>JARFIW010001436.1:0-5080000 GCA_036346225.1 Platerodrilus igneus | reverse complement strand
TCTCGATGGTGTTGTTTAGAGGTACAGTGTTGTTGATTTCGGAGATGCAAATGATGTTGAGTTTTTGATGGTAATGGTGCTTCTGCTGGGTTTAGGGGTACAAACAAGCAACCACTGCAAGTGGTTTATTTGAATGTAAGTGTCTTGTCTTGCCTTGTATTCTATGTGATGCCGATGATTGAAGGATTTTTGTGTATTAAGGGAAAGACTTACCCCAAGTACTTTGAAGTTGTACCCAGTTGTACTAGTAGATTAACTGAAGTTTATCAACACAATAGTTTCACTGAAAAGTATTGAATTACTGAAAGATTTGGACTTTATCAGAGCTCGCGAAAATGCGTCCGTGCTCTGCGACATGGGAAAGGAAAGAATTATAATATGCATGGTACATTCGTATTTATTCTACCTGTTTCAAATTAATTTTTTCTTTTCCCATCTAGTTTATATTTAAAGTAATGCGATCCCGTTACAAATACAAACAGCGAACCTTGCTGGTGTAGAAAACGCTTATAATTATTGACTATTTTCATTTAATTTAAAGCACTGTTTTTGTTTTAAAAAATCACTTCCACAGGAAACGTTCAGCTACCTCTAGTAGTTAGATTACGAGATTTGTAAAATGTGTGCATAGTTTGACTGATACGGTGAAAAGGTCATAAAAGCTTTATATTTTAAACAATTTTAATGAAGAGCTTCTCTATTAATTTTTTTATCGTGTTTAAATTGGATTGCAATTGTTTTGTTTCTGGTATGTGCTAGCATCAGGTGCCAAGATATTAATCATTTTTATTGCTTAGTTGAAAAGCTGCGACGTTAATTTCACACTGGATGTTTATCTACGAATGGCCTCCATTTTCATTTTTTACTTACGAAACGTGCTGGTTAGAGTATGTTTATCGTAAGGATAACTAAGTTTCTGTTGTTCTGCTGTTACTCAAGCAAAGCCACACGCGTCACTAATCATTACAGGAAATTCTCCATTGTACTGACGGGCAGAAAATTCAAGAACAGATCCTGAAATATAATATAGAATGGCGGTCAGTTCAATAACTCCCTAACTTGTCGAATCCGATTAGTTTTAAGCTACAAAAAATCCCTGTGCACTCACTAATAAATTGGTATATTCAGTAAATTTTTAGGGTACAGTGAATATGTCAACGTGAACTGCATTTGCGGTTCATTTTCACTGATTTTGGTGGGTGAAATTTAATCTGCTTATGGCTGACCGCTTTAGGGTTGATTATTAATGAAGCTTGCCAGACCCTCCTTTGGAGTTCAAACGAAGTTAATATTCGTTGCTTGTTGGTTGGTTTACATCAAAAAGGATTCCTATAGTTATTAAAACGTTTGTAAATATCCTAGGGAAATTGTGAAAAAACGACGCAGGAAATTGAACTGAAACAGCCTTTTATTTCCCCAAGGTGCATACTTTGTTTACTACTGTTTTATTTATTACGCATCTTTGTGATGTTTCACCAATTTGTTTCAACTTTTATTTTAAAGTTGAAAATTGCAGGGATGGAATGAAGACAGAATTTGCGCTCGCGTGTGCGAAAGTAGTTATGCCAATGTATGAGATTAATACCATGGCATTATTGTAGACTTCTTAAGTGTGTCATAGGAGTTTAATTTTTAACCCCAAGTATATTAAATAATGTTAGTATCTGTTGCAAAAGTTGCGTGAACAAAAGTATGCGTATCCATAGATTAAAGTATTGTTAGATTGAACTCATTTCCATTATAATATCCTTCGCCGCCGTGAAGAAATTACACCTTACAATTGATTTTTCTAATGCTCCACCCGAATGGTACTACATTGGTCAGAAAGCGAGTTTTTTTTATCTGCAAATTTTGAATTTTGCCGAACCCTTGTTGTTCCAAGCAAGGTAGAGATCTTTAACGTGCGTGACAAAACTCACACACGGGACCTCCATTTTACCCCTCATCCAAACTAGGGCGTATTTTTGTGAAAAATGCTCACCTAACATTTTTCAAGCGAACCGAGTAGAGTGTTTATACCGGTTCTGGGACCACATTTGCTCCAGCATCCACATTTGCTCCCACATCTGGACCAAATTTACATGTAAATTCCCATAAGGAGCAAATGTGGAGATGAATCTTCTAGGAGCAAATGTGGAGATGAATCTTCTAGGAGTAAATGTGAAGATGAATCTTCTAGGAGGAAATGTGGAGATGTAAATTCCCATAAGATGGAAATGAGGAGAATCCTTCATTTCCACACTCATCTGGACCAAATAGTTTTCTTCGACTAACCATTTTTCATCTTTCGAGATAAATATATCTTGCATTTTCATCTTAGCATCCTCATTTGCTCCCACATCGGAACCAAATAGTTTTCTTCGACTATCCATTTTTCATCTTTCGAGATAAATATATCTTGTTTGGTATCATTTAATATTAAAATTTTCTCAGCTACCCGAATCTCTAGAAATTTTTGAGATTGCATCATCCCCTAGAGAGATACCCCAATTTTAAGATTATTTACCCGTAGCGATTTCTGACCGTTCTTATAAAAAAATTTTAACCATGCAATACATCAAATTAGTCTAGAATTTTATGCAGAATCCGAATCCGCAAACAGTTTTGCAATAGGACCATCCCCTGCAAAGTTATGCCCCTTTAAAGTACCAAACCTGTAAATTTTGCTCTTTGCTCTATAAGCTAACCTAACAAATAGTTTTCTTTGACTAACCATTGAATCTTTCGAGATAAACCTATCTTGTTTGGTATCAATTAATTTTAGAATTTTCTCAGTTACCCGAATCTCTAGGAATTTTTCAGATAGCATCATCCCCCAGAGAGCTACCCCAATTTCAAAATTTTTTGCTGGTAGCGATTTCTGACACTTTGCATAAATTTTTTAGACATGCGACACATCAAATTAGTCTAGAATTTTACGCAGAATCCGAATCCGCAAACATATTTGCAATAGGACCACCCCCTGCAAAGTTACACTTTTAAAGTCCTAAACCTTTAAATTTTGCTCTTTGCTCTATAAGCAAACCTAACAAATAGTTTTCTCCGACTAGCCATTGCTTCTTTCGAGATAAACCTATCTTGTTTGGTATCAGTTAATATTAGAATTTTCTCTGCTACCCGAATCTCTAGGAATTTTTTAGATAGCATCATCCTCCAGAGAGCTAGGGTAAATGTGGGAGTAATGGACATCCAAGAGAAAATTGTGACTTTGAATGAGTGCCAAAATTTTATTTTTATATTTTGGGTAACAATCATAAAATGGTAGGGAGCTCTAAGATGTGTACTTTTTGATTGTTTTCACATAAACTTGAAAAAATGAACAGTAAAAAAAATAAAAAATTTTTTTAACTAAAACTTGAAATGCTGTAGTTATGGACATACATGTACGGGATATGGACACCTCTTGAGGCAATAATGGACACCATCTTAAATTACATCTTTATTCAAAGTTAATAATCTCTGGGACAGTATAGTGCCCTCTATTATTTTTCTCAACTGGTTTGTTGATAATACATTTTACATCTTCTTTAAAATAGTACAAAATATCGTCTTTTGCTGGCCATTTCCAGGCTTCAACTCCGGCCGACACCATAGTTTTTATTTCAGATCCTTCAGCATCTTTCTTCACGACAACTCCTGCAATTTGAGAAAAATGGTAGATGGTGAAAATGGTTATTGTGCAATGAGATGAGGAGAACACAAAATTTTAACCCTAGCTATCTTGGGCTATAAATAGAGTAGGCATGGGCCAATAATAATCAGATAAGTAATAGGCAGTGTATTATTAAATTAAGCTTACCAGGATAATATTTTTCATCATAAAAGACTATAACGTATTATTCTTCTTGATATTGTAAGTCTTCACAATCACTCATCGGGTCCAAATCTTCATCAGCGCAAATCATGTCTACTTCAGAATCTGATGAGCTTTCTTCGGGTAAATTTAATTTTATTTTAGGCCGCTTTACACTTAATTTCTTCTGTTCTTCCTTCTTATAGTGTTCTCTATACTTCCCACTAGATACAACGAAGGGAAAAATTGTTTTTCTTCGTTTAGGTGGTGGTGTCTTATCTGATGTCTTAGGAAAAGGCAAGCATGTTTTGAAGGGGGTTGGTACTTTATAGCCTTTAGCTTCTTTGTTACTATATTTGCACTCACCTGAATGGTCTGGAGATTGCCAGGAAGATGTTGGTGTCTCAGAAAAACTCCCACTGAACTGAACTGGAGATGGAGTCTTGTACCTTCGAGATAGATCAGATTCAGAAATTGCTGCTGATGATAAAGGTGTTTCAATTTCAACCTCTGAAGTTACATGAACTACATGCTCATTGAATTCATTCTGAAACAAACTCCATACTCTGTACAAATCAGTACATTCTTCTCTTCCCTTCCAAATAGATTTATTAGTACCATATGTTCTTTGGAACTCTTGAAGGGTTTCGCCAGGTATTTTACTATTCAGCGTTTTTAAGAATTTCTGTTCAAATGCACAAGTTTCAGTAGTAGCATTTTTTAAGGTGCTTTTTTCTCTATTAGCCGGTTTGGTATACATTTAGAATAATCGACGTTATTTCTATTAAACGGAAACAACCCGCTCTTTCGAAATCCATTTGTAATAGTTTCAGGTAGAGCATATTGTTCAAACACTACTTGAAGTATTGAGCCAAACGTATATCTGGTCACATCCTTCGGGAAATTATCAAATTTCCAATTTCTAACTACAGTCCTCCAACCAGCTTTAAGGGGCTTAAAAACGGAAACGTCAGCAGGTTGCATTATGTGAGTTGTGTTAGGGAAGAGTGAAATTAAAACAATACCATTATCATCACAAAGCTTGCTTACTTGTTGTGTCATGTGAGAGCGATGCCCATCGACAAACAAAATAACAGGCCTTTCCACATGATTATCCTTTAAATATGGTAAAAAATAATTGGCGATGTATTCAAAGAACACTTCGGAGTTTATCCACCCTGTATCAGACCGCCCCAAAGCCCAATTCGTAGGAATGGATTCAACAATCAATTTCGGCATTTTTTTATACGGAAATATAAGCATGGGTGGTACATATTTACCATCAGCAGAGAACGCTCCCATTACTGTAATCTGCTCTTTTTCCGCAGAAACTCTTATATAAAATCTTCTGTTTGCTTGCTAGGTCCCAGAACCCTATCGGATTTGGGACACAGGGCAAACCCCACCTCGTCAGCGTTAAAAATTCTGGATGGGTTTGTCATTACCCCTTCCAAATTTTTTTCGAGAAAATATGCTTCGATTTCAGTAAACCACATTCCAATCCTGTCAGCTGTTACTGCTGCACGAGCTCGACTCACACTCTCAGCATGTTTTTCTTTAATTGATGGGTGTCGCTTGATAAAACCCTTAAACCAAGCTCTTCCTGGGCCTTTATTTTTGTCAAAGAAACGTACATTTCTCCCACTTTCTAATAGGCATTTTTTCACAGACTGCATTAAGTTATTCTTATGAACTGGAAAGCCTTTACGCCCCATAGCAATTATCCAATCGACTAGTGATTTTTTTTCCAATTCTGTTAATTCCGATGCTGGGCCCATTTTCCTTTTATTTGATCCTACTTGTCCTAAGACTTTGCGTATAAGTGTGCTTCTCGGCACATTGAATGTTGCTGCAGCTTTTTTTCTACTCATTCCACCTTGAACTGCCTCCAATGCATTTTGCATTGATTCTTCGGAGTAGCGGAAGAATGGTCGCTTCTTGCCACTATTTCTTTTATTCATATCTAAAAAGACAATAGTACAATTAGGTAAATACATAGAATTCAAGATTAGAGTAAATTACTACCTACATTACCCTATAGTTATATAAAAAAATCACAGGATGTCCATTAACTGAATTCGGTCAAATTAGTAATGGACACAGGTGATGTCCATTACTGAATCATTTTTAAAATATTTGGTTGAGAAATGGACACCCCTATCTAACCTCCTCAATTAGTGAAATATTGCAAATTACAATAAAAACCTACGATCTAGTATATCTTCTATCCCCTAACATACTTACTTGTTTGTTTTCGGGTTTTTCTTTTCTGCATCAATAAATTAAACGCAATAACGACACAAACTTTTTACAACTTAAAATTGGATTTCTCATAACCCCACAATAAAAATTTCACTGACATTTGACAGAACTTGCGTATTCTTTTTCTGTCAACCATAGATACTATAGTAGGATAGATAGTCCACATTAGCACCTCACAGAATGCTGTTAAATGTATAAATATATTTTTTATATAAATATTGGGAGTAAAGGTGTCCATTACTGGAACAGTGCCCAATACTCCCACATTTACCTTACCCCAATTTTAAGATTTTTTGCTGGTAGCGATTTCTAACTGTCCTTATAAATTTTTTAGACATACGACACATCAAATTAGTCTAGAATTTTATGTAGAATTTGAATGTGCAAACAGATTTAAAATCCGACCACCCCTTACAAAGTTACACTTTTAAAGACTCCCAAACCTCAAAATTTTTGCATGCTTTAAACAACCATTTCTTGAGAAATCTAAAATCGCGGGGATTTTAGAAATGAACCCTTTATAAGCCATAATTGTTTAATATTTAAAACCATTTTTAAACAGTAATGTACTGTTTTTAGAATATTCAAAACCGAGGCTTTTTAAAATTTTAAACAGTTATC
Source organism: Platerodrilus igneus (assembly GCA_036346225.1). Taxonomy (NCBI): domain Eukaryota; kingdom Metazoa; phylum Arthropoda; class Insecta; order Coleoptera; family Lycidae; genus Platerodrilus; species Platerodrilus igneus. Next base: position 5,073,324 of record JARFIW010001436.1, on the reverse strand, counting down.
AATTTCTGGTTTAACATTTTTCTAATTACTAAGTACGTCACAAATAATTATATGCTCAATGCTAAATATGTACTTTGGAAAATACATTTCTCTTCCAAAACTAATTGCTTTACAATTATGTGAAGTTGAAGTGAAAGCAGCGTAGACCTTTCTCTTTATTATTGACTATATGTTTGAGAAATATATTTCAATGTCGTCCATTAGAAAATTCACATATAATTGCTTGTAGATTATTAATAACACAATGTACTTTCTATTACGTCGTCGACTAAGTATTTAGGGAAATGCAAACTTCATTTTGTAATACAGATCGATTAACGGCTAATTATTTCATACCGTATATAACGCGGTCTGTTTAGTAAAGTCTATTAGTTCCGCGCGCTTTGTGTAAGTTCGTAGAAATTTTATACAAATCGTTTCGTGTAGCGTTTTTTCCTCATATTGAAAATTTAAGCCAAGTCTGCATTTTTTTTATTCAAATAGAACTGAATTTATTTGCAAACACCAATTATTGTGTATTTTGCTATTGTTTCTGATTGTATTTTTAAAACATTACTTTTTTCAAAGTAATGCGCTGTTTTACATATATATTTTTTTTTAATTTTAAAGATAGGCTTTTAGCTAAGATAAATAAAAAAACAATGCCCACAAATATTTTATTAAAAATTAAATACATTTATACATTAACAAAAGGCTGTAACAGTAAAACATTCTCTTCGAAACAACTTAAGTTATTCAAACAATGGTTTAAACAATGATTGTATAATCGAATCTTCTTCTTAATTCTTTGAGCCTAGTAAGTAAGAATTCACTTTCCATGTTTAAAATGTTGTTTGATAAATATTTCGATAGTAACTGCTTCTTCTGTTCTCCTTTAACATAGACAATAGCCTCGGGAGGTATGACTTCTTTCAGTAAATCACCCACATTTGTATATCCACTCGTAGACTGTTCATCCAACCAGAGTCCATGGATTCTTTTCTTTAACCACCGAACTTGCTTTTTGAAATCATCACTTAGGGTGTTATACCCCATAGGGCTTTCTAAATGTCTCGACATTTGTAGGGATTGTTAGTGTTTGAGAGCATCCCTCCTGGTAAAGTAGACGTGACAGGGCTCGCATTTAAAAACGTTTGCAGGTACCATTTTAGTACAAAACAAAATCCGCACTATAGGACTTTGGTGAAACTTGTAAGAGAACTAACTTATAAAATAAAGGTTTACTCTTGCCTAGCTGCTTTATGCTTCCTATAGAATGCAAACCGAAGATTGCCGAAGACACTCGAAGAGTGCACAAGCGCGATCACTAAACCAATTAGCATTAATACCAGGTATTCCGTACTTTCGTAGGTTACTCATTTCCTAGAACTAAATCTTCCGCATAGCGCTCGGTAGCACGTAATTATTTCTAGAACCGGTAAGTACTCGATATCGCCCAAATAGAGAATTAGATGCTCGATGTCTGTTAACTTCCGATTCCCTCGTAAAAGGTAGAAAAAACTCGATCAATCATCTGTCTAACTTATACTTCGACTCGCCCACGTTCTGATGATTTCCAAACATTTTTCAAACGATCTTTCGTACTATTTGTTAAACAAAAACTACCGGCATCGCCATGTCCGTATGTGGTCGTAAGCAGATGTTTGTGGATGTGTACGAGAATATGTAACCATGTACATTAATCAGTCTAAGCTATTTTATTTAGTCCAAGAAAACTATTATTTTTCTAAACCACAATTAATAATCGCCGTTATAGGTTTAACATTTCTACCATTACCCAATGACTGGTGCTACCTACATGGAAACTTTAATTTCTTATTGGAGAGAATCCTTATTTTCCCACGCACTGTTGCGTAGTTGCATGCCTACCCCTTTTGGGAATATATGCTCGTTATAGGTTGTAGGACTCTCGGTTTTACTTAACTACACTTTGTGAGACCCCTTTAATCTTTTTAATCGTGTCTTTCTCGCCTACAATACGTAGGACTTGGCTTTTGTACCGACGAATTCTAATACTAGACCCCCATTAAAGTTGTCTTTGAATTTCCCTACAACTTTTTTCTTGACAAGCGGTATATTGTATTTATTATCTGCGGGGTAGTCACTCTTTTAAGATAAATATATCTTTTTTGGTATCAACTAATATTAGATTTTTCTAGGGAGCCCAAACCTGTAAATAGATTTTAAATAGGACCACCCCTTACAAAGTCACGCTTTTTAAAGGCCTAAATCTCTAATTTTTACCCATCTTTATTTAACTACATCTTTAAAAACCCTTTTTTTGCTACCCAAGACATATGCGCTAACCATCCATTTCCCTAGAAATTGCTTTTTAATGAGTTTTCTCATTAAAACCCATTAGCACTAATGGGGTACATTACTGTTTGAAAATGATTTTAAATATTAAACACTTATGGCTTATAAAGGGTTCATTTCTAAAATCCCCGCGGTTTTAGATTTCTCAAGAAATGGTTGTTTAAAGCATGCAAAAATTTTGAGGTTTGGGAGTCTTTAAAAGTGTAACTTTGTAAGGGATGGTCGGATTTTAAATCTGTTTGCAGATTCAAATTCTGCATAAAATTCTAGACTAACTTGATGTGTCGTATGTCTAAGAAAATTTATAAGGACAGTTAGAAATCGCTACCAGCAAAAAATTTTAAAATTGGGGTAGCTTTTTGGGGGATGATGCTATTTGTTAGGTTTGCTTATAGAGCAAAGAGCAAAATTTAGAGGTTTAGGACTTTAAAAGTGTAACTTTGCAGGGGGTGGTCCTATTGCAAATCTGTTTGCGGATTCGGATTCTGCGTAAAATTCTAGACTAATTTGATGTGTCGCATGTTTAAAAAATTTATGCGAAGTGTCAGAAATCGCTACCAGCAAAAAATTTTAAAATTGGGGTAGCTCTCTGGGGGATGATGCTATCTGAAAAATTCCTAGAGATTCGGATAGCTGAGAAAATTCTAATTTTAATTGATACCAAACAAGATAGGTTTATCTCGAAAGATTCAATGGCTAGTCGAAGAAAACTATTTGTTAGGTTTGCTTATAGAGCAAAGAGCAAAACTTAGAGGTTTGGGACTTTAAAGGGGTATAACTTTGCAGGGGGTGATCCTATTGCAAATCCGTTTGAGGATTCAGATTCTAGACTAATTTGATGTATTGCATGATTAAGAAAATTTTATAAGGACGGTCAGAAATCGCTACCGGTAAAAAATCTTAAAATTGGGGTCGCTCTCTAGGGGATGATGCAATTTCAAAAATTCCTAGAGATTCGGGTAGCTGAGAAAATTCTAATATAAATTGATACCAAACAAGATATATTCATCTTGAAAGATGAAAAATGGATTCAAAGAAAACTATTTGGTTCAGATGTGGGAGCAAATGAGGATAATCGAAAGATGAAACATGGTTAGTCGAAGAAAACTATTTGGTCCAGATGAGTGTGTAAATGATGGATTCTCCTCATTTCTACCTTATGGGAATTTACACCTCCACATTTCCTTCTAGAAGATTCATCTCGACATTTGCTCCTAGAAGATTCATCTCCACATTTGCTCATAGAAGATTCATCTCCACATTTGCTCCTTATGGGAATTTACATGTAAATTTGGTTCAGATGTGGGAGCAAATGTGGATGGTGGAGCAAATGTGGTCCCAGAACCGGTATAAACACTCTACTGGACCGTGTCAGGATTTGAATCCGAGATCTTGGGTATAGTAGTCACACGCAGCCATCAAGGAGCCGCCGAAGAATTTACGCCGCTCATTGGTGGCATACGACCGATAGTAGTATTCTAACAATGATACCTTATAAACTAGAATGAAAGAGATAAAGATATTATAAACGAGCAATATCAATAACTTCATTATTCTCGCTTATTAATTTTTCAATTTCATAACGACAATTATGATACATATGAAAAATTGCAATTAAATTTTCTTCACGAGTGTGAAATTGTTTTTCCTTATTTTCGCCATAACACTAGTGCGAGTAGATGTTAATGCTATATAATCTATCTTAGCTAATTCAGGTGCTTTAAACCAAACACAAAGTTTCAAATTTTAATCGTTCCTGTGCAAAATTGCAACAGCTTGATACAGCCGCACTTTTTCTTTTATTAATAAAGAGTTGACGGAGTACACGGATTCTGGTGCCTCATCCACCCTTCTCCACCTCCCTCTACATCTCTCCACCTCCCTCCACAACCCTCCACATCCCTCCCCACACCCCTCCGCATTCCTCCACATCCTTCCACATTCCTCCACATCTCTCCACATCTCTCCACACATCCCTCACATCCCTCCGCATCCCTTCAAAGATCCCTCCACATCCTTCCACATCTCTCCACACATCCCTCTACAACCCTCCACACATCCCTCCAAATCCCTCTACCTCCACATCCCTCCCACTTCCACATACGTCTACATCTCTCCACCTCCACATCGCTCCACACACCTCCACATCCCTCCACCTCCACATCCCTCTACCCACCTCTTAAAGGGAACTTGATAAAACGCATAGACTAGGTTTAGAAATTTATTAACTGTATTAATTACAACTGGTACGCGTTGTTAGTCAACCAACATTTTGCAGATTACAAAGACAACAAGATATTGGTTGTCCAGCGAACACCACCTGCAGGTAACACGTACGCTCTGTCCACCAGGATAGAAGCAGGAAGGATTTGGAAGAAGAGAAAGTGGGAAAAGAACTTGAAAATTATAGAATTTTAAAACTAATATATACAATAGATTTACAAAATCTATACAAATATAAACAACTACCTTAGGAGTTTTATTTACAAAACCTCTAATAGGAAAACAAGATACAAAAAAAGGAAACTAACCCGAATAGAAAACAACATGTATCCAAAACATACTCCGGAGGATGTATACAATACAGAAATTTTCGCAAAAATAATTAATACATTCCTGACTTACCTCACCCTTACCTCACACTACTTTTTACCCTCAAACCTAATATTTACATAAAACAAAAAATCTAGTGGTTTCTTTTCCATCACTTGTTTAACCCAATTTTTAAATGCTTTGTATCCACATAAAACAAAAATTAAATTAAAAAAATATATATTAATGTACTTACTTCGTGTCCATAAGCACTCCTTACAAGTAATAGTAGTAGATAGCAGCAATACAGAAAAGCCACCTACTGGCCGAAATTCATTTCGCAGTAGCGATGTAAAATTTGGTAATAACTTCGCATCTAAACAAAACTTTAAATTTTATATAGAAAAACTTATGGACAGTCGATCCTAATCCTATTTCATAATTAATTCTCAAACAATAAAAACTGCTGTCAGTAGCATATTTATAACCTTAAATCAAAGCAATTAAAATTTACCAGCTGTTTCTATACAAATTTGTTTATCCCGGTGTGACTTGAAAACAATCACCTAAACACATTTTATCTAAACTATACTGTCTTGCGGTGATTCGATAGCCACAGACGGTAATATAGTGAACATGTAATATATGACTAAATTTAAATGTAAAGCGTAATCTTTAAGCACTTACCAGTAACAAACTGCAATGGCGGCGATGGCAGGAAGAAGAAGCGGTCTACCGTTTGCGACACGCAAACGTTCATAGCACCATAGCCAAGATACACTTGACTGTTTAGAACAACTTTTAACGACTGTCAATGCGGCACATAAAAACAAAAGTACTTGAAGGTTAAATCACGGAAAACTATAGATCATACTATCCACACGGCGGAGGGAAATTGATCAACAAGCTACATCTTATGTTGTAATTAAAATTATTAATTGCATAAACGGAACATTCCGCCATCAAAATGCATGGCATTTTTGGAAAGAAAATAACTACAAAGGGTGGAACGGAATGTGAAAATAGAAAGAAAAAAAGGAAAAAAATAATTATAAGAAAGGCCAGGGAAATATTTACGCGAACAAAAACCTAAAACAAAAAAATATACTAAGAAAATCTACAAAATCCGACATCAGCTGGATTTTCAGTGAAAGGAATATGATACCAAAAAGCGCAAGAAGTATCTTCCTGAACATAGGAAACTCGATTAGTGACGAAAGTCTTGTATCGCTGCGGTGGACAACGTATTCAAGAAAGAACGACCATAAAGTCTGATCAACTAATTGTTTTTCAAAGGTGATATGGGGATCAAAGTTTTGAGGGTAAAGGTTAATCGTTTCGAGGTCAAAGCGGTGGCTAACAGTTTGAGTCTAACAAAGAGAGGGTACGAAGTGGAGCAGTTTTGGACTTACCACAAACTAAGCAAACCCCACCAGAGGAAGAAGTAAGAAAACGAAAATTGATAATAGCACAATGTCCGCAATTGGAAGCGTTCGCAAAATAATGAACTTTGCAGATAGAACATTGTGGCGGAAGTAGCAAGCATGATAAAGCAAAATTGTAAAGAAATGGTATTTCATGCAGATATCTCTTCCACAAACGTAGTAAATCGGGGGGAGGGAGATCATCCCAGTATTACCTTACGAAAGAAATTTGCATAATCAACAACAAGGACAATAATAAATTTTACAATTTCCTAAGGGGGTTTTAAAGACGTATTTAAATATAGTTGAGCAGAAATGCTTGAAATAATACTCTCATGCATCCAATTACATCTATTAGGAGCTCTAAACATGAGCTATATACAAAACTCATAAATAAAATTAGCATATTCGGGGATGACGATAAACGTTTTATTATCCCCGGAACTGCCCATAAGTACGCCTGGGGGCACCGTAAAATAGACGATTTCTATTTCACCTAGTTTTAAGTTGTTAATAGGTTAAGTTTTATGTATATAATAGCTTTACGATTTTCTGTATAGAGAAGTTTTTGTAATAGTATCTTGAAAAGTTGTACGGGAATTTTTTTCAAAATTATCAGTAAGGCCGACGGCAATTTTAAATTTCGTTAAATACAATTAAACATTACTTGTATTAGGGAAAACGAAATTTCACTTTCAAAGAAATCGAATGATCTATGAATAATTATTCCTCGGTTAGTGAACAACGTAATAAGTTTATAAGTGGTTTGCGTTTAACAAATGATATACAAATTGTTTAAACTAATAAGTCGGCAATGAGTGAATCATTGAATCTAGTCGAGTATTCGATTTCTTTATTTAAAACAAATTAGATTTTAAATAATAATTAACTGCGCTCGTAAAATGAGAAACTAATGGTTAAATTTAATAACACTAAGCATGTACTTTCGCTCGGTGATTCATTTAGGAAATATACAAGTCCACCATTTCCAAAAATATGACGTAGAAGGTATTTAAAATTAAATTGCGTTATTAGTAACTATCCTGTAGACAATAGCATGACATACCCTTAGTAAAAGTTTAAAGTATTTTATTAAGTTTCTCTTCAAATGGTTTAAATTGATTTACAGAAACCTGGCGACCAAAAATGGATTTAAAGACCGAGTTAAAATTAGATCAACAAAAAACGAGTTAGAAATAAATAAACAAAAAAATTTAAAGGTGTGAGGCTATAACAGGGTGTTACTTTGTAAGGGTACTCCGATTAAAAAATTCCAACGGGGTTAGATCGCCTGAGAAATTAGGGTTCAGGTCCAAGTAACAGATCACCCAATGTAAAAGTGATTAAGATGGTGTTTGTGGCATAGTGAGTGTGTATGTTGGGTTGCAAACATTTAGGTACTAAGAGGTGCTGTCCGTGCATTGTAGGTTGCCTACCTAAGTTATATCTGTATTGTGGGTTGTCTAACCTAGGTTAGATGACGGTGGCGGTAATGACGGATGTGACGTAAGAAAACAGGATATAATCGTTAATGTGTTTTTTCATTAAAATACGATTAGTACTAATGGGTTTTTAATGAGACAACCTATTAAAAAACGATTAGCGGCGCCAGAGGAGGCGCTGTTTTCGGATGCACCAATCCTACTACTCGAAGAATATTTACCCACTCTGCTGTAACACTTTATATACTTGAGCACGACAAACGAAATTCACCAAAATCTGTATAAGCAAAAAAAATTTACAATTTACAACTCTACGTCCTCTGTAATAAGATTTGCTATTTGTAAAACTTTTGAATCAAAATTAAAATAAATATTCCTATTAAATTTGTTTTTTACCAAAATTATAACCCTTTTCAAGCAATTAGAGCCAGCAAAATTTTTATCTTTTTATTTCGAATGATTTGTTGAACGTTCAAAGATCTATTCCCTTTTTAAAACATACTTTTACCAACCAAAGTTTTGTTGACTCTTTACACAAATTATCTAAACTACATGTAAGTTTCAAATATTCAAAATATGATTTATACTATAAACTGTAAAATAAATTCTAATCTGTTGTTCCTTTTATTGGTTCCCACGGGAGCTTTCTGTTCTAAATCGGTTGCTAGTTTAGTGGTGTTCAAGTTGTTGACCCGCAGCTTGGCATGTACCCCTAGTACTTCGAACTTGTTTTTCAATATATTCAAAGTTTTGTTCCAGTGCTTTATTGTTTTAGTGTCGTAATTTATTTCTTTGTTTAGTTAGTTCCTTAGTGTCATTTTTTATTTAATTTCTTAGTGTCATTGCTTATTTAATTCCTTAGTGTCCTAAGTTAATAAATAGTAGAGATTATGTTTACATTTACGTTTTTATATTAACGGCAGAGTTTTATTCTTACTTATTTTAACGCGCACTTCTACTGTACTTTAGTTGACTTCCTTAATTTCAATTTTATTTTATGCAACTTTTAACTTCACTCAATTTCAGTTTAACATAATAAATTGGTTTAGACTGTTACAGCCGCGCATTGTTTATGGAAAAAAATCTATCTTATCCGTGTAGGTTCATTATATAGACACTTGTCCCTCCTTTTTATACTTACCTATTGGGTTTTACTCCGTATAGCATGTTTATTCAGATGCTCTAATTTGCACGTAGACCAAAACTTTGTATTGGAATTCGTTAACAAGTGTTATTATGTATGCTTCGAACGTCACATAGTCTTATTTTTGTAAAGGGACTTATGAGATATTACTTTCGATTCTGCACGTACACCAGAACTATAACTCCATATTTTGTTTACCTATCTTGGGTTGAAATTGTTAATGAATACTCAAATGACTGTGAAGTGAGAGTAAGAAATGTAAATTTTTTTCACGAAGACCGAAAATATTCACATGCAGTAACTGCACGTAACATGCTATTTGCTATAAGTTTATTTATAAACTACATGAAAGTGTTCCTTCGACAAACTTTGTCTTTAGTCAGATAAACACATAATTACAACTGTTTAGTGTAGTATATGCAGTCAACAATTGTGGTCTGACACAATATTGATATTGACTTGCTAATGTTAATGGTCTTAATCCAATTTCATCTTTATGATTGAGTATATCACTTCCTGTTAATACATGCAAGTGACCACCAAGTCTTATATATTCTTAATCTATAATGTACCTTGATCTCATCATACATTTGGTTTAGATTACATCGTGCTTGCGAAGTTTGTAGCGACACTGATACGAATATTTCAAAATAAGTTGAAACTTGTCACCAACCTTGTCTTGTGACAATGTACATCTTATAAGAGAGGTGCGCGGTCACAACACCTGTATATATACCCTAACACATCTCGCCCCTTTCACGATGACCACAACCCACAACACAAAAATCGCGCACGTTGATTGACTGCAGGTCGCCGCAATAAGTATATATCAAGCTGCATTTCGACCAGACCATCACTGGACTCAATCATCTAGCGCTTTTCCTAGTTTAGTAGAGAAACAGTCGAGACCTTAGCGCTTCTCCTAGTCTGAGGAACCATCGGAAGACTCTGGTGCTTCTCCTAGTCCGGGAAATCATCGAAGAAGACCTCGGCTTTCCTCTGAGTCCGAGACAGCACGACGGCGACGATGCTTTGGTGCTTTTCCTAGCCAAAGCTGTCCGACGCTGACGCCACAACGCTGCATGGGCGGCGCCACGTCAGAGAAGAACAGACGACGACGCCAACGACGCCGAGAGCAGCACCTACGGCGACAACAAGGAGGGAACGAACAACGACGACAGCGATTACGAGACCGACTACTCTTCCAGTTCCTACAGCGACCGCCTATCCCACCACGACCAGTGTCCCCGCTACCGTCATCACCCGTGGAGTGGCAAGCCGTCACTTGGGACACCGACAGGATCCAGTACAACGGTGTAGAACCAACATTCGTCCACCCGGACGACCCCAGGAGGTTCGCTGTGAGGAAGGCGTACCGAGACGCCGCGGACCGACGCAAAACGAACGGCACTTTGTAGACCTTGTACATACTTCACCCTTGTACATATGTTATTTTTTAGATTGTAATTGCTGTATATATATATTATTATTGAATCCCACTTTTCTTACTTACTTACTGACTGTGTGTTCAATCACTCTCTTTATTCTTAAAATTTTTTTTATTTTATTTTACCCCTTTTTGTCGCGCCTTTTTTTAAATGTGCACACCTAATGCACGCCCCGTACTTGCAACGTTTGGTTGGTTCTTTAATTAACTATTTATTTCAATGCCTCGACTATTTAAGCTCTTAAATCTCAGGGTGGTCAACTACTTATAGTGAGTTCTGTTATAAGTAGATGTGCAAAGTCCAACCAAAGTGCACCTCTTTTGTTTTAGTACTAAATTTTTTTACTCTACTTTTGTATATGCCAAAATTATACTACGATCAGCGTTGCTTTGTGCCAAATTTAATTACTACCAAAATTATATGACTGTTTTTGACGTTTTAAGATATCTCAGCACTCACCTGGTTTATACTCCGTTCTTGGCCGCTCTGACTGCTGGCTCAAAATCCTTGTCGCCGTATGCGTCTTTACACTTTTGTCCTATCTGATTGAAGTTTAGTACCGCCTCCAGGTGTTGTTCTCAATTTAGATGCTCCCCCAATACCTGAAATAATTAACCCTAATTTAGAATTTTGAATACCCAGTGCTGTAACTTCCCCTGTGCTAATTTCTGCTTCGAATCCTCCACTACCAATTGTTGCTATCCTAAATTTCGCTCTTCGTGTTTTCAATCAATCCGTCCGCTTCTTCGTATCTAATCCAAATCTACTCGTCGTCTTGCTTCAAATTGCTCTATGCTCCGCTACCTAATAATCGCTATCCAAAACCAACTTCTTTCCTTATATATTTTTCCTCTCGATGTCCTGCTACCTAATATCGCTATCCAAATCCCCCTTCGTTCCTTATATATTTTCCTCTCGATGTCCTGCTACAAATCTATAAATCCCTATCCAAATCCAACTTCTTTCCTTTATATAATTCCTCCCGATGTCCTGCTACAAATCTATAAATCGCTCTCCAAATCCAACTTCTTTCCTTTATATAATTCCTCCCGATGTCCTTAATTTCAACTACCATTTTGAATGGTATTTTAGTATACGTAAAATACGGCAACCTACATTTTTAAGTTTATGTGATCAAATATGTGGATTATTTTGCTTGGCATATACTACCTTGTACTAAACGACCCTTAGAACTCTTGGTATCTCCCTTATACACTACAATATATATATATATATATATATATATATATATATATATATATATATATATTGCCGTGGACTCTCTTTTACAGCTCTGGGAAAACTCGAGCCTTCTCCTAAAAATCATTCGAGTTCCACGAATTGGGCGCCATGAAAGTGCCGTGGAAGTCGGGACTTAGCTTTAACATCGAGCCCCACGAATTGGGCGTCATAAAATTGCCGTGCAGTAAAATTTGTGCCCCGACTGGGCTAACATGAAAAATGCAAAAAAATTCAAAGGAAAATTTCTTACCCTGTCTTTTTAGGACGCCTTCGAATTTCTTTGCTTCCCTGGCTAGCTCAGCAGTCGGCTTCTTCTCAAATACCTAATTTTACATACATACCTCTTTCACAGTCACACACCATCAAATAAAATTACCAAATAATACAACAATCATACAACCTTTTATATACACATATTAACAGATAAAATATATTTACACATGTGTCCAACCAGTTTGGTACAATAATTACCAGCTCAATTTATTGAATGTTTTTAAAGTTCTTGATTTTTAGGATGATTTTAAACAAATTCGAGTAGATATGAGTAGATGGGCCCCACATGTAACCCTAAATTGACTTCATACTGGTGTATTGTGAGCTCATTATAACCCAGTTTTGTTTGTATATGCTTTTTAAACCTTGCATTAATGAAAACAAATTTACAGACCCGTTTACCCTTTACAACACAATTTATAGCCTGAATAAATTTTTAATATATCCTAAATAAATCCTTTTTCAATACTCAAAATTATTAAATTGTCCTGTACATGTATCTTTTTAAACAGGTTTTTAAAACTATAAATATGCCACCAAAAAGTCAACCACACAACACAAAAATATCCACAAATGTTTTTATAAAAAGAGAAATTTCAAATTAATTACCTGGAGACACCTTCACTCTTCATTCCCGCAGGAGATGGTTACCATAAACCGCTCGGCGTTGTTTCCATCTACTACGCTGATTGTCGGATCCACAGACCTCTATCAGCTGATATCTCCGCTACCACTCCTGTTCTCCTCAAGATATACGCTTCGTCTCACAGTACCATTCCATACTAGATATTTCAATACAAAATTGATTTCCAGTTCTGCTTACCCCAAATATCATACATCCATTTAATAATTTTGTCGCAATAGCTGGACCTTTTATTTAAATAAGCACTAACTCGTGCATCACGTTAATAACTTACGGTCCGCTACTACAGTTTCATACTTTCAAATTAGATATTAAATGTAAAATACTACACACACAAAATACTAACCAAGAGCTTTATTATTATGTTGGTCCGTATTCAGAACTTGATGGAAGTAAAAGAGAAGAGAGCTTTAAAATTTTTGCTCCGGTATTTATATTATTATTCAGTCCCTCTATTGGACCCGTTTCATTTGAAAAGCTTATTTTCCAAAGCGGCTTCTTAAAATTTTGAACGTAACCGACACTAAATTTTGCAAAATTTCTCCCGTCCTACGTGCTGTTTACCTAGAATTCGTTTTCTACTTTACCGTGTGCGTTCTTTTTGAAAACTGTTGGCTTTCAACCAATGACAAAATTCTGTCGTCACAAAGCTCCACCTAACCGCTATTTATCTTTGTTCTATGCATGTTCGTCGTATCTTTTCAAACCCCACTTGAGTTACAGAAAATCGATATTGTCGACGTCCTTCATCAACTCCACGTGTATATCTTACGTGACTTTCAATCTAACGCTTGCTTTATATTTGTCTCTATCTGTTGTATATTACCGATTGTTCATTTCACTCGCTCCTTAAGATATTTGTTACTATAGCTGTTTCTACAAATTGACCGTTGAAAACAATTTCTATGGAATTCTACATTCCGTTCAAATTCTCTGAACGTAACATTTAACAAACAGGCTTTTTATAAGTTGAAGCAACGGATCAACGGACGCCCATGCGTCTCCTATTGGCAGCAGTATACCCGGTTTTAAAAGACGCGTGCGGAATTTCGTTAAAATATGCACAAAATTTTGAAAACATCGTATCGTTTAAAGTAGTGTTCATATGATAACAGGCCAAGTTTGCCGGTTGCGGTATCGGCACTGATAAAGGAAACTCCGGAGGAAACTCCGAGGAAAAACTTGATTTTCTTTGCATTACTTTCAGCAATCGCAGATCACCATCTGATGAAAATCCGATTATTGTAATGCCGAATTCTTTGGCAGTTGATTCGATGAATGCCCACCGATCGAGTATTTTTTATGATTGAACTTATTGTAGTTCTTATAATTGCTAAGCAAAATGACGGGATCCAACAATCAGTGGTTGAGTCATAATTATGTATGCGTAGGAAGCTTTCAATCCCGTACGAAAATAATCTTCTATTGCTTCAGCAGATGGTGTTATAAACTGGTCTTTTTTAGGCATACCACTTCTTAAAGGAAGTACAAAACTTAGTATCTTGTTCGAAGTAGGATCGTATTCGATTGTGTCTTCAATTCGCGTTGCGTCTTCTGATAGAAACTAGTTTCGGTAAATTTCTTTCTTCTAAGTGGATTACTAATCCTTTGAAATCTAAATCACCGTCTTTCAGAGTACCCTAACGCACTTCTAAATATCTATTTAAGGTCGATATTAATGGAATGCTATTTTTTAAGTACTTGTGAAACGTTTTATATAACAATTTGCCTACTGTGTAATATAAATGAATAGCAATTTTTTTGGTATTTTCATCAAATGTGTTGTCATTATTTGAGAGGCGTGCATTTTCATAAGAATTTGAAAGAAGTTTTTCCAAGAACTTTGTTAAACAGACTTTTTCTGTTCGTCACTTTGCTCAATTTTGTTTTCAGTTGCGTTATCTGTAGTCCAATTCTTAGAAACGTAAGATATAAACTTGGTCGCTGCACCCGGATTGCGTTCAAGAATTTCGGATAACTTCTCGCAGCTTTCAAAAAGGTAGTTAAAGTTGTCTGATCATTGTGATGATTTTCCCTGGCACGTCGTAATCTTTCTGATCCTGAGTATTTTAAAACAGTCCATTTTAATACTTTTTTTGAATGTTTTTCACGTGCACATGAACCTTTGTGACCTTTGTCTAAACACGGAATACATACTGATTTCACAAAGAATACACAGATTACACGGAGTACACAAACTTTACGTGTGATTTCACAGATTACACAAGACTTCACAGATGTTGTACACCAGATTACACGCTGCGGTTTACCCGTCGTAAAAATCAAACTTAATTGTTTACTAAATATTGTTGCACAATATTTTGGTCGCGGAAAACCGACCCGGTCTTACGATTTAAAAACGAATTCTTACGGTTAAAAAAACGTCGATAAATACATCGCGCAAGCACGATAAAAAAGCGACGCCACTGGCGGTTGGTAACGCTAACCTTTGTACAGATTTTGGCGCGCCCATCTGTCAATGACGTCATCAATGCACAAATTAAATTACGCAATATATAAAGTAAATTTACAACAATTATGTCAATAAGGTACTCACATAATAGGTCCAGATTTCTATGAAGTACGCCAATCGTCCTTCGAGATAGATAAAGATGGCGTCAGCACGTCCATAAGGGCGGCTGCTGGCTCCTTGAAGGCAATTAACAGAGGGTACGTCTGACGTACATTCAAATGGGTTGGACTCGATCTCAGGGCTCCACTCCGGAGTAATTAAAGATGGTGCTCCGTCGTGGAATGCGGTTCTGCCAACGGCTACAAATTCATCACCTACCTATGCAGGGAACGGAAAGGAAACATGGTATAAGGGCGACAAACAAAGATAATCAGGCAATGATATCTACATAGATAAAGATAACGATACGTTACCGAAAACGTCCACTGCACTCGAAGGTTCAGGCAAAAAAAGCAACGTTACAGAGACTCACGGAAACTTCTCCCCACTTTGTCCCTACTCCACTCGCGTCGCGCGATCTGGCGCAAACGCACTGTGACGTAACGGAAATACGCGCACCGAGTCTTTTGAATTTATGGCGCGAAACTTCCGCACATCAAAATTAACCTAAAACAATGTTTAGTGCCAATTTGGCACGTAACACCGGATAACAAACTGTACAAGTGAGAGCACTGAGTAATATTACCGTTACAGAACCACAAGTAATTAAACCACAACTATCCTACGTCTTGGATCGAAACGTAAATAAAGATGATTTTAAAAACTATGAGTGGTTTAATCCCCAAAAAAGATTAAGAAGAATGCTAAACAAACCACAACAACATACAGGGAGTATTCACAAGTAATTAAATCCATATTACTAATTATTAACATTTTATATTTGTGAAACAACCGCGCGAAAATGAATGGTTGAAGTCATGCACCCTTAACATCCGAGTTCGAAACGAAATGTGTCAACTCGTTACCAGTGCAAGCTGCAACGGAATAATAACGGGTTGGGCTAGTTTATAATAGACGCTTTTTCTGACTTAGAGACACATTACCGGTAGGTGTACCTGTCTTACCAATAGTGCCAAGTAACTACCAACTATACGTAAACAATTTTGAAAAGTTGAAGTTTCATGAAAACCCCCTTTCTCCCATCCTCAATGTCAACATTGTGAAACACATTTTGGTATTAAAAAATTGCAGGGCACGAATATATTCATTATTTTACAAACATGACTGAAGCAAAACTCAAGAAAGAAAACATAATAAATTCAGTTGCACGCAACAAATTGTTCCCTTTGGTATTATGTCGCTCTTTTTAAATGAAATATTTCGCTATTATCTCTGCATCATTCTATATCATCCAATAAATTGCGCAAAAAGTGCAAACGCTTTTTTAGCGAAGGGTAGGTCGTGTACTTTATAAAAACGAGTGTATCTCTTAAAATGACAGCAATTTATAGAACATATTTATTTGATATATAAGGTACCTTCTTATATTTTGTGTTTAGGGTGGAAAATGTAAAGCTCTTTAGTTAAGAAAATACCGTACTAAGGTACAATAGAACTAACTTGGACCCCCAAAGAGTATGTTTGTCTATAATAGCAAGATCGTGGAAAACCTGTATGGAACTCTACAACGGACCAATCCCTTTGTTATACAGTGTTTTTATTTCAAAACTAGCCACCCTTAATAATGCTTAAAGTTTTGTAATTTTTATTATCGTCGATTTTTATATCCTGAGATAAATTTAAAACACATTTCGTTAATTTTACATTCCACCCCCTTAACCTCAGCTATGAATACTTTGAAATTTCACCCTTTAGCTTGTGATACATAATTTCAAAGGGAAAAGTTAACCCTATCCAACACGCATAAAATACTTTGATTAGGCGTACCCGTCAATGAATTACAAAATGATGAAGTAATAAAATTCTAAAATTAAAACCAAAATGATTTAGTGTAGGAATTTTTAAAGCTTTTGATTAAACTCATTTCAGATGTTTAAAATGATCTTCGTTGTTGTAAAATGTCTATTTTTGAAAATTTACTATATATCTGTTGGCAACAGTGATTTCTACCCACAGGTATTTTAAAAATCTTAAAACCTGGTGTTACGTACAGTGAAGGCCCCGAAAATCTAGCCGGTAATCGATGAATTACCTCCCTAGAAATTCTGTTTTCTAATAAAGTAAATAAAACCTCGATTTTATCAACAAGATATAATATCCCACTACCTTGGTAGTAAGGGTGGTGTAATTAAGTGTTTGAATAGTGTTCGTGTAAGAAATATCGGTCTCAATCGAAAATTATCTTGGACGCCACCGAATCTCGAAATACATTCCGGCATATGAAGCATCAGGTGTAAATGAAGAATTTCAAGGGAATTTGCATTAAAATCACGAAGGTTATCAATTTTTGAAGGCGTTGTTTTCTGCCGTATCAGTTCTTAATTATGAAATATGATTTGAATTTAGAATAGGTAATACAGTACCACTGAAGATCGGTGAAATAGGGTATATTTTTAGAAAACTATAGAAGGGGAAAAGTGTAAACGATATAAAAAAAGATTAGCACAAAGCCGTGCTGTATTTAGCAAGAAGAAGCAACAGCTATATTCGAAGACAACAAACATAGAAACAAGGAAAAATTGTTGAAAGCATATATGTGCAGCACAACATCGTACGGCTGTTAAACGTGGAAAGTTGGAGAAGCGGACAGGAAAAAGGTGAAAGTCTTTGAAAGACGTATGATGAAGGATGAGTAAGAACAAAGAGGTACTAGAAATGGTATGGGAAGAAAGTTATCCGTGGAAAACAGTAAAAATTACGAGGAATGGGATGATAGGACATGTTCTAAGGCATGAGGGAATAGTGCGGGATATATTAGAAGCAATGAAAGGACAAAAAGATAGGTAGAGGTAGACCTAGGTTAGACTATTACGCACAAATAGTGAAATGTGTGAGCTGTGGAAATTTGGGTAAAAAGTGTAGGTTAGCTCAGAATAGGAAACAGTGGAGGTACGCGTCTAACGAGTTCCAGGACTGAAGGCCTAATGATAATCAATGCAGGAATAAATTGTAAAGCTTATATAGGTGGAACAGCTCTAGAGAGGACATCGGAAATAATATGCTCTTTCCGCTTTCGATGAATATTATAAAATCACATTGTTATAATTTAATAGCCCAACAACACAAATGACCAGAAGGATTTTGTAAACTACTAAGCCGGAGCGGAGCGAAGAATGATGATCCGTAATGACTGTAAAATGCGATCCTTCTACTTACGGTTGCAATTTCTCTATACTAAGTAATACTGGTAAACATTTTCTTTCAGTTGCAGAAAATTTTGTTCGCTAGAAGTCAATGAACGGGAAATGTAACAAATAACGCGTTTTTGTTATCAATTGTTTACATTAAAACATCTGAGATACCATAATTTGAAGCATTCGTCTGAATTGTAAAAAGTAGGTCAAATCTAGGAGATGATAAAATCGGCACAGAAACTAAATCTTTGGTGGTAGAAAAAATTGTTTCACATAGTTCTCTTTTCAATATAAAGGTGTCATTACTTAAGGAACCAATTCTTCCTAAAAGTAAGATTTATCAACCTGGTCAAATATAATTTCGAACTCTATTAACTAACCATATTAATCAAGTTTGCATGTTATCATTTTGAAATCTCTTGATCAAGTGCCTCAGTAATAGTATCCTTTTTTTTTGACAAAACGACGACATCGTCTCCAGTGAAACTCGGAAAATGAATTAGGACTATAAATTGAAATTATCTTTGTTGTTTTTCTCTATCTGTCATAGTAAAATTATCTTGGTAAAACATTAAGTAGAATCAAAGAAGGGAGCTATACCATTTCTTAAATCGACATCATTTAGCGTGTGAACATTCTTCGTTCCATTACGATGATGTCATGGACTCCAACTTTATACATTATTAATCAAAACAATTGAATAATAAAACTGCAATAATTTAGAATACGAATTAGTAGTGTTGGTTTTTAACTAAATTATAAATTACTAATTAAACCTGTTAACCTACCAGTTAATTAACCCAAATCTTTAACCACTGGTTAAAAAAGTGGTTTGCCATAAAATGTATTTCTCGTGTGATGCCGAACAATTAGATACCAAGTTTATGCTTTTAAGAATATTGCAACAATATAAATCCATTTTTAGCAATTTAAAAAAAATGTAATTTATATTTTAGTGTGCAGGAACAAACTTTCTAAGGAGACACTAACAATGTACATCAAATAAATGGCTACAAAAAGTAATCTACTACAAAATAAATGTTAGATGTAAGATAAAACCCGTTCTGAATGAACCTGCACCTTGAAGAAGTTTTAGAATTCTAGAACGGGTAGAATGACTTGCGTGTTTCAGTGATCTAAAGAGTCAAACCTTAGGTTTAACCAAATTAGTGTAGTCTTTAGTGAGGAACCAGACTAAGACAGGTCCCCGAAAGAGGGCAGCAGTTCTTTCGGTACTTCGAGTGACCGAGACCATAGGAATCAGTATGGCATTCTACGACACACTACTGCGATGTGGAAGGCAACGGGAAACCACCACATTACCTTCCAAGTACACCGCGTACTACAATTGTTATTTAAAATAATGGCATCTTCTGGGGTGAGATTTCGGAGTTAAAATAGTCTCCCATTCTGATCTCCTGGAGGAGACTACTTCCGGAATGTGATCAGAAGGTTTAAAAAAAAAACTGTAAACATTATGCGAGCCGGAGCATGGAATGTAGCATATAGCATGTGGGTAGGCTAGAAAATCTGAAAATTGAAATGGATAGGTTAACATTAGACAAAGTAGGGATTCGCGAAGTTCGGTGACCAAAGGCGGGCGAGTTTTGGAGCGGAGACTATAGGGTAATTCATATATGATCAATGGCAGGACATTTGGGTGTGGAGATAGTTATGCGGAGAAAGATAGGACACTGTGTGAAAAACTACTTAGAAAAGAACGAAAGAGTACCCATGCTTAGTTCAGAATCTAAACTGGTAAGTACGATAACAATACAAATATACATGCCCAAATCTACCTAGAATGAGGAACAGGTAGAGGCGACCTACAAAGATATCGAAGACATACTAAGATTCGTAAAAGGTCATGAAAATTTAATAGTTACGGGAGATTTTAATACAGTGGTAGGTGAGGACAGGGAAGGAAGGGTAGTAGGTTTATTTGGTTTAGGCGCGAGAAACGACTGGGAAAATAGGCTGGTAAATTTTTGCGACAAAAACAATTTAACTATCACAAACACATTTTTTCAACATCATACTATAAGACGATACACGTGGAAGATGCCAGGTGGCATAGAAAAATATGAAATACGTTACATTCTTATTATACAACGATTTAGGTATCAGATACAGGACTGTAGACGCTACCCAGAACCAGATATAGACACTGACCACAATATAGTAATTATTAAAGTTGCGCTTAAATTTAGAAATTTGAAAAAGTGAAAGGAAGATGGCACTTTGACTTTGAGAAACTAAAAAGATATAGATATTCATATAAGATTTTAAAAAAAAATCAAATGAATTGCTGAAATACATTGGGAAAATTTCTGATACCAAGAAAGTAGAAACAGAATAGAATAACATTAAATCCAGCTTAGACATGGCGGTCAGAGATGCTTTGGGATATAAACAAAAAGAAAATAAGAAACAATGGATAACAAAGTATATTCTGAATTTAATTGAAGAAAGACGAAAATACAAAAGCAGACCAAGCGAAGCAGGAGAACAGAGATTTAAAGCCATAAAATGGGAAATGATTCGCAAATGCAAGAAAGCTAAAGAACAATGGATTGATGAAAAGTGCAAAGAGGTTCAAATTAAGATGCAAATAGGAAAGACAGAGGAAGCATATAAACTAATTAGAATGAACTTTAGGTATATAAAACCGTAAAGCAAAAATATGAGACGCGGAAGGAAACATCACTATAGAAAATGTAGAGAAAGCGGCTAGATGACAAGAATGTATAGAGAATTATATGCACGACCGGAAATTGTAGCCCTAGAGCAGAAATCAGACATTGAAACCGATGGCATGTGATATCTTATACTTAGACATGCGTTTCAATTAGAAGTAAAGAGTTTGAAAACTCGTCAGTGAAGTTAGCAGCCTATCACCCGCTTCCTCAATAAGCCACGCCCCTCCCACCATTCCAGGATAAAAGGCAGGCCGTGTTATCGTTCAAAGGGGGCGGCGTCTTAAAGCAAGTAGGCTGGGTTTAGCTAATTGTTTAATAAACACAAGCAAAATCATTATAAGTTTCAAATTTACATAATATAAAAAGTGAAATTGAATGATTTAGCAGTTAGGATGCCTTCGGCTAGCTTCATGGTTGCTGTGGAGCTAGAATTAAACTTTAACACCGATTAAATGTCGGTATGCACCTTTTAATGAGGTGTGGAAGGCTTCGGCTTTCTTCGGGAAGCTTCGGAAGTTGCTTAAGAGGCCTAGTGTGAACTTGAACAATGCTGATTAAGAGAGATATACAAGTCGACGAGTCCAGACATCTTCGGTGGTCTTCAGTAGTCTTCGGGTTTTTAGTGGTGGGTCAAAGTTACGTTAAAATAAATTATGAAATGAAATTATATGCACTTAAAAAACTACTATTTACAATATATACAAGAGAAAGAGGGTTCAGAAGGTCTTCGGTTGTCTTCTGAGCTCTTCGGCAGGCTTCGTGGGGTGGTGTTTCTATGGGGATGTCATCCCTGTGTTAGAGCTTGACAGATGCAATCACAATAACGACTGATCGGTGAAGTATGGAACGGATTTTGATATTTGTACGTGTTTGTTAGTTATGAATTATTGAATGATGATGACGGCCTCCAGGCATGGCGGCGGATAAGGTAACGTTGGACAGGATGCAGGCTATGGTGAGCACTGCGTTAGGATTTAGCAGGCTATGGCGAGCGCTGCTTGGAAAGGTCTTACAGGCTATGTTGAGCGTTGTAGAGGAGGAGAATCCCACGCTATGGCGAGCACCAGGATGTCTTCTGCAGAATTCGAATTTATATTTATACAGTTCTGGTTGCTATCTTTCGTGTGTTGAAAAACGTTTATCAGTGCTTTAATCAATGAATTGCGTTGTCGATTTTAGATTTCGAAACAAGATTATTCAAATTTTATTAACACAAAGTTTAGTTGGAATTTCTCGATGTTGTTCTATTTTCAGCATGTGTACTCTGATATAGTCAAATTTACATTCGCAGTTCGTTCAGTTCTCTGTGTGTGATGCTGGAGTTAACAGCCTATTTTAGTCCAATATCACTTACCTCCACCTTCATTCTTTGTATAATACAACATCCTGTAATTAAGACCGCTCATACAATAACTATCTTTTCTAAGAAAACTAAATCGACGCATTTATCAATATCTATGGCAAGCTGTGCTTTTTTATGAAATCTTCAGAATGAAATAAATTGCGTTGCTGCATATCTTATTTTCTGCAGATTACAAACTAATTAATCTTTCTTTTATATATATATATATATATATATATATATATATATATTGCTATGCTATTGGAATTCTCATCCCCTTCGTTGTGCGCCTTATTTATTTTGCTATGTACTCTCTAAATTATACGCGCTCCATCATTTGGACAACCATTTTAATATTTACTATAAATAAACAAGATTGTAATTATCTCCTCCTCCGGCTGTCTTATTAATATTGCTATCAACTTAACTGGATTTTATCTTGAAGCAACCTTGTCTGCCAATAGCAAAATTCGATACGTTACCGCCTACTTGTTATCAATTTCTCATTCAACTCGTAGTCCCTCCTTGAACTATTTAAATATGACCTCGGCTAGCATTTATTTGGAATTATAAAATTCAGTTAATTTCGATTTTATGTATAATGAAACCAATATATTATGTACATACAGCTTTTGTAAATTATTTGAAATACACCTTTCAATTAGTTACTGTTATAAATCTCATTTATTAACAATCATCTACTATTTACTCAAAACCCAAAGTCACCCAAAAAAAAAACCTATTATCTTTATCAACGAAGTGTAGAATATTCTAAACCTGTTATCGTATTACTCATTTGATACGTATGCAACTTCTTTTGTTGACTTTTTCACAAGCATATTATATCAAGCAAATTCAATAAAAATCAAAATATATAGAAAAACAAAATGTCTTATAACTAAAAATCTGACCTGGTTTATTTCTTCACATCGACGCTTCCATTAAAATAAAATTTATCTTCCCCAATTCAGGATTACATTTAAATTATTGCCATTACACTATGAACCACCATTATTCCTTTATACACCCCAATTTATTGTCGTTCCATTTTGGACTTATTATTTCTTATCAATCAATTTTCTCTAACTTCGAATTGTATTATTCTTCCCCCAGACTTCAAAATTGTATTACTGTATTTTCCCCCTGTACCTCAGAATTGTATTACTCTTCTTTTCGCCCGAACATCAAATTGTAGTTTACTCCCTCATACATAGGATTTGTATGACTGGATTTTCCCCCCCGGACTTCAAAGCCGTTTTTAATCGGGAATTATAATCTTCATATTAGCACTTATTCTCTCTTTCACTTTTAAAATTTACGTATTACTTTACTTCATAACGACGCACTTCGGCCTTTGTTGAGTTCAAAACTAACTTCGTTATCACGGTGCTTGCTAATATATTATCGAATTCCCACTCCATCAGTGGATATGGTCTAGAACTCGTCGCTTATTTGTGACCAATCAAATAATTATATTTAAAGCAGTTTCTGATGTAATGCTCCACGATTCCCCATAATCGTAACCTGCATGCAGCTGTTTTTCGTTATCAACATGCTGTGTTTTGATAGATCTAATTGCCTTTCCATAAACAACTGATGCAATTTGACTTTAAATTTTCATATTTAAATGCGATTCACGCAATTTTTAATCTGCTTCTTATCAAAAATGGTTAGATATTTGTACGCATTTATATTAGCTACCTGAAGCTCTATTTCTATCTCCGTATTAATCTAATTGTCTGGAAAACCTTTTGAATGCGTGTCTAATTACACTTTATTGTTTACTTATAAATATACGCGTGCTTCCACTGAAATATATTATTACTTGCTTTACCTAAATTCACTAAACTTTATCTACAGGGTATTAAATATTTTCTATTTACCTAATGAATGTATTTCTCATTCCTACGCCAACTATGCGTCTTCCTATGTGTATTTGCGTCGCTTAAAACTATTTCTACTTTATATACAGGGTGTTGACTGCTTACTATCTACAAACTATCTCCATTTCTTAATTCTTTCCTAAATGAATGCCGTTTTCTGCTGCCTATGCTAATTTCTGATTCTTAAACGACCTATACTATAAAGTACACCCTTAAACAACCCCTTATCACAGCAATATATATATATATATATATATATATATATATTTGTAGCGGGCATTTTTGTAGTTTTAACCTTTTTACGCTGTTTCCCAATTTATAAATACATTTCTACAAATTACTATTTCTATATTTAATATTTATTAACTCCTTAGGCGAATGTGTCGTATTGTAATGAGTGGATTGCATCGTTTCCTTTGAATCGCTATTTGTATCAAGTACATACGTCCGAATAGTTTTCCTATTGTATGCAATTTAACTCGCGTGTATTAATTTTAAAAGATAATTTGAAGGTTGATTTTCATTAATAAATAAATTGCAACGAAGTTTTAAATTGGATTATTAGTAAATTGCTTTCCGGCTTATCGAAAATGATAAACAACTGTAATTAGTTATGAGATATGATGGTGCATTCACGTTGGATGTGCCTTATGTTATTAAGATAGTATTCGACCAGAGTTGATGGTAACAACTAGTTTTAAATAAACAGATTAGAGTGCAGAGTTCTGTTCGTTGTTCCTAGCGATTAAGTACGTAAAAGAGTACTGTTTGCTGTTTGCTTTGAGATTGGTGAGGGTTGGTGCGGGATTGATTCTCGAGTTGTTCATGAGCAGACGCGGCGCGGTTCCGGTTGTTTTTCTTGTGGAATAAAAGGTGTATTTTAACTGTAGAATGTGTTTACTCGACCGCACGGGTTTTAAGGTCATTGACAGACGGTTTTTTATTGCTTACGCGTGCCTACTAATTGTTTTTAGTTGTTTTCTTGTGAGACAAATGCTTTAAGGAACATTTGACTTTTGTTAAATTTTTTTTGTATGACCTTGATGTTTTTTGGCATTAATTTTTTCTGGTGTATCGGCTCGACTTTCTTTTCTGCCTATATTGGCTGGCTCTAATTTTTTTTTGTGGTGTAGTCTTGATTTTTTTTCTTCCTTCGCTGTATAGAAATTCCTTGATGTTAATTTTTTTTTGGTCAATTATCAGAGTTGTGTTTTCGCTGGTAATTTGGTTCTGGAAAACACTGGCGTTCAGGTTTTCTTTACACCACCTTTTTTTTTCTTTTCTTCACGTCACTTTCGCTACCTCACTTAAATACAATCCTAATGTCCCCGATCTAGATCTGTTGTCCTTTTGGCGACGCAAGCGCTGCAAATTTCGTCCGTAATCCACTCGTCTCCCTACGTTATACGATTCCTTCAACTCATTAGCTTTATCTGTGATATTTGACATATTTCGTAGTATTGTGTGATGACTTTTATTTTTTTTTCTTCTACTCTTTCCGGGTTTTCTTCCATTCCACATTCCTGTCCATTTTTTTTTCCTGACTGGTTTTCCTTGCGGTTAGTTGAGGTACTGACTTCGATTACTCGTTGTATCTGCTCCTGTGGTAGTTGCTCTTAGGCCTACTTTCTGTCCTTTAGGAAACACGACTTAGTCGACTTTTGGGTCTATTAGCAGATTACTTTTCTTATCTGGTTGTATTATACGACTTTTTTTTTCTTTCTTGATACCACAGTTGAAGTCTTTCGTTACTTTTTCCAGTTTTCCGTTTGTCGTTCCCTAGCTTACTTGAGGCTTGACACTTGTGTTTTATGTTGGCTATTGCTGTTGGTTTCCTTCCTCGCTACTTTTCTTTTCTTTTGGTTTCTGCGCGCGAAACCAATTTCTTGAGGTTGGAAACTGTGCTGTCTCTTTTCTAAAGAGACATCCGTCTTTTGACGAATCAATTGGCGACGTTTATGCCTCTACACCTTGGTCCTCTCCGATTGCTACTGCTTACCTATCTTTCCTTGTGGATTTCTTTACTCTTAGTTGTGTCTGACATTTTGGTCCTTCGAGCCGGAATTTTTTTTTTGTGTGTTGGTTCTGATTGGATTGGTATCGTTTGTTGTTTCGTATTCCTATTCATATTTTTGTAGCTAACCCATCCCGTGACTTTTTCTTTTGGCTAGTTCTACCATTTGTTCACTATTTGACTAGTATAGTCGCTTTCTACATCCATTCCCTGAGGTAGGCGTCAGGTCTATTTTCTTTTCCTTTAGGAATTTCGACTTGGTCGCTTCTGTAGGTCTGTTAGCCATACTCTGCTTGAGTAATCGTTTCATACGAATTTGTGTTACCTTAGTTGGAAGTATTCTAGATGGTGTACTAGCTTGCCTTTGTCCTTTGCTTTGTCTTGGTTCTTTCTTTACGGCACACTTGAGGGTGACAGTTTTGCTACGAGTTTTCTTCCTCGTTTTTTTTCTTTTCTCTTGGTTTCTCCGCGGGAAGCCAAAACTTTTCTTTGAGGTGGAAAACAGAAATGTCCCTTTTGGGGGACATCCGTCTTTTGACGATTTTGAAAGTAGCTAAAACCTTTAATCCTCATTGGGTATTTACTTAATACTTTCTTTACCTATTCTGTCATTGTTGGTTACGATAGATGACTTTGTCTTCTTTTGAAAAAAAAATGTGTTCTTTTTCTTATACTGTTGTTGGTCCTTCGAACCGGATAAAAATTTTTTTTTGTTTGGTTCCTTGTCTGTCGTTTTTTTTTCCTTTCTTTCACCCCGACGTCTTTATTTTGCTAGGGGGGAATTTGTAACGGGCATTTTTGTAGTTTTAACCTTTTTACGCTGTTTCCCAATTTATAAATACATTTCTACAAATTACTATTTCTATATTTAATATTTATTAACTCCTTAGGCGAATGTGTCGTATTGTAATGAGTGGATTGCATCGTTTCCTTTGAATCGCTGTTTGTATCAAGTAAATACGTCCGAATAGTTTTCATATTGTATGCAATTTAACTCGCGTGTATTAATTTTAAAATATAATTTGAAGTTTGATTTTCATTAATAAATAAATTGCAACGAAGTTTTAAATTGGATTATTAGTAAATTGCTTTCCGGCTTATCGCAATTGATAAACAACTGTAATTAGTTATGAGATATGATGGTGCATTCACGTTGGATGTGCCTTATGTTATTAAGATAGTATTCGACCAGAGTTGATGGTAACAACTAGTTTTAAATAAACAGATTAGAGTGCAGAGTTCTGTTCGTTGTTCCTAGCGATTAAGTACGTAAAAGAGTACTGTTTGCTGTTTGCTTTGAGATTGGTGAGGGTTGGTGCGGGATTGATTTTCGAGTTGTTCATGAACAGACGCGGCGCGGTTCCGGTTGTTTTTCTTGTGGAATAAAAGGTATATTTTAACTGTAGAATGTGTTTACTCGACCGCACTGGTTTTTAGGTCATTGATAGACGGTTTTTTATTGCTTACGCGTGCCTACTAATTGTTTTAGTTGTTTTCTTGTGAGACTAATGCTCTGAGGAACATTTGACGGACCTACTTTAGTGATACGCGTACGTTACTAATTTGTGGTTTTAGTTGTTTGTCTTGTGAAATAGGAGTCGTAGAACTTGCTAAACTGACCGATTCTTTCTTTAGGATTAATGTGTGTGCGATCTAGTCTAGTGTCTCTTGGTTGTATCAGATTAGTGCATACTTTGGCTTACTTAAATACAGTGGATACTGTAGTTTCTGCATTTTTCTAACACCAAAGATTCTGAAATAGATCATTGTTTGCGCGAACTTTCGTTATTCAAAAGCATTAGATTTTTCTTTGTTACTAGACGTAGCAAATAAAACACCTCACATTACTGTTAGTATAATGCAAGAACTTATCAGATGACATGCATTACATCGTGCCTTGAAAGCACGTGGTTTTAAATTCTTATTACTATTTTTCTTTACAATTTGTGTTACAAAATATTTCGGAATTATTGTCTCAGGAAATAGAATTAACAAGAAATTTACCAAGGCTACATAGTTCCATCAGCGTGTTATTGTCTGCTGCTAACCCCAGTGAAATACGTAGGTGTGATTAGTGTAAAGTGTAAGAAATTCCATCAACACCCTCACAGTCAAGGGTGAAGTGCTTCATTAGTGCAGGACATCGCTGAATCCCACACTTCCGTTGCTAGGAAGCGTTGCTGAAGGACTTTTGTAAATTGAACTATTTCATACTTATTGTTACTTTAAATGCCTGTCCGTTGCTTTGCCATACCTTTGGCGTTCTGAGACCTTTTACCATAGACTTGCATGCTATTTTTAAAAAAAAAGAAGAAAAAAAGAGAACAATCAATACTACTGAATTACTCATATCAATTGTGACTTACCTATATCTTTTTTTAACATTTTGTCTGATTTATGTTTAATTGGTGTGTGAGGAAACGTTTCTGCTACTCCCCAATATTACCTCACTTTGTACTAAAAATTTTTGTATTGCTTTTACCGTTGTTAGATTATATAGATTATCTAAACAGTTTTTCTTTACATTCTACCAAGTACTGAACAATTTATGCTTGATAAACATGCTATGCTTTTTCTTTATTTCAGGTTTGCAGGACTAATGTTTTTTTTCAGGTTTTCTTAACTAGTTTTTTTGCAGGTACTGTTACTAACTCCTTACCTCCGCATACATCATATGTCAGTCTGCTTTCTACAACCCCCCCCTACTCAACGATTGAGCCGGGTCATTGCTTTGACTTTCTTTTGTGTTACGTAACATAAATTTGGCGCCCAACGTGGCTGCCACGAAAAAACGTAACAATATACAGGGTGTTTCAAAATTGCACGGCACTATTTTAAGGGAGTATTCTTTAGCACAAAATAAGCATAAAACTTCTAATAAACGTATGCCCTAAAATGTACCCCTATGGAGTTATAACCCCTTTAAGATATTTTATTCAGATTTTTGTTGCTTACCCATGTTCTTATGCCGAATAAGATAGGCTTATCCATTTTTCGATAATAATATTAGGAGCGTCCCATTCGGGGGACGGATTGTACTATGTTGCGGTTTTTAATTTTTAATTAGGATGTCTTCTCGATGCTGCTTAGTGTACTTCAAGCGAATCGGAAAATTAAGAGAGCTCCTCCACCTCTGGCAAGAGCTTTTCTAATCTTCAAACCTCTTCTCTAGTCACGTATTTCCATCGTTTTTGCTGAATTATTGTACTCGTTACAAACAATTCTGCAAATTCCTCCACCCAAAACACAACGAACTTTTAAAACTGAGAATTTCACTCGTTCCACCACAGCTTTACCACGAAAAACTATCTATCAGTTGCAACCGTCGACGCGTACCCAGAAATTCATTCCTCTCCATATCTCTAACGGCCTGCAAAACACGCCCATAGTGTCCGCGTCTCTATTCTGCTTGCAGTCATGCGTCCATAACCACTATTTTCTGTCTCACTTGTGTTTCCCTACTTTCATAGAGCCTCGCTATTGACCTGCTGTCTACGGTTACCGTTCCCTCGCTAAATGTGCGCCTTGAAAATCGATATCGTCGACAAACATTTTGCATCTTTGTTGCACCCATTTGTTTTTAAAAATATACTCGTTTGTCACGCGCTTGAAACTGCTTGTCCTACTACCAGTTGATGTATTCTCTATCTTCCTTAGTTGCCTTCTAACGATTCTCTGTTCCTTAAAATTATTGATTTTTGCTTCAAAAATAACGTATTGTTCGTTAACCTGACTTTTCCATTGTACAATACCTCGAAATGTTATCGTTACGTTTTCTAGCTTTCAAACAAATATTTATTTACGTGCAGCTTTCATTCCCTGAACTCCTCGACCGTTTGGCTATGTTATTTTGTAGTTTTCTACGAATTAAATTAACGTACATATTAGTTTACGATGCTAAACAAATATCCGTTGCATCAATTATTGATTTTTATATACCGCAAAGCTTTAATACTACACATGTTTGCCTGCAATAGTCATCCTTGTCTTATGTTAACGTATACAAATTATTGATTTTTACCTACCGTGAAGCTTTAATATTATTATACATGGTTGTATGCAATAGTCGATGAGAAAGAAAAAAATCGTATACATTTCACAGCTTAATCTGTTTTACTGTATGACAAAAATTAACCCCTGAATCAAATAACAATAATTTTTAAATTGTTTATCCCTGAAAATTAAAGCTTCCTTGCCTTCTTTTAAAGCCAGCAAAAAAGACATTGTACTCTACTGGAAATTCTTTGAACGGTCAAGACTGTTCCCTTTTTTTTACGAAATTTTTCACGTATAAAAGAAATTTTTGATGACTCTTTACACAAAATATTTAGATATAATAAATATAGTCAATGTTCAAAAATAAAGAGAAAATAATGCCTTATGCTAGATAGTTCTGATCTGTAGTTTTCCTTGTGCGTCTTTCTGGATCTGCTACTGCGTGCTGTGGATCAGCACGCCAATATTACTTTCAATGCTTAAAACAATCCTCTGTTTTGTGCGCCTTTGCCAATATTTTCATTCGGATTTCCTCCCAGTATTATTGATTTATTTAGTTTCCAAATTTTATCCTGTTTAATTAACAATCTAGTATTTTCTTAATCTCCCTTAGAGTAACTTCGATTGTACTTGAAATTTCGATGTCTCTCTTAGATTTGTCCCGACTTACTTAGATTTTCGTAATCTCTCTTAGATTTTCGTAGTCTCTCTTAGAGTCCTAAATTATAAATATTTAACCTTAATTAATTAATAAACTTTTACTCACGTTCTCCAGCAAACGACGAAACTTGTCTCATATATTCTTCATATTCTTTCTAACACCACTTTTCACAAGAAATTTGATTATTTAATTTCAATATTTACTCGTTGCGTATATTCTTGACTATTATTGATGTGGATTGTGTTCGATTCGAATCAAGACTGTCTGCTTATCAAATTCGGGTGTTATGTAAGCTACTCCCCATCTAAAAATTCATTAGTTATCGGCGCTGTTTGTTCAAAGTTTACAACCAGCCATGGGATGTTTGGATTTTTTGGGCTTTTACAGGTATATCTCTGATAATAACTTGCCGGACGATTTCTTGATCACGTAGAATACTAGTGGATTTCTATTCTGTACTTATTTTAGACCGTCTGTTTTGATGTTATTACAGGAATTTCTAATTCGTTCTGGCACGTAATTTAACTCATGGCTTTTGCTTGTTTTAGATAATAATTTGGGATTTGTATTAACTCCTTAACTCCATGTAGAAAATCACGTAGACGAAATAAAGTAAATTAACCTGTGTTTTCAAAACATATTTATTTCGCAAGATGCGTTTTTTACTAGGACACTATGCTATCTCCTTCGCATGTTTAATTTTAATGTGAATTGTATCATGATTTTCTAACTTTTACTGCATTTAACGCGTATCAATTTACAATTTATGAATGCTTTTTGTTTTAGGACAAGTTTGATTGCGTGTAGAGTTATTTCTGTTGCTGAATGTGTGTTTATTGTTGAATGATATGCTTCTCGACATTAATTAAAGTCAACTGCGATCTTTATACAGGGTACTAAATGTTTGCTCTTTGCATAATTTGCAAATTACGTACTTTTGCTGCTAAATAAATGTAGTTTTCTAACTCCTAGTACTATTTACATGTATTGTGTAAGCATTATGACTCAATATATCCCTAAATAACCCTCTTATCATGGCAATATATATATATATATATATATATATATATATTGCTGTGAAACCTCTCCTTATTCGTGAACTACGGTTTTCAAATCGAGCCCCACAGATTGGGCGTCATATTTGCTGTGAAACCTGCAAAAAGCCTCACCTGAGTAAAAAATAATATTCGCGCCTCTTGAATTGGGCACCTCTCGATTTGCAGTGATTCTCGCCCTGTTGAATCTCTTCAGATAGTCGCCTTTTTACTCTTTCCGCCTCGGCTGCTCACCTAGTTAAAACTTTCATCCTCATTCATAAAAAAAAACGAACACATTCCTACCTCAAACATCAACGTTAACTCTATTTACATCAATATTCATAATACATTAAAATTTCAAAATTAAATTGTAGCATAAATTTCAGTATCATAAAATTTCAAGATTAAATTTGTCATCATTTTAATTTGCATCCAGAATTAAAGTCCTTGTAGGATGCCTACTAATTAATTTAACAATATTTGCAGACCTGAGTCTGAGTACAAAGGGAGCATCTCCCACCCCTTTACGTTAATCAAACAGGTTCGTCTAATTGAGCTCAAAGACAGACCCAAATTTTCATCATAATCAAGAACATAAATACTAAATACTCCTTTCTACTTAAACAAGAAAATTTCACCTTAAAATTAAAAATTTGTTGTTAGTACAAATTCACTACTGTCCATTTTAAGTAAACAAATTATAAAGTTATTCAACACACACCAAAACATCAAAAATCGAACAACAAAGCATAAGTTACCTGAAGGTTAATGCACTCGTGGCTCCAATGTACATCGTCCTTTGTTAATCACACCATTCCAACTGGGTTATGTTTAGGTCCTCGGATTACTGGTCGCCTTTAAAAAATTTTCTACACCACCATTCATCTAAAATTGTTTCAGGGCTTTTCAGGAACTCATCTATGTATATCTGAATCTTGTTTTGTGGATCCAATCACGTTTACTAATCATTTAATTATTAACACCCCCGAAAATAGTTAAGAAATTCATACTTCTTTCACGCTATACCCAAAACTGCCTACTTTTGTTTATTCATTTATCGTAACAAATTTGGATACTTGGTACAGTAATACTCGCAAATATAACTACACTTTATTACCTTGTATATTCTTTTCTAAGTGCACTAACGCATACTAACTTCTATCGTAGCACGTAAAGAGCAAATTGTTTTAAAATATTCAATAATCACAAAAATATAAGAGCAAACTGTTTAAAATATTAAATCCAAAATCGAAAATCTAAGAGCACTGTTTAAAGCATCGAATAATCAAAAATCTAAGAGAGCGAAACTGTTTAAAGTCCGGGTTTATATAATAGCTAGCCTGTCTGTCGGTTTTGTCCCCATAACGGCCAGTTTCTAGAATTTCGCGTTCTACGTTCCCTTTTCGACATTCGGACACGCTATTCTACAAAATTTGCACACTCGCCAGTTGAAAATCTAAGAAATTTTTCACACGGCACGCAAACACGTCCGAGAATAACTAATTAATTTTGTATAGAAATGTTATTTTTACCTCTCTCATATCTGCATCTGATCAACCAATCGTAGCTCTCGTGACGCTGCTCAAATCACGCCTTTAATTATTAGTGTCTCAGCTTGACGCATTTTCTCTTTCCTTTTCTAACTTGGCCTTAGTGGTGCAAATCGATACTCTTTAGTATCGGCTGTGTACAATCCACGTGGACTGTTAAATAACCCACTTTATTAGCATTTCCCGTGAATATTAAGCGACGGTTTCTCCAACATTCTCTGTAACTATTTGTTATCTACAAAATTTAAGCAGAACGTGACTTTTAAAAATACGCAGGTGTTCAATCGTAATACTTCTACGATTTGGATATTCCATTTATTTAACCTTCTTGATTGATTTGTATGCTAGCAACGCGTCTCATATTTGGTATTATGGGGTTTTAAAAGCTTTTATGCATATTATGTATTACTAGTGGTTCAATTAACTCCAATTAAACTAATAATGAATAGCATTGACTTCTACCCTTTAATTTTTAGCGAATACAAATTAAATATTAATTATTATTTGTACACTTTGTTTAATACCCGTTTACTTAAAAATTGAGTTAATTTATATAAATTTTGCACGTACTTTCTATTTGTTTCTTTACTTGGAATAATTAAATTACATCCAAGTTGAGCATTTTAATTCTGCTTCCTTTTATGGAAAGCGTTTAGTGAATAATTTAAATCCCTTATTTTTAATGAACGAATAAATTTTTATGCTTCACGGTTTTAATAACGCGTACCTTTTCCCAAAGCTTCCTTATACACGGTGATTAAAATTATTTAATGCACTTAATTAATTTTCTACCCTGGTCTAAATATGAGTAATATATATATATATATATATATATATATATATATATATATATATATTGCTGTGAATCCACTAAAATCTGGGTACTCCGCTTTCGAATCGAGCCCCTACGAATTGGATGCCAAAGAATGCTGTGAATCCTACAAAAAGCTATTCATTACCTTAACTGTGTTGGTCCATTGACTTTCTTCTGTTAATCGCCTCGGCTGCTCCTCTAGTTAAACCTTCATCCTCATTCATAAAAAAAAGACAAACACATTCCTACCACAAACATCAACGTTAACTCTATTTACATCAATATTCACAATACATTAAAATTTCAAAATTAATATTCAGCATAAATTTTAATATCGGAAAATTTCAAAATTAAATTTATTATCATTTTAATGTGCATCCAGAATTAAAGTCCTTATAGGATGCCTACTAATTACTATAACAATATATGCAGAGTACAAAGGGAGCATCTACCACCCCTTTACGTTAATTAACCAGGTTCGTCTAATTGAGCTCAAAGACATACCCAAATTTTCATCATAATCCAGAACATCAATACTAAATACCCCTGTCTACTTAAACAAGCAAATTTCACCTTAAAATTAAAATTTTATTGCTAGTACAATTTCACTACTGTCCATTTTGAGTAAATCAATTATAAAGTTATTCAACACACACAAAAATATCAAAGTTCAAACAAAATAGTATAATTTACCTGAAGGTTACTTGCACTCGTAGCTTCAATGTACATCGTCCCTTTTGTTAATCACACCATTCCAACTGGGTTATATTCACGGCTTCTGATTCTCAACGGTTTAAAAATTTTCTCCATCACCATTTATTTAAAGTTGTTTCTGGGCTTTTCCGGAACTCATCTGTGTATATCTGACCCTTGTTTTGTGGATCCAGATCCATTCATGAACCATTTAATTATTAACACCCCCGAAAAATAGCAAAGAAATTCATACTTCTTTCACCAATATACGCCAAAACTGCCTACTTTTGTGTATACATTTGTCGTTGTAAATTTTACTAATTGGTACAGTGATACTAAATTTTATTACCTTGTATCTAAGTGCAGTAAAGTATATTCATGTTAGCACGTAAAGAACAAACTATTTTGAATCACCAAAATATACGAGCAAACTTTAAATTATTTTATCAAACTAAAATGCACTGTTTAACATCTTGAATCAAGTCGCGGATGTAAGAGAGCTTGTTCATATTCACCTCCGTATATATATAGCGGTTAGCCTGTCTGTCGGTCTGTTCCCCAAAACGGCCAGTTTCTAGAATTTCGTCATTCTATGTTCCCATTCCGTAGCCTGGCATGCGATTTTTACGAATTTTGTACTCGCCTCAGTTAAATCTCAGAAAATTTCCACACGGCACGCAACGTCTGAGAATACCTAATTAAATTTTATACAGAAATGTTATTTCTACCTCTCAATTTTGCCTTTTACTTTCAACCAATCGCAACCCCTTGACGTTGCTCTACTCACGCCTTTTTACTATATGTGTCTCGGTCTTGCGCATATTATCTGTCTCTATCTACCCTGTTCTTATTAGTGCAAATTGATATTCCTTATTATCGATTATTTCAGTCCATGTGGACTATCTGGGTTAAATAACCCCGTATCGCACCTTCTCGTGAATATTAAGCCACGGTTTCTCCAAGATTCTTTGTAACTATTAATTATCTGCAACATTTACGCAGAATGAGCTTTTAAAAATACGCAAGGTGTTTAAACATACTATTCATTCTCAGAGCTTGATTTCATGGTATTTTATTGGGTTTTCAAGTTTTATAGATATTATATGTTACTAACGGTTCAATTAACTTCAATTACAATTATTATCTGTACGTTTTGTTTAATACCAGTTACTTAAAATAGAGTTAATTAATATAAATTTTGCACGTAATTTCCATTTGTTTCTTTCTTAGAAATAATTAAATTACACGTAGAGCTTTTTAATACTGTTTCTTTTGATATAAAGCGTCTTGTACATGATTTAAATCTCTTATTTTTACTGAAACGACCGAATTTATTTATGCTTCATGGTTTTAATGAAGTGTACCTTTTCCCAAAGCTTCTACACGGTGATTAAAATTATTTGATGTGATTATTTAATTTTCTACCCTGGTCTAAATATGAGTAATATATATATATATATATATATATATATATATATATAATTAAATGTTTTAATGGGTTTGAGGTCAGCTGGTAAAAGAAAACTCTTTTATAATGCCTAAATTTTCGGATTTATTTAATCCTTGTTCACAGGCTTCTAAAAATGTTATAAACAACTAGGTTAAATTATACAAATATTAATTGCAACTTACAAGATGAGTTGTTTTAAAAAATTAACATCGAAATTTATTATTAAACATAACTATTTTTAGTTTTTCACTTTCAAATGTAGGAAGGATATATAATTTGTGTAAGAAGAAATGTAAAAATAAAAATTATGTCAGATTTTGAAATATTTCAAATTCTCTTTTTTAAGAGGATACCTGATACCTTTATTTAATGTATATGTTATGTTGTATGTGATAGTTGTTTGTTTTATTTTATTTTATTGTTTTATTTATTTTAACAGTCAACAATCTCTTTTCAAAATTAAAAGATAAAACACCCGAACTATTTCACAAAAATATTGTGTACCAAATTAATTGTTTAGATTGTAATGGCCTGTATATTGGACAAACATGTCAATCCTTAAATCAGCGTATAATTCAACACAGAAGTGACATAAAAGTTAAACCAAATTCCTGTGCTTTATCGAGTCATTCAGCTAATTTAGATCATAGAATAGATTTCAAAAATCCAAAAATTTTAGAATTAGAGAAAGATAAACAAAAAAGACTATTTCTTGAAATGTATCACATTTTTAATACAAAAGATAGTATAAATAAAAAAACTGATATTAGTGGTTTGAGCTCGATTTACACATATTTACTTAATTTTAAAACATAGCTACATACCTAATGTAATATTTGTTAATATGTTCAACATTATAAATACATAAACACATTCAAACCACACAACCTAACGCATGGGCATACACACACACACACATACAAACAAACAACTATCACATACAACATAACATATACATTAAATAAAGGTATCAGGTATCCTCTTAAAAGAGAATTTGAAATATTTCAAAATCTGACATAATTTTTATTTTTACATTTCTTCTTACACAAATTATATATCCTTCCTACATTTGAAAGTGAAAACTAAAATAGTTATGTTTAATAATTAATTTCGATGTTAATTTTTTAAAACAACTCATCTTGTAAGTTGCAATTAATATTTGTATAATTTAGCCTAGTTGTTTATAACATTTTAGAAGCCTGTGAACAAGGATTAAATAAATCCGAAAATTTAGGCATTATAAAAGAGTTTTCTTTTTACCAGCTGACCTCAAACCCATTAAAACATTTAATATTACTAGAAGGTCATTATCTTTAAAATATATTATATATATATATATATATATATATATATATATATATATATATAATGTTTCTTAATCTGCAATCTGGTCAATATATTTAAATGTTTGTATTCCTCTACAAATTGTATCTTCTGCTCTGCTTTCTTTCGACGCCTTAACTATTCCTTCATACTTCGAAATATGACAATATCAAGCCTTATTTTAATTACATTTGAAATATTTTTACTCTCTCAAACCATAACTAAAACTAGGTATTTTCCTGTCCAGTTGATCTTAAGCATTCTCCTCAACCACCACATCTCAAAAACATTTCGCAAGTTTTTCTGGTAAAACTTAAATGTAATTCGATTTACAATGGAACACTTTAATGTTGTAGATGTTTTCAAAAACGAAAATTGAAGTAAATGACGCAGCACTTCATGAAATTTCCAACACCCTGCGAGCTCTAT
Organism: Platerodrilus igneus; assembly: GCA_036346225.1. Classification (NCBI taxonomy): domain Eukaryota; kingdom Metazoa; phylum Arthropoda; class Insecta; order Coleoptera; family Lycidae; genus Platerodrilus; species Platerodrilus igneus. Next base: position 5,035,242 of record JARFIW010001436.1, on the reverse strand, counting down.
ACAGTAGAGCGATATACCTCCATTTATGCTGCAATTTACGAAACTCGGTGAGTGAGCAAGTTCACAACCTGCTCTTTGTTCGTTATGGAGATAATGCATTAGAGAAATTTTATTATACAGTCTACGAACAAAAGAAGCGCTTCCTATGAAGTACGTCATTATATTATCAAACACTAAATAAAACCTTCGTAATAATCTCATTTTGCTTGGAAATTGGAATAATATTCCAACTTTATGCTGGAACACTTATACATATCTGCTTTGTGGAAATAAATTTCCGTGCGTTTAAATCATTTGAAAATAGAATAAAGCAAAAATGTCAAGCCCACTTGTACGTATATTAATTTATTTCAAAGCTTTTAAGCTTCTTTGCTGCTCTGCATAGCGGATATAGGAATGAGTCTACCCTAGAGCAAAATTTCTGATACCGCATCAACTTTATACAAATCTATATTGACCCACAAATATTTTGCGTCTACATGTATGCGGGTTTTTAAAATGAAACCCATTGAGAATAGAGCACAATGCCACTTTGCTTGATAATGAACACATTGTCTCTTCCTAATTTAATAAAATGGTGAGGTATTCGAAAGCCCTTCTAATTAAGCATTTTTTATAGTTATTTATTATGATTCACTTAACGCTGAAAATGACTATGTTACCGGTCCTGTTGCTGAGCTTGCATATATGTTGGTTCTCGCCCATATACTCTACACAGTTTTTCATGATAATTATTTTCATGAAACCAAGAACATTTTTGCTAATTAACTCTGAGTTGACGATGTCTCTGTATTTATATTCCTAGGTATTGGATATATAAATGTAACCAATTATAAATATGCAATTTTGTATTTAGAAAACTAATTCCATATATTAAAACTTCTGTATCAGTATATAGCAGTTTGATAGTGTCTCTAATTTTCGTTAATATTACGTTTTGAATTTGCGTAAGCATGTTTTGGAAATACGCAAATCAAGAATTCTATGTACGTAGATTTGTAGAAGAGCTTCTACTTTAAACATTACAATTATCACATTATTATTATGAAATATATTGCGGCTATAAAAATTTATAAACTTTTGCTGTAAGTAAATCTTGGGTCTCGATAAGGAATCAAATGCCTTCCAGTAGAATATGCAACACAAGATTTTAATAATAAAAAACAGAATACAAAACATAGAAAAAATAAATATACCACTTAAGCAATAATATGACCATAAGGTGAATAAACACGTAATCGAAAAATAACAATGAACCCAAAATGTTGACTCAGAGTACAAAATTATTTCCTTTTCTTACTATTGCATTTCACAGCGATCTTTTCAGTCCCTTGATTCTTTAGACGCTTTACTCAATATAGTTACGCCGCTTCACTTGGTCTTCCGTTGAATGGAACGATGCATTGGAACATGGACGAGGCATCTTACACAAAGGGTGATTAATGATCCTCTTGCGGCACGATCGATATGTTACCAAAGATGTAGTAACCATACCTTGGGTAACCTCTAGAATATTTCCATAATTTCTGATATATTCTCGAAATAATTAGAACAATTGAATAAGATATAAGTAGCCACTATGGAGTTTTGATGTGGAGTTCTAATTTAAATCATTGAAGGTCGTGATATGAAATTAGTTAATTGTACATACTGTTGATACAAATTGCTTTATGTGAGATAAATTATTGTAGTGATCGATATAAATTTATTATAGTGATCGATATAAAGTAATTATAGTGCATCGATATAAGTTAATCATAGAAGATAGCATCGTAGTGTTTAGAAGCTAGTATTTGTGCTGTTAGCGATTAGCTGGAAATAAATTGTTGCGGGAGCTTTTAGAATTATATTTTAACTAGGAGTTGTTGAAAAGGCTTGTTTAGTCAGTTTGATAAATAAGTACTGCTGTTTGTGTAAATAGAGTTTTCGTTACAATATTAAACAAACATGTCACACAACCTGCTCTAAACCAAAGGAGTACCGAAACTAGTGTTTTACTATTTTACACCTACTAAGAAATCTTTAAGCTAGTATCTACTGAGGTTAGAATAAGAGACAAAAGACGTTCGGAAAAATTCTCCAAAAATTAACATCTATCATCATTGATAAAGGATTGGCAATATATCATCGTTGATGTATGGGGAGTCTGTTATTTTTAACTAATTCTATTAATAATAAAAACGCAAAAATTGTAATAAAATTCTTTGATTCTAGTGTGTTAAATTTTAATTACTTTTCTAAAATACAATCTTTGAATTGTTGGTTAAACTTTTAGGTTGCTTTTATTTTCTTAACCGCGAAAACCAAACGTTTAAATCATAAGATGTACATAATTCATTCATTATACAAAAGCAAATTCAAATCACCCTGTATAAAATCAAGAACAAGCAACAATTAATTAAAGGAAGCACATTCAGTAATAATTTAACCACGTTCATCGAGATAAATAATTGCAATGCAATCAATTTTAAAACATTTAAAACATTTTAAGCTCAAAAATAAATACAGATGCAGCATATTTGGAAAGATAACTGTAAAGCGAAATTTCTTTTGAGACGCATTTGCGTAAGAAAATAATCAAGCCGTGTTTATAATAAACAAACTTTTTAAAACAAGCGTATTTCATAACGCAAGAATTTAATAAGAGGATGTAAATAAAAAAGGGTATGGATACTGAAGTGAAAGCGTACGTGAGGTTTGAATTTTATTTGAGTTGCCACATCTAATAAAACCTAATTTGGGTAAACAAAATATGGATATTAAAATTACGATTACGTGCAGTTTCAAACAAACATAATGTACCAGTTGTTAACAAATTCCTATACAAAGCTTTGATGTACGTTAAAATTTAAACGTATAAAGTATGCAGTACCGAATAAAACTCAACAGGTTGCAGACGGCACATAATTGCAACGCCTTTGCCATGGTCTAATAACAGGTAGCGGCTGTCAACCAATAAGGGCACGTGTAACGTTCGGGCATGATTTGTCTATAAAGACAACCGGAGGAAATATAGAGGAGGCACTCCATGATCGACGCGCTGAGTATAATAGTTGAAACCAAATTATTAAGTAAATTTCAATTTAGTCAAAGTGACAAATAATAGACATTAAGAATTACAAATGAAGTACATAGTAAAAATGCGCGTTGAAATACGAGTGTATAAAACTTTGCCGTTGATATAAAACATATGTCTAGAATTAATTAATATAAACAAAATCTTTACAATTTATTTAGGGCTTTAAGTACAGACACAATAAAAAGTAAACTAAATCAGGGCTAACTAAGCTACAACATTAAAACTTAACCACTGGGTTAAAACTCTGCATAATAAATGGTACAGGGTTGGTACTTCAAAAACGACTCCAAGTTGCTGGTAAACATTTCAAAGTACTGAGGAACACGCTAATTTGCGGGTCAACGACTCGAAACCACTGAACAAATAACCAATTTGGGCCAGGGAGCTCTACTGAGAAACTATATAAGGTCAGGATTATCTTTTTAATTTATAGTATGTTACGTTTATTATTTTAAGTATTTGTTGAGCTTAAAATTTGCATGTACTTTAGATATTTTGTGTAAAGGTAAAAAAAATTTGGTTGGTACGCAGAAGTACGTTTTAAAAGAGGAATACTTCCTTGAACGTTCAACGAAACATTCACGGTAAAATACTCTTCTTTTTGCTGGCTTTAATTGCTGTAAAAGGTAATTTATCAAATCAATAAAAATATTTTTGGTATATAGGTAATTTATTAAATTATAAAATTATTTTAAAATATGACGTGTTTTGGTTTTATTGACCTTGATCACATATTAAAAATATGTTATTTACGCATTGACTTAGCATTGTACTAGACTAGATTTATAATAAATATATATCTTATCCAAAATTAACCACCATCGTATTTGGCTTTGTTAAGGTGGTGGTGCAAAAATTGTTCGTCCAATTGTCATCTACCTTCTTCGGCATTTTCTGAATTTCCTTGTTACTAGACAGTTTATAGTATCGTTCAATAAAATTTTGTTACTGGTGAATGAAGCATTAAATTACTAAATTTGAAATTGCACAGAACGGGTGGGAATCCCGTAACAAATTGAGGGTGCACGGCTAACTACAACGGTGCGGGAGTGGGTGTCTATAGAAGCAATAAAAGAAATGGAATAAAAATCGAAAAATGACAACAGAACAATTTATAGATATACTACACTGACTGCTATTTCACCAGCTGAAATCTACATTGAAAAAGGATTATTTAATTCCCAACACGATGGTATGGTGCTAAACTGTCCAAATTAGATATTGAGTTCTTGTCGATTCATCTGCGGTTCGCCACATTGTTAATCCATAGCCAATGGAGTTTTTCGATTTTCCTTATGTATGATAACCTTTCACATGCTCATTCGTTACTGATTACCGAATTATAGAAGCTAAACACCCGGAGGAAAAAGATTAATCAATCTTTTTCCTCCGGGTGTTTAGCTTCTATCATTCCTCCCACTTTGCATGCCTTCGGTATGTCATGGTACAGTCAACCTATTGAGCGTATGGAATAAAACACTAAACACGCGGAAGATGTGCAAAGTCGTATGGTTTACGTATGTTAACGTTGCGTGCTCAGGTCTTCTACAATATAAATAAATATGTTGTATTGTACGATATGATAGCATACAAAAATGTTCCTTCTACTATATTCCTTAATAATTTATTATTTCTGCCCATAATTCTTGTATAGCCCAATATAAATTAAATTTCAAACGAAGATTAGCTTTTGTTATGTTAAGAAACATGCGACAGTTTGATAAGAGCGGACGCGAGATAGATTTTGGGCCTCTTGGAGCGGCTTTTTAGAAAGGCTTCTTCCAAAAAATCTTCTATCAATTTTATTAAAACATAAATTACAATGGAATTTAGAAAGTGGTTGCGTTATATTCATTAACGTTTAACAATAAAAGTTACTTTTCACTAATTAAATTAGTTAAACTAAATTGAGTAGCTTGAACAACCAACAATGTTAAGTTTGTGAAGCTTTACTGATTGGCCATCTTGGGCTCCTAAGGGTATTTATACTATCCCTGCCCCTCACATTGATTATAGGAACTGCAGAGCTCAAGTCTGCTTATTTCTTTATACAATACAATGTATTATTTCTTAGTAATCTTAATTCTTACAATAAGTTTCTTTTAATCCATTGTGACCTGCACCTGTAGTGTCGAGTTACGTCTGGAATACAATGTATTCATGTCCGTTCTCATGTCTAGTTTTTGAACTTCTATTAACCTTTTGTAATATGTCCTTCAATTATACATTGTTGCATCTAATTTAAGTTTTAATAATTCTATTTAATTATACATATATTGATTTGGGGGATATGTAACTCGCGCATTCTCCAAACCAGTTCACATGAGGCGAATTAGAATTCATTTGTCTGTTTGAATGGTGCCTGTGAGCACTCGTGGTTAATAAACCACATTTATCGTTTTCCCGTAATATAGGGTAAGTATTTTATAATAACACTCCTCCATATTTTTATCTTGCTTAGTTGTAATTTTTCCTTGTATTAATTAACTTAAGAAGCCCGTACGGAGGAAGTCCGCCACGAGGATATTCTGTGCCGCTACAACAAATATCGCTGAATTTAATTCCTATATCTACTACGGTAAACCGTGCGGGTCAAGAAGAACAAAAAAAAACAATTAAAGTAAAGACTCGTACGAAATTACGTAGCCAAAGGAAGAGATGCCGGGCTAACGTCAACCGGAGATTGGGCGTGGGAAAGTAATCGAAAACAAAACCCAAGAAGAAAAAAAACCGAGTCGTCTCTCTGAAATAAAAATTAGTTGATTAGTACAAACAAAGACAGAACATTAGTCTCTGATTTTCGGCTGCCGATGCTCGCGACTGAGTAAAATGCATGCACAAGCGCTACACCAGAAAGAACACATGCGCACGCACTGTTAACTCCATGATCACACGCAAAGTACTGAACAAACTCTGAATGTAAATTTGACTATATCAGAGTACACGTGCTGAAAATAGAACACTATCGAAAAGTTCCAACTAAAATTTGTGTTGATAAAATTTGAATAATCTTTGTTCACAATCAAAAATCGACAACGCAATTCATTGGTTAAAGCTCTGATAAACGTTTTTCAACACAGGAAGGATAGCGACAAGAATTATATAAATATAATTTCGATTTCTGCAGAAAACATCCTATTACTCGCCATAGTCTGGGACACCTCTCCTCCTGCGGCGCTCACCATAGCCTACAGGACTTTTCCAAGCGGTGCTCGCCATAGCCTGCTAAACCCTAACGCAGCGCTCATCATAGCCTGCATCCTGTCCCAAACGTTACCCTATCCGCCGCCGTACCTGGAGGCCGTCATCATCATTCAATAATCCATAACTAACAAACACGTACGAACGTCAAACTCCGTTCTGTACTTCACTGACCAGTCGTTATTGTGATCGCATCTGTCAAGCTCTACCATAGGGACGACATCCCCGTAGAAGCATCACCCCCACGAAGCCTGCCAAAGATTTCAGAAGACAACTGAAGACCTTCTGAACCATTTTCTTTTGTATATATTGTAAATAGTAGTTTTTAAGTGCATATAATTTCATTTCATAATTTCTTTTAACGTAACTTTGTCCCACCACTAAAAACATGAAGACTACTGAAGAGATCCGAAGACCACCGAAGATGTCTGGACCTCGTCGACCTGTATATCTCTCCTAATCATCATTGTTCAAGTTCACACTGGGCCTCTTAAGCAACTTCCGAAGATTCCTGAAGAAAGTCGAAGACTTTCGAAGACTCATACACCCCATTAAATGGTGCATACAGACATTTAATCGGTGTTCAAGTTTAACTCTGGCTTCACCGCAACCATGAAGCCATCCGAAACCATCCTAACTGCTTAGTCATTCAATTTCACTTTTTATATTATGTAAATTTGCAACTTATAATGATTTTGCTTATGTTTATTAAACAATTAGCTAAACCCAACCTACTTGCTTTAAGACGCCGCCCCCTTTGAACGATAACAGCACACATGGATACGCACATGCACATTCTCGCGACAACATGCACACACAAATTGCGCGCGGGTGCTACACACACTCCAAACACTCGCGCGCTAACACACGCGTGCACACACACACGCAAACACAAACGTAAACACAATATATATAAATAATTTAAAAAACACCTTTCTTGTATAAGTAATTGCTTTTCTGCATTATAATTTCAAAATGAGACAAAGATTAAACTAAATAGTGTTCGTATGCAGCACACAACCACGTTGAAAACAGAATAAATTTGTTTTATTTTTATCTTTACCCTCGTGACTATCAGCTAATAAATTGCACCTTTATATTTCCTAAACCCTTACCTGATATCACAAGGTCGAGAATTTCTTATTAACAATGAAAGCCCAAGGTAAAGTTGGATGGAAAACGGCTTGAGGAAAAGAAAAACTCTTTAGACATAAACGACTAGTAGAGTGTTAGCTCTGGGTAGATCATGAGCTTGGGTCATGGGTTGTCAAATGACCAAAAATATGAATATGAGCGCCACCGTATTTTTCAATACAACAACCTACAAAAATTAACTGTGCTTGTATTAGGGGAATGCGGAAACCTTATATCAACACCACTAACATAGTCATAAAACTTGAATTTCACTCTTTTAAAACACTTACCAAAATCTCAAACACCAGATGTCATACAGATGTCTCGAGTTGACCTGTGAACAAACAAATGCACAACATGGACACCGTTTGTGTCCTCAAAAATATTTACCAAAAATAAAATAATAGAATTTAGGTTTCAAAAGTATACACCCAGGGTATTTGTAATCATTACCCACAATTTCTGATCAGGAATGATTTGTAAACTTTACTTGTATTTCAAACAATAAAAAAGTCATAAAAAAAAATAGATTCTATTTGCTTAAATTTCTTGATTCATTTTACTATAATATTTTCAATTCGTTTTACTATAATATTTTCAACTAATAATTTTTTATAGAACAGAAATATACTAATAAGGATTTGTATCCAATAACATAAAGATCTCTGAATGAATCTTTCTTAATAGTTTTTATGTAAGGATTTGAGTTCTCTTAATTATTCATATTACATATTCTTCAAGTCATAGTAGTACTACTTCGACTTTAACAATGAAATTCAAATTACCTAAGTGCAGATAAACTAGCATGTGTCAACCTAAGGTTACTTTTACTTAATAGTTATTAAAAGAATTCCTCATGTTGACTAAAAATCAAAGTACATGACCTCAAAATATTTAAACATATTTTTAAATTAACGTAACATGACATGTGAGGTCTAAATAGGACAGCTGAATATATGTTTTTTATATCTGACATAATATGTCACTCGCAACTTTTTAGCTTAGTGAACTTTATCTGTATGTGCAATCATTCTGACAAGCAATAAATTTGTTACTTAATTCTTTCTTTCCTTAAACGATCTTTACGTGACTAAAGTTCAATCAAATATTTTCTTATTGTAATTTAACTAATATTGAAAGTGATTAAATGCTAAAAACACTCACGTGTGGAGATACTGCTGTGAACAAAAGAAATCGGACTATAACCCCAGCTTCGGGAATTCCATGAACATCTGCTTTCTGCGACGCACAAATAGAAGCCACGTGAATACTTACGAAATTATTACTGGAATTGCGAGAACTCTTCTAAATAAAACCAGTATTTAACGAAACTAACTTCTGCTTGATTTTACATCATATAAAATTTAGTACTCCAAAACCAAAAAGAAATTGAATATGATATTCTCATATCATATGGTTACGTGATATTTTCGTGATATTGCACTAAGAGGAAAATATTAATAAAATTTATTTAAATAATTTATACCAACTGTATTAATGATGGTGAGCTTCCATCTCCTTAGACCTGCAGGGCTCAACTGAACTGCTTTAGGCGGAACATATAAAAGAATAACATCACGCTAAAGCAGCTAGGAAATAACCTCCAGACACCAAGATTCAATCAATTCCATTTCTTTTCCGGACTGTGTTACAGGCCACGTGTTTAGACACGACCATCTTGACTTTACTACGCCGCTTATCGCAGCTTGTCTCTTCAAACGTTGATAGCAAAGTGCTCGAATTGACAACTCGACGAAGCTGAACAACGAATCTTAGACCTCAAAGGTAAAGGAGTCTATATGCTATTATAGATTTATTATTTTTATTATTTTTATTGTACGGAATTTTTATTTCATTGCTGCTTTATTTTACATTAATAGACAAATGTAACTACGAAAAAAAATACGTTACAACGTATCCGTAGACTTAACACACAACAAACATATCACTTAATAGTAAATGAGACCTACATAAATGATTGTAAATTAGTACTAATAATTAAATATCCTACACTTTTAGGTAGTATAAGTCGCGTGGCAAGAAACACTCGATCTCGGGCCGGTATTGCACCTTACATGTGATTTTCCAATGCTCCACCCGAAGGTACTACATTGTTCAGGAAGCGAGTTTTTTTTTACCTGGAAAATTTTGAATTTTGTCGAATCCTTGCTGTTCCAAGCAAGATAGGGATCTTTAACGTGCGTGACAATACACACACGGGACCTCCATTTTACCTCTCATCTGAACGAGGGTGTATTTTTGTGAAAAATGCCTGCGTAGTTAAATTATATCAGGTTGAAGGTTAGATGATAAAACGTATCAACACAGCTGGTGTGTGTCAGTATTAGTAATGTTGTTTAGTAACAATATACAACGTGACAGCCGTAGAAAGTTTAGGAAGTCACGGGATTAGCAAAGTGAGATTTTCAAAAACTCACGGTTTCATTCATGAGGATTAAATGGCCAATAGCAATACACAGCAACCAAAAATTTTAGCTAAGCGGAACCGGAGAAGATGGCGTCACTAAACTTGTTTCTTAGTCAGCAGTCTTGATTGTAAACCCAGTGTACGAGAAGTGAGTCATCTCACGTAGCATCGAGGAGCGAGAATGTAGGCGGAAAACCAACCAACCAATCTAGAAAATTTATCCTAAAACGAGCTAAAAGCAGATTTTAAATTAGTGCTCCAACCGTTAACGAATACCTACTCGATACACACAAGAGAAAGTAATTTGAAGGGAGGATGCATGTACCAGCTCGTATAATTTCTTGTACAATCCCCACGGTAATTGTACAAAGGACAGGATCGGTGCTCCAACTAAAACCGGTGGTATTAGAAAATAGAATAAATAATTTATAAATAAAATCCAATGCAACGAGTGTCGATAGCTTATCTGTGCAACAAATGTTCAACGAAAGTAATCGCGAAATTCGTATCAAATTGATAGTATAATAGCGACCGCTTAGAATAAATGATTTAAATGCATCTAACTACAATTAGGAGACCAAAGATTAATGTTCAAACACTAGGTTCGTCAGAACAGAATATGAACTAAGGCAACGATTTTATTCAGAATATAGACGAGATAATAATTAATGACTTATCTTAGTCAAGTAAATTTTAAAAGCAAAACTGAAACGTAACAATTGTTCTGATGCTTTTATTTTTAATGCAATCAAATATTAATAATTTTATTTGTTCCAGGTAAGTCGCCTGCGCAGTTTTAATATATATGTTTCTAGTTTGCTTGGTGGTAAGTAATAAATATACTAATTAGCAATAAAACCTGGTGTCTTTTTTGTTCCCTGCGTCCTTATCTTTTGATCGCTACTTTTTTGTGCACACGCGCGTACATGCACGTACGCACGCAACCTCGCGCACACGCATCTACACAGGCACATACACGAGCACACGCGCGTACTTTCGTACATATATGTGCGCACACATACGTACACACGCACGCACCCGCGCACAGGCACGCAATCACAGGCACCCGCATTACATACACGAACACTTAGTGACGGTGCAACAGCCAACACTCGGTTTCTGCATGCCGACGGCTGGTGACATACACTGCGAAAGCGAACGGTTCCGTCTCTGATTCGGCTGCCGATGGTCGAGACTGAGTAAAATGCATGCACAAGCGCTACACCAGAAAGAACACACGCGCACGCACACGTGGATACGCACATGCACATGCTCGTGACAACACACAAACCGCGCGCGGGTGCTACACACACACCAAACACGCGCGCTAACACGCACGCGCGCACACACACGCAAACGCGAACACAAACACGAAAGCAAACATAAAACGAAAACACAACAACAAAACGAAAACACAATTTCAAAACGAAAACACGAACACAAAACGAAAACACAAAACAAAATCACACAAACCCAAACGCAAACGCAAACAAGCACAAACTCAAACACAAACACAAAACGAAAACACGCACATTCAAACACCAACTCAAAACCGAACAACACCAACATATTATTCTAATTGGGTCAGAAAATTGGTTAGAAAATTAAACAAGTTGAAAATGCAAGGCATTGTCGCAACGAACTTCCAAATGTAGACTTACTTTAAAACAATTTAAAGAAATTAAAATTATTATGTTGTAATAATTATAAGTATTCAGATAAAATAAAATTAATTCCCGGGGGGTATCCGTGGTCAGATTTTGTGGGGGTACCATATTTCGACTCAGCTATGTTAGGGGAGTCCAAATATGTATCGCACATTAATTTTGGACCTATTTGAAATTTTAATTTTCCCGACGGAATATCGCGGGGGCACGGCGTCCCCGTGGCCCGATTTCAACTGACATCAAAACTTAAGCTCAGGACACCGAGCTGAATCGATTGATGTATCACACATTGATGTCCGACCATTAGAAATGCCTCGGACGGACGGACAGACGGACGACAAATCGATTTCATAAACGAACGAAGTTCGTTGAAAACAAAATTATCTCCATCTACGTATTTCACATTTTAAATCCACTAATCTGCTAATTTCATTAGACTTCTCATGCCCCACGTTCCGATTCGTAGTATTCGAGGTGTTCTATGTATTTCACCATCTCCTCTGCGTTGTCCTCGCCCGAATATTTGATGAGGAGGGTTTACCTCATGATTTTTTTATTGTAGAGAGCGCCATTCTTGTTTCTAATAATTTGTAATGATTTGTGGAGTTGGATATCCATACGCTATTAGGAGTTAATATGGAGACTATAAGCACCTATTCGAAGGTACGGATTCTTGCATGAACCGATTTTTCTATACAAATACGCCCTATCATTTCAGTTTCAGTATCTTATTAAGGTTATTCAGTCTGTGTGTAAAATCCGAAGTATAACAAAATTCCGATATTTTCAAAAACTAGCGTTCACAGTACATTAACCTAAATTAAATGCTGCATCATTCTATAGAAACCTCTAACCACACGTGCTGAAAGCTTTTGTATCTATCTATCCATAGCAATATTCTCCCATTGATACTAACTCTTTACAAAGTCCTCGGTAGTGAGCAGGTTCATAACCTACTCTTTGTTCGCTATTAAAATAATCCATTAGACGAACTTTATTATACAATCACGAACAAAAGACACGCCTGCTATGAAGTGCGCGCTGTATTATCACTATCGGCCATTAAATGCAACGTAATTAGTCATTTCACTTTGGTAGAAAGAGGACTTATGAATTTCGCCTAAATACAATTATATCCAACCTTTATTCTGAGACACTTTTACATAAAGCTGTTTTGTGGGAATACATTTCCTGAGATTTAATCAATTTAGGAATATTACAGAGCAAAATCGTCTCGACCACTCTGCGAATATTAATGCATATTGAAGCTTTTAAGCTTCTTTGAAATTCAGTCATATTATCTATGCCATTCACAAAATTTGAAATTTAAGAGTAATTCTGCGTACCTGGAAGCTTTAGTGCTTAGTGCGTCCATGCTATTTTGAAAATGCGTTTTTAGGACCCATACTTTACACTCTAATAAGCCTTTTGTCTAAACTGTTTTGAGCCACTATTTAATACGCTGTCAAAAAGCACAATATTTGAAAGATACACCCATTGGTTACTGTTGATATCTAGCGATTTGACATACGGTTCTAGTAGAAATATATTATAAAGATATCTTGTGTTACGTTCATTTTCGGCGGTATTTGATTACTTCATTTACATCGATTCCGTTTCTACTCTTTCATACGCCGACAACATCCTGTTTACAATAAGTACGCTTTCTATGAAATTTCATTTTATACTTATTTATTTTGAAACGTAAAGTTTATGCTAAAATTAAATAATCAATACTTAGTTTTAGGTATCCATTAACTTGTTATACATTACGACCGCGTATAATTGATTCTTATGTGATTTCCATCTAAAAACTCGTTGGAATGAGGTATTGAACTACCGATAAGACCGTGTTTTCAAGTTTCCTAATCACGTTTCGATAACTACAATAGTACTTGGAGCTCTGGTTATTTAGTTAAACAAATTAATATTCATTTTCTCTTCCTTATACTCGACGAAAACAGTCGTTAGATTTTTGTTGTTTCCGTTTTCTTCGTGGGAATTTCGCGCACGCATTACAGCGTAGTAAGTAATGATGGTTTTACAAACCTATACTTTTCGGCGATAATAAATTAATTCACCTATAACCATTCTAGCTTTTTCCGGTGGATAGGACTACCTGCTACCTTGGACTTAATTGATGAGGCGATTGTCGCCCCTTTTTATATGGCACAAATTGCGTGGTCCTGGGCCCTAGGCTGCTTCGTGGCGTAGTTGATATGTGTGTAACTACTACGCCCAAGGTTCCGGGTTCGAATTCCGGCACGGTCCGCTTGAAAAATGTTAGGCAAGCATTTTTCACAAAAGTACACCTTTGTTCGGATGAGAGGTAAAATGGAGGTCCCGTGTGTGAGTGTTGTCACACACGTTAAAGATCCCTACCTTGCTTGGAACAGCAAGGGTTTGGCAAAACTCCAAGTTTTCCAGGTAAAAAAACTCGCCTCCTGGCCAATGTAGTACTATCGGGTGGAGCATTGGAAAATTACATGTCAGGTCCTAGGCCCTGCTGCCCCGCTGCGGCCTTAAGGAGGGTGTGATAGGTCCAACATATTCAACACGTGGGTGAGTGTTTATCCACTATTTCTTTGTATATGCTCTATGAACTGGTTGAACCAGTGTATTTCAGTTTTGTGGGAGAATTACACCTTGTGGTTTTAAAATGATTATCATCTGAACGTGGGATGACACTGATTATTGATATTGTAATTATTGTATCGATTTTATATGTTTAATTTTAGATTTAAGATGACGATTTAGAGCGGTTGTTTTTAGGGTTGTAATTTCTTTTTTTTCCCTTTTTTCGTTAATTAATATGGGGGTAGGTACCTGAAAACGGCAGCTCACCATGTTAAGAATTGATTTTTTTTGTTTTTCTGATAGATGCATATTATGATTATTAATCATTTTTGTTTTCATTTGTGTTTGGTACTACTGTTCTTGAGTAACATGTTTTTTTTAATTAGAGTTTTTTATGTTTTGTTGTTGAGTGATGAATGAGTGCGTGTATTTTTATTTCAGGCCTTTCGTTATTTTTGTATGTATAATACCCCGCCCACTTACTGATTGAGCCCGGTCCTTCTTTCTTTGTTTTTTTTTTCTTTTGGTTTGTTTTTAGACCTCGTCGCTGTACGTAGCACTTGTTATAGTTTAAAGTGGTTACGCACCATTGTGCAACATTTTTGATAAATTTTGAAATGTAATTTAAGTGTGGCTTTACGCCCATGTGTTTAGTCCAAGTGTAATAAACACTTGAAGAAGTGTTTTTAATAATTCGCTCTTATCTTATCTTATTCCGTCTAATTATGTCTTGTATAATCTTATGTGATCTTTTCTCTTCGTCTCCGCTTATCAATTTGACCATTTAATGTGGGCATTTTTCAATTTGATTGTAATATTTTAAATTTAATAAGAACATACTTCAATGTGGCGATAATAATTTTTGGTCTATTATGAACGTCCTTCAACTTGCCCGTAATATTGGAGATTTATTAGAAACGTTCTTCAAGGAGACCGTAATACTTGAGATTTACCCGGAATGTTCTTCAATTTAATAGCAATGCTTTTGTTTTAATCTAAACGTTCCATAATTAACATTTACGATAATCCTTTAATTACTGTGATGAATTTACAAGTAATAATGTGGATAATTACACTCAAGATAATTGTTTGGATAACGAACTAAATGCAGTAATAGAAGGAAGCTTCGCATTTTTTGATAAGTGTTTGAATGGATTTTGGTTTGTATAATTTGTGTAATTGTATAATTGGGTCCAAGAAGCGTACAGTTGATTGGCTTCACTACAACATGTGAACAGCGACGTCATTTGTTTGTCCAGGAACAGTATGTATGCACATCTGATTTAATACAATGTAACACCGTAACACAAACAAGATACTTGGCGAAACAAGGTAAACGTTCTTTATTACTTTCACATGACGTCCGCATTTGACCAACATTGATACAAGACAACATCTGAAAAATAACTTTGTGATGACCTATATATATATTATTTTGCTTAACAAGCTATAAAGGGCTTTTGATGTTTTTTTAATTGTCAATATTTAAATCCAGGGTAATAACCGTTATTATTACTAACGAACTTAAACACCTTAATTGAGTTCTGATTAAAATTTCATTTATGTGTAATTATAGTTAAAGCTTTTGAACGTTAAATTATTAGATTTTTGCTATTTTCATATAAACTTGTAAGCCTAATAACAGATCTGATATTTTGGGTATTGATTTGAGTTAATCTTGTAGCAAATAGAAATGCTTAACGTATTTGATATTTTATTTGAATTTATCATTCTACATCGGTGTAGAAGAAATTATAGTACCATTTTTGATATGTAAATTTTGTACAAACAACTTTTTATCATGAAGCAACATTTAATTAAAGAATCGCCATTTAATTCATTTAATTAATTGTTTTATTTTGAACAAGTGAGTTCAAAAATAGGGTAATTAGATCAATGAATAAAAGGCATAAATACCTTCAATATAATGATATTTGTAGCTTCTATTTGACGAAGAAGCTCTGATAGCTCTTTCAGAATTTGATGCCTAATATTTGTGTATATAAAAGTGTGTGCATAATTGATATTTACAGCTTTTCTTATTATGAGGTAGCAAGAGTAGACCTCTTGTGTCCTCCCTTTGTTAATTTAATTTAATTTTCTTTACAGCTCCTGCGTAAGTAGTTAATACTATATTCCTCTCTAAGGACTCCCAAGTCCCCCTTAGGGAAATTCTGTGTTTAAACTTATGACTTGGTGGCGCACTCCCCATACTCCTATTTTGCTATAAATTAAGCCATAGTAAGTGAATAATGTTTTGTAAAAAGAACCACGACCAATCCCCATAAGCTCTACCCGAGGAATAGACCCCTAACATAGTCGGAAGATATTTGCGTTCCATCATTTTAAGGAAATCTTTCCTTAAAGTTCACTGGTTTCACTAGGGAATGTTAAAGAACCCACGGGTTACTTTAATTATTCAATTAACCAAATAAACCAGTAACGACAAATTGTGTAAGAAGCGTATCTGTGGCTTATGGAGTCCTAAAGAAATGCATTGAAATAACAGCTGTAATCCTTCGTGCTAAGAGTTTCTTCGATAAAATCTTTATTGTGGGATCCGTGCCTATTTGCAGATTTCGCTTCACCTCCTGTAGACGATATCTATGATAGAAAAGAAGATGGTAAAGGAGGAAATAAGGTAGACGACTTCTATTGCACAGCTTACCACTTTATAATACCGGGAAGTGTCTCTTTACTGCCGGGAAAGCTTTAGTATTTCCCACTCACGCGAAAGAGTCAATTCTAATTTGCTTACAATGTTCACGCAATCGCTGAAGATCAGTCACAGTTTTCAAAAGTTAAGTTATGCCAAAACGCACTCATATTTTAAACTCATCTCTTGAAGTTGGTGACAGAATGATTCATCAAAACTGTCTGTCACACTTGTTATTTATTACTTAATGGGTATATAGGATAAATCTTTTGCTTTTGGTGTATATCCTTTATTCGGTCTAATGACTTCCAGTAGAGGAGAATACCGATTGTGGTACAGCGCCGCCGCCGCCGCGCCGCTAATCGATTTTTAATGGGTTATCCCGTTAAAAACACATTAGCACTAATCCTTTTTAATGGGTTTCCTCATTAAAAACCCATTAGCACTAATCGTTTTTTAATGGGGGTTCTTATTAAAAACCCATTAGCACTAATAGTTTTTTAATGGGTTTTCTCATTAGAAACCTATTAGCTCTAATCGTATTGTAATAGAAAAACTCTTTAACACTAATCGTTTTGTAATGGGAATACTCATTAGCGTTAATCGCTTTTTAATGGGAAAACTCATTAGCGCTAATCGTTTTTTAATGGGAAAACTCTTTAACAATAATGCCATTTTTTGCCGCACAGTCGCTTCTTCCAAGTACTGGAAGGGTGACATTTAATAATTTCCAACACTGTCGATTAATTTACACTGTTGCAATCATTAAACGAAAAATTTCTCGCACGGCTCTCTCTTTCTAATAATTTTTGAACCCTCTCTTCATCTCTCGTATTTCCAATTTCATTTTTTATAACTTCTACAAACTTTTCGTAAAATTCTGGAAAGTTTCTACACCGTCCATTTTATAACATACTAATTGTCGCAAATTTAATAGCTTGAAGTACTCGCACTCAAGTAACACAATAACATTTTGGTCTTTTGTAATTTCTATATCATATGAATTTTTTTCTTGAAATTTATTCTGTACCCATACACTTCTATTAGATGAATCGACTTCCAGTTTCAATTTGAATTCACGATCCAGTTGCAATTTTAAAACATTTCCACCAGATAAACCATTCAATCTTACGTTTACTGCTTCTTGGGTAAATTGTCTGATTCTAAATTCCAATTTAAATTGCAAAACTTCCTCCATTCAAAGTAGTCTATTTTTATAGCAAGATTAAATATAATAGTTCATAAATCCCGGTACAAAATTACAATTACGTGATGTTAAAAGGTATAAAGTACTATTTGCAAACGAAATCCATAATACAAAGCTTTGGGTCTACGTGATTTTTGTAGCGTCTGAACAATGCATATAGTAAGCAGCTCCAAGTAAAACCCAACCGGCTACATGATAGCGCAGGGCAACGACTCGGCCATGGTCTAATAATAAGATAGCAAGTGGTCAACCAATAACAGCGCGTGAAAGGGCTAGTCTATATAATTCACCTAAAACTTATAACATTCGTTGATTCCTTAACCGAAGCACGAACTGTACTAATCGAAATAAAAGTATTACGCAAAGTTCAATTGTGAAGTTAAACAAAGATTTATAAGTGAAGGTCACAGTAATTAAAATTTCAAATGAATAATAGAGTCAAGTGCGTGTTCAAACATACGAGTGTATAAGAAATCCGCCGTTGGCATATAACGGCACTAAGCAATTCAATAAGACATATAACTACAATACTTTAAGTACTAAATACAATAAATGGGAAAACTCTAAATCAAGTCGTTAACAGTACAACTAAGGCTTAAAGCAACACGAAGTCACTGGTTAGCAACACTCTGTGGAGAGGCAGTTTGAGGTATTGGGGTGCAAGCAGAGCTACGGTGTCACAACTTGGAATCCACGAATCTAGCAACTGATTCGAACCAGGAAATCAATCGGAAAAATACCGGGTTAGCATTTATGTTTCAACTAATAGCATAAATCTTATTTTTGAATATTTGAAACTTACATGTATTTAGATATTTTGTGTAAAGTTTATCAAAAAGATTTTTGTTAACACGTAGAAAATACGTTAAAAGGGAAAGTTTCATTGAACGTTCAACGAAGCATTCGATAGAATACCTAATTATTTTTACTTGCTTTAATTGCTTTAAAAGGGGATTATATTTTTGTAAAGAGCAAATTGAATGATTATTTTTACTTAGATTCAAAGTTTTAAATAGCAAATGACATTACGAAGGTTGCAGAGGTGTAAATTGTACATATTTCTTAGATTATTATACAAATTTTGGTGAATTTCGTTTATCTTATTCAGGTATGAAACGCAAAGAGGGAAGGGTGTCAACATTCTCGTCGTTCGCTCCGTAAGGGTATAATTGAGCTAACCGAGGCATACATTTAATTGTATGAATTTTAAAATTATTCTAGATTATCTAGAGGCACATAGAGGTGGCAAGGCAACTGAGCGTTACATACACCTGGCGAGCGGCGATATCGTAGCTATATATATATATATATATATATATATATATATATAATATATATATATATATATATATGCTGTGATACAGATACAGCAATTTGTAAAACTTGAAATTGTTTACTTATCTGATAAAGGGTTTACGAGAGGTCATTGAAACCCTAAGCCTACAAATAAAACCCACCAAAAACAAAAGAAACCGCAAAAACTAATTTCCTAAGATTCATTGTTCCACCCTGTATAATATAAGCGTATTGTACATACATAGCTATTAATGAGCATAGCGAGAAACACAATTCTGTGCTTGTAAATAATCACTCTAGCATTAATACAAAGCCATTCGTTTGTTATAAAAATGCACTTTCTGTGCTTAAAGTACATAATTTTGTGTCTAAAAAACACGTTTTAAGTTACCGTAAAAGCAAAATCGATAATACAGCCGTGTGTACAAAAATAAATTGCTCTCGAAATACTTTAAAACGCATTACATGCGAATGCAAATCGATCATTTTCAAGCGTATTATAAATACAAAGCCATTTATTTTCATTTATTAATTAATCATATAAATTGACTTCCGTATAACATTTTACATAAAACATGTTCTCGAAGCTTCGGAAGAAAGAAAGAATACATTAATCAATAAGAAATGTCGTATAAACTAATTAAATTAACAAATGTTTATTTTAGGACGCCGCAGGAACATCAAATATTCATAAAATCGATAAAAATTATTTATTATCTTTTGCATCACTACAGGGAATGCGACGCCACATTAACCTCGTTGTGTTGAACAAGGACGGGCGGCGCGCGTTACTATTATAAATAAATCACGCGATTTCAGGCTAATGAGGAATTCCCAGAAATCTTGCGTCAGGTAGGTGTGTAATCCTTCGATTGAAACCCGTACAATCTAGAAGAAGTGACGTAGTCAAAATAAATTGTACATAAACGGGAACTGTGATTAAGGAGATCATTCTATTTTAGATGCAAATGTCGATTTATGCGATCAACAATGTAATAATTTATTCATAATTTCGCTTTAACCAAGTAAAAGTAACGTTTATTAGGACGTTAAAAATAATAGACACAGTTTCCATATAAAATAGTTTGAAATATGAAAGTTGTTAAATGCAGTTATTTGATTTTGTAATATACAATGAAGAGGGAACATTTTTCGATACAATGCTACTTTAAATTAATCAATTTCAGCGTATATGCATGATGTTGTACACTGGGATTTGAACGTCAAGTTAAAAATAGAAACAGAAGATATTCAATACTGTTAATTACGAATTGGATTAGCGCTTTTTGGATTTTGCAAGTATTACTTTTAGAATCTTTTGTTTGTAACTGCTATTTGAGTATTTGTCATTTTGATTTAAGGTAGAATAAGTCTTAAACATATAATATTTTTTTGTAAGGACATTTACCAAAAAGTTTGTGGTCAGAGTTCGAAACACTGACTCTTATATAGACTATCTGGCCAAACAAACCTTACAAGCGTGGGAATAAAATCCAGGTAAACTTATCCGCAAGAGAAGAGCTTTGAGTTCTGTAAATTTTAAGCAAGATTAGGTGAGGAACATTTTGATAATAAAGTAAATAGGTACTTGTTACGAATAATTTTATGTTTGAAAGAAACTATGTTGTAAATGTTTTATATTCTTTTGTATAGGAGAAAATATTTTTGACTGTATAGATGGTTTTTGATTTCATTTCGTAAATTCCATTACTTCCGTTGAGCTAACCTGGCAAAGAGAAGTTAGAAAGGAAGATAAGTCAGTAATTTCAAATTTACAATTTACTGTACCCGTTGTCATATCACATTTTTAGCGACGCCCAACGCGGGACTGAAGTTCATATAGAAAATTATTCTTAAAAGTTACTTAAAAATATTAAAATAATTCTTATCTAATCTTTGTTAACATGTACAAAATCCTCTTCAATTTATTTGTGGATAATTAACCGATCCTTTAGTACCACGCTTGTGAGTGTAGTTGGCCAATGATGCTGCACAGATCATCATGCGTCGAACTCTGACCTCAAAATTTGCTGCTAATTATCTTCTTACACAAAATTATATAAGAGTAAGAACTTATTCTAATTTAAGTTACAAATATTTAAAATTTCTTATTAGTTATAAACAAAGATAATTCAAAATTTTATACTTGCTATATTTCTTGTCAAAGAGTGCTTTTCCAAATTGTAATTAATGGCACTAAATACTTCCTGGTTCTATCTTAAATTTCCATTTGCCGTTAGAACATTAGTTTGCACGGTGCTTCTTTATTGTTGATTGATTAAAATCATCAATTGTGATCTTGCCTGATTACTTTTATGTTTCTGGTGGAATATCTATGAAATAGATTTCAAGTTGCTCGAAACGTATAGTTTCATGTCGTTAGGTAATTTAAAGCATGTTCGAAGTCGTAAAAAGAACTAGTTCTGAATGTCGAATTCTGAATGAATGTCGAATCTTACATGTTGTTTGGATTTAAAAAGTATGAATTAATCTTTACTCAAACTTACATGGTCGACCTCGAAAAAGTGAATGTATGACAAATCTTAACTACTTCCGTTTATATACAAAAATTCTAAACACATTTTTCCAATCCATTCTAGTGTATTCTCGAAAACTAGTCACGGCTGATGTAAACATTCCGCCATTTTCACGGTTTTAATGATTTAATTATTGTCAAGCTATCGCGGTTTGTTATGATGTATGTCGTTCGTAAAGCGTCGTCTATTCTTCTCTAATGCACGAACCGGTCCGCTACTATCTCTTTCTTTCTTACTGTAATACATAGAGCAATTAAACTTATCTAACTTTTATTAGTTTTAAGAGTCGCGAGTTCTTGGATTGGGTCGTTTAGTCCTTAATTGAAAATAATTGGCTTATTAAAGCATTTCTTAGTGAAAATGACGTATTTGCTTACTAATAATGAAAATTCGAATCATCTGGAATTAATACGTTTAATAAAATTCATGTGTTATTTTGACGAGAAGGAATATTTTATTTCTGGTTTTAAGCAATCTTAACAAGGAATTGAGCTTTGCCTTAAAGATGCATTAAACTATTTTATGCTTTGTTTTTTCGAGGATGCAATGAAAACTTTTTTACTAAGGATGTTTATTTGTAATTTTGTTTTACATGTTATATCGAAACACGGAAGTCAGTTACTTAACTAAGTAAAGCTCGCAATTGCAATCTTAATGATTGTAAATGCAATTTACTTTTCAGTAATGTAACGTAACACGCATATCTTAAAATGAAACTTGTTTTTACCTAACTATAGAATGATTATTTTCATAAGGTATCTTTCAAGAATAATTATTTTAAGTAATGAAATTGAATGGTTTTTGTATTTACATTTTAAAATAAAAGCTAGTTTTAAGTATAGAATGATTATTTCCACAAGGTATCTCTCGGGAGTAATTTATATAAAGGGTAGAAAAATTAAATATTGGGAAATTTTAATTTTTCCTGTTTTCTTCCTTTTTGGGTGGACTCCTTTTTTAGAGAATTTGGGTGTTCAATGACTTTTCGTGACCTCTTATCACATCTATATATATATATATATATATATATATATATATATATATAAAATAAGATGTATCTGTAAACAAACTCTATGAAAATAATAGAGCCTATTGACGAATACAAATCGGGCTGGTAGTTATATAGCCATTAACAAAACATTAGCTTATTACTTCATAGGGGAGGAAACATCCACTGACCGACGGTTTCGGCTTTATTAAGCCTCCTCAGAGTGAAATAGTCTCCAAGAACCCTATGAAGTAATCGAAGCTATTATAATGATATAATTTCGAAACAATCACTGTACTATGGCAAAAGTAAATAAAACCGCCATCAGGTGATAAAACACCAACACTACTAAAGTGTGGAAGTACAGAATTGAACCGAAACTACATAATAAATCCTATAGATGGCTATACAAGTACGTGAGGCCATTTGAGATTTGCGGAATGTTACAAGCAAAATTTATTTGCAAACGTAACAAACCTTCTCGCGGCGACACCCGGGTTCATGCCCCAAGGCAAATCAAATAATAACAGAACGGTTAGTTTGCAGTCCGCAATAAGAAATTGTGTAGAACAATATATAAAATAAGATGTATCTGTAAACAAACTCTATGAAAATAATAGAGCCTGAGCCTGAGGAGGCTTAATAAAGCCGAAACCGTCGGTCAGTGGATGTTTCCTCCCCTATGAAGTAATAAGCTAATGTTTTGTTAATGGCTATATAACTACCAGCCCGATTTGTATTCGTCAATAGGCTCTATTATTTTCATAGAGTTTGTTTACAGATACATCTTATTTTATATATTGTTCTACACAATTTCTTATTGCGGACTGCAAATAACCGTTCTGTTATATATATATATATATATATATATATATATATATATAAAGTATATACGATGTATAAATAAACACTAACTTTACGAAGAATCGAAAGAAAGTTATTAATTATACAAAGCAAGCTAGTAATTTGCATAGCCATAAATGAAAGAATATGTTTGTTTCATAAAGGGAATAAACATTCATCAACTAGTTTCAATCTTAGTGGATCTCATCAGGATGAAGTGGTTTATAACCCTTATGAAATAACCAAAAACAATAAACAGAAATAACTTCGAAAGAACTTCTATAAGATGGCAAGAGTAAAGCAAGAACGCCATCAGGTAAGTAATCACTAGTAATAGACTAGTCAAATACAGAAGTAAATTCGAAATTAAGTCGAAATTTTCATTGATGGCCATAACAAATACGTTTCACCTTTGGGTTGTTAGGTGTGCTAAATGCAAGAATTTTTGCAAAAATATAACACACCGTCCCTTGGCGGCGCTCGGCATAATACCCTAGAGGGATAAAGATCAAAGTAAAAATGAAAAATAATTGCTTATAGCAAATTTATTTATAGCAAATTCCCTTTATGAAACAAACAAATTCTTTCATTTATGGCTATGCAAATTACTAGCTTGCTTTGTATAATTAATAATACATAATAATACATCGCATATACTGTTTTATTTATTAAAATTTGCTATAAGCAATTATTTTTCATATATATATATATATATATATATATATATATATATATATATATGATTGATATGATTGATATGATAACGCCGTGCTCGGTGTAATGACGTTTTCTATAACTCCACCTCTCTATGTTTTTTAATCAAATTTAATTTTACTAATTTTATTATTATGCCACGGCTAGCTCTATTTAGTCTACACAGAGTGCACAACGTTACGATGATCAATTTTTCTCTTCTCCACCCCTTTCTGATTACCTATTTGTTTGAATTTATAAAACGAAGTCAATTAATTTCATATAATGAAAAGAAATATTATTTACAAGTTTTGAAAAATATTAAAATACACTCTTCAATCACTCAATATCATATGTATTATTTACCCCAAAATTTATATGCTTTGAAATCAATCTAAAGTCACCAAAAACTACCTCTTTTTACCAAAGAAATCTGAAACGTTCTGGACCCCTTTATAATATGTTACGTAAGTTTAACGTATGCAATGTTTGTTGTTGACTTTATCACAAGTTTATATAAATTTCATAAATTCAGTATTGAAATTTAAATAGAAAAAATATCTTAAAACTAATTAGATCTGACCTGTTACAGGTTGTTCAGGTTGTGGATCAACACCCTTTGTTGTCCTCATTCATCTATCACTGCTCTGTTTAGTTGAACCCCTCGTTTTCCATAAATTACTTTGTGCTTATTTATTTTATTTGCATTGAATCTCGCAACTCAAAATTGTACCAGAATTGTACCAAAATCGTTTACGCCGATTTGAAATATTTGAATTATTCTCATTAACACATTTGAAATATTCTATCCACTCGAATTTGAATTATTGTCATCACATTCGAAATATCCACACATTCAAAATGTTATACCATCAATTAGAATTCTTATCATCAACATTCGAAATGTCCATCAATTAGAAGCCGTTAATGGGCAAAAGAAGTCTTCATAATTGTTGCACTTATTTGTCACTATAACATACACTATTATATATGATTAAATATTAAATTACGCGTGACTTTCTGTCTAGCAGCGACGCAGCTTTGCCCTGCTTAAGTTTTAAACTGCCCCGTCTTATAATTGCTCGGTTTTAAATATAAGCTGTTCCCACTTGCATGTGGGCTGGGTTTTCAACAAGTCTTGTAGATGTCTTAGCCAATAAGGTCTTTATATTTCCTGCATCTTGAAGTGGTTTCTGATGTAATATATTCGGTTTTCCGCGTAATGGTGTTTGCTTGATACCTTATTATTCGCAATCTTGACCATACGTTGTTTTGTTTAGATATCGCCTTTTTGGATAATTGAACAAAATAAATGATGTAACCTTAATTCCACTTTCCTTTATGTATTTTTGAAACTGCGTTTTCTTATCAAAATGTTTATTGTTTCTGCGAAATTGCGTAAAGCTTTGTTGGGTTTTATCTCTTATCTTCGTATTTGTTTTCTAACTAATTAGAACACTTCTCAACGCGAGTTTAATTACATGTACTATCCTTTTCTTTTGAATACGCGTACTTTTACTGAAAGATATTCTCACTTGCATTACTTAAAATTGATTATGGTCTATATTCAGAGTGTTGAATACTTGTTATTTACATAATGTATGAATTATCTATTTTCCTGCTAAATAAATGGAGTTTTCTGCTTCCTATTGCAATTTATGTTTACTACACGACCCTTGCTACTCAATACACCTCTAAACAACCCCTTATCACAGCATTATATATATATATATATGTATATATTTATGTCGTGTTAACTCCTGTTAGCCCCTATTTATTATTAATATTTCGCCCCACGATTTGGGCTTGTCATATTTATGCTGTGATAACTCGCCCCACGGCTTGGGCGTACATATTTATTCTTTTATTACTCAAGCACTTGTAGAAATGTTATTTTATAATTTTCTTTGCCTCGACTAGCTGATTCAATTAAATAAAGCAATTGTACAATACACAGTATAATGATTAAATATTTACAACCTTTTTAAATATCTTCTCCCTTATTATTATCTTCTCCCTTTTTAAATTATTTACATCTGTCAGATTTTTAGAAAATCAAGCCAGCAAAACGAGATTTTTATTACATTTATATACCTTTTGAAACTTTCAAGATGTCTATTACTTATCATAAATTTATACAAGAAACCCCAATTTGTCGGTTCTTACACTTTGACTTATTATTGAGATAAAAACAGTTTTTAAAAAGAAATCATATCAAAATATCTAACCTGAAGTGGTTCAGTAGGTGCTCTGTATTCCCAAGAATTGAAGTCTACATCCAACCAAATTAGTATCCAAATCGTTATTGGTGAGTTTATTCCAATGAAAGGTTTTTCATTTCCGTAATAGAATATTTACCATTTTCAGAGATTAACAAATTGCTTGAACAGGCAGTATTCTCCAGAGTCTCGTATCCAAAATTGTATTTAAGATCGTAATTAACAAGAATCGTAACAAGATCTTTATTAGGATCGTTATTTCGATTGTTATTTAAGATTGTAATTAAGATTGTAATTGAGATGGTAATTAAGATGGTGATTAAAATCCGTCTTTAGAAGTACGGCTCGCTTGCACGATTTCACACTCTTTAATTTTCACTTTTATTTAATTTACTGTTCACGTAAATATTTAGCACTTTCAAGTATAGTGACTGCCCAGTTTCAAAAGTATACTCACTCGATATTCAATTGTCATGATATTTACAGGATTGGCCCTTTTTGTTTGCGATTCGTTGACTCCACGTGCTGGGCGAAATCAAGTGTCTTATCTCTTGTTATTTTGGGAAAATTTACTAATTGTGTAGTTCAATTGCATGAAGCGATGCTAAGAATGTCACGTAATTCATTCTTATACCCCACATTTTATTCAGAAATTCCAGGAATCTTCGTTCAACAAATCACGTACTATTGTTGTTGGCCTTATTCTAATCCGAATGGAATAAATTTGGCGTTTGTTTATTTCCTAATAAATTGGATTTTTGAACAAATGTGATTTTTTTGGATCACGTAAGCTTTTAAATTATGCCTAATTTCTCCGTGCATTTAAGATGATATATTAACGCACTTTTTGAATATTTATCTAGCCAATTCATGCAGGTTTTTCATAGGTTTAATTTCAATGCGTTTCGCTACATTTTTAAATTCTTATCTTTGCTCGTAGCTACTCTTGGATATGTGTTTTAATAGCTTGTACTGCTATATACAGTGTGCTCTCAACTAATAATATTTATAATGAGCTATTTACTCTTCTAAAATCTGTAATTCTGTGTTTTTGTTACTTGCGAGTTTCTTTTGTTTATTCTACGACCCCTATGACTTAACCTACCCCTAAATTAACCCTATAATTACAGCAATATATATATATATATATATATACTTTTGTATAAACGTAGAACAAAGTTAATGTAGGGTTAATAGTTACCTGATTTGTTTTAAGGTTCCTAGATATTTAATAGAAAACATAGTAATTTTGGGCTGCACCAGGCGTGGTTTTTATCGCGAATTTGTAGAAGGGACATGACTAATAGAGACGTGCAATCAGCTGCTGTTTTTAACCACTAGTTTTAATGACATTTACTATTATTGCTTTAAGTTAAATCGTAGTATTTTGAACAAACGCCCAACGCGCTAACCGATGGACTTTATAGTAGCCTACGTAACTGACGAAAATATATGTGATTGTTAATTCAAGTATGATGAACCTACGCAAATTAGTATTATAAGAAACTGTTGTTTTATATCATTTCATTTAAATTTTAAATATCTATTGATGTTCCTATTTGAAACAAATCCTACACAAGTTGTGCGAAATCCCGTTTCCAACGTAATACCGGTGAATATTCAAAAATGTCTACATGCAACTGATTGGTGGAGGTTAATCACAATTTTATGCACGTCAACTACTCCCACCGTTACAATATCGACAGAAAACAAATTTCCGGCTTATTTCCAGCTTTGCAGGGGTCTAACCACCCATGTATCTACATCAATTTCACTTAGCTTAGGGGCAAACTTGTCGATGTCAAAACTCAATCGTGTTAGTTTATCGATTATAAGCGACGCTTCTATTTTATAATATCAATGAGGCATTTTGTATGGAGATCACGCTTTACCTTTAGAGGAAACGCCAAGTGTTCCTGAATCCTGACTAATATCCATGCAGCCCAACATTCAACCCTTAAAGGACAATTACTTGACGTGGCGCAAATGGCTCCTTTTATAAAACGTGTTCTCTCAATCATTTTTAAGGTCGGGGTGTCTTTAGGAATTGGTTAGATTTTAAACGTTCTTGTAAATATATCTTTATGATGCGTTATCAAGGTTATAAGTATGACATTATGTAGTCACAAAGGAAATTATGAAGGACTTTAGAAAATTTAGGTTGAATAATATTGTAACGAAAAAGTCTATTTGTAACAATAACAGTTCTTTATTTTCAAACTGATTACACGAGCCTTGCAACAACTCGTAAAACTATAAAATTTCTAAAAGCTCACCCAGCTATTTATTTTTAGAGCTTTAAGTAACAGTACAAGTATAATCTTCTTAATACTACGATGCTAATCTTCTTACTTCACTTAATCTCGAAGCACTACAATTATTTATCCAATCACTAATTAATTTATCTAAACATTACAATAATTTATATCCAAACTAATTTATGTCAATGGTAGAATAATTTATATCACATATTCTTAATCTTTAAACTACAGTATACAGTTTTACATTAGCACTCAACTTCAACAGAAGTAACATCGTAGTTTATCAAGATCGAAGCAGCAATTAGAACTGACTATGGAACTCGTTAACCCTAATTTATACCTATTCAAATTGTACTAGTTATTTCCCGAATATTCCAGAAATTATGTAAATCACTATCTGGAGATTTCTTATTGTAATTCTAATCACCCTTAAATGTAAAGCCTTGCACCTGTCAATCAAGTGATCTTGTACATTATAATGTGAATAAGGACCGCCATACTTGCGGCCACGTCCCCAATGCTCCACCCGAAGGTACTACATTGGATTTAAACACGGGAATTTAACGTGCTTCAAATGTAATCTAACTTCAAAATTAATCGATTCTAAATAAAAATCTATCAAACTGAAACAAAACTAAAAATAGGATTTGAATAGTAGTATCCCTGGCGTTGACTTTGGAGTGTGTCCGATCAAAAGACACAAGCAAAATGAAAGAGGGAGGGATTTGAAATACCGGATAGCAGCTGCCAGCTCTGCTTAACGGTGCGACCTGAAGGGTCGTCTTAAAACTATTCAAATCTAGCTAACTAATTTACAAAAAAATGGATTCAAATTTTCTAATCATTCACCAAATATTTTAATAGTGAATCCAGCTATTTTGCCTACTCTATAAAATTACAAATTCGTGCTCCCTGATCGAAGTATTTTATTCTAAGTCAATCCTATATTCGTCCCTAACGTTTCCTATCGTTCCCTAACTTCACATATTATAATTACATTCTTCTTTCCTATATATGCTGCTCTCAAAAAATAAGCGGTAGAACGTCAAACTAATTAAATCAAGCTACAAAACAATACATGCAGGCAAAAATATAAATATTAAAATAAATATAAATATATAAATAAACTTAAGTAAATATATAAATAAATAAATAGATATTTAAATAAGCAAAAGCATGTAACAGTGCATAAATTAGCAAAAGCATTACCCAAATGATCAGTTGTACTCTCATAAGCAGTATGATGGCTAGCGCCATTACACACAAAAACGTGCTCGTTAAATTATTTAAAAATCTCCTTAAGAATACAAGTCAATGCTTATGCGAGTACAGCCGCCACAATTTTATTCCTACGTATATAAATTTCTCCAGCATCTGAAGTCTTGGTGGGTATGAACTAAACGTTCTGGGGGGTTCACAATCACTATCACTTTAAAAGTCCTGGGGGGGGGGATGCGGAATTCACTGTATTTTATTTCTTTATTTAGTTTACTGATTTAATTTAGTGAGGGTTTTCTGATTTAGTTTGTTATTATTTACTTACATTTGATTTATTCCCTATACTCTGCGCGTTTAAGGAGAGGCAGTGATTGTTTCAGTGGTGTGGGAGGTTCGTCCTGCATAATAAATTTTTGGTTAATGATGTTTGCTTTTATTTTTGCTTTTAATTTTTTTCAAATTTGGTTTTTTTCGTTTTTTATTTTTATTTAACAGGTTTTTAATCGTGCTCATATATCGTGCCAAGTCAAATCATAGTTTTCCAATCCCCCCCGATTTGTGCGCGGTTATCACCGTCCAATCTCGGGTCACTTCCCGCAAATTCTTTAAAGGCTGTCCAGAACGCCTTCTGGTAAGTCACTTCCCCGACTTCCTCTAGGCTCTTTGGCCATGCTAGCCCAACTATAGCTAATTTCCCATCAGCCAACCCTCGATTTGCCACCTCGAGCTGGCAGTCGAAGAGCACGTGCTCTGCGCTTTCTGCGCTCTCACCGCAAACGCAGCGGTCGTTGTCGGTTAAACCGAATCTTTCCAAATACGCCTTCAATGCGCCATTCCCTGTTATTAGCTGCACCATTTTGTAGTCAAGCTTCACCTCGATCTTAGCTCTAGCTACTATACTTGGTATGAATTTATGTGTCAACCTGCTCGTGGCAGCGTTGTTCTACCTCTCTTCCCATTGTCGTATTGATCTTACCCGCAGCTTTCTTTTAATCAGAGACCTCGGTATCGACGAGTACGATATCTGGAAGTCGCCCGTCGCGGCCTCTTTAACTAATTCATCAGCCCTATTATCGTGCGATCTAATCCAACAGAACTTTAAATGTCGAAACCGGAGCGCCGTATGTGCTACCCTCCAGACGTCCGCTTGGAGGTCTGTCGAGATGTTCATATTTGTTAGGGCCGTCAACGTTGATTTACTATCGCTGACGATGTAATACAAGTTTCTACCCGTGTGATTTATCACATAATCAATAGTTTCCCGTATAGCAACCAATTCGCACTGGAAGGTAGTGGTTCGCGAGGTTGGTCTGAAACCTAAACACTGCCCTTTGCTCATTATATACGACAAACGCCACGCCTGCTTACCCATCGTCCATACGCGAACCGTCGGTGTAACTGATCCCTACCGCGTCTCCATCACCTTCGACAAATTCGATAGCTCTAACATCGGCTGGGTGCCCTAACTCTGACACGACGATTTTCCTCTCAGCTTCTCTATTTGTAAGATTCATACTCTCTATAATTTCCTGTCTTTTCACTGTATTAACTAATCTCCTATCTCTGATCTTGTTACGTTTATCGAGGCCGTGCGTAACACAAAGAAAATCAACGGAATGACCGGGCTCAATCGGAGATTAGGGGGGAAGTGAGGTTTCTAACTCTTGAATAGCGTCTTCGATGGCCCTACATTCCGAATCAAAACCTGCTTTTACAGGGATGGAGGGAAGCTTTTTCTCTCGTTCGATGCTAAGAGCACTTCGAACGGATCTACGTAATTCTTTCACATTTGAGAATTTTCAAATAACAGCAATACTCAAAAATAAAAACAACCGAAACCAAAGTTTAATAGGTTCAGTAAAGTAAATAAAGAATACTCACAGCCTTCAGCACAAAACAATTTACAACTTATTAGTTTATCCAAGACCAAAGTGCGAAGCAGTGTCAAATAAACAGACAGAAAAATCAGCAACGACTACCGGATTATATTTAAGTGAGGTAGCGAAAGTGACGTAAGGGAAAAAAAATGATGTAAAGAAAACTTGGGCGCCAGTGTTTTCCAGAACCAAATTACCAGCGAAAACACAACTCTGATAATTCACAAAAAAATTAAAATCAAAGAATTTCTATATAGCGAAAAAAATTCAAGACTACCCAAAAAAATTAGAGCCAGCCAATCTAGGCAAAAAGAAAATCGAGCCGATACACCAAAAAAAAAAGTCAATGCCAAAAAAAATCAAGGTCATAAAAAAAATTTAAAAAAATCAAGAGCAAACCAAAAAATCAGGCCCCACGCCAGGGCGTCCAAATTTATACAAACGGCGATCCAAAGAACGATGCAATTTAAGTACGCTGACAGGAAGGAAGCGTAACAATCTTCCTAACAAAATATTCGATAGGGAGAGTCCTACTAATCACCAGTTTCACCTCCGTGGAGGTGGTCCTGTACGCCGTCGCCGCTTTGAGCGCGGTTATGCGTTGCACGCTCGTCAGCTGTCGAGTTCTCCTTACTTTACAACCCTCCGCTCAAACGGATGCTGCGTACAGCATCGCCGGCTCTATTGCTCTGGTGTAAACTGTTTTAAGCGATTTTCCCCTGAAACCCCAATCTATGTTCGCCACTGCCATCATTTTATTTGATATTTCGCTGCCCTTAATCTTTACGTACTGTACGTGCGCTTTCCAATTTAATTTATTGTCGATCTTGACACCGAGGAATTATTTATTATCCCCAATGTGGCACTGTAGCAACACTGATGTGCGTGGGGAGAGGGTATAGAGGACATGATCAATGAGCTACAGCTTGAAGTGATGAACTGTCTCTTCAATCCACCTACCCACAGAAACCATCGGGCAGGAGCAGAGAGTAACATTGACGTCACAATAGCAAACGGACTAGCGCTCCCCCACATACAAAACTGGAAGGTATATGACAAGTTAACAATAATCGATCACAACCTCATAACTTTTGACATAAACAACGATAACATACCATTACATGCGGAAACGGGTAAAAAAGACAAAAATACAATATACAAAATGCCAACTGGCAAAGACAATCCGCCCCCTGATATCCAACGCAACGACAGCATACACGCTTACGCCCAAGCCCTAACAAGAACAATTAAAGACACTATGAAACAAACATTAAAAACAGTAAGACAAACTGCGCCACAAAAACCGCTAAAATGGACCACAAAGGTCCAGATACTGAAAAGCAAAGCTTTCAAGGCAAGGAGACGCTATCAGGCCGCCCTAACACCGGCAGAAAGGGCCTTCCAGCTGATCGACTACAGACAGCGCAAGGCGACATACGAACAGGAACTATTCAACATGAAACGAAAATCCTGGGACACTTTTGTCGAAAGACATTTGCAGACGGATGCTTGAGGGGGTACGTGTATC
Organism: Platerodrilus igneus; assembly: GCA_036346225.1. Taxonomy (NCBI): domain Eukaryota; kingdom Metazoa; phylum Arthropoda; class Insecta; order Coleoptera; family Lycidae; genus Platerodrilus; species Platerodrilus igneus. The sequence continues at coordinate 5,001,833 of JARFIW010001436.1, read as the reverse complement.
AATTTAAATGACCATATAAAATGTACAAAAATTACGTGTACCAATTTAAATGACCATATAAAATTTACAAAAATTATTGTTACATTTCCAGTAATGGTTCCGTGAAACGAAAATTCAATTAAAATTGGAGGTGACTCACAACAAATAATCTGCTAGGCATCAGATTTCGTCAACCATCTTGAGTACTTACGACAACAGGTGCGCGCGGCTTGCACGTGCACGGTTCTACGGCGTGACTTCTATACGAAACAAAATTTACGGAAAATTCCATCATACTCCATAGCAACACTTTAGACTTTGAACTTTTAATACTGCATAACAAAAATTGTGCTTCAGTGTTCCATAACGATTATCTACATAAAATTTAGCACTCCAATACTTTATACATTACGTGTTTGCGTTTCAATACTGTATAACATAAAACTTGTTTCGATACGGGACCTACATAAAATTTGCGTTTCAAAATTGGACCTAAAACTTGCTTCGATACTGTAACCACATTAAACTTGCGTTTCAATACTGTATCTACATTTTAGTTGCGCTGAAAAGAATCGAGAAAATGATTTGGATGCAAAATTGAAAATTATTCACCTACCGTAGATGATGTTTATTTCACAGTAACAATAGGTCGATTAAACTACTAATTGATGCAATGGTATACGTCGACACCATTTCATCTGTCTTTGGAACTGCATGTTTTATAAAACCTGCTTATCTGATTACATTCGGACGTTAAATGATGAACCTTGACCACGTGGCAATTTTATTATTCAAGCACGCGCAGAATTGGATTGTTGTATTAACACATACACAGATAAAAGAAAACCTAAATTCTACTTCAAGTCTTTAGATATAAGTGGAGTTCTAAGTAACGAATTAGTAATATATTGCTACAATAGGAATTTAATATTTTCTGTTTAATAAAGAATATTTGTTAAATAAATATTTAGAACAAAAGCGTACATTTATGAAGCAGGTAATTGTATTCGTTACAAATGTCCAAAGCAACAACAACACAATGCTCATTTGCATCTCTCGCCTGCTTAATTTCCGCGACAACGAACTCTAATGCGTCGATAGTCGACTTTCCCTCCATAAAATCGAACTGTCAGTTATTAAAACCGCCGCTGTCTCGCACTAAGTGTTCAACTCGTGTAGTAATAACGCGATTCAAAGTTTTCCCGAGCACCGGTAGCAAGCTAATTGGACGATAGCTACCCGGGTCTGACGCATCCGCCTTTTTGGATTTAGGTATAAATTTCACGTTTTGGACTTTCCAGCAAAGGGGAAATACGCCCCTTTCTAAACAAAGATTAAATAACCCGGAAACGACACACGGGGCTAACAAGTGATTTTGCGCCTGCAGAACCTGACAATCATCTTTATTTAAAGATGTCACGTCACAGGGTGCACACCAATTATCTTTTGTGCATTCAACCCCTCACCTGCGTTCTAATGTAATCGCAGGTAGACCGAGCGGCATCACAATACCTTATGCTACTTCCAAATGACGCTTAAATCCACTATCACTATCGAAGTGACATATATAGTTTTATTTGTAAAATGGTATTTTTTTTAAGAAATGTTGGATGAGAGAAACTTCATTGCACAAAAACTTGCATATTGAACTTATGCTCAAAAATAATTGGTCTATAATCCCAAAAATTGTTGATTCCGCTTTAGTTATACGAAACTGAGAGCATTTTAGTAAATTTTTAGAAGAACAAACATTATAAGTGCTTAACAACTAATTTTGAGAAGGAAACAGTTGCTTCCGCCCTTTTGAAAATGGAGCATTCTCCAAGCTGAAACGTCTAAGAGACATCTACAATATTACGACTACCAACTTGTTAACAAATTGAAATTGAATAAACAATCTTGGATCTCTGTGGAATGAAATTGCACGTTATACACGAATTGGGTGAAAAATATAACTATAGGCAAGGGATTGCATAAAATTTCTATTGTTCATAGAAAAAACAGTTTCTAGATTTAATATTTCAATTCTCTTCAATGACTTACATTCCATTTGTTTGTGATGTAAAGCCTATAGGGCTGAAAGCAAATTTAAAATTGGAATATTTCGGATGGCGATTGAAAGCATTATCCTAAATTTGCATATCCACACAAAAGTGTGTATCCATATATTTAAAGCTTCTACGTACACCAAACAATCGATTAATTCTGTGTTGGATGGAATGTTTTTACAAATATACTCTCGTGTAAATCACAACCTTTGATGTTCAATTGCGACCACGTTACATAGAAATGCAGTTATTTGGTTGAAATTCCTCTCTTTAATTTGTTGCTAGCCTCGTGAAATGAGAACTTTGGTGTATTTTCTCTCACAGAAGGTCATTGATTGAAGGGTCATTATATAAACCATGACATCTTGTGGTTGCTTTCCCAGATACTCATTAATTTGCTTTCCTGAAATTTCATCATCATCTTTATCATTAGATCTTCAGGTCTGGAACTGGTACTGGAACTGCGTACCTCCATTGTTTCCTATTCTGAGCTAACCTACACGTTTCCCTGAAATTCCTATAGCCTACATCTTTCGCTATATGTGTTCGAGTATAATCTAGGTCTACCTCTACATCTCTTTTTCTTTTTTCTTTTTCTTTGCTTCTAATATATCCTGCACTATTCTCTCATGCCTTAGAACGTGTTATTTCAGCCTATTTATAATATCTTTTTAGTTTTTTCCAGAGATATCTTCCTTCCTCTACTATTTCTATAACCTCTTTGTTCTTAACTTTGCTTGTCTATGATATCTTTAACGTACATTTGTAACACCACATTTCAACGCTTGTCCTGTTTGTTTCCCCTACTGTCCACGTTTTACAGCCGTGCAGTACTCTGCTTCACGCAAATGCTTTGAAGAATGTTTCCTTGTTTCTATGTTTGTTATCTTCGAACATAGTAGCTGCTTTTTGTTGTTCAATATAGCACGGCCTTGTGCTAATCTTTTTTTATATCTTTTCACTTAGTCCTTTCTATTGATTTTTAAAGATATATTCAATTTCACCGATTTCAATGGTACGCAAATGAGGTTTAAGATCCCTCTTTTACATACGAATACTTTAGCTTTATTTTGTTAACTTTCATACCGTATTTCTCTGTTAATACCTTTTCCATTTTATTAAGAGCTGCTTCTACCTCTTCCTTGCCATGTGTTAATACCGCTATATCATCTGTAAACCTATCCATCGCATTCGTTTGTTCCTCCATACTAATTCTAAACGTCTTTCGGAGTTCGACAATATTGTTGGCCTCTTCTATGTACAAGTTAAAAATTAACGGGGGTAGGGTACATTCCTGTCTCACTCCCTCACTCCTCTCCTAATATTTACTTTTCTACGTTCCTGTTCTAATTCTATTACAGCTATCTGCTCTTTGTATAGGTTATGAACTATCCGTCTATCCTTGTAACTCATTCCAATCTTTTTGAGTATTTCGAACATTTTTCTCATTTTACCTTGTCAAATGCTTTTTCCAGATATACAATATGCACACACCTTATCCTTTTTTTATTGTTTTCTACATTATCATTTTCAGAGGTAAAATGGCCTTCCGTGTTCCCCTGTGTTGCCTAAACCTAAATTGATTTTCTCCTAGTATTTCTTCAGCCCGTTTTTCCATCCACCTTTGAACAATTCTAGGTAATATTTTTAACACGTGTGCTGTCAAACTTATTGTTCGAAATTTTTCATGTCGATTTGCACCTCTTTTTTTTGTTATAGTGACTATGATACTACGTTTGAAATATTTGGGTCACTCGCCTGTCTGTATATAGCTTACAAGTTGGCAGAGACATTCTGTTACTGCTTGTTCAACGGCTTTTAGAGTTTCTGCTTCGATGTTATCTATACGCGGTGCCTTACTATTTTTCATACCCTTTAATGCTAATTCTAATTCATCTCTGAGTTTAGAGTAACCCAGGTCATCCTTTTTAATGTCTGATTCCTGTTCTTGCATATAAATTCCCTATATATTCTTGCATTCCAACCACCTTTTCTACATTATCTATAATGGTGTCGCCCGCATCCCTTATATTTTTGCTATACGGTGTTATATCCCTAAAATGCATTCTAATTAGTTTGTACATTTCGTCTGCTTTGTCTATTTCCATCTTAGTTTGTTCTTCTTTGCAATTTTCATCAATCCTTTGTTCTTTATCGTTCTTGCATTTACGAATAATTTCCCATTTTATGACTTTGTATCTCTGTTTTGCTGCTTTATCTGGTTTTGTATTTTCTCCTTTCGTCTATTAAATTCATGATATCCTTTGTTACCCAAGGCTGCTTATCTTCTGTTTATTTATACCCTAGAATATTTCTGGCCAATCATGTCTATGTTGACTATAATGTTATTCCTATCTGCTTCTACTTCCTTTGTATTAAAAATATTCCCCATGTTGTCAGCAATTCGTTTACTTTTTCTCAAATCTTTTGCGGATATCTTTATCTTTTAGTTTCTCAAAGTTAGCGGTTTTTTCCGTTCCGCTTTTCAAATTTTTAAGTTTAAGCGTGTCCGTAATTGATATGTTGTGGTCAGTGTCCATATCTGCTTTTTGGTAGCTTCTACAGTCTTTTACTTGATTTTTAAACCATTGTCGAACAAATGTGTAAGCTATTTGATATCTCCCTCTCTCACCTGACATCTTCCACATGTATCGTCTTCTAACATGATGTTGAAATAATGTGTTTGTGAGGGTTAAATTGTTTTTTGTCACAAAATTTTACAAGCCTCTTTCCCCTATGCTTTTTCGTGCCTAAACCAAGTAAACTTACTACCACTCTTTCAATATCCTCACCTACTACTGCATTATAATCTTCCGTAATTATTAAATGTTCATGTCCTTTTTCGAAGCTTAGTTTGTTTTAGATATCTTTGTAGGTCGCGTTACCTCTTCTCACTGTACCTAGAGGTGGACATGTATACTCGTATTATTACTGTTTAGCGGTTTAGATTCTAATCTAGCCATGAGTACTTTTTTGTCGTTTTGTAAGCAGTTTCCGCATAACTATCCCCACAGCTGAATTTCCTTTCACTGATCTGTATTAATTACCCTAAAGTCTCCGTTCCATGTCTGGCCACTGAAAAATCTCTACTATATGTAATTCTAACCTATCCATTTTAATTTTCAAATTCTCTAGCTTGCCTACTTGCTTCGTGCTTCTAACATTCAATACCCAAACCTGCAAGATGATCCTGACCCTTGTTTTCTTTTTATTTAGCTTGCCGGCTACATCCTCCGAAATAGTCCCCTCCCGTAAATCCAAATGGGGGACTATTTTAATTTCGGAATCTTTTACTCGAAAGAATGCTATCTCTTTTTAAAGTGATTGTAATACCCCGTGTACTTGGGAGGTAATGTGGTCGTTTCTCGTTGTATTCCACATCGCAGTAGTGTGTCTTAGAATGGTATACTGGCACCTATAGTCTCTTCCACTCTAAATACAGAAAGAGTAGCTGTTCTCTTTCGAGGACCTGTCTTAGTGTGGTTCCTCACAAAATACCCCATTAATTTGGTTGAACCTATACTTCGTCCCTTTAGCTCATTGAAACACGCGAGCCATTCTACCCGTGCCAGTATTTTAGAACTTCTTAAAAGTGCAGGTTCATTCAGAACGGGGTTGATTCTTTATCAAAACATTATATTTAAAGTAAAATTTTTAGTTTACCTTCAGCATTTTTGTTAAAATCTCTATTTGTTCGTATTGTAAATACGCCAGTAGGTGCAGATTAAGAGAATTGTTTCAATTTTTGCTGTTTGTTTTTTATTTCACTTAGCGGAGCGTGTGAAGCTACGACATAAACTTAATTTAGAATTTTCTGAGGATTAGTCCCTAGGGAGATATTAAACGTCAAAACTTATTTTTCGAGATCTCAGATCTACGAGGGTCATTAGACAGTAAAGAACGTTTGGTTGTATTTTGAAATTATTTTTACTATAGCCAAACAAAACTTTTTTTTACAACATACTTGATACTTAAACTATATTTTTACATAATCGCCGTTGAAATTTAAACACCAATTTTGCTATGCCTTCTTTATACTCAATTGCCGCCAAGTTGTTTAACAACTCAGTTACACCCTGTTTAAGTTCGTCGTCACATCCATGATCGTTCCTACTCAAAAAGCCCTTCAGTTTAGGAAAGAGATGGAAATTACTGCGGGACAAGTCCGGACTATAGGGCGGATGGTCAAACATTTCCCATTGAAACTGTTGCAGCAAGTTCTTCCTCAATGCAGCAGAATGTGGTCGTGCCTTATCGTGCATTTGCATAAAGCCACTAGAAAACAATTGGCATCATTTGTTTTGAATGGCGCGGCGGAGTCGGTGAAGCGTTTGACAGTAGGCCACTGCATTTATGGTCTTCCTCCTAGGCATGTAATCGGTGAGTAGAACACCCTTTCGATCGCATTCTAAAACCGTATTAGCCTACGCACCTGACATTTTGCGGGATTATTGATTCTGTTACGCATTTTAAAGACCTACAAACAATCAATACCCTAGTGTAGCGGCTGGAGGATCCCGCAGAATTTCTTCAACAGATGGAAGCGATGGACGCAGATGAACCTACAACGACCGCTCAATTCCAAGGCCAAGCAGCCTCATGGTGGGAAGCCTACGCGATGTTCCAACCCACCTACAGCGAATTCAAAAGGTTATTTCTGGACAAGTACGACAGTTTAACTATTAGAGCCAAAATAACCTCCGCGTACTATGGACAGAAGCAGATGGTGTCTCAACCAGTAGCCGCCTTCCTTGGCACTAAGGTACGACAAGCCCGCCGCCCAAAACTAGTCACCAACCGGAACATAGAGCTGTTCACGGACTTAATCCTACCCACACTGAGGAACCCAAATCAGTGTCACATGCCGACAACATTATGGGAAATGGTCTCTCGCCTGACAGAAATCGAAGAAGAGGCTTCAAAAGGGACAATCGCCCCACGCCAGCAAACAGATTTCTATGAACAACAGAGCAGCTACCAAGGTGCGCATTCTGTCCACAACGACATTGGCATTGAGACTGCCCAACCAAGGCGTCAGGAAACGACACACCGGCCGAGCGACGGCAGACTATAACCCCGGCGGGCGAAACGACTGGCGCGACTAAACATTACCCACGATGACCATCTACCAAGGATCCCCGTCACCATACAGAAGATCACCTTTGACGCACTACTAGATACATGCGCTTCAACATGCATGATTAGGGAAGATAGAATACCTGCAGGTTCACGGGTAGAACCCTATCATGCCTCCGCCTATCTAGTCGAAGCAGGGTTAGAAATGGCAATCAAATGCAAGTTTCGCACGCCATTCACCCTGGGAAAGTTGACGGATCACGAAACCTTTTTGGTAGTAACGAACCTCGCTGAGGATATCATTCTGGGTGATTCTTGGTTTCAACGCCAGAAAGTGGTGATGAATTACAAACAACGCGCCATACATTTCGGAGCACATAATTGTAAGACACTCCACTTGAACAAAACGGTGACGCCCATTACCGCCAACAAGCCACACATGCTAACTACTCTCACCAGCTGCCAGCTGAATTCTTGCCCGGCAACCTTTGGGAAAAATTCCAACTAGTAGTCAATAGGCCAACACAACCAACTACCACAGCCAGCACCAGTCTATTACAACTAGACACCTATACATGCAGATCACGAGTTAACCACACAGTCCTCATTGAGCTGCCCAATTATGTGCAAGGCGCATAATCAGAAAGGCATACCTGTGGACGGATGTCCTAACAACAGGTACACTTTCGACAACAAACAGTCCACCCAGCAGCAGGCGATCATGGTGAAGCCCGACGCCGCTGCACAAAGCGAAAATGCAAACGCCGCCTCAGGCTCGGATATTTTGACAAGAATCCCGCTACATCCTGACAACAATCCTGCGACGCTACACTCTTCAGCGGGGGCGGGGAGATGTGGACTATATCACCACGCCCAAGCTGAACACAGAACAGACTGAGGAATTGCAGTTGACTATATCAAAGTACACGAGTTGAACACAGAACAAACTAAGAATCGCGAGAAATTCCAACTCAATTTTTGTGGTACCCAAAAATCAGCACGCTCATTGGTCAAACTAAATTTGACGATACTTTTACATTTGAAAATCGAAATACACAATTCCGTTGGTTAAAGACATCATTAACGTTTTTTAACACAAGAAGCACAGGAAATGCAAGTGTATAAATATAATTGGAAGTTCTTCGAAAGACATTCGTTAGTACTCACCATAGCCTAAGGAATCATCTTGCAGTGCTCCCCATAGCCTGTAAAATCTTCAGTGCTCTCCATAGCCTGCGTATTCTCCGGCGGTGACGCTGTCCACCGCCGTACCTGGGGCACGTCATTACAATTCATCAATCAATAGTTAGCAAACTGCGTATGGATGTTAAACTCCGTTCCATGCTTCACCGACAAGTCGTTATTGTGTTTGCGTCTGTCAACTCTACCTCCGAAACGACATTCTAGTAGAGTGCAACGGCGACGCACTCGACGAGGCTTAAAGCACCACTACCACGAAGCCCTCCGAAGAATTCAGAAGACAGCTGAAGACTTCCGAACCCCTCTATGCTTGTATATATGTTCAATTAATAGTTTTAATTTCGTATCATAATTCTTTATAACTTCACGCTATCCCACCAATAAAACACGAAGCCTTCCGAAGACCACGGAAGACGTCTGGACCTCTTCAAATTGTAAATATTTTCTAACTATCGCCGTTCAAGTTGTTTCTGGGCCTCACTAATAAATTCCAAAGCCTTCCGAAGAGTTCTGAAGACAACCGAAGATTTCAGGATTCTCTATACTTGTATACATTGTCAATTAGTAGTTTTTAGTTTCATATGATAATTCCTTGTAACTTAACGTTGTCCCACAAGGAAAACGCGAATCCTTCCGAAGAGTTCCGAAGACCGTCGAAAACGTCTGGACCTCGTAAAACTGTAAATATTTTCTAACTATCTTTGTTCAAGTTCTCACGGTGCCAAATTCCGAAGCCTTCCGAAGAATTCCGAAGGTTACCGAAAACTTCAGAACTGCTTCAAACTATTAAAATCATTCAATTTTAACGATTTCACTTTTATTTTTATGTATTTATGAAATTTAAAATTATTTTTGCTTATATATATTTAACAAATAATCAAGCCAAGCCCACATGCTTTCAGACGCCGCCCACTCGAACGATAACAAATAGCGTCCAACATGATTGGACCGTCTTTCGCAGAAGGTTTTGAAAACAGCGCGTTTACAAGAACCACCATCATGCCCGAGACGAGAATTCAAACTAAATCACACGTCCAGTCAGACACCAACCAGTCGCCTCCATCCCAAAAGGTCACATAACCAGCAACAGTTCTGGGACTGCAACAACCCAGTGGCGCTCAACAACTACACCCAACCAACAAAATGTTCACAATCAGGGCACTCGTGGAAGACCTGTACCACGTCGCCACAGCCACCGCCGAAACAGAAAAACCTACATTCTATGGCACCCTTCTGGAGGATACCGCAGAATTCCTTCAACAGATGGAAGCGATGGACGCAAATGAACCTACAACGACCGCTCAATTCCGAGGCCAAGCAGCCACATGGTGGGAAGCCTACGCGATGTTTCAACCCACCTACAACGAATTCAAAAGGTTATTTCTGGACAAGTACGACAGTTCAACTATTAGAGCCAAAATAACCTTTGCGTACTATGGACAGAAGCAGATGGCGTCTCAACCAGTAGCCGCCTTCCTTGGCACTAAGGTACGACAAGCCCGCCGCCCAAAACTAGTCACCAACCGGAACATAAAGCTGTTCACGGACTTAATCCTGCCCACACTGAGGAACCCAAATCAGTGTCACATGCCGACAACATTATGGGAAATGGTCTCTCGCCTGACAGAAATCGAAGAAGAGGCTTCAAAAGGGACAATCGCCCCCACGCCAGCAAACAGATTTCTATGAACAGCAGAGCAGCTACCAAGGTGCGCATTCTGTCCACAACGACATTGGCATTGAGACTGCCCAACCAAGGCGTCAGGAAACGACACACCGGCCGAGCGACGCCAGACTACAGCCCCGTCGGGCGAAACGACTGGCGCGACTAAACATTACCCACGATGACCATCTACCAAGGATCCCCGTCACAATACAGAAGATCACCTTCGACGCACTACTAGATACATGCGCATCAACATGCATGATTAGGGAAGATAGAATACCTGCAGGTTCACGGGTAGAACCCTATCATGCCTACGCCTATCTAGCCGAAGCAGGGCTAGAAATGGCAATCAAATGCAAGTTTCGCACGGCATTCACCCTGGGAAAGTTGACGGACCACTAAACCTTTTTGGTAGTAACGAACCTCGCTGAGGATATCATTCTGGGTGATTCTTTGTTTCAACGCCAGAAAGTGGTGATGAATTACGAACAACGCGCCACACATTTCGGAGCACATAATCGTAAGACACTCCACTGGAACAAAACGGTGACGCCCATTACCGCCAACAAGCCACACATGCTAACTACTCTCACCAGCTGCCAGCTGAATTCTTGCCCGGCAACCTTCGGGAAGAATTCCAACCAGTAGTCAATAGGCCAACACAACCAACTACCACAGTCAACACCAGCCTATTACCACTGGACACCGAAACATACAGACCATGAGTCAACCACGCAGTCCTCGTTGATCTGCCTAATTATGTGCAAGGCGCATAACCAGAAAGGCATAACTGTTGACGAATGTCCCGAGAAGAGGTACCCTTTCAATCACAACTCTCTCACCAAGCAGCAGACGACTGTGGAAAGGTCCAACGCCGCCACACAACCACACGACGGTGACGCCCGTCATCGCCAATAGGCCACCCACGACAACTGCAACTTACCAGTTCGCAGACGAATTCTTGCCCAGTAGCCTTCGAGAAGAATTCCAACCAGTGTTCGATAGACCAGCACAATCCTTCTACCACGGCCAACACCAACCTATTATCACTGTACACCAAAACATACAGATCACGAGTTAACCACACAGTCCGTGTCGTTCTGCCCAATTATGTGCAAGGCATACCGAAAGGCATACCGGTGGATGAATGTTCCAAGAACAGGTACCCTTTCGACGACAATCATTCCATCCAGCAGCAGGCGATCATGGTGAAGCCCGACGCCGCCACACAAAGCGAAAACGCAAACGCCGCCACAGGCTCGGATATTTTGACAACAAGGACCCCGCCGCAACCATCACTACAACCCAGCTACGCTACACTCTTCAGCGGTGGCGGGGGTATGTTGACTGTATCACCACGCCCAAGCTGAACACAGAGACTGAGGAATTGCAGTTGACTATACCAAAGTACACGAGCTGAACACAGAACAAGCTAAGAATCGCGACAAATTCCAGCTCATTTTTTGTGGTACTCAGAAAACAGCACGCTCATTGGTCAAACTAAATTTGAAGATTCTTTTACATTTGAAAATCGAAATACACAAATCTATTGGTCAAAGACATCATTAATGTTTTTCAGCACAGGAAGCATAGGAAATGGAAGTGTATAAATATAATTGCAAATTCTTCGAAAGACATTCGTTAGTGGTCACCATAGCCTAAGGAATCATCTTGCAGTACTCCTCATAGCCTGCAAAACCTTCAGTGCGCAGCGCTCTTTATAGCCTGCTATACTTCAGCGCGCACTGCTCTCCATAGCGTATCCTAGGGTGACGCTGTCCGTCGCCGTACCTAGGACACGTCACTACAATTCATCAATCAATAGTTAACAAACTGCGTATCGACGTTAAGCTCCGTTCCATACTTCACCGTCAAGTCGTTATTGTGATTGCGTCTGTCAGATCTACCTCCTAAACCACATCCTCGTACAGTTCAATGGCGACGCACTCGACGAGGTTTAAGGCACCAGTATCACGAAGCCGTCCGAAGAGTTCAGAAGACAACCGAAAACTTCTGAACCCCTCTATGCTTGTATATATGTTCAATTAATAGTTTTAATTTCGTTTCATAATTATTTGTAACTTCACGTTGTCCCACCAATAAAACATGAAGCCTTCTAAAGAGTTTCGAAGACCGCCGAAAACGTTTGGACTTTATCAAACTGTAAATATTTCCTATCGCCGTTCTTACTGGGCTTCACAAATAAATCCCAAAGCCTTTCGAAGAGTTCGGAAGACTTTTGAACCCTCTATACTTGTATATATTGTCAATTAGAAGTTTTTATCTTCATATCATAATTCTATGTAACTTTGCCACAAGGAAAACAGGAAGCCTTCCGAAGAGTTCCCAAACCGCCGAAGACGTCTGGACCTCTTAAAACTGTAAATATTTTCTAACTATCGTTGTTCAAGTTCTCACGGTGCCTTATAAGCAAATTCCGAAGCCTTCCAAAGAATTCCGAAGGTTACCGAAAACTTCAGAACTGCTTCAAACTATTAAAATCATTCAATTTTAAGGATTTCACTTTTATTTTTATGTATTTATGAAACTTATAATTATTTTTGCTTATACTTATTAAACAAATAATCAAGCCAAGCCTACATGCTTTCAGACGCCGCCCATTCGAACGATAACACGGCTCGCGAATACCGCCAGACTAACCCAAAGGAGAGTGACAGGTGCACGACTCGGTGGCAGATGTGGTGAGAGAACTGCACGGCTGATCACATGAAAACGTTTTTACATTCCAAATGACGCTTGTATAAACAGCATAAACAAAATTGCGAAAACAGAAAACTGTACCTTGAGCTATTGGCTTTGTGCTGGTACCATCTCTTGTGGATGGAAAATGCGGCTGCATCGGCTACATCGTATCGTAACGTTTCCTAAGCAGCTGTTTGATTTTATAAAGCAAAATTTTATAGAATAATCACTTGAGAAATTTTATTAAATAACGCCAATTTCAAATGATAGGAAATCGAGCTTGTTGGAAAATTTTAGGGTGTTTTAAATATGAATGCAGAAAAAAATATTTGCAGAGTTTTGAACGTAACAAATCCTTGTATTACAGCATTTGCCACATTTAATTACTACAACGTATTGTTTTTCTTTCTTTGGTTTTACAGGTCGCGGAGTTTCAGTGGCCTCTCGAAATCAATTTAGCAGTAGAGTCTGTTGGTTTCTTTACATACAACATATACGAACAAAGAGGTACGGTAGGGGGTGGAGATAGGTAATCGACAAGGTAATCTTCACTGCGTTATAAAGCACTACTGTTGCATGTTTTTCAAATACAGTACTTACGTGCGCAATGATCACGGCGACTGATTTTTCACTTTTCAAAGCTACCACCCGTCTTCGTTACGCGTTCTAATTGGTCGAAGCAATGACGTATAATTATTTCAAACCGTAGGATGTCACATTAACATTACATTTTCACGCAACACACAATAATAATTAGTTCCTCCGAAGTATTGCAGGGAACTCAAAACCGCATCTATATAGTTGCGTAATACCCTACTTAACTATACAAAAAGTTCCCTATAATCGATTATTAAATGAAGTCGTTCTGAAACCAATTGAAGCGTAACAGACAATCCACCACAAGACCGAAAAGTGTCTCACACAATGCTTTGACGTAATATCACGAGTGCGCTGCGCGATTCCGCGGATATCTCCAACAACAATATGATTCACCACCACCATAGTAGAAAAATTATGAGTATGTATTTGTTTCATTTCCTAATTAATTGTTTATAATCCTTTGCTATCCGTATGTCTTTAAACTGCAGTATTTAAACAAATAAAAACATATGGGTATAACAAACGTTAGTATACAAAGAGGCGGTGTCCTATCAGTACCACTTATAACACTTATAAATAGACTTTGTAAAACAACTGAATATTAAAAAAATTTTTAAAAGTATTTTTAATAGTATTTTTACATAGTAAGTAAAAAATCAACTAGGGAAAAGAATCCCGTTTGTGAATATACAAACAAAAATAAGTAACTAGCTTTATCAGCTTTACGTTTTAATGTACGTATTTTGTTTTGACTATACAAGTTTCTATAAACGTATAATTCTCATAAGTAGATGAACTATAGGCGTACGAGATTACAATCGTCCATTTTAAATATATCTTCCCATAAGAAAGTCTAAGTTCCAGAAAGACAAAGGTCATTCCCCACGTGACCCTTACATTAAAGAATCACAAGCAGCCGTTGCTTGCTTGATGACTGCAACGGGTACGCAGCACTTCCTTCTCATCATATAGGTAATAGATGCACCTCATTATGCTTTCAACTTTCAACTATTTTTTGGATGACGTACATACGTGCTTTGACTGTTTACACTCTCCATGGTACCGATACGTTTGATGCAAAATGAATACGAATTTCCTAAATTTGTGCCTTTTTTAAAACAGCGCGTGAGGCGGGAGAATTATTGAAAATTGAAAATGTTCCGCCAAAGGTGGGACGTCTGGTTAGTCACCTTGGGCAAACGCTCACATTGCTTAACCAAGCACACGTCAAGAAATATTGTGCTAGTAATTTCTGTAAAGAGTATACCAGATTACCTGCTTTCTAATTTTATGGGGAGTAGGTACGATGTCTCCCTTGGCCTTTTTTCTTGAGCTGCAGAAAACGATGTAACCCTCCGAATTATAACTATTATGATGCTTGCCCTATTGGATTAGGGTTTAGTGTCTTATAACTAGATAAATAGTGCACTTTCCTATTTGAGATTAAAATTCACAGTGTACATGAATAGCGTGAAAAATAAAACTATAAGCGAGGGATAGCATGGAAATGTAATTTGTATACGAAATATACCGTTTCTGAATTTAGTGGTTCAATTGTTTTCAATGACGTATTGCTTGACGTTCGTAGCAATTATTTTTTAACCCTCTAACAGTGCTGAAGGCTAATTTATATTTATAAATTTCGGATGGCGGTTGAAGGTATTATCCAGAATTTACATATTCACACAAAATGGGGATTTTACTGTCCATACATGTACAGCTTCTAGAAGCACCAAACAATCATTTAATTCTCTGTGCCGCTGTGAATGTTTACAAATTAATCTCTCGTTCAAATCTCAACCTTTGATGTTTGATTGACTATCCTTACTTAGAAGTGCACTTGTGTGTTTGAAATTCCGCCCCGTAGTTATGCTGAAATGAAGATGCTGAAGTTTTATTTGGGTAGTTTGGCGTATTACCCCACCATCACGCGCTATTCAGACGGTTCGAAAGCAATTACAAGGTTATTTATTCATTCGCCCTTATGCAAATCAGGCAACTTTTGTTAACGTTTCATCATAGTCATACAGTTTGCTTGCTCAAAATTTATGCACCCTAAATTATATAGTGGGAATAATATATCGGCTTTAAACACTATTGAAGTTAAAGCACGGTATCATACAATTAAATGTCATTTATAACGCGACTTGATGTATTTGGTAAATCTTCGTCACAACACAGTTAGTGCTTGGAATAAAAGAAAAGGTTGAATAAAATCCATAGTGAGCTTTTTCAAATTAATATGAACCTACCAATAATATGTGATCGTAGAAACTTTATTGTATTTGCTTTATTGGTTATGCTTTAAAGAGGTTGTCTCACATGAGACTTAACCATATGAGTAAAACGAGGGATGCTCGATCTATGTCAGGAACTGACAACACTATTGTTGCTAGGTGCGATTTGACGTTTCTATCCTATGTTGGACATTTTTCACAGTATACATACTTCTAACATTTTGCCATATGAATACTATTTGTTTTGTTTTGATTGAATTGAAAATTTTGTCTCGGCTAAAAAATGCAATTAACTCGTGAATATTTTCGTCCGATGATTTTTACCTTGCCCGTTGTGGAATATCTCCACAACAGTGCATGAATCAACATATTTCTACTTTTGGGGAAGAAGCTCCAACTAAAATCACTGGGGTAGTGAATTCAATCGTGGCCGAGTTAGCTAGCGGATGAATTTAAAGAAAGTCATCGTGTTTGTCTTTAATAAACGATTGAAGTTCTAGAATCTTCTTTCTAAGAAGTTCACTTATGCACTGTGCTTTTTAGTGAATCTGGAATTTCCTCCTTTATTAATTAATGTTTTCGTTTGGCTATATGTAGAATTTAATTTAGTACGTGCCAGTGCGAAAGATCCTGGTTTAGTTGGTTTAGTAGTATTTTTTAATTTTGTTGTATTGTCAAATGATTTGTCAACCATAATGTCATTTCAACCAAACTTACTAAGTAAGTTAGGTTAATAGGATCGCTACGTCGCCGTCGTCGCCGCCGTCGTCCGTTGCACGTTTTTTTCGTTTTACAAACATTTGATATATGGATCTTGTTCAGTTTTTTACGCTGATTAAGAATATGCTATCAATTTTTCGATATCTCATTTAGTTTTCGAGTTATTCGACTTTAAAGTCGAAATTTTGACTATGATAAACTTCACTCCAGCAAAAAATAAATAAAGTTTTAGGTTAATATCGACCTCTTGAGCATATTTTCTCAAAGCACAATGCTCTAAGTCGAAAGGTTTTCGAGTTATTCGACATCTTGTTTTCATTAATGTATATGTAATATTTATATTTTTGATAACAACATATCTGTAAGTTTGGTTAGAAGTTCTGCACATGAGAACTTAGATTTTTTAATCATTACTTAAATTTAAATTAAATAGTTTGCGCAACAGTCTTCGGTAATTTTTTGAATTAATTTGGTAGAATCCTTGGGTGTCATCTTTCACCAAATGCAGTAAGTACTTATTTCAATATAAGAAAAATATTAATTTTATCTGTTCTGAAGGGACCTGCACCTTGCCGAAGTTCTAGATTACCAGAACAGGTGGAATGGCTTGCGTGTTCTAATAAGCTCAAGAGCCAAACTACAGGTCCAACCAAAATTGTAGGGTCGTTAGTGAAGAACCAGAGTAAGACAGGTCCCCGAACGAGGGCAGCGGCTCTTTCGGTAGAGACCATAGGGGTCGCTATGGCAGTCTAAGACACACTACCGCGATGTGGAAGGCAACGGGTAACCACTACATTAGTTCCCAAATACACAGCGTACTTTAATTGTAATAAACATGATGGCATTCTCTGGGGTAAAAGATTTCGAAGATAAAATAGTCCCCCATTCGAATCTCCGGGAGGGGATTACTTCGGAGGACGCGACCGGAAAGTTTAGAATAAGAGTCGGGAACATTTTGCGAGTCGGAAGGTGGAATGTTAGAAGTATTAAGCAAGTAGGTAGGCAACTGATCCTGAAAATTGAAATGAATAGCCTAGCACTTGGCATAGTAGGGATCAGCGAAGTTCGGTGGTCAGAGACGAGGGATTTTTGGAGTGGAACTTCAGGGTAATTCATACAGGAGCAAAGGAAGGAAATTCGGGTGTGGGGATAGTTATGCGAAGAAAGATTGGACACTATGTACAAAATTACTTACACAAGAACGAAAGAGTACTCATGGTTAGATTAGAATCTAAACCGGTACATACAGTAATAATATAAGTATATGTGCCCACCTCTAGCTACAGTGACGGAGGTAGAAGCGATCTACAAAGATGTCGAAGACATATTAAGATACGTAAAAGGACATGAAAGTTTAATAATTATGGGGGATTTTAATGCAGTGGTAGGTGAGGGTGGGAAAGGAGTGGTAGTAGGTTTATTTGGTTTAGGCACGATAAACGACAGGGGAAATAAGCAGGTAGAATTTTGCGACAAGAACAATTTAATCATCACAAACACATTATTTGAACATCATGCTAGAAGACGACGTACGTGAAAGATGCCAGGAGATATAGGAAGATATCAAATAGATTACATTCTTGCTAGACAACGGTATCGGAAAGTAAAAAGTAAATGGCTGTAGAAGCTACCCAGAAGCAGATATAGACACTGACCACAACATCGTAATTATGAAAAGCCGCTCTTAAATTTAAAAATTTGAAAAAGAGAGACGAAAAAATGCAGTTTGACTTTGAGAAACTAAAAGATAAAGATATCCACGAAAGATTTGAAAAAAAGTCAAATGAATTGTTGAAAGATATGGGGAAAATTTCATATTGTAAGGAAGTAGAAATAGAATCGAATAACATTAAATCCAGTCTAGACATGGCGGCCAGAGATATTCTGAGGTATACACAAAAAGAAAATAAGCAACCGTGGATAACAAAAGATATCCTGAATTTAATAGAAGAAAAACGATAATACAAAAATAGATCAAACAAAACAGGAAAACAAAGATACAAAGCCAGAAAATTGGAAATTATTTGGAAATGCAGGAAAGCAAAAGAACGGTGAATTGATGAAAAGTGCAAAGAAGTAAAAACTAAGATGGAAATAGGAAAGACAGACGAAGCATACATATTAATTAGAATGAATTTTAGGGAAACAGAAACCTATATCAAAAACATAAGGGA
Organism: Platerodrilus igneus; assembly: GCA_036346225.1. Lineage (NCBI taxonomy): Eukaryota > Metazoa > Arthropoda > Insecta > Coleoptera > Lycidae > Platerodrilus > Platerodrilus igneus. The sequence continues at coordinate 4,983,430 of JARFIW010001436.1, read as the reverse complement.
CGCTGGAGGAAACGTCATTATAGAAAATGTATAGAAAGTGAGTAGATGGAAAGAATACATACGGAATTTATATGCAGGAGAGGAACTAACAGCATTAGAACAGGAATCAGACATTGGAAATGATGACTTGGGATATCTTATACTTGGAGGTGAGTTTGAATTAGCATTAAAGGGTCTGAAAAATGGTAAGGGGCCGGGTACAGGTAAAGTGCAAGCAGAAACTCTAAAAGCCGCTGGACAAGCAGTAATAGAACCTCTTTTCCAACTTGCAAGTTATATGTATGAGACAGGCGAGATACCCAAAGATTTCAAACGTAACATCATAGTAACTGTACCAAAAACGAAAGGCGCGAATAGATGTGAGAATTTCCGAACAATAAGTTTGACTTAACACGTGTCAAAAATGTTAACTAGAATTGTACAAACACGAATGGAAAAACGAGCTGAAAAAGTACTACGAGAAGATCAATTTGGGTCTAGGCGAAACAGGGGAACACGGGAGGCTATTTTAGCTCGGAAGTGATAATGGAGAAGACAATAGAAAAAAGGGAAACCGTGTATATAAGGTTTATAGATCTGAAAAAGCATTCAGCAACGTAAAACGGAAAAAAATGTTCGAAATACTCAAAAAGATTGGAATGAGCTATAGGGATAGACGAATAGTACATAGCTTATACAAAGAGCAAACATCAGTAATAGAATTAAAGCACGAATGTAGAGAAGTAAATATTAGGAAAGGGGTGAGACAGGGATGTGCCCTATCCCCATTAATTTTTAACTTGTACATTGAAGAGGCAACGAATACTGTTAAATGCAGGAAGACATTTGGAATTACTATGAAGGGACAAAAGATTGATATGCTTAGATTTGCAGATGATATAGCAGTATTAGCATCTAGTAAGGAAGAGTTAGCAGCTGCTACTAATGAAATGGAAACAATTCTACCAGAGAAATACGGTATGAAAATTAACAAAAATAAAACTAAAGTACTAGTATGCAAAGGCGGGAAAATAAATAAAAAACATGAATACAAGTAGGTTACGAGAACTTACAAGAGGTTAAGGATTTCTGCTACCTAGGAAGCCAAATAACGCAAGGTGGTAAAAGAGCAATAGATATAAAACAAAGATTAGCACAAGGTCGTGCTACATTTAACAAGAAAAAGCAACTACTGTGTTCAAAGGCAACAAACATAGAAACGAGGAAAAGATAGATAAATTAATTTATTGTTGTAAACTATACCTAGGCCAGAACCCATACTAGCCGTACATTATAGGTATTTACTGATATTTAAGAACTTATAATCAATAATTGAAAGTTAACTGGGAATCTTGAAGTTTTGGTGAGGGGGATTTGGGCCCCTACCTTAGTCGTCGACTGTGCACGGGGAGTGGGACTGATTGTGTGCATAGTGCGAGTATAAGTGTGATGTGGTAGTGAAATGCAAGAGTGTATATTAAGTATGTTAGTGCCACTGTTTGTGGGTGGTCTGTTGGGTTAAAAGGATTTCATTCAGGAAATGGTTGAATTCTGGAGGGTAGTTAGTGACTAAGAAATTTATGTTAGGAAGTGGGGAGAACGGGTCAAAGTTTGTAGATTGCTTGAGGTTGATTTGTAGTAGAGAAGTTAGGAGACAGGAGTGTATCAGATGTTGTGGGATTTCTAGAGATTGATTGTTGCAAGGACAGTTAGGGGAAGAAGTTAAATGGAATTGATGAAAGTTATTACGGAAGTTACCATGGCCGGGCAGAAATTGCATTGTAGGGGGATTAGAGAAAGGAATGTGTGGAGGGATGTTTGTGATATCAGGGAAGATATCAAATGTATATCTGCTGGTGGTAGAGTGGGACCCAAAAATCTTGCCAGGGATGGAATAGGGAGTTATGTATTCGAGATTTTATGTCAGTTTTAGGGAGAGTACGGTGTTCGTCATAGTGAAGTGTTCTGTCGTGTAGAATGACTGGTAGGTTATGTTTGAGGTTTTGGATTTAGAGTGAGGAGTTTAGTTGGATTTCGATCGGAGGGATTTGAAACAAGGTATACAAGGACGCTGTGGAGGTGGTTCTGTACGTTCTTGAGGTGTAGAGTAGGAAAGGTCTTATGATCGTGTAGAGCGTACGTCTGGAGCAGGGGGGTGTAAGTGGGATACAAGAATCTACTGCGTATCTGATGATCGGGATTATGATGTGGTTAATGATTAGTCTTCGTGTTGGATTGGTCAGGTAGACTGCCTTTGGAGTGCGTGAAGTAGATTGTGGAGTATGATTTGTGTTTTGGTTCGAAGTTTGTAGAGATGGGAGTTCATTTTTAGCGCAAGGTCGTGCTACATTTAACAAGAAAAAGCAACTACTGTGTTCAAAGATAACAAGCATAGAAACAAGGAAAAGATTGCTTAAAACATATGTATGGAGCACAGCAATGTACGGCTGTGGAGCCTGGGCAGTAGGAGAATCGGACAAGAAAGTAGAAGCCATTGAAATGTGGTGCTACAGACGTATGATGAAGATATCATGGACAGACAAAGTTAAGAACAAATATGTGCTAGAAATGGTAGGGGAAGAAAGAAATATGTGGAAAACGGTTAAAAATAGGAGAGATGGGGTGAAAAGTCATTTACTACAGCACGAGGGAATAGTGCGGAATATATTAGAAGCAGAGATAGGAAAGAAGAGTAGTAAAGGTAGACCTAGGTTAGACTATTGCACACAGATAGTGAAAGATGTAGGGTGTAGGAATTTTAGGGAAATGTGTTGGCTAACTCGGAATAGAAATCAATGAAGGTACGCGGCCAACCGGTCCGAAGATGGAAAAAGTAATGACGAAAAAAATAATTGTATTTACACCTGATGATTATTATAAACAACTACAGGTATTGGTAGTGCAATATTCTCGAATAATGTTAATTGTGCGAAAGGATTTTTTTTTATTATCCGAACCCGAAGGAGTGGAAAGCTTTTATAGCCAAAGTGTGAGACTCTCCAAGCGCCATACGCACTAAAACCACTTCCCCTGGCGGGTGCGTATGCCAAACAGCTCCGCCACACTACAGCATAAAAGGCTTATTGTGCTGACCCTGGTTATGTATTATACCCAATCTGCAAAGCCTGCACTCATAGAATACAGGTGCCTTAATGAAAGGGTATCGACTATTTAATTTTTTGGAAGGTAATCACCTTCTTCGTTACTGTCCAGTCTTCTTGAGATGCCCTCCTTTCGGATACCTTAGGCCCCTTGACTTGCCACTCGAAAGGTGATTGTTCCAGTTCGGTCGAACCAGGGATTTACTGGAAACCATCAATTCGGGGAATGTCTAATGATTTTCGCAGCCACAGGCTGCTTAACCCCCTTCACATACCACTGAATCTCGGCGAAATAGGGCATATAATTATAAAACAATAGAAGGGGAACCGAGCTGTATAAAAGCTGTGTGGGAATTTCAGGGAACTGTGTAGATTAACTCAGAATATAAATAAGTGGAGGTACGTTTCCAACCAGTTTCAAGACGGCAAACACTACAGGTGTTAGTTGTGTAATATCTGCAACTAATGTTGATTATACGAAAGGATATATTGGAAAAAATATTAAATCGGCAAATGTTCAAGTGCTGGGGGAACTTGACAGCCACAGGCTGCTTACCCCCCTTCATAACCACTAAATATCGGAGAAATAAGGTATATAATTGTTAAACAATAGAATGGGACCGAACTGCATCTAACAAGGAAGAACAGGGCCTTTGATCAAATACTACAAACGTAGAAACAAGAAGAAAATTGTTGAAAAGATATGCCTGGAATACAGCACAGTATGCCTATGAAATACGAGCACTAGGAAAAGCAGAGAGAAAAACGGTAGCAGCCTTTTGGAATGCTATGCATCAGATGTATGAGGATGATAGCATGACAGACAAAGTTAATAACCAAGAGGTTATAGAAATAGTAGGGGAATAAAGATATCTGTGGAGAAACAGAAGGGCAGGAAAAGTTCTAAGGCATTTTTGGGGAATAGTACGGGATATACTACAAGCAGAAATAGGAAAAAGGAGGTAGATTTAGATCTAGATCAAATAGTGATAGATGCAGAACGTTGCAAATTTCAGGGAAATGTGTAGGTTAGTTCAGAATAGGAAACAATGAGGGTACGTGTTTAAGCAGTTCAGGACTGAAGGCCTAATGATGATGATTAATGTTATAGAGCAGGTGTCATACAGTCACAACTGCGTGTGCGTGCGTGCTTCGTGCGTGCGTGTGTGCATGCTTTGCTTCTCTTCGGCAGGTCACTGATGAAATTATTTTTTTAACGACTTATCTAATAAAATACTAGCATGAGATACTTTTTCAGTATGTTAGGTTAATAAAGGTTGCTATATATACAATTTTATCAAATGCAGATCATCAACAATTTCTTAAAATTGTTTAAATATTTAAGCAATATGTTACCTGCATAAAAATTAATTTAATTTTTTTTACCGTTTTGTAACTGAAGTTTGTAATCGTCCATTTATTTCCATCTTTTACTTTATATTTTTATTTCTCGGAATGTACAATAAATGCAAACGCTTCACTTTGAATAACCTTTCAAATAGATTAATCAATTACCTGAATTTACGGTTGCAGTTTTAAAACTTTATATATAAGTTTCTCTGAAATAAAGTTTTTCTAAGCTAACATCCATTTCGAATGGACCTGCACCTTGCCGAAGTTCTAAATTACTAGAACAGGTGAAATGGCTTGCGTGTTCTAATGAGCTAAAGAGCCAAACTACAGGTCAAACCAAAGTAGTAGGGTCGTTAGTGAGGAACCAGACTAAGACAGGTCCTCGAAAGAGGGCAGCGGCTCTTTCGGTACTTAGATTAGCAGAGACCATAGGGGTTGGTATGGCAGTCTAAGGCACACTACCGCGATGTGGAAGACAACGGGAAACCACCACATTATCTCCCAACTACACAGCGTACTTAAATTGTTACAAGCATGATGGCATTCTCTGGGGTAAAAGATTCCGGAGTTAAAATAGTCCCCCATTCGGATCTCCGGAAGGAGACTACTTCGGGGATGCGATCGGAAAGTTAAAAATAAGAGTCGGGAACATTCTGCGAGTCGGAGCGTGGAATGTTAGAAGTATGAAGCAAGTAGGTAAGCTAGAGAACCTAAAAATCGAAATGAATAGGTTATCACTAGACATAGTAGGGATCAGCGAAGTTCGGTGGCCAGAGGCGGGGTTTATTGGAGTGGAGACTTCAGCGTAATTCATACAGGAGCAGAGGAAGGAAATTTGGGTGTGGGGATAGTTATGCGGAAAAAGATAGGATACTGTGTAGAAAATTACTTACAAAAGAACGAAAGAGTACTCATGGTTAGATTAGAATCTAAACCGGTAAACACAGTAATAATGTATACATGTGCCCACCTCTAGCTACAGTGACGAAGAGGTAGAAGCCATCTACAAAGATATCGAAGACATATTAAGATACGTAAAAGGACATGAAAATTTAATAATTACGGGGGATTTTAATGTTGTGGTAGGTGAGGGTAGGGAAGGAGCAGTAGTAGGTTTATTTGGTTTAGGCACAAGAAACGACAGGGGAAATAGGCTGGTAGAATTTTGCGACAAGAACAATTTAATCATCACAAACACATTATTTCAACATCATGCTAGAAGACGATATACGTGGAAGATGCCAGGAGATATAGGAAGATATCAAATAGATTACATTCGTGTTAGACAACGGTTTAGGAATCAAGTAAAAGACTGTAGAAGCTACCCAGAAGCAGATATAGATACTGACCACAACATCGTAATTATGAAGGCCGCACTTAAATTTAAAAATCTGAAAAAAAGGAACGGAAAAAGGCACTTGGACTTAGAGAAACTAAAAGATAAAGATATTCAAGTAAGATTCGAAAAAAAGTCAAATGAATTGCTGAATGATATCGGGAAAATATCTGAAACTAAGGAAGTAGAAACAGAATGGAATAACATTAAATCCAGCCTAGACATGGCGGCCAGAGATATCCTGGGGTATACACAAAAAGAAAATAAGAAACCATGGATAACAAAGGATATCGTGAATTTAATAGAAGAAAGACGAAAATATAAAAATAAATCAGATGTAACAGGAAAACAGAGATACAAAGCCATAAAATGGGAAATTATTCGAAAATGCAGGAAAGCTAAAGATCAATGGAATTGATGAAAAGTGTAAAGAGGTACAAACTAAGATGGAAATAGGAAAGACAGACGAAGCATACAAATTAATTAGAATGAATTTTAGGGATATAAAACCGTATAGCAAAAATATAAGGGACGCACAAGGAAACGTCATTATAGAAAACGTAGAGAAAGTGAGTAGATGGCAAGAATATATAGGGAATTTATATGCGGGAGAGGAACTAACTGCATTAGAACAGGAATCAGACATTGAAAATGATGACTTGGGATATCCTATACTTCGAGACGAGTTTGAATTAACATTAAAGAGTCTGAAAAATGGTAAGGCGCCGGGTACAGATAAGGTGCAAGCAGAAACTCTAAAAGTCGCTGGACAAGCAGTAACAGAACGTCTCTTCCAACTTGTAAGCCATATGTATGAGACAGGCGAGATACCCAAAGATTTCAAACGTAGCATCATAGTAACTATACGAAAAAAGAAAGGCGCGGATAGATGTGAAAATTTTCGAACAATAAGTTTGACAGCACACGTGTCAAAAATATTAACTAGAATTGTGCAAAGACGAATGGAAAAACGAGCTGAAGAAATACTAGGAGAAGACCAATTTGGGTTTAGGCGAAACAGGGGAACATGGGAGGCTATTTTAGCTCTGAGAGTGATAATGGAGAAAACAATAGAAAAAGGGGAAAGCATGTACATAGGGTTTGTAGATCTGGAAAAAGCATTCGACAATGTAAATTGGAAAAAAATGTTTGGAAATACTCAAAAAAATTGGAATGAGTTATAGGGATAGACGAATAGTACATAGCTTATACAAAGAGCAAACAGCAGTAATAGAATTAGAGCAGGAACGTAGAGAAGTAAACATTAGGAAAGGGGTGAGACAGGGATGTGCCCTATCCCCATTGATTTTTAACTTGTACATAGAAGAGGCAATGAATACTGTCAAATACAGGAAGACATTTGGAATTATTATGCAGGGACAAAAAATTGATATGCTTAGATTTGCAGATGATATAGTGGTATTAGCGTCTAGCAAGGAAGAGTTAGAAGCTGCTCTTAATGAAATGGAAACGGTTCTAACAGAGAGATACGGTATGAAAATTAACAAAACTAAAACTAAAGTTCTAGTTTGCAAAGGTGGGGAAAATAAATCAAAAACAAGGATACAAGTATTTAACACGAACTTACAAGAGGTTAAGGATTCCTGCTACCTAGGAAGCCAAATAACGCAAGATGGGAAAAGCACAAAAGATATAAAACAAAGATTAGCACAAGGTCGTGCTACATTTAACAAGAAAAAGCAACTACTGTGCTCAAAGACCACTAACATAGAAACAAGGAAAAGGTTGCTTAAAACATATGTGTGGAGCACAGCACTGTACGGCTGTGAAGCCTGGACAGTAGGAGAAGCGGACAAGAAAAAGGTAGAAGCCTTTGAAATATGGTGCTACAGGCGTATGATGAAGATATCATGGACAGACAAAGTTAAGAACGAAGAGGTACTAAAAATGGTAGGGGAAGAAAGAACTATGTGGAAAACGGTAAAAAATAGGAGAGATAGGATGATAGGCCACATACTACGGCATGAGGGAATAGTGCGGAATATATTAGAAGCAGTGATAGGAAAAAAGAGAAGAAGAGGCAGACCTGGATTAGACTACTGCACACAGATAGTAAAAGATGTAGGCTGTAGAGGTTTCAAGGAGATGTGTAGGCTAGCCCAGAATAGAAATCATTGGAGGTACGCATCCAACCAATCCCAAGATGGATAAACTAATGACGAAAAGTTAACTGTGCTTAAACATGATGATTATTATAAGTAACTACAAGAATTGGTTGGGCAATATTCTCGAATAATGTTAAGTGTGTGAAAGGATTTACTGGAAAACCATTATTTCGGCAAATGTCTAAGTGTTGGGGGATCTTGGTAGCCACAGGTTGCTTAACCTCCTTCACTGAATCTCGGTAAAATTTGGTATAAAATTAGAAAACAATAGAAAGGGAACGAGCTGAATACACATGCTGTGTGAGAATTTCAGGGAACTATGTAGGCTAGCTCAGAATATAAATAAGTGCAGGTACGTGTCTAACCAGTTTTGAGACGGAAAACCTAATGACGAAAAAATAAGCGCAGATAAATCTGATGATTAGTATAAACAACTAGTTGTTGGTTGCGAAATACCTGCAACTAATGTTGACTGTGCGAAAAGATAAATTGGAAAATATATTAAATCGCCAAATGGTTAAGTGTTGGGGAACTTGGCAGCCACAGGCTGCTTACCTCCCTTCACAACCATTGAAGGTCGGAGAAATAGGGCATATAACTGTAAAACAATAGGAAGTGATCAAACTGCATCTAACAAGAAAGAACAGCGCCTATGAGGAAAGACAACAAACATAGAATAAGAAGAAAATTGTTGAAAGCATATGTGTGGAGCACAGCACAGTATGCCTATGAAATACAGGCAGTCTGAAACGCAGACAGAAAAACGGTATCAGCCTTTTGAAATGCTGTGCTTCGGATGTATGAGGACGATAGCATGGACAGACAAAGATAATAACAAATAAGTTACAGAAATAGTAGGGGAACAAGGATATCTGGGGAAAAAGAGAAATAGTAGGGCGGAATACGTTCTAAGGCATTTTTGGGGAATAGTATGTGATATATTACAAGCAGAGTTAGGAAAAAGAGGTAGATGTTATAGCCTTTTTACTTATTATGGGATTTTATTTTACGAGAATTTCCAGTAAGAGAATAGAGCCCACGGCAAGTTCTGATGGAAAATGGCCCAAAGTTGTGGAAATCTCAAAGGCAAAGCGGCTAGTCGAACTATATGCTCTGGGTGGAACATGAGCTGTGGGTCGGGGTTGAATTGCGACCAAAAATATGAAGAATAAGGCGCCACCGTATTTTTCTATACAGAGAAGACCTTACTCAAGTCCCTTGTACAAGGCGAATGCGGAAACCTTTATTCTATAACCGCTATACAATTTATTAAAGACAACATAATCCCTAAAGTTTCTTACCTTATGGCTCGACTTTGACCTTAGTACTTCACTGCTTCACCTGTGAACAGATTAAACAAAGAATAGCACTGTTTGTGCGTTTATACTCCTAATTTTTAAAATTCAATTCGAATCATCTTTCATTCATTCTAATTAAAAAGAATAGTCTTGTTCAAAAATAAAAATCTATTCCTCTTGTATTCAATTAACGTGCTTTTGTACAAAATATCCTTTCATTTATTATATATTTTTAATTAAATTAATTTGGGAAAATTATTTACAAAGGCACTGGATATAATCAGTACCGTTCAAGTTAAATGTGGTTATTTCTGTAAGACATATCTAGCCAAGTTTTATTAACAAATTGATTAAGCATAAAGTTGCTTTCGAAACTGTTACTTACTGATAACAAAAATGTTGGTTTGGGTAGATCTATCATAATCTCACAATAAATAATTCCGGTTAGTTATTAATGAAATAGTAAACATAGAAGTTTAATTTCTAATTTTTCTTAAATAGAAGAATTTACTTTCTCTATCACATAATGACATCTTCCGTAGTTTCAGTGAATTAATAAAAGATTTAGAAATGTAAAATTTACAGATTCCTATTGCTTAATATTGAAAAATATATTTATAGTCTGTCCTTGACCTATTTTGAAGTTTAAATAACTTGATTAAACAAAAAATTATCTAACTGCTATGTCCAAAGTTCAGCTAACATACGAAAACAAATTTCTACATACCAGATGTCCGTCTGACAGAAAAATACCTGCTAGGCGTCTTGCGTCAGCATTAAAATAAAGAAATCTCCAATCCAGAACAAATAATTTTGCTGCTTACTGAAGCTCCAAACTACTCGGCATCCATTTTAAGTAATTAAATCTCGCCAGATCCACACTCGAACAAAGCGTAAAATCCTATATTTTCTTCTTGTGCATTTAATTAAAATTACGTTAAACCAGGCTTCTGTTAACTAAAGGTTGTATGTTTTTTCCAAGCTAAACATTATTTCCAATTTTCACATTATTACCAAGCTGCATGTTAATTTAACGTTGCTTTACGTATAAATTAAAACTACAAATACTATCAAACGTTGCATGTTAATTTAAAGTTGCTTTACGTATAAATTAAAACTACGAATATTATCAAACGTTGCATGTTAATTTAAAGTTGCACTAAAAATCTTTACTTAATATGGTTACAGAATCAAATTTTATTACTGTTACCACGGCCCTCAACCAAAAAAATTTCACGTCATCTACGAGCTGTTCCAGCAAGTGGACAATACAAAAGTGCTTTTCGAAGATGACATTCTCTCCTAAAACAACTTAAATCGTACGTGCTTCCAACACGAAAAAACTGCAAAAACCATTGTCTTCGGATTCAAGGAACAATTCGACTTGCTTTCACCACAGCTGTATTGGAAGTGTCCAGGTCGTTACAATGTAGATCTAGATCAGACAGTTATAGATGCAAACTGTGCATATTTCAGGGAAATCTGTAGGTTAGTTCAGAATAGGGAACAATGATGGTACGCGTCTAACCAGTTCTAGGACTAAAGACCTAATGATGATGAAGCAAACTTATTCTAATTTTATATTATAGAAATTCACTATACCTCAGAATCCATGAAAAGCGGCGATATCTAACTTACTCAGATAAGGTTAAAAACACGTGCAAATGTTCTTTTGCAGCGTATATGTTCTAGACTTTATTATACTAAAATAGAAAAATACGGAGTTTGTATAGTTTCAGTTGATTGATCATATCGCTCCTAATTCAGACTATCGTGAGTTTCGCGCATATAGACCGAAAGAACATGCGAACACAAAACATTGTATATTGTTGTCAGTAAAAATAAAACATTACCAAAGTGGTTTCGGGTTGCGTAGGTAAGAGATCTAAAGTAAGAGGCTTAGAGAAAACTTAATTTGATTTACAATATCAAAGAGGACTGTTTTGCCCTTTTCGTAAGCACGTTTTACAAATTTACACCATGTAACGTAGTTAAATTGTTTGTGAAGCGCACGATTACATCGTGGGTTAAAATACTCGGGACGAAAATGGAAATGTTTTTACAAGTTTAAAAGCGGACAAAATTAATTTTTGGCCTGTACGCTAACTCTATTATAGTTTGTGCTAAAGTATGGCGAGTTTTGTACATTGCTGCTGTTTCATTATAGGATCTATTGAGCAGAAAAGCATTATGGCTATGAGAATCTGATCCTTCAAGGGAACTGCAGAGCAAGTCGTTGTTAGTGTTTTGTGTTTTTTTAATAATATGTAATTAGTTTTTAGTAATTTGATTTATACCTTCCATTGTTGCTCCAAGAGTGAATAAGATGCGCAGCCGTACGCTATTGCTGTTTCCTGATGATAGATGGATATCTTCTATGCAGTTTTGGTCCCTGAAACCGAATATGCACTCAGAATTTTTTATCACCCCTAGGTGTTGAGATATTCGTTTACACAGTACAACATATTGTAACGAACGTGATCCGGCGAGTGACTCATCATTGTAGTGTAAATAGCGTCAGAATATCTGGCGCAGGTTCTAGGAAACGCTGGAAATCCTGGCTTAAGATAGATAACCACCGCGGACAGGATGAGCAGCACTTGATGTGTTAAACGCGACTATAAATTAATATAAAATATAAATAAAGAAATAATATATTTCTGTTCAGTTATGTTGCTGATAGGCTTTATAGAATGTCGCAAAAATGTGTATATCAAACACATACGTTTTGTTACGTGTGTGGCGAGTTTACGATTAAATCTCACAAAAAAGACAATGACTACCTGATAAAAAAAGGTTATGAGGTTTAGTTTTGGTTGCAAACTAGGGGTTCAGGATAAATCTTGGGCGACACATATCAATTGAGCAGCGTATATTGTGAGTTTAAGAGGATGGCTGAGTGGTACCCGTAAGTCAACACCTTTCGTAGTGCCTATGATGTGGAGAGAACTTAAAAATTATGATACAGATTGCTACTTTTGCTTGACGAATCCAGCTGAAATTTTACTGAAGTCGAAGTACACTGTACAGTACCCAAACCTGCAATCAGTTCTCAAACCAGTTCTTCACATGCAGAATTTACCATGCTCCCAAACGTCCAGATTCATAACATTTGCTGATGATATTAATACTGCTGAAGATAATATTGCTGAACCTATGGAAAAAGACACCGATCCTGATTTCCAAACATTTGATATAGGTATTCCACATTTCATTTAACAAGATCAGCTTAACGACGTAATGCAGGATTTAAATTTGTCAAAAGCTCAAGTCAAACTATTGGGATTCCAGTTGCAAGGTTGACATTGCATGTGGATCCGTAAATATTACATCGTGTGATCAATTGGTATACTGCGTAGATGTTCCGGGACTAATGGGTGCATTAGACTGATATAGCGGTTTTAGCATCTAGCATGGAGGAGCTAGAAGCAGTCTTAATGAAATACAAACAACGCTAACAGAAAGATACAGTATGAAAACAGAAAACTAAAGTACTAGTAAGTAAAGGAGGGGTTAGTAAGTCAAAACTAGGATACAAATAGAAAACGGAAACTTACAAGAGTTTAAGGATATCTGCTACCTTGGAAGTCAAATAACACAAATTGGGAAAAGTACAAAAGATATAAAACTAAGATTAGCACAAGGTCGTGCTACATTTAACAAGCAAATGCAACTACTATGTTCAAAGACACCAAGCATAGAAACAAGGAATAGATTGCTGAAAGCGTATGTTTGGAGCATAGTACTGTATGGCTGTGATACTTGGACAGTAGAAGAAGCGGGTAGGAAAACGAAGACTTTTAAATGTGGTGCTACATACGTATGATCAAGATATCATGGACAGACAAAGTTTATAACAAAGAGGTTCTAGAAATGGCATGGGAAGAAAAAATATGTGGAAAACGGTAGAAAATAGGAAAATAGAGTGATGGATCCCATAGTAAGGCATGAGGGAATAGTGCGAAATTAGTGAAAGATGCAGACTGTGGAAATTTCAGGGATTTGTGTAGGTTAGCTTAGAATAGGAAACAATGGAGGTACGCATCTAATCAATTTCGGGGATCGAAAAGCTAACGATGATGGTAATTATTTATTTCTTTCTTCTGCTTCTGTTTAGCATTCTCGGCAAAAAGTACCTCGGGTATCTTTTTTCAAGAACCTTTTTATTTATTTTGTTGGAATAATCTTCTGAACGCATATCCCAAATTGCAGTTCTTGAATATCATTAATAAATATTTCAATGTCTTAATGTTACATTGTTTTTATTGAAATTAGCAGTACTGGCAACACTGAGACATGCAAAAATTATAAAACAACACGAAAACTCTCCACGCGTGTTATGTCCCATAGACGAACACGTAGTGATGTGTCGATTAGCGTTGGAAAACAGCGGTCTGCGCATGGTACTTAGCAGGGTATGCTTGGCGATCGCCTCGACGAGACTCCGTCTGGTTTGTGCAATAGGGTATCATTTAGCAGGTGCCCCTTCAGTGGCCGCAGAAACCTCTTCGCTGTTTTTGACCTAAATGGAATTCGTTCATCCCTACAAATGAATGAAAACGGCCTCAATAAATAGCAAACCACGGTCATGCTTACATTATGTTGGAACCCGAATTATTACGATAGTTGCCGATCAGTTACATTTTTAGCTCAATAGAGACACTTAAGGATTCTTAAAAATTAAAATTACAAAAATCGCTATTTCGTATTTATTTTTATCAAAGATCGACATACATGTGAAGCTGTGTTTCCAATTTTAAGTAACAGTATAATTAAAAGTTGTGGCTCTTGGGTCCTATCCATCATCATTTTGTTTTCGACCTTACTTAAGGTCGGTTTGACGCAGCTCTAACTTCTTTTCTATTCTGTTTTAATCTAAAAAGTTCTACATACTTTTCACAAACTAAATTTCTAATAATTTGACTAATATAACTTGGTCTAGGTCTTCCTACTCTATTTTTATTTGGTAGTTTATAATTTAAGACTTTACTAAATAGTCCCTCATGTCTTAGCTAGTGCCGTATCATTCTAACTCTCCTGAACTTTATTTGTTTTCCACATACAGGGTTCCTCTCTCACCTATCCTTCTATAAACTTCCTCATTTGTTACTCTCTCTGTCCAACCAATCTTTAACATTCTGCTATAACTTCAAGTTTCAAAAGCTTTTATCTTTTTCTTATCTGCCTCTTTAATTGTCCAAGTCTCACTACCGTATAATAGAATGCTCCATACGTACGACTTTAAGAAACTTTTTCTATTATCTAAACTAATACTATTATCTATTAGTAAGTCTTTCTTTTTAAAAACATTTTTCTAGCTTGAGCTATTCTAGCTACTATATTCCTTCTGCTACATCCCTCCATTGTAATTATACTACCAAAATAGCAAAATTCATCTACTTCTTCTAACTCTGTATTGCCTATTTTTAATTTTGGATTAGAACTAGACTCTAACTCACTTGCCATTATCTTTGTCTTTCCTGTGTTAATTCCCATACTATAGCAGTAGGTAAGGTATTATCTTTCTAGCACAAAAACTGCAATTTTCCCTTGTATTTTCTTATGGAAAAATCTAAGGTCCGTTCTGGTCATTTTTGTACCAAGCATTGAAATCCCCATAAAGAGGATCTTAAGATCAATTCAGGTTACTTTTCAACCAACATCCACGACGGAGGAGTCTATTACATTCAGTTTTTAAGAATAGGATAATACTAATATAAACTATATAAAATTTTATTATAGATAATATATCTACGATCAATATTCTACATTTGCAATAAGTAATATATTTCTCCTTGCTCCATAATTGAATAATGTCCAACAGGTAGTGTTGCATATGAACCAAGAAGTAAGTGGCGTTTATCATCGTGCGAGGTTAGGGCAATCTTCTCCTGAGCGATAGTGTGAACTTGAGGCTTGAATGATTGAATTAGATTTTGCTTTACAAATACTTCCTCATAATCTTCTCAGGCCGCACCTGGCCACCTCAGGCCGCATAAGGGAATTTCACCCTAGGAGGCAATTTCACCCTATGAAACAATTTGACTCTATAGGGCAATTTCATTCTATGAGGCAATTTCACTCTATGAGGCATTTTCACCATATAAGACACTTTCACCATATTCTGATGGAGATAAATTCAGGGACGTTGGCCATTAAAGCATCCACAACCAGACCGAGATCTGATTATGCAAATAAAGGACTAGTTTAATATTATTTCAATATCGTAAAGCTATACACAACAACTAACTTTAAACAAATTGTCTTTGAAACTTAAATGGATGTCATGACTAAGTTTTATCATTGCAGTAGTACTATATCTGGTTGAACTGAGAAGCAGTGCAATTAAGGTGATGGCGAGGACAGAATCGATGTGAACTGGTGTAGCTGACTCCCAGAAGGTGGGTTGGGCCTGTCTGACCATAGAGTCATCATAGTAAGCCACCAACTCAAAGGTACAACTTCGCAGAAAGTAGCCCAACTAGGTCGATTTATCATCAAGCCTTCAAACCTACACGGTTACATAAAAAGTATAATACATCCATTTTATTCCTATTATATGTTAAAACATTCTTACTCATAATAGAGTATCCAACAATATGAAGCCTAGGGGGATCCGGTAGTTCTTTATAGCCACCAGGCAGCATTCTCTCTATACCGTATATACCTGACATTAGCGGATGACAACCAGGTTTATAGACAGGGCCAAACATCATCCAATGCCGATACACTCCCACATTGTGGTACCTGTCGTAACACGAATGGCTGATCACCAGTTCAAACCCCAATTCATTTTCCCAGTAGCTTTATACCCAATCATAATGCTATATTTAAAAACTATGTGTTTGCTTATTGTCATGATATTTGAATGCAAGGTAGCTCAGTGGATTGACGTTTACCTCAAATCCCAGTCGCTAGACTTTAAATGTTGAGTTGGAACTATGCTGCAAGCACCATGGATCTAGCTTTGGTCAGAAGCACACGCAAAGGGCAACCACACACGCATGTTGTGCAATTATAACAACATAGTTAACCATAGCAAAATCATTTTCTTTGTTAAACAAAATATTGGTGCACATTTCGGCAATTACAACACTATCTAGGTAAAATGTTATTAATCATAAATGTGACGATGACACAAATCGATAAACCATACTTAAATATGTTAATAATTGTCTAGACAAAATATAAATATAAACCATTTTCAAATTATAAATTAAAAACTAAAAAAGGACTAGATATAAATATAACAATTACACCAATCGATACGTATTACTAAAATAATGATATAATCACCTTTACAAATCAAGTCATCATCAAAAAACCAAAACGGCGCTACGTACTAATATGACAATTTCTCCAATCAATGCGGAATATTCAAATATGAAAATAATTGTCTTTCCACATTTAGTTATCTTTAATCGTTTTCGTGCTATCTGTAAAAAACTAAAACGGCACTATGTGTCAATACAACAATTACACCTATCGATGCAGCACACTCAAATACGCGTCATTGACTTTGCAAAATTTAGTTATCTTTAACTGTTTTCTAGGACTAGTTTAATATTATTGCAATATCACAAGAGCTATACGCAACAACCAATTTTAAATAAATTGTCTTTGAAACTTAAATAGATGTCATGACTAAGTTCTATCATTACGGTGGTTATATATCTGGTTGAACCGAGAAACAGTCCAATTAAGGTGATGGCGAGGACAGAATCTATGTGAATTGGTGTAGCTGTGACTCCCAGCAGGTGGGTTTGGGCCTGTCTGACCGCAGAGTCATCATAATAAGCCACCAACTCAAAGGTACGATTTTTTAGAAAGTAACCTAACTTGGTCGATGGAGATAGGTTGTTAGGTTTGGTCAGTAACGCCAGCGTCACTGACCAAACCCATCAACCTATCACCATCTAGTGGTAATTAATATAACCATTATAATTTGATTCGTACTTCGTATTAAACATTATGTTAATGTTTTCTGCAAGCACCATCAGATGGACAAAATGAGTTCAATCGCCATCCATCTGATAATGGATATTCAAAAAAAGCTTCACTTTATGGTATTCCATTCAGTTAACGATCGTTTTAAAACGTGCAAATTTAATTGTATAATAGTGTACAAAGTGGTTAATATATTTATCATAAAGTGTTCACAGCGTTTTTGTGTAAGTAGAAACTTTGAATGCATGCCTGTCATTTCCAAATTTCTTGTTTATAAAGATATTGCTATGAAATTTTTTGTATGAGTCAAGGTCACTCAATCAGAACCACGGTTATTAAAGTGAGATTTTTGATTAATTTTTTCGAAATTTTGTTTACTTTTCGAGATAATCGCGTTTTAAGACCTTATGGTTAAAAAATGGTTATTTGACGATAATTTGAAAACGGTTAGAGATAGCTAAATTTTTCAAAGGCAATTATTTGCGTATTTGGGTATGACGCATCGATAGGCGTAATTGTCATATTTGTATGTAGTGCCTTTTTGGTTTTTTAGTGATAACACAGAAACGGTTCGAGATAGCAACATTTTGTAAAGACAATGTCTTGCGTATTTAAGTATGCTGCATCGATCGGTGTAATTGTTATATTTAGGGCTGGGTCGGCGTATCGATATATCGATACGTATCGATACGACACCCGTATCGACCCCCCCGATACAGCAAAAAATAAATATCGATATATCGATACTCGATATGTATCGATATGTATCGATACGTATCGATACGTATCGATATTCGGTATAGAATATGTATCGATATTCGATACGCAAAATCCCATATCGCCCACCCCTATATACATACTTATGTCACAAATATTAAACTTGAAACTTTAATTATTTTGATAACAAACAATCTTAAGTGAAAGATCGAATTGTCAGTAAATACATTATTTCAAAACGATCTTGTGATTTTATTTCCAAAGAAAGAGTAGAAAAATTTATAGATGCGTATCGATTCGTGCCGATAGGTATCGCTACGTCTCGATATGTATACTTAATCTACACGTCTAAGCGTTCCGATACAAATCGCTATATATATCTATACATACCGCTACGTATCGATATGCATCGATACGCATCGATACGTATCGATACGCATCGATATGTATCGATACGCATCGATACATATCGATACGCATCGATACGTATCGATACGTATCGATATTCGATATATCGATACATATCGATATAGAATATGTATCGATATTCGATACGCAAAATCCCGTATCGCCCACCCCTAGTTATATTGATACGTAGTGCCTTTTTGGTTTTTTACAGATAGCACGAAAACAGTTAAAGATAACTAAATTTTGCAAAGTCAAAGACGCGTATTTGAGTATGCTGCATCGATAGGTGTAATTGTTGTATTGACACATAGTGCCGTTTTAGTTTTTTACAGATAGCACGAAAACGATTAAAGATAACTAAATTTGGAAAGACGATTATTTTCATATTTGAATATACCGCATTGATTGGAGAAATTGTCATATTAGTACGTAGTGCCGTTTTGGTTTTTTGATGATGACTTGAAAACGGTTTAAAATATAAAAAATTTGTAAGGTGATTATATCATTATTTTAGTAATACGCATCGATTGGTGTAATTGTTATATTTATATCTAGTGCCTTTTTGGTTTTTAATTTATAATTTGAAAATGGTTTATATTTATATTTTGTCTAGACAATTATTAACATATTTAAGTAT
The DNA here is from genome assembly GCA_036346225.1 of Platerodrilus igneus. Taxonomy (NCBI): domain Eukaryota; kingdom Metazoa; phylum Arthropoda; class Insecta; order Coleoptera; family Lycidae; genus Platerodrilus; species Platerodrilus igneus. The sequence continues at coordinate 4,964,528 of JARFIW010001436.1, read as the reverse complement.
GTTTTAACGGTTTGTGTAATCGTCACATATATGATTAATAACATTTGACCGAGATAGTGTTGTAATTGCCAAAATGTGCACCAATATTTTGTTTAACAAAGAAAATGATTTTGCTATGGTTAACTATGTTGTTATAATTGCACAACATGCGTGTGTGGTTGCCCTTTGCGTGTGCTGCTGACCAAAGCTAGATCCATGGCGCTTGCCGCATAGTTCCAACTTAACATTTAAAGTCTAGCGACTGGGATTTGAGGTAAACGTTAATCCACTGAGTTACCTTGCATTCAAATATCATGACAATAAGCAAACACATAGTTTTTAAATATAGCATTATGATTGGGTATAAAGCTACTGGGAAAATGAATTGGGGTTTGAACTGGTGATCGGCCATTCTTGTTACGACAGGTACCACAATGTGGGAGTGTATCGGCATTGGATGATGTTTGGCCCTGTCTACAAACCTGGTTGTCATCCGCTAATGTCAGGTATATACGGTATTGAGAGATTGCTGCCTGGTGGCTATAAAGAACTACCGGATCGTCCTAGGCTTCATATTGTTGGATACTCTATTATGAGTAAGAATGTTTTAACATATAATAGGAATAAAATGGATGTAGTATACTTTTTATGTAACCGTGTAGGTTTGAAGGCTTGATGATAAATCGACCTAGTTGGGTTACTTTCTGCGAAGTTGTACCTTTGAGTTGGTGGCTTACTATGATGACTCTATGGTCAGACAGGCCCAACCCACCTGCTGGGAGTCAGCTACACCAGTTCACATCGATTCTGTTTTCGCCATCACCTTAATTGCACTGCTTCTCAGTTCAACCAGATATAGTACTACTGCAATGATAAAACTTAGTCATGACATCCATTTAAGTTTCAAAGACAATTTGTTTAAAGTTAGTTGTTATGTATAGCTTTATGATATTGAAATAATATTAAACTAGTCCTTTATTTGCATAATCACATCTCGGTCTGGTTGTGGGTGCTTTAATGGCAAAGTTCCCTGAATTTATCTCCATCAGAATATGGTGAAAGTGTCTTATATGGTGAAAATGCCTCATAGAGTGAAATTGCCTCATAGGGTGAAATTGCCTTATAGAATGATATTGCCCTATAGAGTCAAATTGTTTCATAGGGTGAAATTGCCTCCTAGGGTGAAATTCCCTTATGCGGCCTGAGGTGGCCAGGTGCGGCCTGAGAAGATTACAAGGAAGTATTTGTAACGCAGAATCTAATTCAATCATCCAAGCATCAAGTTCATACTATCGCTAAGGAGAAGATTGCCCTAAGCCCGCATGATGATAAACGCCACTTACTTCCTGGTTCATATGCAACACTCCCTGTTGGACATTATTCAATTATGGAGCAAGAAGAAATATAATACTTATTGCAAATGCAGAATATTGATTGTAAATATATTATCTATAATCAAATTTTATATAGTTTATATTAGTGTTATCTTATTCTTAAAAACTGAATGTAATAGACTCCTTCGTCGTGGGTGTTGGTTGAACAGTAACCTGAATTGATCTTAAGATCCTCCTATGGGGATTTCAATGTTTGGTACAAAAATGACCAGAACGGACCTTAGATTTTTCCATAAGAAAATACATAGGAAAATTGCACTTTTTGTCTAGAACGAAAGTACCTTACCTATATATAGGTAGTATCCCATCTAAAATATTTAAAAACATTCCTAACTCTTTTCTAGAGTCTGCAAAAAGGAACATATTTTCTGACCCTGTACACGAATACCTATCTCTTTTTTCTCTCTAGCTAAGTTTAAAGCTTTCTCAATATAAACATTAAAAATTAAGTGAGATAGTATACAGCTTTGCCTAACCCCATTTTTAATTTTAGCTTCCTTTTCTATTTCATCAAATCTAATTACTACGCTTTGGTTTTTACATAGACTGTAAATAATTTTTCTATCCCTATGAGAGATTCCTATTTTTCTCAAAACCCTGAACATAAGCAATCCAATTAACCTTACGAATTACGCTAATCATTAGTATCGGTTCTCTAGTCCCTCTGTCTTTACGAAAACCATATTGGTCTTCGTCTTAATAATTCTTAGTCAATGTTTCTATTCTGTTTTTAATTATTATTGTTAGTATTTTGGAAGCGTGGGAAGTTAAACTAACCGGTCTAAAATTCTCACACCTATCAGCTCCTGACTTTTTTGGGATTGGGATAATAATAATTTTTTCGAAATCTGTTGGGACTTCTCCTGTGTCATATATTACTTTTAATAGTTTATATAATCTGTCTAAAGTTTTCTGACTTGCATATTTTATTAATTCTGCGGGTATATCGTCTATCCCCGGCGCTTTATTTAGTTTAAAATCCCTAACAGCTCTACCAAATTCCTCTCTTAATATTGAGAACCCTATTTCTACATCCTCCTTTTGGTCGTTCTGTAGCTCATCCATATCGTCTCCCTTACTTAAACTTCTAACTATCTTTTCCATCTATCTGCAACCTCAACTTTATTTATTAGAAGCTCATTATTTTCATCTTTAGTACCATTATATTTTTTCCTATCTTTCCCGAAAAACTTTTTAACTGCCCTCTAAGCTCTGTCTGTCTTACCTACTCTCAAATCATCTTGTATTCCCGTACAATTCTCCTCCATCCATGTATTTCTAGCTTTTCTACACTCATGTACTGTCTTATTTCTAACTCTATTATATTTTTGCTGACTTTTACTATCCAATTCTCTGAAAGTTTTAAGCTTTCTTCTATTCTCTATTAAATATAATATCTCTTTTGTTACCAAAGGTTTTCTCGCTTCTACTTTTTTCTGTCTTGCTGTGTTTCTGTGTTGCTATATCATGTACAGCCCTTTTTATTTCTTTCCGTCTATTTTCTACGTTCCCTTTTATAACTCTTTGATCTTATTAGCTAATACTTGTTTATATTCCTCTTTTGCCGCACTATCATTAGGCTTACCTAGATCTCATCCCTCTGTTTTAGCCTTTCTCAATTTATTGAATTTTAGATTACACTTTATTTTAAGTAAGTTATGATCGCTATCTATGTCAGCCCCTGGATAACTACGACAGTTTTGAACTTGGTTTCTAAATCTTTGTTTAACTAAAATATAATCTATTTTGTATTTAGCCTTACCACCTGACGCTTTCCAGGTATATCTTCTTCTAGCACGTTGTTCGAATAGGGTGTTTACAGTTACTAATCTATGTTCCTGGAAAAACTCAACTAATATTTCTCCTCTATCTCGTCTACCATACCCAAATTTTCCTACCATTTTCCCTCACTACCTTCTTCCACTGACGCATTAAAATCGTTCATAACTATTAAATTCTCATTTCCCTTTACTTTGCTCACTATACTATTTAAATCCTTGTATACCTTTTCTACTTCCTCATCCTCGTACTGAGTTGTTGGCATGTATACCTGTACTAAAACAGTGTCTGTGGGTTTCGTGCTCAATCTAACCATAATTAATCTATCACTAAATTGTAAGTATTCTTTAACTTTACGTCCTAATCTATTACCTAACACTATTCCCACCCCTACCTGTCCATTAGTTGAAGAAGTTGTAATTATTCTATAATTATCTTTCCAAAAGTCATTACTATCTGGCCATCTCACCACACTAATACCTAAAATGTCCAGCTTTCCTTTTCTCATTGCGACTAATAAATTCGTTAACTTGTCTACTCTAAGCAATGAACTTTACATTCCAAGTCCTTATCACGAAATCGAATCGTCGTTTTAAATTCTTACGATGACGAGCCTCCCAGAGATCCGAATGAGGGGGTATTTTACCTCCGAACAAGAATTTTACTTGTGAGCTCTCCATCATACATAGTTCGTGTTTTAGGCCACGCATTTCTGGGAAATATTGTGGTAGGTTCCCATATCTAGGGGTAGGCGATACGGGATTTTGCGTATCGAATATTGATACATATTCTATATCGATATGTATCGATATATCGAATATCGATATATATCGATACGTATCGATACGTATCGATGCGTATCGGTGCGTATCGATGCGTATCGGTGCGTATCGATACGTATCGATACGTATCGATTCGTATCGATTCGTATCGATGCGTATCGATACGTAGCGGTACGTATAGATATGTATAGCAATTCGTATCGGAACGTTTAGATGTGTAGATTAAGTATACATATCGAGACGTGGCGATACCTATCGGTAAAAATCGATACGCATCTATAAATTTTTCTACTCTTTCTTTGGGAATAAAATCACAAGATCGTTTTAAAATGATGTATTTACTGACAATTCCATATATATATATATATATATATATATATATATATATATATTACTCATATTTAGACCAGGGTAGAAAATTAAATAATCACATCAAATAATTTTAATCACCGTGTAGAAGCTTTGGGAAAAGGTACACGTTATTTAAAAAACCGTGAAGCATAAAAATTCATTCGTTTTATTAAAATTAAGAGATTTAAAATATGTACAAGACGCTTTATATCAAAAGAAACAGTATTAAAAAGCTCTACGTGTAATTTAATTATTCCTAATAAAGAAACAAATGGAAATTACGTGCAAAAATTTATATTAATTAACCTTATTTTAAGTAACCGGTATTAAACAAAGGGTACACATAATAATTAACATTTAATTTGTATTCGCTAAAAATGAAAGGATAGAAGTCAATTTTAATTGGAGTTAATTAAACCATTATTAATAATAAGCATAAAAGTCTGTGAAAATCCAAGATTATAATACCAGAAAATAAAGCTCTGAGAATTAATATTATGTTTGAACACCTGCGTAGTTTAAATGTCATATTCGGCGAAAATTTTGTAGATAACAAATAGTTACAAAGAATCTTGGAGAAACCGTGGCTTAATATTAACGAGAAGGTGCGATACGGGGTTATTTAACCCAGATAGTCCACATGGACTGAAATAATCGATAATAAAGAATATCAATTTGCATCAATAAGAACAGGTTAGATAGAGACAGATAATATGCACAAGACCGAGACACATATAGTAAAAGGCGTGAGTTAAGCAACGTCACGAGGGTCACAATTAGTTGAAAATAGGATGCAAATATCAGAGGTAGAAACAACGATTTCTGTATAAAATTTAATTAGTTATTCTCGGACATGTTTGCGTGCCGTGTTGAAATTTCTGAGATTTAACTGGGGCGAGTACAAAATTCGTAAAAACCGACGCGCGGGCTACGGAATGGGAACATAGCATGCGAAATTCTTTAGAACTGGCCATTTTAGGGACTCGACCGACAGACGGGCTAACTTCTATATATACCGAGGTGAATATAAACAAGCTCTCTTAGATCTTCGACTTGATTGAACGCGTTATACAGTGCTTTTTAGTCTTCCGGTTTTAATATTAAATAATTTAAACAGTTTGCTCGAATATTATGTGATTTAAAACAGCTTGTTCTTTACGTGCTACAATAAATGTACGTTAGTGCACTTAGAAAAGAAGATACAAGGTAATAAAGTTTAGTATCACTGTACCAATTGGTAAAATTTACTATGACAAATAAATACACAAAAGTAGGCAGTTTTGGCGTATCTTGGTGAAAGAAGTATGAATTTCTTTGTTATTTTTCGGGGGTATTAATACTTAAATGGTGCATAAACGTGTCTGGATCCACGAAACAAGGGTCAGATATACACAGAGGAGTTCCGGAAAAGCCCTGAAACAACTTTAAATAAATGGTGATGGAGAAAATTTTTAAAGCGTTGAGAATCAGAAGCCGTAAATATAACCCAGTTGGAATGGTGTGATTAACAAAAGGGACGATGTACATTGAAGCTGCGAGTGCAAGTAACCTTCAGGTAAATTATACTATTTTGTTTGAACTTTGAGATGTTGGTGTGTGTTGAATAACTTTCTAATTTGTTTATTTAAAATGGACAGTAGTGGAATTGTACTAACAATAATATTTTAATTTTAAGGTGAAATTTGCTTGTTTAAGTAGAAAGGGTATTTAGTATTGATGTTCTGGATTATGATAAAAATATGGGTATGTCTTTGAGCTCAATTAGACGAACCTGGTTAATTAACGTAAAGGGGTGGTAGATGCTCCTTTGTACTCTGCATATATTGTTATAGTAATTAGTAGGCATCCTACAAGGACTTTAATTCTGGATGCACATTAAAATGAAAATAAATTTAATTTTGAAAGTTTCCGATATTAAAATTTATGCTGAATATTAATTTTGAAATTTTAATGTATTGTGAATATTGATGTAAATAGAGTTGACGTTGATGTTTGTGGTAGGAATGTGTTTGTTTTTTATGTATGAGGATGAAAGCTATCTAGAGGAGCAGCCGAGGCGATTAACAGAAGAAAATCAACAGACCAGGTAATTCAAGAGGTTTCACAGCAATATATATATATATATATATATATATATATATATATATATATATACTTTTGTAACAAATATTAAACTTGAAACTTTAATTATGTTGATAATAAACAATCTTAGTGAAAGATGGAATTGTCAGTAAATACATCATTTTAAAACGATCTTGTGATTTTATTCCCAAACAAAGAGTAGAAAAATTTATAGATGCGTATCGATTTTTACCGATAGGTATCGCCACGTCTCGATATGTATACTTAATCTACACATCTAAACGTTCCGATACGAATTGCTATACATATCTATACGTACCGCTACGTATCGATACGCATCGATACGAATCGATACGAATCGATACGTATCGATACGCACCGATACGCATCGATACGTATCGATACGTATCGATATATATATCGATATTCGATATATCGATATTACTACAAATGTTATCCAATACTTTGACTGTAAGGGCTGAAATTTGAGGTGCTGCGGTTCAAATCACGTAGTCTAAATAACTGCTGAGTTTTTTCTTTTATCCCAATTTGCTACATTTCACCCCATTTTCAAGATCTGCTGCATACACTATTAGAGAAGTGGAAGAGCGATTAACGGATTTTAGAACTTTCTTTTCCTAGGGAAAAAGAACGTCCACGATGGTGGCTGAACCGCCAATTTGTTCAACTGCGTAATGGTGCAGAAGACAAGAAAAACCACCGCTTTAAAAATTGTTTCAGATATCCCACGAACGTGCATACATAGTTTTTATCATATACATTCCTAATGTGTTTAACACAATTCATCATCTAAAGAGATTGATTATTATGCATCTTGAAGAACAAATAAACGTTTTCAAATGTGTGTCACGTACTTTTATCGTGATTCGTACACAGGCGTCGTACATACAATCAATTGCCGCCTGTAGCAGCTAATCTAATATAATGAATTGACGATTGAGTGAATAATATTTGTGCAAATTACAAGGTTATCCAACTATTGTCGAAGCTACGCAACTTCATTTAAGGGCAGTTTACAAATGAAAACACACAGAATTTCCTAACACGATGGTTCTGTTTAATGCGGCGTAACTTTACTAAAATGTATTTTAAGCAAGAGGTAAAGTTCTCTCTTTGAGATTGCAAATCATATTAAGTTCTGGGTGTATTTTCTAAGAAGAACTCATCGAAACGTTATTTTAACTTTTTTATTTCTATCGACACATAAATAACCTTATGATGAGCGCATCTCGTTATCTATAAAGACGAACTTCAATCACTGAAAATTGCATTTACCTCTAACGTAGTATTGAAACTTGTTTGATTTAGTTGACGTTTTGCTCCCTTTTTCTATTGGTTGCTCCTTTGTAGATATAAGGTTATGGAATTTTTCTCATTTTAGTTATTACTGTATAATATAAAAGCAAATTTTTATGTAAGCATACAAAATCAGAAGGAAAAGTTTTATTTTTCATAAATCGCTAAATAAATAGTCCATCTAAATGCGTCTATCGTTCAAGTAAAAATTCAGCAGATGTAGGTGAGAAATGGTATTAGCTATATTGCAGGAAGCTGTAAAGAAAAATAACTCATTCCCTGTCCATTCGATGGATTTTTCTACAAATACCATTAGTATGCAGTTTCAATTCTGTAGGGTTTAGCCTCCCCCACCATTTCAGATTGTGCTGATAATGTTAGCAGAGCTTTATTATTGTATTTACGGGACTAAATCATACGTGGGTTGGTGATAAATTGACGCCGCTCCCCTCCCGATGGAAGAACTTAAGTACACTCTTAGTCCGGATGACTTTAGCGCAGTCTATCGCACCCCAAGAAATAGCTAGCGCGGGCTTAGAAACTACTGTTACGTTTATTTTAGGCTAAGTTAAAAAAAACGTCTTTTTTTGGCAATGCATCATTCATTCGAATAGAGTCCGCTTAGATCTATAGAACATCCCCTGCATCTTATACCACTTTACAATAGTACACTTTCTAATAATTTGCATTTCAATATATTTACGTTACCAAATGAAAATTCCCAATATTAAATTAGATAGTCAGTACCTTGTTTTAACTGTTCGCGGACTTATTATTCTGATAGCATATACGTACTTCCTGATTGCAGCGACCTAGGTGCTCGTCGAAATGAGGTATCGGACTATTGGATAAACCATGTTTCAAGTTTTAATCAACTGTTCGATAACACTAACGTTTTGCGTGGAATCCTTGTTATTGAAAACGAATTGTTTGTTACAAAATTCTGTCCTAGAGACAACGATTACTCGTCGTTGCCGTCGTAATTTTTTTTGTTTCCGTTCTTTCGAATTTCGTACACACCATTGTGTGGTAAGTATTTGTAATTGGAAAAAATTTATTTTTCTTTTGTACCGGTTGTAATCTTTGCCTGTAATTTTTTTGTTTTGTAGCGTCTTCCGGTGGATAGGACCGTCTTGTCTAATAACTATAAGTTTTGTACGCCCGTCTTTGTGTTAAAGTTGAGAGGCGCGAATCGATCGCTTTTTGGGATTTGCGTCCGAGGGTTTCGGAGTTGGGGACGCGGGCGGGTGGTGGTTAGGTGGAGAATTTTTGCGTGCTTAGGATAGGCCGGTTTTTATGGCGGAAAACCGATAACTTGCGGAGAAATAAGGATTTTCCGTGAAAAGATTAATTTGAAGCGACGTATTCGTTAACGTGTTATAAAAGCTTGGATCCTTCAAAAATTTCCGATCTAAAAACCGAACGAGTCATGCGACGAGGTCGGCAACTGTTTCGTTAGCGTTGGTACGAGAGAGAAAAAAGATCGAGTTGGTTTCGTATTCGGGCGTTAAAAAATTTCTAATATATGCCAAACAACGTTATTCGTATTCTAAAACCTGAATAATTAACCATTTGCGAGCTACCGCTGCAATTTTTTCTTAAAACACTTATTAAACATTGTATAATTTATTCGAGAAATGTCAAAATCAGGTAACGATCACCAACGGAAAAGTACGAGCGTGTACCTTCAAAATCTATGGTAACACACTTCCTTTCAAATTTCTGGAATTTTCCATTACAATTCATCCAATATGATTTAGAAGTACCGTTAATTGATTTTAATTATAAAAAAACATCGCTTTTTCATTTACGCTGGCTATTAATTTCTAAAATAATTAATTTTTCATTTTGGCGTTTCTTCACGATGATAGCCGAGCATTTTCAATAGACCGTGATTTGGTCAGAATTCGGTGTATTTCGTGTTTGGTCCGCTAAATTGAAAGTAATTCAGGGTAATTAAAAGTAATTGAAAGTATACTACTAACCAATTTACAAATACTGGCACCTCGATAGCGCGAAGCTATGATGTCTGGCTACCAATCGTAAGTTTAATGGTTCAATTCCCAGTTCCATTTATTTTTTAAATTTTTTTCGTCAACTTTATAAACAACCATCTGCATTTATTTTATTTATTAGTATGCATAAAAAGAATCGATCACTTCTCATACGCTTTGCAACGGTCTATAATGTCTATAATTTATGAAATCTAAGTTACAATTACTTTACAACTGTTTAAAAAAACTCTTACTTTCCTGGAATTGTCAAAGTTATTGGAAAAAAATTAGCTTATGCATTACATAACGTACGAACAATTGAAACAAAAAACACGAAGCGCGTTCACCGGCAGCACCAACATGTCGGTTGCCGTTAGTGCGAGAAAGATGTATGATCCAATTAGTTTTCAAAGTTACCCTTACGCCTTTCAAACATTTCCAATATACATCATTAAACACTAACCGTATCCTAGAACCATTTACAATATTTTTGCTACAATATAGAAAGCTGGAGTAATTTGATATCTAATTTAATATCTAATTTAATATCTACTTTAAATAATACCCGCTTTAAAGAATAAATTACTATGCGCGGTCTATTTTTAGGAGGTGCCTTCCTATCTGGCGGTTGTAGGCAGGTCGCAGTTCATTTAAGTATTTCGGGTTGCCTACATTACACACATTATATTTAATTTCATTTTCAGATATTCCTCTCAAGTACATTTCCGGGGATCCCACTGCATTTTCAACGTGCATAACTGTGTCTAATTTTATATGTGAAATAAAATTATGTTTTTTTGTGATACACGCATATACACAATGTCCTACTTATTAGGTTTACAACTGTAAGTACAACAGTTGGTGGTCAACTTCGTTGCTACTAACAAAATTTTTAAGCGTAAAACCTACATTCGTTAACCCTTACGTACATTCATTTCTACCATTTATTGGAGATCTGTTCAACGCATATTACGGCATGAAAGACGCATTTTTCAGTTACAACAATAACTGTACAATTACTTGCATTTACTTCAGCCGAACGTTTTGTTTAAAATGAGTTCCTATTAACGAGCACGTTATACAAAATATGCTCATATGTAAAACTGACTACGTTAACAATTACTAAATATTGTTCAATTTTGATTGGCTGCATGTATTATAATATTTTTAAACAATGTAGGTTCATTAACAGCCACTTGCTACTAATGTCCCAAACGTCAGCCTGACCGAACTATTGAATTGAACGAATCATATACGTTACCCGCCAATAACACGAACTACACAACATAATAGCTTCGGTTCGTGCTGAATTAGAAAAGTTGATATATTTAGCATTTTTATATCAACATAAATAATTTCCCACTTACTGTAAACAGGAATAAGCAGCTGGTATTCTTCACACTGCTAAAGGAAAAACCTTCGGATCGTGTGTTTGTAAAATACTTTTAAACTTTGTTTCATTCAGGAACATTGCTTGCGGCCCTTTTTTTACACTTCACGACGCATGTGCCTGTTCTAAACCATGACTTTATTACAATTTCTACACAATTAAATTTTGTGCCGCATTTATTTTTATTTCTTATGCTGCATTCGAGATTGTTTAAAATTGTTTTAAATTGTTTTAATTTGTCTTAAATTGTTTTCAATTGTTTTAAATTGTTTTAAATTGTATTCAATTGTTTTAATTTGTTTTAATTTGTTTTAAATTGTTTTAAATTGTTTTAAATTGTTTTAAATTGTTTTCTATTGTTTGCAATTGTTTGCAATTGTTTTCAGTTGTTTTCGATTGTTTTCGATTGTTTTCGATTGTTTTCGATTGTTTTCGATTGTTTTCGATTGTTTTCGATTGTTTTCGATTGTTTTCAATAGTTTTCAAATGTTTTCAATTGTTTTCAATTGTTTTCAATTGTTTTCAATTGTTTACAATTGTTTTAAATTGTTTTAAATTGTATTCAATTGCTTATACTGATTGGAATTGACTCTACCCATTGGGATTGACTCTAGCCATTGTAATTGACTCTAGCCATTGGAATTGACTCTACTGACTGCAATTGATTCTACTGACTGCAATTGATTCTACTGACTGGGATTGATTCTACTAACTGGGATTGATTCTGTTGACTGGAATTAACTCTACTGACTGGAATTAGCTGCGGTTGGCTCGGATTGGCTCGGATTGGCTGCGGTTGACTTGGATTGGCTGCGGTTGACTTGGATTGGCTGCGGTTGACTTGGATTGGCTGCGGTTGACTTGGATTGGCTGCGGTTGACTTGGATTGGCTGCGGTTGACTTGGATTGGCTGCGGTTGACTTGGATTGGCTGCGGTTGACTTGGATTGGCTGCGGTTGACTTGGATTGGCTGCGGTTGACTTGGATTGGCTTGGATTGGATTAGATTGACTGAAGTTGACTGGAAACGGCTGGGATTGGCTTGGGATTGGCTTGGGATTGGCTTTTGGTTGGCTGGGATTGGCTTGGGATTGGCTGGGATTGGCTTGGGATTGGCTGGGATTGGCTGGTATTGACTGGTATTGACTGTTATGGACTGGTATTGACTGGGGTTGGCTGGTATTGACTGGGGTTGGCTGGGGTTGACTGGGGTTGGCTGGGGTTGACTGGGGTTGGCTGGGGTTGACTGGGGTTGGCTGGAATTGGCTGGGGTTGACTAACTGACTGACTGGCTGACTGTCTGCCTGGCTGACTGTCTGTCTGGCTGACTGTCTGCCTGGCTGACTGTCTGCCTGGCTGACTGTCTGCCTGGCTGACTGTCTGCCTGGCTGACTGTCTGCCTAGCTGACTGTCTGCCTGGCTTACTGTCTGTCTGACTGTCTACCTGACTGACTGTCTGTCTGGCTGACTGTCTTCCTGCCTGACTGACTGTCTGCCTGACTGGCTGTCTGCCTGACTGACTCTGCCTGTCTGACTGACTGTCTGTCTGACTGACTATCTGCCTGACTGACTGTCTGCCCGGCTGACTGTCTGCCTGACTGACTGACTGTCTGTCTGCCTGTCTGACTGACTGGGATTTCCTTAATTTTGACGAAATTTTCTCAAATTTTTGCGAATTTTTCACATTTTTGGCGGAATTTCCTCAATTTGGGAGGGATTTCCTCAATTTTGACGTAATTTCTTTAACTTTGACGGAGTTTTATCATTTTTTTGCGAAATTTTGGCGCATCTTCCCAATTTTGACGGGATTCCATAGCTTTTGCGGAGTTTTCTATATTTTGGCGGAGTTGCCTAGATTTTGGCGGAGCTTTCTAGATTTAGGCGAAGTTTTTTGATTTTGACGGAGTTTTCTAGATTTCGACGGAGTTTTCTTGATCTTGACGGAGATTTCTAGGTTTTGACGGTTTTCTACATTTTGGCGGAGTTTTCTAGATTTTGACAGAGTTTTCAAGATTTTGACGGAGTTTTCTAAACTATAGCGGAATTTTCTAGACTTTTTGGCAATTTTCTAGGGTTTTTGGTATTTTTCGAGGCTTTTTGACAATTTTCTAGACTTTTTGCCAATTTTCTAGGCTTTTTGCCAATTTTCTACGCTTTTTGGCAATTTTCTAGGCTTTTTGGCAATTATCTAGGCTTTTTGGCAATTATCTAGCCTTTTTCGCAATTTTCTAGGCTTTTTTTTTACTTTTCCAACGATTTTTCTATAAACACAAAAAAAGTGAAACCTTGGTGAAACCCAAATTCTGGCTCAATGTAACTAAAATTTAAATGCCTTTATTAAGGACATTTTGCTCTTCAAAGAATTAGGTCTATCTTCCATTTTCAAAACCATTGTCAATAACATTTAGAGAGAAGGGCGCAGAGAGTGTAAGGGCGCAGAGAGTGTAAGGGCGCAGAGAGTGTAAGGGCGCAGTGAGTGTAAGGGCGCAGTGAGTGTAAGGGCGCAGTGAGTGTAAGGGCGCAGAGAGTGTAAGGGCGCAGAGAGTGTAAGGGCGCAGAGAGTATCAGGGCGCAGAGAGTGTAAGGGCGCAGAGAGTGTAAGGGCGCAGAGAGTGTAAGGGCGCAGAGAGTGTAAGGGCGCAGAGAGTGTAAGGGCGCAGAGAGTGTAAGGGCGCAGAGAGTGTGAGGGCGCTCAAAGCAGTCCCGTAGGGACTACAAACCGCTTCTAGTTACCTTGGCTTTAAATGATGAGGCGAGTGCCGCCCCTTTTTATGGCACAACCTACATGGTCCTAGGTCTCGCTACTCCGCTCTGACCCTAACGAGGGTTAATAGGCCCATCAGCATCGACACATGGGCGAGTGTTGATCCTTTATTCGCTATATGGGTTTTATTATATATACTGATCCTTTACCGTGAGAACTTCACGTAATGAGCTTTATTCTCACGATGGTGATTTTCTATTCAAGACAAGTATGGCTGTGATCGGAGATTTTGTTAATTAATGGCCTGGTAGTGAAAATGATTGTACATATGTGAGTGTATATGGATTATTCATATTGTATTTACGGGGACCACTGTAGTCATTTATTTGTAGGCATTTGCTCTTAGGCTTACTATGATCACTTGAAGCTGTGGTTTTTAGAGTTGTACTGTTGTTTTTTTTTTTAATTAAGATGGGGGAGCGACCTAAAAGCTACAGCTCGCCATTGTAAAAAAATGTTTTCTTTTGCGTTTTGCTTTTAGATGTACATTGTAGTTATTGAGTACGCATTTTTGAGTACTACTGTGCTCCTGTAATATATTTAGCTTAATTATAAGTTTTTTTGATGTTTTGTTATGAGTTATGAATGAGGGCGAGTATGGTTTTTTTTTTATTTAAGGTCTCCCTTTATTTCGTGGTGGAAATACTCCGCATACTCACCGATTGAACCCGGTCATCACTTACTTTTGGTTCTTTTGTAGGCTACGGCAAAATACGTAGCATAAATTTTGACTCCCTGACGTGGGACGCAATTTTGTTTTAGGGAACTTTTGCCCCGTTTTTTTGTTAGCTTAGATTTTTTTCTCTTTTGACGTTGATTTTCTTAATTTTATTTGTAGATGCAACTATTCGCCCTGTCCGCTATACCCGTTTGGATTTTTGTTTATGTTTACCCTATCCGTTTATTTTAAATCTGGGTTTCCTCTGCGCTACATAACCATTCTCTATTAATTTGTATGTACGCCCTAGTATTTTGATTTGGTTGTTTGTTTCTTGGCTATACCGAAACCCTCTACCGTTGCCGTTATTTTTTTTCGGATTACCAGACTTGTGTTTTCACTGCTGATTCTAGACTCTTTGAAAACTCTGGCGCCCAATTTCTGATTTTATTGACTTTATTCTTTTACGTTTAGTACTCTTTCTGAAATTTAATCCCTTTGGTTACCTTCGTATTGAAGAAAATCGTTTTGCTTTGATTCACTTCTGATATTTTCTAGTTGATTAGGGTGAGGTTGGTGATTTTGTGTTACTGATATACAGTGTGTACTTCTTTTGCCACGATGGTTACGTGGGGGTTGGATGTGAATAGGCTGTTAAAACCCGAACTTCAATATGAATTATCTTCTCGAGGATATGACTCTGACATTAAAGTGGAAGGGTTGCGTAAAACCGTCCGCAACGCGATTCAAGTGGAAATGAATCAGTCTTTTACTCCTAGCCCTCATACTGTTGCGTTTGCAGAGGATCATGAGACCATTAAACGCGTACTTACTAAACTTTGATCGTCTTCTGGCGACTTTACTGGGGGTGTTACTGATAATAAGTTTGCCCGTTTACGCTCCTTATGGGTATACATTCAGCGACGTTGTGAGTTGATGGGAGCTAGCTCTGAGGAGGAAGCTCTTACGAAAGGTAAATTATTATTCGCTTTACCGACCATTCGTTCTTATGTTGAGGCGACGGTTAGAAAATTCAAACGTGTTACTTTTGCTGATTTTACTCAACTATCTTCTTCTAGCCCACAAACTCTTACTGTATCTGCCACCGTTTCCGGGGAAGTTCCTTATCTGTCTTCTGATTCCGAGGAAAAATTGGACACCTCTACTACTGCCCATACTATAACCCCTACTAAAGGATACCCGCTCGCTAAACTGATTGTCTTTTTCTCAGATGAAGGTTCGCTACCGGAATTCTTGATTCGTATTAATGAACTCAGCGTTTCGCGTAATATTTCTGCTCAGAAACTTTTTCTTTTTACTCCGGAATTACTTACCGGAAAGGCTTTACTTCTCTTCCGCGCACATCAGCTCTCCCTCAAATGTTGGGAATACGTTGCTACTTTACTAAAATCCAAATTCCTACCCTTGGATTATAATAAACGCCTATTAGAGGAAATAAATTCTCGAAGTATGGATCCTACCGAAACCATTGGTCTATACGTGGCAACAATGCAAAGCCTAGTCTTACGCCTATCTACTCTCTTATCAGAAATCCAACAACTATGGATTATGCGAGGCAACATAGCCCCGTACTATCAGTCTGCATTAGCACTAATCGACCTTATTTCTATTTTCAACTCCTATCCTTAGGCAGTCATACAAATTTCTACATACAAATTATAAAATATTAACACTTACAGTTCGGAGCCGCCGAAGACGAACTCCTCTCAGGATTTTGGTAGTTTGATTTTCTCAAATTTTTGTTAGTTACTTTGTTGCTTTTAATATCTCTGCAGTGCTCTAAAGGAAAAGGTAAGGAGATAGAAAAGAAAAGCTCAAGCACTACTTTGAAACACGCGGTAACACACACCCGAAAACGCAGTTGCTTCCGCGAATTACGGTACTGAAGTGTTCAATTTAAGTTCATCTAATTACCCCATCGTCCCGGCACTTATTCGTCTCTCCCGGGATTGGCTAATTCAAACCAGTTGATGTTTTACAACCAAGTGGAATAGAGAACTTTGTCACTTCTACAGCGCGTGTTCATATAAGTTTCCCGCTAGCGATGAAAATCCACGAGGCGGTATCTTAATGTATTTGTGTATTTTACTCTAACAATGTAAATAATAATTTACAAAGTACCCTGGTCCGGATTCAGAAAACAGAAGGAGCTTCGTTACTTTTATAGAAAATAGTATAGATTAATAAATGTAGGAGACGGAACTCACACTATTACCATCGCCTCAACTCTTACTTAATTAATTTTTAAAGTTCATTCGCGCAGTTTCTATTCAACAATCCTAGAAATATATACAACATAACCTTTTACATTATATGGTATTTGATTAGTATGCCGAGTGAAATCTTTTGTAACCTGATATTTGTGAGTTTTACTAAATAAGAGTCTATATTTAAATGCTTAACTACATTATAATATTATCATTATCTTGTCTGGGGATTACTTTGTATTATAACTACACATGTTAATTTCTATATACGAATTATAAAATTTTAACACTTGCAGTTCAATGCTTCCGAAGACGAACTTCCCTCAAGGTTTTAGTGAGTCCGTTTTCTCAAATTTTTGTTACGTTGATGCTTTCAATATTTTTGTAGAGTCCTAAAAGAAAAGGTTAAGATATAGAAAGAAAAAAACTCAAGCACTACATCGAAACTTACGCATTATCACACACTCCGAAAACAGTCCCTTTCACGAATTCCGGTTTAATTTAGGTTCATCGTCAGAACACTTATTAGTCTCTCCCGGGATTGGCCAATTCAATCTTGTTGATGTCGTACAACCAATTGGCATAGAGAACTTTGTTACTTCCACAGCGCGTGTTCACAGAGTTTTCCCGTTAGCGATCGGTATCTTAATCTATTTGTGCATTTTACTCTTACGATGTTAATAATAATTTACAAAGTAACAGGTTTGTATGCAGGAAAATACCATAGATTTAATAAATATATGGGACGGAATTTGGATATCCAATAAATAAATAGACATAGAACAAGTTAATTCATTCAACAGGTAGCAATACATTCTTCTAAACGTTCTCGTACATTCTGGAAATTACGAATACGGGTATGTCGCGTAATTGCTGCAATTTTTATCGAATATTTAGCTTCTGGTGAGCACAATTATCCTTAGGCGATTGCAAAAACTTTATTCTTGAGGTATCTCCATAACAAAATTCGCTGGTGTTAAATCTGGACTACACGGAGGCCATAAATAATGCTCTAGAAATTAAGTTAACTTATGGAGAAACATTTCTTTCCCTGTTTGGATGCTAAAATTCGCTTTGTGACTTGTAGCATCAACCTGTTGAAATCTCTGGCTTTGAACTTCTTCTAGTGTTGGAACTAGAAAACCTCTCAGCATGACACAGTAGCGTTCAGAAGTCACGGATACAGTGCGGCTATGACAGTCTTCAAAAAAAAAACAGGGACCGATGATATTCGACGATGCTATTCCAACCAAAGCGTAACCTTTGCTGGGCGAAGATGTTGCTGATGCTTTCAACGGCGATTTTTGCGGGCCCAGTAGCGACAATTTTGCTTGTCAGCGGAGTTGTTGAGATAAAAATGGACCTCATTCAAGAAAATAATGAAGAAATTGGGGAATCAATCCAGTAATTCCCTGGCAAAATGTATGCGTACGGCAAAGTCCGTCTCTTGTAACCCCTGCACTAATTGCAGCTCATAAGGGTGTAACTTCAGATCAAGACGTAAAATGCGCGTTTAACAGTTATTCGTCTCATTTCACGAACCGCCTACCACCTACGAATCTATATTTTTGGTTTCGCGCATAGAAGCGCTCAATGTTCTCACCAGTTCGAGCAACCTTTGTGCGTCCTTGAGGTCGCATATTTTGTATTGATCCTGTTGTCTCAAATCGTTTGGCCCATAGTTTAGTCAAATTACTGCTAGGAGACTGGTTCATATTACGCAAACTATATTCAGCTCGAAACCGACGAAAAGTTTTACGCGAACACCAATTCTCATAAAACATACACACTCAAAACGCACGTTGCCTCTCACGCTGCTCTTTCGTGTAACTATAGGGTTTTCCAATAAGAGGTGTTATTTTGATGTTCAAAGAAAAATGCTATTTTTTAATATAAATGATCGGATGTTTATTTCATTATAAAGTGGAAGGTATGCCGTTAATAGTGGAAAATAACATCAGGCAAATGACCACCACGACCACGCTTACAGGACAAAATTCTGTTCATGAAATTTTCCATAACCAAATCGCAAAGTGGCTGCCCTATGTCCTCGATAGCCTCACGAATTCCATCTTTGAGGTCTTGAATCGACGCTGGGCTGTTGGCGTAGACCTTCTCTTTCACGTGGCCCCAAAGAAAGAAGTCGCAAGGTGTTAAATCACAAGATCTCGGTGGCCAATTGTGATCATCTCTTCGAGAGATAACACGGTCCGGAAACTTTTTCCGTAAAAGATCAATGGTTTCGTTGCTTGTGTGGCACGTAGCGCCGTCTTGAAAGTAAATGTTGTCCAGATCAATACCATTCAATTCCGGCCATAAAAAATCGTTAATCATCTCTCGATAGCGCAATCCATTTACCGTAACTGTTGCTAAAGGCTCATTTTCGAAAAAGTAAGGTCCAAGACTCCGCCGGATTATAAACCGCACCAAACAGCCACACGTTGAGGATAGAGAGGTTTTTCAACAATAACTCTTGGGTTTTCTGAGCCCCAGATGCGACAATTTTGCTTGTTGACAAAGCTACCGAGGTGGAAATGGGCCTCATCACTCAAGATGATTTTTCGATGGAATTCCGGATCATTTTCATGCATTTCAACGACTCAATCATCAAAGACACGATGTTGTTGATGATCGGCCGGCTTGAGTTCTTGTGTTAACTGGACTTTATAAGCCTTAAGACCCAAATCTTTATGCAAAGTACGGTGTAATGACGTTTGTGGAATGCCTACTTCCAAAGAACGACGAGGAATGGACAAACCTGGGTTTTCTTCAACACTTTCGGCTACAGCAGCAATATTATCGGCTGTTCTTGAGCGACGTGCACGGGTTTTATTCTTTACATCACTAACTTGTCCCAACAGCTCGAATTTTTCCACCAATTTCTGTATTGCGGTCCGACGAGGTGCTTCACGACGACCCAAAAATGTTCGAGTTTTACGAACCGTCTCTGCCAAATTTTCACCATTTTTATAGTGAATTTTAATAATTTCAATGCATTGTTGAAGCGTGTATCGTTCCATTTTTATTAATGGCGCAGTTTCTACTTGTTAAATGTCCAAAAACGACAGCTTCAAAAGTGACATCTACCGAAATAGCGCGCTATTCAAAATAACACCTTATTGGAAAACCCTTTACTTATGACGACTAACATTTCTGTAACAAGGTTACACATCAACAGTAGCATGACAATGTGCGTACCAGCGTTTAGAAACTATAGCTGCTTCAAAAGTGAATTTCCTTATGGTCCACCCAGTACATTCCTTTGGATTGTAACATAAACCTTGTCATGTTCTGGGAATCCTGTCACCATTCCATTTGTATTGTTCTCGAGTTTCTTGTCGTACATAGAAATATGGTTCATGATTGTTTTCTTCCGCACACGATTATGCAGAGTTCGTTTGTATACTGGCAAAGCAGCCATGTTTATTTACTATCTATATGAATTTATTTTCTATCTCACCGTGGTTTCGTTTCAACCAATGGTTCGATTCCTGGTATTATTTTTCTTGACTATTTTGCTGCCATTCTTTTACTGCGTTTGGCCTAGTAGTGGCTGTCCATTATGTATTTCCGCATGTCCTTTGAATAGCAGAAAGTCTAAAGGAATTACTTCCGGAAATTACAAGTGCCACCTATATCGATATAATTGTATACATGCTTGCTAACCGTATGGCAACAGGTTGTTGAAAACTTCAGAATTGTTCTAGGAGCATGTATGTTTATACTCCCATATCAAGGCACCATGTAACACAATGAAACTGTCATTCTTTTATTCGCCGTTGGCTGGCCTTTTGGCATTAATTTGCTGAACCCTTCTAGCATTTTGGTCAATTGCTCACTGAATGCCTAAGAACTATCTAGGGTAATCCATGGGTATTTGTCGTGAAAATTCAAGTTCGCCTATCTCCTCATGAGCTTATTTTTGATTTTTGTGGGAGTAACGTTAATCATTTCTTCGGCATCCACTTTTACATCTGCCCGGTAGCGCGATTGACCTATGGTTCAAATTTGATTTCTCTCTTCTAGTAGCAACTCTATAGCGAGATCGCCTGCAAACCTCGATGACTTTCGACAAATTCATTCGTAGCACTCTGATGTATGTTTAATTTTTCTATTAGTCTCTAAAGTTGATCCATGGGATTAGGCTTTGCCTGCTTGTTATTACTATAATTAAATTACTTTCCAGCGATAATCCCAACATCAATCCCTGCGGCGCATCGTTTGTTACTGGTTTGGTGTCCAAAGTTGTGCAATATAGAGCAAGAGCATTTCACTAATGAAACTGCAATAACTGAATCTCCTAGTAAAACGAAAATTTCCTTTAATGCGGCGTAAGTTTACTAAAATGAATTTTATGGAGGAGATGAAATCAGTTTTCTCCTCGGTGTTTTAAATCATATTAAGTTTCGAGGTGTATTTGTCTTTTTAGCATTTTCCACGAAGTGCTCAAGGAAAAGTTTTTCAACTTGTTTTACTTGTGTTGATAAATAAATATACTTAGGATATGCGCATCCCTTTATTGATAAAGACGAGTTTTATTCACTGAAAATTGCATTTACCTCTAAGGCAGTACTGAAAATTCTTTGATTTCGTCGTCGTTTTGCTTGCGATTTGCCTTGCCTACCTGTTTGTAGATAAAACGCTCTGGAATGTTTTTCATTTTTATTTATTGCTTTATAATATAAAAGCAAATTTTTATGTGAGCATACAGAATCTGAGCGAGTAGCATTTACTTTTTTTTATTGGTTATCAAATATGCATTCCAACAAGTATATAGTGTTTCGAATTTCGACAATAATGATGCTTCTATAACGAAAACTGTATTTGCATTAACAACTGTTCTTTATTTTCAAACCGATTATACAAGATATTTTCAACAACTCGTAGTTACAATGGAATTTGCTAAAAGCTCTCCGTACAATTGATCTTCAGCTAATCGCTAATAGTACAAGTATTATCTTCTTAACACTACGATGCCATCTTCTAAGTTACTATCAAAGCACTATTAACTATCCAGGTACTAATTATTAATTTATATATCACTACAGTAATTCAAATTACACATAGTAATTTTCTATATCGACAGGCATTTATATCACACTTTTCAAAACTTTAAACTAAAACATATTCTAATCAAAGTTGACTTCAGAACCGCTTAGGCAAATTATACCTTATCGTATGTTCTAGATTACTCTAAAACATACCCGAATTCGCAAATAATATTTTCGACATTTTCTATTGTAACTCTTAAATGTGACACCCGTGTACCTGTCAATCAACTCTATTTGAAGGTGTCACACCACAGTGTGCCACCAATTATCTTTTGTATACAGATCCTTTGCTTACGTTCTAATATAATTATTTTGGTCAAAGGCGGATCAATCGGCGCTCCATTGCGGATACGGGATGGAAGTGAACGTATGCAGGAGGTTAATTTCTGTTGTTAACATATTATTCAATGGAACTTGTTCTATTTTACACATTGTTAGCGTTTCAAATCTGTTTCAATCGCACGTAAAAAATATTAAGAGACCAAGTGTACAAAGCCTTTTATTCGCCACAGCCATTACTAGTGGCTGTAAAAATTGCACCGTTTTAGAGAAGATATCACTTATTTGGCCAATAACCATTCAGCTCATAAATGTCAACCGTGTATTACTATTGGGAGTACGCCGTTAATTTCCCGAATTTAAAATTTTTTCCTACAAACTTGTTAGATGCCCTCTATACTACAGTCATTAATTTTTACTCGGAGCAGATAAGCTACCATCGTACCAGTTTAACCTACATGTTTTGTTATCGTTCGAGTGGGAGGCGTCTGAATGCAAGTATGCTTGGCTTGCTGTGTTGAATAACGTAAGCAAAAATAATTATAAGTTTCAAAAAATACATAGAATAAAAGTGAAATTGTAGTTCGGAAGTCTTCGGTTATCTTCAGAACTCTTCGGAAGGCCCGATGCTTGCTTGTGAAACCAAAATAAACTCAGACACTTATTAAATGAATGTCTATATAGCTTGAAGGCGGTGAAAACGGCTTCGGTGGTCTTCGGAACTCTTCAGAAGGTTTCGTGTTATGATTTGAAATTAAAAACTACTAATTTACAATATTTACAAGTATAGAGGGTTCAGAAGTCTTCGGTTGTTTTCGCAACTCTTCGAAAGGTTTCGTTTCTTCCTCTTGGCACAACGTTAGGTCACAAAAAGTTATGATTTGAAATTAAAAACTACTAATTTACGATATTTACAAGTATAGAGGGTTCAGAAGTCTTCGGTTGTCTTCGGAACAATTCGGAAGGCTTCGGACTTGATTTGTGAAGTCCAATAATAACTTGAACGGTGGTGATGAGAAAATATCGACAGGTTTGGGAGGCCCAGACGTCTTCAGTGATCTTCGGTACCCTTCGGCAGACGTCGTGGACGTGGTGCCCTAGGTTTCGTAGAGTACGTCTCCGTTAAACTCTACGGGGGGTGTTGTCCCGGATGTAAACTTGGCAGATACAGCCGACGACATTACAATAATCCACTTCTCAGGACGTACTGGCAGTAAAGGTGCTTTGAATGTGTATCTTCGGCGATGGTGGCAGAGGCGACAGAAGCCTTGGGTGCGATTGGATGGAACGGATCGCACGTCGAAGGGCGTTCTGTGCTTGTTTTCGACTCGTCTGGTGTATGGAACGAATCTTACAACCCATACGTAGTTTATGTAGTTATTCAAAGTATAATTATAACGACGTGCTCCAGGTCTGGCGGCCGACAGCGTAACGTTCGGAGAGTACGCAGGCTATGGTAAGCGCTGCGATTCGAAGTATGGCAGGCTATGGAGAGCGCTGCTTGTGAAAGTTTTGTAGGCTATGGGGAGCACTGCAAGATGATTGATTCCTAGGCTATGGTGAGCACTACGAATGTATTCTGCAGAATTTGAAATTATATTTATTTATTTCCATTTCCTATTCTTTCTGTGTTGAAAAACGGTAATGATGTCTTTAACCAATGAAATGCATTTTTCGGGTTTTTGATTGTAAAAGAATCTCCAAATTTAGTTTAACCAATGAAAGTACAGATTTTTGGGTAGTACAAAAACTTAGTTGGAATTTCTGGAGATTCTTTGGTTTGTTCTATTTCCAGATCATGTACTCTGATATAGTCAACTGCAAATTTTCAGTCTGTTCAGTGCTCTGTGTGTGGTGATATAGTCAACAATTTGTTATCGTCGGGGTGGGCGGCGTCTGAAAGTATGTAGACTTAGCACTGTTATCTTTAATGTTCACAGGCACAAAAAAATAAAGAAAGTTCATAAGTACACAAATATACAAGTAAAAAGTCAAAATGAACAGTTTATGCACTTTAAAGCACTTCGGTAGTCTTTGGCAATCTTCGGAAGGATTCGTGGAACCAAGTATGACTTTAAATACTAAGTAGACAGGTATATATAGAGTTTAGAGAGGTCCAAAGGTCTTTGGTAGTCTTCGGACTTCTCCGGAAGGCTTTGTGGTTGCTCGTAGAACCAAGTAGGAACTTAAATACTAAGCAAACAGGTATAGACAGAGTTCAGAGAGGTCCAAAGGTCTTCGGTAGTCTTCGGACTTCTTCGGTAATCTTCGGAAGGCTTCGTGGTTGCTCGTGGAACCAAGTAGGAGATAAAGAATAATGATATACATACAAAAACTATACATTGACTAAATACACAATATTTAGAGGTTCGGAAGTCCTGCAGGCTTCGGAAGTCTTCGGAAATCCTTGGGTTTGACTCGTGAGT
The DNA here is from genome assembly GCA_036346225.1 of Platerodrilus igneus. NCBI lineage: Eukaryota > Metazoa > Arthropoda > Insecta > Coleoptera > Lycidae > Platerodrilus > Platerodrilus igneus. The sequence continues at coordinate 4,940,055 of JARFIW010001436.1, read as the reverse complement.
CTGAGTAAGAGATTGAATAACAAAAATAAGGAAGTATTTTTTGTTTGAAAAGGTCCAGACGTGTTTGGAGGTCTTCGGGATTCTTTGGAAGTCTTCGTAGTTCACTTGTAGAACAACGCGGAGTTATAAAGAATAATGATGTACATACAAAAACTATATATTGACTATATACACAATATTGAGAGGTTCAGAAATCTTCGGTAGGCTTCAGAAGTCTTCGGAAATTCTCGGTTTTTACTCGTGAGGTTGAGTAAGAGCTTGAATAACAAAAATAAGGAAGTATTTATTGTTTGAAGGGGTCCAGACGTGTTCGGAGGTTTTTGGGACTCTTCGAAAGTCGTAGTGCTCTAGGCCTTGTCGAACATGTTGCCACTAAACTCCATGGGATACTATCTCGGAGGTACAGCGCACACATACATTCAGCGTCACCGCAGTAGATGACCTCTCGAGACGTTATTACTGTGGGGGCGGTTGGGATGAATTCTTGCCGCAGCCCTTGTGAGTGCTGAAACTGCTCTGGTGACGGCGGCAGGGGTGACAACAGCTTCGGCTGCGGTAGGGTGTCTTGGAAGGCACACCGTAGAGCGTTCTGCAATTGCTTCCGTTGAACCTGGTGGTTCGAATGGGGTTGCCTGCCCATCCGAAATGGATTATTATCGACGAATTAAATGTGGCGTGTCCCAGGTACGGCGCCAGGCAGCGTAAATGGTCAGGTATTGGGCAGGCTATGGAGAGCACTGCTATACGAGGCCCCAGGTACGACGTCGGGCAGGGTAGCGGGTCAGAATTTTAGGTAGGCTATGGAGAGCACTGCGGTACGTGCCCCGGGTGTAGCGGCGGGAAGCGTGGCTAGTCTGATTCTTAAGCAGGCTATGGTGAGCACTGTAGTTGAATCCTCAGGCTGTGGTGAGCGCTAAGGGTACTGAATTTTGCAGGATTCGCAATCATATTTATATGCTTTCTTCCCTTATGCAAGGTATGTTGAAAAAAGGTTAGTGGAATGGGCATCCAATAGATTCGCCACTTTTAGGGTAGCACAAAAATGAGTGGGAGATCCTGATTTTTTAGGCCTTTGTTCTATATTCGGCACGTGTACTGTGATATACGGTACCAAATTTCTCATTAATACATCTCTATAAGAAAATCTAGGTTCATTCTAGAAATTGCAATATCTTCCTTGTCACAGTTGAAGGCTCTTTCGTTTGCGTCAGAAAGGCGTGCCAATTGTCACGGTAAAAATTGACAATTTGTCAATATAATACGTTCCTTAAAGTCACGTGCCAATTTAGTGCTACGGTGTAGCTCAGAATACACTCTGCAGTCGTCTATTCGGGTAGATTATCCAGGGCTCCTCCTCAGGTATGACAAAGATAATTCCAAAGAGTGAGAACTGAATACTGTAACAAGGCGTCAGTAACCAGGAGTAGGCAAACACAGCGTGAAACGTTCCACTGTTCTTGGATTAACCCCAAGTAACACACTGTATCAAGAAATAAGATCAAATTCCAATAAACACAATTTTTTATACTAATGAAACAAATATAGTTCCAGCAATAACTTTCGTAAATGACAAACTAATACACAAAATCACAAATATAAAGTGACATACAATTTGCTGATAAGCAATGAGTATATAATCACACCCTTAAATATCATCCCAACCCATAGGACACAGTTATGGCACCGATTTGAAAATATATCAAATAACTAAGTTGAATTAATAATAACAAGTCACACAAATGTCATATAGACATGAACCAGGCATAAATAAAGCCAGTATTGTTGTTATACATCAATCTATAATAATAATAATAATAATAAAACAGTGTTCACGCATGTTTTATGGCCACAAAATCTACCCCACTATAACTGGATTGTAATATTTAATCAATAAATACTCTTGAAGAGATGTAACACTCAAATAATTACTGTAAATGCCTTAATAATTAACATATTTACAAAATGTTCTCAGGGGATCGATGTCAAAAAATAAGCACAAAATTAGTTAACAAAATCTCTAAGGATCAGGTTTAAACTTAACAGTGACAGCCAACTATACAGAAAATTAATGTAAAGGTACTGGTTTCGTTTTAAAATGTGCCAAGTAATTGGCCTCAAACCTTAACTATAACGCCTTAATATTAGCATACCACCTCGATGCAGGAAATCTATCAGAGAAGGTGATGTTACAGGTAGGTACAAATATCTCCAACTGCACATTAACTACTCCAGGCAAGCCGTACAATGACAATACAATGGAGTTTACAATAAAGTTGGTCCCAAGTTAGGTTTTCATACACCAGTAGCTGACAACAACCATTATAGACCAGACAGAATGTAGTTTAAGCTAGTCGTATAATAATTCCGAATGGACCTGCACCTTGATTTTCTTCTATCTCTATTGCTCAATGCGAGTCCTTCCTTTTCTTTCTTCAATTTGGTACTAAATATCGCACCTTTCTCTTATATCTTTTCTCTATCTTCTAATTTTTCTTTTACTTTCTAAGTCGCAGCATAGTTAGAGGCTTGTTGCCACATGACATTAGACTGTGGGTGTGAGGAACCTCCGTCTAGCTGAATATCGCCACTATCTTCTGCTGATCTACGTTAAAGCCGTCGACAGTGAATTTGTTATCATACTATCATACCTCTTTCTATTCGGTCCCTCGTGCGGTTCATATGAACGAGTACCGCTTCGCAGAACTTCTGATTTGGAGGGCATGAGGAAAACTTCCTTTTTCAGGTTCCTACGAGGTCACTGTACTCTTTAGGGAGTTCTTTTTCCTGTTATTATATTTGTAGCAGAGGTGGTGTGCCTTGCCAGATATAAGGCCTCCGATCCGACATTACGTTGTCATTTTTAAAGTCTTTCGTCTAGCTGTGAATCGCCCCAGTTTTCGGTTGGTCTACGTTAAAGCCGCCGATAGTGAATTCCTTATCTAATTTGGCCTGTGTGCCGATCCTCTCTTACTCGATATAAAGATGCAGGCACTGCATTCCCTTTTCGATTTTGGTCCCTCATGTTGTTCGTATAAACGAATACCGCTTTACGGAACTTTTAGAACGTCTGAGTAAATCCCTTTTTCAGGTTCCTGCGGGATCACTCCACTCCCTGGGGAGTCCTCATTTCTGTTAGTATAATTGTACAAAGGGCAGTCTGCCTTGATAAGTATAAGGCTTGCGAACCAAAAATTAATGTTTCCTTTATTTTTTCTTTAATTTTTTTTTTAATACATTATCTTATATTTATTACGTTAAACTATTAATGTATAGTGTTTATCCTTCTCTCTGAAATACCTCGAAGATTTAATTTTAACTAATTAATATTTCGAAACAATTGTTTGTTACTTATTTTTCTCTTCGAATTTATCTTGTAGACATTATCTTATCTAATGAATATATGACCATAAATGGTCAGGTATTTATCTTTCTCTCTGCAATTATCTCTGATGTGTTACTTTATCTTACTTTTATTGAAAAGTACTCCTAAATAAATTATGTATATCTTTCTTTTTGGAAAATACCTTTTAAAAATCCAAATGGACCTGCACCTTTAGAAAGTTCTAGATTACTAGAAGGTGGAACAGCTTAACTGTCCCAATGAGCTAAAGAGCCGTACTAAAGGTTTAACCAAATTAGTCAGGTCTTTAGTAAGGAACCACACAAAGGAGGTCCCCGAAGTAGGGCAACAGCTCTTTCGGTACTTAGAGTCGCAGAGACCATAGAGGTTGGTATGGCACTCTAAGCCTCACCACTGCAATGTGTAAGGCAACGGGAAACCACCACATTACCTCCCAAGTACACAGCGTACTTAAATTGTTATTCAATATGATGGCATCCTCTGGGGTAAAATATTCCCGAGTTATAATATTCCCCCATTCGAATTTCTGGGAAGGAACTACTTCGGAGGATGTGATTGGAAAATATAAAGGAAGAGCCAAGAACATTCTGCTAGTCGGAGCGTGGAATGATAGAAGTATTAAGAAAGTAGCTAAACCAGAAAACTTGAAAATTTAAATGGATAGGTTAGAATTAGATAGAGTAGGGATTAGCGAAGTTCGGGGGCCAGAGGCGCGGTATTTTTGGAGCGGAGACTTTAGGGTAATTTATACAGGATCAGAAGAAGGAAATTCCGAGGTGGGTGTAGTTATGCGAAACAAGATAGGACACTGTAGAAAAATACGTACGAAAGAACTCATGGTTAGATTAGAGTCGATATCAGTAAATACAGTAATAATACAGGGTTTATATGCCCACTTCTAACTACAGTGAGGAAAAGGTAGAAGCAATCAACAAAAATATCGAAGACAAACAAGATGCCTCAGGGGGACATGAAAATCGGGGGATTTTAATGCAGTGGAAGGTGAGGGTAGAGAAGACTATACACGTGGAAGATGCCAGAAGATATAGGAAGATATCAAATAGGTTACATTGTGGTTAGACAACATTTAGGAATAACGTAAAAAAACTGTAGAAGCTACCCAGAAGAAGATATAGACACTGACCATAACATCGTAATTATGAAGGCCTGGTTAAATTTAAAAATTTGAAAAAACTCTGATTTTGAGAAACTAAAAATAAAGATATGTGCGAAAGATTTGAAAAAAAGTTAAATGAATTGCTCAAGGACATCGGCAAAATTTCTGGTGCTAAGAAAATTGAAACAGAATGGAATAACATTAAATCCAGCTTAGACATGGCGGCCAGAGATATTCTGGGGTATACACAAAAAGAAAATAAGAAACCATGGATAACAAACGATATCCTGAATTTTATAGAAGAAAAACGAAAATACGAAAACAGGCCACACGAAGCAGGAAAACAGAAAACAAAGCCATAAAATGGAAAATTATTCGCAAATGCAGGAAAACTAAAGAACAATGGATTGATGAAAAGTGCATAGAGGTACAAACTAAGATGAAAATAGGAAAGACAGGCGAAGCATACTAATCAATTAGAACGAATTTTAGTGATATAAAACCATATAGCAAAAATATAAGGGGCGTGGAAGGAAACGTCATCATAGAAAATGTAGAGCAACTGGTTAGATGGCAAGATGATATAGGGAATTTATATGCAGAACAGGGACTAGCAGCGGTAGAACAGGAATCAGGCATTAAAAGGGATTACTTGGGGTATCATATACTTAGAGAGATGAGCTGGAAATAGCAATAAAGGGTTGGAAAAATGATATGGTACCGGGGATAGATAAGGTGCAAGCAGAAACTCTAAAAGTCGCTGGATAAGCAGTAGTAGAACGTCACTTCCATAAGCTATATTTATGAGACAGGTAAGATACCCAAAGATTTCAAACGTAATATCGTAGTCACTATACCAAAGAAGAGAGACGCAAATACATGTGAAAATTTTCGAGGAATAACTTTGACGGCACGCGTATCAAAAATTATAACTAGAATTAAACAAAGACGGATGGAAAACGAGCTGAAAAAATACTAGGAAAAGATCAATTTGGGTTTAGGCGAAACAGGGGAACATATGAGGCTATATTAGCCCTGAGGGTGAAAATGGAGAAGACAATTGAAAAAGGAAAGGCGTGTATATACTATATAGGGTTTATAGATTTGGAAAAAGCATTCGACAATGTAAAATGTAAAAAAAATTCGAAATACTAAAAAAGAAAGGAATGAGTTTTAGGGATAGACGGATAGTTCATAGCTTATACCAAGAGTAAACAGCGGAAATAAAATTAGAGCAGGAACATAGAGAAGTAAATATTAGGAAAGGGAAGAGACAGGAATGTGCCCTATCCTCATTAATTTTTAAATTATAGATAGAAGAGACGATGAATACTGTCAAATGCAGGAAGACATTTGGAAGCACTATGTAGGCAAAAAAGATTGATATACTTAGATTTGTAGATGATATAGCGGTATTAGCATCTAGTAAGAAAGGGTTAGAAGAAGCTCTTAATGAAATGGAAACAGTTGTAAGCCAGAGAGAGAGAGAGAGAGAGAGAGAGAGAGAGAGAGAGAGAGAGAGAGAGAGAGAGAGAGAGACGGTATGAAAATTAACAAAAATATAACTAAAATACTAGTATGCAAAGAGGGGAAAATAAGTCAAAAACCAGAATAGAAATAGGAAACGAGATCTTACAAGAGGTTAAGGATTTCTGCTACCTAGGAAACCAAATAACACAAGATGCAAAAGATAGCAAAAGATATAAAACAAAGATTAGCACAAGCTCATGCTGCATTTAACAAGAACAAGCGACTACTGTGCTCAAAGACCACAAACATAGAAACAAGGGAAAGATTGCTAAAAGCATATGTATGAAGCGCAGCACTGTACGGCTGTAAAACTTGGACGATAGAAGAAGCGGACAGGAAAAAGCCTTCGAAATGTGGTGATAAAGATATCATGGACAGACAAAGATAAGAAGAAAAAGTTCTAGAAATCGTAGGGAAAGAAAGAAATATGCCGAAAACAGTAAAAAACAGGAGAGATAGGATGATAAACCGCATGAAGGAATAGTGCGGAGTATATTGGAGAGATAGCAAAAAGGAGAGGTGAAGGTAGACTTGGGTTAGACTGTTGCACACATAGTCAAAGACGTAAGCTGTGGGAATTTCAGGAAAATGTGCAGACTAGCTCAGAATAGAAATCAATGGAGGTACGTGTCCAACAACTCCAAGACGGAAAATCTAATGACAAAAAAAATAATTGTACTTGAACTTGATGATTATTATAAGCAATATTCTCAACTAATGTTGATTATGCGAAAGGATTAATTAGAAAATATTAATCCGGCGAACGGTTAAGTGATGAGGTATTTTGATAGGGGCAGGTTGCTTAAACACCTTCATATACCACTGAATACCGTTGAAATAGGGTAAATATTTAGTATTATATATTCAGTACCAAGCTGTATCTAACAAGAAAGAGCAGCGTATATATTTGAAGACAACAAACACAGAAGCAAGGAGAGTATTGTTGAAAGCATATGTGTGGAGCACAGAACGGTGTGGCTATGAAATAAAAACGGACAGTAGGAGAAGCAGATATGAAAAAGGTAGGCTTTTTTGGCAGGTGGTGCTTCAGATGTATAGTGATGACAGCATGGACAGACTAAGTTAATAACAAAGAGGTTTTAGAAATAGCGGGGTAAGATAGATATATGTGGAAAACAAAAAATAGGAGAGATAGGATAGGACACGTGCGGGATATATTACAAGCACAGATTGGAAAAAAGAGAAGTAAAGGTAGAGCTAGATCAGACTATTGCACGCAGATAGTGAAAGATGTGGGCTGTAGGAATTTTAGGGAAATGTGTAGGTTATCTCAGAATAGGAAACAACCTAGGTACGCGTCTAACCAGTTCCAGGATTGAAAACCTAATGATGACTAATAAGGAAAGTATCCCATTGTATTAAATGTGAAATGCGCAACCACATACGAGTATGATATACAGCTCATTGACTGTGATTAATTTCAAATTGAAAAATGTATTATACCCTTATTGTGTAAATCACGGGGCTTACTGCATTGAAATACCTACACTTAATTGAATATAGTGGATTCTGGGGTGTGCTTTTGAAATCACTTCCAACTGCCCACGGTTATTGCCTATTCTTAATTCGGCTTAGTGACTATGCGAAATATAGATTGTTAATGTAATATGACAGTTTTAGCCCTGTAGAGTGCTCCAAAGATTACATCAAAGGATATACATGAAATACCTCGTTGCAAGTACTGTCCATTGTACTTAAACCTCAACTCTTGAGCCTTGAACTTTAAACCGTAAGCCTTAAACCTTGAACTTTGAACCTAAAAACTTAAACATTAATCCTTAAATCTTAAACCTTAAACCTTAAACCTTAAACCTTAAACATTACACCTTACACGTTAAACCTTAAACCTTAAACCTTAAACCTTAAACCTTAAACCTTAAACCTTAAACCTTAAACCTTAAACCTTAAACCTTAAACCTTAAACCTTAAACCTTAAACCTTAAACCTTAAACCTTAAACCTTAAACCTTAAACCTTAAACCTTAAACCTTAAACCTTAAATCTTAAACCTTAAACAATATAAGCTACAATTCTCAAGTAAGGTTGATTGTGTGAAAGGATTTATTTGCAAACAGTTATTTTGGCAAATGTTTAAATGTTGGGTATTTTTGTAGCCGTAGGTTGCCGAACCCCCTTCACATACCACTGAATATCAGTGAAAGGGTATATATTTAGAAAACAATGGAAGGGAAATCAAACTGTATTTAGGCTTCAGAAATTTCAGGGAAACATGTAGGTTAGCTCAGAATAGGAAGCAATGAAGATACGCACCTAACCTGTTCCAGGACTGAAAATCTAATGATGATGATATTTGTTACTCCGAACCTTTGGTATTTATGACCAAGGGAAAGGTTTATTATTGAAAAATGAAAAAAAATCGAACTTGCTTTTTAATAATGTATTTGATTGGATAGGATTAGGAGAATTATGTACGATTTGATGAAATAGAAAAGGAAGCTAAGATTAGAAATGGTGCTAGACAGGGCTGTATACTGTCATTGTACTTAAACCTCAACTCTTAAGCCTTGCACTTTAAACCGTAAGCGTTATACCTTGAACTTTGAACCTAGAAACTTAAACATTAAACATTAAACATTAAACATTAAACATTAAACATTAAACATTAAACATTAAACATTAAACATTAAACATTAAACATTAAACATTAAACATTGAACATTGAACATTGAACATTGAACATTGAACATTGAACATTGAACATTGAACATTGAACATTGAACCTTGAACCTTGAACCTTGAACCTTGAACGTTGAACCTTGAACCTTGAACCTTGAACCTTGAACCTTGAACCTTGAACCTTGAACCTTGAACCTTGAACCTTGAACCTTGAACCTTGAACCTTGAACCTTAAACCTTAAACCTTAAACCTTAAACCTTAAACCTTAAACTTTATAAGCTACAATTCTCAAGTAAGGTTGATTGTGTGAAAGGATTTATTTTGAAACAGTTATTTTGGCAAATGTTTAAATGTTGGGGATCTTCGTAGCCGTAGGTTGCCGAACCCCCCTTCACATACCACTGAATATCAGTGAAAGGGTATATATTTAAAAAACAATGGAAAGCGAATCAAACTGTATTTAGGCTCCAGAAATTTCAGGGAAACATGTAGGTTAGCTCAGAATAAGAAGCAATGAAGATACGCACCTAACCTGTTCCAGGACTGAAAATCTAATGATGATGATATTTGTTACTCCGAACCTTTGGTATTTATGACCAAGCGAAAGGTTTATTATTGAAAAATGAAAAAAAAGCGAACTTGCTTTTTAATATTGTATTTGATTGGATAGGATTAGGAGAATTATGTACGATTTGATGAAATAGAAAAGGAAGCTAAGATTAGAAATGGTGCTAGACAGGGCTGTATACTGTCATTGTACTTAAACCTCAACTCTTAAGCCTTGCACTTTAAACCGTAAGCGTTATACCTTGAACTTTGAACCTAGAAACTTAAACATTAAACATTAAACATTAAACATTAAACATTAAACATTAAACATTAAACATTAAACATTAAACATTAAACATTAAATAAACATTAAACATTAAACATTAAACATTAAACATTAAACATTAAACATTAAACATTAAACATTAAACATTAAACATTAAACATTAAACATTAAACATTAAACATTAAACATTAAACATTAAACATTAAACATTAAACATTAAACATTAAACATTAAACATTAAACATTAAATAACATTAAACATTAAACATTAAACATTAAACATTAAACATTAAACATTAAACATTAAACATTAAACATTAAACATTAAACATTAAACATTAAACATTAAACATTAAACATTAAACATTAAACATTAAACATTAAACATTAAACATTAAACATTAAACATTAAACATTAAACATTAACATTAAACATTAAACATTAAACATTAAACATTAAACATTAAACATTAAACATTAAACATTAAACATTAAACATTAAACATTAAACATTAAACATTAAACATTAAACATTAAACATTAAACATTAAACATTAAACATTAAACATTAAACATTAAACATTAAACATTGAACATTGAACATTGAACATTGAACATTGAACATTGATACATTGAACATTGATACATTGAACATTGATACATTGAACATTGAACATTGAACATTGATACATTGAACATTGATACATTGAACATTGATACATTGAACATTGATACATTGAACTTGAACATTGAACTTGAACCTTGAACCTTGAACCTTGAACCTTGAACCTTGAACCTTGAACCTTGAACCTTGAACCTTGAACCTTGAACCTTGAACCTTGAACCTTGAACCTTGAACCTTGAACCTTGAACCTTGAACCTTGAACCTTGAACCTTGAACCTTGAACCTTGAACCTTGAACCTTGAACCTTAAACCTTAAACCTTAAACCTTAAACCTTAAACCTTAAACTTTATAAGCTACAATTCTCAAGTAAGGTTGATTGTGTGAAAGGATTTATTTTGAAACAGTTATTTTGGCAAATGTTTAAATGTTGGGGATCTTCGTAGCCGTAGGTTGCCGAACCCCCCTTCACATACCACTGAATATCAGTGAAAGGGTATATATTTAAAAAACAATGGAAAGCGAATCAAACTGTATTTAGGCTCCAGAAATTTCAGGGAAACATGTAGGTTAGCTCAGAATAGGAAGCAATGAAGATACGCACCTAACCTGTTCCAGGACTGAAAATCTAATGATGATGATATTTGTTACTCCGAACCTTTGGTATTTATGACCAAGGGAAAGGTTTATTATTGAAAAATGAAAAAAAAGCGAACTTGCTTTTTAATATTGTATTTGATTGGATAGGATTAGGAGAATTATGTACGATTTGATGAAATAGAAAAGGAAGCTAAGATTAGAAATGGTGCTAGACAGGGCTGTATACTGTAATTGTACTTAAACCTCAACTCTTAAGCCTTGCACTTTAAACCGTAAGCGTTATACCTTGAACTTTGAACCTAGAAACTTAAACATTAAACATTAAACATTAAACATTAAACATTAAACATTAAACATTAAACATTAAACATTAAACATTAAACATTAAACATTAAACATTAAACATTAAACATTAAACATTAAACATTAAACATTAAACATTAAACATTAAACATTAAACATTAAACATTAAACATTAAACATTAAACATTAAACATTAAACATTAAACATTAAACATTAAACATTAAACATTAAACATTAAACATTAAACATTAAACATTAAACATTAAACATTAAACATTAAACATTAAACATTAAACATTAAACATTAAACATTAAACATTAAACATTAAACATTAAACATTAAACATTAAACATTAAACATTAAACATTAAACATTAAACATTAAACATTAAACATTAAACATTAAACATTAAACATTAAACATTAAACATTAAACATTAAACATTAAACATTAAACTTAAACATTAAACATTAAACATTAAACATTAAACATTAAACATTAAACATTAAACATTAAACATTAAACATTAAACATTAAACATTAAACATTAAACATTAAACATTAAACATTAAACATTAAACATTAAACATTAAACATTAAACATTGAACATTGAACATTGAACATTGAACATTGAACATTGAACATTGAACATTGAACATTGAACATTGAACATTGAACATTGAACATTGAACATTGAACATTGAACATTGAACATTGAACATTGAACATTGAACATTGAACATTGAACATTGAACATTGAACATTGAACATTGAACATTGAACATTGAACATTGAACCTTGAACCTTGAACCTTGAACCTTGAACCTTGAACCTTGAACCTTGAACCTTGAACCTTGAACCTTGAACCTTGAACCTTGAACCTTGAACCTTGAACCTTGAACCTTAACCTTAACCTTAACCTTAACCTTAACCTTAACCTTAACCTTAACCTTAACCTTAACCTTAAACCTTAAACCTTAAACCTTAAACCTTAAACTTTATAAGCTACAATTCTCAAGTAAGGTTGATTGTGTGAAAGGATTTATTTTGAAACAGTTATTTTGGCAAATGTTTAAATGTTGGGGATTTTCGTAGCCGTAGGTTGCCGAACCCCCCTTCACATACCACTGAATATCAGTGAAAGGGTATATATTTAAAAAACAATGGAAAGCGAATCAAACTGTATTTAGAAATTTCAGGGAAACATGTAGGTTAGCTCAGAATAGGAAGCAATGAAGATACGCGCCTAACCTGTTCCAGGACTGAAAACCTAATGATGGAAGGCAGCTAAGATTAGAAATGGTGCTAGACAGGGCTGTATACTGTCTTGGAGATTTAGGTTGTGAAGGGTATGTAGACCTTTTTAGACTAGTTCAGAATAGAAAAGAATTTAGAGCTGCGTCAAACCGACCTTAAGTAAATTCGAAAACAAAACAAAAAAATAAATAAATAAAAATCAGTTAACTAAATGTCACCAGGACATAACTCACAATTAGGTAGCGGTCTGGCATGTTGGCAGCGATTCGTTGCTTAAGCCTTACCATAACATATAATTTAACACTTTTCCTTTTTTGGAGGGGATAACCAGGTAGTATTTCAATTCCTTGTAAATGAGAATCATGTAAACATGTTGGAGTTCTATAAAACCATCAGGTAGCTAATATCTATGTAGAGCCAGGTAGATAGGAAAAAGATAGAAGAGTATAGGAAGACTAAGACTAAGCTTATTAGTCAAATTATTAGAAATTTAAGCTGTGAAGGGTATGTAGAACTTTTTAGATTAGCACAGAATAGTAAAGAAGTTAGGGCTGCGTCAAACCGGCCTTAAGTTAAGGTCGAAAACAAAATGAATGATGTACGAGTATCGTTAATACAATAGCACTTCGCTGTTCGCATTTGGCTAAACATAGAAGAAACTAATTCCACTTTACCCGAACCCACCTGAGGACAAGCGGAGGGTTCCTTTGGCGACAGCTAATAAGTCGGTAAGCGTTTGGTTTATTTTTACATTGCTAGCTTTACCTGTTTGATGGTAATAATTTCTACTAAATTTGGGGCGTAATAAATTGCGCCCGTTGTTACGCAATAAATGACGTCAGGAATAAAACGTAATAATTTATCGGAACGGGATTCAGTACTCCAATCGTGTTAACGGTAACGATAGTTATTACTCCCGCAGTTATAACGGTAGTTGCGACTGTGTAAACGTAGTCAATGATTTGAATTTTGCGTTAAGTATGAGATTTGTAATTATTGTACATAGATTTGTTTGCGAATTTATGTCAACTTCTAACTATATACTGCATGTTTGGTGTTCTGAAATATACATGTTGACTTTCTTTAGTATTAACAAACAACAATAACGTTAGAGTGCTCGTGCTTTGGAATCCACAATTCCAAATTACGACCACGATGCTTATAATGTATTGCAATATTTTTCTTTTTGTTAATCGGGGAAGCCTAATTATTTTTTTTAGCAAAACATGCTTTATCATTAATAAAATATTTACATATTATTAATAGTATATTACTCAATGAGCGAGTAATGATAACCATTGGTTATTTGGAAGGTGTGTGCCTCCAGCCCGCTAGGGCGAGCGGCTTAATTTGAATGGATACTAGGGACACTATTTATGTATTGAGAATAGAAAGAATAAACAAATGAGTTTGATGAAAATACTTTTATTGCTTTAAAAAGAATCGCCTTTAAGATCTTTACCCTTTTGCATGCGATTGGACCACCCTTCAAGGCACTTTGTCCAGTCATAAGATGGCAGCTCTAAAACATGCGTTTTGAAGGCCTTAACCGCTCCTTCGGGTGATTTAAAATCGTTGTCCACGCAATTTATCTTTAATACTGGAAACAAGAAGGAGTCATTGGGTGCCAAGTCGAGGCTGTAAGGCGGATGACTCATCAATTCTATCTTTTGTGTGTCCAAATACTCGTTTGTTGCATGTGATGTGTGTGAGCTCGCATTGTCATGATGCAAAATGATTCGTCGTTTTGGGTTGGTTTATCTCAATTTACTGAACACTTCATGCAAACAAATGGTTGTATACCACGCTGAATCAGCAGTCTTTTGATTTTCGAGAGCTACAGTTGCTTGCCACAGGACCGGTTTTCGTGAAGAAAAACGCCACCATTTGCTTCTTAACGCTTCGAGAACGAACAACTTTTGTTGGCTTTGCTTCACATTGAAACGTAAACTGCGGCCTGGCTTTTTCTTTCTGACTCATACGCATATATCCACGACTCGCCACCTGTGACGATGTTGTATACCGCTTTGGATGCACCCAAGTCGTATACCACGCCAAATTAACGGTCTTTTGATTTTCGAGAGCTACAGTTGCCATAGGACCGGTTTTCGAAGAAAAACGCCACCATTTGCTTCTTAACGCTTCGAGAACGAACAACTTTTGTTGGCTTTGCTTCACATTGAAACACCCAAACTACCGACTCGTCTTTTCTTTCTGGCTCATACGCATAGATCCACGACTCGTCACCTGTGACGATGTTGTATACCACTTTGGATGCACCACAATTGTATTTTGAAATCATTTTACGGCACCAATCGAGACGAGCATTTTTTAAGCATCTGTCAACAAATTTAGAATACAACGCGGACACAGCTTCCGAATACACAAATCTTATGTATGCTGGTATACCAATGCTTAAACGTCTCTCGATGTCTTGATATGTCACATGACGATCTTCTTTAATTAGTTTTCGCACAGCATCAATATTTTCCATCACAACGACCGATTTTGGACGGCCTTCTTTAACTTTGTCCGTGAGCGAACTACGTCCACGTTTGAATTCAGTGTACCAGCGATATACAGTGGCTGTGGTTGGCGCTTCATCACCAAAAGTTGAATTCAGTTGATTGATGCATTGTTCTTGAGTTAGGCCACGTTAAAGTCATAATAAATCATAGCTCGAAAATTTTCGCGAGTTAATTCCATATTTTCGTTGGAAGGAAATTTTAAACACTGCAAAAATCACAAATAGTGCTCGCACATCAAAACGTTCTGAATACCTATAACCTCAAAAATGTCAAACTTTGCTATGGCAATTTCAGATTTCACCTGGCAATACCAGTGTTGCCAGTTCTCAATACATAAAGTGTCCCTCGTAATGGCCATAATTTGCTTTTTCAACGACTAGACAAATACTGACTAGCAAATTTATTTTATTGCCAGGTGTTACCAAAATTCTTAAAACTATTAATGTGGAAGAGATTGGTCATTTCCTTCTTGTTGGGCACTTTAAGGATGAATTACGTGTAAAATATTTTTAAATTTTTTTGACTCGTTTCCATAATTTTTAATTGTTGTGATACTTGTATTTTTAATACACTATAAAATATTAATAATTTTACTTGTTCCAGGTAAGTCGCCTGCGCAGTTTTAATTAGATATGTTCCTAGTTTGCTCGGTGGTAAGTGATAAATATACTAATTAGCAATAAAACCTGGCGTCTTTTTTGTTTCCCGCGTCCTTATCTTTTGATAGCTATTTTTTTGTTAAAAATTTAAAAATGAGTGGCCTGGAGAATATTAGGCGACATTCGATGAGAATAGCGAGAGTGGACGAGACTGAAAAGCCCTGGTGCTTGAACACATTTATATCGCTTAAGACCGCAAAAATGGCTGCTTGAAAGCGATTTTTCTGCTTCTGGAAACGTACTTTAGAAACTAAATACGTTGAGGGATACATCAAGTACGGCCTGCGAAATGATGTCAACAAATCTGAAAATTATTTTATAATCGTCGAACGGGTTTAGGCCTACAATTATGATTTTGGAAAAAGATTTTGTTATGGCGTATGGTTTTTCAAATAGCAACTTGGTTCGCTCTAACTGAATTGTGGCGTTTATACATTCTTTATGCGCTGCGGTCAACTGGTTTTTCAAATTCCTTAATTTGTTCCCACTCATTGTCTGTAATTTTTAGTTCCTCTTGGAAATAAACCATCTTGATGTGCCTCTCGTTGAATTTTTTTATGGCGTTACATTTAGTAAATACGCATTCACACACACTGCATGCAATACTTAAGATGTTCATTCTAGAAAAATTAATGATTAACAGTTTTTGAATTATACATGTAAATATTAATTGCTTCTACGTTTGCAAAATTCAAACTAAGACTTACTCTCCTTTGTCGATAGTCCTCACGCGAAATTTTCAAAGACGGAAAATTCTGTAACACTATTAATTACACTTTGAACGACTTTACGTTTTACAAAAATAAACTTAAAATGAACTTTGGTATCATTTCCCCGTATTTATGTACATAGAGAAATTATAAGTATAATTTGTCCGTACGTTAACCCAATTTAAATCAAATTATAGAATGCGTATTCCCGTATATTAATTAAAATTGCGAAAGATACTTTTATTCAATTAATATTCAGACGTCATTGACAAAACAATGCAAGGCTGATGATCATACATTTCACTAAATTTATTTAGAAAGTACGTCTTATTTTGAACTACATTTACAATAGATTATCGAACCACTTTCTAGCCCACCGTGCAGAATTAATATATATTATACCTTTTAGTTTAATTATTTGAATGTGGATGCACTAATTGAAAATTTTAACAATCCTAGATACTAATAAATATTGAGTTTTACTCTATTATCGAGTTAAATCTAAATCAAAATGCAGAGGTGTTTTGCTGT
The DNA here is from genome assembly GCA_036346225.1 of Platerodrilus igneus. Lineage (NCBI taxonomy): Eukaryota > Metazoa > Arthropoda > Insecta > Coleoptera > Lycidae > Platerodrilus > Platerodrilus igneus. The sequence goes on along the minus strand of JARFIW010001436.1, from coordinate 4,923,340 downwards.
TATGTATTTGAATATTAAAACACAATGCCGGTCTTTGTTGGAGCTAATTTTAAAAATTAATTTCGATTCCCCAGGCAAATTCTATGCTAATTTGATAGGTTACACGATGGGTTTATCTCAAAAGACAGAGCAATACTGTTTAGAAATAGATTAAAGATGAATCCTATATGGTTTGCAAAAGGTTGATGTGCAAATTAGTAAGGGGTCATTCGATTTGAAAAAAATTCCGAAGGATTTGAGAACCTGAGGAAAAACACAATAATAATTGATACTTTACACGACGGAGTTATATTAAAAATACTGCTAAGAGTAATTTTGTATAATAATTCTAAAAATGGTGTTGGTGGTTAAATACATACAGGTAAAACCCACTATAAAACAATTATACGCGTCACTTTTCCAGTCAAGACTTGCATATAACGTCAATTAACATAACAAGGAGCTGCGCACGCTCGACCATCGGCATAAAAGGCGAGGAAGTCATGTTCCAGTGCATTAGTCGTCAAAGTATCGTCGAGTATGATTAAAATTATAAGTTAAGGATGGATTTTTCTTGTGTTGACGTTACAAGTGATGTGCGAGTACCACAATTAAGTATCAACCAACTAGTTGGCAATACAACCTATAGGATAGGCGAATTTCCACCAAATTCTCACCACCATATAATAGAAGTTGGTTTTGATTTATATGGCGGTCTTCAACTTGTCATCTAAGTTATTTACTGTAGTGGTATGTGTGCAGATTCTACGATAACTTCCTTATACTTCGATTGGAAGAAATTGTGTACATTTCAAATGGAATTTCAAATTCACCAATTTGCTCAAGACTCAAAACAAGTCAGATTAAATGGTTTGACTACTGGAGACGACGTTGTTGACATACAATTGGATCAAGATTTCAAATTGCAGCTGAGCACAGCCTTTAATAGAAGTAAATGGCTGTTGAACAATTTTGAAAAAGAGAATTTATATAATATGGAAATTACGAACGATCGGAATGTTATTGTGCTACCTGCGTACGAGTGCATCACGCTATTAAATTTGCGAGAATTAGTCTGTTTTAAAATGGCTGAGTTGAGGTGTAGAAACTTTCCAGAATTTTACGAAAAATTTGTAGGTGACATAAAAAATGTATGTGGAAATACGACGGAGGAAGGAAGGGTTCAAACGTTATTAGAGGAAGAGAGCCGTGCCAGTATTTTTCTGTCTAATGATTGCAGCAATTTAAATTAGTTGACACTATTGGAAATTATTAAATGTTATCCCATCCAATACTTAAAAGATGCGACTGCAAGGCAATCGCTTGCGCAAATGTTTGGAGATGTTGATATCCCTGATTCGCCATACTCTGGTTACCACAGCGGTTTACAGATGTTATCAATACATGTATATATTTTATTGAAAACATTATATTTCTTGATAAAGTTTGTTTTACATATTTGTATCGCCAACATTAGCAAAAATTAATAATAGACGTATTAAATTATCTTGTTTTTTTTATTCTTAGGTTTAAAGTGGTGTATCCAATAACTGCATTCCTTTTAGCGTCACCAAATATGTGGTTAATAGTATGGAAAGTTGAATGGGAATTTTTTCAAAATGAGCAGTAATGCAGACGACATTTTTTAGTTCTGGTAAATACAATTAATCGTCTCGTAGGAATATAAATCCCTAAGCAATTATACGTCTATTTCTAATGTACGGTATTGAAACATATTTATTGTATACCTCGAACTTGTAGTCACTAATATAATTAATAGAAAGTCTATTGAAAAGAAATTATACACCGCTTTCAGATGTAATTCGGGTAATCCATAATTAACAAGAAATTAGTTTAGATACGAAATGTATTTTCCAAGTACCTATTAGTACCGCGTTAACTACATAATTATGTTATGACATGCGTTTAGAAATTAAAATGTAAATCTAGGAAATTTATAAAATTTTTACTCTGTTTAAAAGTCGTGTTTTTGAATATTCTAAAAACAGTACATTACTGTTTGAAAATGGTTTTAAATATTAAACACTTACGGGTTATAAAGGATTCATTTCTATAATTCCCACGGTTTTAGATTTCTCGGGAAATGGTTGGATAAAGCATATGTCATGGATGAGCAAAAATTTAGAGGTTTGGGAACTTTATAGTGTAACTTTGTAAGGAGCGGTTCTATTTAAAATCTGTTTGTATATTTGGATTCTGCGTAAAATTCTAGACTAATTTGATGTATCGCATGGTTAAAAAGTTTATGCGGACGGTTAGAAATCGCTACCAGCAAAAAATCTTAAAGTGACGGTAGCTTCCTGGGGGGTGATGCAATTTAAAAAAATCTTAGAAATTCGGATAGCTGAGAAAAATCTAATATTAATTGATACCAAACAAGGTACATTTATCTCGAAGATGAGCTAAACAAGATATATTTATCTTAATAGAAACAAAAATAATGTTTTATATGTTCGCTAGAAGGTATGTGGGTAAAACGGTAAGGGATGGTCCTATTTTAAATCTGTCTACAGATTCGGATTCTGCGTAAAATTCTAGACTAATTTGATGTGTCGCATGGTTAAAAAATTTATGCGGACGGCCAAAAATCGCTGCTGGTAGAAAATCTTAAAATGAGGGAAGCTCCCGGGAGGGATGATGCAATCTGAAAAATTCCTAGAAATTCAGGTAGCTGAGAAAAATCTGATATTAATTGATACCAAACAAGGTACATTTATTTCGTGGGTGGTAATGTGTAGAAAGATTTATCTCGCAGAGGGTATGTATGTAAAACGCTAAGAGGTGATCCTATTTTAAATCTGTTTGCAGATTCGGATTCTACGTAAAATTCTAGACTAACTTGATGTATCCCATGGCTAAAAAAATTTATAAGAACGGTCAGAAATCGCTACCAGCAAAAAATCTTAAAATGAGGGTAGCTCGCTGGGGGATGATGTTATCTGAAAAATTCCTAGAAATTCATATAGCTGAGGAAAATCTAATATTAATTGATACCAAACAAGATATATTTATCTCAAAAGATGAAATGGCTAGTCGAAGTGTTACAGGCGGAAAAGCTACTAAGTGTATCTTTTCCAGTCAAATTATAAAATGGGGGCGGCCTGTAAAACAAAATTTAAAAGGGGGTCACCGGCACTAGCTAGCGGAAGGTCGTGGATCATATAGAGGGTTGAAATTTTGAAAAAAGGGTTAAATTAATTTATAATATACTACAAAAATGTGGCACGTACCTTCCATAAAATATTGTGGCTTAATGACAATTGCCAAGGGCGCCAGACAAGTCGAGAATGTCCAAACGTTCGTACAAAACCTTGAGAGACTTGTCATCCCAAGGAGGACAATTGTTTCTTTTAATCAATTCCTCACTTTTTTACTACTTTTATATAAAGAAATAAGAAAAACTATTGACTTAATCAACGGCAAACAAAACTATTTAATTCACAGAGCAAGAAACGTGAACCTCTTACATGCATTGATTTTAGTTTATAAATTTAAGTGAATAGGTGACTATGGAATTTATGAAAATTTTGTGTACATAAGTAGTTATCAAACACTTGTATATGAACGAAAACATATATTATAAATCATACACTAAATTAATCCTACGGTTTATGGCCAAAACGTCCTAACAAATAAACTAACTAAAAATTGGTCATGCTACTTAACTATAAAGACTTACTTACTAATAATTGTCCATTGTTTGAGGGTTGGTTTTTCAACGTAGAGCAGTTCTTAAATTTGGGAAGAGAATCTCGCTTGTTGCTTCTGTTTGTAATGTTTAAAAAAATTGACTGGCACACGAACTCGGCAGAATTTTTGACAAAATCACTTACTTGCTGCGTCACACGCCTACAAGCTTTTTAAATATTTATCTTGCATCACTATAAATCCGCGAACATATGGGCATAACCCTCGCGAAACTGGAAGAGTAACACTTCTTTCCAATTTTTTTACTAACGTGATACGAAGTGGAATATTCTATGTCATGCCAGAGAACGCTACCCTCAAAACTACGTTTCTCTCTACTTCTTGACCACGGACGGCCCCATTGGAAAAACTCCCTGTCTTTGGCTAAAGCCTTCAAATATATAGACTAAATTCCTAGCCTAATAATTATGTACGTCATTTTCTGTTATCCAATGACTGAACTGAACCTCCCACAAAACAAGATTTTAGAAACCAAATCCAACCCCTTTTTAGATGAGAATCACGGAAGCAATTATTCTCCCACGGGTTTAAATTATCTTTTACTTTTTACGAATTACTTAAATATGGCAATGTGGAATCTACCTATGGCGGCCGTAGTCTGGCATTAACAAAGACCGGCTAACCTACTTGAGCCGAAATGGATTTTAAATACAATGGATGTCTCCAGACTACTTAAGATTATTTGTAATATTTGAACAAATCAAATTGGAAATAGTGTCCGCTATTATAATGTTTTGTTTCCTATAATCCGCTGTAAATCAACGAAAGTACTAAGAAGGTTAAGCTTTTCAAACTGAAATTGGTTTTTCTTTATTTACGCTAAGAGGTACTATACATTTTAAAAGGTTTATTGTATTTGACTTACGATGGGGTCTAGAGCTTTAAATGATGACCTGCCGCTGGAATTTAGTAGCCCGAAGCTATCGGTAAATGTGGTTTTTTAATATAAAGGATCCTAAATAAAATGAGGTAATTTATTGGTGTAAATTTTTGTTTATACTTTATTCAAGTTGCTGAATTTTTAATTAATTAATTTGTTTAATCGTTAACATTACAAAATAATGTTACAGAAGAAAACTATTTGGTCCAGATGTATGTGGAAATGAGGGAAGCTGGTGGAAAAGAGGCGGCCGAACTGTTAAAAACTATCTACTATTGTAAAGTGTTGGCAAAATTAAATAGCAACTCAACACATTTATAAACAGTTTTGCTTCAAAATAACTACAAATACAGATAGAACTTGACCATATTTACAACATTCCAACAAAAAAGTGCAAAAACATGGATATATCCGGTTTTGCACGCAAGCTACTCATTTGTATTTATAATGAAATTATTTAATATAAATAGAGGATAAGTTGATTTTTTATTGAATTTATTTAAAAAGTATATAAACAGACATATTTTTAAAGGATATCCACCTACCCCAGTGATGGAACCGTGTTTGAAAGGCATTTTATTTTTCAATTTTATTTAATGTGACCAGAAATTTAGTAAGTGTTTTTAATGTATCAGAAGGAAGGTGACGTATAAAGTGATAAATTTAAAAAACCTGAGCATGAGAGGCCTATGCGAAATAACCATCTTTCGTGTAGGGATAATATCGAAATGGATTGCTGCGACAAACGGTTTGGCACCCCTCAATTATGACAGGAGAAAACCCTTCAGAGTAAGTAATGGTATAACGTAGTTTGTTCTCATTCCAGGCATTTTATTGTTTTTATTTCGTTTTCGTTGTCTTTTTAAATTTTTTTCCATAGGAACACACTCCCGCACCCCTGCAGTTATCTGTCGTGCATTTTATTGTCACATGGTACTCGCCGTTTCAGAGCAAATAATAATTTACTAGCGTAACGCACATTTTACCCATCACAAATTGTGTTTAATTTTTTTCCCTACACGACTTTACCGTTGAAGTAGTACCGAATCGGAATCTTACTTCTTGTCCAAATTTCAATAACATCATCATACGTACATATTCAGCATTATAAAGAAATTTTATTGCCTTATGAAGTAACTTTCTAAAATAAATTTCCAAGAAGCCGAAAAATCAGTTTTCTCCTTGACACTGTAAATCGCATTACGTGTTAGGTTCTGCTTTGCTTTGCGTTCTCTCCCGAGGCACTGAACAAATAATTCTTTTAACTGTTTTTTTATTTTTATTAAAAAGTAAATATACTTAAGATGTCGCATCTTTTCATCGATAAAGATGAGCTTCAATCTCTGAAAATTGCATTTGCCTTAATGTAATATTGGAACTTATGTGATTTAGTCGACGTTTTGCTTCCGTTTTTCGTTGCTTGCGTATTTGTAGATAAAAATTTAAAAGTTTTTCCCATCTTCAGATATTCATTGGAATGAAAAATCAAGTTTTGGATAAGCATACACAGCTCTGGTAATTAGTTTTACTAATTACGGAATGTATTGTCTCACAGGCGTTGAAAGTTTTCAGCATTTATTATTTTCCTGCGGATAGTGATGCAAATTGAGTGAGTTTCTAAAGGTGGTTATTTGCGAGTTGCGTAAATTCTACGTTTTTGCTTACTTATACTCGTTGCTATAGGGGAGAGTGGACAGTACGAGAATCATTCAATAAGTACTTAGCAAAAAGTAGAAAAAACATTTTTTGGGTAGATTTTTTTTTATTTTTCGACATAATCTCCCTTCAACCCTATACATTTGTCTAAGCGCTTTTCCAAATTTTTTAAGCCGTCCAAAAAATAGAATTCCTGAAGCCCCTCGAAATAGGCATTTGTTTGGGCGATGACCTCGTTAGATGTAAACCTTTGTCCGCCAAGCCATTTCTTCAAGTTGGGAAATAGGAAAAAGTCACTGGGGGCTAAATCTGGCAAATACGGTGGATGTTGTAATAATTTTGGCCATCGCAACTGAGCAGGTGTGCACCCGTGCATTGTTTTAATGAAAAAGGATCCTTTTCCGTTTCAAATGATGACGTTTTTCCTTGATTTCTTCGCACAGCCGGTTCAATAACGACGCATAATACTCTCCTGTTATCGTTTTTCCCTTTTCCAAGTAATCTATGTAGATGATTCCGCGTGCATCCCAAAAGACCGTGACCATAACCTTGCCGGTTGATTTCACCGTTATCGTCTTCTTCGGAGCCCGGTTGCCTTAAAAAATCCACTGTTTTGACTTTTCTTTAGTCCTGGAATGTAGTGATGTATCCATGTTTCGTCGACAGTTGTGTATCGACGCAGAAAATCCACAGGATTACGACGGAAAAACGCCAAAACAGTCTCAGAATTGACCACACGATTACGTTTATTCTCCACTGTGACCAAACGCGGCAACCATCTTGATTTTTCGTGCAAAATTGAAGCGACTGTGCCTTGCGTTATACCTGTGACTTCAACTATTTCGCACACTTTTATTCGTCGATGTACTCTATGTACCTGTTCAGTATAAGCCCGCTTAACATAATTAATAATAAACACGCTCTCGAATAAATTCCTTAACTCAAATCCCTTTGCTTTTAAAACGAAAATTTATTTGATAAATTAAATAGTCTATGCCTTGTGTTAGGTATCTGTTAATTTGTTAAACATTTCGATAACGTATAATTGCTTAAATCTCTTAAATTCTTCAATAACATCCTGTTTACAATAATAAATACACTTTCTACAAATTTTCATTTTGAACTTATTTATTTCGAAACGACTAGTTTATGTTACAATTAAATAGTCATATCCTGTTTTTAGGTACCCGCTATCTGGGTATACCTTACGACCACCGTATAATGGTTTTCTCCATTATTCCAATGTAACGACTTGTTGAAATAAGGTCGCGCACTATCCGATATAAGCCGGATTTTCCAGTTTTACCGCACCTCGATAAGCTAGCATTTGCAGTTCTACTCCGTGTTGTTTGAACCATTGTTGAATGTGACTCTACAGCTTGTACGTCGAAATATTTTCTACCTTTATTCGTCGCCGTATTTCAAAAGCGATGCACGTGTTTCTGTTCGACAACTAGGAGGTGTCTTGCGTGTATTCGGTGAGTTTCTCCGCGCGTACCCATTGCAATCAGATTCTCTTTTTAGCTGGAGGCCAAATGGGTTCTTTCTTTGTGTTTACCCATCTGTTCATTGCCGTGGATCAGCTGCCTTTTGTCTTTAACCACCAAGCGGTCAGAAACGCGTATTGTAAGGCGCCGCTATCAACGCGCCTCAGGAGATATAACAGAACAACGGCGAATCGAAAATAATTAGAGTAACCGCGAATATAAAATGTCAGTAGAAAAAACGCGAACGAATAAATTTAAAGAATTTTGCACGCGAAACTCAGAGAAAGAACACTGGGGGAACCGCATACCGCGTAATTAGAGGAAAACAGCCAAAAATCGCGCTCGGTTATATAAAGAAAACAAATGGCGAATACACGGAAGGTTTTAAAACCACGGCGGAATATTTACTAGAGAAATTCTTCCCATCGGATAATCCCGAGGGGGATGAAAAGTCGCACGATTTAGTACGTCGGGAAGCTGCAGAGGCGCAAGGAACAGGTGCCGATAAGGCAATCCTCGTTCACGAGGTCGTTAGGGCGCTTAGGAGGATGAACCCTAAGAAAGCACCGGGGCATGATGGAATCACTTCAGACGCAGTTCTGGAGGCGTGCCTGTTAGCCCCGTGTGTCTTCGCCGGGTTGTTTAATCTTTGTTTAGAAAGGGGCGTTTTTCCGCGTTGCTAGAAAATCCTGAACGTGAAATTTATACCCAAACCTAAAAAGGCGGATGCGTTAGATCCGGGCAGCTATCGTCCAATTAGCTTGCTACCGGTGCTGGGGAAAGTTTTAGATCGCGTTATGACTACGCGTGTTGAGCACTTAGTGCGAGACAGCGGCGGTCTTAATAACCGACAGTTCGGTTTCATGGAGGGCAAGTCGACTATCGACGCGTTAGAGTTGGTTGTCGGGGCAATTAAGCAGGCGAGAGATGCTAAAGAGTACTGTGTCGTTGTTTCTTTGGACATTTCAGGAGCATTTGATGCTGCCTGGTGGCCATTGATCGTTTGCGAGTTAGATCGTAGGCGAAACTTGATGTCTTTGGTCAAGACTTATTTCTCGGGGCGATTGGCACAAGTTGAAATTCCGGGTGAAGTTCTGTCGCGTGAGGTGGAAAGGGGATGCCCGCAGGGGTCATGCTCTGGTCCCACATTTTGGAAGTTGTTGTATGAGAGTATCTTTAGGGTCAAATTGCCCGCAGGATGCTCAATCGTTGGGTTTGCGGATGACACACTTTTAATTGTAAGATCGAGATTGTTAATGGATATGCGCACAAAACCGAACGAGGCGCTTAATAAATTACACGAATGGTCGCACGCGGTAAAATTAAAATTTAACACGGCGAAGTCAGAAGCGCTTTATTTTGGCACGAAACTAGGACAGAGACCTCCTAGGCTAGTGCTAGGAGGGGAGAAAATTCCGTTTAAAGATTGTATTACCTACCTCGGTGTCAAGATCGACGTTAGATTAAATTGGAAAGCGCACGTACAATAGGTAAAAAGTAAGAGCGGCGAAATATCAGATAAAATGATGGCGGCGGCTAAAATAAAGTGGGGTTTCAGGGGCGAATCGCTGAGAACGGTTTATGCCGGAGCAATTGAGCCGGAAATGCTGTACGCAGCTTCGTGTATGGGCAGAAGGTTGTAAAGTCCGGGAGATGCGTCAATTGACGAGCGTACAACGCATAATCGCGGTAAAAGCGGCGAGGGCGTACAGGACCACCTACACGGAGGCGGTCCTGGTGATCAGTAGGACTCTCCCTATCGAATATGTCGTTAGGGAGATTAGAGATAGGCGATTAATAAATATAGGAAAAGGACGAGAAATTGTCGAAAATCTTAATCTTGGTAATAGGGACGTTGCAAAAAAGATCGTTGTATCTGAGTTGGGGCACTCGGCTGATATTAGAGGAATCGAGTTTGTCGAGGGTGATGGGGACGCGATGGGTATCAGAATTTATACGGACGGTTCACGTATGGACGATGGGCAAGCAGGCGCGGCGTTTGTCGTCTATAAGCAGGAAAGGGAGGTGTTTCGGTTTCAAACCAAACTCGCGAACTGGAGCACTGTCTTCCAGTGCGAATTGGTATGCCATACGAGAGGCTATCGATTGCGTAATAAACCATACGGGCAGAGACGAGTATTATATAATTAGTGATAGTATATCGCCGCTGACAGCTTTAACAAACATGAACACCTCGACAAATCTTCAAGCGGACGTTTGGAGGATGGCGCGTACGGCGCTCAAGTTTCGACGCTTAAAGTTCTGTTGGGTCAGGTCGCATAATGGTAACATAGAAAACGATAGTGCTGATGAATTAGCTAAAGATGCCGCGGCGGGCGACTTTCGGATATCACATTCGTCGATACCAAGGTCTCTAATTAAAAGAAAGCTGCGCGAAAAGTCAATCCGACATAGGGAAGAGAGGTGGAACAATGCTGCCACGGGCAGGTTGACCCACAAATTCATACCGAGCATAGAAGCTAGAGGCAAGATCGAGGTGAAGCTCGATCATAAAATGGTTCAGTTGATAAGAGGGCACGGTGCCCTGAAAGCGTATTTACAGGGATTTGGTTTAACCGATAATGACCGCTGCGAATGCGGTGAGGGCGCAGAAAACGCAGAGCATGTGCTCTTCGACTGTCCACTCGAGGTGGCAAATCGAGGGTTAGCTGATATGAAATTGGCAATGGTAGGGCTCGCATGGCCAAAGAGCCTAGAGGAAGCTGGAGAAGTGGCTAGCAAGTAGGCGTTCTGGACAGCCTTCAAAGAATTTGCGTGAAGGGTCGCGAGATTGGACGGTGATAACCGCGCGTAATTCGGAGGGGATGGGGGAGGATTGAATATTTTTGATTTTGACTTGGCATAAGAAATGGACATGAACATGTATAACCAAAACCTATATATAAAAAATAAATAAAAATAAAAATAAAAAAAATTTAAAAAAATAAAAAATTTGAAAAAAAAGGGAGGAGAAGGTTTATAATAATAATTAACCGAAAGTCTAATATGCACAACAAATCCCCCTACACCACTAAAACAATCACTCTCTCACCTTAAACGCGCGGAATATCGGGAATAAATCAAAACAAAAATAAATGAAGCAAGCTGAATCAAAGACCGTCATTAATTTAAATCAGTCTAATAAATAACGAAAATAAAATAGAGTGAAACCGCGCATCCCCCCAGGACTTAAAGGTGATAGTGATTGTGATCCCCCCAGAACGTTTAGTGCATACCCACCAGAGCTTTAACAGTGCATATCCTATTTTTGGTTTTGGTTTCTGTTTGTTGGATCTTTATTTAGTACCGTTTAACTTTGAGGTTAGATATTCATTTGAAGCACGTTTATTTTTCGCGTTTAAACCCAATGTAGTATCTTCGGGTGGAGCATTTGGGGACGTGGCCGCAAGTATAGCCGCCCCTTATTCAAATTATAATGTCTTTTGTTTTTGGATCGCCGCTATAATTACGATGGCAGGGAGAATGAACCCTGACGACCATGGAGTTGCTATACTGACTCACCCCCGGCGGTTTGCAAGATACGCATCCCGACGCAGAGAGGTATGTGACTCGTTTTCTTTTACGTACATCGAGGATCCTTATTTATTAGCGGTTGATGTTGTGAAACTAGTTCACCATCCATGTTTAGAAGCGAGTTTATGGTTATCTTTTTTTAATTCTTACTACACCTTGGTCTACATTTAGGACTTTAATTTAACCCACTTGCTATGGAGAAAACCTACCTTTAATACTTTAACACACTTGGTATTGAGAAAATCTAAGCATTACTTTTTTTTTCAATGCGTTTTATTACATGTTAGCTACGAAATACGCACTTCCTGGATTCTTTATAAAATTTGTTTTTTACAATGTAACTTAAATTCAATGCTTTTCTTTGCGCCTGTGAATCAAGAAATTTTAATTTATTTTTGTTGTTAATAGATAGTCGTAGGCGATGTGTTTTTTTTGTTTCTGTTTGGTATGTAGGCGAATCCACTCACTCTCCGCGGTTGGTAGTTAGCCTGGTGTTTACTTTTCTTCCGATTACGTTTAGGTACGTAGCGAAATAGATTCATTTGTATCTTAGAGAGTTCAAGTATTAGAAATAGTATAGTTTATATAGTTAAATTTCAGTAAGTTATGTGGCCAGACACCATTAACTACGTAAAACTGTTTAAATTCTAAAATCTGTCTAAGGACAGTAAGGTACTGCAATATAGTCCGTGGAATAGAGACATTGTTCGAAAAAAATTAGGGGAAAGCTGAATTTTCGGAAAATAGTAGTTATCAAATGTGTACCTAAGGAAATTGCCTACAAATAACATGTTATTACATTTTTTTGCAAGACTAACGGTTTTTGAGAAAATTCGTTTTAATAGTTGTAACTTTTATTGTGTGTAAAAATGTTGTAGATATCATGTATTTCAGCATAGGGCTTGTCATCCTCTCATGGACTTTGACGTACCGCTATTAATGGTTAACATGATATAAGGCCATTAGTGACTAAAATGAGGACATTTCGAAGATTTTCTTTGTGTCAGTTTAAGGACTAGAATTTTTTTAGTATTCCTTTGAAAACACTTCCCAGTTTGACAGTTTGACACCCATTGTTGGTGAATGAAACTGTAATGGACTCGTAGGAAACGACGTGTAAAAGTGTTGTAAAATTCCATCGAAACGTGTAGGACCTATATAGTTTATGTAGGAGTGTCACCCTCTTAAGGATTGACTTCATCGTTTCCTTGTGGATGATATTGTTATAGGTCGTTAGGAAATTTAATTCTAAAGATTTTCTAGGTAAAACTTTTGAGGTATAATTTTTTTTAATATGTACGTTGTAACCACCTCCCAAAATTGGTAATGACGCCTCTGTTGGTGATGAATGAGACTTTTGCGAACTCTAAGGTTGTTGCATGTAAAAATGCTATATTTTCTCCATCGAACTATTTAGGAGCCATAATGTATTTTAGTGTAGGGGTGCCACCTCCCTCAAGATTGGCTTTGACACACCATTACTGATAGATGACATTGTCGTAGGCTCTAGAGAACTAAATGTTGATTATTTGGAAGATTTTCTTTGTAATCGTTTAGAGGATATATTTTTTTCTTATTCGGTTGCAAAACCCTCCAAATTGTAATAGACTCGTAGGAAATGGCATTTAATAGTGTTGTAGATTACTAGTGTTGTCGTATAGAGGTTGTCATCTTCTTGAGGATTAATTTCAACGTTCCGTAGTGGATGATATTGTTACAGGCCCTTCGGAAATTCAATTTTGAAAATTTTCAATGTAGCGCTTTAGAGATATACCTTTTCTTAATGTGTCTGTTTTGAGCACCTTCCCAAGTTGGCAGTAACGCTGCATTTAGTGATGGATGAGAATATTGTGGACTGTAAGGTTATTGCATGTAAAAAAGTTGTTTGTTTTCCATCGAACTATTTAGGAGATATAATGTATTTCAGCATATGGCTTGTCATTCTCTGAAGAATTCATTTTTGACGTACCGTTGTTGATGGTTGACATGTTACAGGCTCTTAGTGAGTTAAATGGGGACATTTGAAAGATTTTCTTTGTAACCGTTTAAGGACTATAACTTTTTTATTATTTCGTTGTAAACACCTCTAAGTTTTGCAATGGCGTACCATTGCTGGTGAATGAAATTGTAATGACTCATAGGAAATAGCATGTAAATCTGTTGTAGATTTTTCATCGAAACGTTTAGTACCTATTGATGTCCTAACTAATCCTCACATCCCATCTGTTCCAACTGCCAACGCATTAATCGCCCCCATAATCACTCCGTAACCAGCCCTGATTGTCCCGTGTACAAACAATCCGTACAGATTTCCAAATTACGAACCGACTGTGGCTACTAATCCCACCACGCAAATTTCTATGCCCATTTATAATTCTCACCTTACAATTTCCTACATATCAGTTATACAAGCCAACATCCAACACTCCCGCTCCGCAACACTTGAACTTGCTCATCTCCTTATCAAACGAAAAATATCCTTAGCTGTTCTTCAAGAACCTTACCTTATAAATAACAAAATTACAACCTACCGCTATATACTAGATCCCTTATCCACCCACATCCGCTAGATCTTTATCTAACAGCAGCCATTATCATTAACCACCCCCAAATAGATGCATCCCTTATCCTATCCCACTCTACTCCACAAGTATTGACTGCTGGACTACACTGGATGACTGGTACTATCTACATTATTTCGGCTTACTTTTAATATAATAAAAACATTCAGACATACTTACAACAACTGGACAACACTTTACAATCACTTGCACATAAACCAACACTTATTTGTGCAGACGACAACGCACGTTCTACGTTATGGTACAATGACACTACTGACGACCAAGGTACCCTCCTTGAAGATTTCATCCTACAGCACAACTTATCCATCCTAAATACTCCATCAAACACTCCGATCTGGGAATCCTTAAACCACAGCTCCAACATTGACGTCAACCTTGCCGCCCCATCAGCCAGTAATTTAATTGAGTCCTAGAGTATATCACATCTCATTACTTTCAGCGATCATAATCCAATAATATTCAACATCTTCACCAACTTCCCACCACGCCAATTCCACAAATCATCATCCTACAACACAAATAAATAGACTGGCCCCGCTTCCTGAAATTTTTGAAAACCAAACCTCTAACCCCCAACCTGTCCTACCAGAAAGCTCCCATCCACCTTTACTCGCAAACTCTATTGTCCAAAATATCCACCGTGCCGCATTCATTACCTTCCCGACAAGATACCACACTACTTGCACGACACCTTGGTGGAGTCCTACATTACAAGACACAAGACGTCGCGTAAACGCCCTACGACACAAAATACAACGTCTACGCAGATTTGCTGCTCAAAATATCAAATAGCACACAATACCAACGACTACGTTCAACCTTTAAAAGTACCATTTACGGGGCCAAGAGAAATCACCTACTAAACATTGTTGACCACCCTAAAGCCGATCTCTGGAAAGCTTGTCGCAGGCTAGTAAAATACCCTCCAAATCAAATCCTAACAATGCCCACATCACTCCAAAACCCCACCATCCAAAATACTTTATCCCTCCTACTAAACACTGTAATCCGTTCTGCTTCTATGAATATCCCTTCCTTCCAACAAGACCAAATCATTACCAATTACGAAACCCCTCTTAACACACTTCCTGATGATATCCTTGACACCGACTTTCTCGTCTCCATCGGGTCCATATTAAATCCACATAATTCTCCAGGTCCTGACAATATCACAAACATTATCATCCAAAAGTCATGGCTAGTAATCCGTCAACCTATCCTCCAACTATTCCAAAAATGCCTTACCACTGGTATCTTTTCTGATACTTTTAAACATGCTAATATCACCTTACTACTGAAACCTGCGAAACCCCCTGAAGACCCACGTTCCTACCGCCCAATAGCCCTTCTTTCATCCATCGGTGAACTCCTTGAAAAACTAATCCTTCAAAAACTCCAATCACATATCGAAAATAACTTCCTGATTTCCCACAACCAACATGGTTTCCGCCAAGGGCACCTTAATCTCTAAAGTCCAATCATCACAATCCAAATACGTCCTAGCAATTTTCGTTGATTTCCACTCCGTTTTTCATTTCCTCTGGTAGCCCAATGTTTTAACCAACTCAAGACACTGAATTTTCCCTCCAATATATATAAAATCATCCAATCATACCTGTCTTTTCGAACAGTTACCTTCCGTACAATCTACTTTTCCACTACCATGTCCTTATCACAAGGCTGTCCTCAAGGATCTATTCTCTCACCTTCTCTTTATATCCTATCCATTAACCCTCTCCTTGACCTTAATATTCCAAACACAGACACCTTCGCCTATTCAGACGACCTTACGTTCTTTATTCACGGAAACTCCCGCCGCCGATACAATCCACTGCAAATCTCTTAATCCAACAAATCGAACAATTGTCAATCCTAAATAAGCAACCCATCTTCCCTACTAAATCCAGAATGTTACTTTTAAAAGGCTTCCTCGACCCCCGCCGCAGTCCTGTCAATATCCTAGGAACACCCTTAACTTTCTCTAAATCTGTCCCCTACCTCCATTTAGAAACCCGCCTGAAAATGCACACCCACCTTCAGAAAATCCGTTCAAAAATCAAGTTAATCCTGCACAACGTTCAGCAATTTTTACCAAAATTTAGCCCTATCTACAAGAAGACTAATTCTGAACAATATCATCATCCCCATCGTCCGCTATGCTGTTGACTCTTGGTATCTCCTCACAACCCCCATTCCCGCAGAATCCTAAACCCAATCTTACGTCCCTAGCTATTATATGTCTCTCGAGCCTTTCGGACCACTGCCTCTCTGTACACAATACTAATAATTCCCCACCTTAGAAATCCAACTATATTCGTGCAAACTTATAACCTAAAATTCCTTCGTGTGATCCACCTCCATAATGAAACACTTCCCCGGATACGTACCGCACAATCCCTACTTCCGACCTTCAGACTCGTATCTACAACTTCCTCCTTCACTCCTGGCAAGAATCATGGTCCTGCTCCGATACCGGCAAATACACCCACTAAATATTTCCTACCATTACCGACATCCTCACATACAAAATTCCATCCGTACAAGTATCCAATTCCTAACTGGTCATGTGAAATTTCGATCCAAACTATACTCCCTCCACTTAATGCCCTCTCCTCTATGTCCATGCAATCTTGATTCCCCCGGAACCCCAGGACATCTACTAACCTATTGCCCCGCCTTTACTCCCATCCGAAATACCGTCAAACAAATCATTCTCCTCGACTTATTTTTCCCTTTACCCGATTTTAAATTCCTAATCACTAACTTTTTTCTTCCTTTACATGCCTTCCTACAAGAAATTTTAGACCTCAAACCCTCTATACCCCCAACTTAACTCCTCTAACCTGCGATCAAATACGAAACAACAAGTTAATACTGCATGGAACCACAAGAAGCTCCACTCCTCCCTTCAACCCTCTGCCCAGAATCAAGTTTTTGACGTCACCCGATGGTAAAAGCGAGTCTGATGAGAAGACCGCCTAAAACCGTGGGAAGTTTAATTTATTTTGTTTTTTTTTTATTTGTTTATTTCCTTCTTATTTTATCTTAAACTGTTCAAGCTAGGATGGGGCAACGGCCTAGGTATGGCTTATAATAAAGAATATTCATACACACATACATACCTATGATGTAGGGGTGCCACTCTCTTAAGGATTGACTTCAACGTTCCCTTGTGGATGATATTGTTATAGATCGTTAGAGAATTCAGTTTTAAAGATTTTCTAGGTAACACTTTAGAAGTATAACTTTTTTAAGTGTGTCTGTTGTAACCACCTCCCAAAGTTGCAGCAATGCCACGGTTGGTGATGAATGAGACTTTTATTGACTCTTAAGGGCATGTAATAGCGTTATCTATTTTCCATGGAACCATTTAAGATCTATAATGTATTTTAGTATCAGGGTGCAACCATCCTCTGACGTACCATTGCTTATGGATCACATTGTCGTAAGCTCTTAGGGAGATAAGTGGGTAGTTTGGAACATTTCCCTAGTATTCCGTTTCAAATATTTCCCCGTTTGGCAATGGCGGACCATTGATGGTGAATGAAATATGGGAAATAGCATGTAAAAATGTTGTTGATTTTTCATCGAACCGTTTAGGAGCTATGAGGTGGTATATGTAGGGAGTGTCATCTTCTTAAGAATTGAATTCAACGTTTCGTTGTAGATGATATTGCTATAGGCTGATAAGGAATTCTATTTTGAAAATATTTTATGTAACGTTTTAAAGGTATAATATTTTAATGTTTCTGTAGTAACCACCTCCCAAAATTGGCAACGACGCCACCGTTGGGAACGGATGAGATTTTTATAGACTTTCAGGGTTTAGCAAATAAAATTGTTAGATATTTCCATTCTGTCACTTAGGACTTATAAAGTATTTTAGTCTAGGAATGCAACATCCCTCAAGATTGGCTTCGACGCACTGTTGCTGATGGATGACATTGTTGTAGGCTTTTAGTGAGGTAAATGGGTAGGTTTGGAGGATTTAGTTTGTAACCGTTTAGGGGCCGGAATTTTCTTAGTCTTCTTTTCAAATATTTCCTAACTTGGCAATGGCGGACCATGGCTGGTGAAGGAAAATATAATGGACTCATGAGAAATAGCATGTACAAATGTTGTAGAATTTTTATCGAATCGTTTAGGAGCTATGATGTGGTTTATGTAGAGATGTCTTTCCCTTAAGAATTGACTTCGCGTTCCGTTGTGAATGATATTGTTATAGGCCCTTAGAGAATTCAATTTTGAATATATTCTATGTAGCGTTTTAAAGGTAAAATGTTTTTAATGTTTCCGTACTAACCACCTCCCAAAATTGGCAACGACGCCACCGTTGGTGACGGATGAGATTTTTGTGGACTTTTAGGGTTTAGCATACAAAAGTGTTATATATTTCCATCCACTCATTTAGGGGTTTTAATGTATTTTAGTCTAGGATTGCAACCTCCCTTAAGATTGGCTTCGATGCACTGTTGCTGATGGATAACATTGTCGGAGCTTTTAAGGAGGTAATTGGATATTTGGAAGATTTTCTTTATAACCATTTAGGGGCCGACATTTTCTTAATCTTCCGTTCCAAATATTTCCCAACCTGGTTAATCGCGGACCATGGCTGGTGAAGGAAATATCGAATCGTTTAGGAGCTATGATGGTTTATGTAGGGGTGCCTTCCTCTTAAGAGTTTACTTCGCGTTTCGTTGTGAATGATATGGTTATAGGCCCTTAGGCACTTCAATTTTGAAGATATTCTATATATTTAATGTTTCCGTAGTAACCACCTCTCAAAGTTGGTAGCGACGTCGCTGTTGGTGATGGATGATATATTAATAGATTCAGCTGTGACTTGGTAAAGATCCACCATAATGGATAGATTGAATATCGTAGTACTTTTTATCTTCACAAGCATTGCAATATTCTGTCTATTTATTGTAATGGACGAGAGTTTTATTGACTCTCATGGTATTGCATGTTAAAATGTTATATATTTTCATAAAGCCGTTGAGGAGTTATAATGTATTTTAGTATAGGGATGCAACCTTCCTCAAGGTTTGCTTCGACGCACCGTTACTGATGGATGACATTATCATAGGCTCGTATGGAGTTAAATGGGGACATTTGGAAGATTTTCTTTGAAACCGTTTTGGGGCTTGAATTTTTTTAGTATTGCTGTTACATGGCGGAAATCGACATGTAAACATTTCTAATTTTAGTTCTGAATTTGTAAGTGAATTCGCGCCAATAATTTAAAAGACTTGTGCGTGCATTTCCGTCACTTTAGATAGTTGCGTTGGCGCTCGAGATTGCGCAGACGCAGAGTGAAAAGAATTACCGTCACGTCCGGACTAGTCAAGAACCTGTCGAACTGAATGGTTATCTGTGTGCCTTTTGGCTTGTCTTTTCTCTTGCAGATATGTAAGTTCCTGCCTCGTACCTGACTATCGTACCTCTACCTGTATTCCTTTACGTTACCGCCACAGAAGAGAGAAGACAAATAAAATCTGGTTCCGACGAGGGGTTAAAGGGACGACCCACGCTCACAACGCTCCATCAACGCGGAGAGCCTGGCGCGAGAATAGCGGCAATGCCGCGAAGAGCTCCACAGTTACGTGAGTACCTATAACGTTTTTCTTTGTATGTGATAATAATTTGTGGCGTAATAATGACTTTGTTGCGCATTATTAGGCAAATATTTATTATGTTACCAACTGTCGTCGTGGCTCTTATACATTACGCGCCGGGACTTTAAAACTATACCTTGGAATATAGATCCGTTAAGTATAACATTGCATTGTAAATACTTTCAAGTTTGGCAATGGTGCATTATTGCTGGTGAATATAATTGTAATGGACTCATAGGAAATAGCACGTTAAATGTCGTAGATTTTCCATCGATCCGTTTAGGAACTATAATGTAGTTTATGTACGGGGTGTCACGCTTTTAAGGATTGACCTCGATGTTCTGTTGTGGATGATACTGTTACACGCTCTTATAGAATTTAATTTTGAAAATTTTCTATGCAACGCTTTTGTTTAATGCGCGGGGCGTCTTATAATTTTTATCGATTTACCTCCGCGTTATTTTATTGTAATAAGTGTCGTTCCTGCTCTTCAACGAAGTGGACTGTATGACGAATTTATTCGACGTGTTACGTTTGCACTATCACTGTGTTTTAGGGGTTTATCGATGAATTCACATTCGGCGACACAATTGACTTAACTAAGGTGACCAGAGGTCCCGCTTTTGGCGGGACAGTCCCGATTTTTCACAATTTGTCCCGCGTCCTGCGACGTTTTTCAAAAGTCCCGACTTTTAGAATTAAGTGTGGACATCAGAAAAATCAAAATTAAGTGTTGAAACTTTGAAAGCCATTTTATGTGTCAAATATAATTTGACAAATTCTTGTGAAGATTTTTACAATATTTTAAAAACTGACAACAATCTACTGAAACAAATTCACTCAAATAAAAAATATGTCAAGGAATAAAATATTATACATTTTTTATATTTATAAATTGTACTTATGTTAAAAATAAAAAAAAATTAGGATATTATTTTTATTCTGTATGAAAATGATGACTGCGAAAAGATATATTGGAAAATATATTAAATCGGTAAATGGTTAAGTGTTGGGGGAACTTGGCAGCCACAGGCTGCTTACCTCCCTTCACAACCACTGAAGGTCGGAGAAATAGGGTATATAATTGTAAAACAATAGAAGATGACCGAACTGCATCTAACAAGAAAGAACAGCGCCTATGAGGAAAGACGACAAACATAGAACAAGAAGAAAATTGTTGAAAGCATATGTGTGGAGCACCTCACAGTATGCCTATGAAATACGGGCAGTCTGAAACGCAGAAAGAAAAACGGTAGCGGCCTTTTGAAATGCTGTGCTTCAGATGTATGAGGACGATAACATGGACAGACAAAGATAATAACAAATAGGTTATAGAAATAGTAGGGGAACAAGGATATCTGGGGAAAAAGATAAGAGAAATAAAAGGGCAGAATACGTTCTAAGCATTTTTGGGGAATAGTGTGGGATATATTACAAGCAGAGATAGGAAAAAAGAGGTAGATGTAGACCTAGATCAGATAGTTATAGATGCAGACTGTGCAAATTTCAGGGAAATGTGTAGGTTAGTTCAGAATAGGAAACAATGATGGTACGCGTCTAACCAGTTCCAGGACTGAAGACCTAATGATGATGATGATGAAAATTTTTGTTGATACCCCCTCCTTCAGAGTTGTCCCGCTTTGCCCATCTAAAAATCTGGTCATCTTAGACTTAACTCACTTTACCGAACGAAGAACCGTTCGCTTCGATGTCTATAAACAAGTGTCTGTCAATATCCCTTTTTTCAACTTACTGTACAAACACAAAGGAGGTTTTATAACAGGATATAACGGGACAAGGGATGACAGCTTTGCTTTTTTATTTACCGCTACGAATTTACTACCACGAAAACGTGCGACAAAGAGACCAAACAGCTTTAGAGAGACAATTTTTTTAATGTGTTCATTGTCAGCACCTCCTAAAATTGACAATGACGCCATAGTTGGTGATGGATGAGACTTTTATGGACTCTGAGGGTATTGCATGTGAAAATGTTGCATTTTTTGTAGTACGTATAAACGTTCTAATTATTCCATCGAACCGTTTTGGAGGTATAATATAGTTTATATAAGGGATGTCATCCTCTTAAGGATTGACTTCGAAGTTCTGTTGTAGATATGATTACTATATGTATCCCTTAATGGGCTATGGTTCTTTAGTGTGTCCGTTGCAACCATCATGTCCAAAACCGGTAGTGTATCGTTTGATGATAGATAATGTTGTAGACTCTTAGGGGGATTGCCTGTAAAAATGTAGATTTTCTATCGAACTTTATACGAGTTATGCTTTTTAATATAAGGGTTACACACCCTCATATATGGTTTTGACACACCGTTCCCGCTAAATAATGTTGCTATAAACTTATAGAGAATTGAACATTTTTAAATTTTGCACATACGCCTGAACGAACTATAATTTATTATAAATATTAAGATGTTAATTTTTAGGTTTTACGAAACCGTTACTAGAAAACCTTGGATAACTTTACACAAATTTTCTGTTGAAGGCTTTATATTTTTAATTCTGTTTACACCACTATGTGTATCAACCCCAGTCTGAATGATGTAAACAAATCAGATTTCGATCTATCTTCTCTAATGACTAACCGTAAGTTTCGAAAATGCAAATACTTTCATATTTCCATAAAACTAGGCATGTGTGGGTGCTTAAACGTGAAGAGAACACGTTTCATTGTTAAAGTCATAAAATGTTTTACTACTGAAGGGTTTAAAAGCGTAATAGATCACCAATTTCATAGCTACGGTAATAGTTTTAGCACTTTGTTGCGGCAGTTAGCCAACTGACGTTATTACTGAATTTTGATGTAATAAATTGTAACTGTTAAGACTTATTTCTAAATCCTACCAAATTATGAGCGTATTCATCGCCATTTTGTTTGTGTGGCAAAGCTTTACTTTGATTGAGAGTTTGAAGCTGTTATTCGTGAACAAAACAGTTACTAAATGGCGGTGATGCTACAATGAAAGCGAGCTTAATTCCGCAGGCCGAAGACATAGCTTCACGCTGTTTCTAAACTTTTGGAAGTTTATCCACGTAACTTATTAAAATAACTAAGTAAATTCGGTGAACAAGCTAAAATTTTACATCCTGCTAGGTCTCTATAATTAAGCAGAATACGTTGCTTCACATTTTTGAGGTTTGCCTTCTTTTTCGTGCGAAGCTTTAACCCCAAGGTAAAAATAAGTAACACGCTTATGCACGTGGTACCGTATGGTATGTGTGAAATCCTGTTCGTAACAAGAATATAAGGGATCATGTCGAATACCTTCACGATGACTTGCTTATCTAACAGGTGAAATCTAAACATCTCTCTTACTAAAAAAATAAGTCCATGGACACATGAATGCCGTATCTTGCTTCATATGAATGTATTGTATAGGTTGCAAGTACTCGGTCACAATCGAATGTTGTACATCGTTATGCAAAAATTTTGTGAGTTTTCTGGTATGGCACAAACCTTCTACTTATTCTAAATAAGAAGAAATGTCTGTAGGCATTGTGTAGTTCTGCTCATAACTTCTGTAGTTTTTATGAGTTTGCTACAGCTCTCAAGTTAGTAAATATGACAAGCATATAACCATCAAAGTTAAGCTTAAAGAATGCATTTGTGTTTGCAAGTTTAAATGTCGAAACTATTACATGAAAACTTGGGTCGAATGTAAATATTGAGTTACTTGTTATGTATTTAGCGCCACGTTATAAGGATCTCATAATTATAGCAATTGCAATAATTGTTTTTGATATAAAACGAAAATTATGTTGCTCTCAATGGCACCCACCTACCTTTGGTTAGTGGAAAAAACAAACATTATGTAGCGCCGCTAGTTACAAATTCCCCAATTAATATGTATACAAATATAAATATAATTATTATGTCTTAGGAAATAGAATGTTACATTGTACAATTGAAGGACACATTATAGAAGGTTAACGAAGTTTATATCAGACGTGAGAAAAGAAGCAACTACTTTGTATTCTAGACACAACATGATACTGCAGGTGTAAGACACAATGAACTATAAGAAAGCAATTTTTATAATTAAGATGACTGAGAAGTAAGACATTGTATGTTCTCAAGAAATAGCAGACATGAGATCTGCACTTCTCACAAAATGATGCGAGAGCAGAGATTACATAAATACTCTGAGGAGCCCCTGATGGCCAGTCAGTCTCGAACTTTCTAACTTTAGTATTATTGGTTGTTCAAGCTACTCACCACAATTAGTAATTATTAACTTTGAATATTTTAAGACGTTAATGAACATAACGTACAAGTTGTTGAACCATTTTTGTAATTACTGTATAAATAAATTTGATAGAAGTGTTTTTGGAAATAAATATCTTTTTAAAAAGAAGCTCTCAAAGGCCCAAAACCTATCTGGCGTAGTCGGAACGGATACCTGAAGGGCACTAGCAAATCCAAAATCAAGGATCTGGTGGCCGTAAATTTCAATTCTTTACTGGAACAAAAACCAAACAATTGGACGAAGTACAGAATCGACCAAGTCCAATAAAGAAGGAAGGCTAATGGAACTGGCAATCACATTATTGTGAGTACCAAATGTTCATTTTCCTAACCATTTTCAATTGCATATTGATATTAGCAAGTAAGATTTGAAACAAGAGGATTTATATTTTATGTACATTATCACAATTTATTATTATTACTGAAATAATTCACTCAGCAAAAGTCTGAGCTTTATTAGAACAAAGGTGTATAAACATACACAGTTTATGTACAATTTATTGCAACAGTATTTAATGAAACAATTATTCAGCAAAAGTCTGAAACCGATGTAATTATAACCAAGATAATTATAATTACATACAATATATGTAACAATAAGTGATTCTTTAAATAGCTTTAATACAATCTCGACTGAAGTAACTGAGAATAAATTTAATTTATAGAGATGAATACTGAAAACCTGAGACTATATTTAGACTCATTATCAATGTACGATGGTAACCAAGCGTTGTTAGCGATTTTCATTACAGAGTGCGAGACATTTCCTAAGTCATTTTATAAACGAGACCTTGACCGCAATTTATTGCTATTACGCCTGATTCTAAGTAAGTTAACCGGTAGAGCTTTGACCCTTATTGCGACGAGAAACGATATCACGGAATGGGAGGACTACAACAGACTATTAATAGCCTATTTTGGGGACCAGCGGATTATAAAATGTTTTATCAGGGACTTAATAAATCTACAGATGGAAACTAATCAATCACCATACCAATTTGGTATGCGATGTCAAGACGTGCGAAGTTCAATTCTAACTAAATTAAAACTCGAGAACCCGATCAAAACATACGTTTTGTTTGCACAATACGCGGCTGTAAAATTTATAAAAACAATAGAGTGCCGCTGTTTACAAACTGCTTTGCGATCACTTGCTAAACCTAGCATGAGATGGAGTGATTGTCGAAGTTTTGATTAGTGGCGATCGGTTCCGGGCGAGTGAGGAGTGAAGTACGGTTACCACGATTTTCGGGAGTTTTTTTACAAATTTTCACTGGAAACATTTACCTTCTTGTTTACATACTGCCGTGTGTGCTGTGCTACTCCATATGGCATTACAAACATCGAAAGTGCAACAAAACCAACGGAAATTGGAGACCTCTCCAGCGACCGACCAATCATCAACGATTACCACGTGTACTAAGTTCACTGGTAAGTCGGTTACTCATAATTTACATTTCAACATTTTATCATTACTCGAATTGGGGTTCAAAGCAGGGTAGTAATTACAAATACAGTCCACTAGGAAAATAACAGTAAGTTTACTATCTCCGATACTCTGATTTGCGCCAACACGTTTAATAAAAACAAAAATGTACGACGAGATAGCCTCAGACACATATATGAACGCGTTTCCCGAACGATTATCGGACAGAATAAGATTTCAACATCCCCAAAATCTAGAAGAAGCGATAAACTTGTTTGTAGAGGAAGAAAACGTAATGTACTACAGAAACAGAATTTACTATCCTAACGCACACAAAAATTACTTACCAATTAAAACAATACAAGCCGCGAGACAAATACCAACACAACCAAAATTTACATCATTTAACGCACCAATGAATCAAACCAAGAATTAACAATCCACACTTTAGTACTACAAATTTCAACAATCAATTTTGAAAATCAACATTCAATTCGAATTTCACAAAACCCACATTTACTCCAAAGTTTAATCAAAACGCGAATTGAGCATGGCAACCGTTCGCCGTAAATTCTAACAGAAACGCACCCATGATGAGTAATAACAACAACCCCAATAATTAATACAAACCAACCCTTATGGACACTTCATCTGGTAACACCAGATAAAACGCAAAAATATCGCAAATCAGACTCGATTCCACACAAAAATGAAACTTCCGAGGAACTTTTTCACTAATAAATAGAAGATTTTAACAATCAAGACACAGATAATTATGCGAATCCAAGTAGGGACAATGAAACAAATCATTCACCAAAATTACGAAGAGCACGATGAAGAAAATCCGTACTCATATTTTCAGTTGGACCAAACAGAATACAATCAGACGTAATAAATCTAAACCATATTAATCAACAAATTTTACCCTATATAGAAATACCTCACGCGGAAATTAAATTATTAATCGATACAGTATCTTCAAAAAGTTTAATTAGCCCCAAAACCGCGCAAAAAAATTATTTAGATTTTGTAGAAAGAGAACGTATTAAAATCAAAACAGCACACAAAACAAGACTACACGAATTTATCGCAAACATACCTTTACCAAAAACTTTTAATGTAAAAATGAAACATAAATTTTGTATTTTTGAATTTAATGATAAATACGACGGATTAATAGGAATGGATCTTCTAAGAAAATTAGGAGCAAATATTGATATAAAAACGATTATTAAGGATAAAACACGGACAGATTCCAATTAAATTTCAAAACAGTAACATTCAAACCGATCAAAAGTTACTATCGAACCTAGGACAGAAAAGCAAATAAAAATCTTAGTAAATTCAAAAAGCGACTTAGGAATTATAAATCACTTATCATTTCAGCAAGAAGTAGAAACACCCACCGCGTTAGTACATATAAAAGGCAATTATGACACTACGACAATTCTGAACTCAAACGACTATCCCATAAAAGTTCTTACAGTACCGTTTACGCGGCATAAGAGTCACAAAAGACAGTTGGTAACGATAATCCATAATGTGGAAATTAGCGCGCCCATCTGTCAATAACGTCACACAATATGCAAATTATTACACGTAAATTTCAAATTTCTAAAATATATTATAAAAAAAACCCACACGGGGAACTTACGTGAATATGCAAAGCGTCTCACAGAATTACTTCCTGATGCGGCTCGGGCTTCCTTCAGGATTGCTCCAGGCTAGCAACTGCGAGGCTCCCTTTAGGATTATTTAAAGATGGTTCTCGGGCGTGGATTTTCTACCAAGTTGCTTCCAGATTTGCTACCTTCTTCCTATGTAGAGGTAACGACAGGAACGGGTTTATAGGGAAGGATAAACAATGATAAGCAAGAAAACGGGATCTACATAATAAAAGATAAGATACAATACCAGACCAAACACAACTGTCCACGTTCCCAAGCCAGCCTTCCGCGTCTTTCGGAAACTCCTCACTTTTTTCTTCCCCCACACGCGTTGACGCGAATCTCCGAGCAACGCACTTCTGACGTGACGGAAATACACGCGCCGTTTTTCAAATTTATGGCGCGAAATTCTCGCATATTAAAACTATATTAAAAAATTTCTAGTGCCAAATTTTTGGCACGTAACAAAGTATCATTAACAAAACCAATATAAGGGGAAGAAGTGAATTTTAGTGAAATGGAAATCGACGAAGACTCTGAAAGTAGCTGAAACCCCACAGTACACGATAAGATGTTGAAGGAAAATTTAATTAACATTCGTTTCAACGACAATGTTAACACAGAAGAGGAGAGAGCAATAACAGACTTATGTTTCGAATACAGATATATATTCCAGTGTGAAGGAATACCTATAACTTTCACCAACACAGTTAAACAGCATTGAACTAACAGATGATAAACCGATTTTCACCAAAGCATACAGACTACCTCAAGCAAGTCAAGAAGAAGCAGGCAGCAGACCTATTAAAGCAAGATATCATTCAACATTCGAATTCACCATGGAGTTGCCCCGTATTAATTGTACCAAAGAAACTAAATGCCTCAGACAAACGCAAATACAAAATGGTAATAAAAAATTAAAAAATTAACCAAAAATATTTAAATTACTAAATACGTATTCGACCACTATGTGGTCATCATCAGTAGAAAACCTGTAATTAAAAAAAAAAAAAAATAGCTGTTCTGGAACACTTCAGAGGATATTCTCCTCACCACTTAGGCTGAAGTGAACCTTCCCAACCTCTGAAGTGTTCCAGAACAACAGCTAATTTTTTTTTTTTTTAAATACAGGTTTTCTTCTGATGATGACCACATAGTGGTCGAAATACGTATTTAGTAATTTAAATATTTTTTGTGGTTAAGGGTTTTTATTTAATTTTATTTAAATCGTGCCACAGTGTTCCTATAGATTATTAAAATGGTTATAGATTACAGAAAACTCAACGAGAAGACTAGACGATAAGTTCCCACTACCGAATATTGCAGAAATATTAGACAAACTAGATAAATGGCAATATTTTTCGACATTAGACCTCGCCTCAGGATACCATGTTATAGTCCCGCGCAACTGTTATGAGCCACTACTACAGTTGGCGACACTGGAACGCTCACGTTCACAATATTGTGCAATAAAGATATTACGTCATAATTTCGGATCAAGTTGTATCACGTACCAAATATGTTTAGTGATACAAGATGCACCCTAAAAAAGATAAAAAACAGTCATCTAAAAATGTAGAACGCTTCACGATTTTGCGGTTATCCTTACGCAGGAGCCGTGCTGATTTCCATGTATCTCGTTTGGCGTTGTTTGGGCGTGGGTTTCGTTAGGCCATCGTTGAATCCAGATTTGATTTGTCTTCCCTCTTCGTCGTTCGTAGCGGTACGGTGGGATACAGGTAGGGAACGATATAAGGCAGAGATAGGGAAACCTACATCCTAAAAGAGAAAAGACAAAAGAGCCACACAGGTAAACGTCACTGTTCGACGTCTCGTTGGCTAATAATGTCATGTCATACACCGCGCCATGCGCCATCACTCCGAGTCCTGGGCATACCTTTTGCGCAAATGCAACTGTCCGAAATGACGGAAATGCACAAGTCGATTTTTAAAAATAATGGCAGGAATTCAGTCTCATATTTAAAACTGTAAAATGTCAATTTTGGCATATAACAACCACCAAGTGTGGACGAGAAAGACAACCAAAACAGCTTTCAGTACACCCAGAGGACTTTATGAATACAAACGCATGTCGTTTGGCTTAAAGAACGCATCCGCCACTTTTCAGAGGGTTATGGATAATATTTTGAGAGAATACACAACGAAAAATGTCTTGTGTATCTGAACGACATAATTGTATATTCAATATTACTCGATGAACACATCGAAAGATTAAAAGAAGTTTTTGAACGTTTAAGAAAAGTCCACTTTAAAGTACAACTATACAAAAGCGAATTCTTGCAAAAGGAAGTAGCATTTTTAGAACACATAACGCCACAAGGTGTTATGCCAAACCCAGAGAAAACATACTGTGTTAAACTACCCCTTACCAAAGACAAATAAAGAGATCAAAGGATTTTTAGGACTCAGTGGATATTACAGAAAATACATAAAAGGTTACGCACAAACAACCAAACCATTAACCAACTGTTTAAAGAAAGGTGAACATACACCGGAATTTATTAAAGCAGTAGAAAATATTAAGTGTATTCTTACGAATCACCCTTTATTAGAATACCCTGACTTCTCAAAACCATTTATACTAACAACAGATGCATTCGACGTTGCTATAGGCGCAGTATTAGGTCAAGGAAACGTAGGTAGCAATAAACAAATTAGCTACGCATCACGAACGTTGAATGAAATGGAATAAAAGTGCAATACTATTGAGAAAAAACTATTAGCAATAATTTGGGCAACAAAATATTTTAGACCATACTTTTATGGAAGGAAATTTTATATATACACAGACCATAGACCATTAGTATGGTGAAAACTCAAAGAACTAAACTCAAAACTACAGAGATGGAGGATTAAATTAGAAGAGTATGACTACGAAATCATATAGAAACAAGTTGAAAATGCAAGGCATTGTCGCAACGAACTTCCAAATGTAGACTTACTTTAAAACAATTTAAAGAAATTAAAATTATTATGTTGTAATAATTATAAGTATTCAGATAAAATTCAAAAATTTATAAACAACAAAAGAGACATTTTAATATATTTTATTTTATTGAATAAATATTTTAAAAGCTATATATTAGTTCTCATCAATAAGATAAGATTTTTTTTTTTTTATATGAATCTAATTATTTTCAGCAATCAAAATTTAAGTTTAAACAATGTCTATAATATTGGAATAATTGGCATGAAATGCCATAAATTGTTCAAATATGTGTCGCATATTGATTTTAAACTTATTAAAAATTTTAATTATCCCTGTAGATTTTCCCGCGGGCTCGGCGTCCCCGTGCCCCGATTTTAACTGACATCAAAACTTAAGCTCTGGACACCGAGCTGAATCGATTGATGTATCACACATTGATGTCCGACCATTAGAAAGGCCTCGGACGGACAGACAGACGGACGACAAATCGATTTCATAAACGAACGAAGTTCGTTGAAAAGGAATGTATAACAATAACGCGGACGCACTGAGGCGAATACAACTCAACGCCATAGAGACAGAGTCAGTAGGTAATGTTGACGAAACAGAGATAAGAGAAGACCCAGAAGAAATAGAAACTATACATTCAACGCAACACGACGAACCAAAAACTGCAATTAATATCTTAAACGAAGCAATAGATACAAAACCAAACCAAGTTATAATTACCGAAGTTTTAACCAATCCCGACCCGGTAAAATATACAAAACCCGATAGTAGAAAAATATACCAAATTCAAATAACGAAAGATGACAACTAGGAGCAAATAATTAAAATTCTAAAAGAGTATACCCCGGAGAAAAAACGTTTTTACTTTTATTTCACAACGGAACATTTGTACAAAATATATTCCGAATTATATATTCGACTATTTAATAATTCAGGAACCGAGATTATCAGATACACACAAAAATTAATAACTTTAGATGACCCAGACGAAATAAACGACGTAATTCGAAACCAACACGAAGGCAAAACAAATCATCGTGGAATAAACGAAACCCTAAAATAACTCATAAGAAGATATTACTTTAAAGACATGAAAGAATTAACTACGGATTTTATTAATCAACGCGAATTATGTGACAAAGCAAAATACGACAGATCACCACCAAAAGTACTCTTAATGTTCACCAAAACACCCGACAAACATTTTCAAAAATTACATGCACACGCTTTGGTAGTAGAAACGCAAACCTTTTTATCGATCGTAGATGCATTCACCAAAGTAGGCCAAGTGATACCCATTACTTCAAAAAACAGTATTGATGTAACCCAAGGATTTTTACAATACTTTACATTTTACGGTGCACCCGAATCAATAACCTTAGATAATGAAAGCGATTTTAGGAACGAAACCATACAAAATACCTTAGAACTCCATAAAATAAATATTCATTTCATAACAAAAAATCATCTGGAATCAAATGGATTAATTGAACGATTACACTTGATGTTATTAGAAGAAATTAGACTTTTAAGATTAACCTATAAGAAAGAACATATTACTAATTTAATGTCATACGCCCTGATTACTTATAACAACACAATTCCATTCTTCAACTAACTTTAAACCCCTCGTATTAGCATTAGGACATTCAGATTCTCGCAACCCCTATGATATACACTGTAACAATTTTTTTTGACAATTATAAAAGTCTATAAATTTATTTATAAAATACACTGCACTATTTATTAAAATATACATTTAATTTTTGCAATATTAATAAATGTACAGATCAGTACAATATAGCCCAATCACGAGCCGTATATTAATTAAGCTTAGGCTCTATTCGTAAACGTTGGTTGTCTGAATAACATTCCAAATGTCAGACGATTCTTGTGTCTAGTGCGCATTCAGTCCACTAAGGTCAGTCACGCTCGAGCCTTCACTCTGGTGACAAGCACCATGGCTCAGAATTTAGTTCGAGCGAGAGTGACTTGTGAATCGCCATAGGCATGGCAACGTGATCAGGTGCTGAAAGCACTCGACTTTAGTTCTGGTGCTGATAATGGTAAGCAAATTAAATTATTATTGTGTTAGATTAAATGATTTTATTATAGCGCTCATAGATTGATCGACAATAATCTCATAGATTGATTAATAATACAAAAATGTAATAAATTTTAATCCTGCACATTCACCGTTGATAAGCTTGCGAATTTATAAGTTCAAATATCATGTTTAATTTCTCAATTTACCGTTAAATAATCTCGCTTTAACATAAGTTAAAGAAAGTCTAAAATGATGTACTTTGGGTAGCCCGTTTTATGGATTGGTTTTGTTTCGATTTGCTTCAATAAATTGCACAACAAGTTGGTGTAAATGGTTCTCAGTAAAGATCCAGTATAATACGTCACTTGTTTGTCGAAAGATTGCAGGCCAACGCATGTGGTTTCGACCAGGTATTTGTTTCAACGAAGTTCAAAGTACCAGTTTGCAAGGTATGCGTTTTTCTAACAACTTGACGACAGCTGTTCGTATAACTTGACAGCGAGGTGAATAATTGAAAATAACATTGTAGTATTTTACGACTTTTGTTTTACAAAGTAATTATGAAAACTTTTGTTATTTGGAATTTACTATAGTATGAATTATGGATTAAATTTGATATTACTGCAAATAATTAAGATTACAAATATCTTTATTTAATCCTAAAAAGTATTCCATTTAAATTCAGTGACACATCAAGTAATTATGAGAACTAATTTTAATTGTCTTGGAATATTTAACATATTTGTAAACCAAGGTATGAGATCTGTGTATTTTGCGTAATTGATTTAAAAAGCCTCACAAACATGTCTAATACATTATTAATATTTTGATTGGTAGTAAAGACAGTCATTATTTTTATATTTAAACATCTGTGTCTAAACGATTAGGCCACATTATTGATGTATATTTTGTGTAGAAAGAGAGCTAAATTTAATTAAAGACATCATATAATTTAATTGAACAAATGTTTTATTTTGGACAAGTGAGTCCAAAGGTAGGGTTAATAGAGTTAAAAGGTAAAAGCACATATACACCCTTTTATAAAAGTAAAGTTTTAGCTGTGACTTGATAAAGAAGCACTAAACAGCACTTTCAAGAGGTTTAATATCTAAATTTCCCTTTATAATAATGTTGAAATTATTGGTACTAATAGCTACACCTTTTTTTATGGTATAAGGTAGCAAGAGTGCATCTCCTGCGTCTTTTGTTATTATATTAACACAACTATTTTTATAGCTCTTGCTTTAGCAGTAAAGACGATTTTTCCCTCTAAGAACTTTCAAGTTTTCCCTTAGAGTAAACCCGTGTTTAAAAATTCTAGGACTTGGTGGCGCCTCTTTACACCCCTATTTAGTATTTTAGAGCCAGTCAAATGATTCATGTTTTTTGTTGTAAAACGCACGACCACTCCTCATAAGCTCAACCCGAGGACTAGACCCCTAGCTTAGCCGGAAGACTGTCGATTGCCCTCCATCATTAGGGAGTCGAACAATTTATCTAGATGATAATTAAACAATCAAGATAAATTTATTATAACACTATAATAAAGAAGTATATCAACAGTACGCCAGAGACCACAAAGAAAAATTTAAAATTACTTACAATAACGTTAAAAGTAAAATAGACAAAGATAAGGAACGTATTACAAAAACCCGCAATGAAAACACCAATATAAATAAATTCGCAGTAGGACAAACCGTCTATGAAAGAAATTTTAAAAATAAAAGACACAAAACGGCCCTCAGAAATTTAGGTCCGTTTAAGATCAAAAATATCTCTGATTGAAATGTGACAGTAGTAGACAACGAAAAACCGTAAGATATATTCACTTAAAAAATTTAAGACAGCCTGTAATTTCAAATAGACAGCCATCACCCTTGCTGTCAACCTCCACCCAGGTAGTACGGACGACAACGAAATAATTGTAGAAGACAAAAAACAACCCCGGTATACTACCAGTAAAATTGGGAAGTATGCAAAACACAGTAGGCTATTGGACTTTCGAACAGAAATTTGATTTAACTGAATTAAAACAAGAATTTTATATAATTAGAGACAATTACGAGAGACTGAAAAAATCAAGGGACACAGCCAAATTAGGAAATGAGTATGCGATTGAAATGCTTAATTACAAAAGCATAATGAAAAACATCCTTAAGAATACAAACGATTAATCCAATCGATCAATACTAACAGACCAAACCACAAGACAGAAACGAGGAATTATTAAGGGATTAGGTTATATTATGAAAGCTATCACTGGCAATTTAGACAACCATGATGCCGAACGATACGACAATGCAATACAATATAAAAACTATTGTTAGAAACCAAATTTCCTTAACACGATTAAATACGAAAATTAGTCAAGAACCAAGACAGTATAACAAATAGAATACTAACTCTTGAAAGTAACATGCAAACCACAATGTTAGGAATGCGAGATTTAATAAGATTTAACACGATATTCAATCAAATGGTATCAACCCTTACTGTAATTCAACAAATTTTAGCTACATTAGAAAATGCTGTAACATTTGCTAAATTAAATGCTTTACATGCTAGTATTAAATGAATTATTAGGAATCAAATCACTTATAACTCCTAGTAAACTAACTACTTTTTGAAGTAATAGAATCTAATATACTTGTATTTGAAAAAATAGCCATAGAAAGTTACTAGCCAATATCAAGTTATTATCCCTAAAACCAAGTTCTTTTCCGTAAATGAACTTAGGTACGGATTCACAAATGAAAAATGCACAGAAGTAGCACCCAACCAATATTTTTGTCAATCATTAACAACAACAGCTATTCAAAACAATTATTAAGATTCTCTAATCATTACGAGAATTGTGTGCCAAAACCAGTACAAATTACAGACATTAAAATTCAGAAAGTTTCGTACAACAAAGGGATTGCTGTATTTCCGCAAGAAGTAATAGCAACCGCCAAGTGCAACCAAGACGAAAACAGTTTAGCCCTAATCAGAAGCGAAGCGATCACTATAAAGGAAGATTGCTATTTAAAATTAAAAAGCGAACTTATTCGAGTATATCAAAATCTAACCGTGACGAAAAAATTTGCAAATCTACCCGAACTACAGTTCAAGATTCTTTAAACCGACGACAACGAAATTATCAAAAAATCCATGCAATTAGAACATCTAGACCTCGACTATCTCAACCACGCAGTCAAATTAATGGACACTTATAAAGAACACTTAAGTGAGTTAAAAGTGCCTAAATTACATTATGACAATATTAATGTTTGGGCAATTTTATTGATCATTGGACTATTTTTATTAACTGTTTATTTACTGTATAAAATGTAGTTTAGAGATAAGAACAAAGAAACAAATACGAACAAAGAAATCATAAATGAACCCTTAGTGACAATGAGTTTTAAAAATTAAGTACACCCCTTAATTTTTGTCTAAGTCGGGAGGAGTTACATATATCCCCCAATTAATATGTGTACAAATATAAATAAATTGTTTTAAGAAATTGAATGTTACATTGTATAATTAAAGGACACGTTATAAAAGGTTAATGAAAGTTCATATCAGACGTGAGAACGGAAGCAACTACATTGTATTCCAGACGCAACATGATACTACAGATGCATGACACAATGAACTATAAGAAAGCAATTTTTATAATTAAGATGACTAAGAAGTAAGACATTGTATGTTATCAAGAAGTAGCAGACATGAGATCTGCACTTCGCACAAGATGATGCGAGAACAGGGATTAAATAAATACCCTGAGGAGCCCCTGATGGCCAGTCAGTCTCGAACTTCATAACTTTAGCATTGTTGGTTGTTCAAGCTACTCATCACAATTAGTAATTATGAACTTTGATTATTTTAAGACGTTATTGAACATAACGTACAAGTTGGTGAACCATTTTTGTAATTACTGTATAAATAAAATTGATAGAAATGTTTTTGGAAATAAATTTTTAAAAAGAAGCTGCCAAAAGTCCAAAACCTATCTCGCTTAGTCTAAGAATAAAATATTGGAAAGTAAGCGATGCGTTTGAACACAAAACATGATTGACAGGTCCTGCGGTGCGAGATTTCTTGATTGTCAGGTACAAGACTTTGTATTTAAAGATTACAATAAGTACATTTGTGAATGTTATTTGCATAATTCTGGTGTGTATTAGAGTAATCTAGAATAATAGAAATGTATATAAATTTGCGGTCATGGATATTGCAGGTCAGTTCTGAAGTTCCGGTTAAATCTTTGATTACGATATGTTATAGTGTAAGGCTTTGGTACATATGTGATATAAATCACTATCGATATAAATTCCTATAGTGTTGATATAAATGATGATAGCGATAATATAAATTAGTAATTAGTGCTTGGATAGCTGATTGTAATGCTTTGATACATACGATCAGGACTGAACTGTACTGTACTGTACTGACTGTACTGTACGGCGAAAACTGGGCGTAAACCGGCGTAGTGTGGGTGGAGGTGGGATGGGAAATTTTGAGTAGGTGGCAGCTTTGCACTTTGCATGTTATTTGAGAATGATATAGCTTAGAAATGTTAAAAGAATACACAAAAGTCAAAAAAACCAAAAACAAAAGAACTCTAATTATCTGAATATGCACGGCGAATTCCACACTGTTTCACCTGAATTGCGCGGAACAAAACACCGGATATTAAATCAATACTTTAAACACCAGGCAAATAGATAACAAACCAGGTTGATAATTAACTTAAACAAACCAAATAAATCGATTAAACAAAGAAATTGAAATAAAGTTGGACCTCCCTCCTCTTACTTCTTCACCCCTTCTCATCAAGTTAAAAATATTAGTGATTGCGATTCTTTAGGATGTTTAGTGCGTATTTAATGCATATTTACCATGATTTTAACAGTGCATACCCATCTCCCCTTAACTGTAAGAGATAATTAGATATAGACAGACGACTAGATCTTCGAATCCTGAAGAAGTTTGCATTCCAAGTATTTATAAATATTGTTATGGCTGTACTCACATAAGCATTGATCAGTTAATTAAGTTTGAACGGGCACGTTTTAGTGTGATGGCGCTAGCCGAATGCTTATGCGAGTGCACCTGATAATTTAAGTGTTAGTTCTTGCTATTTTATGCACTTTTATATGCCTAATGCTTTATTTAGATATGTGTATTTGGTACCTATAGTGTATATTTATATATTTTATTGTTTTGTGGCTTGATTTGTTTTGTTTTGGGTTTTGTTGGTTTTTGGTCGTATCTATAGGAAAGAAGATCGAAATTAGAATGTCAGTTAGGGAACGATAGGGAAAGGTTTTGGAACGTTAGGGACGAATTTAGGCTGGAGTTAGAATAAAATACTTAGACTAGGGCGGACGATATTGTAAATTTATAGAATAGGAACAAATGGCTGGATTGGCTATTTGACGAATGCTTAGAAATTCGAATCCATTAGTAAATAATAATTTAGCTACATTTTGATAGTTTTTAGTCGACCTTTCAGGTCGCATCGATATACGGAATTGGCAGCTGGTATCCGGTAATACGGATCCCTTCCTTTTTGCTGGCGTTTTGTTGATCAGATACACTCCAAAGCCAACGCTATAGGTAGCGTTATTTAAACCCTAAGTTTAGTTTTAGTTTATTTATTTCAATTATGGTTAATTAATTTTGAAGACAGATTTATACGAATCACGTAAATATAGGCGTTTAAACCCAATGTAGTACCTTCGTATAGAGCATTGGGGACGTTGCCTTGTGAGTGAAAAATTGGCATACAAAGATGCTGATATGCGATGGTGTATTATCGTAACATGCAATTTCCGATCTGAATCGTCTGTGACTTAATACGTAGGATGCGCTGCAACAAACGTTTGAGAACTTCCAGGTAGAATGCAGCATTCACTGTTTGGCTAGCAGGGAAAAAATTTTTTTGGATGTTTCCCTCTGTCGAAAAATGTGATTAACATTATCTTACCTTGGATTTTTGCATGCGGTTCTTTGTGTGTCGCAGGGAAGAAGATAATCACCATTCCATTGGTTGTCTGTCTGTTTCTTATTTGAAACACCAAGATTTGTCCTATGTGACAATGTAATCCAAAAAAGACGGATCCCGATCACACATGTCGATGAAATCGCCACTGGTTTCAAAACGTTTTTGTTTTTGCGCAACACATCGTCAACAAATCTTGGATTTAACAAATTTTCAAGGATGCTGACTCCCAGTGTGTCTATGATAATGCCCACTTCTTCTGCTGTTAATTGCAGAATTAATCGATTTTTGCTAGCAATTGTCGCAAATATTCAGTGTTTTTCGGTGTCGTGCTTGTGGTTGGCCGATCGTTCTCCACAGATTCATTGCCCACGCGATAGCGTGCAAACCAATCGCTCACGCATTTTGTACTCACAGTTCTTACCCGGATACTTGCATCAATGTTTCGTACATTTCTGTCACCGTTTTGTCCAATTTGAAACTAAACTTAATGTTGTGCCGTTGCTTAATTATTTTTCAAGGCACACACTCGGAGTACTGTCGAAATAAATTCAATAGTACTTTTTTCTTGGGTTTGAGAGAAGCGTTATGCCTAACTCACCGGATGACTGTTGAGCATCAATTTCCGGAAGAGTATGGAACTCGCCAGGAACTAGGTGGTGTGTCAAGTGTCATCGCACTAAATTCCCTTCTCCCTTCTTTGTAGTGATAGAATCTCAGGAACCACCTATTTAGGCATCTACTTCGGGGGAGCTCGAGGGGTATGGTGGGTGGTTAGCCTACTCTTAGGGGTTCTGTCCCCCTTAGGTCATATTCTTTCCTGTTAAGAATCTTGTTCACATATATTTCAACAGCTTTCCAGTGTTCTTGGGATTCTATAATGATACCGGTTAGATTTTCCAGGGTAATATCTTTTTGTATTTCCAATTTCAATTGTGTTCGGGCCTTGGCCCATCTTGCACATACAAATAAGGTGTGGTTTGCGAGATAGGTTTTGAACCCTTTGAAGCGGCTTTTTAAAAAGGCTTCTTCCAAAAAACTCTTCTATCAATATATTTTAAACAGAAATTACAATATTAATTTTAATTACTTGTACGTTATATTCATTAACGACTTGGTTTTAAAAATAATCAAAGCTACTAAACACTAAATTAATTAATTAAAACTAAATGAGTAGCTTGAACAACCAACAATGTAAAAGTTGTGAAGCTCGAGACTGACTGGCTATCTTGGGCTTCTGAGGGTATTTATGCTAACCCTCACATTGCTGTGGGAACAGCAGAGCTCATGTCTGCTATTTTTTGATACAATACATTGTAACAATCTTACTTAAGATTCAATAATTACATTTGATTACTTATATATCCTAATTTGAGGGAAATGTAACTCGCGTGGTCCTCAAAATCGTCACAATACCAGCAGCTACTGCTTGTTTCTCTCACGATCCTTCTCAAATTGTTCTATAGCAGCCATGGCCGGCTAGGGCCGGAGTGATGTGGAAATTATCTTCCCTGTGTTTTCTATTAATCCATTTTTGGGTATCTCAAGTTGGTTTGGCAGTCCAGCGTCCTTTTAGGGACTCCTGTCACTTCTCTTGTCATCGCTCTATCATTTTCTCTCTTATTTCTTTTTTGACCTCTATCGTCTCTCTCTCTGGGTGGTCTTTTTCCCACATTAAGAATTCCGCTTCTTTCCCACGTAATAAGTCGATGGGGTAGAGTCCCGTCACCACTCAGTTTGCGTCCGTGGACACAGTTCGGTAGGCGCTGCATACCCTTATGGCCATAGTGCGTTGACATTGTACAAGCAAGTTATGACACCTCTTAATTCGCACAACTTCGCTCCATACCATTGACGACGCGTACAGGATGATAGAGTGCATGATGGAGTGTAGTACTTTCTTTTTCTGGTGTTCTAGTTTTCTTATATTTGGCAAGAATACTCCTAGTGCCTTCGTACTCTTCGCGGCTTTAGTTGACACCCTTTCCATGTGTCTGGCAAAAGTAAGGTCATAATCAAGTGTGACTTCTGAGTAGTCCACCGTTCGGTTAGGAGTCACTATATGCTCGCCTATCTAAAAACCGAGGTCTTTTGCTTTCTTACTATTGTTTAGTGTTATCGCCGTGATTTTTTCGTGAGTCAGCTCTAAGTATCCTAGTACTGCTTTAGTAGCCTCGCTCGTTTTCCCGCCAGAGGATGGGTCCAGAACTGTTCAGACATGCCTACGCATGCGAGCTACTTTTTTTAATATATTAGACCATTCACCACCTCTGTTAAGCTGGCAAGACCAAATCGGCAGAATTGATTCAGACCTATTTCATTATTTACTGGTTATTTTGTGCTAATTTTTGCCGTTAATAAAAATTTTGTACTACGTACCGTTTTGAAAAAAATTGTGGCGCTGCTAGCTTAATATTAAGCTAGCAGGACCACATGCAAAAGAAAGAAAAAACAAAAAGAGGTATAAATACAACGGTCAGAATTTGTGCTAATTTGTGCCGTCCAAAACAAGCAGCTAAATAGATTCATTCCGCTTGAAACAACGGCAATTTCATTTATCACGATTAGGTTCAAGAGTAAAGTACCCGTTTGCACAAACAGAATCAATCAGTACTGCAACATTCGAAGCACACTAATGTGTGCTTCTCAAATGTTCACTCACGAAATTTGTACTCTTCCGCTTTTCTGAAACACCTCCAGCGAAACCTTCTCGACACAAGAATAAAGTATTCGTTTCCACGAGCAGAATCAATCGGTACTGCTACATTCGAAGCACACTAATTTCTGCTTTTCAAATGTTCACTCACGGATTTTGTACCTCACCCTTTCTGTGAAAAACCACCTCCGAAACCTACTCGACACAAGAGTAAAGTATCAGTTTCTACGAGAAAAATCAATCGGTACTGCGACACTGGAAGCACACTAGTTTGCGCTATTCAAATATTCACTCATGGATTTTGTACCCCACTCCTTCTCTGAAAAGCCGCCCACGAAACCTATTCGGCACAAAAGTAAAGTATTCGTTTCCACGAGCAGAATCAATCGGTACTGCTACATTTGAAGCACACTAATTTG
The DNA here is from genome assembly GCA_036346225.1 of Platerodrilus igneus. NCBI lineage: Eukaryota > Metazoa > Arthropoda > Insecta > Coleoptera > Lycidae > Platerodrilus > Platerodrilus igneus. The sequence continues at coordinate 4,882,442 of JARFIW010001436.1, read as the reverse complement.
TGTTTCTCAAATATTCACTCACGTAATTTGTACCTCGCCCCTTTTCTGAAAAACTACCCGCGAAACCTATTCGACACAAGAGTAAAGCATTCGTTTCCAGGAGCAGATTCAATCGGTACTGCTACATTCGAAGCACACTAATTTGTGCTTATCAAATGTTCACTTAGGAAATTTGTACCGAATAGGTTTCGCGAGTGATTTTTCAGAGGTGTGGGGTACAAAATCCGTGAGTGAATATTTGAACAGCACAAATTAGTCTGTTTCGAGTGTCACAGTACTGATTGATTCTGCCCATGGAAACGGATACTTTACTCTGTGTCGAATAGGTTTCGCGGTTGATTTTTGAGAGAAGTGTGGTACAAAATCCGTGAGTGAACATTTGAAAAGCACAAATTAGTGTGCTTGGAATGTAGCAGTACCGATTTATTCTGCTCGTGGAAACGAATGCTTTACTCTTGTGCCGAATAGGTTTTGCGGGTGGAGTACAAATAACGTGAGTGAACATTTGAGAAGCACAAACTAGTGTGCTTCGAATGTAGCAGTACCCATTGATTTTGCTCGTGGAAACGAATACTTTATTCTTGTGCCGAAAAGGTTTCGCTGGAGGTTTTTCAGAAAAGCGGTGGAGTACAAATTTCGTGAGTGAACATTTGAGAAGCACAAATTAGTATGCTTCGGATGTAGCAGTACTGATTGATTCTGTTCGTGCAAACGGGTACTTTACTTGTAACGTGTAAAAATTCTAAGCTAAATTATGTGTCGACATTACTGCTACAAACCCGTTAATTTAGTATTTATTCAATAACGTTCTACCCAGTATGAATTCTAGTACTCTTGTATATTTCTTAAACCAATAAAATTTATATTAAAATTTATACTACAGCTGATCACACAATTAAAACCATTGCGCGTGTTCCTTACTCGTATGTTACGATATCTAAGATAATCAAGTTGTTCGTCGACTTGTGTCAGATGGTCACTTTTGTCTTGTCAAGCCGAAAGGTCACTTGCTTTGTTAAATTAAACAGGCGAGATGAAACAGGAAACTAAGTTTTCCTGGCGTAAACGCCGAATTCAATCCAACTATTTCAGTTTAGTTGTCTAAGACAACAACTTTCTAGTTACCGCTTGAAGCGAGCGGACGTGTTTTTGCAGTGCTCCGCTTTAGCAACTAAGAAGTAAGTTTTTATCTAGGGTTTTTGCTATTTAATTTTATATTGTTTTGTTTGAAGCTTTGTTTTTTATTGTGTTTTAATACTATAATTGTGTGGCATCAAAATTTAAATACAGGGCAGAAAATAAAATTTAAAAACAGAATTTAAATTAATTAAATACTAAATAAATCGCGCATTTCCTTGTGATTTAAATTAAAATCCGCGTTTTAAAATAAACCTACTAAATTTCGGGCTAATAAACTAATAACCTATTAAACAAATACTCAAAGAAAACTTCGAAATAACTTAAAAAGGCGTATTTAATAAATTTAAAACAAAAACCGCGTAAATCGAGTTAAAAAGCCGGGTAAAACAAATTAAAAGTGTGTGAATTTTTATAGTGCGCGTATAATCAAATAATAACCTAAAACAAAAATCTAGCCCCTTTTAAATCAAATAAATAACTTAAAAACTGTAAATTTTAGAACAATTTTAATATAAATTTTCCGTAATTTAAGTACACGCGTACTTAAAAGTACCTTTCAAATCGATTTTGGTGTAATTAAGCGGTGTAATAGTTAAAGGTTGTGCTAGTTACCAAGTGATTAAGTGATAGGTCATTTCCGGTAACCGCATTCCGATTGCGCTCGACCTTATTTGTTAAATACATATTTAAAAATAAAGTGTTGTTATTTATAAATTAGATATTTTGAAGTAATTAGTTTATTTAAATTTAATTTGGCGGTTTATAAATTTAAAATAAGTAAATAGTGTTTGTTAGGGTATATTTATTGATTGAGGTATTTTTATTGGGTTAGCGATTTTATTTGGTTCTAGTTGTTATTTTGACGCTTAGCGTTTATTGCATTTTTGTTAAATTTGAAAATTTAATTGGACGGTTCGAAGTTTAAATAAATACATGTTTACGGTTCACCTTTAACCAAAACATTTTATTGGACCAACGTTTTGCGTTCTTCTAGCGTCGTTCTTTTAGCGTCGTAACGGTTAGGACGTTTTTTGAGCTGCGTTTTAGGTGTCATTTTTATTGCTAGTTTGGTCAGCATGGTGGTCCACCGCGATGAGGAGCTACTGCCCAGTAGGAAGAGGGGCGATCGGTCGGAGTCTTCTAGGTCGGCGGCGGAGGGCGCTGTTGGGGAGAAACAGCTTAAGGTAGTGCTAAAGGACTTCTTGTTGTTTTCAGTTTTTGTTTCAGTTTGTCAGATTTTTAGGTTTGTTAGATTGTTAGAGTTTGTTAGGTTTGTTAGATTTTTGTTTAGATTTTTATTTACGGTGGATTAATTGTGAAGTTGGGATTAATAAGAAGCACGATTATTTTCGCGTTTAAACCCAATGTAGTACTTCCGGGTGGAGCATTGGGGGCGTGGCCGCAAGTAAAGCGGCCCTTATTCAAATTATAATGTCTAAGACAACAAACTCAGGAAGTAATTTGATCTTTGCAACGGTTTGTTTAATAGGTAATTAATTACAATTTATAATAAAGTATATTGCAGTGCAACTTCCATTATCTACAAAAATTTTAATGAAATATTATGGTTGTTCTATTTGGTTGATGTTTAAATAAAATTTATCAACATGGAAATTTATTTTGTATTTAAATTATAAACAGATTTGTTGGAACCGTGCCGACACATGGCCGAATAGTTACATCGCGTCATGTGCTTAGAGGTTAACAGGTCGTTGACGCCGATGGGTAAGCCCATTTAATTTCCTGAAATTTTTGCTGCATGTGCTGTATTTTATTTCGTATATAGATATATGAATTTACGTAGTATTTAATTGTTCAGTTGTAGTCAACCGTGTACAAATAATTTAGTAGCAAACTTGCTAAAAGAAAGAGGCTTAACCTTTTTAAGGGCATACTATTTAAAATATATATAATGATTTTATTTCAATAATCACGTGTTCAAATTTAGAAATTATTCCTTGGCAGACTATGTATAAAAAGGTAATAAGTATAGATAAATCATGGTATCATGTTGTTTGCAGCATTTAAAGTTTAAACTAAACGTTATTTCTTATCTTGTTTACCGCAAACTTTATTTCAAGATGTTCAGTTTATGTACCTTCATTCCAGAAAATGAAATTTTAAATTGAGGTTAACTAACAAATAAATTTTTGCATTTACAAAAATTTCAATCACTTGTACAGTCTTTCGTAGCGCTACGTCGGACTATTAAGTATAAATAAATATTGTTAATAAAATACAGAATTTAATTAAAATTCAGTAGAATAAAAATTTAAAATTTACCTTTACATCTCCTGAGTAACGTAGTAATTATATTTATAAGAATTTAACTTTTGTTGAGTTGCATTTATCATGTACATAATTGTTTAATATGAGAATATAGAATCAATTTTTTCTTCAGATCATTTTTTTGAATATTTAATTTCTCCCAAAGATTTTATGACCGTTGAAGGAATTCATTCAGTAGAATTACATATAACAATTCAGTGATAACCATTTGAACAAAAAGAAGAACTTCGTGTAATCACAGAATTATTAGATAATGATATGCTTGTTAGTTGTATTTATGTTTCAGAGCCATCCTAGAACTTCGTTAGAGCAGAAAAGAGTAAGTAACGTATAGGTGGTATTAAACTTAATTCGTAAAGAGGCTAGAGAACATTTAGGTTTCCAAATTTTCTCTTTAATCAAATTGATTTACTCAGTTGCTTTATAAAAAATTTAGGTGGCGTCCATTATCTTATTTTCTTTCAACTTTAATATACCCACTGACCCAATCTCATGCGACCGTGGGTCAAAAACTCAGTTAGCTAAAAGTCTTAAGAGCTTTATTGTTCTAAAAGCCGCTTGTCATTTAACCTTGCCCTGGGCTTGTTACAAATATATAAGAATTCTCGATAGGTTTAGAAAAACTCTATAAAAAATCTACCACGATTTTTTTTTACGTTTACATACTCTTGAACCTAATCGTGGTAAATGTAATTCGCCGTTATTTCAAGCGGAATCGATTTAGCTGCTTGTTTTGGGCGGCACAAATTAGCACAAATTGTGGCCGTTGTGGTTATACCTCTTTTTTTTGTTTTTTCTTTTTTTGCATGTGGTCCAGCTAGTTTAATAATAAGCTAGCAGCGCCACGATTTTTTTCAAAACGACACGTAGCACAAACTTTTTATTAATGGCACAAATTAGCACAAAATAAGCACTAAATAATGCAATATGTCTGAACCGATTTGGTCATGTCAGCTTAACAGAGGTTCATTCACAGCATTTAATATAAAACCTCGTATATCCATCTTTCGTTCTTAATAAAACAAACAGGTGATAGGTATTCAAAAGATTTTTTTTAATTCAAAATGAGCGTAATGTGACTGCACGATCGACCCAGGGTTATATTAAATTTAACACAAAGTTTTTGTGCTTGCCATTAGAAGGATAAACTTTCAAAACTGCACTAAAAGCTGGAGAAACGTGTTTTAGGTATTGTGCAGTTTCTGGTCATAAATTCAGCGAAACTTTACGAGATTCGTAATAACTGAAGTCTATAAAGATGATGAGTATACGGCTACTAAAGTTGAGCATAAAGAAAATATTAGTGCTTGGAAGTTTTCAAGCTTTAATTAAAATGTCGCCAAACATTGCAAGATAACTTTAATCGTGTTTAAAAGTTATTAGCTGCCGCTCGTTGTGAATGATGTTAGTCCTTATGTAACACTTTATGTATACTGTAATTACAGTAGTTTCATGAATCGTTTTCTGATATAAAGAGTAAATTAGTTTGCTTCCGGGAATGCCTATTCAGACTGAAATCTAGTGGCCTGGAATCGTTATGGAGTTGTATAACGTTATTTCATGCGAAAAATCAAAGCTAGTCTTACGAATACAAAATTCAAATATAATTGAGTTTCTGAGTTTTTTTTTGATAAATCCAGAGTGAGTGGAAGGTTTCGTTTGTTTTTCTGAAGAACAAATATTTCGTAGGGGTCCTACTGATGCTTTAGTTTACATTAAGGATCAACCATGTATGTAGTTATCAAATCTAATGCTCTTTATCTCAATAGTGAACATATAAGAATCGATTTTTATTTGAATTTCCCTTAAAGGTTACCATAAATGTCACATTATATATTAGCACCATCGGATTTACTTATTGTTGTGTTGGAGCAATTTCAAGAGTTGTACTCGAGGATGTGTTTAACGGGAAAATTTTAGAAATCCTGTAGCAGTTTTGAGAATGTTTAAATATTTTTTGTTAGGAACCCGATTGTCGTCATTCGTTTCTAACTTACTACTTGCAAGTGTAAGTGAATAACAAAAAAATAGAGGAAAGTAGAGTGAAATTTACATAGGTGTAAAGTAGAGGAAAATCAGTGAACCCACCGCCTCATTTCCACCAGCATCCTCATTTCCACACACATCTGGACCAAAAAGTTTTCTTCGACTAACCATTTTTCATCTTTCGAGATAAATATCTTAAATTTTATCTTTCGAGATAAATGAGCATCCTCATTTCCACACACGAGATAAACCTATTTTTAAGATTTTTTACCGCTAACATTCTGGACCAAATAGTTTTCTTCGACTAGCCATTTTTTTATCTTTCGAGATAAACCTATCTTGTTTGGTATCAATTAATATTAGAATTTTCTCAGCTACCCAAATCTCTAAGAATTTTTCAGATTGCACCATCCCTAAGGGAGCTACCCCAATTTTAAGATTTCTTACCTGTAGCGACTTTTGAGCGTTCTTATAAAATTTTTTTAGTCATGCGATACATCTTGTTAGCTTAGAATTTTATGTAGAATCTGCAAACAGATTTGAAATCGGACCACGCCCTGCAAAGTTATACTTTAAGCTCTTTTGCTCGTATATATTTAACTCCATTTTTTAAAACCTTTTTCGCTACCCAAGGTATATGCTTTAACCAACACAAAAATTAAGAACACAAAAGTTTAATAATTTATTTATCCAATTTACAGTTTAATAAACTATTACAATTTTTACAAAGTATAGCATTATTTCCTGTGTGTAGCCGAAAGTTTAACCTGTAACAAAAAAAGATTAATGGGTTGTTTAAAATAGAGGTGTAACAAAAGAGATTAATGTAAAAAGAGAGACGTGTTTTCAGTCAATAAGACATATTGTTGTTAACAATATGTTTTACCGTCCAGCGACACCACGTGGAGGTAAACACATGCCGCCGGGAACAAAGGAAATTTAATTAAAAGCAGAAAGTTTTGTTCGGAAACGCTACTGTAAAATATATAGAGCAAATAAATTATTCCCTGAATGTGTTTTCAATTGCAATAACTGACTATACAATCACTTATGAATTTTAAATTACACTTTATTTAACTAAGTTACTTTAAACAAGAAATTACCGCATCCAAAAATTCCAATGCATGCTTAACAATAATGTAGAAATGGCAAGGTCGACTTTTGGTGTAAGGATCGCGTGGTTAATAATGGTATGAAATCTATGGAATTTCTCCTGTAATGAAAGAAGAATGCATTCGTAATTGAAAATGCCTGCTACAACTTTCGCTAGATACCAGCCATGTATGTTAATTAGAAATTTTGTGTATGACATCATTAACTACCTAAATTTCAGAATTAACAAAATGTAATAAACCAGATTAAGTACTGTTCAATAATAATGAGTGAAAGTAAATGGGTCTTATTACATATTGAAATCCTAAATTACCTTACGTGACGCGGTAGTAGCATTATAACGCAAATTCCGGAAACTTCCAATGTGTTATTAATTTCATTTGTAACTCGTAATCCAACAAATATTTTTAGATTTTTAACGAACATGTGAATCACATTTGAAAGCTGTTTAAGTTTCTTCTCTAAACAAATGCGGTTATTACAATACGAAAGTACGCTAAAATGCAAGTCAATTAACAGCAATTAAATATTGCTTACTGACCTACCTTAATTAGGTTGCTGTGCTATTAGGACCAGGGTATGCAGACTTTAACACCTCCATCTCGCACGCTTTACAAGGATGTTGGTTGTTTCGTACAAGACCCTTTAACAACTGGTGGAGCTGAACGTTTACTGCTTAATGACATACCGTGCTGTTTTTCCTTGTGTTGCTGTAAGCTATTCTCGTAAAAGCGAAACCGCAAGTCCCACAGTTTAAGTACTTTGCTGTTGACGGATGTATAAGCTTAACCTTGGACGATATTACACCACGACATTTGTTCTGGTGTCGTTTGAGAGCATCCCTCCTGGTAAAGTAGACGTCACAGGGCTCGCATTTAAAAACGTTTGCAGGTACCATTTTAGTACAAAACAAAACCCGCACTATAGCACTTTGGTTAAACTTGTAATCGAACTAACTAAAAAGCTTACTCGAGCGTACCTGATTTATGCTCCTTATAGAATGCAAACCGAAGGTTTCCGAAGATACCCGAACGAAGTTGAGGATTCAGCGGGGAACTAAATGACGTCATAATCCTCGCAGCTCGTCCAATACATTTAGCGCTAATGTATGCGCCCGGTTCGCTTTGTCCATGCTGCGAATGCCGTTAGTAAAAACATCGGAAACGTCTTCCATGTTATACGGATCGCGTGCATATTAAAAATCCAAAAGGGTGGTAGCACACAAATTGTGTGCAAGTCGTGCTGTAGAAGATGCAGTGCTACTATAACCAAAAACACTTTAAACCATTACTAAGAAAATACCAACTTGTTGTCTACAGGATACTTACAACAATTTAATTTTAAATAACTTCTACGTCATACTTTAGGAAATGATAGGCTTGAATATTTTTCCAAATGAATCACCAAGCGAAAGTATATGCTTAACGGTATTAGAATTACCCATTAATTTCCTATTTTTACGACCGTGGTTAATTATAGATTGAAATTTAATTTGTGCACGTTCGAGCTTCTCGTAAACTAACATATTTTATAGCAACAATGCGCTGTATAATACATGCATACCCCTTCTCTGCGCTACTACTATTCTTGTAATTGCTAGAAAAAGTCACTCTCCTTTTTACTGTTAAGACTGGGCAAAGCACCATTTTTTATACTTTCTATAGCACATCGCACACTTTTTCGTCTGATAATTAAATTTTGCTTCTGTAGGCTTTTACACTTTCGCATAGCGGTCGGCCGCACGTATTGATTTCTAGAACCGGTAAGTACTCGATATCCTCCAAATAGAGAATTAGATGCTCGATGTCTGTCAATTTCCGATTCCCTCGTAAAAGGTAGAAAAAACTCAGTCAATAATCCATTATACTTCGACCCGCTCCTGTTCTGATAATTTACAAACATTTTTCAAACGACAATGGGCCGAGAATTTTTAAACCTCCGAGGGATCTTTAAGTTGTGATCAATTACACATCCGAGCTACGCGTAAACTAACATATTTTGCAGCAACTGTATAATACATGCATACCCCTTCTCTGCGCTACTGCTATTCTTGTAGTTGCTTGGAAAAGTCAGTCGCCCTTTTTATTGTTAGGACCGATGCAAAGCACCATTCCATACTTTCTTTATAAGTGTAGCACATCGCACACTTTTTGTCGGATAATTAAATTTTGTTTATGTAGGCCTTTACACTTTCGCTTATTTAAACATCTAATACGATCAATTAACCACTTTAGATTATTCTAACGGAGACAACCATACATTCCGCCATATCGTTCTTTTTAATTCCAACGATCCTATGGGCTTCCACGCACTAACACCTGACGTATTTTTCCTACTATTTGTTAAACAAAAACTACCGGTATCGATATTGTGGACGTAAACAGATGTTTGTGGATGTGTACGAGAGTATGTAACCATATACATTAACCAGTCTAAGCTATTTTATTTACTCCACGAAAACTGCTATTTTTCTAAACCACAATTAATAATCGCCTTTATAGGTTTAACATTTCTACCATTACCCAATGACTGGTGCTACGTACATGGAAACTATAATTTCTTATTGGAGAATTCTTATTCTCCCACACACTGCAGCGTAGTTGCATGCCTACCCCTTTTGGAGGTATATGCTCGTTATAGGTTGTAAGACCCTCGGTTTTACTTAACTACAATTCGTGAGACCCCTTTAATCTTTTTTTTAATCGTGTCCTTCTCGCGTACAATACAGTAGGACTTAACATTACTACCAACAAATTCTAATACCGGACACCCATTAAATACGTCTTTAAATTTCCCTACAACTTTTTTGTTCACAAGAGGCATATTGTATTTGTTGTCTCGAGGGTAGTCACTAGTGTCGAAATTGTTAATGTTTGCACTAATATTAAATTTTCTAGGGACCCCAAATCTGTAAACAGATTTTAAATAGGACCACCCATACAAAGTTATGCGTTTTAAAGACTAATTTTGCTCATCTTTATTTAACACCATCTTGAGAACCCTTTTTTGCTATGCAAGACATATGCTTTAACCAACCGTTTCCCTAGAATTCTAAAACCGCAGTGTCCCGCAAATACCACGTGGAGATAACACGTATACTCTGTCAACCAGGATAGAAGCCGGAAGGATTTGGAAGGTGGGAGAAGAACTTAAAAATTATGGAATCTTAAAACTAATATATACAAATCTAAACAACTATCTTATATCTTTACACCCCCCATGCGTAGATTGTTGTACTATTAGGGTGACGTAACGCTTGTCATCTTCCCTCGATAAACTAATTTTATTAATAAGCCGCGTATGCAAATCGTATTCTTTTACTCTGGATACATACGCAGACAAGTACTCCACACCAAATAAAGAATTGGATGCTTGGTGACTGTTAACATCCGCTTCCCTCGTGTACGCCCAGACGCATCCCAGCCCATGAGCACCCCTGCGCATGCACACCCTTGCCCATGCGCGCCCATGCGCGTGCACACCCCTGCCCATGCGCGCTGCCCATGCGCACCCCTCTCTGTGCGACTGCTATTTCGTGGTAACGTCACAGCCTTTTATAAATAAAGAACAATGTTATATACTATTATAAAATGTTTATTCTGACATTATACATAACAAATTTAAAAAAACAACTAATGCCAAGCATGGATCCATTTAAACTTAATTTTAATACAAAGTTATACACAGAAGACAGTCCTTTCTTTATGCTTGTTTGGAGTGGCTTTAATTTTATCTAATTTTATTCGCAGCTTAAAATTTAAATCGATACCCAAGTCCTCTATCTCCTTTTCTAACCAATAGTTTGATACATAGAGACCGTCTAGGTTTTCGAATTGTAAAATGTACCGAAGTTTGCCTCTATATTTAAAGTCTTTGATTCCGCCGACAACCAGATCCATTCCTTCGTGTAATTCTTCCAGCTTGTGACAATCTTTTAATCGCAGCTTTCCCACAATATCCTGCATACATATCTTGTTAGCTTGATCGACTTCTTCTTGTCGGTATTGGAGGAAATCCTTTTTCTCCCACACACCGTTGCGTAGTTGCATATCCACCACTTTTGGGAATATATGGTTGTTATAGGTTGTAAGACCCTCGGTTTTAAATGATCCGAGAGGTTCTTTACTAGGCAAATATACAATGTTTAGCGGAACCCCTTTTGCGTGTGGTGTACGCAAAGATTACGAAACCCGCATTCCTTAGTTCGTCTTTGTTATCTGCCATTTTGATAAATACGTTTTTAGAATAACCTTTTAAAAAGTATACGGATTTAGTACCATCCTTTTCTGCAAGAACGTCTACATAACTAAAAGAGTCTTTCTTACTAACCGCAAATGCATACAGCTTGTACAACCCGGATGTATCTAAGTCACTCCATCGACACATAAAATAATCTTTTAATTCTTCCTCATTTTCTCTAATAAGATGTTCTTTGTCTAACACATCTTTGTATTGTTCGCGTATTGTCGCAGTGTTTTCCATGTAGTCCAATTTTCGCCTTTTTGCATCCATTTCCTCTAATTCCAGTTGTCTTTTCCTTCCACTCACAGCATAAGGCATACATAATGGGGCAATTTCCTTTAACGTAAACGAATAGAGTTTACTACCAATATTTGCGCGTTGTCATACAACCTCTGGGCGAATGTTAGGTGTATTTATCAATCCCAATTCCGAAATGACTATTTCTTTTGGAATTGTAGAATAGGGTGTTGCAGATTGTGTAAAATATGTACTACCTGCTTTAATGTAGCACTTGTGTAAGATTTTATTTTATCTTGGCTGTCTTGCTCCTCTACTATCTCCAAATAATTTACGGGTAAATAGTTAAAACTAAAGCCAAAGCACATACTTTATCAATGTTTTCCTTTCTTTTGATTTTTCGGACAACTTAATTTGCAAGCCCGTCAATTTCTTTGTATTGCCATTCCCCCAATACACGTACTGTAGCAGGTTATTATTCGCTAAACAGCAGCTATTTTGTAGCTTGTCCGATAGCCTACTCCACATTTTGGCAAGTGGTACCGAGTACATTGGCGCCTTTAGGAAGTATAACTTACTATCTTCCAATAAGGTTAAACAGTCTTTTAAGGGTGTATACACTCGTTCCGCACTGACATAGCTTCCAATTGCACAGTTGTATATTCTCGCTTCCAATCGCGTAATACCATGTTCTTTGACCAAAGTAGACGCAAATGTTTCCCTTAAACGTACATCTGGACAACGTAAAAATCTAGTATATGATTGCCAAGTTGTTTATTAACACCAGGACTTGTTATCTGACACACAAATTTGTTGTATATCTTAATTCTTGCATTGGTTGTTAGCCATGTTAAACAATCAATCCCTGCAGTTTTATCGTTGTCAACTATAATATTACACTTTTCTTCGTATTTTCCCTTATAGCAAAAGTTATGCTTTGTAGTTAAATGATTACACATCTCCATCTTGCTAAATATGCCCGCAAAATCTTGGGTTACATCCATGTCAAAAAAGATAGAAATAATATTTTTCGACTTCGTCTAATATATCTGGTAGTTCCTCCAATAAAGTTTCCAACTTAACATCTGCTAGTTCCACTTTGTATAAAAGGAAAAAATAATAGGTTAGGTCAGCGCCGCGGCGCTGACCTAACCTATTAATTTTTCCTTTTATCTAACCTAGGTCCACACTTGGTTTTTAATGGAAAAACTCATTAAAAAGCAATTAGTGCTAATGTGTTTTTAATGAGAAAACTCATTAAAAGCAATTACCCTCCACCCTACTTTGTCCTTCTCCCTCCTTTCGCATCCGTACGACATACATCCAAACTATATCCAACATACACCTGAGATATCTCCATTTTGAATATTTTGGGGCTTGACAAAATTTTTAGTAGTTCGGACTTAGAAAAATTTTAACATAAATTTGTAAATTTTATACCAAGGCCTCTAACTCGAAACTGATATAGCTACCAAAATTTACAAAGCCAGTTATTACGACTACTCTGCGGTCAGACAGCGGCGCTGGCCTAACCTATTAAATTTTCCTTTTATCTAACCTAGGTCCACACTCGTTTTTTAATGGAAAAACTCAAGTAACAACAACAACAATACAGTAATAATAATTCAATTCAAATAGTGTTTATTAACGAAAATACAATAACTTAAAAACAAGAGAAGCTAATGGGGAAAATAATTTAGCCATCATTTACAAACAGGGCATCCCAGTTATTATTCAACGCACTGATAAAAAAAACTAAATAAGTGTAAGCAATCGAGTATATGTTCATCCCAATTACAAGTTTATTGTCATAATGTAGGAGGATTACGTACAAAATGTGTTGAATTATCTAATGCAATTGCTTTATCAACTCTTCGATTTGTAGAGATGTAGCGTCTCCCTTTTTCGATGCGCATCCCTGTCGGCTTAGGTTGGATAACAACATATTCGACTATCTTCGGCAATATACGTCCTCACTCTGTAGAATACGTAAGAGAACAATTTTTCGTATTCAATTTAGTATTCGATAGTAGCTAGAACGGTAAACATGAGCGTCTCCAAGATGATTAACGTTTCTCAACTTCTTGGGAATAAAGTGAAACCGGCAAATGAGCGATTTGGATTATGGCTGTTGACAGAAAATATGTGCAACAATAATCTGGTAAAAGATATTGGTAATATTTGTTATGTCGAAGGCGAACAGATGCTGACTGGTGGACTACACACACCAATTACAGAACCATTTTGTGACAATATAATGTTGGTTAAAATTTGCGACCTTTCTGACACCGAACAAGCATCTGCAAACAAAAGGATGTTTATCCTAAAAAAAGAAATTTGTGGTGCATTTAACAGCTATCTACGAAGAAAGTTCAACCGATTTGTTTCCGCTAGGCATGGTGTTAAAGCTAAGCTTCCGTTTTCTCTGGAAAGCACTAACAAGATGGGCCAGAGAGTAAAAGAAATTATCGGGGAAAGAAGACCTCGAATGCATTAATAAAAAATTCCAAAATCCTATATGTGTTCCATACAAAGTGGAACTAGCAGATGTTAAGTTGGAAACTTTATTGGAGGAACTACCAGATATATTAGACGAAGTCGAAAAATATTATTTCTATCTTTTTTGACATGGATGTAACCCAAGATTTTGCGGGCATATTTAGCAAGATGGAGATGTGTAATCATTTAACTACAAAGCATAACTTTTGCTATAAGGGAAAATACGAAGAAAAGTGTAATATTATAGTTGACAACGATAAAACTGCAGGGATTGATTGTTTAACATGGCTAACAACCAATGCAAGAATTAAGATATACAACAAATTTGTGTGTCAGATAACAAGTCCTGGTGTTAATAAACAACTTGGCAATCATATACTAGATTTTACGTTGTCCAGATGTACGTTTAAGGGAAACATTTGCGTCTACTTTGGTCAAAGAACATGGTATTACGCGATTGGAAGCGAGAATATACAACTGTGCAATTGGAAGCTATGTCAGTGCGGAACGAGTGTATACACCCTTAAAAGACTGTTTAACCTTATTGGAAGATAGTAAGTTATACTTCCTAAAGGCGCCAATGTACTCGGTACCACTTGCCAAAATGTGGAGTAGGCTATCGGACAAGCTACAAAATAGCTGCTGTTTAGCGAATAATAACCTGCTACAGTACGTGTATTGGGGGAATGGCAATACAAAGAAATTGACGGGCTTGCAAATTAAGTTGTCCGAAAAATCAAAAGAAAGGAAAACATTGATAAAGTATGTGCTTTCGGCTTTTAGTTTTAACTATTTACCCGTAAATTATTTGGAGATAGTAGAGGAGCAAGACAGCCAAGATAAAATAAAAATCTTACACAAGTGCTACATTAAAGCAGGTAGTACATATTTTACACAATCTGCAACACCCTATTCTACAATTCCAAAAGAAATAGTCATTTCGGAATTGGGATTGATAAATACACCTAACATTCGCCCAGAGGTTGTATGACAACGCGCAAATATTGGTAGTAAACTCTATTCGTTTACGTTAAAGGAAATTGCCCCATTATGTATGCCTTATGCTGTGAGTGGAAGGAAAAGACAACTGGAATTAGAGGAAATGGATGCAAAAAGGCGAAAATTGGACTACATGGAAAACACTGCGACAATACGCGAACAATACAAAGATGTGTTAGACAAAGAACATCTTATTAGAGAAAATGAGGAAGAATTAAAAGATTATTTTATGTGTCGATGGAGTGACTTAGATACATCCGGGTTGTACAAGCTGTATGCATTTGCGGTTAGTAAGAAAGACTCTTTTAGTTATGTAGACGTTCTTGCAGAAAAGGATGGTACTAAATCCGTATACTTTTTAAAGGTTATTCTAAAAACGTATTTATCAAAATGGCAGATAACAAAGACGAACTAAGGAATGCGGGTTTCGTAATCTTTGCGTACACCACACGCAAAAGGGGTTCCGCTAAACATTGTATATTTGCCTAGTAAAGAACCTCTCGGATCATTTAAAACCGAGGGTCTTACAACCTATAACAACCATATATTCCCAAAAGTGGTGGATATGCAACTACGCAACGGTGTGTGGGAGAAAAAGGATTTCCTCCAATACCGACAAGAAGAAGTCGATCAAGCTAACAAGATATGTATGCAGGATATTGTGGGAAAGCTGCGATTAAAAGATTGTCACAAGCTGGAAGAATTACACGAAGGAATGGATCTGGTTGTCGGCGGAATCAAAGACTTTAAATATAGAGGCAAACTTCGGTACATTTTACAATTCGAAAACCTAGACGGTCTCTATGTATCAAACTATTGGTTAGAAAAGGAGATAGAGGACTTGGGTATCGATTTAAATTTTAAGCTGCGAATAAAATTAGATAAAATTAAAGCCACTCCAAACAAGCATAAAGAAAGGACTGTCTTCTGTGTATAACTTTGTATTAAAATTAAGTTTAAATGGATCCATGCTTGGCATTAGTTGTTTTTTTAAATTTGTTATGTATAATGTCAGAATAAACATTTTATAATAGTATATAACATTGTTCTTTATTTATAAAAGGCTGTGACGTTACCACGAAATAGCAGTCGCACAGAGAGGGGTGCGCATGGGCAGCGCGCATGGGCAGGGGTGTGCATGCGCAGGGGTGCTCATGGGCTGGGATGCGTCTGGGCGTACACGAGGGAAGCGGATGTTAACAGTCACCAAGCATCCAATTCTTTATTTGGTGTGGAGTACTTGTCTGCGTATGTATCCAGAGTAAAAGAATACGATTTGCATACGCGGCTTATTAATAAAATTAGTTTATCGAGGGAAGATGACAAGCGTTACGTCACCCTAATAGTACAACAATCTACGCATGGGGGGTGTAAAGATATAAGATAGTTGTTTAGATTTGTATATATTAGTTTTAAGATTCCATAATTTTAAGTTCTTCTCCCACCTTCCAAATCCTTCCGGCTTCTATCCTGGTTGACAGAGTATACGTGTTATCTCCACGTGGTATTTGCGGGACACTGCGGTTTTAGAATTCTAGGGAAACGGTTGGTTAAAGCATATGTCTTGCATAGCAAAAAAGGGTTCTCAAGATGGTGTTAAATAAAGATGAGCAAAAATTAGTCTTTAAAACGCATAACTTTGTATGGGGTGGTCCTATTTAAAATCTGTTTACAGATTTGGGGTCCCTAGAAAAATTTAATATTAGTGCAAACATTAACAATTTCGACACTAGTGACTACCCTCGAGACAACAAATACAATATGCCTCTTGTGAACAAAAAAGTTGTAGGGAAATTTAAAGACGTATTTAATGGGTGTCCGGTATTAGAATTTGTTGGTAGTAATGTTAAGTCCTACTGTATTGTACGCGAGAAGGACACGATTAAAAAAAAGATTAAAGGGGTCTCACGAATTGTAGTTAAGTAAAACCGAGGGTCTTACAACCTATAACGAGCATATACCTCCAAAAGGGGTAGGCATGCAACTACGCTGCAGTGTGTGGGAGAATAAGAATTCTCTCCAATAAGAAATTATAGTTTCCATGTACGTAGCACCAGTCATTGGGTAATGGTAGAAATGTTAAACCTATAAAGGCGATTATTAATTGTGGTTTAGAAAAATAGCAGTTTTCGTGGAGTAAATAAAATAGCTTAGACTGGTTAATGTATATGGTTACATACTCTCGTACACATCCACAAACATCTGTTTACGTCCACAATATCGATACCGGTAGTTTTTGTTTAACAAATAGTAGGAAAAATACGTCAGGTGTTAGTGCGTGGAAGCCCATAGGATCGTTGGAATTAAAAAGAACGATATGGCGGAATGTATGGTTGTCTCCGTTAGAATAATCTAAAGTGGTTAATTGATCGTATTAGATGTTTAAATAAGCGAAAGTGTAAAGGCCTACATAAACAAAATTTAATTATCCGACAAAAAGTGTGCGATGTGCTACACTTATAAAGAAAGTATGGAATGGTGCTTTGCATCGGTCCTAACAATAAAAAGGGCGACTGACTTTTCCAAGCAACTACAAGAATAGCAGTAGCGCAGAGAAGGGGTATGCATGTATTATACAGTTGCTGCAAAATATGTTAGTTTACGCGTAGCTCGGATGTGTAATTGATCACAACTTAAAGATCCCTCGGAGGTTTAAAAATTCTCGGCCCATTGTCGTTTGAAAAATGTTTGTAAATTATCAGAACAGGAGCGGGTCGAAGTATAATGGATTATTGACTGAGTTTTTTCTACCTTTTACGAGGGAATCGGAAATTGACAGACATCGAGCATCTAATTCTCTATTTGGAGGATATCGAGTACTTACCGGTTCTAGAAATCAATACGTGCGGCCGACCGCTATGCGAAAGTGTAAAAGCCTACAGAAGCAAAATTTAATTATCAGACGAAAAAGTGCGCGATGTGCTATAGAAAGTATAAAAAATGGTGCTTTGCCCAGTCTTAACAGTAAAAAGGAGAGTGACTTTTTCTAGCAATTACAAGAATAGTAGTAGCGCAGAGAAGGGGTATGCATGTATTATACAGCGCATTGTTGCTATAAAATATGTTAGTTTACGAGAAGCTCGAACGTGCACAAATTAAATTTCAATCTATAATTAACCACGGTCGTAAAAATGGGAAATTAATGGGTAATTCTAATACCGTTAAGCATATACTTTCGCTTGGTGATTCATTTGGAAAAATATTCAAGCCTATCATTTCCTAAAGTATGACGTAGAAGTTATTTAAAATTAAATTGTTGTAAGTATCCTGTAGACAACAAGTTGGTATTTTCTTAGTAATGGTTTAAAGTGTTTTTGGTTATAGTAGCACTGCATCTTCTACAGCACGACTTGCACACAATTTGTGTGCTACCACCCTTTGGATTTTAATATGCACGCGATCCGTATAACATGGAAGACGTTTCCGATGTTTTTACTAACGGCATTCGCAGCATGGACAAAGCGAACCGGGCGCATACATTAGCGCTAAATGTATTGGACGAGCTGCGAGGATTATGACGTCATTTAGTTCCCCGCTGAATCCTCAACTTCGTTCGGGTATCTTCGGAAACCTTCGGTTTGCATTCTATAAGGAGCATAAATCAGGTACGCTCGAGTAAGCTTTTTAGTTAGTTCGATTACAAGTTTAACCAAAGTGCTATAGTGCGGGTTTTGTTTTGTACTAAAATGGTACCTGCAAACGTTTTTAAATGCGAGCCCTGTGACGTCTACTTTACCAGGAGGATGTCTCAAACGACACCAGAACAAATGTCGTGGTGTAATATCGTCCAAGGTTAAGCTTATACATCCGTCAACAGCAAAGTACTTAAACTGTGGGACTTGCGGTTTCGCTTTTACGAGAATAGCTTACAGCAACACAAGGAAAAACAGCACGGTATGTCATTAAGCAGTAAACGTTCAGCTCCACCAGTTGTTAAAGGGTCTTGTACGAAACAACCAACATCCTTGTAAAGCGTGCGAGATGGAGGTGTTAAAGTCTGCATACCCTGGTCCTAATAGCACAGCAACCTAATTAAGGTAGGTCAGTAAGCAATATTTAATTGCTGTTAATTGACTTGCATTTTAGCGTACTTTCGTATTGTAATAACCGCATTTGTTTAGAGAAGAAACTTAAACAGCTTTCAAATGTGATTCACATGTTCGTTAAAAATCTAAAATATTTGTTGGATTACGAGTTACAAATGAAATTAATAACACATTGGAAGTTTCCGGAATTTGCGTTATAATGCTACTACCGCGTCACGTAAGGTAATTTAGGATTTCAATATGTAATAAGACCCATTTACTTTCACTCATTATTATTGAACAGTACTTAATCTGGTTTATTACATTTTGTTAATTCTGAAATTTAGGTAGTTAATGATGTCATACACAAAATTTCTAATTAACATACATGGCTGGTATCTAGCGAAAGTTGTAGCAGGCATTTTCAATTACGAATGCATTCTTCTTTCATTACAGGAGAAATTCCATAGATTTCATACCATTATTAACCACGCGATCCTTACACCAAAAGTCGACCTTGCCATTTCTACATTATTGTTAAGCATGCATTGGAATTTTGGATGCGGTAATTTCTTGTTTAAAGTAACTTAGTTAAATAAAGTGTAATTTAAAATTCATAAGTGATTGTATAGTCAGTTATTGCAATTGAAAACACATTCAGGGAATAATTTATTTGCTCTATATATTTTACAGTAGCGTTTCCGAACAAAACTTTCTGCTTTTAATTAAATTTCCTTTGTTCCCGGCGGCATGTGTTTACCTCCACGTGGTGTCGTTGGACGGTAAAACATATTGTTAACAACAATATGTCTTATTGACTGAAAACACGTCTCCTCTTTTTACATTAATCTCTTTTGTTACACCTCTATTTTAAACAACCCATTAATCTTTTTTTGTTACAGGTTAAACTTTCGGCTACACACAGGAAATAATGCTATACTTTGTAAAATTGTAATAGTTTATTAAACTGTAAATTGGATAAATAAATTATTAAACTTTTGTGTTCTTAATTTTTGTGTTGGTTAAAGCATATACCTTGGGTAGCGAAAAGGTTTTAAAAATGGAGTTAAATATATACGAGCAAAAGAGCTTAAAGTATAACTTTGCAGGGCGTGGTCCGATTTCAAATCTGTTTGCAGATTCTACATAAAATTCTAAGCTAACAAGATGTATCGCATGACTAAAAAATTTTATAAGAACGCTCAAAAGTCGCTACAGGTAAGAAATCTTAAAATTGGGGTAGCTCCCTTAGGGATGGTGCAATCTGAAAAATTCTTAGAGATTTGGGTAGCTGAGAAAATTCTAATATTAATTGATACCAAACAAGATAGGTTTATCTCGAAAGATAAAAAAATGGCTAGTCGAAGAAAACTATTTGGTCCAGAATGTTAGCGGTAAAAAATCTTAAAAATAGGTTTATCTCGTGTGTGGAAATGAGGATGCTCATTTATCTCGAAAGATAAAAATTTAAGATATTTATCTCGAAAGATGAAAAATGGTTAGTCGAAGAAAACTTTTTGGTCCAGATGTGTGTGGAAATGAGGATGCTGGTGGAAATGAGGCGGTGGGTTCACTGATTTTCCTCTACTGTGTAAAGATAGTATTAATCGCGAATTGAAAATTTATGGTTAATATTGAAGCCAATTAATTAATCACCTAAATCTTTTCTTTATTAAACTAGAATCCCTTTCTTTTCTTAGAAAACCCCCGGGAAAGGATCTGAAGTGGTTCCGAAGATCTCTATCTGAAATTAAGACCCTGAATGAGTGTCTAGAATCCCAAAAATTCAATCATTAATATCTTATTCAAATCAAAACTATAATTAAAATATGGGCATATTTGCAAAAGTTATTTCAATACAGAAAAGCACATTTCGGTAAACAAAGGGATACAACACGCAATGTTTACTCACTGTATTTCTCCAACGCCCTGGTACTGAGTGGTGCAATGGGTCCAAAGGGATACAACGCGTGATGAACCCTCTCCAGCTACCAGGCTCGACGCAAGGGGATACAACTCGCAATGCGCCGCACCGAATGCAAAGGGATACAACTCGCAGTGCATTCCAAATTCAATTATAATCTAGTACTGGGAATAATAAGCTCAAAGGGATACAACGCGCATTGAACTTTCCTCCAGATACTAGAGCCTTGTTATAGGGAGTGCAATGGTTACAAAGGGATAAAACACGCGATGCAACCTTCCCTCATCAAATTTGCTTTTCTGTATAATTTTAAATGACATACATCTTAAAGCCCATAACGGCCACAAAGAAATAATAGAATTTCAATGCAACCCCTCTACGCAAAGAATATTGAAATTAAATAAATTCGCATGCAATATCACTTCAATCACATTCTTGAAAAATAAATTAATCAGTATAAAACACTCAGTGAGAAAACTCACCTATATATATTTTATATCAAAAGAATCACATGCACAAGCACAACACCCACTCAATGCTAACTGTACACTGTAAGCTTGCTTCCACTAAAACTCATTTTACTGGAATGTCCCTTGCATCTGTCCACAACCACCGAACTACCTCCCTTTGAAAATACTCATAATTGTACACAAAGCGAGGGTCGAGATTCTCGTGTGCCCTTTTATTTTTAGAAAGTTGGATATTTTTATAACATACCTTACATTCGGCCATATTGAATTTCGCCTCGTCCCGAGGTGGAGGATGAATCTGAGTCGGACTCGTCTGGAGCTAAGTCAACGCCATCTTCACCACTGTCACTGTTGGTAGTATCGGATACTCCACCTGGCTTTACCCATGGTTTCATTCTGTCAACGGCAATTATATTTTCATATTTTGTAGCTTTGGCGGTTCTATTGGAATTGGTCATATCGGTAACTACGTATCGATCATTAGGTAGCACAGCTTTAACGACCATCGGGCCGGCATAGGGGAGTATTAACTTTCGGCTAGTATTATCAGTTGTTCCTTGTTTCTTGATCAACACTAGGTCGCCTACTCCATAACACTTGGGCTGTTTCCTCTTTTTATCAAAATATTCTTTTTGTTTCGATGTTTTGATGCAATTTTTTTCGTTACTTCGTTTCGCAACGTGGGTAAGTTTTCTACAATTTGCGGAATCGTTGCTATTTCGTCGAGCAACGGCACGTCTGCACCACACCAAGGTTTGTACCCGTAAAACATTTGTGATGGAGTTTTTCCCGTGCTTTTGGAAACAGTAGTGTTTATAGTCAACTGGACATCTTTGACATTTTCGTCCCACCGATTTTCATCAGGTGTCGTAGCAAGAAGAACCCCTTTTATAGTTCTATTTAGTCGTTCTACTTGTCCATTGGCTCTAGGCGTATGAACGTGTTTAATATGCTTCTTGCAATATCCAATAAACCTTTTTGAAGTAAACGCGCTTCCTTGATCAGTTATAACAGTATTTGGGTGTCCATAGTAGCTATAAATTTCTTGCAAATATTCGGTAACTAATTTTGCCTTGGTTGATCTGACTAGCTTTAGAAAAACAAATTTTGTAAACGCATCAATAACTACTAATAAGTGGTTATTATTTTTGCGACTTTTTGGGAAAGGTCCCATATGGTCGACGTGTATCATGTGTAGTGGTACAGGAATCTTTTCAATGGGATGCAATAGTCCTTCTTTTTTCCTCCTGGTTGTTTGCTATAAAGGCAAGCTATGCAACAGGCGATGTACTTCTCTACATACTCACGCATTCGTGGAAACCAATAATTTTCACAAAGTGGATATAAGGTCTTCTCTACGCCGAAATGACCAGAGTCGTCGTGGGCCAGCTTAATAACTTGTGGTCTTATTTTACGCGGTATCACCCATAGCAATCCTCTAACAGTGATTCTATAAAGTCTATCATTTCACAATGCATAATTTTTGTAAACCTGTTTGTCATAGTCGGTCTTCGGTTCTTTTAATAGAACTTCTCGAATATCGTTCAGCTTTGAGTCTGTCAATTGTCCCGATAAAATCCAATCAGCTTGCTCAATTCGGAAAATTTCAGCAGGCAGTTCTTCGCTAAGTGCAGGATTCCTACTTAAGGCATCTACATGTTTAAGTCTGTTCCCAGGTCGATAAACTACTGTGAAGTCAGACTCCTGTAACTGCAGCCACCAACGGGCTATCCGGGGTAATAAATCCTTTTTGTTACTAGACGCCTTCAGCGCATTGCAATCGGTAACCACAGTGAAATGTATGTCCAATAAATAAACTTGAAACTTCTTTAATGTTTCTACAACAGCTAACGTCTCCAGCTCAAATGAATGATACTTGTTTTCTGCTTTCGTCGTTTGACGGCTATACTAGGCAACTGGGTGTAAACGTTCGTCTGACTGTTTTTGAAGCATAATACCCGCAACTCCTAAAGCGCTGGTGTCGGTATGAATTTCAGTTTCTGCCTTTGCATCAAAAATGGCTAAAATAGGTTTTTGTATCAATGAGTGTCGCAGTTTATCAAAAGCTGCTTGCTCCACATCACTCCATCTCCATTTGGTGTCTTTTTTCAGTAAATTAGTCAACAGTTGTGCAATTGTAGCGTAGTCTCTCACAAAATGTCTAAAATAACCGGTAAGTCCAACAAATTGACGAACATTGTGAATTGTTTGTGGAATCGGAAATTCTTCTATCGCCTTTATTTTTCCCGAGCCCCGCCTAACACTACCGCCTGAGATTTCGAACCCTAAATAAGTGACGGAGACTTCTAAGAAATAGCACTTGGACAAATTAAGAGTTGTCTTCTTCGCGCATCAACTGTAAAACGGTTTTCAAATTATTCATGGCTTCGTCCACAGTTTCAGCATGAATTAGTACGTCGTCCAAGTACACCGCTGCGAACCCTCTCGCAAACGTCAACAATTTATTCATAAATCTTTGGAAGACCCTCGGAGCATTCGTGAGGCCAAATGGGATTTTATTGAATTCACAATGTCCATCGGGAGTAACGAAGGCTATATACCGTTTTGATTTTTCTTTGATCGGTATCTGATAATATCCTGAACGCAAGTCGAGACTTATAAAGAATTTGGTACTATGCAACCGGTCTAGTTGGTCAGAAATTAACGGCAAGGGATGTTGTTCCTTTATGGTTAATGAATTTAATTTGGGGTAATCTATGCACAGCCGCTCTTCTCCATTCTTCTTTTTGACCAATAAGACAGGCGATGAATAGGGAGAACTGGACTCTCGAATAATTTTACTTTCTAAAAGTTCATTTACTATCGTCCTAACGGTCTCCTGTTGTCCAGGTGACATGGGATAGGATTGATAAGTAAAAGGAGTATAATCGTTCAATTTGATTCTCATTTCAACGGATTTAGCACTCCCCACGTCAGTAGCAGAATGGGAAAAACAATCCCGATAATTTTGGGGTAATTCGATTAATTCGTCACGCTGCTGTTTAGTCACCAGACCTACATTAATATTTTCGACAGGCAACAATGGACATTCAGTAATGTCCATTCTCAAAACTTCGTTATTTTCCTCTTCCTTTTCAAATTGGTACTGACTACAAGGAAATGCTCGAACTAAAAGTTGATGTTTCGTAATATGTATGTCATTATCGGAAAAATTAATAATAGGTAAAACAGTTTCCCTATCTGGACCTACAGTGAGTATAGTTCGTGGTATACAGTGCTCGTATTCCTCCTTTAATCGAAAACTTGCTTCCACCAACAAATTACCTTGATAGTCCTTGTCTTTAGATTCAACCAGTACATTAATGAAATGGTCTTTAGGTATTATTTTTGCATCTGTTGCTTGTAACACAATTTTTCCTACTTTTGGGAATATATCCCCAATTTACTAATATTTCCTTCACCTATAAGTAAATTTTAATCGTCTTTGATTATTACAATTCCCGGTAATTCAGTAAAGGGATGTCCTATTAAAATGGGTATATCTTGTTTTGAGTCGGGCACTACGTGGGCTGTCACTTTAGCTTTTATCTTATCCATACCTAATATAAAGTTAGTTTTCCCTAAAGATAAACACGATCCACCACCATATCCTTTTATGGATATTCTTTCTTCTTTATCATAACTTAAGCCTAGTTTTTCGATTTGCTCTAATTTAATTGCTATAATTGTGTTTTCTAAATCTAAGTATGCTTTGACCGGCTGTCCATTAATAAAAACGTCTTTAAAATATTTATTATTAGAGTTAAAAGTTATCTTACCGCCAACTAGTCAGGACACAGTCTTTGTATTATTGGGGTTCTTTCCCTTTTGTTTAAAATAGCATTCATTTTCCAAATGGCCAAGATTACGGCAAAAATCACATTTTTTGATTCTACAATCGCGCGCTCGGTGACCGCTTTTCTCACATTTGAAACATTTTTAAAACGTTCTTCACGCCCCCTTTTGTTTGAATTAAATCGTACGTTATTGAAATTGGCTTGGTTCGAGGGATGACGCGCGGGAAAATCATGCAGACTGCTTAAATACCGGAACAATTCCTCTGGATTACCATAATTACCAGCTTTAGCAGAAGTTTTCACAACAAAGTCGATACCTCCTAGTATGCACGAAACCGCATCTGCCCCTGTTATTTTGCATTGGTTCACTAGCGTCAATTTTTCGTAGTAATATTTAATGTAATTTTCGTCGCCGCGTTTACGCCGCCGCATCATATCCGCCAACATTTCATAGTAATTACGACTCGCAGGAAAGGCTGCTGCTATCTTCTGTTTCCATTCGTCCCAAGAAAACCTCATTGATTCCAACCCCTTATACCATACTTCGGCCAGTCCTTTTAATTTCGTTAACGCATAAAATGTAGTGACTTCCTCAGACCAATTAAAGATATTTTTAAGTTCATCCACCTTCCTCAACCAAAGCTCAGAGCTTTGTTCCCGATCTTAAGGATTCAGGAACCAAGGATGCACCCTTTTCCGAGGCCGCGTTTGCTGCATTAGTAGTATTTTGTAAAATTTTCGTCATGACCTCAGTTAACCGATCTATAGAATCATTACGACCGACGCTACTATTACTGCCATTTCCAGGAACGAATTCCTATATCGCCTCTGAATTTGGAACAATCTGTCTCCTTTTTACACCTCTTCGACTTATCTTACGAACAGCTTAGTTCGCCTTTAAAAACACCACACATTAATACAACTCTAGTACACCAACTAATTTTAATTATTTAAGGTAGATATCGTCGGGCCACTCCAGATCAATCCCGATATAAAAAATTAATAAATAAAAAAAGTATATGTGAGCAAGAGGGCGGATCCCTCTTCTGAATAAATGTAAGTGAATAACAAAAAAGAGGTGGGAAAGTAGGGGGAAATTTACATAGGTGTAAAGATAGTATTAATCGCGAATTGAAAATGTATGGTTAATAGTAAAACCAATTAATTAATCACCTAAATCTTTTATTTTAAACTAGAATTCATTTCTTTTCTTAGAAAACCCCCGGTAAAGGATCTGAAGTGGTTCCGAAGATCTCTATCTGAAATTAAGACCCTGAATGAGTGTCTAGAATCCCAAAAATTCAATCATTAATATCTTAATCAAATCAAAACTATAATTAAGATATGGGCATATTTGCAAAAGTTATTTCAATACAGAAAAGCACATTTCGGTAAACAAAGGGATACAACACGCAATGTTTACTCACTGTATTTCTCCAACGCCCTGGTACTGAGTGGTGCAATGGGTCCAAAATGATACAACTCGCGATGAACCCGCTCCAGCTACCAGGCTCGACGCAAGGGGATACAACTCGCAATGCGCCGCACCGAATGCAAAGGGATACAACTCGCAGTGCATTCCAAATTCAATCATAATCTAGTACTGGGAATAATAAGCTCAAAGGGATGCAACGCGCATTGAACTCTCCTCCAGATACTAGAGCCTTGTTATAGGGAGTACAATGGTTACAAAGGGATAAAACACGCGATGCAACCTTCCCTCATCAAATTTGCCTATCTGTATAATTTTAAATGACATACATCTTAAAGTCCATAACGGCCACAAAGAAATAATAGAATTTCAATGCAACCCCTCTACGCAAAGAATATTGAAATTAAATAAATTCGCATGCAAATATCACTTCAATGACATTCTTGAAAAAAAAAAATAAATTAATCAGGATAAAACACTCAGTGAGAAAACTCACCTATATATATTTTATATCAGAAGAATCACATGCACAAGCACAACACCCACTCAATGCTAACTGTACACTGTACGCTTGCTTCCACTAAAATTCATTTTACTGGAATGTCCCTTGCATCTGTCCACAACCACCGAGCTACCTGCCTTTGAAAATACTCATAATTGTACACAAAGCGAGGGTCGAGATTCTCGTGTGCCCTTTTATTTTTAGAAAGATGGATATTTTTAGAACCTAGAGATGGTAGGTCCAAACATTTCTATGGATCAGTGCGAACCTAGTCCAGTCTGATCAAGTACCTAGTCCAAAGGATCACTTCCAGTTTCTAGTCCGCTAGCTGCCGAATGTTACAAATCAAATTGTGTGTAGCTATTGCTTTCTTCAAAACTTAAACGATTTCAGTCCGGTGTTCAGTCATTCATTATCATCAGGTCTTCAAGTCCAGTTTCATTCCATCGTCACGTTTTGCGGCCTTGCGATTGTTTTATTATTAAAATTTTTGTAGTTACATGAATTGAAAATGTTTCTGTTTAAAATAGCGTGCTGTAGCCTGTAAGTTGTAGTGCTGAAGTTTTATTTCTAATGTGTTAAAAATTTTGAAGAATGTTCATAAATAAACAAAACTCTATTGTTTTATTTTACAGTAACGTATGATGAGACTAAATTTGCAAGCACAATGAATTATGATATCATATGATTAATTTGTCCGGACAAAACTAAAGTATTAGATTACACATACACAAATCAAGATTACACATACACACCTATATGAGTTTAGATTATCGCTTGTTTCTAGTCCATTAGTAGCGGCACGTTGAAAATTCAAATTGTGTGGATCGGTTTGCCCGTTCTGCAAGTAATATCCTTTCAGTCCAGTCCAATCCAGTATTCACTGTTCAGTTCAGTCATCTATCTGGTTCACATCTCCACATAGTACAGTATTGCCCGAAATAAACAGTACTGAAATTGTAATTGTTTTGTATATTTAAAAAATACATATTATTGACACATTATTATATGTTCTAAATGTGCACCTCCTCGTTCGAGACAGACTTCATAACGATGTTCTAAGTTTCTGGTCATGTTATTGAATAAGGGTTGTCTCAGGGCTGCGAAGAAGACTCTAACGGCATCCTTTAATTCATCGATGGTTTGTGGTGCCCGTTTGAAAACGGCATTTTAGCCATGCCCCAAATGTATGCGTCTGGAGGTGTGAGGTCTGGAGAATGTGAAGGATAAGGGAAGTCAGTAAATCGTGATATGAATTTGCTTGGAAAATGTTCTTGAAGAAATTGACGAATTGCGGCAGCAGTATGGCAAGTTGCCCCGTCCTGCTGAAAAAATTGGTTTCGAAATGCCAAGTTACGTGCACGACAGAATTGACGTAGATCAGGGATAAATCGTGTTAAAATTTGTCTGTACCTCTGTTGATTAAGTGTGACTTGCCTACCATTCTCTTCGATAAAGTACGGACCAATGATTCCGTGTCCGGAAACAGCACACCAGACGCTCACTTTTCACTATGTAAAGGAACCTCTTGAACCTCATCGGGTCTGGCAAAGCCCAGAAATCGATTTGTGCGACGAATCACATAGCCTGACAAGTGAAAATGTGCTTCGTCTGAAAACCAAACATTTTTCAAAAATTCAGGATTTTCATACTGTAACGCGAGAATTCTGGCGCAATATTCCACTCTACTGCGATAATCCCGAGGATGTAGTTGTTGATGTACCTGAATCGCATACGAAAATGTACCCAGCTCCTTCAGGATTCTTTGAAAGGAAGTTCTTTTTAAATCAAGTTGTAACGCTGTCTTTGCCTGGCTGACTTTCGGATTTTCTAAGATTTGCTCAAAAACACGTTCATGGTTATTGTTGTTGTTAACTGTCCTGGGACGCCCCGAGTTTCCTTTTCGTTGGCACAATACACTACCTGTATTTCTAAACTTTTCAATAACCTTCAAAATTACAGCATTACTTGAAGAACGTTTATTAAACCTTTGTGTGAATTGATCAGACACGTATAGCAAACTTGCACCATTATGTCGGCCGATTCCGTATGAACGAAAATAATGCTCTACCAGAAACACTTTCTCCTCTGTACTTAACACCATTTTTAACAATTAGGCCCTACTAATTACTTGTTTGAGGTTTACTTGACAGGTCTATACTAGCTAACTTGAGTGTGGCAGCGCACGCATAAAAACACCGCCAACTTAGTTTCAGTACTGTTTATTTCGGGCAATACTGTATAAGTACAATAGTCCGGCAGTACAGTACAGTCCGGTCTCAGTTTTGTACCGTGTTGCGAGGACGAGGAGTGAGGGTTATAAATTTTCTGTTGGTTGTCTGTCGCTGTCACGTCTTGCGGCCTTGCGATTTGGGCGTCGCCGTGGATCAATGTAGTAAGCGTAAGGCTACGGATCCCAAGGTCCCGGGTTCAAATCCTGACACGGCCGACTGCTTGAAAAGTGACAGGTGAGCATTTTTCACAAAAATTACGCCCTCGTTCGGATGAGAGGTTAAATGGAGGTCCCGTGTGTGAGTGTTGTCACGCACGTTAAAGATCCCTACCTTGCCTGGAACGGCAAGGGTTCGGCAAAATTCTAAATTTCCAGGCAACAAAAAACTCGCTTCCTGGCCAATGTAGTACCTACAGGTGGAGCATTGGAAATGTAAATGAACGGCCTTGCGATTTGTCTAGGCGGGATAGCATGAATAATAGTTAGCTGTTGGAGCCGGCGAAAAGTTATTGTGCAGGATTTTTTATTATAATTATATTTAATATTAATATTTTAAAAAATGTTCATAAACAAGCGAAGCCCTATATGGTTTTATTATACAATAATTGACGATAAAAGACAAATTTGTAAGTGCGACATTTGTAAGAATGAGATTTACTACAAGCATTCAGTGTCTAATTTAAAAAGCAACATTTTAAACGCAAACACCCTAGTGTCAACATTGCACTTGTCAATGATTCAACTTCTGCCATCAATAATAGCAATAAGGATGATACACAAACGAATGGCGATATTGAAATTGGCGTTGTTGACAATGTTGCCAATAATATAAATAATATTACCACAGCCACCAGTACAGAGACATCAGAATTTGCATCATCATCATCATCATTAACTACAAAAAGACAGAAATTAAGTGTTCAAAAGAAAGCAATTCAAGGAAAAAATTCTACCTATATCCCAAAAAAAATTTCTGCTGCCTCAAAGAAAAACGTTGATTCCGATTTATTTGAACTTTTCATATATGATTATCAACCCTTTAGTATAGTAGAAGATAGGGAATTTAAAAAATTTATTAACACATTAAATCCATCATATCAGTTGCCAAGTAGACAAACCATATCAAATATTCTCGTTCCAATGGAGTACGAAAAAACTTATCAGGCAGCTAAAGAAAAATTACAAAATGTATCAAACGTATGTTTAACAACAGATTGTTGGACGTCAGCAAATACCGAAAGCTTTATGTCCATCACTTGTCATTTCATGGAGGATTTTAAATTAAAATCTATCCTATTAAGCTACAATTAAGCAACAAATCATACAGCTAAAAATATGGCGCAGCGGTTTAAACAGGTGGTACATGAATGGGATATAGAGCGGAAAGTTATATGAACTGTCTTCGATAACGCTAACAATATTACAAAAGCAATTACAACAGAATTAGGATGGAAATTTTTTGGTTGTTTTGCTCATAGCATAAATCTTACTGTCCGTGATGCATTGGGGCTTATTCAATCAATCGACAAAATAAAAAGCATAGTTTCCCTCTTTAAGCGAAGCTGTCTTTCCAATTCAAAATTAATGAATTTCAAAAGCATGCGGGTATTGAGGTTCCCAAAAAACTAATTCAGGATGTTCCAACATGTTGGAACACGTTTTATATGTTAAAAAGATTTATACAATTAGAAATTTGCATAAGGTCAATGCTCGGTCTTTTAGATCATGATTTGCAGCAAGTATCTCCCGAAGAGTGGATAATTGTAAAAGAAGTATGTGAAATTTTAAAGTATTTTGAAGAAGCCACTGGCGCGGTTAGTGGTGAAAATTATATTTCCACTTCTTTAGTTATTGTTTTAAATCGTGGGTTACTTACTGTGTGCGAAAAACTAAAGAAAAAAATCTTAATCCAACATCTCAAGCAGTGTTGAACTGTTTGGAAATAGGACTACATAAAAGACTGGGAAATGTTGAGTATAGCAATACTCTTGCTATATGCACGTTTCTTAATCCCCGTTTTAAAACATTTGCATTTAAAAATGTCGATGCAGTTGAAAGTATTAGAAAAGTAGTTGTGGGCGTCGTTACTGAAATGGTAACAAAAAGTGTTCAAGAAAAAACAATTGTAAAGAGTAATGATATTTCCAATATTATTAACTCGACTAGTAGTGAAGTGGAAAAACATCCTAATTCTTTATCTTTATGGGATTGCTTTGAACAAAAAGTAGCAGAAAGTAAACCGAAATCGTTAAATAGCAGTAGCAGGGCAATCTTGGAAGTAACTCGATATTTAGAAGATGAAGTTTTGGATCGACAAAGTAATCCTCTAAAATGACGGAGAATTAACCAGTGTAATCATCCTTTCTTAAGCAAACTGGTACAGCAAAAATGTTGTGCAATAGCGACTTCCGTTCCTTGCGAGCGATTGTTTTCAATAGGTGGATATATTTTAAACGACAAGCGCAATCGATTAAGTGCGACTAAACTAAAGCAAATTTTGTATTTAAATACATATGCACAAACTAAATAAACTTCTATATTTGGTAAAAAAATTTTAAGTATTGGGCTTGCTGATTAATGTTTTTGTTAATTTATTATGAAGTTACCAATAATTTATATATTTTGTTTAATTAAATGTAAATATTTAATTTCCACTCTTACTTTATTTTGATAATCGATATACTCACAAATAATCGTTGTGAATTATGATATCAGGAAATAAAGTATATAGTTTTAGGTTCAGACAAAACTCTGAAGTAATAGATTACGCATCAAGTACATACACCTTAGACTTTTTTGCGCACGTTACCGCTTGCTCAGATCAGAAACTGAAACTAATAAGTACTAAGTCCAGTTCATAGAATAGTTCAGTGAAGTTTGCAATGCCGTCCATCCGTGAAGCGTAATAATTAATAGCATCAGCATGTAGGTTTAAATGTATGGACGGAAACTTGAACAATGGACATGTTTTAAATTTAAGTTTGGATCGTTCCACTGATCGGACATTAAGAATCTAGTCCAAAGGATCAGTTCCAGTTTCAGGTACACATCACTATTAGAACCTACCTTACACAAGATTAATTGTGACTTCTACATACAGTTTTAGCTCCATAAAACCTAGCCGATAATTCTCCGAGAAACTTAGTGAAGTACCTCACTAAAATTCTGTATTTCGATAAAGTACTGAAAATGTCGACTATACAACAAGAACGGTTGCTAATTAACTCACTGGGACCGGTGGTTGCAAGTGTTGGAAAAGATTCGCGGAATGCTGTCTTGTGAAAAATGCGTCTAAATCGGGAACTGTCTTAGACGGCATTTAATCTCAAAATCAGGGAATTTCTAAGGAAAAGCCCAAGAAAGAAGAACAAGACCATGCCAAATACCTGAGATCAGAAAGGTGATTCTGGCTTAAAATTCACATAAGGAATAATCGAGTATACTAGTGCTGGAACAAACCTAAAACAAACTTTAACAACACGGACACTAATATACCTATTTAAAACTGCTAGCTGAAAAGAAAGTTTCCAAAATCAAATACTAATTTGCTTGTAGAATAATCACGCCTTTAGGTAATTGCAATATATTTTATTGCACCAAGGCTGAAACTATATACCTTTGTATCATCATCCTTAGGTCTTCAGTCCTCGAGCTTGTTAGACGCGAGTTATGTAATCCCCCAATTGTTATATATTAGAAAATGCGCTAAGTGATGTGCAACAATGTAATGAAGGACAATTTATTTCAGTTTATTAACGTTCATGGGAACGGAAGCGCTACTTTGTAGCACAAGAATAAGTGACACTGCAGATGTCAGATCACAGGCGGTCACAGACAGTCACGTACCGAGATTACCCGGAAAGGAAGCTCGCAACAAAGTAATTATGAATAGATTTAAGATAGCAACATTGTATTATGAATAACAGTTAAGTGTAAGCAGACATTAGGTCTGCAAGTTCCCACAACCATGTGAGGGGGTAGGGATATTATAAAAGGCCCGAGAGCCCCACTCGAAGACAGTTAATCCATCGTTCAGCTTTAACATTGCAGTTCGTTAGATAACTCACTTTGTACAATTAATTAATATATTTTCGACTTAGAATAATTCATTTTCAAGATTGTCAAAATTCAATATTAATTTCTGTGTAAATAAATAAATGTGTTAAGAAGTTGTAGAAGTCTTTGTAAAAAGGACCGCTCGCAGCCACGAACCTTAACTCGCGTAGCCTCATTGTGTCCTATTTTGAACTAACCATCACATCTCCATGAAGTTTGCAATGTCTGCATATATCACTATCCGCATGCGAAAGTCTGATCTCTTTTTTTCTATCTCTTGTTACGTTCATTTTCGTCGTTTAATTGTTTATTTCATCAAGCAATTCCGTTCCACTTATAAATTCTTCAACCTGTGAATAACAATACGCTGTTTGATAATTTTCACCTAAAACCCCTTTTTCTGTTAAAAACGAAAATTAATTAGTTTACATCTTGTAAAATTTCCCTTGCTAATCATAAGTCCGCTGTACGATAAATTTTTCTATATAAATTATGTTGCTATTCTTCAAATCTATTTGCGTTAGAACGAAAGTTATGCGATAATCAAATAATTCGTAGCATGTCGTTAGGTAACCTTCAATTTGTTAGATATTACGACCACGTAGAATGGGATTTCTCTGTTGTCCCGACGTAAGTTGTTGGAAATAAGGTCGTGCGTTATCCTAAAAAGCTGTTTCTTACTTTGATAATGCGGGTTTGCCAGTGTATTCGTTCGTTAAGAACACGAAATTAATATTCATTCTGGCTCTTGACTGGGAACATGAAAACAGTTAATAGATTTTTGGTTGTTCCTGTTTCGTTTTGCGTTGTTGAAATTTCGTGCACACATTGTGTGGTAAGTTTCGAGGGTTTTTATAAAAACATATTTTTCGACGACACTAAATTAATTGCTCTTTATGAATTATTCTAGCTTTCGTCCAGGGGCCTGAAAGTCCCGGGAAATGGTCGTTCCCTGGTTGTGATGGGAGGCCAAATTGGGTTTCTTTTTTTGTTTGGGTATAGGCGGCCCACCTGTTCGTTGCTTGCCATGGACCATTGGAGTTACGATGGCAGCTACGCTACTATGCTAACTTCCTCCTCTCCCCCAGGCGGTTGGTAAGATAAACAACCCGGCGCAGAGAGGTATGTGTGTAACGGGCATTTTTATAGTTTAACATTTTACGCTATACTCAATTCTTAAAATACATCGTTTTTGGATCGCTGTTTGTATAAAGTAAATACTTTCGAATAGTTTTCAGATTTGTATGCAATTTAACTCGCATGTATTAACTTTAAAAATAGTTTAATTGAAGATTGATTTTCAATTAATAAATAAATTGCAAGGAATGAATTGTAAATTGATTTATTCGTAAATTACTTTCCAACTTATCGAAAATGATAAACAACTGTAATTAGTTATTAGATATGATGGCTGCATTCACGTTTTGGATGTTCCTTATGTTATTAGCGAAGGAGATAATAGTCGATAATAGGTTGGAATAGCAAAGAGTTCATATAAACAGATGAGCAGTTGTAGTTTGTTCTTGGTTCCTATATATTAATTACGTTGAAAATACTGTTTCTTTTTGCTTTGACAATAGTGAGAATTAATGCGGTATCAATTCTCGAATTGTTCAGGAACAAGCACGACGCGATTTTAGTTGTTTTTCCTGTGAAATAAAAGTTGTATATTACCTGTAGGCAGTGTAGTTCTGATTACATTTGAAGGAAGTATGCTTTATATGGAACGTGTTTGATTGACCACAAGTGCGGTTGTACGGAACATTGACGGACTTACTTATTGCTTACGCGTTGCTTTACTAATTGGTTTTTTTTGTTGCTTTTCTGTTGGAAATAAAAGTAGTAGAACTTGTCGTGCGTTTTACGGAACATTGATTTAGTGATACGCGTTGCTTTACTAATGGTGTTTTTGTTGATTTGTCTTTTTATATTTGAACTGTGTGTGCGATCTAGTTTCGTGGTCCCTTTTTTTTATCAGAATAGTGCATACTTTGGCTTATCCAAATACAGTTTTAAGCTTGAGTGTTTCTAAAAAATGATGATATAGTTGTAGCAGGTTTAGTAGACAAACAGGTTGCTTCTTATAAACAGGTATCTCATTCACATGTAAAGACAGTTGATACTGTAGTTTCTGAATTTTCTAACCCCAACGAATCTAAAATAGATCGTTGTTGCGCAGATTTCGTTATTCAAAAGCATTAGATTTTTCTTTGTTACCATAGGTAGCAAATAAAACACCTCACGGTACTGTTAGTTTAATGCATTACATCGTGCCTTGAAAGCCCGTGATTCTAAATTTTTATTACCATTTTTTTTCGATTTGTGTTACAAAATATTTCGAAATTATTGTCTCAGGAAATAGAATTAACAAGAAATTTATCAATGCTAACATAGTTCCATCAGCATGATAATGTCTGCTGCTAACGCCAGTGAAATACATAGGTGTGATTAGTGTAAAGTGTAAGAAATTCCATCAACACCCTCACAGTTAAGGGTGAAGTGCTTCGTTAGTGCAGGACATCGTGAATCCCACACTTCAATTGCAAGGAAGCGTTACTGAAGGACTTTTTGTAAGTTGAACTATTTCCCACTTGTTATTACTTTAAATATCTATCCGTTGTTTTGCCATATCTTCGTCGTTCTGATACCTTTTACAATAGACTTGCCTGCTATTAAGAAAAAAAAAGAAAGAAAAAAAATCAATACTACTGAATTACTCATATCAATTGTGTCTTACCTATTTATCTTTTGTTAACATTTTGTCTGATTTATGTTTACTTGGTGTGCGAGGAAACATTTCTGCTACTCCCCAATATTACCTCACTTTGTAATAAAAATTTTTGTAATGCTTTTATCGTGATTATATTATATAGATTATCCAAACAGTTTTATTTACATTCTACAAAGTAGGGGGGTAAGCAGCCTTTGGCTGTAAAGTTCCCCCAACACTTGAACCTATGTCGAATTAATAGTTTTTCCAATTCATCCTTTCGCACAACATTAGTTGAAAATATTTAACAACCAACACCTGCAGTTGTTTATAATAATTATCAGATTTAAGTGCATTTATTCTTCATCATTAGGTTTTACGTCTTGAAACTGATTGTACGTGTACCTCAACTTATTTATGTTCTGAGCTAGCCTACATAGTGCCCGGAAAATCTCACAACAGCCCATATGCAGATCGATTCCCTTTCTATTGTTTTCTCATTATATGCTCTATTTCACCGAGATTCAGTGGTATGTGAAGGGGATTAAGCAACTTGTGGCTACCAAGGATCCTTCGACACTTAGACATTTGCCGTATTAATTGTTTTCCAGTAAATCCTTTCGCACAATTAACATTAGTTGAGAATATTGCAAGACCAATACCTGTAGTTGTTTATAATAATCATGTCTAAGAACAGTTATTTTGTTACAGGCGGAAAAGCTACTAAGTGTATCTTTTCCAGTCAAATTATAAAATGGGGGCGGCCTGTAAAACAAAAATTAAAGGGGGGTCGCCGGCAATAGCTAGCGGCAGGTCGTGGGTCATATAGAGGGTTAAAATTTTGAAAAAAAGGGTTAAATTAATTTATAATATACTACAAAAGATTTGGCACTTACCTTTCATAAAATATTGTGGCTCAATGACAATTGCCAAGGGCGCCAGACAAGTCGAGAATGTCCAAATGTTCGTACAAAACCTTGGGAGACTTGTCATCCCAAGGAGGACAATTGTTTCTTTTAATTAATTCCTCACTTTTTTACTACTTATAAAACTTCCATGATAAAAAAAGACTATTGACTTAATCAACGGCAAACAAAACTATTTAATTCACAGAGCAATAAACGTGAACCTCTTACATTCATTGATTTAGAAATTTAAATGAATAGGTGACTATGGAATTTATGAAAATTTTGAGTACATAAGTAGTTATCAAGCACTTGTATATGAAAGAAAACTTATATTATAAATCGTACACTAAATTAATTCTACGGTTTATGGCCAAAACGTCTTAACAAACAAACTAACTAAAAATTGGTCATGCTACTTAACTATAAAAACTTACTTACTAAAAATTGTCCATTGTTTGAGGGTTTGTTTTCCAACGTAGAACAGTTCTTAAATTTGGGGAAGAGAATCTCGCTTGTTGCTTCTGTTTGTAATTTTTAAAGAATTGACTGGCACACGAACCCGGCAGAATCTTGACAATATCACTTACTTGTGCGTCACACGCCTACAAGCTTTTTAATAGTTATCTTGTATCACTATAAATCCGCGAACATATGGGCATAACCCTCGCGAATTGGAAAGGTATCACTTCTTTCCAATTTTTACTAACGTGATACGAAGTGGAATATTCTATCTGTGATGCCGGAGAACGCTACCCGCGAACTACGTTTCTTTCTACTTCTTTACCACGGGCGGCCCCCATTGGAAGAACTCTCTCTCTTTGGCTAAAGCCTTCGATTATATAGACTAATTCCTACCCTAATAATTATGAGCGTCATTTTCTGTTATCCAATGACTGAACAGAACCTCCCACAAAACAAGATTTCAGAAACCAAATCCAACCCCTTTTTAGATGATGGTCACGGATGCAATTACTTTCCCAAGGGTTTAAATTATATTGTATTTTCTACGAATTTCTTAATTATGGAGGCAGTAGTCTGCCATTAACAAAGACTGGCTAACCTACTTGAGCCGAAATGGATTTTAAATACAATGGATGTTTCCAGACTACTGAAAATTACTTGTAATGTTTGAACAAATCAAATTGGAAATAGTTTTCGCTATTTATAATGTTTCGTTTTGTATAACCCGCTGTCAATCAACGAAAGTATTAAGAAGGTTAAGCTTTTCAAACTGAAATTGGTTTCCTTTATTTACGCTAAAAGGTACTATTACATTTTAATTTTATCAGATTCGTCAGTCTGTAACCGACCTAACTTATTGTATTGTATTGTATTTGATTTACGAGGGTAGAGCTTTAAATTATTATGACCTGCTGCTGGAATTTAGTAGCCTGAAGCTATCGGTGAAGCTGGTCTTTTATTATAAGGGATCCTAACTAAAATGAGGTAATTTATTGTGGAATTTTTTGTCTATACTTTATTCAAGTTACTGAATTTTAATTAATTAATTGATTTGTTTATTCGTTAACATTACAAAATAATGTTACAATTTTTTTCGTCATTCATTTTTCCATCTTGGAGCTAGTTGGATGCATACCTCTATCGATTTCTATTCTGATATTCCCACATTCTGCATCTTTCACTATCTGTGTGCAATAGTCTAACCTAGGTCTACCTGTACTTCCCTTTGATCGTATCTCTGCTTTCAATATATTCCGCACCATTCCCTCATGTCTTAGTATATGGCCTCTCATCCTGTCTGTCCCACTTTTTACTGTTTTCCACATATTTCTTACTCTCTCTACCATTTCTATTACCTCTGTGTACTTCACTTTGTCTGTCCATGAAATCTTTATCATACGTCTGTAGCACCACATTCCAAAGGCTTTTACCTTTTTCTTGTCTGCTTCGTCTACTGTCCAGGCTTCACAGCCATACAGTGCTATGTTCCACATATATATTTTAAGGAATCTTTTCCTCGTTCGTATGTTTGTTGCCTTTGAACACCGTAGTTGCATTTTCTTGTTAAATGTAGCACGACCTTGTGCTAATCTTTGTTTTATATTTTTTGTGCTTTTGTCATCTTGCGTTATTTGGCTTCCTGTAAGTTCTCGTTACCTATTTGTATTCTTGTTTTTGATTCATTTTCCTCTCTTTGGCATACTAGAACTTTAGTTTTAATTTTGTTAATTTTCATACCGTATCTTTCTGTTTGAACTGTTTCCATTTCATTAAGATTAGCTTCTAACTCTTCTTTGCGAGATGCTAATACCGCTATATCATCTGCAAATCTAAGCATATCAATCTTTTGTCCCTGCATAGTAATTCCAAATGTCTTCTTGCATTTGACAGTATTCAATGCCTCTTCAATGTACAAGTTAAAAATTAATGGCACATCCTCGTCTCACCTCTTTCTTAATATTTACTTCTCTACTTTCCTGCTCTAATTCTATTACCGCTGTTTGCTCTTCGTATAAGCAATGTACTATCCGTCTATCCCTAAAACTCATTCCAATCTTTTTGTGTATTTCGAACATTTTTTTCCATTTTACATTGTCGAATGCTTTTTCCAGATCTACAAACCATATATACACGCTTTCTCCTTTTACTATTGTTTTTTCCATTATCACCTCAGAGCTAAAATAGCCTCCGACGTTCTACTGTTTCGCCTAAACCCAAATTAATCTTCTTCTAGTATTTCTTCAGCCCTGATTCTCCGGTTCGTCGACCGCACCCCGTCCAGCCTGATGCAAAACCATCTATCGTGAAGATAGGATCTTGTCAGTTGGACGAGAGCGCGTGGTAACCCCCTCTCCAGCATTTTGTAGAGTAGGCCGTTATGCCAGACCTTGTCGAAAGCTTTAGACACGTCCAGTGTCGCCAGTTGAAGCCTTCTGCAATGTGCTCCACCACTCGCAGTATCTGGTGAACGGTGGAATGCCCTTTACGGACTCCAAACTGTTCGTCCTGGATCACGTCGTGCTCCTGCATCGCCGCCTGGAGTCTCCTTAGAAAAACGGCTTCCGGTATCTTCCTAACCACCGACAGCAAGTTAATGGGCCGGTAGTTCTGTGGGAATGTCGCAGATTTGCCTGCTTTCCGGAGCACTGCGACGTCCGCCGTCTTCCACGT
Organism: Platerodrilus igneus; assembly: GCA_036346225.1. Lineage (NCBI taxonomy): Eukaryota > Metazoa > Arthropoda > Insecta > Coleoptera > Lycidae > Platerodrilus > Platerodrilus igneus. The sequence continues at coordinate 4,842,748 of JARFIW010001436.1, read as the reverse complement.
GGATGGGAAGTGGCGGAGTCTCAACATGGCATTGATGATTCCGGTTAACACCCGGAGGGCGTTTTCCGGCAGCGCTTTCAGAGCCCGGTTGGAGATTCCGTCCGGTTCAGGGCTTTTCTGACCCTTGACTGACCCTCCTGGGGTTCTCAGGGTATATATGTTATCCCTGCTCTTACATCACTTGTGGGAAACGCAGATCTCATGCCTGCTGATTCTTTATTCAATACAAAGTATTATTTCTTAGTAATCTTAATTCTAACAATAAGTTTCTTATTATCAATTGTGGCCTGCAACTGCAGTGTCATGTTACGTCTGGAACACAAAGTAGTTGCATCCGTTCCCCTGTCTGGTTTATGAACTTCCATTAGCCCTTTGTAATATGTCCTTCAATTATACATTGTAACAATCTGTTCTTTAGATTCAATAGTTCCATTTGATTATACCTATATACTAATTTGGGGGATATGTAACTCGCGTTTTCCGCAAAAAAATTAGATTGTCAGCTTGTAGATGGAGCTACATACGATTTGTTGGATCTACAGTGTATGGTTTTGAAGTATATCGTGTTGCATACGAGATTAAACATTAAAATTATGTAACAAGAAATGTAAATGCAATGTACATTACAATGCGCATATGGCATAAAGGGGGTTAACTTAATTAGTTTCCTTGCATTTATGAAACTTGCTACGTTATTTTGTATTCATCCTTCCGAGCAGCTTTAATCGTAATGTGAAGATTCATACACGACATGTACGTCTGTCTGTATGTGGTGAACGTCAACATGGTTATGAATTTTTGAATGCGATAAGACATACAAAACACACCTGATAAGATAATGCACGATGACTAAGTTCTGTAACACACTTTCCGCAGGTGAAATCTAAAGAATTTCTGTTGCTTTATAAAATACGCCAACGTTGAAGGACCATATCTTCCCTTTATGTACGTATGTAAGATTTGGCTTGTAAGCACAATCACAATCGATCGTAGTTGTATTTCATTTAACATACAAACTTTCTGGTAGTTTGCGGTGTAAGGAATTAACTTTCAAGACTACTCTTAATACAAAAGAAACGTATATTAGAAATTGTACAGTTTCTAATAATAAATTCAGTGGAACTTGATGAGATTCGTTAGAACTGTGGTAGTAAGTATGATGAGTACATGGTTACTAAAGTAGAGCGGAAAGAAAATATTAGTAGGTGGAAGTTTTCAACTTTTAATTAAGATGTCGGTAAATATTGCAAGAAAACTTTAATCGTGTTTAAAAGTTATCCACTGACGCTAGTTGCGAGTGATGGTAGTACTTCTGCTGTACTTTATGTGTCCATTAATAATAGCACTTATATAAATCGTTTTCTAATGTAAAGTATAAATTATATTTGTAACGCGTTGCGTTACGCTAACTATAAATTAAATGGGGAAGGGAAATGTAGTGAATTTGAATGGACAAACTAAATATGAACACACCTTGCATGATAGATTTCACAAATTATTAATATTAATTAAGCATAATATTTCAAATTTTATTTCTATAAAAATAATTAAGATAATAAGGTATAACATTTTTTCTTTTAAATACAGTGCAAACAATCCAGGTTGATGATTTTAATTAAAATCGCAAATGAAAACATCTCAATATGACAAAACACAGCCTATGCATTTCCCATAAACAAGATAATTTACAATAGACATATCGTTCGCCTTGCCACCAAGCACAAAATAATGTCATATTACAACCTAATATGAATTACATACAAAGTATGACTTTTACATAGTTAATGTGACAATAACCTTTATTCAGTGTATATTAAAGTTATATATTGTATAACCGGATGCTGACCGTAATTGTTATGATTTAATAGTGAATGAAAATAACCATAATTAGACTCGTGTTACGGTAATCGGCGCGGACAAGAGAAAAGTAAGTACAGTAAGCAAAATAACAGAAAACCAGCAACGAGTACCACAACAGAAACAACAAGGAAGTAATTCCGTGCTAGCTAAAAACGTCGTTGGGTGGGGCGGTTCACACAAAAAGAAAAAGGAAACCTCAAGGAAAAAAATTATTTAAAAAGCTTTAAGAAATCAACTTGTAAGAAAAAGGAAAACCAACGTGTACAGAACAAAAAATTTATCAAAAATATCCCGAAGGATTTACATGGTGCAAAAAGTCTTCGCCAAAATAAATAATACCCGTTTTTGAATACCTTAACCTAAATTGCTATCGCAATGCTAGTATTTATATAAAACAGAAATTAAAAATGTTTTACCGACCCTATACTTACACATTGTTCACAAATAATGCCTATCAAGTAATTAAAAAAATAATAACAATAACTTAATCAGTAGTTACGCTTCGATTCAAAATGCATTTTTCTTCGTGGCTGGAAAAACAATATTAGTAAGCGTCACAATTTACATAGTGTATGCTAAATTCTTATATATCTTAAAAATCAATACCCGAACAAGAAAAAGCTGACTTAATTAGTATATTCCGCCAGTTCGAGTGAAGTAGATTTAATTTCAATACTGAGATACCTCCATTTGTGCGGGAAGCAACCGGACAAGCTTAATTAAAAAAAGCCAGACGCAATTCTTCCTGTAGTAGGTTATCAAAGCGGCGCAGATAAGATATAGGAATTCTTACAGATTAGTTGTACGTTCCGCTTCGGTACCATTCTGGCTACAGTCGACCTAGACGGGATCAAATGACACAGACTCCCAAAATCTTTTCTTGACGTAGGATATATCTATACATATTACGTAGAGATGGATTGCAGTAGTTGAAAGTAATTTAACACCAATCGTTGTTATTAGATGGATCTAAGATAATGCCTCTAACAACTTACATTAGAAATTCAGAAGCCAACAATAACTGATAACGAAAAACCCATTTGATAAAACATGTCACTAAAATGAATGTAATATTTTCGAAGCAAATGCTTTAACAATCGAAAAAACCACGTTCTTGAATGTAATCTTTTCTGAAGCAAGTGTTTTGATTAATGGATACCAGCTTTTGATATTATATTTGTTTAGGTTTCTCTTTGTTTGTTGTCTTCATTTTAATTTGGATCATTATGTATATGAGATTATCCAATACCTTTTTATATATGAAGTAAGTAGACATACAAAATTCCTTTTTTTAAGTCTGTCAACATCAATTATATATACAGAAAGTTCTTATAATCTTGAACTGTAGAAATACTGCTCTCAAATTTGCAAGAATGTTTCTCCTTACTTTCTCTGTAATATACATAGATGGTTCTTGTTCCAAATGTGCAGAATGAATTGCTAAAAGTACCTTTGTTGAGCTTATGTATTCTGAAGAACAAATAAGAAACAAACTAAAGCGCATTATCTGCAGTCCATTTTATTGATTCTAAAATAAAGGCTGAACTATCGATATCACTTTTATTTTAGCTTAAACATTAGTCTATCGCGAAACACGGATTCTTAAGTTCTGGAATACAACAGCATAGGAAGTTCGAATACTACAAACTCGTAGTTTCTCAACGATACTTCACCAAGGTTGTTTCAAACAGTGGTGTCTTGCAAGCTCAAGAAGATAGGCTTTTAGTTGGATTACGGCACTCGGTCGATTGTAGTCTGAAAGGAAGATAGGTTTGATATCTCCACTTGTACTAATTAGATTTGTGATTAGGTTTGTTACATGCCAAACTGGTCATGTATCATGTTTTAGGGTAAGAGATACTTTGTAGATTAATTTCCGCGTATTTTTGACATGATACGCAGAAGTAAGGCGGATGTAAGCGAGTCGAGGAAGCGGGAATTAATTGACTTGACATGGACGAGGCTACAAGTGTCTAAGTGCGATGTAGTTGTTAAAATAAAAGAAGGTATGTAGTTTCCCTATACTTCCTTTTATCGTTTCGCTACCTCTTTCCCTTCAAACCCCTACGAGATGCAATAGGAAGTTCAGCAGCGAATGATAATTTGATGTTCAACACGGCGAACTACGAAAACAACCCCCAACACGTGGTGGACCCTGAGATGAAATTCCGAAATATGTAGATCACGTAAGCAATTTGAATTTTACCTAGAATGTGCATGTAAATTGACTTAGACAGCGATTACATCATTCGGTAAAAACGTGGTCGGTATAGGTTATAATAACGGCGTTAGAGCCACGCCTAAATTGTAATGCGCGTAAATGTAACAATGGCGTCCAACGTGGGCAGCCCAATTCACTCCCTCGTTCCTTGTCTTTGGAGGATGCGCATCACTTGATGGTGTTTGTTGCGGTTCAGTTCCGTATGATGCTAGCGTGGCTGAATTTTGACGAGTGGGTACGCTGGGACGGGCCACATGTCTGTTTGTTGTCCGGGTTCCCCATTGTTACTCTTTTGCTTCGTTGATCAATCCTGGCACCTTTTCTGCATCATATTATTTTGTATTTTAGCATTTATCTTACGTTGTTTAATTTCGTGGTGATTGACGTAAGTTTGGTTCGAGTGGCTCATTGAATCGTTATGGTTTGTTTTAGCTGATGTTGAGTGGATGCTTTTTTTTTGGATACACTTAGGATCCGCGGCCTGTGCCTCTGTAAGAGGCGATCCGTGTTCGCATTTGCAGGGCAGGGAGTTTCTATTCCATGTGTTTTTTCTTCTGAATTGTTACAGTCGCTCACTTTGTTCTTTGTCATTACTTGTTTTTTTCTTCTGTTAAGTCATCAGAGCATATGGACAATTTTTTGTTTTTTGTTTAACTTCGTGGTGAGGTGCTATCATTTTTTATTGATATCTTATTGAATTGTGGTTGTTTTTAGCATATTGGGAAGGTATGTTTGTATCTTAACTGCTTATAGTTAAGTATTCCTGTGTGTTTATGGCGTTACCGTTTCTGGAAATTACCTTGGAACAGTTAGTTTTTTTGTGGAAAGGTATCTGCAGTGGTACGTTTAAGTTGGTTGTTTCAACTTCTTGTCTGATCTTCTTATCGCAGTGGATGCGCTCGTTAGGTAGATGATCGTACTATTTCTCATCAGGAGTCTAGTAATTTTTTAAGTTATTATGTTCTTTAATTTGTCTGATTAACACAGCAGGTTGTCCCTTACACCGATCTGCGTTTAACAGGAAAAACTCTCTACCTTCTCTTGGACGCTTGTTCAAAACTTTACTTTTTTCTTATCCCGCTGTCTCCATTTCCGAGACGGCTCGGCTCCGTGGCGTAGTTGGTATGTGTGTGACTACTATGCCCAAGGTCCCGTGTTCAAATCCCGACACAGTCCGCTTGAAAAATAGTAGGCGAGTATTTTTCACAAAAATACACCTTCGTTCGGATGGAGGTCCCGTGTGCGAGTGTTGTCATGCAGGTTAAAGATCCCTACCTTACTTGGAACAGCGAGGGTTTGGCAAAATTCCAAATTTTCCCGGTAAAAAAAATCGCTTCCTGGCCAATGTAGTACCTTCGGGTGGAGCACTGAAAAATCACATATAAATCTGTGCCGGGAAGCAAACCCGAGATCTTGGGCTTAGTAGTCGCACATCAACTAACTAAGTCACGGAGCCGCCCAGCAAACAGTCAAACACACGAAGTCCTTGACGATGCAACTAGAACACAAGTTCGTCAACGCTTTACTTGTTCTTCACTTTTACCTCGCTCTAGGATCAAGTGGTTCCCAACGCTCATGTGTATCGTTACTACAGCGACGCCGTGAGGTGAAACAACACTTCACTTGCATCACCCAACTACCGCCACTGATTTAGTGCTAAATTTGGTACACTAAGCTGCAAATTGTAATGGCTTTGCTTCTAGTTTTCGACAGACGTCTACGAATAATTATTCCTTCTATTTTTAAGTGGTAGTCTCACTTCGTTTAATCGTTCAAATAGCATTTTAGTAACTTAGACCAAAGATTCTTAAACTAGTTTTCACGGCATCCTGGGATGCCACAATGGTATACCAGGGGTGGCGCAGCAATCAGTAACTGTTATAGCTAAACTAAGGCAAATTATTTAAATAAAGTTGTAACATTATTTTGTAATGTTAACAATTAAACACATCAATTAATTAATTAAAATTCAGTAACTTGCATAAAGTATAGACAAAAATTCCCAGAATAAATTACCTCAGTTTATTTAGGAGCTTTTATAATAATAAAAGACCACATTTACCGATAGCTTCGGGCTACTAAAATTCCAGCGGCAGGTCATCATTTAAAGGGCTAGACCTCCGTAAGTCAAATACAATAAACTTCTTAAAAGCTTAGTACCCTTTTAGCGTAAATAAAAGGAAACCAATTTCAGTTTGAAAAGCTTAACCTTTCGTTGATTGACAGGCGGGTTAGACAAAACAAAATATTATAATAGCGGAAACTATTTCCAATTGATTGTTCAAATATTACAAGTAATTTTAAGTAGTCTGGAGACATTCATTGTATTAAAAATCCATTTCGGCTCAAGTAGGTTAGCCGGTCTTTGTTAATGGCAGACACTGTCGCCATAAGTAGATTCCACATTGCCATATTTAAGTAATTCGTAGAAGGTAAAAAGATAATTTAAATTCTTGGGAAAAATAGTTGCTTCCGTGACTCTCATCTAAAAAAGGGGTTGGATTTGGTTTCTGAAATCTTGTTTTGTGGGAGGTTCTGTTCAGTCATTGGATAATCGAAAATGACGCTCATAATTATTACGGTAGGGAAATAGTCTATATATTTGAAGGCTTTAGCCAAAGACAGGAGTTTTTTCCAATGGGGCCGACCGTGGTTTAAGAAGTAGAGAGAAACGTAGTTTTGCGGGTGGCGTTTCTCTGGCATGACATAGAAATTAAACTTCGTATCACGTTAGAAAAAATTGGAAAGAAGGTTACTCTTCCAGTTTCGCGAGGGTTATGCCCATAGTTCGCGGATTTAAAGTGATACAAGATAAATATTTAAAAACTTGTAGGCGTGTGACGCACAAGTAAGTTATATTGTCAAAAATTCTGCCGAGTTCGTGTGCCAGTCAATTTTCTTAAACATTACAAACAGAAGCAACAAGCGAGATTCTCTTCCCAAATTTAAGAACTGCTCTACGTTGGAAAACAAACCCTCAAACAATGGACAATTATTAGTAAGTAAGCTTTTATAGTTAAGTAGCATGACCAATTTTAGTTAGTTTATTTGTTAGGACGTTTTGGCCATAAACCGTAGGATTAAATTAGTGTACGATTTATAATATAAGTTTCTTTCATATACAAGTGTTTGATAACTACTTATGTACTCAAAATTTTCATAAATTCCATAGTCACCTATTCACTTAAATTTCTAAATCAATGAATGTAAGAGGTTCACGTTTATTGCTCTGTGAATTAAATAGTTTTGTTTGCCGTTGATTAAGTCAATAGTTTTCTTATTTTTTTATATAAGTAGTACAAAAAGTGAGGAATTGATTAAAAGAAACAATTGTCCTCCTTGGGATGACAAGTCTCTCAAGGATTTTTACGAACATTTGGACATTCTCGACTTGTCTGGCGCCCTTGGCAATTGTCATTAAGCCACAATATTTTATGAAAGGTAAGTGCCACATTTTTGTAGTATATTCTAAATTAATTTAACCCTTTTTCAAAATTGCAACCCTCTATAGGATCCACGACCTTCCGCTAGCTAGTGCCGGTGACCCTGTAACGTTCCGTTTAATTTTTAATTTAATTAGCGTAATTTAGTAGTTTAGTATGTATAAAATTTTCTAAATCAGTCCCTGTATTTATTTAGTATTTAATATTAGCGTTTAGATATTTAGATTGTAATAGAAAGAACGCGGCGCGCACCCCTTCCTTAATTTCGTTATGTCGTTACAGATACTGGAAAACACGCAAGGTATTTGCGATTCGCGATGTAGTCTCTGGTCAGAAAAGGTCGTACATTTCCTTTCATGAGTTTTAACGCTTTAATAGCGGATTAACAAGTTTTACAAATTTTATGTTTGTAGTAAATAATTAAATATTTCGTGAAAAAGTAAACTGTTAGTGCAAAGTGCCGAACTTTTGAATGTTTGTTGTATTACCGTCCGGATGTGGTTATCTAATCTGTTTTAGGTCCAAAATCATTCAATGTCGTTTGTTTGTTATTGAAGAATATTTATGCCAATCATATTTGGGAAATAGTCGTTTGAATGGTTAGAAGAGACCCTAATTACGTGTGCCGTTAGCCGTAATAAACCAATTTATTTGGGAATATAAAAGCATAGTTATCACACATCTTGAAGTAGTTTTGAAGGTGGTAAAGTCCGACACCCCTTTGCATTATTTAGTAGCCTGATCCATCTAAGGTAAGCGAAATTATTGTATTAAAATCAACTGAGCGACGAAACCAGTTCTGTACGTTGTTATTGAATTCACGTGCACTCCAGAACGATAAGAACTTCTCGCACCTGTCAGTGTTATAAAAAAAAATTAAATCAGTGCGTTCTGTTTTACATTCCTTTGACTTGTGCGGCAACCAGCTGCGCGAACTCCACTGTTATCTTTAAATATTAATGTAGCAATAATTTTCCAAATTACTATTACATTTAAAACGAGTTGTTCTGATTAAAAATTGTACCAAGGCATTTGCAGCCTGATTTTGTTTACATAAAATTTACAGTTGCTGTTCAAACTATTAAAGTAGGTGCTTGTATGCACAAGGCGTATCACGCGGGGTATTAAAAATTTTGCGTATAGTTCATGCATTTTTGCCTCCAGATTAGCGAGTCAGGACCGGCGTGGGTCCCATGTGCACTCAACCCTACCCCTTAAATATATATAGATTTTACATTTATGAAATTACATTGACACTGGCCAGTGCGAAAACATATTATTGAAAGTAGAATAAGTATTTTTCCTGTTTATTATTTCGAATGATTATGCTGATTGATTTATGGCATACTAAAATATGCCGTGTTTAATTTTATATTTCCGTTAATGTACATATGTATTTCTTTCAGCTAAACAGTTGTGAATAGAGTTAAGTTAAACATTTTTGACGTGTCTTATTGGTAAATTTAAAGTGTTAGGGTGGATCAGTCTGCTTTGCATTTTGAGTATAGAGCTTTTGGAGAGGATTCGGCCAGTGACGAAATCCTTTCTTTTCATCTAGCGTTTGATGTTACTGGTGGTGCCCACCCGATTTTGATATAATACCGATTTTTCGTCCCACCATAATTTACACCGTAGGGCAATTGGCAACCCCAACCTACGACTTTTGTTTTACCCACCCCTCGCCGGCTGGAGCTAGTTTGCTGGAGAGTCCGTGGTGTCGTAGTGCCGATTTGGCCCGTAACAACCCCCCTTTAAATTTTGTTTTACAGGCCGCCCCCATTTTATAATTTGACTGGAAAAGATACACTTAGTAGCTTTTCCGCCTGTAACAAAGTCCAAATTTAAAAAACGATTCAAATTTTTTTAACTAGAAAAAATACTCGATATAATATGTTTCTCAAATTTCGTAAATCAGAAAGGTTTGATAATTTAGTTGCTCCCTTAACGTTAACGAATTCTGACAAGTTTCAAGTGTGCTGTGGAAAAAATCTAAAAGTAAATAGTTTAATCTTTGTCGCTTATGTATCAATATTTAGGGTTCTTATAAAGTTGTTAATGTATTGTAAGCATATTTGTTAGAAAATTATATTGTAACCTCAAATTTATTTTCGATCGATATATTCTAACAGTTGCATTAAACGAACGGCTAAACGAACGATGTTTGAAAGGGGAATTTGGTTGCATTTGTTCGTGCCAGATAATAAGGTATATCAATGATATATATATATATATATATATATATATATATATATATATTGCTGTGAAATGCTCCTGTGAATGCGGGAACTGGGTCCTTTCAACAAAAAAATTCTAGTTCCACCGATTGGGCGTCATAAACTGCTGTGATCCTGTTTTCGCCCCGGCTGCTCACCTAATTTTATAAACCTCCTCATTCATAAAATTAAACAACACATTCCTACCACAAACATCAACGTTAACTCTATTTACATCAATATTCAGAATACATTAAATTTTCAAATTAAATTTCAGCATAAAATTCAGTTTTAAAAAGAATTTCAAGATTAATTTTATTATCATTTTAATGTGCATCCAGAATTAAAGTCCTTGTTGGATGCCTATTAATTAATATAACAATATAAGCAGACCGGAGTCTGAGTATAAAGGGAGCATCTACCACCCCTTTACGTTAATTAACCAGGTTCGTCTAATTGAGCTCAAAGACATACCCAAAATTTCATCATAATCCAGAACATCAATACTAAATACCCCTTTCTACTTAAACAAGCAAATTTCATCTTAAAATTAAAATTTTATGGTTAGTACAACTTCACTAATGTCCATTTAAAGTAAATCAATTATAAAGTTATTCAACACACACAAAAATATCAAAGTTCAACCAAAATAGTATAAATTACCTGAAGGTTACTGCACTCGTAGCTTCAAGGTACATCGTCCCTTTTATTAATCACACCTTTCCAACTGGATTATATTTACAACTTCTGATTCTCAACGCTTTTCAAATTTTCTCCATCACCATTTATTTAAAGTTGTTTCTGGGCTTTTCCGGAACTCATCTGTGTATATCTGACCCTTGTTTGTGGATCCAGACACATTTATGAACCATTTAATTATTCACCCCCGCAAAATAGCAAAGAAATTCATACTTCTTTCACCAAAATACGCCAAAACTGCCTACTAATGGGTATTCCTTTGTTGTTGCAAATTTTGACTAATTAGTACAGTGATACTAAATTTTATTACCTTGTATCTAAGTGCACTCAAGTACATTCATGTTAGCACGTAAATAACAAACTGTTTTAAATCACCAAAATATACGAGCAAACTTTAAATTATTTTATCAAACTAAAATGCACTGTTTAACATCTTGAATCAAGTCGCGGATGTAAGAGCTTTTAACGCATCGAATAGTCAAAAGTCTAAGAGAGCGAAATTCATATTACCACCGGTATATATAGCGAATAGCCGGCACGTCGCTTTTGTCCTCAAAACAGACAATTCTTAAGAATTTCTCATGCTATGTTCCCAGTCCGTAGCCTGTGCGTCGGTTTTTACGAATTTTGTACTCGCCCCATTTAAATCTCAGAAATTCTCACACGGCACGCAAACATGTCCGAGAAAAACTAATTAATTTTGTACAGAAATTGTTGTTTCTACCTCTGATATTTGCATCCTATTTTCAACCAATTGTGACCCTCGTGACGTTGCTTAAATCACGCCTTTTACTATATGTGTCTTTGCTTGACGCATTTCTCTTTCCTTTTCTAACCTGTTCGTATTGGTGCAAATTGATATTCTTTATTATCGATTATTTTCCAGTCCATGTGGACTATCTGGGTTAAATAACCCCGTATTGCACCTTCCCGTCTATTAAGCCCCGGTTTCTCCAAGATTCTTTGTAAACGTTAATTATCTGCAAAATTTTCGCCGAATGAGCTTTTAAATAAACCCTGTTTTGTATTTCGTGCTAAAGCATCTGACCGTTTCCAATATCCTTAGAATCGACATGTTTATCTAAACAAATTAAACTGAAATTGCCTTTTAAAATACGCAGGTGTGTTCAAACATCCTACTTCTAACTAACACTTCTAGGATTTGCATTTTATTGGGTTTTACAAGTTTCTATAGATATTATCTGTTACTAACGATTCAATTAACTTCAATTAAAAATAATACCCTTTAATTTTTAGTGAATCCTAACTAAATATTAGTTATTATCTGTACGTTTTGTTCAATACCGGTTACTTGAAATAGAGTTAATTAAGATAAATTTTGCATGTAATTTCTCTTTGTTTCTTTATTAGGAATAAATAAATTACACGCAGAGCTTTTTTAATACTGTTTCTTTTGGTATAAAGCGTCTTGTACATGATTTAAATTTCTTATTTTACTGAAACGACCGAATTTATTTATGCTTCATGGTTTTAATAAAGCGTATTATTTAATAAAATTCCTTATACACGGTGATTAAAATTATTTGATGTGATTATTTAATTTTCTACCCTGGTCTAAATATGAGTAATATATTGCCGTGGAACCTTCTACTAAAATCTCAAGCCTCACGGATTTTCTAAAAAAAAATTTCAAAAATTAAAAAATTTCTTACCCTTTTATTAAACCTTCATCAAACTCCTCTGCTTCCCTGGTTAGCTCAGCTGGGCCTCTTCTCGAATACCTAAATTTACAGACATACGCCTTTCACACTCGCACCCCACTCAATAAAATCACCAAATAATGCAACCATACAACTTTTTATTTACACCTCTTAACAGATAAATTATATTTACACATGTGTTTAAAACAGTTTGATACAATAATTAAAAAACTCAATTTATGGTATGTTTTTAACGTCTTTGATTTTTCTAATGATTTAAAACAAATTCAATTAGATCTGAGTAGATGGGCCCACATGTTACCCTAAAGTGACTTCACACGGGAGTATTGTGAGCTCATTATAACCTAGTTTTGTTTGTATATGCCTTTTAAACCTTGCATAAATTAAAACAAAATTAACAGACCCGTTTACCCTTTACAACACAATTTATATCTTGAATAAATTTTTAATATATTCGAAATACACCCTTTTCAATACTCAAAATTAGCAAATTGTCCTGTACATATATCTTTCCAAATAAGTTTCTAAAACCATCAATATATCACAAGAAGTCAACCACACAACACAAAATTCCACAAGTGTTTATACAACAACAGAAATTTCAAATAAATATCTGGAGAATTTTTCAGTCTTCATTACCGTCGAAGATGGTTACCATTAAAAAAACCCTCGGCGTTGTTTCCATTAACTATATTGCTTGTCGAATCCACAGGCCTATACCATTTGCTATAGTACCATTCAATACCCATATCATGCGCACAAAATAGATTACCAGCTCTGGTTACCCCCATATATCATGTATCCATTTAATAAATTTAGTGGTAGTAGCCGGACCTTTTGTTTAATCACGCACTAACTCGTGCATCACATTAATAATTGGAGGTCCGCTACTGCAGTTTTATATTTTTTAAACACGATATCAAATGTAACTTTATTACACACACAAACTACTCACCAAAAGCATTATTATTATGGTCTGAATTGATATTTAGCACATAATCGACGTAAAAAGAAAAGAGAGCTTCAATATTAAAGCTCCGGTATTTATATCATTTTTCTAACACCCTATCGGACGCGTTTCATTAGAAAAGCTTATTTTATATAACAGTTTTTGAAAATTTTGAGCATAACCGTCGGTTGATTCCGAAAATTTCTCCCGCCGTACTTGTTGCTTACAGATAAATCGTCTCTGCCTTCGCGTGTGCGTTCGTTTGGAAAACTGTTCTCTTTCAACCAATGACAAAATTCTTTGCCGTCACAAACTCCACCTAAGCTCTATTCATATTTGTTTTATACATGTTCGCTGTCTCCTTCAAAACCCCACTTGAGTTACAGAAAATCGATATTGTTGACATCCTATCTCAACTCCACGTGTATATGGTACGTGCATTTCAATTCCTTGCTTGCTTTATATCTGTCTCTACCAGTTGTATATTACCGATTGTCCATTTCCCTCGCTCCTTAAGATGTTTGCTACCCTACCTGTTTTTACAACTTGACGGTTGAAAACAATTTTATGAAATCTTATCGTAACATACGCTCGACTTCTTTGAACGTAACCTTTACCAAGCAGGTGTTTCTGTAAATTATCGACCGTTTGAACATAACAATTCCTGGACTTTCTGCTTCTTGGTATCTGTATAAAACTGATGTTGGCTTTTAAAACTGATACATTTGCCTTGGAATTATTGATTTTCTTACGCAAGCACGCTCCCTTATGCTTATATGTGTTTGATTAAAATAAATTATTGTTATTTATGCGTATCCTTGAACTTTTATTTGCTTTGAAGCTTTCTTCCTTCATGTGATTCTTAATATTCCAATTATTAAATATAAAATTACGTTAATACTCGTCCGTTTTCACTAAATGGACAAAATTAATTTTGCTCGTAAATAATTTACCTTTTCTATATACATAGTTGCAGAAATTTCATTGTTTTACACTGATTTACCCTTCGAATCTACAACAATATATATATATATATATATATATATTGCTGTGTTTCCCTGTATTAGAATCGAGCCTCACGAATTGGGCGTCATTCTATGCTGTGAAACCTACAAAAAGCTATTAATTTAACTGGTCCGTTGACTTTCTTCTGTTACTCGCCTCTTTACTCTTTTCCGCCTCGGCTGCTCACCTAGTTAAACCTTCATCCTCATTCATAAAAAAACAAACACATTCCTACCACAAACATCAACGTTAACTCTATTTACATCAATATTCACAATACATTAAAATTTCACAATTAAAATTCAGCATAAATTTTAATATCAGAAAATTTCAAGATTAAATTTGTCATCATTTTAATGTGCATCCAGAATTAAAGTCCTTGTAGGATGCCTACTAATTAATACAACAATATATGCAGACCTGAGTCTGAGTACAAAGGGAGCATCTACCACCCCTTTACGTTAATTAACCAGGTTCGTCTAATTGAGCTCAAAGACATACCCAAATTTTCATCATAATCCAGAACATAAATACTAAATACCCCTTTCTACTTAAACAAGAAAATGTCACCTTAAAATTAAAAATTTGTTGTTAGTACAATTTCACTACTGTCCATTTTAAGTAAATAAATTATAAAGTTATTCAACACACACCAAACATCAAAAATCGATCAACAAAGCATAAGTTACCTGAAGGTTAATGCACTCGTGGCGTCAATGTACATCGTCCTCTGTTAATTTCACCATTCCAACTGGGTTATGTTTACGTCCTCGGATTACTGGTCGCCTTTAAAATTTTCTACACCACCATTCGTTTAAAGTTGTTTCAGTGCTTTTCCGGAACTCATTTGTGTATATCTGAAGCTTGTTTTGTGGATACAGACACGTTTACGAATCATTTAATTATTAACACCCCCGAAAAATAGCAAAGAAATTCATACTTCTTTCACCAATATACGCCAAAACTGCCTACTTTTGTGTATTCATTTGTCGTTGCAAATTTGACTAATTGGTACAGTGATACTAAACTTTATTACCTTGTATCTTCTTTTCTAAGTGCACTAAATTACTTGCATTATAGCACGTAAAGAACAAACTGTTTTAAATCACCAAAATATACTAGCAAACTGTTTAAATTATTCTATCAAAATCGGAAAACTAAAAAGCACTGTTTAACGCATTGAAATCAAATCGAAAATCTAAGGAGCTTGTTCATATTAACCTGGGTATATATAGAGGTTAGCCTGTCTGTCGGTCTTGTCCCCAAAACGGACAATTCTTCAGAATTTCGCATGCTAGGTTCCCATTCCGCAGCCCGGCATGCGATTTTTACGAAATTTGCACTCGCACCAGTTAAATCTCAGAAATTTCGACACGGCTCGCAACGTCTGGAAATAACTAATTAAATTTTATACAGAAATGTTATTTTTACCTCTCAATTTTGCCTTTTATTTTCAACCAATCGCAAGCCAGTGACGTTGCTCCACTCACGCCTTTTACTATATGTGTCTCTGTCTTGTGCATATTATCTGTCTCTATCTACCCTGTTCTTATTGGTGCAAATTGATATTCTTTATTATCGATTATTTCAGTCCATGTGGACTGTGAAATAACCCACCTTATTAGCATTTCCGTAACTATTAAGCTACGGTTTCTCCAGCATTCTCTGTAACCATTTGTTATCTGCCAAATATACGCAGAATGAGCCTTTTAAAAATACGCAGGTGTTCAAACATAATACTTCTAAATAACACTTCTACGATTTGCATTTTATTGGGTTTTACAAGTTTTATAGATATTATATGTTACTAATGGTTCAATTAACTCCAATTAAAATAATACCCTTTAATTTTTAGTGACTCCTAATCAAATATTAATTATTATCTGTACATTTTGTTTAATACCGGTTACTTAAAATTGAGTTGATTAATATAAATTTTGCAAGTAATTTCTATTTGTTTCTTTACTAGGAATAATTAAATTACACGTAGAGCTTTTAATACTGCTTCCTTTTTTTATAGCAAGCGTCTTGTACATAATTTAACTCCTTATTTTTAATGAAACGAATGAATTTTTATGCTTCACGGTTTTTAATAACGCGTACCTTTTCCCAAAGCTTCTACACGGCGATTAAAATTATTTGATGTGATTATTTAATTTTCTACCCTGGTCTAAATATGAGTAATATATATATATATATATATATATATATATATAATATATATATATATATATATATATATATATATATATATATATTTGATGTGACACCGACCGCACGTTGGAGCACCGCTAAAGAGTACTACGACAACGTCAGAGTTGGGCAATATTAAGTTTTTGTTAATGTGAATGCAATAGGAAATTATGGAATTAGTATCTTATCTTCCTTTTCTTTACTTTGCTTTACCTGGGTAGCTCAACTGAAATTATACTGTGGAATTTACAAAATGAAATGAAACACGACAATCTCAAGAAACATATATACATTCAAAACATTTTCTTTCATACAAAAGAACTTATAAAAGTTTACAGCTTAAAATAAAATAATTCCTACAGGTTACTTAATTATTAAAATCATTCTTACCTAATCCTTCTTAAAAATTACAAAATCCTCTTTAATTTTTGCATGGATAATTCACTTTTCTTTTATTACTACGCCTCTAAGAGTGTTTGACCAATAACTCAGATAACACAGATAACTTATTAAAGTCAAGATGACTCGAACTTCGACCACAAAATTTCCTGGTACTTATCCGCTTACAAAAAAAAGAAAATTGTACCATTAAGACTTATTCTAGTTTACAAATATTTGAATAATTTTATCAGTTACAAACAAAGAAATCTAAAATTTATACTTGCAACTTTAATCGTCATATAGAGCCTTATTTAAATCTCTTTCCCAATGTAATTAACGATATTAATAGCTTCCCATTTCCATCTTAAATCTCCATAAGCTTATTAGTTTGCAGAAGTACATCTTGTAACTATGCATAGTCGATCTCGCAAATGTTATATATTGTTTGGCTTAGGAATGAATGAATGTTAATTACTGCTATTTATATACAAAATAATTTCAATACGTCATTATTCCATTGTATTCTCGAATCTTAGATTTGATAAAGTTTCGAATAGTTAGTTGTTTTCTATTCATATAATTCAAGATTTTGTTGAACTACTCATCTCCAGACAAAATTAGTTCATCATTATTGATAGGGTACCCGAAAATTGTGAAATATCGTTGTATTTGAAAACTCTTAAAATGAAGATAAATTATCTACATACGGGAGTCAATTTAGTATTTTTAAACCACATAATTATTTTATGCTTTGCAAATGCAAAAGGATTTGCATTTACGGTCAAGGAAACGTTCTAACAAATTTTTATGCAGTAAAATTAGTTACATAAATAATTGAAGCTCGCAGTTGCTTTGCATAATAATAAAGTACAGTTTTCCGTATAATTACATAATTAATTAAAGCTTCAATTCCTTTTTTTATCCTTTGTAAATGCAATAAGATTAATATGGTTTCTACGCTGATGTATTAAATGACTTTGTATTTATCTCTTAGAATGAAAACTTGTTTTTATTAAGTATAGAAGACTTTATTTACGCACACGGCTTAAGGTTCATATTCGTTTCATAATTTTTTTCCACATTTTGCATGGGATCTTTGAGCGTTTTCGAAAGCTCTCGAGAAAAGCTATAAGAGCATGTAATGAAAAATAGTAGGTTCTATTTAAGAAATTGAACATGACCTTTATGTGAGGATCAAGTAATTTCTTAAGGTCAAACTAATGATAGTTCCTCCGAAACCATAAAAATTTCGTCTAAAACATGTTTTGTCTAAAACGTTATATTTGCGAAATAAAGGCGTGTACGGGTAGTCTGCATCACCCTGTATATATTTATGAATATGTGAGTTGCGGATGTAAATAGGTTAGTATTTTATAACATAGGATGCTAATTAAACATAAGTGATTATTTTTATTGCTCTATGATTTATTGTCGGAACGAGTGTTGATTAAACTTAGGCATATTGTTATCATTTTAAAATATTAATGAATATGTAGGTATTGACATTAAGGTATTTTGAAATGGACAGTGAGTGGATTATGAAAAAAATTTTTATGCTGGTCATTAAAGATATTTCCAGATATTGGGACTTATAAATGCTAAATAAATTAAAATTGGAAACAGGAAAATGTGGAGATGGGGACAGTTTTGTTAATGAATTTAGTTTTAAGTCTTTAGGAGTTTTCATTTAGCAATACCTGGCAAGAATTGAGGTTAAGTAATTGCTTTTAGGAAAGTTTATTAGTAATTGAACTTGAAATTATTTTATGTCAATAGAGTTTAAGTTTAAGTTGAATTTTATTTGCATTTATTGAGAAACTGAGTAAACCGTCATTTTTTAAGGATATCCAGCTACCACCGTGATGAAATCGTATTTAGAAGGCATTTTATATTAAAATTCTATTCAATTATGACCAAAGATCTAATACGTTGAAAACGATTCTATTTGTATATATGGTGATCGTAAATTGTTACACCTTTTGAATCCCAAGGCAGTGGGCATTAATGTAACAGCATAAATTGTTTAAAGAATGCAATAGGTGATCTTGCCCCTAGAGAGGAGATAGAACAACAATTCGGGACTTGAAATTTTTACGTGTACGAGATGTAACTATAAAAACCTGCTGTGGCGGCGGCTAGCTTGGCTATTATCACATGGGAGATCATGAAAAGGGCAGAGTTAAAATTTTCTTTGTAAAACTAAAACAAAGCAGAGTGTATGATTTTTGGGGTTGATAGAGAATCTCTATCAAAAGAGATAGTTTTAAAGTTTTAATCTGCCCTATTTAGAAAATTGAACATGATAAAATTCGAATGTATCTATTATGTAACAAACAATTTTTATCCATTTATGATTATAAAAAGAATTTAATAATTTCACATGTATTGGTGATATCAAAATTATTAGTTAAACAAAATTTCATTTCATAGGATATATATGAGCATCAGATTTGTTAATCATGTACAAATTAATCAAGAAACTGTAATTCCAACAATCTTACAATTGTTATCACTGAAAATTTCAAACATACTAGATATTACTTTCAAGAAAATGTATATTCTATGTAAAAAAAAATTAAATAATCAACCAAAAAAATTGTAGTTTCTACTCAGTTGCGTGCTGGGTCTTACAGATTATAACGATGGATTTTTCGCGACTCTAAACTTAGCCTTGGTGGAAAAGGGCTTGCTAAATTAAAGAATCTCTTTGTGATCACGCAAAAATCAGTCATTCTTAACCACTGGCCGCTAGCTGCTTGCAATGACCTTTCTAACTTTGGCGACAATCCACGCCTTCGTGTGAAATTGTACAACCCTACGCGGTCTTCTGTTTGAATTAAATTCTTGCGTTTTGATGTCATACCTGGTCTTAATCCAGTCATTTGCAGTTTGGATTCTATTCTTACGTCTCCATATATGTCGTACATTTTCTGCTCGAGAGTCTCGACGTAACTTTCACCTACAACGTTTTCTCCAGGCGAATTACTGAACTCAAGGTCCCATGGTAAACTTATCTCGCACTCCAGCATAGCACATGCATTAATCTGACCAGTACTCTCGTGAACCGCAAATCGGTAAGTCAAGAAATATTACGTGAATGTATTGGACCCAGTACCTTTGATGTTCAGACACTACCTTGGAGAGATACTTGCTCAAGGTGCGGTTCATGCGTTCTGTCATACCATCCAATTGAGGGTGCAACATTGTCATTCTGACTCTTTCATTTCCAGCAACCAGCAAACTTTTTGAAATAGCGCCGACTCAAAATTTCTGCCCTAGTAAGCGTGCAGCTGCAAATGTATTTCGAAGTAGCAGAAAAGTTCTTTGAATAGTACGTCAGTGACGGTTGTTGCTTCCTGGTTGGATATGGCAGACGCCTCGGTTTATTTTATAAAGTATTTATTTTTAGAGTAGGTTTCGGAACATATGCAGGTGTCAATTTTAATTCTAGCAAACTTAAAGGTTTATAAAAAGCTCACAGTTTGTAATTGGAGCTATCGTCTTAAAGTAAAGTTTACGATAGTCCTTGTACTCTAACAGTAGTATGTGCACTTCGTGATGCAATGTACTCGATTTGCGACTTTGGTGTAAATGCTGGCAGTCTTCCGATAACGTATTTAATTACGGATACAAACCATCTGTAAGTTCATCTGCAAGAGACTATACTTTCAAAACTTGCCTAAATACAGGATAAACACGTCTTAGGTATCGTACAATTCTAGTCATAAATTCAGAGTAACTTTATGGAATTCGTTATAACTGAAGTCACCAAGTATGATGAGCGCACGGCTATTGAAGTTGAGCATAAAGAAAACACTAGCACTTGGAAGTTTCCAAGTTTTAATTAAAGTGTCGGCAAATATCAAAGAAAACTTTGATCGCGTTTAAAAGTTATTAACTGATGCTCGTTATGAGTGTTAGCGGTCTTTCTGTCTTGCTTTATGTCTCATATAAGTATAGCTGTTACAAAATGCCTTTCGAATACAAATTATCCGGTTTCTGGTAATGTTTTTCTGCTGTTAATCGAAGTCTGGTGTCTTAGAATTGGTATACATTCGGCTTTTATATGGAAAAACAAAGCAAGGATTTTGTGAAAAAGAAATTCAAATATAATTGAATTTCGTAAGCTTTTTCATAGAAGAGTACGTTCTGCAGTAGAGAACAAATTGTGTTCGACGGCGCAATGAAATATCTATAAAGTGGCACAATTTGGTGATTCTTTCGGAACTCTATTCAAGCATCAAAAGTGCTTGCTCTATTGGAGTAAAATTTGGAGCTCTCTCTACTTTCGTACTTCTTTCATTATTCCTACTTGCACCTACAATGTGCAAACTGATGGGTTTTAATAATCAATTTGTCACGTACCTACCTCCTTCGTGTAAAAACTGAGCAGTCTTCACAACTAACAATCAATAACAAAGTAACAAAAATAACAAAGAACAATACAGAACAAAAAATAACAATTAAGTAGCAAACGAATAATAACCAGAATAAATTTGACACAATTTTAGTAAGAGCTTGAGAGTATGAATTATAAGTTTGATCCCTTAATAACCTAAACCACTGCATTCACTATCATCATTTCCATATTCTTCATCAGACTCCCCTGTGTTAACACTAAATAGCAAATTGTCATCTAGAATACGTTTCGATTCTAGGTATTTTTCCATAGTTTTGTTAAGATGCAAACATACGGCGTTCCACTCTGAAGTCGTAATACTGTCGAATCTCTGTATTGCAAACTGCTTGACGTCACTTAATGTAATTGTTGCATTTCTCGCCGCAACCCAATTTTTAACATTTTCCCATATTTCTTCAATAGGGTTTAGTTCTGGATGGTATGGAGATAAACTCAACACAGAATGACCATGTTCATGTAACAACACGTTCAAAGCAAATTTTTTCTCATCGCACCAGTTTCATCAAAAAAAAAGAAAACTCGTATAAATTGCTCTTCTGTCCTTATTGTCCATACATCGGTTTTGATTTATACACATTGAACACTGCCAATAAATTAGCTCTTTCTCATGAGGGGTTCTGGTAGGACTTTTAAAATCTAAGCTATAATAAAAAGGCCTTGAGAACCTAACTAACTTTAATAAATGAATTTAAATCCTTTACATACAATGCAACAGATCCCCTTTAGGAAACGCCCGGTAAACGATGACCAATTCTCTAATTAAACTTAATTCTATATCAGATCTCTTTTATATAAAGTGAAAAATATTAAAAGTAAATAAGATGCTTAAACATACTGTGTAAACAGAAAAATAACGTCCTTCTAAAACTAATTTACGTGGATAACCTAAGTAATATTACCGATGGCAGATAACGTGACCGTAATTTCATTATTCAAGCGAACCAAAAAAAGTTAATGCACGAATCCCTTTTGCACACTAATAAACTTATGGAGATTTAAGATAGAAATGGGAATACCGTTAATTACGTTGGGAAAGAGATTTTAATAAGGCGCTATATGACCATAGGAGTTGCAAGTATAAATTTTAGATTTCTTTGTTTGTAGCTGATAAAATTATTCAAATATTTGTAAACTAGAATAAGTCTTAATCGCACAATCTTCTTTTTTTTGTAAGCGGATAATTATCAGGAAATTTTGAGGTCGAAGTTCGAGTCATTTTGACTTTAATAAATTATCTGTTAAGAGTTGTTGGCCAAACACCCTTAGAAGCGTAGTAATAAAAGATAGGTGAATTATCCGCGTAGAAATTAAAGAGGATTTTGTAATTTCTAACAATGATTAGGTAAGAATTATTTTAATAATTAATCAACCTGTAGGAATTATTTTCTGTATGAATTTAAGCTGTAAACTGTTTTATAAATTCTTTTGTACGAAAGAAAAATGTTTTTGAATGTATATATGTTTCTTGAGATTGCTGCGTTTCATTTTATTTTGTAAGTTCCACAGTATAATTTCAGTTGAGCTGGCCAGGTAAAGCAAAGTAAAGAAAAGGAAGGTAAGATAGTAATTCCGTAATTTCCTATTGCATTCCCAATAACAAAAATATAATATTGCCCAACTCTGACGTTGTCACAGCACTCTTCTAGCGGCACTCCAACACGCGGCCGGTGTAACAGCAATATATATATATATATATATATATATATATATATATATAATAAGGATTTTTTTTAAAACAGGAATTGGAATTATCGAGCCCCGACGTTGGGCCGTCAAATATTTATGCTATGTAATCCTACAGGAACTTAACAGGATTTTATCTTGTAAAGGCCTTGTGTCGACCAATAATAAAACTTGATATGATAACGCCTTCTTTGATATCAATGGTGTATTCTACTTGACACCTCCTCTCTTTTTAAATTATCAAATTACACTCCCACAATTTTTATCTTTTGACCTCGACTAGCGTTTATGTTGAATTATAAAATGAAGTTAATTCAATTCCATATAATGAAAACAAATATTATGTACAGGTTTTATAAATTATTTAAAATACACTTTTCAATTAATTAATGTTGTAGATCTCATTTATCTCAAAAATCATATGCTATTCAATCAATCTAAAGTCACCAAAAACCTATTGTTTTTATAAAAGAAGCCTTGAACGTTCAAAATCCTTTATCGTATAACGCACTTTATACGTATGCAAGTTCGTTTCTCGACTCCGTCACATTAATTTATATTAAATATATTTAAATTCAAATAAAAAAAAGTCTTAAAACTAAAAATCTAACCTGGTCTATTTTCTTCGCTATTTCCTTCTCACAATCGACGCATCCACTATCAACTAATATTTTCCATGCATTATACCATCCATTTGGATCAAAATTATTCTCCCCCAATTCAGAATTATTATATATCTATTCGAAATATTGTCTATCCACACGCTCGAACCATTGCATTTAAATTATTGTCATCACTCTCTGGACTACCATTATTAAACTTAGACTTATGCACCCCAAATTATTGTCGTCTTATTTAGACTTATTACTTCTTCTCACCAGACACAGAATTTATTCTCATCAATTTCCCCAGACTTAGAATACCATCTATTCTCCTCGGACTCAGAATATCATTTATTCTTCGCGTACTCGAAATTGGATCATCATTCGCCCCAAACTTAGAATACTTTCTATTCTCCCCCTGACTCGAAGCCGTTTAGTCGGCAATCGTAATTTTCATCTTTGTCGCACTTAAACAATTTTCACTTTAAAATTATTCTTACGTGTTGCACTAATGTTCAAAGTGACGCACTTTGGCCTTTGTTGAGTTGAAAAACTGAGTTCGTTATCACTGTCGCTGTTAATATATGATTGATCTTCTACTCCGTCAGTGGGCATGGCCTACAAGCTCGTCGCTAATTTTAACAAATCAAGTCTTTGCATTTAAAGTAGTTTCTGATGTAACATTCTCTGCCTTCAAGTAATCGTTGCTTGCTCGCAGCTGCTTCGTTATCAGACATGTGGTGTTTTGAGCAATATAATCGCTTTTCCATGTTGTACACAAATAACTGATGCAATTCGACTTTCAATTTTCATATATGCTTATTATTTACGCAATTTTTAATCACCTTTACTTATCAAAAATGGTTAATTGTTTGTACGCACTCACGCTATGCTTCTTGAAGCTTTATTTCTTATCTCCGTATTATCATAACTGTTTGGAATTCTTTTGAATGCGTGTTTGATTACCTTTATTATGTTTACTTATAAATACGCGTGCTTCCACTGAAAAATATCGTTATTTGCATTACCTAAATTAACTAAAACTCTATCTACATGGTGTTAAATATTTACTATTTACCTAATGCATGTATTACTCATTTCTATGCTAATTATGCGTCTTCCTGTGTCTATTTGCGTCGCTTAAAACTACTTATACTTTATATACAGGGTGTTGACTGCTTACTATTTACAAACTCTCCATTTCTCAATTTTCTATTAAATAAATGCAGTTTTCTGCTTCCTATTATGATTTCTAATTCCTGCACGACCTTTGCTATAAAATACGCCCTTAAACAACCCCTCATCACAGCAATATATATATATATATATATATATATATACATATATATTGCTGTGATATACTCCTTTGAATGCGGGAACTGGGTCCTATCAACAAAAAAAATTCTAGTCCCACCGATTGGGCGTCATAAACTGCTGTGATCCTGGTTTCGCTTCAGCTGCTCACCTAATTTTATAAACCTCCTCATATATAAAATTAAACAACACATTCCTACCACAAACATCAACGTTAACTCTATTTACATCAATATTCAGAATACATTAAATTTTCAAATTAAATTTCAGCATAAAATTCAGTTTTAAAAAGAATTTCAAGATTAATTTTATTATCACTTTAACGTGCATCCAGAATTAAAGTCCTTGTTGGATGCCTACTAATTAATATAACAATATAAGCAGACAGGAGTCTGAGTATAAAGGGAGCATCTACCACCCCTTTACGTTAATTAACCAGGTTCGTCTAATTGAGCTCAAAGACATACCCAAAGTTTCATCATAATTCAGAACATCAATACTAAATACCCTTTCTACTTAAACAAGCAAATTTCATCTTAAAATTAAAATTTTATGGTTAGTACAATTTCACTAATGTCCATTTAAAGTAAATCAATTATAAAGTTATTCAACACACACAAAATGTCAAACAAAATAGTATAATTTACCTGAAGGTTACTGTCCTCGTAGCTTCAATGTACATCGTCCCTTTAGTTAATCACACCATTCCAACAGGATTATATTTACGGCTTCTAATTCTCAACGCTTTTAAAATTTTCTCCATCACCATTTATTTAAAGTTGTTTCTGGGCTTTTCCGGAACTCATCTGTGTATATCTGACCCTTGTTTCGTGGATCCAGACACGTATTTGAACCATTTAATTATTAACACCCCGAAAAATAACAAAGAAATTCATACTTCTTTCACCAAGATACGCCAAAACTGCCTACTTTTGTGTATACATTTGTCGTTGTAAATTTTGCTAATTGGTACAGTGATACTAAATTTTATTACCTTGTATCTAAGTGCACTGAAGTACATTCATGTTAGCACGTAAATAACAAACTATTTTGAATCACTAAAATATACGAGCAAAATTTTAAATTATTTTATCAAACTAAAATGCACTGTTTAACATCTTTAATCAAGTCGCGGATGTAAGAGCTTTTAACGCATCGAATAGTCAAAAGTCTAAGAGAGCCGAAATTCATATTACCACCGGTATATATAGCGAATAGCCGGCACGTCGCTTTTGTCCTCAAAACAGACAATTCTTAAGAATTTCTCATTCTATGTTCCCAGTCAGTCGCTCGCGCGTCGGTTTTACGAATTTTCACTCGCCCCATTTAAATCTCAGAAATTCTCACACGGCACGCAAACATGTCCGAGAAAACTAATTAATTTTGTACAGAAATTGTTGTTTCTACCTCTGATATTTGCATCCTATTTTCAACCAATTGTGACCCTCGTGACGTTGCTTAAATCACGCCTTTTACTATATGTGTCTTTGCTTGACGCATTTTCTCTTTCCTTTTCTAACCTGTTCGTATTGGTGCAAATTGATATTCTTTATTATCGATTATATTTTAGTCCATGTGGACTATCTGGGTTTAATAACCCCGTATCGCACATTCTCGTGAATATTAAGCCCCGGTTTCTCCAAGATTCTTTGAAACCATTTGTTATCTACACAATTTTCGCCGTACGTGATATTTAAACCACGCAGGTGTTCAAAATAATACCAATTCTCAGAGCTTTTAAATAAACCCTGTTTTGTATTTCGTGCTAAAGCATCTGACCGTTTCCAATATCCTTAGAATCGACATGTTTATCTAAACAAATTAAACTGAAATTGCCTTTTAAAATACGCAGGTGTGTTCAAACATCCTACTTCTAACTAACACTTCTAGGATTTGCATTTTATTGGGTTTTACAAGTTTCTATAGATATTATCTGTTACTAACGATTCAATTAACTTCAATTAAAAATAATACCCTTTAATTTTTAGTGAATCCTAACTAAATATTAGTTATTATCTGTACGTTTTGTTCAATACCGGTTACTTGAAATAGAGTTAATTAAGATAAATTTTGCATGTAATTTCTCTTTGTTTCTTTATTAGGAATAAATAAATTACACGCAGAGCTTTTTTAATACTGTTTCTTTTGGTATAAAGCGTCTTGTACATGATTTAAATTTCTTATTTTTACTGAAACGACCGAATTTATTTATGCTTCATGGTTTTAATAAAGCGTATTATTTAATAAAATTCCTTATACACGGTGATTAAAATTATTTGATGTGATTATTTAATTTTCTACCCTGGTCTAAATATGAGTAATATATTGCCGTGGAACCTTCTACTAAAATCTCAAGCCTCACGGATTTTCTAAAAAAAAATTTCAAAAATTAAAAAATTTCTTACCCTTTTATTAAACCTTCATCAAACTCCTCTGCTTCCCTGGTTAGCTCAGCTGGGCCTCTTCTCGAATACCTAAATTTACAGACATACGCCTTTCACACTCGCACCCCACTCAATAAAATCACCAAATAATGCAACCATACAACTTTTTATTTACACCTCTTAACAGATAAATTATATTTACACATGTGTTTAAAACAGTTTGATACAATAATTAAAAAACTCAATTTATGGTATGTTTTTAACGTCTTTGATTTTTCTAATGATTTAAAACAAATTCAATTAGATCTGAGTAGATGGGCCCCACATGTTACCCTAAAGTGACTTCACACGGGAGTATTGTGAGCTCATTATAACCTAGTTTTGTTTGTATATGCCTTTTAAACCTTGCATAAATTAAAACAAAATTAACAGACCCGTTTACCCTTTACAACACAATTTATATCTTGAATAAATTTTTAATATATTCGAAATACACCCTTTTTCAATACTCAAAAATTAGCAAATTGTCCTGTACATATATCTTTCCAAATAAGTTTCTAAAACCATCAATATATCACAAGAAGTCAACCACACAACACAAAATTCCACAAGTGTTTATACAACAACAGAAATTTCAAATAAATATCTGGAGAATTTTTCAGTCTTCATTACCGTCGAAGATGGTTACCATTAAAAAAACCCTCGGCGTTGTTTCCATTAACTATATTGCTTGTCGAATCCACAGGCCTATACCATTTGCTATAGTACCATTCAATACCCATATCATGCGCACAAAATAGATTACCAGCTCTGGTTACCCCCATATATCATGTATCCATTTAATAAATTTAGTGGTAGTAGCCGGACCTTTTGTTTAATCACGCACTAACTCGTGCATCACATTAATAATTGGAGGTCCGCTACTGCAGTTTTATATTTTTAAACACGATATCAAATGTAACTTTATTACACACACAAACTACTCACCAAAAGCATTATTATTATGGTCTGAATTGATATTTAGCACATAATCGACGTAAAAGAAAAGAGAGCTTCAATATTAAAGCTCCGGTATTTATATCATTTTTCTAACACCCTATCGGACGCGTTTCATTAGAAAAGCTTATTTTATATAACAGTTTTTGAAAATTTTGAGCATAACCGTCGGTTGATTCCGAAAATTTCTCCCGCCGTACTTGTTGCTTACAGATAAATCGTCTCTGCCTTCGCGTGTGCGTTCGTTTGGAAAACTGTTCTCTTTCAACCAATGACAAAATTCTTTGCCGTCACAAACTCCACCTAAGCTCTATTCATATTTGTTTTATACATGTTCGCTGTCTCCTTCAAAACCCCACTTGAGTTACAGAAAATCGATATTGTTGACATCCTATCTCAACTCCACGTGTATATGGTACGTGCATTTCAATTCCTTGCTTGCTTTATATCTGTCTCTACCAGTTGTATATTACCGATTGTCCATTTCCCTCGCTCCTTAAGATGTTTGCTACCCTACCTGTTTTTACAACTTGACGGTTGAAAACAATTTTATGAAATCTTATCGTAACATACGCTCGACTTCTTTGAACGTAACCTTTACCAAGCAGGTGTTTCTGTAAATTATCGACCGTTTGAACATAACAATTCCTGGACTTTCTGCTTCTTGGTATCTGTATAAAACTGATGTTGGCTTTTAAAACTGATACATTTGCCTTGGAATTATTGATTTTCTTACGCAAGCACGCTCCCTTATGCTTATATGTGTTTGATTAAAATAAATTATTGTTATTTATGCGTATCCTTGAACTTTTATTTGCTTTGAAGCTTTCTTCCTTCATGTGATTCTTAATATTCCAATTATTAAATATAAAATTACGTTAATACTCGTCCGTTTTCACTAAATGGACAAAATTAATTTTGCTCGTAAATAATTTACCTTTTTCTATATACATAGTTGCAGAAATTTCATTGTTTTACACTGATTTACCCCTTCGAATCTACAACAATATATATATATATATATATATATATATTGCTGTGTTTCCCTGTATTAGAATCGAGCCTCACGAATTGGGCGTCATTCTATGCTGTGAAACCTACAAAAAGCTATTAATTTAACTGGTCCGTTGACTTTCTTCTGTTACTCGCCTCTTTACTCTTTTCCGCCTCGGCTGCTCACCTAGTTAAACCTTCATCCTCATTCATAAAAAAACAAACACATTCCTACCACAAACATCAACGTTAACTCTATTTACATCAATATTCACAATACATTAAAATTTCACAATTAAAATTCAGCATAAATTTTAATATCAGAAAATTTCAAGATTAAATTTGTCATCATTTTAATGTGCATCCAGAATTAAAGTCCTTGTAGGATGCCTACTAATTAATACAACAATATATGCAGACCTGAGTCTGAGTACAAAGGGAGCATCTACCACCCCTTTACGTTAATTAACCAGGTTCGTCTAATTGAGCTCAAAGACATACCCAAATTTTCATCATAATCCAGAACATAAATACTAAATACCCCTTTCTACTTAAACAAGAAAATGTCACCTTAAAATTAAAAATTTGTTGTTAGTACAATTTCACTACTGTCCATTTTAAGTAAATAAATTATAAAGTTATTCAACACACACCAAACATCAAAAATCGATCAACAAAGCATAAGTTACCTGAAGGTTAATGCACTCGTGGCGTCAATGTACATCGTCCTCTGTTAATTTCACCATTCCAACTGGGTTATGTTTACGTCCTCGGATTACTGGTCGCCTTTAAAATTTTCTACACCACCATTCGTTTAAAGTTGTTTCAGTGCTTTTCCGGAACTCATTTGTGTATATCTGAAGCTTGTTTTGTGGATACAGACACGTTTACGAATCATTTAATTATTAACACCCCCGAAAAATAGCAAAGAAATTCATACTTCTTTCACCAATATACGCCAAAACTGCCTACTTTTGTGTATTCATTTGTCGTTGCAAATTTGACTAATTGGTACAGTGATACTAAACTTTATTACCTTGTATCTTCTTTTCTAAGTGCACTAAATTACTTGCATTATAGCACGTAAAGAACAAACTGTTTTAAATCACCAAAATATACTAGCAAACTGTTTAAATTATTCTATCAAAATCGGAAAACTAAAAAGCACTGTTTAACGCATTGAATCAATTCGAAAATCTAAGGGAGCTTGTTCATATTAACCTGGGTATATATAGAGGTTAGCCTGTCTGTCGGTCTTGTCCCCAAAACGGACAATTCTTCAGAATTTCGCATGCTAGGTTCCCATTCCGCAGCCCGGCATGCGATTTTTACGAAATTTGCACTCGCACCAGTTAAATCTCAGAAATTTCGACACGGCTCGCAACGTCTGGAAATAACTAATTAAATTTTATACAGAAATGTTATTTTTACCTCTCAATTTTGCCTTTTATTTTCAACCAATCGCAAGCCAGTGACGTTGCTCCACTCACGCCTTTTACTATATGTGTCTCTGTCTTGTGCATATTATCTGTCTCTATCTACCCTGTTCTTATTGGTGCAAATTGATATTCTTTATTATCGATTATTTCAGTCCATGTGGACTGTGAAATAACCCACCTTATTAGCATTTCCCGTAACTATTAAGCTACGGTTTCTCCAGCATTCTCTGTAACCATTTGTTATCTGCCAAATTTACGCAGAATGAGCCTTTTAAAAATACGCAGGTGTTCAAACATAATACTTCTAAATAACACTTCTACGATTTGCATTTTATTGGGTTTTTACAAGTTTTTATAGATATTATATGTTACTAATGGTTCAATTAACTCCAATTAAAATAATACCCTTTAATTTTTAGTGACTCCTAATCAAATATTAATTATTATCTGTACATTTTGTTTAATACCGGTTACTTAAAATTGAGTTGATTAATATAAATTTTGCAAGTAATTTCTATTTGTTTCTTTACTAGGAATAATTAAATTACACGTAGAGCTTTTTAATACTGCTTCCTTTTTTTTTATAGCAAGCGTCTTGTACATAATTTAACTCCCTTATTTTTAATGAAACGAATGAATTTTTATGCTTCACGGTTTTTTAATAACGCGTACCTTTTCCCAAAGCTTCTACACGGCGATTAAAATTATTTGATGTGATTATTTAATTTTCTACCCTGGTCTAAATATGAGTAATATATATATATATATATATATATATATATATATATATATATATATATATATATATATATATATATATATATATATTTTGATGTGACACCGACCGCACGTTGGAGCACCGCTAAAAGAGTACTACGACAACGTCAGAGTTGGGCAATATTAAGTTTTTGTTAATGTGAATGCAATAGGAAATTATGGAATTAGTATCTTATCTTCCTTTTCTTTACTTTGCTTTACCTGGGTAGCTCAACTGAAATTATACTGTGGAATTTACAAAATGAAATGAAACACGACAATCTCAAGAAACATATATACATTCAAAAACATTTTTCTTTCATACAAAAGAACTTATAAAAGTTTACAGCTTAAAATAAAATAATTCCTACAGGTTACTTAATTATTAAAATCATTCTTACCTAATCCTTCTTAAAAATTACAAAATCCTCTTTAATTTTTGCATGGATAATTCACTTTTCTTTTATTACTACGCCTCTAAGAGTGTTTGACCAATAACTCAGATAACACAGATAACTTATTAAAGTCAAGATGACTCGAACTTCGACCACAAAATTTCCTGGTACTTATCCGCTTACAAAAAAAAGAAAATTGTACCATTAAGACTTATTCTAGTTTACAAATATTTGAATAATTTTATCAGTTACAAACAAAGAAATCTAAAATTTATACTTGCAACTTTAATCGTCATATAGAGCCTTATTTAAATCTCTTTCCCAATGTAATTAACGATATTAATAGCTTCCCATTTCCATCTTAAATCTCCATAAGCTTATTAGTTTGCAGAAGTACATCTTGTAACTATGCATAGTCGATCTCGCAAATGTTATATATTGTTTGGCTTAGGAATGAATGAATGTTAATTACTGCTATTTATATACAAAATAATTTCAATACGTCATTATTCCATTGTATTCTCGAATCTTAGATTTGATAAAGTTTCGAATAGTTAGTTGTTTTCTATTCATATAATTCAAGATTTTTGTTGAACTACTCATCTCCAGACAAAATTAGTTCATCATTATTGATAGGGTACCCGAAAATTGTGAAATATCGTTGTATTTGAAAACTCTTAAAATGAAGATAAATTATCTACATACGGGAGTCAATTTAGTATTTTTAAACCACATAATTATTTTATGCTTTGCAAATGCAAAAGGATTTGCATTTACGGTCAAGGAAACGTTCTAACAAATTTTTATGCAGTAAAATTAGTTACATAAATAATTGAAGCTCGCAGTTGCTTTGCATAATAATAAAGTACAGTTTTCCGTATAATTACATAATTAATTAAAGCTTCAATTCCTTTTTTTATCCTTTGTAAATGCAATAAGATTAATATGGTTTCTACGCTGATGTATTAAATGACTTTGTATTTATATCTTAGAATGAAAACTTGTTTTTATTAAGTATAGAAGACTTTATTTACGCACACGGCTTAAGGTTCATATTCGTTTCATAATTTTTTTCCACATTTTGCATGGGATCTTTGAGCGTTTTCGAAAGCTCTCGAGAAAAGCTATAAGAGCATGTAATGAAAAATAGTAGGTTCTATTTAAGAAATTGAACATGACATTTATGTGAGGATCAAGTAATTTCTTAAGGTCAAACTAATGATAGTTCCTCCGAAACCATAAAAATTTCGTCTAAAACATGTTTTGTCTAAAACGTTATATTTGCGAAATAAAGGCGTGTACGGGTAGTCTGCATCACCCTGTATATATTTATGAATATGTGAGTTGCGGATGTAAATAGGTTAGTATTTTATAACATAGGATGCTAATTAAACATAAGTGATTATTTTTATTGCTCTATGATTTATTGTCGGAACGAGTGTTGATTAAACTTAGGCATATTGTTATCATTTTAAAATATTAATGAATATGTAGGTATTGACATTAAGGTATTTTGAAATGGACAGTGAGTGGATTATGAAAAAAATTTTTATGCTGGTCATTAAAGATATTTCCAGATATTGGGACTTATAAATGCTAAATAAATTAAAATTGGAAA
Source organism: Platerodrilus igneus (assembly GCA_036346225.1). Classification (NCBI taxonomy): domain Eukaryota; kingdom Metazoa; phylum Arthropoda; class Insecta; order Coleoptera; family Lycidae; genus Platerodrilus; species Platerodrilus igneus. The sequence continues at coordinate 4,809,502 of JARFIW010001436.1, read as the reverse complement.
CAGGAAAATGTGGAGAGGGGACAGTTTTGTTAATGAATTTAGTTTTAAGTCTTTAGGAGTTTTCATTTAGCAATACCTGGCAAGAATTGAGGTTAAGTAATTGCTTTTAGGAAAGTTTATTAGTAATTGAACTTGAAATTATTTTATGTCAATAGAGTTTAAGTTTAAGTTGAATTTTATTTGCATTTATTGAGAAACTGAGTAAACCGTCATTTTTTAAGGATATCCAGCTACCACCGTGATGAAATCGTATTTAGAAGGCATTTTATATTAAAATTCTATTCAATTATGACCAAAGATCTAATACGTTGAAAACGATTCTATTTGTATATATGGTGATCGTAAATTGTTACACCTTTTGAATCCCAAGGCAGTGGGCATTAATGTAACAGCATAAATTGTTTAAAGAATGCAATAGGTGATCTTGCCCCTAGAGAGGAGATAGAACAACAATTCGGGACTTGAAATTTTTACGTGTACGAGATGTAACTATAAAAACCTGCTGTGGCGGCGGCTAGCTTGGCTATTATCACATGGGAGATCATGAAAAGGGCAGAGTTAAAATTTTCTTTGTAAAACTAAAACAAAGCAGAGTGTATGATTTTTGGGGTTGATAGAGAATCTCTATCAAAAGAGATAGTTTTAAAGTTTTAATCTGCCCTATTTAGAAAATTGAACATGATAAAATTCGAATGTATCTATTATGTAACAAACAATTTTTATCCATTTATGATTATAAAAAGAATTTAATAATTTCACATGTATTGGTGATATCAAAATTATTAGTTAAACAAAATTTCATTTCATAGGATATATATGAGCATCAGATTTGTTAATCATGTACAAATTAATCAAGAAACTGTAATTCCAACAATCTTACAATTGTTATCACTGAAAATTTCAAACATACTAGATATTACTTTCAAGAAAATGTATATTCTATGTAAAAAAAAATTAAATAATCAACCAAAAAAATTGTAGTTTCTACTCAGTTGCGTGCTGGGTCTTACAGATTATAACGATGGATTTTTCGCGACTCTAAACTTAGCCTTGGTGGAAAAGGGCTTGCTAAATTAAAGAATCTCTTTGTGATCACGCAAAAATCAGTCATTCTTAACCACTGGCCGCTAGCTGCTTGCAATGACCTTTCTAACTTTGGCGACAATCCACGCCTTCGTGTGAAATTGTACAACCCTACGCGGTCTTCTGTTTGAATTAAATTCTTGCGTTTTGATGTCATACCTGGTCTTAATCCAGTCATTTGCAGTTTGGATTCTATTCTTACGTCTCCATATATGTCGTACATTTTCTGCTCGAGAGTCTCGACGTAACTTTCACCTACAACGTTTTCTCCAGGCGAATTACTGAACTCAAGGTCCCATGGTAAACTTATCTCGCACTCCAGCATAGCACATGCATTAATCTGACCAGTACTCTCGTGAACCGCAAATCGGTAAGTCAAGAAATATTACGTGAATGTATTGGACCCAGTACCTTTGATGTTCAGACACTACCTTGGAGAGATACTTGCTCAAGGTGCGGTTCATGCGTTCTGTCATACCATCCAATTGAGGGTGCAACATTGTCATTCTGACTCTTTCATTTCCAGCAACCAGCAAACTTTTTGAAATAGCGCCGACTCAAAATTTCTGCCCTAGTAAGCGTGCAGCTGCAAATGTATTTCGAAGTAGCAGAAAAGTTCTTTGAATAGTACGTCAGTGACGGTTGTTGCTTCCTGGTTGGATATGGCAGACGCCTCGGTTTATTTTATAAAGTATTTATTTTTAGAGTAGGTTTCGGAACATATGCAGGTGTCAATTTTAATTCTAGCAAACTTAAAGGTTTATAAAAGCTCACAGTTTGTAATTGGAGCTATCGTCTTAAAGTAAAGTTTACGATAGTCCTTGTACTCTAACAGTAGTATGTGCACTTCGTGATGCAATGTACTCGATTTGCGACTTTGGTGTAAATGCTGGCAGTCTTCCGATAACGTATTTAATTACGGATACAAACCATCTGTAAGTTCATCTGCAAGAGACTATACTTTCAAAACTTGCCTAAATACAGGATAAACACGTCTTAGGTATCGTACAATTCTAGTCATAAATTCAGAGTAACTTTATGGAATTCGTTATAACTGAAGTCACCAAGTATGATGAGCGCACGGCTATTGAAGTTGAGCATAAAGAAAACACTAGCACTTGGAAGTTTCCAAGTTTTAATTAAAGTGTCGGCAAATATCAAAGAAAAACTTTGATCGCGTTTAAAAGTTATTAACTGATGCTCGTTATGAGTGTTAGCGGTCTTTCTGTCTTGCTTTATGTCTCATATAAGTATAGCTGTTACAAAAATGCCTTTCGAATACAAATTATCCGGTTTCTGGTAATGTTTTTTCTGCTGTTAATCGAAGTCTGGTGTCTTAGAATTGGTATACATTCGGCTTTTATATGGAAAAACAAAGCAAGGATTTTGTGAAAAAGAAATTCAAATATAATTGAATTTCGTAAGCTTTTTCATAGAAGAGTACGTTCTGCAGTAGAGAACAAATTGTGTTCGACGGCGCAATGAAATATCTATAAAGTGGCACAATTTGGTGATTCTTTCGGAACTCTATTCAAGCATCAAAAGTGCTTGCTCTATTGGAGTAAAATTTGGAGCTCTCTCTACTTTCGTACTTCTTTCATTATTCCTACTTGCACCTACAATGTGCAAACTGATGGGTTTTAATAATCAATTTGTCACGTACCTACCTCCTTCGTGTAAAAACTGAGCAGTCTTCACAACTAACAATCAATAACAAAGTAACAAAAATAACAAAGAACAATACAGAACAAAAAATAACAATTAAGTAGCAAACGAATAATAACCAGAATAAATTTGACACAATTTTAGTAAGAGCTTGAGAGTATGAATTATAAGTTTGATCCCTTAATAACCTAAACCACTGCATTCACTATCATCATTTCCATATTCTTCATCAGACTCCCCTGTGTTAACACTAAATAGCAAATTGTCATCTAGAATACGTTTCGATTCTAGGTATTTTCCATAGTTTTGTTAAGATGCAAACATACGGCGTTCCACTCTGAAGTCGTAATACTGTCGAATCTCTGTATTGCAAACTGCTTGACGTCACTTAATGTAATTGTTGCATTTCTCGCCGCAACCCAATTTTTAACATTTTCCCATATTTCTTCAATAGGGTTTAGTTCTGGATGGTATGGAGATAAACTCAACACAGAATGACCATGTTCATGTAACAACACGTTCAAAGCAAATTTTTCTCATCGCACCAGTTTCATCAAAAAAGAAAACTCGTATAAATTGCTCTTCTGTCCTTATTGTCCATACATCGGTTTTGATTTATACATTGAACACTGCCAATAAATTAGCTCTTTCTCATGAGGGGTTCTGGTAGGACTTTTAAAATCTAAGCTATAATAAAAGGCCTTGAGAACCTAACTAACTTTAATAAATGAATTTAAATCCTTTACATACAATGCAACAGATCCCTTTAGGAAACGCCCGGTAAACGATGACCAATTCTCTAATTAAACTTAATTCTATATCAGATCTCTTTTATATAAAGTGAAAATATTAAAAGTAAATAAGATGCTTAAACATACTGTGTAAACAGAAAAATAACGTCCTTCTAAAACTAATTTACGTGGATAACCTAAGTAATATTACCGATGGCAGATAACGTGACCGTAATTTCATTATTCAAGCGAACCAAAAAAAGTTAATGCACGAATCCCTTTTGCACACTAATAAACTTATGGAGATTTAAGATAGAAATGGGAATACCGTTAATTACGTTGGGAAAGAGATTTTAATAAGGCGCTATATGACCATAGGAGTTGCAAGTATAAATTTTAGATTTCTTTGTTTGTAGCTGATAAAATTATTCAAATATTTGTAAACTAGAATAAGTCTTAATCGCACAATCTTCTTTTTTTTGTAAGCGGATAATTATCAGGAAATTTTGAGGTCGAAGTTCGAGTCATTTTGACTTTAATAAATTATCTGTTAAGAGTTGTTGGCCAAACACCCTTAGAAGCGTAGTAATAAAAGATAGGTGAATTATCCGCGTAGAAATTAAAGAGGATTTTGTAATTTCTAACAATGATTAGGTAAGAATTATTTTAATAATTAATCAACCTGTAGGAATTATTTTCTGTATGAATTTAAGCTGTAAACTGTTTTATAAATTCTTTTGTACGAAAGAAAAATGTTTTTGAATGTATATATGTTTCTTGAGATTGCTGCGTTTCATTTTATTTTGTAAGTTCCACAGTATAATTTCAGTTGAGCTGGCCAGGTAAAGCAAAGTAAAGAAAAGGAAGGTAAGATAGTAATTCCGTAATTTCCTATTGCATTCCCAATAACAAAAATATAATATTGCCCAACTCTGACGTTGTCACAGCACTCTTCTAGCGGCACTCCAACACGCGGCCGGTGTAACAGCAATATATATATATATATATATATATATATATATATAATAAGGATTTTTTTTAAAACAGGAATTGGAATTATCGAGCCCCGACGTTGGGCCGTCAAATATTTATGCTATGTACTCCCTACAGGAACTTAACAGGATTTTATCTTGTAAAGGCCTTGTGTCGACCAATAATAAAACTTGATATGATAACGCCTTCTTTGATATCAATGGTGTATTCTACTTGACACCTCCTCTCTTTTTAAATTATCAAATTACACTCCCACAATTTTTATCTTTTGACCTCGACTAGCGTTTATGTTGAATTATAAAATGAAGTTAATTCAATTCCATATAATGAAAACAAATATTATGTACAGGTTTTATAAATTATTTAAAATACACTTTTCAATTAATTAATGTTGTAGATCTCATTTATCTCAAAAATCATATGCTATTCAATCAATCTAAAGTCACCAAAAAACCTATTGTTTTTATAAAAAGAAGCCTTGAACGTTCAAAATCCCTTTATCGTATAACGCACTTTATACGTATGCAAGTTCGTTTCTCGACTCCGTCACATTAATTTATATTAAATATATTTAAATTCAAATAAAAAAAAGTCTTAAAACTAAAAATCTAACCTGGTCTATTTTCTTCGCTATTTCCTTCTCACAATCGACGCATCCACTATCAACTAATATTTTCCATGCATTATACCATCCATTTGGATCAAAATTATTCTCCCCCAATTCAGAATTATTATATATCTATTCGAAATATTGTCTATCCACACGCTCGAACCATTGCATTTAAATTATTGTCATCACTCTCTGGACTACCATTATTAAACTTAGACTTATGCACCCCAAATTATTGTCGTCTCATTTAGACTTATTACTTCTTCTCACCAGACTCAGAATTTATTCTCATCAATTTGCCCAGACTTAGAATACCATCTATTCTCCCCGGACCCAGAATATCATTTATTCTCAGCGTACTCGAAATTGGATCATCATTCTCCCCAAACTTAGAATACTTTCTATTCTCCCCCTGACTCGAAGCCGTTTAGTCGGCAATCGTAATTTTCATCTTCGTCGCACTTAAACAATTTTCACTTTTACGTGTTGCACTAATGTTCAAAGTGACGCACTTTGGCCTTTGTTGAGTTGAAAACTGAGTTCGTTATCACTGTCGCTGTTAATATATGATTGATCTTCTACTCCGTCAGTGGGCATGGCCTACAAGCCCGTCGCTAATTTTAACCAATCAAGTTTTTGCATTTAAAGTAGTTTCTGATGTAACATTCTCTGTCTTCAAGTAATCGTTGCTTGCTCGCAGCTGCTTCGTTATCAGACATGTGGTGTTTTGAGCAATATAATCGCTTTTCCATGTTGTACACAAACAACTGATGCAATTCGACTTTCAATTTTCATATCTGCTTATTATTTACGCAATTTTTAATCACCTTTACTTATCAAAATGGTTAATTGTTTGTACGCACTCACGCTATGCTTCTTGAAGCTTTATTTCTTATCTCCGTATTATCATAACTGTTTGGAATTCTTTTGAATGCGTGTTTGATTACCTTTATTATGTTTACTTATAAATACGCGTGCTTCCACTGAAAAATATCGTTATTTGCATTACCTAAATTAACTAAAACTCTATCTACATGGTGTTAAATATTTACTATTTACCTAATGCATGTATTACTCATTTCTATGCTAATTATGCGTCTTCCTGTGTCTATTTGCGTCGCTTAAAACTACTTATACTTTATATACAGGGTGTTGACTGCTTACTATTTACAAACTCTCTCCATTTCTCAATTTTCTATTAAATAAATGCAGTTTTCTGCTTCCTATTATGATTTCTAATTCCTGCACGACCTTTGCTATAAAATACGCCCTTAAACAACCCCTCATCACAGCAATATATATATATATATATATATATATATATATACATATATATTGCTGTGATATACTCCTTTGAATGCGGGAACTGGGTCCTATCAACAAAAAAAATTCTAGTCCCACCGATTGGGCGTCATAAACTGCTGTGATCCTGGTTTCGCTTCAGCTGCTCACCTAATTTTATAAACCTCCTCATATATAAAATTAAACAACACATTCCTACCACAAACATCAACGTTAACTCTATTTACATCAATATTCAGAATACATTAAATTTTCAAATTAAATTTCAGCATAAAATTCAGTTTTAAAAGAATTTCAAGATTAATTTTATTATCACTTTAACGTGCATCCAGAATTAAAGTCCTTGTTGGATGCCTACTAATTAATATAACAATATAAGCAGACAGGAGTCTGAGTATAAAGGAGCATCTACCACCCTTTACGTTAATTAACCAGGTTCGTCTAATTGAGCTCAAAGACATACCCAAAGTTTCATCATAATTCAGAACATCAATACTAAATACCCTTTCTACTTAAACAAGCAAATTTCATCTTAAAATTAAAATTTTATGGTTAGTACAATTTCACTAATGTCCATTTAAAGTAAATCAATTATAAAGTTATTCAACACACACAAAATGTCAAACAAAATAGTATAATTTACCTGAAGGTTACTGTCCTCGTAGCTTCAATGTACATCGTCCCTTTAGTTAATCACACCATTCCAACAGGATTATATTTACGGCTTCTAATTCTCAACGCTTTTAAAATTTTCTCCATCACCATTTATTTAAAGTTGTTTCTGGGCTTTTCCGGAACTCATCTGTGTATATCTGACCCTTGTTTCGTGGATCCAGACACGTATTTGAACCATTTAATTATTAACACCCCGAAAAATAACAAAGAAATTCATACTTCTTTCACCAAGATACGCCAAAACTGCCTACTTTTGTGTATACATTTGTCGTTGTAAATTTTGCTAATTGGTACAGTGATACTAAATTTTATTACCTTGTATCTAAGTGCACTGAAGTACATTCATGTTAGCACGTAAATAACAAACTATTTTGAATCACTAAAATATACGAGCAAAATTTTAAATTATTTTATCAAACTAAAATGCACTGTTTAACATCTTTAATCAAGTCGCGGATGTAAGAGCTTTTAACGCATCGAATAGTCAAAAGTCTAAGAGAGCCGAAATTCATATTACCACCGGTATATATAGCGAATAGCCGGCACGTCGCTTTTGTCCTCAAAACAGACAATTCTTAAGAATTTCTCATTCTATGTTCCCAGTCAGTCGCTCGCGCGTCGGTTTTTACGAATTTTTCACTCGCCCCATTTAAATCTCAGAAATTCTCACACGGCACGCAAACATGTCCGAGAAAAACTAATTAATTTTGTACAGAAATTGTTGTTTCTACCTCTGATATTTGCATCCTATTTTCAACCAATTGTGACCCTCGTGACGTTGCTTAAATCACGCCTTTTACTATATGTGTCTTTGCTTGACGCATTTTCTCTTTCCTTTTCTAACCTGTTCGTATTGGTGCAAATTGATATTCTTTATTATCGATTATATTTTAGTCCATGTGGACTATCTGGGTTTAATAACCCCGTATCGCACATTCTCGTGAATATTAAGCCCCGGTTTCTCCAAGATTCTTTGAAACCATTTGTTATCTACACAATTTTCGCCGTACGTGATATTTAAACCACGCAGGTGTTCAAAATAATACCAATTCTCAGAGCTTTTAAATAAACCCTGTTTTGTATTTCGTGCTAAAGCATCTGACCGTTTCCAATATCCTTAGAATCGACATGTTTATCTAAACAAATTAAACTGAAATTGCCTTTTAAAATACGCAGGTGTGTTCAAACATCCTACTTCTAACTAACACTTCTAGGATTTGCATTTCATTGGGTTTTTACAAGTTTCTATAGATATTATCTGTTACTAACGATTCAATACCGGTTACTTGAAATAGAGTTAATTAAGATAAATTTTGCACGTAATTTCCATTTGTTTAGGAATAATTACATTACACGCAGAGCTTTCCAATACTGCTTCTTTTGATATAAAGCGTCTTGTACATGATTTAAATCTCTTATGTTTAATGAAACTAATAAATTTTTATTCTCCACGGTGTTTTACTAAAGCGTATTATCTAATAAAATTCCTTATACACGGTGATTAAAATTATTTGATGTGATTATTTAATTTTCTACCCTGGTCTAAATATGAGTAATATATATATATATATATATATATATATATATTGCTCTGAAGTCTCACTTTGAAATAACTCGAGCACCACCGTTGAGCGCCATTATTGCTCTGATGTCTCGTGTTCACAGCCCCACGCTTGGGTCGATTATTATAGCTGCGGAGTCCCGTTGAAATATTTTTTTGAATAAGTCGGAAAATTTGTGCCCCACACTTTGGGCGTCATTATTTCTGTGAATTAACCACTGTTCAAACTCCTGTAAAAATTCGATAATCATTACCTAAAATAAATTTGAGTTCGAATTTATTTGACACGATATGTTCTAGTTTTATACCCTCTGAAAATGCTCTCTATAAATAACGCCACACTATCAGCTCTTTGCACTGCTTCTTCAAGGATACTCACCACGGCTGCTCATCTGCTCTGAAATAATTTACTACCCTTCTATTCAATGAAAGTTAATCCGACTAACAAAAGTGCATCCTATTTTATTGCGACAAAATTAATTAAAACCAGCACCACAAAAATCTTTGTCTTTACATACTTAATCCATACATTAAAGATTTAATGATTCTCTTCAATATTAAATAGCGTCATATTAATACTACAATGATTTCCTGATTTGTCTATATTTTTCTATGCTTATTTTAAAGTAGATGGGTCTATCCTTGAACTTTACTTTAAATTTCCCGGTCTAATATGAGCTCATAGTATAAACCTTTCTGCACATGAGTGCAAAACTTCAGCACTGAAAATTTCCAAAAAAAAAGACCCGTTTACCTTGTACGTATGCAAAAATATACACAATTATTTTATATACACCTATTTACATAACCATATTTTAAATACTTCCTTCTCAAAGGTAAATAGTTTAGTTTTATGTTCATAGATTCATAAAAATACACCCAAAATAACACTAATGGTTTAAACATCGAATAAGCACCACAAACAACAGTTTTCAAAGAAAAAAAAGTTTAATTACCTGGAATGTTTCTCGCCCAGATCTCTACCATGAAGCCACCTCTGAGGATGCTCTTCTGTACCGACTGCTCGTACCAGAATCACTTCACGTTGCTGCATGCCATCAGTAACAGCAATTACTTCTTTAAATCGCTTTGCATCCAAATTACGGTACCTCCAAATCCTCTGCACTGCCGCTACTGGTCCATGAATATCCACTTCTTCCGTCGAGTGTCCAACAAACACCATCAATCAAACTATATAGACGTCGCTACTTACTGTTCATCCTGCTTCATGTTACAAAATCAATTTTATACAATTCACACCGATTTTAATATTTCCCCAACTTGTGCTTTTAATAACTTGTAATTTAAAATCTTGGACTCACTAGTAGTAGTTTGAAGCCAGGATGAAGTTTATCAGAGAAAAAGAGGGTCGTTTATATAACCATAGTCCCTACCAACTTGTACGTATCCCCTAACAAACAAGCGTTTCCCGTAAAACTTATACAACGGCTCACGCAATTTTGAAAATCATCGTACACAATAACACAACCGTCGTTAACCTTCGACGATTCCCTGTAAATTCGACCGCCCCTTGCCGCCTTCTAAAACTCAGAATTTTGTTGTACAAACTAGTATTTTACGTCGAAAAGCTCATTAAATTTTCTAACCGTTCTACTCTTCTCTGAAGCCCCTGTCCACTGCTATCACACCCAAACAATCAAAACACGCCTTTTATATGCGCGTACATACCATTATCTCACTTCCACTCGTATCACAACATGTTCTATCCTTCATTTCGCACCCTACCTAACTTTCCTATGTCAGTTATATTTTTCTTGTATCCTGGTCTAAACCATGTTTTCTATCTCTTTGCCTTCTTCTATAACCACCTTGTTCATAGCCTTTTCACCCTACTTTTCCATACACCCTAAAAATCGATATCTTCTGCAAACACGCTGCATCTCTGTCTCGCTTATTAACTTGAAAAATGTTCTCGTCTTACAGACGTTTGAAAGTCACTACAACTGACCATATGATATTTTCCCTCTGTTTCTAACAAATGCCAAATATAGTCTTTTGCTTGATTTTATCGATTTGTTTCTACATGTAACCGTCCGTTCCCTACCGTAGACCTGTTGTTCATGTTAACGATTTTTACGTAGAAGTCTTTAATTAATATATTATTAACGTTTACAGGCTTTACTTGAACCGTTTCATTTTCTGCACGTCCCTTTTTTGAAATCTATGACTGTTATAGCTTGTTTTAGATTATTAAACCTTGGAAACTTACATAAATGTTTAAGCTTATATTACTCTACACTATGCCTGACATGAAACGATTTTATACTAACATATTTGTACACTATTTCTAAACTTCAATATGCTTGTTTACCTTGCCATCGTTCCTATTAGTAATTATTATCCTAATTCTGAAATGGAGCACAAAATTAAACCTACACTATTTTATATAGTACCATCCCTATTCTTATCGTATTGAAAAAATTTTTAAATTAAAAATTGATTTTTATATACGGGATACCTACAAATAAATAATTGTCTGACTCGATTTTAGCCTAGAAATCCATAGTAATATATATATATATATATATATATATATATATATATATATATATATTACTCATATTTAGACCAGGGTAGAAAATTAAATAATCACATCAAATAATTTTAATCACCGTGTATAATGAATATTATTAGATAATACGCGTTATTAAAACCGTGAAGCATAAAAATTTATTAGTTTCATTAAACATAAGAGATTTAAATCATGTACAAGACGCTTTATATCAAAAGAAGCAGTATTGGAAAGCTCTGCGTGTAATGTAATTATTCCTAAACAAATGGAAATTACGTGCAAAATTTATCTTAATTAACTCTATTTCAAGTAACCGGTATTGAATCGTTAGTAACAGATAATATCTATAGAAACTTGAAAAAACCCAATGAAATGCAAATCCTAGAAGTGTTAGTTAGAAGTAGGATGTTTGAACACATCTGCGTATTTTAAAAGGCAATTTCGGTTTAATTTGTTTAGATAAACATGTCGATTCTAAGGATATTGGAAACGGTCAGATGCTTTAGCACGAAATACAAAACAGGGTTTATTTAAAAAGCTCTGAGAATTGGTATTATTTTGAACACCTGCGTGGTTTAAATATCACGTACGGCGAAAATTGTGTAGATAACAAATGGTTTCAAAGAATCTTGGAGAAACCGGGGCTTAATATTCACGAGAATGTGCGATACGGGGTTATTAAACCCAGATAGTCCACATGGACTAAAACATAATCGATAATAAAGAATATCAATTTGCACCAATACGAACAGGTTAGAAAAGGAAAGAGAAAATGCGTCAAGCAAAGACACATATAGTAAAAGGCGGGATTTAAGCAACGTCACGAGGGTTACAATTGGTTGAAAATAGGATGCAAATATCAGAGGTAGAAACAACAATTTCTGTACAAAATTAATTAGTTTTTCTCGGACATGTTTGCGTGCCGTGTGAGAATTTCTGAGATTTAAATGGGGCGAGTGAAAATTTCGTAAAAACCGACGCGCGAGCGACGGACTGGGAACATAGAATGAGAAATTCGTAAGAATTGTCTGTTTTGGGGAACAGACCGACAGACAGGCTTTTTGCTATATATACCGGTGGTAATATGAATTTCGGTCTCTTAGACTTTTGACTATTCGATGCGTTAAAAGCTCTTACATCCGCGACTTGATTCAAGATGTTAAACAGTGCATTTTAGTTTGATAAAATAATTTAAAATTTTGCTCGTATATTTTAGTGATTCAAAATAGTTTGTTATTTACGTGCTAACATGAATGTACTTCAGTGCACTTAGATACAAGGTAATAAAATTTAGTATCACTGAACAAAATAGCAAAATTTACAACGACAAATGTATACACAAAAGTAGGCAGTTTTGGCGTATATTGGTGAAAGACGCATGAATTTCTTTGCTATTTTTCGGGGGTGTTAATAATTAAATGGTTCAAATACGTGTCTGGATCCACGAAACAAGGGTCAGATATACACAGATGAGTTCCGGAAAAGCCCAGAAACAACTTTAAATAAATGGTGATGGAGAAAATTTTAAAAGCGTTGAGAATTAGAAGCCGTAAATATAATTCTGTTGGAATGGTGTGATTAACTAAAGGGACGATGTACATTGAAGCTACGAGGACAGTAACCTTCAGGTAAATTATACTATTTTGTTTGACATTTTTGTGTGTGTTGAATAACTTTATAATTGATTTACTTTAAATGGACATTAGTGAAATTGTACTAACCATAAAATTTTAATTTTAAGATGAAATTTGCTTGTTTAAGTAGAAAGGGGTATTTAGTATTGATGTTCTGAATTATGATGAAACTTTGGGTATGTCTTTGAGCTCAATTAGACGAACCTGGTTAATTAACGTAAAGGGGTGGTAGATGCTCCCTTTATACTCAGACTCCGGTGTGCTTATATTGTTATATTAATTAGTAGGCATCCAACAAGGACTCTAATTCTGGATGCACGTTAAAGTGATAATAAAATTAATCTTGAAATTCTTTTTAAAACTGAATTTTATGCTGAAATTTAATTTGAAAATTTAATGTATTCTGAATATTGATGTAAATAGAGTTAACGTTGATGTTTGTGGTAGGAATGTGTTGTTTAATTTTATGAATGAGGAGGTTTATAAAATTAGGTGAGCAGCAGAGGCGAAACCAGGATCACAGCAGTTTATGACGCCCAATCGGTGGGACTAGAATTTTTTTGTTGACAGGACCCAGTTCCCGCATTCACAGGAGCATTTCACAGCAATATATATATATATATATATATATATATATATATATATATATAACATTACGACACAATGTATTTAAACGAATTATGTTATACCTGATCTGAATTATTTCTACCGAACCAAAATTAGGAATATCATGATTAATTAAGAATAGTTATTTACTAAACCTTTTATACAAGGCACGTCCATATATTTTGTCCCTTTAATATTAAATTTTCTCCCCCCAAGTATATACACTTCACAATATTCAAGAAACAACCCGTGCACTGCTTATAACACATTAATGTTTGAAACCTTCAACCCCACGAGCCGAATGGATTCCATTCATTTTAACATATTTATTATGTGTTTTTTGGAAGTACAACTCTACAAAACTTTCAATGAAAAAATTAAAACCTGCATTTGGTTCGTTAAAATAATCCATTAGAGAAATTGTATTATACATTTAATGAACAAAAGACTCGTTCTCTTAGAATTACGTCCTTGCACTATCAGACATTTAATGCAACCTAATTAACTCTCACGTTTGTAGAAAAGGACTTACGTAATTTACACAAATTGCTTTACCTTCTATCTTTTATTCGGGCATTTTTATGATATTGAAGCTGTTTGTGAAAATACATAACCTCGAGCTTAAAGCGATTTAGAAATATGACAAAGCAAAATGTCAAGCCTACTTCAGAAATATTAATTTAAATTGAAGCTTGTAAGCGTCCCTTTCAACTCATTCATATTATCCAACTCACAAAATTCTACGAGAAAAGCTGTAATGAAACCGTTCATGTGCTTCAATGCGTATATAATATTTTGCAAAGACATTTTCTGTAATTACATTCCATTCCTTATTGAGAAATCCTTATATTTGCTATATCGATTTTGGTAAACAACTTTGCCGACTTACTTACTCTTTTTCTATAAGTTGTTTAATAAAATTGCCGCAACGGGTGTCCTAAATTAATGAACACCGTACTGCAAATTACCTTAACAAAAACCATACACGTAAAGTTATATAATAGTCTTGAGAGATAAATAAATAGGTAATTAGTTTACGTCCATTGCTAATTTATTTGAACCGCTTCAATACGCTTTTCAATCATAAAATACTATCTTGCCTGCCTCGCCAACGAGGCAGATGACGCTTTGAGTTAATAAAAGTACTTATTGAAAATATTGCAAGGAATACTCTATCTGCAATAACAACAGTTCTCTATTTTCAAACAAGCCTCCTCAGCAACTGGTAGTTACAATGAAATTTGCAAAAAACTCTCCCAACAATTAATTTTTTGCTAATCGGTAACAGTACAAGCATTATTTTCTTAAACTACGCTGCTGTCTTCTCAATTACTTACTAAGGAAGCACTATAATTAATTATCAAGCACCAATTACTAATTTATATCATCACTACACTAATTCATATCGACAGTCATTTATATCAAACCTTTCAAAACTTAATCCTAGAACTGGTATCGTAATCGAAGCTTCAATCGGAACTCATATCAAAGTTTCAGTTAGAACTGAACTCCAATACCCACGACGGAAATTTTATATAAATATTCGAAAGCTCGAGATTATTCTAAAACATGCCAGAAATTATGCAAATGACATTTTCTAATGTACCTATTGTATTCTAAATAACTCTTAAATGCAAATTTTTGTACCCGTCAATGAATTTAACCGAAAGATGTAAAGCCGCAGAGTAAAATCTCCCATGCTTTCTGGACAGATGCCTTGTTTACTTTTTAATGTAATTATTCTGGGTACAGGCAAACCAATAGGCGCTACGCTGTACGCCGCATAAAGCTGTTTCTTCCCAGAACAGTCTGTGGCTCGGACGTTGAAAGTCCCTGTGGCGATAAAGAACTGTCGGAACCATTTTTGCAGTTTCCATGTTGATAGAAGTAACAATCGACACTTTGCATAGCAGGCGCCGTACCATTTGAATAACATCACACCAAAATCCGGATCTCTGTTTTTCTGAACAGTATTTCAAGCATATTTCGTACCACTTTCCAGTCCAACCCATTGAGCCAGCAACTGGTCCTGGGTATGGCCAACTTCTCGCCTTCAAATTCCATCGTCTGACCCTTGAGGTCAACTAACGCTTTCCACAGATCCTGGTAATCCATTTGACCAGAAGGCTGTTGCATCAAATAGTGGATGCCCCGATGTCGGTCCTTTAGCCGTATGGTCTTTCCAACCTCTGGTTGTTGTCGGTGAAGTTGATCCAGACCATCAAATTTATTTTTAAACATCCGAGCAAGTCCTCGGGACACATAAAAGTCCGCCGCTCCACAATACGCATGGGAATATTCCGGTGGCTCATCTTGAATCTCTTCTGTGACTCCAAATCTCGCTCTGCCTGTGCCGCAGTACAGAGACATTAACCAATAATAGCTCGGGCCAGACTTTTGTTCATCCTTACGAGCGTAGCTGTTTGTTTGTCTCACTGCTTGCCGTTCTTGGCATTACTGACGTCATCACTATTGTAGGTAAATATGCGCCACTATCGTTCTTCATCTTTGGAGTTTACAAATCCGATATACCACGTATTTGATCCGTTTTACAACTTCGTACGGATCTCTTGATGGCTTTGTAGCTTTGGCAACAGTCTAGGCCTCCATCTGGGGTTGTATAACCAGACGCGGTCGCCATGTTGAAAACCAGACTTCAGTGCCTTGGTGTGATATCTTGTCTTTATCCGATCGCTTACTATCAGAATATTTTTCCTAACGTCATCATGGATGTTATGTATCTTGTGTTTGCACTTCTAGACGTAGCTTTCGCCGCGATGTTGTCTCCGGGCTTACTTCTAAACTCAAGATCACGCAGTAGACGTATCTCCCGTCCCAGCATAGCACATGCAGGTGTCTGTCCAGTGCTCTCGTGAATCGATGGCGATTGGCCAATAAAAATATATGTAAATATTGGCCCTAGTCACTCTGATGTTGAGAGATTACATTGGAAAGGTGCTTGCCCATGGTGCGATTCATGCGTTCTACCATACTCCACTTGCGGGTGTAATGGCGTTGTTCAGGTCTCTCTCATCTCCAACAACCGACAAACTTCTTGGCACAACGCTGACCCAAAATTTCTGCTCAGATCGGCGCGCAACTCCATAGGAACTCCGAAGCGGTAGAACAGTTCCTTTACCAGCATGTCAGCGACGGTTGCATCTGCTTGGTTTGGTATGGTATACGCTTCGGTCCACTACGTAAAATAGTCTATGGCTACAACGAGGTCCGTATTCTCAGAGTCCATCTCAGGGAATGGCTCTGTGATATCGATGGCCACTGTTTCAAATGAGCTTCCCTCGTTGAGTTGCCTTATTGGAGCCGTACGGTTTTCCAATGGTGCACACAGCTGACACTTGTGGCACCACTCCTTGACATCGTCCTTGCAGCTTACCCAGAGTCTTCTTAACGCCGAGATTCCATTTTACAGATGTCCTAAAAAATCCTACACTCGGTTTTTGGGAACCACCAGCTGAAGCGTACTCACTGATTTATTTCCATTCTCCAAGGATCGCACCAAAATCCCAATTTCTACCTTCAGAGAATCCCATTCTGCTCAGTAGAACTGCAGAGTGCTAAACAACGGGCTAATGTCTTGTCAGGAGGGATGTTCTCATTTGGTTTTCCAATCCAGAATGACACCTAGGTGTTTGTCATTCTCCTGTTCCGTTCGCATCTGCACTGGCTGCCAACCATCGTTAATCATTTTACTCCTATCAACGAGCTCACCTTTTACTCGCGCGACGCGGACTATCATTTCCTTGGCAGAATCTGTACAGGTCGACTTTCACTCTATTCTGCCGACTCGCTCTATTAATTTCCGCTTTTCATGCTCTTTTTTAAGCCGTTTGCATCGGTTTTGTCTGAACCTAAATCCACGGTAGTGCTCGTTACGCAGTACCAGTCAAATCACGTATTCCGCATGCTCTTTACTCCGCTCCTTTCCAGAGCGTCCTACCTTGCCACAAATTAAATACGTCCCTTGTTTTGCCGCTTTGTACGCTAAGGCATGAGCCAATGCATCATGTGAAATCTCTGGCCGAGCCAGCCGTAGTGCTTGCTTAATCTCTTCGTCGCGTATTTCGTTAATGAAGGTTTGCACTGCCACCAACAGAAAACTATGCGTGCTCTTTTTCCTCCACTTAAAATCACACCACTTGACACCAATGTAACGGACATTCTAGGTGTAATAACCTCTTCTTTATTTTCGAATTGATTATACAAGCTGTTCTCAAAAACTTGTAGCATGGAATTTGCAAAAGCTTTTCCAAGAATTTATTTTGACCTAATCGCTAATAATACAAGTATTATCTTCTTAAACTACGATGTTATTTTCTAAATTACTTACTAAGGAAGCACTATAATTAACTATCCAAGCACTAATTACTAATTTATTTATTACTACACTAGTTTATATCGGCAGTTATTTGTTTTACATCTTTCAAGGTATTAAACTCGGATTGCTATCGTAATCAAAGCTTCAATCGGAACTCATATCAAAGTTTCAATTAGAACTGACTCCCATAACCACGACTGCAATTTTATATACATATTCGAAAACTTCTAGATTATTTTAAAAACACCAGAAATTATTCAAAGTTGAAATTCTCAGATGTACCTATTGTAATCTAAATAACTCTTGAGTGCAAACTCTTGTACCTGTCAATCAATTCGTCCAAAAGGTGTAACGCCACAGGGGGCAATAGATCATCCTTTGTGTACAAACGCCTCCTCTACTTTTCAATATAATTATTTTGGCCACAGGCACACCGATAGACGCTAGCTACAATATGTTCCTGAATTAACAGTAACTGTAATAATCTATAGGAACACTGTGGCACAATTTGAATAATTTATTCAAACAGTAACTGTGTTAAGGTTACTATCTGTTTGAGTAATGGGTTGGTTTATGCCCATGAATAAATAAAATAATCAAAGAAATGCAAGTGTTAACCTTGAAATGCAACATTCTTGTGATATGGATCCATGATCCACTAATTTTGAAAAGTATTCTTGTTAAGTTACGTTATTACTAACGGGGTGTAATAATATCACTTAAAATTTGACAAGAAAGCCTGTAAAGTTTTTTGGTGCTAGGTATTATCATGACCGGCATGAACTATTAAAATATTTTGGGGGGTGTACTTCGAAATCCCATTAAAAGAATTAAATTATCATACCTGTAGTAACATTATATAATTATATAAATAAAATCCGTGCTTCGCACGGATCTGGTATACCAATCTGGCAGAAACAGTTTAAGACAAAATTATTCCGAAGGGCTAGCTTAAAAGTTTCTAATTGTAGTTAGGTTGAGAAAAATCTACGGAATGAAGCGTAGACTACAGCACTACAGAAAAAAAAACGAATATTATGTAGGTCTACTTTCTGAACGTTTAAACTCAGTATTGGTTGAAACCTGAAGGTTTTGTCTCATAAAGATAGAAAACATACGTGGTCGAGGGGACCATTAAACATAATAATAAAAAATAAATGTATACATACGGTCTTCCCTATAATGTTGTATGAGTAGGGCTGCCATTGTAACCTATCTCCTGTTGCAACTGTAAACTTAATAAAACTACCAGTAGGCATGGGATGTTTGTTGTTACGTGTTAATGAATAAACTCCTAGTACGCTTTTTGAGTTATGGGATAACCAGTTTCCATTTCTTATATTTATTAAATTTACTGTACTTAATGTAAAAATAACGGATTCCGTTTGATTTCTGTTTATTTTATAAATTATTAGATATATATATATATATATATATATATATATATATATTAATATCATAATGATTTAAATATTTATAAATACGCTAAGATAGCCTCGGGAATTTTTATCATTCTCTGAGAATGAACTATGAACACGCGTTGTTGCAATGTCAAACATCTTAATTACACTTTGTTGTAAAACATCAGCCGATACGAATAAGTCCCTCTTGGGAGATGTGAAGATGGGCTGAGACAGCTGTTGGTAATTTACACTGACTTATATGAATGACTTCAGTACCGGGAATGAACAGAAGCGGTTGTATTTTTCTGGTTGCCGTTCTTGTTTGTGTAAATGTAGTCGCCTAATTATCGTTCCCACCTTTCTTTTACCTTTCTCTGTGGCAATACTGGGAATTGAAAGCATCAACGCAATCAACAGTATGAGAAAATTGGACCCCAGGTACCCTGACATCAGTTCGTCGCCGAAAGCCCTAAAAACTGTAAGTAATAATCTTGTAGAACTATTAGATATGAATTAACATAATTAAACTGTAACAGTGAATTAAGTAAGAAGTAGGGATAGCGGAAACGTATCAATTTTGTCCGTTGAGGTCACTGCTCCAGTATTGGTTGTTGGTTCAGGCTTCAACGTTTCTAGTACTGCAGCGAACTCTTTCACTTATTCTTTTGCGCTTTGCGAAATTGTGGTATGCCGCCGAAAACTATATAGAGTAATGATAATATATACAATATGGAAAATGTTATCGGAAAATAAAATTATAATTCTCCTGTTTCTTGCGAACCATCAAGCATTTGTGCAGCGGCAGGTCGTATTAGTGTAGAAAGAGTTTAGTAATAGGTACAGCGACAATAATAGGTTCCAAAGAGATACTGTCGCTATACGGTGCATAAAATTTGTCATATCTCTGTCGTAATAGATCTTCAATATTGTTTTTGATTTGTCTTGGGGGTTTATGAAGGACTATGATTAAGATAGGGGATAGTTGAAACTCCCTAGATGATATTAAAAGTCGCTTCGGCGTGAACTGTCCGTAAAATAAAGGTTTCTAAATTACTCCAGATTACTCCATTTAATCTTCTTCCTAATCTATTAATAAGGAACAACTGCCAGGTAAATACAGTTTTAAAGATCCTAGATGACCATAGACGGAGTCTTCGGATTTGGTGGTTTTGTTTGAACATTGTGTTATAAATTTTGACCGAACATACACCATGAAGAAGTTCTAGAATACTAGGACGAGTAGAATGGCTTGCGTGTTTCAGATAGCTAAAGAGCCGAACATAGGTTTAACTAAATTAGTGGGGGGGATTTTGGTTACGAACGAGAAGACTAAGAGTTCCCGAAAGAAGGCAGCCGCTCTTTCGGTGCAGAGTGGCAGAGACCTTGGGGGCCGGTATGACACCCTAAGATACACTACTGCGATGTGGAATGCATCAGACACCACCACAATAACAACCAAGTACAGAGCATACTGAAAATGTTTTAAAGTGATGACATCCTCTGAGGTACAAGATTCCGTAGTTAAAATAGTCCCCCATTCGGATCTACGAGAGGGGACTACTTCGGAGGATGTGATCAGAAAGTTTAAAAGGAGAGCAGGGAACATTCTGCTAGTCGGAGCGTGGAGTGTGGGAAGCATGAAGCAAGTGAGCTAGCTTGATAATATGAAAATTGAAATAGATAGGCAATTAGATTGTAGGCATTAATGAAGTTCGGTGGCCGGAAACGGGGGATTTTTGTAGCGGTAGCTTTAGGGTAATTTATACAGGACCAGAGGAAAGAGATTTAGGTGTGGGGATAGTTATGCAAAAAAGATAGGATATCCACAAAAGATTTGAGAAGTCAAACGCATTGCTCAAAGATATTGGGAAAATTTCTAATACCTGGGAAGTAGAAACAGAATGGAATAACATTAAATCTAGCTTACACATGACGGTCAGATATATTCTGGGGTATAAACAAAAAGAAAATAAGAAACCATAAGTAACAGAGGATATTCTGAATTTAATAGAAGAAATGCGAAAATAGAAAAACAGACCAAACGAAGCACGGAAATATAGATACAAAGCCATGAAATGGGAAATTATTCGTAAATGCAAGAAAGCTAAAGAACAATGGATTTATGAAAAGTTCAAAGAGGTAGAAACGAAGATGGAGATGGAAAATACAGACGAAGTACACAAATTAATTAGAATGAATGTTAGGGATATTAAGCATTATAGCAAAAGTATAAGGAACGCGAAATGAGACATCATTATAGAAAATGTAGAGAAAGTAGATAAATCACAAGAATTTACAAGGAATTTATATGTAGGACCGGAACTAGAAGCACCAGAACGGGTAACGAACATTGAAAAGAATGACTTGGAGTATCCTCTATGTTAAGGCCTTTGCCCATTATAAATAAATAGTAAGTTCCTCAGTGATCAAAGCGCACGCTATTTTACGTTGGTCGACAAACGGGGGACTCTTATCGCAACAATAAATATTGCCGTAATTGGTATGCCTAAGACAGTCCATTAGAAGCTCTCTCGCGCCGGTTTAGCAGCTGCGTTAATATCGGATACCAAACCTATTTCCTTCCATTTAACCCTCCTTTAACCTTCTGTCTAAACAGGTGCGTTATAGTGTTGTGATAGTTTTTAAATGCGGTAAGTCTTTTTCACCACATTCGTTATTTTACATACAATTTTATTTTATTGTTGCGAACCATTGTCTATCGTTTAGCTAAGGCTTGAACATAGATTTTTTGGTCTCTACGGCCACATTCATTCAAATAAAATTGTTTTCGTGGATACTGAGGAACTTGCTTCACCAAGATTATCACAAGATTACTCGAAAATAAATTATTTGATATAAATTCATTCATATCGAATTGTTGTATTTACCTCTAATTTGAAAATAATAATAATCTATAGGAACAATGTGGCACGATTTAAATATAATTAATTAAAAACCCTTAAGGGTGTTTATTTAATTTTATTTACTCTAATGTGAACTTGATCTGCACGTAGATAATAATTATCAATACGTACAGGTGGTTTATTTCTATTTACGGTTGCAATTTAATTTTCATTATAAGTACAGTTTAATTGAAGTTGCGTATAATTTATGTTATTTTTTTTAAATGCCTTCCGACAGCATATCTTTACAAGCGCAACAAGAAGCTTTATATGGCAGTTTTCAAGGCATTTGGGATTTTGTTAAATTCGCAAACGTAAATAAGTTGAACAAAAGCTCGAAACTAAGATGCAAAAGTTACCGAATATTGAAAATGCTCTTGAAAAATTACAGTTAGAAATAATAGAATTTAACGCGACTAAGGCCGACCCGAAATTGCACGTAAAATCAAATTTAGCAGTTTTCGATGATTTGTTTGACGTGATTCGTTCGAAATACCTCGAATTGAAGGGAAATTCTACGAAATCAATTTCTGGTCCCTCGGTCGAGTGCTTAAAGTCCTTAAAAATTTCCATGTTCGATGGTGCCATTGATAAGTGGAGTAATTTCATTACAACATATCGAAGTGTTGTGCTTGAAAATAAGTCAATTCCAGTGTCTTTAAAATATCTCTATTTCAGGTCGTACTTGTAAGGGGAAGCGCTGAACCTCATTTCTGATTTAGCGTTAGAACCCACTTTGTATGAGAAAGCTTTTAAAAACTTGTGGATTAATATGATTCCCCACGAAGAATTACAAATTTTTATTTGAATAAAATTCTTCAATATAAGTCCACTGGTTCTTTATCACATTTCATAAATGTGCATTTCAATGCAATTAACACGTTAAAATCTGTCCAAGAAATAGAAGAGTTTTCGGATTTTATTTTATTTTGTCTTTGTTATGGTAATTTGAATACAAAATACAAACTGCGTTTGATGCACGCACGGGTTCTATTGTTCCCACTTGTGCTAAGCTATTTGAGTTTTTAACAGAGCAATGTAAAATCTCTGAAATGCATGTGTTACGTCATCATCGAACATTCATTGGAATTTGTGACAATAAATACTTTGTGCGTGCATCCTACAGTTTGAGTGAAACATTATATACCGGCAGTGAGTGTGTGAAGACAGTCGTACTCGAGCCTTTACAGAAGCAAGTCGCCTTCGAACCCTTGCAGAGGACGGTCGTATTAGAGCTTTTGAAAGCGAGACCATCACCCGGTCGAGCGTGTTGCTGGTTCTCCGTCGGAAGCTCTTTGTGTGTGAAGGTTTATTGCCCCAGCGGCACAGGACTTAAGATATTTATACCCTTCCTTAATTAGTTGGTAGTTGTTTTTAGTTATTACATAACCGCTCCACCATTATCGTTATTGCTATAAAAGCAATTGGTCCTTCATTATAATTTGCATATTTATATCACACATTTATATCAACCTCCTTAATCCCCCCCCCTTCCAAATCATTGGTCCTATAGTCGATCCGGATTCATCAGTCCTATGTATACACATGTCCTAAATTAAATATCATTTTGCACACCAGCGAGCTTTTTAATTAATTAATATTTTAGCTTTAAATTTGTGTTCAAGCTCCATTTTTAGCGGGTAAAATATGTACAATATTAGCTACTTACTTTCTCTAGACTAAATTAAGTGATTTCGCCGTAATTAAAACCAGCAAGCGTTTTAATTACAAACAAATCCTTAATATAAGATTTGTTGGTTTTCAGTTTTAAATATATTTTAGCGGCATAAAGCACAGCAACCTGAAAACTATAAATCGCTTTATACTTCTTAAACGAAAAGGAAAGGATTTACTCTGTATTTAAAAGCTATTGCACGTTTTTAGTATCAATACAAACCTTTCAGTCGGTTTACGGTAAAATATTGAACATCTGCAAAGGGTAATATAATGTAAAAGCTGCATTCTTCTTGTAAACACGTTAAGCTGCATCTTTCGGCAAATACGTTAAAACCACGTTTCTGTGAGCTTTGAAGTAAAGGCCGACCGTAACCGCTCGGGTTGTTAAGCGGTACATCTTATCTAAACACTTTGTTTGACAAACCGTTAGGTTCTATGTGTTGCTTAGTCATAAAACGTGATTTATTGGTGTATACCCTATTTTAACATTTTTCGTGTACATCTAAGCGTTACGGTTTTATAGCATTTATTGTAGTCCTTTCAGAATCTTTGAGAATGGCTCCAAAGAAGGCACATGTGGTAGAACTAGAATTACTGAAAACACGTATTTTAGAAATGTTTGAGCTTTGTAACACTATACAAAGTGACCCAACTTTAAAAGCATTGTTCCTTATTCAAACAAGGGGAATACATGACCTTTATACAAATTTCAGCAAAATTTTAATTGCGGTCTTAGCCTCATGTGACGAGGCAGAATCATTAAATTACAACGCTGTACGGAAGGAAGTAGATTCCGCTTATTTTTGCATACTGCTGCATCTCGAAACGTTGCAAGAAACGCGGGCACAAATCACGGAAAATGCTCCAAGCAACTCGGGATCAAAATTGGTACCGTTAAAGCTCCCACTCTTTAAGAATGAAGCAACGGAATTCGCGTCTTTCATCGATTTATTTGACAGTCTGGTCTACAATAACGAGTCGCTGTCCAATATCGAAAAATTAAATTACCTTATCAATTCTTGTACCGGGGAGTCTTTAAAAATCGTTAAATCTGTATCCATTTCGGGGGATAACTTTATTATCTCATATAACGCCTTGCGTGAGAGATTTAGCAATCCGCGTTTATTGGCAACTTTGCTTTGGAAAGCAATGAAAGACTTTCCACCTTTAAAATCAGAAGACCCTAAGAAACTTAGGGCACTTATTGATTGTTTTGCAGAGAACCTTGCTGTTCTAACTAACTTAAAGTTTCCCACTGAACATTGGAACTTTATTCTGGTCGATTGTCTTTTAGAAAAACTCGATCCGTTCACTAGAAAACGCTTCGAACTCCAATCGGATCCGAAGCAAATACCCAATTTCGAGGATTTGAAATATTTTTTAACTCAACAATGTGCAGCGTTGGAAACCTTTTCTTCAACCGCACCTGTTTCTTATTCGACGACTGTCCATACATCTCACACATCAGTGCCTAAGAAATCCTCAGCGTTTCAATTTAAACCAAAGGTTTCTTCTAACGTAGTTTCACTGGACACACCAAGTAGCTCCAGTGACTCAAATAATTCATTTTCGCACCATTGTCCTTCCTGCAAAGGCAATCACTTAATTTACAGATGTCAATCGTTTCTAAAGAAAACTCCGACGGAACGTTTCGACATTGTCAAACGCTTACGCCTTTGTTTAAATTGCTTACGAACAGACCATGCGTCCATGCAATGCAAATCTTATAATTCCTGTCGAACTTGCGCCAAGCCGCATCATACCTTGCTACATTTTGAATCGCAACCTGCTTCTAGCCGTTCAGCTGAACCGATCGCTACACCTATGCATAAAAATGCCAATAGGACGCAGTCAGCCTCTCCTATTCCGGCAAATGTTTTGTCTTCACAGACGAATCCAAATTTTGGGGTTACTGTCTTACTCTCCACTGCTGTTGTGGAAGTTCAAGATCGTTCTGGTAGATACAAACCGATCAGGGTACTCTTAGACCCTGGCTCCCAAGCTAGCTTTATTCGAGACGATTGCGTGAGCAAACTTTGGCTTCCACGCATACGTTCTCAAGTTCCGATTTATGGACTTGGACAGACAACTACAGCAGTCAATAGAGGTGCCGTCAGCTGCACTATTCGCTATATGTTAGACTCTGAAAAATCTCTAGAAGTCACAACTTTTGTGCTTTCGTCAATATCTGGCAAATTACCTAGCGTTGAAGTTCCTAATAATTGGGAACACTTTTGCGGCCTGCACTTTGCAGACCCGACCTGGAACTCTCCAGGAACCATTGACATGCTCCTCGGAGCAGATGTTTATCCGTTCATCATCAATGGCGGTGTGATACATGGAAAATTTCTTCAGCCTGCCGCCATAAATACAATTTTTGGTTGGGTATTCTTGGTCCCACAAAAAGCTTGCAGTCTGATACTGTCCAAGCATTTTTTACTTCTGTAGAAGATCCTATCGATCAGACCCTAAGGCGGTTTTGGGAGATAGAAGAACTGCCATCCAAGCCTTATACTTCTCCAGAAGAAGAAAAGGCAGATTTGATTTTTGAAAACACGTTTTCTCGTGACCCTAGCGGTCGTTCTATTGTTGCGTTACCGTTCAACGATACTTTGACCGTTTTTGATAATTGCTTTGAGATGGCTAAAAAAAGACTATTTTCGTTGGAGCGCAAATTGCATGCTCAACCGGAGCTACGCGCCCAATACAACAATTTCATGCAGGATTATCTTGATGCGGGTCATATGGCATTACTCGATTCTCCGCCCGTTGGGAACGATAATTATTTTTTACCCCATCACCCTGTGTTTAAAGAGGAAGGTCATACTTCTAAAATTCGTGTGGTTTTTGACGCCTCTACAAAGGCTAAAAACAACGTGTCACTTAATGACACTCAATTGGCTGGACCTAGTCTC
Organism: Platerodrilus igneus; assembly: GCA_036346225.1. Classification (NCBI taxonomy): domain Eukaryota; kingdom Metazoa; phylum Arthropoda; class Insecta; order Coleoptera; family Lycidae; genus Platerodrilus; species Platerodrilus igneus. The sequence goes on along the minus strand of JARFIW010001436.1, from coordinate 4,782,875 downwards.
CAAAACGACATTTCGTCAATCTTACTGAAATTTCGTACTCATCGTTTCGTTTTTACTTGTGATGTTCGCCAAATGTATCGACAAATTTTGGTTACCGAAGAACATCGAAAGTTTCAATTAATTGTTTGGCGGTTCTCCGCAGAAGAACCCATCCAGACATATCAGCTTAATACAATGACCTACGGTATTAAGTCATCGCCTTATTTAGCATTAAAAGCTCTTCAGCAATTAGCCATTGACGAAGGCAAAAGGTTTCCGTTAGCCGCTGACGCTATACGGTCAAATCTATATATTGATGATTTCGTCGCCGGTGGAGATTCTATACAATCGGCCCGCGAAACTAAAGATCAACTTATTCGACTTTTACATTCGACTGGGTTTGAACTTCGAAAATGGAGTTCTAATTCAGTTTCTATTTTGGAAGGCATTCCGTCAGATTTTTGCCAATATACTTCTCTCGATTTCGATTCGGACGAATCAATAAAAATATTAGGTCTTCAATGGTCACCTACAGAAGATATTTTCTCATTTCGGGTTAAATCATTAAACCCAATATGTACAGAGCGCAACATACTTTCGCAAGTTGCCAGAATATACGATCCATTAGGGTTTTTAGCCCCACTAACACTTTTTGCAAAACGCCTAATCCAGCATCTGTGGATGTTAGGTTTGAATTGGGATGACATCCCACCAGCAGACATTTCGTCTCAATGGCAGCAGTATCAAGAAGAGTTGCCGTTATTATCGTCATTAAAGTTACCACGTTGTTTACCCCCTTCGGATCCTTTTACTTGTCATTTGCATGGGTTTTGCGATGCTAGCGAGGTAGGGTATGCAGCGGTAGTGTATTTTCAGTTCATAAATCAAACTACTGGAGAAATAACTGTACAATTTGTAACCGCCAAAACAAAAGTAGCTCCAATTAAGCGCATTTCAATTCCACGTTTGGAATTATGTGCCGCCGTTTTATTAACCGATTTACTTTCTTTTACCATTCGGTCTTATCAAGGCTTGATTGACATCTCCGATGTTTCAGCGTGGAGTGATTCTACGGTCGCTCTCACTTGGATACGTTCTCCACCTTTTCGGTGGAAAACTTTGTGGCAAACCGTGTTAGCCACATTCAAGAAATCATTGCACCTAGCCGATGGTTTTATATTAAATCTTCGCATAATCCGGCTGATCCTGCATCTCGGGATTAATGCCAAGCGCGGTTATTTCATGTTCGCTATGGTGGGCGGGGCCTGAATGGCTTCACTACCCTAGTGACTCGTGGCCGCCTCAACCAACATTGTCAACCTCAATTGCTGAGGTAACTACGGAAAAGAAGATCCTAACATTTGTCGCTCAAACAGATCCAAACGTCATTGACATTTTACTAAGTCGCTTTTCATCGTTATATAAAATCCAAGGCATCGTGGCTTACATTTATAGATTTTCTAAACCCATGGCTCAACGTCATACGGGTCCCTTAACAGACATTGAATTACACAATGCTCTCATGATTATCGTTCGGCATGTACAAAATGTTACATTTTCAAAGGAAATAGCTTCGATCAAGGCAAACCGTAAGTTACCTAAAAGCTTGCGAAAACTTTCTCCATTTGTTGATCCACAAAACATCTTAAGAGTAGGTGGGCGCTTGACACATTCTTCGCTTTCCTATTCCGAAAAGTTTCCTGCGTTATTGCCTCAGCGGCACCGATTAACCGAACTTATCATTCGGTCAACTCATGAAAGGTATTACCATCCCGGTGTTAATACCACAGCGTATCTTATCCAACAGAATTTCTGGATCCTATCTATTAAAAATTCAATCCGAAGTTATTTATCATCATGTCATAGATGTTTTCGTACCAAACCGGTCCTGGTAACTCCTCCTATGGGAGACCTACCGGCAGCACGTATTACCCAAATCAAACCGTTCAGTATTGTTGGTGTTGATTTTGCTGGCCCTCTTTTAATAAAGGCTAACCGCCTACGAGGCTCTAAATCTCTTAAGGCCTATATTTGTATTTTTGTTTGTTTTGCCACTAAGGCAGCACATATTGAACTTGTTTCGGATTTGTCGGCAGACGCGTTTCTTGCCGCTTTGCGACGATTTATAGCACGGCGAGGACGCTGTTCTCAAATATTTAGTGATTGCGGTACTAATTTTGTAGGTGCCTATCGTCAGCTTACGAGTTATCTGCATAGTGCAGTAACCTCAGAAAGGATAAAGTGGTCGTTTAATCCACCTAGCGCCCCTCACTTCGGTGGCTTGTGGGAAAGCGGTGTTAAGTCGGTAAAAACACACCTAGCTCGCGTAATCGGCGAACAAAAACTTACCTTTGAGGAACTTTACACAGTTCTTACACAAATTGAATCTGTGCTAAATTCAAGGCCACTCTGCGCTTTGAGTTCGGATCCAAATGACTTGCGTTGCCTAACACCAGGTCATTTCCTAACTATGGAGCCTCTTTCTGCACCACCAGATGAGGACCATTTAACCAACGTTGTACCATTAAAAAGCAGGTGGAAACTCCTGCAAAAACTCCACCAAGATTTTTGGGCTCGCTGGAGCCATGAGTACTTACATACTCTGAACCAGAAAGTTAAATGGCACTCTAAGGTAGGTGTCCGACAAGTGGAAAAGGACACTATTGTCCTCATCAAGGACGACCAGCTTTCTCCACTTCAATGGAAGTTTGGTCGTATTATTGATACCTTTCCCGGTGCGGACGGTATTATACGTGTCGCTGAAATCAAAACGGCACATGGCACACTAAAACGACCTTTGATCAAACTAGCGCCGCTACCGGTATTTTAATTTTATTTTTTATGTTTAGATGTATATACACATTTCTTACATGTATAGTAGTATATTATTTTTACATATTTGCTTATTTACATATATATTTTTATTTTTTTTGCATAGTTGGTAATATCGCTCGCTGTAGTGTACCACCCTATCTTTCGTTACCTGCTTCCCTAGCAAGGTCAAATCCCATGTGATTTCCTTCACCCAACCTACTTCCCTCCTTTTCAAAATTCTATGAATTTGGTGGGCGGTATGTTACGTCATCATCGAACATTCATTGGAATTTGTGACAATAAATACTTTGTGCGTGCATCCTACAGTTTGAGTGAAACATTATATACCGGCAGTGAGTGTGTGAAGACAGTCCTACTCGAGCCATTACAGAAGCAAGTCGCCTTCGAACCCTTGCAGAGGACGGTCGTATTAGAGCTTTTGAAAGCGAGACCATCACCCGGTCGAGCGTGTTACTGGTTCTCCGTCGGAAGCTCTTTGTGTGTGAAGGTTTATTGCCCCAGCGGCACAGGACTTAAGGTATTTATACCCTTCCTTAATTAGTTGGTAGTTGTTTTTAGTTATTACATAACCGCTCCACCATTATCGTTATTGCTATAAAAGCAATTGGTCCTTCATTATAATTTGCATATTTATATCACACATTTATATCAACCTCCTTAATCCCCCCAATCACCATGAAACCCGCCAACGTGAATATAACCCGCTCCAAGTATAATTTGAATAAATCTGCTAACGTCCCGGAAGTTAAATGCAGTCGTAATATGTGCCCCTATTGTGATGAAGGGCACGCGATTTATGCGTTCAAGAACTTCAAAAAATTAAATGTCACCGATAGATACGCCGCAATAAAAAAAAAGTTGCGTTGTTTTAAGTGTTTAGGTAATCACATCAAGGATTGTAACTCTAAAGGTAGATGCGGCACGTGTTCCTCAAAATATCATCACACTTTTTTGCATAACGCATCTTCAGCACCAGCCCCGATTCAAACGATTCCTTCTACTTCTCTCTTTCCTCAAACAGAAAATTGTTTCTATATGCAATGTTTTTAACAACTCCGAAAATTATAATGCTTTTAGGCACAATTCAAGCTAAGATTAAGGACATCAATAAGGATTTACAGACAGTAAGATGTATCTTTCATTCAGGCTCCCAAATCAACGCAATTACTTCCGCTTGTGTGCAACGTTTAGGTCTCAAATATGTTAACTCTAAAGGATTGGTCGATTGATTGTCTTCTAACTTCGAATTATTCTGATCAAGAAGTAAATTTTCGTGCCTCAATTATTCAAAAATTAACAGGGAATATTCCTGATTGTTCTCTACCAGCTCAAGTTTATGAAAGATTTAAAAAATTTTCTTGTCTGACCGCGACTTTCATGTATCCGGTAGAAGTATTATTAGGCGCAGACATATGTTGCCAAATATTATTTTCTGATGCCAATGTTTGTCCTGGTGAACCTCTAGCAGTTAATACTATTTTTGGTTGTGTTAATGGGTCAGGTTTCCTCTTCTCGAGGACCGTCAAACCACTTCTTTTTGCATAATGTCTGAATCGCTTGAAAGTGAAGTAAAGAAATTTTGGAATCCCTCCTGCGGTGAATGTTGAAGACAGCTATTGTGAAACACATTTTCTAAATACTCATTTTCGCGACGAAACTGGTTGCTACATTGTAGTTTTACCCTTTAAGGATGATGCTGGACTCCTAGGGTCTAATCGTAAAATCGCTTATAAAAATTATTTAAATTTGGAAGGGAGACTTCTACATTCTCCAGAAAATCAACAAATGTATAATTCATTTGTAAGGGAATATTTATCTCTGGGACACATGAGTGTTGCCCAGCACCCCTCGGATTATGTTCTACCTCACCACGGCGTTGAAAAATCCACACGTAGCACGACCAAGTTACGAGTGGTTTTTAACGGCGATGCTGTTACGTTAATTCGTGACAGCCACGTTGGGCGCCAAATTTTTGTTACGTTGGCTCGTAGCCGTGCGTAACCCAAAGAAAATCAAAGGAATGACCGGGCTCAATCGGAGAGTAGGGGGGGTTGTAGAAAGCAGACTGACCTATGATGTATGCGGCGGTAAGGAGTTAGTAACAGTACCTGCAATAAAAGAAATTAGAATAGCAAACCTGCAATAAAAAAAAGATTAGTCCTGCAAACCTGAAATGAAGAAAAAGAATAGCAGCAATGCATAGTCTAAGTTATTCAGTACTTGGTAGAATGAAAATAAAAACTGTTTAGATAAACTATATAATATAACAACGGTAAAAGCAATACAAAAATATTTAGTACAAAGTGGGGTAATATTGGGGAGTAGCAGAAACGTTTCCTCACACACCAATTAAACATAAATCAGACAAAATGTTGACAAAAGATAAATAGGTAAGACACAATTGATATGCGTAATTCAGCAGTATTGATTTTTCTTTCTTTCTTTTTTTTCTATGTTTTAAAATAGCATGCAAGTCTATTGTAAAAGGTATCAGAACGACAAAGATATGGTAAAGCAACGAATAGATATTTAAAGTAATAACCAGTAGGAAATAGTTCAACTTACAAAAGTCCTTCAGCAACGCTTCCTTGCAACTGAAGTGTGGGATTCAACGATGTCCTGCACTAACGAAGCACTTCACCCTTGACTGTGAGGGTGTTGATGGAACTTATCACACGTTACACTAATCACACCTACGTATTTCACTGGGGTTAGCAGCAGACAATATCACGCGTCGGAACTATGTAGCCTTGATAAATTTCTTGGTAATTCTATTTCCCTAAGACAATAATTTCGAAATATTCTGTAGCACTAGTTTAATTTCAACTGGGACCAAATGTATATTATTTTCATAAACATCCCAAAAAGCAGTGAGAAACTTCAACCGATACCTTTGTAAACTGGTAATCTGTTATATTTCGCAAACAACGAAATTTGCGCAAGTAAAGATCTGTTGTAGATTCTTTGGGGTTAGAAAATTCAGAAACTACAGTATCAACTGTATGTGGATAATCCAAAGTATGAACTACTCAAATAAGAAAGGACCATGAAAACTAGATCGCACACATAGTTCAATTATTAAAAGACAAATCAACTAAAAAAAACACAATCAATAAAGCAACGCGTATCACTAAGTCAATGTTCCGTAAAACAAGCACGTGCGGTCGAGTCAACAAGTTTTATCACTTTTTTTTTCAACAGAAAAGCAACAAAAAGAACAATTAGTAAAGCTACGCGTATCACTAAAACAATCCGACTCTTTTCAAAGCAAACAGCACACACTATTTTTAACGTAATTAATCTGTAGGAACGAAGAGCAAACTCAAAACTGTTTATATCAACTAGTTGTTACCATAAACTCTTGTCGACTCTTATCTAAACTTGTATATCCACATAAGGAACATCCAATAAATGAATGCAGCCATCATATCTACTAATTAATTACAGCGGTTTATCATTTCCGATAAGTTGGAAAGTAATTTACGAATAATCTTATTTAACATTCGTTCCTCGCAATTTATTTATTAATGAAAATCAATCTTCAATTAATCTATTTTTACATTACAACACACGAGTTAAATTGCATACAAATCTGAAAACTATTCGAAAGTATTTACTTCATACAAACAGCGATCCACACATTATAATACGATGCATTTGCCCAAGGAGTTAATAAATATAAAATATAGAAATAGTAATTGCAGAAAGGTATTTACTAATTGAGAAAAAGCGTAAAATGTTAAACGATTAAAAATGCCCGTTACAATGCGACAGGTGTTTCTCTCAACCAGCGTCTCTGTACTGGTCCGAAATTGCAATGAGGATTACCCGAAATAATATTTTTACTTCGGTCTCACAAAATAGCACTTTGTGCTGACATTCGAATGATGTATCGCCAAATTCTAATACATCCGCAAGATATATTATGTCAACATATATTCTGGCGTCCTTCAATCGATCGTGATGTGCTGGAGTAGGAATTCAATACGCTCACTTATGGTCTTACGCCATCTTCTTTTATCGCGTAGCGTGTTTTAAAGCAATTGGTGATGAACGAAGGTCAACCCTATCCCATGGCGTCTCAGGCTTTACTAAACCACGCATATATGGACGATGTAGTTTCAGAAGCCAACTCCGTTTCCGCAGCCTAGCAGCTGCAAACTGAATTACTTGAGTTGCTATTTGTCGGCCAGATTCACCTAAGAAAGTGGTCAAGCAACGATGGGTCTCTTTTAAATCAATTCGAAGAATCTGATTTAGAACTGTCCTTAACCTCTTCTGATGAAACCACGGGTATCAAAATGTTGGGCCTAGTTTGGAACCCAAATTTTGATCATTTCTACCTACTATATTGTGCTTTTCGAAGGGATAGTTTCAAAATGCTCCGTTCTTTCTTTTATGGCTAGAATTTTTGACGCACTAGGTTGGTTAACTCCGATGGTCTTTTTAATAAAGCACTTTTTACAACAATTATGGGTGCAACGTATCGGTTGGGGTGATACACTGGCTCCGGATTGGTGTTTAAAGTGGGAGCAAATTTGTACCCGCTGCTTGTTTCTGTATTCGGAAGAATACCGCATTTTAGAATTTTGTGATGCCACTGAAAAGCGTTACGCCACCTGTATTTATCTACAGAGTACGTCTCGAGATCACACGAACTGCCATCTCCTACAAGCAAACAGTAAAATTACACCACTAAAATTTCTTTCTATGCCTCGTCTGGAGCTTTTGGAAGCCGTTTTATTATTCCGATTGGTACATTCGATAATCTCTAATAAATTCCCTTATCTGTTAAAGGAAATAAAGTGGTTTTCCGATTCTCAAGTGGTACTAGCTTGGTTAAATACTCCCTCTTATTTATTAAAAACATATGTAGCCACCCGCGTAGAGATTATTCTAGAATGCACTAAACTTATTCAGTGGTACCATATCTCCGGTGAGAACAACTCTGCTGATATGGTTTCTCGTGGTCTTATTGCACCTGAGATGATCGATAATAATTTCTGGTAGCATGGTCCATCCAATTGTAGTGATCTTTTTTCTACTCCTAGGAATTTGAAAATTTCTCTTGCTCTGGAAAATATTCCCGAAATAAAACCTCCCCCAAATGTACTCGTTACCTCTGCACAAGGAATCTCTACTCAGTTTCTAGACAAATATTCTTCTCTCACATCATTTCAGCGTACGGTTACATATGTAAACCGCTTTATTTATAATTGTCAGAACTCTGATAAAAAAAACTATCAGGTCCTCTTTCCTCTGAGGAATTGCATAAATCATTATTAACTGCGATGAGGGTTACGCAACGTCAGTTTTATTCTGAGGAAATTAATCTACTAAAATTGAATAAAGTTTGTGCCAAGCAACTCCAAGGTTTGTCCCGTTATTGATTAGCTAGGTCTTCTGAAGGTGGGCGGCCGCTTGCGCCACTCTAAATTGTTTTATAATAATAAACACCCCATTCGCTTACCAAAACAAGCTACATTGTCTCGGTTATTATGTGATAATTATCACCACCTCTATGCATTCAGGTGCATTTATAACCCAATCTCTTATTCAGCGTAAATACTGGATCATTGGAATACGTTCCTTAGTTTGACAGCGGATTCATAAATGCGTTATTTGTTCACGTTTTCGTGCGAAATCTATTCAACCGTTCATGGCTGATTTACCGTGGTTTCGTGTTCAATTGTCTAGATCGTTTACTCACGTAGGAGTAGATTTTGCAGGCCTCTTTATGATCAAAGCATCTAATCGTCGTAATGCCCCGGTTTCAAAAACCTATTTATGTATATTTATTTGCATGTGCACCTTGAGATAGGTATCAGAATTAACTACTGATACATTTTTAGCTTGCCTTACAAGATTTACAACTCGTAGAGGAATTCCTGACACTACTTATTCTGATCAGGGTAGAAACTTCCTCGGTGCCTCACGCTCAATCATGGTTTCTCAAATGCAACAACGATGAAATCTTCTCCGCTTTAGCATCTCGTCTCAAGTGGCATTTTAATCCTCCCTACGCTACAAATTTTGGCGGAATTTGGGAGTCTGGGGTAAAATCGGCCAAGGCGTTATTAGTTCATACTTTAGGTTCACGATTTCAAACCTTTGAGGAGCTGTATACGATTTTTTCTCGGGTTGAGCCGCCCTCTTTGTTTATTTTCTGATCCTGATGACGGTACTGATTATCTCTCACCGGGCCATTTTTTAATTGGTGGTCCTCTTTTATCCTTGCCCGAAATTACTATTCCGGAAGAAATAACTCTGCGTTCTCCTTGGCAACGATTGTGCCAGGTTACTCACTCCATTTGGCGTCAATGGTCAAGCGAGTATCTCAACCAACTCACTCAACGCAATAAATGGAATTGCCCCATCACTTTGCCGAAGGTAAATGATGTGCTCATAATTAAGGGTTTAAATACCGGTCCGTTGTGCTGGCCTCTAGGCTGAATAGAAAAATTATTTTCTGGGCGTGACGATATACCTCGGGTTGCATCTGTGAAAAAAACTGCAGGTTTGTTTACACGTCTAATTAATAAACTTATTGTACTCCCCTTGAATGATTAATTTTATTTTTTTTCTTTCGAATAGTTATGTTTAATTCTAGGTTGATTTAACTTTGCGGTTTAATTACAATTTAAGTTTTTTTTTATGTGGCAACATTTAAATTTCTGATTATTATTTATTTCCAGTATTAGTAAAACTTATTCAGTTTTAGATGGACTAACGTTGATTGTGCGAAAGGATAAATTCAAAAAACTATTAATTCACAAAGGTTCAAGTGCTGGGGGGCGGGGACTTGGCAGCCGAAGGCTGCTTTCCCCCTTCACATACCTTACATGTGATTTTCCAATGCTCCACCTGAAGGTACTACATTGGCCAGGAAGCAAGTTTTTTTACCTGGAAAATTTGGAATTTTGCGGAACCCGTGCTGTTCCAAGCAAGGTAGGGATCTTTAACGTACGTGACAACACTCACACACGGGACATTCATTTTACTTCTCGTCCGAACGAGGGTGTATGTTTGTGAAAAATGCTCGCCTAACATTTTTCAAGCGGAGCGTGTCGGGCGTAGTAGTCACACACATGCCACTACGCCACGGAGGCGCCCCCCTTCACATACTACTGAATATCATGGAAATAGGGTATAAACTATAAAACAATAGAAGGTGACCGAACTGCATCAAATAAGAAAGAACAGCAGCTATGTTCAAAGACACTGAACATAGATACAAGAAGAAAACTGTTCAAAGGATAGTGTGGAGCACAGCACAGTACATCTATGAAATAGAGGCAGAGGAAAAGCAGACAGAAAGAAATAGAAGCCTTCTGGAATGTTGTGCTTCAGATGTATGAGATAGGTAGCATGGACATACAAAGTTAATAACAAATTGGTTGTAGAAATAGCAGAGGAATAAAGATATATGTGGAAAACGAAAAAATAGGAGAAATAGAAAAACAGGATACGTTCTAAGGCATTTCTGGGGGAATAGTACGGAATATATTACAAGCAGAGATAGGAAAAAATAGGTAGGGGTAGACCGAGATCAGACTTTCACACACAAATAGGGATAGATGCAGACTGAGCAAATTTCAGCGAAATGTGTAGGTTGATTCAGACTAGGAAACAATGAGGGTACGCGTCCAACCAGTTCTAGGACTGACGACCTATTGATGATGATGATTTATTTTATTGTTGCAAACTAGCGTCTCTCGTTTAGCTAAGGCTTGAACCCTATACTTAGAGTTGAGTTTGAATTAGCATTAAAGAGTCTGAAAAATGGTCAGGCACCGGGTATTGATAAGGTGCAGGCAGAAACTTTAAAAGATGCTGGAAAAGCAGTAACAGAACGTCTGTTCCAACTTATAAGCTATATTTTTGCGACAGGCGATATGCCCAAAGATTTAAAACAAACAAGAGGATATTAAAGCATTCATCTTACAGCCCAAACGCGTGTCCTTGTGATAGAAATATACAATGTGCCACTTTAAATAAAATCATAATCCAGTGTCATGTATTACTTGAGGTAAGAAATTAACTTGAATCCTGAAACTGGAGATCTCAGGAAAACTGAGACATTATTGAAATACAATTTTGCTAAAGGTATCCGTTGTTTCTCATAAAAGAAATCCATATACAATTTTATACGCATTTTTGGCATATTTCAGTTTTCAATCTGAAAAGATAATCAACAACATAGTTTGTGGTATATATCTATACAATCTTTGTAACTGCTACAATTACAAGACACTCATGAAGTTTAACTAGCATTCCCAGAGAAAGTTAGTTGCTAACTTTTAAGTGCGATCAAAGTTTCTTGTCATATTTGTCGGCATTTTAATTAAAAGTTAGAAACGTTCAAGAACTAATATTTTCTTTATGCTCAACTTTAGTAGCTACCCAGCAAATTGGCTTTAACTATATCGAATCTCGCAGTTTCGCCGAACATATCTTTGGAAACTGCAAAATCCATAACACACGTTTTTCCCGTAGTTAAAGAATAGTCTTGAAAGCTTATTCCCGTGACGAAGAACGTTCAGAAAGTTTGCATGTAAAATTAAATCCAACCTCGATCGATCAATCACGAGCGTGACTTCAAAGGAAATGCTGTGTGTTCAAATAAAAAAGAACCTATGACTCTTTGATGTCGGCTCATTTCATTAAGAAAATAGGAAATGTTTAGATTCTACCAGCGGGAAGCGTGTTACCATGATCGGGTCATCGTGAAGGTATTCGACTACGTGATCCTTTGCTTGTCGCCTACTAGATTCTTTACGTGAGATTGCAATATCACGTACATGAACGCGTATGAATTTGTAATTTAAGGAGAAAGCTTCGCAGAAGAATGAAAGAAAAATGACAACTACAGTCTTAGTTGTCTTTGAAGAGCTACAATTTCTGAGTTAAAATTTACAATCGCTTTATTAATTCACTGAATCCTAAAAATTCAGAAAATTAAATTGCGTTTCGGGTGGTGATTAAAGAAATAAGTACATGTATAGTAACGCTTCTTTTCAAAGATGTGTGGTGTTCTAGGTCAGCAGTTCGCAAACTTTTTCGCAACAGCATCCTTGTCAGGCTAAAAAAAATTTGTGGCACAGCTACCCCTACAGCGGTATGAATACCCAGAAAAAGAAGAAAAAAACAGTGCAAATGTAGTGCTCAGTTGCTCTTAATGCGATGTACGAAACTCGTTGGAGGAATTTTTCATTATTGTCTACGTTTTGGGGAAATTTAATTAATTTTACCGTCAAATGACTTGCCAGAAAGTTTGTTTCTGTATCCGATAGAATGCAGACTCACAGAAATAAGTTGAAAATACGCCAAGTCTTTTCACTGCAGCCTTGCCAACAATATTATTTTCTTATTACACCTGCATCGAGAACTCTTCTTGGCATTCTTCGCGGTATTTCTGTTTTAAACTGCTGTCTTTGCTGATTTCAAGCACATTTTGAAAAATTTCATGCGTCATTCCAGTAGGTTTATGTTTCTCCTTGCAGGAAAACGGGTTCGTCATCCAGTTGTAGATATCATCAGAGTCAATGCCGAGAAAATAATCAACTATGCGTCTTTCCGAACCCTGCAAGTGGTCAATAGCAGTTTCGATTAAGTTGGTTTGAAGGGTGATATTAGGTAAGCGGGGTATGTTCTAGCGTAAAAGGTGCAATTTTCCCATGTTAAATCTCATAAGGAGACTCAAGGTCCGTTCTGGTCATTTTTGTACCATACATTGAATTCCCCATAACAGTCTTAAAAATCCTCATCGCATACATCTTTGATCGTAACCCAATAAAATCTGTCAAGTCGCCCCATTATTTTCGTATTCCATCATACCCAATACTTTTTGTACCAAGCATTGAAATCCCCATAAGGAGGATCATAAGATCAATTCAGGCCACTTTTCAGTCCAACCTCACCTGCTGGGAGTCAGAGCTACACAATTCACATCGATTTTGTCCTCGTCATCACCTTAATAGTACTGTTTCTCGGTTCAACCAGATATAGTACCACTGTAATGATAACACTTAGGCATAACATCCATTTAAGTTTCAAAGACAATTTATTTAAAGTTAGTTGTTGCGTATAACTTTTGTAATATTGCAATAACGTTAAACTATTCCTTTATTTGCATAATCAGATCTAGGTCTGGTTGTGGGTGCTTTAATGGCAAAGTTCCTTGAATTTATCTCCATCAGAATAGGGTGAAAGTGCCTTATAGGGTGAATTTGCCTTATAGGGTGAAATTGCCTTATAGAGTGAAATTGTCTTATAGGGTGAATTTGCCTTATAAGGTAATTTCACCCTAAAAGGCACTTTCACCTTATTTTGATGGAGATAAGGAACTTTGCCATTAAAGCACCCACAACCAGACCTAGATCTGATTATGCAAATAAAGGAATAGTTTAATGTTATTGCAATATCACAAAAGTTATACGCAACAACTAACTTTACATAAATTGTCTTTGAAACTTAAATGGATATTATGACAACGTTTTATCATTACAGTGGTACTATATCTGGTTGAACCGAGAAACAGTACTATTAAGATGATGACGAAGACCAAATCGATGTGAATTGGTGCAGCTCTGACTCCCAGCAGGTGAGGTTGGGCTGAAAAGTGGCCTGAATTGATCTTATGATTCTCCTTATGGGGATTTCAATGCTTGGTACAAAAAGTATTGGGTATGATGAAAGACGAAAATAATGGGGCTACTTATGACAGGTTTTATTGGGCACGATCAAAGATGTATGCGACGAGGATTTTTAAGACTGTTATGGGGAATTCAATGTATGGTACAAAAATGACCAGAACGGACCTTGAGCCGCATGGGATTTAACATGGGTAAATTGCAACTTTTGCGCTAGAACACACCCTGCTCATCTACTGGTGATCTCTTTTGTTTTGACATACTCTTGCAAGCGAAGAAAATTGGAGATGTCTCCGCTCTTATACACGCTTTTAAAATGGTAATTTTTTCCACAAAGCTTAAATTTTCTCGAATTTACTCATTTCCCTTGGGAAGAAGTGGTTTTTCGTTTAATTTTTTAAAGATGTCGAAAAGTATCTGAATTTAAGCAGCCAATGAACGTCAGTTAATTTTGGATAAAGGGTTTTTCTATAATTGTGATCATAAATGCATTTTTCAGTTCAAACAACCTGGCTAAAAATTTTCTTCTTGATAGCCACCATTTTGTGCAGCAAGATGAGGTCTTCAGCGGTAAAGTTGTTACGTACATCGACGTAGTCGGAGGGACAATGAGAGAATGGCCGGGCTCAATTGGTGAGTAGGCGGGGTCTTACACATACTAAGATAAAAGAAAAAAAGGAAGGCTTGAACATAAACCAAAAAGAAATTAAAAGTTCTTAATAATACTTATAATTATTATAAATGACATTTTAGAGTGACATAAAAGCGCAGTGTAACCAAAAACGAAAAAAGTCAATAACCACAATATATGTGTATCAGAAAAACAAAAAAATCACTTCTTAAAATGGCGAGCTGCAGTTTTAGGTCACTACGATGTTTTAATTAACAAAAATTTATAACTCCAAAACAACAGCTCTAAATCACCATTGTAAGTCTAAAATTAAATACGTAAAAATTGTCACAAAAAAAGGAAAATCAGTAAATAATACAATATTAATAATAAATAATACATAAAAATTGTCACAAAAGAAGAAAATCTGTAAATAATACTCATCATCATTGGGTCTTCAGTCCTGAAACTGGTTAGACGCATACCATCATTGTTTCCTATTCTGAACTAACCTACAGATTTCCTCGAAATTTGCAGTCTGCATCTATTACTCTCTGATCTAAGTCTACATCCACCTCTTTTTTCCTATCTCTGCTTGTCATATATCCTATACTATTCCCCAAAAATGCCTTAGAACGTATTCTGCCCTTCTATTTCTCATATTTTTTCCCCAAAGATATCCTAGTTCCCTTACTGTTTCTATAACCTATTTGTTATTACCTTTGTCTGTCCATCCTCATACATCTGAAGCACGGCATTTCAAAGGCTGCTACAGTTCTTCTGTCTGCTTTTCAGACTGCTCGTGTAAATAATACTGTATTAACAATAAATATCATCTAACATAAAGATAATCATTTTACCACTACAAAGTTTAGTAAGCAATAGAACTTTATAAATATGATGTTTCCCCAATTATCGAGGACCCATCAAAAAGAAAAAGTGAATAAGCAGTCACCCGCGCGTCCACGGGTGTAGGATTGATTACACCCTTCCTATTGACAGGGCGGGACAGGTGGACCTGGGACCACGCAGTGCGGGTATCCTTTCTACCAAAAAAAAAAAGCGGCAATCGCCGCATCAAGCAGGGCCTAGGTAATAGATGGTCATATCCACCGGTGTGCACGAAATTTCTTCGATAACGAAAACGACAATTACTTTGAGTCGTATATAGAAAGAATGAAAATGAACTCGTTTGATACCACGAATTAACATCAATCCCGGCGTTATCAAACGCAGGTGTTAAATAGAAACTTGAAACAACCTTAACAAATAAGTGCGATCCATTATTTCAACGAGTCGTTATGATTGGTTATTATAAGAAGTAATTATATGCTATAGTAATGTGTATCAAGCTAACGAATACCTAAAACAGGGTATCGACAATTTAGATTATAGAAGAACTTTTCATTTTGTAGCAAATAGATTTAAATGACATTATAATAAAGCGTGCTTACTGTAGGAAGGTTTAATATACAAAGTGTTGTTTGAGTATTGAAAGCAGAATCTTTGTGAATGAGGAATGAAATAAAAAGGATGCGGATTTAATACATCGTCGGAAGGCGAACGTAACAAGGTTTAAAAGGCTTGCTTGAAGTAGAAGGCTTTTAGTATGATTAATTATCTTTGCAGTATCATCCAATACGACTTTTTAATCATGCGGCATACTTCCAGTTGCTAAAGAATGCCGATGGATGACACAGTGGCGGCTGGTTGCATTTTCTGCCACTTGTTTCATTCTACACACGGCTTTCTTCACATTTTTAACCATTACAGCCGCTCCATCGCTGCACATATACACGCCCTTTCTCCATTCTAAATCATTTTTCTGTATACATTTGTCGATAACTTAGAAATTTTGTCGCCAGTGGTGTAAGTTTCAAACAATTTTCTTATCAAAAGTAATTTTTATATTTACAATTTTAAACACAATAAGAACACCAAGTCCCGCAACGTCGGTACGTTTATCAAGCTGTAAAGTAAAAAATTGAGGAATTTTCAATCTTATAACCTTGTTCTCCACATATTATGAAATTGTGTAAATCGTTCCCCGATAGTACTATTTGTTAGCTACACAGCATCAATCTTCTTGGTCATACAACTTACAACATCCTTTACGTAAGGTTTAATCGGTGTTTGGGGTTTTCCAACTTTTGCAATGTGTAAACTGGCAATAAATGAAGCTTCAGTAGAGTTTTTATTTTCAGTTTTAGAAATTCTCTTCATGGATGCCTATGCGTGAAGAGATAATGCGCGTCCTTTGAAAATTTCTTCATCTCGTGTATTTAGTAAAACAGAACGATGCATTCCAGATGTATTTTTAATTTAGATGGAACTAAGCAGCCCTTAGCAACAATTTTTATGACAGTTAGCGCATTGCACTTCCGGTGCATGTTTGTTTCCAACTTCAACAAAACCAAACAAGTGTGGAAGTTAAGATCATATTTTCTTGTTTATTATCGGATTTTCTTGTGCAGGTAAGTTGGCTTTCCGTGTATTGAGACAGAGGCATTTGGATAGATTAGGCTCGCGAAGGTCTACTGGAAGATTTCGTATTCTTCAACGATGGTGGTTGTCAGTGAATCAGTTGCTTCAGAAGCTTCAGTGATTTTACCATATTTCTGTTTTGAAGGCCCATTCTTTAGCCAATTGTTAATAATTCTGTAATAAAAATGACTACTTAAATAAATCAATATGTGTGTCTTCTTTTGTTGAAAAGTGCCGCAAATTTTTGTGAAATTGTGTAGGGTGATTTGTTTTTTCGAATTTGGGTCGACGGTAAGAACGCGAAGCCATCGATGTTAGCATAACTTCAGATTCATTGAATGTGAACATTCGAAAAAGGTTCTACGTTCCATATTAAGGTGGAATCTATTTTTTGTTAAAAACTAAATAGAGAGAATTTTTTTAAAATCTGGTATGTTACGCCTCTGGTTACATAAAGTTTTCGTTTTAATATTAGGAGTAGGGAGTTTTTTTAATCCGAAAGGGAAAGCTTTATATTCCAAGTTACTGCAACCAAATTACGTTTTTCTGTTCTTACGAATTATAATAATATAGTAATAATAATTTATTAAAGGGCAATAACATACAATTTTATTATATGTATTCGTTTAAGCACTCATTTTTCAGGCCAAACGGAATTTATAATCATCGCGCTTAGCCAATGAGAGGCGTTTTATGGTGGGATACCAACGAGTTCGTGTGTCAAACACGTTTTAAACACAGCACTTTGATCTCCGATTTCAGAACGATATCGATGTATTAAAAGTGCGAATTGTGTCCTTTGAATTCCCTCATACCTGTTCAACCTTAATAATGCCCCATGTTTCTTAAAAGTGTAGGTGCAACGCACTTGACGGCAAGAATCTTAACCAAACTTAAGAAACTACGGAACCCGGAACTACCTCAAAACGAGCCGAGCAGCCTTGATTCCCGCTATTAAGCCAGGTAAGACTTTGGCTTATTTTTACTTGTTATTCATAACTGTTTGATGGATATAATTTACCACCAAATTTGGGGGCGTAATACATTACGCCAAAGGGAGAAAGCAATAATGTGTAACACGTATCGAAGATAGAAAAAACCTAAAAAAATGTTAGTGTTTTTTATTATTTCCTTTTCTTGAAATAACTCTGTTTTCGCCATTGCAGTTAAAACGATGCCCAACAAAAAGTTATTAATTTTTGGCTAAAAAATGGATTTCGCTGGAACTTTGCCAACAAGTCTAGCTATACGTAGATACAGATTGGTGATTGTTATTGTGATGACATCTATTTACACTTTTTTATAGATAGTTTATTAAGCTCTAAGTTATGCACTGTTTTGATCGCAATGTTATAGGAACTAAGTTATTGCAGAAAAGATTAGATAAACGATTCCGGAACCTATTTTATACGACCGCGGGTGTAGCACAGCTTGGAATGTAACATATTTGAAAACGTTGTTTCTGCCATCGACACAAAACCTGAAGACAATCAAAATTACCTCACGCTAATTCACAGATTTTTTCCACAGCACACTTGGAACTTGTTGGAATTCTTTAACGTTAAGGGAGCAACTGAATTATTAAACCATGTACGCGAGAACGTCCAAGATGATCACAAACAATAAATGTGTGTGAGGTAACTTGCTTATGCAGCGACCCTCCTACCACCATTTGAACCATCTTTCTTGCAGTTTCCACCATCTGAACCGCACGTGTGAGTTATTAAATATAATATAGCTGGTGTTTGGTGTTTGTGTTTTGCAGCAATAGGGTGCCGTGGTAACCAGTTTAAGAATCTCTGGTCTAAATTGCTAAAATGCCATTTGAACGATTAAACCAAGTGAAACTACCACCTAAAAAACCGACAAATAATTATTCATAGATATTTGTCCGAACTAGAAGCAAAATTATTACAAGTTGTTACGTTCAGTGCTTGTATCTAGATCAATTTCCCATACTTAATTTTAATTTCATACTCCTTTTATTTCTGCGGTTATTTTGCATGTTTAGTAGCAGATTTGTCTTTCTTTCAATTTTAAACGATCATTTGTTAAACATCCTATAGAATTTTATTAAATATTCAGTTACAAAATTAAATATTTTGAATCTATTCTATTTTAATAACTTGCTAACGTAGGATTATGTTATTATAAAGTATGGAAATTTATATAGCGAAAGTTGGTCAAAACTTTTGCTTCAGAAACATTCTAATAAGATGGAAATTTGATTTGGCAGCATGCATCTACTAAATAAGTTATGACATATTTAGTAATCAAAACACTTGCTAAGAAATATCTTTATTTTGATAGCGTGAATCGTGGTTGCGGCTATCAAAGGTTAAAAGGCTGCAATGTGTTAATAAATTGGAAAGTGTTGTTTTGCTGATCAAAACATTTGTTTTCAAAGGGGTTAGGTACGTGCTTCTCAACGGTTATCTCTGGGATGTAGCAACCCTACAACTAACCCTATAATTCTGCTAGTTGGTTGCAGATATGTCTAGCTGGTTGAACAGGCGTTGTTTTAAAAACGTCACGGCTGGTTTACAAGCAGACGTTATCCATGTTTATCGAGGTCATTTGCTTTGTTAGTTTCTCTAACTTGCAGGCGATGTTTTTAAAACACCCGACTTTTGGTGAATTCTTTCCAGGTGTTAGGGAAGTTTCGCAGCGAATAAAATTCATTATTGTGCTGATTTTTCTTGGGGTTATAGTTTCGTTGTCGAATTTTTATTTTACATTCATTTAATGATTGTAACAGACCGAATTTAGAGATATTCTTACGGAAATTCACGGACATTTATAAAATGGAATTCTGAAATTAGTTTGTAACAAGCTGTTACTTTTAGAATATATAAATTTTTCCAATAACGAAATTATTTACAGCGATTTGTGCTAAAGTTTTTTTAAAGTAATTCAACCCATCACTACGTAATATGTATAGACATATATGCTGGATCAGATAATGATTTGTTACTAGTTATTGGTCAAGAAAAGTGAAGGGTTACTCAGTTTACCATTACTTCTTTTACATTTAATGCACTTGGTTTTCCAGGAAAAGATTTTGGTATATTATGCCATGTGATCCCGCAGATGTCGACTATGACCAGTTGTGGGGTCGCAACGGAACGTCCGGCCAAACTGTAAGAATTCCTATTTTTTTGTTAAGTTTTCTGGTTGCTCATCCCATAGCACGGTTGAAATTAAAATTCACTGAATCTGGCGGAATATGCTAATGAACACAACTTTTTTTGTGTGGGGTATCAATCATAAAATATAATTTTCTAACTAAATACTTGATTTAGAATACACTATGTAAAGGGTGACGTTTGCTAATGTTTTTTTTCAGCCACGAGGAAAAAGGCATTTCGATTCGTAGCGAGTTTATTTCTTTGCTATTGATTGAAATTTACCGTTACTTTTTTGTACTAATTTATCCAGAATTACTTGTGGATAATGCGTAAGTACGTGAGTTTGTGACTATTTTTATATCAAAGATTATGTATTGGATAACTAACTACAGGATTGAAAACGGTCCACTGTCAATATATTTGTGTAATTCTTTTCTAGAATTAAGCTGGTTAAGGTTAAGGTAACCAACGAAAGGTATTAATTATTTTTGGGAAGGTTTTTGCACTATGTAAATCCTCCAGGATATTTTGGATAAACGTCGTGTTCTATGCGAGTTATTTTTCCTTTTATAATATGTTGATTTCTTATGGGTTTGTAAATTAATTTTATTTTTTGAGGTTTCCTATTTTTCTTTCTGTGTAACCCACCCCACTCTACGACGTTTTTAGCTAGTGCAGCATTTTTTTGATTTACCTTATTTCTGTTACGATCCTCGGTACGGGCTTACTGTTGCTTTGCTTACTGTACTTTACTTTTCTCTTGTCCGCACGGATTATCGTAACAAAGTTGCAGCTTAATGCACCAAATTTAGCATTAAATCAGTAGCGGCCGTTGGGTGATGCAGGTGAAGTGTTGCTTCGCCTTACGGCACGGTCCCTTTAGTAACGGTAGACATAAGCGTTGGGAACCGCTAGCTCATAGAACAACTGCGTTTACTGCTTGCTAGGCGACTCCGTAACTTAGTTAGTTCACGTGTGACTTCTAAGCCCAAAATCTCGTGTTCTATCTCCGACACGGACTACTTGAAAAATGTTTGGCAAGCATTTTTCACAAAAATTCATCCTCGTTCGGATGAGAGGTAAAATGTAGATCCCGTGTGTGAGTTGTCACGCACGTTAGAGACCCCTTCCTTGTTCAGAATAGCAAGGGTTCGGCAAAATTTTAAAAACTTCCAGGTAATTAACTCGCTTCTTGGTCAATGTTGTACCTTCGAGTGAAGCATTGGAAAATCAAATGCAGGATATGAAATGCAACGGAAAACCATTACATTGCCATCCGAGTACGCTGCGTACCAAAAAACGTTTTCAAAAATGATGCATTCTTTGGGGGTAAATAATTTCAGAGTTAAAATAGGTTCTCGTTCGGATCTTTGAGAGGTACTACTTTGAAGGATGTGATCGGCATTCCCAATAGGAAGAAAAGAAGTGCCCGGAATATTTTACGGGTTGGGGCGTGGAATGTTAGAAGCATTTCGATTAATTGTTTAATATTTCAAGTTTCAAATAATAATCAGTTCGTCCAATGATTAGCATATTAACCGATCATTGCATGCATTGTCAAATAAGCAATATTTGTATCACAATATGGAAATTAATAAAATACTACTAGAGTCCAATTTATATGTCGTAGTCCGTTTCTCAACAAGTTCTTTTTGACTTCAGTCGGGAACAAGATAATGAAAATGCAAACCATAACCAAAGCGAATTATTACATTAAGTGGAGATATTTCTACAAAATCTTCCTTAAAGTGAATGGACAAAGCTACAATTGCTGTGCACGATGGCGTATTCTCAGAACTGCCCTCTACAGCAGTAACGACTGTTTCGATGCGCACTGTGCGTCTTCTCTACGGATGCGAAGATACGAAGGCGTAGAAGGGCCACAAAAAAAACGTTCTACTTATTTTCGT
The DNA here is from genome assembly GCA_036346225.1 of Platerodrilus igneus. Lineage (NCBI taxonomy): Eukaryota > Metazoa > Arthropoda > Insecta > Coleoptera > Lycidae > Platerodrilus > Platerodrilus igneus. The sequence continues at coordinate 4,761,277 of JARFIW010001436.1, read as the reverse complement.
TAAATTTCGACTTCGATGTCGAAATTTAGTTAAATTTTGACTTCGATCTCGTAATTTATTGCATTTCGACTTCGATGTCGAAATTTAGTTAAATTTCGACTTCGATCTCGAAATTTAAATAAATTTCGACTTCCATCTCGAAATTTAGTTTAATTTCGACTTCGATGTCGAAGTTTAGTTAAATTTCGACTTCGATCTCGAAATACCAACAAGAATAAACTTTTGACTGTAAGTTAAAAATTCAGCAAAATTTCGAGGTAGAAGTCGAAATTTAAGTAAATTTCGACATCGAAGTCAAAATTTAATAAATTTCGAGATCGAAGTCGAAATTTAATAAATTTCGACATCAAAGTCGAAATTTAACTAAATTTTGAGACTGAAGTCGAAGTTTAACTAAATTTCGACATCGAAGTCGAAATTTAACTAAAATAAGTGAGCGATTTTTTGTGGCCCTTCTACGCCTTCGTACGAAGACAGTTCATGGTAGCTTGAATATCTTCCGATGGACGATTATGTCGACCGTGAAATGGACGTAGCGCGCTGTTAATTTTCTCGAACTGAACCACGATTTTTAAAACATATTTGTGCAATTTGCAAATTTTCTGGTGTAAGTCATTCATGTTGAAATGGCAAAACGTACTGAATATTAATCAACTGATAATTGTCAAAATGATTGCTATCAAAAACAGTGTTGCCAACTTAAAAAAATCTCTAAAAAATCACCCCTCTACTGATACTTGGGAATAGACAAAAATAGTTAGGCGAGTTTTGATTGTACTTTCGAGTAAAATTTTTTATAAGCAGCTCATTTATATTTTATCAGTAATATAAATATACAGAGTGCTGCTGTAAATGAAATTATATTGCTATGTCGTGCGTTATCTGGGGCAAGAAATTAACTTTGGATACCGAAACTAGACACCACAAAAACTGAGGTATGTTGATTACATATGAGTATTGAGTACGCAAAAGGTTTTGTTCTTAGCCTATACAAAAAGAAAGTTTTGTACGCATCCCTGGCATTGTATTTCAGTATCAACCTGGAATGGCACTAAACAATATAATTTGTACTTTATATTGTAACGAAACTCTTTTGCAACAACTCTTTATTATTAAGTTATTATACAACCTTTCTTTCTCGTGTACGTACACTGAAATTCTAATGTACGAAGAACAATTTATTCCAAAAATCACCAACTGTACTGACTTCCTTAATCCATTATCTTTCTAATTAATATTTGACGCAAGTTACATATCCCCCAAATTAGGATATATATGTAATTAAATGGAACCATTAAAACTTAAGTTAGATTGTTACAGTGTATAAATTGAAGGACTTATAATAAAAGGTTAATGAAAGTTCACAAGCCAGACAGTGAGAACGAAACAGACATTGTGTTCCAGGCGCAACGTGATACTGCTAGTGCAGGCCACAGTAGGTTATAAGAAAGCAATTATTAGAATTAAGATAATTAAAATGTAATACTTTGTATGAATAAATAAAATAGCAGACATGAACTCTGCAGTTCCCACAAGCAATGTGAAGGGCAGGGATAGCATAAATACCCTCGAGAGCCCAAGATGGCCAGTCAGTCTAAAGCTTCTCAACTTTAACATTGTTATTAGTTCAGCTACTCACCGTAATTTTAGATTATTTAATTAAAGTGAATTTCAGCTTAGAATTATTTCGACCTCCACACGTTACCTAATATAACGTACTTCTAAATTAAAATTAATTGTAATTTCAGTATAAAATAAATTTAATAGAAGAAGTTTTTTGGAAAAGCCTTTTTAAGAAGTCGCTTCAAGAGGCCCAAAACCTATCTCGCACTTATAATTAACTGTCGAAGCACTATTAATTTACTAATTACTAACTACTACGACTAGCTCCAATAGTTTATGCCACATAGGTGTATTTATTTTAATACTTAATCTAATTTATATCAGAATTACGACTCATAACTTGTACGCGGATAACAACTTGGAAATCAACAGATTAATCCCTGCAATCCGCGTGTCTATATATTTAATTCGACTATTTCAAGATAGTTCTCAATCCAACAGAGAACATACTAGATTTATTCAGATAAAGTATGGAACATTCGCTTTGTAAGTTGCCAATCATTTCTGTCTCAAGATGCGGCGTTCCAGTGTCCCACTCGAACGTAGCTGTCGCTCACTTTCTGTGTTTGGAAACCGAGTCTGCATTGTTCCATCAAGTGTAGACTATTTGGTGCCTCGTTATAATATCACTACCCAAGCTTTATCACTGTTACATAGCTCTTGTTAAGCTAAACAGAAGTTCTACCATCACTCCCAGAGAACCCTAGTTACCGACATTTAAGTGCGATCAAAGTTTCGTGTTATATAAATCATTATTTTAATTAAAAGTTGGATACTTCCAAGAACAAATATTCTCTTTATGCTCAACTTTATTAGCTATTTAGCAAATTGAATTTAGCTATAATCCATCTCGTAGTTTCGCCGAACATATCTTTGGAAATCGTGAAATCCATAACACTCGTTTTTCCCGTGTTAAAGAATAGTATTGAAAGCTTATTCCCATGACAACAAACTTACATAAAGTTTGCATGTGAAATTAAATCCAACTTCGATCGATCTATCACTAATATGACCTCAAAGAAAATACTGCGTTCAAATAAAAAAGAACCTATGACTCTCGGCTAATTTCATTAAGAAAATATGAAAAGGTTAGACTCTACCACCGTGAAGCGTGATACCACGATCGGGTCATCGTGAAGGTATTCGTCTACGTGATCCTTTACTTGTCGCATACTAGATTTTTTACTTGCAGTTACAACACACAATTTTGAGATTTTAGGTTAAAGCTTCGCAAAAGAATGAACGGGAAATGACAGTTTTAGTTGTCTAGCAAAAGCTGCAATTTCTGAGATAAAATTTACTTAATCGCTTTATTAATTCACTGAATCTTAAAAATTCAGAAAATTAAAAATTTTTACTTCAACGTTACTGGTGGTGAATAAATTAATTTTTACATGTATAATGGCTTCTCCTCATAGATGTGTGGTCTTCTAGGTCAGTGGTTCTCTAACTTTTTTGTAGATGCACTCTTGTTGGGCTTAAAAAATTTCGCGACACAAGTACCCTTAAAGCAGTTTGAATACTTAGGAGAACATAATGACGAATGAAACTGTTTGGATGAATTTTTCATTATTGTCTTTATGTTTATGGAAAGCTTAATTAATTTTACCCTCAAATCACTTCACCCAGAAAGTTTGCTCCTGTATCTGCTATTTATGTAAGCGTACGTTGAGAATGCATACTCACGAAGATGAGTTGAAATAAAACGCACAAGTCTCTGCAGCTTTGCCAACAACATTATTTTGTGATTACACCTGCATTGGGAAGTCTTCTTGGCGTCTTTCGCGGTATTTCTGTTTTGAACTGATGTCTTCGCTGATCTGAAGTAGATTTTGAGGAATTTCATTCGTCATTCCAGTAGGTTCATGTTTCGCCTCGCAAAAAACGGGTTTATTATCCAGCTATAAACTCAGAATCAGTGTCGAGAAAATAATCAACTATGTTACTTTCTAAACCCTGCAAGTGTTCAATAGCAATTTCGATTAAGTCGATTTGAAGGATGATATCTTTTGTTTTGACATATTCTTGCAAGCGAAGAAAGTTTGAGATGTTTCAGCTTTTAATGCACTGTTTAGAAATTGTAATTTTTTCCGCACGGCTGATATTTTCTCCCATTATGCTGTTCCTATCCCTTGAAGAGAAGTGGTTTTTTGTTTAGTTTTTTTAAGATGTCGAAAAAGTATCTGAATTTAAGCAGCCAATCGACATCAGTTCATTGTAGGATAAAAGGCCTCTCTATAAATATGACCACCAATGCATCTTTTAGTTCAAACAGTCTCATCATCATCATTATCATCAACATTAGGTCTTCAGTCCTAGAACTGGTTGAAGCGTACCCTCATTGCTTCCTAGTCTGAACCAACCTACACATTTCACTGAAATTTACACAGTCTGCATCTATCACTATCTGTGTGCGAAGGTCTGATCTCGGTCTACCACTACCTCTCTTTTCCTATCTCTGCTTGTAGTATATCCCGTACTATTCCCCAGAAATGCCTGTGCGGTGCTCCACACTATACTTTGAACAGTTTTCTTCTTGTATCTATGTTCGTTGTCTTTGAACATTACATGTGATTTTTTTCCAATGCTCCACCCGAAGGTACTACATTGGCCAGGAAGCGAGTTTTTGTTACCTGGAAAATTTTGAATTTTGCCGAACCCTTGCTGTTCCAAGCAAGGTAGGGATCTTTAACGTGCGTGACAACACTCACACACGGGACCTCCATTTTACCTCGCATCCGAACGAGGGTGTATTTTTGTGAAAAATGCTCGCCTAACATTTTTCAAGCGGACCGTGTCGGGATTCGAACCCGGGACCTTGGGCGTAGTAGTCACACACATACCACTACGCCACGGAGCCGCCCCGTTGTCTTTGAACAGCAGTTCTTTCTTGTTTGATACAGTTCGGTCACCTTCTTTTGTTATAGACCCTATTTTCCCGATATTCAGTGGTATGTGAAGGGGGGTAAGCAATCTTTGGCTGCCAAGTTCCCCCAACACCTGAACCTTTTTCGAATTAATAGTTTTTCCAATTTATTCTTCCGCACAATCAACATTAGTTGAAAATATTTCACAGCCAACACCTGTAGTTGTTTATAATAATCATCAGATTTAAGAGAACTTATTTTTTCGTCATTGGGTTTTACATCTTGAAACTGGTCGGACTTGTACCTCAGCTTATTTATGTTCTGAGTTGGCCTACACCGTTCCCTGCAATTCTCAATACAGCCTATATACATTGCATTTACATTTCCAATGCTCCACTCGAAGGTGCTACATTGGCCAGGAGGCGAGTTTTTTGTTGCCTGGAAATTTAGAATTTTGCCGAACCCTTGCCGTTCTAGGCAAGGTAGGGATCTTTAACGTGCGTGACAACACCCACACACGGGACCTCCATTTAACCTCTCATCCGAACGAGGGCGTAATTTTTGTGAAAAATGCTCACCTGCCATTTTTCAAGCAGTCGGCCGTGTCGGGATTCGAACCCAGGACCTTGGGATCCGTAGTCTTACGCTTACTACATTGATCCACGGCGATGCCACAACCTACATACATTACATGTGATTTTCCAATGCTCCACCCGAAGGTACTACACTGGCCAGGAAGCGAGTTTTTGTTACCTGGAAAATTTTGAATTTTGCCGAATCCTTGCTGTTCCAAGCAAGGTAGGGATCTTTAACGTGCGTGACAACACTCACACACGGGACCTCCATTTTACCTCTCATCCGAACGAGGGTGTATTTTTGTGAAAAATGCTCGCCTAACATTTTTCAAGCGGACCGTGTCGGGATTCGAACCCGGGACCTTGGGCGTAGTAGTCACACACACAACCTACATACAGCTCGATTCCCTTTTATTGTTTTCTAATTATATGCCCTATTTCACCGAGATTCAGTGGTATGTGAAGGGGATTAAGCAGCCTGTGGCTGCCAAGTATCCCCCAATACTTAGACATTTGCTGTATTAATAGTTTTCAAGTAAATCCTTTCGCACAATTAACATTAGTTGAGAGTATTGCAAAACCAATATCTTTAGTTGTTTATAATAATCTGGTGATGTTTAAGTACAGTTATTATTTTTGTCATTAGTTTTTTCCTTCTTGCGACTGGTTGGAAGCGTACCTCCATTGATTTCTATTCTGAGTTAGCCTACACATTTCCTTGAAATTCTTACAGCCTACGTCTCTGACTAACTGAGTGCAGTAGTCTCACTTAGGTCTACCTCTACTTCTCTTTTTTCCTATCTCTGCTTCTAATATATTCCGCACTATTCCCTCATGTCTTAGTATGTGGCCTATCACCTTATCTCTGCTATTTTTTACTGTTTTTCACATAGTTCTTACTTCCCCTGTCATTTCTAGTACATCTTTGTTCGTAACTTTGTCTGTCCATGGTATTTTCATCATACATCTGTAGCACCACATTTCAAAGGCTTCTACCTTTTTCTTGTGTGCTTCTCTTACTGTCCAGGCTTCACAGCCGTATAGTGCTGTGCTCCACACATATGTTTTAAGCAATCTTTTCTGTGTTTCTATGTTTGTTGTCTTTGAACACAGTAGTTGCTTTTTCTTGTTAAATGTAGCACGACCTTGTGCTAATCTTTGTTTTATATCTTTTGTGCTTTTCTCATCTTGCGTTATTTGGTTTCCTAGGTAGCAGTAATACTTACCTCTTGTAAGTTCCTGTTACGTATTTATATTCTTGTTTTTGATTTATTTTCCCCTCCTTTGTATACTAGTACTTTAATTTTAGGTTTGTTAATTTTCTTACCGTCTCTCTCTGTTAGAACCGTTTCCATTTCATTAAGAGCAGCTTTTAACTCTTTCTTGCTAGATGCTAATACCACTATATCATCTGCGTATCTGAGCATATCAATTTTTTGTCCCTGCATAGTAATTCCAAATGTCTTCTGCATTTGACAGTATTCATTGCCTCTTCTATGTACAAGTTAAAAATTAATGGGGATAAGGCACATCCCTATCTCACCCCTTTCCTAATATTTACTTCTTTACTTTCTTGCTCTAATTCTATTATCGCTGTTTGCTCTTTGTATAAGCAATGTACTATCCGTCTATCCCTAAAGCTCATTCTAATCTTTTTGAGTATTTTGAACATTTTTCCATTTTATATTGTCGAATGCTTTTTCCAGATCTACAAACCCTATTTATACGCTTTCCCCCTTCTCTATTGTTTTCGCCATTATCACCCTCAGAGCTAAAATACCCTCTCGTGTTCCCCTGTTTCGCCTAAACCTAAATCGATCTTCTCCCAGTATTTCTTCAGCTCGTTTTTCCATTCGTCTTTGTACAATTCTAGTTAATATTTTTGAAGCGTGTGCTGTCAAGCTTATTGTTAGAAAGTTTTCACATCTATGGGCGCCTCTTTTTTTTGTATAGTTACTATGATGTTACGTTTGAAATCTTTGGGTATTTCGCTTGTCTCATACATATAGCTTACAAGTCGGAAGAGACGATCTGTTACTGCTTTTAGAGTTTCTGCTTGCAACTTATTTGTACCCGGCGTCTTACCATTCAGACTCTTTAATTCATTCTAATCAATTTGTATGCTTCGTCTCTCTTTCCTATTTCCATCTTCGTTTGTACCCCGTTGCACTTTTCATCAATCCATTGTTCTTTAGCTTTCCTGCATTTGCGAATAATAGCCCATTTTATGGCTTTGTATCTCTGTTTTCCTGTTTCGTCTCATCAATTTTTGTATTTTCGTCTTTCTTCTATTAAATTCAGAATATCCTTTGTTATCCATGGTTTCTTATTTTCTTTTTGTGTATACCCCAGAATATCTCTGGCCGCCATGTCAAAGCTGGATTTAATATTATTCCATTCTGTTTGTACTTCCTTAGTATCAGAAATTTTCCCGATATCTTGCAGCAATTCATTTGATTTTTTTTTTGAAGTTTTTCGTGGATATCTTTATCTTTTAGCTTTTCAAAGTCAAAGTGCCTCTTTCCGTTCCTCTTTTTCAGATTTTTAAATTTAAGTGCGGATTCATAGTTACAATGTTGTGGTCAGTGTCTATATCTGCTTCTGGTTAGCTTCTGCAGGCTTTTATTTGGTTTCTAAACCGTTGTCTAACAATAGTGTAATCTATTTGATATCTTCCTATATCTCCTGGCATCGTCCACGGTTATCGTCTTCTAGCATGATGTTTAAATAATGTATTTGTGATGGTTAAGTTGTTCTTGTCACAAAATTCTACCAGCTTATTTCCTGTCATTTCTCGTGCCTAAACCAAATAAACCTACTATCGCTCCTTCCCTACCCTCACCTACCACTGCATTAAAATCCCCCTTAATTATTAATTTTTTATGTCCTTATACGTATCTTTGTATATCTTCAATATCTTTGTAGATCGCCTCTACCTCTTTCTCACTGTAGCTAGAGGTGGGCATGTATACTTGTATTATTGCAGTATTTACTGGTTTAGATTCAAATCTAACCATGAGTACTCTTTCGTTCTTCTGTAAGTAGTTTTCTACACGTCGTTCTATCTTTTTTCGCATAACTATCCTCATACCCGAATTTCCTTCCTCATCTCCTGTATGAATTACCTTGAAGTCTCCACTCCAAAAATCCCCCGCCTCTGGCCAGCGGACTTCGCTAATTCCTACTATGTCTGTGCTAGCCTATGCATTTCGAGTTTCAGGTTCTCTAGCTTACCTACTTGTTTCATACTTCTGACATTCCACGCTCCGACTCGCAGAATGTTCACGGATCTTTTTCTATTCTTTCGGCTCATATCCCCCGAAGTAGTCCCCTCCTGGAGATTCGAATGGGGGACTATTTTACCTTCGGAATTTTTTACCCTAGAGGATGCCATCATGTTTAACAATTTCTGTACGCAGTGTAATTGGGAGGTAATATGGTGGTTTCCCGTTACCTTCCACATCGCAGTAGTGTGTCTTAGAAAGTCATACCGACCCCTATGGTCTCTGCCACACTAAGTACCGAAAAAGCTGCTGCTCTTTTTCGGGGGACTTGTCTTAGTCTGGTTCTTCACTAAAGACCGCACTAATTTGGTTGAACCTATAGTTCGGCTCTTTAGCTCATTGAAACGCGCAAGCCATTCTACCTGTTCTAGTATTTTAGAACGTCTTCAAGGTGCAGGTCCGTTCAGAATGGATTAAACAGTCTGGCTTAAATTTTTCCTCTTGATAGCCACCGCTGTGTGCAGCAAGACGAGATCTTCGACGGTAAGTTTTAAAAGGCTTCTTTAAGTGAACGATTTTTAACATGATTAATTATTTTTACAACATCATCCAATACGACTTCTAAATCTTGCGGCATCTTTCTAGTTGCCAAAGAATGCCAATGCAACACATTGGTTGCTGGTGATATTATTTGCAACTTACTTCATACTAGACACTTCCTCTTTCATCTTTACAACCATTGCTTCCGCTCCATCTCTGCAAATACCTACACACTTGTTCCATTCCTAATCATTTTTCTGTACACATTTTTCGATAGCTTTGAAGATTCCTTCGGCAGTGGTGTAAGTATAAAACAATTTTCTTATCAAAAATTTGTCTTTGCATTGAGAATGAATACCTCACAAAGAAGTACAGCAAGCCTCGCTACATCGGTAGTTTGATCAAGCTATAAACTAAAAAATTGACAAGTTTTTGATCTTATAAGCTCGTTTTTCACATACTCTGAAATTGTGTAAATTTGTTTGCCGATAGTGCTATTTGATAGCTGCACAGCATTAATCTTCTTGGTCATGTCCGGACCAAACATGCAACTTACAACATTCTTCACGCAAGGTTTAATCAGTGTCTCGCCAATAGCATGGGGTTTTCCAACTTTTGAAACTTGTACATTGGTAATAAATGAAAGTTCAGTTGCGTTTTTATTTTCAGTTTTAGAAATTCTCTCCATCATGGATGTCTCTTCGTGAAGAAATGAAGCGCGGGGTTTGAGGATTTATACTTCTCCTTTACTTACTAAACCAGAATGATTACATTCCAGTTGTTTTTTAATATGGGTTGAATTAAGCAGCCATTAGCAACAATTTAGTGACAGTTAACGCATTAATCTTCTGGTGCAGGTTCGTTCCCAGACCCAACAAACGTATGCAACGTGAGCTAGGATTATATTTTCTTAGTTTCTTCAGATTCGTTTGCTCGGCAAAGGCACTTGGATGGATTAGGCTCGCAGGTGTCTGCTGGGATATTTTGTCTTCTCCGACGATATCGGTTGTCATTGAAGCTTTGAGGAGTTCATCACATTATCATTGGTAAGACCGAAGTTTTAGCGAATTGTCCATAAGTCTGCAATGTTGTAACGCTCCCATTTTAATTAAGCATACATTTGTTTATAAAAAGCATTTATTAATTTCAGCTAACTCAGTAGTTTGGCGCCCTTAATTGTGAACAATTGGTAAAACCTTTCAAGGTAGGTAGGTATTATAAAGTAATTTTTCTAAAGTAACTCATGCAGGCACCACTGTAGTTTACCGGTTCTCCTTTAGAATGTTGCGAGGTTCACGTCACTTCTGGGCAATTTGAAAATCATAACGTCATTTTTATCCGTAACAAAGTAGGGACTTAAATAAATAAATATAATGTTTTCTTTTATTGAAAAGTGATGCAATATTTCGTTAAATTGCGTGGGGTCATTTTTTTGTTTCCAATTTTGTGTCGACGGTAAGGACTCCAAGCTCTCAATATTAGCATAATCTCAGGTGAAATTAATTTTTTGTTAAAAACTGTTTAGATATCAATTTCCTTAAATCTGTCATCGACAATAGGAATAACATAAAAAATGCGATTTTTTCTTTATTCCTTTTTTAAAAAATAACTTTCCATCGCTTTTCGGTTAAAATGGTGCTCCAATAGGCCATTATTTTTAAGATTAAAAAGCTAGCCAAGATCGAGTCGAGCTCGCACTATTAGGGTTCCGTACCAATACTACAGTGAGCAATCAATAAACCAAATCAAGCTGTTTTTATTTTTTATGTATATTTAAAGCCTATCCAAATTTGATTGTGATAACTGAGAAATGAATATATTCCCTCACATTGTACTGGTACATTATTAGTAAATATGTTGTCTATTACTGTGTTTAAAAATTTTTTTCCCAGCAACTATTACACTGTCAAAAAAAACAGCAGTTTTCCGATAATCTATAACTCAATAGCTACTATCCGTATTAAAATCAAAAATTTAGCTTTGGAATGTAGGAGAACGGGGGTCATCTTTGACACATTTTGTGCTATATGATGAAGACTACTGGACCGAGAATTATAAAAAAAAATATTTTTAGAAGCCTTTTAGAATCCTCTTAAAAATGATACTTCATACGATATATTTATGAAAACTTTTTTGCTTTTGATCGAATTAACCCCCGCCGTTTTAATCTAAAATTTTTTGTTGTATTTTCTGACTGTCGATATATGTGCGCGCCATAAAGACCTAGCATTGTGCCAAATTTCAAATTCCTACGTTACGTAGTTTTCGAGAAAACCTCTGTGACAGACGGACGGACGGACACGAGAGAGATCTTATATAGGTTCCGTTATACCATATAAGGTACGGAACCCTAAAAATGGATTTCACTGGAATTGTGCTAATATCGGCAGCTTTACGTGGATATTATTCGGTAATTGTTAATCTGATGGCAGATTGGCTTGCACTTTTTTATAGAGAATTTAGTATGCCTTTGTAAAACACTGTTTTGGTCGCAATGTTATAGAAATTAAGTTATTACGGAAAAGAGCAAAAAAGTATTTCGGTACCAATTTTGCACAATTTCTGGAGTCGCACAGCTCTGAAAGTAACATTTTTGATAATGTTGTTTCTACCGTCGATAAAATCTGAAAACAGAATAAAAATTTTACCCCACGCAAATTCACAAAAACAGTGATTGTTTTCATTATTTTCATTAGTTTCTTTCACGCCTTTTTTGAAAAACGTAAGCAAACACGGCAACCTCGAGAAATTATTTATTTACTCCCTATTTTTAACAACACAATTCACTTGTGTATACTTTGTGAGATTGCTTGCTGGAGTGCATTATATTGTTTAAAATGACGATAAAGAACTGTATAGGAAAATACTGAAACAAAAAAATATTTGTACGAACGAACGAATTCCATAAAATTGGCACAAAGGAATGCAACGGAATTCGCTTTTCAATAATCATTCGTTCATCTGTTGATTTGATATAATTTTTAGAATATATCGATAGAAAATAATTCAAGGGGTAAGTGGATAAAGGTGCTAAGTGTCCAACTACCATTTAATAAAAGTTCTAACAATATGATTCTTGTTATAACGTTTAAATTATGTTTGTTTTCCTTTTCCATATCGTTGAAATTTCTCTATTAAATACCATAAAACCTCAAAATTGATTTCTACTCAATATACCAAGATCGTCCAAATTGTATAAATTTACCATTAAATGCCATTAAAATTTCATGTTTTCCAAATTTAAATCATCCAAGTTGTTTAAAATCTTATCATTAATTTACCGTTAAATCTATTCCTACTTCATGTACGCTTCCCTTCAAATTAAAACTTTATCTTGCTGTAGTTCATTATTGTTCATTTATTTTCTATTTTTAAACCATTTTAATTATCCATCTTCTTCAGAGTAGCAATAAACTTTCAAAATCGTTAATAAAAGTTGCCTGTTTTCTACAATATATTAAACTAGCACCGTGATGTTTTAAACAAGTATTTAACAACTGACCATTAACTGTTTCTTTTAATTGGTTATATAGGATTGAGCCCTGCTACGCCACATGTCTAAAACAATCCAGTGATATCTGGCTCTCGTTCCTGTTATTGATTGGATTAAAATATAGGCTTGCCTGTCTATGTAGAATCTTGAATAGTCTAAATGATGCAGTTCTACAGAATGTGGCGTTAAAATAGCTACGGACTAGCCTTAATCAGAACAATCACCGACGCGTTAGTTCATAGTCATGATTTTCTTACTTTCATTCGCCGTAATTTATGGCTTGCCATTAATTGTTTTATCTTATATTAGAGCTGCTAACTTGAACATACATTCCTCTTTATTATTAATGGAAGTTTCTCTAAGTTCAATGAACAGGTTCTTACTTTCCAATTGAATATTATTTACGCGCTTTTCGTCAAAACACAACCGTATGTTTGGCATTATTATACACGCTATTCAATAATGCTATTTTACCTGTTATGAATTGAAATGAAAATTAAATATTGTATGCAGTTTCTCTGCAAACTGTAATTATTTTATAACGATTTTTGTTTACTCGTAATCGAGTACTTTGATAAAAAAAATAAGTACCTTTTGGTATGACGCTCTTAAGAAGACAACATCGTTCTAGACAAGGAATATTGTGAATCTTTTTATCCCAAACTAAAAACACAATTTCCTTGTGATTAAGAATAAAAAATTTTTAAATCACAAGTCTTTTGTGTATTTGTATAATTTAATACACAGGGCGCTTCTACAAATACGCTACTATGAAAATGAATATTTAGAAAATTTGAATTTCTTATAAAAAAATTTTTGGGTTAAAGGCGTTGGGTGGTCACGAAATGGTGCTGTTTGACCTCTTGATGACCCCTAACCACTGCAATATATATATATATATATATATATATATATATATATATATATATATAATATAAAATAATTATTGATGTAACAACCAGGTGTGTATCAAATAGAAATATAAATAACAAGTTATTGGTCATCAACTAAGTAATAAAACTCTTGTTTTCTGTCAAGCTTTCGATCTATTTAAGATCTTCATCAGGGTACTAAATAATGAATGAATGTAGTTACCTCTGACAATAGAAAAACATAATGTCACTTACTGAACTGTGAGTTAAAATACTATGTAAAAATTGAGATAAACATTTAAATACTGTGGGTAAACGTGTACGCTCAAAAAATTTTTAAAAATTGAATATAATTACTAACAACTAAACAAGTGCATTGTGTTACTGGTTTAGTTGTTAGTACTTATTTTCAATTTTGTTTTAAATTTTTTGTGTATATGTTCGTTCACCCATAGTATTTTAAATGTTTTTCGTCAATTTTGACACAGTATTTTAGTCACAGTTCTGTAAGTGACATTATATATTTTCATTGTCAGAGCTACATTCATTCATTTCTGAGTACCCTGATGAAGATCTTAAATAGATCGAAAGCTTGGTAGAAAACAAAAGAGTTTTATTACCCGGTTGATGACCAGTAACCTGCTATTTATATTTTATCATCATTAGGTCTTCAGTCCTGGAACTGGTTAGAAACGTAACGTACCCTCATTGTTTCCTATTCTGCGCTGACATACCCATTTACCTGAAATTTACACAGTCTGCACCTTTCACTATCTGCGTGCAAGAGTCTGATCTAGGTATACTTCTACCTGATTTTTTCCTATCCCTGCTTGTAAGATATTCCGCACTATTCCCCAAAAATGCCTTAGAAAGTATCCCGCTCTTCTATTTCTTTTATATTTTTTTTTGTTTTTTACAGGTTTCTTTATTCCCCTACTATTTCTATATATAACCTCTTTGTTATTAACTTTGTCTGCCAATGCAATCATCATCATCCATCTGAAGTACAACATTCCAAAAGGCTTCTACCGTTTTTCTGTCTGCTTTTCCTACCGTCCGTATTTGATAGACGTACTGTGATTTGCTCCACACATATGCTTTAAACAAATTTCTCCTTGTTTCTATGTTTGTTGTCTTCGAACATAAATGATGTCCTTTCTTATTAGATGAGGTTCGATTCCCCTTCTATTGTTTTACAAATATATACCACTATTTCTTAGTATGTTCAGTAGTATATGAAGTGGGTTAAGCAACCCGCGCTACCAAGATCCCCCAACACTTGAACATTTGTCGAATTAATAGTTTTCCATATCCTTTCGCACAATCAACATTAGTTGAAAATATTTCAAAACAACACCTGTTGTTTATAATGATCATCAAATTTAAGTGCAATTTTTTTTTCGTCATTAGGTTTTCTGTCTTGAAACTGGTTGGACGCGTACCTCCACTTATTTCTATTCTGAGTAATCCTACAATTCCTTGAAATTTCCACAGTATCGACACAGCTCGGATCCCTTTCTATAGTTCTCTAATTATATCCCCTATTTCACCGAGATTCAGTTAAGGGTGAAGGGTAGGCGGTTCCGTGGTGTAGTTGGTAAGCGTGCGACTACTATGCCCAAGGTCCCGAGTCACGCACGTTAAAGATTCCTACCTTGCTTACAAGAGCAAGGGTTCGGTAAAATTCAAATTTTTCAGGTAGAAACTCGCTTCCTGGCCAATGCAGTACCTTCGGGTAGAGCATTGGAAAAATCAAATGTAGGGTATGTGAAGGGGGTTAAGCAGTCTATGGCTACCAGGATCCCCTAACACATAGACATTTAGTTTAGTTAATAGTTTTTCAGTAAATTTTTTTGCACAATTAACATTAGTTGAGAATATGGCAAGACCAAAACCTGTAGTTGCTTATAGTAATCACCAGGTTTAAGAACAGTTATTTTTTTCGTCATTAGGTTTTCCATATTGGAACTGGTTGGACACGTACCTCCATTGATTTATGTTATGAACTGGCTTGCACATTTCCCTGAAATTCCCACAGCCTTCGTTTTTCGCCATCTGTGTACAATAATTTAACCTAGGTCTATCTCTACCTCTCTTTTTTTCTATCTCTGCTTCTAATATATTCCGCACTAGTCACTCATGCCTTAGTATGTGACCTATTATCCTATCTCTCCTATTTTTTACTATTTTCCACGTATTTCTTTCTTCTCCTACTATTTCTAGTACCTCTTTGTTCTTACCTTTGTCTGTCCATAGTATCGTCACCATACGTCTGTAGCACCACATTTCAACGGCTTCTATCTATTTCTTGTCCTTTTCTCCTACTGTACAAGTTTTACGGCCGTAAAGTGTTGTGCTCCACACATATGCTTTCAGCTATCTTTTCCTTGTTTCTATGTTTGTTGCTTTTGAACACAGTAGTCGCTTTTTCTTGTTAAATGTAGCACGACCATCTGCTAATCTTTGTTTAATATTTTTTCCGCTCTTCCCATCTTGCGTTATTTGGCTTCCTAGGTAGCAGATATCCTTAACCTCTTGTAAGTTCGCGTTACCTATTTTTAGATTTTGATTTATTTTCCCCTCTTTTATATACTAATACTTTAGTCTTATTTTTGTGAATCTTCATACCGTATCTCTGTGTTAGAACTGTTTACATTGAATTAAGAGCAGCTTTTACCTCTTACTGGCTAGATGCTAATACCGCAATATCATCTGCAAATCCAAGCGTATCATTATTTTGTTGCTGCATAATACTTTCAAATGTCTTCCTGTATTTGACAGTATTCATTGTCTTTTCGATGTGCAAGTTTAAGATTAATCGAGCTAGGACACTCCATGTTTCACCACTTTACTAATATTTAGTCCTCTACATTCCTGCTCTAATTTTATTACCGCTGTATGCTCTTTGTATAAGCTATGTATTTTCCGTCTATCACAAAAGCTCATTCCAATCTTTTTGAAGATTTCGAAATTTTTTTCCATTTTACATTGTTGAATGCTTCTTCCAGATCTACAAACCCTATATATACGCTCTCCTCTTTTTCTATTGTTTTCTCCATTATCACCCTTAGAGCTATAATAGCCTCCCGTGTTCCCCTGTTTCGCCTAAACCCAAACTGGTCTTCTCCTAGTATTTCTTCAGCCCGTTTTTCCATTCGTCTTTGTACAATTCTAGTTAATATTTTTGACACGTGTACTGTCAAACTTATTGTTTGAAAATCTTCACATCTATCCGAGCCTCTCTTTTTTGGTATAGTGACTATGATGTTACGTTTGATATCTTTGGGTATCTCGCCTGTTTCATACACATAGCTTACAAGTAGGAAAAGACGTTTTGTTACTGCTTGTCCAGCGGCTTTTAGAGTGTTTGCTTGCACCTTATCTGTACCCCGTGCCATAGCATTTTTCTGACCCTATAATGCTAATTCAAACGCATCTCTAAGTATATGATATTCCAAGTCATCCTTTTCAATGTCTAATTCCTGTTTGCTTTTTGTATAAGCTATGTACTACCCGTCTATCCATAAAACCAATTCCAATCTTTTTGAGTATTTTTCCATGTTACATTGTCGAATGCTTTTTCCAGATCTACAACCCTTATATACACTCTTTCCTATTTCTCTGGTGGTTTCTCCATTATCACCCTCAGAACTAAAATAGCCTCCCGTGTTCACCGGTTTCGCCTAAACCCAAATTGATCTTTTCCTAGTATTTCTTCAGCTCGTTTTTTGATTGGCCTTTTTACAATACTAGTTAATATTTTTGACGTGTGCTGTCAAACTTATTGTTCGAAAATTTTTACATCTATCCGAGCCTCTTTTTTTATAGTGTCTATTATGTTACGTTTGAAATTTTTGAGTATCTCGGCAGTCTCATACATATAGCTTACCAGTGGGAAGGGACGTTCTGTTACTACTTGTCCAGCGGTTTTTAGAACTTCTGCTTGCACATTATCTGTACCCGTTGTCTTAACATTGTTTAGACCTTTTAATGCTAATTTAAACACATCACCAAGTATAGGATGCCAAGTCATCCTTCTCAATGTCTGATTCGTCTTCTAATGCTGTTAGTTCCTCTCCTGCATATGAATTCCCATATATTCTTGCCATCTAACCAGTTTCTGTACATTTTCTATAGTGATGTTTCCTCTCGCGCCCCTTATATTTGTTCTATGCAGTTTTATATCCCTAAAATTAATTCTAATTAGTTTGTATACTGCGTCAGTCTTTCCTATTTCCATCTAAGTTTGTACCTCTTTGCACTTTTCCTCAATTTATTGGTCTTTAGCTTTCCCGTATTTGCGAAGAATTTCCCATTTTATGACTTTAAATCTCTGTTTTCTGAATTTTAGTCTTTCTTCTATTAATTCAGGATATCCTTTGTTATCCATGGTTTCTTATTTTCTTTTTATGTCTACCCCAGATTATCTCTTGCCGCAATATCTAAGCTGGATTTAATGTTATGCTATTCTGTTTCTACTTCCTTAGTATAAATAATTTTCCCGAAATCTTTCAGCAATTTACTTGAATTTTTTTTCAAATCTTTCGTGGATATCTTTATCTTTTAGTTTCTCAACGATAAAATGCTTTTTCCTATTTCTGTTTTTAAATTTTTAAATTTAGGAGCGGCCTTCATAATCACGATGTTGTGGTCAGTGTATATATCTGCTACTGGGTAGCTTCTACAGTCTTTTACTTGATACCTAAACCGTTGTCTAACAAGAATGTAATCTATTTGATATATTCCTATACCTCCTGGTATCTTCCACTTGTATCGTCTTCTAGCACGATGTTAAATAATGTGTTTGTGAAGGTTAAATTGTTTTTGTCGCAAAATTCTGCCAGCCCATTTCCCTTATCATTTCTCGTACCTAAACCAAATAAATCTACTACCGTTTCTTCTCTACCCTCACCTACCACCGCATTAACATCCCCGTAATTATTAGATTTTCGTGTCTTTTTACGTATCTTCGATATCTTTGTAGATCGCTTTTACCGCTTCCTCACTGTAGATAGATGTGGGCATCTATACTTGTATTATTACTGTATTTTCCAGCTTAGATTCTATTCTAATCATGAGTACTCTTTCGTTCTTTTGTATATAGTTTTCTACACAGTGTCCTATCTTTTTTCGCATAACTATCCCCACACCCGATTTTCGTTCCTCTGATCCTGTATGAATTACCCTAAGGTCCCCACTCCACTTTTATGCTAAGCTTAATTGATCGTTTCAAATCGAGTTGGTAATTGAAGAATGTAAACTATAAGGTCTTTGGCAGGATTGGAACTTGTATCTTTAGTTTTGATCGCCGACGCGCTAACCAATTGCACCACCTAGACCGGTGATGACGATTAGAAGAATGTATGAATGTGAATCGTGTACCCAACTACACGCCGACCTATCGTTTAATTGCGTTTGACATTTTTGTCAATCATGTTTGACATTATCAAGTTTTTGACTTATGTTAGATATTGACAGAGAGTGATGCTCAAATTCACAAAAATGTTAAACGGAAATATATAATAAGGATGCATAATTATTATTTCGCGATGTTTTAGTTTTTAGGCTGAATAATGAAAGTACTGTGGTTGTACAAGCCAGAACTGTACAATTGTTATTGTTGACTTTGGAAATATCTACTTCTTCAATAAGTGGATTATAAGTTGCAGGAGGAATAATTCGTTTAATTTGAATAATGTAAGTGTTTGTTCAAAAGATGTTGCTATGGATGCTTACAAAAAAAATTACACGGTTAAGTAACAGAACAAGTGTTGAAAAAAGTGGCAGCTCCTTGTCAAATCCTCAAAGTAAAAATTCAAAGTTGGACAATATATATAATAGTTTGTAAAAGCATCTACTACAGTTTGAGAAGGAGCAAGCGCGTTGTCATGGTAGACCAGGATCTCAAGTACTCGCGTACATTTTTCTTTTTGAAAAATTCTTCTAATGAAAGTAACTGAGTATAGCTAACATAAAGGGCGTTGCGATAAACGCGTTAATATTGTAACATTGATGTTGGGCTATTTAAAAATGAAGGAAATACAGCCATAATGCGAACATGTTATGATTGACAGCTACAAAGGTGTATTTAAAAAACTAATAGACGAGTGGGTAAAAGAAAAACTATTATATTCCAGTTGTAGTATTTGTATATTTGTAGGATATATTACTACTTAATTGAACAATACTATATGCTTTATTCTGCCAATTTAATACCTCTCCAATTACTCTAATTTACACTTCCTTCAAAGTCTCTTTCCCCTGCCACTCTGATCCAGTATATCAATCACGTAACGTTGGCAACACCACACTCCCCCCTTTGGTTTGAACTAAAAGAATCTAACACCTAATTGCAAACATAATAATCCAACCATTTTGGCGGGCGTACCGAACGTTGACAACGACGAGCAACTGGTTCCCTTGAACTATTCGAACTGGAAGTAGCAGTGACATCTTTAGGGACCGGATCGTCAACAGTAGTAACAGGCGACGGATCCCGTGGAGCATACTTTTCAACATCATTTTATGTCGTCGAATTTCACGCAACGGTGTTTGTTTTGCTCCTCGAATTTGGATTGAAATTTATTTTTAAAAAAGGGTCTTTTAATAAGAACTTCATCACCCAATGCGATTTGTTTTCTTGGAAATTCATTGGGGATACAAGATTTCGCTTTGTTGAATGAATCTCGATCACGAACACCTTGTTCCCAAACCCTTTCACGTATTGATGGCAATTTATCACGAATAACACGTCCAAAAAATAATTCGGCTGGACTTTTACCCGTAACAGTATGGGGTGTAGAGCGATACATTAGCAAGTACTCCAATATTTCTTCTCTACAAGCATTATGTTATTTTAAACAAGCTATCTGAATAATTTTCTGCAAACACCGATTCTGCCTTTCCACTTGTCCATTGGCTTGAGCCCAGTACGGTTCCGTTGTATAATGAAAAATTCCAAATGACTTACAGAACGTCGTAAATTCTGATCGGAACTGTGGACCGTTGTCTGCTGTAATTGAGTACGGAATGCCATACCTAGCGAACGCTTTTTTAAGTAGGAAATTGTATCAAACGCAGTACATCTCTTCATCACTTTGATTTCAAAAAACTTACTAAAATAATCAGTTACGACACACAAGTGGTCGTTAGCCGACGGTAAAGCCTTGAAATCAACGGCTATGTCTTGCCACGGGCCATCTGGAAGTTGGCGTCTGGACATAGGTTCCATGATTATTTCCTTAATAACTTTTTGACAATAGTCGCAGGTACGAACAAATTTTCAGCTTCTTTGTCAATTCCAGGCCACCACACTTTCGATCGCAACCTATCCTTCATTTTAGTAATACCAGGATGTCCTTCATGTGCAATCTGTAGAACACGGTCTCGAAGAGCTGTAGGAACTACGATGCGAGCTCCTCTTAGCAATACCTCATCTACTACACAAAGTTCAGACGCCAGGAAAGAATAAGGTTTAAACTTAGGTGTTATACCTAACTGTAAATCTAAACAAATCGTTGCTAATTCGGCATCTTCCACTGTAGACTTCTTTACCTCGTGTAAAGTAACTGCTATCGGTACCAGTTGTTGTACAAACATCACTAAATTTCTTTCATACATCTCATTTATTGTAGTAATTGACTCATCCACTTGAAGTAAACGAGACAATGGATCTGCAATGCTATTTTTACCTTTAGCATACCTAACAACGAATTTGAAGCCTTGGAGTCTAAGAATCCATCTTTCTAACCGAGCACACGGTTTCGAACGTGGTCCGAAAATTGTTTGTAGAGGTTTATGATCCGTAACCAATTCGAACTCCCGTCCAAGTAAGTATATTCGAAGTCTTTCTACTGGAAAAACTAGTGCAAGTGCCTCTTTTTCAGTCTGTGAATATCGACGTTCAACTGAAGAAAGCGAGCGACTAACGTAGCAAATCGTATGAATATCCTCTCCTTTTCTTTGTAATAATACTGCCCCTAATCCCACGGGACTAGCATCTGCCATAACTATGGTAGGTAGATCCGGATCAAAAAATTCTAAGCTGCTTTCATTAGACAGCAGGGACTGGACATGTATAAAATCTTGTTCCGCCCTACCAGTCCATTGAAATGGTGAAAAACGAGCCGTTTGTTGCAAGTAATCTAATTCCGTAGAAAGGTTAGGAATAAATTTTCCGACGTAAGTTACCAGACCCAGAAATGACCGAAGCTCCTCTGCTGTAGCTGGCGAACGAAATTCTTTAAGTGCTTGAATTTTATTAAATGTAGGTCGTAGTGAATTGTGACTAATAATGTGTCCTAAAAATGAGACGGCATTCTTTCGAAATTCTGACTTCCCAGGATTAATAACTAGACCCAGTTCTTGTAAACGACGGAGTACTGCTTGTAAATTAGCATCGTGTTCTTCTGTCGTTCTTCCAAAAATTAGCAAATCGTCTAAATAATTAAAACGCCCAAAAGCCCAGACAAAACGCTTTCAAGAATTCTTTGAAACATTTCAGGTGCACATTTAAGTCCGAACATTAACCTACGATACCGGAAAAGACCAATATGTGTATTAAAAGTAGTTAATTCACGTGACTGCTGATCCAATTCAATCTGATGATAAGCCTGACGGAGATCTATCTTGCTAAACACTTTTGCATCCTTCAGTAATGGGGCAACATCCTCAATCATAGGTATGGGATGCTTTTCGTTAAGTACAGCTTCACTGACACGACGCATATCTACACAAATGCGTAAAGTGTTGTCCGACTTAGGAACAGGAACTACAGGCGATACCCATTTGCTTGCTCCTTCGACCTTCTCGATAATTTCTAGATGTAATAGCTCTGTAATTTGGTCTTCGATCCGCTTTCGTAAGCTGTATGGTACTCGACGAAGGGGTTGAATGCATGGTGCAACACTTGAATCAATAGGAATACTCAGTTGAAAATCTTTAAGCTTACCTAAAGGCGCAGTTGGGGTCATAGAAATTGTTTGTACCCGAACTGCTGTACATGCATCCAAACCAACACGTAAAACTTTAAACTTCTTCGCATCATTACGACCAAGAATTGTAGTAAAATTCTGTTCAATGACAACGCAGAAACCCTATACGAGATATTATTACAAACTACATCTACACTCGCCGTAAACAATACAGTATACTGAAGTTGACCAGAACCATCAAAGAAATTTAAATCAGGACTAGGTTCGTAACAGTAAAATTGTAAGCCATTTAGACGCAGGTTTTCCCAGTTTTCTTTCGACATCATAGTATGTAGTGCACCAGAATCCACGAATGCGGAATGTATTACTCCTCCGAATTTACATGCAACTATTTCTTCTGGTTGATTACCAGTTTCTGAGTTAAGTACGCAAAAAATGGATTCATCTGTCACTTGCTTGACAGTCGCACTTTTACCTGTGCCCAAATTTGAATTACCGCTTGAGCGACACATACGTGCAAAATGGCCAGTCTTTTTGCATTTATTACACACAGCGTTAAGCGCCGGACACTTACTGTCTTTTGGAACATGACCCTCGGTTCCACAGCAAACGCATATTAGTGTTTTAGATTCACCAGATGAAAATTTATTTTGCTTAGGCTTAACTAAATTTGGCTTCTCTCCGATCTTCTTCTTCTTATGCCGTTCTGTAGTTTTGCACACGGAAGTCGAATTTGTAGAAAATGGTGAATTACCAGAAACAGTTAAGTTATTAGCCATTATTCCAGCTTGTGATAACACTGTTTCAAATGTACGTGCAAGCCTTTCAGCTTCGTCCAAGGTCAGAGAATCTTTTTCCATAAGCCGGGAACGGAGTTCGTTCGATGAAATGCCATTAATTAACTGACCTAGGATAGCTTCGTCAACAGCTGGTCCATTAAAACTACACCGTTGAACTTGCTTTCGAATACGAGTAAGAAATGCGGTAATGTTTTCGTCCTTTCCTTGCCGCACTTGAGATAAAACATACCGTTCATACCACTTTGTACTTCTAAGCCCAATTTTTGACTCTAAACATTCTAAAGTGTATGTGTAACCATCAGTACCATCAGGAAACTCGGTAACTGTAGGTAGAGAAAAATAAACATCTTGAAGAGCCGGACCGCCTAACAGTAAAAGTTTTGCCTGTTTGACCTTCGCATCAGTTATCTTTTCACTGATGAAGTAAAATTCAAGAGTCTGTTTCCATCTCTGCCAGTCATGAGGTGATGCAGTTTGAAGTGCAAATGACGGAATATGCATTTTCTTCATGTTGCAATAATTTTTCAAATTATTTTACATGAACCCAAAATCCTCGTCGCCAATTGTAGTATTTGTATATTTGTAGGATATATTACTACTTAATTGAACAATACTATATGCTTTATTCTGCCAATTTAATAGCTCTCCAATTACTCTAATTTACACTTCCTTCAAAGTCTCTTCCCCCTGCCACTCTGATCCAGTATATCAATCACGTAACGTTGGATATATTAGGATATATTACTCCAGTCAGTTCTAGGATAGCATGGAAGATGTAACAGCTAAATATATAAACCATGCAATTTCTTGGAAGTTTACTCGTAGTCCTAAATCGCAACTGAAATTAAATAAATTAATTGCTTAATCGAGTGTTAAAATAAATACGTTTATTGTCTATGTAACTTTCGATATAATAGTTATCGATTATTGTCTGTCTAAATAAATTAGTAGTGCATCAACCCAATAGTACGTACGCAGTTGGATTAGTAATAAATGTAGTGTACCGGTCGCTTTAACGAAGATTTTAGTGCAGCAATTATTGTTTATAATTGCCATCAGTGATCTCTGTAGCGGCAATTCAGTATACTAAAATTTTCTAAATATTTGTGAATAATTAGATTTCTATTGTACAAAATAGAGAAGTGTAAATGGAAGTGTATTATAATGGGGTCAAGAGCGTAATAATATTAGTGGAAACGGTTATCTATAGCAAGTTACATACTTTAACGTTGTTCAAGGGTAATCAATACGTATTAATATAATTAAATAAATTGCAATTCTTGTCAGAAGACTATAATTATACCGAATGATTTAAATTTGTTTCGCATATTTGAGTTTGCAATGTTATTTTGCACTCATTCTATCGTAGAGGTTTAGTCCTACAATAATAGTTTGCTCTAATGAAGTAGGCCGGTGTCGAAAACTAACGTCTTTCTTTTTGCAATGGCACAATGTGACTTACAAAACACGCTTGCAATCGATCGAGCTTGTATTAATTTTACATACAAACTGTCTGTAAGTTCAGTGTCCAGGGAATAAACTTTCAAGACTAGTTTAAATATTAGAGACCTTCGTTTAGGTATTGTGAAGTTCTCCAGTTATGAGTTCAGTAGAACTTTATGATATTCGTTATAACTGAAGTCTATGAGTATCATGAGTATATCGCTGCTAAGTTAAGCATAAGAAAATGGTAGTATGTACTTGGAAGTTTCCAACTTTTAATTAAAACGTCAACAAATATTACAAGAAAAGTTTGATGGCGTTTAAAAGTTATCAACTGACGCTCATTGTGATAGATGGCAGTGCTTGTGTTATACTTTATGTGTTTTGTTATTACTGCAGTTACAAGGATCACTTCCTTCCAACTATATTGTTTCAAGCGCGTCTACGCTGATGATTTAAATTTAACGTCGTTTAGATGTCTTTTTTCCTGGGACTTGCAATAGAGGAAAACATGATATACCCATCGACCGTAAAATATGTAATGTAGTTATATGGAATGCACCTTTTTTATTTGTTTACTTGAATAAACTCACTTAAGGGCGAAGTTAAATGAGGTATAAAATTACACGGAAAGCTACACCAGGGAACAAAAACATGTTATGCTCAAAAAATGTTTGTTTAGTCACTCATCTAATATAACTTCTAATAGTCTGTGATAGTGGAAAACAATGAAGCAATAGCTTTAGGTAGTCCCTGTAGATTATATAAAACCATGGGAACCTAGGTTTCCTGACATATTTCTCCCACTGGTAGCGTTGCAAGTTTCCACTCTTGTCTGAATTTGTTATAGGGATGGTGGGGCAAGACGAGATAGAGAGCCTAGTCGGGGTATCTCTGTTAGTTCGTAATCCTAACGCGTCAAACGTCCAAACGGGCACATGGTAGGTTTGGAAACGCCTCAACTCTCATCTCTCACTCCCTTAAGTGTTGTTGACGGAGTAGGGTTCATTACCAGATTAAGTTCAAAAAACGTGAATTTCACGTGTCACTCTTATTACGAACTTATTTTGTAGCTGTAACAAATTCTTGAAACGTATAGAGAAGTCATTGTGTTTTGGATAGTACAGGTAACGATTAATTTTTAAATATTTAAGAGTGGTCTTTAGTTTGAAGAATTTTTGTTGAAGAAAACGCCAAGAGGTAAGATGAGGTACCTAGCAGGAGCAGGATGGGGTAAGCTCCTGTCTTACCGTACGTAACTAAAGCATCTTTAATTAAAATAGGTATTTCTTTCCGGAATTGTGAGAAGTTATAATTGCAGAACTGATATAGGGAAGCTGGTAGAAGATGGCATGAATAAAGCAGTGACTGTCTTAGAAGGCAAACAGGTTACCACTTAGCTGCAAAATAACACGAAAATATTGTTATACACATTTCAGTTGCAATACCTTCAACTATAAAACCACCTATGTAATAGTTAATAGTTGCCAGTGTTCTATAATGATGGAATTTAACTACCTTAACGTTATATATATATATATATATATATATATATATATATATATATATATATTATATATACCACGATTGGGTCGTATTAATTCTCTGAGGTTAAGCCCCACAATTTGGGCTGCCAAAATACTCTGCAGTTTTTTCTAGAGTGGAGGGTGTCCTTTCTTAATGGACGCCAAACTACTGCCAGCTTTTTGCTATAAATACCTAAAACTCAGTTTCATCAGTGAAGTTTGCCACGGCTGCTCAGCTGCTTTCTGAAATGTACTACCATACTATTCTACAAAAGCAAACGCGGCTACAGTGGCGATTTATTTATAGAAAAATACTACACCAAAAATCCTCATCAATCCTTTTTTCCACATTGGTAAATTACAAACATTCTCCTTTGAAATAATACATTTTTTCTTCAAATATTTCCTGATTAATTTTTATTCAAAAATTAATTTTATTTTAAAGTAACAGGGCCTTTTCATACACCTTACGTTACCTCAGTTTCAATAAGAGCTCATAGTGAAACCTATAAACACTCGTGCTAATTTTCGCACAGCAAAATACCATAAGTCTCTTTCACCTTGTACATAAACAAATATTATACAAATTATTTTACACATATAAATTCCCACATAAAAATATGGTCAAATAATAAATCATAAAAGTTCATTCGGTACCTTTTAGTCCATTAAATTTATAGAAATATACCCGTAAGGCATAAAATGTCATTACACACCAAATAAATCCACAAACAAAGATCTGTCACCTGGACTGCGCCACCACACATGTATCCACAATCATACCATCGATGACTGTTGCCCTCATCAATGACTGCACGTTCTGGAACCTCCCCAAGTTGTATTATACCATTCTAAACTGCAAGCTGCTCCTCTATTCTTTCACTCACCACTTGACGATACAGTCGAGATAGAAAAATTTTAAAAGATTAATTCTAGTGCCGATCTACGATAAAAGTTGCCGTTAACTTTGAAAGACGTAATTTACAATTATTAATTAAGCCTAATTTTAATATTTAATAATTTAGCACTCTGGTGAACGAATTTAAGTAACTACTCTTGCGAACGAATCTAAATAACGTACTCTAATCAAGTCTAAGTAACTACTCTGGCGAACGAATCTAATGAACGACTCTAATTAAGTACTCTATTGAACTAATTTAAGAAACGGATTTAAATAATTGCTCTATGGAAGATATATAATTAAGCAGTGGTCTAATAAGCATATGAGAAATTAATCAAACTAAGGGTTAGACTGGGCGAGCTGTACTACGCAATAAACAAGAGAATTTAAGTGGAAGGGGTGCTGGTCAGTCACATGCAGAGGCAGTTCTAAGAATTGGAAACAAGCAAGGAAAACGCAGGTCAGAAATAAGAACATTCTTTATTAGCATAATGCTTTATTTCAATTTTTAATATTTACATTTTTGAATATATTAAAGTATTTAATTTGTCAAGGGTCATCAAAAAATCTTTTAAAAATTTAGGTAGAGAGAGAGGTCGTTTGAACGTTCGAAAGGTACTTCCAGTAGTATACAGTGTTATTTTTGCTGGCTTTAAGGGAGTTATAATTTGGACATAATCAAATTGATATTATTATTTTGATTCAGGGGTTAATTTATGAATAGCAAATCAAATTATGAAAGTTATTAAACTGTAAAGTGTATTTATTCTTGGTCATTATACAAATTTTGGTTTATTTCGTTTATATCATTCAAGTCGAAAGCAGCAACAGTAAAAGGGGGGTTAAACTTCTTTGTTATCATAACGTCGTGCACTCTGTGTGGATTAAACTAAGCTAGTCGAGGCATATAAAAAGAGGTATATTTAAAATTTAAAGCGGTGACGTTTAGCAGCAAACTAAACGTTAATCACATCGGCGTGCGACGGTATCATAGCAATAAATATATATATATATATATATATATATATATATAATATATATGTATATATATATATATATATATATATATATATTGCCGTGGAACCTTTAATCGCCTCGCCAGAGTAAAAAAAAAACATTCAAAACTTTTCTTTATTTTCCAAAATCGCAAATAAATTTAAGACAAAAAAAATTTTAATAAAAAAATATTCTCTTACACAGTTCCTCTCTTCATCACCTTAATTCTTCTTCAGTTCCCAGGCTAGCTCAGTTGGGCCTCCTCTTGGATACCTAGATTCACTATTATACTCTGTATCGTTCACGCACACTCTCAATAAAACCACAAAATAATACAACCAACATACAATATTTATTTAACACTATTTATAAATAAAATTCAAGATTATCCATATTTCAGAGATCAAGTTACACCTCAATAAATCCTATTTTTGTACTGTCCTGGATTTTAATTTAAAATATCAAACACATTGAATATACCCGGAGTAAATGGGCCCTGAATAATACCTTATTTTCGTTCTTTATTTATAATTTATTTTGAATTTGTATACTCTGGAGTATGGTGAGCTCATGATAACCCAGTTAATTATGAATAATGTATGCTTTTGTACTTCGCATACTCTTACAACCAATAAAAAAAACAAACCCATGTACTCTTCACAATAAAAATTTTAAATTCCTGATGGAACGTTAATAAGCTTTATATACACTTTTAGATTTCTATTTAAATACCTTAATAAAGTTAGTCATACGTATTATTTTCAATACGCAAAATAATGCACAATCCCTTCAAAATTTACTCTCACACGTCACACAATTTTCATAGTTTCATAGTTTATAACAACAACAATTTTAAAGCGTTATCTGAAATTTCTTAAAGACCTCCACTCCATTGACGATGCGGTAAAATTGTTTCGCTCTGCTCTGCTGGCCGCTTCTAGCTATTTGTAGAAGAACCCCATTTAAGTTGTGCTGCTTTCCCGGTGCATCCAATTCCAAATCCAAATTAATTCCACTTCTTTCATACTTGCGTACTTTCGTTTAATTTACTTTAAATCTACGTTACTTCACGTCACTTCCCGAGCTTGTTTAAAATAAATGTGGTACCTCAAATTAGAATTTAGACTGGACACTTATTCGCGTATCAAATTATGAGGCCAACGCTGTACTATTTAATTTAAAATAATTTTGTATACTTACAAGCTCGTTCTGAAGCGATCAAAGTACCAAGAGAACGAAGTTAAAAGAGCGCCGTGCTAATTCGCCTCGAGTATTTAAATGCTTCGACTGTAACCTCCCCAGACCCTCTTACCGTGAAAAATCTAATTTAAAATAACACTTCCTCAAGTTTTGTTTCAACCGTTTTCGAAATCTCCGAAATTTTGCGTGTCGTTACGATATTTTCCAATAAACCCGACTTCAAATATCCCCGTGTTTGTCTGTTTTAAAACTAACGATATCGACCAATAGTATATGCATTGATGTCTTCAAAATCCCGCCTATATTAACGCTGTCCCTTACTTATGCATATTATATGTTTCCTTCTAACCTTGTTTGAGTGGTAGAGAATCGATATTCCTGTCCGCGTTCTATTTACCCCATGTGGACTGAATACGTGCTTTTTGAAATGCACTGTTATTATCCCTGTCTCAGTCCGAAGCATTTCATTGATCCTCTATCCTTTCTGCACTTTAAGGAAACTTTTAGTTAACATTGACGCGAACCCTCCAACCATTTACCCGATATTCTTTGAAACTTGTTTGTGATCTATAAAAATAAGGGGAACCTGACATTTAGAAACATGCAGGTGTTTAATTAACCGACGTTTTAACACAACATTTCTAGGAGCTTCTTTTCATGGTATTTCAACCCAACCGATATATTTGTTTGTTACAACGAACGCTACTCGCCTTGGATTTATTGATTTTTCATGCTTTTATGCGTATTAGACGTAATTAAACTCCATTCAATTAATAAATAAATTGCATTGGCTTCTAAAATTTATTTTCTTTGCGAACCTACTAAATTTTAATCATTATTTGTAAAAATTTTGTTAATACTTGTTACATTAAACTGAACTAAATGAAATAAATTTCGCACGTAAATTCTGGTTGTTTCCTCTATACAGGGTGTTTCAAATTGCTTTGTTTATAGTTAAATTTAACCTTTTAAAACCACTACAATATATATATATATATATATATACATAGAGAGAGAGAGAGAAGAGAGAGAGGGAGAGAGAGAGAGAGAGGGAGAGGTGGGAGGGAGGGAGAGAGAGAGAGAGCAAATTATTGTAGACGTCTTTGTATGATTTATAATCAATAAATGTAAGTAATCGTAGTTTAATAAGAAGACGTTTTATTGTCCTAAATGACAAACTTGCTACCCTATATCGTACATTTTTCATGGTCACATATCGATATCAGGAGCTGCAGCAACATCAATATATGAAGATCAATCGTCACATTACGTGCCAGACCTTACCAGGTTTTGCATCGATCAAATGATATTGGAAGAACCACATTACCAAAGTCGACAGATCCCCACTTTCGTGATGAACATAATTAGGACAGGACGTGGTAACTAAATTACTCTCACTATCAAGCTAATCAAGCTAAAAGGCGCGCGTTCAGCAAAGTATGTTTACGTTGAGGCCTAACGCAACCCTCATTGACATGTTTCTATTGTAGTTTTTTCATTAGCTGTGTGTTTTTATAAGAACGTTAAAATTATTCGGGCTTAGCCCTTGTTGCGTTTGTTTATAGCTTTCATCTTTATTCTGGAGGTTCTCATATATCGTACCGAACTTCTTTTTTTCTTGTTGTGGGAGGCCTAAGCTATTGGACTAACCTTGTTTCTTGATAACTAATAATAATATATCTTGCAGCGTTTGTTTCCTGTTCCGCATGTTTTTAAAATTTGTCTCCCACCACTCTATGTTGTGAACGTTATTAACTCGATCGATTATTCGCTATTTGAAGAACTATTACAAAGTGCTTGTAAATGGCAGCTAGCAACGATAGACGGTTCCGAAAATCAGACAAGTTCGCGTATAACTCCTGATCCCAAGGTCCCGGATTCGATTCCCGACACAGACCGTGCATTTACATTTCCAATGCTCCACCCGAAAGTACTACATTGGCCAGAAGGCGAGTTTTTTGTTGCCTGGAAGTTTAGTATGTTGCTGAACTCTTGCCGTTCCAAGCAAGGTAGGGATCTTTAACGTGCGTGACAACGCTCGCACACGGGACCTCCATTTAACCTTTCATCCGAACGAGGGCGTAATTTTTGTGAAAAATGCTCACCTACCATTTTTCAAGGAGTCAGCCGTGTCGGGATTCAAACCCGGGACCTTGGGGTCCGTAGTCTTACTACATTGATCCACGGTGACGCCTTCCCGACACAGATCGCTGTAAAATGTTAGGCGAGCATTTTTCACAAAATTACCTCCTCGTTGGGATGAGAGGTAAATGTAAGTGCAGTGTGTAAGTGTTGTCACGCACTTTGTTTGGAATAGCAAGGTTTCGGCAAAGTTCAAGATTTTCAGGTAAAAACCTCGCTTCCTGGCCAATGTATTAACTTCGGGTGGGGCATTGGAAGTTTAAATGTAGGGCTAGCCACGTTAGGTGCATATGTATTTTATATGGAATATTTGAATATTTTTACAAATAGTATTCAGTCTGCTGGCAACTTGTTACAGGTGAAATAGGAGATAAAAAAATTAAATTTTGATTTGCCTTTAAGGGGCGTGGACCGCGTAACAATATATGGGTGCGTCGGGTAATTGCAGTGGTACGGGAGTGGTTTGTATGGATAAATAAGAAAAATATAAAGAAAAATAAATAAATACAAAAATAATAATTAACAAGGTTTTAAACTCAAAAATTTACATTACGTTAACACTTATCCTGAAGGTCTTGTTTCTGTAAAAATCGAGGGTTGCCAAAGAGTTGCCACCGCAATACCTTTGATGTCATTTCTAAGTGGAAGACTGTTATTCCGCATTAAACTCCCTTGCTTTGGTATCCTAAAGTTGATCATACTTAATGAAATTAGACAAAATAAAATGTCCTTTTCAAGTCTCACTGTCAGGGGTAGCTGAATATCCTTTACAATTCGCTGGCTTTAACTATTTTCTAAATAAATTGATTAAAAATCAAACTTGGCCTAACCTTTACTAATATAAAAATACTATCCATGTACATACAAATATTCTTTCTTAAAAATAAATCTTACCCTGTAATTTGGCAAGGTGTTGCTAAAATAAAAATATAAAAATATTATTTCCTAATTCCGAGGTCACGTCCGCGGTCGTCTACTCACACGTCTTTCTACATGTATATGTTCGCCTATTACCTGTTTTCAGGAAAACTAACTCACATCACTCAAACCCCTCAGTTCTATTCGCGCGTACCTCTACATGTTTAATGTTTTCAGATACCCCAGTTCTGTATAACTGACTGCAATCGCAATTGGATATAATTATTGTCGTTTTATTCCCCTTCTACTGCGTGTGTTGTGTGTGGTATTTCATATTATTTCACAATCTAGCTGTTGAGTTTATAACAAAATGACCTGCAGGAAAAACCTGTGGACACTGACGGGCGAGAATTCAATGGTTATGGTGAAGCAGGACATGCGTTAGAATAAGGGTTTATGATAGCGAATAATTGATTATAAATACATAGCTAAGGACAACAATAATTTGGTTGTATTAATGACACCAGTTGTCATTGCGTGACAAATAATTAATAAACATTAATAGGACAAAAACATACTTGAGTCTGTTGTTGCTCCATATACTCGCTGAAGACCTCTTACTCTTTCCGATTTGCGTGGACAGTGATGCACTAGACACGTCAATAATACTACTTAACGTAGCAACCCACGTGTTGATAAACAATTTTCTTGCACTGACACTTATGTCCCACTGTTTTGTTTTTTTACATGCGATTGGTCGAATCATCTTAATGCATGCTTAATGCATGATGGAACAATCTGTTACCATGTTACAATTTAGGTAGGTGTCTATTTTATTTCTTTATCTGAAAC
Organism: Platerodrilus igneus; assembly: GCA_036346225.1. Taxonomy (NCBI): domain Eukaryota; kingdom Metazoa; phylum Arthropoda; class Insecta; order Coleoptera; family Lycidae; genus Platerodrilus; species Platerodrilus igneus. The sequence continues at coordinate 4,728,432 of JARFIW010001436.1, read as the reverse complement.
CATATAATTGCACACATTGTAGTGTATTGTATAAAAAGATTACATCATTTTTGAAACTCCACATTTCTGTATTCTGATGGGTACATTGCAGTAAAGCGTATTTATGATTTACTTTTGTGGTAATTGCAACAATGTCTATTAAAACTATAGCACATTGCATGGAATTTATTAAACCAACTTCCTATAGCTCATATTTGGGGTATATACTAACGAGTTTCCTATTATCTTCCTAACAATTCTGAAAACTTCTTAAAAAAACATGACATGCTTTCACTATAAAATTTTATGGGTAAAATGTAATTGGTATGTTTACATTCTTCTGGTTTAAAATAATTTACAGCCCGTTGTTTAAGTTCTCCCATGTATTTAACAGAAATAAATCGGGTATCTTTGTTGTTTTTGGTTTAATTGGAACAAAAATGCGGATTTAATTGCAAGTCTTGTTTTTAACACTATTTTTCACGAAATTAAGATTATGCAAGGTGCTTCAGTAACAAATTAGTCCATGCAAGATTATTTTTCTTTCTTTCATTCTAAATTACTGTTAGCGTAACGCATCGTGTTGCGAACGTGATCTGATAAGCTGCAATATGCTGAAGTTGATTATCTTTGCACTTTTTTAAAAAGTGGCCATACGGAACACATTTTTAATACTAAATATTAATTTATATTTACTAGGAGAGTATTCGATACTAATATTTGTATTTTTTTTCAGGTAATACATAAGTGACGTTTAAACCGATTGGTAAGTTAGATTGTTTCTAAATTTTGTACTATTTTGTAGAGTTATAACCGACTCATTTTTTTAAATTCTGACTAGAAATCCTCACTATTGTAGTTGGTTAACGCTTTGAACGGATTATGATACCAAATAAAAGCGTTTACTAAAATTTGTATGGATTAGAAATTCTAAATTCACAGCCTTTGGAGGTTTTTTCTGAAGATTTTCAATTATTTCCTATTTTTCTCCGGACGTAACCACCTGAGTTAATATATTCCTTTGGTATTCTCAGAAAATTAATTAATCTATCAACTAAGAAATTAAAATACGATGGTGGTGAAATGCATTTTATCCTCGTATCGCGTTCGACGTTACTTCCTTTGGATCGTTATTGTTGGCACCCTTACCATAAAATAATGAGGAAAAAGAAGCTCAGATTTCCTATTTTAATATAAGACCCGAGGCTAGGGATATCAAAAACTGGCCTGTGGAAATAAGACAAAATTTGACAAAACTGACTTTCTAGATCTGCGGAGACCATATATTTAGGAGTAGGGATAACGATTTGTGAACAACATGCAATTGAGTTAAAGGGTCCAATCAATGAACTGTACAACAGATTTTTAAAAGAATGTGCTCGATAAACAACTGTTACCTGCAATACGAGCAGACCAGTAAGAAAAAAATGAAATCAGTAGGAATGCTCGCTCGCATTACAGGGCAACAAAGAGATGGGAGAGAAATAGTTAGAAAACGAATGCCGCGCTAAACACAGTTGATGATTGCAAGGGGGGGGGGGTCTAAATGACGAAACGACAGTAAACACAAACCAATTGCCCTGTTTCTTCGAACACCTGCCTGTACTTGCAAAAATTATTAACAATAAAACACACAAAATATAACTAAAAAATAATTTCTTGGAATTTGGATAGCAAAATAAAACTAAATTGTAAGAACACACATCTGGGCCATTCACTCCTTAAACATTAATTATATCTAGTAAAAGTCAAATCGAAGGGTGTTTTGAAAACAAAAGATCTATGCAAGTATACGCCTCCTTAAATATTGCCCCATAATTTAGAATAACAAACTAAGTGGATTTAACCACCATTATTAATAATAATCTATATTGGCACAACAAACAATTAATACATGATCTAAATACTTATTTACTATATTAATGCAGGCCGAATTTGTTGAGACTAGAGCTACTGAAACATACAAGTATATAAAACACAAATATTTACAATAGTACATTTAAAGATAATACTCAAATTTTTTGATAAATGTAGCTCTTAACATTGTTAGAATTTTGGCAAAATACACACTTTTCGTGAGTAAAACAAACAGCTGTCGGTCATCATATAGTATTCCTTCACGCAGGCTGTGAAGGGTATGGGTAGCTATAATGGTTATCAATCTCATCCTATCATGATCTACATATAATACGGTAACCAGACAAAATATGCTTTTACAATAGGTAAGTTTCTATGGTACAACAAAGCAAATGTTAGTTCTAAGAATCGAAGAATATGGAGTCCATATTCGGGCTGAAAATATTAACAGTTCTATTAAAGAAATGTCACCCTATAATTACCTACCAGTCACATAAAAAAGAATTTGCAACTGCCTGATGTATCAGAGAAGAACCAATGCGATCAAGCGTTAAGTATCTAATAAACTCGTTCAACCAATGTAGTTATAAAATTGTTTACCGAAGAAATAATCACATAAATCCCACATAGAGTTGGAATAAATTTGAGCAGGTGTTCAGCTTGCCAAGATAACACTGCTGTTTTATCTAATTACCATTAAACTAGCAACATTCGAGAAATTCCTAATTAGTAAAGATTGCATGTTAAAATACGGGACGAGAGAGAACATAAACAAGTGAACTCGTGAATTTAATAAAGGACGAGCATAGTTGGCTGCCTAAATAAGTGGGTTTGAAATCATAGAAATGTAGCAACCCGTAAATTCAAATGAGTAGAAACTAAAATCGTTTTTAAAGTAAGGAGACTGTAAATTTTCAAATACGAAATGGAACGTAACACAACACTTTAAAATTTAATAATTGATAATAAAAGATAACTTAAAAAACTGAAAAGATTTTCCATTAATTTAATTTTTTATCAATTTATTACTCAGTATATGTATTTACATTCAACATGTCAGAAATCAGGAAATATTCTTTGCGTAAAAAATTTTGTTACTTAAATTTTGGACAACTGATATATATCTTTCAAGTTGTGTATAATTCAAGTGCTTTTAACGTAACTTTAAAAATAAGCACTAAAGCATAATTAAAGTGTTTCACTTTAATGTTATTTCTTTTCTTAAAATGCTAGACAATATTTTTAGACTTTAGATTTTAAATAATATTCTAAACAATTCTCAAGATCTATATTGTGATCGACTACCAAAAGTTTTAGATGTTTACAGATCTTGAGTCTTATGATCGACTAGAATAACTTTCTATATCATTTTTAAATGTTTTTATCATTTACATAAACATAGCAAGTGTAAGTAACACTACAAGGTAAGATGAAAATTTTTGTCACATTAGAAAACTTTAAGCACCGACGGCTTCTGAAATGAATATATTAATTTTCCTAAGATAAAACTTTAGACTGCTTTAGACTTTTAAATCTCAAATACAAGCTTTTAATATTGCAATATTAAATATTGAAGCACAACTATAGAGGCGAAACATTTAATTATTAAATAGTTGAATTAATGAAACCTTTCATTGTTGCTTATATACTGAAGCGTTCTAATTTTCCGAAACCCAAACATTTAAAACAAAATTATGAAGTAGCTATAAACTTCTGCATCCACTTTGTATAGTGGTGTTATTCTATTTATTTGAGTATCTTTTATATAAGTAGAATAAATAAGTCAAACGCATTTAGTCAATATTTAATTATCGTTAACGTATAAAATAAACACACCTAACAAAGTTAAAATAAATCGATTTACGTTGTTGAATGTCGAACGTAATTCTATCATACTTTCTTATTACGCCCTAATTATGCGCATAGCTGAGAGCTCTGCAACAGGTTACTTTGATTCTTCCCAGAAATTTGCTGCTAGAAATTCGTACTATAAAGATGTGGAAAGTTTTAAATGTCGGCGATTTTCGCCTTTCATTTCATTTACATTAGCTTTCAACACGTGCCTCCACCTAGTGGGATTCAACAATGTTGTTCGTATTGTTAAATTTAGAGTTCAAAGAATTCATTTCTTTTTACCTTTCCAGCGCAACGAATATAACTGACATATACTTAAAATATAACAAAGATCCAACGAATTTAGGAGATGATTTGACAAATACCGTTAAGCATTATATAAAAATGGTATAACTACGTAGTTGTGTAGAGTTTGTTCGTTTATATATTGAGCTGGAGATGTAATTTCTTAAAACTTCGAGTAGGCTTTTATTAGAAAATGGTTTAGGAATAACTCTAGCAACCCTCAAGGACCTTTTGTTGTTTAGTCAACTACCATCTGCAGTAAACCAGTTTTTTTTAGAGAAAATTCACCGGCCATTTTGCTGTTTGTGTTCCGAAGCAGTTTTCACTATTGGATGTTATCGGTAATATTGTGTTTACTCGGTGATTGATTTTAGAACTTGTTTATATTACAAACTGAGCAATGAGTCACATTTGTACAAGTAGTGATGGTGTGAACTCCAAATCCAACTGAAAGTTAAACAATATTTTTTAATACTTTTAGAATGTTTTTATAAAGAAACGCAAACTGCTATTTCATTTTTTTATTTTACCTCATGTCTTATTACAGGTTCAGAGTTTGTATGAATTTAAAGTCAAACCTTTATGGTTTTGAAACGGAATATAATCGTCGAAGTTTTTACATTTTTGTTTGACAATACTTGCTTGAAGTTGTTTATTTTATTAGTGTAGTGGCGCCCTGGTTTATCCGTTAATTATTAACCGACCCCCTTTAATAGTCTCACCCGCAGAAGTAGAGTTCAGTAACTTTATCTTATGTTTGACTTTTATGGGAAGTTGGCATAGTGTTGAGAACCCCTTTTTTAATAGCACCCAACAAAACAACACCTAAAAAAAATATTGTTATAATACCTCATGTACATAAAGCAGTGAGCATCAGCGGTGAGCTTCGAGGTTAGAACACTTAGCACCGTACGAACGGGCATTAAAGTTGGAAGTCGCCAGTTGTTGCTGTCAAATAGATATCAAGCGATTCTATTTTCGAAGACACAAAAAAATAATCTATATGGCGTGTTCCATCGGCCGTGGCGAGGTTGTAAAACTGACCAGTTATGAACCTTTAATTTAGTTTTATAGTATGCTATTGAGGCTCTAATGTCTGTGCAGTAAGTACCTTTTGTACCTCTGCTTTGTACACTGACGCTTTATTTTATTCTTGTGCTGTCTTTTTGTCTGTTTCTGTTTCCTTTCTTAACTTGTCCTTTGACTTATGATGATTGTTATAGTCTTCAGCAGAAACTGCTTGTACTTAATACAAGTTTCACATTAGTTTTTTTAAGATTAAATAAATCAATGTTTATTGTTTTAAAAACCTTTAAGAAAACTGTTTTTGATGCAGGTTCTGTTTTTCTCTTTGCAGTTATGCTCTTACTCTCTCAAAAGTTGTATTTTACCATCCCAAATAGGCTCTAAATAACTTATCCTAGTCTTTGAACGGCAATAATGAGATTCCATTGTAGGAAGAGAATCTAAGAAGTTTTTAATTTCAGTTGGTTTGCTTGACTGACCTTGTTCTTTATCTTTAAGTATAGTAACATCTACCAAGGCATCATCTAATGTTGATTTTATCGTTCTTTCTTATTTCCCTGTTCAAAGGCAAGTTTTTACGTGCAGTGTCACATTCAGAAAATGTTGTAGTATGACGCCGAAAAACTGGAGCTGATTTGTCGACTAATGATTCAATTGTTGTTTCGCTTCCCAAAAATCTATTCCTGTCCAGAAATTGTCGCATAATCTCTACCTGTCATCATCTGAAACTTTATCACAATTAAACTGCTGTAAATTTCCACAATTACATCTTATTTTCAGTTTCCGTTCCGCCCTTTCGTTTACAGATTTATAAGTACCAAATTATAAATAGTATTCTAAATTAGGAGTTTTAGAGTGATCTCTTTTCATTTCATAAGCACGTTTTGTGTTGAAGTCTAATTTTTTTTGAAAGGAAAATATCAAAATTATATTCCATAATTCCTCATTGAAAAATTTAAATTTTTTTTTGCCTGAATATTTTTATGAATTTTATGAACTTGGCTTACATTTTGTTAAGATAGGGATATCTAACATTGCTGATAAGAGTTTGCAATGACAAACTTGTTTTTAAATCTGCATTTAGGGCTATCTGAAAGTTTTCATTTTTAATTTGCAATGAATCAGTTAACTGTAAAGGTTCATTTCTTAAATAACTTTTGAGATATATAAATCACTGAATATCTGTTAGCTAAGGTTTTTTTACAATTAAAGCCTCAAAGAGTTGGTAAAAGGACTCGAATTCTTTAATATCGCCTGAGAAAATTTGAATTTTTATTTCTGGCAATTTGACTGGCGTAGATTGAGAGCTCGCTGATTGCGACTGGGAACTATTATTGAGGTTTTCATTAACTTGCATTTGATTCTTTTTTAAACTAGATATACGTTCAGTAAAATTAGAAACTAATGAAAAATATTTATTCTCTATAAACGACCTACCTTCAGTGTCTGGATTTTCTTCTGTTGGAAGAAGTTCAATTTCGTCTTGAACTTTTTCATATGAGCCAAATAAAAAATGCACTCTCTGCAATCTAATTTCAAATTCAAGCGTTTTTATTTTGAAGAAACCATGATTCAATTTGTGTAAGAAAGCCTTTTATAGAGATCCTGGATTTTTCTAATGATCAATGCTCATTTTAAAGCTATAGATTAGATTATAATATTTTGCGCAAGAAAAGTTTGGACACAGAAAATGTGTGCAGGAAATTAATGAAAATGATTTTATCTCACCCAATTAATTACTGGTACTACACCACAGCATTGAACAAAGCAGGAACAAACATAATTTTCTTTTCTTGAGTGTCTGGCTTTCCGAAATTTCCAGAAAATTCTGCTCTGTATGACCAAAAGCTATAGTGGGAATTGGCTCTTAGTTGAGTTGTAGAGGATAGCCAAGAACTTGATCTTTTCTCCTTGAAACATAGTGGACGGTATTATATGGTGATGTAGAAAAGTTCAGATGTCAAAGGATCTTTAGAGAGTTCGAATTCAAAGCTTGTAAATATTCAAGAATTTGGGTGAACACACTTTTATTTGAAAAGCAAGATATTACATTCATTGAAGAAAAGAAAAAGAAACTTAACATAGAAATTAACAATGAATTATGACAGCAATGGTGTACTTGATTTTTAATTACTGTACGTTTTGCAATGCACAAGTTCACTTGCATCTAGAACTCTTTGTGAAATAGAAAGGAGCTTAACATGTTATTATTAAAAGGTGAGAATTTGTGAGAACTCCCAACACAAACATTTTAACGGAATTACACAAATTTAATGTTTACATAAAACGTTACCATTGTAATTTTTAAGTACTTTATATTTAACTTGTAATGGAATATTTTTGTGTTGTGCAAATTTACTATGATTAGGCTGTACCGTCTACAACCCTACTTCGAATGGTAACGCAACAACCCTCGCGTTCAGAAAGATAGTATTGCATTAGCACTGAAAAGTGATGGTTGTGCGCTAGGAAGCATGACACGCTTTACAATTTGTACTCGTATGTTTTACACTAAAAAATAAATACAAAAAGTTTTATATACAGTCTGCTATGTCCAAGTGTTTTAATTAACATCTATCATTATCAAAGGCAACATTTTAAAGATGGTTCTTCGAGCCGGATGTGAATCAGCAATAACAAGCCTTCACTTTCTTTAGAATTTACGTACAACGCTCTGACATACCTGGAATGGAAAGTTTTGAGTAGCGCGAGAAACAAAATCGGTAAATTGTTTCTGAACGCTGCAGGTATCAACCCTCATTCTTATCCTAATGCCAATAAAATTGTAAGTGTTTACATTTTTTGTACATAAGCTCAAATCTATGTGTGTAAATTGTATTGTTTTCAATGTTATTGAATTTAAATGAGCTCTAAAAATATTAATTTCGGGCAGAAACTGAAATGCAAAATAATGAAATTGTTTTCAGTGATGCTTTATGCTTGTAAAATTCATTGTGTTTGATGAAAAAACAACTTAAAAAATTTCGTTATGCTCGCTCTGTTTTCACAAATTTGAACAAATTACTCTCTCATTACAAGATACTTTTTCCAAACTCTCAAATATTGTGTTTTGTTACTCAACTTCTCTCTCTTGACGCAAAAGTGGTTGTAATGTGATTCTGAATGCCAACGTTTCTCTCTTATTAGGGTGCAATATTTAAGCATATTTAAGCTCTTGGATTTAATAAATTAATTTCTTTTTTTATTAATTACTACTCTCAGCGATGGCAACAGAAAACCAAACTCTTATAAGAAAACGGGCTGTGCTCAAACGAAAAGTAACAAATTTTCGAAAATATTTTGACGATTTACATGCAAGTAGCTCTCTCACTGATACTCAAATATCCGAATTGCGCAAACGGTTAGATGACTTTATGTGTTTGCCGAGCGCATTCGATGACATTCAAACTGAAATTGAAGCTAGCGCTGAAGATTTTGACAGCGAGCTTAAACAACGTGACTTTTTTTGAAAACAATTATTACTCTTTGGTTGCGGAAACTGAAACTTTGTTAAGTCATAACGTAAAAAAGCTCTCTTATGCGAATTCCTGTTCTAGCCGTAACCCCTCAATAGCCAATACCCCGCCAAGGCAATTGCCCGAACCACTCGATTCTAATGGATCCAGCCCGAACAATGCACCCAAGTCAGAACATAGTTCCCCCTTTGTCCGCTTACCAGTTCTGGAACTATCGCGTTTTAATGGTGTATCTCAAACCTCTTGGATAGAATTTCGAGATACTTTCGAAAGTCTAATTAATTCTAATACAAACCTCAGTGACATACAAAAGTATCACTATTTAAAATCCTCATTAACTGAAAAAGCTGCTGATGTTCTCAGAACACAATCTTTCAGCGCCGATCATTACGGGACGGCCTGGAAAATGATATGCAAAAGATACAATGATAAACGAGATCTTATCAGAAATCACGTCAACGATCTATTCTTTTTAGAAAACGCTCAAAAAGAATCCTTCATGCATATAAGGAAAATTATTGACAACACTCTAGAACAATCAAAATTCTTAAACTCCTTAGTACTGTTGTATATAGCGAAGCCATTATTTTAGATTACTTTTTATTACATTGTAACAGAATCAGTAAGCCGAACATCCTTTGTTCTAGGAAAACTTGCATCATGTTTATCAAATGTCATGTTCTTGAAATTACCTCACCACACTTATCTTTTTGTATACTTAATCTTTTAGTCGTCTTTACTTTGTAACAACCACATTTAGATTTCCTGCAGATGTCCTAGAACTCAGGGAAGTTTTGGCTTAACACTATTAAACATACACTTTTATCGCCTGCCACAACCTTCGGCAGAAAACCCATTTCATGTTATCAGCAGCTATAAAAGACAGAGCACCAGAGCCAGTCAGTGAGTTCAGTTAGTTAGTCAGTTCAGTCAGTCAGTCTGTGTATGGTCCTAGTTCATCCATTGCTCTGGAGCAAGTCGGCTCAGAGTCAACCCTCAAAATGGTAACCTAGTCTTTTATGGTTGCTGAGGCATTTGAGCACAGATGATCACGTAATTAATTCCTTAATTCTTTTACTGCTTTGCTTTTTGTTACATGTCATTTAGCTTTAAGTTTATTTATTGTTTATTAAATATTCTTGTTTACCTCCATCTTATCATTTCACTTATTACTATAATCGTGTTACAAGAATGTCTTGTCTCAAAACCCCAACGCGGTTCCTAAAGACCCCTCTCGATCCCAAGGTCCAAGACCTGAGTTAAGTACCACCTCTCGCTACGAAAGACTCTACCTAGCTACGTCAAAAGCATATCTAACCATCAACAAAAGTGTACTTAACATTTGGTGGAGGAGCCGAATTACGCCGGTTCTGCACTTAACATTTGGTGGAGGCGCCGAGATTAACACGTGGTCCAGACGCCGGTTCTGCACTTAACATTTGGTGTAGGCCCGAGGTTAACGCCGGATTAAGCGAATTTAATATTTGGTGAAGATGCCGAGTTTAACATTTAATGCGAACGCCATGTTTAACATCATACCGTATTACGCTACGAGTAACATTTAACGCAAGCGCTAGCTCCTTTATATTAACATTTTTTAATTTTTTTAAATTTAACTGACTTGTAGTTAAAACAAAATACGTTTCAAATCTTGTTCTATAAATATTTATCGAATTCAGACCCATATTTAAAGTTATTACTTATTTCTTATTCTGACTTTATCAAGGTTAATAAAAGTTACATCATTCTATATTATTTCTATTTTAGTTTTATTCTAATTTGTTATCAAACATTAAAATTGCAAGCAGAAAACACAATTATAGATAAGTAATTTAATTCCAGATAATACAAAACCGACAGTAAAATTTTTTCACCTCGCTTATTTTTTATCATTACCAAAGCTTCCTGTAACACAAATTTTTTCACCATAATCAGAGAAGTAAATAAATCACTGTTGAACAAATAAACCACAAATTCTTATCACAACTGATAATGACGAAGCATACACTTTCTTACGTAATGCAGTCCATATTAAACCCAATCATGCCTACCTATATTAAGCCAAAAACCTTTAGTCCAGGTAAGACCGATTGTTTTGAATTCTTAAAAAACTTTGAGGAATGCGCTAATTTAAATTCTTGGGATGATTCTCATAAAATTTATAATTATTCTCGTTTCTTATTAGATAGTTCACATATGTGGATTAAAAACTTTATTAATAACCCTGAAAATAGTAATAAAACTTGGACTGACGTAAAGAACGCTTTCTTGAAATATTATGGAGGACCTAAATTACCGCAACAACTTTTTAATCGTTTCCGCTCAAGATATCAGATGCCAAAAGAACCTGCTATAAATTTTTATTTTGCACTTCAAAATTTACGTTTGGATGTTACATTCACGATTTCAATTTCAGACTTTGCAAATTATTTCGCACGAGGACTTTTACCCGAATTACGGAATAATTTCATTTTATTAGTTTCAAATAGGGACATTACTGAAAATTTATTACGAAGTATAGCGTATACTTTGACAGACATCCAGTCTAATTCTTTACACGATCCATTACTAAACCAATCAAATTTATATACCTTTTCACAAAATACAAAGCGGACTCATTTTTTTCAAAAAGACAAACAACGGAGAAATTTCGATAGGCTCGACTCTAACGCTTTTCATACAAATTGGTACTCTTTCTTCGTTTAGCTACATTGGCATTTCTTTCTCATTTATTACGATCAACATTTTCTCCTCTACTCATTTTTTAGGAGCTCTTAGTACTTCTTGTATGCAGCCATTTTCTTGATTTTGGGTTTCTTCAGGAGCTCCAGACTCTTTTTGACCATGTTTTTCTTGCAGTGTACTATGTTTACTGAAATTTGAAGTTTCTTCTATGTGTTACAAGGTCTATTGCTATTATGTGGACCGTCTTCTTGAAAACCATGTGGGCAGTCCTCGGCGCTCCTGTTTGGAGATGCCTGATTATCGTTGAACCTATTCTTATGCAAAAAAGTGTATTTACGGGAGAATAGGTGTAGTTCTTTTGGACGATTATTGTCATCGTCAGAAGAACTTGTACCGGATACGTAATCGTCGGAATTAGAAAACAAAGGCTCATAAATGCTATCATCAGTCACTTCTAACATTTTCTCAATTAACTTCCTACCTATTTTCTTTTTCTCTCGATTAGGCGTTGAGTTGTGACCAGGCATATTGCCTAAATCCGTCTTTTTCATGCAAACAATCGTAGTAGAATTGACTGAATGCATAACATTTTCAACAACGTTTGTTAAATGGGAAAATTGTTCTATAACCAGTTTAACCATTAACTTTCCTCTGGACAACATTCTACCTAAAACAGACAAGTGCTGCTGTAGGCTAATCGATCAAATTTACTTTCAATAAAGTTAGGCCAAACCAGTTAGCTTTATTATAATAATGTAGACCTGAGACTAATTTTTTGTTGTAATGGTACTATTTGTGGTATAAAGACTAATTTTTATAAAAAAGTGATAGTTTCAACATGACGTATGTTGAGAACCTCATAGTGGCTTCTGACCTCTAGTGGATACAAAATTAACATACAAAAATTTACAATTTTAGAAAAAAGTTAACAATTTTGTTAAATGCATCCAGTTTTAATGTTTTATACAAGCAAATTAATTTGCTTAGACGATTCAATTAATGTATTAAGTTATTTTGTAAGTATTAAAAATTGATATCTGCTTATTGGGGAAAGAAGGAGCAGAGAGTGCGGGAATTCCCGTGTCATCAGAACTATGGCGATGGGGGCGACACAGACGCACAAGAACTCTCCAAGAGCAGTGAACTGTAATGGTAGGGGTGCGAACACACTAGTGAGTAATACGAAAGACCACGAGGACGAAGGTCGTAATGTAGTTCGCTAAGAGTGTACACCCGGTATGTGTATCGGAACACTATGCAAATGTACAGTAACATTTCAATTACAATAACTCTTAGACTATTTATGTTCACTAACGTATTGATATGCCAACAGAAGGAGTTCATTCGATTAGCACTCGAAAACACACCGAAGTATACACGTGGTTGTTGTTTGAGAACCACAAGGAATAATTTTATAATTATTTAATGAATTTAAGAATTATTATTGCACGATATTTATTGTACCGCGAGTGCCTTGGAATTCATATATTGCCAGACACACGCATTTACGTTAAAAAAGAGTAGAAATTATTAGGAACACCGATTACCTCGTTTGAAGTCAATCGGTAACTTCCATAAGATATGATAACAGAAATTGTAAAGAACACCGCTATCTCTTTACAGTATACAACCAACTTTTACCAACTGGTATAACAGAAATTAATTATGTAGAGTTACGACCTCAACATAGTTAGAGAAGCCCGCACCTTCACGACTAATAATTTATACGGTTATTGAAAGATTATTTTCGAACGACTGACCGTGGACGGCTGTTGAAGAACGACTATGGTTTTTGTTATACATCCAGATAGGTGAGTGCAGCGACAACACGCTGCAGTACTATCAACTTTATTGTTTTGTTTGTTAAATAGAATAGATATAGAATTTAATGCTCGTAAATCTAACGATATAAAAAATCTGCATTTTAGAACAAAATTATTTAATTTTATGGCCTTTAAAATATAAAGGAATTTATATGAAACTCCGACATTTTCCACCGCGTTGAAGAAACGCTTCAAAAAGGAAACCAGAACAGAAAAGCAACGAAGGAGGATGATGGAAAAAATATAATGTTCATTCGAGCCGGATCAGGGATCACGAGCGAATCTTGTTTTGAAGAAGAGCAGTTTTGATTTGGCAAAAGACACAACTTAGTTATTGGTCATGTATGTCGACAGGGTGTTCTTAAATATCATGTATATACGAAAGGGTGTGATTCTATGGCGAATTTTATGACTAAAAATTTATATAAACATAGCTCCGCAAACGCTTTGTTTCCGATCTATAGGGTGTTGAAGTATCGAAATTTTTTTGGATTTCTTTTTATAGTTTATAGTTTTGAGATGTTAAGATCAAATTTGGAATATAGGTTACGCTCTAGGGCTTACATCAGTGTGGATGTCGAATGGTTGTGAGAATCTACAGGGTGGTTGTTTTTCTTATAGTTCATTGTGTCCTGCACCTGAAGTATCAGGTTGCGTCTGGAATACAAAGTAGTTGCTTCCATTCTCATGTCTGATATGAACTTTCATTAACCTTTTAATCTTAACCTTCAATTATACAATGTAACATTCTATTTCTTAAGACAATAATTGCATTTAAATTTATACATAGTAATTTGGTGGATATGTAACTCGCTTTGCATTCGAACTCGTAGCTTGTGTTTACACATGTTTATTAAATGAGGGAAGTCGTAAACTGTATGGCGTAAAAGTGTTTTAAGTACTTGTTATTATCTCATAAAAATATCAAATTTTACGAATTCTGAAATGACTGAGATGTTATTTATGTATGGCCTTGCGAATGAGAACGACTGTACATGGAACGCTATTCCAATAGAATGATATCTGATGAACGAATATTTTCGGATATTCATAGGCGTCTTGTAGAAACTGGAACTCTTAGTAAAAATACCAATGATGCAGGTAGACCGCAGTGTTTGAACACCACATATCGAAGAAGCTGTTCTAAATCCAATAGAACAACGTCCAGACACTAGCACCAGAAAAATCGGCGAACATTTAAATGTTAGTCATCAAGTTGTTTAGCGTATCCTACGTGATTCTTACTATACCCTAACCACATTCAAAGGGTGCAGGCGCTCCTTCCTCGAGATTTCTCTTTAAGGATTAATTTCTGCCAGTAGTACCTAAATAGGCTAGCAGTAGTAGTAAACCTCTATTTTGATTGTCAAATTCTTTTTACAGACGAAGCCAATTTTTCAAGGAAATTTATTGTTATATTCCCAAAAGGGTAAATTGCAAAATTTTATCATGAATTTAAAAGAACTCATAATTATTTCTCGGATTTTAATTACAAGTAAAATTAATCAGAGTCTGATGTCATTCTTAATCATTCGGTCACACACAGTGTGCCAATCTCATTCTCAAGGAAGTTGAACAACGAACTGCTTATCAAATTCCGCATTACAAGGAAAGTTGACGTAAATATACAGTCAACGCGGCTAACCTCAAGAACCGAAAGTCCGTTGAGTAATCAGTCCTTACAGTCCTGAGAAACCCGTGATTAGTGTCGATGCGTCCGCCTGAAGTTAATAAAACCAGGAGGACAAGGTCACGAAGGAGAGTTGTAGTTCAGTGCTCAACCTGGGTAGAGTAGTGCACCCACGCCCGTCCACCTAACCAGAGGGTTTTAAATGAGAAGTTCCGCTGTAGTCGCAGCCGCTGAGTTTGGTCCTCCGTCCAGCCCTAATTAATAAACATGTAAGTTCGTTCAATTTTTACTAACCGCTTTAAGATAGGAAACTGTAGAATTGTAAATGATGTACTGTAAACGCAACTAACTAACATTATACGCTTACACTCCTGAAATGTGTTCTTCCATTCTCGAAAGAATTGTAGTATGAGTGAGAGCATCGATCCCGCAGTCTAATAGACGAGTTGGTACCCACCTGTCGCAACTGACCCCCGAGGCCAAGCTATGAGTTTCTTAGAGAATTAAGGTATAAGGGTGCCCACAAAAGGTAGGGATTACACCCCCAAGGGTACACAACACTATTATAAATTTTCACAACAACCACATATGGGCTGAAGACAATCCACATGGAAGTGCAGTTCTCATTAAATGTATGGGGTGGTATAATTGGGGATCATTTGTTTGATCCTTTCTTTGTGCCTGTTCGACTTACTGGTCACTTATACAGGTATATTTTGCAATACGAATTACTTTTATTCCTTAAATACTTACCTCTTTTGCTGAGAAATGAAATGTGGTATATGCACGATGGCGCTCCGGCACATTTTTTTATTTTAGCGGGGGAATATATAAATGAAGTGTATGAGAACAAGTGGATAGGACGGGGTGGACCTCAGTCATGGCCTCCTAGAACCCCTGCCTTAAATAGCCTAAATTTTTTCCTATAAGGGCATCTCAAATCTCTAGTGTATACAACACCAGTGAATGACTTTGATGATTTACGAAATCGAATTATAGCTGCATTTGAAACCGTAAGAAATACTCTGTGGGTGTTCGAGAGAGTACGTGCATCAATGAGAAGAAGAGTAGGCCCATGTATAAGAGCTAGAGGAAGTCACTTTCAACATTTGTTTTAACATAATTTCCTTGTTATAGTTAGTGTTTGGGTTATTGGATAGTAACTTTTTGTATTGTAAATACTTGCTAAGTAGCAGAAAGTAGTTTCTTATATTTTCCTAAATAACTGTCACAGATATGAAAAAACTACAAGAGATCAAAAAGTTTCTAAACAAAACAGAAAATTCATTTTGTGTTTTAAAATCTACCAGCGGCGTACCTCAAAAAAGTGTAGGGGGAGAAAAGGGGACAAGACCCCCGAAGACCACCTGTGGATTCTCACAACCATTCGACATGCCCAATAAAGTAATCCCTACAGTGTAACCTATATTGCAAAAATGATTTTAATATTTCAAAAACTGCAGGAGCTATAAGAGAAAACCGAAAAATTTCAATACTTCAACATCCTGCAGATTGGAAACGAAGCGTTTGCGGACACATGTTTATATAAATCTTTAGTCATAAAATTCGCCAGAGAATCACACCCTTTCGTATGTACATGATACTTAGGAACACCCTGTATATGCCAGTTTTTGTACGAAGTTTAACAACGCGGACTTTTCCGTCGCTGTCAGAAGTTACCTCTAAATCTCAGGGAAGAGACCATTGAAGAAGAGGAGGGTTATCTTCTTTGAGTAACACTAACTTATTTTCTTTTAAATTTTCTTTTTTTTACAGTTATTTCGGTTTGTTTTGAAGACGATTATGGTACTCTACAGACCAACGTTTCCAGAAGACTTGTTGAATCTGAGATATCTTTTGATAAACGTTAAAGCCTATTTTCAGTAATATTTGAAACATCCCTTTTTGGATAAGAAGTTAATGCGGAACCAATTAAGAAGTGGTCAGGAGATTAACAACTGAAATCGGAAGGATCATTAGATAAAGGACTGCGAGGTCTAGAGTTAATTATGGCCTCTATTCAACACAATATTATTAGAATTTCTTCGATCGTAAAACTTTGATTACCAGCAATTTTTTCGCACGTTTTATTGCGGATTCCCATAGACCACCCCAGTGAGGGGAATTTGGAGAAATAATCTTCCAAGAAGTTTTATTTTGAGATCATCATCATCATCATCATTAGGTCTTCAATCCTAGAACTGGTTGGACGCGTACCCTCATTGTTTCCTAGTCTGAACCAACCTATACATTTCCCTGAAATTTGCACAGTCTGCATCCATCACTATCTGTGTGCGAAAGTCTGATTTCGGTCTACTTCTACCTCTCTTTTCCTATCTCTGCTTGTAGTATATCCCGTACTATTCCCCAGAGATGCCTAAGAACGTATCCTGTTCTTCTATTTTTCCTCTTTTTTCATTTTACACAGATATTTTTATTCCTCTACTATTTCTACAACCTATTTCTTACTAACTTTGTCTGTTCATGCTACCATCCTCATACATCTTAAGCACAACATTCCAGAAGGCTTCTATCTCTTTCTGTCTGCTTTTTCTACTGCCTCTATTTCATAGATGTACTGTGCTGAACTCTACACTATGCTTTGAACAGTTTTCTTCTAGTATCTATGTTCGTTGTCTTTGAACATAGCTGCTGATCTTTCTTGTTTGATGCAGTTCGGTCACCTTCTATTGCTTTACAGTTTATACCCTATTTCCCTGATATTCAGTGGTATGTGAAGGGGGTATTCAGCCTTTGGCTGCTAAGTTCCCCCAGCACCTGAACCTTTGTCGAATTAATAGATTTTCCAATTTATTCTTTTGCACAATCAACATTAGTTGAAAATATTTCACAACCAACACCTGTAGTTGTTTATAATAATTATCAGATTTAAAAGCTCTTATTTTTTCGTGATTGGGTTTTACATCTTGAAACTAGCTGGACTTGTACCTCAGCTTATTTATGTTCTGAGCTAGCCTACACAGTTCCCTGCCATTCTTACAACAGCCAATTTACAGTTCATTTACATTTTCAATGCTCCACCTGTAGGTACTACATTGGCCAGGAGGCGAGTTTTTTGTTGCTTGGAAATTTAGAATTTTTCCGAACCCTTGCCGTTCCAGGTAAGGTAGGGATCTTTAACGTGCGTGACAACACTCACACACGGGACCTCCATTTAACCTCTCATCCGAACGAGGGCGTAATTTTTGTGAAAAATGCTCACCTGCCATTTTTCAAGCAGTCGACCGTGTCGGGATTTGAACCCGGGATCTTGGGATCCGTAGTCTTACGCTTACTACATTGATCCACGGCGACGCCTAACAGCCGATATACAGCTCGATTCCCTTCTATTGTTTTCTAATTGTATGTCCTATTTCACCGAGATTCAGTTGTATGTGAAGGGGGTTAAGCAGCCTGTGGCTGCCAAGGATCCCCCAACACTTAGACATTTGCCGGATTAATAGTTTTCAAGTAAATCCTTTCGCACAATTAACATTAGTTGGGAGTATTGCAAAACCAATA
The DNA here is from genome assembly GCA_036346225.1 of Platerodrilus igneus. NCBI lineage: Eukaryota > Metazoa > Arthropoda > Insecta > Coleoptera > Lycidae > Platerodrilus > Platerodrilus igneus. The sequence continues at coordinate 4,710,295 of JARFIW010001436.1, read as the reverse complement.
TCTGTAGTTGTTTATAATAATTACCTTGTTTAAGTACAGTTATTATTTTTGTCATTAGTTTGTCCATCTTGCGACTGGTTGGAAGCGTACCTCCATTGATTTCTATTCTGAGCTAGCCTACACATTTCCCTGAAATTCCTACAGCCTACATCTTTCACTATCTGTGTGCAATAGTCTAACCTAGGTCTACCTCTACTTCTCTTTTTTCCTATCTCTGCTTCTAATATATTCCGCACTATTCCCTCTTGTCTTAGTATGTGGCCTATCATCCTATCTCTCCTATTTTTTACTGTTTTCCACATAGTTTTTTCTTCCCCTACCATTTCTAGTACCTCTTTGTTCTTAACTTTGTCTGTCCATAGTATCTTCATCATACATCTGTAGCACCACATTTTAAAGGCTTTTACCTTTTTCTTGTTTGCTTCTCTTACTATTCAGGCTTCACAGTCATACAGTGCTGTGCTCCACACATATGTTTTAAGCAGTCTTTTCCTTGTTTCTATGTTTGTGGTCTTTAAACACAGTAGTTGCTTTTTCTTGTTAAATGTAGCACGACCTTGTGCTAATCTTTGTTTTATATCTTTTGTGCTTTTCCCATCTTGCGTTATTTGACTTCCTCGGTAGCCGAAATCCTTAACCTCTTGTAAGTTCTCGTTACCTATTTGTATTCTTGTTTTAGATTTATTTTCCCCTCTTTTGCATACTAGAACTTTAGTTTTATTTTTGTTAATTTTCCTACCATATCTCTCCGTTAGAACCGTTTCCATTTCATTAAGAGCAGCTTCTAACTCTTCTTTGCTAGATGCTAATGCCGCTATATCATCTGCAAATCTTAGCATATCAATCTTTTGTCCCTGCATATTAGTTCCAAATGTTTTTCTGCATTTGACAGTATTCATTGCCTCTTGTATGTACAAATTAAAAATTAATGGGGATAATGCACATCCCTGTTTCACCCCTTTCCTAATATTTACATCTCTACTTTCTTGCTCTAATTCTATTACCTCTGTTTGTTCTATGTATAAGCAATGTATTATCTGCCTATCCATAAAACTCATTCCAATCTTTTTGAGTATTTCGAACATTTTTTTTCATTTTACATTGTCGAATGCTTTTCCAGATCTACAAACCCTATATATACGCTTTTCCCCTTCTCTATTGTTTTCTCCATTATCACTCTCAGAGCTAAAATAGCCTCCCGTGTTCCCCTGTTTTGCCTAAACCCAAATTGATCTTCTCTCAGTATTTCTTCAGCTCGCTTTTTTATTCGTCTTTGGACAATTCTAGTTAATATTTTTGAAACGTGTGCTGTCAAGTTTATACCCAATGTAGTACCTCCGGGTGGAGCATTGGGGACGTGGCCGCAAGTATAGCGGCCGTTATTCAAATTATAATGTCAAGTTTATTGTTTGAAAATTTTCACATCTATCGGCGCCTCTCTTTTTTTGGTATAGTTACTATGATGTTACGTTTGAAATCTTAGGGTATCTCGTCTGTCTCATACATATAGCTTACAAGTCGGAAGAGACGTTCTGTTACTGCTTGTCCAGCGGCTTTTAGAGTTTCTGCTTGCACCTTATCTGTACCCGGCGCCTTACCATTTTTCAGATTCTTTAATGCTAATTTAAACTCATCTCTAAGTATAGGGTATCCCAGGTCATCATTTTTAATGTCTGATTCCTGTTCTAATGCTGTTAATTTTTGTTTTGAATATAAATTCCCTATATATTCCTGCCATCTAGCTACTTTCTCCCGCATCCCTTATATTTTTGGTATATGGTTTTATATCCTTAAAATTCATTCTAATTAATTTGTATGCTTCGTCTGTCTTTCCTATTTCCATCTTCGTTGCACTTTTCTTCAATCCACTGTTCTTTAGCTTTCCTGCATTTGCGAATAATTTCCCATTTTATGGCTTTGTATCTGTTTTCCTGTTTCGTCTGATCTATTTTTATATTTTCGTTTTTCATCTATTAAAATCAGGATATCGTTTGTTGTCCATGGTTTCTTATTTTCTTATTGTGTATACCCCAGAATATCTCTGGCCGCCATATCAAAGCTGGATTTAATGTTTTTCCATTCTGTGTCTACTTCCTTAGTATCAGAAATTTTCCCGATATCTTTCAGCAGTTGATTTGACTCTTTTTCAAATCTTTCGTTGAGATCTTTATATTTTAGCTTCTCAAAGTAAAAGTGCCGTTTTCCGTTCTTTTTTTCCGATTTTTAAATTTAAGTGCGGCCTTCATAATTACGATGTTATGGTCAGTATCTATGTCTCCTTCCGGGTAGCTGGTACCGTCTTTTACTTGATTTCTAAACCATTGTCTTACCATAATGTAGTCTATTTGATATCTTCCTATATCTCCTGGTATCTTTCATGTGTATCGTCTTCTAGCATGATGTTGAAATGTATTTGTGATGGTTAAGTTGTTCTTGTCACCAAATTCTACCAGCCTATTTCCCCTGTCATTTCTCGTTCCTAAACCAAATAACCTACTATCGCTTCTTCCCTACCCTCGCCTACCATTGCATTAAAATCCCCGGTAATTATTAAATTTTCATGTCCTTTTACGTATCTCAGTATGTCTTCGATATCTTTGTAGATTGCCTCTACCTCTTCCTCACTGTAGCTAGAGGTGGGCATGTATACTTGTATTATTGCTTTATTTACTGGTTTAGATTCAAATCTAACCATGAGTACCCTTTCGTTCTTTTGTAAAGTTTTCTACACGTCGTCCTATCTTTTTTCGCATAACAATCCCCACACCCGAATTTCCTTCCTCTGATCCTGTATGAATTACACTGAAGTCTCCACTCCAAAAATCTCCCGCCTCTAGCCAGCGGACTTCGCGAATTCCTACTATGTCTAGTGCTAACCTATCCATTTCGAGTTTCAGGTTCTCGAGCTAAACTACTTGTTTCATACTTCTGACATTGCACGCTCCGACTTGCAGAAGGTTCACAGATCTTTTTCTATTTGTTCGGATCACATCCCCGGAAGTAGCCCCCCCCCCCGAGATCCCAATGGGGACTATTTTACCTCCGGATTTTTTTACCCCAGAGGATGCCATCATGTTTAACAATTTCTGTACGCAGTGTATTTGGGAGATAATGTGGTGGTTTCTCGTTGCCTTCCACATCGCAGTAGCGGGTCTTAGAATGTCATACCGACCCTTATGATCTCTACCACTCTAAGTACCGAAAAAGCTGCTGCCCTCTTTCGTGGACCTGTCTTTGTCTGGTTCCTCACTAAATACCCCACTAATTTGGTTAAACCTATAGTTCGGCTCTTTAGCCCATTGAAACGCGCAAGCCATTCTACCTGTTTTAGTATTTTAAAACGTCCTCAAGCTGCAGGTACGTTCACAATGGATTTTGAGATAAAAAATCAGAAATAGAATCAGAATTATTTTTATTTTTGAAAAAATCATAAAGATTTTTGAATTGGTTTTTGCACCTGAGAAATGTGTAGCGCGATCGCTATAGATTGTTGACAGTTTTCTAGTTCTCAAAATAAATCTCTTTAGCTTTAGAATTCAGTTGATAGATTTGTAACTGTCTCGATATGTACGGCGTTTGTGACCATACTAACGGAGATCGCAATATAGAATTTTATTCTGAAGCTTCGCGTAACTTGGAAGATTTTATGATATAGGTACCACCAAAATCAACACCTACATTATGAAGGACATTGCAACATTGACTCTGTCTTGAGGAAGGTTTGTCGTTTTTTTGTTTATAAAACTGATTATTAAATCTGAAACATGTAATACAGTTTCGAATTAACCTTTTGGTTTTTCGTAAATCGTTAAGTGAACAAAATCTCAGCCGAATATTTGACAATGTTGTTTAAGGGTCTGCGTGTCCTAAACGTCTGATAATTATTGTGGGAAAGGTCAATAGTCACGGATAATGTACACGAACAAGTAAATTAGTGCAATCCTTTTTAATTCCTCATTTTTTTATAGGTTCACACGCAATAATGTAATTAATACGTGCACAAATTATTATAGATCTGCTTTGTTAAGTTGTTCAAAGTGAAGGTAGATTTGATATTGTTTAAAAAAATCGCAAATCTATTGAATGGTGTTTACTATATCAGGAGTATTAACAAATTATTTTTATTCAAAGATGTATTGATAAAATTAATTAGTTGTAATGCGAGCAGCTCATCCGAAAACCATTTCATACAATTTTCACCACTATATGAACGATATAATGATAATGAGTTGTTACATTCGGATTTTTTATAGTATCCAATACTAGACGGTATATGCTTTTGAAACTTATTGTCTTTAGTAGCTTTTAAAAGACCTTAAACTACGAGTAACAACCGTCAGATGGTAGTATTGTTTAGAAAATTCTGGTAACAAGAACGAACAGATGATTACACGGTTTAAAAATTGTGTATGTGTATTATGATTGCATACTGCAATTAATAGTTGATAAAAATATATTTGTGTATATTGCAGGCAACCCAGCGTACTTGAATAGGATTGAATTTCATTACTAAGTGTCTGCCCTATCGTATGGTTTGTTAAATGTCTAGCGGAAATTAAATGTTAGCAAGTATACCACATAAATATGGAGAATGTACGCAAGTATATGCAACGCGTCCGACGTATAAAATTAGAAAATCTTGGTACCCATAGGCAACATATAGTATGTCTAATTTGTAAAAATAATGCATAGTGGTATTTGTCATTTGAAAAAGATTACTTTGTAGAAATATTGTGTAGCCTAGGTTACTCTAGGGTTAATAAAAATAAATGCGTGTTAGTATTGTTAAAGGGTTGCCTATGTATTGCAAAACATATCTTCTAGGTTTGCAAATAGTGTGAGGTCGTACGTAAATTGTAAAGTATAGCAATGAAACGGGATATGTTAAAATTTGGTAAGTAATTTTTACATACTCGAGAATTAATTAAACAATGTATATGCGTCAGTATTGCAAAAGAATTTTCCTGCGTATTGTAATGAGTGGAAGGAAATGATTTGGAATAGGTTTAAATAAAAAATATACGTGATTGTGCAACATTGTGTACTCTTGAACGACTTCTTAAAAGAGCAAGTTGATAAAAATTCCCTCAGAGCTTGTGAGACAGACAAGTTGCTGTATATCGAAAGAGCAGTTACTTGAGAAAGTGACAAGCACGGACAAACGACGACGTTAATTACAAGGCGGTTAGATTAATGTATGTATGTCTATCTCTCTTCCGATTTCATGTCCTGGTAGAGACGATCTCCCTGTATTTCTTATAGGCGGAACTTCCTTCATTTTTACATTGCCGTATATGGGAGAGTTTTTGCACCGCAGTTTTGGTTCTTTTGTTTTACTCTCCTCGGTCAATCTTACAAGAACGCTTTTAAATCGGGTGCATCGGACTTGTTTAACATTTGTGATTATGTTGTGTAATTTATTCCACCATATGTTGTTAAAAAGTAATTACGTTTTGCACTACTGCAAATTTAACTAAATTCGTCTGAAATGAATTTTAATTTACTAAACGTCTAAAATGAATCCAGACAATTCATTGTGGTTTAGTTTGCTCGAAATTGCTCACTAGCTAATTTCCCCATTAAGCTTATATGTAGTGCGATTCCCTTTGGTATTAGGTTGGGATGAAATTTTCATCAAAATCTGTTCTTACCGATCTGCTGCTGCTATTGCGGTTGCTGCTTTCATGACCATAAATGTTCAAGTTGATAAATTGCATTCAAAAGTTATATGCGGTAGAATATAAAATTAAATGCACATATTTTCCTTCTCTTGTCTCAAAATAGAGCAACATCGGTTTTTATCTCGTTTTCTCATTTATCTTATTCAAATTTTTAAAACTGAAAAGCGCGTACGCTTTTATAAGCAGGTATGACAAGAAAGCGCTGGTAGATTTTCGATATTTTAACTTGATTTTACATATTTCTTTTATATATATTCGGCGCTTAGTGAATGAATATTGAAAATAAACTCATATTGATTGGGGTGAATTTGAAGATTCTTTAAAAGTAATCTGGTATTTTCACACAAAATTTATTCATCGTGGCAAAGAGTACGACTGGCCCTTTTATACACTGCTTCGTTGAATGAAGGTAACCTGTGAATAACTTATGTTGTACATAGCAGGGGTAACTTAAGCTCCATTGACATTTACAAAGCTAACAAGAGCAAATCACCATAATTAAACTAAACCTTTTGAATAATTTAGTAGGTAGCCATTTTGTACTAATTTGTAGCACCAGACATAAACTTGTATTCTTTTCTATTAAAAAGATTTTCGTGATATTTCTGCTTTTGGACTGGTTTCTATTAAAAAGATTTTCGTGATATTTCTGCTTTTGGACTGGGATATTTATTGGAGAAAAGGCAGAGGTAGAAAACTGAAATTTGCAAAGGTCGACTTTGGCATGAAATTGTCCCCGGTTTTGAGGAGCTTTGAAAACGTGTTTTAATATGTATAATTAATATTTTAACATTGTCGTCGGATAGTATAAAAATGAAAGGAATAAATCGTTTAAGAGAAATTTGTAATCTCGCCTTGGAGTGGGTGGGTGACTACAAAAACCCTTTACTATAAGAGTATAAAGAAAGTGCAATCTTCCTACGTAGCTAGGATAGGGCAATGAGAGATGGTCGTGGGTCTTCAAAAGCTATACTCCGTACATCACTCTCATCATTATTAGATCTTCAGTCTCGGAACTGGTTAAACGCGAACCTCTATTGTTTGCTATTCTGAGCTAACCTACACATTTCCCTGAAATTCTCACATCCTACATCTTTCACAATCTGCGTGCAATAGTCTTATCTAGGTTTACCTCTACCCCTCTTTCTTCCTATCTCTGTCTGAAATATACGCCGCACTGTTCCCCAAGATCCTTAGAATGTTTCCTGTTCTTTTATTTCTTCTATTTTTTTTTCGTTTTCCAATGACAACGTTCTAAACGGACCTGCACCTTTAAGAAGTTCTAGATGGATGGAATGGCTTGTATATTTCAGTGAGCTCAAGAGCCGAACTATAGGTCAAACCAAATTAGTGGGGTCCTTAGTGAGGAACCAGACTAAGACGAAAGAGGATGGCAGTTTTTTTGGTACTTAGAGTGACAGTTATCATAAGAGTCGGTATGACATTGTAAGACACAATTCGGCGTTGTGGAGACAACTGGAAACCACCACATTACCTTCCAAGACACAGCGTACTTAAAATGTTATTTAAGATGATGGCATCCTTTGGGGTAAAAAATTCCTGAGTTAAATAACCCCTCGTTCGGATCTCCGGGAGGGGACCACTGCGTAAAAGAGCATGAAAATTTAATAATTACGGGAGATTTTAATGCAGTGGTGGCAAGAGGGAAGGAAAGGAGCGGTAGTAGGTTTATTTGGTTTAGATACGACAAACGACAGGAGAAATAGGCTGGTAGAATTTTGTGACAAAAACAATTTAACCATTACAAACACATTATTTCAACATCATGCTAGAGACGATACACGTGGAAAATGTCAGAAGATATAGGAAGATAGCAAATAGATTACATTCTTGTTAGGCAATGATTTGGGAATCACGTAAAAGACTGTAGAAACTACCCAGAAGCAGATTTTGCCACTGACATCGTAATTATGAAGGCGGCTCTTAAATTTAAAAATTTGAAAAAAAAGGAACGGAAAGAGCCACTTTGACTTTGAGAAACTAAAAATAAAGATATTCACGAAAGATTTGAAAAAGGTCAAATGAATTGCCCAAAAGACAGAGTGAAAATTTTGGATACTAAGGAAATATAAACAGAATGGAATAACTAAAGTACTGGTATCTAAAGGAGAAGAAAATAAATCAAGAACTAAACTACAAATAGGAAATGAGAACTTACAAGAAAGTAAGGATTTCTGCTACGTAGAAAGCAAAATAACGCATGATGGAAAAAGTTGAAAAGATATAAAACAAAGATTAGCGCAAGGGCATGCTGCATTTAACAAGAAAAAGTAACTACTATGGTCAAAGACAATAAGTATAGAAACAAACAAAATATTCTTGAAAGCATATATGTGTAGCGCGTCACTGTACGGCTGTGAAACTTGAACAGTAGGAGAAGCGGATAGGAAAAAGATAGAAGCCTTTGAAATGTGGTGCTACAGACGTATGATGGAGATATCGTGGACAGACAAAGTTAAGAACGAAGGGGTTCTAAATATGGTGCCGAAAGAACGAAATATGTGGTAAACAGTAAAAAATAGGAGCAGTAGGTTTATATCTCACATACTGCGTCACGAAGGAATAGTGCGGAAAATATTAAAAGCAGATATAGAAACAAATAGAGATAGAGGTACGCCTAGGTTAGATTATTGCACACAGATGTTAAAGGCTGCAGTAATTTCAGGGAAATGTGTAAACTAGCTTAGAATAAAAATCAATGTAGGTACGCGTCCAGCCAATTACGAGACGAAAAACTATCGACGAAAAAATATAATTGTACTTGAACCTTATGCTTATTATAGACAACTACAGGTGTTGGTTTTGCAGTATCCTCAACTAATGTTGATTGTGCGGAAAGATTTATTGGAAAACTATTAATTCAGCAATTGTCAAAATGTTGGGGGATCTTGGTTGTTACAGGTTGCTCAACCCCCTTCACATACCACTGAATATTGATGAAATAGGGTATATATCTAAAAAAGAATAGAAGGGGAATCGAGCTGTATCTAGGTTGTGCAATAGCACCTTCGGGTGGAGCATTGGTAACGTGGCCGCAGGCATAGCGGCCCTTATTCAAATTATAATGTATCTAGGTTGTGCGAAATTCAGGGAAATATGTAGGCTAGCTCAGAATAAAAATCAATGAAGGTTCGCGTCGAACCAGTTCCAAGACGGAAAACCTAATGATAAAAAAAAATAATTGTACTTAAACCTGATGATTATTATAAACAACTACAGATGTTGATTTTTCAGTATCCTCAACTAATGTTGATTGTGCGAAACGATTTATTCGAAAATTTTCAATTCTGCAAATGTCTATGTGTTGGGGGAGCTTGATAACCTCAAGTTGCCCCCTTCACATACTACTGAATATCGGTGAAATAGGGTATGTATTTAGAAAACAATAGAAGGGGAACCCAGCTGTATCGAACAAGAAGAGCAGCTGCTATGTTCTAAGACAATAACATAGCAACAAGGAAAGAATCGATGAAAGCATATGTGTGAGGCAAAGTACTGTACGGATATGAAATAGAGACAGTAGGAGAAGTATACAGGAAAAGGGTGTTTCAGATGTATGATGATGATAGCACGGACAGACAAAAATACATATTTTTGCAAAATATACTTTTCTTTTAAATCTATGATGGTGCTTAAAATGTATCATTAATCTATTACAAACAAAAATATGTTCTTTTGTATTATTTATATTTTGTATTATTTTGAAAACAAAATTTTCTTTTACTTAAACATATAGGAACATAGCACACAGTGCGAATCCAGTCTGTACGCACTTGCCTAGAGTTCGTGCTACACAACGCTCATCTTTTTCGGGAGATTCGCTGTAGTTGGTGGTCAGAAGAATTCAGCCATACATCAACTGAACTTTTGTTCTAACCAGTTTCTAGCATGCTATCTAACAATTTAAGCATGCCTGATCCAGTTTGAACAATGTCGGTATTGTTGGGTTTTGAGTTTCTTTTTTGTGAGTTTTTGTGTGTGCGTGTGTGTGCGCGCGTATATGCGTATGGGCGCGCGCGCGTATGGAGTGTGTTTTACTCTTTGGTGTTGTTTGTGCTTGGTTCTTACTCAGTCTCGACCATCGCCAGATGGAAGTCAGAGACTGAGTCGTCCATTTTTGTAGTACATTTTCCCGGCCGTTTCACCCAGAAATCGGCGGTTACTGTTGCACCGTTCCTAATTGTGCGCACGCATGTGTGCATGTATGTGGTGTGTGCATGCTCGTGAGTTTTCATGTGTGCGTGACGTGGTGTATGTGTTTTTTGTTTTGTTGTGTTTGCTTGCTCATTGTCGACAATCGGCAGCCGAAAATCAAAGACCGTGAGTGTCTATGTGTTTTTTGGTTGTGTTATGTTTGCATTTGCTTCTTAGTCAGTTTTGACCATCTTCAGCCGGATATCCAAGACTGAGTCTTTCGCGATAGCTGTCATTGTCGGCCGTCGGCACTCGAAAACCGGGGGTTGCTTTTGTGTCGTCCCCGAACGCGTGCGTATGTGTTGTGTTGTGTTTTATTTAAGGTTCTTGTTATATTTTGCGCATCGATGTTTCTAGCCGAGTTGTTGACAGTTTTATGCTTCGTATACAGTCCCTTTTCGTAGTGTTAATTTTGTTAGTGCATAGTATTTTGGTCTACTACAATATTAAAACTATTTTAAAACTATCCTAAATTATGGGTTAGTATTAAATTAGAGACGATTTATGGTGCTTTGATTCATGCGTTGTTTAGTTTACTCCTTGGTTTTACGATCATCAGGAACCGGTTCTGGAATGTCCAGCGGATGGATGTTCGTGAATGTAGTGATTGTCTCTCGAGGTAGCTTTTTTCTTAGATTTGCGTTTTTATTGGCGAGTATATTTAGGTGTTTAAATATGTTCGTTAAATATTACTTTTCGTATTAGTAAGTTTAGTATCATGTTTCTTTTGTTATGTGTCTGGGAACCTTTCACACTCGAATAGCATATGTACTGGTGTTCCAACTTGTCCATGCCCACACAAGTCATGATTTGTCAAGTTCATCCTGTATTTGTATGCCGGGTATGACCACTGGCCCGTCAGAAATTGGATCAGGCCTTGGCTTGGTTTATGTGTTTAGTCTTGTGCCTGATTCTGATGTCCGATATCTATTGGTGTGTTTGTCGCCCAGTTGTGCAATTTTCCCATCTGGCGTACCACTCTGACAGATCCGCTTTCTTTATCCTCCTCTTCGTGTTTGCTGGAGATTGTAGAATTTCTTCTACTTTCTCTAGTCTGTTTTCATGAAAATAAAACATTACCGCTATGTCTCTTATTATCAGATCGATTATCAGGTCGAGTGAGGTTATCCCGGTAATCTCTGATAGGACATCAGTAGCAGTCGTTCTGCAGGCGCCAGTCAATCGTATTAGTGTTCCGTTTTGCGTTCTGTTAACTGTTTGTCTTGGTTTAAGTATTTCCGTTTGGTGTGCTCATACTCTCTCAGCGTCCGACACCTCAGTGTCCTGTACACTGCCAAGGTACAGGCGCATGCTGTGTAGTGGATTTGGTATTCGCCTTGTGTCAAGCTGGTAACGGTTTGCATTGCCAGTGCCGAGTTGTTGCTTGTTGTGGTGATTGTATTTGAGTTTTTCGTTCAATGTCTCTTTCAAGTATTTGCATATTCGTGCTTTTGCAATTCGATTATTAAAATGCGTGCATTGCGTTTAAAGGTTCCCTTGATTACTGTCTACGTGGTTCTTGTCGGTGTGACTTTTAGTTTACTGTTAGCAGTGCTGTTGTCTAGGTTGAGTAGTGCGCTCGTCGCTTTGTCTTTGAGAGTCTTCCTAGAGTTCCCGTTCACCATTATCAAGATGTTGTCCGCATAGGCTATGACAGACAACACCTCTTCCTCGTCTTCCAGGATCTCCTGCAGTTCTTGCACCACAATATTCCAAAAGAGCAAGTCACACGCCGAACTCTGCAAGCAACCCTTGGTGATACTGCAGATGTTTGGTTCCGTGGTTCGTAACGCCATGAACCTGTATTGGTAGTAATTCCTAAACACGCGATACAGTTGGTATGAACATCTTAGGTGCTGTAAGTGAACAAAAAGCGAAGTCCACCATAGGTTGCTGAAGGCGCAATTGATGTCTGCCATGATAAGTATCACATACTTTTGGGTTGTTTCCGCTAGGGTGTTTGTCGCGGCGTTTATTGCGTGTTCTGTCGAACGTCCTTCCCTAAACCCGTATTGCCTTGAGTGCATGTCCACCTATTGTGTGTGCTCACGTATCCTGTCACATAATAGTCGTTCACATTTCTTACCCACTGTGTTCAATAGGCACATTGGTCTATATGAATTTGTTTCTGTTGAATCTTTCCGGATACCTTTCGATATTATAATAACGTCTGCCTGTTTCCAGATGTTTGGAAGCTTAGATCGGTTGTAAAGGCTACTACAACTGGACTTTTTTAAATTAACTTTTTTTTCTTAGTAGTCTGTTACCTAAAAATTAAAACAGATCTGACCCGTTCCCTGAATAACCCGTTGTTGAAAGTTAAAATGAAAATTTATTGTTGTTGAGGTGTTCGAAATCACTCTCGTGTGTGTGTGTGTGTGTGTGTGCGCTAGTACAGAATTGTGTGTATGTGTTTGTCTGTATGTAGTGGTGTCAAGGGAGTGTTTCCCTCTCCAGTTTCCGACCGTCGGCAGCCGAAAATCAGAAACCGAGAAGTCAGCATTCCTGCACGTGTCCTAGCCATCGACGGTCACGTACAATCCCAGTGTGTTTGCGTGTTAGTGTATTTGTATTTGTGCTGGTCATGTTTGTGTACGAGTGCGAAACTGCATGTGTGTGTTTGCCTGTATGTAGTCATAGAATGGTGTCATGCGACTGCTTCCCCACTAGTTCTCGACCTTCGGCAGCGGGAAATCAGAAACCGAGAAGTGCGCATTTCTGCACGTGTCCTGGCCATCGGCAGCCGGAAACTAGGGCATTCATGTACAGTCCCAAGTGTGGGGTATCGTCAGTGATATTGCCAAGGTGTTTTCCCGAAAGGTTTCGTTAAGATTAGTTGCAATGTGGGTTAGTCAGGTCTGGAGTTATTAATACATCTGTGTTTGCCCTTTTGTTATTTGTTACTTAGCTTAGGTACTAAATTTAAGCGTTAGTTTCAAAAAGTCCTAATCTATTAGCTTACAACTAAATTAAATACTAAACTTATTCTACTTAAAAGTTCGTCCATCCGGGTGAGATTTGTTGTTTATGCACATGCACGTGGTGTCACTGCACATATTCACTTAAATTAAGTTGAATTGTTTTTTATTATACGATTTAGCTCCTGGTGCCCCAGCGGCCCAACCCCTGGAAAATCTTCAGTGGGTGGGTCTCTGGTAGTTCCAGGAGCGTGTTTGTGTTATTATTGTAGTCTCTTTCGTTGTAATATTTGTTAGGTTACGTGTTGTCATTTGGTCGTTCGAGAGATGCGTGTGTGTATGTTTTTTGGTGTTTGTTGTGTAGTTGTTTGATTGTTTGTTTGTTAATTAGTTAGGGTCTTTGTCTTTCATGCCTTTTGTGTTGTGTTTTTGTCATGTATTGTGTGAGTTGATGTAGATGCGGGAAGAGGTCTTCGTCCCACAGAATGTCTGTCATAGTTTGTCCGTTTTTAAGTGCGTCTTGTACTAGTTTCCTTGTGTGATGCGCGTTGTCGTGTGGGTCCCAGAGATCCATGCAATTCAGCAGTAGATGCTCTGGAGTCCCCGTCATCCCGCATGTGCACGTGTCTGTGTCAGTTAAATGAAATCTGTGCTTATATGTTGGATATGGTGCATGCCCAGTCATGAAATGTATAAGTCGCCGTCTGGGTTGGAAGTTCCGTGTCTTCAGTCTGCGTGCTATGTCTGGAATTAGTATGTGAGTACGTCGTCCGTTCGTGCTAGTGTCCCATTTGTGTTACCATTGGACAATAATGTCTTTCTGTATGTTACGTCGTGTGCGTGATGGCGCTTCCGTAATTGCCTCCACCATGGCGTACTGCTCCTTTCTTAGGAAGTATGTAACAGCTCGTTGTTTTTCTATTAAAGCTAGTGGTATTATTCCCAGTACTATGGCCAGTGCCTCTTGTGAGGTGGTGCGGTAGGCCAATGTCAACTGCAGCATGAGTTCCCTTTGCACCGAGTTCACGAGTTGTGGGGGCTTCACTAGATTCATCCTGGGCTACACGCATGCCCCATGAGTTATTGCAGATGCCATCACGCTGTTTGTGTAGAGTTTGACAGTTGAACAGAATTTTGTACTCGCGTTGGGCTAAACTGGCGATGCCTTGCATTAAGCTTTTTGCATTTGCGCACGTCTTTTTGTAAGTGACTTTCAAAGTTTTGTTTCTCGTCCAGGATAACCGCAAGGTACTTAGTTTGGGCCGATCTTTTAACCGTCTCATGTCGTAAGATGATTTGGGGGTTCCTCGAGAGATTCCCCTTCATTATCATGTATGTGGTTTTGGATGCAGGGATGAGCATTTTGTTGCTTCTACTCCAGTTGTTTATTCACTCAACTGTTGTTGTAGCTTTTTGCTCGATTGTGACCCTTGTATTCCCTTCCACCATGTCACGTATGTCGTCTGTGTAAGCAACGACAGTTAAAACCTCTCTCATGGCCTGAAAGTAGTACAACAGTCCATCCAGCAAAATGTCCCAGAATAGAGGTACGCAGACGGATCCCTGCGGGCAACCTTTGGTAACGATTTTAGATATCGACTGTAGTCCTTGTAGTGTAACGTACCTGTCCTGGCAGTAATTTTGAAACGTATGATACAGTTGTTTGTGGCAGTTGATTGATTCCAGCATGTAAAACAGGTTCGACCACCAAAGGTTGCTAAATGTCCCTTCGATGTCTATCATTACCGCTAGGACGTATTTACTGTCGGACCTTTTCGAAGTTTCGAAAACGTGATTGATAGGGTTCAGTCGACTTTCCTTCCTTAAAACCGTATTGGCAGTTGTTTATACCGTGTACATTTCTATGGTCCATCATCTTGTTTGCTAGTAATCTTTCATATATTTTTCATAGGACGTTCAGAAGACATATCTGCCGATATGATTCTGGGGAGGACATATCTCTGTGATGCTTCTTCGGGATAATTACCAGGTTTGCCCTTTTCCAAATGGTAGGAATTTTGTTTGTATGAAACATTTATTGATGAATACAGTTAATACGTCGGATGTTTGGTATGCCAATGTCTTTATGATTTCAGCCTGGATGTTAGGGCCGGGTGTTTTTTTTTGTTTCCGCATCTTGCAATTACCAGAAGCATCTCACCCTCCATGAAGTGGGTGGGTTCTTCTCCTGTCGATTCAAGATTTGTTGCCACTGCCGTTTTGGCGAATCATGCTGTTCCGTAGATCCGCTCGACTGTCCGAGTCTTGCTCGGGATGGTCATCAGGTATCAGCTCTTTTATTAGTGTCTTTGCCAAATCGTTCCAGTTAGAGGTGTTTCCGTCATCCATCTGTAGGGTGGAATAGATGGTTGGTGGTCTGATTTTATCTCTAACTATCCGATATGGAACTTCCCATGCTACACGCCTCAGGTGTTTCTGTACACTTTGTCCCAGGATTCTCGCTTGAATGTTTGTAACTTCGTTTCGTATACAGCTTTTGTTTCTCGATACCTCGCCAGGTGGTATCTCCTTTGAATTTCCGTTAGGGATTGCTGATATGTTTTCCTGGCTTTTCTTTTTTGTTTTCTTAATGTCGAAAGCTTCTTAGACCATGGGGTTGGCCTGGGCCTTCGACACTTAGTTGCTTGTGGTATCGACCGATTCAATTGGACTGAAAGGTTTTTTATTTAAATCGTTTTATTGGCATACTTGATGATGGTATTTTTTGCAAACTTGCAGTAGTTGGTCAGCCAACCAATTATTGATTAACATACGTCGAAAGTCATAAACAGGAATTTGCGGTAATCCCAATAATTTGTAAATACAATACAATTGATGATCTAGCAAGTAAAAAAAGATTCTGTACCACCATTTTTTACTACGTCGATCAATTTTGTAATTGCTTATCGACTGATCGAATTTATCGGCGTAATTCATGTTGTGATAGTACAAGAACAGGGTTGGCATCTGGGTAATGCTACCAACTTTTTCTTTCCGTTTTGCTTTGTTACGGTATATCGAGCTGACAAGAAAGAGGGCTACAAAAGCAACGTAGCTATTCCGCACGATTATTTGAACAAAAAGGGTGAGGCCATACATAGAAAAGAAAAAAAGGACTAACATCTAGACCGATTTGCCTTGGAGTGTTATACATAGTAGTTCAAGTTGTAGTTTTTATATTTTTCCACTCTGAATATTCACCTTATTGCGGTTGATTCAGTCTTCAATGCAGTTTTCTGTTAAAAAAAGTTTATAAAAAGGTCACAACACCATTCATTGTTATAATATACATGTCACGTGAATAAGAAAGTGATTACTTTCTTACCGTGATAGTCCACCTTTTTAAACGTTGTCCTTTACTTCCTGTTTCATGTATTATTGTTAGATTAAAACTGCTTGGTAACTTTCGCCATCTTCATATCTCGCTTAAAATTGTTTTAATGTTTAAAACAGCAAACGAAGGTGGAAAGGGTGGTGTAAGCGTTCTAAGAGGATCCCGGAATACTACTATCGCAATCGGGTATAAACTTGGAGGGATAAATTTGCACGCGGAATAATGGAGTGAACTAATTAAAAAGATATTAAATAAACGCAATGATTAGGACACTAACGTAACTATATAAGACTGCTTGCTGAAAAAAAGAATTCCTAGACTCAAATGTTAAATTACCTGCATATTAATCACGTCTTTAAGTAATTGCAATATCTTTTAATATAATAAAGCTTTAAACTATTATCTTACGTTAGTTATTGCACATTTAAAAATTTAAGCATGAGAACAGCACACATTCTTAATCAAATGCCAAATATATCAAAATACTTATCTTAATGGAAAACGTTTTTGACGAACAAAATTACCTTGTAATTTCTTAATTTAGAATACAATAGAAAGTAATCAAGATTTCATTTCTAGCCTTAAAACCACCAAAATGAATTTGACAGCCTTTGAATATGAACAATATAGATTACAATGGAAAACTAAACTAATATTTCCCTATATCAAGAATATATGTAAACTAAACTAAACTATTGGTGGATTTATCAATGCAAAACTATTAAAATGAATTATTATAAACATTTCAAAGGAATGTTACACACCGTCCACGACTCCTCGACCATTTCGAAAGCATAGACCCCTAGTTTGACCGCGAACACGTTGTCTTTTCTTCTATCCAAGAGTCCTTTACCAACAATCCATCCTTTTGGCCAACTCCATTCGAACTTACATTACCCAGTCAATACGAAATATGCGCCAAATATTTAATTAAACATTTGAGGGGAGGTTTTAAAACGATACAGGCAATCTTTTAGCGCTCATTTTTCTCTAGTACTTTAGGTTTCTGACAGGGATGTCACTCACACTTGCAGCATAAATCAAATATTTTGTTATCGGATTTGTATTGAACTTGATATACACCCAAATGGAAAGCTTTACGTAGAAGTAATTAGACGGCTGTTTAATCAATCGCGCAGATGTATGTATTGGGTGACATGAATTTTCTGCAGAAAATAGACTTATTTCATTAAAAAACATCAGGTTCTTTAAGATGTGTATGTACCACAGAACAAAGTATGCAATTAGTTTGTATCGCTTTTCTGTTAGGAAACAAATAGTTTTGTGTTCCAAATTCCGCTTTACAGAAGATGCAAATGCAATTATGTATTCAAGGAAGTGCAAACACGGGCTAAAATTTTGTTTACCTTTGTTGTTGTCGTTTAGTGCTGCTGTTCTGTTTGTTGTTACAAAATACACGCTGAAAGCTTTCTGGCGCTTGTTCCAAGGTAAGCAATCTATTCAATGCTGGCGATACTTCGTTTTTGTATTTGAAATAAAGCTCTGACAGAGATTTATGTTGCAGTGGTTTTGTATTACGTATACCTTGTTTTTAGATTTCAGTATAAAACGTTCACAGTGGTAGGTTGAAGTTAGGATAAAGGAATGGACTGCGAATTATTGATAAACAAGTTGAGTAGAAAGAAGGTGCTCGTGAACTTGTAACGATACTAACCATTATGGATAATAATAGAATTGAAAGCCCTTTTATCTATCTTTTGCACGGCAAGTCAAGACGTATTACCTATCACAAAAGAGAACTCGTCGACAGTTGGTGAACGCCTTTAGATAGAAGGTATAAGCGCTACAATGGCATAGCTCGGGCATAACCCCTGCAGAAGGCACGAGAATGGTCGTAGGTTTATAGTCTACTTGGTTAAAAAACCTATGCAAGGGGGAAATGAAGACGCCACTACCTATAATATCCGTATAAAAAGATGGAACAACGCATAAGGGTAGAGGCAGAAACCCTTACGCTGAGAACACTAAAACAAACATTAAAAGGAGCTACACCTTGTTACGTTCCAATTTTGCTGTAGAAATTTCCCCTCTTAATTCATAAGTCCGCTTTACGATAATTTTGTTAAATCAACTACGTTGCTATTCTCACATCCGTCAACTTAATTAATAATAAATATGCTGTCTAATACTTTTCAACTCAAATCCCTTTTGCTTTAAAAACGACAAGTTTAGGCTACAATTAAATAGTTTACATCTTGTATATTTTATTTTTCTGCAATAAATATGCTTTCGAATAATTTCTCAATTTAAATGTATTTGCTTGGAAACGACAAGTTTATGATAAAATTTAAATAAGTCAATATCCTATTTAGGTATCCGTGAGCGCGTTATACCTTCCGATAACGTATAATTGCGTTCTGGTGGGTTTCCCATCTAAAGATTTGTCGAAATAATATATCCTACTATTCTCCGGTAAAACCGTGTTTTCGAGTTTCACTCGCGTTTCGATAACGCGGATGTTTGCTTTTCGAGTTCATGTTATTTTGAACTCTTTCTAAACTTCGATTCTGCAGCTTGCAGAACCCTTGCGTTTCAAACAAGGTAGGAATCTTTAACGTGTGTGACAACACTCACACACGGGACCTCTATTTTACCCCTCATTCGAACGAGGGTGTATTTTTGTGAAAAATGCTGGCCTAACACTTTTCAAGCGGACCGTGTTGGGATTCGAACTCGGGACCTTGGGCGTAGTATTCACACACATACCAACTACGCTACGGATCCGCCTCCGAACGCATTGACCGCTCTTTCAGCTTTTATAAAACATTACTTTCGCAATTTTTTCTTGTTATGCTGGAATAAAAAGAAGTCATTGTGTGCCAAATCAGGACATACTCCAATTTACCCATCAAATCGACGTTTGAAGCTCGTGCTTGTTTGAGCTATCGATCACTTCGTGAACATACAAAAATATGCAAATAACATCTATTATAAGCTTGATGAAGCTCGTGAATGCAAACTCTTGTATCTGTCAATCCCGTTAATTTAAGGAGGTCGCGTCGCAGCGGCTTATCAATCATCTTTTGTGTACAAACGCCTCGCGTATATTCCGATGTATTATTCCGGTCAGTATTAGACTAAACGGTTCTATCTATTCTATTTATTTGTTCCAATGTTTCACTAGTCTGCTATCTGAAATTAAGCAGACCTGGCTTTTCCCCAGAAAATAACCACGAGTAAGGAGTGTGTGAGTGTGTGTGTGTTTGTGTGCACGTTTGAGGGGCATGTGTTATGTGTGTGTATGCGTGTGGGTGAGGTTGTGTGTGTGTGAGAATGTGTTTTTTGTGTATAGTGTTGATATCCGTGTTACGCTCCCCTTCTAGAACCAGGACCATTGGCAGCCGGAAATTTCAGTCGTCTAGGAATAACGCTAAACGGATATTGCCATATAAGCCCGAACCATCGGCAGCCGGAAACCCAGATGTTGAAGAGGCAATGTAAGTGTGTGAATAAGGTGTGTGTGTGTGTGTGTGTGTGTGTGTTTGTGTATGTGTGTGCGCGGGCTTGAGAGCGTATGTTTTGTTTGTGTGTGTGCCCATGTTTGTGTGTGGGTGAGGGTTGTGTGTATGTGTGTTCATATCCGTGTCGCGTTCCCCCTCTAGGACCAGTGCCATCGGCAGCCGGATATCCCAGTCGTCAAGGAAGAACGCTTAACGTATATTGCCTTGTCAGTCCCGATTATCGGCAGCCGGAAATACAGATGTTAACAAGGCAATGTATGTGCGTGAAGAAGTGTTTGTATTTGTACTGTGTTTGAGAGGTGTTGTGTGAATGTGATGTTGATATCCGTATTACGTTCTCCCTCTAGGACTAGGACTATCGGTAGCCAGAAATCCCAGTCTTTAAAGAATAACGCTCAACGGATATGGTCATATTACTTTCGCAATTTTTTCTTATTATGCGGGAATAAAAAAAAGTCATTGTGTGCCAAATCAGGACATACTCCAGTTGACCCATCAAATCGACGTTTGAAGCTCGTGCTTGTTGGAGCTCGTGTTGTCGTTGTGGGAAATAGTCTGTCTTAAGCGGTTAGTTTTCTTTTTTCTTCAAATATTAGTGGCAAACAAATGGTTGTGCACCATTCAGAACTAACTCTAAAGGAACGGTTGCGATATGTCCAGTTTTTGTGAAAAAATAGGTGACGCTTTCATTTCAAGTGCTTTGTGTACGAGCAACTTTTGTTACATTTTCATTTTGAAAGGCCAATACTGTTCACTGCTGTTCACTTTCGGGTTCATACGCTTAGATCCACGTATTCGTCACCTATCATAATGTCGTAGACGTGTTGAAGGCTCCACGATCGTAATCTTTTGGTATTTATTCGACCAATCGACACGATCTTGTTTTTGGGCGATTGTAAAATTATGTGGTATCCAACGCGAACAAATCTTTTTGACTGTCAAATGTTGCAGTATGCTGTTCCCACTAAGGCCCAAGGATGTCACAAATCTCACGATAGGTCACATGACGATCTCGCAGTATCAGTTCATGTTTTCCGGAACAACAACCACTTTTACGAAGTTCGTTCTTGACTCAACTACAACCAGGAATGAATTCTGTAAACTTAATAATGCTTCATTCGAATGAAGTTCAACGATGCACATATTGTTATGTTAATTCACGTCTAAAGTGGTAAGAAGTAATCGCTCGTAAATGTTCACCATATAATTTTATTTTTGACCGAGATTAATTTTTTTAACTTACTGTAAACAGCACACATAGCGTTCGTACGTCAATACGTTCTGAGTACGTATAACCATCAAAAAATGTTATGGTTTTTGTTAGAAATATTAGTTGCCAGATGGCAGTACTAGTTTAACGCATTTCTCAAAATGTTGTTCGATTCTATTCCGCATTGCTGACTGGCTGTCAATTCGGCTGCATTTTGACAAGATTGCATCTCCTATCATCACACTCTTGTTTTTACTGACAGTAGGCGGTATATAGTCGTAGAACTGATGTCTTTTTCGAACAACATCTTGTTCATTTTGTTCCTTTCTTTATTAACCGTCATCTTTATACTTTGTGCTGTCGTGTATTGTATTTTTTTAATTCGACCTTCCGTTTCGTCGTAGTAGTAACCCCTGTGAAGTTGGCACGACATTCTTTAAATTTTAGAAAAACAATGATAGTTCTAGTAGCACTTTTCATAGTTCTAGAGTTCCTGATAGAAAATAAAAAGAGTTCCGCATTTTTAATACAAAATAATAGCAAATGAAAACTTGTCGTGCTAACTTCGCGAATCTAGCACGACACTTCCTCCTGTAATCTATAAGAAATCAATAAATATCACAACTTTTAGCAAGAGTTCCCGTTAGTTCTAATCGAGTTCCATCTCTATATGTAATTAAAATAAAAAATTGCAACAATTAGGTAATTTGCATAAACGAACTTGACGAAAAAGTGTCGTGCTGATTTTTTCTAGCGCATTTTTCGATATATATCGACAGTTCTACATGACTTCCGACAACTACGATCACTTTTAGCCAGAGTTCCAGTGGCTAACCATTTTTAAATAATTTTATAATTTTCGGTCTAGCACGACACAAGGAAAAAAGGGTTGTCCTGTTTATTTCTAGCGAATTTTTATTTAAAAATGATTAGCCACTGGAACTCAGGCTAAAGGTGGTCCTAGTTGTTAGAACTCATGTAGAACTGTCGATATATATCGAAAAATTCGTTAGAAATTATCAGCAGGACACTTTTTTCCGAGTGTGGTGCTAGACCAAAAATTAAAGGATTATTTAAAAATGGTTAGACACTGGAACTGAGGCTAAAAGTAATCGTAGTTGTTAGAACTCATGTAGAACTGTCAAAATATATCGAAAAATTTGCTAGAAATGATCAGCACGACACTTTTTTCCGAGTGTCGTGCTAGACCGAAAATTAAAAAATTATTTAAAAATGATAAGCCACCGGAACTCAGGCTAAAGGTGGTCCTAGTTGTTAGAACTCTTGTAGAACTGTCGATATATATAGCGAAAAATTCGCTTGAAATAATCAGCACAACACTTTTTCCGAGTGTCGTGCTAGACCGAAAATTAAAAAATTATTTAAAAATGGTTAGACACTGGAACTGAGGCTAAAAGTGGTCGTAGTTGTTAGAACTCATGTAGAACTGTCGATATATATATCGAAAAATTCGTTAGAAATTATCAGCAGGACACTTTTTTCCGAGTGTGGTGCTAGACCAAAAATTAAAGGATTATTTAAAAATGGTTAGACACTGGAACTGAGGCTAAAAGTGGTCGTAGTTGTTAGAACTCATGTAGAACTGTCGATATATATCGAAAAATTCGTTAGAAATTATCAGCACGACACTTTTTTCCGAGTGTCGTGCTAGACCGAAAATTAAAAATTATTTAAAATGATTAGCCACTGGAACTCAGGCTAAAGGTGGTCCTAGTTGTTAGAACTCATGTAGAACTGTCGATATATATAGCGAAAAATTCGCTTGAAATGATCAGCACGACACTTTTTCCGAGTGTCGTGCTAGACCAAAATTAAAAATTATTTAAAATGGTTAGACACTGGAACTCGGGCTAAAAGTGGTCGTAGTTGTTATAACTCATGTAGAACTGTCGATATATATCGAAAAATTCGCTAGAAATGATCAGTACGACACTTTTTCCGAGTGTCGTGGTAGTCCGAAAATTGAAAAATTATTCAAAAATGATTAGCTACTGGAACTCAGGCTAAAGGTGGTCCTAGTTGTTAGAACTCATGTAGAACTGTCGATATATATCGAAAAATTCGCTAGAAATGATCAGCACGACACTTTTTCCGAGTGTCGTGCTAGACCGAAAATTAAAAATTATTTAAAATGATTAGTTACTGGAACTCAGGCTAAAGGTGGTCCTAGTTGTTAGAACTCATGTAGAACTGTCGACATATATCAAAAAATTCGCTAGAAATGATCAGCACGACACTTTTTACGAGTGTCGTGCTAGACCAAAATTAAAAAGTTATTTAAAAATGGTTAGACACTGGAACTGAGGCTAAAAGTGGTCGTAGTTGTTAGAACTCATGTAGAACTGTCGATATATATCGAAAAATTCGCTTGAAATAATCAGCACAACACTTTTTCCGAGTGTCGTGCTAGACCGAAAATAAAAATTATTTAAAATGGTTAGACACTGGAACTGAGGCTAAAAGTGGTCGTAGTTGTTAGAACTCATATAGAACTGTCGATATATATCGAAAATTCGTTAGAAATTATCAGCACGACACTCTTTTCCGAGTGTGGTGCTAGACCAAAATTAAAGGATTATTTAAAATGGTTAGACACTGGAACTGAGGCTAAAAGTGGTCGTAGTTGTTAGAACTCATGTAGAACTGTCGATATATATCGAAAAATTCGCTTGAAATAATCAGCACAACACTTTTTCCGAGTGTCGTGCTAGACCGAAAATAAAAAATTATTTAAAAATGGTTAGACACTGGAACTGAGCCTAAAAGTGGTCGTAGTTGTTAGAACTCATATAGAACTGTCGATATATATCGAAAAATTCGTTAGAAATTATCAGCACGACACTCTTTTCCGAGTGTGGTGCTAGACCAAAAATTAAAGGATTATTTAAAAATGGTTAGACACTGGAACTGAGGCTAAAAGTGGTCGTAGTTGTTAGAACTCATGTAGAACTGTCGATATATATCGAAAAATTCGCTTGAAATGATCAGCACGACACTTCTTCCGAGTGTCGTGCTAGACCAAAAATTAAAAAATTATTTAAAAATGGTTAGACACTGGAACTGAGGCTAAAAGTGGTCGTAGTTGTTAGAACTCATATAGAACTGTCGATATATATCGAAAAATTCGTTAGAAATTATCAGCACGACACTCTTTTCCGAGTGTGGTGCTATACCAAAAATTAAAGGATTATTTAAAAATGGTTAGACACTTGAACTGAGGCTAAAAGTGGTCGTAGTTGTTAGAACTCATGTAGAACTGTCGATATATATCGAAAATTTCGTTAGAAATTATCAGCACGACACTTTTTTCCGAGTGTCGTGCTAGACCGAAAATTAAAAAATTATTTAAAAATGGTTAGACACTGGAACTGAGGCTAAAAGTGGTCGTAGTTGTTAGAACTCATGTAGAACTGTCGATATATATATCGAAAAATTCGTTAGAAATTATCAGCAGGACACTTTTTTCCGAGTGTGGTGCTAGACCAAAAATTAAAGGATTATTTAAAAATGGTTAGACACTTGAACTGAGGCTAAAAGTGGTCGTAGTTGTTAGAACTCATGTAGAACTGTCGATATATATCGAAAAATTCGTTAGAAATTATCAGCAGGACACTTTTTTCCGAGTGTGGTGCTAGACCAAAAATTAAAGGATTATTTAAAAATGGTTAGACACTGGAACTGAGGCTAAAAGTAATCGTAGTTGTTAGAACTCATGTAGAACTGTCAAAATATATCGAAAAATTTGCTAGAAATGATCAGCACGACACTTTTTTCCGAGTGTCGTGCTAGACCGAAAATTAAAAAATTATTTAAAAATGATAAGCCACGGGAACTCAGGCTAAAGGTGGTCCTAGTTGTTAGAACTCATGTACAACTGTCGATATATATCGAAAAATTCGCTTGAAATGATCAGCACGACACTTTTTTCCGAGTGTCGTGCTAAACCGAAAATTAAAAAATTATTTAAAAATGATAAGCCACCGGAACTCAGGCTAAAGGTGGTCCTAGTTGTTAGAACTCTTGTAGAACTGTCGATATATATCGAAAAATTCGCTTGAAATGATCAGCACGACACTTTTTCCGAGTGTCGTGCTAGACCAAAAATTAAAAAATTATTTAAAAGTGGTTAGACACTGGAACTGAGATTAAAAGTGGTCGTAGTTGTTAGAACTCATGTAGAACTGTCGATATATATCGAAAAATTCGCTTGAAATAATCAGCACAACACTTTTTCAGAGTGTCGTGCTAGACCGAAAATTAAAAAGTTATTTAAAAATGGTTAGACACTGGAACTGAGGCTAAAAGTGGTCGTAGTTGTTAGAACTCATGTAGAACTGTCGATATATATATCGAAAAATTCGTTAGAAATTATCAGTAGGACACTTTTTTCCGAGTGTGGTGCTAGACCAAAAATTAAAGGATTATTTAAAAATGGTTAGACACTGGAACTGAGGCTAAAAGTGGTCGTAGTTGTTAGAACTCATGTAGAACTGTCGATATATATCGAAAAATTCGTTAGAAATTATCAGCACGACACTTTTTTCCGAGTGTCGTGCTAGACCGAAAATTAAAAAATTATTTAAAAATGATTAGCCACTGGGACTCAGGCTAAAGGTGGTCCTAGTTGTTAGAACTCATGTAGAACTGTCGATATATATAGCGAAAAATTCGCTTGAAATGATCAGCACGACACTTTTTCCGAGTGTCGTGCTAGACCAAAAATTAAAAAATTATTTAGAAATGGTTAGACACTGGAACTGAGGCTAAAAGTAATCGTAGTTGTTAGAACTCATGTAGAACTGTTAAAATATATCGAAAAATTCGCTAGAAATGATCAGCACGACACTTTTTTCCGAGTGTCGTGCTAGACCGAAAATTAAAAAATTATTTAAAAATGATAAGCCACCGGAACTCAGGCTAAAGGTGGTCCTAGTTGTTAGAACTCATGTAGAACTGTCGATATATTTCGAAAAATTCGCTTGAAATGATCAGCACGACACTATTTTCCGAGTGTCGTGCTAAACCGAAAATTAAAAAATTATTTAAAAATGATTAGTTACTGGAACTCAGGCTAAAGGTGGTCCTAGTTGTTAGAACTCATGTAGAACTGTCGATATATATCGAAAAATTCGCTTGAAATGATCAGCACGACACTTCTTCCGAGTGTCGTGCTAGACCAAAAATTAAAAAATTATTTAAAAATGGTTAGACACTGGAACTGAGGCTAAAAGTGGTCGTAGTTGTTAGAACTCATGTAGAACTGTCGATATATATCGAAAAATTTGCTTGAAATAATCAGCACAACACTTTTTCCGAGTGTCGTGCTAGACCGAAAATAAAAAATTATTTAAAAATGGTTAGACACTGGAACTGAGGCTAAAAGTGGTCGTAGTTGTTAGAACTCATATAGAACTGTCGATATATATCGAAAAATTCGTTAGAAATTATCAGCACGACACTCTTTTCCGAGTGTGGTGCTATACCAAAAATTAAAGGATTATTTAAAAATGGTTAGACACTGGAACTGAGGCTAAAAGTGGTCGTAGTTGTTAGAACTCATGTAGAACTGTCGATATATATCGAAAAATTCGCTTGAAATAATCAGCACAACACTTTTTCCGAGTGTCGTGCTAGACCGAAAATAAAAAATTATTTAAAAATGGTTAGACACTGGAACTGAGCCTAAAAGTGGTCGTAGTTGTTAGAACTCATATAGAACTGTCGATATATATCGAAAAATTCGTTAGAAATTATCAGCACGACACTCTTTTCCGAGTGTGGTGCTAGACCAAAAATTAAAGGATTATTTAAAATGGTTAGACACTGGAACTGAGGCTAAAAGTGGTCGTAGTTGTTAGAACTCATGTAGAACTGTCGATATATATCGAAAAATTCGCTTGAAATGATCAGCACGACACTTCTTCCGAGTGTCGTGCTAGACCAAAAATTAAAAAATTATTTAAAAATGGTTAGACACTGGAACTGAGGCTAAAAGTGGTCGTAGTTGTTAGAACTCATATAGAACTGTCGATATATATCGAAAAATTCGTTAGAAATTATCAGCACGACACTCTTTTCCGAGTGTGGTGCTATACCAAAAATTAAAGGATTATTTAAAAATGGTTAGACACTGGAACTGAGGCTAAAAGTGGTCGTAGTTGTTAGAACTCATGTAGAACTGTCGATATATATCGAAAATTTCGTTAGAAATTATCAGCACGACACTTTTTTCCGAGTGTCGTGCTAGACCGAAAATTAAAAAATTATTTAAAAATGATTAGCCACTGGAACTCAGGCTAAAGGTGGTCCTAGTTGTTAGAACTCATGTAGAACTGTCGATATATATATCGAAAAATTCGCTTGAAATGATCAGCACGACACTTTTTCCGAGTTTCGTGCTAGACCAAAAATTAAAAAATTATTTAGAAATGGTTAGACACTGGAACTGAGGCTAAAAGTAATCGTAGTTGTTAGAACTTATGTAGAGCTGTCAAAATATATCGAAAAATTCGCTAGAAATGATCAGCACGGCACTTTTTTCCGAGTGTCGTGCTAAACCGAAAATTAAAAAATTATGTAAAAATGATTAGCCACTGGAACTCAGGCTAAAGGTGGTCATAGTTGTTAGAACTCATGTAGAACTGTCGATATATATATCGAAAAATTCGCTTGAAATAATCAGCACAACACTTTTTCCGAGTGTCGTGCTGGACCGAAAATTAAAAAATTATTTAAAAATGGTTAGACACTGGAACTGAGGCTAAAAGTGGTCGTAGTTGTTAGAACTCATGTAGAATTGTCGACATATATCGAAAAATTCGTTAGAAATTATCAGCACGACACTCTTTTCCGAGTGTCGTGCTAGACCGAAAATTAAAAAATTATTTAAAAATGGTTAGCCACTGGAACTCTAGCTAAAAGTGATCGTAGTTGTCGGAAGTCATGTAGAACTGTCGATATATATCGAAAAAGGCGCTAGAAAAAATCAGCACGACACTTTTTCGTCAAGTGTCGTTTATGCAAATAACCTAATTGTTGCAATTTTTTATTTTAATTACATATAGAGATGGAACTCGATTGGAACTAACGGGAATTCTTGCTAAAAGTTGTGATATTTATTGGTTTCTTATAGATTACAGGAGGAAGTGTCGTGCTAGATTCGCGAAGTTAGCACGACAATTTTTCATTTGCTATTTTTTTGTATTAAAAATGCGGAACTCTTTTTATTTTCTATCAGGAACTCTAGAACTATGAAAAGTGCTTCTAGAACTACCATTGTTTTTTTAAAATTTAAAGAATGTCGTGCCAACTTCACAGGGTGTAGTAGTAGGCGCAAACGACTCCTCGTAATTGTCTTTACTTACGTTTGTTGACAGAATGAAAATGATAGTGCCACTAGAGTCACGGTTGGCAACAGCAGACTGCATCCACTCACTGTAATAGAAAGTAACTCCTGTTTCTCTCGTACCAGATACTACAAGTGAAAAGTTATTAAATCATATCAGGAATTCAAATATTACCACTTTTATGAAGGTCGACTGAATTCACATGGTCAATTAAAGCTAAAAGCGGTTTTCTACTAAGCCAATTATTTGTATGCTCACAATTGGATTTAATTTTTATGTATGCCTATTGCTATAGTATAATGAGCTTGACGCAGCGGTTGTTGCAATAAAGGCACCAAAAAGTCCATAATCGAAAGGCATAAATCCGATATACCAACAATGGATTGATTGACAACTATAAGGATGCAATTGAAGAACTAATATAAAGCATACAATAGTGAATAGTCTAGAAACTGTTCGTAATATTAGGAAGGTTTTTAAATTACTATATATAACCAAACTTCTCGGCAGAGCGATCAGTTTCAATCGAGTATGAATTCGCATTTATAACATAAATCATCGGATAAATCGTTGAAATAAATATGTTTAATGTTTAAGTGCTGCTGTAGATAAACTTACATAGTAGAATTTTGTTGCAACTTTAGTTTAATCATCGTATTAGTAATGCAATAATTGTTTTCAGCACGTTAAGGTTTTCTGTTTTTTTTTTGTGTATAATCAGGTTGGTATCCGACCGTAAAAAAGAAGTTCGTTACAATATTTTGAATCATAGATATTTATTTTGTTACAGGTTTATGCAAGGGACTTGCGGTCGCCTGAACGCAGGAATCTCGATGCAATATTGTGGTTGAATGTCATTAAGGAATGTGCTTGAAGCATTTGCTGAACCAAAACACATTAGTCAAACTAATTAGTCGTTCACAAAAGCTAAACTGTTTTGCAGAGTCCTCTCTGTTCATAAATGAAAGTTCACCTTAAGCTTGCAGAGTTTCATCTCCTTGTTATCAACTGGAAAACTAACTTAAATTCAGTTAATATCCAAACTTGATACTGTATGGTACAGTTTGCTCTAAGTTATTCTCACTAATTTTCTTATTGGGTTTCTGTGTGCCTAATTCCCTGTAGGACTTATAGTTAGCTCTGTTTTCATCAAAATCAACTTGTATGGAGTCTACTGCAACTGCTGCTAGTTTACATAACACATACAAACTAATAATTGCATTGAAAAGTTATACTCGATAAAATATCGTATCAAAATGCAAATTCCCTTATTCGTATTATGTCAGGTAGAACAGAGGTTTTTGTGTACTATTTCATCATTTACTCTAAGTATACTTTTGGAACGGAAAGGTTTTAAAATCTCCATAAAGTGCTAATGACAGTATCCTTTTTACAGGAAGAGTTAGTAAATCTTTCACATTTAAATCTGGCGTTGAAATACCTTTTTGTTTCCAGGCCTAAGTAAATAAGAGTAAAAAATCATTCAAAAAGGGTTATGGTTAATTTAAGGTTTTTTAAAACGCTGTAGCTTTTTCCTCGCGTTATGTAATCGCGGACGCTTTCATCGTCTGCTGAAAATGCGAATAACTTACAAGGCTTTTACTTCGCTTAAATCTACCGCTTTGTGATGACAATTTTGTGATAAGTGAGTGAGCGACGATACTTCTTAAGGGAGACTTTAACAGATAATACTCCTTGCTTAATGTAGTACAGTTTTGGATGAGTTAGGCCGCTGAATGCGATTCTAGTCGTACTAAGATGGGTTCACGATATTACCAAAGGGCTAAAAATTGTGCAGAACGATAAGGAGCTTTAAGAACCAGTTCTAACGCTGAAGGATTGATAACACTGGACAACAAAATTTTAGTTTTTGTTTGTTACAAGAACTGTAACAGCTGAATCTTACAGTATTTTTGGCGCTGATTTGAAATATGTTAATGGGAGTTTTCTATAGGGCAGTTTTCTTGTAATTTCGATTTAAAGAAAACCTTTGTTATACACACCTGCAATATTGGTACATTCCTAAAATCTGCTTCGCTTGGATTTTCTAGCGTACTCTGCTGCAGGTAAATCGGTCTTAAGATTTCAGCAAAAGTCAGCTAGCATTCTGGGGCTCCACTTTCCTTGGTAACGTGTTTCCATGGTGAATATTTTCTTATGAAAGCGTTCTTCATGTTCGTCACTCACAGCTCCAAGATTGTTTGGAAAAAAGTCCAGATGTGAATCTAAGAAGTGGATCTTTAGTAGCATGTTACAACCAAGTGTTTTATAGTTTTCCAGAAGCTCTGTTATCAGTTCTTTATAGTTATTTGCCTTGTAATTTCCAATGAAGTTATTAACAACATTTTTAAAAGATTTCCAAGCAGCAAGTTCACAGTCATTCAAACTACCTTCGAATCCAATATCATTCATTAGTTTTCTTATATCCGGGCCAACAAATATACCTTCTTTTATTTTCGCAT
This sequence comes from Platerodrilus igneus, assembly GCA_036346225.1. NCBI lineage: Eukaryota > Metazoa > Arthropoda > Insecta > Coleoptera > Lycidae > Platerodrilus > Platerodrilus igneus. The sequence goes on along the minus strand of JARFIW010001436.1, from coordinate 4,679,626 downwards.
CACTTAAATTGGGGAACTTCTTTTTTAGGAACTGAAATCCACTTCCCTCCCGATCCATTGCTTTAGCAAAATTTTTCATAACACCTAGCTTAATGTGTAGGGGAGGAAGGTTAACTTTTTCAGGTTTTACTAGTGCTGGACTCACAACGTTCTTCTCTCCAACAGTCAATGTTTCTCTTTTTGGCCACTGTTTTTCAAGATAATGATTCTTTCTATCTATGCTGTTCCACTCGCACAAAAAGCAACAAAATTTTGTATAACCAAGTTGTAAACCAAGTAACAGTGCTATAACTTTAAGATCTCCACAAACATGCCATGAATGTTTCTCCTACTGAATCATATCCAACACAAGTTTCATACTTTCGTGTCTCCATGTGAGCTGCATGAACCAAAGGGATCGACGGGTATTTATTCCCAACATGAAGAAGAACCGCTTTCAAACTACGTTTTGAAGAGTCTATAAAAAGACGCCATTCATCAGGATTGTGGGTATGTCCAAAAGCTTCCAGTAAAGATTCCACATTATTGCACTAAGTTGTTGCACTAAGTTCGTACACTGTGAGAAAAACATTCAAAGTCACACTGCCTGTCACGGAAACCACTTATTTTTGTGTTGCGTTGTAAAAGATTCCATCCTTTCATTCGTGATGCTAGTATTTCAGATTGATTCTTGGATAAATGTAGATCACAAACGAGATCATTTAGTTCAGACTTATTTATTAAGTGCGGTTCAGTATTTGTATTTTCTAAAAAGTCTGGGTTCTTCCTTTCTTCATCATCCGATAAATCTGTACAATCTTCAAGAACATCGTCGTCTAATTCCCATGTTTTGGTGCTACCGGAATTGGAAGCTGTGGACTGTGAGGCACTGGTCTTAAAGCAAAGGGAATATTAGGATATTTAACAGTGAGTCTAGTCCTAGCTGTTATCTCTGATATTTTCGTTAAACAAAAATAAGAGTCTGGATTGATTCTTAGGTTCTCTTCAAACCATTGGAACTGCAAATGTCATGTGACGGGATCCATTCAGCCAACCAGTTAACAACGTTATACACGAATTACAACAATTATGAGGTGCCCAGGACTTATCCTGATCACCCAATTTACATCCAAAATATAATTCATACGATTTTTTATCAATGGAATTATATTTCTCCTCTGAGAATTTAGTGTTTCCTCACCACGAATATAGCAGAAACAGTCTGGAGGGTTAATGCAACTACATGGCATTTTTATTGAAAATTTTACTGTAATACACACACAAATACTTAACACAGATCATTTAAACAGTACAACACGGAAAATTAAATCACAAACTGATAGGAAAAGAATCGGTACGCGACGAATGAGCTGCAATACTCGAGAGCTCACATTAGACTAACTGGAGATAATTGTTAGTTGCGTTTGTTTGATTTATATCAATATAGACTGAGCCATCTAAGTCGTAAAAACTCTACAAAACTAAACGCGCATAAAGTACGCGCACTTCAGTGTGATTAATCACGCAGGACATGATTGCTAGTTATGTAATTTGGGTGAATCATAGTAATGTGTCATTTGTAAATGATTTGATTAGCGTGTTGAAATAATAAAATTATATTATTATTTATCCTGGACAATAAGAACAAAAATAAAATGTTTAGTTTGAATAGCAAGATACATATTGAAAAAATCAACTTATTATTATTAAACAAGCGTAGTTAGTGCCCATGTTACGTGCTAAATAAAAAATAACAATTACAAAAAATTGACGCCGATTGGGAATTTCTGACTTCATATTCGGAATCAGCGCTCAAAAATGCATAAGAATCAGCAAATGTTATTCTTGTAACAAAATCTTTGTTGGCCAGTATAATATGTGAAATACAACACATAAAATAACGTTGGGGAGGGGGCTAAAATTCACAAAAGTGTTACCACAACATTCGTACTGAAACACAGCGATAGTGATAAATTTAAACAAGCACTAGTAGCGTTATTTATGTTCTTCTGATAGGAAAGTGGACTCACCAGAATACATATGAAAAACAAGAAATTTACTCTTTTTTGAAATTCATTGAGTGTAATAGAGGTAGACATATTAATGTAACGCTAACTTTTTTGCAGAAACAACATTTCTTTATTACCATGATTTCACACGCCTATTCAAGAACTTATAGCTATAGCGAGATACTACAAGCAGTCTCAACAATTTATTTCTAGCTAATACTAGCAAATACTAACTTCTAAAATTACGGTGAAATGTTTTTAATTAATTTCTATAGAAGCATCATAATTAACTTATATTAATTTATATGATCACTATGATAAATTTATATCTATCACTACACTAATTTATTTTATATAGGGCTATTTATATTAACAGCATGTACCACTAATTTATATCACGACTTTATAGCTCGAATAAAAAAGTAATTTTGTAATACAAGCTTTAAATTAGAATTGAACTGACTAAAGCTCACAAAGACCTTTTATATTTTATTGAATTGCTATCGATCACTTCGTGAACATACCAGAATATGCAAATAACACCTATTATAAGTTTAATGAAGCTCGTAAATGCAAACTCTTGTACCTGTCAATCCCGTCCGTTTAAGGAGGTCGCGCCACAGGGTTTATCAATCATCTTTTGTGTACAAACGCCTCGCTTATATTCTGATGTATTATTCCGGTCAGTAGTAGACTAAACGGTTCTATCTATTTTATTTATTTGTTCCAACGTTTCAGTAATCTGCTATCTGAAATTTTAGCAGACCTGGCTTCCCCCTAGAAAGTAACCATGTGAAAGGAGTGAATGTGTGTTTGTGTACGCGCTTGAGGGCATGTGTTATGTGTGTGTATGCGTGTGGGTGAAGTTGTGTGTGTGTTGGTGTGTGTGTGTGTGTGAATGTGTGTTTTGTGTGTGTAGTGTCGATATTCGTGTTACGTTCCCCTTCTAGAACCATAACCATCGGCAGCCGGAAATTTCAGTCGTCTAGGAATAACGCTCAACGGATATTGCCATATTAGCCCGGACCATCGACAGTCGGAAACCCAGATGTTAAAAAGGCAATGTAAATGTGTGAATAAGGTGTGTATGTGTGTGCGCGGGCTTGAGGGCGTATGTTTTGTTTGTTTGTGTGAGTGTGTGTGCGTGTGTGCATGTTTGTGTGTGGGTGAGGGTTGTGTGTATGTGTGTTGATATCCGTGTTACGTTCCCCCTCTAGGACCAGTACCATCGGCAGCCGGATATTTCAGTTTTCAAGGAAGAACGTTCAACGGATATTGCCTTATCAGTCCCGATTATCGGCAGCCGGAAATCCAGATGTTAACAAGGCAATGTATGTGCGTGAAGAGGTGTTTGTGTTTGTGCTGTGTTTGAGAGGTATTTTGTGAATGTGATGTTGATATCCATGTTACGTTCCCCCTCTAGGACTAGGACTATCGGCAGCCAAAATCCCAGTCTTTAAGGAATAACACTCAACGGATATTGTCATATTAATCCGGACCATCGGCAGTCGGAAATCCAAATGTTGAAAAGGCAATGTAAGTATGTGAATAATGTGTTTGTGTTTGTGCAGTGCTTGAGAGGTGATTTGTGTGTTTGTGTGTGTGTGTGTGTGTGTGTCTGTGTATATATATATATATATATATATATGTGTGTGTGTGTGTGTGTGTGTGTGCGCGTGTGCGTGTGTGTGTGTGTGTTTGTGTGTTTTATGTGTTACTTACATCCACCTTGCATACCCCTCTAGTACTAGAACCATCGGCAACCGGTAATCCAGTCTTCGGCGAGGAATGCTTAGCAGATGTACTTGTAGTGTGTTTGAAATGTTAATTTGTGTTTATGGTTGCCCAGGTTACCAAAAGGTTGGATTGAATTAATATAATTTTGTACATGTTTGAACTTATACTATTACATAAAAAACTGACTCTTTCAGAGGAGAGGATTTGTTTGTTATATGATTTGCTTCAGGTATGTGTAAGTTTGGTTTTTAAAATTTAGCGTTAGTAAAAAGAAAAGAACTTCCCTACTCTACTACTTAAGATTGACTTATACTACTACTGTTAGTTATTATTTGTTAGACGGGGTTGCTAATATATAGGAGCATAAATTCTACATGTTAGGGGTTTGGGTTGTTACAAAGTCGGGTTGATGCTTTGATCTTGTTGCTTCTGATCATCAAGAGCGGAGCTCTTGGAATTCCAGGAGATCGGTCTCTGGTCTCCGGCGCAGAGCCTCGACCCGGAGGAGAGGTGGTACTTTTATGTCTCTGTCCGGGTAGTTTTGTTTGTGTCCTTTATCCGTCAAGAAAACGTTGATGGATAAGTGGCGTGATTTTTGTTGTGAGTGCATTTAAGTGCGAAAAAGGTTTTCGTCCCAAATCATCGCATGTAGGGTCTTGTTTAATAATGTTTGTTTATGTGGGTAGAGGTACGGTTGTAAAACATTACACTCGAGTACTAGATGTTCCGGTGTTCCTATTTCTCCGCACGTGCATATGTTGTTGTCAACCAAATTCATGCGTTCTTTGTATGTTGGATAGGGTTCGTGTCCAGTTAGGTAATGAATAAATCCTCGACTGGGCACCAGATATTTGGCTTTTAGGCGGTTTTTGATATTTGGGATCATTGCATATACCCTTCTACGGGTTGTGCTTTGATCCCATCGTGTTTGCCATTCTGCAAATATGTAGTTCTTTATTTTCGTCTTTGTCGTGGGCAGTTGGTTTGTGTTTAAGATTCGTTGTAGTTGTTGGTTGTCATTGTGTGTAAGATTGTACACTGCAGCTCGCTGTTTCACTACTAGGTCCAAGGGCATAGTTCCCACCAGTACATGAAGTGCATCATGTACGGTAGTCCCATAAGGTTCCGTCAGTCGCAGTAAGACATTTCGTTGTGTACTATTAATTGCATTGATTTACATTAATTAGTAGTTTTTGAAATAATTTAAGAAGCACGTTTGGTGTGTAAAGGCGCTAGCCGACATAATGCTTGTGCGAGTGCACCTGATAAATAGGGTGATGCTTTCGCTATTTTGTGCACTGCTATATGCTTAACGCTTATTAAACATTTATTTATATATTTACATAATTATATTTATTTATATTTTATATTTACACTTTATATTAATTTATATATAGCATGTATTATGTGGCTTATTTGTTTTGTTTGACGTTCTGTCGCCATTTTGGTTGCAGTATATATTTGGGAAGGACGAGCAGAATTGCGAAGATTGTAATCATAATGTAAATCAGTTAGGGAACGATAGGAAAGCTAGGGATGGATTTAAATTAGTTAGCTAGATTTGGATAGTTTTAAGACGACCCTTCAGGTCGCACTGGTAAGCAGAACCGGCGTCTGCTATCCGGTATTACGGATCCCTCCCCCTCTCATTTTTGCTTGTTGATCGGGTACACTCGAAAGTCAGCGCTAGGGATACCATTATTTACAACCCTGTTTTTAGTTTTTGTTTTGTTTTTGTTCCAGTTTTTGTCAGATTTTTAGGTTTGTTAGATTGTTAGAGTTTGTTAGGTTTGTTAGATTTTTAGGTTTGTTAGATTTTTATTTAGTTTTTATTTAGGGTGAATCAACTATGAAGTAAGAATAAATTAGGAGCACGACTATTTTTCGCGTTTAAACCCAATGTAGTACCTCCGGGTGGAGCATTGGGGACGTGGCCGCAAGTATAGCGGCCCTAATTCAAATTATAATGTGTACTTTTAATTTTTTGTCTAGGTTTGATTGTGTTAAGGCGATGTCCCCAAGCGCTCGCGGCGTATGATACCATAGCCCCGAGTCCTTTGGGCCAGCATTGCGATGTTCTGCATTGCAGAAGTTGCACTCGCACACACGGTGTTTATATGTGTAAAATAATTCTGTTTTTCGTCTAATGTTCTGCCCAGATATTTTGTATTTTGTGGTCTACTTATATTTGCACTGTCTAGTTTGATGGTGGGGTTCCTTGCCAGGGTTGCCTGCATCACTAGGTATGTAGTTTTTGTGGTGTTGTGGTCATTTTGTTGGTTTTGCACCAACTTTGTGTTTGGATTAGGGTGATGTTAGCTTTACGTGCGATTTCCCTTCTGGAATTGCATTCAACCACCAGTAAGTTGTCGTCAGCGTATGCAATCGTCGACAATGCATCGTCCACGGTGTCCAGTTTTTCCAGGAGTTTATCCATTACAATATTCCAAAATAGGGGCTCGTATATGGAGCCCTGTGGGCAACCTTTATATATATATATATATATATATATATATATATATATATATATATGTGTGCTACACTACCTCCTCTTAAAGCTGTTTTGACTCAGAACACTCTTCGGTCCGAACGTTAGAAGTCCTTGTAGCGGTAAGGACAGCCGGAACCGTTTCTACAGTTTCTATACTGATGGAAGTAGCAATCAACACACCAAAATCTGGACCCTCGTTTTCTGGAACGGTACCTTTAGTATATTTCGTACCACCCGCCAGTCCAATCGATAGAGCTCACAACCGTTCTTGAGAACGGTCAACTTTTTTTATTCAAATGTTATTGCCTGGTCCTTGAAGTCCACTAACGCCTTCCACAAATCCTGGTAACTCGATTTACCAGAAGGCTTCTGCTTAGTCATCAAATAGTAAACGCTCCTATGTCGGTCCTTTAGCCGTATGGTCTTTCTAACCGCTGGTTGTTGTCGGCGAAGTTGATCGAAACCGTCAAATATATTCTAAATCACCCGAGCAAGTCCTCGAGACATATCAAGGTCCACCGTTACGCAATGTATCAGAGATTATTCCGTTGGCAAATTGAAAAGATCACCTTGAATTTTTTCCGTGACCTCAAATCTCGCTGAATATGAATCGATGTACAGAGACATGAACCAGTCATAATTCGGTCTAGACTCACAAGCGTAACTGTTTGTTCGTCTTACTGTTTGTTGTTATTCAGCATTACCGACGTCATCACTATCGTAGGGATCTAACCGATTAACGTGCACCACTATTGTTCTTTCTTCTGGGAGCCTACGAATCCGATATACCCAATCGTTGATCCTTTTTTATAACTTCATACGGACCCTACCTATGTCTTTGTAGCTTTGGAGACAGCCTTCGTCTCCATCTGGAATTGTGTATCCATGCGGTGGCCATCATGAAAACCATAATCTTGCGCCTTGAAGTCATATACGGTCTTCATCCGATCCCTTTCGATCTGGATATTTTTCCTAACGTATCACCTACTAACGCGACATTTAACGAGGTTGTTTGTTCACAATCGTTTCAACCGTTAACTCTTACGGGAGCTTCGAATTGATTGATGTCCGACAAGGTGACTTTCAATCAAATGTGGGTGATTTTACTCGAAACCTTGACGCCGATTCGCTTTTCCCGACATTCCTAAATTCTGAGGCGTGCTGTTATATCACCGGCACTGATGGCTCTGGTGGTTGCACTGTTAGGGAATTGATCTGTCCTTTCATCTCCAACATCTTTTCTTCCATTTATCGAGAGTTTTTGAGAACTTTGTTGCCTATGTCTGTAAACCGCCCGAAAATTGGGTTCCCAGCTCTCCTCAGTATTTGTAGTTCCTTTTAGAAACTTTTCTTTCAATTTCTTTTAATTGTTCAACCGCTTTTGCGGTTGTTGTAGCTTTCTGTATAAACCCCTCTCTCAATTGACGGCACTTTTCTTGTAGATTTACGGCGGGCTCGTTCAATTTTTTTGCAAGGTTTGAAGCGGTTTCCTGTAATTTCTATGTAAAGCTCGTGTTACTTTTTTCTAATTTAGCTACAGTCTGATTCGGTTTATTCGCATTTTCATCTAATTTCGTTGCTGGCATCGCAGAGTTTTGGTCTTTTTTCTCCGGGTGTTCTTGTAACTTTTCTTATAATTTTGGTGTTAAACTAGCAAAGTTTTTCAGTAATTGTTCTGTATAGCTTGCGGAATTTTCATTTAATTTTTCTATGAATTCCGCAAATTTATCAATCAAACTCTCCACAAGGATTAACTTGAAGCCCTTCAAAAAATTAAAAAATTCGCTACCCATTTTCTGTTGTTGACTACGAGTTTCTGGCAGGCAAATAGAAACCGTTGAAGTCTTTTTTCACTATAATCCTACTCTGACACCAATGTAATGATAACTCTATGTGCATAAACAACAATTCTTTATTATCAAACTGATTACACAAGCCTTTTCAACAATTTGGCACAATGAAATTTTCTTGAAGCACTCGCAACAATTTATTTCCAGCTAACAGTATATATACTTACTTTTAAAACTACGATGTTATCTTCTTAATTACTTACTCTTATAAATTTATCTCGATCACTACAATAATTTATTTTATACAAGTCAATTTATATTAACAGTATGCACTACTAATTTATGTAACGACTTTATAGCTCGGCTAAAAAACGTAATTTTGTAATTCAAGCCTCAAATTAGAATTGAACTGACCAAAGCTAACCACGACTTTTTATATTTTATTCAATTGCTCTAGATCATTTCGATAACTATTAAAATATGCAAATATCATCTATTGTAAGCTATATAAAGCTCTTAAATGCAAGCGCTTGTACCTCGCAATTAGGCCCATTTAACGATGTCGCGTTTCAATAATTTATTTTATGAAAACGCCTTGCTTACATTCTAATGTATTATTGTGGTCAGACGTAAACTAAACGTCGCTACACTGCCCCCTCTTAAAGCTGTTTTGTCTCAAAACAAACTGCGACCCGAATGTTGTAAGACCTTGTAGCGGCAAGGACAGTCGGAACCATTTCGGAAGTGCCTATGCTGATAGAAGTAACAATAATCATCTTCATATCAAGCGATGCGCCATTTGAATTGTATCCACATACCAAAATCTGAACTTCGGTTTTCTGGAGCATATTTTGTACCACCATCTAGTTCAACTTATCTTAGATATGACTATCTTCTTTTCTTCAAATACGATTCTGGCTTTTTAAGTCCACTAACCTCTTCTACAGATCTTGGTTATGGCTATCTTCTTTTCTTCAAATATGATTCTGGCATTTTAAGTCCACTAACCCCTTCTACAGATCTTGGTTATTCGGAGCTACATTACGTTATCATTTGCTCATTTAGCTCAGGTGATCGCCACATACTACACCATATTGTTCATTTAATTTTGACTCTGTTGCCTACCTCACATACGTCATGTACATTACGCTGCAGTAAGGCAAAAGTATTTTATGAAGTGATTAAAATAATTCCTTCTCTTTGTCTATGAGTGCAAACAGACACTTGAAGATGGTGAACATAAGTTGCTGAAATAAGTATGGAACATTTTTCAATCTATCAATTTCCATCAAGTTTCGTTCAATCGTGGCTTACATGGTACAACTGACCAACCTGTTGTTACTGATACTATTTTGAGATTGTTTTAATAGGAACAATACTTGCTGCAGCCGTTTCACTTGTCGCTCGCTAATTTTTACGACAGCTTCTGTTACATGCCGAAAATCGGCATGTAAACATTTCTAATTTTAGTTTTAAATTTGTAAGTGAATTCGCGCCAATATTTTAAAAGACTTGTGCGTACATTTCCGTCACTTTAGATAGTTGCGTCGGCGCCCGAGATTGCGCAGACGCGGAATGTGGGAAGTAAGTGGTGGTTTTCGTCACGTCGAGGACTAGTCAACTGAACGTCGAACCGAGTGGTTATCTGTGTGCCGTTTATCTTGTCTTCTCTTTCAGATATGTAGGTTTCCTGCCTTGTACCTGGTGTCGTTCCTCCCCTTATTCCTTTACCGTACCGCCACAGAAGAGAGAAGACAAATTTTAATTTGGTTCCGACGAGGGGGCAAAGGGACGACCCACGCCCAACTGCCGCCAAATAGCTGTTCTGTTGTGAAGAGCTCCATAGCTTACGTGAGTACCTTTTGTCTTCTCTTATAATCAAAATAAACATTTTTTTGCATGTGATATAGTATTTGAGCATTTATATGACGTAACACCTTACTGCACAACATTATGCATGTATTTATTATTGTTACCAACTGTCGTAGTCGCTCGTATACATTACGCGCTGGGACTTTAAAAGTGTACCTTAGAGTAGAGAACCGTAGAGTATAACAGTGGCGCCCAACGTGATGCCCACTGCAATACTTTATCGTTTAATTTTCAGAAACCGAAAATATAACTGATTTAAAGCCATTCACGCCCGAAAATGCATTTGTTAAAATAAACTTTGATCTCTCCGTTGCAATAACAAATGCTGTTATGTTGTTTTACTGTCGTTCAAAATTCTTTATGGTAGTTGTAATCTTGCTTTTCAACACTTTGTTTCTTTAGAAAATGGTCTGCTTAAACAACTTCTTGTTGAAGAATAATATGTTTTACTTATGCCCGAGTTTTTGGGGCTCCAACTCATGCACGTTGCTCTTGGTAGTTGTCGCTCAGACTCTTCTGTTTACACCCTGTAAGTGTAAACGTGTAGTTTTTAACATTTCCGCTAAAACCTTATCTCTTAACGAGATTAGTACTATATTATTTATATCTAGCTTCCAGGTGCGCTGATATTAAACGAAGATAATTTATATTAACTTACTTGTAATTGGGGTTCTCGTTGGCAAAATAAAATAAATATATAAATAAAATAAATAAATAAACGATAATTTATTCGTTTACGCCAAGTTTCCACAAGGTATTTCCATAGTTTTGTTACAGTTCGCGATACCGTTATGTTCTTAATGCAGATATTCTTCAGACGTATTAATAAATCTTTTAACTCTCGTCGTTGCGATTATTAACGAAATCTTTGGCATTTTCTTTCCTGATAGGTCTTCAAGACTTCATACCTAATACAGTTAACTAACAAGTAAATTGTGCTTTTTTATTTTTGCACGCATACTTCGTTACTCGATACGTGATTTAAGTCGTAATTTGTCATTTCTATTATTGGATAACCCGTTTTCTTTTTTATATTCATTAAATTTGCTGTGTTATGCTAAAAAAATTTTTAAAAATCTTTTATTTATTGAATCGGGTTTATAAGTTGCTAATTACATTGGAAGAATAAAATGTTTCAGTACGCATAAATACGCGAAAATAGCATTTCGGCGACTTTTTATCGCTATCGGGAGAATGATTTGAAGTGTATAGGATCTGCAACTATTTCTGTCGGGAATTATAAAGTTTATTATAATAACTACGCGGTTATATTTTGGGAGTTTTGTTTACTGCGTGTTTTTCGATGTAGTGACCTAATTATCGTCTCACTTCTCTTTACCTTACCTTCTTAGAGTACTACTGGAACCTGGAATATCCATGTGAGGAAAATCTTCTGAAACTTGACTCCATTCCGAAGAACGAAGGTGTAAATAAAAATCTGTTATAAAGTTAGTAAAGAAATTTGCATGCCTAAATAATAAAAACCATAAAAATTGTGTATGTGAGGACTAAGGCGTCACTGAGAGTGTAGCAACTTATGTGGTTGGCTAAGGTCTAGAGCGATCCTTATCTGTTAAGTCACCTATGCTCATCGCCACCATGTCACATCGATTCTTTAGCTTTTAACGAAGAATCTATGGAGTCGAATATCATTCTAAGGCCTCAATCAATCATTCTTTAAAAATTTGATGGTTTTGAACTTAAATTGAACATAAATGGTGTAGTAATCATTCCAATTTATTAAAAGGCCTTCCTGCTTCGAATTCACTTTTGCGACTTACGACATTCACGCGCTCCAACTTTGAAAGTTCTATGGCTTTTATGAAATCGCGATCCACATAACTTTTGTTTTCAAGTTTATATACAAGTATAGCGTGTACCTACCACAACTTACTTTTCAACTCGACCCGTATTTTTGACACTATTAGCGTATTATGTCTTCGTGTTTTTTTTTTGGTAAAAATAATTCAGCATTCATGGTCTTGAAAATTATGATTGGATGCCTCCGCCCCTTCCAACTTGTTTTGCTTGTGGGGGAGCTATCCGCACTAGTTATCGCTTTTATTCGATTTTGATTTGCAACGTTATTCTTCCAACGAAGTTTAGTTTTGCTGATGCTTCTGAGCGTGGTTATTTTGCTGTGGTTTATGAATTATTTTCGTTTTTTTACTTACCATTGGCTCATGTTCCCTAGATTTACGTAAAACTAAAGTTATATTATTCGTACTGTTTTTCTGCCATAACGCGGGTTGTTTACCGCCGCCTTGTCGTACAAATTATTAACTTTTACCCTCATAATTTATGAGTCTCATCAAAGCTTTCATAGCATTTATTATTCTGTGTCTGTTGTAGTTGTGTATTTCTTCTTTCTACAGCGGTAGAAGTCATTCGGCGGCTCCATGGCGTAGTTGGTATGCGTGTGACTACTATGCCCAAGGTCCCGGGTTCAAATCCCGACACGGTCCCTTTGAAAAATGTTAGGCGAGCATTTTTTACAAAAATACGCCCTCGTTTGGATGAGACGTAAAATAGAGGTCTCATGTGTGAGTGTTGTCATGCACGTTAAAGATCCCTACCTTGCTTGCAACAGCAAGGGTTCGGCAAAATAAAAAATTTTCAGGTAAAAAACTCGCTTTCTGGCCAATGTAGTACCTTCGGGTGAAGCATTGGAAAATCAAATGTAGGGGGTAGAAATCACTGTCGTCAAAGGAGTAGCTTATATGAAAGATAGAACACTTTGCGCCTCCTTCTACAGAGAATTCTACTAATAACGAATCACAGGGTTCTCTCCCTACTGACTTGCGTTGGGCTGCTTTATCTGTTTTATACCGTACGTTCGAAAATTACAATAGACTTAATACAAATTCTGATCCTTTAAAGTTCCCATTGACAAACACATTACTGATTTAACTTCGTTGTATTCTTCTTTTTAGATAATCATTTTTCTACCAATTTACTACTAATTACATTGTCGCCTGGATCTTCCACTTTATCCAATACATATATTTCTCAGAGTAAAAATACTCGTTTCTTTTGCAGCTACATGATACTTAATATCTGCAATAAGCTTATTTTTCTTTTTAACTCGACGCTTACCCGAAATGATTGGTTTTAAGCAGAGAGTTTTTATCAATTGTCTCCCTATATTAACGACGGAACTTGGCGGGCTGGTAGTCGTCTATCTTTCGACTCCTTATCTTCTGAACGGAAATGTCCCTCTCTTCTACCTAGCAAAATTTGCTTCCTGATTTTTATATTATATTTGTTTATTCGAAATACTTTTACGTGCGAGTATAGATGGTAGGTTTTATTATCAGCCAGCGTTTCTTGTGTCTTTCCGCCAAGCAATCGATTCATCTCGCTTGTTTGAGAAGCTATCCAAACCCATTTTAGACCCCTTCGGCGATTCTGTTTTCACTTGAAGTTGTGCGAGTGAAACCCTTTTACCGCTTGGTAGTTGATTCAGAAGTCTGAAGTAAGTAGCTAAGTTAGAGAATTTGAAAATTGAAACAAATAGGTTAGCAATAGATATAACGGTGGCTAGACGCGCGGGATTTTTGTAGCGATGACTCTAGGGTAATTCACACAGCATCGGAGGAAGAAAATTCGGGCGTAGGGATAGTTATGCGGAAAATTATTGTGTAGAAAACTACTTACAAAAGAACGAAAGAATACTCATGGAAAGAACAACAAAAGGCGCTGACTTTGAAAAACTAAAAAATAAAGATATCCACAAAAGATGTGAGAAAAAGTAGAAGAAATTGCTGAACAACATCAGAAATTTTTTTCTGATACTAAGGAAGTAGAAACAGAATGGAATAACATTAAATCCAGCTTAGACGGGCGGTCAGAGATATTCTGGAGTATAAACAAAAGGAAAATAAGAAACCATAGATGATTATTGATATTCTGAATTTAACTCATGGAAAGAACAACAAAAGGCGCTGACTTTGAAAAACTAAAAGATAAAGATATCCACAAAAGATATGAGAAAAAGTAGAAGAAATTGCTGAACAACATCAGAAATTTTTTTCTGATACTAAGGAAGTAGAAACAGAATGGAATAACATTAAATCCAGCTTAGACGGGCGGTCAGAGATATTCTGGAGTATAAACAAAAGGAAAATAAGAAACCATAGATGATTATTGATATTCTGAATTTAATAAAGAAAATGCGAAAATACAAAAACACACCAAACGAAGCAGGAAAACAGAGATACACATCCATACAATGGGAAATTATTCGCAAATGCAGGTAAGCTTAAGAACAAAAGTACAAAGAGGTACAAACTAAGATGGATCTAGGAAAGACAGACGAAGCGTACAAACTAATTAGTAGGAATTTTAGAGATATAGAACCGTATACCAAAATATAAGAGGCCTGAGAGGAGACATCCTTATAGAAAATGTAGATAAAGTGGTTAGATGACAAGAATATATAGGGAATTTATATGAAGGAGAGAAATTATAACCACTAGAACAGGAGACAGACATTGAAAACGATGACTCGGGATATCCCATACTCAGAGATGAGTTTGAATTAGCATTAATGAGTCTGAGTATAGATATGACACATACTGATGCATGAGAGAATAGTGCTGAATACATTAGAAGCAGAGAAATTAAAAAATAGAGGTAGAGGTAGAACTAGATTAGATTAAATCACACGGATAGTGAAAGATGTAGGTTGTAGAAATATCAAGGAAATGTGTAGGTTAGCTCAGAATAGAAATCAATGGAGGTACGCATCCAACCAGTTCAAAGACGGAAAACCTAAGGACGAAAGAAGTAATTATATTTAAACCTGATAATTGCCATAAACTACTGCAGATGTTGGTTTTGCAATATGCGCAACAAATGTTGATTGTGCGAAAGAAGTAATAGGAAAACTATTAATTTGGCAAGTGTCTAAGGGGTGGAGGATCTTGGTAGCTGTCATATTGCTTAACTGCCTTCGCGTACCATTGAATATCAGTGAAATAGGGTATATTTTTAGAAAGCAATCTAAGGGAAAAGTGCAAAGTATATATAAAAAAAGATTAGCACAAAACTGTGCTGCATTTTATAACGGTCAAACGCACGGGTCATACAGAAACAGAAAAGAAAGCGAAATATGGGCCCGCACGAATCATGATCACATATAAAAAAAAAGGAAATTTAGTAATTCCGGACTATCTACAAAGCGGAGAGTGGAGTGGTTCACGTATACAAAGAAAGGACATTGCCATCGAGGTTTTATTTATAATAAAAGTACAAATTTCTAGTTAAACCAACAAAAAAAATTATAGCTTACAGACAATTTTAATAATTCAGATACGAAGTGCTCAATTCGTATGTTAACATATAATTAGTAATTAGTAATCATAAAAAAAAATGTTTCTGCCTTCTTCGAGACAAGCATATTAAGTCAAACATAGTATGTACATTTTGAATAATTTCTATCAAGCAATTCAAAGCAATGAGCCACACTAGTGAAGCTAATTTTTTTTAAAACGGGTTTTATTAACTTGTTTGGTCTGTAGGAACAAGGTGACTTAAGTTTATCCGTGGTTTATTTGTTACGCACAAACAAAAAAAATGGATAAACACGATTCTTTCAATACAAGGAAAACATCATCACATACCTCCTTATCCCGAGATACTTATCTTGTACCTACATCCGCGGAAGTGAACCAGGACAACATCTTGATTTTCGCTCACAGCGGGGTCGTCATCACGGTGATAGGGATCGTTCACGCTGCTACCATAACTGCAACAGCGACGTGCATCTTGGAGTAATAGAATTAGTCAAGCAGAAAATACATGTAAGTCCGAAATTCACAATAAAAGTGAGTTCAGTTGTGGAAACCATATTATAGTCAAAAGAAATATTAGGATACCACATATCAAAAAACACGTCTAAAGTCTTTGATAATCACACATGTAGAAAATGTATGCTATTCAAACTTGAATTATTACTTATAATAAAGCGAATATATTCTTTCGGAAAGCACAGACTGCAGATGACCGAGTACATTTGCTGTGTTATCCCAAACAATAAAGATAGATTGAAGTACCTTTACTCAAACTAAATACACTTGTGTAAAATATTTCAGGCCTTCTGCTTGCGTCGATAGACCTAAGGGTAGTAGAAGGAGTAAGTAAGGGGTTACTGTAACTTGTTATTCAGAGATTTAGAAGAACGTAAGAAGCTTTCATGATGTGTAGTCGCTTAGCTTGATTTATATTTAAATAAACCTTTCTTTAAACTTGATGTTGTTTATTGCATTACAACACTAATATCATTCTACAGAGTGTTGAATAAATACTTGTTTCAATTATATTAGGAGTTTTATACGAACAAATCTATTTATTAAATTATAAAGCGTGATCAGGACGTCTTCCATACCATGAAGTTACACAAAATATCGAAGCGGAAGTGTGGAATATTTAAAAAAATCCTAAATTAAATGAAATTTTTTTTGCTGTAGAATTGAACATAACAACTTAACAAGAAAAAGTTGCTGTCATGTTTGAAGATAACAAGCGTAGAAACAAGAAAAAGATTGCTGAAAGCATATGCGTGGAGCACAGCACTGTACGGTGAAACGTAGATAGTAAGAGAAGCGTACAGGAACAAATAGAAGCCTTTTAAGTGTGGTGCTACTGACGTGGACAGACAAAGTTAAGAACAAAGAGGTTCTAGACTTGGTAGGAGAAGAAAGAAATATATGTAAAACAGTAAAAATATACGGGAGATAGGAAGACAGGGTACGCACTAAGGCATGAGGGAATAGTGCGGCTTATATTAGAAGTAGAAAAATGAAAAAGATAAGTAGAGGAAGATTTAGATTAGAGTATTGCACACAGAAAGGGAAATGTGTAGGTTAGCTTACAATAGAAAACAATGGATGTACGCATCCAACTAGTATCCAGGACTGAAGACCTAAATGATGACGAGTCGATTTTGCTGATCTATTTTTATTTCCTTGTCAGTGCATCAGAAAGTTGATGGTTTGTTTCGGCTAGTGACCTTTACAAACGCTCGTTTTGCGCTGAAGCATTCGGTCTCAAAGTTCTGGGTATTGTCTTCTGTCTAAGTGTGTAGATAGATTTTGGTGACCAGTATGTTCTGTTTTAACAGCCAATGTATTTTTAGTAGCAAATTAAAATTTGAAGGTATAATTACTTGTTATTGCGATTGTAGCTATGAAGCAACATTTGATAGATATATAGATAGATAAATTAATTTATTGTTGTGGACTATACCTAGGCTAGAGCACATACTAGCACACTATAATTTTTTACATTTATCTAAGAACTTTGAATAAATAATTCAAAGAGAACTGGGGTTCTTGAAGTTCTGGTGAGGGGGATTTGTGCCCCTTCCTTAGTCGTCGACTGTGCACGTGGAGTGGTGCTGAATGTGTGCATAGTGCGAGTGTAAGTGTGATGTGGTAGTGAATTTCAAGAGTGTATATTAAGTGTGTTAGTGCCTCTGCTTGTGGGTGGTAGGTTTGGTTCAAAGGATTTCATTTAGGAAAGGGTTGAAATCTTAAGGGTAGTTAGTGACTAGGAAGTTTATGTTAGGAAATGGGGAGAACAGGTCAAAGTTTGTAGATTGTTTGAGGTTGATTTGTAGTAGAGAGGTTAGGGGACAGGAGTATTTCAGGTGGTGTGGAGTTTCTAGAGATTGATTGTTGCAAGGACAGTGAGGGAAGGAGTTAAATGGAATTGATAAGTTTATTACGGAAGTTATCTGGCCAGGCAGAAATTGCATTGTAGGGGGCTTAGAGAGAGGAATATGTGGAGGGATGTTTGTGATATCAGGGAAGATATGAAATATATATCTGCCGGTTGTGGAGTGGGACCAAAAATCTTGCCAGGAATAGAGCAGGGAGTTATCTATTCGGGATTTTGTCAGTTTTAGGGAGAGTGAGGAATTCGTCATAGTGAAGTGTTCTATCGTGTAGGATGACTGGTTGGTTATGTTTGAGGGGTCGGATTTGGAGTGAAGAGTTTAGTTGGATTTCGATCGGAGGGATTTGAAGCAGGGTATACAAGGACGCGGTGGAGGTGGTTCTGTATGCTCTTGAGGTGTGGAGTAGGAAAGGTCTTATGATGGTGTTGGGCGTACGTCTGGGGGAAAGGGGATATAAGGGGGAGCCAAGAATCTACTGCGTATCTGATGATCGGAATTATGATGTGTTTAATGATTAGTCTTCGTGTTGGATTGGTGAGGTGGACTGACTTTGGGAGTGCGTGAAGTAGGTTATGGAGTATGATTTGTGTTTTGGTTCGAAGTTTGGAGAGATAGGAATTCATTTTTAGGCGTGTGTCAATGTGGAGTCCAAGGTAGGGAGCTGTCGTTGAGTGGGGAATTGGTGTGTTAAGGATGTTAATCTTAGGATTTCAGTTTGGGCTGCAGTAGCCTTTGATCAAGAGCATTTTTGTTTTAGATGGGGAGAGTAGTTGTCTGTTCAAAGAGGACCAGGATTCAATTGAATTAATTAGGACGGCAGCGGTGTATTCTACAGAGGCACAGGAGTTGCCGTGGATAAGGAAAGCTACGTCATCGGCATAAGCGAAGGTGAAGGTGTTTCGGATATTGAGGTCTAAGAGAGGATTGATTGCGAGGTTCCATAGGGTAGGTGATAAACGGGAACCTTGTGGACATCTTTGGGTAAGAGATTGAGTAACCAAGTGGAAATTAGAGGTTAGGGTGGCTGTTCAGAATGAGAGGAAGGATTTTATTAAGAGGTAGAGGTTGGAATGGAAATTGGCTTGTTTAAGTTGATTAAGAAGATTGGGCCACCAAAGGAGATCAACGGCTGACTGGAAGTCGAGGAATAAGCAGACTACGTATGTATAAGGGGTTGTTTGAACCGTTTGGATTAGGGAGCGGAATGTACGTTCAGCGCTATGTCCCGAGCGAAAGCCGTGGTAGTTAGGTGAGAGAAAGGAACGGCGATCTCTGTGTGAATTTAGTTTGTATAGGATAGGTTCAAGGAGTTTGCCAAGTGGTGGAAGGAGTGCAATAGGTCTGTAGGATTTGGGGTTTTCGGGAGGCTCATTGGGTTCGAGTATAAGGGAGATGGAAGCATATTTAAATGGGTCAGGGAAAATACCAGAGAGGCATTTTTGGAATATTAGGTAAGTGGATTCTTTAATGAGGGGCCAGGATTTTTGTAGGATCAGGTTGGTGATGAGGCAACACTTGGTTAAAAATTACTACATCCCGCGCGCACTGCCTGGTTGTGATTTATTGTGCGCGTCTAGAGAAATTCTGTATGATTAATTTTAACCGCCATCAAATGTGTCACAACAACAAGCTACTTAGGTAAACTTGAGGGTAATGATGTTACTTAATTATCTTTAATTACGTCCACTTTCTCATCATCTGTGGCTATTGAGGTCAATTGCATATCGTAAGACCGAACGGTTCTTGACAAGTTGATTAGTTATTTAGTCATAATTTTGAATACTTCGAATAAACGCATCCAACGTAACGCTATTTTAAACTCGCGATAATCTGAAAAATATTTGTTATCAAATCATCTGAAAGGTGTTGTATAAAGCGTCACTTATAAATCCTATTTTATTCACATATAAAAGTCAACTTTGGATTTAAAAATGTCCAAGAAAATTATATAAATTTTACTTATACATGTACGTTTTTCATTACACACATTATGCTGCAAATACAAGAGTACGTAGTCGCCTGCGGTCGCTTAAAATGTAGCGTGGTTACATGTTCTAGCATACCGCAACTGCAGACACTGGCTGGTTATTGCTCCATAAGGAAGGACGTTATTCAAATTAATTACATCCGAACAGTTTAAATTATGGTACATACGCGGTTATAACGTTTTTATTTATTTCCTTATCTATTATAAAACGGAATATTTTTCTATCCTACCGTTGAAAAAGTAACATAATTCTTACCTACGCTTTACATAAGCAACTAGAATTAAATTCTCTTACTTTAGCACCGATTTCCCCAAAGATTCCAAATTCAAACAAGTGAAATCGCACTCGCTTATTGGTCTATTCGGTACGAACGTTTGTTATAGTTATGCAAGATTGCACAATAGATAAGAATAGAATCAGGTAAAGATTAGATGAACAATTGAACGCTGCATCCTATTAAATAACATATTCAAAAACATATAATACTACAATGAAACAGTCGAATTTCAGATAACCTTAGGAATTCCTT
Source organism: Platerodrilus igneus (assembly GCA_036346225.1). NCBI lineage: Eukaryota > Metazoa > Arthropoda > Insecta > Coleoptera > Lycidae > Platerodrilus > Platerodrilus igneus. The sequence goes on along the minus strand of JARFIW010001436.1, from coordinate 4,659,550 downwards.
AAGATAATGTCAGGTTCCGGCTTAGTGTATTGGCAAGTTCCGATGCATGCCTTCTGTAGAAGAAAGAAAAAAGGCAAAGGAAAGGGGATAATGTATGACGCTTCCTCCTCAGCACTCGTTGCAGCAAGTCACCGCTTCAAGACACTGATATAAAGTGTTCACTTTACTGCCGGTAAAATTATTCCATTCCCCACTCACTAAGTTACGTTTATTATCAGGATAAATTAAATACCCCTTTTTCCTCGTTAATTCATAAACCCACTTTAAAATAATTTTGTTAAATCGATTCCGTTGTTATTCTTAAATCCTTCATCAACATCCTATCTACTTTACCTGTTCATCATAAGCCTGATTTACAATAATTTTTAACTCGAATCTAGTTGCTTTGAAACGTAAATTTATGCTATAATTAAATAGTTAGTACCTTGTTTTAGGTATCCGTTAACTTGTTATACACTACGACCGCGTATAATTGCTTCTTATGTGTTATCCATCTAAACATTCGTCTAAATAGCGTATTGAACTATCCGATAAAACCGTGTTTTCCAATTTTCTAATCGGTTGATAACACGAGTATTACTTTGAACTCTGGTTATTTAATTAAACAAAATTAATATTCACTTTCTTTTCGAATAGCACCACCAAAACATTTGTTTTCGTTTTTCTGTGTGGGAATTTCGCACACGTCACTGTGTGCGCCTTCCGGTGGGTAGAACCGCCCTGTCACCTTGGCCCTGGTCGATGAGACGATTGCAGCCCCTTTCTTTTGATATGACACGACTTACGTGGTCCTAGATCCCACTGCTCCGCTCAGGCCCTAAGGAGGGTTAATAGTCCCAGCATCAGCGATACGTGGGTAATTAACTTTATTCTCACGATGACCATTTAAAATCGTTGGTGGTGCTACAATCTGAAATTTTGTAAATTAAGACCTTGTAGTTAAAATAATTGTCTGTATATGAGAAGATATGAATTATTAATATTTTATTTGCGGGGTCCACCGTATATATTTAATTGTATGTATTAGAGTTTAGGCTTACGATGATAATTTGGAGCTGTGGGTTTTAGAGTTGGAATTTTGGGTTTTCTTTTGGCAATTAATATCATAGGAGGGGGGGGGACCTGAAAACTACAGCTCGCCATGTTACAATTGATTTCTTTTGGGGTTTTCTATTTAGTGTAAATTGTAGTTATTGATTATTCATTGTTGGTACTACTGTGCCTCTGTATCATATTTTATTTAATTATAAATTTCTCTTTTTGTTTTTTGTAGGTTTTGTTATGAGTGTGTGAGTGCGTGGATTTTTTTTTATTTCAGGCCTTCCTTGAATTTTGTATTTAAAATACCCCGCCTACTCGGCGATTGAGCCCGGTCATCGTTACTTTTTGCTTTTTGTAGGCTACGTCAATGCATGTAGCAACTGTAAAAAGTCAATTCTCATTGGCTTACGATAGTCATGCGATTACCGCAAGCCTATAAAATCCTTCTTAAGAGTACTCACGTAAATGTTTAGAAAAGCGCTTAATTTAGATATAAAATTATGTTGAAGTTATTTATAAAAAGTTATATACTAAAAAAAGCTTGAAATGAGTAGGGTACAATGGGGGAGTCTGGGACCACCGCCTCCGTCTCCCTCACACTAATCGTTTTTTAACGATTTTTCTCATTTAAAACCCTTTAACACTAATACTTTTTTAATGGGTTTTCCCATTAAAAACCCATTAGTACTAATCTTTTTCTAATGGGATTTCTCATTAAAAGCCCATTAGCACTAATTGTTTTTCAAGGGGTCTCATTAAAACCCATTAGCACTAATCGCTTTTAATTGAAAAATCATTAACACTAATCGCTTTTTAGTGGGAAAACACTAATCGCTTTTTAATGGAAAAACTCATTAACGATAATACCATTTTTTCCTACGTCACATCTGTCACCCGCCGTTTTTTCTTATGTCACATCTGTCATTCGCCATTTTTCTTACGTCACATCTGTTATCCACCATTTTTTCTTACGTCACATCTATCATTTGCCATTTTTCTTACAATTTAAAGATGGATTTTTCTAGTGTTGACGTTACTAGTGATGTAAGAGCGCCATTAGATCTCAAGAAACTAGTAGGTAAGACCACCTATGCGCTAGGCGATTGTACATCAAATTTTCACCACCATAACGTGGAAGTTTGTTTTGATTTATACGGTGGTCTGCGACCAGCCATACAAATTATTTGCAATAGGGCAATGTGTCAAAATTATGCTGTAAAAATGGACTACTTTAAATGGAGAAAGTTTTGCAACTTTCAATTGGAATTTATAATCGTACAATTTACCCAAGAAACACCAAATGTAAGATCGAATGGTTTTTCTGGTGGAAATATTATAGAATTACGACTGGATCGTGAATTCAAATTGAAACTGATTGATGAAACATTTAAAGGAGTGTATGGGTGGCGAATAAATTTCAAGAAGAAAATTCATTCAATTTACAAATTACGAAACACCGAAATGTTATTGTGTTACCTGAGTACGAGTGCATCAAGCTATTAAATTTGCGATAAATAATGTTATAACATGGAAGAGTTGCGTTGTAGAAACTTTCCAGAATTATACGAAAAATTTGTAGGTGTTATAAAAATGTAAGTACGACAGATGAAAAAAGGGTTCAAACGTTGCTAGAGGGAGAGAGCTGTGCGAGTACTTTTTTGTTTAATGATTGCTGCAGTGTAGATTACTTGACAGTGTTGTAAATTATTAAATGTCATCCCATCCAGTACATAGAAGATGCGACTGCGAGGCGATCGCTTACGCAAATGTTTAGAGGTTTAGCTATCCCAGATTTACCAGACTCCGGATACCACAGCGGATGCTAGTCAACAATACATGTATATATTTTAATAAAATTATAATATTTCTTGATAAAGTTTGTTTTACTTATTTGTAAACAAAAATTATAAATAACTCTATTAAATTATCTTGTTTTTATTCTTAGGTTTAACGCGGTAGTCCTATGGACAGAAAATGATGTCCGTAGTTACGTGAAAAAAGTTGAGGATAATTAAGAGAAAGATAAACCCCAAATTGATTTGTTTGAAAGCGTCTGTCGACCGACGCATACGTCTGTTATGTGACTTAATGGTGCTCTTAATAAAAAAACAAGGGTAAGTTTATATAAAATTTGGGGTTAGGGACTCTTAAATTCATCTCTAAATTAAAATGGAGTTTTCATTAAATACTAATACGAGATGTACAAGTAATGATTTCGAATGTATCGATTGTGTAGTGGATTAGGTCTCTGCTTTGCATGCGGGCAGCACGGGTTTGATCCCCGCTTGAGTCGATTTTTTCTTTACTTACGGAAAAATGTATATACAGGATGGAGCAAAAGTGGGTATATACAGAGTAAATCAAAATTCGCGACGTTTATAAAAATGACGGATTGACGTAAGAAGAATGGCGGAAGACAGATGTAACGTAAGCAAACTGGCGAATTACAGATGTGACATAAGAAAAAATGGCGGATGACAGATGTAACGTAAGATAAATGGCGAATGACAGACGTGACGTAATAAAAATGGATGATGACAGATGTGACGTAAGAAAAATGGTATTATCGTTAATGAGTTTTCTCATTAAAAAGCGATTAGTGTTAATTATTTTTTCCATTTAAAATCGATTAGTGCTAATGGGTTTTTAATGAGAAACCCTTTTAGAAAAAGAATAGTGCTAATGGGCTTTTAATGAGTATACCCACTATAAAAAGATTAATACTAATCTGGTTTTTAATGAGAAAAATCGATTAGTGCGAGGGAGGCGGAGGCGGTGGTCCCAGACTCCCCATTTTACCCTAATGAAATGTGCCAGAATGGCGCGCAATTCGTTATACTATGTGTACCACCTTCTCTGAACTTTGTGTCGTTTAAATTATGAAATGTTGGTTCGGTTGCTATCTGGCCAAGTTCTACAGGGTTTATTATTAAGGACGCTCTTTAGTTTCTTAACTCGTTTAAATAGTTTCCCCCAAGTATTACTTATGCAATTTTTTTATCATACCAGGGCATTTCTACATCTTAGTTTTATGCAGATTCGTTCTCCCTATTCAGTATTTCAAGTAAATATTTTTCTTCTATTTCATTAACTGTTATACCTTTTTCACTCACAACTCGTATAGCCCAGATTTCGTGTAATACCATAGTTTCATTTTATAAACAAACAAGCTGAAAATGCAAGGCATTGTCGCAACGAACTTCCAAATGTAGACTTACTTTAAAACAATTTAAAGAAATTAAAATTATTATGTTGTAATAATTATAGGTATTCAGATAAAATACAAAAATTTATAAACAACAAAAGAGACATTTTAATATAATTTTATTTTATTGAATAAATATTTTAAAAGCTATATACGTGTGTGTGTATGTATGTATGTATGTATGTATGTGTGTTTGTGTGTGTGTGTGTAAATAAGGGGGCATCATATTTCGATTCAGTTTTTTCAGAGGATTCTAAATATGTATCGCACATTAATTTTGGACCTATTTGAAATTTTGATAAAAATTAATTCCCCGGGGGGGTCGGGTATCCGTGGTCAGATTTTGTGGGGGGTACCATATTTCGACTCAGCTATGTTAGGGGAGTCCAAATATGCATCGCACATTAATTTTGGACCTATTTGAAATTTTAATTTTCCCGACGGAATATCGCGGGGGCACGGCATCCCCGTGGCCCGATTTCAACTGACATCAAAACTTAAGCTCAGGACACCGAGCTGAATCGATTGATGTATCACACATTGATGTCCGACCATTAGAAAGGCCTCGGACGGACAGACAGACGGACGACAAATCGATTTCATAAACGAACGAAGTTCGTTGAAAATGTTTAACTTTGCATTCTATTTAATTCTTTCTTATACAGTGGCATAATTTCACGTGTTGACCTGCAATGGTGAGATCGTCTCCTGTTTTCTGGATCAAACTTCAAACACGAAATCGTTAATGTTTTGTGTTTTCTATCAAATATATATTTCATCCAATCGTTCAAGGACATAGCAGAGTATGCAAATAATATCTCAAATGTGCCTATTGTAATCTTAGTAAAGTTTTTAAATGCAAAATTGTTGTAAATGTCAATCAAGTCTATCGCCCGCAGGGGCCTATCAAACATCTTTTGTGTACCAACGCCTCGCTTACATTTCAATGTAAATATTCTGGTCAGCAGTAGTCTAAACGACGCCATAACAGTTTCGTTACAAAAATAATATTTAGGAATTCACCATATGTGTAATACAGGCTCATTTTACAAATTAATTGTGGCAAGTTTTAAAAGTATGATTTTTTCATTGCCTAATGATCCTGACGGCTTTGTCAAGAGGATTGAACAACAGTTGATACTTTATTATTTGAACTGTGAGGAACTCAGCGTTGAGATATGCAAAAACTAATTTAACGAAAAAAATATAATTCTAAATTAAACTATTTAGTTTTGTAAACCTTTTTGTTTATAGCCATATGGATAGTTATTTTTGACAACTTTTACTCTAGATATTTTAAATTTTTAATTTTAAATTTTTTGAACGGACTCAATATGGTATTTATTGCTCCTAATGTTTTTCTGTTTACTCGTTAACATAATTTATCCTGTCTTCAAATGTATGGCTAAACAACTTTGAATTTTCAATAATTAATGCTATTTTTAGATAAAAACAGTATTAAAATTTACATATTATGAAAGTTTAAAACAGTAGAGGATCATTATGCAATTAAACTAGTATAAGAAATAAGATATTGACAAACTTAAGAACTTAGGATATAGGATAAATTAGCAAATGTGCAATTGACTACAGCTATGTATAAATTTTTTGTTTATTCTTTTGGGAAACATCTTGATTAATAGTGTTTTCTTTTATTTTCAGGTATGTCTGCTGTTGGACTACTTTGGTAAAGTATTTATCAGAATGTATTTGATAATATATGTTGATGTTCGGTTACAAAATATCCAGGTTTAAGCTTTATGAAGTGAGTACGTCATAAATGACAAGTAGAAATACATGTTTAGTTAACTGTAATCTCTGTTGCAAATTTGTTACTGCAATTCGTTTTTATTCTCGCTTGTTAAAATGTTCTATGTCTGAAACAACACCGAAAGGCACTTAAAGGAATAACAGGAGTATCTAGGGGGATTTCGAGGAGCAGTCTGGCGCAGTAATGGCTGCCTTTTTACTGGGTAGTTTGGCAAAACGTTTCAAAGCAGAGTTTGCCAACAAGTGTACAAAAGATGTTTACGAGAGATCTTCACTAAAATTTGGCCCCGGTCAAAGGTCGCCTGCAGTATAGTTATTAAATTTAGAACAAAGGGAAGGAAATCCCGTAAGAAAGAAAGATGTATCGACCTAGTACAGTGATGCAGGAGCAATAAATGGCAGAAGATGGAACAAAATTGAGTAATGAACAAAATTTTACCTAAGTGCGATTTCAAACTACGTTATTATTAGCACTTGTCGTGTTAGGTTTTCAATCGGTTAAGTTTATGGACGCCAAGTACGTGTAGTTTAATAACATTTCCTCTGGATGACGAATAACCCAGGGGATTTTTAATTACGGTGTATTCTCTTGGTAAAGTGGCTTTCCATATAAAAGGACATCTGTCTGGTTGAACGAATAAAACAAATTTCAACTCATCTTGCTTAAATTTATTCTAAATTAACATTATTTGAGCATTTCTGTGAACAAATAGGCATAAAATAACTTTAAATGTACTTGCATTGATATTCGGGTAGTGATCTACTCCTAATACTTTGATCTTTAACTAGAATAAACTGCAGTATCATCAACTATCAGTTGATGTCCTATTTTTACACCTCTATCATTTCCTTGAGAGCAGATTCTAACTCTTCCTTGCTAGATGCTAATACCGCTATATTATCTGCAAATCTAAGCATATTAATCTTTTGTCCCTGCATAATAATTCCAAATGTCTTCCTGTATTTGACAGTATTTATTGCTTCTTCGATGTACAAGTTAAAAATTAATGGCGATAGGGCACACCCCTGTTTCATCCCTTTCCTAATATTTACTTCTCTACGTTCCTTATATAATTCTATTACCGCTGTTTGGTGTTTATATAAGCCATGTACTATCCGTCAATCCCTAAAACTCATTCCAATCTTTTTGAATATTTCGAACATTTTTTTCCATTTTGAATTGTCGAATGCTTTTTCTATATCCACAAACCCGATATACATGCTTTCCCCTTTTTCTATTGTTTTCTCCATTCGGAGTTGCAATAGCCTCCCGTGTTCTCCTGCTTTGCCTAAACCCCAATTGATCTTCTCCTAGTATTTCTTCAGCTAATTTTTCCATTCGTCTTTGCACAATTCTAGTTATTATTTTTGACACGTGCGCTGTCAAACTTATTATTCGAAAATTTTCGCATCTATCCGCGCATCTCTTTTTTGGATATAGGATATAGGATATTCCAAGTCATCATTTTCAATGTCTGATCCGTTCTAATGCTGTTAGTTACTCTTTTGCATATAAATTCCCTAAATATTTAGCCATATAATAACTTTTCCCTACATTTTCTATAATGACGTTTCCTCCCGCGTCCTTTATATTTTTACTATACGGTTTTATATCACTAAAATTCATTCTAATTAGTTTTCTATGCTTAGTTTGTCTTTGATATTTACATCTTAGTTTATACTTTGTTGCACTTTTCATCAATCCATTGTTCTTTAGCTTTCCTGCATTTTCGAATAATTTTCAATTTTATGGCTTTGTATCTCTGTTTTTCTGTTTCGTCTGATTTATTTTTGTATTTTTGTCGTTCTTCTATTAAATTCAGGATATCCTTTATTATCCATGGTTTCTTATTTTCTTTTTGTGTATAGCCCAGATCATCCCTGACCGCCATGTCTAAGTTGGATTTAATATTATTCTATTCTATTTTTACTTCCTTAGTATGTGACATTTTAGCAATTCATTTAATTTTTTGCAAATCTTTCGTGGATATCTTTATCTTTTAGTTTCTCAAAGTCAAAGTGCATTTTTCCGTTCCCTTTTTTCAGATTTTTTTATTTAAGAGCAGCCTCCATAGTTACGATGTTGTGGTCAGTGTCTATATCTGCTTCTTGGTAGCTTCTACATATTTTTACTTGATTCCTAAACCGGTTGTCTAACAAGAATGTAATCTATTTGATATCTTCCTATACCCCCTGACATTTTCCATGTGTATCGTCTTCTAGCATGATGTTGAAATAATGTGTTTGTGATGGTTAAATTGTTCTTGTCGCAAAATTCTACCAGTCTATTTCCTAAACCAAATAAACCTACTGCCGTCCCTTTCCCATCCTCACCTACCAATACATTAAAATTCCCCATAATTATTAAATTTTCATGTCCTTTTACGCATCTTAGTACGTCTTCGATATCTTTGTTGATTACTTCTTCCTCTTCCTCACTGTAGCTGGAGGTGAGCATGTAAACTTGTATTATTACTGTATTTACCGGTTTAGTTTCTAATCTAACCATGAGTACTATTTCGTTCTTTTCTAGGTAGTTTTCTACATAGTGTCCTATCTTTTTTCTCATAACTATACCCACACCCGAGTTTCCTTCCTCTGTTCCTGTGTGAATTACCCTAATGTCTTCGTTCCAAAAGTCCACCGCCTCTCGCAACCGAACTTTGAACGTTACTATGTCTAATGCTAATCTATTCCTTTCAATTTTCAAGTTCTCTAGCTTACTTACTTGCTTCATACTTCTGACATTCCACGCTCCGGTTCGCTGAATGTTCGCGACTCTTTTTTTATACTTTCCGGTCACATCCTCCCAAGTAGTTCCTTCCCTGAGATCCGAATGAGGGCCTATTTTAACTCCGTAATCTTACACTCCAGAGGATGCCATCATTTTAATTACAATTTAAGTACGCTGTGTACTTGGGAAGTAATGTGGTGGTTTTCCGTTGCCTTCCATATCGCAGTGGTGTCTTAGAATGCCATACCGACCGATTATTTTATTGTATAACATTTCTGTCACGCGAATCAAGCATAAACTGCTATGGCACAATTATGCAAAAGTCACGTGCCTACAGCTATTTTGTTATTCTGGCAGTTTGAATAGATACATTGAAAATATTTTTACTTTGTATGAAATGATATGATTAAATTCTGTCACCTGGTGTCTATGAGTTGTATCGGCTAAGCGTCTGTGTTTTTTAGTAATGAACGTCATTGTCAGAATATACTTATGATATTGTCTGGACTTACTTTGTGTTATTTATGAATACTCGCGTGTTTCTATAACATTAAGCCTACTTAATTTAACTAAAGTTTTGTAAAAACTTGTTTTATATTTGGAATAATTATGATATGGAAATGCATACTAGTCATTTCGCTTTTATTTATTCCATAATTCTAAAGCTTTCTGATAATGATTTGACAATGCTATGAAAATTGGCTGTTACAAATATTATCCTTATCTATTTTGTAGTTTTGAAATGATTTTTGAACCTGAGTTACGCTTCAATATATACTTAACACTAAGAAAACGAGGTTTCGTTGTTTTTAAGTTTATTACCTTTTATAAAACTAAAATTTTATTGAAATTGTCTTTCTTAATGAACACTATTATTTACGAGACTAGAATATACTGCATGTATCAATATTAATTTGTCTATATAAAATTTATTTTCTTTTTTTTTTAAATTAGGTTTTTATTTAACGCAACGTCAACACGTTACTCAGTACAAATTAGTAATTATAGAAACTAATTGGTCTAGTTTAGTCAACCCTACCCTAAACTAATCCTTATATTAAGTTTTCTGATGCGCTTTTGGATTTATAACTGACACGAATTGCATAATAGAAATCGATTCTTGACCGACTTTACTCCTGTCTAGAAATAGACAATTCAAACTAGCAATTACTTGATATGGTTAATCACGCTAAAATGAAAATGCAAATGTAATTTTGTTCGTCTCTAATACCTGATTATTTACTGTTTTAATTTGAAAATAAAGTGAAGGGGTCTCGCTCTGATTTCCTCATTTATCTTAAGCATCCTTTTAAAAAGTTCGTAAAGCGTACATAAAGAGGTTAACGAGCGCGGTTTTTTTTTGCTGGATGCGTTGGCCAATTTTTAACATTTACATTTACAAATTGTTTCGTCAGTTTTTCGGGTAGTGAGTGAACGAAAGGGAAAATGTGTTCAAAAGGGTAGCGGTACATATACTGCTTTTGTAAGGCGCATACGAATTTCGCTATTAGTTTCTAAAATATATTTTACTTATAGAAAGTACTTCAAGTTTGTGTATAATTTGGAAACGTCATCAAAGAACAAACTCTTCAATAACTCATCCGTCTTTATCTCAAACTTAGGTTTGAAGTATTCTCAATAAACCTGTTTATAGACTTTATGGAACTTGTACATTGAGGCATTATTGCACACTAATAGGTTACTATTCTGCACTGCTAGAGTACTATCGTGTACTGGTGGAGCACTTTTGTTACCGTATCAAAGTACCCCAGCGCACATTTTTAAAACATTAACAATTTATATGTTCTTTGGACATTTTAGAATCACATAACCTCATTTAACAATTTTTGTACGGAGATATTTCTAAAACTAGTTTTGGTTTTTAATTTTGGAGAAAATATTTATTGTAAAGATGTAAAAAAATGTTTGTGTTGTGTTGAATCCTGTTTAAAACTGGATCTCGGTAAATCAATCATTTTAAATTCATTTTATTGGTATTTCTTTATGGTTGTGTATTTGTCTACAAGGTTCTTACATGTAGAAAAATAAATACATTGCTTACAGTTTTCGTGGCAAAGTTTCACCGTTAACCCTGGAAAATGGTATTCAAAAAGAGCTTGAAGTGGAAAGTTGTAGTGTAATTATTTTTAATGGATTAGCTTATGTTTTGTGGGGTACTGAATACGAATCTGAAGTTGTCCAACAAATTTTTTTGTCAAACGAGCACTAAAAATGAGTTTTTGACATATAACATACAAAGCAAGTATTATACGCAAAAGGTGATCCTATATTAAAATAAAGGTGAGAAAGTTATCCGCTATTCATGTTTTGTCTCATTATTTGTTCGACATACGGTTTCTGCACAAAGGGCATTGGAAAATCTGCAAAAGTAGGTAATTTTTTGAAAGTGTCAAAGAACAAATTAGTCATTATATGTTTGCGCATTCGGAGCATCCCTAGTATTTTACGAATTAGTAAATGATTATAGACGAATAGTACATAGCTTATACAAAGAGCAAACAGCAGTAATAGAATTAGAGCAGGAACGTAGAGAAGTAAACATTAGGAATGGGGTGAGACAGGGATGTGCCCTATCCCCATTAATTTTTAACTTGTACATTGAGGCAATGAGTACTGTCAAATGCAGGATGACGTTTGGAATTACTATGCAGGGACAAAAAATCGATATGCTTAGATTTGCAGATGATATAGAGGTATTAGCGTCTAGCAAGGAAGAGTTAGAAGTTGCTCTTAATGAAATGGAAACGGTTCTAACAGAGAGATACGGTATGAAAATTAACGAAACTAAAACTAAAGTACTAGTATGCAAAGGAGGGGAAAATAAATCAAAAACAAGAATTCAAATATGTAACACGAACTTACAAGAGGTTAAGAATTTCTGCTACCTATGAAGCCAAATAACGCGAGATGGGAAAATCGCAAAAGGTATAAAACAAAGATTAGCACAAGGTCGTGCTACATTTAACAAGAAAAAGCAACTACTGTGTTCAAAGACAACAAACATAGAAACAAGGAAAAGATTGCTTAAAACATATGTGTGGAACACAGCACTGTATGGCTGTGAAGCCCGGACAGTAGGAGAAACGGACAAGGTAGAAGCCTTTGAAATGTGGTGCTACAGACGTATGATGAAGATATCATGGATAGACAAAGTTAACAACGAGGGTGTATTTTTTGTGAAAAATGTTCGTCTAACATTTTTCAAGCGGACCGTGTCGGGATTCGAACCCGGGATCTTGGGCGTAGTAGTCACACACATACCAATTACGCCACGGAGTCGCCTCCCCTTCACAACCACCGAATGTCGGAGAAATAGGGTATATAATTGTAAAAGAATAGAAGGGGATCGAACTCATCTAACTAGAAAGAACAGCGCCTATGATGAAAGACAACAAACATAGAAACTAGAAGAAAATTGTTGAAAGCGTATGTATGGAGCACAGCACAGTATGCCTATGAAATACGGGCAGTAGGAAAAGCAGACAGAAAGAGATAGAAGCCTTCTGAAATGTTGTGCTTTAGATGTATGAGGATGGTAGCATGGACAGACAAAGTTAATAACAAATAGGTTGTAGCAATAGTAGAGGAATAAAGATATCTGTGGAAAATGAAAAAAATAGGAGAAATGTAAGAACATTTCTGGGGAATAGTACGGGATATACTACAAGCAGAGATAGGAAAAGAGAGGTAGAGGTAGACCGAGATCAGAGTTTCGCACACAGATAGTCGTAGATGCAGAGTGTGAATATTTCACGGAAATGTGTAGGTTGGGGACCGAACTGCATCTAACAATAAAGAACAGCGCCTATGATGAAAGACAAGAAACATAGAAACATGAAGAAAATTGTTGAAAGCATATGTGTGCAGCACAGCACAGTATGCCTATGAAATATGGGCAGTAGGAAAAGCAGACAGAAACGGTAACAACCTTTTAGAATACTGTGCTTCAGATGTATGAGGATGATAGCATGGAGAGACAAAGTTAATAACAAACAGGTTATAGAAATAGTTGGGGAACAAGGATATCTGTGGAAAAAAATAGGAAAAATAGAAGGGCAGAATACGTTCTAAAGCATTTTTGGGGAATAGTATGGGATATATTACATGCAGAGATAGGAAAAAGGAGGTATATCAGATAGTTATAGATGCAGATTGCAAATTTCAGGGAAATGTGTGGATTAGTTCAGAATAGGAAACAATGAAGGTACGCGTCTAACCAGTTCCAGGACTGAAGACCTAATGATCATTATGGAATGATTATTAACATTGAAATAAAACCATTAGCTATACCGTGCATTTATATTTCCAATGCTCCACCAGAAGGTACTACATTGGTCAGGAGGCGAGTTTTTTGTTGCCTGGAAATTTAGAATTTTGCCGAACCCTTGCCGTGCCAGGCAAGGTAGGGATCTTTAACGTGCGTGACAACACTCACACACGGGACCTCCATTTAACCTCTCATTCGAACGAGGGCGTAATTTTTGTGAAAAATGCTCACCTGTCATTTTTCAAGCAGTCGGCCGTGTCGGGATTTGAACCCAGGACCTTGGGATCCGGAGTCTCACGCTTACTACATTGATCCACGGCGACGCCCCCCCTCCCCATCTGCTATACCGCGCTTTCTTTGTCAAAGATTCCATATCTGCGGGAATGCTTTCCACATGTTCTACACCTAACAAAAGATAATGAAAATAATTAATGACAGTTCAAATTGATTGATAATTTAATAGTTATGCAAACTGTATTAGGATATATATTTTGAACACATAAATAAGAGTGAAAAAAAGGAGAACTGGAATTATTTATACCTAGTCAGATTCAAGTATTTCTGGAAATTTCCGGCCATTCTCGTTTTCTTCTATTTCCGTAAGTGGCATACTTTTGCAACTGTTTTTGCAGTTCACCCACATATTGGAACAGTTGTTGAGGCCTACTTTTTTGCATCCACGTCGTGCTGTATTTGCAAGAAATAAGTCGCAAAATAGCTTTAAGTGCTTGTGGTTGTAGCATGGTTACTGGCTCCAGACCATCTTTGGTTTTCTTTCGACCTCATTCTTCAGGATCTTTTGTATTTCCAAGCCATTGTTGAACTTAAAAATACCCTCTCGAGGAACGTTGCTAAGTTGCAGTCTCAGTAGGAGGTAGGGATGCCAAATAGACGGATGTCTTGTATACAGACCTAAAGTAGCATTCATACCAGTAGAGGAAAATCAGGAATCCTGGAACCTCATTTCCACCAGCATCCCCGTTTCCACACACATCTGGACCAATTAGTTTTCTTCAACTAGCCATTTCATTCTTCGCGATAAATCTATCTTGCTTGGTGTCAATTAATATTAGATTTTTCTCAGCTACCTGAATTTCTAAGATTTTTTAGATAGCATCACTCCCTGAGGCGGTACCCCAATTTTAAGAATTTTTACCGGTAACATTATGAACCAAATAGTTTTCTTCGATTACCATTTCATCTTTCGCGATAAATCTATCTTGTTTGGTATCAATTAATATTAGATTTTTTCAGCTATCTGAATGTCTAGGAATTTTTTAGATAGCATCATCCCCCAGGGAGCTGCCCTCATTTTAAGATTTTTTTACCAGCAGCCATTTCTGACCGTTCTTATAAATTTTTTAGCCACGCGACACATCAAATTAGTCTAGAATTTTACGCAGAATCTGAATCTTCAAACAGATTTAAAATTCGACCATTCCTTACCGTTTTACACACATACCCACTAACAAACATATAAAAGATTATTTTTTGTTTCTTTTAAAATAAATGTACCGTATTCTTAAGCATTATGTTCAAAACTTGTTCTTTAATAAAACATTCTAAACCCAACACACTTCATCAAAAACACGAGGGACTTTTAAAAAGGGTAAACATTTTATCAATTTCCTAGCTTTACTTTTTAATTTCTAAACGCATGTCGTAACATAATTATGTAGTTAAGTCAATGCCAAATAGGAACTTGGAAAATACAATTCATATCTGAACTAATTTATTGCCGATTATTAATCACAGAAGGCACTCGCGAAATCGGTAGATAATTTTTTTCTAGTAGCCATCCTCGACTACGTATTTAGGGAAATACAAATTCTATAGTTAAAGCACTAGCAATCAACGACACTTTATATATATATTACTCATATTTAGACCAGGGTAGAAAATTAAATATTCACATCAAATAATTTTAATCACCGTGTATAAGGAATTTTATTAATTAATACGCTTTATTAAAACCGTGAAGCATAAAAGGTCAGTCGTTTCATTAAACATAAGAGATTTAAATCATGTACAAGACGCTTTATATCAAAAGAAGCAGTATTAAAAAGCTCTGCGTGTAATGTAATTATTCCTAAACAAATGGAAATTACGTGCAAAATTTATATTAATTAATCTATTTGAAGTAACCGGTAGTAAAACAAAGTGTACACATAATAATTAATATTTAACTTGTATTCGCTAAATATGAAAGGATAGAAGTCAATTTTAATTGGAGTTAATTAAACCATTATTAATAATAAGCATAAAAGTCTGTGAAAATCCCAGATTATAATACCAGAAAATAAAGCTCTGAGAATTAATATTATTTTGAACACCTGCGTAGTTTAAATATCACGTACGGCGAAAATTGTGTAGATAACAAATGGTTTCAAAGAATCTTGGAGAAACCGGGGCTTAATATTCACGAGAATGTGCGATACGGGGTTATTAAACCCAGTTAGTCCACATGGACTAAAATATAATCGATAATAAAGAGTATCAATTTGCACCAATACGAACAGGTTAGAAAAGGAAAGAGAAAATGCGTCAAGCAAAGACACATAGAGTGAAAGGCGTGATTTAAGCAACGTCACGAGGGTCACAATTGGTTGAAAATAGGATGCAAATATCAGAGGTAGAAACAACAATTTCTGTACAAAATTAATTAGTTTTTCTCGGACATGTTTGCGTGCCGTGTGGAAATTTTCTGAGATTTAAATGGGGCGAGTGAAAAATTCGTAAAAATCGACACGCGAGCGACGGACTGGGAACATAAAATGAGAAATTCTTAAGAATTACCCGTTTTGGGGAACAGACCGACAGACAGGCTTTTTGCAATATATACCGAGGTGAACATAAACAAGGCCTCTTAGACTCTTAGACTTTTGACTATTCGATGCGTTAAAAGCTCTTACATCCGCGACTTGATTGAAGATGTTAAACAGTGCATGTTAGTTTGATAAAATAATTTAAAATTTTGCTTGTATATTTTAGTGATTCATAATAGTTTGTTATTTACGTGCTAACATGAATGTACTTCAGTGCACTTAGATACAAGGTAATAAAATTTAGTATCACTGTACCAATTAGCAAAATTTACAACGACAAATGTATACACAAAAGTAGGCAGTTTTGGCGTATATTGGTGAAAGACGCATGAATTTCTTTGCTATTTTTCGGGGGTGTTAATAATTAAATGGTTCACATACGTGTCTGGATCCACGAAACAAGGGTCAGATATACACAGAGGAGTTCCGGAAAAGCCCAGAAACAACTTTAAATAAATGGTGATCGAGAAAATTTTAAAAGCGTTGAGAATTAGAAGCCGTAAATATAATCCTGTTGGAATGGTGTGATTAACTAAAGGGACGATGTACGTTGAAGCTACGAGGACAGTAACCTTCAGGTAAATTATACTATTTTGTTTGACATTTTTGTGTGTGTTGAATTACTTTGTAATTGATTTGCTTTAAATGGACATTAGTGAAATTGTACTAGCCATAAAATTTTAATGTTAAGATGAAATTTGCTTGTTTAAGTAGAAAGGGGTATTTTGTATTGATGTTCTGGATTATGATGAAATTTTAGGTATGTCTTTGAGCTCAATTAGACGAACCTGGTTAATTAACGTAAAGGGGTGGTAGATGCTCCCTTTTTACTCTGCTTATATTGTTATATTAATTAGTAGGCATCCAACAAGGACTTTAATTCTGGATGCACATTAAAATGATAATAAAATTAATCTTGAAATACTTTTTAAAACTGAATTTTATGCTGAAATTTAATTTGAAAATTTAATGTATTCTGAATATTGATGTAAATAGAGTTAACGTTGATGTTTGTGGTAGGAATGTGTTGTTTAATTTTATGAATGAGGAGGTTTATAAAATTAGGTGAGCAGCCGAGGCGAAAACAGGATCACAGCAATATATATATATATATATATATATATATATATATATATATATATTAGACTTCATTTAGTAATACAGATCAATTAACGGATAATTATGTCAACTGTATATAACACGATCTATAGATAAACACATGTCGCAGGGAGCGAGGGGATTATTAAGGATGGGTATTGTGGGTATGTGTTATAACTAACTTACATGCTAATACACAATAAAATATATACACATATAAGTACCTATCCTATATATTTATGCCCCATGCGTAGGTTAATATGCTTCCGGGGCTGACGTAACGCTTGTCATCTTCGCCCGAAAGACTAATTTTATTAATTAACTGTGTATAAAGCTGGTGTGTAATAATTACAACTGAAACGCGTTGTTAGTCAATCGACATTTTGCAGATTACAAAGACAACAAGATATTGGTTATCCAGCGAACACCACGTGGAGGTAACACGTACACTCTGTCCACCAAGATAGAAGCAGGAAGGATTTGGAAGAAGGGAAGGTGGGAGAAGAACTTAAAAATTATAGAATCTTAAAACTAATGTATACAATAGATGTACAAAATCTATACAAATATAAACAACTATCTTAGACATATATCTTTATGCCTCCATGCATAGGTTAATACACATCCAGGGATGGCGTAATGCTTATCATCTACGCTCGATAAACTAATTTTATTAATAAGCTGCGTATGTAAATCGTATTTTTTACTCCGGATACATACGCAGGCAAGTACTCGATACCACCCAAATAGAGAATTAGATACTTGGTGACTGTTAATTTCCGCTTCCCTCGTGCACGCCCAGGCACATCCGTGCCCATGCACACCTCTGCCCATGCGCACCCTTGCCCATGCGCACCACACTGTTGCTCTGACTGCTATTTCGTGGTAACGTCATAGCCTTTTGTAAATAAAGAACAATGAAATACTATTCTAAAATTTTTATTCTGACATCATACATAACAAAATTTAAAAATATTTAATACCAAGCAGAGATGCGTTTATACTTAATTTTAATACAAAGTTATACACAGAAGACAGTCCTTTCTTTACGTTTGTTTGGAGTGGTTTTAATTTTATCTAATTTTATTCGCAGCTTAAAATTTAAATCGACACTCAAGTCGTCTATCTCCTTTTTTAACCAATAGTTAGATACATAGAGACCGTCTAGGTTTTCGAATTGTAAAATGTACAAAAGTTTGTCTTTATATATAAAATCTTTGATTCCACCGACAACTAGATCCATTCTATCGTGTAATTCTTGCAGCTTGTGACAATCTTTTAATCGCGGCTCTTCCTCTATATCCTGCATAGGTATCTGGTTAGCTTGATCGACTTCTTCTTGTAGGTATTGGAGGGAATCCTTATTCTCCAACTCACTGTTGCGTAGTTGCATGTCCACCACTATTGGGAATACATGGTCGTTATATGTTGTAGGACCCTCGGTTTTAAATGATCAGAAAGGTTCTTTACTAGGCAAATATACGATGTTTAGCGGAACCCCTTTGCGTGTGGTGTACGCCAAGGTTACAAAATCCGCATTCCTTAGTTCGTCTTTGTTATCTGCCATTTTGATAAATACGTTTATAGAATAACCTTTTAAAAAGTATACGGAAGGACGCCTACATCACTAAAAGAGTCTTTCTTACTAACCACAAATGCATACAGCTTGTAGAACCCGGATGTATCTAAGTCAGTCCATCGGTACATAAAGTGATCTTTTAATTCTTCTTCATTTTCTCTAATAAGATGTTCTTTGTCTAATACATCTTTGCGTTGTTCTCGTATTGTCGCAGTGTTTTCCATGTAGTCTAACTTTCGCCTTTTTGCATACATTTCCTCTAATTCCAGCTGTCTTTTTCTTCCACTTACAGCGTATGGCATGCATAATGGGGCAATTCCCTTTAGCGTAAACGGATAGAGTTTACTGTCAATATTTACGCGTTGTCGTACAACCTCTGGGTGAATGTTTATCAACCTCAATTCCGAAATGACTATTTTTTTTTGGAATTGTAGGATATGGTGTTGCAGATTGTGCAAACTATGTACTACCTGCTTTAATGTAGCACTTGTGTAAGATTTTTATTTTATCTTGGCTGACTTCCTTTTTTACTGTCCCCAAATAATTTACAGGTAAATAGTTAAAACTAAAAGCCGAAAGCACATACATTATCAAGTTTTCCCTTTCCTCTGGTTTTTCGGACAACTTAATTTGCAAACCTCTCAATTTCTTTGTATTGCTATTACCCCAATACACGTATTGTAGTAGGTTATTATACACTAAACAGCAGCTATTTTGTAGCTTGTCCGATAGCTTACTCCACATTTTGGCAAGTGGTACCGAGTACATTGGCAGCTTTGGGAAGTATAACTTACTATCTTCCAATAAGGTTAAACAGACTTTTTAAGGAATTATACACCTGTTCCGCACTGACATAGTTTCCAATTGTACAGTTGTATATTGTCGCTTCCAATCGCGTAATACCACGTTCTTTGGCCAAAGTAGACGCGAATGTTTCCCTTAAACGTGCATCTGGACAACGTATAAATCTAGTATATGATTTCCAAGTTATTTATTAATACCAGGACTTGTTATCTGACACACAAATTTGTTGTATATCTTAATTCTTGCATTGGTTGTTAGCCATGTTAAACAATCGATTCCCACAGTTTTATCGTTGTCAGCTACAACATTGCAGTTTTCTTCGTATTCGCATTTGTAGCAAAAGTAATGGTGTGTAGTTAAATAATTACACATTCCCATCTTGCTAAATATACCAGCTAATAAAGTTTCCAACTTAACATCTGCTAGTTCCACTTTGTACGAAACACATATAGGATTTTGGAATTTTTTATTAATGCTTTCGAGGGCTTCTTTTCCTATAATTTCTTTTACTTCCTGGGCCATCTTGTTAGCGCTTTCCAGAGAAAACGGAAGCTTAGCTTTAACACCATGCCTAGCAGAAACAAATCGGTCGAACTTTCTTCGTAGATAGCTGTTAAATGCACCACAAATTTCTTTTTTAGAATAAACATCCTTTTGTTTGCAGATGTTTGCTCGGCGTCAGAAAGGTCGCAAATTTTAACCAACATTATATTGTCATAAATGGTTCTGCAATTGGTGTGTGTAGGCTACCAGTCAGCATCTGTTTGTTTTCGACATAACAAATATTAGCAATATCTGTCACCAGATTATTGTTGCACATATTTTCTTCCAGCAGCCACAATACAAATCGCTCTTATTGGTATCACTTTATTCCCAAGAAGTTGAGGAACGTTAATCCCCTTGGAGACGCTCATGTTTACCGTTCTAGCTACTGCCGAATACTAGATTGAATACGAAAAATTGCCCCTTATGTACCCTATAGAGTGGGCGCGTATATTGCCGAAGATATCCGTCCTAGGTCGGATTAAATCCGACCTAGGTCGGAGGCAATTTCACCCTATAAGGCCATTTCACCCTATAAGGCAAGCGATATGGCGGTGTCCGACATATTCGGATATCTTCGGCAATATACGCCCCCACTCTGTAGGGTACATAAGGGGCAATTTTTCGTATTCAATTTAGTAATTGTTGCATTCCATTTTCATAGAATGAAGTTGGGCGTATATCTATCCAGTTTCGCACAAATCTGATTGCTAATCTTTAATCGCTCGTTTCCAAGTGCTTCTTTGAAGGGTTCATACACGTGAAAATTGCATAGCTTTCAGCCTAGGCTATACGGTGTATGATTAAGCGTTTTCCAATGCATATTCACCTGCTTGTGGGTCCTGGCGTTATCGTGGAGTATCAACACCTCACGGATGGAAAAATTTCCTCTTTTGCGTCGACACTGAAGCCTAACTTGCTCTAAGAGACCGCAGTAGTAGGTTGCGTTGATGGTCTGACATCCGTGTAAGAAACTCAACATTGGAACCCTCCCACCAGTCGCAAAAGACTCTGGCCCAACACTTCTTGCAGAAAATCGAGTTTGGGCTTTCACGGAGTTTCCTTCTCCACTCCATGTTTGCAGACTTTGATTCATGTTTCATCACAGGTGACAATTTCATGCAAAATCTTCTTCTTCTTCTTCCAAACGAATTTGAAGCAATTGAGAAATGCGAACTCGTGTAGCTTTTTGATCATCATTCATCAACTTTGGAACCGAACGAGCTTTCTGCTGATTGATTGAACATTTTCATAGCTATCACCAAGCTCTTCCGAAATTTTAAGCACTGTGAAGCGTCGATCACGTTCGATAAACTCACAAACATGTGCGATGTTTTCATTAGTCGCACTGGTGCAAGGACGACTGGGATGAGCTTGATTCATCACAAGCTCATGGTCTTGCTTGAACTCGTTGCACCAAACGTTCACCCTTGACCATGAAAGGGTAGCTTCTTTGAACTGAACCTGCAGTCTGGGGTATATTTCGGTTGATTTTCACGGACGAGGAAGTTTATTAGTGATGCGTTTCCCAATAGAGGCTGGTACACTCCTCCCACTCAACGTAAGGGCTACTCAATAAAGCATTGGACAAGCCGGCTAGTGTGGTTTCCTTACTCTAGACGCGTATCCACGTATCGACTTCAGCTGCCCGAACACATACAAATACCTATCCAAACGTAGCCACTAAAGACTCGTTCATATTTGATCGCCTCTCGTATCAATAATTTTTATCATTATTTCAAATTCTAACTATATACAGTGGAATTGTAATAGGAAAAAATTTTAAAATTATTGGAGAATAGTGACTTAATATAACCACGAAACCTTACGGTTATATTAAAGGATGTTTGAACTAAAAAGTGGCTGTCTTTAATTATTAGACCTTGTCGACAAGGTTTATAAATTTTTTAACGATATTCAAGTTACATATTCCGTTTCTACTCGACACGTTTACAAGATGTAATTATTTCACGGTTTTTGCGCTACCGACGTCTATAACATACTAAAAACCACTTCCACTAACATCGAAATACGTATATCATGACACTCTCTGAAAAACTCACTGAAAAATTTGCATAACATTCGTTCTGTAACGTACATACGTCACACAAACTCGCACAACATTTTTGAAGTGTTTCTCGTTTGTAGAATATACAAACTTTTAGGTAAATGTAAGCACTTTTATATAATTACAGTTCCAGGTGGCTTCTCAAGCTTAACTAGGATAATTAATTATTCAGGAGTGCGGTCCTTGGAGAGGAATGTGACGGATTGCCATTCCTAACTTCATTCTCGGTTTCCCGCACGATCTGTAACTGCTCTGTTTTGCGTTTAAATTTGCCGTCAAATTAGAACCTTCATGAAATACAAATTAGAAAAAGGACGGAGAAGAATATTTTATTATTTATGTCTTATCTGTTATAATACTGACACTGTGTATCGGAGGAGATTTAGCGTAACTTTTAATTGGACAAATGCAAATACCCCGTTTGAAAGACAGTTTTACTTTCACACCAATTTATAGAAGCGAAATTCTTTATTGCAGAAAACGATTTAGACTTTGCCCTGGGTAGTGTAATTTCATCATCATTAGGTCTTGAGTCTTAGAACTGGTTGGACGCGTACCTCTTCTGAGCCAACCTACACATTTCCCTGAAATTCCTACAACCTACATATCTCAGTATCTGTATGCAATAGTCTAATCTGGGACTACTCTACCACTCCTTTTACTCTCTCTACTTATAGTATAAGCCGCGCGCTATTCCCTAATACCTTAGTATGTGTCCTATCGTCTTGTCTCATATTTTTACCGGTTTCCATATATTTCTTCTTCTTTTACCATTTTCAGCATTTTTTTGTCCTGAACTTTGTCTGTTCATGGTATCTTCATCATATGTCTGTATAATTACATTATTCGTGTCCGCTTCTACTACTGTCCACGTTTCACAGCCGTACCGTGTTGTTTTCACACATAGTAGCTGCTTTTTCTTGTTAAATACAGTTTGGTCTTGTGCCTATTTTTCTTATATGTCTTGCATTTTTCTGTTTCTATACCCTACTACACCGATATGGAACGATACGCGAAGGCGTTAAGCAACCTAACGGCTGCCAATATCCCCCACTACTTAGACACTTAACTAAATCACTGGTTTTCCAATTATTTCTTCCGCACAATAATATTGCAAAACCAACGCCTATAGCTGTTTACGATAATCATCAAGTTTAATCATAATTACTTTTCTCATTTTTAAGTTTTCTGTCTGAAACTGGTTGGACGTGTACCTCCATTGTTTTCATTATCAGCTAATCTACACATTTCCCTGAAATTCCTACAGCCTACATCTTTCACTATCTGTGTGCAATAGTCTAACCTACGTCTACCTCTACTTCTCTTTTTTCCTTTCTCTGCTTCTAATATATTACGCACCCTTCCCTCATGTGTCCTATCATCCTATCTCTTCTATTTTTTTACGGTTTTTCACATATTTCTTTCTTCTACTCGACTAAACTGATCACGTAACCGCCGTCACATCTGTTCTTGTTAATGGCTCCTGAACAATTAATTCTAATTTTCTGTGTCTACTGTCTAGCGATCGTCCGTTTCTCCCTACTCTTTATACGTTTAGTGTGTGGGAGGTATGTCATTGTATAACATGAATCAAGCGTGAACTCATACGGTCCTATCACCCAAAAACTACGTGCTTGCGGCTATTTTATTATTCTAACAATTTGAATAAATACATTGTATCGAATGTGGATTATTGGGGGTGAATGAGGTGATAAGATATGCTAATTATAGGGAAGGACCAATTGCTTTTGTAGCAATACTGATGGCTGTGGAGCGGTTATGTAATAACTAAAAAACAACTACAAACTACTTAAAGAAGGGTATAAATACCTTAAGTCCTGTGCCGCTGTGGGCAATAAAACGTTCACACACAAAAGCTTCGCGGACAACCAAAAACACGCACGTCCGGGTGATGGTGTCGCTTTCGAAAGCTCTCACACAACCGTCTTCTGCAAGGGTTCGAATGCAACTCACTTTACGCACTTTCACTGCCGGTATATAAATGTTTTTCTGAAAACTGTAGGATACCCGCACTAAGTATTTATTGTCACCAATTCCAATAAATGTTCGATGATGACGTAACATACCGCCCACCAAATTCATAGAATTTTGAAAAGGAGGGGAGTAGGTTGGGTGAAGGAAATCACATGGGATTTGACCTTGCTAGGAAAACAGGTAACGAAAGATAGGGTGGTACACTACAGCGAGCGATATTACCAACTATGCAAAAATAAAAATATATATGTAAATAAGCAAATATTTAAAAATAATATACTACTATACATGTAAGAAATGTGTATATACATCTAAACATAAAATAAAATTAAAATACCGGTAGCGGCGCTAGTTTGACCAAAGGTCGTTTTAATGTGCCATGTGCAGTTTTGATCTGGGTAATACGTGCTGCCGGTAGGTCTCCCATAGGAGTTACCAGGACCGGTTTGGTACGAAAACATCTATGACATGATGATAAATAATTTCTGATTGAATTTTTAATAGAAAGGATCCAGAAATTCTGTTGTATAAGATACGCTGTGGTATTAACACCGGGATGGCAATACCTTGTTAATCGGTGCCGCTGAGGCAATAACGCAGGAAACTTTTCGAAATAGGAAAGCGAAGAATGTGCCAAGCGCCCACCTACTCTTAAGATATTTTGTGGATCAACAAATGGAGAAAGTTTTCGCAAGCTTTTAGGTAATTTGCGGTTTGCCTTGATCGAAGCTATTTCCTTTGAAAATGTAACATTTTGTACATGCCGAACGATTATCATGAGAGCATTGTGTATTTCAATGTCTGTTAAGGGACCCGTATGACGTTGAGCCATGGGTTTAGAAAATCTATAGATGTAAGCCACGATGCCTTGGATTTTATATACCGATGAAAAGCGACTTAGTAAAATGTCAATGACGTTTGGATCTGTTTGAGCGACAAATGTTAAGATCTTCTTTTCCGTAGTTACCTCAGCAATTGAGATTGACAATGTTGGTTGAGGCGGCCACGAGTCACTAGGGTAGTGAAGCCATTCAGGCCCCGCCCACCAAAGCGAACATGAAATAACCGCGCTTGGCATTAATCCCCGAGATGCAGGATCAGCCGGATTATGCGAAGATTTAATATAAAACCATCGGCTAGTTGCAATGCTTTCTTGAATGTGGCTAACACGGTTTGCCACAAAAGTTTTCCAACGAAAAGGTGGAGAACGTATCCAAGTGAGAGCGACCGTAGAATCACTCCACGCTGAAACATCGGAGATTTCAATCAAGCCTTGATAAGACCGATTGGTAAAAGAAAGTAAATCGGTTAATAAAACGGCGGCACATAATTCCAAACGTGGAATTGAAATGCGCTTAATTGGAGCTACCTTTGTTTTAGCGGTTACAAATTGTACAGTTATTTTTCCAGTAGTTTGATTTATGAACTGAAAATATACTACCGCTGCATACCCTACCTCGCTAGCATCGCAAAACCCATGCAAATGACAAGTAAAAGGATCCGAAGGGGGTAAACAACGTGGTAACTTTAATGACGATAATAACGGCAACTCTTCTTGGTATTGCTGCCATTGAGACGAAATGTCTGCTGGTGGGATGTCATCCCAATTTAAACCTAACATCCACAGATGCTGGATTAGGCGTTTTGCAAACAGTGTTAGTGGGGCTAAAAACCCTAATGGATCATATATTCTGGCAACTTTGTAACCTACAAACTTTATTAGACTTCTGACATTTTATGCTCTGTATCATAGAATGTTAAAAATGTTGTTCGCATTTCTTCTGATCGCCCTTCGTTTTGTTTGTATTTCTTCCAAAGGCCCTTTTCTTCGTAGTCTCGATGCGAAAATCTGAACGAGTTTATCTTTGGAATATTTCACTGGCAGCTCTGTGGCTTAGTTGCTTCGTGTGTGACTACTAAGTCCAAGGTCTCAAGTTTGATGCTCGATGCAGTTCGTTTGAAAAATGTTAGGCGAGCATTTGTCACAAAAATACGCTCTCGTTCGAATGAGAGGTAAAATGGAGGTCCCGTGTGTGAGTGTTGTCATGCACGTTAAAGATCCCTACCTTGATTGGAATAGCAAGGATTCGGCAAAATTCAAGATTTCCAGGTGAAAAGACTCGTTTTCTGGCCGATGTAGTACGTTTAGATGGAGCTTTAGAAAATCAAATGTAGGGATTATTTCACTAAAGAAGGCGCCAATATATAGGTTTATGAAGTTGCATTTTTGTTAAATATCTCTGAGGATCTTTGATGCAGTGGTTTACCGTTTTCTCTACATTCTTACGTCACTGGCCAAGCTAGTGGTTAATCTGTCTTTAGAGACGATTTGTCTTTCCTGGAACTAGAATGTACTTCTATGTTGTCTTGATGAAGGCGGAATCAAGTAGATAAGCTATATTCGTTCTGACTCGAAAAAGTTGTTCTAATCTGTAAAATATAGACATTGTTAACAAATTTATAAAGTAAGCTTTTTTAAATATGGCTTACGTCCTTGTAACATCATCCATTGCGTTGTTTTGACGCTGGGATTTTCGGAGTAAAGGGTGCCGCTAAAAGAATATAAGCTTTGTTTAAAAGCTTGGTTTTGAAATGTGTTAACTGCGCACGCTTATTTTTTACTGTTTCGTTGAAATGAGTAAGCTTCACTTTTTTATATCTTGCCGGGGAAAAATTCGAACTGAAAAAGGACGGCTCCCTTAAGGAAAGCTCCGGAAAAGCTCGTAGCAGACTTGTAACAAGGTTGGTGCAAGTAAATCATCTACTGCACTACCAAGACAACCATAAGATCTAGAAATAATACGAACCACTAAGAATATAAGGGCGCCAGGGAATGGAGCAATAGGAAAACAACACAGGTATTCCACGTTTTCGAACTGGTCCTAAAACAACTCTATATTAAAAAGGAAAGGTAAAAAAGATAAGTCATTGCCTAATGACATTCATATAATAAGTTCAACTCAGTCTCAAGAAACGAAACAAAATAGGCATAAATTAACTTTTTATTATTTTTCAAATTGCAGAAGTGTTATTTTCAATTAAGTATTTCGCGTAAAGAGTGGCCAAGGGGGGCAGTTTGAGTGTATAAATACGGAAAGAAAATTAAAATCGCTCTCTTTTATTCTCTTTTACTCTCTTGACTACTCTTGATGTTCGTATCGCTTTAACTACGTAAACCGACGTTGTAGTAGAGTTTTGTGAGTATTAAAATTTATTTGTAACATAGTAAGATAGTACTAGCTCTTATAACTTGGTGTTTGGGGGCCTTATAGTTATTAACGCGAGTAGTGGCGAGTGATTTAAATTAAACTGAGGTCCAACCAATACATTGTCAAGCTAGTAAATTAATAAAGCAATAAAAACAAGTGCAATCTACGTGAATTTGGATGCTGGGATGGTATGTAATTGGTAGCTCGGAACTCAGTGTAGACTGAGTAATCATCTATAAATATCTAGTGGAGCAGAGCGCATAGTCAGTCGAAGCAAAGCGGTTATGGATAGCGTCATCGTAGGAAATGGAGTCTTGAAGCATTGTCCAGGTAACACATTTGAATTTGCTGTTATTTGATAAACTGTTGGCATTATTTGTTATGTGTGAGTGAACTTTGAAGGTTATTTATGGTTTTTTTTCACATATTGGAAAAGATATGTGTACTTGACTATGATGAGGGTATTTTAAATATTAAAAGAAAAAGGTGTATGTAAAGTTTACTCAATTTCATTACGAATTTAAATTAGATTGTTATTAATTTTGTAGTAATTTTATGCTAGGTGAAAAGCATACATTAATAAACTGGGTTATTAAGAGCTCACCATACTCCAGTGTGTAATAATAAATATAGGGAATTATTTGGGGCCCATTTACTTCTGTTGTATTAAATGTGTTTGCAATGAAAAGTTTAAAACAAGGACTTTACAAAATAGCACTTATTGAGTTGTAACTAGAGGACCGAAATGTACATATCTGTGAATAATTTTTGTAAATAGCGGTAAATAATGATTGTATGATTGTTGTATTATTTTGTGATTTTATTGAATGGTGTGTGAATGGGAAAGAAGAACGATTGTGAATTTAGGTATACATGAAGAGGCACAGCTGAGCTAGCCAGGGAAGCTGCTGAAGATATCATTTGTTGCAGCAGAAGAATCCGGGTAAGGAATATTTTTATAAAATTTTTGTTTTTTATGAAAATCGCTTGTTGACGCTGGAGAGGTTAAACCCATAAGTCCACGATCCGCAGCACTATATATATATATATATATATATATATATATATATATATATATTGCTGTGATATCTTGCCCCACGGCTTGGGCGTACATAAAAATGCTGTGTTAACCCTTATGTTGCCTAACCACTTGTGAAAATTTTAATTTATAATTTTCTTTTGCCTCGACTAGCTGATTCAATTAAATAAAACAATTCCACAATACACAGTATAATGATTAAATATTTACAACTTTTCCCCTTTTAAATATTTTCTCCCTTTTTGAATTATTTACATCTATTAGATTTTCAGAAAATGCAGCCAGCAAAACGAGATTTTATTACATTATGAGACCTGTTGAAACGTTTTAAAAATGTCTATAACTTTTCATTAATATATTCAGGAAACCCCAATTTGTCGGCTCTTACACTTTTAAATTATTATTGAAATAAAACAGTTTTAAAATAAATCATCAAAATAATCTAACCTGGAGTGGTTTTGTAGGAGCTCTGCATTGCTAGGAATTGAAGTCGACATCCAACCAAAATTTAGTATCCAAATCGATATTCCAATGAAAGGTTTTTCATTTCCGTAATAGAATATTTACTATTTTCAGAGATTATTAAATTGTTTGAACAGACAGCATTTTTTAACAAGAATCGTAGTTATTCAGAATGTAATTTAAAACGTAGTTCTTCAGAAAGTATTAATCAGAAGGTATTTAATCAGATGGTAATTATTCAGAACGTATTTAACCAGAGCCCTGTTTTATTTATTATTAGAAATGATATAATTTCACTAAATCTTATTTGCTTACGTCTTTTTAGAAGTACGGCTCAATTTTGCACAATTATACACTCTTTAAAATAATTTTCACTTAACTTACACGTAAATATTTATCACATTTGGGTATAGTGACTGCCCAGGTTCAAAGTATACTAACTCAATATTCAATTTTTAAGATATTTATAGGATCGGCCACCTTTAGTTTCTGATTCGTTGACTCCACGTGCTGGGCGAGACCAAGTGTATTATTACTTGTTTTTTTGGGAATTTTACCAGTTGTATGTATTTTAATTGCATAAAGCGATGCTCTTGGTCACGTAAATTCTTATTATACCTATGCATTTACTTCAGAAATCCCAGCAATCTTCATTCAATCGATCACGTAATGTTATTGTTGTGGCCTTATTCTAATCTGAATCGAATAAATTTGGTGTTTGTTTATTTCCTAATAAATTGGATTTTTGAGCAAATGTGATACTTTTAAATCACGTACGCTTTTCAAATAATGCATAATTTCTAAGTGCGTTTAAGATGATATATCCACGTATTTTCTTGAATATTTGTCTAGCCAATTCATGTAGGTTTTTCACTGATTTAAATTCAATGCGTTTCGTTACCTTTTCAAATTCTCATCTTTGCTCATAGCTACTCTTGGATATTTGTTTTTATCGTTTGTACTGCTATATACGGTGTGCTCTCAACTAATAATGTTTATAATGACCTATTTACTCTTCTAATATCTGTAATTCCGTGCTTCTGTTACTTGGGAGTTTCCCTTGCTTATTCTATGATCCCTATGACTTAACCTACCCCTAAATTAACCCTATAATTACAGCATTAAATATATTTATTGCTGTGACACGGCCGCACGTTGTGGTGCCACTGAAGGAGTGATATGAAAATGGTCTCGCGTTAGGAGCATCGCTGAAAGAGTGGCGTGGAAAGATACTTATGGTTTGTAAACTTGAAATTGTTCACTTACCTTCGTTTTTAATTTTCCCTGGCTAGCTCAACGAAATTTATGGAATTTTCAAATTGAAATAAAACGCAGCAATCACAAAGCATTTATACAATATGAAATATCTTCTTTCATACAAAAGCATTTACAACATCGTTTCTTTCAAACATAAAATATTTTCTAAGAAGTCTTAGTTGCCAAAAAATTATTGCTTACCTTCTTTTACATTTACAGAATTAAACTTATTACTTTGAGGATCTCTCACCTGGCTATAAATTATTTTCACGCTGGTAAGTTTTGTTTTGGCCAAAAAAATCCTTGACATATAATCTATGAAAGATCAGAGTATATCGAACTCTCAACACAAACTCGTGGTAAAGAAAATCACTCACACATAAAAAAAATTATTAGAATTATCTTAAACTAGATCTAAACACTCTAGTATTAGGTAAAAATAAATCTAACAGTAATACTTGCAGAATTCACAAAACGCTTCTCGTAATTAAAAATCTTCTACTTTAAATTGATCTTCCAACTCGGTTTACAAGTTTTCCAAATTAAAATTCATGATTTCAACAGCAATTATCAAAGGGTTAAATCTTTTTTTCAATAATTTAATACATCTTTAAAGATAGCTTTTTATTGAAGAATTTTTGCCTTTTCTTCGTAATTAATAATTCCATTTTTGTGTGTGTCTAGGGTTTAAAAACATCACTTCAATATTCACTGCAACCTCGCAACCATGTTTTACTGCATGCTTCTATATAACGCAACGGCTAGCGTTTTAACTTAACATTTCTCGATCTATTTTACTCGTCGACTGCATCGAATCAAATTTAATGAATGAATTCCTGCGAAACGTTAAGCGCTCCTTTATATACAAATTGTCTTTTTTCAAGAATTTTACTCGTATAATTTCGAACATTATGATGTAAGGTTTCCCGGAATACCCAATTAGCGTATAAAATTTCGACATTTTATTACCTTCTTATCTCTTCTAGGTATCCGTGACACGTTCTTTTGTCCTTGTTTATCATATACTATTATTCCTGCGTATCGCTTCTCTCCAATAGTGAATACGAAGATCATACATTATTTCTTATCAGTTGTTTCAGGGATTTTACGAGTTATTTTCAATGTTTAAGCTGCTTCCCGGAACAAAAATGTTTATTTAATGAGTTTATACGAATTTGACGTATTCCTAATTCCCGATGACCCATCTTTTTATATTCTAGGGAGTTTTCTATTCAAATGAATGGCAATATCCACGGGTTAATTAATTTAAACTTTGATTGCTATTTAATGCAAAAGGGTTTGCGCTTTATAGGAAATATTTGTTTTCAATACACAAAATTATTTTAATTGTGGGGTTTTTAAATACACGTTGATTTTAGTTTCTCAAACTAAATGCGTAAAGCTGTACTCTTTTATGTTATTTACAGGAAATCAATTGCATTTTTATCTAAACTGTGTTGATAATTAATAAGTAAAATAAACGGCTTTGTATTTAAACGATAGAATTTTACGTTCGCATCTAAATGCGTTTTACGGTATCGTATTGTTAATTAGAGCTTATATCATACAGGGTGATTATTTATACACGCACAATTTGCGTTTTTGCATTATACATCAATGAATAAAGGTACGTTTTGTATTATACAGGGCGTGACCATGAATTTACGGAAAATTTCATTTTTTCCGGATTCTATTATATTTTAGTGGGATTTATTTTTAGAATTTGGATTTCGATGACCTTTCGTGACCCCTTATTACGTCAATACATATATATATATATATTTTAGTGGTTTTAAAAGATCAAAAATAAATATAAACGAAGCAATTTCAAAACACCCTGTATAAAGGAACAACCAGAAATTACGTGCGAAATTTATATTAGTTAATTTATTTTTAAGTATCAGGTATTAACGAAATTTTATAAATAATTAATGAAATTGAAGTAGGTTTGCAAAGAAATTAAATGGTAGAAGCCAATGCCATTAATTTATTAGTTAATTTGAATTTAATTGAACGATTATTGATGTATAATTTGCACAAAAGCGTGTAAAAACCTAATGATACCAAGATGAAACGCGTTGCTATCTGACAAATATATCAGTGGGGTAGAAATACGCCAAACTCTAAATCGTGGAAATGTATTTAAAACGTTCGTGTAAAATTAAACACCTGCGTATTTTCTAAATGTCAAGTTCTGTTTAATTTGTAGATAACGAAGAAATTATTCTAAGGATTGTACAAGCGGTTGGATGTTTTAGCATGAAATACTAATGAGCGATTATTTAACTCACGTAGAAAGTCCGCGTGTGGTAGACAGCGCACAAACAAGGATATCGATTTCCTACCACTCAAGCAAGGTTAGAAAGAGACGTAGAAAACGTATAAGCATGAGACCACAATAGTATAGGAGGGATTTGAGAAACGTCATTAGGTCTACGATTGGTCGATATGTATAGTTTGACTTGATATAAACACGAGAATAGTAGCGTAATTTTCTTAAAATATTATAACGAGGACGGAAATTTGCGGATTTAAAAATGGGGTTGAGTACAAAATTGTGGGAATGTGTTGTTGTGAGCAGGGGATTTCGGATAAATGTGGCCAGGAGAGGTTACATTGGAAAGATATAAATAGTTTACGAGAATACTATAAAAGCCCTTATTATTTCGATCGTCCCAAAAGCACGTATGAAAGTTAACAGGAGTTGTAAGTATTATAAAAACATTTAAATTGTATTGCTTAGTGGTAGCCTCTTAATTAAAAACGCGGTTAGTCTGCCGAGAGTATAATTTTTTTTGAGGTATCACCTATAATTTTTAATCAACTCGTGTCGGGACATTAAGTAACGTAGATTACTGTGAAAGAAGTATAATTGAAATGAAATTTGGAATTTGGTTACACCGAGAAGGCGGCGTGGGCGGATCAACTTAGATGGAGTTCGTCTAGTAATGGCGAGAAACGACCTGCAGACCAGATAGAAAAATACATGGCATCATCTACAAGAGCAGAGATCTTCTAGAAATTTCCAGGTAACGATTTAAAATTGTGATTCCTATAAACTGTAAATATTGGGGTGGCGTATGAGAGTGTTTTTCAAGGTAGTGTGAATTATTTAAGTATTGAACAGAATATGTGTAAATAACATTATTACGGTATTCAACTAGAAATTTGAAGGTGTCTATAAAGCTTTTAAATGTTCCATCAGAACGTGTAATTTCTGTGAAGAGTACATGGCTTTGTTTTTTTATTTTTATGCAAAGTAGAAGGGCATACATTATGCAGAATTAGTTGGGTTATTATGAGCTCACCATACCCCACAGTTTACTTAGATTATTAAAATAAATAAATAAATTATAAAGAAGGAATTTTAGAGAAGGTATTATTCAAGGTCCATTTACTCCGAGTACATTGTATGTATTTGATGATTTAAAAAGGTAAATACAGGACATTACAAAATAAGAGTTACTGAAGTGTAACGTGAACAATAAAATATGGACAGTGTTGAATTGCATTTGTAAATAGGAATAAATTAAAGATTGTATGTTGGTTGTATTTTGTGATTTTATTGGGAGTGTGCGTGAATGATAGAATTTGAGAGTGAATATAGATTTCCAAAAGGAGGTCCAAATGAACTAGCCGGAAGCAGTTGAAGAAGGCCATTCATCCGAGGAAGAGAGGGAAACGGGTAAGAAATTTTTTTTGTATTATTTATATTTTGAATTTTCGAGTTTTGAAAAATATATAAAATTTTCGAATATATTTTGGTTGGTGAGGATCTTACCCGAGTTCCACGGCATATTTTTTGACGCCCAATTCGTGAGGCTCGGTTCTCATAAGGTTACACAGTAATATATATCCGCTGCGCTCGTGCCGTGGTTTTACCAAGCATCTTTAGGTGATAATCTTCAGCACATCTTCAACAAAGTGTTTACAAACATTGATGTACGCTATAACATCGCTTTCTCTATCAGTACGCACGCGTTGTCTCTATGCGCGTATCTACACGGGACATTCAATTTCAATCAACAGAGATTTTAATAGATCTAGACTTCAATTAACACAGAATAATTTTTTAACGAGACTTAAAGACTAAAAGATTTTAGTTTTAGGCCAATAACAAACAAATGCTATCAGACCGTTACATTTAAATACTAAGTAAAAAAGGAAAAATTCAAAGAATGTAAAATCTAGGTGTATTAATTTCACGGAAAATTAAGTACGTTGCCGTATATTTTGTCTCTTCAAAATTAAATTTGCTTTTCTTTTCTAATTTATAGCTAGCGTAACGCAACGCAACTTAAGGATAGATAGTGTTATGAAATAAAATAGATTTCCAGAAGAGACGACCCTTATACAATTGTGGAATGTTTTGATTGTTGCTAAAATAACATCGACTCAGTGGATGAAATGCTTGCATAATTCAACAGACCATTTAAATCGACCAATTCCACAGATGTAAACGTTCAGTGCGTTCCTCGATTATATAATTAGCACAGCTGTAAATGCTATTTATCGTACGTATAACTCATAGTAATTCGGTGGTAATCATAACAAATGCCTGTTTGTGTTGAGGATTGTATATATGGACCAAAATACAATCCGGAGTAAGTAATTCATGTCTATTTATGCACAATAACGTGGATTTATATTGTCTGACTTTAGTAGCCGAAGTATCTATGATGCCATAAATAACCATTATTATCCGAAGCCCTATAAAGTATCAATTCGACTGTCAGTGACATTTATAGATGTTCACGATGATGTTATGCAATAGCAAATACGGAAAATCTGTGTTCAAATGCTGCTATTATATCGGTTGAATGGTTTATGTTTAGGAAGCGACGCCTTTTATGTAAGAATATACAAACATTCAATCTGTTCTATATGTACCATTGAAATGGTTGATTTTGAACAGTGTGACACACTTTCCTTGAAGCCTGTTCCAGTTTTAGCACTTCTAGCACCAATAGTGTTTTCAGTAGGATTCTCCTTTTGTTTTAACTGCTTCCCTGACTAAGACACTGCCATCTTATGAATAGATGTGTTTTTGAATACACCTTGAAATAACAGTGGTAATATATAATCTCGACTCGCGCAAAATGTATCGCAAATTTTTTTTGTAATTAAAACAATTGAAAGCTGGATAGTTTTTGTCATTATCTTTCCGAGACCAGGGTAGAATAGTCTTAAAGAATTTTCCTGCTTGTCGTGAGAAGAGACTGACGTCCTACTGTCTCTTGAAAGATGCTACTCTTAGTAGGAGATAAAGGAAAACTACCACCGATTTATTTTCCCAGCAAACGAGTTACGTTTCGGGCCTTGCCAGCGGTCTTTTTAAAAACTTCTTCCAAAACTTGTAACAAATTTTATTATTTTTGTTCGGTCTCTCTGTCGCACGTTGTCGTGTTTAGTTTTAAGTCGTAAATTTGTAGTTGTAAATGTAATAGTAAAACTGTCATCCCTTGTTCCCTTATATCCTGTCGTAAAAATTCCTTGTGCATGTGTAAATAAGTTGGACTAAGGATAGTGAAAAAACACTCTCTCATCGATATCGAAGCAGAATAGTCGGTTCTTCGTTCGGTAACGTGAGTTTGTCAAGTGCCGCCAACTTTATCGATAAACCCCTAAAAAACACAATGCAAGTGCCAAGTAACACGTACTATAATCTCCAATACAGTCCACTAAGTTGAGGAGCAAGGAACTGCAGCTTAGAACAATTAAAAACTCGCGTAGGTAAGTCGATATAGAAAATTATAAGTCCCCCCGCGCTGAACAATTTTAAACAGACATTAATTATGGAATTTTGACAAACTGTTGTAAATATTCTAAGTCGAAAATAAAATAATAATTGAACTAATATTAGGGCGAGTAGCCTAGGTAAACAACAATGTTGAAGCTGAATACTCAGACTAACTGATGGTCTTGGGGTTCTCGAGGTATTTAAGTTGTCCTTACCCCTCACATGTCTGTGGGAACTTGCAGAGCTCATGTCTGCTTATTTCTTAATTCTATTTATTATACAATGTAATCTTAATTTCTAAGTAATTGCGCTTTCTTAACCTCTGTGACCTGCCACCTGCAGTATCACTATCGTCTGGAATACAATGTATTGCATCCGTTCTCACAACTTGCTTGTGAACTGTTAATAACCTTTATTTAATTATCTTTGAATTTACATTATTGCATATACTTAAATTTCGTTAACAATTTGTAATAATTCCTAGTAAATTCTATTTTATTATACATATGTAGATTGGGGGATACATAACTAACGCAACTTAGAAAAACACAAATAATAACACACGTAGCATGATATAACCCCTAGTGGATAGAGTTATAGTTTCATAATTTCGCCTTTTCACATCCGGCTGCTCTTATACATAGAAAGCGTAGAGAGAAAAAAAAAGTAGACGCCACCATGGAGGAAGAGTGCTTTACGAATCGGAGTTGTTAAGAGTATAAAAGTAAAAAGTTAAAATAAACTAAAGTTAGAAAGTTATAAATCGAAACTAAATGTGATAGGACTTGGTGAAGTCAAGTACAGAAGTGTATCGAGTAGAAGCAAAAAGGGTTTCGTGTACTGACTACAAGTACACTGCATAGAATGTACTCGAGTACTGAGTACAAGTACTCATAATATATACTTAAGTGCATTTTATAGAATATTCAGTATATAGTACAAGTCGGTGAAAATGAGATGAAAATCGTAAAGAACCTCAAAATTCCCGTTTCTTGCATTTGAATATACAAAATAATTGAAAAATTACACACAATTTAATTGATTCGATTGAAATATATCATTGTAGTCGAAGAACATTTCAACGCATTGACGTGCTTACAGAAACTGGCCATAAAAACAATTGTTACGTTTATTTTCACGATAAATTAAATACCCCTGTTTCCCTTGTTAATTCATAACCCCTCTTTACAATAATTTTGTTAAATAGATTTCGTTGCTATTCTTAAATCCTTCATCAACATCCTGTATATTTTACATGTTCATCCTAAGCCCGCTTTACAATAATTCTCAAATTAAATATATTTGCTTTGAAACGTAAAGTTTATGCTGTAATTAAATAGTCAGTACCTTGTGCTAGGTATCCGTTAACTTGTTATACAGTACGACCGTGTATAATTGATTCTTATGTGATTTCGACCTAAACATTCGCCTAAATAGTGTATTGTACTATCCGATAAAACCGTGTTTACAAGTTTTAATCACGTTTGATAATACGAGTATAACTTTGAACTCTTCTGATTATTTCGAAACAAATGAATATGCATTTTCTGTTCTGAACACGACAAAAGTCGTTATCGTTGTATTTTTCGTTTCTGTTTTTTTAATGGGATTTCTCGCACACAATACTGTGTGGTAAGTATTTCGGATTTTAAGAAAAATATACTTTGCGGCGACAATACGGTAATTGTACCTGTAATTATTCCAGCTTCACCCGATGGATTGCTGCCCCTTTTTGTAATGGGAAGACACCTCCAAGGGGGTATCACGCGCTCCCTGCTTCGCTACGTCATTAGAGACGGTAGGAGCCAGTCCTACGTTGTAATCTCGAGGGTGAGTGTTTAGCCACCGTTTTATTATTTGTGGTTAAGTAGTTGGTGATACTACATATGCACATAGTGCTATAAATGATTGACGTTGTTCCGTGTAAATGACTGTGTTTTTGTGAGGATTTATGTGTGGTCCCCAGTAGAATGTGTACTGATTATGTCCTGGGATAATTTTAGATACATACTGCTGTATTTACTATAAATATTTTGAGCTGTGGTCTTTTTTTTTGGATAATTAACTTAGGGCCGGAAGCTAAAACCTACTGCTCGCCATTTTGAGAAGAATGTTTTTGTTCTTCCTGTTAAATGTATATTACGCTTATGCGCTATTCATGTTTATATTTGTTTGGGCACTACTGTGCTGATATAACATGTTTTTTTTGTTTGTTTAATTAATTTTTTTATGTTGCGTGTGGATTTATCGAATGAGTGCGAGCATGGTTTTATATTTCGGGCCTTTTTTCCTTTTTGGTAATTAAAATACCCCGGCTACTCACCGACTGAGCCCGGCAATTTTCTTTCGTTGGTATATTTTTTAGGCTACGTGGAGGCTGGTAGCATAAATTTTAACGCCCTGTCGTGGGGCTCCGATTTTGTTTCGTGTAACTTGTGCCCCTATTTTATTTTAGTTAACGGTTACTTCTATTTGGTTTCGCTTAATTTCTGTTCCGAGTTTGTTATAGTTAATCTTTGGCTCCGAGTTTGTTGTAGTTAATTTTTTTGTTTCGATTTTGGGTTTTCGTTAATTTCTGTTCCTATTTGGTTCCGCTTAATTTCTGTCACAATTTTTGTTTTGTTTCTGGCCTGATTTCTTTTGTTTGCGGCTCAAGTTACTACATGATCCTTTTTCTCGGCCTGATACTACTTATGTTTTCTTCCCTTACACTAGAACTTGTAGTTATTTCTTTTCTTTATTTCTTGTGTGGGTTCGATCTTCTTAAATTTTAGTTTTGTTTTCTTTTTTAATCGCTCAATATTATTGGTTGGCTCAATTCAGATTATTGGACTTGTGTTTTTGCCAATAATCCTAGTCCATTGAAAACGCTGGCGTCCAAGATTTTTCATTTTTTCTTTCCTTTTCTCTCTGTATATTTTGTTCTCACCGTCAAGTCTAAAGTTAACTTTTTCCTCCAATTTTTCTTTTATTCTACAGCCCTATTTTAATTTCTATTTTGTTGTTTCGCTTCCATTGATGTTCCTGAAGTTTTTCCGTCGGATATGTTTTAGATTATCTTGTATTCGCAATACTTTTTTTTGGCTTCTATCGAGTTACGGTTAGCCTTTATTTAGTTACTTTCTACAAATTTTTTTCTTGTTCGTATTCAAAATGATTTCTTTTTCGGCTTCCTACCAAGGTCTTCCTGTATGGAAGTGGAATTTGAAATTTTCTGGTAACCCAAACACTTACTGTACATGATTTTTTGGAACCTGTCCAAGAACTCCGACGAACTCAACATATGTCAGAATTGCAGTTATTTGCGTCTGCAGTGGATTTGTTCAAGGCTAAAGCGTTACTTTGGTATCGTGGTAACCAGCATAGGTTTTCTGACTGGAAGTCCTTGTCTAATTTACTGATTCATCATTTTGAACCCCCAGATGCTGCTTATACGTGTGCTGTTATTGAGGAAAATACTTTTACTTTACATGACCGAATTGTTAACGCCTACGGGTAGATCCGATACTTCTTCCGTACGTTCTACTGTTCTTCTTCCTAGTTATACTTCTACTACTCAGGTCGTATGGTTTAATTGCGACAAACCTGGTCATGTTTCGACACGTTGTACTCGTCCTAAAGTACGCCATTGCTATGGTTGCGGGCATAAGGGAGTTACTTGCCACAACTGTCCACACTGTCATGCTACTACTAATAGGTCTTCAAATAATCCTTCAAATTCTGTCCTTACCGCTAGTTGCCTAATTTCTTCTACTTTTCACTCTACATTCTCTTCTGTACCTCATCCAGGTTATCCTGTTACGACTATCAAAACATACTCCTTTTCGGCAAATACAGCTTCGAACAAAATTTCTTCCGTCTCTAGTTCTACATCTTTTTCTACCCCTCCTTTTGCTCGCCTTACTACCATCACCTCGTACCCTTTTCAGTCATATGAGCCGCTGAACTGTAATATTGATTTTTACGGCTATCACGTTCCTACTTACCGACCTTCTACTAACAAGAACCAAATTTTTTTCTGTCCTTCGCGAATCAAAAGACGATCAGATAGATCCTACGTGTTCACTTCCACCCCAAACTGCGCCTCTACTACCATCACAACCCACACTTCGACTTAGTGACTTGCAGCTAGCCCCTTTTTGTGATAGGAGGACACCCCCAAGGAGGGACCACGCGCTCCCTTTTTCGCTACGTCGTTAGAGACGGTAGAAGTCAGTTCTACGTTGTAAACTCGAGAGTGAGTGTTTAGCAACCGTTTTATTATATGGGGTTAAGTAGTTGATGATACTACATTGTTCCGCGTAAATGACTGTGTTTCTGTGAGGAGTTATGTGTGGTTTCGAGTAGAATGCGTACTGATTATGTCCTGGAATAATTTTAGATAGTTACTGCTGTATTTACTATAAATATTTCGGGTTGTGGTTTTAGAGGGTAAATTTTGTTCTTTTTTATTCTTTTCTTTGGATAATTAACTCATGGTCGGAACCTAAAAACTACAGCTTGCCATTTTGAGAAGAATTTTTTTTGTTCTTTCTGTTAAATGTATATTACGCTTATGCGCTATTCTTGTTTATATTTGTTTGGGCACTACTGTGCTGATATAACATGTTTTTTTTTGTTTGTTTAATTATAATTTTTTTATGTTGCGTGTGGATTTATTGAATGAGTGCGAGCATGGTTTTTTTATTTCAGGGGTTCTTTCTTCTTTGGTAATTGAAATACCCCGGCTGCTCACCGACTGAGCTCGGCCATTTTCTTTGTTGGTTTATTTTTTAGGTACGTCGATGCTCGTAGCACATTACAAGCTGTAAAATAAAATATAGGTTTAATCTCAAGTAATATTCATTTGTACTATTTGTACTTTCATCAATATTATTTTATCAGCTTATATGATTATGATTTTGAGGACAGCAGCAGGTCAAAAAATTCTATATAAAACTATAAATATGTTTTAACCCTAAAAACCTATAATTTTTGAAAACGTAGTTTTTAAAATATACAAATTAGAAATACTCTAGTGAAATATAATTAAAAATAATTTGATTAAAATATAGCGACAGCAGACTGCTGCCAGTAGTGCATTTTATAGAATTATTGTATTGGCTTTTAAAATAACAAATTTTTTAATATTTTCGTCAGTTAGGGCTGTGTTTACCATTGTTGCGAATGAAAATAAGCGTTCCACAGGAGCAGATGATAGCAAACATGTATTGTATCTTTTGAACAGTTTTTTATCTTTGGATATTCACCTAGAATTATTTTATTCGCCCTGTTGTCCAAATAATGAAGTTCAAGTTCAGTTTTTTTTTGTTTTTTATACACTAGTTTGGATTTGCTTTTTTTGAGTTAAATCGTTCTGGAGCTGGTCACTCCCTCCTACTAGAGCCTCACGCTGATCATATTCATTAAAATTAAAATAGCCATTAAAATTATTATCTTTTATTTCGCTTTCACCAGAACCTCCCGCGTCCGAGTTTTCAATCTCCAAATCCAGCACATGGTTCCCAAATGAAAAATTCATTTGTTTTATGGATTCAATTGTTACTGTAATATTGCTGAGCTTTTTAAAGAATTGAACCAACGAAGCTAAAATATGGGAAACGTTACAGCACCAAACCGAAAAGCTGGAAAACCGTTTTTGTAGGCTCGTGACACTAGCATCTAAAATTAAAGTTGCACTGAACCTTCTAGAGTCTACTAGTTCAATCGTCAGTTTTTTGATTTTAACAACAAAGAAATAGGGGTTGGAAGTAAAAAGCCACATTAAGTATTTTTTTCACGTTGTGGTAATCTATTGCTGCCGCCAAAGGTTGCATTATTCGACAATAATCTTCCAGAAATTGTAACCCATTTTTCTTGAAATTAGGAAGACCCAATCTGAGATGAACAAGACCAAATTTTCGGTTTGTGCGTTCACTCAAAATTTTAGAAATGACATCATAATATGAGCTTGTTACTTTCCAATTTTGCTTTAAAATTTTCCTGGTTAACTCAAATCCCTTTTGCTTTTAAAACGAAAATTTATTCGATAAACGATAGTCAATGCTTTGTTTTAGGTATCCGGTAATCTGTTAAATCCATCAACATAATTAATAATAAAACGCTTTCTATAAATTTTCATTTTGAACTTATTTATTTCGAAACGACAAGTTTATGCTACAATTAAATAGTTTATATCCTGTTTTAGGTACCTGGTATACATTACGACCGCGTATAATGGGTTTCTCTATTGTTCCAATGTAAAGACTTGTTGAAATAAGGTCGCGCACTATCCGATAAAACCCGGGTTTTCCAGTTTCCAGTTTATAATATTTATCACCAGAGAACCCACGTAAACTAACACTTGAAATGTAGTCAACTCGTTCAATTAATGTATTATCAAAGTGTTTTCTGAAGAATAATCACGTAATCACAGAAAACTCTTTCTAAAATAGAAATAACTTTGAGTATAATTCTGGCATACAAAGACAACACATCGGCTTTATCCAATTATAGTTAAACTATGTCGTTTAATTACAATAAATATCGAACACCAACGTGTCATAGGTGGCTCGTATAATTGAATAATTTATCGAACATGAAACAAGCCTGTACAATAATAAGGTTTGAGAGTGTAAAATGCAGAAAATATTCAAACTACGATATGGAACGTAACACTTATCAATATTTCTTTCAGTCGCTGGCATTACGTTTTGAATTCGATCCCTTTTATTCTCGCATCCTGCAACAATTCCTCAGTATCCTGAGCAAATAACATATTTATCCCTTCAAAATCTCCTAATTCGCCACTTGTCTGCAACTTTTCTTGTTTCTTTATTTTCCCTAAATCATTAATCTTTCTCGGCTGTGTGGGTTCCAAATCCCTTCTCACAATAGCGTCATTTACCCTGTTTTGATCGCCTCTCATTTTTCCTTCTTGGAAATCACGCCAATTTTTCGGGAACATGCATTCCCATCGCCCCCTTGCGCGCCAGCCCTTTTCTCCCGTTGGCTGTCAATATAAGCGACACCCTTCCCAGGGTTCGGCATGTTAATCTAAATTTCTTGGGTATTTCTCAGCCTCCTCGATATTTCTGTAACCCCACTTTGTTTCAGAGTCAAAGTGGGATGCTACTAGTTTAATCATCTCGAGCTTTTAAAATTCCTCGCCTAAATTCTTGCATTCTTTCACGGTTTTAGTGAAATAATTCACTCTTAAATCGCATTTGTATTGGCCAAATTTTAAATTTATAAACACCTCTCGTCGTGTTCAGGGCCCCAGTATCTTAAAAAAAAGTATTTTAAAATGTTCAAAATTTACCAAACATTTCCTTTTAATTGAGGCCCAGTCAGAGGCAGACTTAGGGCTTTTATTGATAGCAGGACCTACTTTTCCGTCGGTACTCCTGCTTCTATAAATACTTTTTGAAGTTCGTTAACAACAGTTACAAGATTTTTTGATTGGGTGGGTCTAAAGACTAAGTTTGAACCCTCCAATTCCTTAAAAGCTTGAAAATATTACCGGTAGAGTAATGAAACATGCTGTTTTAAAAATTAATTTGTGGCAAATTTAGAAATTTTATTAAGAGGTATATACTGCCATATGAACATTAACACGCAATAAATAGGAAGTCTCTACCTTGTACATGATGTCAAATATTTACTTTTCTTTTGTTTTTTTTTTGGTATTTTTCTAGTCCGTTGCTCGGGCGCCAATTGTAAGATATTTAATATTGTTGGATTCTGATACATTTAAACCCAAACCCAAAATGATGAGAAATTGTTTAATCGTGTTGATCAATAGGCACAAAATTTGTCCATCGACATAAAAGTTCCACTGTTAATCTTAATATCTTCATCTAAATTGAATCTAAAACGTACACTCGCTGGTACTACTGTGTACATGGTTATACATCTCCGGTCAGACTGGTACTACTCTACCGACCCCTTTATACAAACTCGGTCACGAAGTTACTTCCGAGGGTGCACTTTAGAATATTTCCATCTACACCTCACATACAAAAGAATCGCAGAAGATCGCAAAGGCTTCTTGTATTTTCTATCCTCTATTTTGTGACTTATATAAAACCGTAGGATACGGCAGAGGACAGTCCCAATCGAAGTGTGAAGTCGCGAGTATTATGATATAAATTATGGGATAAAGCCTTAAAATTAGTACGTTAGTTGTGCATATTAATAAGTATTTGCGTGGATAAATTTACTTAGTTCAACCTAGTAGTAACTACAGTTTTATCGTCTTAAGAAGAATTTAGTTATAGTTAATACTGTAGTAACTATCATCAGCACATTGAGATTTTACTGTGTTTGTGAATAATCAGGCTTATATACGACCAACATAGAACAGCAAAAAGGTGTTCGTTAACAATATTAAGAAACAGATAGGGCGAGATTATCCTTTCCCCCAAAGGCAGCTCTCAGAAAAAGCTCCGTAAAGTCCGACATGGATAAAATCATTCGCGTATGCATACGTATTAGATATGTATTTCAAAGGTTTTTTACAGTGGAAACTTTTGGAGGTGTTTAGAATTTAATAAACGACAAGAAACTCGTATAGTCAAAATCATGAAAGAATGCATCACGTCATAGGTTGCTGAATTGAAAAACGACATACTTTCAAATCCTATGCAATAAGTATACTTCGATATATTCTTTAAAAATATGTCGTTTTTTAATTCAGAAATATGACACGAATGCATTCTCTCATGATTTTGACTATATCTACTCTACTAAATTTATATTTAATTGGGAAGGGTGACACATGCCACAAGCACTTAGGCCTTCTAGTGGGTTTTTCTTGCCCTAAGTTTGTCCTTTATTAATCAATCACCCGACCCTACAGGTGAATTTGAGGATATCGGACCAGAGGGTGTGAATTCCGGCCTTTTCAGACCAGA
Organism: Platerodrilus igneus; assembly: GCA_036346225.1. Taxonomy (NCBI): domain Eukaryota; kingdom Metazoa; phylum Arthropoda; class Insecta; order Coleoptera; family Lycidae; genus Platerodrilus; species Platerodrilus igneus. The sequence continues at coordinate 4,614,999 of JARFIW010001436.1, read as the reverse complement.
AATCCCCCAGCATGGATCCTCGAAATCGGGCGAGTGCCGGGCAGGTGCACAGAGTGTGCTCCGCCGTCTCATCTTTTTGTTGACAGCCGCGACAGGTGGAGTCGTGTGATCGACCCATCCTATGCAGATGCTTCTTTAGTATGTAATGCACGGACAGTATACCCACTAGTAGCCGTAGTTTCTGTCTCGGCAAGCATATGACAAATTTTTCTATTTTGGTTATAGGAGCCCCTATAAACATTTTTGCCTGTCGGCAGCTTGTTGTACAAGCCTACCTGTTTTTGTGACGGCGGTGGGTTATTTGCCTTATCATGGAGAACATCACCGATGGCGCAATAGCAACCGATGGCTCAGGGTCGACAAAGCCCCGAGCCGCTTCCTGCCTCGCCAAAGAATCTGCCTGTTTGTTGCCATGTACTCCTGAATGCTTTTTGATCCAAAACAGCTCAAGAGCATTAGTGGTTGAAGCGAGCTCAAGAATGCGATGGCATTAGTGAACCATCCCCTACAGGAGCTGCTGCTTATTTAAGCTCAAAAGAACTGCTCTGCTTTCGCTCAGAATCCGTATAGCTTTATTTTGGATTCTGCGTTTCAGTATGGCGTTAGCACCATGTGTGATGGCTATGACCTCCGCTTGGAGGACAGTTACCAGCCTGCCCAGCGTATCACTTTCATGAAGGTCTAGTTTATCGGAGAAGATGCATGCCCCGGTGCCTTCATTTGTTTTGGATACATCTGTGTTACATGTTAAGGACATGTTAAGGAGGAGTCCTCACTGTTCAGATAAACCGTGAAACGCTCTTGGAAATCATTATGGGTGCGATCGAATCAACCACTTTTCCCAAGAGAGGGGCGTTCCGCACCCCCTCTCTTAGTATGTTGTGGTGTCTGCCACCACCTCCCTTTGAACCGCAGCCTCGCTCTCAAAGCCATCTCCTCCACATGTAGGCCTAGGATGGCTTCTAAGACTGCAGTAGATGTAGATCGCATTGCGCCCGTGATACCTAGACAGCCCACTCTTTGGCATGGGCCAGTCTGGTCCTGGGCCACCAGACTACAGCGCTATAGCAGAGCATCGGCCTTGCTATCGTGGTGTATAGCCACAGGACAGCCTTTGGTGGAAGACCCCAAAGTTTGCCTATGGCACGTTTGCATTGTCAAAACACTTGGTTGGCTTTGGTAATTTTTGCGTGTAAGTGTTTGGCCCAATTCAGCTTTTTGTCAAGTATGATTCCCAGGTACTTGATCTCTTCTGATAGGGGCAGAGAAGTTTGGAAGAGCATTGGCAATCTGGTTACTATCAGCTTCCTTTTATTGGTAAACAGCACCAGCCCCGTTTTATTGGGGTTAATGGTTAGAGAGTTACCGGAGCACCATAGCTCCGTGGTCCTTAGTGCTGCTTGCATCAAATTACACAACACTTGTTCAAATTTGCTGACTAATAAAATAACTATGTCGTCCGCATAACCTATCTTGTAGAAACATGCCTCATTAAGGCGTTGGAGAAGGCTGTCCACTACTATGTTTCATAGTAGCGATGACAGCACGCTCCCCCCCTCTGGAGACAGCCTATATCTAGCGCCCTAATTACTGAAGTTTCCCCAACATTAATGCGTACCCGCCGACATCGCAAAATCTGCATAGTCAGCTGCCGAAGGTTGTCCTCAGCTCCATGTGCCCGCAAAGCTCTGTCAATGCCAGCGGAGGGGGTTTCGCTAAACGCACCTTCAATATCCACAAAGGCGCCTTAGGCGGACATGTTGTTAAGTGTTTTCTCGATCCGTCCTACTGTAGCAATTTCATTTTCCACCTAATATATATCCGTATGATTAATCTTTTTATTTAATATTAAATAACATTAGGCATACTAATGCTTTACAATCCATTTAATTAAATATTATCGATTGTCCAATAAAGTAACAGCATTTAATCAAAATTTAATTTCTACGGTGACAAGATAAAAGCTCTTGTTTAGTATCATTCCGAGAGCGCCCTCTATTCGGAAATTACGAAGTAACGTTGTTACCGGGCAGCAACGCGCTTGAGGACACTTCTAACACAGCTGTGGGGATAAGCAGGTCGAAATTGTTCTTAGGAACGATGTTTTTTGACGTTTTTTTGTGTTGGAAGCATGTACGGATAAAGTTTAAGAATAGTATGCCATCTCGGCGAGTTATTTTATATGGTCCATTTTTGTTGAAACAACTCGTGGAGAACGAGGAATTGTTTTGTTAAAGGGCCGTTAGGAACAGTAAGTAAATTTGTTTCTATAACGATATTAATTAGAAATTTTCAGTGCAACTTAAAGTATAATGGAATTTAAAATATAATAAAACTTATACATAATGCAATTTAAAATATAATGCAACTAAAATTATAGAAAGCAATTTTTCTGAATGGTATTCAATCGAAATTACAGAAAACAATTTTATTCTTATATAACATGGAATCCCATATATAATTTATTCAGTTTAATTACAAACAACGTTCGCTCTTTCTCGTGGTTTGAATTACTCCTGGAGCATCTGTAAATTAAAACGCAGATAATGGAGGCCGAGTGATGTGATTTTCAGAGTGCAGCACAACTATTTGTTTAAAATGGAGGATTCCGTGGTGCAATGCTGACGTAGGCTCCCAAGCAGGTATTTTTACGACAACTCGGACTTCTGGTATGTAGAAAAAAAAACTGTTTTCGTATGTTATTTGAACTATGGACGTAGTAACGAGATAAATTTTACTTTAATCAACTTGTGTAAACTTTAAATAGGTCAAGGACAGACCTCAATTATACTTGTCGATGTTATGAGATAGGAATCTGTAACTTTCACTTACCTCTTTCTTTTATTAACTCATTGAAACATCAGAAGATGTCACTACATGTTAGAAAAAGTGAATTCTTACAATTACGAGCACTTTAAAATTAAATTTCTATATTTCATATTTCATGAATACTTATCTGTAATTATCTACTGTAAAACTAAGGTAGATCTACCCTAGTTAACTTTTTGCTATAAAGAAGCAATTTTATGCTTTGTCAATTTGTTAAATAAAACCACATTTAATGGTAATTGGTACTGATCTTATCCAGTGCCATTGTAATTAATTTTTCACAATCTAAATTAACATATAAAGAAAGAAATATATTTTGTATAAAAGTACATTATTGAATACCAGAAGAATAGATTCTTATTTTCGGACTAAAGACTATTTTTTTATTTAGGATGAATGAAAGATGATTCCAATTGAATTTAATTATTTTTGAGTATGAATGCACAAACGGTGCTATTCTTTGTTTAATCTGTTCACAGGTGCTGAAGAGGATTGCTAAGGTCAAGGTCGAGCCATAAGGTAAGAAACTTCAGAGATTATGTGGTCTTTAAAAAATTGTATAGCGGCTATAGGAGAAAGGTTTCCGCATTAGCCTTGTACAAGGGACTTGAGTCAGGTCTTCTCTGTATAGAAAAATACGGTGGCGCCTTATTCGTATTATTAGTGGTTGCAATTACACCCCGACCCACAGCTCATGTTCCACCCAGAGCATATAGTTCGACTAGCTGCTTTGCCTTTGAGATTTCCTCAACGTTGAGCCATCTTCCATCCGAACTTGCCGTGGGCTCCTTTTAAATATTGGAAATTCTCGTTAAACTAAATCAAAACAAATAAGTAAAGGTTATACTACAACAGCGTGTAGGGCAGACTGCGTGGATTTTCCTGGTATGAAGGCGTGCTGGTTTGGATGAAGTGGATTAGAAAGCATTATCCTCTCTCTCTCATACCATTGTCGCACAGTCTCTCCAAGATCTTTGGCAAAAAAGATGTAAGACTGATCGGTTTGTAGGATTTGGCCTGGGAGTAATCCTTCCGACCTGGTTTAGGAATGAAGACAACTCTACCCTCTCTCCAACTGCTGGGGATGTAGCTTATAGCAATACAGCCCTTTAAAAAGTACCACGAGGAATGGTGCTAACCTCTCCACACCCCACTGTAGTAGGACGGGGAAGATGTCATATATTCCAGTGAACTTAAAGGGTTTGAGAGTTGAGATGACCCATTTAATTTCTTTCATCCGCTACCCGGTTTGAAATCTCTCAGTCGGCCCCATTAGGGGCCGAACTGGATTGATCCATCCCGTATGATAAAAGTTGTGATACACTACCTGGAAAGTGGGTGTCCATGAGTAACTCAACGGTTTCTATCTCGTTGGTGGTGTACGTACCATCCACACGTTTCAGGCAGCATGGTTGATGGCGAGGATCTTTGGAGAAAATCCTGTTAATGCGAGAGATTGCATTGGTAGACTCGACTGAGTTACAGAAGGTCCTCCATGAGTCTCTCTGTCGTCTTCTAATTGTCGTTTTGTATAGTCGCTGGTGGCTTTTATAAACCTCCCAGTCAGCCGTACTTCTGGTGTTTTTTGCCTCGTTGAACAGTTTGCCTAGGGTCATTTTCAGCTTCTATAGCTCCTCGTCCCATCATGGGGTGATGAAGCGAGTAGAATCTGTCCTGACCAGACATGCCTGTTCAAAGGACTCTATGATGGAGTTCTCAAGAGAGATTGAGTATCTCTGTAACTCTTCTATTGTTTTCGGGTTGTCAATACCTTGTAATGCCAAAAGGCGTTCCTCCAAGCTGTCTAAATAGACAGACCTGTTGGTCGCTTTTGCGTTCCTATATTCTTTACAGACAACTTCTGCTGCCTTTATTTTAAAACTTAACAATCTGTGATCTGACAGTGTTGCTTTAGGCGTCATCTGCCAGTTCAATATATGTATTGAAATGCCTGCCGATGCCAGGGTTAAGTCGAAGACTGTCTGAAAGCGAGATATCACAAACGTAGGTTCGCTGCCGCAGTTAAGAATCTCCAGATTCGTACTCGATTAGTACTCGAGTAGTACTTTTCCACGAGGGTTTGTGTCAACGCTATCCCATACCATATGGAGTCGCATTCGAGAATAAGATGCTTTTTGTGCCTATCGCAGTGATCAATGACTGCCGTCGACTCCAGAGGAGGTGGGTCTTGGTCAATTGGAAAATAGGCTGAAACCAAGATTATTTCAGTAATTCCTCCCATCCTGCAACTGATTTGAACGGCTGAGACGTCACGGCCACTCAGTTGTAGCGAAACATTACGTTTTAAAAAATTAATTTGTGGCAAACTTAGAAATTTTATTAAGAGGTATATACTGCAATATGAATGTTACTACGCAATAAATAGAAAGTTCTTACCTTGCACGTGATTTCAAATATTTAATTTTCCTTTGTACATAAACCCAAAATGGTGGGAAGTTGTTTAATCAATAGGCACAAAATTTGTCCATCGGCATAAAACTTCCACTGTTAATCTTAATATCTTTATCTAAATTGAATCTAAAACGTGCACGCGCTGGTACTACTGTGTACATGGTTATACCTCTCCGTTCCGACTGATACTATTTTACCGACCAGTTTACAAACTCGGTCACGAACCTTCGTTTACTTCCGAGGGTACACTTTAGAATATATCCTGCTACATTTCACATACAAAAGAATCTCAGAAGATCGCAAAGGCTTCTTGTATTGTCTATGCTCAATTTTATGACTTATATAAAACCGTAGGATACGGCAGAGAGGACAGTCTCAATCGAAGTGTGAAGTCGCGTGTATTATGATATGAATTGTGGGATAAAGGGTTAAAATTAGTATGTTATTTGTGCATATTAAAAGTGTTTGCGTAGATAAATTTACGTAGTTTATCCTAGTAGTAACTACAGTTTTATCGTCTTAAGAAGAATTTAGTTATAGTAGTAACTATCATAAGTACATTAATGTTTTACTGTGTTTGCGAATAATCAGGCTTATATACGACCAATAGAGAACAGCAAAAAGGTGTTCGTTAACAATATTAAGAAACGGATAGTGCGAGATTATCCTTTCCCCAAAGGAGGGTCTCAGAAAAAGGTCCGTAAAGTTCGACATGGATAAAATCATTCGCGTAGGTATACGTATGAGATGTGTATTTTGAAGGTTTTTTTACAGAGGGAGCTTTGGGAAGTGTTCAGAATTTAATAAACGACAAGAAACTCGTATAGTCAAAATCATGAAAGAATACATTCACGTCATAGGTTGCTGAATTAAAAACGACACTTTCAAATCCTATGCAATAAGTATACTTCGATATATTCTTTAAAAGTATGTCGTTTTTTAATTCAGAAATCTATGACACGAATGCATTCTCTCATGATTTTGACTATATCTACTCCACTAATGACCATACTTAAATTAGGCCAAAAACAAGAACAAATACGTCTAAATTAGGACCCAGCAATTTATCTAACTTAAAAGATTCCCGTATTCGTTATAGCTTAAGCTAACATGTCCTTCCACAATCCGGACTTCCGGTTCGATTTCCGATAGTATGTCTCTTGACAGAAACAAGTTAAGGCCATTTCCTTCTTAATATTCTCATCGCCCAGATGTTAGAAGTAACCCGTCGTTCCTCTTTAAGTAACATATTTACGGTAGCTCTCCTGTCAGACAAATGGTAGCATTAATTTATTTAGATTATTGATTTAACCGGGTGGAATGTTCATGGATTATTTACCTATTCCAGTAATTATCGAAATTATTAACGGTATGCGTTTATCACACATAAAAGGCGGCTTGTTTGTAGGCTTTGCAGTAGTTAGGGGATCATGGATGCATGTGCGCTTTGTGAGTGAGTATGTCCAGTAGTGTGAATAATTCTAGGCAGTATTTGGAGCGTACCTCTATAATGTAGCAAATAACACAATATAGTCGATGAAAATTTTGAAAGGCTTGTAGGTTAAAACTTTCTTAAAGGTTAATTATTTATGTGAACTTATCCATGGATTTCAGGCTACGCTTTTGTAAAGTCTAGAAAATGTAATTTTAATGTGCTTCTGGAAATCGCTTTGTAGCTCCGCAATTTTTCTTCATACCACTTCAACGGCAACTGCGACTTACACTTAAAGAAATAGCTTCACGAATATTTAAGATTTTTCAAATTATTTCGATTGCTTATTACAATAACATATTTCAGCAGCGATGCGAGTTAAGGTTCGTGGCTTCGAGCGGTCCTTTTTTAAAAGACTTCTTTGAACTTTAACAAATTTATTTGATTTAAACAGATTTGAACAATGGAATTTTACAATCTTGGATTAAATTATTCTAAGTCGAAATACATTAATTATTTAATTACAGTGAGTTATCTACGAACTGCAATGCAAAAGCTGAACGTTTGATGAACTGACTGCGAGTGGAGCTCCCGGGCCTTATATAATCTCCCTAACTCCTCACAGTTCTGTGGGAACTTGCAGACTTAATGTCTGCTTACACTTGACTCTATTCATGATACATAGTTGCTATCTTAAAAGCTATTCATAATTACTTTGTTGCAGGCTTACTTCTGCGTAATCTCGGTACGTGACTTTCTACGACCGTCTGTGACCTGACATCTGCAGTGTCACTTATCCTTGTGCTACTTTGTAGCACTTCCGTTCCCATGAACGTTTATAAACTGAAATAAATTGTAACAAATTGTCTTTTATGACATTGTTGCACATTTCCTAATATTTCCTAATAACTTTCTTAAGTATTAGTTTTATATGTATAGCAAATGGGGGATCACATAACTTGCGTCAATTATTATAGTAGATGGTCTCCCCCCCCCTCCTTCTTCTTAGTCATAACATTAAAGTTGGTTTGACGAGCTTTGCACTATTTCCTAACATGGGCTAACGGTAATTGTCTGCATCTTCTAACGCGTTGCGTTACACTAATAATAAATTAGGTGGGAAAGAAATTTATTTTCTATGGATAAACTAACATATGGACGCACCTTGTATGACATTTCACAAATAATTAATCTTAATTAAACATGATATTTGAAATAAAAATTCAGATAATAAGGTATATTATTCGTTTGTTTAAATACATTGTAACGTAATGATTCAGGACGATGACATAATTTAAAACCGCAAATATAAATCGATCTCAATATGACAAAAACATTGCGTACGCATTTTCTATGAACAAAGTAATTTACAATAGACAGGTATCGTCCGTTTCGACCACCAATGACATTAAAATATTGCAACATTACGATATAATACGCATTGCATACAAAGTAACGGTATAATAACCTCATTAATAAGTAGATTGAAATTCTGTCACTGAATGCTAACCGCAAGGAACATGATTTTACAGTGGGAGGAAAGATTCGTTTATCCGACGGAAAAGATTGAAATTAATTATTCGCGAGTCGGTAACAAAAATTGGTCAAAATGTAATCATTCGAGCGCGTATTACGACGGCAACCCGCTATGTAGAGGGTCGATATAGGATAGAAAGTTGAAAGTGAAAAAACACACCTTCACGGAAAAAAATAAAGATGGATGTTCCCACCGAGACAATAAACGCGGCATACGACATACACGAGCAAGGTATTTTTAATGCACCTGTTGTGGAATTATTGTCGTTGTGATCCGTTGAAGTGGTGGACTTGATAGTTCACCCCACCATTAATTTGGGATTTTGAATTATGCTATGTCAATGGATCTGTTGTATACAGAACGAGAAAATGAAAAATACTGGTGTTGTTGGATAACCTAAAATTAAACAGTGAATAGAATAAACTTTTATGATTAGAATTATTAATTATGCATTTATGGATCGAAAATATCTATTGGTTGTTATTTATATAAAAGGTGAAAATAATTATTTGGTTAAACTAACTAGCAACGGAATTGCGTATATTGATTTTATAATGAAAGTTTTATTGGTGAAATTTAGTATTAGTTAAAGCATGGAGCGTTATTATTTTGAATGGACAACGATAGGTAAAAGGGAGAGTTGGTATTTAACTGTTTTCTGTGTCGTTTTTAAAAGCATTTCCAATAATTGGTATTTATAAATGTTACGTAATTGAATATTAGAATCGGGAAAAATGTGGAGTGATAGCATTATTTTAGGGATTTTTTAGTAATGCCTGGCCAAAGTGAGGTTAGGAAATATCAATTCTTTTAAAGAAAGTATTTCATGCAATTTTACTTGTAATTATTTTATGTTAATAGAGCTTACGTTTGGTTGAATTTTTATATGAATTTATTTAAAAACTGGGCTACCAGTTACCCCTGTGATGGAATCGTATTTGGGAGACGCCTCGATTTAAGGAATTTATGTAATATCACAAAAGTTTAATAAGAGTTTTTAAGATATTTTAGAGGAACGTAACGTATAACATGACAAAGTTTAGGATGCCGATGTAAGGGAGATTTATGCGGAATATCCGTTTTCCGTGTAAAAATAATATCAAAGGGAGTGCTGTGACCGGCGGTTTGGCGCCCCTCAATTATGACAAGTAGAAGTCTTTTATGGTAAATGGTAGCGTATCGTAATTTTTGTTGTACTTCAACCATTTTATTCAGTCTTTATTATTTTTATTTTTTCATTTTTCTATTTTTTTCAATAATTTCTTCCATGGGAATTCCTGTGCCACTGTAGTTCGCCAACGCGCACTTATTTTATTTGTCTTCCCCTACTATCTCTAGAATTTCTTTGTTCTTAACTTTGTCCATGCTGTCATCATCATACTTCTGAAGCACCACATTCCAAAAGGCTTTTAGCTATTTCCTGACCCCACTTCATAGCCGTACCGTACTGTGCTCCACACTATGTTTATTGTTTTCGGACATACCAGCTGCTCTTTCTTGTTCGATACAGCACGACTCCCTTTTATTGTTTTCTAAATAAATGCCCTATTTTACTGATATTCAGTAGTATTTGAAGGAAATGCGGTTCTGTGGCGTAGTGGTATGTGTGTGACTACTACGCCCAAGGTCCCGGGTTTGAATTCTGACACGGTCCGCTTGAAAAATGTTAGGCGAGCATTTTTCACAAAAATACACCCTCGTTCGGATGAGAGGTAAAATGGAGGTCCCGTGTGTGAGTGTTGTTACGCACGTTAAAGATCCCTACCTTGCTTGGAACAGCAAGGTTTCGGCAAAATTCTAAATTTTTCAGGTAAAAAAAACTCGTTTTCTGGCCAATGTAGTACCTTCGGGTGGAGCATTGGAAAATCACATGTAAGGTATTTTATTTTGACATAGCGTTTAAATGTGGTATTTGGTTGTCATTTGTTTTCGGAAATATTTGAACGAGGTATGTACGAGTAGGGGCGTTTAGTATATACGGCAAAAAATCCCGATCCCAATATTCCATCTAACCTAGGTTTTACATGTAAATTTCCATAAGGAGGGGCGGAAGGATTTCCTCCTTGCTCCCTCCTTGCTCCCATCTTTGCTCGGGCACAAGATTTAATGGATTTCTTTCCTTGACGAAAGGTATAAAGATACCATGAGGACTAGTAGTCTCCTTTCCTTAGGGGCGTGGTGGTCGAATACAAAACGATTAAAAGCATTTTTTAGCCTGTTGAAAGGTATCAGAAGTTCATAAGTGATAGTAATTTTCTTTCTTGGTCGAATGCAAAACGACTTAAATGATTTCTTTTCCTGACAAAACGTACCAGGAGATAAGGGGTAGTCGTCTTCTTTTCCGTGGGGCGTGGTGGTCGGATGCAAAACAAGTTAAAGGATTTTTTTCTTGTTGAAAAGTATCAGGAGTTCTCATAAGTGAGTAATTTTCTTTCTTGTGGGGCCATCGTGGTCGGTTGCAAAACGACTTAAAGGATTTCTTTTCCCGATCATAAGGCATAGTAGTCTTCTTTCCTGTGGGGCGTGGTGGTTGAATGCAAAACGATTTAAACAATTTCTATTCCTGATCAATGGCATTAAGAGTTCATAAGAGATAGTAGTATTCGTTCTTGTAGAGCGATGGTGATTGTACGTAAAACGATTTAAAGGATTTTTGTATGACGGAAGGGCAATTGTGGTCGAACGTAAAGCGATGTAAAGGATTTTTTCCTGACGAAAGTTATCAAGAGAACTAAAGCTATAGTAGTCTTCTTCTTATAGGGCGATGGTGATGATGCAAAACTATTTAAAGGATTTCTTTTGCGAATGATGCTTTTTCTTGCAAGGCGCTGGTGGTCCGTTGAAAACCAACGTGATAATTTCTTCTCTTGACGAGAGGTATCAGAGATCGTCTTCCTTCTTGTAGGCGATGGTGGTCGAATGCCAAACGATTTAAAAGATTTTTTCTTACGAATGGTATCAAAAGATTATAAGGGAGAGTAGTCTTCTTTCCTATGGCCGATGGTGGTCGAATACAAAACGATTTAAAGGATTTCTTTTCCTGACGAATGGTGTCAGGAGTTCATAAATGATAGTAGTCTTCCTTGTGAGGTGATGGTAGTCGAATGCAATACGATGTAAAAGATTTCTTTTCTTGATGAAGGGTATCGGTAGATCATGAATGATGGTAATCGGTTTTTGTAGGCCGATGGTGGTCGAATGCATAATGATTTAAAGGATTTCTTTTTCTGACTGAAGGTATCGGGATACCATAAGGGATAGTAGTTTTATTTCTTGTGGGACGTGGTGCTCGAATGCAAAACGACTTAAATGATTTCTTTTTCCGGACGATGATAGTCTAATTCTAAACGATTTAAAGGATTTCTTTTTTGACGAACGGTATCAGGATATCATAAAGGATAGTAGTATTATTTACTGTGGGAGTTAGTTGTGTGCAAAACGATTTAAAGGATTGCTTGTCCTGATGGAAGGTATCGGGAGATCATAAAGGATTAGTCTTATTTCTTGTGGGGCGATGGTAGTCGAATACAAAAGGATTCAAAGGATTTCTTTTTCTGACGAAAGGTATCAGGATAACATAAGGGATAGTAGTCTGATTTCCTGTAGGAGATGGTGGTCGGATGCAAAACGATTTAAAGGATTGCTTTTCCTGATGGAAGGTATCAGGAAACCATAAGTCTTTTTTCTTGTATGGCGATGGTTGTCAAATACAAAACTATTTAAAAGATTTTTATGACGAAAGATGCCACGAGTTCATAAGAGTCGTATTTCTTTTGGGACGTGGTGCTCGAACGCAAAACGATCTAAAGGATTTCTTTTCCCGAAGAAATGTAGTGGTTTTCTTTCTTGTAGGGCGATTGTGGTTAAATTCAAAATGATTTAAAGGATTTCTTTTTCTGATGACAGGTATCAGGTTATCATAAGGGATAGTAGTCCTATTTCCTGTAGGAGATGGTGGTCGGATGCAAAACGATTTAAAGGATTGCTCTTCCAGATGAAAAAGGTATCATTAGATCATAAGTTTTCTATCTTGTGTGGCGATGGTTGTCGAATACAAAACTATTTAAAGGATTTCTTTTTCTGGCGAAAGGTGTCACGAGATCATAAGAGTCTTATTCCTGAGGACGTGGTGCTCAAATGCAAAACGATTTAAAGGATTTCTTTTCCCGACGAAATGTAGTGGTTTTCTTTCTTGTAGGGCGATTGTGGTTAAATTCAAAGTGATTTAAAGGATTTCTTTTTCTGATGACAGGTATCAGGTTATCATAAGGAATAGTAGTCCTATTTCCTGTAGGAGATGGTGGTCGGATGCAAAACGATTTAAAGGATTGCTCTTTCAGATGAAAGGTATCAGGAGATCATAAGTTTTCTTTCTTGTGGGGCGATGGTTGTCAAATACAAAACTATTTAAGGGATTTCTTTTTCTGGCGAAAGGTGTCACGAGATCATAAGAGTCTTATTCCTGAGGACATGGTGCTCAAATGCAAAACGATTTAAAGGATTTCTTTTCCCGACGAAATGTAGTAGTTTTCTTTCTTGTAGGGCGATTGTGGTTAAATTCAAAATGATTTAAAGGATTTCTTTTTCTGACGAAAGGTATCAGGATATCATAAGGGATAGTAGTCTTATTTCCTGTAGGAGATGGTGGTCGGATGCAAAACGATTTAAAGGATTGCTCTTCCAGATGAAAGGTATCAGGAGATCATAAGTTTTCTTTCTTGTGGGGCGATTGTGGTTAAATTCAAAGTGATTTAAAGGATTTCTTTTTCTGGCGAAAGGTGTCACGAGATCATAAGAGTCTTATTCCTGAGGACGTAGTGCTCAAACGCAAAACGATTTAAAGGATTTCTTTTCCCGACGAAAAGTAGTAGTTTTCTTTGTTGTAGAGCGATTGTGGTTAAATTCAAAATGATTTAAAGGATTTCTTTTTCTGATGACAGGTATCAGGACATCATAAGGGATAGTAGTCTTATTTCCTGTGGGAGATGGTGATCGGATGCAAACGATTTAAATGATTGCTTTTCCAGATGAAATGTATCAGGAGATCATAAATTATTGTAGTCTTCTTTCGTCTGGGAGCGATGATGGTCGCATACAGAACGATTTAAAGAATTTCTTTTTGTGACGAAAGGTGTCACGAGATCATAAGGGGTAGTTGTCTTCTTTCCTGTGGGGCGATGCTTTCAACTCAGACTGTAGATAAAAAAGCGTGTACAAGTCGAAGAGGACGCCATTCAAATGCACTAGATCGTCGAAACGGTCAGCAAAGATTTTGAACGTCTTAACATCGTCCTCTTGAAGCGGGAGTATGGAATCGGAAGAGTTGCCTTATATCTAAGTAGGTTTATGATTCTTTGTCATGCGTTACTTACAAATGCATATCCCCGATGATTGAACTGTGTTGGTCAAAAAAATTTTCCCGTAACGCGTCAATGGTTTTATGTATTGTAAACTAAAAAATTCGAGATGGTTCGGGCTTAATTAAGTTTCTTACCAACATCGCAAACTTGTCGAAAATAATTCATTGCAGAAAATCAACAGATTCTGAATTTTCTGCCCAAATTAAATCGTAAGTTTGTTCAAGACAATTTAAAAAGGAACCAATACAGTGTTATAAATACGACTGACCACGACTGAATCACTAAAATAAAATTAATAACGGATAATTTCAAACGAAATACCACCTGGTGGTAAGTTTAATTTAATACACTAACTATTTGATAATATAAAACGTGCTATTGTAAACAAGTGTTATCGTTTGATGCGATTAAGCGGCAGTTAGTAGACGTAACCTATAAAGCACTCGCAAGAAAATTATGTTGTTACGAATAATCTATAACTAAACGAGATAGATTGAACGACGTTAATTCGAATGAGTTCGTACGCGTTGATTTATGGTACTCAATAGTTGATTATTACAACTTAGAGCGTGTATGTAACTAAAATATTCAATCCGGCTTGAAAGACTAAAAATGCGGTGAACTTCAATTGGCACCGAAAATGAAAAAGTGGACGTAATTAAGACTAATTAAATAACATTGTCACGGTTAAATTTACCCAACGAGTTTGTTGTTGAGTAGTCCACTAGACGGCGGTCAAAACTTAACCAACAGCATTTCTCAAGACGCGCACGGTAAAATGGTATTCGTTGCGCACACGGAGCGTGATTACTATTCACAGCGTGTTGCTTGAAGGCTAACATCGCGGAACTAAGTGGGTTGAATGTTACTTGCAGGATCTAAACGTACTACTAAAAATATTTATTATCTAACGGAACAATTACCTATCTATCTAAATACTACATATTAAATTTTACGATTTCACATCAGCAACCTGGCGTTTGACTTTATTCGACATAACCATGTACAAATTACCTCATTTTGGAGAAACCCAACATTTGATTATGTTTCTATACGTTGTACGCGTGTCGTAAATGATAATCAGGAACTACATTAATGACAATTTGCGGCTTACCTATATGCATAATCTAGCTAATAATGTCACACCTTGCACATAAACAACCTGATCACATAAGCTCTTATTATCCTTTAGGAATATATTCAGATTATACAGAAATGAAACTAGTAGAACGTGCTCAGCAAACGTAAACGTCGTATATACGTATAATAAATCTTTATTGTTTTAATACCTGATTGTGTTACAAGTTGGAGAGTCATAGAGTTTTGATTAAGAAAATGCCGCACGACATAATTCGGTCAAACATATTCATCGGAAACAATTCTAGAAAGCTGAATTTTATAGATGTTGTCGTTCTCAACGATTAAAGACCCTTGGCAACCGTGATGCAGCTAAAACTTTCATGTATCTTTTTATACAGAAACTTAGGCAAACACGAAGAACCTGAAAATACAATTTTGCTATTAAACTAAACACTTTCTAATTTCTTTGGGATACAAATAGGGCTACTCAAAATTGTTCTTAGGGTAAATGCCATAAATATAGTTCAAACCCTCTACAAGCATCAAATTTCATTAATGTACGTTGTATAGCTTTACTCTTTTTGTTTTTGTCGTAAATCATGTTAATCCGTTGTTATCGTTCGGGTGGGAGGCGTCTGAGCAGGCTTGGCTTGATTATTTGTTTAATAAATATAAGCAACAATAATTATAAACTTCATAAATACATAAAATAAAAGTGAAATTGAATGATTTTAACAAGCCTTCCGAAGACAACCGAAGACTTTTTAACCCTCTATACTTGTAAATATTGTAAATTAGTAGTTTTTAATTTCAAATCATAACTCTTTATAATTTAATGTTGTGCCAAAAATAAAACACGAAAACTTCCGAAGAGTTCCGAAGACCACCGAAACCGTTTTTACCGCCTTCAAGCTGTATAGACATTCATTTAATAAGTGTTTGCGTTTATTTTGATTCTACAAGCAAGCACTAAGCCTTCTGGAGACTTCCAAAGATTACCGAAAACTTCCGAACTGCTCAACTTCAGAATTGATTTGTGAGGTCCAGTAAGCACTTGGACGGTGATGATTAGAAAATATTTACAGGTTTAGGAGACCCAGGCGTCTTCGGCGATCTTCGGTACCCTTCGTGGAAGTGATGCCTTAAGCCTCGTTGAGGAAGTCGCCGTTAAACTCTACGGGGTTGTTGTCCCGAAGGAACACTTGGCAGATGCAGTCGAAGACATCACAGTAAATCACTTCTAGGGATGCATTACAGTAAAAGTGGTTTGATTATGTTCTTTCGGCGACGGTGGCTGAGGCGACAGAAGCTTTGGGTGTGGTAGGATTGAACGGATCGCACGTCGAAGGGCGTTATGTGCTTGCTTCTGATTTGCCTGGTGTATGGAACGAATCTTACTACCCATTCGTAGATTTTATAACTATTTACAATGAATTATAATGACGTGCCCCAGGTGCGGCGGCGGACAGTGTCACTCTCGGAGAATACGCAGGCTATGGAGAGCACTGCGTTTCGAAGTATAGCAGGCTGTGGAGAATGCTGCTCGTTGAAGGTTTTGCAGGTTATGGGGAGCACTGCAAGAGGATTCCTTAGGCTATGGTGAACACTAACGAATGTCTTTCGGTGAATTTGAAATTATATTTATACACTTTCATTACCTATTCTTCCTGTGTTGAAAAACGTTAATGATGTCTTTAACCATTGGAATTGTGTATTTCGAGTTTTGAATGTAAAAGAATCTTCAAATTTAGTTTGTCCAATGAAAGTACAGATTTTTGGTTAGCACAAAAAATGAGTTTGGATTTCCTCGCGATTCTTAGTATGTTCTATTTCCAACTCGTGTACTTTGATATAGTCAACTGCAATTCTGTCAGTCTATTCCGTGCCCAGGTCGCGTGCGGTGATATAGTCAACACCGTGTACTACATATACTTAGGAATATGTTTATTGATACGATCAGTGTTATATAATATATAATATATATATATATATATATATATATATATATATTACTCATATTTAGACCAGGGTAGAAAATTAAATAATCACATCAAATAATTTTAATCACCGTGTAGAAGCTTTGGGAAAAGGTACGCGTTAGTAAAACCGTGAAGCATAAAAATTCATTTGTTTCATTAAAAAGAAGAGATTTAAATTATTTACAAGACGCCTTCTATAAAAAGAAGCAGTATTAAAATGCTCTACGTGTAATTTAATTATTCCGAGTAAAGAAACAAATGGAAATTACGTACAAAATTTATATTAATTAACTCAATTTTAAGTAACCGCTATTAAACAAAATGTACAGATAATAATTAATATTTGATTAGGAGTCACTAAAAATTAAAGGGTATTATTTTAATTGGAGTTAATTGAACCATTAGTAACATATAATATGTATAAAAGCTAGTAAAAACCCAATAATATTCAGATCGTAGAAGTATTATGTTTGAACACCTGCGTATTTTTAAATGTTTTATGTTCTGCGTAAAATTTGTAGATAACAAATGGTTACAGAGAATACTGGAGAAACCGTAGCTTAATAGTTACGGGAAATGCTAATAAGGTGGGTTATTTCACAGTCCACATGGACTGAAATAATCGATAATAAAGAATATCAATTTGCACCAATAAGAACAGGGTAGATAGAGACAGATAATATGCGCAAGACAGAGACACATATAGTAAAAGGCGTGAGTTGAGCAACGTCACTGGGTTGCGATTGGTTGAAAATAAGAGGCAAAACTGAGAAGTAAAAATAACATTTCTGTATAAAAATTAATTAGTTATTCCCAGACGTTGCGAGCCGTGTCGAAATTTCTGAAATTTAACTGGTGCGAGTGCAAATTTAATAAGAACCGACGCACAGGCGGTCGAGATGGGAACATAGTATACGAAATTCTAGAAACTGGCCGTTTTGAGGACAAAACCGACAGACAGGCTAACCACTATATATACCCGGGTTAATATGAGTTTCTCTCTCGTAGATTTTCGAATTGATTCAATGCGTTAAACAGTGCTTTTTAGTTGTCCGATTTTGATTGAATAATTTAAACAGTTTGCTCGTATATTTTGTGCACTTAGAAAAGAAGATACAAGGTAATAAAGTTTAGTATCACTGTACCAATTAGTCAAATTTACAACGACAAATAAATACACTAAAGTAGGCAGTTTTGGCGTATATTTGTGAAAGAAGTATGAATTTCTTTGCTATTTTTCGGGGGTGGTAATAATTAAATGATTCGTAAACGTGTCTGGATCCACAAAACAAGCTTCAGATATACACAAATGAGTTCCGGAAAAGCACTGAAACAACTTTAGATGAATGGTGGTGTAGAGAAAATGTTTAAAAGCGACCAGTAATCCGAGGACGTAAACATAACCCAGTTGGAATGGTGAAATTAGCAAGGACGATGTACATTGAAGCCACTAGTGCAGTAACCTTCATGTAACTTATGCTTTGTTGTTCGATTTTTGATGTGTTGGTGTGTGTTGAATAACTTTATAATTGATTTACTTAAAATGGACAGTAGTGAAATTGTACTAACAACAAATTTTTAATTTTAAGGTGAAATTTTCTTGTTTAAGTAGAAAGGGGTATTTAGTATTTATGTTCTTGATTATGATGAAAATTTGGGTATGTCTTTGAGCTCAATTAGACGAACCTGGTTAATTAACGTAAAGGGGTGGTAGATGCTCCCTTTGTACTCAGACTCAGGTCTGCATATATTGTTATATTAATTAGTAGGCATCCTACAAGGACTTTAATTCTGGATGCACATTAAAATGATAACAAATTTAATCTTGAAATTTTCTGATACTGAAATTTATGCTGAATTTTAATTTTGAGATTTTAATGTATTGTGAATATTGATGTAAATAGAGTTAACGTTGATGTTTGTGGTAGGAATGTGTTTTTTTTTTATGAATGAGGATAAAGGTTTAACTAGGTGAGCAGCCGAGGCGGAAAAGAGTAAAGAGGCGATTAACAGAAGAAAGTCAACGGACCAGTTAAGTTAATAGCTTTTTGTAGGTTTCACAGCATTCTTGACGCCCAATTCGTGAGGCTCGATTCTAATACATGGATCACAGCATTCTATATATATATATATATATATATATATATAATATAATATAATATATATATATATATATATATATAATATATATATATATATATATGTATATATATAATATATATATATATATATATAATATATATATATATATATAAATATAAATATATATATATATTATATATATATATATATATAATATATATATAAAGTCATCGTGTGAAAATATGGAGCCGAAAAGGATGATTCGGGAAGGTATAGCCGATGTATTTGTATATTATTGACGTTGTTGATTCTTTACTATTTTGACAATTGTGAATTGAAATATTGACCATATCATATCCTTTCTAGTGTTTAATTTTTAATATATGATTCCATTACTAAAAGATAAAGGTATCCACGAAAGATTTGAAAAAAGTCAAATGAATTGCTGAAAGATATCGGGAAAATTTCTTATTCTAAGGAAATAGAAACAGAATGGAATAACATTAAATCCAGCTTAGACATGGCGGCCAGATATATTCTGGGACATACACAAGAAAAAAAAGAAACCATGAATAACAAATGATATCCTGAATTTAATAGGAGAAATACAAAAATAGATTAGACGAAGTTGAAAAACAGAGATACAAAACCAATGGGAAATTATTCGCAAATGCAGAAAAGCTAAAGAGCAATGTACGATGAAAAATGCAAAGAAGTACAAACTAAGATGGAAATAGGAAAGACAGACGAAGTATACAAACTAATTGGAATGAGTTTTAGGGATATAGAACCGTATAGCAAAAATATAAGGGACGCGGAACGAGGCATCATTATAGAAAATATAGAGAAAGGGATTAGATGGCAAGAATATATAGAGAATTTATATGCAGGAGAGGAATAAACAGCACTAGAACAGGAATCAGACATTGAA
This sequence comes from Platerodrilus igneus, assembly GCA_036346225.1. Classification (NCBI taxonomy): domain Eukaryota; kingdom Metazoa; phylum Arthropoda; class Insecta; order Coleoptera; family Lycidae; genus Platerodrilus; species Platerodrilus igneus. The sequence goes on along the minus strand of JARFIW010001436.1, from coordinate 4,595,357 downwards.
AACGAGGATTTGGGATATCCTATACTTAGAGATGAGTTTGAATTACCATTAAAAGGTTTGAAAATGATAAAAGCACCGGGTATAGATAAGGTACAAGCAGAAACTTTAAAAGCCGCTGGACAAGCAGTAACAGAACGTCTGTTCCAACTTGTAAGCTCTATATATGAGACAGATGAGATATCCAAAGATTTCAAACGTAACATCATAGTTCACTATACCAATTGTACGCGCCATATCCGTTTTTGCTCGGGGCACTCTCTCCGCGCAAGCGAGTCCAAATTGTTCACTCCAGATATCGACGGAGTCGGTTCGCAGCTCTCGTGATAGTAATAACTATATAATATAAACTGTTGCTAGCTTCGTCTAATCCGGTATTACCCTCTTCCTTTCCTGTCTCGCTATTGATTGATTTAATTGGGAAGGGTGACACATGCCACACGCACTTAAGCCTCCCAGTGGGCCCATTGTGCTGCCTTTGTTGCCCTAAGTTGGTCTTTCATTACTCAACCACCCGATATTACAGGTGGATGTCGGACCAGGGGGTGTCTCGAATTCGGGCCTTCTCAGACCAGAATTCCCCCAGCATAGATCCTCGAAGTCGGACGAGTGCCGGACAGGTGCACAGGATGTGCTCCGCCGTCTCATCCTCCTGTTGACAGCCGCGACAGGTGAGTCGTCTGGCAGACTCATCCTGTGCAGATGCTCCGCACCTTGGTCTCTGCAGTCCTGGAGGCGGTGGTAGATGGTTTTGAGGTGGAAGGTGTTTGGCTGGTTTCAGACTGTGCCATGGATAGGTTAGATACAGGGCCAGCCTTTTCCTACACTCTCCTGTGCCGTCAAACGAGCCTTTCTCCTTTTCTGCTCAGCCCCACTAATGCGTTTTTTCTGTGGGCGCTGTTGTTGTCATTCCTCTGGCTTGACCTTCTCCCCAACCTGGGGCTGCTGTTGTTCTTGTTGTTGCATTTCTTGTACGACATGCAACAAAACTTGAGAGGTGTCCAAGGACGCACCCTCTGGGTTAGCTACATTACATATAGGATCAAGGTTAAATAAAAAGATTTATCTTCCCAGCTCCCCACCCGCCACGGAGCCCAAGTTGGGGTGTATAGGACAACACCAGGGCTACCAGGAAGATATAGCTCCCCGAAGGTGACTGACGCACGAGTTCGCATACAGCTTTGTAGCAGCACACATATAGCATGTGCTGCTCCCCCACTGTATCGGCCGCACACCCTCCACCTCTAACAGTTCAGCCAGTCGGCGGTCTGACCGGACGACACCGCCGATTGATCGAGATGGGGTTGTCTCGAACCCCCGTCTATATGAAATCTTGGCCAAAGTGGCGTGTTTCCAGATACTGAGGAACTAAATTCGCCTCAGGTGTGGCTCAACCACCAGGATCCCGTCATCCAACTGACACGGGTCGCCTCGTACGGCACAAACACAAGGTGGCCTGAACCCCTGTGCAGACCGCTACCGGCCCATGTTGCAGTAGGGGTTTGGTGGTTTGGTCCGCGATGTGTCATTAGCCTAACCATCATCATGCGGGGTTTAGACCGCGTTGACGTACACTCGTTCCTCCGTATATTGTGGGTTTTATGCCACTCAGCGCACTGGATCACTACAAGTGCTAGGCTTATTCTGTCACAAAACCCGACGGCAGCGAACGATTACTCGTACGGTGACACTAGGTCCCCCCCTATCCGCCACCTGGGGACGCGCCCAATGGGTACCCACCAACCACACGGGCTGTCTCGCTATTTTCCTTCAACCTCCGGCCAAAAGTTAAATACAGTGATTAGTACCTCTCTAGTGCTTAATAACTTATCTAGTAGTGTTTTTATGCCTTTGTATTGTAAACTCCTATAAAATGACCTCAACCTCTACCCTTAATTAATACAGTCCACGCTCTACCTCAGAGCGCCTTGTTTACGGCCATTAGCACTTAAGGTGGTTCTATTTGCATCCCGTTACGGAAAACGGGTAAAAACAAATTTTGCTCCATCGACCGGATTTAGAACTAAGTTTTTAGCGCCCTCTTTCTCGCATCATCGATTTAAAGGCATACAAACGTAGGTCTTTATTAATTTACAAATTTGTAAATAATTGTACTTGAAAATAGAAACGACTTGAACGTGTTATCTGTACGTTTCCAGTTGTTAAATCGCACGTGCATTCTTTCGAGTTCAAGTTCAATGCAATTAGATTATTGTTACCATATTCCGATATCAAGTTTATCGCACTTTATTCCGATTTTGTTTCTTTACAAACAAGGCGTCCTTTAATAAGTACGTTAGTGTACTTAACTATTGTTAATTTATAAATCCCTTAATTATGACGGAAGGTGACATTTTAAAGAAAACGCTTGAAGACTATTTCACGCACTTAATCGAGATTACCGATTATGTTTGTACCGCAGCCTGTTTACCTGCCGTAGAAGCAAGATATCTCCGTATGCAAAGCAGTGAAAGACAACTCGATGTTGTCTACGATAAGATTTTTACCTATAATTTGGTTGTTGACGAAAAGGATGAAATTAAAACTCAAAGTTCTTTGTTTGATAATTTGTTAGACATTATTCGTACTCGGTATCTAGGTATCAAACTAAATGCAGCAAAATCGGTTGACAATACTTCAACCAACACCTCCCAGACTCCTGCAAGTTATTTAAAACCTCTAAGTATAACCCCTTTTGATGGATGTGTAGTAAATTGGCAAAATTTCATTTCACCTTTCAGGTGCTCTTAGCGGGATTGCAAACGTCGACCTGAGCACAGTCCTACTAGCCACCTTACATGTGGTTTTTCAATGCTCCACCCAAAGGTACTACATTGGCCAAGAAGCGAGTTTTTTTTACCTGGAAAGTTTGGAAATTTGCCGAACCCTTGCTGTTCCAAGCAAGGTAGGGATATTTAACGTGCGTGACAACACTCACACACGGGACCTCTATTTTACATCTCATCCGAACGAGGGTGTATTTTTGTGAAAAATGCTCGCCTAACATTTTTCAAGCGGACCGTGTCGGGATTCGAACCCAAGACCTTGGGCGTAGTAGTCACACACATACAACTACGCTACGGAGCCACACCTACTAGCCACCGCTGTGGTAAACACCTACGACGATAATAGCATTTCTGTCCTATCAGAATAATAATAGATTTGGTAGTCAATGCAGTTTTATTAGCGAGAAATATGTGCACGATTTAAATTTACAAAGACGCCGATCCTCAACTACTATTTTTGACCTTAATAACATGGCTTCGAACTCCACTAAAGGTTTGTCACATGTAGACTACAAGTAAAGTACAGGATAACTTAGAATCAACATATGCATTCGAAGCAATCATTGTTCTCAGGCAATGTTCTGACACAAGTTTCAATAGAAAATAAAAAGTGATCTCATTTACAAAGTCTTCATCTTATTAACAAATGGCCAGCATCTGCCAGCTTCTACCGATTTATTGGTGGGCGTCGAAATCTTTCCGTACATTTGAAAAGGAAGATAAGGTGTTAGGTAGTCCAGGACTACGTCTACCAACACAGTTTTTGATTGGATGGTCGTGGGGAAGATTATTCAACAAAGTTCTTGGAGCATTTATTCCTTTTTTACAAGCGCTCATATTTCAATGTTTAGTTTTTGGGAAATGAACAGATTTCCTTCAAATTACTTACACCCAAATAAGATGCGAAAAATTATTTCGGAATACCGTGACCCGAGCCATTTCGGACCGCTTTCAAGTATCATGTCCCTTTTGCGATGGAGACTCCGGTCTAGGCGGCACACACAAGCAAGCTTATCGGCGATTTATTTTACTGGATAACAAATCGCTAAAATCGGGCGAACTGTACTTGACCTATTTAATTTTTGTTGCGAAAGTATACAAAACAAACACATTTCAAACCCACGTGTCGATCATTCCCTTTGTTGGTATTTACCGCACTTTTGAATAGTAAAACCAGGTACCAGCAGCGTTAAAGACAGGATAATGCATGGTGCGTCCGCAAAAGGTTTTAAAGGTCTGAGAATCAACGATTCGTTGTTACAAGGACCCAAGAAGCAGAAAAAAATATTTTTTCATTACTTCTAGTTTCCCGGAATATTCACAAATAGTCCTAGAGTGGCTATACGCCCCACCCAGTAGATGAAAGACATTTGTTGCTAATCGAGTGAGTCAACTACACGCGTTTGTTGGCACTACGTCCCGTTGGCTTTTATGCCTCAGTTGTCGGGTTCCGCGAGCATACCCCATCTGAGTTCTCTGGTGGAATGGTCCAGATTGTCTTTTCTTTTTCGAAACTTTATGATAGAATTATTTACACTTTCCACCAGTTATTAATTCCGAGACAGATCGGTAAGAGGTACGGCACGTATTTACTGAAGGTACGAAAATTCATTTTCAAAATTTTATGTTGTTTGCGTGTTATAAAAAAATGTAGAAAATATTCTGATAAGATTTACGGAATCCCAAGCCCTCTTGAGATTCAACACAGCCTTCTGCTTTTTGTCAAGCACGTGCGATCGGGAGTCTTTACGGAGCTACTTGACCAAGTACAGAAGATTAAATTACAATCGAAACCTTTTTGATGCCTTTATTTATAGATCCAGGTGAGCTTTAAAGGGTAGAAGTTCGTCTTAGAAACTCCTAATTGGCTTACGAGGCAAAGCGTCCCTTACTTCTACCGAGCCAACATACACTTACTAGTCTTATCGTCGAAAATGGCCATTATTGGTATTTATAGCCCAGTTTAAAACGTTTGCATTATCTAGTAGATAACAATTCTGGATATTGCCCGCCAGAAAGACAATTTACAAGATACTTTCAGGATGTAACAAATGCTTTCGGGCTAAACCTCGTCCTTGACCCTCTCACCTGGTGGGAGATTTACTCGCTTGTAGAATTTGGGGACTTCAACCATTTGTTCGTGTCGCAGTCGATTTTTGCGGACCATTTTTCGTCACTCCTCCTCGTTCGAGGGGCTCTAAATATCCGAAAGCATATGTCTGCATTTTTATGTGCACTTGCAATAAAGGAATGCACTTTCAATTTGATACGCAATTGTCTAAAGGTTTTATTGAGGCCTTTCAGCGTTTTGAATCCCGTCGCGGAACTGTTTCGGATTGCTACTACGACCATGCCACGAATTTCCATGGCGCACACAATCAATTTATACAACTAGCACAACGCATTTAAAAAGCTTTCTTTACGGTTGCACTTTAGGCGGTTTTGTCTATCACACAGGTTCGTGTATGACTACTGATTCCAAGGGCCTGGATTTGATTACCGATACGGATCTATTAAAAAATGTTAGGCGAGCATTGTTCGTAAAAATCGGGCCTGGTTCGGATGAAAGGTAAAATATAGATCCTGTGTGTGAGCACTGTCGCGCATGTTGAAGATTCCTAGCTTACTTGGATTAGCAAGGCTTTGATAAAATAAAATAAATTCATGTAAAAAGAACTCACTTCGAGTGAAGCGTTGGAAAATCAAATGTAGGGCTCTTTAGTCCGCCTACAGTACTCCATTTCAACAGTTTGGCAGAAGCCGGGGTGAAAGGGTTTAAGACTCACTTATTTCGGATTATCGGCAAACACCGTCGTATAATAGAAGAAGTAAACTATTTTCTTTGTCAAATCGAAGCCGTGCTTAACTCACGCCCACTGTGGTGTTGAGCAACGACTCCAATGATTTATCATCCCTTACTTGCAGATATCTGGAACCTTTAAAATTTGTTATTTCAGAGACAATTTGTCGGATTTAAAGCTCAATTGCCTTTCCAAGTGGCAACTTCTTCGAAGGCTGCCATTTGATTTCTTGAAGCGGTATTTTTTGAAATACTGTAATACGCTTCAACAAAAGCAAAATGAACAAACCCTAAGACAAATATGGAGCTCAATACCCTAGTACTCATACAAAGTGACCTATCGGGAGAGTAATAGGGTTGCACTCAGGGGAACGACGTGCAAGTACGTGTAGTTACGGTCAAAACCGTTACGGGTGTTTATGGGCGACCGGTAGTTAAACTACACCCTTTGCCTTTGGCTCAAGTTTCACCTTATTTTTTGAAGAGTATTCTTTTGTTATATTAATTTTCTTAATTTTTTCTTTTTTCATTTTTAAGTTCTTCGAGTTAGGAATACACAACGTGTTTTCAAGGGCGGCAATACACAATGGCTACATTTTTAAATATGATTTAATCGGGATAATCATTTACTTAAGTAAGACATGAAGGTACGCACGTAGAAACAAAGCAATTAATGTTCGCTTGTGTGAGGTGCACTGGAAGTTTAAGCCTGAACAAGGGAAGGTGAACTCTCGAGGCGGTTCAGGCAAAAGTGTATTAGTGCGAGTTATTTCATTTTCCTCTTTTTCTACATATTCCTTTCCCTAACAGACAAGCGCTACCGTTAACGACAGCAGGAAGATACTACGGTGAATCTTTATTACATATTGTATTACATTATCTTCATACTTTCATTCAGATATGGTGGTCGATCTCGTGAGTTACATATCCCCCAAATCAAATATATGTATAATTAAATGGAATTGTTGAATATTAAGATAACTTGCAACATTGTATAATTCAAGAATAGATGATAAAAGGTTAATAGAAGTCAGAGAGAAGACGTGAGAACGGATGTGAATACAATGTATTTCAGACGTAACCTGACTCTGCAGGTGCAGGTCACAATGGACTATAAGAAATTTATTGTTAGAATTAAGATTGTTATTTTGTATTAATGAATAAAAAAGAAGCAGACATGAGATCTGCAGATCCCACAAAAAATGTGAGGGGCAGGGACAACATCAATACCCTTGAGAGCCCACGGAGGTCAATCAGTCTTGAACCTCACAACTTTAGAATTGTTTGTTGTTCAGGCTACTCGCCATGATTTAGTTCATTCAAATATAATTTCAACTTAGAATAATTTTTATACAGTACTTGTAAATTCAACTTCAATTTGTAATTTCTGTATAAATAAATATTGTTAGAAGAGTTTTGGAAGAAGACTTTTAAAAAGGCAGCTCCCAAGGGCCAAAACCTAACTCGCGTAGCTGGTCCGCTATTATCGAACAAAATATTTTACTTTTCAAATTTCTGCTGTGGGTTATTACTATAAGATCACGTATCATATTATATTATTATATTATAAAAGTGCACTGCATGTTATAACTTTAGAGGATTAATTTTGTGATTACGCGATTGCGCTCTTTGTTCAGGTTTGTGCAAAAGAAGGTTATATTTCTTGAACTTTATCATTATAAAATACTACTATAAATATCAAACTGGCCCAAACTCCTTTATCCAATCCTTATCTCTAACGACCACGAATATGAATTTCACAGTGTTACTAATTAAGATAGGGTGAAATTTGACTGCATCATTATCATATAATGGGTTGTATAAGGATTCTATTGACCTACATCAGCCTAAGAAGCAAGTGGACCTCTACATTTGTGGGATTGTTGAAAGATGTGCCTACTGCTTAGAATTCCAACAGGGAATTGAAATGAATTATACGTTTGCAGAGAGCGCTCTAGGGTCTCTTAAGGTGACTGGATTGACGTTTTAGGGGATTGATGGTCATGTAAATTGCTTAATGATTATACGACGATGTTTGTTCTTAGTTTTGATTAAAATCCTATTCAGGCGTTTGGCTTTGGGTAGCAAAACTATATTCTGTGTTAACTCGTAAGTTTAATTTGGATGTCTAAATTAAAGCCAATTGCAGATAATGCTTTCTATTTTATATCTATATTTTCACTGCAAGCTACAAAAATTTTGAACTGTGACAACTGTAGTTATTAGTTGCTCGATTTATAAAAATTTAGAAATTTCGACGCGCGTTGTCAAACAAAAGCGACTGAGTGGAAAAGTATTGAACAGTTTCTAATTTGTTGTTGATAATATTTTATTTAAATCCTGAGAATTTTCGAGCACTGATTTTAATTTAATTACGACTGAAGAGTGAAAAGGAGTGATAGGCAATTCTAGTAACGAGGTGTTATTAAAAATAACTGTGTTCTTGGTTCATTATTGACATCGGATGGGACCAAGCCGACAGGGTGACCTGAACGACGAACATCATACAGTAATTCTTGACCATGTTTAACGAATTTCTATCATTCGCAAACAGACAACTTGGATAGATAACTATTCTCATGGATAGCCAACTTTTTTTGCGCGAATAATTTTTGGAGTTTTTCCTTGTTTTGTGAGGAATTGTACAACAGCTCAGTCTTTGAGTTCTTTCATTTTAATAGTGACAGTATAAGCTGTCAGACAGTATAAGTTACGATATTACATTTGTTCCGTAAATTTTCATATACGGTATTGTTACGTTTATATATATATATATATATATATATATATATATATATATATATATATAAATTGCTGTGACATGGCCACGTTGGGCGCCTTTTTTATTGCCGTGAGTCGCCCCTACATTGGGTGTCCTTTTTTATTGCTGTGAATAGCCCCTAATTGATCGTTATATTTATTTGCTGTGAATTAGCCCTACGATTGTAAGTCGTATTAATTATTGCTGTAATCTCTGCCCACGATTATTTTGTTATACAACCTTGCTATGTCACAGCCCTTAACGTTGCCGTCGTCTTTTAAAGCTTTACTGTTGTGTTCGTACTAGGCCTCTTTTCTCTGCGTCTCTAAATCCTGTAATTCCTGGAATTTGTATGCCTCAGCTAGCTCAATCTATTAAACACAGAGTGCCCTACGTCACGACAATAAAGATTGTTAAACCCTTTTTCTTTCTATTACTTATCTGTTAAAATAATGTAATTGAAAATAAAAAATGAAGCAATCCAAAAATGTACAATATAATAATCGATAATATGTACACTTTTATGTCAATAACTTATTAATTTGTTTAATATTCAGAAATTAGCCCCTGAATAAAATATTGATATTTATCTGATTCCACCAAATTTTATGTTCCCTGAAAGTCAGCAAAAATATATTATTGTAATTACTTTTAAGTGCCTTTTGAACGTTCAAACGCACCTTTCTCTATTTTTCAAATTCTCAAATGATTTTGATGACCCTTACGGTTTTTTGATATAGCAAATATTAAATGTTAAAATTGAAAAACAGTCTTATACTAATAATGAATAAAATCTCTGACGTGCATTTTTCTTGCTTGTTTCTGCCTCTGAATATCGATGGTCAGCACCCTCGATTGTTACAGCTTGACTTGCTTTACTTGTTGACCAGAATGATTAATTAACTGTTGCTTGAATTTTCCCTTCGGATTTTTGGAATAACTTGGAGTTTGCTTGTAGTTTAATTTGAGTATTTTGACGTTAATTATGTTTCCTTGTAGGCTTATTTAGAAGTATTTTTATAATATTCTGGACGTTTGTTTAGTGGTACATTCTGAGGTACACTCAGACGTTTAATTAGAAGTATATTTGGAGGTACACTCAGAAGTATACTCAGAGCCCTAAATTTTTTAAATATTAGAATTAAATTCAATCAATAGTTTACCTTACGTTTTAAGATCAAAACGGCTATTTCTCATTGTATAAATTGGCACTTGTAATTTTCACTATTATAATAAATTATTAACTTTCACTAAGTTCACTTTTATGTAATATTTAACTTTCGGTTGACGTGGTTAGTGCCTTGTCGAAGAGATACTGAATGTTTACAAGGTCCCCATAGACTCCACCTATCAATTTTCTTATTGGCGTTCATTGCGTGTTTGTTGATCAACGTGTTGTACTTTGCGCCTATCTCTACAGAAATTGTTATGTCTAAAAATTCCTTGTTTTGATTCTTGTTCAGACGCGTGATCTCACACGTAGACGTTCAACTTCGTGCAGTATATTTCTCAGAAATTCCAAATTTTCATTGCATTCCGTCACGTCTTTCATGTTTGTGTCGAGTATGGTTCCGCATCACAGACCGCCTGTTATACATTTTGTTTGTTACATCATATATGTTGGATTTTATCGAAATACAATGTCTTTTGTCACGTATTCATATTTCTAATAATGATATATTTGAACGCGTTTACTTATTTATGCGTGGATATTTTAATGATCTTATTAAATAGCTAGCATGCCAGTTTGTTTGTCTTTACTGATTACGTGTTTACCTTGATGAAACTCGATGCGTTCAAAACCTTATTTTTACTCGTTTCTTTCCAATTCTGGACTTGTATAGTTAACTTAGAACGTATTATGAGACGTACATATTATTATTTTAGCTAAATAGTATCTGATAATTGAATAATGAGCTTCTTTCTTATGAATTAAATTGGTTATGATTTATATTCAGTGTGCTCGCTTTGGCTTTGTGTAAAATAATCGATTTACTCTTATTTAATGGTGGAGTTGTTTGGTTTTCTTAACATTAATAATATTTACATTAATCTTACGACCGCTACGACTAAATATACCCTTAAACTACCCCGTATCATAGCTATATATTCGCATTTGGAATTTGTTCTAATCATTTACCTCTGCTCAGTATTCAATTTTCATTCCATTTTCCGTGTCACTACTTCAAGCATCGCCTATAAGTGCCGCGATATAAATAAACCATGCTACACATGTACAAGAACATCTTATCACCGCCATAGAGAAGACAAGACTGCATAGCACGATCGTATTCCGTTTCTAGACGGACGCAGTCAAATTTATATATTAATCGATTTTCGTACTAGACGGTTGCAATAATCGTTTTCCGTTGAACGGCCGCAAAACTACTTGTGCTACTCGTCGCTAGAACTCGAAAGGTAAGTGTTTGAAGTAATCATTTTGTGTTTGTTTATTATCATTTATTTTTATATTGTATATTTGTCCACTTTCTTTACCTTTGTAACTATCAAAATCCTGCCGCATTAATTAACAGGTATTAAGATACACTGCGTCTACTTGTAACACGAGTTCATGAAACATTAGGTAATAGTAAAGAATTTATTAAATTCAGTTAGTTAGAAGAGCTTTTATCACAAAAGCATCCTGAAGATTTTATAGAAGCTTTGATAGTGTACATTTAGTAACGTAACTGTTTCAAGGCAATAGTAAATTAGGATACAGAAATAAACAACACGCAGTAATGACTATCAGGACTTTACGCTATTCGTATTAAATTTAAAAAATACAGATAGACACGTGGGAAATAACCGGCATATTAAAGTTATTTGTACACATTCGCACGGATTTAAAGAAATCATAACCCTGATAGATTACCTCCAATACTCATATACTCATAAATCACAGCTCTAAGAAAATGTGTTGGAAACGTAAACACACGTCGCAGCTGTCTGTATCAAATGTAAAAGTGTAAAAACATAAACAGAACGAACATTGACCTCGAACATCGAGCAGTTTAGACACACAAAGTGTAAGAACAAAATTTTGAAGAGAGAATATTGTATAACGACTAAGTTCGAAAAGTAGAGAAGCTATGAAATGAAAGATGGTTGAATGACAACAGGTGTATAGACGGTGAACCGTCATAGGGCTCTTTGGTGAGGGGGCCAACGACGAATTGTTTAGCTTTGCTGGATATGTAGTTCAAGCACCTGGGTATCGTGGAATTTATATTCGCGTCGGTTCGGGCATCGGACACTGAGATTAGTCAATAAAAGGGTGATGAACGTATTTCACTTTTCAATAAAAGTTGTAATTTAAATAGATGGAATGAGGACGAATCGATAGTCAATAAAAGGTTAATCATAGGCGTTCCTGGATGTGCTTAATTTAATTCCCAAAGAAAATGAAATAGATAACTGTGAGTAACGCTTGAGCTTTTTCTTTTTGTTTACACCTTATAAATACGTACATGTGGAATTGTAAATTTAAGCTATATATGGTTCGTGATTATTTTTTAGGAAATTAGTATTCCGGTAGATACTATGTTGAACAATGATATAGCGGCGGAGCAAGTTGTGTTTTAATTCAAGCATAATAGTATCGGAAAAAGAATTTGAAATTCTTGAAACGTTAACAAATTTGTGTATTAATTTTAAACACAAGCTTTATTTGTGGTATGTTTTTATTGATTTGGGTAAATTTATTATTTTTAATGGACTAATGTTTCTTTAAGGAGTTTTTTTTTGTAATGTCTGGTTTAGTTGGATGTTATATTAGGTTTGTCTTTTTAAGATCAATGTACGTGTATTTGTATTGCTGCAATTTACTGTTAGTAGAGTTTAAGCTTAGGTGGAATTTTATTTGGAGTTAATTATAATATTGGTAAAGAAGATAATTGTGGAAGAATAACCAGCTACCCCATTGATGAACTCGTATTTGGGAGAAGCATTTTGTTTTAAAAATTTCTCTACTTGACGAAAAGTTAACGAGTGTTTTTAAGATAATGTAGAGGTAGAATATGAGGTGTTAAATTTTAGAACACTGAAAGCAAGGAGAGCTATCCGGAATAACCGTCTTCCGGGTAGCGAAAATATCGAAGGGATTGCTGGAACAAGACCGTTTGGCGCCTCTTAGTTTCGACAAGTTCAGCTTTTCATATATAATTTTGATTATCGATAATCGCGTGAGATGGGACACGAAACATGTCAGAAATTAATAAGATTAATAGGATAAAAAGCAGTATGGGTGATATCAACAAGATAAGTGGTACTTGTAAACTAATTTCGTATTTCGATCATTTTACATGTTCATTTTTATTAGCCTTTATCATTTTTTCCATAGGAATTCACTTACGCACCACTGTAGTTAGCTGGTGCACTCTTAAATTTGTTACGGGGTTCCCACCCTTTCTAAGCAAATCCAAATTTTAACTAAACGCCTTTTTCAGCCCTAACATACTGAAATTGGTAGCATACGGAAAAAATTTTTATTTTTGGTTTTAGAGAAAAAACTTACGCTTCATAAACCTAAAATCAAGAAATCGAATTTAAAAATTCATAAAGTTGGTGCAACATTAAAGTACTTTTTGGCAATTTCGAATATTGCAATTATGAAAAGTTGTTCAGAATTAAAAACCGCGTTGAAATATGTTCATTTTTCGTAAAAAAGATATTTTTCTAAAATAAAAAATAATTTAAGTTTGCGGATTAAATCAAACAGTAAGTTAGAAATGGCTACTGTGTTTTTTGCGCATTCATAGTTGTTTATTCGTGAACTTGCAATTTCAACTTGGGAATAAGTAGAGCATATAGTCAAGCAGATATCCGGATAAGATTTTATCGAACCTATGGATAGACAGTATTGTATTCAGGTAGTACGTGGGGCGATCAAGTATGGAACGAGCTTTTATTGGCTGAGCGTTGTATTTGTATGTGTTTGTGCAGTTGATGTCTTTAGATGGAGATGACTAGAGTAAGGAAACCATAATATCCAGTTTGTCCCGTGCTTTATTTAGTAGCCCTTACGATTGAGTAACATAATTATAAAGTTCCTCGTCCATGTAAACGTGAAATCTGGCGAAATTTGTCGCATACTACATGCCTAGTTTAGGAAAACTACCCTTTTATAGTCAAAAGTTCTATCATTTTAATTCACGGTTTCCTTGCCATGTTACATTGTGGTCTACTTCCTTCAATATACAACTATTTTTCATTTTAATTTTATATTAATACCGTTAACAATCACAAGTTAGTTTTGATTTGTGTAACATTTCTCTTTAGTATTATAAAATAATACACTAAATAAGTTAGTTGATCTTGAGTTTTAATTCAATGTTCCCTTTAGTATAAATAATATAAATAATTATGATCATATGTAATTTTCTAATCGGTGAATCTGTGAATAATTTACATAAATACACAACTGGTGTATACATGAATCTGTCATTTAGGATAGTTTTTTTATTTGTCCCTCTCTCAAAATGTGTGGTTATCTTAAAACCAGAATAAATTTTCGTATTCTTGAAATCTAGCCTCCTTTTGTGCATATGCCGTTTCCCGATAAAGATGTCTTTTCTAAGGCCAAGATGTCGTATCTGGTATGTAAAATGTGTCTTTTTTTATTCTTCTTGATATATATAAATATCGTTTTAGAATACTAGCAAAATTTGTATGGAGAAAGTCTACCTGAATTACCCGTTCAAAATGAGCATGAATGGTAAGCTTATAACAGATAAACTTTCAGTTTGTTCCTCGTGGCGTATTACAAAATTTCGTTTTTGTAACACGTTTATTTTCTAAGGTCTTCCGGTGGCATATCCCTTGATGATATATCCTCCGATGACATATCCTCCGGTGATATATTCTCCGGTAAAATATTCTCTGGTGGAGTATTTAACTATGCATGCTAGGCTATCTAAGCCTAATGCATTAATTCTACTACCTTACTAATATTATCTGTTATCGTACAAGAATTTCATGTTGCCATTTTATTTACCTTCTAAAATAAATTAAATGTCCGTTAACGAAACATATGGCTTTGGAACAAAAAGGTTTGGCTCTTGCAAATTTGAAGTTTGAGGTTAAAACCAAACTAAATATAGATGGTGTTCGTCTTAACATGCAGTAAGAAGAACCCGAAACCGCGAAACCTCTATAGTTCTGTACAAACCGGAGCTCAATGCTTAAGTATACGTTTATTTCATATATCAGGAATACGGGTATGAATTTATCTTATTTACTTTTGTGACGGAACAATGTGCATGTGTTAGATTTTAAATCTCAAATATCTAGAAAAATAATGCATGTAAGATATAGTCATACTTTTACTTACCTATTACATTAACTAATTTAATATTACTTTTGCTTTCCTGTTATAACCTTATAAGTTGTAAACATAAAAGCTTTCATGAAACTTTTTTTGTGGATTTTGAGGTTTTGTTCAATTTAAATATTTAATTCAAATTCTTTTAACTACCGTTAAGTGCAACACAGCGTATTTATGATTTCTTTTTACTTAGAACGTTAATTTAAAATTGTGTCTAAGCACAATAATAATTTTAGATTTTTTAATGTCTTATCTGGTAGAGTTTAAGACAATTCTAATATTATGAGAGTGTGGGTATATAAACTACACTTAGTGATTTTATCACATGAAAATTTGGTTATAAGAAAATAAAGATATATTTAGTTTTTTTTTATTAATGTTATTAACTAAACGTCAGTATATAAGTTGTATTAAAGTATTTTCTTTTGTCATGTTCTAAATTGCATCCCTATAACTTGTCTGGGTAAAATTTAGCTTTGCTCTCTAAACTGTGCATTTATATTTCCAATGCTCCACCAGAAGGTACTACATTGGCCACGAGGCGAGTTTTTTGTTGCCTGGAAATTTAGAATTTTGTCGAACCCTTGCCGTTCCAGGCAAGGTAGGGATTTTTAACGTGCGTGACAACACTCGCACACGGGAGCTCCATTTAACCTCTCATCAGAACGAGGGCATAATTTTTGTGAAATATGCCCACCTATCATTTTTCAAGCAGTCGGCCGTGTCGGGATTTGGACCCAGGACCTTGGGATCCGTAGTCTTACGCTTACTACCTTGATCCACGGCGACGCCTTTTGTTCTCTAAACCGCAGCCACAAACGGTCGATGCTAGTTCCGTCGGAGTTTTATTTAGACTCTGTTGTACACCCATTCCTACCAGTACAAAGGAAGGGTGCAAAGTGAAGGTTTGGTACAACGAATTCAAGCAAGGCCGTGAACGTTTTGCGAATCAAACTCATCTTTTTCGTCCTCACACCAGTGCAACCAGTGGAAACATTGCACGTGTACGTGAGCTTATCGAGCGAGATCAATACTTCATAGTGCTTAAAATTTTGAAAGAACTTGTTGTTTAGATCAGAAACCAGTTGGATTTCAGAAATATCTCGACTCGCTGGGTTACAAAGTTGCTGAATGATGATGAAGAAGCTTTACGAGTTCGCATTTCTCACTTGCTTCAATTTTTGTAGAAGTTCAGAACTACCACCAATTATGGTTTCCATTTAAAAAAACATAACCTCACTTATTTACTCAAACATGACCAAAGCCATGTAAATACAAATAAGTTTATATCATTTTCCTTTTAAAATAATGTAAAAAACATCTACAATGTTTTACTGTATCTGTCACAATAAATGAAGAAGAAGGCTTCTTTATAAAACTGTAACCTGTGGAGAGACCTGGATGCATCATTACACCTCTGAATCGAAACGTGCAGGTTTGGAGTGGAGAGGGAAGGCGAAGGAAACCGCATGAAAATCAAAACTCAATTATCTGCGGAGAATGTGTTGGTCACGGTTTTTTTGGGACTGAAGGGAGTCTTACTGGTGGATTTCTTATTCCTACGTTATGCCATGAACAATCTACTACTGCCGTGTCTTGGATCAAGTTAGGTTTCAATATTGACGCAAAATACGAGATTGTCCCATTCTCGAGGTGTTGATCCTCTACGTTCTACGACAAGACCAGGCCCCATACAGCATGTGTAACGCCGCAGAAACTGGTGGAAATACACCGAAGAACGCTTGATCATTCACAATACAACCCAGACTTATCGTCATGAGATTTTCACAAGCTTGGATCCCTCAAAGAAGCACCTTGAGGTAAGCGATTTGAGACCAACGATCAAGTGAAAACATTCATACGCAAATGGTTAGATACCCGTCGAACTTCATTCTGCGAGAACGAAATGAAAAAATTGCCAAAACATAGGGAAAAGTGTATCATAAAAGGAAATTATTTAGAAAAAAAAATTCGTGGAAATGTAGATGTTTTCTATAAAAATATTTTGTTTAAACGAAAGGATCGTTTATATTTGATTCGCTTTCGTATGATGACCGCTAATCCATCTCTTGTTAAAAATCTTAAATAGTAGGCGCGTCTCACGCTGCACTGCAAAGGTTTTCTAGTTTCTCCCATGTTGTAAATTTCATTGAGCTTTCGTAAAAAGCCACTACATGATAATGATTAACTGTCAAATTTCACTTACTTTCTTAATTATTAATACCACTTTAAACTCAAATCCCCTGTTATTAAGGATCAAATAAAAAATTCAGTGACAATTTGATATCGATCTCCATAAAATGCCAGCATGAGCAAGGGTTTTTGTAGTAATTGAGTGTAGCTGTTCATTAATAACGCAAATTGCCACCATAAAATAGCCCTACGTGTGAATGATTATGCACCTGAATAAGTGCACGTTCGTGCATATAAAATGCATGTTTTTTGTGTTCAACATGCAGTTGAGTACTCAACGTAATTAATTACTTTGCTAAAAATAGACGAAGAAGGTGCTACTCCATTGAGGGTTGAAATAGCTTTTTGTTAAATTAATGGGCTGTCCAGGAAATTACATTACTTCAGTAAAAAGTAGAAAAAAACTGTTAAATTACAAAGTCTTGTAAATCCTGAAAATACAAATAAATTTAGTTATAAATCTTAATTTGAGCGGAACCCCTAACTGAAAAAAGTTTCATAATTCCTTCATTATTCGGGACAAAAGCTATACAGAACGGACTTTAGGGATGTAGGGTTCATAAATAGTTAATTTAGAAGATTTTTACGCATCCATATATTGGACTTTGGAATCGATGTCGAAGGTTGACTAGGGCCAACCCATGATTTTTTACACTTCGGGTTAATATAAAGTATCTATTTTCATCGCCTGTAATGATTTGGTGCAGAAAATCCTTTTTTCGGAAACAAAGTGAGTGCGGTGTCACCCCGTCGATTTTTGTTGTATTCGGACAGTGCATGCGGAACCCATCTGCTTTCCTTCTGAACTTTTTCCATTGCATGTAAACGTATGGAAATGACGTGCTGCGGAATGCCAAACTACTGTGCAAGCTCCTTTTCAGTTTGTGCAGAGTTTATATCCAACAATGCTTGCAGTTCGTCCGTTTCAATCTTTTGAGGTCGTCCAGCACGCGGTTCATCTTCAAGACTGAAAATTCCCTGGGCGAAATTTTGGATACCATCTTTTACACGTAGCATGACCAACAGCCTTCTCTCCATATGCAGCATAAGACATTTCAGTGGCTTCAGCAGTAGATACGCAACCTTCGTACGAGCACAAAAAACCGGTTTTCTTATGGGATTCAACATGGGAAATTCTAAGGTTCAAAAAGACCGTTTTTGCCAGATACAAAAGTCATTTACCCCGGGCGATCCTACATTTAAGGTTCATGAGACCTTTGCTTAACCATTTTATATAGGAATTCTGGTGCAGTCCGATCCACAATCTTCTCCTCCATGCTCTGTCTCACCCTCCCCACTTAAATAAAAATGAGGAATCATTCAAATGCTTTATTACACATTGCACTTACATACATTGATTTTATGTACATATTTTTAATATTGCTTATATGGATATCGGTTTATCTGAATTAACATATATTACACACATATCGATTGCTTATATCTAAGTTAACATTCGTTAGAGTAGCATACTTAAATAGTACATTATCAAATAACAGTACATTTACAATAGGATTGGAGGTACCAATTCAATTAATATATAATACATAACTTTATACTTATTAGATATAAATCAACATTTTATTTATATATATTTACACTTGTTTACTAAATGAACATATTTACACTTACATTCTACATGCATATATTAGAATAATTCAATATAATTTAAACTGCTTCCTCAAATTCCATTCTAGTTATGGAATAATGATCCCGGAATCAAATATCTTTTATCGTCGTGTGAACTTAATGCTATTTTATTCTGAATGATTGTATGAACATGATGTTTAGATGAGTGTATCAAATTTTGTGAAATGAACTTCTTTTTATGCTCATCTACACAACGAACAAAGTCCTCAAATGTAATGTGTTTTTTATGACAGAATTTTTAATTCCTTGACTTTTTTAGTTACACGGAAATTAGAGAGAGCTGTTGGCGGCATAGAAGTATCTTCTTGTATACGCAAGCGTTCAGCTTCCTCCTCTTCCATGTTTTGAAAACCGCATACATTTTGGATCTCAGTCCGATAAAGTTGGTCATAATCCGTCCATTGTTCTCATCTTTCATCATTCCCAATACTTTTTTGTTTACTAGAGGAATTTTATAGATGTTATCTTGTGGATAGTCTGAAGTATCAAAATATTTGTGACAGTCCCGCCTCATAACCTCGTAGGGATCATGGTTTATTATTTTATAGATAAGGCTATCAGTATCAGTATATAAAACACAACAATCGTTTCCCAATCTGGCACTCATATATTTATAATGGAAGTTATAGATCGTGAGCTGGGATAAATCCAAGACACACATGCCCACATATATCGGTTTAATAAAATAGATGTCTGATTTGTGTAATACAACCAGTACCATATTTTCATAGAATACCGTTAGATTTTTGAACAGAGGATTGGATATACGAGCTTCGGCACCATACCTACCATCCCAATTTTGAACAAGCTTAACATTCATTCTTTGCACTTTTCCGAAGCTCAGTATTCAGGTCAATGTAGGACTTTAACCAACAACGCTGCTTAAATTTAAGAACTCTATGAATGGTTTCTAATTCGATTCCATTTAACAACACCTGCTTCAGATTTCTATAGTGGTTCACATATTTACATTTAGAATTCAACGTAGCCATTAATTTAGTATTTTGAGCTCTCCCCACAGATGGTTCTCCAGTTTTCGGGTTAATGTGCTCTGGACAAAAAGGAATATCTTTATGTAGGTCATGGATATGTTCAGAATACTTTAAATCAACCTCCACGATATAACCTTCTGGAGCATCATCCGAAATTAAAACAACCTCGAGATCAGTGGGCGCCCATTCAAAGTCAACATACGGAAGCGGTTGACTCATAGCCCACCCATACTGGTTGTTTATATCGAAATACATTAGATATTCATCGGGTTTGGATGAATCATAAGTGGGTATATATTTATTGTTAGCACGTCGTTCCTAACACACTTGACTAAGACCTCGTAGTATACCCTTCTCAACAAACAAGAGTTGATCAATATCAGTTAGTAGTTCCAGTTCCTGGTCTGTATGTTTCATCATCGCGTTCCAAGTATATCCAGGATGTGTATAGTAGTGGGCAGGATCAAGTCCTTAAGTGGAATGACAACTTGAGCGGAATTGTTCAAAAACTTCAGCCAATAACAATACGTCAGTTTCTAAGTATAAATCCGAATATTGACCCAAGTTTTGAATATTAAATGTTGTCCATACTCTTTGAGCATGCGCATACTGTTTATTAGAGATTACCTTATCTTCTAATGTATTATAAAATTGCTGCTGGCTAGGTAAACAGATATTGTTAAGCTTTGCAAACGATTCAGTGAAATCATATGGATAGACACCTTTTCGGGTCAATAATAGAAACTGTTCATCGTTTAAATGTGAGAATCGGCTTTTTAACAGTGAATATTCAATCAGATTTGAGGCAAGTGTGTCTAAGGAGGAGCTCATGAAGCGCAAACTATCAATGAATCGAAAATTGACTAGGTTTTCTGGAATAAATTTAGTGAATGATATGTATTTTTCTTTCGTTACCAGTAGCACATCTACACGGCCTTCTAAATTAATAGTAATATCTTTGATGATAAAATGACTATCCGCTTAAGTTGTGGAAAACGATGGGGATTGTTCGAGAGTTCTGATGATTTATCTTACAACCCGAATGTGCTGGTCCTCTATAGTTGTCAGTTGGCATAATATGATCATGATCACGAACCTTTATGTCTCTAGCGAGAAGTTATAAAGTAGGTCAGATTCAAAATATCATATCTAAGTCAATTGTATAAAGAATGCTGTATTCAATTAAAGTGGATTCTGATTTATGTTTTTTACTTTGAGGTTACTACCTTGAAGTACATAATTGGACTTGCCTTACCTTCTAGTGCAACTAATTACAACGGTTCAACTCAGCAATTATATAAATTCAATCCTTTTAGAATTTGCCTATTTTTAGTATTAGCTTATAAGTATATTGAACGTTGAACTCTGAGTTGATATTGCGTATTCAAAGGAAGTATTACAACATTAACAATAGTAATTATACGCAATATCATAGTTCAATATACTTACTGGATTCTTCTTAATCTTCTTTGGGTATTAAACCACTCATAGTTTTTAAAATTATCTTTATTAACGTTTCGATCCATAACCTAGGATCGTTTTCAAAATAATAAAAACTTCAAGTTTGACATTTATGACACAAATTGAAGGTAACTTTGATTTATTGATGTTTGAAATATTTGGTTTGAGTACACTAAGCAAAATTTTTAAAGTTTAAATGAATAATTGCCTTCAATTTGTGTTACGGCCTGGGACCGACTTTTTAGGTAGCCAATACGCTTAACGTGAAATCAGCTGATTAATTTTATTGTAAAATTCAATAACTTGGGAATTGGAAAACATTTTTAACATGTTTCTATTTATACAATTTAGAGGATGGTTATTAAAGTGTGCAATTGCATTATTAAAAGGCTTAAGTAGTCGTTTTTATATTTATTTTGAAGGAAATCATTATGATTTAGGCTACCTCTTTGGTAGATTTTAACATTGTTCTGAGGTAACCTTATGGTGGGTTTACACTTGTCAGATACCAATGTTGTTCTATGAAGGTTGTATATGGATCTGAGGCGACCCTATGGCGAGTTTACACTTGTCAGATACCAATACTGTTTAACGGAGATTGTATGTGGTTGTGAGGTAACCTTATTGCGGGTTTACACTTGTCAGATACCAATGCTGTTTTACAGGGGTTGTTAATATGCTTCATCATCATCTTCATTGGATCTTCATCTCAAAACTGGTTGGACATGCACCTGCACTTATTTATATTCTGAGCTAGCTTCCCTTCTATTGTTTTCTAATTTTATGTTTTATTTCACCTAGATTCAGAAGGGAAGCTGCTCAGAATATAAATAAGTGCAGGTGCATGTCCAACCAGTTTTGAGATGAAGATCCAATGAAGATGATGATGAAGCATATTAACAACCCTGTAAAACAGCATTGGTATCTGACAAGTGTAAACCCGCAATAGGTTACCTCACAACCATATACAACTCCGTTAAACAGTATTGGTGTCTGACAAGTGTAAACTCGCCATAGGGTCGCCTCAGATCCATATCAACCTTCATAGAACAACATTGGTATCTGACAAGTGTAAACCCACCATAAGGTTACCTCAGAACAATGTTAAAATCTACCAAAGAGGTAGTCTAAATCATAATGATTTTCCTTCAAAATAAATATAAAAAACGACTACTTAAGCCTTTAATAATGCAATTGCACACTTTAATAACCATCCTCTAAATTGTATAAATAGAAACATGTTAAAAATGTTTTCCAATTCCCAAGTTATTGAATTTTTACAATAAAATTAATCAGCTGATTTCACGTTAAGCGTATACCTAAAAAGTCGGTCCCAGGCGTAACACAAATTGAAGGCAATTATTCATTTAAACTTTAAAATTTTGCTTAGTGTACTCAAACCAAATATTTCAAACATCAATAAACAAAGTTACCTTCAATTTGTGTCATAAATGTCAAACTTGAAGTTTTTATTATTTTGAAAACGATCCTAGGTTATGGATCGAAACGTTAATAAAGATAATTTTAAAAACTATGAGTGGTTTAATACCCAAAGAAGATTAAGAAGAATACTAACCAAACCAAAACAAACATACAGGGAGTATATACTTACTGGATTTTGTAACAATTTCTATCTTACAGTTTATTCATTTTTTGCAAACATCAGCATTAAATTTCTTGCTGCCTAGATTTATTTATTTTTCTGCAGACGTCCGCATTAAATTTTTTGTTGACCGGGTTTATTCATTTTTGCAGACATCAACATTAAATTTCTTGTCAACTGTTTATTTATTTTTCTGCGGACGTCCGCATTAAATTTTTTGTTGACCGGGTTTATTCATTTTACAGACATCAACATTAAATTTCTTGCTAACTACGTTTATTTATTTTTCTGCGGACGCCCGCATTAAATTTGTTGATGACCGGGTTTATTCATTTTTGCAGACATCAGCATTAAATTTCTTGCTGATTGGGTTTATTACTGTTTCTGCGGATGTCAGCATTAAATTTCTTGATGAGTGGGTTTATTGCTGTTTCTGCGGACGCGTACGCGGGTATATAAACCGTTGCTATCGAGCGGAGGGCCAGTTCTAATTCAGCCTTGTAACAAGCAAGTCTGTCTTTAATACATACAACGGTTTTTATTAAGTGTAAAAAGTTGATCGTGTGTTACTCGTTGCAGAACGTTAAGCTGCCAAAATGAATCGTTTCTTGGAACTAATAAAAAATATTGCTGCTCTCCTTGGATTGGTGCAACACCATCATAGCATTGAACAGGTTGAAGAAGGGCTACGATTATGCAGGGTTAGAATACGTAGATTGCATGATGCTATAAAGCATGTAAAGTCTATTGGTGAAAAACAGCAGTTACTGGCATCATTGGCTAATATTAAAACCCTGCGTACCCAATTGAAAGTATCACAAAAGTGAGGAGCGAGGATTAAAAACCAAAAGGAGACTGCCAACCATCGAGTGCGTTGGGGGGACTCGATTTCTACTTTCAAAGGACGTATTCAAACCGGTGTAATTAGTAATCTGAAACATAAAGATGTAAATACCTTTTTAGCAGATTGTAAGAGTGTTTTCAAGAGAAGAATTCACACTACACTCGAGCAAATTGAAGCTATTAAGGTAAACACGGTCTTTTGCGGCGAATTTGAAATTACATCCGGTTCTCAAGTTAAACGCGAGTATAAATACTTCACAACATCTAACGTCGCAATATTTAAGAACACAGATCTGGACAAGTGGTTTGATACTAACGTTACAAAACTAATAACAACGGAAATAGAAAGCTTCCAGGAACGCGATAGTGGCTGGACATTGAGAAGTATTTATAATTTAGGTATTAATATAAATAAGTACAATCCCATGCGGGGTTCATCACATATTGAGCTGCTACCTCAAATACAACGTAAACAGGCGTGTATTAACGTAAGGATTAATGATCAGGCATGTTTTGCATGGTCTATAGTATCTGCACTTTACCCTGTTGTTCGTAATCCTCAAAGGCTCTCTAAATATCCTCATTATTCATCTGTATTAAATCTGAAAGGTATCCAGTTTCCTATGACAATAAACGAAGTTGCACATTTTGAATCTCAGAATGATACATCTATAAATGTATATACTCTTAAACTAAACTATAATAATTTTACAACCGTTCCCTTGTTTATATCAGTTAAGAAAAAATATAGACATGTCAATCTCTTGATGATTCATAACCAGTACTATGGTGATGATCTAGAAATCCATGAACCCACAATTGAACCGTTTAATTCTCATTATGTATGGATCAAGGATTTAAGTCGATTAGTGTCTTCTCAACTTAATTCTGATCATGCCAAGAAACATTTTTGTGATCGTTGTCTCCACTATTTTACTACAGAGGAAAAATTAATAAAGCATATCGACGATTGTAAAATGAAACAATTGGGTGTACATCGGTTGCCTACAGAAGAAAATAAAATCCTCCGTTTTAGAAATTTTAGAAACAAGGTTAATGTTCCATTCGTTATATATGCAGATTTAGAGTGTCTTTTGAAGCCCACTGGGGATGCTCAAAATATCAAGAACAAATACCGTGTAGTTTAGGGTATTATGTTAAATGTGAGTACGATGACTCGTTATTGCTTTATCGGTCATATCGTGGAGAAGACTGCATAAATTGGTTTTCAAGTCAACTACAACAGTTTGCAGAAGATGTTGAAACCGTTTTTATGTTGTTACGCTCCCTTCTGTATAGCGTACTAAAAATACATCGTTTTGAATAGCTGGTTGCATAAAGGTTAATTTACATAAATAAATAATTATTTGCCTTATAAATTTCGTTACTTATGCAATTATCGAAGTGGAGATAAGAGGGAGCGTAACAATGTGTCCATATGAAATGACCCCGTTAACATTGCAACAGGAAGCTGCTTTCATAACCGCAACACACTGTTATATCTGTGATAAACCATTTAGTGTCGGAAATATAAAGGTTCGTGATCATGATCATATTATACCAACTGACAACTATAGAGGACCAGCACATTCGGGTTGTAATATAAATCATCAAGACTCTCGAAGAATCCCCATCGTTTTCCACAACTTAAGCGGATAGTCATTTTATCATCAAAGATATTGCTATTAATTTAGAAGGCCGTGTAGATGTGCTACTGGTAACGAAAGAAAAATACATATTATTCACTAAATTTATTCCAGAAAACCTAGTCAATTTTCGATTCATTGATAGTTTCCGCTTCATGAGCTCCTCCTTAGACACATTTGCCTCATATCTGATTGAATATCCACTGTTAAAAAGCCGATTCTCACATTTAAACGATGAACAGTTTCTATTATTGACCCGAAAAGGTGTCTATCCATATGATTTCATTGATTCCTTTGCAAAGTTTAACAATATCTGTTTACCTAGCCAGCAGCAATTTAATAATACATTAGAAGATAAGGTAATCTCTAATAAACAGTATGCGCATGCTCAAAGAGTATGGACAACATTTAATATTCAAAACTTGGGTCAATATTCGGATTTATACCTAGAAACTGACGTATTGTTATTGGCTGAAGTTTTTGAACAATTCTGTTCAAGTTTCATTCCACTTAAGGACTTGATCCTGCCCACTACTATACACATCCTGGATATACTTGGGACGCGATGATGAAACATACAGACCAGGAACTGGAACTACTAACTGATATTGATCAACTCTTGTTGGTTGAGAAGGGTATACGAGGAGGTCTTAGTCAAGTGTGTTCGGAACGACATGCTTCTGCTAACAATAAATATCTACCCACTTATGATTCATCCAAACCCGATGAATATCTAATGTATTTTGATATAAACAACCAGTATGGGTGGGCTATGAGTCAACCGCTTCCGTATGGTGACTTTGAATGGGCGCACACTGATCTCGATGTTGCTTTAATTTCGGATGATGCTCAAGAAGGTTATATCGTGGAGGTTGATTTGAAGTATTCTGAACATATCCATGACTTACATAAAGATATTCCTTTTTGTCCAGAGCACATTAACCCGAAAACTGGAGAACCATCTGTGGAGGGAGCTCAAAATACTAAATTAATGGCTACGTTGAATTCTAAATGTAAATATGTGATCCACTATAGGAATCTGAAGCAGGTGTTGTTAAATGGACTCGAATTAGAAACCATTCATAGAGTTCTTAAATTTAAGCAGAGTTGTTGGTTAAAGTCCTACATTGACCTGAATACTGAGCTTCGGAAACGTGCAAAGAATGAATGTTAAGCTTGTTCAAAATTGGGATGGTAGGTATGGTGCCGAAGCTCGTATATCCAATCCTCTGTTCAAAAATCTAACGGTATTTGATGAAAATCTGGTACTGGTTGAATTACACAAATCAGAAATCTATTTTAATAAACCGATATATGTAGGCATGTGTGTCTTGGATTTATCCAACCTCACGATCTATATCTTCCATTATAAATATATGACTGCCAGATTTGGAAACGATTGTTGTGTTTTATACACTGATACTGATAGCCTAATCTAAAAATAATAAACCATGATCCCTACGAGGTTATGAGGCGGGACTGTCACAAATATTTTGATACTTCAGACTATCCACAAGATAACATCTATAAAATTCCTCTAGTAAACAAAAAAGTACTGAGAATGATGAAAGATGAGAACAATGGACGGATTATGACCAACTTTATCGGACTGAGATCCAAAAGGTATGCGACGAAGGTTTTCAAAACATCGGAAGAGGAGGAAGCTGAACGCTTGCGTATACAAGAAGATACTTCTATACCTTACATTTGATTTTTTAATGCTCCACCCGAAGGTACTACATTGGCCAGAAAGCGAGTTGGGGCACGAATTTTACTGAGGTTCCACGGCAATATATATATATATATGTAAGTTAAATATTGGGGATACAGTCAGATTGCGTACTTATTTAGAATAAACTTCTTTTAACCATTTCTAGCTTTCGAAAATCGTTTATTTTCTTCATCAGGATAGATTATAAAGTTTACAATTATACAAACATAATATGACATCTATATGACATTTAACTTACATATACATTATAAGAACAGTCAATATTACTAATTTTATATATATATATATATATATATATATATATATATATATATATACACACACACTTCAAAAAGCAAATGTTCAACCCTCAAAGACTTTTTTGTATTTCATTGACTGTTTGACTGTAGCACGCGAGCACGAAAAACATACATATTTGTGCACTTGTTTCTATGCATAATCATCCACGCAAAGGTCTTGATTATAGTGCTATTTTGTGTTACGAATGAATAACAACATCAATTTTAAAAAGCCACTTTTTACTACACTCAGTGTCAATATCTACAAAAGCCCTTACTTAACTCTGACATTTTATCGAGATTAATAACAAACTGTTTGGCAGTTTTGTATCAGTGTTATCTGCAATCATGCTGAATTTGGATTTAAAGCGGCGTTGATAATTAAGAAAACACGAAATTTGACAGTGAATAATTAGCATTCAGTAGATTCGTCATGAATACCCAGATAAAATTTATAACTGATGGTTTAATCCTGGGAAGTTCTATATTTGAGGCGTAAGAGACATGTCTCTACCACTTTGGATTCCAACAGGGAATTGAATTGAGTTATATGTTTGCAAGGGACGCTCCTGGGTCTCTTGAGGTGACTCCATTGACGTTTTAGTGGATTGACTATCGTAAGATGCCTAATGACTGTAAGGCAAGGTTTACTCATAGTTTCGATTAAAATCTTATTAGAACACTTGGCTTTGAATTGCCTACGTCTATTTATAAGCTGAATTTGCGTTTTGAGATACGCGGTTATAGCAAGAAGACACAATTTCGTGCTAAGCATTTACCTCGAACTGTCCATATTAGATTTTATTTTATTATTGTATCCAGATTTGAAAGGCAAAGCGACTAACAAATCATTTTTGACAAATGTGAATATTATATAGCTTTGAAATCAGCATTTTTTATGTTCAAAAGCATAGTTTCATATCGATCTGCACTCGCTGTTGGCTTTTAATTTAGAAATTCCAAAACGCTTATTTTAAAAGACAAATTAATCTTTAGTATTGTCACGTGGTAAATTGACTTTACGCTTCTGAATTAATTTTATTCTGCAGGGGCGCTGAGTCACGTAACAGTAAGTTAGTGCTCCGGCTAGCCTTCAGTGGTGTGTGGTGGGTTTTATGAAAGCAGATATAGTATATAAATTCTACATCTTTTACTAAATACTTTGCGCTTACCTTAAAAGGTATTTAAATCTCTTGTCTGCGTATTGGCTTTGAACGCCAACCCGCTTGAAGAAAACCCCAAATAAAGTTTACCCGGAGGTGTTTCTTGGGACGGCTATTGCTGCAGTTGGAGGTTATCGGAGCCTTGGTTACACCCTTTTTGTCCTCCGTTAACTTGTTTACTATAAAAAAATTAATAAAAACGTCATGTCTTATATACTTAATTTATATCGTAAAACATTATTAATTCACCGAATAGCAACAAAGAGAAAAACTATGATCTACCTCTAATTGTTGGCTCAATATGCATATTGCTAAAAGTTCATATTTAATATGAAAATCGCGTCATTCGTTACTAATGACTCTATGCTATATTTGAGGTGCATTTCTCGTAGTTGATGGTTTTTGAACACGTGTGAATTTGTACAAATAACTTGATTATGCCGGTTATTTTCCGAGCGTCTATCTGTCATTTTTTAAATTTAATGTGAAGAGGTGTAAAGTCCTGTTTGTAATTAATGTATTAGGTGCTTAATTGTTCTGCCTTTCATCACAATGTAATATCATATTTGCATAACAACGCTATTAAATGTATACTATTAAAGCGTCTAAATTTTTTAGAATTCTTTCTTGTTGAAAGCTCATTTAATTTACTGAAATTAATAAACTCGTTTCTACTGCTTACAGTAGTATGTGAAGGGGTTTAAGCAGGACTAATTACGAAAATAAATTATTTATAGGTTACATAAAAAATGCGAAATTGTAGGTGTTATTAGGTACAAAGTTTTAAAGCTTCGATTTTAACTAGACTTAAATTAAGTTAAATATTCTTAAAAAACACAATTTTAGCTCCTTAATTTTATTAAAGCTTAAACATTAGTTTTCACTTCGAAAACTGGTCTAGATACGATAAAATTACGTTTCCTGTATTATTTTAAAATATTATGCAATAAGTTACTTGGACTAATACGAAAGCAAAACGATTAGAGATCGCACAATGTATTCTAAATTATTACGGCTTACCAAATACGGAGCTACTCAGCTATTATGAAATTTATTCTTCTGAAAAATTTAAGAAACGCTAAGAAAGTTTCCACTTTTAATCGTAAGAGAACTAATTATGAAGTTGAAAGATATTTTGTGGTCGGATAGTATAATTGATGTATTTAGTTTAAACAGAAACTGCAATACCAACACCAAGCAAATATTGATACAAAGCATAAATAAGGTTATATAAAATTTAAATTAACATTGCTAGTTCGTGAACTAAAATTTTTATTCTTAGTTCAAGTAAAGAAAAAGCCAATAACATTTTCTAATTGACAAACAATCTTATGTCACAGAAAACCATGAATTGAAGCGCTAATTATTACGTATTCCCCTCTTACTTGTTTAAATATTAATGTTTAATCAATGCAAATTCTTATATACAGATTTCAAGGTTTGTAGCACTTACAATTCAGTCCTCGTCGACATCATCTCAATGTTTTCAGTGTGGTCTAGTTTCCTTACATTGCTGAATATTGCTATTTCCAATACCGGTAGTGCCCTAGGGAGTAGGGTAAGGTAGGTCTGGGAGCTAAACGAGCTATGCCCACACAAGCGGGAACGACACTCACAAAACACAACCGCTTCATTTGATTTCCGGTATTGAAGTGCTCAATTTTGGTTCCCATAAATCACCTCCATCGTTTCAACATTTATTTATCGCTGCGCGGGATTGACTTATTCAAATTGGCGGATGTTCTGCAACCAATTGAAATAGAGAACATCGAGACTTCGATAATATGTGTCCCCAGTACATTCCCAAGAACGATAAAGCAATTCGTAAGAGTATCTTAACGTATTTATATTTATTAAATTATTCTAGCCTACAATGTAAATAATAACCCAGGCCGACCTGATTTTTGGTGTTTTGAATTTGATAAGTGGCCTTAGCTAATACGGGTACGTTGATTCTGAATGTGACTTTTGTTTGAGCCCATCACGTCAAGATTTTTTACAAAATTAAAAAAAAAACCTTGCGAGATATTTTGTACTAGAGCAAAGAAGTACCTTTATGATATTTCGTAAATTGCATTAAAATTATTTCTTTAAAATACTTGATATATCGATAGAAAATATTTTAGTATAATATCATGTTTATTTCATTTCAATGACAACACTGTTTCATTTCCGCATCTGTCAAGGTTAACTTGATGGCATCGGCAGTTGTTTACGAAATAGTTAGTTAGCGTCACTTGTTTGTAGCATCGAATTGTGTTTTGTTTTCTGAGTGTTTAGGGCGACATAATGTCATCAAGAAAGTGCAAAAACAGTCCTGATATATTTTGTTACGTGTGTGGTGATTTAACGAAAGCAAAGCATCAACGAAACATAACAGAATTTATCAAAAAAGCTTATCACGCTTACCTCGGTGTAAAGCTTGGTGATCAGGACAAACCTTGGACTTCACACAATGTGTGCTTTCTGTGTGTCGAGCTACTGAGAAAATGGACAAAAGGTACACATAGCTTTTTACCTTTTGGCATTCCTATGGTATGAAGGGAACAAAAAAGACGTGGAGACGACTGTTACTTTTGCTCCTGCGATGTCAAGGGTTTCCATTCGAAAAATAAACATTTTATTTAGTATCCTGATTTACCGTCGGCTAAACGATCTGTACCTCATGGAATTCCCATTTCTCCACTTTTTCTCCACACCATCCAACAGCAATCATCAGATGAAAGTAGAAACGAAAAAACAGATGAAGATGAATTCAATTCTGATACAGACCAACCTCAACAGTTTATCAAAGCCGAACTAAATGACTTAGTGAGAGACTTGGGCCTATCGAAGGATGCTGCACAAATCTTAGGATCACGACTGAAAGACCAAAATCTGTTGGCTCCAGAAACCACATTTTCGTGGTATAGGCATCGTGAAAAAGAGTTTGCGGAATATTTCTCTCAAGAGGGTTCACTGGTGTATTGGAATAATATTCCTGTTTTAGTCATGAAACTGGGAGCTGACAATTACGATTCCACATCATGGAGGTTATTTATGGAGTCTTCTAAGAGAAGTCTGAAGGGTGTCTTGTTGCACAATGGTAATACTTATGCCTCGGTGCCTGTTGTTCACTCCGTGCATCTCAAAGAAACGTATGAGAATCTTGAGCTGTTGCTAAATACAATAAAGTATAGCGAATATAGTTCGCAACTCTGTGGAGACCTCAAAATAATATCCATGCTTTTGGGTCAGCAGTCTGGATTTACAAAGTATCCATTTTCTTTTATGCGAGTGGGGCAGTCGAGCACGAAATTTACATTACGTTAAGAAAGAATGACCACTCAAAGAAAGACTTGTACCTGGACAAAAAAATGTGCTGCGTGATGCATTAGTTGACCCAAAATTAGTTCTTTTGCTTCCCCTTCACATAAAGTTAGGATTGATGAAGCAGTTTGTCAAAGCCTTAAGTAAACAAGGTGATTGCTTTAAATACCTGTGCGACAAACTTCCTGCACTTCCTGAAGCTTAACTTAAAGAAGGAATTTTTGTAGGCCCTTAAATTCGAACCTTAAAATCGGACAAATTGTTCCAGAATACAATGACCCAGGATAAATCTGAAGCATGGAGTTCTTTTGTAGAAGTCATAGTCGGTTTCCTTGGAAACAACAAGTCTCCAAACTACAAAGAAATTGTAGCCAACATGGTCGAAAATTATAAAAAACTAGGATGCAGTATGAGCGTCAAACTTCATTTTCTGAATTCCCACGTTGACTCTTTTCCCGAAAATCTTGGAGCTGTCAGCGAGGAACAGGAAGAGAGGTTCCATCAAGACATAAAGGAGATGGAGAAACGTTACCAAGGAAGATGGGTATTAGAATGATGACTGATTACTGCTGGACCTTGAAGAGGGACTCGCTCACAAAAATCCACAAGAAGAATACTACAGATCGCAGCTTTGAGGGAAAAAGAGAACGATTTTTTTTCAAAAAATCAACGATTGTCTAACGTAGATTATACTGCATTGTTTTTTTAATGAACAACTCAATTTTGCAGTGTAATTTTCTATTAAATATAGTTTTAATAAGTATTTTCTTAATATTTTTGGCAGTTTCTATGAAAAACTTCAAACACACTTTTCCTGAAAACATGGCGTGTTGGAAAAAATTAAGCACAGATTTGTGATCAGCACACCCCATTTACTATAGGACACCTATTAAACTTGAAACACTTTTTCATAAAAAAAAATGTAGGCCTGTGTAATTTATTACATGCGCAGGGCAGGGTTCAGGAAATAAGAACTACTTTGCTTTTAAACTAAATACAATAATTTTAATGAACATAAGAAATGGAAACTGGTTATTCAGCAATTGAAAAGGTATGTTACGACTTAATTCACTTAACACGTAACAAACTTGCCCAAACCAATTAATGTAGACACGTTACAATCGTAATGGATACATGTAAAATAGACGACACCAGCTTATCGCAAGTCAAAAGTGTTATAAAATGCGTGAAGTTGCATGAGACAAACTATGTTGTTTTCAGTCAACAACGTATGTTGACATGAGACATGTGCGCGAGAGAGTCGTCCTTGAAGTGTTGTTAACGTGAACGAACGTTTTCAGGAAATGAAAAATCCCATTCTAAGCCCAAACGCCATAAATGTCAAATGCGATAACTGGCGAAAAATGTCAACGGTTCTAGAAAACAATGCGTACTCTTCGAAAAGAATAGAACGCTTCGCGCAATGAAGATCATCGGTTTTGACGTGGAATAAAAATGCAGGCGCCATATCAAAATAAAACAGTGCATATGTTGACACACAAATTAAAGTAGAAATTCTAGTTTGATTCTGTGCTTTATAGAGAATATGGCAGGTGTGGAAAACCGAATGTCGGATTTAGTAGGTAAAATGATCCTTTAGAACCATTGAAAATTGGATTGCTGTTCTGTCGACATTTCTGTGGTTTAAATGCTACATTTCATACGTTTTTGAGTGAATTAAAAGGTGTTAAAGCATTTTCGCCGCCAATACCGTTTTTATCCCAAGAACACTCACGCACTCGTAATACTACGTTCGATACAGACGTTCGCTAAGTGAAAGTACCTCTGGAAAGTCGTAATTTTTCCGTCGGTTGTTACATAAGTAATGATATTTCTTTCTAAACTCACTCGATTCAACGCAGGACTGCTTTCTACTCCCAATTCGATTGTTTTTCTAAAGTAGTTAATTACATTAAGTACATGACTGTATGTTAATGGCGTAGAACTATGCACGCACCTTTTGTCTCAACTGCATACTCATGGACACGAAAGTTTAGTTTATGGAGGTAATTTCGGATATAAAAGCTACCTCCACTAATAAAAAATTACTCCCACTACTTTCGATAACAAGAAAAACTCTGCGTACGCTGGCATTTTATTAAGTACGATAACAAATTGTCCCCGAATATTTTATGTAGGAGTTGTATGCTGAGACAGAAACTTTGGGTTTCGAAAGGCTTTAATAATTCAAAAAGTAAGTGAAGTTTGACAATAAATCATTATCACATAGTCAGTATGTTGCAATTGCTTTGTGGAAATTTACAACCGAAAGGGAAGCAAAGGAACTTTTATATTTGTTGCGTGAGAGACGTGTGTACTACTTAGGGTGCCTAACGGGAATTGAAATGAATTATATGTTTGCAAGGGGCATTGTATGGCCTCTTAAGGTAAAGACGTAGACGCTCTAGTGAATATTTGGCTGTGTAGTATGTCAAATATTTATATGACTAACCTTTTTTATTGGTTTGTATGAAAGTCCATATGCGAATGAGTAGTAAGGCTAGGCTTGTCCTAGACACTTATTCATATGTCCAATTTACGTGTGTTACTTTGCCAGCAGGGTTAAAAAGCAGCGGGGAGACAAATGCTGAGCTGAACTTACCGCTTAGCCATTTGTCTACTTTTATTTATTAATATTACTACTACTTCAGTTTATAGATTTTTGTATGATTTATAAATAAGTTTTGCCCACTTTCTGGTTTTTGCAACTTCTTTTGTATAAACATTATGTTTGGATTGCTTCTAGTATTTATAGAAAGTAAACGTTTTTTTGATTGTATATATTTCTGCGAATATTCGGGTACATCCGCCCTGACCAATATAAGGATACAATGGATGCTTATGTTTGTATTAAATAAGTTAAAACTGACTAGAATAACTTAGAAATAGTTTCTTTGACTTGCTTAAATCTTCTGCTGATAGCTGTCTATTTCTTCTCTTGATGAACCCCTTACATGTGATTTTCTTATGCTCCATCCGAAGGTACTACATCCTGGAAGCGAGTTTTTTACCTGAAAAATTTAGAAATTTGCCGAACCTTTGCTGTTTCAAGCAAGGTAGGGATCTTTAACGTGCGTGACAACACTCACACACAGGACTTCCATTTTACCTCTCATCCGAACGAGGGCGTATTTTTGTGAAAAATGTTCACTTAACATTTTTCAAGCGGACCGTGTCGGGATTCGAACCCAGGACCTTGGGCGCCTTTCTTGATGAACCGCGGGGGAGCGGGTTTCTTGTTAAGTATTTCTTTGATGAAGTCATTTAAAGGAAGATTAGTGATGGGAAAATTTAGGTCAGGTAGTAGAGAGAATGTGCCGAGGTTTAATATTTGTTTAAATTTATTGCGTAGCTAGTTAGAGTGCGACAGTGGTTAAGTAAGATTGTCGAGGATTTCTGGAACATTTGTATTGTAAGGACAACGGAGAGGGGAGTAAATGAAGAGAATGTAGTTTCTAACCGAACTTTCCATAGTCGATTACAAATTGGATTGTTTTTCTGTTGGAGTGTTCTATGTGAGTGGGGTGCCGGTAACAGTGGGGAAAACTTGGAGGGTGTATTTGCTGATATCAAAGAGGGGACAGAATGGTTGCCAAGCATTCAGTGGGGAGTATTATATGTGGAATTTGATTTCTGTATGGGAATAGTGCTGTATGTGGCATGGTATAGGATTTCATCATGGAGATGGGTAGGGCAATGGATTTGTAGTAACCCTGAGTTTAGCTAGGTTTCTAGAGGGGATAAGAATTGTGAAGGGGCGCAGTGGATGTAATACGGAAGGCTGAGGATACATGTAGTAGGCATTGGCGCGTTATGAGGTTAAGGATTCTTCGACATTATAATTTGAATAAGGGCCGCTATACTTGCGGCCACGTCCCCAATGCTCCAGGGCTTAAATAATGGTATTCCTAGCGCTGACTTTGGAGTGTACCCGATCAACAAGACACAAGCAAAAATGAGAGGGGGGGGGATCCGTGTTACCGGATAGCAAACGCCGGCTCTGCTTACCAGTGCGACCTAAAGGGTCGTCTTAAAACTATCCAAATCTAGCTAACTAATTTAAATCCATCCCTAGCTTTCCCTATCATTCCCTAACTGATTTATATTATGATTACAATCTTCACTATTCTACTCTTCCTTCCCAAATATATACTGCAACCAAAATGGCGACAGAACGTCAAACAAAACAAATAAGCCACATAATACTACAATACATGCTAATAAATAAATAAATATAAAGTGTAAATATAAAATATAAATAAATAATTATATAGATATATAAATAAATGTCTAATAAGCGTTAAGCATATAGCAGTGCACAAAATAGCAAAAGCATCACCCTATTTATCGGGTGCACTCGCACAAGCATTATGTCGGCTAGCGCCATTACGCACAAAACGTGCTTGTTAAATTATTTTAAAAACTACTAATTATTGTAAATCAATGCTTGTGCGAGTACAGCCGCCACAATTTAAGTCTTACCTCGATAATAAAATTCTCCAGCATCCGAAGATCTGGTCGTCTGCCTACATCTAACTGTAACTTACTTCTAAGGGGAAGATGGGGTGCACTGCTAAAGTCCTGGTGGGTGTGCACTAAATGTTCTGGGGGGGATCACAATCACTATCACTATCACTTCACTTTCAAGTCCTGGGGGGATGCGCGGTTTCACTCTATTTTATTGTCTTTGTTTATTTTATTGATTTAATTTAATGAGGGTTTCTGATTTATTTGTTATTGTTTATTTGTTATTATTTATTCCCGATTTTCCGCGCATAATTTGAAGATAGGCAGTGATTGTATTAATTGTGTAGGGGTTTCTCGTGCATATTGGACAATTGGGTATAATTATCATGTTATTTTTTTTTTAAATATCAGGTTCTGGTTAAATCTATGCTCGTATCCTTACTCACGCCAAGTCAATTTAAAATTTTTTCAATCTTCCCACCAACCCAATTCGCACTGGAAAATTGTACTCCAGTTCGCGAGTTTGGTTTGAAACCGAAACACCTCCCTTTCCTGCTTATACACGACAAACGCCGCGCCTGCTTGCCCATTGTCCATTCGTGAACCGTCCGTATAAATTCTGATACCCATCGTGTCCTCATCACCTTCGACAAACTCGATTCCTTGGATTCTTTGACAGCTGAATGTGGTAAATAGAATCCAGAAGTCAACATCGTAGCGGACAATACGAATGATGATGTTATTTAGAATCAATTTTCTTGTGGTTTAGTTGAATTGGATAGATTTTGATAGGAATGTTATATGTTGTATAAGATGAGGTCATTTTTGGATAGGTTTTTCTGTAGATGAATGTATTGGATTTCTAAAAGGATTCCAAGGTGGAAAACGATTCCGAGAAAGTTATTCTTAGGATGTGAATTTTAGGACTACGGGGGGAGGGGGTCCTTTTGGATGTAATGTATGTGTTTTTATCGACCAACGACATTTTAAAACAGTTAATCAATTAAAAATACACTAACCTGTAATGGTCGCCAGTTGCGCTGGTATGAATAAATGTAGTGGACTGTAATCTACGTCTTGCACGGCCGCCGTGAATTGCATAAACCAAAGTTCACTATTCTTGAGGCGTTTTCACCAATGAATACTCCATGATCAAAGCACACCGAACTGATCGTTACGGTCACTCCCGTTGCCAAGTTAATAATGCTCTGTTCGATGCTCGACTTCCACTGTTCACGAACACAAAAAGGCACTTGCGCGCACACTTTTCAATATCCAAGGTTGTATATTTGTTATAGGATAGGCAATACAAGGAAAGGAGCTTTGATAATGTAAATATCAAACCAAAATAATATGAAGTGATCATATGTCACCAAAAAAATGCTATAAAATGCCTAACATGTAACATTTTCGATTTGGTAGGGGAAATAAGCTGCTTGTTCAGGATGGACCGGGATTGCACAGATTTATTAGGATATTAACCGTGAATTCTACTTGTAAGCGGGAATTACATAGATCAAGAAGGTGAGGTCATCAGCGTAAGCAAAGGTATGCTGAGATCAAGGAGTGTACGGGAAGATAGATAAGATTTAACGATGTTGAAAATATTGGAAGACAATTGTAGTGATTTTTGTTTACTAAGGATGTTGGGCCACCAAAGTAGAACAAAAAGAAGAGCTATAGTCAAGAAATATAGCTAGAACATATTTACTTTGCGAGGATTGAACTTCGGTAATTAGGGAGTGGATGGTTTGCTCTGTTCTGTGACCGTGACGGAATCCATGTTCGTTACTGGATATCCGGAAGTGGTGCTCGATGTGGATTTGGATTTTCTGTAGGATAAGTTTTTCGAGGAGTTTACAAATAGTTGTGAAAAGGGTAATTTATCTATAGGTAAACGGATAGAGAGGGGGTCACAGGTTGCGGGATAAGAGTTATGTTTGCACGTTTCAGGATGTCAGGGAATGAGCCAGTGGTGGGGCATTTGCGGAAGAGGGTATGGATAGTTGGTCGCACTATTGACCATGAATTTTTAATAATGGTACTGAATATGTGATCTGAACCCAGGGTTTTGAGAAGATTTAGTTCGGAGCCTATTATATCTAGGAAGCCGACATCGAGGGCATCATCAAAGAGAGTGTGTCGAGGAGTTAGATAGTAATTTATTAATCGTTGCTGTGAATAGGTCAGTACATTTGAGAAAACAGGGGGTAAATGTATAGTATTTTAAATGGTAGGGTTCTACAAGGAGGTAGGGTTGTCAGGATGCTTATTGGAGGGAACTTAACTAAGCTGCGGTACGTCTTCCAGTGATCAGCATTTGGGTTGTCAATGATTTTTGAAAATTAATCTTCTGAGCTTCGTAGATTTCTTTTTTCAATTGGACCGTGTTGGGCGATTAACGTTCTGAGCTGTTGACTTTCTTCATTGACCCTTCTTTTCAAGCGTTGTATTTTGTAATGTGGGTTAATGACTTGGCTTCTAGCGTGTTGCAGCGATGAGTTCCACCAGAGTGTCGTTCGGATCACGTGTTGTCTCTTAGGGATTGTCGTTGTGGCGGCACAATGAATAGATTGGACTATGCTATTTGCAAGGACATTCGAATAGGAGTTGGAAGGTGGGGGTTGAGGGTTGGTGATATACTTATAGGGTTTTAAAGAACAGTGACCGGTTGGCTTTGCTGGTATTGAAGGAAGGGGATTTGTGGAACTGTGTCGGAGGTAAATTTGAAAGGATCTTAAATGTTATGGGATTGTTGTCACTGGATTGAATAATACGGATAACGATCCAGGAGCTAAAAATCTACCGACGGTTGTAGTTGCTAAGTTATATCGTGGCGGTAATTGCAGTCTGATTTCCCAACCTTTGGTACTTAGCGAGAGGTGAACCGACGCTGACGAGGGCGACATCTTTGGATGGTAGAAATTGGAACGGTTTGATGACAGAGTTGTTACGTTTTTCTCGTGGCAGGCGCGTTGGGCGCCAAAGTTATACTACGTTGACTCGTAGCCGAGCGTAACACCAAGAAAATCAAAGAAATGACAAAGAAAATCAAAGAAATGACCAGGCTCAATCGGAGAGTGGGGGGGGGTGTAGAAAGCAGACCAACATACCATGTACGCGGCTGTAAGGAGTTAGTGATAATATCTGCAAGAAAAATAGTTAAGCAAACCTGAAATAAAGAAAAAGCATAGCAGCAATGAAAAGTCTAAGTTATTCAGTACTTTGTAGAATGTAAATAAAACTGTTTAGATAAACTATGTAATATAATCACGATAAAAGCATTATAAAAATTTTTATTACAAAGTGAGGTAATATTGGGGAGTAGCAGAAACGTTTCCTCGCACACCAATTAAACATAAATCAGATAAAATGTTAACAAAAAATAAATAGATAAGACACAATTGGTATGAGTAATTCAGTAGTATTGATTGTTCTTTCTTTCTTTTTTTTTATGTTTTAAAATAGCATGCAAGTCTATTGTAAAAGGTATCAGAACGACAAAGATATGGCAAAGCAACGGATAGATATTTAAAGTAATACCAAGTATGAAATAGTTCAACTTACAAACGGTCCTTCAGCAACGTTTCCTTGTAATTGGAGTGTAAGAAGCAACCTTTTTCTACTAAACCTGCTACAACTGTATCATCATTTGTTTTTGAAGCTCTCAAGCTTAGAACTGTATTTGGATAATCCACAGTATGCACTACTCTGATAACCAAAGGACCACGAAAACTAGATCGCACACACTGTTCAAATATAAAAAGACAAATCAACTAAAAAACACAGTTAGTAAAGCAACGCGTATCACTAAATCAAAGTTCCGTAAAACGCACGTGCAGGTCGAGTACAACAAGTTCTACTACTTTTATTTACAACAGAAAAGCAACAACAAACAATTAGTAGAGTAACGCGCATCACTAAAACACGTCCGTCAATCAAACACGTTACATCTAAAAGCATACTTCCTTCAAAAGTAATCAGAACTACACTTTATAAAGTTAAAATACAACGTTTATTTCACAAGCAAAACAACTAAAATCGTGCTTGTTCATGAACAGTTTGAAAATTGTTACCGCAGTAATTCTCACTATTTTTAAAGCAAAGAGCAAACAGTATTGTTAACGTAATTAACATATCGGAACCCAGAACAGAACTCCACAACTCGTCGCTATTATAACCGCTTATCGACTCTTATCTACTTCGCTAATAACATAAGCAACATCTAAAACGTGAATGTAGCAATCGTATCTAACAATTAATTACAGGTTGTTTATCGTTTTCGATAAGTTGGAATTTATTTATTAATGAGAATTAATCTTCAATTTATCTATCTTTTAAAATTAATACACGCGAGTTAAATTGCATACAATTCTAAAAACTATTCGGACGTATTTACTTGATACAAACAGCGATTCAAAGGAAACGATGCATTTTAAGAATTGAGTAGAGCGTAAAATGTTCAAACTATAAAAATGCACGTTACAGAGTGTTCCCAATCCTGACGGGCTTGTAGGGATCACGTGTTGTAGGGGGTGGTTTTGATGGCAGTGGCTTTGGAAGTGGAGATGATCCAAATTGTTAGGGAGTTCACTTCATTTTAGCCCATTCGATTTGGCGGTCACAATGAGATAATCTGAAAGATAACTCTTAGCACACGAGGAACTTAGTAACTTTCGTCTTGAACTATTCTTAAGTTTTGTCCAAGAAGTTTGGTGACTTTCATGAAGAGAGAACAACAAGTAATTTACTCTACCGTTTGAAGCTCTTTTTATAACGAGGTTTGTTTGTATTGTATATTTGGACGGTTCAATTTGTATTTTGACTGGTGTCGGACGAGCCCATTATTTATTGAGGAGTGTTGTATGCGTGCATGCTCTTTGTGTGCATGGTGCGTAATCCATCAGTTAGTTAGGGGTATTGTTAGTTGCATACTCTTACACATGGAGAACGAAATCGCGAAGAATGCAAATTTATATACAGAGAGATATTCAAAAAATTTTGAGGATTATATTTCTAATGAAAATGTGAAAGAAGTTTGCTTAGCTATGAAGTAAAAGATCCACGACTACGGTACTGATACTTATCCTCCATCTGGATAATTTTTTGATGATTCTGCAAGTGATGTTGCTCAATCTTTAACTCTTTTTCTGGAAGAAATCATTCTGAAGAACAAACGCGCATCTGAAACAAATGGAAAATGAATTTCACATCGATTACCTATGCTGTTTTGGTAGCGGCCAGACCGAGATCATATGTGCTCCCGTACAAATAGGTCTTGCAGTCGTTTTATCAAAAGAGTATGGTTTTAGCGATGTCAATATCAGCACTACATTCGACTCCAGCATTTTCCATGGGATGGGACAAATTCAATGCATAACGCCTGCTCCTACCATGTCGGTTGGACGAACAGTTTCTCGACTGTGACATATTCCTATTGCTCGTATATATAACTTGAAATAGTACCAGGGTTGCTGCTAGGGAATGTTTTAAATTGGTTTGGATTATTCGCAAACAAAGGGCTAAAGGATATTGAATTGTTGGATTGGGCAGTGGATAATATTGTGAGATAAAGTTGGTATCCATAATCAGTGTGCATCTTCAAAATTTTAAGGGATTGCTTGTACACGGATAGGTCAGGGCTGGTTACAGGATGGTTGTGGGATCAGTTAATTCGGAAACAGTTGGAGCACCAGGACGGTGTGGATTAGAAGGTATGACATTATCTATCTCGTTCCATGCTCTTTGGCGGAGTGCCCACAGGTGGTGACGGAATGACATTTCCAAAGAGTGTCCAAAGTGCTGACTACTGAGGCTAAATCTGGTATGCGACTAGATTTGTAGCTAATATATTTCTGCGAAGTTCGCTCTGTAAGAAGCCTCACGCTTGGGTCGATATAATACTATGTAGTTCATTGTGCTGAACTTCGAACACCACCACTTGATCGACATAAATACTGCGAATCTTACCTCGGCTGCTCTTCTGGTACACCATAAATCTTGCGTATCTACCTAGGATGCTTACCTGGGCTGCTGAAAATCAAACTTTACTTAACTGCAATTTTGTCGCAATCAGAAAATACTTCCCTACAATCCTATCTAAAAAAACGCAACTACCAAAATTTATCACATTCTAATTACACCAAAAAAATTACTACTTCTAAAACTTTTCAATTATAACGGTTCACATACATAGAATTACATATCCTCGATTGGGAAACAATTCATTTTGTTGTTAGATCAAAATTTTCTCATTATACAAATACCGTATTTAAAGTAAGTGGACTAACCTCAGACCTGACTTATACCCTTGTCTTAATATGAGCTCACAGTAAAACCTTTTTAAACCTGAGTGGAAAATTATAGCACTGCAACAACAAAAGTCCCCTTTGCTGTGTACATAAACAGCCTTTATACCATTATTTTAAATATCCCTCTCTACATAAACATATTTTCAATAAAGTCCATAGAATTTATAAAAATGCACTCAAAAAGCACAAAATATCAAAACACATCAAATAAACTCAACAACAACTTTTTTTATAAAAATCAATTATCTGGAAACCATCACACCGCATGCATCTGCAATTCAGCCATCGATGATGTTGCCCTCGACAATGCCTATAAGTTGTGGAACCGCTCCCAAGTTGAGTCACACCATCCTTGTCAGCATGCAGCTATCCAAATCTCTCCAATTAACCATCGATAGTGCATCGAAACTTCCAAAACTCCTCTACTGTTCCGTACACCATCAGCAAATCACTACTCGATGTACCAACAATCGCTAATCCATCTTAGGACGCCTTGCAAGCCCAACAACCAAAGTAACTGTAGTCTGTACTTACATAACTTTAATAAGCTTCGCTTTTATTTCTAAACGTACTTCATGATTTTCTAAACGACAAGTACTACAGCACACCAACTTGTGTGTAATTATAAATAACAACTTCTTAAAAAGCGCTGAATAATATTGACTACTACTTGTATTAACGTTGATGACAGGCGAAGAAAGGAAGAAAACCTCTCACCACCTCCTAGGTATTTATATCGAGCAAAAGCCCCCCCGTTCTTTCCTATTCTAACAAATCACCACCCCACATGAACAAACTTCATTGGTAACCTCCTATTGCAGCACTTCTCAAAACCCCAAATCACAACCGCAACAAAATTCTAAAAATCCCAAGTTAGCCTTGAATAATTCTTTGTAATTTTGTAAACAAACATCAACGGTTTTTAAACTCTCAGAATTTTAACACTTGAACACAACAAATTACCGCGAAAATCACTTCCAACCCTCCAACGGCTGCTTTGCTTTTCCGAAACTAGTTTCAGCTGACATCAATTCTTATTAGATTCATGTCCCACATGTGAAACGAACCTAGCCTCATCTCTCTTTATTTTACATACGAACATTTTCCCTCTTATGCTTTGTTTACGAATCCTACTCACATATGTACCCTCTCTTAATCTTACACTATCGCGCGTCTCCCTTCTACTTGTGACGTCCAATTACCTTTCTCAATTTCTCTCTTCATTTAAATCGATATCTTATACAAACATCTTTTAACTCACTTTTGCCTATAACCTCGAATCTATCTTTGTTCCCTCATTAGGCACCAAGTCTAACCGACACCTGACAATTGCATCTTCCTCTTTTATATGCTAAAACCAATCTGTCCTTGTTTTCATATCGATCCCTGCCTGCTTTAACGTCCACTTCCATTGGTAGAAAATATTGATTTTATTATGAGGTTGTTGATAACGCGCCCCATCCATGAAATAAATTGTTACCCAGAACGTACCTATCGTAACCGTCGCGTTTTGTTTATCGAAAACACTTTCATACTCAGAAACTATCTCTTTCTACCAACCTTATGTTTTTAAATGCTATCTTATGCTAAATTCTCTCCTATAATATTTACATACGCT
Organism: Platerodrilus igneus; assembly: GCA_036346225.1. Classification (NCBI taxonomy): domain Eukaryota; kingdom Metazoa; phylum Arthropoda; class Insecta; order Coleoptera; family Lycidae; genus Platerodrilus; species Platerodrilus igneus. The sequence goes on along the minus strand of JARFIW010001436.1, from coordinate 4,551,422 downwards.
ACACGATACTAAATAAATGTTTCTACTTCATTAAAATTATGCCCGTAAAATTATTGATCTTACGCTAATGTAAAATAGAAAAGCTTTTTAACTATTATACGTCGATTCTACTATAATTAAAGCTGCATCCTTACACTGTACACTAATGAATTGAGCTTTATGATAAATACTTAACATTAATTGCTTCTGCTCCCTAAATATTGTGAAGATTCCTTGCAAATAATGGCAAAGCTGAAATTGAAATAAAAATTAACTATAAATTCCTATTCTAAACTAATTAATCGTTACACTAGAATTCTAAGACACCTATTTAACTATTATATTCGACGTTTCGGTATGAACAATTATGCCTTTTTCAGAGACTAGAATTTAATAAGTAATAGTACACAACTTGAAACAGTGTACCTACTCTATTTACATATTTAATATGAAGTAAAAAGATTCACATGAACTAATCCAAAAGTAAGTGATTCCATAACAAACAATGATTAATAAATTAATATAAAAATATATATACATTAACACAATTAAAAGGTTGCAGTGTAAAATAATTAAAATAACTAGAATAAAAATTTTAAAACAGGTAAATTTAAACCTACAACATAGAGCACTAACACAATGTCTAAAACAAATCCAGTTTACGAAGCGAAAGTCATATGGTGACCATGGCAAAACGAAATTTAGGAAGGTATATGTCTATATAGCTAGATCGAACGCAACTCAAGGACAAAGTAAATTGCGTACACACTACATACTCGCATATTAAAAGTCTTATCTATATACGAAAGTGATAGTTATTTTAACTATAAAGACCCGAATACACAACGTTCAAGTTATCTATATCCAATTTGCTGGTGATAGGATTAAGTTGTTGATGTATATAAAACAATTCTAAGAAAAGTCTCCTTTCTACAAGCAAAATCTTTGTACTATCAAAATTCACTACATGTTTAGTATTATACAAATGCAACGACAAAGCACAACGCGCTTTTACAATTTTGACATCACTTTTATGCTGTATTATGCGGTTCTTTAGCCACTGTTTGGACTGACCAACATACGTTTTTTTGCAACTACATTCAATCTGGTAAATAATGTTACTACAAAGAGACTAATTCGTATTATCTTTTAGTTTAGTAAATAAATTACCGATCGTTTTTTCATAGGTACGTGCGGTATTGATGTCAGATTGTTGAGGTGTTAAATTTTGAATGAACGAAAGTTTCTTAAATTTGGTAATTCTTGATCTATCCTGAACTGACGTATAGAGATTATTCGAGTATAATAGCCTTTTTATAAGAGGTTTAGGGGATGCGTTATTAATTACGGTAAATTCTAATTTTTTTAAATTTTTATTAAGAAATTCTGGTTCATAGATTTTTTCAGTACGCTGTTTTAAGCGCAAAATAGTGTTAAGCTTGTGTTTGAAAGACTGACTCAGTGATAAGTTATGTACCTGCCAGAGTAGGTAGGTTCCTTGTAAATGTTAAACTTAAGTTTGTTTGTAGAAGATCTGATAACCAGTGTGTCCAAAAAAAGGAATACTATGGTTGGTTTCTTTTTCATATGTTATTACAACCCCGCCGGCGCGGTTCGCGAGCCACCAAGTCAGTTGGTAGCGATATTCGATAATGTAAAAATGACGCGTAAATTATAGAGGACGTCACCCCATTTGCAAATTATTGCAACATAATTACACAAATTTTCAAGGAAAACAAATTTTAAAGAAAACCCCAAAGGGGGCACTCACGTGAACATGTAGGGCTTCCTTTAGGATTACTCCATGATGGTCGGCCGTGGTTTCGATAATCTTTCGGGCGTCGCTGCTTTGCTAATCTTTCGGGCGTGGGAATTCTTAAGCCAGGTTGAATTCAAATTTGATTGTCTTCTTCCTATATGTAGGGAACGACAGGAAACTGGTTAGGGAACGATAATCAAAGATAAGGGCAAAAAGGATCTACATAACACAAAAAAGACACGATAAGATACAAGACCGCCACACTTGTTCACATCTCAGAGGCTAGTTCCTCACGCGTTCCGGAAATCCACCACCACCTTCTTAACCCTCGCGTCGGCGCAAATCTCGCGCAACCCGCTATCTGAAGGGACGGAAATACGCGCACAAGTCTTTTTAAATTTATGGCGCGAAATTCTTACATATTATAACTTGATTGAGAATGTCTAGTGCCGAATTTTTCGGCACGTAGCAATGTGAAAATCAGATTATAGTTGTACCTATTGAAAATATACACCGTATACTCTATCAACTGCTCGGGAATAGAACATAAAATGTCATCAATATATTTGACGATAAAGGGCATTTCAAAGGGAAGTAAATAAAACAGTTTTCTGAAGCGTTTGACAGGGTATATGTGACCGTTTGCACCAATTTCTTTCACTCATTGTGTCGTCGAGACAACTAAAAATTCACCTTGTAGGTAGAGTCTATCTCACACGTCTAATATACAACTACCACAATAACATCTCTAATTTAGTTATTTTTTACGAATGTAACATCGTATAATGCTTGGAAATAGAATAATGTTAGACGAAATTAGTATATTTGGATATCCTAATAAATACGAATAAATTTTCATGATTTGAAATCTTTATTCCTGTAGTAATTAATTAACTAAAAGTAGTTTAGCGTTTTGAATAATTTGAACTTATTCACAATATCCTAAGTGGTGAATTGAACAGAGTGGTCAAATTCCATAGCTTCGGAATTACTTGAGTTGCAATCCCCTGTATTTCCTTCTATGAGGACACCTAAAGTTTTTGTTTATGTAACTCTATTAATAATTAAGAAGAATTACGAACTGCTGAAAAATTATTAGAAATAATCCCAATACCTTTGAAACCATTAGACAGACAGTCAGTGATTTAATGGGTGGAAGCGTGTATTCGTTAACGTGGACACTTTCAATAAAGTTTTTCCTTTGATGGTCTTACATCCTTTTAATTAAGGTATTAATAAAATGTGCATTTTTGAACTAATGTGTATGGTATGGAAACTTTTTTGCCATTAGGACGAAATCCATCAATTTCTGGCCTTGCCAAGTATATCAGGATCAGTCTGCATAGATTAACAAGAGCAACATTAGTTAGTTACAGCTCAACTTTGAAGACTGTTTATAAACGTTGTATATTGCATTGATTGGTCGAAATAAATTAGTAAATAGTGTTTAAATAAATATGTAAAAATTTTCATACAATTTAATGACGGTAAATAAGTTAAAATAGCGCCTGATTTAAACTGGCGTGTCACCTGCATTTAATCACATCTTAAATGTGGGTTGTTTAGTCTTAAATAAAGAAGGCGTACATTGTTAATGGGTCTTAATTTTATAACACCACGTTCACTCTTAGTAAATTTTATGCTGCAAATGTATTTTATTCGCCATGTTTTTACTACTAATTAACTATATCCTGAACAGATCCCTTTATTGGGCAAAACAAACAAATCTTCTACGTAATATGAAAACGCATATAAAGCCTTTACCGACTGAACATCCTCTAAAATTGAAAATCGAACTGTTAAGTTACTCTGTTTGACTTCGGTAAATTTGTCCCATCTGTATGTAGACGAAAATCGATGAGGCTTGAAGTAAATTACGCAAACTAGGTAGCTTTTTTGTACGACCAATGAGTTTGTAGAATCAAAAGGGATTGAATATTTTATGTGGACTTGTTTAGGAACTTTCGTAGATTTTATGTAATAGTCCCAATTTAGAATTGTTAGAGTAGAAACTTTGTAGTGAAAGGCAGAAGAGTTTTGTTCCTCTTGTTAAAGTTATTTTAGACTTGTTACGGCATGCTATTCAAATCCCATATGTTGCAATGAAAGGGAATGTGTAATAATGTTTACGGTCTGATTCGTTTTCTATTTGGAAAATCTCAGAGTTTCTGAATGTGGACGTTACTATAAAAGACCGAAACTCGATGAGGCTGTTTGTCTGAAATTGCTAACACTTTCCATTGAAAACTTAGATATTCTTGGCGGTTGTCATATTATTTTGGAAGTTTCGACCATGGTAGTGAGGTTTCTATTAAGACCATTAACCATTTTGAAAACTGCACAGTATTAAAGTATGTTATATATGTTAAACAAAGGTTGTTAATCGCATGCTTGCATAGAGGACGTGATGTATTACCAGAATTTAGAAGGAAGTAGACTAATTCACTTTCCAAATTGCAAAGTAAATTAAGAATTTGCTTACCTCTAAATTGATGCACAGTTATCAGCTAGTTAACCAATATTTGTTGTTTTTATCTCAGGGTAAATATGAATAAAGAATGAGTGTATGTTTGTAAGTTTCTTTTAAACTGTCGAAATAATGAAAACTCTCTATGGCGTTTTTTTCCTTATGTCTCCAGGGAGAAAATGGTGTACTTCTGTCATGATTTTGAAAGCATAGAAGTTGATTTCTACTCCCGGTCGTGAAAAAATATCGTAATTGCATGTTTATCAACGATCAACACAGGTCCTACTTGGATTATGCGATTTTCAAAAGCATTAACTTGCCATTTTATGTTTAATTCTTAAATCCGTGCTGTTGTTTAAAAATATAATTAATTGTATTTTTAAAACCATTCAAAGCTTGTTATATTATTTTATTCTACTGTATTATTCTGTGTAGTTATTTGAAAGACAAAACGAGATACGAGACATGACGTACTATATGCCACACTAGGCAGATCATTCTTAGTGCGGAACGAGATGAAAAGATTTCATTCTCGTTTTGTCAAGTCTAGTGGATAACCCTAATTATGACATTATTTTGCAATCGGAGGTTTGGATATGGTAACGTAGACACGTATCTATTTTTACGACAGAATTTAGTTTGGATACGATCAGGGACCTATAACAATTTAACGGCAGTGAAGCTAGCAGCTAGAGTTGCCAGCCAAAACCACGCCTCTTCTACCAATTGTCGTTAAAGCCACGCCTATTTTAGCCCAACATCAAATAGTTCCATCCCCTCTTTCTTACAATACAACCTATTGTAAATAAGAACAAACGTCTACGATAACCATGTTTAGCAAACAAATCTAAATCAGAGCTTTGGTAAAATTGAAAATTGTGTTTTCATATGAAATCTCCAGAAGCACATATATAATCTAAATTTATGCATATATTCAACCATTATGGCAAAAGTTATTACGTTTAGTAATGTATATCAAGTGGTCGCTACCTTTACTTTAATTTTTCTGGCTTTCTGTGAATGCAACGACTTTGTCAAGCAAGCTCCATTTAGGTACATCGGCGACCAAAACGCGTGCGAAAGAGTTTTAGATTTCAAGCCCAAATAAAAAAGTTTTTAACATTTACGTGATATATATCAAGTAGCCGCTACCTCTACTTTAATTTTTTTCTTGCTTTCTATTAAAGCGACTACTATGACAAGAAATCTCCATTTAGGTACACCAGCGCCCAATATGTATGCGACAGAGTTTTAGATTTCAAGCCCAAATAAAAAAGTTATTAACGTTTACGAGATATATATCAAGTAGCCGCTACCTCTACTTTAATTTTTGTCTTGCTTGTTACATGCCAACTGGCATGTATCACGTTAGATTTAATTTGTAAATAAATTGCCGCGTATTTTTAAATAAATATGTCAATTTCCGTCGTCCCTGACAGTCACGTCTGCGCAAAAGAATGCGGAGTGCGCTCATGGTGTTATAAGACGCCATTAAGTTACGAGCCGTCGACGAAGCAACATCTATCTGTGTCGTGTGTCTTTTCTTTTTTAGGCATGTAGGTTCCTTTTTATCTTGTCTTCTATTGTTCCTCTACCTGGTGTTCCTTCATCTCCTACGAGCATAGAAGACACAGGAAGAACGGAGGGAAATCTGATTAAACAAGGCGTGAATTGAATCTATCCTGCAAAACATCGTGGGACCTGAGAATGTAAGTACTTTGTTTTGTTTTAAATTGTACTTGCAAATTGACTTAAAAAGCGGTTACATCACTTTTAAAACGTATGTGGTATAAGTTACAACTGTCGGCAATTATATCGCGAGTATAACATTTGCGCGGTATAACGGTTGCCCGAGTGTAACATGCTTTCTATTAAAGCAACGACTTTGTCAAGAAATCTCCATTTAGGCACACCAGGGTCATATTCCTCATATTCCTTTATATCTCGTCATACCCCGTCATATCCCGACATCTCGTCATATCCAGCCATATCCCATGATATCGAGTCATAGCCCGTCATATCTCGTCGTATCCCGGCATATTCAGTCATATCCAGTTATATTCCGACATATCCCGTCATATCTCGTCATATCCAGCCATATACAGTCATATCCTGTCATATCCCGTCATATCCCGCTTTCATCTAAATAACTCGTATGCTTGGTATTAAGTAGAAAATGCAATTAAATATTATACACGCACTCTTGTACAAATTGCGTTTTATACTCTTTTGAAACCGCTCGTTTTCTAAAGAAATTTTTTATTAATAATTACGCTTTATGGAATTGAGTACTTTATAACCAAATGTAAATGAAACTCTTTAAAAACCGTTATCTATGCCCGGAATATTGTGAGTACTGCCAATTTTATCTTGTAGCAATGTAATAAGAACGAAAACCCTTTTCAATCACGGTTTTTATCATTCATAATTCGCATACTGAGTGTTTTTCCAAATATGTTTCTCTATACAAACAATTTAATATTTATCTAATTGTAGTTTCTTTTAAAATTTCTCCAATAATACAAGGATGCAATGGCTGCTTGCTTAATGGAAAATATGAATTCTTAGCTTTACTGCGCCCATGTTCTCTTGCTAGCTCAGAGACATATATACTATGAATTTTACGAAGATGAAATGAAACAAAAAAATTTCAAGAAACATTTATGAATAATCCTCAATACATTCAAAAACATCTTTCTTCATCATCATTAAGTCTTCAGTTCTAGAACTGGTTGGGCGCGTACCCTCATTGTTTCCTAGTCTGAACCAACCTGCACATTTCCCTGAAATTTGCACACTATGCATCTATCACTATCTGTGTGCGATCTACCTACCTCTCTTTTACTATCACTGCTTGTAACATATCCCGAATTATTCCCCAGAAATGCCTTAGAACGTATCCTGTCCTTCTGTTTTTCCTATTTTTTTCGTTTTCCACAGATATCTTTATTCCTCTGCTATTTAGATTTAATCAGATTTAACACAATATTTAACCAAATGATATCAACTCTTACTGCAATTCAACAAATTTTAGCCACACTAGAAAACGCTGTAATATTTGCTAAACTAAACACATTACACGCTAGTATAATAGAACCAATAGATTTATTTAATGAATTATTGTAGATTTGATCACTTATAACTAATAGCAAATTACCCTTTGAAGTAACAGAATCTGATATACTCATATTTGAAAAAATAGCCATAGTAAACGGTTATGTAAACAATCATGAAACTACGTTTTTAATAGAAATCCCCATAGTAGAAAGTTACACTTATAATTATTATCATTTATTTGCTTTCTCCTTGAAAGTTACTAGCAAGTACCAAGTTATTATTCCTAAAACCAAGTTCCTTTCCCTAAATGAACTTAGGTATGGCTTCATGAATGAAAAATGCAAAGAATTAGCACCGAGTCAATACTTATGCCAATCATTAACGACAACGGCTATTCAAGCAGATAGCTCTTGTGAAGTACAATTGTTAAGATTCTCTAATCACTATAAGAATTGTAATCCAAAACCAGTACAAACGACAAATTTGAAAATTCAAAAAGTAACAGAAAATAAATGGATTGCTGTGTTTCCACAAGATGTAATCGCAACCGCCCATTGCAACCAAGACGAAAATAATTTAGCATTAACAGGAAGTAAAGTAATCACCATAAAAGAAGACTGCTACTTAAAATTGAAAAATGAAATTATTCGAGTTTACCAAGACCCAACAGTAACGAAGTAGCTTACGCTACCCGAAGACGACGAAATCAGCAAGTAACCTATGCAACTAGAAGACCCAGACCTAGACGATCTTAACCAAGCTGTAAAAGTAATGGACAACTACAAAGAACATTTAAGTGAATTGAAAGTGCCAAAAGTACATTATGACAATATCAGTGTTTGAACAATTTTGATTAATTATTGTAATCATTTTATTAACTATGTATATATCGTACAAAATGTATCTTAGATATAGGAACAAAGAAACAAATTTTAGTAGTAAGAAACAAGAAACAAGAGGAATTAAAGAAATAATAAAAGAACCTTTAGGGACAATGAGTTTCAAAAATTAAGTAAAACCTCTTAATTTTCATCTACGCCGGGAGGAGTTACATATTCCCCAAATTAGAATATAAATGTAATTAATGGAACCATTAAGAATTAAGAATTATTAAAACTTAAGTTAGATGCAACAATGTTATAGTGAAGGACATAATAAAACGGTTAATGAAAGACAGTGAGAACGGAACAGATATTGTATTCCAGACGTAACGTGATACTGCAGGTGCAGATCACAGTAGGTTATAAGATAGCAATTATTAGAATTAAGATTGTTACATTGTATTAAATACAGAAATAATCAGACATTAGCTCTGCAGTTCCCATAAGCAATGTGAAGGACAGGGATAGCATAAAAACCCGCGAGAGCCCAAGATGGCCAGTCAGTCTAGAGCTTCTCAACTTTTACATTGTTGTCAGTTCAGCTACTCACCATAATTTTAATTTATTTAATTAGTGAAAGTCAAGTTAGAATAGTTTCGATCTCCAACGTTACTGAACATAATGTATTTGTTAGAAATATCTATGGTTCCGGGTTGGGACCGTGTCATTTTATAAAATGACACGGTCCTAACCCAGAACCATAAATATTTATAATAACTCCGGCCGTGAAAGCCTCCGACAATATCATAACGTACTTGTAAATTGAATCACTGTAATTCAGTATAACTTTCTAGTTACCGCTTGAAGCGAGCGGACGTGTTTAGCAGAGCTCCGCTTCAGCAACTAAGAAGGAAGTTTTTATCTAGGGTTTTTATTATTAATTTTTCATTAATTTTATTTGAAGCTTTGTTTTTTATTGTGTTTTAATTTTATATTTGTGTGGCATCAAATTTTAAATACAGGGTAGTAAAATAAAAATTTTAAAACGGAATTTAAATCTAATAAATCGTGTTTTCTTTGTAATTTAAACCAAATCCGCGTTTTAAAATAAACTAACTAAATTTCGGGTTAATAAAACAAAAATCTACTAAACTAATACTCAAAAATAATTTCGAAATAACTTAAAAGGCATTTTAATAATAAATTTAAAATAAAACCGCGTAAATCGAGTAAAAAACCGGGTAAAACAACCAAAAAGTGTGTGAATTTTTTATAGTGCGCGTATAATCAAATAATAAACAAAAAACTAAAATCTAAGCCTTTTTAAATCAAATAAATAACTCAAAAACTGTAAATTTTAAAACAATTTTAATATAAATTTTCCGTAATTTAAGTACACGCGTACTTATAAGTTTCTTTAAAATCGATTTTGGTGTAATTAAGCGGTGTAACAGTTACAGTTACCAAGTGATTAAGTGGAAGGTAATTTCCGGTGACCACATTCCGATTGCGCTCGACCTTATTTTGTTAATTACACATTTAAAAATAAAGTGTTGTTATTTATAAATTAGGTATTTTAATATTTTGAAGTAATTAGTTTATTTAAATTTGATTTGGCGGTTTAAAAAATTTAAAATAAATAAATAGGGTTATTTACGGTACATTTTGAACCGAGATATTTTTATTGCGTTAGGGAATTTATTTGATTCTAGTTGTTATTTTGACGCTTAGTGCTTGTTGTATTTTTGTTAAAATTTGATATTTAATTGGGCGGTTTGAAATTTAAATAAATACAAGGTTGTTTACGGTTCACCTTTAAACAAAACATTTTTATTGGACCAACGTTTTGCGCTCTTCTAGCGTCGTAACGGTCAAGTCGTTGCGCTGCGTTTTAGGTGTCATCCTTTGTTGATAGTTTTGTCAGCATGGTGGTCCACCGCGACGAGGAGCCGTTGCCCAGGAAGAAGAGGGGAGATCGATCGGAGACTGATAGGTCGGAGGCTGAGGGCGCTGTTGGGGGGAAACAGCTGAAGGTAGTGTTAAAGGATGTAATGTTAGGGATTCAGGAGGAGGTACAGGAGGTAGAGGAGCCTGTGTCTGCGGCGGTCGTGTCGGGGCCCCCTGGGGTGGCTGCGGCGCCTGAATCGCCCTCAACTTCGGGAGCCCAGCGAAAGATGTCGACTAACAGCGACGTTAGTGTTGCTGCTAGCGACCTCGATGAGCTGGACCTCCTGAGATTGAGGGTGAGGAAGGCGCACTCGGTCATCACCGGGAGGGTGCCGACGACCTCCGCCACTATCGTCGTGGAAGACAGAAAGAGGATTCGCTACGCCGTGGATGATTTCCTCGACGCGGCGAATCAACTTATAGGTATGGTTAGGGCGCTGCGGCTTGTGGCTCGTGATTCTGGGAGAGCTGATGTTGTCGGGGGAAGTCCAGCGGTGGTTGCTTCTGTTTCAGGGCAGCAGTGTTCCGGGAGCCAGGAGGTGCCGATGCCGCGGAAGGCGTCGTATGCTGCAGGTGCGACGCCCACCTTTGCAGTTAGGGTCGACGCCAGACCAGGGGAGAAGGATGACGTCATGTCGACCCTGAAGAAGAAGGTCGATCCCGCTCGTGATGGTTTTGTAGTGGTCGGAGCTCGTAGGACTCGCAGGGGCGGTGTAGTAGTAGAATGTGCGGGACGAGAAGATGCGAAGAAATTGCAGTCGAAGGTTGTCGGTCACTGCAAAGACCTCGTGGCGAAGACCATCGAGAAGAAGCGTCCACGGGTCGTTCTTCCGGGGGTCGAGGCGGGGATGAAGGCGGAAGAACTGGTGCGGTTGATCGCGACCCAGAATCCCCGCTTCGGCGATTTGAAGATCGAAGATCACCTGAGGGAGAAATTTAGGTTTGGCGGAAAGGGCCCTAGGGATCCCTTCGTCAACGTAGTCTTCGAAGTGACCCCCACACTTCGGAGACGTATATTAGCTGACGCTATAAACCTCAGGTGGCGAAGAGTCTGGGCCCGGGACCACTTCTCGATGACCCAGTGCTACAGGTGTTACGAGTACGGCAATAGATCGATCGAGTGCAGGGAGAAGGTACAGTGGTGCGGTACCTGTGCCGAAGTCGGACACGAGTTCAATTGCCGGAGGGCAATCCCCTGCTGTGTGGTTTGCGCTAGGGAAAACGACAGAGCTGGCGGTGGTGCGAAGGTCGATACGCGCCACGACGCCAAGTCGAGCAGATGCCCCACGATGCTGAGATTGAAGAATGCAATCACACGGAACATCGATTATGGACCGTGAAGAAAAAGAAAGATTTAAAAGAAGCAAGAAGATAAAATTCGCGCAATTAAATCTCGGGAAAGGAAAAGGGGCTACAAATAACTTCGTAAAGTTATTCAGCGAAAATAATATCGACATCGGGCTTATACAGGAACCGCACCTGTATAGCCACAAAATAACAGGTTTTGGGAAGGGGGCTACCGTTTTAAACGCAAACAGCGAAAGACCGCGTAGCGGGATAATAATAAATAACGGGACGTGCGCCGGAATAATCCTAAACAATCTGTCGAATGAGTTCATAACCACCGCAGAAATAAAAACGGGATTGCATACGTTTTACGTGATAAGCACTTACCTTCCGCCGATCGATTCCCGGCGGAGAATCCTCAAACAGAGGATTTAATCAATCAAATTGAAGGAATTCTTCGTAAAATCGGTAGAAATAGAAATTTAATTATCGCGGGAGACTTTAATGCTAAGTCGCCATTATGGGGCAGCCCTATCGAAGACGATAGAGGCTCGCAGGTTGCTGATCTTTTTACGGGATGTGACCTTAGTGTGATAAACACTAATGATTCACCTACGTTTGAGACGCATAGAGGCAGCAGTTTTATAGATATTACTGCAGTCTCGCACGAAATGTTAGAAACGATTTGTAATTGGAAACTAAGGTCGGACGAGGAAACGCTCTCTGACCATAAATTAATAACATGGGACGTTGAGACCAAAACAAGCGCAAACGAGCAGCTAACCATATTTCCGCGGTTCTGTAATAAAAAAGCAAATTGGGAGCGGTTTAAAGAAAAATTTGGCGAAAGTATCCCTGCGCTCGAAAATGAGCTATTTAACTGCCGAGAGGCACACGAAGTAGAAACACTCGCGAAAAAATTGAACGACGCGGTAGTAGACGCGTCGTCGTATTCCATGCCGCAAAAGAAAACATTTAAAGACAGCGTACCTTGGTGGACCCGGGAACTAACCACCAAGCGGGCAGAAACGCGTAACCTAAGGCGCCGCTATCAACGCGCCTCGGTAGAAATAAGAGAACAACGGAGAATAGAATATAATCAAAGTTACCGCGAATATAAAATATTAATAGAAGAAACGCGAACGAATAAATTTAAAGATTTCTGCACGCAAAACTCACAGAAAGAACCCTGGGGAACCGCATACCGCGTAATTAGAGGAAAACAACAAAAAATCGCGCTCAGTAATATAAAGAAAACAAATGGCGAATACACGGAAGGTTTTAAAACCACAGTGGAATATTTACTAGAGAAATTTTTCCCATCGGATAATCCCGAGGGGGATGAAGGGTCGCACGATTTAGTACGTCGGGAAGCTGCAGAGGCGCAAGGAACAGGTGCCGATAAGGCAATCCTAGTTCACGAGGTCGTCAGGGCTCTTAGGAGGATGAACCCTAAGAAGGCACCGGGGCATGATGGAATCACCTCAGACGCAGCTCTGCAGGCGTGCCTGTTAGCCCCGTGTATCTTTGTTGGGTTGTTTAATCTTTGTTTAGAAAGGGCGTTTTCCGCGTTGCTGGAAAATCCAGAATGTGAAATTTATACCCAAACCTAAAAAGACGGATACGTCAGATCCGCAGCTATCGTCCAATTAGCTTGCTACCGGTGCTGGGGAAAGTTTTAGATCGCGTTATGACTACGCGTGTTGAGCACCTAGTGCGAGACAGCGGCGGTTTTAATAACCGACAGTTTGGTTTCGTGAAGGGCAAGTCGACTATCCACGCGTTAGAGTTCGTTGTCGGGGAAATTAAGCAGGCAAGAGATGCTAAAGAGTACTGTGTCGTTGTTGCTTTGGACATTTCAGGAGCATTTGATGCTGCCTGGTGGCCATTAATCGTTTGCGAGTTAGATCGTAGGGGTTGTCCGCGAAACTTGATGTCTTTGGTCAAGAGCTATTTCTCGAGGCGATTGGCACAGGTCGAAATTCCGGGTGAAGTTCTGTCGCGTAAGGTGGAAAGAGGATGCCCGCAAGGGTCATGTTCTGGTCCCACATTTTGGAAGTTGTTGTATGAGAGCATCTTTAGGGTCAAGTTGCCCGCAGGATGCTCAATTGTTGGGTTTGCAGATGACACGCTTTTAATTGTAAGATCGAGATTGCTAATGGATATGCGCACAAAACCGAACGAGGCGCTTAATAAATTACACGAATGGTCGCAGGCGGTAAAATTAAAATTTAACACGGCGAAGTCAGAGGCGCTTTATTTCGGCACGAAACCAGGACAGAGACCTCCTAGGTTAGAGCTAGGAGGAGAAAATCCGTTTAAAGATTGTATTACCTACCTCGGCGTCAAGATCGACAATAAATTAAATTGGAAAGCGCACGTACAATACGTAAAAAGTAAGGGCGGCGAAATATCAAATAAAATGATGGCGGCGGCTAAAATAAAGTGGGGTTTCAGGGCCGAATCGCTGAGGACGGTTTATACCGGAGCAATTGAGCCGGCAATACTGTACGCAGCTTCTGTATGGGCAGAAGGTTGTAAAGTCCGGGAGATGCGTCAATTAACGAGCGTACAACGCATAACCGCGGTAAAAGCGGCGAGGGCGTACAGGACCACCTCCACGGAGGCTGTCCTGGTGATCAGTAGGACTCTCCCTATCGAATATGTCGTTAGGGAGATTAGAGATAGGCGATTAATAAATATAGGAAAAGGGCGCGAAATTATCGAAGATCTTAATCTTGGTAATAGGGAAATTGCAAGAAAGATCGTTGTATCTGAGTTGGGGCACCCGGCTGATATTAGAGGAATCGAGTTTGTCGAAGGTGATGAGGACGCGATGGGTATCAGAATTTATACGGACGGTTCACGTATGGACGATGGGCAAGCAGGCGGGGCGTTTGTCGTGTATAAGCAGGAAAGGGAGGTGTTTCGGTTTCAAACCAAACTCGCGAACTGGTGCACTATCTTCCAGTGCGAATTGGTAGCCATACAAGAGGCTATCGATTACGTAATAAACCATACGGGCAGAGAAGAGTATTATATAATCAGTGATAGTAAATCGGCGCTGACGGCTTTAACAAACATGAGCACCTCGACAGACCTCCAAGCGGACGTTTGGAGGATAGCGCGTACGGCGCTCGAGTTTCGACGTTTAAGGTTCTGTTGGGTCAGGTCGCACAATGGTAACGTAGGAAACGATACGGCTGATGAATTAGCTAAAGAAGCCGCGACGGGAGACTTTCGAATATCACATTCGTCAATACCGAAGTCTTTGATTAAAAGAAAGCTGCGCGAAAAATCAAGGTGGAACAACGCTGTCACGGGCAGGTTGACCCACAAATTCATACCGAGCATAGAAGCTAGAGGTAGGATCGAGGTTAAGCTCGATCACAAAATGGTGCAGTTGATAACAGGGCACGGCGCCCTGAAGGCGTATTTACAAAGGTTCGGGCTAACCAACAGCGAACGCTTCGAATGCGGTGAGGGCGCGGAAAGCGCAGAGCACGTGTTCTTTGACTGCCCGCTTGAGGCGGGTAATCGTGGATTGGCTGATAGCAAACTAGCTATCTTAGGTCTGGCATGGCCAAAGAGCCTAGAGGAAGTCGGGGAAGTGGACAGCCTTAAAAGAATTCGCTGGAAGGGTCGCGAGATTAGACAACGATAACCACGTGTAAAATTCGGTGGGGTTGGTGGGAGGATTGGAAAATTTTAGATTGACTTGGCGTGAGTAAGGATACGAGCATAGATATAACCAAAACCTGATATTAAAAATAAAAAAAAAAATAAAAAAAAATAATAAAATAACATGATAATTATACCCAAATGTCAAAATATGCACGAGAAACTCGCACACCATTAATACAATCACTGCCTATCTTCATAATTATGTGCGGAAAATCGGGAAATCGGGAATAAATAATAACAAATAAACAATAACAAATAAATCAGAAACCCTCCTTAAATTAAATCAATAAAATAAACAAAGATAATAAAATAGAGTGAAACCGCGCATCCCCCCCAGGACTTGAAAGTGAAGTGATAGTGATTGTGATCCCCCCCAAGAACATTTAGTGCATACTCACCAGTACTTTAGCAGTGCACCCCATCTTACCCTTAGAAGTAAGTTACAGTTAGATGTAAGCAGACGACCAGATCTTCGGATGCTGGAGAATTTTATCATGGAGGTAAGACTTAAATTGTGGCGGCTGTACTCGCACAAGCTTTGATTTACATTAATTAGTAGTTTTTGAAATAATTTAGCAAGCGCGTTTTGTGTGTAATGGCGCTAGCCGACATAATGTTTGTGCGAGTGCACCTGATATATAGGGTGATGCTTTTGCTTTTTTGTGCACTACTATATGCTTAACGCTTATTAGACATTTATTTATATATTTATTTATATTTTATATTTACACTTTATATTTATTTATTAGCATGCATTGTAGCATTTTGTGGCATATTTATTTTGTTTGACGTTCTGTCGCCATATTGGTTGCAGTATATATTTGGGAAAGGAGAGTAGAATAGTGAAGATTGTAATCATAATATAAATCAGTTAGGGAATGATAGGGAGAGCTAGGGATGGATTTAAATTAGTTAGCTAGATTTGGATAGTTTTAAGACGATCCTTCAGGTCGCACTGGTAAGCAGAGCCGGCGTCTGCTATCCGGTATTACGGATCCCTCCCCTTCCCATTTTTGCTTGTGTCTTGTTGATCGGGTACACTCGAAAGTCAGCGCTAGGGATACCATTATTTACAACCCTGTTTTTAGTTTTTGTTTCAGTTTGTCAGATTTTTAGGTTTGTCAGATTGTTAGAGTTTGTTAGGTTTGTTAGATTTTTAGGTTTGTTAGATTTTTATTTAGTTTTTATTTAGGGTGGATTAACTATGAAGTCAGAATTAATCAGAAGCACGTTTATTTTCGCGTTTAAACCCAATGTAGTACCTCCGGGTGGAGCATTGGGGACGTGGCCGCAAGTATAGCAGCCCTAATTCAAATTATGCTGTAATTCAGTATAAAATAAATTTGTTAGAAGATGTTTTTTGGAAAAGCTTTTTAAAAAGTCGCTCCAAGAGGCCCAAAACCTAACTCGCCCCATTACAATATATGTGGTGAAACAAGTATAGACTGATAAATAAAGAATGAAAATTTCTTCAGACTGCAGGAAATAGATGAGCGATATTTTCAAACAAAGCAAGATTAAAAGATTGCAAAGTATAGAATTCTTGTTAAAATGACTACACATACCTAAATTAGTAGGAAATTTAAATTGTCCTTTATAGAGTTGTCAAACCTTCCAAAGTGCAATTACGCTAAGATACTCCTATTCGATTTTAAACTTAATCATGAAAATTAAGATACTCAACTTTTTTACTTAATTATTTTAAGAATGATGCTAGATTAGATATTAAGTTTGTTATCGAAGATAAATATGCTGTTTTACTTACTGTTGTAAACGACATACTACGAAAGTTCTTAATCGTAGTCTACAAAGAATCCATCGAGGAAAGTGGTTCTGTACAGCAATCATTTCTCGTAGGAAAATAAGCTTTGAATGTAATTTACCTCATGCACTTCTCTATCGATTTCTATCAGTCCACTTATAGCACAGTTTCATTTACTCTAAGTACTAAAAAATAAAAACCCTAATTTAATTCAACTCAACCAAAGTTTCATTTACATTTTCAGATTTAAAACCCAGATTATGTTAAACGCTTGGAACATGCAATTAAAACGTTTGATATTTCTGAGTGGAGTGAATTCAATTTAAATATGCTTGAAATATGCTTAACGTTGTACACATGTAACAAACAGCTAACTTCAATTTATTGGACAATGTGGCGTTAGCCCTCATAACAAACAGACTTTGGTTTAATTTGTATGATTAATTTTGTAACATTTCCAGTAGCTGATATACGAGATATACACGGAAGCGTCAGCAATTTTAATACTAATAAAGTATAGTAGTAATTTTTAAAATGCTGAACACGTTTGAATGCTACATAGGTATAAGCATTTTATACGTTTTTAGATATGCAACTAAAATTCACAAATTTGGTGTTAGTTTCGTGAACCCATTTCCTAGATTCTAGTTAGGGACCAACAATTGAGTATACGTGAATACTTATAAATAATTAAAAATTAACAACAGTCACCATGATTTTGTTTTCGACCTTACTTAAGGTCGGTTTGACGCAGCTCTATCTTCTCTTCTATTCTGTGCTGATCTAAAAAGTTCTACCAACTCTTCACAACCTAAATTTCTAATAATTTGACTAATATAGCTTGGTCTAGGTCTTCCTACTCTATTTTTATTTGGTAGTCTATAATCTAAGACCTTACTAAATAGTCATTCATGTCTTAACTGCCCTATCATTCCACCTCTCTTGACTTTTAATTGTTTCCACATACAGAGGTTCTCGCCTATCCTTCTATAAACTTCCTCATTTGTTACCCTATCTGTCCAACTAATCTTTAACATTCTCCTATAAAACCAAGTTTCAAAAGCTTTTATCTTTTTCTTATCTACCTTTTTAATTGTCCAAGTTTCACTACCGTATAATAGAACGTTCCATACGTACGACTTTAAGAAACTTTTTCTATTATCTAAATTAAGACTATTAGCTATTAGTAAGTCTTTCCTTTGTAAAAACATTTTTCTAGCTTGAGCTATATCCCTTCTTTGTAATTATACTACCTAAATAGCAAAATTCATCTACCCCCTCTAACTCGGTATTACCTATTTTTAATTTTGGTTTAGAACTAGGCTGTAACTCACTTGTCATTATCTTTGACTTTGCTGAATTATTTCTCACACGATAGTTACTCTGTAGTATCTCATCTAAAATATTTAAAAATTCTCCGAACTCTTTTCGCGTCTCTATATCTCTATATATAATGGCTATATCATCTGCAAAACGTAACATGTCTATTTTCTGTCCTTGTACACTAATACCTATCTCTTTTCTCTCTCTAGCTAAATTTAAAGCTTACTCAATATAAACATTAAAACTCAAGGGAGATAGTATATAGCCCTGTCTAACACCATTTCTAATCTTAGCTTCCTTTTCTATTTCATCAAATCTAATTACTACGTGTTGGTTTTTATATAGACTGTAAATAATTTTTCTATCCCTATGAGAAATTCCTATTTTTCGCAAAACCCTGAACATAACAATCCAATTAACCTTATCAAATGCTTTTCTAAATCTACAAACGCGAAATCAGTCTTTTTATTTTTTTGTAACCTATTTTCGATAATTATCCTAATCATTAGTATCGGTTCTCTAGTCCCTCTGTCTTTACGAAAACCATATTGGTCTTCACCTAAATAATTCTCAGTCAAATCTTCTACTCTGTTTTTAATTATTATTGTTAGTATTTTGGAAGCGTGGGAAGTTAAACTAACCGTTCTAAAATTCTCACACCTATCAGCTCCTGACTTTTTTGGGATTGGGATAATATTTTTTTCGAAATCTATTGGAACCTCATCTATCTTATATATTACTTTTACTAGTTCATATAATCTGTCTAAAGTTTTCTGACTCTCATATTTTATTAATTCTGCGGGTATATCGTCTATCCCCGGCGCTTTATTTAGTTTAAGATCCCTAACAGCTCTATCAAATTCCTCTCTTAATATTGAGAACCCTATTTCTACATCCTCTTCTTGGTCGTTCTCTAACTCATTCATATTGTGTCCCTTATATAAATCTTCTAAATATCTATTCCATCTATCTGCTACCTCAACTTTATTTAATAGAAGCTCATTATTCTCATCTTTAATACCATTATATTTTTTCCTATCTTCCCCGAAAAACTTTTTAACTGCCCCGTAAGCCCTGTCTATCTTACCTACTCTCAAATCATCTTGTATTCTCTTACAATTCTCCTCCATCCATTTATTTCTAGCATTTCTACACTCATGTACTATCTTATTTCTAACTCTATTATATTTTTGCTTACAACAGTATTCGTATAATATAATTTTTAGTCAAAAGTATTCTTAAAGATCGCCGAATTTTATTCATTCTCCGTTGATTTGATACTGTTGTTACTTTTCCTACAAAGACTCTCAGTGGGTGGGGTAGCATTGTGAAATCATAGCCGGTCTCAAGTGTAGGTAAACGAGAACATTTCCATGCAAGACCAGCAAACTTCTTGTAGTAGAACAGCCAGCGTTCCTAGAGTTAACAGTGTTGCCAAGAATAGGATAGGATTATCTAATAACATGGCAAAAACAAAATAAATAGAAAGTTTTAAGAGTAGAATGCTAGAACATAAAATTTTTGAATAGTAAAAGTTAGAAAATATTACTTAAAATTAAAATACAGACTGATACTCTGAACAATGCCTGAAACCAACGAAGTTTAAAAAGAAGTACCATATTTGAAAACTAAATTTTAATATGTAGTTGCAAAGATATGGTTGAGAATGATATATCAAAGGTTGACATAATATTATATGAAAAATTTGAACAACTTCTGCTATACAAACTATATTAATCACAAGTTGAACGTAACAAAACAAATTCCAAGGGGAAAATTAAACATACCTAATAAACTTCGATGCTGCTGACACAAAAAAGCTATAGGACAAAATTTTACCAAAACTTACAAACCAAGCGATATAGTTTCCTAAAGCAAGACGAAGTCATAATCCTGGGAGATTTCAATGCGAGAATCGGTAACGAAATCGTATCTGGACAGATCTAACAAAGATATATTTAATGAAAATGGTAATGGATTAATACTATCGTATGCCTAATACAAACTTAGAATGAACGAGTCGTTTTATCCACACAAAGCACACGATAAATTCACTTTTGAAAATACCAAAGGACAAAAATGAAATAATAGACTACACAATCAGAAAAAGTAACATTCTTGCTTCTAGAATACAGCTTGTTAGGATCTTAGGTTAAGCAAATGCCGGAACCAACGACAACCACGCCCTGGCAGATTAAGAACTACTCTATACCGAATTGTAGCAACTCAACTGAAATAACACAAACAAAATATTGACTCATGATGACAAAGAAACAGCGTCGGAAGAAAGATAAAATCCAACATAATAAATGCTGTAGAAGAACTATTTGAAAACAGGAATTTAAAAAACGACAGCAAACAAAAATCACTACCAAGATTTACACGTGAAGTTAAGGTGCTGGTAAACAAAAAGAATTTCGTACTTTCAATACAAGTCTAAACTAATAACACGCCATGAAAAGTGACTTGCAAGAAATAGAGTCAACTAAGGAATCCAAACAATTTAAAGAGGCCAGTTTCGTTATATAGTTGTCAGATCTCGTTGATCACGATCTCTGTGGAGTCCAAGGAAAATATGAAACATGTTAAGGAGGAGAAACATACTAATGAGCAAGTGCATTCAGACTAGGAGGTTAGCGAATTATTAGGGAAGAACACGTTCAAACACTGCAACAAAACCAACAACGACCTTGAAATCCAGGCATTTGCCAAACTAAATAATAGACGATGTAACGAACAAATGATCAAATATGAATGGGAGACACTAACAGAGAAAATGCATACTCTATGTGGCAAAATAATTACACCCAAAAATGTACCAATGGAACAACAGAAGTGTCGTGACACATATTGAAACAGAAAGATAAAACTACTGTTTTGCAATAAATACTCATGTTGTCGGAAATTTAAGTTCAAAGGGAACCTGTGAGAAACAGCGGGGATTCCACAACAGATCTACAACAACGCAGTTTTTCTATGCTTTATTGGCCTCATTCCATCTAAAAACATAACAATCGGCAATTTGAATTCATATTCGACAAGATATGGATAGAAGACACTGACGAAGTATTCGTAGAATGTCTGAGCCGTCATCCAGCCATTGTTTGACTTACCAACTCCTCAACTTTTTGGTGCCGCTTTAATGTATGCAGTGCGCAACCTGTCGTATTTATAAAGTGTCATCGGTAGCACATAATCGCCTAACGCATTAACGCACATTTAACGTAACATTTTCTTTGTCACTGTTACTAGAACTCCTGTATACTTGTTTTCCCTTTTCTACTATTACATAGCCTCCAGATGGGTTAATAAAAAAAGCAGTCTCGTCCATATTCCTTGTCCGGGAAGGATCAGTTAGAATGGACACATCTTCCTCAAACAAGGTAGATGTTTCTTTAAACCATTTTCTAATTATCTGAGGTGTAATATTGGCGCGTACCTTACTAAGGTGCCGCTTGTTAAACGATTCAAACTATTTAAGACTTGGTGAATTATTTATAAACGGATTGGATTGTCCATTTTGAGTTCTTCGAATATCCGTTTAACGGAATATCTGAGACGATACTGGAAAACACATTTTTGCGCAAGTTTTCAGCCATTCTATCAACTTGTTTTCAATGTCTTTCCCTAATATGCAGTTTGGGCCAACTTTACCTGAAGTATGTGGGGGCTTCTCCACTGATTTTCTGACGCAAAGTGCTTTGAGGAACGCCAAAAGTTTTGCTGGCTGTTTGAACTGCTATTCCATCTGCAATGGCTTTCAATGCATTTTTTACTGCTTCGATGCTATATAGAAACAAGATTTTGCCTTTCCTTTTTGATTTAGATTTTTTAGCTCTTGACATAGCGACTGAAACAATGAAAGTTTAGATTAAAGGTAGGTACGTACTCAAAAACCTTAATTAATAAATTATTTTGGAGATAGATATGTATACCTATATACCAATCTAGTGCAAAATATCTAGAGTGACCAGAAATAGAATCTAGTGTTTCTATTGTGGCCACCTAGATGACCAAAACTGTGCAAGTGCAGTAAATGATTGCACCAGTTTTGACCACTCTATTTAATGAATGTAAACGCACTCAAACCAAAAAATACGTATTTAAATGGCAGAACATTGAATATAACAAAAACGCCTATACAAAAAGTTCACTAAACTACTTGAGTACAATACCGTTATGCATATTAAAAGCTTGCCTTGAACCTTAGCAATTTCGGGAAGAAAACAGTACGAAGCTCATCCAGCACCATTTAACCTTATTCTGACACCATGCAAGTGGTGCATTCTAGTGGAAGCTTGATGAACTAAATGTCTTAGTTTATCAATATTGTATCCTGCGTAGAAGATTCCTGTTGTTGCATAGCCCTTATTTAATAAAAATAAATATTTACTAGAAATGGCCAAAAGGGGTACAATGGCCACAACTGGTACCTCTACCCTACAATTATATTCCTTGACCACTTCAGAAATATAACTATTACAGCAACTTCATATCC
This sequence comes from Platerodrilus igneus, assembly GCA_036346225.1. Lineage (NCBI taxonomy): Eukaryota > Metazoa > Arthropoda > Insecta > Coleoptera > Lycidae > Platerodrilus > Platerodrilus igneus. Next base: position 4,528,838 of record JARFIW010001436.1, on the reverse strand, counting down.
AACACATCAAGTTTAAATGAAGTCATGAAACTTGAACTAATACACAATACTTGAACCAAATAAAAGAGTCCTACATTTGAGATTTGCACTAAATAAATAGTTTGCTTTATAAATGGGACTTGCACGTTCTGTAGACGTATTAAATTATTTTCATCACGATCACGTGACAATTAGAACAAGGGATGTGTAGTTCTCTTCAACTAACTTAATTTGCAGGACAATGCACGATCTATAATGACTGATTAATGAATACTTTTCTTCTTTCTTCTTCTCCAGACGTTATTAACGTCCAAAGCCATGATCACCACCAATCAATCTGACGCCAGGTATAACTTTCTCCATCGACGTCATTATCGAGAATGAGTAAGCGTCATCGTAGTTACTACTTAGATATCAATACACCAAGGGAGTCCAAACATGTTATAATCAACAAGGAGATCTTATGGTGTACTCAAGTGAACTTGAGGTTATGGTCTCCTTAAGATGATGGAATCTCAACTATCTTCCGACTAAGCTAGGGGTCTATTCCTCGGGTAGAGCTTATGAGGAGTGGTCGTGGGTATTTCAACAAAACATTATTCACTCACTGACTAATAATACAAAATGGGGGTGCAAAAAGGGGCGCTACCAAGTCCTTAAATTTTCTAAACACTGGTTTGCCCTAAGGGGGGACTTGGAAGTCCTTAGAGAGAAATATCGTATTTACTGCCTAAGCAGGAGCTGTAAAGAAAATATAATTAATATAGCAAAGAAGGACACAGGATGGATACTCTTGTTACCTTATACTATAATGAAAAAGAATAGCTACTAATATCAATTATTTGAACACTATTATAACCACAATTTTAGGCATTAAAATTCTTGGAAGTGCTGTTAGTGCTCCTTAGTCAAGTGAGAGCTAAAAACATTAATTTTGTAAAGAGTATTTATGTTTTATTACCTCTTAATTTAGTTATCCTATTCTTGAACTCACTTGTTCAAAATAAAACAATTACTCAAATGAATTAAATGGTTGTCCTTTAATTAAATATTGCCTTCTTAGTAATAAAATTTTATGTACAAAATATACATCTCAAAGGTAGTTTAATTTCTTCAACACAATTATTGAATCAGAAAATTACGACTGTCTCTACTAAGAATTAAAAATATCAATAATGTATCAAACATTTTCACAAGGTTTTCCAAATTAATAACCCAAAATTCCAGATCTGTTACCTTGGTTTACAAGTGTGTATTAAAATTTCAAAGTCTAATAATTTTAGTTCTCATAATTACTTAAGGTATGGTTGAATTTAAATGAAATATTTAGGTATTAAGGTATTCATATTCATTTGTAGTAATATTATGCATAACCCTTAATTGAAACTGTGATAAATTCTAAACAGAAAAAGTTTTCATAGTTACACAGTAAAACAAGAATCGTCGATTGTTATAATGTTGTTTTGCGACAATCTGCCTCGTTGTCAACATAGGCGAACAGCTGTCGTCATATCAAAGTGATAAAAAAAGCTTACCTTGATAAGTGTTGTTCTAAGCTACATTGAAACAATTACATTGTTGGGACCAGATGTGCTGGCATGCGATCCTTTGACAAACAACTGACGTCAACGTACTGTCCACATTTTATTGAGTAATATACTGGAAATTTACTGGAACCATTTACACGAACTTGAAGTGCATCTCATCTTTGCAAATCGTAACAAAACCAAACCATAAAACATGCTATCCAAAATACATCATTTTCAACATTTTTCAACTTGTTTTAAAGACAGTTAATTTAACGGTGATTCGTAAAATTAAATGTGCTATTTGAACTTGTAAACTCGCAGTCTTATCTTGACTAAATATCCAGAATAAAATTATTACAATTACGGTACGGATAATAAACTTGATAATTAGAAAGAGCAAACTTTAAGAAAATTATTATTAGAAATTCTATAATACCATAACTAGAAAATCTTCCAAGCACGTTTTATAAATTCAGTGAAATCAAAATTAACAAATTTGGACAATTCATTATTAAAAATCCATAGAGCGTTTGAACGCTATCTTACAAAAAAATTCATAGAGCTTTTGAATGCTATCTTACAAAAAATTAGCATAGAACGTTTGAGCGCTATAACAAAATTATTTAGTTTTATTTGACAATAAAATAATTTGCTTACCATTATTAAAATACACTGTAAATCAAGTGCATCTTGCGCCTGGCTAAGCGGCAACGCCTATCGCTACATGAAGGTTGCTGGCGAGGACCCAGTCCAACTGCATCGTGCTTCTTTATCAAATGGTCGTGCCAGACTGAATCGTCTGCTCAATACGCACAAATAACATCGAAATCGCCTGACATTGATGATTCTATTCAAACGACCAACGTTTACTAATAGTGACTAACCAGTGTTATTGAATAGTTTTCGGCTCGTGATTGGGCTACTCTACCTCGATCTAAATATTTATTTACATCGCATGATTTTATTGTTTATTTAAATAGACAATGCAGGATTTGTAGTCATCAAAAAATATTGTTACACTGTGACGTGTTTCCATAATACTAAATAATAAACTCTTCGTATAAGTATTATAGCTGAGCGTGTGAATGTAAATAAGATAAATGAATACAGCAATATTCTTGAATTTAACTGTGGAAACAAAAATATACTTCAACAGTTTACAGAGAATCATTTAGGCGCAAACTAGCAATCTATAATCTGGACGAACAATTAATGAAATTCAGATCGCTCAAAGTCACTATCACAGGCAATAGGAAAATAACTTTTGACAAGAGTTGTCAAATTTAAACGTGCTCTTAAGCTATGCTTACTACCTTTCAACTTTAAAACCACCCCATAAAAATTAAATTGTCAACATCTCAAATTTTACACGACGAAAGTGCTTTAAATTTTTTAAAACTTTTGTTAGATTAGATAAGTTTGTTATATAAGGTTAAATATAGTATTTCAATTTTTATTGTAAACGAACACAAAAGTTTCTAATTGGGGTCTATACACGATTTCGAAATAGAACAAGTATAAAATATACAGAGGAATGTGGTTGTTCTGTACAGCAATCATTCCTCTAGAAAATTATGCCTTGTGAGTGTAATTTACCGCATGCACACTCTATCGATTTCCATCAGTTCACTTATAGCGCAATTTTGTTTACTCTTACGTTCTAAAAAATTAAAACCCTAATTTAATTCAACTCAGCCAAAGTTTCATTTACATTTTCAGATTTAAAATCAAGATTATGTTGAACGCTTGAAACATGCAATTAAAACGTTTGATATTTCTGAGTGGAGCAAATTCAATTTAAATATGATTAAAATATGCTTAACGTGGTACACATGTAAACCAACAGCTAACTTCAATTTATTGGACAATGTTGGCGTTAGCCCTCATAACAAACAGGCTTTGGTTTAATTTGTTTGATTAATTTTGTGACATTTCCAGTAGCTGATGTACGAGATATTCACGGAAGTGTCAGTAATTTTAATACTAAAGTACAGGTAGTTTATAAAAGAACTCTTTGATTTTTAAAAAATTATAATTAAAAAACGAAACCAGTAATAAACTTTCGAGTTTTGAACTTGAGTGCAGTATATTGTTTGTTTGTTTGTTCGTTTATTGTTTGACAGTATACCTAGACCAAAGGCCTATCTAGTGAATAGCTGCATAAATTCTTGTTTACAAAATCATAAACAATATATACAGTTTTCCTATGTAGGTCGGTCTGGCTGATGAAAATTTTGCCCTTATCGCCGATTTGATCTGAGGTGTAACTGGTGGTGGAGAATTTGTAGTGTAGTGTAATGTTGTGGGGGTGGGGATGATGGTGTAGAGGGTAATAGTTTTAGAGATGGATTGGGGGGGGGGAGAATTTGAGCTATTTTATTGCACGGGAAGTTTACTGATTAGAATTTCGTGCAGTATATTTCAAGATCGTTTTGCTAATATTCAATCGCAGTGCGTGACCTTGGAGCGAGCGTGGTGGGGGAAGAGTGCTACTGCTTCCGCCGGCCGGCAGTCGCCACACACCAGTCATGGCTACGCTACAGCAGAAAGCACAGTGTATGTTTTGGTTTATTCAATCGAGTTCAATGATCACCGTTCAGCGTAATTATCGACGTGAATATGGTAGTGATGCACCTACTAACAAAACTATTCTGCAGTGGTATAATCACTTTCTGGAAACAGGTAGTGTCTTAAAAATTAAGCTACCAGGTAGGCCTTCAGTCTCTGAACAGAATGTGGAACGGATCCGTACATCTTGTATTCGTAGCCGTAAAAAGTCATTGGCAAGGCGAAGTTTGATGTTGGGAATACCTAAGTCTACCGTGTACAAAGTGATGCGAAAGAGGCTTAAATTATGTGGGTATAAGATTCAACTTCTGTATGAAATCAAGCCCAATGACAAAGTGCAAAGGTTCGATTTAGCAGTCTACATTTTGAACAGGCTCGAAGAAAATGAGAACTTCTTAGAAAATGTTATATTTTCAGATGAGGCAACTTTTCATGTAAGTGGCTCTGTCAACCGACACAACTGTAGGATTTGCGGTCTGAGTCACCACATGAATTTATCGAACATCAGCGAGACTCTCCCAAAGTGAATGTTTGGTGTGGACTGATCCATGATCGTATCGTAGCACCTTTCATCTTCGCAAAGAAGACAATTAATGGGGATGTTTATCGTAAAATGCTTGAACTATACGTTTTCCCACAGATAGATGGTATTGAAATAGAAAAGGGACCGATTGTCTTCCAACAAGACGGCGCGCCACCTCACTATAGCAACCGTGTCCTTGATGCGTTGAACTTGCGTTTCCCTGATAGGTGGATTGGTAGACGTGGACCGATTGCGTGTCCACCAAGGAGCCCAGATCTGACTCCACTAGATTTCTTTTTTTGGGGATATGTAAAAAACATTGTTATTTCGAGAAAATCTGTGATATTGCTCATTTGATGGAGAGGATTGTTGCAGCTGTAGCATCCGTCAAGCCTGATATGCTGCCGAATACCTGGGAGGAAACTGGTTATCGTTTAGACGTGACCTGGGTAAGAAATGGTACATATATATTGCCGTGGAATGTCTATAAGACCTCGCCCGAGTAAAAAACATTTGAGCCACACAGATTGGACGTCATAAATTGCCGTGTAATGTGCCTTTTGGTCACAGGAACTGGTACTTTCTACAGATCATTCGGGTCCCAACGTTGGACCGTCATAAATTGCCGTGGAACCTTTTATAAAGCCTTACTAGGGTAAAAAAAATTCGAGCTCTGGTACTTGCCAGTTACATAAAAAATCAATTTACAAATCTAAAACTTTCACAAAATTTTTCTTACCCGCTTTCTGCTCTATGAAATTAATTACTTCCGCCGCTTCCCTGGCTAGCTGTGCTTCTTCTCGTATACCTAAATTTATTATCATTCTCGTAATCATTCACACACCATTCAAATAAAATCACAAAATAATACAACAATCATACAATATTTATTAACCATTATTTACAAATAATAATATTCATAGTTATTTACAGTTCGGTGCTCAAGTTACACCTCAATAAATGCTAATTTTGTCAAGTCCTTGTTTTTAAAATGGAAATTTTTAACACATTTAAAGCAACGGGAGTAAATGGGCCCTATGTTTATTACTACACTGGAATATGGTGAGTTCATAATAACCCAGTATATAATGTATGCTTTCCACTTTGCATACTATTACCACAAACTAAAAAAAAACCCATGTACTCTTAACAATTAAATTTAAATTCATCAAGCAATTCAATAAGCTTTACGTAGACCTGTTGTTTTATATTCAAAATACCATATTAATAGTCAGCTATGTATCCTTTTCAATACGTAAATTACCGTAAAATACCCATTAAAGTTCACTCTCACACATTACAATTTTAACAGTTAAAAAAAACAGAAAATTCAAATGCGTTACCTGGAAAAACTTGAAGATTCCATCTCCGTTGACGAAGTATTATGTTCCTGAACCCCTCGGCCAATTGGTTTTGCGTGCGGCATGTTTTAAAGATGACCACAATCTAAGTTGCGCTTCCTGCTACCCATCCAATATCAATTTTAATATCCAAATCTATGTATATTAATTACACTTGTTTATTATCGCATTTTTAATTTACGAGTTTGTTAAAGTATTCGTTGGACCTCAGTTAAATTTAAATAAACCCGACACTATATGCGTTACTAACTATAAGGTCACAACCAATTTAGTACTGAACTTTACAAATTTTAATACTTACGAAGCTTTGTCCGTTGCTTTTTGTATGTCGTTATGCGATGCAAGATTAAAGAATAAAGAGACCCCTATTAATTAATTAATTAATTAAAATGCGCAAAGTATTGTGTTTATTCCGTGAACCATTTCCTAGGTTTTATTTAGGAACCAACAATTGAGTACACGTGATTAATAACAAATAATTAAAAATTAACAACAGTATTCGTGTAATATAGTTATAGTTAGAAGCATTTTTAAAGATCGCTGAATTATCTTCATTCTTCCTTGATTTGTGATGTACTTTCCTATTTTTTATAGCTGTTCTAATTCTGCCTACAAAGACACTGAGGGGGTCGGGTAGCATTGTGGAATCATAGCCGGTCTTAACTGTGGGTAAACGAGAACATTTCCATGCAAGATCAGCAACCTTCTTCAGGGTTCCTATAGCTAACAATGTTGCCAAAAATGGCATAGGATTATCTAATAACCTGGCAAAGACAGAAAATAAATAGAAAGTTTTAGGAATGGAATGCTAGAACGTAATATTTCTGAATAGTAAAGACAAGAAAATATTATTTAAAATTAAAAGACAATCTGATAATCTGAACAATGCAGGACACCAAGTGAGGTGAAGAAGAATTACCATATTTGAAAATTAAATTTTATTATGCAGTGGCAAAGATAAAGCTGAGAATGCTATATCTTAAACTAAATAAAGCGCCGGGGATAGACGATATACCCCCAGAATTAATAAAATATGCAAGTCAGAAAACTTTAGACAGATTATATTGTAACCTATATTTTCTTTTGCTAGATATAGATTTTCTGAGGATGACCTTTGTTGAAGATGTAATAGGACCAAACGGTGCTGCAAAGAAAATAGGGTGCTCTCGGTCTAAACTCGGGGTCTATTCCTGCGGAGGCATGAAGGGATCGGGGTATTTTCTGAGACTAAACCTAAAATATAAATAAACTTGGGCGCTACTGCGTCAATAGAAACCAATACTAAAATAAAATCATCCTTAAGATAGACGCAGATAAGCCTTAAGTGAATTATACGTACTTGAACGTAGATATATAGTAATCCAATATTTTCTTAGTTTCATTATCTCAACAAAATTCATAGATTACTGAATCTTCTATTAAACTTTTAGAAATAAAACGATTCTGAAATTTGTCTAGCATCTAATAAAATTTATTTTTCTGCGTTTTTATACAAAAATAATTAACAGCGTATAAACGACAGTATAGGAATGAATATCGAAGAAAGTATTAAGTAGGCACAAATCACTAGGCCAGTCATAAAAAAACTACTTAATATCTTATTATATTAGTCACACGCTGTAATCAGAGATCTTTGATATAGCTCAGAAAAGAATTGTCTTTAGTTTAAACTCTAATATTTCCAAGGTTCTACCTTATTTTCTTGATATCACAAATATGCCAAATACAAGTTTTACTCAACGACATAACTGTCATCTGCTTTAATTGGATATGGAAAACTAGATTTTTATCTCTACATAAGCTGTCTTGAAATGATGAATCGAATGATCGTTTAATATAAGAATATGGCTACAATAAAAATTACCAAATCATTCTACATACATTAAATAAAAATGTGATTTGGTTTTAATAAGATAACCTTCAAACTTGATACACAAAATGTTAAATCTCATATTTGCTAAATAATTACTTTTCAGCTTAACTAAGTGAATTTTTTTTAAACAAAACGTTCATGAGGTACGCGTTGATTCTTCCTGATTGTACTCACCCAAGCTTGACGGCATTAAGTGACAACTATAAAATACTAAACACCTGTCTAATCAGAGCATCATGAGTCCGTCATCTTCTTACGATAAACAAGAATTTCTTCCCAAAAGCTAATAATCGTCTTTTGAGTTAACAATAATTTTATTTCGAAATCGATTTCCTCTTTTATATTTGGAATCCACAAATTTTATCACTTAAAGCTGCTTGCGTTTTATAAATATCTTCTTTTAATTAAATCTACGTTTTTTAGCATAACTCAGTACTATGACCCCAAAGCCAAGCAATATGGCATTGCCGCGAGTGGAGCTTTCTTCGGCCCATGTTAACTTGAAACTCGCACCACCTTTTCTTAAAAAAACGTGTGAACCGACTACATGCCATGACAAGAATAATCTTTTGTACTTTCCGATCTATGCGCACCATTCGGACCACCGCTGCGCGAGTTTTCAAATACGTTAGCTCTAACTCTCTCGCCTAAATTCCGGCAACCCACATAGCATGAAGTTCATTATGTATTTGCCTAAAACTAAAATGTTACAATATGAACTAGTGAAAGTTATATATGACACAGCTGAGGTCCCAAAAGATTTCGAAAAAATATTATTATCCCAATCCCAAAAAAAGTCAGTAGCTGATAGGTGTGAGAATTTTAGAACGGTTAGTTTAACTTCCCCACGCTTCTAAAAAACTAACAATAATAATTAAAAATAGAGTAGAAGCCTTGATTGAGAATTATTTAGGCGAAGACCAACATGATTTTCGTAAAGACGGAGGGACTAGAGAACCGATACTAAAGATTAGGATAATTATCGAAAAAAGGTTAAAAAAATAAAAAGACTTATTTCGCGTTTGTAGATTTAGAAAAAGCATTTGATAGGGTTAATTGGATTGTTATGTTCAGGCTTTTACGAAAAATAGGAATTTTTCATGGGGATAGAAAAATTATTTACAGTCTATATAAAAACCAAAGCGTAGTAATTAGATTTGATGGAATAGAAAAGGAGGCTAAGATTAGAAATGGTGTTAGACAGGGCTGTATACTATCTCCCTCGATTTTTAATGTTTATATTGAGGAATCTTTAAACTTAGCTAGAGAGAGAAAAGAAATAGCTATTAGTGTAAAGGAACAGAAAATAGACATGATAGGTGTTGCAGATGATATAGCCATTATAGCAGAGTCTAGAAAAGAGTAAGGAGAGTTTTTAAATATTTTAGATGACATACTACAGAGTAACTATAGTATGACAATTAACTGAGGAAATACAAAGATAATAAGTGAGTTACAGCCTAGTTCTAAATCAAAATTAAAAATAGGTAATACCGAGTTAGAGGAGGTAGATGAATTTTGCTATTTAGGTAGTATAATTACAAAGGACGGATGTAGCAGAAGCGATATGGTAGCTAGAATAGCTCAAGCTAGAAAATGTTTAAAAAAAAGACTTACTAATAGCTAATAGTATTAGTTTAGATAATCGAATAAGTTTCTTAAAATCGTACGTATGGAGCGTTCTATTATACGGTAGTGAGACTTGGACAATTAAAGAGGTAGATAAGAAAAAGATAGAAGCTTTTGAAACTTGTTGTTATTGGAGAATGTTAAAGATTAGTTGGACAGATAGAGTAACAAATGAGGAAGTTTATAGAAGGATAGTTGAGGAACCCTGTATGTGGAAACAATAAAACGTGAGGAGAGATAGAATGATAGGGCACCAGTTAAGACATGAGGGACTATTTAGTAAGGTCATAGATTATAGACTGCCAAATAAAAATAGAGTAGGAAGACCCAGGCAAACCTATATTAGTCAAATTATTAGAGATTTAGGTTGTGAAGGGTATGTAAACCTTTATAGACTAGCTCAGAATAGAAAAGAATTTAGAGCTGCGTTAAATCGACTCTAAGTAAGATCGAAAACAAAATAATGATGATTCACTATATAAAGTATATTGATCAGACGCTAAACGTAACAAATCAAATTCCAGTGGATGAAGTAACCATATACATAAAATACATAAAATCAGTTAACTAAATGTCATTATGACATAACTCACAGTTAGTTAGCGGTCTGGCATGTTGGCAGCGATTCGCTGCTTATTATAACCCCAGCGGTACGGTGCGCGAGCCACTACAGTCAGTTGGTAGCAATGATAAATAATTGCAAAAATGATGCGCAAATAAGATGTTACGTCACATAATTGTTTAAAATTACTACATCACATAAAAGAACGAGGAAAGAACTTACGTAAACTTAGGACTTCTCACAGCATTGCGCTAGTATAACGGCAGCTGGGCTTTGTTGATCTTTTCGGGCGTGGGTGATTCGTCTGGCCCGGTTGAATCCAAATTTAATTTGTCTTCTTTCTTTTCCTTGTAGCGGAACACAGGAATAGGGCGAGGGACGATAATTAGGTAGAAGGCAGGAAACCTACATAGCTGAAAGAAGACAAGATAACGGCACCAGATAACCACACTCGGCGACTTCTCGCCGGCCAGTCCCGACGTGTACGAAATTCACCACTTTCCCCCATACTCCGCGTCTGCGTAATCATTTGCGCAAACGCACTGTCTGAAGTGACGGAAATACGCGCACAAGTCTTTTTAAATTATTGGCGCGAAACCCTTACAAATTAAAACTAAATTTGGAAATGTTTACGGCCGATTTTTCGGCACGTAACATGCTTAAGCCTAACCATGACATATAATTTAACACTTTTCCTTTTTTGGAGGGGATAACCAGGTAATATTTCATTTCCTTATAAATGGGAATCATGTAAACATATTGGAGTTCTTTAACAACCATCAGGTTGCTAATATCTATGTAGAGTAAAGTAGATAGGAAGAAGATAGAAGAGTATAGGAAGACATAGACCAAGCTATATTAGTTAAATTATTAGAAATTTAGATTGTGAAGGGTATGTAGAACTTTTTAGATTAGCACAGAATAGGAAAGAAGTTAGAGCTGCGTCAAACCGACCTTAAGTAAGGTCGAAAACAAAATAATGATGATTTGCTATATAAAGTATATTGGTCAGACGCTAAATGTAACAAAACAAATTCCAGGAGATGAACTAACCACATGTAATAAACCCCCATGCTGCTGATACAAACAAGCTATAGAACAAATTTTACCAAAACTCACAAGCAATGTCATATAGTCTCACAATGCAAGACGAAGTTTGAATTCTGAGAGATTTTAATACGAGAGTCGATAACGAAATCATATCTAAAAATAAAAACAGAGAACTAACGAAACGATATTTAATAGAAGTGGTAGTCACTTAATACAATCGTATGCTCAAAACAAACTCTGAATGAACAAATTGTTTTACACACAATATATTTACTTTTGCACAAACCACAGGGCAAAAAATTAGTAACAGACTGTGCATAATCACAAACACTAATGTTCTTCCTTATAAAATACAGCTGTTCAGCTTAGGTTCAGGCAAATACTGAAATTAACCACAACCTTGTAGTGGCAAAGATAAAAACTATCATGTACAGAACGAAAAGAAACCCCACTGAACTAATCGGAGAAATCTAGTGACCCGCACGATATCTTATCAGCTATGAGGAAAACAAAATGGGCAGAAACATAATATTGGATCGTGAAGACAAGGAAACAGCGTTGGAAAAAAGTAAAATTCAGCATAATAAATACTGCAGAACTACTCGAAAGCATGAATATAAAACACAATAGAAAACCAAATACAAAACAACGATCGATGCATAAAGTCAATGTGCTGGTAGAGGAAAAGAACCGAGTCTAAATTAATAACATACAAAGAAAAGCAACTTGTAAGAAATAGAGTCAACTAAGGAATCTAAACAATTAAGATGGGAACTGGATACACGAGATCTGACAATTACGTAATGAGACTGATTTAAAAAACACGTATATTTAAAAGTAAAGCATATTAATGCGATCCCCTTCAAAATACTCCCATTTGGTAGCTACACACTGACTCTAGCGCTTTTTCCAGTTTTTGTAACTATTATGGAAAAATTCTACCGATAGAACGTGGAATACTCTCGTAGCGGATGTTTAAATGTCAATTATCTACTCAAAATGGGCTCGTTTTCACGACTTGCTTGACCCACGGAAACAAAAAAATCACATCCAGCCATGTCAGGGGAATACAGGGCTTGGGGCAGCACTAAAATATTTTTTGAGGTCAAAAAGAACGTCACAGTAAAGGCATGATATCATGACGCGTTGTCATGATGAAGGATCCATGTGTTTGTGTTGTTCGGCCGGACCCTATCAACTCTTTTTCGCAAACGTTCGAGTTCTTCGAGATAGAATTGTTGATTTACAGTCTGCCCAGATGACAGAAACTTATTATGCACTACCTTTTTGCAGTCAAAGGAGTAAATAGTTATTGCTTAGACTGCGGATTTGCTAGTTCTTGTCTTTGTGGTCTTGCTGGTCCAGGAGACAGCCACTGTTGGGTTTACGACTTTGTTTCCGGAACATAATGAAAGAATCAATCCTCATCGCCGATAATTACACGATCTAATATGGTTGGTTCATTTTCAACTTGTTGAAAACAATCATGTGCGACGAATATTCGCACGTGCTTTTGTTCCTCTGTGAGGTTTTTTGGAACAATTTTTGCATAAAGCTGTTCATGCACAAATCTTCAACCAAAACTGTTTCACGGTTAATATTCAGTTCATCTGACAACATTCTTTATGGTTAGCAGCCTATCTTTCTGCACAAGAGTGCACATACATTTGGTGTCAGTTCGCACTTCAGCTGTCCTATCACTTCGTGGCTCTTCTGCGACGCTTTTTAACCGTTTTTAAGGCCCTTGTGTCACCGCAATTCCAATGCACGACGTATGGCTTCCTTTATCTAACACGTCCGCCGCAGATTCTCCAAATTTCACTCAAAACTAGATCATGTACCGTAGCTCTGTATTACGTCGTTCATTTTCGTGACACTCACCACATACACAGACATCAACAACGCGACACAACCGGAGCACTAGTGATCACACGTGAGTTGCAAATACATCTATTACTAGATTGAGGTTAGGGAATTAACGATCCGAAGTGTCAGAGTCGAGTGCAACCACATGCGCGGTAAAAAACAGTGTTATTACATAGTTGTCAGACCCCGTAAAGCGCCATCTATACGGTGGACAAAAGAAGATATGAAACGTGGCAAGGAAAAAATAAACCAATAAACAAATGTATACGTACAAACTACGAAGATTGGGAATGATTGGGAATAGCCTTTTCGAACACTGCAGCAAACTTAAAAACGACCCTGATATCTATGCATTTGTCAAAAAGATGAAAATACAGATACAAACTAAAAAAGGTACATAGTCAACTACAAAATGAAACAAGACCTTCTCAGACTGAAAAATAAGAAATCTCAATAGAAGATATAATAAACGAAATTATCAAATATGGACGAGAAGCACTAATAGAGAAAATGCACACTCTGAGTGGTAAAGTAATCACACCCCAAAATCTAGCAATAAACAGAATGAAAGTGTAGTGATACCAATATTAAAAAATAAAAATAGAAGCTTCCGTGAGTTCGATAACTACTAATCTTGTCGGAAATGATAAGGTCAAAGAGAACCTGTGAGGAAAAACAGAGATTCTTTAACAGATCTAGAACAAAGCACCTGAATAGAAGTAACAAAAAAGTTATGTAGTGAAGTATGCATTGCCACGAGGATTTGACTGGGTGACAGCTTGAGCCTACGCTATTAAACACTAAATAAAATTATTGAAGAAGCGAAATTCATAGGGATAGATAACAAATGGAGGACAAGGAAATCAAAATCATTTGCTGTCGTGACGCAGTCATAATTCCTAAAAATGTTGACAGTTTACAGACTCTTATAAAAAATTGAATTAACGTCAAAAAGTTAAATATGAAAATATTCGCAGCGGAAAATCAATTTCTAACAGTCTATAAAGAGATATTTAGGTGCAAACTAGCAATCTACAACCAGGGCGTATAATTAACGAAGTTCAGATACCTCGCAGCTACTATCACAAGCAACCGATTATCTTTTAATAAGAGTTGTCAAAACTTTCAACATACTCTTAGACTATGCATTGTTAGATTAGATAATAAACTTGTTACGTAAGGTTTAAAGCGTTTAAGTAGTTATTTGAGTTAAAATAACAATGTCAGGAGCTTGAATACTGTATTGAACTGAAACGCTTTCAAATCAATCTATAGTGCAAATTAAAGGTATTTTCAAATAAATATAATAAAAACTCCCTAACTATATACTGGTGTAAAAGAATTAAATTCCCACATCAACTACTAAGTATCATCATCAGTAAAAACACTTAGAACACTTTAAAAACACTTGTGATTGTTCGGGAACCCTTCTAAGAATATTGTCTTCACGAGGGGGGCCGATTCTTGAACTCGTACGAATTCGTTCCCATGATATCAGTTTGCTACGTTATGCAGCGTACGGGTCAGATAGGAATACCGGACTAACTACCAATGCGCTGAGGGGGGGGGGGGCTAGCAACACAAGAATACATGGTCAACGATTTTCTATTTACAATTAAAAAAATTAGAAATTTCTATCTAAACACCAAAAAAATTAAATAAAGTTAGCATTTAAAAAAGCAATTTTACTCTATTGAAAAATTCAATAATTGTTTCACGAAGTGCGCATTTCGTAGCTAACATGCAATAAATCTAACCAGTAAAAAGACTAATGCTGATGCTTTCGTATAAGCAGATGGGTTAAGTAAAAAAAAAGCATTGAATTTAGAAACCTTTTTAGTAAGGATTTTACCATAAGAAACATTAGGGTATCTAATTTCAAAGTGGGTTTTTAAAAAAACGTGTTTTGTTCGTCAGCACGATGCGAATTGGGTTTATCTCTTGGTATGTTAAAAAAAGAACACAAGTCACATACATGTGTCGAGATACTTATCTTGCCAACCATCGGAAGCGATCAGCACAGCATCGCCGCGGTAGTCAGCAGCAAGCATGCCGTAATTGCAACAGCGGTCTGCGCACAAGAGCAGTTGATCTACGTCAAAGAATAATCGGGCCTACATAACAAGCAATTTGGCCTTCAACTAAGAGCTAAAAAGAGAGTCTTACTAATATTAATAACGCAGGAGAACTCACCGATGCAGTCAGGATCTACACTTCTATAAAAAAAGGTGCATCGCTCTTGAAGTAAGTAATTTAGAAAATACATCTTAAGGACGAACTGCAGAATTAAATTGAAATTGTTTAAATAACAATAATTCGAGTTTCGATCCTCGCGTTATCAACATACCAAAAAGCAGATTAGAAAACTTGAAAACACGGTTTTATCGGATAGTTCAATACCTCATTTCAACGAGTCTTTAGAAGGAAGTCACATAAGAATCAATTATACACGGTCGTAATGTATAACAAGTTAAACGGATACCTAAAACAAGGTATTGGTTATTTAATTTTAGCATAAACTTTACGTTCCGAAATAAATAAGTTTAAAATGAAAATTAGTAAGAAGGATTTTGTCGACGTATGAAAGAGTAGAAACGGAATCAATGTAAATGAAATAACGAAATATCGCCGAAAATGAACGTAACAAGTTTCAGGAAAAATTTCCATGGGAATGACGGTTGCTATTTTTTGACAACTATTGGAATACAACTTGCCACGAGAATAGCAAACTACGTGTTTGTGGGCTTTACAGGTAGAGAAACAATAGAATTGCCCACTTAAACACACTGTTATTGATAATCGTATAATGACAAAATTTATCATATATTCTTTATAGAATTTGGGCGCTACACGAATTATGCATCCCCTAAATGAATTATACATAAAGAAATAGAAAGAATTAGGAAATCATTAGAAATATTAAGAAATGCGTTAAGTGAAGTGCAACATTGTAAATAAAGTACAATTCATACAGTTTATTAACGTTTATGGGAACGGAAACGCTTCTTTGTAGCACAGACGATAAGTGACACTGCAGATGTCAGGTCACAGGCGGTCGTAGACGGTCACGTACCAAGCTTACTTAGAATTAAGATCGCAACAATGTATTAATGAATAGAGTTAAGTGTAAGCAGACATGAGATCTGCAAGTTCCCACAGCCATGTGAGGGGGTAGGGATATTATAAAAGGCCCGGGAGTCCCAGTCGACGACAGTCAATCCATCGTTCAGCTTTAACCTTGCAGTTCGATAGATTACTCATTGTACAATTAGTTAATGTATTTCGACTTAGAGCAAAATTTAAACTAATTTGTCAAAATTCCAAGTCAACTCTGTATAAATAAACAAAATTGTTAAGAAGTTGGAAATGGTTTTTTTTAAAAAAGGTCCACTCCCAGCCACGAACCTTAACTCACGAAACTAAAAAAAAACAACTTCCAAATATGTTGTTTTATAATACATTCATCTACATTAGTTTTCTTGAAGCGAAACACCGTGAAGGGGGTGCATTGTAGTTATTTAAAATGCCCAGCAGGTGTTCAAATAAGCCCTCACTTAATCGAAAACGTTTTATAAACATACGCTCATTGAAGCTCTCTTAATCACCTCCAGGCGGAGTGTATTCTCGACTGTCATTTCAGCTTCCTTGAAAACTTGTTGGGCATCCAATTGAATAATTTCATCAAAATTTACCATTTCTAAATAATCTGAAATGCTGCTATCGCTAAAGACATATTTAACGAAATTTGCGAAATAATAAATTTCAAAGTAAGTTTTAATTACATAGAGCAATTCAATTTTCATAGAAAGTATTATTACAGTTAAACGACAGTTAAAGATAAGCATACTTAGTACCAGGCGTGGCTCTACAGGTGACGCATCATTGCACAAATTTTAATACAATGAATGAAACAATTTAATTTACACAACGCGACTTACCTTTGTTTATAGAGGTATTTTAAGGTATGCCTTGCCTCTTTTGCTTTTCGGTGAACCGGCTTTTGTGTCTAAATGTACACACTACATTTGATTTTCCAATGCTCAATCCGAAGGTACTGAATTGGCCAGGAAGCTAGTTTTTTTACCTGAAAAATTTAGAATTTTGCCGAACCCTTGCTTGGAAAAACAAGGATCTTTAACGAGCGTGATAACATTCACACACGGGACCTACATTTCATCGCTCATCCGAACGAGGGCGTATGAGTTTTTTCAAGCGGAATGTGTCTGGATTCGAACTCATAACCTTGGGCATAGTAGCCACATGCATACCAACTACGCCACGAAGCCGCCCGTCTAGATGTACAGCAGGTTCTTTGTTAAATTCCAAAGCTGGTGTTTTTCACAAGTTCCGCAGTTGAGTTGGATGTTAAAACCTACAGCAGTTTTGGAGTAAAAGATAAAGGTATTTCAAAGGAAAGGTAGTAATTCACGGGTAAACTTCACTGCATACTTCAACATGCACTAATGTACACGTCGGTACGGTAATGTAACTGGAAATACATTCTTCCAAAACACGCGCTTTCACATGAACTCATCATCGATACACCAACCGTCGTGCGTTTTCATTGGTTAGTGCAACACATTCTTCAAGGCGTGTGAAATGGTTTATTCTGCGAATTACATACAATAAACTGCATGTTCTTTATATATATATATATAAATATATATATATATATTTATATATATATATATATATTGTTGTGATTCCTTATAAGAATCGAGCCTCACGAATTGGGCGCCAAGAATGTTGTGATTTACCCTTTTTGTCAACAGTAACTGGTCCTTTCTAAAAAACATTTGAGCCCCACAGATTGGGCGTCAAGATTTGCTGTGATTCTCGTTACTACGGTGAAATCTCCTCTGATATTCGATTTCTTACCTGAATATCGCCTCTTGAATCCTTCCGCCTCGGCTGCTCACCTAGATAAAACTTTCATCCTCATTCATTAAAAAAAAAACACATTCCTACCACAAACATCAACGTTAACTCTATTTACACTAATATTCACAATACAGTAAAATTTCAAAATTAAATTTTAGCATAAATTTCAGCATCATAAAATTTCAAGTTCAAATTTGTCATCATTTTAATTTGCATCCGGAATTAGAGTCCTTGTAGGATGCATACTAATTAAGTAAACAATATTTGCAGACCTGAGTCTGAATAAAAGGGAGCATCTCCCACCCCTTTACGTTAATTTAACAGGTTAGTCTAATTGAGCTCAGAGACAGACCCACATTTTCATCATAATCAAAAACATAAACCTGATAAATACTCCTTTCTACTTATACAAGAAAATTTTACCTTAAAATTAAAAATTTGTTGTTTATACAAATTTACTACTGTCCATTTTTATCAAACAAATTATAAAGATATTCAACACACACCAAAACATCTAAGATCGAACAAAAATGCATAATTTACCTGAAGGTTAATGCACTCGTGGCTCCAATGTACATCGTCCTTGCTAATTCCCCCATTCCAGCTGGTTTATGTTTATGTCTTTGGATTTCTGGCCGCCTTTAAAATTTTTCTACGCCACCATTCGTCTAAAAGGTTTCAGGGCTTCTCAGGACTATGTATATCTAAATCTTGTTTTGTGGATACAAACACGTTTACGAATAACATTTGATTATTAACACTCCCGAAAAATAGCACTGAAATTCATAATTCTTTCACGCTATATCAAACTGCATACTTCTATTTATTTATTTATCGTTATTAATTTGGATAATTGGTACAGTAATACCCGCAAATATAACTAGACATTATTACCTTTATTTTATCTTCTCTCAGTGCACTAATGCATAATAACTGTTATAGTAGCACGTGTGATTCTGCTGGACGTATCGAATAAAATCAAAAAATAAAGAGCAAAACTGTTTGAAGTATTGCATAAAATCAAAAATAAAAGAGAGCGAAACTCCTATCAGCACGGGTTTAAATAATGGCTCGTTTGCAAGTCGAATTTGTCCCGCGACGGACGATTTTAAGAAATTCGCATTCTATTTTCCCTTCCGATGTCTCGGCACAATGATTCTACTGAAATTTGCACTCGCCCGAGTTGACATCTAAGAAATTTACACACGCCTCGCAACACGTCCGAGAACAAATAATTAATTTTACATAGAAATTGTTGTTACCACCTCTCTTGTTTGCATCTTATTTCAACCTTAACCG
The DNA here is from genome assembly GCA_036346225.1 of Platerodrilus igneus. Taxonomy (NCBI): domain Eukaryota; kingdom Metazoa; phylum Arthropoda; class Insecta; order Coleoptera; family Lycidae; genus Platerodrilus; species Platerodrilus igneus. The sequence goes on along the minus strand of JARFIW010001436.1, from coordinate 4,509,718 downwards.
CCAATCTAGTCTGTTCGTACTATCTACAACCTGTGCTCTCGTTTCACATTTCCCCTCCTCGTTTAACTACCAATGCATTCCCTCTCGCTTGTCCCTATACCACAAACTCGCTTTCTTACTTGCACTCATATAGCTTAAAGCTTATCAACTATCATATACATCGTTATTTCTGCAGGTGTGCTGAGTTCTAATACGCTGAAGTCTTTTGCGTGCCTTCCCCACGTCCTTTATAATTTCTCGATAGCTTTAGTACTTGGAACGATTAAATTAAATACAAATTGAACTTTTTAACTCTGTTTCTTTTTATAAAAAGCGTCTAGTGAATAATTTAAATCCCTTATTTTTAACGAAACGAATAAATTTTTATGCTCCATGGTTTTAATTATCTAATGAAATTCTACATTGAATGATTTAAATCTACACAGTAGGCCTTTAATTAAGCGTACTATTTTCCACTGCTTTGATATACATGGTGTTTAACCTTATCTAAACAATATAAACCCTATGTTTAGAAGTAAATGACGAATTTATCCAATATGCCTTTAAATGAAGTGTATTATTACCCACAGCGTCCTTATACACGGTGATTAAAATTATTTGATGCCGTTAATTAATTTTCTACCCTGGTCTAAATTTGAGTAATATATATATATATATATATATATATATATATATATATATATATATATATATATATATATAGTGCATCAGAACTTAACGCAATTTTATGCGTTATAACTTAATTTATATTAGAAAAATAACGATGGGAATAAAGTTCCCCTTTTGGGTTAAATAAATATCTTAACGTAATATTAAAATATAACTTTGCGGAGCCAATAAGGCATAACATTCCAATGAAAATTAATGAAATGTTCTCTTAGGAAGGGGTTCAAGAATAGTACCATTATATTCTCCTAGGAGAAAATGACAGATTTCCATTGTAATAACTTCAGGAATTGATCTTCAAGTAGACTGAAGCGAACCTTTCCTATATACAATTAACTGTTGGTTAGAACACCTGAAGACAGTTTTACAAGGCTAACTTTTTTTTGCTTGTCTTTTTTTGGGTTTGTTAAAAGATTGTATCCATCTACTTTGTTGATCTTGTAGAATTTTACGGCCTGGCTTCATCATTTTTTTTACTACGTTTCCTAATATTTAATTTAATAAATCAGTTAAAACAGTGTTTTGATAACTAAAATTTTGTAACTACCAGCTTCTCAGGTCGTTATCGATGCTTTACGAGTTGCGAGAATTGTTTTCGTAGTCCCTTGTTAAAAAGGGACAATAAGGGTTATTGATCTAGGTCAATAATGAAGCCAGTCTCTTCCACTATATATAATTAATTGTTACTAATTGTTACAAATGTAATTTTATTTTAGAATAGTCCGAAATAAAGCAATTGAACTTAATTTGAACTTGAAGAAACCAAGTTATTTGGAAGCAGTGCCTTATTGGTAATATTTGGTTTAAAGTTATTCCACACACTCAGTATTAAAACAATTGATATACTTTTAATTCTCAGGTTTTTATATTTAAAGTCGAGCTTAATTTGCACGAAATTGTACAATATTAATAACAGTATACATAGGAATATTCTTATTCTAGGACTATTTTCAATAATTTTCAATTCTATAAAGGAGGGCCAGGCAATAAACTAAAACTACAAAACTAATATATATATATATATATATATATATATATATATTGCTATGTCTCAACTGGATTTATCGAGCCCCGTCGTTGGGCTGTCATATAAATATTGCTATGTCTCCCTCAATTATTCGCGCTCCATCGTTTGGGCGACCATATAAATATTGCTATGAACTCCCTCCAGGAACTTAACTGGATTTTATCTTGTAAAGGTCTTGTATCGACCAATACCAAAATTTGATATGTTGCCGCCTTACTCGTTATCAATGGCGTATTCAACTTATAGCTCCTCTTTTATTGTTTAAATTATCAAATTACACTTCCATTAACTTTATTCTTTTGACCTCGACTAGCGTTTATTTATAATTATAAAATGAAGTTAATTCAATTCCATATAATGAAAACAAATATTATGTACAGGTTTTCGAAATTATTAAAATACACTTTTCAATTAATTAATGTTGTAAATCTCATTTATCAAAAATCATATACTATTCAATCTATCTAAAGTCGCCAAAAAATCTATTGTTTTTATAAAAAAAAAAGCTTGGAACGTTCAAAACCTTTTATCATATAACGCACTTTATACGTATGCAAGTCCTTTGTTTTGTTGACTTCGTCACATCAATTTATATTAAGCAAATTCCATATTCAATATTCAAATAGAAAAATAATGTCTTATAACTAAAAATCTAACCTGATCTATTTTCTTCGCATCGACGCATCCATTATCAGCTAATATTTTCCATGCATTATACCATCCACTAATTCAGAATTATTATATACCCATTGCATTTAAATTATCGTCATCACCCTCTGGACTACCATTATTAAACTTATACTTATGCACCCTAATTTATTGTCATCTCATTCAGACTTATTACTTCTTATCAATTTCCCTAAACTTAGAATTGGATTATCATCCACCCCAGACCACGCTTTTACGCTCACCAGCCTTGAACTTGTATTATTATTCTCCCCAGACTCGAAATTGGATCATCATTTTCCCCAGACTTAAAATTCGTAGTTTATATTCCCCGGACTTAGAGCCCTATTATTATTATGTTTTAGTTTAAATAAATTCCCCAAAATCTACTTACGTTTAATTGACAATCATAATTTTCATATTCGTCGCACTTATACAATTTTCACTTTAAATTATTCTTACGTATTACAGTAATGTTTCAAAGTGGCGCACCTCGGCCTTTGTTGAGTTGAAAAGTGAGTTCGTTATCACTGTCCCTGTTAATATATGTTTGATCTCCTACTCCGTCAGTGGGTATGGCCTACAAGCTTATCGCTAATTTTAACCAATCAAATCTTTGCATTCAAAGTAGTTTCTGATGTAATTTTCTCTGCCTTCTAATAATTGTGACTTGCTCGCAGCTGCCTTGTTATCAAACATACTGTGTTTTGACGAATCTAATCGCTTTTCCATGTTGTACACAAACAACTGATGCAATTCGACTTTCATTTTTCATATATGCATGTATTGTATGCAATTTTTAATCACCTTTATCAAAATTGTTAACTACTTGTACGCATTTACACTATGCTTCTCGAAGCTTTATTTCTTATCTCCGTATTAACCTAATTGTTTGGAACTCTTCTGAATGCGTGTTTAATTACACTTTATTATATTTACTTATAAATACGCATGCTTCCACTCAAAAATATCATTATTTGCCTTACCTAAATTAACTAAAACTCTATCTACAGGGTGTTCAATATTTACTATTTACCTAATGGATGTATTCCTTATTCCTACGCTAACTATGCGTCTTCGTGTGTCTATTTGCGTCGCTTAAAACTACTTATACTTTATATACAGGGTGTTGACTGCTTACTATTTACAAACTATCTCCATTTCTCAATTTTTTATTAAATAAATGCAGCTTTCTGCCTCCTATTATACTTTCTAATTCCTGCACGACCTTTGCTATAAAATACACTCTTAAACAACCCCTTATCACAGCAATATATATATATATACATTGCTATGATAATAGGGTTATTTAGGGATATATAGGGCACAAGGGTAGTACACTTCATGTAAACAACACCAAAGTCAAGGAAACTAAACATTTGAATCATAAAAAATACACAATTCGTTAATTATGCAAAAAGCAAATATCAAACACACTGTATAAAACATACAACTAACTTTAGTCAATAAAAGGAAGCTCAATCTTTAATAATTTAACCAGATTTAGTAGAATAAATAACTCTAGACGCAATCCGATTCATTTTAGAAAACAGTAATACATTCAGAGACTTTAAAGAAATACAAATCAGAAGTATCTAAAGTCAAATAAACATGAAACGAATATTTTTAACTCAACACATTAATAATCATGTGTGCTCACAACAAACCGGTCTTGCAAAACAAGTATGTTTCAGAGCGTAAGGAGTCAATAAAAACGCATCTAATTTACGTCATCTGTTAAAGAATCCCATTATAAAATTTAGCCTACGTGATGTTTTAAATGTAGAAGTTGCTACACTTTTGAATAAAACCCAGCATATTGGAGAAACAAAATATGGACCAACAAGTTTGTATACGTGTGGAATTAATAGGAAAATTTGAATAATTTCCTATACAACATACAAAAACATGATATTGAACGTTACAAAGTACCATAGTTAACGAAATCTATGGTGTGAAATTTTGATGTCTACGTGATTTGGAAGCATTGCAACAAGATCTAGAATAGGTAACTTTATGTAAAATCCGAAGGCTTTCATGATAAGACACGTGCAACGCCTGAACATAATACACAATCAAGCCAATGACAGCATGGGGAAGGGTATACCTTTATATATTACACTAAGTGGGCAATGGTCAGTCTCTACATAACTGAAGCACAAGTTGTACTAGTTTGAACAAAAATACTACGCAAAGTTCGGGTGTGAAATTAGAACCACGATTTATAACTGAAAGTTTATAATTAAAAAATTTCTAGTACAAGTGCGCATTCAAATATACAAATTCGTCGTCGACATAAGACGTAAGTTCACATTTTAATTAAGGTAAACATGATCTTTAACATGTATTAATTTAGGGCTCTGAGGAAATCTAAGCAAATCTAAGAATAGATTCTAAGGATGCTGAGAAAATCTACTAAAAAGATGCTGAGAGATTTACGAAGCGATTCAATAAACAATTCACGAAACAAATTCAATAAGAAATCTAACGTAACAATCCAATACTACGAGTAACAGATATAACAAAGGGGAAAATTCTGAGTTAGGACGTTACACTGAAAGCAACCCAAGGGCACTGGTTAGCAGCACGTAGCGGCAGGTCAAAGGATTGGAGTGTAGTCAGAGTCACACATTCAAACCAGGGAATCAACCTAGAAAAATACCAGGTCAGCGATGATTAATGAATAGCATAAGACTTTTTTTGAACATTTAAAACTTGCATGTACTTAGATATTTATGTGAAGGGTCATCAAAAATTTTGATTGATACGAAGAAATTACGTTAAGAGAACGAAGGGTCATTGAACATTCAACGACACTTCCAATTTAATACTGAGTTATTTTTGCTGGGTTTAAATATTTTTAATAGGGTTATATTTTGGCGGTGAACAGATTTATATTTTGACTTTGATTCAAGGGTCTTAAATAGCAAATAATAGTACGAAGATTGTGGAAGTGCAAATTGTACACATTTCTTGATTTATTATACAAATTTTTGGTTTTTCAGCTTATCTTATTTTAGTCTGAAGTGTTAGAGAAAAAGGAGGCTAAAAATTTCTTTGTTCCCGTACCGTCGTGCACTGTGTGCGGTTGAACTAATTGTGTGAAATTTCAAATTTACTTTAGGTTATTTAGGAAGACAAAGCGGTAGCGGACAGCAGGAAACTGTGCGTTAAATACATCGAAGTACGGCGATATCATAGCAGAAAGAATAATGGCGACCCAATCGTGGGGCGAGAAATAAGAATTGGGGCGAAAAATAAGAATTTTGGCAACCAAAATCGTAGGGGCACGAAATGATTCCGGCGAGAACGTAAGAAAAGCTGCGAACAAAATCGTATATAATACCCACAATACATTTCTACCCTTTTGAATAATTCAAAATTTGACAGTCTGATGATGCATTCATCCATAACACATTATTTATCGAAAGAGAATTAATAGTTCATTTTCAAAACAAAATTGTAAAATTATAAACCTATGTCGGTAATACTAATACATAATATACACACCTTGATTGAAAAGGTTGTTACGTGCCGAAAAATTCGGCACTAAACATCCCAATTAAGTTTTAATTTGTAAGAATTTCGCACCATAAATTTAAAAGGACGTGCGCGTATTTCCGTCACTTCAGACAGTGCGTTTGCGCCAGATTGCGCGAACGGGTGTGCCAAGGGGGAAGAAGGAGGATTTCCGGATACGTGACGACTAGCCTTCGAGATGTGAAGAAGTATTGTTGCCTTTTGTGTCTTACCGTATCTTTTTTTGTTATGTAGATTCCTTTTGCCTTCTCTTGACTTCCTTATAAACCAGTTCCTGTCGTTCCCTGCATAGAAAAGAAGACAAATTAAATTTGGATTCGACCAGGGCCCAGCAAGAATTCCCAGGCCCGAGAAAGATCAGCGAAGCAGCCGACGCCCGAGAAAGATCAGCGAAGCAGCCGCCGCCGTCATCATGGAGTGATTCTGAAGGAAGCCCTACATGTTCACGTGAGTACCCCGTGGGGGTTTTCTTTAAAATTGGTGTAATTGTTAAATTGTGTCGCAATAATTTGCATATTGTGTGACGTCATCTATAAATTGCGCGTCATTTTTAAAATTGTCTAGCATTGCTACCAACTGACGTAGTGTCTCGCGTACCGGCGCGGCAGGGATATAATAAGGTAATTAGAGTTTTCGCCTTTTTAGATCTCGGCGCTTTTCAATTATTGTGTGAAATATACTATTATGCAAGTGCATAAAAGTTAGAAAACTCCCCTTTGATAGATGATCACTATCACCTGTTTCATATTGTCAACGTTTTAATATACATTCAAACTTGTGATGCGTTTAAACTTTCCCTAACATATTCGTAACAAAAGGAATATATTATGTTCAGGACAGTTGCCGCATGTTTTATGCAAGCAAAATACTGAAGGAGTAATAGATGATAAAAGTTTTTGTTGGCTGAAATGTCTTAAGCTGTAGGACAATGCAGCATTTTACGAGTCATTTATTGGCGGAATACACAAACGAAGTCTTACAATTGAGTTTTGTAAACATTATGCTTGATGAATGACGTTCCTTTACAATATAAATCTCGCTAAATTTACTGTAATCAATACACGCGAACTGCATCGTGAGTTAGAAGTTGGTTGCTTATGCGATCGATACAACTTCCCATTAATTTAGAAAATATTGATGAAGTACGCTGCAATCTATAAATATTTTGGTGTTTTGCGCCATTCTATTTATAGCTTAAGCCTGTGGACGATGCAGTTTTAGACTTGTCGCTTTTTAAAGAGGTTTCAGTAACATTTCTCATTCGTTTCACAAAGCTTGGAAATTGAATGCAATTACAACAAAAAGCTTGCCTTCTATCTTACTTTTAATGTAGTCTTGCAGACATGTGTTACGTTCAAAACCCTGCAAACAACTTTTTCTGCGTTTATTTTTAAAATTCCCTAAAATTCCTCAACAAGCTCGATTTCCCGCCATTTGAATTAGTATTATTTAATAAAATTTCTAAAGTAATTACTCTAAAACGTATTTTAGTGCATAAATGGGCGCCAGTGAAACGTATTTTATTGTTGGGCGCCAGTGCACAAAAATCTTCCGCTTCCTTCACAGAGAATCGAAGAAAGGGCCATCTTCCGACATAGCTAGGGGTCTATTTCTGGGTAGAGCAATAAGAAGTGGGGGTAAGTCGAATTTTATTTTCAAACAAAAACTAAACAAAGTTAAATAGGCACCACCAAGTCCTGAGATAATCACGATAAGAGCAAAGCACAATTCTTAGGGCGGACGTGGAAACCCAAAGATAAAACGATCGCCTTCGTTAACAAAAACCTGTCTTATAAAAATAAGACGCAGCTCCTGTAAGAAATTACAAACATTAAATAAAAAAAATGTAGAACACCATTTGTGTCCTATAAAAGTATCAAAAATAAAAAATGTATATCCAATATGATATTGGCACAAAATTATTACCCAAAAATTCTACCTTTATGTTATCAGATTTGATCGCATTTGACCAAAATAAAAGTCTCAAAGTTTAACCAATTGTTTACTGAAGTAGAAGAACTTTCTTTTAAAAATTCATAACTTTTTAACATGTAAAAATTCTCAACAATAATGTTTATAACAAAATAAAAATTTTGTCTTTTTAAAACAAAAAAACTGCTCTCTAAACATAAGCTTGTTTTAAATATTTAATAAAAAAAAATTTGTAAACACAATGCATTGAACTAACATTTCTATCCTGGGCAGATCTTATCAGGTAGATTACAGTTTCATAATTATTACGCAGCGTGTATTTAAATTTTGCAATGAAGTGAAATAAACTTCCATGTACATAACAAATTAAAAGTAAACAAAGGTTCACTGCTATCACTTATCAAGTACTCTTTGTATTAAGTATATAAATTTTCATAACCTCAAAATTTTGTATGAACACAAATGCAAACACTTTGCAATTGTCACTAAACGAATTTAAATTTTTATACTAAGTTTTTATAATTTATATGTGAATAAAAGCTAACTTCAAGATTGAAGAATGTTTAATTTGAATTTTAGAAAAGCTACACGAAGCATCTGCTTTCACGGCAAATATATTTAAAATGTTACTACATCACAAAAAAATATAACGTCGAAAATATACTTCGAAATTTATCTAAAGTTCGAATGTAAACAAAGCCTACAAATATATAAACCTAACCTAACAAAAATTTCTTTCTGCGGTTTGTAAAACCAGTTTAACAATAATCGAAAGTGAAACAGGTCATATGGCCATAAACATGATAGCAAAATTCGTGTTTTTTATATGACCGTCTGTTTATCATAGACTAACGACATTCTAAACACATGCAAAATTTCTTAAATTTAATAACGAACCAAACTGCATCTGATTTTCCTAGACAAATCCCAACAGAAATTTCATCCGCTCCAAGCAACACCATAAACTATTTCCTGGGGTAACAGCAATCACGACCATATGTCTGCAATCTCAAATCCTTGTACAGAACCATACAACTTACAAAACAAAATCTTCACTTGTCCTTTTCTATTGTTTTTCGTAGGCGCGCGTTAGTAGAAGTTATTGAAATTTATTCAAGTCTACCATGACTTGAACCACTCACACAAATAATTTAATCTCGAAGGTCGCAAGCCTCTAGTCTGGAAAACATCTTGATGAATTGATAGCTAGGCTGCGACTAACGAACAAAACGAGGAACGAACGATAGCGACGATTCAAAGACTCGCCGTTAGAGGTGGAGAAATACGAAAGCAACAAGATTGCTAGAGATGCTTGACGAAATAACTTTACGACACACAGATATTTTACTACAAGAAGATTATTAAAACGAAGCGTTCCATTATGTACTATATGGAACATTAATGAAGAATAAGGCACGCTTGGCGCATTATACTTGTAATTCAATGCGAATAAATACAGAGCAAATTAAACATGTTTCAACTCTGTATAAAAGTTTGCTTTATAAAATTAAACAGCTGCTTAGGAAACATTACGTTACAAAGTAGTTGTAATAAATTCTAGCACCTGCAGTGATTACATTTTAAGTAAAAGCTGCATGTAAATGTGCAGCTTTCTTCTAAAAGATAAGACCACTTACCGCCTGTCTACATCTGCTTGTAATGGACTTGTTATCTGGTATTCTGCAGCTGCTAAGATGTTACAAAGTAACAAAATTGTTCTTCTTTGTCTAAAAATCTTTTGATAATTGCGTTATCTGCTTGTTGGCAAGCTGTTACAATTTGTATTTCGGCAGCTGTTGTCTGGAAATTCTGCACACTTGGTTCTTCAGCGATACCTTTGAAAGTCAAATACCCTACTACCATACATGATTCTGGCCTTATAAAATAGAGACCGTGCTTTGAAAGAGACCATTAAAGATTAAAGATTAAAGATTTTAGACAACATCTTCTTACTGAAAAGATACATGTAAAGTCGCGCTACTAACAGTGCTTGCTTAGTATAAAGTGAAGTTGGTGGTTCCAGCATGCAGCCAATAGGGAAATTTAGCTGCATTTTTTCCGCCTTAAGATGAGGCCAGCATGAAGCTGATTGTTCAAGGTACAGTTTTCTATTTTCATAATTCTTTTATGCTGCTGTGAAGAATAGACTTTTCATTTGCTGCTATTGCTTATAATTATCCGATAAATTGGCACCACCCCGTTACAAAACTTACATGCACGATGCACGAACAACTATGTTATTATTCTATAAATTAAAAATTAATTAATCAATGTTTATGTTGGAGTTCGTTTTACTGTTTCTTTTGACTTTCTGTATAAACATCAACTAAAAGAACTTATGCCTCAATTTAAAAGTATTTAATATATGATTAATTTAAGTTACGGTGTCTAATTTTTATGTTGTACTATTTCTTGAGGAGTTGCACTCCACAAAGCAGCATGTATGTATACATAACTTATGTATATTTCTTTTCCTGACGTACTGTATAGTTTGTTTTATTTTCTTTTATATGTATTTAAGGTGAACCATTGTAGGTATTTAGATTATAAGATGTTATATTTGCTTACCAATTTTTATATGTTATGACGCTTTGTTTACAAACACGATTACGCAACTTTTTTGTTGTACTGTTTTGTAAATAGTCTTTCAAGAGTCGATGTTATCAATATAGTTTTACAGAGGTTTCCAATGTATTCTTTCTATTTCACCCACGCCCCTTTCCGACGTTTTTGAGCTAGCCCAAATTCTACCATTCTATCCCCGTTTTGTTGCGGTATTCCGCGTAAACGATTTCTTTACTTTTACTGTTTTCTTTTGTGTTTGCGCGGAATACCGTAACATATATTTTTGGCGCCGAATGCGGAGCGCTAAAAATATATGTTACGGTATTCGGCGTAAACGATTTCCTTTCTTACTTTTACTGTTTTCTTTTGTGTTTGCGCGGAATACCGTAACTCATGGACATAACAAACAAAAATCTATTGTTGAGACTTTTAGTTCTATAATCAGATCATTTCCTTAAAGAGGCATATCTTTATTGGTATCCATCTTGAAGGTTATAGTCTTCTACGGTTTGTGCATCTCGTGCAAGGACCGGTAGTTTGTGTATGTGCAGTTCCCCAGCGAAGACAGAGATATTCGTAAGAACGGAAAATAAGTATAAGCTCAATCACAAAATGAAATGCCAAAATTCTTTATCGATCCCACTTGTGTTAAAAATTCTAATAAGGCCAAAGGTAAAAAAGGTTTTTGCAAACATCCTTTAAACTGTGATAGTATGTGATTTTATACAAGAAAGACGTCTATACATTTTTTTACAAATTATTATTTATGAGATATCACGAAAAAATTTGCAATTTGGAGTTTCAGAAACTTTTATTCGATTGGAATATTTACACAGTATGAAGTACAATGAATAATATAGTCTATCAAATTAAATCGTAGTATTTAAAGGAAAAATTACCTTGACGTGTTGACTTTTCTCATGAGATATCTGTGGGAACACTTTACAATTTTAGTAAAAGACATCAAAATCAACATGTCACTTAACCTAGGGTTAAATTAGAAGTTTCCGTACAAGGTAAAAATGTTGTGTTTATATCATTTTATTTATTGAGATATTATTTAGATCTGGTAAAAAATGAAAGAAATTTTAACATAAAAGAAGAGCCAGTATAATTATTGAAACGTTTGCTTGATAGTTTTAAAAATTGCTTCAAATAGACCTTGATTCCCAAGAGACTGTCGATTATTATAATATTCAAAAGTTCAAAAGCTATATCGTTAATTATATATGTTAATGTGATGTAGAGGAAACGAGAAGCCATTGAAACCCAAATATTATCCACCCAAATGGAAGGAAACCGGAAAAATTAAAATTTCCTAATATTCATTGTTCGACCCTGTATAAAAATAAGTGTATGGCATATACAAAGGCATTAAATTTATTTGCTTTAATAAAAACAGCCCCTTATTTAATTATGTAAAAACTTTAACCCTGGTGCAAATTAATCGTTGAGAGATACCGTAAAAACGAGTTTTCATTACTAAGCTATGGAATTTTCACCAAAGCTCTTGTTTTTTATGTGATTGGGTATCCGTTTATTATATTAGTGGCAAGATTATAAACGAATATAAAACATTAAACCTGGTGCAAATTAATCATTGAGAGATTACGTAAAGAATGAGTTTTAATCTTTAAAATATAAATATATTTATTTTCAATTATTATAAAAATACACTTTCCGTTCAAAAAATATTCGTTTTATTTTCCTTAAAAACCAATATTTTTTTGCTACAATTATTAAGATGCAAATCTTTTTGCATTTGCAAGCAATTGAAGCTTTAATTACTGAAATTCGTTCTTTTATTAGAATGCAAAGTAAATTTAAAATATAAATAGAAAGCGTTTTCAAATACTAATGTTATTAGTATACAATTCAACCATACAGAAAGCAAACGCGTACTTTAATTGTTCTTCCGTGTGTGTGTCGATATATCATTTAACTTCATTTTAAAGGTCTTTAAATAAAACCATATACTAGATTTTTCGGATAGATTATTGATAAAAACAAAACATTAATCTAGAATCTTCTTTATTCAGAAACGAATACGCCAAATCCTAAAAAACGTTTTAAAAAACCGTTAAATAGCTAATTATGAATAAACACCGGTTAAAAAATCCGAGCGAACATAATAAAAATAAGAATTATTTATAGTTTTCCGTGTCACTATACGAAAGAGGGATACAACATGAACTCAATGCATTAGACAAGAATCGACAATACCTTGATATTTTCGTAAATCATTCGGCCGCATAGTTTAACACTATTTAGACCATTAAAGCCGTGAAATTCGCGGAAATATTGCATCACGTAGGTGACTAAGGTTCGAATTAAATTGCGAAAACTATGGAAGAATGACATAGTTGGACAATTTTGTATATAGGCGGAAGCAATCCACATTCATAGATTCATTTTATTTTACGAGACTCATCGTGCAAGTTTGAGCAACTAATTCGCGTTTGATTCCTTCATAAATGTACCAAAATGAAACAGTCATTCTTAAATTTGCGATTCATTTTAAGACGTCGAACATGTTACTTTGAAGAAAGTCATTTTATTAAGTATGCGGCATGCATACAGTATTTAACATTTAAAATGTAACTTTGAATAAAGAAGTAATTCATAAAACGTAATTCTACATAAATATGGAACATAATTATTTTTGAACAATCTTCGACATAGATAATCCTGATGCAAAGAATACGCTGAGTTAATTAATTGAAAAACAGAGGATGCGCTTTGAAGGTTAAGATTCTAAATGAAGATTTAAAATTATATAAACAAACCGGAAAACTGGGATTTTAACTTCAATTTTAAAATGAAAATAGAAGGTATTTAATAACGTTAATTACGAATTGGATAACCGCTGTTTGATTTAAGATTTCTTGTTTGTGACTGATATTTGAGTATTTTGTCATTTGAAGTTATGATAGAATAAGTTCTCATTTTAATTTCGTTTTGTGAGCGGATATTTATCAGAAAGTTTTGAGGTGGTAGTATGAAACATTTTGACCTATCTATAGAGCATAATTGGCCAATTATACTCTTCCTTTGGGGTAGTAGGAGGCAGGTAAATTATCCACAGAGAAGAAATTTGAGTTTGTAAATTTTAACAAAGATTAGACAAGAAACATTTTAATAATTAAGTAAATAGGTACTTGTTAGGAATAATGTTCGAAAATTTTACTGTAAACTGTTTTATATTCTTTTGTATGAAAGAGAATTCTTAACAAGTACCTATTTACTTAATTATTATTCCTTACCTAATCTTTGTTAAAATTTACAGAACTCAAATCTCTTGTGGATAATTTACCTGCCTTTAACTACCCCGAAGGAAGAGTGTAATTGACCAATTATGCTTTATAGACAATCTATTAAAGGTCAAAATGTTTCAAACTACGACCTCAAAACTTTGTGGTAGATATCCGCTCACAAAACGAACTTAAAATGAGAACTTATTCTATCTTAAATTCAAATAACAAAATACTCAAATATCAGTTACAAACAAATAAATCTTAAATCAAACAACGCTTATCCAATTCGTAATTAACGTTATTAAATACTTTCCATTTCCATTTTAAAATTGACGTTAAAATCCCCGTTTTCCAGTTTGTTCATATAATTTTAAATCTCCATTTTAAATCTTAACTTTCAAAGTGAATTCTCCGTTTTTCAATTAATTAACTCGGCGTATTCTTTTGCATCAGGATTATCTATGCTAAAGTTTGTTCAAAAATAATTATGATCCGTATTTATGTAGAATTACGTTTTAAGAATTACTTCTTTATTCAAAGTTACATCTTAAATGTTAAATACTGTATGCATGTCCCATAGTTAATAAAGTGAATTGCGAATTTAAGAATTACTGTTTCATTTTGCTAGGTTTATGAAGGAATCAAACGCGAATTAATTGCTCAAACTTACATGGTGAAACTATAAAATGAATTCATGAATGTGGATTGCTTCCGCCAATATACAAAGTTATCCAATTATGTCATTCTTCCAGAGTTTTCGCGATTTATCTTAGTCACCTACGTGATGCAATATTTCTGCGAACTTCACGGCTTTAATGGTTTGATTAGTGTTATACTATGCGACCGAATGATTTACGAGAATATCAAGGTATTGTCGATCCTTGTCTAATGCACCAAGTTTATGCAGTATCCTTCTTTCTTATAATGACACGGAAAACTAAATAATTCTTATTTTTATGTTCGCTTGGCTATTTGAACCGCTGTTTATTCATAATTAGCTATTCAATGAATTTTAAAAACATTTGTTAGGATTGGGCGTATTCGTTTCTGAATAAGGAAGATTCTAGATTAATGTTTTGTTTTTATTAATAATCTACCCGAAAATTGTAATACATGGTTTTATTTAAATACCTTTAAAATGAAGTTGAATGATATATCGACACACATGGAAAAGTAATTAAAGTGCGCGTTTGTTTTCTGTATGGTTGAATTGTATACTAATAACCTTGGTATTTGAAAACGCTGTTTATGTATATTTTTAAATTACTTTACATTTTAATAAAAGGACAGATTTCAGTAATTGAAGCCTCAATTGCTTGCAAATGCAAAAAGGTTTGCATCTTAATAATTGGAACAAAAAATATTGGTTTTAAAGGCAATAAAACGAAGAGTTTTTGCACGGAATGAGTATTTTTATAATAAATGAAAATAAATTGGTTTATATTTTAAAAATTGAAAATTTTTTTACGGTATCTGTCACCCATTAATTTGCACCGGGTTTAACGTCTTATATTCGTTTTATGATCTTGCCATTAACGAGAGTTTGTTGATGAATGCCATAGCTTAGTATTTTATCTCTTAGTAATAAAAACTCGTTTTTACGGTATCTCTCAACGATTACTTTGCACGAGGGTTAAAGTTTTTACATAATTAAATAAGGGGCTGATTTTATTAAAGCAAATTCCAAAACGCCTATGTGTTTTCTAAAAACTTTTACCAACCCAAATACGAATTGTTAAGAAACGTTTTTACACCATTAAAAGACGAAATCGGATACTATGAGTTTGGAAATTATGATGATGTAATAGGACCTCGTACCAAGGAAGATTCAGTTATGGTTTTCGACGATATACCTGCGAACGAACAAAGCAAAATCACGCAGTTTTTCTCATATGCTAGGCAAAAGAATATTAATTGTTTTTACTTAGGCCAAACTTATGCTCGCACCTTAAAACGCAGACTTAGAGATGACACTAATGTAATTGCAATATGGAAGCAGGATGACACGAACCTTCGCCACCTTTCACTGGATCACATTAATGGTGATATGCCATACCCAAAATTTAAAGAAATCTGCTTACAGTGTTGGAATGGTGGCGACTCGAAACATAATTTTATAACTATTGTCAAAGGGTTTGATTTAAAATAAAGGACGGTATCCGAAGAACTTTGATGAATATATATTGGATAAAGTGTAAATGACTAGTTACAATCCAGAGTTTGATGATGACAGATGTTAAAGATTTTATTGCAAATAAACGCAGTCTTCAGCTGATGCAGGATGCTGTACGAAGAAAGTTTGTGAAGTACAAAAAGTGGAACACTACATCTCAGGAAAAATCAAAGATATGCACAAACAATTAATCGAACCTTTGCAAGCTGTTGAATAAACATACCGCAGACATAAGTTTGGAGAACTTTACGTGCAAACAAGTATATACCATACAGAATTCATATAAACCATACATTACAAGCTGGAGATACCATCAGGCGGCTACAATATTGCAATTGGTTGTTAGGAATGCAAAATAACAATTTTTTTAAGAAAGTCATTTCACCTGACAAACCTAAATTCACAAGCGCTAGTATATTCAATCGCAATACTGAACATTACAGGGCAGTAGAAAAAATCCAAGACAAAATCCGGAAAGAAGGCCACAGCAGCGTTTTGGCATAAATGTTTGGACGGGTATCTTAAATGACCATTTAATTGGGCCATTCATGTATGAGGAATTATTAAATGGATAAAGATATTTGAATCTTCTTCGCACACAAATATCCGAGTGTTTGGATGATATTCTGTTAAATCAACGTAGACAGTTGTGGTTGCAGCAGGACGGTGTACCAGCGCATAATGCAGTTATTTTATTTATTTATTTAAACCACGAATTTCTCAATCGTTGGATTGGAATTGGTGGAATAGTTGCATGGCCTGCCAGATCCCCGGATCTAACACTATTAGGCTACTTTTTGTGGAGAACTGTCCAAAATGAAATTTACAAGGAAACCCCTAGAAACATGGAAGAGGTTAGAACAAAATTTACTCGTGCATTTGGCGCTATTCCTAGAAGGTCCATTCCAAGAGCTGTACTAAATGCAAGAAAACGTGCACAATCGTGCGTTAATGAAAATGGTCAGCTTTTTGAGCATTTATTGTAGTGATTGTTTGATCAGTACATCACTTGCCACTGTGTTTTACGCATCATTCTTTAAATTTGATATTAAAACACTTATTTATGATTAAGTCATTGACTAAAAATTTTTTTGCTTCCTGTCATACACTACTATAATCAGAAAAAAATTGGTGAATTCGAGTGTACAAAAAAAACTAAAATGGCGTCCATACGAAATAAGAAAGTTGATGATGGTCAGGTAAGGGAGAAACGTTTTTTATACAAATTGAATCCGCCTATTCAATAGGGGGTAAAAAGTGACCATGAGAAAGTGCCTTTAAATTTTGAATATTATTTGAAATAACTGCACCACAGATATTCAGCTTTTTTCATTTTTAGAAATACACAGCGTACTTAAATTGTAGTAAATGTGATGGCATTCTTTGGGGTAAAAGATTCCGGAGTTAAAATAGTCCCCCATTCGGATCTCCGGAAGGGGACTACTTCGGAGGATACGATCAGAAAGTTCAGAATAAGAATCGAGAACATTTTGAGAGTCTCAGCGTGGAATGTTAGAAGTATGAAGCAAGTAGGTAAGCTAGAGAACCTAAAAATCGAAATGAATAGGTTATCACTAGAAATAGTAGGGATCAGCGAAGTTCAGTGGCCAGAGGGGGGGGGGACTTTTGGAGTAGAGACTTCAGGGTAATTCATACAGGAGCATAAGAAGGAAATTTGGTGTGGGGATAGTTATGCGAAAAAAGATAGGACTCTGTGTAGAAAATTATTTACAAAAGAACGAAAGAGTACTCGTGGTTACATTAGTATCTAAACCAGTAAACACAGCAATAATACAAGTATACATGCCCATCTCTAGCTACAGTGACAAAGAGGTAGAAGCGATCTACAAAGATATCGAAGACATATTAAGATACGTAAAAGAACATGAAAATTTAATAATTACGGGGGATTTGAATGCAGTGGTAGGTGAGGGTAGGGAACAAGCGGTAGTAAGTTTATTTGGTTTAGGCACGAGAAACGAAAGGGGAAATAGGCTGGTAGAATTTTGTGACGAGAACAATTTAATCATCACAAACGCATTATTTCAACATCACGCTAAAAGATGATATACATGAAAGATGCCACGAGATACAGAAAGATATCAAATAGGTTACATTCTTGTTAGACAACGGTTTAGGAATCAAGTAAAAGACCGTAGAAGCTACCCGGAAGCAGACATAGACACTGACTACAACATCGTAATTATGAAGGCCACACTTAAATTTAAAAATTTGAAAAAAGAAACGGAAAAAGGCACTTTGACTTTGAGTAACTATAAGATAAAGATAGAAAGATTCGAAAAAAGTAAAATGAATTGCTGAAAGATATCGGGAAAATATCTGATACTAAGGAAGTAGAAACAGAATGAAATCACGTTAATTCCAGCCTAGACATGGCGGTCAGAGATATTCTGGGGTATACACAACAAGAAAATAAGAAACCATGGATAACAAATGATATCCTGAATTTAATAGAAGAAAGACGAAAATACAAAAATAAATCGGGCGAAATAAGAAAACAGAGATACAAAGCCATAAAATGGGAAATTATTCGCAAATGCAGGAAAGCTAAAGAACAATGGATTGATGAAAAGTGCAAATAGGTACAAACTAAAATGGAAATAGGAAAGACAGATGAAGCATACAAACTAATTAAAATCTATTTTAGGAATATAAAACCGTACAGCAAGAATACAAAGGACGCGGGAGAAAACGTCATTATAGAAAATGTAAAGAAAGTGAGTAGATGGCAAGAATATATAGGGAATTTATATGCAAGAGAGGAACTATCCTATACTTAGAGATGAGTTTGAATTGGCATTAAAGGGTCTAAAAAATGGTAAGGCTCCGGGTACAGATAAGGTGCAAGCAGAAACTCTAAAAGCCATTGGACAAGCAGTAACAGAACTTCTCTTCCAACTTGTAAGCTATATGTATGAAACAGGCGAGATACCCAAAGATTTCAAACGTAACAGCATAGTAACTAATCCAAAAAAGAAAGGCGCGGATAGATGTGAAAATTTTCGAACAATAAGTTTGACAGCATATGTGTCACAAATAATATCAAAAAATTGTACAAGGACGAATGGAAAAACGAGCTGAAGAAATACTAGGAGAAGATCAACTTGGGTTTAGGCGAAACAGGGGAACACGGGAGGCTATTTTAGCTCTGAGAGTGATAATGGAGAAAACAATAGAACAAGGGGAAAACGTGTATATAAGGTTTGTAGATCTGGAAAAAGTATTCGACAATGTAAAATGGAAAAAAATGTTCGAAATACTCAAAAAGATTGGAATGAGATATAGGGATAGGCAGTACATAGCTTATACAAAGAGCAAACAGCAGTAATAGAATTAGAGCAGGAAAGTAGAGAAGTAAACATTAGGAAAGGGGTGAGACAGGGATGTGCCCTATCCCCATTAATTTTTAACTTGTACATTGAAGAGGCGCTGAATACTGTCAAATGCAGGAAAACATTTGGGATTACTATACAGTCACAAAAAAATGATATTCTTAGATTTGCAGATGATAAATCGGTATTAGCATCTAACAAGGAAGAGTTAGAAGGTGCTCTAAATGAAATAGAAACAGTACTAACAGAGAGATACGGTATGAAACTAAAGTACTAGTAAGCAAAGGAGGGGAAAATAAATCAAAAATGAGAATATAAATAGATGAGAAGAACTTAGAAGAGCTTAAGAATTTCTGCTACCTAGGAAGTCAAATAACGCAAGATGGAAAAAGCGCTAAAGATACAAAACAACGATTAGCCACAAGGTCATGCTACATTTAACAAGAAAAAGCAGCTCCTGTGTTCAAAAACACCAAAAATAGATACAAGGAACAGATTGCTTAAAACATATGTGTCGAGCACAGCCTTGTACGACTGCTAAGCCTGGACAGTAGGAGAACCGGACAAGAAAAAGATAGAAGTCTTTGAAATGTGGTGCTAGACACGTATGATGAAGATATCACGGACAGACAAAGTTAAGAACAAAAAGGTACTAAAAGTGGTAGGGGAAGAAAGAAATGTGTGGAAAACGGTAAAAAATAGGAGAGATAGTATGATATGCCACATAGTGGGGAATATATTAGAAGCAGAGATAGGAAAAAAGAGACGTAGAGTTAGACCTAGGTTAGACTATTGCACACAGATAGTGAAAAACGTAGGCTGTAGGAATTTCAGGGCAACCAAGCAGTTCCAAGATGGACGAAAAAGTAAATGTACTTAAACATGATGATTATTATAGGCAACTACAAATATTGTTTGGGCAATATTCTCGAATAATGTTAATTGTGTGAAAGGATTTACTGGAAAACTATTAATTCGGCAAATGTCTAAGTGTTGGGTAATCTTGGCAGCCACAGGTTGCTTAGCCCCCTTCACATACCTTACATATGATTTTTTAATGCTCCACCCGAATGTACTACATTGGTCAGGAAGCGAGTTTTTTTACCTGAAAAATTTTGATTTTTGCCGAACCCTTGCTGTTCCGAGCAAGGTAGGGATCTTTAGCGTGCGTGACAACACACGCACACGGGTCCTCCATTTTAGTTCTCATCCGAACGAGGACGTATTTTTATGAAAAATGCTCGCCTAACATTTTTTAAGCGGACCGTGTCGGGATTCGAACCCGGAACCTTGGGTGTAGTAGTCACACTCATACCAACTACGCCACGGAGCCGCCTTCCCTCCACAAACCTCTGAATCTTTGTGAAATAGAGCAAATAATTAGAAAACAATAGAAGGGGAACCGAGCTGTATATAGGCTGCGTGGGAAGTCCAAAGAACTGCGTAGGCTAGCTCAGAATATAAATAAGTGGCGGTACGTAACTAACCAGTTTTGAGACCTAATGATGAAAAATAAGCGCAGATAAATTTGATAATTATCATAAACAACTACAGGTGTTGGTTGTGAAACATCTACAACTAATGCTGACTGTGCGGAAAGATATTGGAAAAAATATTAAATAGGCAAATGTTCAAGTGCTGGGGAAACTTGGCAGCCACAGGCTGCTTACTCCTCTTCACAACCTTATATTTGATTTACCAATGCTCCACCCGAAGGTGCTATATTGGCCAGGAAGCGAGTTTTTTTTACCTGGAAAATGTGTAATTTTGCCGAACTCTTGCTATTCCAAGCAAGATAGGGATCTCTAACGTGCGTGACAACACTCACACACGGAACCTCCATTTTACCTCTCATCCCAATAAGGGTGTAATTTTTGTGAAAAATGCTCACTTGCCAGCAGTCGGCCGTGTCGGGATTTGAATCCAGGACCTTAGGATCCGTAGTCTTACGCTTACTACATTGATTCACGGCGACACATACTCCTCTTCACAACCACTGAATGTCGGAGATATAGGGTATATAATTGTAAAAAAATAGAAGGGGACCGAACTGCATATAACAATGAAATAACAGCGGCTATGATCAAAAACAACAAACATAGAAGCAAGAAGAAATTGCTGATAGCATATCTGTGGATCACAGCACAGTATGCTTATGAAATACGGGTAGTAGGAAAAGCAGACAGAAAAACGGTAGCAGCCTTTTGGAATGTTGTGCTTCAGATGTATGAGGATAATAGCATTGACAGACAAAGTTAATAACAAATAGGTTATAGAAATAGTAGGGGAATAAAGATATCTGTGGAAAAAAATAGGAGAAATAGAACGGCAGCATACGTTCTAAGGCATTTTTGGGGAATAGTATGGGATATATTACAAGCAGAGATAGGAAAAAGGAAGTAGATGTAGACCTAGATCAGATAGTGCAGACAGTGCAAATTTCAGGGACATGTGTAGGTTAGTTCAGAACAGGAAACAATGAGTGTACGCGTCTAACCAGTTGCACGACTGAAGACCTAATGATGATGATACAAATCTCGGACGCCAAATGAGATATGTCAAATTGCTTTGCAGATTATTAATTAGTGTAAAATTTAGCAACTTTGCCGAATTCAAACATACCCTCTATCCCCATTAATAAGCGATTTCCCAATAGCGGCTCTCGAATTTGAATCAGCATCTATATGTACGAAGGTTGCCTGTTATATTTGGGAATTGCTTTAAAGCAGTACTGCCATCTGGCAACTGACATTTCTACGTAATGTTTGATATTTGTGATGCTGTACGTACTCAGAATGTATGTACAAATGCATTTTATAAGGTGTTTCGTTACTTTATCATTTGGTGTTTTTTCCGTAGTTTTATCAGAAAGAAAGTATCAGCAATATTGCGGAATCTTATGTCTTGCTAACAGTATGCAGAGGTGCTGACGTAAATACCCTAAAGCGTTAAATATTTATCATAACTATTGTATATCGATGACGTTTCATGCCCGCAGTACAGCTGTATTAAATTGTTAAGGCGTAAGGAGATTAAAACAATTAGCTTGGAAATAATTATAGCTTATTTAGGAGTTTTTATTGTATAACTTTTTTCTGTAAAATCGCAGAGACAGATAATTAGCTTCCTAATGAAATACAAAAATATTTTACACAAACCGAAACCATTAACAACACTAAAGTTGGCTCAAACTTCAGAAAGTTCAGTACAACTTTATGCAATTCAAATAAAAGTGTTTACGTTCCACATGCGTAAACAGACCCATGTTATTTGTAACCGATACTAATTGTAATTACTTGTTAAATTGTCAGTCTTTCCTGCATGACAAACACGTAACAAACAGCATGTTTTATTACATTTACTCAGTGACCTATATACTCTATTTTGGTTAGTTTCACAAATTAAAACTTCCGTTAGCGGTAGATTGCAGAGAGAAAATTTTGATTACATTCTTTTTGTGGAAACCTTTGATGGTTTTTTTATAAATTGTAGTACTTTAGCAAAAAACCATTGAAGAATCAAAAGCAATATTTCATTCTTTAGCTTTAATTCATTCGAAATTATATGAAAGAGAAATTGGACCAACAATCTTGCGTTCCCATGACAAGCTTTCAAAATTTTCCATAAATATCTACTGCATTAATTAATTTCTTAACACGACAATTGAGCTAAATTTATTATTACCTTCGACTACGAAATTTATTTGCAAGCTGTTGGTTTATTCACATAAGCTCTCGCTGTTCTATCTTAATTTATATAGACATTAATTGTATTTATTTTAACAAGCAATCCAATAGTTTATTTCATAATACTTGTGGATTAATACTTCGACTCAAACTAAACTCCCCATTGAGTCGTACGGTTTATATTTGTAACCGACATAACTTCCAAGGCTTCTAGAAACTACGAGGTGATTCTAAATTCATCTCTTATGTTTGCTCTGTATTGGTTTTTTAAATTCGTCCTTGTAGCTGTCAATCAATCTTTTACTGGTATAATCGCAACTTCTGCGCTTTTTACATATGCTGTTAGGATGGCACGTAAACATTTTCTTTTGTGTGAAAGTAATGTTGAGAGTTTTAATCCGTTATTTAAGTATTTATTTTTAATCTGCGTCGTTATTTTAATAGTTTGCCATCAAAGAAAACCAGATTAGATTCTTCCTCGGATTAGGTGGTTATAGTTGTAGTTCCAAGTTTTGCTTTGTAACAGGAGCTTGGTTTTAAAAAGGCATAGTAAAAATCGTTATAAAAACCGTATACCATGGTCATTTACCAAGGTCATAATTTGTTACCCTGAAATATAAAAGGAAACCTCTCAGGGAAGAGGCACTCAGATTCTGGTTTCTGGTCACTCAACTTTCACTGATTATACTATTAATTAGTCAGTCAGTAACCGAGTCCAGATGCAACTGTCCAGTCCTTATGAGGATTAGTAAAAGTTTACTATCATTGTTTGACAGAATTTAAAGTTTGCCTAATATGAGTCTGTTATTTTTGCTTCCTAGTCCACACTGGCGAATTAGTATCCGGATACATTAATTGCAGACTGTATCTCAGATGTATTTTATTTTTGTGGCTATGTTTAAATATTGTTTATACACAGTCTAAAGACACTATGGATACAGTCTACCTACAACTTGCATACATTCTGCAGACAGTATGAAGACTGTTGGCATACACATTAGAGTGTTTCAGTAGACAAAATACAGTGATTTTTAATTATCAACCAAATGGAAGCACGGATACAGGATACAAGTATTTTGTATTAAGTGTGGACATGCCGGCACACCTGAAGATGTTGGTCGACGAAGTCCTAATGTCCTTGACCTCGTTTTGTTCTTTTTCTGGCGGCGTAAACGCCTTAAGTCCAATATATAGTCCTCGTGCCTCAGATTCTTATGCCGACTTTGCTCTTCTTAGGACTTGATTTCTGAACTTTACGATTCGTTTTATTTACTTTCCTGTTTGGCTGGGTTTTCTATTTTTTCTTCACCCCGTGTGGGTCCGGGAATAGCATAGTCCCGCGGTACGACCTGCCTGTCGTAAGAGGCGACTACAGCGGTCCAACACATCCACACACACATTTTATACACGTCCAATCCATACCCACAACCTTCATACACACACATAAACACATACACCCACATACTTCAGAAACACACAGTTCTACTTGGTTCTCCTTTCTTCCGTTCTCCTCTTGGTTCTTCTTTCTTCCGTTCCCTCCTTGTACTCCTTGAACCCGTGTGGGTGCGGGAATAGAATAGCCCCATGGTACGACCTGCCT
Source organism: Platerodrilus igneus (assembly GCA_036346225.1). Lineage (NCBI taxonomy): Eukaryota > Metazoa > Arthropoda > Insecta > Coleoptera > Lycidae > Platerodrilus > Platerodrilus igneus. The sequence goes on along the minus strand of JARFIW010001436.1, from coordinate 4,485,256 downwards.
GTCCTAAGAGGCGACTACAGCGGTCCAACACAACTGATACACACACACACACTTTATACACGCACAACACACACACACACACACACACACACACTTCTTACACACCCACACACACACATATATATACACACACGCGCACGCTCATACACACCTACTCATACATAACTACACTGGGATTATGTTTTATTTTCTTTTGTACGATTCTTAGTTTTTTTTGTTTTGTACTTGGTGCTTGGTGTTATTCTTTTTGTTTTTTTTCTTTCTTTTGCTCATTCCTTTCCTTCCACTTTCCTTTCTCTATCCTTTTGCTGGTCTTCTTTGCTGGCGGTCCCAAACGAATTGTGTTTCGTCCATCCGCTCCTGTGGTAGGTGCTTTCTAGTTCGTCTTTCGTTCTTTGGAAACCACGACTTGCTCGACTTTAGGTTAGGTTAGCTATTCTTTTCTTTGGACCTTTATTTGTTGAGATGTTTGGTTACCACAGTTTGCAGTATACCGTTTCCTTTTACCAGCGCTTTTTTTTCTTCCTCTTGTTCTCCCTTGTTGTCCCTTTGTTTACTTGAGGCTTGACCTTTGGGTTCTGTTTTGGTTGGTACTGTTGGTTTTCTTGCTCGTTCCTTTTCTTCTTTTGAGGTCGAAGACTTTCCTGTTTCTTTACAAGAAACATCCGCCCTCCGACGACTTTGTCAGTGTCCATGCCGTTCCATCTTAGTCTTCGTTGCTTGTTTCCCTTCCTTCCTTCCTTTTTTTGTCTTCTACTATTGTTCCTTCGACCCGGACGAGAGTTCTTCTTCTTTTTTATTGTGGGGTGTTTCTTTTTTTCTTTTTCTATTTTCTTTTTGTTTGGGTTTTTTTCTCTTTGGTTTTTTTTTGTTCTGCCCACTCCCATTACCTTTGTTTTCCTACCTGACCTGTTAATTTTGCTGGGGATTTATTACGGTTCAATTTTGCTTTTAAAATTTACTTGTTACTTCATAAGCCTATTTTGCCATAAATCTGTTAAATTCTTCAACATTTAATAATATATACGCTTCCTACAAATTTTTATTTTGAACTTATTTATTTCGAAACGACAAGTTTATGCTATAATTAAATAGTCTATGTCCTGTTTTAGGTAACCTTCAATTTGTTAAACCTTCCGATAGCGTTTAATTGCTTCGTATGTGTTTTCCATCTAAACATTCGTCTACATAATGTATTGAACTATTCGATAAAACCGTGTTTTCCAGTTTCGTAATCGCATTTCGATAAGCGAGAATTTGCAGTTCGAATTCGTGTTGTTTGAACCATTGTTGAATTTGATTCTACAGCTTGTAGGTCGAAATATTTTCTACATTTATTCGTCACCGTATTGCAAAAGCGATGCACGTATTTCTGTTCAACAACTAGGAGGTCTTGCGTGTATTCGCTTTTTTTCAGCTGGAGGCCAAATGGGTTCTTTCTTTGTGTAGTCTCACGTGTTCGTTGCCGTAGACAAACTGCCTTTTGTCTTTGGATCACTGCTGTAATTACGATGGCAGAGTGAATGAACCCGGACGACCATGGCATTGCTGTGCTGACTCACTCCCGGCTGCTTACAAAATACGCATCCCGACGCATAGAGGTATGTAACTCGTTTTCTTTTACGTACATCGAGGATTCTTATTTATCAGCGGTTGATGTTGTCAAGACGGCTCCGTGGCGTAGTGGTATGTGTGTGACTACTACGCCCAAGGTCCCGGGATCGAATACCGACACGGTCCGCTTGAAAAATGTTAGGCGAGCATTTTTCACAAAAATACACCCACGTTCGGATGAGAGGTAAAATGGAGGTCCCGTGTGTGAGTGTTGTCATGCACGTTAAAGATCCCGAGCTTGCTTGGAACAGCAAGGGTTCGGCAAAATTTCAAATTTTCCAGATAAAAAAAGACTCCGTTCCTGACCAATGTAGTAGTTTCTGGTGGAGCTTTGGAAAAACACATGTAAGGTTGATGTTGTGAACCCAGTTCACCATTCATGTTTAGAAGCTAGCCTCGCTAGTGCTTCTGATTAGCTTTCTTTAATTCTTACTACACCTTAGTCTACATTTAATACTTTAATTTAACACACTTGCTATTGAGAAAATCTAAGCATTACTTTTTTTAATGATTTTATTACCTGTTAGCTACGAAATGCGCACTTTGTGGATCCTTTATAAAATTTGTTGTTTACAATGTAACTTAAATTCAATACTTTTCTTTGTACCTGTGAAACAAGAAATTTTAATTTATTTTCATTGTTAATAGATTGTAGTGGTCGATGTGTGTTTTTTGTTTCTGTTCGGTACGTAGGCGAATCCCCCCCACTTTCCGCGGTTGGTAGTTAGCCTAGTGTTTACTTTTCTTCCGGCTACGTCTAGGTACGTAGCACATATCAAAGGAACGTTAAAGCCCCTCTTCTTAATCAGATTTTTTCCAAAAATTTTGAGTAAAATAAAACCAAATCAGCATAGATAGGGGAAAACGGACACCAAGAAATCAACCTAAAAGTATGAAATAAACTGAAAAATTGTGTGTAAGTAATTGAGTGTGTTTTTGTGTATGTATGTCTATGCTAAACTTAACCCTAATCTAAGTAAAATATCAAAATTTGAATGCCGTACGTTCCACGAAAGGTGAAAGGTCGTAAGCGTCCTTCTCTCTTCCTTTAAACGGGAAGAACAAGCCTAATCCTACGGGGCAGCTCTGCGGCCACGCTCTATAGTATTAGGAATTTGTACCTTCTGACTTTGATCAGAAAGCACACCCAAAAGAAGAAAAAAAAATATACGTCAACACGAGAATAAAACTAGGTACATGAGAAAAATTTACATAAATTTAATCAAACATCTGTTATAAAAGAAAAAAAATAATCATAAGGGAAAAGTGAACAAGGGGAGGTTAGACTAATCAGCAGAATTGAATTTCAAATCTTTGCCGTGCCAACGATCCCCTACTCACTCCCGTTTCATCTGTTAATTCATTAATAGAAATTTTATTTTTAATAAAAAATGACTCTACAAGATGGGGAAATAGTCCTTCCTTAGATCAAGAATGCATGTAACCTAGAAATTATATTTCTTAAAGGAAGTAACTTAACCTTATTGATGCGATTTACCAATACAGATTCTATTAAAATAAAATATGATTATAAACATTTTAAAGGAATGTCACAAAGTCTTAACACAGCACCCCAACAACTGTAAGTTATTATACAGTTTCAAAATTGAGCATTTCGCGCTCAAATTAGCCATGCTAGGTGATGTAGATGGCGCAGTTGTTGTTTTTACCACCCATTTCGATTCTATATGTTTATTCGCACTTTCCGTTGATTCGTTTCGACATAAAAAGTAACCTATTATAACGTGTACTTTAGCAAATACGATGTATACAAATTTGTGCATTTTCCGCTTACAGGTCCAATCAATACTGTTTTAATACAAACAGTTTTATACCTTTTGTCACTGCCTTTATTGCTTGTTGAAATGGTTTGACAGTTTATGAAATATTCATTCTTCCGATGTTATAGCTGTATTTTATTTTATTGCTGTCTATCTTTCCAGTTTAGTTTAACGGCTTTTTCGGTGGCGATAATCTCAGTTTTATTTTCCTCGACGTTTTATTTAGTAGAATACATATCCTAAATTTACCGTTACTTCAGAGGAAAAATTCTGTAGATTTAGTGTTTTTTGTTTTGGATAATTTAGGGTTTATGTAACAAAAATACATTTTGCCTATTTATTGTTTATTATCATCTTGTATGGATCCGTTTATCACCAGCCATTTCTTTATTTCAAATCGTTGTGAAGTTATAACCGTCCTTTATTTGTGATCTAAAATAAGTCAATAAAAAATCTCGTAAAGAATCCTGGGTCGAACGCAATCTCACTGTTTACGTAATACTTACCATACTTTTTAAGCATTCGAAGTGTCACCGGCATTATGTTTCTGAATCGAACCTGTATAAAACTTAAAAACAAAGCGACCTCGCGTATTGCAACTGGGCATATCTACAAAAATTAATTTACAGCATTTGCATGAGCATTAACCAATGGCACTGTTTATTGCTATGTCGGTTTTACCAACACATTTCTTAATTCTAGTGAATTACATGAGGACGCATCGCTCCACTGAATACGTGCGCTTGTCGCTCACATAACGCTTTATTCACTTTCCGAACTAATAGCTAACAGTACAGGTATTATCTTCTTAACACTACGATGCTAATCTTCTTAAACAACTTATAGAGATGCTGTTACGTCATCATCGAACATTTATTGGTATTGGTGACGATAAATACTATTAGTGCGGGCACCCTACAGTTTAGTGAAACATTTTATGCCGGCAGTGCGTGAAGTGGACAGTCGTACTTGAACCGTTGCAGAAGTGAGTGGTATGAGAGCTTTTGGAAGCGACACCATCACCCAAACGTGCGTGTTTTTGGTTGTCCGCGAAGCTTTTGTGTGTGAACTTTTATTGCCCCGAGCGGCACAGGCTTTAAGGTATTTATACCCTTTATTAAGTAGTTTGTTGTAGTTGTTTTAGTTATTACATAACCGCTCCACTGCCATCGGTATTGCTACAAAAAGCAATTGGTCCTTCCCTATAATTAGCATATCTATATCACCTCATTCATCCCCATACCAGCCATTAGTCCTTCGAGCCGGATTCACTAGTTCTATGGTTTATACGCATGTCCTAAATTAAATACACTTTTGCATTCCAGCGAGCGTTTTTGAATTAATTATTTTAGCTTTAAATTTGTGTTAAAACCCCACATGTAGCGGGTTAAAATGTGTAAATATTATTTATACTGTCTTTAAAATTAAATAAGCGATTTCGCCGTACAAACAAATCCTTAATATAAAATTTGCTAATTTGCATTAAAAGCCATTGCGCGTTTTTAGTATCACATACAACCTTTCAGTCGGTTTGCAGTAAAATATTGGACACATTTGCAGGGTAATAAAGTTGTAGAAGCTGCATCTTGCAAATATGTTAAGCCACATGTTTAAACGTTCCTGTGATCTTTTGATGGTAAAAGCCACCCCGTTGTAAACTGTACATTTTATCTAAACGCTTTGTTTGACAAACCGTTAGGTTTTCTACGTGTTGCTTAAGACCCCATTGCAGGCCAATAGTCATAAACGTGATTTATCGATTTATGCGCTATTTTACATTTTTCGTGCCTTGAACAACTCATAATATTTTAATATTTCTCAGCGCACATCTGAGCGGTTACCGTTTTACAGCATTTATTGTAGGTCTTTCAGAATGGCTCCGAAGAAAACACATGTAGCTGAGCTCGAATTGCTGAAAATACGCATTATGGAAATGTGGGAACTTGGTAACGCTATGCAAGGTGACTCAGGTTTAAAGGCGTTGTTCCATATTCAAACAAGGGGAGTAAATGACCTTTACTCCAATTTTAATAAAGTTTTGGTTGATGTCTTAGCGTCCTCTAACGAGGCAGAATTATAAAATTACAACGCTTTACGGAAGGGAGTAGATTCCGCTTATTATTGCATACTGCTGCATCTTGAAACGATGAAAGTACCACAAATCATTGAAAATGCTCCAAGCAGCACGGGATCAAAATTGTTACCGTTAAAGCTCCCACATTTTAATAATGAGGTAACTGAATTTTCATCTTTTATCGATTTATTTGACAGTCTGGTCTATAATAACGCGTCGCTGTCCAATATCGAAAAGCTAAATTACCTTATCAATTCCTGTAGCGGGGAGTCTTTGAAAATCATTAAATCGTTACCCATTTCGGGAGATAATTTTATCATTTCATATAACGCCTTGCGTGAGCGATTTAGCAATCCGCGTTTATTGGCAACTTTGCATTGGAAAGCTATGAAAGACTTTCCACCTTTAAAATCAGAAGACCCTAAGAAACTTAGGGCACTTATTGATTGTTTTTCAGAGAACCTTGCTGTTCTAACTAACTTAAAGTTTCCCACTGAACATTGGAACTTTATTCTAGTCGATTTTTTTTTAGAAAAGCTCGATCCGTTCACTAGAAAACGCTTCGAACTCCAATCGGATCCGAAGCAAATACCCAATTTCGATGATTTGAGATATTTTTTAACTCAACAATGTGCAGCGTTGGAAACCTTTTCTTCAACCGCACCTGTTTCTTATTCGACGACTGTCCATACATCTCACACATCAGTGCCTAAGAAATCCTCAGCGTTTCAATTTAAACTAAAAGTTTCTTCTAACGTAGTTTCACTGGATACACCAAGTAGCTCCAGTGACTCAAAGAATTCATTTTCGCACCATTGTTCTTCTTGCAAGGGCAATCACTTAATTTACAGATGTCAATCGTTTCTAAAGAAAACTCCGACGGAACGTTTCGACATTGTCAAACGCTTACGCCTTTGTTTAAATTGCTTACGAACAGACCATGCGTCCATGCAATGCAAATCTTATAATTCTTGTTGCGCCAAGCCGCATCATACCTTGCTACATTTTGAAGCGCAACCTGCTTCTAGCCGTTCAGCTGAACCGACCGCTACACATATGCATAAAAATGCCAATAGGACGCAGTCACCCTCTCCTATTCCGGCAAATGTTTTGTCTTCACAGACGAATTTAAATCCCGGGGTTACTGTCTTACTCTCCACTGCTGTTGTGGAAGTTCAAGACCGGTCTGGTAGATACAAACCGATCAGGGTACTCTTAGACCCTGGCTCCCAAGCTAGCTTTATTCGAGACGATTGCGTGAGCAAGCTTTGGCTTCCACGCATACGTTCTCAAGTTCCGATTTATGGACTTGGACAGACAACTTCAGCAGTCAATAGGGGTGCCGTCAGCTGCACCATTCGCTCTATGTTAGACTCTGAAAAATCTCTAGAAGTCACAACTTTTGTGCTTTCGTCAATATCTGGCAAATTACCCAGCGTTGAAGTTCCTAATAATTGGGAACACTTATGCGGCCTGCACTTTGCAGACCCGAAAAGGAACTCTCCAGGAACTATTGACATGCTCCTTGGAGCAGATGTTTATCCGTTCATCATCAATGGCGGTGTTATACATGGCAAATTTCTTCAGCCTGCCGCCATAAATACAATTTTTGGTTGGACTATGAGTGGTCCCACAAAAGCTTGCAGTCTGATACTGGCCAAGCATTTTTTACGTCTGTAGAAGATCCTATCGACCAGACCCTAAGGCGGTTTTGGGAGATAGAAGAGTTGCCATCCAAGCCTTATACTTCTCCAGAAGAAGAAAAGGCAGATTTAATTTTTGAAAACACGTTTTCTCGTGACCCTAGCGGTCGTTTTATTGTTGCGTTACCGTTCAACGATACTTTGCCCGTTTTGATAATTGCTTTGAGATGGCTAAAAAGACTATTTTCGTTGGAGCGCAAATTGCATTCTCAACCGGAGCTACGCGCCCAATACAACAATTTCATGCAGGACTATCTTGATGCGGGTCATATGGCATTACTCGATTCTCCGCCCGTTGGGAACGATAATTATTTTTTACCCCATCACCCTGTGTTTAAAGAGGAAGGTCATACTTCTAAAATTCGTGTGGTTTTTGACGCTTCTGCAAAGGCTAAAAACAACGTGTCACTTAATGACACTCAATTGGCTGGACCTAGTCTCCAAAATGACATTTCGTCAATCTTACTTAAATTTCGCTCGCATCGTTTCGTTTTTACTTGTGATGTTCGCCAAATGTATCGACAAATTTTGGTTGCCGAAAAACATCGAAAGTTTCAATTAATTGTGTGGCGGTTCTCCGCAGAAGAACCCATTCAGACTTATCAGCTTAATACAGTGACCTATGGTATTAAGTCATCGCCTTATCTAGCATTAAAAACTCTTCAGCAATTAGCCATTGACGAAGGCAAAAGGTTTCCGTTAGCCGCTGAGGCTATACGGTCAAATCTATATATTGACGATTTCGTCGCCGGTGGAGATTCTATACAATCGGCCCGCGAAATTAAAGATCAACTTATCCGACTTTTACATTTGGCTGGTTTTGAACTTCGAAAATGGAGTTCTAATTCAGTTTCTATTTTGGAAGGCATTCCGTCAGATTTTTGCCAATATACTTCTCTCGATTTCGATTCTGACGAATCAATAAAAATATTAGGTCTTCAATGGTCACCTACAGAAGATATTTTCTCATTTCGGGTTAAACCATTAAACCCAATATGTACAAAGCGCAACATACTTTCACAAGTTGCCAGAATATATGATCCATTAGGGTTTTTAGCCCCACTAACACTTTTTGCAAAACGCCTAATCCAGCATCTGTGGATGTTAGGTTTAATTGGGATGACATCCCACCAGCAGACATTTCGTCTCAATGGCAGCAGTATCAAGAAGAGTTGCCGTTATTATCGTCATTAAAGTTACCACGTTGTTTACCCCCTTCGGATCCTTCTACTTGTCATTTGCATGGGTTTTGCGATGCTAGCGAGGTAGGGTATGCAGCGGTAGTGTATTTCCAGTTCATAAATCAAACTACTGGAGAAATAACTGTACAATTTGTAACCGCTAAAACAAAAGTAGCTCCAATTAAGCGCATTTCAATTCCACGTTTGGAATTATGTGCCGCCGTTTTATTAACCGATTTACTTTCTTTTACCATTTGGTCGTATCAAGGCTTGATTGAAATCTCCGATGTTTCAGCGTGGAGTGATTCTACGGTCGCTCTCACTTGGATACGTTCTCCACCTTTTCGTTGGAAAACTTTTGTGGCAAACCGTGTTAGCCACATTCAAGAAATCATTGCACCTAGCCGATGGTTTTATATTAAATCTTCACATAATCCGGCTGATCCTGCATCTCGGGGATTAATGCCAAGCGCGGTTATTTCATGTTCGCTATGGTGGGCGGGGCCTGAATGGCTTCACTACCCTAGTGACTCGTGGCCGCCTCAACCAACATTGTCAACCTCAATTGCTGAGGTAACTACGGAAAAGAAGGTCCTAACATTTGTCGCTCAAACAGATCCAAACGTCATTGACATTTTACTAAGTCGCTTTTCATCGTTATATAAAATCCAAGGCATCGTGGCTTACATTTATAGATTTTCTAAACCCATGGCTCAACGTCATACGGGTCCCTTAACAGACATTGAATTACACAATGCTCTCAGAATTTCTGGATCCTTTCTATTAAAAATTCAATCAGAAATTATTTATCATCATGTCATAGATGTTTTCGTACCAAACCGGTCCTGGTAACTCCTCCTATGGGAGACCTGCCGGCAGCACGTATTACCCAAATCAAACCGTTCAGTATTGTTGGTGTTGATTTTGCTGGCCCTCTTTTAATAAAGGCTAACCGCCTACGAGGCTCTAAATCTCTTAAGGCCTATATTTGTATTTTTGTTTGTTTTGCCACTAAGGCAGCACATATTGAACTTGTTTCGGATTTGTCGGCAGACGCGTTTCTTGCCGCTTTGCGACGATTTATAGCACGTCGAAGACGCTGTTCTCAAATATTTAGTGACTGCGGTACTAATTTTGTAGGTGCCTATCGTCAGCTTATGAGTTATCTGCATAGTGCAGTAACCTCAGAAAAGATAAAGTGGTCGTTTAATCCACCTAGCGCCCCTCACTTCGGTGGCTTGTGGGAAAGCGGTGTTAAGTCGGTAAAGACACACCTAGCTCGCGTAATCGGCGAACAAAAACTTACCTTTGAGGAACTTTACACAGTTCTTACTCAAATTGAATCTGTTCTAAATTCAAGGCCACTCTGCGCTTTGAGTTCGGATCCAAATGACTTGCGTTGCTTAACACAAGGTCATTTCCTAACTATGGAGCCTCTTTCTGCACCACCAGATGAGGACCATTCAACCAACGTTTTATCCTTAAAGAGCAGGTGGAAACTCCTGCAAAAACTCCATCAAGATTTTTGGGCTCGCTGGAGCCATGAGTACTTACATACTCTGAATCAGAAGGTTAAATGGCACTCTAAGGTAGGTGTCCGACAAGTTGAAAAAGACACTATTGTCCTCATCAAGGACGACCAGCTTTCTCCACTTCAATGGAAGTTTGGTCGTATTATTAATACCTTTCCCGGTGCGAACGGTATTATACGTGTCGCGGAGATCAAAACTGCACATGGCACATTAAAACGACCTTTGGTCAAACTAGCGCCGCTACCGGTATTTTAATTTTATTTTATGTTTAGATGTATATACACATTTCTTACATGTATAGTAGTATATTATTTTTAAATATTTGCTTATTTACATATATATTTTTATTTTTGCATAGTTGGTAATATCTCTCGCTGTAGTGTACCACCCTATTTTTCGTTACCTGTTTTCCTAGCAAGGTCAAATCCCATGTGATTTCCTTCACCCAACCTACTTCCCTCCTTTTCAAAATTCTATGAATTTGGTGGGCGGTATGTTACGTCATCATCGAACATTTATTGGTATTAGTGACGATAAATACTATTAGTGCGGGCACCCTACAGTTTAGTGAAACATTTTATGCCGGCAGTGCGTGAAGTGGACAGTCGTACTTGAACCGTTGCAGAAGCGAGTGGTATGAGAGCTTTTGGAAGCGACACCATCACCCAAACGTGCGTGTTCTTGGTTGTCCGCGAAGCTTTTGTGTGTGAACTTTTATTGCCCCGAGCGGCACAGGCTTTAAGGTATTTATATCCTTTATTAAGTAGTTTGTTGTAGTTGTTTTAGTTATTACATAACCGCTCCACTGCCATCGGTATTGCTACAAAAAGCAATTGGTCCTTGCCTATAATTAGCATTTCTATATCACCTCATTCATCCCCATACCAGCCAGATGCACTATGATTAATTTATATTAATTTATATTATCAACAATAAATTTATGTCGATCTCTACAATAATTTATCTCACTCAGGGTAATTTATTTGAACCACTAGTATATATCACGTCACGAATTTCAAAGTTTGAACTAAAACATATCGTAGCTTTAATCGCAACTTAACTTCAAAACTAACGTCGTGATCAAAGCTCGATCAAAACTATTATTATAATCAAAGCTGCAATTAGAGCTGAAACTTCAGAATCCCTTAACGCTAATTTATACATTATCCATTGTTCTAGGTTAGTCTACAACTCAGAAAATGCAAATGACATTCTCAAGATTTCCCATTGTAATCTTTAAATGTAAAGTCTGGTACCTGTCAATCAAAAGATCTCGCGTCGCAGGACCTGTCTATCATGTTTCGTATTTAAGACCTTTGTTTGCGTACTAATCTAATTTTTGTGGCCGCAAGCAGACCGATTGGCGTTACAGTATCTTATCAAAGTCATCTAGTCTGCGTTGTGCTGACTTCCTACCTGGCGCGATACTAATCTTTATTTTCCACATTGACGCTTAAATACTCTTTGTTATTGTAAGGTATACCTTTAGCCACCTAGGTGTATAAGGCACCAAAAATTTTATCGTAGAACAATTTTCACCTTGTGCGTCCGATTCTTTCCGCCGCAATTCACCGAGTACTCTTCTTTTTCTACGGGTAGAGAATCCCTTTACTCTACTCGTTCTAAAACACCCTCATCCTACATTCTTTGGTCGCGGGATTGCGATGTACTGTTAGAGTTGCCCTTCACTCAAAAGAATAAAATTTGAACTGTAGGTCCACAATTAATTGTACACACGCGAAAAGTCAAGTGCACCAACTAAACACAATTCCAAAATAATCTACGTCAATTCCACATATCTTTGTCACGATCTAATTAATCGCCTCTTTCCTCGTCTAAATCCAAAATTCTTCCCCTTAAAGGAATTCTAGACCTGCGGCGAAGTACAAAAGTCCACATCCTAAATTCCCCCATTACCTTTTCGAACTCAGGTTTTTACTTCGGCCTTATCATCGATACCCGCCTAAAAACCAATTCCCACCTCTAAAACCAAATTCATACTCCACAACTTCCATCGCTCCCTTTCAAAATCAGTTCGCTTTACAAACCCGACGCGTAAACTTATCCTCAACTTAATCATCATTCCAATAATTCGCTACGCAGTTGACACTTGGTTTCCCCTAATATTCTACCCCAACCCTTCCTCCGCAAGTCACAAGCTCGACATAATCATTCGACCCCTCCTCCTCAACTACTCCCGAGATTATGGAACAGCCTCCACCGTCGCACTCTACGCTCTCTTATAGACACCCGAATTTATCCTCCATTTCTTTAGACAAATCCGAAACCTAAAAAATCCGATTATTGTCCTGCACGACAGGACCGTATATCCGTACGAATATAACACTCTATCCAAGACAGAGATTAAAACCCTCATTCACAGATCCCTAATCTGGCAAGAATCCTGAACCTTTTCCCACATAGGAAGACACACATATGAGATTTCCCAGTTATCTTCGACATCCTACTTTCATACGCTACCATCTTCCAATTTCTTGACCAGACATGGCCTCTTTCGCTCCAAACTACATCAACTTCACTTACCTCAATTTCGCTGCTGCCTCTGCAACGAACTAACAGAAGTAACCCCTCTCCACCTCATATACTCCTGCCCGCTAACTCACAACTCCCGATCCAAATTGAAGGCTGCACTCTATTTCAACCAACACACTTTACTACCAAGTTTAAATCTATTAGAAACTCACCATCCACAGGCCCTCAATTCATTCCTAATCGACATCCTTTCCAATAAACCCCCATCCCAACCCAGCGATATTATCTCGGCACACATCTCTAGTACACACGCGCTCGCGCATGCGCACGCGCGCGCACACACACACACACACACACATACACACACCACATGCACGCTCACAACGCAGTCAAGCAGAACATCATACTTCCAAACGCCTAATCATAAAAGACGACAACGAGCAAGGGCAGACCGCCTCCACACCAACGTCTTCAAACAGGATATGAACATTTAGCTATCTTACTGTAGCATGTACTAGGTTGGGCCATTGGACTGTGTATAATTATCAATAAATGACACTAAAATTTTAAAAAAATGAAAATGAAATCGCAATTATGAAAGTAAAGGATACGATAGAGTTCTTTAGATCAAGCTTTTTACTTATGTTTAGATATAGACAGGAGGCTACGTTCAAAATCACGACTGTAAACTAATTATTAAATACAGATATTGGATAATTGCAGAAGTCAATCTTACACATTTATTCGGGTATTTTCCCCCGATAATAGAATACGTAGAATGTCTTTAAAACTATGCAAGTATCGGCACAACGTCAAATAACAAAAATTTATTATCTTATGACAATTAATTTGTAACCTTTGTTCCGATGAAGGTCTTTATTTCTAATTATTTCTCGGAAATCCTACATTTCAATTTAGATAATTATTCGCCAGTTACTTAAAATCGTGTGTTTCAACCTTCTTACAAAAATGATTTTTTGAAAATATTTTTTTACTTGCGACTTAACTCACTTAATTTCAAAATGCTCTTAGTACTCTTACATTTACAACGGATTCTTACATTTAAAAGTTCGATAAATACAACACCGCAAGCGGGGTTTACTAGACACCATCGGCAGTTGGTAGCGCTAATCTTATACAGATTTTGGGCGCGCTCATCTGCCAATGACGTCACCAAGGCGCAAAATTAAGACGCAATTATCGGAAAAATATATACATTTAAGACAATGGATCATAATAGCGAAACAAATTAACAGAGAGAGTACTCACATAAGACATCCGGCGTCCGGCGGGATTGAGTTAAAGTTGGCTTCTCTAAAGTCCATCAGGCTACTGAAGGCCCTTTTGAGGTAGTTAAAGATGGTGACTCCTGCCAACGTTCCTTCAAACGCTCCGACCTGCTACGGCAGTCATGGGCTCGTTCATCTAGGGTCGTGCAGTACGGTTCGCCTAGGCGGCTGCAAATTTCATCCTACCTATGCAGGGAAAGACGGGAACATGGTAAAGGTCGACAAACAAGATAATCAGGGCAAGAAAATCTACATAGATAAAGATAAGGCACGATACGATACGTGACACGACCACACTCCTTGAAGATCAAAGGCAAACAGCCACGTTAAAGAGTCTAACGGAAACCTCTCACCACTTTGTCCCTACTCCACTCGCGTCGCGCGATCTGGCGCAACGCACTGTGACGTAACGGAAATACGCGCCCCGAGTCTTTTAAAATTATGGCGCGAAACTTCCGCACATCAAAATTAACCTAAAAACAATGTTTAAGGACCAATTTGATTGGCACGTAACAGTACAACAATCAACGTTATTACATTTACAACACAAAAATGTCTTCACTTCAAAAGAAGCATACGTTTTTAAAGTAAAATAGCAAAAACACATCTGATATCGTTTTATAACATAATAAAATTTTTTTTTGGCGAATCTTTCTTCCATTAGGTTTATTTAAAGAAATACAACTTGGTCTATTTAATTACTCTTTTACGATTGACGGCGTTCGAAGTTCGCTTCTGAATTAATACCATTCTTTTTTCACGCATGTTTTGATATTTTTTATTTTGACAACAATCTTTTTGATGCTGTTGTACCTAAACTAAACCTCCCATAAAGCACATGGACCTGACAACATAACGAACTCTATCATCCAAACATCTTAAATTCGCTAATTTCCCATGCAACATCCTTCAAATAATAAAACCGGTCGTACCGCAACCCGAAGCTACAATTTGTACTTTATTTCCAAAACCTTAACCCAGGGTTACCTCCCAGCATCCATCCTAACTTCGACCCTATGGAACTTGCATTTAACCTCCTATTAATCTTCGACATTCCTAACCTGCTGAGTATTTTGTGTACCTTATTCACGGCAATTTGCGCTCCTCACTTGAATTCACTGCAAACACCTTAAACTTCATCGAATCTTGGTCTCTCCAAAATAAGCAACTCCTTCCCTTTAAAAATTTAAACTAGTAATGTTACAAGACGACCTTGACCTTCGCCATAGTCCTAAAGTACACATCTTAGAAAATCCGTTAACTTCCTCTGGCTTCATTTCCTACTTGGGTATCTGTCTCGAAACCAAGCTACGTATGTATTCCCATTTATCACCCTACGCTCCAAACCAAAATCGATCTTATATAAACTACTAAAATTCATCCATCTTACTCACCCCATCCGGAAACATCCTAAATCAAATAATTACTCCCGTTAACCGATACTGGGTTGACTCCTGGTACCCCCAAGCAACGCCCCGGTCACGAAGAATATTAATCCTATAATTTGCCCCTTTATTTTCTACGCAACAGGCGCCTTCAGAACCACCCCCGCGATTGCACTATACTTTCTACCAAAAATTCCGACCTTAGAAATCCTCTTTTATGCATCGGTCCAACTCAGTCATCTAAACAACTGTTCCATCCACCTGCGTGACCGCATCTACTCCACGTTGAGTATTAGATAATAATAACAAATCATGTATATAGATAGTGAACACTGTACCCCACCTGCAATTCAAGAGGCGGAAAAAATAACATCCATGAAATTGTTGCCTGAAAAGTCTAAACAAAGATATGAGTACGCATATGACCAATGTATTTCATGGCAAAGAACCAAGAAAATAAAAAGCTCCTTCTCCGAGAACGTTATGCTGGCATTATGGACGAACTTTCCAATACAGTTCAGGGTTCTACACTATGGACCCAGTATTCGATGTTACGTACTACGTTATCTATCCACCATAATGTAGACATTTCAAAGTATCATAAATTAAAAGCTTTTTTAAGCGCAAAAGTGAAGGATATAAACCCAAAAAGCCAAAATTTTGATACAACAAGAGATGAATGAATTTATTATTAAAGCTTCTGATGAAATTCATTTACTTACAAAGGTCAGTATGGAGATCCCTTTTTTAAATTACAACTTCTTTTAGGTTGTGCTTGTTATGGGTATATCTGGTGCGTGCCGTAAACAAGAGATTACCCAGTTAACTATTAATGACATTGAAGAGTTGGGTACTGCGGTTGTAATCAAAATTGTCAATACTAAAAATAAAAGTTGTCGAAAGTTTACAATTACCTGACAGGTTTATAGCATATATGAGAAGTATGCCAATTTGAGACTTCAAACAAGCGAAACCCGTTTTTCTCTTAACTATAGAAACCAAAAATGCACACAACAAGTGATGGGCATTAACAAAATAGGAAAGTTACCTAAAGCAGTAGCTACATTTTTAAATCTAAGCAATCCAGAACAATACACTGGTCACTCGTTTCGCCGGTCATCTACTAGTATATTAGTAGATGCAGGAGGGGATTTAACTACTCTGAAGAGGCGTGGAAGTTGGAAGTCATCCACAGTTGCAGAGGAATATATTGACGATTCCGCTACTAACAGACTAAATATTGCTAGTAAAATGATGTGTGCCATCGGTAGTAGTTCCAAATCAGTCACCCCACCTTCAGAAAATTTTAGTGAAAATGTTACTATACAATTAACCGAAGGAAAGGCAAATTTGTCTAATACTCCGGTGCAATTCGTGGGTTGCAGTAATAATAATTTTACTTTCAGTTTTCACTATAATAGTAATAATAATTAGTTAATTGTCGTTATTCAGTTACTTATTAATTATAGGTTCTTTTCCCTATTTTTCAGTTTATTGCCACTATTTATAATTTCTAAAATTCCATAATTAAAACTTTTAAAAAAGGTTTTTCGTAATTGTTTTTAGTGGTGGTCGTCTGAAAAATAGGTACAGTCTTCGCGTGGAAAGTGACATTTCACACTCGTAATGTAATATACTATTACGGTATCTTACAATTTACATATCCAATTGTAAATGTGGTTCGTAGTAATTTGGTAGAAAATTAATATTCCGTTAAATAATTATGTTGTTTTGGATTATGACATGGCGACGGAATTAATTTTGTTTAAATTTAACCATGATATTATCGGGAAAGGGAGTTGGAAACTTGTAAAACGTTAAGAACAAGTGCGTATTAATTATAAATATAAGCTTTATTTGTGGGATATATTGTTAGTTAAACAGTAAAAATTGAGTATTTTTAATGGACAATAAATAGAATGATGAAAGGAAAATGAATTGTCGAACGAAAGCGTTAGAATTGCACTGTTTTTTATGTATTGTTATTAAGAACATTTCTGGGAATGGGATTTAGCATGTCATGTATATTAATATTTGAAATTGGGACAATAATGTGGTAGTATTATTTATAGATTATTTCTTTAAGGATTTCTGTTAGTACTACCTCACCAGTTGGATGTTACTTTTGATCTGTTTGTTTTTAAACTTAATGTATGTATATCTGTATTTCAGAAATTTACAGTTAATAGAGTTTAAGTTTAGGTTAATTTTATTTGTAGGTGTTTATAATATAGGTAAAAGTTGATAGATTTGTGAAAGGACATCCAGCAATCCCAGTCATGAAGTCGTACTTGGGAGAAACCGTTATTTTAAAATTTCTTTAATTTAACCAAAAGTTAATGAGAGTTTTTAAGGTATGGTATAGGAAGGTAACGTATAATGCTACGAGATGTGGGAAACCAAAATCGAAAGAGAGCTATCGCCCTTCCCCTTATGACAACTAATAAAGCTTTTGGGCATCAACCTACCGATTTGAGTCTTTCTAGCAGAAGAGTGTTTAAGGAAACGATTTTAACAATTTATATTACAACATAGGTTGATGAAGCCTTGTGTACACGTTTTCTTACTTTCTACCAATTTAAAATAAACACATTATAAGAAAACTCCAAGTTTTGTTCACTTAATCAAGCATAAATATCGCAGTATATAACAAACACAACAAAAGAAGAAAGCCTAAGAACCATCCTTAATTGGCCAAGTATGCGTGTATCTAAAAAGAAGAAGAATATATTAAATGTATCAATCATAGACATCCAACTAAATTAACTGGTAATAAAAATTATTCCATATAATAATTTCCGGTTTTTAATACGCTTTCAGTAAGCGTGCACAAATGCAAAAAGTCCTCGCAATAAAATACGTTATATTCAACGAATTATTAAATGTATATCAGCACGAAATGTATAGCAGGTGGAATTAGCAATTCAATGACTTACAAGTTTGTTGATCATATACAAAACTCAAACGACCTTGTAGTGCAGGACAAAGAGGTTATAGGTAATACAATATTCTAACTTTGCGTTGAAGGAAAGCATCCAATACAAGAGCACTTTCACCTGTAACGGTAATTTTTAGACGTTTGGAAACTTGTTTCTCTAACAATCCCATGTTTTTAACTACCATCTCTTTGGTTACTCAATGTACAGCGCATCCGCAAGACTATCGTTGCGTAGCTCTGTTCTGCTGTTGGTTTCGAATAACTGAAGATAAAAAGTTCCCTTCCCTTATGATCCGTTGGTTTATATAAGTTATAGGGTCCCTGGTAATTACCCAATTTTTATTGTTCACGCGGATTGTGCATCTAAAGCTGTCCTATTGGTGAATTCGATGTATTTCTGTTTATGTCTACGGTAATTTTAACAGTTTTGAAACGGATGTCGTTTGTTTATGTTAGCAACGCATTTTTTATAACTATAAATTTATGAGTTTATTACTACTGAGGAAATTATATCATGGTTCGGTTTCTTTAAATTGTGCGAGCTCTTAATTCCTCCCACGGTTTACATGTACCGCTTTAATGTTTAACGGCAGGTTTTATTACTATTGGCGTTGAAGAGTGTGTCGGCTCAATTGCATGATACAATGGTATGTTTTATAAAACATTTGTGAATGAGTTCGAATATGCTGGATTATTTACAGCAATCTATCTGTATTTTTCTAAATTAATACAAAGAGTGAAAAGTTCCTGTGTTTATTGCTGGTTTATTGCTTTGTTTGAATTCGAGTTTGCCGGTTGTCTTTATCTATTTATGCATTACAACTGCTTTAAAAGTGTTCTTTTGGCATGTTGTACCCTAATATTTCAATCAATTATCACATGGTTTCCTAAACTGGGTTCAAATTGATCAAGACTTACGTTCTAGCATGTGCTTTCTGCGGGGCTAATTCTATTTCTTCAAGTGCGATGCACGTGTTTCACGAGAAGCTAATATCATCAGTGCATCGGTAAGTTACTTACGTGCTTAGTAATACTAGTAGGGTTTTTCCTTTTTAAGCTCTTTTACGTAGGCCTAATTGCTTTTCTGCATAGACCCAGCTATGGTCCTGATTACCGTGAACACGACCTCTCAGTGAGCGAGGTGACAATGTTTTGCTGGTACACCTCCGCGGATGATTAAGCGTGCAAGATAAGGTGAGAGTACGATGTTTAGCTATTTCACTTTAACGAATTTAGACACAAGATAAGTATCTCGACACGTGAGGTATGTGCCGATTTTTTCTCTTCCATTTTTTGCTATATGTGCGTAACAGATGAACCATGAATAAATTCAGCTTACAAAACCTGTTCAGAAACTAGCTTCACCCGTGATTTTTTTTGTACTGTAATGTACAATATGTTCAACTTAAAAAGGTTTGTCTAGAAGAAATCATATTTATTACTTTGTTATGACTCATAAATTTTACACGTACCATACGAAATGCGCTCTTTGTATCGGAATTATAAAAATTGTCAGTAAAATATCTCTTTATCTTTTTAAACAGAATGTGTTGGGTTAATTGGCAATTAACTATTAATTTATTTACTATTAATTTACAATATGCTTATATCATACAGGGCGATTATTTATACACGCGCAGTTTGCGTTTTGCATTCTACATCAATGAATAAAGGTACGCTTGTACTATACAGGACGTAACCATGAATTTACGGAAAATTTCATTTTTTCCGGATTCTATTATATTTTAGTGGGATTTATTTTTAGAATTATGAAAGGAATTATATTTGTGTTAAAATGGGACAGGTACAGTGTTACGGTTATAGCTTTAACAAATATCTTTTATAACTATCTAGGGTAGCACGGGTACTAGTGAGGTAGAACACAACTCGTCAGGTGGTGAGAAGAAAATAATTATCCTTTCTTTCGGTCTGGATATCTTTTAAGGTTGTATTCTGGTAAATGGAACAATTAAAGATGAAGCATATTATCAGTTTTCGTATTACAACAAAGTGACGTACTTTCTTACATTATGCGAGCAGTAAATTAATGTGACCCTTAGTAGTCGATCACGTTGGCGTACTTTATAATAATATTCAAACAATAAACGATAATCTTTAAGTGATTTGTCGGAGCAGTAAATGGCGGACACCGTTTGGCTGTTGAGGATCATTTCCTAAGGATATCCAATTCATCTCAAGGCTGTTGTAACTTTTGCGATAATTTCGGTAGCTACTGATGGTAGAGAAAAGTGGACATGGATACGAAAATTAAAATTACTGATAATAAACAAAACAATTAACTAAGGATTTTAAAACTAGACAAACAATTACTTACCTTTGTGGTTATAACGAAGCGAAGCATATTTATTTTATAGCGGTCGTTCTGGACGAAATGCGGTTGAAAAAACACTGTTGCAGGTGTCCCTCTAGTACGGAGTACAAAAGTCGACTCTACTAATGGTGAAGCGTAGAACATGTAATTTTGCGGCCTTCTACCACGAAAATCGATACTACCATGCTTCGTGTGTTTTCCAAGGTGATAAGAATGTTCTTGCACATGCGAAGAGCAGAGTTTATCAATATCGCGGCACTTTGTAGAGGCGCTGTGTTTGAAGTAATACACGGTACATAAAATAACATTTTTAAATACGGGCGGACGTAAATAATCGACAAATTTCAACTTCGAAAATAAATTAAGCTGTAAATTGTACAATATAAACGGAACATACCTTAAGCGGTAAATTATATACAATATAAACGGAACAGCTGTAATTGTAAACTTCTGAGTTTTAATTAATAATATATCATTAATTTGAGTGTTTGATAAAGTTTTTCTACGTTTAAAATTACATTTTCAGTTGTTCACTTTCTAACGATGTTGAGAATGAAATTCCACGTTCCTATAGTCGGGCTTTTTCGTAGCGCACAAACTATATTTTTCAGATTTTTAGTCAAGCTTACCATACCGTTTTGCGTATTCTTTTTGTATCGTATTTATTGCTTAATTTCTAGCATCATAGGAACACATAATACCCTGATGAAAATAGTAGCAAAATTACCAAATGAGCTATACATAGGCAACGTACATCGTTAACGTTAGCTGCAAAAACCGCGTAATGCTTAAGTCGTAACTGAAATCACGGATATATAAAGTTTATGTACTTAAATAAAGCTAGGGTTAAATTTTAATTTTAGAGGGAAATAAACTACGAATTTGCAAAAGCGCAGTTAATTCCGTTTTATGAATCAGGTTGAACGAAATAAACTGCACTATCGTGCATAATATTTAGCCAGGAAAGCGCTATGCTACATGGAAATTGTACAATAATTTCCAAACGTACTCATGAACGTACAGGGCACGAACACGGAACCGAATATTTTTCTAAGTCTTTGCTTGATATTTACCGATTTGTTTGTTTTAAAATTCAGGTTGTCTTTTAGCGGAAAACGCAGCATTTTAAACACTGTTCCAAATGCAAAGGATGCGACATTGGTGCTTTAAATATTAAAAGGGTTTACGAAACAAATTTCCTATTGCGAGACTGTAATATTTGTGTATACAGGTTGGGATAAAGTATGGAATCAAGTGAATATCTTTAAAACGAAAAGGACGATATTTATGAAACTTTGTAGATAAATGCAATGAGGCAAAATGCATCTGATGTGATTTTTTGGTTAATAATGTACTTCCGGTTTAGCCGGAAATGCCCTCAATTTTTTTTATTTAAATGGGTCACCCTGTATATTTTTGCAGATCTTGATAGATCTTGTTATTTCGAATTCATACATATCAGGGTTAATGGAAATAATCTGTAAAAACAAGATACTAAGGCACTTTACATTTACTCAATAATACATTTTATTTATAAGATTAACGAGAATGAGAATAATATTGAATTTAATTTAAACAAAATCATTTTAAATGTTCAAAATGCTCGCCGTTTATTTCCTGACAATATGCAAGTCTATTAATAAATTCCTGAATTACTCTTTCCAAGACTTCTCCATGGATGAGTTCACATTCATCGATGATTCTTTGTTTCAATTCCTGCAGGGATGTTGGTCGTCTAATGTAAACATGTGATTTCAGGTAACTCCAAAGAAAGAAATCTAACAGACTGTGGTCTGGAGAACGAGCAGGCCACCCTACAAATCCTCTATGTCCAATCCATTGATTTGGAAAATTTGCATCTAAAAAATTCAAAACCGGTCTATCATAGTGAGAAGGCGCTCCATCTTGTTGAAACCAAACATTTTGTGGTAACTGCCCATTTTGATGGAGTGCAGGAATAATTTGGTTATTTAGTAATTCTAAATACTTGTCACCATTCAAGTTTCCGTTTATAAAAAATGGGCCTCTAAGCATATTTTTCACAATTCCCATCCAAACATTCAACTTTTGTGGATGTTGGGTATGGGCTTCATAAATCCAATGAGGATTCTTATTTGACCAATACCTTGAGTTATGGCGAATAACTGTTCCATTTAAACAAAAAGATGCCTCATCCGAAAACACTACATTATTTGCAAAATGCTCGTCGACATTACAGATGTCTATCATTCGTTCGCAAAACTCCAGCCGTCGGTCAAAATCATCATCAGACAATTGTATTTTATACGGTATATTTTATACGGATGATATTTTTCACTTTTTAACATCTTCCCTACAGAACGTCGACTTATACCGTGGTTTAGTGCCAAATCTGTGGTAGAAGTTTGAGGTGATTCCTTTAATTCAATAGCAATGTTTTGTCTAACAGCTTCGTTCGTTGCGATCTGTGGTCTTCCAGTTTTTGGCAAAATTTTGACCATCCCTGTTGCATTAAAACGTTGTAATGTTTTAGTAACTATTGAACGTGATATAGGATTTCTTTCAGGATGCAAATCATTAAAAATATGACAAACTTCTTCCCTAGTTCTAACACGATCGCCAAAACCAATCATCATTAATATTTCAATTCGATCTTTCTCACTTAAATGTACCATTTTTAACCGTACAATTTATTACCGTAAATTACAATTAACTTGACAGTTTGTCTTGACATTTTTCCAACAGCTACTTTACTAAACAGTACACGTTTAATACAAAATAAACATCAATTTGCTAATCTAAATGGTTTTTATTCTAATGCGTAAAAACTTAGAAGTGATTGTACTAAAGTGCTGTAGTGTCTCGTTTTTACAGATTATTTCCATTAACCCCGGTATGTATGAATTCGAAATAACAAGATCTATCAAGATCTGCAAAAATATTTAGGGTATCCCATTTAATTAAAAACAATTGAGGGCACTTCCGGCTAAACCGGAAGTACATTATTAACAAAAAAAATCACATCAGATGCATTTTGCCTCATTGCATTTATCTACAAAGTTTCATAAATATCGTCCTTTTCGTTTTAAAGATATTCACTTGGTTCCATACTTTATCCCAACCCTGTATAAGTATGAATCCTAAACGACCAAAAGGATTTATTATTGTATTTTTTTTAGGTAGTAAATTTTTACGAGTTTGCTATCACTCAAGAAAAACTTTTGTTCATAGGAAAGAAACAGTCCAATTCTAGTAATTCAATATTATTCTTAGCAAACCTTTGACACTCCGGCGAGGTTTCATAATTGCAATTTTGTATATGTGGCCCCAGAAGTTGTAGGAGATCTTTCGCTGTCTTTCTGGGTTTCATCTATTTATAACTTTGCAATTACTAAAACCAATGCAAGATTTGAATTGCCTTCGCAATTCTGCCATTTTTTTACTAAGACAGAAGTACGATTATTAATCTAGGACTAGAGTGTAACGTATTTTTTTTCTAGTTACACTTCGTTCTTTAACATAAAAAATAAAACAGCTATAATTTAAAATATTTAATTTGTGAATTTCCGTCCAATAGAAATTAATGCGTAGTATTGATAATAACACATAGATTCCTTTACCTTTATGCTCTAAGGTTCGTTACTAAGCTCTGTCGAGTTGTCAATTTGTTCACTTTATTATCAGCGTTCGAACGGGCAAGCTGCTCTACAAGATAGTGGAGTCAAGATGGTCGTGTGTAGGCACGTGGCCTCTAACAGAGTAAGAAAAAGAACTTATAATTGATTGATTCTTGGTGTCTGGAGGTCGAACCTAACAGCTATAGCGTGAGCATGTCTTTCTATAAGTCCCACCTAGAGTGGTTCAGTTGCTCCCTGCAGGCCTAAGGAGATGGAAGCCCCTTTACATCATTAATACATGCAATATCTTATATCATATCCTAATCCAATATCTTATATAACATCTTGAAGCAATATCATAAATGGCTACATCTTATATAATATCTTCATGCAGTATCAAGGAAGGCAATTTCGTATAGGTTCTAAATTTTGTTGGAGTATTAAATTCAATCAAGCAGAAGTTAGTTTCATCAAATAATAGTTGTATTCAGAAGAACTTTGATAATCGATGGTTAAGGAAATTTCCATACAACTGAGGTCAAGGTCCTAATTCTTTCGTTCAGAGCAAATAACACGTGAGTGTACTTTAGAATTTAATCAATTTGAATATTAATTAAGTTGCAATAAGAAAGTAGAACATTAAAAATTTCGTATCGTAAAAAGCTTTTAAGAAAATAGCAAATTAAATAACTAACCTATTGTTTGTCAGAATGTTGCACGTGCACACAAAGTGTACATTTAAAAAGTTGTGAATGACATTTTATGTCAGATATATAAAAAACATAGATTCAGTTGTCCTATTTAGACCTCACATGTCGTCTTACGTTAATTTAAAGTATGTTTGAATATTTTGAGGTCATGAACTTTTATTTTTCATCGACATGTGGAATTCGAGTACTAACTGTTAAATAAATGTAACTTAGAATAACTATATAATATTTCAACAACGCTTTGATAATTAAATTTTACTGTGAAGGTCGAGGAAGTACTTCATTGGCTTAAAGAAAATTATGTGTTATGAATAACTTAGAAAATTTCAAGTCAGCATATTTAAATTTTGTAGAAAGATCCATTCAGAGATCTTTAGATTATTAAATGCAATTCTTTACTAGTATATTTCTGTTTCATAAAAATTATTAAGAGAAAATGTTATAAAGATACGAATTTAAAAATTATAGTAACATGAATCTAGAATTTATTCAAATAGAATCTATTTTGTTTTTGAATGACTCTTTATTATTTAAAAGTTTAAGTAAAAATTACAAGTCATCCCTGATCAGAAATTGTGTGTAATGAAAACAAATTCCCTGGGTGTATATTTTAGAAACCTAAATTCTATTATTTTATTTTTGGCAAATATTTTTGAGGACACAAATGGTGTCCATGTTGTACCTTTGTTTGTTCACAGGTCAAGCCGAGACATCTGTATGACATCTGGTGTTTGAGGTCTTGGTAAGTGTGTTTAAAAGAGTGAAATTCAGGTTTTATGGCTATGTTAGTGGTGTTGACATAAGGTTTCCGCATTCCCCTAATACAAGCACAGTTAAATTTTGTTGGTTATAGTATTGAAAAATACGGTGGCGCTCATTAATTATATTTTTGGTCTTTTGACAACCCATGACCCAAGCTCATGATCTACCCAGAGCTAACGCTCGACTAGCCGTTTATGTCTTAAGAGTTTTTCTTTATCTTAAGCCATTCTCCACCCAACTTTACCTTGGGCTTACATTAATAAGAAGAAATTCTCGACCTTGTGATATCAGGTTAGGGTTTAGGAAATGTAAAGGTATAATTTTTTAACTGATAGTCACGAGGGTATAATAAAAAAAAGTTAGATATAATTTTTTTATTACAAGAGGAACGGTAGTTTTAAAAAACGGAACTCGCTGTCATTTTAAAAACTGCGTCTTTGAGATATCAAATATACAAGCTACCATAAGATTTATAATTATCTAAACGATACATTATTGTTATTGGTCCATAAATTATTTCTATAAATTACAATTTTCTTTGAATTTAGTTTCAAAGACAACACCTGCTAAAGGGTGTAATTTGCCAGTTGTACTAGCTACAGTGGGCGGTGGTCCTTGGAAACTTATTCTTAATCGTATACTGTAATAAAATAAAGCAACTCTGACACACGAAATTACGTATACTGGGCTAAATACAAGCCTCAGTACACGTTTTTTTCTTTTCTTGTTTACATAATATTTAATCCTAATAGTCCTACCTACTATCTAATCATCAAAAATCAATAACAAAAGGCATATGCAAAAATCCCTTATATTCAGTCTTACTGTTTAATACCCTACACCATAAAATTAAAAATTAAACTACCACTTATCTTGTAACAATTTCGATTTTCTGTTATTCAAATACACAATTTTTGTTCAATACACCTAACCAATTAATGTTAAAATTCTATTGAAACCTTTTATTATAAAATTCATACATAGTACGCCCTCTACATTAGAATAGCAAAAGTACACTTCAAGTGAATTTCTAGTTGTTTGTATCTTGTTTCAATATCCTCTGTCCCGGCGCATGCTCATATAATCAAGATTGCCTCGTGGAATAAGCCATTTTTAATATCAGATGTAGTCCGTAGACAGGTATTATTCTAGGCTTGCAAGTTTTTAATTAAACATGCCGCCCGAACAATTATTTAAGTGGGGTCAACATGTACCATAAGTTAGTTTTGGTAATAGCATCGGCCTAAAATGGTTGTAGATATATTTTTACGCGCAAGTTCTTCTAATTCTTCAAGTTTTTATTCCTTTTTTTGTTTAGAGTTTTAAGGATTAAACTACCTATCATTAAATATGGAGATAATTATAATTCCGAATTTTAAAATATTAAAGTCAAGTTACAAGTAAAGAAGTTATGGAAATTTAAGTATTGTAAAGAATACATTTGTTAAACATAAAGCATACACTAAAGTGAGAAGCAGTTTCAATTGTTACTAGTCAGGAATGTAGAAATCCGCACACGTTATTGGTTTGTATGAAGGTTAAATCCAGACCTCTGGGTCAGCCACGCTCAACTATAGGAGTAAGGACGCAGATATTTAAAAAATAATTTATATAATGAAAAAAACCTCGGCTAGAAGCAGATGGCCAGCGGTGAGTCATCCTCCATTTTTATACTTATATCTTTTCAAGAAACTTTTAATATAATTATATGATAATTGGAATACAAAAATGTGAAAACAATTAATCTGAAAAGAAAACGAACAAAAATATGTCAGTACTACAATTACAATTCATCTCGCCGTGCAGTATCATCATCTTCAGTCTCTTCTTCAACTGGCTCTTCTGCTGCACCATCCTCAACACCACCTGACTCTACAAACTTTTAATTAAAAAGCTCAGATACATTTTCCAATAAGCTATATATAAGTTTGTTTAAAATTAATTCTATAAATTTTTGCTAAAGTTCATAGTTCAATTAATTTGGTTCATTTAAAAATTTAATTTAAAATTTTAATATTTGAATAAGAAATAATTGACCTTAACATTTTAAGATCTTTGCATAAGATTATGTTTGAAGTTACAAAGTTGTATTGAAGGGTTTGCTTTATTGAACATGTGATATGATAAGAATTGTTTGCCGAATTATAGTATATAACACATGGTGATAATACACCTGAAGTATAATTCAATGTCGACAAAAAGTACTTTTCTTTGACCTTTGATTTTATCAAAAATTGCTATTAAAAATGTGTAACCATAACCTGAGAAATTACTTTTGAATATTTTTTAAAGAAAAGTGAAATAATTTATGCAATTAATAAAACAATATTCCAAGAATACTTAGAGATTAATATAAAATAGTGAAAACGGAACTGTTTCGAAAGTCTCCGTATAAATAAGTTGTATAAACAATGTATATATGAATGTTTTTTTTAAAAAAAAGTTAATAGAAACAATATTATGTTGTCTCAAAATTTTCTTTCTTTGAAGTCAACAGTAATTATCCTACAGAAGCAAACTGTTTAAAATTAAGCAACATTAGTCCTGAAGAAAGGTATCATTGGTGTTAGAGTTAAAAGTTTTTCTTGAAAGTATAATTTTGATTAGTGATTTTACATATAATTATTTTTGTGATAAAGTGACTAGGCTTTAATGAAGCCCTAGTTTGAAAATGTTTAAGTGTGATTAAATTTTCAGATAGCACGAGTTCGTCGTTCCTATTCCAGGTTGCAGAGACTACAGTAAGTATTTTTGTCTATGTTGCTTGTCGTAATTTTTTTTTCTTTTTTTCGAAGTTTTCCGTATCTGATCTTCGAATAATTTCTTATAAAACACTCATTAAGATACGGTGGCTGCCAATAAAATGTCTTTTGTTTTATCGTATACCATCCTACGACCCTAGCTCATAGCTCTGCCCTAAGTTGAAGAAACTTAGCTGGCTGGACTATCAAACAGGAACCCCTCGTAATCTATCGAGGCTCTGCCGCCTGTATGGTAGAGCAGACATATTATTTTCCTTCTAAAGAAAATAATATTGTTACAATCTTATTTCTCAAGCCCTGTAACCCTCTTTCTTGTTTTGTCGTCGGGCCCAACATTCGTGGATTCCTGATAGAACTATCACGAAGCGATTGCACTATTTCCGTTCAAAAAAATCGTTGTGAGCATAGAATTCTTTTAAATAATCAGACGGACGGTTACTTTATGCAGCCGCAAGCTCGCCTTTTCGTAAAAAAAAAACTACTTTGTACAAACACCGGGCGATCTCTCCATTTAATTTCCGTTTTTGCACCACAACCAACTTTAACTGACAGTAACTTTTCCGATAAATGATTTATTACCGTTATTATACCAAGCGACGATTAATGAAATGCATAATTTTATTAATCCTACTTTTAATAACACAAATTTCTAGACAAAGTTAGTTCACGCCCCAACTTTTACTTTCCTGTTCACTGTCGCCTTTGCGACTCGTTTGCCTGCTACCTGCACCATGTTTTAGCCAGGGCTGCGTACTATATAGTAGGGATGTGCGCTCTACCCGCCTCCCATTAAAGTGGATTTAAAGATTCATAGACACTTAACCTAACTTAATATCTAATAGAATGAAAGGAGACCTATAAAGGGAAATTTAGACCTCCGTGCATGGAAGCCAACATTTTTTTAAATGAATAATGTTATATTTGCCAACTTCATTGTGATTGGTATCTTCTAAAACAAACATTGGGTCCGCATTTTGATTTTACTAAAAAGGGGGCCATCAAATAATAGGAAAAGTTATTTAATGGTCGCATCCTCCGCAGAAGACTGTTGGTGAGTGCGACGGTAAACCCACTCTCCCACTTCAAAGTTTGTAACCTCGTACAGCTCATTATGTCGACGTTGACGACGCTGGGCTTTACTCACTAAACGATCAGTGGTACGATCGTATGTTTATCTTTCAATTGTCTCCCCGTTTCGGATATGCGAATCTTAGTCAACAAGGTTTGCTCCTTGGACTTCCTAAAATGTACCTCGTTTGGTATAAAACCGGTACTTTTGTGTACGATTTTGTTTAAAAAAGTTTGTATGATATCCAATACACACGCCCATTTAGTGTGACGTTCGTAACACATGGCCCTTAGTAACCTACCAACTTCCCGATTTAGACGTTCCGTCATATTACCTTGCGATTAATAGTAAGAAGTGTGATGCGTTTTTATTCCTTCCCCCTGTAAAAACTTCCTCCATTTTACCAAAAACCGTGTCCCGTTATCGGTTAGCACAGCTATGCGTTTCCGATTTTCCTAAAAGATTCTCCCAACCTATTTATAATTGCAGCCGTCATACCTCTTTCTAGCGGAAATAATTTTACTAATTTCGAAAATGCATCTATAACTACTAGTAACTGGGTCGCTCCTAAACGTGATCTAGGTAACGGACCTATTAGATCAATTCAAATTAACTGCTGAGGCCCGGCTGGAATAATGCTTTGCATTGCGCCATGACATTTCACAGCAATTTTAGACTGCTGGCACAATTGGCATCCAGCTATCACCTTCCTAATCCTCGTCCTCATTTTGGGCCAATAAAAATCTTTGTTTTAGAGCTATGTAACATTTTTGGGAACCGAAATGGCCTTGTTTCTCGTGCTCCACTAGCACTATATCAAGAATATGACTTGTAGGTACGCAATCCCTTGGATGGGGATGGCTTACCGAGCCAACCCGAAAAAGTATTCCCTGGTACTTGAGATACCATTTTTGTAATTTTTGAGCGCAATTGCCCTGTTCTAATTCAACGATAATAGGACCCAGAACGGAGTCTGCTCTTTGGTCACTACTCAACGTGTTTATTTTATCTCTTGCTCTACGAAAGGCCTAACCTTTCACTATCTCGTTCAATTCAGCCACATTTGATTTCGTTGGTTAATCCACCTTCCTGGACATGTCAGCAGGATAAAGCGACAAACAGTCGGCTACCACATTTTTCGATCCCCGCACATGTTATATCAAAACTGTATGCCTGTATTATAGAGTCCATCGTGTAAGTTTACTATTGAGTAGTCTACACCTCAGAAGAAATGATAAAGACTTGTGGTCACTAACGATCGTTAGGGCCTTGCCCAAACAAATATTCGCCATTGACGCAGCGCGTATATAACTGCTAACGCCTTTTTTTTCCGACGTGCAATAATGCAATTCCCCTCCGCGTGAAGAGCGGCTAGTAAAGGCTATAATTTTCTTTTCCTCCATCGCGCCATCCATTTGAAATAGAATAGCGCTTAAAGCATACCCTGACGAAACTGTCTGTATAAAATAACGTTCACCCACTCTTGGGTGGTACAAAAATCATACTTCCAAATATCGTGCTTTAATAATTTCAAAACTACTTTGTTCCACTTCCGTCTATTCCCAATGAGTATCTTTTTTTACTCAATAAAGGAATAGTTAGACCTGAAAAGTTTTGCACTAACCGGCGATCGTAATTGCATAGACCGAGAAATGCGCGTAAATATTTTACATTACGTAATCTCGGGAACTCGGTAATAGCTTCAGCTAGCTTGGGGTCGATGATTATTTCCTTGGACGTTAGAATGTACCCCATAAACGGCACATACTCTCTGGCAAACATACACTTACGGAGCTTAATTGTAAACCCCACTTTAAAAAGTTTATGAAAAATTGTATTTAAATGCTCCAAATGCTCTGTTGGAATTCTAGAATATATTAAAATATCGTCTAGGTATGGACACGCAAACGATTTCACTTCCTACATTAAGGCTAATTCTAAGCACCTAATGAAACTTCCAACGGACGTGCTTTACCGAAGGAAGCACACAGAATACAAAACATTTGCCCTCAAAATTGAAACCTATATATTTTTGATCATTTTTTTTAATGGGCACTTGCCAGTAGCTGCTAGTCAAGTCAATCGTACTCAGACACTGACCATCGACAAAATTAAACAACAAACCTTCCTAGTTCGGTGGCATCACATGGTCCTTCGTCATTCTACTATTCAAAAAACGGGCGTCTAAACATATCCGCACTAAACTATCTTTTTTAATCGCCACTATTAGTGGGTTAATATATTCCGTCCTCTCGGACCTAATTATGCCCCACTTTAACATTTCGTAAATCTGCTCCTTTGTTTTGCGACCAACCTAGTTTGACAAACATTTATCAACACACTATTGAAATGCAAGACGACTCGCCCTATTTTCAGAAATCCTACTCCTTAGCGAAGCGCGTTAAAACTGGAAAACTCGAGTTTATATCGGATCGTGCGCGACCTTATTTCAACAAGTAGCTGTAATTCCTGCTGCTGTCGTTGTCCAAGTTTTACATGATCCTGTTTCGTTACCTACTCTTACTCATTTTTCTCATGCTGACAAAATGTTACTTGCTTCTAATCTTTTAACTAAGGTTGGTAAAATCCTAGCTGATGTCTTGTTGTCTAATGTTGACGAAGGTCAACCTGATCCTGTTCCTTTATATAATATGGTTGAAGTGTTATCGTATTCTGCTCCTTTTCCTAGGGTTGATATTCCTACAGCCAATGCTGTTTTCTGTCCTAACTGTGATACTTCTAGTCCTTTATCTAACGTCGATGAAATTTTATCTACCTCTGTCCCTGTAATTAACGTAACTGAAGTGTGCTCCGCTTGTGTTTCTTTTCGTGAGGTTGATTTTCTTACAGCCAATACTTTTTCTTTTTCCACCGCGGATATTCTGAAAACCCATGATGTTTTCTGTTCTACCGTTGACTTTCTTACCTCCTATCCTAACAACAAATAATTTTTTTCCTTAAGTCGTTTCGAGTTTCTTAAACTGCCCTTGCCACCTCCTAAACCGAGTGCTACAACTTCTACACTCCCTGCTGTCTCTGGTTCGCGGAAAACTGCCCCTAAGGGAAATTTGTATATACTGATTCAGAACCTGAAGATGTTGGTCGACGAAATCCTGCTGTCCGTGATCTCGTTTTGTTTTCATTCTGGCGGCGTAAACGCCTTAAGCCCAATATCTAGTCCTCGCGGCCCAGATTATGACGACTTTGCTCTCCTTCAGACATGATTTTTTGACATTACGATTTTGGTT
This sequence comes from Platerodrilus igneus, assembly GCA_036346225.1. Classification (NCBI taxonomy): domain Eukaryota; kingdom Metazoa; phylum Arthropoda; class Insecta; order Coleoptera; family Lycidae; genus Platerodrilus; species Platerodrilus igneus. Next base: position 4,452,787 of record JARFIW010001436.1, on the reverse strand, counting down.
TACTTCCCAGTTTTACTGGGCTTTCTTTCGTTTACTTTCTTTTTCTTTCACCCGTGTGGGTCCAAAAATAGAATAGTCCCATGGTACGACCTGTCTGTCGTAAGAGGCGACTACAGCGGTGCAACACATACTCACAAACGCACACACACACACACACACACACACACACTTTATATACGTGCCATCCATACCCACACACACACCCACACATTTCATAAACACACAGTTCTACTGGGTTCTCCTTTCTTCTGGTTTCTTCTTGGTTCTTCTTTCCTCCGTTCTCTCCTTGTACTCTTTGCACCCGTGAGTCCGGGAATAGAATAGCCCCATGGTACGACCTGCCTGTCGTAACAGTTGACTACAGTGGTTCAACACATACACACACACACACACACACTTTATACACGTCCGATCTATACCCACATACTACATACACACACACACATACACCCACACACTTCATAAACACACAGTTCTACTTGGTTATCCCTTCTTCCGTTCTCTTCTTGGTTCTTCTTTCCTCCGTTCTCTTCTTGTACTCTTTGCATTCGTGTGGATCCGGGAATAGAATAGCACCATGGTACGACCTGCCTGTCGTAAGAGGCGACTACAGCGGTCAAACACATACGCACAACACATACACACACACATACACCTCCCCCCCCCACTTACCTAGTCATACATCAACACACACACACCCACGCATGCACACGCACACATACACTCATATATAATTACACTGGGATTTTGTTTTATTTTCTTTTGTACGATTCTTAGTTTTTTGGTTTGTACTTGGTGTTGGTGTTATTCTTTTTGGTTTTTTCTTTTTTTTTCTCGTTCCTTTCGTTCCACTTTCCTTTCCCTGTCCTTTTGCTGGTCTTCTTTGCTGTCGGTCCAGATACTGGTTGTGTTTCGTCCATCCACTCTTGTGGTAGGTGCTTTCTAGTTCGTTTTTCGTTCTTGAGAAACCACGACTTAGTTGACTGTAGGACTAGTTAACTTTTTTCTTCTTCGGTTCTTCAATTTGGCTACCACAGTGTGCAGTACACCGTTTCTTTTTACCAGCGTTCCTCCTCTCTTCTTCTCGTTGTACTTAGTTGTTCCTTTGTTTACTTGAGGCTTAACATTTGGGTCCTGTGTTGGTCGGCACTGTTGGTTTCTTCTTCGTTCCGTTTCTCCTTGTGAGGTTGATAACCTTTTCTGCTTTTCTTTTGCGAAACATCCGTCCGTTGACGACTCCGCAGTGCTGAGGCCGTTCCATCTTAGTCCTCGTTGCTTGCTTTCCTTCATTTCTTTCTTTTTCCTCTCTTTCTGTTATTGGTCCTTCGAGCCGGACGACAGTTCTTCTTTTTTTATTTTTGGTTTTTTTCTGTTGTCTTTTGTGTTTCGTTTTCGTAACGCTTATATTTTAGTTCTTAGGAGAATGTTTTTGTTTGGGTTTTTGTTTCTTTTTCTCTTTTTGGTTTTTTGGTCCTGCCCATTCCCGTCCTTTTGTTTTCCTACTCCGATTTGTTAATTTTGCTGGGGGGATTTGTTACGTTCCAATTATGTTCGTAAAATTTTTCCCTTGTTAATTCATTACTCGTTCGAATAAATTCCGTTTTAATTCTTAAATTGTTCAACAACCCCCTGTATAGTTTACTTGTTACTTCATAAGCCCGTTTTACTATAAATCTGTTAAATCCTTCAACATGATTCATAATAAACACGGTCCCTAATAATCTCCTCACCTCAAACCCCTTTTTGCTTTTAAAACGAAAATTTATTCTATAAAGTAAATAGCCTAAGCCTTGTGTTAGGTACCCCGTCATCTCTTAAATTCTTCAATAACATCCTGTGTACAATAATAAATATGCTTTCTACATATTTTCATTTTCAACACATTTATTTCGAAACGACAAGGTTATGTTACAAATAAATAGTTATATCTTGTTTTTAGGTACCCGCTATCTTGGTATACCTTACGATCGCCGTATAATGGTTTTCTTTATTGTTCCAAGGTAACGACTTGTTGAAATAAGGTCGCGCACGATCCGATATAAACCCGGGTTTTCCAGTTTTAACGCACTTTGCTAAGCTAGGAATTGGCAGTTCGAATTCGTGTTGTTTGAACCATTGTTGAGTTTGATTCTGAGCTTGTGAGTCGAAGGGTTTTCTACATTTTATTTGTCACTGTATTTCAAAAAGCGATGCACGTCTTTCTGTTCAACAACTAGGTTTCCTGCGGGTATTCTATTCGGTGAGTTTTCCTGCTCTTTTTAGCTGTTTTTTTAGCTGGAGGCCAAATGGGTTTTTTCGTTATGTAAAACAACTTCTTTCTTTACGTAGAACGACTACCTTTGTCCGTAGACTGCTGCTGCAATAAATGTATGCTGGCGACCATGACGTTTCTATGCTGACTCAACCCCAACGGATTGCGAGCTAAGTATCAGTATACCTACAGGTATGCAACTTGTTTTCTTTTGTGTGCGTTAATGTCATATTCCGTATCAGCGGTTGGTACAGTTACGTGACAAGAACTATTATTTGTTGCTGCGATCCGATATTATCACTTTACAGGTGCGATGTACTATTTTTAAAGGTGCGTGTCGAAAGAACGCACATGTTTATTCGCTTATTAATTAGTTACTTTACAAAAATTATTAGGTAAAAATTTAAAAACACTTGACAAAAGTTCTCGCAATTTTTATTCGATACTGATTAATTTTATTTTGTGTAAATACGAGATGCGCACTTCGTAGCTAAATTTATAAATTGTCCTTAGAATATAATTGTTGGCTGTAAAATAGTAATATTTAATTTATTTTCTGTTTGCTTGTTTCTACAGAATCCTTTATTTATTTTTATGTGTTAATAGATAGTCGTGGACGATGTAGTATTTTTTGTTTCTTTTTGGTATGTAGGCGAATCCCTCCACTCTCCGTGGTTGGTAGTTAGCCTGGTATTTATTTTTTGTCAGGCCACGTCTATGAACGTAGCAAAGTAAACGACAAGCCTACGACCACTCTCGTGCCTTCTGCAGAGCCATGCTGAGCTATACCGTGGTAACGCTTATACCTTCTATTTGTAGCTGTTTACCATCTGTCACTAGGCTCTTTTTGGTGGTAGGTAATACGTTTTTGACTTACCATTGTAAACGTTGTATAAATGGATTTCAGTTCCATCATTAATACCCTAACGTAAGATAGAACTGTTACAAATTCACATAAATAGACATTTGTACTTTCTAAAATGGTAAGGTTTTTTACTATTATACTTAGTACTTTCTATTGTGTCTACATGTTTTTCTCAGTTACACGTTTATCGTATTGAGAATTATCTTTCAGCCTCTTCCTAGTTTGGTCAGCATTTAAGTTTTTACTATTTACGTTGTTACACACACAATTCCTCAAAAGGTAAATAGTGTGTGTCTACTCTACCTTATAGGCGGCAGAGCCTCGATAGATTATGAGGGGTTCCTGTTTAAAATCTAAGTCCAGGGTAAAGGAGATGATAAATGGCTTTGAGGAATAAAGGACCCTCTAAAGAGATCTTCCAGCCAGCTAAGCTTCTTCAACTTAGGGCAGAACTATGAGCTAGGGTCGTAGGATGGTATACGATAAAAAAAGAAGTTTTATTGGACGCCACCGTATCTTAATAAATGTTATAATAAGAATCTATCCGAAGATCAGATACGGAAATCTTCGAACAGAAAAAACTTTAGACGAGCAACATAAAAAAAATAATACTTACTTTTGACTCTGCAAACTGGAATGGGAACGACGTTCTCGTACAACCTAAAAATTTAATCACTTCTAAATATTTTTAGACTAGGGCTGCGTTAGAGCCTAGTCACTTTATCACAACAAAATTAAAGTAAAGAAAGATCAAATAGTAAAAATTATGCTTCAAAAAAATCTAAATCAATACCAATAACAACTTTCTCTTCACTTTGATACTTGCTTTACTTTACTTCGAACTAATTTGATACTTGCTTTACTTTACTTCGACATAATTTCGTACTTGCGCTGAAAAGAAATGGGGAACATGATTTTAAAGGTAAGTTTGAGAATTATTCACCTACCGTAGATATATTTTCTTGACTATACTAAGGTCGATACTACAACTAAAAATGAAGCCATGGTATTCGTTGACACCACTTCACTTCTTTCTGGGACGGCATGTTTTATCAAAACCTGCTGGCCCACATTAACACTTGCCTCGTTGATTACATCCCGATATCAAATGAAGCTTGGCCACGAGGCTACGTTGCTATCCAAGCACGCGCAGAAAAGGGGATATTGTATCAAGATGCATACAAATAGAAGAGTTCTTAAATTTTACTTTGAATATTTAAATATAGATGGGGCTCTATGTATGAATTCGTAATATATTGTTTCTATTGGAATTTAATATTAATTGAATAGGTATATGGAACAAAAGCGTATATTTAAGAAGCAGATAATCGTATTCGTTACAACGTATCTTTCACTTATAGCTGTTGCTTGTACAAGTATGTTCTTAACATTAAAAGGCTTACAATAAAGTTCATACAAGTTTTATGCTTGTTGCACTTAAAGTCAAGTGACATTGCAACATAACAATGTAGACTCTTGGACTGAGTTCTAAATATTGAATTAAGCTTAATGCATAACATAAAAGATAGTGTCTTCGTGTTCGCGAATCTTATATCTACTAGCTAACACGTTTTGTATTACCCAAAGGCACATATCTCGTAAGAATTTTCTTTCTGAAAAGAAAAGCTGTCAGCACAACCATTAGATGCGACAGTGTTCTAAATATATAACCGATTTTAATTCATGTAAGTAGGTATAATTGCAAAGTAACACTGAAGCAGCAGGAGTTGTCAGACAAATTTGTATCAGTGCAAAGTTGGCGTTCTCCTTGAGAAGATTTAAACGAGGACGTGAGCGTGACAAATACAAGATATTTCTCTGTACTCCGCTTTTAACGAAGCGTTTTAATATTTCAAGGGAACATGTATATCTCACCTCCAGCACGTCTGAGCAGCACAGTGAGACGAATAGATGATCACAGCGTCTCTGTTATATTTGCTTTTGGTCGTTAGTTCATTATATCAATAACAAAAAGAGAATACGTGCTCGTATTATTAAATAAGTAAGCAAAGGTTAGTTTTCTCTTACTTCAGTGCGTCTTACTTTTCGCCTCTACGTTCCTCTTGATTACAAATTTTATACTACCGGAATTCTAGAAGTTTACGATCGATTGAAGTCCATCTCTAAGCTTATTGCACGATTTCATGGTTTTTTGTAAATTTAGTTCTTGTATAATTGTAGGTTTTGCGTAGAAAAAACTGTTGGGGCTATAATTTCTTTTTGACAGGGTATTAAATTTCGGTCGGTTGTGTTTCACTATAGTATTCAACTTTTGGGCAAGCGATGTTGTCAGCTTATAGAATAATCGGAAACATAATTAAGTAGTAATTTCGCTAAGCTTTGTCGGCGAGTGCAAAAGGCTTCCATAAACGTACCATAGCGTGACCTGTTCTTTCGGAGCAACTAATAGGATCTGAAAAACCGCAATAAATAGCAATATGAGCAACTTTAGAAACAACTAAACGGGTAATTATGGCATAGGTGTCAAATGAGCAGGTGCGTGAAGTTGGTCGCAAAATTTTTCAATTTTTCAAAAATATTTATGTCATAATTAGGCGCCATTATGCGCCGCTAAAACTAAATTTTGCGCCGTCTTGGCAAACAAGTTATTAATAAAATAAGATTCTTCCGGCTAAGTTCACGAAGCCGCACTTTTTTGAGAAAATCTTTATTCCATAATTTAGCGCCAATTAGGCGCCATTTGCGCCGTTGAAACGAAATTTTGCACCCTCCTGTGTAACAAGTTATTCGAAAAAAACTATTTTTCTGAATTACTTAAAAGCAAAATTTTGTTTCAACGGCGCAAAATGGCGCCTAATTACCGCTTAATTGTGGTACAAAATTTTTTTCAAAATTCAAAAGAGTCGCGGCCAACTTCACGATTTTTGGTAGTTTGGAGAAATAGTTTTTTTCAAATAACTTGTTACACAGGAGGGAGCAAAATTTCGTTTCAACGGCGCAAAATGGAGCCTTATTACCGCTTAAATTTGGTACAACATTTTCTTCAAAATTCAGAAAAGTTGCGACCAACTTCACGCTTTTAGGTAGTTCAGAAAAATAGTTTATTTCGAATAACTTGTTACACAGGAGGGCGCAAAATTTCGTTTCAACGGCGCAAAATGGCGCCTAATTACCGCTTAATTGTGTTAGAAAATTTTTGTCAAAATTCAAAAAAGTCGCGGTCAACTTCACGATTTTGGGTAGTTTGGAGAAATAGTTTTTTCAAATAACCTGTAACACAGGAGGGCGCAAAATTTCGTTTCAAAGGCGCAAAATGGCGCCTAATTACCGTTTAATTGTGGTACAAAATTTTTGTTAAAATTCAAAAAAGTCGCGGCCTACTTCGCGATTTTTGGTAGTTTGGAGAAATAGTTTTTTTTAAATAACTTGTTACACAGGAGGGCGCAAAATTTCGTTTCAACGGCGCAAAATGTCGCCTAATTACCGCTTAATTGTGGTACAATTTTTTTTTCAAAATTCAAAAAAGTCGCGGCCAACTTCACGATTTTTGGTAGTTTGGAGAAATAGTTTTTTTCAAATAACTTGTTACACAGGAGGGAGCAAAATTTCGTTTCAACGGCGCAAAATGGCGCCTAATTACCGTTTAATTGTGGTACAAAATTTTTTTTAAAATTCTTAAATGTCGCGGCCTACTTCACGATTTTTGGTAGTTTGGAGAAATAGTTTTTTTCAAATAACTTGTTACACAGGAGGGCGAAAAATTTCGTTTCAACGGCGCAAAATGGCGCCTAATTACCGATTAATTGTGGTACAAATTTTTTTTCAAAATTCAAAAAAGTCGCGGCCAACTTCACGGTTTCGGCTAGTTTGGAGAAACAGTTTTTTTAAAATAACTTCTTACACAGAAGGGCGCAAAGTTTTCTTTCAACGGCGCAAAATGGCGCCTAATTACCGCTTAAATTTGGCAAAATTTTTTTTTCAAAATTCAAAAAAGTCGCGGCCAACTTCACGATTTTGGGTAGTTCAGAAAAATAGTTTATTTCGAATAACTTGTTGCACAGGAGGGCGCAAAATTTCGTTTCAACGGCGCAAAATGGCGCCTAATTACCGCTTAATTGTGGTAGAAAAATTTTGTCAAAATTCAAAAAAGTCGCGGCCAACTGCACGATTTTTGGTAGTTTGGAGAAATAGTTTTTTCAAATAACTTGTTACACAGGAGACTGCGAAATTTCGTTTCAACGGCGCAAAATGGCGCCTAATTACCGTTTAATTGTGGTACAAAATTTTTTTTAAAATTCAAAAAAGTCGCGGCCAACTTCACGATTTTGGGTAGTTCAGAAAAATAGTTTATTTCGAATAACTTGTTGCACAGGAGGGCGCAAAATTTCGTTTCAACGGCGCAAAATGGCGCCTAATTACCGCTTAATTGTGATAGAAAAATTTTGTCAAAATTCAAAAAAGTCGCGGCCAACTGCACGATTTTTGGTAGTTTGGAGAAATAGTTTTTTTCAAATAACTTGTTACACAGGAGGGCGCAAAATTTCTTTTTAACGGCGCAAAATGGCGCTTAATTACCGCTTAATTGTGGTACAAAATTTTTTCAAAATTAAAAAAAGTCGGGGTCAACTTCACGATTTTTGGTAGTTTGGAGAAATAGTTTTTTTCAAATAACTTGTTACACAGGAGGGAGCAAAATTTCGTTTCAACGGCGCAAAATGGAGCCTTATTACCGCTTAAATTTGGTACAACATTTTCTTCAAAATTCAGAAAAGTTGCGACCAACTTCACGCTTTTAGGTAGTTCAGAAAAATAGTTTATTTCGAATAACTTGTTACACAGGAGGGCGCAAAATTTCGTTTCAACGGCGCAAAATGGCGCCTAATTACCGCTTAATTGTGGTACAAATTTTTTTCAAAATTCAATAAAGTCGAGGTCAACTTCACGATTTTGGGTAGTTTGGAGAAATAGTTTTTTTGAAATAACTTCTTACACAGAAGGGCGCAAAATTTTGTTTCAACGGTGCAAAATGGCGTCTAGTTACCGCTTAAATTTGGTATAAAATTTTTTTCAAAATTCAAAAAAATCGCGGTCAACTTCCAACGGTGCAAAATGGCGCCTAATTACCGCTTAATTGTAGTACAAAATTTTTTCAAAAATTTAAAAAAGTCGCGGCCAACTTCACGTTTTTAGATAGTTCAGAAATATAGTTTTTTTCAAATAACTTGTTACACAGGAGGGCGCAAAATTTCGTTTCAATAGTGCAAAATGGCGCCTAATTGGTGCTAAATTATGGAATAAAGATTTTCTGAACATTGAAAAAGTGCGACTTTGTGAACTTGGCCGGAAAAATCTTACTTTATTAAAAACTTGTTTGCCAAGACGGCGCAAAATTTAGTTTTAACGGCGCAAAATGGCGCCTAATTGGTGCCTAATTATGACATAAATATTTTTTAAAAATTCAAAAATGTTGCGGCGAACTTCACGCACCTCAAATGTGCTAAGAGTTTTAGAACTCTTAACTTACGGTGACTAGATGGAATTGATTTCCCTACTTATACTGTAACATGGACCAATACTGTTACATACTATATTGTATACAGCCTTGCAATATATTCTTAGCGCACGTAGAATAACCATATCGAAATCTAATCGATCAGACTACTCCAAAGCAAAATCATACAGACCAATTAGTCCACGTCCTGTATACTTAAAACGGTAGAAAATCTGCTTGACAGACATATTAGGGATGATGTTCTAGAAAATAATTCACTGCATCGCGACCAGTTGAACTGCAGGGCACAGTTTTCAACCGGAACTGCACTTCAGCAGCTAACCAGAATCTCTGAGTGAGTGTCAAAGACCAAAATTTTCTTCAGCTGGCTCTACTGGTTATAGAAGGAGCATTTGATAATAATCTTGTTACAAAATATCAAACGAACATCCACGTGTATCTACGTCAAGTAATTTACACTGCAATTTTAAATTAACAAGGGCTCTGAGGCTCAATAATACTTACTGCTGTTCAAATGCCAATATTTTACACTTACGTCTAGTTTAGTGCAAACACGGTCGATAAAGCGTCGACATGGAGTGCACCAACAAAGACGATGTCACTTTAAATCGACTTTTTTTCTCACATGGCTCCAACACCAAGCATAGCTTAGCGCCATGCTCTTATCACAAGAACGACTTTCTTAACCAACAGTTCAGGTGAAAGTGCCTGTATTCTGACGTATCCTACCGCTTGGCAACAGTTACAACGATCTTTATAATTATCGAAGGAGGGAGATCTTATAATGACACTTGTAAATGGTATTTTATGTCACCGCTCAACTTGTAATTTATACTCGCGGTTTTAAAGCTTGTGTTAGATTAAACAATATGTAATAATTATTACGTAAAAATGTGTAGAGATATTAGGATTGAATTGATCTTCTATAAAAATAGTAATATAAATATTCGTCAAAATATTGCGGGAAAATAAGCTTGTTACACAGCCTCTTTCTAAAAGAACAAATTCGAGGAAATATATAAGTACGAAAATTTTTTTTTGTTCCAAAAACTATACTTGCAATTTACAACTAATTTCAACAAAAGAATAACTCTCTAAATCAACAGGGGTACTGCATGTATATAAATGAGTGACCAGTAGCTACGCGTACTACACGCCAAAAGGAGTCAATTTCGAGAAGTCATAATCGGTATATTTACATAATCAGTCGATATCGTATCCGGGGTTATTTATCAGTCACTTACACACGGAGGATATAAAAACAAAATACAAAATGCTGCGGTATAATAAATTATCATCGACGATAAGACTATCATATTAAACATACTTTTACTCTATTAACCATAATTACATATTTACAAAAAAGGATACATAGCACTATCTAAATTTACAGAGAAAACATTTCAATACTAACTAATGTTAACCATTCTAACGCAGTGAATGCTAAAGCCAGTATAGAAACATTTCTACATTCATGAAGGGCAACCAAAACATCACCACAACTTACTCTTCAACAAAATTCCAGTCACGCATGAATGAACCTACTCTAACATTGCCAATACTATACAATATTCAAACCAATAACAGTTAAATCTATTATAACTCCAAACAATAATTGGTCTCGTACCAATTTATAGCTTGGACTTAAACTTGGATCACCAATACTATCTCAACAACTACTATTTATCTCAAGTGTTCTTTGCACTACAAAAATTATCCTCCAGAAACAAATGTTCTCCACAAAAATTTCATTACGAGAAGCTATGTTTCAGACAAATATAAACAATATATACTCAACTCGTTAACCAAGCTAAATGATTCAATTCATTCATAACTCACCATAATTTAACATGACCATAAATACGTAAATATGACCAGGTTATTTCTCTCACCTGCCAGATGAGATAAGTAACTATATAACAAAATTTTTTTTATTAACTAACTATATACAACAACTTATCAAAAGTTTATAGACAAAAAATAAACATCTTTCAATAATCTTTGGCATTTAGAACAACATGCAACTTACAATATATTGTCAAGGTGGGGTCACCTTGACAACTTCAAGATATTCATCACAATACCTGTAATTCGATCAGATGGCAACCAATAATTTCAAAACAACATAATTCTAACCTTACTGTATGACTAAATTTCTTTTTTCCTTTTGACTTCATTTGCTACATCCAATTTTTAAGTTTCTAAGCTTGGATTATCAATTAGTATTATTATACAATAAATAAATTCTTGACCGAAAAGATACAACAGAAATAATTACCACCATTAACTATTAGACATGCTAAACTACTGATTAATGTTCGGAAACATCATCTATTTCACCATCATTACTGAATACTGAATAAGGTTTCAAGTCCTTAATATGCCATCTGCCTGCCTTTGAACCATCTTCATTATTCAACTCATAAATCAGATTAGAAATCTTCTTTCTAACGATACACAAAACGTATTTTGGCGCAAGCTTAGCAGTAAACGTATCACTTGCCTTCGAAAGAACTTTGTTGGATCTCCAAACCTTGTCGCATACTTCAAAGGAAATGTTACGTCTTCTTAAATTATATATATTTCTCGACTGTGTGTAAGCTAGATGTAACTTTTTATGTACCTCTCTAAAAATATCGAAAAGTTCTTGATGATCTAAAACATACGAAGGTCTATTACCAGGAATGATATCTATGTCATCTGTGGGTTCTATATCAAGACGATAAAATCCCAGACACAGGAACATGTCTACCAAAAACTAAGAAATTTGGCGAATAACCAGTGACGTAGTGGTGTTTTTCAGAGTTAATTGCATACTGAATTTGGGATAACTCGATATCCCAAGTATCATGTTCTTCAATATAGGACCGTATAGCTGTTCCGACAGTTCGATTTATTCTTTCCATAAAACTACATTGGGGAGAGTAAACTGCATTAAACCAGATTTTTTAAACATCATATTTTTTGCATACTGCCTTGAAATTTCTTCCACTAAATTGTGAACATTATCACAAATAATCAATTTGGGCACACCAAATACTATGAAAACTTTTTCTTCCAGTACACGTTCCATAAAATGAGCTTTTGCACCACGTAAAGGAAACATTAATGTAAATTTTTAGAACCAGTCACCTATAACTAGTAACCATTTGTGTCCAACCTTGGACCATGGAAATAGGGCCATGAGGTCTATTGCAATAATTTGAAAGTGGAACTTCACCTCTTTTTCCTTTCCCATTAACCCAAGGGGTCCTCTATTCGTTGGTTTCTGTGCACCACACGTTAAGCACTTTTTGCAAAATTTCATCACATCAACACGCATTTTAGGCCAATAAAAATTTTCTTGCACGCGCGCCAATGTTTAAAAAGAAACAAAATGTCCGGTCATTGAAGGGTCATGGTGTATCCGAATAACCTCTTCCTTTTGTGAACTAGGAACTAAATATTTCCATTCCCTTACGTTCGATGAAAATGGTAAATTTGACGAAAAAAATTTCAAAACAAGGTTACCTTCTACTTTACATTTCGGGTAATCTTCAGGCGAAGATAAAATCTTTTCTCGTAGAAACACATACCAAGGGTTTAAATTGTTCAACTTGATTTCAACTAAATTATCCACATGATTTACGACTCGGACTGCTCGGCTAAGACAATGCGGCACAACATTAAATTTAGCTTTTCTTTCAAATTCGCAGACAATGATAATTATAAACGTAATAAATTTATAGATTAGATTACTTTTAACTTTCTATTGAGGATAACAATAAATCAATGTTTTAGTACACTCGTACACTACTCATAATCAAACTGTCAAGACAAACAAAAATACTTCACCACGAATAAACTTGCTAAGATGACAGACTCCTCTATGAACCTCACCTAGACTAATAAACGAAAAAATTACATCATAGCTAACCTCAAATAACGATGCCAAAATTGATAGAGCGACAAACTTACCACGAGTATCGTTTAGACTTATGTATTGCTGAGCGACCAACCCTTTATGAGTCTCGTCTAGACTAACATACTGATAAGCTACGAACCACAACGACAAGTCTCGCTTAGACTAAATAGATTTAACATGCTGCGTTGCAATGCGGATATAAGTCAAAAAATTTGCTATCAAAACAAAAACGTGCCTGTGCACAAGAGCAATCCTCAAACGATATACCAACAGTAAAAACTAGTGTACCAAATCATTAAAGCATTATTTCTTATACCAAGAAATTAATCAAACAACTATTGTAACTAATAGGAATGGAAGATGAACCTAAATCTTTATTTAATTTTTCATGAAAATCTGCCTCCACAACAAGAATTGTAGTAAAACTTTCATTTTTAAATAGAGTTGCTTCATCCGAATTATCTAAAGGAATTTTCATTTTTTTTACTCGACCATCAAGATGTACTAATCTCGACTGTATCCTCTTAAATGTAGGGTCTGCTAGAGCTCACCTTCGAATTCTAACAAAACATTTTTTACAGACTCTATCGATGTATCAATCTCATCACGTTCATCTGAAAATTCTATGACATATGCAGAAGGATCAATTAAACGACCAGGTACTGTTGTTTCTTTAGCTAATAATCGGCCAAACATTTTTCTCTTGTCCTGCATCGGTCTACTGCTATTAACTCCTCGGATTCTTAATTCGTAATCCAGCTCATCTTTATGCAAATAAACAACTTCATAAGTATCAGCCATCATGAAATAGACTAGCTAACTAACTATTACTTAAACTCAATTAAACAATCTGTACTAAAATTTTCAACTTCCGTCGAACAATATCAATAAACTAAATTAATCTTGGGTATATGATTCACGAATCAACAAGTGTAAACATACAAAATCAATGGAAGCCCGCACGTTATGTGCTATTTGTAACCTTTCTCTATTGCATTGGGTAAATCAATCGAGGCCTACACGTTGTGCGCTATTTGTAACGTTTTGCCTTACTAATGGGTTTTTACTCCTATATTGCCAACTGAAAGGCACGAGGATAATTAACGAGGATTTCCTGATGATGTAAAGAGCCCAAGGTTAGTTTAGATGGAAAACGGCTCATAGATAAGGAAACCTCCAAAGGCTAAGCGGCTAGTAGAGTGATTTGCTCTGGGTAGAACATGAGTTTGGGTCGGGGTTGGATTACGACCAAAAATATAGTGAATATGGCGCCACCGAATTTTTAAATACAATAAAGACCTAATTTTAATCTGTTTGTATAAGAAGAATGCGGAAACCTATGTTCAAATACCACTGTACTAAAAATATCACGTAAACATAACCTTTACAAATGCTTACTTTCTGACCCGATATTGCTTGATAATGATGTACTGCTACCTGTAATCAAACTAAACCAAGACTAGCACAGTTTGTGCATTCTGTTAATTAATTCAAAAAGTTTATAATTACTAAGAATCAAACCTCATTCATTCCAACTATTAATCATAGACATAACCGAAATGAATTTCTATTCTCTTAAGTATTAGTTGAAAATTATTTACAATGATTTCACTTAACAAATTTACTTCAAAAAATTCGACTAAGTTATAGTTAGGAAAAATTTGTACTTATATACACAATAATCTTCTCAACATCTATATCTCACAAAAATTAGATAATGTTGTTATTCATACATCATAAAAATTTAGTAATGATTATTCTTGTTAATATTCAAACTTGATTATTAAGAATGACAAATGGTATACTGACAATCTTTATTAGCCTTCGGTAGTACTACTTATAGACCTTACATTTAACTTGCATTTTAAAATATTTCAATTAATTAATAATATAGTGCAAAATGAAACAATTTAGTTATCTGAACTTAGATAAATTTATATTCAACATGATAGTTTCAATTTTGTTAGTCTTGAACGTTAACCCTTAATATACATATATACTGCCCTCTGTAAATTCATTTGTACTAATGATTAAAATATAAATGAAGTTTATCAGGTACTCTTCACAAATAACGAGAATATCCAAAGGTCAACAACATAACGAACTTGAAAATTTCCAAGTCGAACTATTTAAAAAATCTTACATATTTTGTCATTCCAAATGTTGTTACAACTTGAACGTACTAATGAGCAACTAATTACATACCAGATGGTTTATCCCTCAAAAGAATAATTGCGATGTACTTGAACCATTTACGGAACATTTAATGATAATTGAATTTTTCTTGTTACATCTTGAATCAGGTTAGAATTCTACAAAATCACATAAATTAAATAATCCACGTGTATCCACGTCAAGTAATTTGCACTGCAATTTTAAATTAGCAAAGGCCCTGAGGCTCCATAATACTTACTGCTGTTCAAATGCCAATATTTTACACTTACGTCTAGTTTAGTGCAAACACGGTCGATAAAGCGTCGACATGGAGTGCACCAACAAAGACGATGTCACTTTAAATCGACTTTTTTTTTCTCAAATGGCTCCAACACCAAGCATAGCTTAGCGCCATGTTCTTATCACAAGAACGACTTTCTTAACCAACAGCCCGGATGAAAGTGCCTATATTCTGACGTATCCTACCGCTTGACAACAGTTACAACGATCTTTATAATTATCGAAGGAGGGAGATCTTATAATGATACTTCTAATTGGTATTTTGTGTCACCGCTCGACTTGTAATTTATGCTCGCGGTTTTAAAGCTTGTGTTAGATTAAACAACATGTAATAATTATTACGTAAAAATGTGTAGAGATATTAGGCTTGAATTGACCTTTTATAAAATAAAATAATAACATAAATATTCGTCAAAATATTGCAGGAAAATAAACTTGGTACAAATTATCAGAATTTTGAAACCATCAAAGTTCTTTACTTTGCAAAAATATGCGTCTAATTACAACAAAATCATTTGAACATTCAACTGATATTTGGTTATTTTCTTCTTTTTTTATTAAGCTTGTAAAAAGTAATTGATTTAATATCACACGGTACAAACCACAGATTAAAAATTTCAATCTCAATTTTTACAACAGTAAATTTTAACATAAATCTAAGAATATTGAACTGCCACCGTTTGTATGGCTATTGTACAGATTCAGAAGTTAAGAGTGCATAAATGCATTTACTCCACTTGATTTCAATGCAGTCATATTTCTCATTTCGCAGGGATATGGAACGTCTATATATTTCTATTGTTATTCGTCTCTCCAACCTCTGCAAAGCTCCTTCAGAAAATAATAAAATTGAGATTTTGAACTGTCAATCAATAGTGCACTCAAGTATAAGACTTTGATGCGGATATGAATTCATCCTTCACAACTTTATTAAAAGATTATATCGCAAGACGAAGCAGTTACTTTTAACCTGCTCCGAAGTTTGTTAAAATAGTTAAGTATAAATTTATCAACTTTTGACATTTTTGAATATGTTAATTAATCATTTCTGATTTACGTTACTGCATAAAGGTTATTTCGAAAGTTACTGCAATTTATGTACAATGAAATTACTACGGCGCTATGGACAATTTGCATGGTGCGTTAGAATGCATCTAATAAATTTTAAAGTTTGTAGTCGATCAGATTAAAGCTAAACACCAAATACGTTGGAAACTTGAGTATAATTCAAATATCAGTTGAGTAATTTGTCTTTGAATTTCAATCAGAGTCTGTAGTTCTGTGACACAACCAACGTCGAACAATACTGATAACATAACTTCCTGTTAATGTATGTGAAGTTAGCACCCCATTTTTTAAAAATCATGTTTTTGAAAGTTGTTCCAGATTGTTCTAATCTTGTACCGCATTGTTCCAATTCGACATTACTTTATTCCAAAAGATTCCTGGAAAATTTGGAAAAAACCCATTTTGTTACTGACATCCCGTTTCTCGAAAATCGCTGTTTTGGCCATCGCTTAACATTGTTCTAGTTGTTCCAAACAATGTTTCAAAACGACAATTCCGCATCTAAACGATTCTTTAAAAAAACGGCAAAATACATTTTTTTGCGGGCACCCCATTTTTCAAAAATCAAAATTTTGGCCCTCGATTAAGATTGTTTTAGTTGTTCCAAGCATTGTTCCAAAAGGACAATTCCGTATCTAAATAATTTTTTAAAAATGGAAAAAAACATTTTTGGACATACAAGACTACCGAATCAAGAGTAAACATACCTTTCCTTTCTTGCTCCAATGGATAACTTTTTGTTCTGAACTGTTCTAAACCTAGAAAACATAGTTCTGCAGTATGAATCTCCTATCACCAGCGGTTCTCCCAAAAATCGACGTTTTGCAGTATCGACAAGAGTAAACATAGCCTTCCTCTTTTGTTTCAACGGCTAACTTTTTCTTCTGAGCTGTTCTAAGCCTAGAAAACATAGTTCTACAGTATGAATCTCCTCTCACCAGCGGTTCTCCCAAAAATCGATGTTTTTACCTAATCGACAGGAGTAAACATAGCCTTCCTCTTCTGTTCCAATGGCTAACTTTTTGTTCTGAGCTGTTCTAAGTTTAAAAAATATAGTTCTGCATTATGAGTCTTCCATCGCCTCTGGTTCTCTCAAAATCGAGGTTTTTACTGTATGGACAAGAGTAAATATAGTTTTTCTCTCTTTTGTTCCATATAGCTATCTTTTTGTTCTGACCTTATAGTAGTCATTGTTTTCATTACAAAAATTAGAAGGAAATTATGAATGGACTCTTATGGCAAGTATGCGTGAAGTAAATCCCATAAGGATTACATTGCATTTTACGCACCGGTGTTTGAAATAGTACTTCACGTATAAATACTGATGTGTGAAGTGGAACTTTATACACGAGAGTAGAAAAACTGTTTTGAAATACATTACACCAAAATCTTGACAAATATATGACTTATTTTATTATTATTATTATTATTATTAAATGCTATTAATATTTTATTATAAACATGTACTCTTGAATATAACTTATATTTCGTTCTCGTTCTGATTGGTGAGATATTCTTTTCGTTAGGAAAAAGCCACGTAGACTTTATAGGTATATACGTTTATTGGTGTATCGTTCCATGACATAAGATCCTTGTCAAACACATCCATTAATAATTTCCTTCTTATTTTTGTAATGAAAATGATTACTACTATATGGTCAGAACAAAAAGTTAGCCATATGAAACAAAAGAGAAAAACTATATTTACTCTTGTACATACAGTAAAAACCTCGATTTTGGGAGAACCGGTGGCGATGGGAGATCCATAATGCGGAACTATGTTTTTTAAACTTAGAACAGCTCAGAGCAAAAAGTTAGCCATCGGAACAGAAGAGGAAGGCTATGTTTACTCCTGCCGATTAGGTAAAAACATCGATTTTTGGGAGAACCACTGGTGATAAGAGATTCATACTGCAGAACTATGTTTTCTAGGTTTAGAACATCTCAAAACAAAAAGTTATCCATTGGAGCAAGAAAGGAAAGTTATATTTACTCTTGATTCGGCAGTCTTGTATGTCCAAAAATGTTTTTTTCCGTTTTTTGAAAAATCGTTTAGATACGGAATTGTCCTTTTGGAACAATGTTTGGAATAACTAGAACAATCTTAATCGAGGGCCAAAATTTCGATTTTTGAAAAATGGGGTGCAAGCAAAAAACGTTTTTTTCGTTTTATTGAAAAATCGTTTAGATACGGAATTGTGCTTTTGGAACAATGTTTGGAACAACTAGGACAATCTTAATCGAGGACCAAAATTTCGATTTTTGAAAAATGGGGTGCCAGCAAAAAATGTTTTTTTCCGTTTTGCTACGTACATTGACGAAAACATTAAAATAAACCCAAGAAAAAGAAAGAACGGATGACCGGGCTTAATCGGCGAGTGGGCGGGGTTTTATACCTATTGCTAAATAAAAAAAAAGAAACTTGAAATAAATAGAAAAAAAATATATATACACTCAACCATTCACACTCATTCACACTCAGAACAAAACATACAACGGAAAAGAAAGAACTTATAATTAAAAAAAATATTTACACAACACAGTAAAAAAAATTATTCATGAAAATGGCGAGCTGTAGTTTTTAGGCAACTACCCCCTGACAGTACCTAGAGAAAAAAAAAAGAAACAAACGCAACCCTAAAAACCACAGCTTTAAAATATCGTAAGTATAAACTTAACCTATTTTAACAAACAAAAACAAAAACATTTTCCAATTTGCCAGCAAGTCTTTAAACAATTTTTCATTAATAAGTAGTATATTTTTCGTAATTTATAACCAAATAGTAAAGCATTCATCCAAAAAAAAAGCAAGCAGTAAATACCAAAATAGTTTAGTAAAGAATTAAATTTAGGAAAGCTATTTCTGACCGGTAAAACCCCAGGCGTTCTGGTTCCGAGATCAGAAGCGCTTACCAAGAAAAGCAAAAAGGACTCACCCTTAAGTTACTGACATCGGGGTGGAGGCTGTCGCTGGTCTGCGTCAGCGAACAGGCAAGCTTACGGCCAAGCGGAGCGCATTGGAATTTGCAGTCCCCCAAAAGAAGCGCAGCTTAAGGGATTAACGTGTCCCCCGCAGGAAGCTAGAATAGTTAAGAACAATAAATTAATTTATTGAAGCCGAAACGTATGGTTTTATACAAACTCTATATACTTACCACGCTAAATAATGCGTGCCGGAAATTTGCATCAAGAAAACGAGCGAAGCCAAATAGAACGTGCTTTCTTGTGGCTATTCGAACAGCAAATGAAAACCCTAATTTTATTTCTTTAAAAAAGGGAAAACACACCAGCATTTAACCATTAAAATACTTGGAAAATCGCCTATCTAATTAAGGCGTAAATTCCACGGGACCAAATTCTTAGAAAGGATATTTATTATTAATTACAAAACAAATTTTAATACACGAAAGGGTTATTTTTAATTAACGGAATTAATTTCTGTGTTGAACGCCAAAGGAATTTAAGATAAAAATTATTGCATATACACTAATTAACTATTTTCGAAAATGAACGTAACAGTTTTATTGAAGAATCGTTTAGATACGGAATTGTCCTTTCGGAACAATGTTTGGTACAACTAGAACAATCTTAATCGAGGGCCAAAATTTCGATTTTTGAAAAATGGGGTGCAAGCAAAAAACGTTTTTTTTTCGTTTTATTGAAAAATCGTGTAGATACGGAATTGTGCTTTTGGAACAATGTTTGGAACGACTAGGACAATCTTAATCGAGGACCAAAATTTTGATTTTTGAAAAATGAGGTGCCAGCAAAAAAATGTTTTTTGGCGTTTTTTTGAAGAATCGTTTAGGTACGGAATTCTTCTTTTGGAACAACTAGAACAATGTTCAAGCGTTGGCCAAAACCGCGATTTTCAATAAATGGGGTGCCAGTAACAAAATGGGCTTTTTCCAAATTTTCGAGGAATCTTTTGGAATAAAATAATGTCGAATTGGAACAATCTGGAACAACTTTCAAAATCATGATTTTTAAAAAATGGGGTACTAACTTCACACACATTTCCTGTTATCTACTTAAATCCGAAAGTTAGGATGATCAAACTCTTATAACCATCTCTCTCTACATTTTTGTTTCGCTTACCTCCAGCAAACTAACTACTGCTCCATCCAATATGAACAATCATTAACCGCACTGAAGATTTCTATTTTCCCGAATCATTCCTAAAACCCAAGTTAGTATGTGAAAATGATCAACATTCTACGCTAGGTACATCTCGATTCGCAAGGAAATTTGTTTGGTGAATTCGTTTGCCACGAACGGTTTCACAGTGCTCGGCTGTATCGACTGGTAGTAAATGTGATAGTGTTCCATCTGCTGTCACACCTGACCCTTCTAGGGTGATCTTTTGGTGTCAGCATGTAATCGTGAAATACTTGCTGCTCTGTTGGTGTGCAACTAGTGGTCATGTGGTTGTTGTTACTGTGGCTTAGTTGTCCAATATGCTTCTACGACTTTTCTCTTTTATTGTCGGGTTCCTACTAGCGGTGCTATGACTCTTATATACGAATGCGGAGATGTGTTGATGGTGTGAATGGTATTTGTAGCTAGTGTTGCGCAGTGTCCTATGATTTTCTCTACCCGTCGAAGTTTTGGAATGCTTCCATCTTCCGTCGGTTGCTATTGCTGAGGTATGTTATCCACGCAGCTGATGCATAACTGATTGTCGGTTTTAGGTTTGTTTTGTAGATGCGTAGTCTGGTTTCCACTTGAAATTGTTGTTGTGTAAGACCATGGTGTAAGTAGCCTTTGGTTTAATTTTCATTGTTAAGTATGTAAATGATCTGTATGTTGAAATTCAGTCTGCGATTTATTTTGATTCCCAAGTATTGTACGTCGTTGGTCCAAATGAGATGCTGGTGAACACGAATACACTTCGGCCTTTTCAACGTTGAATCGTATTCTCAAAGTGTCGAACCGCTAGGGTATATTTTGGTAATCTGTATTTTTAAAAGAATTCAGTTTTGTCTGTTACCCTTGGCCGCATCAAGTTTCATTTTAATATTAGGATTAAGAGATTTTTGAATACAGCAAGGGAAAGCTTCTTCCCATTCTTAATTTAAATCTTAAATGTAAAATTTTTATGAAAATAATTTCCCACTAACCAGAGGACAAGAACCCCATAATTTTTTGCGTTGTGTTTCGCACAAGCACGCATTTCTCAGGGAAATGAATGTGTCATAGCGCGGTGAGCAATGAGAAGCGTTGTATAGAAGGGATACCAACAAGCTCGTGGAAACGAGGTATTTTAACCGAAAGGGACTTGACTTCACACCATGGATCGAACAATATCGAACGTGGTTGCGTGAGTATTTCGGCGCATTCGTATCCTCATACCTTTCCTTAATTATATAAAAAAACATCTCGTGTTCCGCAAAAGTGTAGGTGCACTTATTTCGCCGCCAGTTTGCTAAAACAGAAAAATTACGCCCTCGCAACCATTATCTCCTGATGACGGACGGAGACTGCCTTTGGCTCTCGCGAATAAGCATATATTTTTGGTTTGTTAGCTTTATCCGTGACGGCAATACTTGGAACCAAATCTGGAGGCGTAATAAATTACGCCCAGGGTTATGCAGTGATTGAAGGCACGAATAAAACGTAATAATGCTTAGATGGAGGCAACGTTCTATTATATTTAGCGAATGAACAACAGTTTCGGAACCATATAACTTTATAGAAGTTTTGGGGAGACTTGAACAATATTACTCTGAGGTAAACTTGCTGCATCAAGGCGGCGCCGCGACTGCATACTCAACCAACTAACCTCGGTGCTTTTGAAGGATACTTATCTGTTCATACCCACGAATTTCAAAAATTAAACATAAACATGATGTTTGCAGTTTTTGTATTCGAGTTTTATTGAAATGGTTTAATACTGGACTATACCGGGTTATCCAAAAGTTCCGCAACCCTAAAATATTGTTTCTGGACCGCATTTTCTGGAAAAACTTTTCATACAAAATATTTAGGATTGTCCTGGAGCTATCTGGTTGTGGCCTTAAAGTTGACCTTGACAATGACCTTGAAGGTCAAATCGTTGTCAAGTTCACTTTTTTGAATAGACACCCCTATTTTTTATTAGGGATTCGGAAAGAGTACAAAATTTTATAAATCATCCTGATCTTGGTATGATCTTGAGATGACCTTGAAGACAATTGAGGTCAATTAAGAAAAAGTATTTCCAATATTTTAGGTTTTCTGGAGAATTTTTTTTTCAAATGCTCAAGATTGTGCTCCACCTATCTGTTGATGACTTTGAAGTTGACCTTGACCGTGACCTTGAAGGTCAAATTGTTTTTTAGGTCAATTTTTCAAATAGAAACCCCTATTGTTATTGCGGATTCGGAAAGAGTACAAAATTTTTGGGATGCTTGTATGATGATCTTCTTGAACAGCCAATGCCACATTCAATATTACCAGCTTGCTTTAACTGACTGGGAATATTTATTAACCTTGCCTTAACTGGCTATGAACCCTTACCACCTTGCCTTAACTGGCTGGGCACACCGCTACTGTTATCGTTCAAAGGGAGCGGTGTCTTAAAGTAAGTAGGCTTGGCTTAGTTAATCGTTTAATAACAGAAGTAAAATAATTATAAGTTCCAAGAAAATGCATGAAATTAAAGTGAAATGGACTGAGCTTGCTTCCTGGAGTAGTTCAGAAGTCTTCAGTTATCTCCAGAGCTCTTCGGAAGCCTGATGCTTGCTTGTGAACACCAAAATGAACTTAAACACTTGTATACTGGATGTCTATAGGGCTTGAAGGCGGTGAAGACGGCTTCTGGATGTCTATAGGGCTTGAAGGCGGTGAAGACGGCTTCGGTGGTCTTCGGAACTCTTCGGGGTGCTTCGTGTTGTCCTAAAAAGCTGTGTTTGGAAGTTTAAAACTATTATTTTACAATATTTACAAGTATGAAGGGTTCGGGAGTCTTTGGTTGTCTTCGGAACCCCTCGGAAGGCTTCAGAATTGAATAGTAAGGCTCAATAATAATGTAACTAGCAAATATTTAAAATTGAGTATTACTAATATGCAATATTTACAAGTATGGAGGGTTTGGAAGTCTTTGGTTGTCTTCGGGCTTGAGCCGTGAAGTCCAATAATCACTGGAGCGGTGGTGACTAGCGTTTAATTGCAGGTTTGGAGGGCCCAGACGTTTTCGGTGATCTTCGGTATACTTCGGTAGACGTCGTCGACGTGACGCCCTAGGCTTAGTAGGGCACGACTTCGTCGAACTCTACTGGGGTGATGTCCCGTAGATAGACCTGGCAGATGCAGTCCTTGTTATTACAATAATCTACCTCTCGGGATATGTTTGGCGTATATTGAATAACTGCCTTCGGCGACGGCGGCAGCGGAGATAGAAGTCTTGGATGCGATCGCAGGGAACGGATCGCACGCCGAAGAGTGTTCTGTTCATTCTTGCGGGCCGCTTGATATGCAGTACGAGGTTTGCTGCCCATACGTAGTTTGTTGTATTGATATTAACCAATTATTATGACGGCCTCCAGGAGCGACGGCGGACAGTGAAAACGTTTGGACAGGACACAGGCTATGATGAGCACTGCGTAGGATTTAGCAGGCTATGGCGAGCGCTGCTTGGAAAGGTTCTATAGGCTATGTTGAGCGCTGTAGAGGAGGAGGGGAATCCCAGGCTATGGTGAGCACCAGGATCTCTTCTGCAGAATTCGAAATTATATTTATAGAATTCTGGTCGCTTTCCTTTCTGTGTTGAAAAACGTTTATCAGTGCTTTAACCAATGAATTGCGTTGTCGATTTTTGATTTCTATACAAGATTATTCAAATTTTATTAACACAAGTTTAGTTGGAATTTTTCGATGTTGTTCTATTTTCAGCACGTGTACTCTGATATAGTCAAATGTACACTCGCGGTTCGTTCAGTGCTTTGCATGGGATCATAGCGTTAACACTACCACCTTGCCTTAACTGGCTAGGAACATTACCAACTTGCCTGAAAATATTTTTTAAATTAACCTCAATTTTCTTCAAGGTCATTTTCAAGGTCATTGCCAAGGTCATGGTAATTTGTAAAACTTTGTGCTCTTTCCAAATCCGCAATAAAAATAGGGGTTTCTATTTGAAAAAGTGACCTAAAAAACGAGTTGACCTTCAAGGTCACGGTCAAAGTTAACTTCAAGGTCATCAACAGATAGGTGGAGCACAATCTTGAGCATTTGTAAAAAAATTCTCCAGAAAACCTAAAATATTGGAAATACTTTTTCTTAATTGATCTCAATTGTCTTCAACGTCATCTCAAGGTTATGACAAAGGTCAAGGTCATTTATAAAATTTTGTGTTCTTTCCGAATCCGCAATAAAAATAGGGGTGTCTATTCGAAAAAGTGAACTTGACAACGATTTGACCTTCAAGATCATTGTCAAGGTCAACTTTAAGGCCACAACCAGATAGCTCCAGGACAATCCTAAATATTTTGTATGACAAGTTTTTCCAGAAAATGCGGTCCAGAAAAAATATTTTAGGGTTGCGGGACTTTTGGATAATTAGGTATATGAAATAATAAACGTTAAAATGAGAGCACGATTTTGACTTTCTTTTCTATTTGCATAAATATCTTTGAGAGAGTCTTTGAAAATAGCTGTTTACATGAGAGTTAAGTGTTAGTTCAGTAACCAAGATCAAACCCAAATTTTGAGTTTGATTGCTATATTTTAGTACTTCACCCCTTAGAATAGTTTTTACGCACAACTAGAAAGATATTTGTTTTTTAACGGTTTAGGTTTTGGAGCATTCTAAAAGCACACCAAATTATGTAAATAACATTTAGAAAGTTCCTATTGCAAGCTTAATAAAATTCTTAAATACCTCTTGTAAACTGTAGTCCATCTGAAGATGTCACGCCACAGGGTGGATACCAATTGTTCTTTGTATACGGGTACCTGATTTACGTTCAGCTGTATAATTCTGATCAAAGATAGACAAAGCGACGCCTCGTTATAGTATTTTAGTTTTACATGTCACTGACTTTGTTAATTTATAGTATTACGGTTCTAGTAAATGTATACTGACGTATATATATATATATACATATGTATATATATATATATATATATATATATATATATATATATATATATTGCTGCGTATCGTGGATCAATCTCTGAAATTCCCTAAAAATCATTCAAGCCCCAACGTTGGGCCCGTCATAAGAGTGCAGTGGATTGTAGACTTATTGGTTTGACATCACCAGCGTCACTACTGATTTAAAAAAAACATGCAATTTTTAAAAATAAGCCTTACCCAGATTCTTCTGCTGCAACAACATATCTTCAGCAGCTTCCCTGGCTAGCTCAGTTGTGCCTCCTCATGGATACCTAAATTTTCAATCATTCTTCCTTCCCATTCACACACCATTCAATAAAATCACAAAATAATACAACAATCATACAATTTTTATTTACCGCTATTTACAAAATTATTCACAGATATGTACATTTTTGGTACTCTAGTTACCACTTAATAAGTGCGATTTTAATAACGTCCTTGTTTTAAAATTTTAACTATAAACACAATTAAAACAATAGGAGTAAACGGGCCCCAAATAATACCCTGTATTTATTATTACATACTGGAGTATGGTGAGCTCATAATAACCCAGTTTATTAATGTATGTTTTCCACTTTGCATAAAATTACTACAAAGTTAATAGCCCATGTATCCTTAACAATCTCACTTAAATTCGTGATAAAATTTAGTAATCATTACATACACCTTTTTCTTTTAATATTTAAAATACCCCCATCATAGTCAAGTACACGTATCTTTTCCAATACGTTAAAAAAAACATAAATAACCTCCAAAGTTCACTCACACATCACAAATAATGCCAACAGTTTATCAAATAACAGCAAATTCAAATGAGTTACCTGGAAAATGCTTCAAGGCTCCATCTCCGTCGATGACGCTGTCCAGAACCCCTTTGTTTCGACTGACTATGCGCTCTGCTCCACTAGATATTTATAGATGATTACTCAGTTTACACTGAGTTCCAAGCTACCAATTACCATACCATCCCCGCATCCAGATTCACGTAGATTGCACTTGTGTTTATTGCTTTATCGATTTACTAGCTTGACATGGTATTAGGTTGGACCTTAGTTAATTTAAATCACTCGCCACTACTCGCGTTAATAACTATAAGGCCCCCAAACACCAAGTTATACAAGCTAGTACTACCTTACTATGTTACAAATAAATTTTAATACTCACAAAACTCTACTATAACGTCGGTTTACGTAGCTAAAGCGATCCGAAATTCAAGAGTAGTAAACAGAAATAAAAGAGAGCGATTTTAATTTTCTTTCTGTATTTATACACTAAAACTGCACCTCTTGGCCACTCTTTACGCGAAATACTTAATTGAAAATAACTATTTCTGCAAATTTTGGATATAACCGCTTTAAAACTTCCCGCAATTTAGCTCGTGATCACACTATATACTCCGAAACCCGCATACACCTGTCGCGTGTTCGTCTGTTGTAAAACTAACTATTTCGATCAATGACACAGTCCTACGTCGACATAAAACTCCGCCTGTAATACTGTTATCTCCGTCTTATGCATATTGGATGTCGCGTTCCAACCTTACTTGAGTGGTAGAAAATCGATATTGCTGACCGCGTCCACGTGGATTGAATACGTGCTTTAGAAATCGAATGTTTTTATACCCGTCTCTGTCTGTGGCATATTATTGATTGTGCGTCCCTTCCGCTCTTTAAGAAACTCTTGTTAGCTTTTATGCGAAGGCCTCTGACGGTTGAACAATATATTCTATAAAACCCGTTTTATTATGTTCACAAATACAAAGAAGCTGACCTTTCCAACAAGCAGGTGTTCCTAATTACTGACTCGTTTAAAATAACATTTCTTGGAGAATGTATTTTATGGTATTCAACCCAACCGATATATTTGTTTATTACCACGAAAGCTTTTCGCCTTGGAATTATTGATTTTATATACCCTGGTGCGTTTTCTGACGTTATTACCCGTGGATCGCTACTTAGCTTTGGACCTCGCCAGTTTAAAAAAAATAAATTTTTAAAAATATAAAAGTTTCACAAAAATTTTCTTACCCGGTTTCTGCTTCCTATAATTAATTTCCTCAGCAGCTTCCCTGGCTAGCTCAGCTGTGCCTCTTCTCGGATATCTAAATTTACTATC
The DNA here is from genome assembly GCA_036346225.1 of Platerodrilus igneus. Taxonomy (NCBI): domain Eukaryota; kingdom Metazoa; phylum Arthropoda; class Insecta; order Coleoptera; family Lycidae; genus Platerodrilus; species Platerodrilus igneus. Next base: position 4,425,557 of record JARFIW010001436.1, on the reverse strand, counting down.
ATTCTCTTAACCATTCACACACCATTCAATAAGATCACAAAATAATACAACAATCATACAATATTTATTTACCGCTATTTACAAATAATAATTCATAGATATCTACAATTCGGTGCTATAGTTACACCTCAATAAATGCTATCTTTGTAAAGTCCTTGTTTTTAAAATTGTAATTTCAAACACATTTAATACAAAAGGACTTATGGGTCCCAAATAATACCTTATCTTTATTTATTACTGCACACTGGAGAATGGTGAGCTCATGATAACCCAGTTTATTAATGTATGCTTTCCACTTTGCATATTATGACTACAAACTTAATAAACCCATGTACTCTCAACAATTAAATTTAAATTCATCATGAAAGTTAATAAGCTATACGTACACCTTTTGTCTTATATTCAAAATATCATAATAATAGTCAGTTATACGTATCTTTTTCAATACGTTAAATAACCAAAAATAACCATCAAAGTTCACTCACAGATCACAAATAATTTCAACAGTTTATCAAAAAAAAGCAGCAAATTCAAATGAGTTACCTGGAAAAAGCTGCAAGACTGCATCTCCGTTGATGATGCTTTTATCTTCCTGAACCCCTCAGCTTGGTGATTATGCGCGCTGCTCCACCAGATATTTGTAGATGAAAACTCAGTCTAAGCTGAGTTTCGTGCTATCAATTAACATCAATTCCAACATCCAAATACATGTACATTACACTTGTTTATTATTGCATTATTAATTTACGAGCTTGTTAAGGTATTCGTTGGACCTCAGTTAGTTTAAAACACACGCCACTACTCGCGTTACTAACTATAAGGCCCCAAATAATCTAATACTATTTTACTGAATTTTACACATTTTTAATACTCACAAGCCTCGTCAGTTGATTATAATACGTTGTTAAGCGATGCGAAATTAAAGAGAGCCCTATTAATTTTCTTCCCGTATTTATACAATAAAACCATGTCTCCTTTAGCCACACTTTACGTGAAATACCTAATTGAAAATAATATTTCCGCAAATTTTGTATAACCATCTTAAAACTTCCAGAAATATTTTCTCGTCAACGCGCTATATCATCCAAACTATCTCATCTATTTGTCGCGTGTTCGTCTGTTCTAAAACTATCTATTTCGACCAATGATACAGTTTAAAACTCCTCCTGTAATATCTTTTTTCCTGTCTTATGCATATTTGATGTCGCGTTCTAACCTTTACTTGAGTTGTAAAAAATCGGTATTGCTGACCGCGTCTTATGGACTCCACGTGGATCGAATACGTGCGTACTCAATCGAATGCTTTTATACCTGTCTCGTTCTGTAGCATATTATTGATTGTGCATCCCTTCTGCTCTTTAAGAAACTCTTGCTAGCGTTTATGCGAAGCCACCGACGGTTGAACAATATTTCCTTGAAGCTCGTCTTATTATGTGCACAAATAATCGGAAGATGACCTTTCCAACATGCAGGTGTGCTTTATTAATAATCGTTTAAAATAACATTTCTAGGAGCTTACGTTTCACGATATTCTATACAACCTATGTCTGTTTGTTAGTTAAGAAAGCTTTCCGCCTTGGGATTATTGATTTTACATGCTCTGATGCGTTTTCTGATGTTATTACTCGTTAAATTAAAATAAATTAAATTAATTAATAATTTCTATTGGCTTATAAAACTGATTTTCTTTATGAACTTATTACTTTTTAATCCCTAATTATAACAATACTTCAATCCTTGTTAATTTAAATTAAATAAATGAAATAAATTTTGCGCGTAAATATTATGTTCCTTTCTCTACACAGAGTGTTTGAAATTGCATTGTTTACCCCTAATTTAACACTTTAAATCCACTACAATATATATATATATATATATATATATATATATATCATTTTATTAATAATAATCAAAAAAGGATTAATAAATGGAATTGAATACTTGTTTATAACTTGTTTGTACCTGTTCTTGGCATTATGTAGTTTAATTTGGGAGCGCATTAAGGTGCAGTTTTGCCAATCCGTACTACACCATATACATTAAATATATACCTCAATTTTCACAATAGCAAACATTTGTGGAAAACTAAGGATATTGAATTGCTACCATTTGTATGGCTATTGTACATGTTCAGAAGTTCAGAGTGCATAAATGCATTTATTTCACTTATTTTCAATGCACATTTCTCATTTAACACGGATGTGGAACGTATACATATTTCTATTGTTATTCGTTTTTCCAACACTCAGCAAAGCTCCTTCAGAAAATAATAAAATTGAGATTTCCAACTGTCAATCGATAGTGCACTCAAGTATAAGACTTTGATGCGGATATGAACTCATCGTTCGGGACTTTATTAAGAGATTATATCGCAAGACGAAGTAGTTGCCTTTAACTAACTCCCAAGTTAGTTGAAATAGATGCGTATAAATTTATCAACTTTTGACACTACTGGATATGTTAATTAATCATTTCTGATTTATGTTACAGCATAAAGATTACCTTGGGAGTTCGAGACTGAAGTTGCTGCAATTTCTGTACTATGTAATTAGTGTGGCACAACGAAGAATTTACACAGTTGGAATGGTTCTTATAAATTTTAAGATGTGTTCATTCGCATAAATGCTAATAAACGTTCGGCAAACTTGAGTGTAATTCAAAAAGTAGTTCAATATGTACCTTTGGATTCCTAGAAAAATAATTTAATTGCTCGAGGCCCATAACCTATTCAACACTAATCACCGGGATACAACCAACGTAGTGCTTATGCAATATTACTCATACATATGTTTCTTTCTCTCTATCTACCTACCACTTCCATCGTACCGATTTTGTAAAGAGTAGATTAATAGAAATTAATAAACAAGCAAATTTTAAGACTGCAAAGATTTAAGAACAGCTTTAGAACGTTTCCCAAAAGAGTGATGACTTGGCAATGGACTGTGATTGATATAATGGTGGTGAAACTATCCAATTTGAGGTTATAGCGCGACAAACATTAGTATAGGCCAAAGCGTCCTTAATGGTCTGCTTGCCCGTGCAATTGTCATTCACCATTAGAGACACGCGAAGATAGTGCGTTGTCACCAATTAACTTAATCTGGTCGGGTGTTAATACTTATGCATACACGTGCTGTTGTCGTTTGAGTAGTTGTGCTGGAAAAAGGCGATTCGATACTAACTTGGTGAAGGGAAATTAACTTTTTGCTCCGTCACATGTTCAGCAAACAACAATGAACGATAAGGCCATTGAAAACTGTTATTTGTTGACTTCCAAATGAATTGTACCGCAGATAGGCATGTCTGTCTGCGAGCAGAATAATTATATTAAATCGTACTCGAAGCATTTGTACACAAAGGATGATTGAAGGGCATCATGTGGCGGGACATCTTCAAATAGAGTTGATTGACAGGGGAAAGGGTTTTGAAATTAAGAGTTATTTAAGTTACAATAGAAAATCTTGAGAATTTGCCAATTCTGGAATGTAATAAATTAATTTAGAGTAATTGGATAAGGTACAAATTGCCATTAGGCGAATTCTGCTGTTAATTCTGATCGAAGCTTTGATTACAAAATGTTCTAATTTAAACCTTTGAAAGATGTGATATAAATTACGGTTGATATAAATTGTTATAGTGATAATATAAATTATTAATTAATGCTAGAATAGTTAATTATAGTGCGCTATAAATTACTCTGATATGTATTACTGTAGTGATTGTATAAATATCTATGCAAATAGAAAAGAAAGTCAAAATCATGCTCTATGATGCCTTAATTTTATCTCATTTTAACATTTATAATTGCATATTATAGTCCAGTTCTAAATCATAAAACTCGAATACAAAAAATGCAAAAATCATGTTTATGTTTAATTTTTTTTAAATTCGTAAGTATGAACGGATAAGTATCCTTCAAAAGCACAGAAGTTAGTTGGTTGAGTATGCAATCGCGACGTCGTATTGATGCAGCAAGTTTACCTCATAGGCAATATTGTTCAAGTTTCTCCAAAACCTCTATAAAGGTATATGGTTCCGAAACTGTTGTTCATTCGCTAAATATTATAGAACGTTGCCTCTATCTAGGCATTATTACGTTTTATCCGTGCTTTCAATCACTGCATAACTCTGGGCGTAATTTATTACGCCTACAAATTTGGTTGCAAGTATTGCCGTCACGGGTAAAGCTAACAAAGTAAAAATAAGCCAGGGACTTATCTGCTTATTCGCGAGAGCAAAAGGCAGTCGCCGCTCGTCTTCAGGATGCAATGATCGCGTGGGAGTAATTTTTTGCTGTTTTAGCAAACTGGCGGCGAAATGAGTGCACCTACACTTTTACGGAGCACGATATGTTTTTTTAAGTAATTAAGGAAAAGTTTTAGGATACGAAAGCGCCGGAACTATCCCACAACCACGTTCGATAATGTTCGTTCGATGGTGTGAAGTCAAGTCCCTTTCATCTAAAATACCTAATTTACACGAGCTTGTTGGTATCCCTCTATACAACGCTTTTCATTGCTTACCGCGCTAAGACACATTCATTTCTCTGAGAAATGCGTGCTTGTGCGGAACAAAGGCAGAAAAATTATGGGGTTCTTGTCCTCTGGTTGGTGGGAAATTATTTTCCTAAAAAATCTACATTCAAGATTTAAATTAAGGATGGGAAAACAGCTTTCCTTTGCTAGATTCACGAATCTTCTAATCCTAATATTAAAATGAAAATTGATGCGGTCACAGACAAAACTGAATTCTTTTAAAAATACTTTAGTTATCAGATTACCAAAATATACAAAAATTAAATTTTGCACTAAAATCACTTCTTTTTAAACTTTTGGGGAAATTTCTATCATTCATACTTAATAGTAACCACGACAGCTTAGCAATATTTTAAACAATAGAAATTTAGAACTGGAAATTTAAGTATTTGCTTTTAGGTACATTAGTTATTTTAATTTTCCTTAATATTATTAATAAGAATTATTAGTTTCTGTTTGCTACTCTGCTGTGGGTATCTTTGTTTTTGTTTATTATTATTCAACATGTAATGAAACAATAGCACCCTCTTCTTTTGCAAGAGGGAGCTGAACCTAACTGGGGAGCCATTTGCGAACGAAGTTTGGGTGTACATTATGATACGAAGTTCGAGGAGGTCCTGCGAATTGTGAGAAGTTCCGGAGAGTCTCGAGAAATCCGAGGAAGTCTGGGAAGTTCGAGTAAGTCTGGAAAGTTTGAGGAAGTCCCGGGAAGTTCGAGGAAGTCCTAGAAAGTCCGAGGAAGTTCTGGATGTCCGAGGACGTCTGTAGAAGTCGCGGGAAATCCGATGAAGTCCTGAAATTTTTAAAGAAGTCTGGCAAGTTTTACTAAGTTTTAGGAACTGTTGAACCATATAAATTACTTCTTGTTTAGCACTGTTGCTTTGCGTCTGTTTTGTATTACTCAGGGTGCAATTTAAGAAAACCGAACTCCAGAGCAAAACTATTCTACTTTTGGAATTTATAGAACAATAATGATAATTTTTGAAACAATTTTTACGCAACACTACTGCCTTTCTCTTCATTTTGAAATGCTCAACTGAAATTACGCAGCTTTTTTAGAAATTGACGTATTTTCTATACAATTTGCAATATACAGATTCTGTAGGCACGTTAAGCCCCCCTCCGTTCCTTATATAACAAAAAAGAGATACTGATTAATAGTGCTTCGTATGATCTGTGTACTCCAAAAATCATCATTAATGATCTGAGTTTCTGAAAAGAAACGAAAACCGTGGGGAGGTGTAACTTAACGGTCGATTTTCAAGTGTTTGATCTAGTTAACCGCACGCGTCTAGCCCGACGGCTCCAGCAGAACTGACTACTTGCAAACAATGTCCCCTGAACCATCGCATATTCTTTACAGTATAATGCATTACTGTGCAATATTAGTACATTCGCCAAATATGTACTACAATAAATTTTAAATATCTGTAATTATAAGGTGCTTATATAAAGTGTCCTTTACTAAAAATAACTAACAGGAGATTCCAGCGACTGTGTATACCTAGCCAACAAGAGTTTTACAACATGCTGGTAGGTAGAGAAATTACTAAGAAGCAGTATGCGCATGCACAAAAAATGTGGGAAGCGTTTAATATTTAAAACCTGGAGCAGTAAATACTCCCTGTATGTTTTACCAAGTTTTAGGAAGTGTTGAACTGACATATACCTTAAGACCGATGTGATGGTATTGGCTGAAGTATTTGAACAATTCCGTTCAAGTTGTCATTTAACTTATGGGCTAGATCCCGCCCATTATTACACCCTTCCAGGATACACTTGGGATGGAATGTTAAAGCATACTCATCAGGAACTTGAGTTTTTGACCGACATCGATCAGCTATTGTTTATAGAGAAGGGTATATAAAGAGGACTTAGTTAAGTGTGTTCGGAACGGCGTGCATCGGCGAACAATAATATTTACCAACGTATGATCCTTCCAACCCCGATGTGTATCTATATACTATGACGTTAATAATCAATATGGATGGGCGATGAACTAACCCTTGCCTTATGGAGGATTTGAATGGGTGGACACCAACATCGACGTGATATCAGTTCCTGATAATGCGAATGATGGCTATATCTCGGAGGTGGATTTGGAGTATCCAGAATCTATCCATGCTGTACATAAAGATATCCCATTCTGTTCCGAGCACCTTGATCCGAAGACTGGAAAACCGCCTATATCAAAAACTCAAAGTACCAAATTAATGACTACACTAAATGCTAAAAGAAGATATGTGATCCATTACAGGAATTTAAAACAAGCTTTAGAAAATGGACTTAAATTAAAAGCTATTCACAGACAGGGTGCTGAAATTTAAATAAAGCTGCAGGCTAAAATCTTACATTGCTCTCAATACTGAACTTCGGAAACGAGCAAGGAATGAATTTGAGAAGAACTTGTTCAAGCTAATGAACAATGCTGTTTTTGGGAAAACGATGGAGAACAAGCGAAAATATTGTAATGTGAAACTTGTGCAAAACTGGGAATGAAGATTTGAAGCCGAAGGCAGAATATCCAGCCAGTTATTCAAAAATGTTACAATCTTCGATGAAAACCTTGCTGCAGTGGAACGTCTTAAATCTGAAATATATATTAATAAACCAATTAATAAGCCAAGTTGACAATCTACGATTTCCATTATGGATATATGAACGCCACTTTTGAAGATGGGTGCCGAGTTCTTTACACGGATACCGATAGATTAATCTATAAAATAGTAAATCACGATCCTTATGAAACTAAGAAGTGGGATTGTCGGCAACGTTTCGATACTTCCGACTATCCTTCCAACACCATTTATGGAATTCCGATAATTAACAAAAAAGTATTGGGTTTGATGAAGGATGAAAATAATGGACAGATTTTATTGGGTTACGATCAAAGATGTATGCGACGAGCATTTTTAAGACAGTCGAGGAAGAAGAAGCTGAACTCTTACGAAAATAGGAAGAATCACCTGGCATCCGAGACTTTGGTATCACAAAGAAAATTAAAGGGATTAAAAGATCAGTGATCAAGAGTAGAATTACTTTTGAGGATTATGTTGATTGTATGGAAGATTACAAAGAAGTATTTGTAACGCAGAATCTAATTCAACCATCCAAGCATTAAATTCACACTATCGCTCAGTAGAAGATTGCCCTAAGCCCGAACGATGATAAACGCCACTTGGACATTATTCAATTATGGAGCAAGAAGAAACATAATTACAAATGTAGAATATTGATTGTAAATATATATTATCCTCAATAAAATTTTATATAGTTTATATTAGTGTTATCGTATTCTTAAAAACTGAATGTAATTGACCCCTCCGTCGTGGTTGTTGGACTGAAAAGTGGCCTGAATTGATTTTCAATTCCTCCTTATGCGAATTTCAATGCTTGGTACAAAAATGACCAGAACAGACCTTAGATTTTTCCATAAGAAAGTACATGGGCAAACCACACTTTTTGTGCTAGAACGAAGGTACCTTACCTACTGCAATCCTTTCCTCGTTTCTATGTTTGTTGTATTCGAACATAGTATTTGTTTTTTCTTGTTAAGTGCAGCACGAGTTTGTGCTAATCTTTGTTTTATATCTTTTTCGCCTTTCTCATCTTGCGTTATTTGGCTTCCTAAGTAGCAGAAATTCTTAACCTTTTGTGAATTCTTGCTTCTTGGTTGTATTCTGGTTTTTGACTTATTTCCCCCTGCTTTACATACTAGTACTTTAGTTTTATTTTTGTTACTTTTATATCATATTTCTCTGTTAGTGTTTTCTCCATTTCATTAAGGGCTGCTTCTGATTCATCCTTGCTAGATGCTGACACCGCTACATCGTCTGCCAATCTAAACATAGCAATCGTTTGTCCTTGTATCATTATTTTAGATTAATGACGATAGAGCATATTCCTGTCTCACCTCATTCTAATATTTATTGCTCTACGTTTCTGCTCTAATTCTATTACAGCTGTTTGCTTGTTGTATAGGTTATGAACTATCCGTCTATCATTATACCCTATTCCTATCTTTTGTGCATTTCGAACATCAGTCTTTGTACAATTCTAGTTAATATATTTGACAAGTATGCTGTCGAACTTATTGTTTGACAATTTTCACATGTATCTGCACCTCTCTTTTTTGGTATAGTTGCTACCACCCTGGGAGGGGTGTTAGTATATTTTCAAAATTAAGACTGTCAAGACTTTAGAACAAGTAATATAAAACACTTTAAATCTCTTAAATACTTAGATCAACAGTATAATGACAATTTCAATATTACCACCACTTGCTTACTCAAGTTGAAGCAGAATAAATACCTTTACTCACCACCACGATGAATAATCTTGTTCACTACCTACTGCTTTACTCTATTTCTTAATTACCGGCTAACTTCATTCTGAGCCCATATACCTCAGCGGATCCATCGGCCCTATAAAAGTACACAAAAATATAAAATAAATAAAGATATAGATTGGCCTGTGGTATCTTTTACTCTTTTCTAATAATTTTACTATAAACATTTACTTATAAATTTCTTAAACAAAATATCAAAGGCCAAGTGCATGCATTTGGGGAACATTAATCATATATATCTGTTACGATACCAAACGGGATTTAATCCGGTGGAACACCTTGATGTAAGTACAATAACCTCGACTCAGGATCAACTTAGTAGATACGCTACGAAATTTCACGAACCTCAAGACTGGTGTCGAGTACTTCTTTTGCTCCTGGTGATAGGAATGGGATTAATTAGGATCTCCCCTATGTAGCACTTTCCCCAAGAAGATAACTTCCAAAATAAAGCTGAAACATCGAACCAACGATGACCCAATAAGTTCTTAATACCAAACTCAAATTTTCGAGTAACGAAAATTAACTGTAGTTAATTCAACCAGAATTACGATTAAAATATTACCAGAACAAAACGTTAAACATGTCTCCTCCAGCGCTACTTATATAATAGCTATAGGGTTTTATATTTGTAAAATTCATTCTAATTAGAGTGTATGCTTAGGGTGTCATTCCTATTTCCATCTTAGTTTGTACCTCGTTGCGCTTTTTCTCCATCCATTGTTCTTTAGCTTTCCTCCATTTTCGAATAATTTCCCATTTTCTGGTTTTGTATCTCCGTTTCCTCTCTTCGTCTAGTCTGTTCTCGTATTTTCGTCTTTCTTCTATTAAATTCAGAATCTCGTTTGTCTCCCATGGTTTCTTTTTTTTTTTGTTTACACCGCAGAATATCTCTGGCTGCCATGTCTAAACTGGATTTAAGTTATTCCATTCAGCTTCTCCTTTCTTAGAAATTTACCCGGTGTTTTTCAATATTTCCCTTGACTTTTTCTCAAATCTTTTTTGTGTATCTTTATCTTATAGTTTAGCAAAGTTAAGTGTCTTTTTCCGCTCCTTTCTTCAAATTGTTAAATTTAAGCGCGACTTTCATAGTCACTATATTGTGATCAGTGTCCAGTTTGCTTCCGAATAGCTTCTGCTGTCTTTTACTTGATTCTTAAACCGTTGTCTAACAAGAATGTAATCTATTTAATATTTCTCTATATCTCCTGGTACCTACGACGTGTATCATATTCCAGCTTGATTTTGAAATAACTAATGGTTAAATTGTTTTTATCGCAAATTTCTACCAGCCTATTTTCCTTGTCGTTTCTCGTGTCTAAAGCAAATAAGCGTACTACCGCTCTTTCTCTACATTCGCCTACCACTGTATTAAAATCTCCCATAATTATTAAATTTTTATGCCCTTTTACGAATCTGAGCATGTCTTCGATATCTTTGTAGATTGATTTTATTTCTTTATTGTTGTAGTTAGAGGTGTTCATGTAAACTTGTATTATTACCGTATTTACCAGTTTAGGTTCTAACCTAACCATGAGTACTCTTTCGTTCTTTTCTAAACAGTTTTTTTGCACAATTTCCTATCTTTTTCCGCATAGCTATCCTCACAGCTCCTCTCCAAAAGTTTCCCGCCTCTGGCTACCGCTAATTCCTACTATATCTAATGCTAACCTATCTATTTCAATTTCCTAATTCTCTAGGTTACCTACTTGCTTCAAGTTTCTAACATTCCATACACCGACTTTCAAGATGTTCCCGTTCTGATTTTTCTCTTATTGAAATTGCCGATCATATCCTCCAAAGTAATTCCTTTCTGGAGGTCCGAATGGACGATTATCTTAACTCACGAATCTTTTACCCAAGAGGATGCTATCATTTTTAAAACGTTTTTGATACGCTGTGTACTTGGGAGGTAATGTGGTGGTTTCCCGTTGCCTTTCACATCGCAGTAGTGTGTCTTAGAATGCCATGTCGACCCCTATGGTCTCTATCATCCTAAGTACCGAAAGAGCTGCTGTTCTCTTGCAAATCTGTTTTAGTCCTGTTCCTCACTAAGAATCCCACTAATTTTATTAATTCTATAATTCGATTCTTTAGTTCGCTAAAACAAGCAAGCTTTAATTACCCGTTCTAATATTCTAGTACTTTTTTGAGGTGCAAGTCCGTTCAGATCGGTGAAAATGTAATGGCTCAAAAAGTTTTAAAAAAGTTGGAAATTGTTTTTGGCAGTGAAGTGTTTTCAGCTTGATTAAGAACCTTAACTTGACTTGCCACACAATTAACGCACAATCGTTGTTATTGTTAAGTAGAATATAGACTACATTGAACAAATGTAATGACTGAAAATGGGCTACAAATTATTTTTGGCAGCGATTAAGAATATGCTGATCAGTGTAAGCTTTTACTTGATTGCCTCACAATCAAACATGCGCTAAGCCGCTATAGTTTACCTTACAAAATATAATAAAGGTGTTGACGTGTTACGTAAGACCAGGAAGAAAAAGAATTTACTTTTTTCATAGCTTCATATTTTATGGCTTTCAGCTCTATATTTTCACGTAGTTGATGATTTGAGCAATAGACCGTAACTTTTGCATAGCACGAGATTTGTGAAAGTTTCTTTATCGCCAAACGTACAAGGGCTATGGAATCTAGAAGCGTGAATATCTAATGAAGCGAACGTCACACACACGCCTCCACATTATTTGAATCAAGGGTTGCGCATGATTTATCTTCTGTACTTTCGTACCAATTTTTTATGTCGCACTTAACAATAGATATCGCGGTTTTATATTTAATATTTTACAAAAGGACAAGTTTACATTTTGCCGAGAACGCTTAGGCTTTGTAGATATTTTGTTTGTGATGTTTTTACTGAGAATATTCTTTCACTAAGATTCTTTACTCGGTTCCGAAATAGCAGCGGAAATATACAGATCTAAAATGACCGACAGACTGAATATTAAGCATTTTTAAATATCGACAAAATCTGCACTGAGGATGGCTAACGCAAGAAGCGCTCTACAAATTTTAATTTAAATAAAAATAATTTTTTACACGAACATACAAACTTGGTTTACTCTTTTCAAAGTTTATTATAACATCTTTATAATTTTACAAATTGAAATAATTTTTCCTCATTACAAGAGGAGTTATTTTTAATTGTAGCAATCAATATAATACAAAGGATTTTAAAGTGATTGTTTTGAAGGGTTGTAATCGGTTTTAAATAAAGAGAAAAAAATTTTTAATTTCCTTTCGCACAATTAACATTAGTTGAGAATCTTGCAAAACTAATACCTGTAGTTGTTTATAATCACCAGGTTTACGTACAGTTATTTTTTTGTCATTAGGTTTTCCATCTTGGAAGTGATTGGACATGTACCTCCATTGATTTCTATTCTGAGCTAGCCAACTAAAACGAAAGAAACATAAATAAAAAAGAGCAATCAAATTGGGAAGATGTTTAAGATAATATATAGATATAATCATAAAACTTAACAATACCCAAGCATGAAAAGTAGTAAACAGAATGCATTAGAAAGATGATGATAAAGCGAGGCGTTGAAAAATTACGAGAATCCATCGACAAAAAGGCGAGGTGACATCTGAAGTAACAGTATCAAATAATATAACTCCCGAAAATCTTAAAAGTTATTTCTTGACGTTGCAATTACCTAATATTTGTATTTAATAGTTGGGTTACAGCCATGATTTTGAGCGTCGCTTCCTATCTATATTTAACATAGGGCAAAACTGGTCAAACACTGTCAGATGTAATTAACAAAAATTCCAAACGTAACGTAAAGTTAGGCTGATGTATGGTTGCGTATATAGAATTGTTATTTTAGAAAAATTCCGTAAAAATTAAGAAATAACAATTCTATATACACAACCATACATCAGCCTAACTTTAAGTTACGTTTGGAATTTTTGTTAATCACATCTGACAGTGTTTGACCAGTTATGACCTATGTTAAATATATCAGGTTATCATAAAGTAAGGGATATATTTTAAATTATGATAACTTTTTAACAAATTAGGTTAATAACAAGAAATAAATGAAATCTAATTGCTTATGAAATGGGGTTTAGTATGCCCAAAACAGGTTACGTCAATTGCTCAATATGACCTCCATTTTGTTGTTGTAAGATCACCATCCTTACCTCCAAATTGTACACAGCATTTCGTAACATTTCTGGTTGAACTGTACCAATTTGCTCCGTAATACTGTCTTTTAATTCTTGTAGCGTAGTTGGTCGTCTTCTAAACACTAAACTTTTTAAATAACCCCACAGCCAGTAATCCGCTGGGTTTAGATCAGGTGATCTTGGTGGCCATGAATTTACGAAATGTCTGCTTAACACGCGATCTTGAAAAACGTTGGTTAACAATTCTTTGACTGGTCGAAAAATGTACGGGGTGCTCCATCCTGCATAAAATGATGTTTTCAATTCCGTAGTGCTCGTTTTGCAGCTGTGGAATAACATAATTTTGTAACATTTGCAAGTATCGTTCACCATTTACAGTTACAGATTCGGCTTGTCCATTCTGCATTTCCTCGTAGAAATACGGACCAATAATAAAATCAGCTGTAAAACCGCACCAAACGGTGACTTTCTTGTCATGAAGATTTTTTTGAACGATTTGTTGCGGATTTTCTGCAGACCAGATTCTACAGTTTTGAGTATTGACTCCACCATTCAGAGTAAAATGTGCCTTATCTGTCCATAAAATACGGGATAACCATTCGGGTTCAATTTCCATCTGAGCCATTACTCGCAAAGAAAAATCGTACCTAGTAGCCAAATCTGCGTCCTTTAATTCAAACAGCATTTTCAGTTTATATGGATACATGTTTAGAATTTTGCGTAAAATTTTCCAAACCGTGGTATACGGCATTTGCAATCGCTTGGATATCGCATTTGCACTGCTGATTGCGAGTGAATTGCTTCTGGCTATGTCTTGATTTTCATGAAGAACCTCTGCAACTTGGACATCACTAATTATTGGTCTTCCTGATCTTGGTAAGTCAGTTACAGACCCTGTTCTTTCAAATTTTTGTATCAAATTGCGGTACGCTTTCATTTGACAGGGTCCCGCTCTCAAACCCATTCTCGTGCGAAATCTTCGTAATCCAGCGGTGTAATTTCTGCCAGATTCATAATAGCACTGAACTAAACCAATTCTTGTTTGTAAATCCATGTTATTACAGTTGAGTCGTTTGAACTCAACGTTTACTTGAGTTTTAATTTCAAAATAAAACGTCAAATTGAATAATTTCGTTTTGACACTAGTGTCAACAATTGTTATGACAACGCTTTTGTTTCTCATAGATACGGTAAAATCCCATTCATTAAGCAACTAGATTTCGTTTATTTTATGTTACTAACTTAATTTATTAAAAAGTTGTAATGATTTAAAATATATCCCTTACTTTATGATAACCTAGTAGATAGGAAGGGACGCTCAAAATCATAGCTGTAACCTAACTATTAGATACAAATATTAGGTAATTGCAAGGTCAAGAAGTAACTTTTAAGATTTTCGGGAGGTATATTATTTGATACTGTTACTTCAGATGTCACCTCGCCTTATTGTCGATAGATTCTTGTAATTTTTTAAGGCCTGGCTTTATTATAATCTTTCTAATGCATTCTGTTTACTATTTTTCATGCTTGGGTATTGTTAACTTTCATGCTTATATCTATATTTTCTATTTGTTGGTTTTTATCTTAAATTCTGTTCGTCTCACTATTATCTTAAACATTTTCGCAATTTGATTGCTCTTTTCTATAAAAATATTTATGTTTCTTTCGTTTTAGTTAGCTAGCTCAGAATAGAAATCGATGGAGGTACATGTCCAATCACTTCCAAGATGGAAAACCTAATGACGAAAAAGATAACTGTACGTAAACTTGGTGATTATAAGCAACTACAGGTATTAGTTTTGCAAGATTCTCAACTAATGTTAATTGTGCGAAAGGATTTACTGAAAAACAATTAATTCAGCAAATGTCTAAGTGTTGGAGGTCCTTGGTAGCCGCAGGTTGCTTAACTCCCTTCACACACCACTTAATCTCGGTGAAATAGGACATATAATTAAAAACAACAGAAGGGAGATTGAGTTGTATTGAGACTGTGGGAATTTCAGGAAACAATGTAGGCTATCTCAGAATAGGAATAAGTGAAGGTACGCGTCCAACCAGTTTCAAGACGGAAAACCTAATGACGAAAAAAATAATTGCACCTAAATCTGATGATTATTATATACAACACAGGTGGTGGTTCAAATGTTTTCAACTAATGTTGATTGTGCGAAAGGATATATCGGAAAACTATTAATTCGGCAAATATTAAAGTGCTGGGAGATCTTGGTAGCCGCGGTCTGCTTAATCCTTTTCACATACCGTTGAATATCCGAGAAATAGGGAATAAATTTGTAAACAATAGAAGGGGAACCGAACTGCATCTAACACGAAAGAGCGGCGGCTATGTTCGAAGACAATAAATATAGAAACAAGGAGAAAATTGTTGGAAGCATATGTGTGAAGCACAGCACAGGAAGTTCTTAGAAATAGGAGCAGTAGGAGAAGCAGACAGAAAAACGAAGGAAGCCTTTTGGAATGTTGTGGTTCAGTTGTATGAGGATGATAGCATAGACAGACAAAGTTAATAACAAAGAGGTCATAGAAATAGTAGGGATATATTACAAGCAGAGATAGGAAAAGAAAAGGTAGATATTGCAGGCAGATATTGAAAGATGCGGACTGGAAATTTTAGGGAAATGTCTAGGTTAGATCAGAATAAGAAACAATAAGGGCACGCGTCTAACCAGTTCCTGGACCGAAGTCCTAATGATGATAATGTTTTAGTTATTACTTGCTTCTTATACAAGTTATACAAGATTGGTAACGGCCATGTTTTCACAATCGCCGTTCTTTCATGCCACCATTTCATTACCTTGGTTACTGCGGATTACGTTTTATATAAATATTAAATCACCCGTCTATCCTTATAACTTGTTCTTGCTTTCTTTAAAATTCTGAACATGGATTGCTATCCAAATTGCCAAAAATTTTCATCATCTCTACAAAGACTATTATGGCAGTCTTTTATGTTCCAATCCTTGAATTGCCTCTCAACCTCTGTTACGAAATTTTATACCCTAGACATATGCAACGTTCCAATTAGGTCTAACCAAATCATCTCCTTCTGGTTCTTACAAGCGATCGAATTAAAATGACTCCTCTGTTTTGACACCTTACACTTTCGACAAATCTCGCACGATACGGCCATCTGTCGTATGTGTCTTAACATTTTAGACCAATAAAATATCTTACGCATGCGCGCATGAGTTTTTTACTCCATATCAGAGTGCAGCTGCAAAATTAATTACTTTGTTCGATTTTTCGGGACACACAATTGAATATCCCCCACTTCCTTGATAACCTATTTTAAATAATATCCCCTCGTACATTGTATACCACTTGGCCACACTGTGGGTTCCATCTTTCATTTCAATAATATCTGACGGATCAAACTATTATAAGACTTGATCTTCTCTAATTGTTTTTAAATTATTCCGAATGTTTATAAAATCCCTTGTCAATTTGAGCTTGTGCAACCCAATGAAAATAATGTTATCTGACTTTCGACAATCCTTTCTTGACAAAGTCCGTCGGGACACTACATCTATCGCCACATTTTCATCTCCCTTGCAATATTGTATGCTGAAATCATATTTTTGCATAAATAATACCCATAGAGTCAACCTGGGCGTTTTCAACAAAGAATTCGTTAAAAGATAACGTCGTATGATTTGACACAATCATCAATGGATGTTATAATACCAATACCCGCATGATTTTAATACACAAACAATCACTGGCTCACTAACTTCCTGGCTCACTAACTTCCTGGCTCACTAACTTACTGGCTCACTAACTTACTGGCTCACTAACTTCTTGGCTCACTAACTTCCTGGCTCACTAACTTCCTGGCTCACTAACTTCTTGGCTCACTAACATCCTGGCTCACTAACTTCCTGGCTCACTAACTTCCTGGCTCACTGACTTCCTGGCTCACTAACTTTCTGGCTCACTAACTTCCTGGCTCACTAAATCACTGACTCACTAACTAATACACTAACTGTCTTGCTGGCTAACTGACTTACTGGCTTACTGGCTTACTGGCTTACTGGCTTACTGACTAGCTGACTTGCTGGCTAACTTGCTTACTGACTAACTGACTAAGTGGCTGCCTGACTACCTGGCTAACTTACTAACTGACTACTCCGGCGAAGTGGTTTTGGTCTGATCGACTCCCCGAAGTGATTTCGTCAACATCTACTCGGGCTACATGTTCCTGATCCGATCTACTCTCAGAAGTGACTTCGACAAAGACTACTCGAGCGTAGTGGTCTTGATCCGATCGACTCCTATAAGTGATTTCCACAACAGCACATCGGGCGAAATAATCTTGATCCGATATACTAATAGAAGTGATTTCGACAAAGTCTACTTGGGCAAAGTGGTCTTGATCCGAACGACATTTCGAAATGATTTTGTCAAAGTCTGCTTGCGCGAGGTGGTCTTAATCCGATCGACACTTCGAAGTGATTTCGGCAAAGTCTACTGGGGCGAAGTGGTCTTGATACGATCAACACTTTGAACTGCTTTCGAAAAGTCTACTTGGGCGAAGTCATCTTGATCCGGTCGATTCTCCGAAGTGATTTCGGCAAAGTCTACTAGAACGAAGTGATCTTGATCCGATCAATTTTCCGAAGTGATTTGGACAAAGTCTACTTGGGCGAAGTGGTCTTCATCCGATCGACACTTCGAAGTGATTTTGGCAAAGTCTGCTGGGCCAAAGTGGTCTTCATCCGAACGACACCTCGAAGTGATTTCGGCAGTCTGCTTTGGCGAAATGGTCTAGATCCGATCGACACTTCGAAGTGATTACGACAAAGTCTACTTTGGCAAAGTGGTCTTGATCCGATCGACACTTTGCAGTTATTTCGACAGTCCACTTGGGCGAAGTGGTCTAGATCCGATCGCTACTTCGTAGTAATTTCGACAGTCTACTTTGGCGAAGTGGTCTAGATTCTATCGACACTTCGAAGTGATTTTTTCAACGTCTACTAGAGCGAAGTGGTTCTGCACCAATCAATTCTCCGAAGTGATTGCGGCAAAGTCTACTTGGGCGAAGTGGTCTTGGTTCTAACGACACTTTGAAGTGATTTCGGCAAGTCTACTTGGGCGAAGTGATCATGATTCGATCGACACTTCGAAGTGATTTCGGCAAAGTCTACTTGGGCGAAGTGGGCTTGATCCAATCTACATTTCGAAGTGATTTTGACAAAGTCTACTGGGGCGAAGTGGTCTTGATCCGATCGACACTTCTAAGTGATTTCGACAAAGTCTACTGGGGCGAAGTGGTCTTGATCCGATCGACACTTCTAAGTGATTTCGACAGTCTACTTAGGCGAAATGGTCTTTATCCGATCGACACTTCGAAGTGATTTATACAATCAATAACATTAAATTTTGATTGCCGATATATGCTCTAAACTTGCGAGGGAAGGGCGCAGAGAGTGTAAGGGCGCAGAGAGTGTAAGGGCGCAGAGAGTGTAAGGGCGCAGAGAGTGTAAGGGCGCAGAGAGTGTAAGGGCGCAGAGAGTGTAAGGGCGCAGAGAGTGTAAGGGCGCAGAGAGTGTCAGGGTGCAGAGAGTGTCAGGGCGCAGAGAGTGTCAGGGCGCAGAGAGTGTCAGGGCGCAGAGAGTGTGAGGGCGCTCAAAGTAGTACCGAAGGTACTACAAGGCGTTTCTAGTCTAAATATTTTAAGTGAAAGGCCCCTACTAGACATGATCATTTTCTCACGATTTTGTAGTTTTAAAATGAAATAAATAGTTTGGCTTGAGTGTGATTGTAACGATTGTGTAAAATTTCTTCTACATTAAATTGGAGTTGAACATAGTTGTTACAATGCCCTGGCGGATGACTGTAAGTTTATTTCTTGGATAACTTTCGCGCCCACTATACGTATTGGTGCGTGAATGTACAAAAACGAAGTGACGTAACAGTAAAATAGTGCACCGGCTAACTTTCAGTGATTTGGGACGAATTTTATAAAGATAAATAACTTTTAGGGATATACAGATTATAGCACTTTTACTAAAGTGGTATTTGAACTCCTTTGTCTAATAAAACCTTTGAGCGACAACTCACCGGAAGAAAACTTGATTGCAGCTTTCTTAGAATGTGTGTATTCCGAGAAACGGTTTAACTGTTCTGACTGTGCTTGAGGTTGATGGAGCCTTGCGGATACGTTTTTCACATTCTACTAATTTAAAATAAACACAAATAATAACAAAAACTCCAAGTCTTCACCTCACCTATATTATAGAACGTAAATACCACAGTAAATAACAAACAAAAAAACAACTTCTGAGATCTACCCCTAATTGACCAAATATGCGTCTATCTAAAAAGGAGAAAAATTTAAATTTACCACAATCTAACCTAATTAATTTGTGCATATGAACTATGCGGATATCATTGTGGTACTTTTCCAGATGAGAATTTCTGTGTTTACAATACGCTTTAAATAAGCTTGCACCAACGAAAAAAGTCCTTTTAATAATAAGTTTTACTCATTCTTATAATCGATCACAATTACTAATTATAGAACAGCATGTAATGTTTAGCATGTGGAAAACAAAAAATTCAATACCTTACAGGTTTTGTTAGTCCTTTCCAAAGATCCGAACAACCTTTTAGTGCAGGAGGTATTTAAATATTCCAACTTAACGTTGAACGATAGCTTCCAACACAGAGCACTTTTACCTGTAACGGTATTTTTAATTCCACGTTATCACTCGCGTTTTGGTGTTCAATGCCATCACTGAGTTACTTGATAGTCAACCTCATCCCGCACGGTGATGGTTGCGGGTCAATCGAATTTGAAGCTGTATAACTGAAGATGAAAGATTGGTAGATCCTCTCTTAATAATATCCGTGGGTTTTATAAGTTTTTCGTCCCATGGTCATCGTACACTAGTTTATGTTCTTACTGGGTAGTGCGCCTAAATGCTCGTTTATTGAGATCAATGTAGTTTTATTTATGTGCCTAGTCATTTTGTTTCCGCATTTTTTGTTGGAGACCAAAAGCGGCCTCATATCTTTTCGTTCACAACACGTCCTTTATAGCTGTAATTTATGAATTTATGATTTATTGCGATACTAATATTTGTTTTTTTTTCAGGTAATTACATAACTGATGTTTAAGCCAACGGTAAGTTAGATTGTTTCTAAATCTTACACTACTTTGTAGTGTTATAACTGACTTTTTTTTAAATTTTGACTATAAACCTTCACGAATGAGGTTGGATAACAGTTCGATCAGATAAATATGCCAAATTCTGAAAATTCCAAATTAAACGTTTACTAAAATTGGTATGGATTAGAAATTTTAAATATACAGTTATTGGATGTTGTTCTGTGGGGATTTTTAATTGTTTCGTTTTTCTCCGGATGCAACCACCTGAGCTAATGCATTCCTTTGATTTTCTTAGAAATTTTGTTACGTGCTGAATTGACTTTAATACGTGAATTAATTTCACTCGACCGAGGCGAAGTGACGTAACAGTTAATTAGTGCACCGGCTAGCTTTGAGTGGTGCGGGATGCAAAACTTTTTGGGGTATTCAGATTACAACACATTTACTAAATACTTTTATACCTACCTTGAAGGGTCTTTAAACTTTTTTTATCTAATAGAACCTTTGAACGCCAAACCGCCTGGATAAACCCTGATTACAACTTCCCTAGATAATATGTACCGAGATACGGTTTGAACAATTCTTACTGCAGAAGGGTTTGATGGAGTCTGGTGTATACGTTTCCCGCCGTCTACATAGACATCCAACCAAATTAACTTGTACATATGAATTATGCGGATGCAATTGTGGTGCTTTTCCATATGAGAATGTCTGTGTTTACAATACGCTTTAAATAAGCATGCGGCAACGTAAAAAGTCCTCTTAATAATAAGTTTCGCTCATTGTTATTATTACAACCAACCACAATTATTAATTAAAGCAAATATTTAATAACTTATAGGGTCTGTTGGTCTTTTCAAAGTTCCGAACGAACTTTTAACGCAGGAAAAAGGGTTGCAGGTAATCAAGTATTCCATCTTAGCGTTGAACTAAAGTTTCCAACACAGTGCACTTTCACCTGCAAGGATATTTTGAATTTTCATTATAACTCGCGATTGAGAACTTATTTACTTATAATTTCGGAGATGAATGCAGTTACTTGAATTATCCGGATATCAATCTTATCCTACACAGTGATGGTTGCGTGTCAATCGAATTCAGAGTTCTATAACTGAAGATAAAAGATTGATAGAGTCCCTCTTAATAATATCCGTGGGTATTATGAGTTTCATCCCATAGTAATCGTATGCTAATTTTCGTTTTCACGGGGTAGTGCATCGAACTGTTCGATTTTCGAGGTCAACGTCGTAAAATTTACGTGAATAGCAATCTTGTTTTCACACTTTTATATTGGATACCGCAAACGACGTTATTTGTTTACGTTCATAACACTTCTTCAATGGCTGTAATTTATGAGTTTATGAATATTGGGGTAATTTACCATGGTTGCGGGTTTTTGATTTCGTGTGAACTCTTAATTCCTCCCACCGTTTACAAGTAATGCATTAGTTCTATGGCTGGTTTTATGATTATTGAGATTTTAGGGTGTGTCGGTCCAATTTCATGATTCAGTGGTTTGTTTTGAATTCGTGTGAATGTGTACAAATACACTTTCCTTTGCCGGTTAGTTACCGAGATCTATCTGTATTTTTAAATTTAATATGTAGATTGTCTAATTCTATTTTTTACGGCTGTTTGTACAAAACTGTACTAGATGTATTATTGTTTTAATTCTCTATTATAATTTAATATCGTATTGGAATAGCCATGCACACTACCAAAGCTTCTAAATTTTGCAGTTTGCTTTTATGTTAAAATTCATTTAACTAACTGAAATTCTCATTTCTACTACTTAATGTTGATTTACGTAACACGGTAGCGTTACCGATTTTATGACTATTGTGCTTAATAGAAAACAATTTGCTAGATTTAGGAAGCTAAATGAGTATTTAGCATAAAAGCAAACTGTAAATATTAAAACAGTTTGCTTTTATGCTAAACGCTCATTTAGCTTCCTAAATCTCCCAAATTCTTTTCTATTAACTAAAGTTTGCTTAAATAACGCACAAACGTTACAAATTAATTAATCTATTAACTAAGAAATTAAAATATGGTGGTGAATAAAATGCAGCGATTTGCACGTGTTTCTTTTCTAAAAATATCAAAATTTAGTATTTTAGCATTTTTAACTAATAGTTTAGAGTACTTTCTCTTAAGAGGATAGCTTCGGTCACCGCGTATAAAAAATGTTCGCTTAAGAAAAAGATATACTGTGCACAATGAATATTATTTTCAGTATAAGTTCTAAATATTTATGTAAGTAGAAGGAGAAAAGGATAACTGGCGCAATTTTTGCACATTGCTCATTATCCCTGTTCCCGAGAGATTTGTTGAGGGTATTTAATCAAAAAAAATTTGGAGAGCCTAAATATTTTGGAATTTTTTAAATCGGCCCAACCCCTGCCGAGTTACATCCATTTTAAGAGGTAAACCTCCAAGATTTTGGATCTGTGTTCTATATCACGATTTTCAATAACTTTTCTTCGCACCTAAGATATGTATTTATTCGAGAATTTTATAAGGAATTAGTCTTCTTATATTTTACAAATCGCAGCTACCCTTATAAGCCCTAACTCTCAAAAATTATTCCTCAACTTCGATTTATCTCTACATACTACAGGGATGTATTTAATGTAAAAACTTCTGCAGAATTTAAATCGTTTACCATTTTTTAAATCATAATTATTCCTAAAACTAAAAAATTACTTGAAATTTATTGATGGTAGATTTTTAGATAGATATAGATTCAATTTAGACGTACAACAAGTAAACCCAGAGAAAATGCTTACCTTGAGATTAACCTCACCTAGTTAAATTTTTAGCGGAACTATACCGAGAACATTTTACATTAACGCTTTTTGATTACTTAAGAGATAGGTTTTCAAAGGATGTTGCTTCTGTCGTAATTTGTAAGTGCATCTTAAATTAGTGTCAGTTTTAGTAAAGCTTTGGCAAACGACAGCATACCATGGGTTAGGTATCCCCAATCTATATATGTACAACTAAATAGTAAGTATTAGGAATTATTAGAAAATTATAAAGACTTACGTTAAATGCAACATTGTAAATTCAAGGATAAATATGAAAAGGTTATTGAAAGTTCACAAGCAAGTTGTGAGAACGGATGTGAATACATTGTATTCCAGACGTAAGTGATACTGCAGGTGCAGGTTACAGACGCTTAAGAAACCGCAATTACTTAGAAATTAAGATTGTTACATTGTATAATGAATAGAATAAAGAAATAAGTAGACTTGAACTCTGCAAGTTACCACAGACATGTGAGGGGCAGGGACAACATAAATACCCCGGGAACCCCAGATCAGTCAGTCAGTCTTGAGTATTTCAGCTTTAACATTGCCGTTTACTTAGGCTACTTACCCTAATATTAATTCAATTGTTATTTTATTTCGGCTCAGAATAATTATATCAGTTTGTCAAAATTTCATATTTAAAATTTGTTGCAAGAAGTTTTGGCAGAAGTTTTTAAAAAGACCTCTCCCAAGGCCCGAAACGTAACTCATGTAGTAATATTAAATTTTTCTATCAGAACATTTTTGGAAAGTAATATATGCATGAGCCTGAATGAAATTTATGTTATGTAAAACCACGTGTTATTCTAAACTTGACTGATGGCTAGGTAGCTTCTAAGGGTTTACCATTTTTAATGAGGTAATCTGAATTGATAGTGTAGCCGTAGAAATATGCCATGAATCAGTTTAACAATAAAATCAGTGTTAATATGAAAGAAAGTTTCAGGGGGTCATTTTATATTAGTTTACAATTATCGGGCTATTTTGTATATGCTCAAGGAAACAATTATCATTACACCTTTGGTATATATTAATCAGCGTGCGGTAGTGACCGCAGTGTTTCGTTTCGTCTACATTTTTGTGTTTTAAACTTTTCAGAGCTTTAGTAATTTTTAGTGAAACAACTTTGAAAGGATGTTTTTTACAATTCTTTCTAATCTTTCTTCTTGTTTATATTTAAATGAAACTGCTTGGGAGAGGGCAGTAGGTATCGGTGTTCAGTGTGGTTTTTAGGTTATTTTGTAGTTGGGATGTGTGGGGGCATGAATAGATTAGGTATATAGGGGTTTCGGGAGTGTTTTGAGGGGTGCAAGGATACGTAGCGGATACAATGAGGTTTAAGTAGTTGAGTTTAGAGCAGAAGTTTGTGTGATCAGTTTTACAGAGAAGTGTTACGCATCCTGTTGTGGAAATGTGTGAAGGGGTTTCAGTGATGTTTGGGAATATACTATAGGTAAATCTTCTTGTTGTGAAAAGGGACCATTATTCTTGCCATGAGTGGAGTAAGGATTGGTTTATGAGGATTTAGTTTCTGTGACTGGTCTAGTTTTTTACGTATGGTTCTGTCATACAGGTGGATAGGACGTTTGGTTTTAAGGTTTTTTCTTTGCAGGGCGGTTTTTAATTGGAGTTCTTTCGGTAGAATTTGTAGAACAGTCTAGAGGGCATATGTAGAGGTAGTACGGTAGGATTTCGAGATGTATAAAGGGAACGATCGTATAGTATTGAGGATTTTCGAACCGTTGAATTTGTGAGGTTAAACCAAGAGTCTGCCGCCTATCGGATAATGGGAATGATGATTTGATTGAGGGTTAGTTTTCAGGTGGATCAGATTTAGTTGGATAAAGCTTTGTTGTGAGCTGCAGATTTGGTATATGATAATTTTGGTCTTGGAGCGGAGTTATTCAATGTAAGTGTAAAATTTTGAACGGATTTCTAAGTGTTATCCTTGGTATAGTGATTGGAATATCTACGATACGGATAGTTGGATTGGGACGATGGTTTAGGGAGTCTTTTTAGAATAACAGTTTAGTTTTGTTGAGGGATGTTAGTTGTTTGTTTAGGATGGACGAGGATTCAATTGTTGAATAATGGTGGATGCTGTTATTTCTTGGCATGGTCTGAAGTTTCCATGAATTAAGAAAGTGAAGTCATCGGCGTAGGTAAAGGTGGTTGTTATGTTGAGTTGGAGGAGGGGGTTTACTACTATGTTCCAAAGGGTCCGGGAGAGGTGGGATCCCTGGGGATTTCTTTGGGGTCAAGGTTTAAGGTCTGAGAAGTTGTTTGCTTTACGGCAGGCGGCTTGTGATGTGAGGATAGATTTGACAATATTGAAAATGTTGTCCGGGAAATTAGTTTTGGAGTTGGACTAGGATGTTTGGCCACCATAGTTGATCAAATGCGAACCTGAAATCAATAAAAATTGCAAAGACATATTTATGCGGAGAAGATTTGACAGGGGAGATAAGAAAGGTGGTCGTTAGTTCTGCGCTCTATCCATGTCTAAATCCGTGTCGGTGTGGTGATAGTAGGGTGTGGTTATCTACGCGATCGTAAATTTTAGTAGGTTTATATGTTCGAGGAGTTTACCTAGAGATGGTAAGGATCAATCGATCTGTAGGACCCAGAATCGTCAGAGGGCTTATTGCATTTAGGATTAATGTAATTGTGGCGGATTTCAGGACGTTGGGAAAATTTCAATTAATAGACATTTTTAAAATAATGTATGGATATAAGATATTAGAATCGGTCAGGTTTTTAAAAGGGTGAAGCTAGTGATCTGATCGGGCCGGAAGCTTTGCTACAAGAGAGTTGAGGATTTCTATATCTAGGTCAGGATCCGGTTCTCGTGTTGAGTGGGATTGTGGAACTATTGGTAAATAATTTGATAGGTTGGGACATCTGGGGTGTAGGACGGTATTTCAGAGTCGAGGAGAGTGCGGAGGGTATTTTCTATGGAGGGGATATAATCGGTTATTAAAAGACAAGAATTTATGGGGGATGTGGTTTTACCATTTTACTTGTATGTCTTTCAGGTGTTTATGGCTGAATCGTCTATGATGTTTTCATAGTGCTGTAATTGGGCTTTCGTAATACTGTCTTTGTATTAGTTCCTTTGTCTGTTAAAAAGTTCTTATAATCGTATGCATTGCGTTCGAGTCTGGGTTTTGCTGAGTTAAGTGTCTTGCGAGCGTTGCACATTTCCGTTGTTTACCGAGCATTATAGTTAATTATTTGGTTTTTTCTCGGGATTGGGGATGGGGCAGCGGTTAGGATGGAATTGATTATTTTGTCGGTTATCTTGTATGAGTCCAGGTGTTAGTACTAGAGGTCTGACAAAACAGGTGGAAGGTCAGTTAGGTTTTGTAGGGACAGTTACTAGTTTGCCTTGCGGGTATTGTAGGAAGTGGTTTTGAGGACGGGACGTTTCGGGCGATTAAATAGGTTGTTGAGTTACGGTTGCTGGTTTGTATGCCGTAGTATACCTTCTAAGAATTAATCAAGTGAGAAGCGAAAGGGGACGCTAGGGCAATATCAAAATTGGATTTGTTGATTCTTGATTCCTAAATGGATTGGGTGAAGGGGAGTTGAGGATGTGGAGATGTTGTTGTTGGATAAAGTCTTCTATGTACGTTTCACGTTCATCGGTGTGCATGTTATACCACGGTGTGAACTTACCGTTAATATCAGCACGAATGATGAAGGAATTATTTCCTATGAAATGAGTGATACCATCAAGTTTGTGAAGATATTGGAGGATTGGGTTCTGGTGTTGGAAGTAGAAAGAGATTAGTGACAGGTTTTTCAGAACCATTGGATTTTAGTGGTTGTTGTTTGGTGATAAAATAACGAGGATGTCTATGTTACGTCTATGTCGGGGTTGTTAATAAGGATTGCTGAAGTTAAATTTGGATTTGGTGGAGGGGGTACTTGTAGTAGGTCTTCGGTTTTGTATGAATAGATGGGAGAATTATTGATAGACGGAGCGTGAGTGTTGCAGTTTATCTGTAGGGGAAGGATTTTAGGAGGGGGGGTGAGTGTCTTTGTCGAGGTATGTTGACGTCAATAGTCGGTTCTTAGCTTATTTAATTTCAGTGTCTGTTTGTAGACAGGGCAATCAACGCTTGTCACCGGGTGATCATGTTGTCAGTTTAGACGGAAGCAGTTAGTACAGGAGGGGGGAGTTGGTTTTGGAAGAGGACAGTTTTTAGTGGGATGCTAGACTGTGCATCCACCGTTAGTGGTGGAAGTTCTACACAGAAAAATCTATCGGTCGGACTAAGAAAAATGTAAAACTCGATTTAAAGAACGCATTGCTGATTTTAAATGTGGTAAATATGAGAGTGTGAGTTGCATTCATATTTTTAAATCCAATCACCTTGTTAGACTGAAAAGTAACACTGTTAAAAACTATGCTTGGAAGCCTCTCAATCAGTTCAAATAGTTGAACATAAAGAATTCTTACAAATACTGATACAGGGTTTATAGCTTTATCCGGTTTACTTTATCTCGTGCCCTAGAATCAATAAAGTTGCAAAGTTTGTATTGGTTTTACTCAAGCAGTAAATCACCTATTGTTCGAAAATACGTATCAAGGTTAAAAATATTTATCTTTTCTATTATATTTAAATTAAATATTGGTGTTAATTTTGAGTCCTGATGCCTTACATGGGTCTATGTGCAAATATTAACTTAACTCGCTCGTATCAGCATATTTGATGTTAATCAATTAGTTAAACGCATTTCTAGAATAAATTTAACCATATATTATAACATATAATGTTCAGAAATAGGTGAATGGTCTTCGATTAATGCACGGACGTAAAAGTATTCTGCAGTTTCCTTAGGATTTACGTTTGTGGAGACCGCATGCTTTCCGGTCCATTTCCTCAGGAATGTAAAGCGAAAATTACATTTTTCCGCATACTAAAAATCAATTGCAGGAATGGTTGGGATCGAGTAACGTACGTAATCAGGTCATCTAAAACCCTAACTGCTATAGCCATTCTTTCGAGGGTGAGAACAATTCGCTAAAGAACAAATCCTATAAAAGGGTCACCCTTACTTCAGTATCTGAAGAAAATCACATTACAACAACCCTCTAGCTTTATGAGACTTTAAAGTGGTAAGAAATTATGTCCATAATAGACCAAATAAGCCCAAGAAAAATCTCTGCGAAGAAATAATACTTAGAAATCGTTTTAAACTCATAGAAGGGCAGTTGTATGAAATCAATCTCTGTGATATAGCAATAAAATGGAAAAATAAAGTATGTTATAACGAATACGTGAACAAAAGGTGATGCGTGAGTTTCAGACTTGTTTAAAATTAAGAACCGGGGGTATGAAGATGCATCATTGATACCAAAAGCAATTGAGACATGCGTCAAAATTATTTTTATTTGGGAAATTTGATTTATATTTCTAGACTATTAAGGCAGTTTCGTTACTTTAGACTTTTTCAACTGTAAAAAGGATAACCTATCTTAACTAATTGGAATTATAGGCATGAACAGTTCAGGATTGTTTGATACAGTTCGCTGTTAAAACAAGTACGAAAACAAATTTTGCTATAGTGAGCAGGTGAACAAAATTAAGGGTTTCAATCCCACCATTAGCGAGCTGAAAAGATGAGTACGTTATTGAAAAATTTTGACCAATGTAACATTTTTGAAGGAGACCATGTTGATGAGTGGAGTACAATTTTGCACAAAAAAATGTTCTTTAGTAGTTAGCTTCGGGATTTATGGAGTGATATTTGAGTATTGTATTTTAATTTATCTAAATATAAACTATAAATTACGTCGTTATTATATAACTTTTAATTGTGATGTTATTTTGGGATGCATCCGTTCGTAAAGCAAAAACTAATCCGTCAATTGTAATTTAATTTCTAAAATTTCGACATGAAATTTATGCCTTAAGCATAAAAAGATTATTATGACTTAAAAATGCTATTAATAGTAAAACTTATTCATGACATACAGTTTTGAGCGATTGAAAATATGATGACATCGTAAATAATAAATTCTGATAATTAATCCAGTCCCTGCCATACGCTCCCGTAGAAATTTTAAAAGTGATAGGTGGAATTGGATTTTCCTTATTGTTGACCATCAGGAGAAGATTTATCTTAAGTTGACATCTGAAAAATTGCAGCATAATTTTTGGCAGTCCTTGTTACGTGCCGAAAAATCGGCACTAGACATTCTTAATTAAGTCTTAATATGTGAGAATTTCGCGCCATAAATTTAAAAGGACGTGTTGATTTCTTCTAAGAGTTTCAATATAATTAGGTTGGGATAAAATTACATATTATAACGTAGGTTTAATTTGTATACGTTAATTTAGTACTGGGACAACAATTAAGATCGATTACAAGGTTGAAAGTGGTGTACAAAGGTTATTAGTATTAGAGCTTTTCAGTATAAAAATCAATAATTTGAGCAAGATACATTTATTCAATATAGCATAAACTAAAGCGTTCAACGAACGTTATAAGGTTTAATATTGGAAAACACGTTAAAACAATCAAGGATTTCATAGAACAGAAGTTGGGGTAAATAAACGGTTGTTGTAAAATTCAGTATACGTTGAAAATATAATTCAAGGTAAATTATGTTAACGGAAAACGCCAGGCTAACAGCAACGGTCGACTAGTTGAAAACAGATCAATAAAATTAGGAGACAGACAATGTTTAATACGTAACAAAGGCACATGAAAGATATCAGGGGTTTAAGTGACAAACATTTTCAAGCGCGTGTCAGACAAGTATACTTTAAAAAGCAATAAGCAGGACGAAGATGCAACATGTTTGTGGCTGGTATTGACTTTTCACACATAAAGTAGGGGAGAAATAACGGTGACCAATATTGTAATAGAGGGACTACAAGCGAGACAGAAAACACGGGACAAAAAGAGATACCAGAAAGGCAGAAATAACGTAGGCACTTTAGGTAGGAAAGGAAGACAAGGCTGATAGATGTTATTATGAGAGTGCAAGGGAGAAAATTGGATGAACGCGCACACGATAGGTGTGATTGTATTTGTGTGGAATTGACAGGAAAGGGGAAATTTTAAAGGATATTTAGACGGTTGGCAGGTGTGGAAAGTTTTTCGCGGTAATGAAGTGTTTATATTGACCGTTGTGTTTACGTGCAGGTGTAATTTGTGTAATTGAGTGGCCGTTTGCAAATTTACAAGGAATGGGTAACAAAAATACAGGCAACTGAAGTGGGGTTGCGGTGCTGGAGACGGCATTCGCTCTGTTATTTTTCCAAGTCTACAAAAAGATCATCCTAGCTCCAAACCACGTGACAAGTGCAGTCCGAGATAAGATTCTGAATACGATGTTACAAACCAACCAAAATCCTCTTGCAATTTATAGCTTTTCAAATGGACAGCTTTGAATTTAAGCACTCTTCTATTTTGCTGCGTCCTTGATAATATACGTTGCAACTCGGTAGCTTCTGCTCTGATGTCAGAATAGTTATCTGATGACGTATCCTTCTACATCCGGAAAGCCTCCCAGTGAAGCTTCTGTATTGACCCAGTTACAAGATATAAAGTTGGCAAAACTTTTTTGTAATGTGTTCCATTTAAAACTGAGTTCAGAGTATTCACACCTAAAATTTCTGTTTCAACCAAAGCATCATCAAAGCAACTACTAACAAGGTGTCTACCAGCACTACGAAGAAGAACTTTAGGGAGTGAAACATCTCATCATTGACTGAATATTATTCAACACATTTGGATTTTCGAGAATGGTGTCAACTACCATATGAAGAGCACCATCATCACAAAAACTGGGAGGCACTCTTGGGAAAACGGTGTATTCAAATTCTGAGAATTCTGTAATGTAGTGAAAGCAACACTATACTGTTTTACTAGAGCTGGAAATACTTTTAAAAACCAACATAACTAAACGAAATACAGTCTTTTGATAGTAGTGCATGGATACCGCTCCATGTTGGCATTACAAAGTCAGTAGTCAATTCAAGTTCGCACCTGATGAAAGATATCAAAAATACTGTTGCTTGGACTTGTTTCGTCACATTAACGTTTTCATTATTAATCAACCCATATTTTTTAATGATTTTGAAATTAGTTGGAAGTTTAAGATGAGTAGAAGGCTTGCTTTTGCTATTTAAGGCCTACGTCACTCAATGATGGTTTGCCTTTTTCTGGAACCAATTTATTCTGAAAAAGCACCATAACACATTATGGGTTCTTTGAGTTCCAGATAGACTTGATCTGTCTTCAAAATTGCTGCTATTGTTAATGATTCAGGGTGAAAATGACTTGGCATTGGAACAAGTCAATCTTGGACAAGAGTAACTGTGTAAAACAAAAGTAGATTATGAATTCTTAAAATGTCATTGTAACTCACTGACTGTCCACGTCGATTAAGAGAAGTGAATAATTCTCGTCTTTTACATTTGTCATAAATACGGTGTGCACTCATTAATGGTAAATGTTCATTCTTTCTACTTCTATGAACAGTTAACTATAGAACTTGGAAAATAGAATTTACTTGTGAGGCTAGTCGCTTTATTTCTATAAAATTAGATGCCAATTTGTTGCATGCTGGATTATTCTTATCGGGACATTTATCGTCTGTAAAATTAGCATCTGCTCGTGATAAATCTTACAAAAGGTTTGCCCTACTCACTCCAAAAAAAACAGAACAATGATATTAAATTATCTGACATCTCGCTAGATTTCCAGGATTGCTTCAACTCTTCAGCATCACCAAATTTCTTTTCTAAACCAAAATCAGTATTCTTCAGATCCTTTCTGATAAGGTTTGCTACTGATTGAATTATATTGCTTGTTTTGATTTTCTCATACAATTTTTTAGGAGTCAATTCGTTGAGAACACCATTTGAGGCTCGTTTGCCATGGTTGTTGTACTGAATGTTTCATTTTCTCCATATTTTTTTTATGAAAAGGATCATCACTTTATTATTATAGACACTGATAGTTTCATTCTTTGATTCCATAAAACGGCATATTTCGCTGAGAATGAAACTCTATCCAGATTCCAGTAAAGGTTTCAAAACATTGCTCACCTCTTCAACCGCTTCCGCTTTTTGGAACTGCTTTGAAATTACAATATTTTTATTCTGGGATGTTGCTGTTTCGTTGTACTCTCTGATGTACTTCAACGTGCAATGTTTATTGTAAAACACATCTGCTGCAAAAAGCCATTCTTTGCTATTTATGTCAGCTATGCGTTCATAAACCTTATGCTTATTATGCAAGCCAGCTGTCAAAAAGTTTTTAGCTGTATTATTTTCAGACATTCTGTATTTAATGCTATTTCGTTCTTTTCCTTGCTGTTGCTTCTCACATACAAAGCACTTCTGTTTAGATAATCAAAGAGATTCTCGAAGGCCAGATCTTGATGTTGAAGGTGTACGGTGCACATGTTCAAACTCTGCAACCAGTATATTCTTACTTTCGTTCACTGTACATTGCTCCTGATGGTCTGCTTCTTTTAACTTCAAGTCTGTCTAAGGGTTTATTCATTGTGTATGTTCCGTAGCGCTCATTGGAGTGATTGGAGGTATGTGCTCTCATCAATCAGTTTGTCTTTTTAATACTGCATCTTCACGAATTGTCGCCTCCCTAACTCTTTTTCGTCCCAATTCTGTTTATGCTAACCCTTCTCTTTTTTGGCAGATAATGCATAGTTTTTTATATCAACATTCTTCTTCTGTAATTCAGTTTTCTTCTGAAGGAAATTCCTTTTAATGTAGATTCCATTTTTTACTTCCAATGATTACGTGAAACATAAGAAAAACAGTTAAAAATTGCTTTGCGTTTGGTATATTTTGAGAACTAACAAAGTGTGTGTTGTTTGGTGAGAAAGAAAATTTATAACGTAAAATATTTTCTCTCTGAATATTTTTACATAAAGTTGCTCTTTAGTGAGTCAGTTGTAAATAAATTAAATAAAGTTTGGTTTTTATCCGCCATTTTAGAAAATGGCTGTCAAAAATTACGCTGCACTTTTTCAGTTGTCCACTTGTTCCGTTTATATCGTATATAATTGACCGCTTAATTTATGTTCCGTTTATATTGTATAATTTACCGCTTAATTTATTTTCGAAGTTGAAGTTTGTTGATTATTTACGTCCGCCCGGTATATTAACATGTTATAGAAATGTCCCCTGAATTACTTCAAACACAGCGCCTATACAAAGTGCAGCCATATCGATTAAACCATGCTCTTTGCATGTGCAAGAACATTCTTATCACCTTGGAGAACACACGAAGCTCTGCAGTATCGATTTTCGTGGTAGAAGGCCGCAAAATTGCATTGGTTCACTTCTCACCGAATCTGAATAAACAACAAATTTTAATTGATAATTAGATTGACGTTAGCATACCGCTTATCAAAGCATTGCCAATTTTAATTAACATCATTTCTATCGTTTGAGTTGTTTACGATCCTTTCTTGTTATCTGGTTTGGTATTAGAATTTGTACTAGGCTTACGTATTTGTTATCGCTGCAAGGTTATTTTAAACATCGGAGTCGGTTTCATTTCGGCTGTCCTTTGTATGTACTTAGTTTTTAACCATAGCAGAAAAAAATTGAAACGTAGATATTTCCTACGGAGTATTTCAATCAACTCTCTGAATGAAATGTTTGAAATCGCGCAAAACGCTGCCGTTGAACCAACCTTTTATGATTTATTTCGCGCACAGTACCAATCTCTCGAAACCGTACCAGAAACTTTCTTTGTTCACCATAATTTTATAGTAGCTGTAATTTCTTCTGCAGATGACGTCGATAAACAATTTGAAACGGAAGACGCTATTCGTAAACGCTTCAATATAGAATTTTTTCAAATAAAAGCACTCTATTTCAAGCTGTTTTTAAGCCAATCGTCGCCGTCTTGGGCTAATGTGTCCGTGCCGCTAGATACTTTGAAGTCGAAAGTTTCACTTCCCCCGCTGACGCTCCCTACGTTTGATGGAGAAGGTTGTTTGTTTGAAAGCTTTATTGACCGCTTTGATAGTTTAGTTCATCTTAATAACGATTTGTCGAACGTGGATAAATTTTCGTATTTTCAATCAGCACTAAAGGTTCCGCACTCTTAACCATTAAGAACTTTGACCGTACAGAAGCCAATTACCCTCTTGCCTACAATAAACTTCGCGAAAAATATCGTAATATTCGTCACATTACCTTAGCTCTATGGAACAATATTGATAAATTTCCCAAATTGAATTCGGATAACCCCGCCGGTTTGCAAAAATTAATTGATACTTTTGTCGATAATTTACAAGCGCTTGAGAAATTTGATTTGCCCATAGAGCAATGGGATTTTATTCTTGTACAAATGATCTTAAATCGTTTTGATGTACACACTGCCCGTAGTTTTAAATTGCATCAAGATCCGACCGCTATCCGATCTATAAAGAGTTAATTGCTTATCTGGAAAAAAACGTGTAAATCTTTATCGAATTTGTCGGTAAATCATAAAACCGATATAAACAAAGTTATTCATTCGAGCAACCCGTCTAGGTCTCGCTCCGCCGTTTCCGTGTTTGTCCAGACGAAGTCTAATGTTAATAAATGTCCGCTTTGCAAACAAGATCACAATCTTTATCACTGTAATGATTTCATCAGGCGGCTCCGTGGCGTAGTGGTATGTGTGTGATCAAATTTTACAGGTAAAAAAACTCGCTTCCTGGCCAGTGTAGTACCTTCGGGTGGAGCATTGGAAAATCACATGTAATGTAATGATTTCGTCAAACTTTCGTCACAAGATCACTACAATTTTGCAAAAAGTCTACATCTTTGCATGAATTGCCTTAGCAATTCTCACATTTTAAGTAAATGCAAGTCTATCTTTTCTTGCCGCCAATGCAATCAACGTCATCATTCCTTATTGTATTTCGATCGCGTTTCGTCCAAACCCGCTTTCGCTGCTAGTAACCAGGCTCGCTTGAGCCCAGACACCTCTGCCTCTAAGGTATCACCCCGCACTACTCCCGCTATTCAACACTGCTACAAGCCCTCCGCTCCTTTGGCCTCTAAGGAATCATCGACTTCGTTTAGCTGTAGTGGTTCGTCAACTTCGAATGTCGTTTTATTTAGATCTTAAGCTAAAGCTTCAGTTGTTCTACTTTCCACCGTTCAATTGGAAATTGCTGATTGCTCTGGTTCTTTCCAAAAATTTCGCTGTTTACTCGATTCGGGCAGCATGACTTCTTTTATTTCTCAAAATAGTGTGAAACGTTTAGGTTTTCGTAGTACTCCCCATTCCCTTACTCTTAGTGTTTTAGGCTCCATGCGCTCTGCAGCTCTGCACAGCGCGGTTGCCGTCTCGCTCAAACCAATAGATATTTTTTCATCGGTTATTAATTTTCAAGCAGTAGTACTTCCCAAAATGTGTGAAAATTTACCTACTAATGTTTCTTTACAACATTTCAATCATCTGACTAACCTCAAGCTAGCTGATCCGCTCTTTGCTCAATCTGGACCTATTGATTTCTTACTTGGTGCGGATATTTCCTCCCAAGTGTTATTAGACGGTCGCATCCAGGGTGCTAACGATCAACCTGTTGCTATTAATACTATTTTTGGATATGTTTTAATGAGAAGCATATTTTCCTGGCCCGCTTGTTTTGTATGACATATTCCACTTCCCCAATGGAAATTATTGTCGGTAAATTCGGGGAAGTCAAAGCCGTCTCCGCCGCTCAACCTTTCACGCCTGAAGAAACTCTTGTTGAAAAACATTTTGTTCATATGTTTCGCCGCAATGAACAAGGTCGCTATGTCGTCCCACTGCTGTTTAAAGATCAAGAACCATTTTTTCGAGGTAGTCGTGATCTTGCCTTACAACGATTTGTTTCTCAACATATGCAATCTGTTGTTAGTGGGTCTCATGCGGACTTTTCTTATTACATCCCGCATCAGTGCTTTGTGAAAGTCGAAAGCAAAAGTACGAAATTACGAGTTGTTGTCAACGCTTCCGCTAAAACTCTGTCTCAATCATCCTTAAACGATCACTTGTTTGTTGGGCCGAAGTTGCAACCAGATATTACCGCAATTTTGTTACAGTTTCGCTTACATTCTTATGTTGTCACTGCCGATATTCGTCAGATGCACAGACAAATTCTTGTAAATCCCGCTCAGTGTGACTATCAACGAATTGTTTGGCGCTCTCCCCTGAGGAGCCCATTTAGGATTTTTAATTAAATACCGTTACGTATGGAATCAACTGTGCTCCTTTTCTTGCCATACGCTCGCTTCAACAGTTGGCCGTAGACGAAGGGAATTCTTATCCGCTAGCCGCTTTCGCTCTTCGCCACCATACTTATTGATGACATCGCTGCTGTTGGAAATTCTATTGTTTCAACCCTCGCTGTACGTAATCAACTAATTGCTCTTTTAAAACTTGGTGGTTTCAAACTTCATAATGGTCAAGTAACCATCCCGAATTATTAAACGATCTTTCCGCTACGCAGCAATTGGCGCAACTCCGCTGCTTTGAGGATCTTGATACTCAACCCCTAAAAGTTCTAGGTCTTCAATGGAACCCGACCTCAGATAATTTTTGTTTTCTAGTTCAGCCACTAAGTATCTCCTGTACCAAGTGCAACCTACTTTCTAACTTAGCCCGTTTTTTTGACCCCATAGGACTTTTATCTCCCCTTACTTTTCTGGTAAAACACTTAATTCAACGTTTATGGTCGTTAAAATTAGAGTGGGATGCTGCCCCCTCCCCGACTTCCTCCGTTTGTGAGAAAGATACTTGCATGAGTTACCGCTTCTTTCGGATTTCGCTTTACCCGCTTGCTAATCCCGCCACAGTTTAGTACGTGTGAAATTCACTGCTATGCTGACGCTTCCGAACGTGGCTACTGTGCTGTTGTTTATTATCGCTTTGTTATTCCTTCCGCCGTTGAGGTTCGCTTAGTGTGCGCCAAGTTTAAGGTAGCTCCTCGTCGTACAATCTCTTTGCTTCGGCTCTAATTGTTGGCCGCCGCATTGGCTTCCAAATTGTTAATCTTTATTCTCAAAACCTTTGATTCAAACCTGACTTTTCATAAAATTTACTGTAGATCTGACTCCATGGTAGCACTTTCGTGGATTCGTTCCCCGCAGCAGCGTTGGAAGACTTTCGTCGCAAATCGTGTTGCTTACACTCAGGAAAACACGTCTCGCGCTTCTTGGTATCACATTCCCTCCACCGACAATCCTGCCGCTGTGGGCCACGTGGTTTACTCCCTACCGACTTGTGCCAATGTTCCTTTTGGTGGACGGCTTCACCAACCTTGTATCGGTCTTTCGAAAACTACAGTCTATATATTCCGCCTTCAGATACTCATGAAGTTCTCACTGAACAACGCTCTATTGTTTTATCAGCTGTCGTAACCTCCTGTTGGATTCAATCAATTCTAGAGAATCACTCTTCCTTTCCCTTTATTACGCGCAATGTTGCTAGGATTCTTCGTTTTCGTCATATCTACGTTACCCACTCGAAAGGTATTCCGGACCTTTGTTATTTTCTGAGTTGCATAATGCTTAGATCCCTTTGCTTGCGTATGCTCAACAATCTTATTTCGCTATCGAGCTTGAGACCATTTATTCCGGATCCCCTTTAAAAAAAGTTTTCGCAAGTTGTTCCCTTTTATTCATCATGGAATCTTGCGGGTCGGAGGTCACCTGGCTCACGCGTCTTCGTCCTCTGACCGTAAATTTCCCGCGATGTTACCTAGGAAATGTCAATTTACTGATCTTTATGTTACTTACGTTTGTTTAAAATACTTCTACGCGGGTGCTCAAATGGTTCATTTTCTCGTCAGTCAGCACTTCTGGATTATTTCTGGAAGGCAATCTATCCGTCGTATTTTGACTCATTGTCTAACGTGCTGGAAGACTAATCCGGTCGCATTGCAACCTTCCATGGGCAACCTGCCTTCATTTCGAGTTACTCAAGTCAAAACTTTTTTATGTTCGGGCGTAGACTTCGCTGGTGCCTTTTCCATTACCATGTTTCGACTACGGTGCGCCAAAGTCTTAAAATCGTATTTATGTCTTTTTATTTGTATCGCTACCAAGGCGCTCCACCTTGAAATCGTATCCGACTTGTCAACGGACGCCTTTCTAGCGGCTCTGCACCAATTTATTGCCAGGCGTGGCCGTTGTGATCACCTCTATAGTGATTGTGGCACAAATTTTGTGGGTGCTCATAAACAGTTAATTCATTTCGCCAAGCTGTCTGCTTTTAAGGACCATATTTCGTGGCATTTTATACCGCCGGCTTTACCTCATTTTGGTGGCTTATGGGTAGCGTGAGTGAAATCTGTTAAAACTTTGCTACTGCGTACTATTGGCGAGCAAGTGTTAACTTTTGAAGAGTTGACCACCGTCTTTATCCAAATTGAGGCCATCTTGAACTCGCGTCCTCTCACTTCTTTGAGCACTGCTCCCATTTGAGCTGTCTTACGCCCGATCATTTTTTAACTTTGGTCCCTTTAACCGCCATCCTGGAGCCCGCTCTTTCTCACCTTCCGTTCAACCACCTTTCTCGCTAGCAATTGTTCCAGCGAATTCAACAAGATTTTTGGTCTTGTTGGTACAAATAGTACTTACACTCACAATAGCACACACCGTCTACTCAAGTTGAAATGGGCACCTTAATGATGATTAAGGTCGCTAATGTTCCTCCCCTTTGTTAGTCCCTCGGTAGTGTTGTGACTGTACATCCTGGGACAGATGGTGTTGTTAGGGTGGTCACACTTAAAACCGCTCATGGCGAGCTGAGGCGTCCTGTGTCAAAGCTCTGCCCTTTGCTCTCAATGTAGAAAAAAAATCTTTTTCTTTTGTTTTTTGTAAATCTTTTCGTTTCGGTTTTTCATTCTTCTCCCCCCCACGCCTTTTAATTATTTTTTCTTTAAAATGCCTTGCATTTTGGTGGTCGGTACGTTCCGTTTATATTGTATATAATTTACCGCTTAATTTATATTCCGTTTATATTGTATAATTTACCGCTTTATTTATTTTCGAAGTTGAAGTTTGTTGATTATTTACGTCCGTCGGGATATTAAAATGTTATAGAAATGTCCCGTGTATTACTTCAAACACAGCGCCTGTATAAAGTGCGGCGATGCCGATTAAACTATGCTCTTCGCATGTGCAAGAACATTCTTATCATCTTGAGAGAACACACGAAGCTTTGTAGTATCGATTTTTGTGGTAGAAGGCCGCAAAATTACATGTTCTATGCTTCACCACATTAGAAGAGTTGCTTTTCGTTTTCCGTACTAGACGGACGCCTCCAACAGCGTTTTTACAACCGCATTTCCTTCAGAACGACCACTATTAAATAAGTGTGCTTCGCTTCGTTATAACCACAAAGGTAAGTGTTTGAAGTAATTCTTCGTTTGTTAATTATCATTGATGTTATTTCGTATATATGTCCACTTTTCTCTACAATTAGTAGCTATCGAAATTACCGCAAAAGTTACACCACTTAAGATAAATGTGTTCTCCTGATAGTCAACAATAAAGGAAAATTAGTTTGAGCTGTCCTTTCAAATTTCCACAGGACTCTATAGTTGGTCCAGGACTAAATATAGTACGCCCTCTACGCGAACATGCGATCAAGCACAGTACTACTGTACCTACCTTTATTGGTATATAAAACTATCCTATAAATGACCGAAAAATTTTGTTAAGTGTACAAAGCACTGTAATAAATTTACCCATCTAACAAAGTAATTTTATTGTATAATAGTTCTATTGATTTTGAAGCATGATTTCAAAATCATTAAAAATCAACCATCTTCTTACTTCCTCTTGTGTGGTTAATTATTATTTTTTATTTCTGAATGCACTGCTTAACGTCTGTCTTTCAAAGATCCTATGTTTAATAGAAAACATGAAGGTTATTTAAGCAGGACCTTCAGCGCTTGCATTATCCGTAAGCATCCTCCGTTGCTTTAAGCAAGACGATCTGTCTAAAATAGCTCAAAAAGTTTTCTTTAGTTCGGTTCCTCTATCACTACCACAGATCGTCATTAAATTTTCATTCTAAAACTTGATAGTTAACAAACTCAAATGTGGATGTTTTCGAAGTAATGCTAAACGCATTAGCCATTAAAAACGAATTTTAATCCCATCAGTGGAATAAAATCCTAAAGAACTATTGCGTTCATAACCCCACAGAGTACAACATCAAAACTTCTTCCTTTCAGAGAGGCTGCATGAAAAGCAATTTCGAAACTTTTCTGATCACTTTTTCAAGGGTTTTTCCCGAGTACCTTGTAAGGGTTTACCCTTACATTTTTATGGGCTCTTTTTGTTACTTCACATTTGAATTTTATTGTATTTGTAATGAAAGGTACAGGACTTAAAGGGAAAACGAGCTTCTATTATAAAGCGTCGTCGGCTAAAATCCGTCTTAATTCTCATTTGCTTTGCTTCATTGTGTATTTTAATAAACTCGGTAACGAGGTCACCTTATTAAGTTAGATAAATAACATTAATTTCCTAATGAAATTAATTACATCTATATCTCATCTGCCTCCATGAACCTTAACCAACTCGTTTCCGTGCAAAAGGTTTGGTATTTTCGCAAGTTCAGCAGTTCATACATCATCTTTTGTTCACGTATTCCCTAAATCATATTTTCCTTTCCCATTTTATTATAATATTAAACGGGTAGCTTTTATACAACTACCCTCTACCGCGAGTTTAATTATTTCAAGAATTACATCTTCCCTAAAATGAGGGTTTATTAAGTTTACTGGGGTTATTTTCGTCTATTATGGCCGTAATTGCCTACTACTTTAAAGTTTTATAAAGCTAGAGGGTGCTTGTAATGTGATTTTCTTCGTATACTCGAGTAAGAGAGGTCTCGTCAGATCACGAGAACGTCTCTTTTGCTACTTCCTTCTTGAACTGAGTTCTGGTTTTCCACAAATAGCCACGGACGACATTTAGGGTCGCAAGAAATACGCTTATATATGTTATGTCGTCCCACACAACTGTGCAATTAATGTGTAGTATGCAGAAAGATGCAATTTGTACTTACATTGGTTTAAACTACATAAACTAGAAAGTTGTATAAATTGCAAATTCCAATAACGAAACTATAAAGGATGTCAGGTGATTATGAAGAACATTCAACATCTTACAATACCAGTAATGCTGTCGCGTTACGTAAATCAACATTTAGTAGTGGAAATGAATTATTAATTTCAGTTACTTAAATGAAAACGCCCTGTAAAATTTAGAAACTGTGGTAGTTTACATCTGGCGCCTCAGTGGATGGGTTGGTTCGCGTGTGACTAAGCCTAAGGTCCCGGGTTCGATTCCCGGTACGGACAGCTTGAAAAATGTTAGGCGAGTATTTTTCACAAAAATACACCCGCGTTCGGAGGAAAGGTAAAATGCTGGTTCCATGTGTGAACGTTGTCACGCATGTTGAAGATCCCTACCTAGCTTGAAATAGCAAGGCTCAAGCAAAATTTAAAATCTCCCTATAAAAAAACTTGCTTTCTGGCCAATGTAGTACCTTTGGATGGAGCATTGGAAAATTCAATGTAAGAAGAAGGACTCTTATTGAGCAAAAGCGATAAAAAATTGGTGGATAGTTAAGTCCTGGTAAATCAGCCAAAATGTAGTCAGCAGCCTGGAATGGAGGAAAACCCCTCTTATGTGATGGACGGTTTTGTTGGAAGAAAAACAAAACCAACAAAGGTAAAAGTAAGGTTGAAACAGAGATAGGGGAATGCGAAGAAGTAAAGAATTGAGATGAACATACTGGAGAAAGAGTAGAGAGTAGCGAATGTTCTTATTAAAACAGATCGGTCTGAGGGAGCACCTACAACGTTAGAGATAAAATAAGCTTTATGATAACACGTTGGTAATTAGTAAGTAACTAGGCTCTAGATGAGACCTAGATAGATCATCTTCCTACCAAGAGCATCCACTACGATAAAAAATCGACAATATCTTGCTTGAAACAGCAAGTTTAACGTAAAATTCAAAATCTCCAGGTTAAAAAAAACTCGCTTCCTGGCTAAAGTAGTACCTTCGGGTGGAGCATTGAAAAATATAATGTAAGATATGTTTGGAGCTTCATAGCAAACAGACAGAACACAGCAAAAGCGATAAAAAAATACGTGGATGGTGAAGTACTGCTCAATCAGCCAAAATGCAGTCACCAGCTTGGAATGGAGGAGAACCCCTCTTATGTGATGGACGGTTTTGTTGGAAGAAAGACAAAGCCAACGGAGGTAAAAGTAAGTCTGAAATTGAGATAGGGGGATGCGAAGAAGTAGAGAATTGGGATGAACATACTGAAGAAAGAGTATAGAGTATCGAATATCCTTATTAAAACAGATCGGTCTGAGGGACCACCTACAACGTTAGAGATAAAATAAGCTCTATAGTAACACGTTGATAATTAGTAAGTAACTAGGCTCCAGATAAGACCTAGACAGCTCATCTTCCTATCAAGCGTATCCACTACGATAAAAAAAACCAACAATATCTTGCTTGAAACAGCAACGTTTAGGCAAAATTCAAGATCTCCAGGTAAAAACCTCGCTTCCTGACGAATATAGTACCTTCGGGTGGAGCATTGGAAAATCCAATGTAAGGTGTGTTTGGAACTTTATAGCAAACAGACAGAAGAGAGAAGGAGAAGAGCTTTCATTGAACAAAAGCGATAAAAATACGTGAATAGTGAAGTACTGCTCAATTGGCCAAATTGTAGTCAGCAGCCTGGAATAGAGGAGAACCCCTCTTATATGATGGACGGTTTTGTTGCAAAAAAGACAAAGCCAACGGAAATAAAAGTAAGTCTGAAACAGAGATAGCAGGATGCGAAGAAGTAGAGAAATGGGATGAACATACTGGAGAAAGAGAAGAGAGTAGCAAATGTCCTTATTAAAACAGATCGATCTGAGGGACCACCTACAATGTTATAGATAAAATAAGCTATATACTAATACGTTGATAATTAGTAAGTAACTAGGCTCCAGATGAGATTTAGACACATCAACTTCCTACCAAGCGCATCCACTACGCTAAGAAAATCCGACAAAAGTTAAATTGATCAACTGAAATATACCCACACGGTCATTTCAAAAATAGTAGCTACCACAAATATACAGAAACAATTCAACGATAAGCAGTTATTCAAAGATAGAAGTAGAAAAATTTTTAATATACCCAAGAAACAATGAGATATTTACGATGAAAACAACAAAAGGCAACAGCCCCTGACTAACACGTTCAGTAAAAAAAAAATAAAATTGTACAAACATCCCTATTATAGAGAAAAGCAGTTGAAAAAGGAAATTGTAAAAAATGGTTATTTGACTTTTAGTTAAATTTTCATACTCGTGTAACTCCAATATTATTCTTTCAAATGCCTTCTAAGCTCTGTTATTGGTTAAGACGAGAATAGACCTAAAGTGGTGTAAGTGTGCCCATGAAAATGAAAAATTAGTCATAATGATGTCACGTAATTTGAATGAATGGACGTTTGGTACAAAAATTACCAGAATGGAACTTAAATTTTCCAACAAGAAAATGCATGTATAAAACCTGTTTTGTTGCCTGGAAATAATTTTGCTTATCTATTATATTTCTATTTTAGGTTGTTTCTGCTGTTGTGGACATAGTGTAGCATTATTTTTTAATTATTGCAGCACGTATAAGTGCCATACTCTTTAATTTACAGTATTTTTTGTCTATGATTTTGTAGTTTATTATTTTGTACCTTCCGAGGTCCTATGATTAACATTGAATAAAGTAAAAAACTTTCAAGCTATACTTACACGTAGTTTTGGTTATATTTTATTCAGACGCTAAAACACCTTTTTTTTATAAAAAGTCTCTATGTCGTTTAAACGCAATTGTACCGATTTCTTTTTACGCCTGCACCTATAACGAATGTTTTCCTGAAACGAATATTAAGGTGCATTATGCGCTCTTGTAAGACTTCGCGAAGATGCTTAAGCGTTTTTGGAGGGACGTGCAATCTGAGGATTGCCCTCGTAATTTAGTAACATATGTTTTGGTCAGTTCTGTAAGTGATTTCTTCGTTGATGGTTCGTAAGAAGTCTGCTTTTAATTTTTGTAATATTCTTTATTTGCGGCGCTAAATTTAGAAACAAAATAAAATGATTAGTTAATGTTGGAACAGCTGTTGGTTGTAACAGCGTTATAGATACACGTGAACTTTTA
The DNA here is from genome assembly GCA_036346225.1 of Platerodrilus igneus. Lineage (NCBI taxonomy): Eukaryota > Metazoa > Arthropoda > Insecta > Coleoptera > Lycidae > Platerodrilus > Platerodrilus igneus. The sequence continues at coordinate 4,381,350 of JARFIW010001436.1, read as the reverse complement.
AGTACACATCTGTTTATTGGAGAACCTACTGATGTTGAAAATAAATAATTGCACTTAAACCTGATATTATTATAAACAACTACAGGTGTTGGTTTTGCAATGTTCTCAACTAATGTTGATTGTGCGAGAGGAGTAATTGGAAAACTTTTAATTCGGAAGATGTTTAAGTGTTGGGGATCTTAGTAGCCGCAGGTTGCTTAACCCCATTCACATATCACTGAATATCTGTGAAATAGGGTATATATTTAGAAAACAATAGAAGGAGAACCGAACTGCATCTAGCAAGAAAGAGCAGCAGCTATTTTCGAAGACAAGAAACAAAGAATAAATTGTTGAAAGCATATGTGGGGTGCACAGAACTGTATTGCTATGAAATAGGTACAATAGGAGAACTAGACAAGAAAAGTAATAACAAAGAGATTTTAGAAATAGCAGGGGAAGAAAGATATCATTAGAAACAAAAAAAAATACGAGAAATTGAAGGACAGAACGCGTTCTAAGGCATTTAGAAAATAGCTCGGGATACATTACAAGCAGAGATAAGAAAAAAGAGAGGTTAAGGTAGACTTAAATCAGGCTATTGCATATAGTTAGTGAAAGAAGTAGGCTGTGGGAATTTAAAAGAAATGTATAGGTTAGCTCAGAATTGGAAATGGCGGAGGTACACGTCTAACCAGTTCCAGGACAACACCTAGTGATGATGATGATGATGATGATCTGTTGTAAAGAGCATCCATTACACAGGATTTGAATTTGATCTTTTATCATTACTCATTGGTAAAGTAGTTTCAACGCTTATTGTGTATTCCGATTAATAAAGTAAGTGAAATTTTTTATGGTACTAATATCTTGTTTATGATCTGAATTTTAAAAATGGTATAAATATGTTGGACAGGCTTAATACTTCATTTAGTTAAAGTAATGAATAAATCTAGGTACAAAATTCAATTTTCAATGTTTTGGAATTTCATACTAGGTTCCCTTTAGTTGTTTAATGAATTAGTTTGTTAATTTTCTTTTTGTAGAAAGTATCTGTAATGTAGAACCAGTTGTTTTCTTGAAAAAACTGTTTTTGGGTAACTAAATTGTTCATTCCATTAAATATTTATTTGTGTTAGAAATATGTTATACACTATTGACTAATCAGTGCAAAAGATAAAGTAAAAAGGTTTTGATCCATCATTAATACCCCATAGTAAAATTAGAAATTGTTATATTATATCATAAGCCAGTGGTAAGATATTCATGCGGAAGTAAATGCTTTATGAAGCTATCGTCTTTCTAAGTTTGCGCTGCATAAGGATTCGGTACGTAATATAACGATATAGTTACACCTCAGTTAGCTTAACCGCGAGGATTGTATTTTCAACAAAACTTTGTGGAGTTGGAAAACTTCAAGTTTATCAATAGAGTTCCAATCATTTATACGGTGTATATATTTTCTTGTAGAAATTATTTAACCCGAAGATTGGACCCGTGACTATTGTTCAATGCGACTATGGAAGCTACTACAGCATGTCATAATTTATATTTTCTCAATAGTCGCTCTGTTATTTAAATTAAAGGCAAGGCATAAAATAATAAATACAACCATAAGCTCAAGAGAGTCAAACAAACCATTAAACACCCACCCAAAAGGTTTTATTCGCGCTGGAGCACATTTTTAACTAAGCACCGCTACATTCAATTTTAATTAGCCAGTAGAATTCTACAAAATGACATATAGTTCAAGAACATTTAATCGTCTACACCGCTAACCAATTTAGTGCATACTCATAGGTATAATCATTAATTTTATTTTAAGATAAAACTCTTAGAAAACACCGGAAGCAATTTAGAAAGGCGCATTCTTTGACACGCTACAAATTCACGCGAAGTAGTAGCACAACAGAGTAAAGTCACGACGTTAATTTCCGGTATGCGGCTTACTTGCATCTGAAGTTATTTCAACTTTTTTAATCAAAATATGTACTCCTCTGCTCACGCTATTTTGATTAAGAATAGTATTAATTAATCGGTTTGATTATCAGAAGGAATTGATTCGCTATCTAAAAGGACAAAATCGTCATACTAATGTATCATATTGTGCAACGAAAGAGGGATGGGAAAGGGCGGATTGGAACTTTTAATAGCTATCGTCGTAAATAAGAAACGTTGGTGTAACTTATGCTTTAATTCTAATTGGAGAACATGTAAATGGCAGGAGACTCTCTAAACCAACACACTTTTATGGGTAAAGTTATTTAAAGCTTACTCGTATAATTTATCTTATAGCACAGCGCCAAAAGGCAAGAACAACGTACATACTGTAACAAGCGCTGTTTTTTCTATCATTGACCAGAATAATATATTAGAACGTAAACGAGACATCTTAAACAAAGAATGTCAGATTAGTTGCTATCTATGATTAGATGTCAAATCATGCTTTAGGATCCTATTTATGTCAGGGTGGTCTGAAGCAATTTTTCAATTAGCGGAGCACTCAACTAAAATTAGTTCCGAGATCTACTTGTGTGGCTATCTTAGGGCAATTGGCAGTTTAATTAATCTTAAAGATTTACGACCGGCGTATCCTAAGCCAAGTATGAGAGCCAAGAAAGGGGTTATTTTTCAATTAACTTAAATGTATATAAGGATGCCAGCCGGTGGGAATCGGGTTGTTTATTTCAGACGCGTTAGAGTCTGAAGCTCGCGGTCTTGCAAGATTGAGTAAGTGTTTTATTTCTCTGAATTCAAGTGCGTGCCGTTATGTTCAAAGTTAGTTTATTTTTGAGTAAGTAATTATTATATATGGTATTACTATGAACTCAAAGCTGTGTTATGCATCATAAGTCATTTATTTGTTTAAATACAATATCTGTCGACTTTCATAACATACAACTTCGGGTTAACTCTCCGTTCCAGTAATTTTATCCCGTTAGGTTATTGTTAAAGACCGCATCTTTTGAAGGGTTTCTTATTTTATTGTGTTTCGACGTTGTCCGAGGCTTGTAATAACTAAGCCACGAATTCCGTTATTGTACTATTTGACCCGTGTGAAGGTCGTGTTTTGCCTGTTATTGATGACCCCAGGATTAAAGGAAGGTCGTTTCAGTATGCAAGTTAGTTAGACTACGGTAGCGTTAATTAATTATATGTATTGGGGTGTTTGCACCCAGAACTGTTGTTAATATTCATAAAATAAGGATTTTAGAATTGTTTAGTTAAGTTGTGTTTGTGCTAGCCGGAGACTTAATAACATTTGTCCCTGTGAAGTGACGTATTTTCTGTCCTGCAATCTTAGTTCATCGCCACGAACAAAGTGCGACGAGAGCTATTACCGCGATCGGTCCATGGGCCGTTTAATTCCCATGGTGGCGCCCTATGGTAAATATTGTTAATCACTGTATAATTTTGTATGGATATGTAATTAAGTTAAGTTAGTTAGTAGGCCGTTTAATAAAACAATTGGAATTTTGTCTTAGTGTGTTGTTGTTTAATGAACCTCCCCTTCTCACCGACTGCAGCAGCTGCGAGGCAATGTCCCGAAACGTGAGGGTACTATAGTGTTAGAGTTCCTTCCCATTTATTATTTATTATTAATTGGATACCCTCACGCGGTAGGTAAATATTTTAATTACACATCTTCAGATGGACTTGATTGATGGGTTACAAGAGATTGCATAAAGCATTATTAATCTTACAATAGGAAACTTCTAGAATGTTGTTTTCATCATTTCTGGTACAATCTCGAAATAATCTATAGTAATTGGATAAGGTACATGTTGCCGTTAATGGGTTTTCAAGTTCATTTCTAATTTAAAGTTTCTATTATAGCATTACATTTTTATTCGAGCAATAACGTTATGATATAAAATAGATTGGTGGTACATAAATATAAATGAATTATAGTACTTCGATGGTAATTAAGAAGATAGTATTGTAGTTTTAAGAAGTTAATATTTGTACAATTAGCAATAGCTGGAAATAAATTATTGTGCGAGCTTGTAGCAAATTTTATTGTAGCTCCGAGTTGCTGAAAAGGCCTGTGTAATCAGTTGATAATTGTTATGAACGCGGATTAATTAATAAGCTTATTAAGGGTTGATAATGGATGTTTGATAATAAAGGACCACCAAATATGACTTTGGATGCAATTAATAATTCAAATGTTGTATGTAAATGATTATGCACTTACTAATTTGCTGGTTCTATGACGAACACAATGCTGCCAAGCGAAAACTTGTTGCTACTCGAAAATGCACATGTTAACTCGACGGCCGCTGAACGAACAGTCACTTGTATGATGAAATGATGGGCGCAAAAACGAGTTACTGTTACACGTACACCACTGTGGTTCTTTATTGTTGAAGGATAATTTAGGTAAGGGTTCGAGGACGAAACAATGATAATAAACTGTTGTTTTGAACATGAATTTTCGTTACACTGGTGTCAAGCAGTGGGAGAGTAGTTAAAAGAGATTCGTACGATTTCTATTTGCATGCTAGTTACTCGTAGTCATCAATAGAAAATAGTTGGTGAAATTCTTTCTTTTTTTAAGAACCTCAAGTTCGGCATGGAAAAAATTCCTTAAAATGACAGGAAAGTTTTACATTAAAATTGCAAAAACCCGCATAGAAATAAGAACAAAACTTTGCCAGCTTGGCAATGAAATTAAATTTTATATCCTTGTAGCGAAGTTGGGTGTTTACCGAAACGTAAACCGGAATACAAGACGTATAGGGTAATGAAATCAGATAATGGTAATCACGGACAAAACTCCACTATATTTTATAGTGCACTCGCACCAGTATATTAAGGTAAGGTACTCACGTTCAAGGTGAATCTCATGCCGCGCTTCCAACAACTTGAAAATCATCACCTCTTCTACGCAGTGCGTTCTGCTTGATCGAGGAAATTACATGTCACGATTGTGTGAATCATCTATACCGCAAAAATCGGCAATTTTTTTTTTGTATATGTCTAGTAATGAAAACGTTTTGAAATTTGAAACCGCTCTGAGACACCCTTGTTATTGCACTACTTTCTTCCCATTTAACCAATATTGTATCTTCTACTGGTTACAAGATCCCCATGTTCTGCATCTTAAACTATACACACTGTATACTGTTTAATAAATATTTATTTACTGTTTGTGAAATTCGATGATTGGTATCTCCCATTGGTCAAGACAAGAATAGGGCTGAAGCAAAAAAAAAAGCAAAAAAGGAGTGAATTTTTATAAAAGTGAAAGTAACAGAGCTCCATGATGGCGTGCTGCGATTTGAATGGATGACCTTGCAGGGTACAAAAATTTGCAAAACGGATTTTAGATTTTCTTATGGAGAAATACATGTAAAAATGAACGGTTTTTGCCAGAACGAACATGACCTACTGACTTTGGCTTATGGTGTATGGAGAAAGTACTAAACTTTAATTTAAACTTAATGATAGGAATCCCATTTTGAGTTAGACAAACGACGAATTTTGGATAAATTTCATATAACAAAATTTTATTCGCACTATTTTCTTTAGATCTTGAAGAGGACTAGCAGACTCGACCCTGTTCCCTGAACTGAATTTGTCAAATCCCATTTTTTAAAGAAGCAATCTGACTCTATTTTTCCTAACTAAGTATAGTATTTTTAGAGGCTTATTATCCCGATTCGCAAACTTACATGCAATGGTAACACTACATTTGATTTTACAATACTCCACCCGAGTTCTATACTGGCCAGGAAGCGAGTTTTTTTATCAGGAAATTTTGAATTTTGCCGAACCTTTGCTGTTCCAAACAAGGTAGGGATCTTTACCGTGCGTGACAATACTCACACACGGGACCTCCTTTTTGCCTCTCATCCGAAAGAGGGTGTATTTTTGCGATAGATGCTGGCCTAACATTTTTCAAGCGGACCGTGTCGTGATTCGAACCCAGGACCTCGAGTATACCAGTCACATGCATACCAAATACGCCACGAAGCCGCCTGCTGTAATTGTAACAAGCTTTCCAGTAATTGATCGGAAACATTTTTAGATAATCTCAGCAAACTCTAAATATTCTCTTTTTTATACAATTCCCAGGGACAACTTCAGAATACATTAACCTCACAAACAGAAAAAGAACTTTGAGAAAACGTACAATTATATGGAAATTTTAATACAACGAAAACTTTTCAAAGGCTTCATTTTATTGAATTTCTAAGTATTGGTGAGTGAAGCACGAGGAACGCCATGAAACGTCCGGCATTTTAATATACATTGGATTGTCTGGAAGTTATGAATATGGCTCTTATGAATCTCACGCACTAGGCACAGCTATTGTGGTTACTATATCTATCGTACGCATGATATGGTCTTGTGTGAGTTTTGAATACAGATTCTGAATTGAACTTAGGAAACTATTGCTTACAGAAAGTCAGATAACGTTGCGTATGCTAAACTTTTAGTGAGTTTGTAATGGACGTGAGGGTTTTACAGTACAAAAAATCGTGTTGGTGAGAGATTATTTACGTGTTTTTATTTACTATTTGTGTATATTTTAAGTTAGTATGTGAAGAAAAAAAAAGTGTACACAGGACTCCACCATCCTGCATTGTAGGAATTTCAGAACAATTTAATATTATTTCTTAGACCACCTGTCTCTAACGAGATTGGAAAATTCCAGGTGGGTTGGCTTTTAAGAAATTTATATTAGACGGAAAGTTCAAAGACAGTTCCAGGTAGGTGAAAGTGGTAACGTTGGTATACCCCTAAAAAATTTGCATTTGTTTTCATAAAATTTACCTCTTGGTCACTGCAAGCTAGCTGATGCATTATTACTGTTACGTCCTGTGGTAGAGTAAATTTCATTCAGCTCATTAGCGTCAATTTAACAGGTAAAAAGCTTGTGGCTTACGACTTGAACTATACAAATAGAACCAGACAGGGGTTAAAGATTCAGATCCTAACCGAGATATATTTATTTTTTTCTATTTTGAAATCGGATACACTAAGTTTGTCTCCTTTTTCTTTTAGTATATTTACTAGAATTTTTAATATTTATTACCTATTACTCGTTGCCACTAAAAATTGCGCATAAAGTAAATTTTTAATGTATTATGATGTTAAATAAATAAATGGTATTTTTAGTTTAATTATATATTTATGTTTAAATAAAAGTAAGTTTATAGAAAGATGCTACGAAAAAATGTTAAAACTATTATAGTAGAATTTATTTAAGAAGAGCTTGTACGTCATTTGACATATGCGCAAACCTTGAAAGTCAGTGGCGAAGCGAATTTAATAATTTTTAGGGTTTCCATAGCGTACATATTCTAAAATCAAATTTTATTTTGTAAGTGGTTTAAATTAATATGGCGAATACGCAAATAAGCAAGGCATAAAACACAAACAAACAGAAAGAAAACTATGAAAGCGTAGGAAATGAATATAGAATGTCAGTCACAAATGTCAATTGACATTTAACAGCAAACTATCTACGCCACTGAAATACTGAACGAACACGCCTATTTATAAACAATGGACTAATTTAATACCGTTTTAGCCGTGTGCGCATGATGACCTACATGCTCTTCTTAAATAAATTCTACTCTACCAAATTATTTCTCTTTAGTATCAACTGCGAAAGTTTGTCGATCTTTATAACTGTAAAAGCCAATGATAGTTCAATGTCTTGCTGGACATGTATAGTGGTGAAACCTTTATACTCGCATGTAATTTTCTATACGTAAAAAAATTATACTACCTTCTACTTAATAATACACAAATTGTCTCTCTAGGTTTAAAACAAAATTATACTTGCGTTTTGAATCTTTAAATTCTTGCTGGTATTCATATCTCTATGACTACCTGTCTTTGATTACAATTGCTATCTAAAGATCGTTTCGATTTAGAATTAACTGCATCGAAAAATTCCTGGTTCCAGTTTTTTAGATTTCCAGTTTAATTAATCTTCATATGCCGAAATATCAGTTTTTGAAAATACTTTTATTTTAATTGGTTAAAGTAGCAGGTGACCTTGCGCTAAGTTCAATTACCATTTATATTGGAGCAATAAGTATATCGTCGTTGCGCCCCATAAAAGTTATTCAGTAACTAGCTAACAATGATCGAATGTCGAATGACCTATGTTCAAATCTTGAAAGCCCTTTCTCATTAATCTCTGACTTTATATATTAAAATTCTAAATACGTCATAGGTCTAGAACGTTTGGATTACATTTTAGGAGGTATGAATCATCCCGTGATGTAACAATTAACCGTAATTTCGTGTTCTTATCTTTATAAGCCTGATTGTTTAAAATTTATTGCAATCATTAAATTTTTGCTATCTTTTACTAATTTTTGGTACTAATAGTTGGTTATCACGCTATTTATGATCTGCTGTGGTAATTTATGACCAATAAAAACGTGTTATCTTAACTGGTTTATAGTTTGCCAGTGTCATCGCGTTCCTCGAATTGACGTGTATTCATTCACATAAGATAATTAGCTGTCCTTGGCTTATTTACAAATGATTTATGACTTTATAAAACAACCTCGGAAAAGTAGCTTCTTTCTAAGAAAAATACCTGGCATTATGTTATAACATTTTGGGTTAAATAACTTTTATTAACTGACATTTCTAAAGAGGATGAACGTATTATTGAATTTATATTTTAGAATAGTACGGGTGTTTAATCAAGGAATGTTTTTATGTTTTTTCGCGGCTAGAACTTGTTTTAAATAATATTTTTAAAGAGAATAACTTGACATTGAAGTTATATAGTATTTTTAAAGCGAATGAATTTTTACATCTTAGACTCGTTTTACGATCTTTTTAACATGCATTAAAATGCAATAAAAACTTTGTTTTACATGATATTTTTTATGAGAATAAATATTTACACACGGGTTTTTTCAATCAATGAATGTTCTTTTATTGTCACCGGCTAGAACTTGTTTTAAACAATATTTTTAATGAAAATATTTACATATTAGTTAGAACATGGGTTTGACTTATTTACTATAATAAGCGTATCTTACTCGAAATATTATACAGGGTAAACATTAAATATTGGAAAATATTCTTTTTCTCAGTTTTGGGTCGGTTTTTCTCACATAATGTGGTGCTCAATGACCTCTTATAAACTTCTTATCACATCACTATATATATTGCTACGATATCACCGCTCCTCAGATGTATAACGACCAATTATCTGCAGATAATAATAATAATTTAAGTTTAACACAATTAATTTTATGCCCCGACTAGCTCAGTGATTTCCTGCAAAGAGTGAACGACGATATAAGAGAGAATTTTTTTACGCACTCCCATCTAACACTCCATATACCCGAATAATGCAAGCAAAATTCACCAAAATTCGTATAATAAGCTAAGAAAATTTACAATATACTATTTACAGAACGTTTAAATCAAAATAAATATTCCTATCAAATTTGTTCATTATGGAGAGCATAACCCTTTTTACACCTTTTTTATGTCAATTAAAGCCAGCAAAAGGAATTGTATTTAACCATGAATGGTTCGTTGAACGTTCAAAGGACTATATCCTTTTTAAAAAAATACCTTTGCGTACCAACCAAAATTTTGTTGACTTTTTACACAAATATCTAAATTACATGCAATTCTTAAGCTCGTCAAATATTTGAAATAATAAAAGTAACATACTATGAATTTAAGAGATAATTCTGACCTTATGTTCCTGCTGTAACTTCTTATTAGAGCTTTTTGATCCAAATCGGTTGCTTGTTCAGCTTGTTCAAAAATGTTTATCAACAGCTTGGGGTTGTTTTTGAAGTACTTACTTTGTACTTCGAGTCGATCTAGTCTCGATTTTAGTTTCTTTACTTGGAGTCGATTTATAGTTGTGTCCTTACTTAGACGATTTTAATGAGTGTCCTTACTTAGAGTCGATTTAATCTCGTACTTAGGCCCTAAATAAATTGTAAAGATTTTGTTTATATTAATCATCTAGACTTACGTTTTATATTAACGGCAGACTTTTACACTTGTATTTCAATCGCGCACTTTTATTATTTACTTCACTTGTAATTCTTAATTTCTATTACTTGTCACTTCGATTAATTTGAAATTCGCATAATAATTTGGTTTTAACTGTTACAGTTCGCGCGTCGGCTACGGCCACGGTCGGTTTTATAGACAACTTCGTCCCACGTGCTTGTATTGATTGACCGTTCGCTATTTTGTTATTTGACCAGGGCCAAGACGTTGCCATTATGTGCTATCTTCAACCTATTGGATTTTATTCAGTGTTGCTTGTTATAAAGGCTTGATTTAGCACGTAGACAAAAGCTTTGTATTATGGAATTTATCACCAAGTGGTATTTTGTACTTTTCGACTTGCATGTAGGCGTAATTTTTAGTATCCATACCTTGTTTACTTAAGTTGGGTTTTGTCGAATGTGGCAATTTCTACATTTCAAATGTCACGTACGCTTTCGCCTCGATATCTATTCCTTATTACGTTATGAAATATGTTTGTTTTTCAAAAGTTTGTTTATTACAAACTGGTACAAATTTTATACGTTTATATTAAAGTTTATGGGATTGGAGCCCAATATAAATAAGTAACACCTGTGGACCATTAACTACAAGAGTTGGTAAATTAATAACACTTAGATATCATTAACGACAAAGCACTGAACGATTTATACTAAAATTTTATCAAATGCAAAATATTCAATTGATCTATGCTTGAGATTTCATTAAACACATAGCATGGTGATTAATTTACACTTATTACACTAGTAATTATCTACATTCATTTAAAAACTAGAAACGATAACAGCACTGGGTCTTTTTGATAGAATTGAACAGTAATAAGATTACAAAATACCATGACCAGAGGATGTATGGCTCTATTTATAATTGGAATGTTATTTTATTAAACCAGAAAGGATCATGAAAATCAGCTACCTAAAAAAAGGAATGCTTATAATATGTAACATAATTGAGATAAGAAATGTTTAAACAAAATACCCATGTCAAAAATAAAATGTAATGATCTATATTCTATGTTAATTTAAGGACTGATTGTTATGTTAAAAAAAGGCTTGTGATTGTAAATTGCACGATAAAAAATATGTAAAAGAGTAGGCTAAAGGACATTTTTAGGTTGAGATGCCTAGTAAACGAATTATTACGTATTATGATGTTTTTAAAAGGGCATTGAACATTTTTAAAAAATAAAGAAGCTTTTTGAATTTAATCCTATTCATTATTGAATATAGAAGTATTTGAATATTGTGTATCGTCACCAAAGCTGAAGATATATGCCATCACGTACAGTATCAAAATAAATAAAAAAGTTTTATACAACCTCGTTGAAGTTAAAAAGGGCAGTGTGAAGATGAAGCCAGAAAATACTCGTGCAGTAGCAACAGGAAGCTGGATTCATCATAAAGTAGTAGGTAGAACAAGAGATTTTAGTACGAATTCCAGGAGCATCGTAGGAATTGGTCATCATACTTGGAACCAATTTTGGCAACTCAATAGTTTCATCAAAAGTACTACAAACTGTAAAGTATCCAGCTTTTCATTAGTTTGTATTTTTTATTTGTTGTTTCAAAAACCTAAAATTAAGACCAACTATTAAAAATTTTACAGATACTCTTCATCTAGGGCACCTAATTCATAAAGCGGTCCTGTAACGAAAGCTGTGAAAAGTTGTACATTCACTCCGGAGTCGAGAAAAAGTATTTATTGCAGTTACTATCTAATTTTTAAACACCCAGTGCTGTAATTAATAATTCAACGACAGATACATTTAGAAATTAGGTTAAGGGTTACTTACTGTTCTATCTAGTTTGGTGTAGAACTAAAATTACCGGCATTTGTGTTTTTCATAAGTTTATTCTGATTTAATACAGAGGAAGCTAGTATCCACATATTTACAATTTGATATTTGTTCATAGAACCCAGAGCTAGTATCATTTTAATTTAAAATTTACCCTGAGAGAGTTGATTGGAGTGCTAGAAAGCCGAGGTGTAAAATTTTTACAGTGAACATGATATTTAGAAGTTACTGATACATTTTGAATATAAGCTTAAAGGGTAGTCACATTTAAACAGATTTCATTTCAGTGTAATTTTGGGTTTAGAACCGAACATTTGTATTTTAGCGAATTTAAGACCTTCTTCAAATTAATAACATTTAAATTAATTAAATAAAAGATAGAGAGAGGATATACAAGTAGAAAACTATATTTTTGAGAAAAGGGCGCCATTTTAGTCCATAAGCGTTGAATACCAACTCTGATTGATTAAATATAAAAGAGCTAACTTTTATTAAAAACGTTTGACTTGGAAAATGCTCCTTATATGAGCGAAATTGGGCAATATTATATGCATCTTTTACTTCATTCAGCAATGAAACTATTTGCAATTTTGTTTACATATCCAAATGTTCCAAATTAACATTCGTTAGTCCTTTTGTTTAGAATTGTAAACGCGTTAAAAAGTTACCTTCCAAATTATTTATTCAAGTAGAAAACGTCGTTTAACTATAATACACGTATTTATAACTAGTTATTTCTAGTATAATAAACCTACACGTGCCTTATGTAATGGTCATAGTACAGATAGATGGCTTCTCGTAAACAGGATTAGTCGCATTCCAGTCATTATGTGAACAACATGTCTCTCAGAATTAATAAGTTTAAATGCGATCTCCGCATAGCCCTTTAAGATATTTCCGTTAGAGTTCTCGTCAATGGTGTCGTAAACAGAACAATATGGTCTGTAAAAATCTATTAGTATTAATATCATCATCATCATTAAGTCTTCAGTCCAACTGGTTAGACGCGTACCTCCATAGCTGACTCGAGAAACACGTACCGTTATCAGTCAAGATGTTTCTTGGCTTACCTACACCAACAAAATATTTGTTCTTTAACCACCGTAAAATGTTGCGGGTTGTTCCCCTTTTAAGAGCATGTAAACAGTGTTTACTAAAACCATGCGTTACTACTAAAATTTGCGTCGCTCCTCTTTTAGTTCTAGGAAGTGGACCAATCAAATCAATAAATGCTAATTCATTAGGCTCGCTTGGGATAACGCTGTGCATCTCTCTGTAACACCTGACACTCCCTTTCGACTTTTGGCATAAATCACACCCACCAATCGTTTTCCTCGCAGTTTTCCGCATTTTTGGAAAATAATAATATTTGGATAGGTACTGGAAGCACTTTTCCGCACCAAAATGACCATGCTCCTCATGTTCTTCCAATACCAATGCCACCACCATGTTTTTCGGCATACACAGTTTATATTCTGGGTTTGCCACCGAACCTTTCCGAAATAATAATTCCTCATATATTACAAACCAATCGGAAAACCAGGTATCATTAACGTGCGTGAAAACACTCACAGACGGGACCTCCATTTTACCTCTCATCCGAACGAGGGCGTATTTTTGTGAAAAATGCTCGCCTAACATTTTTCAAGGGAACCGTGTCGGGATTCAAACCTTGTATCTTGGGCATAGTAGTCTCACACATACCAACTATGCCACGAAGCCGCTTGATGTAATTACAACAAGCTTTCCAGTAATTGTTCGGAGACATTTTGAGATATTCTCAGCAAACTCTAAATATTCTCTCTTTTATACAATTCCCAGGGAGAACTTCAGAATACATTAACCTCGCAAACAGAAAAACAACTTTTAGAAAACGTACAATTATATGGAAATTTTAATACAACGAAAACTTTTCAAAGGCTTCATTTTATTGAATTTCTAAGTATTGGTGAGTGAAGCACGAGGAACGCCATGAAACGTCCGGCATTTTAATATACATTGGATTGTCTGGAAGTTATGAATATGGCTCTTATGAATCTCACGCGCTAGACACAGCTATTGTGGTTACTATATCTATCGTACGCATGATATGGCCTTGCGTGAGTTTTGAATACAGATTCTGATTTGAACTTCGGAAACTATTGCTTACAGAAAGTCAGATAACGTTGCGTATGCTGAACTTTTAGTGAGTTTGTAATGGACGTGAGGGTTTTACAGTACAGAAAATCGTGTTGGTGAGAGATTTTGTAATAAAGAAACAGCAGAAGTAAGCATTTCTTTGTGCTTTATGAGCATACGAGCGATTTAGTAAAGATCTGAAGAGCCTCTACAATTTGTTCTGTATCTAGTTCGAATGCTTCATGAATTCTTATGAGGGTTTATCTACGTATTCTTTGATGCGGAAGAAGCTACTGTGATTAGCTGACATTACCTCTTCTCACTTCTGTACAGTTGTAAGAAGATATTGATTGGCGACATTACGTTACTTTATGTTTTTCCAGACATAAATATAACCTTTTTGAATGAGTTTTATAATTGACCAATCAACTTAGCGTCACTAAAAATATACTTTTTTAGTTGAATCGTACCGCTTTGTAACGCGTTACCCTGTAGTGCAGGTAATTAATAGATGCGGATTTCCACATAGCGGGTCGTGGATTCTTGGTTGCTTAATCTGTTGAAGCTTGTAGAGAAAATTAAAACAAATGGAATTTCGTTGTTATCATGACGCATTTAATAGAACCGTTTATAAAAAAAACTACATCCACTATCAAATCGCTATAAACCTATAACTTAGGCTACAACTTATAGTCGGCATAACTTTTCGTTGCTACATTTGTTTAAGCTTTGTTTATTTTTTATTTTTGTAATAATGTTGCCCGTCAACAAAATCAACTCCTGCTACCTGGTTAGCGGGACAACAATTAACAGGTACATATTAATTATATTTAAAAAAAATGTCAGTGTGATAAATGTTTATAGTTTAAAGTCTATTTATTGTTTAAAGACATCTTATTAAGTTGTAATATAACTTCCTGCCATTCTTGTCGCAGCCTCGTGTACTCCTACCATTGTCTTGATTATGTTGAAAAAATATATGAGTGTTACAAATGTTTATGACTGAAAATTTATTTGTCATTAAAGTAATCGTCCAGGAAGTGAAAAAACTTATAATGCCGGTTATTTGACGGAACCTGGCTTCAGCAGGATCTATCAAAGTTGCTGCATAATGAATGAAATAATATAGGAGTTTTATTCATGGATTTTCATGCACGTATTGATAATGTACACGCACATAAAAATTTTATGGGCACGCATCTTCATCAAAAGTTTGCTAAACTATTTCCACAAAACAGGACAAATCTTCAACGTCCGAATCTTATTCAGAATCACTGTCTTGTTCCACACGATCCTTGTCACCTTCTTTATCCTCTTCATTGCCCAAGCGAGAGTCTGGAAATAAATAAAAAATAATTTTGAAAGCAGTGGCAACATATTTTTTGGAACAAATCACTTTTTGAGTGTAGAAAAATTGTTAAAATTACCTATGTAGCTGATTTTACAAAAATCTTCGATTACAACGTCATTGACCACAGCTGGCAATTGATCACTCTCAAACCATCGGAATACTAATTTATTTTGGATTTCTTCCCATCCGCAATTGTGAGGTAACAACACGGTTGAATATTGGAGATGAGCGTTGCACCACACACTGGAGATATAAATTGCCTTCAAGATTTATTGGCGCAACTCCAACTTGCAGGGTTGTAATGCTGATCCATCGAAGTTCTTAGATTTCATTTTGAACTGTTCATCAATGTCGTTGCACTGGAACACTTTCATGAACAAAGCTAATCGTGCTTCATCCACGTTGCCTGATCGTTTGCAGGCGTACATTTTACGAACATATTTTTCGAGAGCTAGAATAATATCATCGATTTCGATGTCTGGATAGCTGTACATTTTCGAAAAGGCATCTTTAAATTTCGTGGAGGTTTGTAAAATTGTGAAATCACATCTCGCGAATGCGCGAAACCCTGGAAGTGCCGGTATAAATTTTGTCCTAATGTTTCGTACAGTTTGTTCACATTTATACATCTCTCGTGGTTACCAACTCTAACGTTCAACCAAATTTTCACATTCTCATTCAAATATTCCATGTTGCCTAGTGCTATAATCAAAATATCTGTCTGAACGTCTTATAACAACCTTTGAATCTCACAATAGTGCCATTAATTTCTTCGTATTGGAAGCATGAATTATGATTAATATAAACTATTTTATTTTTCATGAAAGGTGCGATTTCAGAATTTCTCCAATGATCCACAATAAAATTTACTAATGCCTCTTTAAAGTTGATATTTTCCATTTCTGAAGCGAAATCTGCGTTCCACGCAATGTATGCTCATTGTTTTTTATGTTTGGAGAAAAATAGTGATCAAATGTAATAATTATAGTGCGCGCTGCATTTCCCGTGAAAATGTGTAAAATTTTTTTGGAAATTTTCCCAAAGGTTAGTGGGATCTCTCTCATAAGGTGTAGCATGAAAAACCCATCATTAATTATGACGTCTACAGGTGGTAGTGTTTCCTGATCAATTTTATTTTCCA
This sequence comes from Platerodrilus igneus, assembly GCA_036346225.1. NCBI lineage: Eukaryota > Metazoa > Arthropoda > Insecta > Coleoptera > Lycidae > Platerodrilus > Platerodrilus igneus. The sequence continues at coordinate 4,364,943 of JARFIW010001436.1, read as the reverse complement.
GTAATTTCAAGAGAACAGATTTATCAGTATTGCACATAGTTCCGTCGATGTGGCATAGTGATAAGGAAACTGGAGTTGGAGGATAGCTAAGAATATTTGCAAAATCTATTGAACTTTCTAGAGAAATTCCTTTCCAAATAAGTCGCGTTGTATGTGGACTTCAACTATTTTTCCAGACATATTAACTTTTTTCTTTAGTAAATCAACAAAGCTGTAGATTTTATTTCTCTTTATTGCCTTGTTAAATCGTTTTTCATCTGCAGCACATTCTGTGATAAACTTTTCCCTTTGTTCATTACCATTCTTCTCAACGTTGAGAAGGAATTCTGAAACATTTGCAGTAACCGCCTGACCATGGGAATTGTGGTGCAAACCTTGCTTATCTACTGTGCTTGAGAAAGAATTGATATTTTGTTTTGCTACGTACCTAGACGTAGCCGGAAGAAAAGTAAATACCAGGTTAACTACCAAACGCGTAGAGTGGGGGGATTCGCCTATGTACCAAAAAAACAAAAATAGTACATTGCACACGATTATCTATTAACACATAAAAATAAATAAAGGATTCTGTACAAACAAGCAAAAAGAAAATAAGTTAATCGTTACTATTTCAAAGCAAACAATTTGGTGATATGAACAATTTAATACATTACATACGAAGTGCGCATCTCGTATTTACACATAATAAAATTAATTAGTAGTAAATCAATATGTGAGAGCTTGTGTCAAGCGTTTTTAAAATTTTTCTTAATACTTTTTGTAAAATAACTAATTAGTAGGAAAGAATTAACGTGTGAGAGCTTTTGTCAGACATCTTTTGAATTGTACATAGTACCGTTTGTAAAATAAACCAATCAGTATAAAAGAGTAAGCGTATGTCTGTCCAACATTTTTAACAAAGGTACCTCACACCTGTAGAGCTTAGCAGCAACGATCAATAGTTTTACAATGTCACGTAACTACACCAAACGTTGATACGAAATATGCCATTGACCCACACAAAAGAAAACGAGTTGCATACCTGTAGGTGTCCGGATACTTAGCTCGCAATCCGTCAGGGGTGAGTCAGCACAGCAACGCCATGGTCGGCAGGATACATTTACCCTGCTACCATAACTGCAGCAGCGGTCTACGGACAAAAGCAGTTTGTCTACAGACAAAAGCAGTTGGTCTACATATAGAAAGAATCCATTTGGCCTCCAGCAAAAAAAGCAATCCATTCAAGACACCTCCTAGTTGTCGAACAGAAAAACAAACGTGCATTGCTTTTGAAATACAGCGACGAATAATGTAGAAAACACTTCAACGCACAAGCTGTAGAATCAAATTTAACAATGGTTCAAATAACACGAAGTTGAACTGCAAATCCTCGCTTATCGACGCGCGATTGAAATTGGAAAACCCGGGTTTTATCGAATAGTGCGCGATCTTATTTCAACAAGTCTTTACATCGGAACAATAGAGAAAACCATTATACGGGGTTGTAATGTATACCAAGATAACAGGTACCTATAACAGGATATAAACTATTTAATTGTAGTATAAACTTGTCGTTTCGAAATAAATAAGTTCAAAATGAAAATTTGTAGCAAGCGTACTTATTGTAAACAGGATGTTGTCGAAGAGTTTAAGAGATTACGGGATACCTAAAACAATGCATAGACTATTTAATTTATCGAATAAATTTTCGTTTTAAAAGCAAAATGAGTTGAGGAATTTATTCGAGAGCGTGTTTATAATTAATTATGTTAAGCGGGCTTATACTGAACAGGTACGTTATATAGAGGGTTGTTGAAGAATTTAAGGATTGAAACGGAGTTTATTCGAACGAGTAATGAATTAACAAGGGAGAAAAATAGGGTAATTAATTTATGCGGAAAATAAACGTAACAGTTTGATGTTGACAATTAAAGTTTTCAAGTGTTTGGTCGACTGACCAATATAACTTTTTTGCAGATCTGATATAACATCTTGTCGATTCCTCGGTCCAGATTTTTCCATAACATGGGTAATTATTTTTGCTCGTATACTGTGGCTTTTACACCACCTTTGTCGTGCCGATATAGAATTTGTCGCATGAATAACACCGGTTAATTTATTGGCAGCGGAAGCATTTATTGTTTGTTCAAGCACCAGATCAATTGGTTGGCGGGTGAAAGATTTGGCTAGTCCTTTTAATTTCAAAGGAATATTTCTTAAACTGCTTTTTCAATTCAGGGTGAGTCTCATCCACTTCTTGGAGATTGCCACTATATTTAACCAGATATCTTGAGTAATTTTGTTGATTGAATATGAACGCCCAAGGTCCCGGCTTCAAATCCCGACACGGTCCGCTTGAAAAATGTTAGGCAAGCATTTTTCACAAAAATACACCCTCGTTCGGATGAGAGGTAAAATGGAGGTCCCGTGTGTGAGTGTTGTCACGCACGTTAAAGATCCCTACTTTGCTTGAAACAGCGAGGCTTCGGCAAAATTCCAAATTTTCCAGGTAAAAAGCTCGCTTCCTGGCTAATGTAGTACCTTCGGGTGGAGCATTGGAAAATCAAATGTAATGATTGAATATGAAGAAAACGTTCGTGATTTGTGGAAGTACAAATTTAAACATTTCAAAATCTCCACGTCGTATGCTTCGGTTTAAGGTAAGATAATAATGAACAAAATTAACGTATGTTAAGTAGAATTGTGGGGTTTTCCCATGATCTCCAGCTAATGCACTCGCCTCATATCTTTTGCACTTCTTCAATATATATAGTAAACGTTTATCATTGATGGTAGGATTACGGTGGCATTTGCTTTTAAAGTCTCCGACATATTGCCGTGTTTCATCAGTTATTTCAATTTTTTTTAATTCCGCAAAACTTTCATAGTGCAGAATTTGCATTATTAAACAAGCAAGTGGGTGAAGTCTGTTACTTCTTTTGAAATGCTTTCCTTTTACAGATCCACTCGCTAAAAGTTCGGAGTCAACCATGATATTTGTTAACCCGCAGTTGTCAGTATAGTTCCGATACCCTTGAAATAAGCCATTGTGATATGGAATGGTCCAATGTGTATAAAGAGATTTTCAAAACGAGGTTTTCCTGTACTTTGTATTTGGAGTGCTATTTTCGCGATATCCAAGTCATATGTGACTTGCATATATCGTTCCCCACATCGTTGGGCAGCCTTTTGACATTTCACCATTGTCTCAATAACAACGCTAGTACATGTTGGAGATTCATTAATAGTAGTCAAGTATGAAATTATTTGTTGTTCGGATGTATCATCGAATAGCAAACTATTGTAACCGACCCACATCGTCATGTTTTTGATTTCAAATTTATGATAAAGCATCCATACCGTATCAAGTTGCTGAGCGATTTTGAGATTCAGTGAAAGTGGAATTTGCGATGCATGCAATAAAGTTTCTACAATTTTCGGCCTCCTTGTATATGACTCCAAGTCATGCGTGATAGCATCGTACGTACGTTGTCTTTTGTTGTTGCTACTTGAACTCTTAACAGACTCAACGATCTCATTCTCGGCTCTCATGATACACCCAGTACTATCAATAATATTTTGATAAATAATTCTAACGGTGTCGTGGAGAGTGTCCTTTCCACCAGCAGTTTCTAGAAATCGGTCGAAGTTATTGAACGCTAGACCTGTACATAAATTTGGTAATCTAATAATATCTTCCGGGCAAATGCCTGATTGATTAGCAGATGTAAATGTCTCCTCATTTTCTAATCCTTGTAATGTACTGTAGTTAGGACAATGGCCGTATCTATTTATGATGTTGATAATTTTTTTACTGTTTGTTAAGCCTTTTACTATCAGACCCAATACTATGTGTTTTCACGTCAGAAGTTTCCCATTTCAAACTGCATAAATTATATCCTCCGAAAAGGAGTTGCTCAGTCGGTGGCAATGAGGACTTTTTTTACGTTGATATGCACCTCCGCTTAATAAAGTGTTGTAGAACCCCACTAAAATATCAGGAATTTCACATTCACCTTTCATCAAGTCGGAAACAGCTATCTCATTCGGTAACGTGTTTTTTTCTATTGTCTGGAATGACTTACGTAAAATGAGTGCTGCCTTTTGAACAATATCTTTGTCTTCAAGAGCTTGAGAATCAGTATCACAAAGTGCAACGCCAGCATACAGTTTTATTACTTTTCGTCTATTGTTTTGTATTATTGCTATTTCTTTGGGAAATTTATTTAATAACTTTTCTTCTAAATACCGCGTAAAGAATGTATGGCGTGATCCCTCGTTGGTGCCAATGTCGATACTCATAAGATTTTCTGCATACATGCGACGAAGAAAATCAAGAAAATACATGCTTTTATTTTGTATATTTTCCTCAACGAACGCGCATATTTTGTCGAAAGCAGCACTAGCTGTATCTCGTATTTTATGACAATCAGATTTATCATTTTGTGCGGTAGTACGTGACCTGAATTTGCTCTTGAATTGAACATGAAAAATGTTGTGGTATCGAATTGAATTTCCTCGTGACGATTGATCTTCAATTTTTCTTAATAACATAACGCTGCTCAATTCAGTCGCGTGAAATTTTATATTTTCCAATGTATTTTCTGTACTGCACGTGTGTAAATTCTGCCAACGACCCTGATATTTTTTACGTGCGGCATCGCAGAAAATGCATACATACTCTTTGCAGTTTGCTAACTTCTCGATTATCACAAGCGTCATCGACTGATGCACAAGATTCGTCACACACCAATATTTCTGGTTCTTTGACTGATTCGTCAGGGACTACTGTTGTATCTGTGATTTCCTTGGAAAATAATTCCCACATTAAATTTGTGTATGTGTGCATACGTGTGCGTGCGTGCGTGTGAGGTAGCGAGTGCGGGACAGAGAGCAAACGTGAGAAAAGGCAAAGAGAGAGAGAAGACAAGAGCGTGATAAAGACTGTAGGGTAGCATTTCTCACGCGGCACCAGTGGCGGAACTATAAATTTTAGGCCTTCCTGCAACATCTTATTTGGGTATTCCAAAATAACTGAAAGCTAGATAATTTTCTAGTCGTCTATGAACCCTTATAGGCCCGGGCCCCCTCGTCGGCCCTTTTTGCTGCATAGTAGTTACGCCACTGCGCGGCACGTTGGAAATTTTATTTATTAAATAATTGTTCGTACTCACATCGTAGCTACAGATGTTAAAGGCACTAATAATAAATCTGGTTGTTTACTTTTATCAGAAACAGCTTCGTCAACCAATGTTTTATATTTCGCTTTTAATGCCGTAAAATTGCTCAAACATTTAGAATGATAACCTTGATCATATTTTAAGGACGTGTAACCATGTATACATTCATGCCTCGTAAGGGTATCAAATTACCAATAAAATAATAGGGCATGACCCCTAATCTAAAGTATCCAAACGTTTCGGAGCATTGCCTCGCAAGCTTGCTACAGTTGGTGAGAGGGTGAGGTTCATTAAGCTACAACACACTAAGATATAAATTTAGATTGTTTTATTAACTGTACAACTAATTAAACCTTAACCTAATGACATATGAGTACAAAATATATACAATATTTGCCGTTATATACAATAGGGCGCCACCGTAAGGGAGGGGAAGGCTTACGGACCTTATCAAGGTATTATCACTCATTGCACTTTGTTCTAGAGAATGGGAAAAGATTGTCACAAATACGCACGCAGAAAATTTTAACACTGCACTACTGTGGATCTTTATAGTCCCCGGCTAGCTACACACTATATGACTAAACAAAATTAATGTCTAAATCTCTTAGGACTAGTCTACTTTTTAAGGATATAAGAAACAATTTCGGGCTCAAACACCCAAATAGAATAATTAATTATATATACAGTATTCTAATAAAGTTACCCACTGTGACCCACGCTCTCAGTTCACAAGGGTGTCTCCAACTAACGGAACAGAAACGACCTTTTCACCGGTCAACTATTACTGTAACGTAACTCGTTCAAGTACACACAAAGATTATCAACACGGGAGTCCTTTACTACTATACCCGACCTGAATATTGCGTAATCAGGTAGGTTTCGTTGCTAAGCTATTGCGTGAGCCCCCAGGCTACCGTCGAAATAACAATGAAGCGGTGTACCTTGCTGAAGCCTCGCTGTCTGCCGAAATAAGTACACGGGGTTTAAAATTTTAACGCGTTTAACTTAAGCCCAAGCTCAGAGCTTTAATCTGAACGTCGGTATTTTTACAGAACGCCGGCACAATTTAGTTAAACAATTACGGGTACATAATTCGAAACACAACCCTTGAGTTCATTATTTAAAAAAATACCATAACCTCTGTTTTAGTAACTGGGAAAGTACTTACTCAGAATAAAATAAAAAACACACATCACTTTACTTTCAGAAGTACAGAAATAAACAACCTGTATGTCGGAAGTATCGAAATAAAAAAGCCCCTTCCATCCCACGCTGAACTCCTTATATACCTTTAAGTTAATTGGAAAATACCCAGTCCAGTTTAGCTCTCATAATCGAAAAGGTTAAGCCTGTCATAAATCTTAAAAGTTAATAAAAACTAACAATTGCTTTAGGATAGCCAAAATCTCCCTCACAAGAAAACTCCGAAACTATAATTTTAGTTAAGTACCCAAACTAATTGAAAATTATTCCGACAACTCGGGCTGCTTTATACATAACTAGGGTCTTAGCTACTTGATTGACATCTATTAGTAGATACTACTAATCTGACACGTTAAGTGCCTTTCAAGTAAAGCTTCGTACCTTGGGAATGTTAATTAAATCTTTGGATTATATTTTCCAAGAACCCCGCTCTGGCTACTTGGGAACGGAGCTTTTGAAGCCGTTTAAAATCGCAGACATATTTATGCTACAAAACCGTTATCCTAATGATTGGAACGCTAAAATTAAACTAGAAAATAAACCAATTTGAGAAATAATACAGAGTTATTTTTACATGACCGACTGTACTAAAACAGTATGTTACAGACGATGGCAGTTGTACATTGTTCCTGTGCAAATGATTTTTCTGACGGATTTTTGAGATTGAAACACATTTATTTAAACCATCTTTTGTGAACATACGTATTTTTCCTTTTTGGAACCGCAAAATACGCAAATGGGCTTAACCATCGTAGAAATTCGTTTTTACGTCTGTATTACAGGACAGTAAATGGCGAACTGAATGAACAAACCTGTTTCCATTGGTCGTAGGAATGCGGCACCTCTGCCTTGCCCTTTTATTAGAGAAAGACAAGGGCCCACAGGGGTTCTCACTTTTAATGAAACTGTAGTATAATTAACGTGACCATACGCCCCGCTTTGGGCGGGACAGTCCTGCTTTCACACTGTCTGTTTCGCTGTCCCCAGCAAGTGCAAACATGTCCCGCTTTAGCTTTAGGCTAAATGAATGCCATATTGATCACCAAGACAAACATCAACAAATCATGTAATCAGCTCCAATCTTACTTGAGAACGAGACCCGATATTTTGAAACAGATTTGCTTCGCCGACAAATAGAAAACAAGTCTCTAGAGACGTTATATTATTCATTCACTTTCTTATTATTAATAAATAAAAAGCAGTTCAAACAGCAATTAGTTTTTGTTTTGTTAAAAATTCTGCAGGTGTTCCGTTCTGACGAAAAATATAAATGGTCACTTTAAGTATAATACTGTATGCATTAGTGTACGGCGATTTTGTTCCTACCGAAGCCAGGTTCCGACAAATAACCGGCAGTATAGATTTTTTCACTTCCTGAACGGTTACTTTATTGACTAATAAATTTTCAGCCATAAACATTTGTAACACATATTTTTTTAACATAATCCTGTTAATTGTTGTCCCGCAGGTGCGCCTGCAGTAGTCCATTTTACGTTACTGCAGCTCTAATGTGATACGAAAAACATTAAACAAATTTTACACAAATCAGTGATGCTGGCTCTCGGACTATGCGACACTGGTTGAATATCCATTATAGGTACTTCAAATGCTAGCACCAACCACTCTGTCTCTTGCAGAAGTAGAATAATTGATAATTACATCCGCACCCCCGGTAATTAACACGTCTCGTACACGGTACGTAGAAACCACTTAAGCGCCCGCATACTACTACCCCCTTTCTACTACCTGTCGACCGCTTGGATAACCCTTCCACTCTAGAGACCCCGAGACTCTAAAAAATACGCTATACAGATACATTTTTAATACAGTCAACTAAACCAATTATTGAGTAATCAAAAAGGACGGGCATGTTGCCCCTCCCCCTCCCCAATAGTTCAGTAATACCCTAAGGTGAATTTAATGCAAAAGTAAAACAGGCAAGTCCTATCGTATTTAACTTCTAGAATAAAATGAATATAATAAATATTAAATGACAATCATACAAGAAGGCAAATTCCAGAATGCTCTTGGGTAAGGTGCAACGTAGGGCTGGAGGTTGACTACATTCTGAATATCTAGCGGATCACCGTCGGTATTATTTCGTACCTTATATGAATTAGGACCGCGTCTCATTTCAATTGTAGTTGGTTTTGAATAAAGTAAGAAAAACTACTTAATTACTTTGTCGTCCCCGGAAGACTTAAATGAGTCAGGACTAGCACCTTGTCATCTATATTAAACTCTAATTGCGTTTTATGTCTGTTATTGTATAATGTCAGTAAGTGCCGCTGAACTTGCGACCATATCTCCAATCCTCCACCTTGACGGTACTACGTCAGGTTTAAACGCAATCAAATTTCTATCTCGACAAGTATTATCGCCCAATGAATGAAATATAATCAAAAATGGCTCCGTAAGCCCGAGTTTATAGTTATGTCAAAATTCTCGAAGCTACAGAGCAATAGCAAAACGCAAAATGGGAGTGTCATGAAAATGAGGGTAAAAGCTTCAACGCAATAGACCCCCGGCCCAAACCCTCACCCCAACACTCCTCCCCAAGAAAGCCACATCTCGCCCCGAGCAGCCACCTCTGAGGCAACCAGTCTCAAACCCCATTACCGCAGAAATAGCCGCCCGAAACGACCCCCATAAGCCCCACTCCAAGAAAAAATGCTGCGGAACAAGAATCCCGAACCAGAAACCCGACCAACTGAGGCTCGATAAAGAAACGGGGTTCCAACCGCAGGCAAGGATGGGCCTCGCGAGGTCCACTAAATTCACCACCAAATTGGAACTCCCAGACACTAGACCCTACGCAAACCCCGCCACCACTAAGACACCTATTCAAAAGCAACTTGAAAAACAGCAACCCCAACTCTCCGCACCCCGAAAATTACTAACCATCGGACCAAAGCATACCGGGACATATTCCCACCTTCCTGCCCTATGAATCCGCGGCAACACCCCGCAGCCCACTCCCAAAATTCACCGCACAACCGAAATATCGATCTTTGGCTTCATTGGACTCGAAATGATTTTTTTCTTCTTTTCCTTCCGCCCCTCCCTTTGCTCGCTCCACCCTCACGTTTAAACTTTTAACTAAACTTTACTTAACTTCACTTTACTTTAACTTCACTTAACTTCACTTAACTTCACTTAACTTCACTTAACTTCACTTAACTTCACTTAACTTCACTTAACTTCACTTAACTTCACTTAACTTCACTTAACTTCACTTAACTTCACTTAACTTCACTTAACTTCACTTAACTTCACTTAACTTCACTTAACTTCACTTAACTTCACTTAACTTCACTTAACTTCACTTAACTTCACTTAACTTCACTTAACTTCACTTAACTTCACTTAACTTCACTTAACTTCACTTAACTTCACTTAACTTCACTTAACTTCACTTAACTTCACTTAACTTCACTTAACTTCACTTAACTTCACTTAACTTCACTTAACTTCACTTAACTTCACTTAACTTCACTTAACTTCACTTAACTTCACTTAACTTCAACTTCACTAACTTCACTTAACTTCACTTAACTTCACTTACTTCACTTAACTTCACTTAACTTCACTTAACTTCACTTAACTTCACTTAACTTCACTTAACTTCACTTAACTTCACTTAACTTCACTTAACTTCACTTAACTTCACTTAACTTCACTTAACTTCACTTAACTTCACTTAACTTCACTTAACTTCACTTAACTTCACTTAACTTCACTTAACTTCACTTAACTTCACTTAACTTCACTTAACTTCACTTAACTTCACTTAACTTCACTTAACTTCACTTAACTTCACTTAACTTCACTTAACTTCACTTAACTTCACTTAACTTCACTTAACTTCACTTAACTTCACTTAACTTCACTTAACTTCACTTAACTTCACTTAACTTCACTTAACTTCACTTAACTTCACTTAACTTCACTTAACTTCACTTAACTTCACTTAACTTCACTTAACTTCACTTAACTTCACTTAACTTCACTTAACTTCACTTAACTTCACTTAACTTTACTTAACTTTACTTAACTTCACTTAACTTCACTTAACTTCACTTAACTTCACTTAACTTCACTTAACTTCACTTAACTTCACTTAACTTCACTTTACTTCACTTAACTTCACTTTACTTCACTTTACTTCACTTTAACTTCACTTTAACTTCACTTTAACTTGACTTTAACTTCACTTACCTACACTTTAATTTTAATTTTAAATTCTCTTTGACATTACTCTAACTTTAATTTCAACTACACTATAACTTCATTTTGACTTGACTTTAACTTCACTTTAACTTTAATTTTAACCACACTTTTACTTCACTTTTACTTCGTTTTAACTTTATTTCTAACTTCACTTTAACTTCTCTTTAACTTTAACTTTCGCCTCAAACTTTTACTTTTTTCACGGACCATAATCTATGCTGCAGGTGATAACACTCTTCAAACGAATGCGTGTTATTGGAACGTAGTTTACGTTTTTCGACTAAATTTTAAGCGTTCGTACGCCAATGGGATCATTTTACCTCCGCTAACTTCTGACCTAGGACCTATTATAGCCCCAGCGGTGCGGTACGCGAGCTACTACAGTCAGTTGGTAGCAATGTTAAATAATTGCAAAAATGTTGCGCAAATAAGACATTACGTCACATATTTATTCAAAATTACTACATCACATAAAAAACCAAAAAAGTACTTACGTAAACTGTAGGGCTTCTCACAGCATTACTCCATGATGGCGGCAGCGGGACTCTGTTGATCTTTCGGGCGTGGGTAATTCGTTGGCCCGGTTGAAACCAAATTAAATTTGTCTTCTTCGTTCCTTTGTAGAGAGCGACAGGAACGGGTATAAGGAACGATAATCAGAGATAAGGCAAAGGAACCTACATAACAAAAAAAAAGAAGACACGATAAGACACAAAGATAACTACAATCGTCCACGTCTCGGTCACCAGTCCCGACATGTCCCCCGGAAATCCACCACTTCCCTTCTTGGCACACCGCGTCGGCGCAATCTCGCGCAAACGCACTGTCTGAAGTGACGGAAATACACACACTTCTTTTTAAAATTATTGGCGCGAAATCCTTACAAATTAAAGCTAAAATTCGAAATGTTTACGGCCAATTTCGGCACGTAACACACCATCAAGGAACCCATACAAAAGATTTTTTATCGAAAGTCCGAAATGCAGCTTACTTGGGTTGTATGCGGAACTGTCGTACGTGACCCTATTCAACCAGTCTTATACCCTATCCAACACCATCGTCCATTTACAATGCACTGTGTGACACAAGGATCTCAGTGGACGACCAACTTCCCGATTGAGGCGCTCCGTCATATTCCTTTGCGGGTAATATATAAACGTGTGCACTGTTTTTCTACCCTACAACTCCAATAAATCACCCCACTTCTTGTTTGAAAATTGACTACCATTATCAGTGAGAATCACTTCCGGCTTACCAACTTCCAAAAACTACTTGTACGTTGTATAATAGGTGTGTTAGTATGTTTAAGTGGGTATAACACCACCAATTTACTAAAAGCGTTCAGCACCATCAACAAATAAGTTGCTCGTGAACGAGAATTTGGTAGTGAATCCATGAGGTTTACACATACAATTTTATTAGAGGCATCAACCAAAACACGATGGTATCTGCCCGGGACAAGGCAGATATTTTTCCAAAACGCGTGGTCCAATCTGAGAAAGAAATAATGGTTCCTCAACATTTTTAAACATTTTTCTTTATCAAAGTGAACATTCTATTCGTGTTATTGCAACACCAGCGGGGCAACTTGCGAGATGGGAATACACAAACGAAAGTCTTGCATATCTTCGCTTACACGCCTACATAGAACCCCTTCATGTATCAAAAACCATTTCGAATACCGAAGCGACACCTCAGTCTTTGATAATTTAGTCACGATTTTACAACAAAATTCATCTTTCACTTGACCATCCTCAATATTTTTTTCGTATTTCTTTTCACACATTTAAACTAGCTCTGACTATTTTAGTGCACAAGTCCCTGGTGAAACTTTGGTTGGGATTTCTGACTCTCCTTTTTCTTCTACTGAATACAGAGACAATTCTTCAGCCAGCACATTGTCTTTCCACGGTACTACTCAACGTTGACCCGATATTCTTAGAATTATAGGATCCACCGAGTTAATCGTCAATTAAGTCTACAAGTCATTAAAAACGCTATTGATTTGTGATCTGTGATTACTATCAGTAATCTCTCCAACACAAACCCGCCACTGTTTCATACAGTGCAGCACTGCCAATACCTACAATACGTAATCTCGGACGGCGTAGAACCCAGCTAGCTCAGTCGGTAGAGCATAAGACTCCTAATCTCAGGGTTGTAGGTTCGAGCCCACGTTGGGCACCAAAATGAACCGTACCGCTTTGACGTACATTACTGTGTAGTGCAGATAACTAATAGATGCTGAATTTCACACAGCGTTTGTGGGTTCTTGTATGCTTAATTTGTTGAAGTTTGTAAAGAAAATTAAAACAAACCGAATTGCGTTGTTATTATGACGCATTTAATATAACCGTTTATAAAAAATGCATCCACCACCAAAATGGTATAAACCTAAAACTTTAGACTACAACTTAGTTTTGCTACAATGGTTTAATATTCAATATAGGTACTCCAAATGCCACCAACAAACAGTCTATCTCTTGCACAAAAATAATAATTGATAATTAGTTCCGTAGCCCCGGTAATTAACGCGTTTCGTACACGGTACGTGCAAACCATTTGAGCGCCTACATATTACTTCCATCTCTTTCTACTACCTGTCGATCGAAAAATCGCACAACCTTTCATTGCCGCCCGGATTACCTTTTCATTAGCGACCCAAACACTTTTAAAAATAAGCTACAATATACAGATACATATTTGGTAAAGTCGGCCAAATCGATTATTGAGTGGTCTGTTACATAGTGTATAAAGCACGGTGCAAAAACTGACAGGTTGATTATATCGAACAATTGCCGAAATATGGCGAATGCTCCTGTAGTAAATCAAAACACATTGTTACGAGTAAAATTATATTTACCCAGAAGGGGCGACGACTTAGTAACAATGTTAAGGGTGCACCGACTAACTACAGTAGTGCAAGAGTAGGTTCTTATGGAAAAAATAATAACAACAAAAATAATATAATTTGAAATGGCTGAAATACAAACAAACTACGTTACAATATTCACTTACCTCGAAAGGCTTTTTCTACGGTCATAGTTAAAGGGCACCAAACCGTCTTGTCTTAGCAGCCCCTTTCGATATTTTCTGTATACGGTATATGGTTATCCCATATATGTCTTTTTTACCTTTGGTTGCCTAAATCTCGTTACATCATACGGTATCTTTTTCTACAACACCTTAAAAACACTCATAAAATTTTTCAAATAAACTGTCTCTCCAAAATACGACTTCATCACTGGAATGACTGAATATTCTTTCACAGTTAGGTAATTTTACCAAGTTCATAATTCATCATTTAAAAAAAATTATCTTGAATTTAACTTCTACTAAGATTACATAATTGGCCTAAGAATACAAATGTTCCTTCCTTAAAAACCTAATTTCCTCAGGTATTACTAAAAAAATTCTAAAAAACACATTAAATCAATCCATAATACTATCAAACCGTTGTTCCTGTTTCCAACATTGATATACATGACATTTTAAATCTTACTGAATATGATCTTGATAATAATACATAGAAAACTGTCAAAAACAACTGTTCCTTTTATCATTTCATTGTCCATTTAAAATACTATATTTTCATTCTGAAACTAACACAAAATTTCACCAATAAAATTTATATTTAAAATAATACTTAAATATATTAAATATTTTCAAATGTTTTAAGCTTACTTGCACGATAATATTTTGCGTAAATTTAACCAACCCTAGTTCCCTCACTGATTCATAATTCAACAAAATAATTACTTTCACATTTGAATAGTTTCCTACAACATGAATACAAAGTCGTTTATATTTACAATCCACCCGTACATAACTAGAAAATATAAATATTAAATCTCATTTTACTTACGATTTAATTCAACTTTTAAATAGTTAAAGATGTTTAGAAACGCCACCATTATTTTTGCAAACAATTGCTCCCTTAACACAACCAAAACCCGCTTATTTGAGCTATACTCGCAGGTAGCCCTTTTATTACGGCACACGCGAGTTTTTCAATGCCGCGCACGGCTAACAACCCGCGCCAAAATTTGTAAGCGAAGTTCCAGAAAAGCTCGCGCGCCGTTGTATTTCTCTTTTCGGAGAAGTCTACAGTACATTTTGAAGCTGTGTTCCGTTCACTTTCATTTTAACCTGTTTTCATATCAACCCACGTGCTTGTTAAAATTCACGAATCGTAACAAAATCCTTTCTGCACTTGAACACAGCAAGGGTTCCAACAATAGCAACGCGGTATGTTTGTTGTGGTTTGTTTAGCATTCTTCTTAATCTTCTTTGGGAATTGAACCACTCATAGTTTTTAAAATCATCTTTATTTACGTTTCGATCCATGACAACGATCTTAGGTCATGGATCGAAACGTAAATAAAGATTCTTCTTAATCTTCTTTGGGTATTGAACCACTCATAGTTTTTAAAATTATCTTTATTAAGTTTTTATTATTTTGAAAACGATCCTAGGTTATGGATCGAAACGTTAATAAAGATAATTTTAAAAACTATGAGTGGTTCAATACCCAAAGAAGATTAAGAAGAATACTAAACAAACCACAACAAACATACAGGGAGTAAATAAAGATGATTTTAAAAACTATGAGTGGTTTAATTCCTAAAGAAGATTAAGAAGAAAAAGCAACGCGGCTTCCCCTCCCGCTTATTACACCTTAGTGTTACTCCATATTGACCTTTCCAACTACTTTTTGAAATGAACTTTTATCGGTGATAACTTTCACTTGTTTTCTCCTTACCGGCTCGCGAGTAATTTTTTAATTGTGTTTGTGTACTGTTTAGCTTACATCTTTTTCTCCTACTTTATATGCATTCAAGGGGTGTCATAGAATTATGATGTTAATATTGAGCTTGTGTTGAATCACGTGAAAAGCGCGTGCTTTTGTATGGTTTAATGCGTAATTAATACTATCGTATATATTCAACAACCCTGTAAAAGAATACATTGTAACCCTTTGTATTATATGATATGCCTGATTAAATAATCTGTAACCTGATATTTATGAGTTTTATTAAATCAACGCTTGCTTGTATTTAAGTGATAAAACTACATTGAAACGATATTACTGTTATTCTGTTTGGAGATTACTTAGTTTTTATAGCTACAAATCTTTCCCTGTTAGGTTAAATTTGCTCAATTCTACTAAAAATTGGGAAAACTCGTTTATTTGTGGGGTAATTATTGTATGAAACATTCGTATTGATAACCCACATGTTATATACTCCTTCAATTATTCTAAAAGCTTTCTTAAAGTAACACGACTAAGTTAAAGACATATATTTGTAATTATCTGTTTACACCAACTAACCGCGGTAATTACTCATGCTTGCATCTTCGTATACGATTCCGTAATACGTAATATTGGAATCTGTTTTGCTTTTTGCGGTTTTAGAATAAATCATAGAGTTATGTTCAATTAAGTATTACTCAAAAATATATACTATGGTTTTTGTGATTTGAGCTTATTGCCTGAATTCCCTTTATACAACTAAAAATTATTGAAATCTCATCCTTAATGAACACTACTATTTGTGAAATCATAATATACACGGTATATTTGTCTTTATTCCACCCGTTGAAGATAAATTGTTTCCTTTCATATTCGATTTCTATCTAACGTAACGCGAACGCGTTACAATTTTATTAACTAAAAAGGATAACGAAAGTTTTTATCATAGTTAGTGTAAGTTATTAAATACATTGTGTTTAGGGTGCAAGTAAAGTACTCTCAAATTATTTTTCAATTTACATTCAGTTTTAAACAAATATAAAATCACCTTTCAAATTGCAAAAAATTTGATTACGAAATACAGAACACCGTTAGTGCAATAAATCGTTTTTATGTTAACATTTTATTGTCGACGTCTACGGTTTCGAAAGTCTCAGAAAGAATAAAATATATAAACTAACCTAAGCGGCTGTAAATACTTAGATCACTTTCTGTTTTATACTGCCTGTCAACATGTATTTTAACATTAAGGTACAGGGTGGGGCGCGGGAACCTCCCATATTTCAAAAGGTTGACAAAACAAAACTAAATGGTATATTCCAAAAAAGTTTTATTTCCTGGAAAGGATATATAATGTAGTTTTTTAAGCTGTGTTTTAAAAATAATATCCTTCAAATGATGGCCTTGGCGGGCGACACACATTTTGAGCCTTTCTTGGAAGTTTTGCATGACTTTCTCGAGTGTGGCGGGGGTTATCTGCACGATTTCTTCCTCAATTTAGTCTTCAGGTTATCCAGAGTTCTAGGACGAACTTTAAAAACCTCGGCCTTCAGGTAATCCCACAAATAATAATCGCATGGGCTTATATCTGGGGAGCGCGGGGGCCACTTAAGAGTCTCGCGCAAGGAGATCACCTTCCCAGGGAACATCTCCAGAAGAATAGTGCGTCAACGACGGGCAATGTGTGCTGTAGCACAATCCTGCTGCAACCAGAAGCTGTGTGGATCATGGTCTTGACCAATGATCGATTTTAGGCATGACAAAATTCTCAAGCATGTCACAGTACCGGTTTGAGTTAACAGTAGCAGTGACGCCATTCTCTCCAAAAAGTAAGGCTTAATAATGCCTACGGACGATACTGCACGCGAAACTATTACCTTTGAGCTGTGCAGGGGTGTTTCGTGAAGCTGTCTAGGGTTTTCATTTGACTAGTAGCGAAAATTTTGTTTATTAACACACCCTGAAAGATGAAAATGAGCTTCGTCGCTACTCCACAAAATTGCAGTAGGGGGCACTTCTCGAAGGATTGTCTGACAAAATTCCACACGCCGCCCCCAGTCAGTTGGGGACAATTCCTGCACAATCATCATTTTGTAGGGGTGCAAAATCCGCTTCACTGTTCTCGTCGAAATCTGAAGAGCAGCAGCATGTTTGCGCGCAGAGCGCGTTGGAGACTGTTTAATCGACGCCCTAATTTTCCCGATGTTTTCAGGGATTCTGACGGTCACAGCAGAACCCCTCTTCTGCACATTTAGTGCAGATCCACTTTCCCTAAATTTCTTCACCCAATACAAAATTGTTTTTCGGTCGGGAACACTAGCAGACGATGACAAATTGTACCGCGTGCGGAATGTGTTTTGTTTCACAATAACAGATTCACCATTTTTTATAAAAACTCTCGATAACAAACACACGTTGCGCTCCAGTCCATGGCATAGTTACTACTGAAAACTAGATCATTCACCCCTCCAAACAAGACCAACCCCACCTCTGTGGAATGGCCCATTCCCCCACAGCCAATCATTGAAATGTGGGAGGTTCCTGTGCCCCACCTTGTATAATTCTTGCATATAAAGGTTGTTTTTGAACTGCAAAGACTTATACCTATAGTCTAATCCTTTTCTTTTTAACGCTACCAAGCGACGTTGCTTCTTAAGTATAGTCGGCAGGTTGATAACCTGATGGAGGTACTAAAACCTTTTGTACTGTGTGGTTATATTTAATTAACTAATTGCAGGTCTGAATTTAGAATATCCTATATTTGAAGTACAAGAGATCTTTCTTTAGCAATTTACTGACACCCTCAAGTAGTGTCATTTTGATTAACCTCGTCAAGATTTTTTATGTGAAATCTAAACTCGACAATGTAATACCACATCGCACTATGCAATAGATGTCTTTCGATTTTCTCCCATTTCAATACTTCAAGTTAATTCGTTTAGTTTAGTCTGCACTATTCAATAAGTCAATTTTTTAAAATTTTTTATAATTTTTCTTAAGTTACATTTCTTGGCGTTATTTTTTTATACGATTGTTTATAGGCTCGGTTAACTTATTTTGTCTTCAACTCAATTCTGTAGAATAAATTTTCTTTGTCCTCGACACCTCCAGTTTTTTAAGTACCAAAATAGATAAGAATTATTTATTAGCTTTCGCAATGATTGTAGGAGAGATGCGATGCGACCAATAACCTAATGTATTAGAGAAAGACGGACAGCGCACATAAATTAACACTAACGAGGTAATAAAGTGCGACGATTTCGACGCTAATGAGAAATTCGCAAAAATTATGCATCGTTACCGTATACTACGTTCCGTACGGAGCTGGAACGTACTAGAAAAGAGATAATTTTGTATATAAACTGGGACTTATATTAAAGAGACTCATGAATTCGATCGCGAACATTATTTTGATTAAGTCGCGAGTTGCGAAGTTGATATTTTGAGTATGCAATATGCATATTGTAATTAATAATTACAATGTAACGTCGATGATAAAGTTAATATATTATGCTGTGATAAGGGGTTGTTTAAGGGTGTACTTTATAGTAAAGGTCGTTTAGAAATGAGAAATTACCATAGGCAGCAGAAAATTGCATTTATTTAGTAAAGAATTGAGAAATGGAGATAGTTTGTAAATAGTAAGCAGTCAACACCCTGTATATAAAGTATAAGTAGTTTTAAGCGACGCCAATAGACATACGAAGACGCATAGTTAGCGTAGAAACAAGGAAGACATGCATTAGGTAAAAAGTAAATATTTAATACCCTGTAGATAGAGTTTTAGTTAATTTAGGCAATGCAAATAATGATATTTTTCAGTGGAAGCACGCGTATTTATAAGTAAACATAACTTCCAAACAATTAGGGTAATACGGAGATAAGAAATAGAGCTTCAAGAAGCATAATGTGAATGCGTACAAGTAGTTAATAACTGTGATAAAGAGAGGTGATTAAAAAATTGCGTAAATAACAGGCAGATATTAAAATTAAAAGTCGAATTGCATCAGTTGTTTATGGAAAAGCGATTAGATTTATCAAAACTCCGCAAGGTTGATAACGAAGGCAGCTGCGAGCAGGCCACAATTATTGGAAAGCATAGAAAATTACATCAGAAACTACTTTAAATGCAAGGATTTGATTCGTTAAAATGAGCGACGAGTTTGTAGACCATACCCACTGACGGAGTAGGAGAGCAATGATATATTAACAGGCACAGTGATAACGAACTCAGTTTTCAACTAAACAAAGGCCGAGGTGCGCCACTATGAAGTAAAGTGTGATACGTAATAATAATTAAAGTGAAAAGTTGTATAAGTGCTAAATGAAAATTACGATTGCCGATTAAATGTAAGTAGATTCTAGTGAATTTATTTTAAACTAAAACATAATAATAATAGGGCTTCCGAGTCTTGTGGGAGAATAATACAATTTCTAAGTCAAGGGGAAAATAAATTATGATAATGCAATTCTAAGTTTGGGGAAATTGATATGAAGTAATAAGTCTGAATGAGATGACAATAAATTGGGGTGCATAAGTATAAGTTAATAATGGTAGTCCAGAGGATGATGGCAATAATTTAAATACAATGGTTCAAGCGTGTGGATAGACAATATTTCGAATGGGCATGTAATAATCCTGAATTGGGGGAAAATAAATTTTATTCAAATGGATGGCTTAATGCATGGGAAATACTAGCTGATTATGGATGCGTCAATGCGAAGAAAATAGACCAGGTCAGATTTTTAGTTACAAGACATTTTTTCTATTTTTTTATTTGAATATTGAATTTGCTTAATATAAATGAGTGTGAAAAAGTCAACAAAACAGAGGAATTGTATACGTATAAAGTGCGTAATATGATAAGAGGTTTCGAACGTTCCACACTTCTTTTATAAAAATAATAGGTTTTTTGGTGACTTTGGGTTTTGAATAAAAAGTATATGATTTCTGATAAATGAGATTTACAACATTAGTTAATTGAAAAATGTATTTCAAATAATTTACAAAAACTGTACATTATTTGTTTCATTATATAGAATGGAATTAACTGAATTTTATAATTCCAAATAAATGCTAGTCGAGGTCATAAGATAAAGTTAATGGGAGTGATTTGATAATTTAAACAATCAAGGAGGAGCTATAAGTTGGATACGAAATTGATAACGAGCGAGGCGGTAACATATCAAATTTTGTTATTGGTCGACAAGGTAGGTTCAAGATAAAAATCCAGTCAAGTTCCTGGAGGGAGATTTATAGCAATATTAATAAGACAGCCCAACGTCGGAGAACGATAATTACAATTCCAGTTTATACATAGCAATATATATATATATATATATATATTATAAATAATAATGACCTTCTATTTAACAATATTTGTTTAATGTTGCAGGTTATAGGTCAGCTGTTGAAATTAACTGAATTTTATAATTCCAAATAAATGCTAGTCGAGGTCATAAGATAAAGTTAATGGGAGTGATTTGATAATTTAAACAATCAAGGAGGAGCTATAAGTTGGATACGAAATTGATAACGAGCGAGGCGGTAACATATCAAATTTTGTTATTGGTCGACAAGGTAGGTTCAAGATAAAAATCCAGTCAAGTTCCTGGAGGGAGATTTATAGCAATATTAATAAGACAGCCCAACGTCGGAGAACGATAATTACAATTCCAGTTTATACATAGCAATATATATATATATATATATATATATATATATATATATATTATAAATAATAATGACCTTCTATTTAACAATATTTGTTTAATGTTGCAGGTTATAGGTCAGCTGTTGAATTGATGAAAACTCTTTTTGATAGCCTAAATTGTCGCTTTTATTTTTAAAGCTTGATCACAGGCATAACTAAAACATAGATACATTTTACATAAGCTGGTGTAGTTTTTAAAATGAGTTATTTACATTGAGATTAAAACTATTAGCGTTCATTACAATTATGTTTTACAAAGATAATATCCTTATAAAATTTAAGATAAACAGATTAATATATAGTAGATATAAAATTGAAGTAAACTGTTGGCTTGACAGAAACAAAAAAAATTAGATTTTGATTAATATATCTTTTTGTTTCTTAATTAATTTATAAGTATGTGTGTATATGTCGGTAATATTTGATGTCAATAAAGATATAGAAATGCATAAATATACTTACATATATTATAAATATATATTTATGCATGTAGTGTATATAAATGCGCACGAAAATACATACATGTACACATAAATATAGAAACAAAAAAAAACATACATTTATCTACATACACAAACACACACACACATATACATTCACACACACGCGCGCGCGCGCACACCACACACATACATATACAGACATATATATATATATATATATATATATATATATATATATTGCTGTGATATTACCCTTATTACTCTCTCACAGCCCCTTATACCACTCAAATGTTAATTTATAATTTTCTTTTGCCTCGACTAGCTGATTCAATTAAATAAAGCACTTCTATAATACACAGTATAATGATTGAATATTTACAACACTTTTAACTATCTTCTCCCCTTTTTGTATCATATACATCTGTCAAATTATTACAAAATCAAGCCAGCAAAACGACCTTTTTATTACCTTTAAAGACTTATTGAAACGTTTCAAGCTGTCTGTAACTTTTCATAAAATATTCGCAAAAAATCCCCAATTTGTCGGCTTTTACACTTTCAATTATGATTGAGAAACAGTTTAAAAATAAATCATATCAAAAATATTGAGATAAAACAGTTTTAAAATGAGTCTCTCTAACCTGAATTATCTTCATGGGTGCTCCTAAGAATTGAAGTCGATATCCAAATCGTTATTGGTGCGTTTATTTCAATGAAAGGTTTTTCATTTCCTTAATAGAGTATTTATCATCAACAATTTGCTTGAACAGGCAGCATTCTCCAAAATTGTATTTTTGATCGTAGTGGCTCGTAATTTAAAATTCTACAGGAATCGTAACATTATTTTATTTGTAATTTTTGATTGTAATTTATATCGTAATTGAGATAGTCATTCCGATGGTAGTTGAGATGGTAAATTCAGATTTACATTCCTAGAGGAATTTAGATCAACCTTCAGAGAGGAATTTAGATCGACATTCAGTGTCATCTCAGAATTACGGCACAATTTTTACAATTCTACACTTTATAATTTCACTGTTAACAAATATTTATTATTCACGTAAATATTTGGCACTTTCATTTATAGTCACTGCCCAGTTTCAAAGTATACTCACTTGATATTCAATTCTCCAGATATTTATGGGATCGTCCCACTTTTATTTGTGATTCGCTGGCTTCACGTGCTAGGCGAGGGCAAGTATATTATCACTTGTTATGTTTTGTAAAATTTACCAATTGTATATATTTTAATTGCATGACGCGGTGCTTGAAGTCACGTAATTCAATTGTTATACCTTATATTTACTTCAGGAATCCCAGGAATTTCGTACATATCGAGCACGTAGTCTTGTTTGTTGGCTTTATTCTAATCTAAATTGAATAAATTTGGTATTTGTTTATTTTCCAATAAATTGGATTTTCGAACAACTGTGATTCTCTTCGACCACGTACGCTTTTAAATAAAGCATAATTTCTGCGTGCGTTTACGATAAAATCTTAACACACTTTATGAATGTTTATCTAGCCACTTCATACAGGTTTTTCACTGATTTAATTTTAATGCGTTTCGTTTCCTTTTTAAATTCTAATCTCTGCTAGTAGCTACACTTGAATATGTGTTCTAATTGTTTGTACTGCTATATACAGTGTGCTCGCAACTAATAATTTTTATAATAACCTATTTACTCTCCTAGTATCTATAATTTCGTGCTTCTGTTGCTTGGGGCTTTCCCTTGCTTATTCTACGCCCCCAATTACTTAACCTACCCCTAAATTAACCCTATAATTGCAGCATTAATCCCCCAAATTAAAATAAAATTTTTGAAAATTGTTGGTTTTGGCGCCCAACGTGACACAAAATTTACCTTAATTAAAAATATTTTATTTTTATTTCGCTTTACTATGTACACAAATCCTGCATTATTTTTACATCCCTATTCTTATTTTAATATCATCTATTCTATAACTTCACATGTATTCCTTCCTAATATTTTATGCTATTTTCAAAATGATCATTATTTACACACGTCTCTTTCTATCTTTATAGGTCTATATAAAGCATTTCATCTCCCTAATTCCTATCCCTCTATGCTTTCCTCGTTTTCATTAATTCATACAACGTATCAACGTAACAAAAAGCTGTATTAATCAAAATCTAACATTTTTTGTTTCTGTCAAGCCAACATTTTACTTCAGTTTTATATCTACTATATATTAATCTGTTTATCTTAAATTTTATAAGGGATTACCTTTGTAGAACATAATTGTAATGAACGCTAATAGTTTTTAACCTCAATGTAAATAACTAATTTGAAAACTACACCAGCTTATGTAGAATTTATCTATGATTTAGTTATGCCTGTGATCAAGCTTTAAAAATAAAAGCGACAATTTAGGCTATAAAAAAGAGTTTTCATCAACACACCAGCTGACCTATAACCTGCAACATTAAACATATATATATATATATATATATATATATATATATATATATATTGTGAGGTTGGCTTGGAATCGTGCCTCACAAATTGGGCTGCTATAATATTGTGAAGTTTTAGCTCAAATATCGCCTCGGTTGCTCCGGAATCGTCCTCTTAATTCGATGCTTCCTATATATTACATACACCTACCTGTTACATAAATCAAACTTCTTCTCATTTTTACCATAGAAACCTAAATAGAAATCCGCATCAATCATGCATTCAAGAATAACTCAATTAACCAAAATATCACACTCTGTTTATCTGAAATCCAAATTACATTTTTTTTCAAATTTAAAATGCCATTGCTTTATATACTAAATTTTATAACAATCATTCTGCATATTGATAACTCTTTTAACACATAATTTTCTATTAAAGTAAGAGGGCATTCCTCATACCTTACGTTACTCTTCGTTCTAGCATGAGCTCACCTTAAAACTTTATGAATGTGCATATAAATTCTCTGCACAACCAATATCAAAACCCTCTATACCTTTTTACAACTTTTGGTTATCTGCAAATTAATGAATAATGCTCAAAAAATCAATTTCGTTTTAACAGTCCTATAAATGTTTGTT
Source organism: Platerodrilus igneus (assembly GCA_036346225.1). Lineage (NCBI taxonomy): Eukaryota > Metazoa > Arthropoda > Insecta > Coleoptera > Lycidae > Platerodrilus > Platerodrilus igneus. The sequence continues at coordinate 4,340,377 of JARFIW010001436.1, read as the reverse complement.
CAAATAAACATCAAAGCAAATAATCATGAAACACGACAAAACACCCCAAACACTATGAAAATATTCACCATGAAATGTCTTAGTGTATCTCCTACCTTGTAGTTGTCTTCGTACTGTGCTGCACCAACTAGCCCCTTGTAGATGTTGTCGTCTGGTAGGTCCTCCGTCTATCCATTAATTCCATGGTTGAATCCCCATGTACCATACAAGCCTCTACTCCAAAAACTCTTCTTTTATAAATATCCAATCTCCAAATTTCGTTCCTTTTGTTACAAATACATTCTACTATCCCGAACCTCGCTTTGATCCACATCCAAACAATTTTCAAATTATAGTACTTACATCTCAACTTTACTATTCACTAATACAGCTTTATCAGCTTTTACATAAATTTAATTCGACTGCACTAATGCACTTGTATGTAAACTTATTGTATCACCGATGGGATCAAAAAGCAAAGAGAAAAGAGAACGAGACCCCTTTCTGTTCCTGATTATATAATCCAGCCTGTCCCCCTCTGTTTAAGAAAATGGCACGTATATTTGTTTAACCGTTGTCTTATTTTCCTCGAAAATCACCAACGACCGTCGATTTCTGGTAATTTTTCATAACATAACACAACAGTACGCGGTAAACCCCTTAAAAGCGTCAACTGTCGTTTCCAATTCTCCGGATTAGCATATACTCCACGCTTCTAACTTCAAACAAACATCATTTTATCTTCCTTGTACATATCGCTCTATTGCACACATATGCTTCTACCACCTGAATTTCTAGCCCTTCTTATTTAACGTTTACCAATCAACTCGCTTGACTCCATTTCCCATTTTTCTGAGCGACGCGTGCTTGTTTACAACTATCCTTGACATTACCAATTTTTAATTCCCTTCCTCTAGATATAGTTTATGTTTCTCTCTTATACCTATAGGCTTTTATTCAATCTTGGTCTTTTCATTGCTCATTCCGACTCTATATCGAAGATAAAAAATCAATATTTTAACTAACGTATACTGCTTTTACATCAATCCTGTGTGGTTTTGTTTACGCCTTTGGCTGCTTTAATTTCAACGGTTGTTGGTTCCTCTAACCTATTAAATTTGTTTGCAGCAAACTTTACCAAGAAATGCATTTTCCCCCTTGTTATTTGAAACGTAGAAATCGTTATTTTTAACGTGCTTAACGCTTTTAAAACTGTTCCCTAGTAACTCTAAATTATTTTTCTTTATTTTTTTACATATACTATGATACATGGTCCCTAACTAAATCTAATTAATATAAACTATACCTACTTTAATCACGCGTTAAACTAAATCGATATTCCCTTATTATCCATTAATTAAGCTTAGAAAATAATTGTTGAAAATCTCTTAACTCAAGAAATTTATTTTATTGGACCTAATCGCTCTCAACCAAATGCATTAACTTATGCATTTTATTGTCCCTTTTAATTACACGATTATATATATATATATATATATATATATATATATATATATTGCCGTGGTACTCGGGTAAATCCTTACCAACCATAAATTTTTTTTCGAAATTTTTATATATTTTCAAAACTCGATAATTCAAAAATTTAAATAACAAAAAAATATCCTTACCCGTTTTCCTCTCTTCTTCAGTTGAACGGACTTTTTCAACTGCTTCCGGCTAGCTCATTCGGACCTTCTTTAGGATACCTATATTCAAACTCATATTCTATCATTCACGCACACTCCCAATAAAAACCACAAAATACAACCAACATACAATCTTTTATTTATTCCTAATTACAAATGCAACTCAACACTGTCCATATTTTATTGTACACGTTACACTTTAGTAACTCTTATTTTGTAATGTCCTGTATTTACCTTCTTAATCATCAAACACATAAAATGTACTCGGAGTAAATGGACCTTGAATAATACTTCTCTAAAATTCCTTCTTTATAATTTATTTATTTATTTTGATAATCTAAGTAAATTGTGGGGTATGGTGAGCTCATAATACCCAACTAATTCTGCATAATGTATGCCCTTCTACTGTGCATACTCTTAAAATACAAAAAAACAAAGCCATGTACTCTTCACAGAAATTTTCACGTTCTGAGGGAACGTTTAAAATCTTTATAAACACCTTCGAATTTCTAGTTGAATACCGTAATAAAGTTATTTACACATATTCAGTTCAATATGCAAATAATTCACACTACCTTGAATAACACTCTCATACGCCACCCCCAATATTTACAGTTTATAGAAATCACAAATTTAAATAGTTACCTGGAACTTGTGGAAGATCTCCGCTCTAGTAGATGATGCCATGTATTTTCTATCTGGACTGCAGGTCGTTTCCTTCTATTTCTAGACTAATCCCATCCAAGTTGAACTGCAAACGCCTTCTCGGTGTAACCAAATTCCAAATTTCATTACAATTATACTCTTTCACAGTAAGCTACGTTACTTAATATCCCGACACGAGTTGATTAAAACATTATAGGTGATACCTCCATAAAAAAAACTTACTCTCGGCACACTAACCGCGTTTTTAATTTAAGAGGCTATCACTAAGCAAAACAATTTAAATGGTTTTGTAATACTTACAACTCGTGTTGACTTTGGGACGATCGAAATAATAAGGGCTTTAATCGTATTTTCCGAAACTATTTATATTTTTCAAATGTAGTAACCTCTCCATACCTGCCTAGCGCGAAATCCCCGGCTCACAACACATATTCTCAAAATTTTGCACTCAACCCCATTTTCAAATCCGCGAATTTTTATTCCTAACTATAATCTTCAAGAAAATGTTACTACACCATCCTCGCGTTCATATCAAGTCAAACTAAACATATCAACCAATCGTAGCTCTAATGACGTTTCACAAATCCCTCCTATACTATTGTGGTCTTGTTCTTATACGTTTTCTCTGTCCCTTTCTAACCTGGTCTTAGTGGTAGAAAATCAATATTCCAGTCTATATGCTATTTAAATCCACGTGGACTGTCTACGTGAGTAAAATAACTTCTCATCTAGCATTTCCCGTTAATATAAGCGACGGTTTATCCAATTCTTAGAATAAGTTGTTCGTTATCTACAAATTAAACAGAACTTGACCTTTAAAAATACGCAGGTGTTCAATCTTACACGACCGTTTTAAATATATTTCCACGATTTAGAGTTCGACGTATTTTCTACCCTCCTGATATATTTGTCTGTTAGCAACGCGTTTCGCCTTGGTATCATTGACCTTTCCACGCTTTTATGCATATTATACTTCAATAATCGTTCAATTAAATACAAATTAATTAATAAATGAATGGCATTGACTTCTACCATTTAATTTCTTTGCAAACCTACTTAAATTTCATTAATTATTTATAAAATTTCGTTAATACTTGATACTTAAAACTGAATTAACTAATACAAATTTCGCACATAATTACTGGTTGTTCCGTTATACAGGGTGTTTTGAAATTGTTTCTTTTATATTTATTTTTGACTTTTTAAAACCACTATAATATATATATATATATATATATATATATATATATCGATATGATAACGCCGTACTCGGTGTCAATGGACGTTTTCTATAACTCCACCTCTCTGTGTTTTCTTATCAAATTTAAATCTCACTAATTTTATTATTATGCTACGGCTAGCTATTATTCTACACAGAGCGCACAACGTTACGATGATCAAATTTTTTCTTCTCCACCCCTTTATGATTACCTCTTTGTTTGAATTATAAAATGAAGTCAATTAATTCCATATAATGAAAAGAAATATTGTGTACAAGTTTTGAAAATTATTAAAATAAACTCCTCAATCAATCAATATCATAAGTATTATTTACCCCAAATTTATATGCTTTGAAATCAATCTAAAGTCACCAAAAACTACCTCTTTTTACCAAGGAAACCTAGAACGTTCTAAACCCCTTATAATATATTACGTACTTTTAACGTATGCAAAGTTTGTTGCTGACTTTGTTATACTTTTATATAGATTAAGTAAATTCAGTATTCAAAATTAAATAGAAAAATATTTTAAAACTAATTAGATCTGACCTGTTACAGGTTGTTCGGGTTGCCTTCATTCGTCTATCACTGCTCCGCGTAATTGAACCCCATAAATTACTTAGTGCTTCTTTATTGATTCTCGCAACTCAAAATTGTACCAAAATCGTCGACACTGATTTGAAATATTATACTAATCCATTTAAAATATCCCCATATTCGAATTATTATACCTATCCACACATTTGAAATGTTATACCATCAATTAGAATTTTCCATGCATTTAAATTATTATACCATCCATTAGGATTTATTATCAACCAACTAGGATTTGAATTATTATATCTATCCTAGAATTATCCATCCATTCAGAATTATTATCAACCAATTCGGAATTATTATCGCCCAATTAAGAGCTCTATTATTATATTGTTAGTTTAAATAAATTACCCCAAATTCTACTCACGTTAAACGGCAAAAGAAATTTTTATATTTGTAGCACTTATTTGTCACTATATATTTTAATAATCATTTAAAATTACGCGTGACTTTTTGATTCAGAGTGGCGCAGCTTTGCCCTTTTGAGTTAAAACTGAACTGTCTTATCATTGCTCCGCTGTTAAATATAGGCCGTTCCCACTTGCATGTGGATTGAGTTTTCAACAAGTCTGTCGCTATCTTAACCAATAAGGTCTTTATATTTCCTGCATTTTCTGATGTAATATATTCGGTTTTCCGGATAATGGTTGTTTGTCATAGATGCCTCGTTATCTAAACCATACGTTGTGTTGTGTAGATATCGCCTTTTCCATAATTAAACAAAAATACATGATATGATTTTAATTTTACTTTCGTCTATTTTATGCGTTTTTGAACTGCATTTTCTTATCAAAAATGTTGATTGTTTCTACGCACTTACACAAAGCTTTGTTAAGTTTTATCTCTTATCTCCGTATTATATTATAACTATTTAGAACCCTTTTTAATGCGTGTTTAATTACATGTACAATCCTTTCCTCTGCATAAGCGTACGTTTGCTAAAAGATATTCTCATTTGCATTGTTAAAAATTGATAAAGGTCTATATACCGAGTGTTGAATACTTGTTATTTACCTAATGTATGAATTACCTATTTCTATGCTAAATATGCGTCCTATTGTTGTAAGATGTGTTTATTTGCGTCGCTTAAAACTAATTATGCTCTATATACAGGGTACTAATTGCTTACTATTTACATAATATCTAAATTACTTAATTTTCTGTTAAATAAATGCAGTTTTCTGCTTCCTATTACAATTTATGGTTACTACACGACCATTGCTATTCAATACACCCCTAAATAACTCTTATCACAGCAATATATATATATATATATATATATATATAATATATATATAGAAAGCATAGCTTTGATTGCACCGTTAAAAGAGTGCTATGATACAACAAATTGTAATATTTGAAAATGTTGACTTATCTTCCTTTCTATCTTTGCCTAGCTAGCTCAACGGAAATATTGGAGTTTATAACAATGAAATCAAACACGGCAATATCACAAAGCATTTATATTTAAAATATTTTCTCTTATGCAAAAGCATATAGAACGTTTACAGCATGTTTCTTTCACGCATCAAATTATTTCTTCTTACCTTCTTACCTTATTTAACTTTACAAAACTAAATCTCTTCTTCTATTTATATTTTTGAGATTTCCTGTTCTAACCTAAATAGCTCTTAAATTAAAAACCCTTGTAGCTGTCACTCAACTCTATTTGAAGAGATCACGCCGCAGGGTGCCTACCAATCATCTTTTGTGTACAGATTTTTTGTTTACGTTCTAATCTTATTATTCTCGTTGGTAGGCAGAGCATTCGGCGTTAGAGTAGCTTAAATTTTGAGTACAATTTAACTTTATAGAAATTTATATTTGTATATGTATGTTGAGCTGATATTTCTAAAACACGTTGCAATCGCAGCGTCCCATTGTCTAATATTACACTGCAAATTTATCAGTACTCCAGCAAAGCCTTTTAAATTTTAAGGGATAAAGTTACAGCGAATATGCACTTCGGACAGTGATAAATGAAAGAAAGGCTAATGCAAGTTTTATTATTTACTGTTGCAAAAGAAAGATAAAATAAAAAAACCCTATTGTAAAATAAAACCAGACATTTATAAGCGTCATATATATCTGTAACATGACCCAACGAATAGGATATTAAACAAAAGTCTAACCATATAACTGTCGTATTTTACGACCGCCTTTTTCATTCATGTCTTCTATATTCCATATATACTACTATACCGTAAATACCTTTCTGTATCGATTACCTACAAGCAGAATACGTTCCAAAGTCAAATTATGTTTACATTTACTGCAGAATGGCAGGCACAAATTACTTCTTATATCTATTTGCATATACATTTTAACAGCTTTACTTGCTTGAAGCGTATGAATTTTTAACTACTCAGGAAAGTTTGTGTAAATATTAAACATGTAGACATGTCAACCATATTTTGAATTCTGCATTTATGAAATCGACACAGTCAGTTGTTCCAATTCAAATACTTTGGGTTTTTTAACGAGACAATTTATGCGCAAAATGCGCCTGCCTACTTATAAAAATAATATTCCCCCACTAAAATAAAAATATTCCGCATAAAATATTATCTTAAACCTAAATCCAGTGGTAAGTTAAGTGGACAACAGAAAGAGTACAACTCTATAAAACCCTTGGACACTACATATAGATCGGGTGATTTTTTTAACTTTAAACTTTCAAATATCTCGAATAATAAGCACTACGAAAAAATTATCCATAATGAAATTTAATCAACACGCGGAGAAAATACAGTAGTGTTAAAATTACTCCCCTTTATCCCCTACTTGTAGGTAGAGCGGTGAATAACTTTAAAACTTTAAATAGGAACCCCTATTTTTTATTGCAAATTTGGATTCTACGACTAACAATACTGCCCTGTTAATTTAAATGGCGAATTGTAGAAAATTAACATTTGAGAAAAACCAATATTCTTTGTGGGCTATTCTATCGATAAAAATATAGTCAAATAGTAGATAGGCTACCTTCATACGCCTCAAGAAACCTGTTTTTACATATATTTTCTTATGGGAAAATCCAAGGTCCATTTTGCAAATTTTTGTACTCTTAGAGTCATTCATTCAAGGATTACGTGACGTTATCATGATTAGCCTTTCATATATTAGTAGTAACTGAATTTATTAATTTTCAATCCAAAATGTGCTGTGTTCACTTCTGCGTATTAGGATTATGATTTTATTAAAGGAGATCGTATATTTCTAATTTTACACCAACGTAAAACAAACTTATAAAAGAGTCATTGCCCAAATCGTAATCTTAAAAAATTAGAACGAACTATTCACTATATCGCGTAACAGACTTCGAAGCAAAACGCACTTTTATATCGGAAACCACTTCTACTTTTCTTGCTTAAACCTTTGAAGCAGGAACGGTAATCACCTTATTTCTATTGCAACGTCCCTTGTACACATTCATGTACAGATAAGAGGAACTACGAGAACGAACGACGATCGATAACATGGAAAAACCACATTAACCTATCTAGTGGAACAGGTCTTAAGACGTTCTAAAACAACAACAAATTACATAGACCCTAGGACTTATGCACGACGTGGTTGACAGGTTGCCTATATTTTCGTACAAAATTATAGACAATGTTATATTAATACAGCCTAGAGATAACCTAAGCGGGAATTTCGTGGATCTAAATGTGTGTCCGTAACTAACCTTGAGGAAAATAATTGTAACATTGTAATTTCTCTGAAAACAAACGTTTGGATAATCAAACCACGTTTTAACGCTATCAAAATAAAGTAGATTGCAGTAGTTTGTTAATAATAAAATCTCAGATTTTAAACCTTAATCAAAATAGATTTCAAGCATTTGTTGGCAAAAATATCCTAGTCAAGCATAAGTTACTTTAAAAATTGCGACATAGAATTTTACTAAGCTAATTTGCATAACGATTTATTTGCAGAATAAAACGTGCATCAATAGAAAGTCTTTGAATTCAAAATAATGATAGAAGATATACGTCCTACAGAAGCTAACTACATTCTTGAAACCAACTAATTAGCTTTGTAAAGGCAGCTCGGTGTTGCAGTCTTTGCATGTGTGTTTGGTATCATGATAGTGCTTTCTATTCACCATTGCTTTTTGAAAACATTGAGAAATGAAATAGGAAATGGTGCATTTTCCACGCTTTTTGAAAAACAAGATGTATAACCATTATGTGAATTTTAATTTTAGACCTCCAAGGGGAGAGATAGAAACCATTATGCTTAGGACAACAAAACAAACACCCTGAGGACACTCAGTAGCGGTACCCATTGAAAAGAACTGCACCTTTAAAAAAGCTACAATTTAAAGAATTACAAATTACTAACTTTTGGTGTATTGCGTTGCTATGGTTCCGGACATAAGTGAGTTACTCGACGCATTTGTTCGAACTGTCAACCTACTACTAATGGCAACCAAATTTCTTCTGCTTCTAATTATACGTTCTCTTCTGTACCTCCTCTACGCATTGAGCTCATACCTCAAATTACTGACTTGCAGGTAGCAACTCAAGAGTTTGTACCTGCTTTCTTAAACGATTCTAGCCAAAAAATTTCTGTTGTATCTGCAATAACAGATGTAGCTAAAGTGATGATAACTTCTAGTACTGATAGAGAAGGTCCTGTTGAAGTTAGTGAACCCGTATCTATTATGGCTGTTGCTGCTGTTGTTTCATCTAATCCTATTCCTGTATCTGCTGTTGTCAAGCAAACAGTTCCTATTGTGGCTGAAGTTTTGTCTGCTGATACTCCTTTATCTGACCTTGATGAAATTCTACTTATTTCTGTTCCTTTATCAAACGTTGATGAAATCCTACATGATTCTGTTCCATTATGTAATGTTGACGAAGTTCCCACCAGATTCTACTTCTATATCTAACGTAGTTGAAGTGTTATCTGATTCTGTCCCTTTATCGAACGTCGATACTCTGACATCCAATGCTGTTCCTTTTTCTAACGTTGACTTTTTTACAACCAATACTAAAAACAAACAAGTTTCTTTCATAGCATCTCCACCCTTACCACCACCTACTCAACCTCGTGCTACAACTACTACGCCTCCTGTTAACCCTGTTTTGCGGAAAACCGCCCAACCAATACTACCCCTTGCTCGGGTATCTAAACCAATGAAACCGGTTAGCAAAAGAAATAAGAAGAAAAATATTCTATATTGATTCAGAACCGGAAGATGTAGGTTGATCTAGCTTCATTTTCCTTCTTGCGACGCAAACGCCCCATTACTAGTCATCTACGTACCAAATTTCTATGCTGACTCCGCCCTTCCTTAGGACTTAATTTTTGTGTGAATAAGTTGGACTAAGAGTAGTGAACAAACACTCTTTTATGAATATCGAAGCAGAACAGTCGGTTTTTCGTTCGGTAACGTAAGTTAGTCATAGTGCCGCGGAATGTGAATTTATTTGTTAAACCCCTAAAAAACATAGTGCAAGTGCAACGTAACACGGACTAAATCTCGCATACAGTCCACTTAGTTGAAGGAATAGGAACTGCAGCTTAGAACAACAAAACAATGCGGAGGTAAGTCGATATACAAATTTATGAGACCTCCGCGCAATAAACAGCAATGTTAGGCCATTCCATCTTTGTCCTCGATGATTGCTACCTTATACTTTTCCTTTTCCTATATCCTTTACACCTTGATTTGGTTCGGTGTAGTGGTCCTTTAAGCCGGATAAAAACTTTTGTGTTCTTAAGCTTTTCCTGTAAACTTGTAAGATTTTTTTTATTTATCCTATTAGTGTGTACCAGTTTTTTTGATGGTTTTGTAAAAAAATTCCTTATCCTATTAGTGTGTACTAGTTATTCTTATAGTTTTATAAGATTTTTTCCTATCAGTGTGTACTGTCCTTCAAGCCGGATAAAAATTTTTTTGTTGGTTTTTAAGTTATTTCTGTAGTTTTCTTAAACGAATTTTCTTTTGCTTTGTTTTATTAGTATACTGCATGCTTCGTTACTTTTGCTTCCTACCCCGACCTTTTAATTTCACTAGGAGGGAATTTGTTACGTTCAAAACACTGCATGTAATTTTTTCTGCATTCATTTAAAACATCCTAAAATTTCTCAAAAAGCTCGATTTCCTACCATTTGCAATTAGTGTTTATTTATAAAATTTCTCAAGTAATTACTTTTAATACACCAAAAATAATAAGAGCGTTACCCTAAAATATTTCTATTTTTCAAATAAAACAAAATTTTGATCTTGAGTTACCTGACTCAATAAAATATATATAAGAACAATCTAAAAAGATGCAGCCTAGATTTGAGATAATAGCCGAGTTCATCCGTTTAATTTAATTATTAACATAAAGGAGGTACATATCATTTCTATGAGCCCTATCAGCTTTCATATCTGAATACTTTAAAGACGGGTAATAATATTTTAAAATACTTAAATCAACTTGAAAACATTAATAAATTATTTGCATTAAGTTTTCATTTGGTATAATCGTGATAACAAAATTAATCATTTCAAATTTATGCATGTCAAAATAAGCGGACTCATTTTTAAGTCTGTGATGTTCCATACCTGTTTACTTGGAACTTATCGTTGCACCAAGGGACTATTGTTTGTGGGCGCCTTATTAAAAATTAAAAGTTCCATCCACGTGAAACCATTTAATTATAAATTCAATAAGCGGCGGGTTCGATCCCGCAGTATAAAAACAGTGAAACTATTCTTACAAAACGTAAGTAAATGGGCCTAAGGCCAATATTAATAAATAGAATAAAAGGGTAACTTACCCCAAATACATCGACATAAACAACTTAATTTAATATCGCGATACTCGCAAAACCGTGTAGCTTCGAGTATGTACACTTTTCTTCCATCACACTCTAGACGACACTCGACTTGTTAAACACATTCACTTAGCGCACCCCATTCCCTCTAGCCGTTCATTTTTTTTTTACATTTCCAATGCTCCACCCGAAGGTACTACATTGGCCAGGAGGCGAGTTTTTTGTTGCCTGGAAATTTAGAATTTTGCCGAACCCTTACCGTTCTAGGCAAGGTAGGGATCTTTAACGTGCGTGACAACACTCACACACGGGACCTCCATTTAACCTCTCATCCGAACGAGGGCGTAATTTTTGTGAAAAATGCTCACCTGCCATTTTCAAAGCAGTCGGCCGTGTCGGGATTTGAACCCAGGACCTTGGGATCCGTAGTCTTACGCTTACTACATTGATCCACCGCGACGCCCCATTCCTCTAGCCGCATCAGGTAACACTTAGAACCTTGCACTCTTAATAATCGTAATTTATAGAATACTGCAATTACACTTGCTATAGTGACAATTTAATTCACCTCCACACGCATAAGGCACATCTTGCAAACAAGCCAAGCTCATAAATAGCATCACGCCAGTAAACAATTGCATGATAAAAAGGCTCAAACAGGAAAAATTGAAACTAAATGAAATTGTGTAACAGCATCAAAGACTTGGCAAAATGTTCTATTCTACACTGTGGTGTTGCTAAGGTTACGGATATTGATATACAAGAACAGGATATCTGGGACTTTGAAAGAAGTGGAAATTAGAGTAATAAAATATGTATTTGAATGGCAGAATAAAGCATTAATATTGTTCAATAAAGTAATACACAAATACTACAATACTACAAGTTGGGTTCAGGTAAAATAATTTGAGAAATTATTGCAACATGGAGAAAATGCATATTCCGTCATTTGCACTTCAAACAGCATCACCTCATGACTGGCAGAGATGGAAACAGATTTTAGAATTTTACTTCATCAGTGAAAGAATAACTGATGCGAAGATCAATCAGGCAAAACTTTTACTGTTCGGCGGTCCAGCTCTTCAAGATGTTCATTTTTCCCTACCTACAGTTACCGAGTTTCCTAATGGTACGGATGCTTACACATACACTTTAGAATGTCTGGAGTCAAAAATTGGGCTTAAAAGTACAAAGTGGTATGAACGGTATGTTTTAGCTCAAATGCGTCAAGAAAAGGACGAAAACATTACCACATTTCTCACTCGTGTTCGAAAGCAAGTTCAACGGTGTAGTTTTAATGGACCAGCTGATAACGAAGCTAATCAAGGTCAGTTAATTAATGGTATTTCATTCAATGAACTCTATTCCCGGCTAATGGAAAAAGAATCTTTGACCTTGGACGAGGCTGAATGGCTTGCACGTACATTTGAAACAGTGTTATCACAAGCTGGAATAATGGCTAATAACTTAACTGTTTCTGGCAATTCACCATTTTCTACAAATTCCACTTCAGAGTGCAAAACTACAGAACGGCATAAGAAGAAGAAGATGGGGGAGAAGGCAAATTTAGTTAAGGCTAAGCAAAATTAATTTACATCTGGTGAATCGAAAACTCTAATATGCATTTGCTGTGGAACTGAGGGTCATGTTCCAAAAGACAGTAGGTGTTCGGCGCTTAATGCTGTGTGTAATAAATGCAAGAAAACTGGTCATTTTGCACGTATGTGTTGTTGCTCAAGCGGTAATTCAAATTTGGGCACAGGTAAAAGTTCGACTGTCAAACAAGTAACAGATGGATCCATTTTTTAGGTACTTAACCCTGAAACTGGTAGTCAACCAGAAGAAATAATTGCATGTAAATTCGGAGGAGTAACACATTCTGCATTCGTGGACTCTGATGCACTACATACTATGATGTCGAAGGAAAACTGGGATAACCTGCGTCTAAATGGCTTACAAATTTTACTGTTACGAACCTAATCCTGAGTTAAATTTTTTGATGGCTCTGGTCAACTTCAGTATACTGTAATGTTTACGGCAAGTGTAGATGTGGTTTGTAATAATATCTCGCATAGGGTTTCTGTCGTTGTCATTGAAGAGAATTTTACTAAAATTCTTGGTCGTAACGATACGAAGAAGTTTAAGGTCTTACGTGTTGGTTTGGATGCATTTACAGTAGTTCGGGTACAAAGAATTTTTATGACCCCAACTGTGCCTTTAGGTAAGCTGAAACATTGTCAACTAAGTATTCCTATTGATTCAAGTGTTCGCCCATGCATTCAACCCCTTCGTCGTGTACCTTACAGCTTACGAAAGCAGATTGAAAACCAAATTACAGAACTATTACATCTTGAAATTATTGAGAAGGTCGAAGGAGCAAGCAAATGGGTATCGCCTGTAGTTCCTGTTTCTAAGTCGGACAACACTTTACGCAATTGTGTAGATATGCGTCGTGTCAATGAAGCTGTACTGAACGAGAAGCATCCCATACCGATGCTTGAGGATGTTGCCCCATTTCCGAAGGATGCTAAAGTGTTTAGCAAGATACGTCTCCGTCACGCTTATCATCAGATTGAATTGGATGAGCAGTCACGTGAATTAACTACTGTTAGTACACATATTGGTCTTTTCCGGTATTGTAGGTTAATGTTCGGACTAAAATGTGCACCTGAAATGTTTCAACGAATTACTAAAAGCGTAATGTCTGGGCTTTCGGGCGTTTTTAATTATTTAGACGATTTGCTAGTTGTTGGAAGAACGACAGAAGAACACGATGCTAATTTACAAGCAATACTTCGTCGTTTACAACAACTTGGTCTAATTATTAATCCTGGGAAGTCACAATTTCGAAAGGAAGCCGTCTCATTTTTAGGACACATTATCAGTCATAATTCACTACGATCTAGGTTTAATAAAATTCAAGCACTTAAAGAATTCCGTTCGCCAGCTGCAGCAGAAGAGCGTCGGTCATTTCTGGGTCTGGTGACTTACGTAGGAAAATTTATTCCTAACCTTTCTACGGAATTAGATTATTTGCAACAAACTGCTCGTTGTTCACCATTTCAATGGACTGGTGGACGGAACAAGATTTTATACATGTACTGTCACTGCAGTCTAATGAAAGCAGTTTAGAATTTTTGTGCTCCGGATCTACCAACCATAGTTATGGCAGATGCTAGTCCAGTGGGACTGGGGGGGAGTATTATTACACAGAAAAGGAGATGATATTCATACGATTTGCTACGTTGGTCGTTCGCTTTCTTCAGTCGAACGTCGATATTCACAGACTGAGAAAGAGGCACTTGCATTAGTTTTTGCAGTAGGAAGACTTCGAATATATTTACTTGGACGTGAGTTCGAATTGGTTACTGACCATAAACCTCTACAAATAATTTTTGGACCACGTTCGAAACCGTGTGCTCGGTTGGAGAGATGGATTCCTAAACTCTAAGGTTTTAAATTTGTTGTTAGGTATGCTAAAGGCTAAAATAACATTGCAGATTCATTGTCTCGCTTACTCCAAGTGGGTGAGTCAATTACTACAATAAACGAGATGTATGAAAGAAATTTAGTCATGTTTGTACAATTGGTACCGATAACAGTTACTTTACGCAAGGTAAAAAAGTCGACAGCGGAAGATGCTGAATTAGCAAGGATTTGTTTAGTTTTACAGTTAGGTATAACACCTAAATTCAAACCTTATTCTTTTCTGGGGACTGAACTTTGTGTAGTGGATGGGGTATTACTAAGAGGAGCTCGCATCGTAGTTCCTGCTGCTCTTCGAAACCGTGTTTTTAATGATTGCACAAGGACACCTTGGTATTACTAAAATGAAAGATAGGTTGCGATCGAAAGTGTGGTGGCCTGGAGTTGACAAAGAAGCTGAAAAGTTTAATCGTACTTGCGACTATTGTCAAAAAGTTGGTAGGGAGATAATCATGGAACCCATGTCCAGGCGCCAACTTCCAGATGGTCCGTGACAAGACATTGCCGTTGATTTTAAGGCTTTACCGTCGGCTACTGAGCACTTGTGTGTCGTAACTGATTATTTTAGCAAGTTTTTTGAAATCAAAGTGATCGAGAGATGTACCGCATTTGATACAATCTCTTACTTAAAAAAGCTATTTGCTAGATATGGCATTCATTACTCATTTACAGCAGACAACGGTCCACGGTTCCGGTCAGAATATACGAGGTTCTGTAAGTCGTTTGGAATTCTTCATTATACGACGGAACCATACTGGGCTCAAGCCAATGGAAAAGTGGAAAGGCAGAATCGATGTTTGCAAAAAATTATTCAGATAGCTTGTTTAAAGCAACATAAAGCTTGTATAGAAGAGATATTGGCGTACTTACTAATGTATCGCTCTATACTCCATACTGTTACGGGTAAAAATCCAGCAGGATTATTTTTTGGGCGTATTATTCATGATAAATTACCTTCAATGCATGAATGGGTTTGGGAACAAGGTGTTCTGGATCAAGATTCATTTAACAAAGCGAAATCTTGTATCTCAAATGAATTTCCAAGAAAACAAATCACATTGGGTGATGAAGTTCATATTAAAAGACCTTTTTCGAAAAATAAATTTCAATCCAAATTCGAGGAGGAGCAGGGTGGTCACTATTGTCAATGATCCAGTAGTGGCAATACAAACGCCTTTGCGTGAAATTCGTCGACATAAAAATGATATTGTATTTCGTGTTTTTGGCCACCCACACCTGGGAAATATTGTGGTAGGCTCCCATATCTTTTCACAACGCAGTTTTTAAAGATTTTAGCAAAAAGCCGTATCCGTCACGGCCAATCCCCAACAAGCTTGTAAATTATTGAGGATCGCCCGAGACCAACCGACCCTCCTCCAATATCTGTTAGCCAGCAAGGCTGCTGCCCCTTGCTGCGCCTTTTAATCGCCTTTTACGATAAGCAGGCTTACTATAGTAGTATTCTTTATCCCCTACTATAGGGTAATTAAATAAAGCGCCAGGGATAGACGATATTCCCGCAGAATTAATAAAATATGCAAGTCAGAAAACTTTAGACAGATTATATGAACTAGTAAGTGTAATATATGACACAGGTGAGGTTCCAATAGATTTCCAAAAAAATTTAATTATTCCAATCCCAAAAAAGTCAGGAGCTGATAAGTGTGAGAATTTTAGAACGGTTAGTTTAACTTCTCATGCTTCCAAAATACTAACAATAATAATTAAAAATAGAGTAGAAGCCTTGACTGAGAATTATTTAGGCGAAGACCAATATGGTTTTCGTAAAGACAGAGGGACTAGAGAACCGATACTAATGATTAGGGTAATTATCGAAAAAAGGTTACAAAAAAATAAAAAGACTCATTTTGCATTTGTAGATTTAGAAAAAGCATTAATAGGGTTAATTGGATTGTTATGTTCAGGGTTTTGCGAAAAATAGGAATCTCTCATAGGGATAGAAAAATTATTTACAGTCTATATAAAAACCAAAGCGTAGTAATTAGATTTGATGAAATAGAAAAGGAAGCTAAGATTAGAAATGGTGTTAGACAGGATTGTATACTGTCTCCCTTGATTTTTAATGTTTATATTGAAGAAGCTTTAAACTTAGCTAGAGAGAGAAAAGAGATAGGTATTAGTGTACAGGGACAGAAAATAGACATGTTACGTTTTGCAGATGATATAGCCATTATAGCAGAGTCTAGAAAAGAGTTAGGAGAGTTTTTAAATATTTTAGATGAGATACTACAGAGTAACTATAGTATGAGAATTAACTCAGGAAAGACAAAGATAATGACAAGTGAGTTACAGCCTAGTTCTAAACCAAAATTAAAAATAGGTAATACCGAGTTAGAGGAGGTAGATGAATTTTGCTATTTAGGTAGTATAATTACAAAGGATGGACGTAGCAGAAGGGATATAGTAGCTAGAATAGCTCAAGCTAGAAAAATGTTTTTAAAAAAGAAAAACTTACTAATAGCTAAGAGTATTAGTTTAGATAATAGAAAAGTTTCTTAAAGTCGTACGTATGGAGCGTTCTACTATACGGTAGTGAGACTTGGACAATTAAAGAAGTAGATAAGAAAAGATAGAAGCTTTTGAAACTTGGTGTTATAGGAGAACGTTAAAGATTAGCTGGACAGATAGAGTAACAAACGAGGAAGTTTATAGAAGGATAGGTGAGGATCCCTGTATGTGGAAACAATTGAAGGTCAGGAGAGATAGAATGATAGGGCACCAGTTAAGACATGAGGGACTATTTAGTAAATTTTTAGATTATAGACTACCAAATAAAAATAGAGTAGGAAGGCCTAGACAAAGCTATATTAGCCAAATTATTAGAGATTTAGGTTGTAAAGGCTATGTAGACCTTTTTAGACTAGCTCAGAATAGAAAAGAATTTAGAGCTGCGTCAAACCGACTTTAAGTAAGTTCGAAAACAAAACAAAAAAAATAAAAATCAGTTAACTAAATGTCACCAGGACATAACTCACAATTAGTTAGCGGTCTGGCATGTTGGCAGCGATTCGTTGCTTAAGCCTTACCATAACATATAATTTAACACTTTTCCTTTTTGAAGCGAATATCCAGGTTATATTTCATTTCCTTATAAATGGTAATCATGTAAACATGTTAGAGTTCTTTAACAACCATCAGGTTGCTAATATCTATGTAGAGTCAGCTGGATAGGAAAAAGATAGAAGGATATAGGAAGACCTAGACCAAACTATATTAGTCAAATTATTAGAAATTTAGGTTGTGAAGGGTATGGTATGTAAAGCTTTTTAGATTAGCTCAGAATAGAAAAGATGTTAGAGCTGCGTCAAACCGACCTTAAGTAAGGTCGAAAACAAAATGATGATGAAAAATGATATTGAAAAGTATGCTCTACAGGATCCACCGCCTGTTACTATTGTTGACGATCCGGTTCCCGAAGATGTCAGTGCTACTAGTAGTTCGATTTGTTTAAAGACGAGCGTCTCACGGCAGTAATGCCGTGGCTGCAATGATAGGTTAAGTTACTGTTAGAAATAGATATTATTAAAGATGCAAATCACTTAACGCGCATATCAGAACAGTTGTTGCTAAAACTAATGCAGACTGTTCTGATATGCGTATTAAGTGATTTGTGTTTTGTGTTTTTTAATAATAATCACTAATTTGTGTTTTTCAATAATAATCTTTATTTCTAACAGTAACCTAACCTGTCATTGTAGCCACGTCATTACTGCCGTGAGACGCTCGTGTTTAAAGGAGCCAATTGCTCGTCGTTGTCAACGTTCGCTACGCCCTCCAAAATGATTATGTTTGCAAGAAGAAGTGTTAGATTCTTTTAGATCAAACCAGGGGGGTGGGGTGTGGTGTTGCTAAGGTTACGGATATTGATATACAAGATCAGGGTAGCTGGGACTTTGAAAGAAGTGGAAATAAGAGTAATAAAATATGTATTCGAATGGCAGAATAAAGCATTAATCTTGTTCAATAAAGTAATAATATATCTCCTAAATACACAAATACTACATACACATATAGTCGAAATCAGGAAAGAATGAATGCACGTCATAGGTTTCTGAATTAAAAAACGACATACTTTTAAAGGATCTATCGGAATATACTTAATGCATAAGATTTGAAAGTATGTCATTTTTTAATTCAGAAACCTATGACGTGCATTCATTCTTTCCTGATTTCGACTTACAACAGATGGCAGAAAAGTACACCACAACGTAACACACTTGTACTAATTATACCTCCAAATAAGCCATTTCCAAACAGTCTCAGTTAATCTTCGTGATGTGTTTGTTCAATAAATAGTTAGCTATGTAAGTCCTGTACAAATCAATATTGCTTTAACAAGTACACCTTTCTTTTAATACGTAACCCAATAATTGCAAATAATAGCCACTTCAAGGGGTTCTCAAATTACCGGACTACGAAACCCCGCTTTTAATTAGTTGTTTTCCTGAGCATAATAGATAAAGTGTTTGAATTAACTTGGGCTTTTAATTTGTAGTGATCGATCATGAACCCCTAACTAAATTATATAGTATTTAATTTCTTTCGAACATTGACCCCTCTAACTGCATATCTGCATATATTATGAGGCGTTCTTTTAATGGCTGGTTTTATTAACCGACGTTGCGGTACTTATCCTTTGGTAAGTAATGCAGAAAGAAATAATTATGTTTAAAAAGCCCAGCATTTGTATTCAAGTAGCAAGTAAAGAAATATGATTTATTCACAATCATAAAGCTATGGACACATTATTAACCTATGATAAGTTGACAAATCAACGATTACTTTATCCCATGACGTATCTCGAGTTGGAAAATTTCAGATCAGAGTTGTTGTGTAAAGTTAGTTATAATTGAAGGGATATCCTTTTTATTAGAATGCTTAGGGCCATATGCACCGTTTGAACGTTAAGCGTAGCTTTGTTAAGCGAGCTTATTTAATAAAGCTCGGCTTAGAAATTTCTCTTATGCACCGCAGCAATAATTATCTATCTCAGTTAAGCCATTGTGCAGTCGTTTCGCAATGTGGCAACCTGGCCATTCCGGTTTTTTTACTGTCAAAATTTAAAAATGATGTCAGTTTTCAACTGTCTACGTCCAGTTACGGTTTAACAGGTGGGGTATAAATAATGCACTATCAATTTTGATTTTATTGTACTTCTGTTTAAGTATTTCATTAAAAACCATTAAGTGATAATGCAGCACATTCCTTTGTAAACCTAAACTTGCGAAAAAAGGCCATATCACTCAATTCCTGTATATAATCAACCCTATTGTAAATCTGCTTTGGAAATCCAAACTCAATCATATCTAATATTTCGTTGTCATTTTCAAACACAATATCATCTTCTATTTCCATTTTTTATGTAACTATAAATGATACGTTTTTAAAAAACTAAACTTTTGGACAGTCAGGATTAAAAACAGGCGATGTTATGGGATATGTATATTGTATATAGGAGGGCTGTTGTGAAGGAACCGTCGTGTATTATTTATCAATATTAACATATTTAAGCGTGGCTTATATACTTAAGCCGTCAAATATCTAGGCTTAACTAAAGCCAGGTTTTAGTCCTGTTTTCTGAACGGTGCATATGAAATTAATACTTTAAGCAAGCTTAACACTTAAGCTCGGCTTATTTTTCGACGGTGCATATGGTCCTTAGAAACGGTAGTGGAGTCAGCTCCACATCGTTAGGTTGATTTTGTAAAGCTGGTGGCATTTGTTCCTTGTTATTTTTTTCATCATTATTAAGTCTTCAGTCCTGGAACTGGTTAGACGCGTACCATCATTGTTTCCTATTGTGAACTAACCTACACATTTCCCTGGAATTTGGACAGTCTGCATCTATCACTATCTGATCTAGGTCTACATCTACCTCTTTTTTCCTATCTCTGCTTGTAATATATTTCATACTATTCCCCAAAAATGCTTTAGAACGTATTTTGCCCTTGTATTTCTCCTATTCTTTTTTTCCACAAATATCCTAGTTTCCATACTATTTCTATAACATATTTGCTATTAACTTTGTCTGTCCATTCTATCATCCTCATACATCTGAAGCACAGCATTTCAAAAGGCTGCTACCGTTTTTCTGTCTGCGTTTCAGACTGCCAGTATTTCATAGGCATACTGTGCTGTGCTTCACATATATGCTTTCAACAATTATCTTCTTGTTCTGTGTTTCTTGTCTTTCATCATAGGCGCTGTTCTTTCTTGTTAGATGCAGTTCGGTCCCCTTCTATAGTTTTACAATTATATACCCTATTTCTTCGACATCCAGTGGTTATGAAGAGGGTAGGCGGCTCCGTGGCGTAATGGTATGTATATGACTACTACGCCCAAGGTCCCGGGTTCGAGTCCCGACACGGTCCGCTTGAAAAATGTTCGGATGAGAGGTAAAATGGAAGTCCCGTGTGTGAGTGTTGTCATGCATGTTAAAGATCCCTACCTTGCTTGGAACAGCAAGGGTTCGGCAAAAGTCCAAATTTTCCAGATAAAAAAACTCGCTTTCTGGCCAATGTAGTACCTTCGGGTGGAGAATTAGAAAATCACATGTAAGGTTGTGAAGAGGGTAAGCAATCTGTGGCTGCCAAGTTCCCCCAATACTTGAACATTTGCCGATTTAATATCTTTTCCAATATATCTTTTCGCACAGTCAACATTAGTTGCAGATATTTCACAACCAACACCTATAGTTGTTTATAATAATCATCAGATTTATCTGCGCTTATTTTTTCGTCATTAGGTATTCCGTCTCAAAACTGGTTGGACACGTACCTGCACTTATTTATATTCTGAGCTGGCCTACACAGTTCCCTGAAATTCTCACACAGCATGTATACAGTTCGGTTCTCCATCTATTGTTTTCTAATTTTGTGCCCTATTTCACTAAGATTCAGTGAAGGGGGTTGAGCAGCCTGTGGCTGCCGAGATCCCCCAACACTTAGACATTTGCCGAATTAATAGTTTTCCAGTAAATCCTTTCACACACTTAACATTATTCGAGATTATTGCCCAACCAATACTTGTAGTTGCTTATAATAATCATCACGTGTAAGTGCAGTTACTTTCTTCGTCATTAATTTATTCATCTTGGGACTGGTTGGATGCGTACCTCCATTGATTTCTATTCTGAGCTAGTCTACACATTTCCCTGAAATTCCTACAGCCTACATCTTTCACTATCTGTGTGCAGTAGTCTGATTTAGGTCTACCTCTTCTTCTCTTTTTTCCTATCTCTGCTTCTAATATTCTTCACTATGCCCTCATGCCGTAGTATGTGGCCTGTCATCCTATCTCTCCTATTTTTTGCCGTTTTCCATATATTTCTTTCTTCCCCTACCATTTTTAGTACCTCTTCGTTCTTAACTTTGTCTGTCCATGATATCTTCATCATACGCCTGTAGCACCACATTTCAAAGGCTTCTACCTTTTTCTTGTCCGTTTCTCCTACTGTCCAGGCTTCACAGCTGCATAGTGCTGTGCTCCACACATATGTTTTAAGCAATCTTTTCCTTGTTTTTATGTTTGTTATCTTTGAACACAGTAGTTGCTTTTTCTTGTTAAATGTAGCACGACCTTGTGCTAATCTTTGTTTTATATCTTTTGCGTTTTTCCCAACTTGCGTTATGTGGCTTCCTAGGTAGCAGAAATCCTTAACCTCTTGTAAGTTCGTGCTACATATTTGTATTCTTGTTTTTGATTTATTTTCCCTTCTTTTGCACACTAGTACTTTAGTTTTAGTTTTGTTAATTTTCATACCGTATCTCTCTGTTAGAACCGTTTCGATTTCATTAAGAGCTGCTTCTAACTCTTCGTTGCTGGATGCTAATATCGCTATATCATCTGCAAATCTAAACATATCAATTTTTTGTCCCTGTATAGTAATTCTAAATGTCTTCCTGCATTTGACAGTATTCATTGCCTTTTCAATGTACAAGTTAAACATTAATGGGGACAGATCACATCCCTGTCTCACCCCTTTCCTAATGTTTGCTTCTCTACGTTCCTGCTCTAATTCTATTACTGCTGTTTGCTCTTTGTATAAGCTATGTACTATTCGTCTATCACTATAACTCATTCCTATCTTTTTGAGTATTTCAAACATTTTTTTCTATTTTACAATGTCGAATGCTTTTTCCAAATCTACAAACCTTATATACACCCTTTTTCGTTTTCTTTTGTTTTCTCCATTAACACCCTTAAAGTTAAAATGGCCTCCCGTATACACCTGATTCGCCTAAACCCAAATTGATATTTTTCTAGTACTTCTTCAGCTCGTTGTTCTATTCGTCTTTGTACAATTCTAGTTAATATTTTTGACACGTGTACTGTCAAACTTATTATTCGAAAATTTTTACATCTATCCGAACCTCTCTTTTTTGGTATAGTGAGTATAATGTTGCGTTTAAAATTTTTGTGTATTTCGCCTGTCTCGTACTTATAACTTACAAGTTGGAAGAGACGTTCTGTTACTGCTTGTCTTGCGGCTTTTAGAGTTTATGCTTGCACATTATTTGTACCCGGTTCCTTACCGTTTTTCAGACCTTTCAATGCTAATTCAAACTCATCTCTAAGTATAGGATATCCCAAATCATCCTTTTCAATGTCTGATTCTTGTTTTAATGCTGTTAATTCTTATCTAGCATATAAATTCCCTATATATTTGTGCCATCTATCCACTTTCTCTACATTTTCTATAATGACGTTTCCTCCCTCGTCCCTTATATTTTTGTTATACGGTTTTATATCCCTTAAAGTTCATTCTAATTAGTTTGTGTGCTTCGCCTGCCTTTCCTATTTCCATTTTAGTTTGTACATCTTTACACTTTTCATCAATCTATTGTTCTTTAACTTTCTTGCATGTGCGAATAATTTCCCATTTTATGGCTTTGTATCTCTGTTTTCCTATTTCATCTAATCTATTTTTGTATTTTCGTCTTTTTTCTATTAGATTCAATATATCCTTTGTTATCCAAGGTTTCTTATTTTCTTTTTGTGTATACCCCAGCATATCTCTGGCCGCCATGCGTAAGCTAGAATTAATGGTATTTCATTCAGTTTCTACTTCCTTAGTATAAAAAATTTTCTCGATATCTTTCAGTAATTCATTTGACATTTTTTCATATCTTTCGTGGATATTTTTATCTTTTAGTTTCCCAAAGTCCAAGTGTCTTTTCTGTTCCTCTTTCTCAGATTTTGAAATTTTAAGAGCCGCCTTCATAATTGCGATGTTGTGATCAGTGTCTATTTCTTCTTGTGGGTAGCTCCTACAGTCTTTTACTTGATTCCTAAACTGTTGTCTAACAAGAATGTAATCTATTTGATAATTTCCTATATCTCCCGTCATCTTCCACGTGAATCATCTTCTAGCATGATGGTTGAAATAATGTGTGTGATGGTTAATTGGTCTTGTCGCAAAATTCTACCAGCCTATTTCCCCTGTCATTTCTTGTACTTAAACCAAACAAACTTACTACCGCTCCTTCCTTACCCTCCCCCACTACTGCATTAAAATCCTGACTAATTATTAAATTTTCATGTCCTTTTACGTATCTTAATATGCCTTTGATATTTTTGTAGATCGCTTCTACCTCTTCCTCACTGTAGCTAGAGGTGGGCATGTATACTTGTATTATTACTGTATTTACCGATTTAAATTCTAATCTAAATATAAGTACTCTTTCGTTCTTTTGTAAGTAGTTTTCTACACGTTGTACTATATTTTTTCCCATAACTATCCCCAAACCTGAATATGCTTCCTCTGATCCTGTATGAATTACCCTAAAGTCTCCACTTCAAAATGCCCTGCCTCTGGCTCGCGAACTTCGCTGATCCCTACCATGTCTAGTGCTAAACCTATCTATTTTAATTTTCAAGACCTCTAGCTTACCTACTTGCTTCATATTTCTGACATTCCACGCTCCGACTCGCAGAATGTTCATGACTCTTTTTTTATTCTTTTGGATCATATCCCCCGAAGTAGTCCCACTCCCCGAGATCCGAATGGGGCTATTTTAACTCGGGAATTTTTTAGTTCAGAGCATGCCATCATCTTTAATAACAATTTATAAACCCTGTGTATTTGGGGGATAACGTGGGACTTTCCTGTTGTCTTCCACATTGCGGTAGCGTTTCTTAGAATGCCATACCGACCTCTATGGTCTCTGCTACTCTAAGTACCGAAAAAGCTGCTGCATTCTTTCCGGGACCTGTCTTAGTCTGGTTCCTCACTAAAGACCCCCACTAATTTGATTAAACCTATAGTTCGGCGCTTTAGCTCACTGAAACACGCGAGCTATTGTACCCGTTCTAGTATTTTAGAACTTCTTCAATGTGCAGGTCCGTTCAGAATGGATTTAATTGCTACAGAATCAAAAATAATTCGGAGAAATAAAGTACCCCTCCGAAAATCAGTCCCCAATAAACGCCCATAACCTAGTGTTGTCAAAGAATATCCACATAATGTTGCAGATACCTAACCGATTATGGCAGATACTAGCGGCAATGATGGCATTATTTCTTCTCTGGATAGATCACGTAAGGGTGTGAAAATGCCCTCAAAGTTTAATGATTATATCGTGGAATAATTGTTAGGGTGATATTGGAAGATGTCGTGTAAATTAGTTTTAGTTATTATTGTAATTTTATTAAGAGGCTTAGAAACGGCAAGGGAGTCAGCTGCACATGGATAGGTTGATTTTGTAAAACTAATGGCGTTTCTTCATTGTTGTCATTTCTGGATTTTGAATAAAAACGTTGACTTAGTGTTTTGGCATCGAAACAAAGATGTTTCATTTATGTTGAAAATAAAATACTTAAAAATATTAAGACAACAGTTATATCCCACGGTCAGAAGGTTGTGCAAAATAGATTTGATATCTAGAATGTTCGATAGAGAATTATCAGTTTTTTACTCGTCCTGAATTAAAGGAAGCTGCTGCTAGATAAAAGAAAACTTAAGTATGAGAGGACATAAGTTATATCAAGACTGGCGCCTGTTCAAACAAATGCAATGTATATATTCAATTTGAAAATTACATTGCCGCATGAGACTTTTGCTGAATTTGGCGCTTTGTGCATCAGTTAGCAATGTTGTCCTCGGTAGCAGTAGAACATTCTTAAGCGCAAACTATTATGTGTTCGGTCTCTTTGTCGCACGTTGTCGTGGTTAATTTTAAGTCGTGAATTCTTAGTTGTAAATCAAATCCTAAAGCTGTCATAGCTTGTCCCGTTATATCCTGTCGTAAAAATTTCTTTGTGCATGTGTCAATAAGTTGAAAAAGGGGTAGTAACAAAACACTTTCTCATAGATATCGAAGCAGAACGGTCGGTTCTTCGTTCGGTAAAGTGAGTTAGTCAATAGTGTCGCCGACTTTATCGATAAACCCCTAAAAAACTCAGTGAAAGTGCAAAGTAACACGTACTATAAATTCGCATACAGTCCACTTAGCTGAAGTGAGGAACTACATCTTAGAACAAAAAAACAAGCGCGGAGGTAAGTCGATATATAATTGATAAGACGCCCCGCGCACTAAACAGTATGGTTGTAACTATTGAGATCAATTAAATTTTTTCGTATTATTGCATTATTTGCAGTAAGGATCCCTTATTTTAATCAGGGAAAGTAACCGATTTCAAATTTCCGTGTACCTTTTGGAGGCGCAATTTTCATTTGAGCGTAAAAGCACTATATGTAGTGGTTACTATAACAAAAAGCCAATTTTAAAATATAAATTTTTGAACTTATGTAATCTTTGATTACAGGTTGAAGGACCATTATTAACTTTACAGATGTAGCGAATACTTTTGACAATATGAATTAGAATACTTGCTTAGTATTTTAAAGGAAGCAGTGATAGATTACAAAGACAGGCGGGTAGTTTTTAACTTATACAGAAAACAAACGACTTATAGAAATTGATAATGAGCTAGCAGAGTGTGAAATTAGTAAGAGTGTAAGGCAGGGATATGCTTTATCGCTTCTGTTATTTAACTGGCATATGGAGCAACCCATTAATAAAATCAAAGAAGTAAAAGAAATACGTGTCATAATTCAGAGAAAGAAAATTCAAACGCGGAGGTATGCAAATGATATTGATATATTTACAGAAACAAATAACAAATTACAAATAGCACGAAATAAAATGAAAGAAATTTTAGACAGATATTTAGGTATCAAAATCAACAACACTAAAACAAAGATAATGAAATGTAGTAACAGGAGAACGAAAGAAACTGGCAGTAAGACTAGGATCCGAAATATTAGAAGAAAGAAAAATCTTGCTATTTAGAAAGAAAATCGGGTGTAAAGTTTAATTTTAGCAAGTTACTCTCTTGAAGTTCAAGGTACAATACTAAAACCCAAGACATCTCTAGTTGTTAGTCTTATACTGTGAAACATGAACATTAGACAAAGAAGAAGTGAAAAGGTTAGAAATTTTTGAGATGTGGCAAAATAGGTTTTGGGTCTTTGGGAGCTTCTTTTTAAAAAGACTTTATTTTCAAATTTACACTCCTATCAAGTGTATTTTAGTTTATACAGAAATTACAATGGAATTTAACAAGTGGTTACGTTGTATTCATTAACGTCTTAACAATTGTAAATAATCAAAGTTACTTTTACTAATTAATTAATTAAGACTTAAATTGAGTAGCTTGAACAATCAGCAATGTTAAAGTTGTGAAACTCGAGACCGACTGACCATCTTGGGCTCCTGAGGGCATTTACGCTATACCTGCCCCTCACATTGCTTGTGGGAAGTGCAGAGCTCATGCCTGCTATTTCTTTATACAATACAAAGTATTACATTTTAATAATCTTAATTCTAATAATTGCTGTCTTATTGTCTACTGTCCTGCAGTGTCATGCTACGTCTAGAATACAAAGTATTCACATCCGTTCTCATGTCTGGTTTGTGAACTTTCATTAACCTTTTGTAGTATGTCCTTCAATTATACAATGTAACAATAATTCTTAAATCTGAATAATTCCATTTGATTACCTATATATCCTAATTTGTGGGATATGTAACCGAGACTATAGAAGAGTACTCAAAATAAGGAAATAATGGTGAACTGCGAAATCAACCTTGCGGTGGTGTCTAAAAGAGAAAGGCCCAAATTTTAAAGTCTAAATAGGTTATTTTAATATAAATGAGCATAATTTAAGTGCTAGTTAGTTCATTACTTCTTACTTTCCAAATAAAATTTGCTACAAAACTCGTAAATTCCGCACATTTTACTTAAGTTATGTTATATTATATTATTAATATTTAATTTCTTTTTTTTATTACAGGTAAGAATCGTGCTATCTACCATATAAGATGTAAGTCATTAATTAGGTAAGAGGTATTTTAATTTTTAACGTTTCTAATTATTAGAATTTATTAATAGTTTAGTTTAGGTACTTGTTTTTTAACATTCAAGACGTTAGTGACGTAAGCGGCTTGAAGTTACAGCCAACTGCTCACCTTCTCAATGAACACGCGCTCTTTCTATCAATCCACGATTGAACCCACGCCTATTTTAGTCCAACATCACGTAACTTTGTCCACATTTATCCTTATAATACAAGTTCATGTAAGTAAGTACGCTCTTATGCAATCTTTTTTTCCAAAAAAACTAAATCAGCGAATTATAAGTATCTATAGCAAATCGTGCACACACGATGAAACTAAAAGGTTAATAATTTTTTTTCAAACTGTATCAAGTGGTTGCCAGAACTACTTTAATTTTTTTCTAGGTTAATATAAAAGCAGTGGACTTGTAAAAAAATCTACATTTAGGTATTAAGGCCCCCTGTACACAACCATCTCCACACCCCCCCCCCCCACACACACACACACATACACACATAACACATGACGGTTACTTTCTGTGGGGAAGGCAGGTCTGCTTAAATTTCAGGTAGCAGACTACTGAAATGTTGGAACATACATACGCGGTCGATTTGTGGATTTTTATATTCAAATAAGAAAATTTGCCGATTTTGTATTAATTCAAAAAAAAAAATTAAGCTAGCACTAGTGGCCTCTGATACATACCGATCATGAAAAAATTAGAAACTTTTTGATTTGAGCACGAAATTTGACAGCATATGTACTGAGGGTCTTAAAACCTAAATGTAGATTTCTTTACAAATTCTTACCTTCTGTATTAACCCGGAAAAAATTAAAGTCGTGCTGGCGGTCGCTTGATATATTTCTAAAAAATTAATTACTTTCTTATTTGAAGATAGAATTTAAAAATCTGTTGCGTATGATCTAAGAGCCCGTACATGTAAATGTAGATTTCACGGAAGAATTAATAGGTTTGTAATCTGCAGGAAATTAGGTATGCAGTAATATAATTTATATCCTTCTGAAGATTTGATAAAAAGGAAGGTATAGTTTGCCATATATATTTATAATTCGCTGTTTTAGTTTGCTTGGGATAGATGTTATTCAATAAGAACATTGCTACTTACCGAAAGTTGTATTATAAGAGATAATGAGGGCGGAGCTAAGGTTGGTGGACGGAACGTGACTAATTGACTATTACTTCTAGCCGCTAGCTTCACTTACATCTTCCAAGACTGCTCTGTAGTAATTGTTAAAAAAACTATTACATCTTTACTTTATCAACTTCGAAATCGATTTTTTTTTTATTTTGACAAAAATTCGGATCCTGATTTTAATTCCGATTTTGATTTTAAATTTAACTTCTATCTCGATCTTTTAATTTTAATGAAAACCTCACTTTGATTTCGACTTATGGCTTTGACTTAATTTTGACTATGCATTTAACATTACGCTCATATTGTCTATGCTAACCACACAAAATGGTTATTATTATTTTTGATATCGACTTCTATTTTGTTTTAAATTCGATATTGTAAACAATTTCTCCATTTCAACAACAATTTAAATGCAGTTTTAAAATGTAAGTTTTTGATTTTTACTTCCATTTTGTAGCTTGATCGTAAATTTGTTCTTTTTTACATTAGATTTAGACTTTAAATCTATCTTATCCGGTTTTTTTTATTAATTATGTGAGCTTTGATCTCATCTTTTTTTCTATTTTTGACTTCCAACTCGCCTGCAGTTTCGACTTTTCGACTTTGACTACAAACTACACCAATTTTAACTTTAAGATAGACCGCACAATTTGGACCATAATTTGAATCTTAGTCCGTATTTTCGAGTTCGGTCCGGTCTTGATTTTGGGTATTACTTGAACCCGACTCGAACTCAATTTCGGTTGCAACTGCGTTCTCGACTTCCAACCGGATCCCTTTAGTTGAACCTAGATTTTAATTTCCATCACGATTTCGATGTAGAATCTAGTGTCAATTTCGATTTACCCTCGAAGGTTCGCTGCCCAAGTTTTGTTGGTTTTGATTTTAAATTCCACCTTGAATTCAATCTCAATTTCAGGCGCAGTTTGAGTTTTTATTTTTTGATATTGTAAGATACATTTGCACGAAGAACAGTTGTTTATTTTCAAACTGATTGTACAAGCCTTTTCAACAACTCGTAGTTACAATGGAATTTGCTATAAGCTCTCCCAACAATTTATTTGCAGCCAATCGTTAATGGTGCATGTTATCTTCTTAACACTACGATACTATCTTCTAAATTACTATTGAAGCACAATAATTAACTATCCAAGCACTAGTTATTAATTTATATAATCACTACTGTAATTCATATCACATAGAATCGTCTCTATCCACAGTAATCTATATCACTACTTTCAAGGCTTTATACTAGTTCATATTTTAATCAAAGCTTTACTCAAACCTCATATTAAATCTTCAATTAGAACTGAACTCCAGTATCCACGACAGCAATCTATATACATATATCAAACTTTTAGACTATTCTAAAACGTACCAGAAATAATGCAAATAATATTCTCGATACTTCCTATTGTAATCTAAATAATTCTTAAATGTAAAACCCTTGCACTTATTAATCAAATCCATCACCCGCTGGGGCTTGTCAGTTACCTTTATTTGAGAATGGCGCGTCACAGGGTGCCTACAAATTATCTTTTGTGTACAGATGTTTCATTTACATTCAAATGTGGTTATCTTGGTTAGAGGCAGACCAATTAGCGCTATACTGCCCTCCTCTTAAATCTGTTCTGCTCCATAGTAAGAACACTGTTATTCGGACATTGGAGTCTCCGTAGCGGTAAGGACAGTCGAAACCATTTTTGCAGTTTCCATGTTGATAGAAGTAGCAATCAAAGATTTTCATAGCAAGTGCCATACTACACACCAAAATTTGAACCCTAGTTTTGTGTAACGGTATCTTTAGTATATTTCGTACCACTATCCAGTCTAATCCATTGAACCCAAACCCGATTTTGGGTATGGCCAACGTCTTGTCTCCAAATTTGATCATCAGACCCTTGAGATCTACTAATGTCTTACCCAGATTTGGTAATTTGATTTACCAGAAGGTTGTTGCTTACTGATCATGTAGTAGATGCCCCGATGTCGGTCCTAATCTGTATAACCTTTACAACCTTTGGCTGTCGTCGTTGAAGTTGATCCAAACCACCAAATTTATTTTTAAATACTCGAGCAAGTCATCGAGACATATCAAGGTTCGCCGCTGCGCAATGTGCCAAGGAATATTCTGATGACACATCGAATAGATCACATTGAATCTTTTCCGTGACCTCAAACCACACTTTGCCTGTGCCGCTGTAAAGAGACATGAACCAATCGTAGCTCGGTCCAGACCTTCGTTCATCCTCACGAGTGTAACTGTTCGTTCATTTCGCAGCTAGCCGTTTATCGACGTTATCGCTATCGTAGGGTGCTAACTAGTTAATATGCACCACTATTGTTCTTCTATTTGGGAGCTTACGAATCCGATATACCACGTCGTTGATAATTTTTACAACTTAGTGCGGATTCTCCCAATGTTTCCGTAGTTTTGGCGACAGTCCACGCCTACGTTAGGGTTTATATAGTCAAACGCGATCGGCTTCTTGAAAACCATGTTTCTGGGCC
The DNA here is from genome assembly GCA_036346225.1 of Platerodrilus igneus. Classification (NCBI taxonomy): domain Eukaryota; kingdom Metazoa; phylum Arthropoda; class Insecta; order Coleoptera; family Lycidae; genus Platerodrilus; species Platerodrilus igneus. Next base: position 4,308,980 of record JARFIW010001436.1, on the reverse strand, counting down.
CTGATGTCAACTGGTATTTATCTGATCGCTTTCGATCTGGATATTTTTCCTAACGCCACCATAGATGTCGTGCATCTTTGGTTGAGCTTCTCGACATAGTTCTCGCCCACAATGTCATCCTTGGGCTTGCATACAAACTCAAGATCATATGCTAGAAGTACCACGCGTCCCAGCAAAGCACATGCAGAAACCGTCCAGAGCTCTATGAACTGAAGACCGATATGTCAATAAAAATTGATGTAAATATTGCTCCTAGTCTCTCTAATGTTGGTAGACTACTTTGGAAATGTACTTGCCCACTGTGCGGTTTATGCGTTCTACCACACCATCTGATAGCAGGTGCAATGGTGTTGTTCGGAGTTTTTTCTCATAACCCAGCAACCGGAAAACTTCTTGGAACAACGCTGACTCATCATTTATGCTCTGATCGGTGTTCAACTCTATAAGAACTCCAAAACGTGAGAACAGTTCTTTTACCAGCATGTCAGCGACGGTTGCAACTTCTTGGTTTCGCTTCGGATTACTTCGTAAAATAGTTTATGACTACCAAGGTGTACTTACTCTCGGAATCGGCCTCAAGGAATGGACCGGCGGTATCGATTGCCACTCTTTTAAAGGTACTTTCCACTTGTATTGCATCCTTGGAGCCTTATGGTTTCTCATTGGTATACTCAGTTGGCGCTTGCGGGACCATTATTTTACATCGTTTTTGCAGCCTATCCAGTAAAATCTTGCTCGGACTTTTAACTTTTTTTTTAATACTGAAGTGTTTTCACAAGGTCCCATTATGCAGATGTTTTAAAACCTCTGACACTTGGTTTTTAGGAACCACCACCTGAAGCGTACTTACGAATCGGTCTCCATTCTCCAAGGGTTGCACTAATATCCCATTCTCTACTTTCAGGGAATTCAATTGTGCTAAGTACGACTACAGGATGTCACTCAGCAGGCTAATGTCCTTCAGGAAGGACGTTCCTCTCAGGCTTTCCAACCCAAAATCAAACCTAGGTCTTTGTTATTTTCCTGTTCCATTCGCAACGGTACTGGTTGCCATTCATCTTTGACCACTGTACTCCTATCAACAAGAGCGCATTTTACTAGCACGGCGCGGACAACCATTTTTGGGGCAGAATTTGTACGGGTTTCGTTCAGTCGACCCCTTCTATTAATTTCGGCTCCTCATGTTCTTTCGTGAATCGCTTATTTCGGTTCAACATGTGCTAATTGTTGCAGGATGCGTCGAATCACCTCTCCCACATTCTCTTGGCTCCTCTCCTCTCCATACCGTCCTACAGATTAAATGCAACGCTTGCTTTGCCGCCTCGAACTCTAAGGCATGGGGCAACGCATCGTGTTTTTGGCCGGGTTAGATGCAGTGTTTGCTTAATTTCCTCATCGCGAATTCCATCAATGAAGGTCTTGGCTTCCACCAACTCTAGAGAGCTATCTGGTACTGTGGGTATGTTATTCTTACCAACGAGCAATATCTGCTTCAAACTTTTGCAAATTTTGGTTTGTTTTTTGGTGACGGTTCTTTTCTTGAGCGTGGTATACTTGTTGCAGATGATAGTCGCCATATCTCACTTCCAGCCTTTATGTTAAGGCCCCGTAGCTTCTTTGGTCATGGTCTGGTATAATCTACAGGATATTCAACTCGATAATCAACGTGGATGTCCTATCACCGTCATTCCAATCATTAGTTCTCGCAGTAGCCTTGAATTGTTTAAAATATGTGCGCTAAGGAGGTTTTCCATGAAATGTGGGTGGTTTTACTCTGAACCTTAGCTTCAGTCCGGATTTCCCCACTTTCTTAAATTTTGTGGCGAGCTGGTTTATCACTGCCAGAGGGCTCTGATGCTTGCCCTGTTATGGAATTAATGCGTTCATTCTTCCTTAGTACCTTTTTTTCTATTTTATGTGAGTTCCTTAGCAATTTTCCTGAAAATCTTACTTCCATTTTCTGCAAGCATTCTAATAAATCATCTGAAAACTTCGTTTCCAATTTCGGAAACAGCTGGAAAATTTTGATTCCAAGTTTTCCGCGAATTTTGTAGTGTCCGGTATAAATTCATCTCTCATTTGGCTATAATTTTTAACTAGTTTTTGTTCGAAGACTTTTACATTCTGATCTAGTTTTTTCGCGGTCTTTTATAGCTTCCTGTATATACTTTTCTTACAATTGTTTAACAGCTTTTGCGTTCTGGTTTAATTGCGCTATGAAGTTTTCCTGTAAACTCACGGCGGTCTCGTTCATTTTGTTTGGAAGGTCTGCGGCGGTTCGTTCTTGTTTCTCTGCATTTTCTTGTAATTTTTCTTCTAATTTTGCTGCTAGAATTGCAGGATTTTGATCTTGTTTCTTTACATTTTCAGCCAAGCTCTCTGCAACGCTTGACTTGAACCCTTTAAGAAGATAATTTTACTATCCATTTCCTGTTTGTGGCTTACAGATGACAGACAGGCAAATAGAATTTATTCAAAAGTCTTTAATCCCACTACTTGACACCAGTGTAACGAAAACTCTATTTTATTTTCAAACTGATTATACGTCATTTCAATAACCCGTAATTATAATGGAATTTGTTAGAAGTTCTCCCAACAATTTATTTTTAACTTCAGCTGATCGCTAACAGTGCACGTATTATTTTCTTAGTACTACGATTCTATCTTCTAAATTACTATTGAAGCACTATAATTAAGTATATAGGCACTAATTATTAATTTATACAAACACTACAGTAATTTATATCACAGTAATTTATATCGACAATCATTTATATCACATTTTTCAAAGCTTTAAACTAGAATATACTGTAATCAAAGCTTCAAAGTAGGTAAACAGGGTATGTTCTAGCGCAAAATCGTTTATTTTTACATGTAAATTCCTATAAGGAGGATCAATGTCCGCTCTGGTCATTTTTGTCCCATACATTGAATTCCCCATAACAGTTTATCCTCGTCGCATACAAGTAGTAGGATAGGGGTATCCTGGGACAGACCCACATTCCTCCCTATCCACCCAATCCTCCCGATTCATATCTAATCTAGGTTTTTACATGTAAATTCCCATAAGGAGGATCTGCTAAGACTTATTTTAATGGGTTACCTCCTTGCTCCATCCTTGTGGACTTCCTTGTGGGGGGAAGGGGATTTTTCCTTGCTTCAATTTTAACCCCACCATTCCTACTCTAAAAATCGGTAACCTAACTTCTAAAATTTAAGACCAATCCTTACATCCATCAAACCCAAATTTTATAACTTTTTTATTTATAAACTGTTTCTAATCGTGTATGGTAATATCGATTTAATTTTTTTTTGCAAGTCCGAATCTAGCATTAATTTAACATTAAGCCAACTTGATTTAAAAAATTGGTGTAAGCAGAAAAAGTAGTACATATTCCTTTAAAACAATTTTATTTAATTATAAATATACAGAGTACACTTAACACCTATTTTCATATAGGTAAAATTACCACTTCGCTAAGCTCTCGGATACCTAATTTCGACTACTTTTCCAAGGTCGTGGTGACGCCATATCCTTTTATAAATAAAGAGCAATGTAATACTATTCTAAAAATTTTATTCTGACATTATACATAACAAAATTTAAAAATATTTAATGCCAAGCATGGAGCCATTTAAACTTAATTTTAATACCGAGTAATACACAGAAAACAGTCCTTTCTTTATATTTGTTTGGAGTGGTTTCTATTTTATTTAATTTTATTCGCAGCTTAAAATTTAAATCGACACCCAAGTCCATCTCCTTTTCTAGCCAATAGTTTGATACATAGCGACCGTCTAGGTTTTCGAATTGTAAAATGCACCTAAGTTTGACACTATATATAAAGTCTTTGATTCCACCGACAACCAGATCCATCTCTTCGTGTAATTCTTGCAGCTTGTGACAATCTTTTATTCGCGGCTCTCCCACTATAGCCTGCATCCGTATCTTGTTAGCTTGATCGACTTCTTCTTGTCAGTATTGGAGGGAATCCTTATTCTCCCAGACCCTCGGTTGTAAATGGGAATATATGGTTGTTATAGGTTGTAAGACCCTCGGTTTTAAATGATCCGAAAAGTTTTTACTAGGCAAATATACAATGTTTAGCGGAACCTTTTTGCGTGTGGTGTATGCCAAGGTTACGAAATCCGCATTCCTTAGTTCGTCCATGTTATCTGCCATTTTGATAAATACGTTTTTAGAATAACCTTTTAAAAAATATACGGATTTAGTACCATCTTTTTCCACAAGGACGCCTACATAATTAAAAGAGTCTTTCTTACTAACCACAAATGCATACAGCTTGTAGAACCCGAATGTATCCAAGTCAGTCCATCGGTACATAAAATAATCTTTTAATTCTTCCTCATTTTCTCTAATAAGATGTTCTTTGTCTAACACATCTTTGTATTGTTCGCGTATTGTCGCAGTGTGTTCCATGTAGGCCAACTTTCGCCTTTTTGCATCCATTTTCTTTTTCTTCCACTTACAGCGTATGGCGTGCATAATGGGACAATTTCCGTTAGCGTAAATGGATAGAATTCGTCAAGCAAAACTGTTCATAAACAAGAGAATGTAGGCGATTTTGATTGTGGCTGCTGGTAGAAAATATGTGCAACAATAATCTGATGACAGATATTGGTAATATTTGTTATGTTGAAAGCGAACAGATGCTGACTGATGGACTACACACACCAATTACAGAACCATTTTGTGACAATATAATGTTGACTTAGCAGATCCTCCTAATGGGAATTTACATGTAAAAACCTAGATTAGATATGAATCGGGGGGATCGGGTGGATAGGGAGGAATGTAGATCTGTCCCAGGATGCCCTTATCCTACTACTTGTATGCGACGAGGATTTTGAAGACTATTATGGGGAATTCAATGTATGGAACAAAAATGACCAGAGCGGACCTTGATCCTCCTTATGGGAATTTACATGTGAAAATGAACGATTTTGCGCTAGATCATACCCTGCTTACCTACTCTTCAATCAAACTGACCTCCAATACTAATGACAACTATTTATATTCATATTTAAAACACCTAGCCTCTTCTAAAATGTACAAGAAATTATGCAAATCATATTTTTGAGACTTCCTATTATTGTAATCTAAATAATTCTTAAATGCAAAACTTCTTGTACTCTCTGTCAATCAAATCCATTACCTGCAGGGGCCTGTCAGTCAGACTTGTTTGAAAATGTCACGCCTCAGAGTGCCTACTAATTATCCTTTGTGTACAGATCTTCGTGTGCGTTCCAAGGTAATTATTCGGGTCGAAGACAGACCTATTGGCGCTACAATATTCACTCAATCTAGACAAGCTTTGTCCTTGAGTGTTAGAAGTATGTTTGCTATACTTCAAAGATGCCTACAACTTTAAACTGGGTTCTATTTTTAATCATTAGTTGAAATTCAAGTACCTATCTTGCTTATAGCATCTTTATACTCGATATTTTTATGAGTATATGTCTTGGACGACTTGGTACAGTTATTCATTGACGCAAATAATTTAGATACTAATTTATTCATATATCTTCATGTTCGTATTTTGACACAAGTATCGCCGTGCCTTAAGACGACCAATTTTCTTGCTGTAATCATAGTCTGTTTGAACTGGCTTGTGCTTTTGTTCTCAACCTAGTTGAGATTCACTAGAATATGTTGTACTCCCGGGTCTGTGTTCAGCGCCACTACTACAGTTGGCAACACTGATACGCTCCACGTTCACAATATTGCGCAATAATAATATTAGGACATAATTACGTGTCAAATTGTATCACATACCAAATACGTTTACAATGATACAATTGGCACTCAACAAGCTAAATAACGCGGAGAACTCACTTAAAAGGTTCCTCGCAGTCCAATCTCAGGGTATCTCGTTTGGGTGTTGTTTGGTGTGGGTTACGTCATGCCCTCGTTGAAACCAAATTTATCGTCTTCTCTCTTCTTCGTTCGTAGGCAGGGCGAAGGAACAACCAGGAAAGGAACGATAAGGCAAGATAAGGAAAAAACCTACATCCTAAAAGAGAAAAGACAAAAGAACGACACAGGCAAACGTCACCGTTCGACGTCTCGTTGGCTAATTATCTCCTGGCGTGTCCAAACCGCGCACTTACCCATCACCCCGCGTGTGCGCATTCTTTTGCGCCAACGCAACTGTCCGAAATGACGGAAATGAACAAGTCTATTTTAAAATAGTGGCAGGAATTCACTCACATATTTATACTCAATTTAAATATGATACATAGCCGATTTTCGGCATGTAACAATCGCGACAAAACCATAAAAGAAAAAAAATTTAAAAAAGAAAATGACTGTTAGTACGGTAAAAACTTAATAAAGCCTAACTAACCTACCTATACCCTAACTTAAATTCTAGAAAATGTTTATTTTAGGCGCCACCTGGTTTTTTCAACCGATAACGCGTCTTATGAATAACCAGGAAACGGAATATGTAGCTCCATTGTTTATGAACTACATCTATAAGTGCACACACGAGTCTTTGATGTGACGCAGTTATAATCGACAGCACAAATTTGTCGGAGAGCACGAAACACTACTATAACTAAAACAAATGCGACAAGTCGCCTAACATATATACTATAACTAAAGCTAACATTACAGTTTTTTTACGTGCACACGCACATAAGCATTGCATCTAAACTGTTTTTTCTTTGGCAAGAAAATGCCCAAATTTCAAAATGTCCAAGAGAGCAAGTTACTACGCACTTTAGCAAATTTTTATGTAGTGGTGCTCTGGCTTAATAAACAATACACATCAAAACTTGTTCATGACATGGTTGTGAATCAACAAATTTACCAAGAGTACCATCTTATTAATTTCTTACATTACTAACCTAAGAAATTACATTGCTACCATAAGGTTAGCTTCTTCACTCAATATTCAAAAATAATTCATACGTCTGATCATAAATACCAAAAGTTAGGAAAACAAAAAAGATAAGGCAAAGTCTCAAGTTATTATCAAAGATAATAGGTAAGATAAAGATATTAAGATAAAACTAGATAACAATAGGATCCGAAACGTCCCAGCACGCTAAGGCACGCTACGACTGCATATATTAAAGATATAGCGTAGAATTCCCCAGCTCACCAAGCCGTTTTGTCATCCATCAGAAAGATACAACATAGAGTGGCTCCTTGAAGCCGTTATATAGATAAATACTGATACCCCCTAGAAGAGAGCAACCTGTGAGGCAGGTCCGTTAATAAATACGGTATGAGGGACCGAAAAAAGGCATGTGGGTGCATTCCTGCACCCGGCGTTGAACGACGTCGATACGATATCCATACTTTTATATATCTACATATATATAAATTCTTACACTCACACATTCACACACTCATACATACATGCACTGTTACCGGCCACGTGCGCTGACAGCGGCATCGCATGACCTCACGAAAGATTCCCAGAGACGTGCTCCGGGTGTCTGTGAAAACCCCCCGCGCTACCACACGGTGACTAACGGAAATGAAACGGCAATAGAGTTATAGGAAAGGTAAAAAGAGGGAGGTAGGCATTTTGGAATGCATAAGTGACACTTCCGGTAGAAGAGAATAGAGGAAGGGCTCGCATTGAGCAAAAGAGGCAGAAAAGGTGGTTAGGAAAGCACTACTCAATCAACCAATGTGGCCAGTAGCCCGGAGTGAGGGAAAGGTCACTCTTATGTGGTAGACGGGTGTTCCGGGACAAAAACAGGTCTACCGAATGAAAAATAAGGCCGAAACGGAGACAGCAGGATAAGAAAAAGTAGAGTTTTTGGACAAGCGTCCGAGAAAAGGTAGAGAGTTGTCCCTATTAAACACAGATTGGTCTGAAGGACCACCTGCTATGTTAATCAGACAAGTTAAGAAACATAAGTTAAAAAATTACTAGACTCTTAATGAGAACTAGTACAATCATTTTCCTAACGAGTGCATCCACTGCGATAAGAAAATCAGACAAAAGTTGAAACAACAACTTAAAAGTAACACAACAGATACCTTCACACAAAAAACCAACTGTTTCAAGGTAATTTTTATTAACGGTAACGCCATAAACATACAAGAATGCCTAACTATAAGCAGTTAAATACAAACACACTGTCCCAATATGCTAAAAACAACCGTGATTTCGATAAGATATCAATAAAAAGCAATAGCACCTCGCCACGAAGTTCAATAAAAAACAACAAAATAATGTTTATATGTTCTGGTGACTTAATAGAAGGAGAAAATAAGTAATGATAAAGAATAAAGTGGGCGACTGTAATAATTCAGAAGAAAAACGCATGTAATAGAAACTCCTAATTTTTTTGCAACTGCGAATATGGACTATTTCTTACAATGGCATAGGCCGCGGCTCCTATGGGAGTCCAAAGAAAAAAGCATCCATTCAACATCAGTTAAAACCAATCATAAACATTCAATAAGTTATTACAACCAAAGTTACGACAATCACCACGAAATTAAGCAATGTAAGATAAATGCTGAAAACAAAATAATATAATGTAGAAAAGGTGCTAGGATTAATTAAATGAAGCGACAGAGTTATATTAGAGAATCTCGATAATAAACAGATATGTGGCTAACAATAGATTCAAGGAAAAGTCAACAGGCAGCAAAAAGATACCTAGTTTAAGGTAAATAAGCCAAAGACGTGGAAGGTAAATGCTGTATAAAAAAAGAAATGGCTGAATAAAGTTAACTAATTCATAGTAGGGACAGAAACATTAGGTAAACCGTTAAAGAAATGGAACGTGAAAAATTAATTAGCATTTGGGACAGCAGAGAATGGTTTAAGGTCTTTGATATGCCACCTTCCTTGACATTTTCCATCAGTGTCTTGGAGTTCATAGATAAGTGGACTAACAACACGAGTGACCTTACATAAAATGAATTTAGGAACTAATTTCGCAAAGCTTGAGCAATTTTAAAGATATTTTCATCCCACCTAGTGTGGTCTGAATCGATATATGAAGAGATAGCAGTGATTAAGACTCGATTTACTCATAACAAAATTGTTGAAGAACAAAAAAATATATCTTACAACGCATATAATTGCTAGGGTGACAAGCCCTCCTGTGAGCCTCACCTATACTAATAAACAAAAACTTCAACATCATCCTAAAAAAATGATTCAAAAATTACTAGAGCGACCAACTTACCACGAGTCTCGTCTAGACTTATGTAATGTTGAGCGACCAACTCTTCATGAGTCTCGTGTAGACTAACATACTGCTGAGCGCCCAACCACGACGACAAGTCTCGCCTAGACTAAATAGATCTTAAAATGCTGCGTTGCAATACCGATATAAATAAAAAAATTTGCTATCAGAACAAAATCATGCTCACTACACAAGAGCGATATTCTAGCGCTACATCTACAGAAAAAACCAGTATACCAAATTATTAAAGTATTACTTATATATCTAAGAATTTATCAAACATCCGTCGTAACTAAGGAGGATAGTAAATGATCTTAAAAACAAAACATTATCATCAACCTCACTATTGTAGTGTTTAAGAAAGCAGATATAACGAAATCAAGTTTATTATAGTATTTTAGAAGGTATAGATGTACTAAGATAAAATTTCAGTCAATTACGTTAGCTGTATTTAGGGACAAAATTTTCTTTAAGAAGGAATTCGTAACTTATAGTTAATTATTTAGATTTTAAGGGAACACTTTAAAATCATGGCCAACTAAGATAATGTAATAGATAGGTAAAATTTAAACTAAAAACAGGTTTCAATAAACTAACGGAATTTTAGGTTTAAAATAATTATTTAACCAGATTTAGTGTCATTTTAAGGGATTTTTTTAATCATAATGAATGGTAAATAAAGGTTTTTATTTATGGCTAAGAATACTTACAGAAAGAATTGTTTAAGCCAAAGCACATGTTTCCACGTAGAAGTGAGGTTAAGATAATTTTAAACACATGAAAGGTATATATGTATAAATATATATATATATATATATATATATATATTGTAGTGGTTTTAAAGGGTTAAATTTAGGTATAAACAAGGCAATTTCAAACACCCTGTATAGAGGAAACAACCAGAATTTACGTGCGAAATTTATTTCATTTAGTTAATTTAAAGGAACAAGTATTACCATAATTTTACAAGTAGTGATTAAAATTTAGTTAGGTTCGTAAAGCAAATAAATTGTAGAAGCCAATGCAAATTATTAATTAATTTAATTGAGTTTAGTTGAAAGAGTTATTACGTTTAATACGCATAAGAACTTGAAAAATCGATAATACCAAGGTTAAACGCTTTGCTAACAAACGAACAGCCGTTGAATATAAAATACCTTAAAACGTAAACTCCTAGAAGTGTTGTATTAAAAACGAACATTAATTGAACACCTGCAGGTTTTGGAAATGTCAGGTTCCCCTTATTTGTGTAGATAAAAGACAGTATTCGAGGTATATCGGGTAAACGGTTGGACGGTTTGTATAAATGCTAACTAAAAGTTTCCTTAAAGCGCAGAAGGAATGGACAAAAAATGATATGCGTCGGAATGAGACAGGGATAATAGCAGTTCATTTCGAAACTCACGTATTCAGTCCACATGGGTTAGTTTGGAACGCGGACCGTAATATCGATTTTCTACAACTCAAACAAGGTAAGAAGGAAACAGAATATGCATAAGAGAGGCGGGGTTTCAAGAAGTCACTGAATAGCCCATTGGCCTATATAGTTAGTTGTACAACAGACAAACACGGGAAAATTTGAATGCGGGTTTTTCGGAAAAGATAATAACGACGAGATAAATTTCGAAGATTTCAAAAACGGTTTAACCAAAATTTGAAGAAGTATTATTTTAAATGAAGGATTTCGCGTGAAGAGTGGCCGAGAGGTGGCATTTCGAATTGTATAAATACTTTAAGAAAATTAATAGGGCTTTCTTAGTATTTTCATCGCTTCAGACTACGTACAGAAATTTACCACGAGCTTGTAAGTATATAAAAATTTTAAATTAAGTAGTACAGTGTTGGCCTCATAATTTGATACGCGGATAGTGTCGAGTCTAAATTTTATTGAGGTGCAACATATATTTTTTACAAGCTCGTGAAGTGACGTAATGTAACGTAAATTAAATTAAGCAATTATAAAAGAAGTGTAATATACTTGGATTTGGATGGATCTTGTATGAACAGCATAGCAGCACAACTTAGAGGGTGTTCATCTACAAATAGCTGGAGACGGCGAGCAGAGCAGAACCACGAAACCGAGAGCGAAACAACTTAACCACTTTGTCAACGGAGTAGGGATCTTCAAGAAATTCCAGGTAACGCTTAAGAATTTGTTGTTTGTATAAACTATGAAAATTATTGTGATGTGTGAGAGTGAACTATGAAGGTAATTTGCATTATTTTGCGTATTTAAAATAATACGTATAACTAACTTTTATTGTGGTATTTAAATATAAATCTAAAGGTATGTAAAAAGCTTATTAACGTTCCTCAGGAATTTAAATTTTTATTGTTAAGAGTACATGGGTTTTTTTGTGTTTGCAGTAAGCGTATGCTAAGTAAAAAGCATACATTAATCATAAAAAAACTGGGTTATCATGAGCTCACCATACTCTAGTGTCCTAATTAAAAGTAATTATAAATAAAGAAAGAAAAATAAGGTATTATTCAGAGCCCATTTACTCCGGTTACATTCAATGTGTTTGATATTTCAAGTTAAAATTATGGACTTTACAAAAATAGAATTTATTGAGGTGTAACTTGACCACCGAAATGTAAATAATCTTGAAGTTTTATTTGTAAATAGTGGTAAATAAATATTGTATGATTGTTGTATTATTTTGTGGTTTTATTGAGAGTGTGCGTGAACGATAAAGAGTATGATAGTGAATATAGGTATCCAAGAGGAGACCCAACTGAGCTAGCCAGGGAGCTGTGAAAGCAATTAAGATGATGAAGAAAGGAATCTGGGCAATATATATATATATATATATATATATATATATATAAACTATAGGCTGTTTAATTAAAATATTAGGAACTATTTAGTTCGAAAGAAATGCTTCAAGTAAGGTTCGAAACGTCAGGAATAGAAATAAATACACCTTACTTGAAGCATTTCTTTCGAACTAAATAGTTCTAATATTTTAATTAAACAACCTATAGTTTATATTTAAAGCAGTTCGTTACTTGATTTGTCAGATCATATTTTATATATATATAAATATATATATATATATATATATATATATATATATATTTGTTTAATCCCCAAGTACGTTAAGAAATTATTTAAGAGAATTTAAATATAAATACACTGTTTTTATAAAAGAAAAATGCCAATTAATTAAGTAACAATCACCATTCCAAAAATGGCCGACTTAATCCTTCAGATTGACATTTCAACTGCATTCCATGTCACGCCAACATAAGATAAAAGTTACCAAATACAATGTTGCCAGGTTGTATTTTTTCTATTCAAAGGCCATTAAAAATTTAAAAAATTATTATTTTTTTGAGTGAAAAAACCCAATTTCTACAAAGATATTCAAAACTAACACCTTATAAGATAAATCAGAAGTGAAGATAAATTTTCAACACACGTTTAGGCGTCACTTTTATAACCCCGTCGCGCGTTCAGCGCCACTACTAAAGTTGGCAACACTGATACGCTCTACGTTCACACTATGGCGCAATAATAATATTACGACATAATTACGTGTCAAATTGTATCACATACCAAATGCGTTTACAATGATACAATTGGCACTCAAAAAGATAAATAAAGCGGAGAACTCACTTAAAAGGTTCCTTGCAGTTCAATCTCAGGATATCTCGTTTGGGTGTTGTTTGGTGTGGGTTACGTCATGCCCTCGTTGAAACCAAATTTATCGTCTTCCCTCTTCTTCGTTCGTAGGCAGGGCGAAGGAACAACCAGGAAAGGAACGATAAGGCAAGATAAGGAAAAAACCTACATCTTAAAAGAGAAAAGACAAATGAACGACACAGGCAAACGTCGCCGTTCGACATCTCGTTGGCTAATAATCGCCTGTCGTGTCCAAACCGCGCACTTACCCATCACCCTGCGTTTGCGCATACTTTTGCGCCGACGTAACTGTCCGAAATGACGGAAATGAACAAGTCTATTTTAAAATAGTGGCGAGAATTCACTCACACATTTATACTTAATCTAAATATGATACATAGCCCATTTTCGGCATGTAACAAATATCCCCACATACTTATAAACTATGCACCAATGCGCGTGATAGCTTGATTATGTTATTTACTGTACTCAATCGGACAACTATATTTAGTCCAAAATGGAAGCGTAGTTGTCCCCATGTACTCTTTCATCTAAATGGAATAGCAACATCCCCAATGCTAATTTTAAAGTGAAACGTTGAGTGTGTTTTGAATTTTTATAGGCGATCGGGTATCGTTGCGATTAGCCATAAAAGCTATGCTAAAAAGTTATGAATACAGTATGGTTTTTCAGATAAAGCGATCAAGCTGCTTATATATTCCTCTTTATACCGTAAGAGCAAATCTACATTTTAAAAATAATGCCGAACGTAAGCTCACCTTTTAGTATTAAAGCGCAGACATCAAAATATCGAATCTCAAGCGTATGGGTATAGAATATCCAATCCGTCATTTTAATCCGATGCAGCTCAACGGTTCTTTACTTTCAATGGCATGAAAAGGAAATTTGAAAGCGCGACCCTAATGTTGCTTCCGTGATAAAATTGCTCAAGGATTACTACTCCGGTTTCAGCCAATTCCAAGTACAGCTCCGCTGCCAAGAGGAAATTGACAGTAAAAAAACTTTTATGTTCAATATTTCGAATAATGTAACAAAAAGACGAAACACTGGGAAGGTTTCAAAGTTGATACGAAATCGAACACGAAAGAGTGAATTGTATATTGGATTGTCACGATTTCGGGATTGTGAGGATAAATAACACAGCGGACTTTAAACAGTTTTGTCTTTACGTGAGCACAACCAAAATGTAGAAGCTTAACGAGGTCGTGTTAATGAAATCACGTCTGTCCTACTAATATCGCCAAGAGAAAACAAACATTGTAGGGGTTGGGATTACAATCAATATCATCAACTAAATGTTTGTTTAAGGGTTTTTAGCCACAAACTTTTTAGTATGTTAATGTTTCTGGAATCGGAAAATGCCAAGAGGTTAAAAGGGTTTCTAAGAGAGCATGATGGTTCTATTTTTCTAGACCGCACAGGCGATGACTAGCATCTGTTAAACTGAAACTGTGGAACTTAATTATAAATAGATAGGCTACCGTCGTACGAAGCCAAAAATCTGGTTTTCTTATGAGATTTGTGATGCTCCTTTAAAATGGTTATAATCATATTTCATTTTAATAATGTTTGTATTAGTAAATCCTACCAGTAGGATTAGGTCATTTTCTTTAAGAAACATAATTTTTAGGTTACTACAATTTTGATCTAAAGTAAAATTATTTTGTATCACATATGGTTCATACTCAAAGGTTGTCAAATTCATTGTCAGTTTTTAAAAGTTAGAGATGATGCCATCATTGTAATTTCACTCTAGATTATTAATTTCATGATTTATTTGTTTTGATTAATAATGTTTTACGCTGGCGTTTCACTGATTTCATCTATTGGACATGAAGACTATAGATAGATTCGTGCTGACTTACTTAAAAAAAAACCCGGTTTCTTGTTTTAGTTCCGTTATCAGTAAGTTGATTATACATACATACTAGATAGAAATAAACCACATAAGGTATTTTCATTTCGCAATCTTAATTCATCCGTCTGAAGTTTTCCGAGGATGTCTCGAATTATTTTAGGAAGGGTAGAACCATTTTTTAAAGCACTTCCAAACAATCAACATGCCATTTTAATAGGTCATTTACCTTTGACTTCGAACAAGAGTGGAAGTAGGCGACTTATGTTCGGATAATACCCTACCAAGTGGGTTATTTTTAATTTTATGAACACATTAGTGCCCAGATCAACAATTATACGTTGTAGGATTGCGAAGTCACCCTAGGCATTTTCTAGTGTCTACCTTAATGACAGTCAATCACTCGTCAGGCATTTATGAATACATCTGAAACTAAACTACCGAACGCGTTTCTAGCTAAATAGACATATGGAATTTACTGCATGAACTGATAAAACTTACCTATAGTATGTCGCTGTGTGTGTAGGTTAAAATTTAAGTTAAGTAAATTTACGATATATTTTATTTTTAATACTTGCTTAAAACTGTATTGTGTATTTGTAATGAAGACGAAGCTGCGCTATGTAGTTAGAAACAGTTCGTGTATAATAGTATAAAAATATCTTTATATTTGTTTTTTTCCTTAAAGTACCAGTGTAGTTACAGTTTTGTTGCAATAAATTATTTTGCAATTATTTAGAAGCGTGACTGAATATTCAGGTCCGCTAAACTTTGCTTTTGAAAGATCTTCTTTGCAGCTAGCAGTTTTAAATAGGTCTATGTGTTATGTTTAAGCAATAGTGTCCTTACTGATTTTTCAGGTAACTTTTAAGCAAGAATCACTCTCTTGGTCGCAGGGGCTCGACAAAATTAAAAATTTTTCAGGTAAAAAACTCGCTTCCTGGCCACTGTAGTACCTTCGAGTGGAGCATTGGAAAATCAAATGTATGGAGTACTTCACCGAATTTTTCTGTAGATTACCGGCTCCAAGACTGTACGTAACAGATTTAACATGGGAAAATGTAAGGTTCATTTTGCAAATTTTTGTATCAACTATGGGAATCCTCATAAGTAGGCGTCACGTCATTTTCGGCATATCCTTGAAATGTTACTTGGAAATGAAGCTTTTCTCTACTGCACGCTCCACGTTGGTTGGGCGCCAGTGAAATGTTACTAGTTTTTTTTTCTAATTGGTTAGTCATAAGGTGTAAAGCCCTTCTTTACTATATTCGCGGTCTAGTCTGGGAATTACCCCATGGGTGAGCAATGAGTTTGGGCGTGGGTATATGGTGGGCTCGACTACAAACGGGAACAAAAAGGTAAATGGACGCCACTGCATCTATATAGACAACAAGCCAAACTAAAGTATCCTACAGGAAGACGCAGAAACCTATAGGATATAATGATTATCAAAAAAAACTTACAAACCACAATAAACAATACCTCTGGAAACCTCTTGGACCTCTGCTCCAGCTTCCGCGATGTCGGACCTGCAAGAAGATGTCACACAAAAAAAATATATATAAGACACTGTTTGTGCCTCACAATAACAAAATATTTCGATCCTTATAGATCGATTGGCCTGAATTTAAAACCTTAATAACACCTTACCTATGAGAAAATACTTTACTGGAAATTACTTATTCTGTTTCTATTACCTGGTACTGTATCAACTTTTTCCACATTCAAAATTTTGCTGATCTAATTTGAGCAATGTTAAGTTCAATAAGTGAAATAAAAGACAAAGGTATCAATTCAAAGTTTAATGGAAATATGATTCTCTTTTGTTGCAAAATTACTTGTAACTAAAATTTATTAATCAATATATAATAAGCTTTAAAACTTTCTTAGAGTGTTCCTCTATAATCAAAATTATCAACATTAAGTAAGTTATAGAAGTTTCTGAATATGCTTCTCTACATAGAGAGGTATTAACATTTATAAGTTATTTAATACAGTTTAGGTTCTAAAACATCCATAAAACAGATTTGTTCTGGCTTACAAGATTTTTATCTAAAGAACTTGTTACATAAACAGTTCATATGGTCTAAGCATGAAATTAATAAAAGTCAGTTCAACATATGTTAAAAGCAGCTTAGGTATTCTACTAATCACAACAAATTGCTAGAAAACATTTTTCATCCAAAGGTGGACTTTATACATATTTTTATCACTTAACATGTGCATCCTAAATGCACTTTGAATAACAACTTTTAAATCATCTAAAGGTTCAAAAATTTCTCTTATAAAACAATCTAATTCCGAATGAAAAATATTTGACTTATTAAATTTTTAGGTTATACTTTCAAACTAAATTTTACGTAATATATGAGCATAAACACGTTTTGCAAACAAACTTGAAATTTACTTTATTTAACGAAAGTTTCCCATGATTTAGAAGAGAGTAAATTAAAGCTTTAATCTTAATTAGCACACGAAACTGATTTTCAGTAAAAAGTTTATAAGTACCTGATAGATTGTGTTTTAGTTCTACAACGGCGATGTTGACGAACGTAATAGATGAATTAAGACGCATAGCATTCCATCTGCTTGATATTCCGAAAGATACAAAACATGCCGGCATTAACCATAATTCCTCGGACAGCTTTAAAACAACTAATTTCACAATACTCGACCAAAATCTAATTCCATTGTTTAGCGTGTTCCTCAAACCTGCTAAAGAGATTGAACCAAGTATTAGTTTTAAACACGGCTGATTAATTACACGGTGCTTACCACTAATGGAATTCCTCACAACGTGTTGTAGCTGTTGCCTTAAGTTGACTGGGCGGCTTACACGAGAGCTCTTCGTGAAGCCTCCGCGCGACAACCAAGAAGCCCTACCACTCTCTTAGAGCTATCCTTAGCTCCCACTTACAAGCGGAGTTGACCGTTTTCAAAAGCGAAGTCTACGTACCCGCGGTTGCTTGCAAGATGGCCGTGTCCCTTACTTGCCAACGCTCTTAGTCCTCGCGTCATTTTCGCGCAGGCGTTATGTTTAACAATTGCTCTAGCGGACGTCAAAACGCCTGTAGTTTATGTGACTCAAGTTACGTTCAAGGTATTCACGATATCGAGAGTATAGGAGTCTCCATTAAATACTCTTTATAGGTAAAAATAATATAAACGGAAAGAGTTGTTCTTCTTTATAGTACATTAAATTAATTAACGATTACACGCTAAATGACAGATTCGCAAAATAATAACAGTTAGAACTGTTTTTCCTTCAGAGATATGAAATGTAACAAAAATTTTGTTACATCCTGTGTAGTTGAGCTCTTCACGGTTCCTAAATAACCTAGTTTAGCGCTATTTTGTTATTAATTTTTTACCACCCACCCCTAAAAATCGATATTCTTACCCCTAAAATTATCGATACCTATCGGCTCCTCACGAATTTTATATTCTCAACTTTTTAATTTTTACTCTAAGACCAACACCTTTTACTACCTCTAAATCCGAATTTTCTAACTTTTTCACTTCCAAACATTTCCTTAGCGTGTAAAGCATTTAACGGATTGAAATTTTTTGGAATTCCTAATCCAACATTACTTTTAATCTAAAACCAACCCCTAACAGGAAAAATTGATAGGTTAGGTCAGCGGCGCGGCGCTGACCTAACCTATCAATTTTTCCTGCTATCTAACCTAACTCCTAACAAGTCCAACTAACTTAACCTAACTTCAGACAACACCGACTAACCTAACTCCAAACAACGTAAACTAACATAAACCCTCCTCCCTCCACCCTACTTTGTCCTTCCCTCTTCTTGCATCCGTATGACATACATTCGACATGCATCCAAACTTTATCCGACAAACGTCCAGTACACATCCTACATATATCCGGACATATGTCGATGCGCACCCCTGCCCGGTCCGATCAGGGCGGAACAACCCATGCGCACCCTGACCATGTGCGCCCCTGCCCATGTGCACCCCTGAGCATGCGCTGGTCTGACCTAGGTCGGATTAAATCCGACCTAGATCGGATAGCAAAACTGTTCTTGAACAAGAGAATGTAAGCGATGTGGCGGTGTCCGACATATGTCCTGTCATCATAACTGCAATTAATGTAGTATACGATGCTATTATGGATATGTTCCTGCACATTATTAATGAATGCATAAATCGCAAACGGCGTTTTCATCTGTTTATGGATGTTTATAAATTCCACAATGTTATTGAATGCATTCGGCATTTTTGGACTTTGAAATTTTATACCAAGGCCTCTAACCCGAAAACTATTATAGATATCAAAATTTTGAAAAGACATATTTTTTCAATTGGAGCGTGGTGCAACCAATATAATTATTTCGGAATTACTATCTAGTACCCTTTTGACTTTTTACCTATAACTTAAAACGGTTATAGTTAAAGAAATTTTGTAAAGTGCAATGCTCCTGCTTTAGTTATAATATTTATTTTAGGTCGGATTCATCCGACCTAGGTCGGTCTGGCGAGCGGGTGGGCTGGCGGGCGGGCGGGCGAGTCGTCGGACGGGCGGGTTGGCGAGCGGGTTGGGCGGGCGGATGGGCGAGCGGGTTGGGCGGGCAGATAGGCGAGCGGGTTGGGCTGGTGGGTGAGCGAGCGGGTTGGGCGGGCGAGCGGACGGGCGGACGCGCAGCGAGCGCATTTGTATATAGTTTTATTAAAACAGAAGATACAAACTATATAAATCAATTGTGTATAAATCTATTAACAAATTCTGCAAATGAATTGTATTTGTTTAGTCATTATTATTGTTGCTATGCAAATAGATTTCAACAACACATGAGTAAGGAGTGATAGTTTAGCCGTGATAAACGGAATTAATATTTGCCTAGAGCATATTGATAAATTTTACCAGAATAATACAATTAGAATGTAGTTCATTTTACCTTCATTTAGTGTTACTATATCCACGTTTTTTAGAAAAATGCTTTAAATATATAGAGGTAATTATTTGTGAATTTTGTAGTAGCCTTTTTGAAATCGTCATAAAAGCGTAGTTGTTATTATACTAACCGCATGTCAATAGAAGCACTATTTACAATTTGCAAAGAAATAATATTTTGTAAATCATTTAGTGAGTACTCTTAAGATTTGCTGAAGTTTTTTTGACTGTTGTTATTGTGAAAGCTAATGTAGTTATTTTTCTGTAATTAAATTAAACCGAAAGGAGACTAAGCAAAGCGGTTTGCGTTTTCAAGTAATGCAAACAAAACGACTCCTCGACATTACTCTTAAAACCGAACTCATGTTACCGCATACATTTTATACTTGTATTTTTTAAAACCTAGATAGTTTTAAAATACTCAAAAAATTACGGTTTTAAGTTATAAAAATTTATATTTTGTATATAAGCGCCACAATTAATTTTAATGGAGATGAGTAAAACTGCGTGTTTGAAACATACTTTTTAGTTTAAAATTTTTGTTTAACTTCGATGATATTACATAAACCAGGATTCCACTACTACTTCCGTTACACGGAAGCATTGTATTTTTATTGTATCCTAACAATACCATAAATATATAAATAAAATCAAAACGTTTGAAAACATAATTGTATTTCAATTCAAACACTTAAAGTACACCACACATCATAGAAATATATTTTTGTTCATTAAAACTAATGTAGTCGAAATCAGAAAAGAATGAATGCACGTCATCAACCGTATTCGTATGCATCAAGATTAATCAATTGACTGTTTAATAAAGATTTCAAGAAATATTCCCATTGGGAACACATAAGTGTAATATAGTTAGGACATGCGACAGTTTACTGTTCCCATTCTTTACGTATCATAAACTCCACAGCGTAAGTCGTTACTAAGCTACTTTGCTCGAAACACGTGCTACTTGTATTCTTTCTTTCTCTTACATGTTAAATACGCCCATTGTATATGCGCAAGTATATCTTGGATTGAATCAGAAATTAATAACGTGCATTCATTCTTTCCTGATTTCGACTATACACACACACAAATGTCAATTTTTCCCCCTTTTGATTGGCAAATGTGTAGTATACATATCCAAATTTTGTAAACGATTTTCGTTTGATCTGAGTTTCGTATAGAGTGTAGCTTTTCGGACATTGTAGATTTCGGATGCTTCTGAACCAGTAATCCATCCTTTGTTCATTTCGTCAAGGGGTTTATTTAAATCCTCTTACGATTTAAGTTCTGACTTGAAGTCTATGTTCTGATCTTTCGCATCAACATTATCATGTGCAGGTTTATCTTGTACAATTTTAGTATCCGAACGCAGATCTACCTTATGGGATCTATTCGATCCACTTTTTACATGTAAATTCCCATAAGGAGGATCTGCTAAGTCTTATTTTTAAGAGATTTCCTCCTTGTGGTCCTCCTTGTGGGATTTTCACCCCAACCATCTCTACCCTAAAAAATCGGTAACCTAATCCCTAAAATTTTCGAGATACCCCTCTGTGCCTATTGGCACCGCACCCACAATTTTAAAATTAGCTCCAACAAAGACCCGCATAGTGTTTTAATATTCAAAAACCTAACAGCAAAACACTTCTGCATTTTTATTTAGATTTAGCTCGATAATAGAGTAAAACTCAAAAAATATTTATTAGTATCTAGGATTGTTAAAAATTTAAATTAGTGCATCCACATTCAAATAATTAAACCAAAAGGTATAATATATATTAATTCTTCACGGCGGGCTAGAAAGTGGTTCGATAATGTATTTTAAATGTAGTTCAAAATAAGACGTATTTTCTAAATAAATTTAGTGAAATGTATGATCATTAGCCTTGCATTGTTTTGTCAATGATGTCTGACTATTAATTGAATAAAAGTACCTTTCACAATTCTAGTTAATATACGGGAATACACAT
This sequence comes from Platerodrilus igneus, assembly GCA_036346225.1. Classification (NCBI taxonomy): domain Eukaryota; kingdom Metazoa; phylum Arthropoda; class Insecta; order Coleoptera; family Lycidae; genus Platerodrilus; species Platerodrilus igneus. The sequence goes on along the minus strand of JARFIW010001436.1, from coordinate 4,287,403 downwards.
TCTATAATTTGATTTAAATTGGGTTAATGTTAGGACAAATTATACTTATTCTTTCTCTATGTACATAAATACGGGGGAAATGATACCAAAAGTTCATTTTAAGTTTATTTTTGTAAAACGTATAGTCGTTCAAAGTGTAAGTAATAGTGTTACAGAATTTTCCGTCTTTGAAAATTTCGTGTGAGGACTATCGACAAAGAAGAGTAAGTCTTATTTTGAATTTTGCAAACGTAGAAGAAATTAATATTTACATTTATAATTCAAAAACTGTTAATCATTAATTTTTTCTAGAATGAACATCTTAAGTATGGCATGCAGTGTGTGTGAAATTGTTTTTACTGGATGTGACGCCATAAAAAAACACAACGAGAGGCACATCGAGATGGTTTATTTCCCGGAGGAACTAAAAATTACAGACAATGAGTGGGAACATATTAAGGATTTGGAAAACCAGTCGACCGCAGCGCATAAAGAATGTATAAACGCCGCAATTCAGTTAGATCAAACCAAGTTGCTATTTGAAAAACTATACGCCATAACAAAATCTTCTTCCAAAATTATAATTTTAGGCCTGAACCCGTTCGACGAATATAAAATAATTTTCAGATTTGTTGACATCATTTTGCAGACCGTACTTGATGTATCCCTCAACGTATTTAGGAAGTTTATATCAAAACTTCCATACATTATACGCACTATGGAAGTTGGCATGCAAAATCAGATATGCAAATTCGACAACTTGCGTTTTTATTTAAATAAGAATTGTTTTTTGAAGATGGTGACATTTGATGAGAATTATATGTTATTTACCAAAGGAACTTTAGAGCACTTTTTAGGGGTATCTCAGATAGTTCTCAACCATGCTAATACTTTAAAAGAACTAACGGAAAATGGTACTCCTAATATAAATCTGTTTCTGTTAGATGTAGCAATAGAAAGATATAACAGGAATGATGTCTTACAGAATCTCGCACATGATGTAATTAAAAGCAAATACAGTAATAGCGATATTGGGGTCGTATTATTCGAATTTATAAGAACCTACCCAAAATTGTTTGAAAACAGTATTTGTAGACAAGAGTACAACAGGTTTTCATTCCACGCATTTACGAGCGATGTTTAAATTTTAAGCCATAGATTTTAGAGAAAATTCTGTAACACTATTAATTACACTTTGTTCTCTTGTACGTTTCTAAATTGTTGTATTTCAACTACAGATATTAATAGCTGTAAAAAAAATTATGTTATAGTTTTAAATAAAACGATTCTGATTAATAATTTTGAAAAACGTTTATAATACCCTTTTAAAAAATACACATCTTTGTTATAATTCTTTGCATAAGAACTTAGATGCCTATTTCAGTTATGTGGACATTTGAAAAATTAAACAATACCAATGTATGCTTTATATTTTATAACACAAACAAGCTAATATATACAAAAATAATTTCTAAATTCACATCATTCATTTCTTATGATAATATCTGATGATAAAATGATAAAATCTGCTAACAGTTTTATAAACCCCCATCTCATCAATTATTTCCATAAAATCATCCAAATCCTCGGGCATTACTGACATCGCAGTACAGTGATGTATTGCTTCCTCGTATGACTGACACATAAGACATTTTTCTCCTTCTATTGAAAAGCGTTGCCCATATTCTGCTTTTTTTACTCGTAGAGCATTGCGAAATCTTCGAATAACCTCCCCAAAGTATTTATACATATTTGTTATGTCGTCTGTTTAAACTGTACAATCTACGCGAACAGTCCTTTTATATGAGCTACTCGTATTCGGATATGTACCGATTGTACCCGATTTGTGTGCACGCACGAAACTACAGGTAGGGAATGTATCCTATGAACTAATTCACTACATTCCTTAAGAAAATGCTAAGGACTTTAAAAATAATTATAACTCTTGTTAGACCTCTAGCGTCCAGATAAACGCTATTATTTTAGGTTGTATCACTGTTTTCTGGAACAATCTCTTACACACTTTTTCCCAAACTATGCATATCAGAGTGGGGGTTATACTTTACTCCATAAACCAACTTGTATATATGGTTTAAAACTTAAACATCGCTCGTAAATGCGTGGAATGGAAACCTGTTGTACTCTTCCATATACTCAACTTATCTACAAGTACTGTTTTCAAACAATCTTGGATAGGTTTTTATAAATTCTATAACATGACCCCAATATCGCTATTACTGTATTTGCTTTTAATTATAATTATCATGTGCGAGATTCTGTAAAACATTCCTATTATACCTTTCCATTGCTACATCTAACAGAAACAGATCTATATTAGGAGTACCGTTTTCCGTTAGTTCTCTTAAAGTATTAGCGTAGTTGAGAACGATCTGGGATATCCCTAAAAAGTGTTCTAAAGTTCCTTTGGTAAATAACATATAATTTCCATCAAATGTCACCATCTTCACTAAACAATTCTTATTTAAATAAAAACACAAGTTGTCAAATTTGCATATCTGATTTCGCACGCCAACTTCCATAGTGCGTATAATATATGGAAGATTTGATATAAATTTCCTAAATACGTTGAGAGATACATCAAGTACGGTCTGCTTAATGATGTCAACAAATCTGAAAGTTATTTTATAATCGTCGAACGGGTACAGGCTTACAATTATTATTTTGGAAGAAGATTTTGTTATGGCGCATGGTTTTTCAAATAGCAACTTGGCTCGCTCTAACTGAATTGCTGCGTTTATAGATTCTTCATGCGCTGGGGTCAACTGCTTTTTTAAAGCCTTAATTTGCTCCCATTCATCGTTTGTAATTTTTAATTCCTCCTGGAAATAAACCATCTCGATGTACTTCTTGTTGTGTTTGTTTACGGCGTCACCTCCAGTAAAAGCGCTTTCACACACACTGCATGAGATACTTAAGATGTTCACTCTAGAAAAATGATGCTTAACAGTTTTTGAATTATACATGTAAATATTAATTTCTTCAACGTTTACAAGCGGATAATATAAAAGGTGTCTTGCAGGTAAAGTTGCTGAATCACAATAGAAAATCGCAGTTTAAACATGCAAGTTTGAAGATGTTGTCTTACCCCGAAATTTTCAAAGGTGAAAAATTAATACGTCAAGGCTATTAGTCATACCTTTTCGAATTACAATAATTAACCAAAGTATTAGAAAGTTTTGGAACATTTTACTACTAGTTCTCTCAGTTTGAAAACATTTACCCTAAAGGTATATCAATCTAATTACCTGGTTCAAAATCGCATTTAATAACGCGCGTCACTTACATTCTTGAGATTCCATGATAGTGAAACGTGTGGACTTGAATATTTTTATTTAAAGTAAATGCGGACTCCCCTCTAATTAAATGGACTCGTCCGCAGGTGTATAAATCGGTACCCTACGCGTAATTGTTAGTTTTGGTTTTGCTTTAGCAAAACAAGTCGAGTTTAAGAACCCATAGGCGTTACCGCAATTTTTGTTATTTGAGAATCAACCAACGATAAGAACGCAGCACTATGACTTACATCCTAGATGTACAATGCTTCCAATATAAAGCAAGCGAATTTTTTATTAAACAAGTGGCGATTTTTGACGTGGAAAACGACAAAGTATGGCACGAAATATTAGAGATGCTTTTAGACTATAGCTATTTGAGTGAAGATTTCAAGAAACATTGCGCAAGGCTTCGGAAGCATTTGCACGGGCTTAGCTGGGAAAATCCATCAACAAATCTGTTCTTACCAGATGTTCTCACGTTATACCTGCAAACTATTATACCGCCTCATGTTACAATTTATGTGAAAGGACTGGAAAAGCAGCGTATTGTTTATAAGTGTATACCGTGCAATAATGTTATAAATATTGAAGAATTTAACGTTTCGAATTTGAAAACGTTAAGGAGGTTGTGGAGTATTTGGTCATGGTCTTATGTATATGGATAACCATTTAGTATGTGCAAAACAAAATGTTGTATTTATTTATAAAGCAATAAAATGTATATTTCAAGATTAATAAATGTTATACTGTGTTTTGCTTTAATTCTGTTTAGTCTTGTTGTATAGAATTTTACTTTTACTAAAACAAAAGTTTTAGTACATAGACCGTTCGTATAAAATAAGTGCATTATTATTATTACAGTTTCATATTCAAATTAAATTTTTTCATCAACGTTGGGAATTAAAACCCATTAGATCTTTGAGAATATTCTAGACTAATTTGATAGGTCATACTACTGGAACGTAAGAAATGTTGGTTATTTTAAGAAAACCTTTGTTGAACGATTACGCGGTTAGTAGTATCTATGGGAATTTTTTCAAATGAGTAGTAAGGCCGACTGCAATTTTTAATTCCGGTAAACACAATTAAACATTACTTGTATTAGAAAAAACAAAATTTTAATTTTAAAGAAATCGACTGATCCCGTATGAATAATTATTCCTAGGTTAGTGAACAACGTTAATAGGTTTGCGTTTAACAAATGATATACAAATTGTTCAAACTAATGAGTCAGCCATGAGTGAATCATTGAATCTAATCAAGTATTCGATTTCTTTATTTAAAACAAATTAGATTTTAAATAATAATTAATCACGCTCGTAAAATGAGAAACTAATGGATAATTTAATAACACTAAGCATGTGCTTTCGCTTGGTGATTCATTTAGAAAATATTCAAGCCTGCCATTTCCAAAAATATGACGTAGAAGTTATTTAAAATTAAATTGCTTTATTAGTAACTATCCTGTAGACAATAGCATAATATACCTTTAGTAAACGTTTAAAGTGTTTTATTAAAGTTTCCCTTCAAAAGTTTTAAATTGATTTACGAAAACCTAAATTGATTTTTAAGATATGAGAGAAAGCTATGTATAATTGGTTGTCTATAGAGCTTTTTAGAGTTGATTTTATTTTGAAAATTTATTAGGTTTCTTAAAATTATCCTGCAGAAAAGAATTAAAATTATTTAAGTTGGTTTCAAAGTTTTGGTGTTATTCTTAAAATAATTGAATGATTTGCATATTGCGGTAAATTTTAGACCACATTATAACATTTCTATAAATACATTAGCTAAAAATTTGGGTTGAGGGTTTGTGTTAAGATCGGGAGTAGTCGGGAAATTCCGGGTTAAAGCGTGTATCTCGGGTGACCAAAAAGGATTTAAAGATCGAGTTAAAATTAGATATACAAAAATTTAAAGGTACGAGGCTTTACAGGATGTAAGGGAGAGTCCGATTTTAAAAATTCAAACAGGGTTAGATTGTCCAGAAAATTCTAGATCAGGCTAAAGTGGTTAGTACAAGAAAACTCTTACCTATGTTAGATATGAATCGGGTGGATCGGGTGGATCGGGAGGATCGGGTGGATTGGGAGGATCGGGAGGATTGGGTGGATCGTAAGGATCGGATGGATCGGATGGATCGGGAGAGCCCGGTGGATCGGGTCGATCGGGAGGATCGGTGGAACTGTTCTAGGATCGGCCAAGACCTCTACTGGTGGACATGTAAAGTTGTATTATTATTGTATTTACCGGTTTAGATTCTAGTCTAAACCATGAGTATTTTTTTGTTCTTTTGTAAGTATTTTTTCTACACAATGCTCCGCCTAACTATTTCCACACCCGAATTTCCGTTCTTCGATCCTTTATGAATTACTCTAAACCATCCGCTTCAACGCCTCTGGCTACCGAACTTTGCTAACTAATTTATTTCAATTTTCTAATTTTCTAGCTTTCCTACTTGCCTAATGCTTCTAACATTTTACGGACTCGCAAGATGTTTCCGGTTCTTCTTTGTTTCTTACTGAGCTTGCTGATCACAACCTCTGACATAGTTCCCTCCTGGAGATCCCAATAGAGAATTATTTTAACTCCGGAAGCTTTTTTCTCAGAGAATGCCTTTTATTTGAAAACGTTTTTTGTAGGCTGTGTACTTATGAGGTAATGATGTGGGTTTTTGTTGTCTTCCATATCGCAGTAGTGTGTCTCAGAATGTCATACCGACCCCTATGGTCTTTTCCACTCTTAAGTACCGAAAGAGCTGCTACCCTCTTTCGACGACCTCTTCTAGTATAATTCCTCACTAATTTGATTGTATCTATAGTTCGGCTCTTTACCTCATTGAAACACGCAAGTTATTTTAGCCGTTCTAGTTTTCTAGAAGTTCTTCGTGGTGCAGTTCCGTTCAGAAAGGAATATTTTAATCTGAAAGAATAAAAAGTGAAGCAAAAGGTTTGTAAAAACGTGATGTAGATGTGGGGGTCACGTGAACAATGAAGTGAACGCTTATTGTTTTATCACAAACGGTTTCCTTATGGAGAATTACATGTAGAAATGAGTGATTTTGAAGTTATACGAAAGTATCTTATGTACTGAGTTCAATTTGTCTAAAGATTTTTGTGTTTGACAGCTATGTGCAAGTTACTAGTTGTACGAGTCCAATTTAGGCGCATCAAAATGCCATGAGATTTTGAAAAGCCTTATTTTTGATGACCGTGCTGCAGAGCATGAAGTTAACACTAATTATCTGAAACTGTTGCCCACTTTTTGTTCATAACAATAGACAGATTATTTTCAGAACATATTTTGAACTTAACTATATGCAACCGGTGTAAATCGGCAACCAATGTTGTGGTGCCTTCGTCGTGCAGCCTGTAATGGCATTTTCCTTTGTAGTATATTAGCTCGAATACATTGACTTTTTGATCAGGTTAATGCAAACTAATTTTTCAAGTGCAAGTAATTGCTGCACTATGGACGATTAACTCAACACGCAAATGTTTTTATAGCGCATTTACTTAGTGATATAACTCATTTCTTATCGTTTTATGGAAATTAAGTATCGTAATCAATCATTGCATAGACTTCCATTTGGAATATTCTGGAAGAAAAACGACCACTAAACGTTCAACTGAACGTATCATCATTTTGCGGTTAAACCTCATTCTCATTCTCTCGCAAAAACTAGTAAAAGCACGCGAAGGGTTTTAGTTGGTTGTAAAAGAAGCTCAACTTCTGGTGTTTACAATTACCTACGAAGCAGAAAATTAGAAAATTGTATGTCTAGTTGTAAATAAGGGATGAAAAATTTACGAGTGTCATAACCTGCAAGATAATCATGCGAATGTGATATTAAACCATTGGATGTCCATATAACAGTCGTATTTTACGATCGACTTTTATTCACGTTATACCAGATGTTTTTTATATCCCACATCCTCAATATTTTTCTTAGTCGATTATGTACAAACAAAATGTATTATGGCCTCAATTTATGTGCGGTATTAACACTGTAACGTTGAAACAAATTGCTTCGTGTTGTTGTATGCAAATATTATCGACTCTCATAAGAATATATTGTACATAGGCATTCAGAACTGATATATGTTTCATTTGCCAATAAAATATAGAGAAAATGACTTCAACTTAACATGAAACTTATGGACAGAATTTGATCTTCATTTTTCTAAACAGACAAACAATTGGAATAAATTAAACAATAATTGATTTAACTTATTAGTTTTGCTTTCTTATGTATAGTGCAGAAAAAGCGTTCTCAGTGTGTCCTACGAGCTGACAAACAACTAATTTCAAGAAACCTGAACTAGGTGTCAATAAACTAAAACGTTTTCCTCATATACAGGGTATCCATTTAGTACACCCTTATGGGTTTATTTTTGATTGGACATTAAAACAACTTGAGAATCTATATATATATATATATATATATATATATATATATATATATATATATATATTAATATTCTTCAATGATGGGTTTAAGGTCAGCTGGTAGGATTTAAAGGAAACTCTTTTAAATGCCTAAATTTTCGGATCTATATTTTATCCTTGATCACAGGCTTTTCTAAAATAATGTTAACTAGGCTAAAGTTTACATAAAATAAATATAACTTACAAATTGAGAAAATAAAATTGGCTTCTAAATGAATGGATTTTGTACATAAAAGTTTTGGATTTTATTGCTTTTTGAAGTTGTAAAATTGTATAATTTGTAAAAGTATTAAAATGTCAAAAAAATTTTGTTTCTAAATTGATGGATTGTATGATTTTGTATGTGTGCATGCAAATTTCTGTTTGTAGGAGGGTTTGCTTGTGTTGTGTGTATGCGTGTGTGTGAGTGCATTTGTATGCGTTCGTGTGTGTGTATGTGTGTGCATGTGTGTATATGTGAGAGCGTGCATGAGTGCCTAAGTGCCTAAGCCAACGTATAACACAACATAAAAGCGACATTAAAGTCAAACCAAATTCCTGTGCTTTATTACCACATTTAATTACTTCCAATCACAAAATGAATTTTGAAAATCCTCAAATTTTAGAATTTGAAAAAGATAAACAGAAAAGATTGTTCTTAGAAATGTGTCATATCTTTCAAAATCAAAATGCAATAAATAAAAGAACTGATATTAATGGCTTAAGTTCGATTTATACCTATCTCCTTAATTTTAGAGCAATAGTTGATAAATAGTTAATGCAAGAATTGTTGGTACATAAACACATAACTCAAATAACACTAAAATGTATATGTTCATTCATTCTCTCTCTTCTTTCTCTTTCTCTCTCTCTCTCTAACACACACACTCACACACACATACACACACACTCATGCACGCTCTCACATATACACACATGCACACACATACACACACACACGAACGCATACAAATGCACTCACACACACGCATACACACAACACAAGCAAACCCTCCTACAAACAGAAATTTGCATGCACACATACAAAATCATACAATCCATCAATTTAAAAACAAAATTTTTTTTTGACATTTTAATACTTTTACAAATTATACAATTTTACAACTTCAAAAAGCAATAAAATCCAAAACTTTTACGTACAAAATCCATTCATCCAATTATATTTTCTCAATTTGTAAGTTATATTTATTTTATGTAAACTTTAGCCTAGTTAACATTATTTTAGAAAAGCCTGTGATCAAGGATAAAATATAGATCCGAAAATTTAGGCATTTAAAAAGGGTTTCCTTTTAAATCCTACCAGCTGACCTTAAACCCATCATTGAAGAATATTAATTATACTAGCAAGGTCATTATTCAAACACATTATATATATATATATATATATATATATATATATAATATTTTATGAGTTACAACAATATAATACAATATACTTGTTCATAATATACAAAACTTTAAATTACTAAATCCGTTCATAAAATAACAAGTATGCCTGCGCCTCAAGGACCTTTTTTTCAGGCGCCTCTAACACATGGGAGTCACTAACATGATACCACTTTTCCAAAGGAATTTCAATGTTGGCTTCGTTAGTTTTACATGGCAAGGACGAAATATGTTTTTTATTTGTATGTAGAAATTGGCAATTGTCACTGTTGTTTTCTAAAGGATATCTTATTTTTACATATGCGTCATAATGACCACTGTGAATTGAGCCGCTATGTTGGACAACATCATATAGTGAATACAACACATTAGATTGACTAGAATTAAACGTTGCAATGTTTTGACGTTGTTTTGAGCAAAATGGCGCTAAATCTAGTAACATTGGAAAGGCAACATAGTTATTCATTTTGGCTGGATGAAGTTTTAAGACCTTCAATCTCTTTAAATGTAAAATTAAAACTGTAGGTGGATTGAAAACTAGAACTTGCTTAATGACATTTGTATAAACAGTTTCATTATTAGATCTGCTATGTGTCTTTGTGCACACATCACAGCTTACTTGGTTATTTCCGGTAAGTAACTCACTTGCCGTGAATTCATTTAAACAAGATTGCAAAGAGCCTTCGCCTTCTTCACATTGGTATCTTAGAATACTGGTATTTCCATCAGTCTCATTTATATTATAGTCTTTATTCATTTCCTTTTCTTGCTAAATATTAAAATCTCTAGAAGAACCATCCATGTTCTTATCGCCATTACAACGGCAAGATGTATCATCGTTTAGTAAAAGTGATTTTTCTAAATCCCCTTTCGTAGCAATATCATTATTATTTAGAAAAGCCAAAGGTGACCCTATGCAGTCAAACAATTCATAAGTGTCATCGGAGTGTCTATTATTTCCACAAAATGTTTCGTTAGATGATTCATTGTAATTTGTAGCAATTGATTTTAAATTGTGGGGCTGTAAACTACAATACCATAACAGTCAGTTCCTTTAAAAAAATTTTCATGTTTTGATGTGTTTTCACCGATGTCTTCTAAATCAACATGCGATTCTTATTTTGAATTGCTCTCTTTAACTTTTTCAGCTCGACTAATATTAAATATTACACTATCAACTACCTGTTTGTAGTCTATTTGTTCTTTTCTATTTTTTTTAGTCTTGTATTTTTCCTTCTTCATAAAACGTTTTGATGATTTATTTTCTTCCAATTCTTCTGTTTTTTTAGGAATTTGTTTTACCGTTATTGCTAAACTCAAATCATGAAAGACCTCATTTCGATATGAAATATACATACATTCTTGACATTGTAATCTACTGACTAAGACACCTCGAAAAACTTGTTCAGAGAGAAATATCAATTCGGACTGATGTTCATAAAACTTTACAGTTTTTCTTTTATCACTTTCAAAAAATGATTTATCTGTTTTGCAACTAAGTTTCAATTTCTCTAGAATTACAGCTTGATGACTTCTCAAATTCTCATTGCGCACTGCTTCTAACAAATTCCGTAGTAATTCATGTGCGTCATTCTGCCGGCCGTCAGCAAATTGTGGCATACTTTGTTTGAGTTTTGAAAATAGCATGCTAGGATTGTATGCTTCTGGTCTATCACTATGTAATTCTTTTAGCGTTTGTACTAAAATATTTGTTAGGGGTCGCTGTTTTTCTGAAGTTTCTTCAAATGAATCTAACATCAATGAATCTTTATTGTATGGATCTAATCTGTCACGATGTTGCTTGAAATATTGGTGAGATTGTAATGTTTCAGGAAGTAATTTTAATAAATATGGTGTTTGCCCAAGACATTGCATAACTGAATTGAAAAAGCAAGTATTGCCTAAATTAGTTAAACCACGTGTCATTGAACAGTTCAATTTCTCTATACTCTCTGGCATGTTATAAGTTACATTAGTTATCTTTGAAGGTTGATCAACAGTTTTGTAATACGGAAGATTGCAAACGTTTTCTTCGTCAAATTTTAAATTACTTTCAATGACTGGATTATTGGATGTTAAGATAAAATGATTTTTCAAAATAGAAGCCGTATGTGTGTAATTTGAATGACTTTGGGAAAATGTAATTTTATTATTTTTAAATGGAGATATGAAAAACTCCTCTAATTGTTGTAAAGAGAGAAGCGTTCCCAAGATTGAAGCAGCATTACCACTCTTATTGCCAATTATAGAAAAAGAGGCGTGCGTCATTATAGAAAGTATTAGAAAGTGGAGGCATCTTCTCGGGCGACGATTCTATTTAATTACAGACCAACAATCGCTATCCTTTATGTTCATAAACAATGCGAGTAAAATTTAAAATGACAAGATTCGACGTTGGTATTTAGAGCTTTCAAACTACAATTTTGATATAAAATATCGTCCGGGATAGGCCAACATTGTGGCTAATACCCTATCAAGACAAACTTATGCTATCATTTCAAACGACCTGTTACCATCATTCATAAATTAAAAACAGACGAACAAACATACAGATCAAGGACTGCAACTTAATGATAATGATAATCGTTATTACATTATGCGTCAAATGCTCGTCAAAAATTATTTCCAATACCAACTGAACAATTACCTTTTCTAACTGCAATCATTTTGGTCAAATCTGCATTTAAAACAGAGACATTATCCCTCTGCTATCTAGATCAGGCATTTACCAACTTAAACGATCCTCTTGCAGTTGCTCGATTGCTTCCAACAGCCTCTCGATATGGTACGTTAGTCCTCGTAGTAACCATATCTTTCGAACGTACTTCTTCCGAAAGTGAGTCTGGTTCGATAGGTGTCGATACTGGATTTGCGTGTGTCATGTTAAAACGTTTTAAAATGGTGTTAGCATATAATTCTTGATCAATGAAAATGCTGCCATCGTCCAGTCGTTTAATCCGTATATTTAAAAAGGAATCTACCGTATCCGTCGTTATTTGAAAGTCAGTTGATAGACTTGAGAATTATAAATCGCATTAAGTAAGGCTCAATTTGGAAATATTTACACATATACAGGGTGCTTTTTTAAAAGTACTAAAAAAGGGTAATTGTTAACGCCCTGGGTCATAATTTTGTATATCGACTTACCTCAGACGTATTCTATTGTTCTATAAGTGTCGTTTCTACTCTTCAACGAAGTGGACTGTATGGTTATTTATTGGATGTGTTGCCTACGCACTATCACTGCGCTTTTTTAGGGGTTTATCGTTAAATTTACATTCGGCGACACTATTGACCTAACTCACTTTACCGAACCAACACAACCGATACTCTTCGATGTCCATGAGCAAGTGTCTGTCACTTTTATAATTTTTATTCATAACAATATTATATTTTAAATACTCATGCTTATGTGTTCCTTCATCCCCCTTAACTACACATTTGTAACCGCCAAATTCTTATTTTAATGTCCATCTCATACGACTATCCCATATTCTTTGAACTTGAACCTTTCAAGCCCCTAGGTTAGTTTACTTGTTCGTATTTTCCTTATGTTTGTTTTTTTTTGTTTATATATGAACGATGAGTATAATTTTTGTAATTGGTCTTTTTGTTTACTCGGCCAGTAGAAGATATTAAATACTTAAATACAAAATACTGTAATCTTACTTGTACTCACAAAAATAAATTAATCTCCCGTCAAGAATCGGATATCATCGACGACACTTGTGTCTCGCAAAAAATTTCATATTGCTAGAAATCGATTTATAGGGTTCTGTCTTGTTTCCCTTGCTTTTTTTTATTATTAACTATTTTATTATTAATTTATAATCATTCATTGTACAAACATGAGGTATCTGCTTCTTTTTGGTCGCATGGCAGTCGACAAATTTGTAACGTGCATTTTTGTAGCTTAAACCTTTTTACAATACTCAATTCGTAAATACATTTCTGCAACTACTATCTCTATGTTTTATATATTTATTAACTCGTTTGCCAATAATCCCTTTATATTATATTACGCGATTATCGACTTTCACTCTCCACGATTCGATAGTGTGGTTAGGTGATCGAGATTGAAACACATCCTTAGATGAATGCGTCGTATTATAATGAGTGGATATTATTGATTTTCTAGTTATCGATAAGAGGTTGGTATAGCAACGAGTTGATATAAACAGATGGGTAGTTGTAGTTTGCTCTTCGTTCCTATATATATATATATATATATATATATATATATATATATATATATATATATTACGTTAAAAATACTGTGGCCTTGTTGCTTTACTAATTGTGTTTTAAGTTGAGTTTCTTTTGGGAAAGAGCTGTGTATTTACTTATTCGGCATGTTCTTCACAATTAAGGAAATAGTTTTAAATTGTTTCAACGTAAGTAAATGTAGGTGAAGGACGCGAATAACCGGTAAAATGAACTTTTGACTTGACCCAACCTAATTTTTGTATAATTGAACTGTAAATTTGTAAAATCCGAGCGATAGAATGCAAACAACATGTAACTAAATCAGTGGCGTATTCCGTGACCTATTCTTTACATCATTTTTTTTCTTTACGTCACATTCGCGTGATCTATTCTATAAATAATTATTTTTGTGTGTCATGAATGTGTTTGTGCTTTTGCTTTTAAGAGAGAAGTGCCTTAAATAAAAATGGTACATTCGTTAGTTACTTTTGGTGCACTACTTGGTTATGTGGTTGCGTTTGTCGTTTTTTTAAATGTTTTACCGTATTCAAACAATGCCTTTACCAACTGAGATTAGCTTCAGAAATTGACAAAGTTCTTTCTGCTGAAGCAGATCCGCAATACGAAAAATTCTTGACGGATGTTTGGATCGGAATTATACTAACTTTAATTGTTCTTAGTTGCGTGTATTGCATGTGTCCCTGTCTGTTGTACCACAAATTCCACCCCCGCAAATAGACTGTGAATCTTTGCCAAGCTACACCAGTGCATCCGGCTTACCAAGCTATCAGGAGGCTGTCGATCAGTTACAGAAAGTAAAAGAACAATCTGCAGTTGATAGTAGTGTCAAGTTTCAAGTTGATAATGGGATGGAACCATGGACACCCCACACTCCACCAACTCCTACTGCAAGGCTATCAGTAGCCGAACTAGTCCAATTCTATAGAAACTCTTCCTGTGCTCCTGGTTGTGTAAGTTGAACTATTCCTACTTATTATTACTTTAAATATCTATCCGTGGTTTTGCCATATCTTCGTCGTCCTGATACCTTTTACAATAGACTTGCATGCTATTTTAAAACATAAAAAAAAAGAAAGAAAGAAAAATCAATACTACTGAATTACTCATATCACTTGTGTCTTATCTATTTATCTTTTGTCTGATTTATGTTTAATTGGTGTGTGAGGAAACGTTTCTGCCACTCCCCAATATTACCTAACTTTGTACTAAAAATTTTTGTACTGCTTTTACCGTTGTTATATTATATAGTTTATCTAAACAGTTTTTTTTACATTCTACCAAGTACTGAATAACTTAGACTATGCATTGCTGCTATGCTTTTTCTTTATTTCAGGTTTGCAGGACTAATCTTTTTTATTGCAGGTTTGCTATTCTAATTTCTTTTATTGCAGGTACTGTTACTAACTCCTTACCGCCGCATACATCATAGGTCAGTCTGCTTTCTACAACCCCCCCTACTCTCCGATTGAGCCCGGTCATTTCTTTGACTTTCTTTGTGTTACGTAGCATAAATTTGGCGCCCAACGTGGATGCCACGAAAAAAACGTAACAAGTTAAAGTATAACTATACTTATTGCTAGGTTAACAAATCTGAGTTCAAATTAAATGGAGCAAAATTAATTAGTTGCCCAACATGAAATGCACATCTGCAGTTGTACGAAAACTAAAGAGAAACGCGAGTTATGCGTTTTGCATAAAAAATAACTATGCAGCTTATTCAGCTGTAATTATATTCTACTCAAACGCAAAACGTTTCACTAAGTTTTCTTATTTGGTGACGCTTTTATACGCACCACAGAGCTTGCTTGAAGCTGTTATTAAAAACGGAACAAGGAAGTAAACAGTCTTTCCTTGTACATTCACTTTGTTATGTTTCAGCGTACGACCGCAATTTGATTTATACAAGCTTTGCTATTATTTGTGTTATAAAGGCGCCTTTCTGTAAGAGCGAAACGAATTTGCAAATATCTAAATGTAAGGACATAAATTTTTAAGATTCAACTCTTAGGAATTAGTGAAGAATCCAACTTTCCACTGGAAACTTTTCAAACTTTTGTAATTAAAATTGATCAAATTTGTCATTAATCAATTTTTATTTGCCGACAAAACTTTATAGAAGTTTCGCGTGTTTAGAGTTTTAATTAATTACTAAATAGTTTAAATTATATTCTTCCTTGTACTTTTTTTGTTGCAGGAATAATGTAAGTTGATGGTTTTCTAGAAAAATTCATCTTTGTTGCAAGCATTGAACTTTTTAATATAAATTAATGGAGTAAAATTTCCAACCAACTTTTAATCTCTCAGAGCTTTCTTCTTATTTCTAGGTTGTAATACTATTCTGGATTATTATAGGGCGTTATATAATATAAATAGTGAATAATTGCACAATACAAGTTGTTTATAATACTATGATATTAGTTAATAAAATGCAAAGCCTAAATGGTCATTTCCAATAGAGCTAGTAATTCAAAGATGGAAAACATAGGATCCCGGAGATCGGAGAAGAGTCGAACCTGTAACCTACGACTTTGATCGCGACGCTCTAACCGATTTGGCTACCTGGAACGTTGATTACAATGGGTGGATTGTTTTGGGATGAATGAGTGATATAGATATGCTAATTATAGGGAAGGACCAATTGCTTTTTGTAGCAATACCGATAGCAGTGGAGCGGTTATGTAATAACTAAAAACAACTACAACAACTACTTAAGGAAGGGTATAAATACCTTAAAGCCTGTGCCGCTGTGGGCAATAAAAGTTCACACACAAAAGCTTCGCGGACAACCAAAAACACGCACGTCCGGGTGATGGTGTCGCTTCCAAAAGCTCTCACACGACCGTCTTTGTAACGGTTCGAGTACAACTCACTTCACGCACTGCCTGCCGGTATAAATGTTTCAGTAAAAACTGTAGGATACCCGCACGAAAGTACACTACAGCGAGCGATATTACCAACTATGCAAAATAAAAATATATATGTAAATAAGCAAATATGTAAAAATAATATACTACTATACATGTAAGAAATGTGTATATACATCTAAACATAAAATAAAATTAAAATACCGGTAGCGGCGCTAGTTTGACCAAAGGTCGTTTTAATGTGCCATGTGCAGTTTTGACTTCAGCGACACGTATAATACCGTCCGCACCGGGAAAAGTATTAATAATACGACCAAACTTCCATTGAAGTGGAGAAAGCTGGTCGTCCTTGATGAGGACAATAGTGTCCTTTTCAACTTGTCGGACCCCTACCTTAGAGTGCCATTTAACCTTTTGATTCAGAGTATGTAAGTACTCATGGCTCCAGCGAGCCCAAAAATCTTGATGGAGTTTTTGCTGGTGTCTCCACCTGCTCTTAAGATATTTTGTGGATCAACAAATGGAGAAAGTTTTCGCAAGCTTTTAGGTAATTTACGGTTGCCTTGATCGAAGCTATTTCCTTTGAAAATGTAACATTTTGTACATGCCGAACGATAATCATGAGAGCATTGTGTAATTCAATGTCTGTTAAGGGACCCGTATGACGTTGAGCCATGGGTTTAGAAAATCTATAAATGTAAGCCACGATGCCTTGGATTTTATATAACGATGAAAAGCGACTTAGTAAAATGTCAATGACGTTTGGATCTGTTTGAGCGACAAATGTTAGGATCTTCTTTTCCGTAGTTACCTCAGCAATTGAGGTTGACAATGTTGGTTGAGGCGGCCACGAGTCACTAGGGTAGTGAAGTCATTCAGGCCCCGCCCACCAAAGCGAACATGAAATAACCGCGCTTGATATTAATCCCCGAGATGCAGGATCAGCCGGATTATGCGAAGATTTAATATAAAACCATCGGCTAGGTGCAATGATTTCTTGAATGTGGCTAGCACGGTTTGCCACAAAAGTTTTCCAACGAAAAGGTGGAGAACGTATCCAAGTGAGAGCGACCGTAGAATCACTCCACGCTGAAACATCGGAGATTTCAATCAAGCCTTGATAAGACCGAATGGTAAAAGAAAGAAATCGGTTAATAAAACAGCGGCACATAATTCCAAACGTGGAATTGAAATGCGCTTAATTGGAGCTACTTTTGTTTTAGCGGTTACAAATTGTAGTTATTTCTCCAGTAGTTTGATTTATGAACTGGAAATACACTACCGCTGCATACCCTACCTCGCTAGCATCGCAAAACCCATGCAAATGACAAGTAAAAGGATTTGAAGAGGGTAAACAACGTGGTAACTTTAATGACGATAATAACGGCAACTCTTCTTGGTATTGCTGCCATTGAGACGAAATGTCTGCTGGTGGGATGTCATCCCAATTTAAACCTAACATCCACAGATGCTGGATTAGGAGTTTCGCAAAAAGTGTTAGTGGGGCTAAAAACCCTAATGGATCATATATTCTGGCAACTTGTGAAAGTATGTTATGCTTTGTACATATTGGGTTTAATGGTTTAACCCGAAATGAGAAAATATCTTCTGTAGGTGACCATTAAAGACCTAATATTTTTATTGATTCGTCAGTATCGAAATCGAGAGAAGTATATTGGCAAAAATCTGACGGAATGCCTTCCAAAATAGAAGCTGAATTAGAACTCCATTTTCGAAGTTCAAAACCAGCCAAATGTAAAAGTCGGATAAGTTGATCTTTAATTTCTCGGGCCGATTGTATAGAATCTCCACCAGCGACGAAATCGTCAATATATAGATTTGACCGTATAGCCTCAGCGGCTAACGGATACCTTTTGCCTTCGTCAATGGCTAATTGCTGAAGAGTTTTTAATGCTAGATAAGGCGATGACTTAATACCATAGGTCACTGTATTAAGCTGATAAGTCTGAATGGGTTCTTCTGCGGAGAACCGCCAAACAATTAATTGAAACCTTCGATGTTCTTCGGTAACCAAAATTTGTCGATACATTTGGCGAACATCACAAGTAAAAACGAAACGATGAGAGCGAAATTTAAGTAAGATTGACGAAATGTCATTTTGGAGACTAGGTCCAGCCAATTGAGTGTCATTAAGTGACACGTTGTTTTTAGCCTTTGCAGAGGCGTCAAAAACCACACGAGTTTTAGAAGTACGACCTTCTTCTTTAAACACAGGGTGATGGGGTAAAAAATAATTATCGTTCCCAACGGGCAGAGAATCGAGTAATGCCATATGACCGTATCAAGATAGTCCTGCATGAAATTGTTGTATTGGGCGCGTAGGTCCGGTTGAGCATGCAATTTGCGCTCCAACGAAAATAGTCTTTTTTTAGCCATCTCAAAGCAATTTTTAAAAACGGGCAAAGTATCGTTGAACGGTAACGCAACAATAAAACGACCGCTAGGGTCACGAGAAAACGTGTTTTTAAAAATCAAATCTGCCTTTTCTTCTTCTGGAGAAGTATAAGGCTTGGATGGCAACTCTTCTATTTCCCAAAACCGCCTTAGGGTCTGGTCGATAGGATCTTCTACAGAAGTAAAAAATGCTTGGACAGTATCAGACTGCAAGCTTTTTGTGGGACCAATAATAGTCCAACCAAAAATTGTATTTATGTCGGCAGGCTGAAGAAACTTGCCATGTATAACACCGCCATTGATGATGAACGGATAAACATCTGCTCCGAGGAGAATGTCAATGGTTTAAATTGAAACGCTGAGGATTTCTTAGGCACTGATGTGTGAGATGTATGGACAGTCGTCGAATAAGAAACAGGTGCGGTTGAAGAAAAGGTTTCCAACGCTGCACATTGTTGAGTTAAAAAATATCTCAAATCATCGAAATTGGGTATTTGCTTCGGATCCGATTGGAGTTCGAAGCGTTTTCTAGTGAACGGATCGAGTTTTTCTAAAAGAAAATCGACTAGAATAAAGTTCCAATGTTCAGTGGGAAACTTTAAGTTAGTTAGAACAGCAAGGTTCTCTGAAAAACAATCAATAAGTGCCCTAAGTTTCTTAGGGTCTTCTGATTTTAAAGGTGGAAAGTCTTTCATAGCTTTCCAATGCAAAGTTGCCAATAAACGCGGATTGCTAAATCGCTCACGCAAGGCGTTATAGGAAATGATAAAATTATCTCCCGAAATGGGTACCGATTCAATGATTTTCAAAGACTCCCCGCTACAGCAACTGACAAGGTAATTTAATTTTTCGATATTGGACAGCGACGCGTTATTATAGACCAGACTGTCAAATAAATCGACGAAAGATGAAAATTCAGTTACCTCATTATTAAAATGTGGGAGCTTTAACGGTAACAATTTTGATCCCGTGCTGCTTGGAGCATTTTCAATGATTTGTGGTGCTTTCATCGTTTTAAGATGCAGCAGTATGCAATAATAAGCGGAATCTACTTTCTTCCGTAAAGCGTTGTAATTCAATAATTCTACCTCGTCACACGACGCTAAGACATCAACTAAAATTTTATTGAAATTGGCGTAAAGGTCATTTACTCCCCTTGTTTGAATATGGAACAACGTTTTTAAAGTTGGGTCACTTTGTATAGCGTTACCAAGTTCCCACATCTCCATAATGCGTATTTTAAGCAATCCGAGCTCAGCTACATGTGTTTTCTTCGGAGCCATTCTGAAAGGCCTACAATAAATGCTGTAAAACCGTAACCGCTCAGATGTGCGCTGAGAAATATTAAAATATTATGAGTTGTTCAAGGCACGAAAAATGTAAAATAGCGTATAAACCAATAAATCACGTTTAATGACTATTAGCCTGCAATGGGGTCTTAAGCGAGACGTCGAAAACCTAACGGTTTGTCAAACACAGCGTTTAGATAAGATTTACAGTTTAAAACCCGGGCGGCCTTTACCATCAAAGGATCACAGGAACATGTGGCTTAACGTGTTTGCAAGAAGGTTTCAGCTTTACAACTTTATTACCCTGCAAATGTGTCCAATATTTTACTGCAAACCGACTGAAAGGTTGTATGTGAAACTAAAAGCGCGCAATGGCTTTTAATGCAAATTAGCAAATTTTATATTAAGGATTTGTTTTCACTTAATTTAGTCTAACGAAAGTATGTAGCTAATATTGTACATATTTTAACCCGCTAAATATGGGGTTTGAACACAAATTTAAGCTAAATCATTAATTAATTAAAAAGCTTGCTGGAATGCAAAAGTGTATTTAATTTAGGACATGCGTATAAACCATAGAACTAGTGAATTCGGATCGTTTGGACCAATAGATTGTTTTGGGATGAGTGAGTGATATAGATATGCTAATTATAGGGAAGGACCAATTGCTTTTTGTAGCAATACCGATAGCAGTCGAGCGGTTATGTAATAACTAAAAACAACTACAACAACTACTTAAGGAAGGGTATAAATACCTTAAAGCCTGTGCCGCTGTGGGCAATAAAAGTTCACACACAAAAGCTTCGCGGACAACCAAAAACACGCACGTCCGGGTGATGGTGTCGCTTCCAAAAGCTCTCACACGACCGTCTTTTATAACGGTTCGAGTACAACTCACTTCACGCACTGCCTGCCGGTATAAATGTTTCCGTAAAAACTGTAGGATACCCGCACGAAAGTATTTATTGTCACCAATACCAATAAACGTTCGATGATGACGTAACAATTGGAAAGTTATATAAATCTAAATCATGTACGCAATTGCACACAAACTTAAATTTCAACTACGTTTGGCACTTTGTCATTCATATCTGACAGTGTCAACGGTTTTTACCTATGTCAGGTAAAGACACGACGCTCAAAATCACGGTCGAAAAGTCAACTATTATATAGCTAACCGTAAGTTACAGATTCGAATCATGTCCGTGTTCTTGTATTCTTAATCAATCAATTACAAGATAGATGTAAATAAACATTTTGGCTCTACATAAAAGTCTAAGTTATTATTTCATCTTATTAAGTAATATCATAGTATTTTAACCAACTTGTCTTATGCAATTACCCAATATGTGTATATCATAGTTGGTCGACAGCCGTGACTTTGAGCGTCGCTTCCTGCCTATATCTGACATCGGTCAGAAACTTGACATTGGCAGATACTGTTACGCTTCAAATGGCTTCACAAATATTCTACTTAATAATAGTTGGTATGCATCTACTAAGCCCAAGGTCAACGGATTTGAATCCCAAAACAGCCTGCTTGAAAAATGTTAAATGAGCATTTGTCACAAAAATACGCTATCAATCAGACGAAAGGTAAAATGTAGGTTCCGTATGTGAGAGTCGTCACGCACGCTAAAGATCTTGCTTGGAACAGCAAGGGTTCGGCAAAATTAAGAATTTCCAATTAAAAAACCTGCTTCCTGGCCAGTGTTGCACCTTCGGGTGGAGCATTGTAAAATCAAATGCAGTGTATAATTAAGTTAGATTACTTACGCATAATAATGCGGTCGTTTCGTGGGAAAGGAATACTAATTATGATTGCTTAGGGTTTGAAAAGGGTATGCGTCGTGGTTTCGAATAATCAAAACGTGCTACGCATAAGCGAGTGGTTCCCGAGTAGGAAACAACGAATGACCATGATTCATTCTAAATGTGATTACCGTACCTTGAAAAACAGCGACAGGACTGCTTTATAAACAGTGTGTGGTAGAATTTACGTAACTGTAATCTCTGTGCCTCTCCTGTACCATTATCGGTCTTCTTTGTTTAATGATGTAGATAAACAACGGACTCCGTGACTAAAATTTGAATAGAACCGACGTTGAATAATCTACGACCCAACTTAAAGCAGATTTAGAACAATCAATAGTATACCAGCTTGTCCAAGTGTCGCTACACAAAGGGTTCATTAATTAATTTTATCTTAGAACTTAAAACAGTTAGATGGTCAAAGGTAAGCACAACTATATTTAATTTGCATGTTCGTGTTGTAAAAAAGATTAGCATTTGTTTGGTAATTTCTGTGAAACTTATCGCGCCCCGTAGGCAAGCACGCGATATAGTACTGTACTTTCTTTTTAATGTAATAAAATGATTGAAAAAAATACCAAACGTATTTGAAAGTTCGGTTGATGTGTGGTGGTTCATGATTTAGATTTGCATATTATTCCAATTGCAGTCACCTACTAAGATGACGCAATTGGCTAGTGTCGATAATCAAAGCCGAAAGTTAAAGATTCGAATCCTCTCCAGGTTCTTATATTCACCATCTGTCAATTACAAGCTCGATTTGAAAGGAATGATCAGTTTGACTTTGCATAAAAGTCTAAGTTATTATTTCATCTTATTAACTAATATCATAGTATTATAATCAGCTTGCCCTGTGCAATTACCCAATATTTGTATATAATAGTTGGCTTACAACCGTATCTATGAACATTGCTTCCTGTTTATATCTGATATAGGTCAAAAACTTGGTACTGCCAGATATTGTTACGGTTCAAATGGCTTCACAAAGATTCTAATTAATAATAATTAACGGTAAAAGACTTTTATTGTATAATTAAGTTAAGGTATTTACGCATAATAATGCGGTCTTGAGTTCCTCGACAGTGCCTGGTAGATATAATGAGTATTATTATGTATTTCGTGGGAAAAGAATGTTAAATATATATATTTCCCACGGTTTGAAAAGAATAAGCGTCGTTGTTTTGACCAACCAGAACGCCATATATACAAGCGAGTGGTTTACAAGTTGGAAACACCGAGCGGCCATGATTCGTTCTGAATGTGACTACCGTATCTTGAACAAATGTGGCTATACTACCTTATAAATAGTGTGCAGTACAGTTTACCTGTCTAATTCCTCTACCTCTGCTGTACCTTTATTATCTGTGTTCCCTGTTTAAAGTAACAAATAAACAACGGACTCCGCAACTAAAATTTGAATAGAACCGGCATTGAATAATCCACGACTCGACCCCAAAGAGATTTAGAATAATCATTAGTACTCCAGCTTGCCAAAACGCTGTAAACAAAGGATTCATTAATTGGTCAAAAGTAAGCAGGATTATATTTAACTTGCAAGTTCTTATTGTAAAAACAATTAATATTTAGATTGAACTGAAGTGTGAAATATTGTATTGTAAATAATTTGTAAATATTGAGATTGTGTGAAACATAATTTATGTCACATGAATAAAAGGGTGTATGTTTTGTCGAAAGATTTTATTTTTGAATTTTTATTTTTTTTTTTTAATATAAAGGTGTTGAGAGAGATGAGCAGCCGTGGAAGATTAGCTTGCGGAAGCATAAATTGTTTTATTTAGGTAAGGTTTGGAGGATTTTGGTTTTGAGTTCAGCTAGGGTAAGTAAAAATTCGTAAGTGGGGCACGAATACATAAAAGATACACTGCAAATTTTATGGTCACCCATAAGTGGGGTATCGATTCCAAGAAGGAAACACAGCAATTAATATG
This sequence comes from Platerodrilus igneus, assembly GCA_036346225.1. Lineage (NCBI taxonomy): Eukaryota > Metazoa > Arthropoda > Insecta > Coleoptera > Lycidae > Platerodrilus > Platerodrilus igneus. The sequence goes on along the minus strand of JARFIW010001436.1, from coordinate 4,263,737 downwards.
GTCACCCAACATTGGGGCTCGATTTTTAGGACTTCTTTACTGGCAAAACACTGAAAATAAGTATTACGCCCAAAGTGAGGGACACGAATTAGCGAGCCGATTCCGATTCCAAAAAGATCTTATATATTATATATATATATATATATATATATATATGTATAATGCTATGATGATAGGGTAGTTTAGGGTTAGGTTAAGTCATGGGGGTCGTAGAATAAATAAAAACAACTTCCATATTAAGAAAGGCACACAATTCCAGAAATTATCACCCTACATATTGTTAATTGAGAGCACACTGTATATAAAATACACAGTATTAAATGCACGAGAACATAAAGATGTCTAAGAGTAGTTTACAAGTAAAGGTAAGATTTTAAAACACAACAAATTGCATCAAAATTAAATCACCGGAAAACCTAGATAAATTGGCATTGCAAAGATGTAACAATTTCGGCAAAAATATCATCGTACACGCATTCTAAATAATTCATTATTAGAAAATCGTTACGTGACTGGAAGAAATCACATTTGTTCAAAAATCCAATATTCTGTAGAAATAAACAAGCACCAGGCAATTCAATTTAGACGATAAAATTTAACAAACATCCGAATACGTGAGTTTATAAAAGGCAAAAGTTGGAAATTTTCAAATAATACCACGATATGCGGGATGCGCACGTGACAGTCAAGGCATATATTGAAAGATTTAAACTAAATAATTGGTAAAAATTCCAAGGTATGCGAGATAAGCATAAGTATCGTCCCAGAATGTAAATACGCCAATGAAATCAGATGGAGGTAGGCCTTATATATACGATAATGACGGAGCGACAGTTTAGTCTATATTCAAACTTAGCAACGACTATGTTCAAAAGTGTTAAGAACTTACGTAACCAGTGAAGCAAAAATCAAAGTAAATCAAAATTAATAAATTGCGAGAATTTACGCAACGAAAATAAGCCGATCTATAAATAGACGTAAGTAAAACGACTTAATTAAAATCCTTTTCTAATAATATTAAAACAGGGCTTTCAATCTGGACTTTAATTTTGACTTTTAATATCGACTTTTAATTTCGACTTTCAATTGAAGACATATTTTGATTGAGATGGCTCTAATTTGGGATATTTAAGGCGATTTTAATTTGGGACTCCGAACTTTGAACATACTCAAATTTTGGAGATAGTTTAAAAATGGAAGTATTCTAATTTGGACATATTCTGACTTGGTACGATTTTAATTGGAAACAATTTATGGGGCAGGCACATTAATAAGGAAAACGGACACAGGAAGGGGATGCAGATCATGGACTAGGATGGAACTACAGAACCGATTCCAGGTTAGCAATCTTAATACACTTTATTATTGAAAACTGTTTTTGATTGAATATTTATCACATTGTGTATTTGTAAGAGTCATCAAAAAGGGTCACTTAACAATTTATGACAAGGTAATAGGTATCTTGGAACGTTCGAAGGTCCCTGAATAAGTAAAAGATATATTTGCTGACTTTCAGAAAACCATAAATCTGTTATCTGTGGATATTCTGTAAAAATTTTGAGAGTTGTAAATATTATCAATTATTATATTGTGTATTATAGAATTGCTTTATTTGATCTATTCAGGGTAAAAGCCTAATTTAACATTTCATAACATAAGGGCTTAAAATAATAAAGGAATCAGGTAACATCATTGCAAAATTTTATCACACCCAATTGTGAGGCGAGTATCACAACAAATTTTAGGACGCCCATCGTAGGGGCTCAATTGTTCAGAGGATATATATATATATATATATATATATATATATATATATACATATGTATTCGGAAACACCTACCAATATGATTGTTATCCTGTTTATATTAAAAACACTATGTTATCAATATGAATTGATCAGAACAAAGCAATTTGACCACAATTGTTGGAATAACTAGCCTATTTTTAGCCTTGAACACCATTGCGTATCGGTTTGAATTAAACAATATATAAAGTTATAAAATTTCCGGACTAAAAATAAAAATAAATTTCTTATTCAAATTAAAAAAATGTACAGTTTGTAATTTAATTTTATTTGGCACTTACTCTAAACGACAGGGTTAAATAACAAAACGAGTTTTAACGGTGGGTTCTTTGGTGTATTTCAATCAGTGAGCTAACTGCGTTATATCTGAACAAAGTTTGTATGTACAAATACAAAACAATATTTAAAATTGTAATTTATTCAATATATTTAAAAAGTTATTGTAATTTTCAAAATTTTAGTTCTAACGTTTTATGTAAAGCTGATAAGGGCAGAAACATAATTTAGCTTACATACGAAGAATTTATATAATTATAAAATCAAAAAAATTAATTTACTTCTCCCTAAATCTTTACATATATTTTATGGATACATTTAAATTTTGTTAAATCTAACAATCACCTAAAATTTATAATATAATTCAATTATCACAATTGCATTCACTTTTGTCATAGGCAGCTTAATGATGAGGAACTATTGAATGCAAACAACTTTACATGAAATAAAGTTACAAACATTTGATTTGCCCAAATTTTTTTTAACATAAACTTTAATTGGTCAAATAATCATATGTACGATAAAAAAAGGACAACTAAAATCGAATCTAACTTTTGTTCAGCTTCGTAAAACGTACATTCATAAGCGTAGGCGAATATGGATTATTAGTCGAAGTAACAGTGAAAAGTTATACCAAAAACCGTGCATCATAGCACTGCACGGCACGTCCTTTTTGGCTAAGGAACGGTCTCTCTGCTAGAACTATTTGTCCGGCACGCCATACCAAGGTTTAAGAAGGTGAACATTTTCAACTTGCCCCCAAGACAAAATATCCCCCCTTAAAACACATGCCTGTTTGCAACTAAAGCTACCTAAAATAAGGACTTGTATTCTTCTAAGTCTCTAAAGGAATGAAAACTTATCCAGGTGAAAGATAGTCCCGATTGTGTGCTCCCATAATGAATCGGTAATTAGTAGTTAGTAAATAAATTGCCGTTGAGTAATGTCAAACAGTACTAAAACATAGATAAAGAAATCTCTAGTGAGAACTTTGACTTAAAAAAACCGGTTGTAAGAAATAAAACGAGCAATCTCAAGGAAGGTATAATTTCAACTAACTGTACAGTGGTGTTCTTAATTTATCCTATCATCCCAATGGGTAGTCCGGCTGCTACCTGCCTCGGTTGCCACCCGTTTTGTGTGAGAAGGTCCCGGCCGTGCATGAGTCGTTTACAGTCGGCCATGCTACCATCACCCACGTCCTCGTGGATTAGAGGAAACGTCCGGTTTACCTATATATAATAATTTAGAATATAGAACCAACACCCAAAACAAAGTTACTACACAATACATAATACATGTTAACAATCAGCTCCAACTCGTTCATGGAATTTCCTAAATTTCTTAAAAAAAACAAATTGGCCAATTAGTGTATCGATACTTTACAAGTATGTACATATTATTACCTACACCAGAATCGTTCAATCTATTAATACAATCGTCACAAAAAGATTTAATACGTCTAACAACTTTTGTTAATCAAGCCCTGTCATTCCTTTTGAGTACTCGGGTGTTCCACATTCGGATTTTTCGTTAAACTCCGAAATGACTTCGACGTTATAAGTCTTAAACTTGTCGAGGGAAACTACCCTACGGTACTTTCTCTGCGAGCTAGAAGCGCCTTTTGGGTCCTCGAGAATAAAACGATCGTAATCCAATTTTTTTAATAATGACGTATGGACCACTATATTTTGGAAGCAATTTTTTGCTTCTCCCGTCGGTACTTATTGGAATCGTACGTACCAAAACCGATCGCCAAGACCAAACGATTTTCCGGGGGTGCAGTGTGCGTCGTAGCGCGCCTTTTGTCTGGCTTGTATTTTATTGATTCGAGCCTTTATGTTAGCCCGAATGTCCTTTAGACAGCTAACTTGTGGTTTCAACGTTACTTTGTTGTCCAGTACTGCGTTGCAGATACCCTTTGGGGAGTATCCAAAAAGCGTCTCGTATGGGGATCTATCCGTTGCTGAATTCGTCGTAGAATTTAGTCCCCCATCGAATTTTAAAAATCTGCGTGTCCCACTTTTCCTTATCGTTCGTAGATGCGGAAAGCGAGGACAAAATTGTTCTTTTATACCTTTCCACCTGTCCGTTTGCTCTAGGTGTTGCAGTAGCATTTAAAACGTGTTTTATATTTAGGTCCTTGCAGTATTTTGTAAACTTTTTGCCCGTAAGGCAGCTATCTCGATCACTTACAATTCTTCTTGGAACTCCAAAATTCTCTATTACGTCGTCTAGGAATTTAATCAGCGGTCCGGTTTTCGTTGACCCGACTGCTCTCAAAAACACAAACTATCAAATACTGATTATTTCTTTTGGATTTTACAAACGGACTTAGGTTGTCTATATGTATAGTATCGAAAGTAATGGCGAACTTTTTAATCGGATGCAAATAAAACCATATCGCTTTCCTCCTGGCTCCTTATTATAAAAGGTAGGCAGGAACAAATAAACTTTTTTACATACCGTCTCATGCTTGAAAACCAATACAATTTACTTATAGCCGAAATTTTTCTGTCGACAGATAAGTGCTCAATACCATCGTGGAAGTGAAGTAAGATTTGACGTCTGGTTGCCCTAGGCACAACCCACTTTTTACCATCAGACTTTTTGTATAACCGTCCGTCTTCTAAACTATATTCGCTATGAATTAGCTTTTCTTCTTGATCCGTTGGGTCCTTTTCCAACATTTCTATAAGGTACTTGCATCGATCGTCTATCAATTGGGCCTATAGAATTTAGTCATCATTACTGATGTTTACGTTTAATACGTTAGCTGTGTTTCCGATATGGTCCATAGGGTTTCTGCTTAAAACATCTGCATGGGCCATTTTTAGTCCCGGTCGGTACTCCACATCGAAGGTATATTCTTGAATAGAAAGCTACCACCTTCCAATCCTTGGAACCACATCTCATTTACAGAAAGTGGTACGAATGGCGTTACAATCTGTTACAACCTTGAATTGTATGCCTATTAGATATATTGGAAAATGCTTCAAGGAGGTTATTACGGCAATGGTTTCACATTCGTAGGAATGGTACCTTTGTTCTTCCTTAGTAGTCTGCCTTGAATAATACATAACGGGCTTTCGACAGCCATCGTGCTTTGTAACAAAATGCCAGCAAGTTCTTTCTGGGAAGCATCCGTATGGACTTCTGTTGGCAGTTTTTCATCGTAGATCGTTAAGAAGGGTCTAGAAACGAGTTTCTCTCTAAGGGCATCGAATGCTATACGTTGATCCGATCCCCATCGGAACTCTGAATTCTTTTTTGTCAACATGGTTAAGGGACATGCAATGGTTGCAAAGTCTATAATGTATTTCTTAAAATAACTGGCCAGTCCAAGGAATTGGCGGCCATTATAAACACTAATCGTATCAATAAAGTTTTTAACGGCTTCTGTTTTACGATATCCGGGTTGAACTCCTTCTCGAGAAATATTGTGACCCCGATAATCAATTTTTTCGGAAAGAAATTTACACTTGGACAATCTGGGGGTTAAACCAGCATTTTGGAGAGAAGTTGAAATATCCTTTAGAATTTTAAGCCCTGATTCGAAATCCATGGAAGGGAATAATAAATCGTCCATGTAGGCAAGAATATTACCGTAACGTATGTTACCTAAAAGTTTGTTTATAGTTCGTTGAAAGACCGCTGGTGCATTGCATAGTCCAAATTGGACGCGTAGGTACTTGTAATGGCCATCAGGTGTGATAAATGCTGTTTTCGGTATTGCCGAGTATTCGACGCCAATTTGATGATAGCCGCTCGCTAAATCGAGGCTCGTGAAATAACGACAATCCTTTAACTTTTCAAAAAAATCGTCGGCATGCGGCAATGGAAATCTGTTCTTCACAGTCTTTGAGTTCAGCGCCCTGTAGTCTACACACGTTCGATTTTCTCGGGGTTTTTTTTTACCAAAAATATGGGGCTCGCGTAGGCCGATTCTGACTGCCTAATTATTCCACCCTTCAGAAGATCGTCAAGTATTGTTTTCACCTCTCGATGTTCGGAATGCAATAAATGATATGGGCGATAGACCACCAGTTTGTCATCGGTAAGATGAACTGACATTTTAAGAAGATTAGTTTTTCCTAGCTCATTTGTATTTCTCACAAAACAGTGTCTAAAAGAGTTGACTAGGTTAAGCAAACGATTTGCCTGCTTGTAAGATTTTTGTTATACTGTAGGTAGTCTTGATAAAAATACTCATATTCAGTTACTTTACCTGAAAGATTAGTTGAAAACCGAGCACAAGGCGTTTTGTCCTTAAAACACTGAACACAGCTTACTAATATTGGCTTAGTACTCAACTCAACTGCCTCCTGCGACACGTTTGTAACGACGACGTAGCCGTCTTCGCTTTGAGTGATGCATTTTCTAACGTAGTACTCTTTTCCTCGAACTGGCCTCAGACTGCCTGGCACATAAACTTCACCGCTGAGAGCATTGTGTGATGTTACGGCAACAAACACTGATGATTTTGGCGGAATAACAACAGCCTCTTTTGCCCACAAGGGTATTTTCCTAAGTTCTAAATGTAAAACTTTATTAATGTCATCATGCGTAGTCAGAATTCTCATCCTCTTATTTCCTATTATGAAAATCACTTCGGGCAAGTTCAAAAAGGGTTGTTCAATTATAATTGGTATATCTTGAACTGTATTCGGAACGACAAAAGCATTTACGTTAGCACTTGCACGATCCCCGACCACAGTAAAATTTGTCCCGCCAATTACGGGAACATTTGGAGTACCATAACCTGTTAAAACCACTACGCTCGGGATTATTTTCAGGTCTAATTTTTTCGCGGTTTCTTCTTTAATTAAAATAGCTTCGGATCTCGTGTCAACATATGCACGAGATGACTTCCCATTTACAGAGCAATCTAAATAATATGCCTTTTTTGAGTGTTCGCCGTCGGATTCAACAAACTGTACCTTTAGTTGTTTTCGGCGGCAGTCCTAGTCCGAGTGACTCAATCTTTTGCATCTTTTACATTCTATTTTTTGTTTTGGGCAGGAATTGGCAAAACGTCCTCTTTGTCTACAATTGTAGCATTTTTGTTCGTTTTTACGATTACTCCTTGATCTCTTTATCAACGAGCTATACCAATCGCGACCACTAAAAAGGTGAGGGCGTCTGCGTGACGCATTTGGATCCAAATATTTTGCAGGAGCCGTTTCAGATATTAGTGACGACAAATACTCTGCATACAGTGCGTCCAGTGTTTTGTTTCTTCCTGCTCGCGCACCAACTTGTTTAGTAGGATCGCCTATTCCATTGATAAGGCGTTTTTTGGTTTTATTTTGTAAGCGTTAATAAGCTCCATTTTTCCAAAGTAATATTCTTCCCAGGTTTCTGCTGGGAGTTTACGTCTATCTACAAGTTGTTCTCAAAACACTGGCGAAATCTTGATGTCCGAGAAAAGATTTTAGCAACAGAATTTTCTAGCCTGCCCAATCAAGGTCATATGACGTGAGGTTATCAAACCTTTACGAGCTAACACACTTAATCGATTTTGCATATTAAAAATCATGGTATGTTCGTTTCAACAATTTATTTTACCCAACTGTTCTATCTTTTCAATCCATTTGTAACAACTCGGGTCAGGATTTCCTGGTCTAAACTCCGGAACAGAGTCTGGTCTAACAAAAACTTTTCTAGGCTTCGGTCTGATAACTGCACTGTGTTCTATAAGACGTTCTACAAGTTTTTCTAATCGATCCACGATACCCGATTGACTAGATTGTGATGGAGTTGGTGTGTAACTCCTTGGGTTACTTACCGTTAACGTAGAATCGATCACATGTACAGCTGACCGTACGCGTTCGTCAGTACGTTGTAGTTTCCGCCTGCCGTCGCGTTTGAAATCATAACTACGATATGAACTTCCGCTGGACCTTCTTGAATACGATCTCGAGCGTCTTTTGCTCGAACTTTTTAATGGGAATCTTGATCGTCCCATAGTGCACAACACTTAGGAGCAAATAGGTACAAGCACTGTTATCAGTTAAGAAATAATAGTATAATTTTGTTATTCCTTTTAAATCATGGAGTACTCTATATATACATATACGCTCGTCAACGTATGTTAAGTAATTATAATTAATTAATGCATAACACAATTAAATAAAACAGTAATCTAATTTATACGTTAATCAGTAGGCGATGCATATTCCCAGATAGCGGATAATTTATTTACGCCGCAACTAAATTAACTTAAACCAAGGGTCACTACTCACTACTAGTTCTATGCTAAATGTAATATAACAACGATTTGTTACAGCTTAATTTTTACGTTAATTAAGCAGTTTAACGGATTATTTGCTTTGCAGTTGACAATACTAGCATATAAAGGTACTCGCGATAGAGAATTCATTATCCTTGTGATTGCACAGCAAAAACACAAACACAACTCTCACATCTCACAAAAATGCCATCACGTAACGAAAACAGAAAAAAACGTAAATTTTGCTATGCACTCGTAATTAATACAATTAACGGGTCTATCTCTCTGCTGCACTGATAAGTTCAACTTAAAAAACGGTTGTAAGAAATAAAACGAGCACTCTCAAGGAAGGTATAATTTTAACTAACTATACAGTGGTGTTCTTAATTTATCCTATCATCCCAAAGGGTAATCCGGCTGCTACCTGCCTCGGTTGCCTCCCTTTTTGTGTAAGGTCACGGTCGTGCATGAGGTCGTTTATGAAAATCTGTCCGTTTTATGTTACTTATTGGATATTACGTATTGCTATTGATGCATAGCATTTAATATTTTTTCATGCATGCTTAGAAACAGTTTTCCATCTTTGATTTGGAGACAGAGTACTTGTTTGTTATCTACTTCCGTAATTTGTTAAAAATTGGCGTAACGTTATTGAACTGGTTGTCGATAGATCTGGTTTATGTAAAAGACCTTTAGTCAAATTTTAAGATTTAGATCTCAGATGCATTGGTAGAATTATCGTAGTGTAATTACATTCTCTGCTACATCGAGAACATACTAATTACAGTTCACTTGCAGCGTTTCGCATATTTGTGTAAACGGTAAGTACATTTAGCCGTATACGTCGGCATTCCACATAACTCCTTCCAACTATTTATCAAATAGTAAATACTTTCTTCAACATAGCGTGCGTTGTTGGGTAAAAATTCAAATATCTCACAATAGCGATGTGGGCCAAGAACACGCTTACTTGAACGGAAATTGCTGCCATATAAAACTCCTACTGAAACGTAAGCAAAGCATAAATCAGGAACTGTACGACTGTAGAGACCGGTCAAACGATGTCCGAATGATAAAAAGGTATAAGTAGAAAAAATATTACACTTTCCAAAGTCTGTTGTAATGTTTCTTGATAAGAGCCATAAAATAAATGCGTTGAATTTATGGATGTTGTGGCACCCGTAATTAAATGTAACAAACAGCACGCTTTTTTATTGCCCATTGCGGCTTTTATAAAAGTTATGGTGCAACTTCGTTGATGCAATTTTATTTGTAGGAAAACTGGGAACATTAGTACTAGAGTAATAGTTGTGATTTAAGCTTATTTTCTTTAAAAGGACAATTTATAACTGTGCTATAAACAAAAATGGATTTTATTAATAAAATATGCCTGGAACGTTGTGAACATGCTTAGGGGGTGAAACGTGCTCTTTCGCGCTTCCGACGCACATCTTAGAACGTGCTTTGAAAATAGTCTTTAACGCAGGCTTTGATTAAGTGAAATCATATATATTAACGTGATTAGGGGTCACGAGAAGTCATTGGAACCCAAATTCTACAAATAAATCCCACCAAGATATAAATGAATTCGGAAAAAATAGAAATTTCAATAAATTCATGGGTACGCCCTGTATGATAAAAGCGTACTTTTAATCATTAAAGTGCCACGCAAAAACGCAAGTTCCGTATGTATAAATAATCACTCTGTATGATGTAAGCGTATTGTAAATACCTTAAAACGCATTAAATGCGAATGAAACTCGATCACTCTAAAACAAATACAGAGCCATTCGTTTATAATAAAAATGGCCTTTCTTTACAATGAAATGAATAATTTGAATCTTAATTATGTGTATTGAAAACACGTTTTACCGTGAAAGCAAATATTTTCTATAAAATGCAACTAATTTGTTATATAAAGCTTTAAATGAATCATATAAATTGATTTTTGTATAACAAATTTATTTTAAATAAGGAATTCTCTGACTTATTAGAAATATAGAAAATGCGTCTATTTAGTATGAACTAATTAACAAAGAAACGTGTATTACAAGAAGCGGCCGGAACATTAAAAAATCCCTAAAATAAATAAGAATTATTGATTATCTTTCGCATTAATATGCGATGCCACAATAACCTTATATGTGTTAGAGGTAAGACGAGGCAGCGCACCTCACTAATAAGTAGAATTCCCAGAAAATTGCATTTGATACGCGCGTGTTCTTTGGAATGGAATTCCATGCGAATCTCGAAGGTACTAAAATCTAGATAATTTTTATATATAAAGAAGAATCAATCGACATTGAGGACCAATAAATTAATCCGCGTCAACCAAGCAACATGTAAAGAAATTCGATTCATTTAAGTTGCGAAAACGTTATTTAAAGTATGCAGTACGCATACAGTGATGTAATAATTACGATGTTACAATGAATAGAGAAGTGATAAAGTTAAACGTAACCTGCACATAAATATGAAAATTGCTAAGGACGGTTATTTGATTTTGTAATATACAATGAAGATGGAAAGTTCATCAACATAAAAAGCTACATTAAAAATTTAATTGAATAAATAAACCGAGGATGCACATTGGTTTCTAAATGGAGATTGAAATGGAAATCTTGTAAGCTGACTTTGAACGTCAATTTAAAAATAAAGCCAAGAAGCCGAAGATATTTAATACTATTAATTGCAAATTGGAGGAGCGGTCTTTTTTTGATTTTTGCAAGTATTACTTTTAGGTTTATATTATTTGTCACCGATTCTTGAATTTTGTCATTTAATTTAAGCTAGAATAAGTCCTAATCATATAATAATTTTTTTGTAAGGGCATATTTACCAGGAAGTTTGTGTTCAAAGTTGTAAAGACGCTTTTTTATAGACTATCTGTCAAGGATTTTTTTGGCCAAACCAAAACTTACAAGCGTGGGAATAAAAATCCAGGTAACCTATCTATCCATAAGAAAAGAGATTGAGTGCTGTAAATTTAAACCTAGATAAGGTAAGGAACATTTTTATAATTAAGTAAATAGATGTATGAAAGAAACGATGTTGTAAATGTTCTATATGCTTTTGTATGAGAGAAAATGTTTTATACTGTATAAATGCTTTATGATGTTGCTATGTTCGATTTCATCTTGAAGACTCCTTCAATTCCATTGAGCCAGGCAAAGTAAAGTTAGAAAGAAAGGTAAGTCAACAATTTCAAATTTTACAATTTGCTGTATCTGTATCACAGCACTCTTTTAGCGGCGCATCAAAGCGAGACGTTGTCACAGTACTCTTTTAGCGGCGACCCAACCTGTGGCACGAGTAATTCGTGTGCAAATTAGAGTTTCTTTTCCCGTAGGATTTGTTTTTGGACTTCTTTCTTTTTGTGATATCTGAGTAGTTTCCATTATGACTGATAGAATGAAAGTTTGAGAGTTGAGGGAGTGCAAATTGGTTCTCAGGAAAGCGTTTATGTGGAAGAAACGAGAAAGCAGAATCCAGAGGTCAAGAGTGTAGGAGAGACTTAGGAGTCAAAAATGATGGGTTTTTTTATTAAGTCTAAATCAGGGTATGCAGGGACAAAACGCAATTAATGAAAAATGTGTGCAAGAACAAAAGGAAAATTTGAAAGAAATGACCGAAAAGAATGAGAAAGGCAGGAAAGAAGTGAGTGAAAAGAATAAGAAAGGCATGAAAGAAATGGATGAGAAATGTATCAAGCAAATTGGTAACAGATTGGATAAAAATACTCAGGAGGTACGAACAGAATTTGGGGAATTAAGGGAAAGTTTAAGATTAGAAAGTGAGAAGAATGAAAAGAAATTTAACGAAATGAGTGAAAAACTAACTTTGGGCTTAAAGGGAACTAACAAAACCATCGAAGAAATGAGGTTTGAAATTCGAGGAAAGTAGTACAAATTTTAGAGGATATGGATGATGTTAGAGAAGAAATTGTTCAAATAAAAACGAATCAGAATGCAAGTGAGAAAGAAACTAATGGGAAAATTAAAAGCTTAGATAAAAAGGTAAGTCAAATAGAAGGTAGTTGTCAAGCTGGTTTTAAAACATTTAGAAATGATTTGGGAAATCTTAAAACAGACATAGGGAATAAATTTGAAATTTTTGAAGACAAAGTTAAAAATATTCAGGTTGGGGAACCGATGGTGGAGTTCAACTAGTGTTCCGTTGGAACAACACTCAAAATTTTATGGGGATAATAAACTTAACCCCAAAATATTTTTAAATTACCTAAAAACTTTAATACGAGGTAGCCGGGATGAGCAACCAAAGTTAAATATTGTAAGGTCTATGTTGAAGGGTAATGCCGCAATTTGGTTTGGACTAATTGAAAGTGAGTTACGTTCGTTTAAGGACTTTGAGATTAAATTTTTAAAGCATTTCTGGGAGACAACCAGCAATTTAAAGTTAGAGATAATCTATTGATGGGCAAATGTAGTAACGGTTCGGTCATGGCAAGGGAGTTGTATGCTATCAAGAAATTTAGCGTTTCCAAACAACTTGATCCTCCTTTAGAGGATAAGCACATTATAAAATATTTAGCAGGTCACTGCAAAACAGAAGTAAGGCAATGCATATGCTTACAAAATATTGTTGATAGAGATGTGTTTTTAGAATATCTTCAACGTTATAATGATATGGGTCAACCAAATAGGATGGAGACCAGGCCAAGGAGCCAGCCCATGAACACATTAAGATTCCAGAGAAATGATGGACCGGAGAGATATCAAGGCAGACTATTTGAAAGGGGAAACATGCAAAGAAGTAATTGGAATAGAGGAAATGCCATTAGGAGAGACGGAGGAAGGGAGATTAATGAATCCCGGACTACTGAGAATAGAACCGTTATCCAAAGAAGGAAAAGTATTACAAATGTACCAAAAGATGGCATAGTTGGTAGCAACGAAAATAGAAGGACATACGCAGAGTTAATTAGTCGGTCTGGAACTTCAAGTAGGCAGGATTTTTTGAAGCAAACAAATCAAACGACGAAAATATAGAAATTAATAAATATGAAGATGCGCGTGAATTTATAAAATTTAAGTTGGAAAATGATGAATAAGTTTATGAAAAAAATGATTTACTACCTTTAATAAAATTTCAATTAGAGGGAAAAGAGATAAAATTACTGGTAGATATAGGAGTCGAAGCACCATTAGTAAAAGTGTAGGTTTTATTACAGCTCATTCAGGGAGTAAAAAGAGAAAGTTATCCCTATTAAAAGAAGTAATTTAGTATCGCCAAATAATAAGAAGTTTGCAGTTATCAAGAGTATCATAATTCTAAACGAGAAGTTGATAAAGATGGAAATTGAGCAAGAGTTTGTAATAGTGCCGGAGTTAAGAGTTGATGCCATTCTGAGAATGTATTTAATTAGTAAGATGAAAGGTATGATAGACACCGAGGATTATTATTAGAGATGAGAGGATTAAATGGGACGAAGAAGTCCATATAGAGGTACAAGGAGATCGTATGAATTTGAATCAATTTGAGAAGGAGATGGAAAGTGAAGGAGATAGAAGTTTAAGTATTAAGTGCCCTGGGAAAGTTAGGAGAGAAGTTGTATCGTTTTTAGAGGAAAAACTAAGAAGGTGATTTTGAAGAGATGGAAATTATACATGAAACTTATGAAAATAGTATAATTGTAGGTGTTGAAAAGGAGATATGGAACTTTCTGTAAATGCAGCTCTTAAAAATAAGATAAAAAAAGTAGTAAAATATTAAAAAACACCTTGTTTTTACACACATTCTCTAAACAGTTAATTACACCCACAGATATAAATAACACTTATAAATGCAATCTACAGCTTAAGTTTAGAAAAAATTATATTATGACTACTTACGTATTAAATAATCTCCACCTAATTCTTGCTCATAATTAAAGAACCCCAAAATATTTTATGTGCAAGACGCAAAAAGTTTTCTTTAAAATTCTCATGGATAATAGAAATATTCTGATATTGACCATGTCAAGGTAGTTAATCAACGACATTGGACAAAACAAATTTTTGTTAGGGTCAATCACCTTGAGCTCTGACTTCACGATTACTAAAATTGAATTATCCATTTATAAATAATTTTTATACGCAAAATAAGAACTTATTCTACTTAATAATATTCGGATAACTTGTTAGGTTACAAAACAGAGTTATACTTGAAGTTTGTATCGTTAAATCTTCTTTATGACTTCCTGTTTTCGCTTATAAAAATATCATTTTCATTGGAATTACTTGCATTGAGAAATTCTTGGTTTCCAAATTTTTGAGTTCCATTTTAATTAATTCCCATCTGTCGACGTATACGTTTTAGAAACTACATTTATTTTTACTCGATCTCGCATTAATATTTTTTATTTTGAAGCAATAAATTATCATTGTACTCTATACAATAATTATGCTTCATAACGTATGCTCAAACTTCTATATTAATTACATGTGCATCGCCGATAGAATGGATTATCAATCTTGATTGAATCTCTCTTCATTAAAGTCTTCTTTATATAATAAATAATCTCAAAACGTCATCGTTCTTTGAAGTTCTAGAAGTATGACACATCTGCATGATGCAATAGTTACCCACAATTCCGTGTTATCTATAATGAGCTCTCAGTATGAAATTTATCACGATCGTAAAAGTCTCGCACCTCTTCTTAATGCATTAAATTAATTGCTCGTTGTCGTTTTTTTATGAACTTCTGTAATAATTAGAGCTATTAAAACACGTTATCTTATCCATATTATTTCAAGATTGTGATAGTTTAGAGAGGAATGTGCTATAATATGATGGGTTACGTGTGATAATGAAGAAAATTTTGTTTGAGACGAAACTTGATGATACCGTGTGTAAATATGAAAAACTCGGAAATAAAGGATAGAAATGTTAGATTGTACATGATATTAGAATAGAGTTAAGGAAAGTTTAGTTAATTATAAGATTGTGATCTAGGTGGATTGTTAAAAGGAAAAAGGCCATAATATGAAAAAGATTATGCGTGTGTATTATAAAACTTATAGAATTAGTTGTAGATAGCAAGTAGTTAGAAATAAAAATAGTAAAATTACTCATACATGCCGAAAAATAACGCAGATTTCGAATTTTATATTTTGATTTGGGGGAAAATAATATGATAAGGGGTCATGATAGGTCATTGAAACCAAAATTTTACAAATAAAACCTACAAAAAGCAATAGAAACAGGAAAGAATAGACATTTCCGAAAATTCACGGTTTCACCCTGTATAATATAGGCGTATTTTAAATACATAACCATTCATTTGAAAAGCAAAAACACATTCCATGCTTGCAAATAATCACTCTAAAATAAATACAAAGCCATTAGTTTGTAATAAAATTGCACTTTCCGTGTATGAAAACAAATAATTATGTGTATTGAAAGCACGTTTTATTTGCATTTTAAAGCAATTAAAAGAAGAAGAAGTGGGTATTAGCAAAGACACAGCCGGAGTCGTTATCCAAGAAGATTTGGGTAAACCCAAGATTTGTTCACGATTTGTGCCGCACATCCCAACAGACTAACAAAAGGCAAGATGTTTTGAAACCAGTGGCGATTTCATCGACATGTGTGACCGGAATTCGTTTTTTCTAGGTTCGGTTGTCACTTGATGCTTCTAGAACGACCTCGATATTAAAAGACAATCAGTCGAATGACGGTAACTTCTTCCCCGCGACAAACAAAGAGCTGCGTGCAAAAGTCCAAGGCGAAAAAAAGGCTGATCACATTTTTCGACAAGGAAGGAATCATCAATAAAGAATTTGGCCCTGCTAGCCAAATGGTGAATTTCGTATTCTAGCTGGAGGTTTTCAAACGTTTGTTGCAGCGCATTCGCCACGTAAAACCACAGCTAATCCGGACAGGAAATTGGATGTCAATGCACTACATCTTTGTACACCAATTTTTTGCTCACCGTACATTGTGTATCGGAACACCCACTCTACTATTCAGATCTTGCTCCTGCGAACCTGTTTTGGTCCCTCGGCTTGAGGGGACTTTGAAGGAATTGTAGTTTGCGGACGTCAAAGAGATTCAGGACCGAGTGACAGCTATTCTGAAAACGATTAAAAAATACTTTTCCAACAGTTGTCAGAAACTATAACGTTGTTAAAGGTGCGTTGTGTCTGGTGGCGCCTACTTCGAAGGACAAGAAAGATATTTACAATGTGCATTTTGTTTTTGTGTTTTTATTAAACTATTCACCGAATTTAATATACAAACCTCGTAGACATCAACGTAATTGTGGACGTATATTGTGACGTATATCTTTAATAAAATTGTATATGATTTATCTTGTAGTTTAATTTTCATAAGTAGTGTATTTTTACAGGTTTTGGACCCACATTTCCTCCAGCATCCACATTTCCTCACAAATCTGGACCACATAGTTTTCTTCTTCTTGGTATCAATTAATATTAGATTTTTCTCAGCTATTCGAATTTCTAGGAATTTTCTTCAACTAGCCATTGCATCTTTCAAGATAAACCTATCTTGTTTGGTATCAATTAATATTAGAATTTTCTCAGCTACCTGAATTTTTAGGAATTTTTTAGATAGCACTATCCCCCAGAGAGCTACCCTCGTTTTAAGATTTTTTACCGGCAGCGATTTCTAATCATCTTTCCTTTCTAATATCTAGAATCTTTTAACCAAACACAAAGAAATTAAGCACCCAAAAGTTTAATAATTTATTTTATGCGATTTACAGTTTAATAAACTAATACAATACAATTTTTAAAAAGTATAACATTATTTTATTTTCTTCGTGTAGTCGAATCCAAGGAGGTTAAAGTAACCTGTAACAAAAAAAAGAAATTAATATGTTGTTTAAAAAAGACCTATAACAAAAAAGAGATTAATGTGCTGTTTAATAAGAGAGGAAACGTGTTTTTGGTCAATAAAACATATTGTTAGATTAACAACAATATGTTTTACCGTCCAGCGACACCACGTGGAGGTAAACACATGTCGCTGGGAGCGAAGGAATTATTAAGGATGGGGATGGTAGGTATGTCTTATAACTAACTTACATACTACTATATATACACAATAAAATATATACAAATATAAACAACTATCTTATACCTTTATGCCCCCATGCATATGTTGATGTGCTGTTTGGGATGACAACGTTTGTCATCGTCAGCCGACAAACAAACCTTATTAATTAGCTGAGTATACAACTGATGCTTAATACTGCGAATGCATACCATCGTATGCATGAGAGCATTGGAATTATCGTTGACTATATCTCTAAAACTATCTACACCAATTCCCTTAACAACACTGCGAGAAATTCCTTTAATCTTTTTTACAACGTCTTTCTCACTTATTTTACAGTACGACTTCGCCCTGATACCAACAAACTCTAAGACCAAGTTACCACAAAACTCGTCTTTAAATTTTCCAAGCACTTTCTTATTAACTAAAGGAATATTGTACTTATTGTTTGGGGTGTAATCACTTGTATCGAAATGGTCTAAATTTGCACGAATGTCACTATACAAGTCATTAGTTTCGATACTATACACAAGGGAATCGGTGTCTGTATAAAGAAGCGAGATTTTGGAATCATACAGATGTTTCATGGTTCCATAATGAAAATCATACATTAAAGACTTGGAACTGACAGGCCTACATAAATCGGCTTATTATAAGTAACTTTAACTCGATTCGTCTGTATGATTGCCAAATCCTCGCCCAGCACTAAACAACTATTAAAATTAGGTTTAACAATCAACTTGCTAGCACACAGTTTGTTACCATTGGACTCCCACTGCGTGATGATCTTGACATCAACCAGCTTGTCAACATTATCCATGGTTTTACCAAATATAGAATTATTCATCAGTTTGAAAAATCTTTTTCAAATGCATTCTTGGCGGATGTTCTCAAATTGGTGTTTAAATCTATATATGGTTTAAGACAGGGAGCCTGATCGAATTCCAGCACTCGATGTACTGCGGTGAGTTTAAGACCATACTGTAAAGCCTGTTGTAGATTATGGTAGTGCACAACGTACTTCTTTTTATCCAAAAGAGTCGTAAGCAGCTTAGAAGTTTTCGAAGTTGGAAGTGGTGGTACCATGCTTTCGGG
The DNA here is from genome assembly GCA_036346225.1 of Platerodrilus igneus. Taxonomy (NCBI): domain Eukaryota; kingdom Metazoa; phylum Arthropoda; class Insecta; order Coleoptera; family Lycidae; genus Platerodrilus; species Platerodrilus igneus. The sequence continues at coordinate 4,245,309 of JARFIW010001436.1, read as the reverse complement.
ACAAAATGGTAAATCATTGTGAGCGTGGTGAAGATTTTCCGGATATTCTAAATCAACCTCCAGTATGTACCCTTTATCACTCGTGGAAGACGTGGATAAAATTTGATTTCGAATGCGATCAAGTTCTTCACTGCATACCCATTTGAAACCGCTTATAGGCAGATACTGGGACATAGCCCACCCATATAAATTATTGGCATCAAGATAAGTAATGTATTTAGAAGGTCTACTAGCGTCATAGTCATTCATCTATGCGTTGTTTGCTTTGACATGTCTACCATTGCACTGAGTGAGACCACCCCGGATGCCTTTTCTGATAAAATGGTACATGTTCACATCAGTTAGTAAATCCAATTTAACCTTATATAGACGAAAAATGTGATAAAATTGTATCCTATGTTCAGTTTTTTTATGAATTTGACTTTGGTTTCTGACACAAACGAGAAGGAGCTCGGTCTCGCATTATCATCTATTCACGAGGCGGCACCAGCAGCTATAAAAACAAATACTACAAAACAAAGCTTCAGTTTATGCCAAAGGTGCAACTAGATAATGATAGCTCAAATGGTTTAGCATCCGTGTTACGCAAAAATGAGTAAAGAAATCATCGTTAAGGAATTATTTAAACCTGCAAGAAAAAATTTTCAGCGTCGTCGCACAAATTTGAAACATTTGAAACGTGATCTTATCCAGTCGGACTTGTGCGAAATGCAGCCTTACTCTCGTGTGAACAATGGGTACAAATATATTCTAATAGCGGTGGACTGTTTCACAAAATATGCTTTAGCAGCGCCTTTAAAAAATAAAACTGGATCAGAAGTTAGAAATGCTATGAAAAAAATACTGGAAAAAATGTTGCAAGGAGAAAATAACCCAAAAATCAATCTACAAACGGATTTTGGGAAAGAGTACTACAACCGCTGGTTTAAAAATCTTATGCAAAAATATAAGATAAATCATTATTCTACGTATTCCGCAATCAAAGCTAGTATGGCTGAACGGTTGATCAGAACAATCAAAAACAAGTTGTACAGAAGATTTTACTTGCAAGGTAGTCATAGATGGTTGAATATTTTGCCTAAGGTTATGGAAGAATACAATAATACACCACATCGAGCTATTAACATGACACCTATGGAGGCGGAAGAACACCCAGAAAGGATAAAACTTTACACCGCTGACAGTGCTTCTAAAAGTCACAAGAAGTTGTACATGGTTGGCCAGATTGTACGTATATCAAAATATAAAGCAGTATTTGACCGATGATTTCATCCAAACGGGAGTACAGAACTATTCAAAATCGTTAAAGTACAACAAACGAGACCGATAACCTATCTGCTACAAGGTTTCGAAGGTCGGCTAATCCTAGGTGCTTTTTACGGCGATGAGTCACAGCAGCACCTGACACCTACCTAGTGGAAAAAGTTTTACGGAAACGGAAGCACGGACGCGAACTATTAGTGTCGTGGTTGGGGGATGGTAAAAGTTGGATTAAGAAAACAGACTTGCTTTAGTATCAATCTACTAAAGTTCTAGATAATTACCTAGTTGAAAAAAATCAAAAAAGGAGTTGGTGGGTGGGGGCAGAGACCCCTAGCCGGATAGATAGGGGAGATTTGTTTTGAACCCCATTTCCATTTATGATTTGAAGCAGGAAGTATGTGTTTCATAATCGATTTACAAGGATATCAATACAAAACTAGTGATTTCTATTGCAAGGAGGTCGCCATTTTGGATATAGTGAATAATGTAATATGGCATGAGATACTGAACATGGCGGTTGAATATAACACCCTAAGTGATGATTTCAAAAAGCAAGTTCAGTGGTTAAAGAAAAGAATCCATGGACTCTGCTGGGACGAGCAGTCTACGAGTGGGTGATTTACTGAAAGAAGTCATACCTCCTGAGGCCACTGTCTATGTTAAAGGAGAACAGAAAAAGCAGTTACTATCGAAATATTTATCAAACAACATTTTAAACATGGAAAGTGTATTCTCAGTTCCTAGGCCCAAAGAATTACGAAGATTCGGGGATAGATGTAACCACGGTTTAAACTACTGCTTGAATAATTTAAGTTGTTCCAAGGAGAATGTTTTACTGTTGAAGCCTTTTGTTGATGTTTAAATGTATTTAATTTTTAATAAAATATTTGTGAGAATTGTTTTTATTATCCTAGCTAAAAGACCATTTAAAATTTGAAAAATATATATGTAAAACAGCGCATTACTTTGGAAAAATTAATTCTGACTAATAAATTACTCAATGTAAAATCTAAACGAATCTTAGTTGTTTTTAAAATACAATTAGAAACAATAGCAAAATACACGATAATGGGTGTTTGCAAATAAATTCAGTTCTGTTTTAATACAAAAATGCGAACTTACCTTAAATCTTCAATATGAGGAAAATCACTGCACAAACACGAAACGATTGTTTTAAAATTTCGACGAACTTTACACAAAGCGCACGGGACGAATAGACTTTTAGTAATTAGGACGGTTTATATAAAGTTGACATAATTATCCGTTAATTGATCTGTATTACTAAATGAAGTTTGTATTTCCCTAACTACGTAGTCGAGGATGGTTACTAGAAAGTACCTTGTGTGAATCCCAAGCAATTATACGTCGATTTCTAATGCACTGTATTCGAACATAATTAATAGAAAGTCCATTGAAAAGAAATTATACAGCGCTCTCACATGTAATTTGGGTAGTCCATAATCGTCAAGAAATTAGTTCGGAAACGAATTGTATTTTCCAAGTACCTAATTAGCATTGACTACATAATTATGTTATGACGTGTTTAAAATTATAAAAGTCGTGGTTTTGAATATTCTAAAAACAATACATTACTGTTTGAAAATGGTTTTAAATATTAAACACTTATGGCTTATAAAGGATTCATTTCTAAAATTCCCACGGTTTTAGATTTTCAGGAATAGTTGGTTAAAGCATATGTCATAGATGAGCAAAAAAATTAGTGGTTTGGGAGCTTTAAAGTGTAACCTTGTAAGGAGCGGTCCTATTTCAAATCTGTTTGTATATTTGATTCTGCGTAAAATTCTAGACTAATTTGATGTGTCGCGTGGCTAAAAAAATTTATGCGGACGACCTAAATCTCTACCAGCAAAAAAATCTTGAAATGAGAGTAGCTCTCTGGGGGATGGTGCTATCTAAAAAATTCCTAGAAATTCAAGTAGCTGAGAAAATTCTAATATTAATTGATACCAAACAAGATAGGTTTATCTCGAAGGATGCAATGGTTACTCGAAGAAAACTATTTGGTTCAGAATGCTAGCGGTAAAAAAATCTTAAAATTGGGATGTAGCCTTAGGAAGTGATGCTATCCAAAAAAAATCCTAGAAATTCGAATAGCTGAGAAAAATCTAATATTAATTGATACTAAACAAGATAGATTTATCTCGAAAGATGAAAATGGTTAGTCGAAGAAAACTATTTGGTCCAGATGTGTGAGGAAATGTGGAATGCTGGAGGAAATGTGGGTCCAAAACCTGTAAAAATACACTACTTTCATACGTGTGGTTTAATCTTGAAACGTAATCTTTTTCTACAGAGATTAATGTAGATCGTAGGTCGGAGATTGTTTTGGTTTAGATGTCACTTTATGGGAGCGAAATTTAGCGGAGAGCCGCACTTTTCAAACACTTTGGTGAAAATACGAAACAAATCTTTCTTCGCGCACAGAAAACTTGGTCAATGGCGAATTTTCTTATTTGTCTTGGTGAGTCACAAAAGTTCTGTGGGGGCCGCATAGGATCTCTACATATGATTTTCCAATGCTTCACCCGAAGGTACTACAGTGGCCAGGAAGCAAGTTTTTTTTACCTGGAAAATTTGGAATTTTGCCGAACCTTTGCTGTTCTAAGCAAGGTAGGGATCTTTAACGTGCATAACAACACACGCGGGACCGTTCATTTACATTTTCAATGCTCCACCTGAAGGTACTACATTGGCCAGGAGGCGAGTTTTTTGTTACCTGGAAAATTTTGAATTTTGCCGAACCCTTGCCATTTCAGGCAAGGTAGGGATCTTTAACGTGCGTGACAACACTCACACACGGGACCTCCATTTAACCTCTCATCCGAACGAGGGCGTAATTTTTTTGTGAAAAATGCTCACCCGCCATTTTTCAAGCAATCGGCCGTGTCGGGATTTAAACCCAGGACCTTGGGATCCGTAGTCTTACGCTTACTACATTGATCCACGGCGACGCCCTCACACGCGGGACCACCATTTTACTTCTCAAGAGAGTATTTTTGTGAAAAATGCTCTCCTAATAGTTTTCAAGCGGACCGTATCGGGATTTGTACCCGGGGTCTTGGGCGTAATAGTCACACGCATACCAACTACGCCACGGATCCGTCACAGCCTAGATACATTTCGATTTCCCTTCTATTGTTTTCTAATTATATGCCCTATTTCACACATATTCAGTGATATGTGGAGTTAAGCAACCTGTGGCTACCAGGATCCCTCAACACTTACGACATTTGCCGAATTAATAATTTTCCAGTAAATCTTTTCGTACGATTAACGTTAGCTGAGAATATTGCAAAACCAACATCTGCAATTGCTTATAATAATCATGAGATTTAAGTACAGTTATTTTTTTCGTCATTAGGTTTTCCGTCTTGGAACTGGTTGGACGCGTACCTCTATTGATTTCTATTCTGAACTAGCCTTTACAGTTCCCAGAAACACCAACAGCTTACATCTTTGACCATCTGTGTGCAATATTCTAACCTAGGTCTACCTCTACTCCTCTTTTTCCTATCTGCTTCTAATATATCCCGCACTATTTCCGCATGCCTTAGTATGTGACTTACCATCCTATCTCCCCTACTTTTTACTGTTTTCCATCTATTTCTTTCTTCCTCTACCATTTCTAGAATCCCTTTGTGCTTAACTTTGTTAGTCTGTGATATCTTCATCATACCTATATAGCACCACATTTCAAGGCTTCTATCTTTTTCCTGTCCACTTCTCTTACTGTTCACAGCCGTACAGTGTTGTGCTCCACACATATGATTTCAGCAACCTTTTGCTTGTTTCTATGTTTGTTGTCTTTGACCACAGTAATTGCTTTTCCTTGTTAAATATAGGACGACCTTGTTGTTCCGTTTATATTATATAAATTACCGCTTAATTTATGTTCCGTTTATATTGTATAATTTACAGCTTAATTTATTTTCGACGTTGGAATTTGTTGATTATTTACCTCCGTCCGGTATATTAAAATGTTATTAAAATGTGCCGTGTATTACTTCAAACACAGCGCCTGTATAAAGTGCCGGGATATCGATGAAATATGTTCTTTCTTATCACCTTGGAGAACACACGAAGCATTGTAGTATCGATTTTTGTTGTAGAAGGCCGCAAAATTCTATGTGCTACGCTTCACCACATCGAAGAGTCGACTCTTGCTACCCGTACTTGACGGGCGCATTCAACAGAGTTTGTTTACTTCGTTATCCGTTTGAACGGCCACATGAATATAAATGTGCTTCATTACGCTTGCCTACAAGGTAAGTGTTTGAAGTTATTCTTTGTTTGTTTATTATCATTAATGTTATTTTGTATATATGTCCACTTTTCACTACCATCAGTAGCTATCGAAATTACCGCAAAAGTTACATTCTAAATACATCCTAAACATCAATTAAAATTTGTTGTTTATTCAGATCCGGCTGGAAGGACCCTTCGAGCCGGATCTGAATAAGCAGCAAATTTTAATTGATATTTAGATTCACGTTCGCATACCGCTTATCAAACCATTGCCAGTTTTAATTAACATCATTTCTATCGTTTGAGTTGTTTACGAGTCTTTCTTGTTATCTGGTTTGGTATCAAAATTTGTACCAGGCTTACGTATTTGTTATCGCCGCAAGATTATTTTAAACATCAAAGTTTCGGATTCATTTCGTCTGTCTTTTGTATTTACTTAATTTTTAAGCATGGCGAAAAATTGAAACCTAGCTGTTTTCTACGTAATATTGCAATTAATTCGCTGGAGGAAATGTTTGAAATCGTGCAAAAATCTTCCCTTGAACCAGCCTTTTTTGATTTATTTCGATCGAAATACCAATCTCTCGACACGGTCGAGAAAATTTGTTTACACACCATAATTGAATAGTAGGTGCAATTTCTTCCGCCGAAGACGCTGATGAACAATTTGAAGCGGAAGACGCTATTCGTAAACGCTTCGATAACCATTACTTTTAAATAAAATCGGTGTATTTCAAGCTGTTTTCGAGCCAATCTTCGTCATCTCCGGCTAATGTGTCCGCGCCGCTAGATACTTTTAGGTCGAAAGTCTCACTTTCCCCGCTGACCCTCCCTACGTTGATGGTGAAGGTTGTTTGATTGAAAGCTTTATTGACCGCTTTGATAGCTTGGTTCATCTTAATAACGATCTATCAAACGTGGATAAATTTTCGTATCTGCAATCAGTACTAAAAGGTTCCGCACTCTTAACCATCAAGAACTTTGACCTTACAGAAGACAATTACCCTCTTGCCTACAATAAACTTCGCGAAAAGTATCGTATTATTCGCCACATTACCTCAACTCTATGAAACAATATTGATAACTTTCCCAAATTGTAGTCACACGTATACCAACTACGTCACGGAGCCCACCTTGGCCGCATAGGGTCCGCGGGACGCACCGTTATTTGCCCACCCCTTATGCTGATGATACCTGAGTCCTCTCTGAAAAAGTTAGAGTGAAAGTAATTGATTTAGCCCGATGACGTCATGTAACTGTGCAAAAGCGACGGTGGTTATGAAATGCTTTGCACACAATGAAATAGAATGTTGGAATTCTACTGCATCGGACAAGGTTCTACAAATGATCAAAGTGTACGTTAGAAACCAGCCTTGAAACGTATAATGAAAGCAAGCAATTCAATATAGCACTAATAAAGAGGCAGTGCACAAAGAATGCGATAATAAGTTTCCAGATGGAAAAGAATAATAGCTAGTTGAAGGAGAAACATATTAAGTAAGTTGAAAATCGCAAAATCATAGATGAAGATCAATTTATTTTATAACAGCTAACAGCATGCTTAATTTCATTTTATTATATATTTCAGCTGGAGCTATAGTGGTGGAAACCCTCGGCGTTAGAAAAAATTCTTATAACATGAAATTAAGGAAAGAAACTGTTGCTTTTCAAACTTGTGCAATATTTTTTTCTGATGACATTCCCTTTCCTCTTACTAGAAATAAATCGAAAAATTCCTAATCTCGAAAATTATATTGGTCCAACAAATAAAACGGCAAATAGAAACGATTTCATGTTATGGCGAGAAATAAGCTTCTTTTGTCGCGATGACTACTGTTTGGTATCAGATTATAAAAGCAATTAAGTTTAATTTTCGTAAAGCTTCTCAACAGCCACAACTCTTGGCGCGTAAAATTAATATAGTTAATTGGGATTTTTCAGTCGGTTCCTGGAAAGATTAAAAAAGTTTTAATTTGCCCCTATTAAAATGGTTAATCATAAGACGAAAATATAAAGTTGTTAAACGTACTCCAATGTGGCGGATTTAAAATTTGCTTTTGAACTGCAATTACTGCAATTACTGAAAGTTGTTTAACGTTAACTTCAGCCGACATTTGAAATGTTAAATTACAGAATTTATATTAAAGCGTATAAAAAATTGGTCTTAATCTTTATTTATGTGGGAAATTTTTGACAGCGTCGTCTGTCATGCGTTAAAAATGTTTACAAAGGTATTAATGTGTGGTGTCTATCATTTCCATTTTCTTTGTGTTTTTTCATAGAAGTCTTCAGTGTTTGATGAGTGATATGAAAAGTACTGTCTTAATGCTTGCAGTATAAAAAGTGGGGCCTATTTTTTCAACAACTGCCTTGAAGCTAATTTGTGCTATCGCTTAACGAAGCAAAATCATCCATTGTTACACGCCATTTGACCCGTATCAAATTCCTTCTAGTATTCAGGTGAAGTGAAGTAGACACTTTTACCGGCATCTTAATCTGGCGAACTGCAACGAGTGCTGCAGAACCAGGCCTTTATTCGTTTAACCTTTTTTAAAATCTTTTCCTGGGGTTCTATAGGGGATATGTATTGGAAACTGCAGATACACACCAGGTTTTCATAAAGATGTCCCTGGATTTATGTGTTTTATTGAGAGTAGTAGAATAGGCCGGTCCTGGGACAGATCCACCGATCCTCCTCCTACTCACTCCTCCTCACTCCTCATCGATCCTCCCCACTCCTTCTAACTCCTCGCCCACCCTATCCACCCGATCCACCGATCCACCCGATGTACCCCTCCATCGGATCCACCTATCCACCCGATCCATCCGAATCACCCGATCCATCGATCCACCCGATCCACCGATCCACCTCCACCGATCCACCCGATCCACCCGATTCATATCTAACCTAGGTAAGAGTTTTCTTCGACTAACCATATTCAGATCCGCTTCCACCCGATTCACATCTAACCTAGGTAAGAGTTTTCTTCAACTAACCACTTTAGCCTGATATAGAATTTTCTGGACAATCTAGCCCTGTTTGAATTTTTAAAATCGGACTAGCACTTACAAAGTTACACCCTGTTAAAACCTTTAAATTTTTTGTTTATTTAATTTTAACTCGTTTTTTTTATTCAATTTTAACTCGATTTTCAAATCCTTTTTGGTCACCCGAGATATACCCTTTAACCCGGAATTTCCCGACTACCCCTACCTTAACAAAAACTCTCCACCCAAATTTTTAGCTAATGTATTTACAGAAATGTTACAAAAAACATTTTTAATTCTTTTCTGCAGGATAATTTTAAGAAACCTAATGAATTTTTAAAATAAAATCAACTTTAAAAAGCTCTATAGACAACCAATTATACATATTTTTCTCAATACCTTAAAAATCAATTTAGTTTTTGTAAATCAATTTAAACCTTTTGAAGGGAAACTTAATAAAACACTTTAAACGTTTACTAAGGGAATACCAAACTTGTTGTCTACAGGATACACTAATAAAGCAATTTTATTTTAAATAAGTTCTACGTCATATTTGTGGAATTTATGACTTGTATATTTTCTAAACGAATCATTGAACGATAGTACATGCTTAGTGGTATTAAAATTATTCATTAGTTTCTCATTTTACGAGCGCGGTTAATTATTGTTTAAATACCGACAAACTCGAAATTTAAATCAAATTATAGAATGCGTATTCCCATAATTGTAGGAAAGTACCTTTCACAATTATTAGTCAGACGTCATTGACAAAACAATGCAAGGCTGAGGATCATACATGTTATTAAATTAACTATTTATTAAAGAAAACCACATATAAGCTAATTTTAAGGTTGTCTAATAACCTAGCTGTAAGTACTAATACGAGGTCAGCTTTGTAAATACCTTGGAAGTGAATCTTTGTTTTCTCTAATGGTAGTAATGTTTAATTGTATTTACCGGAATTAAAAATTGCCGCCGGCCTTACTACTCATTTTGCAAAAAATTCCCGTACAACTTTTCATATATACTATTAACCGCATATTTGGTTACACTAAAAGGAAGGCAATTATTGGCTACACCACTTTTAACCTAAGAATAATAACAAAACAAGATAGTTTAATACGTATATTAATAATTTTTGCTAATGTTGGCGATACAAATAAGTACAACAAACTTAATCAAGAAATATTATGTTTTTTCATAAAATATATACATGTATTGATAACATCTATAAACCGCTGTGATAACCAGAGTCTAGCGAATCTGGGATAGCCAAATCTATAAACATTTGCGTAAGAGATTGTCTTGCACTCGCATCTTCTAAGTACTGGATGGGGTAACATTTAATAATTTCCAACACTGCCTAGTTATTTAAATTGCTGCAATCATTAGACAGAGAAATACTCACACGGCTCTCTTCCTCTAATAACGTTTGAACCCTTTCTTCGTCCGTCGTATTTCCACATTCATTTTTATATCACCTACAAATTTTTCGTAAAGTTCTGGAAAGTTTTTACACCTCAACTCCTCCCTTTTATAACAGATTTAATTCTCGCAAATTTAATAGCTTGATGCACTCGTACTCGCGTACTCTGATCTTTCGTAATTTCCATATTATATAAATTTTCTTCTTGGAATTTATTCGCCACCCATATACTTCTATCGGCAATTAGTTTCAATCTGAATTCACGATCAAGTTGTAATTCTATAACATCACCGCCAGAAAAACCATTCGATCTTACGTTTGCTGCTTCTTGGGTAAAATGTATGATTCTAAATTCCAATTGAAAATTGCAAAACTCTTTCCATTTAAAGTAGTCCATTTTTATTGCATAATTTTGGCACATTCTACTATTGCAGATAGTTTGTACGACTGGTTGCAGACCACCGTATAAATCAAGACCAACATCTACGTTATAGTGGTGAAAATTTGATGTAAATGCACTTAGCGCATAGATGGTCTTACCTACCAGTTTGTCGATACCCAATGGCACTCTTACATCACTTGTAACGTCAACACCAGAAAAATCCATCTTTAACTTGTAATTTTGATCAACTCGACGATACTTTGACAACTAATGCTCTGGAACATAGCTCCCTTGCCTTTTTTGCTGACGGTCGAGCGTGCGCAACTCCTTATTATGTTAATTGGCGTTATATACAAGTCTTGACCGGAAAAGTGACGCTTATAATTGTTTTATAGTAGATTTTACCTGTTTGTATTTAACCACCAACACAATTTTTAGAATTTTTATAAAAAAATTACTCTTAGCGGTATTTTTAATATAACTCCGTCGTGGAAGATATCAATTATTATTGTGTTTTTCTTCAGGTTCTTAAATCTATTTCTAAACAGCATGGCTCTGTCTTTTGAGATAAACCCATCGTGTAACCTATCAGATTCGTATAGAATTTCTTGGGGAATCGAAATCAATTTTCACGTCTTTTAAAATAAGTTCTAACAACGACCCGCATAGTGTTTTATTATTCAAAAACCTAACAGGAAAACGCCTCTGCATTTTTATTTCGATTTAACTCGATAATACAGCAATTTAAAAAAAAATATTTATACAATATTTATAGTTATTACTATTTCTATGCACACGTCTGCGCACGATTCCATTTAATTAGAGGGGAGTTCGCATTTACTTTAAATAAAAATATTCAAGTCTGTTCGGTCTCTTTGTCGCACGTTTGCGTGTTTAATTTTAAGTCGTAAATTTGTAGTCGTAAATCTAATAGTAAAACTGTCATCCCTTGTTCCCTTATATCCTGCCATAAAAGTTTGTTGAGCATGTGTGAATAAGTGGACAGAGTAGTGAACAAACACTTGCTTATGGATATTGAAGCAGAACGGTCGTCGGTTTTTTCGTTCGGTACCGTAAGTTAGTCAAGTGCTGCAGAATTTATTTGTTAAACCCCTAAAAAACAAAGTGCAAGTGCAACGTAACACAGACTCAATTTCGCATACAGTCCACTTGGTTGAAAGAATAGGAACTGCAGCTTAGAACAACAAAACACCGCGGAGGTAAGTCGATGTATAAATTTATAAGACCCCCCGCGCGTGAACAAAGTCCATACGTTTCACTAACATGGAATTTCAAGAATGTAAGTGATGCGCGTAATTAAATGCGATCTTGAACCAGGTAATTAGATTGCTAGACCTTTAGGGCAAATGTTTTCACAGTGAGAGAACTAGTAAAATTTTCTAAAACTTTCCAATACTTTGGTTAATTATTGTAACTCGAAAAGGTATGACTAATAGCCTTGACGTATTAATTTTTCTACTTTTGAAAATTTCGGGTAAGACAACACTTTCAAACTTGCATGTTTAAACTGCGCTTTTCTAGTGTTATTCAGCAACTTTACCTGCAAGACAACTTTTATATTATCCGCTTGTAAACGTTGAAGAAATTAATATTTAAACATGTATAATTCAAATCATTATTTTTTCTAGAATGAACATCTTAAGTATCGCACGAAGTGTGTGTGAAAGCGTTTTTACTGGAGGTGATGCCGTAAACAAACACAACGAGAAGCACATCGAGATGTTTTATTTCCAGGAGGAACTAAAAATTACAGACGATGAGTGGGAGCAAATTAAGGATTTAGAAAAGCAGTCGACCGCAGCGCATGAAGAATGTATAAATGCATGTTCTGCCTTATTCTGAATCGATCCTACATAATGGTATCCATATTCTAAATTTATACACTTAAAAATTAAGAATCGCCCCATCTTCTCCATCAATAGATTTCTAATATTATCACCTAAAATATAAAAACTGTTAGTACATTTAAGTAAAAATTTTTATACTCACCAAGCGATTCCCTACATACTGCATGTGTTACAATTTTTTTTAATCATCTGTTACACAATACATACCCCATCCAACATTGCGTAAGAGGCGGTGCTGCTACTTTATAGCAGATTGGACACAGGAATAAAACTGCCAGTTGAACATTTAAAGTTGCATTCATCTCATTGATAATTACAAGAATTTTTAATAATTGCAATAAAATTTGGAGAAATTTCAAGTTTGGTAAACAATGCATTTTAGCGATGAACAAGAATTTTTCATTTTTTTTCTATAATTCGACACAGCAGTCAGCAATATTGTTTATTTATAGCAATATAAGATAAATCATACACCACATACATATAGTATTCAAGGTTGATATAGCAGAACGATTGATTAGAACAATTAAAAACAAATTCTACAAGATTTACCAGTTGCAAGGAAGTTACAGATCGCTTGAAGTTTTTACCTAAAGTTATAGAAGAATATAGCAGTACCAAGCACCATGCAATTAGAATGAATACTTTCTCCGTTAATTAACAGTCAAATTCATTGCAACTAAATTGCTCTAGCACTGCATTCAATAATCAATGATTCATCGTTTAATCAAATTTTAAAGACGCGTTCGATGAAAAATAATACAATACACGTTTTACAAAACAACTACTTTCTAGGGCGGGCAAATTTGTTTAAATATTAAGATGAGAATATTTAAACGTCGACAGTATTGACCGTCGGATACCAACATCCTTTTGCTAGTCCATGTTCGCCATGTTGGAGCCAGGACCACCATCTGAATCTTCTTTAGCATCATCTGACCCAATATCGTTCTTGCAATTTTCAAACTCGCATCCACAATTTTTATTCTTAACCTAGAACTCCTCACATCGGCTTATACTTGTTAATATTTATTTCTAAATAGAGCACTTTTTCCAAAGACCAACCGGACTCACTTGTTTCAAATTCTTCTGATTTTGTTCTCATGGTTTCGCTTAAGAACTCGTACATATTTTCCAGATTACTAGAAAATGTTAACAAAAGAAAATCCAAAAGCCATTCTTAAAATTCTCTATTACAGACAATTTTTACTAATTACAGTTTAAATTTTGTAAACCACATTTCTAAATACATATACACAGTTTTTATTCTTAAGGCTCCAATATTTGTTTATAAGCTTCTTTGAATTCTTGTTGAGAAGTTGTATATCCTTTTTTGTGTTCCACAAACTTCTTTCGTACATCCTGCATAAGATGAAGCTTACGTTTGTAACCATTTATACATTCCTGCCTCGTGAGGGTATCAAATTATCATTAAAATAATAGGGCATGACCCCTAAATCTAAAGTACCCAAACGTTTCGGAACATTGCCTCGCAAGCTTGCTACAGTCGGTGAGAGGGTGAGGTTCATTAAGCTACAACACACTAAGATATAAATTTAGATTGTTATATTAACTGTACAACTAATTAAACCTTAACCTAATGACATATGAGTACAAAATATATACAATATTTGCCGTTATATACAATAGGGCGCCACCGTAATGGAGGGGAAGGATTGCGGACCTTCTCAAGGTATTATCACTCGTTGCACTTTGTTCTTGAGAATGGGAAAAGATTGTCACAAATACGCACGCGGAAAATTTTAACAATGCACTACTATGGAGCTTTATAGTCCCCGGCTAGCTAAACACTATATGACTAAACAAAATTAATGTCTAAATTCCTTAGGACTAGTCTACTTTTTAAGGATATAAGAAACAATTTCGGGCTCAAACACCCAAATACAATAATTAATTATATATACAGTATTCTAATAAAGTTACCTACTGTGACCCACGCTCTCGGTTCACAAGGGTGTCTCCAACTAACGGAACAGAAACGACCTTTTCACCGGTCAACTATTACTGTAACGGAACTCGTTGAAGTACACACAAAGATTATCAACACGGAAGTCCTTTACTACTATACCCGACCTGAAAATTGCGTAATCAGGTAGGTTTCGTTGCTAAGCTATTGCGTGAGCCCCCCAGGTTACCGTCGAAATAACAATGAAGCGGTGTACCTTGCTGAAGCCTCGCGGTCTGCCGAAATAAGTACACAGGGATTAAAATTTCAACGCGTTTAACTTAAGCCCAAGCTCAGAGCTTTAATCTGAACGTCGGTATTTTTACAGAACGTCGGCACAATTTAGTTAAACAATTACGGATACATAATTCAAAACCCAACCCTTGAGTTTATTATTTAAAAAATACCATAACCTCTGTTTTAGTAACTGGGAAAGTACTTACTCAGAATAAAATAAAAAACACACATCACTTTACTTTCAAGAAATAAACCACCTGTATGTCGGAAGTCTCGAAATAAAAAAGCCCTTTCCATCCCACGCTGAACTCCTTATATACCTTTAAGTTAATTGGAAAATATCCAGTCCAGTTTAGCTCCCATAATCGAAAAGGTTAAGCCTGTTATAAATCTTAAAAGTTAATAAAAACTAACAATTGCTTTAGGATAGCCAAAATCTCCCTCACAAGAAAACTCCGAAACTATAATTATAGTTAAGTACCCAAACTAATTGAAAATTATTCTGACAACTCGGGCTGCTTTATACATAACTAGGGTCTTAGCTACTTGATTGACATCTATTAGTAGATACTACTAATCTGACACGTTAAGTGCCTTCTAAGTAAAGCTTCGTACCTTGGGAATGTTAATTAAATCTTTGGATTATATTTTCCAAGAACTCTGCTCTGGCTACTTGGGAAAGGAGTTTTTGAAGCCGTTTAAAATCGCAGACATATTTATGCTGCAAAACCGTTATCCTAATAGTTGGGACGCTAAAATTAAACTAGAAAATAAACCAATTTGAGAAATAATAGAGAGTTATTTTTACATAACCGACTGTACTAAAACAGTATGTTACACGTTTATTTGCAATAAAATCTTTAACGACCGTCATCATGAAACTTCGGATTGAGGCTAACCATTGAACGTGTTCTTCTATATTTATATACTCATCGAAATTTTTCCAAATCAAAATCTTTTACAATAGTAATAAAACTATGTTTCGTGTCACCCCCACCCCAACACTGCAAGCACATTTCTTTAAATTTAAGGTATGACATGTCACCACTTATATGATCAAGAAAGATATGGCGAAGGTTTGTATCATCCTGTTTCCATAATGCGATTACATTGGCGTTATCTCAGAGTTTATATTTTAAGGTACTAGCGTAAATTTGACATAAGTAAAAGGAACCAATGATCTTATGTCGGAGACACTTTTATCTTATGAAGCAAGTTCACTCTATAATGCAATTTCAATCTATAAGGCAATTTCACCCTATAAAGCAATTTCACCCTATAAGGCAATTTCACCCTATAAGGCAATTTCACCCTATACGGCACTTTCACCCTATTATGATGGAGATAAATTCAAGGAACATTGCCATTAAAGCACCCACAACCAGACTTAAATCTGATTATGCAAATAGTGGAATAGTTTAATATTATTGCAATATCACAAAAGTTATACGCAACAACGAACTTTAAATAAATTGTCTTTGAAACTTCAATGGATGTTATGACCTTCAAATTGCAACTTTAAAATGTAACTATGATGTATAAAATATAACCATGTTCAAAAAAGAGCCATGTTATGAAGTATCAGAGCAACTACATACTATAATGTAGCCTCTTGGGCTTGCTAAGCGTTTTTAAGTATTTCTAAGCTAAACTGCGTTAGTAACTATTTTTGAAATTTTTTTTTTAATTCTGATCAACTTTTTATTTCCTGCATTTATTTTGAATAGATGTAAGTACACGCAAGATATGGAATTTAGCATATCTTTCCTCCTTCAAGATTTACTCTTTATATTTGTTTAAAAGTTTATATTTTGATATTATATAATATGCAAATTGACGTGTTGTTTACATCATGTTGTAGCGGGACGATTGCCAAATGTCATTTTTTGTTGTTTTGTTTCTGCCCTTTTTGGGAGTATGATTATCAAAGGTTTATAATTAATCGGTTTACGGAGGTTTCCAATTTTTTCTGTAGGACCCACCCCACTCTACGATATTTTGAGCTAGCCCGAAATCTAATTCTTGTGGATTTCTATTCTATCCTTCTCCCAGTTTTGTCGCAGTGTTAGGTGTAGGCGATTTTTTTTTACTGACTTTACTGCTTTCTTTCGTGTCTGTATGGAATACCTAACAATTGATTTGATAGCACGCCTTATTTTTGAACACCATGATACACGAAATTAAAATTATACAGGGTGCTGCAACAACAAGTTTGTCCATTCAGATTAATACCACCTTTCTCGCCTAATTTCTTTTTTCCCGTAACGCCCAACATTACAACTTTTCGAAATATCCACCAAATCTGCAAAAGCTATACATTGTTCTAATCCTTGCTTTGATTTCAGTTTTTTTCTATGAGTCTTTTCTCTGTTTCTTCAAGCGTCCTTTTTCTTCCTTTTGTTTCCATTTTAGCAAAGGGAGATGTAATGCCTTAATTTGGTTTTGATCATTTCATAATGTATTTGTGTATATCTTACGTTTGTCTTACTTAAAAAACGTTCCAAAATTTGCTTTGAAGTTCGTTTGTCACTGTTAAAATATGTTTGAACACTGGAAACACAGGAGTTGCTGCGTAATTAATGTAAACGTTTTAATTGCAAACTATTATAGTGCAGTTTTGGATACGTTTAATTACTTGATTAAAGTACACTCTTTAATACGTAGCTTTAGCCGTAATTTTGAGCGTTGCTTCCTGTCTATACCGACATAAGTCAAAAATTTGACAATGTCAGATATGATTGACAAAATTGCTAAACGTAATTGAAAGTTGCGTTTATGCATAGTTGTGTACATGATTTACATTTGTGAATTTTCCGATTATTATTATCGGTCTCGATGGCGTAATTGGTAAACGCATGGTCCCGGAAAGACCTTGTATAAAAAACTACCTGGAATATTTATATATACATATATATTTTGTTGTGAAGCTTGCTCTGGATCGCTCCGCTAATTCGATCCCCAATCTTGGGTCGTCATATGTTGTGAGGTTTAACCTGTAAAATTATGCCCCTCAATTTGGGTGTCATTAATATTGTGAAATTATCCTCGGCTGCTCATCTCTAAATTTTTAAATCTACCAAAACCTTTTAAAACCCCTTCAGACGCTTACCTGTTAACGCAGGATCTAAAATTCTCGCTCTTTGCTTCTATGCTGAAACCTAATAGAAATTCACACCCTACAATCACACACTCAAAATAACGCAATTCACAAAATACATCACACTCTATTTACATGAAACACATATTACAATTTCAAAATATCTTTCCTTTTGTACATTCTTATTATTGGTAATGTCCACAATTTCATTTTTAAAAGAATTTTAATTCGATAACCTTATTTGAACAAATATTTTATTAAAGTAAGAGGGCGTTTGTCATACTTTACGTTAACCCATTTGTTTTATCATGAGCTTATAGTAAAACTCGTTAAATGTGAGTGCAAATTTACCGCACTACAAAAAAATAAAATAATCCTTTATACTTCTTTACAACATAGCCTGGTTATCTGTAAATTAATTATTCTTGACTACCTTTATTTTCATTTCATCTCAGGTCCCATAAATTTTCAGTTCATTAAATATATCAAATACGAAACACTCAAAGAACAGAAAAAAATTAAAAAACCATAGAAAATATTCACCAAACGATGTTTTTAAACAATGACGTACCTGTTAACTATTGTCCAAACGTCACCGCTAACCAGCCCTTGAAGATGATCCCGTCCACTATGGCACTAGTCCATAAAACTGTTTCCGGTTGAATCACCATCTTTTTATGCCTGCTGCCACCCCAAACTCTCTTCATTTACAATAAAATCATGAGCATCCACTTCCCAAAATTTTCTCTTCGTATTCCCAAATAAATTAACCAAAAATCGCCGCCTTCACCATCAAATACTTCCAAATTTTGCCAAGTTTCGTGCATTCCAAAACCACAATAATAATTGTTTGTACTTACATACAAAATTTACTCTTCACTTAACTTGCTTTATTAGCGCTCTACTAGACTTGCCATCATGCTGCACTAACTTATATAATTTCACTAAAAGTAACTCGATTAGGCGCGAATGACTGAAGAAAAATTAAGAGACCGCCACCCTCTTTGAAAGTGGTTTATATAGCCATTGCTACACTACCATATCTTCCTATTCGCACGTAGAAATGTTAACGTACTAGCATTATTCCGCGTAAAAGTAGCAACCGTTCTTCATTTCTGAAAATTGTTTGCCTAACAGACTCGATATTCTCTCGAAAAGCTTTAACGACTCTTCGTTTAGATTGAATGATGATAACAAACACGCTAAAATATTCGAGAATACATTTACAATCGCCAACGGTCACTTCAATTTTGCGAAACTAGCCTCAACTGTTAATCGATTCCGACTACATCTTTGCCTTCGCACTCAAATAAACATCTTTTGTCTCCCTTATTGCAATAACCACATTTCACACATGTTTCCACCAGCTGAATATTTGTCCTACCTAATACAAACTTGTCGCACGTATACCTGCATCGTCAAATCATCTTGCGCAATTCCTTTCCATTGCTTTCAATCGATGCGCATCTGCTTCTAATATTCCTAGAAATTATTGATTTTGTTGCTTATTTTAAAATAAGTTTGTTCGTCGTTTGCCTACTACACTATATCCATAATTAAATCTTTGTTTCGCACTCGTATTGGTACGTTTCTGCGCCGTCCTTGTTCCTCCATGATAGTTGTCTCTAGCTTCCCTATAATTAAAAATCGTTATCTTAACAAACATACCGCTTCTTCGTCCTACTTATGTTTTCTGTTTTGTCCTCGTTGTATATTGACTACGCTAACTCCCAACGGTCTTTTCCTTTTTGTAACATATTAAAGCTTGTTTATCTTGAAATATTTCCTCATTTTATTTTGCTTTCAAACGTTTCTGGTTTTACCCTTGAAAGTAATAATACTATTTTAACCAACATGCAAAGCTTTTATGTTTTCGTATAATACCTAAATAAAATTGAAAGTGGTATTTTTACCTCATTGTTTTTAATTCTTTATCGCCCTATTTTACACTAAATATTATGATAAGTCATTCCTAAATAAATATAACTACAATTAAATTAACTCTACATTATTATACGTTGACTAAGCTCTAAATTAATCATTTAAAATATCTTAATTATCTAACCGCCTAACTTGATTTTAATAATTTGTTACCCTAATCCCAAGCTTAATTTATGCCCTAATGTAGTTACAAATAGCTACTAATTACACGATATCATCCCCCTATTTTAATAGAAAGAATAACTACAAATTTTTGCGTTTTTTTCTTATTCAAATACCCTACGCTTACTTTACTAACTTGTATGTACACCTATTATTGTTCCCTATTCTGTAAACCTTATCACTATTATTTTATTTACCATGATTCACTATTTGAACCTAACTTGAGACAAAAGATATCGGCACTTTTTCCCCATCTTGGATTTGGTACAATTCCGCCGCCAATGCACAATCCGACGCATCCGTGCGCAGTATTAATCCTAACTCAAACCTTCAATGCCTTAAAATTAACTGCTCGTGAAATTGTTCCAACAGGATCAAATATGCCGCCTCCTGACTATCAGACCATTTCCATTTTACTCCCTTTTTAAGAAGTTTAAATAGTGAAAAAGCTTCTCTGAAAAAGCGGGCACAAACTTTTTATAAAAGTTCAGGACACCTAAAAAAGCCCTTAATTTTCGAATATAATTTGGCCTAGGATATTTAAGAATTTCCGACCAACTTTCCTTGTCGATGCACATACCCTAAAAATTTGACCGTTTCCGAGAAAAATTCACATTTCTCAATATTCAATTTTAATCCGGCCAACTTCAGTTCTAATAAAATTCTTTTCAAATGGAAATAGTGTTCTTGTTCTGTTTCACTAAAAATCAATATATCGTCAACGTAATGTATACAAAATTCTTCATATGCTCCTAAAATCGCTTGCATGGTCTTAATTAATGCCGCACTTGATGTAGACAAACCAAACGGTACAACTTTAAAATTATATACTCTTCCCTCTACGGAAAACCCTGTGTGCCTTCTAGAATTTCTATGCAAAGGAATTAACCAGAACTAATTTCTCAAATTAAGTTTGCTAAAAATACGTTTGCCACTTAACCTTGTAACGTTTTTTATTGCACGCCCCACGTTGCGGCGTCACTGTAACGACTTCTTTTGTTTCACAGAAGACACCACTGAAACGCTATTTCTTCTACGTTGAGGCGCTAGTGTAACTTATTTTTCTTAATGGGCGCCAGCGAACAAAAATCTTCCGACATAGCTAGGGGTCTATTCCTGCGTAGCGCAATAAGAGGTGGGGGAAGTCGAATTCTGTTTGCAAACTAAAGCTAAGCTAAATTAAATAGGCGCCACCATGTCCTGAGATAATTACGATAATAGCAGAGCAATGTTCTAAGGGCGGACGTGGAAACCCAAAGATAAAATGATCGCCTTCGTTAACAAAAACCTGTCTTATTAAAATAAGACGCAGCTCCTGTAAGAAATTGCAATGATTAAATATATAAAAATGTAGAACACCATTTGTATCTTATAAAAGTATAAAAAAAATAAAAAATGTATATCCAATATGATATTGGCATCAAATTTTACCTATGTGTAATTAGATTTGATCGCATTTGACTAAAATAAAAGCCTCAAATTTGAACTAATTGTTTACTAAAAAAACTCTCTTTTAAAACTTCGGACTTTGTAACAAGTAACAAAAATTTATCTTTAACATCTATATTAAAGTCAAGGTTTTGACTTGTTTAAAACAACCAACTATATTTTAAATATGAATTTGCTATAAATATTTGAGTGAAAATAATTTGTAAGCATAATACACTGAATTACGTTCTAACCTGGGCAGATCTTTTCAGGTAGATTACAATTTCTAGAATCTTACATAACGTGGATTTAAACTTTCATACTTAGATTT
Source organism: Platerodrilus igneus (assembly GCA_036346225.1). NCBI lineage: Eukaryota > Metazoa > Arthropoda > Insecta > Coleoptera > Lycidae > Platerodrilus > Platerodrilus igneus. The sequence goes on along the minus strand of JARFIW010001436.1, from coordinate 4,223,954 downwards.
AATATTTTATATGTAGATAAAAGCTAATCACCAAAAATAGGAATGTTTGGTTTAAATTCCAGTATAGCTGCACAAAGCATCTGCTTTCATGACAACATCTGTCAACTGTGTAACAAAAAAACATGACGTCGAAAACATACGATGAAATTATCGAAGGTTCTGATGAAACAAAACTTGTAATTGTAAAAACCTAATCTGACAAAATTCTGTTGTACGGCTTATAAAACCAGTCCAACAATAATTGAAAATTACACAATTTACATGTTGTAAACATAATAGCAATTTTACGTGCTTTAACCTTCAAAACACATGCGTGAAATATCTTACATCTAATAACGAACCCAACTGCTATTTGTTGCTCCACGACAAATCGAGATGGAAATTTACGTTCTTCAAACAAAGTTACCAGCCATTTCTAACTAGATACGACTGCATCCAAACTAACATCCATAATTTCTTGTGAACAAATTTTTAGTAGACAAATTCCAAATTAACAAATTTCAAATGATGAATCCTACATGACGAATTCTACTTGACGCATTCTACTTGACGAATTCTACATGACGAATTCTACTTGACAAATTCTACTTGACGCGCTAAATAAATTAATTCAAATTAAATTAGTTCGTAAAATATATACTTTACCAACCGTTAGTAGAAGATATCTTAATAGTTAGTAATTGATGCGAAGGTCGCCTGCCTCTAGCCGAGAATACATGTTTATAAAGCTGTTGCCAGCGGCCGACTGATTTGACGAAACAAGAACCGAATGAATGCCACGTTAGAGGCGTGGAATACGAAAGAAACAACTAGAGGTGCGCGTGGAAATAACTTTATGTCGCACAGATACTGTTATATAAGTAGATTAATAAGGAATAATGCACGCTTAGCGCATTATCCTCGTAATTCAATGCGTATAATTACTACTGAAATTAAACGTGTTACAACCTTGTTAAAAGTGTGTCCATGGACGGTGGACAATGAAACTGTGGTTTAGTTCGTTGGGGCGTTGCCGTGGATCAATGTAGTAAGCGTAAGACTACTGATCCCAAGGATCTGGGTTCAAATCCCGACATGGCCGACTGCTTGAAAAATGACAGGTGAGCATTTTTCACAAAAATTACGCCCTCGTTCGGATGAGAGGTTAAATGGAGGTTCCGTGTGTGTGTTGTCACGCACGTTAAAGAACCCTACCTTGCCTGGAACGGCAAGGGTTCGGCAAAATTCTAAATTTCCAAGCAACAAAAAACTCGCCTCCTGGCCAATGTAGTACCTTCTGGTGGAGCATTGGAAATATAAATGCACGGTTTAGTTCGTTGATTGATCTTCCTCGCGTCCAAACATAAACGAATACTACTATTTTTTAACGACCACCAACTGATTCAAAAAATGTGTGTTTGAAACTTATATTATGCCGTCTTCTAACATTTTTATAAGTTCTTGGTTTACCTGATCTCTGTATGCCGCGCCGCGCGTATGGGATAGATTTTTGTATTGAATGGTTCCGAGTTATCGACCTCCAACACATACTCGTAACCCAATGATGTGCTCGCTTGTACTCCTACTAGCTCAGAATGTTTTTTTAATAAATTTCGTACTCGTTCAACTTTCTCATCTGGACATTTAAAAGTATCGACTATTTTATTCTCCTCTTCAGGTACCTCTAAAATATTTACATTCAACCCATTGTCATCTTCAGTGACTTTATAACTAGTCATCCAGGGCAACTCTACGACCCCTGTGAAGTTGGCACGACATTCTTTAAATTTTAAAAAAACAATGATAGTTCTAGTAGCACTTTTCATAGTTCTAGAGTTCCTGATAGAAAATAAAAAGAATTCCGCATTTTTAATACAAAAAAATAGCAAATGAAAAATTGTCGAGCTAACTTCGCGAATCTAGCACGACACTTCCTCCTGTAATCTATAAGAAACCAATAAATATCACAACTTTTAGCAAGAGTTCCCGTTAGTTCTAATTGAGTTTCATCTCTATATGTAATTAAAATAAAAAATTGCAACAATTAGGTTATTTGCATAAACGACGTATATTGTACCCAGCACGACACTCGACAAAAAAGTGTTGTGCTGATTCTTTCTAGCGCATTTTTCGATATATATCGACAGTTCTACATGAGTTCTAACAACTACGACCACTTTTAGCCTGAGTTCCAGTGTCTAACCGTTTTTAAATAATCCTTTAATTATTTGATCTAGCACGACACTCGTAAAAAAGTGTCGTGCTGATAATTTCTAACGAATTTTTCGATATATATATCGACAGTTCTACATGAGTCCTAACAACTACGACGAACCTTTAGCCTGAGTTCCAGTGGCTAATCATTTTTAAATAATTTTTTAATTTTCTGTCTAACACGACACTCGGAAAGAAGTGTCGTACTAATCATTTCTAGCGAATTTTTCGATATATTTCGATAGTTCTACATGAGTTCTAATAGCTACAATCACTTTTAGCCTAATTTCCAATGTCTAACCATTTTTAAATAATTTTTTCATTTTTCGTCTAGCACGACACTCGGAAAAAAAGTGTCGTGCTGATCATTTCTAGCGAATTTTTCGATTAATCCGACTGAACGGTCCATATCTAAATTGCGTTTTGGAGGTATTTTTTCGAAGGTGTGGGATAAAACAATGACACCTGCAAATATCAAATCTGGCTTTAAAGCTACGGGTATATACCCCTACGATGCTAGCGCTATTCCAGACATAGCATTTGTTCCTAGTACTGTAACAAATCGAGAATTTTTGGAATCAGAGCAAAGCGCAGAGAAAAATATATGTACGGACAAAGGACAAATAACGATAAATCCAAAGAGTTAGACAATGAAGCAAAAAATGAAAAAACATGCAAAACCAAACATACGTCTCAAAAGTCGGATTCCACCCGAAAACAACTTCAACCATCCACATCCGGTATAACGCACAATCAATTAAAAAGAACTGACAAGGGCAAAAATGAAATTTCAACATTAAGTGGAAGACGCCGCAAACTAAAGGAATACCTTCTTTCAGAAAGAAGGAGTGAAAATTATTCCAGCATTAGTATTCACGATGAATCTAGTAATATGGTAGATTTTAATTCTGATTCTCAAAACAGCAGTGGAGAGAATCTTAACGTTTCTTTTAAAGAGATATTCAAAACTCCTGACATAGTCAAAACTAAAGTCAAAACATCAAGGAAGCTAGCAGTTAATTGTAAAGCTCAGGTAATCAAGAAAAGCCTCTTTAATGAGGATGAAAACCAAACGGTTATTAATAATACTGCAATTCTAAAAAAACCGGCAAAAAAAATCCTAAAAGAATCTTGGTACTGTTAGTTATGCATGGAAGATCGGCAAGAAGATATGAGACTTTGCAATACTTGCAAAGAATATGTTCACGAAGCATGTGTTAGCCTTACAGCAACTGATAAACTGAAAATTTTTATCTGTCCATTATGCGAACAATGAGTTGTTATTTAGTGTTACATATTTTGGAACAAATCGTTTAAGGTCTGTAAACTTCTTTTGTTCTTAATTTTGAGATTAAAATATCTGTATAAATAACTGTTTTATTTGTTGTTATTATTTGTTTACAACATTTTTTATACTTTTGTTATGGCCATATTACCTTTACGACTAATTCATATAAAATCTAGGACGGCCATATTTCCCACAATAGCAATTTTTTTAAAAATGTTGTCAAATTGCTAATGATTTTTCAAAATGCATTTTTTTTAGTTTATATATGCGCATAATATAACCCAGGTGTCGTTGGCACCATGAACAGTTTAAAAAGATTACTAACTTTTTCATCATCATCATCATTTTGTTATCGACCTTACTTAAGGTCGGTTTGACGCAGCTCTCACTTCTTTTCTATTCTGTGCTAATTTTATATTCTTACGATGACGAGCCCCAAGTACCCCCTCCCGGAGATCCGAATGAGGGAGTATTTTACCTCCGGACAAGAATTTTACTTGTGAGCTCTCCATCATATGTATTTCGTGTTTTAGGCCACGCACACCTGGGAAATATTGTGGTAGGCTCCCATATCTTTCCACAACGCAGTTTTAAAAGATTTTAGCAAAAAGCCGTATCCGTCATGGCCAACCCCCAACAAGCTTGTAAATTATTGAGGATCGCCCGAGACCAACCGACCCTCCTCCAATATCTTTTAGCCAGCAATGCTGCTGCCCCTTGCTGCGCCTTTTAATCGCCTTTTACGATAAGCAGGCTTACTATAGTAGTATTCTTTATCCCCTACTATAGGGAAACTAACTTTTTAGAAAATCTCAATGATACCTTAATTTGGCCATATTGCCTCCACTTCCCTTAGTTCGTATGTGAATTTTATACTTTTAACTTTTGAATTTAATTCATTACGGAATTCATCACCACTTGATATAGAAGTGTCAAAAACGGTAAAAATGTAATCCACGTACCTTATCCATATTCTTGGGAAGTATTTAGAATTCTCTTTAAACTCAGTTTCAAAGCGCGACATAAACAAATTAGCTATGAATGGTGAAAGGCTGTTTCCCATTGCTGTCCCTTCATGTTGTTCGAACAATTTGTTGTTAAATTGAAAACAGTTCTGGGACATGCAATATGAAATAAGCTTGATATACTCCTCTATTTTATCGTTATGAATGTTACTATCTATTAGAGCATCCTTTAAAAATGTCAAGGTACGTGGTATAGGAACACTAGGGAATAATGAGCTGACGTCAAATGAAACTAAGATTTCGTTCTCTTCTAATGTGATATTCTTAACTTTATTAATGAACTTTAAAGAGTTTTCTACAGCCAAACTATTTATCTTTAAATTCTTAAGTTCATTTGACAACCACTGTGATAACCGATAAGTCGGTGGGTTGATACCTGAAACAATTGGTCTCATCGATTTATCATTCTTGTGAATTTTAGGCAAGCAGTACATTTTTGGAATTTCTGTGTTTGAAACTGTCAAGTTTAATTCTAATGTGAATGAAATTAGGTTTTGGGCATTCCTTCAAAACAGTCTCTGTTGTTTTTTAATATTTTATTTAAGGGAATTTCATTTTTCCTCTTTGTGACTATTGGTCTATAAGGACACTTATACATCAAAGTTTCTACTATATCAACATAGTCCTGTTTGTCTAGAATGACCAACCTACTACCCTTGTCCGCTTTTAAATAAAAGCAATCTTTCTGTATCAATTCTTTAATAACCAGAAGGTCTTTTCTTGCCTGTTATGAGACTTTTCTTGCGGAGGAACGCAGTTTATCCGAAAGTTGAATTTTGCACGCGTTCCTAATGTCGAAAATTAATAAATTATTTTAAAATGGTTAGCCGCTGGAACTCAGGCTAAAAGTGGTCGTAGTTGTTAGAACTCATGTAGAATTGTCGATATATATCGAAAAATTCGCTAGAATGATCAGCACTATACTTTTTTCCGAGTGTCGTGCTAGACCGAAAATTTGAAAATGGTTAGGCACTGGAACTTAGGCTAAAAGTAATCGTAGTTGTTAGAACTCATGTAGAACTGTTGATATATATCGAAAAATTCGCTAAAAATGATCAGCACGACACTTTTTTCTGAGTGTCGTGCTAGACCAAAAATTAAAAAATTATTTAAAAATGGTTAGACACTGGAACTCAGGCTAAAAGTTGTCTTAGTTGTTAGAACTCATGTAGAATTGTCGATATATATCGAAAAATTCGGTGGAATTGATCAGCACGACAATTTTTTCTGAGTGTCGTGCTAGACCGAAAATTAAAAAATTATTTAAATATGATTAGACACTGGAACTCAGGCTAAAAGTAATTGTAGTTGTTAGAACTCATGTAAAACTGTCGATATATATATATATATATATATATATATATATATATATATATATATCGAAAAATTCGCTAGAAATGAACAGGACGACACTTTTTTTGCGAGTGTCGTGCTAGACCGAAAATCAAAAAAATATTTAAAAATGGTTAGCCACTGGAACTGAGGCTAAAAGTTGTCCTAGTTGTTAGAACTCATGTAGAATTGTCGATATATATCGAAAAATTCGGTAGAAATGATCAGCATGGCAATTTTTTCTGAGTGTCGTGCTAGACCGAAAATTAAAAAATTATTTAAATATGATTAGACACTGGAACTCAGGCTAAAAGTAATTGTAGTTGTTAGAACTCATGTAAAACTGTCGATATATATATCAAAAAATTCGCTAGAAATGAACAGGACGACACTTTTTTCCGAGTGTCGTGCTAGACCTAAAATCAAACAAATATTTAAAAATGGTTAGCCACTGGAACTCAGGTTAAAGGTGGTCGTAGTTGTTAGAACTCATGTAGAACTGACGATATATATTGAAAAATTCGCTAGAAATGAACAGGACAACACTTTTTTCCGAGTGTCGTGCTAGACCGAAAATTAAAACATTATTTAAAAATGGTTAGCCACTGGAACTCTAGCTAAAAGTAATCGTAGTTGTTGGAACTCATGTCGAACTATCGATATATATCGAAAAATGCGCTAGAAGGAATCAGCACTATACGTTTTCGTCGAGTGTCGTGCTGGGTACAATATACGCCGTTTATGCAAATAACCTAATTGTTGCAATTCTTTTATTTTAATTACATATAGAGATGGAACTCGATTAGAACTAACGGGAACTCTTGCTAAAAGTTGTGATATTTATTGGTTTCTTATATATTACACGAGGAAGTGTCGTGCTAGATTCGCGAAGTTAGCACGACAATTTTTCATTTGCTATTTTTTTGTATTAAAAATGCGGAACTCTTTTTATTTTCTATCAGGAACTCTAGAACTATGAAAAGTGCTACTAGAACTATCATTGCTTTTTTAAAATTTAAAAAATGTCGTGCCAACTTCACAGAAGTGACTCTACGTCCCTTACCTTCACCAAACTCTTATCACAATTAATTACCATGCCCATTTTCTTCATACAATCTACTCCTAGAATACTTTTTGCTGAGTCCAGGAACGATGATAAACTCCTGCTCACAGCTTATTAATCTAATTTCTACCCTTAATATGACAATACTATTCACTACAGCAAACTTTTTCGTATTATGAGCTATTAAATGACTCCTTTTTATCGGCATAACTCTATTTTGAATTTCATGCTGGATCTTCTTAACGAATTCCTCCGATATCAAACTCGCCCCTGTTCGTGAATCGAGCAACGATCCAACACACCTATTTAAAATTTTAATTTCAACCACCGGCAAACAAATTTTCTCTTCCTCTTCTGGTTCCTTTTCTTCTCAATGTCCATAAATTCGCGTGGATGTTCATATTTATAAATCTTAATTTCTATTGGTTTTTAACTGTTTATAAAAATCCTGGCTAGCTCTGGTCTCTCCACTAGGTCCTGGTTGTCCTTCCACCACCTGCGTTTATGTCCTTCTACTAGTGTCCTGTCCTTCAGATCTCTCATTATTTCCACTCGTCGACTTCTGGCGAGCTATGTTGCCTCTGTACTCCTGGTCTTTGATTAGCTCCCTTCGCACTGCTATTACTCCTAAAATACTTTCCTAGTGGCCCCCAGTTGTTCCTGAAATTTTGATTTGTCCCCCTATGGTTATACACATTTCCCCTTCTACTCTCAAATCATATTGAATTTATATTCCTGTTAAAATATGTTTCAACACTGGAAACACTGGAGTTGTTGCATAATTAATATAAACGTTTTAATTGAAAACTATAGTGCAGTTTTGGATATACGTTTAATTACTTGATTAAAGTACACATTTGCATTCTGCTATGTACAGATTATGTTCTACAGAAGCAGTGAGTTAATTTAAATGCGAAAGCACAATAGTTTCACAACAAAACCACCACATCGTCATATAAAGCTTACCAAAGTTTGAAATTTGTTCGGCACAACTTTACTAGCTCATTGCAAGGGAGAATCGAGTCGTGTTGGTAATTCTTAGTGCGTAATTGGAATACCGCAAGAACAGAGCGTTGAGGGACCAACTAATGTCATTTACCAACACCCAACAGCGTTCTTCATTAAATATAAATGGGTACTAAAATTCTAGACGTTGAGTTTAACAACCGTACGGTTACCGGTTGCACTCCCACATTTCAAGTGCTGCCATTTATATGCTAAAATGTATTCTTAAATGTCTATTCGTGAGTAGAGGATATAAAACGTATAAATCTTGGTATCATAAATAAAGTGTAGTTAGGGTTTAATACGTCTAATGTTTTAGGTGATTTTTATATCCTTACGCGTATATTCATTTATAGCGAAGAATAGGAATGAAAGTTTTTATGACAATATTAACTTTGATACGGTCATTTTTACTTGTTAGAAGACAGTTAAACTGTTATGGTTTTTTCAATGTTTGATCGTTTACACGTTGTTGCAGTATAAAATGACAACTTTGTAAAATGCCAACGTCAATTCAAGTGTAATAACGTTTTTTAACTCTCGGAGATATTTCTTGTCATTGTGATTTCTATCATGATTATTTTCTAAAAGTAACAAAGTTGCATTTTTTAGAAGAGAGCATGTTTAAAGTTACACAAAATATCCCAGTTGGTGCTACGAATCGTCGCTACGATACACGGCGCATATTATAGAGATGCAGTTGGAACCTCCATGAAAGCTGAGACCATTGAAGAAACTTGGTGCTGTCGACGGATTTTACCCAGGAGTGACAAGAAACACCACCTCTGTCTCGGAGGAAAGACGTGATCTTGTGAGCTCCGCGGTTTTCAGCACTTGTCACAAATTCTTTTTAGAATATCGTATCTATGTAGACTTTTAACGCCATTTCCTTTTCCAACCCTATTATATACACGCTTCTGTCTTTCTGTATCTCCCCCTCGTGTTCTTCTATTGATATTGATTGCTTATTTTCGATGGTATCCAGTCCGGCTCTTACAATTTTATTTTCTTTGAAAACATCTTTATCTGTGGATTCGCGTTCACCACCCTCTTCAATGCATTGTCTTCTGCATTTCTTTTGACGTTCACGATCACTATTAACGCGCGTTCATATCCTTTCATAATTTCTTTTGCATTCCTCAGCTCGCTTGAATAGTCACTTGTAGACCATGTGAGATCTATTATCTCGTTTAATGACTCCTTATTCTCTGTTTTTTTCATAATTCCTTTTATTTATTTGTGTAATTGCCTCGTCTCTCTTCTCTTGCATAATCCACTTCATAGTGGTGGTTTTGCGTTTCCACGTCTTTAGTTTCTTTTTGCATGTATTCTATTTTCAATTGTCCTTCTGATACACTTCACTTTTCTTGCATAGCTGCCTCCAGATTCTCAATAGCCTCCTTCATTTCCACTATCTTAATTCTAGCAGCCCGATACTTCAGTCTGTTTATTCATTCTTTATTTCAGTTTTTGTGTTTGATTGCTCTACTCTTAGCTTAATAACTCCATTTCCATTATTGCTGATTTTAGCGTATCCTGGACCTTCTTTAATATTTCCGGCTTTTTTATTTGAGGGTTTCTTTCTAACATCTTCATCTGGAGTTTCTAAGCGCTTTCTTTTAATTGTTGCTTGGAGTCTGGATGGTGAACTCTCCCTACTCCTGAATGGTATAACAATACTACTCGTAGATTTCTTTGGGGGTGATCTATTTAATGAACTTATTACTCTTGGGTCGATTACTTTTGTTCAATCATATTATCTGTTATCTAGCCTATTATTCTTCCCGATTCTTGTTCCAGTCGCAGTAACCAGCGCCCCTGACAGGCCCTCTAGAAGGACACTGAGCGATTGCCGGCCGACGGTCGAGGGGGCTCTTTTCCGTCCACTCCCAATATTGACCGATACTAGGGTATCTCTCCCTTACATCGTAGACTTATTCTTATCTTTTCTGCTTTCTATTTAATATACTATTATGTCAATTTCTTGCCAGTAATGCGAGTGCCGTCATCCGTATAATCCAGTCTTTTACACACACGTGCCCGCCCGCACACACACACACACACACACACACACACACACATATATACACACTATATATATATATATATATATATATTGCTGTGGATATCGGGAACACTCGAGCTCGCCTCTGTTGGGCCGTCATAAAAATTTTCTGAAATAAAAAAAATTCTTACAATACCTTTGGAACGCCTCCTTATTTCTGCATACCTCGGCTAACTCTAAAATCTGCTTCTTCTTGGATACCAACCATCCTAAATTCGCCCTTTCTCACATATACAGTCAAATGAAATTACCACTCAAATAATGCAACAAAACATACAACCTTTTTATTTACTTACACATGATAATAAGTTTCCATAAGCACGAAAATATTTACACATTCGTATATACAGTTTGATAAAAAAAAATGTTACCATCGCAATTTTTAAATCTTTTAAAATTTCATGATTTTAATATATTCCAACAATTTTATTTTATACGAGTAGATGGACTCGTCGTGCAACCCTAAATCGATTTTATTCTGGTCTATTTTGAGCTCAGTATAACCCAGTTACTCTAAATGCTTTTACACATCGCATTTTTGTTTAAAGTAAAGCTAAAGACCCGTTTACTCCTTACAACAACATTTTTATGTCATTAATAAACATTTTAAATAATCAATATTAAATGTCCTGTACATATACCCCTTTAAATGAGTTTTTATGGTAATAAAATACACCCCCAATAAGTTAAAACACTCAAGCATAAGATACCAACACAAATGTTCAAGCAAAAGCAAGAAATTAATTTTCTTTAGTTGGAGTAAGCTTCTTCCCTCATTACCTCTGAAGATGTGTTCCAAAACCCTCGTCGTTGTGTCCATATACTTCCTGATTGTACCTGGGTTGATGCGTGGTGGTGCAGCTCTAGTGGGCGCTGGGCGTATGTCTTTGGTGTGGATCTTAATATCTCCCCGTTCAAGTCGAACTCAATAGCTGTTGGGTTCGGCTTTTCTTTGAATTGGTTGAGGTCTGGTCCATTTTGATTCGAACCGACTCGTGGATGACAGATGATTTGAGATCTTAAACATATTGTGGCGCAAGAATAAGCCATATCTTGGCTTGTGGTGGCGTTCGCGTTCTTGTATTCGCTTGGTGCGGCGCCATCTAGCTTTTCTGTAGTTGCCTACTTGTGGGCGTGGAGTTCTCCCGGAGAGGTAGATGCGGTCGCAAGGGTATCTTTTGGGACATCTGTCCAATGGTTGTGGAGCTCGTACATGTTGGAGCAGATTGACGAGGCCTGTGTAATTGGCCTGTGTTCTTCATGGGTTGGTGTCCAGTGGTAATAGGCGTCTTCGCTGATGCTGGCCGAGGTAGATGGTTGTGTCAGCCCATTTATCACCGATTGGAATTTTTCAGGAAGGCTGCTGAACTCGGGTAAGGATTTGATTAGGGACTGGTGAGTTGCAGTTGGCGTTGGTGGTGTGTTGGTGGTGACACGCGTTACCCTTCTGCTCTAGTGGAGCGTGTGGCGGTTGTGTGCTCTGAAGTATATGGAGTCTCGTTCGTATTACATTAATAGCTTCTGATGTCAAAACCAGAGTTGCCCCAGTATGACGTCCTCCGCCCGGTTAGTTACTACGAGAAAGGTTTCGTAGTCCGTCACGTGTCCGAGGGTGAATAACGTGCGAACTTTCCTTTGATGGCAATTTCTGTCCCTGCTCCGGTTAGATGAGCGGTGGTATGGTAGGATTTTACCCATGAGCCTGCCGTCCTCGTGTTCTAATAGCCAGATAGAACCTAAAAGAAGAATGCGAGGTCTAAAGCGTCCCCCAAAATAGGAAAGAATAAAAATGCTGAAAGATACAGCATGTGTAACAGAAAGTGTGAGAGCACACGTGTCCGTGTTGAATTGTAAAACGTAGGTAATGTTTATGCTCATGCTAGTAATTATGTGTGTGTAGGTGATGTTGGTTTATCCTTAGCTTTCTCCTTACACAACTTAGTGTGCTAAGCCGCATAATGAGTACTAAACCCTCTAATCACTACAAGGTGATAAAGTAAGGAGGAGGAGCAGATATGCTAGTTTCGCTTTATATAAAGAACTAAAATCTCACAGGTGGTATTTGAAAATCTTCCGCCAATTATTAGACATATATGTAAACAATGCCTGGCTGCTTTATCAAAGAGAATATTCCGCGTTCAATATAAAGAAAACTCTGCCTCTGAAAACATTTAGATAAAAAATTTTTTACGTTCACTGATCACCACTCGTAAGATAGAAATTGACAGACTTTTCTCTTGGGAGGCTCCTGCAAAAAGTGACGCGTTGCTATCCGACCTTTCAGAATATACCCGTTGATCACTTTCCAACAACTACAATAAAAAGCTGTTGTAGGTTATGCTTTAAAGGTCAAATAATATTTTCATGTCAAAAATGCAACATACTATTGTTTATAATCGAATTTCGAAATTGTTTTATGAGTTACCAGAAAAACAAATGTTTTTTATACACGATGATTCACAACTTTATAGAAATATTTTAATTGATGCTTAATAATGAGTGATATATTATTTTTGCAAAAAAAAAATATAAAAATTGGAACCGTGTGTCTTCAAGGTGTGTATAAAAATAATGAGGTGATTAACCACGCGCTTTAATTGAAATTCCTAGGTGAGTGACCTCCAGTATAATGTTTATGTTGCATGATAAGTGTGGTATAGGGTTTAACAGAACCAAAACTTGATGTTTTATTATTAGCGGTACCAATGATACCGACATACTTTTCAAATAATGTTTATTGGTTACTCATTAGTGAACTGCATTTTTTGAGTAGTAATACACACAAGGGTGTTCTACTTTACAGGTAGTGAGCTTTTAAAACGCTATTTTCAAAAGCAAAATCTTTGATGTTTCCTACGAAGTTAAAAACTCACAGAAAGCGAAAGTATGATAAAGCTAGAACTGAATAAACATTAAACATCGAATTTTATTGTGTGCCAGCGAATGTTTACTGTCATTCGATCCTTTTAAATTTATGACTGTAGTTATTGGGTATTTTGAACACTCACCAAAAAGGAATTGCAAATGACAATCATGTGCTACTAGTAGCGCTTTGTTGCAAGCTGGCTACTTGTATAGTAGAACACCCATTGTTTTGTTGCCACTTAACTTTGTGGTTCAGTAAATATTAAACACCTATCTTGCCAACTGTCAGGCGCAAGGGTAATTAAGTTAGGATTTCTTGTTGAGACAATAAGCTCGAGATAAGTTTAGATGGAACCCGGTTTATGAGTAAGGAAATCTCTAAAGACAAAGCGGTTAGTAGAGTAATTTGCTCTGGGTAGATCATGAACTTGGATCGGGGGTGGACTACGATCAAAAATAAAGTGAATATTGCGCCACCGAATTTTTGAACACAAATAATGACTAACATTAGCCCATTTGTATAAGGAGAATGCGGAAACCTAAGCCTTATGCCGCTATACAAATATTTTGCACAAATATAACCCTTACGAAATACTTACCCACTTCCACGTTCTAGCTGATAAAGATGCACTGCTACTCCTGTAATTAAACAAAACCAATACTAGCATTGTTTGTACGTTCTGTTAATTATCCCCATTAATTTTATAGATATTAAGAATCAAATCTGATCTCATTTCAAATAATAATCATAGACATAACCAAAATAGGTTTCTATTCTTTTAATTTACCTATTAGCGAAAATATCTATTTACAAAAAAATTTCTCAACGAGTGCACATCATTATTAATTTGATTTAGTAGTATTGTTTGTTACATCCTAAAAATTTTCAGTCATTTTTCATACTGGTATTTAAAACTTGCATTTTAAGAATGGCTAATGATATACTAACAAGATTCTATTTAGTATGGAGTAGCACCACGATAGACTTCACATATAGGTATTAATTAACTTCAACTTTCTCGTTATTTCTAAGTTTCAATTAAGCATATGTAATCTAACCAGTGAACAAGGAATTTTGAATATCAGTGTATTGTTAACAACTAATACTATTTAAAATGAAATAATTTAGTTTCCTGGACCAAAATAATTTTTAGTTTTTCTAGTTAGGTATTTTAAATTTATTATTTCTAAAAGCTAAACCATTTTTACATACTGCCCTGTCTGATTTTCAACGGCACTTATAAAAAAATAAAAATGGGGTCTGTGTAAAGTTCACTTCAAAATCACAAGGATACTATTGTTGAATATAGAATTGATGTGGACTGTAATTAGTAAATAGACATTGAATAGAACTGATTGAAATTTATTTTCTGTTAAAATACATGAGAGTGCTGTTTAGTATTCTAGAACTCAAACCCGAACGAATCCAATAGTAAGGCAGGCCGTTACAAGCAGTTGAGCGGCGTTGCCAATAATATTTAATGGAACTTAAATTTGATGATAAACTTATTAACAAAAAAAAAAGTAAACAACGTATTACAAAAAATAAACATAGCCCCCACCTTGAAGGGCACATTCAAAAAAAATTGAAACAAGAAAATATTGCTACATGTAAGTCACTGATTCACTACTTGGAAGTAAGCACAAGTCTCTAATGGAACGTTTTATGCAACCTTGTTGAGTGTTTATTTCGGCTACTCTTGAAACACCATCTTTTCCGGGAAAAAGCTTCACAATTCGTCCAAGATTCTACCGAAAGGAGGGCAAGCTTGTGTTTTTTATTAAAACAAGACTACCCTGTTCAATAGGCGTAGCATTTTCCTTCCATTTATATTGCTTATGTAATTGAGTCACATATTCTTTGGAAAACCTATTCCAAAATTGTTGTTGTAATTGTTGTATGAATTGTAATCTCGTCAATCGATTGGGTACTACATCACAAACATCGAGGTCTGGAGGTGAAGTAAGGGAACGACCTAGGAGAAAGTGGGATGGTGTTAAAGGGATCAAATCAGATGGGTCATTTGACATTGCAAATAGAGGTCGCGAGTTAAGTACTCCTTCAATCTGGATTAATAGGGTATTGAATTCTTCATAGGTGGTAACACTATCTTTTAATACTCGTTTTAGATGAAATTTCATGCTCTTTACAGAGGCCTCCCATAGACCACCAAAGTTAGGGCTATATGGGGGAATAAAGTGCCATACAAAACCTGTATTGGCAGCAAAAGTTAACAGAGAGTTTTGGTTTTTATATAGAAATTGACCTAACTCCTTTAGTTCACTGTACGCTCCCACAAAAGTTGATCCATTGTCGGAATATATGTGTGTTGGAACACCTCGTCGCGAAGTAAACCGCCGTAAGCATGATATAAAACATTCACTAGTCAAATTATTGACTAGTTCTAGGTGAATTGATTTTGTAGCAAAACAAATGAAAACACAAATATAGGCTTTTGTTGTTTGACGCCCCCTCCCTTTGCAATCGGCTATTAAAAAGGGACCAGCATAATCAATACCAGTATGTTGAAATGGAAATGATTGTTTAACACGCAAATCGGGAAGATTTGACATAGGCGCGATGCAAAATTTAGGTTTAACTTTAAAACACGACATGCATTCCTTAATTACTTGCCTGGCTAAGTTTCGTGCACCTATTATCCAATAAAATTGCCTCACAGCCGCTAATAAGGACTGTGGCCCAACGTGTAATAGAGATTGATGTTTTTGAATCAAAATTAGTTTAGAAATAATATGTTTGGAGGATAGTAAAATAGGATGCTTTACATTATAGTCAAGTGAAGTAAAACGTAGTCTTCCTCCAACTCTAAGAATATCGTTGGCGTCGATAAATGGCTGAAGAGCTAATAATTTATGGTTTTTTGGTAACTCCTTTTTGGATTTGAGCAAGTTTACTTCTGATTCCAACAATTCAGATTGGGCAAGTTTAATTTACTTTAATCGTGATTGGTTAATTTTATGTGCGCTAAGAGGTTCTAGATTAATTGATTTACTTTCTATCTTCTGTTTAAGATTTGTAATGAATCTACAAATATATGCAGTAACTCTTAACAATCTACTAAAATTAGAATATCTTGTAAAGAAGAACGATTGTTCCAAAATTGGTTTCTTTTCTTGAAGTACCAGTATATTTTTAGGTTGAACTTTTAGTTCAGGTAATTCGTTAGTTGGCAACGAAACAAGGGAAGATTGACAGTTTAAAGGATGGCTTAAAAACTCTGGGCCATGCCACCATAATTGCGAATTTATAAGACCTACAGGTTGAAGACCTCTTGAAGCTAGATCTGCAGGGTTAGCCTTACTTGGAACATACTTCCAATTTTGTATATTTGTAAGGTCTTGTATCTTAGAAATTCTATTGGCAACAAAGTGTTGAACCTTTGCGGGCTTCAACTTAAGCCAAGCGATCAGAATTTGTGAATCGCTCCAATATATAATAGGAATTGATTCATGCAAAATCTTATTTACTTGATCTGATAACTCGGCTCCCAAGAGAGCAGCGCACAGTTCTAACCTCGGAATTGTGGTAGGTTTTACTGGGGCAACCTTTGATTTTGAACATAGAAGATAAGAATTAAATGTGTTTCTATCGAAATTGAAGCTGCGTGCATATATACACGTAGCGTATGCGGTCTGACATGCATCTGAAAAGCAGTGCAGTTCAATTAGCTTGAAATGCTGTGGAATAACATTTCTTGGAATTTTTAGATCATTCTGAAGACGCAATTGTAACACAAATTCATTCCAGGTTTCCAACAGGTCACCAGAAACGGGTTCATCCCAGCCAAAATTTCGGGTCCATAATTGATGGATAAGTAGTTTGGAAATAATAATTGTTGGGCTGAGAAGACCTAATGGATCATAGAGCTTTGATATGTGTGATAAAATTGATCTTTTTGTTACATCCTCAGATATAATGATAAATGGTGTAATAATAAAAGTTAACAAATCGGCTTGGGTGAGCCATTGAATGCCAAGTGTTTTTGAAGATTCTGTTTTCCCTAAATTAAGAACTGAATTGGAAATATTTTTATTAGGAATTTTATCAAGAAAATCCCTTGAATTAGAGTTCCATTTTCTAAGTTGAAAATGACCAGAATTGAGTATAGTTGAAATTTGATGACATACAATTTCTAATGATTTTAGATCATCCGATCCCGTTAGTAGATCGTCGACATAGAAATCACCCTTGATAGTTTTTGATGCTAATGGAAATTTTTCTAAATTTTCTTCTGCCAACTTGTTTAGACATCGAATAGCTAAATATGGGGCGGCAGCAGTGCCATCGGTAACAGTTTTAAGTTGAAAAATAGATAGATTTTGATATGGAGTATCTCTCCAAACAATACGTTGTAAAGGTTGATGATCTGGGTGCATTAATATCTGCCGATACATTTTGCTTATATCTGCCGATACCGCATAAGTATATTGTCGAAATCGGATCAGAATATCAAATATATTGTTTTGTATTTTAGGTCCCGTATATTGTAAATCGTTTAGAGACCATCCACTCGTACTTTTACAACTTCCGTCAAAAACAACGCGTAGTTGTGTCGTTATACTGGATTCCTTGTAAACACTGTGATGTGGTAGGTAATAACT
This sequence comes from Platerodrilus igneus, assembly GCA_036346225.1. Lineage (NCBI taxonomy): Eukaryota > Metazoa > Arthropoda > Insecta > Coleoptera > Lycidae > Platerodrilus > Platerodrilus igneus. The sequence goes on along the minus strand of JARFIW010001436.1, from coordinate 4,206,495 downwards.
TGGTGAATCTAAATGATGAGTATTAGTTATATCTTGCAGATGGCCTAATTCACTATACTCAGTTATAAATTGCTTATATGATGTGCTTAGATCTGATTTTAACATTAACCGTTTTTCTATAGAATGAAATCTCTTAACTGCATTGTAATAAGAATCTTCTAATAAATCTGGGGTACATTTTAAGGGCAACTTAACTACAAATTGACCATTGGAAGCTCTAGTTGTATCCTTTTGAAATAACTGTTCGCATTCTAAATCATTTTGTGACATAAACTTTGTATTAGATATTTCTTCCAGTTCCCAGAATTTTTTGAGTTGTTCGTCTTCAGAATAGTATGTAGCTGTAAAATTGAGTACAGCGGAAGGGTTATTGTTGGGTTTATCAATAGGGGCTAAACCTGTTACCACCCAACCAAGTTTTGTATTTTGAAGTGCTGGCAAATTTTTACCTAACCTAATTTGACCTTGGGATAATAGCGACCAAAATTCACCAGCTCCAATTAGCATGTTAATATTTCCAGGCTCATGAAAATACGGATCTGCTAATTTTATATCTTCGGGAATGTTCCATGAAGAGTAATTTAAAAATTGTGAAGGCATTTTTGTACTTATAGTAGGTACAACTAAACAATTAATTGTTGCTGAAAATTAATAATTGAAAATATTTGAAAATATCTTGACTGAACATTTTTTATTAATAATTGACTCAGCTTGGTTTATACCTATAATGGGAATATAGGTTTTGGTTAATGGCATGTTAAGTTTCTCACAAAAATCTTGTGTAATTAAATTCGATTGCGCACCACTGTCTAAACTTGCTCTCCCAGTATGTAATTGATTGTGACTGTCTTTAATTTGAAATGTTTCTGTGGATCGAAGCACTTGTGTGGCACAAACTTTGTTTTTAACTAATAGATTTGTTTCAGTATTAGACTGCGAATCAGTTGCATGATTATTATCTAACGCATCATTATGCAATAGTGTGCTGTGTCTTTTGGAGCATTTTTTACAATGACCTAATCGACACTGTTCTTTATTATGACCAGTTCTAAGACAATTAACACAGAGCTTTAAATGTTTTACTTTTTGGATTCTATCTGCTGGAGAGAGTTGTAAGAAGCTACTACAGACATATATAGTGTGTTCTCCTTGACACAAATTGCATTTTATTGCATTTACTGCAAGATTGCACTTAACCGAATATTTTTTATTAAATCTTTTATAGTTATTGTGATACAAATTGCCCGTATCACGCGATTGGTGTGATTTTGATTGATTTTGTTGCCAATTTTCTAGCGCATCTGCTTTTTTATTTAGAAAGTCAAAAAATTCTTCTAATGTGGGTAATTCAGTTGAAGGCTGAAATTCTTCCCACTTTTTTTGCAAATTGGGATCTAATGTTGACGTAATTAAATATACAAGGTAGATGTCCGAGCTTTCTTTAGCGTTTAATTTTAAGTTTTTTAATGCTGCCAAATGTGTAGCAGTTTCATCGAGTAATTTTCGATATGCTTGTGCTGATTCCTTGTGAATGGAATCTGTTTGAAAAATAGCCTTTAAGTGATTATTGGCTAAAATGCGTTTTTTATCGAACCGAGTGGATAAAGTTTCCCACGCGGTTTCATATTGATCTTGTACAAAATCAATCCCCTCTATAATTTGTTTGGCGTAACTTACCAACGAGGTTCGCAAGAGGTTGTACTTGTTTGCTTTACTAATATCTGGATTATTGTGTACTATAGCTAAATAATTGGTTTTAAAATTGAGCCAATTTTCATAATCGCCTTTGAATGGTTCTAATCGAATTTTTGGTAAAAGATTACCTTGAAAATTGTTTGCACTTGCACTTATTGAATTATTATTTTGAACAGTATTGTTTTCACGTGCAACTGTATTTGTTCGAATATAATTTTTTAAAGCTCCGAGAGTTCGAAAAAAATCGCTTTCAAATTCCCGCCTTACTTTACAATGAGCATCAAGAGTCTCATCAGTACATTTTTCTTCAATTTCTTTCTGTAAAGAATCAAACTCATCAAAGATCGTATTATAATTTTCGACCCTAAACTCAACATCTGCTACACTCGGATTATCGGTATCCAAAGTGTTTAAAAATATCTTTAAATTGTCTATACGCTGTATAAGAGAATGTCTATTCCTTATTAATTGTTTCAGCGTCATAATTGCTAATAGAATAACATAAATTGAATGTAAAATTGTAAAATAAATCTACTTCTACTTGCAATTGTCGGTAGGTTTACTTTTTATAGGATTTGTAATGGTTTATGATAGTGAAATAATAGAAATTAGGTAAGTACATATTAAAAAATAAGGAACGAACTGACCTCATTTAACATCCAGCTACCCATTATATTTTCGCTACATTTCACCATGAAGAGCATGACTCAGAACGGATTGGCCTGCAGTTTAGTCTTGGCATTAGGTTACCTGCATCCAACATATCATCTGTACAATGGTCCACTTCACTCAATAGAGTTGAATATTGCTTAATGTTGCTTAGAATTCTGCTGGACTATTTTCTACCCTCGCTTATTCACTTGTAGGAACACGCATTTTCGAATATTGAAATAATTGTATATTGAACTAGAAGACTGCAATTTAATTGAAATTGCCGCTAATGCACATCCTCGCTCAAGGACCAATTTTTATGTTGAATATAGAATTGATGTGGACTGTAATTAGTAAATAGACATTGAATAGAACTGATTGAAATTTATTTTCTGTTAAAATACATGAGAGTGCTGTTTACTATTCTAGAACTCAAACCCGAATGAATCCAATAGTAAGGCAGGCCGTTACAAGCAGTTGAGCGGCGTTGCCAATAATATTTAATGGAACTTAAATTTGATGATAAACTTATTAACAAAAAAAAAGTAAACAACGTATTACAAAAAATAAACAACTATAAGGTCAAACGACGTAGCATAACTTGAAAAAAACTTAAAAAGCACTTACTTGATTGGAATCCAGATGCTATCAACACTTGGACGTCCTTTCAGAACAAACAACATGCTAGATGTTCAATAACTTACGGAAATATGTACGATGCACTTAAATCATTCCCTGAATTTTATATGCATCTTGAAGCCTTCTTATACCATTACGTATTAGATCGTTATTTAACAAATCACCTACTATGAGCCATAACCAAAAAGTATATCGTAGGTTAATTTACTACTCCGAATTAAGTTTTAGAAATTCTCATATTTTGATGTTCAAGTTAAAACCTATAATTTCCTATCTCTAACTATGTACTTAGTTGCATGTGTTTTTGATGCTTTATAATCATAACACCATGTCTTAGACATCTTTCTGCCGGTGTATCATCGCCATGAATGATCCCTTAGTCAATATATTCACTTCTTTCACTTTTTCTAACGCGGCACCAAGCATAAATGTCGAGGGCCATTGTTATTATCAGAACTCGACCGTTACTACCAACAATCAACGTGAAAGTGCATGTATTTTCAATTTGACAACTGATTGTCAGTTCGACCGTTATAAATATCATTCTATTTATAGGAGGAGGGACTCTTATAAGAGTTTTTTTTTGTCACCGCGCAATTTGAAATGATGCTCCTAGTTCTGAAGCATAAAGTTGGATTAATACAACAAGTAATGAATACAAAAGGTAAACAGAATCGTAAAGCTGGTTATTACTTAGAAATTTACAGAGATATAAAACTTAAACTAACCTTCTATCAAAATAATAGCACAGATATCCATCAAAATATTGCTGGAAAATGAACTTCTTACAGTTTGTATCAAAACTCAAAAAATGCAGTTTACTAATGAGTTACGAATAAAAACTATTTGAAACGTATATGGATGTCATTGGCACCACCAATAATATAAAACATCAATTTGTGGTTTTGTAAACGTTAAACTCCAAACCATACCATGAAATTTTACGATAGGCTTGTCATGCTGCATAAACATTATACCGGAGTTCACTCACCAAGGAATTTCAATAAGAGCGCGTGGTTAATCGCCTCATTATTTTTATACGTACCCTGAATACATTCGGTTCAATTTAATTTTTTAAAAATAATCTTTTTGCCCATTCTTGCCCATTCTTAAGCATCGGTTAAAATATTTGTATGAAGTCTGGATCACCTCGAATATGTGGTTGTTGTTCGTTTGTATATTAAAAAGGAATTAAAAGTTATTGTATGTTTTTTTTACACCAAACTACTGTATTTAAATCAGGCAGTGTATCTTATAAGATACAACTCGTATATTTTTTATAATATATGGGAAAGCAAAACACTCTAAAGTATTTTGGGTGTATCAGATTTTTTTATAATTTTTTAGATGCTTGACAAGTAAAGGACCCAGGGAAGCACAAGGAAAAGTCCAATGGAGAAAAGATGTAGGCCTGGTTTTTGCGATAAGTGTCTTCTCGAATGTTTAACAATACCATATTATATCTACTAATAAGTTCTTCTAGATTTTTGTCTCTCGAGCCAAGATCTTTGGAAACTTATAACTTATTGTGTGAGTTACTTTCCTTTTAATTGTTGCTTTTGTTATAAGATAATTTCGCGCATGCTGTGCTTAAAACAGGCCTATCGTAGCAATTGAGCTTTCCTTTTGATACGTACCTGGACGTAATCAGAAGAAAAGTAAACACCAGGCTAACTACCAACCGCGGAGAGTGGGGGGATTCGTCTACATACCAAAAAACAAAAAAAAAGTACATCGCCCACGTTTATTTATTAACAAACAAAAAAATTAAATACATACATACATACATACAAACAAGAGAACGCAATAAAATAAGCGTTATCATTTCAACGCCAACAATTATATTATATGGACAGATTGGATAGTGGATCCACGAAGTGCGCATTTCGCGGCTAACATGAAATAAAATTCGGTAAAAAAAGGAAAATTAATGCTTAAAATTTTTCAATCGCAAGTATGTTAACTTTAGGTATTAAATGTAACTCTACTCCCTAGCAAGTATGTTAAATTTTGAAGTATTAAAGGTAAATTTAGGTATTAAATGTAAATTTACTCCCTAGCAAGTGTGTTAAATTTTGAAGTATTAAAGATAAATTTAGGTTTTCCATCTAGTACAGGTGTTCAACTTAAGCATTAAATACAGCCCACGTTGTAGCAAGAATTATCGACGTATACTCAGAAGCACCAGCGCAACCAGCTGTTCAACAAGTATGGTGGACTGGTTATACACCATCCACCGTTGATAAATAAAAATCCTTGACATGCAGAACAGAACACAAGGCACATACTTCTCTGCCTCATGATACTTAACTTGCCAACCGGTGGGGGTGGGGGGTGTCAGCATAACAACGTAGCTACCATCGTAACTACAGCAACTGGTCCACGGCAACGAAAAGGTGGGCTACACCCAGAAAGAACGCCTTTGGCCTCCAGCAAAAAAAAGCTAAAAATAGAATCTGGTTAAATGGGGTAAGCGCGGGAACACTCACCAATACACGCAAGAAATCTTTAATTGGCAGAACAACAATAAACGTGCATTGCTTTTAAAGTGATGGAACGAGTAATGTAGAACATATTTCGTCGCACGGGCTGCAGAATGAAATTCAGAATGAATTTAACTAACACCAATTCGAAATCCAAACATCCGTGTTATCGAAACGCGATCCAAACTGGAAAACACGGTTTTACCGGAGAATAGTAGGATATATTCCTTCTACCAATTTTTAGGTGGAAACCCACTAGAACGAAATTATACGTTATCGGAAGGTATAACGCGCTCACGGATATTGACCTATTTAAATATAGCATAATAAACTTTACATTTCAAAGCAAATAGATTTAAATTGAGGAATTATTCGAAAGCGTATTTATTGCAGAAAAATAAATTATACAGGATGTACACTATTTAATTGTAGCCTAAACTTGTCGTTTTTAAAGCAAAAGGGATTTGAGTTGAAAATTATTGGACCGCGTATTGATTATTAACCGGTAAAAATGTTCGGGATGTTCAAAATAACGTAACACTTTGAAAGCCTATTTACACTCTACCTAAGGATTTGGAAAATGTTTTTTCCCAGCTTTAACATGAAGTGGTTGTTACAATTCGAATGCATTCAGCAATTAGTAAGAGAATACAAGAAGATCAAATTCCAATTTTAACACTTCGTTCAAATGATATTTTATTCCTTCAAAGCTACGCAGACGAACTGATACAGGAACCGTTTCCAGTTTGTAAACTCTCTGCTCTTTCTAATAAATAATTAATACTAGTAATAACTTTCCATTACAGTAATTAGTTCCACGATTCAAATCAGAAATAATCCAATTATATACAGAGTTCATATTTGAAATGTGTTGGATAGTCTGACTTTAATTTGCTAATTAAAATTAATGCAAGACCACCGAGTTTAGTAAACATGCCTTCTGGAATTTTAGGTTAAGTATATTTGTAGAACTAATTTACTCTTTGACTTTATTCATACATAATTGTACTAACGGAATTACTCCACGTGTTCGAAATAGACTTACAGTGCTGTTTGTTAAAAAGATGGTCAACCTGCTTTCTACTTCCTACACGAAAATTTGTATATGATCGTATATTTGAATTCTTCAATCCAATTTTTTACCTGGAAACTTAGAATTTACCACGCAAAATAGGAATCTTTAACTTGGGCGACGACATTCACACAAAGAATCTTTGCTTAACCTCTCATCCAAATCAAGTTGTATTTTCTGAAAATGCTTGTCCAGTATTTTTCAAGTTGTCCGTTCCAGAATCGACCCCAAGACTATGGAATGTAGAAGTAGCACGCAAACCTGGCCACCTCAGCTACCTCTATATAATCAGATCAGATTAACATTGGTGCTGTATGCAATTTATTTATTGGGAGGAATTGTAAAAATTATTTGATAAAATCGTAATTTCACAATATAAGCTGTAACATTCCTTTGAAATGACTTATGTGAACCTGGCACCCGATTTTTGCAAAATTTACTTTTCATAGCAGAAAATGTTAGTATTTCGTTTGTAGTTATTTGTAGTAACAATAATATTGTTTGTAGTTCCATCCATAAATACTTATAAATATTTAAAACAAGTTGAAAATGCAAGGCATTGTCGCAACGAACTTCCAAATGTAGACTTACTTTAAAACAATTTAAAGAAATTAAAATTATTATGTTGTAATAATTATAAGTATTCAGATAAAAACAAAAATTTATAAACAACAAAAGAGACATTTTAATATATTTTATTTTATTGAATAAATATTTTAAAAGCTATATATTAGTTCTCATCAATAAGATAAGAAATTTTTTTTTATATGAATCTAATTATTTTCGGTAATCAAAATTTAAGTTTAAACAATGTCTATAATATTGGAATAATTGGCATGAAATGCCATAAATTGTTCAAATATGTGTCGCATATTGATTTTAAACTTATTTGAAATTTTAATTTTCCCGACGGAATATCGCGGGGGCACGGCGTCCCCGTAGGCCCGATTTCAACTGACATCAAAACTTAAGCTCTGGACACCGAGCTGAATCGATTGATGTATCACACATTGATGTCCGACCATTAAAAAGGCCTCGGACACACAGACAGACACACAGACAAATAGATTTCATAAACGAACGAAGTTCGATGAAAATGATCCGCACCCGTCTTTTAGATATTTCAAATCCGTCTTCGCAGGCCTCTTTAGAATCGTTTGTAGTTCTTTCAGTTTCGTCTGTAGTCGAACTGTTCGAAAAATTATAACAATTTAAACACACCAACAATAGCTAACATTGCCAGTTTTTGAGATATCTCAAATCCGTTTTTACAGGTCTCTTTAGAATCGTTTGTAGTTGTTTGTAGTTGTTTTCGTTTCGTTAGTAGTCGAACCGTTCAAAAATTATAACAATTTAAACAAACCGCCAGTAGCTAACTTTGCCCATTATTGAGATATCTTAAATACGCTTACGCAGTCCTCTTCAGAATCGTTTGTAGTACTTTTCGTTTCGTTTTTAGTCGAATAGTTTATAAATGACAACAATTTAAACAAACTGCTAAAAGCTAACTTTGTCAATTTTTGAGATATCTCAAATCAGCTTGCGCAATCCTCTGTAGAATCGTTTGTAGTTAATTGTAGTTCTATCCGTTTCGTTTGTAGTTGAACAGTTAATAAAGAACAACAATTTAAACAAACTGCTAAAGGGTAACTTTGAAATTTTTGAGATATCTTAAATCCGCTTACGCAGGCATTTTTAGAATTGTTTGTAGTTGTTTGTAGTTGTGTCATTAACAAGTAGTGACGGACGTTTCGCTGGCACTACTGAACGCTGTTGCTCTTTCATTCAATACCTAATACTGACTTACAAATCTACATTTATGATCGACAAAGTTACCCTTTAGCAGTTTGTTTAAATTGTTGTCATTTATTAACTGTTCGACTTCAAACAAAACTGAAAGAACTACAAACAACTACAAACGATTCGAAAGAGGCCTGCGACGACGGATTTGAGATATCTAAAAAATTGGTAAAGTTAGCTATTGGCCGTTTGTTTAAATTGTTATAATTTTTGAACGGTTCAACTACAAACGAAAGGAAAACAACTACAAACAACTATAACGATTCTAAAGATGCCTGCGCAAGCGAATTTGAGATATCTCAAAAATTGACAAGGTTACCTTTAGTGGTTTGTTTAAATTGTTGTCATTTATTAACTGTTCGACTACAAACGAAACGGAAAGAACTACAAACAGCTACAGACGTTTTTAAAGAGGACTGGGAAAGCAATATATATATATATATATATATATATATATATATATATATATATATATATATATATATATATATATATATATAACATCTCATAGTCTAAATACTTACAATGGTTCACCTTAAATACATATAAAAGAAAATAAAACATAGACTATACAGTACTTCAGGAAAAGAAATCTACATAAGTTATCTATACATGCCGCATTGTGAAGTGCACCTCCTCAAGAAATAGTATAACATTAAAATTAGACACCCTAGCTTACATTAATCAAATATTAAGTACTTTTAAAGTGATGCGTAAATTCTTTTCGTTAATGTTTATACAAAAGACAAAAGAAGCAGTAAAACGGACTAACACAAACTTTGAATAATTAATTTTTAATTAAAAGAATGATTATTACATCGTCGCTCGTGCATTGTGAATTTGTTTGGTAACGTGGTGTTGGTAATTTATTGGATATTCATGAGTAACAACAAATAAAATGTCTATCCTCCACAGCAGCATAAAAGAATTACGAAAATAGAAAACTGTACCTTGAACTAGTTGGCTTCGTAATCTTGTTATGGATGGAAAAATTCGACTGCATTTCTTTATTGGCTGCATTCTGGAACCACCAACTTCACTTATACTAAGAAAGCACTTTTAGTAGCGCGACTTTACAACATGTATCTTTGGTAAGAGGATGTTGTATTCAATCTTCTCTTTCAAGGCACGGTCTCTATTTTATAAGGATAGAATCATGTATGGGGGTAGGGTATTTGGCTTTCAAAGATATCGCCGAAGAATCAAGCTTGCAGAATTCCCAGACAACAGCTGCTAAAATACAAACTGTAACAGCTTACCAACAAGCAAATAACGCAATTATCAAAGAATTTTTAGACAAAGGAAAACAATCTTGTTACTTTGTAACATCTTAACAGCTGCAGAATACCAGATAACAAGTCCATTGTAAGCAGATGTAGGCAGGTAGTAATTGGTCTTATCTTTCAGAAGAAAGCTGTGAATTTACATGCAGCTTTTAATTAAAATGTAATCACTGCAGGTGCTAGGAAATATTGCAACTACTTTGTAACGTAATGTTTCCTAAACAGTTGTTTGATTTTATAAGGTAAACTTTTGTGTACAGTAATTACTTGAGAAATTTTATAAAATAACACTAATTTAAATGGCGCGAAATCGAGCTTGTTGAGGAATTTTACGGCGTTTTGAAATGAACGCTGAAAAAATTGTTTGAAGGGTTTTGAACATAACAAATGTACGTCTTGGCAGTTTGCTTAAGTTATTGTCATTCTTTAATGGTGCAACTACAAACCAAACAGAAAGCACTACAAATAACTACAATCGATTCCACAGAGGACTGCACAAGCTGATTTGAGATGTCTCAAAAATTGACAAAGTTACCCTTTAGCAGTTTGTTTAAATTGGTGTCATTTATGAACTGTTCGACTACAAGCGAAACGAAAAGTCCTACAAACAACTACAAACGATTCTAAAGAGGACTACGAAAGCAGATTTGAGATATCTCAAAATTGGCAAAGTTAGCTCCTGGCGGTTTTGTTACGTTTTTTTTTTCGTGGCAGCCACGTTGGGCGCCAAAAATGTTACGTTACGTAATTCGTGCGTAACACAAAGAAAATCAAAGAAATGACCGGGCTCAATCGGAGAGTAGGGGGGGTTGTAGAAAGCAGACCAACATACAATGTACGCGGCTGTAAGGAGTTAGTGATAATACCTGCAAGAAAAAAAAATAGTTAAGCAAACCTGAAATAAAGAAAAGAATAAGCATAGCAGCAATGATAAGTCTAAATTATTCAGTACTTTGTAGAATGTTTAAAAAAAACTGTTTAGATAAACTCTATAATATAATAACGGTAAAAGCATTACAAAAATTTTTATCACAAAGTGAGGTAATATTGGGGAGTAGCAGAAACGTTTCCTCACACACCAATTAAACATAAATCAGACAAAATGTTAACAAAAGATAAATAGGTAAGACACAATTGATATGAGTAATTCAGTAGTATTGATCTTTCTTTCTTTCTTTCTTTTTTTTTATGTTTTAAAATATCATGCAAGTTTTTTGTAAAAGGTATCAGACCGACAAAGATATGGTAAAGCAACGGATAGATATTTAAAGTAATAACAAGTAGGCAATAGTTCAACTTACAAAAGTCCTTCAGCCACGCTTCCTTGCAACGGAAGTGTGAGATTCACGATGTCCTACGCTAACGAAGCACTTCACCCTGGACTGTGAGGGTGTTGATGGAATTTCTTACACTTTACACCAATCACACCTACGTATTTCACTAGTGTTAGCAGCAGACACCATCACGCGGCGAACTATGTAGCATTGATAAATTTCTTGTTAATTCTATTTCATGAGACAATAATTTCGAAATATGTTGTAGCACTATTTTAATTTCAACTGGGATCAAATGTATACTATTTTCATAAACCTCTAAAAGCAGTGAGAAACTTCAACCAATACCTTTGTAAACCGGTAATCTGTTATATTTCGCAAATAGCGAAATTCGCGCAAGCACTGATCTATTTTAGATTCTTTGGTGTTTAGAAAAATGCAGAAACTACAGTATTCACTGTATTTAAATAATCCAAAGTATGCACTAATCTGATAAAACAAAGGGACACTAGACTAGATCGCACACACATTAATCCTAAAGAAAGAATCGGTCAGTTTAGCAAGTTCTACGACGATTATTTCACAAGACAAACAACTAAAACCACAAATTAGTAAAGTACGTCAAATGTTCCTTAAAGCATTTGTCTCACAAGAAAACAACCTAAAACAATTAGTAAGCACGCGTAAGAATAAAAACCGTCCGTCAAATGTTCCGTAAAACACACGTGCCTCGAGTTTAACAAGCTCTACTTTTATTTCCAACAGAAAAGCAACAAAAACAATTAGTAGAGCAACGCGCATCGCTAAAACACGTCCGTCAATCAAACACGTTACATCTAAAAGCATACTTCCTTCAAGAGTAATCAGAACTACACTTTATACAGTTAAAATACAACTTTTATTTCACACGTACTTAATATATCGGAACCAAGAACGAACTCCGACTCCTTCATCTGTTTATTCAATTCGTCGTTATTACAACCGCTTATCGCCTCTTATCTAGACTTGTATATCCACATAAGGAACAAAATTTATATTTACGGCAAGACAAGAACGATGCAATCTATAATTAATTACACGATGCATTCGCCTAAGGAGTTAATAAATATTAAATATAGAGATAGTAGTTACAGAAAGGTATTTGTTAATTGAGTATAGCGTAAAATGTTAAATCACAAAACTGCCCGTTACAAATTCCCCCCTAGCAAAATAAAGACGTCGGGGTGAAAGAAAAAAGAAAAACGACAGACAAGGAACCAAACAAAAAAAATTATTTTTATCCGATTCGAAGGACCAACACCAGTATAAGAAAAAGAACATTTTTTTTTCAAAAGAAGACAAAGTCATCTATCGTAACCAACAATGACAGAATAGGTAAAGAAAGTATTAAGTAAACACCCAATGAGGATTAAAGGTCTTAGCTACTTTCAAAAGCGTCAAAAGACGGATGTCTCCAAAAGGGACATTTCTGTTCTCCACCTCGAAGAAAAGTTTTGGTTTCCCGCGGAGAAACCAAGAGAAAGAAAAAACGAGGAAGAAAACTCGTAGCAAAACTGTCACCCTCAAGTGTGCAGCGAAGAAAGAACCAAGACAAAGCAAAGGGCAAAGGCAAGCTAGTACACAATCTAGAATACTTCCAACTGAGGTAACACAGATTCGTATGAAACGATTACTCAAGCAGAGTATGGCTAACAGACCTACAAAAGCGACCAAGTCGAAATTCCTAAAGGAAAGGAAAATAGATCTGAAGCTTACCTCAAGGAATGGATGTAGAAAGCGACTATAATAGTCAAATAGTGAACAAATGGTAGAACTAGCCAGAAGAAAAAGTCACGGGATGGGTTAGTTACAAAAAGATGAATAGGAATACGAAATGGGCGCCAGTGTTTTCGGGCACAAGCTTATCAGAGAAAACACAAGACCAATAAGCCAAAAAAACACATCAAGGTCATAAAAAATTTTTTTAAAAAAATCAAGAGCAAAAAAAAAATCGAGCCCCACGTTGGGCGCCAAAATTTGTTACGTTTTTTTTTTCGTGGCAGCCACGTTGGGCGCCAAAAATGTTACGTTACGTAATTCGTGCGTAACACAAAGAAAATCAAAGAAATGACCGGGCTCAATTGGAGAGTAGGTGGGTTGTAGAAAGCAGACCAACATACAATGTACGCGGCTGTAAGGAGTTAGTGATAATACCTGCAAGAAAAAAAAATAGTTAAGCAAACCTGAAATAAAGAAAAGAATAAGCATAGCAGCAATGATGTCTAAATTATTCAGTACTTTGTAGAATGTAAAAAAAAACTGTTTAGATAAACTCTATAATATAATAACGGTAAAAGCATTACAAAATTTTTATCACAAAGTGAGGTAATATTGGGAGTAGCAGAAACGTTTCCTCACACACCAATTAAACATAAATCAGACAAAATGTTAACAAAAGATAAAATAGGTAAGACACAATTGATATTAGTAATTCAGTAATATTGATTTTTCTTTCTTTCTTTCTTTTTTTTTTATGTTTTAAAATATCATGCAAGTCTTTTGTAAAAGGTATCAGAACGACAAAGATATGGTAAAGCAACGGATAGATATTTAAAGTAATAACAAGTAGGAAATAGTTCAACTTACAAAGTCCTTCAGCCACGCTTCCTTGCAACGGAAGTGTGAGATTCACGATGTCCTACGCTAACGAAGCACTTCACCCTGGACTGTGAGGGTGTTGATGGAATTTCTTACACTTTACACTAATCACACCTACGTATTTCACTAGTGTTAGCAGCAGACACCATCACCGGCGGAACTATGTAGCATTGATAAATTTCTTGTTAATTCTATTTCCTGAGACAATAATTTCGAAATATGTTGTAGCACTATTTTAATTTCAACTGGGATCAAATGTATACTATTTTCATAAACCTCCAAAAGCAGTGAGAAACTTCAACCAATACCTTTGTAAACCGGTAATCTGTTATATTTCGCAAATAGCGAAATTCGCGCAAGCACTGATCTATTTTAGATTCTTTGGTGTTTAGAAAAATGCAGAAACTACAGTATTCACTGTATTTAAATAATCCAAAGTATGCACTAATCTGATAAAACAAAGGGACACTAGACTAGATCGCACACACATTAATCCTAAAGAAAGAATCGGTCAGTTTAGCAAGTTCTACGACGATTATTTCACAAGACAAACAACTAAAACCACAAATTAGTAAAGTACGTCAAATGTTCCTTAAAGCATTTGTCTCACAAGAAAACAACTAAAACAATTAGTAAGCACGCGTAAGAATAAAAACCGTCCGTCAAATGTTCCGTAAAACACACGTGCCTCGAGTTTAACAAGCTCTACTTTTATTTCCAACAGAAAAGCAACAAAAAACAATTAGTAGAGCAACGCGCATCGCTAAAACACGTCCGTCAATCAAACACGTTACATCTAAAAGCATACTTCCTTCAAGAGTAATCAGAACTACACTTTATACAGTTAAAATACAACTTTTATTTCACACGTACTTAATATATCGGAACCAAGAACGAACTCCGACTCCTTCATCTGTTTATTCAATTTGTCGTTATTACAACCGCTTATCGCCTCTTATCTAGACTTGTATATCCACATAAGGAACAAAATTTTATTTACGGCAAGACAAGAACGATGCAATCTATAATTAATTACACGATGCATTCGCCTAAGGAGTTAATAAATATTAAATATAGAGATAGTAGTTACAGAAAGGTATTTGTTAATTGAGTATAGCGTAAAATGTTAAATCACAAAACTTCCCGTTACAAATTCCCCCCTAGCAAAATAAAGACGTCGGGGTGAAAGAAAAAAGAAAAACGACAGACAAGGAACCAAACAAAAAAAATTATTTTTATCCGATTCGAAGGACCAACACCAGTATAAGAAAAAGAACATTTTTTTTCAAAGAAGACAAAGTCATCTATCGTAAACAACAACGACAGAATAGGTAAAGAAGGCATTAAGTAAACACCTAATGAGGATTAAAGGTCTTAGCTACTTTCAAAAGCGTCAAAAGACGGATGTCTCCAAAAGGGACATTTCTGTTCTCCACCTCGAAGAAAAGTTTTGGTTTCCCGCGGAGAAACCAAGAGAAAAGAAAAAAAACGAGGAAGAAAACTCGTAGCAAAACTGTCACCCTCAAGTGTGCAGCGAAGAAAGAACCAAGACAAAGCAAAGGGCAAAGGCAAGCTAGTACACAATCTAGAATACTTCCAACTGAGGTAACACAGATTCGTATGAAACGATTACTCAAGCAGAGTATGGCTAACAGACCTACAAAAGCGACCAAGTCGAAATTCCTAAAGGAAAGAAAATAGATCTGAAGCTTACCTCAAGGAATGGATGTAGAAAGCGACTATAATAGTCAAATAGTGAACAAATGGTAGAACTAGCCAGAAGAAAAAGTCACGGGATGGGTTAGTTACAAAAGATGAATAGGAATAGAAATGGGCGCCAGTGTTTTCGGGCACAAGCTTATCAGAGAAAACACAAGACCAATAAGCCAAAAAACATCAAGGTCATAAAAATTTTTAAAAATCAAGAGCAAAAAATCGAGCCCCACGTTGGGCGCCAAAATTTGTTACGTTTTTTTTCGTGGCAGCCACGTTTGGGCCCAAAAATGTTACGTTACGTAATTCGTGCGTAACACAAAGAAAATCAAAGAAATGACCGGGCTCAATTGGAGAGTAGGGGGTTGTAGAAAGCAGACCAACATACAATGTACGCGGCTGTAAGGAGTTAGTGATAATACCTGCAAGAAAAAAATAGTTAAGCAAACCTGCAATAAAGAAAAGAATAAGCATAGCAGCAATGATAAGTCTAAATTATTCAGTACTTTGTAGAATGTAAAAAAAAACTGTTTAGATAAACTCTATAATATAATAACGGTAAAAGCATTACAAAAATTTTTATCACAAAGTGAGGTAATATTGGGGAGTAGCAGAAACGTTTCCTCACACACCAATTAAACATAAATCAGACAAAATGTTAGCAAAAGATAAATAAGTAAGACACAATAGATATGAGTAATTCAGTAGTATTGATCTTTCTTTCTTTCTTTTTTTTTATGTTTTAAAATATCATGCAAGTCTTTTGTAAAAGGTATCAGAACGACAAAGATATGGTAAAGCAACGGATAGATATTTAAAGTAATAACAAGTAGGCAATAGTTCAACTTACAAAAGTCCTTCAGCCACGCTTCCTTGCAACGGAAGTGTGTGATTCACGATGTCCTACGCTAACGAAGCACTTCACCCTGGACTGTGAGGGTGTTGATGGAATTTCTTACACTTTACACTAATCACACCTACGTATTTCACTAGTGTTAGCAGCAGACACCATCACGCGGCGAACTATGTAGCATTGATAAATTTCTTGTTAATTCTATTTCATGAGACAATAATTTCGAAATATGTTGTAGCACTATTTTAATTTCAACTGGGATCAAATGTATACTATTTTCATAAACCTCAAAAAGCAGTGAGAAACTTCAACCAATACCTTTGTAAACCGGTAATCTGTTATATTTCGCAAATAGCGAAATTCGCGCAAGCACTGATCTATTTTAGATTCTTTGGTGTTTAGAAAAATGCAGAAACTACAGTATTCACTGTATTTAAATAATCCAAAGTATGCACTAATCTGATAAAACAAAGGGACACTAGACTAGATCGCACACATTAATCCTAAAGAAAGAATCGGTCAGTTTAGCAAGTTCTACGACGATTATTTCACAAGACAAACAACTAAAACCACAAATTAGTAAAGTACGTCAAATGTTCCTTAAAGCATTTGTCTCACAAGAAAAACAACTAAAAACAATTAGTAAGCACGCGTAAGTAATAAAAAACCGTCCGTCAAATGTTCCGTAAAACACACGTGCCTCGAGTTTAACAAGCTCTACTTTTATTTCCAACAGAAAAGCAACAAAAAACAATTAGTAGAGCAACGCGCATCGCTAAAACACGTCCGTCAATCAAACACGTTACATCTAAAAGCATACTTCCTTCAAGAGTAATCAGAACTACACTTTATACAGTTAAAATACAACTTTTATTTCACACGTACTTAATATATCGGAACCAAGAACGAACTCCGACTCCTCATCTGTTTATTCAATTCGTCGTTATTACAACCGCTTATCGCCTCTTATCTAGACTTGTATATCCACATAAGGAACAAAATTTTTATTTACGTCAAGACAAGAACGATGCAATCTATAATTAATTACACGATGCATTCGCCTAAGGAGTTAATAAATATTAAATATAGAGATAGTAGTTACAGAAAGGTATTTGTTAATTGAGTATAGCGTAAAATGTTAAATCACAAAACTGCCCGTTACAAATTCCCCCCTAGCAAAATAAAGACGTCGGGGTGAAAGAAAAAAGAAAAACGACAGACAAGGAACCAAACAAAAAAAATTATTTTTATCCGATTCGAAGGACCAACACCAGTATAAGAAAAAGAACATTTTTTTTTCAAAAGAAGACAAACTCATCTATCGTAACCAACAATGACAGAATAGGTAAAGAAAGTATTAAGTAAACACCCAATGAGGATTAAAGGTCTTAGCTACTTTCAAAAGCGTCAAAAGACGGATGTCTCCAAAAGGGACATTTCTGTTCTCCACCTCGAAGAAAAGTTTTGGTTTCCCGTGGAGAAACCAAGAGAAAAGAAAAAAAACGAGGAAGAAAACTCGTAGCAAAACTGTCACCCTCAAGTGTGCAGCGAAGAAAGAACCAAGACAAAGCAAAGGACAAAGGCAAGCTAGTACACAATCTAGAATACTTCCAACTGAGGTAACACAGATTCGTATGAAACGATTACTCAAGCAGAGTATGGCTAACAGACCTACAAAAGCGACCAAGTCGAAATTCCTAAAGGAAAAGAAAATAGATCTGAAGCTTACCTCAAGGAATGGATGTAGAAAGCGACTATAATAGTCAAATAGTGAACAAATGGTAGAACTAGCCAGAAGAAAAAGTCACGGGATGGGTTAGTTACAAAAAGATGAATAGGAATATGAAATGGGCGCCAGTGTTTTCGGGCACAAGCTTATCAGAGAAAACACAAGACCAATAAGCCAAAAAAAAACATCAAGGTCATAAAAAATTTTTTTAAAAAAATCAAGAGCAAAAAAAAATCGAGCCCCACGTTGGGCGCCAAAATTTGTTACGTTTTTTTTTTCGTGGCAGCCACGTTGGGCGCCAAAAATGTTACGTTACGTAATTCGTGCGTAACACAAAGAAAATCAAAGAAATGACCGGGCTCAATTGGAGAGTAGGTGGGTTGTAGAAAGCAGACCAACATACAATGTACGCGGCTGTAAGGAGTTAGTGATAATACCTGCAAGAAAAAAAATAGTTAAGCAAACCTGAAATAAAGAAAAGAATAAGCATAGCAGCAATGATGTCTAAATTATTCAGTACTTTGTAGAATGTAAAAAAAAACTGTTTAGATAAACTCTATAATATAATAACGGTAAAAGCATTACAAAAATTTTTATCACAAAGTGAGGTAATATTGGGGAGTAGCAGAAACGTTTCCTCACACACCAATTAAACATAAATCAGACAAAATGTTAACAAAAGATAAAATAGGTAAGACACAATTGATATGAGTAATTCAGTAATATTGATTTTTCTTTCTTTCTTTCTTTTTTTTTTATGTTTTAAAATATCATGCAAGTCTTTTGTAAAAGGTATCAGAACGACAAAGATATGGTAAAGCAACGGATAGATATTTAAAGTAATAACAAGTAGGAAATAGTTCAACTTACAAAAGTCCTTCAGCCACGCTTCCTTGCAACGGAAGTGTGAGATTCACGATGTCCTACGCTAACGAAGCACTTCACCCTGGACTGTGAGGGTGTTGATGGAATTTCTTACACTTTACACTAATCACACCTACGTATTTCACTAGTGTTAGCAGCAGACACCATCACGCGGCGAACTATGTAGCATTGATAAATTTCTTGTTAATTCTATTTCCTGAGACAATAATTTCGAAATATGTTGTAGCACTAGTTTAATTTCAACTGGGATCAAATGTATACTATTTTCATAAACCTCCAAAAAGCAGTGAGAAACTTCAACCAATACCTTTGTAAACCGGTAATCTGTTATATTTCGCAAATAGCGAAATTCGCGCAAGCACTGATCTATTTTAGATTCTTTGGTGTTTAGAAAATGCAGAAACTACAGTATTCACTGTATTTAAATAATCCAAAGTATGCACTAATCTGATAAAACAAAGGGACACTAGACTAGATCGCACACATTAATCCTAAAGAAAGAATCGGTCAGTTTAGCAAGTTCTACGACGATTATTTCACAAGACAAACAACTAAAACCACAAATTAGTAAAGTACGTCAAATGTTCCTTAAAGCATTTGTCTCACAAGAAAACACCTAAAACAATTAGTAAGCACGCGTAAGAATAAAAACCGTCCGTCAAATGTTCCGTAAAACACACGTGCCTCGAGTTTAACAAGCTCTACTTTTATTTCCAACAGAAAAGCAACAAAAACAATTAGTAGAGCAACGCGCATCGCTAAAACACGTCCGTCAATCAAACACGTTACATCTAAAAGCATACTTCCTTCAAGAGTAATCAGAACTACACTTTATACAGTTAAAATACAACTTTTATTTCACACGTACTTAATATATCGGAACCAAGAACGAACTCCGACTCCTCATCTGTTTATTCAATTGTCGTTATTACAACCGCTTATCGCCTCTTATCTAGACTTGTATATCCACATAAGGAACAAAATTTTATTTACGCAAGACAAGAACGATGCAATCTATAATTAATTACACGATGCATTCGCCTAAGGAGTTAATAAATATTAAATATAGAGATAGTAGTTACAGAAAGGTATTTGTTAATTGAGTATAGCGTAAAATGTTAAATCACAAAACTGCCGTTACAAATTCCCCTAGCAAAATAAAGACGTCGGGGTGAAAGAAAAAGAAAACGACAGACAAGGAACCAAACAAAAAATTATTTTATCCGATTCGAAGGACCAACACCAGTATAAGAAAAGAACATTTTTTTTCAAAAGAAGACAAATCATCTATCGTAACCAACAATGACAGAATAGGTAAAGAAAGTATTAAGTAAACACCCAATGAGGATTAAAGGTCTTAGCTACTTTCAAAAGCGTCAAAAGACGGATGTCTCCAAAAGGGACATTTCTGTTCTCCACCTCGAAGAAAAGTTTTGGTTTCCGGGAGAAACCAAGAGAAAAGAAAAAACGAGGAAGAAAACTCGTAGCAAAACTGTCACCCTCAAGTGTGCAGCGAAGAAAGAACCAAGACAAAGCAAAGGCAAAGGCAAGCTAGTACACAATCTAGAATACTTCCAACTGAGGTAACACAGATTCGTATGAAACGATTACTCAAGCAGAGTATGGCTAACAGACCTACAAAAGCGACCAAGTCGAAATTCCTAAAGGAAAAGAAAATAGATCTGAAGCTTACCTCAAGGAATGGATGTAGAAAGCGACTATAATAGTCAAATAGTGAACAAATGGTAGAACTAGCCAGAAGAAAAAGTCACGGGATGGGTTAGTTACAAAAAGATGAATAGGAATATGAAATGGGCGCCAGTGTTTTCGGGCACAAGCTTATCAGAGAAAACACAAGACCAATAAGCCAAAAACATCAAGGTCATAAAAAAATTTTTTAAAAAAATCAAGAGCAAAAAAAAAATCGAGCCCCACGTTGGGCGCCAAAATTTGTTACGTTTTTTTTTTCGTGGCAGCCACGTTGGGCGCCAAAAATGTTACGTTACGTAATTCGTGCGTAACACAAAGAAAATCAAAGAAATGACCGGGCTCAATTGGAGAGTAGGTGGGGTTGTAGAAAGCAGACCAACATACAATGTACGCGGCTGTAAGGAGTTAGTGATAATACCTGCAAGAAAAAAATAGTTAAGCAAACCTGAAATAAAGAAAAGAATAAGCATAGCAGCAATGATGTCTAAATTATTCAGTACTTTGTAGAATGTAAAAAAAAAACTGTTTAGATAAACTCTATAATATAATAACGGTAAAAGCATTACAAAATTTTTATCACAAAGTGAGGTAATATTGGGAGTAGCAGAAACGTTTCCTCACACACCAATTAAACATAAATCAGACAAAATGTTAACAAAAGATAAAATAGGTAAGACACAATTGATATAGTAATTCAGTAATATTGATTTTCTTTCTTTCTTTTTTTTTTATGTTTTAAAATATCATGCAAGTTTTTGTAAAAGGTATCAGAACGACAAAGATATGGTAAAGCAACGGATAGATATTTAAAGTAATAACAAGTAGGAAATAGTTCAACTTACAAAGTCCTTCAGCCACGCTTCCTTGCAACGGAAGTGTGAGATTCACGATGTCCTACGCTAACGAAGCACTTCACCCTGGACTGTGAGGGTGTTGATGGAATTTCTTACACTTTACACTAATCACACCTACGTATTTCACTAGTGTTAGCAGCAGACACCATCACCGGCGGAACTATGTAGCATTGATAAATTTCTTGTTAATTCTATTTCCTGAGACAATAATTTCGAAATATGTTGTAGCACTATTTAATTTCAACTGGGATCAAATGTATACTATTTTCATAAACCTCAAAAGCAGTGAGAAACTTCAACCAATACCTTTGTAAACCGGTAATCTGTTATATTTCGCAAATAGCGAAATTCGCGCAAGCACTGATCTATTTTAGATTCTTTGGTGTTTAGAAAATGCAGAAACTACAGTATCACTGTATTTAAATAATCCAAAGTATGCACTAATCTGATAAAACAAAGGGACACTAGACTAGATCGCACACACATTAATCCTAAAGAAAGAATCGGTCAGTTTAGCAAGTTCTACGACGATTATTTCACAAGACAAACAACTAAAACCACAAATTAGTAAAGTACGTCAAATGTTCCTTAAAGCATTTGTCTCACAAGAAAACAACTAAAACAATTAGTAAGCACGCGTAAGAATAAAAACCGTCCGTCAAATGTTCCGTAAAACACACGTGCCTCGAGTTTAACAAGCTCTACTTTTATTTCCAACAGAAAAGCAACAAAAAACAATTAGTAGAGCAACGCGCATCGCTAAAACACGTCCGTCAATCAAACACGTTACATCTAAAAGCATACTTCCTTCAAGAGTAATCAGAACTACACTTTATACAGTTAAAATACAACTTTTATTTCACACGTACTTAATATATCGGAACCAAGAACGAACTCCGACTCTTCATCTGTTTATTCAATTTGTCGTTATTACAACCGCTTATCGCCTCTTATCTAGACTTGTATATCCACATAAGGAACAAAATTTTATTTACGGCAAGACAAGAACGATGCAATCTATAATTAATTACACGATGCATTCGCCTAAGGAGTTAATAAATATTAAATATAGAGATAGTAGTTACAGAAAGGTATTTGTTAATTGAGTATAGCGTAAAATGTTAAATCACAAAACTGCCCGTTACAAATTCCCCCCTAGCAAAATAAAGACGTCGGGTGAAAGAAAAAGAAAACGACAGACAAGGAACCAAACAAAAAATTATTTTTATCCGATTCGAAGGACCAACACCAGTATAAGAAAAAGAACATTTTTTTTCAAAAGAAGACAAATCATCTATCGTAACCAACAATGACAGAATAGGTAAAGAAAGTATTAAGTAAACACCCAATGAGGATTAAAGGTCTTAGCTACTTTCAAAAGCGTCAAAAGACGGATGTCTCCAAAAGGGACATTTCTGTTCTCCACCTCGAAGAAAAGTTTTGGTTTCGGGAGAAACCAAGAGAAAAGAAAAAACGAGGAAGAAAACTCGTAGCAAAACTGTCACCCTCAAGTGTGCAGCGAAGAAAGAACCAAGACAAAGCAAAGGGCAAAGGCAAGCTAGTACACAATCTAGAATACTTCCAACTGAGGTAACACAGATTCGTATGAAACGATTACTCAAGCAGAGTATGGCTAACAGACCTACAAAAGCGACCAAGTCGAAATTCCTAAAGGAAAGAAAATAGATCTGAAGCTTACCTCAAGGAATGGATGTAAAAGCGACTATAATAGTCAAATAGTGAACAAATGGTAGAACTAGCCAGAAGAAAAGTCACGGGATGGGTTAGTTACAAAAGATGAATAGGAATATGAAATGGGCGCCAGTGTTTTCGGCACAAGCTTATCAGAGAAAACACAAGACCAATAAGCCAAAAAAAACATCAAGGTCATAAAAAAATTTTTTAAAAAAATCAAGAGCAAAAAAAAAATCGAGCCCCACGTTGGGCGCCAAAATTTGTTACGTTTTTTTCGTGGCAGCCACGTTGGGCGCCAAAATGTTACGTTACGTAATTCGTGCGTAACACAAAGAAAATCAAAGAAATGACCGGGCTCAATGGAGAGTAGGGGGTTGTAGAAAGCAGACCAACATACAATGTACGCGGCTGTAAGGAGTTAGTGATAATACCTGCAAGAAAAAAAAATAGTTAAGCAAACCTGAAATAAAGAAAAGAATAAGCATAGCAGCAATGATGTCTAAATTATTCAGTACTTTGTAGAATGTAAAAAAAAAACTGTTTAGATAAACTCTATAATATAATAACGGTAAAAGCATTACAAAATTTTTATCACAAAGTGAGGTAATATTGGGGAGTAGCAGAAACGTTTCCTCACACACCAATTAAACATAAATCAGACAAAATGTTAACAAAAGATAAATAGGTAAGACACAATTGATATTAGTAATTCAGTATATTGATTTTCTTTCTTTCTTTCTTTTTTTTATGTTTTAAAATATCATGCAAGTTTTTGTAAAAGGTATCAGAACGACAAAGATATGGTAAAGCAACGGATAGATATTTAAAGTAATAACAAGTAGGAATAGTTCAACTTACAAAGTCCTTCAGCCACGCTTCCTTGCAACGGAAGTGTGAGATTCACGATGTCCTACGCTAACGAAGCACTTCACCCTGGACTGTGAGGGTGTTGATGGAATTTCTTACACTTTACACTAATCACACCTACGTATTTCACTAGTGTTAGCAGCAGACACCATCACCGGCGAACTATGTAGCATTGATAAATTTCTTGTTAATTCTATTTCTGAGACAATAATTTCGAAATATGTTGTAGCACTATTTTAATTTCAACTGGGATCAAATGTATACTATTTTCATAAACCTCAAAAAGCAGTGAGAAACTTCAACCAATACCTTTGTAAACCGGTAATCTGTTATATTTCGCAAATAGCGAAATTGCGCAAGCACTGATCTATTTTAGATTCTTTGGTGTTTAGAAAATGCAGAAACTACAGTATTCACTGTATTTAAATAATCCAAAGTATGCACTAATCTGATAAAACAAAGGGACACTAGACTAGATCGCACACACATTAATCCTAAAGAAAGAATCGGTCAGTTTAGCAAGTTCTACGACGATTATTTCACAAGACAAACAACTAAAACCACAAATTAGTAAAGTACGTCAAATGTTCCTTAAAGCATTTGTCTCACAAGAAAACAACTAAAACAATTAGTAAGCACGCGTAAGAATAAAAACCGTCCGTCAAATGTTCCGTAAAACACACGTGCCTCGAGTTTAACAAGCTCTACTTTTATTTCCAACAGAAAAGCAACAAAAAACAATTAGTAGAGCAACGCGCATCGCTAAAACACGTCCGTCAATCAAACACGTTACATCTAAAAGCATACTTCCTTCAAGAGTAATCAGAACTACACTTTATACAGTTAAAATACAACTTTTATTTCACACGTACTTAATATATCGGAACCAAGAACGAACTCCGACCTCATCTGTTTATTCAATTGTCGTTATTACAACCGCTTATCGCCTCTTATCTAGACTTGTATATCCACATAAGGAACAAAATTTTTATTTACGTCAAGACAAGAACGATGCAATCTATAATTAATTACACGATGCATTCGCCTAAGGAGTTAATAAATATTAAATATAGAGATAGTAGTTACAGAAAGGTATTTGTTAATTGAGTATAGCGTAAAATGTTAAATCACAAAACTGCCCGTTACAAATTCCCCCCTAGCAAAATAAAGACGTCGGGGTGAAAGAAAAAGGAAAAACGACTGACAAGGAACCAAACAAAAAAAATTATTTTTATCCGATTCGAAGGACCAACACCAGTATAAGAAAAGAACATTTTTTTTCAAAAGAAGACAAATCATCTATCGTAACCAACAATGACAGAATAGGTAAAGAAAGTATTAAGTAAACACCCAATGAGGATTAAAGGTCTTAGCTACTTTCAAAAGCGTCAAAAGACGGATGTCTCCAAAGGACATTTCTGTTCTCCACCTCGAAGAAAAGTTTTGGTTTCCGGGAGAAACCAAGAGAAAAGAAAAAACGAGGAAGAAAACTCGTAGCAAAACTGTCACCCTCAAGTGTGCAGCGAAGAAAGAACCAAGACAAAGCAAAGGCAAAGGCAAGCTAGTACACAATCTAGAATACTTCCAACTGAGGTAACACAGATTCGTATGAAACGATTACTCAAGCAGAGTATGGCTAACAGACCTACAAAAGCGACCAAGTCGAAATTCCTAAAGGAAAGGAAAATAGATCTGAAGCTTACCTCAAGGAATGGATGTAGAAAGCGACTATAATAGTCAAATAGTGAACAAATGGTAGAACTAGCCAGAAGAAAAGTCACGGGATGGGTTAGTTACAAAAGATGAATAGGAATATGAAATGGGCGCCAGTGTTTTCGGACACAAGCTTATCAGAGAAAACACAAGACCAATAAGCCAAAAAAAAACATCAAGGTCATAAAAAAATTTTTTAAAAAAATCAAGAGCAAAAAAAAAATCGAGCCCCACGTTGGGCGCCAAAATTTGTTACGTTTTTTTTTTCGTGGCAGCCACGTTGGGCGCCAAAAATGTTACGTTACGTAATTCGTGCGTAACACAAAGAAAATCAAAGAAATGACCGGGCTCAATCGGAGAGTAGGGGGGTTGTAGAAAGCAGACCAACATACAATGTACGCGGCTGTAAGGAGTTAGTGATAATACCTGCAAGAAAAAAAATAGTTAAGCAAACCTGAAATAAAGAAAAGAATAAGCATAGCAGCAATGATGTCTAAATTATTCAGTACTTTGTAGAATGTAAAAAACTGTTTAGATAAACTCTATAATATAATAACGGTAAAAGCATTACAAAATTTTTATCACAAAGTGAGGTAATATTGGGGAGTAGCAGAAACGTTTCCTCACACCCAATTAAACATAAATCAGACAAAATGTTAACAAAAGATAAAATAGGTAAGACACAATTGATATAGTAATTCAGTAATATTGATTTTCTTTCTTTCTTTTTTTTTATGTTTTAAAATATCATGCAAGTTTTTGTAAAAGGTATCAGAACGACAAAGATATGGTAAAGCAACGGATAGATATTTAAAGTAATAACAAGTAGGAAATAGTTCAACTTACAAAGTCCTTCAGCCACGCTTCCTTGCAACGGAAGTGTGAGATTCACGATGTCCTACGCTAACGAAGCACTTCACCCTGGACTGTGAGGGTGTTGATGGAATTTCTTACACTTTACACTAATCACACCTACGTATTTCACTAGTGTTAGCAGCAGACACCATCACACGGCGGAACTATGTAGCATTGATAAATTTCTTGTTAATTCTATTTCCTGAGACAATAATTTCGAAATATGTTGTAGCACTAGTTTAATTTCAACTGGGATCAAATGTATACTATTTTCATAAACCTCCAAAAAGCAGTGAGAAACTTCAACCAATACCTTTGTAAACCGGTAATCTGTTATATTTCGCAAATAGCGAAATTCGCGCAAGCACTGATCTATTTTAGATTCTTTGGTGTTTAGAAAAATGCAGAAACTACAGTATACACTGTATTTAAATAATCCAAAGTATGCACTAATCTGATAAAACAAAGGGACACTAGACTAGATCGCACACACATTAATCCTAAAGAAAGAATCGGTCAGTTTAGCAAGTTCTACGACGATTATTTCACAAGACAAACAACTAAAACCACAAATTAGTAAAGTACGTCAAATGTTCCTTAAAGCATTTGTCTCACAAGAGAAACAACTAAAAACAATTAGTAAGCACGCGTAAGCAATAAAAAACCGTCCGTCAAATGTTCCGTAAAACACACGTGCCTCGAGTTTAACAAGCTCTACTTTTATTTCCAACAGAAAAGCAACAAAAAACAATTAGTAGAGCAACGCGCATCGCTAAAACACGTCCGTCAATCAAACACGTTACATCTAAAAGCATACTTCCTTCAAGAGTAATCAGAACTACACTTTATACAGTTAAAATACAACTTTTATTTCACACGTACTTAATATATCGGAACCAAGAACGAACTCCGACTCTTCATCTGTTTATTCAATTTGTCGTTATTACAACCGCTTATCGCCTCTTATCTAGACTTGTATATCCACATAAGGAACAAAATTTATATTTACGGCAAGACAAGAACGATGCAATCTATAATTAATTACACGATGCATTCGCCTAAGGAGTTAATAAATATTAAATATAGAGATAGTAGTTACAGAAAGGTATTTGTTAATTGAGTATAGCGTAAAATGTTAAATCACAAAACTGCCCGTTACAAATTCCCCCCTAGCAAAATAAAGACGTCGAGGTGAAAGAAAAAAGAAAAACGACAGACAAGGAACCAAACAAAAAAAATTATTTTTATCCGATTCGAAGGACCAACACCAGTATAAGAAAAAGAACATTTTTTTTTTCAAAAGAAGACAAAGTCATCTATCGTAACCAACAATGACAGAATAGGTAAAGAAAGTATTAAGTAAACACCCAATGAGGATTAAAGGTCTTAGCTACTTTCAAAAGCGTCAAAAGACGGATGTCTCCAAAAGGGACATTTCTGTTCTCCACCTCGAAGAAAAGTTTTGGTTTCCCGCGGAGAAACCAAGAGAAAAGAAAAAACGAGGAAGAAAACTCGTAGCAAAACTGTCACCCTCAAGTGTGCAGCGAAGAAAGAACCAAGACAAAGCAAAGGGCAAAGGCAAGCTAGTACACAATCTAGAATACTTCCAACTGAGGTAACACAGATTCGTATGAAACGATTACTCAAGCAGAGTATGGCTAACAGACCTACAAAAGCGACCAAGTCGAAATTCCTAAAGGAAAAGAAAATAGATCTGAAGCTTACCTCAAGGAATGGATGTAGAAAGCGACTATAATAGTCAAATAGTGAACAAATGGTAGAACTAGCCAGAAGAAAAAGTCACGGGATGGGTTAGTTACAAAAAGATGAATAGGAATATGAAATGGGCGCCAGTGTTTTCGGACACAAGCTTATCAGAGAAAACACAAGACCAATAAGCCAAAAAAAACATCAAGGTCATAAAAAAATTTTTTAAAAAAATCAAGAGCAAAAAAAAAATCGAGCCCCACGTTGGGCGCCAAAATTTGTTACGTTTTTTTTTTCGTGGCAGCCACGTTGGGCGCCAAAAATGTTACGTTACGTAATTCGTGCGTAACACAAAGAAAATCAAAGAAATGACCGGGCTCAATCGGAGAGTAGGGGGGTTGTAGAAAGCAGACCAACATACAATGTACGCGGCTGTAAGGAGTTAGTGATAATACCTGCAAGAAAAAAAAATAGTTAAGCAAACCTGAAATAAAGAAAAGAATAAGCATAGCAGCAATGATGTCTAAATTATTCAGTACTTTGTAGAATGTAAAAAAAAACTGTTTAGATAAACTCTATAATATAATAACGGTAAAAGCATTACAAAAATTTTTATCACAAAGTGAGGTAATATTGGGGAGTAGCAGAAACGTTTCCTCACACACCAATTAAACATAAATCAGACAAAATGTTAACAAAAGATAAATAGGTAAGACACAATTGATATTAGTAATTCAGTAGTATTGATCTTTCTTTCTTTCTTTCTTTTTTTTTATGTTTTAAAATATCATGCAAGTTTTTTGTAAAAGGTATCAGAACGACAAAGATATGGTAAAGCAACGGATAGATATTTAAAGTAATAACAAGTAGGCAATAGTTCAACTTACAAAAGTCCTTCAGCCACGCTTCCTTGCAACGGAAGTGTGAGATTCACGATGTCCTACGCTAACGAAGCACTTCACCCTGGACTGTGAGGGTGTTGATGGAATTTCTTACACTTTACACTAATCACACCTACGTATTTCACTAGTGTTAGCAGCAGACACCATCACGCGGCGAACTATGTAGCATTGATAAATTTCTTGTTAATTCTATTTCATGAGACAATAATTTCGAAATATGTTGTAGCACTATTTTAATTTCAACTGGGATCAAATGTATACTATTTTCATAAACCTCTAAAAAGCAGTGAGAAACTTCAACCAATACCTTTGTAAACCGGTAATCTGTTATATTTCGCAAATAGCGAAATTCGCGCAAGCACTGATCTATTTTAGATTCTTTGGTGTTTAGAAAAATGCAGAAACTACAGTATTCACTGTATTTAAATAATCCAAAGTATGCACTAATCTGATAAAACAAAGGGACACTAGACTAGATCGCACACACATTAATCCTAAAGAAAGAATCGGTCAGTTTAGCAAGTTCTACGACGATTATTTCACAAGACAAACAACTAAAACCACAAATTAGTAAAGTACGTCAAATGTTCCTTAAAGCATTTGTCTCACAAGAAAAACAACTAAAAACAATTAGTAAGCACGCGTAAGTAATAAAAAACCGTCCGTCAAATGTTCCGTAAAACACACGTGCCTCGAGTTTAACAAGCTCTACTTTTATTTCCAACAGAAAAGCAACAAAAAACAATTAGTAGAGCAACGCGCATCGCTAAAACACGTCCGTCAATCAAACACGTTACATCTAAAAGCATACTTCCTTCAAGAGTAATCAGAACTACACTTTATACAGTTAAAATACAACTTTTATTTCACACGTACTTAATATATCGGAACCAAGAACGAACTCCGACTCCTCATCTGTTTATTCAATTCGTCGTTATTACAACCGCTTATCGCCTCTTATCTAGACTTGTATATCCACATAAGGAACAAAATTTTTATTTACGTCAAGACAAGAACGATGCAATCTATAATTAATTACACGATGCATTCGCCTAAGTAGTTAATAAATATTAAATATAGAGATAGTAGTTACAGAAAGGTATTTGTTAATTGAGTATAGCGTAAAATGTTAAATCACAAAACTGCCCGTTACAAATTCCCCCCTAGCAAAATAAAGACGTCGGGGTGAAAGAAAAAAGAAAAACGACAGACAAGGAACCAAACAAAAAAAATTATTTTTATCCGATTCGAAGGACCAACACCAGTATAAGAAAAAGAACATTTTTTTTTCAAAAGAAGACAAAGTCATCTATCGTAACCAACAATGACAGAATAGGTAAAGAACGTATTAAGTAAACACCCAATGAGGATTAAAGGTCTTAGCTACTTTCAAAAGCGTCAAAAGACGGATGTCTCCAAAGGGACATTTCTGTTCTCCACCTCGAAGAAAAGTTTTGGTTTCCGCGGAGAAACCAAGAGAAAAGAAAAAAAACGAGGAAGAAAACTCGTAGCAAAACTGTCACCCTCAAGTGTGCAGCGAAGAAAGAACCAAGACAAAGCAAAGGACAAAGGCAAGCTAGTACACAATCTAGAATACTTCCAACTGAGGTAACACAGATTCGTATGAAACGATTACTCAAGCAGAGTATGGCTAACAGACCTACAAAAGCGACCAAGTCGAAATTCCTAAAGGAAAGGAAAATAGATCTGAAGCTTACCTCAAGGAATGGATGTAGAAAGCGACTATAATAGTCAAATAGTGAACAAATGGTAGAACTAGCCAGAAGAAAAGTCACGGGATGGGTTAGTTACAAAAGATGAATAGGAATACGAAATGGGCGCCAGTGTTTTCGGGCACAAGCTTATCAGAGAAAACACAAGACCAATAAGCCAAAAAAACACATCAAGGTCATAAAAATTTTTAAAAATCAAGAGCAAAAAATCGAGCCCCACGTTGGGCGCCAAAATTTGTTACGTTTTTTTTCGTGGCAGCCACGTTATGCCAAAAATGTTACGTTACGTAATTCGTGCGTAACACAAAGAAAATCAAAGAAATGACCGGGCTCAATTGGAGAGTAGGTGGGTTGTAGAAAGCAGACCAACATACAATGTACGCGGCTGTAAGGAGTTAGTGATAATACCTGCAAGAAAAAAATAGTTAAGCAAACCTGAAATAAAGAAAAGAATAAGCATAGCAGCAATGATAGTCTAAATTATTCAGTACTTTGTAGAATGTAAAAAAACTGTTTAGATAAACTCTATAATATAATAACGGTAAAAGCATTACAAAATTTTTATCACAAAGTGAGGTAATATTGGGGAGTAGCAGAAACGTTTCCTCACACACCAATTAAACATAAATCAGACAAAATGTTAACAAAAGATAAAATAGGTAAGACACAATTGATATGAGTAATTCAGTAGTATTGATCTTTCTTTCTTTCTTTCTTTTTTTTTATGTTTTAAAATATCATGCAAGTCTTTTGTAAAAGGTATCAGAACGACAAAGATATGGTAAAGCAACGGATAGATATTTAAAGTAATAACAAGTAGGAAATAGTTCAACTTACAAAAGTCCTTCAGCCACGCTTCCTTGCAACGGAAGTGTGAGATTCACGATGTCCTACGCTAACGAAGCACTTCACCCTGGACTGTGAGGGTGTTGATGGAATTTCTTACACTTTACACTAATCACACCTACGTATTTCACTAGTGTTAGCAGCAGACACCATCACACGGCGGAACTATGTAGCATTGATAAATTTCTTGTTAATTCTATTTCCTGAGACAATAATTTCGAAATATGTTGTAGCACTAGTTTAATTTCAACTGGGATCAAATGTATACTATTTTCATAAACCTCCAAAAAGCAGTGAGAAACTTCAACCAATACCTTTGTAAACCGGTAATCTGTTATATTTCGCAAATAGCGAAATTCGCGCAAGCACTGATCTATTTTAGATTCTTTGGTGTTTAGAAAAATGCAGAAACTACAGTATACACTGTATTTAAATAATCCAAAGTATGCACTAATCTGATAAAACAAAGGGACACTAGACTAGATCGCACACACACATTAATCCTAAAGAAAGAATCGGTCAGTTTAGCAAGTTCTACGACGATTATTTCACAAGACAAACAACTAAAACCACAAATTAGTAAAGTACGTCAAATTTTCCTTAAAGCATTTGTCTCACAAGAGAAACAACTAAAAACAATTAGTAAGCACGCGTAAGCAATAAAAAACCGTCCGTCAAATGTTCCGTAAAACACACGTGCCTCGAGTTTAACAAGCTCTACTTTTATTTCCAACAGAAAAGTAACAAAAAACAATTAGTAGAGCAACGCGCATCGCTAAAACACGTCCGTCAATCAAACACGTTACATCTAAAAGCATACTTCCTTCAAGAGTAATCAGAACTACACTTTATACAGTTAAAATACAACTTTTATTTCACACGTACTTAATATATCGGAACCAAGAACGAACTCCGACTCTTCATCTGTTTATTCAATTCGTCGTTATTACAACCGCTTATCGCCTCTTATCTAGACTTGTATATCCACATAAGGAACAAAATTTATATTTACGGCAAGACAAGAACGATGCAATCTATAATTAATTACACGATGCATTCGCCTAAGGAGTTAATAAATATTAAATATAGAGATAGTAGTTACAGAAAGGTATTTGTTAATTGAGTATAGCGTAAAATGTTAAATCACAAAACTTCCCGTTACAAATTCCCCCCTAGCAAAATAAAGACGTCGGGGTGAAAGAAAAAGGAAAAACGACAGACAAGGAACCAAACAAAAAATTATTTTTATCCGATTCGAAGGACCAACACCAGTATAAGAAAAGAACATTTTTTTCAAAAGAAGACAAAGTCATCTATCGTAACCAACAATGACAGAATAGGTAAAGAAAGTATTAAGTAAACACCCAATGAGGATTAAAGGTCTTAGCTACTTTCAAAAGCGTCAAAAGACGGATGTCTCCAAAGGGACATTTCTGTTCTCCACCTCGAAGAAAGTTTTGGTTTCCGCGGAGAAACCAAGAGAAAAGAAAAAACGAGGAAGAAAACTGTAGCAAAACTGTCACCCTCAAGTGTGCAGCGAAGAAAGAACCAAGACAAAGCAAAGGGCAAAGGCAAGCTAGTACACAATCTAGAATACTTCCAACTGAGGTAACACAGATTCGTATGAAACGATTACTCAAGCAGAGTATGGCTAACAGACCTACAAAAGCGACCAAGTCGAAATTCCTAAAGGAAAAGAAAATAGATCTGAAGCTTACCTCAAGGAATGGATGTAGAAAGCGACTATAATAGTCAAATAGTGAACAAATGGTAGAACTAGCCAGAAGAAAAAGTCACGGGATGGGTTAGTTACAAAAGATGAATAGGAATATGAAATGGCGCCAGTGTTTTCGGACACAAGCTTATCAGAGAAAACACAAGACCAAAAAAAAAAACATCAAGGTCATAAAAATTTTTAAAAATCAAGAGCAAAAATCGAGCCCCACGTTGGGCGCCAAAATTTGTTACGTTTTTTTTCGTGGCAGCCACGTTGGGCGCCAAAAATGTTACGTTACGTAATTCGGCTAACAGAAAATCAAAGAAATGACCGGCTCAATCGGAAGTAGGGGTTGTAGAAAGCAGACCAACATACAATGTACGCGGCTGTAAGGAGTTAGTGATAATACCTGCAAGAAAAAAAAATAGTTAAGCAAACCTGAAATATAGAAAAGAATAAGCATAGCAGCAATGATAAGTCTAAATTATTCAGTACTTTGTAGAATGTTAAAAAAAACTGTTTAGATAAACTCTATAATATAATAACGGTAAAAGCATTACAAAAATTTTTATCACAAAGTGAGGTAATATTGGGGAGTAGCAGAAACGTTTCCTCACACACCAATTAAACATAAATCAGACAAAATGTTAACAAAAGATAAATAGGTAAGACACAATTGATATGAGTACTTCAGTAGTATTGATCTTTCTTTCTTTCTTTCTTTTTTTTTATGTTTTAAAATATCATGCAAGTCTTTTGTAAAAGGTATCAGAACGACAAAGATATGGTAAAGCAACGGATAGATATTTAAAGTAATAACAAGTAGGCGATAGTTCAACTTACAAAAGTCCTTCAGCCACGCTTCCTTGCAACGGAAGTGTGAGATTCACGATGTCCTACGCTAACGAAGCACTTCACCCTGGACTGTGAGGGTGTTGATGGAATTTCACATTTACACTAATCACACCTACGTATTTCACTAGTGTTAGCAGCAGACACCATCACGCGGCGAACTATGTAGCATTGATAAATTTCTTGTTAATTCTATTTCCTGAGACAATAATTTCGAAATATGTTGTAGCACTAGTTTAATTTCAACTGGGATCAAATGTATACTATTTTCATAAACCTCCAAAAAGCAGTGAGAAACTTCAACCAATACCTTTGTAAACCGGTAATCTGTTATATTTCGCAAATAGCGAAATTCGCGCAAGCACTGATCTATTTTAGATTCTTTGATGTTTAGAAAAATGCAGAAACTACAGTATCCACTGTATTTAAATAATCCAAAGTATGCACTAATCTGATAAAACAAAGGGCACTAGACTAGATCGCACACATTAATCCTAAAGAAAGAATCGGTCAGTTTAGCAAGTTCTACGACGATTATTTCACAAGACAAACAACTAAAACCACAAATTAGTAAAGTACGTCAAATGTTCCTTAAAGCATTTGTCTCACAAGAAAAACAACTAAAAACAATTAGTAAGCACGCGTAAGTAATAAAAAACCGTCCGTCAAATGTTCCGTAAAACACACGTGCCTCGAGTTTAACAAGCTCTACTTTTATTTCCAACAGAAAAGCAACAAAAAACAATTAGTAGAGCAACGCGCATCGCTAAAACACGTCCGTCAATCAAACACGTTACATCTAAAAGCATACTTCCTTCAAGAGTAATCAGAACTACACTTTATACAGTTAAAATACAACTTTTATTTCACGCGTACTTAATATATCGGAACCAAGAACGAACTCCGACTCCTCATCTGTTTATTCAATTCGTCGTAATTACAACCGCTTATCGCCTCTTATCTAGACTTGTATATCCACATAAGGAACAAAATTTATATTTACGGCAAGACAAGAACGATGCAATCTATAATTAATTACACGATGCATTCGCCTAAGGAGTTAATAAATATTAAATATAGAGATAGTAGTTACAGAAAGGTATTTGTTAATTGAGTATAGCGTGAAATGTTAAATCACAAAACTGTCCGTTACAGTTTGTTTAAATTGTTATAATTTTTGAACGGTTCGACTACAAACGAAACTGAAAGAACCACAAACAACTACAAACGATTCTAAAGAGGCCTGCGATGACGGATTTGAAATATCTCAAAGTCGCGTGTGGATTATTCTTTAAATATTTATAATTATTAATGGGTGGAACTACAAACAATATTATTGTTACTTCAAATAACTACAAACGAAATACTAACATTTTCTGCTATGAAAAGTTAATTTTTTGAAAGACGGGTGCCAGGTTCAGATAAGTTTTGAAATGCGTATAATAGTATTTCATTTCAATAGTTTCTGTATTTGTAAATAGCGCAAATAAGGTTAGGGTTATTTGCTCTAAGAAATATTGCTTTTAGACTAGATGCACTCTTGATCTAAGGAAGGATTATTTTGCTGATGCAGAAAATGATGAAGCCACTTTCCCAAGTTTAAGTTAATGTTTCAGTAATACAAGTTTACATACCATACTTAGAAAAAAATACCAGTAGTAATTTTAATTTACAGTCTTAATTCATTTGTCTGAATTCTCCCGAAGATAATTTCGAATTGTTTTATGAAAAATAGGCTTTTTTTGTTGAGCACTTCACCTAGATTTTGAAAGATATTACGTGGAAACTTAAGTAGATACAGCTTTGAGTAGTAAGGTATCAAACTGATTAATGTGATTTGTCGATGGCGTTCGGAATTATAGCCTACCAGGTTGGTGAATTTTATTTTTTAAAAGAATTTGTTTTTTCAGTAGATATCATCATGTTGGAAAAAGGCATGTTAATTATGAACATCTAGTTTTGTTAACGAAGACCCAGAAGCTCCAGTAGTGTCTGGTTAAACCGAATAGAGTCCAGGAGATAATTGATTTTAGTTGTTTCCCAAAGGTATTTAACTTTATGAGACTATAACCTACAGTAGCCGTAAATTGAGGAACACTTTTTTAACTGTAGAGGTAATAGTTTCCAGCCTCGATATCAAAAGGTATTGCAATTACCTTGTTACGTTCACTTTCCAACAGTAAAATTAAAACGTACCTATTTTGTCTTTTATTATTTGTTTACATAGATTCTGCTTCAATCTTCCAACACCATCCTGAATATTTTGCCTTCCTACAATAAGTACGCTTGTCAATAATTTCATTTAAACCCATTTGCTGCGAATTAGAAAGTTTCCGTGATAAGTTACATCGTCCGTACCTTGTATTAGGTGTCCGTTGACTTGATGCACATTACTATAGAGCGTAATTACTCCGTATATTCCTTCAATCTAGAAACTCGTTGAAATAATGTATCGTATTCTTTGATAAAGCGTGTTTCGGATTTTTAATCACATTTTGTATGTTTGATAACGGAGCATTGAATTTTGAATTCTTGTTACTAAACGAATGAATATTCATTTTCTTTTCTGCGAGAAATTGACGTTTTCGTTCTTGCTAAATTTTCGGGCACACACTGTGTGCTTCTTTTCGGTCGAGAGCACCGTCCATTACCTCGGCCCCTGATTAACGAGACGATTGCCGTATCCTGTGGGGTGAAGGACATTCGCATGGCGTAATCCCAAATTTATCTGTTTCGTTACACCGTTACACCGACAGGCGGGTGAGTTTTTATTCGCTAGTTTGTATATGAACCCTATGGAATTGTTCAGGGCAACATATTTATCAGTTCCTATTGGATGGCTGAACCTTATAGTTAAAATGATTACGGGAGATGATATTTAGTAATAATATTATACTTATTATGACCATGCTGTATATTTCGTTGTATATATGCTATAACGATTTAGAACTGTTGGTTTTAGTGTTGTAATTTTGCAGTTTTTTCTTGGTAATTAATTTAGGGGGGTAACCTAAAAGTTACAGCTTGTCATTTTTACAAAGTAACTTTTTGTTGTTTTTCCTGATGTATCTGTATTGAGGTTATTCCTATTGATTTTTTTTTTGTTATACTGCCCTATGATGTCTCTCCAAAATTTCACTGAGAGTAATTAATAAACACTGTTAATTTCTTTTTTTTTTTTATTTTCAGGTTTTATTTTTTTTTTTGTATTTGTAATACCCCGCCTACTCACTAAATGAGCCCGGGCATTCTTTCTTTGTCTTTCAGGCTACACCGATGTACGTAGCAACCTAGAGGCGTGGGTAACCCTTTTTGTTTCAGCCAGCACTTTTATATCGTTATATTAATGTCCTTTTCATTACGTTCATTTTAGGTTTGCTTTCAACTAGTATAATTTATTATTCCTCGTATGAATTTTACACCAGAATCCCTTTAATGATCTCTGGTTTTGACATCCTCTTGTTATTCTTTCTGGAGTTTTTTCCTAGCAACCCCGTATTTCGAGATTAGGTAGTGTCTAAGATAATTCTCAATTAAGACTGGTTTTCCCCACACGATAGTATTTCGGCAACCTTTTCGAACATTTACACTACCCTTTCTAGAGAGTTAGTTGGCAACCATTTTTGTTGGTATAGTCGGTGTTTTGGTACTTTATCGAAAGACGGTATTTTTCGCGCGGTACTTCACCGAGTTTTTTTGTGGATTACCGGTTAAATTTTCTGGGATCAAAACTGTACGTAACAAAACCTTTTGAAAATTGTTAATCAAAATCATGTCCTTAAAGGGCCGCAATTTAATGAAATGACCCATGCGCTTGAAGAATCTCCTTTAGTTTAATCTGAGTCATAGTTCTTTATAATTACTTTATTTCTTACTATTTTGCGATATGATCTTTAATTGCTTTTGGGAATAGTTTCTTTATTTTTATATATACAAAAGTGTCCAGAGGAATTAACAATATTTTACAGAATGATTACTTGTCAAATTCTAAGCATAAATATTGTAGCACCGTTTTGTTTTTTCTCTGACCAGAAGAATACATCAGAAAATAATCGAGGCGTTTATGCACAAAAAGATAGTTGATGGGTTTTGCCGTGCGAGATCTCTAGATGATCTGTAGCGATAGGTATAAGAGGTTTGCATTTGAGAATTATTTAGATTACAATAAGTACATTCGAGATGTTATTTGCATAATTTCTGGTCTCTTTTCGAAATAACTAGTGCAGTTGAATAATATATATATAAATTGCCGCCACGAATATTGGCTATCAGTTTTAAGTGAAGTTTTGATTATATTATGAGTTCTGATTTAAAGCTTTGAAAGTCGTGATATGAAATAAATTAGTAGTACGTACTGTTTAAAATAAATTGCCCTATGTGATATAAATTGCCGTAGTGATCGATATAAATTAATAAGTAGTGCTTGGATAGTTAATTATAGTGCTTCGATGTTAAATAATTAAGAAGATAACATCGTAGCTTTTAGAGGTTAGTATTTGTACTGTTAGCAATTAACTCGAAATAAATTGTTGTAAGAGCTTTTAGAATTTTACTGTAGCTACGAGTTGTTGAAAAGGCGTGTATAATCAGTTTGATAATAAAAAACTATTGTTTGTGCAAATAGAGTTTTCGATTCATCATCACTGTCAACTTTTGCAAAGTTCTCAACCATTTTAGGGGTATAGAAAGTTGCCAACCTCGCTGAATTGAACCTACTACGTAGTAGTATTAGTAATCTGAAGTAAATTTATTCTTAGGTTTAGCGTCTGTAACGCCGATTTATTTACTACAGAATTAAACATTTTATGAAAGCTTGAAGGTCATTTTACGATAAACAAGTGCAAATTTAGCTATTAATGCATTAAAGGTAACAATGAAATTGCTCAACGAACACGTTTTTCGTGCATTAGTCATGTCTCTCTAGTCGGTTCTGATTTGCTATATTATCTCTGAAATCTTCTAATGTTTGATTAATTTTAAATAGGATGTTGTTGTGAAGGGAAGTTGGAACATTTGAAAGTATTAAGAAATATGAACGCCTTGATGTCAAATGTAAGTATAAGTTTTATTGGTGGAATTTAGTGTTAGTTGAAGCATGAAAATTTAGTATTTTAAATGGGCAGTGAAACGTTAAAAGGAAAAGTTAGTATTAAACTGTTTTCTACGTTTGTTATTAAGAGCAGCGATTCGTTGCATAAGCCTTACCATAACATATAACTTAATAAACGTCTCCATGACATAACTCACAATTAGTTAGCGGTCTGGCATGTTGGCAGCGATTCGTTGCTTAAGCCTTATCATAACATATAATTTAACACTTTTCCTTTTTTGGAGGGTAATTTTCCATTTCCTTATAACTGGGAATCATGTAAACATGTTGGAGTTCTTGAACAATCATCAGGTTGCTAATATCTATGTAGAGCCAGGTAGATGAGGAAAAGATAGAAAATTATAGGAATACCTAGACCAAGCTATATTAGTTAAAGTATTAGAAATTTAGGTTGTGAAGGGTATGTAGAACTTTTTAGATTAGCGCAGAATAGAAAAGAAATTAAAGCTGCGTCAAACCGAACTTAAGTAAGGTCGAAAACAAAATGATGATTATATTAAGAATATTTCTAGAAATAGGATATAGAATGTCATATAATTCAATATGGGAAACGAGAAAATTGGACAATAGATTTGGTTTAATGTGTTCTTTAGGATTTCTATCTGGCCAATTTAATTTTCGGAAATTAAGTGTCGTAAGCAAGTATACTTGTGTTAATATTACAACGACGTGATTTTAATAGAAGCTAAATTTAGGTCGAATTTTATTTGAAGTTAAATGTAATATAAGAGAGATAGGTAAATTTGTAAAAGGATATACAGCTACCCCAGTGATGTAATCGTATTTGGGAAAAGCATTTTATTGTACAATTTTGTTTAATTTGTCAAAAAATTAATGAGCGTGTTCACGGAATTGTTGAAAAGGTCATGTTTAATGTAGTAAAAGTTAACGAAACCAAAGGCAAATGAGATCTATTTGGTGAGTGTAAAAAACGCGTTTCAGGGCAAATGAATATTGTGATGTATTTCGCCATTTCACATGTATATTATTTTTACTGTTTCTATTATTTCTTCCATAGCTGCTACTCCCTCAAATTGTTTTTGAGTCCCCGCCTTTTAAGGGCAAATCTAAAATAACGTAGCTCTCATTTTTCCCGTAACATAGCTTCAAGCAGTGATTGCTTGTTAGAACAACCCTCAGATATGACGTAGTTAACGTCAGATAAAAAATTGAATGCTATTAATTTGGCACAAATGAGTCATAAGTAATACCAAAAAGTACGGGTGATCTGTTTGTCAACGCTTGTTTAATCATTCCTTACCTTCTGTGCCTCTTTGAAGCGTATATTAATTTCTAGTGGCAATTTTTGGGATCGTATTACCTTCCACTTTTGTAAGGCAATTGTGCTTATACTTAAATATTGAAATTTACTTCTTTACAGTTTTAATCTGAAACGGTTTGTTAACTTCGAAAGCATTCAGCAATTGTTAAAAGCATACAAGGATAGCGAATTCAATTCCTCGTTTTATTGTAAG
Source organism: Platerodrilus igneus (assembly GCA_036346225.1). NCBI lineage: Eukaryota > Metazoa > Arthropoda > Insecta > Coleoptera > Lycidae > Platerodrilus > Platerodrilus igneus. The sequence goes on along the minus strand of JARFIW010001436.1, from coordinate 4,165,745 downwards.
CAATATTTTCCTCCAAGCTGATCAAACGAACTGAGAAAGAGATTGGATAGAAAGAAAACGCGGTTCGAAATTAAAACTGTTCTACTTTTCTAACAAATAATTAATAATAATTGTACATCGCAGCGTTTAGTTACATAGTACAAACTAGAAATAATCTAGTTATCCACAGAATTCATATTTGAAATGTTTGGATAGTTTGGCTTTAATCAAGTTACTAGCTAAGGTTAATGAAGGACTAGCGTGTTTAATTAACATTCGTTCTAGAATTTTAGGTTAAGTCCATTTGCAGGACTAATATAGTTATGCAGTCTATTTATTGTTTCAATTAGTCCATGCACAATTTTGCTATGTTTGCCCCATTCAGTCAAAGTTGAGTCTGAAGTTTCGAGTATATTATTTATTGAAAGGGTGGCCAACATGTTTCCAACTTTCTACTTGGTAAAGAATTTTATATAATCACCGCAGCACAGCAGCACGCACTGCTGTGCGCAATCTACTCATAGAAGTAGATGGTTCAAAATGATTTGATACTTGGGTATCACTCATACTTGTGAAAAACAGCGATACGTTGGTATTAACCGGTATTAACATTTACTTGAAAGTAATTTATCAAAAATATTTTTATGGAACAGATAGAAAATAAAATAACCCGAGGAAACAATGCGAATATGAATCGGCTTTCACATTTACATTCAGAATAGAGTACATGATTGGAACGACAAAATTGAGAATAAATTGTTAACATTATATTTATTATGACTTCTTTATCGTGTAATGGAAGTGCTGCTCCTGGAACAAATGATGCAAAGCTGTTGTAAAAGGTCCATCCTTTATATGTGCCCAGGGATGTGTACCTCAAAAATAAATGTATTGAATTGAAAGGAACCTGCATGCTAAAATCCTTTTACTAAGATTATGAACAGGGATTGCTCCAAGCACTGAAACTTATAAACTAATTTACTAACTATAGGAGGAAGTTGCCTTACTAAAGGCTGCTCAAATAAATTCCAGTACCAATTGTAACGAAGCAATTATACAAGAAGTCTTAGAACAACAACTTGGATTCAAAATGTTATGTTATATATATTGCCGTGAAATCAGGGATTAGCTTTAACATCGAGCCCCAGCGTTGTTTCGTCATAAAATGTTCAAAAAAAAAATTTTTGTAATTTCTTACCCTACGTCTTTGGACGCCTTTGTATTTCTGCTCTCACCCTGGCTAGCTCAGCAATCGGCCTCTTCTTGAATACCTACCATTTTAAGTATATACCTCTCTCTCACACACACACAGTCAAATGAAATTACCAAAATAATACAACAACCATACAACCTTTTATTTACACATAGATAAAGTATTTACACTTGAGTACAAACGGTTTGGTACAATTGTTATCAATTCAATTATTAAATACTTTAAAGTCCTTGGTTTTTAATATATTTTAAACAAATTCTATATGATACGAGTAGATGGGCCCCACATGCAACCCTAGTTTGACTTTATTCTGGTCTATTTTGAGCTCATTATAACCCAGTTTCTGCAAATGCTTTTTAAACCTGGCATTTTCTTGAAAACAAATTTAAAGACCCGTTTACTCCTTACAACAACAATTTATAGCATGAATAAACCTTTATATTGTTATATATATTTTTTTTATTAATCTAGTCCACAATAAAATCGTGGTAGATTTAATATTACCAATCGGAGATTCTTATGTAACTGTAACAAGCCCAGGGTAAGGTTTGGACGGAAATTGACTTATAGCAAAGAACACTCTTAAGACTTTTAGCTAACTGAGTTTTTGGCCCACGGTCGCATGAGATTGGGTCAGTGGTTATATTTAGGTTGAAAGAAACAAAATAAAGGACGCCACCAAAATTTTTTATAAAGCAACTGACTAAATGAATTTGCTTAAAGGAAAATTTGGACATCTAAGTAATCGCTAACCACTTTAAATACAAAGTTTGATTGTCACGAATATCATACTTACGTCTGATCGTCTTCTTCAAGGATCTACCGATGAGTAGGGCGACTCTGAAACATAATTTCTACCAACATAGACACCTTATATATTTTACAGACCAGTATGAATATGTAATCTTTGAATTAAGTTCAATTTGTTTCTACTATATCGTGGTACACTTTCGAGTAAGTTTACCTTGTAAAAACCTAATAAAATTTGGAAAATTTAATGATTACTGAGAAATGAACCGAAGTCCAAAAAAAATAACTCTATATTCTCTTTTAAGAAAAGTAGACAACATTATAAATTATAAGTGTACTTACTAAAATTTAATTCTTATAAATGTAATTTTTTTAAAATCAGCTATTTAATTATAGACATTATTTTCATATTAGGTAGTCACGATAGCGCTACTACAACCTCACAATGTTTAAAAAAAATTAACTTAACTTTTGGCAATTATTATAAGTTGATAAAATACTCTAAGTTCAAAATTTCATCATACAGGACTCAGGTCCTATAAATTAACATATTAGTATTTTAATTTGTGATAAACAAGATAACTGTGACGATAGTATGTCTACATCTGTACAACCGGTGAAATATAATATCTGAGGTTGAACACACTATTAATTACAAAAAATTGTAGTGCTCATTGTACTTTATACTTTAACAAAATGAGCTTTTGAAAAATTAATTAACAGAATTATTCATACAAGTCATAATAAATTGCATACAGCAACCTGAAGTAAAACAAGCTTCAAAAGGAAATCATCACATGCAAAATTTACGTAATGAACTTTGTAACGTTAGCATTATTTTAGAACTATTACTTTCTTACCAATAGCGGCAATGACCTATAACCTTCAAACGACATGTACATCAGCTGAACACGTCGGCTGCATAGCGGCCATGTGTCGAACAAAGTTGCTTACTCATTTACCTTCTAAACGAGTTCCATAAAATTTAATTGAACCAAACCAAATAAAATATTTTCTGATGATCTAGGCCTGCATTGAAATTATGTGAAATTACTTCAAAATCATTACGAAATTATCTACATTTTCAAAGTACCGAAGTTATCGAAGTTGTCGAAGTTGCACGTTCGCCAAGGGGATTTGTACACTACACTTCTACCTTAGTTGTCATGGACAACTTTTAAAATACTGTGCTGTCTATTACGACGCCTTTGCCAGGGAAACTTGACTTTCCTGAACATCTTGAGTGTTTTTCAACACCAAACGACTTTCCAGTTCAACTAAGAAACGAAAAGTGACAATCAATTGTTAATCGTGGTAACCACCTGAAAATCTTAGATACTTCAATATGTAGGAACACGCTAACAAGTTTGTATACATATATATGTTATCAGTACGGAATATGTGGTATGTAGTAGATTGTAATTGTAAATAAATTGAAGAGTGCTTTGGAATTCATCGGTTATTAAATATGCAATTACGACTGAATCAATCATGAATGTTGTTAAATAAAGACTAAATTAGTAGATACACCGCGGTAAAGTCAATGAATAAATTTATAGGAAAATTTATATGTTACAATATATCATCAATAAACCCTTTTTTAATAATCAAAATTAATTGTCCTGCACATATACATCTTTAAACAAGTTTTATGGTAATAAATACGCCACCAATAAGTCAAAACACACAAACACAAAAAAATATCAACACAAATGTTTATACAAAAACAGGAATTTAAGTTTCGTTACCTGGGGTCTCCTTCGTTATTCGTCACCACTGAAGATGGTTACCAGAAACCCTCGTCGTTGGGTCCGTCTACTACGTTGATGCCTGAATCCACTGATCCCCACCTATCCAAATCTCGGCCACCACTACTGTTCTTCTCCCCAGATATTAGCTTTGTCTCAAATGTAACATTCCATACCAAATATACTGCCTGCATACAAGTTGCTGTAGGCTTCGCTTACCCCAAATATCATCCCTTCATTTAATAGATTCGTTGTAGTAACGGCATCTTTTATCTAAACAATAGCACCAACTCGTGTAATATCACTTTTACAACCTTTTGCGGTACGTTACTACAGCTTTCATAATTTCAGAACAGGATGTTACATGCAACTTTACTGAACACACAATAATTAATAACCGTAAGAGCATTTACTATTATTACGTTGCAGATCTAAGCACGGTCTCAGATCTGAATGGAAAGAGCTTTAATATTTTTCTCCGTGTATTTATATGATTTTCAAAACCACCGGTGGAACCTATTTCACTTGAAAAGCTTATTTTTGAAGCTGCTTCTTAAAATTTCGAACGTAACGAACTCTAACTTCTCAAAAATCCCCCTTTCGTCGTGCTGTTACATAGAATTTTGTTTACTACCTTAGCGGACGCGCTCTTCTTGAAAACTGCTAGCCATCGACCAATGATAGAATTTTCCCTCGTCACAGCGCTCCACCTATCCACTATCTATCTCCGTTCTAGGCCTATTTGTTGTCTCCTTTAAAACCCCTCTTAAGTTACAGAAAATCGATATCGTAGTCGTCCTTCACATTTACCCGTGTATTTCTTACGTGACTTGTACCCAACGCTTTCTTTACCTGCTTCTCTGTCTGTCTTACATTATCGATCGTTTATTCCGCTCATTCTTCAAAGCACTTGTTATATAAAGCAGTTGGTCAAACCGACCGTTGCAAACAATTTATAGAAATTCTGTCTTAACGTTTATTTAAGTTCCCTGAACGTGACATTTAACCAACAGGTGTTCTTCGAAACAATCGACCGTTTAAAACAACAATTCTTAGTCTACCCATTCATAGTATTTGTATAAACGAACGTTGGCTTTTAAAATGGAAATATTTGCGTTTACAATTATTGATTTTCTTTACATGCAAGCTCTTTTTTAGCTTCCATGCGTTTGATTTTAAATTATTATGTACTCTAAAGCTTTCTTACTTTATGCAATTTTAACATTCCAATTTTAAAAATAGAAAAATACCTTAATAACCGTCCGTTTTCACTATATAAATTAACTAATTTGGCGCGTAAATAATTTGCTCCTGTTTCTATTTACACAGTTGATAAAATTTTATTGTTTACACCTATTTAACCTATAATTCCACAACAATATATATATATATATATATATATATATATATATATATATATTGAGAAACGAATTACACTTGACTTGAAGCAGATACAAATTATATTTGTTAATGTATACAATGCTAAAATTACAATTAAAAAGTTTTGTTCGACTTTGCAAAGATCAATCAAAAATCCGCTACTTAAGGCAATCTACATTGCTTCTAAGGCAAGTCTGATTATAAGTAGTAATGCTTCTAAAACGAATACGAAATTTAAGATATTGTAGCGCCGACTGGTTTGCCTGTGACCAGAATATTTATATTAAAATGTAAACGAGGCGTTTTTGCACAAAGGATGATTGATGGTCCCTGCGGTGTTACACTTTTTGAATGAATTTGACAGGTGCAAGGGTTTTTCATTCCGGTATATATAATGCTGTGATAAGGGGTTGTTTAGGAGTGTATTGAGTAGTAAGGGTCGCGTAGTAACTATAAATAGCAATGGGAATCAGAAAACTGCATTTATTTAGCAGGAAATTAAATAATTCGCACATTATGTAAATAGCAAGCATTTAACACCCTGTATATGGACCGTAATTAACTTTAATCAATGCCAGTAAGCATATCTTCCAATAATAGAACGCGTATTCTGCAGAGAAATAATCATACATGTAATTAAACTACGTTGGGAAGTGTTCAATAAGTTTATAAAACAGATACGCAGAAGATAAGATAAAACCTAATAAATCTTTACACAATTACGCTTGTAATAAAGAAGGAACAATAAGCGCTTTGATAAGAAAACGCACTTTCAAAGATGAGTTTAAAATAAGTACATAAACGAAAACAGCAATCGTGTTACATCATTTATTTTTGTACAATTCTCCAAAAGCTTTATCTACACAAAACAACAGACATAAGCTAAAACTCTAGCGGCAATAACAAGAATAAAGCGGTCAAAGATCGTAAAATATTAGTAAATAATAGTTTTATTAGAAATCAATTTGAAAATATACCAGGAATGTCCTGGACAAATATGGTTGGAAAACCAATCCAAATGTAGAGGGAAAAAGCTATATAACGCTCAGAAGTGATAAGAAACAGTCAGTCTCAATTTGAAGCACGTCGAATCTACAATACTTTTAAGCAAATATTTACGCGTCTGATAAATAAAATTTATATTATAGTGAAAAACAGTGCTGTGTAAGAATTGCGTTAAGAATATATGAAGAGCTTTTGCCGTTTTTGCAGAAAACGTGAGTAGAAATTGGTTAATTAATTTAAATTAAATATTTATAATGATATAGGGCTTCTAATCCGCGTCTAATACAATTCTAATCCGCGTCCAAAACAATTCCGGTCCACTTATAACACAATTCTAAATTCATAATACTAAGAAACCTATGAATTCCAAGTGGTATTAAGGGAAGAGGTCTAAATCGTATCCAGAGAGACATAGAATAACGCACGAGGTGAATCTTGGAAATAGGGAGCAACCAAAATATTGGTTCAACGTACGTTAAGGAGTACAAACCAGAGCATTGGTTTTCGATTGAAGACAATAAGGGGGTGTTGATCTACAACACGCAACAACTCATCAAAATATCACAGGTGAGAGATGTCTAGTTTTAAGGAATCTTGTCAAATTTAAATTTTAATACTGAATATATTAATTTTCTATAAAACTTGTAAGGAGTCAACAAGAACATTTTGAAACTTACGTAATAATCATAAAAAGGTCTCGAACGTTCCAGATTTTTTTGTAAAAGGTGTCGCTTTTGGTGAATTTAAATTAAATTAAAAGGATATAAATTTTGGGATAAACAATCCATATAATATTAATTGATTGAAGGGTGTATTTAAAGGATTACAAAAATTGTGAAGTGTAAATATTATTTCCTTTCATTATATGAATATTGATTGACTTAGTTTTATCAATTTAAACAGGTAATCATAAAGGGGTAAATGAAAATTGATCATCGTAACGTTGTGCACTCTGTGTAAATTAAAAAGGGCTAGCCGTGGAATAATAAATTAGAAGATTAGAGATAAACACAGAGCGGTGGCGTTCAGCTGGACGTTTATTACATCTGGCTGCTCAAACGTGGGGGAGTACTACAGCAATATATATTAGAATTATCTAGAACAATTGGATAAGGTATAAATTGTTTCGGAGATTACAAAATAATTTAATAATTTATGGTAGTTTTGGCTTGTCTAAGAGAAATAGGCAAATTAAAAAAGATAACGAAAACAGCGTTTTACAAACAGTTGTCGAAAATCCTCGTACTTCTCTTAGACAAATTCAGAATATAACAGGTGTTGCTCATTCTACGGCAAGAGCTATTTTAAAACGTTTCAAGTACCATCCATATCATGAACGACCATGTCAGGGATTGCGTACTGAAGATCAAATTCGAAGAATGGAATTTTGTGCTTGGTACATCAGAAAGTGCAACGAAAATTCAAATTTTGCATATACAATTTTGTGGTCTGACGAAAGTCGATTTACGAATTGTGGTATGTTCAACTGCAAAAATACAATTTTTTGGTCAGATGAAAATCCGCATTTGAACCGCCAAGTTAGACATCAAGTTAAATGGGGATTCAACGTCTGCATTGGTATTATTGGAAGGTACATTATAGGTCCGTTTTTTTATGATGCAAATTTAAACTCTGCGAGATACTTAGATTTATTGCAGGGAAATGTGGCAGATAGACTAATGGAGCTTCCACTCGCTACTTTGCAAAATATGATTTTTCAAAATGATGGCGCTCCACCCCACAATGCTCTGATTATTAGAAATTTTTTTAATTCTGAGTATAATAAAAACTGGATTGGAAATCGGGGACCAATTAAGTGGCCGGCGAGATCACCGGATTTAACTCCTCTAGATTTCTTTATATGGGGCCATTTAAAAGTCGTGTACTCAAAAACGTATGATAATGTAGACCAATTACAACAAGCAGTCCAAGAGGCCGTAAATAAAATAACTCCAACTATGATACGACGATCTTGTAAAGATGTTTATAAAAGGTGTCGGTTGTGTGTTCAACAAAATGGGAGGTTATTTGAACATTTAAAATAAATAATGAATTCATGTGGCTGACTATTGTTATATTTTTTCTTTGATTGTTAATTTACAATTGTCTGAACATGAATGACAACTAAAACAGCTTAAATAATATTTTGTATTGAATAGATGCTAGTTTGTATTTATTCTTTGTTAATGCATAGTTATGTAAGTTCTGATTAATACAAATTTATTTTCAATTTTCTACGTTTTTTACTGTTTTTATTACCACTGAAAATTGATTTTAAAATTTTTAGAGCAATTGTTTCTCTTTGTCATAATGGAAATTAAAGCCTACTACGACCAAAACATAATTATGTGATTTTTAGTATTTTGATTCAATCAAACATAGCCATGTTATACCTCTTTGGAAAGCGTTTTTTGTCAGCATTTCAAAAATGTAAAAATCCAATATGGCGGCTATTTAAAAATAAAAAGTTGAACATCGTCACGCAAATTCTAGATGCCCTAGACAAAATCTAAGTTGAAAATGTGAAGCGCAATGGGGAATTACCATGATGTACCAAATTTGAACTTTCTATTTCAATTAGCAGACTAACTACGAGCAAATAAATAAATCGTCAATTTTGTGTTCTTTGCCTCTATCTAGTAACCTATGAAAAATTTTTGAAATTTGAAAACCGATCTGAGATACCCTCATAATTATGCAACTTTTGTCCCATTTAACCAAGATCGTATCTCCTACAGTTTCCAAGATCCCCATGTACTGCATTTTATACTGTACACACTGTATATACATATATATATATATATATAATATATATATATATATATATATATATATATATATATATATATATATAGCGAATAAGATGAAATAATAACTGAGACTTTTATGCAAAGCCCAAATGATCATTTCAAAACGAGCCAGTAATTGAAAGATGGAAAATATAAGGTCTTGGACAGGACTTGAACCTGTATCCTGGTTTTGCCGGAACCATGCGTTTACCAATTACGCCACCGAGACCGATGACACAATTGGGAAATTTACAAATTTAAATCGCGTACACGACGATACATCAACCTAACTTTTTTGACTTATGTCAGTTATAGACAGGAAGCTACGCCTAAAATTATGGCTATAAGCCAAGTATTAAATATATAAATATTTTAGGTAGTTAATTACACAACTTGCCTTGTGTAATTAACTACCTAAAATATTTATATTTATATATATATATATATATATATATATATATATATATATATATATGTTGCTAGTCTACCCAACAACACCTGATAGCTCCTTAGAACAGTTGCCTTTACTCATCGTTATGGACGGGATACGCGACGGAAAGATATAGCAAACAGTACGGTCGGCTCGACCAAGGACCCTAGGTGATGCGCTGGCCTATACTTTGAAATTTGAAGCGTCGAAGCAACGGTGTGCTTGTGGAGAAAGCTTTGATCAAAGTGACTCTCTTGCTTAAACAAAAAACCAACACGGACCCTAAATACACATAGACCTATTTTAAAACTGCTTACTGAAAATAAAGTTTCCGAAACTAAATGTTACATGACTGAATATTCAATCACGCGTCTAGGTAATTGCAAGGTAATTTATTACAAGTGTAACTATACCTTAACATTAATTATATACGATTATGCTTTCAACGGAATTGCACACACACACACACACACACACACACACACACACACATGTTCATTACAAATACCTAAGACATCTTTAGACAAATATTAAAAATCAAATATATGACAAATTTACTTAACCAATTCTTAACCTAATCCAAAGACGTGTACTATTATACATTTTATAAGTTCATGTAGGAATGAAAGGTGTTATTTTACAATTTTTTCCGCGGGTGTAGTTTCAGATGGGTTCATAAATACCAAATGAGTGGTTATACTGTAGCTAAAGTGAACACCATTATGTTTCTCAACATTAACTTCGAACCTCTCAACGCGCTTATCTCTAACATAAAGTTGTCGATCTGAAAACCAATCAGCCCCTAAAATTAAAAATAACATTCTTGTTAGAATGTTATCAGAACATGAGTGGACTACTTTCAATCGTGTTCGTTAACCCTTCCGTCAAAGGCAGCTAACTCGTTGAAATCGCACGTTGATTACTTTGATGTCAAGTGCGAAATGCTCTAAAAAATGAATGTTACCTGCCTAAAATAATTCGAGACATATTCGGCAATCTTCTGATAGATTAAGTAAGACTACAAAATGAAAATACTTCCTTTTTTTTCTATCTCATCTGTATGTATACTTAACTGATTGATAGCTGAACTAAAATCAAATACTTGGACTTTTTAATTATATACCTATGAAGTCTTCATGCCCAGCCGATGAGATCACTTGCATAGCAGCGTAATACATTATTAATCAAAACAAATGAATAATGAAACTAATAATTTAGAAAGAAATTACGATGATCACCTCATATCTAACCTTTATAAATTGAGATAAGAATTTGACAACCTTTGAGTATGAACCATATATGATACAAAATAATTTTACCTTGGATCAAAATTGAAATTACCTAAAAATTATATTTTTTAAAGGAAGTAAGTTAACCTTGTTGGTTAAATTTACTGATAGGGAAACTATTAAAATGATATATGCTTATTACAAGTAATTCAAAGGAATGTCACATGCTCAATAGTGGACAAAGTTCAAACGGCGGAGTTTTGGTTACCGCAACAAACAGTATCGTCGTTCATAATAAACACAAACGGTAGTTCGCCAGAAGAATCTGTGGATTTAGCTGGACATTTAGTGTTGTGTTCGTATTTTTAATAGAAAACAGAACTTGTTCCAGTTACGCTCCGAGTTACACGCTTCGTTATCATGCGGTGTTAAAGCGACTCCCGGCAACCATCTTGAAAACAAAATTCTACTATGTAGGTATATGACAAAAAAGGCGCAGTAATACGTTACATTTTAGAAGTGTAATAAGCGTCTTGTATATTGCTGCTTTTAAATTTCGCGAAGACGCACTGTTCCTGATTAAAATGCCAAGAAAGTAAAAATTATTGCCCCGGTTCTTAACAAATATTGCTAGTGCGCGTACCTTGTGTAATTTGTGTTTACACAACTTTTATAATATTAAATTCCGTTTTAGTGTCCCAGAAGCTGTAAAATGAAAGATTTTTATGTTTCTCAAGGGCGCTTTATAAAAGTTGATGATGTTTTGAACGACTTTAATGCAATTTTAGTGCCTTGAGTTAAGAAGTTGGCGACCTGTAACGTAGTGCAGCTGATGTGGTGATCTTCAAAGAACTTGATTCTGCCAGTGATTCTTAATGCGACAATTCGTGACAAACTCTAAAGCCATGATGTTGATCACGATATAAAATTCCACAACTGCATTAGCTCTTCGTTACGGCCATATAGCATTTCACACCTCAACTCACCCTCACTTCCTGTTTAGAAAATGTTATCCATTGAAGTACAGAGGTAGAAATTGACTGAACAGTTTTGTTATACAAGCATTAACCATCTAATATAACATCTAATGTAACAAATTTCTTAATACTTCAATCTCCAACCCAGTCGTACCTCTGGATCCGGAAAAATTATAGCTACTACAGGTGAAAATATCGATTTCAAACTTTTTGTTATAGATACATAATCTGAACCCGTTAAATCTGTTCATAAATTATTGTAAAGTCAAAGAGGATAAGCATAATAATTATTACAGTAAACTTTAATAGTATGGTCTTGTCACTTAAAGAAAGTTTTAGAATTAAGAAGTAAATAACAATGAAAGGACTAATAGACATTTTTCATATGATATCTATTCCAAATATAAAAGGACTTTTACAAATTTTAGTTAAATAAAGTAGAATTAATGTTATAGGTATACACATGTGTAATTATAATACGAAGTAAAGTCAGACAACCTCATAGGCATATTTGGACACCACCAAATATGTAATAACAAACACAGACACCTAGTAGTGCAACTCACTAGTATCAGGTTATTAGTAATTAATTATATCATTCAACATAATGTAGAAATGTTTTCAATGTATCTATTCAAACTGTTAGAATAATAAAATAGCCGCAGGCACATGGCTTTTGCATAACAGTACCGTATGGGTTCACACCTGATTCGCGTGGAATAGGAACGATATACAATGACACCACCCACACCAAACGTAAACAAATAGGGAAAAACGGACAAACGCTAGACAATGGACAGAGAACAAGTTAGAATAACTATTCACAAGCCATTCACAAGATTACATGTGCGGGTAAACGTGAAAGAGTAGTCAAATATATCCTGTGTGCTATACGAAGCACCAATCAAGCGTAAACGTTGTGTGATCTCACAAATTTTTGAGACCCATAACATTAACAGATTGTGACGAATTGGTTACCAGTACAAAATTGGAAATGAGCACCAAAAACAATTGAATTTACTCCTGGCTCACCTGAAATCTTTTTTTCACCTGAAGGTGTAAACTATAAGTTATAAGCTCATTAGAAATTGTTGTTTTTTCCTTGTATTGTGACACGTATCTATGATGTAATGTATCATGCAACATTGATAAACTTATACAACGTCCACTTTAAGTATAGCGTTAAATAATTAAATGTAGAAAACCTGGATATTGAAAGTTTGAATTGCAAATGAGAGACGTGTTTCAAATTATTATTGTAGTTGAATATGATTAATTGAAGATGATCTTATTACGAAAACAATTTTGTGTATGTGCTTGTTTACAGGCAAATCCTTATGCCGCTGACGTTTATATTGAAGTAAGTCTAAAACTGTTGTATTCATACCTGTTTACAGAGTTGGCGAAATAACATTATCGTAAAATAAATTTAGGTGAGGTGGTGAGTTGAAATTTTTTGTTTAATTTACTTAAACACATAGTTGGAATTTTGTATATAGAACTTCATTTCTCTAGGAGGGGTAATTAAATACCCCAGAAGTACTCGTCATATAGAGGATTCTCACTAAACTAGACTATACGGAAGATGGTTTTTACGCATAAAACTCCCTTGTTTTAGTCATAATTAAATTACATTGTAAACTAAGATACTTCTTTTAAATAAAATGACATCACTGTGGAAGCTGGATATCTTTTACAAGTAGCTGACTTTATCTAGTTCCTAAATAAATTGAAATGAAATTCAACCTAAACTTAAACTCTATTAATATAAAATAATTTCACTACACTTACAAGTATACTTTTCTAAAAACAATTTCCTAACCTCAAATCTGGCCAGGTATTGCTAAAATAAATCCTAATGAAAGACGTTAAATTACACCGTATCACTATCCAACCCCAAAGAAAACATTAAACTATATTGAACAATTATAATTCATTTCATACTTTTCTGTTGTCCATATGAATCATGTGAATTCATAAATCCCAATTTGGCGGGCAATTCACTTAATAACACATAGAAAACAACTTTTTCGCTCTACTCTTTTATTGTCAATTCTAAAAATACTAAGTTTTTATACTTTTACTAACAATAAATTTCATCAATAAAACTTCCATTCTAAACTTAATATATATAATTTCGCCACTAATTAGTCCAGCCAAATAATTATTTTCACTTAATTTTTTATTACTAAAATATATACCATCAACATTTAAAAATTCATAACATTGTTTTTAAAACTTTCATAAAGGCTCAAAATAGTATTTACTCACCTTTTAATTTCAGGATTTTCCTACAACCGTCGGGATTTTTCCTTACATCATTTCTTAGATATTCAAACACGGTAGCTGCCTGACTCTAGACACGCCACAAAGTTCCAATTTAATGAAGGAATAACTCACCAGGTACTACCCTTTTGTTTTCAAACGATTATAACGACATTATATTTGCGCGTGCGTTTACGAAATTACCCTGCAACTTGCAGATGTATTTCATTTTTACATATCGATTGCCGCCTATTCTTTTCAAGAATGCAATCACATTTTAGATTTAGAAAATCGAATATGGATTGTATTTTTTTTATCATTATCAACGAATGCAACCAATATTTACTTTTTGTTTGTTTTTCGGTTTATGTCAGTTAGCGTTATCTTTACAGTTATAAGCGGTTTATAACTGCACTGTTAAAGCTTCTATAGAAAACTTTGAATTGAACTATGAATAACTATTTGTGAATAGTTTCACTATTGAAATTATACTTATGAATTCAATTGTTTTGTTATTACCCTATATCAAAGTACAGGTACTGAACACAACAAACTAATGTAAAACCAAAACCTTCAACTTATTTTTTGTGCTACACCAAAACTAGCAAACCCATTGGTCACCATCGCGTGTACATCTTTTACATACGAAAACTAAACTCTACGATCCTGTCGGATGGCCGCCTCATTAACGTTTTCCCAATATACCCAGCATGGGGAAAGAAAGCATATAAATTCAATTGCAAATCCAGCAAAAATCAATACACTTAGTGCTCACCACAGCCCAAGAAACTCAACTGGAAGTGCTCCCCATAGCCTGCTAACACTTCAGCAAGCAGTGCTCCCCATAGTCTGCTTATTCTCCGCCAGTATCGCTACTAGCCGCCGTACCTAAAAAACGCTGCTATAATGCGCTACCATAAAAATTGTTATTAAACCACGTATAGGCAGGAAGCTCCTGTCGCTCGGCCACCATCACCAGTGACACCGAGTGCATGTGTAAATTCTACCCCCGTAGAGTTCTACGGCGACGCACTCGAAAAGGTCTAGGACCCCACTACCAGTACGCCTTCCGAAGAGTTCCAAAGATCACCGAAGATTTCCTAACTACTCCAAGCTGTACATATGTTCATACCATAATTCTTTACATTGTTACTTTGTCTCGCAAGTAAACCACGAGGCCTTCCGAAGAGTTCCGAAGATCGTTGAAGACTTCTGAACCTCTTAACACTGTATATATGTTCAATCTATACTTATTTAAATTCGTACTTGGCCTCACAAGTAAATCCCGAAATCTTCCGAAGGGTTCCGAAGACTACCGGAGACTTCTGAACCCCTTAAGACTGTATATATGTTCAATGAATAATTCTTATATTCATATCATAATTCTTTACATTCTTACTTTGTCTCACAAGTAAATCCTTCCGAAGACCGCCGAAGACTTCTGAACCTCTCCACACTGTATATATGTTCTATAGTTATTTAAGATCTTACTTGGCATCAGAAGTAAATCACGAACCCCTTCGAAGTGTTCCGAAGACTTCTGCACCTCTTTAAACTGTATATATATATATATATATATATATATATATATATATATATTCATTTAATTAGTATTTAAGTTCTTACTTGGTTCCAGAAGCAACCACAAAGCCTTCCGAAGAGTTCCGAAGATTACCGAAAACTTCCGAACTGCTTCAAACTATACAAATTGTTTATTTTTAGCTATTTAACTTTCATATCTATGTATCTATGAACTTTTTAATTGTTTTTGCTTATACATATTATATATATTAACGGCAAGTCTACATACATTGTCTAAGAAGTTAGACGCCGCCCAACCGAACGGTAACATTGTTTGCTATTTACAGAGAAAGAACTGCATCGATATTATAAGATGCAGTATCAAAAAGGCAGCCGTTTGTTATACTTTCTATGCTAGTTGCCAAGAAGTGCAAATAATACTAACTCTAAGTTTTTGGTTTAAGATGGCCAGAAAGCTATATCCCTATAGAAAATTTTTTAAATTGGTCTAAAAACATTTATGAATAGTTTTGATATTTTTGCATATTTGAATGATACTTAAATCACCAACCTTTCGTTTTCGATTGATACCAAAGAACTACATTCTTTCTTCGCACACTGTCAATAAATGTAATATGTAATTATCTATTCATAACCTACGCGGGGACAGCCTTTAAAGTCAACAGTGGTATTTTGTTACCTATCAATTAGCTTCACAATGATTTTATTTAATAATTAATCGTAGTGGCTTTTTTATATATAATTAAGTATTATATTGTCCATTATATAAATGCGGTTTTGAGTTCCCAGCAATGTCTTGGGTTTTTAGAATTAGCTTTTATTATTGTGTTTTGCTGCGTAGACGTTTTCCCAGGATTTCGTTGTTTCCATCAATCTGTTACGAGTAGAAATAGAACTCTATAAAAGAAAAGTTTTTCCAGTCTTAACCATGAGTCAGACTCCGTTATTTCCCAAGTGGATCCTTGGACCACGTAGTTGTTTTTTCTAAAGTAATCGTTTCAAGAAATAAGAACTAATTGATTAAATTGGCCATTGACCTGTTCTTTTAAATTTATTACCAAAACAAAACTGATTTGCAATACATTAAGCTCCAAATAAATTGAATCAGGTTATTGGCCAAGTGCATGCATTTTGGGGATAACCATTGATTTAGATTAACATAAAACTTATTAATTTCTTTTTTAAAATATAAGAAGAAACCCCTAGATCTATAAACATATTCAAAATTATGAGTTGCTGAAGGCAGTTTGAAAATAAGATGTAAAACTTATCTTTTAAAATGTTTCTTCTGCCATGGCGAACCATTCAATAAGGTACGTCCACTTCAAGTAAAAATCAGGATACATAAACTGGAACCAGGTAGTACTTGTACGAAGAAGTTGCTCCGAGGGTACTGCTTTTCCCAGAAAATTACAAAATTCTTGAATAACTGATAGTCCCAGAACCAAGCGTAGAACCAAGAAAAGGCTGCTCCCGGTGGAAACAAAGACAATAATGGAAGTAAGTGCGTGCAACCATAAATAGCACAAAGTAACAGCACAAGTATAATTTTGTTAACTTGGACAGTTTATATTGATGACACAATTAAGAAAACAAAAAAATTTGAGACTATTAAGCGATGGTGCAAGTTGCTCTTTAGATGGAATAAAATGTGGTCGGCTAAAATCGCCATCCAGAAAATCAGGTGCTGTAGGGTTACAACAACTAAGAATCCTAACAGTAACATTGGATGATCACTTACACAACTGATTAATTTTAAAATTGTTGTAAAGTCCGCGACCATGTGAGCTTGCACCACACAGACAAAAGACAAAGTTGGTTGTTCTTTTTGAAAAACGAACAAAACAAGAAATTACTAATATTGACCTTGAAAATAACAAATTACTTTTATGACAGTGGCATAACATATACAAAATGAAATAGGGTTAACTAATGAAATGTAAACATATTGTAAAAACAAATAATATAAGAATAATGAACAAACTTACATCTTCAAAAAATAAATAGATTCTTCCCAAGTAATAATTAAATCAAATAAAGAAGAAGTTTATAATTAAGCATTAAACAAAGTATTTCTCTAATAATCAAAAGATTACGCACCAATGAACTTAGTTTTCAAAAATAGTAAATATACAAATGTACAGGTGAGGTGCAATTGGCAACCTGCAAATAGATTTACAATATTGACAAATGAAGTTTACCTTGAAATGTAAACAAATAATTGATGCATTAAATGCATCATACCCTCTAGAAGAGAACGACCTGTGAGGCAGGCCCGTTAGTTATAACGGTATGAGGGACCGAGAAAAGGCATGTGGGTGCATTCTTGCACCCGGAGTTGAACGATATCGATAAGATATCCACACATTTCTACATACACTCACACATTCACACACTCATACATGAATGCACTGTTAGCGGCCACGTGCGCTGACAGCGGCACCGCATGACCTCACGAAGGATTCCCAGAGACGTGGCCCGGGTGTCTGTGAGAACCCCCCGCGCAACCACACGGTGACTAACGGAAATGAAAAGGCAATAGAGATATAGGAAAGGTAAAAAGAGGGAGGTAGGCGTTTTGGAATGCACAAGTGACACTTCCAGGACCCCAATTCTCGAGTGTACGGGAATCTTTTCCAGTAGTGGAATATATTCTCATACCTTTTCCCATAGGAATGCCAAATGCTATTCTCGACTGGCATTGGAACTAGAATTCCCATAGGAAATATACTTGTACGTATGTCTGCTTTGAAACAGAATGTTTAAGTGATTCGACCAATCAAAGCGTTGAACAGGCAGTAGGTTTATGGAACGCAACCGGTCCCGAGGATATAATTGTTTCTTCAAAGAATAGTTGATAGCATACCCGTAAACAAGTTAAACAATGAATAATAATAATAAGTTAAATTCCAAATCCGGTCATTTAAGCGACAGCCAAAAGACCCGTTTAAGCTAGTTTCTGGAGAACGATGAGTGTCTACGAAAATGAAAATTTAATAATAATTTTACCTATAAAGAAGCGCAATTATATAGTCCATTCTAAAGGATTTCAACAAATAAACCGTGATGAAAAATATATACGGAAACGTATTAATCAAGCAATTAAAAACTAATCTTAAATAACTAAACTTTCTATAAAATTTTGGAATAATATTAATTTTTCAAATTCTAGGTTATAATCATAAATGACATAATTTCGTATATGATTCATGGAGGTGTCAGCCTGCAAAAAGTAAATTCTTTTGCTGAAACGTCACATTCCAACACTAAAGCCACTTTCCCATGCTATATCACCATGGGAATCTTTTCCAACGCGTGGCGTTGGAATATTTTCCATCATGTCAAGTGGAGAATACAAACAGTTTACTCTCATAGGAATGACATCACATTTCTCATGGGAATAATGTCGAGAATTCCTGCTGGTAGAAGAGAATAGATGAAGGGCTTGCACTGAGTAAAAGAGACAGAAAAGGTGGATAGAAAAGCACTACTCAACCAGCCAATGTGGTCAGTAGCCCGGAGTGAGGGAAAAATCACTCTTATGTGGTAGACGGGTGTTCCGGGACAAGAACAGGTCTACTGAATGAAAGATAAGGCGGAAATGGAGACAGCCGGATAAGAAAAAGTAGAGTTTTGGACAAGCGTCCGAGGGAAGGTAAAGAGTTGTCCCTATTAAATTCAGGTCGATCTGAAGGACCACCTGCTATGTTAATCAGACAAGTTGAGGCACATAATAAGTTACAAAAATTACTAGACTCTTGATGAGAACTAGTACAATTATTTTCCTGACGAGTGCATGCACTGCGATAAGAAAATCAGATTAAAGTTGAAACAACAACCTAAAAGTATCACTACAGATACCTTCACACAAAAAGCAACTGTTTCAAGGTAATTTTTAGAAGTGGTAACGCCATAAACACACAAGAATGCCTAACTATAAGCAGTTAAATACAAACATACTCTCCCAATTTGATAAAACGACTGAGTATTCGATAAGTTATCAATAAGAAGCGATAGCACCTCACCACAACAAAAAAATTTTTATATGTTCTGGTGATCTAATAGAAGGAGAAAACAAATAATGATAAAAGATAAAGTGTGCAACTGTAACAATTCAGAAGAAAAACGCATGGAATAGAAACTTCTAGTTTTTTGCAACTGCGAATATGAACTATTTCTTACAATATCATAAGCCGCGGCTCCTATGTGAGCCCAAAGAAAAAAGCATCCACTTAACATCAGCTAAAACCAATCAAAAAAATTCAATGAGTTATTGCAGCCAAAGTTACGACAATCACCGCGAAATAAAACAAAGTCAGATAAATGCTAAGAGCCAAATAATATGGTGTAAAAAAGGTGCTAGGATTAATTAAATGAAGCAACGAAGTTATACTGGGTGACCTAGATAATAAACAGTATGTGGCTAGCAATAAATTCAAGGAAAAGTTAACAGGTAGCAAAAAGATAGCTAGTTTAAGTTAAATAAGCCAAACGTGTAGAAGTTAGGTGCTGTATAAGAAAAGAAATGACTAAATATAGTTAACTAACTCATAGCAGGGACAAGAACATTAGGTAAACCGTGAAAGAAATGAAACGTTAAAAATTTTGTATGTACGCAAAGCGGGAGCGATTTAAAAGATATTTTCATTCAACCTATTGTGGTCTGAATTGATATATGAAGAGATAGCGGTAATAAGACTCGATTTACTGATAACAAAATTGTTGAAGAACAAAAAGAATATCTTACCACGCATATAATTGCTAGAGTGACAAGCCCTCCTTTGAGCTTCACCTAGACTAATAAAGAAAAACTTCAACATCATCCTCAAAAAATGACTCAAAAATTACTAGAGCGACAAACTTACCACGAGTCTCGTCTAGACTTATGTAATGCTGAGCGACCAACTCTTCATGAGTCTCGTCTAGACTAACATACTGCTGACCGACCAACTTTGACGACAAGTCTCGCCTAGACCAAATAGATCTTAAAATGCTGCGTTGCAATATCGATATATCTAAAAAATATGCTATCAAAACAAAATTATGCTCACTACACAAGGCAATATTGTAGCAATACATGTACAGAAAAAATAGTATACCAAATTATTAAAGCATTACTTTTATATCGAGGAATTTATCAAACAACCAGGTAACTAAAGAACTTAAATGCAAAACATTATCATTAAGCTCATAATTGTAATGTTTAAGAAAGCAGATATAACTAAATCAAGTTTACTATAGTGTTTTAGAAGGTATAGATATATCAAGATAAAATTCAGTTAGTTGCGTTAGCCGTATTAAAAGCAAAATGTTCTTTGAGATAGAATTCGTAACCTATACTTGATTATCTAGATTGTAAGTGAACACTTAAAGTCATGGTATACTAAGATAATATATGAGTTATCTAAACAACCGTTTTAATAAGTTTACCCAAAAAACAGGTTTCAATTTTAGTGTCATTTTAAGGGATTTTTTCTTTTTTCTAATCATAATGAATGGTAAATAAAAGCTTTTTATGTATAACTAGAATACTTACAGAAGGAATTATGTAACCCAAAGCACATGTTAAAGTTAAGTTAATGTAATTTGCTGAACACATTTAAAAGGTATATGCTTTACTTTCGTCCTAAATTAGGTTAAGTAATTATTTAAGATAATTTAAAATATAAATACACTGTTTTTATAAGGGAAAATGCCAATTAACTAAACTTGAAGTAACATATATGAAGTAAACAATCACTGTTCCAACATGGCCGACTAAAATGCTTCAGATTGACATTTCAACTGCATTCCATGTCACGCCAACATAAAATAGATGTTGCCAAATGCAATGTTGCTAGATTGTATTTCTTCTATTTAAAAGCCATTAAAAATTTAAAAAAATTATTATTTATTATTATTTGAGTGAACAAAAACCCAATTTCTATAAATATATTCAAAACTCACCTTTATAAGATAGATCGGAGGTGAGGACAATTTTCAACACAACGTTTAGGCGCCACTGTTATACTCCCCGCGCGCGCGTGTTCAGAGCCACTTCTGCAGTTGGCAACACTGATATTATCTACGTTCACATCTACGACATAATTGTGTCTCAAATTGTATCACATGCCAAATATGTTTACAGTGATACAAGATGCACCTTAGAAAAATAAAATGTACTCAGTTAAAAATGTGGAACCCTTCACGATTTTGCGGTCATCCTTGCGCAGGAACCATACTGATTTCCATGTATCTCGTTTGGGCGTTGTTTGAGTGTTGTTTGAGCGTTGTTTGGACTGGGTTACGTCATGCCTTCGTTGAATCCAGATTTAGTGTTTTCCCTCTTCTTTGATCGTAGGTAGGACGAAGGGAAAACCAGGTAGGGAACAATAAAAGAAGATAGAGAGGAAACCTACCTCCTGAAAGGGAAAAGACAAAAGAACGGCACAGGTAAACGTCACTGTTCGACGTCTCGTTGGCTAATAATCTCGTGTCACCCACCGCGCACTTGCGCCGTCACTCCGCGTCTGCGCATTCCTTTTGCGCAAGCGCATCTCTTCGAAATGACGAAAATACACAAGTTTATTTGAAATAATGGCGGGAATTTAGTCACATATTTATACTTAATCTAAATATGGATACATAGCCGATTTTCGGCATGTAACAAATGTTGTGGAGGTCTGTCGTAATATGTAGAATGGTTTCGACTTGAATGCTGTACTTTCAGACTATTTCCATTTCCCATCACATGTCTATCAAGCATTATTCCTACTACTTTGTTCAGTTAAATTGGAATCTCTAACCCGATAATTATCATGTCTTTTGTTTTTATCAAATTTTGTAGGTTCCGCTAAGTTATAATCTGTATCTGTAAACTTCTCATGAAAAGAAATTTGTGGCTTAAATATTTCAACAAGATTAATTTTCTTTTTACTCGAATCACGATAAGATAAATCTAATTCTATCGTTGTTTTATCTGAAATAGGTGGTGCAAAATTAGAAATAGACTCCCTCGCTTCTTCTAATCGCTTACTTCGAGTTACAAGTTCTTTCTACACTGTACATGTCGTGTAATACTAATTGACTTTGATAACAAGGTAATATATTTTCCCTAAGAAATTTTATTTTAGACCCTTCATCCACGTTTACATATAGCCTATTAAACAAAGTGTTCGTTATTGCAATATAGATGCTAATCGATTTTTTTTCACCCTGAGTCCTTGATTTAATTTGAGACCAAAGCTATTCATTATAATCCCGTAGTAAAAATTCGTTTTTTAATAAAACGCATAAAGTGTCCCAATCAGAAAATGCTTCTGAACCAGATCAACGCTTTATTCTCAAAAAGTTCGACCAAACTGCTAAATAACTGCTCTTTAGTAATACCCCTAGATTCACTTAATTCAGTTAACTGTGAAACTGGTTTTTATTTTTCTTTTCTAAATGGTTACAAGGCTAGCTTCGCGCATGGGCAAGTGTAACGAAGTCTTCCGACATAACTAGGGGTCTATTCATTGGGTAGAGCTATGAGAAATGGGAGGTAAGTCGAAATCTGATTGTAAGTCAAACTTAACCCAAAACAAATAGGCGCCACCAAGTCCTGACTTATTTATGATAATTGCGTGGTATATTTCTAGGGGCGGACGTGGAAACCCAAAGAAAAAAATCGCCTTCGATGACAAAAACCCGTCTTAACAAAATAAGACGCTGCTCCTGTAAGAAATTGTAATAATTAGATTAATAGAAAGGTGGAACACTATTTGTGTCCCGCAAACATACCTAAAGAAATATTAAAAAGATATTTTCTATATAAAATTGGCATCAAAATTCTACTCTTAAGGATATTAGTTTCCTGTTGTTAGGTTTGACCATATTTGATCAAAATAAAAAACTTTAATCTTGAACCAATAATTTACTCAAAAGATTTTCTTTTAAAACAAAATGCAATGCAACAAAATTTCATAAATAATTAAATGAGTTCGTGAATTTTAAATTAAGGTTTATCAAAATTGTTGATAATCAAACATTTTACAGCTTAGTGTAAACTTGTTACACTAAAAAGGTCCGACCCGTGCAGATCTGTTCAGGAGGATTACATTTTAAAAACGTTGTTACTCAAGTTTTTGCTTTTCTAAATTACTTGTATTAGTTTTAATTTCTACAAAAAAAAGCAGATCACAAAAATATTCTTGTTTACTCAACTTGGGCAAACGCTGTTCAAAGCATTTGTTTTCTAGAACACATCTGTCAGCAGTATACTGCAGACAAACAAGTGACGTCAGTAACACATGTTGCTGTTACTAACGGTACATAATGAACCACGTGTGTGGTTTCTAAAACCATCAAAATAGTGAATTATAATTTTAACACGAAAATTCCAGCTCAACAAATAATTGAAATTTTTATAACATTCGTACTTTTACACAATCAAACAAATTATAGTGTTTCTAATGTATAAACCATCAAAAAAAGATTCTTAAAACTAACTACGAACCAAAACTGCTTTTTGTGGCCTTGAAGAGGTACTTGTAATATCAAGCGGAATTTACTGTATGTTGTGTGGACCCAGCTCATCCTCAACAGCTCCTAGCACATGGAATTGCTCCAGGTGTCGAATTAAATGCAGTCACAATACATCCGTCAGCTGCTGCAATATGTTGAATCACGCTGCCTTACCAAATAACAGCTTTACGTTGTGTAATAAAATGGTCTTCTATAAACTGGTCAAATTTTCCATCTTCTAAGTTGCTTTTTACAGGTTGTAATACAAAGTGGTTTTAACATCAGTGATTGGAATTGTTGTTTTCAAAGTTGCATTTTTTAGTGTTGTTTTTGCGCTAAATAAAATATCTCAATTAAACAATTTAATAACGTTCATAGGATACCAACCGCTATTTAAAGATGTGTCACGACTGCTCAAAATTTATACGCAAATTGCCGGCCTGCGTTTTTTCGTACATCTTGACTCTACTATCTCGCATGGCCGACTGGTTATCAATCTCACTCGGACAAACGGAGTGTCCCAGGAGGTGGTTGTCAACCAAAACGCGCTTGCAAATTGCTATCGAAGACACAGATATTTGACTATACATAGAGTGCTACATAAAGATGCCGCTTTAGCGTAATACCAAAGTTGTTAAATGTATTTTACTTATTACTTCAATAAAAGTGTTTTACAATTCTTGCACTTTTATGAACGGATTTAATAACCAAAAAATAAAATTGTTACAACTGCTATCTTTTAAAAAGTTCCTTCCTTCATGGTGGACCATTCGGTAAGGTACTGTTATCGTTGGAATAGGAGGCGTCTTAAATGCAAGTAGGTTTGGCTTAGTTAATTGTTCATTAACAAAGGCAAAATAATCATAAGTTCCAAAACAAACATATAAAATTAAAGTAAAATTGATTCTTCTGATTCTGGAAGTGATTCGGAAGCCTTCCGTTTCTTCGGAACTCTTCGGAAGTTTGATGCTTGCATGGGAGCACCAAAATGAACTTAACCACTTGTATAATAAATGGCCTGATGGCTTGAAGGCAGTGGAAACGGCTCCGGTGGTCTTCGGAACTCTTCGGAACTTTTCGTGTTGTCCCGGTGAGTTAATGTTTGAAATTAAAAACTATTACTTTACAATATTTACAAGTATCGAGGGGTCGGAAGTCTTCGGAACCCCTCGGAAGGCTTCGGAGTTGAGTAGTAAAGTCCAATTAGAACGTGAATAGCAAATAATTGAAATTAAAAATTACTAATGTGCAATATTTACAAGTATGGAGGGGTCGGAAGTCTTCGGTTGTCTTTGGAACCCCTCGGAAGGCTTCAGAGTTGAGTAGTAAAGTTCAATTATAACGCAAATAGCAAATAGTTGAAATTAAAAATTACTAATGTGCAATATTTACAAGGGCGGAGGGTTCAGAAGTCTTCGGAATTCCTCTAGAGCCTTCGGACTTGATTGGTGAAGTCCGAAATTAACTTGAACGGTGGTGAATAGCGATTAACTACAGGTCTGGAGGGTCCAGGCGTCTTCGGTGATCTTCTGTATACTTCGGCAGACGTCGTGGACGGTGGTGCTCCATGCCTAGTAGAGCCCGGTTCCATCGAACTCTACTGGGGTGATGCCCCGGAGGTAAACCTGACAGATGCAATTGTTGTCATTGCAATAATCAATCTCGTGGGTTGTGTATTGACGGACTGCCTCCGGCGACGGCGGTAGTGGAGATAGAAGCCTCGGGTGCAATCTCATGGAACGGAGTGCACGCCGAAGAGCGTTCTGTTCTTGTTTCCGGGTTACTTGGTATACAGAACCAGGCTTACGACCCATACGTAGTATTTGTTTGCTGATGAATTATTATGACGGCCGCCAGGTACGGCGGTGATAGCGTAACGTTCGGACAGAAGGCAGGCTATGGTGAGCGCTGCGTTAGGATTTTAGCAGGCTATGGCGAAAGATTTGCAGGCTGTTAGGAGCACTGCAGAGAAGAGAGATTCCCAGACTATGGAGAGTACTAGGATGTCTTCTGTAGAATTCGAATTTATATTTAAATAATTCTGGTCGCTATCCTTTCTGTGTTGAAACACGTTCATCAGAGCTTCAACCAATGAATTGTGTTGTCGATTTTTGATTGTGAACAAAGATTATTCACATTTTATTAACACAAAATTATTTGGAATTTTTGGATGTTGTTCTATTGTCATCATGTGCACTCTGATATAGTCAAACTTGCATTCGCAGTTCGCTTCAGTGCTTTACTTGTGATCATAGAGGTAACAGAACGTTTACTTTAAGTAAAATTCAGGATACATAAACTGGAACCTGGTAGTACTTGTACGAAGAAGTTGCTCTGAGGGTACTGCTTTTCCCAAAAAATTACAAAATTCTTGAATAACTGATAGTTCCAGAACCAAGCGTAGAACTAAGGAAGGGCTGCTCCCGGTGAAATCAAAGACAATAATGGAAGTAAGTGCGTGCAACCATAAATAGCACAAAGTAACAGCACAAGTATAATTTTGTAAACTTGGACAGTTTATATTAATGACACAATTAAGAAAACAAAAAATTTTGATACTATTAAGGGATGGTACAAGTTGCTCTTTAGATGGAACAAAATGTGGTCGGCTAAAATCGCTATCCAGAAAATGCTGATTTCCCAAAATAACATCAGTATCAGGTACTATAGGGCTACAATAACTAACAATTCCAACAAGTAACATTGGATGATCACTTACACAACTGATTAATTTTAAAATTGTTGTAAAGTCTGCAACCATGTGAGCTTGCACCACACAGACAAAAGACAATAGTGGTTTTCCTTTTTGAAAAATGAACAAAACAAGAAATTACTAATATTGACCTTGAGAATAACAAATTACTTTTATGACATTGGTATAACATATACAAAATTATATAGGGTTAACTAATGAAATGTAAACATATTGTAAAAACAAATAATAATAGGAATAATGAACACACTTACATCTTCAAAAAATAAATAGATTCTTCCCAAGTAATAATTAAATCAAATAAAGAAGAAGTTTATAATTAATCATTAAACAAAGTATTTCTCTAATAATCAAAAGATTACGCACCAATGAACTTAGTTTTCAAAAATAGTAAATATACAAATGTACAGGTGAGGTGCAATTGGCAACTTGCAAATAGATTTACAATATTGACAAATGAAGTTAACCTCCAAATGTAAACAAATAATTGATGCATTAAACTTCATTAATGAAACAGAAAATTACCATAAAAACAAAACACAGAAAGTAAGTAGTAAAAACTTGGAATTTCAGATTTTTAAGTTTCAACTTAGAAAACAAAATCTACATAAGCAATAACGTGTTTCTTTATCTCATGTGAAGATTGAATTACAAATTCAGATCGTCATAAGTCAGAACACGTAACGAAAAAGGGCGGTACTTGATAAGTGAAAATTGCAGCCGCCATGATCATTCTACACGTAACTATCGTATCTTGAAGATTGGAGTTGGTGCTTCTAAATGCTGGAAAGTTTACCTAATCATTTCTCTATCTCCATCCCTTACCGTAAGTGTTTGTTCCTGCATGTTGTAGGATATATTAACAAACTTCACTACAAAGCTGTTATAGAAGAGGTTTCAGACCCACGCTCTGTAGTACGGAAACAACAATTCGTAGTAATGTTCCAGCGTGGCAAATGCCGTAATACAAGGATTTATTAATTGGCCTTACCGCAATTTCATTTTTAGGAGGACAAAAGATAAGCCTCATTTAAGTGGTTTGCATGCTCATTTTGTGAATAATACCTTTAGCAAAACTTGTGCAATATTCTTATGCCGTCTGTACGGGCCAGCGATTAACTTTAATACTTTTTACCTATCAAATTGACGAGCAACAACTTTCAGTAAATTATGAAAATCCTATGTAACAATTATAGTTGAATTGGTTCACAAAGCGCTTTGGTATCTTTGTATAACTTCAATGTTAAATACACAATTTTAAATAAAGCAAGCGCATGATCTCCAAACTTTTCTTTTAAAAGCTGGAAATAGGATAGAAAACCGAACAGCATTAAAAATGAAGAAATTATATTAAAACCTGTACGTACATAGCACTGATAAAATTATGTCACGACCTCACAACCTACGGTGAACGATTAAAAAAGCAAAATCCAAAGTTAAAACACAATTTTCTTTTTAATAGCTTTACTAAACCTCTTTAACGTAACCTAAAATATTAAAACTTCAATTAAAATCCATTAGAGCCATGCTGGGATTAAGAAATAATTTCCAGCGTGCAGGAACTTGTTAGTTCCGCTCATATAGGCAAGTTTCAAAGCGAATGACGAAGTATAAAATTAAATTAACTCTATATATGATAACTCAATCGAGACTCGTACCCACTACGCACGTAGAAATCCTCTGCGGAGTTTATAAAAAGAATTAAGCGACGCTCAATGTAACCGAACCTTTCCAAAATTGTATTAAGTACGTATGGATAAAAAATGAAACGCAAACGTTTACTAAACTTAGTCCCTTAATCCCTGAAACGTTTATGAATATAAAACTAAACTGCCGCTGGGGAAATTTATAAATTAATTACACGAATCCCTAATACAAAGGACATTGTTTAAGTTAAATGGTTGAAATGTTTGTTAGCTTTAGTGCTGATGTTAATATAAGAACTGGAAAAATTCCTTTCATTGTTCGATACACCCTCGGGACTCATGATAAAATTCAGAAATGAAAACACAGAACCTAAAAAGAATGTTATTTCTTTAAAACAACATTAATTTTGAAAGCTTAACTGGACACCAATAATATTTTAACTCCTACATACCGATCGCAAGCCCGAGGTCAAACTTCCCAGATTGTGAGAGGGATTCGAATTACGGTTGCCACCCGTCCCGGTTTCGCCGGGATTATCCCGGAATGTAGGTCCTCCGCCCCGGCCGAAAAAACTTTAACCGGGACCCGGGATTGTCCCGGAATTGCGTCGTGATTAGTATTTTAGTAGCGGCTAGCGGCAGACCGCCAGACTCCGTGGCGTAGTGGTATGTGTGTGACTACTACGCCCAAGGTCTAGGGTTCGAATCCCGACACGGTCCGCTTGAAAAATGTTAGGCGAGCATTTTTCACAAAATACACCCTCGTTCGGATGGAGGTAAAATGGAGGTCCCGTGTGTGAGTGTTGTCACGCACGTTAAAGATCCCTACCTTGCTTGGAACAGCAAGGATTCGGCAAAATTCCAAATTTTCCAGGTAAAGAAAACTCGCTTTCTGGCCAATGTAGTACCTTCGGGTGGAGCATTGGAAAATCACATGTAAGGCAGACCGCCAGATCAGTAGACTACATCAAGTCAGATTTTTGCGAATCCTGAAGAGAACTATTGAAAACTGAAGTTATTGTAGTATAAACTTTTATGTCATCCATAATTTAAGAAGTATAGATATCTAGTTATTGACACATTGTTTTTTAACGAAGTATATAAAAAAATAATTGTGTAGCTTGTACCTATATTATAACATCTTAATATTTGCTTATTTGAGAGGTAAGCAAAAATATTAGTACAAATTACTACCTACAACTTACAAATGGAGGAAAATAGATGTATTTAATTCATAATTTATTTGCCTTCATTATTTGAGTAATATACTTAAATTCTAGGTTCTTGTCATTTTATATTCTATTTTTCACAGAAAGATGGGAGATGAAGATGAAGCAAGCGGTTCATGTTCTCTAAAACCACTAAAGAAAATTAAAAGGTTTTGTACATTTCGACGAGAATGGATGGAAAATGTTGACTGGTCCGATTGGTTACGCTCTTGCCGAAGTAGTGAGGGAAAAGCTCAATGTATCTTATGTAAAATGACATTCAAAGTTAAGTATGAGGGAAGGGGAGCAGTTGAGACTCATTTTAAGTCTAACAAGCATCAAAATACAGCAAAAACAATTGCCAAAAATAGCATATTAGATAGTTTTGTCATTAAAAAGAATAATCCTGAAGAAAACCTTGTGGCTCTTGCAGAAATATGTACTGTTTATCATACTGTTTGTCATCACTTAAGTTATTTAAGTCAAGATTGTAACATAAAGCTTAAAAAAAAATTTATTCTGATTCAGTTGTCGCGAAAAAAATAACTTGTGCACGAACGAAACAGACCTTCATTGCTACCGAAACATTAGCTGCTAAATGCCGTGAAATGGTGCTTGATGATATAAATAATGCCTTTTTTTCAATTAACACCGATGCATCGAATAAAAAGAATCGCAAATACTATCCATTAACAATAAAATATTTTAAAAAAGAAAAAGGCATTTGCGAAAAATTGCTAGAATTCTTTGAAAGTCCGCATGAAACAAGTGAAAAAATGTATGAAAATATTATGAAAATTCTTAAAAAATATAATTTGAATGTAAATTTAGTGACAAGTTTTTCCGCAGATAATGCTGCTGTAAATTATGGCAAAAATTGTTCTGTGTATACTAAACTTATTAAGTCTAATAGGAAAATTGTTAAATCGAACTGTTTGTGTCATGTAATAAACAATTCTATAAAATTTTCAATTAAAGCTTTTAGCTATGATGTCGAATTAGTTGTAATAAAAATTTATAATGAATTTTCATCATCTGCCAAACGAGTTGAAACTTTAATATCTTTTTTTGAATTCGTTGATCTAGAATATTGCGAATTGTTAAGGCATGTTCCTACGCGTTGGCTTTCTTTGCATCCAGCAGTAGATCGCTTACTAAAGTCATGGCTTGCCATAAGGTCATATTTTTTATCTGAAAAAGAAGATTGCTGTCCAAATATTCTTCTGGAGACTTTTAAAGATGATGAAAATTCATTGCCTTTATGTATACTATTTTTTGTACACAACGTATCTTTGCTATTTCAGACAACAATTTTAACTTTAGAAAATCAAGATACAAATTCAATAGACCTTCACAATATAATGAAAAATTTTAAATCACAATTAGAACGTAGAATTAAAGATAAATTTTTCGGTAGCTCCGCGAATAAAATATTTAAAACTCTAGAACGTGATAAAAAGTTCAAATTCGAAACACAAGCCCTAGAGTTTTTAAGTCGTTCCATTAATTACCTATGCAAGTATTATGACTTTGAAGAATCAGTTTTCCAATATTTTGGTTTTCTAAACTTACCAGAAGAACTTACTTTTAAAGATTTTGTAAAGCTCACAAACATTTTGAAAATGAACGACGAAATTGATGCAGATAAATTATATGAAGAAATAGGGATTATTCAAAATGTAGTAACGTTAGGTGATATTTCCTCCAAATCCATAAACATTGATAAAAAGTGGGCAGAGATTTTTCAAAAATGCGAATGTTGTACTGAGGCTTTCAAATTAGTATCATTTGTTTTATCAATTCCGATTTCAAATGCATATTGCGAAAGAGTATTTAGTCTTATGGGACTAGTTGCTAGAGATGAAAGAAATAAAATTGGAAATCAACTTTTAAACTCGGAGCTAAAAATCAAGTTAAATTTTAATATGGCATGTTGTGAATTTTACGACTATATCAAGAGTTGCCCAGAAATATTAAGAAGTGTGTCGACGAATAAGAAATATACCTTCAAATTCGATTCCGAAAATAAGTGACACGCTTTTATCCTTATATATTATATATTACACCTATTAAAAAGAGTTTTAGTTTCTGTATAAATAGAATTAGTTTCCCGCTTTAAAATTTTTATTGTTTGTTATTGTATATGTGTTTGTGTCATATCTTTAAAATAAACTTGTTTATCTTTTGCGTATTATTAAAATAATAACCCGCCATTATTCTATTTTAGAGAACTGTTGAATATGCGCATAAGAGACTATTAGACTTCTCATTCAATACTAAAAATTGGCAATGGTTTTGAATACTTTTGAATGCCAAATTTAGATGTCACCAGCTGTTTTCACATCCATTTGCCTAATTCTAAAGCTAAAAAGTCAAAAGAGCCAGCAATATAGAACATACATATACAATATTATAAGTATAACCTTTCGGCTTTTAGCACACGCTGAAATTTCTAAGTTTTCGCGCGTGTCATGCTATTTACTACTAAGATATACATTTGACCTAAAACTACATATTTCCAAAAGCTCCATTTGAATTCCAGGTCTATATATGATAACTACTCTCTGATGCGCATGTAAAAAACTGTTTGTCTCTAAACTATTTTTTAGTGGAACACTTTGTCCCGGTCTGGGTTAACAAAAAGGTGGCAACCCAAGTTCGAATAACAACTCGATCACACGAAGTTTCGGCTGACTGCGGTTGATAGTACTCTAAAAACGTTTTGAGTTAGTGTTACAGGCCAAAAACATTACCAGTGTGCGCCTTTTCACATAACACAGAACCCCAGAGTTGTCAGTACCGAAGATGTGAATGGACACATTTAGACCGTTAGCTATCGTGTAATGGTGGTTGGGAATGCAGCTCTTTTAATTACTACCTAACTGTAGTTCACGTATCGGTTTGCTTTTCCATGCCATGTGATGGGAAACTTAAATGAATTGTTATCCTAAATCAATTGGGCTAATAATCCAGAGTCTCTTTGCTACAGCTGTTCGCATCGTAGATCATGAGCAGGAGCAGTTGAAGTGAGAGGAAATGCAACTGGAGAACAGTTAGAGCTTCAAGTGAAAGAACAACGCTAAGGTTCTTATAATCAGGAAATACACTCAAAAGAGGTGTACGTATCCCGTTTTTCTGTGTTCAAACTCTCTTTGCCATAGCTGTGTTGCGGGTAAAATAAGCGTTACTTGAATGACATTTTGATTTACTCCGAGGGGGTAGAGACCCCGTAACAATAAAAGAGTGCATAGGCCAACCGTAGTGGTGGGGATAATGAGAAAAAAATAAAAGAATACAAAATAATAAATAACATGACTTAAATACATTATATTAACACCTACCCTGAAAGGTTTTTCTACTTTTGTCAAAATCGAGGGCGTCAAACCGTTTGTCCCAACAATTTCTTATGGTGTTATGTCTATACGGAAAACAGTTTTTCCGCATAAAGCTCCATTGCTTTAGTCATAATAAACTAGCATTATCATCATTAGGTCTTCAGTCCTAGAACTGGTTGGACGCGTACCCTCATTGTTTCCTAGTCTGAACCAACCTACACATTTCCCTGAAATTTGCACAGCCTACATCTATCACTATCTCTGGGCAAAAGTCTGATCTCGATCTACCCCTACCTATCTTTTCCGATCTCTGCTTGTAATATATCCCATACTATTCCCCAGAAATGCCTTAAAACGTATCCATCTTAGTTTGTACCTCTTTGCACTTTTCATCAATCCATTGTTCTTTAGCTTTCTTGCATGTGCGAATAATTTCCCATTTTATGGCTTTGTATCTCTGTTTTCCTGTTTCGTCTGATCTATTTTTGTATTTTCGTCTTTGTTCTATTAAATTCAGGATATCCTTTGTTATCCATGGTTTCTTATTTTCTTTTTGTTTATACTCCAGAATATCTTTGGCCTCCATATCTAGGCTGGATTTAATGTTATTCCATTCTGTTTCTACTTCCTTAGTATCAGAAATTTTCCTGCTATCTTTCAGCAATTCATTTGAATTTTTTTTAAACCTTTTATGGATATCTTTACCTTTTAGCTTCTCAAAGTCAAAGTGCCTTTTTACATTCCTCTTTTTCAGATTTTTAAATTTAAGTGCGGCCTCCATAATTACGATGTTGTGGTCAGTGTCTATATCTGCTTCAGGGTAGCTTCTACAATCTTTTACTCGATTTCTAAACTGTTGTCTAACAATAATATCATCTATTTGATATCTTCCTATATCTCCTGACAACTTCCACGTGTAGTGTCTTCTAGCATGATGTTGAAATAATGTATTTGTGATGGTTAAGTTGTACTTGTCGAAAAATTCTACCAACTTATTTCGCTTGTCATTTCTCGTGCTTAAACCAAATAAACCTACTAGC
The DNA here is from genome assembly GCA_036346225.1 of Platerodrilus igneus. Taxonomy (NCBI): domain Eukaryota; kingdom Metazoa; phylum Arthropoda; class Insecta; order Coleoptera; family Lycidae; genus Platerodrilus; species Platerodrilus igneus. The sequence goes on along the minus strand of JARFIW010001436.1, from coordinate 4,132,012 downwards.
GCTCCTTCCCTACCCTCACCTACCACTGCATTAAAATCCCCGTAATTATTAAATTTTCATGTCCTTTTACGTATCTTAGTATGTCTTCGATATCTTTGTAGATCGCCTTTACCTCTTCCTCACTGTAGGTAGAGGTGGGCATGTATACTTGTATTATTACTGTATTTACTGGTTTAGATTCAAATCTAACCATGAGTACTCTTTCGTTCTTTTGTAAGTAGTTTTCTACACGTCGTCCTATCTTTTTTCGCGTAATTATCCCCACACCCGAATTTCCTTCCTCTGATCCTGTATGAATTACCCTGAAGTATCCACTCAAAAAATTCCCCACCTCTGGCCAGCGGATTTCGCTGATTTTTACTATGTCTAGTGCTAACCTATCCATATCGAGTTTCAGGTTCTCTATCTTATCTACTTGTTTCATACTTCTGACATTCCACGCTCCGACTCGCAGAATGTTCACGGATCTTTTTCTATACTTTCGGATCACATCCCCCGAAGTAGTCTCTTTCCGGAGATCCGAATGGGGGACTATTTTACCTCCGGAATTTTTTAATCCAGAGGATGCCATCATGTTTAATAATAATTTCTGTCCGCAGTGTACTTGGGAGGTAATGTGGTGGTTTCCCGTTGCCTTCCAAATCGCAGAATGTCATACCGACCCCTATAATCTCTGCCACTCTAAGTACCGTAAAAGCTGCTACCTTCTTTCAGGGACCTGTCGTAGTCTGGTTCCTCACTAAAGACCCCACTAATTTGGTTAAACCTATAGTTCGGCTCTTTAGCTCATTGAAACACGCAAACTATTCTACCGGTTCTAGTATTTTAGAACGATGCAAAACGTTCAAAAACATGATAGAATCATGAAAACAGAAGATTGTCATATTTTTTCAAAAGTGTCCAAGTTTCTAACCGCATTTACGATGCAAAACGTTTAAAAACATGGTATAATCATGAAAACAGAAGATTGTCTCAGTTTTTCGAAAGTCTTCAAGTTGTCAAGGTGCAGGTCCGTTCAGAATGGAATAAAATAACATTGTAAACTAAAATATTTTTCCAAAATAAGATATAATTACTGAGGCTGATGAATATTTACAATTCGCTGACTTTACCTAGTTCGTAAATAAGCTGAAATAAATATATAACCTAAACTTAAATTCTATTAACATAAAATAATTTCAGTACACATACAAATATACTTTCCTAAAAACAAATTCTTAACCATAAATCTGGCCAGGTATTGCTAAAATAAATCTTAAAGAGAAACATTAAATTACATCGTATCACTAAACAAAACCTAAAGAAAACGTTAAATCACATCCAACAGTAATAATTTATTCATACTTCCCGTTTTCCATATGAGTCATGTGACATTATATAGCCCAATTCGGTTGGCAATGCAGTTAATAAACATTGAAGACAACCTTTTCGTTCTACTCTTGCATTGTCCATTCCAAAAATGCCAGTTTTTATACTTTTACTAACATTGAATTTCACCAATAAAACTTTTATTTTAGACTTAATATATACAGGTACATTACTAATTAGTCCAGCAAAATAATTATTTTCACTTACAGTAGAACCTCTTATATTCGACCATGACGGTACCGGTCCATGGTCGGTATGGCCAAAAGGTCGGATATCGGGAGGAGCAAAAAAAAACTTCTTTCCTAAGTAGAAAAACAGCTACACAGTACTGTAATACAACTATATTGTACTTGTAAATCTAAGCATACCCTATTTAAAGAACTCAGTAATGGATTTTTGTTTTAATACTTTATTTCTTGACTTTGCGGAAGTGTCCCTCCACTTTTTTGTCCACAATACGTCCATTCGGGTTGTATTTGGATCTTGCTCGATGTATTTCAGCGCAACCTCGAAGGCGTCCTTAGCAGCAGAATGACTCACTATGATGTCACTGGTGGTTTCGTCTTTATCCAAGTAAATTTCTTCTTCCCAAGCAGCAACAACGGTGTAGATAGCGTCTTTTATGTTGAAACTTTTCATCGTCTCAAAAAGGTTGCATTCTTCTGTTTTTTCCAGCAGAGAGCTGACATTTTCTTCGGTATCTTCTCTTCAACCACTCTATGACGACCTGATCTTTAGGTTGTATTAAAGGTGTACCATGGGGCGGTAAAAATAAAGCCTTGATGTTTCCTTTCTTTAGTTTACATTCAGAGGGATGACTAGGAACGTTATCTAACAGCAAAACAGTACGAGCAAGTGAGTTTTTAGACTATAAATGTTTTTTTTACTGCGGAGACTAATTCGTCAAAAAACCACCCCTTAAATAAATCACCATCCATCCAAGCAAATGCTTGATTCCGATAGAAAACTGGAAGTGTTGCCATGTTTAGATTTTTAAATGCTCTTGGTTTCTTGGATTTTCCTATGACGAACGGCGGTATTTTGTGGCCTCCCGTGGTATTGCTAGAAGTTGCCATTATGAGCCTGTCTTTAGCAAGTTTTGATCCTAACATAGGTTCATTTTTAGCAGTAAGAGTGGTTTTCGGAAGCATTTTGTAATTCAGGGCCGTTTCGTTTACATTGTACACTTGTTCGGGTACAAGTTTTTGTTCTGTGACCAACTTCTCAAATGTTTTTACAAATTCTTAAGCAACATTATCATCAGATGATAGTTTTTCCCCTGCAATTACAACATGTCGTATGCCATGACGCAATTTCCACTTATGTAGCCAACCTTTGCTAGCGCTAAACTTTTCTGGATCACCTCCCAGCTTTTCATGCAATTTTATGGCTTTTTCCTTTACTATGGGGCCTTTCCTAACAAAACCAAACCCATAACGCTTCATCGACCAGTTCAAGTTTTGGTTTTTTCAACATTTTTCTACTCTGCGTCTATCTCAACTGTTGTTGAGTACGCTTCCACATCTTTACAGTTTTTTTTTACCGTAATCACCCCTACACCCAACTCAGAAGCTAGCTTAACAACAGACTCACTATGGTCCAATCGTTGTAACACCTCAAGTTTTTGTTGCAGAGAAACACAAACACGTTTACGTTTTTGAGTTGCTATTGTCACACACGTAACCTCAAATTAAGGCGCCTCACAAACCGGGGAAAGACACAAACAGTATTGACGCTAACAAACATAGAACAGTACAAGATTATAGTCAGAGTACCCTCCACATCAACATTCACGGCCGAACTGACAGTTTGTGACACGAAAACAAAACATACGTAGTGTAATAGATACAGGCTCACCTAGTCGGATATCGGGAGGAGTCGGTCAGGGAAGGTCGGATATGAGAGGTTCTGCTGTAATTTCTTATTACCAAAATATATACCATTTTACACTTAAAAATTCATAATATTGTTTATAGAACGTTTCATATAGGCTCATAGTAGTACTTACTTTTATCATTGCTTAGATATCCAACCACAGCAACTCCCTGACTCTAAATACACCCCTAAGTCCCAATTGAAAAGATGGATGACCTACCAGATCCTACTCCTTCGTTTTCAAACGGTTATTACGAAATATCCGCGCGCCGCTTTCTGAAACTACCCTGCATCTTGCAGATGTTTTTCACTTTTATATGTCGATCGCCGCCTATTTCCTTCAGGAATGCAACCAACTTTATCTTTGAGCTCTGTACTTGTAACCTCAGCTTTACATTTACATTATACCTAATCTCCATATAAAAACCCAAATTCTAACACCCCCCCTTGTTTTACTTGCGCGTATCTCTACAATTTTGATGTTGACTTATTGCCTGTTTACAATTAATTACTTTACTCTCAGTCAGATGTCTAATTCTGGTATTATTTTCCAAAACTCCATATTCTTAGTCCAGGCATTTTTATCATTGCACGTCCTTGCTATTGAAACGCGACAAGTGCGTGTTTTCGTGTGATTTACATAGGTTTACATTTGCGTTTGTCTGAAGTCATATGAAATTAATATATTGTAATGTATTGAATAAAAAGATTAAGTCATCTCTGTAGCCTTATACTTATATATTTACCTTATATAGCGTCTGATTTGTTACGTAGTATAAAGTATGTCTGTGGTAATTGCAACTATGTCTGTTAAAAACTATGTCACATTGCATGACGTTTATTCAACTAAAATTTCTAAAAGCTTATAATTGGGATATATATATATATATATATATATATGAGTTCACTATTACTTCATAAATCTAAAGCTTAATGAAAAAAATGACATGATTTTTACTACCATCGTTTACAGTTAAATTTTGTTTACATTGATGTGGTTTAAAATAATTTTCAACCTTGAGTTGAATTCCAATATGTATTTAACAGAGATAACCGACTACATTTGTGGTTCTAAGTTTATGATTTGAATGAAAATACTGACTTTGCAGCAATTTCTTGTTTTTGAACACTATTGTACAAGAAATTAAAATCATCTAGGTTACTTCAGTAACAAGTTTGTCTATTCAAGTTAGTTCCTCCTTCTCGTCTAACTTTTTATTTCCCGTACCGCCCAACGTTACAGCTTTCTGCATTGTGGATTAGGAGAGAGGACAGAAATTGAAGTGGAAGAGGCACAAATAAAAGGCGGGCAGAATCTCTAGGTGTGAAGAGCAACGCTACTATTTCATAAAATCTAAAAATGCATACAAATATTGTGAACGTATCTCATTTTCCTGTGTCCGCATCTTGGATCGGAGAGGGGGACAATTGAAGCGGGAAGGATGCTAGTGAAAAGCAAGCAGAGCCTTCAAGTGGGGAGAGCAGCGCCAGTATTACCTAGAATTTAAACGTGCACTCAAAAAAAGGAATACTTATTCCATTTTTTTGTTTCAAAGAAAAATGATTATTTTTCCAGCTAAGCATAATGGGTGTAGTTATCAAAAAATTAAAGTAGGGATACTGGTTTGAACTATTTCACTCTTACAACTAAGAAATTGTTAACATACAATCAACGTGCAATTACATTTAGCTCTCCGTAGTAGTTAGGAAGTATTATAATATAAAAATCGTCTAAATTGAACAATGGGGTAGAAAGAAGAAGAACGAGAATATAGAAAAATTGTAGTAAAACGTATATAAAAAGAAGAGATCCTGAAAAGTAATAGTCTAGGCGCGTACTTTATTTGGCCATCATCAATGCTTCTGTGAAGATCAAAAGAAATGTTTGCCTAACCCAAGGCTATATTCCTTCTTCTCTCTTATGGTGCTTTAATTATCAAAGATTCAGACATTCTACTGAAAGGATTACGTAAATGAACAACGTGGTGGATGTAAATAACTGTCACATTCAGATAGCAAATGCCAAAAACTAAACAATGAAGGTCATCACCTACATATGTCATTACAAAACCAAAATCAAAATCAATAAAACCAAAAGACCTCGAAAATTACTTACAGTGGAGCAAAAGTAAATACCATTAGACAATTTCAAGACCTAGAGTTTAAATTTTCTGAGATGCAGGTAGCATATAACCAGATGAGCTACTATCGTGGTAGCTGAACTAACAAAATCAGTAAACGCTATTTTGACAAAACAAAACAGTTCGGTTCATTCTGTATTACATTGTAAAAAAAGGATTCACTACCACCATTGCTAAAAAGAAAGTCAGATAACGTCTCGTCTTCTTACGAGGATAAACAGTTGCCGGAAGCATTGGCTTAACAGAGTGCGATACCGAAAACAACATCTGCTCCATGATCCTAAAATTGTTACAAAAAGTCGAAATGTTACTAAATGTAGCACCTGGAGAAGAAAGGGTCCTAGCTCTGTGAGAAAAGAAGGTAAACAATTTGATCTCTTCTCCGTAAAGCGTGGCGAATTGTATTTTTGAACTGGGAGTGCTAAGCTCGGGAATACAGCTAAATTTATTTTGGAGCTCTATACATTCAATCTTATTCTTACATTTACATTATATCACACTAATATAAAACTCACATTCTACTCCTTCCCTCTTAAACCCCTCCCCCCCTCTCACTTTCACACTGTTCTATTCGTGCGTATATCTACAGTTTGATGTTGAAGGTATTGCCGGCTTACAATTAATTACTTCATTCTCAGTTAGTCTAATTCTGGTATTATTTTTCCCACTCCATATTCTTAGTGGTGTGGAGTGTATACTGGTATACTGGTATACTGGTATACCGGTATACCGGTATACTGGTATACTGGTATACGGGTATACTGGTATACTGGTATACTGGTATACTGGCACACTGGTATACTGGTATACTGGTATACTGGTATACGGGTATACTGGTGTACTGGCATACTGGTATACTGGTATACTGGTATACTGGTTTACTGGTATACTGGTATACTGGTATACTGGTATACTGGTATACTGGTATACTGGTATACTGGTATACTGGTATACTGGTATACTGGTATACTGGTATACTGGTATACTGGTATACTGGTATACTGGTATACTGGTATACTGGTATACTGGTATACTGGTATACTGGTATACTGGTATACTGGTATACTGGTATACTGGTATACTGGTATACTGGTATACTGGTATACTGATATACTGGTATACTGGTATACTGATATACTGGTATACTGGTATACTGGTATACTGGTATACTGCTGTGGAGTAGAATAAACAATCCTAAGTAGAAAAGAAATTCAATTCCAGAACAATTTAGAATTTAGTGTTGAACATAGCAGACAAAAATTTAGTGTAAAGCAATAAAATGATATGTGAATAAGAAGCCTGTTTAACGAAGGAGGTGAGGTTGGAGGCGACTTCAAAAGGCTCAAATTAGGTACCGAATAGACCGTTTGTTTTATTATTGTGAGTAAGATTAATTTTAATGGGAAACTAGGTTATTGAGATCGTAAATGTTTGTACCTCGTAATAGATAACGAGCGGTCAAAATATGGTTATCTTTTAGTGTTTTTCTTTCATTGTTATTGTAGGGGTAAATTTAATATTCATTAAATACTAGTAAGAGGATTATAGATAGGGAAATTAATTTATTCTGAAGGTCAATACATTTTAAGCTTTGATCATGCTAAATAATTTTAATGTTGCCAGTATTTTACTACAGTAATCAGTTGTACGAGAATGGGCTTATTAATAATAGATTGAATGAAAATAGGTGCGGTAACTTATGAAATAATGCAAGGTTAATTTGTATATATTTTGAGCATATTGATTTATATACCGAGTAGAAAATAGGGTTTGTTACTAGCAATAGAATGGAAAATTGGTATATAACGTTCAGTCTGAATTTGTAAGTTTCTTGATTTTTAGTAAATTAATTGGCGTTTTTTAACTGTCTCGTGTTTCTTTGTAGTAGGATTTTTTTGTGATTTATTCCACACAGGTTAGAGCAGCATCTACCGAAGGTGGGCTGAACTAACGGGAAGTGGTGTCATAGATGAGTTGTGTCATAATTTGTTTCAGGATCTATCGTCAGCACTGCGTGCTTTGATGTTTCAACCGAAACAGCAGGAGTTGCACACCAATTGTTGTGAATCGACAGCCCAAACGCTGTGAGCCACAAAAGATGCTGTTAATATTCCGTTTTAGCCTCCCTCACCAATATTAGGATGCAATGGATGCTTGCCCAATAGAAAATATAAATTTGTTCTCTTTTTCATCTTTGGCTAGCTCAGCGACAAATGTGCTGTCGATTATGCAGAAATGACATGAAACAAAGAAATCTCAAGAAACATTTATGAACAATCCTCTATACGCCACCTTTCATTTACACACATTATCTAAATAATCTACATACACGCACAGGCATAAATAACGCTTATAAATGCAATTTACAGCTTAAGTTTAGGAAAAAAATTATCTTATTACTACTTACGTGTTGGAACAATATTCACCTAATCTTTGTTAATAATTAGAGAACCTCAAAATATTTTATGTGTAAGTCACAAAATTTTCTTTAAAACTATTCTCTGAATAATTTTCATATCCTTGTATTACCCTGTCTATCAATGTAGTTGATCAATGATGCTAGCTAGAAAATTTTGTAGGGGCCAAAACGCTTCGAGTTCTGACCTCAAAATTTCTGGAAAATTTATCCATTGACAAATACACAAAATAAAAGCTGTTCTGGCTTAATCTACTTAATAATATACCAGTTGAGTTTCTAAGTTTTAAAAATTTCTACTTGCGGCTTGGATCGTTAAATTCTTCTTTACGACTACCTGTCTTCGTTTATAAAAGTATTGTTTCCATTGTAACTGCATTGAAGAATTCCTGGTTCCAAATTTACATTTTTAGACGTAAAAGAATCAGTATACAAAATACAAATTTTTAATCGATTAAAATTAGCGTGTAACCTTATACCAAGATTATTTTTATTGAAGCCCTAAATTTGTGTTGTACTCTTTAAAATAATTATGCTTCATAACTTATGTTCAAGCTTCTATGTTGCATGTGGAACGCCGGCAGTATGGATTATCAATCTTGAATGAATTACAAATTATTCGATACTTACATTATTCGCTGCTCGTTAAATCTCGTCCTTATATAATAAAATTCTAAACATTCTAGAAGTTCTGGAAGTATTGGTCACGCATGATGTAACAATCCACCGCGATTTCGCTTTTTAATGAGTTGCCAGTATAAAATTTATGGCTATCGTAAATGTCTCACATCTTTTCTTAATGTATTAAACAAATTGTTGGTTATTTGTTTCCTACGATTTCTGTAATATAATTTGAACTATTAAACTCGTTATCTTATCTGTTTTATAGCCTTTCCAGGAGTAGCGTGTTCTATAAATCGACGTATATTCATTGTTAGAAAATAATTAGCTTGTTGACGCAAATGATTTATTACTTTTACGAAGACTCCCGAAAACGTTACTTGATTAAGCGAATAAAATGCAGTATTTTCGCTTTGGATTAAATGATATAATTTATTCAAGAACCAACCTGTAATGGCTTTTTTGAAAGGAAAAATACTTCGATTATTAAAATGGCATTTTTAACGAGGATTAACACTTTATGCAATTTACCTTTCAGTAGGTACGAATTGAAATTTATTTAGTATTTTTAAAGTGAATGAGACCCATTTTACAGTGCAACTAAAACTTGTATTTTGCTAGAATAATTTACGCACGGACTTGAATGAATGCTTTTGTATTTACACTAATTTCAAAATTGGACTTTGTACTTAAACGGCATCACGGCACTATGTGTACTAAAAGTTGTTTTTTTTTATTTTGCATGAGAATACATTTATCTTTTTGAGGGAATGCGCTTATGCGTTTCTACAGAGTAAAATTTAATATTGGAAAATTTTACTTTTCTTCGTTTTGGGTAGGTTTTCTCCCAGAATTTGGTGCTCAATGATCTCTTGTGACCTCATTATCACATCTATATATACATACGTTTTTTTCTTGACCTTCACTTTATGATAAATCTTTGCTTCGAGTTTTTGGGTTTAGGTCTTACTTAATTAATTTGTAGCTTATACCTACCAGAAAAAGGAAATCTAAGTCAGGAAAGAATAATTTAACTCGTTTGTCTTATAAAAAAAAAACGTAGAACTTTATATTTTCAGAGAAGAAACCGAACTCTAAACTGTTTTCTGTCATAGAATTTATTTTTCCTCATGTCGAGGCATGTAAGCTATTAACACACGTGCAGTTATTTTAAGTGCGGCATAAGAACAAAGAATGTAGTATGAGAATTTGATTCCCAATATATATGTTCTAAAATTATTAAAAACCAATGGGAATTACAACTTCCTGTCTGGTACCAATAAATTAATGTCGACCCACTGTCGTTCAATATAGAACGATTAAAATTATTATCTTAAATGAAGGAATGTGTGAGAAACTCCAACAGCACCTATAACTATGACAACAGCCTGCAGTTGATTACAAGCCGATAAGCGATCAATAAATAGTATATTCAGCGGGTTATAATAATGATTACACATTGGGAAGGTTTGCGCCGCGAGCTCGCAAGGGCGAGCGTTGTAATCCGAATAAGTAATGACCATAACTTGCGAGCGGAATACTATACTTTTCCCATGACTACAAAAATCTTCATTATCAAATATTTTCTAAACGTTTAAACTAATATCTCAAACACTGACAAGCAAAAATTTATTTGCTGAAAAGTAACTGGCTACTTCGCATGATACGAAAATTATACCTCGTGGGTTATGAAAGACAGAGGTTTGTACTGATTGGTCAGAGGTGTTGGATTATGTTTATAACCACGACCTGGACGTTCTTGATTGGTTAAATGTGTTGAATTATGGATTTATACACCTACAGAATAATGAGTACTATTCTTGACCTATTGTTAAATGCATAATAAGTGTATTACTGGATAGTCGTGAAAAATATATATACTAATTGCATTTATTGGCAATTTACAGAAAAGGAACAGCCGAAGATCGATTTTGGTATATTGCAGCTCACCAGTTAGGCACTATACTGCTAACACTCAATATAAATCTTCAAAAGGTGCAGGTTTTTCAAATCTACTAGGGCCTAAGTTACTAGAATGAGAATTGTAATAAATCCCAGCCCCTCAAAAAGTACATTTGAAAGTATATCGCACGATCATCTGAAAACGGTCTTTTAGATAATTTATGGCTATAAAAAAGAGAAAGTTTTATTTTATGAGTACCCATTGTTCATCGTATTTTTAATTTTAAAATGCTACATTACAAATTCCTAAGCAGGTTCAAACTTTAATCCTATACTATATTATTCTCATTAAGGCAGATGATCAAAATTCCGAGAATATCATGCCACAAATACATGGTCAGGTGCGAGTGTTATAGCTATATTTCCTATCTTTCTCAGTTACAGAGGTTACATTATTGGCGTCGCCTCCTTGCGATTGTGAGGAACGTGGAGAAGAGGTTGATCGTTGGAGTTTTGAGTTAGTTAACGTTGGATACTTAGAGAGTTAAGATGTAGATAGTCAGACGGGGCAGAAAGATGCAAACCACAACACAGTCATGTGTCGAAGAAAATAGTTTCTTCGGATCAAGCTGGCTCCTTTTTCGGTATATAGAGAATTTTCTAGCACGTAGACTAAAGTATTTTTAATGCTGATATGTTCTATTCACAATCAAGTAACCGATTATTTTATTTACTTCCGCATGCGTTACTAATGAAGGAACACGGTTAAGAGTATACCGTCACCTAACGAACTAGTGGTAGTTTTACGATATAAATTTGAAATATTACGTTATAAATCAATGAAAGTTTATTAGTCGAAACAACTTGAGAATGTCAAGTGGTATTTAATTAATACTGTAACGAAAACTATTGCAACAACAACAGTTACTTATTTTTAAACTTAGCATACAAGCCTGTTCAGCAACTCATAGTTACAATGGAATTTGCCAAAAGCTTTCCCAACATCTTATTTTTAGCTAAATTACTATCGAATCACTATAATTAGCTATCCAAGCACCAATTATTAATTTATACAATCACTACAGTAATTTATATCGACAGTCATTCTTATCGCATCTTTCAAACCTTTAACACTAGAACATATTGTAATCAAAACTTCAATCAGAACTCATATCAAGGTTTCAATTAGAACTACCCCTCAATATTTATGATGGCAATTTATATACATTTCAATTGTACCGGTTAATTCGGGCACATACCAGAAATTTTGTAAATAACTACAGCAATTAATCAGACATCACCAAACACAAATCCCGCAATTTAATTATAACACCGTATAACTACGTAGGAAAAATAAGTAAAACGACTCTTTAAATAACCAAATACCCTCCAAACTGAAAATTAACAAACCAAACTAAAAAATAACAGTACAAACCGCGAAATAAATCTCAATTTTTACAAGAATTTGAAATTAATTAAAACCGAAAGTAACTATTAATTATGAGAACAACCCTTAACAATCAGGAGTTCAGATATGAAAATTTAATTCGAAAGCATCCCTCAATTCAACGGAGAACAAGATTTGCAAGGAAATTTCATAACCGCTTGTGAAATATTTTTGAAAACCTTTTACAAACCCGGAGATAACGAAAGAAATGTATTACTTTTACGCCTGATAATAAGTAAACTGACCGGACGGGCACTAATGCTAATAGCCAGCCGAGATTATTGAGAGCAGTGGGAAGACTTTAAACGCATATTAATTGCATATTTCTGCGACCAACGCAACATCAAATGTCTTATTCGCGACCTAATAAACCTAGGAATGGAAAGTATTCAATCACCATATCAATTCGGAATGAAATGCCAAGACGTAAGAAGTTTAATTCTAACAAAACTATAAATTGAAGAACCCGACCAAAATATCCGCTTACTAAAGACAAAAATGTATAATGAAATGGCACTAAACATCTACATAAACGCATTACCTGAATGATTATTAGATAAAATAAGATTCCAACATCCCCAAAATTTAGAAGCCATGAATATGATCATAGAGGAAGAAAACGTAATGTATTATCGAAACAGACTATATAACCCCAACGCGAATAAAAGTTATTAACCAATAAAGATCATACAAGCCGTAAGACAAACAACCACCCAACCAAAATTCACTCCATTCAATGCACAAATGAACCAACCGCGAAGTAATAACTCAAATATTAATAACAAAAATTTTAATAATTAATTCAAACAATTTCCAAGACCAACGTTCAACTCAAATTTTACGAAGCCCACATTCACACCAAGATTCAACCAAAATGTGAACCAACAAAGACCAGCATTCAGCGCGGGCCGTATTAGAAATACACCGATTATAAACCCTAACAATTATTACAAACCAACCCCTATGGATACCTCATATGGTAACATCAGACAAAATACAAAAGTATCGCAAATCCGACCAAGTCATAACCAAAAACGAAACTTTACCTCAGAAGAATTATTTCACCTAGAAATAGAAGAACCTAACGATGATTCAAACCACTTAGAAAACTATGAACGCGACGAACCATCTGAAAACTACGAAGAAGACGACGAAGAAAACGCGTGCTCAAATTTTCAAATAGACCAATTTATAAACGACCAAACGTAATAAATTTAAATAATATCAATCAACAAGTATTGCCATATATAAAAATACCCCACGCAGAATTTAAATTATTAATCGATACCGGATCTTCAAAAACACTAAATAGCCCCCGAACCGTAAAAAAAATATTTAGATTTTGTAGAAAGAGAACCATTTAAACTTAAAATAGACCATCAAACGACCCTACATCAATTCATAGCTAACATACCCCTAGCAAACACATTTAATGTAAAAATGAAGCACAAATTTTGTATTTTCAAATTGAACGATAAATACGACGGACTAATAGGAATGGACTTTATTAGAAAACTAGTAGCCAACATTGACATAAAAAACCGTTTATTAAGAACAAAACACGGAGAACCCATAAAATTTCAAAATACCCAAACTGAGCAAAAATATACCATAGAACCCCGAACAGAGAAAAAATAAAAATCTCAGTAAATTTGAAAAACGACGTAGGAATAGTAAATTCAACAAGGTGTATAAACCCCCACCACACTGGTACAAATAAAAGATAATTATGCCACTACAACAATTTTAAACTCTTATAACTACCCAGTGGAACTATTACTAACGAACCCAATTAACGTAGAGGAATTAAATTTTATCGAAATGGAAATAGACGAAAATTTAGAAAACGATTACAACCCCATAGAACACGACAAGATGTTAAGAGAAAATTTAAGTAACATTCGCTTCAATACCGACATCAACAAAGAAGAGGAGAGAGTAATTAAAAACTTATGTTTTGAATACTGCGACATATTCCATTGGAAGGAATACCCTTAACCTTTACCAATACAGTCAAACACAACATAGAACTAACAGACAGCAAACCAATTTTTACAAAAGCATACAGACTACCTCAGGCAAGCCAAGAAGAAGCCGACAGACAAGTAGCAGACTTATTAGAGTAAGATATCATACAACACTCCAACTCACTATGGAGCAGCCCCGTATTAATAGTACCCAAGAAATTAGACGCCTCAGGCAAGAGAAAATATCGAATGGTAATAGACTATCGGAAGCTAAACGAAAAAACGGTAGGCGACGAATACCCACTACCCGATATCACACAGATTTTAGACATATTAGGAACGTGTCAATAATTTTCAACATTAGACCTCGCAGCAGGATTTTACCAAGTAGAAATGAACGAGCAAGACACAGCGAAAACCGTATTTAGCACACCTAGAGGACATTATGAATATAAACGAATGCCATTTGAACTGAAGAACGCACCCGTCACTTTTCAGAGTCATGGACAATATATTAAAAGGAATACACAACGAAAAATGTCTTGTGTACCTAGACGACATCATAGTTTATTCAACATCATTAGTAGAACACATAGAAAGACTGAGAGAAGTATTCGAAAGATTGAGAAAGGCACATTTTAAAGTACAACTAAATAAGAGCGAATTTTTACAGAAAGACTTATCATTTTTAGGACATATAATAACGCCCCAAGGAATCATGCCAAACCCCTATAAAATAAACGCAGTACTAAATTACCCCCTACCAAAAACGGACAAAAAAATTAAAGGATTTTTAGGACTTAGTGGTTATTACCGCAAATTCATTAAAGGTTACGCACAGATAACCAAGCCCCTGTCAAATTGTTTAAAAAGGGGAAATTAAATTGAACACACTCCAGAATTCATTAAAGCCGTAGGCAAAATTAAATGTATACTCACGAATCACCCTGTAGTAGAATACCCAGACTTTTCAAAACCATTTATATTGACAACAGACGTCGGGAGGAGTTATGTATTCCCCAATCTATCTATACATGTATAATAAAATAGAATTTATTAGGAATTATTAGAAATTGTTAAAGAAACTTAAGTATATGCAACGATGTAAATTCTAGGATAAACCAGAGAGGTTATTGAAAGTTCATAAACAAGTTGTGAGAGCGGATGCAATACATTGTATTCCAGGCAGTAAGCGATATCGCAGGTGCAGGTTGCAGAGGTTAAGAACCGCGACTACCTAGAAAGTAAGATTGTTACATTGTATAATGAATAGAGTTAAGAAATAAGCAGACAGAGTTTTGCAAGTTCCCACAGATATGTGAGGGGTAGGGACAACATAAATACCCCGGGAGCCCCAAGACAGTCAGTCAGTCTACAGTATTTCAGCTTCAACATTGCGTTTTGCTTAGGCTACTCACCCTAATATTAATTCAATTATTAATCATTTTTTGATTTAGATTAATTTTAATCAAGTTTGTCAAAATTCCATACTAATATCTGTTTAATAAATAAATTTTGTTACGAAGTTTTGGAAGAAGTTTTTTAAAACACCCTCCCAAGGCCCGAAACGTAGCTCGTGTAAGAGAAAAGTTTGTAATACTTTTTGCATGTTAATGGTATACTATTTTATAGAAACGTATAAATTGCAGTACAACTTTAAAACTTGGAAATTTAGTGGTTTAATAATCAATACAAGCATTAAACATAGATACAGATACACATTCAATGTGTTTGCAAATTTAGGGTTTGATATATCTGTGAATACTGAAAAAGTATCTTCACATGCATATGAAAGCAGCAGAATATGTGAGTGGATTGTACGAGTACAGTACACAGAAGTTGTAAATGGAAGAAAACTTTATCTCATGCCTTTTCAATAATACATTACATAAATCCAATTTCTAGAACACCATTCTATGATTGAAAAAGAAAATAATAACAGATGACATTGATCATCCAACCAAAAGCGCTTCGTACAAAATTCGAACTGAAGCTGGAGTGTGATATCGTTCTGTTCAAATAACTACGTGAAAGCTCTTTTTGAAATCAAAGATGGCTTGTGCGTTTTCTTTAGTAGAACGTGTCTTTAACTAAAACCTAGAATTTATTTCCAAACAGAATTCAATAATGGTTATCTTGAATTAATATAAAAATAAGTGTTGATACTGTATCGAACTTCAATTTACTGATCCAATATAAGCCTGACTATTCACAACTATTTACAGAGAACCCTTAATATACTCAAATGACCCTATAGAGATGGCTATGATGATAATTACTAACTATGATTATTGCTGTTCCGTTTATAGTGTAAATAATTAAAGCTAAATTTTATTTTCTATTTAGTTAGTTGATTATTTACGTTTGCCTCGGTATATTTAAATTTGTTAGTAAAATTTGCATGGTTTACTGGAAGCATGCGCCAACAAGTGCCGCGAGTGATAAAACTGTGGTATTCCGCATGTGCAAGAACAGTATTACCTGGAAAATCCACGAAGCAAGAGAGAATCGATTTGTCGTAAGAAGTGACCGCTTTGCTGTTTTACACGTTCTACGTAAACCTCCTAATTATGAACCGCTTTTCTTCAGAACCGCTATCGTCATAAATGTGCTTCGCTACACCCGCAAAAGCAGAGTTGATGTTACATCGTTTTTTCATTGGCATGGCTTCGTAATCAACAGTTGAGTGCTTTTAGTAAACGCTTGACCTGATTAAAAACATTAATTATATGTTGTTTCTTAAATTATATCTTAAATTTATATACAGTCCACATTTCTCTCCTAGTTAGCTATCGTAGTTTTGTTACCGCATTTTACAATTGCATTTTATTTCTTAATACAACAATTACACTATATTTATAACTATTCCAACTGAGCACCTTTAATTTATTACTATACACGCTCTAACGTTTATATTCTAAATTATATATACACTAAGTCAGTTATTTTAACACTTGATCCAATAATTGTTTCATAATACTTAAGAATTTAAAACTGAAATGACCGTCAGATCGTATAGTTTATATATCTAATTAGCGTAACTTCTACATTATACCAGAACTTTCTAGATTATGATCCATTCACCTCTTTCGCTTGCTTTATATGAGTTTTCTGCATACACCCTTGTAGGTATCAATAAACGCATTGTTTGCTTAATCGCTTTATGTTTTTCAATTTTAGATTGTTTGGCGTTATCGTTACAAGGTATTTGTAATTTTTTTTTATTAGGTATTATGTAAAACTTGAATTTATCATCTTTGGAGTTAAATTTGTAGTTCACTACACGTTTTAAGAAAAGGCCTGGATATTATAATTCTAGCATAATATTTTCCTTGGTGATAGTTAGCATGTGTAGCGTTATGGCTTTGGATGAAAGTATCGGCAAATGAAAGGAGAAAATACTTACGGAGAGGACAAGGTGCGGAGCTTTGTTATAGGGCGCTTCAGCGACCCGAACGACACCATCAGTCGCCGGATGCACAACCGCGACACGTCTAATGAAGCATTGAAGGGGCGGAACATTCTTGGCTTTAATTTACGCTAAGGTGCCCAAATCAACCTGAAGGGATTTTTTTATTCCGCTTGGAGCGTTGCTGACGTGTGCAAATACTGCCTCAACCAACGGGACCAATATCTAGATGAATTCGTTGGAACATTGCAAACGAGAAAGGCGGTTGAGCGGAAGCTCAGAGAGGGCGCGCTCTGGAATATCAGTGAGAGGTAAAAAAAGTCAAAAAATGACCTAACGCAAGGCAATTCAGATCATTGAGATCACTAGTCACAGATGTGATGGGGCGTGAGTTTAAGATGGACTCAATTTGAACAAAGACAGTTGCTAATTCCCGAAGGTTAATAGGTGCTCACCTATAGTACAAAGAAAGCAAGGTCTTAGCGGACTTCATACCCGCCTTCCACAAATCATCAAAATGAGGCACAGAGGGCAGTATAGAATACCATACAGTATGGTTTTTTGAAGCGGTGAACTTTGTGAGAGAAATTAATTGTTTGTGAGCACCAACAAAATGTGCCACAATAACCACAACGGCCACGCCTAGCAATAAATCGGCGTAGAACCGTTAGAAAAGTGTCACCTAACAGGTGAGAAACCAATTTCAAGATGGACTGCATTGATTGCCAGGCAAATGAAAGGACAAATATGCCTTTAAAAGTTTAGCACTCCGCATCCAAGACATGGTCATAAAAAGTGGGTCACCATAATCGACCCCCGACCATAAAAAGTGTTTGATTTGAGTAAAACGGCAAGATAGAAGGGTGTCCATGAGAGGTCCCAATGGAATTACATCAGTCTTTTAGACAAATCCTCAGGACACGACGAAGGGTTTGCTTTTTAGAAATAATACAAAAGTAGTGCCATTTTGAATGGATCTGCACCTTGAAGAAGTTCTAGATTACTAGAACGAGTGGAATGGCTTCCGCGTTCCAGTGACCTAAAGAGCCAAATACAGGTTTAACCAAAGTAGTAAGGTCTTTAGTAAGGAACCTAACTAAGACAGGTCCGCGAAAGAGGGCATCGGCTCTTTCGGTACTTAGATTGGCAGAGAATATAGGGGTCGGTATAGCATTCTAAGACACACTAACACGATGTGGAAGGCAACGGGACACCACCACATTACCTCCCAAGTACACAGCCTACTTAAATTGAATTTAAGATGATGGCATCCTCTGAGGTAAAAGATTCCTGAGGTAAAAAGTCCCCCATTCGGATCTCCGGAAGGGGACTACTTCGGAGGATGTTATCGGAAAATTTAGAAAAAGAATCGGGAACATTCTACGAGTTGTAGCCTGTCAGAAGTATGAAGCCAATAGGTAAGCTAGAGAATTTGAAAATTGAAATGTATAGGTTAGCACTAGACATAGTAGGGATCAGCGAAATTCGGTGGCCAGAGGCGGGGGATTTTCGGAGTGGAGACTTTAGGATAATTCATACAGGATCAGAGGAAGGAAATTCTGATGTGGGGATAGTTATGCGAAAAAGATAGGGCACTGTGTAGAAAACTACTTACAAAAGAACGAAAGAGTACTCATGGTTAGATTATAATCTAAACAGATAAATACAGTAACAATACAAGTATGCATGCCCACCTTTAGCCACAGTGGGAAAGAGGTAGAAGTGATGTACAAAGATACCGAAGACATACTAAGATACGTCAAAGACATGAAAATTTAATAATTATAGGGGATTTTAATGCAGTTATAGGCCAGGGTAGGGAAGGAGCGGTAGTAGGTTTATTTGGTTTAGGCACGAGAAACAACAGGGAAAATAGGTTGGTACAATTTTGTGACAAAATTAATTTAACTATCACAAACATATTATTTCAACATCATGCTAGAAGACGATACACGTGGAAGATGCCAGGGGATATAGGAAGATATCAAATAGATTACATTCTTATTAGACAACGGTTTAGGAATTAAGTAAAAGACTGTAATAGCTACCAGGAAGCAGATATATACACTGGCCACAACATCGTAATTTTGAAGTCCGCTCTTAAATTTAAAAATTTGAAAAAGAGGAGGAATGGAAAAAAGCACTTTGACTTTGAGAAACTAAAAGGTAAAGATATCCAGGAAAGATTTCAAAAAAGTCAAATGAATTGCTGAAAGATATCATGAAAATTTCGGAACTAATGAAGTAGAAACGGAATGGATTAACATTAAATCCAGCTTAGACATGGCGGCCAGAGATATTCTGGGGTATACACAAAAAGAAAATAATAAACCATGGATAACAAAGGATATCCTGAATTTTATAGAAGAAAGACGAAAATACAAAAATAGATCAGACGAAACAGGAAAACCGATACAAAGCCATAATGTGGGAAATGATCGGCAGATGCAGGCAAGTTAAAGAACAATGGATTGATGAAAAGTGCAAAGAGGTACAAACTAAGATGGAAGTAGGAAAGACAGATGAAGCATACAAACTAATTAGAATGAATTTCAGGGATATAAAACAGTATAGCAAAAATATAAGGGTCGTGAGAGGAAACGTCATTATAGAAAATGTAGAGAAAGTAGTTAGATGGCAGGAAAATATAGGGAATTTATATGCAGGAAAGGAACTAACAGCATTAGAACATCCCACCGTTCGAAAACATACCAGGAATTATGCAAATAACATTCTCGAGATTTCCTATTATAATCTAAATAACTCTTAAATTTGAAATCCTTTTACCTGTCAATCAGCTCTATTTGAAAATGTCACGTCACAGGGTGACAACTGATTATCTTTTGTGTACAGATGCTTCGTTTACGTTCTAATGTAATTATTTTTTCCGGAGTCAGATCAATCGGCGGTATAATGTGCAACGTTCAGACAATAAGTGTCATGAACTGAAATGATAAAATTCGGAGTGGTAAGGAGAGTGAACAAAAAATAATGTGACGATACTTCGATTACAAACAGTGATTTTAAATATCAACGAAGATTCCAAGTTCATCTTATAATTTATCACATGAATAGCAATCTTGATTTAGTACAGCGGCTGTGTACGAGGTTGATAGGCGTCGGGTTCGATGTAATCTGTCTATTTTGTTCATTTGAACATAGCCAATCAATGAGTTTTTACTTATCTTAGCACTACATAACGTTAACCTAGAAGAATATGTCGCGACAATACTTATCAATTCAAATACATTCATTATTTATTAGAGAATGCGGAGTATCTTCTGCGGGCGTTAAAACTATGTACAAACAAAAAATGTACTCTATAAAATAACGAAACAGTCTGGAAAAAATGTGGCACTGTTTCTTTTATATAGGTAACCTTTTTCAATAAGGACAGCATTTTATCTGGCGCTAGATATTAGAGACGTAGGTATTGAAATGAGAATCAATTGAAAAAATTCCATTACCTTATTAGAGTCAACTTCGTTTCGTACATCAAAATACATCTAACCATACTCCTATTAAATTTATTTTAGATTTGTTAATGTAGATCCCTATGTTATATTCAGTAATTTTTGATTATATATAAAATCTCCTAACTAGAATTCCTCGTTTATTTTTGATACATCTGATGTGGATACGCTAGGCATTAAAGTGAAAGGGAAGCCCAAAGGCGCTTTTGGGGATTACCACAGTTCTTATATGAACTATATACGTTTCAGAACGCTCGGTGAAATTTAAAGCATAACAAAGTTGTTCCTTTGCTTTAGATAACAATGTATTTTTATTCTCAAAGCTCATGCAAACTTGGAAGAAAATTAAAATGATATTTCGGCAAGGAATTTTTAGCGTATGTTTTTTACGACATAAAGCTACGAAATTGAGCTTTCGTATACAGTTCAACCTTTAATCAGCCACAGCCGCAAAGTAAACTCTGAATTTCATATTTTGTAGAAGAAATAAAGGGATTTGGTTTCGTTTACTTTGTGAATATGATGTATCTGGAATGGATTTGTGACGTGTCCAAATGATGTGTCGTTTATTATAGATATTTGTTTTTAGGCGTTACTTGTAAAATGCAAAGGTAAATGGTACTATAACTAATCGCTTGGCCGTACAGAGAGCGTAGTCGGTTTAACATGAATTACAAACACTCTTTTACTTTGCTTTACAAAGTGACCATGCAAATTAATTTTGCTTCTCTAATTACCATCTAAATTTTAAAACTAAGACAAAGCCGTTTAATGAATCTTTTGGATTACTGCACTTTGACCAACTGGATAACCAATAATTATTGTTCATTTGCAATAGAGGGCGTGGAGGACTCAACGCCTAATAAATCCAAATTCCTTTACGGAGTTTGTTGTTTTCGTACAACATTCAACAGGAAACATATAAGAGATATAGAATGATTATTGAAGAAGGTAATTACGTATAGAATAGCATGATGGCCGTTCGTTGTTTTTCAACTTGTCCATAATTTCTTGTGCGTATCGCGTTCTCATTGGTCGAGGACAACGACGCATATCATTTCAAATCGTGAAAAATGATATTTGACATTCTTTTCCCACTAAATACATAATACTAAAACAAGTTCCGAGAATAATTCGCACGATCTATTTTCTAGCTAAATTACAATGTGTTATACCCCTAAATTAATTATACAAAAAAAGGGTTTTACGATTACGTATTAACTAGAAACCTTGTGAAGCTGCTATTTGAAGCATAACAAAGAAATACATTTACAATTCTTGAGAAATTGGATTTTCTAGAAACGTTGCTCTAGACCAGAGGTGGGGAACCTTTTTACCATTAGAGGCCACATTTAAATTAGGCAGCAATAAGCGAGGCCGCATAAGCTGATTGACCTAAGAAAGTGACTTTTGTGAAATTATTATAGTTTTTCTATAGATTTAACAATTTATTGCATTATATAGAAAAAATAAAATATAATACTACAAAATTTTAAATATAATATACATATAAAAATATTACAAAAAAATACAATAAAAAATATTTTTTTATTCACTAAGTTAGTGACTTATTTGGCTTTGTTTTTTGTTTGACAGTAATTGTATATTTAGATCAAGCTTCGTAACACACAGCTTTAATTGATCCTCTAAATGTGCATCTGTAATTTGCGTTCTTAAATTTGTTTTTATTTTTGACATGAGAGAAAATGTTGTCTCGCAACAGTAGGACCTTCCGAAACAGGAAAGTAAACGGCGAGCATGTTCTCGAAGGCATGGATATTCAACAGCATTTTTCCAGATTTATATGGGATCCTTTTTAGCGTTAAAAAGGGATTCGATGATACTATCTTCCCCTAAATCAATTAACTCCATTTGTAGTTCTGCAGGAGCCTCGGATATATCTATTAAATGTGGTTCAAATGCCAGTTTCATAGCAGGAGTGTGCTCGTCAAAATCAGAAAATCTATTGGTATACTCTTCTATTAAACAATCCAAGACACCTACATATTCATCGAATATTTTATTTTCACAGTTCTGCTCATTTAACATTTTAGTTTGTTACGTGCCAATTTGGCACTAAACATTCTTTAGTTTAATTTTGATGTGCGTTAGTTTCGCGCCTTAAATTTGAAAGACTTTGCGCGTATTTCCGTTACGTCAGAGTGCGTTTGCGCCAGATCGCGCTGACGGGAGTAGGAGAAAGAGTGGGGAACTTTCCGGGAGACGCTGTAACGTAACTTTTTGCCTTTGAACTTCGAGGAGTGCAGTTGTCGTGTTTGGTATCGTATCTTTATTTTTATTACGTAGATTTTCTTAGCTTATCTTTGTTTGTCTTTACCTGATAAACCTGTTCCTTATCGTTCCCGCTACATATAGGAATTTTGATACGACCTTGGAGCAGTCCACGACCCCGGGAACGAATCTGAGTCCATGCCCCGCTAGCAGCTAACAGGATCAGCCACCATCTTTATATAATTTGAAGGGGGCTCCTAGCAACCCTGAAGGAAGTTGGACCTATTTATGTGAGTACCTTATTGTCTATACTGCATTTCTAATGTTTGATATATTCCGTCAATTGCGCATTTAAATTTGCATATTGGTGACGTCATGGACAGATGGGCGCGTTAATTTCCACTTAATGGAGTAGCGTTACCACCTGCCGGGCGTCACTTAATCCGCGCTTGCGGGATTGTAACTTTAACTTTTAAATTGTAAGAAGCTAGCTCCGGGAAGTGTTGTGCAGATATTTCCGATCGACAAAGCAATGTTTTGAAAAATGATAATTTTTTTCTAAACGCTTGGATCTTTTGCCACATTTCATAAATATACCTCGTTTCACCTTGCAGGCAAATATTTAAATTGTTTTGTTTTGTAATCATATCAGACAAAAATGCAAGGTTTCTGAGAAATACTTCATCTGATAGATCACATTGTTTTCTTTGTTCTTAATAAAAGTTTAAAATTTGTCGTCGTAAAGACAAAACTTTTATCAAAACCTGACCTGTTGATAGCCAGCGAACCTTGCAGTAGTATGGTAGGTCAACACTATACGTTTCCTCATCTAAAGAGAGCATCTGCCGAAATTCACGATGACGCATTGCATTTACGCGAATATAGTTGACAATGGCAATGGTTCTATCCAGAGTGTCTTGCAAAATGGTAGATTTTGCGCAAAGATTTTGCTGATGCAAAATGCAGTGAAATGATATCAATATTTTCAAGTTTAAGTTTTCCTTTTTTAACAAAGCAACGAATCCTTCTTTTTTGCCTCTCATGGAAGGTGCGCCATCGGTGCAGACACTGACTAAATTACTCCCTGTATGTTTGTTGTGGTTTGTTTAGTATTCTTCTTAATCTTCTTTGGGTATTAAACCACTCATAGTTTTTAAAATTATCTTTATTAACGTTTCGATCCATAACCTAGGATCGTTTTCAAAATAATAAAAACTTCTTTGAAGTTTTCGAAAATATCGGCTCCGCGAGTTCTTCCAGTTAGTGTACCCAACGCAAGTAGTTCTTTGTAGCATTGAAAATCTTTAGTTATAGCACGAATAAAATATAAAATTTGTGCCGAATCTGTTTTATCAGTGCTTTCATCTAAAGCAATTCAAAAATAAACATCTTCATTTTGTATAATTGTATGAAGTTGCTCTGTTACATTTTGCGCTAGTTCGTGCTGTCGATCTGTTACAGTTCTTCTTGAAAGAGGTAATTGTTTGTATTTGTCGACATTTCTTGGATCTAACATACTCACTGCTTCAACAATACATTCTTTAATTATTTCAATGTCACTAAATGGTTTGCCCTTTTTTCCAAGTATATGTGCTATTTTATACGTAACAGCAACTGCAGTGGAATTTTGATTTACAAAGGCACTAAAAGATGCCTGCTGGTGATGCTTCTCATTTTTCAACTTTTGAAGTGCAGCTTTTCGTGATTCACCTTCTAAAGCGAAATATTTATGTTCTTTATGAGTCAAATAGTGTTTATTTGCATTCGCTTTTTTTAAAGTATTTAAAACTGTATTGCACAACAAACACATCATTTTATCTTTCTCAGCAGTAAAGAAAAAATCTAACTCCCATTCTACATTAAATGTTCTGTTTTCATCACCTAATTTTCTTCTCTTACTATTTGACATGATGAATAAACAAACAAATATCAAATAATATCTTTAACAAAGTGTATACTTTCTAGAACTACAATAAAACCGTGTAACTGTTATAAGCACGCACTGTTAACTACAGTTTGCTGAAGATCGCAACACATGGTCTGTGGGTCAGAGCCTCGCTCATGCGTGTTAGAGTCCGTTTCAGACTAGTATTCTGACGTCATGTTACAATATGACTGTCTTTGACGGGATTTTTCGCGCAACTCTCATGGCGTTGATGTACAATAGTTGTTTGAAACGAACTCTACCATTTTGTACTAGGTGGCAAAGGGCCGCACAAGAACCTCGCGGAGGCCGCATGCGGCCTCGAGGCCGCAGGTTCCCCACCTATGCTCTAGACCATGGACCACTTACGAGATATTGGTCTTAAATAAAAACGATAATTGATTCATTCTACTGTTATTTTGGAAAACAACCTTAATAGCGCTACTTAAATCTTGATTGATTCTAACTCAAATAATCTTTCTCAAACACATTATGGAGGATTGATTTATACTGAGACCTGAGAAGAAATTACAGTGAAAACCGCCAATTTTAACTAGGTATCTTGAAATTACTTTGTTATTGTTGAATTATTTTTATTATAACCTAATCCATTAGCGACTGATGTACCTGAAGAAAGCAAATCTTTTAAATTACGATTTTTGAAAATTAATTTTGGCAGGAATTAATAAATCCAGCATTCGCTATTGAATAAATTGTGTAAGTTGCTATGTTGTGCCGAGTGTAGACGTGTTCTTATTGTGCTCCGTGGTCTGTTTAAATATATTTTGAATTACTGTATGAAGTATACCTCTTACCGATAGCACAATATTGCTTGTGGTGATATAAACTATAACATGCCGTTTACTCGCAACCAGATGCCCGAAATTAATACATGTGTTTCGCAAGCAATTAAAGAATTTATGAAGAATCAAGCTTTCCTTGATGCAATTATTAAAAAGGTGTCGGATCGTTTAATTAAAATGTTTGAGGAAAAGATCGATGCGTCTATTGCCAAGCTGATACAAGAAAATGTTGTATTGCGTGATAAAGCGGAATCTTTTGAACAGTATGTTACGTTCAATTCTACCCTTATAAATATGTTATTTAAGTTAGGATTCTTTTTAAATATTCCAACGCTTCAGTTCCGATAACTTGTGTAACTACTTGTCATGAGAAACGCCTCTGTTTATGTTTCATAATGAAATTAATTGATTAGTTTCTGTAAAACACATCCTGATTCAATCGAAGTGAATACTTTTCCAACACTCTGTAGAACATTATTGGGACATCTAGTTTAAGTTAAAAGTACCTCAATTTATCCTTATTGTTTGAGATAACACAGCAAATATACTCGGTTATCTACAGTCCTTGTTTTCTGAAAAGAATATATTTGCTTTATTTATAAGTAATAATGCAAGTTTGAATAGCGTAAGTTTTCTACAGTTGTATTCGTATTTGCCGGTTTTCGTTATCTATTAATCCATAACAACGACTTCAGAAGTGTTCTTTTGACATGTGTTACTCAAATATTGGAATCGCTTATCGTCTCGTTTCCTAATTTGACTTTAACTCTGATCCTGCTTTCCTGCCTAACATTTTCGCTGTTACTACAAGAGCAATATGCGTTTCCTATCCTCGTGCATTGTTTCTCTGCGTAGGGCGTGCTTTTTTATGTAGACCAAATTATTTTTGTTACTTAGCCCCAAATGCTCTATTACATCGGCCCGCTGTTGCAAATATGGTCTCAGCATTAATGGATTCTAACTACCGAGGTGATGTTTAGCTGATTCGCCTTCGATGATTTGGCTGCAAGATAAGTTTCCCGGCAGGTAAAGGTATGTGACCTGCTCTTTTTCTTCTTTTACATATTGAGAAATAAACCCAAGTCACATTGCGCCGACGGGCGAAAAACGTGTAACCAACCTGTTTAAAGACTAGTTACACTGGTGTTACTTATTATTTTAAATTGCTTTTAAAATAGTTCTAAATATACAATGTTCAACTTTAAATTGTATTTTTTTTCACTATCCATTAGATTTTTACTTACATTTACCTACGAAATGCGCACTTTGTGGATCAAATATTAAAATTGTCCGTATAATATAATTCTTTCTATAAATAGTAACTTTTTATTTATTTTTGTTTGTTTAAATAGAAATTTTTACGTTCGTTGTCAATAAAAACTCGTTGACGATATACTTTTCTTTGTCTATGTGAATCACACAGCTTCCCGCGTTTGTTGTTAGTCCGGTCTCTCTAAATTCCTTTATCTTTTATACGTAATCGTGATTCGCACGGTTCCATACTTGATTGTTCTTTCTGTTCCTGTCTGACTCGTGCGTTTTTTAACATTACAAATTTTACCGTTACAAGTTTTCTAGGCGTAATAACATTCGAATTTTTGTTTTAGCGGAAATAGCTAATGAAGAACTAGAACAAGATATTATTGGGTTCTTTAAGAATCGTATGCACATTGACATACCTTATGATGCAATCGATCGTATTCACAGAACGGGTAAACCTATTGGTGATACCCCCCATCCGATTCTTGTTAAATTTGTTAACTACCGGCATTGTATGCTAGTAATAAGCAACAGGAGAAAACTGGCCGGCACCAAACTAGTAATTAAGGAGAATTTGTCTAAATATCGCGTAAACATGTTGCGCTAGTCTCTGGAGTAGGTAGAATGAAAATATACGTGTACCAGTGTAATTTATTGGAGAAAAAGAAATAGGGATATGAAAGATGTCCGCAATACTGATGGCTTTAACCATATATTGCAAAGCCAATGTGGTAATAATGGATATTTTGTATATTTTTTTCTGTTGGATCTATGGTAGCATAATATTGGGCGACTCCTTGGCGCTGTTGGTATGCGTGTCACTACTATGCCTAAGGTCCCGGTTTTGAATTCTGATACGGTCCGCTTGAAAAATGTTAGGCGAGCATTTTTCACTAAAATACGCCCTCATTTGCTTGGAACAACAAGTGTCCGGCAAAATACAACTGTAGTGCATCCAAAGCGGTGTACAACATTCTCACAGGTGACAAGTCGTGGATTTATGCGTATCAGCCAGAAGGAAATAACCAATCGGCAGTTTGGGAGTTTCAATGTGAAGCAAAGCCAACAAAAGTTGTTCGTTTTCGAAGCGTTAAGAAGCAAATGGTGGCTTTTTTTCACGAAAACCGGTCCTGTAGCAACTGTGGCCTTGGAAAATTAAAAGACCGTTAATTCAGCGTGGTATACGACCATTTGTTTGCCTGAAGTTTTTGGTAAATTGAAAGAAACTAACCTAAAACGACGAATCATTTTGCATCATGACAATGCCAGCTCGCACACATCACGTGCAACACAAGATCGAATTGATGGGTCATCCGCCCTACAGCCCCGACTTGGCACCCAATGACTTCTTCTTGTTTCCAGTAATAAAATGATAAACTGCGTGGACAACGATTTTCATCGCCCGAAGAAGCGGTTGAGGCCTTCAAAGCGCATGTTTTAGAGCTACCATCTTCTAACTTAACAAAGTGCTTTGAAGGGTGGTTCAATCGCATGCAAAAGTGTAAAGATTTTAAAAGCGATTATTTTGAAAAGCAATAAAAGTGTTTTTCATCAAATTCATTTGCTTGTTCTTTCTATTCTCAATACTTAAATAGTGTCCCTCGTATAGACCTAACCATAGCTGCGTATCAACCCTGCTGATTGTAGCTATGATATAATAAGAGCAACAGATTCCTGAAAAGTTACATTATTAATTTTAAATTTTAGCCGATTTGATATTATAAGTAACAAAATCTTGTGGACTGTCCTTCGATATATTGGTTTATCTGACAATGCCTTGACCTTTATTAATAGTTATTTAAGTGATCGGTACCGGTATGTTAAGTTACTCGACCTAGTATCAGAATTCGTATCGATGCCTTACTGGTGTTCCTCAAGGTTTCATCCTTGGACCACTACTATTTATTATTTATGCATGTGATATCTTTGAGAGTATTAAGCACTGCGCTGTTGATATGTATGCTGATGACACATATCTTCGATACCTGCTTGCTCCAGATAATTACACCAGGCTTTAACTACCATTAACAATGATCTTGGATTCATTAGCTCCATAACTGCTAAGCATTCACTTCTGTTAAACACGGCTAAAACTGTCTTTCTTCAATTCGGTTCAAGAACAAATTGTGAAAGGATCCAAAATCTGACAAAACTTACAATTAACAATTCTCAAATCGCTTTAAAACGTGAGTAAAAGTTTAGCTTTGAGTATGGACAACAGCTTCAGGTATAAAGAACATACAGTTGTATTCAGCGGGCATATGCCAGATTGAAAATTATGTATCCGTATAGGCAAGAATTACCTAAGTCCACAAAAATTCTGATTTAACTTTCTGATACTCTCATAGTTTATGTATTGTTCATGACCAAAATCAAATGCAACGTGTGCAAAATTCTTGTATTATATTTATTTTTGGTATTAGAAAATATTTTCACTTTTCACACAAATACATTGAATTATATTGGCTAAACACAAAAATCGTCGAATTTTACAAATGGTTAATCTATTTCATAAAATAGTAATGTTGAAAATGTCGCAATATCTTTACACGTGTATAAGTTTTAGAACTGACGTTAATATTCTTAATATCAATATCAAGCTACAACGGTCAATCTGATTTATGAGTATTATAAAAGCCTCGTTTATCCTCTTTTAATCCACGGAGTTAATGTTCTGCTTTTTTGTTTCATATTATGACACTGAAAGCTATAAAAATATTTCTTATCTATTTTATTGCATTTCAATAATCGCGGGTTTCTTTGTATCGGGCTTTCATTCATTTACTGGAAATAGTTGCAACCGAAAATATGAAATTACCGTATTTCGCGTCCTTCTCCTTGCCTGGCTAGTTGAGCGGAAAATATGTTGTGGATTTTATCAAAAGAAATGAAACACAGAAATTTCAAGAACATATATGCATTCAAAAACATCTTTCTTTTATACACATTAACTAAAGAATCTCTTAAATTCAACAGTTATAAATAACACTTACAAAAACAATTTACAGCTTAAGCTTAGACCGAAAATTTTACTTTAATGATTACTTGCTTATTGAAATAATCATCGCCTAATAGTTGTTAACAAGTACAGAATCCAAACATACTCTATGTGAGTTACAAAAATTCTCTTTAAAATTCTTGGGTTAATTTACGTATCCTTTTATTACCTCAGTTGTCAGTGTAATTAGCCAACAAGGCTGGACAGATAATTTAGTAAAGGTCAAAATTATAACCTCAAAATTGTTGGAAATTATCCCATAGACATACAATTTTTATAAAATTAAAACCTTATTCTAGTTTAATTTACTCAGATATTCTATTAGGTTAAAAAAAGTAAAATTAGATTTGCATTTAGTTAAATAGCGGTTATTTTATCTCATTTTCATTGTAATTAATGGCAGTAAATATTTCCTGGTTATACTTCAAATCTCCATTTATAACCAATCTCGACATTGGAATTTGAGTTTGCAGTTCATTTATTTTTAATCGATTAAAATCAGCAGTTATGATCTTGTACCAGATTATTTATATGATTGTATTAAATCTTCATTATACTTTATCAAGTTTGACAACTTGTATGCTACGTATGGAGCGCCGACAAAACAGATTACAAATTACTCGAAGCATATGTTGCATATCGTAATGTAAGTTAAAGAGTGAAACTTTCTTCGAAACTTACATGTTGTTTGACTTTAGAATGAATGACCCCGTTCTATATCAAGTCCTGTTTATATAATAAATAATCTCAATACGTCATCGTTCGAGTTCCTTTTATTGTATTCTCGAAGCATGACACATTTGGGTAATGCAATATTCCACCTCGGTTTCGCTTTCTTATTGCAGTCGGTATAATTTATGACTATCGTCAGACGTCTTCCATTCTTTGTTGAGACATCGAAACCTAGCCGTCCTTATCTCTCTCTCTTAGAGCTATTAAAATCGTTTTACCTATTTTTATGGCTTTTCCGATAGTAGCGCTTCCTCGAATCGACGTTTATTCATACAAAAAATAATTAACCCGACGACGTATATGCCGTTTTTTTTTTATTAGATAATGTAAATATTATTTATTCTAGAACTAATTCAAATTAACTTCTTTGAAAGAAAGCCATTCTATATTACAAACTTGTAAAAATGGTATTCCTTAACGAGAATGAATATTTTATGCTATTTATCTTTCAAACAAATACCAATTTTAATTACACAATCAATAAAGGCTTTTGTGTTTTCACTGACTGAAGTTTATTTCGTGTTTCAAAAGTACACGAGACTCGTTTTGCAATAAAAAACCTTTTTTAAATAATATCTTAAAGAAAATAGTGCGAAAATGAATTTAGTTAATGTCTTTAAAGCTGATTGATGTAAATTAATGTATTCCGTTTATTAATCATAGACATCAACGATATTAACTACTCTAAAAGTGGTTATTTTTCAGTTTTCATACGTACAAAAACTTGTTATACGTGTTTTTTTTCAAAGAATATCTATATGGGAAAAATATACTTTGCTTTATAAATGCGTAAAATTTATATTTTTACGCGTTCTACGGTAAATGCAATGAAAACTTGTTATTAAGAGGTATTTTCTCAAGAGAATAGAATAATTATTTACACACGGATGAAAATAGATGCTTTTATTTTCAGGTATTTAAACATTAAGTTTCGCTTTTATGCTTTATTTAAAATGAAAACTAGCTTTGAAACGGTATGTATCCTTAAAGAGTGTTATTTTACATGGGAATCTTATTTTATGTGCTAATGGAATACACTTATGTTTATACAGGGTAAAAAATTAAATATTGGGAAATTTTAGTTTTCCCCATTTTTCTTCTCTTTGGGATGGCATTTTTTTCATAGAATTTGGTGTTCAATGATCTCTCGTGACCTCATTATCACATCAATATATTTAAATGAAATGAATCATAATCTTTTTAGTAGTCAGTTTGATTCAGTTTAGTATAATATATGTTCAGCGCGGGGGGTCTTATAAACTTGTATATCGACTTACCTCCGCGGTTTTTTGTTGTTCTAAGATTAGTTCCTTATTCTTCAGCTAAGTGGACTGTATTCGAGATTATAGTACGTGTTACTTGGCACTTTCACTGAGTTTTTTAGGGGTTTATCAATAAAGTCGGAGGCACTATTGACAAACTCACGTTACCGAGCGAAAAACCGACTGTTATGATTCGATTTCGATGAGAGAGTGTTTTCGTCACTACCCTTAGTCCAACTTATTTACACATGCACAAAGGAATTTTTACGACAGGATATAAGGGAACAAGGGATATACAACTACAAATTTAAAATAACTTAAAATTAACCACGCGAACGTGCGACAAAGAGACCGAACATCCCGCCCACCAAAATAAGTATGAACTAACTTATTTTATATTTAAAACTAATTAGATCTATTAACTAAGAAACCTTAACCGACAAACTTATATAAGTGAATATATGTATACATACCATTAAATATTAAGTAACTGGCAGTAAACATAGTTTCACTAGGGGGCGTTTAACTAACCCTTGAGCTGTCTTGACGGTAGCTACCTGAACGATACCGTCCCTAACAGGATGAACATCTACTACTCTTCCTAAACGCCACTGTAGAGGGGCTTATTTTCTTCCTGTAAGAGGACAAGCGAATCAATAGGTAGGGTAGCGGAATTCCTTAACCACTTACCTCTCTGCTGCAACGTGTGCAGGTATTCAGCACTCCATTTTTTTCCAAAACCCTTGTTGCATTTGCTGCAATAATTGCCAGCGATTTAAAGGAGAGAGGTTTATGGAGAGAAAATCCGAGTCTGGTAACACTGAGACTGGTTCAACATTAAGAAAATAACTCGGGGTCAAATACGAAAAGTCATGCGGTTCGCAACTCTATGCGCATAGTGGACGTGAGTTGAGAATCGCTTCGATTTGAATCAATACAGTCAAGAATTCTTCAAACGACAAAATTTGTTCACCGATAATTCTTTTTAAATGGAATTTTACTGATTTAATTCCGGCCTCCCACAACCCACCAAAATGAGGAGCAGCAGGAGGATTAAACACAAATTCGATTCCCTCAACGCCTGCCGAATGGCGCATCAATTGAGAGATTTCACAAGAGGCCCCAACGAAATTAGTACCATTATTACAATGGATTTGAATACATTTGCCTCTTCGAGCAATAAATCGACGTAAAGCACCCAAGAAAGCGTCTGTCGACAAGTTAGACACTAGTTCCAAATGGATGGCTTTAGTGCTGAAACAAATAAATAAGCAAATATGCGCCTTCAATGATTTTGCTCCACGACATCGATTCATCGTGACAGAGAAAGGTCCACCAAAGTCGGCTCCCGTATGTAAAAACGCCTTACCTGGAGTTAACCTAGAAGCTGGTAAATCCCCCATAGAGGGACATAAAGCCACAGGGTTTACACGAAAACAACGAATGCAGGATTTCAAACATTGCCGAATAGCCCTCTTTGCGGACAAGATCCAATAATTCTGAGTTAGTAAAAATTGAGTTGTTCGATTTCCAGGATGTAAATGTCTTTCATGACAATCTAATATAATAATTTCAGTCAACCGATGCGACCGAGGAAGCAAACTTGGAAATTTTGAATCATGCGATAACTCAGAATTACGTAGGCGACCGCCCACCCTCAACAAATCACGACTATCTAGAAACGGACTAAGTTTTCCAGTTTTAATATTTGCAATGTCTTGGGCAAAAACATTTGTGTGAACTCTTTTAATCAATAAATGTATAGCCTCTTGCTGCTGAGCTAGACACAAACCATCAGAATATTTTGAACGCAAATCTGCCGGACATTGAACATTACGAATGAAATGACGAATACATGTAATAATCCTACAAATTTTCTGCAGTTTTGAAAATTTAACCAACAACAAATTTAAGAAATTCTCAGACATAGCGACTGTTAACGATAGAGTACGATATTCGACGTCCATCTGAGATGAGTCCATAAGTTTTGGCAGCGACGTTCCTGGCCATTCTTCGCTACGACGCACTAACCAGGAAGGCCCTGTCCACCATAATGAATGGTGAACCAACTCTGAAACCAAAAGTCCACGTGAGGCACAATCCGCAGGGTTATCCTGGGACTTAACATGAAACCATGAGGATGGAGGAATACGTTCTTGAATATGCGAAATGCGATTGCTAACGAATGTCTTCCACTTATGCGAGGAAGACCGAATCCAAGACAAAACAACAGTAGAATCTGACCACGCGAAAATATTACTAAAGGATAAAATATCTGTATAAGTATTTTTGACGAAATCCACTAAATCTGCCAAGAGTACGGCAGCACACAATTCGAGACGGGGCAATGAAACGCGATTAGTAGGAGCATAAAAATACATCTGTAAGAGCGCGCCACTAAAGGCCCAACATTTTTATTGAACCATTATCTTTATCTTGAAATGTAATTGCTTCCGAACTGGACAGAGACTCCTTCAAGTTGGACATCACTTCCGGGCAATTACTATTCCATTTTTTTAACTGAAAACCACCACTAGTGCAAATACTATTCAATTCACCAATTAATTGATTAGCAGCTTCAATCGAATTGCATCCAGTGACTAAGTCATCAACATAGGTATCGGTCGCCAATACCGATGACGCGAAAGGAAAATTAATCGATTCTAACCTTGCTAATTCTTGAACAGTATGCAAGGCCAAAAAAGGCGACGACGAAACTCCATAAGTCACAGTATTTAATTTAAAGTCCATAATAGGATCTGACGAAGAAAATCTCCAGACGATGCGTTGGTAATCACGATGAGTATCTTTAACCAAAATCTGCCAATACATTTGTTTGATATCAGCTGTAATTACGATAGGCTGTACACGAAAGTGCAATAACCAAACTGCAATGTCTTTTTGCAGAGCAGGACCAATAGCCAAGCTGTCAATTAACGAATTTCCAGATTGATCCGGACCCGAAGCATCGAAAACCACACGCAAATGGTGGTAGTGCTATCACGCTTATGTACAGCATGATGGGGAATGTAATACATTTTCTCATGAACCGACGAATTTTCAGGCGATTCCACTTGAACCATGTGACCGCTTTTCAAATAATCCTCCATAAATTTATTATAATCTGAATACAATTTAGGATTTTTTAGCAAACGACGTTCTAACGACAAAAATCTTTTAATACAAATCGATCTCATACCTACGAATGAGGGTTCCGAAATTTTAAAGGGCAAGGACACTACCAAACGACTGTCCTTGTTACGTCTATAATTTTCCACAAATTGATTTTCACACTTTTCTTCTTCAGGAGAAATGTGTTTCTTGAAGGAAATATTTTCTAATTCCCAAAATCGACGAATGTCGCTGTCCAAGGGCTTAACGAAAGCACACAACGACGTAATAGAACTATTTGGGGAAACAACCTTTCCCTTTAAAACCCAAGCAAAGGTTGTTTTAATAGCAACTGGCTCGTTAGCGACACCCCAACGAGATTCGTTCAACAAAACCTGAGCGAAGATTTCCGCTCCGAGTAGCATGTCAATTTTACCAGGAATATTAAAATTAGGATCAGCTAAGGCCAAACCTCGAGTATGCGACCATTCCTTGACCACTATCGACGACGAAGGTAATTGATTACAAATGTTAGGTAAAATATAACAATCAATTTCATATGCTAGAGACCTTGCTCCCGAGGGGCTGACTACACACGATAGTGTACCAGACACCAACGACGTTCAAGCAAAGTCCTTGAACAGTGACATTGGTTCTCCGTTTCCTTAAACCTAATTTCTGATGGCACCTTTCAGTCATAAAACTTTCCATAGATCCGTTATCTAATATTACACGAACAGGTTGCAAGTTTCCTGTATAATCAAGCACCGACACCATTGCGTAGCTAACAGTGTGGTTGTGTGTTCTAATGAAGTCGAAATAAACGAGCTAGTGGCAGGTTGTTCATGCACAACCGACGACGACAAATTGTCTTCACTGGGTCTACTAGTAGCAGTAAGTCTAGGCTCCGCTCTCCGAGGAGACGCTGACCTTTGACGATGAGTTTGTCTGCGTGGAGATATCGATTTTTCTCGTTTATCGGAGTGGAGTAACGAATTGTGCGACTGATGACATTTTCTACACGACCAATCTAACTTACAATTTTTCACCGAATGTGAAGTATTTAAACATTTAATACAAAGATTTTTAACCTTTACCACCTCAAATCTTTCTTGGGGGGTTTTATCGAGAAACTGCTTACATCTATAAATAGGATGCACAGCTTGACATAAACTACAATTTTTACCATCATTGGTGGTACTAACTAAAGAAGTTTTAGCCGGAGTGCTAACAAACCTTCCTTTTTCTCTTTCTTTCACGGAATCTCGAGATTTTAAGCATGTTCCTGAAGCAATGTCATTTATTTCCAACACTTTACATTGTTTTTCAATGTACGACCTTAAATCTTTGAACGAGGGAATCTCGTCACTATTTCCTAATTCGAAACGCTTTAAAATGTTTGTATCTAATTTTTTCGATAACAGATTAAAAAACATGAAATCTAATAAATCTATTTCTATCTGCTTTAACGCAAATATATTTTTATCAAAACAACTAATTAATTGCCGAAGTTCCGCATGCGAGTCTGAGAAACTGACCTTAGGGCATTTTTCGAGAGGATTAAAATATGTTGAAAGTAATAACCTCTTGGACTGAAAACGATTAGTAATGATTTTATAGACTTCTTCGTATGCACAATCGTTTAATGGCAAATGTTTTATTAACATACGCGACGACTCATCTAGTGTATCAACGAAATAGCAAACTTTTTGCACAAGGGACAAACCGACATTATCATGAATCAGTCGCTTATAAATTACATGATAACTCTCAAAATCCGAAATGCGTCCGGAGAATCGCTGGACAGAAGGGTGTTTCAAGCTAACCCTTCTTTTTAGCGACAAAAATTATTCATATTATCCACCTTCGGCTTATTTTCTACGCCATCTAATTCGCATTGTTCAGCGATAATCTGAATATCTAATAGATAATCATCGATTTTCGCCCTGAGGGCCGAGAATTCGTCCAATTGTTCACTCTCCTCATCAAAAAAAATATCCTTGCAAAAAGACTTGAAATGAGTTTCAATTTGCTCGACTTGATTTCCGGTTGATTAATCTTACTGTATATATGATCCAACCTTTTAACTACAAATCTAGCTTCAGGAATAGCTTTACCAATTGATATAACCATATTGATTAATGATTGATGAACGACAATAAAAATTAATGCAAAAGCAATGCGTACTCAAATACGTTACAACTAATTAATCTACGAAATTAAATTATTAATGGACAAATGCAACTAATTACAGTGCTCGCCCGACAAAAACGTTTAAGGTTTCCCACAAATTCCAACCTCTTTGTTATATACTAAGTCTGATGAACCCGAATGGTTCTTCGAACTTGAGACGACAAATAAGGTAAAGATTTACAATACAATAACCCCTCATAAATTTAGTTTACCTAAAGTAAACTGTTCGACCACTATAATCTTTGACACAAAGGATAAGGGATATATTATAAAATCTACCGTTATAACCAGATGTTTCTACCATTAAATTTCTAAGCAGGATGTTATTCTCTTTGTAATACGTTTAACCATAATCAAAACTAAGACAATTATTAAATTTACGTATAAATGAGGAGCTTACAGGATAGGAACTAATTAATTAATTAAATAATCCGGTGATGAAGGCCATTGTTCAGCGCGGGGGGTCTTATAAATTTGTATATCGACTTACCTCCGCGGGTTTTTGTTGTTCTAGGATGTAGTTCCTTACTCTTCAGCTAAGTGGACTGTATTTGAGATCTAGTGAAACCCAAACAAAAAGTCAACAGTATCCAAAGGGGGGTACTAATAAGACTTACTGGAGCATACCGGACCGTATCACACGACGCCCTCTATGTGATACTAGGAGTCATCCCTCTTGATCTGTATATCAGGAAGAGAGCGGCGACATACTGGTTAAAAAACAACGAACCAGAAAAAGTTCGGGAAATCTTAAAAGTAACATCAGAAATTCGGATAAAAAAGGAAATTCAGGACACAATACTATCCGAGTGGCAAGATAGATGGAACCAGAGCACAAATGGAAGGAGGGTATACGCACTAGTCCCAAACATTCGAGACAGACTAAACTGTCACCACTTGGTCCCCTCACAAGGGCTCATTCATTTTCTCACGGGGCATGGTCCTTATCCAACCTACAGGAACCGCTTCGACTTCCAAGACAACAACAACTGCACATGTGGTGAGGTGGGGACACCGGAACATCTGGTATTCCACTGCACCGAACTGCAACAGGACCTAGGAATGGACAGGACAATCCTACGGGACATACCCCTCTCGGACATGCTCTGGAACGAAAACATATTTCCTTACCTAAACAGAATCACTCACCAAACTACTACTATACTACACCAAAGGTACACAAACGGACTCTGACAGGACACACACAAACACCATACAAACCCCACACATCACAAATACCACAAACACAGATCACACGAAACACAGAAGTTTGACGTAACGCATCGAACGTGCAATACAAAAGCACAATCCACCCAACACACATGGGAACCGACAACAAACAAGCGGCATTCTCCCAAGGACATACCAGGAACCACGTGTCTCCTGAAGATCTACCAGAAGGCTCGTGAATCCTGACGACCGGGAGTGATACCAGTGAAAACGAAGTGAAAATAGTAAAAACGGCAAAAGTACGGCAAACGTACCTCAAACACAAGTTTCCCCCAGAACACTTATTAGTATTAGAATACTAACACTAGTAGGATAAGGACTCAATACTAACCATCTAACCATCTAAAATAAAAAATACAACTAACTAAAATAAACAAGAGAAAATACTAACCAAATTTGTAATTGCTTTAAGAAATCTAACCCTAGCTTCAGTAACGTAATGTTTATATTTCCAATGTTGTAGCGCAACTAAAAATTACTACAGGGGAAATATTCTGACAACATAATTACAACACATCAGCACGACAAAATACACACAAGCACGCACACACACACACACACACAACAGAGACTGTACGTGGCCTCCCTGGTTTCCGGCTGCCGATAGCCAGAACACGTACAGGAACGCGTACTTCTCGGTTTCTGATTCCGGTTACCGGCGGTTGGAAACCGGGAGAGGGAAACAGTCCCAAGGACCTCACCACAGACATAAGCACACGCACACACAAACATGAAAGCAATAAACACACACACACCATTATAGCACACTGGCACGACAAAACACACACATACACACACCAAAACACACACAAACACGCACGTACACGTACCTGCACGCACACGCATACGACACAGATATATACGCACACGTGCACACATACACACCAGGGACTGTACGTGGTTCCCCTGGTTTCCGGCTGCCGACGGCCAGGACACGTACAGGAATGCGAACTTCTTGGTTTCTGATTTCCGGCTGCCGGCGGTCGGAAGCTGGGAAGGACAGCAGTCCCAAGGACAACATCACAGACAGAAACATACATACGCACCCTCACGCGCGCACAGACCCAAACACACACACACACACATACACATACACACCAGGACTGTACGTGGTCCCCCTGGTTTCCGGCTGCCGACGGCCAGGACACGTACAAGAATGCGAACTTCACGGTTTCTGATTTCCGGCTGCCGACGGTCGGAAGCTGGGAAGGAAAGTAGTCCCAAGAACATTACCACAGACAGAAACACACACACACACACACTCACGCACCCACACGCGCGCACAGACACAAACACACACACACACACGAGTATTTCCAAACGCAAATAAAATAAAACTAACTAATATAATTTAAGGTAGCAAATAATTCTGTTAGATTTCTTAGGAGTAACAGGTTTGCTGTAATTTTTAGGTAGCAGACTAATTGTAATGTTAGGATAAATAAATAAAAAAAAATAAAAATGTATTTGAAATTATAGTACGTGTTACTTTGCAGTTGCACTGTGTTTTTTAGGGGTTTATCGATAAAGTCGGCGGCACTATTGACATTCTCACGTTACCGAACGAAGAACCGACCGTCCTGCTTCGATATCGATGAGAGAGTGTTTTTCGTCACTACCTTTAGTTCAACTTATTTACACATGCACAAGGAATTTTTACAACAGAATATAAGGGAACAAGGGATGACAGTTTTACTATTTGATTTACAACTACGAATTTAAAATAACTTAAAATTAACCACGCGAACGTGCGATAAAGAGACCGAACAATATATTATACTTATTATAGATACGTGCATATAAATGCGGGGTGGTTCGTTACTATGTAGGAATCCCCTGTATATACTTAATTATTTTCTTTTTTCACGAAACTATAACGATGAGTTATACATTGTACAATAATGTCTGTCTATCTTATTAGAAATTTAGTTTAATTAGTTTAGTTTAGTTTCATTGACAGACTAAGAAAGAATGTCGGGGCTCAGTTGACGAGTAGGCGGGGTATTACAAATACAAAAATAAAGGAAAGGTCTGAAATAAAAAAAAACTTAACCGTTCAGTACAATCTGTAGGAGAAATCTCCACCTCCAGTTATACTAAAATACAAAAAAAAAAACAAAGGGAAATAACACATTAACAAAAGAACTCTAATTAGAAACAAAGGAAAAAAAACATTACAATCCCTGTCGGGTTACTAACACTTTGCAAAAATAATGACTATACTGTGTACCGTTCTCTACCTTCTTACTGCCCAATATTTGGTTACATTACAACGGGCATTATTAACCTAGCTTGAGTAAGTAAGACTAAACAATCCATTTTAGTATTTGCTATCTAGTGTATTTGTATGTCAGATTTCACAATTTAGTTTAATAATCATAATATTATGATACCTCACATAGGCTCTGATAATGCTAACATATAACATGCAGTTACAAATATAAGGGCGATAACGTTTTCCAATGTGCCAGCAAGTTTTTAACTTATTTACGCATTATTAGATAGTATATTTCTTGTTTTTTTTTTTAAATCAATAGTAATATATTACTCCCATGGCAATAGATCTCAGAATAGTTAAATTATTTTCGTACAATTAATTCGAGACATGTGTGAGCCCCAAACAGTAAAATCAAACTGGATAGGGTCTCGACACAAGTAGGAAATAAACACTCACCCACGTGTCTACGGTGTTGGATATCTCGTTTGCTCCTAGGGCCGGAGCGCGCCAGTTGGACCCGAGACCACGTAACTGGTGCAGCCTTCTATGCTCCAGGGAGCGGCAATTCAAGAGACTATCAAGTCCACCTGAGGAACCACACAGTGTGTGCACGAAAATTTTATAAAATAACGAAAACTGCAACGAACATTTTCAGTCGTCTGCAAAAAAGAAAAATGAATGTTAATTCATTTGATAGCACGAATTTACATCCATGCCGGCGTTATCAAGCACAGGTGTGGTTAGCGATTCGAAACACGCTTTATCAATTAAGCAAGATACATTAGTTTGATGAATCCTTTGGTCGAAGTAGTATACGAAGTAATTATACGCTATATGAATATGCCACAAACCAACAGACACCTAAAACAAGGTACCGACTATTTAAATTATGAAGTAAACTTTTCGTTTCAAGGTAAATAGGTTTAAAATGAAAAATTATTATGAAACGGACTTGTTATAGGAAGGTCTAATATACCGGGTGTTGTTTGAATATTGGAGCAGAATCTACGTAGACGAATAATAAAAGACAAAAAACAGGTGCTTTTTGATTTTACCGTTGGAAAGCGAACGTAACAAATTTTTTTAAGCTTTTTTTAAATTTATCATCTGGTATCCATTGTTTTATTTTATTCATCATCATTTTGTTTTCGACCTTACTTAAGGTCGGTTTGGCGCAGTTCTAACTTCTTTTCTATTCTATGCTCATCTAAAAAGCTCTACATACCCTTCACAACCTACATTTCTAATAATTTGACTAATAAGTTTGGTCTAGGTCTTTCTATATCCTTCTATCTTTTTCCTATCCAGCTGACACTACATAGATATTAGCAACCTGATGGTTGTTAAAGAACTCTAACATGTTTACATGATTACCATTTATAAGGAAATGAAATATAACCTGGTTATCCGCTTCAAAAAGGAAAAGTGTTAAATTATATGTTATGGTAAGGCTTAAGCAACGAAACGCTACCAACATGCCAGACCGCTAACTAATTGTGAGTTATGTCCTGGTGACATTTAGTTAACTGATTTTTTTTTGTTTTGTTTTCGAACTTATTTAAAGTCGGTTTGACGCAGCTCTAAATTCTTTTCTATTCTGAGCTAGTCTAAAAAGGTCTACATAGCCTTCACAACCTAAATCTCTAATAATTTGACTAATATAGCTTTGTCTAGGCCTTCCTACTCTATTTTTATTTGGTAGTCTATAATCTAAAACTTTACTAAATAGTCCCTCATGTCTTAACTGGTGCCCTATCATTCTATCTCTCCTGACCTTCAATTGTTTCCACATACAGGGATCCTCACCTATCCTTCTATAAACTTCCTCGTTTGTTACTCTATCTGTCCAACTAATCTTTAACATTCTCCTATAACACCAAGTTTCAAAAGCTTCTATCGTTTTCTTATTTACTTCTTTAATTGTCCAAGTTTCACTACCGTATAGTAGAACGCTCCATACGTACGACTTTAAGAAACTTTTTCTATTATCTAAACTAATACTATTAGCTATTAGTAAGTTTTTCTTTTTTTAAAAACATTTTTCTAGCTTGAGCTATTCTAGCTACTATATCCCTTCTGCTACGTCCATCCTTTGTAATTATACTACCTAAATAGCAAAATTCATCTACCTCCTCTAACTCGGTATTACCTATTTTTAATTTTGGTTTAGAACTAGGCTGTAACTCACTTGTCATTATCTTTGTCTTTACTGAGTTAATTCTCATACTATAGTTACTCCGTAGTATCTCATCTAAAATATTTAAAAACTCTCTTAACTCTTTTCTAGACTCTGCTATAATGGCTATATCATCTGCAAAACGTAACATGTCTATTTTCTGTCCCTGTACACTAATACCTATCTCTTTTCTCTCTCTAGCTAAGTTTAAAGCTTCCTCAATATAAACATTAAAAATCAAGGGAGACATTATACAACCCTGTCTAACACCATTTCTAATCTTAGCTTCCTTTTCTATTTCATCAAATCTAATTACTACGCTTTGGTTTTTATATAGACTGTAAATAATTTTTCTATCCCTATGAGAGATTCCTATTTTTCGCAAAACCCTGAACATAACAATCCAGTTAACCCTATCAAATGCTTTTTCTAAATCTACAAACGCGAAATGAGTCTTTTTATTTTTTGTAACCTTTTTTCGATAATTACCCTAATCATTAGTATCGGTTCTCTAGTCCCTCTGTCTTTACAAAAACCATATTGGTCTTCGCCTAAATAATTCTCAGTCAAAGCTTCTACTTTATTTTTAATTATTATTGTTAGTATTTTGGAAGCATGAGAAGTTAAACTAACCGTTCTAAAATTCTCACACCTATCAGCTCCTGACTTTTTTGGGATTGGAATAATAATATTTTTTTCGAAATCTATTGGAACCTCACCTGTGTCATATATTACATTTACTAGTTTATATAATCTGTCTAAAGTTTTCTGACTTGCATA
The DNA here is from genome assembly GCA_036346225.1 of Platerodrilus igneus. Classification (NCBI taxonomy): domain Eukaryota; kingdom Metazoa; phylum Arthropoda; class Insecta; order Coleoptera; family Lycidae; genus Platerodrilus; species Platerodrilus igneus. The sequence goes on along the minus strand of JARFIW010001436.1, from coordinate 4,088,474 downwards.
TTTTATTAATTCTGCGGCAATATCGGCTATCCCTGGTGCTTTATTTAATTTAAGATTCCGAACAGCTCTATCAAATTACTCTCTTCATATTGAGAACCCTATTTCTACATTCTCTTCTTGGTCGTACTCTAACTCCTCCATATCGTCTCCCTTATATAAATCTTCTAAATATCTTTTCCATCTATCTGCTACCTCAACTTTATTTATTATAAGTTCATTATTCTCGTCTCTAATACCATTACAGTTTTTCATATCTTCCCCAAAAAACTTTTTAACTGCCCTGTAAGCCCTGTCTGTCTTACCTACTCTCAAATCATCTTGTATTCCTTTACAATTCTCCTCCATCCATTTATTTCTAGCTTTTCTACACTCATGTACTATCTTATTTCTAACTTTATTATATTCTTTGCTTACTTTCAGCTATTCCACTTCTCTGAAAGGTTTACCAGTCACCACATTTCTTCTATTCTCTATCTAAATCTAGATTGCATCATCCTTAGCATTACCCACTAGTTTTCTCACGCACGCTTCTATTTTTTCAATTACCTATATTGTGTCAATCACGCAACTGTACATTACAGTCAGTTATTATTCATTCTTATCCATCATTTTCATACATTCCACTCCTACAGCTACCTTTGCTCTTATTATCTAATCATTTGTACCGTTATCATTCGCCGTTTACACCTATATCATTAAGCTTCTCTAATCAGTAGCGGTAAATCAAGCATCCAACACACGCCAACATTTCCACCAGCATCCACATCTTTCCACGAATCTGGACCAAAGCATTTTCTTCGGATACATTTTATCTTTCGAATAAATCAACCTCTTCCAAATTTTCCATCACTGACGCCGCGTTCAGCACGATAAATGCCACGCATCGCTCATTTCCACATCACGAGAGTATAAGCTCTCATTTCTGTAAGATCATTTCCTCTCTGTTACACCAAACGATTCTACGCACCAAATCAGTTATTTCTCTCGACTAGCCAGTTTTATCTTGTGCAACCCGACTATTCTAACCATCTTTTTGGTCCGCCATTAATTAACACATTCAGATATATTGCATCATTTTACCCAAATTTCATAACCCGCACATTTTGTACGATGTCATAACCAAGCGAGCGTACCGACATTTCTCAAGACGATTTCCGTTACCTGATCAGCGAACTTTGGACGCGTGTCTCGTCATAAGCGCGATTTTCAGTCATGCGATACATCTTTAGCTGAAAACGTTTCTTACGATCCGATATAAACATGCACCACACAGCATCGTTGAAGATCGCAGACTACAGCTCTGAAACTTTAAACATATAAACAACCTTGTACGGACATACAATCTTTCCTTCCGACATTTGTCTATCAAACCCCACGAGATATCACACCTACATTCTTATGCGTAATTAATTAAATTACACTTGTTCGTCAAGCACCCAGCTATACGCCATTCCATGACACCCACGTATGCACCCTAATTTTATTTATTACACGCACTTTGATCTCCATCATGAGCCACAGGGTCGTCCGACATTTTCAGTACCTAAGATTTTGTACCAAGATCAGATTTCAGTCATCCCTCCTTTGTCAAAGTACGTCACAATCCTTTCCAAACACTACACGTATTAACGTAAATAACGACATGCGAAATTTCATATATACCGATTTACATCCTACAGTAAACTACATACACATTTTACATCGTCGAGTATGAACATCTATTTCACCAGTGTAACCATCCAACAGTTTTACACTGCTCACTTTTATCTTAAAACATGTATCACTTGTTTAGTTTAAACTACGACCTGAATTCCACACCCACACACGATCTTGTAAACAACGCAGACGCACCTGTTAAACTATTTACGACGATGATTATGCACACTTATACGTCGTATTATTATGAAAACTATTAAACCACACTATCTTACACCCTTTACTCGTACCATCTGAGCCTACCACGTTGCGAGCTTAAACATCTTCCACAAATTTCGTAATGGGCCACATTTCTCAACATTATGAATACTTGACAACTTTCACTTACATGCACTTTAAGAACTTTGGTATAATAATTACATACTGTATAACAATTTTTCAGACCATATATCATTTCAAGACCAAATGCAATTTCTATCTAACTCTTAGAACCCGTTCAAGTACCTCCAAACCGTGAACACAGTACACGATTAACCAGCAAGCAGATTGAGTAGAATTGACATTGAATAAACCATACTACAAACATAAACAACTTTTAAGCCATCTTAGATTGTTATTAGAATGATGTTTGTCAATCTTCCTCGATAAATCCGATTATGCATGTTCGTAATGCAGTACTATTTCCATTCAACAGTTATCGACACTAACATCCGTTCCTTCGTGCTGCCAACATCCCGCCCATGAGCACCCCGCGACACCTCCCATTGCGCATGGCGTTCCCCATTTCCATGCGTGCCGCCCATGCGTTACCTGTGCTAGATCATTTACAGCCTTATAAACAGTTAGTACGTAAACTGACATGCATTTAAATATGTTTCGTATGTCTTCACTTAATTAGTAGACCGACAGCCTTTCGTGAGTGTTTCCATTTAATCGCATACTGTACCTCATAATCGTGGTTGTTAATCGTTTACAAGATCTCCATTTACAGCTGGTGGCGTTGAACGTTTACTGCTTAATGACATACCGTGCTGTTTTTCCTTGTGTCGCTGTGAGCTATTCTCGTAAAAGCGATACCGCAAGACCCAGAGTTTAAGTACTTTGCTGCGGCGGCTTAACCCTGGGCGATGTTACACTACGACATTTGTTCTGGTGCCGTTTGAGCATTTTCCAGGTATAGGAAGCACCGCAAGTTGCACTTATAAACGTTTGCAGGTACCATTAGTACAAAACAAAACCCGCACTATAGCACTTTGGTTAAACTTGTAATCGAACTAACTAAAGCTTACTCGAGCGTACCTGATTTATGTTCCTTATAGAATGCATACCGAAGGTTTCGAAGACATCCGAACGAGTTGAGGATTCGGCGAACTAAATGATGTCATAATCCTCGCTGCTCGTCCAATACATTGCCACCCTGGTCCGCTTCGTCGATGGTGCGAATGCCGTTAGAAACACCGGAAAACGTCTTCCATGTTATACGGATCGGTGCATATTAAATCCAAAGAGCGGTGCACACGCACAGTTGTCTGCAAGTCGTGCTGTAGATGCAATGCTATAACCAAAAACACTTTAAACCATTACTAAAAATACCAACTTGTTGTCTACAGGATACTTACAACAATTTAATTTTAAATAACTCGTCATACTTTAGGAAATGGGCTGAATATTTTCCAAATGAATCACCAAGCAAGTATATGTAGCGGTATTCAAATTACCCATTAATTTCCCATTTTACGACCGTGGTTAATTATAGATTAAAATTTAATTTGTGCACGTTCGAGCTTCGTAAACAACATATTTTATAGCAACAATGCGCTGTAAGCTACCTTCCCTTGTATTATTGCAAACTTTTAGGAACTTTTTTTTTATTTGTTATTGGCTTTACGACCAAATCTATTCTCCAAGAAAAGACTAATTCACTAATCATTTAATTTTTCATTCATCTGCAAACACCGACACTCGTACTAACATATTTTGCAGCAACTGTATAATACATGCATACCCCTTCTCTGCGCTACTGCTATTCTTGTAGTTGCTTGGAAAAGTCAGTCGCCCTTTTTACTGCTAGGGCCGCTAAAAGCACCATTCCATACTTTATTTATAAGTGTAGCACATCGCACACTTTTTGTCGGTTAATTAAATTTTTGTCTTATGTAGGCACTTTCAGCACTTTCAGCTTATTTAACACATCCACATTATCGACCGATTTGAACCACATTTCAGCACTTATTCTAACGATGAGTCCACCAACATCACCACCTCACCGTATCTTTTGAAAATCCAACGATCCTATGGGCTTCACGTCACATAACACCTGTCGTATTTTCCGAACTATATTTTCAAACCAAACACCGGTATCACCATTGTGGACTAAACAGACTGTATTAGCTGCGATCGTGTCCGATGTATGTTAACCATACTACATTAACACAGTCTAAGCCTATTCTATATTTAGTACACAACGTAATTACAGCATTTTCTAAGACCACAATTATATGTTATAGGTTCCACATTTCAGACCAACTTACCACAATTTAACAGACCATTCTACAGTAATGAAGACCTATTGCAATTTCTTATTTAGACATTCATTCTAGAACCCTGACGCACTGCCCCCGTAGACATGCCACACACTGATTACAGTATATGTCAACCAGTATAAGATGAAGGTGAAGAACATTATGGAATTTAAACCACATACAAACATAACAACATCTTATGCCCAGCTTAGATTGTTATTAGAATGATGTTGTCTCTTCCTCGATAAACCATCCGTTACCCACGAGCAGCTATACATCCAACAGTTGACGACCAACATCCGCTTCCTCGTGACGCCCAGCACATCCCAGCCCATGAGCACCCCGCGCATGCACACCGCCCATGCGCACGCTGCACACCCGCCCTGCGTGCCGCCCATGCGCATCCCTCTGTGCAGTCAAGTCACGCCTTTATAAAAGAACACGTTAATTATAATTTATTCGACATACACATTTAAGCGCACGGCATTTACATTTAAACATACACAGACAGTCCTTTTGCTTGAGTGGTTTACTTTCATTACGCAGCTTGTACACGATACCGTCTTCATCTTTCAACTTAGAACGTCATCCGAATGTCAGTTTTGCCTATTCGACACCGATCCACTTCGTCAGCCAGACATCGCAGCCCATCCAGCATCGTTGATCGATTTCGTTGAGGAAATCCCCACAGGTTGCCTGTCCACCACTTTGGGACAAAGATCCCGGTTTAATGATCCACCACCAACAACGTGACCTGCGTGCACGCAAACACCGCATGTTCCGTCATTTGTAAACACGTTTTGAATAACCTAACATACGGATTTAGCATCATTCCGCAACGCCACATCAAAGAGTCTTCAATCACGCACGCAAACAGACCAGATGCAGTCAGTCCATCGACACAAACACCACTTCCTCATTTCTCAAGTCGTTCACCATCTTGATCGCGACAGTCGCAGCATGCCTACTTGCAGCATCCACTTTCTTTCCTTCCACCATGCGTCTGGCAATATGCTGTCTTGCTTAAACGGACAAGCCGATCGCCATTAGCATTTCTGAACCGTAGACGAATCGTCATGAGATCACATCTGAATCATTCATTTGAATCATGTAATGGTAGATCAAACGTCAATACCATTAACTTTGACCGCACTTTGTAAGATTTTAATATTTCGACTGCTGCCTATTTTCAACACCAGGTTAACAGAATCAGACCGAGCTACTACATTTCCTTTCCTCGAGCCAACGTAAAACCGTCATCACTTTCCCACGCATCTTGCATGCAGGTTAACATCGCCAGTTATGCTAGGCCGTAGCCATTACCATTTTTTAGCGAGCACCACCTTTTGAGCATAATTCATCTTCGTATAGGCCACAGTTTCGCTTATTTACACACGACCGTTCAACGCACTGTCATTGTCCGACCCTCACCCACCCACGTCATTGACGCAACGTTTCCAAGGGCCTCGCACAACGACGACTATCATGATTGCCGTTAACAACCAGCACGTACCCATTGTACGTAACAGATTTGGCATGCAGTCACCATAAACATCCTCGAGTACGTTGTCAACCATACATTTCTTCTAAACCCATAAAATGCCTTATAGGCACATTCGACATTACAAACGTCTCGCATCGCAAACTTAATTTCTATGGAAATCTATTTCCCGACCGCGTTTTCAGTCCTACCCATTTTCAAGTCATCTGCTGTTCCAGTTGAACCCAGGTTTTGAATTTATTAAACGCATCGATCTTTTTAATACTTTCTCGCCTACATTCTCGCCATGCCCAGCAAATCAAACGGACGCCGAACAACGTTGACATTCCAGCAACTTTTTACAATTTCAGATAAACATCCGCAGCAGACGCGCGTCAGCCACTATTCAGATCACAATAAATTCTAGGCAGCCCAAGAACGATTAAACAGGCCACCCATCAAAGTAGCGTTTTAGCCATACCTAATGTCATGCTCACTACCCATTTTGAACCTGCACGCAGACAGCTTACAACCACCTGAGACGTCTATCCGAGTGTCCCGTCACCGGAAACACTTCTGCACCAGAAGAGCCGGAGATTGGAAGGGAGAACGACAACATGCCATTAACGATAACATTAAACACTTCTCGTTAGCCCATCCGACTACCGACATGACTCATCATCCGATCAACACTATCACATCACAGACAGCGACTCATGACTACACGAACATGACCAAGCAAGACGACCACAATAGACTCGGATGCATGACGTAACATCGCTACCCCAGCGACGAGTTTTCATTAAACACATTACAGCACGAGTTTTTCCATTGCAGTGACCCAGTTGATGAATCAGGTTAGCCAGCCAGCGCCGGCGCTGGCCCAACCTATTAAATTTTCCTTTATCTAACCTAGGTCCACACTTGTTTTTTAATGGAAAACTCATTAAAAGCAATTAGTGTTAATGGGTTTTAATGAGAAAACCATTAAAAAGCAATTAGGTCATATGGTCATGCGGTCATATGGTCATGTGGTCATGTGGTCATATGGTCATTGGTCATTGGTCTTATGTTTTTGGTCATATGGTCATATGGTCATTTGGTCAGGTCATGTGGTCATGTGGTCATGTGGTCATATGGTCATGTGGTCATGTGGTCATATGGTCATATGGTCATGTGGTTATGTGAGCAGGGAGATTAAATTTGGTACATGAGGAACCTACATATATCCGGACATGTGTTGATGCACAACCCTGCCGACCTAGGTCGGATAACGAAACAGTTCCTAAACCAGAGAATGTAAGCGATATGGCGGTGTCCGACATATTCGACTATTTTCGGTAATATACGCCCCACTCTGTAGGATACATAAGGGAACAGATTTTCGTATTCAATTTAGTATTTGACGGTAGCTAGAACGGTAAACATGAGCGTCTCCAAGGTGATTAACGTTTCTCAACTTTGGGAATAAAGTGAAACCGACAAATGAGCGATTTGGATTATGGCTGTTGGCAGAAAATATGTGCAACAATAATCTGGTGACAGATATTGGTAATATTTGTTATGTCGAAGGCGAAAAGATGCTGACTGGCGGACTACACACACCAATTACAGAACCATTTTGTGACAATATAATGTTGGTTAAAATTTGCGACCTTTCTGACACCGAACAAGCATCTGCAAACAAACGGATGTTTATCCTAAAAAAAGAAATTTGTGGTGCATTTAACAGCTATCTACGAAGAAAGTTCAATCGATTTGTTTCGCTAGGCATGGTGTTAAAGCTAAGCTTCCGTTTTCTGGAAAGCAGTAACAAGATAGGCCAGAGAGTAAAAGAAATTATCGGAAAAGAAGACATCGAATGCATTAATAAAAATTCCAAAATCCTATATGTGTTCCATACAAAGTGGAACTAGCAGATGTTAAGTTGGAAACTTTATTGGAGGAACTACCAGATATATTAGACGAAGTCGAAAAGATTATTTCTATCTTTTGACATGGATGTAACCCAAGATTTTGCAGGCATATTTAGCAAGATGGAGATGTGTAATTATTTAACTACAAACCATAACTTTTGCTATAAGGGCGAATACGAAGAAAAGTGTAATATTATAGTTGACAACGATAAAACTGGGGGATTGATTGTTTAACATGGCTAACAACCAATGCAAGAATTAAGATTTACAACAAATTTGTGTGCCAGATAACAAGTCCTGGTGTTAATAAACAACTTGGCAATCATATACTAGATTTTTACGTTGTCCAGATGTACGTTTAAGGGAAACATTTGCGTCTACTTTGGCCAAAGAACATGGTATTACGCGATTGGAAGCGACAATATACAACTATGCAATTGGAAGTTATGTCAGTGCGGAACGGGTGTATAAACCCTTAAAAGACTGTTTAACCTTATTGGAAGATAGTGTTATACTTCCTAAAGGCGCCAATGTACTCGGTACCACTTGCCAAAATGTGGAGTAAGCTATCTGACAAGCTACAAAATAGCTGCTGTTTAGTGTTTAATAACCTGCTACAGTACGTGTATTGGGGGAATGGTAATACAAAGAAATTGACGGGCTTGCAAATTAAGTTGTCCGAAAACCAGAGGAAAGGGAAAATTGATGAAGTATGTGCTTGGCTTTTAGTTTTAACTATTTACCTGTAAATTATTTGGAGATAGTAGAGGAGGAAGACAGCTCAGATAAAATAAAAATCTTACACAAGTGCTACATTAAAGCAGGCAGTACATATTTTACACAATCTACAACACCATATTCTACAATTCCAAAAGAAATAATCATTTCGGAATTGGGGTTGATAGATACGCCTAACATTCGTCCAGAGGTTGTACGACAACGCGTAAATATTGGTAGTAAACTTTATCCGTTTACGCTAAAGGAAATTGCCCCATTATGTATACCATACGCTGTAAGTGGAAGGAAAAGACAACTGGAATTAGAGGAAATGGATGCAAAAGACGAAAATTGAGTACATGGAAAACACTGCGACAATACGCGATCAATACAAAGATGTGTTAGACAAAGAACATCTTATTAGAGAAAATGAGGAAGAATTAAAAGATTATTTTATGTGTCGATGGACTGACTTAGATACATCTGGTTTCTACAAGTTGTATGCATTTGTGGTTAGTAAAAAGACTCTTTAGTTATGTAGGCGTTCCTTGCGGAAAAGGATGGTACTAAATCCGTATATTTTTAAAAGGTTATTCTAAAACGTATTTATCAAAATGGCAGATAACAAAGACGAACTAAGGAATGCGGGTTTTGTAATCTTTGCGTACACCACACGCAAAGGGGTCCGTTAAACATTGTATATTTGCCTAGTAAAGAACCTTTGGATCATTTAAAACCGAGGGTCTTACAACCTATAACAACCATATATTCCCAAAAGTGGTGGACATGCAACTACGCAACAGTCTGTGGGAGAATAAGGATTTCCTCCAATACCGACAAGAAGAAGTCGATCAAGCTAACAAGATACGTATGCAGGATATAGTGGGAAAGCTGCGATTAAAAGATTGTCACAAGCTGCAAGAATTACACGAAGGAATGGATCTGGTTGTCGCGGAATCAAAGACTTTAAATATAGAGGCAAACTTCGGTACATTTTACAATTCGAAAACCTAGACGGTCTCTATGTATCAAACTATTGGTTAGAAAAGGAGATAGAGGACTTGGGTATCGATTTAAATTTTAAGCTGCGAATAAAATTAGATAAAATTAAAGCCACTCCAAACAAACATAAAGAAAGGACTGTCTTCTGTGTATAACTTTGTATTAAAATTAAGTTTAAATGACCCCATGCTTGGCATTAAATATTTTTAAATTTGTTATGTATAATGTCAGAATAAACATTTTATAATAGTATATAACATTGTTCTTTATTTATAAAAGGCTGTGACGTTACCAGGGGTGTGCACGCGCAGGGGTGCGCATGGGCAAGGGTGTGCATGCGCAGGGGTGCTCATGGGCTGGGATGTGTCTGGGCGTACACGAGGGAAGCGGATGTTAACAGTCACCAAGCATCCAAACCTTTATTTGGATGGTATCGAGTACTTGCCTGCGTATGTATCCGGAGTAAAAGAATACGATTTGCATACGCAGCTTATTAATAAAATTAGTTTATCGAGGGAAGATGACAAAAGGTACATCATTCCTAATAGTACAACAATCTAAGCATGGGGCGTAAAGATATAAGATAGTTGTTTATATTTGTATATATTAGTTTTAAGATTCCATAATTTTTAAGTTCTTCTCCCACCTTCCAAATCCTTCCGGCTTCTATCCTGGTTGACAGAGTATACGTGTTATCTCCACGTGGTGTTCGAGGGATACATCGGTTTTAGATTTCTCGGGAGATGGTTAGTTAAGGCATATGTCTTGCGTAGCAAAAAAGGGTTCTAAAGATGGTGTTAAATAAAGATGAGCAAAAATTAAGTCTTTAAAACGCATAACTTTGTATGGGGTGGTCCTATTTAAAATCTGTTTACAGATTTGGGGTCCCTAGAAAAATTTAATATTAGTTGATACCTAGCAAAATATATTTATCTTAAAAGAGTGACTACCCTGCGTATAATAAATACAATATAACACTTGTCAAAAAAAAAGTTGCAGGGAAAATTAAAGACGTATTTAATGGGGTCCAGTATTAGAATTTGTTGGTAATAGGCTAAGTCCTACTGTAATGTAGGCGAGAAAGATACGATTAAAAAGATTAAAGGGTTTCACGAATTGTAGTTAAGTAAAACCGAGGGTCTTACAACCTATAACGAGCATATACCTCCAAAAGGGTAGGCATGCAACTACGCGGCAGTGCGCGGGAGAATAAGAATTCTCCAATAAGAAATTAAAGTTTCCATGTACGTAGCACCAGTTATTGGGTAATGGTCGAAATGTGGACCTATAAAGGCGATTATTAATTGTGGTTTAGAAAATAGTAGTTTTCGTGAACTAAATAAAATAGCTTAGACTGGTTAATGTATATGGTTACATACTCGTACACATCCACAAACATCTGTTTACGTCCACAATGGCGATACCGGTGGTTTTTGTTTAACAAATAGTAGGAAAGATACGTCAGGTGTTAGTGCGTGGAAGCCCATAGGATCGTTGGATTCAAAAAGAACGGTGCGGTGGGATGTATGGTGGTCTCCGTTAGAATAATCGAAAGTGGTTAATCGGTCGTATTAGATGTTTAAATAAGCGAAAGTGTAAAGGCCTACATAAACAAAAATTTAATTAACTGACAAAAAGTGTGCGATGTGCTACACTTATAAATAAAGTATGGAATGGTGCTTTTAGCGGCCCTAGCAGTAAAAAGGGCGACTGACTTTTCCAAGCAACTACAAGAATAGCAGTAGCGCAGAGAAGGGGTATGCATGTATTATACAGTTGCTGCAAAATATGTTAGTTTACGCGTAGCTCGGATGTGTAATTGATCCACGACTTAAAGATCCTCGGAGGTTTAAAAATTCTCAGCCCATTGTCGTTCGAAAATGTTTGAAATTATCAAAACGGTAGCGGGTCAAAGTTTAATGGATGATTGACCGAGTTTTTCTACCTTTACGAGGGAATCGGAAATTGACAGACATCGAGCATCTAATTCTCTATTTGGACGATATCGAGTACTTACCGGTTCTAGAAATCAATACGTGCGGCCGACCGCTATGCGAAATTGTAAAAGCCTACAGAAGCATTAATTATCAGACGAAAAGTGCGCGATGTGCTATAGAAAGTATAAAAAAATGGTGCTTTGCCCAGTCTTAACAGTAAAAAGGAGAGTGACTTTTTCTAGCAATTACAAGAATAGCAGTAGCGCGGCGAAGGGTATGCATGTATTATACAGCGCATTGTTGCTATAAAATATGTTAGTTTACGGAAGCTCGAACGTGCACAAATTAAATTTTAATCTATAATTAACCACGGTCGTAAAATGGGAAATTAATGGGTAATTTGAATACCGCTAGCATATACTTTCGCTTGGTGATTCATTTGGAAAATATTCAAGCCTATCATTTCCTAAAGTATGACGTAGAAGTTATTTAAAATTAAATTGTTGTAAGTATCCTGTAGACAACAAGTTGGTATTTTCTTAGTAATGGTTTAAAGTGTTTTTGGTTATAGTAGCATTGCATCTTCTACAGCACGACTTGCAGACAACTTGTGTGCGTGTGCTACCGCTCTTTTGGATTTTTAATATGCACGCGATCCGTATAACATGGAAATTTTCCGGTGTTCTATTAACGGATGCACCTCGGCGATCGACCGGTGAGATTGGCGCTAACGTTGGACAGACAGGTTATGACATCCTGGTTCCGCCTCCAAACTTCGTTAAAGTCTTGGTAACTTCGGTATGTTTCGATAAACATCAATCAGGACGTAAGTACGGTATGTATTAGTTCGATAAGTTTAACCAGTTATAAAGGGTTTGTGTTTACAAATTGTACATGCAACTTAAAGTGCAACTTGCGGTGTTCTTAGCGCAAAATGTCTCAAACGGCAAGACATGTCGGTCAACAAGCTCGGTAGCAATGATGCAGCAAGTTTAAACTGCATGGCTAGCGTATCGCTTTACGAGATAACGTCACAGCGTACGACAAGGAAGCCGGTTGTCTTGAAGCAGAAGGAACGTTTATCGCATAGCTGTAAGTTTGACAAACAACAGAATTATGGCAACATTGAAATCCGGAAAATACGTACGCAAGCTTAAGGACACAATTCCTAAATGCATCAGTACCTAATTAACGAGTAGCGTAGATGATAGCAATTTAAAACTTGCTGTTCGCAAATACGCTCGACATGGTGTCCGATTTTGAAGCGAGACTTTCTTCGATTATAAATAAAACCACTGACAGTATTCATAAACATTGTTTGGAGAAGATATACACGTTTAAAATAAAATTATATACAGCTTTAATTATTAACCACGCGATGATTACGTGAAAGTTGACCTCCCATTCTCATATTTAAAACCCATTACATTGAATGTGTTTACCTCACGGGTGTCGCTGGACGGTAAAACATATTGTTAGATTAACGATAATATGTCTTATTAACCGAAAACACGTCTCCTTTTTTTACATTAATCTTTTTATTACAGGTCTATTTAAACAACACATTAATCTTTTTGTTACAGGTTAACCTGCTTGGATTCGGCTACACACAGGAAATAATGTTATACTTTGTAAAATTGTAATTAGTTTATTAAACTGTAAATCGAATAAAATAAATTTTCGCATGCTTAATTTATGTTAATACTGCTACGTGTTTGGTTAAAGGATTGTAGATATTAAAAAGGAGGTGATTAGAAATTGATCTTGGTACAAAATCTTAAAATTGGGGTAGCTCCTTAGGGATGATGCAATCTGAAAATTTAAAGAGATATGGGTAGCTGGAAAAATCTAATATTAATTAATACCAAACAAGGTAGGTTTATCTCGTGGGTGGAAATGTGGAGAAAGATTTATCTCGCAGAGGGTATATGTGTAACTTTGCAGAGCGTGGTCCGATTTCAAATCTGTTTGCAGATTTGGATTCTACATAAAATTTTAGACTAACAAGATGTATCGCATGACTAAAAAATTTTATAAGAACGCTCAAAAGTCGCTACAGGTAAGAAATCTTAAAATTAGGGTAGCTCCTGGGGATGATGATATCTAAAAATTCTTAGAAATTTGGGTAGCTGAGAAAATTCTAATGTTAATTAATACCAAACAAGATAGGTTTATCTCGAAAGATAAAAAATGGCTAGTCGAAGAAAACTATTTGGTGCAGAATGTTAGCGGTAAAAAAATATCTTAAAATAGGTTTATCTCGTGTGTGGAAATGAGGATGCTCATTTATCTCGAAAGATGAAAATTTAAGATATTTATCTCGAAAGATGAAAAATGGTTAGTCGAAGAAAACTTTTTGGTCCAGATGTGTGTGGAAATGTGGATGCTGGTGGAAATGTGGCGGTGGGATCCTTGATTTTACCCTACTTAGATCCCATCCCTCTCTTTTAGCCTTTCTCAATTTTTTGAATTTTAGTTTACATTTCATTTTAAGTAAGTTATGATCGCTATCTATGTCAGCCCCTGGATAACTACGACAGTTTTTAACTTGGTTTCTAAATCTTTGTTTAACTAAAATATAATCTATTTGGTATCTAGCCCTATCACCTGGGGCTTTCCAGGTATATCTTCTCCTAACATGTTGTTCGAATAGGGTGTTTACAGTTACTAATCTATGTTCCTGGCAAAACTCAACTAATCTTTCTCCTCTATCATTTCGTCTGCCGTACCCAAATTTTCCTACCATTTTACCCTCACTACCTTCTTTCACTGATGCATTAAAATCGCCCATAACTATTAAATTCTCATCTCCTTTTACTTTTCTCACTATACTATTTATATCCTCGTATACCTTTTCTACTTCCTCATCCTCGTACTGAGTTGTTGGCATGTAAACCTGAACTAAAACAGTGTCTGTGCGTTTTGTACTCAATCTAACCATAATTATTCTATCACTAAATTGTAAGTACTCTTTAACTTTATGCCCTAATCTTTTACCTAACACTATTCCTACCCCTGCCTGTCCATTAGTTGAAGAAGTTGTAATTATTCTATAATTATCTTTCCAAAAGTCATTACTATCTGGCCATCTCACCTCACTAATACCTAAAATGTCCAGCTTTTCCTTTCTCATTTCGACTAATAAATTCGTTAACTTATCTATTATAAGTAATGACCTCACATTTCAAGTCCCTATCACTAAATCGAACTGTTGTTTTATATTCTTACGATGACGAGCCCCAAGTACCCCCTCCCGGAGATCCGAATGAGGGAGTATTTTACCTCCGGACAAGAATTTTACTTGTGAGCTTTCCATCATATGTATTTCGTGTTTTAGGCCACGCACTCCTGGGAAATATTGTGGTAGGCTCCCATATCTTTCCACAACGCAGTTTTTAAAAATTTTAGCAAAAAGCCGTATCCGTCACGGCCAACCCTCAACAAGCTTGTAAATTATTGAGGATCGCCCGAGACCAACCGACCCTCCTCCAATATCTGTTAGCCAGCAAGGCTGCTGCCCCTTGCTGCGCCTTTTAATCGCCTTTTACGATAAGCAGGCTTACTATAGTAGTATTCTTTATCCCCTACTATTAAAATATGTTTATTTTATATTCAAATAAAACACCAACTCCCTCAAAGTTATTCAACAAGACTTCCTTTCCTAAGAACTACATATCTAAAATGTATAAATGATTTAATTTTCTTTGTTTTAAAGTTTATTACTTACTTTTTATTTGAGTAAGTATTATCTGTATTCCTTTAAACTATTTTCTTTTGATTTTAATGTTCATGTTTTATTAAGCATATTTTTATATAATACTATATAAATTTAATGGTTTTATTTAAATTTGATATTATTTATTTAGTATCATTTTCATACACATTGTAACTTCATTCTTTTTCTAAAATTAAATTTAATTGTTATCCACTTCTTCATCTTTTCTGTATAGTTTCTGGTTCATAAAAATTTAGATCACGTTTTTCTAACATTTCAATTACTTCAGGTGTTTATCGGCTATGAGCTTCTTACTTTTGATTTTTTTATTAATTCTAATCATCTGAAACTTTTTCGAAATATTTCGCAAGGCTTCTTCTATAAATAAATAGTATCTCGTAAAATTTTCCTCTCTTATACAAATGCACACCAAATTTTATAATGCGTAAAGTGTGGAGTGCAAACTAAAAGCTATATTTCTCCTGATTCTCTTCAGAAAGATTCACACGGGACCACTTTCCCACAAAAACATTTTATTTAAGTCCTGTTTGAAAAGTTCGAGCATAAAGCACTCTGTATTTCTCACAAACGTTTATATACGTAAATATAGCAGTTTTAAGAGCAAAGTACAGAACGTTGTAAGATCTTCAAGTAACCGTTAAATCTTTGGAATATTTTCAACGTCAAAGTTTCCCTTTGTATTATAAATCAGGCTGTTAAACAACTTGAGATTTACGATCTGAGGGGACTTTGATACAAGCCGCGTATTATGTCTTTATAACTAGGAAATTTATGTAGAAGATATAAATGGCTTGATGATGTTACCTTAGGTATACTAGTTGTGGTGAATGGTTCAGCTCACTTAAGAAAAATGAGTAGTTTATAAGTAATAAATGTCCCGAGTTGTTGCTTCAAGCTAGATACCTTGTGGTTCGTCAACATATCTGCAGAATAAACAAAGGGTGCAATAGCTTGCCAATTAAACTTTTTTATCCAAATAAAAAATTTAGTTTTCTAATAATAATGAAATCCAATTAATCGAATTTTTATACCATCAGCAACTACTGACCAATTTATTTAAAAACGCTGTCATAAGTTGCCAAGTTTTATTTTCTTGCCACAAACAATGCCCTTTTGTAAACCATATACTAGGCAAGAAATTAAACTATTAATCTACTGTTTCAACACAGTTATAAGGTTAAAACTTTCAAAGGTGCACCTCGATTCATTTTTAATAAATTTTTAATCTATGAATGATTATGATTGTGTTTAAATGCTCTTGATAAGCCTTCGCTATGTTAAAAGCTCTCAATATACTAGTAGAGGTTGTAATATCTGTTTTCCTATATCTTGGTAAAACAAGACTGTACAAATAGAATCTGATGCGAAAAACCAGAAACTATAAGATATGTAATGCCGCATCGCCACGGTTGTCGGGATCTATTTACTCTGTTACCATAACAGCACTAGCGATGTACAGGCCACGGCAGTTGATCTGTGGCAAAGTACGCCCGACTGAACAGTCGGGCGTACATAAAATAGAACCAATTTGGCCTCCAGCTAAGTGCGATACACGCAAGATACCTTTTACTTGTCGAACAAAAAAAACGTGCATCGCTCTTGAAGTACTGGGACGAGTAATGTAGAAAATATTTCAACGCACAAGCTGCAGAATCAAATTGAAAATTGGTTCAAATAACACGAGTTCGAACTGCAATCCTCGCGTTATCAAAGCGCGATTAGCAAACTTGAAAACACGCTATCCAATAATAGTAGGATCCATTATTTCGACAAGTCTTTAAATGGGAAACACACGGGAAAGCAATTATACGTTATCGGAATGGTTAATAAATTAACGGATACCTAAAACAAGGTATTGACTATTTACTTTACCATCAAATTTTTGTTTTAAAAGTAAAATGGGTTTCAGTTAAAATTATGTTAAAGCGAGCTTATTCTGAACAGATACACTATATAAGGTATTTTTGGAGAATTTAAGAATAAAAATGGTATTTAATTTATGTTGAAAAATATCCCCCCCCCCTCCTAACAAATTTAACAGGTCGTGGTAGGAAAGCCAAAATCCGGGAATGGGCAGGACCAAAAACAAAACGAAAAGAAAGAAAATTTGCTTCAAACTAAAGGAACATTCGTTACGCAATCAACAAAAACACAGAAAAAGAAAAAAGATTCGCCCAAAATAACAACAAGACCGACCACATCAGATTCGGGATAGAAAAGAAAACAAAAACAGACACCAAATAAAATCTGGGTTGAAGAGCCAATAATAAAAAGAGAGAAGGAGAGAAAAAAAGGAAGGAAGGGAAGACGAGTAATAAGCAATCAAGGAGGACTAAGGTGGAACGGTGTTACGTTCCAATTTTATTTTTAAAATTTTTCCCTTATTAATTTATTACTCGTTCAAATAAATTCAGTTTCAATTCTTAAATTCTTCAACAACCCCCTGTATAGTTTACTTGTTACTTCATAAGCCCGTTTTACCATAAATCTGTTAAATCCTTCAGTCTAATTCATAATAAACACGCTCCCGAATAAACTCCTCAACTCAAACCCCTTTGTGCTTTTAAAACAAAAATTTATGCTACTGGTAAGTAGTTATATCCACTTTTTAGATACCCGCTATCTTGGTATATCTTAGGATCGCTGAATAATGATTCATGAACTTCAACAGGACTCTCTCTGACTGAATTATAAATTATCGTCACTTTAGCGACATTTGTATTTGCAGACACGACAGAAACTTCCCAGGTAGAATCGTTCAAGAAAGTGGGAACAAACTCCTGAGAAGCTAGCTGCAAGTCACTAATTCGAAGCATGGGTTGTAATGGTGGTGGAGACACAGTTTTGGGTAAGAGTGAATAATTAGGGCGAGCAGAAGGAGGAGTAGAATAAGATGTAGAACTAGAGACGGAGGAAATTTTGTTCGAAGCTGTATTTGCCGCAGAAGGGTAGGTTTTAATAGTAGTAGCAGGATGACCTGGATGAGGGACAGAAGAGAACGTAGAGTGAGAAGCAGAAGAAATTAGGCAACTAGAGGTGAGGACAGTATCTGAAGTATGATTCGAAGACCTATTAGTAGTAGGATGACAGTGTGGACAGTTGCGGCGAGAAACTCCCTTATATCCGCAACCTTAACAATAGAATACTTTAACACAAGTACAACGTGTCTCAACATGTCCAGGTTTATCGCAATTAAAGCATACGATCTGACGAGTAAAAGTAGAACTAGGAGGAAGAACAGTAGAACGTACGGAAGAAGTATCCGATCTACCCGTAGGCGTAGGAGAAATCTTAACAATTCGGTCATGTGAAGTAAAAGTATTTTTTCCAATAGTAGCACACTTATAAGCAAAATCTGGGGGTTCAAAATGTTGAATCGGTAAATTAGACAACGACTTCCAGTCAGAAAACCTATGCCGGTATCCCCGATACCAAAGCAACGCTTTAGCTTCGAACAAGTCTACTGCAGAGTGCAGACTCAAATAACTGCAATTCTGACACATGTTGAGTTCGTCGGAGTTCTTCGACCCGTCCCGAAAAATCATGTACGGTAAGAGTTTTTGGGTTACCAGAAAATTTCAACTTCCACTCCCACACAGGAAGACCTTGGTAGGAAACCGAAAAAGAAGTTATTTTGAATACGAACAAGAATAAAACTGGTAGAAAGTAACTAAATAAAGGCTAACCGTAACTCAATAGAAGCCAAAAGAAAATTATTGCGAATACAGTGCAATCCAAAACATATCCGACGAATGAACTTCAGGGACACCAATAGGAGCGAAACAACGAAATAGAAATTAGAATAGGGCTGTAGAATAAAAGAAAAATCGGAGGAAGAAACCAACTCTAGGCTTGACGGGGAAAACAAAATGTACAGAGAGGGAAGGAAAGAAAAAAATTTGGGCGCCAGCGTTTTCAATGGACTAGGATTATTGACGAAAACACGAGTCCAATAATCTGAAATTAGCCAACCAATAATATTGAGCGATTAAGAAAGAAACCATAACTAAAATTTAAGAAGATCGAACTCGCACAGTAAATAAAAAAAAAGAAATAACTACAAGATCGAGCGTAAGGGACTGTTACATTTCAAATTTGGAGATGTACACTTTTAAATTTGTGAGTAAATTCCGCCATTATTTTAAAATAAACTTGTTAATTTCTGCCATCCCGGACAGTTGCGTTGAAGCAAAAGAATGTGCCGCGCGAAGTGGGTGGCGCAAGTGCGCGGAGTGACACGACATTATTAGCCACGATACGTCAAGCGGGTAACATCTGCCTGTGTCGTGCTATCTGTCTTTTCTCATTTATTTTTAGGATGTAAGTTCCTCCTTATCTTACCTTATCGTTCCTTACCTGGACCCACTCTGAAACAACAACAAGGAGATGCCCTGAGATTTAACTGCAAGGCGCGTTTTAAGTGAGTACATTGCTTTATTTTTGTTTTAAAATAAGAATTGTATCATTATAAACGTGTTTGGTATTTGATACAATTTGCCGCGTAATTATGCTATAATATACAATTGTGCAATGTTGTGAAACGTGGACCGTTTCAGTGTTGCTAAGCGTATCAGGACGACAACATAAGTAGTATCAGGTCGAGAAAAAGGATCATGTACTAACTTGAGCCGCAGAAAAAAACAGGCCAGAAGCAAAACAAAATTGGGCCAAAAATTAAGGGGAACCAAATCGGAACACAAATTAACGTAAACCCAAAATCGAAGCAAAAACAAATTAACTGCAACAAACTCGGAGCCAATAATTAACTAAAACAAACTCTGAGCAGAAATTAGGGGAAACCAATTCGAAGTAACCGTTAACTAAAACAAAATCGGCGCCAAATTTACACGAAACAAAATCCAAGCCCCACGCCAGGGCATCAAAATTTATGCTACGTACCTAGACGTAGCCGGAAGCAACGTAAATACCAAGCTAACTACCAAACGCGGAGGGTGGGGGGATTCTCCTAAATAAAAAGAAAAACAAAAAAAGCACGTCGCCCACGATTATCTATTAACATTAAGAATAAATAAAGGATTTTGTACAAACAAGCAAATGAAATAAATTAAGCGTTACTATTTTAAAACAAACAATTATGCGATACGAACAATTTATAGATACGAAGTGCGCATCTCGTATTTGACACAAAATAAAACTAATCAGCAGAAAATAAACATGTGAGAACTTCTGTCAAGCGTTTTTAAAATTGCACATAATACTTTTTGTAAAATAAACTAATTAGTAGAAAAGAATAAGCGTGTGGGAACTTTTGTCAAACCTTTTTAACAATAGTGCATCACACTTGTAGAGCGATAATATCGATTCGCAGCAACGTTTCTTATCACGAACTACACCAAACGCTGATACGGAATATGCCCTTGATATACACAAAAGAAAACTAGTTGTACACCTGTAAGTGTCGGGATACTTAACTTGCACTCCATCGGGATTGAATCAGCACCGCATCACTACGGTCGTCGAAATCTATTTACTGTGTTACCATAACGCCACTAGCGATCTACAGGCAGCGGCAGCTGATCTGTGGCAAAGAACAATTGGGCCTACATATAAAAGAACCAATTTGGCCTCCAGCTAAGAGCGATACATGCGAGATACCTCCTACTTGTCGAACAACAAAACGTGCATCGCTCTTGAAGTACTGGGACGAGTAATGTAGAAAATATTTCAACGTACAAGCTGAAGAATACATTTTAATTGTACTAGTTAATTCAAGAACATACCAACAATTATGCAAATAACATTTTTGAAATTTTCTATTGTAATCTAAACAATTCTTAAATGCAAAATCCTTGTACCTGTCAAACAAGTTCATCTGTAAGAAGTTGCCACGCAGGACTTATCAGTTATCTTTTGTGTACAAGCGCTTCGTTTACGTTCTAATGTAATTATTCTGGTCACAAGTAGACCTAGTCGCGTTACACTACACCCTTAAAGCTGTTCTATTTCAAAACACTCTGTGACCCGGACGTTGAAAGTTCCTATGGAAGAAAGAACAGTCGTAACTATTTCTGCAGTTTCCATGTTGATAGAAATAACAATAAACACTCTTCAAAACCGTTTCGTTTGGATTACAACCACACACCAAAATCTGGGCCCCGATTTTCTGAAACAGTACCTTTAGCATATTTCGTACCATCCTCCAGTCCAACCCATCGAGCCCATAACGAATCTTGGGTATGCCCAACTCTTTTACTTCAAATTCGATCACCTGACCCTGGAGCCCCACTAATGCCGCTTTCCACAGATCTTGGTAATTCAATTTACCAGAGGGATGTTGCTTAGTCATCATGTAGTAGATGCTCTGATTCTGCTCCTTTAGCCGTATGATCTACCCAACCTTTGGTTGTTGTCGGCGAAGTTGAATTAGACCACCAATATTTTTAAACACTACAGCAAGTCGTCAAAACAATTTAAAGTCCACCTCTACGCAATGTGCTAGGGAGTTTTCCGATATCACATCGAATAGACTACCTTGAATCTCTTCCGTGACCTCAAATCTCGCTTTGCCTGTGCCGCTGTACAGAGATATGACCGAATCATAGCTCGGTCGACACCTTCGTTCAACCTCACAAGCATAACTGTTTGTTCGTCTCACTGCTTGCCCTTCGTAGGAATTACCGACATCATTATTATCGTAGAGTGCCAACTGGTTATAATGTGCATCATTATTGTTCTTCCTTTTGGGAGCTTGCGAATCCGATATATCACGTCGTTGATCCCGTTTACAACTTCGTACGGACCTTCAATGTCTTTATAACTTTGGCGACAGTCTTCGTCTACGTCTGGGGTTGTATAGCTCGACGCAATCGTTCTTTTGTAAACCAGATAGCTGCGCCTTGATTTCATATCTGGTCTTTATCCGATCGCTTGCAATCTGAATATTTTTTGTAATGTTTCCTTTGATATCATGCATCTTGCGCTTTAGCTTCTTGACGTAACTCGCGCCTATGATGTCGTGCTCCGGGCCTATACCCAAACTCAAGATCACACGGTAGACGTATTTTGCGTCTCAGCATAGCACCTAGGCGAATAGAAATAGAGGAAAATATCGGTACGAGCCTCTCTGATGTTGGGAGACCATCTTGGAAAGGTACTTACCCAAGATGTGGTTCATGCTACCCAAGTGCGGGTGCATTGGCGTTGATTGTGCCCTTCTTATCCCCAGCAACCGGCAAACTTCTTGGAATAACGCTGACTTAAAATTTTTATTTTGATCAGCGCGCAATTCCATAGATTTGGTTTGGTATAGGTTTGGTATAGAATACACTTCGATCTATGGCTACCAAGATGTACTTTTTCTCGGAATCGGTCTCAGACAGTGGACTGGCCATATCGATAGCCACTCCTTCAAAGGGGCTCGCCACGTTGTATTACCTCATTGGAACCCTCCGATTTCCCAATGATGCACACAGCTGACACTTGTGGCATCACTCTTTTCCATTCTACTTGCAGCCTACCCAATAAAGTATTGCTCAGATTTCTCTAGAGTCTTCTTAACTCTGAAGTGTCCTTCTGAGGTTGTATGCAAGTGTCCTAAAATCTCTGACATTTGGTTTTTACAAATCACCACTTGAAGTGTACCCACTGATCCACCTCCTTTCTCCAAGGATCGCACCGAGATCCCATTCACTTCTTTCAGGGAATACCATTGTGTCCAGTACGATTTTAGGGTGCTACTCTACAGGTTACTGTCCTATCAAAATGGATGTTCTCCTCTGATTTTCTAACCTAGAATGACAATAGGTATCTGTCGTTCTCTATTTCGCATCTGTAGAGGCTGCCAATTGTCATTGGTTACGATAGCCCGACCAAATAGATCACACTTTGTGTCTAACCGTGAGCAATGGCTACAATTTTCGCGGAAAGGCCGAGTCGAACGCGCATCCACATTACGATGTCTTATACCAGCATCGTGTTCCGTGTCGAAGTCGTTTTCCTGCAGCGTCTCTATGCATCTTGCGATTTGAGATTCGGGGTTCCTAAATTGTACTAGACACTTCAGGGCGGCGTGGTCGGTTCTCGCATGAAATTTTCTCTTATAGTGGTACCTATAGAAGTTCTACGAATTTCATCACAACCAACAGTTCTCGTCTTGTAATGCAATAATTCTTTTCTGGTTTCGAAAGCATTTAGCTAAGGTAACCAATGACTTTCTCTTGTCCGTCTTGCATCTAGAATAAATACTACACTTCCGATGGCGACATTGCTTGCATTTATATCCATGATGAGTTTGCCTTCCGACCAGGATAGCTTGAAAAAATATCTTGCTCTCAACTCCGACTTTTTCGTCTAGCATTCCGTGTGTTTTAATTACTTCGTCAGCTAGAATTCGAAGACGCACCGTCGTGGGTGACGCTTTATCACTGTCACGCACTACATGGGGATTAGCAACTGTCCTAGTGGCTCCGGTATCAACCAAGAACTTTATAGTCTCGCCGTTAAAATGTTCATACATGTAAGTGCTGTACGTATGCTTAGATCGTGCGATGCGGATGATGGTTTCCCCGGTAGATTCCTTGCAGGTCGACTTTCGCTCCCTCCTGCCGACCTCCTTTAGTTTTCCGGTCTCTCTGCTTCCTTCTTGGTCTGTTTACATTTGAACTGTATATGCCCAAACTTACCACAATTCCAGCATCTGAATCGCTTTTTCTCTGGTTGGTGTTCACGAGGCGTTGCCGTGGATCAATGTAGTAAGCGTAAGACTACGGCTTCCAAGGTTTTGGTTTCGAATCCCGACACAGGCGACTGCCTGAAAAATGACAGGTGAGCATTTTTAACAAAAATTACGCCCTCGTTCGGATGAGAGGTTAAATGGAGGTCCCGTGTGTGAGTATTGTCACGCACGTTAAAGATCCCTACCTTGCCTGGAACGGCAAGGGTTCGGCAAAATTCTAAATTTCCAGGCAACAAAAACTCGCCTCCTGGCCAATGTAGTACCTTCGGGTGGAGCATTGGAAATGTAAATTCACGGTTGGTGTTTACCAATTACTTGTCGGAGCACCTCATCCATGCTTTCTTGGCCCTGCTCCTCTACGGAGCATCTTATCTTGCTACTACCACCTCGCAAAACTTGCTTTGTCGGTTCAAATTCCTGCGAATGAGCTAGCGCATCATTTAAGTTCTTGGTCTAGCCAACCACAGTGCTTGCTGGGTCTCCCCATCGCGTATTCTATCGACAATGGTCGGTACTGCCAGCTGTTCTAGAGAGCTATCCGGTGCTTTTGGGTAGACTAGTATCGCCAAACGAGCAATATCTGCTTCAAACTCTTGTAAATTTTCATTAACCTTTTGTTAATGGTTCTTCACCTGAGCTTGGTATATTTGTTGCAGATGAGTGTCGCCATACCTGTTTCTAGTCTTGATGTTAAGGTCCCGTAGCTTCTTTCGTCATGGTCTGGTGTGGTCTGTAGAATATTCAACACTCCACCTCGTGAAGCGACAATCAACGCGGTTGCATTTTCACCGTCGTTTCAGCCGTTAGTTCTCGCAGCAGTCTCCAATTGTTTAAATTGTCTACCATATGACTTTCCACCAAATGCGGGTGGTTTTACTGTAAACCTTGATGTCAGTTCGCATTCCTCGACATTCTTAAATTCTGGTGCGTGCTGTTGCACCACCGATACTGAGCGCTCTGTTGCTAGCACTGTTAGGAAATTAATCCGTTCCTCCATTCTCAGAATCTCTTTTTCGATTTTACACGAGTTTTCTAACAATTTTTGGGAAAACTTGCTTCCAGTTCATGCGAGTCATCTAAAAACTTAGTTTATAATTTTTGTAAACCACCGGAGAATTTAGCTTCCAGGTTCTGTGCGAATTTTATAGTTTCTTTTAAAACTCCTTTTTTAATTGTTCAACCATTGTTGCGGTTTTTGTAATTCTTGTATACACTCTTCTCTCAATTCACTGTAATTTTCTTGTAGATTACGGCGGTATCGTTCAATTTTTCTGCAAGGCTTGCAACGGTTTCCTGTAATTTCTCTGTAAAGCTCTTGTTATTTTCTTCTGATTTTGCTGCGATGTGGTTAAGTTTTTCTGCATTTTTATTTAATTTTGTGGAATTTTCGTATAACTTTGCTGAACAGCTTGCAGAGTTTTGATATTGCTTTTCTGCGTGTTTTTGTAATTTCTCTGTAGTTTACGGAGTATTCCTCCATGTCGAACTTGAAGAATTTTGCTGTCCATTTTCTTTTGTTGGCTTTGAGACAACCATGCAAATAGAAATCATTCAAAAGTTTTTAATTCCACTACTTGACACCGGTGTAATGACTATTCTATTTGCACAAACAACAGTTCTTTATTACCAAACTGATTATACAAGCCAATCAGCAACTCGTAGCTACAATGAAATTTCTTATCGTCTTAATTAGCTTAATATCAAAGCACTACAATTAACTATCTCTGTACTAATTATTGTGAAACAATCCACAAGATTTATAGCAGATCGCTTCCAGCTGTAAATAACTAAGTGGCTAAAGGTCAAAATAGGCGATAAGCGGTTTACTTATTTGAAATATTTTGAATCAGTGTTCGTATGAATAAAAAACACAGAAATTAGGTTTGTTGGAATCTTTGAAAATATGTTTAAACTTTTACAAAACTAAACGTTGCAGCCTCTGCTGCCGGAAACTTAAATCTTTATTAAGTTTGCATGGCTTCGTGTACCATTGTTTAAGAGTAGTCTAATATTTTGGTGTAATAGCCACAGTTGTTTATAATCACTATTTCATTGACTCTTAACTAACAGCTAATTTTTTTTTAGGAATCATACGCACACTATCTATTTTGGATGTTGAAACCAAGCATCAATATTGGCTCACTGTATATGCACAGGACCATGGTGTTGTGCCACTATTCTCTAGCGTAGAGGTAAGTTTTTATTTCTGTTAAATAATATTAATGGCGATAGTGTAATAAAACCATCTATTGGTCAAACATACAACTAGTTGATGTAGGGTTTATAGACGTCTCACCAAGCTTATCTGCAACAAGCAGTGCACTGACATTGACGTACTGCATTTACGGTTTTAATTAGCTTTTATTTTCTTGTGGTTAGAATTTATTACTTGCATGTACTAGTTCATAAAACTTTCGCACAACTAATCAAGTAAACAGCGTACTTGATTTATTGATAGAACTTCTTAATTGGAGGTGAAAATTTAAATCTGGCAACACTTTGTCTCTGTCAACGATATACAGCTGATAGTTGGCATGTTCTCATCGACCATTTGTAATATCCTGTAGAAATCTTGCTACCCAAGTCCGTATAAACAAGACGCGATACTAGAGCTAACAATTGTAAGGGTGCGTGTAAAGAAGTTTGTGAAAAAAATGTAGGCTGATTACCGGTTACTGGCCGGTTTAGGTAGATAATATAATATGAATAGCAAAACTGCTACGTTGGCTCGTAGCCGTGCGTAACACAAAGAAAATCAAAGAAATGACCCGGCTCAATCGGACATTAGGGGGGGTTGTAGAAAGCAGACCAACATAAATGTACGCGGCTGTAGGGAGTTAGTGTTAATACCTGCAAGAAAAATAGTCAAGCAAACCTGAAAAAAGGAAAAAGCATAGCAGCAATGATAAGTCTAAATTATTCAGTACTTTGTAGAATGTAAAAAAAACCTGTTTGGATAATCTATATAATATAACAACGGTAAAAGCAGTACAAAAATTTTTAGTACAAAGTGAGGTAATATTGGGGAGTAGCAGAAACGTTTCCTCACACAGCAATTAAACATAAATCAGACAAAATGTTAAAAAAAATAAATAGATAAGACACAATTGATATGAATAATTCAGTAGTATTGATCTTTCTTTCTTTCTTTCTTTTTTTTCTTATGTTTTAAAATATCATGCAAGTCTTTTGTAAAAGGTATCAGAACGACAAAGATATGATAAAGCAACGGATAGATATTTAAAGTAATAACAAGTAGGAAATAGTTCAACTTACAAAAGTCCTTCAGCAACGCTTCCTTGCAACGGAAGTGTGAGATTCACGATGTCCTACGCTAACGAAGCACTTCACCCTGGACTGTGAGGGTGTTGATGGAACTTATCACACGTCACACTAATCACACCTACGCATTTCACTGGGGTTAGCAGCAGACACCATCACGCGACGGAACTATGTAGCATTGATAAATTTCTTGTTAATTCTATTTCCTGAGACAATAATTTCGAAATATTTTGTAGCACTAGTTTAATTTCAACCGGGATCAAATGTATATTATTTTCATAAACCTCCAAAAAGCAGTGAGAAACTTCAACCAATACCTTTGTAAACCGGTAATCTGTTATGTTTCGCAAATAACGAAATTCGCGCAAGCAATGATTTATTTTAGATTCTTTGGTGTTAGAAAAATGCAGAAACTACAGTATCCACTGTATTTAAATAATCCAAAGTATGCACTAATCTGATAAAACAAAGGGACACTAGACTAGATCGCACACACATTAATCCTAAAGAAAGAATCGGTCAGTTTAGCAAGTTCTACGACTATTATTTCACAAGACAAACAACTAAAACCACAAATTAGTAAAGTACGCGTATCACTAAAGTAAGTCCGTCAAATGTTCCTTAAAGCATTTGTCTCACAAGAAAAACAACTAAAAACAATTAGTAAGCACGCGTAATCAATAAAACCGTCCGTCAAGTGTTCCGTAAAACACACGTGCCTCGAGTTTAACAAGCTTTACCGCTTTTATTTCCAACAGAAACTAGACTAAGAACATGCCGTGCTTGTTCATGAACAATACGAAAATTAATCCCGCATTAATTCTCACTATTGTCAAAAGCAGAAAGAAGCAGTATTTTTCAACGTACTTAATATATCGGAACCAAGAACGAACTACAACTCCTCATCTGTTTATTCAACTCGTTCTATTACAACTTCTTATCGTCTGATATCTAGACTTGTATATTCACATAAGCAACAAAATTTTTACGAACGGCAAGACAAGGACGATGCAATCTACTCATTATAATACGATGCACTCGCCTAAGGAGTTAATAAACATCAAATATAAAAATAGTAATTTGTAGAAATGTATTTATGAATTGAGGATAGCGTAAAATGTTAAATTACAAAAATGTCCGTTACAAAACACTACCTGAAGTATATGCAAGTTTTGTGTAAATGTAGACTAAAGTTAGGTTAAATTTTTGAACAAATTAAACGTATTGTAATACTATTACCGAACCGTCTCAAAGGAGAAGTTATAGAAACCATTAAGAGCCACCACTATGATCGAACATTTTCAGGGTGTATTTAAAGAGGGGATAGATTGAATACAATAGGAAAACATGAGTATATTCCAGTCGCTTCTAGAACCACATGGAAGTTTTTGTAGTTCAACAGATAGACCGCTTTAATCTAGCAGCAGTCAGGAGCCTTAGTATGAGCGAGCACATGTATGAATTAAAATATTTGAGTTATGAAAATACATGTACCTAGTGTCCATGTTAGTTATAATATAATAGTGAGTAGTGCTGGCATAATAAGAAATTAATGGTGCACCATTCCTAGTCAACATACAAAGTGAGATTTCTTCGAAATATAGTGTACTCGTCGTTTGAATAAAGACAGTGTCGTAATTATTTCTAGAGATCTCTGTAGTGAAATTTCAGAGGACTAAAGATTTTCTATAAAAATTTCTTAATAATTAAATTTCCTTTGCATCCACTAGGAAGCTTATATACACTTGTAGTTGCGTTTGAATGATTTTCTTTATCTAAAAAGATCTATGATATAATGGCAGTGTCTGTAGAATTTGAAACCATTTTAGGGGCATCTACTTAATCATAGTGTAATTATTATTTTGACGTGGGGTAGAAGATTCGATTTTAATAAACATGATTAAGGAAGTCTTAAGATTTCAATTGAGACTTGAAGTAGTAAACAGCTTCTAGGAACTGAAATGGCGACTTATTTGGGATAGATTATTTTCCAGAAGCCAATATCTACCTAAAGATTATTTGATGAGGGTGTTATTTATTTTTAGGAATAGGAAAAAAGAAAGCGAATAAATTTTTAAGAGAGACATTAATATTATTTTTGAAGGTGAAACTTCAAGTTGCGGTTCTATAAAATGTATTATCAAGATCAGGTGCAAAGACAAAGAGTAACGCATTTACGCCATTTGTAAACAACGTTTCCGAAATAAAAGGAACAAGTAGTACATAATAAAATACCGTAAATGTAGAATGGGTATGATTTTGATAATTTGGAGCCTTGTATTTTTGCTACCGTCTACAGGAATTAAACAATCGTTGCAGTGTAATAATTTGTTTTGTTAAAAGGAAAGATTGGCTAGTTGGAACAAATTAGAAATGAGCGATGAGAAAAAAAATTGAAAAAAATGTGCCAAGGCCATTTCTTTACAAGATTTGGTCGATCTTCAATTTTAATAGGTTCTTGTTCGATATGAAAAACAACAGGCTCGTTGTTTTCTAATTTTGTTCAATTACAAGGCTAAGTTCAACACTTTCTACCTCATAATCTTGCAGAAAACAATCCAGCTGTTATGAAACTTGGTTTGTAAAGTCATAATCGGCAATTTAATCTACCAAAAGTCCGTGAAAACACTTTATTGTTTAAGAAATACCTCATGATTTCCAATTTGTTTCATACACGCGGTGCGTAGGCATAAAAAAATTTTGTTCTGATAAGAGTTTGCCCGCTTAAACTGTTCTGGCAAGTAGTTTTCTATATCCGCTCACTTCCACAAGATCTTCGAGGCAAGCGAGTTGGAAAGTCGTTGATGGTGAAATTTGCTGTCCAAAAACTTTAAGTTCCTTAATCGATTTTTATTATAACTCAAACTCCCAGTAATGTTACTGCCAAACAATAAGTCGTAGGAGTGGAGCCATTTGTTCGTCTTCGGGTAACCTTTAGTCAACCAACATGTTAGTAATCCCGAAGCACATCCATTACGTATCACAGTCTGGGATTGACGTCTTTTGATAATACAGCTGGAACATGTGTCTAACCAGCCTAAAGGCAGCCGCCAACAACTAGTGGTTAAAGGTGAGTCGCCAAGTTCCAGTCTGTAAGACTGGGTACTTCATTGTCAAACATAATCTTATGCTAATTAATTAAATTTTTTACTTATACGATTTCTAGAAAATAATAATTGATCCAAATTTTATACACTTGGAATTTTCAGCAATTACCATTGTAAAATAATTTAAGTTACAGTATGTACGTGATTATCAGATCTGGTGTTCATTTAAGTTTTGAAAGACAAAAAGTTGTTAAATAATAATTTTTTATATCACTAAGCCTTGTGAATTTATTTAATTTTTTATTTCGTAAAAATTATTTGTTATACAGTAGATACTTTCTTCTTAATCTTCTTTGGGAATTAAACCACTCACAGTTTTTAAAATCATCTTTATTTACGTTTCGATCCATGATCTAGGATCGAAACGTATATAAAGATGATTTTAAAAACTATGTGTGGTTTAATTCCAAAAGAAGATTAAGAAAAATGTTAAACAAACCACAACGAACATACAAATACTTTCTGTTATATACAGGTTTAATTTTCTAAGGTAAATAAAAAATTTTGAATGATTCACTCCAATGGTGTTTCTGTATCTACCCTAAAAACACCTCTTTTTAATACTTGCTAAGCACAGAGTCGCCCAACTTCACTTTATTTAGTTTTTTGTTTCACAAAGAATATTTCAATCCTGCTCTTTCCATGATCTCCCATGGGATAGTGGCCAAGCTAGCTGCCGGCGCAGCAAGTTTTCTCGTTCCAAATAACACGCGTAAAAAGTCAAGTCCCTTTAAATTCCTAATTATTGTTCTATCTTCTCTCTAGGGGCCGAAGAATAAAATTGCTACATTAATGCCCATCGCTTTGGAGCTCGAAACGAGTAACCATTTACTTACATCATCTATTAAAAAAAATATACATTGGCACCGCATCGTTACAGCAGTCACGGAAACTGAAACAATTGCCGAAAATTCATTACTTAAGGGTAAATGCTGTAGAAATAACGTGAGTCGGTTGTGTAGTACGAATATGTGTGTGGCTAATTGTAGATTCGAAGCAAGCTTTACGAAAATTTGACTTGGCTCGACAGTATCAATCTAGAGTTCGGCTCGATGTTAGTATCGAAATTTTCTTTGGTTCATGTCGAAGTTTACTTTGACTTCGAGCCCAGTCGAATATAGCTCAAGCTGAAGCCAAACTCATGTTATTTGTTGTGTAAAGTAGCTTTATGTTTAAGTTATATTTCTTTCATCTTCAGCAGACATCATCATACTCTAAAGGTACTACAAGTTATGTTTGTGTGTGTGTGTGTGTGTGTGATTTGTAGGAGTATACCACCAACCGTACTCCTACCTAACTTCCAACGGAAGATCCAAAGATACAAAGCCAAGCGGAGGTCCCCACACCCATAGCCCAATGTTATGAGGCAACTACTTCGAAAGGAGGGGATGTAGAAATAGAGAAAATAGTCAGTATTCCGAAGTGAGGGAGAACACCTCTTATGCGATGGATGGTTATCTTGGGCTAAAGACAGGTCCAACGGAGGAAAAAATAAGGCTGCAACGTTAGCGACAAAACAAGACCTATACTAATGCGTCGTTGATTAAAAAGTAACTAGGTTCAAATGAGACCCAGGCAGATCATTTTCCTATCGAACGCATCCACTGCGATAAGAAAATCAGACAAAGGTAAAAACGGCCAACTTAAGTATACCCACACGGTATCTTCCAAATAGTCACCACAAGAGCACAGAAATAATTATACCATAGGTTATTTATAAAGATAAAAATAGAAACATTTCCTAATATACCGAGAAAAATAAGGAATGAATACTGACAACAAAAAGCGACAGCTCCTCACCAACATCTTCAGGAAAAACAAAAAATGCTTAAACCTCCCTATGATACAGAAAGAAAGTTGAAAAACGAAATTGTAAAAAATGATTGAGATATTTTGGGAAAAAACACATCGAATAGAAATTTTTCATAGTCGCAACTATGGAATCGACTTCTTGCTACAGAGTCATAGTTCTCAAGATTTATGTGTGTTCAAAGAGTTTATCAATCCGACATCGGCTAGTATAAGTCCTAAAGATGTGTTGAGTTGTTCAAACAGAAGATATGTCAACCACGATAAAAGAATGCGGTGAGTTGTGTGGTAATAAGAATAATAGGGAAATAAAAGAGGAAAATTCAAGTAAAATTGAAATTATTAAAGTGTAGTAACAAATATATTTTTAAAACCTTATGAGGAGAGAACTATGTGATTTTGAGATGAACAAAGGATCTAAGAAATGATTCAGGGTCAAAGGTAAGATATATTTATATAGAATAAAATAAAGTTAAAAAATAAGAAATTTAATATAGATAACGATAGATAAGACAAAATATACTCAGATGAATGTAGAGAAAAGGTAGCACTAGTGTTTATTAATCGTTAGGAATAAAAGAAAAGATTTTTAATTCTTAATATGCCATCGTTCTTGAAGTTTGTCATCAGCATCTTGTAATTTAGAAATTAATGAAGAAACTACACTGGATACTTTTCATGAGATAAATTTAGGAGCTAATTCTGCAGCTAACTTTTTAGATTTATTAAATAGGAGATGGGTTGGTTTTATGTTTAATTTCAAATGCTCAAAGGTAGAGTCATCTGACTTTACATGTAGATAATTCATGATAGTCAATATAATATGCAAGGCAAAATCAAATTCAAAAAAGGGTTTACGTAAAAATTGATACAGATGGTTGTTTATAATTTTTACATTTTCAGACGTTTTTTCATAGAAAAGTAAGCTTCAAGCACCTGATAAAAATAAGTAATTAAACAGATTTATAAAAGCAATTACAATAGTGGAAGTTAATTAAATAAAGGTTTTTTTAAGCTAAAATACGAAAATCCTCGAAGTTTAGATTGAGGTATAATTTTGACGAATTTTAATTTATTTTCTTTAGACTGAGGTATTATTTTTAAATATTTATAGGTACAAGACCTCATATCAAAATAATAAGAACATGATTTACTCATTTATTCAAATATTTTTATAACCATATGACCTTGCTTGCCAAACAACACACTTTTATACACAGAAAATAGGAACACAGGTGATTAATTACGCTACTGATACAGTAGATAAGGTAGATAAGTTAGTATACTTTGATTGATTGATGGAAAATTATAAATTAATACGTTATTTAGTAAAGCATTAACCACGGGTTGTTTAAAAATTAGGTTAGACTACGCTTTTATGGTGTAATGTTTAAATATAAATTTTAAATCAAATTTATTTAAAAAAAAATTATTTTTAAATTTGAAAAGGGCTGCACTTTATGCAATAGTGATACTGATTAGACGCGCAGATACTTGGACCATGAAGGACGCCATTTATTATATATCTTAGACAAAGATAAAAGTATGGTAGTTAATGCGAGTCCGCATTGAGGGCGTACTAGGTTTCTTAGGAACTGGTTAGACGCGTATCCTCATTGTTTCCTATTCTGAACTAACCTACACATTTCCCTGAAATTTCCACAGTCTACTTCTTTCACTATCTGCGTGCAATAGCCTGATCTTACCTCTATCTCTTTTTCTCCTATTTCTGCTTATAATATATCCCGCATTATTCCCAAAATGCCTTAGAATGTATCCTGCCCATCTATTTCTCCTATATTTTTTTGTTTTCCACAGATATCTTTATTCCGCTACTATTTCTATAACATCTTTGTTATTAAGTTTGATTGCCCATGCAATCATTCTCATACATCTCAAGCACAACATTCCAAAAGGCTCTACCGTTTTTCTGTCTCCTTCTCCTACTGCCGCTATGTCATAGACGTACTGTGCTGTGCTCCGCACATATGCTTTCAACACACTTCTCCTGGTTTCTATGTTTATTGTCTTTGAACATAGCCGCTGCTCTTTCTTGTTAGATGCAGTTCGGTTCCTCTTCTATTGTTTACAGATATATACCTTATTTCCCCGATATTCAGTGGTTTCTGCAAAGGGAGAGGCGGCCCCGTGGTGTAGTTGGTATGCGTATGACTACTATGGCCAAGGACCCGAGTTCAAATTTCGACAAGGTCCGCTGGGGAAATGTTAGGCGAGCGTTTTTCACAAAAATACACCCTCATTCGGATGAGAGATAAAATGGAGGTCCCATGTGTGAGTGTTGTTACGCACGTTAAAGATCCCTACCTTGCTCGGAACAGCAAGGGTTCGGCAAAATTCCAAATACACCTTCATTGAGGTAAAATGGAGGTCATTAGGTTTTCCGTCTTGAAACTGCTTGGACGCGTACCTTCACTTATTTCTATTATGAGCTAGCCCACGCCGTTCCCTGAAATTCCCACAGCCTAGGTACAGCGCGGTTCCCCTTTTGTTGTTTTCTAATCATATGTCTTATTTCACTGAGGTTCAGTGATATGCGAAGGGGGTTAAGCAGCCTGCGAATATTGCAAAACCAATACCTGTAGTTGCTTATAATAATTATCAGGTTTAAGTACAGTTATTTTTTCATCATGAGGTTTTCCATTTTAGAACTAATTGAACGCGTACCTTCATTGATTTCTACTCTGAGCAAACCTGTACATTTCCCTGAAATTCTCACAGCCTACATCTTTCTCCGCTTGTAATATATTCCGTACTATTTCGTCATGCCCTAGTATGTGGTCTATCATCTTATCTCTCCTATTTTTTCCACATACTTTTTTCTTCACCTACCATTTCTAATGCCTCTTTGTTCTTAACTTTGTCTGTCCATGATATGTTCATTATACGTCTGTAGCACCACATTTCCCTGTCGGCGTCTCCTAATGTCCAGGTTTCACAGCCGTAAGTGCTGATGTTTTTTAAGTAATCTTTCTCTTGTTTCTATGTTTGTTGTCTTTGAACACAGTAGTTGCTTTTTCTTGTTAAACGTAGCACGACCTTGTGCTAATCTTTATATCTTTTGCGCTTTTCCCATTTTGAGTTATTTGGCTTTCTAGATAGCAGAAATCCTTAACTGCTTGTAAGTTCACGTTACCAATTTGTATTCTAGTTTTTAATTTATTTTCCCCTCCTTTGCATATTAGTACTCTAGTTTTATTTTTGTTAAATTTCATACCGTATCTTTGTGTTAGAACTGTTTCCATTTCATTAAGAGAACCTCATAATTCTTTCCTGCTAAATGCTAATATCGCTATATCATCAGCAAATTTAAGCATCTTAATCTTTTCCCCTTGCATAATAATTCCAAATGTCTTGCTGTATTTGACAGTATTCATTGGCTCTTCGATGTGCAAGTTAAAGATTAATGCGAATAGGGCACATCCCTGTCTCACCCCTTTTCTAATATTTACTTCTCTACGTTCCTGCTCTGATTCTATTACCGCCATCTGCTCTTTGTATAAGCGATGTACTATCCGTCTGTCCTTAAAACTCATTCCAATCTTTTTCAGTATGTCGAATATGTGTTTCCATTTTACATTGTCGAATGCTTTTTCCAGATCTACAAACCCTATATATACGCTTTCCTCTTTTTCTATTGTTTTCTCCATTATTACCCTCAGAACTAAAATAGTTTCCCGTGTTCTCCTGTTTTGTCTAAACCCAAATTGATCTTTTCCTAGTATTTTTTTCAGCTCGTTTATCCATCAGTCTTTGTACAATTTTAGTTAATATTTTTGACATGTGTGCTGTCAGACATATTGTTCGAAAATTTTCACATCTATCCGACCCTCTCTTTTTTGGTAAAGTGACTATGAAGTTATGTTTGAAGTCTTTGGGTATCTTGCCTATCTCATACATATTGCTTAGAAGAGATGTTCTGTTACTGCTTATCCGGCGGCTTTTAGGGTTTCTGCTTGCACCTTATCTGTACCATTTTTCAGACCCTTTAATGCTAATTCAAACTCATCTCTAAGTATAGGATATCCCAGGTCATCCTTTTCAATGTCTGATTCTTGTTCTAATCCTGGTAGTTCCTCTCCTGCATGTAAATTCTCTATATACTTTGCCATCTAACCACTTTTTCTACATTTTCTATAATTACATTTCCTCCGGCTTCCCTTATATTTTTGCTATACGGTTTTATGTCTCTAAAATTGATTCTAATTAGTTTGTATGCTTCATCTGTCTTTCCTATTTCCATTTTAGTTTGTACCTCTTTGCACTTTTCAACAATCCATTGTTCTTTAGCTCTCCTGCATTTACGAATAATTTCCCTTTTTATGGCTTTGTATCTCTGTTTTCGTGTTTCATCTGACCTATTTTTGTATTTTCGTTTTTCTTCTATTAAATTCAGGATATCCTTTGTTATCCATGCTTTCTTATTTTCTTTTTGAGTATACCCCAAAATATCCCTGGCCGTCATGTCTAAGCTGGATTTAATGTTATTCCATTCTGTTTCTACTTCCTTAGTATAAGAAATATTCCCGATATCTTTCATGAATTCATTTGACTTTTTTCAAATCTTTCGTATATCTTTTTCTTTTAGTTTCTCAATATCAAAGTGCATTTTTCCGTTCCTTTTTTTCCAATTTATATATTTAAGAGCGGCATTCATAATTACGATGTTGTAGTCAGTGTCTATATCTGCTTCTGGGTAGTTTCTAGTCTTTTACTTGATTCCCAAACCGTTGTCTAATTACAATGTAATCTACTTGATATCTTCTCATATCTCCTGGTATCATCCACGTGTATCGTCCTCTAGCACGATGTTGAAATAATATATTTGTGAAAGGTTAAGTTGTTCTTGTCGCAAAATTCTACCAGCCTATTTCCCCTGCCATTTCTCGTGCCTAAACCAAATAAATCTACCACCGCTTCTTCCCTATCCTCACCTACCACTACATTAAAATCCCCCGTAATTATTAAATTTCCATGTCCTTATACGTATCTTGGTATGTCTTCATTATCTTCGTAAATCGCCTTTACCTTTTTCTCACCGTAGCTAGAGGTGGGTATGTATACTTGTATTAGAACTGTATTTACCGGGTTAGATTCTAATCCAACCATGAGTACTTTTTCGTTCTTTTGTAAGTAGATTTCTACACAGTGCCCTATCTCTTTTCGCATAACTATCCCCACGCCCGAATTTCCTTCCTCTGATCCTTTATGAATTACCCTAAAGTTCTCACTCCAAAAATCCCCATTTTCTGGCCTGCGAACCTCGCTGATCCATACTATGGCTTGTGCTAACTTATCCATTTCAGTTTTCAAGTTCTCTAGTTTACTTACTTGCTTCATACTTCTGACATTCCACTCTCCTACTCGCAAAACGTTCCCTGCTCTTCCTTTAGACTTTCTGATCACACCCTCCTGAGTAGTCCCCTTCCGGAGATCCGATTGGGGGACTAGTTTAATTCCGGTATCTTTTACTCCAGAGAATGCCATCATTTTGAAACAATTTAAGTACGCTGTGTACTGGAGGTAATGTGGTGGTTTCCTGTTGCCTTCCACATCGCAGTAGGGTATCTTAGAATGCCATACAGACCCCTATGGTCTCTACCACTCTAAGTACCCAAGGAGCTGCGGCCCTCTTTCGGAGACCTGTTTCAGTCTGGTTCCTCACTAAAGACACTACTACTTTTGTTGTACCTGTTGGTTGGGTTTTAGTTCTCTGGATCTCTCAAGCCATTCTATTCGTTCTAGTAATCTAGAACTTTTTCAGGATGCAGGTTCATTGGAGACTGCTCAGGAATTATAAACGAAATATAAAAAATTTACAATGTAGGTAGCAGATAATCAGTGTTCGTTTATCTCAGTTTTACGAAATCGGTTTGCTCAAAGCCTTTATTAGTCCATATTAGTGTATTGGAGTCATTGATTTTTTCCTTTTTTACAACATACATAGTAACAAAACAGGGTAAGATAATGCATAGGAACCAAACTAACTGATAAACGTTTCACTATATAGTTTATAAAACACTCCCACACACATCGATCGAGATAGCTGGTTCATTTGAGAGTCCATCGTGGTGTTTGCTTCTACAACAATTTCGTCTACCACCATCTCTTTGTTGCGCGTTCTCATTGGTCGGGAAAACAACATGTCGGTTCCACGACCCGTGTGAACTATCTTCACCTTACATGTGATTTTCTAATGCTCCACCCGAAGTTACTACATTGGCTAGGAAGCGAGTTTTTTTTACCTGGAAAATTTGGAATTTTGCCGAAGCCTTGCTGTTCCAAGCAAGGTAGGGATCTTTAACGTGCGTGACAATACTCACACACGGGACCCTCATTTTATTTCTCATCCGAAAGAGGGTGTATTTTTGTGAAAAATGCTCGCCTAACATTTTTCAAGCTGACCGTGTCGGGATTCGAACCCGGGACCTTGGACGTAGTAGTCACACACATACCATTACGCCACGGAGCCGCCGAACTATCTTCACCGCATGATTACATCATAATAAATACTTTTCCCCTAAAACGTTGCCAGAGAACCCTAAACTACATTTATTATGCGTAATATCCATGTGTGTGTAATACACCTAAATCAATTCTATAAAAAATCCCCTGCAATAATTATTTACTAAAATAATTTTGTGAGGCGATTCTGGCACGTGCACAACTGGCAGCATTGCTTTTTTACCAATCATGCACATTTCTCTTTATACATGTTCTGTTCGGCTCATCTCGACTAAAAAGAAGTAGGATCGAGAAACTTTTCTTTGACTCGACTCGAATTCTCACTGAACTTCGATCTAGGCTCGAGCTCGAGACTAACGCTGATCCTATCTATCTCGCTTTGAGTCTTATATTTTGCCGACATTATTTAATTTCAGGTTTTGTTTGTACCTCTTCGGTTGATCCCTTCTTTAGTAGTAGTAGTAGTGCTATTCATTTCACATGACTCCACAAAAACTCTAGTTAATAATTAATCGTAGAGGACTTTTTTGTACAATTAATGTAGGTGTATTATCCATTGTAATCCAGTTAGAAAATAGGTTGTTTAATTATCTTTGGGATTTTTAGAAATATTGCTAAGTACTTCGTCGGAAAAGAATGCTAACTATGATTTCCCACGGTTTCAAAGGATATGCGTCGTTTTCCTCGACAAATGAGATCACGCTATGTTCGAACGGCGGTGAACAAGTGGAAAACAACAAGCGGTTATCATTAATTCTGAATGTTCCTTCTTATCTTGAAGAACTATGGTAGTAGTGCTTTAGTGTGGAATTTTCCCGTCGAGTTCCTTTCCCATCCCTATCTGTTCCATTGAATGTTCTAGGTGATATCGACGATCTCCGCTAATAAATTTTCCATAGAAGATGATTTAAAATTTACAACCCGATATATACGTAGACAAACAACAATATTTTTAGTATTTCAGCTTGTAAAAAATTCTGTATCACAAACGATTCCTTAATTGGCGTTAGTTTAGAAATTAAATATTTAGATGGTCAAAAGGTAAGCAGGACTATATTTCATCTGTCTGCTTTAAAGTGAATTGAATAATTCGTGTGTAAAATATGTGCAATTACGCCTTCTAGAAGAGCACGCGATAGACTACTATAACTGTGTTGTTGTAACAGTCGCCAGCTAGAAGTCAGCGGGGACGAGTTTGTCGCCAGATACTTCAATAAAGAGGACACAAACATAACTTTATAAAAATCTTAAAAATCTCTAATTCACTGGTTTCCTGCTTCCTTTTGAATTTATCCAAACTAATACCTAGATATGACATAATTTTTTTAATACTTTCCATATTTTCATATCAACTTAATTATCCGCATAACTATTGGAAAAAGGAAAGTAGATTAAACTGTAGGAAAGTTACCTTCTTAATAGTTCACTGCTTTGTAAGGCATTGTAGAACGGCATTCCTTGTACTTCCGGTTTAAACAATCAATTTAAATTTCAGTAAACTGTTGTGACACTTACACATAATTTCCACTCCACAAACTACCCAACATCAAAGAAGGCAACAATAAAACGTGATAACCCAGTTAAAATTGAGAAGCGAAGCTACTACAGGCATTAAAATCAATCACGCTTTGTTTGTTACGCGAGCCACCCCTGGTAATTAATTAAAATGTTGCCGTATATTAAGTAAAATGCCATTAGTACCAAGAAACTTTGTTGTAATCATAATAATACCTAAATTAACCATTACCATTTAACATAGCTGACACAAATTCAATTAGAAATTAAACGATAACAGATTGAAAGCTTCGCTACCGAAGCTGAAATTTTATACTTTATCGGTTGCTTTAGGCACGGTGTTTTCGAGTAACGTTATTAATCGTTTCTAGTCTACACACGTAAGTTTGCTCTTAAGTAGCGCAAAGTATAACGGCCAAAAGTCCACAATGAAATCGTAAGCTACGGTGTGTTATATTAGTTTCAGAAAATTGATCAAAAAGTTGAATTTGAGAAGGGAAACTCAACTTGAGAAATTTATTTCTGTGGGATAACATAGGTTATCATCACGTTACTAACCTAGTTATGAACCACATTGAAATGAATAAAATCATTACTTTTTACGTGCGTTTCTCTTAGTTTTGGTTAAACTGAATTTAGGTAAAGCCCTCTCGTAGTCATATTTTGAAGGCTATTATAAATGTTAAACGAAGGTACAGTAGTTAATCGCGTGCTCGCCTAGAGGGCATAACGGTTTCACAGAAATTACAAACTATATATTTAATTAACTTTCTAGATTGACAATTTAAACTTTGCTTACATTTGGATTACTGCATTCTAATAAGCTGAATAGCCAATGATCACTATTTGTCTACTTTTACGGGTGCTCAACGCCTTTTCTAGGTCAGATATCCGATGAAGTTGGTTGTTGTTTACCTAAAATGTAAATAAGAACATGGAACATAGAATAGCAGTAAATCAAAAGAGGGTTTACTCCATCACCGGTATTATAATGACTCACACTAGTACTTCAAGCTAAGGTAGTCACGTTCAGAATGAATATCTTGACGTGCTTCTAACAACTTGAAAACCACCACCGCTTCTACGTAACGCGTTCTGATTGATCATGAAAACAACATGTCCGTTTCACGACTGTGAGAACCGTCTACACTACAAAATTACATAATTATCAAGGGCTATTTCCCTTAAACATTACCTGAGAAAACTAAACTACATTTGTTATGTGTAATATTCTAAATGATATTAAACAATAATCCTCTAATATTAATTATTAACTAAAATAATTTGTGGAGCGCGTTTTATCGCGTAGCAGGTTTACTTTGATGTAGCGCTCTACATTTTCTATCTTGAGCTAATGCGTCGAATATACTATAGCTATCTTTTCCCACATCTCTTTCTTGACCTATATACTTCGTTCGGTCTTTGTCTTTTATTACATATTGTACTTTTAATTATACTAATAATGATTCTAACTTCATCTACTCGATTGATCGTAAACATTCTACAATAGCACCACATCTTGAAAGCTTCCGAGCTTCTAACTTCTTCTTGCCTAATGTGCAAGCTTTGTAGCCATATAATGCCCGTTCTAAACAGGCTTTTAATAATGTAATAAACAAATGACCTGTTACCTACCTAGCACTGGCGGACCTTCTAAGACCAGATATATCTGAATCAGTGCTACATTCACGAGAACGTTTGCAGATTCGACGACAACCAATCGGTTTCCAGATAAATATTATAATTTAAATGTTTAGGGTCAATCCAGCCAATTTGCTCCAGCATCCACATTTGTCCAACTGCCAACACACGTCTTCGACTAACGCATTCCAGTTCATTTTCAAGATGTCACGAACTCATTCTTAGACATTTACACTCCACTGTACGATGACAACCTATTTTTCAAGACCATTATCACCGCAACATTCGTACCAAAAGTATTATCATTCGACTGCTCAATAGCAGCTTTTCAATCCATTTCACGATCCTGACCGACAATAGCTTTATCGTATCGTTTAGACCATGATCTTCTCAGACACGACACGACTACTTGTTCTGCAGCCTATTCACACTTGACATCGTACTTAACGACATGTCCAGTTTCTACGCCACGAATCAGGAACTGTTTCCAGCCATCTAGCCACTCAGTCCGCATACAGCGAACGCTTACACGCCAGATTGCCGGTCTGCAGATGCTGACCGTGTCAACATTCCGACACGTCCGTTCACACACATTTCACCATATTTACCATGCATACACGGCGCCTTCACGTCTAATTTTAGTCAGCCAATCGAACCCAATACAGATTTGAACATCGGACCTACGCATCCGCAACTTCATACCCGCTAAGCCGTGATCTCAATTGCAGCTCATACATGTGACCAGACGCCAGACAAATCACGTTCTGTCATGTCAACACGTTAGAGCCATCGTCTTTCGAGACCATATCGAAGCCATCATTAATCGATCAGCAACTGATTTCGCAGTACCCATGAATCTCTACACGACACTTCGTATTCAGCAAATTCCGCACGATCACTCTACAAGCAGCTACCCCAATTTTAAGATTTCTACCTGTACGATTTTGACCGTCTTAAACATTTTTTTCATACATGCGATACATCAAGCTTAGCTAACCTTTTACGGAACCGGAATCTGCAAACAGATTTGAAATTCGGACCAACAGCCCTGCAAACCGTTACACATACCCTCTGCGCAGATAAATCTTTCTCCACTTTCCACCACGAGATAAACCTACCTTGTTTGGTATCAATCAAGCTATTCACGAATTTTTTCTCAACCTAGAACCTTCATATGAGATCATATTATTAATATTGTTCAATTTCTAAATCAGACAGTTTAAAACCTAACCGGAACAGCATGTCAAATTCAAATTCCTCTGAATTTTCAAACATTATCGATTTAACATTCAAACCAATCGGTTATTATTCCAGATACCAAAACGTATTAACCACATTAAATCATTGTTAAAGTTTCACATGTAGCCTCACATTGTGAAATGTTTACAGATCGATACGATTTTACGCATTATGTATGTATCTTTTCATATAACGAATAAATCGTCCTTCTGCTTCCAAGAAACTCGGACACTCCATTGTCGACACTGGCGTTTTTCGATAGCAGCCATACGTTGTTAAACGCTGCTATCATTTCACGACCATCTTCGTTATAGCGGTAACCGATGCATTTTATGTCTGTGCTCCTTAACGGCAGTCGTAGTTTTCCATTTCGAATCGCATACGACACATAATTCGTGTTGTTCGTACAAGACCCTTTAACAGCGTGGCGTTGAACGTTTACTTAATGACATCCGTGCCGTTTTCCGTCGCGTATCATTCTCGTAAGCGATACCGCAAGCCCACAGTTTAGCTTTGCGCGACGTGACACCGGGCGATGTTCACCACGACATTTGTTCTGGCCTTTGAGACATTTTCCAGGATGCACCGCAAGGTTGCACTTAAACGTTTGCAGGACATTTTAGTACAAAACAAAACCGCACATAACTTGACTTGTAACGAACTAACTTAACACAGTTACTCAGCGTACCGATTTATGTCCTATAGAATGCAAACCGAAGGTTTCGAAGACGACGACGAATTGGATTCGGCGGGGAACAAATGACGCTAACCTGCCCGTCCACATTCGCCACGCGAAGCACCTGGTTCGTCGATGGTGCGAATGCCGTTGAAACACCGAAAACGTCTTCCATGTACGGATCGCGGCATAACAGACACGCAACTGGTGCTGTCGCCAGAAGATGCAGCACTATAATCAAAACATTTAAACATACAAACACGTACAGTACAACACCACATTTTAACATTCACGTCATATTTAGAATGGGGCTTGAATATTTTCAAGAACACCGCAGCAGCAGCAACGGCAGCACACCACACTCATCTTACGACCGTGCACAGATACAGCACGTTCGAGCTTCGTAACACAGTATTAGCAACGCGTCCTACAGCCCGCGCTACACGTTAATCCCGAAAACACCTTCACGACCAGATCACCATTTTTATACACATCGCACTTTCGTTCGACACCGCCTTTCAGCACAGTATCGCACGGCCGATTTTCAGAACCGGCACCGATATCCTCCAACAGACAGATGCCGATGTCACTTCACTCGTAGGAGACCGTCAATCACCATCCGTTGATCTCAAACGCCGTTACAACGACGGCCGAGACCTCCGAGGATCGTCGATCACATCCGAGCCACGCGTAACCGCAGCAACGTCCATGCATCGCCGTTGCACGCTATTCGCTGCAAGTCGCCCACTAGCACAGCACCATTCCATTTAGCACACGCATGTCGATCAACCATGTCTTATGACTCAATTTAAACATTCATCGATCGACACACCGTTTCACGAACCACATCGCACCGCTCTTTTA
Source organism: Platerodrilus igneus (assembly GCA_036346225.1). Taxonomy (NCBI): domain Eukaryota; kingdom Metazoa; phylum Arthropoda; class Insecta; order Coleoptera; family Lycidae; genus Platerodrilus; species Platerodrilus igneus. The sequence continues at coordinate 4,044,197 of JARFIW010001436.1, read as the reverse complement.
GATCGCAGCCGACACACCGACGTTTCACATTGTTAAACAGCCGGCAGCACATGGACGAAACAGATGTTGCACGAGACACGATACACACATGTTCGTATTTTTAGTCCACGACCATCATTTTTCTAAACCAACCACAACGCTAGTCCACGACCATTCACGACGGTGCGCACATGGAAATCCCTTTATTGGAGAATCCTCCGCACGCCGCGTGCTGCACGCCCCTTTGAGATCGTAAGACTCGGTTATCTTCACCTGTGAGACCCTCTTAATCCGCCGCCACAGACTCATCACATTCACAGACCCCACATGTCTTTCACATTCGACGCGTTATGATTACGGGTACACCTTTTAAGACAACATATTTTGCCAGGTCATCATCACATTTAGACCTGTAACAGATTTCAACTCACAGTTACGTTTAAAGACCATTTTCACATCTTTTAACTCATCTTAAACCTGCTACGCAACGTTACCATCTTCGAGAAACGATCCTCGAACACGTAGAAACACGTATCGTCAACCGATAGAGCGATGCAAGAACTGTACTGAAACCATCACAGAGTCCATTTACACACATAAACAACATGATCACAGTTTCACGCAGATTGCCAACGATAGTCCGTCATCTTCCTCGTAAACGTCCAGCGCGATCAACGACGACTTATACATCGCAGCAGACCGATCGTCCAGCATGACTGACATCATTCGCACTTCCGCCCAGCCCTTCACAGCCCGCTCAAGCACGCCAGCACCCGATCGTTCGTCACGCACTTTATCGAGAACATAGTTTATCCATTCGACATTATACAACACCACGCAGCGACCATTTAACGCACTTCACAGAACAGTCCTTGCGATGCGTATATCATTCGCAGCTTAACGACACGTCTGTCATCCTTCATCCTGATCAGCCGCATTTAACTCCGTCAACCGGAACTGCATCGATCCCTGATCACCAGATGCATGCAGCTCATCACGACCGTTCTATCGACTAATTCAGTTTTGATAACTCATTACCATCACTTTGCAGAACACATGAGACAGTTATCCACCGAAGCAACACCTGCGACGTGTCACACGCATCACAACCCTTCTCATTCCATTGCAACACACGTTTTCGATAACCATTTGCACAGCATGCACCTGCTATTTACTTTCCTGCCAACGCACAAGAGTCTCATGCAACCGCACGCACGCAGCACCGGAGTCTCATCGCAACATACATTCTCATTCAGACAGTCGCTAACGTCCACGCATGCACCAATTGCCAGTCCATTCTCCACCATTTCTTCCAACCAGCAGCATGTCATCGAGCCTTGACATTTCCTGCGACCCGACCAGCTATCACTCACACGTATCGATTATCAGCAAGGGCAGAGTGCCATGTTTGCGCACTTGAAATCTATATCCGCATTCCTCCTTACTCAACACAGTTCAACAGTCCAATCACCGAGTTTCGGACACCCGGTTAGGCTCGCGAACAAAGCACGTCATACTTGCGCAGTCTTGCCAACATCACTCATGCGATGCAATTTGTAGAACCGAAAATCATTACATCGCCATTAACAGTGTCTCCGACAATTCACGTTTAATCGCTCAACCAGCTCAACCCATCGAACCATGTCAACGTCAACAATACAGTTGTCAACCATCAACTAGCAATCGCGATTCAAAACCATCATGCTTCAGTAACACCCAACACCATTTACACTTTTTATCTCATTAATTGTCGTCATTCCTAATCTTTGCATCAGAACAATGCCAATCAGAGTCCTCCCATCTTTCTGAATCAAAGTCATCTTTTACGTACACCAAAGACATTTTATCGCCATCGACTTCCATATATTGCCTAACGCCCAGCAACGCGCCGCTTTTCAGCAACCAACGAATCCCACACGCATATCTAGTCGCATCACCTCGAAGAGAAAATCGGTCCACCTCTCCAGACCATATCCAAACATCCACCAGCGAATTAAACAGTAGCACAAGTTCCATCCATCAGCACATGTCACCTGCATCAGCATCATCGACCCGATCTGAAACGAGCGCCTTAGCAGGGCTAAGCGATTCACTTTTAACGTGCACAGGCATTGCAGACTAGCCACTGTATCCACAGCGATTACCACTATGACGCACATCACGAACGACCACGACACGACATACTGACAACGACCGCACACGAGTTTTCAATTGTAACACATGCACGCAGTTTTGCCATTAAACAGTGTGACGTTAGATAAAATAACAGGTTACGCGCGCGGCGCTGACCCAACCTATTATTTTCCTTTATCTAACCTACGTCCACACTTGGTTTTATAATGGAAAACTCATTAAAAGCAATTAGTGTTAATGGGTTTTAATGAGAAAACTCATTAAAAGCAATTAGGTCATATGGTCATGTGGTCATATGGTCATGTGGTCATTGGTCATTGGTCATGTGGTCATATGGTCATGTGGTCATGGTATGGTCATATGTTACTATGGGGCAATTTCACCCATGGGTAATTTCACCCTAACTTTACATCCTACATATATCCGGATATATGTCGATGCGCATCCCTGTCGGCTTAGGTCGGATAACAACATATTCGACTATCTTCGGCAATATACGCCCCCACTCTGTAGAATACATAAGAGAACAATTTTTCGTATTTAATTTAGTATTCGATAGTAGCTAGAACGGTAAACATGAGCGTCTCCAAGGTGATTAACGTTTCTCAACTTCTGGGAATAAAGTGAAACCGACAAATGAGCGATTTGGATTATGGCTTTTGGTAGAAAATATGTGCAACAATAATCTGGTAACAGATATTGGTAATATTTGTTATGTCGAAGGCGAGCAGATGCTGACTGGTGGACTACACACACCAATTACAGAACCATTTTGTGACAATATAATGTTGGTTAAAATTTGCGACTTTTCTGACGCCGAACAAACCTCTGCAAGCAAAAGGATGTTTATCCTAAAAAGAAATTTGTGGTGCATTTAACAGCTATCTACGAAGAAAGTTTGACCGATTTGTTTCGCTAGACATGGTGTTAAAGCTAAGCTTCCGTTTTCTCTGGAAAGCACTAACAAGATGGGCCAGAGAGTAAAAGAAATTATCGGAAAAGAAGACCTCGAATGCATTAATAAAAATTCCAAAATCCTATATGTGTTCCATACAAAGTGGAACTAGCAGATGTTAAGTTGGAAACTTTATTGGAGGAACTACCAGATATATTAGACGAACTCGAAAAGATTATTTCTATCTTTTGACATGGATGTAACCCAAGATTTTGCGGGTATATTTAGCAAGATGGAGATGTGTAATTATTTAACTACAAACCATAACTTTTGCTATAAGGGCGAATACGAAGAAAAGTGTAATATTATAGTTGACAACGATAAACTGTAGGAATTGATTGTTTAACATGGCTAACAACCAATGCAAGAATTAAGATATACAACAAATTTGTGTGTCAGATAACAAGTCCTGGTGTTAATAAACAACTTGGCAATCATATACTAGATTTTTTACGTTGTCCAGATGTGCGTTTAAGGGAAACATTTGCGTCTACTTTGGCTAAAGAACATGGTATTACGCGATTGGAAGCGACAATATACAATTGTGCAATTGGAAGCTATGTCAGTGCGGAACGGGTGTATAATCCCTTAAAAGACTGTTTAACGTTATTGGAAGATAGTAAGTTATACTTCCTAAAGGCGCCAATGTACTCGGTACCACTTGCCAAAATGTGGAGTAAGCTATCGGACAAGCTACAAAATAGCTGCTGTTTAGTGTTTAATAACCTGCTACAGTACGTGTATTGGGGAATGGTAATACAAAGAAATTGACGGGCTTGCAAGATTAAGTTGTCCGAAAACCAAAAGAAAGGGAAAATTGATAAAGTATGTGCTTGGCTTTTAGTTTTAACTATTTACCTGTAAATTATTTGGAGATAGTAGAGGAGGAAGACAGCTCAGATAAAATAAAATCTTACACAAGTGCTACATTAAAGCAGGCAGTACATATTTTACACAATCTGCAACACCATATTCTACAATTCCAAAAGAAATAATCATTTCGGAATTGGGATTGATAGATACGCATAACATTCGTCCAGAGGTTGTACGACAACGCGTAAATATTGGTAGTAAACTTTATCCGTTTACGCTAAAGGAAATTGCTCCATTATGCATACCATACGCTGTAAGTGGAAGGAAAAGACAACTGGAATTAGAGGAAATGGATGCAAAAAGACGAAAATTGAGTACATGGAAAACACTGCGACAATACGCGAACAATACAAAGATGTGTTAGACAAAGAACATCTTATTAGAGAAAATGAGGAAGAATTAAAAGATTATTTTATGTGCCGATGGACTGACTTAAATACATCCGGGTTCTACAAGCTGTTTGCATTTGCGGTTAGTAAGAAAGACTCTTTAGTTATGTAGGCGTTCTTGCAGAAAAGGATGGTACTAAATCCGTATACTTTTTAAAAGGTTATTCTAAAACGTATTTATCAAAATGGCAGATAACAAAGAACGAACTAAGGAATGCGGGTTTCGTAATCTTGGCGTACACCACACGCAAAGGGGTTCCGCTAAACATTGTATATTTGCCTCAGTAAAGAACCTTCGGATCATTTAAAACCGAGGGTCTTACAACCTATAACAACCATATATTCCCAAAAGTGGTGGACATGCAACTACGCAACAGTGTGTGGGAGAAAAGGATTTCTCCAATACCGACAAGAAGAAGTCGATCAAGCTTAACAAGATACGTATGCAGGATATAGTGGAAAGCTGCGATTAAAAGATTGTCACAAGCTGCAAGAATTACACGAAGGAATGGATCTGGTTGTCGGTGGAATCAAAGACTTTAAATATAGAGGCAAACTTCGGTACATTTTACAATTCGAAAACCTAGACGGTCTTTATGTATCAAACTATTGGTTAGAAAAGGAGATAGAAGACTTGTGTGTCGATTTAAATTTTAAGTTGCGAATAAAATTAGATAAAATTAAAACCACCGCAAACAAACATAAAGAAAGGACTGTCTTCTGTGTATAACTTTGTATTAAAATTAAGTTTAAATGGATCCATGCTTGGTAATAATTGTTTTATTTTTAAATTTGTTATGAATAATGTCAGAATAAACATTTTATAATAGTATATAACATTGTTCTTTATTTATAAAAGGCTGTGACGTTACCACGAAATAGCAGTCGCATAGAGAGGGTGCGCATGGGCAGCGCGCATGGGCAGGGTGCGTACGCGCAGGGGCGCGCATGGGCAGGGTGTGCACGCGCAGGGGCGCGCATGGGCACAGGCGTGCTTAGGCGTACACGAGGGAGGCAGATGTTAACAGTCACCAAGCATCCAATTCTTTATTTGGATGGTATCGAGTACTTGTCTGCGTATGTATCCGGAGTAAAAGAATACGATTTGCATACGCAGCTTATTAATAAAATTAGTTTATCGAGGGAAGATGACAAAGGTTACGTCACCCTAATAGTACAACAATCTACGCATGGGGACGTAAAGATATAAGATAGTTGTTTATATTTGTATAGATTTTGTAAATCTATTGTATATATTAGTTTTAAATTCCATAATTTTAAGTTCTTCGCCCACCTTCCAAATCTTTCCTGCTTCTATCCTGGTTGACAGAGTATACGTGTTACTCCACGTGGTGTTCGAGGGATACATCGGTTTTAGATTTCTCGGGAGATGGGTGGCTAAAGCATATGTCTTGTAGCAAAAAGGGTTTTAAAGATGGAGTTAAATAAAGATGGGCAAAAATTAGTCTTTAGAAGGCATAACTTTGTATGGGGTGGAGCTATTTAAAATCTATTTACAGATTTGGGGTCCCTAGAAAAATTTAATATTAGTTGATACCTAGCAAAATATATTTATCTTAAAAGAGTGACTACCCCGCGTATAATAAATACAATATAACACTTGTCGATAAAAACTTGTAGGGAAATTTAAAGACCAATTTAATGGGGGTCTAGTATTAGAATTTGTTGGTAGTAGGGCTAAGTCCGAGTGTATTGTAAGCGAGAAAGATTCGATTAAAAAGATTAAAGGGGTCTCACGAAGTGTAGTTAAGTAAAACCGAGGGTCTTACAACCTATAACGAGCATATACTTCCAAAAGGGGTGGGCATGCAGCTACGCAGCAGTGCGTGGGAGAATAAGAATTCTCTCCAATAAGAAATTTAAGTTTCCATGTACGTAGCACCAGTTATTGGGAAATGGTCAAAATGTGGAACCTATAAAGACGATTATTAATTATGGTTTAGAAAAATAATAGTAGTTTTCGTGGACTAAATAAAATAGCTTAGACTGGTTAATGTATATGGTTACATATTCTCGTACACATCCACAAACATCTGTTTACGTCCACAATAGCGATGCCGGTAGTTTTTGTTAAACAAATGGTAAGAAAGATACGTCGGGTGTTAGTGTGCGGAAACCCATAGGAATCAAAAAGAGCGGTGTGGCGGAATGTATGGTGGTTCCTGTTAGAATAAGCGAAAGTGGTTAATTGATCGTATTAGATGTTTAAATAAGCAAAAGTGTAAAAGCCTACATAAACAAAAATTTAATTAACCGACAAAAAAAAGTGTGCGATGTGCTACACTTATAAATAAAGTATGGAATGGTGCTTTTTAGCGACCCTAGCAGTAAAAAGGGCGACTGACTTTTCCAAGCAACTACAAGAATAGCAGTAGCGCAGAGAAGGGGTATGCATGTATTATACAGTTGCTGCAAAATATGTTAGTTTACGCGTAGCTCGGATGTGTAATTGATCACGACTTAAAGATCCCTCGGAGGTTTAAAAATTCTCAGCCCATTGTCGTTCGAAAATGTTTGGAAATTATCAAAACGGTAGCGGGTCGAAGTTTAATGGATGATTGACCGAGTTTTTCTACCTTTACGAGGGAATTGGAAGTTGACAGACATCGAGCATCTAATTTCTATTTGGAGGATATCGAGTACTTACCGGTTCTAGAAATCAATACGTGCGGCCGACCGCTATGCGAAAGTGTAAAAGCCTCACAGAAGCAAAATTTAATTATCAGACGAAAAGTGTGCGATGTGCTATAGAAAGTATAAAAATGGTGCTTTGCATCGCTCCTAACAGTAAAAAGGAGAGTGACTTTTTCTAGCAATTACAAGAATAGCAGTAGCGCGGCGAAGGGGTATGCATGTATTATACAGCGCATTGTTGCTCTAAAATATGTTAGTTTACGAGAAGCTCGAACGTGCACAAATTAAATTTCAATCTATAATTAACCACGGTCGTAAAAATAGGAAATTAATGGGTAATTCTAATACCGTTACATATACTTTCGCTTGGTGATTCAATTAGAAAATATTCAAGCCCCCCATTTCCTAAAATATGACGTAGAAGTTATTTAAAATTAAATTGTTGTAAGTATCCTGTAGACAACAAGTTGGTATTTTCTTAGTAATGGTTTAAAGTGTTTTTGGTTATAGTAGCACTGCATCTTCTACGACTTGCACACAACTTGTGTGCGTGTGCTACCACCCTTTTGGATTTTTAATATGCACGCGATCCGTATAACATGGAAGACGTTTTCCGGTGTTTCTACTAACGGCATTCGCACCATCGACGAAGCGAACCAGGTGCATGCATTAGCGCTAAATGTATTGGACGAGCAGCAAGGAATATGACATCATTTAGTTCCCCGCCGAATCCTCAACATCGTTCGGTCGTCTTCGGAAACCTTCGGTATGCATTCTATAAGGAACATAAATCAGGTACGCTCGAGTAAGCTTTTTAGTTAGTTCGATTACAAGTTTAACCAAAGTGCTATAGTGCGGGTTTTGTTTTGTACTAAAATGGTACCTGCAAACGTTTATAAGTGCAACCTTGCGGTGCTTCCTATACCTGGAAAATGCTCTCAAACGGCACCAGAACAAATGTCGTAGTGTAACATCGCCCAGGGTTGCCGTCCGCAGCAAAGTACTTAAACTCTGGGTCTTGCGGTATCGCTTTTACGAGAATAGCTCACAGCGACACAAGGAAAACAGCACGGTATGTCATTAAGCAGTAAACGTTCAACGCCACCAGCTGTTAAAGGGTCTTGTACGAAACAACCACGAATTATGTGTACAGTATGCGATTTCGAAATGGAAAACTACGTACGCCGCACACTTAAGGAGCAACAAACATAAAATGCATCAGTTACCGCTACTAACGAAGATGGCGTAGAAATGATTAGCACAGCGTTTAACAACTGCATGGCTAGCTATCGCATAAATAACGCCAGCGTCGACAATGGAGTGTCCGAGTTTCTTTGGAAGCAGAAGGAACGATTTATTCGATTACTTAATAAAAAAGAATACAACATATAATCCGGAAAATACGTACGAAGTCTTAAACATCATTCCTAATAGCACAGCAACCTAATTAAGGTAGGTCAGTAAGCAATATTTAATTGCTGTTAATTGACTTGTATTTAGCGTACTTTCCTATTATAATAACCGCATTTGTTTGGAGAAGATATACACGTTTAAAATAAAATTATATACAGCTTTCTTAATTATTAACCACGCGATGATTACGTGAAAGTTGACCTCCCATTCTCATATTTAAAACCCATTACATTGAATGTGTTTACTCACGTGGTGTCGCTGGACGGTAAAACATATTGTTAGATTAACGATAATATGTCTTATTAACCGAAAACACGTCTCCTTTTTTTTTACATTAATCTCTTTTTATTACAGGTCTATTTAAACAACACATTAATCTTTTTTTTGTTACAGGTTAAACTTTCGGCTACGCACAGGAAATAATGTTATACTTTGTAAAAATTGTAATTAGTTTATTAAACTGTAAATCGAATAAAATAAATTTTCGCATGCTTAATTTATGTTAATACTGCTACGTGTTTGGTTAAAGGATTGTAGATATTAAAAATGAGAGGTGATTAGAAATTGATCTTGGTACAAAATCTTAAAATTGGGGTAGCTCCCTTGGGGATGGCGCTATCTAAAAAATTTAAAGAGATTCGTGTAGCTGAGAAAATTCTAATATTGATTGATACCAAACAAGGTAGGTTTATCTCGTGGGTGGAAATGTGGAGAAAGATTTATCTCGCAGAGGGTATATGTGTAACTTTGCAGGGCGTGGTCCGATTTCAAATCTGTTTAGAGATTCGGATTCTACATAAAATTCTAGACTAAGAAGATGTATCGCATGTATAAAAAAAATGTTTAAGGACGGTCGGAAATCGCTACAGGTAAGAAATCTTAAAATTGGGGTAGCTCCCTTAGGGGTGATGCAATCTAAAAAATTCCTAGAAATTCGGGTAGCTGAGAAATATCTAATATTAATTGATACCAAACAAGATAGGTTTATCTCGAAAGATGCAATGGCTAGACGAAGAAAACTATTTGTTAGGTTTGCTTATAGAGCAAATAGCAAAATTAGAAGACCAGGACTTTAAAGGGGTATAACTTTACAGGGCGTGGTCCGATTTCAAATCTGTTTGCAGATTCGGATTCTACATAAAATTCTAGACTAAGAAGATGTATCGCATGTATAAAAAAATGTTTAAGGACGGTCGGAAATCGGTACAGGTAAGAAATCTTAAAATTGGGGTAGCTCCCTTAGGGGTGATGTAATCTAAAAAATTCCTAGAAATTCGGGTAGCTGAGAAAAATCTAATATTAATTGATACCAAACAAGATAGGTTTATCTCGAAAGATGCAATGGCTAGACGAAGAAAGCTATTTGGTTCAGATGAAAGATAAAAAAATGGCTAGTCGAAGAAAACTTTTTGGTCCAGAATGTTAGCGGTAAAAAATCTTAAAAATAGGTTTATCTCGTGGGAGGAAAATTTAAGATATATTTATCTTGAAAGATGAAAAATGGTTAGTCGAAGAAAACTTTTTGGTCCAGATGTGGGAGCAAATGTGGATGCTGGAGCAAATGTGGCGGTGATTACACCATAAATACACTACTAATTTAATTTGAATATATGAATATAATTTCAACCACCCTGTATATAGAAAAGAACGATTTATTTAAGCGCAAAATTAATTTAATTCATTTAGGGAAAACGGACAGGTATTGACGTATTTTTATAATTCATAATTGGGATGTCAGAAATTACATAAAGAAAAAACAGGTTTAAAGCAAATAGAAGTTCATAATTAATTTTAATTAATTTAATCCGACACGTATAAGCATAAGAGAACGTGCTTGCGTAACAAAATCAATAATTTCAAGGCGAATGTATTTTGTTTAATACAAATACGAAGAAAGATAAAGTCTAGGAATTGTTGTTCTAAACGTTCGATAATTAACAAACACGTGCGCTTTAAAAGGTTACATTCGAAGAAGTCAAGCATGTGTTAAGATAGGATTTCATAGAAATATTTTCAACCGTAAGTTGGTATAAACAGCAAGGCTAACAAACTTCTTAGAGAGCGAAGGAAATGCACGATCGGTTATATACAACAGATAGTGACAGGTACAAAAGCGTTGAGGTTGAGAAAGGCACGTAGGCATCCACGTGGAGTGGAGATGAGCTGTCATCAATATCGATTTCTGTAACTCAAGTGGGGTTCTGAACGCGACAGCAGACATGCATAAGACAGAGATGAATATAGGTCAGGCGGGGTTTGTAATGACAGACAATTTTATCATTGGTTAAAAACAGATAGTTTTCGAACCGTATACACACGCGAAGATTGAGAGCGTTTTCGGATACGGCACGTAAACGGGAGTAAATTTCAGGAATTTTCAAGACGGTTGTATTCAATATTTTTAGAATTTAGATTTGAAAATAAGCTTTTCACTTGAAGTGTGACCCGTGTGGGGTTTTTGAAACGATATAAATACTCAATCTAAATTATTAGCGTTCTCTTGTCTTCTCTTCGCTTCTATATTACTAACTTTGATAAAGTACTGACTGCTGACCAACATAACAGCAAAGCTTTTTTGTGAGTATTATATGTGTTGTTAATATAATAAATATAGTGCTTGCAAGTGTAAAACACAGTAGTAGAGGGCATCTTATTATTGACGCGATGTACGTGTAGTGTATATGAAATTAATAGAGGTCCGGCTACTACAATACAAAGCACGAAAATCAATAAATGGAAGCATGATATATGTGGGGTAAGCATCGCAAATAACCAAGATTATATGCTGATATATGGAATGGTACTGTGAGACCAGGCGCTTGGCTCGCAAATGGTGTTATCGTCTGTGGATCCGCTGAGTATCACAGCGAATGGTAACGAAGCCGAGGTGTTCTAGCGATCATCTTCAAAGGAATGGAAGCCTGAAGAATTCTCCAAGTAATTTATTTGAAATTTCTGTTGTTTGATAAACATTTGTGAAATTTTGTGCTGTGTGCTTGACTTGTTGGGGCTTATTTAGGGTTGTAGGAACGTATTGGAAAAGATACATGTACTGGACAATTTATTAAGGTTTAATATTGAAAAATGGTGTATTTAAAACTTAAAAAATTTTATTCTGGATATAAATTGAATTGTAAAGGGTAAACGGGTCTATAAATTTTGTTTTAATTTATGCAAGGTGTAAAAACATATACAAACTAAACTGGGTTATTATGAGCTCACCATACTCCAGTATGCAGTCAATTTAGGGTGACTTGTGGGGCCCATCTACTCATATCTTATTGAATTTGTTTGAAAATCATTAGAAAAATCAAAGACTTTAAAAACATACCATATTTTGAGTTTGATAATTAGTGTATCAAACTGTTGTTTATACATGTGTATATAATTTATCGGTTAATAGCTGTAAATAAAAGGTAGTATGATTGTTGTATTATTTGGTGATTTTATTGAATGGTGTGCGAGTGTGAAGGAGGAATGGTTGTAATTTTAAGTGCTCGCGAAGAGGCACAGCTGAGCTAGCCAGGGAAGCTGCAGAAGGTTTTTGAAGCAGAAATAAAAGGGTAAGGAATTTTTTTTGAAATTTTTGCATTTTTGAAAATTTAATGTTAACTCTGGTGAAGCTTCAAATTAATCTCCGGTTTCACGGCAATATATATATATATATCTCTTTTTTTAAGGCCTAAATTTTTCGAATCTATTTAGAAAGCCTGTGATCAAGAATTTGAAATAGATTCGAAAATTTAGGCCTTAAAAAAGAGTATACTTTTCTCCAGCTGACCTCAAACCCATTAATAATATATCGTATATATATATATATATATATATATATATATATATATATATATATAGCGTGTATCTTATTAATAGTGATTTTCTTAAATTAGGAGGTTGTGTTGTTATTGGTTCCTGGATCTTGAGTTTGTCTATTAGGACGGTAAAGTTTATTTTATATTATAGCTGTCGTCTGCTTGCAAACTGCTTTGGCGCTAAACAAAGAGTACTACCACCTCACCCTTCTGACCACGATTCGTTGTACCTCTGACTAACCGGGGTATAGATTTGTAGCGTTTCATTCTGTTCCAGACTGTGCAATTTTAATCCCGTTGTAAGGGTTAGCGCCCCTCTCCCCGTTACCGTCAACTAAACACTTGTATTACTACATTTCTAAATAACTTTCTAAACTTAGCTTTCAATTTGTGGTGCTTAGTTGTTATATATCATTTTCCTTCTACCAATTTCGTTCTCACAATGCAACATATTTTATCTATGCTGAATAGAAGCTTATTGTCACGCTAACCTCGAAAGTGTCACGTGTTTTGTGTTGTTGCAATTTCTCTGAACGGCTAGCCAGGTCTTAGATATGATTTTGGTTTTTAGCCGTTTCTGCGTTTCTCAGGTATTAATTTATTTTCTTTATTGCTTGACGTCCCACATTTTATTTTAATTAGAATTTTTAGTTTTACATATTGTTATGCATTTTATAGTATTATTGGTGACATATGATCACTTCATATTATTTTGATTTGATACTTACATTATCATAGTTCCTTTCCTTGTATCGCCTATCCTATAACAAATATATACAACTTTGGATATTGAAAAGTGTGCGCGCAAGTGCCTTTTAGTGTTTGTGGACAGTCGAAGTCGACCATCGGACAGAGCATTATTAACTTGGCAACGGGAGTGACCGTAACAATCAGTTCGGTGTGCTTGACCATGGCACTTTCAATGGTGAAAACGCCTCAAGAATAGTGAACTTTGGTTTATGTAGTTTACGGCGGTCGTGCAGACGCAGATTTACAGTCCTCTACATTTTTCATACCAGCGCAACTGGCGACCATTACAGGTTAGTGTATTTTTAATTGATTAACTGTTTTAAAATGCCGTTGGTCGATAAAACACAGACACATATATAGCATTCTTGTTTATTAATATAACAACGTATTTATTATTGAACAATACATTGTATGTTTTATGGAATCTTTTGTTTTAGCGGCTTAATGCGTTGTTTTAAGGTTTTAATAGTCGTGACTTTTATCACACTTAATACTATTGCGTTATCTTTTTATTTTATCAATGTGTACCCATTTATTTTTAAGAAAATTCATTCTGATTGCTTTGATTATACTCACTGTCGTAATTGAAATTGTATTTTCAAAAAACAAAATAATTAACATATGCGTAATTAGCGGTCATTATTCGTAAAATTTTAATATGCAAGTTGCGTCTATCTTCATTCTGTCCGTGCAAGCTTATCTTTTTACTATCTGGTGTATATTTAAAGTAACGCAAGTAGAGTATTTAGTGGCGAACTGCTCCCACATTTTCTCCAGCATCCACATTTCCTCACACATCTGGACCAAATTTACATGTAAATTCCCATAAGGAGGAAATGAGGAAATGAATCTCCACGTTGCTCTCGCCTTGTGGACCGCCTTATGGGATTTTTTTACCCCGACCATCCCAACCCTAAAAAATCGGTAACCTAACCCTTAAAATTTTCGAGATACCTCTCGGTGCCTATAGGCACCGCACCCACGAGATAAATCTATATTGTTTGGTATCTATTAATATTAGATTTTTCTCAGCTATCCGAATCTCTAGGAATTTCTTAGATTGCATCATCGCCCAGGGAGCTACCTTCATTTTAAAAATTTTTGCTGGTAGCGATTTCTGACCGTCCTTATAAACTTTTAGCCGTGCAATACATCAAATTAGTCTAGAATTTTACGCCGAATTTGAATCTGTAAACGGATTTAAAATCCGAGCGCCCCCTGCAATGTTATACCCTTTTAAAGTCCTGAACCTCTAAATTTTGCTCTTTGCTGTATACGTTAACCTAACAAATAGTTTTCTTCGACTAGCCATTGCATCTTTCGAGTTGTGGATGTGTACGAGAATATGTAACCATATACATTAATCTTATGACAGAATATGACGGGACAAGGGATGACAGCTTAACACAAAAAATATGGTTATAACGTCTTCACGTAATTTGGAAAATATGTACGTGGTCTTAAGGCAAACCATGAGAACAAAATCAGAGGAATTCGAAACATGTGTGTCCGGTTGGTCTTTCGAAAAGGTGCTCTATTTAGAAATAAATATTAATAAGTATAAGCCGATATGAGGAGTTCTAGGTTAAGAATAAAAATTGTGAATATATATTTAGAAATGTGGTTTACAAAATTTAAACTCTATTAGTAAAAATTGTCTGTAATAAAAAGTTTTAAGAATGGTTTTTAGATTTTCTTTTAGGTATGAGCTGCAGGAAAGTTATAATTTAGAAGGTGTGTGTAAAACGGTAAGGGGTGGTTCGATTTTAAATCTATTTACAGATTCGGATTCTGCGTAAAATTCTAGACTAATTTGATGTATTGCATGGCTAAAAAATTTATGAGGACGGCCAAAAATCGTTGCTGGTAAAAAATCTTAAAATGAGGGTAGCTCACTGGGGGGATGGTGCTATCTAAAAAATTCTTAGAGATTCGGGTAGCTGAGAAAAGTCTAATATTAATTGATACCAAACAAGATACATTTATCTCGTGGGTGGAAATGTGGAGAAAGATTTATCTCGCAGAGGGTATATGTGTAACTTTGTAAGGAGCGGTCATATATCAAATTTGTTTGCAGATTCAGATTCTGCATAAAATTCTAGACTAATTTGATGTGTCGCATGGCTAAAAAATTTATAAGGATAGTCAGAAATCGCTACCAGCAAAAAATCTTAAAGTGAGGGTAGCTCTCTGGGGGATGGTGCAATCTAAAAATTCCTAGAGATTTGGATAGCTGAGAAAATTCTAATATTATTTGATACCAAACAAGATAGGTTTATCTCGAAAGATGCAATGGCTAGTCGAAGAAAACTATTTGTTAGTTTAGCTTATAGAGAAAAGAGCAAAATTTAGAGGTTCGGGACTTTAAAGGGGTATAACTTTGCAGGGGATGCGCGGATTTTAAATCCGTTTACAGATTCGAATTCAGCGTAAAACTCTAGACTAATTTGATGTATTGCATGGCTAAAAAATTTATAAGGACGGTCAGAAATCGCTACCAGCAAAAAATCTTAAAATGAGGGTAGCTCCCTGGGGGATGATGCAATCTAAGAAATTCCTAGAGATTCGGATAGCTGAGAAAAATCTAATATTAATCGATACCAAACAATATAGATTTATCTTGTGGGTGCGGTGCCTATAGGCACCGAGAGGTATCTCGAAAATTTTAGGGGTTAGGTTACCGATTTTTTAGGGTTGGGGTGGTTGGGGTAAAAATCCCACAAGGCGGTCCACAAGGCGAGAGCAAGGTGGAGATTCATCTCCTCATTTTCTCCTTATTTGGTACAGATGTGTGAGGAAATGTGGATGCTGGAGGAAATGTGGGAGCAGTTCGTCACTAAATACTCTACTAACGCGAACGCGTTACAGAGAACAGAAGTGAGAATTTTGGGGAATAGGTGCTACTGTACGAAAACAAGCGTCACTCTTTGATATAGAATTCTCTTTCAAAACTACTTGTAAACGATTTTAGAATAACACTCCCAACGCAAACAATCAAATTTGACTAAACTGTTGTCAAACGTATGCATAACTTCCACCCAAGAAGCTACCGGACTACAAAGTAGGACACAGTAAAACACGATAAACTCATTAAAATTTAGAAGCGAATTTACTACAGGCATTAAAATCAATCATGCTTTGTATATTATACGAGCCACCCTCTGGTAATTAATTAAAATGTTGCCGTATATCAAGCAAAATACAATTAGTATAAAGAAATTTTGTTCTAATCTTTATATTACCTAAATTAACCATTACTATTTAACGCAACTAACACAAATTCAATTAGAAATTAAACGAGAAACAGATTGAAAGCATGGCCACCGAAGCTGAAATTTTATACTTTGCGGGTTCCTTTACGCCTCGTGTTTTCGAGAAACCTTATTAATCGTTTCCAGTCTACACACGTAGATTTGTTCGAAAAGAGCGCAGAGTCTAACGACTAAAGGTTCACAATGAAATTATAAGCTACGATCTGCTATATCAGTTTCAGGAAATTGATCAAAGGGATGAAATTAAACTTTGCGGATTTATTCCTATATGCTGAAACGTATGCTGTCATCACAATTTACTACCGTAATTGTGAAATGTATTATTATGTCATATGTAATTTACTACTGGTATATTTGAGGATATATCGCCGTAACAGCTAACCCTATTCGCGTTTATAATTAGCTAAACACGCTTAATTGCCGCCGATGCTTCCATTTAGTTATCAAAATAGATGTCAATAGGCGGGGGAATTACGTGAACGAACACCGTAAGCTTGCTTTTGGAAAACAAGTCTTGTCATGGTTGGTCAGCTGCAATCGTGTAGGGAGTTTGTCGACCAGTGGCCGGCGGAGGGTGATGTAAAAAATAGTGATGAGCGCGTCCTGAATTATTAAAATTTTGAACAACATCCTCATCTTACTCAGGTTCTGCTCAATTACACCGATTCCTTGTTCTTACATGAAGCTTATAAAATAAGAGAAGCATGGACTTTCATTGATAAGAACCTTAGAGCGGTATAGAAGGAAAAGCTGGAAGACTGAATTGAATGAAGCTGTACAACGCGTGCGTTATGCTTGAAATAAATTAGAGATGAAAGGAAAATTCTTAAAATGTGAATGGTCAAACTGAAATATATGGACGCGCCTTGTGTAAACGATTTTGTAAATATTTATTCTTAACTAAACATGATATTTCAATTTTTTCCAAAAAAAATAATTCAGATAATATGAGTAGGAGGAATATAGCAATCCTGTGATCTCATTTCCTCTCGAATCCCTCATTTCCTACAAAATTTACATGTAAATCCCCATAAGGAGGAAATGAGGGAATCCCTCATTTCCTCCCTCATTTCCTCTCGAATCCCTCATTTCCTTCAAAATTTACATGTAAATCCCCATAAGGAGGAAATAAGGGAATCTCCTCATTTCCCTCCTCATTTTCCTCACTCATCTGGACCAAATAGTTTTCTTCGACTATATGTAAATCCCATAAGGTGGAAATGTGGAGATGAATCTTAGCATCCACAATGCAAATTTCCATAAGGCGGAAATGAGGAGAATCCCTCATTTCCACACACACATTTACATGTAAATCCCCATAAGGAGGAAATGAGGAAATCTCCTCATTTCCCTCCTCATTTTCCTCACTCATCTAGCCCAATAGTTTTCTTCGACTATAGGTAAACCCCATAAGGGGCAAATGTGGAGATGAACCCCATAAGGAGCGAATGTGGAGATGAACCCCATAAGGAGCAAATGTGGAGATGCACTCATTTGCTCCCTCATTTGCTCCCTCATTTACATATAAATTCTCATAAGGAGGGGAATGCGGAGATGAATCCCCATAAGGTGGAAATGTGGAGATGAATCTTAGCATCCACATTTCCACACACAATCCACATTTGCTCCCACATTTGGCGACCGTAATAAATAACATTGTCATCTTATATTTACAACAAAATAGTTTTCTTCGTCTAACCAATGCATCTTTCGAGATAACCCTATCTTGTTTGGTATCAATTAATATTAGATTTTTCTCAGCTACCCGAATTTCTATGAATTTCTTAGATTGCATCATGCCCCAGAGAGCTACCCTAATTTTAAGATTTTTTACCAGCAACGATTTTCTGACCGTCCGCATAAATTTTTTAGCTATGTGACACATTAAACCTATCTTGTTTGGTATCAATTAATATTAGATTTTTCTCAGCTACCCTAATCTCTAGGAATTTTTGAGATAGCATCATTCCCCAGGGAGCTACCCCAAGTTTAAGATTTTCTGCGTGCAGCGATTTTATGATCGTCCTAATAAATTCTTTAACCATGTGACACATCTTGTTAGTCTAGAATTTTACGCAGAATCCGAATCTGCAAACAGATTTAAAATCGGACCATCCCTTACAAGGTTACTCCTTTAAAGTCTCAAACCTTTTTAATTTGTTTTGCTCATCTATAACATATGCTTTAAACAACCATTTCCCTAGAAATCTAAAACTGTGGGGATTTTAGAAATGAGTTCTTTATAAGCCATAAGTGTATAATATTTAGAATCATTTTTTCAAACAGTAATGTTACTGTTTTCAGAATATTCAAAACCGCAGCTTTTAAAAATTTTTCTGGTTTTAACATTGTTAATTTACAACGTCACAAATTATGCTCAATGCTAAATAGTTAGAAAATACATTCGTTTTACAAACTAATTGCTTTACAATTATGTGACGTATAGTGAGAGCTATGTAAACCTTTCTTTTTTATTAATTAGCGGCTATATGATTTGAGAAATACAATAGATATGCTCAATGCCATCCATTAGAATCATCGCATCATTGCTGGAGGGTTTATTAATCATACAATGAGCGCTCTAGTAGGGTCGTCCTTATAAATTTTTTAACCATCTGACACATCTTGTTAGTCTAGAATTTTACGCAGAATTCGAATCTGATTGTAGAGTTTAAAGAGACGATATAACAAATATGTATAAAGACTTTGGGGAGGTTATTCGAAGATTTCGCAATGCTCTACGAGTAAAAAAAGCAGAATGTGGGCAACGCTTTTCGATAGAAGGAGAAAAATGTCTTATGTGTCAGTCAAACGAGAAAGCAATACAGCACTGTACTGCAGTGTTATCAATGCCCGAGGATCTGGATGATTTTATGGAAATAATCGAGGAGATGGGGTTTATAAAACTGTTGGCAGATATTCGAATGGAATATATACTAAATTGTAAGTTTTAAAATAAAAATTTAACCACCGCAACTATTATCATAAGAAATGAATGATGTGAATTTAGAAATTATTTTTGTATATATTAGCTTGTTCGTGTTATAAAATATAAAGTATACATTGGTATTGTTTGATTTTTCAAAATGTCCACGCAACTGAAATGGGTATCTAAGTTCTTATTAAAAGAATTATAACAAAGAGCGCTACATTTAATTTTAATAGAAATGAGTACAACTGCGTGTTTAAAACATACCTTTTAGTTTAAAATTTTTTTGTTCAACTTCGATGATATTACATAAACCAAGATTCTGCTACTGCTTCCGAGCAACGGAAGTATTGTATTTTTATTGTATCCTAACAATACCATTATATATAAATAAAACCAAAACGTTTGAAACCATAATTATATTTCAATTCAAATACTTAACAAGTACAATGCACATAGAAATATATTTTTATTCATTAAAACTAATACACGCCCAAAAGTCACTTTTTCCTCCTTTTAATTGACAAATTGACATTTCAAAATTTTGTACACGATTTTCGTTTGATCTGAGTTTCGTATAGAGTGTAGCTTTTGGAACATTGTACAGTGCGAGTACCACAATTAAATATCAACCAACTAGTTGGTAAGACAACCTATAGGTTAGACGAATTTCCACCAAATTCTCACCACCATATAATAGAAGTTGGTTTTGATTTATATGGCGGTCTTCAATAGATGTATTGCATGGTTAAAAAATTTATAAGAACAACCATAAAATCGCTATCGGCAAAAAATCCTAAAATTAGGGTAGCTCTCTGGGGGATGATGTAATCTAAGAAATTCATAGAGATTCGGGTAGCTGAGAAAAATCTAATATTAATTGATACCAAACAAGATAGGTTTAATGTGTCACATAGCTAAAAAATTTATGCGGACGGTCAGAAAATCGTTACTGGTAAAAAATCTTAAAATTAGGGTAGCTCTCTGGGGCATGATGCAATCTAAGAAATTCATAGAAATTCGGGTAGCTGAGAAAAATTTAATATTAATTGATACCAAACAAGATAGGGTTATCTCGAAAGATGCATTGGTTAGACGAAGAAAACTATTTTGTTGTAAATATAAGATGACAATGTTATTTATTACGGTCGCCAAATGTGGGAGAAAATGTGGATTGTGTGTGGAAATGTGGATGCTAAGATTCATCTCCACATTTCCACCTTATGGGGATTCATCTCCGCATTCCCCTCCTTATGAGAATTTATATGTAAATGAGGGAGCAAATGAGGGAGCAAATGAGTGCATCTCCACATTTGCTCCTTATGGGGTTCATCTCCACATTCGCTCCTTATGGGGTTTATCTCCACATTTGCTCCTTATGGGGTTTACATATAGTCGAAGAAAAGTATTGGGCTAGATGAGTGAGGAAAATGAGGAGGGAAATGAGGAGATTTCCTCATTTCCTCCTTATGGGGTTTTACATGTAAATGTGTGTGTGGAAATGAGGGATTCTCCTCATTTCCGCCTTATGGAAATTTACATTGTGGATGCTAAGATTCATCTCCACATTTCCACCTTATGGGATTTACATATAGTCGAAGAAAACTATTTGGTCCAGATGAGTGAGGAAAATGAGGGATTCCCTTATTTCCTCCTTATGGGGATTTACATGTAAATTTTGGAGGAAATGAGGGATTCGAGAGGAAATGAGGGATTTCCTCATTTCCTCCTTATGGGGATTTACATGTAAATTTGGGGAGGAAATGAGGGATTCGGGAGGAAATGAGGTCACAGGATTGCTATATTCCTCCTACTACTATGGTGTAACATAGTTTCTTTAAATGAACAGCATCGTAATGATTCACGGCGATAAGATTATAAAACCGCAAATGAAAACATCTCAACATGACAGACCACTGCGTATACTGTTCCCATAGATAAATTTATTGTAATAAACTGTTGCGTAACAACAACCAGTGTACCAAGCATAGATTGAACTTAATACATTGTATTAACCGGATGCTGACCGCAAGTAATATATGATATATTAATGGGAAAAAATAACCATAGTATTTAACCGACGTGGAAGAATTTGCTACGTTCAGCGACGTAGTCTAAAAAAGAAAATAAAAACGAGGGAGAAAAAGAAGAAATTGACCGGGTTCAATCGGCGAGTGGGCGGGGTATTATACCTACAAAAAAAATATTAAGGGAGGCCTGAATTAAAAATATACTCACGCACAATCAAACATTTACAAACTAATAACCTCTAATTTAAAAAAAAAAACAAATTTAAAGACAAAACACAATGGTACCAAAAATGAACAATTCGTAGATACACAATATACATATTTACGAATAAAAAAAGAATCATTTCTAACATGGCGAGCTGCAGTTTTTAGGTCACCCCCTATATTAATCTTCAAACAAGAAAAAGGAACAAAATTACTTCACTAAAAAACACAGCTCGAAATCAGCATTGTATGTACGGAATTCATACATAAAATTATCGTAATAAAGAAATCAGTAAACATTATAATATCCTCGCACATACAAACAACCAGTCATTTTACCACCAACAAGGTGATGCATCCCTAGACCCGTGTACATATGTTGTTTCTAACAACTGCCGGGTACCCATATAAGATAATTAGTGTATAAACACTCACCCTCGAGTCACCACCGTCGTGTTGGCTCCTACCGTCTATAAAAACGGTGCGCGTGATCCCGCCTTAGGGTGGTCCTCCCATCACAGCAAGGGGCGACCATTCATTGTGGCGTTAAGGGCCACTGGAAGGAGCACGCTCTAAGGCGTGCGCGAACTTTTCATACAGAAAAACCGAAACAACCAACCATTCTACACGTGTTTTCGCTGTGTAGATTGAAAAGCAAGTGAATAATAATTTCGTTTCACCAGTGACCAGAGCTCAAAGTAATATTGTTGTTAAGGAAATAAAACTGGAAAAACACGGTTTATTGGGATAATACGTGTCTTTAATTCGACGAAGCTCTCAATGGAAAACACATAAGAATCAATTATCAGATACCTAGAACCAGTTATCGCCTCTTTAATTTTAGCATAAACTTTATGTTGAGGAATTCTTAGAAGGAGTATTTATTATTAATTAGGTTGTAGGATGTAACAATAGTAATCGAATTTATACAAATAGATAAATGAATTAACACGTGAAAGGGTTATTTTAATTTACTGAATTAATTTTCGTTTTTAACGCCAAAGGAATTTGAGTTGAAAATTATTAGACCGCGTATTTTTTATTAACAGAAAAAAATTTACGGGATGTTTAAAACAAACGTAACAAATCTCTCCCCCCCCCCCTTCCCAGAAAAATTAACAGGTCGTGGTAGGAAAGCCAAAGTATAGAAGCGGTAAGTATCAAACTACAAAAAAAGAAACCCAAACAAAAAAAAATTTAATTACAAAAAGAAACTAAAAGAAAACTCGTTACGAAAACAACAACCAAACAAAAAAAACCGAAGAAGAGAAAAAGGATACCCAAAAAAAATAAATAACTCTCGTCCTGCTCGACAGATCGATAATAGAAGAGAAAGAGAAAGAAAAAACAAAAAAGGAAGGAAGAAAGGAAGGACGGGTAATGCACAATCAAGGAGGACTAAGGTAAGGTGACCAGATTTTTAGACGGGCAAAGCGGTACAACTTTGAAGAGGGGGGGGGGGTACAACAAAAATTTTCATACACAATAAAAATAATATCGTAATATTTTTTTATTTTTAACATAAGTACAATTTATAAATATAAAAAAATGTATAATATTTTATTCCTTGACATGAGTGAATTTATTTGAGTAGATTGTTGTCTTTTTTAAAATATTGTAAAAATCTTGACAAGAATTTGTCAAATTATATTTGACACATAAAATGACTTGCAAAGTTTCAACACTTAATTTTGGTTTTTCTTAATTCTAAAAGTCAGGACATTTGAAAAACGTTGCGGGACGCGGGACAAATTGTGAAAAATCGGGACTGTCCTGCCAAAAGCGGGAGGTCTGGTCACCTTAGACTAAGGTGCAATGGCCTCAGCACCGAAGAAAAGTCGTCAAAGGACGGATGTTTCTTGTAAAGAAACAGGAAAGTCTTCGACCTCAAAAAAAGAAACGAAACTAGGAAAAAAAACAACAGTGTAAGCCAAAACAGGACCCAAAGCTCAGGCCTTGAGTATGTAAGGGAATAACAAAGGAGAACGAGAGGAAGAGAAAAGGAGTGGTTAAAGAAACGATGTACTATGAACTGTGGTACTTGAAGCTGAAGAACCGAAGAAAAGAAATGCTAACTAGTCCTACAGTCGACTGAGTCGTGGCTTCCGAAGAAAGAAGGACGGATGGACGAAACATAATCGGACTAGGGACCGACAGCAAGGAAATCCAGCAAAAGGATAGGAAAAGGAAAGTGGAACGAAAGGAACGAGAGAAAAAAAGAAAAAACCAAAAGAATAACACCAACACCAAGTACAAAACAAAAAAACCCTCAGAATCGTCTAAAAGAAAATAAAATAGAATCCCAGTGTAGTTATGTATGAGTATGTGGGTGCGTGTACGTGTGTAGGTGTGTGTGGGTGTGTAAGAAGTACGCGTGTATGTGTTATGCGTGTATAAATGGTACGTGTGTGTATGTGTGGGACCGCTGTAGTCGCCTCTTACAACAGGGAGGTCGTACCATGGGGCTATTCTATTTCCGGAACCACACGGGTGAAAGAAAAAACAAGAAAAGAACAAAAAAAAAGGACAACCAAACAGAAATGTGTGGATGTATGAAGTGTGTGCGTTTATTGAGTGTGTGTATGTGTGTATAAAGTGTGTATGTGTCTGTGTTGGACCGCTGTAGTCGCCTCTTGCGATGGGCAGGTCGTACCGTGAACTATTCTATTCCCGGACCCACACGGGGTGAAAGAAAAAGAAAGCAAACGAAAACCCAGCAAAACCGGGAAGTAAACCGAAATCGTAATGTCCAAATATCATGTCCGAAGGAGAGCAAAGTCGTCATAATCTGGGGCGCGAGGACTAGGTATTGCGCTTAAGGCGTTTACGCCGCCAGAAAGAGAACGAAACGAGATCAAGGACATTAGGGTTTCGCCGGCATATGTTCTCAGGTTCGGAAGGAGCATAGAATAATGTCTGCCTTTTGTGGGCAGCTTTCTGCAAATCAGGAACAGCAGGAAGTGTAGGAGTTGTAACACGAGGTTGAGAAAGAGGTGGCGAAAATGGAGATAGTAGTGGTTGTCGTAATTTATGGAACTCAGAACACGTTATAGAAGAAGGTTGTTTGTTTTTAGAATTGGTGGTAAGAAAGTCAATAGTAGAAAAGGAAACATCATGGTCTGTCCGAACATTCACGGTAGAAAGAGAAAAAGTACTGGCTGTACGAGAATCAACCCTACGAAGAGAAACACAAGCAAAGCACGCGACAGTTAGGTTAGATAAAGGGACAGAAACAGATAAAATTTCATCGACGTTAGATAAAGGACTAGAAGTATCACAGTTAGGACAGGAAACAGCATTGGCTGTAGGAATATCACCGTTAGGAAAAGGAGCAGTATCCGCTAACACCCCAGTAACATTACATAAAGGAACAGAATCAGGTAGAACTTTGACGACGACAGCAACAGGGGTCACCGCTATGGGTTCACTGACTTCAACAGGATCTTCTCTATCCGTATTAGGAGTTATCGTCAGTTCAGCTAAAGCTGTTATTATAGACACGGCAGTAATTTCTTGGGTAGAATCATTTGAGAAAGTGGGACAAACTCTTGATAAGCTAAGTCGAAGTATGGGTTGCGATGGTGGTGCAGGCACAGTTTGGGGTGAACACCCCAGTAACATTACATAAAGGAACAGAATCAGGTAGAACTTTGACGACGACAGCAACAGGGGTCACCGCTATGGGTTCACTGACTTCAACAGGATCTTCTCTATCCGTATTAGGAGTTATCGTCAGTTCAGCTAAAGCTGTTATTATAGACACGGCAGTAATTTCTTGGGTAGAATCATTTGAGAAAGTGGGACAAACTCTTGATAAGCTAAGTCGAAGTATGGGTTGCGATGGTGGTGCAGGCACAGTTTGGGGTGAAAGTGAATAAGTAGGGCGTGCAGAAGGAGGGGTTGAAAAGGATGTAGAACTAGAGATGTAAGAAATTTTGTTCGAAGCTATATTTGTCGAAGAGGGGTATGTTTTGATAATCTTAGCAGGATGACCTGGATGAGGGACAGAAGAGAACGTAGAGTGAGCAGCAGAAGAAATTAGGTAATTAGAGGTGAGACAGAATTTGAAGGATTATTCAACGACCTATTAGTAGTAGGGCGACAGTTTGGACAGTTGCGGCGAGAAACTCTCTTATATCCGCAACCATGGCAATGGAGTACTTGAGGACGAGTACAACGTGTCGAAACATGACCAGGTTTGTCGTAATCAAAGCATACGACTTGACGAGTAGAAGTAGAATTAGGAGGAAGTACCGTAGAACGTACGTAAGAAGTATCGGATCTACTCGTAGGCGTCGGAGAAATCTTAACAACTCGGTCATATGAAGAAAAAGTATTTTCCTCAGTAGTAGTATACTTATACGAAAAATCCGGGGGTTCAAAATGTTGAATCAGTAAATTAGACAATGACTTCCAGTCAGAAAACCTATGTACCACAATACCAAAGTAACGCTTTAGACTCGAACAAATCCACTGTAGACTCAAATAACTGCAATTCGGACACACGGTGAGTTCGACCCGTCTCAAAAAATCATGTACGGTAAGAGTGTTCGGGGCACCAGAAAATTTTAAATTCCACTCCCACACTTGAAGACCTTGATGGGAAGCCGAAAAAGAAGTCATTTTGAGTACAGACAAGAAATAAATTGGTAGAAAGTAACTAAATAAAGGCTAACCGTAACTCGATAGTAGCCAAAAAAAATATTGCGAATACAGGGCAATCTAAAACACATCCGACGAATAAACTTCAGAAACACCAATGGAAGCGAAACAACAAAACAGAAATTGGAATAGGGCTGTAGAATAAAAGAACAAAATCGGAGGAAAAAACTAACTCTAGACGTGACTGGGAGAACAAAATGTACAGAGAGGGAAGGAAGAAAAAGAAAAATCTTGCGTGCCAGCGTTTTCAATGGACTAGGATTATTGGCGAAAACACAAGTTCAATAATCTAAAAATCAAGAAGATCAAACCCACGCAGTAAATAAAGAAAAGAAATAAATAAAAGTTCGAGCGTAAAGGACGAAAACATAATCATTATCAGGCCGAGAAAAGGATACGGTAGTAACTTGGGCCGCAATCAAAAAAATCAAGCCAGAAGCGAAACAGAAATTGGGCCAGAAATTAAGCGGAACTAAATCGGAATACCAATTAACGAAAACCCAAAATCGAAGCAACAGAAAAATTTACTACCACAAAATCGGGACCAAAGTTCCACGAAACAAAATCGGAGCACAAGAAAATTAACTAAACAAACTCGCAGCTCCACGTCAGTGCGTCAGAAATTATGCTACGTTTAGCGACGTAGTCTAAAAAAAGAAAATAAAAACGAGGAAGAAAAAGAAGAAATTGACCGGGCTCAATCGGCAAGTGGGCGGGGTATTATACCTACAAAAAAATAAGGAAGGCCTGAAATAAAAATATACTCACTCACACACAAGCAAACATTTACAAACTAAAAACCTCTAATTTAAGAAGAACCGAAATTATATACAGAACACAATAGTACCAAAAATGAACAATTCGTAGGTACACAATATACATATTTACGAAATAAAAAAGAATCATTTTTAACCTGGCGAGCTGAAGTTTTTAGGTCACCCCCTATATTAATCTTCAAACAAGAAAAAGGAACAAAATTACCCCACTAAAAATCACAGCTCGAAATAAGCATTGTAAGTACGGAATTCTATACATAAAATTATCCTAATAAAGAAATCAGTAAACATTATAATATCCTCACACATACAAACAACCAGTCATTTTACCATCAACAAAGTGATGCATCCGTAGACCCGTGTAAGAAAATTAGTGTATAAACACTCACCCTCGAGTCGCCACCGAAGGGTTGGCTCTCACCGTCTGTAAAAACGGTGCGAAAGAGAGGTGCGCGTGATCCCGCCTTGGGGTGGCCCTCCCATCACAACAAGGGGCGGCTATTCATTGTGGCTTTAAGGGCCACCGGAAGGAACACGCTGTAAGGTGTGCGCGAACTTTTCATACAGAAAAACGGAAACAACAAACCATTCTACACCTGTTTTCGCTGTGTAGATTGAAAAGCAATTGAATATTAATTCCGTTTCACTAATGACCAGAGTTTAAAGTAATATTGTTGTTAAGGAAATAAAACTGGAAAAACATGGTTTATTGGGATAATGCGTGGCTATAATTCGATGAAGCTTTCAATGGAAAACACATAAGAATCAATTATCAGATACCTAGAACCAGTTATTGCCTGTTTAATTTTAGCATAAACTTTATGTTGAGGAATTTTTAGAAGGAGTATTTATTATTAATTAGGCTCTAGGATGTAACAATAGGCTTGCAGCAAGGCGGGCGGCTCCGTGGATCAAACAGGTTGGCGTATGACTGTTGATCTCAAGGCTACAGGTTTGATTCCCGATACGGACTGCTTGAAATATGATCTTGTTTGGATGAGAGGTACAATGTAGGTCTTGCGTGTTTGTCGTCACGCACGTTAAAGACCCCTACTTTACTTCGAATATCAAGGGTTCTGCAAAATTCAAAATTTTGAGGTAAAAAAAACTCGCTTCCTGGTCAAGTAGTATCTTCCGGTGGTGCATTGGAAAGTCAAATGTAGCGATTAGCTTACACCCACAGTAGTGAATAGAGTTTAGTATGTCCAATCATAAGTCTTGTTATAACTTCTTGACTTGTCGTGAATGTTTTAGCGCAGTAGTTCTGCTAATTTTGGAAACCAATAGAGACTGACAGTGATTGAACACTTGTTCCTGCTATTTGCTCTTTACTATTTGAAAATGTGCTTAAGGTCGTCTCAAGTAGCTGCGTTTACGTCAAATTTTTTGTTATTTGTGGCGAAGCGGTCATAGGGACCGGTCTCTAATTCCTATATATCCAGTACATCAAACAAAGATTGTTGTCTTTAGTCATCTAATTAAAGGCAGGATATCGGATACCAAAGTCTAATTTTTTATTGCAGATAAAGCCCTGACGACTCTGCACAAATAACCACTTAGGACTTGCCAGTTGGCGCAAGGTTTCCCAGATTGCGAACTATTTGCAGGGTGCAACGTCCACGTATGCCCGGTGTTATTGACTACTATTGCACACCCAATCCCCACATCAGATTTAGATGCGTCTGCGTATATGACCGTAGAGTCCCTATACTTATTAACTTCCAAAAACGTTTGAGAAAATTGGGTGGTCATAGTTTTGCGCTTGATTGTATTAGCACAATCTAAACGCACAGATGGGGTGAGTTCAGCCCATGAAGAATGTTTGATGGGGGATTTGATATAGGTTTTAAACAGATCGATATTAAAATATTCGAGCAATTCTCTTGTACGTACGTAATCGTTTTCCTAAAAGCATATAATTCATCATGTTCTCATGCGTATAAGAGTTTGTAAAACGGATGTTGGTATCGAGAAAGGTGTGGCAAATCTATATTTCGCCTTTTTCGCAAGACACTCCAACTATTGAAGTTTAGCACAAAGTACGAATAATCTCTGACAAACATTTTACTACACCCGCTCCACTTTCGAGGGCTGGAAACCATCCACTTACTAGCGAACGTGAGATTGCCTATAAAATAACCAAATATTCCAAAAATTGTAGCAACTCAACAGACTACGATCCATCTTTC
This sequence comes from Platerodrilus igneus, assembly GCA_036346225.1. Classification (NCBI taxonomy): domain Eukaryota; kingdom Metazoa; phylum Arthropoda; class Insecta; order Coleoptera; family Lycidae; genus Platerodrilus; species Platerodrilus igneus. The sequence goes on along the minus strand of JARFIW010001436.1, from coordinate 4,015,179 downwards.
CTGACTAACAAAGCAACACTAGAAAATTTTTCTTGATTTTAGTGAAAGTGGTAACGGCATATTTCGCTGATATACTATGACTAAGCTGGAAAGCGCCTTACATCAAACTAATAACAGCGCTCCCGAAGATGACGACATTACGTACGAAATGATACGTAGACAAACTTAGGGATCAACTTGCAGTACTAAAACTTTTAACCGCATATCAAATGAAGGCGCTTTTCCTAAATGTTGCCGATCGGCAATTGTTATTCCTTTCTTGAGCCAGGAAAACATCCCACTCTGTCTGCAATCTATATGCCAATATAGTTAACTAACTGCCTCTGCAAAATAATAGAAAAAATAGTTCAGACAAGATTAGAATGGTACTGGAATAACTACAACTTGCTTTCTAATGCCCATATAGGACTTAGGAAAAACCGATTTACCGTTGAACAGCTTTCTCTTTTGGAGAATCACATTCAAAGTATTTTTTCAGAGAGGAAACACTCTGTGGCAGTATTCTTAGACATTGTTAAAGCCTACGACTGCAATTGGAAACACGCCATTCTTTTGACTATACAAATAGGGTTTTCGAGGGCATTTTCCTATGTTTATTCAAAACTTACATGTAATTTTCCAATGCTTCACCCAAAGGTACTTCATTGGCCAGGAAGCGAGTTTTTTTTACCTGGAAAATTTAGAATTTTGCCGAACCCTTGCTGTTGCAAGCAAGGTGGGGATCTTTAACGTGCGTGACAACACTCACACACGGGACCTCCATTTTACCTCTCATCCGAACGAGGGTGTTTTTTTGTGAAAAATGCTCGCCTAACATTTTTCAAGCGGACCGTGTCGAGATTCGAACCCGGGACCTTGGGCGTAGTAGTCACACACATACCACTACGCCACGGAGCCGTCTGTTTATTCAAACCGCCAATTCCAAGTAAAATTTAGTAACTTCCTCTCCAAACCATTCATCTTAGAAAATGCTATCCCTTAGGGATCCACGCTAATTGCGACCTTGTTTGCAATGACTATTAGCAGTACCTTATCAGCTATTCCTACAGACGTTGATAGATCTATATACTTTAACGATCTTACTATCTTCCACTGCCACTCATCTATTACTGAGATTGAAAACCTTCCAAACGACTATTGACAACATCTCAAAGAAGGCTGACATTCTTGAATTTTAACTATCGGAAGAAAAAAGTGGTTGTGTTAATTTGTGTTGTATGGGCTTTGGAGAAATTTTGTGATTATCTTGAACGAGTTCGAATAAAAGTTGCTTCAGACAACCAACCCTTATGCTGGTTGATGTATTTAAAATCGCCCGTAGGCGATTGTCTCAGTGGGCCTTAATTCTACAATCCTACGACCTAGAGATCATGTATGCACCAGGAAAAACGAACCTTGTCGCCCATGCTCTATCACGACTGCCGTGCTCTGATCAAACCATAAATTCATGTGACTTACGCGATGTTTCTGTAGAAATACCCACACAAAATGCCGTTTAAATAGGCAGTGAACAGCTAGATGACCCAGATGTACAGAAAATCATTAGTTTGTTTGATGATCCTGCTCGAACCGACTTAGTTAAACATGCGAACCGTGGAAATATTATAAATAGTGGTTTTAAATTATAACAGTTTTATTGTATTTATTTAATTTAGTCTGCGTTTTGTGACTTTGATCTAAGGGAGGAGATAGAACGACCATTCGGGCCTCACGATGCAAGCGCAACTGTATCAGTTTTCCAAGAAAGCAAATTTGAAATTTTAGAGTCGAAACGGTTGTAACGGTTCTACATTTTTTAGTTATAATAATGAACATCTTTGAAATAATAGCGCACGTGAGACGCGGCGATTGGGAACTTTAAAAGAACTTAAAATTTTTACGCATACGAGATGAGAGTATAAAAAACTGTTGTGCCGACGCGTAACTTGGTCATTACCTCAAGAGAGAGTATTAGAGGGGTAAAGTTGAAATATTTTTTGCTAGACTGAAAATAAAATAAAGTGAAGTTGAACACCACTGTATTTAACGAATATTTAAAAAAAACTTATAATTTTTAGGGTAGATACAAAAACCCTTTCGCAGTAGAGAATTATAAAATTTTGTTACATGCCGAAATTCGGCATATAAACATTTTTATAAGTTCCTAATTTGTAAGTGATTTCGCGCCAATAATTTTAAAAGACTTGTGCGTGCATTTCCGTCCCTTGAAATAGTTGCGTTTGCGCTCGAGATTGCGCAGACGCAGAGTGAAAGAAAGTGGTGAATTTCCGACACGTCGGGACTAGTCAGCCAGACGTCGAGCCTAGTGGTTTATCTTTGTGCCGTCTCTTGTCTTCTTTTTCAGGTTATGTAGGGTTCCTGCCTTATACCTAATTATCGTTCCTCATACCAGTTTCCTGTGGTTCCGCTACTAAATAGGAAGAAGAAGACAAATTAAATTTGGATTCAACCGGGTGCAGACGGATGACCCACGCCCGAAATGCTCAACGACGCTCAGCTGCCGTCATAATAGCGTAATGCTGTAAGGAGTCCTACAGTTACGTGAGTACTTTTATCGTTTTTTGCATGTGATATAGTAATTTAAAACATTTATATGACGTAATACCTTATTTGCGCATCATTTTGCAAATATTTATTTGTGTTACCAACTGACGTAGTGGCTCTCATGCATTACCGCAGGGAGTGTAAGAATTTTTAATTTAACTTTTGGGGAAATTGATCAAACTAGAATCAGAATACTTCTATTCTGTAATAAATAATTTGTATCCAATAAGAATATTTAACAAAAGAAATAAATACTTTCACATATTTTACTCATATAAAAAATTATTAGTTAAACAAGATTTTGCTATTTAATATTTAGATCATCATCAGATCTGATAATCACGTACAATTTTAATGGAAAACAGTACTTTAAGTAATCTTAAAATAGTTATTAGTGAGAGTTACAAATATAACAAAGTATGAACAAAGATATTACTTCCAAGACAATGTACATTCGTAGTAAAAAATTAATTAATTAGCAAAAAGAAATTTATTCAGATGGGTACCGGGCCTTACAGGCAGGAACAATGGAGATTTTCGCGGCTCGAAACGTAGACGTTTGTGGAAAAGCGATTGTAAAATAAATCCGTTGTGTGATTTAGCAAAAATAAATTACCCTTAACTTCTAGCCGCTGACTGCTACCCTTAGATTAGTTGGGTCCAGGTTCCAGCTGGTTGCTTGCGGTGAAAAAAGGAACGGTCCCCAGACTGATTTTGTAGTACGTGACGGGTGAGTTCAAGTGTGATTGTCCGCTCAAGCATGCTTGAATATCAACGATGCAAGTATGCTCGATGGTACTTATAGGCTAGAAGGTATTTGTTGACTCGATGATATTTATTGGTTTTACGGATTTTGTTGGCTATGCAGAGTTTTGTTAGCCCTATAGAATTTTGTTAGCCCTATGGGATTTTGTAGACTCTAAAGAATTTGTTGACTATAGAGTTTTGTTGACTCTATAGAATTTGTTGGTCGGAAAGCTTTTGCGCATCAACGACTCGAAGATGTTGTGGAAGTCAGCGGATTGAAAATACGGCTTACAAAGACATTCTACCAAAGGAAATCTTATCGGAACAAATGCTTAAAGCCCACGCGACGTGTGTATGAAACAAGTTGAACACATTGAGGTATATTATGGACAATAAGGCGTTTAAACGGACTTTTGAAGGATTATATTGCCATTTACGAATTTACAAACAAGGTTTCAAAACACCTGAATTGTTTTCTATATGATTGTGGGTACAAAATATGGAACTTAGTTTTACAATTTAACCAAACTAGAAGATAACAAGTCGCATGTTGTGTTCTATATGGGATAAAGTGCTTATTACGAATTTGAAAATTCATCTAAATTTGCAAATAAATATATTTGGCGAATTTTTTAATTTTTTTTTTATTGCGATATTACCTCTATGCTGTTTCGAAAAGAAATTCTTTTATATAACCAAAAAAAAATTGTTCACTATACCTGTTTGTCCCAGAGGAAGATATCGAACAAAACCCCAAGTTGTTGTGGCGAAGTCAGCGATAGGTGGAAAAACATTACGACGCTCTCACCGCAGGACGCTATGGCCTAAATCACACCGTCACACGAACATCATCCCGTGTTACGCTTTTTTGGCGTCACGAGCCTTATTATAAACAATTAAACAGGGGATTTCCAATCCTAAATTGCAGCGTATTTTTTTCCTCTATAATTAACTAGTATAAGTTGGTTATAACTCAGTGTGGTATTGAATTCCCATGCATTGTCAGGAGCTATTAGGAATTGTTTGATATGTTTATTTTATATTTCATGTTAATGGAATATTAAATCAGACGTTTTCTCACGCTCAAAGTCGTGTGCATCATTGCTTCAACCAATGAAAATGACGATTTAGTTTTACACGTTGGTGCAACGGACGCTATGATCGTAGAAGATTACCTTGGAATTTTTATTGAACAAACGTGGTGGCAGTTAGTGCGTGAAATGCAGTTAATATATCTCTTAATACCTTACAGGTGTTCCTTGCATCAATGCTGTAGGTATTAATAACAAACTTCACTGCGAATTTGTAGTACATACGCCATAGAACCTAATAGAATCCGAGCGTACCTTGTTATAATGCATGCGCGACTGTGATAGTCTAAGGTATAACCGTTAAAGTCCCGCGCGCGCGTGTTTATAGCTACTACGACAGTTGGCAATACATACTAAACACGTACATAATATTGCGCAACAATATATTACGTCATAATTGCGTTTCAAATTGTATCACATACCGAAAGTATTTATTGTGATACCAGAGGCGCCTTTAAGAAAAAGACAAAATGTACTCACAAAATAATGTGGAGCTCTTCACGACCTTGCGGTTATTCTTGCGGCATGAGCCGTATTCATTTCCATTTTGGGTGTGGGTCGGGCTACGCCCTCGTTGAAGCCAGATTTTCTGTCTTCCCCCTTCGTGATCGTAGGTACGACGGAGCAATAGAGGTAGGGAACGATACAAGGTAGAGATACGATAAAGGAACCTTCATTACCTAAAAGAGAAAAGACAAAAAGACACAGATAAACCTCACTGTTCGACGTCTCGTTGACTAATGCCGTCGTGTCGGAAAACGCGCACTTCTTTGCTCATTTCATGTCTGCGCATTCTTTTGCGCCGACGCAACTGTCCGAAGTGACGGAAATGCACAAGTCTATTTTTTTTTAATATTTGGCGCGAATTCACTCGCAAATTAAAAAGTGTGCAATGCCAATTTTGGCATGTAACAATCTGCGAAGGACTAATACATAGAATTTGCTGCGTCTAAATGACCTTATTACGAGGATGACATAATTAGTTGAATCTTCCTTGAACTACCTAGATTACTCAAGGTGAGCTTGATTTATTTATTGAGTTGTTTATTTCTTTTGCTTTGAGAATGTGTGTAATATTATTAGGCCCTCTGTACAGTGACGCATTGAACTAAAGTACGTTTATCTGTAACTGTCATTAAGCTATAATACTCGTTATTACTGGCTTGTTATGCGCCGCTACCGGACGACTTATATAAAAGAATGTGTTGAATGCATTATAAATTCTCAAATTTGTAACCCGTAGGACTTCATCACACACCAGACCAAGCCAACGCTATGAAGTTATTTCCATTGATCTGTTCGGTTCACTTCCTGAAGCTGCTAACGGCTACCGTTGAGTATTGATATTACTCGATACTTGCACGAAATGGTTCAGTTGTTTCCTCTGAAGGAAACTTCTAGTGAAGTGTATGCTGAAGTACTTATAAATGAAGTATTCTTACGTTATGGAATGCCATGCAAAGTCATTTTGGACAAAAGAACTCGGTTTATTCCAGTTATTATACCAAACGCTATGTTTTGTTTAGGTATAGAACATCAATTAATTCCGTTATATCATGCATAAAGTAACCCGGTCGAACGTAAGATTTATTATGAGTATTTTTCTTAATCTTCTTTGGGAATTAAGCCACTCATAGTTTTTAAAATCATTTTTATATACGATCCTAGGTCATGGATCGAAACGTAAATAAAGATGATTTTAAAAACAATGAATGGTTTAATTCCCAAAGAAGATTTAAAAAAATACTAAACAAACCACGACAGACATACAGAGAGTATTTATTGTGAGAGTACATGCTCAATTTAATAATGTAAAAAGGGTAGTTTAGTCTCTATCGTTAACCTTTCATAATAAATAATCCTGTCCAATTCTAGTTCTTTCCTATATAAAGCAAGAGCGCACAGGATATCTACAAGGTCAAACTAAGTTTACTGCAATCGCGCGCTAATATATTTGAATTTTTTTAGAACTTTTTTAAGAATCGGTTGATTATTGTGCTTAGGATGGATCGTGCAACCATGGAAAGATTATAAAATATTTAGTGTTCTATGGAAATTACTTGATAGATTTTAGATGGAATTAGTTAAATTCAGGTTTTATACTATAGAACCGACGCGGAACAATATTGAATTGAAAGAAATTGAGCCATTGAACGAAGAGTGAATGATTGACAGTTACAAGGGTGTATTTAAAGAACGGACATAAATCGTTCAAAACAGATGATTCGGGTAATTTTTGGAAGCCTCTAATGACTTTGAAAGCTCTGTTAATTACATATATAAACTGTACGATCCGACAGTTATGGCAGCCTGAATTTAATCCATAAATTTGTCTATATAAATTGAATAGAATTGTTAATGCTTGAATACATAAATTAGTAACATACTGTTAAGAATGACAGTGCAATAGACATTGTTAGTTATTATCATAGGTGATCTCTGTACGGCATTTGGGTATATTAAGGATTCTCTGTAAATGATTGTGAATGATCAGGTTTAATCTGAACCCAATAAAGAACAAATTGAAATACATTCAGCGATGGGAAAGCACATCAACTACAAATGTATATCGTGTGTACTCGCTTAAATGTCTCAGTACTAAAAACGTTTTAATTAGTGAGTTCTGATTAAAGGGCCTTTTTTAATTGACTAATTAATTAGTATTTAATAAAACAGACGAAGGAAATGAAAAAGTTTAAATCAAGTTTGACTCGTAATCTAACTAAATTCTTAATCTTGAAATTGCTTTTAAAACTTTACTACCCTTAGTTGCTATTTTAATTTGAATTCGTGGAGATTAAAATAAAATTAGAAACTCAAACTATAGTTTGATTACAAATCAAAATTAAATTGAAAATTTTAAAGATGCCTGAGCTGGCGATAAATTTAGTAAAAGGTATCAAATACCGGAAATGATACAAATAGGATTTTCTTATCAAGAAGCTATAAATTATCATTCAATTCGCTGGATTTTTTTCATGAAAGTAAAGATTTATGACTGTCCAAGAAACCCTACTCATACGTTAGCAACACATCAATGAGCACTATCTCGATCGGATTCGTTACGGTGATTAGTTATGATTGGTATTGCTTAATAGTTTCATTTTGAAGGTTATAAAGCAAATACGTTTATGTCGCATTTCACTTGTAGTATGCAAAACGTTTGGGAATTTTATTTCGTATAGAACAAAAATTCTCGTACAAACCTGTGAGGTAATCGTTACAGTTTCAAACGGCTGTCTTCTTGTCTAAAGTTCTATGTCCAGTTATCTCTTTCGAGAAATTTACGACATACCTAACTGCTTTATGTGAAGCACTGTGTACTCTTTACCCTTGTATTGGCTAATCTCAACTGCTTCTACAAAAATACATGTTATACGGCGGGTAAGTCAGTGCGAAAAGCTGGTTGTGTGTATAAAAGCTTATTTATAATTAATATCATGAATCAGGGTCGGACTGGGCCGTAAGGGCCCGGGTGGCTGATCGCAATCCCGAGGCCCGAGACTAGATCATGGTGATGGGATACTATCGAAAAATACTGAGATACACAAATTGAGATAAACAAACTATAAAAAATTTATTACAATACTAAAATAAAGTAAAATAATAAGTAGGTAGTTACTAATAACAAATAATAATATAAAGCTAGCCAATCAACTTTTTTTTAAAAGAGGAGAACTTTCAGCTAAGCAGTTAATGACTCGATCGTAAAAGCTGCTGTTTTCGTCATCCTTGATTAGATCCGATTCTGTATTTAATATAATTAACGAATCTAACAGTTCTTGCCCCAGTAGAGAACGAAGTCTCGTTTTAATGCGCTTTAATGCTGAAAATCGTCTCTCACAAGTCACTTGCGTGAATGAAATTGTGAGAATTACACAATATGCAACATATAAGGTGGTGTACGTGCTGATATGCATGTTATACTGTGATAAAAGTTTACATGCACTTGGTATGCAACTTTGACAGACGTCCAAACCACTTACGGAAAAACACATGGCGTCCTTTGCTGCCTGGTCTAAGTCTAAAACATCTTCGTCGTTTTCTTCGTCGCTTTGTGAATCTGAATCTTGCTTATGCTGCCTAGAAGAAATGTGCTCATCCCAAAGAGTTTTAGACAGTTCCTTAAAATTATTTGCAAAAGATTCCAGTTCTTTTGACAGCAACTCTCGATCAATATTTGCAATTGATGCGATAGACTTCAGTGCGTCATTAGGAATCCCATTTTCTTTGATTCTATTGAAGTTTTTCGGGTCCAAACAAGCGGCATCTTTCATTAAATCTTCGTTGCAGATGAATTTTTCGTTTATTTTAACTAAAGCTGTATTAATAATGACTTTGTAGACAGAAATAGAATAAAATCTCTTTGGGTCTGTAGCCAATAATGTTACTTCATCTTCACATAACTGGTCATGTTTCTTCGGTTTTTTAGAAATTCTTCGTAACGGTAACGTGGTTTGTATGTCGAGATCAATGTTTTCAGCGTGCATCAAGTCTTGAACATCGGATGCAAATAAACTTGCAGCTTTGAAAACATCATCAAAAGTATCTAAATATCTTCGTAAATCAATATCTAAACATTTGATGAATCCCCAAGCTTTAAGATAATCCAATGTAGGGGTTTGGAGATATTGGCTTACTGGGGTTGATAGGTCAAACATTTTCTTGAATGTGAAGGCTGTCAGGATTGTTTCGAATTTCAAAAAAGAAACCACCAAAGCCTTTGCTTGGAACGTAACCTTTGGCTCGAACTCCGTGCTCGATGACATGGCACTTAAAGTTTTTATCAACGCCACATATCGAGTTTTCTCCATAACAGTGGTCAAGGCTTTATCTTTAGCCCACCATCTTGTTTTTCCGATATTCTGTAATCGTCTCAATTTGTCTTGTCCAGCTGTTAATTCTGAAATTTTCTCCACCCATAGAGATGTGCGCTTAAATGATTCATGAATAAATACACTGGTAGACTTCAAGAGCCCAAACAAATTCTTGGCTTCAGTACAGCTTGACGTAGCGCCTCCCAGCACTAAGCTTAAAACATGTGCATAACAATGTGTGAAAATTAATTTTGGCACTTCTTTCTTCAGTTTTGCTTGAAGACCTTAATTGTTATTTATAAATGTTGCAGTTCCGAATTCATCGAGTTTTTAACCTCTATCGCCCCAGCATGCTTGGTGCCGTGTTAGCTAGATCCAGAAAACCGCGTAAATTGCGAATTTTACGCGCTTTTTCCGCGACCTTACCTCAGCAGATCCGTGGCTTGCATAGTCAGATCCGTGGCGAGACAAATTAAAACAATTTTTTTCACTTCCTATTATATTTATGAGGGTGCCTCATCGACAAAATGTTTTATTTTTCAGCCCTCTTTTGCCACATAATTTTAGTTTTCTTCTGTAATTAAAAAAAATAATAGCCACGGATCTGACGTGAAGAACGTTTCTTCCAGCCGCGTATGCTTGGTGCCGTGTTAGCTAGATCCAGAAAACCGCGTAAATTGCGAATTTTACGCGTTTTTTCCGCGATCTACCTCAGCAAAAAAGTCCCAATCCTTCGAAATCATGACAGATTCCTGTAGGGTTTCTTGCTTTAGTTTATTTAATAAACGGCGGAATAAACACTATTATTATTATTAATAATAATAACCACTGTAATAATTAAAAAAAGCAAAATAAAACTCCCATTATTTTCCGGCAATTTTCCGAGTATTGCATTTATTAGAGGACGCAATTTTATTTTTGGGACATGTGTGGGGGGTCAATAGAAGCTTAACCTCAAGTTTTTGGGGACGCCACCCTTGTCCCCCAACCACCATCTTGAAAAAAAGGGTGAAAACACTTTTTTATGCGTCTTACAAAAAATTCGTTATGTCATAATTTGTAGCAAATTGTTTTGCCTACAAATATGTCTACATAACTTTTTGTCCTAAATTAAAAGTTAGAGAAGTTATACATAAGCAAAAAGGATTTTTTATTTTTTGCTTATAACTTCTTTAATCTTTAATTTAGGGCAAAAAGTTATATTAACATATTTGTAGGCAAAGCAATTTTCTACAAATTATGACTGTACAATTTTTTTGTACGACGCATAGTTTCCGAGACATGCACGCGGGCAACCGTAGCGCAGGGGCCACGCTGCGCGGGCCCCCTGTGCTACGGTTGCCGCATGCCTCGCAACCCAGGCCCGTGGGGGGCCCGCGCAGGCTGGAGCCCGGCTGGCAAATGCCACCTCGACTGTATGGCCAGTCCGACTTTGTCATGAATAACAAGGTATATTAGATAAACAATGAAAGTTCAGATATTTGTAAACTTAAATCGTTTAATTAAAACGTTTATTACGGTAATCATTATGCTACAGCTGAAGTGTGTTCAATTCTTGATGCAACGTACTTGTACAATCGGCGTCTAGAATCATTCCAGGAGGCGGAGTTCAACGTCCAAAGTTAACTGGTGGTATAGAAACTGTTTGTGTGTCCGAGAGGTGACGTTGAAGTTGTTTTGAATTCAACGTCAGCGATCATTAAAACACACTGAATAAGCTAGTACTTGTGATGCGCGTGTTGTATTTATGCATATGTGGTGTAGTATGCTACGTACAATGACATAGCCGGAAGAAAACATAAATATACCAGCGCAGTTGGTTCTACATAAAAAGAATAATCGGGCCTACATAAAATACTTTGGCCTCCACCTAAGAGCGATACACACAAAATCTACACCTTTGATAGAGGAGAAACGTGCATCGCTCTTGGAGTAACAGAACGAGTAGTTTTTACAAGCGCATCGACGCACAAGCTACAGAATCCAAAGTTAAAATGAGTTCAAAATAACACGAACTCGCAAAGCAAACATCTGCGTTATTGACACGCGATTGAAGCTGGAAAACACGGTTTTACCGGAGAATAGTAGGATATATTATTTCGACAAATCTTTAGATGGGAAACCCACTAGAACGTAATATATGTTATCGGAAGGTATAATGCGCTCACGGATACTTAAAACAGGATCTTGACTTATTTAAAGTTTATCATAAACTTGTCGTTTTCAAGCAAATAGATTTAAGTTGAGAAATTATTTGAAAGCGTATTTATTGCAGAAAAATAAAATATACAGGATGTAAACTATTTAATTGTAGCTGTTGGATGGTAAGGTGATCTAGATATGGTAATTATAGGGAAGGGCCAATTGCTTTTTGTATCAATGCCGATGGCAGTGTAGCGGTTATGTAATAAATAAAGCAACTACGGCAAACTACTTAATAAAGGATATAAATACCTTAAAGCCTGTGCCGCTCTGGGCAATAAAAGTCACACACAAAAGGTTAGCGGACAACCAAGAACACGCACGTTCGGTGTGGTGTCGCCTTCAGGGCTCTCGTACAACTGTCTTCTGTAAACGTCCGAGTACGACTGACTGTTACTTCACGCACTCGCACTACCGGCATAAGGTTTCGCTAAAAACTGTAGAGTACCCGCACTAATGGTATTTATTGTCACCACTACCAAATTGTTCAATGATGACGTAACAGTAGCATAAACTTGTCGTTTTTAAAGCAAAAGGGATTTGAGTTGGAAAGTATTAGACAGCTCATTTATGAATTAGTTAAGTGGACGGATGTGAGAATTGCAACGTAGTTGATTTAACAAAATTATCGTAAAGCGAACTTAGGAATCAACAAGGGAAATTTTAAAAGCGACATTGGAACTTAACGACCCTCCCCCCAACAAAATTAACTGGTCGGGGTAGGAAAACGAAAGGACGAGTTTACAGGATAAAAAAAACAAAGAGAAAAGAAAAAATTGCTTAAAACTAAAAGAAAAATCGTTACAAAAACAAAAGAAACCCAAAAAAAGAACCACCCAACAAAACACAAAAAAAAACTTTTATCCGGCTCGAACGACCAATAATAGAAAGGGAGAAAGAAGAAGAAGAGAAAAAAAGAAGGGAAGACGGGTAATAAGTAATCAAGGAGAACTAAGGTAGAACCTCAGCACTGCGGAGTCGTCAACGGACGGATGTTTCTCACAAGAAACAGTAAGGTTATCAACCTCCAAAGAAGAAAAGGAACGAGGAAGAAACCCAACAGTGCCAACCAAAACAGGATACAAAGGTCAAGCCTCAAGTAACCAAAGGGACAACAAGGGAGAACGAAAGGAAGAGAGGAGGAACGCGGGTAAAAGAAACGATGTACTATCAGCTGTGGTAACCAAGAGTTCAAATCCCGACACGGCCGACTGCTTGAAAAATGGCAGGTGAGCATTTTTCACAAAATTACGCCCTCGTTCGGATGAGAGGTTAAATGGAGGTCCCGTGTGTGAGTGTTGTCACGCACGTTAAAGATCCCTACCTTGCCTGGAACGGCAAGGGTTCGGCAAAATTCTAAATTTCCAGGCAACAAAAACTCGCCTCCTGGCCAATGTAGTACCTACAGGTGGAGCATTGGAAATGTAAATGAACTGTGGTAACCAAGAATCGTAATTGAAGAACCAAAGAAAAAAATAGCTAACTAGTCCTAGAGTCGACTAAGTCGTGGCTTCCGAAAAAACGTTACGTTCCTCCTCTAAAACTAGGACCATCGGCAGCCGGATATCCTAGTCGTCAAGGAACAACGATCAGCGGATTTGCCTTATCAGTCCGGACCATCGGCAGCCAGAAATCCAGATGTTGAAAAGGCAATGTAAGTGTGTAAATGGTGTTTTGTGTTTGCACAGTGTTTGAGAGGTGTTTTGTGTGTGTGCGTGTGTATGCGCGCGCGCGTGTGTGTGTGTGTGTGTGTGTGTGTGTGAAGCGTGTTTGAAATGTTAATTTGTGTTTATGTTTGCCCAGATTGCCAAAAAATTGGATTGAATTGGTACAATTTTGTACATGTTTAAACTTAAACTATTACATAAAAAATTAACTTCTTTCAGAGGAAAGGATTTGTTTGCTGTATTATTTGCCTCAGGTATGTGTAAGTTTAAGAATTACGAAATATTTTTAACGAAATCGCATTCATACTTTAAATACATTTCGTGATAGTACAGAAGTAGTACGAAGTCAAGCCATTAAGTTTTTGAATTTCCTTTGTTAGAAAAGTTGACTAAGAATAATTATTACTTAATGTACATTTTTACTATTTTCGTGAAACGTATTGGAACAATAGAACTTATTGAAGAACCTGAGGAAATACGTCTTGAACTTCTGCAATTTTTACAAGCAATTATTTTGGGGTATTCTAATACCGAACTATTAAAACAATTTTAAAGGACTTTATTATCATTTTGTGTGAAAGTGTCAAAGATAAGCATCCAGAGGTGAAAACAGTAATATGTAAATGCGTTTCAAATTTATCAAAAGTATTGCCAAGGGATTTCCATCTGCAAGCTGAAAGTTTGGTGAAACCAGTCTTGACTACTTTTGGATATCGTCATTATAAAAGACGGGTCAAAGCATATGGTAAGATCTGAGCGATCATATGGGAGAGGGGGCGATATTTGTTTTGCTGAATTCCTCTAAAGATGGTTCAAGTGTCGTAGAATCTTCAAGGGACGAAGACAGGAAGCCGGAAAGTGCTCCTTTTGAACGCATCAATCCAAGCAGCATTTGTTTACTAGATTCTCTTTCTGTGTATTGATAATTTGTTTTTCTGTGAGTCAGCTTACATAGTTGTCACGTTACAATTTACAGGGCAAAAATGTTGCATTCATTTTTGGTATAAAAATTAATTTGTAACCGCGCAGTCATTCTAGTTTTTTTTTTAAAGAGAACTAGGTAGACATATATTGCTTATATTTGGTTTCATTGTGTGAGAAATTTTGCATAAGCAGGAACTAATTATAAAGTCTAGTTTAGGTATATAAAATGTGGTTACATGATTGTTTTCAAGTCACACCGAGATAAACAAAATTTGTGCACAAACAATCTGGTTAATCTATATTGCATTTGTTTAATGTTATGAATATACTATTGGCGACAATTTTTATTGTTAGGTAATTAGCACTAGCATTGACTGTCCATAAGATCTTATGTATTAAAATGTAGAGTTACGCTATTGTTTATATGTAACGTTATTACAAAATTCTTTACCGCTACTGCGAAATGTATTTCGTCTGGTAGATAGTTTTTCTTTCTTTATTGCTGTTGTTTACTATTACATTATTTTCTCGGTCTTTAATTATCAAGAGTTGCTTTTAAGGAGTGCATGTGGACACTTTGCAAGCATAAGTATTTTTAATTTTTGTTTCTGGTGAATATAGAGTATTTAAGAAATTGTATTAAACAAGTGACTGAAAACAATCCGTATAATATTTTTGTGTTAATTTCTGTTTTATGTGAATACTAGAATCGAGGTTAAAAATTAGTGTGAGGTGACTAAGGAGGGTATTAACTATTTTTGCGAAGATTTTTGTACTGTGTAAATCCTCCGAGATATATTGGATAAAAATTGTTTTCTCTGTGGGTTGATTTTTCTTTCTGTAACATGGTTTTTAAAGGTTTTGTAAATAAATTTTCTCTCTTGAGGTTTTCGTTTTCTTTTTCTGTGATCTACACCACTCTACGACTTTCTAGCTGGCACGGCATTTTTTCGATTCCTTTTTTGTTATGGTACTCGGTAGGGACTATTTTCGTGGCGTACGGTATTTTTTTTTGCCCGCACAGAATACCGTAACAACTTTCCAAACTTCTCCTTTAATAATCGTCCCGTTAGACTTCTTTACGCTAATATTCTTTCCATGTCTTTCGTTTTTGATAAAATTCCTAAACGTTTTCTGTATTGTCTTTTTTTGTCAGAATTTAAAGTTAGATTTAGTAGGACGCAGGTTTGTTTACGTTTGCACTTGTTTAAGGCAATGCCAATTTGCTTGCTTAATTTGTATTTGTCTTTTCTATCTGCTTTAGCGTACAATACATTGCAGTTTTTGTTTTATCCCTTGATTCTTGTATAAAAAATTACTTTACACCTGGTACAGGATACATTTTGTATATTTTCTGAAACAACTAAAAAGAACCTTAATTTTTCTTATTCCAAAATGAGTGATCATTATTTTGTAGCGAAAATTATTTGCACAAACACCAGTTCGTTATTTTCAAACTGATTATACAAACATTTTCAACAACTCGTAGTTACAGTGGAATTCTAAAAGCTCTCACAATAATTTCGTTCCAGCTGATCGCTAACAGTACAAGTATTATCTTCTTAAAATTACGATGTTATATTTATAATTACTTGCAATGCAAGCATTAAAATTAACTGCGCAAGCAATAACTATTAATTTATATAATCACTACAGTAATTTTTATCATATAGAGTATTTTATATCAACAGATACCTATATCACATATGTACGGCTATTAAAGCTTTAAATTAGAACAAGTATTATAATCAAAGCTTCCATCAAACTCGTATCAAAGCTTCAATTACAACTGACTTGTAATATTCACGACAGCAATTTGTGTACATTTAATTATACTAGTTATTTCGAGAACGTTCTCGAGATTTCCTATTGTAATCTAAATAACATTTAAATGCAAAACCCTTATACCTGTCAATTTAAGTTCATCTGCAAGATGTGGTACCGAAGGGTTAGTCAATCATCTTTTGTGTACTACAATACGTTGTAATGCCAATAGTTTCAAATGCTTTAAAATGCTTTTCTGTACCCAAACAAATTAAATATAATCCTCTAAAAATAGTAATGTTCCATTCTTTTCAAGGTTCTTTTTTAGTATCGCGTTGATTGATGGAATTTTGTACAACCACTTTATAATTATATCTATGAACCCATTTTAGCTTCAAAAGCTTCCTGATAAGCATAGTATCCCATATTTTTAGCCACAAATGCAGAAACACTAATCACACCAGTTATATATTCATTAGTTGGTGGTGAGCTTTACAATAATTTACCATCATCATCATTAGGTCTTCAGTCCTGGAATTGTTTAGACGCGTACCCTATTGTGTGTTAACCTGACCATTTTCTTGAAATTTTCAGTTTGCATCTTTCAGTATCTGCGTGCAATAGTCTGATCTAAGTCTACCCGCTACCTCCTTTTTCCTATCTCTGCTTGTAATATATCCCGCACTATTCCCCAAAAATGCCTTAGAACGTATCCTGCCCTTCTATTTCTCCTATTTTTTTGTTTTTCACAGATATCTCTATTCCCCTACTGTTTCTATAACCTCTATCCATACTATCATCCTCAACATCTGAAGCACAACATTCCAAAAGGTTTCTACCGTTTTTCTGTCTGCTTCTCTTACTACCCCTATTTCTTAGACGTACTGCGCTGTGCTCCACACATATGTATTCAACAATTTTCTCCTTGTTTCTGTTTGTTGTCTTCGAACATAGTCGTTACTTTTTCTTGTTAGATGCGGTTCGGTTCCCCATCTATTGTTTACAAACATATACCCTATTTTTCCTATATTCAGTAGTATGTGAAGGGAGTTAAGGAGCCTGCGGCTATACCAAGATTCACAACACTTGAACATTTGCCGAATGAATAGTTTTCCAATATATTCTTTCGCAACAATCAACATTGGTTGAAAATGTTTCAAAACCAATACCTGCAGTTGTTTATAATAATCATTAGATGTAAGTGCCATTATTCTTTTCGTCATTACGTTTTTCGTCTTGAAACTGGTCGGACCTCACTTATTTCTATTCTGAGCTAACCTACACCGCTCCCTGAAATTTTTACATACTGCTGGGTTCCCTTCTGTTGTTTTCTAATTATATGCCCTATTTCACCAAGGTTCAGTGGTATGTGAAGGGGGTTAAGCAGTCTGTAGCTACCAAGAATCCCCCAACACTTAGACATTTGCCGAATTAATAGTTTTCTAGTAAATCCTTTGGCACAATTTAAATTAGTTAAGAGTATTGGGAAATCAATACTGTAGTTGCTTATAATTATCTTCACGTTTAAGTACAGTTATTTTTTTCGTCATTAGGTTTTCCATCTTGGAATTGGTTGGACACGTACCTCCACTGATTTGTATTCTGAGCTAGCTTGCATATTTCCCTGAAATTCCCACAGCCTACATCTTCCATTATCTGTGTGTAATAGTCTAACCTAGGTATACATCTACCTCTTTTTTTCCTATCTGTGCTTTTAATATATTCCGTACTATTCCCGCATGCCTTTTTTTTATAGTTATCCGAACCCGGTGCAGAGGAAAGCTTTTATAGCCAAAGTGTGGGACTCTCCTGGTTACATACCCACTAAAACCACTCCCCTTGGCGGGTGCGTCTGCTAAACGGCTCCGCCGCACTGCAGCCTAAAAAGCTTATTGTGCTGACCCTGGTTAAGTATTATACCCAATTTGCAAAGCTTGCACCCCGAGTTACAGAGTTCAGGTCCCTTGATGAGCGGATGAGAGAGTATCGACTTTCTTCGGGTCTAACTTTGGTCGCCTGAATAGGCGCTGTCTCATTCTACCCAACGCATCTAGATGGTGTCGGTGTGGAAGTCTCCGAACGAGGTCTTTTACTGACTTCGCTTTCCTTCTGCACCGACACCTTCTTTGTGAACGAGTGTCTCCGTCCAAGTCCCAGTTTCGACTTTCTTGGCTTGCCTCAGCTTCCTACGCTGAGCACCCAAAAGCCTCTTTGCTTGCAGTCTAGTGCTTGCAAGTTTCTTTATTGTTTTCTCCTTGTCTGGTGTATCAGACATCGGTCTTGCAAGCGGACTTGCATCCCGGATCTACTCCACCTCCATGGATATGTTTTGGTTACCTGAGGGGTCTCCCATTGCTGGTTCCACTTCTTCAGGTTCTGTTTTATTTTTGGTACTAATATTATTTATAATTGTTCCCATGAGTAAGGGGGGTGTAATGGTCA
The DNA here is from genome assembly GCA_036346225.1 of Platerodrilus igneus. Lineage (NCBI taxonomy): Eukaryota > Metazoa > Arthropoda > Insecta > Coleoptera > Lycidae > Platerodrilus > Platerodrilus igneus. Next base: position 3,996,981 of record JARFIW010001436.1, on the reverse strand, counting down.
CCATGACAGGTGCCCCCTGTTGGCATGGAAGGCGTGAATAAAACGGGGTGCCACCCTGTTCCCCGAGTTCTGGACTGATTAAGACTGGTTAACTATCCAGCCACGCATCCCTTGGGCTCAGTCCTTCGCCATAGGATTTAGGATTTTTAGCGAGGTTGTCTCCTCTTGGTTCGGGCGGTTAAGCCAAGACCGCACACCCTCTTGCCCGTAAGACATGACCACGACGGCATGGAAGGCGCGGTGTGTCGGTGTTGCAGAATTGCCCCACCGGCTTCGTTTACCTCAGTGCATGCCCATTAGCCACGAAACTACGGGTTGAGCTGAGGGGTTTGGTCCGCGGGATCGTTTTCAATTGGCTAGGGGAGGATTTTATCCCGCTCTAGCACAGTCTCTTGCTCTCTACCATGTTGTGGGTCTTATACCACTCAGGCACTGGGTCACTGAAAGAGATAAGCTTATCACGATCCTTCCCAAAGTAGCTAGCCAATCCCTTGGTCATATATCCTGGGATTTCTCCTATCCGCCACCTGGAGACACGCCCAATGGATAACCAACCGCATGGGTCCCTCATCCCTTAGTATGTGGCCTATTATCCTATCTCTCCTATTTTTTACTGTTTTCCACATACTTCTTTCTTTCCCTACCATTTCTAGTACCTCCTTGTTTTTAACTTTGTGTGTTTATGATATCTTTATCATACGTCTGTAGCTTCACATTTCAATCTTTTTCTTGTTCGCGTCTCCTACTGTCCAAGTTCTACAGCCGTACAGTACTGTGCTCCACACATATGCTTTCAGCAATCTTTTCCTTCTTTCTGTGTGTGTTTTTGAACACAGTAATTACATTTTCTTGTTAAATGTATCACCACCTTCTGCTAATCCTTGTTTTATATCTTTTGCGCTCTTCCCATCTTACGTTTTTAGCTTCCCAGGTAGCAGACATTATTAACCTCATGTAAGTTCTCGTTACCTATTTGTATTCTAATTTTTAATTTATTTTCCCCTTCATTGCATACTAGTGCTTTAGTTTTATTTTTGTTAATTTTCATACCTTATCTCTGTTAGAACTGTTTCTATTTCATTAAGAGTAGCTTCTAACTCTTCCTTGCTGGATGCGAATACCGCTATATCATCTGCAAATCTAAGCATATCAATTTTTTGTCCCTGCATAATAATTCCAAATGTCTTCTTGCATTTGACATTATTCGCTGCCTCTTCGATGTACAAGTTAAAAATTATTGGGGATAGGGCATATCCCTGTTTCACTCCTTTCCTAATATTTATTTCTCTACGTTTTTGTTCTAATTCTATTACCGCTGTTTGTTCTTAGTATAAACTGTGTACTATCCGTCTATCCCTATATCTCATTCCAATCTTTTTGAGTACTTCGAAGATTTCTTCCATTTTACATTGTCGAATGCTTTTTCCAGATCTGCAAATCCTATGTATACGATTTCCCCTTTTTCTATTGTTTTCTCCATTATCACCCTCGGAGCTAAAAAGCCTTCCGTATTCCCATGTTTCGCCTAAACCCAAATAGATCTTCCCCTAGTATTTCTTCAGCTCGTTTTTCCATTCGTCTTTGTGCAATTCTAATTAATGTTTTTGACACGTGTACTGTCAAACTTTTGTTCCAAAATTTTCACATCTATCCGTGCCTCTCTTTTTTGGTATAGTTACTATGATATTACGTTTGAAATCTTTGAGTATCTCGCCCATCTCATACATATAGCCTACACGTTGGAAGAGACGTTCTGTTACTGCTTGTCTAGCGGCTTTTAGAGATTCTGCTTGCACCTTATCTGTACCCGGTGTCTTACCATTTTCAGGCCCTTCAATGCTAATTCAAACTCATCTCTAATTATAGAATATCGCAAGTCATCCTTTTCAATATCTGATTCCTGTTCTAATGCTGTTAGTTCCTCTCCTGCATATAAATTCCTTATATATTCTTACCATCTATCCACTTTCTCAACATTTTCTATAATGACGTTTCCTCCTGCGTTACTTATATTTTTATTATACGGTTTTATATCTCAAAAATTCTTGCTAATTAGTATGTATGCATCGTCTGTCCTATTTCCGTCTTAGTTTGTATCTCTTTGTACTTTTCATTAATCCATTGCTCTGTAGCTTTCCTGCAAATACGTATAATTTCCCATTTTATGTCTTAGTATCTGTTTTCCTGTTTCATTTGATCTATTTTTGTACTTTTGTCTTTCTTCTATTAGATGCAAGATATCGTTTGTTATCCATGGTTTCTTATTTTCTTTTGTGTATAGCCCAGAATATCTTTGGCCGCCATGTTTAAGCTGGATTTAATGTTATTCCATTCTATTTCTACTTCCTTAGTATAAGAAATTTTCCCGATATCTTTCAGCAATTCATTTTACTTTTTTTTCAAATCTTTCGTGGATATATTTTTTAGTTTCTCAAAGTCAAAGTGTTTTTTTCCGTTCCTTTTTCATTTATTTTTTTAATTTAAGAGCGGTCTTCATAATTACGATGTTGTGGTCAGTGTCTATTTCTGCTTCTGGATAGCTTTTACGTCCTTTTACTTGATTGCTAAACCGCTATCTAACAAGAATGTAATCTATTTGATATCTTCCTATATCTCCTGTCATCTTCCACGTATATCGTCTTCTAGCATGATGTTGAAATAATGTGTTTGTGATGATTAAATTGTTCTTGTCGCAAAATTCTATCAGCCTATTTCCCCTTTCATTTCTAGTGCCTAAACCAAATAAACCTACCACCGCTTCTTCCCTACCCTCACCTACCACTGCATTAAAATCCCCCGTGATTATTAAATTTTCACTTCTTTTTACGTATCTTAGTATGTCTTCGATATCTTTATAGATCTCTTCTACATCTTTCTCACTGTAGCTAGAGGTGGGCATCTATACTTGTATTATTACAGTTTAGATTCTAATCTAACCATGAGTACTCTTTCATGTTTTTGTAAGTAGTTTTCTACATGTCGTCCTATCTTTTTCGCATAAGTATTCCCACATCTGAATTTCCTTCCTCTGATCCTGTATGAATTACCCAAACGTCTCCATCCCAAAAACTCCCTGCTTCTGGCTAACGAACGTCGCTGATCCCTACTATGTCTAGTGCTAACCTATCCATTTCAAGTACTCTAGGTTACCTACTTGCTTTATGCTTCTGACATTCCACGTTCCGACCTGCAAAATGTTCCATGCTCTTCCCATAAACTTTCCGGAAACATCTTCCGAAGTAGTGCCTTTCCCGGAGATCCGAATGTGAGACCACTTTACTCAGGAATCTTTTACCCCAGAGGATGCCATTATATTATTTACAATTTAAGTACACTGTTTACTTGGGAGGTAATGTTGTGGTTTCATGTTGACTTCCACAACGCAGTAGTGTGTCTTAGAATGACATACCATCCCTATGGTTTCTGCCATTTTAAGTGCCAAAAAAGCTGCTGTCCTCTTCCAGGGACCTGTCTTAAACTGGTTCCTCACTAAAGACCCTACTACTTTGATTGGACCAGTAGTTTGGCTCTTTAGACCACTGGAATGCCGAAGTCATTCCACCCGTTCTAGTTATCTAGAACTTCTTCAAAATGCAGATCCATTCGGAACGGATAATAATATATTACGTTTTATTTCATCTTATTATCCTGCTTTTAGTAGACATGTATATCGTTATTTAAGTGCTATTGCATTTTTAAAAGTGCTTTTCCCAGTCAAATTCTCGTTTCCTTGTCAATAACATATAAATTTCCGCCACTGCTACTGATCTGTTTATATTGTAAATAATTTACAGCTACCTTTTATTTTCGGTTGAGTTTGTTGATTATTTACGTCCGCCTCGGTATATTTAAATTTGTTAGAGTAAATTTCCATGTTTACTACAAGTACACGCCAACAAGTGCCGCGAATGATAAAACTCTGTTATTCCGCATGTGCAAACAGTGTAGTGACTGGAAAATCCACGAAGCAGCAGAGAATCGATTTGTCGTTCGAACAGTCCGCATCGCTGGTTTACATGTTTCCGTGGAACTCCTAATTTGAAGAACCAGTTTTCTTCAGAACCGCTATTGACAGAAATGTGCTTCGCTACACCCGCAAAAAGCAGAGTAGATGTTACATGGTGTTTTTCGTTGGCACGGCTTCATAAACACCAGGTGAGTGCTTTTAGTAAACGCTTGATCTGATTAAAAACATTAATTATATGTTGTTTGTTCAATTATCATTCAATTTTATATACAGTCCACTTTTCTCTCCTAATTAGCTATCGTAGTTTTGTTGCCGCATTTTACAGCTACTATTTCTGTTACGACGTAAAGTAAAAGTTTTTAATGGTATGTTGGTTTGCCTTCTTAAATAAGGAAAAACACTTTGTAGTGGTCTATATTAAGGCTATTAATGTTTATATTTTCTGGATTAATAGAGATATGTCTGTTTTTGAAAAAAATCTGTTGTTTACTTGAAAATAATATTTCTGTGAATCTTCTTTGACTCAATTTTCAACGTATTTTGTTAAATACGGAGACGTGCTCCTAGATATTTTGATGAGCATTTTTAAATTAAGTATAAGTTTGTAAATTTTAATTAATTATTAAATGGCACAATCTTCCAGTGCTTAAGAAGCTGCTCCTTTCAGTGGCAATTTAGATTCTTTAAGTTTCTTCACACTTCGATCAAATACGAACTCACTCTTTTTAAGAAAACTTGTAACCAGTTGCTATGTTTCATCGAATTCATGTTTTTGGTTTTAACCCTCTAAATCTTTAAAGACGATTAATCTGTAATAAAAGCACGCCGGCAGTTGATTAGTACTTATTCATCTTCCGCAAGTATTATTCTAAACTTCACGAATTCAAATTAAAATTGCAGTAGAAAATTGAAAAGTTCTTTCAAGTAATTTCAGTATAAAAGAGGGAAGAGTCCAATATTGAAATACTTAAGCATTCGACTCTTTTATACATTTCTCTGGCCGTTTAAATTTTTAATTACTTGCTGGATTGAAGGGCCGCTTTAATCGCGGCTTTCTAATTAAAACTTTTTTGAGTGTTTAATACGCATTTTAGAATATGCGTATAGTTAAATTTAAAAAGGTGTTCACGGTTTTTGTAGTTAATGTAAGTGATTAAAAATTATTGCTATCATAATGTCTGACTCTGTTTAATTCCAAAGCTCCCTTGTCCAAAATTTATGGCTTTTTGTTTGTGGTGAGATCAAATATGATAGCCAAATCGTTCTTTTATATTTGATTAGTCATTTGTGCTTTTTTCAGTGTAAAGTCGAATACAAGGTGGGGCGGAACAGACGCCCGAAGTTGGGAGACTCAGCATAACCAAGTTATACTATATATGGCAAAAAAAAAATTATTATTTTATTCTACATATAATGCAGTGTTAAATTAAGTGGTGAAACAGGTTTTGGGCTTCTTGGAGCGTTTTTTTAAAAAGGCTTTCTTCCAAAAAACTCTTCTATCAATTTTTATTTAAACAGAAATTACAATATGGATTTTAATAACAGATATGTTATATTCAGTAACGTATTGAAATCAAAAACATTCCAAGTTGACAATCACTATTTAAATTAACTAAAAGTAGGGTGAGTACCTTGAACAACCAACAATGTTGTGAAGCTCGAGACTGACTGACCCTCCTGGGGTTCTCATGATATTTATGCTATCCCTGCTCTTACATCACTTGTGGGAAACGCAGATCTCATGTCTGCTGTTTTTTATTCAATACAAAGTATTACTTCTTAGTAATCTTAATTCTAACAATAAGTTTCTTATAATCTTTTGTGGCCTGCACCTGCAGTGTCACGTTACGTCTGGAATCTTGCATCCATTCTCATGTCTGGTGTATGAACTTCCATTAACCTTTTGTAATGTGTCCTTTAATTATACATTGTAACAATCTAGTCTTTGGATTCAATAGTTCTATTTGATTATACCTATATACTAATTTGGGGGATATGTAACTCCTCTCGACGTAGATGAAAATTATGGGTTGTACTTAATTTTTAAAAACTCATTGTCCCTAAGGGATCTTTTGTGATTTCTTTATTTACTTTTGTTTCTTTGTTCTTATGACTAAAATTTGTTTCTTTGCTCCTATATCTAAGATACATTTTGTACAATAAATACATAGTTAATAAAATTATTACAATTATCAATAAAATTGTCCAAACACTGATATTGTCGTAGTATAGTTTTGGCATGTTCATTTCATTTAAATGTTTTTTATAACTGTCCATTAATTTTACGGCTTAGTTGAGGTGGTCCAGCTCTAGATGTTCTAGTTGCATTGGTTTCTTGATGACCTTCTCGTTTTCGGTTTGTGTAGTCTTGAATTGTAGTTCGGGTAGATTTGCGAATTTCTTCGTTATTGCTGGGTTTTGGTACACTCGAATAATTTCGCTTTTTAATTTTAAATAGCAATCTTCTTTATTGTGATTACCTTGCTTCCAATTAAAGCTAGACTGTTTTCATCTTGGTTGCAATGGGCGGTTGCTATTACTTCTTGTGGAAATACAGCAATTCATTTGTTGTCCATGACTTTTTTAATTTTCATGTTTGTACTGGTTGTGTTTCTCAATTCTCATAGTGATTAGAGAATCTTGATAGTTGTACTTCACAAGAACTATCCGTTTGAATAGCTGTCGTCGTTAATGATTGACATAAATATTGGCTGGGTGCCAATTCCTTGCAGTTTTTGTTCGTGAAGCCATGCCTCAGTTCATTTAGGGAAAGGAACTTGGTTTTAGGAATAATAACTTGATACTGGCTAGCAACTTTCATGGGGAAAGCAAATAAATGATGATAATTATAAGAGTTAATTTCTACAATGGGGATTTTTATTAAAAACGTAATTCCATGATTCTTTACATAACCTTTTACTATGGCTATTTTTTCAAATATGAGTATGTTAGATTCTGTTACTTTAAAGGGTAGTTTACTGTTAGTTATGAGTGATCTAATTCCTAATAATTCATTTAATAAATCAATTGGTTCTATAATACTAGCATGTAATGTGTTTAATTTAGCAAATGTTACAGCGTTTTCCAGCGTGGCTAAAATTTGTTGAATTATGATAATGGTTGATATCATCTGATTGAGTATCGTGTTGACTCTTATTCAATCTTCCTAGCATTGTGGTTTGCATGTTACTTTCAAGGGTTAGTATTCTGTTAGTTATACTGTCTTGGTTCTTTACTGATTTACTTAATGTATCTTTGAATTTTATTATGATTGACTGAGTTAATGATGTTTGATTTGTAACAATAGTTTTTATGTCATTCTGGTTTTCAATTAGTTGTTGTATTGTGTTGCCGTATCGTTCAGCATCTTGGTTGTCGATATTACCTGTGATAGTTTTTATAATACATATTACCTACTACGTTAATAAATCCTCTTTTCTGTCTTGTGACTTGGTCTGTTGGTATTAATCAATGGAATTTGTTGTTCGTTTTCTTTAATATGTTCTCCATTATATTTTTGTAATTAAGCATTTCTATCGCGAATTTTTTTCCAAAATTGGCTGTGTCCATTGATTGTTTTAGTCTGTAGTAATTATCTCTAATTATATAAAATTATTGTTTTAGTTCGGTTAAATCAAATTTCTGTGCGAAAGTCCAATAGTCTATTGTATTTTGCATACTTCCCAATTTTACTGGTAGTATACCGGGGTTGTTTTTAATGTCTTCCACTATTATGTCACTGTCGTCCGTTCTACATAGGTGGAGGTTGACGGCAAGGATGATGGCTGTCCATCTGAAATTACAGGGTGTTTTAGATTCTTTAAGGGAATGGATTTTACGATTTTTTCATTATCTACCACGGCTACATTTTTATCTGATATCTTTTTGATCTTAAACGGACCTAAATTTTTGGGGGCTGTTTTGTGTTTCTTACCTTTAAAATTTCTTTAATACACTGTTTGTTCTACTGAAAATCTATTTATATCGGTGTTCTTATTGCGGGTTTTTTGTAATACGTTCTTTATCGTTATCTAATTTATTTTTTACATTATCATAAGTTACTTTTAATTTTTCTTTGTAGTCTTTAGCTTACTGTTGGTATACTTCTTTGTTATAGTGTATATCGCAAGGGTTGCAGAAATCTGAGTGTCCTAATGTTAATTCGAGGGGTGTAAAGTTAGTTGATGAGTGGATTGTGTTGTTGTAAGCAATTAGTGCGTATGACATTAAATTAGTGATATGCTCTTTCTTATAGGTTAATCTAAATAGTCTGATTTGTTGTAATAAGGTTAGGTGTAATCTTTCAATTAGTTCATTTGACTCCGGGTGATTTTCTGTTATAAAATGAATTTTTATTTTATGAAGTTATAGGGTATTCTGTATTGTTTCGTTTCTGAATTTGCTCCCATTGTCTAAAGTTATTGATTTGAGTGTGCCATAAAATGTAAAGTATTGTAAGAATCCTTGGGTTACATCGATACTATTTTTTTAAGTCATGGGTATCGCTTGGTCTACTTTGATGAATGCGTCTACGATTGTTAATAAGTTTTGCGCCTCTACTACCAAAGTATTGACATGTAGTTTTTGAAAAGGTTTGTCAGGTGTTTTAGTTAAAATTGAAGGTACTTTTGGGAGTGATCTGTCGTATTTTGCCTTATCACATAATTCACATTGATTGATAAAATCCGTGGTTAACTTCTTCATGTCTTTAAAGTAGTATCTTCTTATGAGTGGTTTTAATGTTCCGTTGAATCCACGATGGTTGATTTTTCCTTCGTGTTGGTTTCGAATTACGTCGTTTATTTTATCAGGGGTATCTAAAGTTATTAATTTCCATGCACATCTGATAATCTCGGGTCCTGAATTATTAAATAATCTAATATATAATTCTGAAAGTTTTTTGTATAAATGTTCGGTGATGAAATAAATGTAAAAACATTTTTTCTCTGGGGTATATTCTTTCAAAATTTTAATTATCTGCTCTTCGTTATCATCCTTCGTTATTTGAATTTGATATGTTTTGTTATTATCTGTTTTCGTATATTTTACTGGAGTGGGGTTGGCTAAAACTTCAGTAACTATGAATTGATTTGGTTTCGTGTTTATTGCTTTGTTTAAAATTTTAATTGCAATTTTTGATTCGTCATTTTGCGTTGAGTGTATGGTTTCTATTTCTTCTGGGTCTTTCCTTATCTCTGTTTCGTCTACATTACCTATAACTGACTACGTCTCTATTGCGTTGATTTGTATTCTGCTTAGTGCGTCCGCATTATTGTTATAAATTCTTTTTTTTTATATAATTTCATAGTGATATTCTTCTAGTCTAATCCTCCGTTTCTGCAATTTTGAATTCGGTTCTTTGAGTTTGCATAACCATACTAGTGGTCCATGATCGGTGTATATGTAGAATTTCCTTCCATAAAGATATGGTCTAAAATATTTTGTTGCCTATTATTGCTAATAATTCTTTCTCGATCGTGCTTTTGTTCTGTTTCGTTTAGTGTCCGTTATGCGTGGCTGGTTGGTTTATCGCTATCTCCTTTTCCTTGGCTCAATACTGCGCCTAAAGCAACGTTCGATGCTTCGGTTGTTAATATAAATGGTTTTGAAAAATGGGAATATTCTAATATAGGGTGATTCGTAAGTATACATTTAATTTTCTCTACTGATTTAATAAATTCCGGCGTGTGTTCAACCTTATTACCTTCCTTTAAACAATTCGTTGATGGTTTGGTTATTTGTGCGTAACCTTTGATGAATTTTCGGTAATAACCACTGAGTCCTAAAAATCCTTTAATTTTCTTATTCGTTTTCGGTAAAGAGTATAATACTGCATTTGTTTTGTATGGGTTCGGCACTAACTCCTTGTGGCGTTATTATATGTCCTAAAAATGCTACTTCTTTTTGTATAAATTCACTTTTAATCTAATTGAACTTTAAATGAGCTTTTCGTAATCGTTCAAAAACTTCTCGTAATCTTTCGATGTGTTAAGTCAGTGATGTTGAGTATACGATAATGTCGTCAAGTACACAAGGCATTTTTCATTGTATATCTCTCTTAAAATGTTGTCTATTACTCTTTAAAAAGTAGCAGGTGTGTTTTTAAGCCAAACGGCATGCGTTTGTGTTCATAATGTCCTCTAGGTGTACTAAAAGCTGTTTTGGTTGGGGCTTTCTCGTTCATCTCTACTTGGTGATATTCTGAGGCGAGGTCTAATGTCGCAAAATATTGACACTTTCCTAATTTGTTTAGTTTTCTGTAATCGATAACCATTCTATACTTGCGTTTGCCTGAGACATCTAACTTCTTCGGTACTATTAATACTGGGCTGCTCTATGGTGAGTTTGAATGTTGGATGATATCTTGCTTCAATAGATCTGCCTCCTTTCTATCTGCTTCTTCTTGACTTGCTTGAGGTAGTCTGTATGCTTTGGTGAAAATTGGCTTATCCTCTGTTAATTATATTTTATGTTTGACGGTGTTGGTAAAAGTTAAAGGTATTCCTTCACAGTGGAATATATCTCGGTATTCGAAACATAAGTCCTTGATTGCTCTCTCTTCTTTGTCATTAATATCTTCATTAAAACGAATGTTAATTAAATTTTCTTTTAACATTTTATCGTGTCTTGTAGGGTCGGAATCACTTTCATATTCTTCGTCGATTTCCATCTCGCTAAAATCTACTTCTTCTATGTCTATCGGGTTTGTCAATGATAGTTCTATGGGGTAATCGTTTGAGTTTAGAATTGTTGTAGTGGCGTAACTGTCTTTTATTTGTACTAACGCGGTTGGTGTTTTTACTCCTTGAAATGTCATGTGATTTATAATGCCTATGTCGTTTTTGAATTTACTAAAACTTTTATTTGTTTTTCCGTCCTGGGTTCAATCGTGTATTTTTGATCGGTTTGAATGAATCGGTTTGTTTGGAATTTAATGGGGATTTGTCCGTGTTTCGTTCTTAATAATCGGTTTTTTTATATCAATGTTTGCTCTTAATTTTCTTAGAAGATCCATGCCTATTAATCTGTCGTATTTGTCGTTAATCTCGAAGATACAAAATTTGTGTTTCATTTTTACGTTGAAAGTTTTTGGTAGGGATGTTTGCCATAAATTGGTGTATTATCGTTTTGTGGGCTGTCTTGATTTTGAAAGGTTCTCTTTCTACAGAATCTAAATAATGTTTTTGTACGGTTCTGGCGCTAATTAAAGTTTTTGAAGATCCGGTATCGATTAGTAATTTAAGTTCTGCGTGAGGTATTTCTATGTAGGGTAAAATGTGTTGATTGATGTTGTTTAAATTAATTACTTTTGGTCGTATTTGAATCGATCTAACTGAAAATTTGAGCATGCATTTTCTTTGTCGTGCTCTTCGTAATTTTCATATTGGTTGTTGCATTCGTAATTTCTCTCATTGTCTCTACTCGAAGTCGCGTCATTATTCGCGTTCAGGTTGTCAAAATCTTCTTCTTGGTGGAATTGTTCTTCGGAAGTGAAGTTCCGTTTTTGGTTATAGTTTTGTATGATTTGCGACATTTTTGTGTTTTTTCTGGTGTTACCATGTAACGTATTTTTTTACGCAGTTACACTTTGCTCATTAATCTAAAATAATATCGCAATAAAATAAAAATATAATTTATAAATTTTTGATCACTAAAAATAATTCATAAAATTTACAATAGCATATATGCTCCTCCGCTTTATAGGTCTAAGTTCCTAAAATAAGCTTCGTCGAGTTGTCATTTCGTGGCACTTTTCTATCAGCGTCTGAACAGGTAAGCTGCTAAGATGTTAGACAGGCACATGGCCTGTAATACGGTCCGCAAGAAGAGAGAATTGTTTTAACCTTCGTGTCAGAATATGGTTCTTGGCAGTTGTAGCGTGCAGATTTCATTTTGTGTTCCACCTGTAGCTGCTCAATTGATTCCTACTGTCCGAAGTATTAGAGGTTCCCCCATCATTAAAACAGTTGGTATAATTAATTAAATAAATTTTACTGATGTTTTCCTCTTAGTGTAATATCAAGGATACAGTTAAAATCATGGAAGTAATATTATGGATATAGTTAATATCGTAATTGTCGTATATAATGCTGAAAAGAAAATTTAGTTTGAGATTCGAAATACAAGAAATTTATAGGATGTACTTAAGGAGGAATTGGTTTGGTTAAATAATGTTTTGTTCAGAAGATTTCTCATAGTTCCAGCGATAAATTCATGAGTAATCATGTGTTTCCTGTTTGTGCATCGCAGATGGTTATGGAATATCCCACATCTGATGTCATAGTTCAATTTCTTTTGGTCGTACTGTACTTCGACACGTGAGTGATATTTAGTTTTTAATCACATTTATAATTATTTAAAAGTTTTACGAAAGATAGAAGGTTGAAGCTTTACCTTGATTTAAGTAACTTAAAAATTATTTAGTAAAAGAAAGATTCCGTTATAAATTTGTAACCTTACAAAATTTTTAGAGATGGCTATGCAGTTTGCTTATCGTAATTATTTCACAAACAGATAGCGTTAGCTACACTGAAAAAGTTGTTATTGACATATGATGTCAAAAATATCTAATTATCCAATTTAAATATCACTTACTATTTTACTTTAATTTAAAAATATATTTAGCAATTTTGAGGTCATGTACTTTGATTCTTAAACAACGTGATGATTCTTTTTATACATATTAAGTAAAACTAACTTTATGTTGAAAGATGCAATTTTATGAGAACTTAAATAATTAAATTTAATTGTGAAGTTAACGTAGTACTACAGATGGCTAAAGATTAATATATGTAATATGAATTATTAAGAGAGCTCAAACTTTTTAGTAAATTTATTCAGAAATATTCCATGTAGAGATCTTTTTATTTTTTTGAATACAAAACCATATTAATTTTTTGTTCTATAAACATATTAGATGAACCAGATTATGTTAAAACAAATCAAGTGAATTTTATTGAATAGAATCCGTTTTTGCATAACTCTTTTATTATTAAAAAATTCGAGTAAGATTTATTGGTCATTCATGAGCAAACATTGAGTGTAATGATAACGAATATCCTGGGTGTATACTTTTGCAACTTAAATTCTATTATTTTATTTTTGGTAAATATTTTTGAGGACACAAACGGTGTCCATGTTGTGCATTTGTTTGTTAACAGGTTAAGTCGAAACATCTGTATGACATCTGGTAATTGAGATTTTGGTAAGTGCTTTACAAAGGTGAAATTCAGGTTTTGTGGCTATATTAGTGGTGTAGATTTAAGGTTTCCGCATTCCCCTAATACAAGCACAGATAATTTTTGTAGGTTGTTGTATTGAAAAATACGGTGGCGCTCATTATCTATATTTTTGGTCATTTGACAACCCATGACCCAAGCTCATGATCTACCCAGAGCTAACACTCTACTAGCCGTTTATGTCTAAGTAGTTTTTCTTTTTCTCAAGCTGTTTTCCATACAACTTTGCCTTGGGCTTTCTTTGTTAATAAGAAATTCTCGACCTTGTGATATCAGGTAAGGGTTTATGATTTATGGTGGTCCAATTTACTATCTGATACTCACGAAAGAATAAGTTTTTATTTTCAACTAGATGAAGTATCCATTGGGGTTGGTTTGTAGTAATTATTGGGGTTATTGTTGTTATTTGTCATAGGTGTGTTTCTGTTGGAATTTGCTCCAAATGTTTGCCATGTTTTATTTACGTTTTGATTGAATTTTGGTGTATATACGGGTTTTGTAAAGTTTGAGTTAAATGTTTGTTTTGGAAATTGTCTAAATTGGTTGTGGAAATCTGTGTTATTAAAGTTAGAGTTGTTCATTCGAGATTGATTCGTTGGTGCGTTAAATGGTGTTGTAAATTTCGGTTGTGTTTGTATTTGTCTCGCGGCTTGTATTGTTTTCTTCGGTGAGTAATTTTTATTTGCATTAGGGTTATATATCCTATTTCTGTAATTCATAACGTTTTCCTCCTCTACTATCATGTTCATTACTTCTTCTAAATTTTGGGGTACTGAAATCTTATCTTGTCTGATAACCGTTCAGGTAACGCGTTTATATTATGCGTCCAATGCCATTTCGTCGTACATTTTAGTTTTCAATAAACGTATGTTCTGCTCGGGTTCTTCGATATTCAGTTTGGTTAAGATTAAGCTCCTCACATCTTGGCATCTCATGCCAAATTGGTAGGGTGATTGATTGTGTTCCATTCGAAGGTTTATTAAGTCTCTCGCCAGGCATTTGATATTTTTCTGGTTGCCGAAATATGCTATTAATAACCGTTTGAAGTCTTCCCACTGTTCGAGGGCATCGCGGCTTGCAATTAGTGTTAATGCTCTGTCGGTTAATTTGCTGAGAAACAAGCGTAAAAGCATGACGTTGCGGTCAGTATCGCATCCTTTATAAAAGGATTTTAATAGTGTCTCGCAAGCAGTGATAAAGATACCTAATAGAGCTTGATTACCATCATTTACCGGGATTGATACTAAATATAATCGCATGTTCTCCATGTGCATTGTTTTTATATAAATTAATTCTATACTTATTTTGAGTTGGTATTGTATTAAGATTGTATTAAAGTTGGTATTCAGTTATTTAAAGAATTATTTATCTTTTGCGTATATTATATATGTAATTATAATGTGCTATAATTACATTGAAGAATTCTGCTGAGTAATTGTCTCATCAATTACTGTCGCGTTAAAGTGTATAATTATAACTTTTGTAGAGATTATAAAGTGATGCGAATTGAGTTTCAGGTTTTTTCTGAATAATTTTATTTTAGTAATACTTTCCTGCAATAAACTGTACAAGAACTGCGTTATAATTACATGCTTTTGTTTCAGACTTGTGCCGAGTAAATCGTTTCAATAATAAAATTGCTGTAATAAATTGTACATAGACTTGCTATTTATACACTTTTGTTATAATTAATTTTCAGACTTTGCTGATTAAATTCTTTCATTAATAAATTGCGATAAAATGAAATATTAAATGCGTATATAAATTCTTTGTTGCTCACTAGCTAATATCAATAATTGAAAATGGTTAGGATAAATGAACTTACATAATTTTCATTGCCAGTTTCGTCAGTTTTCTTTCTTTGGGCTTGGTCGAATTTGTACCGTGCCTAAATTTTTGTTTGTTCTTCCAAATGATGATTAAGATTCGCGACCACCACTTCCTCGATTTTGGATTTATTAGTGCCTTTCTGGAATCCGTTCTGACTGCGCTAGATAGGTTTTGGGCTTCTTGGAGCGTCTTTTTAAAAAGGTTTCTTCCAAAAAACTCTTCTTTCAATTTTTACTTAAACAGAAATTACAATATGGATTTTAATAACACGTACATTATATTCAGTAACGTATTGAAATCAAAAATAATCTAAGTTGCCAATCACTATTTAAATTAACTAAAATTAGGGTGAGTAGCTTGAACAACCAACAATGTTAAAGCTCTAAGCTATATGGTGCTAGGTTTTGGAGCAAATTGGAGCACTGTGGGTGTGGGGTTCATCATGTTGCCCCCCCCCCTCGAATACAATTGGCCATATTTCTGAAACAGGTTTGCTGCTAGCTCTACGACTTTTGTGCTAGCTGGTGCTACTATAAGCAAAGAGGTGCTAGATTTTGGAGCAAATTGGACAACTGGGGGCTGGCAAATTTTTTTAAAAATATCGCCGCCATCTTGTTTTTAAGGTGCTAGCTTTCTTACTTGGGTGCTAACTGGTGCTAGCTTTAAGCTACATGGTGCTAGGTTTTGGAGCAATTTGGAGCACTGGGTGGGCCTAGCGTCAAGTTGCTTCCCGAATACAATTGGTCATATTTCTGAAATAGCTTTGGTGCTAGCTCTACAACTTTGGTGCTAGCTAGTGCTATCTGTAAGCAAATGGGTGCTAGGTTTTGGAGCAAATCGGTCAACTGGAGGGGGCCAACTTGACGGAACTTTATGGGGGTTCCTTTCTGTTATTATATTTGTAGGAGAGGCGTCTTAACAAGTGTAAAACATTTGAACAAAAGCTAATTTTTACGTTATCTTTTCTTAGAATTTTTCTTAAGCCATTTTTTTTTATCTTATTATTAGGTTAAATCATTAATGTTTAATGCTTATCTTTGTTTTTGATGTCCTAAAGATTCTATCCTAATTAAATAATATTTCGAACTATAAATGGTTTATTATTTATCTTCTCTTTGAAGTTATCTTGGAGATATTATTTTATCTAATTCATATATGACCATAAATAGAAAAGAAGTGTTTTAAACAAGCTTGACCGTCAACTATCGTGAATATCGTCGTAGTAAAGGCGAGTGCGCGTGAATTACAGGATGTGTACCTCTGTATTCCCCCTACCGTGTCAAATTATCTTAGAATGTTTTGTGCAGCCGACGGACATGACATATGCCCAGGTTGTAGTAAGAGACATACATTAATACGTAGTAGCCTTGAAGATATATAAGCAGCGAGTTACAGATGGGAAGAAATTATTATTAGTCAAAGCTCTTAGATAAATACTTGACTAGTAGAAAGTAATTAGGTGCAGTGTAAATCAGGCAGTTTATTAGCACTAAAAATTAAAATTTTTCGAATCACATTGGGTGTGAGCAAAAGCTAAATTACATATTTGTAACTTGTCTTAAATTAATATATGATCGACTGACTGCCTCTAGTTCGGTACTAAATAAAACCTATTGCGTGGCAACCAAATGATACATTTTCGTTTTAACTCTATCAGCCCCTAAAAACTTTATTATATGTAAAGCAACTGAAATACTGTCACCGCCAATATTAATTTAAGTCGTCTCTCATACATAAAAATAAATATTACTATTTATTTTCACAAACTATGACTAAATACACAAAGTATATCTGTGGTGCTTCTAACATGGTTTTAATTTAATACCGACAAACATTCCGACTCACATATACGCAATAAACTAGGTTTAGTAACATACAAGAACCTACGTTACTGCTCAAACTTTCGAGTAATCAAATCGCTAAACTCTGAGAAGTGCTTAGATACTTCAGAACTTTAATCGAATAAACATTTCATCTGATGACGTTTGTGTACATTTACATGTGCAGTAAATCGTTTAATTTGTGTTAATCCGACGTCAAGTTTCAGCTCTTAGTGTACGCTGAACTGAAACCTCGTTAATTTGACTAATATCGTCCCAACGTAGTTACGTAATGTGATAGTAACAAATAAATTAATACAGTAGCTGTCTTGATGTATCTTTTGCACAACTGGATTACTAAACCATTTAAGTAAATATGTTTTAAAGAAATTATGAGCTTTTCTACATGACCTAGCTAACTTGAAAAAATTTGCAGTTCAGGAATTCTTTTCGTCACATGTCAGCAGGAGCGTAAATATATTTTACCTCTTGCTCAGTCCAGTATAAGCCTGATTATTCACAAATGTTTACAGAGGATTGTTAACATACTCAAACGCCTCTACAGGTATCACTGATGATAATTAGTACTATGTTTACTACACTAAATTCCTTCTTAACATATCGATTAGACTATAATCATTACTAAGTTCGACTACACAAGCGCTAACTGTTCTAACTAATTTATGTAGACATTAAACTTATTTATATTAAATATTGAATAATAATTTAGTTCATATCACTTATAGATTAATACTTTGATTGCCCTACCTGTCAGATCGTACAGTTTATATATCAATTATAAAATTTCCATATTATTCCAGAAATTACGAAAACCTTGTACAGTCTTCGTATTGTACATAACCTATTGTAATGCTATTGCGTTATTTAAACAAACATTAGGTAATACAAAATATTTAGGAAACTTAGTTACTTAAATGAGCTTATACCAAGGAGAAGCACTTTGAAAAATTTATAGAAACTTTGGTAGTTTACATTAATAACGTCATTATTTCTATATAATATTAAATATGATCCAGAAAAGCTGCTAAGATTATTTTGAAATAATGTCAAGGCACACATCTTTAACTCAGAGCTTCGTTTTACTCTTCAAATTCCAATTTCCAACTGAAAGATATTTACCCTGGAAGAAGCAGCTCAGTAACGGTTAACCGCTTTCTAGCTAAATACGCTGAAGAATAGTGTTAAAAATGTGGGGTTTGTGTGGGGTTACTGGACCAGTCGTGGAGTAGATTTACGCGCTTCAACACGAATTAATGTTATCTTACAAATAAAATGTTATACTTAAATTCAGTTAATTAATTTACAATATTACTTTACTTATTCAAATACGTGTTTGCAAGTAAACGTTCAGTCGCTGTGTAGTGGTTTTTTATTACTTTAACTAAGTGAGCCACAACAGGTCAACGTTTCTAAAATATATAACGTTTGATTTCTATACAGTCATGATTGGGTTTACATTCTACAGTAACAACAAAAATAACTAATTGTAGCACAGTGCTATAACAAAAGCGATAAATCACTCAATATATTAAATTCAATTTAGAAAAATTGCAGGATAGATCTCGGTAAATCACCGGGCATAGGAAAGTTTATTTGTACACATTCACAACATTTTGAAAAACAAACCATCGAATCATGTCATTTGACCATCCACAATAAGCATAAAACCAGCCCACAATTTTCAAAAAATAATCGTCTGCTTTTAGAAAATTTTCCATCTGAATTGTTAGTTTATTTATTTATTGCAAATGAGTACGTCGAAAAAACATCAATGGCCATCGTCTTGTGTTCTGAGCTAAATTGTACGATGTAATCATTCTGTCGACTCCATCAACACCATACATTTGATTTTTCAATGCCTCACCCGTAGGTACTACATTAGCTAGGAAGCGAGTCTTTTCTTACTTAGAAATTTTGAATTTTGCTGAATCGTTGCTATTTTAAGAAAAGTAGGAATTTTCAAAGTGCGTGAAATACACGTTTGCCTCTTATCCGAACGAGGACGAATTTTTGTGAAAAATGCCCGCTTAACATTTTTCAAGCGGTCCGTGTCGGAAATCGAACCCGGGACCTTGGGATAAGTAGTCATGCGCGAACCTATCTGATACACGAAGCCTACTGCTACATGTATACCGGTAGGGGAATTAAGAATTCACACAGATGGATCGACATTGACCTAAACCATAAGACAGCTTTTCGACGCACAATCCGTGCGAACGACGACATGGGATAAAAACATTGGTGCGCTGAAACTTGTAAAACCGAAGGATCATAAAAGATGGGAGATTTATCTTCAGTTACTAGAGATCAAGTAGCAGAGCAGAGTTTCGCAGTGATTGCCACGCTACAATCGCCGTGCGGATATGCTTGTAAATCTGGTAGTTAAAGTTACGGTACTAAAAAATCCCCGGAACTGTTAATAAACAACTATCCGAACGCTATTAAAGGATATCGTTTATTGTGAAAGTAGCCTGTATTGGAATAATTAATCTATCTGCATTCACTCCTGTGGAACATACACATAAATTCACATATGGAAAACTCACTCATTATTGTAGAGGAAAATTAATATGTGGAAATTAAATTGGTTGAAGGTCTATCATTAATAAATTTAAGTAATTTTTTTAAGTTACACCCGTACTTGGCCAATTAGTGGTACATCTTAGTAATTTTCTCTATTGTTATTTATTGCGATAATCATGTGTTATAATATTTTTATTTGTGTTCATAGTAGATTAGTAGAAGGAGATGGGGAGATTGTAAGCAAGGTTGTATCAACATCTAACGGAACTGGAAACTGCTAAAACCTTCTCTCGGAACATCCATTTTCCGAGCAAACATTATTTTGGAATATCCGGGTGGATCGGCGCCCAAAGGCTTTACTACCCAAAGAGTTTAAAGATCTTTTCAGATAGTGTAAGAGTATTTTGTACAAGTGTTGAAATTTGTATACCCCAAAAAGTTATTTGCTTTTACAGTACTCACCTCGAACCACTGAAAGGTAGCCAATGCATTAATTAATTGTTACGTCACTTCGTCCCGGTGGAGTAAAATAGGTAGTTAACATCAATTCAGCACGCCGGTGAATCCATTATTCGTTTAGTAGCTTATCTCTTTCAATTTTAGATAGTTCGGCGTTGTTGTTATAGATTTCCGGCTTAATTCACACTACATTTGATTTTCCCGAAGGTACAATGACCAGAGAGCGAGTTTTTTACCTGGAAATTTTGAATTTTACTGAACCCTTGCTGTTCCAAGCCAGGTAGAGATTTTTAACGCGTGTAACAACACACACACACACGCACTAACGCAAGCACGCACGCACGCGTGCACGCGCCCACGCGCGCGTGCACACACGCACACGCGCACACACACGCGCGCGCACACACACGCACACACGCGCGCACACACGCGCGCACACACATACACACACACACATACATACACACATAAACACACACACACGCACACACGCACACACACACACACACACACACACACTCACACAATTTCAAACTTCTATGGAAAGTGGCACTGTATATAAGGGTATCAAAGTCAAGAACATTCATGTCAATCACTAATAAAAAGCGTCAGCTGTTACGGTAATGGACGTTGCATTCATTAGTTTAATTTTCGTCAAAGGTCGGGCGAGCGTAACAGTATATGTTTGTGCACCGGCTGACTCCAGTGCTGCCGCATGGGTCTTAACAATGGAAATTACATTTTGAGGGGTATAATTTTGCTAATTCTTTAAACAACTACCCAAGCTGGGGTTTCACCAACCTGAAGGGTTTATCTACGTTTTTTCTATCTTATGCCAAAGGTCTGTGAATGCCAACTCGTTTTGTGTAGGTTATGATCCGCTGGAAGAGAATTCTGTTCAAATTTTGGTCAAATTTTAAGCAACTTCAGTTAAAAGCTATTAAAGTTAATTTTCCTGCGATTAAATTCGTAGTAAATTGGTTTTTGCCTTTGTGGTGGAAAAGTTGTGTGTAATGTTATTCCAGAAGCTATCACGTCGTGAAGAAGGTTTGTATGAAGTCTTAAGAATTGGAGTCAGATTAGCTTTAAGATTTGTGTTGTTTGTACTTTATGAGGTTGGTTTTATTGTGAGAGGTCGTAGCTTTAAGAGTTTTAACTAATTAAAAGTTTCACTTAGAAGTTGTTTATATAATAAAGGTCAATTTAGAAACATCTTTCTGAAAGATATATTTTTAAAAGAGTAAGCATGGTAATGAGAGTACCTGACGTTGGAAGTTCGACATAGTTTATTTTGGGTTAAGTAGAAACTTTGGTGCTTTTTTATATTTTTTTATGTGATTTATACTCACAAATTTTCTATATTGTTAATTTGTAGATATCATACTTTCAAAATTTTAGTTAAGATTAGTATACTAACAAGCAGAAGTCTTTTAATGCTCTACTAACTGAAATAGTCGAAGAAGTGGATTCTTAAATTTCGTTTTGAGATTTCTGCGTCTGTTGTATAGGAAAACTTATTTCAATATCACAGCAATATATATATATATACATATATATATATATATATATATATATATATATACAACAGGTAAGTATTTTATGACCTTATTTTATTATATAATATAAGTAGTGGGTTTTAGGTCTGCTGGAGGATTAATAAGACTCTTAGAGTCTTATTAATCCTCCAGCAGACCTAAACCCACTACTTATATATATATATATATATATATATATATATATATATATATATTACTCAAATTTAGACCAGGGTAGAAAATTAATTAACGACATCAAATAATTTTAATCACCGTGTATAAGGAAGCTTTGGGAAAAGGTACGCGTAATTAAAGGCCTACTGTGAAGGTACTCCCTGTATGTTTGTTGTGGTTTGTTTAGCATTCTTCTTAATCTTCTTTGGGAATGAAGCCACTCATAGTTTTTAAAATCTATTTTATTTACGTTTCGATCCATGACCTAGGATCGTTGTCAAAATAATAAAAACTTCAAGTTTGACGTTTATGACATAAATTGAAGGTTACTTTGATTTATTGATGTTTGAAGATTTAAATCATTCAATTAGAAGGTAGGGTTTGTATAGAATTTTATTAGATAATACACGTTATTAAAACGTGGAGCATACAATTTTATTCGTTTCATTAAAAATAAGGGATTTAAATTATTCACTAGACGCTTTCTATAAAAAGAAGCAGAATTAAAATGCTCAACTTGTATGTAATTTAATTATTTCAAGTAAAGAAAGAAATAGAAATTACGTACAAAATTTATATTAATTAATTCAAGTTTTAAGTAACGAGTATTAAACAAAATGTACAAATAATAATTAATATTTAATTAGGATTCACTAAAAATTAAAGGGTAGAAGTCAATGCCATTCATTATTATTTTAATTGGAGTTAATTGAACGATTATTAAGGTATAATAAGCATAAAAGCTTTTAAAAAACCCAATAACACCAAATATGAGACGCGTTGCTAGCATACAAATATATATAGAAAGTTAGAATACGTGGAATATTCAAATTGTAGAAGTGTTATTTAAAATGTTACGATTGAACACCTGCGTATTTTTAAATGTCAAATTCTAATAAATTCGAGCTGATAAACATGAAAATTCTGCGTATATTGCAAACGGTCGGATAAACCGTAGCTTATATTAACATATAAATCCACGTGGACTGAAATAACCGATAGTAAAGAGTATCGATTTGCACCACTAGGACCAAGTTAGAAAAAGACATATAAAATGCGCAAGACAGAGACACAGATAATAAAAGGCGTGATTTGAGCAACGTCACGAGGAAATGATTGGTTGAAATAAGTTGCAGATATGAGAGGTGAAAACACCACAATTTCTATACAAAATTAATTAGTTGTTCTCGGACGTGTTTGCGAGCCGTGTGAAAATTTCTTAGATTTAACTGGAACGAGTGCAAAAATTTAGTAGAATTGCTGTGCCGGACTGTCGAGAAGGGAACAGAGAATGCGAAATTCTGAAAACTGGCCGTCGCGGGACAAAACCGACGTGCAGGCGAGCTATTATATAAACCCGTGTTTATAGGAGTTTTGCTCTCTCTTAGATTTTCGATTTTGATTCAGTACTTTAAACAGTTTGCTCTTATATTTTGGTGATTATTGAATACTTTAAAACAGTTTGCTCTTTACGTGCTACGATACAAGTTATTATGCATTAGTGCACTTAGAAAAGAAGATACAAGGTAATAAAGTCTAGTTATATTTGCGAGTATTACTGTACCAATTATCGAAATTAGTAACGATAAATGAATAAACAAAAGTAGGCAGTTTTGGGTATAGCGGGAAAGAAGTATGAATTTCAGTGCTATTTTTCGGGAGTGAGTAATCAAATGTTATTAGTAAACGTGATTGGATCTACAAACAAGATTTAGATATACATAGATGCGTTCCTGAGAAGCCCTGAAACTTTTTAAACGAATGGTAGATGAATTTTAAAAGGCGACCAGGAATCTGAGGACGTAAACATAAACCAGCTGGAATGGTGGAATTAGCAAGGACGATGTACATTGAAGCCACGAGTGCAGTAACCTTCAGGTAAATTATACAATTTGTTCGAACTTTGATGTTTTGGTGTGTGTTGGATATTTTTATGATTTGTTTGATAAAAAAAATTGGACAGTGGTGAATTTGTATAAACAACAAATTTTGAATTTAAGGTAAAATTTTCTTGTTTAAGTAGAAATGAGTATTTAGCAGTTTATGTTTTGATTATGATGAAAATTTGGGTCTGTCTTTGAGCTCAATTAGACTAACTTGTTAACATATTGTAACTTAATTAGTATGCATCCTACCAGGACTTTAATTCTGGATGCAAATTAAAAATGATGACAAATTTAAACTTGAAATTTTATGATACTGAAATTTATGCTGAAATTTAATTTTGAAATTTTAATGTATTATGAATATTGATGTAAATAGAGTTAACGTTGATATTTGTGGTAGGAATGTGTTTGTTTTTTTTTATGAATGAGGATGAAAGTTTTAACTAGGTGAGCAGCCGAGGCGGAAAGAGTAAAAAGGCGACTATCAGAAGAGATTCAACAGGGCGAGAATCACAGCAAATCTTGGTGCCCAATTTCAGAGGCTCGAATATTTTTTTTTACTCTGGTGAGGCTTTTTGTAGTAATCACTGCAATTTTGACGGCCCAACGCTGGGGCTCGATTCGAAAACCTTAGTTCACGATAAATGGTGAGGCATCACAGCATCTTGACGCCCAATCTGTGGGGCTCTAATGTTTTTTAGAAAGGGCCAGTTCCCGTGACCAAAGGTTTCACAGTATTCTTGGCGACCCAAAAGTGAGGCTCGAGTCCCAAATAAAATTTTTGTGATTTTATTCCAGGAAACTGGCGATCTGAGAGAGAGAGAGAGAGAGAGAGAGAGAGAGAGAGAGAGAGAGTTTCTGTTTGTGTATAAATTTAAGAGTATTTAAGAGTGTGTGAGAGTGATTAGAAATTTTCTTGTTTAAGTAGAAAGGAGTATTTAGCAGTTTATGTTTTGATTATGATGAAAATTTGGGTCTGTCTTTGAGCTCAATTAGACTAACTTGTTAACATATTGTAACTTAATTAGTATGCATCCTACCAGGACTTTAATTCTGGATGCAAATTAAAAATGATGACAAATTTAAACTTGAAATTTTATGATACTGAAATTTATGCTGAAATTTAATTTTGAAATTTTAATGTATTATGAATATTGATGTAAATAGAGTTAACGTTGATGTTTGTGGTAGGAATGTGTTTTTTTTTTATGAATGAGGATGAAAGTTTTAACTAGGTGAGCAGCCGAGGCGGAAAGAGTAAAAAGGCGACTATCAGAAGAGATTCAACAGGGCGAGAATCACAGCAAATCTTGGTGCCCAATTCCAGAGGCTCGAATATTTTTTTTTATTCTGGTGAGGCTTTTTGTAGTAATCACAGCAATTTTGACGGCCCAACGCTGGGGCTCGATTCGAAAACCTTAGTTCACGATTAATGGTGAGGCATCACAGCATCTTGACGCCCAATCTGTGGGGCTCTATGTTTTTTTAGAAAGGGCCAGTTCCCGTGACCAAAGGTTTCACAGTAATATATATATATATATATATATATATATATATATATATATTGAC
The DNA here is from genome assembly GCA_036346225.1 of Platerodrilus igneus. NCBI lineage: Eukaryota > Metazoa > Arthropoda > Insecta > Coleoptera > Lycidae > Platerodrilus > Platerodrilus igneus. The sequence continues at coordinate 3,971,958 of JARFIW010001436.1, read as the reverse complement.
ATGATAACACCGTACTCGGTGTCAATGGACGTTTTCTACTTACTCCACCTCTCTGTGTTTTCCTTATCAAATTTAAATCTCTCTAAATTTATTATTCTGCCACGGCTAGCTTTTATTCTACACAGAGTGCACAACGTTACGATGATCAATTTATCTCTTCTCCATCCTTTACTGATTACCTCTTTGTTCGAATTATAAAATGAAGTCAATTAATTCCATATAATGAAAAGAAATATTATTTACAAGTTTTGAAAATTATCAAAATACACCCTTCAATTAATCAATATCATAAGTCTTATTTATCCCAAAATTTATATGCTTTGCAATCAATCTAAAGTCACCAAAAACTACTCTTTTTACCAAAGAAACCTCGAACGTTCAGATTTCTTTATTATATTACGTACTTTTAATGTATGCAAAGTTTGTTGTTGATTTTGTTACACAAGTTTATATAAATTGAATAAATTCAGTAATGAAATTTAAAAATAGAAAAAATATCTTAAAACTAATAAAATCTGACCTGCTCTGCTTAGTTGAACCCCTTGTTTTCCATAAATTATTTCTTGCTTCTTTATTTTTTCGCAACTCAAAATGATACCAAAATCGTCGACGCTGCTTTGAAGTATTACATTAATCCATTTAAAATACCCCTTAGCCGAATTATCCATAAATTTGAAATATTATACCATCAATTAGAATTTTCCATGCATTTAAATTATTATCCCATCCATTATCAACCATCTAGGATCAGGATTATCGTCATTAACACATTTGAAATATTATCAACCTACTAAGAATTGTTATCCCCCAATTCGGACTATCCATACACTCGGAATTATTATCAACCAACTAGGAATGTTATACCATCTCTTAAGAGCCCTATTATTATATTATTAGTTTAAATAAATTAACCCAAATTCTACTCACGTTACACGGCAAAAGAAATCTTCATATTTGTAGCACTTACTTGTTACTATCTATTTTCACTACTATATTATTAAATATTAAATTACGCGTGACTTTTAGATTCAGAGTGTCGCAGCTTGGCCTTCTTGAGTTAAAACTAAACTCTGTTATCATTGCTTGGTGTTAATGTAGGCTCATCCCACTTGTATGTGGGTTGGGTTTCCAACAAGTCTGTCGCTATCTTAACCAATAAGATCTTTGTATATCCTGCACTTGAAGTGGTTTTCTGATGTAATATACTTGGTTTTCCGGGTAATGGTTGTTTGCTAGAGATGCCTCGTTATCAGACCATACGTTGTTTTGTTTAGATATCGCGTTTTACATATTATACAAAATTACATGATGTAATTTCAATTTTGATTTTCGTGTATGTTTATTTGTTTTGAACCTTGCATTTTCTTATCAAAATGTTTATTGTTTGTACGCACTTACACAAAGCTTCCTTAAGTTTTATCTCTTATCCTCGTATTATATTATAATTAGAACCCTTTTCAATGCGTATTTAATTACTTTTGCTATCATTTTCTTCTAAATACGCGTGCTTTTACTGAAAGATAGTGTTACTTGCATTGCTTAAAATTATTAAAGCACTATATACCGAGTGTTGAATACTTGTTATTTACCTAATGTATGAATTACCTATTTCTATGCTAAATATGCGTCCTATTGTTGTAAGATGTGTTTATTTGTGTCGCTTAAAACTAATTATGCTCTATAGGCAGGGTGTTAATTGTCTACTATTTACATAATGTCCAAATTACTTAATTTTCTGTTAAATTAATGCAGTTTTTTGCTTCCTATTGTAATTTATGGTTACTGCACGATCCTTGCTATACAATACACCCTTAAACAACCCCTTATCACAGCAATATATATATATATATATATATATATATATATATATTTATATATACGGCCAGACGTTGGAGAGCCTATAATATTGCTGTGTTACGGCTCTGATGTGACCAATGTACAGCGTATATTTGTGAGGAAGGCAGTAGAAAGTACCAAATTATTATCTTACCTTCCTTTTCTTTTGCTTTGCCTGGCAAGCTCAACAGAAATTATACTGTGGAATTTACAAAATGAATCTCAAAAAACATCTCTACATTTAAAAACATTTTTTTTCATACAAACGAATTTATAAAACAGTTCATAGCTTAAGTTCATACAGATAGGAATTTCTACTAGTTGCTTAAAAGTAATTCTTACCTAATCCTTGTTATAAAGTACAAAATCCTCTTTAATTAGTAGCTGGTTCATTTTCATAGTTTTATTACTACGCTTGTAAGTGTGTTTGGCCAAAAACTCTTCACAGATAATTTATTAAAGGCCAAAATAACTTCGATCTCAAACTACCTGCTTCACAAATTATAAACATGAGAACTTATTTTATATCTAAATTACCCATATTATAAAATTAGTATCACTTAGAAACAAAAACTTCTAAAATTTATACTTGCAATTCTTTTGGTCATGTAGCGCTTATTCAAATCTTTTTTACATTACCCCCAACGGTATTAAATTCTTTCTGATTTTATTTTAAATTAATGTTCAAATCCCAGTTTACAACGTCATCCAGATTATCTTTAACCTCCATTTGACGTTTGTACATCAGTTTGCAAGGTACATCTTTATTTTTAATTAATTCATTTCAGAGTAGTTTGTGCATCGAAGAACGTTCAATCTATGTTATATTTTACAAAATGATGCTGCTTCATTAATATTGCAGCTGAAAACTTCTATGATACTCGTAAAACTAATTCAAACATATACGTTTTCTTGCAACTCTGCATGGCCTATATTTGCTCAACGATACATATTGCTTGGCTTTAGAAAGAATCAATACGCGAATGAATCGTTTTAATCAAGTTCCGGTGTTATATACAAAATTATCTCTATATGTTATCGTTTTTGATTTCTTCCCGATTCATTTAGCACATAACATACTCTAGTGATGTAATGTTTCTACGAAATCCATGGTTTAACAAACCAAAAAGTGTCGAATTTGTGATTTATGTTTTATCGTAAACCGCGCCGTTTATCCTTGTCTAATGTACGAGTTTAATGGTTCCGTCTCATTCTTTCTTATTGAAATACATAGAGCAATTCAATTGGTTTATTTAATCTTCTATTACCTTTTAATGTTCGTTGAAATTTTTCGGACTGGTGTTTATTGATTTATGGGAAATGATTGGTTTTAATAGTATTTTTTAGTAATTTATGACGTATTTAAAAATTCTAGAACATAATTATTTTATGCTTTGCAAGTGCAATAAGATTCACATGGATTTGTATCCTTAACAATTGTAAGTGCAAAATATTTGTTTGTATGGTAATGAAACGTGTTCTAACGCATATTTTATACACAGAAAATGTATTACATAAATAATTCAAGCCTGCAATTGCTTTGCATCCTAATAAAGTATGGATCTCAGTACAACTACATATTAATTAAAGCTTCAATTGCTTTCGTTATTTTTTGCACATTCTATAAGATTAATATGGTTTTTTGCGCTCATGTATTCAATGGCTTTGTATTTAGAACGAAAACTCGTTTTTCTTAAGTGCCGAAGGCTTTATTTACACAAGGTCTTAAACTTTTTGCATAATCAAATAAAGGGCTTCTTTTTTGTTGAGTATAATGAAATATGCTGTTGATGGCATCTTTCAACAATTAATTTATACAGGGTAGAGCAATTAAATATTCGGAAATTTGAATTTTTTTCATTTCCTTCTCTTTGGGTGGTTTTTTTTATAGAATTTGGGTTTTTATTATTAAAGAAAATTTTAAAATGACTAATAAAAACTCATACAATGTTCTTCAATGTGATGTACTTGAGATTTATCTATTGCCGATAGCTTCAAATTTGTATATCTTAATATCATATTTTCTAAATATTAATTCGTTTTACGCGACATAATTTCTGACATGAATGTGTCAAACAGCTCTTGCCCAACATTTATAAAACGTTGAAGGAATCTCATTCTAAAACAAAAGAAAGCGTATTTAAGCCGTTGGACTTTTGAATTTTATGAATTCTTAAACGCGCATTCCCTTAAAACCTATTTAAGGGAAAAAGCTAGGAAATTTCGACGTATTTGGTATTCACGAACGTCGACTTATTTACATTTTATGACTGGGTTTTGTCTTTCGTAAGTCAAATAATTAAAACTTTAGGAACGATAAAGGCAGTATTTATAGAAACCACAATACAACCGCATTAGTTAAAAAAAATTTTACTCAATACGGAGTCGAAAAAAGGAAGTTTCAGTGTCTTTTCTAAAGGTTTATTCAGGTATTGATACCTATAGAAGAGATTTATAAAAAGGATTCCACCGAGCAAACGTGAAATGCTTATAATGTAACACGTTTGCGACTATTTGCTTGTTTCAGTTATGATATATGAATTTTGGGATCCCTTATCGCATTATAGTAAATGTGGATGTCAAATCATCTAAATTCAGATAAATTTCAGCACAAGGAGACGTAGGAAATCTATTGTATGTAGCAGTGATGATAGAGAATAATGTACTTCATTTCGCACTTCTGTGGACTTTAGCACGTTTGTTTTTCCATTTATCAAAGTATAATTTAATAGGTTATTAGGCTTTTAAATCCCAGATGAGAGGGATCATTATTTTTCTACAAATTATAACGAAATGCTGCTTTTTTACTCAAACGTGTGTGCTTTTTAGGCGTAACTGTGTTGTTTCCTAAAAGCTTTTTTTGTCTACTAGGAATATAGGAACCGATAAAAGATCGTAACGAATTTCTATTTTAAGTACTTTATTCAGTCTGACTATTCACTAATATTTGAGAATCCTTAACCTACTCAGATATTATACAGAATTTTGTAACCGTCGCCGTTCGCTGCACTCGACACGATTACACTTCGATTGCGTAATTTATCAAACACAACACTAATTTATTTACACAAGCACTAATTGTTCTATTTCGATTTTTATACACGTTATGGGTGCTTATTTTCACTTCGCGAATACTAATTTAGTTAATATCGCTTGTGGATTAATACTCCGACTGCCTTATCTGTCGGGCCGTACTGTTTATATATCGAATTATAAAGCTTCCACAGTATACCAGTAATTACTAGACCCTTCTAGAGTCAATACTCCCTGTATGTTTGCTGTGGTTTGTTAAGCATTTTTCTTAATCTTCTTTGGGAACTAAACCACTCATAGTTTTTAAAATTATCTTTATTTACGTTTCGATCCATGACCTAGCATCGTTGACAACGAACCTAGGTCATGGATCGAAACGTAAATAAAGATGATTTTAAAAACTATGAGTGGTTTAATTCCTTCTAGGGTCTTCGCACTTTATGACCCTATCTTTCAATCCATTCTTCGTTTAATCGCTTTATTTCTTTCAATTTTAGATTGTGCAACGTTGTTGTTACAGTATTGTACTCTGTCGCAAATTTGTTTGTGCCTGAGAAAGCGAAGCCTAATCAGATTATCAAAACTAGTTTGCTAGGAGTGCGTGCGTGTGTGCGTACGTATCTGAGTGGGCGCGCGTGCTTGTGCGTGCGTGTGAGTGTGCGTGTCAAAGTCAGCAACACAGCTAACGACAACACATTGTTTACCATGTACAAAGGGCCTGTAACACAAACTACGACAACACATTGTTTTGCATATAAAAGGGAGCAGCATCACAACCTCTGTTCAGAGGACTGAAACCAGCAAGCCCTACTGTGTTTAGAATGGAAGGTTTTATCGAAATTGTTGGGACTTGTGGATGCATCTTTTTTTTGTAATATTAGGAATAGGAGATTTTTAATCTAAAATGAGAAAACTTTTTCCCATCATTAATTCATTAGATTACTTTTTGTAATGTTGTGGTTTCTGGGTTTATGCGAACTGAGGCCAAAGAAATGTGTGATTATCGCACTTAGCCAATGAGAAACATTTTTATGGCGAGGACGACGACGAGTCCTACAGAATGCGCGCTTTAAACTTCGCTTTACCTCTAACTACCGGACGATATCGCCGTAATAAACGCGTTGCGCGTTAGTGAAGCGAAGTGTATTTTCACCATTTCATACCTTTCTGTTAGTTATCTTATTATTCCCTGTTCCAAAACTGTGTATGTTTTAACGTTTTGCTGCAAGAATTTGGACAAAATATAAGCACTGACCTCCACGCAACCTGATCTACATGAAGACGTCAGCGGTGATTTGCGGCTCGAAGCAAAGAGCGAAGGGTATGTCTTGACTACCGCTATGCAATTATTTACGACCAGCTAATAACTTAATAAAAGTATTTAATGTTTAGCGCTACCTGGACTAGTCAATTCAACACGCCATTGTTTTTCTATTGCTCTCTAAAGCTATTCATACTCTGTATCAAAACTTACTGCAGCCGACCTACACGAAAACTTTCCATTTCAGAGAGGTTTTACCCGGCGCACGCACACAACGTCTATATACGCTGCCGGATTAGTCGTAAATCAGTAGCCTTTTCTCCTGCCCATTACTATTGACCACTGTAATTTTAGCAATCTTCTGTGGATAATACGACTCTACATTTGAAGTTTCAGTGCTCTACCCGCAGGTACTACATTGGTCAGGAAGCGAGCTTTTTTTTACCTGGAACTTGAGTTTTACCGAACCTTTGCTATTCCAAGCAAGGTAGAGATTTTTCACGTGCGTGACAACACACACCACGATACCTACATTTTACCTCTCTTCCGAATGACTTCTTATCTAATATTTTTCAAGCGGTTCACGTCGGAAATCGACCCTGGTACCGTGGGATCAGCAGTCATACGTGAGCTTGTCATCCTCGCAGCTGCCCAGAAGAAGATGAGCCCATACATTTAACTTTCCAATGCTCTACCCGAAGGTACTACATTCGCCAGGAGGCGAGTTTTTTTACCTTGAAGTTTTGAATTTAACCAAACCCTTGCTGTTCCAAGCAAGGTAGGAATATTTAACGTGCGTGCAACACTCACACACGGGACATACATTTTACCTTTCATACGAACGAGGGTGTATTTTATTAAAAATGCTCGCCTAATTTTTTTCAAGCGGTCCGTGTCGTGAATCGAACCCGATGGTTTAGGATTAATAGTCCCACGCGAACCTATCTAATCCACGGAGCAGCGCTGGATAACACAACCTCCACATTTGACTTTCCAATGCTCTACCCGAAAGTACTACGTTGGCCACGAGGCGAGTTGTTTACCTTGAAGTTTTGAATTTTGCCAAACGCTTGCTATTCCAAGCAAGATAGTAATGTTTAACGTTCGTGACAGCATTCACACACCACACCTACATTTTACCTCATCTGAATGAAGACATGTTTTTGTGATAAATGCTCGTCTAACATTTTTCAACCGGTCCGCCTCGGGACTCGAACCTGATACCTTAGAATCAGCAGTCATACGCAAACTTGTCATCTACAGAACCGCCCAGAAGAAGGTAAGTCTCTATATTTGACCTTCTAATGCTCCATCCGCAGGTACTACATTGGCCAGGAGGTGAGTCTTTACCTGGAGATTCTGCATTTTGCCGAACCCGCGCTGTTCCAAGTAAGGTAGGGATCTTTAATGTGCGTGACAACTTACACACGAGACCTACATTTTATCTTTAATCTAGACGATTGCGTATTTGTGTGAAAAATTTTTGCCTAACATTTTCAAGCGGTACATGTTGTGAATCGAGTCCGGAACCTTGGGGTTAGTAGTAATACGCGCACCTATCTAACTCACTAAGCTGTCTGGATAATGCAACCGCAGTTTCAAATTTTAAAGATGATTTCACCCACCTGTGAGTCTCTGTCAAGTTCCATAGTAAGTACCACATCGCCCGACATTAGGGAGGTTCAATTACTTTATACTAGTATAATGACATTGCCTTCAATTGAATCTGTCTCTGATATGTTATTAAGTAATTGGCTGACCCTTGCATATCTATATTAATATTTCTGGTATTACAAGAGATAAAACCGAGTCGGCCAAACAAGGGTATATTAACTCGCTTTCAGCACATACTCCAACCTGGTTGTCAATTTGTATGAAAAGTTAAGTATTCCCCTCCTGCTGTGCCCGTAGCTAGCATTAAGTTGTTTATGTCAATTGCCGCGCCCATGGGCGGTGTTCTGGACGCTTGTGTCGTGTCCATAGCTTGTTACATGCCAAAATTGGCAATGTACATTGTTAAATATGTAAATAAATTTCCGCGAATATTTTTAAAGAAACTGGTTAATTTCCGTCGTCCCCGAGTTGCGCCTGCGCGGAGTGAATGACGCAAGTGCGCGCGGTGTGATACGACGGGATTAAGCTACGAGATCTGAAGCTAATAACATCTACCGATGTTGCGTGTCTGCATTTTCTCTTTTTAGGATGTAGGTTGCATATATCTACCTTCTATCGTTCCTTATACCTGGTTGCTCCTATTGTCGCGCTACGATGGAAAAAGAGGATGGACGAATAAAATTTGACTCAACAATGGCGTAGCCGACCCGCCCAGAAATAACAAGAATCCCGAGATGTTAAGAAACATACGTGAGTACCCGTTTTGTTTAGTTTGTGCTTAAACTGTAACCATTGTATCGCTTTTAAGAGTGTTTGGTATTTGATAGAAATGGCACGTAATTTGCCGCGTAATTGTACGTTATATTGAACGATGGCGCAATAATATGAAACGCGGGAACCGTAACAAGCTGACACTTACTACAGTATAATGCCGTTGTGCCCATCGTCGGTGTTCTTATACTCTAGTTCAACTTGCCTTCAGTATTATATAAGTTATCGATTCAGAGCACGTTGGTATATAAAGACAGGTGCGCGATGGAATAGATAAGTCTAGAAACTGTTAGACCATAGTGGTATTACGTAAGATACGCGTTGGTGATTACTACCGCACGTCATTAAGCTCGAGTTATCGGTGACTTTTGACAGTGTCACTACGATTGGTGACCCCAACCGAAAAGAACACCATCACAACAATTAATGACCCCCGCCGAGAAGAGCACTGTCACTATAATTGGTGACCTCGACCGAGAACAACAACCTTGAGGCACTAAGATAATTGCATTGTGTTCTCCAAATAAGGAAAAAAAAGGACATTTGGAAAGCAATATGAAAACCTCTGAATAAGTATCACAAGCACTGGTTTCCGTCGAAACAATCAAGAGCTTTGAATGGCGGCACCAAAAAAATAGTTTCTCCCTAGCCCACGGCATTGGTTCCAAACAAAGTAAATATCTCCTATTAGTAGCAAATTTATCCGTTAGTCCGTTACAGCAATTAGCAGCTAAAATCGCCGCACTACTGGAAAAAACAGGAAAACAATACTATGTACTGACTTAAAAGTAGACATGCTACGCATATATGAGACCTAACATGTGATTTTCCAATGCTCCACCCGAAGGTACTACATTGGCCAGGAAGCGAGTTTTTTTTTACCTGGAAAATTTGGAATTTTACCGAACTCTTGCTGTTCCAAGCAAGGTAGGGATCTTTAACGTGAGTGACAACACTCACACACGGGATCACCATTTTACCTCTCATCCGAACGAGGGTGCATTTTTGTGAAAAATGCTCGGTTAACATTTTTCAAGTGGACCGTGTCGGGATTTGAACCCGGGACTTTGGGCGTAGTAGTCACACACAAACCACTACGCCACGGAGCCGCCTGCATATATGAGGCCACAAAGGAGACGAAATTACACAAAATATTGGAAGGCGTATCGCTTGGCGATCAAAAGCCATCACCGCTAGTAGCAACAATGTGACACCTAGCTGGTTCAAACGCCACGGTCGAAAAATTAAAACTGCCGAGGAAAATAGCATTACTGAAACGTGTACAAATCATTCTAGCTGTTCCGACTCGGTAGACAAGGTGGCGTTGTCGTCCAATAAAATGATAGACAACGACAAAGAAACGGATATTCTGTCAGTAGTAAACGACACGATTCATAACAAATTGCAAGCGCTGATGGATACAAAAAGCAATGCAATCATACGGCGAAAACACTGGGAATTAGACAAGCAGCTGCTCTACAAACAAAAGCGAATTAGGTGTACATCACTCTCGCTTTGGAGAAACTTTAAACGGTGCCGGTCACCGTCTTTGAGAAAAATATAGAAATTTACCAACGCAAGCTATTCACCAACGATTAACAATCTATAAACGACCGGTAGTAATGAATAGTCAATCCGTCAATCCAATTCCTTTAGTAAGCAAGCAATGAAGGGAAAGTATTTATAATGACATTATCTTGTATTGAATCCCATATTTCCACGGAGGTGCTATAAAAGATAGGTTGTTACAATGATACGTACAATACCGTAGAATATCACTAGTGCATACAGAGGGCGTAATCGGAATCACATGAGTTTACAATTAATATTATTTAAATCGTTTGTTACGTACAGTTTTGGCCACCAGAATATCAAGTTGGTAATACCAAAGAAAACTCGTTGAAATATACCGCTAAAAATTCTGTTTTAGTAAAATACCGAAAACCTCGACTGTACTAGCTACCACCTTATAGGTATGCTACACAAAACACATTTTAGCGTAAAATAGGTAAACTAAACTTTTTGATACTATTATTGCTATGTTTAAAAAACGAATTGCCATGGAATATTAATGAAAGCTGAAATTTAATAGAATTAGCTATGATGTGAAATTGTATACGCTACAACACAGACATACTATATGTACGTTTCGTCAGTTAGTTCATTAAATTTCAATTGTTTGTCTAGTTACAAACCTTTCTGTAGTATAGTTTCAGATTTATTTATAGATATGTGAGTAGTTATTGACTATCGGTACGGTGGATACCATAAGATACTGATATCGACTTCGTCCTCCAAACATGGTTATTTCCAAGGCAAAGTTGTCGATCTCAGAACCAGTGTGCCTCTAAAATTGAAACTAACCCACTTGGTAGGGTATTATTTGAACATAAATAGACTACTTCTAAGCTTTGTTCAATAACCTCTAGTCAAGGTAATTGACCTAGCTAAGCGGCATGTTGATGGTTTGGATGTTATGTACAAAGTGCCCTTCGTAAAATCATTCGAAACATCTTCGGCAAACTTCGGACGGATGAATTAATAGTATAAACTTAAAAATACCCTGTCGTTTTTTTTATCTAACGTGTATGTAAATAAACTTGCATATAGCTGAACATAATCAGATACTGTGACTTCCCATTTATTTGAGTTAGCATAAATCTGCCTTTGACCTGTCTTTGCGCTCAGACGATGATATTACCTAGCGCCAGCGTAATGCATTATTAATCAAGGCAACCGGATTTTGACTGTAGTAATTACAATGATGACATCATCTCTAACCTTAAAAAACTGATATAGTCTAAATCATGAAAGAATAAATTCACGTCATAAGTTTCTGAATTAAAAAACGACATACTTTTAAAGGATCTATCGGAATATACTTAATGCATAAAATTTGAAAGCATGTCGTTTTTAATTCAGCAACCTATGACGTGAATTCATTCTTTCATGATTTAGACTATAGAATGAATTTGACAACCTTTGAATATGAACCACGTATGATACAATAATTTTTACCCTACATTAAAATTGTACTACCCTAAAAATTATATTTCTTAAAGGAAATAACCTAATTCTATTTGTGAAATTTACTAATACCAAAACTATTAACATGAAATATTATAAATATTTTTAAGGAACGTTACTCATTTACAAAATAACCTTGCGAATGACAAACCAGGCTTACCTTGTGCATCTAGATAATTAAGTTAAGGTACAGCCAATTAATGAATTCTTGTGTTTTGCATTACTGCGATAACCACAGACTGTGGAGAAAGTGGACGTATAAATATGAAAACGTTTATAAAAGTGGAACCTTCAAGTACTTACTAGTAATAAATTGCAAATTTTAGCGGCGGTAGCGAGACGAGGAACTGTCGACTTGATTTTGCGGAACTCGAGAGACGCCATTAACTTTATATCACCATAGCTACGAATACACCAGCGTTTGTACAGTTACAGTCGCGGCACACACAACACAAACATTTGAAAGTTAAACGCGGTAAAACCATAGAGTATATTGTATACACGACGGAGGGGAATTTTATCTGCCAGCTACATATTAAGCGATAATTAAAGTTAATTTTAACAATAATTACACACGGAACACTTTGTGTTACGGCATTTGCCATGCTGGAATAATAGTATGCATTGTTCCTGTATCTTTGATTTTGCAGAGCGTGGAGTTTCAGTGGCCTTCTAGATCAAACTAGCAGAGGCATTCGTTGTATACTTACAAAACGAAGGTAACCATACGACTCTAGGAAAGCTATAGAGTTCGACTGGTAAACTCGACCACTATTTATACCTCACTACTGCTAGATAAGGTAGCTACGTTCAGAATCATAATGGCGGTTGACCTTTTCAGTTGTTAAAGCCACCACCCTTCTTCGTTGCTTGTTCTGATTTGGTCGATGAAAACGACATAAATTTATTTCGAAGCGTGGAATACATCTTATTTAATATTCCATTTCCAAGAAATACATAATAATAATAATAATAATGATTCCCTGAAGCATTGCTGGGAACTCAAAACCGCATTGTATAATGTATAATACCTTACAGCGATAAAGATTGTGATCTTGGTTACAAAGCGGACATTTATTAACACTAGATTTAGACGGGTTGCTGGAATGAATAACTTTGTTTAAATCAGTTTTATGATTTACGGAGAAATTCGATAAGGATTTACACGTATTTTCCAGATAAGCAATTAACTTTTTATAAGATGGGATAGCGGTCGGATCTTGATGCATTTCAAAACTACGAGCAGTGTGTACATCCAAACGATTTATTATCATTTGTACAAGAATGAAATCCCCTTGCTTTACGGGTAAATCAAATTTTTAAGCGCTTGTAAATTATCGACAAAGGTATCAACTAATTTTTGCAAACCGACGGGGTTATCGGAGTTTAATTTAGGAAATTTATCAATATTGTTCCATAGAGCTGAGGTAATGTGACGAATATTACGATATTTTTCACGAAGTTTTGTGTATGCAAGAGCTTCTGTAAGATCCAAGTTTTTAATGGTTAGGAGTGCGGAACTTTTTAGTACTGATTGAAGATACGGAAATTTATCTACATCCGACAAATCGTTGTTAAGATGAACTAGACTATCAAAACGATCGATAAAGCTTTCAAACAGAGAACTATCCCCATCAAACGTAGGCAGCGTCAGCGGGTAGTGATACTTTCGACCTTAAGTTATCTAGCGGCGGGAACACCTCAGCCTGAGGCGAAAATTGGCTGGTAAACAGCTTGAAATATAGCGCTTTTATTTGAAAATAGTTGTTGTCAAAGCGTCTACGGATAGCGTCTTCCAATTCAAATTTTTCATCAGCGTCACCGGCGGAAGAAATCCAATTATGATGTGTAAAGAAATTTTCTTTGACGGTTTCCAAAGATTCATACTGAGCGCGAAATAAATCTAAAAAAGCGGTTTCAACTGTACATTTTGAGCAATCTCAAACATTTCTTCTAGCGAATTGATAGCGATATTACGTAGCAAACAATTACGTTTTAACTTTTCTGCCATAGTTAAATACAAATTGAATAGATACGCAGAGGAGATAAGAACGAAAACTTGACAATTTATAGCCTAGCGGCGATAACAAACGTAAACCTATTGCACCGCAGATAAGAAATGCTCGTAAACTCAACGATACAAATTATACTAATTAGCTGTCAATGCTTTGATGAGCGGTATAATAAATTATCTGAGCTTGTTGTTTACTCAAATCCGGCGAGAAGTCAACCAAATGTAAAATAATTGCGGTGTAAATTTCGATAGCTAATTTGGAGAGAAAAAGTGGACTGTATAAATTTTAATTGATAGTGTAACAAACGAATAATTAAATGTTCGTAATCAGTTAATCAAAGCAAAGCGTTTACTATAAAGCACTCACCTTATTAATTATGCAGCCGTGCAGACGGAAAAAACGACGAAACAAATACGACCCTTTCTTTGGCAAGTGAAGCGAAGCACATTTATTACAATAGCGGTTCTGAACAAAGCGGCTTATACGTAATGGTTCTACGTAGAACGAGTACAGCAGCGATGCGGTGTTTTCGAAAGACGACTCGATTCTCTTCTATGTAGGACGTGGATTTTCCAATCACTACTACACTATTTGCACTCACGGCACTAGTTATCGCGTGCTTCAAGTAAAACCAAGGAAATTACACTCTAATAAATTTGAATATACCGCGGCGAATTTGAAAATAATCAACAAACTCGACAGAAATAAAATTATTTACATATAAACAGAACAACTATCAACTTCCGAAGTAAACCCTGACACCTACTACAACGAGTATATTGCATCACTAACTGTACGTACTATTGTATTAGTGCAATGGCTAACGTAACATGCGCTTTAATTAAAATTCAATAAAGCTTATCAACTGTCTAAACTTTCATCTTTAATCCCTTATGTTGTTATTTGTTTACTCACAATATTAATTGCAAATAAATTTTTATATAGGTAACTAGCTGTTCTTGCACGCTGGCACCGTCAGAGCTTCATTATTAAGTGTTTTCGATTAAGTCGTATATTTGAATGCTGCTACGAATATTACAAAGGAAACCCTTAGTAATTTTGTTTGCTTTTCTAACTCTTTCTTTAAGGGTATTATACTTCTTTGATAATTTTTTAACCTTCATATTTGTATGATGCTTAGAGACATTTAAGTTTTTATACAGCTTAATTTTTTATCATCATCATTAGGTCTTCAGTCCTGGAACTGGTTAGACGCGTACACTCATTGTTTCATATTCCGTGCTAATCTGCACATTTCCCTGAAATTTCCACAGTCTGCATCTTTAACTATCTGCGTGCAATAGTCTGATCTAGATCTACCTCTAAATCTTTAATCCTATCTCTGCTTGTAATATATTTAGCACTATTCCTCGAAAATGCCTTAGAACGTATCCTGCCCTTTTATTTCACCTATTTTTTTTTGTTTACCACGGATGTCTTTATTCCCCTACTATTTCTATAACCTCTTTGTTTTTAACTCCGTCTGTCCATGATATCTTCATCATGCGTCTGTAGCACCCCATTTCAAAGGCTTCTATCTTTTTCTTGTTCGCTCCTCCTACTGTTCAGGTTTCCGTGTTTCTATGTAAGTAGTAATGTAAGGCCGGTCTGACTTCAAAACGGTGCACGCGTATGTTTTTCCATTGAAAGTTTCAATGTAACATACGTGTGGACACGTTTTGAAGTCACCGGCCTTATATTACTTTCAATGGAACATACGTGTGTGAATTCAAAACACACGTATGCTACGTTGAAAAAATGTAAGTGTGCGCAGAAAAAATGTGGAGCTGTTTTGAATTCGTATTAGATGTTCTCTAGTGAGAAGTTATAAACGTCAGATGCAAAATATCGCATCTAAGTCAACGGTATTTAATTAAAGTGGATCCTGATTTGTGTTTTTTACTTTTGTTTGGAGGCTGCAAATACACATAGGCCGGTTTGACTTCAAAGTGTGCCCACAGTAGGAAAAGCAGCGGTGGTAATTAAGGTCAATCCTATCTAATATAAGTGAGAAATCTTCGACTAGCAATCATAACAACATAAATTAGTTAACGGAGTGTTGTGTGTAAGATAGAAGTAACTAATTAAATGCAATATGGATTTTAATATTCTTAATAAAACCATGTTATATATTTTTTAATCAACCTTAGATCACGCCTCAGACCATGGGCGGTAGTGTAAGTTATCAAAAAAATCGTGGTTGATTTTCTATACCTTTCGAGAATTCTTGTAAAGCCCAGGGTAAGATTGGATGACAAGCGGCTTATAGAAAAAGAAAACTCTTATGACTCGTAGCTAGCTGAGCTTTTAACCCACGGTCGCATGAGATTGGGTCAGTGGATTTAATTAAAGTTAAAAAAAACAAGGTAATGGACGCCACCTAAATTTTTTATAAAGCATTTGACTAAATGAATTTGCTTAAAGGAAAAATTTGGAAACCTATACAATCACAAACCACTTAACATACAAGATTGATTGTCACGAATAGGTTACTTACTTTCTTTCTGCTCTAAAGAAGTTCTAGGATGGCTCTGAAACAAAATTACTACTAGCAAACATGTAATTTATTTAATAATTCTGTGACTATATGAAGTCCTTATTTTGTTTCAAATACTTATCACTGAACTGCTGTATTAATTCCTTTAATGGTCATAAAACCTTTGGGAAAATTTAAATATTCATAAAAAATGAACTGAAGAAAAATAGGTTTCTATATTCTCATTTTAAACAATTATGTACAAGATAATGTAACTCAACAAAAACAATTTCTTACGAATCTATATAATTACGTTACTCAGGAGATGTAAAATTAAATTTTTTATGGCTACTGAATTTTAATTAAATGGCATATTTTGTTTAACAATATCCATTTATATTTAATAGCTCTAAGTGGCGCTACTAGAACCTTACAAGTGATTTAAATTCTTTATACATGCAGTAATGTATTGGTTAATTGTTCTCAAAGCAAATTACATTTGTTAGAATGAAGGCACGCAAACATTATGTTGAACTAATGTTTCGGTAAACCAGATAAGAAATAACATTTGTTTAAACAAATACTGCCAACCACGTGTTACTATGATTGATGTAACTTAATTTTTTTTTATACATAGTTTGACAAGAATGACTTCTAAATTTGAACATCTGATTAATAAAATAAAATCATTCTATATATTTTAAATATTGAACCGTTAAAAGTTAAGCTTCTATCTATTAATAAATAGGTTGCTAAATTATCTGTACTGGAGGTATTTGTACATCAAAGCATAAAGTAATTTAAAATGAACAATAAAATATTACGTTATAACGTTTTGCCTTACTAAGGGGGCTATTTATGAGGTTTTCCTTACCAAGGGGTTATTTATTTTACTCCTATGTGACCAGCTGAAAGGCACAAGGATAGATAACGAGGATTTCCTGAAGATGAAAAGAGCCCACGGTTAGTTTCGGTGGAAAATGGCTCGTAGATGAGGAAACCTCCAAAGGTTAAGCGGCTAGTCGAGCGATTTGCTTTGGGTAGAACATGAGCTTTGGGTCGGGGTTGGACTGCGACCAAAATATAGTGAATATGGCGCCACCGAATTTTTGTATACTAAGAAGACCTTACTTGTATAAGGCGAATGCGGAAACCTTTACTCAAATACCACTATAAAAAATATTACAGGAACACAATCCCTAAAGTTTTCTTACCGTATGGCTCGATATTGACCTTTAAAGATGCACTGCTACTCCTGTAAACAGATTAAAACAAGGCTAACACAGTTTGTGCATTCATATCAAAAATTCATAATTAATTAGAATCAAACCTCATACATTCCAACTAATAATAATAGTCTTGATCAAAATGAAAATCTATTCCTTCAAGTTGCAGTTAAGTTATTTACAAGACATCTTCTTTAAAAAATTTGATTAAATAATAATAATGAAAAATATGTACATATGTACTTGATAATAATCAGTATCTCCCACAAATAGAATATAGTAGTTTTTACATTAGTAAGGTCTAGCAAAATTTATACTTGAAAATGATTAAATCTGAGTTTTTGAATAATTAAATTTATATTACAACTTTATTTGGTCTGGGTAATACTACTTGGACCTCACATTCTATGGCAAAATATTCCAATTAATATTTAATGAAATGCAAAATGTAACAATTTAGTTCTCTAAGATAAATTAATTTGTAATTCAAATAATCGCTTTAGTTTTCGTTAAATCTGAAAGTTAACCTTTTCTGTTTTTATATCGACATCTACCGTTTTTTGTTAGTACTAATGCAAAGATTAAAAATGAAATTTTATAGATTTCTTTCACCAAAGTTTAAAAATAACTTGTTTGTCATTCACATAATGAACTAGGAAATTTCCACGTGAACAAACAAAACTTATCTGTCTGCTATGCCAAATGCTACAGCTGACGTATAAGAAAACAAATTACATACCAGATGTTAATCCATCGGAAAAATACTTGCTAGGTATAAGGACCATACCCGGAATGATAATTAATAATTTATAATCCTCTTGTTTCAGCAATTACAAATTAGGAATTTCCATTACCACACAATCCAATTAGCTGGATACTGAATATCTAATAAAACATTACGTGCGTCCACATCAAATAATTGAACCACGCCAGATTGACTTCCATATAAAGTTAAATTTCAAATAGTTACCAATAAATTTTCATTGATTACTAAACAAATTTTATATATTTTACAAATTAAGGAAAGCTTCTTAAATTAATGTAAGCTGCTTAAGTTATATACGTTACACAAATTTCACCAGTTATCCAAATTATACAAGTTGCCCAAGATGCATGTTAATCTAAAGCCATTTAAAACAATTTAACGTCCCGTCTAATGCGAACATATAATGAGCTTCGCCGAGACGATTTCATCTTGAAAACGACTTTAATCTTTTGGTGCTTCCAACACCTGGTCTGCAACAACGCCATGTTCCTTGATTTAAAGAACAATTGACTTTTTCTAACGACAGCTCAGTTGGAAGTGATTTATTGACGTATGTTGCCGTCTGACAACAGTTATGATTTTACAATCATCAAAAGGAGGGAGCTCTTATAGTGACACTAACAAATGGCATTTTCTGTCACCGCTTAATTTAATATTTAATACTCTCAAATCGAAAGCTTATATTGTATTCAACAATATATAATATTTATCACGTAGATTGTGTAGCGTTATTGTATTTAAGTTGACTATTAATGAATTAAATAAATTAGATGTTTGTGAAAATATTGCCAGAAAATAAAATTGTAACAACGTCGATATATGTGCGTATACGAAATAAAATATGGTACATGCAGCAAAATTTCAGGAAATCAAATTGGCTTACCCACGGGCGTCAATGACCTAACAACTTGTCAGCACTTGTTTCGATGTGAGCATTCTGCCTCGTGTCGGTACTATCCAACAATTCCGCTTACCATTTTGTGCGAAATGAATTTCCATATAGATAAATTATTTGTACATCAACCAAATAGAATAATCTTAAAATTTCATTAGAACCATTGTAGTTTACTGAAGTTACATTTGTTACGCTCCCTTTCTGTTAGCGTACTTAAAATACATCGTTTTTGGATCGCCGTTTGTATAAAGTAAATACTTTCGAATAGTTTTCAGATTTGTATGCAATTTAACTCGTGGGTATTACTTTAAAGGTAGAATAATTGAAGACTGATTCTCATTAATAAATAATTTGCAAGGAACGAATTTTAAATTGGATTATTCGTGAATTATTTTCCAACTTATTGAAAATTATAAACCGCTTGTAATTAATTATAAATTGCATCGTTCTTGGCTTGCCGCTCGTATAAATTTTGTTCCTTAATGTATTATCGAAGTCGAGATAATAGACGATAAGAGGTTATGGTAACAACTATTGAATATAAACAGATTAGAGTGCAGTGTAGTTCTAATTCCATTTTGAAGGAAGTATGCTTTATAGGCGAACGTGTTAGGTTGACCACACGTGCGGTTTTAATGTCATTGACGGACGGTTTTAGTGATACGCGTTGCTTTACTAATTGTGTTTTTTTGTTGATTTTCTGTTGGAAATAAAAGTGGTAGAACTTGTTGGATTCGACCTGCACGCGTGTTGTGCGGAGCATTTGACGGACTTGCTTAGTGTTTGCACGTGCTTTATTGATTATGTTTTTTTAGTTGATTTGTCTTTTTATATTTGAACTGTGTGTGCGATCTAGTTTCGTGGTCCTTTTTTATCAGAGTAGTTAGTGCATACTTTGGATTATCCAAATACAGTTTTAAGCTTGAGTGTTCTTAAAAAAAATGATGATACAGTTGTAGCAGGTTTAGTAGATGGACTGGTTTGCATTAGTCGACGTGAAGATCAGATTTCCAAAAAAAAAAATCTGGAAAAAAAAGGTTGCTTCTTATAAACATGTATCTCATTCACATGTAAAGACAGTTTATACTGTAGTTTCTGAATTTTCTAACCCCCAAAGAATCTAAAATAGATCATTGTTTGCGCAAATTTCGTTATTCAAAAGCATTAGATTTTTCTTTGTTACCATAGGTAGCAAATAAAACACCTCACGTTACTGTTAGTTTAATGCATTACATCGTGCCTTGAAAGCCCGTGATTCTAAATTTTTATTACAATTTTTTACGATTTGTGTTACAAAATATTTCGAAATTATTGTCTCAGGAAATAGAATTAACAAGAAATTTATCAATGCTACATTGTTCCATCAGCATGATAATGTCTGCTGCTAACACCAGTGAAATACGTAGGTGTGATTAGTGTAAAGTGTAAGAAATTCCATCAACACCCTCACAGTCAAGGGTGAAGTGCTTCGTTAGTGCAGGACATCGTGAATCTCACACTTCAATTGCAAGGAAGCGTTACTGAAGGACTTTTTGTAAGTTGAACTATTTCCTACTTGTTATTACTTTAAATATCTATCCGTTGTTTTGCCATATCTTTGTCGTTTTGATACCTTTTACAATAGAAGTGCATGCTATTTAAAAAAAAAAAGGAAAAAAAAAGAATAATCGACAATACTGGACTACTCATATCAATTGTGTCTTGCCTATTTATCTTTTGTTAACATTTTGTCGGATTTATGTTTAATTGGTGTGTGAGGAAACGTTTCTGCTACTCCCCAATATTACCTGACTTTGTAATAAAAATTTTTGTAATGCTTTTATCGTGATTATATTATATAGATTATCCAAACAGTTTTTTTTTACATCTTACAGAGTACGGAATAATTTAGACTTTTCATTGCTGCTATGCTTATTCTTTTTTTTTCAGGTTTGCTTAACTATTTTTATTGCAGGTATTGTCACTAATTCCTACAGCCGCGTATATCATATGGTAGTCTGCTTTCTACAACTCCCCCTCCCCCCTCATCTCCGATTGAGCCCGGTCATTCCTTTGGTTTTCTTTGTGTTACGCACGGCTACGAGCCAACGTAACACATTATAAATTACGGAAGTTGTACTGCAATATATATTATTAAAATCGTAATCAATCACCTATAAAACAAACCGTTTGTAAAGACTAATCACTTCATAACTTTAAATTTAAATTTTTATTTGTGTCGTCGCTTACGCCAGGAAAACGTAATTTCCTGCAACATGTCGTCTGCTTTTATATCGCAGACCAGTGACCTTTCGGCTCGAGGAGCAGACAAAAAGTGAGCATTTGACATAATTCGACAAACAACATGAAGATCTTAGATATTCTACATACGAATAAGGAACACGCGCAAGATATGTAACAGTGTTATCAGCTATATTAATAAAATGCTTTAATTTTATTGGTTTATTAAATATACAAAAGTGTTGGAATTCATATTAGGTAAAGCGTTAAATAAATAAATGCTGAATTAACGGCTTTATGGCAGTAATGTTGACGAATAATTCAGTTCGGAATTTTTACATGTTACAACCACATATCGCAAACCTTATGTAAATTCAAAAGATCTTGTAGTGAATAAGAGGTTTGAAGTTTTAAAAGTGGAAACAATCAAGACAAAATATGGAGAAAGAGTATTAGTGGAAACAGAAGAGTTCAAGAGTATATTGCCATTGAGATATTTTGAATACCTTCAAGCACATGGAGTGAAACAATTAAATGAAAGTATTGGCTCGAACAAACACGTATACATAACTAGTAAGGGATCGATCGGTCTAACTGTCAACATAGAATTTTCATAATAATATGTCACTAATTTAAGAAATTAGTTTATTATTATAATAATATACATCTTGTTCTTTACTGTTTAAATTATTATAACACATCTAAATCGATTGTATAAAGAATGATGTATTAAATTAAAGTGGGTTCTGATTTATGTGTTTTACTTTGAGGTTACTACCTTGTTTAGAGGAAATCTTGTTTAAAAAGAAAAACATTTATAAAATACTTTTATTTACAAATTGTTGAATATTTTGATCTAACTATTTACAGTTAAAAAGAATCACACTAAATATTTTTTACAACTTAAAATCTAACTATTTATAAATGAAAAAGTATTTATTAACTCCCGTTCTTGAAGTATCTGCAGCCCCCTCGCAGCCAGTTCCTCTCTGTTTTGCTCTATTATTTCTAGTTCCAAATCTAGACGACACAGTAGCTTCTCTCCACGCTTTTTAAATGCATTAAGCAACTCTTCTGTGTCCTCTTCATAGGATTTGGCGTCCTCACAGCAAAGAGTCATATCAGGTCCAAAACATAACTTTTTCATAGCCAACATGTTTTTGCCGGATCTGTGAGCATAGCATAACAATTAATTATTAATTAAAATCTTCGTGAAATGATTTTAAAGTGCAGCAAAGTCCATAGCAATTTTGCGAAGAATGTTTCCTAATCGTGTCGTTTTTAATTTTTGTGATCCCCAACCATCTGATTCATCGACTCTTAATTTGTTATTATTTTATGAAATTATCTAAAGTCGAAGGTGTTTTCTAATCAATCATAAACTGTGGAATATTGAGCAAGTGATGCAAAGCCTTCGTGTTATACTTTAAGAATGCCAGGAGTGAAATGAAGGGCGTTCATCTGATGTAATACTGACAACATAATATGTCTCTATTTTGTCGAGAACTTTTTGTTTAATTTTTGAATCAAAATTTAGTTATCAATAAAAACAGCTTTGTTTGGAAATTTGCCAATCTTGTATGAAGTAGGCAAGAAAACCGTAAATGCATCTGGTTCAGGGTTGAGAACTTTCCTACCCTTCAACATATTTTAAGTAGCAACAAAAAACTGTAAACTTGTTAAAACAAAATATTATTAAAAGGAGTTATATTAAACCAATTAGGCAAAGGTATAATTTTTCTTGAATTTCAAGCCCGTTGTTTTTTTGAACAATTTTGTAATCGACGTCTTGCTTCATTGGTATTCCAACCACTCGTGTTTCAGTTGAGTGAGTTTGTGAAAACCTGAATAAACGTATATCAGAGGAGTCAACTTAGAATATAGTGTGCATGTGAGGTAATATCTATTACGTTCTGAATGAAGTTTTTCTTGACTTCCATCAAACACAAAGCCATACATTTATCCAATTGTATCAATCTATGTACTTTTTACTAAACGATTTCACATATTTCAGAAGACAATAAGTAAGTTTGGTAAAAAAAAGAGCTGCGTACAAACTTTTCAATTTATAAACTGTATAACACTAAGAGCGTAGAAGTTTAAATAAGATTTCTTTTTGGTTCCGAAATAAGCTGATTGTGCCTTTAAAGGAGGTATTAGAAGTGAGTCAAAGTTAAAACACTTAGATCAAAGGCTTTTGTGAGTAATATAAAATGATCGATTTTTCTTTTTTCCTGTGAACGGGAAAAGGAAACGCATAAAATTTTAAACATACTGAAAGCTCTCTGAGAAGTACGGCGCAACGAAAAATTTATATAATAAACTTTTACAGTTCAGAGTTCAGAACGTAAACAGTGAATAAAAGAAATCTATCGTATCCTTAGACATACAATTTAGGAAGCCATTTCGGGTTGAAGTTACTTGTGAAAATGACGATTTGAAATGAATGTTGATGAATCTGTTTTTTGTCTGAATGACGAGTAGGGATTTTATTGTAAATTACATTTCTACGATTATAGCCAACTTTTTTTGATAAATATAAAAATCGGGAAGTCGCGTTTGTGAATAAATAAGAAACTCTTTGTATGCAAGACCTAAAAGTCGATATACAACTAGTTTGTTTAATTTTTAATGGAGTGATCGTAAACATGCACGCTTCTGTGTATCTGAGTGTGCGCGCATGCGCTCGCTCATGTACGTAGGTGAAGTTGGTGAACAATCGAGGGAGACGGTTGATACGGTTTCTTCGCTGTTAGAAGCTTTACTTTAGTAACTAAGGGGATGTCTAGTCTGTTATACTGCCCACGACCGTTATAGTCTAAGGTATAACCGTTAAAGTCCCGGCGTAATTGATAAGAGCCACTACGACAGTTGGCAACATAATAGACACGTACATAATATTGCACAACAAGGTATTACGTTATTATTGCGTCTCAAATTGTATCACATGCAAAAAACATCTATTAGGATATAAGATGAGCCTTATATGAAAAGATAAAATGTACTCACGTAAAATGTGGAGCTCTTCACGGCATTGCGGTTATTCTTGCGGCAGAAGCCATGCTTTTCTTCGGGATCTCGGCGTTAGTTGGGCGTGGTTCGGACTTCGCCCTCGTTGAAACCAAATTAATTTGGCTTTCCTCTTCTTTTTGTAGCGGTACGATAAAAGATCAACCAGGTAGGGAACGATAATAGGTACGATAGAGGAATCTACATTTTAAGAGAAAAGACAAGATAAAAAGATACCGATGAACTTCACTGTTCGATGTCTCGTTCACTACACCCGTCGTGTCGGAAAACCCCACTTACTTCCCACTCCACGTCTGCGCATTCTCTAGCGCCGGCGCAACTGTCCCAAGTGACGGAAATACACGCACAGGTCTATTTTTTAACAATTGGTGCGAAATCAATCATATATTTAAAAACTTACCAAAAATGTTTACATAGCCGATTTTCGGCATGTAACAAGTAATAATTGGAATGCTTTTCCCATCATTATTTTAGGTTGTGACGCATGAGAATGCGGTTATTGAATTTTAATTCCCTGGTAGGTGAATAACCTGTGGTTTATTTAATGTATTCTAGTAAATAAACATTTTCTCACACTCGAAGTAATGTGCGGTCATTACCTCAACCAATAAGAACGTTTGGCGGTTGGAGGGATTTCGACGAGTTTATGTGAACCGATTCCATGAACGGGCAGATTATCTGGGAGTACCAAACTGAACAGACGGAACGGGTGCGATGTAATGTAGCGCAGATTTTACCTATCGTTTTCCTTTCCGAAATTTCTTCCTGTATTTCATATGTGTTTCTAATGTTGTACGTTAGTTCTAATAACTCCGCTGTCAATTTGTGAATAAATAGACGATCGATCAACAAAGGCCTGAATACGTTTATAAGAGCGTTATTCGAATACGAGAATGCAGTAGCTAATCCTATCCACTCCTATGTTTGACTTTCCAATGCTCTAACCGAAGGTACTGCGCTGGCCAGGAAGTGAGTTTCTTTACCTGGAAATTTAGAATGTTGCCGAACCCGTGCTATTTCAAGCAAGAGAGGGAAGAGAGAGAGAGAGAGAGAAAGAGAGAGAGAGAGCTTTAACATGCGTGACAACTCACACACATGGGGTCTACATTTTACCTCTCATCCGAACGATGGCGTATTTTCGTGAGAAATGCTCGCCTAACATTTATCAAGCGGTTCCTGTCAGGAATCGAACCCAGTATCTTAGAATCATCAGTCACGCGAACCTGTGTAATCCTTGGTACCACCCAGAGGATCAGCCCTACATTTGGCTTTCCAATGCTCCACCCGAGGGTATTATTTGGCCAGCTGGAAATTTTGAATTTTCTGAACCCTTGCTATTAGAAACAAGAAAGCGATCTTTAACCTACGTGATAATACACGCACACGGTACCTACATTTTCTCGGCCGAACGAGTTCGAATTTTTGTGAATAATGCTCGCCTAACATTTCGCGAGTCGTACCCGGAATTTTGGGATCAGCAGTTACACAGGAAATTGTCTTATCCACAGACCTTCCTGAGACCTGTCTGCCATAAAAATCTATATTAGTGAAGGTAGACTATTTTAGATGCTAAGTATTGTTCATTCTTGTATTAAAGCTCTGTGTATAGCTGCAATCTCTGTGCGGCAACGCTTTAAACTAAATTACATTTATCTGTAACTGTAACTAGCAGTGATAATTTTGGCGCCTAAATTCGTGGTTTCTTTATTTATACCACGCTAATTGTTTATTTACAATAGTTTACTTCAATTTCGCTTTTGTCAAATATTTTTCTCATTAAAGTACAATAAATTATTTTTCTATATGCATATTACCGACAGTACAGTCGACGTTTATGTCAACCCAAAATATCAGCGGCCATACTGAAATAAAATATTTTTTCCATGGAATTATTTGTTTATTAAAAAGTATCTACTGCATTGACAAAATTTACGGTCTGTGATGAATATTCATGGTTTTTGAGTGTTTTGTGAAATATTACCTATAAATATGAAAATATAGTGTTTTACAAAACTAGCTTTGGTATGTTACCTTACGCATACCTATTGGTAAATAATTGTTTATAATTTTAAAATAAGTTTTAAATGCTTGAATTCTTGGTTTATAAACTAATAACTTAACTAAAAATATATAGAAATTTAATTAGGGACACATCGAAAAAATAACTTGACCCTGCTTAGTATAATCTTATTTTTTAACATCTAGGTTTATACTGTGCATTATAGAAATTTATTTATAGCTACTTACCGTTAAATGAAAGTTTAATTGCGTTTTTACAATAAAAACATATTTGTTACTGTAAGCTGGTTGTTCCGTTTCTAATTATTGTTAACATTAACTTCAATTATCGCTTAAGATGTAGCTTGCAGGTAAAATTCTCCTCTGTCGTGTATATAGTATAATCTGTGGCTTTACCGCGATTTAACTTCAAATGCTTGTGTTGAGTGTGCCGCTACTGTAGTTGTACAAATACTGGTATAATCGTAACTATGGTGATATAAAATTATGTACGTTTCTCGGGTTCCGTCAAAACTAGTCGACAGTTCCTCGTCCTGCCACCGCCGCACCCTTATTTTCCGATAGGAAATGGCCCGCTCTTTTACTTAGTGAGAGTCGCTTTACGGATTTGTATATCAATTTTGTTTATTTGAGATACTTCCGCGCTGGTGTTCAAATGGTTGATTTTATCGTTCGTAAACGTTTTTTGATTGTTTCAAGTAAGCACTTCATTCGTCGAGTTTTGAGGCAGTGTGTGACTTATTGGAAGACATCCTACCGCATTAAAGCCTCCTATGGGCTATCTTCTTCCATGCCGAGTCACTCAAGCCAAGTCCTTTTTGAGTTCGGGGCGTTGATTTTGCTGTCCTCTTCTCTACTACCATGTCGCAAGTACGGAAGGCTAAAGTGTTGATATCATAGTTGTCTCTCTATATGCATGACTTCCAAGGCATTACACCTCGAATTAGTTTTTGATATGTCAACCGACGCCTTTCTAGCAGCTCTACGTCGATTTATTGGCAGGCGTGACGGCTGTGATCATCTCTACAGTGATAGCGGCACAAATTTTAGAGGTGCCCATAGACAGTTAATTTTTCTACCGCATAAGAACATATTCTTGGCAATGTATACCGCCCTCTGCGCCAGCATGAGGTCGCTTAAAACCTTGCTTTTTCATGTGAGCAAGTTCTGACCTACGAGAAACTCGCCACTGTCTATGCTCAG
This sequence comes from Platerodrilus igneus, assembly GCA_036346225.1. NCBI lineage: Eukaryota > Metazoa > Arthropoda > Insecta > Coleoptera > Lycidae > Platerodrilus > Platerodrilus igneus. The sequence goes on along the minus strand of JARFIW010001436.1, from coordinate 3,944,566 downwards.
ATTGAGGCCATCTTAAATTCGCGTCCGCTAACTCCCCTGAGCAGTGACCGCAACGACTTGAGTTGCCTAACACTAGGTCACTTTCTGACTTTGGACTTTAGTCGCTACTCCAGAACATATACTTTCTGACCTTCCTCTCAACCGCCTGTTTCATTCGCAATTACTCCAGCGAATTCATGAAGATTTCTGGTCTCGGTGGGTTAAGGAGTATTTCCATACGCTCCACCAACGTTCCAAATGACACAAAGCGTCTCCGCAAGTTCAGGTGGGGACCTTGGTGCTAATTAAAACCGATAACATTCTATCCCTTCGATGGTCCCTTGAACGTGTTGTTGCAGTCTATCCAAGAACTGATGGGTTCGTTAGGGTTACCACTTTTAAAACCACACAAGGCGAGCTGAAGCTCCTTGATGCTAAGCTCTATCTTTTACCTTCGTTGTAAATTTTCCTTTACCTTTCTTCGTATCATTTATTTGCTTTGGTTTCGTTCGCGTTAATATTTCCTGGGTTTTCTTATATTAGTTAACTTTTTTCCTTCTTTTCTTTCCATTCCGTTTCATCCTTTGTAGTTATTTTCTTCTCAAAAATGGATTGCATTTTGGTGGGCGATATGTTCTGTTTGTATTTATTGTTAAAATTAACTTTAGTTATCGCTTAAGATGTAGCTTGCAGGTAAAATTCCCTCCGTCGTTTATAATATAGTATAGTCTATTGTTTTACCGCGATTAACCTTCAAGTGCTTGTGCTGTGTGTGCCGCGACTGTAGTCGTACAAACGCTGGTGTAATCGCAGCTATGGTGATATAAAATTATAGATGTTTCTCGAGTTCCGTCAAAACCATCGACAGTTCATCGTCTTGCTAACGCCGCTAAAAGTTGCAGTTATTACTTGCGTCTACTTGCATGTCGTTCGCGGCGACGCAGCAATCTCTTGCAAGCTGAGAATAAGGTTTCTCCGCTAATGTATGTTACTATTCCACCATTAGAACTTTCTGGAGCTCTTTTATTAGCCAAAGTAATTCACTCTATCCGTTCCAATAAATTTCCTTACCCTATTTCTGAAATAAAGCTTTTTTCGGACTCTCAAGTCGTACTCACATGACTGCGTACGCCTTCTTATTTACTAAAAATATTGTGGGAAATCTAGAAGTCAAATGCCGTAATATACCACAACTGCTCATTGAAACCATGTTCCTGTGAACGCCGCTTCACGCTTCAATTATTACACCGCGATCTGTGGTGGAATGGTTTTTCTAATTTATATCATGATAGCATCAATCTCAAAATTCATTTGTTCTTTTAAGTGAAGTAGCTGAATTGAAATTAACTACTGCATTACTAGTTGTCTCCGAGCAGAACAATTTTTCTGAATTGATGGGTGAGTTTTCTTATTTAATTCGCTTGCAATATGCAGTGGCATATGTTAATCGTTTCGTTTACAATTGCCGTCACCCCCTTGAAAAATTTCTAGGTCCTATTTACGTGATAAATTACACCATGCATTATTAGTTTATGTAAAACTTATACAAGGACAATTTTTTACGATAGAAATCAAAGACCTTTTTTCGTATTTTTAAAAAAATTATTGGCATTTATCGATTCTCTTGATTTGTTGAGGGTGGACGGTTGCTTAAAGTATTCACACTTGAATTATAATAGTAAGCATTCTTTGCTTTTGACTAAAAGAACAAGTTTATCTAAGCTTATTTGCGATCATTATCAGGCATTGTCCTTGCATTCCAGCCCCTTAACAGATTATGCCCTTATTCTCTGAAAATATTGGATTTTTAGGTTACGTCCGTTAGTTCGACGACTAACAAATAGTGCATACCTTGTTTTGGATTAAACTCTAAGCCTTCTTAACCAATTATCTAAAATACCTTCATCTCGCGTACAATTAAACCCTATCTTTACCACTGTGAGAATTGACTTGACTGGACCGTTTCTTGCATCTTCCACTTGTCGTAATGCTTCATATCTTTGTGTTTCTGTTGTGTTTGTATGCATGTGCACGAGAGCTGTTCACTTGGAATTAATTTCTAAACGTTCTACTAGCGCTTTTATGACTTCCTTTGATTATTTTGCTTCACGAAGAGGTGATCTTGATTCTATTTTTTCCGATTGTGATAAGAATTTTATTGGTGCAGCACGTATGTTGATAGAGGCTAGTAAGTTTCATCGTCAAAAAATATTTTTCGCATTAGCTTTTCGCCAAGATACTGTTACGGTTCAATTTTACATAACGCGTTTCTTAATTTTTATACGTACTTCGTTCCCAAATACGACTCCTGTGGTTTATTTCCTTATTGTAATTTATCAAGTTTCGTTCATAAATTCAAGTTTTAATTCTTGTATGTCGATAACGTGCATAAAACTAATTCTTATCACTTCAATACGAGTAGTGATTATTTGTTCTATTATGAATTTGATCCTCGATGCTTGGTAACGTGCTTCTTATTGTGAACTAATTTGTAGCTCCGCCTTTATTATTTTGATTTTGGGGAACTGATGATCCGTTATTTAAGAGCGAATTATTAGTGAAGATTTTATATTTGCTCTGCTCTTTTGAGAATTTTATAGAAGTTCGAGGTAAGGTTATTTATAATTTTTATACACGTAAACTTCATACAGTTGTTATCTTTGTAGGACACACATTTGAAAACTCGTTGATAACATCGAGTTTTGTTCTTATGATTTAAGCCCGTTTTGTAAAGGAACCGCAAAACGGAAAAGTAAATAACAGGTGTATTCACATCTAATTATAACATTTTAGGGTTGCAGTTTTACAGTTGTAGTTTGCAGTTTACAGGTTGCAGTTTGCAGTGTTACATCTTTGTAGTTTGCAGTCTTGTAGTGCTTGGTATTTCAGTCTGGTACATTATGTACGTATTTTATTGAAACAAACTCAGGCGTACCTGCAAGATACGATATCCGCGCTCTGGACCTGTTCTGGTAAGATCTTTCCATATTATATTTTGATTGTACGTGCCGCTAATCTGGTATCCATGCTGGCTTTCCACCTGCAGATAACATTATAGAGCCATCTAACATTATAACTGATATTGTAATTTATTTTAATATCATTTTTGTAACAGTTGTGCGTCGGAATTAATTTAACCAACGAATTATTGTACACATTCGTTTGATAGATATTTTTATCTGCATAATCGTACGCACAAGCGTTGGTACCACCGCAAGCAGCGTTCGACTGATTTTAAATTTATACAAAGTCAACCTAATGAAAATATACTGCAGCCATTTAATTTCTAATAAGTGTAAGGTACATATTAAAAAGTACGTTGGTTTCATTAACCCAATCGCTTGCATTTAAGCTTTGTTATGATGTAAAATTGATGTTTATGTTCAACCCTATGAATATTAGAAACCATAAGTTGTGTCAGTAAACGATTATATGTTACTTGTATTTCCTTGTTGTCGAGTTTTATGTCCGTTAATCATCTGCAGATTGCGCGAGAAATTTCCTAGATAGATTTTGCGGGAGGCGTACAGTTCCGATTTAGGTGGCGCTCTCCAAGACTCTTGTTCACCGTGTCGACCTTAGGTTATTTGTATCTTGGTGCAAATTCCCACTCCCCCTCACCGACCAGAGTCTAGTCGTGGTAAAATACGGCTACTCCTGCGGCTAACGGTGTGTATGTTTTTTTTGTGTTAGGAAACCGTGTTAGTACATGACAATTAAATCCTCTATAGGCGCCTAGTATCGGAGGTATTTGGGAGACATCTGTAAAATGCGCAAAATTTTTATTGTTTCACACTTTTGGTAAGCAATCCCTTACATTCGAAGAACTATCAACTATTTTTGTTTGCGTATAGGCTGTATTAAATAGCCGCCCTCTGTGTTTCTATTCTTTGGTCGCAAATGATGATCCTGATTGTTTGACTGTTGTTCGTTTCCTGATTGGAGGTCCTATATTGTAACAATTTTTTTTTGTTTGATCGGTGTTGAGTCAGGCACGCCAATGCAACTATTTTACATTGGGCTTTAAAGCGATATTTAATTTTATTATCTGGCGAGAATTTATTCTTGAAGCTATTACTTCCAATAGATTCACGAACTTCACGATATTCGGGGCTTAGTCTGGGAATTACCCCAAGGGTGAGCAATGAAAATGGACGTGGATATAAAGTAAACAACCAAAAACAGTAATCGAAAAGGTGGAAGATTGAGCGCCACCGCATCTATATGGACGATAAATAACGAAAGTATCGTATGAGAATATGCAGAAACCCACAGGTTTTAATGATTACCAAAAACATACAATTATATAAAACAACATCTGTGGAAACCTCTCGAAAGTATCTACTTTAACTCCTGCTACTATGATTCTGAAAGAAAATGTCACACAACAAATTTTAGTTAAAAGACACAGTTTGTGTCTTTCGACAAAAGAGTACAACGATGATACATATAAACTAACCATCATGAAATTACCATAATGAAGGTGTTTTATCTAACAATGGATACCAAAGAGAAATCACGTACGTCATTTCTATAACCTTATACTGCTTCAGTATTCCTCTAATTTTATTACTCAAAATTTATTTTCTCAATTGTGGTACCATTAAATTTAACTACTTATAAAATAAAAAGACTTAAGAGTTTTGAACCAAAAATGTAATTTAAAGTAATTTCTTTTTTTTAAAAATAAAGTCACAGGTATAATATTCAAAAGTAAAATTGATTTCTCAAGATTCGTAAATTTTTGAGCATACTATAATGAGAAATTTATAAGTGAAAGTGAACTTTACAAACCTCTTTATACAGCCACATGTATATCTCACATATTCTACAGAACAACTTTGGATTACTTAGAAAGAGCAAAGTTTCTCTTTTTTATATTTTAACATTAAATAAGAAAATGAATTCGATATAAGATTATTAGAACATTATTACTTCTACGGTCTTTTATATTAAAACTTAAATGCCAAATTAATCCGTTTATAAAATTTAGTATCATTAACTTTATCCTCTCACAAAATTTTATATCATTAACGACTCTATGAGCATTTTCAAAAATCTAGAAGACGTGGTAACAAAGATTCCACCATAACTAACACAAAATAATCAGACACTCACCAGGAATTGACTCCTCTGTCAACGAGGGTTTTAAATACCTTGTCTTTGGATACGTAAGAAAACTGTTGCTTCTTAAAGGATTCTGATCGACAAACTGAGGGCTTCATCTGGTTAACAAAACCTCGCCGATGAGAATCCTACAATAAACTACCTACATCTTCTCATCACGCTTTTCTAAAAAAAATAGCTCTACGAACGGCCTCAAATTCTTCCATAACAAAGGTGTCTTTTAATTATAATTTCACCGAAGCGCGTTAACGGATGTCGAGGACAGGTAACCAGTTGTCACTACACACAGTGTTCCGGTCGCCTGGCCGAAGCTCGGGGAAACTTTACATCTCGGGCCCTCTCCAAAACGACCATCATCCTTCTCCCGACCTAAATTGCAATCCTAAGACACCAGCTGACACGTAAAAGTGCCAGCATCTTCTCACCTACCCGCTTCGTTAACGCTGCATTCGAGCAAGATGGCCGAGTTCTTCTTTGATACCTTCCACGTCAAGAGCAGGTGATCTGTTTTAAGCGTCACCTCGTGACACTCTGCACAAGCGCTATATTAACTTAATAATTTTAAAAGTGGATGTAATCTGCCTTCGAATTAGGCAACATAAGTGACTTGTTTATAACGTATTTCTTTTTAAAGGCGTTTTGTTCTTAGGACAATTTTAAAGTATTTGTTATTACTGAATGTTTTCTTATAATAAATCTAAAGCCAATTAAATGATAATGACGTTCTCTTCTATTATGAAATTGTTTCTTTTGATATTATCATTCGAAATAAAAAGGTTCAGATACCACAGAGCTGTAACAAATAGAAGTGGCTACTAAAGTTAGTACCTTAAAATATATTTGTTACAATATTAAGCTTACCCGAAAAACCCTTACTGAGAATATGAATTTGTATTTTTGTTTTTCTGGCGACCATGGTTTCATGAGTCCTTACTCACCCTAGCTCAACGATCCAAATGGAATCGGGTCTCCAAAGTGGATCCCGTTGTTTTTCTTTTCGGAATCAAAACGTCCCATTTCTCTTAGCCACTAAAGCGAGTCGAACAATAATTCTCAGTAGCGATGGAGTTATTCGTGTTGTTTCAGTTAAAACATCACACGGTATTCTCGTTCGTTCTGTAAATAAGATAATACCTCCTCCCTTAGAAAACTAGTATTCGTATATTTTTTTGTTTAGCTATAGGTTGTAACGGGCATTTTTTTAATGGCGTAACATTTTACACTACTAAATTCGTAAATACATTTCTGTAACTTGTTACGCTCCCTTTCTGTTAGCGTACTTAAAATACATCGTTTTTGGATCGCTGTTTGTATAAAGTAAATACTTTCGCATAGTTTTCAGAATTGTATGCAATTTAACTCGTGTGTATTACTTTAAACGTGTATTAATTTGAAAATTGATTTTCATTAATAAATTACTGTTCAACTTATCGAAAATGATAAACAGCTCGCAATTAATTAGTAGATATAAATTTTGTTCCTTATGTGGATATACGAGTCGAGGTGATAGGCGATAAGCGGTTGGAATAACAACGATTTTATATCTACAGACTAGCAGTGTTATTTTGTTCTTCGTTCCTATATATTAACTGTGTTTTTAGTTGAGTTTCTTTTGAAATAAGAACAGTGGTAGTTTGTTCTTGGTTCCTATTAATTACGTGAAAAATACTGTTTCCTTGTTGCTTTACTAATTGTGTTTTTCGTTGTTTTTCTTGTGAAGTAAAAGCTGTTTATTAACTGTAAGCAGTGTAGTTCTGATGGATTTGAAGAAAATGTGCTATATATGTAACGTGTTTGATTGTCGTGCGTTTTACGCAACATTATTTTAGTGATACGCGTTGCTTTGCTAATTGTGTTTTTTTGTGGAGTTGTCTTTTTTATTTGAACTGGGTGTGCGATCTAGTTTCGCGGTTCTTTTCTTTTTATCAGAGTAGTTCATACTATAACAGATTACCGGTTTACTAAGGTATTGGTTGAAGTTTCTCACTGCTTTTTTTTGGATGTTTGTGAAGATAATATACATTTGGTCCCAGTTGAAATTAAACTAGTGCTACAACATATTTCGAATTTATTGCCTCAGGAAAGAGAAGTTACCCAGAAATTTATCAATGCTACATAGTTCCATCAGCCTGATAATGTCTGTTGCTAACACCAGTGAAATACGTAGGTGTGATTAGTGTAAAGTGTAAGAAATTCCATCAACACCCTTACAGTCAAGGGTGAAGTGCTTTGTTAGTGCAGGACATCGTGAATCCCACACTTCAATTGCAAGGAAGCGTTACTGAAGGACTTTATGTAAGTTGAACTATTTCCTACTTGATATGACTTTAAATATCTATCCGTTGTTTTGCAATATCTTTGTCGTTCTGATACCTTTTACAATAGAAGTGCCTGCTATTAAAAAAAAAAAGAAAGAAAAAAAAAACAATCAATACTACTGAATTACTCATATCAATTGTGACTTACCTATTTATCTTTTGTTAACTTTTTGTCTGCTTTATGTTTAATTGGTGTGTGAGGAAACGTTTCTGCTACTCCCCAATATTACCTCACTTTGTGATAAAAATTTTTGTAATGCTTTTATTCGTGATTATATTATATAGTTTATCTAAACAGTTTTTTTTACATTCTACCAAGTACTGAATAACTTAGACTATGCATTGCTGCTATGCTTTTTTTTTATTTCAGGTTTGCTGGACTAATCTTTTTTTTTTCAGGGTTTGCTTAACTAATTTTCTTGCAGGTATTGTCACTAACTCCTTACCGCCGCATACATTATATGTCAGTCTGCTTTCTACAACCCCCCCTACTCTCCGATTGAGCCCGGTCATTTCTTTGACTTTCTTTGTGTTACGTAACATAAATTTGGCGCTCAACGTGGCTGCCACGAAAAAAACGTAACAAGGTTTAGTTCTGGAATTTGCGTATCCTTTATTTTTCTTTTATTTCTTTTTTCTTTCAAGCCGAGCATCGACGGATAAGCCGTAACTCTGTGTTAGGAGCAAATGTCTAGCTTTAACCTCGTCCGTTTATTTTTTTTTTGTAGGTATATTAAAATGTTTATTTTAGGTTGGCGGTATGTTCGCGCCATTTCCTTTCCGTACCTTTCTCTACCGCGCCGGGTAGTTTATGATAAGAGCAATAGTTCTGCCATAGTGAGTTGATTGCGAATACTACGTGAACGCGAACGTGTTTCATTCAAGTTCATATTGGTGAACCCTCTATTCTTTATTATTCTTTCCTTTTACCCTGATCAGAAAATTTACCATAAAAAGTGCTTAATGCTCAAGTGCTCAGAATTCTTTAATTCGGTAAGTGTTTTTTTTATATGTTTCGTTATGACATTTGCTATAAACTATATGAACACTCCCTCTTATTTATCAGTCCACGCTCTACCTCAGATCTCTTCGTTTACCGCTTTTGCACTCGAAGGGTTCTGTTTCCATCCCGTTACGGAAAACTGGTACGTAATTAACAATACTGTATTTTTTACTATTTTAATTCTTTTATCCTATTTGGTATATTGCGCTGCAGTAACAACGTTATTAAATGTAGATTAGTAAAGTTTCTAAATTTTACAGGCTTTGCAAGCTCATTTAATTAACTACAATTAATAAACTCATTTTTACTACTTCTGTTGGCTTAAGAAACGTGCAAGGAAAAAGGCTTACATTTCAACTATAGCCACTATTTTGCTTAACAAAAATAGAATTAGAGTTCGCAACCATTAATAAATCATATTTGCTCTGACTTCGTATTTCGATTTTACATTCAAAATTTCTGAGATTTTATGTTATAGCATGAAATTAATAAATAATTCCCATTTACTCCACAACTGTATATAACCAGTATATCGGCGGATACTTTCCGTGCAAAGATTAATTTATCCCTCATTACGTGCAGTACCATTTAGAACATGATAGTAATTTATTTCATCGTTCAATGGTATTATCTTAAAGCGTTAACCGATACGAAACTCATTTTCTGTAATGTCTAGGTTAATAAGGGTTTCCACTAAGATTTCTTAATCATCTAATTTTACCTACAAATCTACTCCTCCAACTTTCTCTGTTACCACAAGTACGCTCTCAAACTTCAAGCTTAACTAAGATGTACAATTTTCGTTCCTTTACCTTTCAAGCACTAATTGAACTATTAGCTAAAGGTCATTTTTTATGGTAGAGCAGTTTTTGCTTTTAGATGGTGTGTACGAAAAGGCCGAAACATTGATTTTGTGTCTGACCTTATTTAGTAATTGCGTGTCTGTGAAAGAAAAATTAGCCTTTTTCTCCGTTCATGTTCAAATTGGATATTTCAAATAAATTAGTGAAACTAATGTGTATATAATTATTGACGTGTCCAAATGCTTTACAATAACATTTTATCAATTTTTATTGAGGAAAAATACAAAGATGTTTTTTTCTAAATAAAAGACGATATTACTGGGATCTTGATGGAAGTTTAATCATATTTAAATACAATTTTCAACTTTAATCTCAACTTAAATTATATAGGAGTTGAAATAGTTGGTAGTGGAATTTTAAGGTAAATTAATTGTTGACTAAATGAGAGGAAATTGCCATTTACTGCGTGACAAGCAAAACTTGGCGAAGAAAGACAAAACAAAGGGTTAATCTATGATTGGAAATTTAGTTTTACACATTCCCCTGCTAAATTGACTTTCAAGCGTTGTATGTAAGCGATTTATAAAGAAGCATCTATGTGGGGATGGTTTCATTGTTGTTTCATGTAATTCTTTTGTGACAAATTGTCAACATTTCCTTACTATCATATCAGAGAGACGTGCTATTACATATCAAAGTTATAGAAGCTGTAGAAGAGGTCCAGGTTCAGGATTAGGTAAAAGATTGAGGTTTAGTAAAGGACGTACTTCTGCACACCTCACACTTTAAGGTACCGATATAGTGTCTAGTTCACTGCCGGGAACAGAATCACATCCCCATTTGCTCTAAATACTTATACGTTTACCTTGAAAGGTTTCTAAACTCTCTCGTCATCATTAGATTTTCAGTCCTGGAAATGGTTAGACGCGGATCCTCATTGTTTCCTATTCTTCACATTTCCCTGCATGCGAAAGTCTGATTTCGGTCTATCTCTACTTCTTTTTCCCTACTTCTGCTTGTAATATATCTCGTTCTATTCTCCAAAACTGCCTTAGATCATATCCTGCCTTTCTATATCTCCTTTTTTTTGTTTTCCACAAATATATTTATTCCTCTACTATTTCCATAACCTATTTGTTATTAAATTTGTCTGTACATGCTACCATCCTCATACATCTGAAGCACAACATTCCAGAAGGCTTCTATCTCTGTCTGCTTTTCCTACTGCCCCTATTTCATAAACATACTGCGCTGTGCTCCACACATACGCTTTGAACAATTTTCTTCTTGTTTCTATGTTTGTTGTCTTTGAATATAGCTGCTGTTATTTTTTGTTTGTTACAGTTCGGTAACCTATTGTTTTACAGTTATATACCCTATTTCCTGGATATTTAGTTGTATATGAGAGGGGAGGCAGCTCCATGGTGTAGTTGGTATGCGTGCGACTACTATGCCCAAGGTCCCGGGTTCAAATCCCGACACGGTCCGCTTGAAAAATGTTAAGCGAGCATTTTTCACAAAAAATACGCTTTCGTTCGGATGAGAGATAAAATGGAGGTCCCGTGTGTGTGTGTGTGTGTGTGTGTGTGTGTGTGTGTGTGTGCGCGTGTGTGTGTGTGTGTGTTGTCACGCACGTTAAAGAGTTTGGAAAAATTCAAAACTTATAGGTAAAAAAACTCATTTCCTGGCCAATGTAGTACCTTCAGGTGGAGCATCGGAAAATCAAATGTAGGGTGGGGGAAGCAGCCTTTGGCTGCCAAGTTCCCCCAGCACTTGTACATTTATCGAATTAATAGTTTTTCCTATGTATCCTTTCGCTCCATCAACATTAGTTGAAAATACTTCACAACCAACACCTGTAGTTGTTTATATCATCATCAGATTTAAGTGCACTTATTTCTTCGTCATTACGTTTTCCGTCTTGAAATTGGTTGGACGCGTACCTCTACTTATTTATGTTCTGAACTAGCCAATACAATTTCCTGAAATTCCTACAACAACCTATATACATTTCGATCCTCTTCTATTGTTTTCTAATTATATGCCTATTTTACCGAGATTTAGTAGTATGTGAAGGGGGTTAAGCAGCCTGTGACTGCCAAGGATCCCCCAGCAGTAGGAGATAATTGACAATCCTGCTACCATATTTCCTCCAGCATTCACATTTCCTCACACATTCTGGACCAAATAGCTTTCTTCGACTAGCCATTTTATCTTTCGAAATAGATCAATCTTGTTTGGTGTCAATTAATATTAGATTTTTCTTAGCTACTTGAATTTTTAGGAATTTTTTAGATAGTATCACCCCTCTCAGGGAACTACTCTCATTTTAAGATTTTTTACCGGTAGTGATTTCAGTCCGTTCTTATAATTTTTTAGCCTACAATTTAGTCTACAATTTTACGCAGAATCCGAATCTACAAACAGATTTAAAATCCGACCACCCCTTACCGTTTTACACACATGCCCTCTAGCGAATATATAAAAGATTATTTTTGTTTCTTTCGCAATAAATATATCTTATTTGATATCAATTAATATTAGATTTTTCTAGGGAGTCCAAATCTGTAAATATATTTTAAATACAGCCACCCCTTAGAAAGTTACACTTTTAAAGACCCCCAAACCTCTAAATTTTTGCTCATCTATATTTAATTCCATTTTTAAAACCTTTTTTTTTGCTACCCAAGACATATGCTTTAACCAGCCATTTCCCCAAAATCTAAAACCGCTGGAATTTTAGAAATGAACCCTTTATAAGCCATAAGTGTTTGATATTTAAAACCATTTTTAAACAGTAATGTTCTGTTTTTAGAATAGATGGAGAACACCGGTTCTGACATACATATCAAAATTTAAAAATATTCAATGCCATAGGTTAGGTTAGTTGGATTTGTGTCCAACTAACTTAACTTAACTCCATACAACACTAGCTAACTTAACTCCTGACAAGTCCCACTAACCTAACCTAACTCCAGACAACGTAAACTAACATAAACCCTCCCCTTTACCCCAGTTTGTCCTTCTATCTCCTCTCGGATCCGTATGACATAAATCCAAACTATATCCGACATACATCCGAGATATGTCCAGTATACATCCTACATATATCCGACATATGTTCAACATATGTCCAACATTCGAACTAAATCCGGCCTAGGTCGGATTAATCCGATCTAGGTCGAATATTGGTTAGAAAAGGAGATAGAGGACTTGTGTGTCGATTTAAATTAAAGTTAAGTTTAAATGGCTCCATGCTTGGTATTAAATATTTTTAAATTTTGTTATGTATAATGTCAGAATAAAAATTTAGAATAGTATTACATTGTTCTTTATTTATAAAAGGCTATGACGTCACCACGAAATAGTAGTCACACAGAGTGGCGTGCGCATAGCCAGGGGTGAGCATGGGCAGGAGTGCGCATGGACAGGGATGTACATGGGCGTACACGAGGGGAGCGCAAGTCAACAGTCACCAAGCATCTAATTCTTTATTTGGGTGGTATCGAGAATTTGCCGGCGTATGTATCCGGAGTAAAAAAACACGAATTGTACACGCAGCTTATTAATAAAATTAGTTTATCGAGGGAAGATTACAAGCGTCACGTCATACCTGGATGTGAATTAACCTATGCATGGAGGCATAAAGATATAGGTCTAACATAGTTGTTCATATTTGTATAGATTTTGTAAATCTATTGTATATATTAGTTTTAAGATTCTATAATTTTTAAGTTCTTCTCTCACCTTCCCTTCTTCCAAATCCTTCCTGCTTCTATCCTGGTGGACAGAGTGTTCATGTTGCCTCCACGTGCTGTTCGCTGGACAACCAATATCTTGTAGTCTTTGTAATCTTCAAAATGTTAGTTGACCAACAACGCGTACCAGTTGTAATTATTACAGTTAGAAAAAATTTCTAAACCTAGTCTATGCGTTTTATCAAGTTTCTCTTTAAGAGGTGGGTGGTGGGATGTGGAGGGATGTGGTGGAATGTGGGGGGCGGTGGTGTGTGGAGGGTGGTGGAGGTGGTCCAAGAATCGGTGTTCTCCATCTATTCTAGAAACAGAACATTACTGTTTGAAAATGGTTTTAAATATCAAACACTTATGGCTTATAAAGGATTCATTTCTAAAATTCCAGCGGTTTTAGATTTTGGGGAAATGGCTGGTTAAAGCATATGTCTTGGGTAGCAAAAAAAGGTTTTAAAAATGGAGTTAAATATAGATGAGCAAAAATTTAGAGGTTTGGGTCCTTTAAAAGTGTAACTTTGTAAGGGGTGGGTCTATTTAAAATCTATTTACAGATTTGGACTCCCTAGAAAAATCTAATATTAATTGATACTGGTAGCGACGGGCAACCATCCTTACATTGTTGAAAGAAGAAGGGGTTGCTTGCGCTAAGAACAAGGCAGTTGCGGTTTGACCATGCTCGGATTAGCACGTTCGTTTTGGTAACGGCGGGTCGTGGTTATATTGCTCTCACATTAAAATTTGTATTATAAATTCATTTATCGATGCACATATGTTTTGTTGCACGGTAATGTTTATATTCAATTTATTCAATATTTTTAATAAACATACAGTCCACAATTATCGATGTATTTTTCAAGCTTTTTTATTTAATTAAGCACAAGTCAAATATGGTGAATACGAGCCTATGGAGTCGCTAAATTGAGTGATAAGAATTCGTGTTTATCAGATACCAAACAAGATACATTTATCTCTAAAGATGAAATGGCTAGTCGAAGAAAAGCTATTTGGTCCAGAATGTGTGAGGAAATGTGGATGCTGGAGGGAATTTGTGGGGCTAGGATTGTCAATTATCTCCTACTCGTAACACTTAGACATTCGTCGTATTAATAGTTTTCCAGTAAATCTTTTTGCACAATTAACAGTAGTTGAGGATATTACAAGACCAATACCTGTAGTTGTTTAATAATCATAATGTTTAAGTACAGTCATTAATTTTTCCATCTTGGGACTGGTTGGATGCATACCTCCATTGATTTCTATTCTAAGCCAACCTACACATTTCCCTGAAATTCCCACATCCCACATCTTTCACTAGCTGTCTGACCTAGGTCTACCTCTACTTCTCTTTGTTCCTATCTCTGCTTCTAATATATTCCGCACTATTCCCTCATGTCTTAGTATGTTAATACTTTCGGGTTTGAGAACCGAATGATGTGGTATGTAGTAAACCGACAAATTAGACGACTCTAGAGTTTTTGGCGAAATTACTGTCATGTGATCAGTGTCTTGCATGAAATTTTTGTATAAATTATACAAATCTGGTTGCTTTTCTAAGCGACGTTCCAACGAAATAAATCTGCGAAGTGCAGCTTCACGAGAATTAACAAAATGTGGTTCTGAGTGTTTAGATGGCAGAGGAACACTAGAACGATCATTTTTATCTCTTGAATAGTTGTCCACGAAATGTTTTTCACAAGCTACTTCATCTGGAGGCAGCTTGTTTGATTCTGGTATGTTTTCCAATTCCTAAAAACGACAAATGTTTGATCCTAATGGTTCAACGATAGCACATAATGATGTGCACGAAGTAATAGGCAAAACAACTTTCCCTGTCAAAATCCATCCAAATGTTGTGTTAATTGCAACTAGTTCAGAGACATGCACTCTGCGAGTTCCATTTAACAAGACACGAGCAACAACGTCTGCTCTCAAAAGCATGTCAGTTTTGCCGGGTCTATCGAATTGCGAATCAGCTAATTCTATATCTTTTGTATGTGATTAAACATTTGACCTTAAAGGTAATGAAGGTAATTTACCACTAATGTCTGTCAGAACAAAGACATCAACATCATATTGAGGACATCTCTTCGCTTTAGGTTTGATTTTGCATGATAATGCAATGATGATTCAAGGCCTAAACCTTCAACTATCATTGCGACCTTTGATTTATTTAAAGCAAGCCTTTTACGACACGATTCTCTTATAAAACTTTCCATGCTTCACCCATCCAATAGCGCACGAACGATTTGCGCTTTGCCCAAGCCATCACAGGTAGCTCTGCACGGAAGCCAGCAAAGTGACCGTATTTCAAGTACGTGACGAAAACAAAGTGCTGGTACTAGAAGTAGTAGCACATTGTGCAATTATTGATGATGCAACCTTTTGCTGTTCAACACAAAATTTTTCAAAATGAAACAACGGGTTGTGACATTTTCCACATTTGCCACAACTTGACTTTGATGTACAATTAACCACCAAATGCGAATCACTAAGACAATTTATTTGTATTCGTGATTCGAATTTGGCGACTATAGGGATGGACACGAACCGAACAGCTTCGAGGTTCGGTTCGAGGTTCGGTTCGATTTTTCGAACCGAACTGAACCGAGCCGGACATTTTATTTTCGAACCGAACCTCGAACCGGACCGGCAAATTTTTTGAACCGAACCGAACTTAGTTCAAGGTTCGGTCCGGTTCGGTTCGAAAGGTTTGATTTTTTAAATAAAAATTTAGTTTAAAAATTTAATTTTCACTAAAAACATGTCAATCTTAATTTCTCCCAAATGCACATTTTAAAAATTTCTAGTCGCAAGCATATAAGAAATAGTACGATTTTCTAATCTACATGGTCATCGAGTTTTAAGCCAATGGGTAAAAAATGTAATAGGTATTTGCGTTACATGTCTAATAAATATTGTCATCGAGGCACGTTTGTAGATCAGAAATTCTAGATTAGTTCGATTTGTTTAATGCTCCTTATTTCAAATTGTTGCTTGTTTATAACTAGTATTAGATATTAAAGAAACTTGAAATGATTTTGACAATTTGGTTTTAAAAACAAGCTTATTTTATTTAATGAAGAGAGTTGTGTCGCAAAACTATCTTAAACATATACAAGCCGACGTCACGGTTTAGAGACTACAGAAGGTTTCATAATAAACGAAACAATTTAAATCTTTAATGAGTATGTATTACTAATCCATCAATTTGAATTTTTTACTTTTGTGTGAAAACCAGCTCTCTAGTAGTAATAAAAAATGTGACTTTGTAGCAAAAACTAATCTCCTTTTCTTTTGTACATAATCGCTCAATAAATGGTGCTACAAAACGCATGGTACCATAATATTTACTGTTTATTTAGTGTGGTCATTACCACCAACGTCTTTAGAAGTAGCCGATACTCCAGAAGAATGACCCCGAACTTTCTCTCAAAACCAAGGGTTGAAATTTATGACTCATAGCGGCATAAACTTTTCTCCCGACACGGTGTCCGCTTGAAAAATGTTAGGCGAGCATTTTTCACAAAAATACACCCTCGTTCGGATGAGAGGTAAAATGGAGGTCCCGTGTGTGAGTGTTGTCACGCACGTTAAAGATCCCTACCTTGCTTGGAACAGCAAGGGTTCGGCAAAATTCCAGATTTTCCAGATAAAAAAAACTCGCTTCCTGGCCACTGTAGTACCTTCGCGTGGAGCATTGGAAAATCACATGTAAGGCATAAACTTTTCAATCAATGCCAACATAAAATAACACAGTGTAGTGCAAATAATAAGCAGACATAATGCCCATGCCATAAATACTGTTATATTTTATTATGAAAACGTAAACGCTGTATGAGGTAGATTCACGATTCTTTTCGAGAACCATCTGATATTGTCTTTTAAAAGAAATAATAATAATAATAAAGATAAACCGAAATCAGACTTTCGTGCACAGATAGTGATAGATGCAGACTGTGCAAATTTTAGGGAAATGTGTAGGTTGGTTTAGACTAGGAAACAATGAGGGTACGCATCCAACTAGTTCTAGGACTGAAGACCTAATGATGAAGGATAAACTCACAAACAGCTTTTTGTTTGTCGTGTATAAGAAATCAGCAACAGCTTATTGTCTTGATTCTCTTTTTATACTAACTAAAACTAAAATAAAAGTAATCGTAAAGATCGTGTGATATCGTTCTTGCACGGTAAAATGACATTAGTAAAAATCATCAATTATTAACACATTCTAAATTTTAGAGGTGGCTTTTACTATTAACCTAATTGTAATTACGCTTTGTTAAAGATAGTACGTATTGAAAAATCAAACCTGGACAAATAGTATTAATATGATTTATGCTACTAAAATCTAAAGCAAATTAATGTTGGGTTTATTTGAAAGTAGTAACTACTAAATATAAAAACCACATTAATCGTTTAAGTTGTAGTCGAACGCACTAGTTGTTTAAAATATCAAAATGTCGAACCGGTTCGGTTTGGTTCGAGGTTCGGTTCGTTTTTTCGAACCGAACCGAACCGAACCGGACTAAAAAGTTTTCGTACCGAACCTAGGGCAAGGTTCGGTTCGGTTCGGTTCGAATCCATCACTAGGCGACTATGTTCGACTTGGTTCGGGTTGGATCGTTTTGGTTAATGATAAATGTGTAAAAGCCAGGGTGGCACTTAGCAATTTATGCAATATGTAGTATTTGATTTATGTTACAAATTAAACTAAATGTAAAAGGCACAACACTGTATATCAATAGTAGCAAATTTTGTATTTATTTGTAAACGTTTAGAAAAAGCTTATACTCCTTTCTCCGTTCCAATTCCCTTACTGAAATTCAGCGACTTTATATTATGATTTGAAATAAACAAATAATTACAATGTACTTCGAAACGGTATGCAATTAGTAAAACAAACAGCCACTTTCAGCGGTAACACTAATTTAGCTCTGATTATGTGCAATACGATATGGAACACGATTGTAATTTAGCGAATCGTTCCACGATATTACCTTAGGGTGTTAACAAATACGAAGCTCATTTTCATTAATGTCTCGATTAATAAGACTTCCCACTGAGATTTCTTAATTACCTAATTTTACTTACAAACCACTCTAACATCCTATATTACGAATACGTTTTAAAACTTTAAGCTTAAGTTACACTGCCGTACAATGCCTTGTTTAATGATTAATTCTTAAACACGTATAAAGCATTATTTTCATACAGATTTTCATCTCCCATCAACCATACGTGCACCGGGTATCCAAAATTGGATGCTGTTAATGGAAACTCCGTTATTATTAAAGATACAAAAACTGTTTACGCATTCTAATGCCACTTTTTTGAGATATATGCAGTTGCAAAATCAGAAATGAACGACAGTAGTGTATATTTCTATGTTCTGGGACACTTCGATCCTCATTTGATCACTCATCTGGACCAATTTACATGTAAATCCCCATAAGGAGGAAATGAGGAGATGAATCTCCACCTTGCTCTCTCCTGGTGGACCTCCTTGTGGGATTTTTTTACCCATCCATCCCTATCCTAAAAAATCGGTAACCTCACTCCTAAAATTTTCGAGATACTTCTCGGTGCCTATTGGCACCACACCCACGAGATAAATCTTTATTGTTTGGTATCAATTAATATTAGAATTTTCTCAGATACCCGAATCTCTAGGAATTTTTTAGATTGCATCATTCCCCAGAGAACTACCCTCATTTTAAGATTTTTTACCGGTAGCGATTTCTAACCGTCCTTGTAAATTTTTTAGCCATGCGACACATTAAATTAGTCTAGAATTTAACGCAGAATTCGAATCTGCAAACAGATTTGAAACAGGACCGCTCCTTAAAAAGTTACACATATACCCTCTAAACTATAACTTTGCTGCAGCTCATACCTAAAAGAAAATCTAAAAACCATTCTTAAAACTTTTTATTACAGACAATTTTTACTAATACAGTTTAAATTTTGTAATCCATATTTCTAAATACATATTCACAATTTTTTATTCTTAACCTAGAACTCCTCATATCGGCTTATACTTAATAATATTTATTTCTAAATAAAGCACCTTTTCCAAAGACCAACCGGACCCACATGTTTCAAATTCCTCTGATTTTGTTCTAATGGTTTCGCTTAAGACCTCGTAGATAATTTTCAGATTACTAGCAGACGTTATAACCATATTTTTTGTGTTAAAGGATTTCACATCGGTAGTCTCTTCTCCCATTTTGGTGTAAACGCCGTAGAGTTCGCAATAGACTTTTATTGCTGTATGTTGTGTGTTTTTTTTTTCATTAAGTAAACGAATAAACCGCTCTTTCTGCTTCCAAAGAAACTCTGACACTCCATCGTCGACACTGGCGTTCTTTATGCGATAGCTAGCCATACGGTTCTTAAACGCTGTGCTAACCATTTATACGCCATCTCCGCCAGTAGCGATAACTGTGGCATCCTCAACTTCGTTCGGCTGTCTTCGAAAACCTTCGGCTTGCATTGTATAGGATACATAAAGCAGGTACGCAAGAGTAAACTCTTTAGTTATAAGTTAGTTCGCTTACAAGTTTTGCCAAAGTCTTATAGTGCGGATTTTGTTTTGTACTAAAATGGTACCTGCAAACGTTTTTAAATGCGAACTCTGTCACGTTTACTTTACCAGGAGGGATGCTCTCAAACGGCACCAGAACAAATGTCGTGGTGTAACATCGTCCAGGGTTAAGCTTATACATCCGTCAGCAGAAAAGTACTTAAACTGTATGTCTTGCGGTATCGCTTTTACGAGAATGGACAGCTTACAGCGACACAAGAAAAAACAGCACGGTGTCATTAAGCCGTAAACGTTCAGCTCCGCCAGCTGTTAAAGGGTCTTGTACGAAACAACCACGAATTATATGTAAAGTATGTGATTTCGAAGTGGTAAAGACTACGTATGCCGCACACTTGAGAAGCAACAGAAATAAAAATGCATCAGTTACCGCTACTGGCAAAAATGGCGTAGAAATGGTTAGCACAGCGTTTAACAACCGTATGGCTAGCTATCGCATAAAGAACGCCAGTGTCGACGATGGAGTGTCCGAGTTTCTTTGGAAGCAGAAAGAGCGGTTTAATCGTTTACTTAATGAAAAAAGAACACAACATACAGCAATAAAAGTCTATTGCGAACTCTACGGCGTTTACACCAAAATGGGAGAAGAGACTACCGATGGAAATCCTTTAACACAAAAAATATGGTTATAACGTCTTCTAGTAATATGGAAAATATCTACGAGGTCTTAAGCGAAACCATGAGAACAAAATCAGAGGAATTTGAAACATGTGGGTCCGGTTGGTCTTTGGAAAAAGTGCTCTATTTAGAAATAAAGCCCATATGAGGAGTTCTAGGTTAAGAATAAAAAATTGTGAATATGTATTTAGAAATGTGGTTTACAAAATTTAAACTGTATTAGTAAAAATTGTCTGTAATAAAAAGTTTTAAGAATTGTTTTTAGATTTTCTTTTAGGTATGAGCTGCAGCAAAGTTGTAGTTTAGAGGGCATATGTGTAACTTTGTAAGGGGTGGTCCTATATTAAATCTGTTTGTAGATTCGGATTTCGCGTAAAATTCTAGACTAATTTGATGTGTCGGAATTGTTAAAAAATGTATAAGGACGGTTAGAAATCGCTGCTGCAGGTAAAAAGTCTTAAAATTGGGGTAGCACCCTGGGGGATGATGCTATCTAAAAAATTTAAAGAGATTTGGGTAGCTGAGAAAATTCTAATATTAACTGATACCAAACAAGGCACATTTATCTCGTGGGCAGAAATATGGAGAAAGATTTATCTCGCAGAGGGTATATGTGTAACTTTGTAAGGAGCGGTCCTATTTCAAATCTGTCTGCAGATTCGAATTCTGCGTTAAATTCTAGACTAATTTGATGTGTCGCATGGCTAAAAAAATTTATAAGGACGGTTAGAAATCGCTACCGGTAAAAAATCTTAAAATGAGGGTAGCTCTCTGGGGGATGATCTCGTGGGTGCGGTGCCAATAGGCACCGAGAAGTATCTCAAAAATTTTAGGGGTTAGGTTACCGGTTTTTTAGGGTAGGGATGGTTGGGTAAAAAAATCCCACAAGGAGGTCCACCAGGAGAGAGCAAGGTGGAGATTCATCTCCTCATTTCCTCCTTATGGGGATTTACATGTAAATTGGTCCAGACGAGTAATCAAATGAGGATCGAAGTGTGCCAGAACATAGGAATATACACTACTAACGACTCTGTTTTGTTTTCGAATTATAGAGCATTATTTTACATGGGAATCTTATTTTATGTGCTAATGGAATATGCCTGATGTTTATACAGGGTAGAAAAATTAAATATAGGGAAATTTTACTTTTTCTTCGTTTTTATATATTTATATGTTGAATATTGTAATGTATTGTATCGTAATAAACACGAGGTGCCTAGAATAATAATAATACTCCGAACACAACTTTATTCTACCGACATTCATTTATGTCATCTTACAAAAAGTGTCACTTGGGATATTCATAACAGGCAGTGGCTTTTACATCTAACATATATAACATCCCACCAATAAGCTTAAGACCTACAAATTTAAACGTTCTGGCGGTTTACAATTTTGTCTAACCCTATCCTTACAATGAATAACTCTGCGGATCTTGTACGTCATTAACAGGTTTTAACTCATTTTTAGTTGCTTCGTTTTCAGTAGTATTCGACACAGTAGGACTATCAGACACAGGTTGAATTTCAACCACAGACGTTTTAGAATCCGCTACCGCTATTATAGTAGTAGGAGCTGAAACATTTTCATTAGTTACATCCAAGACCTCATTAGCAGTAAAGCGCATTAACTAATCTTTGTGTCTCTTCCAAACTACTCCTAACTCAAATATCTGACATTTATACACATTACTACCTAATACATCTACAATTTCCCCTTGAATGCAACTCGGTTTGCTTGGATTCCTATAATATCTAACTTGTACTATATACCCTTCGCAAAAACTTTCCTTTCTTTTCCCACTTAAATATTCAATTTGCTTTTGTATTGATACTAGCTTAGTGTTTGGTTTTAATAAAGCAAATCGATTGTTTAATTCTCGGTTAAACATCGGCTTTGCATGTGTCTCCTCTATTGTACCATGAGCTGTCGTTCTATAGTTACATAAATACCTACTTATTAAAGTTTGCACCGAAATCATTCTGTTACGTCTGTCAAACATCGCCTTCTCAATTCCGATTTTAAATGACTTTACTACATTTTCAGCTACACCGTTGCTAGCTGGATGGTACGAAGGTGAAAACATTATTAATATAATTAATTTTAGAAAATTTTTGAAATGCATTCGATGTGAACTGGGTCCCGTTATCACTTACTAAGTTCTTTGGTAATCCAAAACCACTAAATATTTCCCGTAACTTCTCTATTGTATTTTTAGCATCAATTGACTTTACTTCAATAACTTCAGGCCATTGACTAAATGTATCAACTAGCACAAGAAACACATTCTGCCCTTAAAGGGTCCTAAATAATCAATGTGTACTCTTAAATACCTGACTTGTAAGTGTCCGTGATAGGCAAGGGGCACACGATACAGTTGAGCTAATAAGACTCTTTAATTTGATAGTGTACTAGTGCAAAACACTAAACAATTTTGATAAACCCAGGGCGCCAAATATTTCGTTCATAAATATTACAAATATTAAATACTCCCTGTATGTTTGTTGTGGTTTGTTTAGTATTCTTCTAAATCTTCTTTGCGGATTAAACCACTCATAGTTTTTAAAATTATTTTTATTAACGTTTCGATCCATGACCTAGGATCGTTTTCAAAATAATAAAAACTTCAAGTTTGACATTTATGACATAAATTGAAGGTGACTTTGATTTATTGATGTTCGAAATATTTGGTTTGAGTACACTAAGCAAAAATTTTTTAAAGTTTAAATGAATGATTGCCTTCAATTTGTGTTACGGCCTGGGACCGACTTTTTTTTTTAGGTAGCCAATACGCTTAACGTGAAATCAGCTGATTAATTTTTATTGCTGAATTTTATATAAATTCAATAACTTGGGAATTGGAAAACATTTTTTAACATGTTTCTATTTATACAATTGAGAGGATGGTTATTAAAGAAGTGTGCGATTGTATTATTAAAAGGCTTAAGTAGTCGTTTTTTTATATTTATTTTGAAGGGGAAAATCATTATGATTTAGGCTACCTCTTTGGTAGATTTTAACATGGTTCTGATGCGACCTTATGGCGGGTTTACACTTGTCAGATACCAATGTTGTTCTATGAAGGTTGTATATGGATCTGAGGCGACCCTATGGCGGGTTTACACTTGTCAGATACCAATACTGTTTAACGGAGATTGTATATGGTTGTGAGGTAACCCTATTGCGGGTTTACACTTGTCAGATACCAATGCTGTTTTACAGGGGTTGTTAATATGCTTCATCATCATCATCATTGGATCTTCATCTCAAAACTGGTTGGACACGTACCTGCACTTATTTATATTCTGAGTTAGCTTACATAGTTCTCTGAAATTCTCACACAGCATGTATATAGCTCGTTTCCCTTCTATTGTTTTCTAATTTTATGTCTTATTTCACCGCGATTCAGTGAAGGGGGTTAAGCAACCTGTGGCTACCAAGATCCCCCAATACTTAGATATTTGCCGAAAAAATGGTTTTCTAGTTAATATGCTTATTGTTAAATAATTAGTTATTGTATGTATAAATAGAAATCATGTATGTAGGCTGTATTTCATGTTAATATCGCAAGGAAAACCCAGGAAAAACTTGCAATGCTACCTAGACATTGTGGACATTTGATTTTCATTTGTTATTTCTTTTGTTATTTCTTTTAGTAATGGAATCCATTGTTTACTGAAAGTTACGGATTCGTTTGCAACGCAGTTATTTTTATGTAAGGTTATACAAGCAGCTTCTTTGATTTTGCGTTTTTGCTGGTTTTCTTCTTTGTCGATAATTTTTGCGTCCTCCCATTTTATTTTATGACTGAAGTCCCATGCATGTTGGCAAATCATGGATTTTTCAAATTTTCTATTTTTTATATATGATTTATGTTCTTTTAATCGAACTTCAAATGGTCTGGAACTTTCCCCTATATAAAACTTATTACATTCGCACGGTATTTTGTAGATACAATTTTTTGAACTTTGTATTGCGTTTTTGGGTTTTGTTTTTGTTAATTGTGCTCTTAGTGTATTGTTGGTTTTAAATACTGTTTTAATTCTAAATTTGTTTCCTATTCTTTGAATTTTTTCGGAGAATCCTTTTATGTATGGTATTGAGAGCATTTCGTGGTGTGTATCGTTGTTTTTGTTTTCTTTTTCTTTATTTTTAGGGTTTTTATTCATTTCTTTCTCTATTATTCTTTTATGATATTTGTTTTCTATTAGTGTACATCTGATTAGGTCTTTCTCTTTCTTTAAAATTTCTTCGTTTGATGATATTAATTTTGCTCTATCATACATGGTTTTGATAATTCCTCGTTTGACACAGTGTGGGTGGTTAAGTTAAGCGTATTGGCTACCTAAAAAAAAAAAAGTCGGTCCCAGGCCGTAACACAAATTGGAGGCAATCATTTATTTAAACTTTAAAAAATTTTTGCTTAGTGTACTCAAACCAAATATTTCGAACATCAATAAATCAAAGTCACCGTCAATTTATGTCATAAATGTCAAACTTGAAGTTTTTATTATTTTGAAAACGATCCTAGGTCATGGATCGAAACGTTAATAAAGATAATTTAAAAAACTATGAGTGGTTTAATCCCCAAAGAAGATTTAGAAAAATTACAAATATTAGTATCGGATTCTCATACAAAACTGATATTGGAAATAAAACACAACTTTGTTCAGTGAACAGTTAATGTTGAATTTAATGAACGCCCTTTTTTAATTACAACTAAGCAAATTATACCCCATAATAAACTAAATTAGCCGTTTATTATCATAAACCCTATTCTAAATCGTGTAAATAATTCGTTTAAGTCAAACATCGTAAAATCACAACAAAAATCTTTTCACTCACCCTTTGACGCAATCGACGTCAACAAAATCAGTGAAATGATGACTCCCTCGATGACCAGCAGATGATGTTGAGGTTCAGCACAACACCAATTCTAACACAAACTTCAGAATGCAGGCGGTATTCCACAATCGGCGGCTCCGTGGTGTAGTTGGTATGCGTGTGCCCTACATTTGATTTTCTAATGCTCAACCCGAAGGTACTACATTGGCCAGGAAGCCAGTTTTCTTTACCTGGAAATTTTTGAATTTTGCCGAACCCTTGCTGTTCCAAGCAAGGAACGTGCGTGACAACACTCACACACGGGACCTCCATTTTACCTCTCATCCGAACGAGGGTGTATTTTTGTGAAAAATGCTCGCCTAACATTTTTCAAGCGGACCGTGTCGGGATTTGAACCCGTGACCTTGGGCATAGTAGTCACACGCATACCGACCACGCCACGGAGCCGCCGACTACTATGCTTGGGGTCCGGGGTTCAAATCCCGATACGGTCCGTAAAAAATGTTAGGTCAGCATTTTTCACAAAAATACGCTCTCGTTCGGATGAGAGGTTAAAGGGACGTCCGGTGTTTGAGTGTTGTCACCCACGTTAAAGATCCCCACCTTGCTTGCAACAGCAAGGGTTCGGCAAAATTCAAAAATTTCCAGGTAAAAAAACTCGCTTCCTAGTCAATGTAGTATCTTCGGGTGGAGCATTGGAAAACAAATGTAGGGTATCCCACAATCTCCTCTGACCACCAGTACACATATCATTTTAAACGTTAGTATTCAGCACCTTAGCTCCTGCTTATCGAATATTTTGGACATTAATGTTTCATACCCACTTAAAACTATGTTCTTGTAACGTTGTTTTTATCAACGAATATAGAATGCTTTTGTATGATGCATTCGCACGATTCCCGACTCTATTTCAAACACTTTCAGTACGATTAGATTTAACTATCGACATCTTTACGTTAAGCATCTAACCTCTACTGCCCCCTTTTCAATCGTCCGTGAGCCTGCATAACCTCCGACAGTTAAATTGCAGTGTTCCTCCATACGAAACATTCGTATGCTAAACGCTACTACCAACATACATTTATCCCCCAGTCTATAAATAACAAGAATACCTTAAAATTAATAATTAACGATTTATAACAGGATAGCTTTGCTTTTCATTCTAACAATCCCCGGATACGTATTATGTAATTCTTTCAATAGCTGCCCTCTAAATTTATTAGGTACGATGTCCCCACATTAAAACATCTTGGTCGAGCGTTAATTCATCTCACCTCTCAAAGAAAGGCTTTTTGCTTTCTTCGGAAATGTAATTCTTCCAAACGTCTTTTACTAGTCTTATAATCTAACTGATCTCAGAGTCCGTCCTGGATTCAATCCTAATTGTGCTTGCATTAATCTGAAACAAATCATCAACAAAGTTTAAATAATTATAAGTTTCATCCGTATTTTGTTCGCCCATCTGACTTTACGTGTTTTAATGGCAATCTGGACAACGCATCTGCGGTTTCATTACTTATACCTTTTATAAATTTAATTGTATAACTAAAGCCAAATAAATACAAAGACCATCTTTGTAATCTAGTTGCCGCTATAGGTGGAACTCCTTTTTTAACGAAAGTACGCGATTATGAAAGAAGTGTAATTAATTTGGATTTGGAATTGGATACACCGTAAGGGCAGCGCAAGCAGCACAACTTAAATGATGTCTTTCTACAAATAGCTAGAGACGGCTAGCAGAGCAGAGCGAAACTACATTACCGCATCGGCAACGGAGTAGAGATTTTCTAGAAATTCCAGGCAATGCTTTAAAATTGTTGTTGTTATAAACTATGAAACTATGAAAATGGTGTGACGTGTGAGAGTGAATTTTGAAGGTATTGTGCATTATTTTGCGTATTGAAAATAATACGTATAACTAACTTTATTAGGGTATTTAAATAGAAATCTAAAGGTGTATATAAAGCTTATTAACGTTCCATCAGGAATTTAAAATTTTTATTGTGACGAGTACATGGGTTTGTTTTTTTTGTTTGTTGTAAGAGTATGCGAAGTACAAAGCATACATTATTTATATATATTTATATATATATATATATATATATATATATATATATATATATATATATTGTAGCGAGCTACTACTAACGCGTTTCTCTAATTTAGTACAAGTGGTAATAAAAGTCTTTATTACTCACTATTCATAAGTCCAATTAACGGTATATGCCTTATTTATAGATGTTTTCAGTTCAATTAACAATGAAGCACTATCACATTAATGCTATTTACAAGCACTAATATCTTCTTAAACTAAATTCTTAACCATAGGTCTATTAACAACACTAACACTATTATAATTTATTTATTACACTTTCGTCTATTTATGTACAGCTGTCGGTACAAAATACACTTTCACATAATACAAATTTATGTTTACTCTTGGACTTCCAAAAGCTTAACTATTTAACTTTACACGATATAATTTATATTCGACATTCTCTTACAATTATCAGCGGTCTTATATACCCTGAATTAAAAGGATGATTCATAATTCAGTATATCCTAGAAAATTCTAGGCTTCTGCTTACGGCGCTTGTGTGTGTTTGACGGGTTGTCTAATAGTAGCTCGTAACAATATATATATATATATATATATATATATATATATATTGAACACTATATCTCAAGAAAATCCGAGAAGCCATTAAAATAGGAAAACGCCCACGTAATCTAAACACATGGGATGATTCCCAAAGATTGCCGCAGACATGGAAACCAGTAATTACTAGTCCACACATCGTAAAACAATCAGAAAAAAATATTTTGTTAAATCGGCCGTGCTGAACAACTACACAACACACACTAATGACGCGAAGCCGCACCAGAAATCTCAAACAAGTGCATCGAAGTATGCCCTCTAAATAGTATATATAATACGACAAAAAGAAACTTCTTCATTCGGTGCTGCACCTACAGAGCTTGAAGATGCCAGATGCGATTTTGTCTAAAACCAAATTGACAGAGATTCACTTCAGCACCACCTAGTTATGTGGCATGATACCCTGAATATTGAAAGTTGGGACCTTATATTTTCTATCTTTCAATTACTATGTCGATTTGAAATCATCATCTAGGCTTTACATAAAAGTCTACATTATTGTTGCATCTTATTAACTAATACTTTAATATTAATCAAGTTGTAATTATCCAATATGTATATTTAATAGTTGGCTAACAGCCGTGATTTTGAGCGTTGCTTCCTGTCTATATCTGACATAAGTGAAAATTTTGACACTGTCAGATATGATTGACAGAAATGCCAAAAGTAATTGAAAGTTAAGTTGACATGTGGTTACGTACATAATATATTTTTGTATAATTTCCAATTGTTGTCAACCGTTTCGGTGGGGTAGTTGGTAAACGTATCGGTCGCGAAAGGCGAAGATACAGATTTGTATCTTGTCCGGGACCTTATATATATATATATATATATATATATATATATATATATATACAGGGTTGGGATAAAGTATGGAACCAAGTGAATATCTTTAAAACGAAAAGGACGATATTCATGAAACTTTGTAAATAAATGCAATGAGGCAAAATGCATCTGATATGATTTTTTTGTTAATAATGTACTTCCGGTTTAGCCGGAAATGCCCTCAATTTTTTTTATTAAAATGGGACACTGTATATTTTTGCAGATCTTGATAGATCTTGTTATTTCGAACTCATACATATCAGGGTTTAGTCGAGGCATATTTATCGGGACATTTGTTAATCAAGAAAAGGGCAATTGGCAAAACACTTTACCAATTGCTCTCTTCTTGATTATCAAATGCCCCAATAAATATGCCTCGACTAGCTCTGAAAAGTTTATTCTAACAAAATCAAAACGAAAGTGACACGCTTTGTCAAATGACAATTGCTTGCAAATTATTAGAGTACAGACATCGATGAGGAGAGCTGTAAAGCCTAACCGAACGATGTCGTTACCATAGTGACACTAGAAGAATGCATTTTATTGAAATATTCTTATTTGAATTAAGGAAATATTATTACACTCATATATATATATATATATATATATATATATATATATATATATTGCTATACAGTTAAGGTTTTGACAGAAATGTCATTTTAATTGGACAACAATATGTTTACTATGCACGTGTGGTGGATTAAAAGAATATAATCACTTAATTGTATACATGTATTTGTTTCTTTCTAGAGTCAATCGAGATACGGATTTAAAAATGTACAAATGTGTGGTTTTCCAAACATTAAACAATGTATGTTTTGGAATTGTAGGGACGCAAGGTCGTTGAAAAGATCGTAAACATTATTTTGAGTTTAGGTCAATAATCTGTGAATGACTTGATAACAAAAGTTTGCGTACTTCCCCGTAATTTTTAATTGCCGAGGATATTGATTTACAATGATGTTATTGGTGGTAGATGGTTTTTATTCCAACTTGCGGCGTTGATTATTGAGGTGACATTAAGTATTCTAAAAATATAAAATAAGAAAATTTCGAGACACTCTACTATTAGTTTGTTGTGATTAAATAAAATTTTCCGGGATGACCACACTTTCCGTGTCCGTTTCGCTGCCAACTCGTTCTTAATTCTATACCGCTCCATCTTTCTCTCTTGTTCTTCTTCCCCTTTCCCATTCCGTTGTTTCCACTTCCGCGTACTTCATTGCTACGAAGAATCTTTTAAACCGCCGACTATCGAACACAAAAATTCTATTCACACGCACTAACTTGATCTAAATCGCTTCTTCTTACGCCTATTCGCATGTTAAAATTATTACAACTTTATTCTTGACACAAAAAGGCAATTGATTTTTGTTTTCAATAAACCCTACTGTAGGACAAAAATAAAAATGGCGGTACACTCCTGTAGAAGAAGTGAATCTGTAACATATCACACGCCCACTAAAGTGCTTTCGGTTGAGTTACTGATTTCTGTAATTACCTTTCACTTCCTGTAGGAAGTTGTGTACAGCAAGCATTAAATCGTAACACTTCTAACCTAAATCATGCTAGGGTAGATTTTGTTTGGGTGGCTTTTAGTAACGCTCCCAAGTTGAATAATTGCTGGAATTACAGGGTTTAATATCTGGAAAGGAAAAGCTCATTTTGAGCTTTATTATTTCGTTTGTCCCTAATAAAATATTATTTTTTGTAGTTGATTTTCTAAATTTTAAGTCTGTAAATTAATTGAATTTTTCTATTCCAGGTTTATATAGAAGTCTTAAACGAAAATGACAACGTTCCTTTAAGTGATGAAGCTGTTTACTACGCGAATGTTCTGGAAGATGCTCCTGCAGGAACGTCGGTTGTTCGGGTTCATGCCACTGATCGGGATAAGGATGTCGAGCAGAAGATTACGTATAAAATAATTGCAGGAAGTCCTGACGGATTATTTACAATTAATGAATCCACTGGTAAGTTTTATGTCGTATTTTCTTTCCTTGTGTACTGCTGTGTCAACTACGATGTTTCCTCTAATAAACAGGATAAAGAATTTAGAGTTTTTTTGCAAATAATGGCACTATCTATTGATATTATATTCTAAAAGAGTGTAATAAAGCAGCTGTGGTAAGAAAGACAATAATTAGACAAAGTTTAGTAACTGCACAAGAGAATAATGCTGATTGCTAAAATGAAGTAGTTATGTGCATGTCCAATTAGCAAATTACCTGAATTCTATCCTCTTGTTTTGCACAATCGCAGAAGTTGCATTAAAAACATTTTTGAAATGTGAAGGAATTCGCGTTCACATTAAGGATAATTTTTCTAAATATTGCTACATGTCAAAATTGGCAATGCACATTTTTAGATTTAGTTATAATTTATAAGGTAATTCCCGCGTATTTTTAAAATTAAAAACGCAGACTTCCGTCGTCCCGGACAGTCGCGTCTGCGCAAAAGTGATGCGAAGTGCACGCGGGGTGTAAAAAGACGCCATTAAGGTACGAGCCCTCGACGAAGCAACAACTATCTTGGTGTGGTGTGTCTTTTCTTTTTAGGTATGTAGGTTGCTTTTACCTTTATCTTTTGTTGTACCTGGTGCCTAAATTCCTGTCATTCCACTACGAGTATAGAAGTTATCGAAGGACGGATGGTAATTTGATTCAACATGGGTAACTGAACCCAACCTGCAAATCATCGTGGGACCCTGAGACGAATTTCCGAGATGCCATCACGTAAGTAATTTGATTTCATTTAAATTGTGCTTGGTAATTGACTTAAAAAGCGGTTGCATCACTCTTAAAGCCTAGTCGGTATAAGTTACAATATGACGGGAATTATACCGCGTAAAACTATAATTGCGCAATAGTATAACAAATGCCCGAAAGTATAACAATATTATAAATTAAGTAAGTGTAGAAATGGTGAACTCACTCATCTTTGCAGTGCTTTACATATAATGATACATATAAACTTTTCTAGATTACTAGAACGGGTAAAATGGCGTGCGTGTTTCAGTGAGCTAAAAAGCCGAACTATAGGTTTAACCAAATTAGTGAGATCTTTAGTGAGGAACCAGATTAAAACACGTACTCGAAAGAGGGCAGCAGCTCTTTCGGTACTTAGAGTGGCAGAAACCTTGTGGGTTGGTATGACGCTCTAAGACACACTACTACGATGTGGATGGCGACGGAAAATCAGCACATTACCACCCAAGTACACAGCGTCCTGAAAATGATTTCAACATTAGTGATGGCGTCGTTTGAGGTAGAAGATTTCTGAGTTAAAATAGTCCCCCATTTGGATCTCCTAGAGGGAATTACTTCGGAGGATGTAATAGGAAAGTTGAAAAGAAAAGCCAAGAAAATTTTGCGAGTCGAAGCGTGGAATGTCAGAAGTAAGCAACTAGGTAAGCTAGAGAACTTGAGAATTGAAATGGATAAGCGAGCATTAGACATAGTAAGGGTTAACAAATTTCGGTGGCCAAAGGCGGAGGATTTTTGGAGCGGAAACTTTAATGTAATTCATATTGGAGCAGAGGAAGGAAAGTCAGACATGAGGATAGTTATGCGAAAAAAGATAGAAAACTACTTACAAAAGAACGAAAGAGTACTTATATTTATGCTTAGAATCTAAACCGGTAAATACAGTAATAATACAAGTTTAAATGCCCACCTCTAGCGACAGCGAGGAAGAGATAGAAGCGATCTACAAAGATATCGAAGACATACTAAAATACGTAAAAGGATATGAAAATTTTAATGCAGTTAGGTGAGGGTAGGGAAGGCGCGGCAGTAGGTATGTTTGGATTAGGAACGGTAGGGAAAATAGGCTGCTAAAATTTTGCGAAAAAGACAATTTAACCATCACAAACACATTATTTCAACATCATGGTAGAAAACGATATACATGGAATATGCCAGTAGATATAGGAAGATATCAAATAGATTACATTCTTGTTAGACAACGGTTTAAGAATCAAGTAAAAGTAGATATAAATACTGACCACAATATCGGAATGATGAAGGCCGCGGTTAAATTCAAAAATTTGAAAAAGAAACAGGAAAGAGACTTTGACCTTGAGAAACTAAAAGATAAAGATTTGAAAAAAAGTCGAATGAATTGCTGAAACATATCAGGAAAATTTGTGATACTAAGGATGTGGAAACAGAATGGAATAACATTAAATCCAG
This sequence comes from Platerodrilus igneus, assembly GCA_036346225.1. NCBI lineage: Eukaryota > Metazoa > Arthropoda > Insecta > Coleoptera > Lycidae > Platerodrilus > Platerodrilus igneus. Next base: position 3,911,840 of record JARFIW010001436.1, on the reverse strand, counting down.
CTTAGACGTGGCTGCCAGACATATTCTGGGGTATACACAAAAAGAAAATAAGAAACCATGGATAACAAAGGATATCCTGAATTTAATAGAAAAAATACGAAAATACAAATACAGACCAGACGAAGTTAGTTAATCAAAGTATGTTTTACTGATTTATGTATTACAATTAAAAATAGTGTCTGCTATAGTAAAGTTTATGACTTTTATTCTATCGATTCGGATTAATAATTGATTTTTTGATTAACTTGTACGTGCGGAAAGTAGTTTTGAAGAACTGTGGTGGCTGTACTGGCGATTCAACTGCATACCAGATATAAAACATAAGTTTTTCCAGTTATTTCTGTGTAATATATGTATCTTTTAATTTACTTGTTTTATGCAATAAGATTTATTTTCCTATGTACAACTACGGTACAGTCGAAATCAGGAAAGAATGAATGCACGTCATCAACCGTATTCGTATGCATCAAGATTAATCAATTGACTGTTTAATAAAGATTTCAAGAAATATTCCCATTGGGAACACATAAGTGAAATATAGTTAGGACATGCGACAGTTTACTGTTCCCATCTTTACGTATCATAAACTCCACAGCGTAAGTCGTTACTAAGCTACTTTGCTCGAAACACGTGCTACTTGTATTCTGTCTTTCTCTTACATGTTAAATACGCCCATTGTATATGCGGAAGTATATCTTGGATTGAATCAGAAATTAATGACGTGCATTCATTCTTTCCTGATTTCGACTATATCCTAGGTTCTGTACAGGTACTTGATTACACGGTAAAATTGAATGGTATAATACACTTGAACGCTTCTATGATTTTTTACAACTTATGAACATAGATTGGTTGTTGATTTTGATTTAAAATTCGACGACTAAAATTGATTTAATTTATTGATTTAAGTAGTGTATAAATTGCCACATTGCATTGTACGAAGATTAATTATTATTCGCTTATTGGTTACAAGTAGTAGTATCATCTGTTTAGTAACCTTGAGAAGACCTTTTGTAAGAGTCAAACCACTTCGAGATTTGATCTCAAAAAAATCATACACTCAGAAGTGGGTAACCTCTCACTGGAAGGATATGCAGAATATAGCTCTAGACTACTGCACTACTTCTACTCCTAGCACCATTCACAATCTTTCTCCACACCTATCAGTCCCTACACATCTTCTTTGCCTTTGCAACATTCATACATTGTTTTTGTCATGCTCTTATGTTCCTCAGACTTCTCACTTGTCGTTCTTTCAGAACCTGCTCTACTACATCCAACCATTTTTTACGCGGTCTGCCCCTTGCAGCACTTCCAGTCATCTTACTTGCATATATGCATTTGGTAAGTCTAACCTCATTCGTTCTTTTCACGTATCCAAACCATCTAAGTGTGCTGCGCCTGCTCAACTCCTTAAGGGTCACTTGCATCCCACACTTTGCTCTAACCCATTCATTTGTCACCTTGTCTCTCAATGTTTTTCAGCACATACTTCTTAGGAACCTCATTCCTGCAGCATTTATACGACTAACATGTTTCTTCTGCCAGACCCAAGTTTCTCACTCATACAGTACGGTAAATACAAACACACTGTTGTAAATGGCCAGCTTTGAATTCATACTCAATCCTTCATTTCTGTTCACGGCCCACATACATCCGGACACTTTTTTCCCACCATTTGCTTTTCTTTTTATTACACCATCCAGCTTTCCATTACTCAAAGACTTTCTACCAAGGTACACGAAGTCATTCACTTTCTCTATCGTGTCATTGTCCATTCCATATACAAAGTCATTAATTCTGCCATCTCTGTCAAAATTCATTACTTTTGTTTTGTTTACATTCACTTTCAATTGCATATTTTCACACGCTTCTAACAGCCTGTCTGGTATTCTTTGCAAATCTTCCAACATTACTGTCCCATCCGCATACAACAGCACACTGATATTTGTTTCACCAATTTTTACTCCTTCCATTCCTTCGCAAGCCTGCCTGATACATTTATCGACAAATACATTAAACAGCTACGGAGACATCACACAGCTCTGCCTTACACCTTCCACAATGTCAAAGTATTACCCCATGTCACCATTCACACGTATATTCGCTCTATTGTCTTCATACATCGCTCTGAAAGATTTTACCAAGCACTGGCTTACACCATATTTACGCAGCGCCCTCCGTAATTCACTTCTATTCACATACCACTTTTCCAGATCTATAAATGCTGCATACATTTTCTTTCTGGCATGCATACAGTTTTCGACAATTTGTTACATTGCGAACATTTGATCCACACATCCTCGTCCAGGCATAAAACCACTATCAACGACACATATCTTACTCTGCCAATCACAATTTTTCCATGCACTTTACTGGGTACACTCAACAGATTTATTCCACGATAATTTTTGCATTCATACTTACTGCCCGTACCTTTGTGCAAAGGGAAAATAATCGCACTCTTCCAATCTTCGGCCACCTTCGCTTGTTCTATACACAACTCTATCAGTTTGCACAAACATTCAATCACCACCCTAGACCCATACTTAACATTTTACTTGTTATTCTATCTGCACCTCCCGCTTTGCCATTTTTCAAAGTTCTCATCGTCTTATATACTTCATCTACATTGCATTCGGACTTTATACTACTATCTACGTTTTCGATCAGCACATTACTACTCTCTTCATCACTTACTCGGTCATCTGTATCCTTCTTGCTAACACCATACAGCGTCTTAAAATACTCCTTCCAACAGTTTCTCACGCTCGTTTCGCCCTAAACAATTTCATTTCCACTGTTAATAACGCCATTCACACGCTTATTTCCAGCCTTCCTTGCCTTCCTTACTCATTTCCAAAACAAGTTTTTATTCCCTCTAAAATCACTCTGCATTTTTTCACCCTCCTCTTCCTCCGTTGCTCTTTCTTTGCCTTCACTACTTCTTCGCATATCGTCTTTTCTCCTTATATACTTCCTGAAGTAGCTCTCTTAACTCAACATCTTTTTCTGCAATCATTCTCTTATACGCCACTTATTTTTCTCCGAATACCTTTTTGACCTCATCGCTCCGTCATGCATTTTTATTACATGTACCAATCATTGTCGTTCCACATACTTCTAAAGCACATTTCATGACATTGTTCTTCGAACAATTCCATGCTTTCTCCACATCTTCAGACTTCAGACCATTTTCCCATTCTTGTTTGCAGTCATACAACTCCCTCCTTAACATAGTAGTGTACTTTCTTTGAGTCGATTTTTCCAACAATCGTTCTACTTTCACTCTTAATTGTCTCAAATTCTGTTTTCCTCTTCACGTCCACTTTCGGCTAAGATCACTTCTAAACAAAACCAGAAAATAATCGGTTCCGCATCCAGACCCCTCATTACTCTCGTGACTTTTACCAGTTGTCATAGACTTTCATCAAATACAACCAAATCAATTATACTTCTCGCATTTCCACTTTGCCATGTGTACTTGTGTAGTTCTTATGTTTATACCATGTGTTGGATACAAACAGTTTTCTTTTCATGCATATACTCACTAACATATCTCCATTTTTGTTCGTTCTTGGATCACCAAATGGACCTACCACATGTTCAGCATTTTCTCTGTGTACTTCGACTCAACTATTCATATCGCCTAATAGAACCACGCGGTCATTCGTTTAGAGTTTGTCTAATACATTTTCCAACTCGTGCCAAAACTGCTCACACTCTCTATTGTCATTTACCGGAGCATAACATGCTACTAAAAAGATCTTTCTGAACCCCATTTTCATTCTAACCCACCAGATACGGGGACACAAGTAGATAATATACCTTCCTTCTGGCACACTTCGATCCTCACTCGATCGATCCCCCCACCCTGCCTTCTATTTCGCAGTTGTTGAGGTGGTGTGCCTTGTAAATTCAGACGATCCTCAAGACACTTCTGGCGCACATCGTTTCTCACTGAATCGCCGCCCCCCTTCCTACCCCTTTTTGCTTGCCTACTAGTTGTAGGGTGTTGAAGGGGGAAGGGGGTCTTATGACAATTCTCATGACTCGTATGAATTCTTCATTATGTTTATCGGCTTTGCGGGTGTCCTATTCATCATTCTGCGGGCTAGAAAATTTTTAACGATAGTGATAGGCAGATATAATTAGCATTGTGAAATTACATGGGATTATTTAGCACTATTATTTTAATATTATAATTTTACTTTTTAACATATATCATTTTTAATATTAGACTAGTATAAGTGTGTTCTTAAATTTTAGAATTAAGTTGACTCCATAATTGGACTTCTATACATATGTCTGTGTAGACTTTATTAATAAATGAAATAAATGAAATTATGTTTATCGGCTTTGCGGGTGCCCCATTTGGCATTTTGCGGTCTAGAAAAAATTTTTAACGATCCTCATAACTCGTATAAATTCTTCATTATGTTTATCGGCTTTGCGGGTGCCCTATTCGGAATTTTGAGGTTTAGAAAAAATTTTAAAAAATTTTAAATCGAGCTAACATATGCACTCAAAATTATATGGCATAGGTATGGGTAATCAAAATTGTAAAGGGTAATTGTTTCCGTTCTCTGGGATCGGTGATTGAGCACAGAAATAAAAATAAACTGCAATATATATAGAAATAAAAATTTATTAGACAATCTATACACAGTAGTAATAAATTCTTTGTATATGTCTATATTTACAATTATCATTGTACACGTTTTAGGCTAAACATGTATATACATTGTGACCCTAAAACAGTCACGTAATGTGTACAACTTAAATCCGAGCAATATATACAACTTATAAACTAAGTAAAATAAAATCTATTATCTATTTCACTATGGCCCCATGCATACGTTAAGGTCGTGTTAGGGATGACGAAACGCTTATCATCTGCGCCCGATAAACTGACCTTGCTAAGTAACAGCGTAAACAAATCATGTTTTTTGCTCCTAATAGTTCGCATCGAATGCACGAGGGCTCGGAAGTTACTGTTATGTGCTACGTCCTTAAAACTGCCAACACTTATACCCTGCGCAACACTACGCTTAACCCCTTTAATCTTTTTTATTACATCCCTTTCACTAACTATACAGTAACTCTTGGCGCGAGTACCCACAAACTCTAAAACTATCTCACCACCAAACTCATCCTTGAACTTTCCGGGCACTTTCTTGTTTACAAGTGGGATCTTATATTTATTGTCTGGGTGGTAGTCACTAGTGTCGAATAGGTCCAGGTGGGTATGAATATCACTGTACAAGTCTTCTGTTTCGACACTATACACGAGCGAATCGGTATCTGTATACAAAAGCGAAAGCTTAGACCCATACAGAGGCAACAGTTTCTCATAGTGAAAGTCATAAATCAAGGTTTTGATAGGTCTAAAATCGAAAAGCCTGCATATATAGGTTTATTATAGGTGACTTTAACGCGGTCCATCTGTATGAGTGCTAAATTTTCGCCTAGTACCAGAATACAATTAAAGTTCGGGCGGGCAATCAGGGTACTCGCACACAAGGTCTTCCCGTTACACTCCCATCGAGTCACAAGCTTCACGTCGACGCGCTTGTCTATATTTTCCATGGTTTTACCAAAGATGGCATTGTTCATGAGTTTGAAAAAGTCCTTCTCAAAAGCGTTAGTGGCACGAGTGCGAAGGTCCGTGTTCAACTCGATATAAGGCTTCAACCATGGAGACTGGTCGAACTCGAGAACCCGATGGATGGAGGTCAACACTAATCCATTCCGCACACACTGCTGGATAATGTAGCGGTGTTTGTCTTCTAAGGTGGCGAGGAGCTTCGGAGCCTTAGATGTGATATAAGGCGACGTTTTCATTTCCGGGCAGAACGGCAGCTCGTTGTGGAGATCATGTAAATGTGAAGGGTACTCCAAGTCGACCTCCAGAATGAATCCTTTCGCAGAGTCCTTGGGAACATTTAAGATGGTGGCATGTAGTTCGGCTATATCGGTAGAGGGCAACCATCGAAATCCTCCAAGAGGAGAGCCTGGCTCATGGCCCAGCCATACAAGTTATTGGCATCGTAGTATGCTAAATACTTAGACGGAGCCGCAGGATCGTACTCTTCCATGTACTTGTTGTTGGCAGCAGCGTAGCGTCCACTACACTGGGTCAAACCTCCTCTAATCCCAGACTTTATAAAATGGTACATGTCAATATCCGTGAGGAGCTCCAGTTTCACGCCGGTGTATTTTAACATGGCGTCCCAGGTTAATGAGGGCGCTGTCACATACTGGCACGGATCAAGGTCATAAGTCGACATGCACACCGGCGAAAGTTCTCAAAGACGTCTGCTAACAACAGTACATCTGTCTTTAAATAGAGGTCGCTATATTCTCCGAGCGTGTTAAGACCAAAGTCCCTCCATACCTTCTGAGCCCTGTCGTATTCGTCGGTGGTAATGGATGTAGAGGCGAGATCATTGTAGAAGGCAGCCTGTGGTGGAAGAGCTGTTTCGTCCAATACTTCCATACTTTGTATGTAAGTGTATGGAAACACACCTTTCTTGGTAACCAGTTGGAACCTGAGTCCTCGGGAAAGTGACGTCTGACCTCTACAAACTGGTCCTGGGGCAAATTCTTCGCCAGTGTATCCAACCCGGCCGCCATAAATCGGAGAGAGTCGATAAACCGAAGTTGGACACAGGGCTTGTCGACAGTCTTTTCTTGTCCGTCTAAGACCACTTCTGAATCGTATAGTCGTACAGTTTTTGAAAACGAGATGAACCGCTCTTTATTGTTCGGTATAACGTTAATCTTCTCATTATCATACCCCAGTTCTTTTATGATGAAATGAGCATCATATCCACTAAGGTTGTGAAACACCACTGGGATAAACTGCGGAACCCGATAGAGGATGTTACATTTGAGTGTACAGGAAAGCGGTACACACCATTCATGTGGTTGTGATCCCGCACACGGTCTGTTCCAAGCGGTTTCTTGCATATCCCACAGTCTTCGGTAGTGTGGAACAAAAGTTCATTCTGGGCATCCAAAGGAATCATGGGCACATTCGTCGTCAATATCTTACCCAGACGTCTAGCTTCCTCTCTAAGTTTGGTAACAAATTTACGTGCGGCGTCTGGACCCCGGTAGATCTTAAATTTATTGAGGAGTTGTCATAGCAGCATTTAATGTAATATGCCCAGCTATAAGGGGTATGCAGCTGAAGCGGTGTTGTAGATGATGTGGAGGGTCGGGCGTTGCAAAACTGTACGGCTGTAGGAGCGACTCAAAGTCTGCATAAATAACGAATGGGACCTGCATTTGTTTTGGATGCCCGAAAATTCTAAAACGTTGTTGAAGACGGTGGGCATTTGGGTAACGACATGGTTACAGTCCTGCCTAGTATGCCTAATTAAGGCAGTCTCAGTCGGAAAAAGATTAAACATCCATCGCAGATCCATTTATGTAAGCGATCTTTTGATAACTGTTTACCGACCAGACGTCCCAAATCCTTGATCCAACAGAAGTGACCTTTTCTTCATCCTGCATGTAAAGCAAGTTAACGTGCCGGGCTCTCCTGCGTTTAGTAAAATGTAGAGGACCAACAATAGACCTTCCTTCCACTGAATACATTGATACTCAGATCGTTCAAAGCCTCGAACTTGGCAATCTTGTCAAAGGCCATAGGAACTCTATACCACCCATATTTAAGCAGCTCGAGTAATGGTGGTACTTGCTAAGACGTTGGGAGTTATACTTGGCAGGATACAACGCTGCTACAATGGAGTATGCAAAACAGGCTGCGTCTCGGTTTTAACATTCACCACCGCTTTTTAGCTTTTATTCAGCGTGGAAGGTCAATGTAAGAAGATCCCTAAGTGGTTGGTATTTGTTGATGTTTAGTTCTAAATGCAGGACACGTTGTAAGGCCCAACCGGACTGGTGATGTTCAAATTCTTGGGATTTATCGAGCATCTCCCGAGAAAACGCCGTATACACTTTGTTCAAGTCGCTCGATCGGGTTATAATTTGATTCTTGGTATTGAAAGATTTAGTTGCTTCGGTATCACCCAAGTCCATCTTTGTGTACATACCAAACACTTCCACATTACATTTAAGGGTCGTGTGGACCTCCAAGGTGTCCTGGATCAACTTTACAAAATGCCGCTTTTGTTCAAGTAAAGTCTCCAATGTCTCTACAACCAGACATATTATTGATGCGGTAAGTTGCGATCCGGGAGCGGAAGGCTGACGATAACAGCTGTATCGCTTCTTGTTCGGGGTCTCCGGATTTGGTCTTATGCGCGGCACTGCGTAAATGTCCAGGAACTGGCGTGAAGGAACGTCCATATTGCAATCCTTGCAATATCGTATGTCCTGTCGCTGGCGTTTTGGGGCAGGTGCAGCACGTGGTGGTGATGCTCCACGTTTGGCTGACATCGATGTAGAAGAAATAGTATTTCCGTGGAGAGCGTGCTGATGCCGGGTTAAATTAGCTCGACGCCCAAACCCCATATCACAAATGTCGCACACAAATAATACTGGTGCTGATAATCCAGTCGGTGGAGCTGAGGCTGTAACCTGACGTGGTGGTGGTCTAATGATATTATGAACCTCCTTTTGTGTCGGTTAAGGTTGCTCTGGATCGAGAAGTTTTCTGGCACACATCGCAGACGAATACTTTGACGGATTCCATTGTAATCTGCACAATAAAACTATGTTTATTACTCAGTTTAAAACACGTAAATTGCAATGTTTTACAGGTGTAAAAGAAACACTACTGAGGAAAATGGGCTGAGACTTCTTATAAATAGCAAGATGATCGTAAACAGGCAAATTAAAGTGCGTGCTCACAGGCAGTCAATATAACTTCGGTCCAGGATTTGTTTGTTACTCAGTTTAAAACACGTAAACCACGAGGTTTTGCGATCGTAGAAGAAATACAACTGAGGAAAATGGGATGAGACCCTTATATTTATAGCCAGATGATCGTAAACAGGTGAATTACTGCGCATGCTCACAGGCATCCAATATAACATCGCCTTAGGATTCCTTTGAAATTTGTATAATAAAATGATGTTTATTTATAGTTTAAAACACGTAAATTATGAGGTTTTGTAGTCGTAGAAGAAACACTATTGAGGAAAATTGGTTGAGACTCCTTATAAATAGCCAGATGATTGTAAGAAGGTAAATTAAAGCGCATGCTCACAGGCAAACGATATAACTTCGGCCCAGGATTCCTATGTGATCTGCACAATAAAACGATGTTTATTACTCAGCTTAATAAACGCAGACAAATGTTTTCGCATTCGCGGAAAAGGAAAATGGGCTGAGGCCTCTTATAAATAGCCAGATGATCGGAAATAGGTAAATTAGAAAGAATGCGCACAGATCGCTAATAAAACGTCGCCCCAGTGGAGATGCTCCTAAAGGAATGGAGCACAGTTACGTCTGGGGAACTTGCGATACAACTAAAAACAGAAAAATTAGCATTATATGAATAATAAATAGTCATTGCTATGTTTTCGGACCTTATTCGATATAGAACCATGGCGCCAACCGCAAACGACAGCATTGCTGCATTCTATAATTTATAATGAATACGACCGTGGGCTACTTCAGTTTTATTCTAGTATTTTTAATAGTTTGTAAATTTTGATATTGATATTGGAATTGATGTGTAAATATAATATAATATAAGAATTAAAAATTAAAACCAGTAGTTTACATGGAAACTGGGCATGTCACCAACCAGGTCAAAAAATATATTTTATAGGTATTTCAGTTATTAAAGACATTGCACCAAATTCATTCCTATAATATATCATGATGCTAACCAATCATAATCCTATTACGTAATACTAAAAACTAGTGCTAGCGGCGACTTAAGTTGCTGCTACAGTTTAGAAACCTATAAAACTTAATTCATATACAAATTTTCATGCCACTGAATAAATAAGATGTAAATAAAATAGCCGAGCGCCTGCCTATTTGCAACATTTATTAAAACGTGTATGCCAAGGTCATATTAATATACACGTCTGGCGAATACTAAACACATAATTAAGCTAAAATGAATCTTTTAAAATAAGCATCGTCATCATCTGAAACAATGTTTTGTTAAAATCCGAGTATTTTACGTTAATGTATCAGCATATGTCATAAGGAAATGCTCCGAGTGTAGACACCGGGTATTTATTTATAAATAAAATATTTAATCATTACTATTATTGTGCTATTCATTAGCAGAAATCTGCACAAATCTGCATAAATATTACATCCAATGCTCGATTTGATTGCATAGAATTAACCTTGTACCTGTTTTTGTTTGAGGTCTGAAAGCATATAATTAAAATATTGTATCATCCGTTTTAAATAATTCAGGTATGTAAAATTTTTTAAAAATTCAATATTCGGATAATTTAAAGAACGAAATAATGCTTTAGATAATTAAATGGAGTATTTTCATTATACAATACAATAATAATTATTACAATAGGTAAACCTATTTTGACTATTAAAAACAATGTCGATGTGTGAGCTCAAACGTTTAGTTACTTGAGAAAAACTTCTCGGGGCATGATTCGAGCGATCAACGACCTACTTAAACGTGTTTATGCCTGCATGAATGTGCGTGACGTCATAAATATCATTGCTCATAAATATTTCTAGGATTAGTTCGCTGTAAATTGCAGAAATGACTGCATTCCATACGATACGATGATACAACTGTCTATAATTAACCGCAAAATACTAATTATAAAATGAGCTATATATTAAAACAGAGAAAATTACTTTTACCTGACGTTGAGATAATCAAAGCGGTTGATAATTAATCAATTTATAAAACTGAATACCCTTCAAATCGACCGATTTACATATATTTTAAATTCAGGCAATTAATTGTTTTATGATGTAACTATGTTGTCTTGACTCATCCAAAATTCTACATCACGTCTGTGCAGATCTCGGTAAAATTAAAGGTCATCATAGCTTTTATTAGAACTCGAATATTTCAGTGGATCCTACAATATTAACAAAAATTACTAAAATCTATTAGAAACCATAAATTATCCCGAAACTAAGCCGAATTTACGCTAAATTAAAATTAAATATGTAATTCATATATGCAACATTAAAAGCTCGTCAAAACGTGTCAACGATTATATATAATATACACGTCTATCTAAAAAGCAAATACTATACATATAATTAAGCTAAAATGTGTCTTTTAACACCGTAAAACTTGCAGATTAATATGAAAAATATGCTGTTAAATATGTATACAAAGGTTTAATACTCACCTTCAACCACTTCTCAAAACTGCATTGATAGTAAAAGGAAAAAAACTGGTTCGAGCGCACTTTACGTTATTATATTAGCATATCTCGTAACAATATGCACCAGGAGTAAACACCTGAGGTCCATCTATATTCATACTACACCAACTATACCTATGTGCTATTCTTTAACAGAAATCTGCGTTAACAGACCGAGACAAACGAAAAGAATGACACATAGGTATAGTTTGTGCGTATGAATATAGATGGACCTCAGGTGTTTACTCCTGGTCATATTGTTACGAGATATGCTAATATAATAATGTAAAGTGCGCTCGAACCAGTTTTTTTTCCGGTTTTACTGTCCGTTAATCATAGCAGTTAGGTGAGTGACATATTTAATTTAATTATACGGAAATTCTGCATAATTTTCGATATATAATTTATGGTTTCTAATAGATTTTAGTAATTTTTGTTAATATTTTAGAATCCACTGAAATAGTCGAGTTCTAATAAAAGCTATGATGACCTTTAATTTTACCGAGATTCGCACAGACGTGCCGAAGAATTTAGATGAGTCAAGACAACATAGTTACATCATAAAACAATTAATTGCCTGAATTTAAAATATATGTAAATCGGTCGATTTGAAGGGTATTCAGTTTTATAAATTGATTAATTATCAACCGCTTTGATTATCTCAACGTCAGGTAAAAGTAATTTTCTCTGTTTTAATATATAGCTCATTTTATAATTAGTATTTTGCGGTTAATTATAGACAGATGTATCATCGTATCGTATGGAATGCGGCCATTTTTGTGATTTGCATAAAGCAAAACGACACATAAATAGTACAGTACAATAAATAATTTGCATAAGAAATCGATTTTATGAATAAACTATATTACAAAACCTGTATATCAGCCTACCTATTCGAAACCGCGTTATTAGAGAAACAATATATTTCCTGAATTAATTGCAATTCAAGAACTGTATTACTCGGTTTATAATCCCGGAATTTAACAGTAATGTGATATAAAACGTTAATAATAAATTTTGGATTCAAACTAAACATTCTTATTGCTATCGAATCAGTAATTATTTTATAAAATTAGCTATATATATCAAACCAGCACTGATATTTTCGAGTTATATAGACAAATGTATTCTTCTTCCTATAAATCGTGATTAATGGTCATTTCTACAATTAATAGAGAACGATACCTAGAAATATTTATGAGCTATGATATTTATGACGTCACGCATATTCATGCAAGCATAAACACGTTTAAGTAGGTCGTTGATCGCTCGAATCATGCCCCGAGAATTTTTATCTCTAACGGGTCGATAATTATTTTGAAAATTCATAAATCGAATCAATGTATAGATTTTTACGCTCTTATAATTGTTATACAAATTTCATGCTTGGACTTAAATTACAGCTTAATGTTTAAAGAACATCACACAAAAACCCGTTTTAATATAATAAAATTTAAGGAAGCGCTATAAAGTTTACATATTGTTGAAATACAAATATTCTGCTATGATAACTAACAATCCTACTTGTTTAACTTTATTAGTGTTTAGGCTTAAAAATAGGGCAAAATTCGAGTAACCAGACGGTATATAGTATATTGTGTCACAAGGACAAAAGTGCTCATTAGCAGCCCGCAGCTATTAGATGCCTGAGCGAGCGAAGCGAGCGAGGGCAGCTGATAGCTAAGGACTACTAATGCATTTTTGTCTGTGTGATACACAACTGTTTTTCGTCTAACATTAAAGAAAAATAGAAAAACCATAAAATAAAGAAGGTTAATAACATTTGACGTATTTATTTATTATAGTAATTGATATTAATTATCCCTTGACCATTATTATGGATAGTGATACCAGAATTTGTAGGCACTTGGTAAGTATTTGAGATGCTGGTAGCATGATGACATTTTTTACGATAACGTTGACGGTCTATCTACATTAATTGGTATTTCATTTATTTGGTTTAAGAGCAATTAACATGTGAATTGTATTATTTGTGCTGGTACTAGACAGTTGATGTTCTTGGTTTGTTAGAATTTTGAGAAATTTTAATCTTATTTGATAACCAATCACCTATATATCCTTAAGCAATTGCAGAAGAACACCATCCTCCAGGTATCTTAAGTGTTATTAAATTACTTCCAGCATTAGCTAATAGAGTTGCAGAACTACGGCGGAAGCATTGGCCTGTGTATGTACTAGGTTCAACCAATTTCAAAAAGGTGGCTATTTTGCTTGGAATTTTGCTAAATACATTTTCCCGATCGGCTGTATTGTACATTTATTATTTTGTAATAAATGAATAGGGAATTATGAGTAATGTGGGAGGTATAATAGAAACATATTTGTTGTATATTGTAAGTAGATTCAGTACATCAACTGTAGTGTTTGTGACTGTAAATGTTCTTGTAATATTATTTTTGGTTTGTGGAACTGTAACAATCAATACGTGTCCACTAATATCTATGTGGTCAAGTTTCATATTCGTCAACTCATTTCGGCGGCAAGCTCCGTATACTCCCATAATAAGAGAAACTTGCAATGTAAAGTTAATCTAAAATTTACAATAATTTTATTTGTATACCTTTATCATTAGATATTCCTAATCATCTGCCGCCTTAAAAATTGAATACATTTATTGTACTTGAATCAAAATTTTAGATTTTTTGGGAAGGTAGTTTACAGAATGCTTTATGATGATCATCAAAATTAATATTTTCTTTGACTTTAAAAGTGCTTTTAGCATTGAAAATTTAGCCCATCGAGTAGTAGCATTTACACGTTTCGATCTTTCTGATAAATACGCAATTAAAACATTCTCTGTTACATTTTTAGCTTTTTTATTTTTTTTTTTCTATTTATTAAATAATTCATAGTATTTTTTGTACCGTTCTCTAGACTTTTTAGGTAAAAGATTTAAAGAAGCATTGCTCACTTCTTCTTGCAACACCGGTGGAGTACTTGTAATTCCTTCATCATCATCACAGTCTAAATTATCATTCATCTTCACTAACAGTTATTCAGTTAGAATTACAATTATTCACTACTCATCTATGATTATTTTATATTTTTATTTGAAACTCTTATTAACAATACACCGACGCCGAGGTTAAATGATAATTTATTTGAAACGTCAAAGCCGCAATATATGAATCTCAATGATAGTCATAGGTGTCTAGATCGGGAAAAACCTATAAAATCATGCTATTATGAGTTTTGCGGCCCTAGAAACGCAAAGATTTACTTTCAGTCAGATTTTTAGGGTAGATATGATTTATTTTCATATATGCTAGGCGAAAAACAAATTTTTATAAAATCAAGTTAAATCGGCGCGCTGAAGAAAATATATGTATCGTTGTGATACTAACGATTTAATTTTCTAGTACGGTTTAGTGTGATTCCAGATATTGACAAAGACGAACGCGATTTTGTATATGAATTATATATTTAATGCGCTACTTTTAGTAAAATTCTAAATAGTTTTTGAGATAGTTTTAGGTTTCTAATTAATTTTAATAATTTTGTTAATATCTTAGGATCCATTGAAAATATTCGAACTCTATATAAAAGCAGCGCTGACCTCAATTTTACCGAGCTTCGCACAGACGTGATGTAGAATTTTGGATGAGTCATGATGTAATCATTTTATAACTTTTGTGGGGGTTCGAGACTAATCATAGTCGCCGGGTGATCGTGAGAGGTTAACACTCCTTCGACTGATATTTTTACTGTAATTAAACATCGTTCTAGGTAAGTCGAACATTTTTGGGCGTGTGTATGCTTGATTGGATATTTATATATTTTTTTCAGATATGTATAATGATTTCACTTTCTGTAAATTGCAGAAAATAGCCGCAATCTATACGATGGTACATCAATAGTTTAATTGTCATTCAGAAACACCTTACTTATTTAAATTTACTAGTGTTTGGGCTTAAACAACAGTGTGAAATTCGATGAACCAGATGGCATGAACAAATTTTTTATAAAATCTGCATTAATCGGTGCTCCGAAAAAATATGTGCCGTTGTTATTCAATTTTCTGGTGCGGTTTCATGATACATAATTGTATCGTGGTACCAAAGACGCTCGCGAATGCAGCTCTCCATAAGGCAAATTAGTACGTATTATAAAAATCTTTTCTATTAGTGACCCATTTTAAAAATCTGTAAATTATATTGGTTATTATGTGTTTGGATCTTTAAATTAAAGACCGACATTCTGTGAATACAAAGCAATTTTCATTTTAAAAATAGAACTTAGTAAAGCGCGAGAAGCCTCAAACGTGCATCCGGTTAATATATTTTACAGCTAGAAATATTTATAAGCTATGATATTTATGACGTCACGCACATTTATACAAGCATAGACATGTTTAAGTAGGCCGTTGACCACTCGAATCGCGCCCCAAGAAGTTTTTATCAAATAACTAATCGTTTGAGCTCACACATCGACATTGTTTTTAATAATCAAAATAGGGTTACCTATTGTAATAATTATTATTGTATTGTATAATGAAAATACCTCATTTGATTATGTAAAGCATTATTTCGTTCTTTAAATTGCACAAATATTGAATGTTTACAAATTTTACATACGTGAATTATGTAAAACGGATGATGCAATATTTTAATTAGTTGCTTTCAGACATCAAACAAAAATAGCATTGGACGTAATATTTATGCAGATTTGTGCAGATTTCTGCTAATGAATAGCACAATAATAGTAATGGTTAAGCATTTTGCTCATAGATGGATTCCTGGTGTTTACACTCGGAGCATTTCCTTATGACATATGCTGATACATTAACGTAAAGTGCTCGGCCTTTCAGTTTACGAATCGAGTTTTGTGAAGTCGCTCTAGGTAAGTAAACTAATTTTTGTGGCCAGATTTTAACAGCACATTGTTTCAGATGATGACGATGCTTATTTTAAAAGACTTATTTTAGCATAATTATGTGTTTAGTATTCGCCAGACGTGTATATTAATATGACCGTTGCATACACGTTTTAATAAATGTTGCAAATAGGCAGGCGCTCGGCTATTTTATTTACATCTTATTTATTCAGTAGCATGAAAATTTGTATATGAATTAAGTTTTACAGGTTTATAAACTGTAGCAGCAACTTAAGTCGCCGCTACCACTAGTTTTAGTATTATGTAATAGGATTATGATTGGTTAGCATCATGGCATATTATAGGAATGAATTTGGTGCAATGTCTTTAATAACTGAAATACCTATAAAATCTATTTTTTGACCTGGTTGGTGACATGCCCAGTTTCCATGTAAACTACTGGTTTTAATTTTTAATTCTTATATTATATTATATTTACACATCAATTCCAATATCAATATCAAAATTTACAAACTATTAAAAATACTAGAATAAAACTGAAGTAGCCCACGGTCGTATTCATTATAAACTATAGAATGCTGTCGTTTGTTATCCCTTCCCTCCCTTCTGCTTACAATATTACTAATTCATTTTACCTAATAATTTGCATCATAACAAAACAATCGCATTTATTCATTCTGTTATTGGCTACGCATAATTGCTTTGAGAGTCCATAATTCTATACAGGCTAGCACAACAGGCATCTTATCCATCGTGTATATGTAACTGCATGTTTTGTTAATATCAACTTAATAGCTATAATTCATTTATAAAGGTGTCAAAAAATATTTACTATGTTGCTTTGATCTTTGTGCGCATGGTAGACCATTGCACACGCCTCTGACTAAAGCCGGGTCCACGGTGCTTGCGGCATGGTTCCAATTCAACATCAAAAGCTCAGCGAATAGGCTATGAGGTAAGTGTTATTGCACCGTGTTACCTTGCGCCCAAATATCATAACAATAAGTAAACTCGCTTGTTAACAATAGCATCATGGATATAAAGCTACTGGAAAATGGTTTGGGGTTTAAACTGGTGGTTGGCCATATTTATACGACAGATACCACAATGTGGGAGTGTATCGGCATTGGATGATCCTAATCCCTGCTTACAAACCAGGATGTCATCCATTAAAATGTCAGGTATATATAGTATAAAAAGCGCTGCCTGGTGGCTATAAAGAACCGTCGTACCCCACCCTAGGCTTTATATTGCAATATGCTATTGTGATTAACTGTAGTAAGTTACTTAGTAATGTGACAATTTGGATATATATGGGACTGTTGGATCATAGGTTAGAGTAACATCGGGTACGATTAGAATATCACAATGTATTGGCGACTTAGATTGCAATCGATTGAGCAACTATTGATCGAGCGTAGCCCTATAGTATCCGTTACGATGACCTTAGCGCTGTATTCGCAAAAGTGATGTAAAACGACATTTCATTATGAGCGTATTATCAAAACATTATTCAACTTTATACAACTTTATTTTTACAAAATACAATGCAGATACAAATTATATAGATATCCAGTTATTGGCTATCCTTTGGAATCTTTTCGGTAGTCTAGCGTTCCACCCTATTGGATGTATAAGGAAGCATTTTTCTTATCCAATTAATATTTTGCTCCTGCCCATTATAATATTAGAGACGGCAAAGCTGATGTTGTGGGCGTTGGTGCTGTAATTGTTTAATGGTTTCATGAGGTTGGTAAAGTTGATTATATTGTTGATATTATCGATGTTGTTGATGTTATCGATGTTGTTGATGTTGTTGATACTGTTGATGTTGTAAATTCTCATCATTCATTTCTTATGGCAGTAATTGAGACAGTTAAATTTTTATCTTAAAACTTAGAATTTAAAAGATATTCCATCTGAATATCTGCCAACAGTTTTATAAATCCCATCTCCTCGATCATTTCCATAAAATCATCCAAATCTTCGGGTAATACTAACACAGCAGTACAGTGCTGTATTGCTTCCTCGTATGACTGGCACATAAGACATTTTGTCCTTCTATCGAAAACCGTTGCCCGCATTCCGCCTTTTTACTCGTAGAGCATTGCGAAATCTTCGAATAACCTTCCCAAAGTCTTTATACATATTTGTTTAATCACCTCTTTAAACTGTATAATCGATAAATTATAACTTCTATGCCAACAGTCCTTTTATATGAGCTACTCTTGTTCGGATATGCCCCGATTGTGCTCGATTTGTGTTATGCTTATTCTATTATACAACCCTCTTCTCTTAATTCTTCTATTATAGATACCCCTCTAGTGCTAGGATGACCTCTATTATTTAAGGTTATGTCACTGATTTCTGTATCAATTTCAATATACTTTTTCCCGAACTATGCGTATCAGATTGGGGATTATACTTAACTCCATAAACTGACGTGTATATATTTTCGTCTTCAGTTTTAACCAGCACGTTCGTATACTAACGATGTACAGGCTCGTCGTTAACTGGTAACTTAATCTTTTTTTAAAAGTTCGCCTTTGTTTTCAACTTTAATCTCCTTCATAGGTTTTAGTATTTTTCCGCTATTCCTTATGACTGGGAAGCGGTGATTTGCAAAGGCTCATGCAATGTTTATGAGCTTCTTTGAAATCTGGTTGTGAAGTAGTATATCTTTTTGCGTTCCACAAACTTCCTTCGTACGGCATCCTGCATAAAATGATGCTTATGTTTGCTTACAATAAAATCTTTAGCGGCCGTCATCATGAAACTTGAGATTGGGGCTAACCTTAACGGCTTCTTCTATATTTATATACTCATCGAAATTTTTCTATATCGCCCTTACCCAAATCAAAATCTTTTACAATAGTAATAAAACTATATTTCGAGTCACCACCATTCCAGCATCGCTGACAAATTTCTTTAAACTTTATAAAGGGCATATCACTGCCAACATGATTTAGAAAGATATGCCAAAGATTTGCATCATCCTGTTTCCATATTGAAATAACATTAGCGTTATCTCTAAGTCCGTGCTTTACTGTGCTGGCATACGTTTGGCATAAGTAAAAGGAATCGATACTCTTATGTCTACCACAGGAGAAAAACCGTGCGATCTTGTTTTGTTCGTTTGCATGAATATCATCAAAGACAATAATTGAATCTTCTTTTGCATCCTCTGGCCTAATCAAATCTTTATAATTCCCAAATTCGTAGTAACCAATATCCGTCTTTAAGGGTTCAAATAACTTTCTTAACAGTTCATACTTTGGCTGATATAAACTTTTAGAAAACACATAGACGTTTTGGAATGCAAGTCCATTCTCATGTAAAATGAGAGATATTAGAGCGTTGGTTTTCCACAACTCGATGGTCCCGCAAATATTGCCCTTATATTGGATGGGAACAAAGGTCCATGTTTACCAACTTCCTTTGCACTAGAAGTGGTATATGTATCAAAGTTTTGTATAGGTATTTTAACTTTTGTCGTGCAGCTTCTACCGGGATATTTGATTCTCTACTTTTATTTCGAACACCAAGTTTATAGAGGTGATCCCGTAGCGTTGTTCTAGGCACATTATACAACCTACTAGCTTTACGCGTATTTAACACACCTTTCCGAATTTCACTAATTGCTTTCTCTAAAGATTGCTTGGTGTACATCTTTCAAATATACTGTTAAGACTGATTCAAAATTTCAAAAAGCAGTCTTTTATACTAAATAGTCCATCCCTGCCCGCCCGTCCGTCCGTCCATCCACCCGTCCGCCCACCAGCCCGTCCGCCCGTTCATCCGCATTTGTTTGCCCGCCCGCCCGTGCAACCGGTCCGCCCGCCCATACGGAACGTTGCGCTGCAGCCAACAAGTACATGGACGAAGAGTACGATCTCATTACACCGTGTAAGTATTTGACCTACTACGATGCCAATAACTTTTCCCCATATCTATGTTATATAATTTTGAATTGATTTTTAAACCCCAGGACATGTTCACTCAATTTAAAATTTTTTAAAATTTTTTCTAAACCTCAAAATTCCGAATGGGGCACCCGCAAAGCCGATAAACATAATGAAGAATTCATACGAGTCATGAGGATCGTTAAAAATTTTTCTAGACCGCAAAATGCCAAATGGGGCACCCGCAAAGCCGATAAACATAATTTCATTTATTTCATTTATTAATAAAGTCTACACAGACATATGTATAGAAGTCCAATTATGGAGTCAACTTAATTCTAAAATTTAAGAACACACTTATACTAGTCTAATATTAAAATGATATATGTTAAAAGTAAAATTATAATATTAAAATAATAGTGCTAAATAATCCCATGTAATTTCACAATGCTAATTATATCTGCCTATCACTATCGTTAAAAATTTTCTAGCCCGCAGAATGATGAATAGGACACCCGCAAAGCCGATAAACATAATGAAGAATTCATACGAGTCATGAGAATTGTCATAAGACCCCCTTCCCCCTTCAACACCCTACAACTAGTAGGCAAGCAGAAAGGGGTAGGAAGGGGGGCGGCGATTCAGT
This sequence comes from Platerodrilus igneus, assembly GCA_036346225.1. Taxonomy (NCBI): domain Eukaryota; kingdom Metazoa; phylum Arthropoda; class Insecta; order Coleoptera; family Lycidae; genus Platerodrilus; species Platerodrilus igneus. Next base: position 3,891,144 of record JARFIW010001436.1, on the reverse strand, counting down.
GAGAAACGATGTGCGCCAGAAGTGTCTTGAGGATCGTCTGAATTTACAAGGCACACCACCTCAACAACTGCGAAATAGAAGGCAGGGTGGGGGGATCGATCGAGTGAGGATCGAAGTGTGCCAGAAGGAAGGTATATTATCTACTGACACACCAATTCATATTGTTTCATGCACGTGTTTGCTTGATCATTTAAAATTAAACCAACATCTTTCGTCCCGAACTCATTATTCTCTACTCCAGACTACAAACCCGACATACCGTTATCTAATTCGACATATTTCTCCTTCGGCTTCGTTTCACTTACACACCACATCTATGCGCCTTTCTTTCATTTTATTCATGATTTCATACTCTTTACCGCACACTCTCCTGACGTTCCAAGTACCATATCTCCATTCCTGATTCATGCGGTTGTTATCTGATGGGCCAGATATTTTCAGTCTCAGTCGCCCACCATGACTTTGACGGTCCGAGGCTTTTTCAAAGGTCTTGTTAGTAATTTTTAATTAGGTTGAACCAGGTTATCAGCCTAGACTGCAACCGTGCCATTGTAGGTTTTCCCTCCCAAGGGTATTACCTTGTAAGCCTGCAGAAAGTTGCCCACGCTACGACCGCTAGGAGGTACATGCTGTGCACTGACATACATTGACCACTATATTAGCTTAACATCCTTATAATAGCACAAATTGTCTCTCTAAGGGTTTAAAACGAAGTTTTACTTGCGTTTTGGATCATCAATTTTTGCTGGTATTCACGTCTTTATTACAATATTACTTTGATTATAATTGCCATCTAAAGATCGTTTTCATTTAGAAATAACTGCATTAAAAATTTTCTGGTTACGTTTTTAGATTTTTATTTTAATTAATCTTTATATGTCGAAGTCCACTTTATTCTTTTTCGAAACTAGTTTTATTTTAATAGATTAAAATATCCAGGCGCCCTTGCACCAAGTTCAATTATAGTTTATATTGGAGCAATAAAGACGTCGTCGATGCGCTTCATAAAATAGTGGTTCAGTAACTATCTATGAATGACCGAATGTTGAATGAATACTTCTCATTATTTTTCGGCTTTATTATAAAAAAACCTCAATAGGTCATCCTCTCGAATATTTCAATTACATTCTAGGAGACCTGACTCATCTCCTGGTGTAATAATTAACTGTAATTTTGTCATTTAAATTATTTACTATAAATGCAGTGGAAATTTTCTAAAAAAGACAATATTGTATTGTAAAAAAGTGTTTTAATTTTTTTTAAATAGCTGTCTTGTTTGATTATGTTGTATATCAAATAGATAAGATTAAGTTATTATTTTGAATTTCCCATTCATGATACTCTAGGGATGTAAATGACTCACATTACAACCTACCGCCTACTTTATTCTCTTGTGGAAAGGATTATAAGTGCCAGTCAACTCAATGTCAGACATCTAGTACTAGTCTTGCAAACTAAACAGTTGCTATTTATGCGAGCATTGCTTTTTATATTTCAGGATTGCGTTTAACTAGTGCCGACATTTGCCAACTGACGTTCCTATCGTGGAGTTTGCGTTTTTATGGTATGCGTGCTCAGAACGTATTGGGGTTCGAGCGTCGTTTGTGCCAGTTTAAATAACTTGAAAAAATTCATTTAAACTAAAAATTTAATTAAATCGTGAACGTTTTCTGATTATTTTTACACCGTTAGACGTAGGTTAACCCAACAACAGTGCATCGATGAACTTACGTCAAATTTTGTCTGTGAAACACCGTTAAGGGCTATTATTTATCGATAGTTTGTCACTTTAGTCATAGCCGTAATTCGGTTAACGACAAATTTCGTGGAGATAGTTAAAAATCGATTGTTGTTCCGGAAAACATTGATCCTCTGCGTGAACTGATACCGTGAGCTCGTCACGTGACTTATTGTGAGATAGAGACGTCCTTTTGCATTAATGATACTAGCATACATTTATTATAACGTTTACATAGGGCCAGGATTGAGTTTACTTTCTAATAAGTTTGGAACCAATCTGTCCAAATTCACATCTTTTTTTGTCGGGTCGTTGTCGAATGATCCACGGATATCTCCACGTTTGACTCGCATTGGCTAACCTCGTAGCCCAAAGAATTTCTTCAACTGCCCTATCAACGATCACCCTCACATGTATTCTCGTCACTGGCTCGTTAGTAATAATTAATTGTTTTTTTCAACTGTCTAGCTCCAGCCATCCTGCTCCTCACTTTCTACGCCTTGAGGGATGTAATGGTATTTCGGCTTTCAGATTCAGTTTATATTGGATCCCATGAAAAGTGCGCAATTTCTTGTGGTTAGATACGTGTTTTTTATGTTAGCTGTATGTGAGGTGTTCCATTATAAACATTTAACACTGTAAATTCCACTAGGCCATTGGCTGTATCTATGTGACTAGGTTACACTGTAATAATATTACTTTTATCTGCAATCACCGGATAAGAATAACTTATGTAGCTCATTTTAGTTAGTTGTTCACAGATTTTATCTCGCTCAATGCGGTACTATCTCATAACGTTACATTACCGCACTCAAGTCAGTACGACGTTCAAAGAAAGTAGCTAGTTCAAATTTAAGAGAACTATATAAGGGAATCTGAAAATAAAATAAAATAAAATCAAATAAAAAATATTTAAATTTATAATTTGTTAGTTTGACGTCAATTAATTTCATAGTTACCGTCGCAATGCATCATATGTGCAGGAACATTTTCGAATTTTAGTAACTGCTTTTAATAGAACTTTATGAAGCTTTTAATGATTGTAAATAAGGTTTTGTACGATACACGTGAGATACTACACTTTTCGCACTCATGTGATTACACGACGCGGGCTAACGCCCTTGTCGTGCAAATTTCATATTGCGTACGATAATAATGTCCATATCTCGTTGGTATCGTAATTAACTATTATCTTATCCGGTCTAGCTTTGTACTATAGCTGCATTTGTTTCTCTGTAACGTTAATTTTACTCATTTCTACTGAAAGTGTGAAAAGATCTGTATGTTGAGTAGCTATTTGATGAAACATGAACATTAGAAATCCCACTTTTATTTAATCATTAATTATACTAAAAGCTATCTTAAAATAATACGATTACGTTTTAAAATATTTATTATTGCAATTATTCTGTTTACTCAAACTAACTATCGTAATTGCATCAATGTCTTCGAATTCGTAACGCGAGTTACGTTTCGGGCCTTAGGAGCTGTCTTTTTAAAAACTTCTTCCAATTCTTCGTAACAATATTTATTTACTTAAACAGAAATTACAGTTGAATTTTGACAAACTGGTTAAAAACCTCTAGGTCGAAGTAAAATAATTAATTGAACTAATATTGTGAGTAGCCTAAGCAAACTGCAATGTTAAAGCTGAAATATTTTGACTGACTGACTGGTATTGAGACCCCCGGGGTATTTATGTTGTCCCTGCCCCTCACAATTCTGTGAGAACTTACAGAGCTCATGTCTGCTTATTCTTAATTCTATTTATTAATACATTGTAACAATCTTACTTTTTGTGCGAATGTCCAATAGTCTATTTTATTTTGCATACTTCCCAATTTTATTGGTAGTATACCGGGGTTATTTTTTATATCTTCAATTAATATTTCGTTGTCCGTTCTACCTGGGCGGAGGTTGATGGTAAGAGTGACGATTGTCCATCTGAAATTACAGGGTGTCTTAAATTTTTCAAGTGAATGTATTTTGTTTTCTTGCTGTTGTCTACTACGGCTATATTTTTGTCCGATATTCTTTTAATTTTAAATGGGCCTAAATTTCTTGGTGCCGTTTTGTGTCGTTTACTTTGGAAATTTTTCTCGTACACGGTTTGTCCTATTGAAAATTTATTTGCGTCGGTATTCTTAATACGGGTTGTGGTGATACGCTCCTTGTCGTTATCTAATTTATCTTTTACTTTATCATAAGCTATTTTTAGTTTCTCTTTATGATCTTTGGCATATTGTTGATATAGTTCCTTGTTATAATGTATGTCATAAGGGTTGCATGAATTTGAATGTCCTAACGTTAAATCTAGGGGTGTTAAATTTGTCGATGAGTGGATTGTATTATTGTAGGCGATTAGTGCGTATGACATTAAATTGGTGATGTGTTCTTTCTTATAAGTTATTCTTAGTAATCTGATTTGTTCTAACAGGATTGAATGTAGTCTTTCAATTAGTCCGTTCGATTCAGGGTGGTTTTCAATTATAAAATGAATTTTTATTTTGTGGAGCTCTAAAGTGTTCTGTATCGTTTCATTTTTAAACTCGCTGCCGTTATCTAAAGTTATTGTTTCGGGTGTTCCATAAAATGTAAACTATTGTAAAAATCCTTGTGTTACGTCATCAATGCTATTTTTAGAGGTGATGGGTATTGCTTGGCCTATTTTTGTGAATGCATCTACAATTGTTAAAAAGTTTTGTGCTTCTACTACTAGAGTATCGGCATGTAATTTTTGAAAGGGTTTGTTGGGTGTTTGTCGGGTTTGTCGCGGTTGATTTGTTTGTGCATTGAATGGTGTGAATTTTTGTTGGAGGTTTGTTTTTCCCGCGGCTTGTATGGTTTTTATTGGCGAATAACTTTTATTTGCGTTGGGGTAATATATTCTGTTTCGATAGTACATTACGATTTCTTCTTCTATTATCATGTTCATGGCTTCTTCTAAATTTTGGCGACGTTGGAATCTTATTTTATCTGATAGTCGCTCTGGTGGTGCATTTATGTAGGTGTCCAGTACCATTTCGTCATACATTTTTATTTTTAAAAGTCGGATATTTTGGTCGGGTTCTTCGATTTTTAATTTTGTTAAGATTAGACTTCTCACGTCTTGACATTTCATTCCGAATTGTTACGGGGATTGGTTACATTCTATTCTTATGTTTATCAGATCGCGTATAAGGCATTTTATGTTACGTTGATCGCCAAAATATGCAATCAATATCCGTTTAAAGTCCTGCCATTCTTCTAAGTTATCTTGGCTGGCTATTAGTGCTAGTGCCCGTCCGGTCAGTTTACTTATTATTAGTCGTAAAAGTAATACATTTCTTTTGTTGTCTCCGGGTTTGTAGCAGATTTTTAAAACTATTTCGCATGCTGTAATGAAATTCACAAGCAAAGCTCGATCCCCGTTAAAGGTGGGGATGGTTTTGAGATAAATCTTCATATCTGAACTCATTTTTGTTAAGGGCTGCTTTCGCTTTTAATTAATTTTAAATTTTGTAAAATTGAGATTTATTTCGCGGTTTGTATTGTTACCTTTTAGTTTGGTTTGTTAATGTTTAGCTTGAAGTGTGTTGGGTTATTTAAAGAATCGAGTTGCTTATATTTGTACTTAGTTATACGGTGCTATAATTAATTTGTGGGATTTGTGCTTGGCAATGTCTGGTTGCTTGCTGTAGCCTTGAATTCATTTATTTATACTTCGCGGATGTTAAGTTGTCGGTGGTTTTACTTGCTGAAAGGTTTCAATGTGAATTAATGATTTCTCGCCGTAATTACTTTACTTTGTTTGTTTTGTTGTGCCAGTTGTGATTTTATTTTATTCCTGTTGATTAGTTGAGTCTGCTTTAATTATCTCTTCTCCGTGGGTGTTGAAATTGATAAATGTGTAAGTTGTTTCTCTGTAATTAGATTGTCTAGTTAAATATGGAGTTGCAAGTGTTTAGTCTATCGTTTTGTTACAGCAATTCATTCAAAATCTTCTTTATAATTTGTGCAATAAACTTGTTTAAATTACAAAGTTTTTGAGTCTACTGAAAGATTTTTTATTTTCAGTCTCGTGATAAATTAATTGCGTAAATGCTTTCGTATAATTAAATATGCAATTATACTTTATTTGATTTTTCTGAATAGGTTTTGTTTTCATTTGTGTGAGAATGAAGAGTTTGCGTTTTTACCTCGTTAATTGCTGCAGTGTTTAAACATAAAATGTTACGTTTAAATGTTGCTTTTTATAAAGTTGTGATAGCTTTTCAGTAATGTGGATATTTATAGAGCTGCGATAGTGAATGATTTTATTCACTGATTGTTGTCAGTAACAATTCATATCAGAGTTGCGATTTGTTTCAATTTGTAATGGGTTGAATTATTAATATATTGCAAAGTGCTCGTATAATTTATAGAATTGCGATGAAGGTGAAATGTTAAATAATCGTTTCTATAATAAATTGCGTTTTATACATAAACTTTCGGTATTGAATTGGCAGAGTTAATTACGTCCTATTTTTGGTATTTTAAAATCGTCTTCGTTTTGGTTCAATTTTTTTTTGTTACATCAGTTACGTTTTGTATTAATTAATAATTCGTAATAATTGTACTAGTTTGTTCTAAAAATTCTTTTGTTTGGAAATTTTCTTTTTTCAAAACAAATTCTCTTTTGCTTTAAAAAGAAATTTTCTCAAATTTTGAAAACAATTTCTCTTAATACATAAGTAAATTATTTTTATTAAATGGCATAAAATTGCGGTAATAATAGTTAAAATATGTACATATATAAAATAATAATTAAAAATTCTTTTATTAGCTAATATCAGTAAATCTGTCAAAGAATAAATTGGTTTTAAGGAAATGATCTTACATTAATTTCGTCGTCGCTTTCATGGACTCTGTCGATTTTGTACTTTGGATTCGATCGATGCTTGTATCTCCTCCAAGTTTGTTTGTTTAGCTGGATTCGGTCGATGCTTGTACTTCTTCCAACTTTGTTTGGGTTCTTCCAAATTGGGAATTGAAATTCCAGACCACCAGTTCTTTGAATTTGGGTTCCCTAGTGACCTTTTGACATCCGTACGCTGCGCCAGTTACGTTTCGGGCCTTGGGAGCTGTCTTTTTAAAAACTTCTTCTAATTCTTCGTAACAATATTTATTTACTTAAACAGAAATTACAGTTGAATTTTGACAAACTTGTTTAAAAAACTCTAGGACTAAGTAAAATAATTAATTGAACTAATATTGTGAGTAGCCTAAGCAAACTGCAATGTTAAAGCTGAAAAACTGACTGACTGGTCTTGGGACTGCCGGGGTATTTATGTTGTCCCTGCCCCCTCACAATTCTGTGGGAACTTGCAGAGCTCATGTCTGCTTATTCTTAATTCTATTCATTAATACATTGTAACAATCTTTTTTTCTAGGTAATCGCGGTATCTTAACCGTCTATGACCTACCACCTGCAGTATCACTATCGTCTGGAATACATTGTATTGCATTCGTTCTCGTGAACTGTTAATAACTTTTTATATTTATCCTTGAATTACATTGTTGTACTTGACTTAATAATTTCTTAATATTTTCTAATTATTTCCTATTAGATTCTATTTTATAATACATACATAATTTGGGGATATATAACTCGCGTAACATAGAAATCATTTTTCTTTTGTGATTTTGAAATAAATGATTGACCTGAGTTATGTTTAACTATGTATTGTACAAAAATAACTTTCTGATTTCGTGGTTTAAGCTTACTACCAAAATTCCCTGTTTGGAGTTAAAAAATTAAATGTCATACTTAACTAACACTAATATTCGTGAAATCATAATATACAGGATATAGCCGTATTTACTATGCCCGTTTAAAAATTGTTTTCCTTTCTGATTTTTATCTAAAGTAACGCGAACATGTTACAATCCAACAAACGTTACTTATGCTTGGAGCAAATGGTCAACTGCTTTCTTAAGAAAACAGGACAGGTCGTAACTGTTTCTTTAGAGAAATATAGAATGTTCAGTTCTGAGAAGTACTCAATCATTTGTTTGTTTGAAGAAATAAGGAAACCTACCACTTAAGGCGAATTATTTTCCGCCTACGATAATACGAGTTTTCACGAATCCGCTTAAACAAGTAACTTTTTGAGAAATTGTCGGAGGCTTTCACGGCCGGAGTCATAAATATTTATGGTTCCGGGTTGGGACCGTGTCATTTTATAAATTAAGGACGACGTTTCGCCCACTTTTGTAAGGGGCTTCATCAGGACAAGAAAATAAATAAGTAATACAATAAAAATAATAAAAAGATAATAAGTAGACAAGTTAAAGTGTAAAGAGAAGAGTTGCTCCTGAACTAGCAGACTCACTAGCTCATTCAAAGCTAAAAGGTGTCTTGTGGCGAAGTAACTGGTGAAAATAGCGAAAGTGAAAGCCTCCGACAATATCACAAAAACCTGTACGGGGAGGATATTGTAAACAAAACAAAAACTTTCAGTAACCTTAGACATTTACTAGCAAAATTACTTTGTACACTCACCTTTTGGTACGGTGTCGCGATTCCGACATAGTTCCAAATTTCCTTAACATAAAATAACACATTAAAACATATTCCAGCCAAAAAATCTTTCACAGAGCAGAACTCTCACTCCTTCGCGAACGAATTTCCAATACTCGAAAAGAAATAGACAGTATTTCTAAACAACTCCTACAGCTTCATCTAACATTATCCGCCACGCTTAACTACAATGACTGGACTCTGCTTGACCGAATTTCATACTTGCAAGCCCAAAAAACCACCGAATTCACTACAAAAACCCAATTACGCAAATTCTTGCAACTTTCCAAGAACCTTTCATATCATGAAAAAACATCTTACGCGAAAACTCTGTCCTTAAATACCGTCATAAACCGATCAGAACATATCCTATTCAAAAACGAACTAAATATCCTGTCCAAAGGACTAAACTTCTCAATTGCACCCAGAAAAATTCCCGCAGAAGAAATCATTAGCTCTGTGGAATCAGCGATCCGACCTCTACCCCAAGACGATGCAAACTTAATTCGCTTTGAAGCAACTAAATGCCAAAACTCCTAACAAAAATGTGACGAAGCAAGAAATGACGGCCTTAAAACACCTACGAACTAACAAGAAAATTGTTATACTCCCTGCAGATAAAGGTAACGCGACTGTGATTCTAAATCGTACAGAATACAAAGAAAAAATTAAACAATTATTAGAAGACGATTCCTACACTCCTATAACAAAAGACCCCACTTCAAAGCTTGACCGGGAAATTTTAGCACTCATCAAATCCTCTAATATTCCCAAAACTATCCAAAAACGCATAATACCTCGCGAATCTAAACCACCTCGCTTGTACAGCCTTCTTAAAGTCCATAAACCTGATGTCCCTCTGCGTCCGATAGTCAGCACAATTGACTCGTCAACCTACCATGTAGCAAAATACCTGGCAAATTTCTTAAAACCTTATTCCGGTAACACCCCTACTAATATTTAAACTCCACTCATTTCATAGAACTAATTGCAAATATTGAGCTAGGTCCTAATGATATACTAGTCAGTTTTGATGTAACATCCCTTTTTACAAACGTACTTGTCATAGACACTGTCTCCATTATTAAACAACTCCTACCTCAAGAAAACGAATTTGAGTACCTGGCCACGCTCATTGAAAAATGCTTAACTTCTACCTATTTTGTCTTCAACGGACAATTTTACAAACAAACTTTGGACACACCAATGGGCTCACCTCTATCCCTATTGTGGCCAATATATTCATGGAGTCTTTGGAATCCATGGCTCTAGAATCCACAAAAACTTGGATCCGTTATGTAGATGACACTTTTGTAATCTGGCCCCATGGACATCAAACGTTTAATAATTTTCTAGATCACATAAACAATCAACATAAAGATATTAAATTCACTATAGAAATTGAAAAGAACGGAACTCTGCCATTCCTTGACGTTCTGGTGGAGCGCCAACCTAACGGACGACTAGGTCATTCCGTATGTCGAAAACTTACACACACAGACAGATACCTACATGCGTCATCACATTGTCATCCCTCATAAAAATCATCGGTAATAAACTCTCTAGTCCACCGCGCAATTAAGATTTCACAACCAGAACACTTATCTAATGAACTGACCCATCTTAAAACCAGTCTTATAAAAAACGGCTATCGTAACTCAGATATCGGCAGAGTAATAAACCGGCATCTACATCCTACACTAACCCCCCAAACCACGCTGTAATCCCGATACACGTTCTTTAGCAATCCTTCCATATATACACAGAGTAACAGACCGAATTGACAAAATTCTACGTAAACACAACATCAAAACAATCTATAAACCCACCAATAAAATTTTACAAATATTACCAACCCCGAAAGATTCCGAAAATAGTCTTAACGCCCCAGGCGTATATAGTATACCTTGTAGTTGCGGTTTAGTATACATAGGAGAAACAGGACGGTCAGTACAGACTAGGCTGAACGAGCATAAGCGATGCTTAAGAACAAGCCAGTACAATTGCTCAGCGGTGGCCGAACACCAACATGAAACAGGCCATACCATTAACTTTGACAAGACGAAACTAATTGCCAGAATTCCATTTTTCTACAATAGAAAAATTAGAGAATCCATAGAAATCAATAAAAATTCTAATAATCTAAACAAAGACGATGGCTACTACCTTTCCCTTATTTGGAAAACAAGCCTATGTTTACAACAGCGGAACCGTGACTTTCACTGATCCGCTACGGCACTCCTCACTATTCATGATCGCTCATGCATCAAATTCTCGCCCTATATAAACTACCACTTTTGCTACTTTCACCAGTTACTTCGCCACAAGACACCTTTTGGCTTTGAATGGGCTAGTGAGTTTGCTAGTTCAGGAGTAACTCTTCTCTTTACAATTTAACTTGTCTACTTAATATTATCTTTTTATTATTTTTATTGTATTATTTATTTTCTTGTCCTGATGAAGCGTCTTACAAAAGTGGGCAAAACGCCGACCTTAATTTATAAAATGACACGGTCCCAACCCGGAACCATAAATATTTATAACTTTTTGAGAACTTAAAACGTCGAATTGATGGACCATTCGCCGTATGGTCCTGATATAGTACCTAATGACTTCTCTTTATTCCCACATCAAGAATAAATTACGAGTGCAACGTATAAGCGGTTAATGCGTTCAAAATGCCTGCTTTGGAGATGTCTCAATCGGAGTGGAAAAAGTGCATGCAAAAGTGTATTGATCTTCGTGGAGAACGTTTCGCAAGAGAGTAAAACCACTTTCGTTGATAGATAATTGTTTTTGATTTCAAATCCCGAATATAAAAGACAACCCCCGCATGACAGGAAACCTTGGCAAATATATTTATTGCAAGGAAATTACACTCAGAGAGAAATATAATGGATGTCGTCCTCCTTCAGAGACAACACGCATAAATAGCCTAACAAACAACTTTCAACGAGTTCTAAATGTAAACGGAAAAGAGAATGGCAACCTATAGAAAGGTTTTTTATTTGCAGGAGACCAAACAGTATCGCTTTAAACCACAGGATAAAAATACAGACTTTTTGTCTGGCGTCGGTTGATAGATTACCCATATGAAAAAGCTCAAACATTTCAATCAACAAAAGGGTGAATTATTTGTCCTCGCTATTGTAGTAATATTCCATGATAAAATCAACACGGAAATTGTATTTTAATACCTCAATTATATATACAAACAATTAGGATAACGCGCGTTCATCCTGAACTACTTCTGCAAATTAGAACGCACGTCGCTCATAAGCGCTTGACAAACACACCTACGGATTTATTTTCGAGAGCGCTATTAACTTAAATGAACACCTTCATGAAACCGCAATAATAATTATGAAGCTATTAAACCCCTAAAACACTTAGAATAAGTGATGAATAATAGAGAATGTAATTAATTCCAAGCTAGACTCGCTTATATCTACACATTTATAATAATTTGAAATTTAATAGCTTTCAAAACCAACTAAAATCACATAGACAACACAAGAAGATAAAATTATGTCACTGGTGAATGAAAAGTTAAATTATTAAATTTGAAATTGCCCAAAGTGGCGGAAATGCTGTAAGAAATTAAGGCTAACTACAGAGGTTTACTATAGAAACGATAACAGAAAATAGAAAAAAATTCAAAAAATGAAATAATTGACTATGTGCAATTTCAAGCTACGTTACCAATAACGTTTTCAAAGGCCATCAACCTACTGCCACCAGCGATACCTGCAATACATATTATCGTTCGAGTGGGTGGCGTCTGAAAGTATCTAGGCTTGGCACTATTATTTGTTTAATATGTATAAGCAAAATAATTATAAAGTTTATAAATATATACAAATGAAAGTTAAATAGTTAAAAGTGAATAATTTGTACAGTTTGAAGCAGTTCAAAGGTCTTCGGTAGTCTTCGGAACTCTTCGGAAGGCATCGGAATTGGCTTGTGAGGTCGAGTTAGAACTTGAATAACGGCAGTTAGAAATATTTACAGTTTGAAGAGGTTCAGACGTCTTCGGCGGTCTTCGCAACTTTTCGGAAGGCTTCGTGATTTACTGGTGGAACAACGTGATAGTATAAAGAATTATGATATGAATATAAGAACTATAAATTGAACATATATGCAAGCATAGAGGGGCTCAGAAGTCTTCGGTAGTCTTCGGAACTCTTCAGAAGACTTCGGAATGTACTTGTCGTTAAAAGGTCGCTTGATAGGTTACTTAAAATTATCCCGCACTTGTCCCGCTATTAATTATTAATTAAGCTGCTACGCGGCCGCTCGATGTTTGATTGTATAACAAGAACCTCTTCCCAAAGCCCACTATCTTATGGTTACACAGGTGCAGTTCCAGTATAAATCCGATGTCGATCTTATTTTCCGCGAACAGCTTTACAAATTCGCTAGTCGTCCCTTTACCTTTCCTTAAATTTAATTGGATGCATTTAATATTTTTTCTCCTTTCAATATTTGTATGAGCTTCGCAATTCATAATCGGTGCTACGTATGTGGTATTCTTCAGTCGTAGCATCGTGGGGCGTCTACTCGACTTAGCGTCGTGGCGCGGATTGACTTTCGCACCACCACTCATTCTGTCGTTTGCCCTTGCGCACATCACAGAGCAGAGAACCGCCTTTCGGCAATTGAACTCATGCCTTAGCTCGGCACAGTTACCGCACCATTGTACCTTCTCCCTCCAGTCTGTCGATCTATGGTCGTACTCGTAGAACCGATAACACTGCGTCATTAAGAAGTGGTCCCGGATCTTCACTCTTTGCCACCTGAGGTTTATAGCATCAGCTAGTATACGCCTTCGAATTGTGGGGGTCACTTCGAAGACGACTTTGGCGAACGGATTCCCACTTTTCGCCAAATCTAAACTTCTTTCTCATGTGGTCTTCTAGCTTCAAATCGCCGAAACGGGGATTCTGGCTCGCGATTAATCGGACTAGTTCTTCTGTTTTCATCTCCGGTTTGACTCCCATGATAACGATTCGTGTACGCCTCTTCTCAATGATGTTCTCTACGACATTCTTGCAGTCTCCTCCAACCTTCGACTGCGGCTTCTTGGCATCTTCACGACCAGCACACTCAACATCAATACCTCCATTGCGCGTCCTTTAAGCTCCTACAACAACAAACCCATCAGGAGCAGAATCGACCTTCTTCTTCAAAGCCGACATGACGTCTTCCTTCCCTCCTATCCTTGCATCGACCCGAACAGTACACGTCGACATAGCCCACGCAACTGCTGCAGCGAATGATGCCTTGTCCGGCACCGATGCACCCTGACTTCTGGAACTCCACTGACCTAAAACAGCGCCGATCTCCGCTGGGCCTCCTCTACAACGCTTACCCTCCCAGCATTCCTAAATATCAAAACTTCCAGCTCGTCGAGATCATCCGTTACTGCTTGTCGATGTCTTGCGGTGTTATCTCGATGTTGAGGGAACTGCAACATCCACAAGTGGCTCCCACTTTTCTAACTAGACCGCCGTTAGGCGCAAGTTTTTTTTCTGACATCTCAACCTCTTCCGAAATCTTCATCGCGTCTTTCAGAATCACTTTCAGCCTTTTCCCGACCGCGCTCTAAGCTTCGAACCTAATTGACTGCGCCCTGTCACCCTCCTTCCTCGATGGCAACGGCTCGTTGTCTCGGTGCAACTGCTAACCAGAAAGTACGTAGTTTCACACAACGGAGTGAGGCCAGATCCGCAAAAGGTTAAAGCAGTACAGGAGTGGCCGACGTCAAAAGACATACATCAGTTAAGCAGCTTTTTGAGGCTGCGCACTTACTTTAGAATGTTCGTTTCCTGGTTTGCGAATAGTGCCAAGCCCTTGACCAAACTGACGAAGGGGCGTGATTACTATCTAATGAAAATTGCCAAAATGTCTTCCAATAACTAAGGAATTTATTCACAACAAATCAGATCTTAAGCTACCCTCGATCGGAAGGCACGCTCATTTTGGATACAGACGCAATCAATGTCACCATCGGAAGTGTACTATCCCAGATGCAAGACAGACAAGAGAGAGTCAGTGGTTACTTTAGCAATGTGCTCTAGAAATCGGAACGGAAATATTGCGTTACAAGACGGGTACTGTTGGCTATGGTGAAATTCGTAGAACACGTTTATAAGTACCTATGCGGTAGAAATTTACATCTAAGAACCGACAACCCTGCACTGAAGTGGCTGTTGCGGTTCAGAAATCCCGAAGCGTAAGTCGCCAGACGTATAGAAAGGCTACAGGAGTATGACTTCGAGACGGAACAAGTGTTCGTAATGCGAATTCACTTTCGCGACGACCTTACCCCGCAGATTGTAGCCATTGCTTACGATTAGAAACAAAGTGTGATCTACTTGGTTGAACAACCTTGATCAATGACGATTGACAGTCTTTACAGATGCTAACGGAACAGGAGAATTACAAATACCTATGTGTCATTCTGGGTTGGAAAGCCAAGTTAGAACGTCCATCCTGGCAGGACAGTAGCCCGTTGACTAACACCCTAGAATCGTATTGAGCACATTGGAATTCCCTGAAAGAACAGAATTGGATCTGACGCGATCCTTGGAGAATGGAGATGGATCTGTGAGTACACTTTAGGTTGTGATTGCTAAAAGTCGAGAGGACACTTCAGCGTTATGAAGACTCTGGAGAAAGTTCGAACAAGATTTTACTGGGTAGACTACAAGAACGATCTAAAAGGTTGGTACCGCAAGTGTCAGCTGTGTGCACCATTGAGAAACTGTAAGTCTCCAAAGAGGTAATACAACATCGGACCCCCTTTGAGAAAGTGACAGTCGTTATTGTTGGTTTATTACCGGTCCATTCCCTGAGACCGAGTCCGAGGATATGTACCACTTGGTAGTCATGGTCTATTTATGAAGTGACCAAGCGTTAGCTGTACCAAATCAAGAAACTGCAACCGTTGCTGATGTGCTGGTAAAGGAACTGTTCTGCCGTTTTGAAGTTCCTATGGAGTTGCACGTCGAACAAGGCAGAAAATTTGAGTCAGCGTTATTCCAAGAAGATTGCCCGTTGCTGGGGACGAGAAAGATCCAAACAACGCCGTTGCACCCGCATTTGGATGGTAAGGTAGAGCGGATGAACAGCACCTTGTGCAAGTACCTTCCCAAGGTAATCTCCCAACATCACCGATATTTACATCTACTCTTATTGGTCTATTGGTCTTCGTACCATGAGAGCACTGGACAGTCACTCGCATGTGCTATGCTGGTACGCAAGATGTATCTACCGTGTGATCTTGAGTTTGGGTGTAACCACGGGGATGACATCGTGAGCGAGAGCTACGTCGAGAAGCAGATGACATTAAGAAAAATATCCAGATCGGAGGCGATCGAATGAAGAGCACAATGACATCGGCGCGTAGGAGTCTGGTTTTCGAGAAGGCGACCGCATTTGACTATACAACCCCAGACGTAGGCGCGAACTGTCGCCACTTTTACAAAGACATTGGAAGGGTCCGCACGAAGTTGCAAAAAAGATCAACGACGTGGTGTATCGGATTGGTAAGCTCACAAAGGCAGAACAGTAGCGATGCACATTAACAGGTTAGCATCATATCTTGCGACGGACTTGATTGACAGGTACAAGAGTCTTGCATTTAAGAGTTATTAGATTACAATAGGAAATCTCAAGAGTGTTATTTGCGTAATTTCTGATGTTTTCGACCAAGTACCATTGTAATGTATATAAATTGCCGTCATAAATATTGGAAGTCAATTCTGATTGAAGTTTTATTTAGAATATGTTCCAGTTTAAAGCTTTTGCTACGTACCTAGACGTAGCCAGAAGAAATGAAAATACCAGGCTAACTACCAAACGCGGAGAGTGAGGGATTTACCTACATACTAAAACAAAAGCACGTCGCCCACGATTATCTATTAACAATAAGAATAAATAAAGGATTCTGTACAAACAAGCAAAAGAAATAAATTAAGCGTTACTATTTCATAGCAAACAATTATGTGATACGAACAATTAAGTACTTTAGATACGAAGTGCGCATCTCGTATTTTACAGAAAATAAAACTAATCAGTAGAAAATAAACATGTGAGAGCTTTTGTCAAGCGTTTTTAAAATTGCACATAATACCTTTTGTAAAATAAACTAATCAATAGAAAAGAATTAACGTGTGAGAGCTTTTGTCTAACATTCTTTTAAATTGTACATAATACCATTTGTAAAATAAACTAATCAGTAGAAAAAATAAGCGTGTGGGAACTTTTGTCAAATATTTTTAACAATAGTACATCACACCTGTAGAGCGATAATATCGATTCGCAGCGACAAACAATAGTCCGACAGTGTCACGCTTCTTATCACGTAACTACACCAAACGCTGATAACGAATATGCTCTTGATATACATAAAAGAAAACAAGTTGTATACCTGTATGTGTCGGGATACTTAGCCTGCAGGCCATTGGGAGTGAATCAGCACCGCATCTCCACGGTCATCGGGATCTATTTACCCTGTTACCATAACGGCACTAGCGATCTACAGGCAACGGCAGTTGATCTGTGACAAAGAACAGTTGGACCTACATAAAGAAAGAACCAATTTGGCCTCCAGATAAAAGCGATACAACAAGATACCTCCTACTTGTCGAACAAAAAAATGTGCATCGCTCTTGAAGTACTGGGACGAGTAATGTAGAAAATATTTCAACGCACAAGCTGCAGAATCAAATTAAAAATTTGTTCAAATAACACGAGTTCGAACTGCAATCCTCACGTTATCAAAGCGCGATTAGCAAACTGGAAAACACGCTATCAAATACTAGTTGGATCTAGTATTTTGACAAGTCTCTAGATGGGAAACACAAGAGAAAGCAATTATACGTTATCGGAATGTTTAATAAATTCACGGATACCTAAAACAAGGTATTGACTATTTAGTTTATCGAATAAATTTTTGTTTTAAAAGCAAAACGGATTTGAGTTAAAATTATGTTAAAGCGGGCTTATTCTGAACAAGTATACTGTATAGGGTATTGTTGGAGAATTTAAGAATAGATATGCAATTTATTCGAGCGGGTAAAGACTTAACCAGGGAAAAATATAGTATTTAATTTGTGTTGAAAAATAAACGTAACAAATCCCCCCCGCCGCAAAATTAACAGGTCAGGGTAGGAAAGCCAAAATCCGGGAATGGGCAGGATCCAAAAAACCCAAATAAAACGAAAAAGAAAGAATTCGCTTCAAACTAAAAGAACATTCGTTACGGAAACAAAAACAGAAAAAGAAAAAAAGGAACCTCTAAAATACAACAAGACCGACCACAACAAATTCCGGATAGAAAAGGAAACAAAAACAGACACCAAACAAAATCCGGCTTGAAGCGCCAATAATAGAAAGAGAGAACAAAGAAGGAAGGAAGGGAAGACGGGAAATAAGCACTCAAGGAGGAATAAGGTGGAACGGCCTCAGCACTGTGGAGTCGTCAAAGGACGGATGTTTCTCAGAAGAAACAGTAAGGTTATCGACCTCAAGAGAAGAAAAGGAACGAGGAAGAAAACCAACAGTGCAAACCAAAACAGGACCCAAAGGTCAAGCCTCAAGTAAACAAAGGGACAACAAGGGAGAACAAAAGGAAGAGGGAGAGCACTTGGAAAAGGAAACGATGTACTACTAACTGTGGTAACCAAAACCAAAGAACCAAAATAAAAATGCTAACTGTCCTTAAAGTCGACTAAGTCGTGGTTTCCGAAGGGAAAAAACGGACTAGAAAGCACCTACCACAGGAGCGGATGGACGAAACACAATCGGACTAGGAACCGACAGCAAAGAAGACCAGCAACAGGAAAAAGGAGAGGAATGTGGAACGAAAGGAACGAGACAAAAAGAAAAAACTAAAAAGAATAACACCAAGCACCAAGTACAAAACAAAAAAAAACTAAGAACCGTACAAAAGAAAATAAAACAGAATCCCAGTGTAATTATGTATGAGTAGGTGTGTGCGTGATGTGTGTGTGGGTGTGTGTGTGTGTGGGTGGGTGTGTAAGAAGTGTGTGTGTGTGTGTGTGTGTAGGTGTTGTGCGTGTATAAAATGTGTGTGTGTATGTGTTGGACCGCTGTAGTCGTCTCTTACGACATACAGGTCGTACCTTGGGACTATTCTATTCCCGGACCCACGCGGGAGCAAGAAGTACAAGGAGGAAATGAAAGAAAGGAGAACCAAGTAGAACTGTGTGTTTATAAAGTGTGTGGGTGTATGTGTGTGTGTGTTGTGTGTGTATGTGTATGTGCGTATGTGTGTATGAAATGTGTGGGTATAGATTGGCCGTGTATAAAGTGTGCGTGTGTGTGTGTGTGTGTGTATGTTGGACCGCTATAGTCGCCTCTTACAACAGGCAGGTGGTACCGTGGAATTATTCTATTCCCGGGCCCACACGGGTTAAGAAAAAGCAAGAACACGAAAGAAAACCTAGCAAAACAGGAAAGTAAAACGAAATCGTAACGTCCAAAAATCAAGTCCGAAGGAGAGCAAAGTCGGCATAAGAATCTGGGGCGCAAGGATTAGATATTGGGCTTAAAGCGTTTACGCCGCCAGAAGGAGAACGAAACGAGATCAAGGATATTAGGACTTCGCCGACATACATCTTCCGGTTTGGAAGGAGCATAGAATAATGTCTGCCTCTGTTGGGCAGTTTTCTGCCACACAGGAACAGCAGGGGTGTAGGAGTTGTAGCACGAGGTTGAGAAAGTGGTGGCGAGGGTGGGGATAGTAGTGGTTGTCGTAATTTATGGTAATCAGAACACGTTATGGAAGAAGGTTGTTTGTTTTTAGAATTGGTGGTAAGCAAGTGAACGGTAGAAAAGGAAAAGTATGAGCTGTACGAGAATCAACCTTACGTAAAGAAACACAAGTAGAACACACTCCAGTTACGTTAACTAGAGGGACAGAAGTAGATAAAATTTCAACGACGTTAGATAGAGGACTAGAAGTATCACAGTTAGGAAAGAAAACAGCATTGGCTGTAGGAATATCAACCTTAGGAAAAGGAGCAGAATACGATAACACTTCAACCATATTACATAAAGGAACAGAATCAGGTAGAAGTTCATCAACGTTACAAGAACAAACAGTATCAGGAAGAACTTCATCCCCAATAGATGAGAATGCAGAATCAGGTTGACCTTAGTCAACACTAGATAACAGAACATCAGCTAGGATTTCACCGACCTTAGCTAAAAGAACAGAAGCAAGTAGCACTTTGTCAGCATGAGAAAATAAGTAAGAGTAGGTATCGTTTCCTCAACAAAAGGAATAGAATCAAGTAAGACTTTATCACTGTTAGACAACGGAGTAGGAACAGACAAAACTTCAGCCACAATAGGAACTGATTCCTTAACAATAGTAGATAACGAAACATGATCAGGTTAAACTTGGACAACGACAGCAACAGGCATTACAGCTACGGGTTTCCTAACTTCAACAAGACCTTCTCTACCCGTATTAGAAGTTATCGCCACTTCAGCTACAGCTGTTATTGTAGGTACGACAGCAATTTCTTGAGTAGAACTATTTAAGAAAGCAGGAACATGTAAAATTTTGACGGTAACAGCAACAGTCATTAAAGATACAGGTTCATGGACTTTAACAGGATCCTTTCTGACTGAATTAGAAATTATTGTCACTTCGGCGATATTTGTGCTTGCAGACACGACAGAAATTTCTTGGGTAGAATCGTTTAAGAAAGCGGGAACAAACTTTTGAGAAGCTAGCTGCAAGTCACTAATTCGAAGCATGGGTTGCAATGGTGGTGATTGCAAATAGTAGGGCGAGTAGAAGGAGGAGTGGAATAGGATGTAGAACTAGAGACGGAAGAAATTTTGTTCGAAGTTATATTTGTCGAAGAAGAGTAGATTTTGATAGTAGTAGCAGGATGGCCTGGATGAGGTACAAAAGAGAACGTAGAGTGAGAAGCAGAAGAAATTAGGCAGCTTGAGGTGAGGACAGTATTTGAAGTATGATTCGAAGTCCTATTAGTAGTAGGATGACGGTGTTGACAGTTGCGGCGAGAAACTCCCGCATATCCGCACCCATAACAATGGAGTACTTTAGGACGAGTACAACGTGTCGAAACATGACCAGGTTTATCGCAATTAAAGCATACGACTTGACGAGTAGAAGTAGAACTAGGAGGAAGAACAGTAGAACGTACGGAAGAAGTATCGGATCTACCCATAGGCGTAGGAGAAATCATAACAACTCCGGGGGTTCAAAATGTTGAATCAGTAAATTAGACAACGACTTCCAGTCAGAAAACCTATGACGATTACCACGATACCAAAGTAATGCTTTAGCCTCGAACAAGTCCACTGCAGACTCAAATAATTGCAATTCTGACACATGTTGAGTTCGTCGGAGTTCTTCGATCCACCCCAAAAATTATGTACGGTAAGAATGTTTGGGTTACCAGAAAATTTCAAATTCGACTCCCACACAGGAAGGCCTTGGTGGGAAGCTGAAAAAGGAGTAGCGACTGACTTAGGCACTATAGCAGGGGCTGATTCCGGTTCAGCAGTAACAGTATGTTGGTCGTGACTAGGTGATACGGAATTATCGGCCAGAATCTTCGCCGGTTCCAACTTCAGACATTCGTCCTTTAATTCTTGCAAGGAATGGACGGTAGGCAAATGAATTCTCTAAAATGGACGAAAGTTACGAAGCAAAACGGACAATTGAACATCTTCACTAAAGGAACCATAGTTCTCAAACAGGCCTGTCATACACGCGAAATAGTTAGTAATGCTTTCGAATGACTTCTGCCGTCTCTTACAGATCATATTAAACACCACCAATCTATGATAAGTCATTTTTAGTAAGAATGAAAAAGAAGTTGGGAGAAAGTAATTAGTAAAGGCTAACCGTAAAATATCTAAAAAAAAATTATTGCGAATACAAGACAACTTAAAACATATTCGACGAATAAATTTCAGGAACACCAATAGGAGGGAAACAACAAAATAGAAATTAGGAACAAGAACCGCCAGCGTTTTCAACGGACTAGGATTATTGGCCAAAACACAAGTCTAAAAATCTGACATGAGCTAACCAAGGATATTTAGCAATCACGGAAGAGAACAAAATCAAAATTCAAAGGATCGAACCTACACAAGAAATAAAGAAAAGAAATAAATAGAAGTTCGAGCGTAAGGGAAGAGAACATAAGCAGTATTAGGCCGAGAAATGCGGGTAATGCAAGAAACTAGGCAGTAACAACCAACAAAAATATTGGACCAGGAATTAAGCGAAACCAAATCAGAGCCAAAGTTACACGAAACAAAATAGGAGCCCCACGCCAGGGCGGTAGAATTTATGCTACGTACCTAGATGTAACCGGAAGAAACGTAGGTACCAAGCTAACTACCAAACGTGGAGAGTAGGGGCATTCACCTACATACCAAAAAACCAAAAAAAAAGCACGTCGTCCACAATTATCTATTAACAATAAAAATAAAGGTTTCTGTACAAACAAGCAAAAGAAATAGATTAAGCGTTACTATTTCAAAGCAAACAAGTATGTGATACGAACAATTAAGTACTTTCGATACGAAGCGCGCATCTTGTATTTTACACAAAATAAAACTAATAAGTAGAAAATAAACATGCGAGAACTTTTGTCAAGCGTTTTTAAAATTGCACATAATACCGTTTGTAAAATAAACTAATCAGTAGAAAAGAATAAGCGTGTGGGAACTTTTGTCAAATATTTTTAACAATAGTTCATCACACCTGTCGAGCGATAATATCGATTCAGAGCAACAAACAATAGTCCTACAGTGTCACGCTTCTTATCACGTAACTACACCAAACGCTGATAAGGAATGTGCTTTTGATATACACAAAAGAAAACAAGTTGTATACCTGCATGTGTCGGGATACTTGGCCTGCACGCCATCGGTAGTGAATCAGCACCGCATCGCCACGGTCGTCGGGATCTATTTACCCTGTTACCATAACGGCACTAGCGATCTACAGGCAACGGCAGTTGATCTGTGGCAAAGAACAGTTGGGCCTAGATAAAGAAAGAAACAACTTGGCTTCCAGCTAAGTGCGATACACGCAGGATACCTCCTACTTGTCGAACAAAAAAACGTGCATCGCTCTTGAAGTACTGGAACGAGTAATGTAGAAAACATTTTAACGCACAAGCTGCAGAATCAAATTAAAAATTGGTTCAAATAACACGAGTTCGAACGGCAATCCTCACGTTATCAAAGCGCGATTAGCAAACTGGAAAACACGTTATCATATAATAGTAGCGTCCATCATTTCGACAAGTCTTTAGATGGGAAACACAAGAGAAAGCAATTATACGTTATCGGAATGATTAACAAATTAACGGATACCTAAAACAGCGTATTGACTATTTAATTTATCGAATAATTTTTCGTTTTAAAAGCAAAATGGATTTGAGTTAAAATTATGTTAAAGCGGGCTTATTCTGAACAGGTACACTATATAGGGTATTGTTGGAGAATTTAAGAATAAAAATGGGATTTATTCGAGCGGGTAATGACTTAACCAGGGAAAAAGGGTATTTTATTTGTGTTGAAAAATAAACGTAAGATGTACTATAAATTACTGTTGATATAAATCGCCTTATTCGATATAAATTGATTATAGTGCTTCGTTTATACATTAATTGTTAGTGCTTGACTAGTTAATTGTAAAGCTTCGATATGAAGTTAATTAATAAGCCAGTAATTGTACTGTTAGCGAACCGCTGGAAGTAAATTGTTATGAGAGCTTTTAGAATTCCATTGTAACTTTGAGTTGCCGAAAAGGAGAGTAAAACCAGTTTGAAAACAAAGTACTGATGTTATTGCAAGTAGAGTTTTCGTTGCAATATAGAGGTTGTTGTGAAGTTATATCTCATTACACTTTCTTATATTCCTTTCAAATTTAATAAAGTTAGCTATGAACAACTTACTAATTAAATTAAATAACTTAGACATTCTTCAAAACTATTCCTTTTACGATGCTGACATCTTATCAAACACATAGCTAATTTATAATCCTTTAACTTACCTTCTTTTAATTAGTTGAAGAATTAATAACTTTCTGAAATTTGTGTTCAACTGCAGGAGATATACGAACTACAGTCTATACAATTAATATGTTGACCAACCTAATAATTTAATTAAATCTACCACACGTTTATTCACATACGGTTCTATACATTAAAAGCAATGGCGGTCAAATTGGTTGATCATTACATGTTTCCATTAATTTAAATAACCCGAGCGTTGTAGAAATTGCCATTAATAACCTCGTGGTTGTTAGTTCTACAAACGTGATGGACGCTTTGCTAATTTATCCTCTACATAATTACATTATCTAGTATAATACCTAACCTAAAAATAAAAATAGGCACAGCACTTTACAAACTTCAACCATCCAATTAATAATAAACAAGTAAATTAATTCAAACACCGGTTTAATTTTAGTATCATATCATATTCCAAAAAGATTTTTAATTTTATTTTAGGAGTTTTCTGTCTCTTGTAAAAGCATAATAATTAATTTGCGTTCATCTTCTGCCTTACTTATACAGTTACAAAGAGTTACTTATTGAAAGTTTAAATAACGATAGACGGTTTGTTAGAGACAATTGTACGAAAAGTCTTTGAGAATTGAAATGAAAATCCTTTCTAATTTTCTTTGAGAAGAAATTTCTCTTATGTAGAATGAGGCTTAAATAAGCTTTAAGTCTTTCTTGGTTACTTGCTTGCTTTTATAATGTATATTGTGGCGAACTAAGAATGCTCTAAGGATTTTGAAACCTTTGATTTGTGTAAGTAAAGATTTCGCACAGAACTTTAAGCTTTTATATAACGGATCTTCCATAGGAAATTTACTTATTCTTTAATGAAAGTTCAAAGAGATTTAACGGTCACTTTGTAGGTTTAAAAATAAAGTTATGAAGGATTATATTCTTTGTATACATTTTATACTAGAACATTGAAAACTTAGCCAACGTACCTCTTTATCTCTATTCTTTGCAATGTATCCCACAAAAATCATGTTTCTATAATGATCTATCCACCTATGGTTTACGTTGCGTAGTGGGTATTTTAGTGAAAATGTTTTCCAACTAGAATTAGTAAATAAACTGGATTAGGTTGCAAAATTTGACATTTTGTTACGCGCCAAAAAACGCTGCACAAAAGATTTTTGTGAATAATTAATTGTAGGGGACTTTTTTGTATAATGTATAATGTATAATGTATTATAATCCGTGCGGACAAGAGGAAGTAAAATACATTAAGCTGAGGAACATGCTACTTACATCGACGTTGCAAACGTTACCCAAAACCAAATCGGAGCAAAAGGTAAACAAAACAAAATCGGAGCAAAAGTTATACAAAACAAAGTCGGAGCCCCACGTCGGGGCGTCAAAAATTTATGCTACGTACATTGACGTAGCTGGGTGGACAATACAAGAATGACCGGGCTCAATCGGCGAGCAGGTGGGGTTTTATAATTACCAAAAATAAAGGGGAAGTCTGAAATAAAGATACACACTTATTTATAACTCACAACAAAACATAAAAAAACCTCTAAAAAACATGTTATAAACAACAGTAGTGCCAAAAAAATTGAACACAAACATAATTAATACTTATAACTATTATACATGACATTTTAAAGAGACATAAAGCGCAGTATAACCAAACACAAAAAAAATCAATAACCCCAACATACATATATCAGGAAAACAAAAAAAAAATCATCACTTAAAATGGCGAGCTGTAGTTTTTAGGTCACTACAAATCTTAAATAACCACAAAAAAAAACAATTGAACAGTAAAAACAACAGCTCTAAATCATTATGGTACGCATAAAGTTACATACTGCCCATTGGCACTACGATGTCTTAACTAACAAAAAAAAGATTTGTAACCCCAAAAGGAAAAGAAAAACAATAGCTCTAAATCATGCTCGTGCTCCTACAATTAAATATGTAGAATGGTCGCAATAAATGCCATCTTAATAATAAATATCATATCACATAAAGAAAAGATAATCATGTTAAAGCTACAAAATTCAGGCATCCAATAGAACCTGATAAACATATTGTTTCGAACATTTCACAGGATCAGTACAAATAAATCGTGGATAAACACTCACCCACGTGTTCAAGGTGTAGGTTTGGTCACACCCTTGCTAATGACAAGGCGGAACAGATGGACTCGGTATCACGCAGTGCGTGTGGCCTCCCATACCAAAAGTAGCGGTCATTCAAAGGGTCGTTATGTCCACCGAAAGAAGCACACAGTGGTATGTGCACGAAATTTTATCGAGTATCGAAAAATAAAAAATGCAACGACGCGTAAGCGTTGTCGTATACAGAAAGGATCGAGTAATCAACTGGTTTCTAGCAAGGACTACATTCAATGCCGGCGTTGTCAAAAGGTGATTAGAGACTCGAACCACGCTTTATCAAATACAGTATGATCCATTATTTCAACGAATCTCTAGATTGAAGTAGTATACGAAGTAGTAGAACAGCTTTTCGTTTTAAAATAAAGAGATTTAAATGCAAATTATTAGGAAGCGTACTTATTGTAGGAAGGTCTAATATACCGGGTGCTGTTGGAGGATTGAAGCAGAATCTATATAAACGAACAATAAAAGACAAAAAAAGATACGTTTTACTTTTACCGTTGGAAAGTGAACGTAACAAATCCCCCCAGCAAAATTAAAAGTTTGGGATAGGAAAACAAAAGTAAGGGAGTGAACAGTACAGTATTCAGTACAAAAAGAAACAAACAAATAAACAAAAATTCGCTTAAATAAATTAAAAACAAAAAAAAATCGCCTGATATCCGGCTCGAACGCCGACATACCATAGTAGGAAGAACAAAATAAAAAAATTTTTGGTTAACGAATTATAAAAAAAACAAAAAACAATCCAAAATAAAAAAGAATAGAACGGCGTCAACACTGTCAGAGTCGTCAAAAGACGGATGCTTCTTCAGCAAAGAAACAAAACTGTTTTCAACTTCAAAAGGCGATTGGTGTCCTGTAGAAAGCCAAAAGTAACGGAAAGAAGCGAGGAAGAAAACCAACAGTAATCGCCAAAAGTGTCGAGCCTCAAAGTAAGCCAGTCAACAACAAGAATGGTGCATAGAGAAAAAAAATTGAAATACTGCAAGCTATGGTACCCAAGAATCGCAACAAACGAAAACCAAAGAAAAGAACTGCTAACTAAACCTAAAGTCGACTAAGTCGTGGTTTCCGAAGAAAAGAAAAAATGGTTTAGAAGCACATACCACAGGAAGTGGATCAAAAAATTTGACCAAGTCAGCACGAAGACCGACACAAAGTAACACCAGCCACATGAAAAGGAGAGGAATGTGGAGCGAAAGGAACAAGGACAAAAAGAAAAACCAAAAAGAATAACACCAAGCAACAAGTACAAGAACCACAAAAAACCCTAAGATTCGCACAAAAAAGATATAACAATCCCAGTGTAGTTATGTATGAGTATATGTGTGCGGGTGCGTGCGTGTGTGTGTTGATGTATGAGTATGTGAGTGTGTGTGTGTGTGTGTGAGTGGGTGGGTGGGTGGGTGGGTTGGTGTAAAAAGTGTGTATGTATGTGTTGGACTGCTGTAGATGCCTCTTACGACAGGCAGATCGTACCATAGGGCTATTCTATTCGCGGGCCCGCACGGGTGGAAGAAAAGAAAGAAAACCCAGCGAAAAGGGAAGTAAATAAAGAAATCTTAAAGTCCAGAAATCAAGTCCTAAGTAGAATAAAATCGGCATAATGATCTGGGTGCGCGAGGATTAGGTATTGAGCTCAAGACGTTTGCACTGCAAGAAGGAAAACGCAGTGAATTCAAGAATATTAAGATTTCGCCGACTTACACCTTCACGTTCGGAATCAGCATAGACTATTGTCTGCCTCTTTTGGGCAGTTTTCTGAAAAACAGAAACAGCGGGGGGATGTAGTAGTGATAGCACGCGGTCGAGGAGGTGGCAGCCAGGAATCTCAAAACGCGTTATGGAAGAACGTTGTTTGTTTTTAGAATTGGTTGAAAAAAGGTAACGGTCGAAAAAGGAACATCATGGATTATGAGAATATCAACGGTACAAAAAGGAAAAGTATTGGCTGTAGGAGGATCAACCTTACAAAAAGAAACACAATCACAGAACACTTCAGTTACGTTAGATAAAGGGCCAGTAGCTGATAAAATTTCATCGACGTTAGATAAAGGATTAGCAGTATCACAGATAAGAAAGAAAACAGCATTGGCGGTAAGAGTATCACTCTTAACAAAAGAAGCAGAATCCAATAACACTCCAACAACATTACATAAAGAAACAGAATGAGGTAGAATTTCATCAACCTTACAAAAACAAACAGCATCAGGAAGCACTTCGTCAACATTAACAAAAGAGACACCAGCTAGAATTTCACCAACCTTAGCTAAAAGAACAGAAGCAAGTAGAATTTTGTCAGCATTAGATAAAGAAACACAATCGGAAAGAATTTTGGCAACATTAGAACAATGAGTAAGAGCAGGTAAGTTTCATCAACGTCCGATAAAGGAGTAGAATCAAGTAAGACTTTATCAATGTTGAACAACGTAGTAGAAACAGACAAAACTTCAGCCACAATAGAAACGGATTCCTTGACAATAGTAGATGAGGAAACAGGATCAGATAACACTTTAATGACAACAGCAACAGGCAGTATAGCTACGGGTTCACTAACTTCAACGGAACTTTCTCTATACGTATTAGGAGTTATCCTCGCTTCAGCTACAGCTGTTATTGCAGACACGACAGAAATTTCTTGCGTAAAACCAACAGGAACAGGCATTAAAGATACAGGTTCCTGAACTTCAACAGGACCTTATCTGACTGAATTAGAAATTATCGTCACTTCAGCTGCATTTGTTATTGCACACACGACAGAAATTTCTTTAGTAAAATTATTTAGAAAAGCAGGAATAAACTCTTGAGAAGCTAGCTGTAAATCACTAATTCGAAGTATGGGTTGCAATGGTGGTGGAGGCACAGTCTGGGGTGTAAGTGAATACGTAAGATCCATTTAATTATCGTTTGAATCGCAACGGGCAGAAGAAATTTGGTTCCTGTTAGTAGAGGTTCGGTTAGTAAGGGCGTGATAGCCGTAACAATCAATATTATAATTTGAACACATATGGTTGAAAAACATAGGATGTGCTGTTAGTATGGCGAGCAGAAGGAGGTGCAGAAAAGGATATAGAACTAGAGACGGTAGAAATCTTGTTCGAAGCTATGTTTGCCAAAGAAGGGTATGTTTGGATAGCAGTAGCAGGATGACCTGGATGAGTTACAGAAGAGAACGTAGAGTTAGCAGCTGAAGAAATTGGGCTCCTAGTGCTGAGAACAGAATTTGAAGTATGATTCGAAGACCTATTAGTAGTAGGATGACAGTGTTTGCGGCGAGTAACTCCCTTATGTCCGCAACCATAGCAATGGAGTACTTGAGGAAAAGTACAAGGTTTATCGCAATTAAAGCATATGACCTCACAAGTAGGAGCAGAACTAGGAAGAAGAACAGTAGAAAGTACGGAAGAAGTATCTAATCTACTCGTAGGCGTAGGAGAAACCTTAACAACTCGGTCGTGTGAAATAAAAGTATTTTTCTCAACTGCAGCAGACTTATAAGCAAGATCTGGTTTAACAGTAACAGTATGTTGGTCTTGAGTAGGTGATACGGCAGAATCGGCCAGAATCTTTTCCGGTTCTAACTTCAGACATTCTTCCTTTAACTCTTGTAAGGAGCAGATGGTAGGCAAATGTGCTCGATAGAATGAAGCAAGGTTGCGAAGCACAATGGACAAATTATCAACCTCCTTGAAAGATCCATGCCTCTGAAACAAGGCCGTCATACACATGAAATAGTCAGTAATGGTTTCTGAGGCCCCCTGCTGTCTGTTGCAGATACCATCAAACGGTCTTATTCCCATATCAGTCATTTTGAATATGAATAAAGAAAAGAAATTGGGAGAAAGTAACTAAATAAAGGATAACCGTAACCCGATAAAAACTCAAAGGAAATTTCGTGAAGACAAGACAGTATAGACCATATCCGACGGATGAACTTCAGGAACACCAATAAGAGCGAACCGACAAAATAGAAACTAGGAATTGGAATAGGGCGCCAACGCTTTCAACGGACTAGAATTATCGGCGAAAACACAATTCCGATAACTTGAAATGAACCAACCAATGATATGTAGCGATCAAGAAAGAAAACAAAATAAAACTTGAAGAAGATTGAGCCCACACAAGAAATAAAGAAGACCGATCCCAATGTGAGGGACACCAAAGAACCGAAAGAAAAAATAAATAACAGTCCGAACGTATAGGAAGAAAAAAATAAATAGCATCAGGCCGAGAACTACGGGTACTGTCAGACATTAGGCAGTAATAACAAAAAATCGGAGCAAAAGTTAAGCCATACACCATAGTTAAACAAAACAAAATCGAAGCAAACGTTACCCAAAACAAAAAAGAGCCAAAGTTAAACAAAGCAAAATCGGAGCTAAAGTTACCTAAAACAAAATCGCAGCCAAACTTAAACAAAACAAACTCGGAGCCCCACGTCAGGGCGTCAAAATTTATGCTACATACATTGACGTAGCTGGACGGACAATACAAGAATGACCGGGTTCAATCGGCGAGCAGGCGGGGTTTTATAATTACCGAAAATAGAGGAGAGGCCTGAAATAAAAATACACACGCTCATTTATAACTCACAACAAAACATAAAAAAACCCTCTAATTAAAAAACATGTTACAAAAGAACAGTAGTACCAAAAAAGTTAAATACAACAATAATTAATACTTATAACTATTATACATGACATTTTAAAGAGGCATAAAGCGCAGTATAACAAAACACAAAAAAAATCAATAACCCCAACATACGTATATCAGGAAAACCAAAAAAGAACATCACTTAAAATGGCGAGCTGCAGTTTTTAGGTCACTACAAATCTTGAATAATAAAAAAAGAACAATTCAGCACTAAAACGACAGCTCTAAATCTTCATGGTAAGCATACGATGTCTTAACTAACAAAAATTTGTAACCCCCAAAGAAAAGAAGACCAACAGTTCTAAATCACCCTCGTGAGCCTACAATTAAATATGTAAAATGGTCACAATAAATACCATCTTAATAATAAATATCATCTCACATAAAGATAAAGAGAATCATGTTAAAGCTACAAAGTTCAGGCATCCAATAGAACCTGATAAACATATTGTTTCGACCATTTCACAGGATCAGTACAAAAAATCTGGATAAACACTCACCCGCGTGTCCAAGGAGTAGGTTTGGTCACACCCTCCCTGATTACAGGGTGGAACAGATGGATTCGGTATCACGCAGTGCAGGTGTCCTCCCATACCAAAAGGAGCGGTCATTCAACGAGTCGTTATGTCCACCGAAGGAAGCACACAGTGATGTGTGCACGAAATTTTATCAAGTAACGAAAAATAAAAAAGGCAACGACGAGTAAACGTTGTCGTATACAGAAAGGATCGAGTAATGAACTGGTTTCTAGCAAGTACTACATTCAATGCCGGCGTTATCAAAAGGTGATTAGAGACTCGAACCACCCTTAATCAAATAGACTATGATCCATTATTTCAACGAATCTCTAGAGTGAAGTAGTATACGAAGTAATTATACGCTATGAGAATATGGAGCAAACCAACAAACACCTAAAACAAGGTACGGACTATTCGATTGTAAGATTTAAATGCAAATTATGAGAAAGCGTACTTATTGTAGGAAGGTCTAATATACCTAATATACCGGGTGTTGTTGAAGGATTGAAGCAGAATCTACGTAAACAAATAATAAAAGACAAAAAAGGTAGGTTTTAATTTTACCGTTGGGAAGTGAACGTAACAAATCCCCCCCAGCAAAATTTAAAGGTTGGGGTGGGAAAACAAAAGGGAGTGAACAGTACAGCACTCAGTACAAAAAAAAACAAACAAACAAACAAATATTCGCCTAAGTAAATTAAAAAGACAAAAAAAAATCGCCTGATATCCGGCTCGAGGCCGACATACCATAATAGGAAGAACCAAAAAAAAATCCTTAGCCAATTAAAAAAAACAAATAATACTTCAAAATAAAAAAATCTCAACCGGCCCGAAGAACGAAAATACCAAACAAAACCAAAATGAGTGAGGTCAAAGATAGAACGGTGTCAACAGTGTTAAAGTTGTCAAAGGACGGGTGCTTCTTCAGCAAAGAAACAAAACTGTCGTCAACTTCAAAAGACGATTGGTTTCCTGCAGAAAACCAAAAGGAACGAAAAGAAGCGAGGAAGAAAACCAATAGTATCGCCAAAAGTGGCAAGCCTCGGAATCAAAGCCATGGGAAAGTCATTCGTACTGGAGCTCGGTTTTTCGCAAATGGTTTATATATATATGCGCCAATGTGCCATCCTGAATAAGAATAACTGTAAAATGGAAGAAATGTAACTAACCCCAACCCAATAACAACTCAAGAAAAAAAAATACTGCGAACCACAGAACAACGTAAAATATACCCGACAGAGAAAGATCGAAATCCAAACACCAATATTGATAGAAGCGAAAAAAATAGAGTCTAGAAATAGGGTGCCAGTGTTTTCGAAAACTCGAATTGCCAACAAAACACAATACTGGTAGCTCGGCATAAAGCACAACTTACACAAAATCCACCTGTAGCAAAAAAAGAACGGAAAGAAAAGTTTCAGAAATCGGAGCTAAACGTTAAATAAAAAGGGAGGTTTACAAAAAATTGAGCCAACGTAATGTGTAGAAGACAGTTTAAAAAATTAGGGGTCCTACGGCAAACCGTGTGAACAAGAAAAAAGCACAGCACAGTAAGCCGACACCGAGTACCACAACAAAAATCAGTGGAATCCAAGGCAGGCCGTGCTAGCTTGAAAGTCGTATAGTGGGGTGGGTCACATAGAAAAAAAGAAACCTCAAGAAAATAATTTTATTTACAAAACTTTAACAGAGTAATATGTTATAAAAAGAAAAGCTAACTCAAAAAAACATTTATCTAGAACATCTAGAAGGATTTACACAGTACACAAAATCTACGCAAAATAAATAGTACACTCAACTACCTCAATTTAATTTTTAACCTAAAATAAGAATTAGCAGAAACATTAGGAGTTGTTGTCAGTTGCTTGGTTGCTAAATTTTTTCTTTAAAAATTGATAGAACAAAAAAATTAGGTACCTAGTTACAGCAATCAATAAAAACTGTATACATGGCGAAATGCATTCCTTTCTGTATTTGAAAAAAAAATATTATTAGGGAAAAGCGTCACACCTAAACAATGGTGTTACTTTAAATTTATATAAACACAATTTATAGGACAATCAATGCTAAACTATTAACTAATAAATACTCAACTAATAAGAGCTGTCACCGTAACATTCTCGACGACTGGAGCGAGTTAGTTGAATTTTACACTGCAACATCTCCAATTATGCGATGAGTACCCTTATAAACTTACACAAAAAGAATGAAGACCCAATTTTTAGGAAAGGTCAGCAAAACGATCAAGGGAAGAAACAGCAAGTCTTACAGTATATGGTGACTTTCCTGCATTAAGCATATCACAACGTGATCTTGAAGGTTCTGATAAATCATGGTTGGGTCACAGACACTTTTTGTATTCGACATTTGACTGAATAGGAAAATATCGACGCGCAGCTTTATTTATCTCTAGCCAATAGGTGGCAAGCATTTACTTCTAAGTATTAGACTTGCCTAGCTCAAAGTATAATAATTTTAAATTATAAACAAAAAAGAGGAACTATATAAATTTAGAATATCAATGACATCTGTCAAGGCTGTAGCAGGAAAAAATGGATTCAATGGTCGCATAATTTTTACGATTTTACTTCCTTGTTTCACTGAAGATTTTACAAATTATACTTTTCTTTATTAAGGGATAGGATATTTCTAATTTTACACAAACGTACTAATTGTTGCGCGATAACTCTTACAATCAACTTATGGTTTTATTCTGACAAACCGAAAAACCGTCAACATTCGAAAAATCTTATCAACATCTTCTCGGGAGAACCGGTCGTAGAAAAGAACGACGCGTAAAGAAGTTGCCTAATATTTCGCATAAAATTATATATATATATATATATATATATATATATATATATATATATATATATATATATATATAGTGTAATATCTCAATAGTGCCCTATAAAATAAGCAAAGCGGAAATTTTAATGGTTTGAAATTGTTAATAAATTCTTAAATAATCTTAAAAATAAGTAAGAAATGTAAGATTTAATTAAGTAAGAACAAAAATATTCACGTGCTCGCACTGAACGTAAGAGTATATTACACATTTTTGTGAAACTTAGTTTTAGCAATTAGGCTCCTGTGAACTACTTTTTGTGAATACTCCCTGTATGTTTGTTGTGGTTTGTTTAGTATTCTTCTTAATCTTCTTTGGGGATTAAACCACTCATAGTTTTTAAAATTATCTTTATTAACGTTTCGATCCATAACCTAGGATCGTTTTCAAAATAATAAAGTTTTTATAAATTTTATAAATTAAAAATAAGGTTAGTTTTGGGTAACAATGCGTCATTGTTACCCAAAACTAACCTTATTTTTAGGTGCCCCTAACAATAATTGTAAGCGTTCCTAAAAGTTAATTTAAACCAGCTGATTAATAATACACAAGTTCAAAAAAGCTTAATCTTTTGAACTGTAAAATCTGTCATAAGTTGGAGCCAAAATCATATGCTGCCAATGTTTAACAAAAGAAAAACTTACATTGACTTTTGACTAAGTAACTGTAATTCCAAAGTTTACACTGTGTTGCAGCGTTCAACTGTCTTCTTGCAATACAATAAACGAATAGGCGCGATTAAAAAATGTGTATGTCGTTTTGATACTTACATACAAAAATGCTACTGGACCGAGATGCAGCCCTCTATAAAGATACATTTAATATTTAGAGAACAACGAGCAATTTTTTATTACTTGTATAACAAACAAATACAATTAATTAATGTGCGTGGAATGGTTGAGGAATTAAAGAATTAAGATGATAACCAATAAACGAACAACAACATTCGGCTCAAAGGGCCAATGCTTTGGCATTGGAGTGTGTAAATTCAGTAATCGTAACAAAGCTTTTACAACACTTGCCAACTTTTGGTAGACAACAACTTCAAAAGTTTTTGTGAACTACTTTTAAACGAGCTCTTCCATCCCATGACCCACAACTATCTATGCATTCGATTGATTGCACTTATATTACCGTAATCGCGGCGCACAAGATGACGTTAACAACCGTCCTCGGTCTCGTTAACGAATGCCCACGTTACTCACTCCGTTCTCCCTAAGGTCACACAAAATTAAAGTACTGGTAGGTTTTTCAGAAACCTGTCTTCGTGGATAAGAGCGGAGTTCCGAAGGAAAAGAAATCAAATCACAAAAAAAGGATTATACCTGTTTGAGACTGCAAACAACCATTTCTATTTACACAAGTAAACGTATATACTGCATTTGATTTTGCAATGCTCAATCTGAAGGTACTACATTGGCCAGAAAACGAGTTTTGTTTACCTGGAAATTTTGAATTTTGCCGAATCCTTGCTGTTCCGAGCAAGGTAGAGATCTGTAACGTCCGTGACAACACCCACACATGGGACATACATTTTACCTCTCATCCGAACAAGGGCATATTTTTGTGAAAAATGCTCGCCTAACATTTTTCAAGCAGACCGTGTCGGGGTTGGAACTCGAAACCTTGGGCATAGTAGTCACACGCAGCCGCTAGTAAACATATACATTTGATTTTCCAATGCTCCACCCAAAAGTACTACATTGGCCATGAAGCAAGTTTTTTATAGCTGAAAAATTTTGAATTTTGCCGAACCCTTGCTGTTCCAAGCAAGGTAGGTATCTTTAACGTGCATGACAACACTTACACACGGGACCTTCATTTTTACCTCTCATCCGAATGAGGGTGTATTTTTGTGAAAAATGCTCGCCTAACGTTTTTTAAGCGGACCGTGTCGGGACTGGAACTTGGACCCTGGACATACGAGTGTAAGGTGAAAAGTTCTCGGCCTGACACAGAGATGGCATTCCAATCAGCAAAAATTATGTGCTTTCCGCCTGCGTGCACATGTCATTATTTCGTATGACAAGTTTCAACTTGATATCTCAAGTCGTTTGTTTACACGAATTTTTTCGAGCCGACGTCTTATGCGTGTTTCCTTGAGATGGATAAACTTGAATATCGCGCGGTCATAAAATTCTTCGTTTTGGACGGATTAACCCCTCAGGAAATTCATCCGAAGTTGACAAAAGTTTACGGAGATTCTGCCCCTTCCATGTCAACCGCTAAAAAGTGGGCAGCTGAATTTAAACGTGGTTGCACGTCTCTCGAAGATGACCCACGTGAAAAGCGACCAAAAATCGCAACAACACCGGAAACGATCGAAAAAGTGCATGATATCGTGTTGGACGATAGGCGAGTGAAATTGAAGGAGATAGCTAAGGCTGTAGGGATATCGGACGAAAGGGTGCGAAACATCTTACACAAAGAGTTAGGGATGCGAAAGCTCTGCGTAACATGGGTGCCGCATTTGCTGAATACCGGTCAAAAGCAAATGCGAAAACGAGTTTCGCAGCAATGTTTGGCTCAGTTCAATAAGGATCCGAGCGATTTTGTGCGGCGATTTGTCACTATGGATGAGACATGGGTCCACCATTACACGCCAGAAACGAAACAGCAATCGAAGCAGTGGGTGGAAGCCGGTTATTCAGCGCCAAAGAAAACGAAGTCGATCGCATCTGCCGGAAAGGTGTTTTGGGATGCGAAAGGGATCCTGTTAATAAATTACCTTGTAAAAGGCAGAACAATTACAGGCCAATATTACTCCACCCTTTTTGACCAGCTGGATACCAAAATTCGCGAGAAGAGGCCTGGCTTGAAGAAGAAAAAAAATCATCTTTTACCAAGACAACGCACCTGCACACAATGGTGCGTTGGCGATGGGAAAATTGACGGATTTGGGTTACGACTTGCTCGGCCATATCCCCTATTCCTCTGATTTGCTGCCCTCAGACTTCTATCTGTTCCCAAACTTGAAGAAATATGTTTCTGGTAAGCGCTTCATGTCCAATGAAGAAGTTGAGAGGACTGCAGACGAATATTTTCACAGCTTTCCAGACTCTCACTTCCGCGAAGGAATACTGATGTTGGAGAAACGCTGAACCAAGTGTGTTGAAGTTAAATGGGATTATGTCGAAAAATAAAATCATTTTTTTACTGAAAATTGCAGTTTTTCATTGTATGCCGAGAACTTTTCACCTTACCCTCGAAGTAGTTACACGCAGCTGCCAGTAAAGATATACATTTGATTTTCCAATGCTCCAGCCGAAGGTACTACAATGGCCCGAATGCGAGTTTTTTTACATTGAACATTTTGAATTTGGCGAACTCGAGCTAAGTAAGGTAGGTATCTTTAACGTGCGTGCCAACACTCACACACGTGACCTCCATCTTATCTCTCTTCCGAACGAGTGCGTATTTTTGTGAAAAATGCTCGCCTAACATTTTTCATGCGGATCGTGTCGGGATTTGAACCTGGGACCTTGGACTTAGTAGTCATACGCATACCAACTACGCCACGAGGCCGCCCGCTCCAACACTGCTGCTGAATAGGAGCGTCTAGAAAAATACAACTACGATTCTCTATTCCAATTCTAACTCAGTAAATAGCATTCTAGAGTTTAAGGGCATTATTTCGTATAAAATTAATCAAATTAATTTGTATCCGCAAAAGATTTGCATATTTCTGGTATCTGTATTTGTATGCCACTGAAATAGCTCTCACGAAGCACTTACTTTCGGCCGATTTTTGATATTAAAACACACCTCGACTACACTTAAATATATAAGTAGCCACAGCTTTTGTTGTTAAAGGTCGTACGTCACTGAGATATGAAGCACTAAAGAGCAATAGTGATGCACTAACTTTCGGTTGAATCGATTGAATTTGAAACAAACTGTGGCCAGTTGTGAAGTTAGCCGCATAAATGTAAGAGGCACAACTATTTTACCAACATTTGTACACTACTGAGCTATAAAGTACTAAAAAGCACTAACGAACCACTAACTTTCGGCTGAAACGTATTTTTTAATTTTGAAATAAACCGTGGCCAATTGTAAAGTTAGCCGCAAAAATGTAATTGGCTACAACTTTTATATTAATGATAGTACGCTGCTGCGATATGAACCACTAAAGAGCACTAACGGAGCACCAACTTTCGGCTATAAAAGGTTTTTTAATTGAAGTTCCACCGAAAAATTGTAAGTTGACATTTTTGGCGGTACGATCATTGGGCGTTCTTCTTTTATAAAGCATAACGAGCACTAAAGAAGCACTAAATTTCGCCACCTATAAGAACATCAGTGCTTTCAAAGTCGCAGTTAGCTTCACACATCTCAATAAAAAGTGCCTCC
The DNA here is from genome assembly GCA_036346225.1 of Platerodrilus igneus. Classification (NCBI taxonomy): domain Eukaryota; kingdom Metazoa; phylum Arthropoda; class Insecta; order Coleoptera; family Lycidae; genus Platerodrilus; species Platerodrilus igneus. The sequence continues at coordinate 3,853,266 of JARFIW010001436.1, read as the reverse complement.
TAATGAAATATAAAAGCGCAACTAAGCGTTTAATGTTTGATCCAATATAGTCAGTCAATTTCCTTGCCATGCAAAGGCAGAATTTTCCAATATTTATTACGTGAAACATTTCACCCATAGATGATTTAGTTGTCATTTCTCAACTCTGGCAAGCTGCTCTATTTTCATATCCGTTCCTTTTCACATAATCTTTATATCGAATTGCGTCTAATACAATTTACACAGATTCCAAGTACAACAATCTAATCTCCAATTTACAACGACGTGCCTCTTCTCTGAAAAGCGCGAAGAATTAAAACCGTTGTAGCGAAAAATCTGTAGTAAATAGAAAATGATTTGCTCCATGTTACTACAACTCAATGCGCAATTTTCGAAATTGTTTGATTACACACAAGTTACAAAGGACTGAATCTACGGTATTGAACGTTCTAATTCTATAGATACCAAGAGATTATACTCATTCTTTAAGATATATGATCGTTATTAAAGCTCGGCATTTTCTTTCTATATTTTTATAATCTATATACTACGGAATTTCAGTTACGTGTATGAGGTAAAATAGTGTAGCGGGCTACTACTAACGCGTTTCACTATGTAACGTGCATTTTTATGTAGTTAAACATTTTACACTACCCAATTCGTAAATACTTTCGAATAGTTCAGATTTGTATGCAATTTAACTCGTGTGTATTAATTTAAAAATAGATTAATTGAAGATTGATTTTCATTAATAAATAAATTGCGAGGAACGGATTGTAAATAGGATTATTCGTACTTGTTGAAAGTGATAAACCGCGGTAATTAAGTAATAGATATGATTGCGGCATTTCACGTGTTGTATGTGGCTTATGTTATTATACCAGTCGAGATAATAAGTCGATAAGCGGTGGTAATAGCAAGCAGTTTTAGTTTTGTGCTTGGCTGATATATATTAGTTACGTTAAAAAGAATGCTTCCTTGTTGCTTTACTAATTGCGATTTGAGTTGTTGTTCTTGTGAAATGGGAGTCGTTTTATTAACTGTTTACTGTTTGCTTTTGCTTTGAAGAGAGTGTGGAAAAATGCGATGTTGTTTGTTGAACCCAAGCTCTTTTCACTAAATAAACTGTGATAAATTACAAAAATTTTTAGTACAAAGTGAGGTAATATCGGGGAGTAGCAGAAACGTTTCCTCACACACCAATTAGACATAAATCAGACAAAAAGTTAACAAAAGATAAATAGGTAAGACACAATTGATAGGAGTAATTCAGCAGTATTGATTTTTTTTTTCTTTCTTTTTTTTCTTAATCGCAGGCAAGTCTATTGGGAAAGGTATCAGAACGACGAAGATATGGCAAAACACGGATAGATATTTAAAGTAATAATAAGTATGAAATAGTTCAACTTACAAACAGTCCTTCAGGAACGCTCCCTTGCATTTGAAGTGTGGGATTCACGAGGTCCTGCACTAGCGAAGCACTTCATCCTTGATTGTGAGGGTGTTGATGGAATTTCTTACACTTTACACTAATCACACCTACGTATTTCACGGGTGTTAGCAGCAGACATTATCACGCGTCGGAACTATGTAGCCTTGATAAATTCTATTTCCTAAGACAATAATTTCGAAATATTCTGTAGCACTAGTTTAATTTCAACTGGGACCAGAGGTATATTATTTTCATAAACATCCCAATAAGCAGTGAGAAACTTCAAACAATACCTTTGTAAGCCGATACTCTGTTTTCGCAAATAACGGAATTTGCGCAAGCACTGGTCTATTTTAGATTCTTGGTTGTTAGAAAATTCAGAAACTATAGTATCACTGTATTTAAATAATCCAAAGTATGCGCTACTCTGAGAGGAAAAAGGACCGCGAAACTAGATCGCACACACCGTTAAATATCAACAGACAAAACAACTAAAAGAACCATAACGGGTCAAGCACGTGTATCACTAAAACAAGTCCGTCAAATGTTCCGTAGAACACGCGTCACAGTTCAAATATAAAAAGACACATAAAAAAAACACAATGAGTAAAGCAACGCGTATCATTAAGTTAAGGTTCCGTAAAACGCACGTGCGGTCGAGCAAACACGTTCGTCTAGAAAAAAATCTTTCCTTCAATGTCCTCAGAGCTACACTCTCTACAGTTAATAAAACGACTCCCATTTCACAAGAAAAACAACTCAAATCGCAATTAGTAAAGCAACAAGGAAGCATTCTTTTTAACGTAATTAATATATATCAGCCAAGCACAAAACTAAAACTGCTTGCTATTACCACCGCTTATCGACTGGTATAATAACATAAGCCATATACAAAACGTGAAATGCCGCAATCATATCTAATACTTAATTACCGCGGTTTATCACTTTCAACAAGTACGAATAATCCTATTTACAATCCGTTCCTCGCAATTTATTTATTAATGAAGATCGATCTTCAATTAATCTATTTTTAAATTAATACACACGAGTTAAATTGCATACAAATCTGAACTATTCGAAAGTATTTACGAATTGGGTAGTGTAAAATGTTTAACTACATAAAAATGCACGTTACAACTAATTTAAAACAAGTAGTAAATAAAAGTCTTTATTACTCACTATTCACAAGTCTAATTAACAGTATATGCCTTATTTATAGATGATTTCGGTCCAATTACAATGAAGCACTATCACACTATTGCTATTTACAAGCACTAATATCTTCTTAAACTAAATTCTTAACCATAGGTCTATTAACAACACTTACACTACTATTTATTTATATCACTTTTGTCTATTTACATATTTTACAAGCTGGTGGTACAATATACACGTTCACATAACACAGATTTATATTTACTAAAGGCTTTTAGAACGTAACGAACAACTAACTGTATACGAGATGCTTTATATACGACATTCTGATATAGACTAACTCTGTACTTCATCAGCTATCTTATTTATACCCCGAATTAAATAGATAATTCATTCTCTGGTATGTGCTCGAACATTCTCGGTTCCTGGAGAATGTACATTGCTTACGGCGATTGTGTGTTAGACGGGTTGCCTAATAGTAGCTCGTAACACTGCCCCCTCTTTAAAATCGTTACGTCTCGTAACTGTAAATACATTTTGACGCCAATTCGATGACTGATGACGGTATCGGCAGCTATCTCCTCTGGTGCATCCACCGCGTCGTTGGAAATAACAGTCAACACTCTTTCCTTGGTCTTGGTAGGCAACCGGTTGATAGCAACAAACAAGGATCTGGACGTTGGTTCCCTGGAAAATTACTTCTAGCATATTTCGGACTATTCTCCAATCTAAGCGATCCAGTCCACAGCCTAGCTTGGGCACCGCTAGTCTCGTTACTCCATTTTCCATCATCTGAGTCTTAAAAGTCAGCAAAGCCTCCCATAGATATCCATAACTAGGTCTCTGCCATGAAGAATTTTGGTGACCAGATAGTAAACATAACGATTTTTATCCTTGAAGAACCAAAGCTTTTCTTACAGTTGGCTGCTGTTGTTCTAATTCATCCACACATCCAAACTTTTTCTTGAAAACAATAGTTATCCTTCTTGACATTTGCAGATCCTGAGCTACGCTATGTGCAAGGGAATACTCTTCTGGTGATCTAAACAGATCTTGCTGTTTTTTAAGTACAACGCCAAATCTCGCCTTAGCGGAACCACCATGCGCCGCCATGAAACTCTCAAAATCTACATTTGGCTCACGATTAATAATACTTCGCACACCATTCTCATTATTCAAGTCCTCCTGGTTGTTGCCAGCATGAGATGTTAAACGGTCAAAGTGTACTACGGGGAGATCTTCTGATCCGGTACACTACATCATTAATTTTTTTCAACACTTCGTACGAGCGTTCCCATTGTCTTTGTAATTTTGGCGGCAATCCACGGTTTCTTTATGAATTGTGCAACTACACTAAATCTTCATGTTGGTAACCACCTTCTTGTGCTCTCGTGTCATATTGTGAATTCATTTGATCGCTTGCTGTCTGGATATTCTTTCGGACGATTTCGTGAATGCTATTTAATCTTTCACGAAGCCTACTAACGTAAGCTTCACCTGCGATCTCTTCTCTAGGTTTAAATCCAAACTGAAGATCACATGGTAGCCTCAATTCATGTCCTAACATTACACAAGCGGGTGAGTATTCTGTGCTGTCATGTACCGAAGATCGGTACGCCAGTAGGAACAAATGAAAAAATATTGGTCCCGGTCTCGTTGATGTTCAGAGACAACTTTGGCTAGGTACTTTCCTAACGTCCTATTCATTCTTTCAACCATTCCATCCGATTGAGGATGAAGTGGCGTGGTTCTAGTCTTCCTGATTCCAAGATGCTTGCAGACGTTTTAAAACAACGCTGATTCGAAGTTCCGACCTTGATCGGAGTGTAATTCCAACGGAACTCCAAAGCGACAAAACAACTCCCTCACTAGTACATCTGCAACCGTCTCGGCTTCTTGGTTAGGTATAGCATACGCCTCCAGCCATTTAGTAAAATAATCCATTGCAACCAAGATGTATTTATTTCCTTTCTCTGATTCAGGAAACGGACCAGTTATATCAATGGCCACCTCTCAAAAGGATTCCCCACGTTATACTATCCCACTGTGCCCAGTATGCCTTCAGGCTCCTACTTGAAATACTAATTTCTTCCCAAGCTGGTCGTTGTCCTCTACTTTTCCACTCAGTAATACGTTCCAATTCGGAGTCATTCTCCTGGTCTTTTCGTATTTTTCGGGTTGCCAAAGATCATCGGTTACCGTCATTCTATGGATGACACTTATTTTCTCTTCTATCTTGGAGCAATGATTGCAGTCTGCCGGACAAGGTCTCCTTGACAGAGCATCTGCATTCCGATGGCTAGTTCCTACACGATGTTCTGTGTCAAAGTCATATTCCTGCAGCCGCTCTATCCACCTTGCAACTTGCCCTTCAGGATTTCGAAACTGTAGTAACCATTTTAGTACAGCATGGTCTGTTCTCAACAGGAATTTACGGCCGTATAAGTACTTATAAAAGTGCTCTACGGATTTGACGACGGCCAACAGCTCCCTTCTTGTCACACAATAGTTCCTCTCTGGCCGCGACAAGACCTTGCAGAAATACCCAATAACTTTTTCTTGTCCGTCCTGCACTTGAGAAAGAACGCTTCCTATAGCTGTGATACTGGCATCGGTATCCAACACAAATTTTCTCTCCATCCGTGGATAATTCAAAATTGGTGCTGTAACCAGTAGCCGTTTCAGTTGTTCAAATTCACTATGGCAGTCGTCATTCCAATCATACTCTTGTCCATCTTCGGTTAATTTCGTCAATGGTTTGGCAAAGTTCTCAAACCCAAGTATAAAACGTCGATAATATGTGCACAATCCTAGAAAACTGCGTAATTGATGTATATCTGCTGGTGTTGGCCACTCTTGTACCGTTTTGATTTTGTCAGGGTCAGCTCTTAAATTTACTGTCCAACTTTTGCTGAACTGTTTTTACATGTTCAGAGAAATCTTCTTTCAATGCAATGGAGCTTTTTATTAATCTTTGTTCTAACGTGACTGTATTTTCATTCAACTTTTTTTCCATTTTCGCAGCATTTTCAGTGTACTTTTCTTCCATTTTCTCAGCTTTTTCACTAAGTGTCATTTCTAGTTTAGCCGACCTCTCTTCCATACTCGATTTAAAATCCTTTAGGAAATTCATTAAACTTTCTCCATTTTAATTTGGCTTCTTGTAACAGGCAAATACAAACTACTCAAATGTCTTTAGACTTGTGTTTTTATTTAATTAATCATTATTCACCCAACACAGTCTGACACCAGTGTAGCGGGCTACTATTAAAGCGAGTTAAGGTTCGTGGCTTCGAGCGGTCCTTTTTAAAAAGACTTCTTTGGTCCTTAACACATTTATTTGTTTATACAGATTTGAACAATTACAATCTTGAATTAATTTATTCTAAGTCGAAATTAATACTTATTGTACAGTGAGTTATCTACGAACTGCAATGTGAAAGCTGAACGTTGATGAACTGACTGGGAGCGGAGCTCCCGGCCTTTTTATAATCTCCTACCTCTTTACAATTCTGTGGGAACCTGCGGACCTATGTCCGCTTACCCTTGACTCTATTCATAATACTTAGTTGCTATCTTAAAAGCTATTCATAATTTACAATGTTGCAGGCTTATTCTGCGTAATCTCGGTACGTGACATCCTACGACCGTCTGTGACCTGACATCCGCAGTGTCACTTATCCGTGTGCTACTTTGTAGCGTTTCCACTCGTGGGAACTGAAATCATCATAATATAATGTAATAAATTGTTGCAATTTGTCTTTTATGACATTGTTGCACTGTCCTAACATTTCCTAATATTTCCTAATATCTTTATTAGTTTTATATGCATAATAGATGGGGGATCCCATAACTCCTCCCAACGTACATTAAAAATTAAGGGTTTTTACCTTGATTTTTAATTAAATTCGTTTTCGTTTAATCTCATTTAAAATTCATATTTTCTAGGGGTACATTTGTTTGTTTGGGTTTCTTAAATCTAAAACTGTTTTCTTTATTATTCTTAAATCTAATACATTTTTTGTACGTTACATAAATGATCAATAAAATAGTCAATAAAATCAATATAATTGTCCATACACTAATATTATCGTAGTGCACTTTGGGCGTCTTGATCTCGTTCAGTTTTTCTTTATATTCTTCCATGAGTTTCATGGCGTGGTTTAAGTTGTCTAATTCCAGGTGTTCCTATTGCATTGGTTTTTGAAGTGTTTCTTCATCTTCTTCTTGGGTAATCTTGATTTGCAGATCGGGTAGATTTGCTAATTTCTTGCTTTGTACTGGATCTTGGTAAACTCTAACTATTTCATTTTTTAATTTTAAATAACAATTTTCCTTAAGGGTGATTAATTTACTTCCGGTTAATGCTAAATTACTTTCGTCTTGATTGCAATACATTGTTGCGATTACTTCGGTGGGAAAAATGGCTATCCATTTATTTTCCGTTACTTTCTGAATTTTCATGTTGTTGATTTGTACAGGTTTGGCTTCACAATTTTCATAGTGATTGGTGAATTTTAGTAGTTGTACTTCGCAAGGGCTGTCTTCTTGAATTGTTGTGGTTGTTAATGATTGGCATAAGTATTGATTGGGTGTGACTTCATTACATTTGTCGTTGGTATAACCATATCTTTGTTCATTTAAGGATAGGAATTTGGTTTTTGGAATAATAACTTGGTATGTGCTAGTCATTTTCATTGGAAAAGCAAATAAGTGATAATAATTGTAACTGTTAATCTCTACTATTGGTATTTCTATTAAAAATGTTATATCGTTGTTTTTTACATAGCCTTTAACTATGGCTATTTTTTCAAATATTAAAATGTTTGATTCTAATACATCGAAAGGTAATTTACTGTTAGTTATGAAAGATTTTATTCTCAATAATTCTTTTAATAAATGATACTTGAATGTAGGGTATTTAATTTTGCAAAGGTTACTGCGTTTTCTAACGTTGCTAGGATTTGTTGAATTAAAGTTAGGGTTGATATTATTTGGTTATATATCGTATTGAATCTGATTGTTTTAGTCGAAAATAATTATTTTTTATTATTTGAAATTCTTGTTTTAGCTCGGTTAAATCGAATTTTTGTGCAAAGGTCCAATAATCTATGGTGTTTTGCATACTGCCTAATTTTATTGGTAGTATACCGGGGTTATTCTTTATGGCTTCAATTATAATTTCTGTGTCCGTTCTACCTGGGTGGAGGTTGACGGTAAGGGTGACGATTGTCCATCTGAAAGTACAGGGTGTCTTAAATTTTTGAGGTGAACATATTTTGTTATCTTGCCGTCGTCTACCGCGGCTACGTTTTTGTCGGATATTCGTTTGATTTTAAAGGGTTCTAAATTTCTCGGTGCCGTTTTGTGTCTTTTACTTTGGTAATTTTTCTCGAATACGGTTTGTCCTATGGAAAATTTGTTTATGTCTGAGTTTCTATTACGGGTCGCGGTAATTCGCTCTTTATCGTTATCTAATTTGTTCTTTACTTTGTCATAGGTTATTTTTAGCTTCTCTTTGTGATCTTTAGCATATTGCTGATAGATTTCTTTGTTATAATGTATATTGTAGGGGTTGCGTGAATCTGAATGTCCTAAGGTTAGTTCTAAGGGTGTAAAATTTGTAGTTGAATGAATCGTGTTATTATACGCGATTAATGCGTATGACATTAAATTAGTTATGTGTTCTTTCTTGTAATTTATTCTTAATAATCTGATCTGTTCTAATAGGGTTGAATGTAGTCTTTCGATTAGTCCATTGGATTCAGGGTGGTTCTCCGTTATAAAGTGAATTTTTATTTTGTGTAATTCCAAAGTGTTTTGAATTGTTTCGTTTTTGAATTCGCTTCCGTTATCTAACGTTATTGTTTCGGGTGTTCCGTAAAATGTAAAATAGTGTAGAAATCCTTGAGTTACGTTTATACTATTTTTAGAAGTGATTGGTATTGCTTGTCCTATTTTTGTAAATGCGTCCACGATTGTTAGGTAACTTTGTGCTTCTACTACTAGGGTATCTGCATGTAATTTCTGGAAAGGTTTGTCTGGTGTTTTAGTTAACATTAAGGGTGTCTTTGGGGGTTTTCTGTCATATTTGGCTTTATCACATAATTCACACTGGTTGATAAAGTTTGTAGTTAATTCTTTCATGTCCTTGAAATAGTAACGTCTCATAATTTGTTTTAGGGTCTCGTTTATTCCTCGATGGTTGGTCTTTCCTTCGTGTTGGTTTCTTATTACGTCATTTATTTCGTCACGGTCGTCTAATGTTATTAATTTTCTTGTGCATCTTATAAGTTCGGGTCCAGAATTGTTAAATAGTTTTACATATATTTCTGAAAATCGTTTATATAAGTTTTCCGTGTTAAAGTAAAAGTAAAATCGTTTTTTCTCGGGGGTGTATTCTTTTAGAATTTTAATTATCTATGATTCATTGTCGTCTTTAGTTATTTGAATTTGGTAAATTTTCTTGTTATCCACTTTCGTGTATTTTACAAGGTTGGGGGTTGTTTAAAACTTCCGTGATTATAAATTGATTAGGCTTCATGTCAATAGCTTCGTTTAAAATTTTTATTGCGGTTTCCGGTTCGTCATTTTGTGTCGAATGTATGGTTTCCATTTCTTCTGGGTCTTCTCTGATTTCGGTTTCGTCTACGTTTCCTACTAATGATTCTGTCTCAAGTGCGTTAAGTTGGATTCTACTTAAAGCGTCTGCGTTATTGTTGTAAATTCCCTTTTTGTATATGATCTCATGATCATATTCTTCTAGTCTAATTCTCCATCTTTGTAATTTCGAGTTAGGTTCTTTGAGTTTGCATAGCCATACTAGTGGTCTATGATCGGTATATATATAGAATTTCCGTCCGTATATAGGTACGATCTAAAATACTTTGTTGCCCAAATTAGGGCTAACAATTCTTTCTCTATCGTACTGTATCGTTGCTCTGTTTCGTTGAGGGTTCTTGATGCGTAACTGATAGGTTTATCGTTACCTACTGTTCCTTGACTTAATACTGCGCCTGTTGTTAATATGAATGGTTTCGAAAAGTCTGGGTATTCTAATACGGGGTGATTTGTTAAAATGCTTTTGATTTTGTCTACTGCTTTTATAAATTCTGGGGTATGTACAATTTTGTTTCCCTTTTTTAAACAATTGGTTAGGGGCTTAGTTATTTGAGCATAACCTTTTATAAATTTTCGGTAATATCCGCTAAGGCCTAAAAATCCTTTAATCTCTTTATTCGTTTTGGGTATAGGGTAATTTAATACAGCGTTTGTTTTGTCGGGGTTTGGCATCACTCCTTGGGGTGTTATTATGTGTCCTAAAAAGGCTACTTCTTTCTGTAGAAATTCGCTTTTATCTAGTTGTACTTTAAATTTTGCGGTTCTTAATCTTTCGAACACTTCTCTTAATCTTTCAATGTGCTCCACTAATGATGTTGAATACACTATTATATCGTCTAGGTACACAAGGCATTTTTCGTTGTGTATCCCTCGTAGTATGTTGTCCATTACTCTTTGAAAAGTTGCGGGTGCGTTCTTCAGTCCAAATGGTATCCGTTTATACACGTAGTGTCCTCTAGGTGTGCTAAAGGCTGTTTTCTGTGTATCTCCTTCTTCCATTTCTACTTGATGGTATCCTGATGCTAAGTCTAGCGTCGAAAAATATTGGCACTTGCCTAACTTATCTAATATTTCTGTGATATTCGGTAACGGGTATTTATCGTCTACCGTTTTTTCATTTAGTTTGCGGTAATCTATTACCATTCGGTATTTCCGTTTTCCTGATGCGTCTAGTTTCTTCGGTACTATTAATACGGGGCTGCTCCATGGGGAATTGGAGTGTTGTATTATATCTTGATCTAATAGATCGGCTACTTGTCTCTCAGCTTCTTCCTGACTTGCCTGGGGTAATCTGTATGCTTTGGTGAATAGGGGTTTGTTATCGGTTAGCTCAATGTTGTGTTTAACTGTATTTGTAAACGTTAGGGGTATTCCTTCGCAATGGAATATATCGTGGTATTCATAACATAATTTTTGTATTGCGTTTTGTTCTTCGTGATTTATGTCGCGGTTAAATCGGATATTATTTAAATTTTGTCTTAACATTTCGTCTTTTTCTGCGGGGTTGTAATTTTCGTTTGGGGTTTCATCTATTTCCATTTCGTTAAAATTTAATTCTTCTACGTTAATCGGGTTTGTTGAAGATAGTTCTACGGGGTAATCATTTGAGTTTAATATGGTCGTTGTGGCGTAATTATTTTTGATTTTTACTAATGCGGTTGGGGTTTCTACTCCTTGTTGAAAAGTTATGTGGTTTATTATTCCTAAGTTTTTATTTGAATTTACGGGGATTCTTATCTTTTTTCCGTTCGGGGTTCTAATGTATATTTTTCGTGGATTTGGGTATTTTGAAATTTGATGGGGATTCGTCCATACTTGGTTCTTAATAATCGGTTTTTGATATCTATGTTAGCTCCTAATTTTCTTAGAAGGTCCATTCCTAATAGTCCGTCATATTTGTCAGTAAATTCAAATATGCAGAATTTGTGTTTCATCTTTACATTAAAGGTTTTTGGTAAAGGTATGTTTGCTACGAATTGGTGTAGGGTTGTTTGATGGGCGGTTTTAATTTTAAAGGGTTCTCTCTCTACATAGTTTAGATAATGTTTCTTTACTGTTCGCGGGCTTATTAATGTTTTTGAAGATCCGGTATCGATTAGTAATTTAAATTCAGCGTGGGGTATTTCGATATAGGGTAATACAAGGTGATTCATATTATTTAGATTTATTACGTTAGGTCGTTTATAAAATGGTCCATTTGAAAATTTGAACATGTTCTGTTCTTTTCGTCGTCTTCCTCGTAATTTTCGTGTGGTTCTTCGCGTTCATACTGGTTTGATTGATTGTGTTCGTTATTCGTACACGGCCGATTGTTATTATTCTGGTCATCTTCATACTCTTCTACTTCTTGATGAAATAGCTCTTCTGAAGTGAAAGTGCGTTTTTGATTAGGGTTTGGTCTTATGTGCGTTATTTTTGTGTTAGGTCTGGTGTTACCAGATGAGGTATCCATTGGTGTAGGTTTGCAATAATTATTGGAATTATTATTGTTTATCATCGGTGAGTTTCTGTTAGGATTCGCGTTGAATGTTGGTCTTTGTTGATTTATATTTTGGTTGAATCTCGGTTGAAATGCGGGTTTTGAAAAGTTCGAGTTAAATGTTGGTTGATATGCGGGTTTTGAAAAGTTCGGGTAAAACGTTGGTTTTGAGAATTGTTTGTATTGGTTGTTAAAGTTTGAGTTGTTAAAATGTGGATTATTTTGTGCATTGAATAGGTTAAATTTTTGTTGTGGATTTATTTGTCTTGCAGGTTGTATAGTTTTCATTGGCGTATAGCTTTTATTCGCGTTGGGGTTATATAGTCGGTCTCTATAGTACATTACGTTTTTTTCTGCGATTATCATATTCATTGCTTCTTCTAAGTTTTGGGGATGTTGAAATCTAATTTTATCTGAAAGTTTTTCGGGTAGTGCATTTAGATAGGTGTCTAATGCCATCTCGTCATACATTTTCGTTTTTAAGATTCTTACGTTTGGGTCGGTCTCTTCGATTTTGAGTTTTGTCAAGATTAGGCTTCTTACATCTTGGCATCTCATTCCAAATTGATAGGGTGACTGGTTGTGTTCCATTCTTAGGCTGGTTAAATCCTTTACTAAACATTTTAAGTTCCGTTGATCGCCGAAATATGCAATTAATATTCGTTTATACTGTTCCCATTTGTCTACGTCTTCGCGACTGGCTATTAACGTTAGTGCCCTTCCGGTTAGTTTACTGGTAATGAGGCGGATCAGTAAAGTGTTTCTGTCGTTATCTCCCGGTTTGTAAAAGGTTTTTAAGAATATTTCGGAAGCCGAAATATAATTGCTGAGTAAACATTGGTCATTTCCGTTAAATTGTGGTATCATTTCGAGGTACAGCTTCATTTCATTAGTCATCTTGGCTGGGGTAATATTTGGGTAATTTTAAAAAAGTAAAAAAAATTTTTTTTTTTTAATTTGATTTATTTCGTAGTTTTTGGTGTTATTTAATGGGTTTTACGCTTGGTATTAGTTTGGTTAAGTTTACTTTTGATTTGCCGATTTTTAATTTTAATTTCCGAAGTTTCAATAGGCTGGGTTATTTTTGTGGTAATTTATCGGGTGTGAATGTTTTGTGTTATTTGCGTCAGTTAAAACTTCTCTAATATTTTAATTATGTCGATTTTGTTTAGGTGCGTAATAAGTATCTCGTTGGTTTATGCGATTGTAAGGTGTCTGCAATGCTTACAATGTTATCAATTAATTAGTTGCGTTAGCGTCTCTATCATAAGTTATTTTTAATTATACCGTGGGTGTAATTTAGTACTCGCAGTGATTTTATACACTGAGATTTGTGCGTTTTTAATTTATTGAAATATTTCAGTAAAATTTTCACGTTTGAATGAGGTTGTAACTTGCGTTTTAGTACCGTAATTATTTATTCTCTTGAGTAGTTTTAGTTGATACTTTAATAAAGTTTCCGATCGTAATTTTATGTTGCTTTTAATTTAACAATGCTGAAAGGTTTCGCGATGTATTTAAATAGCTTTTGATGTGATTTATAATTAGATTTCATGCGTATTTATTCAAGGTTAGTTTCATTCACTTTGATGAGACGATGAGGTATTACGTTCAATTTGAAATCGCGCTTAGTTATTTCTTGTATTAATAATAGAATGCAAGTTGTCTATTTATGGATGGTATTTGAGTTGAATCGTGGTGTTATTAGGTTTTGGTTTTTTATTGCTCGTGGTTTTGCTTTCGCGTTTTTTCTTGGTGTATTTAAATTATTTTTGTGCGTCAGTTAATTCTCGTATTGTGGGGTTAGAATTTTATTTCTTGTGTTAGTTGAGTTTGTAGAATTAGAAATTCTAAAAATTGTTTGCGTTAGTTAAGTTAAGATTTAATTCAAAAATTCTAAAAATTTGTTGCGCCAGTTAAGGTTTAATTCAAAATTCCAAAATAATTTTTTTTTCGCGCCAGTTAAGGTTTAATTCCGCAATCTTAAGAGGTTTGGTTTTGTCTCTACGAATTTTTCTTACGTTAGTTAAAACGTGATCTAGTCTCTTGCGCTTTGCGACTTTTTTAATAATTGTCTCTAGTTTTTGTTTCAGAATAATTTTTCTCAGGTCTTTGTCTCAGAATTTTTTGTTGTCTCAAGTTTTTGTAAATTTTTCATATATACGAGTAAAATAATAATAAAATTTCAATATAGGCTTGAAGATAATCTCTAGCAATTGCTAAGTCGATTATTTTCAAAAAATGGCATAAAATATTTGTAACAATAGTCAATATATACATAAATAAATCATAAAACTAGCAAATATCAATTGTCTTTGTTAATAATAAAATTAGTTTCAATTGGTTTAGGAAAATGAACTTACACTAGTTGCTTTGTTGCTTTCATTGATGTGTTTTCTTTGTTTCTGTTTTTCTTTTGGCTTCTTGGATTTGATTTATGCTTGTATCGCCTCCAATTTTTTCTTTTGTTGAATTCGAACTATGCTTGTTTCTCCTTCAACTGCTGAACTTGAACGATGCGTGTTTCTCCTCCAACTTTTTGTTTTTGTTCTGCCAAAATCGGAATTGAAATTCCCGGACCACCAGTTCCTCGAAGTTGGATTCGCTAGTGCCCTTTTGACATCCGTACGACTGCGCCAGTTAAGGTTCGTGGCTTCGAGCGGTCCTTTTTAAAAAGACTTCTTTGGTCCTTAACACATTTATTTGTTTATACAGATTTGAACAATTACAATCTTGAATTAATTTATTCTAAGTCGAAATTAATACTTATTGTACAGTGAGTTATCTACGAACTGCAATGTGAAAGCTGAACGTTGATGAACTGACTGGGAGCGGAGCTCCCGGCCTTTTTATAATCTCCCTACCTCTTTACAATTCTGTGGGAACCTGCGGACCTATGTCCGCTTACCCTTGACTCTATTCATAATACTTAGTTGCTATCTTAAAAGCTATTCATAATTTACAATGTTGCAGGCTTATTCTGCGTAATCTCGGTACGTGACATCCTACGACCGTCTGTGACCTGACTTCCGCAGTGTCACTTATCCGTGTGCTACTTTGTAGCGTTTCCACTCGTGGGAACTGAAATCATCATAATATAATGTAATAAATTGTTGCAATTTGTCTTTTATGACATTGTTGCACTGTCCTAACATTTTCTAATATTTCCTAATATCTTTATTAGTTTTATATGCATAATAGATGGGGATCCCATAACTCGCGTTAACAAATTTAGAACAAGCAATAACAAAAGTCTTTATTATTCACAAGTCTAATTAACAGTATATGCCTTATTTATAGATGTTTTCAGTCCAATTAACAATGAAGCACTATCACACTAATGCTATTTACAAGCACTAATATCTTCTTAAACTAAATCCTTAACCATAAGTCTTCTTAACAACACTAAACACTACTAGAATTTATCTATTACCCTTTTGTCTATTTATGTACAAGCTGGCGGTACAATATGCACGTTCACATAACACAAATTTATATTTAGAATAGGACCTTCAAAACATAATGATCAACTAACTGTACACTATATGATTTATATACGACATTTGCATATAGACTAACCGATGTACACTCATCACCGATCTTACATATACCCTAAAATTGACTAGATGATTTATAGTCTGGTGTTTGCTCGAATGTTCTAGACTTCTGTAGAATACACTTCGGTTATGCAACTTGCGTGTTTGACGGATTGCTTAATAATTCGTAACAATATTATTATAAGGGCGAGTAAGTTAAAAGTGAATTCTTCTCCTTAATAATGAACTAACCAAAGTATTGAGCTACTTCGTACAGCCCAGAGCAAATAACCAACATTTCTTACGTAACACAAACCGTCTCTGAAATATAGAGGCGCAAAAATTTTAAAAAGAAGTCCCTTGATTTCATAAGACTCTCAATTATATATAATTGACGAAAATGTAGACGCGCCGAATAAAAATCTTTTGAAAAATCATATTCAAGAGCACAGACGCTTTGTAGAAACGAATAATCAGCGTTAACAAGGTTCTTATCTACAGATGCGAATGCATTTGCTCGCAAAGGTACAAAAGCTTGAATTTTCGTCGTTCTCTTATAAAGCTATAACAATGAGCCAAACACCGCATCATAGTAAGAGTGAAATAAATTCGCTGGTAATAGATATGGTTTGAATGGGTGGTAGGACTGCATCTGTTCGTAATGGCGTAGCGAAGCTAATGGCCCTCTCTTCCGCAGCCGTTTGCAGCTTCAATAAATACAAGACGCATATCAAGGTAAGTGAACAGCATTGCATTGAACTGAGAAATTTCCAAGCCACTGCCTGCATAAAGAATTGATATGCGACAACAGTCCTTTAAGAGAAGCTACTTTCTTTTATTTTTTTATCTGAATCGGGTTTATAGAAACAACATTATTAAAAGAAGTTTTCTTATCTTGCTATATAAAATTATACGTTAATGTTTGAACTTTACAGGATATTATGTAAATTATACTACAGCTTCTCATGCTTGTTATAAGCTGTGTGAACTAAAAAGCTCGTTATGGATAATAAAATTGAAATATTACCGTGCAGATAAAAGTAAAGTGTAAACAGATTTCCAGTACATCAAAACGCACATGCTCTTTCTATTTTTAATTATGCAGTTTAAATCGGCAACCGTGTTGTATCTGCTCGATTATTATGAAATTCCTCTCAACTTTTTCTTTCCTTTTAACTTTAATCACTTGTAAGTTCACAAGTTAAATTATCCTATTTGCTCTAAAGTATCGGCCAACTCATTGTTATATTTTGTACATGTTTATTCTAGAAAGCATTCGCCCCTTTTTTATATACAAACTTAGTTTCTTTATCTCCTCGCGAGATAGGTTTTGGGCCTCTTAGAGCGGCTTTTTAAAAAAGCTTTTTCGAAAATCTTCTATAAAATTTATTTTATACAGAAATTACAATTAATTTTAATTTACAAGTACGTTATATGCAGTAACGTGTGGAGATCGAAATAATTCCAAGTAGACTTTCACTAATTAAATAAATTAAAATTACGACGAGTAGCTAAACTACCAACAATATTAAAGTTGTGAAGCTCTAGACTGACTGGCCATCTTGGGCTCTCTAGGGTATTTATGCCATCTTTGTCCCTCACTTTGCTTATGGGAACTGCAGAGCTCGTGTCTGCTTATTTGTTTATTTAATACAATGTATTACTTCTTAGTAATCTTAATTCTAATAATTGCTATCTTATAACCTACTGTGACCTGCACCTGCACTATCATGTTGCGTCTGGAATACAATGTCTGTTTCTGTTCTCATGTTTGGCTTGTGAACTTTCATTAACCTGTTTCACATATGTCCTTCAATTTATACATTGTAACAATATATATATATATATATATATATATATATATATATATTATATTGCCGTGGAATGTGCCTTTTGGCACAGGAAGTGGTACTTTCTAAAAAACATTTGAGTCCCACAGATTGGGCGTCATAAATTTGCCGTGGAACTCTCTAATTTATTTATTTAAGCTCCGGACCTCGCCAGAGTAAAAAAAAATAACTTTCAAAAATATAAAATTTTTACAAAATTGTCTTACCCGAATTCTGCGTCATCAAATTAATTTCTTCAGCAGCTCCCCTGGCTAGCTCAGCTGTGCCTCCTCTCGGATACCTAAATTTACTATCATTCTTTTTACCGTTCACACATCATTCAATAAAATCACAAAATAATACAACAATCATACAATATTTATTTACCACTATTTATAGATAATAATTCATGGTTATGTACAGTTCGGTGCTCAAGTTACACCTTAATGAATGCTATCTTTGTAAAGTCCTTGTTTTTAAAATTGAAATTTCAAACACATTTAATGCAACAGGAGTAAATGGGCCCTAAATAATACCTTATCTTTATATATTACCGCACACTGGAGTATGGTGAGCTCATGATAACCCAGTTTATTAATGTATGCTTTCCACTTTGCATACTATGACTACAAACTTAATAAACCCATGTACTCTTAACAATTAAATTTAAATTCATCAAGAAATTTAATAAGCTTTACGTACACCTTTTGTTTTATATTCCAAAATACCATAATAATAGTCAGTTATACGTATCTTTTTCAATACGTTAAATTTCCCAAAATAACCATCAAAGTTCACTCACACATCACAAATAATTTCAACAGTTTATATAAAAAAAACAGCAAACTCAAATGCGTTACCTGGAAAAAGCGTCAAAAGTCTATCTCCGTTGAAGATGCTTTATTCCTGAACCCCTCGGCTTCGTGATTATGCGTGTCATCCACCAGCTATTTATAGATGACAACTCAGTTTAAGCTGAGCTGCATGCTACCAATTAACACCAATTCCAACATCCAAATCCATGTATATTACACTTGTTTATTATTGCATTATTAATTTACGAGCTTGTTAAAGTATTCGTGGATCTCAGTTAAATTTAAATTACACTCTATTATACTCGCGTTACTAACTATAAGGCCACAAATAATCTAATATTATTTCACTGTATGTTACAAATTTTTAATACTCACAAGCTTTGTCAGTTGGTTATAATATGTTGTTAAGCGATGCAAAATTAAAGAGAGCCCTCCTAATTCTCCCAGAGTATTTATATCATAAAGCTAGGCCCCCTTGGCCACACTTTACGCGAAATACTTTATCGGAATTAATATTTCCGCAAATTTTGTACAACCGTTTTAAACTTCTCGAAATATTCTCGCGTCAACCCGCTATATCATACAAAACTGTCACATCCACCTGTCGCGTGTTCATCTGTTCTAAAACTATCTATTTCGACCAATCATACAGTTCAGTGACGTCTTAAAACTCCGCCTGTAATATCTCTATTCCTGTCTTATGCATATTTGATGTCGTATTCTAACCTTGCTCGCGTTGTAGAAAATCGATATAGCTGCCCGCGTCTTCATGGACTCCACGTGTATCGAATCCGTGCCTACTAAAGTGAATACTTTTATGCCCGTCTCATTCTGAAGCATATTATTGATTGTTCATCCCTTCTGCTCTTTAAGAAACTTTTGTTAGCGTTTATACGAAACCACCTACGGTTGAACAATATTTCCTTGAAGCTCGCCTTGTTATCTTTACAAATAAGCGGAAGATGACCTTTCCAACATGCAGGTGTGCTAAATTAATGATCGTTTACAATAACAGTTCTCGGAGCCTACATTTCATAGTATTTTATACAACCGACGTCTGTTTGTTCGTTAAGAAAGCTTTTCGCTTTGGGATTATCGATTTTTCATGCTCTGACGCGTTTTCTGACGTTATAACCCCTTGAATTAAACAAAATTAAATTAATTAATAATTTCTGTTGGCTTATAAAACTGATTTTCTTTATGAACCTATTAACTTTTAATCCCTAATTATAAAATTACGTCAATACTTGTTAATTTAAATTAAATAAATGAAATAAATTTTGTGCGTAACTATTATGTTCCTCTCTCTACACAGGGTGTTTGAAATTGCATTGTTTATACCCAAATTTAACCTTTTAAATCCACTACAATATATATATATATATATATATATATATATTGCTGTGATATCCTCCTTTGAATGCGAGAACTGGGTCCTTTCAACAAAAAAAATTCTAGTCCCACCGATTGGGCGTCATAAACTGCTGTGATCCTGGTTTCGCTTCAGCTGCTCACCTAATTTTATAAACCTCCTCATTCATAAAATTAAACAACACATTCCTACCACAAACATCAACGTTAACTCTATTTACATCAATATTCAGAATACATTAAATTTTCAAATTAAATTTCAGCATAAAATTCAGTTTTAAAAAGAATTTCAAGATTAATTTTATTATCACTTTAACGTGCATCCAGAATTAAAGTCCTTGTTGGATGCTTACTAATTAATATAACAATATAAGCAGACCGGAGTCTGAGTATAAAGGGAGCATCTACCACCCCTTTACGTTAATTAACCAGGTTCGTCTAATTGAGCTCAAAGACATACCCAAAGTTTCATCATAATTCAGAACATCAATACTAAATACCCCTTTCTACTTAAACAAGCAAATTTCATCTTAAAATTAAAATTTTATGGTTAGTACAATTTCACTAATGTCCATTTAAAGTAAATCAATTATAAAGTTATTCAACACACACAAAAATGTCAAACAAAATAGTATAATTTACCTGAAGGTTACTGTCCTCGTAGCTTCAATGTACATCGTCCCTTTAGTTAATCACACCATTCCAACAGGATTATATTTACGGCTTCTAATTCTCAACGCTTTTAAAATTTTCTCCATCACCATTTATTTAAAGTTGTTTCTGGGCTTTTCCGGAACTCATCTGTGTATATCTGACCCTTGTTTCGTGGATCCAGACACGTATTTGAACCATTTAATTATTAACACCCCGAAAATAGCAGAGAAATCCATGCGTCTTTCACCAATATACGCCAAAACTGCCTACTTTTGTGTATACATTTGTCGTTGTAAATTTTGCTAATTGGTACAGTGATACTAAATTTTATTACCTTGTATCTAAGTGCACTGAAGTACATTCATGTTAGCACGTAAATAACAAACTATTTTGAATCACTAAAATATACGAGCAAAATTTTAAATTATTTTATCAAACTAAAATGCACTGTTTAACATCTTGAATCAAGTCGCGGATGTAAGAGCTTTTAACGCATCAAATAGTCAAAAGTCTAAGAGGGCTTGTTTATATTCATCTCGGTATATATAGCAAAAGCCGGCACGTCGCTTTTGTCCTCAAAACCGGTAATTCTAAAGAATTCCTCATTCTATGTTCCCAGTCTGTCGCTCGCGCGTCGATTTTTACGAATTTTCACTCGTCCCATTTAAATCTCAGAAATTTCAACACACGGCACGCAAGCATGTCCGAGAAATAACTAATTGACTTTTATACCGAAATTGTTGTTTCTACCTCTGATATTTGCATCCTATTTTCAACCAATTGTGACCCTCGTGACGTTGCTTAAATCCCGCCTTTTACTATATGTGTCTTTGCTTGACGCATTTTCTCTTTCCTTTTCTAACCTGTTCGTATTGGTGCAAATTGATATTCTTTATTATCGATTATATTTTAGTCCATGTGGACTGTTATCTGGGTTTAATAACCCCGTATCGCACATTCTCGTGAATATTAAGCCCCGGTTTCTCCAAGATTCTTTGAAACTATTAATTATCTACAAAATTTACGCCGTATGTGATATTTAAACTACGCAGGTGTTCAAAATAATATTAATTCTCAGAGCTTTATTTTCTGGTATTATAATCTTGGGTTTTTACAAGTTTCTATAGATATTATCTGTTACTAACGGTTCAATTAACTTCAATTAAAATTAATACTCTTTAATTTTTAGTGAATCCTAATTAAATATTCAATTACTATTCGTACGTTTTGTTCAATACCGGTTACTTGAAATAGAGTTAATTAAGATAAATTTTGCACGTAATTTCCATTTGTTTAGGAATAATTACATTACACGCAGAGCTTTTTAATACTGCTTCTTTTGATATAAAGCGTCTTGTACATGATTTAAATCTCTTATGTTTAATGAAACTAATAAATTTTTATGCTTCACGGTTTTAATAACGCGTATTATCTAATAATATTCATTATACACGGTGATTAAAATTATTTGATGTGATCCATTAATTTTCTACCCTGGTCTAAATATGAGTAATATATATATATATATATATATATATATATATATATATGTATTTTAAAGATAATGACCTTCTAGTAATATTAAATGCTTTAATGGGTTTGAGGTCAGCTGGTAAAAAGAAAACTCTTTTATAATGCCTAAATTTTCGGATATATTTAATCCTTGATCACAGGCTTCTAAAAATGTTACAAACAACTAGGCTAAATTATATAAATATTAATATAATTTGAGCTCGATTTACACATATTTACTTAATTTTAAAACATAACTACGTACCTAATGTAATATTTGTTAATATGTTTAACGTTATAAATACGTTATAAATACATAGACCCATTAAAGCATTTAATATATATATGTCCTAATATATATTGCTGTGATAAGGGGTTGTTTAAGGGTGTATTTTATAGCAATGGGCGTTTAGTAATCATAAATTACGATAGGAAGCAGAAAACTGCATTTATTTAGTAGAAAATTGAGTAATTGAGATAGTTTGTAAATAGTAGGCATTGAACACCCTGTATATAGAGCACAATTAGTTTTAAGCGACGCAAATGAACACATCTTACAACAATAGGACGCATAGTTAGCATAGAAATAGGTGGTTCATACATTAGGTAAATAACAAATATTTAACACCCGGTATATAGAGCTTTAGTAATTTTAAGTAATGCAAATAAAGATATTTTTCAGTAGAAGCACGCGTATTTAGAAGAGAATGATAATGAATGTAATCAAACACGCATTCAAAAGGATTATAATTAGTTACAATGTAATACGGAGATAAGAGTTAAAACTTAACAAAGCGTTGTGTAAGTGCGTAGAAACAATCAACATTTTTTGATAGTAAATGTAATTAAAGATGCGTAAATAAATAAACATACAAGAAATCCGAATTCAAATTACATCAGGTATTTTTGTATAATATGGAAAAGCGATTATTTACTCAAAACAACGTATGGCAGATAACGAGGCATCTGTAGCAAACAACCATTACTCGAAAAGCCAAGTATGTTACATCAGAAAACCGCTTTAAGTGTAGGAAATACAAAGACCTCATTGGTTAAGATTAGCGACGGACTTGTAAGCCAAGCCCACATCCTAGTGGGATCAACCCATATATTAACAGCGAGCAATGATAACAGAGCTCAGTTTTAACTCAACAAGACCAAGTCACGCGTAATAATATTTTAATAGTGAAATTGTATAGTGACAGATAAGTGATACAAATATGAAGAATTCTTTTGCCGATTAACGTAAGTAGAATTTGGGGAATTTATTTAAACTAATAATATAATAATAATAGGGCTTTGAGGCGGATGACAATAATTCGAGGTGTAATAATATAATAATTCAAGTCTGACGACAATAATTCAAGTGGATAGATAAAATTTCAAATGGGTGTATAATCCTGATTCGAGTAGATAGAATAAATTTAAGTGGGTAGATAAAATTTCAAATGGGTGTATAATCCTGATTCGAGTAGATAGAATAAATTCAAGTGGTTAGATAAAATTCCAAATGGGTGTATAATAAATTCGATGGTAAAGGCAATAATTTGAGGCCGATGGTAATGATTCAAATGGGTGTATAATAAATCCGAGTGTATGGATAATCTTAGTTGGTTGATAATATTTCAAATGTGTTGATGACAATAATTCTAAA
This sequence comes from Platerodrilus igneus, assembly GCA_036346225.1. Taxonomy (NCBI): domain Eukaryota; kingdom Metazoa; phylum Arthropoda; class Insecta; order Coleoptera; family Lycidae; genus Platerodrilus; species Platerodrilus igneus. Next base: position 3,830,229 of record JARFIW010001436.1, on the reverse strand, counting down.
TTGATGTTGGTTGATAATGGATGCGTCGATAATCTTGGTACAATTTTGAGTTGCGAGAATCAATAAAGAAGTACGAAATAAGCAGAGCAGGTTAGATCTTATTAGTTTTAAGACATTTTTCTATTTGAATTTTAATATTGAATTTACTTAATTAATATAAAAGTGTAACAGAGTCAGCAACAAACTTGGCATACGTTAAAAGTACGTAAGATTATAAAGGGGTTTAGAACGTTCCAGGCTTCTTTGATAAAAAGAGTAGTTTTTGGTGGCTTTAGATTGATTGCGAAGCAGATAAATTTTGAGATAAATAAGACATATGATATTGATTGATTGAAACGTGTATTTTAATAATTTTCAAAACCTGTACATAATATTTCTTTTCATTATATGGAATTAATTAACTTCATTTTATAATTCAAACAAAGAGGTAATCATAAAGGGGTAAAAGGAAGAAGAATTGATCATCGTAACGTTGTGCACTCTGCGTAAAATAATAAAAGCTAGCCGTGGCAGAATAATCAATAAAATTAGTGGGAGTGAAATTTGATTAGGAAAACACAGAGAGGTGGAGTTATAAATATCTGGAGAATTGAATATCAAGTTAGTATACTTTGAAACTGGGCAGTGACTATAATTGAAAGTGCCAAATATTTGCGTGAATAATAAATATTTGTTAACAGTGAAATTATAAAGTGTAAAATTGTGAAAACAGTGCCGTATTTCTGAGACGTAAGTAAATAAGATTTAGGAAATTATAACATTTCTAATGATAAATAAAACAGGGCTCTGAATGTCGATCTGAATGTCCATCTAAATTCCTCTCGGAAGGTAAATCTGAATTTACCATCTCAACTACCATCGGAATGACCATCTCAATTACGATATAAATTAAAATCCTAAATTACAAGTAAAATAATGTTACGATTCCTGTAGAATTTTAAATTACGAGCTATAAAAAATACAATTTTGGAGAATGCTGCCTGTTCAAGCAAATTGATGATGAATACTCTATTGAGGAAATGAAAACCTTTCATTGAAATAAACGCACCAATATCAATTTGGATATAGACTTCAATTCTTAGGAGCACCCATGAAAATAATTCAGGTTAGAGATTTTGATATGACTTATTTTTGAAACTGTTTTATCTCAAATATTTTTGATATGATTTATTTTAAACTGTTTTATCTCAATCATAATTTAAAGTGTAAAAGCCGACAAATTGGGGATTTCCTGCAAAAATTCTATGAAAAGTTACAGACAGCTTGAAACGTTTCAATAAGTCTTTAAAGGTAATAAAAAACTCGCTTTGCTGGCTTGATTTTGTAATAATTGGACAGATGTTTATGATACAAAAAGGGAGAAAATAGTTAAAAGAGTTGTAAATATTCAATCATTATGCTGTGTATCATAGAAGTGCTTTATTTAATTGAATCAGCTAGTCGAGGCAAAAGAAAATTATAAATTAACATTTTGCAAGTGTTTGAGTGGTATAAGGGGCTGTGAGAGAATAACAGGGGTTATCACAGCATTTTATGTGCACCCAATCGTAGGGGCTGAGCGATAACACAGCAATATATATATATATATATATATATATATATCTTCAATTGTAACTTTCTGGGTAGTGGCCATCCATTAAATAAAATAATACATTATAATATTCTTGTTTACGCGTTTCGGTCTACAAGACCATTATCAAAACTTTATTATAGCAAATATTCTTCAATAGCACCTACAAATTTTTACTTATAAACATGTGATTATAATTTTTTCAGATAATTAATCCTTACCTCTATTTCAATTATTTTATAAATTTGTATAGATAAAATTCATTTTAACAATAATATGTAATTCAAACATTTTGGGTCATTAAATAAAATTGTAAACATACACGTTAAAAGCTAAATTAAAACTGTTGATAATAACATTAATACCTTATTGATAACAACTTTTTATCTAATTTACATTATTGTACTAGCAATTATCTATTAAAACTATTCTATTCCTTAAATCTACAGGATTAAACATTATAAATATACACGCAATAACTTTTAACTATATTAACAATATAAAACTAATGTAATTAACAATCTTATTGACAATGCAGTAAATCTTGCAGATTCTAAATTTAGACCGAAGAACTTAGATACTGTCAAAAAAATATTAAAAGAAAATAACTACCCTGTAAAGTTCTACGAACCTGTAATAAAACAAAAAATACATAACATTTATAATAACAATAAACGACAAATAAAAAATGATAACAAAGTAGGTTCTTTTGTAAGCTTAGAATATAATCCGCTCCTTTCTCACAAAATAAAAACATGTTTAAAAAAATTTGATATCAAAGTAGTACATAAACCTAACAATTACACAAAAAAATTTTTTAATAAATTAAAACCTGATATCCCGGAAAAAAATAAAACACATGTCATATATAGAATAAATTGCAAAGAATGCTCCGGTACTTATATTGGCAGTACTAAACAATATATTAGTAAACGATGTTATGAGCACAAATACTCAATTAAAACTAATAATAAATGTACGGCACTCGCTAATCACGCCATAAGCAAAATGCATAATTTTAATTTTGATACAATAAACATCATAGACAACGAAATACATGATACTAAGAGGAATTTTTTTAGAGGTAATACACATACAAAGGGAAGTAAATGCCATAAATTCAAAGACCGACAACGACGGTTTTATAAAAATCTTTAATAATATTATACATAACAAATAAATAGTAGTAAACTAAAAATTGGGATAACAAAATCATCAGTAATGTTAATATAGTTAAAAGTTATTGCGTGTATATTTATAATGTTTAATCCTGTAGATTTAAGAAATAGAATAGTTTTAATAGATAATTGCTAGTACAATAATGTAAATTAGATAAAAAGTTGTTATCAATAAGGTATTAATGTTATTATCAACAGTTTTAATTTAGCTTTTAACGTGTATGTTTACAATTTTATTTAATGACCCAAAATGTTTGAATTACATATTATTGTTAAAATGAATTTTATCTATACAAATTTATAAAATAATTGAAATAGAGGTAAGGATTAATTATCTGAAAAATTATAATCACATGTTTATAAGTAAAAATTTGTAGGTGCTATTGAAGAATATTTGCTATAATAAAGTTTTGATAATGGTCTTGTAGACCGAAACGCGTAAACAAGAATATTATAATGTATTATTTTATTTAATGGATGGCCACTACCCAGAAAGTTACAATTGAAGATAAAGTTATATGGTCAGAAAATTTACATATTATCTATATATATATATATATATATATATATATATATATATATATATATACTTTTACTATTAGACTTGGATTTGTTTTATGTTAACTTGTATGGATGTGTTTACTTGTTTTGTGTTAACTTTGTACATATTTTTATGTATCTAATGTAACCTTGGACACGTATTCCGGCTTATGGACTTTCTAAAATAAAGACTTGTGTGTTTACTCAATACTTTATACCAGTACCCACCCCTCGTGCATCACAAAACGCCATTATACAACTTCACCTCCAACACGTGGCAGTGTTTAAGAGTTTTTGGTTCAAATTAGTAGTTACTTTAAATTTGCAGACACCGCCATTGAATTCCCTGTTTTTTAAACACCTCTTAAATATGTCTACCGAGATTTTTCACGCCTCTTTTTTTTTCTTAAATTATTACGACATTGAAGTAAATTGCCTGGGACTCCTATTAATTAGATAACTTTCATTCAAATTACTTTTTATTGGGCATTTTTAAACGCTTCCTAACGTACTCAAGATTTCAAAGTTAAATTTCTTAATAGCTCGATTTGGAAACACGAATTAATTAAATTCTAAATTAAATTTATATCTTTTAATAATCCCATTTGTTGGCGTCGTTCTTATAACGTAAAGGTTATTAGAGCTTTCCTAATTAAATCGCTATATTGTATTGGACGTAAACAGCCGGTTAGAAAACAGTTAAGCCTGTATTATGTTATTATTTATAAAGCACAATTAAATTGAAATATATTGTATCTTTTTGTTACAGGTTTGATTACAACGACTTCTCGTCGCTTAAATCGAGAAAACCAGAGTGAGCATAATTTAGAGGTAAGTAATGGGACATTTTTTTAATTAATTTCAGTAGGCACAAAACGTGAGTTTTATAATACACTTTGAGCCACAAAAGAGCTGTGTGCCCATTTAAATATTATCTTACATAAATATTCTACACCTGCACTCCGCAAGAGCGCACATCCTCCAACAAATCCAAAAGTTAAACCAACTACGTTCTATTACCCTACACGACATAACCTTAAAGCCTAATGAATATGTTACTCTGTCAAAAACCAATATGAAATCTAAAATCCACAACTCAGTTACTCATTCCTGACGACAATACTGGTCCTCATCAAATACAGGCAGGCATACTTAGTGTATCTCCCAGACATTACCTTTACTCTCTCTCTCTCTCTCTCACATCCATTATTTCAGTAGACTTGTTACATGCCAAACTGGTCATGTATCATTTTTAGATATAGATATAATTTGTAAGTTAATTGCCGCGTATTTTTTAATTGAATAACGCTAACTTCCGTCATCGCTGACAGTCGCGTCTGCGCAGAAGGAATGCGGAGGCGCGCGTGTCGAAAGCGGGGATTAAGCCACGAGACATGGACGACGCAACAACTATCTGAGTGAAGTGTGTTTTTTTTTAGAAACAAGTATGCAGGTTTCCTGTACCTTGCTTTTATTGTACCTGGTACCTATTCCCTCCAACCCCCTACGAGTGCAATAGAAGTTTATGACGGATTGCAAAATTTGATGTTCAACATGGCGTAACCAACCCAACACTCCCACGTGCTGGACCCTGATTAAGTTCCGAGATACACCTCACGAAAGTAATATGATTTTACCAAAATTGCGCATGCAAATTTGACTTGGACAGCGATCACCCGGTAAACGTGATCTGTAGGTGTTATAACAATGGCGGGTAAATATGCCGCGTAATTGTAACAGACTGGTAGTCCAATTTCTAACCGGGCACAGCAATCTGTACCGCTGGAACTTAATTCCCTCCCCTCACGGCTTATGTTCCAACCGTCCTACAGCTAAACTCTTTCTCTTCACTTCCCAGCATAAATTTCATAGTACCCCACTACCCGCAAGAGTTCAACTTGTTCCTAAGGAAATCGTCTTAACAAAACCGCAAATTTCCTAACCAGCGGCACTATATGTCCATACACATGCACCTCAGATCCATACACCATTACCTCGTAGCAGTCCCACATTTCGTCTACCGTACGACAGCAGTAGGGGCATTAACGTTCCAACCAGCGAACTACGCACCAAACTCCTATGATTATATTTCATCTGGGTAATATGAATTTCATTTACGTTTGTGATATTTTTAACATTTGTATCATGTACAACTGGGAAGAGTCTATGGCCCAGAAATAGTTACTTATTCAATATACAATTGTGTATGTATGTATGAATGTGTCACCGTCTTGTTCGAACCAAATTTGCTGTATGTTGACGTTTCGTCTGCATATTTCCGGAAGCAGAAGCAAAGTATTAGGCACTTCCACATAAAGTGCTGAAGTCACTGTAACTGAGGTATTCTCCTTTTCAAAAAAATAAGAAACGCGATCCCAAATTTAGCAGCACCGCACCATAAAACTGTTTGATGTAACGTTTTCAGGCGTGCACACAGTTGTGAGAGGTGGCTTCTTTTTCATGCCAGACCCTGTTGCTTTAAACGCTTCGACTCATTTCGGTATTGTGTTACGAAAGTTACGATCAGGTCTGTTTTCATGGCGTCTACAGTGCATAGAAACGGCGGTGAACTGTCGTTACAGACTGTGCTTTAATATAAGTTTCAAAGACAAAAACTCAATGCGCCGTGATCCATGGCGCTATAGCTACTGACACTGCACGTAAGCTGTCTACTAACAGGAAACGATAATCCTCACTTTTCTCCTCGCGGAGTACTAGCCCACTAAATACCATGCGTTTTCTCTTTCGCGAGATAGGTTTTGGGCCTCTTAAAGCGGCTTTTAAAAAGGCTTTTCCAAAAAACTTCTATCAAATTTATTTTATACTGAATTACAATTAATTTTGATTTAAAAGTTGAGATCGAAATAATTCTAAGTTTGAAATTCACTTTTATTAAATTAATTAAAATTACGGTGAGTAGCTGAACTAACAACAATGCTAAAGTTGAGAATCTCTAGACTGACCGGCCATCTTGGGCTCTCGAGGTTGTTTATGTTGTCCCTGCCCCTCACATTGCTTGTGGGAACTGCAGAGCTCATGTCTGCTTGATTGATTGATTAAATTGGGAAGGGTGACTTAAAGCCACACGCACTTAGGCCTCCTGGTGGGCCTATTGTACTGCCTTCCTTGCCCTAGGTTGGTTCTTCATTGCTCAACCACCCGACCTTGCAGGTGAATTTGAGGATGTCGGACCAGGGGGTGTCTCGAATTCCGGCCTTCTCGGGCCAGAAGTCCCCCAGCATGGATCCTCGAAGTCGGGCGAGTACCGGACCGGTGCACATAATGTGCTCCGCCGTCTCATCCTCCTGTTGACAGCCGCGTCAGGTGGGGTTGTCTGACAGACCCATCCTGTGCAGGTGCTTCCTTAAAGTGCAATGTCCGGACAGAATACCTACTAGTAGCCGTAGTTTCTGTCTTGGCAAGCGTATGACAAATTTTTCTATTTTGGTCATGGGAGACCTTATATAACATTTTTGCCTGCCGGCAGCTTAATGTACAAGTCCACCTATCCTTGTGGCGGCGGTGGGTTATTTGTCTTATCATGGAGAACACCACCGATGGCGCAATAGCAACCGATGGCTCAGGCCGACAAAACCCCGAACCGCTCCCTGCCTCGCCAAAGAATCGGCCTGTTTGTTACCATGTACTCCTGAATGCCATTTGATCCAAACCAGCTCAAGGGCGTTTGTATCAGAAGCGAGCTTGAGAACACGATGGCATTGGTATACCACCCCCGAGAGAAGCTTCTGCTTGTTTAAGCTCAGAAGAGCTGCTCTACTATCGCTCAAGATGCGTATAGCTTTGTTTTGGTTTCTATGTTCCAGTATGGCATTAGCGCCATGCATGATGGCTATGACCTCCGCTTGGAGGACAGTTACCAGCCTGCCCAGCGCAACACTTTCATGAAGGTCTAGGTCATCGGAGAAAATGCTTGCCCCGGTACCTTCATTTGTTTTGGAACCATCTGTGTAGATGGAGATCTCCGTTAAGAAGGCGTCCTCAGTGTTTAGACAAACCCCAAAGCGCTTCCTGGAAATCATTATGGGTGCGATCGAATCAACCACTCCTCCCAAGATAGGGGTGTTCTGCACCGCCTCTCTTAGTATGTTGTGGTGTCTACCACCGCCTCCCTTATCGAACCATAGACCTTTGAACCGCAGCCTCATTGCCGCTCTCAAAGCCATCTCCTCCACATGTAGGTCCAGCGGAGTGAGGCCTAAGATGGCTTCTAAGGCTGCAGTAGGTGTGGAACGCATTGCACCTGTAATGTTTAAACAGGCCACTCTTTGGATATGAGTAAGATCTTTGACTGTATGGGCCAGTCTGATCCTGGGCCACCAGACTACAGCGCCATAGCAGAGCATCGGCCTTACTACCATGATGTATAGCCACAGGACAGCCTTTGGTGGAAGACCCCAAAGTTTGCCTATGGCACGTTTGCATTGCCAGAACACTTGGTTGGCTTTGCTAGTTTTCATTTGTAAGTATTTGGCCCAGTTTAGCTTCTTATCAAGTATAATGCCCAGATACTTGACTTCTTCTGAAAAGGGCAGAGAAGTTTGGAAGAGCATTGGCAATTTGGTTACCGTCAGCTTCCTTTTATTGGAAAACAACACCAGCGCCATTTTGTTGGGGTTGATGGTTAAAAGTTATCGGAGCACCAGAGCTCCGTGATCCTGAGTGTTGCTTGCATCAAATTACACAGCACTTGTTCGAATTTGCCGACTATTAGGATAGCTATGTCGTCGGCGTAACCTATCGTGTAGAAACCTGCCTCATTAAGACGTTGGAGAAGGCTATCCACTACTAAATTCCATAGTAGCGGTGACAGTACGCCCCCCCCCCTGGGGACAGCCTTTATCCAACACCCTAATTACTGAGGTTTCCCCCACATTGATGTGTACCCGTCGACATCGCAGAATCTGCATGGTAAACTCCCGAAGGGTGTCCTCAGCTCCATGTGTCCGTAGAGCTCTATCAATGCTTGCGAAAGTGGTTTCGCTGAACGCACCCTCAATATCAATAAATGCGCCTAAGGCGGACATGTTATTATCTAGGGTTTTTTCAATCCGTCCTACCAGAGCGTGGAGGGCAGATTCCGTTGATTTTCCTGGTATGAAGGCGTGTTGATTTGGGTGAAGTGGATAAGAAAGCATTGTCCTCTCCCTCATATCATTGTCGCACAGTCTCTCCAAGGTCTTTAACAAAAAAGACGTGAGACTGATCGGTCTGTAGGATTTAGTCTGGGAGTAGTCCTTCCGGCATGGTTTAGGAATGAAGACAACTCTAACCTCTCTCCAACTGCTGGGGATGTATCTAAAAGCAATACAGCCCCTAAAAAGTACCACAAGGAATGGTGTCAGCCTCTCCACTCCCCACTGTAGTAGGGCGGGGAAGATGCCATCCCTTCCAGGGGACTTAAACGGTTTGAGAGTTGAGATAGCCCATTTAATTTTCCTTTCATCCACTACCCGGTTTGAAACCTCCCAGTCGGCCCCGTTAGGGGCCGAGCTGGGTTGATCCACCCCGTATGACAAAGGTTGTGTAACACTACCTGGAAAGTGCGTGTCCGCGAGTAACTCCGCCGTTTCTGCCTATTTGGTGGTGTATGTACCATCCACACGTTTCAGACAGCATGGTTGATGACGAGGGTCTTTGGTCTGCTTATTTCTCTATTTAATACAATGTAACAATCTTAATTCTAATAATTGCTGTCTTATAACCTACTGTGACCTGCATCTGCAAGTATCACGTTACGTCTGGAATACAATGTCTGTTTCCGTTCTCACTGTCGGGCTTGTTGAACTTGTATTAACCTTTATATTATGTCCTTCAATTTATACAATGTAACATTTAACTTAAGATTTTATAATTCGATTTGTTTTCATATATATCTTAATTTGGGGGATATGTAACTCGCGTCCTCTAGAATCATTTTCAGACGAAACAAACCAAATTCAAACATCGCAGTTTAACAAGAAAAGGGTTTTAGCAAAAATGATTTCTTAAGGCGTTACCAATTCGTTGCTGATGAAATAAAAGTTATCGAAATTTGTTTTAACGAAATCTGTTCTATTGCACCTTGCGTCGTGGTGCCAATCTCATCCACCAAGTGTTGTTATTGTAACATTGTCGTCGAATCATGAAGATGATAAAACTTATTAGTGAACAACTTGTCGACTACAAGAGTATATTTAAAGAGCAGATAGATTGAATACGATAGAATTAACTTCTAAATTGACATGGAAGCTATTATGATCTGATATATAAAACGTACAACCAGACAAGTAGATAGTCTTAGTGAGTTCTTAATTCAAGTACAAGTTATATGAAATAGATTATTGAATCGAGTTGGGTGCTTACTGTCTATATAAATTAGGATGTAATTGTGAATTATATGTAATCGATTAGTGCTTGCTCAATAATAAATTAATAGTGCATCAACCCAATACAAAGTTTGTAGTTTGATTAATAATAAATATAGGATACACGTGTTAATAAAAAGCTTATTGTTAGAAATTATTATTAATAATCTCTAACGGCATTTCAATAGGCAGGTACCCTGTAATTATTTATGAATAATTTGACTCATATTGAACTGAAGAAAGAACTGAAGATTCAAGTTTACATTATTAACTTAAGAAAGTACAAAAGTTATATAACTTCCAAGTATGAAACAACCATTTAAATTTTATCAACTTGTTACGGTTCGTTGGACTAAGGTTGGACATACAATTTCCTCTCTACCCTAAAGGAATTTAGGGAAAGAAAATTAGTGTGTTTAAATTGTTTTATTTCCAGTTTTTATAACGCCTGAAAAGTATCTAATTACCGCATGGCGCAGAGGAATTTGTAGCGCTTAAAATATGCTTTGAATGTTAATAAAAAAGATGCAGGTAGGTTAGCATACTTCAGTGGTATCAACCGCCACACCCTCATAATGTGTTGAATTAAGGCTTTAACATAACAGTTACGCAAGACTATGTAAATTCCACGTCACTCTCTGGGTATTACAAAGGATTACTAATTAACGTGTTAAGTGATGGGATGTAATGACCATTTAAATTACCTTCATCAGCAACGCAAACGTAGTAGTGTCCTAACCCTTAGCAGAAAAAGGCTGATATACAGTTACAGCATAAACAACTAAAAACGTTTCAGGGCGGTTTTGTGAAGTTTAGATCCCTTGATGTAAGCTTCGTGATATGTGTAATGTGTAATACCTCAACGACCAAGTTTTAATAAAAATGTTTTATGATGGATGATATGGGGTAACAAGATGTAACCCTGTATTTAGTTTGTAGTAGTCATATTCGAGAAAAAGTCTAAGTTAAATGGTTGATAATTGAGCAGATACCAAAAAAAAATTTATGCATGAAAGATCAAGGTATAGGCAGGTTTATGTTTAACATTTTAATAATATCTAAAGTTTGTTGGTGTTGTTTGCTGTTGGATAAATATTGCAACTTTTCCAATTGTCCTTTGGCCGTTATTTTCAATAAATATAAGTCTAATAATTATTCTTCACAATCACATGTATTTATAGAGCTTTGTTATTACATTTACACTAGATTAATCACTATTGGTAGACACTAATTTAATCTTCTAAGTACGGCGAATGAAATACTGCTATAGCACTAATCTTTCCGGTAATTTATTTATCTAACACATATATATCACGTAGGCAAATTTATATTTACATTAATTAATGTATATCAAACATTTATTGGGACCGAGTTCAAACTAATACATGTCTATAACAACAGCGTTCGCCCATATATTCAATAATCTTTTGTTCAAGAAAAGTACAGAGAAAGCTAGAATGTGAGTCATCAAACTTTTGAAAACAGCCCTATTACAATATTAATCACCATTCGCATAGCTAAACAGATATGCTTGTAATACGATACCTATGAATCATCCTTTTTTATTGCGAAACAGTTGAGGCCGCTTTAGTAAAAACCGAGTAAGTGTAATTTCCTGAGTGATCTATATACTTCTTAATTATTGTTACACTAACTCCTCTTAAAGGTGTTTTGTCCCAGAACACTTCCCGGGCTGGGAGTTGAATGTCTCTGTGACGATTAGTACAACCAGAACCATTGTTATATTTCTCATATTGATGGAAGTAGCAATCGACAGTTTTAGTGGCAGGTGCTGTCCCATGTGGTTTAAAGCTGCATACCAAGATTTGGACAGTGGTCTTCCGTAGTAGTACCTTCAGCATGTTTTTTACTATCCTCCAGTCCAATTTATCGAGCCTTCAACCAATCTTAGGTATGGCCAACTTCTTGTTCCCAAACTCCATAATGTTTTTTTTTGAGATCCACTAATGCCTTCCACAGTTCCTGGTAACTGGATTAACCAGCGCACAATTGCTTTGCCACTAAACAATAAATGCAACGACGTCCATCTCTAAGGTGTATGATTATAATCACTTCTGCTTGTTTTTAGCGAAGCTGGTCCAGACCACCAAATTTTCTCTTGAACAACTCCGGTCATATTGAGATCCGGCTCTATACAATATGCAAGAGAGTATTTCAACAGCAGATCAAATAGGTGTATGTATTGGTCCCAATCCTTTTGATGTTCAGACACTACCTTGGAGAGAATATTTTCCCAAAATGCGTTTCATGCGTTCTACCGTACCATCCAATTGAGAGTGCAACAGTGTCGTTATGGTGTTTCCCATTCCCAGCAACCGGCAAACTTCTTGAAATAGCGCCGACTCCAAATTTCTACCCTAGTCAGCATGCATCTTCAAAGGTATTCCAAAACGACAGAAAAGCTTTCTGGCTAATACGACGACAGTTGTTGCTTTCTGGTTGGATATGGCATGCGCCTCATCCCATTTTGTAAAATGGTCTATGACCACTAAGATGTATCTATTTCCAGAGTTGGTTTCTGAGAATTGGCTTACGATATCAATTGCCACTCTCTCAAACGGACTTCCTACGTTGTGTTACCTCATGGGCGTTTTCCGGTTACTTAACTTGTCACATAACTAACACTTTCTGCACCATTCCCTGACATCTTTCTTGTACCTATCTAATAATATTTTATATATAGAGACAAACTCCGGTACATTTTACAATTCGAAAATCTAGACGGTCTCTATGTATCAAACTATTGGCTAAAAAAGGAGATAGAGGACTCGGGTGTCGATTTAAATTTTATGCTGCGAATAAAATTAGATAAAATTAAAACCACTCCAAACAAATATAAAGAAAGGACTGTTTTCTGTGTATAACTTGGTATTCAAATTAAGTTTAAATGGCTGCATGCTTGGCAATATATATTGTTAAATTTTGTTATGTATAATGTCAGAATAAAAATTTTAGAAAAGTATTACATTGTTCTTTATTTATAAAAGGCTATGGCGTCACCACGACCTTGGAAAAGTAGCCGAAACTAGGTAACCGAGAGCATAGCGAAGTGGTGATTTTACCTATATGAAAATAGATGTTAAGTGTACACTGTATATTCATAATTAAATAAAATTGTTTTAAAGGAATGTGTACTATTTTTTTGCTTACACCAATTTTTTAAATCGAGTTAGCCTAAGCTTAAATTAATGGTAGATTCGGACTTCCAAGAAAAATTAAATACGATTAGAAACTGTTTATAAATAAAAAAGCTATAAAATTGGGGGTTGTAACTCGATAAGGGTTGATGTTAAGATAAAAATTAAAAAGGTGGTAATACAAAGGCCGTGCGGTGCTGATAGACACCGAGAGGTATCTCGAACATTTTAGGGGTTAGGTTACCGATTTTTAAGGGTAGTGATGATGGGGGTAAAAATGAAGCACGAAGGAAATACCCCTCCACAAGGAAGAAATTTCACCCCCACAAGGAGGAGCAAGGCGGAAATCCCTCCCCACAAGGAGGAAATCCCACCCCCGCAGATCCTCTTTATGGGAATTTACATGTAAAACCTACGTTAGTTATGAATCGGGAGGATCGGATGGATCGGGAGGAATGTGGATCTGTGCCAGAATGCCCACCATCATCTACTTACTGATTACTAAACCTAAATAATTACGATCTTTTATAAATCAGCATGTACGCATTTTATAACAAGGTTTACGCTATAAAGCTCACTGAAGTAAACTATCATAAATACTAATTAATCTTGTTATTAATTTGCAGATATCGATATCGGATAACGGAACACCTTCACTTTCATCAACAACGAGAGTGGTAGTTCAAGTTGAGGACATCAACGACCATTCGCCGGAGTTTGAACAAACTTTCTATAAAGTTTTGATACCTGCAACATCAGATTTTGATCATCCTGTTTTCCAAGTAAGAAATGTGATCACTCAATTGCATTCCTTTCCTTTTAATTTTCCTTTAAAAAACATCCCTTAATTTACTTGTTGTTGAAAGTGCACATAAAATATTCGTAAATGTTTGCCGAATTTTTAAAATTCCACACGTCAGTTTATTGAAAATACATTATTTGTGCACGATTTGTTTATGAAATGCACATCCCTCACGAGCTCTTCCAGTTTTATATATTACTTCCGTAATTTTTGTGTATAGAACGCTATTTTTGCATATTACATAAATGTTTTTCGTATGTATATAGTTTATTGATTGCATGCTTCACATTTTTCATAAAACAGTTATTTGAACAAAATTCCGACATCATTGATTAAAAATTCTTGAGATAGATTTAGACATTTTTCTCCTAAACCTTTCTATTTTAAATAAAGTAATGCCAAACTTTATTTTCAGTTTTAAAGCAAATTGCATTCAAATTTTATTATATTTAATTTAGAATGATGCTCAAGACGATTTTGAAGGGGCAGATGCCGCTTCGGACGACGATGGTTGGGAAATGTTCAACCGAGATGATCTTATAGGTCTTGATTCCGTTCTACGGGTAAGAGGGAATGCCGGACTTAGTCTTTTTATTTGAATGTGGGTTTGATTGGTCAAAATATTTGCATATTTAGACCATTCAATTTAAATAATAATGCATGAATGAGTTTTATGCTGTTTTGCCACGGCTTTTGTTTTAGCACTGCATTTTGAACCGGTTTAATCAGCAAATTATGTTTCTTTTATTGTCAGTTTTTCGTACTTTAGGTGCAGTACAGTAACGATTACTTACACTCATTTTAAGTCTTAACAAACACAACTCATGTTTAATATCATAGTAAAGAGTAAAGGAAACCAAGTAAACACGCGTACCTTTTCTGCCTTGAGAACCAATGTAATAAAACGAGAAACCTTTTCGCGTCTAAAATACGTTAAACACTTCAACCATACTTCATTTCAAATAAAAAGGTAATTACAGAAAGGTTGATCTGCCATCGTATTTCGAAAACATTTATTTTTATAATTTACAAAAAAATGTGAACTCCCAGAAATTTACAAAAAAAGGAAGCTTACAGGAAGGTTTTAATTTACTGAAAAACTGTAAATTTACAGAAAAACTAAATTTACATAAAAATGGAAGTTTACAGAAAAAGCGTAAATTTACAGAAGTGTTATCCAAAATATCGATGCCAGTATGTTGCGAAATATTAGCAGATCAATCGACGACCGCTTGTATTATTGTATATAAATAAATGGTGGTCAGTATATTTACCCCTTTTTCTGTACATTCACAGTTTTTTTGAAAATTTGCAGTTTTCTGCAAATTTACACTTTTTCTGCAAATTTACACATTTGCTGTAAATTTACACTTTTTCTGTGAATTTTAACATTTTCTGTACATTTACAGTTTTTCCTCTAAATTTACACTTTTTTCTGTTAATTTTACAGTTTATGTAAATTTACACTTTTTTCTTAAATTTACATTTTTTGTGTAAATTTACAGTTTTCTGTAAATTTACACTTTTTTCTGTAAATTTACACTTATTCTGTAAATTAATACTTTTGCTGAAAATTAAATTTTTTCATCAAATTTACACATTTTCTGTTAATCCAAATTTTGTAGACTTTTTCTATAAAAATGCCGTTTTTCTGTCAATTAATACTTTTGTAGTAAATTTGTGTTTTTTCTGTAAGTTTTATCGTTTTCTGTAAATTTGCAATAATTTTTTTAATTTAAATTTTTCCTGTAAATTTACAGTTTTCTTGCTAAATTTAAACTTTTTCTGTATATTTAAACTTCCTGTATATTTACAGTTTTTCTATAAATTTACACTTTTTCTGTAAAAATGCCGTTTTTCTGTTAATTAACACTTTTGTAGTAATTTGCACTTTTTCTGTAAATTTTATCTTTTTCTGTGAATTTGCAATTATTCTTTTAATTTAAACTTTTCCTGTAAAATTTTACAGTTTTCTTGCTAAATTTAAACTTTTTTTGTAGATATAAACTCTCTGTATATTTACAGTTTTTCTATAAATTTACACTTCTGTAAATTTACAATTTTTTTTATAAAAATGCCGTTTTTCTGTTAATTAACACTTTTGTAGTAAATTTGCGCTTTTTCTGTAAATTTTATCTTTTTCTGTAAATTTTAATTTAAAGTTTTCCGGTAAATTTACAGTTTAAACTTTTTTCTGTAAATTTAAACTCTTAATTTACATTTTTTTTTGTAAATTTAAACCTTTTCTATAAAATCTACATTTTTCTGTTAATTTAAACTTCTTTTTGCAAAATTTACACTTTACAAATTTTCTGTAAATTTGCAGTTTTTCTGTAAATTAACACCTTTACTGGAAATTTACACTTTTTCTGTTAATCTAAACCCTTTTTTAAATTACAATTTCTTGTAAATTACTTTTTCTATAACATCGCACTTTTTTGCAAATTGAAACTTTCTCTGCAAATTCAAACTTTTTCTGCAAATTCAAACTTTTTCTGCAAATTCAAACTTTTGCTGTAAATGTATACTTTTCTGTAATTTTAAACTTGTGTAAAATTACACTTTCTGTAAATTTACACTTTTTCTGTTAATTCAAACTTTCTATAAAATTACAGGTTTTTTATTTGTAAATTTAACCTTTTTTTGTAGCTTCACACTTTTTCTGCAAATCAAATCTTTTCTGTAAATTTACAATTTTGCTATAAATTTACACTTTTTCTGTAAAAAAATTTTTCTGTAGAAATGCCGTTTTTCTGCTACTTAACAGTTTTGTAGTAAATGTACACTTTTTCTGTAAATTTGCAATTATTGTTTTAATTTAAACTTTTCGTGTAAATTTACAGTTTTCTTGCTAAATTTAAACTTTTTATGTAAATTTAAACTCTGTATATTTACAGTTTTTCTATAAATTTACACTTTCTGTAAATTTTCTGTAAATTTACAATTTTTCTATAAAAATGCCGTATTTCTGTTAATTAACACTTTTGTAGTAAATTTGCGCTTTTTCTGTAAATTTTATCTTTTTCTGTAAATTTGCAATTATTCTTTTAATTTAGACTTTTGCAGTAAATTTACAGTTTAAACTTTTTTCTGTAAATTTAAACTCTCTGTATATTTACAATTTTCCTGTAAATTTACATTTTTTTTTGTAAATTTAAACTTTTTCTTTAAAATCTTTATTTTTCTGCTAATTTAAACTTTATTTGCAAAATTTACACTTTACAAATTTCTTGTAAATTTGCAGTTTTTCTGCAAATTAACACTTTTGCTGGAAATTTACACTTTTTCTGTTAATCTAAACCTTTTTTTTAAATTACAGTTTTTTGTAAATTACTTTCTCTATAACTCACACTTTTTCTGCAAGTTTAAACTTTTTTTGCAAGTTTAAACTTTTTCTGCAAATTCAAACTTTTTATGCAAATTCAAACTTTTTTGCACATTCATACTTTTAACTTTTTCTGCAATTTCAAACTTTTTCAGTAAATTTACAATTTTGCTGTAAATTTATACTTTTCTGTAAATTTAAACTTGTGTAAAATTACACTTTCTGTAAATGTAAGCCTTTTCTGTAAATTTACACTTTTTTCTGTTAATCCCAATTTTCTATAAAATTATAGGTTTTTATTTGTAAATTTAACCTTTTCTGTAACTTTACACTTTTTCTGCAAATCAAAACATTTCTGTAATTTTGCAATTTTGCTGTAAATTTACACTTTTTCTGTAAATTTACACTTTTTCTGCAAATTTACACTTTTTCTGCAAATTTACACTTTTTCTGTAAATTTACACTTTTTCTGTAAATTCTTACTTTTTCTGTAAATTCATACTTTTTCTGTAAATTTACACTTTTTCTGTAAATTTGCCCTTTTTCTGTAAATTTACACTTTTTCTGTAATTTAACACTTTTTCTGTAAATTTGCCCTTTTTCTGTAAATGTACACTTTTTCTGTAATTTTACACTTTTTCTGTAAATTTAAACTTTTTATGTAAAATTACACTTTCTGTAAATATAAACCTTTTCTATAAATTTAGACTTTTTTGAAAATTTGCAACATTTTGTATGCTTACATGTTTTTCCGTAAACTTGCACTTTTACTTAATTTACACTTCTTGTAAATTTTCACCTTTTTCTGTAAATTTAAACCTTACCATTAAATTTAGTTTTTTGTAAATTTCCACTTTTTCTGAAAATTTAAACTTTTACAGTAATTTAAACTTTTCTGTAATTTGCAGCTATGCTTATATTTTTCTGTAAATATACACTTTTTCTGTAAATTTACACTTTCTGTAAATTTACGCTTTTTCTTTAAATTTACTATTTTTCTTTAAATTTACAATTTTTGTAAATTTAAACTATTTCGTAACTGCACTTCTTCTGTAGAAATACAATTTTGTGTAAATATGCAGGTTTTTCCATAAATTATCACTTTTGCTATAAATTTACACTTTTCTGTAAATTTAAACCTTTTATGTAAATTTACAATTTTCTATAGAATTTTCACACTTTTTCTGTAAATTTAAACTTTTGCTGTAAATTTACATATCTTTGTAAATTTACAGATATTGTGTATACTTACATTTTTTTCTGTAAACTTGCATATTTATTTGCATATTTACACTTTTGCCATAATTTTGTACTTTTTCTGTAAATTTGCAGTTTTTTCTTTGTAAATTATAGAAATAAATATATTTGATAAAGATGACAGGTTTGCGCTTTGGTAGGTCATAGATGATGGTTTTCGAATTAGTTTCACCTACCCATTCAAATTTAGTTGGAAAATTTGAAATGTCATGGTTTATTCTCATTGCCTGGATTACATTAATTAATGTAATTTAAAAAAACTAATTTATAACACTTGCATAAACCTAGTTGATTTTATTACTATATATTACGAAATATACAGATACACGGAATTAGAGATATAAATAAAGTTATTTAGTTAACAAGTGGATAAAGTAGTTGTTCATACGTATCGGGATTTGTATTTTCTTTCCCATCTCATTTCTGGAAATATCTAATTGTTTGCATTAAACTTAGATAACCACAGATGATGGAGAAAGTGGACGTACATCTTTCTCTATCTGTGTGCAATAGTGTAATCTAGGTCTACCTTTACCTCTCATTTTCCTTCCTCTTCTTCTAATATGTTTTGCACTATTTGCTCATGCGTTAGTATATGCTCTATCATCCTATCTTTCTCTTATTTTTTCTATTTTTCACTTATTTCCTTCTTTGCTTACCATTTCTAGAACCTGTTTGTTCTTTTCTTTGTCTGTCTATGATATTTTAAAAGCAGCATGGCCTTGTGCTAATCTTTGTTTTATATCTTTTGCAGTTTTCCCATCTTGAGTTATTTGACTTCCTAAGTAGCAGAAATCTTTAACATCTTGCAAGTTCTCGTTTCCTATTTGTTTTCTGGTTTTTTACTTATTTACCACTCCATTACATACTAAGTTTTAGTTTTGTTAATTTTCATACCGTATGTCTCTGTTAGTACTGTTTCCAATTCATTAAGAACTGCTTCTAACTCTTCATTGTTAGGTGCTAACATTGCTATATCATCAGCAAATCTAACCAAACGATTGTTTGTCCCTGCATAATAATTTCAAATGTCTGTCTGCATTTGACAGTATTCATTGGCTCTTCAATGTACAAGTTGAAAGTTAACGAGGATGGGACACATCTCTGTCTCACTACTTTCCTAATATTTACTTCTCTACGTTCCTGCTCTGATTCTATCACGGCTCTTTGCTCCTTGTATAGTCTATGTACTATTCCTTTATCCCTATAACTCGTTCTAATCTTTTTGAGTATTTTGAAAATTTTATCACATTTTACATTGTCGAACTTTTTTTCCAGATTTATAAACCATATATACACACTTCCTCCCTTTTCTATTGTTTCTCCATTATCCATTATCTTCTCCTACTACTTCTTCAGCTCGTTTTTCCATTCGTCTTTGTACAATTCTAGTTAATATTTTTGACACGTGTGCCATCAAACTTATTGTTTGAATATATTCAGATCTATCCATAGCTCTCTTTTTTGTTATAGTGACTATAGTGTTACGTTTGGGTATCTCGTCTATCTCATTCATATAAGTTACAAGTTAGAAGAAATGTTATGTTACTGCTTGTCCAGCGGCTTTAGAGTTTCTGCTTGTTCCTTATCTATACCTGGTGCCTTGTTATTTGTCAGACCCTTTAATCCCAATTCAAACTTATTTCTATGTATAGGATATCCCAAGTCATCCTTTTCAGTGTCTGATGCCTGTTCTAGTGCTTCTACTTCTGGTCCTACATATTAATTCGTTATATATTCTTTCCATCTAACCACTTTCTCTACATTTTCTATAATGATGTCTCCTCCCGGACTTCTTATATTTTTACTATACGATTTTATATCCCAAAAATTCATTTGAATTAGTTTGTATACTCCATCTGTCTTTCTTGTTTCCATCTAGTTTATACCTCATTTGCACTTTTCATCGATCCATTGTTCTGTAGCTTTCCTGCATTTGCAAATAATTTTTCCATTTTACAGCTTTTCATTTCTGTTTTCCTGCTTCGTTGGTTTGTTTTTGTATTTTCGTCGTTTCTTTTTTTATACCCCAGAATATCTGTGGCTGCCATGTCTAAACTGAATTTAAGGTCATTCCATTCTCGTTTCTAGTTCTTTAGTATCAGAAATTTTTCCAATATCTTGCAACAATTTGTTTGAGTTTTTCTCAAAGCTTTTGTAGATATCTTTATATCTTAGCTTCTCAAAGTCAATGGGCCTTTTTTCGTTCCTTTTTCAATTTTTTTAATTTAGCGTAGCATTCATAATCACTATGTTGTGTGTCTATATCTGCTTCTGGGTAGCTTCTACAGTCTTACTTGATTCCTAAACCATTGTCGAACAAGATTGTAATCCATTTGATATATCCCTATGTCTCCTGGCACCTTCCATGTGTATCCTCTTGTAGCATGATTTTGATATAATGTGTTTGTGGTGGTTAAATTGTTTTTGTCGCAAAAATCTACCAGCCTATTTCCCCTGTCGTTTCTGGTTCCAAAACCAAATAAACCTACTAGTTCCTTCTCTACCCTCACCTACCACTGCATTAAAATCTCCTGTAATTATTAAATTTTTATATCCTTTTATGTATCTTGGTATGTCTTTGATATCTTTGTAGATCACTTCTCCCTTCTTCCCACTGTAGCTAGAAGTAAGCATGTATACTTGTATTATTACTGTATTTACCGGTTTGGATTTTAATCTAACCATGAGTACTTTACCATTCTTTTGTAATTAGTTTTCTATACAGTGTTCAATCTTGTTCCGCATGACTATTCCCGTGCCCGAATTTCCTTCCTCTGATCCTGTATGAAGTACCCTAAAGTCGCCGCTCCTAAATTCTCCGCTTCTGGCCACCGAATCTTTTACCCCAATGGATGCGATAATCTTAAAAAACATTTTCAGTACACTATGTACTTGGCAGGTAATCTGGTGGTTTTCTCTTGCCTCCCACATCGCAGTAGTGCCATACCGACCTCTGTGATCTCTACCATTCTAAATACCGAAAGAGCTGCTGCTCTTTTTTAGTGATCTGTCTTAGTGTTGTTCCTCACTAAAGACCCCACTAATTTGGTTAAACCTATAGTTCGGTTCTTTAGCTCACTGAAATACGCAAGCCATTCTATGCATTCTAGTGTTCTAGAACTTTTTGAAGGTGCAGGTCCGTTCAGAGCAGTTGTAGGAAAAAACAAAGAGAAGTTAATTACTAGCCTACTACTTAAATGTCTTAGTAATGGTCCTCACTGAACTATACTATTTCTAATGCTTTAATCAAGAATATTTTTTAAAACAGATGAACTTTAAGATATATGTTTAGTTACATACTGCTTTGCTTTTAGACATACATTTACATTTCCATATTTATACCTTGTAATTTTGAAATACCCTATATATTTTACACACTCTTTTGAAAAGGTTTATTCTTCAAATGTAAAAATTTGTAACACTTAATAGCTCGACTCTCTTAATTAATTACTAAGGTTTAGTTGTACAAATTTTAATACTTTCTAGGAAGTTATAAAGTTAAAAACGCTTACGGTTTATGACTTCCTACGGTGAACCAACCTCAGGGTCGTGCTGATCCTGTTATCCAGATTTTATACCATTGTTGCATAGACAATGATTGCAATAGTGCGCTAAAGGAAAAGGTAGTAAGTGAGGAATGAGAAATACAAACCTTACTTACAAAACATACGGTAAAAGCACTCTTGGAAAAATACAGTTACGTCCGTGAAGTCCTGCACTAAAGTGTCCACTTAATTATTTATTGTCCCAATTTTTGTCCCTCGTAGAATTAGGTTATTCAAACCAGCTGATGTTTTAAATCCAATTAGAATAGAGAACGTTGTCACTCAAAGAGCACGCGTTGACACCATTTACCAAAGTGCAATAAAAATCCTTGGGTGGTATCTTAACATATTTATGCATGTTAAAACTATTTTATACTTATAATGTAAAAGATAATTTATAAAATATCCGGGCCGAATTTAGGAAACAAAAGGAATTCCTTTTCTTCTATGCAAAATACAATAGATTTGTTGGATATCCAATAAATGAAAAGGCATGTTACGAATCAATTCACTTGACGTGTAACAAATTAATATTATGTTTATAAGTTTATTATTTAATAAATATACCTTTTATATGAGTAACACCGTGGTTTGGTAGATGTTATAATAAATACTTTACCACTTTACTAACAATTCTTCTAAATTGAAATTTTGATTATCTAAAATCAGCCACATTATTTTAAATAATCAACATACTACTGTACATAATATTGATCGTTAAGGTTAGTTTTTTTGTTCATAAAAAAAATATAATATTTTGCGACGATAAAAAGCTTATTCATTCATTGAAATGTCAACATAAAAGCTTTTTTAAATTAAATAATAATGAAATTGGTCAACTTGAATGTCCGAGAACAAAATTGCATAGAACTATAAAATGACATTTTTACCTTAATGCATCTAATTGTCAATACATAATGCGATAATAATGACACCACTGCCATTTAATAATCAAGAATTTATGCATGCTTTGGGGAATAATTTTATATATTTGCATGCTCACTATTTTTTGTTGTTATTTTTATATTGCATTATAACACCAATTTTATTTTGCTTCTAATATTACTTATTAGAAAATGTTTATTTTAAACCAAACTAGAAGTTTTAATCTAATGCACAATGATGTTCTGCAGGCTAACTGTTTATATAAACACTTAATTATAATATTTTCCATACAGGTTCTAGCTTTCGACAAAGATGTAGGAGCAAACAGAAAAATTCATTACAGCATTAAATCTGGGAAAGGCAAGTCGAAGTTTAAAATCAACAGCTTAACAGGTGCGGTTTATGCACAAAAATCATTTGAACCTGGACAAGAATATGAGCTGAACGTAAGTTAATATGCTGTATATGTTTGGTACTAATATTTAACATTAGATCAAAGCAACCGATGGAGGAGAGCCACAAAAAAGTGCTACATGTAGAGTTTCAGTCGCTGTGGTACCAGTACCAAAGGAATCTGCACATGCTCCGATTGTTAAAACTCCTCAGAAGGTTGGAATTACTGAGAGTGATGAAGTTGGGTTTTTGGTTTCGACTATTCAAGCTACGGATGCTGATAATGATACGTTGTGGTATGACATAATAGGTATGTTACAGATATCGTCAAGAATAATTCATTGAAAATTGTGTTGTTTAATTTTGGGTATTTTTCTGAATTTTTGGTTAAAACATTTTACTTCTTCTTTATGAATGCACTGTTGCTACCTGTTTATGGCTATGTTGACTATATTAATTGATTTTCAAATATTATAATTCCAATTTCTTAAACCAGAAGTTCCCCATTTTATTATTTTGACAACGATCCTAGGTCATGGATCGAAACGTAAATAAAGATGATTTTAAAAACTATGAGTGGTTTAATTTCCAAAGAAGATTAAGAAGAATTCCAAATCTTTTTTGGTTTGCGGCTCCCTAAATAATCGGTTTTTCCCACGGCACAGATTTTTTCTAAATTTTTTAATTTCTTGAAAAATTGGAAAACTTTCCTTTTTAAAAACGATTACCCATTTAGCATGTTACACTCATAATTTCTCAAAAGGTAAATAGTGTGCGTCTACTCTACCTTATAGGCGGCAGAGCCTCGATAGATGATGAGGGGTTCCTGTTTAAAGTTTAAGCCCAGGGTAAAGAGGATGTTAAATGGCTTTGAGAGAAAAAGGACCCTCCAAAGAGATCTTCCAGCCAGCTAAGCTTCTTCAACTTAGGGCAGTGCTATGAACTAGGGTCGTAGGATGGTATACGAAAAAAAAGAGATTTTATTGGACGCCACCGTATCTTGATGAATGTTATAAAGAGAATCTATCCGAAGATCAGATACGGAAATCTTCGAAAAAAAATCCTTAAGACGAGCAACATATAAAAAAATAATACTTACTTTTGACTCTGCAAACTGGAATGGCAACGACGTTCTTGTACAACCTGAAAATTTAATCACTTTTAAATATTTTTAGACTAGGGCACCGTTAGAGCCTAGTCACTTTATCACAAAAAAATTAAAGTAAAGAAAGATCAAATAGTAAAAATTATGCTTCAAAAAAAATCTAAACCAACACCAATAACATGTCTCTCTTCACTACAAAAACTTCATAAATGTGGTTGTTTACTTCTATAGACAAATTACTGCTGACTTCAATGAAAGAAAACTTTAAGACAACTTATTATTCTTTCTATTAATTTGTAATATATATATATATATATATATATATATATATATATATATATATATTACTCATATTTAGACCAGGGTAGAAAATTAATTAATTACATCAAATAATTTTAATCACCGTGTAGAAGCTTTGGGAAAAGGTACGCGTTATTAAAACCGTGAAGCATAAAAATTCATTCGTTTCATTAAAAATAAGAGATTTAAATTATTTACAAGACGCTTTCTATAAAAAGAAGCAGTATTAAAATGCTCAACGTGTAATTTAATTATTCCGAGTAAATAAACAAATGGAAATTACGTGCAAAATTTATATTAATTGATTCAAGTTTGGGTAACGAGTATTAAACAAAATGTACAGATAATAATTGAATATTTGATTAGGATTCACTAAAAATTAAAGGGTATTATTTTAATTGGAGTTAATTGAACCATTAGTAACATATAATATGTATAAAAGCTTGTAAAAACCCAATAATATTCAAATCGTAGAAGTGTTATTTAGAAGTATTATGTTTGAACACCTGCGTATTTTTAAATGTTTTATGTTTTGCTTAAATTTTGTAGATAACAAATGGTTACAGAGAATGTTGGAGAAACCGTCGCTTAATATTTACGGGAAATGCTAATAAGGTGAGTTATTTAACAGTCCACGTGGATTGAAAATAACCGATACTAAAGAATATCGATTTGTACCACTCGGAACAGGGTAGATAGAGACGGATAATATGCGCAAGACAGAGACACATATAGTAAAAGGCGTGATTTGAGCAACGTCACTGGGTTGCGATTGGTTGAAAATAAGAGGCAAACATGAGAGGTAAAAATAACATTTCTATATAAAAATTAATTAGTTATTCTCAGACGCTGCGAGCCGTGTGGAAATTTCTGAGATTTAACTGGTGCGAGTGCAAATTTAATAAGAACCGACGCACGGGCGGTCGAGATGGAAACATAGTATGCGAAATTCTAGAAACTGGCCGTTTTGGGGACAAAACCGACAGACAGGCTAACCATTATATATACCCGGGTTAATATGAGTTTCTCTCTCTTAGATTTTTGAGTATTCGATGTTAAACAGTGCTCTTAGTTTTTCGATTTTGATTGAATAATTTAAACAGTTTGCTCGTATATTTTGGTGATTATTTAATACTTTAAAACAGTTTGCTCTTTACGTACTACGATGAAAGTAATTTAGTGCACTTAGAAAAGAAGATACAAGGTAATAAAGTCTAGTATCACTGTACCAATTATTCAAATTTGCAACGACAAATGAATACACAAAAGTAGGCAGTTTTGCGTATAGCGTGAAAGAAGTATGAATTTCTTTGCTATTTTTCGGGGGTGTTAATGATTAAGTGGTTTGTGGACGTGACTGGATCCACAAAACAAGATACAGATATACACAGATGAGTTGCGGAAAAGCACTGAAACAACTTTAGATGAATGGTGGTGTAGAAAATTTTAAAGGCGACCAGTAATCCGCGGACCTAAATATAACCCAGTTGGAATGGTGTGATTAACAGAGGACGATGTACATTGGAGCCACGAGTGCATTAACCTTCAGGTAACTTATGCTTTGTTGTTCGATTTTTGATGTTTTGGTGTGTGTTGAATAACTTTATAATTTATTTACTCAAAATGGACAGTAGTGAAATTGTACTAACAACAAATTTTTAATTTTAAGGTGAAATTTTCTTGTTTAAGTAGAAAGGGGTATTTAGTATTTATGTTCTTGATTATGATGAAAATTTGGGTATGTCTTTGAGCTCAATTAGACGAACCTGGTTAATTAACGTAAAGGGGTGGGAGATGCTCCCTTTGTACTCAGACTCAGGTCTGCATATATTGTTATATTAATTAGTAGGCATCCTACAAGGACTTTAATTCTGGATGCACATTAAAATGATAACAAATTTAATCTTGAAATTTTCTGATACTGAAATTTATGCTGAATTTTAATTTTGAAATTTTAATGTATTGTGAATATTGATGTAAATAGAGTTAACGTTGGTGTTTGTGATAGGAATGTGTTTGGTTTTTTTTTATGATTGAGGATGAAAGTTTTAACTAGGTGAGCAGCCGAGGCGGAAAAGAGTAAAGAGGCGATTAACAGAAGAAAGTCAACGGACCAGTTAATTTAATAGGCTCTTTGTAGGTTTCACAGCATTCTTGACGCCCAATCTGTGGGGCTCGATTTGAAAACCTTAGTTTAAGAAGAATGGTGAGGATTACAGCAATATATTTATATATATATATATATATATATATATATATATATATATTACTCATATTTAGACCAGGGTAGAAAATTAATGAATTACATAAAATAATTTTAATCACCGTGTATAAGGAATTTTATTAGATAATACGCTTTATTAAAACACCGTGGAGAATAAAAATTCATTCGTTTCAGTAAAAATAAGAGATTTAAATCATGTGCAAGACGCTTTATATCAAAAGAAACAGTATTAAAAAGCTCTACGTGTAATTTGATTATTCCTAAGAAAGAAACAAATGGAAATTACGTGCAAAATTTATATTAATTAACCCTATTTTAAGTAACCGGTATTAAACAAAGTGTACACATAATAATTAACATTTAATTTGTATTCGCTAAAAATGAAAGGATAGAAGTCAATTTTAGTTGGAGTTAATTAAACCATTATTAATAATAAGCATAAAAGTCTGTGAAAATCCAAGATTATAATACCACGAAATAAGGCTCTGAGAATTAATAGTATGTTTGAACACCTGCGTAGTTTAAAAAGCTCATTCTGCGTAAATGTTGCAGATAATTAATAGTTTCAAAGAATCTTGGAGAAACCATCGCATAATAGTTACGAGAAATGCTAAAGGTGGGATATTTCACACTCCACATGGACTAAAATAATCGATAATAAGGAATATCAATTTGCACTAATAAGAACAGGGTAGATAGAGACAGATAATATGCGCAAGACCGAGACACATATAGTAAAAAGGCGTGAGTAGAGCAACGTCATGGGATTGCGATTGGTTGAAAGTAAAAGGCAAAATTGAGAGGTAGAAATAACATTTCTGTATAAAATTTAATTAGGTATTCTCAGACGTTGCGTGCCGTGTTGAAATTTCTGAGATTTAACTGGGGCGAGTACAAAATTCGTAAAAACCGACGCGCGGGATACGGACTGGGAACAGAGCATGCGAAATTCTAGAAACTGGCCGTTTTGAGGACTCGACCGACAGACAGGCTAACTTCTAAATATACCCAGGTGAATATAAACAAGCTCTCTTACATCCGCGACTTGATTCAAGATGTTAAACAGTGCATTTTAGTTTGATAAAATAATTTAAAGTTTGCTCGTATATTTTGGTGATTCAAAATAGTTTGTTCTTTACGTGCTAACATGAATATACTTTAGTGCACTTAGATACAAGGTAATAAAATTTAGTATCACTGTACCAATTAGTAAAAATTTACAACGACAAATATATACACAAAAGTAGGCAGTTTTGGCGTATATTGGTGAAAGAAGTATGAAGTTCTTTGTTATTTTTCGGGGGTATTAATACTTAAATGGTGCATAAACGGGTCTGGATCCACAAGACTAGGGTCAGATATACACAGATTAGTTCCGGAAAAGCCCTGAAACAACTTTAAATAAATGGTGATGGTTGATAAAATAATTTAAAGTTTGCTCGTATATTTTGGTGATTCAAAATAGTTTGTTCTTTACGTGCTAACATGAATATACTTTAGTGCACTTAGATACAAGGTAATAAAATTTAGTATCACTGTACCAATTAGTAAAAATTTACAACGACAAATATATACACAAAAGTAGGCAGTTTTGGCGTATATTGGTGAAAGAAGTATGAAGTTCTTTGTTATTTTTCGGGGGTATTAATACTTAAATGGTGCATAAACGGGTCTGGATCCACAAGACTAGGGTCAGATATACACAGATTAGTTCCGGAAAAGCCCTGAAACAACTTTAAATAAATGGTGATGGAGAAAATTTTTAAAGCGTTGAGAATCAGAAGCCGTAAATATAACCCAGTTGGAATGGTGTGATTAACAAAAGGGACGATGTACATTGAAGCTACGAGTGCAAGTAACCTTCAGGTAAATTATACTATTTTGTTTGAACTTTGAGATTTTTGTTTGTGTTGAATAACTTTATAATTGATTTACTCAAAATGGACAGTAGTGAAATGGTACTAACAATAATATTTTAATTTTAAGGTGAAATTTGCTTGTTTAAGTAGAAAGGGTATTTAGTATTGATGTTCTGGATTATGATGAAAATTTGGGTATGTCTTTGAGCTCAATTAGACGAACCTGGTTAATTA
Source organism: Platerodrilus igneus (assembly GCA_036346225.1). NCBI lineage: Eukaryota > Metazoa > Arthropoda > Insecta > Coleoptera > Lycidae > Platerodrilus > Platerodrilus igneus. Next base: position 3,801,486 of record JARFIW010001436.1, on the reverse strand, counting down.
ACGTAAAGGGTGGTAGATGCTCCTTTGTACTCTGCATATATTGTTATAGTAATTAGTAGGCATCCTACAAGGACTTTAATTCTGGATGCACATTAAAATGATAATAAATTTAATTTTGAAATTTTCCGATATTAAAATTTATGCTGAATATTAATTTTGAAATTTTAATGTATTGTGAATATTGATGTAAATAGAGTTGACGTTGATGTTTGTGGTAGAAATGTGTTTGTTTTTTTATGTATGAGGATGAAAGCTATCTAGAGGAGCAGCCGAGGCGATTACAGAAGAAAGTCAATGGACCAACACAGTTAAGATAATGAATAGCTTTTTGTAGGTTTCACAGCATTCTTGACGCCCAATTCGTGAGGTTCGATTCGAAAAGCGTAGTTTACGGATTTTGTAGGTTTCACAGCAATATATATATATATATATATATATATATATATATGAATTACCGGAATTATCGAGCCCCTACGTTGGGCTGTTATATTAATTATGCTATGTCCCTCTAAATTATTCGCGCCCCAAGCTTGGGTAGCCATATTAATATTGCTTTGAATAAACAAGAATTGTAATTATCTCCTCCGACGTTGGGCCGTCTTATTAATATTGCTATAAATTTCCTCCAGAAACTTAACTGGATTTTATCTTGAACCAACCTTGTCTACCAATAACAAAATTTGATACGTTATCGCCTTACTTGTTATTAATTTCCTATTCAACTCGTAGCTCCTCCTTGAACTGTTTAAATTAACAAATCACTCCCATTAACTTTATTTTATGATCTCGACTAACATTTATTTGGAATTATAAAATTCAGTTAATTTCGATTCTATATAATAAAACAAATATTATGTACAGTTTTTGTAAATTATTTGAAATACACTTTTCAATTAGTTAATGTTGTAAATTTCATTTATTAAACATCATATACTATTTAATCAAAATCCAAAGTCACCAAAAAAACCTATTATCTTTATAAACGAAGTGTAGAACGTTCTAAACCTGTTATCATATCACGCACTTTATACGTTTTCAAATCCTCTTTTTGTTGACTTTCACATTCATATTATATTAAGTAAATTCAATATTCAAAATAAAAAATATAGAAAAATAAAATGTCTTATAACTAAAAATCTGACCTGGTCTATTTTCTTCGCATTGACGCATCAATTTGAATAAAAATTATCTTCCCCCAATTCAGGATTATTACATGCCCATTCTAAATATTGTCTATCCACATACTTGAACCATTGCATTTAAATTATTGCCATTACCCTCTGGACTACCATTATTAACTTAAGCACCCCAATTTATTGTCGTTTCATTTCAGACTCAAAATTACTTCTTATCAATTTCCCCAAACTTAGAATTGGTTTATCATCATTTATTTTCCCATTTATTCTCTACGGACTCAGAAATCGTAGTTTGTTTTCCCCGGACTTAGAAATCGTAGTTTATTTTCCCCGGACTTGAATTGTATTATCATCATTTATTTTCCCTATTGCATTTATTCTCCACGTACTCGAATATCGCAGTTTATTTTTTCCCCTTACTCGTAGTTTATTTTCCCCGGACTTATAAATCGTAGTCTGTTTTCCCCGGACTTAGAAGACCTATTATTTTTATGTTTTAGTTTAAAATAAATTTACCAAAATCTACTTACGTTTAATCGGCAATCGTAATTTTCATTTTAGCACTTGTACAATTTTTCACTTTGAATTATTATTATTACGTATCACTTTATTTCATAGTGGCGCACCTCGGCCTTTGTTGAGTTGTAAACTGCTTCGTTATCACTGTGCCTGCTAATATATTATTGAGTTCCCACTCCGTCAGTGGGTATGGTCTACAAACTCGTCGCTCATTTTTAACGAATCAAATAATTACATTTGAAGTAATTTCTGATGTAATTTTCTATGCTTCTCAATAATTGTAAGCTGGTCGCAGCTGTCTTCGTTATCAACATGCGGTGTTTTGATAAATCTAATTGCTTTTCCATAAACAACTGATGCAATTCGACTTTTAATTTTCATATCTACATGTTATTTACGCATTTTTTAATCTTCTTTCTTATCACAAATGGTTAACTATTTGTACGCATTTATATTATGCTTCCTGAAGCTCTATTTCTATCTCCGTATTAATCTAATTGTTTGGAACTCTTTTGAATGCGTGTTTAATTACACTTTATTATGTTTACTTATAAATACGCGTGCTTCCACTGAAAAATATCATTACTTGCTTTACCTAAATTAACTAAAACTTTATCTACAGGGCATTCAATATTTTCTATTTACCTAATGCATGTGTTCCTGGTTTCTACGCTAACTATGCATCTTCTTATGTTTATTTGCGTCGCTTAAAACTATTTATACTTTATATACAGGGTGTTGACTGCTTACTATCTACAAACTATCTTCATTTCTCAATTCTTTACTAAATAAATGCATTTTTCTGCTGCCTATTGTAATTTCTCATTTCTAGACGTCCTTTACTATAAAGTTCACCCTTAAACAACCCCTTATCACAGCAACATATATATATATATATATATATATATATATATATACATCGCTTGTACAAAGTTATCTGTACGGAGACTTTCGAAACAATTACTTTATTAAGATCTAGTATTAATCTCTGAATACTCATAGGACATTTATAATAGAATAATTTACGTTAATTCTCAATTCTCTATAAGAAATATATGGTTTTCATTTTTATATTACAGTTTCATTATGATACTTGAATAGGATCCTGTTCGAGTTTACAAGAATTAAGTTAAATGCTCAGTTTTTTTGTAGATTACAGAACTATATTTTTAACTGATATATTTGATAGAATCAAAGGTCAAAAAACACTTATTGTCTGAATTAAGCTGTACTTCAGGTGTACTGTCAAAAAAATTATACACTATAATGTGACAAACAAATATCAACGTATCACATGTTTAGTTATGCAAACATTTTAGTATAACCTTGTAACTTCAAAATTATCTTATAGAAATGCCTTTTAAATAATAAGAACATTTATGAACTATTTGACTATTAAATTTTGAACAAAATTTTAAATGTATCAATTTAAATGACCAGAAAAATTTCACAAAAATTTCGTGTATCAAATATAAGTAAACATATATAGAATTTTTAAAAATTATTTGTACATTGTAAATGATGGTTCCATGAAATGAATATAGCTCTAAAATTGAGGATGACTCACCGCTGAATATCTGCTATGCAACCAAATTCTTTAAACATCTAAGTACTTACAATGGCAGGTGCGCACGGCTGATACATGTGCCCGAGCTTGACCTCTATACTAACCAAACATGTGGAAATTTCCACCCTCTCACATAGCAACGTTTAAAACTGCACTTTCAGTACAACCAACATCCAAAAGGGCTTATTACCTGTTTGCGTATCTATATTGTTTTTACTTTATTTCAATATAAATCATACTTTAGTACTTTACTTCATTATACTTTTATACTTTCGTACTTTGGTACTTTACATCGATAGGATTTCGTACATCCGTACTTCCGTACTTACGCTGAAAAGAAATGGGGAAAATGATTTTAAAGGTAAGTTTGAGAATTATTCACTTGCCGTAGATATATTTCTTGACTATACTTAGGTCGATACTACAACTAAAAATGAAGCCATGGTATTCGTTGACACCACTTGACTTCTTTCTGAGACGGCATGTTTTATCAAAAACCTGCTGGCCCACGTTAACACTTGCTATGCTGATTACATACTGATATCAAATGAAGCTTGACCAAGAGGCTACGTTGCTATCCAAGTACGCGCAGAAAAGGGGATCTTGTATCAAGATATATACAAATAAAAGAGTTCTTAAATTTTACTTTGAATATTTAAATATGTATGAATTCCTAATATATTGTTTCTATTGGAATTTAATATTTATTGAATAGGTAAATGGAACAAAAGCGTATATTTAAGAAACAGATAATCATATTCGTTACAAGCAGATACTTACTATTTTCTTTGGGATAATATAAAATATCTAATTTCAACTGTTTCGGTAATATCCATATTGAGACTGGACAACCACCATGTGGTTAGGTTAGTTGAAAAATAAATTAAACACGAATTTTAAATTTACAAACAGTTTATTGAATGGCCATTGATGATTAACATTATTAAAATTATTAATGGGATGGATGGGATTGATTTTCACTACACAACTTCTCAGATCTCGGAATAAAATTGGATATGGTGACCCTCATTTCTTTTCAACATTAATTTTAAAGCGATATATACTTTTTATTACCGCGACCGCCGAAAACCCAACTTCGCACAAATAGGATGTTGCAAATAATATTCGTAGAGCTTTACCACAAAGCAGAAGATATTTATCTTTTACTGATATCCAAAAATAAGAAAGTTTCATGCTACCAAATTTTAACTTTGTCACGATATTCTCGCACCGTAACTAAAAGGATGTGCCGACTAGACTGTAGCCGAAGATTGGGAAGGGGGGGAAGCAACTCAACAAGGAGAAAATTAATCATTGAAATAAAATAAGGTTTGTACCTGCAAAAGAAAAGCAATAATTAATGACAGGATGCCAGTCCATCCAACCAAAACATAAAGGTAATAGAAAATAACTTTGTTAAAAAAATTCAAGCTAAAAATATACTTTATTTGCTTATCATAAGACTTGTGATCAATAATCATTTCAGTAATAAATATATATGATTAGTAAAAGCACAAAATATCCTTTTAAGGAATGTTCACTAATCAATAAGTACGTTTGTGCATCTGTGACACTTGGCGTTATGATAAAATATTACAAGTGCGCCCCTGACACAATCAGGATAAAGAAAATAATTTATAATTAATAACCCTAATGAGCTCGTGTAATTACATTCTAACACATTTATAGAAAGAATTAAAAAATGGAATATTTATTTTTATACAAAGGGGTCTATCCATAACATCGATGTTAACTATGTTCATAATGAAATATTAATGCATAAAGAATGTGAGAGTATCTCAAAAGTAACTACTACAGTAACTATAACGTATTAGTATTGAAGGATTGTAGATGATTCAAACTTATTAAGCATTACCGTAAAATTTGTAACTATCAGAGCTGTAGTAAGGCACTGCTGGTGAGGAACGTGTTACGCAATTATTAGCATATATGTGGGAAATAATTTATTGTATGGACTACTAGTAAAATAGAATTTAAAAAAAAAAGTCTGCTTTCGTCTGCGTACTTATAACGAGACAAAGAAATGTTTAACATACCAGTAACCAGCCAAGATCCGGAACAAGGCATTTTCTTTTACAGGCACAATACCTGGTAGCTCGAGGATTCTGGTAGACCAAAAAGAGTTGTGAGTAGTTAGCAATCCATGGTCTAACATCAAACCTGAACATACAATCAAATCCATACGATAAAATTCTACACGTACGGGAAAGTTTTAAACCTTGGGTACAAACAACTTTTAAGTCCTACGATAAGACGATACGATACGAGCTAGAAAGTAAACATGAAAGTCAGTAATTTATCAACCATTTTATTCACTTACCAAATACACAAGAAGTAGAAACAGAAAAGAATGTGCGTGTATTTGCTCGTTCAGAATTAAGAACTGTTTAAGAGGATCTGTTCAATATCTAATAAAGTACAAAGTAAAAATGAATTAATTCCCAACAGAACAATTTATAATCTACTCTGATAACATAAGGTAATACCGTTAAAACAAGGAATTACCAGACGTTGATAAGGACAATAATTTGTATACTAAATTATAGTATAGATGATGAGGAATTAATATTAATAGAGAAACCAAACTGCTTTATGAATAAACTGATAGCTTAATGTACTTTATCTATAATAGGTATAACTTTGAAAATAGTCAAAAAGAGCAAATTAGGATATTTATTTAAACTGGTAATAATTTATCAATGAAGGGTATTGGAAAGATGCAAATTCAGGAATTGAACGTAACAACTTTAAAGTATTATTGCAAGACAAGTCAATAAGAGATTCTTCTTTTAAAGAAGTAAATTCTGATGGAGCCTTGGCTCTAAATGGGTCTTGAATCCCTGTAAATGTATCATTATTTGCTTCAAAGTATTTTTCGAACTTTTTTATAAGCTCTGATAGGTGATCAACAAAAATGAATTTTATATTGCAAGACAAATTGATTTCATTGGAGGTTACAAACTGGTGCAACAAGGGAAAACAATCACTGACACACTCTTTAATAATTTTTATTTTTCATAGCTATAATTTTTTTCTGAAAGCTGAAATCTTTTTTGTTTGCTTTAAAATGTCCATATTGCGTCCTTGTAAGGAGAGATTCAACACATTCAACTTTTCTAAAATATCACATAGGTATGCGAGTTTAATCAAAAAGTCTGTTTCCACAAAGTGTTTGGCATACTCATGCTTTTCTTTGTCACGTACAGCGTATATTTCTTGCCGTAATTGGAACGTACGAGACAATACACCCCCGCAAGAAAGCCATCGTGAGTGACAGTATTACAACAAAGATGTATATTCAGCTCCCATATTTTCACACATTTTTTTTTAAATCTTGTTTTTAGTGGCCGAATTTGTATATAGTTTACTATATTTACCACACCTTCTAAAACTATATTCAGTGGAGGACTCATATACTTTGATGCAAGTGCTTCTCTGTGAATGATGAAATGGGCCAAACTGAATCTGGAGCTTTGTTTTGAATAAGCGCCTGCAATCTTCCATAAGAGCCAGATGTCTAACGACCACTGTCAGTACAAACACCAACGCACTTTGTCCATTCTAAATTATTTTCAGGTATAAATATATTCATCATCTTGATCAAATCATGAGCCTTTGTACTTCCAGTAATACTTTTACAAAAGAGAAGGTCCTCAATGATTAAACTACCATCTAAGAACCGTACGTAACAAATCAAGTGTACGTCCTTATTATTATCTGTGGCCTCATTAAGTTGCAATCCAAATTCACTTCCTTTTAATTTTTCAATTAATTATATATTGAGATCCTCCCCATGTGCTCAATTCTGTGACAAAATTGTATTGTTAGACAAAGGAACTTTTGAAAGCAGTTTACACGCCGACTTGCCAACATTAATGTTCAATACATCTACAGCAGCTGTGTTGAAGCAAATTTTTCGAATGGGCGCCAGTGAAGCGTATTTTTCTAATTTATATCTGACTCTAGACGTTGGGCGCTAGTGAAACGAAGTCTTCCGACATAACTAGGGGTTTATTCCTTGGGTAGAGCTATGAGAAATGGGGGGGTAAGTCGAAATCTGTTTGTATGTCAAACTTAATCTCAGATAAATAGGCGCCACCAAGTCCGGACTTATTCACGATAATGGCATGGCATATTTCTAAGGGCGGACGTGGAGACCCAAAGAAAGAAAGATCGCCTTCGATGACAAAAACCTGTTTTAATAAAATAAGACGCTGTTCCTGTAAGAAATTATAATAGTTAGGTTAATAAAAAAAGGTAGAACACTATTTGTGTCCCTCAAATATACATAAACAAGTATCAAAAAGATATTTTCTATATAAAGTTGGCATCAAAAATTTACTCTTAAACATGTTAGCTTTCTGTAGTTAGGTTTGATCATATTTGATCAAAATAAAAAACTTTAATCTTGAACCAAAAATTTACTAAAAAGAATCTCTTTTAAAATAAAATGCAATGCAACAAAATTTAATAAATAATTGAATTACTTCGTGAATTTTAAATTAAGGTTCATCAAAATTATTCATAATCAAACATTTTACAGCATATTGTAAACTTGTTACACAAAGATACTCCAACCTGTGCAGATCTGTTCAGGCAGATTACATTTAATAATGTTACTACTCAAGCTATTCCTTTTTAAGTTACATGTACTAGTTTTAGTTTCAAAAAAAAATCACAAAAATATTCTTATTTACATAAGATGTGCTAAAGCTGTTCGAAGCATTTGCTTTCAAGAACGCATCTGTCAGCAGTATACTACAGAAAAATAAATGACGTCAGTAACACCTGTTGTTGTAACTAACGGTTTCTTAGAACATCAAATTAGTGAATTTTTAATTTTGACACTGGAAATTCCAGCTCAGCAATAGTTGAAACATATATCATGTTCGTGTTTTTACACATAAGAACAAATTAGCGTGTTTCTAATTTGAAACACGAAAAATTACTTAAAGCTAACTACGAACCAAAAACTGCTTTTCTCGCCTAGATGAGGTACTTGTTACATCATGCGATGTTTACTGCATGTAGTATGAACCCAGCTCATCCTAGACAGCTTCTACCACATGGAGTTGTTCCAGGTGTAGAATTAAATACGGTCACAATACATTCGTTAGCTGCTGCAATATGTTGAATCACACTGCCTTACCAAAGTAGCATCTTTACGCTGTTTCACAAAGTGGTCTTCTTTAAATTGGTTAAACTTTCCATCTTCTAAGTTGCATTTTACACGTCGTAAAACAAAGTGGTTTCAACGAAAGGGATTGAATTTCCTATCTTCTAAGTTGCATTTTACACGTCGTAAAACAAAGTGGTTTTAACAAAAGGGATTGAATTTCCTATCTTCTAAGTTGCATTGTTCATGTCGTTCGTGCGCTAAATAAAATATCTCAATTAAACAAATTAATAACGTTCATCTGATACCAACCGCTATTCAAAGATGTGTCGACTCCACAAAATTTATACGCAAATTGCCGGCCTGAAGTTTCTGGTACATCTTATCTCTTCCTCCACGTAGAGCCGACTGATTATCAAACTCGCTCGGGCGACCGGAGCGTCCGAGGAGAGGCTGTCAAACCAAGACACGCCTGCGAATAGCTGTAGAAGACACAGATATTCAACCACCAATAGAATAACAAATAAAGATGCTGCTCTACGTATTACCTTAGTTGTTAAATGTATTTTACCATTATTTTAATAAAAGTGTTTTATTATTCTCGCACTTTGATGAAGGGATTTATTAATCAAAAATAAAATTGTTACAGTGTAACAATTAAAAAATTGTGGTTGATCTTATTTAACGTATCGAGAATTCTTGTATAATAATAACAAGCCCAGGGTAAGGTTGGAATGGAAAACGGCTTTTAGAAAAAGAAAACTCTTAAGACTTTTAGCTAACTGAGCTTTTGACTCGCGGTCGCATGAGATTGGGTCAATGAGTTTAATAGAGTTGAAAATAAAATAATGGACGCCACCTAAATTTTTTATAACGCAACTGACTGTATCAAATTGCTTAAAGGGAAATTTTGAAATCTAAATTATGTCTAACGTCTTTAAATCGAAAACATGATTACCACATATTTATTACTTACTCCTTCACTGAAGTAACGAAGTTCTATGATGGCTCTGAAACATAACTATTAATAACAAAAATGTTATTTATGTCTGATAAGCTGGAATCAACTCGAAATCTTTGTTTTCAGTTTTTATCGCTATATTGTTATATGCATTTGTATTGAATGAATTCTTGCAACTACCTTGAAACCTTTGGAGAAATTAATAATTATAGGATAATCAACTGAACACAAAAAAAAAATTCTATATTCTCTTTTAAAACAAATATGTACATTATAAATACGATTTAATAAAAAGTAAATTCTTACGAGAGAAATAACTGTTTTACTCAAAAAGTGTAAAACTGAATTTTACTTTTAATTCTACTAAATCTTAATTTGTATTCTGAATTCTTAGTAACAATATTTACTTTGAATAATTAATAGTCCGGGATAGCCCTTCGAAGACTTTACATATTCATTGCGTTTTTCAATAAGCAAAATTTATTAGTTAGTTATACTTAATTTAACTTTCACTTTCTGGTTATTTTCCTTTTTTTTATTTTAATGACGTAAATTGAACGTCTTGACCTCTAGTTTGTAGTAAACAAGATAAGCAATTTCTTTAAAATTTATACATTAAACTTTGCAACTAATAAGTCAGTTATTTATAAAAAGGGTAAGCCTTTTTACAAAATATATTACAAAAGTTATTTGTAGTCCATTGATTAATTACTTGCATACAACAGAGCATTAAGCACTTTGCAATTTTTCACTTAATAAGACGTATGTATATATAAATATACAGAATGAAACACTGCACATGCAGCAAAAATCTTAGGAAATTAAATGGTCATACCTGTTAACCTTTGAGCCCATGTTGCGAGCCAACGATTCAACATGTGTAGATGTGGGCCTGGAATCGATACCTTGCCCTATAGAACTGCTTTCAACATGAATACCAAGTATGTTCCATGATGACAAGATGTAGTTTAAACATCGACAAAATTGAACACAACCATTTTACGTAAATAAAATTCTTGCACGTAGTAGAAATTGGAATTAAACGAAGTTGCACTGTAACAAATTTCATTATAAATTTTGATTAATTACCTAACCAAACGAACCGTTGCAAAGTTTGAGTTATTTGTTCACATAAGTTGTCTTGGACAACTTTGACTAACTGTTCAACCTATTACGGCGCTTACACTAGGAAAACTCAGTTTCCGTCTTCATCTTGACTGTTAGATAAACAGCCGGCGACCTTTCGCTTCAAGCCGAAATCGAAAAGTGAACCTGTCATATTTGACGAACAAAACTTGTAAACCTTAGATATTGTAGCATGCGGGTTAGGAACACGCGAAATAGTTGGTAATTATGTGATCAACTGGGACGACACAATACTTTGTAAATTGTAATTCTAAGTTAAATTATAGCGCGTATTAACGTGTATTGGATTATTAAATATACAAAAGTACTAGAATCAATAGTAAAACAAAACATTTTTCAATAGATACAAAAATAAAGGATTTATAACAGTAAAGTCGACAATTTATTTTGTTGGAAATTTTATATGTTACAGCTGTAGAATGAGTTGCTTTCAGGTGGTATAGACCTTTTTACACTTAGCTGCTCTATATGCAACTTTGTATGATGCTAGCAAAGCATTATTTGGTTTGACATATGTTTATAAATTCTGCTTTTTTTTATTTTAATTCATTTAACATATTGGTAAAATGTCGCGAGGTTTACCAACAAAGTTAGAGTGGTTGGTTTCTAAATGTTGTTTTAACTTTCTTAGAAGCATACATTCTGGTGCCAAAACTTTCATACACAATACCCACTGCGGTCTCTCTTTATCATTTTCGTTTGTTGATGCAAAGCCAAAATCCAAATAACTGTCGTCATTTCACGACGTTTTTGCTTCTCGAAACCCTTGCCACTTGTTTGTGGAACATTCTCTCTAGATTCAGCACTATCTGTATTATTCAGGTTTAATACGAATTTATCCATTTGTAGGGTGATCAGAAAAATAACTGTTGAAAATTAACTTAACCATCACACTATTAAGTAAATTGTTAGTTCAACAACCAAAAACTAATGCGAGCACTGATATGGTGACAACGAATGAACTGAAATCCGACTTGCTACTGTACTACGCACGCTTAGCGGCTAGTTCCCCATCCAAGCTTTAGTAACTAAAGCATGGGTGGGGAAGCCGTGCTTGCACATTAGCCGTTTCAAAAGATACGGATTGGAAAGAAAACAATGAAATGCTTGAAAGTTGCCAAATATTTTAATTTTGTCGGCATACACGATTGTTGGTGCAAAAATTGTTATAATCCAAGGCATAACTGTTAGTCCCGCGCGCGCGTGTTCGGAGCCACTACGACAGTTGGCAACACATACTAAAACGTACATAATATTGCACAATAAGATATTACGTCATAATTGCGTCTCAAATTGTATCACATACCAAAAATGTTTACAGTGATACAAGAAGCGCCTTAAAGGAAAAGATAAAATGTACTCACTTAAAAATGTGGAACGCTTCACGACTTTGCGGCTATTCTTGCGCAGGAGCCATGCTCATCTTCGTGGATCTCGGCGTTGTTGGGCGTGGGTTGGGTTATGCCGTCGTTGAAGCCAGATTTTATGTCCTCCCTCTTCTTCATTCGTAGGCAGAGCGAAGGAATAAGGTAGGGAACGATAGGAAGTAGAGATACGATAGAGGAACTTACATTCCAAGAGAAAAGACAAAAAGACAGGTACACGTCACTGTTCGTCGTCTCGTTGGCTAATCCTCGTCGTGTCGGAAACCGCGCACTTACTTCCTCACTCCACGTCTGCGCATTTTCTTGCGCCGACGCAACTGTCCGAAGTGACGGAAATGAACAAGTTTATTTTTAAAATATTGGCGCAAATTCAGTCACATATGTAAAACTTAAACGAAAAATTATACATAGCCGATTTTCGGCATGTAACAAAAGTCAAGAATTGAAAATTCCAAGACAATTGCTGAATTGTTTAATTAAATATTTCGCCGCGCCCTTATAACGGCACTGCGACGCCCCGGGGAGCTGCGGCGCACACTTTGGGAATCAATTTCTTAAACAATATTATTTTCTTTACCTTGTAACAACCTTCAAGCACCTTGAACCTTTACCTGGATACCTGAAGGCATCCTCTTAGTAGTTGCACTTGATGATGAATGCTCTAGCTAGCGGACCAACCATTCTTATGAATTCAATAGTTTAAATTAGTACCTCTTCAAATTGCACACCATAAACCCCATTCGATACATTTAATGTTAGGACTTGTAAAAATTAACCCCAATTTTTCCCACAATTAAACATGAGTTCTAGAGCCAATTAAGCGATATTACAATCTTAACATTACGGACTTATCTGTATACGTTTTCCTTGTTGGAACAAGTAATCTTCCGTAGCACACTCACTCTTCAATTTACTATCTCCGTTACCTTTAAAATCTTAGTAATAACTGAACAATTTTTAAATATAATATTTTTGTTAGCATTGCCAAGTATCCAGCATGCTACGTCTTGACCTTTTTGCGAACCCTATTCGACTTTACACCTCCACTTGTGCTAACTTATTTGCTACTTAAAATGCAATACAGGGTGACCTGTTGCAACCTAAGCTACAGTAGATGAAGTAAAAATTCATTACTTCAATTATTACCAAATTGATTAGTATTTGAATAGAAAATATGAACTGATGTTGCTAGACACTACCAATATCATTGATACATTGAACTCTTAATTATGCGGGCCAATGCTGGGTAAGGCGGGCGTAGATAATTGAAAAGCATGAATAACTAGACTAGGAATCAGTTTTTCTTTTGTTTTATTTTATGTGTTTGTAAGATATTATAGTTTTATATAAAAAATATTTAAATTGTCAGTTAGTATATCCATTCTGAACGGACCTACACCTTAAATAAGTTCTAGAATACTATAACAGGTTGAATGGCCTGTGTGTTACAGTGAGCTAAAAAGCCGTACTATAGATTTAACCAAATTAGTGGAGTCTTTACTGAGGAACCAGATTAAGATGTCGCCGAAAGAGGGCAGTAGCTTTTTCGATACTTAAAGTGTCAGAGACCTGACATTCTAAGACACACTACTGCGATATGGAAGGCAATGTGAAACCACTACATTACCTCACAAGTATGCAGAGTACTGAAAATATTTTTAATGTTAGTGATGGCATGCTCTTGAGAAAAGATTCCTGAGTTAAAATAATCCCTCGTTCAGATCTCCAGGAGGAGACTACTTCTGAGTATGTGATGGGCAAATTTAAAAAAAGAACTGGTAACATCCACTTGGATTTGTCTTATCACGCTAGACGATGGGTGGTCTACAAGATGACTAAGGATTATTTCCTATCTCCACAGGTAAAGAAAACCCTGTGTACACTTTCTTTCCCCTACTGATTTAAACTAAACATCAATAGAAAAAAAAACAACAAGACTTTCATTTAACCTATATTAGCAAACATGAAAACCATAGGATTCAACAATCACAACCAACACAAATAAACTAAGCTGTAACCTTAGTTGGTCAAATTGCGTATATCTATAAGAAAAGGAACATCTTAAATTTATTCTAGTTGCAGCAACATAAAAGTACATCTTAATAAATTATGTGTAAGTAATGGAACATATGTCAATGAAATGTGAAGCAAATAGAAAGTTAAAATTCTATAACATACAGCTTTACCTCGAATACAAGGTTCGACCAATCTTTTCATAGCAGACACGCTTGGGTATCAGTAATCCATAATCTAACTTCTGTTGCTAGAAAGTATTTCCTACAGAAACGTTTGCACTTGAATCCGCAAATACTTTCACGTTTGCAGCTTATTTCTACAAACTCAATTTCAATTTAGCATTATTCCAATTACTGATACACCGGTTTATCCACTTGACAATCATGCTTGTCGCTCAATAAGGTAAAAGCGCTTGTCTTCAAAGATTTGAATGAATTTAAATGTTTGTCCTTTCCATTATGCTATGATGGTACTTATAATGTATATTATTTCAGGGAATACCCAAATTTTAGTTATTCACACAGTTTGTATGATTTGCACTGAACTTGAGGTTGAAGTCAAGGGTTTTTTTGGTGCATGGGAATATATGTATTGCTATTTTTACACTGTCCGTTTAATACCACATCTACGCCTTGGGTTAGTTCCTACTTATAAAATTTTATGACGTTTTATAGTTTCCGTCTATTAAGTAATTTACAATGATTTTGTTGTCTTTACAATGCATGAGAATGTTTTCGAATCCACGTTCATGGGATGATTAATCGTCGAAAATATGTTTGTGTTTGCTAATTTGATGCCTCTTGTGAAGTCCCGGTTTTTAATTGCTGGTTGTAAAAAAATGTACTAGGTATTTTACTATTTATGTCCCAATTTAATATTATGAAGAAATAACCCTGGTAATAAATTGTGAGCTACCCAACTTCTATAAAATAGCACTGGTATTTTCTTATTTAAGCTGATGAACTAAGCAAAATTGACATGCTTTTTCTATATACAAATGTATGCTTAATTAACGTGCAAGCGCTACAGACTTTGTCAATAATAAAACCTTTCAACATACATCATTATTTATTACTATCACACTTATGGATTGAGATTTGCAATATTTAATTTCATTTTAGGATTGTCCAAAATAAAACAAATGAACTAATTTATAGAACAACCTGTTAACAAGTACTACTTTATAGGTAGAGTAATGTTTAGTTCAAAGTGATTGCATGCTCTCAGTATTAAAATAATTTATAATAGTTTAATTTACGGGTCTTAGTAATCGAAGTCAAACAGAACATAATTATACAATAATAACAACAGTCTACACGAGTTTATTATTCTTGAAGAAGATCGTATAGCATATTTTCAAAACACAAATTGTAAAAATAATATACATATATTGCTATTAGTAAAATAAATATAAATACCATGATTGAAAAGATCATTATGGCCCTCGCATCTTAATATCTCTCAGTGCTTCACACATTGGAATATAATTTAGGTGCATGATCCATAATAGCATACTTCTGGACCTTTATCTTTTTAGCTATTAATCCTTTAAATCTGTATTAATACTGCTTGGCCCAAATATTTAAAGGAAAGATATGTCTTACGATGGTATTATTTATTAATATCAAGAGCTAACATCTAATTTTGAACGAGTATATAAAAGACTTTGAACTAATCCTGAATAGTAACTTAATAACTAGCATGTAACTCAAGTACTATTATTTTATGTTCAGTTTTGGTTCCAGAAAATCTAGCTGACAATGAACCTAGAAACTCGGTAAAGTACCTTACTAAAATTCTGTATTCTGATAAAGTACCAAAAACCTCGACTGTACTAACAAGAATGGTTACCGGCTAACTCGGGAAGGGTGGTCTAAGTATTGGAACAGAGTCTGTGAATGCTTTTGTGTGGGAAATACCAGTCTTAATCAGGAAGTATCTTAGAAGCCACCTGATCTCGAAATACGGGGATTTTAGAGAAAAGGTCCAGAAGAAATAACAGGAGGATGCCAAAACCCGAGATCAGGAAAGTGATTCTGGCCTAAAATTCACATGAAGAATAGTAGAGTACACTAATGCTCAAACTAATCTAAAATGAACGTTAATAGTAAAAACACTAATATACTTATTTAAAAACTGCTAACTGAAAAGGTTTTCAAAATCCATTGCCAAATTACCTGTATATTAATCACGCCTCTAAGGTAATTGCAATATATTTTATTATATTAAGACTGGAAACTCTACCTTTACATTAGTTGTGGAAAACACCAATATAGGACTATTACACTAATATGTTTTACTACAAGTACATATAATCATTCTTAAACAAAAAAAAGAATCAAAATATATCAAACTTATTGGAAAACGTTTTCGGCAAACAAGATTACTTGCTAAGTTCTTAAACTAATAACAAGAATGTACTATAGGTATGTTTATAAATGTATGCAATTAGAAAAATATATATTCATTTACAATTACTGTAGGTTACAGTTGATAAAGTTTATTTTAAACACTTGATGAGTAATTTTTGACTGTAGATACAATATTTTGTATGAAGTCTCATTTCAAATATTTTAATAAATTATAATTCTTTGCAAGAAATATTTCAAGAACTCTTAGAATTAAAAATTGCTAATTTAATCTTAAAAAACAATGTTGTAATCATACATGGTAAGGAAGCTGATCAACCCAAACGCTCATAATTGCAGGACGTGCATTACCACATCAGTATCATTATATTTTCCATGAAGGAAACGAAGTAGTCATCCTAGAAAAAAAAGGAAGACCACTTTTAGGCAACAGTAGTTAGTTCCCTTCTGCCATGAGTAGTTGAGCTGATCAGCTCTCTAGTCATGTAAGTACTTATTGGGCTTCAGAAACTCAATATATTGTTTTGCCAATGACATTGTAACTGTTAGTCACGTAACGATTATTTATGGGTCTTCTTTTGGAAAAAAAGTTCTTTGAATAAACTATGTCACTACGTCACTATGCTGACACACAATTCAATTTACCATATTTATAAAAACCTGTACGTTATATGACATCAGAAACAACTAAATTCAATAATATCTTGGAAACAATTCATTCTAAGCCGATCCTGCACAACTTCTGGGACATTGTAACAATTTTATTTTTGGGTTGATAAATCCCTTCATTAAAAGTGCGAAAGTAATAAAACACTTTTATTAAATAAAGTCGTAATACGTTTAACAAGTAAAATAATACATTGAAACAGCATCTTGATTTATTAGTCTATTTGGGTTGGATGTCGGTGTATTCCACAGCCAGTCGCAGGCGCGTTTAGGTGTGACAACCTCCCCCTTTGGATCCTCCGACCGTCCGAGCGAGCGTGATAAGCACTCGGCCATACGTAGCAGAACTAGCAAGATGTATGAAAGAACGATGGCCAGTAACCTGCGTATCAATTTGAATGAGTGAGCACATTTTCTGAATAGCGCGCGACGGAAGTTTAGCCGACGAAAGATTAGGCGACGAAAGATTAGGCGACGAAAGATTAGGCGACAAAAAACATCACTACAATCTACGATGCAGTTAGAATTTTGAAAACTAGAATCGACGTTAAGAAAACCACTTCACTTTACGATGTGTACGGTGTACTTGGAAGATGGAAAGTTGATCTAATTTATAGAAGATCGTTTGTTGCACCGAGTGAAGATGCTACTTTGGTAGAATATATGCAGTAAATTTCGCATGGTGAAACAAGTACCTAATCCAGTCTAGGAATGCAGTTTTGTTTGGTTCGTAGTAGTTCTAAGAAATTCTTTTGTGTTTCACTCTAGAAACACGCTATTTTGTTCCGATGTGTAGAAGTACGAATTTGTTATTTGCTTCAACTATTGCTAAGCTGGATTTCCCAGTATCAAACTTAAAATTCACTCACTTGATTTTGTAAGAATATAAACTGGTAGTTACAATAACAGGTGTACCTACGTCACTTGTTTGTCTGAAATATGCTGCTGACACATGTATCCTTGAAAGCAGATGCTTAGCATTGTGTTACTACCACCTTTGAAAACAAGAATATTTTGTGATCATTTTCATTTTAAACTAAAATTAGTGCTTTTACTTAAAGAGAAAATTTGTATATTAACTTTGTAATGTAATCGACCTAAACAGATCTGAATGGGTTAGAATATCTTTGTGTAACAAGTTACACCTTGTTGTAATATATTTGATCATGAATAAGGTTGATAAACCTTACTTTAAACTTACAAAGTAATCCAAGTAATTATTTAATTTTGTTGCATTGAATTTTATTTAAAGAAAAAGAGATTCCTTTTAGTAAATTATTAGTCCAAGCTTAAAGTTTTTTATTTTGATCAAGTGTGATCAAACCTAACCACCGAAAATTAATATCTTTAAGAGTTGTATTTTTGATGCCAACCTTATATAGAAAATATTTTTTTTATATTTCTTTAGGTGTGTTTGCGGGACACAAACAGTGTTCCAATTCTATGTTGATCTAATTAATATACTTTCTTACAGGAGCAGCGTCTTATTCTGTTAAGACAGGTTTTTGTCAGCAAAGGCGATCTTTTTTTCTTTGGGTCTCCACGTCCGCCCTTAGAAATATGCCATGCCATTAACGTGAATCAATCCGGACTTGGTGGCGCCTATTTGTTTTAGTTTGAGTATAACCCCCAACAGATTTCGACTTACCCCCCCATTTCTCATAGCTCTACCCAAGGAATAGACCCCTAGTTACGTCGGAAGACTTCGTTTTGCTGACACCCAACTTCTTATGTCAGATATATGTGTTAAGAAGAGAAACACTTCACTAGCGCCCATGCGTGAGGCTAGCTGAGCCCAGTTAGAAAAATTGTTTCACTGGTGCCCATTTAAGAAAAACGCTTCAACATTTTTGAACAGTTGAATATTTTTTATTAACATGACTTTTCCATCATGAAGTTGTCTACTAAAGAAACAATTCTCCTAAAATTAGAAGTAACCAACCTGGTAGGGTATTATTCCGAACTTCATTGACTTATCGCATTAATCTGTTCGATTTATTATTCAGAAGTTAACTGTACCTACCCAAGTTGCATGTTGTCTTTCGATGGTAATCATCAAGTGCTTGACCAAAAAATTGTCTTCCGTCAATATACAATTCAAGATTATCTTTAGCAAAATTTGGACAAATGAATTGACTGCAAATTGAAATTGTGTTTTGTTATTTTTCTCTATTTAACATATGGAAAATGTATCTTACTGAAACTTTAACTAGCACCAGAGAAAAGGGATCTGTCCTTTTCTGGATCAGCATAAGTTTAGCATGTGAATCTTTTTTGTTCTAAGACGAAGATGTCATAGGCGTCAAAGTTATACCTTATTAACCAAATCAAATGAATCATAAAACTGTAGTAATTTAAAGTACAAAGTAACCATGCTGTTATTCTTAACCTTAGAAACCGCCATAATGAATTTGACAACCTTTGAGTATAAACAATGTGAGATATAAAAATAATTCTTCCTTAGATCAAGTATGCGTGTAACCTAAAAATTATATTAACCCTAACCTGATTTGTGAAATTTATCAATACGCAAATAATCAAAATGAAATATGATTATAAATCTTTCAAAGGAATGTTCCACGTTGTTTAGATATATCAGAGAAGTAAACAATGTCACTGAATATTTTTTCCAAAATCGAGATATGTGTGGTTATCAGATTTTTTCAGTCAGAAATAGCGTGAAGCCATAAACCAAATAAAACCAGGTTGATCGATCAAAGGCTTGAAACAGTTGTATAACAGACCAAGACTCCACACATCCAAACACATACAAGCATGGTTAGAATGTTGGGGTTTGGAGTTTAGCAACACCTTGTTACACGTGTTTTTTTCTATCTATCTACTCCACCTGATAGGTGGCAGAGTCACCATACAACAAAGGGGGTTCCTGTCTAAAATTCAAGCCCAGGGTAAAATGTATGGGAAGCAGCTTTTTGTACAAAAGGACCCTCGAATAAGATCTTCCAGCCAGCTAGGTTTCTTCAACTTAGGACAGAGCTATGAGCTGGGGTCGTAGGTTGGTATACGATAAAAAAGAGAATATTATGGACGCCACTGTATCTTAATAATAGCTGTAATATCTAACAATCCGAAGATAAGATACGGAAATCTTCGAAAAGAAAAAAAACATCTCCTGAGTAACCAAAACGTTAATACTTACTTACCTTTAACACTACAAGCTTGAATTGGAATGATGATCTCGTACTGTCTGAAAATATAACCACCTCAAGAAATTCCTAGAACCAGGGCTTCACTAGAGCCTAGTCAAATTACCACAAAAGATTTCAAAAATTAGCAATTGAAAAATATAACTCTATAATATTTTACCGAGAGAATGCTGATGGCTTTTCTCTCTATACTCATGAATCTTGTGAATTTGCTTGTACCAACTGTGAGAAACTATGATCAACTTCGATAAAAATAACATTTAGAATAACATAATCCATTTTCTATTTTGTTAAAGAAATATATATACATCTTTTATGCAACTTTATATACTCTATTGTTTCTGCAATCAAACTATCAAAGTATTTATACGTTATCTCTTATTACATAAGTGCATTTCAAAGATTTTAATTATTTATTAAAGTCCTTTAAGGAAGATATTGAGTTTTTAATTATAAGTAACAACTTTTTAATAATCACTAAAAAACGATCCTGTTTTGGTTTACAAACAAGTGTGTAAATGATTTGAGCTTATTATATGGAAGATTGAATTTGAATATTTATAAAATTTATACTTTGAACGAAAAGTCAAATAGCCTTATGGTACAAAATAATAACCTGTGTATTACTATACTTTCGAGAAAAATAACTGGATCATAAATTGTGACAAATAAGCGCTAAAATGTCGCCTGTTAAGTTACAAACAAATTCTTGTTTAACCTTTTTGATTCTCCGAAATTTATCTTTAAATCTTCAACGTTCTTATGAACATTATACAAATCAACCTGTTAAATATTGAGCAAAAAAATATTCACACCAATTTAAACTACTGTATAAATTTACAAAAAAAGCAACCACTATATTTCCTGTAGTTTCTTTGTTTAGAGAGAACTGAATAAAGAAATCACTCACCACTGAAGTTTGCATGACTTCTATCTAACTCCGGTAGCAACTATTTACCAATTCATTTGAGAATGAACTTTGTACCATCGCCCATCAATTTTCGTGTTCAACTCCAACTACAGATGCGCGTCCTTCACATATGCCTAGGACTACGAACTTGATTTCCATTCGAAAATGTATAAGGTTTTGCCTTACCAAGGGGGCAATTTATTACTCCTATGTGACCAGCTGAAAGGCACAAGGATAGATGATGAGGATTTTCTATAGATGTAAAGAGCCCACGGTAAGTTTCGGTGGAAAATGGCTCGTAGATGAGGAAACCTCCAAAGGCTAAGTGGCTAGTCGAGCTATTTGCTCTGGGTAGAACATGAGCTTTGGGTCGGGGTTGGACTGCGACCAAAAATATAGAGAATATGGCGCCACCAAATTTTTGTATACCAAGAAGACCTTACTTGAGTCTTTTGTATAAGGCGAATGCGGAAACCTATACTCAAATACCGCTATTCAAAATATTACAGGAACACAATCTCTATAGTTTTCTTACCCTATGGCTCGATATTGACCTTTAAAGATGCACTGCTACACCTGTAAACAGATAAAGACAAGTCCAGCACAGTTTGTGCACTCATTTCAAAAATTCATAATTAATTAGAATCAAACCTCATTCATTCCAACTAATAATAAGTCTTGACCAAAATGAAAATCTATTCCTTCAAG
Organism: Platerodrilus igneus; assembly: GCA_036346225.1. Classification (NCBI taxonomy): domain Eukaryota; kingdom Metazoa; phylum Arthropoda; class Insecta; order Coleoptera; family Lycidae; genus Platerodrilus; species Platerodrilus igneus. The sequence continues at coordinate 3,779,799 of JARFIW010001436.1, read as the reverse complement.
TTAAAACATTGACAAAACATCATCTTTAAAAAATTTGATTAAATAATAATAATGAGAAATATGTACTTGGTAATAATCAGCATCCCTCACAAATAGAATATAGTAGTTTTTACATTAGTAAAGTCTAGCAAAATTTATACTTGAAAATGATTAAATTTGAGTTTTTGAATAAATTAAATTTATATTACAACTTTATTTGGTCTTGGTAGTACTACATGGACCTCACATTCAATGGCAAAATATTCCAATTAATATTTAATGAAATGCAAAATGTAACAATTTAGTTCTCTAAGATAAAATAATTTGTTATTCAAATAATCACTTTAATTTTCGTTAAATCTGAAAGTTAACCTTTTCTATATTTATATCGACATCTACCATTTTTTGTTAGTACTAATGCAAAGATTAAAAGTGAAGCTTTATAGATTCATTACACCAAAGTTTAAAAATAACTTGTTTGTCATTCACATATTGAACTAGGAAATTTCCACGTGAACAAACAAAACTTATTTGTCTGCTATACCAAATGCTACAGCTGACGTATAAGAAAACAAATTACATACCAGATGTTAATCCATCTGAAAAATACTTGCTAGGTATAAGGACCATACCCGGAATAATAATTAATAATTTATAATCCTCTTGTTTCAGCAATTACAAATTAGGAATTTCCATTACCACACAAACCAATTAGCTGGATACTGAAAATCCAACAAAACATCACGTGCGTCCATTCCAAACAATTGAACCACGCCAGATTGATTTCCATATAAAGTTAAATTTCTAATAGTTGCCAATAAATTTTTCATTGATTGCCAAATAAATTTTATATATTTCTCAAATCAAAGTAAGCTTCTTAAATCAATGTAAGTTGCTTAAGTTATATAAGTTACACAAGTTGCACAAGTTGCCCAAGTTGCATGTTATCTTAAAGCCATTCAAAACAATTTAACGTCCCGTCTTATGCGAACATATAATGAGCTTCGCCGAGACGATTTCATCTTGAAAACGACTTTAAACTTTTGGTGCTTCCAACACGTGGTCTGTAACAACGCAATGTTCTTTGATTTAAAGAACAATTGACTTTCTCTAACAACAGCTTAGTTGGAAGTGTTCTATTGACGTATGTTGCCGTCTGACAACAGTTTCGATTTTACAATCATCAAAGGGAGGGAGCTCTTATAGTGACACTAACAAATGGCATTTTCTGTCACCGTTTAATTTAAAACTTTATACTCTCAAATCGAAAGCTTATATTGTATTCAACAATATATAATATTTATCACGTAGAGTGTGTAGCGTTATTATATTTAAATTGACTATTACCGAATTAATTAAATTAGATATTTGTGAAAATATTGCTAGAAAATAAAATTGTTACAAATGAACGCTTAAGTTTTTGTTTGTTCACAACAGGGGCATCTAACACTTCAACTTTGAAATACTTAGTAACAAAAACTTGCAGTACAAAAATTAAGAACCATTAATTTAAATCGAAAATGAAAAGAATTACACACCGTGATGACATTGCTTCAAAACTATAATCATCTCAAGGGTCGACTAACAAAAGAAGAATACTAAACAAAAATTTTTTCACGACTCTCTAACATCTACCCAAGTGATGGTTTCTCCTTTAAATGTAAGGGGATTCTCCTTTTCCAAGCCACGTGCCTGTTAGACTCCATGACATCAAACAACTCTACTCGACCACGTGTCGAAAAACTGTGTCTGATTACATTCTCAAATTAAAATAGACTAAAGTGTTTTACTACGCGAGCAAGCACAGTGAACCGAATTCTTGCATCAACACATTTGCAAGTATAGGGGAACCAAAATGCTACATTAAATTTATCAACACAGATGGAGTTCTACAAGATAACGAATAAATATTATACTAATTGAATAGAAATTTATACTTTCAATACCATAAGGGATATTTGTAAATTAATAATTATAAAAAGGCGTAAATTAACTGGGAATGAAATCGTATTCGTTACAACCTGCCCAGTGATTTTGCCCACTTTGGTGATTTTAAGAATTTCTTATCCGTGATTACTAGATTAAACAGCATCAGAAACTGCAGTTTTGTGCTATTTTATATGTATATGTTCACATTTCATAACGGTTTTAAATTAGTGAAATCGTAAACGGTAGCAATGTGTGAAAGTGTAATTTTGTAGTTCGATTTCAAATATTTTTAAAGAAATTTCTTCCTAAACATTTTTCATATGTACCTTTATTATCGGATCAGCCTTGCAATTGTTTTATGATAGACAAGAAAGCAATGTTTTACTGTAATAATCAATAAAATGTGTTTTTTATGATAATCTTGAAATATTTATTTTTTATAGGTGGCGATTCTCGAGATGAATTTTATATGGGACGTGACAACGGAAACATCCTACTAGCACAACATTTAGATTGGGAAATTCAAAATGAATATACTCTTAATATTAGTGTAACAGATGGTGTTCATACAGTATACACTACATTATTTGTGACCGTGATAGACATAAATGATCACAGACCTGAGTTTACAGAACAGTTGTATAAAGTTGAGATATCAGAAGCTGTTCCTGTCGGTACAGAAATACTACGTTTGAAAGCAACTGATAAAGATGAAGATAGTAAATTAGTATACAGTTTACATGCTGCCAGAAGCTTAACTTCGTTACAAACTTTTAAATTAGATTCTATATCTGGTGCTATAAGTTTAGTAACTAATCTTGATAGAGAGTTGTTAAATGAACACTTACTAACTGTGATGGTGCGTGATGGTGGCACACCAGCTCAACGTAACTTTGCTAGAGTTTTAATAATTGTACATGATCACAACGACCATACTCCCCAATTTTCAGAACAGATTTTAGTAGGACGTGTATTTGAATCTGCGTCAATTGGCAGTGCTGTTCTACGTGTATTTGCAATAGACCATGACAAAGGGGAAAATGCACATATAACTTATTCAATTACATCTGGTAATGTTGGAAATGTATTTAGCATTGAATCAGATTTAGGTATTATACAAGTTGCTCGAGAACTTGATTTAACAACTGCTAAAGAATACACGTTGTATATTAAAGCTATCGATCATGGAAATCCACCCTTATCATCCACAATACCTGCTCATATTATGCTAGCTATGGCTGATAATGCACCACCTAAGTGCAGCAGCAAGGAAGTAACTGCTGAGATTTTTGAAGATCAACCAGTTAATAGTTATGTGGCACATTTAAATGTTCGAAGTACTTCATCATTGCAGTTTGATATATCTGGGGGAAATACTGATGGGTCCTTTATTGTTGGACCTAATACTGGTGTTGTAATAACACAACGAGAATTAGATTACGAAGTTACTAAGTTTTATAATCTCACAATTACTGCTGTAAATATGGTAAGTCTCATTTGTATAAATTTAGGTACATATTTTTCAAATCTAAAGACAAGACATACATAATCGTTACTTAAAAAATAATAGCTTCTTTGGCACCTTGAATATAATTATCAAATTAAGGATTTCATGTCAGTATAATTTATTTAAAGATGACAAGTAAATATTACTTTCGTAATTACGAAGTAGGTATTTTTCTCGTGATTTCGAATTGAAAAATACTTTAGTCAAATTTGTATTCAAAGCACTTATTTTCCAAAATATTATTTTTGGGCAATTTCCAATGGATTTATGTTTCATTTTTTTATATATATTTTTTATATATATATTATATATATATTTTTTTATATATATTTTATATATACAGCATAACGATTGGGTATATTGGAAGCAAAACTTAATGTGTGCGAATGGAATCGAAATATTTGCAAAATGCAACTTCAAGATTTCTTGCATTGGAATCAAAGCTACTTTTATAATCTAAATATGATATATGTCCGTTCTAATTCATGGTTTTCTAAAGATCATTTTATTTGTCATTTACGTTAAATCCAAATTTATAATTATTTACTTTAGATTTATAGTGAGTAGCATACTTTTTTTATAAGACACATATTTGACAACATAATTTTTAGCTTTTTCTGCGCAATTACTTCTGTAACATATCAATCGTAGTTCATTCATTTTTCATGCCTTTGTTTACAGCAGTATGTCGTCTGATGTCGATATTATATATATATATATATATATATATATATATATATTATTGTGTAAGGGAGGGGGTTAGAAGGTTTCTAAAGGTATATTTGTATTAATAGGGGTGTATGCCAAGCGATAGGGTCAATATTTCAGATTTAATAATTTAAAAACTATAAATTTTGCTATACTTTACATACGTTAAAGTATGTACCATTTCAGATTGAAACTTATATGCCAAAAGGTAGTAACATGACTTTATGACGTTGATATAATGCACGGTACTTGAGGTTTTATACTGAGTTGATATTTCATGAGCCAGTTGAGAGTACATTTGCCGTCGGAAAGCCGGACGCATTTATGGATATCTGCAATATAACAAAGCGTCCAGGTCGTGTATGAATTATTTGGTTTTTCCTTTTTATAGAATCAAACTTTTAGACGAATTGTAAATCAAAATTTAAAGTGAATCAAAATGTAAAAGGTTATTGGAGTTTAGTGAAGTGTTTTGGACCAATGGTAGAAATTTAAAATTATTATAAAGACTATAGCGAAGGTATGTTGGACACTGAAAGATAGGAGATTTGTTATTGGATGTTATATATGTAAAAAATGTTATTGTAGTAAGCTAAGTTTGTTTAGTTAATAACTAAGCGATATAAATAAAAGGACTTCTTTTTAAAATTTGTTCAGATACAGACCTATTTATGAAACCTGCGTTAAAATTGTAAAATAGTTTTGAAATAAAAGTTTATTTGTGTATTCATCGAGTATTATTTAATCCAAGTATAAAAGAAAGTATATAAAGTGTTTAAAAGTGAAAAGGAAAGTCAGCGTGTATGTAAAGAAGATTTTGGAAGTGGTTATTGATGTAAAGGAGAAAGCGACGGTATATTATTTGAGAAGATTAGTGTTGGTTTTGGGATAGATTTGGGTATTACGGCAGCAGGATATTGGAGTGGATAAAGAAGGCATCGACGACGTAAAGAATTTTGGGATTGATTTGAGAAGATATAACGGCAGAAGGACATCGTATGGATAATTGGTATAGCAGGATTAGGAGTGATTTGTATTAAGACAGCGGGATTGATTTGGTTGTGCGAAGAGAGAAGTAAGCGGGATACGGAGCAGAGGAACAGGAGATAGGAATACGGCGAGGAAGAATTGACGCAGGAAAGTAGATAAAGGTTTTACTAAATTCTAAATTGGGATAACATTATTTCAGGTTTGGGGTATCAAAATTGTTTTACAAACACCTGGAGGCAGTGCGCAAGAGGACAATTTTGGAGAATCTTGTGTAAAAGTGCGTACGGCGATTCCGAACTTGAGCCAGCAGTCAAAGGAAGGCCTTCAGCGCAGTATATTTCTGGTAAGTACCGTGAATATATTAGAACGTCAGAAATTAAAGTCATAAAAATTACATAAATTAATTTGACATCAGGCATCGTTGATCTATTAAGATTTGGCATATCAAAATAAATTTAGTACATTTCAAAAGTGGTAAAACAAACGAGGGTGCAGTTTGGTTGGGTATTGCACATCTACTCACGATTGAACCCACGGTGAGTAGGTGAGAAAACCCTGAGATTAAAGTTTCAAATAGTCGAGGCATATAAAATATAGTAATTAGTAAAAGAAAAACCAACCAAACGTTTGCTAAAGCACCTCGATTTGAAATCATTGTGACGACGACAAAAGTCGTGTAATAAAATCTTGTTTAAAGGAGGAGTAATAATTATATTATATAAAAATAAAATATAAATCCAAGAATATATATATATATATATATATATATATATATATATATATATATTTATATATATTGCTGTGTTTTTAGCCCCAGCATTGGGCTGTCATAAAATTGCTGTGTTATTTTTCCGTAATATTACTATTGAGCCCCACGATTTGGCATGTCATAAACTTCTGTGAAAACCCCCTTGATTGGATGTACCATAAAATTTACTAAGAAATTAGCTTTTATTATTTTATGATTAACGAGCCCCTACGATGGGTGTCCTAAAATTGATGTGATTTTTATTGAATAATAGAGCCCCAGCGTTTGGGCATCATAAGATTTCTGTGATATTAGCCCTGATTCCTTTATTATTTTAAGCCCTTATGTTATAAATGTTAAATTAGGCTTTTATCCTGAATGGATCTTATTGAATCAAATAAAGCAATTTCATAATACACAATATAATGATTGATAATATTTACAACTCCCAAAATTTTCCTTTTCTACAGAATATCTACATATAACAGATTTATGGTTTTCTGAAAGTCAGCAAAAATATCCTTTACTAATTTAGGGACCTTCGAACGTTCCAAGATACCTATTTCCTTGTCCTAAATTGTTAAGTTACCCTTTTTGTTGACTCTTACAAATACACAAGTGTGATAAATATTAATTTAAAACAGTTTTCAAGAATAAAGTGTATTAAGATTGCTAAGCTGGAATGGGTTCTGTAGTTCCATTCTAGTCCATGATCTGCATCCCCATTCTATGTCCTCTTTCCTTATTAATGTGCCTGCCCCCTAAATTGTTTCCAAGTCAGAATATATCCAAATTAGAATACTTTTATTTTAAACCATCTCCAAAATTTGAGTATGTTCAAATTTCGGAGTCCCAAATTAAAGTCGTTCTAAATATTCCAAATTAAAGCCATCCTATTTGAAATTAGAATTAAAAGTCGTCTATTTATCCAGATTGAAGTTAAAATTAAAAGTCGTTATTATCCAGGTTGAAGTTAAAATTAAAAATCGTTATTATCCAGATTGAAGTTAAAATTAAAAGCCGTTATTATCCAGGTTGAAGTTAAAATTAAAAGCCCTGTTTTATTACTATTAAAAATTGGTTTTAATTAAGTCGTTTTACTTACGTCTTATTTATAGATCGGCTTCTTTTTGTTACATTAATTCTCGCACTTTTTAACTCTTATTTTTAATTCACTGGTTACGTAAATTCTTAACACTTTTGAACATGGTCGTAGCTCAGTTTCAGTATAGACTAACTTGTCACTTCGTCATTATCGTATATATAAGCCGTTCCTCCACCTGATTTCATTGGCTTATTTACGTTCTGGGACGACACTTCTGCCTTTATCTTGTATACTTCGCGATTTTTACCAATTATTTAGTTCAAATCTTGCAATGTATGCCTCTACTGTCATGTACGCCTCTCACATATCGTGGTATAATTTGAGAAATTCCAACTTTTGCCTTTTACTAAGTTACGTATTCGAATGTTTGTTAGATTTTATCATCTAAATTGAATCGCCTGGTGTTGTTTATTTCGATAGAATATTGGATTTTTGAACAAATCTGATTTCTTCCAGTCAGGTACGATTTTCTAATAATGAATTATTTAGAATGCGTGTACGATGATATTTCAACGCAATTGTTACATCTTTGCAATGCCAATTTATCTAGGTTTCCCGGTGATTAAATTTTTATGCAAATTGTTGCGTTTTAAAATCTTATCTTTACTTGTAAACTACTCTTAGACCTCTTTATGTACTTATGCATTTAATCCCGTGTATTTTATATACAGTGTGCTCTCAATTAACAATATGTAGGGTGACCGATTTACTCTTATAATTGCTGAAATTGTGTGCTTTTCTTGAACTGGAAGTTGTATTTCTTTATTCTACGACCCCCATGACTTAATCTACCCCTAAACTACCCTATTATCATAGGAATATATATATATATATATTGCTGTGTAACCTCACCATTATTCGTGAACTAAGGTTTTCGAATCGAGCCCCAGCGTTGGGCCGTCATAGTATGCTGTGTATCCTACAAAAAGCCTCACCAGAATAAAAAAAAATATTCTAGCCTCTCGAACTGGAAACCTAGATTTGCTGTGATTCTCGCCCTGTTGAATCTCTTCTGATAATCGCCTCTTTACTCTTTCCGCCTCGGCTGCTCCCCTAGATAACTTTCATCCTGATTCATAAAAAAAACAAACAAATTCCTACCACAAACATCAACGTTAAATCTATTTACATCAATATTCATAATACATTAAAATTTCAAAATTAAATTTTAGCATAAATTTCAGTATCATAAAATTTCAAGTTTAAATTTGTCATCATTTTTAATTTGCATCCAGAATTAAAGTGATACATACTAATTAAGTTACAATATGTGCAGACCTAAGTCTGAATAAAAGGAGCATCTTCCACCCCTTTACGTTAATTAAACAGGTTAGTCTACTTGAGCTCAAAGACAGACCCAAATTTTCATCATAATCAAAACATAAACTGCTAAATACTCCTTTTTACTTAAACAAGAAAATTTTACCTTAAATTCAAAATTTGTTGTTTATACAAATTCACTACTGTCCTTTTTTTTTATCAAATAAATTATAAAGATATCCAACACACACCAAAACATCAAAGTTCGAACAAAATTGTATAATTTACCTGAAGGTTACTGCACTAGTGGCTTCAATGTACATCGTCCTTGCTAATTTCACCATTCCAACTGGGTTATGTTTCCGTCCTCAGATTCCTGGTCGCCTTTTAAAATTCATCTACAACACCATTCGTTTAAAAAGTTTCAGGGCTTCTCAGGAACGCATCTATGTATATCTAAATCTTGTTTCGTGGATCCAATCACGTTTACGAATAACATTTGATTATTAACATCCCCGAAAAATAGCACTGAAATTCATAATTCTTTCACGCTATACCCAAAACTGCCTACTTTTGTTTATTCATTTATCGTTACAAATTTGGATAATTGGTACAGTAATACTCGCAAATATAACTAGACTTTATTACCTTGCATCTTCTTTTCTAAGTGCACTAATACATAATAACTTGTATCGTAGCACGTAAAGAGTAAACTGTTTTAAAGTATTCAATAATCACAAAATATAAGAGCAAACTGTTTAAAGTATTGAATCAAAATCGAAAATCTAAGAGAGCGAAACTGTTTAAAGTCCGGGTTTATATAATAGCTCGCCTGTACGTCGGTTTTGTCCCGCGACGGCCAGTTTTCAGAATTTCGCATACTATGTTCCCTTTTCGATAGTCCGGCACAGCGATTCTAAAAATTTGCACACGCGCCTGTTGAAAATCTAAGAAATTTTCACACGACACGCAACGCGTCTGCAAACAACTAATTAATTTTGTATAGAAATCGTTACGTTTACACCTCTCATATCTGAATCTTCTTTCCACCAATCGCAAACCCAGTGACATTGCTCAAATCACGCCTTCTATTATCCGTGTCTCGGTTTTGCGCGTTTTATCCATCTCTTTCTACCTTTATCTGAGTGGTACAAATCGATTTTCTTTATTATGGGCTATTTCAATCCACGTGGATTTGCGACGTGACTTACTTGAGTTAAATAACCCCGTATCTAGCCTTCCCGTTAATATAAGCTACGGTTTATCCGACAGTTTGCAATATACGCAGAATTTTCATGTTTATCTATTCAAATTTATTAGAACTTTGATATTTAAAAATACGCAAGTGTTCAATCGTAATACTTCTACGTATTTTAACCTTCTTGATAGATTTGTATGCTAGCAACGCGTCAAATATTTGGTATTACTGGGTTTTTGAAAGCTTTTATGCATATTATGTATTACTAATGGTTCAATTAACTCCAATTAAAATAATAATGAATGGCATTGACTTCTACCCTTTAATTTTTATCGAATACTTGTAATTAAAATATTTACCTACCGCGTGAGGGTATCCAATTAATAATAAATAATAAATGGGAAGGACCTCTAACACTATAGTACCCTCACGTTTCGGGACATTGCCTCGCGGCTGCTGCAGTCGGTGAGAAGTGGAGGTTCATTAAACAACAACACACTAAGACAAAATTCCAATTGTTTTATTAAACGGCCTACTAACTAACTTAACCTAATTACATATGCATACAAAATTATACAGGAATTAACAATATTTACAAAAGGGCGCCACCATGGGAATCAAACGGCCCATGGACCGATCGCGGTAATAGCTCTCGTCGCACTTTGTTCGTGGCGATGAACTAAGATTGCAGGACAGAAAATACGTCACTTCACAGGGACAAATGTTATTAACTCTCCGGCTAGCAAAAACACAACTTAACTAAACAATTCTAAAGTCCTTATTTTATTAATATTACAACAGTTCTGGGTGCAAACACCCCAATACATATAATTAATTAACGCTACCGTAGTCTAACTAACTTGCATACTGAAACGACCTTCCTTTAATCCCGGGGTCATCAATGACAGGCAAAACACGACCTTCACACGGGTCAAATAGTACAATAACGGAATTCGTGGCTTAGTTATTACAAGCCTCGGTCAACGTCGAAACACAATAAAATAAGAAACCCTTCAAAAGATGCGGTCTTTAACCATAACCTAACGGGATAAAAATTACTGGAACGGAGATTTAACCCGAAGTTGTATGTTATGAAAGCCGACAGATATTGTATTTAAACAAATAAATGACTTATGATGCATAACACAACTTTGAGTTCATAGTAATACCATATATAATAATTACTTACTCAGAAAAATAAACTAACTTTGAACATAACGGCACGCACTTGAATTCAGAGAAATAAAACACTTACTCAATCTTGCAAGACCGCGAGCTTCAGACTCTGACGCGTCTGGAAATAAACAACCCCGATTCCCACCGGCTGGCATCCTTATATACATTTAAGTTAATTGAAAAATAACCCCTTTCTTGGCTCCCATACTCGGCTTAGGATACGCCGGTCGTAAATCTTTAAGATTAATTAAACTGCCAATTGCCTAAGATAGCCACACAAGTAGCTCTCGGAACTAATTTTTAGTTGAGTGTCCCGCTAATTGAAAAATTCCTTCCGACCACCCAGACATAAATAGGATCCTAAAGCATGATTGACATCTAATCATAGATAGCAACTAATCTGACATGTTTAGTGCCCTTAAAGTAAGTGCCTTTAGAAAACTGATTGACTCTTGGATTATATCTTCCTGGAAACTTCGCTAGGCCGCTACTTGGGTAGTCTTGAAGCCGTTCGCTCCATGACCTTCATTCTAATAATTAGAATGCTAAAATTAAACTAGAAAATAACTATTTTTAGAATTCATAGAACTAATTAGAGCGATATTAAAACAGTATGTTACATACTAACCAAATATCAATCATTATCTGTACACTCCGTTTAACACCCGTTACCCAAAAATTGAATCAATTAATATAAATTTTGCACGTAATTTCTATTTGTTTCTTGGAACAATTAAATTAAATACACGTTGAGCATTTTAATTCTGCTTCTTTTTATAGAAAGCGTCTAGTGAATAATTTAAATCCCTTATTTTTAATGAAACGAATAAATTTTTATGCTCCACGTTTTAATAACGCGTATTATCTAAAATTCTATACAAACTTTACATTCTAATTGAATGATTTAAATCTTTACACTAGGCATTTAATTACGCGTACTTTTTCCCAAAGCTTTCTTATACACGGTGATTAAAATTATTTGATGTCGTTAATTAATTTTCTACCCTGGTCTAAATATTAGTAATATATATATATATATATATATATATATATATATATATTACTCATATTTAGACCAGGGTAGAAAATTAATGGATTACATCAAATAATTTTAATCACCGTGTATAAGGAAGTTTATTAGATAATACGCTTTATTAAAAACCCGTGGAGAATAAAAATTCATTCGTTTTATTAAAAATAAGAGATTAAAATTATTTACAAGACGCTTCATATAAAAATAAGCAGTTTTAAAATGCTCAACGTGTAATTTAATTATTCCAAAGTAAAGAATCAAATGGAAATTACGTGCAAGATTTATATGAATTGATTCAAGTTTGGGCAACGATTATTAAACGAAACGTACAGATAATAATTGAATATTTAATTAGGATTCACTAAAAATTAAAGAGTATTAATTTTAATTGAAGTTAATTGAACCGTTAGTAACAGATAATATCTATAGAAACTTGTAAAACCCAAGATTATAATACCAGAAAATAAAGCTCTGAGAATTAATATTATTTTGAACACCTGCGTAGTTTAAATATCACATACGGCGTAAATTTTGTAGATAATTAATAGTTTCAAAGAATCTTGGAGAAACCGGGGCTTAATATTCACGAGAATGTGCGATACGGGGTTATTAAACCCAGATAACAGTCCACATGGACTAAAATATAATCGATAATAAAGAATATCAATTTGCACCAATACGAACAGGTTAGAAAAGGAAAGAGAAATGCGTCAAGCAAAGACACATATAGTAAAAGGCGGGATTTAAGCAACGTCACGAGGGTCACAATTGGTTGAAAATAGGATGCAAATATCAGAGGTAGAAACAACAATTTCGGTATAAAAGTCAATTAGTTATTTCTCGGACATGCTTGCGTGCCGTGTGTTGAAATTTCTGAGATTTAAATGGGACGAGTGAAAATTCGTAAAATCGACGCGCGAGCGACAGACTGGGAACATAGAATGAGGAATTCTTTAGAATTACCCGTTTTGAGGACAAAAGCGACGTGCCGGCTTTTTGCTATATATACCGAGATGAATATAAACAAGCCCTCTTAGACTTTTGACGATTCGATGCGTTAAAAGCTCTTACATCCGCGACTTGATTGAAGATGTTAAACAGTGCATTTTAGTTTGATAAAATAAATTAAAATTTTGCTCGTATATTTTAGTGATTCAAAATAGTTTGTTATTTACGTGCTAACATGAATGTACTTCAGTGCACTTAGATACAAGGTAATAAAATTTAGTTTCACTGTACCAATTAGCAAAATTTACAACGACAAATGTATACACAAAAGTAGGCAGTTTTGGCGTATATTGGTGAAAGAAGTATGAAGTTATTTGCTATTTTTCGAGGGTGTTAATAATTAAATGGTTCAAATACGTGTCTGGATCCACGAAACAAGGGTCAGATATACATAGATGAGTTCCGGAAAAGCCCAGAAACAACTTCAAATAAATGGTGATGGAGAAAATTTTAAAAGCGTTGAGAATTAGAAGCCGTAAATATAATCCTGTTGGAATGGTGTGATTAACTAAAGGGACGATGTACTTTGAAGCTACGAGGACAGTAACCTTCAGGTAAATTATACTATTTTGTTTGACATTTTTGTGTGTGTTGAATAACTTTATAATTGATTTACTTTAAATGGACATTAGTGAAATTGTACTAACCATAAAATTTTAATTTTAAGATGAAATTTGCTTGTTGAAGTAGAAAGGAGTATTTAGTTTTGATGTTCGGTAATATGATGAAAATTTGGGTATGTCTTTGAGCTCAATTAGACGAACCTGGTTAATTAACGTAAAGGGGTGGTAGATGCTCCCTTTATACTCAGACTCCGGTCTGCTTATATTGTTATATTAATTAGTAGGCATCCAACAAGGACTTTAATTTTGGATGCACATTAAAAGGATCATAAAATTAATCTTGAAATTCTTTTGAAAACTGAAATTTATGCTGAGTTTTAATTTTGAAATTTTAATGTATTCTGAATATTGATGTAAATAGAGTTAACGTTGATGTTTTTGGTAGGAATGTGTTGTTTTTTTTTATGAATGAGGAGGTTTATAACATTAGGTGAGCAGCCGAGGCGAAAAGAGGATCACAGCCGTTTATGACGCCCAATCTGTGGGACTAGAATTTTTTTGTTGAAAGGACCCAGTTCCCGCTTTCAAAGGAGTATATCACAGCAATATATATATATATATATATATATATATATATATAATAATAATAATAATAATTCTGCCCTTTAGTTGTTGAACCAATAACAATGTAGTAGAATGCCCTTGCTAGCTCTTAAAAGAATCTCTCCTCAGATAGTAGATATGAAAGCTTCTTGTAAAGTTTGTGCAAAATCTTGGTGTAACATTCTGTTATCAAAAGTTAAAGCATAAGCAAATAGTTTTAATTAATGCGACATGTACAATTGTTTTAATGATACATTCATTAGACAAGTTATTTTTAATCAATAATTTTTATGAGCTTCAATTTAAGTTAAAAAAATGTAGTGTTGACTACTTTATCAACGTTATTTTATTCTTCAAATAATGAACGTTTTACAAAGTCTGAATTATCAAAATGGTTGTTTTTACATCGCAACTTAAAATTTTGCCTTACAAAGGACTAAGTTAACAGACTGGATTTGGATTTGTTTGTGCACAAAAATCTCTATTATTAGCAACAAAAAAAATTTTTAGTTAAAAAAACTTAAACGACTTTCCTACATAGACAATTATTTTATAAGTAACTTTTATTAAAACCGTTTTTAATTTGGGTGTCTAATAGGGGAGAAATTTGGATCTTTAGAAATTTCAAGATGGCCGTTACTATGATGAGCTCTTAAACTGTTTTGTAGGATCATCAACTACAATGATATCCACTTTAGTGCGTAGTGAAGAGCCCAATACATTTATTTTATAATCACTTCATGGTTTGCGTCAAATTATTTTTGCCTTGGTCTATATTAATTTAATGTCTTTATTCAAAAATTCTGTATTGGAAAATATGTAACATATAACAAATGTATTCTCTAACACTTTATCTCAATGTGATCGTTTTAGGCAAGTGCAGCAACAACATGCAACGTCATTGTTCATATTCTGGACAAGAACGATAATGCTCCCAGATTTTTACAAGCCAATTACTCTGGTGTTATAAGTGAAGCAGCTCCAGTGGATTCTTTAATTATCACAAACAACAGTGATCCATTAGTTATTAAAGCAGTCGATGCCGATTCTGAAGTAAATGCATTGTTGCATTATGATATTGTAGAAACATTACCACGAGAATATTTCCATATTGATGCAACTACAGGCGCTATTAAAACAAAACGCTTTTTAGATCATGAACTATATAGCTCATTTACATTCCATGTTCAAGTTTCTGATATGGGTAAACCAAAATTATCATCTGATACAACAGCACGAGTTGATATTGTTGTAACAGATATTAATGATTCGCCACCGAAGTTTTTAAATTCCGTTTATAATGCAACTGTACTTCTACCAACATACCGCAATGTTGCTGTTATTCAAGTAAATGCAACAGATCCGGATAGCTGTGACGTTAACTCATTAAGATATGATATAATAGAAGGGAATAAAAATAACATTTTTGGAATAGATTCTCAAACAGGTTTAATTACAATACTAGACCCTGATAATATGAAATCGCAACATAAACTTCAAGTTCGTGTTTCTGATGGGAAATTTTCAAATGTTGCTAAACTTTATATTAAAGTTGAGCGATCTGAAAACTCTGGACTTACATTTCAGAAGACAGTTTACGAAGGTGTTGTAACTGAAAATTTTACAAAAATTACAACGGTGTGCGTTGTTAATGTTCTCGGCAGTGCACTTAATGAACATATAGAGTTTAGAATCTTAAATCCCAGTGAAATATTTAAAATTGGTTTGACGTCAGGTGTTGTTCAGACCACTGGAATTAAATTTGACAGGGAAGTAATAGACCATTATGAATTAATTGTGGAAGCTCGAAGTGAAACACCAGAGACCGAAAAGCCGCGGATTGCTCATGTTATTGTAAACGTTACAGTTATCGATGTTAATGATAACTGCCCCATGTTTGTTAATTTACCTTACTATGCTGTTGTATCAGTCGATGATGAGAAAGGTAGCATTATTACGAAAGTACATGCTATTGACATGGATAGTGCTGAAAATGGAGAGGTAAATATAATTTATTAGTTTATATAAATGTACGATGTTTTTGTAGGTCCGATATGAGTTAATTAAAGGTCATGGAGAACTTTTTAAAGTGCATCGAGAATCTGGTGATATTGAAATTAAGCAAAGTCTAGAAGGACATAATCGTGAATATGACTTACTGATTGCTGCATATGATAAAGGTACATTCTACTTATTTAAGTTATTTAAACATTTTTATCCCATTTGAAAGTATAGTATTTGTTAACAATATCGAATGGCACCGAGTAGGTGTAAATGAACTTTATTATTGAAGATTACAACACAACTATCTTATCAGAAACAAAAATATCTGATTATAACATACGTGCAAATTGATACTAAATATACAAGAAATTTTTACTTGCAGATTTCAACGTGCCCACTGAAACGTCACAAAATCTTTATTCGTAATTTTGTTGCAAAACGGCCATGTCTAACAAAAGTTTAATTTTTGTTTACACATCATCTGGCAGCATCAAATATTGCAAATTAACTATATTGATATCGAAACCTATTACTGGTAATAATAAACTTACCTTAGTTCAACACGTTACCGTACAGAGGTCACAATAATATTACACAAATTCTCAATGCCAAATAAACAAACAACTCAATGAGTAAATCAGGCTTACCTTTTGAAATCCAGATATTTAAGATAGGTCCAGCTAATGGTGACATCCTTGTCTTTCGGAAATATTTCTGTATGGCAAATGCTATGTATTAGTCATTTCGCTCGTACATTAAGGTTCTCTTTGGATCGGCGACTTGTATCTGCACAAATTGGCAGCGGCAATTGTAGAACTAACCTATAACATTCAAAACAAAGATTAGGTATTTAGACAGAGGGAACGGTAGGATAATGACTCAGGTTGCACCGCCACACTCACTTTCATATTGTCTGTGTATTACGCTCAGCCCTCCCAGTAAACCCCCAGGCAAGTAAATATATTATTTTAAAACACTTATCCCGATATTTACATAGGCGTCGATGTCCTCAGGGGCATCCCCTGTTGTTGCCCTGTTGTGGATTGTTGCTCCTTATTATATTACCGTAAACGAGGTATATGAGACACAAAGACAGTTGGTAACGCTAATCTATAATGTGGAAATTAGCGCGCCTATCTGTCAATGACGTCACACACTATGCAAATTATTACACGTAAATGACGAAATATGCAAAATTCATAAAATGTATTATAAAAAAACGGAGTACTCACATGAATAGGTAAAGCTTCCTACAAAATCACTTTCTTCAGGGTTGCTCGTGGCTCCCTACCGGATTATTTAAAGATGGTTCTCCGGGCGTCCTTTGGGATTATTTAAACATGGTTCTCAGGGCGTGGACTGCTGCCAGGTCAGGTTGCTTCCAGATTTGTATCTTCTTTCTGTATGTAGAGGTAACGACGGGAACGGGTTTATAGGGAACGATAAACAAAGATAAGCAAGAGAAAAAGGAATCTACATAATAAAAATAAAGATAGATACCAGACCCAACACCACTCTTGTCGACGTTCAAAAGCAAAGTCCAAGTCCCAGCGCCTTGCGGAAACTCTCCCCTTTTCTTTTCCCACACGCCGGCGCGAAGTCTCGCGTAACGCACTTCTGAAGTGACGGAAATACGCGCAACAAGTCTTTCAAATTTATGGCGCGAAACTCCCGCACTTATTTAAAAATGTCTAGTGCCAAATTTTTGGCACGTAACAATCGCAACAAAGCCATAAAAGAAAAAACTTAAAAAAAGAAAGACTGTTAGCATTGTAACATCTTAAAATTTAAATCCTAGCTACCCTACGTAAATCCTAACTTAAAACCTACAAAATGTTTATTTGAGGCGCCACCTGGTTTTTTCGACCGGTAACACGTCTTCCGAAGTACCAGGAAACGGAATACGTAGCCCCATTGTCTTTGAATACATTTATAATCGACAGCACAAATTTGTTGGGGAGCATAAAATACTACTTAAGGTAAAACAAATGCGACAAGTCGCCTAACCTATATACTAAAACTAACAGTAAAGTTTCCTACATGCAAACGCACATGAGCTTTGCATCAAAACTATTTCCTTGTTGGCAAAAAGTGCCCAAATTTAAAAATGTTCATAAGAGTGAGTTACTCTACACTCTAGCAAATTTTGTTACTGGTACTCTGGTTTAATAAACAATACACATCAAAACTTGTCCATGACATGGTTGTGAATCAACAACTTTACCAAAGTACCACCTTACTAAATCCTTACATTGCTAACCTAACAAATTACATTTCTACATCAGGTTAGCTTTTTCACTTAATTTCAAGAAAAATAATTCCCACGTCTGGTCATAAATACCAAACGTTAGGAAGATAAAAAGATAAAACAAGATCTCAAATTGTTGTCGAAGATAATAGATAAGATAACGATATTGAGCTTAAGTTATTATCAAAGGTAATCGGTAAGATAACGATATTAAGCTTTAGTTATTATTAGAGATAGTAGGTAAGATAACGCGATATTAAACTAAAGTTATTACTAACGGTAATCGGTAAGATAACGATATTAAACTAAGGTTATTATCAAAGATAATAAATAAGATAAAGATATTAACTTAAGTTATTATCAAAGATAATAGATAAGATAGCGATAGAGTGGCCCCGTGGAGCCGTTAAATGGGAATTTCTTGTACCCCCTAAAAAGAGCAACCTGTGCAGCAGGCCCGTTTGCAATAAACGGTACGAGGGACCGGCAAAGGTATTTGGGTGCATCCCTGCACCCGGCGTTAATTGATATCGGTGATATAATCACATGATATACACACAATATATAACGACATATATACTCATGCACTCACACACTCATACATACATTCACTGTTAGCGCCCATATGCGCTGACAGCGGCACCGCATGACCTCACGAAAGATTCCCAGGGACGTGGTCCGGGTGTCTGTGAAAACCCTTCGCGCAACCACACGGTGACTAACGGAAATGAAAAGGCAGTAGAAATAGGAACTATAGAAAGAGGGAGGTAGGTATTTGGAATGCATAAGAGGCACTTCCAGGTAGAAAAATAGAGGAAAGGCTCGCATTGAGCAAAAGAGACAGAAAAGGTGGATAGCAAAGCACTACTCAACCAGCCAATGTAGTCAGTAGCCCGGAGTGAGGGAACATCACTCTTATGTAGCAGACGGGTGTTCCAGGACGAGAACAGGTCCACCGAAGGAAAGATAAGGCAGAAACGGAGACAGCAGGATACGAAAAAGTAGAGTTTTTAGACAAGCGTCCGAGAGAAGGTAGAGAATTGTCTCTATTAAAACACAGATCGGTCTGAAGGACTACCTGCGATATTAATCCGACAAGTTAAAGTATATCATAAGTTAACAAAATCACTAGACTCTTAAGAGAACTAGTACAATCATTTTCTTAACGAGTGCATCCACTACGATAAGAAAATCAGACAAAAGTTGACACAACTTAAAAGTATCACTACAGATACAATCACACAAAAACAAACTGTTTCAAGGTAATTTTTTAAAACGGTAACACCCTAAACACACAAAAGATGCCTAATATAAGCAGTTAAATACAGATACACTGTCCCAATATGTTAAAACAACGGAGAATTTAATAAGATATCCATAAGAAGCGATAGCACCTCACCGCGAACTTCAACAAAAAACAATGAAAAAAATGTTTATAAGTTATGGTGATTTAGTAGGAAAAGAAACAAATAATGATATACTGTAATAATTCAGAGGAAAAACACATGGAATAGAAAATCCTAGTTTTTTGCAACTGCGAATATGAACTTTTCTTACAATGGCATAGGCCGCGTCTTCTATGTGAGCCCAAAGAAGAAAGCCTCCACTCTAAACATCAGCTAAAACCAATCATAAAAATTCAATGAGTTATTACAACCAAAGTTATGACAATTACCACACAATTAAACGATGTAAGAAAAATACTAAAAACCAAATAATATGCTGTAGGAAAAGTTTGAGGATTAATTAAATGAAGCGACAGAGTTATACTGAGGGGGTCTAAAGAATATAGCGATATATAAGTAACGGTATGTTCAAGGAAAAGTCAACCAAAAGGAAAAAGATAGCTAATTTAAGGTAAATAAGTTAAATGTGTAAAAGGTATATATTGTATGAGAGACGGAATAAGTAATTAAAGTTACTAATTCATAGTGGGGGCTAAAAATATTAGATATATTATCAAAGAAGTAAAACGTGAAAAGCTTTTAGATGTACGTAGGGTTGAACGATTTTAAAGATAATTTTATGTCATTTAATGAGGTTTAAATCGATATGTGAAGAGATAAGAGTAATGAAGACTCGATTCACTGATAAAATTGTTGAATAACAGAAAGATATCTTGTAAAACATATATTTAATAGTATGGGAAGCTCTCGTTTGAGTTCCACCCAAACTAATAAAGAAAAATTTCAACATTTTTAAAAAAATGATTTACAAATTGCTAAAACGACAAACTTACCAAGTAAATCTCGTCTAGACTTATAATGCTGTGCGACCGGCCCTTGACGGGTCTCGTCTAGACTTACAAAGCTGAGCGACCAATTCAAATGGCAAATCTCGCTTAATAGATCTTAAAATGCTGCGTTGAAATATTGATATATCTAAAAAATATGCTATTAAAACAAAATCATACTCGCTACACAAAAGAAATATTCTACGATACATGTATAAAGAGAGCAGTATTCCAAATTGTTCAAATATTCTTTCGATATTGCGGGAGTTATCAACAACCATTGTAAATGAGTTTAAATATAAAACGTTAACGATAATTTCGTTATTACAATGTTTAAAGGAGCAGATATAAAGAGATTCAGTTTATTACAGCGTTTTGAAAGGTAAAAGATATGATTAGATAATTTTGTTAATTGTATTTGAAGGAAAAATCTTCTTTAAAAAGGCATTTATAGGTTATACTATTTAAATTTAATTATGGTAACTGTTTTTAAACAGAAGGTTTCCCTTTAAAAACAATTTATAAACCCCAACCAAATATCTGAATTACTAGAAAATACTTTTAAAATGTAATCAAAACAAGGTAATATTATCCATGATTTAAAAAACACTTTTTAACGTCCAAAAAAACAAGCAATAGTTATATATAATTTAATATAAAATAGATAACTTTTCTAATAAACAATGAATAAGGCATAAATTAATTAATTATTTATGTTTATTTATATGTAAATGTACTTACTTGTGGAATTCAAAAGTAAGGTTACCTTGTCAATAACCACTCCTAAAAAACTTGTAGTTCTATTCCAAAAACAAACTATGTACTTAAATAAGATAATTCAAGTTAAAAAAGGTACACTACATTTAAAGTTGCAAGAAAATTAATTGAACTAACGAAACATTTTAAAAAACATAAGCTGAGTTTCAATATCAAAATGGCGGTTTACATTAAGTTACCATAACAACTGGCTTGTCATCTTAGGTAATTTAGTGACTTCCAAAGTACCAACCTAAATTTTAAGGTCAATAGATATTGAAAAATTAATTTAATTATTTTTTTTTTTAAATGAAAAAGCTATATATCGTTAATTAATACATTATAAAGCCATAAAAAGAAATCATACGACCAAAACCCACGCTGAGGCGTCATTATTATATTCCCGCAAACGAGGTATATGAGACACAAAGACAGTTGGTAACGCTAATCTATAATGTGGAAATTAGCGCGCCCATCTGTCAATGACGTCACACACTGCAAATTATTACACGTAAATGACGAAATATGCAAGATTCATAAAATGTATTATAAAAAACCCCACACACGGGGAATTTACGTGAATATGTCAGCGTCTCACAGAATTGCTTCCTTCAGGGTTGCTCGTGGCTCCCTACCGGATTATTTAAAGATGGTTCTCCGGGCGTCCTTTGGGATTATTTAAACATGGTTCTCAGGGCGTGGACTGCTGCCAGGTCAGGTTGCTTCCAGATTTGTATCTTCTTTCTGTATGTAGAGGTAACGACGGGAACGGGTTTATAGGGAACGATAAACAAAGATAAGCGAGAGAAAAAGGAATCTACATAATAAAAATAAAGATATGATACCAGACCCAACACCACTCTTGTCGACGTTCAAAAGCAAAGTCCAAGTCCCAGCGTCTTGCGGAAACTCCCCCCTTTTCTTCTCCCACACGCCGGCGCGAAGTCTCGCGCAACGCACTTCTGAAGTGACGGAAATACGCGCAACAAGTCTTTCAAATTTATGGCGCGAAACTCCCGCACTTATTTAAAAATGTCTAGTGCCAAATTTTTGGCACGTAACATCCTTCTACTGGCACCTCGCTAAACGATACACTAAGAATAGGAGTAAAAAGGGTGGGAATGGAAACAGGCACTCACGACACTACTACCTGGTAGACGGTACAATACTTGTTACTCCACGGAAGTTGGTACGGTAATTCGTCTCTCCCCTCTAACCGAGATTAACGCACTTCCACTTTTCGTTCAGGGGAAGATGAACTTCTTCTCACCTAAAAAGCCTTAGGTAAGCATCTAAAGGGTGTCTCAGAATGTTTTTCGTTTTTAGATGTTAAATAAAAAACAACAATATCAATTAAAACTCGTTTTATTTATGGTTTATTTAAAGATGGTTTATTTGAAGTTTATTTATGAAAAACAATCGTTTGCAAATGCGCACCATTCACTTGTTCACACTCATTTAACCTGGAGATAAAATTTTCAATCACTCGCTGGAGCATCGCTCTTGGAATAGAGTTGATTTCTACAGTGATTCTTTGCTTCAAAACATTCAGGTTGGGTGGCAATGGATTGTAAACTTTACTTTTTATGTAGCCCCATAGGAAGAAATCAGCAGGCGTTAAATCAGGGACCCTCGGTGGCCAGTTGATGTCTCCTTGGCGACTTATCACTCTTCCAGGGAATAAATCGTGAAGACCAGCTAATGAGTCATTTGTAACATGAAAAGTGGCTCCATCTTGCTGGAAAAAGATGTTGCGGTTGTAGCCGTTCTGGTTTTGCACTTCTGTAGCCAAAAAAGTCCGGATCATATGGCAATATCGATCAGAATTAACGGTCTGAGTTCGACCTCGGTCATCCTCAAAAAAATAAGGGCCGATAATTCCTTGACTTGATACGGCAGCCCAAACAACAAGTTTTGGCGAGTGCAAGGGCTTCTGATGCAGTTCTAACGGATTCTCGGGAGCCCAGTATCTGCAATTTTGTTTATTCACATGAACGTTGATGTGAAAATTCGATTCGTCGGAGAACCAGATGTTATTGAAACTCCTAAAAAGATTTTTCATTGTCCTGCAGAATTCGACTCGTTTTTCAGGATCATCAGGCTTCATTTCTTGAACAATTACAATTTTGTAGGGGTGAAAATGTAAATCTTTCGAAATAATGCGATGAACCGTAGATTTGTTCAAATTAAGAGAAGCTGCGCGCAATCTCAATGACTGTCGTGGGTCGTCCATAACAGACTGGCGAACGCGGTCGACGTTCAAGGTCGTTCTTGTTGTCCTTTTGCGCCCAGACGATTTGTCCGGCATTGTATTCCCAGTCTCTTCAAACTTGCACACCCAATGCTTAATTAAATTGGCACTTGGCACATATCTTAAGCTTGTTAAATTAAAATGTTTCCTGTAGAGACGACGAACAATAGTGTAGGAATCGTTATTTTTATAAAGCGCTCGCACGCAAAACCCGCGCTGTGGTTCCGTGAAACGATTCATGGCTACTAAACTTAACAAGCCGGCCAAGCATTTGAGTCTACTCCTCTCCCCCTGCTACCTGCGGTTGGCGCGTATTGGTCAATTCAAAAACGAAAAACATTCTGAGACACCTTTATATTGCAAAGATACGCGAATGACGTCAAAAGCAGTGTGAACGCTAATAATCCCGAGGTTTCACAGCGTCAATGAAAATTGCAGTATTCAGCGGGGATTTTTCCGAATTCTAAAAAGTCCCTAACTTTAAATTAATAAACCTAATTTTTAACTTTACAATAAAGCGCAACATGTTCAATTAGGTTGAAGCATGTTCATTTTCCAGAACCCCTATAACTGAATACTTTTGATACAGAATCATTTTTAGTTCCATAAATATTCGTTTTGATAAAATATTTAATGCTATATAATTATAAAGTGCCCGGTATATTTTTGTCCCTCATAAACAAAGTTTCGTTTTTGTAAAACTTTTATTTTACGATTAATTTTTGTTCAAGTTTGAATAAAGGTACTCCAGAAACTGTGTAGTTTTCGATATAAGCTCACGTCTGATGTTGTTTGTTTCACGACACCCATCTGCAACGTTCAAAAACTAGAGAGTGGCTTTTTATCTGACATAGAGCAAGCATGTCGGTCCCAACTTCAAGCTCCGGCGATTGGAGAATCGCATTGAGTTTGTGACCTCTATAATTACAGTTTAAGTAGAAAGAACTTGAATGATATTAATCAATGCGCATTTATATTAAATTAATTTAAACTATATTAAATTCTATAATGTAATAACAAAAGTTACATTTAAATTGTTCGTATTGGCATTGTTAGCGATACGGCTAATAATGCGGTAAATTTTTGCAACTGGAAGACACATTTAAAAATATGTTTCAAGTGTAACCGATGGTTTATCGTATGAATATTTCTTTTATGACACTTATGTAAAAGCATGACCTGGTGATGTTTCAGATAGAGGATTCCTACCCCATATTTTGCGAACTGGTCATCAATGTCACTGGTTAGCATCGGTCTGAAAACTTGTTCCACCCCTTTCGTTAAATTCTGAGATTGATGCTAAGAGGCCCTATTGGGATATGGCTGTTATATGGTGCGTGGCTCCGTGGCGTAGTTGGTATCTAAGTGACTACTATGCCCAAGGTCCCGGGTTTAAATCCCGACACGGTCCGCTTGAAAAATGTTAGGCGAGCATTTTTCACAAAAATACACCTTCGTTCGGTTGAGAGGTAAAATGGAGGTCCCGTGTGTGAGTGTTGTCATGCACGTTAAAGATCCCTACCTTGCTTGAAACAACAAGGGTTTGGCAAAGTTCCAAATTTTCCCGGTAAAAAAAACTCGCTTCCTGGCCAATATAGTACCTTCGGGTGGAGCATTGGAAAATCAAATGTAGTGTTATATGGTGCGTCCGTACTTCAAGTGTTTCTTACATTCTGTAACGTAAAAAAACAGATGGTGAGTGTTGATGATTAAATTCTTTCCTGATATCCAGACCCAGCGATTTAACCTTTGAAGGTTAATTGAGTATAAAAATTTCATCAAAAACAAAACGAATAGTTTAATTAGAGATTCAAACTTACTAGAACTTGAAGTGCGAATAAATTCTCAATAGAAATTAAATAAACATTTAACTTGAGTTACCTTGTAGCGTTTGATGTTACCATAAATTGTTCGACTGTAATTATAATAATTTTGAACTAGGATGGACTAAAATTACAAGTCGAAACACTGAACCTGGAGTGGTTGCCAAAGATAATACAACTCAACTCTACATTCACAAAGGCCACGAAAAAGTTGTAAAATAATCCATTTAAAATAAAGATCTTTGGAATCTTCCGGACTAACTTGGAACTCTAACTTCCGCGTTATTTCATAAAACTATCAGGAGGGTGAGGGGTATTAACGGATAATGCCAAGACGCCGCTATTTTGTTAATTATTATTTCTAACGAGAAAGCACTGATAGGAAAAAGTAGAAACCATTTAGTGTACAAATGCATCTACAAAAGCCTTGTACCTGCAAGAAAAGGTTAAATATTTGAATCACAAGGGGTCACTATTTGCGTCTCTGGATAATACAACAAAAATATGAAAAATATACCTCTGTCCGCAGTTGTGCTGGACCTAAATTTTATACACCATCTTGTTCTGTAAATACGGTTAAAACTGGAATGACATTTTCATGCTAAATTCAATACCTTTTAGGTAAAATTTTATAACTGATAATTCCTCACTCATGAATACTTCGTGTCGTTTAACACACCAATAATAGTGTTAATACAAGAATATTTACATTTATTATAAGTAAAGCTCGTAACGCCAAAAACGGCGTAACAATCGCGTCAAAGGTTCAAAAAGAAGAAAAATCTTTTTGTATGAGATCTTATACATACAAAAAACTTCTGGTGACAGCTGGTTTTTAAACCGTAGTAATCCTTGCGATACCAGGAAACAGAAATAGGTAGCCACCCGATCTTCAGGCTACATCATCTGATCGTGCAAGAATCTTGTTGCCGCTACCGATCCCATAAAATTAGTCAGGAGAATGAGACTTGAACACTTAAAATAATGCTTAAATCCACTATAAAACTAAATACAAAATTCATTTTTATCGTTGTATATTAATGCATACAAATTTTGTTAATACTTTTAAGGTATTTTCTTAAATCAAACACACTGGCTTTTAGCAAGATTAAAAGCAAAAAATATTTTAGCAGTAAAAACGTTAAGGTAACAAATTAGCCAGTACTACTCCATTAATGATACATAATTTTCTATCCCACCAAATACGAAACTAAAGGCAGCTTAACTCTTTTTGTTTAATAATAAATCTTACCTTTGACCATAGGGTTCGGAACATCAAACAGATAGTTGTCAAATATATTTTCAAAGAGAAAGATATATGGGTAATTTGTTTACTTTGCAGCAGTGGTAAAGTAAGGCAACATCTCAAAGATAATTTTAGAGAGAAAGATAAATATATAAGTATTTATGGTATAAAAACAATATTTAGATAAGATAAAATCTTGGAGACAATTTTAAAGAGAAAAATAAATTAAAAAAATCTAAGACGCATGTATGCCTTACAACCAAACTTACGGAAATTTTATAAAAGGAAATTATATTTTTTTAAAATAAATTAAATAACTAGTACTTAAATGTTAAACAAAATTTTATTATTATAAATATAATTTAATAAATTTTATTGTTTTAATCAAGTTTGAGTCGGACTACTTAATGATATAAGCTTCCAGCACCACTCAAACAAACATAAATCTTAATTTAAACATGAATTATAATTATTATATAGGATATCTATTAAATTTTATATTAGTTTGTACTGTTAACATTTCTCAAATAAATTTGATTATCTCGAAAACTAAATGAGATATCGAAAAGTGTATAGCATATTTATAATCAGCGTAAAAACTAAACAAGGTACACATATATATATATATATATATATATATATATATATATATATATATATCATTTATTGTATCAATATGGGAATATGGCAACGGACGACAGCGACGACAACAACGTAGCGATTATATTAACCTAACTTACTTCGTAAGTTTGGTTGAAAACATTTATGGTTTTGAAATATAAATTATGTTAGGTAACATTTTCAAAGAGAAAAATAAAGAGCTATCCATGTATGGTTTAACCTAATAATAAGATAAGATAAAATCTTTAAAATATTTAAAGAAAAGATAACACTTATTTTGGTTTGGAGGGCCTACACTTGACATGGGACACCACCCCTTTTAAAGATAGCATGAAGAGTCTCCCAAGGGAGTATAGTAATCTTGTAGGATTCTAAGAAAGAGATTTTTTTCTCTTGCACTCAAAAGGAGAAGAAGAATGCAATTATAACACCAGTTTAAAGTAACTAACTCTCTTTTTATTATAAAAACGCAATTAAGTTTTTACTTAATGATAGGTAGTTGTAAAAAATTTATTAGAAGTTAGGAAACGGGAATACAAAGTTTTATGAAGTTAGCTTTTAGACAAAATCTACAGGCTTATATAACCTATTTTAAAATTATATAAAAAAATTACTCACTTCTGTAAATATAAAGTTTTGCAAATCACCGAAGTTCTCACCCTAGTACATAAAATTTCACAAAACAGTCAAAACCATTGAATAATTAATTAATCACCAAACCCTTAATTTTATATAAATACAATAGATAATTTTTTTGATACACATCCATTAACAATATTTTAATTCAATATGGCTCGCCATTTTGGGATGACATAAACATAGATACTAGTGTTGGTAATTTACATATAGAAAAATAATTATTGTATTTTATAGAGAAAGTATAAGATTTGTAATATCTAATATTTGAAAAGAGGAACGTGAGGTAGAAATTACAATAAATGAACAATTAGTACCTTTTAATATAAAAAAACAACACGAATTTAGGTGCCAAAATTATTACTGCCATGGTCGGTTACAGATAAATGTACTTTAGTTTAAGGCTTGGTTCTACAGAGGGTGTAACATTGCACAGATGTTTCATACAAAATTAATAATAATTAACAGTCTGCAGTAGCTTACCGTTATTAATGTCGATATTTACGGTAGATAGAGCTAGTTACGGCCTTCTCGTATTCAGACAATGCTTCTCTAAACGTAATCTCAGGATCTTCGATGGGGTCGGCGGCGTATTTCTGCAAATTTGCATTGAAATCGTTTCTGATACCCACAACATATTGGAGCAAACGATTTTAAGGTAGAGGTGACTAGAAAAGTAAGGAATTCACGGGCACTTCACTGAATATTTCAGACACTAACTGTAACAAATCCGTCCTGTGAGGCAACCCAAGCGAATTTCCCAATAATCGTCTCCTTTTCCACGAACTAGTCAAAACCCAACCAGTTTTCAAACATTTTCATTGGCTGATGCAATGACCGTACATTATTTCGAGCATGAGAAATTATTTATTTAACAGATTACTTACAATAAACTATAGGCTCTTCACCTACTAGTGCATGGGAATTTAACAACCACATTCTCATGCATAATAACATATTTAAAAAAAATCTAAGTTCTCATGTGCAGAACTTCTAACCAAACTTACAGATATGTTGTTATCAAAAATATATAAATATTACATATACATTAATGACAAGATGTCGAATAACTCGAAAACCTTTCGACTTAGAGCATTGGTGCTTTGAGAAAATATGTTCAGGAGGTATGGAGCTATGAGAGCTATGAGAAAATATGCTCAAGAGGTCGATATTAACCTAAAACTTTATTTATTTTTTGCTGGAGTGAAGTTTATCATAGTCAAAATTTCGACTTTAAAGTCGAATAACTCGAAAACTAAATGAGATATCGAAAAATGGATAGCATATTCTTAATCAGCGTAAAAAACTGAACAAGATCCATATATCAAATGTTTCTAAAACGAAAAAACGTGCAACGGACGACGGCGGCGACGACGGCGACGTAGCGATCCTATTAACCTAACTTACTTCGTAAGTTTGGTTGATAATGATGATAAATAACATTCCACTTAGGACTGGAAATCCCCTATACCTATTTTGAAGTAAAGGTTTTACCACCAAAAAAAGGCATAATAATTTCGAAATGCTCTTAGCCGTGAAATGGTCTCTGATGCTTTAGGAAACGTTGATATTTTAACTCACTACTGGAGAGAATAAATACAAAATTGTTGATGACATTTCAAATAATCCAACAATTTGTGTAATTTTTTAATAATAAAACAAAGAGTGTATTTTTATATCTTGAGAATGATGATGACATTCATTGCATGCATAATCGAATCTGTAGTTGTTTCTAAACGAAATAGTTAATATATGGGCTTAAACCAATACATACCTTATAGTATGTGGGGTTATAACCAACTCTTTTATGTTTGAGAAGTAAGTTTGTTAAATTGTTCTATTTGAATGTTATCCTGTTGGATAAAAACTAGTTTTTTTTATATTGTTACTGTTCTGCAAATGTTTAAAGCAGAGTTGAAAGATATGATGATTTTGATAAAATTTTTTTAAGTAATGGAATACGTGGTAAGAGTAGGTCCATAGTTGAAACCTTAATGCAAATAACGTTCTCTTCTGACTCTTTTGTCGAATTTTTTATATGTGTTAGCATAGTTGTTCTTAACCCTTTAACTGCGGCGTCCGTAATACATACTTAAAGTGCTACTTCTATAAATATACGTTTTATAATTTCAAAAATCTATGCGTCGTCAGTAAATATACATACGAGAAGCTCGCCTACTCTATTTTATAGTTGCTTATATGTATTTCGTAAATCACAAGTATTTTCGGTTTTATTAGATTTAGTTGTGTTCAGATTTTCAATTGTGTTGCAGGTGCTTTCATTGCTAAATAGTGCACAGGTATAAAATTTTATAATGGCAGGATATATCGGTTTGATTGATAAGGAAGCAAACAGTTACCGAAAAAAAGAAAGGACTGTAACAGTTCGTTTTCCCTCTTCTAAAATAACGCATAAAAATTATGTGTTGTGTTATAAAATTTGTAAATTTACTTTTATAATTCAATATAAATCGTACTTCAACAATTAATACAAAGTTAAAACAAAGTATCATAATTTTGAAACACCCCAATTATTGTCCTTTTTTATTCTAATTATATAGTAAATAAAGCGCATAGTTATAAATGTCTAGTTTGTATTTTAAAGTCATGCTAAAACTCGAACAAGTTATCCAGAATTTCCATAAAGTATCTTCAAAGTAATATCAAACAGCGTGCTTCTGCGCACCTGATTGTTGAGGTGGTTGTTGTCGTCAAGCCGAACTAGTCGGCCCCTTATCATTCTAACGTCAACATGGAAAAATTGATATCCAAGGCTGACTTGCGAGTTGCAGTTTAGTTTCAAGCAATCCATCGATCTGTAGGTTTAGAAACTCATCATGCGCAACACTAAAGAACTAAAGGATTAAAGAACTAAAGAACTTAGGAAACAACACTTAAGAACTGAAACTGCAATGGTTGTGCTAAACTGTTAAATTATACTGCGTATAAGATATATATATATATATATATATATATATATATATATTGTAGTGGATTTTAAGGGTTAAATTTGGAGTAAGCAATGCAATTTCAAACACCCTGTATAGAGAAAGGAACAATTTATTTACGTGCAAAACTTATTTCATGTATTTAATTTAAATGAACAAGTATTGACGTATTTTATAATTAGGGAGTGAAAAGTAATAGGTTCATAAAGGAAAACCAGTTTTAAAAACAAATAGAAACGCATAATTAATTTGATTTATTTTAATTCAACGGGTAATAACGTCGGAAAACGCACCAGGGTATATAAAATCAATAATTCCAAGGCGAAAAGCTTTCGTTGAAACAAACAAATATATCGGTTGGGTTGAATACCATGAAATATATACTCCAAGAAATGTTATTGTAAACGAGTCAATAATTAGGAACACCTGCATGTTTGAAAGGTCAGCTTTGTTGTATTTGTGAACATAATAAAGCGGGTTTCATAGAATATATTGTTCAACCGTCAGTGGCTTCGCATAAAAGCTAAGAAGAGTTTCTTAAAGAGCGGAAGGGATGCACAATCAATAAGATGCCACAGATAGAGACGGGTATAAAAGCATTCGATTTCTAAAGCACGTATTCAATCCACGTGGACGCGGTCAGCAATATCGATTTTCTACAACGCAAGTAGGGTTGGAACGCGACATCCAATATGCATAAGACGGAGATAACAATATTACAGGCGGAGTTTTATGTCGACATAGGACTGTGTCATTGGTCGAAATAGATAGTTTTACAACAGACAAACACGCGACAGGTGAATACAGGTTTCGGATTATATAGCGTGTTCACGAGCTAAATTTCGGGAAGTTTTAAAGCGGTTATATCCAAAATTTGCAGAAATGCTATTTTCAATTAAGTATTTCGCGTAAAGAGTGGCCAAGGGGGGCAGTTTTAGTGTATAAATACGGAAAGAAAATTAAAATCGCTTTCTTTTACTCTCTTGACTACTCCTGATTTTCGTATCGCTTTAACTACGTAAACCGACGTTATAGTAGAGTTTTGTGAGTATTAAAATTTATTTGTAATATAGTAAGGTAGTACTAGCTCATAACTTGGTGTTTGGGGGCCTTATAGTTATTAACGCGAGTAGTGGCGAGTGATTTAAATTAACTGAGATCCAACAAATACCTTGTCAAGCTAGTAAATTAATAAAGCAATAAACACAAGTGTAATATAAGTGAATTTGGATGCTGGGATGGTATCGTAATTGGTAGACTGAGTAATCATCTATAAATATCTAGTGGAGCAGAGCCCATAGTCAGTCGAAACAAAGGGGTTCTGGATAGCGTCATCGTAGGAGATGGAGCCTTGAAACATTTTCCAGGTAACTCATTTGAATTTGCTGTTTTTTTTATAAACTGTTGGAATTATTTGTTTTGTGTGAGTGAACTTTGGGGTTATTTATGGTTTTTTTAACGTATTGGAAAAGATACGTGTACTTGACTATGATGAGGGTATTTTAAATATTAAAAGAAAAAGGTGTATGTAAAGTTTACTAAATTTCATTACGAATTTAAATTATGTTGTTAAGGGTACATGGGTTATTAATTTTGTAGTAATTTTATGCTAGGTGAAAAGCATACATTAATAAACTGGGTTATTATGAGCTCACCATACTCCAGTGTGTAATAATAAACATAGGGTATTATTTGGGGCCCATTTACTGCTGTTGTATTAAATGTGTTTACAATTAAAATTTTAAAAACAAGGACTACAAAAATTGCACTTATTAAGTTGTAGCTAGAGGAGTGAAATGTACATATCTGTGAATAATTTTTGTAAATAGCGGTAAATAAAGATTGTATGATTGTTGTATTATTTTGTGATTTTATTGATTGGTGTGTGTATGGGAAGGAAGAATAATTGTGAATTTAGGCATCGGAGAAGAGACACAGCTGAGCTAGCCAGGGAAGCTGCTGAAGATATTTTGTTGCAGCAGAAGAATCTGGGTAAGGAATATTTTTATAAAATTGTATGATTTTTTGAAGAAAATCGGTTGTTGACGCTGGAGGGAGTAAACCCATTGATCCCCGACCGCAGCAATATATATATATATATATATATATATATACTTTCCTCATGTTTCAACATGGAAATTTTGTTTTAATTCGGAGCAACACTTGAGAACTGATTAATGGTTGTAAAAAGAAGTTAATTTATTTATGTATGAAACGATTACGCATTTGAAACTTACAATATGGTTCTAGTTTACGAGGAGTTGTTATAACAATGTAAACAACTGCTTTTTTCATGTGTTTGTTCAATGTTGGAGGTCCACATGTGGGTCGAGCTTGTATGTTAACTAGTCTGTAAGCAGCCATGCCCTGAGGTCGAGGTGGTGATTTCCAATTGTTGAGGCAATCATCTGTTCGACGTTCACGTCATTTTAAACCGTAACCTTGGTAGTTTGAACCCATGGAAACTAACATCTTTGTGATAATATTTAATTATGAATTTAAATTTTCAAACGTTGTTTCACATCAAAATTATGCTTTATAAAATTGTTTATGCAACAAAATCGTTATGAATTTGCATTATGAATAATATAGTCGTCTACTTGCTTACACATGATAACTATTTAATGAAATTTAAGTTTACGAATTTAAAAGATCTTATTACAAAACTAATTTTGTATGTATGTAAGTCATTTAGTCAGTACTGAAAAAATGACAAAAATGCTCATAATTGTGTTAATGATATTTATAGTGCCTATTTGCTTTAGAGGCTTTTTTATTTAAATTGTCCAAAATTAACAATATAAGTATATAAAATTAATTGAACACTCAGAAAGCTTATAATAATTATTTGTCAGAGTAAATCAGAAAAATTTTTCAGTTAATATATTTGTGTTGATACTCCACAGCTTTAATTTTTTAAAGACTTAGACAAGGTTAATTACACTCAAAGAATCACTTAAGAAATAGTGTTTATTTTGTCCATACCTATCACTGGATTCTATGAATTATATACAAACCAAAAGTGCATAAATTTAATAAGTAGAGTGTCCATGCACTATTACACAAAAGAATTTATAAATGTACAAAATTTGTCTGATTTATTGATTTTATTTTGAGGCGCAAACTGCTGTCTCCAATATTATTTTATTTACTTTATTTTATTTCAGGATAAACGTAGTACCATCTAAAAATACAAAATCTCGTATTCCAATAACAGAATATGCTCGTTGAGGTTCCTGTATTTTTCTTAGCGATATTTCTTGTGTTTACACCTTACCTAAGTACAGTGGCGCCCTACCCATCCATATTTATTTAAGGACTCCCCTGATAGTCTCTCTAAACCGCTGAAGATAGAGTTCAGAGCTAGTGTGGAGGTCTTCAAAAGTCAGTTGTGTTAATACGGATAAAACTACATCTTCTGCACGACTTTTGTAAGAAAAAATAAATTTCTATTTAGAAAGTTGCACAATCGTCCCAGGTGTAAGGGGCAAAAAAAAGAAGTTGCAGGACAGTAGATATTTTAGCCCCGACTATGACGTCGGACTTTGCGTGGTACCCTGTTTTGAACTATTTCACACATTGAAAAAGTTTTAAAATATTTAGCATAACTGATTTTTATTTACATAATAAACAGTATAGTATTGATTTGCATTTTTTCAATATCTAAGTTTAACAGGTATGCTATGAAAGTATGAAAGCACCACAAATTATATACTATATATGCTATGTCAGTAATTATATGTTCTATGTAATTCTGAATGCTACATCCGTATATATACGTTTCTAGGTTTTCTTAATTCAGCACACAAGTGGTGTCGTTTCATCCTTAATTCTGCAGCGAAAGGGTTAACGGAATTAGGTACTACATGTGCTCAATTTGTGCACAAAAAATTGTTACTATTTATAAATTTCTGTGCCGGTTTGTATTAATAATGGCACCAGTCTCAAGTTTCTTCATAATTTAATATAAAAAATTTTTATTTAAAGTATTTATTCAAATTAAACTGAAACGTAAATTGTGTTTGCTGTTATAAATTTCATTTAATTGCATTTATATTTTTTATACAGGAATAACACCATGTCGGACCGATGTTACAGTACACGTTAAAGTAATTGACCGTTCTATGCCAGTATTCAAGAAACAGTTTTATTCTGAAGTGGTACCTGAAAATGTGGAACTACATTCGCCTCTTGGTGTGTCAGTTCAAGCAGAATCGCCTTTAGGCCGTAAATTAATTTACAGCATTGTAAAAGGCAATGAATTAGAAGAGTTTGCATTAGACTTTAATACAGGTAAATATTACTTTACTAATATTTTTTAACGATAATTATTTTTATTTATTGGCAGGACATTATCGAATTAAAAAACGATTAGCCAAAGTTTCTGCTTTTCTCAAAGAATTTTTAAATTCAAATAAACAAAATTTATATATCACAGAAGGTACTGCGTAGTAAACATTTGTACCTACCTATGTATAATAACTTATGTCTTAATAATAATTTATAATCCAATATTCCTTTAGTTATAACGGTTATGGTTTTTTCTGCTAATACCATCTTTAGTTGTTAATTTAAAGATGTAACATTTTGCATGGTTTTAATTTTGAAATATTTCCCAATCTTTTATTAAATTTTAGTGTTGGAAAGTAATATATATATTAATATTTGTGTGATACCAAATAATTTTACTTTAATACATGTTGCATACAAATTTTCTTATAGTGCAGTCTTTTGTTAGAGGTATTTCACTTTAAAAAGAATTCAACGTCATCATGCGCTAAAAACAAAATATATAATTAGGTGTTGTAGTTTTCAGGTATTGGAGGTGTCGAGTTTTGTGATCAGTCAATCAGAAATTGCCTTGCATTTTTATAGACCCGCATGGTAGTACTATTTTTCCCTTCATTTATACTATCAGCATATAATAATCTATATCAAGTCACTAAATTCTGTTAAATATTCTGCTCTGATCTGGAACTAATGAAAAAAACGCATCTTTGTAGGTGAGATTATTTATAAAATGTACCCTCCTAACTATCAACATAGTAACCCAACGTAGCCACTGACATTACATATCTGTGCATTCTGTCAAACGACATTGGGTTCTTCTTAAAATGAAATGCCTCTACCTATACTAGGTGTTCCTTAAACTGTTACGGTTTATATAAAATTTTTAAAAACAAGATTAGAAGCAGTGTTATTTTTACAGTTTGTTTTGACTAATCATTACAACAGATTACTTACTTAGGTCTTTAAGTTTAATAGCTTTTATTTGATAAATTTTGGTTCAATCGCTAATTAAAAGTAGTGTAAATCCAAAAATTCATATAAAGAATGATTTAATTTTAAAGCACCCTTTGACGCTCTTGCTCTAACTAAACCTACCTTAGCAGGCCGTTATTTGATACACTTTCTTCCCCCACTTGAACTTTATGTTTATTCTTTAACTACGTGTTTACGTACTTGTGGGTCGGTGGAATGTAGATTTTTATCTATACTATAATACCTTTTCATTGATGTATAATTGCCTAAACAAAACTGATAGATGCGGCGGCCTGCTTTTTGACTTCTACCGTGTGGATGATGTGTAGCATATAGTTTACCACTCGCAACTGAAATTATTACTAGTAAATGACAGCTACAGGTAAACATACTTTAGTACCAGCTTGGTTATACGGAGGATGTAACAGTGCACATATTTTTAATACAAGAATGAATAATAATTCATAGTCGCGCATAGTTTACCTTTAGTAATATAGATATTTTAGATAGATAGAGCTAATTATAGCATCCTGGTAATACAATCATTTTTCCGTCAAATGTCCATTTGTGTCCCTCTTGGTTCATTGGCCTTTTTTTTGCAAATTCACAGCATAGTTCATTGAGTTAACCTACAACATTGTAACGTTTTACATATAGGCAATTACAAAGTTGCTATATGTTAGGTGGAATGCCACGATCAAGGCGTAAGAATGTAGTTGACGTGATTATCGATTCGCGCAGCCATGCGCGTGGGGTTTAAGGCGCCTGCCCGATGTACTTGCATTCATTCTTGTACGGGCATGTAGTTAGATAAGAAACGTGGTATGAAAGTTTCCTTACCATGTTGAATGGAAATAAATTCCATTCTTGGGAGAGGCGTGTTGCCTGGTCCGTGACGAGAGCAGATTATTGTTGAAAACAAGCAGCGGAATGGACAAGATTTATAGTACGGTTCGTAAGCATGACAATATGGCGTCTTTATCGTCATTAATTTATTTGAATTTTTAGCAAGCACTTTCACCTTTAAAAATCCATAATGGATTTCAAGAATTGATTTGTATAGTTTTGTAGTGTATGGAAGGTGGGTTCCTGTTTGTTAATAATGTATCGACATTTGCACGTGGCCGCTGCAATCCTACAGGTGTTATAAATTTTTGTAAGCACCTTTCCTATGGTGAGTACGCTTTTTTTGTAATAAACATCAATCCAAGGAAGAAGCAAATTCATTGTGAAACGTTGTCGTATTGGAAGACAAATAATTACCTAAACGCCTTAAAATTTCAATACATTTCCGATTATTAAATAATTAAAAGCTTTCTTGTTAAATGATTTAAAATTTCAATACATTTCCGATTGTTCAATATATAAAAGCTTTCTTGTTAAACGATTTAAAATTCTTAGCATATTTTCAAATATTAAAGATATAAAAGCTTTCTTATTAAAATAAATTATGCTTCATTTAGTACATATAAGATAATTTGCCTAATGATTTAAAATAGTTTTAGTTTATTTTTGAATATTAAATTCGAAAGCTTTCCTGTTAAAATAAATTACACTTTATTTAGTATTTGTCAGATGATCTGGCTAGATTTTTTGTTATTATTTGTTAGTTTTAAATAGTCGTTTAGGACACAATTTAGTTTAACATCTGCCAGATAAACATCTGGAGTTACATGTTTACTTAAACAAGTCACACGTATGTTCTGCAATGTATCATAAGATAATCCTTGACTTTTATTGTAAAGCTTCTCAGATATTATAAAGATTCAAGTTTGATCTATAACAAACCTTGTAAGCCGAAAACAAAGATCGTTGCTTGAAGCATTTGCTTAATGTAATGACATATTATTTTTTATGATGGGCCTCACCCATTAACAACTGCTAATTTGTCGATTTAACATTACTAAGATCATTCCACTTTATGCTATTATATTTATGATTTTGTCTTTATTTTTTTTATATAAATGAACAGCAAATAATTTTATTACATATCTGCAAACTATTATAATAGTTTTATTTCTGGAAATGAAACAAGAGAAACAGTGATTTATCCAATTCTGGTTGTAATATTTAAGTGTAAAAGAAAGGGAAGTATGTTTTTGAATATCTATCTTCAGGCATAAGTAAATTCCCTTAAGGTTTATCTGCGTCTTTCCTTAAGAAAACTATTTTTTGTTTATGTAATTGACGTAGTGGCGCGGCAGGTTCAAGGATAGAAAAGACCCCCCATCTCATGCCTCCGCAGGGATAGACCTCGAGACTAGTGCGCGAGCATTCATAATTCTTTTTGGCAACATTGTTTGGCTCTATGTCATCTTAATCAAAAGCCACCCTCTGTAATATATTAGTCAAAAAGCAATTAAATGATTTCAACATCATACAAAAACACCTAAGATACGGGAAGGAATTTCTGTAAGGAAACAATAGATGATCTCCACACTACATTATAGCTCACTCATGTGTCTGTTCAGTTAGGTAACCCAAGTTAATCTGCCAGAATTATGGCACACATTCACACGAACTTGTAAAACCCTATCTTTTCATTAAACGTTCGCATTGGTTGAGGCTATGACCACACATTTTTCGAAGTATGGGAAAACGTCTATTCGACAAAATACATTGTACAAGTTTTTTGCCTACAATGGGAATTCAAAACCGCCTTCCTAATGCATCGTAACTTACTTATACTACTTAAATTATGATGGGAAATAACATTCCAATATAAGATTGGAAATCCTCTATGTTTAGTTGTTAAAATTAAGCTTATGACCCAAAGAACGTAGCAATCACGCCAAAACTCCAAAACAGAAAAAAAGATTTCTTATATATGGAAAACATGTCAAATAATATTAAATGCAAAGTCTTGTACCTGTCAATCAACAGATCTCGAAAGGTGTAACGTTACTGGGAGTTGTCAGTTTTCCTTTGTGTATCCGAAACTTTATCTGTGTTCTAACATAATTATGCTAGACTGAACGGCGCTACAGTATCTTATATGTTTGGAACACGTTAAACATCAATATTGGAAAAAGGCAGAAAATATAAATTAATCCATTCAAATCTCTTTAGCTTTACATAATTTCTTGCACACACAAATTGCATATCAAAAATACAGTGTTACACAGTAAATAAAGATGCATGCAGGAAATTAAAATCATGTACCATGTATTTAGCCAGGTAACGTTTTTACAAAATTGTGCATTTGGGCTAAGCAGGTGGGGAAAACCTCAAATTTTTTTTCGGGGCTGATTTCAAATTACAAAGACAAAGGTTTATACAAATAATAAAATGTTCTAAAATAGCGTTTGTGAAAGAGCAACATTTGTTTGCAATATTAATTGTTATAATTAATTACTTTCCAACACTAGTAGAAATAACAGTTAATTAATTCCAGTAGATTATTATTGTATTTTATACACTCTTACATGAAACCATGAACACTATTAAAATAGTTTTCCTTTTTCACAGCCCCTGACAGTAACAATGGGCCCTGTGAGTATTTATTACTATTAATATGGTTGGTTTTGCATGCAATAGCTTTTTGTTACTAATATGTGCTTCATATTTAATATTCTGTGATATTTACGTATAATTTTTGTTTGAAAGAGAATAGCGCATGTCTAGGTATAAAATACTTACTGCATTTTTCATTTACTATTGTGATTAACATGTTACTTGCTTCGAATAGTTTTTATGTGGCAATTTATTCCTGATTTTCTAGGGCCGTACTATAGTGTAGATAGCTAATTACAGTGTTTATAAAAGTTTTTTTTACAATGAAGGTAAACACATATCAATAACAAATTAAAGAGTTTGCCTGTTGTGGTTGTTCTTGTACTAACAGAAATAATATTGTAATTCATACACTTAACTTGATGCTACATGCTTGATGATTAGTTGGCATCTAAGATCATTTCACAAGACGCTGTACGTAATTTAACTTTATGTAAACTATATATATATATATATATATATATATATATATATATATAGGTGTGATTAGAGGTGTCATCGAGAGGTCATATAGCACCATCTCGTAAACATCCAATGTCACAAACCCAAGCAAATTTATGAAAAAGCTCAATTAAGTAAATATTTATTTATATAGAGAATAACGTATTGATCAAACTGCTCAGTATATGGGGTATAAATGCATAGGGACCCTGGTTAAAGGGGGTTTTCATTCTTATTACATAAACTTAATGACGCAAAAATGAGAACAATGGTGTTTCACTACATTCTGTGCGTAAGAAGAAGTTTTGCAAAGAGTTTCATCTACATTTTTGTTATAAAAGATTTTTATTTTAAGGGAAGTTGAGTGTATAATATTTAATTTTATTGGATACCAAACTTTAACGGCAGCGTATGCAATTAAGTTTTAAAATATTAGTCGATATTCTAAGAAAGAGTTACAAGTGTATTTCAATTAAAATGACTATTCTGAAATCATCGAGTACTAAAATCGGACATACGGTGAACGATGAAATAGCTGGAGGCGACGTTAAATATATGAATGTGTTCATGTAAACGATTAACTAAAGCAATAAAAATCTTGGGTATTAATAAGATAAGGGAACAACATCAACTAATTAGTGTAACTCGATGATGTTAGCATGATAAATCTACGAATGTTGCATCACGCCTTTAAATCCAACCAATTAAAATGTTCAAGATTTTCAACAAAAAATTCTAGATGCCTACGTAAGACAAGACCATTTCTAAGACAAATCCAAACATAGAAACAACAACTAGACTTCACGAGAAGAATCTAGATAATGACATCAATGGGGGACCGCTGTTGTATAAGCCAATGAATGTTGAATAGGGTCAGTTGCTAGTCAAACATTACCATGCTAATCTGATAACATACTACATAGTATGTAGTAGTGGAAGTATTATAGAAAACAGGCGATCTATTAAAATAGATTACGTTAGAAGTTCATTGCTACTTGGAAGGGATTAATTATTTGTAGTAATCGCAATGATGAAAAAGGAAATAAACAAATGACCTGTTACATACTTAACAGTGGCAGACTTTCTAAGAAGATACTGCACCCAGTGCTAAACGAGGAAGTTGGTTGACGGAAACCAATACGTTTCCAATTAAATATTAATGAATAATTTTGCCTGGCATGGGGAAAGTAATCGAGCATAGGGAACGAAAATTAATATATATTGTTGGTTGTTTTGCAAAAAGAAAAGTAGGTAACAAGTCATTTGTTTATTTCCATTTTCATCTTGTTTTTTGACTCGCTATTAAAATTTTGTCTGGCAATGCCATCTACACTATCATGTCGGAGACTCGAAACATTCATCGATAATTAGTTGCTTATATTCGAATATAGAGGGCGTATGAGAAACATTTTGCATTACAAATACATGTTGATTTCTGTATAAGTCCAGAACTTGGTTGATTGTTTTGCCGGAGTTGTTGCCCAGACGCTGACGAGGCAGCAACGTATTCCTACCACCGCCTCCGGGTGATCAAAGGTGAGCAGCGGAATGGTGACGTCCTGAGGGAGTTCTCCGGCTATGCGGGGTGCCGAGGAATG
This sequence comes from Platerodrilus igneus, assembly GCA_036346225.1. NCBI lineage: Eukaryota > Metazoa > Arthropoda > Insecta > Coleoptera > Lycidae > Platerodrilus > Platerodrilus igneus. Next base: position 3,738,412 of record JARFIW010001436.1, on the reverse strand, counting down.
GGTACACAAGTGAAGTCGTCGGGGATGCACATCCGTCAGTCTTGTTTAGACGAGCTACCTGACGATGAAGCGGCCTGTGGCGAGCAGCCATCTTGTCGGTCGAAAACCACAGGCCAGTGGACTCAGAATCCGGAATACTGTGTAGTTGGAGGACAACCAACGGGAAGATCCGGGAAACTGCTCACTGCATCAAAGGAGGAGGATAACAGGAGCAGGTCTCTTGGAATCCAGACCTACATATTTATTTATTTATTCATATATATTTATTTAAGAAGATCAACCTTCAAGAAACCACAACAACTCAGAAACAAAAACATCAACAAGCCAAAAAGCTCTGTAGAGTTGTAAGGCATTTTCAACGGCGCTGAGAGTGTCGTGTCCAACTACTGCGGATGATTGTTTTGCAAAAAGAGATGCGTTCATCTGATGAGCTGCAAAGAACAGCGAAACTGGTCGCAGGTTTTTCTTTTTGCAAAATACCCAACAATTTGTATTGAATTTTGTTCCCTATGCTCAAATTACTTTCCCCATGCCAGGTAAAATTATTCATTAATTACAATGATTTTAAAAATATGAATAACAAATAGGCAATTTGCATGGAAAGGCGTACTTAGTAAAACAATTTGAGCGATTCTGGAGCTTTAATTGAGAATTACGATCTGGAAAAATAATATTGTTTGACATTTTAAAAAGGACATCTATTGATTAATTAAGTTGTATGATAAGATGTTTTTGTTTTGTGGGCAAGTCTTTGTGTGAGAGTTGTGTGTATAAGTTGATAATTCGATTTGAAAAATGGGCAGTCTATGGTGAGGTCTTTGCCAGTAATAAAAGAAATAAATAAACGTTTGTTATCTAGTTTTATCTTAATATCTTTATCTTATCTATTATCTTTGATAATAACTTAAGCTTAATATCGTTATGTTACCTATTATCTTTGATAATAGCTTGCGGTTTTGCCTTATCTTGCTAACGTTTGGTATTTACGATCAGACGTAGGAATTATTTTTTGAATACTGAGTGAAGAAGCTAACCTGATGGTAGCCATGTAATTTGTTAGGTTAGTAATGTAAGAAATTAGTAAGATGGTACTGTTGGTATATTTGTTGATTCACAACCATGTCATGAGCAAGTTTTGATATGTATTGCTTATTAAACCAGAGTACCAGTACATAAAAATTTGCTAAAGTGCAGAGTAACTTGCTCTCTTGGACATTTTGAAATTTGGGCATTTTCTTGCCAAATAAAAACAGTTTAGTTGCAACGCTTATGTGCGTGTGCACTTAAAAACTGTAATGTTAGCTTTAGTTATAGTACATATGTTAGGCGACTTGTTGCATTTGTTTTAGTTTTAGTAGTGTTTCGTGCTCTCCGACAAATTTGTGCTGTCGATTATAACTGCGCCACATTAAAGACTCGTGTGTGCATTTATAAATGTAGTTCATAAACAATGGGGCTACACGTTCCGTTTCCTGGTAAATCGTAAGACGTGTTATCGGTTGAAAAAACCAGGTGGCGCCTATAATAAACATTTTCTAGAATTTAAGTTAGGGTATAAGTAGGATAGTTAGGATTTAGATTTAAAGTTTTTACCGTGCTAACAGTAATTTTCTTTTTTTAAGGTTTTTTTTGCTTTTATGGCTTTTTAAAAATAGACTTGTGGATTTCCGTGACTTCGGACAGTTGCGTCGGCGCAAGAGAATGCGCCGATGTGGAGTGATGAAGAAGTGCGCGGTTGCCGACACGTCTGGGACTAGCCAATGAGACGTCGAACAGTGAGGTTTATCTGTGTCGTGCCTTTGTCTTTTCTCTTTTAGATAATGTAGGTTTCTCTTTATCTCTGTCTCTTATCGTTTCTTACCTGGTTATTCCTATCGTACCGCTACAAACAAAAAGAGGGAAGACAAACAAATCTGATTTTAATGATGACTAACCCCGAACCACGTCCAACAACGCCGAGATTCACGAAGATGAGCATAGCTTCTGCCGCAAGGATAACCGCAAAATGGTGGAGAGTTCCACATTTTACGTGAGTACATTTTATCTTTTCCTCTAGGGCGCCTCTTGTATCACATTTTTGGTATGTGATACAATTTGAGACGCAATTATGACGTAATATCTTGTTGCGCAATATTAAGTACGCTTTAGTATGTATTGCCAACTATCGTAGAGGCTCTGACATGCGCGCGCGGGACTATAACGGTTATACCGTAGACTATAACAGGCATCGAAAAATAAGGTATTGTAAAAACTTCAACTTCAACAAATTTACAAACAAGTATTGAGATGTGCTGTCAGCAAGCACACATAAACTATTCACCATAAATAGATTGGCATAAAATTCCCTGGCCAACAACGGAATCTCACTTCATTATGTAAAGATACGATACATATAATTGACTTGTAGTTAGTAGAGTGTCCCTGTGAGACTTTTAAAAGGGGATACCCCTTCACCGCCCTTTCTGTATATAGAGGCTTGTATAGTCTATACTATCAAACTGCATGAGACGCTAAGCAACTAGGTAATTACTTTTATTTTATTTTAATAAAGCTGGCGAAATAGTTGTCAAAAAATTATATGAATTATTTGGTGAAAAACGTTTCTTCTCATGTATCATCTCCAATTTGAGAAATAAATTAAACGTGACTTTTAACCACTTGCTTACAAAATAGTTGGTTTAATAAAACTCGCGTTGAAGAGATTCTATTTGATTTCCAAAAAAGGAATAAAATGAACCTTTCACGCAAGTTTTAGCATACTTTACTCTAGTCAGATCTTAAATTCGGACACTACAGGATTGTGTATGTACAATAAATAAATATTATTCTAAGTTGAGTTGTTATATGTTTTTTTATTAATTCATTACTGTATTATTTTTCTAATCATATAATTGCACGGGTTAGAGCTTAAAGTATGTGATAATTAAGATAGTGTTGCTTGAAGGTTTTATTTATTAGGCACTAATCATATATAACGGGAGTTATTTTGTATTATGCACAACTAATTTTATTGCTAGCGCTTTAAGTGTTATTAAATTATTGGTACTTAATTTCTAAATGACAGTTTCAGTTTACTAATTTGTATTTTCTCTAGGTGTTATTTCTGTAGTTGATGAATTAGACTACGAGCGGCAACAGCAATATGAACTTTTAATTCGTGCCACCGATTCAGTATCTGGAATATATGCAGAAGTTCCTATATCTATTGTAGTTCAAGATGTTAACGACTGTCCTCCAGAATTTTCCGAAGAGAGTTACAATATTACAGTTTCGGAAGCGGCTCCCTTTGGTACTCTAATACTTACTGTTTCAGCTACCGATAAAGATACTGGAATTAATAAAATCATACGATACTCTATTGAAAAGGATTTCAACAATGCTACCGACTATTTTCATATTGACGAAAATGATGGTAGTATATATTTGAAAAAATCACTTGACCATGAACAAGTAACTTCACATCACTTTGTTGTTGTTGCTACAAATCAGGGTATTCCTAATTTATCAAGCACTGCACATGTTTGGCTTTCTGGTACTGTTGTTAGTTGATTGATTTTTTATTAATGCTTTTTTTTATAGTTTTGGATATGAATGATAATCCTCCTAAATTTGAACAGCTGTCATATTCATGTGGTTTGTCTGTTCATGCTCGTCGTGACCAGTTTGTAACAATAGTAACTGGTAGTGACCCTGATGTGGTAGATCAAGGTCGATTACGTTATAGCATTGTAGCTGGCAATGAGCAACAGACATTTTCAATTGATTCTAGTACAGGAATAATAACACTACTAAACCTGGCTAATTTTGGTGAGGAGCGAAGTATGATTTTAAACGTATCTGTTTCTGATGGTGTTTACACAAACTTTGCAAGATTAAAAGTAGAATTACTTCCTGCAAATCTGCATTCCCCAGTATTTTCAGAAACGATTATAAATGTACATATTATGGAAAATCAACCTAGTGGGCAACTAGTCACCATTGTTAAAGCCCAGGATGCTGATTTTGGGGAATTTGGTTCTATTAGTTATTTTATACATTCAGATCTCTTAAGTGAAACATTTTTGGTTGACAAAACATCTGGAAAAATAGTGACAAAAGTTAAGTTAGATCGAGAGAAACAGAAGACGTATGAGATTCCTGTTATGGCAATTGATGGTGGTGCACGGTCTGGATTTTTAACTGTTAGAGTTGAAGTTGATGATGAGAATGACAATGCTCCCAAGTTTTTGTTGCGAGAATATAAAGGGTGCATTCATTCAAATCATAGCGTATCATCAGCATTTTTGAAGGTAAGATTTTACTAAATTTTTTACCGTGCCAAATTTAAAGCTTGTTTTATAAAGATATTGTGACGAAAACTCTATTTGAAATAACAATTTTTTATTTTCAAACTGGTTATATCAGCAACTCGTAGTTGCAACTCAGTTCTCCAAAAGTTCTTAAATTATTCACTTTCTAAACTAATCACTAACAGTACACGTATTATCGTATTAAGCTATGATACTATTGAAGCATTACAATTAACTTTTCAAGCACTAATTACTAATTTATATTATCACTACAATGATTTATGTCAACACTAGTGTAATTTATATCGACAGTGATTTATATCACATCTTTCAAAGCCTTAAACTAGAACATATAATAATCAAAGCTGCAATTAGAACTGAACTCCCAATAGCCACAACGGCAATTTTTATACTTATCTAATTATTCTAGATTATTCTAAATCATACGAGAATTAGGTAAATAACATCTCGAATACACCTATTGTAATCTTTTAAAGGCAAAGTCCTTTTGTCAATCATCTTTTGTGTACAAACGCCTCGTTTATGTTCTAATTTAATTATTCTGGCCACAGGCAGACTCATAGGCGCTACAATATTTTTAAGGGCTAAACTTAATCTTTATTTAATTCGTCTCTGTTATAAGTTTTTGAAACTAGAAAGAAAAAATGTGTATGCCACCAATGCTATTCCAGTTTATTATACTTAACTGTAGGTTGAACTTATTTTTGTATTGTATTTTGGATGCATTAAGTTTCTAAATAAATTTATAATTCGAATGTCTGCACATTACTAAACGTCAAGAAGTTTTTTTTGTTTTTATTGAAGTGAAGTATCCTCAAAATTAAGTATTATTAGTATAGCCCCAGAAAAGTTGAGCGATATTGCAGGCACGATCTTTCTACAAAAATTGGATTATATGGATAAAAGATGTCACCGTTTGAGTATTCTTCTAATTTATAAACAGCTGGTAGTTTTGATTTTTAAACATTGTGTTAGATTCCTTTTAACATATTTGAAATTGGCATACATTGGAAATGTTGCAACAATGCATAAGTCTAAAATAGTAGGGATAACAATGTGGTGTAAGTTGTTTACATATATCAGTTGCACTCTATCTGTTGATAAGTTACTAGCGTGCACGAATTTAATTTCAAAAATGCAAAAATCTGACATCATATGTAGGGTACGCGTGTACTGAAAATTGATTACTATTTAATTATTTTTGCCTCGTGTTAAAGGCTAAAGGAAATAAACGGATTGCAATTATCTAATTCGATCCATAGGGGTAATTGCTGCCATCTTAAAAGATTTGCAGCATCATGTAAATATCAGTGAACAATCAGTCTCTTTTCCTTAGCTTTATCGACCTTTGATGCGGACGTTATCGACAGAGTTGTATGGTTATTGAAAATGGAAAAGTATAAAAATAAGTTTGGTTGATCTGACAGAGAATCTGTCAGTATAATTGTTTTTTTTTTTATTAAAATCTGTTATGTGTAAATTTGACACTAGCGACTTTTAAATTTATTTTACCCTGAAACATAACAGAAAGGATTATGCAAGCTAGCTACAGTGGCAAGAGGTGAGTTCAATATTAACAAAAGAGATTCTTTCAGGGGTGTACAACTTTAATATGTGCAACCTACTTGGAAAAGGTCTCTGGTCTCTAAACTATGTCAAATCATAAAATGTTGAATGCCAACTCACCTAACACTTTTGTCTTTGTGTTTTCAATGGATGGTGAGTAATCTATAAGACGATTAAAGCATTATCATTTCTGACTATACAGGGTTGTGGACCCTGTTCACATAGACTTCTTCTGTAACGCTAACCTAAACGTAAAGCAAGAAATAAAACAGACAAGATTTTCACAAGCATGAAAATCATGAATGGTTTTAACCATCACCACCAACACAAATTACCTAGGTACTAATCCTAATTGCATATATCTAAAAATACATCTTAATGTATTTAATTATGCAACAAATTTGACTCTTCATATAAACTTCTATAAACACAATTGTGGTGCTTATTCCTAGTACATTTCACTTGTATATAAATAAAATTTTGAATGCTATTGAATTTATCATCATCATTTAAATCTTCAGTCCTGGAACTGACTGAACGCGTACCTCCATTGTTTCTTATTCTGAGCTAACATACACATTTCCCTGAAATTCCCACAGCCTGCATATTTTACTATCTGCGGGCGATAGTCCAATCTAGGTCTACTTCTATTTTTCTTTTTTCCTATATCTGCTTGTAATATAGCTCGCACTATTCCCCAAAAATGTCTTAGAACGTAACCTGTCCTATTTCTCCTATTTTTGTTTGTTTCCCACAGATATCTTTATTCCCCTACTATTTCTATAAGGTGTTTGTTATTAACTTTATCTGTTCATGATATCATCATCATACATTTGAAGAATAACATTCCAAACTGCTTCTTCCATTTCAAGTCTGCTTCTTCTACGGTTCCTTATTTCATAGCCGTACAGTGTTGTGCTGCACACATATGCTTCCAACACTTTTGTCCTTGTTCGTATGTTTGTTGTCTTCAAACATAGCCGCTTCTTTTCTTGTTAGATACAGTTCGGTTCCCCTTCTATTGTATTGTAAATATATACTTTATGTCACCAATATTCAGTGATACTCGAAGGAGGTTAAATAACCTGTGGCTACCAAGATCCCCCAACATTTGAACATTTGCCGAATTAATAGGTTTCCAATAAATCCTTTTGCACAATCAAGATTAGTTGAAAATATTGAAAAACCAACACCTGTACTTGTTTATAATAATCATCAGGTTTAAGTGCAATTAGTTTTTCATCATTAGGTTTTTTGCCTTAGGACCGGTTGGACGCCTACCTCCACTGATTTTTATTCTGGGCTAGCCTACACAGTTCCTTGAGATTCCCACTGCCTGGATACAGCTTGGTTCCCCTTCTGTTGTGTTGTAAATATATATCCAATGTAGTACCTTCGGGTGGAGCATTGGAAAATCAAATGTAATGTAAATATATATCCCATTCCACCAATATTTAGTAGTAAGTGGAGGGGTTTAAGCAACCTGTGGCTATCAAGATCCCCCAACTCTTGAACATTTGCCAAATGAATAATTTTCCAATAAATCCTTTCACACAATTAGATTTAATTGAAAATATTGCAAAACCAACACATGTATTTGTTTCTAGTTCTCATCGGGTTTAAGTGCATTTAGTTATTCTTCATTAGGTTTTCCGTTGATACAAATTTTGAAGTTGACTGGCCCTAATCGTTGCGGCGTCACTGTAACTTATTTCTTCTTGCATTAAGGCGCTACTGAACAAAAGTCTTCCGACATAGCTAGGGGTCTATTCCTGGGTAGAGCAATAAGAAGTGGGGGGTAAGTCGAATTCTGTTTGCAAATAGGCGCCACCATGTCCTGAGATAATTACGATAATTGCAAAGCACAGTTCTAAGGGCGGACGTGGAAACCCAAAGATAAAATGATTGCCTTCATTAACAAAAACCTGTCTTATTAAGATAAGACGCAGCTCCTGTAAGAAATTGCAAAGATTAAATAAATAAAAAAGTAGAACACCATTTGTGTCCTATAAAAAAATATAAAGAAATAATAAAAAAAATATTTCCAATATAATATTGGCAGCAAATTATGACTCAGAAAAATTTTAGCTTTATGTAATTAGATTTGATCGCATTTGACCAAAATAAAAGTCTTAGATTTTGAACTAAATGTTCACTAAAAAAAACTCTTTTAAAATATCGGAACTTGTAACAAAAAACTGTCATAATCAACTACATCAAAGTTAAAGTTTTAACTTTCCTTTTTTTTTCATTAATCAACCAACTTTACTTTAAACATGAACTTGTTATACAAATTAAAGTGATAATGATTTGTAGGCATAACACAGTGAAATTCTAACCTGGGCAGATCTTTTCAGGTAGTTAACAAATTACTAGAACCTAACATAATGAGAATTTGAACTTTCATATTTACGTTTAATAATCTATGTATAGATAAAGCTGATCACAAAAATAGGCATGTTTGTTTAAATTGCATTACAGCTGCTCAAAGCATTTGCTTTCAAGACAACATCTGTCAACTGTACAAAATAGAAAAATATGACGTCGAAAACACATGTTGAACTTATTGACGGTTCATAAGGAACAAAGCATGTTATTTTAGAAAGCTAATTCAACAAAATTTCGTTTTACAGCTTGTAAAACCAGCTCAACAATTAATTGAAGTTTACACAATTTACGTGTACTAAACATAAAAGCAAGTTAACGTGTTCTAAACTTTGAAACACATGCAAAAGAAAAAGATCTTGTAGCTAATTACGAACCAAACGGGATTTCCGTTCTTCAAGCAAAGTTAACAGCTTTTCTAATTTGAAACGACTCCATCCAAATTAACTTCTATAATTCCTTATCAGACAAATTTCTTATTAGGCAAAGTTTAAATCGACTGTTCCTAAATAACGGTAATTCTTTGGATCCTAGATGACGAATTATATTCGTTCCATTCTTAATTGTCGAATTATATTTGTTGCATTCTACATTGTCGAATCATATCTCGTCGCATTATATTTTGTTGCATTATATTTTGTCGTTGTCGTGTTCTAAAGGTCGCGCTAAATAAAATTACCTCAAATTACATTAGTTCGTATAATATATACTTTACCAACCGTTATTAGAAGATATCTCCACAATTAATAATTGATACGAAGGTTGCCGGCCTCTAGCCAAAAATACATCTTAACAAAGCTGTTGCCCGTGGCCGACTGTTCATCGAAACCAGAGCCGAGTGGTCGCGCCGTCAGAGGGGGGAACACGAAATAATCAAATAGATATTTACTTGGAAATAGTTTTATGCGACACAGATATATCAATACAACTAGATCCCTAAGGAACAATACACGCTTAGCGTGCTTAGCGTGTAATTCAATGCAATTAAATTACGACTGGAAAAATAAAATGTTACAACCTGATGTATGCATACAATAATAATGATGGGAAATCAAAGAGGCGAAACATGGTTAGTTGAACAAAAGTGAAATACGTAAGTAATACCTTCTGACTTGTTAGAGCTACAATTGAAATCTAAAATTTGAATTAACGCTAGACAAAGTTTAATAACACTAAAAGAAATTTGTTTCTTATGACTTAGATTTGTAAGTTTTGTTTTTGTTTATTGTAACAGTTATATATCGGCCTAATTAAAAAGAATTATTGTTTTTGGATCTTGAAATCTGTACTACGTTGTTTTTATCATTCCGAGAGCGGAATGGTATCAGTTTGGGCATGTTAGATTCCTTTCAACATATTTGAATTTGGCAGCCATTGGAAATGTTGCAACAATGTTTAAGTCCAAAATAATAGGGATGACAATGTCGAGTGAGTTGTTTATGTATATTGGACACACTGTTGAGCTACTGCTATTTTAATAGAAAGTCTGTATGTCGATAACTTACTAACGTGCATGAATTTAATTATTAAAAATCCAAACTCTAACAATTGTATTATCTACAATCAATTTATTTCTTTATACAGAACTCAATTAGTATCTCACCTCAACCGTACTGACTTGCTACTTTTCCTCTATACTTTTGCCAACAATTGCATTACAATTATCAATAAATAGCAGTCTCTCGCGATATAATATTATTAAGTAATTTTTAGGGACAGTTTAAATTTGGCACTTTTGTATGTATATATGTATGTATATAAACATAATTTTAATACATTTTATAACAGATCCATGCTGTGGACATTGATGAAGGTCAAAATGCTCAAATTGAGTACTCGATTTATGACAAAAAATCCTCTGGCGTGAAAGATTTGTTTTCGATTAATCCAAAAACAGGTGGAATGTATCTTATTCAGTCCGCAGTTTCTTTAGGTAAGTACATTTCTAACTGTGTTGCATTTATATAAAATAAAGTATTATTGTTATGATGTCTGAATAAGTATTAAGAAGCATTTCGTTTCTCAATTTTAGCTTTTAAAATATTCAAATTATATCAATAATGACCTCTAATAATTATAATAAGTCACTGGTACAGTCAGCGTCCCTTCGATTCGGTGGCTACTTTAATGATGAATAGTGCCAATGGAAAATGGTGTAAAATAAAGTTATATTACTTGTTTAAATATGCCTTTCGTTTTAGTTGCTTTGTATTTGGAAAACAATTTTTAGTAATTTTTGTTTTTTAGAAGCCTAAATTCAAGACTGTTATTTTTTGCAATATTTAACTAGTTTGAAATCAATCTGTGGCTATATTCGATTGATTCGAGGTGAAACATTTATGATACCTTGTTTAAAAAATTTGTTGTTGAAAATCAAAGAGCAACATTTCAATAATTCTTACATTTACAAGTAATTCTCACAATCCCGCAAGCGCGGTATACTAGACGCAAAGGCAATTGGTAACGCTAATTTTTAATACAATTTTTAGCGCGCCCATCTGTCAATGACGTCACACAATATGCAAATTAATACGCGCAAATGACAAAATATATAAAAAGTTAGAAATGAATTATAAAAAACCCCACACACGGGGAACTTACGTGAAAATATAAGCGTCTCACAGGATAGCTTCCTTCAAGGTTGCTGGAGCCCCTTTCCGGGTCATTTACAGGTGGAGCGCATAGCGTCCTTCGGGATTGCTCCGGCTAGCTTCTACAGGGCTCCCTGGACTCGTTTGTTCTAGGGTCGTGGACTGCGGTTCGGCCAGGTTGCTTCAAATTATCTTCTTCCTATGTAGCGGAAATGACAGGAACGGGTGGAGGAACGATAACAAAATAAGGCAAGGAAATCTACATAAAAAAAGATAAAGATACGGTACAATACGATACCAGGCACGACCACTCTACTCGAAGTTCAAAGGCAAAAAGCCGCGTTTTTACGTCTCCCGGAAACTTCCCCACTTTTTTCCTTACCCGCGTCGGCGCGAAGTTCGTCCAACCCACTTCTGACGTGACGGAAATATGCGCCAAGTCTTTCAAATTTAAGGCGCGAAAACTCCCGCACATCAAAACTAAACTAAGGAATGTTTAGTGCCAAATTTTGGCACGTAACATAATGTTGTATCAATACTATTAAGTTTTACACAAGTTAGTGTATTTAGGTTATTTTTTGTAACAACATATTGTTTAAATACTGAAATGAAGATTTGCATTGTATGTATGTAGAGTAGAATTTGGTCATGGCAGCAGATGTTAATTTTATCTCTTTGTAATTTTTTGTGGTAACGATAGTAAAAAACTCTGTTGAATGCGTCCGTCAAAAGTACGGGCAACGAAAGTCGACTCCTCACTTTTGTCTTCTTCATGGCAGACGATAATAAGTTCTTGCACATGTGAAGGACAATATACTTTATCGTTATCGCGACACTTACAAAAGGCGCGGTGTCTGAAGGAATACAAGGTACATGTAATAACATATACCAGGTGGAGGTAAATAATCAACAAATTCCAACTTTGAAGATAAATTAAGTGGTAAATTATACAATATAAATGGAACATAAATTAAGCGGTAAATTACATCATTGTAAACGGAACATACCGCCCACCAAAATACCAGGCATTTTAAAGAAAAATAATTAGAAGGAGGGGGCGGATTGAAAAAGCGAAAAGAAAAGATTTACAAAAAACAAAAGAAAAAAGATGTTTTTTCTACATTGAGGGCAAATGGCAGAGCTTTGATACAGCTTTGACAAGTGTGACCACCCTAACCACACCATCCGTCCCAGGATACACAGCTACAACACAGCCAAGGGACCAACGAAGTTGACACCCGAACTCAAAAAAGGTTTGACTTGAGTAACTCGGCATGAAGACAAGTTACCCATAGGAGGTTGCAATGCGACCGGATTGGTTTTCCAGCACGTTAGACAATGATTTAAAACACAACGGATATATTGCTTCCCAGAAATAATCCAGAAGTGCTGACTGACGAGAAAATGGACTTTTTGAGCACCCACGTGGATGTATTTTAAATGAACGTAAGTAACATAAAGATCAGTAAATCTACTTTTGCTAGGTAACAAAGCCGAAAATTTACGGTTAGAGGACAAAGGCGCGTGAGCCAGGCAACCTCTGACGCGCAAGATTCCATCACGAATAAAAGGGGACAACTTGCAAAAACTCTTTTTTAAAGTGGATCCGGACTGAATGGCCTCAAACTCGATAGCAAAATAAGATTGTTAAGTATACCCAATCAAAAGGATCAAAGCATTGTGCAACTCAGAAGATGACAAAGGTCCGGAATATCTTTCGAGTGGGCGACGTAGACTATGACGAAAACGGAGAATCCAAGCAACTATGCGTGTAATAAAGGGAAAGGAAGAGTGATTTTCTGAGAACTAATTGAATCCAATAGGAGGTTACGACAGCGTTGTTCAGTGAGAACTTCAGGAGCATCTGAAGGCGGAATATGTGGACTGTAATTATCGAAGGACTAGAACAGGGTTGGTGAAGCCGCCCATCATAAAGAACATTGGCATAAGTCGGTATAGAGTAAACCATGTGACCCAATATCGGCAGGGTTCTCGGTGGAGGGTATGTGATGCCAAGAGACATGTTTTCCTAAATGTAAGCAACTTGATTGGCAACGAAAGTCTTCCAACGCTGCGGCGGGGACCGAATCCACGTACTACCATGGAGTCAGACCAACAGTAAATTTTATGTAAGGTAAGGTTAGAATCAAAGGTTTCGAGGACAAAGATTAGTAATTTTGATGCCAATGCGGCGACCAACAATTCGAGCCGGGGCAAAGAGATTGTACGAAGAGGAGCGACCTTAGACTTGGCGCACACTAAGCGAACTTCAACGGCGGAAGGGGTAATAAAGCGAAAATAAACAACAGCACAGTAGCCACGTTCGGAAGCGTCAGCAAAGCAGTGAACTGTGGCGGATTAGCAAGCGGGGAAGAGCGAAATCCGAAAGAAGCGGTAACTCAGGCAAGTATATCCCCACAAACAGAGGAAGTCGAGGGGAGGGAGAGCATCCCATTCTAATTTTAACGACCATAAAGGTTGAATTAAGTGTTTTACCAGGAAAGTAAAGGGGGATAAAAGTCCCATAGGGTCGAAAATACGGGCTAAGTTCGAAAGTAGGTTCCGCTTGGTACAGGAGGTACTTAGTGGCTAAACTAGAAAACAAAAATTATCTGAGGTGGGGTTCCATTGAAGATCTAGAACTTTTAGGGATTGAGTATCGGGATCCTCAAAAGAGCGGAGTTGCGCGAATTGCCGCGTAGCGAAAAGATTTGTTAATAATTCGGGATGGTTACTTGACCATTATGAAGTTTGAAACCACCATGGTTTAAAAGAGCAATTAGTTGATTACGTAGATCGAGGGTTGATTCAATAGAATCTCCACCAAAAGCGATGTCATCAATGTAAGTATGGTGGTGAAGAGCGAAAGTGGCTAACGGGTAAGAATTCACTTCGTCTACGGCCAACTGCAGAAGCGTACGTATGGCAAGAAAAGGAGCACAATTGATTCCATTAAAAACGGTATTTAATTTAAAATCCTGAATGGGCTCCTCAGGGGAGAAGCACCAAACAATTCGTTGATATTGTCGGAGGCTTTAGATTATTTATGGTTCGGGTTGGGACCGTGTCATTTATAAATTAAAGTCGACGTTTCGCTCACTTTTGTAAGGGCTTCATCAGGACAATAAATATATTAAAAGTTAATATTAAATAGACAAGTCACAGTGTAAAGAGAAGCTAGTTCAGGAGTAACTCTTCTCTTTACACTGTGACTTGTCTATTTAATATTAACTTTTAATATATTTATCGTCCTGATGAAGCCCCTTACAAAAGTGGGCGAAACGTCGACTTTAATTTATAAAATGACACGGTCCCAACCCGGAACCATAAATAATTATAATTCGTTGATAGTCACACTGCGCGGGATTATCAAGAAAATGTCTGTACATCTGACGAATATTGGCAGTGACAACATAAGGATGTAAACGAAATTGTAACAAAATTGCGGTAATATCTAGTTGCAGCTTCCGCCCAACAAACAAGTGATTGCTTAAGGATGGTTGAGACAGAGTCTTAGCGGAAGCATTGAAAACAACTCGTAATTTTGTACTTATGCTTTCGGGTTTCACAACGCAATGATGCAGGATGTAATAAGAAAAGTCCGAATGAGACCCACTAACAACAGATTGCATATGTTGAGAATCCAGATATTCACGCATGAAGGAAACGTATTGTTCGTAAACACGTGGTTACTTAAGTAGACGATTTTGTAAAGAAATAAATCGTTGTAAGGCAAGATCACGACTACTCGGAAAAATGGTTCTTGATCTCTAAACGGCAGTGAGACGACATATCGACCTTGTTCATTGTGGCGAAACGTATCAACAAAATGTTTTTCTACAAGAGTTTCTGCAGGCGTGAAAGGTTAAGCAGCAGGGACAGCTCTGACTTCTCATAATTTAGCAACAATATCTTCCAATGGGGAAGTAGAATCTATCGTACAAAACAAGCTAATTACTTCAGAAGTGAGCGAGGAAGGTATGCTTTCCATTAAAACATATCCAAAAATAGTATTAATGGCAACAGGTTGATCGCTAGCACCCTGGATACGACGGTTTAATGACACTTGGGGGAAAAATATCAGCGTCAAGTAATAAATCTATAGGCTCAGATTGAGTAAAGAGCGTATCAGCTAGCTTGAGGTTAGCCAGATAACTGAAATGTTCTGAAGAAATATTAGAAGTAACACTCTGTTGTTAAAATTACGCAAACACAAAATTACTGAATAAAAATATTGTTTATAAAACTTAAACCACAATTTGCATTTCAGAAAATTTAAGAAATGCAACAAAACTAGCAAATTATGAGTGTATAGCTAACAAGGAGCAACTCTCATCAGTGCTCCAAGGATGAACACGAACAATATGGTGAAACATTTCAAAGCGTCAAAAAATTAAAACAAACTCAACTATTGGTCGTCGCAAGGACGTTCGGCGAACGTTCATTTTGTGTATTCTCTTTAGTTATAGCCCTGTTCAACACAGAATGACATTTCAACGCGTTTAGAAACTGTATTGTTCGTGTACATTCTGTGCGACCCTTAAGAGGAGTGTGGATTGTGGTTACAGACATGTTAAAAAAAATGACTGAAAAATGCATAAATAAAAATATTTTGTATGCACTTTATTCTTGTATGTATGTATTATAATGTAATTTTTCATTTTTTTTATGTATGCACTCTGACTTAATTAAAGTATGCGATTGTTTTGATAGCACCTCTTTTTCGTTTTTCATGCAACAAAAAGTACTGAATTTCTAAATTGGGGTACCAAAAGGTACATAAAAAGTACCTGATTTTTATTCAGTTGTTCCAGTAGACACCCTGAACTAGATAGAAGACTTGGCAGTGCTTAAAGGATGTACTAACTGTCACTGTTAAATTCAGCAGTGTTTCTTATTGCTCTCCAAGACTGTCCATATTCATTGCTTGCAGACTGTTGGTAGATTATTGCCGACACAGCACAAAATGCGAACAATATTCTTGCACATAATTTTTACTTGCTTGGTTATTACAATGTTACTTTTCTTTTAGAGGGCCAAATATTTCAATTTTTTGTGCGTGCAACTGATTTTGGTCAACCACCAAAGCATTCAGATGTACCTGTTAATGTGTTAATTATGGGACCAAAAGATCAACAACCAATATTTGAACAAAAGGAACATAAATTTTTTATGCGTGAAAACTCGCCAACTGGTAAGTAAATATTACATACCTACAACAATTCAATGTATTGTTTTTAGGCACTGTGATAACTCGTTTGAAAATGCTTTCAAATACAACTGTTACTTATAGAATTTTATCAGAAGCTGACGATAACCCACAGTTTGATACTGATGGACAAGGTCAACTTACCTTGGCACGACCATTGGATTTTGAATCATTTTCTTCACATACAATAGGAATTTTGGCAGAAACAGATTCAAGCCCTCCACTTACTGCATTAACATATGTAACTTTGCAAGTTTTAGATGAAAATGACAATTTTCCATATTTTGAAAGCAATCCTTATGTATTGACATTGGCTGAAAATGTGAATGAAGGGACTTCAATATTAAAAGGTTTGTATGTATGCTTAAGTAAAAGAAATACTGTAGCTAAATAATAACTAAGAATTTCTATTTTTTATTATTAGCTTATAACAAATTGACTATATATGTTATTATACAGCTCATTTATTCGATTCCCTTATGGTGAAGGGAAACTGACTAAGCTAGGGGTCTATTCCTCGGGTAAAGCTTATGAGGAGTGGTCGTGGGTTTCACAATAAAATTATTGTTTTCTGTACTGACTTTAAAATACAAAATAGAAGGTGCAAAAGGGGCGCCGTTAAGTCCTAGAATTATTAAAGCACAGGTTACCCTAAGGGAAAACTTGGAAATCCTCAGGGGGAAACATCGCTTTTACTGCAAAACGCAGGATCTGATGAAAACAAATTTATTATAATAACGAAGGACGCAAGAGATACACTCTTGCTACCTTATACAATAAAAAAGGAGTAATTATTAATAAAACTTTAAGTATAAATAGTAAAAGGAAATATAGATATTAAACTTCATGAAAGCGCTGTTTAGTACTTCTTTATTGAGTCACAGCTAATAACCTATTTTTTATAAAAGGATATATATCCTTTTTTTACCTTTTAACTCATTTATCTTTACCTTTTGAACGCTCTTGTCCAAAATTAAACAATTGTTCCATTAAATCATATGATGGTTCTTTAATCAAATTTATCTCTTTCTGTAGGAAAATTTTATATACAAAAATGTAAAACAATAAAAAACGTGGTCTAATCTTTTAGACTCAAATATTTAAATATGAGAATTTTGGTAATTTCTACTAGGAATCAAAATGTCAACAATAAATTAAATATGACCATAAAGATTTTAAATACCCAAAATGCATAGATCTGTTTACCTTGGTTTACAAATATCTGTTATATATTCAATGCTAAATAATTCTCATAATTACTTTATGTGTTATTGAACTTGAGTACAATACTTTTCCGGATTAAATAAAGAAAATTCATAATTTTAATGATTTGCAGTAATATCAAGTGTAAGCAATAATTTATATTATAATGAAATTCAAATGATAAAAGTCCAATCGACTTCCTTGTAAAACAAATTAAAAAACGCTACCATTTTAGTTTCAAATATTCGCCTCGCTGTCAAGTTATTAAGAACAGCTGTTGTCAGGTCAAGTCCCTATGCTAACGCTTCCCTTAGCAATGAGTTGTACTTTGAACTTCATCGTAACAAGTACCTTGTTGAGACCATTTGTTAGTCTGCGATTATTGGACAAACAAGTGACGTCAGAGAACTTTCCGGATCTGCAGCTTTCAAAGCGTAAGCTTGAGCTTCTTGTTTTAAACTAACGACGAATTAAATGCATTACAGCGTATTATGCTGGACCATTATAGGTCATCAATTTGTTGTGCAATTCATCAAAGTAAATCGAAACATACAATCAATCTATAAAACGAGCTATTCAATGTGCATCATTTTTGACTTTTCATTAACCTATCCCAAGACGAGATTATTTAACGGTAAACTGAGCAATTAAACATGATGTCTGGACTCGTAAGTTCGTAACCTTAAAAATTGTGGATTAATGAAACTAAAAATTGGTAAACGTGTAAGTTATCGTTATTGGTATAGGTGAGGGTGACGCTATAATAAAATCATTTAGTGTACCTTAATAATTACTTAACTTACTTACCGTTATCAGAAACAAACAAAAGTCAAGTGCATTCTGCACTTGATTACGCTACCACGTTTATGGCCACGCGTAGATTGCTAGCTTGGACCTTATTGATCTCCATGATGCTTCTAACTGCATCGAGTGGTCGAGCCAGACTGACTTCTGTTGACGGGATGCGCACAAGGCACAAAAATCGTTTGACATTGGAAATGCTATTCAAATGACCAACATTTACGAATAGAGCCTTTACTATTATTATTAATTAATATATACCTTGTGATTGGGCTATAAGGTACTGATCTGAACTTTTATTAACATCATAAAATTAATTGTTTATTTGAATAAATTGTGCAGTGTATTTCATAATTAAATTTATAAGCTTTTATAATCGTCAAAAATATTGTTACAGGCTAACAAACAGTTAGTCCAATTTTAATATTACCAAAATACTGTTTTTTATGGAATATCTCCAATAGGACAAACAACTACATACTAATTCAATCTGAATTACATTTATAGAAACAAAATTTGAACTATCATGCTCAATTAGTATTAATTATTCGTGAAATCTATTATAAAGGGCGCATCTGTATTTAGTCTGTCCATCCAAATTTAATATTGATATCTTTTTATCCAATTTATAGTTCACTTAACGCGAACTTGTTACAAGTAGTTTAATATATATTTGGAGACTACCTAGATTATTGAGTGTGATAGTCACCAGCATTATTATGCATAAATGCAAATATATTAAACTAATAAATAAACAGGCTATTGCCGATTGGCAAATTATTAAATACCAGTTTTGGTTACTGCTTTTAAAAGGAACCAAGAAGAAACGAGAGTTACAAACATATTAAACTTTAACGTAAACAAATCAAAGTGTAATATATTGTGGATATGTTAGGCTTTTATAAAAGCTTATTTTTTATTTTGATCAAGTCCTTAGTCTTGATTTATTTGATTCAATGTTTAAGCAACCTAGAACTTCATTGGTTTTGTCATTTTTAAATGTGGCGATACATTCTCGTTCAATTTTATTTCTAATACACCTATTCTAATCCCTTGGATTGCTAGTAACACCCAACTAGCATATGAGAGTACTTAAATTTAAATTAACTTACATTTTAAATCATTGACTTTTGTCGCCTTTTATAACTATCTATCTAAAACTATCTCACCTGCCTTTTATTACTGTTCACCAGTTTGTACCTGTAAGGAAAACTGCACCTTTTACATTCAAAGAGTGCAACCGAAGCTTCTGTTAGACTTTCCTAACCGACTCTTAATCTGCAACCATAACATTTTATTATTTAAAAATGTATACCGGCTGCAACCCTTAGTTGCCGTGCTTTTCGTGTCCTTGGGATTCCACTTGCTGCTCGTTTCCCATACTCCGTCAGGCAGTAGTATTAATTTAATTTTACTGGGGTGCAGACGTATTTGTTTAGTACGAAATGCGCATTGAGTGCTATTTGCATTTTTGTAATGTTTCATTATGTATTCATTGAGTTTTGTTTACTTGCAGTCGGGCTTTCTACCGGTTGTGAGAAATATACGGTTTTTTATACGTACAACTTTTATTATTCTCTAAAGATATGGTGAATATGAGCCTATGGAAATTTTACAATATTTACAATTTATTTAATTCAAGCAAATCGTGTTTACCATATTTTTAAATGGTCTTGGAGTCTTAACGGATGTTTTAAATCTGTTAAAATAATCAAAAGCATTTTAAACGGTTTTCTAAAGTAACTGAAGTTTTAAAGTTATAAAATTTAAAAGTGGCAGTTGTTTTCAACGTGCTTCATAAATTTGTGTGACGAGTAAGCTAGTTAATTCCGAGACTGTCATATCTGCACAGCTAGTCACGCAGCAACGAGTTTCTAGTGCGAATATTTCGAATTAAAATTTATTAGTTCAACACAAAATTATTTGTTTATCTATTAGTACGGTTTTGTTAAAGAATTTTATGCAACATGTCGAAAGGAAAAAAGGGTTTGTTGGCAGAACGCATATTTTCAAAAAATTGCATAACTAGGGCTAATGCTAATACAACAGAAATTGAATCCAAGACTGTTTCAGAGTTTGACTTTGAAGGGGTTGAGGTAAAATTTGAGCTTTTAAATCCAAACTTCACCAATTTATATAAACAAGTCGTCAAAAATGTTATGAAAGATATATAAATCTTGTTGGAAGTAGCATTCCACATAATATTAAGACATTCTGGAGCTTTGTTAATTCTCTAAGATCAGATACTGGTATTCCAGATATAATGTATCTGGATGATGTGGAGTTGTCTGGTGGACTTGATATAGTTAACGGTTTCTCAAAGTATTTTGCTAGTACCTATAAAAAGGATAAATTGTCTGCAAGTAATTTTAATTTTAACTTTACGCATATTTCTAATGTGGATATTAAGCCTGAATTAATACAAAAAAAACTCATGGCTTTGGATGTTACTAAGGGAGCTGGTCCTGATGGTATCCCTCCTAAATTATTAAATCTTTGTTCTGGTGCTTTATATTATCATCTTTCTATACTTTTTAATGCATCTCTAACGGAGAGCTGTATGCCAGACTTCTGGAAGCTTAATTTTGTAACTCCTATTTACAAATCTGGAAACCAAAATTTAGTTAGTAATTACAGACCAATATCCGTGCTTAGCTGTATTCCCAAGATTCTTGAAAGTTTGATCACTGATACATTAGCTTCTGTTATCAGGCCACTAATCACAGATCAACAGCATGGTTTCGTTGCAGGAAGGTCTACATTGAGTAATCTAATTCTGTAAAAGGATTTTATTTCCACATCTTTGGAGGAGGGGTTTCAAGTAGATTCTATCTTTACCGATTTTTCCAAAGCCTTTGATAGTGTAAGTCATACTATTTTGATAGCAAAACTCGAAGCATTGGAATCGATGGTTGTTTATTGAAATGGTTGCGAAGCTATCTCCTTGACAGAAGGCAAAATGTTTGAATTGTAGATTACACTTCTAATGAAACTCTCGTTCCATCAGGTGTTCCGCAAGGTTCCCACCTTGGTCCCTTGCTATTTGTTATTTTTATAAATAATCTTAGCCTATATATAATCATTTCCAAACATTTATTATACGCAGATGATTAAAAGCTGTTTCGTCACATAAGAACTGTTGACGACTGCATAAAACTGCAAGAAGATGTTGATGCCGTCTTCCAGTGGTACATTGATAACAGTATGAATTTCAACATAAAAAAATGCTATAATATTACCTTTATCAAATCACATCATTCATTATCGTTTGGTTACCAAATTAATAAAATTAGTCTCTGTCGTGTTAATAAAATAAGGAATTTGGGCATAATTTTTGACTCGTCTCTAAGTTTTCATGAGCACACTAATGCTATAACTAACAAATCTTACAAGATGTTAGGGTTTATAAAAAGACATTGTGGCGCTCTTAACAATCCAGCTGCTAGCATGACACTTTATACTTGTCTTGTTCGCACATTAGTTGAATACAATTCGCCAGTCTGGAATCCATTTTACCAAAACCAAATCTCTCAAATTGAAAGGGTTCAAAGAAAGTTTATTAATTTTATGCTTTTTAAACTATACTTGCCAGTTGATACATTTACTTATGATGATGCCATTAAGTTGTTGAACATCAAAACTTTACAAACCAGAAGACTCATTAATGATCTGTTATTGCTCTTCAAATTGATAAACTCACATATTGACTCACGAGAGATCCTTCAACTTATGAACCTTCATGTGCCGCTAGGGCTACACGTAACCAGACGCTTTTCATATTCCTCTGCATAGAACAAATTATGGTATGAATTCCACAATAACTCGGCTGTGTATCTTAGGAAATGAATTTTCTTCTCAAATTGATTTTTTTTGGTGTAACTATAGCATTTTTTCATAATCAATTGAAGAATGTTAATATGCAGTAAAAAAGGCAAAGAAGAGGAAATTCAATAAGCAAGTATATGGAAGGTTTTAATGTTATGAGTAGTGTTTATTGATATAACAAACCAGCATGTAAATTATTATTATTGTTATATACTTTTTTTTTTAATTGCACAAAATTATTTAAGTTTTTTGTAAAAAGGGGATTTATCTCGTATATTAATCAATAAATAAATAAATAAATAAATTGCTAGAAATGGAAATGGAAACGGTTCTAACAGAGAGATACGGTATGAAAATTAACATAAATAAAACTAAAGTTCTAGTATGCAAAGGTGGGGAAAATAAATCATAAACAAGAATACAAGTATGTAACACGAACTTACAAGAGGTTAAGGATTTCTGCTACCTAGGAAGCCAAATAACGCAAGATGGGAAAAGCACGAAAGATATAAAACAAAGATTAGCACAAGGTCGTGCTACATTTAACAAGAAAAAGCAACTACTGTGCTCAAAGACCACAAACATAGAAACAAGGAAAAGATTGCTTAAAACATATGTGTGGAGCACAGCACTGTACGGCTGTGAAGTCTGGACAGTAGGAGAAGCGGACAAGAAAAAGCTACCTTTGAAATGTGGTGCTACAGACGTATGATGAAGATATCATGGACAGACAAAGTTAAGAACGAAGAGGTACTAAAAATGTTAGGGGAAGAAAGAAATATGTGGAAAACAGTAAAAAATAGGAGAGATAGGATGATAGGCCACATACTACGGCATGAGGGAGTAGTGCGGAATATATTAGAAGCAGAGATAGGAAAAAAGAGAAGAAGAGGCAGACCTAGGTTAGACTGAATCTCGGTGAAATAGGGCATAAAATTAGAAAACAATAGAAGGGGAACGAGCTGTATACACATGCTGTGTGAGAATTTCAGGGAACTATGTAGGCTAGCTCAGAATATAAATAAGTGCAGGTACGTGTCCAACCAGTTTTGAGACGGAAAACCTAATGACGAAAAAATAAGCGTAGATAAATCTGATGATTAGTATAAACAACTAGTTGTTGGTTGCGAAATATCTGCAACTAATGTTGACTGTGCGAAAAGATATATTGGAAAATATATTAAATCGGTAAATGGTTAAGTGTTGGGGGAACTTGGCAGCCACAGGCAGCTTACCTCCCTTCACAAGCACTGAAGGTTGGAGAAATAGGGTATATAATTGTAAAACAATAGAAGGTGACCGAACGGCATCTAACAAGAAAGAACAGCACCTATGAAGAAAGACAACAAACATAAAACAAGAAGAAAATTGTTGAAAGCATATGTGTGGAGCACAGCACAGTATGCCTATGAAATACGGGCAGTCTGAAACACAGACAGAAAACGGTAGCAGCCTTTTGAAATGCTGTGCTTCAGATGTATGAGGACGATAGCATGGACAGACAAAGATAATAACAAATAGGTTATAGAAATAGTAGGGGAACAAGGATATCTGGGGAAAAAGATAAGAGAAATAGAAGGGCAGAATACATTCTAAAGGATTTTTGGGAAATAGTATGGGATAATGTCTGCTCTACCATTGAGGCGGCAGAGCCTCGATAGATTACGAGGGGTTCCTGTTTGATGGTCAAGCCCAGGGTAAAAGGATGTTGAATGGCTTTGAGGAAAAAAGGATCCCTCTAAAGAGTTCTTCCAGCCATCTAAGTTTCTTCAACTTAGGGCAGAGCTATGAGCTAGGGTCGTAGGATGGTATACGAAAAAACAAAAGGAATTTTATTGAACGCCACCGTATCTTAATGAGTGTTTTATAAGAAATCATTCGAAGATCAGATACGGAAATCTTCGAAAGAAAAAAAATTTACGACAAGCAACATATACAAAAATACTTACTGTGGTCTCTGCAACCAGGAATAGGAACGACAATCTCGTGCTATCTGAAAATTTAATCACACCTAAACATTTTCCAATTAGGGCTTCATGAGAGCCCAGTCACTTTATCACAAAAATAATTATATGTACATCACTAATCAAAATTATACCTTCAAGAAAAACTTTTAGCTTTAACACCAATAATACCTTCCTTCAGTACTAAAGCTTCTAAATTATAAACAGTTTGCTTCTGTAGGACAAGCACTGTTGACTTCAAAGAAAGAAAATTTTGAGACAACTTAAAATTTTTCTATTAATGTTGTTTTTAAAAAAATATTTATATATATACATTGTTTATACAACTTATTTATACGGAGACTTTCGAAACAGTTCCGTTTTCACTATTTAATATTAATATCTAAGCATTCTTGGAATATTGTTTTATTAAATGCATAAATTATTTTAGTTTACTGTAAGAAATATGTTACTTTTACTTTACGTTACAATGACTTCATGTTACTTAGGATCCTTTCCAGTTCATAAAAAAAATTACATATTCAAAAGTAATTTCTCAGGTTATGGATACACATTCTTAATAACAATTTTTAATAAAATCAAAGGTCAAAGAAAAGTACTTATTGTCGACATTGAATTATACATCAGGTGTATTATCACCATGTGTTATACATTATAATTCGGCAAACAATTCTTATCATATCACATGTTCGATAAAGCAAACTCTTTTATACAACTTTGTAACTTCAAACATAATATTATACAAAGATCTTAAAAATGTTAAGGTCAATTATGCCTTATTCAAATACTAAATTTTTAAATTAAATTTTTAAATGAAACAAATTAATTGAACTATGAACTTTAGCAAAATTTTGAGAATTAATTTTAAACAAACTTAGGTATAACTTCTTCGAAAATTTATCTGAGCATTTTAATTGAAAGTTTCTTGAAAAAATATAAGAATAAAAATGGAGGATGACTCACCGCTAACCATCTGCTATATCTGCGTCCTTACTTTTATAGTTGAGCGTAGCTGACACAGGGGTCCGGATTTCTACATTTCTGCCTAGTAACAATTGGAACTGCTTCTCACTTTAGTGTATGTTTTACGATTAACGATTGGATTCTTTACAATACTTAAATTTCCATAACTTCTTTACTTGTAACTGGACTTTAATATTTTAAAATTCGGAATTATAATTATCTCCATATTTAATGATAGGTAGTTTAATCCTTAAAACGCTAAACTAAAAAATGAATAAAAACTTGAAGAACTCCAAGAGCTTCAAGAACTTCAAGAACTTTAAGAACTTTAAGAACTTTAAGAACTTTAAGAACTTTAAGAACTTTAAGAACTTTAAAACTTGCGCTGAAATGAAACGAAAGAATAAAAATTTGGGGTAAGCTTGTGCAATACTTTCTTACCGTAAAAATATATCTACAACCATTTTAGGCCGATGCTATTACCAAAACTAACTTATGGAACATGTTGACTCCACTTAAATAATTGCTCGGGCGGCATGTTTGATTAAAAACTCGCAAGCCCCGAAAAATACGTGTCTACGGACTACATCTGATATTAAAAATGGCTTATTCCACTAGGCAACCTTAATTATACTAGTATGTGCGGGGAAGGAGGATATTAAAACAAGATACAAACAACTAGAAGTTCACTTGAAGTGTACTTTTGCTATTCTAATGTAGAGGGCGTAATATGTATGAATTTTATAATAAAAGGTTCCAATAGAAATTTAACATTTATTGATTAGGTGTATCGAACAAAACTTGTGTATTTGAATAACAGAAAATCGAAATTGTTACACAATTATCAATTTTATTGTAATGATTCTATATTAATGAGGGAATTTGTCTCAAAAATAAGGCAGACAGTTTCCTACATATGAAATTTAGGAGAGTCTATATGGGATGTAATGGTAGTGCATTTTATATTAGGAAAGCTAAATGTTTTTTACAATCGCTTTTTTCAAAGCGAAAGGAAGCCGAACTCAAAAGCCGACTTAAGACAAGTTATTAGCATTTTTGGACAAGCGGGCCTTGAATGCGCAGCTTAACAAACCTTGTGGGTTAAAGGTTCCGAATGATAAAACTGTTCAAAAATAGTAATTTTTAAGCGATTTCTAACACGACCACAATTTCCGCTAATACTGTTAAGGTGCCAAAGCAGCGGTTTGAAACGAGTGCTAGCGATCGAGTTTGGTTCCAATGCAGGTAATTGTAATTTTAGTAAAAAGGGTGTGCATCAGATTTTTAGATGTGACGTATTTAAAGATGTCACGCTACTGAAGAGGAAACAATTTGTTTCTGAAAATAAAATATGCGCCAGTTGTTTGAATTCACATGAGGGTAAACGATGTTCAGTAGACATTAAATGTTTTAAGTGTCAAACTAAACAACATCATACATTTTTACACAGAGATGTTCCAAAACAAGAAGCGGAAAGGTTAGTAGCTGCTCAAGGAGTAGCCGAGGTGCGTTGCGAAATTTCAGATTTTGTATTGTTGCCTACAGCTGCTGTATTAATAAAAAATTTAAAGGGGAACTGGTGTCCGCTCGAGCTTTGCTGGACTCGGGTTCTCAGACAAGTTTCATTACTGCTAATTTAAGCAAGAAATTAGGATTAGATGTAAATGTTTCTGAACGTCCTATACAGATTTTAGGTATTTCAGGCAATTCCACGCCCTGTTCAAGATGGTTGAACGTGCATATCTGTTCAAGGTACGGAAATTATGAGCTTTCTCATGACTTTGGTGTTATGAAAAATATTACAGTTGAATTGCCGCAGGTAAATTTAATCTGAGTAATTTTAAGATACCTAGAGACTTACCGCTAGCAGATGAACAATTTCATGAGTCCACCGGAATCGATATGCTTTTCGGAGCGGATATTTTCTTTTCGATTCTACTACCACAAAAAATTAACTTGAATATAGGTCACCCATTTTTACAGAATTTCTATTGTGGATATTTTGTAAGCGGAACGATTAACCAAAAAACTAAAATGTTAAATACGGTGCAATTGCATTCTGTGTTGCTACATGCCACAATGTTTATTGAAGAGGTAAAATTAGAATATCTCATG
This sequence comes from Platerodrilus igneus, assembly GCA_036346225.1. Taxonomy (NCBI): domain Eukaryota; kingdom Metazoa; phylum Arthropoda; class Insecta; order Coleoptera; family Lycidae; genus Platerodrilus; species Platerodrilus igneus. The sequence continues at coordinate 3,711,480 of JARFIW010001436.1, read as the reverse complement.
GATAAATTTTGGGAATGCGAAAAGGTGAGAGATAGCAATAATGAAGAAGAATTGTAAGAATTCATGCTGGCCGCGCAATGTTTCTTGGCAACATTTAAAAGAATTGAGGGTCGGTTCCAGGTTCAACTGCCTTTAAAGGTGGACCTAAAATCTTTCAAGATGGGCGATTCTGCTCAAATGGCTATTAAGCGATATCAAAGTTTAGAACGGCGTTTTGCAAAGGACGAAATGTTGCTTCCAGAGTTTCGAATTTTATTAAGCAGTTTCTAAGTCAAGGATTTGCACAAGTGGTTAGTGCAGATGCGTTTGCGTCATACAAAGAAAATTGGTATTTTTTACCGCATCATTGTGTCATTCGCAATGATAAGGTTATTACCAAATTAAGGGTTGTCATGGATGGCAGCTCAAAAACAAAAAAAAGTGTTTTTGTTAAATAATGTTTTAAAAAATGGGGCTATTTGTCAACCGGAGTTATTCGATATCTTACTTTCATTTCGAACCTATAAATACATTTGCATTACGGATATTAAGCAGATGTATCTGCAAATGATATAAAGGGGTTAATTCGTGTGGGCGGAAGGCTGCACAATACTGCACTGTCATTCGATAGAAAGTTTCCAATAATTCTACCTGCAAAGAGTTTTATTACCAAGATTATTATTGAAGGCGAGCATGTATGTTTACTTCATGCAGGAGCAAAATTAACTTTATCAATGTTACGTCAAAAATATTGGATTATTAATGCGAACAGAGAATTAAAAAGTATTTTGCACAAATGTATATTTTGTTTTAAACTTAAATTTGAGCGATCTAAGCAGATAATGGGAAATTTATCCTATAATCGTGTCAACATAGCTAGACCGTTTGAGAAAGTCTTTATTGACTTTGCTGGCCATTTTTTAGTGTAGCAGTCCCAAATTCGTAAAGTATTAGTAACAAAGGCTTATGTTTGTATGTTGGTTTGCTTTGTTACTAAAGCTGTGTATTTAGAGGCAGTATCGGACTTAAAAACGGAGACATTCATTGCTGAATTAAAGCGTTTTATTGGTAGACGTGGGGTGCCTAGGATAATTTATAGCGATAATGCTAGTACTTTTGAGGGTGCCGATAAAGAGTTAAAGCGATTTTATAATAATTTTACAAAGGACAATAATCATGAGATTGCAATGTTTACTAGTGGACTCCGCATCCAATGGTCGTTCATCCCTGCTTATAGCCCTAACTTTGGGGGTCTGGGAGGGAAATATTAAAATTTTTAAGTATCATTTCAAAAGAGTAGTGGGTCTGATTTGTTTAACTTATGAAGAGTTTAACACCATTATTATTCAGATAGAGTCTATGCTAAATTCTAAACCACTTTGTGCACTAACAAGCGACGTATCAGATTTGTTTTGTTTGACGCCAGGTCATTTTTTAATAGGGGGTCCTTTGGCATGTATACCAGAACGGAACTGCACAGACACTCCAACAAACAAATTAAAACTTTGGAAATGGTGTAATAAAATTCAATATTGTTTTTGGAGGGCCTGGTCCAGGGATTACCTAGGGTAATTGCAGAGTAGAAAAAAGTAGCAAGAGACAATATCAAATGTAAAGTGCGTTAGTTCTAATTCGAAATGACAAATTGTCTCCTTTAGACTGGGCCATTGCTCGTATTACTAAGGTAGTGAGTGGGCGTGACAATCGTGTTAGGATAGTGCATTTAAAAACAAAAAATGGGACGCTGGTGACATCAGTATCAAAAATTGCTGTTCTTCCTTTTGATACGGATAATTCTTAGGGTGTAGTATATATGGAGTAATTTAATAATTTGTTTAAATGACTACTTATAGTTTTAAGTTTGTGTTATACCTTTATTCGCGCACTAATTGTGTGTATTTGTTTATTGCGATATTTTTTATTATTTGTCGTTCCTTTTTACGATATTTTTAGTGTTAAAATTGATTGACATTACTTGTTTATATTTTTAAACGTTTACATTTTTTTGCTTTATTTTTTTCCGCCTGGCAGTTTATGGTAGCAACATGCAACCATAACATTTTATTATTTAAAAATGTACACCGGTTGCAACTCTTAGTTGCCGCACTTTTTGTGTCCTTGTGATTCCAGTTGCTGCTCGTTTCGCATAATCTATCAGATAGTAGTATTAATTTAACTTTACTGGGGTGTAAACGTATTTGTTTAGTACGAAATGCGCATCGGGTACTATTTGCATTTTTGTAATGTTTGATTATGTATTCATTGAGTTTTATTTACTTGCAGTCGGGCTTTTACCGGTTGTGAGAAATATACGGTTTTTTATACGTACAACTTTTATCATTCTCTAAAGATACGGTAAATATGAGCCTATGGAAATTTTACAATATTTACAATTTATTTAATTCAAACAAATCGTATTTACCTGCTACCTATATCAAAATTGCAAAATGCTGACACTAATAGACAAAATACATACATAAACAAGGACGAATACATTTCACCGAACAGGGGAAACTAATAGGAACGTTTGCCTTAACTAGACCAGTGGAGGAGGGAGTGGGTCTCACAAAACCAACCTAAGAGAAGATTTCAGATCGAATAATGGTATTAATAATCATGACCCTATTGAAATTACCTGAATCTCTGCGAACCCAATTGGGACGTTCGCCTGTCTAAATGATATTCAGATTCTCTAAAATTAAATAATACCTTAATCACATATACTTCCACGGAACAAACCAAAATAAATATTAAGTACAAATAACACTGTTTATTAATTTTGTTTGTAGTGTACAGGATCAATAATGCTTACTATACCAGAAGTTCATGCAAATTATGTCGCCATTATTCTACATGGGTAGAACTTAATGAAACAAAATATGTAATAACGCACTGTATGTAATGGGGATATTGGTACACCGATATCAGATACAAATATTCACTTTTAGTATAATATATTTTATGGTTGTACACCTATATTGTATGAAGAGCTTGTGTACTAAATTATCATTCAATAAATCATAACTAAACTTATAACGTAAAACATGCATAACAGTACCCCTCAGCATCGAAGACAAACAATGGTATCACTCAAAGTTGTACGACCTTGACAATGGTATAACTAAAAAGCCCTACAGTTTGTAATATTAGTATCCTATAAAAACACATAATGCAAATACTGTGCAATGGCAATGAACTTAATTACAAATATAATATCAATCAGCCGATGGTCAATATAGACAGAAACAGATGATATCTATAACATCTGTGTAACAAAATTAGTGAATTTGAATAATGTAACCATTACCTCTACTTCTATATATATAAATCCTCTTAAACGAGTTATTGAGTGATCATAAAATAGAATACAATTTTCGATATTCAACATCACAAAGATTGCTTCAAAAATTTTTGGAGTTACAAATCCTAAAAATGACAGACGGCTAAACCGCATCAAGCAACAACCAAGATCAAAGTAGACGGAATGTCGGAAACGAAAGGTTAAACTTGAACTGATAATGCGCTGCGATAACCAATAGAAATTATTAGTATAAATGTTCAAAATAATCTATAATGTTACTACTAACAGCTAAACGAAATTATTTGCCATAGAAAGGCTAAAATAACATTTACAAAACTAACCACCCATGGTGCTAAATAGGGTTAAATTAGCAAAATTAAATTACATATTACAAATCAGTCAAATAATGTGAAAATTCCATTATTTGAAATTCAACTGTAACACAAGTAAACAACAATATTCTTTCTGTGGGTTCTTTGCTTTATTCCAACACTTGATCGATCTAACTTTTGCTTTTTTCCACTTATTACAAACACCCAAAGATACAAATTACAGTTTTGACAAGTGTTCACAAACATAAAACAAATGTAACATAAAAACTTCATCTATTAACAGAAATAAATCCTTGTGAGATTTCAGTTACTTAAAATTTCATACAATTTATACAAATTTACAATTTTACACCATCGTCGCTTTAGTCTGAAACACTGGTTAACAAAATACCACCGTCGTGCTCTTCTTGAAATTTTCTCTCACCCCTAGCACCCAGCCAATCACACACATTTCTCCCATTCTTCGGTCTAGCCTTCCACTATCTTACCTTCGTCTAACTTATATTCGTTGTCTCTTTTAGAATCCCACTCAAGCAACATAAAATCGATATTGTGGTTGACTTCTAAATTTTGTCGCGTACTTTAAACGAGTGTTTTATCCAACGTCTATTATATGTGATCCTTGTCTGCCTTATGCTAATGGTATTCCGTCTCAACTTGCTTTCAAACCACATGTTGTTTTCGTAGCCTTCGCATCGACCGTTAACTAAATTTCTACAGAATTGTTCCAACGTACATTCAGCTTCCTTGAACTTGTTTATTTATCTGTCAGGCTTTTGTCTGAATCGATTGTCCGTTTGAAGTCGTATTTTCCATGTTGTTCAACCTGTAGAATTTCTTAGGATTTATATTTAACGAACGCTTTGTTTAGTTAAATGGAAAATATGCGTTTACATTATTGATTTTATACCCAAAAGCTCTCCTTATTATATGTGCTTGATTTACACCTTTTAAATTATTAAAGCTGATTCTATTTGTATTCTCCTTGAGTTTTCACGTACTACAAAGCTTCTACACTTATGCAAATTTAACAATCCGATTTATTACTACAAATGTATGCTGTTATCTGTCTGTTTTAATGTCAAAACCGATTAATTTGGCTCGTAAATAAATTATTCCTATTTTCTATATACACGGTCGTTACAAACTTATTTTCTTGACTTATTTATGCTTCTTAACCTATAACTTACACGATAATATATATCGTGGTTTTTAAAGGGCTAAAAATAAAAATAAACGAAGCAATTTCAAAACACCCTGTATAAAGGAACAACCAGAAATTACGTGCGAAATTTATATTTGTTAGTTCATTTTTAAGTAACGGGTATTAATCAAATTGTACAAATAATTAAAATTTAATAGCTTTGCAAGAGAAATTAAATGGTAGAAGCCAATGCCATTAATTTATTAATTTAATTGAATTTAATTAAACGGTTAGTGACGTATAATATGCATAAAAGTGTGTAAAGGTCAATGATACCAAGGTGAAACACGTTGCTAACAAATAAATATATCGGTTGGGTCGAAATACCATGAAAAGAAACTCGGAGAAATGTATTTAAAACGGTCGTTACGATTGAACACCTGCGTGGTTTGGAAATGTCAAGTTCCAATTATTTTGTGTAGATAAAGATGAAGATTCTACGTGTATTGTAAACGGTCGCATGTGTTCGCAGCAAATACTAACGAGGGGTTATTTAAATCACGTAAGAAGTCCACGTGGGTTAGAGAGCAAATAAACAGGAATATCGATTTTCTACCACTCAAGCAAGGTTAGAAAGAGACGTAGAAAACGCATAAGCATGGGACAACGGTTGTATAGGCGGGATTTGTGAAACGTCAGTAGGTCTACGATTGGTCGATATGGTTAGTTTGACTTGAAACAAACACGAGGATAGTGTAGCGTAGTTTTCTGAAAATATCATAACGACGTGCTGAAATTCGCGGGATTAGATATCGGTTGAGTGCAAAATTGTAAGAATGTGTTGTTGTTAACAGGGGATTTTGGATAAACGTGGCCAGGAGGTGGCAGTCTAAAAGTATAAATATTTTTCGAAAAGATAATTAAAGCCCTTAATATTTCGAACGCTTCAGACTACGTATGGAAGCTACCACGAGTTTTGTAAGTAGAATAAATTATTTTAAAATTATATTGCACGGTGAGCTTTATAATTTATACGCGGCTTGTGTCTGCCGAGATTACATATTTTTTTAATTGAGGTATCACCTTTAAATATTTTAAACAAGCTCGTGTCGGGACGTTGTGTAACGTGGTTTAAAGTAACTAATTGTGAAGGACGTACGTTTAAATTGGAATTTGGTTACACCGTGAAGGCAGCGTTAGCAGTTCAACTTGAATGGGGTTCGGCTAGTAATAGCTAGAAACGGCCTGCAGACCAGATAGAAGAAATACATGGCATCGTCCACGGAGCGGAGATCGTCTAGAAATTTCCAGGTAACGATTTGAAATTGTGATTCATATAAACTGTGAATATTGGGTGACGTATGAGAGTGATTTTGAAGGTATTGTGGATTATTTGCGTATTGAACATAAAACGTGTAAATAACTTTATTATGGTATTTAACTAGAAATCTGAAGGTGGATATAAAGCTTATTAACGTTCCATCAGGACGTAAAAATTTTGTGAAGAGTACCTGGCTTTGTTTTTTTTAGTTTGTTGTAAGAGTATGCAAAGTAGAAGGGCATACATTTTTCATAATTAACTGGGTTATCATGAGCTCACCATACTCCAGAGTTTACTTAGATAAAAAAAATAAATTATAAAGAAGGAATGAGAAAGAAGGTATTAGTCAAGGTCCATTTACTCCGGGTACATTTTATGTGTTTGATAAGTTAAAATAAAATGCAGGACATTACAAAAGGATTTATTGAAGTGTAACGTGATCACAGAAATGTGGACAATATTGAATTTCATTTGTAAATAGTAATAAATAAAAGATTGTATGTTGGTTGTATTTTGTGGTTTTATTGCGAGTGTGTGTGTACGATTGAGAATATGAGAGTGAATCTAGATATCCAAGAGGAGGTCCAAATGAGCTAGCCGGAAGCAGGTGCAGAAAATTGGCAAGTCAACCAAGGAAGAGAGGAAAACGGGTAAGAAATTTTTTTTTTAATTATTTAATTTTTGAAAAATTTTCTATTTTCGAATTTGAAAATTTAATAAAATTTTCGAATATATTTTGTTGGTGAGGATTTTACCCGAGTTCCACGGCAATTTATGACGGCCCAACGTTGGGGCTCGAATGTTTTTTGAGAGAGTACTAAATTAGAGCGGAGTTCCACGGAAATATATATGGGTTAAATTTGGGGTAAGCAATGCAATTTCAAACACCCTGTATAGAGAAACGAACAAATTATTTACGCGCAAAATTTATTTAATTTAAACGGACAAGTATTGACGTAATTTTATAATTAATGATTGAAAAGTTAGAAGTACATAAAGAAAACCAGTTTTAAAAACAAATAGAAACGCATAATTAATTTAATTTACTTTAATTCAACATATAAAAGCATTGGAAAACACACCAGGGTATAGAAAATCAATAATCCCAAGGCAAAAGGTTTCGTGGTAACAAACAGGACGTCAATTTTATGGGATAGGGTGAAATATAAGCTCCAAGAATTGTTGTTTTAAACGGTCTATAATTAAGAGCACATGCATGTTTAAAAGGTTACCTTCTGTAAAATGATCAGCACAATAAAGCGGGGTTCATAGAAAATAGTGTTCAACCGTCAGTGGTTTCGAATAACAAGCTAACAAAGTTTCTTAAAGAGTAGGTGAGATGCACGATCAGTAATATGCTACAGATAGAGACGGATATAAAAGCATTGGTTTCAAAACGCACGTACTTCATCCACGTGGAGTGATGAGACGCTGTCAGCAATATCGATTTTCAACAACTCAAGTGGTGTTTGGAACGCGACATCAAATATGCATAAGACAGAGATAAAAAATATTACGGGCGGAGTTTTATGACGACACAGAACAGAATCATTGGTTGAAACGGATAGTTTTACAAACGGACGAACATGCGGCAGGTGGAAGCGAATTTCGGATTATACGGTGTGTCCACGGGGTGAATTTCTGGAAGCTTTAAGTCGGTTATGTCAAAATTTGCAGAAGTGTTATTTTAAAATAAGTTTTTCGCGTGAAGTGTGACCTAGAGGTGGCATGTTGAACGATATAAATACTCTGAGAGAATTGGGAGTTTTCTCTTTATATTCTCATAGCTTTTAACTACTTACTACGATAGACCGACGTTATAGTAGAGTTTTGTGAGTATTAAAAATTATTCATAATACAGTAAATGTAGTACTAGCACTTATAAATTGGTAGTTATGACCTTCTAGTTATTAACGTAAAGATACGAGTAGTGTAGTGAAAATCAAATCAACAGAGGTCCAATTACTACCATACCAGGCTAGTAAATCAATAAATAGACGCATAATATACGTGAGTTTGTATGCTGTTATGGAATGGTATTTTGAAGCAATGCTTGGTGAATACTGAGGTTATCATCTATGAATAGGTGGGGTATCAGAGCGCATAGTCACGAAGCCAATGGATTCTGGTGAACATCGTCGAAGGGATGGAGGCTTGAAGCATTTCAGGTAACTTATTTGAATTTTCTGTTATCTGATAAACTTTTGGAATTATTTGGTGATGTGTGAGTGGACATCCGGCAAAACCAGGATACAGGTTCAAGTCCTGTCCAAGACCTTATATTTTCCATCTTTCAATTAGTAGCTCGATTTGAAATGATCATTTGGGCTTTGCATAAAAGTCTAAGTTATTATTTCATCTTATTCACAGTAATACGACAGTATTTATTAACTTACCTTGTGTAGTTAACTATCTAAAATATTTATATATTTAATACTTGGCTTATAGCCATAATTTTGAGCGTAGCTTCCTGTCTATAACTGATATAAGTCAAAAACTTGACAATGTCAGATATGTTTGACAAAAATGCCAAACGTAATTGAAAGTTAGGTTTATGTATGGTTGTGTACACGATTTAAATTTGTAAATTTCCCAATTGTGTCATCGGTCTTGGTGGCGTAATTGGTAAACGCATGGTTCCGGCAAAACCAGGATACAGCTTCAAGTCCTGTCCAAGACCTTATATTTTCCATCTTTCAATTACTAGCTCGATTTGAAATGATCATTTGGGCTTTGCATAAAAGTCTAAGTTATTATTTCATCTTATTCACAGTAATACGACAGTATTTATCAACTTACCTTGTGTAATTAACTATCTAAAATATTTATATATATATATATATATATATATATATATATACAGGGTACAATAGAGGTTAGATAGGTCTGATAATTATTTATTGCATGAATATAAAAATCTATTAGAATTTAAGACGTTTTCTAAACGTTAATATAAGAATTTACGATGTACATCAAACTTTAGGATTAATTTTTGCGTCGTTGTATCATAAATATTAATTACGAATATTAGGTAGTTTCATAAAACGTAGGGTAAAAGGTCTGTATTTTTAAAGGGGTAGCTTGTAAGTTTATTAATACGAAAGTTCCAGTTTCTGTATATAGTAAAAATCGATAATTTAAGAGGGTGATTTCTTTAAGTGCATAAAGTGTACATAAATTTAGCATAGTGTAAAGCTTTAATATAGATTAACCTTGTAAAGATGTAATGCAAGATAGGAAAGTGTAGTCGATAAACAATGTATAAACGGCTAAAGTTTCTAGGAAGGAACGTGCAAGCAAACAATTCGTTTCTTGCTAAAAATGAACGTTGAAAATGTTCTTGAAAAAGGAGGAAGAAAGTTTATTTCTAGGATTTCTAGTTGAATGCTCAGGGTTGTTATAAACGAACGAATAACAAGTATTTCAGGTAGGGTGTTGAAGGTTGTATAAATGGATCGATATCAAATAGAGAAGCCGTATTTTAACATGTATTAAAATGAAACAAAATTTAGATGTGCATTGCTTTGAAACTACTAAGGGGATAAGGACTAATATAATGAAGATAGGAGAGACGGAGATGGTTGATAGGAATACACATATAGGAAGGAGATGGACGATATTCGAGAGAGGGTACATGTGTTAGAATAATATTATACTTGTGAACCTGGCAATAGAGATAGAAAATACGGGTTAGACAAGGACACAATAAACAGGTAACTGGTATGGAAAATAGTAAGGGTTCAAAATAGAAGACAGAACATTTTTGGATATAAGAAAGAGCAAGGTGACTGTATATACGTGCATGCGAGAGGCGTGTTTTAAATGCTTGGGTTTGTATCAGCAATGAGGGAATTCAACGAATTCGACGGCCGTTGGAAATTTTAATTTGATTTTCGGAGTAAAACGTTTATTTTGTATTCAAAATTCCTAGATTTTTGAGACGGTTAGCATACGGCTGCCAGTTTTTCACGGAATTGTGGATAGTTAACGATACGATTTTTAGAATCGACGACAGTTGAGTATTGTTTGTGATGAGTGTTTTTAGAATTGAAAACCGTTGTAGATTTTTACCAGGAAGGATTGTTGTTGTAGTGGTGTTTTTGGAAGTAAGTTTGGGGGGATTTTGGTCTATATAAGCTACCGTGAGGGGGTAAGTCTGCAAAATTTTATCTAAAGCTTCAAACATCTTTAGTACTTAATTCAAGCGACTGAGTTTTAATATTTTAAAATGATTTCAATGTGCACAAGTTGGTGTACTGTAGAAATAGATGTTTTAAATGTGTTAAGTATATTTTGAAAATCGAAGCATGCGGAATAGTAAGTAGAAATTACTTTCTTATTTTGGTGGCTGGTGCTTGTTGAGCTCTCAAATGGAATTGTGGATGTAATTGGAACATTTGCTGATGTATGGAGAATTTTAACTTACAGTAGATTGGAGGAATCAAATTTTGGATAGATGATTGCTGTCCCAAATGGTGTGAGTCAACTTGGGGTGATTCCGCTACGTGTAGCCGTGGGGAGGAGCTACGTCTGCGATGGTTTAATGGCAGATACCTGTTTGTGCTACATTCCAGGTAAAAACATTTATTTTTGTGATTGTTTGGTGTTATGACATTCTGTGCTTTTGGGGGTATATTTTGGTGAATTCTCTGGACAAACAAATTGAGTATTTAATATTTTTAATGAATTATATAGAATATATTAAGGTTGAAATTTTGTACTATACACTAATTGTGTATCAACTGCTTATGTAAAAGGTAAATGGGTTTTAGGTGATTTTCAGTGCAAAATAAAGTTTAGCACAAGTACAAAAAGGTTTACTATGAGCTCTTATTAGACCAGGGATTTAAAGTAAAGTGTGGGATTACGCCCAGTTACTTTCAATATTTTATTTAGTCAGAAGAGTAAAATTGTATATAGAAATATTTGATAAAAATGAATTAGTAGTCGACGTGGGCATATGTAATCAATGAATGTATGCTGTAATAATTGGAAAAGTTTGCTGTGAGATTTTCTGTGTAAATAAATTGTGATGGATTTTTTTTTATAGAAAAGTAGGGCAGGATTTTATAGGTATCCGTAGAGCAGCCGTGGCGAACTTCACTGATGAAGTTAAGTTTCTTTCATTATAGGAAAAAGCTGAGAGTATTTTGGCCTCCAAAAGGAAGAGCTTGTACCGAGGATAAAATATAAGTATCGAAGAGAAGTAAGTTAAGAGTAGTTTTTGTATTCTAGCTAGACTACATAGAATTTATGGCTTCCAAAGTGTGGGGCTTTTAGAGTTAAACCTTGCAACATTATGTCGGCTCAACAGTGGGGTTTTTCCAGTTAGACTTCAGAACATTATGGCTTCCAACGTGAGGGGCTTGTCCAACTAGACTTCATAGTAATTTATGACGCCCAATTTGTGGTACTCGAATTAATTTTAGGCTTCAATCGAAAGTGGACTTCACAATAATACATTGTCTAGGAATAGATTTGCTCACAAAATCACAATACCGCTTTTAAATAACTTTTAATTCATGTATAATGCATTTAATCTTTACATTTTCAGTTTCAATAGTAACATGTTTTTACAAGATTTATGAATTCTCAAATTTTAATTCGTCTCACATTTAAGTCAAAAGGTGTTTGTAACAAACTTGTTATTTTGCTACAACACTCTTTTTGACTTAATTGGGCATGTGAGCCTGCACATTCAGAAGTAGTAACACATATTGTCCCAATAACGCTCGTTATAAAAATGAGACAAACGCCATCAACTTAATTACTATTAATTAAGATGTTGCAATTTAAATTTATATTTTGCATGTGTAAAGTTTGGCCAAAGGATTGTAATATAATATTTGATTTCCAGTTATTGCTCATGATGATGACCAAGGAAGCAACAGAGATATCCGTTACACTCTTGGAAGTGATTCAAATGATGTACTAAACATATTTTCAATAGACGCATTTACTGGTTGGATTTCAACATTAATACCTTTAGATAAAGAAACAAAATCTGACTATAAATTTTACGTAACAGCTGCAGATAATGGTACTCCGAAGCACACGGCTAGAACAACTGTAATTATCAAGTTAAAAGACTACAATGATAGTCCTTCTGTTTTCAAAAAACCAATTTACGAAAGTGCTGTTAATGAAGATGCTCCACCAGGCACTGTAGTTCTGACTTTAGAGATTACTGATGCAGATGTTGATTTAAAAACACCAGTGGATTATTTTATAGTATCAGGTGATCCACGTTCACAATTTCAAATCCGTCAAACAGGTGAACTCTATGTTGCTAAATCACTCGATCGAGAAACAGTTGCTAAATATGATCTTGAAGTTCTTGTTACAGATGGTCTATTTACTGATACTACAAGGGTTTTTATTACTATTTTAGATGTGAATGGTAGGTTTTTTTTTAACAATTTATTTCTCTAATAGTTGTATTATAGATAATCCTCCATATTGTTTACGTTACCGTTACCACCAAGTAATATCTGAGGGTATTTTACCAGGTACCTTTATATTGAATGTACTTGCCTCAGACAGTGACGAGCGTGAAAACTCTAAAATACGCTACAGCTTGACAGGCAAAGGTTCTGAACATTTTTCGCTAGATAAAGAAACTGGCTATCTCAAGACTACTACACAGCTAGATAGAGAGCAATGTTCAAAATATACTCTAGTTGCACGGGTTCATGATAAAGAGCATGCAAATTGGGAATGTTCTTCACAAATTGTGCTTGTCATTTCAGATTTAAATGATAACGCCCCTCTATTTACACTTCCAAGTTATTCTGTAGCTTTACCAGAAGATGTTGAGGTTGGCACATTAGTTACAAAAGTACATGCTACAGATGCCGATATTGGTAACAAATTGTAATAGTTTTATAAAAAAATTTATTTGTTGTTGTTACAGGTATAAATCGCAAAATTAAATATTCGTTTATTGATTCTTTTAATAATCACTTTAAAATTGCGTCTGATAGTGGAATTGTTACACTAGCAAAAGGATTGGATCGAGAAGTTCGTGCCATGTATAATCTAACAGTACAAGCAGTTGACCAAGGAACTCCACAGATGTCATCGGTAGCCACACTTATTGTTAATGTCCAAGATATTAATGATAATCCACCTGAATTTGCATCAAAATATTATTATGCAAAAGTACCTGAAATCTATTCTGTTGGTACGGAAGTTGTAAGAGTGTTAGCCACTTCAAAAGATACAGGCGTTAATGCTGAAATTTATTACTCAATTATCGGTGGAAATGAACATAGGAAATTTGCATTGCATAATCGTACTGGTGTACTTTCAATTGCAGAACCCTTGGATTATGAACGAGCGAAGGACTACTTTATAACTATTCAAGCTATCGATGGCGGAACACCACCATTAAGTAACATGGCTACTGTGAATATAACAGTTATTGATTGTAATGATAATGCACCTGTGTTTGGACAAGTTGCTTATAGTTCACGAATAAGAGAGGATGCGCATATTGGTGATAAAATTTTGCAGGTTTGTATACTACCCCCTTAATAACTAAATTGTACCTGTAAATTGTATGATTAATTTGTTGGAATACTCGTTGAAATGTTCTATTTAAAAACATAAGAAAACTAATGATACATCATATTTTAGGCTACCATTTTGCTTTATTTAAAATGTTTCTTATTTTTTGTTTACTTGAAAAAAGCTTTGAAATTTTTAAAGATAAAATTCTTGAGTTGTAAATTCATCCTTAACTACTGAACAGATAAAAATTTCTTTTTGTCGCAAATTTTCATAAATTCACTGCAGTATTCGAATCAGGATATCTTTTACGGACATGATTCTTTAGTTGTCAGAAATAAAAGAGAAAGATTTTGTGGGTCACGAGATTGGATTTAACGGTGGATTGGTGACCAGGTCGAATTCGAAATCTTGCAAAAATTAATTTTTGTAACATATTTGAAGTTGTGGTAACCAAACTTTTACTGAAGCCGTATCGTGGATGATCACCACCACACAAACTTTTAGTCTTGAGAAAGTTAATTTTTTTAGCTACAATTTAAACAAAAGAAATGTGTTACATTCCAAATTTTGAGATGTACACTTTTAAATTTGTGAGTGAATTCCCGCCATTATTTTTAAAATAGACTTGTTCATTTGCGTCATTTCGGACAGTTGCGTCGGCGCAAAAGAATGCGCAGACGCGGAATGATGGGTAAGTGCGCGGTTTGGACATGAGAAGATTATTAGCCACCGAGACGGTGAACGGTGACGTTTGCCTGTGTCGTTCTTTTGTCTTTTCTCTTTCAGAATGTAGGATTCCTCCTTATCGTGCTTTATCGTTTCTTACCTGGTTGTTCCTTCGTCCTATCTACGAACAAAGAAGAGGGAAGTGGTTAAATTTGGTTTTAACGAGGGCATGACGTAACCCACACCAAGCAACTCCCAACAGAGGAGATACCCTGAGATTAGCATGGCCCCTGCGTAAGGATGACCCGCAAAATCGTGAAGAGTTCCACATTTTTAGTGAGTACTTTTATCTTTTTAAGGTGCAACTTGTATCATTGTAAACGTATTTGGTACGTGATACAATTTGACACGTAATTATGTTATAATATCTTTGTTGTGCAATAATGTGAACGTGGATAGTATCAGTGTTGCCAACTGTGGTAGTGGCTCTGAACACGCGGCGACGGGCTTATAACAGTGGCGCCTAAACGTGTGTTGAAAATTTGTCTTCACCTCTCATTTATCTTATAAGGTGTTAGTTTGGAATATCTTTGTAGAAATTGGGTTTTTTTTCACTCAAATATAATAAAAAATAATAATTTTTTTAAATTTTTAATGGCTTTTGGATAGAAGAAATACAATCTGGCAACATTGCATTTGGTAATTTTTATCTTATGTTGACGTCGTTTAATGCAGTTTGAAATGTCAATCTGAAGGATGTTTGTTTACCATTTATATAACTTATTTTAAACTTAGTTAATTGGCATTTTCCCTTTATAAAAACAGTGTATTTATATTTAAATTCTCTTAGAAACTAAAGCATATACCTTTCAAATGTATTTAGCAAATTATCTTAACCTCACTTCTACGTGGAAACATGTGCTTTTGGATTAAATAATTTGTTTTGTAAGTACCTTTATATAAATAATTAATTGACTTCATGGTTTATTCGTTATCCCGTATGGAAAATTTTTTTGATATTACATTAAATTTGATTATATATCTGTTTTTTGGTTAACTTATTAAAACCGTTGTTTAGATAACTCATATATTATCTTGGTTTGCCATGATTTTAAAGTGTTCCCTTACAATCTAAATAATTGACTATAGGTTACGAATTTTTCTCAATGAAAATGTTGCTTTTAATACAGCTAATGTAACTAACTGAAATCTTATCGTGGTATATCTATATCTTCTAAAACACTATAGTAAACTTGATTTTGCTATATCTACTTTCTTAAACACTATACTACAATGAATCCTGTGCATCTTAAATCGTTTGAAACGATCTACGTAATACAGTCACGGAGTATTCAAGCGGCAACGAAACAAAATGATAGACGATTGCAGCTAAAAGCTATATTAGCTCAAGAAGCTAAAAACCTACCTATTCCGCGTGTAGTGGTCTTTGATTTACCTCAAAATTAAACAATCTCTTGACGATATTAGTAATATACTGCATAAAACCGATCCCGAACCTATTGAAACTGAGCTTAAGCGCATTGTGTTTCGTGTAGCGCACGTAAAGCAACGAATAGACTTATTATGTTTATTTAACGATGAACAAGCTAACGAAAGCAAACAAGCCCTCCTATCTGATATTCTCTTACTCGAAGGAATTGTCCTCGAAAAACTTAACTTAGATGTGGACGTAAATGTACCTACAGCTTTCTCCAATCTTATAATGTCCCAACCTTTTATATCGTGCGGGAAATCAATACCTGTATATAAATGGGGTTTTACTTTTCAGGGTTTTGACCCCAAATTTCGTTAATGTCATTCCTAGATAGAGTAAATGACTTTAAAATTTCCGTAATTGCACAGACCAAGATTTATTTGTTTCAGCGGGTGAATTATTTTCCGGTTCTGCCTTAATTTGGTATAGAAATATACGAAATCAAATTTCTACTTGGGAAGAATTAGTTACGTGCTTAAAACGCGATTTCCTACCCCATGGTTATATAACTGATTTATGGAATAAAATTAGAAACCGAACCCCAGGGACTTGACGAAAACGTAATCTCTTTTATTACCTCAATGTATGCTTTATATAGCAGATTAGATAAAAAACACCAGAATCCGAAATTGTTGATCAACTTTGTAGGAATTTAAATCCATATTTTTCCGAACGTTTAGCGTTACAACACATTTCTTCTTCACCTCAGTTTAAAGACATGTTGCTCACTTCAAGAAGTGAAATTACGTGTTGATAAATACCGTCCTCTCCCAGAAAAACAATTTGGCTTATTAAATCCTGACCTAGCATGTCAATCTGAACCCCCTCGTAAACTATCTAGTATTAATCTGGCCTATTAGAACCTGACTTAGCAAGTCAATCTGAACTTACCTGTTGGAATTACAAGAAAAGTGGACATAAATATAACTTGTGCACATATCCCAAAAATATTTTTTGTTTTGGTTACGGTCGTAGCAATACCTATAAATCGACATGTACAAATTGTAACTCTAACTTATTGGGAAACTTCCACAGATATATTCCTACCCGGGACGTGAATATCTCAAGGAATCAAAATCGTCTTCAACACCAACCATTCAACGCACCCAGACGTCGATAGATTTAAAGCATAAAATTGCCTCTATCTAATATATCTAAGAATAATACTGCTACCTTAAACTTTACAGAAGAACTTGGCTCCCCTTATCGGAAATTATGTCATACTACCCCGTCCGAATGGTCGAGTTGGCTGCAAACAGTTAATTCCTTTTACCATAAAAACTCTGCTGCCTTACAACTTCAATGTAGTAACCTTCAAATTGGGGACGTGGCCGCAGTATAACCGTCCTTATTCAAACTTATAATGCCTATTGGTCGCAAGTATAGCGGCCCTTATTCAAATTATAATGCCCTACATAGCTTGTTAAAAACCCTCGATACCCGTCCTCACTTACCTATTCTCGATTGGTTCCCTTATAATGTAACGAAGGCTTTACTGGACACAGGTTCCTTATCTAAACTTATAACATAAGGAAAGCTTACAGCAATTATTCGAAACAAAACATCCATAAATTCAAGCTGATTCAGGAAAAACCTCTATAAATTTAGCTGACGATAATCAAATATATGTAACTGGTTCCTTAAACTACAAATTCGAGTAGAGTCACTTGAACGTGATGTTCCATTTTTGATCGTACCTACATTAGCTTACCCATTTCTACTTGGCGTGAATTTTTGCAAACTTTTTAATTTAGCTCTATATTTTCAAGATTTTTCTTGGCAAGCTTCCCTCAAAACAAATTCCTGTGCTGGAATATCGAATAAAATTTCTCTTGCCGATTCTCAAAATGCAATTTTTAACTCTACCATCGACAAATTTCATAAATTAAATACCTCTGAACTTGGTTGCGTTACTACTGCAACACATATTATCTCTACAGGTGATACCCTCTCTTTTAAGCAACGCCAATATCCGTATCGCCTGCAATACAAAAACATTTGCATTCCGAAATAGATAAAATGCTCAAATCTGGTGTTAATCTCTCCCTCAAATTCGCCATGGATGTCTCCCGTGTTATTAGTCCGCAAGAAAAATTATGAATGGCGTGTTTGTTTTGACGGTAGAAAACTTAACTCTGTAACTGTACCCGACGCCTACCCTTTACCCCGTACTGATTCTATTTTAAGTCGGTTTCGAAACGCTAAATTTATCTCATCTATCGATTTTAGACAAGCTTTTTATCAGATCCCTCTTGACTTATCTTCCCGTCCAAAAACTTTACAACGTACTATGGATCAAACATTAGGTCCTATCTTAAACCAGAAACGTGCCTTTGTATTTTTAGACGACATATTAGTTATCTCAAGTTCCTTTGAAGAACATATCGCTACACTCAGTGAAGTTGCTGAACGCCTAAATGCAGCAGGTTTTAAAATAAATTGGGAGAAATGTCAATTTTGCTGTTCTTCTCTTACATTTCTTGGTTTTATTATCGATGGAACTGGTCTACGCGCAGATTCTGCTAAAGTTGACGCTATTACTAAATTAAAACACCCAAAACTGTTACTGAAATTAAACATTTAATAGGAACGATTAGTTATTATTGCATTTTTCTACCTAATCTCTCAACTATATCTACACCCATTACCGCCCTAATTAAAAATAAAAAGAAATCCCAATCTGTCGAATGGAATTCAGAAGCTCAGCAGGCTTTTGAACAAATAAAAACGTTAATCACTTCTTGCACCTATCTTAATCTCGCCCAATTTTGATGAAAGATTTTATATACAAACTGATGCCTCACTTACTGGTTTAGGCGCAATGTTGTTTCAAGTAAGCAATGGATTAGAACACCCTATCGCTTATGCTAGTCGTGCCTTAATTTCTGCTGAATATTCAGCTATCGAACGTGAACTATTAGGGGTTATCTTTGGTATTGAAAAATTTAGAGTGACCACTTCTAAATAATATGCCATTCCCAGGTGAACGGTAAAGCTGAAACATAAATTGTCTAGTGAAATATTTATTTGCAGGTGGGGCAATGAGATTGTTGTAGGTCTTCTACTAAAGCAATAATTCATATGACACTCCATAAAAGCTAAAATTAGAACAACATTAAAGGGGACAGCACCGAGTCCTGGGCTTATAAAAAACAGGATGTACTCTAAGGGAGAATTTGGAAACTCTCGGAGAAAAATATTTCCTTCGCTGTGTAAAGACAGTTATCAAAAAGTAATGTGTAACACCTGTAATAAAACAACCTAGTGAGAGCAAAGAATCGATGTAAGGGGCATATTCTTACTATCTTAGACCTACGAATATCCTTCGTTTCTGAGGCCTGAAATGATATCCCTCGTGTACCACATGGGATAGCGTAATTTATTACATCTAAGCTTGGGAGCGGAAACGGCGAAGATATCAAGGAACCTATTAGTAAACATGTTTATAGCTTCAATCAGATATTGGATTAGAAAAATATCCTGCCAAGAGGTGTTTCATACAAGGCCATACATATGAGTAAAGTTAGCTTTTTTTGAAGTTATATTTAGCAAGGCATGGTTTTCTTGTACTAGAGCTAAAACTATTAGCAGGACGATTAGTAAACAACAAGAAGACCAATGCCGGATGATATGAGTCCTCCAAAACAACCGGAATACTGCTCCTGATAATATTATTAAAAATGTTACGTGAATGAAATCGTACAAATAAAAGATCAAACATGGTCCCTTTACAGTTAAAAATGGAATTTACTTGTATAAAATTATGCATAGATTGAAAGTCACATGTAAAGTAGCATTTTTAGAAGCTATCACTTTAGTATTATTCGAAAAATCAGGCACATTGAAATCACCAGACAAGATGATGTTATGTGGTATTCTAGCAATCAAGACATGAAATAAATGGAGGTACATAAAGATAAATAATCACGAAGCAGTAATTTAGTAAAGTAACCTTTACAGTCACAATATCAACAGCAGGATGCCCAAAACACTCGCAACCAAGGTCAAAGAGTAAAGAATCAAGCTTGCTGTTGCAGGATATTAGAACCCCACCTCCTCTTTAACGGCTGCAATTACGAAAATCACGATCTTTTCTATAAGTGATAAAGCAATTATTGAAAAGTTCAGAGGAATAAATATTTTGGTTTAACCAAGTTTCAGTAAGCATAAAGATGTCAACGTCAAGTAGACTAGAATTAAGATACACAGTGTCATACTTGGTATTGAGACCGTGAACGTTTTGGTATAACAAGCTGAAGAAGCGTTTATGTTTATTATTAGCATTAATAGAAACGAAAGGACGAGATATACCTTTGTGTAGGAATAAGATCAGAATCCAGGTCTTGAACCACATTTGTCAATTTAACACTTTACTATATAAAGTAAGTAAAAAGTGATCGGTAATGATATTCCCGCTAAGAGCATTATTAGAACCGGCAAAAATAATGATGAAGTCATTATTTGTGAAACCATTAGACAAGCGACTAATGTCTGCTTATACTTTTTTGTAGTCCGGTAGTATACACTTCGAAATATAACCTCTGGTTTGTTGTCAAAATATAGTAAATCTTTATCGACTAATTTTGTGACTACAGATTTCTTTGATTGAGATGGAAAGGCTTTGTTGAGAGTAGTCTCTAGATTTGAGACAACATCATTTTGACCAAGGTTGGGACAACCTTCACCTATGACAGATGTTTCTGTCGATTTTGGATGAATATTTATAGGTCACGCTTTACATTACGTGACCTCAGCTAGAGACTTCTAGCTTGCGGTAAATACTTTCAAATACGTCTAAAATCACAAATCAACAGAAAAAAAAACGGGTTTTTGCGATTTATGCGTAAAAACCAGATTTTTATATTCAATTTTGAGGTTATGTAACCCGATTAGGTGTTATTTTAATTTTGCTTTAATTATGTTTAGGGCTTTAATTGTGATATAATAAAAGAAAGAAACACATTTGGATAGTTATTTTTGATAATTTGCTTTGAATACAATTAACACAAGGTTGGAATATGTATTGCCAAAAAATTTTTGCTTAGCTTTTCTAAGAACGTGTTAGGAATATAACTTAGTTATTTTGGTTGTTTTACTTTTATCACAAATATACACCACTGAGTTACACCCTGATAAAAAATACTTTAGTTTCGGTTTTGTCATTAATATATTTAAACTATTAAATACTTAACGTTTTCGGATACTATTATTGCTCATTATCATTTTTATTATAGGAATTAAATTCTATTGTTATTTTTTGAAGGATTAAAGCATATTGCATAATTATTGTCCCATTCTAAGATGTTAGTATACAAGAATAACAAGGATGTGCAATGATTAGGCAAAACGTTGTTGAATATTACTTCACTAATATTATTTGTTGCTGAGTGTATCATTAAGGTTATTGATATAGTAGTTGTACTTATATTATTTGGTGCTGACTGTCAATGAAACAATATAAACACACTTAAAGTGCGGCGGGGTTGGGTTTCTATAATAATTACAAGAGATTATGTTATTCTTTTAATAGTTGCATTAATATTATTCCGAGCTTCAGGTAGAGCAGAATTTATTTAAGAAGAGCCTGTACGTCATTTGACATATGCGCAAACCTTGAAAGTCACTGGCGTAGCGGATTTAATAATTTTTATCAAACTCCATAGAGTAAATATTCTAAAATCAAGTTTTATATTGTGTTGGTGGTTTAAATTTACATGGCGAATAAGCAAGGCATAAAACACAAAGAAACAGATAGAAAACTATGAAAGCATAAGAAATAAATATAGAATATCAAAGTCGCAAATATCAATTGACATTTAATAGCAAATTATGTATGCCGCTGGTATGATGACACAGTTTTAGTCGTGTGCGCATGATGATGTACAGGCTGTTCTTAAATAAATTCTACTATACGAGTTAATCAAACGGGTGCATGAGTGGAAATAGTGTTGAGCTATAAATAATATTAAGGCGAAAATTGAGGCTTCAACTTAGATTAGTAGTCGAAATGTTTTACTACTAAGACAAAATGATCGAACGAGTACATGAGCAAACATATAGTCTTGAGGCATAAATAGTGCTGAGGTGAACACAGTGTTGAGGTTTCAACTTGGGTTAGTAGTCAAAATGTTTTACTACTAAGACAATAATTGAACGGGTGCATGAGTGAACATAGTATCGAGACACAAATAGTGTCGAGGCGAAAATAGTGTTGTGGTTTCAACTTAGGTCAGTAGTCGAAATGATTTACTACTAAGACAAAATAATCGAATATGTGCATGAGCGGAAATAGTGTTGAGGCATAAATAGTGCTGAGACGAAAATAGTGTTGAGGTTTCAACTTAGGTTAGTCGAAATGTTTTACTACTGAGATAAAATAATGGAACGGGTGCATGAGCAGAAAAAGTGTTGAGACCTAAATACTGCTGAGGCGAAAATAGTGTTGAGGTTTTAACTTAGTTTAGTAGTTGAAATGTTTTACTACTAAGACAAGATGATCGAACGAGTATATGAGCGGACATATAGTCTTGAGGCATAAATAGTGCTGAGGCGAAAACAGTGTCGAGGTTTCAACTTAGGTTAGTAGTCGAAATGTTTTACTACTAAGACAAAATAATCGAATGTGTGCATGAGCGGAAATAGTTTTCAGGCATAAATAGTGCTGAGACGAAAATAGTGTTGAGTTTTCAACTTAGGTTAGTAGCCGAAATGTTTTACCACTAAAACAAAATAATCGAATGGGTGCATTAGCGAGTATAGTGTTGAGGCATAAATAGTGCCAAGGTGAAAATAGTGTTGTGGTTTCTTCTTCGTTTAGTAGTCTTAACGTTTTACTACTAAGATACAATGATCGATTTGGTACATGTGTGAAAATACTGTTGTGATTTCATTATAGGTCACTAGACGGAACATTTTACTACAAGGCAAAATAATCAAAGATGGGTTCAACACTAACCTCATGGGACCTCGGCATATCTTAGCAATACATCTACGATTATGCTGTTTAAAGCCCTCTCGTTGCAAGTCCCCTACGATAACGGCTTTGTCGTGTCGAAAATACTCATATAAATCAATGTCGATGAGAACTTGCACACGCACGCATGAAGGTAACGTTCGGCAATTGATTTGTTTTGTAAAAGAGTTCGGAATAGTTAATACAATAAGTGAGTATTAAATGAAAACATTTAAACAAGCAATTGCAAAAGATACATCATTATAACAGAACAATTACAACACAATTAGGGAGCTGTGCCAATTCGTACATTTGACATTTAATTACTGTGAAGTTTGTTATATTCGTATGGTTACTGATGTTACAATAGTAACACTATTGTTCGATAAAGAGTACGGATGCATTTTAAAGATGAAACCATAGATGTATAAAATCTGCAAAACTCTGTTTTAATTAACATTTCATATTATGGTCTGCTGCATTAGCTTTCAACTTTTAAGCGTTGTCTGTGTTTCTACTCAATAACCCGCAAAACTTTTATCGTATTATCAATAGCGAAATAAAATCGACAATGTTGGAACGAAAGCATGAACTGAATGCAGCCATTATTTTTTACAAATTATACTTCGCCAATGATCTGTTCGAAAACTTACAATCTGTGTTTAATGGTTTTAGATGTTCTGTGTGTGTTTATGAATCAATACTTGAGAGCCTTCGTTGTTTTGGTGCGCATTGATATTTAAATTACAACTTCATACTGCAAAGAATATGTTAATGTTCTGTTCCAAACAGTGTCAAAAGCTCTTCCAACTGTCAAAAATTATATAAGGCGATGTTATTGTTCTAATAGTACCAAGAGCGTTTTGTATATTCATCCGCGATCTATGGTCGAGTGACATTTCAGTAAGAAGTAGTTCCAGGTTTTGGAATTTAATTAAACCAAATTTACTGAAAAACCCGCAAATTTTTCATTAGTATTTGAAAATGTGCGTATTTTTGTATGGTTTCTAATAATTTTTAATTATTTTTGACAGGTCATGTAATGTAAACCGGACCCTATTTATAGAACTTACTATATTAAGGCTATTCTCAATCCAATTTTGAATGTTTTCATGTGCATTTGAAAATTTTTCTTCATTGACAACCACCTTCAATTCTTCTTGTATGGTTTTAGTGACAAGATTTGCTTCCTTACGTGTTAACTTCCTGCAACAATCAAAACTCTTCTCTAATGTTAAAATTTGTGCTTATTTTTTCTTATTTTCTGCCTTAAACGAATTATGCGAAGACTTAGTTGTTTAAGAATTTCGTCACTTGCCTCTGGTAATTGGAAAGTTTTTGTTAATTCTTCTTCTGAGGCTTCAAGTTCTGCTTTAAAAACATCTACCTCTTCTTTCTTTTCTTTGATGGTATCTTGAAGGGTAGCAATCTTAAATTTATTTTCAGGTTCATTTTCTAAAATCCGAGAAGAAACTGTTGAGTGAACTGAAACTTCACTTAATGACTTCGGAATGTTTCTTTTTTTACTCTCAAGTGCATCACTCACTGGAATACCAAGTTCTGCATAACTAAAATGTGTCGGTGGACAAACTATTTGCTTTTCTCTTTCAAATTTTTGTGGCTTCATTCTTAAACAACTCATTTAATCAGTTCTCTAAACGATTTTGTCTGGTCTAACTAGTTGCTTTCTTACGTATAGATCACGTCGGGGTCACCATTTAATAATGTTATTGCATCATATTATTTTTGTCTTATCTGACTCCTTTCAAGTTGTTAGAATTGACTTCTTGGTTTTATGCTTATTTCTTTCAAGCAAAACTAAAACTATTTCCTTCCGATTAGTTTATTTTTATTACATCAAAAACTGACAATTACAGTAGTAATTATTTTTTTAACTACCATGGTTACTATAAACTTTTAATACCAAGTCAAAGGACTTTACACTCAAACATGCACTATTTTGCTTATTTGAGCAGCAACAGGTCTCATCCGAAAAAATCCAAAGAATAGGAAACAAATTCAAAATCAAAACAGTATTTAGAACCAACTATACACTAAGAACACAATTAACAAAAACAAAACCCAAAAATGCAGTACAAAGTTCAAAAACTGCATCTACAAAATACTGTGCGAATGTATCAAGTTTTATATAGGGGAAAGTTCCAGACCATTTGAAGTTTGATTAAAAGGACATAAATCATATTAAAAAATAGAACATTTGAAAAATCCATGATTTGCCAACATGCATGGGACTCCAGTCATAAAATAAAATGGGAAGACGCAAAAATTATCGACAAAGAAGAAAACCATCAAAAACGCAAAATCAAAGAAGCTGCTTATATAACCCTACATAAAAATAACTGCGTTGCAAAAGAATCCGTGACTTTCAGTAAAGAATGGATTCCATTACTAAAAGAAATAACAAATGAAAATCAAATGCCCTCAATATCTAGGTAGCATTGCAAGTTTTTCCTGGGTTTTCCTTGCGTTATTAACATCAAATAGAGCCTACATACGTGTTTTCTATTTATACATACAATAACTAATTACATAACAATAGGCATATTTGCAGCTCCCTGCTGCTTAAGCCTTACAGTAACGTAATCGCACACTTCTTTAATAACCATCTTCTCAATCGTATAAATAGAAACATGTTAAAAAATGTTTTCCAATCTTTCAATTTATATGAAATTTAACGATATAAAAATTAGTCAGCTTGTTTTACGTTAAGCGTATTGCTTACTTCAAAATCGCTCCCAGAGCGCAACACAAATTGAAGGCACACATTCTTCTAAACTTTAAAACTTTCACCTAATGTATTCAAACCAAATATATCAAACATTAATAAATCAAAGTCACCTTCAATTTATGTAAGAAATGTCAAACTTGAAATTTTTATTATATTGAAACGATCGGATGTTATGGATTGAAACATAAATAAAGACGATTTTAACAACTACGAGTGATTTAATTCTCAAAGAAGATTAAGAAAAATATAAAACAAACCACAACAAACATACAGGGAGTATTTACAAGAAAAAATACTGTTGTAAGTTTATCTACAAAATGTTCTACTCCAAAGAAGCTCGAATTAAAATGATATACACATTTGGAGAAGCCGATGGGAACTGTTTATTGGTTAGTCATTTATGCAATCACTGATATTATGATTTGCGATATTCAAGAGTAGGTGCATTCCGGAAGCTACAAAGTCACTTCAACAGAACGGAAAACATAGACCATTCTCCGCATCAAACATTTTGCAAAACTCTTACAGAAGATACAAAATTGGATATTTTGCTAGCTGCTCAAGAAAACCCTCATGCGAATACTCATGAGATTGCAGCAGAAACAGGTATCAGTAAGTCGTTGATCAGTAGAACTTTACGGAAACATAAACATCATCCGTCTCACATGGAACTTCACTAAGAATTATATGGTCCCTGTATGTTTGTTGTGGTTTGTTTAGTATTCTTCTTAATCTTTTTTGGGGATTAAACCACTCATAGTTTTTAAAATTATCTTTATTTACGTTTCGATCTATGACCTAGGATCATGGATCGAAACGTAAATAAAGATAATTTTAAAAACTATGAGTGGTTTAATCCCCAAAGAAGATTAAGAAGAATTATATGGCACTGACTTTGATAATCAGGTAACGTTCTGAAAAATAATATTGCAAAAAAATAGATGAAGACTCCAATAATTGTTTAAAGGTATTATTTACTGATTAAGCTATCTTTAAGAGCAATGGTGCTGTAAAAAGGCGCAATATGCAGTATTACGCTGTAGAAAATCCTAATTGTGTGCGTTATGTGGATGATCAAAATATTTGGAGTTTAAATGGTTTGGGAGGTAGAATTGACAATTATGTTATCAGCCCTCATTTTCTTGAGGGTATACTGAAGGCCGAAAGCTACTTGCATTTTTAACCGATGATTTGAATGTCTTGTTGGGCGATGTGCCGTTACAACGAAAATTCAACATGTGGTATCAGAACGATGGTACTCCAGTACATTATCAGTTAAATGTACGTCAATATCTTACATTTAAAACGGTAATTACATTTTAAAGTTCGATAAATACAACACCGGAAGCGGGGTTTACTAGACACCACCGGTAGTTGGTAGCGCTAATCTTGTACAGATTTTGGGCGCGCTCATCTACCAATGCACAAAGTACGACGCAATTATCGGAAAAATATATAAAGTTAAGGCAATATATTCTAATGCAATTACTCACATGAATATGTCTCTGGGTTAAAGTTGGCTTCTATTCCAAGTCCATCAGACTACGGAGGCCCTGTTGAGGTAGTTAAAGATGATACGCCCGACGCTCTTCCAAAGCGTTCGGACCAGCACTCAGGGCTCCGCTCCGGGGTGATTAAAGATGGTGCTTGCTCCGGTGCTGTCTGCGGAGCATAGTCTTCCGGCTCATTCTCGGGTCGTGCAGTACGGTTCGCCCTAGGTGGCTGCAAATTGTCACCTACCTATGTAGGGAATGGGCAGGAATACCAGGTATAAGGCAACAAACAAAGACAATTAGGCAAAGGAAATCTACATAGATAAGATAAGGCACGATACGATACCTCAAAGCGTCCACTCTACTTGAAGGTTAGGGCGAAAAAGCCACGTTCAAGCGTCTAACGGAAACTTGTCCCCACTTTTTCGTCTTTTACACGTCGGCGCGAAGTTATTCGTCCAACCCTCTCGCGTCGCGCGATCTGGCGCAGACGCACTGTAACATAACGGAAATACGCGCCTAGTCTTTTAAATTTGTGGCGCGAAACCTCCGCACATCAAAATTAACCTAATAACAATGTTTAAGGGCCAATTTGATTGGCACGTAACAAATATTTGAACAACATGTATGCCAACCTTACGATTTGAAGAGGATGCATTGTTTTTTCTTTGGGGATGTGTGAAAGAAATTATTTACCAAAATCGCCCTACCACTTGAGACGATACGAAGCAACGGATTAGAGACGCTTTTCGGAGTGCAACTGCGGAAATGCTAGTAGACGTTTGACAATCAAGTGCTCGGAGGCTTTGGTTGTGCAGGAAATGAATTGGCAGGTCTTCGAACACTTCCTCTAAATTATTCTTGTTTTTTTGTCGTTTATTATGTTTTTTTTTGTTATACACTAATCGTATTTACTTAAATAATAGTTTTGTTCAATATAAATTTATTCGTTTATTGGCATAAAAGATTTTTGTGTGACATTTCTGTACAACCCAGTGACATAAATACTGATTGTTTCAAATGTTTGCAACAATTTACGCATGCTTGCTTTCACAGTCTACTATTTGTATTAATAAGTCTGGTGGCTCATAATTTATGATTTACAATATACTTTGCCAAAATCTCCTAAACCGCATGGTTTATAAAAATTTTGCAAGAGAGCAAATTTGTAGAGAATTAAATTTACTGTTAGATGAGCATATCTAATGTGTTTCAATTTAAAATTCTGATGTTTTTATTGATTTTTGTTTTGTTTTAGAAATATTCAATGAGTCGCCATTTTGTAAAACAATTGGCAATTGTAATTATTTCTAATGGTAGTTTGCAATTGGGTCGATAATAATTTCAAAATGCCGTGTCTCTACTTGGATTTGTTGCTCCTCACTAAATTTTTTAAAATGGGTCTAAAATATTACAAAAAATTGCTAGTAGCGTAACATCTCGCTACAGGTGCCGTATTACGTTAACAAACTCATACTTAGTTTTGATGCTGAATCCAAATTGGTAAAAAGTGTGTGGTATCATATTTAAAAAAACATAAGTTTGGTACAGTACTCGTTCTTGGGACACCCTCTATAGTTGTAAATATTTTTACGTTGTAGAGATTATTTCTGTCTACAACTTTTGTTAATAAGTTTTTTTGGTAACTTTGCTAACAATGCAACTTTCGAAGAATTCTGGAGGTCTGGGACATCCTGAATGTTACAATGTCAAAAATCCTTTATATGGTTATTATGCACAGTAAACTTCTCCACTTCGCTTGAGGCCGCTATATCACGAGAGCATCAGGTATAATATTTAATTTTCCAGGTCTATGGCGACCAGTAAAAGAATATTGATGAATACGAACAATAAGGTTCAGTAAAATTCTGAATTTCAAAGTGTAGCAGTTCTCGTCTCTTAGCACCCGTTATCTTTCTCCATTGTAAAACAAGTTAATAACCAAGTTTACTTATTATTATTGTACTTATTTTCATATTTACTTAATATAGTACTCGTTACTTAATTTATTTTATAAAATTTTACTAATAAAAATAGTTATAAAAATTAAGAATATTTTTTTATAGGTTACAGCAACAGACTTAGACAGTGATGAAAATGGCCGTATCAGTTACTCTATTTTACGAGGCGATAATCTTGGGCAATTCACCGTGGATTCTATTAGTGGTTACATATCAGTTGCCAGCCCATTAGATAGGGAATCTATTTCAAGTTACGAACTTGAAATTCTTGCTAAAGACAATGGCATACCTGTCTTATCAAGACAAGTGATGGTTACCATTGAAATATCAGATGCCAATGATAATCCACCATTATTTATGGAAACAAATTATACCACAGCGATACAGGTAAGTTTTATTATTTTTTTTTGGTTCAATTAATAATTATTTGTGTAAATTAAATGTTTAACAGGAGGACAAACCAATCGGTTATCCAATTTTAAAATTCATGATAAAAGACGAAGATTCTCCACCAAATACTGCCCCATATACTTTTGATTTTCTTTCTGGAAATGAAGGCAACATATTTCGATTAGAACAAGATGGTGTTTTGCGTACAGCTACTACTAAATTTAATCATAAAATTAAAGACACGTACTTGCTGCAAATACGAGTTTATGACAATGGCACCCCTCCACTTTATTCAGACACCTGGGTTGTTATAAAAGTAATAGAAGAATCTCAGTACCCTCCGATTATAACGCCAATTGAAATTAACATCAATTCGTTCTTGGATGAATATCCAGGTGGTATGATCGGAAGGGTGTATGCGAACGATCAGGATCGCTACGATACATTAACATATTCACTTTCACCAACAAATGGCATATCATATCCTACACATGAATTATTTAGAATTGATCGAACTGATGGTACATTGACAGCTCTTCCACGTTTAGATGTTGGTGACTATCGCTTAAATGTAACTGTTACTGATGGAAAATATTATGCACATACTGTTGTTAAAGTTAGTGTTGAAATTTTATCTGAAGATATGCTTGAAAGTGCAGTAGTTATAAGATTTAGGGAAGTAAGTCCCGAAGCATTTATTCTTAATCACCGTAAAGGTTTTGTACGTGCCGTTCGAAGCGCTATGAATTCCAGACTGAAGGATATAGTTATTATAAGTGTACAATCTTCAAGGGATGACATTACACATGCAAAGTCGAAGCGGCAAATTATTAGAGATCTTGATATTCTTTTTACAGTTCGTAAGCCAGCAGATGGTTTCTATTCATCTGATATTATTCGTAAGGCTTTGAATGATAATTTAGAAGAACTAGAGGAGACCACTAAATTAGTCGTTGAAGAAATTGTGCATTTAAAATGTACAAATTCTTACTGCTTGCATGGAGTTTGTCAAGATCACTATTATTTAGATTCTATAATAGAACCAGTTTCAACTGAGTTTATCAGTTTTGTTTCACCTCACTATTCCCAAAAAGTCGAATGTATTTGTAAAGAAGGCTATGGTAGTGAAAAATGTGATACGATTGTTAACGAATGTGCTAAAGAACCATGTCCTATCTATAAAATATGCGTTCCAGATGCGTCTATCCAGGGATATTCATGTCAATGCCCTGAAGGTTTTGCTGGTGCAACTTGTGATGTTGATATATCTAAATGCCACGATGAAACATGCTATATTGCCAGAAATCCTATATCGTTCACTGGAAAGAGCTATTCACAGTATCGAATAATCAACAAGAAATCTATCGAAGATCAATTAAGTCTTAGTTTAAGAATACGCACTGTACAACCAACTGGTAATTTAATGTATGCTATGGGAAAAGTTGATTACAATATACTAGAGGTAAGTTTAATAATTTATAATAATTTAATATCAAAATTCTAGACTGTAACCTTTCTAATTATTTATCTTTCTAAAAAATTATCGAGGTTAAAATTTTCTTGCTAAAATAGACATGAACTGCACTCTTATCTCAAGGTCTGCAGTGCGTTCTTCAAATTGTTATTTCTACTAGTAAAACCATACACTTGATTTAATCCAAGTTCAATAAACAACACATTGCCACTATTTTAGTGAGTAAAAAATATATTATTAATAATTCTGTAACCAATGTTATTTACAACCAAATTTATACAAAGATATGTGTTTTCTTTTTACAGTATTTACAGAGGGAAATGTTGCCAACTGAACAATAAAATTAAAAAAAGAATTGCTGCAGTGCAAACGGCATAAACAAATTGCTAAATAATTTAGTTTGGAATGAAGTTGTTGTGTATTTAAAGTGAGCTCGTTTTAATTGTTTGACATGTACAAACTTGAAGTCCCTAGTTTAGTAATAATTTAGCAAAAAGATTAGGTTAATGAAATTTCATGTGCTGTTTTAAAAATTTTACAGTCAGTTTCAACTACGCATAAAATTAAAATTTTGCTATTATAAGAAGAATAAAATTGGTAATACCTGTTTGCGTGTGTGGTAGATAGATAATTGTTGTCATCTGATAAATAAGTTGAATAGCGATGTTACCCAGAACTGCCTATTATTGATCGACCAAGGACAACACCTGTGCAGATAAAAGCTTCAAAAACACCATTGAACAGCGTGCTCGATTAACGGCTTTCAATAATTTACGATTCCATCACCGAAACGTATTTTTGTGGATTCCAGGCGAAATAACTTATTAAATGGTAGAGTTGTTGTACTGACAGTTGCTAACAATAAACTTGCAGGGTGTGTTCAGAATGGCAACGTAGTGGTTAGAATTCACCATGTGCATATTGTATTAAAAAAATATGCATTTCTGGATACCATAGTAAATAAGACAGGATCGAAAATATCCCTATGTGCTCCCGGGAATAATTTAGTGTTACGTGATTCTCACCATAATTTAGTATTGCGTGATTCTTGCAATAATTTAATGTCACGCGAATCCGTAACTAAATTCCACTTTTGTGAATCCATAACTAAATTGCTGAAGTGAAAAACCCTCATCAGATTTAACAATTTCAAATTAGTAAAAGCGAATACTCCCTGTATGTTTGTTGTGGTTTGTTTAGTATTCTTCTTAATCTTTTTTGGGGATTAAACCACTCATAGTTTTTAAAATTATCTTTTAAAAACTATGAGTGGTTTAATCCCCAAAGAAGATTAAGAAAAATTAATAAAAGCGAATTAAACTTCCCCACTTTCGGCTTTGCACATTATAACAACATGAACAAACTACTTGTGAGCACCAAAGTACTTGATGTTTTTTCGGGCCAAGCTCAAGTTCACAAGCTGAAGACCCCTTTTCGTGCAGTGCTTAAATCAAAAAGGAAGACAAAATTTGCGTATCTAACCAAGTAGATAATATCCCTCCTAAGCACAGATGGTTTCTAAAATATTGTTTTCAACCAAACACGTTCCTACGAGGTCTGTATGTATGTATGGTTGACTATCTATCAATATAAGTAGAATACATTGCCTGACCAACAGTATTGGTAACAGAAAAATTTAAACTGTTACAAGACAGAAAATGATTATTCAATTTTTGCTAAACCAACCATGCCTTGTTAACTGCTACATAGGGAACTTGGAGAAATGTTCAGGCATAATTTTGCATTTATTTAATTATTTTATTTCCGGTGATTATACAGCTCATTACGGAAATAACCAATTAGTGACTAAAAATAATGAAAATCTTTTACAAATATACTTTTTTACAACATCTAAATAAACTTTTAAAAATTTTTCAACATCATACGAGAATTACCTTTATGAACACTATGAAAGAAAAACATTTTGCTGGATCAAATTGTTTTATTGCATTTCAAAATATTTGCAATTAAGATCTATACACTTTTGTATGTGTTCAAACCAATTCTTAAAACATTTTCCACTCAGAAGTTGGTATCTCAAGAATATTGAATTTGAAAGATCGGCAGCTTCTTGAAGCAATGAAAATTATTGTCCACGCATTTTTTGTTAGATATTTGGAAACCCAAAGAAGTCGTAACGAAATAAATCCAGTGAATACTGTCAATAAGACATTATTTCGATGTTTTTCTCGTTCAAATGATCAATCGTTTGATGTGTTTGTTTGATCTGGCATTGTCGTGATCTAAAATGATGTAATGTTTTAGGTTGTTTTCCTGATTCAAATATTTTGTTATTTATAGTGCTACAAGTAAAACGAGCCGTAAGTTGATACATTTTGATTTGCCCTGAAGGGACGGGGTTCCCATAACCATATAATGGTGTGTCGGCTAACTGTAGTGGTGCAGGATTGGGTTCCTACAGAAAGAATTATAAAGGAAAATAGAAAAATTTGAAATAAAAATATAAAGAAGTAAAAATAATAATTAAAATGGCTAAAGTACAAAAACTGTTTATCACTTACTCTGGAAGGATTTTTCTACTTGTAATAATTGTCGGGTTCCAAATCGTCTGTCATAGCAATACTTTCGATATTATTGTCTCCCTTGCTTCGGTTTCTTAAATGTCATCACTTTACCTTTCTCGAAAATACCTCTAAAACACTTATTAATTCTGTCATAATTAAAGAAATTTCTCAAAATAAAATGCCTCTTCTAAATAAAAATCTATCATTGGGGTACCTAGATACTCTTTACAGTAACTAGTCCTTAAATAAATGCAAATAAAATTCAACTTGAACTTAAGCTCTAATAACATTAAATAATTTCCATGTATACACAAATATAATTAAAAGAACTTAGTTTCTTAACCTTCTCTGGCCAGGTATTGATAAAAGAAAAATCCTAAAAACCTTAAATCTCCTAGTATGTTTGTTGTGGTTTGTTTAGCATTTTTCTTAATCTTCTTTGGGAATTAAACCACTCATAGTTTTAAAATCAACTTTATTTACGTTTCGATCCATGACCTAGGATCGTTGTCAAAATAATAAAAACTTCAAGTTTGACATTTATGACATAAATTGAAGGTGACTTTGATGTGACTTTGGTATTCGAAATATTTGGTTTGAGTACACTAAGCAAAAATTTTTTAAAGTTTAAAAGAATGATTGCCTTCAATTTGTGTTGCAACCTGGGGCCGACTTTCTGTAGGTAGCCAATACGCTTAACGTGAAATCAGCTGATTAATTTTTATTGGTGAATTTTATATAAATTCAATAACTTGAGGATTGGAAAACATTTTTTAACATGTTTCTATTTATACAATTGAGAGGATGATTATTAAAGAAGTGTGCGGTTGCGTTACAGTAAGATTTAAGCAGTCGTTTTTTATATTTATTTTGAGGGGAAAAATCATTATGATTTAAGCTACCTCTTTGGTGGTTTAATTCCCAAAGAAGATTAAAAAAAAACCTTAAATCTAATCCATCAATAAAGTTATCATCACCCCAAATTTTTGTGTTTCCAATATTAAATTATATGCTATATATAAATCCTAATATCTGGAAATATCGTTAATAATGTAATTTATTTGCTTATTTTATACCTGTCTGCAGCCACATGTTGTTGGGTGCAAGTGAAGCATTATTTTTCTTTATGATGGTAATCGCTATTGAACGGAAGTTTCCTGAATATGATGATATTGCAGGATGAAATTGTTTGGTAAGTGACTAAGAGAAAAAGGAAACTCCTATTTAGGTAAAGGGCTAGCTTTGAAAATTACTTCAGTGCTCTGGCATGAGACGATTTTGTTTCATCACTCAAAACATGATAAGGGAGGACACCATGGCATTTATACTATAACAATATAAAAGCAAAAGTCCTGGGGAAATGCAGAAACCCTTCGACCCTTAAATGGATTTCTATAGTAAAAAAGTAGGACTGTTTTACCAACCTTTTATACTCTATTTCTAAATAGAAAATATATAATTAAACCAAGATCAGTATTTGTGGTTTTCTACCTAGACACAAATAAATATAAAATAACACTTTACTGGAATGTAAATAGTCTACCAATATGTCTATTTTAAGACATTAACTTTAGACTCATAGATCACTCTGAAATAAGCAACTCTTTTTAAATCACAAATTAACTCTATTGGTAAGTTTCAATAATTAACGTATGTACAAAAAGGTGATAGCTGTGCAATAAAAGGATCTTAATTAACTTCATAACACAAATTATGTTCAGGCAAACATCTCCAATGAACCTATTTAAGAATCAGCAATATTTAAATATAATCATAAATTTCTTGTTTACAAATTATCAAACTGAGTTGACGCTCAGACAGTATTATTGAGATCTAATATTACAAATTTTATTTATTCAGTTCAGCTGTGATTAGCTTCACATTTACGATATTAATAATCCAAGAAATGCATTCTGTCTTTAATCCAGAAAAACTAAACGACTAAAAGTTAGTTTCTTGTTAATAGAAATTTATAATTCGATGTTCATAATCACCCAAGAAATTTTATATCTTGTTTGCAAAAAAGTAAAAAGTAACGGATCTTTTACTCTACAAAAATTGACATATTACATTAGAAAAAGTTATTCTTTACTAAAACTGTTCAACTTTTTGAAGGTGTGTCCGCATCACTTCTAACAACATAAAAAGAAATAAACTTCTTTTCTTTTCGATGCTTTCAATATCGAACGGAATTGACCTACTCACAAGTGGACGACTGACAATGCCCATTACTGCTTTGAGATAGTTTACCTTAGAAGCAACGCTAAACTCCAACCAGATGTTTTCTCTTTCAACCTTGTCTTACGACAATATAAAGTTATTTTCCATTGAATTCGACTATAATTTCACTTTAATTATGGTGTTTTAATTCGCAAAAATTGCTAGTTTACTCAAAGTTAATTCGAACTCAAGAAATCTAGTGATCAATATATGTGGCAGTAGGTTAGTTTAACCTTCATTATTATTATTTTGACACCGACCCTAGGTCATGGATCGAAACGTAAATAATGACGATTTTAACAACTATAAGTGGTTTAATTCCCAAAGAAGATTAAGAAAAATAACCTTCGTTTGTTGCACATTGAAACTTGAGGATGTAGCACCTATTTGCTGGCCATCACGCAAGAAAAGGTCTGGTCTTACGGCGCTTATTTTCAGTTCCAATCCATCCTACTTTTTCAACAGATTGTATAGAAGTGCCAGGATTAGGTGGTTCATATAAGTCTAATGACTCAAAAACGGCATTTGGGCCACAGGTGCAATTCACACAACTAAGCGATCGACGTTTTTACTTACAACCTGGACAAACCCAACGAATTTTGTTTGAAAACATCCAAAATTATCTACGTTAAACTTTATAAGTACAAGGACAAATTATTTTCTATGCTAAAACCTGCTATTATTAAATACTGGATGATGCTAAAAACGTATTTTGAAATTTATTTATGTTACAATAACAAACATCGAATCTGTTAAATGCTAGCTTTTCCTTATAACTTTTCATTGTCCATTCCAAAATACTTTAATATCAATTTACATATTTCTTAATATTTTAAAATGATAACATTATGCTTACGTTTAATCAACACTCGTTTCGTTGGTAAATCATTGACCAATAAAAATAATCTTTTTTACCTTTGTTAATTTCTCATTATATAAATACCAACCATTTTTCATTTTTAACCCACATGTAAATTATAAAGAAGTATAAACATAAAAGCTTATAATATTATTCACCATTTACATTCCAATTTTAAATCTAAGAATATCCAGTATTTCAATATTAACAAACCATGTTAAGTTTCATTTCATAGTTTGAATATTTTTTGCGTTTTACACTCTGTGACCTGTTTTAATAAACGTTTGTTTTCACGTTTGGAAAATTGATTGATTATGCAATTCGCCTATGATACATTAGTATTCAATGTTTATTGTAGTTAAATGACCTAAATTAATTGTAATTAGATAAAGGGACTGTGTTATCCATGCATACTTAGAAGTATGCTTAATAGTATATTACATACTAAGGGACGTAATTAGGATTTACGGTGATTAGATGGTTGGTATCCCGAGCGAAGCGAGGGCTGCAAAATATTGAGGCACTGTAAATCCCTTGTCTCGCGGTATGTATATTATTTTTTCCCCTACCTCTAAAATCAAAATCATTAAAAATGCCCTTAAATTAAGTTTAAAATTCAAATAAGAATAGAAAATTATTTAATGTAGGCTTAGACCTGTAACCATGGATTTGTAACCATTTGGATGACAATCACGTACGTCTCAAGGGATATATGTAAAAATTTACGTCCTGCTTCACAGCCATCCTAGTAAATGCAACTTGCAGAAGGTCGTCTCAGTGACTAAGTGTCACTTACGGCTAAGGTAGGGAAAAAACTTATTTCTATTCTATATGGGTTTTTACATGATTATTGTTAGGTAACAATTTTTTTTAATATGTCCGTTGAACTATGTTTCAAGTTTTAGTTTGCGTGGTTTTTTTTGTGATAAATATTATAAATCTAACACGACAGTTACAAATTCTATATTGTAAAAACTTGCTTTCTTTTTATGTGACTGGTAGCTAATTGAAGTGAATGTTTCTTTAATAGAAATTCTAATGTGTTCAGTCAGCATTTTAACCCATATTTATAGCCCAAATTCTAACCCACATTCTTAGGTTGAACCAATGCTTAGTTAGTCTTAATAGAGGAATCTCAATTGTCGTTACCACACATTTCGTCTAGCTGCCATTGCATACAGGTTGAGTTGTGATGAAAGGAATGCATTGCAGTTGTTAGAAACTCTTAACTGTGTACGTGAGGAGATACTATTGTGGCCAACAGGTGATGATTGCTTTATTCACTTATAGTACCTGGATTTGACTTGTATTATAGAAATAGTAAGAAATAAATGAACAAACCTTTGTTGCTTATTTAATGCTGTTATTTTAGAATAAGGATTTAGTGTAGGTGTGTGTGATATTGTTTTTTATATTGATGGATAAATGAGTTAATTGGTTTCGAAATTGTATATAGACTTGATAACTTTAATGAGGATAATATCTAAATATAAATGCACATCGAGAACAACTAAACGTTTCGGTTAAGGCGTATCACTTATTTTATCTTAATTATGATCAACCGTGAATCGTATACAAATAATCGTAACTGATATCAACCATTCTGAGACTCTAGCACACTGAAAATAATCGTGAACCCTATATAAATTACCGCTAAAAATTGCATGATAACTGGTCAACATAAAACTGTAACATTTCAAATGTTGAGCAATCCAACCTAAACCTAAGAATATTAAAATTTAATATACTAATTAAGTAGGAAGATTTACACAATAATTCCTAAATTGGACACGAGTACGCATAAAAAAGCGGACCCACTCACAAAGTAAAAAGACTGGTTCAAGCAACGTGTTTGTCAGCCGACTTCACCACGATTGTATCTTGTACTTGCTTTCACATTAACTTGACTTTGTTATAATGTTTTGGAGAATGTCACGTAAACAACCAATAGATTTCTTACTACTCCTGGGGTTACTTGCCTCAATTTCACTTTATACTGCAGGCTACATATATTTACAGACGCCTGTACAACAGCGACTATTTAGGGTATTCATTATAAGAAGTGATTGTTTTAAACTACGGAAGCTTTGTTACCTGATATCGTTGATAGGTAAAATGCCCTTAGATTCCACTTAGCAATTGTATCACTGCACTACTACTCACTCATTAAATTTACAAGGTAAGAACCCTTAAATTGCAGGTTTATAACCATTAAACCACTACCACTGTGCCTAATGCGATCTTAGCTTCTTACTCCCTCGAACCCGACTATCCTGTTTCGGTTACCTTACACTGTCCAACTCCCACTTTACGTATAAGCCCAGCGACCACTTTGCATAGGCGTGCAATCGTATACACTATCTAAATTATCCCTTATACCTAACAGTATAAATATATATGTATGCCATAGGCGTACATATGTAAAATAAATAATATGAGTGTAAAATTTGCGGTAAATTTCGAATAGCTCTGTGGTAGAGAGAAGTGGACATGTATACAAAAGTAAGTGATAATTAACAAATAACATATAATTACCGGTTTTAACCAGATCAAGCATTTATTCAAAGCATTCACCTGTTGTTTACGAACCCGTGCCAACGAAAAAAACGATGTAAAATCTACGTTTCTTTTTGCGGGTGTAGCGAAACACATTGATGTCGATAGCGGTGTTCTGAAGAAGAAAAGCGGTTTTTCTAATTAATTTGTTCTACGTAGAACATGTAAGCAGAGATGCGGGCTGCTAGAACGACAAATTGATACTCTTGCTTCGTGTGTTTTCCCAATTACTACACTGTTCTTGCACATCCGGAATAACAAAGTTTTATCACTCGCGGCACTTGTTGGCGTGTGCTTGAAGTAAATATGGACATTTTACTATAACAAATTTAAATATACCGAGGCGAACGTGAATAATCAACAAAATCAACGGAAATAAATTTAGCTGTAAATTATTTACAATATAAACGGAACAATGAGAATTAATTATTAAAGAAGAGGGTTGCCAAAGCTGGCTCGGCGCAAGATTAATTGGAATATTTTTACTAGCATAACCATAACAATATTTTCAATGAATTTTGCCAAATTGACAACAAATTGCTCATGAGAACATTCTAACCATAAGCACTATCTAAAACTCTGAAAATTGCAAAAACCCACTAAATCAGTAATATTAATTATTAATTAATTATTCTTTTTAAATTTGCTAAATTATGTGCTGTTGCTTGTCAATTAGACTGGTATAAAGGTAATATAGTTCATCGCATGCCCGTACAGAGGGTGTACTCAATTTTACATGAATTGCAAACACCAAATTTGCTTTAAAAATTAATCATGCAAAATTACCAAGCTGGTCTCACCTCCTGCCCTTCTAAATAATTAAGCAATGGTAAGGCCAATTAATGAATTTTTGATTGTGGTGTTTGCCATGCTGAAATATCAGTGATGTTATTCCTCCTTCTTTGGTTCTACAGGGCATGTGTTGTCAGTGATCTCTAGATTAAATTAGCAATAACGTTTGTTGTTTATTTACATACAACATACAAGAACAAACGGCATGGTAGGTTTAGAGGTAAAAGATCGACAGAGGTAATCTTTACTGCATTATAAAGCATTTCCGCACAAGTCTTTCAGATGTTATAGTTGAATGTATAATGAATATCATGACTGCCATGGTTTTTCCTAACTGTCCACCACTCCTTATACGTATCACGTTCTTATTAGTTGAAACAATGATGTATATCCTTTCAAATCGTGGAAAACATCTATACCGCAAAATACATAATAATAATTTTAATTAATCCTCGAGCAGTGCTGGGAACTTAAAACCGTATTTACTTAATATTAAAAACTAATTCTAAAATGTCCCCGAGGATAATTATACAGCCTTTTTTGTATCTAAATTACAATGTGTTATACCCCTAGATGCCACAACAATTTTACACAACTGCACTTTAAATTAATGATTAGTAACCTTATTATACCCCCGTCGGTGCGGTACGCGAGCCACTACAGTCAGTTGGTAGCAATGATTAATAATTGCAAAATGACGCGCAAATAAGATATTACGTCACACAATTATTTAAAATTACTACATTACATAAAAAACGAGGAAAGTACTTACGTAAACTGTAGGACTTCTCACAGCATTACTCTATGATGGCGGCAGCTGGGCTCGGGAAGCATTGAGTGCGTGAGTATTCGTTGGGCCCGGTTGAATCCAAATTTAAATGTCTTCTTCGTTCCTATATAGAGAGCGACAGGAAACTGGTATAAGGAACGATAATTGGGTAGCTAAAAGGAAACCTACATAACAAAAAAGAAGACACGATAAGACACAAAGATAACTACATTCGTCCACGTCTGGCTCACTGGTCCCTACGTATCCGGAAATCCACCACTTCCCCTTTTTGCACTCCGTGTCGGCGCAATCTCACGCAAACGGAACTATTTCAAGCGACGGAAATACACGCACGTCTCTTTAAATTATTGGCGCGAAATCCTTACATATTAAAACTAAATTTGGAAATGTTTACGGCCGATTTTTCGGCACGTAACAATCTCCTAATGATAAATTATTAAAATAAAATGGTTGTAAAGCTAAATGTAGCGTAATAGTGTGAATTGCCGAAACAGAATAATTAATATTATTTTACAGCTCTTTCACCTGTAGTCTAAGATAAATTAGTTTGGCCATCCTTGTTTTTCTTATCTATCTCTAACAATGATTAATTTTAGTTAATATCTATACTTAGATGCTTAACGTTCATATATTAATTTAATGTTTGTTAATAGATTGTTAATGGTGCTGTGCAGTACAGATTTGAATTGGGAAGTGGTGAAGGTATAGTTCGTATAGGAACAGCACTTGTGTCTGATGGACGTTGGCATGAAATACGCCTGGAAAGAGAACGCAACACCGCTAAAATTACAGTTGATGGCATACACTCAGCACAAGGATCAACACCCGGAATAAGTGACATTCTAAATTTACAAACTGACGAAATGTACCTAGGAGCTGAAGTACATCAACATCCTTCTATATTAGGCTTTGAAGATATTCAAAAAGGATTTGTTGGATGCATGGATGATATTCGCATAGCACGCATATCAATACCATTGCATCAATCAGGTGATAATTCAATGGCTGTGTTAAAACGATTTGCAAACGTTGAATTTAATTGTGATACATCTATTATTTTAACTCCGCCGGGACCATGTGGTTCACAACCGTGTATGAACGGAGCAACTTGTTTGGAAACAGCAACAAGTTATGAATGTTTATGCCATAAGCGTTTTACTGGTACTTTGTGCGAGATTGATACAGATCCATGCTTGTCAGCACCTTGTCTTTATAGCGGCATATGTAAAGCAACTATTGGAGGTGATTTTACATGTGATTGTACTCTTCGACTAACTGGTAAGAGATGTGAATATGGTAGATATTGCACACCTAATCCTTGTAAACATGGAGGTGTTTGTGAAGAGGGCGATGATTCACCTTTATGTAAATGTCGGAGTTACACGGGTGAATTTTGTGAACTTGATTTGGATGAATGCGAATCGTCACCTTGTCAAAATGGTGGATTATGTAAAAATGAAGTTGGTACATACCATTGTGAATGTCCGCCCAACACAACTGGCCCCTATTGTTCAAACTCTATATACTCAACACCTATTACATCCAGTGTGTATAGCATAACATGGGAAGAACTCCTTGGTATTATAATAGGGATTGGTATTATCGTTTTGTTAGTTATCTTATTTATAATATATCGACGGTGTCGTACACGAAGAATTCGTCAACGTCGCAATATGATAAATAATGACACTCGAAAAGACCAAGTTGTTTTAAATTCTACGAGACCGCACGAAATGGCAGAATTTAAAAGAGGTTCAAAACTAAGTAATTTGGAAGTTAATCAAAGAGAAATTCCATTACGTTCTGCAAGGCCTTTGTCATATACACCTAGTTCACAGAATGAACCTTTGTATAATTGTAACAACACTATAATTTTGAACAACTTAGATACGTTGAGAAGTTATGGTTCAGCGGGTAAGTATTGTAAATTTAATGTGTTACATTTTTAGAACAATTGTTTTAGGTGATGAACTAGAAAATGTACCACCTGATTATGTACGTAATTTAAATGTTAATAATCAACAGGTCGGAGTAGGAAATCACTGTGATTCTGAGAAAACAACATGGGCTGAGCAGATGCAGTTGGCTTCTACTTATGAAAAACCAAGATTAAAGAATGGTATGCATATATTGATTTTTTTTAGTATAAGTCGACAAATTTAACTAGACACAGATGGTTAGGCATGCACAGCATGTACGCAATTGAAGTGGTGAGAAATAATACAAGTTGAATTTTCATTGCAAAAGGATATGTATATTTTTGTAAAATTCTAGCATACTATCATATGGATCTTATATATTTAACTAGCTTTTTGTAATTTACAATAAATCTGTTTAATTATCAAATGTAACATTTTCGCTAGTATTTAAAGGATTTACAAACGTATTTTCATTCGTAGTAGTACACGTTCGATTTACTTATCGCTGCGATTGTACACGTGCCACCCTACATTAACCATATTGTTCATTGAATCTATCTGGAATGCAGTTTTGTGCCAAGATGAATTTGTTAAACTGTACATTAATATACAACATTACTAAGCGAAAAAGTAGTTTGCACTTTGAGTTTTTGAGGGTTTTGGTGTCAACCACGCTTATTTTTTCTCAAACTTATTAATTAAAAATTTTGCAACTTTCAAAAAGATCTTTATTTTTCTCACAAAAGTCGTGCAGAAGATGTAGTTTTATCCGTATTAACACAACTGTCTTTTGAAGACCTCCACACTAGCTCTGAACTCTATCTTTAGTGGTTTAGAGAGACAATCAGTGGGGTCGTTAAATAAATACGGATGGGTAGGGCGCCACTGTACTTAGGTAAGGTGTAAAAACAAGAAATATCGCTAAGAAAAATACAGGAACCTCAACGAATATATTCTGTTACTGGAATACAAGATTTTGTATTTTTAGATGGTACTACGTTTATCCTGAAATACAATAAAGTAAATAAAATAATATTGGAGACAGCAATTTGCTCCTAAAAATAAAAAAATCAATATATCAGACAGGTTTTGAGCATCTATGATATTTTTCTTTTGTGTATTAGTGAATGGACACTCTACTTATTAAATTTATGCACTTCTGGTTTATATATAATTCATATAATCCAGTGATAAGTATGGACAGAATAAACTTCTTCGAGTGTAATTAACATTTTCTAAGTTTATAAAGAAATCAAGGTTTTTAAATATCAACACATATATTAACTGAAAAATATTTTTGGTTTAAGTTGACAGATAATTACTATAAGTTTTCTGAATGTTCCACTAATTTTATGTATTTATAGTGTTAATCTTGGTCAATTTAAATAAAAAAGCCTCTAAAGCAAATAGACACTATAAATATCATTAACACAATTATGAGCTTTTTTTGTCATCTTTTCAGAACTGACTAAACGACTTACATGTATACAAAATTAGTTTTGTAATAAGATCTTTTAAATTAGTAACCTTAAACTTTGTTAAATAGTTATCATGTGTTAGCAAGTATATGACTATATTATTCATAATGCAAATTCATAAAGATTTTGTTAGATAATCAATTTTATAAAGCATAATTTTGATTCAAAACAACGTTTGAAAATTTCAATTTATAATTAAATGTTATCACTAAGATGTTAGTCTCCATGGGTTCAAACTACCAAAGTTACGGTTTAAACATGACGTGAACGTCGAACAGATGATTGTCTCAATAAAAGAAGATCACTTACCGACCTTGAACTCAGGGCATGGATGCTTACAAACCAATTAGCAAACAAGCTCGACCCACATGTAGACTTCCAACATTGAACAAACACATGAAAAAAGCAGTTGTCTACATTGTTATAACAACGCCTTGTAAACTAGAACCATATTGTAAGTTTCCAATGCGTAATCGTTTTATATGCAAATAAATTAACTTCTTTTTATAACCATTAATCAGCTCTTAAGTGTTGTTTCTGAATAAAACAAAACTTCCACATTGAAACATGAGGAACGTATAAATCTTATATGCAGTAAAATTAACAGCTTTGTACGACCATTATTGTTTCAGTTCTTAAGTGTTGCGCTAAGAAAAACCAAGTAAAAATTAGTTTGAATTATTTAAAAGTAGATATTACAAACCATGATGAGTTTCTAAACCTACAGATCGATGGATTGCTTGAAACTAAATTGCAACTCGCAAGTCAGCCTTGGATATCAATTTGTCCATGTTGACGTTAGAATGATAAAGGGCCGACTTGTTCGACTCCTCGACAACCACGACCTCAACAAGCAGGTGC
Source organism: Platerodrilus igneus (assembly GCA_036346225.1). NCBI lineage: Eukaryota > Metazoa > Arthropoda > Insecta > Coleoptera > Lycidae > Platerodrilus > Platerodrilus igneus. Next base: position 3,666,711 of record JARFIW010001436.1, on the reverse strand, counting down.
ACGAAAGCACGCTGTTTGATATTACTTTGAAGATACTTTGTGGAAATTCTGTATAGCTTGTTCAAGTTTTAGCATGGTTTTAAAATACAAACTGGACATTTATAACTATGCACTTTATTTACTAGATAATTAAAATAAAGAAGGACAATAATTGGCGTGTTTCGAAATTATGACACCTTGTTTTAATTTTGTGTTAATTGTAGAAGTACGATTTATATTGAATTATAAAAGTAAATTTAAAAACATTATAGCACAACACATAATCTTTATGCGTTATTTTAGAAGAGGAAAAACAAACTCTTACAACTTGTTTGTGTATAATTTTGTTTATTTTGTTTGTTTTTCTTTAAATACTTGCATTTCTTCTACTTGATACTTGATTCATGTCATTTGTTACGTGCAGAATTGACGTTAGTTACTTGAATTAATTTTACTTTACAAAATGGATGTAACAGTAAATAATGCACCAGCTAGCTATCGATGGTGATGGGCGGGTTTTATAAGAGCAAGTTGAAATATTTTTAGGGGTATACAAATTGAAACACTTTCACTAAATATTCTTACACTTTCCTGGAAAAGTCTTTGAACTCTCTTATAAAGCGTTTGGGCACCAAACCACCTGATTTCAGTTTCAAGAGACGATCTAACGGTTCATACTGAAATCTAGGTTGATGGAGGTTTGTGTATATGTTTTCTCGTCTTCTACTAATTTAAAATAATCACAAATAATTAGAAAACTCGAAGTCTTGTTGACCTAACAACCTAAATTATTATTATTATTATTTATTAACGCTATGCAACAAAGTTACAGTTACCATAAATAAATGCATAAAACTAATTAGATTTATAAGAGAATACTACATATTGGAAAACAAATGATGTTCAACTGAATTTTTGAAGGAGTATAGTGTTTCTAGAAAAAAGTCAGTTTCACTCAAAAAGTTGGCATTTTTACAACATCTTTCTAAAGGTCTTTGCATTCCATAGTTGGTTTGATGTAAACAGACATTAAAAAATATAGATGATCGAGTATTTCTTGGTGGCACATGGAACTGAACCTTGTGTAATAAATCTGAACAATCTATCAGCCCATTAACAATTTTAAAGAGCATTAAAATGTCTAAATAATTATGACGAATTTCTAATGTTGGGAGATCCAAGTAGTGTAAAATATGAATGTATTTAATTTTCCCATAAGCGATGTCTAACTTATAAGCAATTACACAAATAAAGTTTTTCTGATATTTTTTCAGGCGTTTTATGTGAATAGAGTAAAAAGGTGACCAGACAATACTTGCATATTCTAGTAAAGAGCGAACTAAGGAACAATAAACCCCAGAAAGACTCTGTATATTACTAAACTTTGAGAAACTTCTCTTCATAAATCCAAGAAGCTTGAATGCTCTATGCATTAAAAATTGAAGATGTTCAGAAAAATTTAGCTTATGATCCAGAAGTATACCCAGGTCCTTAAATGTAGTAACACATTGTAAAACTTCGGAGTATGTTGTAATTGAACAAAACAGGATCTCTGATTCTATAATAGTGCATCACTTTGCATTTACTAATATTTAGGGATAGTCCTTTTGACTTACACCATAAGGCGAGTAGATTAATATCATCTTGAATAAGTGTGCAGTCACTCACACGTGTTACCATCCTAAATATTTTTTAAATCGTCTACATAAAGCAGGAATTTACAATGATGAAAACAACAAGCAATGTCATTAATGAAGCAATTGAAAAATACAGTCGAGAGATGACCACCCTGAGGTACTCCAGAAGATACATTAATTTCCGAAGAAAGTACATTGTTTATTTTAACAAATTGTTTCCTCTGAGAGAGATAACTATCTAACCAGGCAAGCAAGTTACCATGAATACCCAATTTCGACAGTTTGATTAAAAAAATTTTACTATGAGTGAGTCAAACACCTTAGAAAAGTCAGTGTAAATCACGTCAACTTGGTACTGCTTTTCCATGACATCGAAAACAAATTCTTTGAAGACCAAAAGATTTGTAACTGTCGACCTGCCTGGAAAAAATCCGTGTTGTTTAGGAATAATAACTTTATTAAGAACAACAGGAGAAATCTGAGAATTAACAATGATTTCAAAAATTTTTGCGAAAACTGATATTATCGAAATAGGTCGATAGTTTTATTGCTGCCAAACACATGAGTTTCATTGTGTGGTGGAACAAGATGTTTGGTTAGCTTTGGTTTACCTCTAAAAAAGGTGCGGAATTAGGCGTTTGAGGAGCCGGTGCGGTAGTAAGAGGTTTAATGTTCCGTGGTTTGAAATCAAAATCACGAATATAGACATTGCTTGGACAATATGATGGTTCCATAAAATAATTTCTAAGGTGTGCAGGGACACCCAATTTGAATGAGCTGAACATATTGTTACTGCTTATTTAAAAACAAATTGCATTAGGTGCATCAGTTTTTAAATAGCTGATACTATCCTGGGCAGTATGTGCCTCTCCATTCTGATGATGAGCAATTCGACTTAAGTGCAACCACGCACGTTTGCCTATAACAGCTAAGGCATCAGAATTATCCAGGACAGGTGCAGCAGAGCCCACGATAACAATCTTTTTGGGTTTTTTATGCATGACAGTGATCCATTTTGAGCTATTTTCAATGAGTGTTAGCATATTAGTGCTCTTAATAACATTTATATCAGTCTCTACATGTAAATTAGAACCACCAAGATTTTGGTAATTTGTAATATATTTGTCTTATCTTTATTCGTTATGTTCAGATCCACAGTTTTATGAACATGTGGCAAATTTGCTTTATCAATTAAGTGTTTATTTACAACATGCTTATCACCTTTGTTCCTAATTGAAGCAACTATTACATCTGTTGTGCCACAAGAATTTATAAAATCATTCCTATCATTAGCTATTATGTTAGGAGAAGCTAAAGAATAATTAGAGTGATGTGGTCTGCTATTTAGTAGTTTGATCAGATCTATATTGGACTCCTTGAGGTTATTTATTTCTAATTGTAAGTCATCTAATTTATGCATTAAAACCATGGTTTCACTTTTCACAATATTCTTGATTATGTTACTAAATTCACAACTATGAAAAAACTTCAATAGCATAGTGTTATTGTTATCTAAATGTAACTCAGCCTTATCAATAATATCATGACTTGAAATTTTGACATTATGCATACAATGTTTGCAAACCACTACACTTACTACACTCTACATATTTGTTTAAAGCTGTTTTTCTACAATACAAACATGATTTTTGCGAGGCTATTTCTGAGACTGCTTCATTTTCGGCCACCTTGATAGTAGTTATCAAACATGAATATCACAGTTTGTAACAAACACAAAAAAAAACTAAGCTCTGTTCATACCTGGCCAAATATGCATGTATCTAAAAGAAAAAATCTATGCCGCATGTACGCCATACAACCAAACTTAAAGCCATTATGTAATAGAAATTCACACAAGTTTATTTTTTATATGAAAATGAAAAAACTGAACAATATTTATATATCATAAGTATTTTAAAACAATGGAAACAGTGCAACGGACGACGGCGACCACGTAGCGATCTTATTAAATTTTTCTATAAAATTTTTCGAACATATTTTTCAAAGTCGAATAACTCGAAAACCAATCAACATAGAGTATTGATGCTATGGAAAAATATACTCAAGAGGTCGATATTAACCTAAACATAATATTTATATTTTGTTATATTGAAGTTTTATATAACCAAAATTTCGACTTTAAAGTCGAATTACTCGAAAACTAGATGATATATCGAAAATTGGCTAGCATATTCTTAATCATCGTAAAAAACTGAACAAGATCCATATATCAAATGTGTGTAAAACGAAAAAACGTGCAACGGACGACGGCGGCAACGACGGCGACGTAGCGATCTTATTAACCTAACTTACTTCGTAAGTTTGGTTGAAAAAGAACATCTTAAATTTATCAATTATATGTACTCAACCAAATTAACATACATATAGGGTGAACCCGTAATGGGTCCATAATTTCTCAACTATTTGAGAGACACGGTTCTGGTTTTTCTTGAACGATAGCAATAATAATTCTGCATAATTCAAAATTATTTATGTTTAATAATAATAATAATAATTTATTTAAATTTCATAGAATGACGAGCATTGTGGAAAAAAGTCAGACATTTTACATTACACATAATAGTACATATGATAAGTATATATAATATAATACATGATTAACATGTTAGGAAAAGGAAATTATCAAACAGTAAGCCATATAAAACTACGTATAAAACATGAGTCAATATTACTAAAATCATTTAAAAAATTCATGCAAGTCATAAAAACACTGGTCCAAAAGAAACATTTTCAATCTGTGCCTAAAAGTTTTTAAATTGTGTGAAGATTTAAAATCCCTGGGAATTTTATTGAAAATTTGAAGGCCTAAAAAAGCTGGCGATAACCTCCCAATTCTATATTTGAAGTTAGGTAGTCTTAGAGCATTATTACGGATATTGTGGTCATGGTAACTACTACTGGATCGATATTTATCCTTTTTTTTATATATTAAAGTGGCAAGTTCCAATATAAGTATAGATGTTAAGGTCAAAATTCCATATTCTTTGAAAAACCTTCTGCATGACACAAGTTGCGAAACACCTGCAATGCATCTGATTATTCTTTTTTGACATATAAACACATCATGTGCAGCTGAAGATGTACCCCAGAAGGTAATACCATATCTCAATCTTGAAGAACAGTACGAATGATAAACTGGTAATAGTTGATCAATAGACAGTACACTTCTTAAATTTCTGATTAGAAAACATTAGGAGTTTAGTTTAGAGCAAACACTGTAACAGTGTGCTTTCCAATTTAGATATTCATCTATAATTACTCGCAAAAACTTGACATTAATAACCGTGTTTATTTCGATATTGTTAATGAGAACCCTGACATCAACAATTCTTTTATTATAATTATGAAAAATTGTGCAGCAGGTTTTAGATGCATTAATATGTAAAAAGTTCATATTAAACCAGTTGCACAATTTGTCCAAATTTACTTGCAAACTGGTCTGTAGAGTTGTACAGTTCTCGTTGGACACTATTGCAGTAGCATCATCTGCATATAAAAATAACGAACAGTCTAAACTAGTGTTTATATCGTTAATGTAGAGCAGAAATAAGAGTGGGCCTAGAATTGACCCTTGAGGTACACCTATATTATTACTGATTGTTCTAGAATTGAAATTAGTAGTAACACCATTAATATTGTAGGGAACTGAAACGTATTGTTGTCTATTGCAGAGGTAACTTTTCAACCACTCTAGAGCTAGACCCCGTATGCCGTAACTTTCTGTCTTCAGTAGAAGTAACCAATGTACCACGCAATCAAATGCTTTGCTGAGATCACAAAAGAGCCCAGCAGGACATTGCCCAGATTCGATGTAGTTAATTATGACTTCTATGAAACTAAATATTGCATCCATTGTACTTTGCTTTGCTTGGAAACCAAATTGATTTGTTATAATTATTTTGTTCGCATTCAAAAAGTTTAACAATCTTTCCAAATAACAGTATTCAAAAATTTTCGAAAAGACCGAGCAAAGTGCAATTGGTCAATAATTATCCATCAGCATATTGTCATTTTTTTTATGTAAAGGTGTAACTTTATTGAGCTTTAATTTATTTGGAAAAACACCAGTTTGAAAAGACAAATTAATTAAGTATGTTAGAGGTTTTGCCACCTCTATCAAACATTTTTTCAAAAGAAAGTTGGGCACATCGTCAAACCCACTAAATCTTTTTGTTTTTAGCTTGTTATTTATTAGAGATATAAATTCTTCTTCTGCATATGGAAAAAGAAACATTGAATTGTTATTGATTTTTATTAAATTTACATAAGGTACCTTGGGTATTTGATCCATGAGTTTGGTAGTACTATTGGCAAAGAAAACATTAAATTCATTAACAACCTTTACGGGATCTTTAATTTGAGTGTCTCCAACTATAATTTTAATTGGGTTGTCTTTTTTGATTTTATTATTTAACAACTTAATAATACTCCAACTACACTTTAGAGGATTGTCAGCAGATTTTATTTTATTTTGATAGTATGCTTTTTTGTCTCGCGAATCAGTTTACAATGATCCACTTTACATGAATGATAATAATCCTTCATTTGTGGTGTGAGCCTTGTCTGTTTATAAAGTTCCTTTAGATTTACACTAGATTTTCTAATATTATTATCCACCCAACCTTTAACTTGCCGTACTGGAATTTTTTTTAATGGAAAATGTAAATTAAAGTAGTATAGAAAAACAGAATGAAAAATACCAAATGCCTCATCCACACTATTTGAGGAAAACGCATCAAACCAATTTTCTTTAGCTAAGTCTGTTCGAAAATTTGCCATACTGAGCTTGTTATAAACTCGTCGATACTCAACATTAGTATTGGGTTTTTGACTAGCTTCCGATGCTATGCAGAGTAATAATGCTTTATGATCCGTAAAATAGGTTTCCTTTACAGTCGCTTTATAATTATGTATATTTGTAAAAATGTAATCTAAAGTATGGCCATTGCAAGTTTTCTCACAACTAGTGTTTTTTAAATTAAAACTATCAAGAATACTAACAAGAGATTGAAAAACTTGCGCATCCCTTCGTGCGTCAATATTAAAGTCTCCACACAACTCAATACCGATGTTAGGCTTAAAAATAAAATTTAGTACCTTATTAATATGATCTAAGAATATGTTAAAATTGGTACCAGTAGGGGACCTGTAACAGTTGAGAATTATCATTTTGACATTTAACTTACTAAAAACCACACCACATATTTCAAACTGTTTTTCTAAGCAGAATTGTTTTAGCTGTATTGGCTTAATTGTAATTGTATTTCTGCACCATATACCAACTCCACCGCCTTTTAAAAGAGTTCTACAATAGCTGGTGGCTAAGTAGAATTCAGGGAAAAAAGCTTGCTCAACATTATCCTCTTTAAACCATGTTTCATTCAGGCAGAGAAAATCGACATTATACATCTCCGCAAAATCTACAGTTATATAATTTATTTTTTTAAAAGTTAGGCATCGACAGTTTATTGATAAAAGCTTAAAAGTTGAATCTAAGTGTTCCTTGGAATTTGCGGACACTTGTAAAAAAATCTTGTTATAAATGCTCCTTCAGGCCAAATTATAGGATCCATAACAGCATCCAAATTACTTAAGTTAACTGTTACTTTAAAAGAAGTGTACAAGTTGGGATGTTTTGAAGGCAATTCTTCGCATTCCACTTCTGGGAACTTAGTTTTTTGGAAAAAATGTTAACTGTTCAGTTTTAGTTCCAGCTTGCAATCGTGAAACAAATAAATATACTTTCTTGGGGTTTGCCTTAATATTTACCATGTTTTTTGCACTCCCGACAATGCTGAATTGATTACGTCGTTTATTAGAAGATGCTGGAGACCATTGAGTTCCAGTGTCTTGTTTAATTGAATCATCTAAATTCGTACCATTCTCATTCAACTGAATGCTAGTTTTAGTTGATTGTGAATAGATACTAGGTAATGTTTTTGGTTCCTTTTTGTGCACCTCGAACATTCCGAAATCAGAATTTAAATGTTTCTGTTTTGAATTTTTATTCTGTTTAATATTTTGATTAACTACTTTATTATTGTTTACATTGTTTATATCTGTAGATTTAGTAAGTGAGGATATTACACTGCAGGTGGTGTCCTTAGTTTTGAATGTGGTATTTATTTTATCAATGTTTCCATTCATATGTTCAGATTTGTTATCACAAATGCTGTTTATCAACTCATTATTAGAAAGTAAATGTATACCTTTATTTGTAGTAAGCAGTTTAATTAGGTCTATATTGCTTTGCTTAATGCAGGCAATTTTGACCCTTAATTCTGAAATCTCATTATGTAGAGGCAATATGATATTTTTTACAGCAGACTTAAGCATCATCCAAAAATCTTCACTGATTATTGTTTTACATGCTTTATCATTAAATTCATTTTTACCATTTGTTGTAGTTCTTGATTTGAAAGTCACTTCACTATAGCAGGTTACACAAAACCAATTATGATTTTTTGAAATTTTTGAAAATTCATCACTAGATAAACCACAACACTTTTTATGTGCCCAATTACAACATTTTGTGCACTGTATTGCTGCAGAATTAGCTTTAATAAACTCAGAGAAGCAATGCACTTGTCAGCCATCTTGGGAAGAGCATCCCAAAACTATAAATAGAATATAGTTATATATTTTTTGATGGGATACTATACATTTCTTTTTTATTTTTAAATAAAACTTAAAATTATTTCTTTAATGGCATCCAGTTTTTTTATTTTTTGGCACGATGTTGCTAAATTATTTGAGAAAATGTATAGTCTGTCGTCACAATGTTATACAAATAAATTCACCGTATGTTTGATATTAAGAATAAAGTAGATTTTATATTTGAATAGTCAGAAAATGGATGTACTTGAGCGATACATACATAAATAGCATTTTGATTATATTAAACAGATCGACTTGTATATCAGTTCAAGGTTACGAAACCTACAAATAAATTTTCTCATATTTTTCAAATAGACACCCTGTATATTTGTACATCGATCGATAAATTTTTTAATAAGCTTTCCTTTGATATAAGGTTTGTATGGTGTAATTTAAAACTCGAAGTTATTGACGAAAATTAGACTTTTTGAGTCATTTTTTAGTAAAAGCGTTGGATTTTCCGGGTAGTAGGCTGCTGTCAGTGATGAAATTGACACTTTAATTAATAAAGGTTCAAAATGAAATATCCAGAACTAGAAAGAACTCGTCATTAAACAACTAACATATTAAAAGGAATATTTTGTTAACAATAAACCGTCATTATTTATTAAATTGAATGTTCAAGTATAATCCTTGCACTTTCTAAATAGTCCTGCATCGGTGATATTTGTCACGTCGCACGTGGCGACGTTGCCACTACCAAAAACTGTTACCGCATGAGTATAATAATTTCATCGATAAAAAACAGCGGTTGAAAATATTTAATAGTAGGTGGAGAAATGTGATTATTTTTATAATGAGTTTCTATTGACAATATTGCAGTTTAAACTCTTTAAATTAATAATAAATGTGATTAACCTGTGAATTTTTACTACTGAGCATATTTTAAATATGATTGCAACATTCTATGGATCTTAGTTTTAGAACCATATGCATATTTTACCAGACACGGCATAATAACCACAGCTATTTAAGAGGTTTTATGCTAAAGCACTAGATGATAGGAGCAGACCCATTTTAGATCCAAAAGCAAACGGCAAATTTAAATAGTGGCACAATTTTTGTCTTTATCACAAAAAACATAATAGTAGCCGAAGGAAATAATATTTGTTAATTATAATAACCATATTATTAATGTACTATACAATTTGTTCAACAAGCAAAAGGAAAATCAATTCAACCGTTTATAAATCCACTTACATTTCGGGCATGTAATACTATGTACCTAAAAGACTAATTACCTTTTACTGTATTGAGGATAAGTAGGTATGAAGCAAACCTTTTTCGATGAATTTGTGTGCTCTTAACTGTTCTTAAATCACTGTTTTGACTGGGAACACCTTACCGTGCCATTCTGAAAAAGCTATGTTTCATCTAAAAACACAAACTGGTACAGGTTATATTCTGTTATTTTCATATGCCTTTAAGATTTGAATTCCTTTTATCCACAATAGATAACAATTCCACTAGACCTCTTCTTGGATAATCTTTTTACCCCTTTAAATCCAATACTGTGCAAGACTGTATTTAGGGATCGTTCATTACCAGTAAAAAGCTCATCATGCTTTAAATTCTACCATAAGATATGAACAGAAATAATTACCTGTTGAAAATGAATACTTACTATTTTTATACAACTTATAAAGGTGATCAAACTAGTAACAAGTTGCTTAGTTCTACGTCTAAATGAATCCCGCTCATCATCTTCGATGATTAGAGTTCAGTATAATACTAATATGATTTCTGAAAAGAATTGTTTGAAGCAAAAACCAGCCAAATATCAATGTATAAAAACAGAAAAATTCATGAGGTCGTTAACACTACCTAAACAATGCGTGACATAACCTAAAACTTAAGGTCAACATTTAATATTTGGCTTTATAACTGTTAGCAACGTCGTACATTACTACTATTCAAACCAAAACTGTAACATAAATATTGCACAGTATTAAGTTGACAAACATCTGCTTAAATAGTTGGTACATGTGTGATGTTGCGAATGATGTGGTCTATTTAGAATTTACTAGCTCCATATGAGTCAATTTTCTTGAATACAACAATGCAATCTAAAAAACGACTCTTGATTGCAAATGCTCATCAATCGATTCAAATGCATTTCTTATTCTATTTTTCATATCCATAGGAATGGTCTGCTTAATCCCATATACTTTCTCTTTAACATATTTCCAAAGAAAAAAATCTATTGGGGTTAAATTAGGAGAACGAGTTAGTCAAACAATTCTTTGTCCTCTTCTATCTAATGATTAGGATAAGCTTGGTTAAAAAATTGTTAAACAATTTGATGATTATGTATAGAAGCCCAATCATTTTGAATCCGCATGTTTAATCTAATTTTTAGATTTGCATTTTCACTAGTAACGGCAAATCTTGTAGAAATTATAAATATCTTTCTCCAGTTAAAATATTGTCAAAGAGTATGGACCTATCACCTATCCACCAACAATTTCTCCCTACACATTCAATGACCACCTATTCTAATAATCTATTGTTATCTTCCCATGTGAATTTTCAGTTGCATAATGCAAAGTGTTTATCGAGGAATCCTGTTACCTTGAAAAGAGAGGAAACGTATATAAAAACCGCAGAGAAATATAGATAAACCTGGCTAGCTGCAAATGCAGAGAGTGGGGTGAGTCAGGGTGTACTCAATTTTCCTATTTAAGAAAAGCAGGCGGCATCCTGGTATACATTTTATTTATGAGCTATTTTTCGAAGCGAAACAGGTGGTATAAACAAATAAAATAATAAAAATTAAATTCATCAGCAATTTTCTTTCAGCATTACACGTTGCCATCATTTTAGTTACATTTATCGTGTCAGTCACGACGAAAGTTACTTTGGCGGAATCATTCCGGACGACAATAATCAGCTTTTTAGTGGATACAGTGAAGATCCTGTCATAAATGTCAAACTTGAAGTTTTTATTATTTTGACAACGATCCTAGGTCATGGATCGAAACGTAAATAAAGATAATTTTAAAAACTATGAGTGGTTTAACTCCCAAAGTAGATTAAGAAAAATAAGGACAAATCAGACTATACTGAAGAAATAAAAAGAAAAACTTGCTAGTATGAATCAATGCTCCAGAACTTACCAATGCATCCAGCAATATTTCTTTGTTTGTAAAACCGAAAAACGGGTGCATTGCTCTTGAAGACAAGAACAGTGTTAACCCTGTAAAGGGTGTTGTTAAAACACTTTCAAAGGTCGTTGTTAGATAACCAAATCGACAAATTTGATTACAATGGCTCTTATTAAGTACTTTTGAAGGAATTTTATGTTATTCAAACTCGTATTCCTGTTTAAAAATAGAACGAATGCATGCTTTAGAAATTACCAATTGCAGGTAATCTAATATATTTGCTGAGAGTCACGTTTTTGATAAATAAACTGTTGTTCTATTACAAGAGCAATGTTTACATTCACAAGATAATTGTATAAATTAAAACATACAGGATGTTTAATGAGCATTTATTTCCAGCCTATTAGAATGCGCTCTAAAGGAATAGATTGATAGGTTTAATTAGCAGGTACAGTCAGCGGCGTTTCTTATGACAGGTAGTTACGGAATATTGAAACGAAAGTGCATGAGTATTTATATGGAACCTTAAAATAAACAAAAACCGTTCGGCAGTGTGTAATTGAATGTAACAACCCATTACTTTTAAACATCGCTAAATAATATATTTTTTAAAAATACCAGGTTATTGTTAATCATATGCAAAATTCTTTTTGAAAAATCAACTCGATTGTGGAAGTCATTTCCATGTAGCTCTTGATGAATTTTAATCTGATAAGGATGAGCCTTATTCTTTAGTATGATTCTATTAAAACTTGTTACATTCCGTTTTAGCCCCAGAAAATCAAACCCGTAATCTACAAGAAAACTTGGTGAAATACTCCGCTAAAAATCATGTTTCGGTAAAATACCGAAAACCTTGACTGTACTAACAAAAATGGTTGCCGACTAACTAACTCACTGGGACAGGTGATGTGTTTAAAGAGTGTTCTAGAAAGCTATCTGGTGTGAAATATGTCTTACTCGAGAAGTATCTTGCTCCACATAATCTTCCAGGGTTTGCAGGAGAAGCCCCAGTAAAAATACAAGAAACTCCAAAACTTGAGATAAGGAAAAGGATTCTGGAATAAAATTCCCATGAGAAATCATAAAGTGCACTTTTGCTTAAACATAACACTCACATTAATCGTAAGAACACTCGTGTACCTGTTTAAAACTGCTACCAGAAAGAAAGGTTTCTAAAATCAAATGATAAATGACCTGAATTTTCAATCACACCTCTAAGTAATTGCAAAATAATTTATTACAACGAAACTGGAACTATAACTTCACATTAATTAAAAATATATATAAAGAAAGTCTTTACACTGCTACACGATTGTGTTTTTAACTACATGACACACTTATGTTTTAATTACAAATACAAGATAGACATTCTTATGCAAATATTAAAAATCAAATGTATCAAAATTTACTTAACTAAATTCTCAACCTGATCATACAAACATTCTATAGTTGGTTGCTTAAAAGCAACCAACTCGGTATTATCCGAACGTAATTGACTACTTTTAGCTTGTTTGATAACCTATTCTTCAGAGAAGTTACCCTACTCAGGTTACATGTTGATTGTTTTGATGGTAAATACGAAGTGCTCTATGGAACTTTCACTCATAAAATAATTCGAGACTCTTTGACAAACTTTGGATAGATGAATTAAGACTGCAAATTAAAGTTATATTTGTATTGTTTTCTCTAACTAATATCATCATTTTGTTTTCAACCTTACTTAAGGTTGGTTTGACGCAGTTTTAACTTCTTTTCTATTCTGTGCTAATCTAAAAAGTTCTACATACCCTTCACAACCTAAATTTCTAATAATTTGACTAATATAGCTTGGTCTAGGTCTTCCTATACTCTTCTATCTTTTTCCTATCTACCTGGCTCTACACAGATATTTGCAACCTGATGGTTGTTATAGAACTCCAACATGTTTACATGATTCCCATTTCTAAGGAAATGGAGTATTACCTAGTTATCCCCACCAAAAAAAAGGAAAAGTTTTAAATTATATGTTGTAGTAAGGCTTAAGCAGCGAATCGCTGCCAACATGCCAGACTGCTAACTAATTGTGAGTTATGTCACGGTGAAATTTAGTTAACTGATTTTTATTTATTTTGTTTTTGTTTTGTTTTCGAACTTACTTAAGGTCGGTTTGACGCAGCTCTAAATTCTTTTCTATTCTGAGCTAGTCTAAAAAGGTCTACATATACGTATGTACAATTAACTTACGGAATGGTTGATTAAGCCAGAGAAAGAGACTTTTTTATATTCTGTAACAACACAAACTGCATGTGATGTCTTTATGCCCAGACGATGAGGTCATAAACACGTCAACGTGATACATTATTAATTAAAATAACTGAATCGTGAAACTGTAATAATTTTATACAGTGTACGCCATAATGAATTTGGCAACTTTTGAGTATAAACAACATAAGATACAGAAATAATTCTTTCTTAGACCATGAATGTATGTAATCTAAAAATTATATTTCTTAAAGGTGCTAATCTAACCCTATTGGTGGGACTTATGAATACGGAAACTATTAAAATGAAATATGATTATAAACATCTTAATGGAATGTCACACACTACTTTGGGATAGTACGCCTTGTATTGCAGTTTACCTCATATGAAATTGGGGTTTCCTTGTAGCATTTCACTTTCTTCATTAATTCTACATACATTTAATTCTTTAATGTATTGGATGCTGCCAGTTCTCTCAAATCTGTTTCTCAATTTTTGAAATGTAATCGTTTGTTGATTTGATTTTGGATATTTTTGTTGAAACAATTTTTGTGCTAATAGTACATTTCGATTATCATCACAAATACAATTTAGTATTTCTTCACTTGACAAATGCATTTTACACTTTACAGTAGAACAATATTATAAAGTTTTTGTCATACTGGCATCATTTTTCTCGGAAGGCATCCTACTAACAGAAAAATACGTTTTTACTAAAAAATTATTCAAAAAGCCAAATTTGCTTCAATAAGTCTTTTATTAAAAGAAAGCTTATTAAAAAATTTATTGATTGGTATACAAATAAACAAATATAACCTATTTATAGTTTTGAGACACTTTGAATATAAACGTTAATAATTTTAAATTATGCAGAATTATAATAGCTATTGTTCAAAAAGAAGTCAGAACCATGTATCTCAAATGGTTTAGAAGTTACAGATCCATTATGTACCACTGGGTTACTCTGTGTAAACTATGCAGATACAATTATAGTGGTTTTCCATATCGAAATTTCCTGTTTACAATACGCTTTAAGTAAGCGTGCACCAATGCAAAAAGACCTCAATAGGAATAAGTTTTATTCGGCCAATCACAATTATTAAATATACAACAGCATGAAATGTATAGCAGGTGGAAAGCACAAATTTAAAGACGCAGGTTTGTTGATCTTGTAGAAAACTCAAACGACCTTGTAGTGCAGGATAAAGTGGTTATAGATAATTCAATATTTTAACATTGTGTTGAATGAAAGGTTACAACACAGGGGCACATTCATTTGTAATGGTAACTTTTAACATGGTTTACTAACAATCCCAAGTATTAATTGCCATCACTTTGGTTACCTGATCTACTACCTTAACCGCATGGTGATGGTTGCATAGCTCTATTCGGCTATTTGGTCTTGAATAACTGAAGATAAAAAGCCTATTTCCCTTATGATCCATCAGTTTTATAAGTTACAATGTCCTAGAGAATTACCCGATTTTTCTCGTTCACACAGATTGTGCATCCAAAGCTATCATATTGTTAAGTTTAATGTTTTTTAGTTTATGTCCACGGTCATCTTGTTCTCACACTTTTGAGTTCGGCGTTGTTTTCACTACTGCAAATTTACAAGTTTATGGTTGTTACGGTTTCTTTGAACCTTTACGAATACACTTTCCTAGGTTGGTTAATTGTGTGACCACACAGGAAATGGTTGCAGATTTTCTTACTAAAGATGTTTTTAGAAACAAATTTTGTATTGATAGTGGATAATGTTCTCAATTGTTTTGTTTTTCAAATTGTTTCACAGGCAGATTATGTTTTCCTGTATGTAAGGAATAGGTAAGCAAAAAAGTTGCATCGTTTTCTTTAACAGACTGTGTGAATTTTCGTTCTAAAATATTTAAGGAATAGCAAAAGCTGGCAAAGGGATTATTAATCATTGATTGTTGATTAATGTACTTACTACTCAGTGTTAGTTTAGTTTATAAAGTTTAAACGTAACTTTAATGTAAAGTAGATTAAATAAATAAACTACTGTAAGCGGAGTGATTTTTAATAAACACTCAAGAATAATTTAATTAAAATAATAATTATATAAATTGCTTTTTTATTTTTAATACTAGTTGGCTTTTGCCATGTATATGAAAATTTACGTCTGCTTATATTATAGAGTTTTTATAATATTTTGTTTTATTTTAAATAAAATAATCTCTAACAAATACAATTAATTTTGTTCTATACCAGGACTTTTATTTCAGATTTTAAATTATCAACTATAAACTGTGATATGCCAAACAGGTTGTATGGTGGCCGTAGCAATCCTCTTCCCAACACAAGACCAAAAGGAACTTATCTAGGATCTCCAAATAATTCAGAAGAAGAGCAGAGATCTACAGGAAGTAAGTAGAATTTTAGCTACTAGCATTAGCATTGTGATATTAGTACCAAATTAAATAAGCATGCTATATTATAACATGTAGATAGAAACGCTTCTCACATTTGGAGGGTACCAAATTTAAATTAAAGGGCGTTCTATCTAATTGCTTTATACAGAGGGCTTGAAAAGGTTGCAGCGTTGTATCAGGAAAAATTCTTTTAGGTTTGTACTTTTAAAATTTACTAAAAGTTTTGTTAACATTTTTATAAATGCATCACATTTTTAAATAGCAATTTATTTTTTTATTATAAAATCACAGACACTCAAAAACGTATACAGAAAGTAGAAGTAAAGAAAGGAACACCTTGAAAAATAATTGCGACATTAAAAATATTCACACAGAGGATTTCTAACTAAAATTAAGCACTAAATGGTGAAAATGCCGATCGTAATTGAAAGCAAAGTTAATGTATTGTCGCATATGCAATTTAAATTGGCCATCTTTCCAATTAAATTACAGGTCTCGGTAGCGCAATTGGGTAGTGGATCCAAGTACAAATTGGAAGATTACAGAATAATGTTGTTCACTATATTGACTAAACAAAAGTACAATAGTTAATTCTTGGGGTAACATGAATCGATGCCCCTGTTAATTCCTCGAATGGTTTGATCTAAATAAGTAAATAAAGTCCCACTTCTTACTTTGACCATTTTCTAATATCTTACTAGATATCACAAATCTCCTACTTTCAATTATGACTTGTACAAAAATTTTAATGTATCTTTGTAATAAAGAAAAGTGTAGAAAATATGAATATTGATGAAATATACAGCATTATATATGTAATCGTTACCAAGAGGACACTAACTGAACAAAAATAATTGATTAGCGAAATACGTGTTTGGGGAATTACAAACACGGGATTCGTTTTTTACCTAAACTAAACTTGGAAATGAAAGAATTACATAACCTAAACAAATCCTAATGATGGATTTGAAACAATGGTTTCACAAAATCTCGTTATATACCAAATTCAATATAATGCAGCAGATTTTCTATGTTAGCGAATACTTTTTATTTATTTATTTATTTATTTATTATAACGACTCACACAGATAACAAGATCCAATTATGGAGTCACAGAAAAATAATATTACAATAATAAAACAATATAAATAAAATCTAAATAAAATCTAAATAAAATATAAATAAAATATAAATAAAATATAAATAAAATATAAATAAAATATAAATAAAATATAAATAAAATTGCTACGTACATTGACGTAACTTAAAAAAAACAGGAAAAAGAAAGAAAGGATGACCGGGCTCAATCAGTGAGTGTGTGGGGTCTTATACCTATAGATAAATTAAAAAGAAACCTGATATAAATAGGGGAAAAAAATATAAACACTCACTCATTCACACTCAGAACAAAACATACAAAGGAAAAGAAAGAACTTATAATTAAACAAAATATTTACACAACACAGTAAAAAAAATTACTCAAGAAAATGGCGAGCTGTAGCTTTTAGGTAATTACCCCCGGACAGTATTTATTAAAAAAAAAACCAATAGCAACCTTAAAAACCACAGCTCTAGATCATCGTAAATATAACCTTAACCTATATTTACATACATAATGGCAACATTTTCAAATGTGCCCGCAAGTCTTTAAACCGTTTTTACATTAATAATTATTATATTTTTAGTGATTTATAAACAAATAGTAAAGCAGTAAGAAAAGTGCAGTAAATACCAAAATAGTTCAATAATTTTCGTATGTAAGAATTAAATTTAGAAATGCCATATTTGAACGGTAAAATCCCAGGTGTTCTGGTTCCAAAGTAAGAAGCGAATACAAAGAAAAAAAAACTCACCCTCGAGTTACTGACGTCGGGTAGAGTCAGTCGCTGGTCCACGTCAGCGAGTAGGTAGGCCTACGCCCAGGAAGAACGCGTTTTGCCTCCCATTACTAGAATAAACGACAGCTCAAAGGATTAATGTGTCCCCCGCAGGAAGCTAGAATAATTACGAACAATACATTAATTTATTGAAGCCGAAAAGTATTGTTTTATACAAACTCTAAATACTCACCACGCTAGATAATGCGTGCCAGAAATTCGTATAACGAAAAAAACGGAACAAAGCAAAGCAGGACGGATGTTTTCTTGTTGCTATTCGAACAGAAAGTGAATATTAAATTTGTTTAGTTAAAGCACCAAAGCTCAAGGAAATAAAACAGGAAAATCCTAATTTATTGAAACAATTTCGCCGAATTCTTTAAAAAGGGAAAACACCCCAGCCTTAATTATTGAATATTTGGAAAGACGCCTATCTAATTATGGCGTAAATTCCACAGTAAGAAATTCTTGGAAAGGATATTTATTTTTAATGAGCAGAAAGATTTATCAAGTAAAATATATAGGATGGCTAGTCGGAAATGTGAGGGAGGAAGTGAGAAATCTATGTCGGCAGAATACTTATGGAAGGAGCTGGACATTCTATAAATAGGAACAAACAGGGGAGTTTTTATAAGAGTTAATGTGTGCAAAATTGGGGTAAAAAATTGAGCAGTTTCTAATGGGCCTCGATGGTACGTGTAGGTTAACAAAAGATAGGCTAACAGGCTCATCAAGTAAATAATTTAAGAGTTTGTGAAAGTGAATAATGTCCAATAATACCCTCCGTTGATGTAAGGGAGAAACATTAAATTCAGTGGTTAGATCTAAGTAAGGATAGACATTTAATGGATACAAATGATGTTTTTATGGTATAAGAATTTTAGGAATTTACATTGATTTTTCTCGATTCTAGTGCTGTTATTGTTATAAAAAGGTGTCCAGATCTCAGAACCATATTTAAGAGTGCTGTGAATTAGAGAGAAGTATATGGTTTTGAGACAATCTAGATCAGTAAATAGTGATGTACTATGCACTAGGAAACGTAGTGTCCGCAGAGAGCGTTTGACAATGTTGTTTATATGACAATTAAGAGAGTTTCATCAAATATAATACCCAAGTAATTAATTGTAGATACACGGGAGACAGCTAGTGCCTCTGTATAATAAAAGAGTATTGGGGTAGCATTATTACTATAGGACAAAACAACGCATTTATCAAAATTAATACAATTTATTTGAATCACACCATCGAAGTAAATGAGAAATATCAGTTTGTAGTGATTCACAGTCGGCAGTTGAGTTAATTTGGGTAAAGATTTTTAAATCATCGACAAAAAGAAGTTTATTATTTGAAAATATTTGAGTGATGTCATTTATATATAAGAGAAATAAAAGAGGTTCTAGTACAGATCCCTGGGGCACTCCACTGGTTAGGGGAAAATGTTTGGACTAGATGCCATTATTTTGAACGAATAATGAGCGGTTTGTCAAATAAGACTTAAAGAATGTTATCAAGTTGTCAGAGAAATTAAACTGATGTAGTTTGTGCAATAAGATGTTGTGATTGAGGACATCAAACGCTTTACTAAAGTCAAAATAGATAACATCACACTGGGATCGAGTATTCAAACATTCCGATATGAATTGTGTAACAAAACTAAGGTTAGAAACTGTAGAGCGTCGCTTTATGAAACCATGTTGGTATTCCGACAAAAGTTGCGAGATGAGGAAATAGTGATTCAAAAATAATTATCTCAAAGACTTTGCCAACGTTAGAAATAATAGAAATTGGACGATAGTTTTGAACAATGGATTTATCGCCTTTTCTGAAAATTGGTTGCACACGAGATGATTTCCAAATATCAGGAAAAATGGATTTAGTTAAGCAGAAATTAAAGATATGAGTCAAGGCAGGACTAATTACACGAGAGGTATCTTTGAGGACTACTGCAGGTATGCCAGCAGGCTAATAACAAAATGATGTTGGTAATTTTTTGATGACTTGTATTACAGCTGATTCAGTAATTGTAGGAATGTCTACAGAATAGCTGACATTTTGAAAAACTGTAACGTTTTGAGTGCACGGTGAGGAAGTGCAACATGAAGCGAGGAACGATGCAAAAGCCATAGCAATGCTTTTTGAATCAGATTTTTTCACATCCATTATATTTAAATACATTGGGGTATGAAAAGTTTTCTTTGTTTTAAAAAAATTTCAGAATTGCTTGGGATCCGTTTTTAGATCGGCCTGGATGCTATTAATGTATTCTTTATATGCTTTTGTGGCCGAGATGAATAAGTTTTCCTCAAATTAATAACGTTGAACCAATTTAGTCAAATGCAGAGGTGTACGTATATAGATGTTTGAAGTTTCTTTTGTTGTTTCTAATCGCTTTGTGAAATTTTTGATAATATTAGATGAACAAACCAAAGAATATGTTTAGACTATTCGAAACTGATTAATAAATAAGATTGCAAATAAATGTAGGTACATACTCGTCGACTAACTGCAGTTATACCACTGTTATATTGACCAGCAATATTAGAAACCAGTTGCCATCAGTCGCAAATTATGTAGAAGCGGTTTTTTAATTATTAATTGAAAATTCAGCAATACAGTAACTTTGGAAATAGTTTTCTAGCATATCACTTCGACTTCTTCAACGGCACAATAATCATTAAAAATGTCTGCCACCAAGTTCCTACCTGCAGTGGTATTGAAACTTTTCAAGAATTAACAATGTTTCACTATCACATTATTCGTACATATTCCAGACTAATATAATAATTGTTGTGCATTTTTTGTTCAAAGTTGTTATTTTGACAAATATTTTGTAACGTGCATTTTTATGGCTTAACATTTTTCACTACCCAATTCGTAAATACATTTCTGTAACTACTATTTCTATATTTTATATTTATTAACTCGTTGGCGAATGCGTCGTATTATAATGAGTGGATTGCAAGGTTCTTGTCTTGCCGTTCGTATAAATTTTGTTCCTTATGTGGATATACAAGTCTAGACAATAGACGATAAGAGGTTGTAATAGCAACGAGTTGATATAAACAGATGAGTAGTTGTAGTTTGTTCTTCGTTCCTATATATTAATTACGTTGAAAATACTGTTTCTTCTTTTGCTTTGACAATAGTGAGCATTAGTGCGGTATCAATTTTGGAATTGTTCCTGAACAAGCACGGCACGATCTTAGTTGTTTTTCTTGTGAAATAAAAGTTGTATATTAACTGTAGAGAGTGTAGTGCTAATTTCGATTGAAGTAGTATGGTTTATAGGCGAACGTGTTTGGTCGACGCACGTGTGTTTTAAGGACATTTGACGGACGGTTTTATTGTTTACGCGTGCCTTACTAATTGTTTTTAGTTGATTTTCTGTTGGAAATAAAAGTGGTAGAACTTGTTAAACTCGACCTGCACGCGTGTTTTACGGAACATTTGACGGACTTACTTTAGTGATACACGTGCTTTACTCATTGTGGGTTTTTTTTGTTTGGTGCTTTGTCTTCTGATATTTAAACTGTGTGTGCGATCTAGTTTCGCGGCCCCTTTTTTTTATTTTATCAGAGTAGTGCATACTTTGGATTATCCAAATACAGTTGATACTGTAGTTTCTGAATTTGCTAACCCCAAAGAATCTAAAATAGAACATTGCTTGCGCAAATTTCGTTATTGGCGAAATATAACAGATTACCGGTTTACAAAGGTATTGGTTGAAGTTTCTCGCTGCTTTTTGGATGTTTATGAAAATAATATACATTTGGTCCCAGTTGAAATTAACTAGTGCTACAAAATATTTCGAAATTATTGTCTCGGGAAAATAGAAGTAACAAGAAATTTATCAATGCTACATAGTTCCGTCGCGTGATAATGTCTGCTGCTAACACCAGTGAAATACTTAGGTGTGATTAGGGTAACGTGTGATAAGTTCCATCAACACCCTCACAGTCAAGGGTGAAGTGCTTCGTTAGTGCCGGACATCGTGAATCCCACACTTCAATGGCAAGGAAGCGTTACTGAAGGACCTTTTGTAAGTTGAACTATTTCCTACTTGTTATTACTTTAAATATCTATCCGTTGTTTTGCCATATCTTTGTCGTTCTGATACATTTTACCATAGACTTGCATGCTATTTAAAAAAAAACAAACAAACAAAAAAAAAGAAAAATCAACAATACTGGATGACTCATATCAATTGTGCTTACCTATTTATCTTTTGTTAAAATTTTGTCTGATTTATGTTTAATTGGTGTGTGAGGAAACGTTTCTGCTACTTCCCAATATTACCGCAGTTTGTACTAAAAATTTTTTTGTATTGCTGTTACCGTTGTTATATTATATAGATTATCCAAACAGTTTTTTTTTACATTCTACAAAGTACTGAACAATCTATGCTCGATCAGCATGCTATGCTTTTTCTTTATTTCAGGTTTACAGGACTAATTTTTTTTTATTGCAGGTTTGCTATTCTGACTTTTTTTATTGCAGGTATTGTTACTAATTCCGTACAGCCACGTACGTTATATGTTGGTCTGCTTTCTACAACCCCCCCCTAATCTCCGATTGAGCCCGGTCATTTCTTGGATTTTCTTGGTGTTACGCTCGGCTACGAGTCAACGTCGCATAAATTTGGCGCCCAACGTGGCTGCCACGATTAACGTAACAATTTTTCTTCTTGTATGACTATGATTTAGTTTTCATTCTCATATTTTTAGGAATCTAATATACTAGGTTATGTAAGTTTGTTATTATTTGAACTCCATGAATGCATAGTAGATAGTCTGTTCTTCGTATAAAGATCAAGTGCCAAGAGTTTACTGCCGGGAGACTCGAATAAGTTAGCAAAAGTAGTAGCAACAATAGCGCAAACTGCTGCCAATCGTTAGCATATATTTTCCCCTAACAATTGAGAGTATATTTGGCAATAAGAAGTTAGGGCCATGACATCATTACACTGATTTGTAAAACAGACTATTACGACTTATGGTTAACCGAGAAAAACGTACTTAAAAGTTAAATCATAAACTTAAAAATGATAAGTAAGTTCTTAAATATTAAAGCAGTGCACTTTAAAGCAAAGACTTTAATATGAATATAAGTAGCGTATCTTTACACACGTACTAGTAATTTTTCTTTATAGATAAATCCTCCCAAAAACATTTCCATTTTTTGGCAATTGTCCCACCCAAATATTTTAAAATTTTTCTTTAATTATGTCACATGGTGTTACTCTTGGAATGTGTAACTGATTAATCTTTTCATATTTGTAAGCTCTTTTTATAACAAAATCTAACTCCACCATATATTCAGTACTTAATATTTTATAATACATACTTACATATTTCTGCTTGCACTATTTAGATAGTATCAGCTAGATAGAGTCAGGTACCATTTTTAGTTTTTGATGAGGTCCAATCTTTTCATTCCAAAAAGTCAGTTATGTTTATTTTTTTGACAATGACTTTGCACGGTGCATTTTTTACAGCATATATAGAATCGGGGAAATCAAATCTTGGTCTGTTGTTTAAGTGAGTTTTCTTCACTGTAGTGAAAGCTATCGACACTAATAAAATTTGACCAATCCACTATATTGGCATATCTTTATCCTTTTCCGCCCTCTTATTCAAATGAGTCGCATCTAGACATACATTATCCGACCCGTTTTTCTTTTTCACTGTTATCAAGGGGTTGACATACTCTGTTTGCTGCATTTCTGTGACTCCCAGTCCACTATCTTGAATTTGTTTTTTTGCCTTTTTCCGGAATACATGTGGAATTGGATACTGTTTACAATAAAAAGGTGCTTCATCTTTTAAACATATCTCATGACAATAATCTTTTATTAAACCTGGTTTGTTTGAAAAAAATATGCTGATGCTCTATTAATAAATTATTTAAAGATTAGTCCACTATCTTGAATTTGTCTTTTAGAATACAAGTGGAATCAGATACTGTTTACGATACAAAGGTGTTTCATCCTTTAAACATTTCTCATGACAATAATCTTTTATTAAACCCGGTTCATTTGAAAAAATATGCCGATGCTCTATTAATAAATTATTTAAAGACTTCTTTTCTGATTCTGTAAACGAATCAGTTTTTTCTGCCACCTCAGCTATTTCCCGTTTAGGATACTCCACCAACACTGGCCTTTAAGGTACCTGTATAACTTCAGACTTTTCTTTAATTATTTCATTTATGGTAATATGCTGTTACGTATAGTTTTGGCCCCCACAAAACCAGCCCGTAATTTACAGAAAGCTTGGTGAAGTACTCCACTAAAAATCCCGTTTTGGCAAAATACCGAAAACCTTGCTATACCAACAAAAATACTTACCGGTAACTCAGTAGGATGGGTGGTGTAAGTGTTTGAAAAGGGTTCCAGAATGCTATCGGATCAGAAATATGTGTTATCCTTCTCGAAAATTCTTAAATACACATAAATTTTGTCATAATTAAAGAAAGTTCTCAAAATAAAATTCTTCTTCTAAATAAGATTCCATCACTGGTTCTTATCCTAGTTCCTAAACAAATGCAAATAAAATTCAAGTCAAACTTACAGCTATTCACATTAAATAATTTTAATGTGTATACACTCACACATATATACTTAACCTTCTCTAGCCAGGTATTGCTAAAAGAAAAAATCATAAAAAGGTCTTAAATCTAATCCATCAATGTGACTATTATCAAATTTTTCTATTTTCAATATTAAATTACATGACATTTGTAAATCCCTGCATCTAGAAATGTTGTTAATAACAAACATAGCAAATAGTTAAATACCAGCTTTTTTGTTTTATTATCCAATACAAAATACTTTAATATCAATACCTACATACTTCTTAATTTTTTATAGTGATAACATTATGCTTAAATTTAATCAACGCTCATTCCATTGGATCAACAACAACTAATCACTTTCACTTTTGTTGGTTTATCATAATATAAATAAAAACAATAGACATTTTCAGCCCACAAATGCATAATTAATAATTCTAAACATAAAAGCTCATAATATTACTTACTGTTTTAAATTCTAGGATTTCCAACAGCCGTCGGTATTTTTCATTTTCTCACCCTATAAACAACCTCACCCCAAATTCTAAATTAATAGAGATGTGAACTATTCAAGTCGCACCCCTTTAACCGATCACAATGACTTCCACAAATATGTAAGTTGACAATACCTTGTCCATGCTAGCATAAGTTCAAAAATTAGTCACACACTGTGTTTGTTATCTCTGCGTGAATATTTTATTTATTTATTTTTTTGACGCTGTGTTTTGTTTAACTCCAACTCTTCACTCTCATTACTACATTTTTACATTCTAAATTAACTTCTCCCAAGTTTACTTTCAAAATCTTTTCAAAAATTGAATTTCCACCATACAGACTCCTCCTGTGCGGATCTACTGCTACATTATGGACTTGAATTATTACATTTTGACCTGTTCTGATTGCCAGTTTCTTAAATAATTCATTTCGATTCTTTCCAATTGGATGTAATTATTAAATTTTATTCCCCTTCTGCTTATGTTCAGTACAGGTTTTTATCATAGTACAGTCTTCCTATTGGGTTTATGGAATGTATCCCAAGTAAAGTACTTGCGGTATTAGGTGATTTACAAGGTCAATATTTGTGTTTCCTTATGTTTTTGCACTATCCAATGAATACATTGTAACATATTGTATGAAATAATTAAATTATTTGCAATCTGGTATCCGTGAATTTTGTATATGCAGCATCTGAGTTCTTACATTGTATTAAAGTGTGTCTGGGGTTTTCTTCATATGTAACATTGATTTAAATTTATTTAACAAAAGTTTGCAAAAAGCTCACATATTTGAAATGCATATTAATGAATTCACTGATTCATGGGGTAAAACTACACTTCCAAGATATGTTTGAAAAAGGCGAATGTTCTGTGCAATTTTGTTTAAACCAATTTGTGACCTATGAATTGATCACCGTAGGTAATAAAGTAGGCTGTGATTGGTTTTCACAGAAAGATACTGTGGCCCCCATTTGCAACCCATTCGCAGTACTGATTTTACATTTTAAGTGATTTCAGGTTTTAAGACTTTGATGTGCTAGGGTGAATAAGCATGTTTCATTCTCTAAAAGTAGTATAACGTCAGTGTTTTTTATGTTTCAGAAGTGTCCGAAAAAAAAGTGTTAGAGGCATGAGCATTATGAGCGAATTTTGTAGTTTTTATTGCAATTTGTGTCATTTAGTATTGTAAATTGTTCCAGAAAGGCAAAAATACATAATTGTCCTAGTAAAAGGTCAAAATCAACATTCACTGTTATTTTTACTTAATAATTCTAACACTTCTTAAAAAAAATACATGATTCCACTGAGAAACTTTACTGAAATAAATCTTAGGTTTTCCTTTTTGTGGTTTAAAATAATTTACTATTTATATATTCTTCCTAATATGTATTTAACAGAGATGAAACAACGGTTTTGTGGTCGTTAAGTTTATGATTTGAATAGAACTGCCAATTTATTGCAACGGCATGGCACGCTTTTGAAAACTATTATATATGAAATCAAAATTGTACAGGGTGCTTCAATCTTAAGTTTTTCCGTTTGAGATTGATTTTTCCTCTTTTTACATCCGGTTTCTGTTTTACACAACGCCAGAGAATTACAGATGCTTACGGAAATATGGTAGTTTCTCATACATTTAATACAATATTAATAATTTCAACATTAATAAGATTCACTTAATATTTATATATCTTATATACATTACAATATGAATACCACATTTAGTAAATTTGTCAATTTCTGTATTAGTTTTTTGTGAAGTCACTTTATAGAAGTGAAAAATCTGTTGTTTTTAACTGATTTTACACAACGGTTACTGCAGATACAATATTCTAAGCCATTACTACATGTTAAAATAGAATCGATGAACTACTAAGTGAAATAAATTAATTACCTCACAGAAGTAAACAGGCCGTCATTCTCTGTTTCTTTACTGTCCAGTTAGTGATAAGTTTCTTCTCTCTATTTCCAGAAAATAAACCTACCAGTCCAAATTTCGTCTAATAAAAATTATTTTTGATGCGAGTAAAAATAACACAATAAAATCCAGAACAAAAAAGTTGCACAAGATCAGTGGCAATAAAAGATGAATGCAAATGAAAAGCAAGCTTAGCTTATACAATTTATTTCTAATAACAACAATAGTCCCAAAAAGAGATGGCAATGTATTTTCTCAATTTAATGGGAAACGCCTTTCTAAAGTTATAGTTCAACAAGGAGATTTTTTTGTTGGAATAGATGTGATGTCATTTACAATATGTGGTTTTATAAATTGTAAATACTATACAAGTTCATGCATTTTAAACGATTCCAAGTGTTGTAATACCTTTTTCACTAACTATGGTATTTTCAGGTTATCACTGGGACTGCTCAGATTGGGCCCGACACAGCCAAACTTTGCCAAATATCACAGAAGTACCAGGTAGTGAAGTTCCTGATTCGTCTAGCTTCCATAGCAATGACAGTAATGAGTCACAGTCTCATCATCCTCCTACTATTGTAGGAGGCGTTGTTGATAATCGACGAGATATAGAAAACCTCACTGAAGACTTAGAGTCAGAGTGTTTGGCGGATAGCGAGTGTGAACCACATACTATCAGCCCTAGTCTTAATGCTTTAGATAGTGGGAATGAAGACTTTCGATTTACCACAGGTAACTATTTTATGCTTTTGAAATTGTGGGATAAAGAGATTCTAATATTTATAGAGTTGGGAGTTACACATTAAATGTACAAAAATTTTATGTAAGTTTTTAGTTTGAGGGTATTTAATTTTGTAACTGCTACTAACATTTTTGTCTTTAAATACAAAATCTAACATTTGTATTTCTTTAATGCAGTGCCTTTAAAAATTAATAAAACAAGTAAGTACTGCAAATAGTGCAGCTTGAATTTTTGCCAGTTGCCGTATTGATGTTGTTTGCTGCATTTATATTTACGTACTTATTTAAGTATTGTAATGAGATGTATTTTTTACTTAGCAGATAGTTATATACGTCATCCAAACTCTTACTTACCAACGCTTGGGTACAACATTCCTAGTGAAACCGAAGGTGATTATTTACATAGTCCAGATGGTGAATCCGATGATGTTGAACCTTATGGTTTTCCTAGCATTCGTAATAGAAGAAAACACTGTGATGATGATATTGGTTCGATTATCACAACACTAGGTATTAAAAATATTAACTTTTTTTTTACTTTGCTTACAAATTAACTAACCTATCTATCGAGTTTATTTAAATTATTTTCTAACACTGTTTTTAACACGGGTTTACCTTACTTTAAAGAAATAGGTTCCTATAATGCTATTCCTGCTTATAAACTAAGTAAAGTGTAAGAGCTCACTATTAAAAATATATATATTATATCTATCTGTTTTAATAGTAACTGGGCGGATGGATGTTTTACTCAGTGGTGATTTTATGGTTTACAAAGTCTTGTGTAATAGTGCATCTGTAAGACTTTTCTGCCTTTCACTGGCAAGAAAAGCATTATTGGCCTTATAAGAGTGTAATTTTTTTTGTCGCACGCCTCGGGCGATAGTGCAACTTTCTAAAAAGATGTTTATTTTTCTTACAAAAGTTGTGCACAAGATGTAGTTTTATCCGTATTAATACAATTGACTTTTGCAGACTTCCGTGCTAGCTCTGAACTCTATCTTCAGCGGTTTAGAGAGACTATCAGGGAGGTCGTTAAATAAATACAGATGAATAGGGCGCCACTGTACTTTGATAGTGTGTAAAAACAAGAAATATTGCTAAGAAAAATACAGGAACCTCAACGAGTATATTCTGTTATAAGAATACAAGATTTTGTATTTTTAGATGGTACTACGTTTATCTTGAAATAAAATAAAATACATAAAATAATGTTAGAGACAGCAATTTGCGTCTCAAAATAAAATTAATAAATCAGACAGGTTTTGTACATCTATGATTTCTTTCTTTTGTGTAATAGTGCATGGACACTCTACTTATTGAATTTATGCACATCTGGTTTATATATAATTCATAGAATCCAGTGATAAGTATGGACAAAATAAATGCTATTGCCTAAGTGCTTCAATGAGTGTAATTAACCTTGTTTAAATTTATAAAGGAAATTATGGCTGTTAAGTATCAACACATATATTAACTGAAAAATATTTCTGATTTATTCTGACAGATAATTATTATAAGTTTTCTGAATATTCAATTAATTATATATATTTATATTGTTAATCTTGGACAATTTAAATAAAAAAGCCTCTAAAGCAAATAGGCGCTATAAATATCATTAACATAATTATGAGATTTTTTTGTCATCTTTTCAGTACTGACTACATGACTCACATACATACAAAATAAGTTTGTAATAAGATTTTTCAAAATAGTAAACTTAAACTTCGTTAAATAGTTATCGTGTATAAGCAAGTACATGACTATATTATTCATAATGCAAATTCATAAAGCTTTTGGTAGATAGACAATTTTATAAAGCATAATTTTGATATGAAGCAACGTTTGAAAATTTAAATTCATAATTAAATGTTATCATAAAGATGTTGGTTTCCATGGGTTCAAACTACCAAGGTTAGGTTTATACATGACGTTAAACGTTGAACAGATGATTGCCTCAACAAATGGAAATCACTTACCACCTTGACCTCAGGGCATGGCTGCTTGCACCAATTAAGAAACAAGTTCAACTTACATGTGGATTTCCAACATTGAACAAACACATGAAAAAGCAGTTGTCTACATCGTTATAACAACGCCTCGTAAACTAGAACCACATTGTAAGTTTTCAATGCGAATTCGTTTTATACGCAATTAAATTAACTTCTTCTTACAACCATTAATCAGCTCTAAGTGTTGCTTCCGAATTAAAACAAAATTTCCATGTTGAAATATGAGGAACGTATATATCTTATACGCAGTAAAAATTTAACAGTCTCGTATGACCATTATTACTTCAGTTATTAAATGTTGTTTCTTCCGTACTTTAGTGTTGCGCTAAGGAAAACCAAATAAAAATTAGTTTAAATTATTTAGATATAGAAATTACAAACCATGATGAGTTTCTAAGCATTCAGATCGATGGATTGATTGAAACTACATTGCGACTTGCAAGTCAGCCTTGGATATGAATTTAACCATATTGACGTTAGAATGATCAAAAGCCGACTGATTCGACTCGTCAACAAGAACCTTAACAAGCAGGTGCGCGTAAGCACGCTATTCGATATCACCTTGAAGATACTTTGTAGAAATTCTGGACATTTACAACTATGCGCTTTATTTATTATATAATTAAAATAAAGAAGGAAAATAATTGGGGTGTTTTGAAATTATGATACTTTGTTTTAATTTTGTATTAATTGTAGAAGTACGATTTATATTGAATTATAAAAGTAAATTTAAAAATTTTATAACACAACACATAATTTTTATACATTAATTTATAAGAGGGAAAACGAACTGTTACAAGAGTTTATTAAACATCAAACTTATAAATATGTGCGATTATAGCAAGATTGCAACAAGTGAGGATCATGCTAATGGACCTCCTAGTAAATTCTTTAAATGTAGTACAAAAATCAAGTGTTTGTATAAAGTGCATTTCTACATTCCATCCTAGTTGTGTTGACCGCTTAAAGAACGCAAAAATTTTGGAAGATCGTAAAGGTATTTGTTGTAAAAATGATGTGTTTAATAAAACTCCAGTATGAACATACCTACAAAACCAAATCAATTTGATATTAGATGCAAGTGTGCAGAAAGATATGCTACGTTTCTAGACGTAGTCGGAAGAAAAGTAAATACCAGGCCAACTACCAAACACAGAGAGTGGGGAGATTCACCTAAATACCAAAAAAAAAAAAAACACATCGCCCACGGTTATCTATGAACGATAAGAATAAATAAAGGATTCTGTACAAACAAGCAAAAAGAAAATAAATTAAGCGTTACTATTTCACAGTAAACAATTATGTGATACGAACAATTTAGTACTTTAGATTCAAAGTGTGCATCTCGTATTTTACACAAAATAAAATTAATCAGCAGTAAATAAACATGTGAGCTTTTATCAAGGGTTTTTAAAATTTCATCTAATACTTTTTGGAAAATAAACTAATCAGTAGGAAAGAATTAACGTGTGAGAGCTTTTGTCAAACATTTCTTTTTTAAATCGTACATAATACCTTTTGTAAAATAAACTAATCATTAAAAAGAATTAAGGGGGGGAGAGCTTTAGTCAAACATTTTTTTTAAATTTCACCTAATACTTTTTGTAAAATAAACTAATCAGTAGGAAAGAATTAACGTGTGTCTGTCCTACATTTTTAACAATGGTACATCACACCTGTAGAACGATAATATCGATTCGCAGCAACAAACAATAGTTCTACAGTGTCACGCTTCTTATCACGTAACTACACCAAACACTGATACGGAATATGCCATTGATATACACAAAAGAAAACAAGTTGTATACCTGTATGTGTCTGGATACTTAACTTGCAAGTCGTCGGGGGTGAGTCAGCATAGCAACTCCACGGTCGTCGGGGTCCATTTGCCCTGCCACCGTAACTGCAGCAGCGGTCTACTGACAAAAGCAGTTGGTCTACGTCAACGAACAGTTGGGCCTACATAAAGAAAGAACCTGTTTGGCCCCAGCTAAAAAACTAAAAAGAGAATCTGATTAGAATGGGTAAGCGCGGGAAGACTCACCAATACACGCAAGATACCTCCTACTTGTCAAATCAAAAAAGACGTGCATTGCTTTTGAAGTACGGTGACGAATAATGTAGCAAATATTTCGACGCACAAGCTGCAGAATCAAATTCAAAAATGGTTAAATAACACAAATTCGAACTGCAAAATCATTATGTTATCGAAAACGCGATTAGCAAACTGCAAAGCACGCTATCAAATGATAGTAGGATCTATCATCTCAACAAGTCTTTAAATGGGAAACACAAGAGAAACAATTGTACGCGGTCGTAAGGTATAACAAGATAACGGATACCTAAAATAGGATATAAACTATTTAACTATAGCATAAACTTTACGTTTCGAAATAAATGTTTAAAATGAAAATTTGTAGAAAGCGTACTTATTGTAAACAGGATGTTGTTGAAGAATTTAAGAATTGAAACTGAGTTTATTTGAACGGGTTATGAATTAACTAGGGAGAAAAAGGGGTATTTAATTTATGTGGAAAATAAACATAACAACATAAATCGACAATTGCCATAATTGGAAAGTCCAACACTCTGGAATTAAAAAATTATCTACAGATATTGACAACGCGTACTTGAACATTACAAAATCTCTTGAGGTAAATATATAAAACCTCAACTAACCAAAAATTATTAAACTAAAAGCCGTAACAGTAATCTAAATACCTATCTATTATCAGATTGAAAAAATAACATTGGCCTTAAGCGGCAACAAATCAAAACAGACACTAAGCCAAAAACTTTTACTTTAAACATTAACCAAAATAGACCAAGTATTTGATTTCATACATAACGTAGTGATGAGTATCTCTATATCACCATTACATATCAAAACAGAAGTATACGTTGCAAACTGTACCAAATTTACATAAAACTAATACTAAAATATTTCTAGCTTTACTTTAAATTGTTAGAATCGCGTTATCTCAACACCATACGCTGTAAAAGGAATATATATTTAAGTAATATAAATATATACTACCAAAATGTAAGAGGGCTCAGAACTAAATTACATCAATTTTCAGCAGCAGTTAATTCTAGTGCCTATGATTTTATAATTCTCACCGAAACATCGTTGCATAAAGATATTCATGACAGTGAATTAGAATTATTCAACTTTATAATTTATGGAGCAGATCACACTTCATTAACCAGCTGTTATACTAGACTCGGTGGAGCACTAATTGCCATAAGAAAAATAATACGGTCAAATAAGGTCTATTCTTCTTATAATAACATAGAAAATATTTTTGTGATATACACATTGAATAATAATATGAAAATCATCTTTGGAGGTGTTTATCTGCCACCTACCTCATCTTTATGCTTATAAGGCGTACATGAAATCTGTTGAAGAAATAATGATAACAATACTGCTCCTACGTATATCTGTGTGACGATTTCAACTTGCCCAATATTCGATGGGAAAAATGATACATATAGGTAGTTCTGCTATTGGTGTTGCTACCTTAGTCGATGAACCATTGTTAACCTGTGATAAATATCATCCACCTGTTACGTGTTACGGTATTCTGCATGGACAAGAAAGACCACAGCACTGTAAGTAGTAGAAAATTGTCTACACCGAATACCGCAACAAAACACAGGGACAGAATCGAACTCCAAAAGAATCAGAGTTTGGGCTAGCTTAACAATGATAGAGAGTGGGATGGGTGACCTAGAAAGAAAAGAATTGGAAACCTCAGTAACAAAGAAATTTATATTACGCACATGAAGGAGAACATACAATGGGTACAGACTATTTACAAACGTCGAAAATACATAGTTGCGTAATCGTTCGTTACTACGTGCTGTACATTAAGCGTTAATTTACATATAATATAGTATAACCTAAACCTCAAAAATGTCAAGCATAAAATCCTACTATCTAATTATTAGCATACTTACAATATGTTCTAACCCTAAATATGTACAAGAAATATCAAAATAATAATAGTCAGTAAAAAAAATTTCTGTAGGAAGTGTATCTCGTATCATTAAAAATTTAAATAGTCAATTGTTGACGTTCACATTAATTTAAACAGTAAAAAGTAAAAAGTAATAAAGCGCTCTAAACGCATTAATATTCTTACAATAATTTATACACAATTGGTCGACTTTGCGAGCGTATGTTAACGTTGGTCTGCAATGTATTGTAGAATTAATCAAAAGCAAGTGTCTATCTTCCAAAACAGCAACACAAAATAAAGCAAACAGAAAAACAAATTGTACCTGGAGCTATCTTTTTTCTAGTGCCATCTCACGAAATGCAGCTGAGGCTGGAACAACTTAACTGTACTACACTAGCACAAACGCATTTTAAAAACGAGAGTTTACAACGCTCAAAGCACGTTGTATATCAGAAGTATCAAAGCGCTAAGTCGAATCATCAAGAGGAGTCGCTTTTTCAGAGTTGGAGTTGTATTTATACAGCTTTGAAAACCATGGAAGGGAAACATAAAACCATTCTCACTGATATTGGTGTAGAATATTCTGAGAAGGTAAGCGAAAATATATACAACGGTAAAACCTTCTTAGAATTTATAAAACAAAATACGATAATTAATTCCATTGAATTCGTTGTTTGCCGGAGAAAGCAAACTACCTTTTTAAATATTCCTGTGCGTTTAGGCAAATTGCAACACATCCCAGTTAATCGAGTTGCTTGCCCTTTTTAAACAGAATAGAGGTTTGTATGATTATCGATCCACGCTATAAGTATTCCCGGAATAACTTAATGCGGAGTGACGGTATTACCAATAAAGCTTGAGCAACGAACACATGCAGATATAACAAAATAGAGTTTCTATGAATATGAGCAAATAACAAACACATTTAAGCATTTAATCCTTCCAAAGAACGTATTTAAAAGTAGTTACAATAACCAGAAAATATAACGAGCAGCGGTTTAGAATATTTTACGAAGAATTACTAAGGCGAGCTTCTCGGCTTAGAAGTGGTTTTAAAATAGCATTTATTTTGATAAAAACTATTTGAAATAATAAAAACGGATTTGAAGGAAGAGTATTTGTTTGCTTTAACTAATAGGTATTAACAAGCGGCTGTTTTAATAATTGAATATTTGTTAAGTTTGGATTATTTGGGCGAATAACAAAAGAAGGGAGTTAGATTAGCGTTTTTAATAGGTTCGTTGTAATTTCATGCAGAATCTCCATATTTCAGAAAGTTACTGTAACACACCTATATGTTTTAACGTATGTTTGAGTAATGATAATAATCTACAACGATTAGAGGAGGAATTAGTACATGATTTTAAAAACACAGACAATATATTGGTCAATGAATATTTAGGTAATGTAAATTGGAATCCATTCCAAATGGACCTGAACCTTGTCTGTTTTACTAAATATGCTTGTTTGTTTCCCTTACTCTAGACTACTGCCTCCACTGTCTGTAAGGTTATCGAAGAAACAATCTTTCTCGTGTATGAAATCTCCCAGTACATCATAACCAACAATGGTGTACAATTTCACAGCAAAAAGTTCACAAAATTATCTAGTGAATATCGAACTAAAGTACTTTTTACTACATGCTAGTCGAAAGAATTAATTGAGTGTTAAAAATCATAGTATCGGTTTATGTTCATGATAATCAACATATTTGGGACGCTAAACTTGCAAAAATTTAATGTGCTTTGCCTACTGCCCGGCACGAGGTTACTGGGTATACTCTGCATTTCGCCTATTTTGGACGAGAACATGCCTTATTTGGTGAACACTTTGGTCCCCCACCCAAACCTAATGAACCTCTCTCGGACCCAAAATGTTAGACTTCATCTCCATATTTAGTGGAATAGGAGAACATTCCAGAGCACGAGACTTTTAATCTCAGGGTCTTGGTTTCGAACACAGCGTTGGACGCCAAATTTTGTAACATTTTAAGCATGTACTATTCACAAAATAGGTCTGAAGGAGCTACCAAAAAAGAAAAAGTGACAAAAAGGGCTAGGCCTCGGCGGATAGAAAAGAATTCCCACCTTACGGCTATCTGCTTGTAGAAGAGTGGCATAGGTAAAACCCGCAAAAACCTGAGAAATACTTGGAAGGCGTCAAGGACACAGTAGTACAGAAACAAACTTTGCAATCCCACTGCGAAGCAAAAGTGTCGTGACAAACCAGCTGTAATAAAAATTATTAATTATAATAATAAATACAATGAAGGTATAAACTGTCAGTATAATGTAACGAATCAAGCGTTAAATAATAACATAGATCTCCACAAATATTAGCATAATAAATTAGAATTGGATAATATAATTCAGCGTAGTTAATATTGCTGAGTATGTAGAACTTAATCACAGTCTAAACTTAAATCACGTGCAATGGTAGTTAATTAAAATTGCTAGTTTGTCTGTTGATGCAGAGACCCCACAGAAAGTGCTGTCCTGCGGATCGCTTTAATAATAAAAATATTATAGTAAACGTTTTAAATTATGCGCCTATTTAATGGGTAGGGAGATGCATACAAGTAGCCAACATAATTAAAGATTCTAAAGCAAAATAAAATAATGAGTATCCTGACGGAATACTAGCAAGAGTTTTGTAAACAGTTAACTTAATATAGTTTTTAGTAACAGAGCAATTAATTGGAGTAAGTAGTATAAGTAATATTTCGTTACAATTATGTTGCACCTTACTCTTTTCTCGATGTTATAAAAAGAGTAATTGCACGACGAAGTATAAGAAATACATCGGCACAGCTTGCATCGACCTTTATGGTTTCGGAGGCTGCATGAGACTTGAAATCACAGGGTAAGGGGAATGTTTAGAGAATATCTGAATGTTAAAATTTAAATATTAAGACACTTGTTTACACAACTGTAAAATAACTTAGAGAAACAAAAGTTAAAACACGATAAGAGAAATTCGACTAAATATGTATATTAATACTCACTTATTACAATTCCAAAGGCATGTATAAGATATACGCTTGTGTCATTAACATTGTAGACATCGCTATATATTTTAACATGATATAATTCAAATGTTTAATAAATGTACACGAGAAAATTTCTATAGAGAAATCAAAATAAATAATTTCTGTTTAGAAACTCAAAATTTTACTTAATGCGGGGGTAAATCAAAAGTGATCCTAATTGTACTAATGCCATGTAACAAATGCACATGAAATGAAAGTTCAAATAATAAACCTTTTCACCATAAGAAGCTTCATGAAGTTTGAATGTTTACATATTTTTAGGTTATGTATTAGAGAATTTTATTTGAAATCATTTAAGGTAAGTAAAATGTAATTAATAATCAAAACAAAATATTTGTAGTGACAAAGACAAATTTAAATAAAGGTTAGGCCTCTTTATTTTAACAGAAAAACGATAAGGTAAAAGTTTTAATCTCCATACCTGTAGTATCAGTAACTGAACTAATACTAAGTTACTTAATTTATAGGAATCCTTCAGGAAACTGAGACATCCTGCGTTGGAGGATCTCCTAGAGTAGGTACAAAACAACATGTGGTCGACTTCAAATGTTGTCTTTAACAGACTTCTGTTCCATAAAATTAAACTTGAAGGTATTTTTCAATAAGATCATAACTGAGCATCATTCTGTAAAGTAGAAAGACACAAAATATAAAATTCTTGTGATGAGTATTTATTTTACATCATCTGGTTGTGTGAAAACACGAGCAACTTTTCCATGTAGAAATCTGAATGAGGGAAACACGTCGCC
Source organism: Platerodrilus igneus (assembly GCA_036346225.1). Lineage (NCBI taxonomy): Eukaryota > Metazoa > Arthropoda > Insecta > Coleoptera > Lycidae > Platerodrilus > Platerodrilus igneus. The sequence continues at coordinate 3,629,295 of JARFIW010001436.1, read as the reverse complement.
CGTAACAACGGTGACCAAAACACAGGTAGTCGGAACATAAGGTAGCAGCATATGTTACCGGAGCATAAACCGGAGCACCCTAGAAAATTCAGTTGTGTTACAAAAGTGAAAATTTAACACGAGGTGCAAAGGAAAATAATCTATTAATTTCTTACCATCTGTATAAATATTTGATGGGCTTAACGAATAAACAATTTCTTCATCCATTATACAACACATCTAGAAATATATTTAAATGTTAATTTAGGATTTATGATTAGAAAATGTACATACCAGGTAACACATGAGGCAAAGGTAAAAGTTAAATCACAAATGCTCAACAGTGCCAGATAAGCAATCAGATATCAGAGAAATGAAAATCTGACACTTCAAATAAATTATTTTTGGCCATCTTCGAAATGGATGATCTCTAGTGATTATTCTCAAAAATACAGAATTTAGAACCACACCAGTTGTGCTTTTGGAATAAACACTTCAGAAATAACCAATAGGAAAATTTCATATAAATATATTTATTTGTACTTATGTAAACAAATTAGTAACTTGTGGAATAAAACTAATAATCCAGGATTGTGCGAGATAAATTCTTATAGAAAATATATTATACAATAAAGAGAGTAATTTTATAATTAAATGAAGATATAAGCATTTATATGCTAATAGTGCCAAGCACAAATGTAACATGCTAAAATATACACAAAAAGGCATGTTACACTGTTTGAATTCAGAGAGGAAAATGTAGTTGCAGTATAAGTTTGGTTCAATTTAAATTGTTAGGCATCGTAAACAATTTTCATTTTTAATAATAAGAACAATACAGTAAGGTTAGTGTTGTTAGTTGAATATAAATACATCAATCAAAAGCGTAGAATGTTTAACTTAAGACCGCAGTTAGTGGATTTTAGTTCTTCAATATTTACGGTTTTGAAATTCACGCTGGAACCAGGTGTCTGATAACAGCAGGACGGAAATTATAGTGACAGCATCAATATCTAGCGCTTAGACAAATAAACTCCAGTTGATAACTAAACCAAAAATAACCTTAAACATAGTGTAGCAATTGAATAAGAGTACTAAAATTAATCTAAATTAGTAACTAAATCAGATAATGTACAAATTGCAAATTGGAGTGTTACAACATAATTTACGAAGACCTTCGGTATCTAGATCTATATATTCAGACACACAACCTTGTTGATACAAGTACTAGTATTTTATATTTTAAGATAAAGCTATGCATGCGAATCAGTTTTTACTTTAAATGTAAACATTAATACTTAATAGGTATTTTGTACTACATAAACCAATATTTGCCAGTTGAGTTGCTTGTATAAACGTGTTACTGATTTTCTTATTAAACTTCAAAACAAATAGGCCACTGGATGATATGAATAAAGCTAATCGCATACCTACAATTGTGGAACATAATATCATAAGGCACATTACGGAGCCACGTTTCAAATTCAAGCAAAATTCTTAGAGAACTTTCACAGAACTGAAAGAATTGAATATTTATGCTGCTTCTTCGTACTCGATGTAGATGGGTTGCTAATTGAATTTGTTCCTCATTGTTCACAAACCTGTTACGGTCTTCCGCACAGACAAAAATAGAAGTAAAGTAAGCAAAGAAAAACGCCCGTACTGAATACTACAACAAAAAAGGAATCTAAAGAAGGATGTGCTAGCTAAAACGTCGTAGAATGGGGTCAGTTATATAGAAAGAAACGGGAAACCTCAAGAAAGGAATTTTATTTACAAAGAGAAAAGATGTTAATACAAGAAAGGAAAACCAACCGGCGACAAAAACTATATTTTCACAAAATATTCCGAAGATTTACACAGTACCAAAAATCGATTCAAAAATAATAAATACATTCCTGACTTGCACTAATTTTGACCTCAATCATAATATTTACATAAAACACCAATTAAAAAGAAATTATATTGCGAGTTGTTTCTTTTACCTTCAGAAACATGAATTAAAATAGTCATACCAACCATATACTTACATATTGTTCACAAGTAGACATTATCAACGAGAATTTAAAATTAAGGTCTAGGTCGGAGTTATTGACAATTTTATGGTTAGGCCAATCCAATTGCCAGATCGTTCGGATGGCGCTAGTTACCTTCAATTTCTTCAAGAAAATTTGCCAGAATTACTAGAAGACTTGCCCCTTAATGTTCGTCGAAACATGTTCTTCATGCCACCTCATTTTGCGCGTACCGTAAGAGAGTATCTTAATGAACAATTTACTTGAAGATGGATTGGTAGAGGCCACGAAGCACCCATTCAATGGCCTCCGCTTTCTCCTGACTTAAATTATTGTGACTTCTTCATCTGGGAAGCATTAAAAACACAAGTGCATAAGGTTCAAATTAATAATCCCAAACAATTCAAATAGCTATTTATGCACCAAATGTGTTATTAAGATGATATCGCCCAGAGGGCGACTCATCCAGCTCGAGGGATGGATTGAGTCGCCCCATGAGCAGTATCATCTAGTAACACAAGTGGTGCATACAAGATTTTTAATTTCACATCATCATTTTGTTTTCGACCTTATTTAAGGTCGGTTTGACGCAGCTCTAATTTCTTTTCTATTCTGTGCTAATCTAAAAAGCTCTACATACCCTTCACAACCTAAATTTCTAATTATTTTAATTTCACATCATATATGAAATAAAAAATAGGTGATAGGTAAGTTTTCTATTTTAGAATTTACCTCAGATTTTACTATATAAGTATTAAACACACCTAAATCATGTTTTCCATGATGACAATAAACAGTTCGACGTTCCTATGTTTTGGACATTTGTCACATTTATTTAATATTAATAGTGCAAAATGACTGATCAAGAGTTGCCAGCAATAATTGCAAAGCAAGCTCTAAAAGCAACTGAAAGTTTGCTACCCATTAAATCTAACCAGAGCTATGAGAAAGCTTAATAACACACTTAGTGCATAACTAGCTAAAAAATTGATTTGTTTCCGAGGGCATAAATAGCGGGCGTTATGAAACCATTACACCCTCCATTATGCTCCGGATGTTATGGATATGTTGACGTATTTTTTATCCTAGGTGTTATATGACTAAATTACAATGAGGTGAAATATAAATGCCACAAACGCATTATGACAAAACGATGATATTTTAAAATGGTTGCATGCCAATTGCATATGTTGAATTGACCTCTGAATTAATTAAGGTGGAGGTCACATCGAACACTTGTTGTAAAAAAATGTCGTCTTTGTGTTCACGGCCAACTGAATTTGTGTTTGAACTCTTCTCACGGACAAACAGTACATTTTGATATATAGGTGAATTGGGTCCAATCGACTTATTTTGACGTCTATACTATGTGGTAGTTTTATTTCCCAGCAATTTTGGGACACCCGGTATAGATAAGGAAACTGTCAAATTCAAAATGAATCGAACTCGCTAATCAAATATGTAGAAAACCCATTTTATATAAAACTTGTGAAAATACTTTTAAATAATTCAAGCATATCATTTCAGAAAGCAAACGTTGCTGATAAATACATTTTATTGATTTTCTTTAAATTATACTAAATATATTAATAAAATACTACAGGGTGATGAATAAGTGATCATTTCAATTTAGAAAGCTGTCGAAAATGTTGATGAAAATTTGCAAATGACGGCAAATACAGTAAGGAATATGAAATTTAGTTACACGAAGACGAAAATATTTGCATGCAGGGACGGCACGTAACAAACCAATAAATTGAAACGATGTAAATCAGGTAATAGGAGCTGACCTCCTGGTACTATAATTTTCTGAAAACCTGCCATAAAAGTGCAGTAAATGGAATTAAATGAGAACAATGAACCTAATACTTTTACCTGACTACCGTTAATATAGAAAGCACACCTTACATGAAACCTTTCCATCTAAAGATACAAATCTAAAATGGCTCCTTCCTTCTCAAATCCATTCCTTCTTGTTCAGAAACCGATGACTCCTAATTGGATAATACTGCAAATGCTTAGATAGTAATTAATATTAAGGAGTCAATCATTAAATCTAACAACTAGCAAGCACACTTAGTTGCAGTAAAGCAAAAAATGTATGCCTATTTATCTCTTGTCAAGAAGATATGTCACAATATATAGCTGTAGAAATTTTCTGATGTTAAAAAAGAATACTGAGACTGTAAGATTCATAAAGATAATTACTTTTTGTTTGAAGTGCCAACTCCTTATTTATGTATAAACTTTTTTGTTGTATTTTGCAATCTTTTGTATTTGTAAGTTTTCGTAGGAAAATAAATGTTTGCTTTGCAATCATCTTGACTAAATTAATGTTAAATATCCAACATATCTAACTATTCATCACTTTTCAGAGGAACGTAATTCACTACTGGGTGGGTATCCTAGTAACAGCGATATATCTACAAACCTTTGTGAAATAGAAGATTCCGAATGTGAGACTGAACAAAAACCGCTTAATCACCATGGTGTTCATCAAACAGAAGTTTGACATATAATCATCACGGTTTCCATTTTTAAAAATCGCAGCACTGGATAATTTGTGATATTTGTTAGGTATACAGTGAAATATAAATTTGGAAACCCCCGTAGACAGTGATTTATATTTATAGCACGGTAAAACTTTTATGGAATTGACTGAATTTAATGTTTTTCTTAAATTTATCACAGACTTTGCATATCATCATAAGTTTATGTAAAATGTAATCATGTATGTATTAGATACTATTTTTTTACGAAATATAATTATATAAATTAAATATTACAAGTTGTCGTGTTGTTTGACGTTAACGTAAGTTTGTCAAATAGCACTTTGATCATTACAAATAACTTTAGATAAATGGTTAAACAAATTCCAAGTAGTTATATAATTTTATATAGATGTTAAATGTACTAATTCTAATATGTTCCTCGTGCAAGAAAACTATGTGCCTAAAACGTGAGCAGCTTAATTTAGGCAGCTCTATTTAGAAAATGCAATTGTTATTTATAGCAGCAAAACTAGATATTACACTTTTTAAAACTACTATAATTTTTATAATTGGTAGCTATTATTTAGGTTAACAATATTGCGCCTTAACATCATTTTTGTTTTACTCTTTGATTTGTATGTGATATTGTTTGTACCATTAGGATTAATTAAGCAATTATCAGTTTGTATTTTGTAAGCTGTCATCCTTTGTATATTTTTTAACTCAGAAAAATTGATTTCAATAAAGTTTTTGAGATAATAAATGAGATCATCTCATCATCATTAGGTCTTCAGTCCTGGAACTGGTTAGATGCGTATCCTCATTGTTTCCTATTCTGAGCTACCTACTTATTTCCCAGAAATTTGCACAGTCTGCATTTTTTACTATTTACGTGAGTTACACTTCGGGCCTTGGGAGCGGTGTTTTTAAGAACTTCTTCCAAAACTTCTTAAAAAAATTTATTTATTCTACAGATGTTAATATGGAATTTTGACAAACTTGATTTAAAATACTTTAAGTCGAAAAAATTAATTAATAGTAGCCTAAGCAAACTGCAATGTTAAAGTTTGAAATACTTGAGACTAACTGACTAATCTGGGGTTCCCGGGGTATTTATGTTATCCCTGCCCCTCATATGTCAATGCTACTTTACCGAATACACAATAATTAATACACGTTCGAGTATATACTATCAATTACGTTTGAAGATCTAAGCGCGATCTCAGGTCGAAAGGAAAAGAGAGCTTTAATATCTTTGTCCGAGTATTTATATGCTTTTCACCCCCTTCAAGGAACCTCACTTCATTGAAAAGCTTATTTTTAAATTTACTTCTATAAATGAACTGCTTTGCCTTAGACCAATGATATAGTATTCCCCCGTCCTAACGCTCCACCTATCAGCTATCTTTCTCCGTTATACCCATATTTATTGTCTCATTTAGAAACCCCTCTCAAGCTACAGAAAATCGATATTGCTGTTGGCTTTCACATTTTCCCGTGTATATTAGACGTGACTTGTAACTAACGCTTTCTTATACGTTTCTCTGTCTGTTTTATATTATCGATCGTTCATTTCACTTAGCTTTCAAGGCACTTGTTATTGTTAGCAGTTTGTCAAATCTACCGTTGCAAGAATTTCATAGAAATCGGGTCTCAACGTATAATCCAGTTCTATGAACCTGACATTTAATAACATGTGTTTCATCAAAGCCCCTTGTTGTTTAAAATAACAATTCCGAGTTTCTCCCCTTAGTATTTGTAAACGAACGTTTGCTTTTATGTAAATATGAGTTTAAATTATTGATTTTCTATACTTGAAAGCTCCGTTTCTGCTTCCATGAGTTTGATTTAAATTAGTATAGTTTAATTATGCGTATCCTTGAGTTTTTATGTACTCTAAAGCTTTTTCCCTTTGTGCAATTTTAACATTCTAATTTAGAATTACAAAATCTGTTAATAACCGTCCGTCTTCACTATCTAAACTGATTAATTTGGCGCGTATATAAATTGTTCCTATTTTCTATATTCATAGTTGATAAAATTTTATTGTCTGGATCTATTTAACCTATAATTCCACGACAATATATATATATATATATATATATATATATATATATATATATATATATATGTATATATACCCTATTCGCGATTAATATTGGATAACGTCACAATTCAAATAAATGCTGTGTTGTCATGATTGACTTATTCTATGTATGTTTAATAACCAATGTTCCATTTGTGTGATTGTTTTCAATATTTTTAGGTGTACACAGAAATAAATATAAAATCCATTGACAGGTTAAAATATGTAATATATTACATATTGTACAGTGTGTCCCAAATTGGATGTATTAAATGGGTAACTTAGTTGTTATTAAAGATACAACAAAACTGTGTGCGCAGTCATGTACCAACTTTTTGAGATCAATTCAATGGTGAAATCACAAATGAGCGATCTTCTTTTGTTTTCGAGTTATAGCCAAAAATTGATATTTTTAACAATTCTATTAATTCGTATAACTCGTTTGGTTGCAAAAATATCCAAAAATACTGTAATAGTTTTTTATACGGTTTTTTACGTAGAATACAGTGGTGTATGCAAATATTGAATATTTAGAATACTTTTGAGGTTATAATATAAACTTGCATTTTTTTAAATGGAAACTACAATTGGTTGTCACTTTATTTAAAAGCTCTTTTTGACAGCTTTTCAAAAATATATAGTTTAATATAATTATCTTTTCAAATGGCCGAATTATTCCATGTTTTTGGTATAATAAAATAATTTATTATATTGGTAATAAATAGTTGGCCGCAAAACAAAAGGTAAACAAAACGACAATTGTTTGTATAACAAACGTCAACGAGCTTCAATCATATCTATTGCACATGCAATAAATTGTATTGTTAGTTTGTAAGTGAAGCATCAGTCTGTTACTAAATGGCAAAATTTGAAAATTACGAAAAATACGATATGCTAGTTGCATTTATTGAGTCTGCGAGAATTCCTTTATCAGTAAAAACTTTATATTTTAACAGGTAATTGTGTAACTAATAGCAAATAATATTACTATGTCGTTTGTAAATAATGCAGATACTCTGAAAAACAACAACCTAATATTAACATGTTTAAAAGGATAGATAGTAATTTACAACAGTTTGGCTGCTTTGAAAAACCTAGAACAAAACAGTATGCAGTTTTTAATCAAGAGCAAACTACTGTTTCAACCATAGCATGTGTGGAAACAAACCCAAGAACATCATGTAGGAAAATTGAAAGGGAAATGGGTGTTTCTAAATCAGCAGCTTCAAGAATATTGAAGCGTAATATATATCGACCCTATAAAAATAAAATTATACATAGTTTGTTTCCCGACGATTTTCAAAAAAGAAGGCGATTTTGTCAATGGTATCTTCGTAAATGTGCTGCTACTAACAATTTTGGAAATAACATTATATGGTCTGATGAAGTACTTGCTGGTCGAATGAAAATACCTATCAAACATACGAGGCGTCAACAAAGCCGTTATGGTTTGAATATTTGTTGCTACATTGTTGGTGGCCAATTTCAATACCATATTTTTGAAAACAATCATTCAGCTTGTCGGTATATTGAAATTTTGTATACCAACTTGCACGAATTACTGGAGGACATGCCTCTCGAAAAAAGACAAAAAGTGTGGTTCCCCGCACAACGCTATAATTACTCGTGATTATTTGAATAGAGAATATCTCAATAAATGGATGGGTACGTTTGGACCTGTTCAGTGGCGGCCTAGATATCCTGACTTGTCGATATTGGACTATTTCTTGTGGAATTTTTTGAAAGAGGAAATCTATAAAACCTAGAACCATAGTATTGAAGAGTTGCAAAATTCAATTGAAGCAGCATTTCGTAAAGTTAAGGCGGTTTATTTATTAAATTCTATTAAGTCTTTAATTAAACGATGCGAACTTTGTTTAAGAGAGAATGGAGGCCAGTTTGAACAATATCTCTGAATTATCACTAAATAAAACTATTGTAGTATTCCCATCTGTGTTCTAGTGTTTTATATATATTATGTGTGAGGGTGTGTGTAGGTGAGGGTGTGTGTGGTTGTGTGCGCATGCGTGCGAGTATGCGTGGGCGCGTACTTGAGTGTGTGTGTGTGTTTGTGAGGTGTGTGAGTATGTGTGTATTTGTGTATCCATATATGGATTATAGACTGTTTAAATGTGGATAGGATAGTATAATTTTCAATTTAAGATGTAGTTATATTAATTTTTGTAATATATGTAGTTATAAATACTCCCTGTATGTTTGTTGTGGTTTGTTTAGTATTCTTCTTAATCTTCTTTGGGTATTAAACCACTCATAGTTTTTAAAATTATCTTTATTAATAAAGATAATAATTATTAATAAAGATAATTTTAAAAACTATGAGTGGTTTAATACCCAAAGAAGATTAAGAAGAATATGTAGTTATGATATTGTATTCTTCTAGCTTTCAAACTTTGTTGTTTAGAGTGGTGTGGTACAATAATAAACTCTTGTTTTGTGTTTACCTTTTGTTTCGCGGCCAACTATAAATTACCAATACAATAAATTATTTTATTATACCAATAACATGGAATAAATCGGCCATTTGAAAAAATAATTATACTAAACTATATATTTTTGAAAAGCTGTCAAAAAGAGCTTTTACATAAAGCGACAACCGATTATGGTTTCCATTTAAAAAAATGCAAGTTTATATTATAACCTCAAAAGTATTATAAATATTAAATATTTGCGTACGTCACTCTATTCTACGTAAAAAACCGTATAAAAGACTGCTACAGTATTTTTGGATATTTTTGCAAACAAACGAGTTATGAGAATTAATAGAATTGTAAAAAATATCAATTTTTGGCTATAATTCGAAAACAAAAGAAGATCGCTCATTTGTGATTTCGCCATTGAATTGATCTCAAAAAGTTGGCACATGACTGCGCACACAGTTATATTGTATCTTTAATAACAACTAAGTTACCCATTTAATACATCCAATTTGGGACACACTGTACAATATGTACATTAAACAAAAGAATACAATTTTCCGTAGATAAAACTTTAATTTTATGCGAAGAAATACAGACACAGTGAGCGTGTGCAGCAAGTCAGCACATAAGCTCGGGATTCCCCGTGAGATGTGTACACAGCACACGTGTTCAATCACAGTAGCATTTAGTAGAGTGCAATAAAAACAAAAAAAAACTTATTTGGGAAACCGTGTAAAAGCGAGAACGTGTAAAACAAGTACCGTGTAAATCGGGGGATAGGTGTATGTCTTCTCTCCTGGGGGGTCAATTGCGAAACCATTTAGGGTTTTCTTTTCCTGCCAAAGGATAGCAGGAGAACATAATGCATAAGGGTTTTCTCTTTTGTAGGTCAAAGGAGTTTGATAGCGAAACCATCTAAAGAATTATTTTCCTGCTAAAAGGCATTGGGAGATCATAATGTGTAAAAGTCTTCTCTCTTGTGGGGCGAAAGAGTTATAGCGTAGCCATTTAAAGAATTTATTTTTCTGTCAAAAGATACAGGAGATCATAGTGTATCTTCTTTCTTGTAAGGCGAAGAGTTGCATTGTAAAACCATATAAAGAATTTCTTTTCCTGTCAAGAAGCATCAGGAGATCATAATATGTCTTATCTCCTGTAGGGGGAAGGAGTTCGATTGCAAAACCCTCTAAATAAATGCTTTGCCTGCCGAAAGGTATCAAAAGATCATAATGTGTAAGAGCTCTTTTTTTGTAGGTTGGCGGAGTTTTATTGCAAAACCATCTAAAGGTTTTGCTGCCAAAAGATAAGAGATCATAATATGTGTCATCTCTTGTAGGAGGATGGAGTACAATTGTGAAACCATTTAAGCATTTTCTTTTCCTGCCAATAGATAGCAGGAGAACATAATGCATAAGAGTCTTCCTTTATATAGTGTGGAGTTCAAGTGCAAAACCATATAAAGCATTTCTTTTCCTGCCAAGTGATCATAATATGCAAGTCTTTCTTATAAGGTGAAGCAGTTTAATTGCGAAACCTTCTAGAGAATACCTTTTCCTGCCAAAAGGTTGAAGAGCCTTCTTTATTTTAGGACAATGGTGTTTCATTACAAAACTATGTAAAGTATTTTTTCCGGCCAAAAGGTGTCGAGAGATCATAATGTGTGTCTCCTTTCTTATAGGACAAAGGAGTTCGATTGCCGAACTATCTAAAGTAAATCTTTTCCTGCCTGATGGTATCAGGAGTTCATAAAATGTGGGATTCTTTTTTCTTATGGGGACAAGTTGTTCAATAGCAAAAGTATTTGTAGGATTTCTTTTTTATAAAAAATGTGTCATCATACTGTGTCTTTTTTCTGGTAGGGTAAAAAGTTTGATTACAAAACCATTTCCAGCCAAGAGGGATTAGGGTATCATAAAGGATATTAGTCCTATTTCTTGTATTATAACATTGGTCTATTGCAATTCATCTAAAGGATTTCTCTTCCTGCCAAAAAATATCAGGAGGTGGCAAGAACTAATATTCCTCGTTCTTGTACGGAAATTATTGTCTGTTTATTGAAAAACCATCTATAGGATATCTGTTCCTACCAAAAGTATCAGGAAAAATAAGGGATATTAGTCACCTTTGTTGTAAGCTGATAATAATTTATTGCTAAATTGTACAAAGGGTTTCATCTCAGACCAAGAGATATCAGGAGATCATAAGCGATTCTGATTCTTTTTCGTAGGGTGATGGTCTATTACCAAATTATCTAAAGGATTTTTTTTTGGCAAAAGGTATCGGGAGTTCATAAGGTATATTAGTCCTCTTTCTTGTATGGCAATGGTGGTTTATTGCTGTCCATCTATTGATTCCTTTTCCTGTCAAAAGTTACCAGGAGATCATCAGGAATGTTAGTCTTCTTTCTTGTACGACAATGTTTACATGTTGCAATCTATCTAAACGATTTTATTTCCTGCCAAGAAGTATCAAGAGATCATTAGGAATATTATTCCTCTTTCTTGTAAGGTGATGGTATTCTGCTGCAAAATCAGTTGATGAATTACTTTTCCTGCCAGAAAGTATCAGAAGGTCATAAGCGCTAATATTCCTCTTTCTTGTAATGTGATGGTGGTATATTGCAAAACTAACTAAATGATTTCTTTTACTAACAAAAGGTATTAGTAGGTCAGAAAGTTTATTAAACCCTTTTCTTGTAAGACGATGGTGATCTATCACAAAATCATCTGGAGGATTACATTTCCGGCTGTTATGTATCAATCGGTCATAAGTAATATTAGTCCTTTCTCTTGTAGGGTGATGGTGGTCTATTGCAGAATCAACTAAAAAATTTCTACCAATTTTCTACCAAAAGGCATGAGTCATAGGGTATATTAAGCATCATTCTAGTAAGACAATGGTGGTGTATTGCAAAAGCATCTAAATAATTTTTTCTTGCCAAATGGTATCAGGAGGTCATAAGGAGTTATCAGGCTTTTTCTTGTAAGGCGATGGTGGTCTATTCCAAAACCATATGTGGAACTTCTTTTCCAGCCAAAGGGAATCAGGAGATCAGAAGGGATATTAGGCTGTTTCTTGTAAGGCGATAGTGGTGAATTGCAAAAGCATATAAATGATTTTTTCCTGACAAAAGGTATCAGGAGATAATAAGAGATATTAATCCTCTTTCTTGTATGACAATATTGGTCAATTCATTTTATCTAAAGGATTTCTTTTCCTGCAAAGCGTATCAGGTGGTCATAACGGATATTATTGCTCGTTCTTGTAAGGAGATGGTAGTCTATCATAAGCGATATTAGTCCTCTTTTTTTGTAGGGTGATGGTGGTCTATTGCCAAATCATCTAAAGGATTTTTTCCTGCCAAAAGGTGTAAGGAGTTTGTAGGAGATATGCCCTCTTTCTTGTACGACGATGGTAGTTTATTGTAATCTATCTATTGATTTCTTTTCCTGTCAAAGGGTATTAGGAGATCATCTGGAATATTAGTTTTCTTTCTTATATGGCACTGTTCACCTGTTGCAATCCATCTAAAATATTTTATTTTCTGTTGAAAGGTATTAGGAAATTGTAAGGGATATTATTCCTCTTACTTGTAAGGCGATGGTGTTTTATTGCAAAATCAGTTGAAGCATTTCTTTTCTTGCTAAAAAAGGGCAATGCTGTTCTATTGCAAAACCAAATGATTTGTTCTCTGGCCAAAAGGCACGAAGAGATATTAGCCCTCTTTCTTGTAAATCGAAGGTGGTGTATTGTAAAATCATCTGGAGGATTACTTTTTCTGCCGAAAGATATGTCGTTCATAAGGAATATTAGTAGTAGATTCGTTTTCCTGATGAAAGATATCAGTAGATCATAAGGTATATTAGACCTCATACCTGTAAGGCGATGGTTGTCTATTGCAACTCCATCTAATTTTTTTCTTTCTAAAGGGTATCAGGATGTCGTAAGGGATATAAGTACTTTTTCTTGTAGCACTAGGGTGGTCTATTCCAAAATAATCTGTAGAATCTCTTTTCCAGCCGAAAGGGATTTGGAGATCATATGGGATATTGGTCCTTTTTCTTGTATAGCGACGTTGATCTATTTATTTATCTAATGGAATTTCTTTTTCTGCCAAAACGTATCAGGGAGTCATAATGGATTTTATTGCTTGCTCTTGTAAGGAGATGGCAGTCTATTTATTGTAAAATCATATAAAAAAATTTCTTTTTCTGCCCATAGGTAGCAGGAGACATAAGGGATATTGGTCTTCCTTTTTCTAAGGCGACAATAGTCTATTACAAAATCGTACAAAGGATTTTTTTCTGTCCAAAGGTATCAGGAGATCATAAGCGATATTAGTCTCTTTTTTGTAGAGCGGTGGTGGTTAATTGCCAAACCATTTAAACGATTTCTTTTCCTGTTATAAGTTATGCGAAGATCATGAAGTATATCAGTCCTATTTCTTGTAAGGCGATGATAGTCTATTGCAAAGTCATCTGAAGGCTTTCTTTTCATCTTGAAAGGTATTAGGAGTTCATAAGAAATATGTCTTTTTCCTTGTAGAGCTATGGTGGTTTATTTCAAAACTACATAAAAGCGTTCTTTTCTTGTCAAAAGATTTCAGGAAATCATGAGGGACACAATATTTTCTTGTAAGTACGATGGTAGTCTTTTTCAAAACCGCCTAAATGATATATTTTTCTGCCAAAAGGATCATAAGCGAGATTAGTTCTGTTTCTTGTACGGTGATTGCTATAACATCTATGTCGTTCATAAGGAATATTAGTAGTGGATTTGTTTTCCTAATGAAAGATAGCAGTAGATCGTAAGGTATATTAGGCCTTTTTTCTGTAAAGTGATGGTAGTCTATTATTGCAACGCCATCTATTTTTTTTCTTTCTAAAGGATATAAGGATGTCATAAGGGATATTAGTACTCTTTCTTGTAACGCTATGGTGGTCTATTCCAAAATAATCTGTAGAATCTCTTTTCCAGCCGAAAGGGATTTGGAGATCATATGGGATATTAATTCTTTTCTTGTATAACGACATTGGTCTATTTATTTATCTAAGGGGATTTCTTTTTCTGCCAAAACGTATCAGGGAGTCGTAATGGATATTATTGCTCGCTCTTGTAAGGAGATTGCAGTCTATTTATTGTAAAATCATACAAAGAATTTCCTTTCCTGCCAAAAGGTAACAGGAAACATAGGGGATTTTGGTCCTTCTTTTTCTAAGCCGATAATAGTCTGTTGCAAAATTGTACAAAGGATTTCTTTTTCAGTCCAAAGGTATCAGGAGATCATAAGAAATATTAGTCTCTTTCTTGTAGAGCGGTGGTGGTTAATTGCCAAACCATTTAAATGATTTCTTTTCCTGTTATAAGTTATCCAAAGATCATGAGGTATATCAGTCCTGTTTCTTGTAAGGTAATGATAGTCTATTGCAAAATCCTCTAAAGGCTTTCTTTTCGTCTTGAAAGGTATTAGGGGTTCATAAGAAATATCAGTCTTCTTCCTTGTACGGCTATGGTGATTTATTTCAAAACTACCTAAAAACTTTCTTTTCTTGTCAAAAGATTTTAGGAAATCATAAGGGACATTATATTTTCTTGTTAATGCGATGGGGGTCTATTTCAAAACCACTTAAATGATATATTTTCCTACTAAAAGGATCATAAGCGAAATTAGTTCTCTTTTTTGTAATGTGAGTGCCAAAACATCTAAAAAATTTCTTTCCTTGCCAAAGATATCAAAAGATTATAAGGAATATTAGTCTTCTTTCTTGTAAGGCATTGGGGGTCTATTTCTAAAACATCTACGAGATTTTCTTTCCTGTCAAAAGATATAAGGAGTTCATATGAGACGTTAATTCAACTGATTAGTTTCTCTAACATTGAAATATTGAATAAACATTTCTTTTATGGACTGTGTACTGATGATACATTATAACAAGTTTTCCGTATTTTTAATTAAAAGGAGAATTCATATCTGTGGTTAATTAACACTTTGCTTTACTATCATAATAGCAAACGAAATGGATTTTTAAATTTTTAAAACAATGTTGTCATTATGCAAATTCACTACAAATAATTTTAAAATATGATAATTACAATTTTGCTTATACGTATACGAAAAACTATAATATACAGATTAAAAAGCGTGTTCAAAATTCCGTAAAAGCATCGGAAAAGAATTATTTTTGCATTTGTCTATTTTTAAAATAAGGTAAAAAATGATTCGGTTTCTGATGGTTCTAGAATCATTTGTCTATGACATTTGTATCTTATCAATCAAATGGCAAATTATCGACGGGCTGTAATTTACTGCGTAGTGTTTATAGGTTAGGTGAACTTTTTGTGGTTGTTATTTGATTCATAACCGAAAATTAGTTAAAATAGACTTAATTTTATTTCGTTTCTTAATCTCTATGTTTACATCGTTTTCAGGAATAATGTAATTTTTAAATTACTTAAACTCGTTTTCGTTAGTTCTATGTTCGACATTTTATTTGGCAGATAGTTACACAAATTAAATATACGTTAGAACAATCTTATTGTACTAGCACTAAATGGCTAACCGTGGAGGTTACTCTAGTGCAGAAGACTTTGATGGATTTTTATCTGTAAATATGAGATATTATTAAGGTAATGTATTCTATACAACTTCCTCCTAGGATAGCTCTGAAGATGAAGAACCAGGCAGACCAGATTTAAATGCTGAAGTTCAAAAACCTATAAAGCTTACATTGGAGCAAAAACTGAACAACCTCTATTTTTCAATTACGAGTGGGTTCTTGACCGATGTTATTTCGGCTATAGATGATGGTATTGATGTTAATGTTAAATTAAAGGAAGGATGGACTCCCATTTTAGTGGCTGCATTAGTGGGAAATGCAGAAATAGCATTGGAATTAATAAATAGAGGTGCTGATTGCAATGTAGCTATAGGTAATTATATAGTATCCGTAAGTTTGTTACCTTGTGACTTTATGTACAATTGTAGCTTGTAGTGTCTGCAAATATAGGTAGATTCAATGTTTTATTTTTTACTTCTATCATGCTGCTAATAATGTTTAAGTTAATTTTTGGGTACGGTATGGTCTCAAATTATATTAAAAAATATGGAAAAACGTAGAAAGGCCTGCTATAAAAAAATTTGCGGAAAAATCAGAATTTAAAAAAAAAAATAAAGTTTTTTGTAACAGGTGAATAACTATTTTCGTACATGTACGTTATCGATTAACCTGTCAAATTAAATTAAAAAATATGAAAATGACTCTGAAAGGCATGCTTTTAAAAATACAACAAGAAGAATTGTGAAAAAATCAAGAATTTTAAAAAATAATTAAAAGCAAACGATCGGGAATTCTAAAAAAATTAAAAACAAAAATATATATTGAAGTCAGTCATTCATTTTCAAAGTCAATCATCGATCACTGATTTTTGCCTTGACACTAATTTCGCACCAATATAGCTTTGGATATTTTTCTTAGTAGTAAAACATTACTAACGGTACTTAACCCCAACACTATTTTTGCATTTGCTCGTGATTTTCTTCTTAGTAGTAAATAATGTTGAGGTTTCAATTTAGGTTAATAGTCTAAGCGTTTTAATACTAAGATGAAGTCTGACAAAAATCTAATTAAATTTAAGCATACTCTGAGTAATGTAACCTGGCCAGATTTTGAAAGACATGATGTTAATGAAGCTTTCGAAAATGTTATACAAATCCTTTTGCATCAATTAAATATCCATTTGCCATGTAAAGTGTTTTTAAAAAAAAAGCAAAATATAAAATGTAGGAATAAGCAGTGGGTGACTCCAGAATTAACAGTAGAGAAAAAAAGAGTTTTATACCTGTTTTGGTTAAACAGAAGAATCAACACTAATGAATCAAGGTTGCCTTATAAATCTAGACTTAAAACATATAAACAAAAAGTTAAGGATACTAAAATAAAATATTTTACTTCAATAATTAAAACTGCAAACAATATAACCAAGGCAACTTGGATGATTGTTAATACTAAACTAGGCAAACTTAAAAACAATGACATAAATTTAACCCTTAATGTTAAAGGTGTTGATCATAATAATGGAGAAATGATAGCCAATACATTTGCAAGATATTTTGCTGATATAGCAAATCTAACTGTTCTTAACGATCTTGGATCAAACCTTTCTCTTCCTCCGACAACTTTTGTTGGAAATGTTAGTACCTCATTCTTTCTTTATGAAACATGAGATAGAGTTAATTAATGTCATTCAAGAGTTAAAAAATACTAAAACTGCAGGTACTGACGACTTAACTAGCTTCATTGTAAAACACATTGTAATAGAAATAATTAACCCACTTAAAGCTTTAATAAATAGCTCATTTCAACATGGGGTATTTCCAAATTGCTTAAAAATTAGTAAGGTTACGCCCATTTTTAAGAAGGGTAATGCTAAAGATGTAAGTAATTACCGTCTGATATCCATCATTAGTGTTATTTCAAAAATCATGGCAAAAATAATCAGTAGACTCATTGTTACATTTCTTGATAAATATGGTATTATTCATAGTTCACAACATGGGTTTGTTAAAAGTAAATCAACAGCTACTGCTGCTTTTCAGTTGGTTAAAAATATATTCACCAAGAATTAGAAAAAGGCAATTTTGTCGTCACTTTATTATTTGACCTAACAAAAGCTTTTGACATAGTACATAAAAATATTTTAGATGGTAAACTGGCGGCTATCGGTATCCATGGTAAACTACAAAATTGGATATATTCCTACTTGAGTGATCGGAAACTTCAAGTTAAATATCAGCATCTATTGTCGTCTTCCTACAATGTGGATCTTGGAGTTGGACAAGGATCTATATTAGGGCCATTGCTGTTCGTACTATTTATCAATGACTTACCTAATCATATTGTAAATGGACAAACAGTTTTGTATGCAGATGATACCACTATAACAGTCTCTGCTTCTAATATTAATGACTTGGAAATTAAAATTAAAGCAGTCATAGACGAAATGGCCTCTTGGTGTCATAGAAACAGATTAGTCCTAAACAATTCAAAAACTACAATTATTAACTTTTACAATATAAGGTCAAATCACCATCAGTTAAACACACATCAAACCATACCTTTTCAAAACAAAGTTAAGTTTTTAGGCTTTCATCTAGATAGCACTTTATCATGGATGGACCATATTGAATTTGTTTGCAAGCAATTAAATAAAGCATTTTACGTAATTTTACAGTTGCGTGACTGTCTTGACCGATCAGGTTTAATGAATATCTACTATGGATTAGCTTATGGTGTTCTTATCTGGGGTAAGGCAGCATAAACACATAGAATCTTTGTTTCTCAAAAGCATATTTTAAGACTTATCTTTAACCTGAAAAGTAGAGAATCGTGCAAGATCACATTTATAAATAATCAGATTCTAACTTTTCCTTCGGTATATATCTTAGACAATCTATTATTTGTAAAGAAAAATCTCTCATTCTTTTCAACTGTTGGTAGCCAACATACACACAATACAAGACACAGAGGATGTCTACTTATTCCTTCACACAACACTAGTTTATTCTAAACTTCTCCATTTTATAATTGTATTATTTTATATAATGCATTACCGATAAAGCTCAAAAAAATAACTGAATATAAAGCATTCAAGTCTAAAGTTAAAAGGTTTTTAATTGTTAATGCCTTCTATAAAGTTGTAGATTATTTAAATCACGATTTGGGAACTTTTCAGTAATTGCTCTTTAAACTACAATAGATACATCTTTCTACTAATTTTAAGTGATATTAATAATATTATTTTTATATACTAAATACTCTATTATATAACTAAAATATATTATTTTTAAGTTTTAACAATAAACTTTAACTAGTCACAATGTGATCATATATTTAGCTTTAGATATATAAAACTGTATTACGTATTATCCATTGACTTTCCATATTATGTACAATGTTATGTACCATAATGGTGAATAAATTCTATTCTATTCTATTCTATTCTAACATATGCGAAAATAGTGTTGAGGCAAAAATGGTATTGAGGTTTCAACGCAGGTTAGTAGTCGAAATGTTTTAATACTAAGATAAAATAATTGAAAGGGTACATTTGCAAAAATAGCGTTAAGGCGAATGTGATGTTAAGGTTTCAACTTAGGTTAGTAGTAGGAATGTTTTACTACTTATACAATATAATCAATAACGTACATGTGCGAAAATAGTGGTTTGCCTGTCACGAAAAGAAAATTTTTTATTTTAAAATACCAGATTTTCAGCAAATTTTTCTGTTATGTAATAATAGCGGTTTATAATATTAAATATGGTCAGTCGTTCATTTTTAAAGTCAATTTATGAATTTTGCTTTGCCTTGACACTATTTTTGCACATATTTCGCTTTGGATATTTTGCTTAGTAGTAAAACATTACAACAACTAACCTAGATTGAAACGTCAACATTATTTTCACCTCAAAACTGTTTTTGCACTTGTACCAATTAATTATTTTGTCTTAGTAGTAAACACATTTTGACAACTAACCTAAGTTGAAATCTCAACACTTATTTTCTCCTTAGCACTATTTTTGCACATCTACCCAATCGATTATTTTATCTTAGTAGTTAAACATTTTGACAACTAACCTAAGTTGAAACCTCAACACTATTTTCGCCTCAACTTTGACACAATGTAATACTTCGCCCTCCTTCCCTGACCTAAGTAGCAGTCAAAGAAACAAGTAACGAGTTACCTAATACCTGTATAATCGAATGCCAACTTTATATCACTTTTTATGGTTCAAAATTGCAATACAAGGGTCCACTTACCTATTCCAATAGTCTTTACTCTACTTTCCTCAAACGCCTTGGTACGGTTTAAATTTTCATTACACTTCAAATTAATTTTATTGCAAACACTTATCTTACATACATGTTATTTACAAGAACTTAATTCATTTTGGCTTTGGTATTATAAATTTTTAATTGTGTATTTCTTATTTGAAAATATAAACAGCATTAATTACAATAACTTTCATTCTGACCAATTGAATTCATCTAGTAATTTGTTGTTTTGAAACTTCATCTTAATTGAAATAATATCTATTATTGATTATTGTTTATTAAGAAAATAAGTTGGCAGTTTTGATGTGATTGATTTGAAAGAATAAACACAGGTCTGCATTCAGGGAATTGATAGTTATTTAGAACTTGAATGCATTACATTCTAATAAATATATCTCAAAATAAAAAAGGATATATCATGAAATTAATTTTAAATGTTATGGAATTGTTACATGTACCTAACAAGAATTCTTTTGTTTTAAAAGGAGTTACTCAATGTTATAATTGTTTAGCATGTGAAATGCTGCCCTGTCTTATTGATTTTTAATTATTGAAATTTAATCTCTTTATATTGCATTCCTGTTTTGATTTGGATTATCTGAGAAGAAGGTATTCCCTTTCTGATTGTTTTTGAACAGCTTGGTTAAAGCATGGTGTATGCTAGTGCGAATTTTCTGACTATATCAGAGTAAGAGAAAGTCATCCAAAATATTGGGATTTATCGCCTGGCATAACGAGAAAGAATATTGCTGAAGAGTAGAATATTTTTTGGAACAGTTGAACTGGATTTTATATTTCAATCTTGCTTGTTTGTTAGCACATGGTCGCGTACATTATTTGTTATATATTTCTTTCATCCTGGTTTCCAGGGTAAGTAAATCCTTAAGTAAATTAGAAAAATTAAACACAATTATTATTACAGATTTTTATTCTTATTTTTATTTCATTTTCATTTTTGTTTGGAGTCTTGTCCTTGTCTTGGGTATATGTTGTACAATAAGAAACCATTTTGGACCGGAGTTTAAAGGCTGCAAGTGGTGGTTGCAGAAATGTTAAGTATGCTGATGGCGTGCCGTTCCATGTCATGTGTATCTAGATGAGTATAACTAATTAGGATTTGTAGTTAAAGTGTGGATCTCTAACACGTAAATGACTTATTTTTGTGGAAGTTAAATTGGGATTCAGGGTGTATTAAATTAGTTTAAGTATTAGAATATCATTCTTGTTCAGTTAAAACGGAAACGAATTAATCTATATATTATATGTGATTTATATGTCAATTGTGAGCTTCGAGCAATTGCTTAAAGTGGAACAAGAAACGGCTTCCTTAAAATTTGTGTTAAGACCCGTAAACCAAATTACTAGTTTACGGTTATGTTTGTAAATTATTTAAATTGGGAAATAGTTAATATTAAAGAAAAAATCTTTGTGTGGCATTATTCTTTTAATTAAATATTAGGCCAACCTACGAATTACAACAATTTCAGGTATGAGGCGAGGCAGATAAATTTAGATTTCTGTCACCACGTTTTACCTTGAATTTATGAGATGGAAGAAAATAAGCAAAGCTTTCCGGAAAATATTTTTGAGAATTTTGTTAGACAACACTCGAGTTCTAATAATTTAGCTGCAGGCGTAGATCCACAAAATCAAGTTCTACAAAATAATGCATTTAATATAAACGAGTTATTGACTTCAATGAACCAGGTTATTATGCAAAATGCTATGGTATTGCAAGTCCAACAACATGACTTTACAACAAAACCAGCGGAATTATGCGGTTATACCTGATTTTTCAAAATCCATTTCAACTTTTACGGGCGATGACCTTACAAAAAGTAAAAATTGGTTAGAAACAGTTGAAAGTGCAGCAACCCTGCACCACTGGCCGCCGGAATTTATTATGGAAACCGCTAGATCAAAACTAACTGGAGCAGCATTACATTGGTACGAGGCAAATTGAAGCGATATGCAAAATTGGGATCAATTTCGCACAGAATTTGAGAATACTTTTATACCACAGAGAAATTTAACTTCGCTTTGAAAAGCAATGTCAAATTGTAACCAGAAGCCAGCCGAAGATTTAAGTACTTATTATCATGAGAAAATTGGATTATGTAAAGGTCTGGGGCTCAGTTTTGCAGAACAAAAAGAACAAATCATTATTGGATTGCAGTCACGAGAACTTGCCAGTATGATGTTAACAAAGGATCATTTAAATGGGAACGAGTTATATCACGACTTAATAAATTATGACAGAATTGTGAATGAAAGGCGTAATAAATCATCAAGCAGCAACTTAAATACAAGAAAGCCTCGTTTTGTTTCAAATCAGTGTACCTCATTTAATTCTTGCACCGTACGAAACTATAACATGCCTCCAACGTCGTATAGTTTGAAATGTTATAACTGTTTGGGAGAAGGCCATACAGTGTTGTCCTGTCCTAAACCAAAGAGAGAAAAGGGTTCATGCTTTACGTGTGGTTCCTTGGATCATCAGCAACGTTCCTGTCCACAACGCACTACTAACTATCACAGCCGTTTCAGTGGTATGAACACAAACGTACACAGCCAACGTAGTGGAAGTAGCATCAATACACAGGCTCAACTGCAAGTAACAGGCAACAACAGCACAAACCTAGTTGATGTAGTACCTTCCTATCAGATAGATTTAGAATTAAGTGTAGGAGATAATCTTCTTAAAATTTCACCAATCTTGGACACTGGTAGTCCTATTTCACTTTTATGTAAGTCTTTGATTCCAGAAAATTTAATTAACAAGAACATTGATGTACAATGTTTTCAGGGTATAAATAATTCTGTTTTAGATGTTTTAGGGAAATTTAATACCAAAGTGATTTTAGATAATAATTTAAGTCTTAACTGTTGATTTTCATGTTGTGCCAGATCACACAATGAGATATGCTTGTTTTTTAGGGCGAGATTTTATTGCTGAAAACAATCTCACTGTAATGTTTGGAGAAAAAGTTAAAATTCTACAAGCTAATAATTTTGAAAATAAACTTTTGCACATAGATATAGATAATTCTGATGGAAAAGAACTGAATATTAATCCTGATCTAGATCCTAACCTTAGACAACACTTTGGTAAAGATTTTAATCAGTTTGTGTGTGCTGAAAGACCAAAAAATCCAGTAATTAACTATCAAATGAAAATTCGATTAAAACCCAACCAAGAACCATTTTATTACAGACCGAGGCGTCTTTCGTTTGTAGAAAAAGAACAAGTTAATAAGATTACAGATGATTTATTATCGCGAGGTATTATTCAGCACAGCGATTCTGAATATGCTTCACCCATTGTATTAGTGCCAAAACGGGATGGTAGTTTACGCATGTGTGTTGATTTTAGAAAATTAAATCAGATTACTTTAAGGGATAATTTTCCAGTACCGCCGTTAGACGATCAGGTTGAACAACTTACGAACAAATCTTGGTTTACACGATTAGATTTAAAAGATGCATTTTATTATGTTAGTGTGCATCCGGAGTCGGTAGGACTTACTTCTTTTGTAACTCCTAATGGCTAATTTGAGTACCTTAAAATGTCTTTTGGGCTGAAAAATAGTCCGGCCAATTGGTGCAGGTTCATCAATATAATTTTTTGTGACCTTGTTGATCAAAAATTAGTTTTGATCTATTTTGACGATTTATGTATCGTTACTGAAACTTTTCGAGAAAACTTGGAAGTGCTGAACTTAGTTTTTGACCGTTTAATTCAAAATAAGCTTGAATTACGAATAGATAAGTGCTTGTTCGTTTATTTTACTACACAATATTTAAGATACATTATTAGTAGCACTGGGATTAAGCCATCGTTATCAAATCTAGAAGCAGTTAGGGAATTTCCTGTTCCGAAAACTTTTAATGATGTAAGAAGTTTCTTAGGCATAACATCATACTTTAGGAAATTTATACGAGATTATGCATTAATTGCCAGCCCTTTGTACAATTTGCTTAAAAAAGATGTTACGTTTAAATTTCAAGCTGAAGAGCTTGCTTCATTCGAAAGATTAAAATTGCTACTCATAAGCGAACTAGTTATAGCTATTTATAATCCTCATACAGAGACCCAATTACATTGTGACGCTTCAAGTCATGGTTTCGGCAGCATTTTACTCCAAAAGCAAAAGGATAATAAATTTCATCCTGTTTTTTATTTTTCCAAGCAAACCAGTCCGAGTTAAAATAAGATGCACAGTTACGAGTTAGAAATGTTATGTATTGTCTATTCTTTAAGAAGATTTCGTGTGTACCTGCAGGGTATAGAATTCAAAATTTTTACCGATTGCGATAGCATAAAGCTAGCACTCAAAAAAAAGGAAATCAATCCTAAAATTATGCGTTGGGCATTAGAACTGCAGAACTATTGTTATAGTATTGAGCATAGAATAGCAGATGGTATGAAACATACAGACTGTTTAAGCAGGTATTTCGTACTTGTCATTGACGATAATTCTTTTGAACGCAACTTGAGTATAAAACAAAATTGTGATCCAGAAATTTTAAAGATAAGGGATTCTCTTTTCAAAACCGAGAGTAAATTATTCAAAATTAGAAATGGCCTAGTTTACAAGAAAACTGATAAAGGCAAATTGTTGTTTTATGTTCCTCTTTCAATGGAAAATAGTGTGATTCGGACATACCACTACGAATTAGGTAATGTTGGGGAAAGTAAATGTTTAGAGGCAATTAAAAGGACAATTGGTTCCCAAAATTGAGACAAAAAATTAAAGATTACATCGGTAACTGTCTTAGGTGTATTAGTTATTCTCCTTTAACTGGCAAACCTGAGGGATTTCTACATCCTATATCCAAGGGAGACCTACCTTTCAAAATTTTACATACTGACCATTACGGGCCACTCGAGAAAACGCAGTTTCAACATAAATATGTACTTTTAGTAGTTGACGGTTTTACGAAATTTACAAAACTCTACCCATGCACTAGTACTGAAACTAAACCAGTGGCAAAACATTTAGATTCTTACTTCAAACATTATTTTAAACCTCTGAGAGTGATTTCCGATAGGGGTAGTTGTTTCACGTCCCAAGAATTTAGCGAGTTTATGGAAGCTAATGAGATTCATCATACACTTATAGCTACAAGTGTTCCACGAGCAAATGGGCAGGTAGAGGTATTTAATAGGTCCTTGAACACTATGTGTAGAAAAACAGCCGACGACAAACACAAGTGGGATACAGTTCTATACAAAATTGAATTTTCAATGAATAACACAATTAATCGATCTACTGGGTTTAGCCCAAGTATGCTTTTATTTAGAGTACAACAGAATTAGATTTTATGTTCATTAGGTATGTTTTCCTAGTCTGGACAACGTAATCTTTACCTATCAGTTTGTACTATTATGTTTATGATAATTGATTATGTTAGATTCCCAAATTATGTGCAATGATTAGGAAATATTTGAAGTTTTTATGTTTATGCTACCTTATGAGTGAATTATTTGGTATTTCTGTATTTTATGATGATGATTATGGCTTTTTGAATATTGTTATGATTTAGGACATCAGGTGAGATGCTTATGTTATCATAAAATTTAAGTGCTTATGTTTTATGACCCGAAAAAGGACTACTTGATAAGACAAATGTAAACGCACAGTAATTAATAGTATTGTTGAAATGTATTGTTTAATTAATTATATAGTTTGCATACCTTAAATGATTGAGGTCAATCATTAACGTCAGGTTAGGCCGAACTGTGGTAATCTTGTAATTTAAATTTGAATTTGGCGCCATTAGTTCCCAGCAGTTAAGATAGAGGCAGGTTATGTTATTATTCTTGTTATTATGTTTACAGGTGTGGTGAAAAGATCGTTTCTAGTTTACGGTTATGTTTGTAAATTATTTAAATTGGGAAATAGTTAATATTAAAGAAAAATCTTTGTGTGGCATTATTCTTTTAATTAAATATTAGGCCAGCCTACGAATTACAACAACTCGAAGACTCTAATGGACCCATATGATTGATGTGATACACATCTAACGGTATCTCTTTTGTGATGGGATTTAGGAACCCATCCTTTTTCCCTTTCTTTTTGTTACCCAATATACAGGAAACATAATTAGTAATAACATTATTAATTTTAGCTTGCAACTCTTGAATAAAATATTCCTTCTCAGTTAGTTCCTTGATTTTTTTAGCACCAAAGTGTCCTCTATCATGCGAATTTTTAATCACTTCCAAATGCATCCTTCTTGGTATTACGAGCAACTCATAACCATCCTTATATTTATATAAAATATTATTTTTTTGGAAATATCCGTTATATTAGTCACGAATACCTAAGATTTCTTTAATAGTCTTCACTTCGTCATCTTCATCTTGTGCCTTTCTCACTCTAGACATTAAAGAATCTTCGATCACCATAACAGGATATCGGCTTAATGAATCAACATGCCTCATCCTGCTTCCAGTTCTATGCTCGATAACATAGTCAAAATCTTCTAATCTAATTACCCATTTAGCTACACGTGGAATCAATTCTCATTTATTAATAGTCTTAGTAAATCCGTCACGGTCTGTTACAATCTTAAACTTTCGACCAAGCAAATAAACACGAAATTTCTTAACCGCTTCAACAACTGCTAATGCTTCAAGTTCATAGCTAGAATACTTTCGTTCTAAATCCGTCGTCTTACGACTCATATAATATACGGGGTGCATCTTATTATCAAAAGAGCATTTTTGCAAAAGCACAGCACCAAATCCGTCAATACTAGCATCAGTATGCACTTCAATTTCATCCTGGGGTTTATAAATTTTAAGCACAGGATTGCTACTCAATGCCTGTTTCAGTTGTTCTACGGCACATTTCTCTTTTTCGCTGAAATGGAATGTTTGTCCCTTTGAGCATATCGGTTAATGGGTTAGCTAATCTCGAATAATTGGGAATAAATTTCCTGAAATATCCTGTCAGGCCAAGGAAGCTCTGTACTTCTTTAATCGTCTTCAACTCAAGAAACTTCATCACAGCAGATGTTTTTAATGAACTCGGGTATAACTTGCCATTTTCAATAACATGACCAAGGAACTCAACACGTCGATGAAGAAACTGACATTTTTTAAAGTTTATATCCAGCCCATATTCTGACGCAATTAGTAAAGTAGCTTTTAATTTTTTAACGTCATCGCTTTCATTCCCGGCAGGAATTATTAAATCGTCCATGTAAGGTAAAACAATCCATTCTTTCATAAAATCTCTAAAAACTGCATTCACAAATCTCTGAAAAACAGCAGGTCAATTACACAAACCGAACGGCGATTTAAGAAAACAATATTGTCCCGTTCTGCAAAAGGTAAACGTCTAGGCCGACAAAAGACTGGCGCATCAGTTAAAACAGTAATTCTAATCTTAACTGCTGTCGATTTAGATTTCATGGGACGGTAATTTCGAACCACATTTAAAACTTCCGTTCTCGTTTTTTTACTAGATTCACTACTGATGTCTATGGAATCGTGCATTTCATCTTCTACTAATATGTGCATAACCTCAGTTATATTTTCTTACCCCTCAGGTTTTATTAGTTTTATTTGGCTATTTTTGATTAAAACAGTGGCTTCATTCAACAGCTTTTGACCAATAATGATATCGACATCCATATCGTTTTGAATAAAGTATATATTCGTCGAAAAGTCTAATTCGTCTATCTGAACTTGGTAGGAATTCCAACCCAATGGCTGTATCGAATTTCCACTAAATACTTTTAATAATTTGGATGATTCGTTCAATACAAGTTTGCCTAATTTATTACATAAAGACTTGTTTGCGACATTAACAACACTGCCCGTATCAATTAAGGCGTTACACAAGTAACCATTTACGGAAACTACTTTCTGATAAGCACCTTTTTTCTCATTAGGACAATCCGTCGCCTTATGTCCAAAATTCTCGCACTTAAAACATTTAAGACCCTTAGACTTGTGCTCACAATCAACTGAACGATGCCCAAGATCACCACAATTGAAACATCTTATCTTTATAAATGTTTTATTTCTGTTATTATCACCAGTACTTTTATTTTTATCAAATAATCTTGAAGGCGTTTTAATTTCTTTTGGTTGTGATTTCTTAATTTTTTCGTACACGAGTAGTTGTTCTTTAAATTGACTAATACTTTTGGCACCACATAGTACCACTTTATTAACCCCATCGTCTAAAATTCCATCAATACAATATTGTATTACGGATTCGGCTTCTAAATTTCCTTTCGACGCAATTTCTTTCATCGCCAAAAAGTATTCATGAACCGTTTCATCTTTCTTTATCGTTCGTTTAGAAAGTGTTTTATGGATATTGGCACTCGTAACTTTTAAGGCAAATTCATTTTTTAATGCTCGCTTTAGCTTCGACCAAGTATTAAGTCCAGTTTCACCTTGTACGAATAACTTTGCGAAGCCCGTCAAACATTTTTTAGCATACAAGAAAGTTTGTAGTTTGTCTAACCCGAAAAGCTGTGCAGCTTCGTCACAATCTGCTATCCGCTTTTCGACCGGATAATTGTCTTTTCCAGAAAAGGATCGTATAGCGCCTTCAATATCACGAAACGACAACAAAAAGCGCGGCTTTGTTGATTACAAGGTTCGATTCGCGTCGTCGTTAGAAGTGTCTTCGTTTCCGTTAGCATTAACTTCATGTGGTTCCTCAATATCGTCTTTGTCGTCATCGTCTTTTGCCAATGAAAAATCACATCAAAGCTTGCATATAGAATCAACAATTGCGTCTTTAGTCCAGTCACTGTCTAATCTTAATACGTCATAGGCTAAAGCTAAATTGCCCGCAGTAACACTTCTGATTATTTGCACGGTTTTAATTTTGTATTCGTCAGAGTCAATTTCAGACTCAAAACCAGTAAAGTTTCTTAATCTACTTCGACTGCCGCGATCACCGTCATTATTAAAAACAATTCTATGTACAGCACGAATTGCTTGCACTGAAGAATTATTTATTTTCTTTGCAATAATCGGATTATCGTTCAAATGTGCTATCATAAAATTGAAATAATAAAGTTTTGAACGTACCTTAATAGTGCCTCTTGTTTTTATAAACAGAATTATTTCCTGAACTTACTGAAGTGCAAATAAAAGTGGGACGTCCAACTACTGCCTGTGGTATGCAGCTAATCTTTGTGTCTTAAAACTTGATGCTTCTTTATCGTCGAATGCACCAATAAAGATAACACACTACACGCGTTCCACTACACACTACAGTAGTTAATAATTAACGTTATAACAAAAGCACATCAATACCGTTTCAAAACAATAACACGTTTATGTCAACTTTATCATAAACACTTTAATCATGCACCATGTGTGCTTCAATTTTAACAAACGATTACTTGATTTTACGACTGTTTTGTACTAGTTTCACTATTTATGAATGACAGACTGTTATAACAAATTTAAATTATAGGATATCGTTTACTTTTTTCAGTTTATCCACGGACGAGCCCTCATATGTGGGATTATTAATTAAGTTATAATAAACGATGCGTCATAAATATGCATTTATTATCGATTATAATCCTTTTATAGTAAACAACTTAACTATAATTTTAAACAGTAGGAATTAGAAACGGCTTGTCGTCAGCCGTTATCACAAACAATATATAACGTCACACAAATATTGTTAACACGTCTTTCGCGCACCACGTCTACGGTCGAACTCCTCGTGGTGGGGTGCCACACAGGTCGTTGTTTACAGGTGTGTGTCGGCTTGTTGGGCGATACAGGACCATATCCCACAATAGCATAGGCATTTGCTAGGTATGCGACGATTGTATGCATCACGAACGTACAATTCGTTGTGTTATGAACTATCTTGTTTATACAATAAAGCCTTCAATACAAGTTGTGTTCTTATCTGTGTGTATCCGTTCCTGCAGGGATATTCCGGGACGACCGTATTCGATAAGTACATCACAACTATGTAACGCGATGCATTATACAAGACTTGAATTAGATGAGAAACACAGTAATTAATCTTGAATGGACTAATTTGTTAATGGGACACCCTGTAGAATCTTACGTTCATATAAAATAGTGTTTAAAAACCGGGACTTACAATTAAATCCGCATTTTTATTCCAATTATACTAAAAACTATAAAGATAATCGTTTTATTTTTGCCAATATATAAGGAAACTTGAAAAATGGTTTGTAAATTATTTTAAAATCACAAGAATATAAATAAACCAATTATATTTTAACCATAAACTTTTATAGTAGAAGCAACTTATTAAAAAGCTTCAGAATTGTTAAGAAATTCATTAAAATGAGGTTTTGAAGTTTTAGTAGAATAAATTCCATGCAATTTGATATAATTTTAATAGACATTTCTGTAATTATCATGAAAGAGAAACCACACACTTGGTATTAACTAGACATTGACAAAGCAGATTACAGAAGATACGATTACATAGATGAGCCATGAAAATACACCAGTCCAGTGTTACCAAAAATGACGTAACTTTTTATACATTAGACTAGAGCGTGTGCAGACATAGGGTTTCAGATATAAAAATTACCGATACAACTATGTAAATTACTATATAATAGGGACTTCCTACGTGTTATTTGTCATAAACGTAATAGCAATATTTTGCAATATGAAAAACCCCGAACAAGATACAAAATAGAAGGTGAATTTAAAGAAAAAGCCAATTGAGATTGAATCCGTAAGATAGTTTTATAGCAATCAGTTACCTGAACACAAAAAATGTTGAAATACAAAAGAGCCAGGGGGGCTAAATGTGAGATCCCCAGAGGGTTTAATTTAAGGAGAATTTGGGAATTAATATAAGTGAATGATGATATGGAAGTGACGTTAGTGTAAAATTTCGAAATGTAATGAGATTCACGTATATTAGAAAGTGAAACAAAGCACAGCTAAACAGGGGAGAAAATACGTGGCATACGAAAAGTTTTCGATTTTACGCTTAATGAAAGGTAATGTTCGATATGCCTGCAGACGGAATTTGATCATTATGTCCATGTGTAGGGAGCGAAACTGGGTTTGTTCATTCCACCAGTAATTTTGGAATTTTGAAGTAATGTAGCTGTTGAAAAATAAGAAAAACTTGTGTGATCTGGACATTATCTAAATTTGAGGAAGTAAACTGTAGATTATGTAGGATTTGGTATAATTTATATGTGAACATGGATGTAACTGTTTTGACATTTTTTTGCGATATAGGATATTAATCGAAAATTTATTAACAGTAAACTTAAGAGATGTGTAGGTGTTATGTATTTTGGAAAGGACAAGGTGATAGTGCAACATTGGTATTGGACTGTTTTCTTGTTTGATAAACAAGAATACCATTAATTCGGGATTTATTAATATAACAATTAAATAGCAAAGCAGGAAAAAGTGGAGCTTCGAATAGTTTTGTTACTGGAGTTTTCTTTAAGATTTTAGGGTTTAGTTCATTAACACCTTGTCAGATTGCAGATAAGTTATTTCTAGAAAATTATATTATAAATATGCATGTGTATTCAAATTATGTTCTTACGTTAATAGAGGTTAAGCTTTAGGTGAATTTTTATTTTAATTATTTAGGAAATTGGGGTATAATTAGTAACTTGTGAAGGTAGTCCTGCTGTTTCAGTGCTAGTCATATCTGCAAGGAGTATTTTATTACGAACAATGAGAACCAATTGTTAGAATACCAAAGCTAGGAAGTTTATGTGGAATAAGTCTTCCACGTAGACAACGATGTTACACAGCTTGTGATGACCGACTGTTTGGCGCCTCTCGATATTGACAGAAACAAGACCTTTCAGGGTAAGTGTTAATATATGTAAGTAGAATTTTTAGTTGGAAATCTTTAGTAATCATTTTTGTACTTCTTTATTGTTCTTTTTGCATTTATGTATAGGAACCCATTTCCTCACCACTCCAGTTAGTAGACTCACCCTTTTATTGTTATGGGGTCCTTTTATTCGTAACAATTAGTTTACTTTCGATATATAAAGTACATGAAGCATTTAAGCGTTCTTGGGTTATGGATGCTAGATGGGGAGTTTCTGTTAACTTTAATTTAGAAAACGATCTTTCTACAGTGCAATTAGAAATCGCATTGTACAGAAATAAATGTAACAGGATATTAATATTATGATATAATTCTACAAAATTGTTTTGTCAAATCCATTGACACAATTGAATTGGATTTTTCGGATGTAACTCTTCAGCTTCACTCTGCAAATGAGCTCGCAGCCGTAGGCACTCTCCTGGAAAACTTTCTTCAAAGTCATTTGGGTATCTTTTTAATATAGTATAGATGCAATAAAGCATTCGTATATAGTAATGGACACATCTTCATCTACTTCCAAGGTAAAAAAGTATGGCAAAATACATAATGGGTGGGGACCCTATAACAATATAAGGGTTTGTCGACTAACTGCAGTGGTGCAGGAGTGGGTTCCCATGGATAAATGAAAAAATAAAATTCAAAAACTAATAAATAACACAACTTAAATACATATATGTGAAAATTTTTTCTCTGTCAAAATCGAGAGGCGTCAAATCGTCTGTCACAGCAATTCTTATGATAATATTTTTATATGGAGGATGGTTTTTCTGCATAAAACTCTTACTTTGGTCATAATAAACTAAAATTACTTTTGTCAAATAGAATACCTTCACTGGAATAGCTAGATATCCTTAACAATTCGTGGACTATACCTATTTCATAAATAAATTGAAATCAAAATCAACTTAAACTTAAACTCGATTAATATAAAATAATTTCAGTACCCATACTAATATACATTCCTAAAACAAATTCTTAACCTCAACTCTGGCCAGGTATTGCTAAAATAAATCCTAAAAAACATTAAGTATAAGCCTTCAACAAAACTATTTGCCACTCCAGATTTTCATATTCAATTATAAAACATTCATAAATCCCCAATTATTGGAAATGTTCATCATAAACAAAAAAGAACATTTAAGTTCCAACTTTTTATCTTTTCATTGTTCATTCCAAAATTACTAAGTTTTATACTTTTATTAACCCAAACTTAACTAATAAATGTGGCATTTCAATTCACTATTCACTCCTTCTCTAGCCAATTAGCCCAATCCAATAATTATTTTTATTTAAAGTAATTCCTTATATAAATAACAACCAATATACATTTTAGTTCATAAATACATAATTAAAATTCTTAAACGTACAAACTACCTACTCACTGCATAATTTGAGGGTATCCAAGAACATCAATGCTTGTTTGCAATCCGATAACAAAATAACCTGCCTCTTAATAGACAAGCGCAAAGAATATATTATTGAAATTTAATGAAAGAAGACTTAGGGGCTTACCTTGCATTGGACACCTCCAGGATATTAAAAGGAACAATTTACTAAGATTACTGAATATAAGTTTCCTAAACAAATTTTTAACACAAACTTAACATACCGTAACCTTAATTACCACCTATAACATCTAACCACTATTAATTCGAGTCAACTAATGTTACATATTAACATTCTATAATTTTTGCCCAAACACGATTTTTGCAGAATATCATCCCATTGTTATATCTTGATTTAATTGTGTAAAGATAATAAGAGCTAATTATACTACAGATAAATATACACCACTTATGGCAGTGTGCACGTGTCCAGATTCAACATCACCGGCTTCTAATCGATTGGAAATTATTAATGCATTAATTGACCGTGGGGTGAATACTGAAGCTGTAACAAATAAACGGCAAACCGCATTTATGTATGCGGCAAGTAATGGCAATGTTCAAGTTTTGGAACGTCTAATCCCGCTCTGTAACATTCATGCCGAAGACAGTCAAGGGTGGACGGTACTATATATTTCAGACACAACATTTATTCTACTTATTTTATACAGGCTCTGCATTGGGCAGCAAATTCCAATAAATCTGAAGCGGTTCGGCTATTAATAGATGCAGGTTTAAGTCATGATAAGATAGACATCCATGGCAATACTGCCCTTCACTATGCCCTAGAACAGAATTTTGAAGATGTTTTTAAAATACTCTCAGAACAAGAAAGCGACGATGAGAAACCACAAAATATACTGGCTGATTTTTATGAATTTGAAGACATATTTAAAGACTTAAGGTATGAGATTTCTTTCTTATTTAAGCTTATTTTAATTTTTAGCCCTCAGTTTTTTCGAGATATTTTTGGTTTATTATATGGAATGAGATGTGAGCAATTAAGTAATTACTTCTCTGGTATAGATTTGTTAGAATTCTTATCTTTGGATGACAATGGCCTGAAAGAATTAGGTATTGAATTACCATACCAACGACTTAGAATTTTAACAGGTTTGCATAAATTTCATGGACATTCTTACAAACCAAAGTCTATACCTTTAATGCAACCTCATGCAATATGTAGGTAGGATATAAAGAGTTGTAACTTTTTCACATATTAGAAAGTTTAAAGAAAGTGTGCATATAATGAATATCTAATTTCACTGGTGCTTTATACTTGAATAATTTATAGGAAGAAGATGATTGTAAAATTAGATGTCGTTCGGTATCTGCTTAGGTGTTTGGATGCAAATTAAATAAAAAAAGTGAAAATGGAATAAAAGACAGTGGCAGTTTGTGCTCTCAAGAACATGTGAACTAGATTTAGACAAAATCCAGTTTTTCAGAATGATTCATTGAATAAACTGTTTTTAATCTCGTACAAATACATATTGAACAAAATGCATACGTTAAATTATAAATCACCAAGAATTATTAATCAAAAATACTAGTAGAACTTTCACTTCTTAAAAATTAGGTCAATCCTTCTATCCTTCATTCTTGCAACTAAGCCAAATTATATAATCGTAAAAAGGCTGTATTTGTTAATTCATTACAACATTCTTTTTCAGTTGAAATTTTTGACAAATTTGATAGTCTGTCATCCGTCATTGTATTACGTTGTTATGTACAGTTTTTGATCCTCAGAATATCAGGTAATTCACGGAAAATTTCATGAAGTACTGCGCTAAAAATTTCGTTTCGCTAAAATACTGAAAACCTTAGCTGCACTAACGAAAATGTTGGTTGTCGACTAACTCAGTGGGACAGGTAGTGTAAGTGTTTGATGAGGGTTTCAGAATGCTATCGAGTATGAAAATGTGGTCTTGATCGGGAAATATCTTGGACGCCACCTAATCTTGCAAGGTTGTTAGGGAAAAGCTCTAGAATGAATAACAAGGGGTGCCAAAATCGGAGATCAGGACAGTGATTTTGACTTAAAAATATACCTGAAAATTCATTAAATCCAAAATTAATTTAAATCTAAAACAAACCTAAAAACACATACACCTATTTAAGACTGCCAACTGCAAAGAAGATTCCTAAAATCAAATCATGCTTTTAGATCGTCACAAAACAATCTATTACGGCAAAACTATAACTACACTGTATACAATAATGGAGAACCGTATTGTTATGTATTGCCCTAAATCGAATTTATGTTGTAGTCACATTGTCGCATGCTCAGTCACTAATCTGTCTGTCAACTCATGAACATATATATAATGTGGGGGAAGAAGGCAGAAGGATTTTTAAATAATATGTCTACGGTTTTGTCTAGAGCCATTGTCTTGTCAAGTAATAGTTTTAACATGAAATATAATTGTATAGTGTACTTTATTTATTACAAAAAATGAATAAACAAGTATCTGTTATTGCTTTACACATTAACATTGCACGTATATATAGTCTTTACACAAATTTTATACGACATTTCTAAATCTATAGCACACACTTTTCATTATGAATACACAGTACAGTCTTAAAGCAGCAAATTTCGTAAATCTAAAAACTAAAAAATTTAATCTAAACACAGAAACGTACTATCAGTACATTCAGTCCATACATTTAATTAATAAGTTTATGTACTAACCTCACTTCAGTAGTTTAAATTTTATTTTTTTAAATAGGGTATGAATTGATTATAGTTTCATAAGAGATAGCTATGAGCTCTGACTTGCAACATGGGCTTCCAACACAAGGGTTGTATAATATCGGGAAACCAATGTGCCCCCCTAAAATAAAATTGAACTGCCTGCCAGGGAATTATTCGAGCATACTAGGCTACTTTGCCTTGCTCACTAACCTTTTATCAAGATACGTGACCTACCAAAAAGGTATGTTGAGTATTTTGATGTTAAAAACCGAGTCCCTGATGAAAAACCCTTTGAAACATTCTCGGCAAACTTCAGACGGATATATCAAGCATATAAAAAATGGACATACCCCATGTCATTTTCCTATCTACCCTAGTTAGGTTCTGTCTTTCAACTTTCATTTGTTCAACCAAGTTGTATAAATTTTGATTTCAAAATATCAATTAATTAAATTTTCTTAAAAACTTTTGTTCAATTATAAGAACAAATGATAATTTCCTGAGATAAGCTCAAAATACCGATTCAAATCTTAAAGATAAGATAACTCCGAGATAAAAGTAGAATTCCAAGATAATATTCAAAAATAACCCCAAGATATAGATAAAATTCTAAAATAAGATAATAGTATAAGATACGACATAAATATACTTGAAACTAAATCCAGAGAGTGGTTATGTAGAACCGTTAAAAGGGGAATTTTTGTGTGTCAAAAATGGAGGTTTGAGAAACGGTTCCAGGCGGAAATAAGACAGCGGGATATAAAAGAAGTTAAGTCTTCGGACAAGTGTCCTAAAGAAGAGAAAGAGAAATGTCTCCAAATGAAAAGAATAAGAAGTATGAAGGACCCCCTGCCGAGCAAAAGAAACAAAACAACCACACCATACTATTCTCAAAAGTGGCCATACTCAACCCAAAGACATCAAGAATCGATAAAAGAAAGATATATATGGTAAATTCACACCACCACAATCAAAGGGAGTATTAAAAAAAGCGACAGCATCTCGCCCATATGTTAGAAAAAAGAAACAATGAGATTTCCAGGTTGTAAATAA
Source organism: Platerodrilus igneus (assembly GCA_036346225.1). Taxonomy (NCBI): domain Eukaryota; kingdom Metazoa; phylum Arthropoda; class Insecta; order Coleoptera; family Lycidae; genus Platerodrilus; species Platerodrilus igneus. Next base: position 3,592,461 of record JARFIW010001436.1, on the reverse strand, counting down.
AAGAAACGGGGGAGGGGAAGGAAATAATATAGGATAATGAGCGAAACTCTAGAAGGAAAAACAAAAGAAATAGAACTTACCTGTCTTTGCAACTGCGAATATTGACATTTTCCAACATAGGCATTGTTCTCGAGCATCATGTTTACCTTATTTGAAACGCATCAACTCAATATCAGCTCTGACAAGTTCTAAAGATTTATTGTGCTCTTCATGCCAACAAAATATTAGAGAAATTTACTAATGATACTTTGAATAGAAGAAGTCAATAAATAATAAAAAATTAAAGGTGCCTTCTAGAGATGCTAAATCAAAGTGATAAAAAACGAGAAAATTTAAAAGCAAATTATTTATAAATTAAAGAAACTGACGTGTTTTACCCATTTAAATATGAAAGGGAGAATGGGTTTTCAACATAAGGTAAGAAAAAATAAGTAAAGGATAACGATAACGACATTATGAGGTATAACATATTTTATAATACAAGTTATATTTAAAGAGGTAGATAAAAAGTATTAATTATTGGGGAAGAGTATTATTGACAAAAAGTTTTTTTGTCTTTTATATGCCACTTTCCTTGTGGTTAACCATCAAGATCTTCAAGTTCGTAGATAAATGGATTGACAACCAATCTTATTTTATATAAATAAATTTTAAAGACAATTTAATTGAAATTGTTTGGGTTCAAAGCCTGTTTCTTTCATTATTAAGTGTAAATAATTCATTTTGAAAGTTTAAATTTAATTTATGGGAAAAAAAACCAAAAGCTAGGTTAATAAGTAGGTACACAAAATATTTGAGAAAGAAATTTTTTCACGAGTTTATTTAAATTTTAACTTTCAAATGGGAAAAGAACGATTATTAAGCGACGAAATATTAAATAAATAAGTGAAAATCGCTCTTAGGTAAAACTCTTCAAAAATTACGAGCATAAGTCCTAAAGAAATTTATATAAGCAAGAAAAATTTAATGTAAAAAGATTTTTATGCAGCAACTGCAAATTAGAGCTAAGTCCAAGTCATTCATAAAAACGCTAAAATAAATATGGTGGTGTTTCAAGTACATTAAATCGATTACTGAAAAAGCATAATGAGAATCTTTATGAAATTAACACGAGAAAAATATATATTCTACTTGAGTAATCAAGGCAAATATAATATAAATACAAGATTAATATGTGATAAAGAATAACTATAGAAATTGTTTGAAAAACCGCACGAAAAGTGAGTACAAAATATTTAACCTAATATCACGAAATTGGTGTAGTTAAAACGAAAATACACTCATCTGAGGAACTGTTTCACTTTCAACACAAGCGACTTTCTGCCATTAGTCACCACATAGATTGAAAATTGCTGGCCGCATTCCCTAAAGTTTACAAGGCAGCACCTTTTATGTCCACCATGTTGTACACCGAAATAATAAGTGATAAGATGCACTTGTTTTTGACAAAATATGTTGGCGGGAGTGATAACGTCCCAACACCCCAATTTTATAAACACGAAAAAAAAATATTTGAATTTGAATAATGAAATTAATCAATCCCGAACAATATGAGTGCGTGTTGATATGCACAACGAGAACAAACGGAGAATAAACGTGGAGTCTATTTCGCAATAAATATACATATACAAACTTAGCCTAAGGAAGTGTTATTATGGACTAATAAAGGATTATTATCAGTCCAAAATAAGATATAGGCACTTAAGAAGAGACCGACGGAGATGGTGGAGTTACGTTTTTAGGTTTCATAGCATTTCGAATACCAACGCAAAGCAAGCATTAACGCAATTATACGATTATATGCATTCGATAAAAATTGTTATTTATTACTTTTTTTATTAATACAGATCTGAGAAAGAAACCAACTGTTGACATCATTAATTAATAAACACTATTATGTCATAGAAAACCACCCATAACTTAAGGTGCCAATTATTACGTTTCACCCAACAGGCAAAAATTATTTCAATTCCTACTCAGGCATCAATTGCTACACCTTAAACAATCCTTAACGCTAATAATAAATTATAAATTTTATGATTTAAGCATGCAAATTTCTATGCCAAGGTCATAACACCTCCTTTATTTACATTTAAGCCCACACCGAGTACCACATTAAAACAAGGGGAATCCAAAGAATGCCATATTAGTTAAAATGTTGTAGAGTGGGGTGAGTCACGCACAGAGAAAAAAGGAAACCTCAAGAAGGACAGTTTATTTACAAACCCTTTAGAAATCAACACGATATAAAAAGGAAAACCAACAACTCTTATAGAAAACAACATTTATCTCGTGTATCCCAGAGGATTTACAGTACAAAAATCTACACAATTAATTAATACACTCAACTACTTGAAATTAATCTTTAATCTAGAACACGAATAATAAAACAATACATTACGAGTCGATATCAGTTACTACGATAGTTAAATCTTTATAGAAAAACATTTATTTAAAAAGCAATTTACATAACTAAATTCTTACTTAGTGCAATTTTTAAAATAAAAATTGGGCATACAAAAGCAAAAGTATACTTGCATATTGTCTACAAATAATGTTTGACAGATAATTAAAAAAAAGTAACAGTAAATTATAGTCAGTAGCTACGGTACGAGTTGAAATGCATTTTTCCTCATGTCTGAAAAAAATGTCAGTAAACGTCGCACTTGACATAGTTTATTCGAAATTTTTATAGTTTGAAAATTATATCTTAAAATTGATACCCGAACAAGAAAAAGCTGTGTTCATTAGTATATTCTGTCAGTTAGAGTGAAGTAAGTTTAATTTCAACACCCTGATACCTTCATTTGTGCGATGAGCAACCGGAAAAGTTTAATCAAAAATTTAGATACAATTATTTTTTATGTAGGTCATCAAAGCGACGCAGACAGATTTTATGGCTTACTCGAAATAAATTTGAAGTACGTTAAATTTTATAACTGAATATTTAACACAATTACAGGATATTAGACAAATGGTTGTTTAAAATTTAAAGAGAGACAAACCCACTATTAAGAATGCCAAATAACTTTGGAAATAATACGAGATATGAAATTTAAATTAAGTATGGGCAAAATGTTCTAGATACAAGGATTGAACGTAACAACTTCCATAAAACTTTTACCTTTATGATTGAAATGAAGCAATTTATAGAAATTTCATATTAATAATAGTAATTGAATAAAATTGACCTAATTGTGAAGGCCATACTAAATCACCAAATTATAGTTATAAAAGAACATTACTACACACAAACATTTTAACTTTACCCTTTCGTGGATAGATTTTTATAGTGAAAAATAGGAAAAAATTCTAACAATAATCAGCAAGCACATTTGCCTTTTTGGTGGCACTTTTAAATCTATCCTCGACACCTTATAAGTTATACCTAATTAATAAGAGTAGAAATGTGTGCAGTTTGTGTAAACACCAAGCTCCTCTAAAAGTTAGCATGCAGACCCTCGCAATATCATTACATTCACCTGCAATTCTTGTTCCGGTACATAATATAATTAAATAACAAATACCTGAATTTACAAGTGTACTAAATCGTACGTATAGAATATTGGCTTATACCAAGAACATTGTATCGGTTCATGGACGAACCGTTATACTGATACACACATTGGTGATTCTCTTTTATAAATAGCTAGTAGGATTTATCCATTTTGTAAAAAAGACAACAATTTAATATTAAGGTTAGGGCTTCAAATCTTACGGATAAGATGCAACTTGCGTCTGCTAAACATAGAACATCTACTACGCATGAGCAAGGAGTATTCAAAACAGGTTGTGTATAGTAAAGAGGAATCATCAACACTGGGAACCTAAATTAGCAGAGTCCAGCGTCAATTTTTAATACAGCCTAACCATCAGTACCAAGCGAAATGGAAAAGGAGATGTATAACGTAGACACACAATTTGAACCAAAAGCAAAACTTAGACTAAATCAGCTGGAAATGAAGTTTATATTAGGTATGCATTAAACTTTGTTGAGTATAACACTAGAATCCTATCTAATGTATTTAAAACCATTGTATTTTATTTAGTTTATATTGTATCTGATCTACTTAGTTATTCTATGTTAGAAATAGTAACTTCATTTTGCAGCACTGTTGCTGATATAAGAAAGGAAATGCACTAATTAATTACTAAAAATAATGTAGTCGGAAAATCGTTTTTGTTGTTACACATGTAAATGAAAAATTATTGTATTAGAATTGATATAGTTATTTTGCACATTAATGAATAAAAAGGTTATAAGTACTGTACGCGGTGAATTTTCGAAAGCTCAATTTAATAAAGATGAATAGACTGTATTTTTTCTATAGCGTGTTTCAGCAAGCAACACAATTAAATTACTGTTTATGCACATGACAAAGAAAAAATTTAGCGTTTATTCTTTGTACTCACCTGCAAACGGCAACGATGAAAGAAGTTGTAACCAATTAATAATTTGCAGCACACGAACTAGGGTGGTGCAACCAAAGTGTATAATATCCAATTAGCGGCATGTAATACGTGCACACTGGACGTGGCACATGGACAAACGATGCGAACACCTACGCGATGTGTAACAATTCACAAACAAGACGGCACTATAAAGTACGATTGCGGTTTTACGATAACATTTTTAGCGGCTTGTAATAAGCGAGGATATGCGGTTTCTTCAACGATATTTTTTGAGCGGTTTCAAAATACTAGCGCGGCTTGTTGCTACAGCGGTTCGATAACATTCTTCTAATAATGCGGTCTCTACGAATATTTTACTATCTGCGGGTTCTACGATACTTCAAGCTAATGCGGGCACTGCGATACTACCAGCTAACGTGGACACACTGCTAATACTTCTAGAACGATTTCGTTTAGCAAGTTTCTTAGATATTCTAAATCGAATCTGGTGCCTCCGCGTGCGACAGACCCTCACCATTCACAAGGTTAATACATCAAATAAACGCATTAGGGGAAAAATTAACTAACAAAAATTTAAATCTATCGCGTCGAATTGAAAACAGCAAACAAGCCCACGTAAATAATAAATCCGAAATTATAACTATTTACAAGGACGGAACAAGTACGTTCAACAGTGTGAGTTCTTTTATTTTTCTGCCTAAAATATTAACAAACTTAACCCCTTTTAACAATCTCACTAAGAAAACGCTTAAAAGGAAGGTGTGAAAATTGCTACTTTTAATTCAAAACTCGAGAAACTTGCACATTCGGGAACATCGTACAGAGTGGAATGTGAAATCCAATTTTGGAAATAATTTATTTCAATATCAAAAGTTACCTATGAATTAATTTATCAATATCGGGATTGATAGCAAGATCTTGGGAAGTATAGAAAGAATGAGTAACAAGACAACACTAGAATCTAGTTTAAAGAGTGAACTTTTAGAAAATCCGTTGCAAACCTTGGAAATAAATTCAAACCTTTTTACAACACTAATAAATAATATCTATTTGACTATGTAAGTATAGATTAGAACCAAATTTCTAACAAAAGGAATATCAATTAGGCCTCTTATCTTTTTAAATAAAATTATTAAAATAAAAGAAATTATCATAACGTCTTTTATAATTTTTTACAAAAGGTAGGTGCGAAAATTTTGCAATATTTGAAATTTATAACTGTACGAAAATATACAGAAGTGTGAAATTGGGCATAACAACTTTCTCGGTTTGCAGACTTTGGAGTATACCAGAAATACGCTAATGTTTCTAATCACACATTAATTAATCATGATCTCTCTAGGTGGCTTATTTTGATCCTGCAACGAATCGCTTTCCTGAATAGTGGTTAGCATTAATCGAATACTTTTTGAATTACATGCCCAAGAAACAAAAATGTATCGATAAACTAAAATATACAAAACTATTAAACAACTAATTTCTATTAAAATAATTGAAGCAGAAGCCAATTATTAAAAGTACGAAAGTATTTAATAAATTTTCTACGTTCTTTCAAAGAAATGAACCATCATTGTTCCAGAAATTAAAGCTGAATTAAATTCAGCTTCTCATGTAGGTGAAAAAGAAAAAATACTTTTTGCTAATAAAGTACGAAATCACTATATAGCTTCTCAACAGTATGGTGCACCATCCCCTTTTTTAGATGAGATATCAAAGATAGGTGTACCACAAAGTATAAAGTAAATATACTCTGGCAGAGCTAGAATCAGCCTTTGGTGGCTGCGGAGTTTGCAAAAGAGTACACTGGAGGGGAGTTATTCACAAATAAAACTCTTAAGGCTATTGATTGGATTATCATTTCCTTTTTACCTTGCAATAAAAAAAATTAGAAATCGAATGCAAGTTGGAGCAAGAAGATTACAAAACTTGATATATTTGGTTCAAAACTCATTAATAGTTATTTCCATAAAGTGTAATAATGATCAATATTTACCCCTGTGGAAATCACAAAGTCTTAGTATAATATTTTTTTAAACCTTTATTGTTAACCTTTAAACCATAGAAAACTTCATGATATTTCATATGTTCACACACTTGGGTTATAAGAAATATTTAAGAGCACATTTTAATAGAGCGAAAATCAGCAGAAGGAAAAATGACTGTTACGAACACTCACATAAATAATTTAGATATTTGTAAAAAGTTTGGTTATAAAATTTATGCACTACTTTTTACACTAAGAGAAATTTAAGTACAACTCAATAGTGGGGAGAGTTTAGTAGATATTGCTACTTATATTTTAGCAGTTTCTTTTGAGTTCTACTTGATATCCTGTAGAAAGATTTGGTGGTTTTCTACAGCAGACAAAGTTCACGACTTTTTAAGTCAGATATCAAAAGGGACGAACGTTAATCAAACACTATTGATAACCAAGAAAACAATGAAAGGAGCGAGCAGTGAAATAACTGACACTCCTGAATGACATGGATTCAGATTCACATTAGTTGTGTTTTGAAAGACATGCTTCAGGGACTCAACCAATAAGAAAATTGTGAATAAACTTATTAATCTCTGTCTAATTTTATTTTATAAAGTGCTGAGCACTTTGTAGCATGGTTAGGTCTCGACCAGAAGACACGTTACAATGTTGCCAACAAATTTCCACTTTCCCTTTAACCTCTTAAATGGTTTCGAGCAGAAATTTTAAAGGAAAGTGATTGCTCCCTGTTAATACTTTGGTTTATAATGCTTTAAATAATTGTATTTCAGATGACTTGATTTTTATGTGCGGCAGTTGTAAACATTTTAATGTCTTAGATTGTTTTTAATTGATTATTATAACCAGTCTACTTGAATCCGTTACTGACATAAATTAGAACATTAAAAGAATTTGAATCAGCACGCTTGATTTATAAGGATGCATTAATTTGGGAAATGTAACGAAAACCCTGTTCACGCAAACAGCAGTTTTTTTATTATCAAACTGATTACACAAGCATGGCTACATTGAAATTTTGTAAAAACTTACAATTTTTTCCAGCAAATTGCTAGCAGTACAAATACACGTCTGAAACTACGATACTATCTTCTTAATTCCTATTGAAGCACTATAATTAACGTATATCAATGCACTATAATTGATTTACATCGATCACGGTTGGGAAGTTAAATGAAACTTGACGGACAACTACGATTTGTAATAAAAGTCACAGCTGGTTATTACTCTTCTGAAAATGTACTATCTAGGGACTGCAAACTAGTTGATTAGCCACGAGCTTTGGATGACTACCTGAAATGCTGCAAATAATTAACTAACTAGCCCTTTGAACAGTATTTAATAAATCTTTAATTTACTACATATTTTTATATTTTATAGAACAAGCCAACTTTATACAAAACTAGTCATTTTGACCTTCACGTCCAAGCGCTTTTGTTGAGCGTGCATCATCTACTGTTTTTGCGGTAATGCTTGTCATTCTATACATTGCATACGGCTGGTGCATTTTGGGTAATTTGCGGCAACAAATTACGTACAAATATTTTAGTTTAGGTGGTGCGACGAGTATGAAAAGATTACAAATAAAAATTATAATGAACACAATTTCCAACAATCACTATAGTAAATTTATAACAATCACTACAATAATTTATTTTATATCATGACTTTTAAAGCTTTAAATTAGAACCCGTATTGTAATAAAAGCTTCAACTAGAACGGAATCCCAATATTCTTCATGACAATTTATATACATATTTAAAACCTCAAGACTATTCTAAAACGTACTAGAAATTATGTAAAAAACGTTCTAAAGATTTCTTATTGCATGGTTAATTAAGCTTTTGTAACCTTGTAAGATGCCTTTTGCCTATATTTTAGCACGTTACATTTGTGCTTGGCACTATTAGCATATAAATGCTTATATCTACATTTAAATATAAAATTACTCTCTTTATTATATAATATATTTTCTATAAGAATTTATCTCGCACAATCCTGGATTATTAGTTTTAATCCACAAGTTCCTAATTTGTTACATAGTACAAATAATTATATCTATATGAAATTTTCCTATTGGTTATTTCTGAAGTGCTTATTCCAAAAGCACAACTGGTGTGGTTCTAGTTCTGTATTATTGAGAATAATCGCTAGAGATCGTCCATCTCGAAGATGCCCGAAAATAATTTATTTGAAGTGTCAAATTTTCATTTCTCTTTTGATATCTGATTGCTTATCTGGCACTGTTGGCCATTTTTGATTCGAACTTCTACCTTGCCTCATGTGCTTACCTGATGTTTAGTATGAAGGATAAAGAAGTTGTTTATTCGTTTAACCTATCAAATAATTATACAGATGGGTGCTCCGGTTACCTATGTTTTGGTTACCGATGTTACGGCGACTTGTTCTCTCATTCAGATTTCTACATGGAAAAGTTGCTCGTGCATTTGCACAACCAGATGATGTAAAATAAATACTCTCATCACAAGAATTTTATATTTCGTTTCCTTCTACTTTACATATTGCCGCTCAGTTATTATCTTATTGAAAAATATCTACAAGTTTAATTTATGGAACAGAAGTCTGTTAAAGACAACATTTGAAGTCGACCACATGATGTTTTGTACCTACACTAGGAGATCCACCAATGTAGGGTGTCTCAGTTTCCTGGATATGAAGGATTTCTATAAATTTAAGTAACTATTAGTATTAGTTCAGTTACTGATACTACAGGTATGAGATTAAAACTTTTACCTTATTGTTTTTCTGTTAAAACAAAGAGGTTTAACCTCTATTTAAATTTGTCTTTATCACTACAAATATTTTGTTTTGATTATTTAAATTTGTCTTTGTCACTACAAATATTTTGTTTTGATTATTAATTACATTTTACTTATCTTAAATGATTTCAAATATAATTCTCTAATACATAACCTAAAAATATGTAAACATTCGGAACTTCATGAAGGTTTATTACTTGAACTTTCATTTCATATGCATTAGTTACATGACTTTATTACAATTATGATCACTTTTTGATTTACTCTCGCATTAAGTTAAATTTTGAGTTTTTAAACAGAGATTATTTATTTTGATTTCTCTATAGAAATTTTCTCGTGTACATTTATTAAACATATGAATTATATCAAGTTAAAATATATAGCGATGTCTACAATGTTAATGACACAAGCATATATCTTATACATGCCTTTGGAATTATAATAAGTGAGTATTAATATACATATTTAGTCGAATTTCTCTTATCGTGTTTTAACTTTTGTTTCTCTAAGTTATTTTACAGTTGTGTAAACAAGTGTCTTGATATTTAAATTTTAACATTCAGATATTCTCTAAACATTCCTCTTACCCTGTGATTTCAAGTCTCATGCAGCCTCCGCAACCTTAAAGGTCGATGCAAGGTGTGCCGAAGTATTTCTTATACTTCGTCGTGCAATTACTCTTTTTATAACATCGAGAAAAGAAAGTAAGCAGCAACCTGTCAATCAGGTCCACCTGAAAGACGTGGTGCCACAGAGGCCCATCAATCATCTTTTGTGTAAAAATCTCTCTTGCATTCCAATGTAATTATTATGGTCAGAAATAGATCAAAAGGCGATACTGTATTATTGTGGTGAATAGGGATATTATACTACATAGGCTTTATCTGTTTGAACTTCTTTAAACTTATCCGCCTCGTGTCTTTCATTGATTTTATATAATTTAAAACAGTTCTTTATTTTAGCACTATTTATGTTGGCAATGTTTTGGTTGCTGCAGTACGACAACTTATAGCTATGGAAGCCAGTATTAAATATATTTCACATATTGGCACAGACGAAAATGTAAGGTCAATGGAAATACCTATGAGAAGTACCATAATGTCACTACAACAACTTAGGAAAACCGCAAAGGCATTACATTTGCTTACTCGCAAAGTAAATATATAATTATTACTAAATTTTAATAATTTGTCAATTTGTAGTGGGATTCCCAAATACAAGTAGCTGATTTAATTAAGAAGGCAGATAATCAACATATCCCACGCAGATGGTTTAAGTATTTAGGATGTATTAGTATTTTGACTGTTACTGTTTTAATATTCAGAAGAACAAAAATTTAGCGCAGTCATTTATTTTTTATTTATTTGTATTTTTCGTAACCTACTTTGAATTCTTTTCAGACATACCCCTTTACGTCACAATGATTCTCTATCGGTAGATATACAATTTTACTGGTAAACCAAATCAAACCAAGTTTTATTGTGAAATTTAAAAGCGTGGATCGGGGATACCAATTGGAATAAGATTTACATTGTGTGTGTTTCCATATTATCGACCTTTTATCTTTAATCATATTATTCATTTTTTAATTAGATACATGTGTAGATATTGTACATTATTTTTTAATCCGTTTTAAGGTTAAGATTAAACGCCTTGCAATTTAAACGCGAAAAGTATTTTGGTTTATTACAAGCGTTATATAATATCGCAAGGAAATGTTATGAATTGCTACAGTCAGGTCAAGAATTTGGCACTGATATTGATTTGTTAATTTCTCGTTATCAAAAATTGGTTATTGACGTTACTGTTTTTGAACAAATATCAGAAGATATATCATTAGTAAGAACGTGCTGTAGTGAATGCAAGATTAAATACACACAAACCTTTTTAGCTTTTGATTTTTTATATATGTATTTACATACGGGTAACTCCAGTTACAGGTAAACGTAATTAATTGACTTAGTCTGAAAAGCAAAATGTTGGAGACATATTAGTTAACGTAAAACAAATACAAAATAATCATCATCATCATTAGGTCTTCAGTCCTAGAACTGGTTAGACGCGTACCATCATTGTTCCCTATTCTGAACTAACCTACATATTTCCCTGAAATATGCACAGTTTGCATCTATAACTGTCTGATCTAGGTCTACATCTACCTCTTTTTTCCTATCTCTTCTTGTAATATATCACATACTATTCCCCAAAAATGCCTTAGAACGTATTCCGCCCTACTATTTCTCTTTTTCCCCAGATATCCTTGTTCCCCTACTATTTCTGTAACTTATTTGTTATTATCTTTGTCTGTCCATGCTATCTATCATCCTCATACATCTGAAGCACAGCATTTCAAAAGGCTGCTACCGTTTTTCTGTCTGCGTTTCAGACTGCCCGTATTTCATAGGCATACTGTGCTGTGCTCCACACATATGCTTTCAACAATTTTTTTCTTATTCTATGTTTGTTGTCTTTCCTCATAGGCGCTGTTCTTTCTTGTTAGGTGCAGTTCAATCACTTTCTATTGTTTTACAGTTATATGCCCTATTTCTCCGACCTTCAATGGTTGTGAAGGGAGGTAAGCAGCCTGTGGCTGCCAAGTTCCTCCAACATTTAACCATTTGGCGATTTAATATATTTTCCAATTTATCTTTTCGCAAAGTCAACATTAGTTGCAGGTATTTCGCAACCAACAACTAGTTGTTTATACTAATCATCAGATTTATCTGCGCTTATTTTTCGTCATTAGGTTTTCCGTCTCAGAACTGGTTGGACACGTACCTGCACTTATTTATATTCTGAGCTAGCCTACATAGTTCCCTGAAATTCTCACACAGCATGTGTATTCAGCTCGTTCCCTTTCTATTGTTTTCTAATTTTATACCTTATTTTACCGAGATTCAGTAAAGGAGGTTAAGCAACCTGTGGCTACCAAGATCCCCCAACACTTAGACATTTGCCGAAATAATGGTTTTCCAGTAAATCCTTTCACACACTTAACATTATTCAAGAATATTGCCCAACCAAATCTTGTAGTTACTTGTAATAATCATCATGTTTAAGCACAGTTATCTTTTCGTCATTAGTTTATCCATCTTGGGATTGGTTGGATGCGTACCTCCATTGATTTCTATTCTGAGCTAGCCTACACATCTCCCTGAAACCTTTACAGCCTACATCTTTTACTATCTGTGTGCAGTAGTCTAATCTAGGTCTGCCTCTACTTCTCTTTTTTCCTATCTCTGCTTCTAATATATTCCGCACTATTCCCTCATGCCGTAGTATGTGGCCTATCATCCTATCTCTCCTATTTTTTACCGTTTTCCACATATTTCTTTCTTCCCCTACCATTTTTAGTACCTCTTCGTTCTTAACTTTGTCTGTATATGATATCTTCATCATACGCCTGTAGCACCACATTTCAAAGGCTTCTACCTTTTTCTTGTCCGCTTCTCCTACTGTCCAGGCTTCACAGCCGACAGTGCTGTGCTCCACACATATGTTTTAAGCAATCTTTTCCTTGTTTCTATGTTTGTGGTCTTTGAGCACAGTAGTTGCTTTTTCTTGTTAAATGTAGCACGACCTTGTGCTAATCTTTGTTTTATATCTTTTGTGCTTTTCCCATCTTGCGTTATTTGGCTTCCTAGGTAGCAGAAATCCTTAACCTCTTGTAAGTTCGTGTTAAATACTTGTATTCTTGTTTTTGATTTATTTTCCCCACCTTTGCAAACTAGAACTTTAGTTTTGTTAATTTTCATACCGTATTTCTCTGTTAGAACCGTTTCCTTTTCATTAAGAGCAGCTTCTAACTCTTCCTTGCTAGACGCTAATATCGCTATATCATCTGCAAATCTAAGCATATCAATTTTTTGTTCCTGCATAGTAATTCCAAATGTCTTCCTGCATTTGACAGTATTCATTGCCTCTTCTATGTACAAGTTAAAAATCAATGGGGATAGGGCACATCCCTGTCTCACCCCTTTCCTAATGTTTACTTTACGTTCCTGCTCTAATTCTATTACTGCTGTTTGCTCTTTGTATAAGCTATGTACTATTCGTCTATCCCTATAACTCATTCCAATCTTTTTGAGTATTTCAAACATTTTTTTCCAATTTACATTGTCGAATGCTTTTTCCAGATCTACAAACCCTATATACATGCTTTCCCCTTTTTCTATTGTTTTCTCCATTATCATTCTCAGAGCTAAAATAGCCTCCCGTGTTCCCCTATTTCGCCTAAACCCAAATTGGTCTTCTCCTAGTATTTCTTCAGCTCGTTTTTCCATTCGTCTTCGCACAATTCTAGTTAATATTTTTGACACGTGTGCTGTCAAACTTATTGTTCGAAAATTTTCACATCTATCCGCGCCTTTCTTTTTTGGTATAGTTACTATGATGCTACGTTTGAAATCTTTGGGTATTTCGCCTGTCTCATACATATAGCTTACAAGTTGGAAGAGCCGTTCTGTTACTGCTTGTCCAGCGGCTTTTAGAGTTTCTGCTTGCACCTTATCTGTACCCGGCGCCTTACCATTTTTCAGACTCTTTAATGCTAATTCAAACTCGTCTCTAAGTATAGGATATCCCAAGTCATCATTTTCAATGTCTGATTCCTGTTCTAATGCAGTTAGTTCCTCTCCTGCATATAAATTCCCTATATATTCTTGCCATCTACTCACTTTCTCTACGTTTTCTATAATGACGTTTCCTTGTGCGTCCCTTATATTTTTGCTATACGGTTTTATATCCCTAAAATTCATTCTAATTAATTTGTATGCTTCGTCTGTCTTTCCTATTTCCATCTTAGTTTATACCTCTTTGCACTTTTCATCAATCCATTGTTCTTTAGCTTTCCTGTATTTTCGAATAATTTCCCATTTTATGGCTTCTCTGTTTTCCTGTTTCGTCTGATTTATTTTTGTATTTTCGTCTTTCTTCTATTAAATTCACGATATCCTTTGTTATCCATGGTTTCTTATTTTCTTTTTGTGTATACCCCAGAATATCTCTGGCCGCCATGTATAGGCTGGATTTAATGTTATTCCATTCTGTTTCTACTGCCTTAGTTTCAGATATTTTCCCGATATCATTCAGCAATTCATTTGACTTTTTTCGAATCTTACTTGAATATCTTTATCTTTTAGTTTCTCTAAGTCCAAGTGCCTTTTTCCGTTCCTTTTTTTCAGATTTTTAAATTTAAGTGCGGCCTTCATAATTACGATGTTGTGGTCATTATCTATATCTGCTTCTGGGTAGCTTCTACAGTCTTTTACTTGATTCCTAAACCGTTGTCTATCAAGAATGTAATCTATTTGATATCTTCCTATATCTCCTGGCATCTTCCACGTATATCGTCTTCTAGCATGATGTTGAAATAATGTGTTTTGATGATTAAGTTGTTCTTGTCGCAAAATTCTACCAGCCTATTTCCCCTGTCGTTTCTCGTGCCTAAACCAAATAAACCTACTACCGCTCCTTCCCTCACCTCACCTACCATGGCATTAAAATCCCCCGTAATTATTAAATTTTCATGTCCTTTTACGTATCTTAATATGTCTTCGATATCTTTGTAGATGGCTTCTACCTCTTCGTCACTGTAGCTAGAGGTGGGCATGTATACTTGTATTACCACTGTGTTTACCGGTTTAGATTCTAATCTAACCATGAGTACTCTTTCGTTCTTATGTAAGTAATTTTCTACACAGTATCCTATCTTTTTCCGCATAACTATCCCCACGCCCAAATCCTTCCTCTGCTCCTGTATGAATTACCCTGAAGTCTCCACTCCAAAAATCCCCCGCCTCTGGCCACTTCGCTGATCCCTACTATGTCTAGTGATAACCTATTCATTTCGATTTTTAGGTTCTCTAGCTTACCTACTTGCTTCATACTTCTAACATTCCACGCTCTGACTCGCAGAATGTTCCCGACTCTTATTTTTAACTTTCCGATTGCATCCTCCGAAGTAGTCCCCTCCCGGAGATCCGAATTGGGGACTATTTTAACTCCGGAATCTTTTACCCCAGAGAATGCCATCATGTTTGTATAAGTACGCTGTGTACTTGGGAGATAATGTGGTGGTTTCCCGTTGCCTTCCACATCGCGGTAGTGTGTCTTAGACTGCCATACCGACCCCTATGGTCTCTGCCAATCTAAGTACCGAAAGAGCCACTGCCCTCTTCCGGGGACCTGTCTTAGTCTGGTTCCTCACTAACGTCCCTACTACTTTGGTTGGACCTGTAGTTTGACTCTTTAGCTCATTAGAACACGCAAGCCATTTCACCTGTTCTAGTAATTTAGAACTTCGGCAAGGTGCAGGTCCATTCGAAATGGTACAAAATAATAACAAGAAAAAAATAAAAATTATTAAAAAGCTTTAAATAATATATATAAACCTACTAAAAACATTATTAGCACACTCCCACATAAATAGTACATTAGAAATATAGACGATACAAATTAAACCGATTAAACATACACTAAGTCCACTAAACAGTAGATAGCAAATTACCTAATACAAAGTTAAATTGATTAGCATTAATTTTCCACTTCTTGGAAATCTTATTAAATTCTGCACACGTAATGGATATAGGCGAATTGGAACAATAGATTATGGGAAAAACACCTTCAGTCCGAAAATAGAAAAGTTTTAGGAACCTTCCATGAACATACTCTAATAATTGAAATAGAGGTTTGTGCATAGGGAACCAAATATTGACCCATACTGCAAACTCGATAGAACAAGTGCACAGTATAATACAGCAAGCACGAAAATTTCTGTATATGAAACCATAGACCTAAAAAGCCCTAACCACTATACTAGAGATATGATTAGTAAATTCCAGATTAAACTTAAATAAAATACTCAAATCTTTTACAATTTCACCACGATTTAACAAGATGTTATTAATTGTATAAGAATATGAAATTTTTTGTATTCTATTAGTAAACGAAACGACCTGGCCCTTATCAGCATTCAGATAAAGTTTTGTGTTTATGACGCCCCAATAACAAAGGGTTTAAACCAATGGAGAAAAACACATTCATAGAGTTGATTTTCCAATATATCTTCAGATGATCTGCATATAACAACGTGTGGACAGTGTTGATTTCAGAAACTAGTGCTAACATTGCCTCGTTGGTGGATAAGTGCTTACAAAAATCAAATTGTTGCTTACATAGTGCTTTCTGATCCTCCAGTTAAACCTCCATGTGTTCATGTAGAATAATTTCAAAAATCTTTAAAAAAATAGGCAGTATTGAGATCGGTCTATAATTGTTAAGATCATTGAGAGAAACCTCTTTCTCTGGATCAGAATTATTTTAGCATGTCTTAAAATCACAGGGAAAGATGACTTCAATGCAAGGGTTGAGTAGTTTGGTTAGGGATATAAGTATTATGTTGGCAATTGTTTTAATTGATGATGTGTTGTTTAAAAATATTGTTGGAATTTGAGTGATTAAGAGCATTCATAATATGTATCCCTGTCTTTAGTGTACGTTCATCATCATCATTAGGTCTTCAGTCCTGGAACTGGTTAGACGCGTATCCTCATTGTTTCCTATTCTGAACTAACCTACACATTTCCCTGAAATTTGCACAGTCTGCATCTATCACTATCTCCGTGCGTTAGTACGATCTAGGTCTATCTCTACTACTTTTTTTCTATATCTGCTTGTATTATATCTCGCTCTATTCCCCAGAAATGTCTTAGAACATATCCTGCCCTTGTATTTCTCCATTTTTTTGTTTTCCAGAGATCTTTATTCCTCTATTATTTCTATAACCTATTTGTTATTAACCTTGTCTCTCCATGCTATCATCCTTATACATCTGAAGTACAACATTCCAGAAGGCTTCTATCTCTTTCTGTCTGCTTTTCCTAATGCCCCTATTTCATAGACATACTGTGCTGTGGTCTACACATATGCTCTGAACAATTTTCTTCTTGTCTCTATGTTTGTTGTCTTTGAACATAGCCGCTGTTCTTTCTTTTTAGATGCAGTTCGGTCACCTTCTATTGTTTTACAGTTATATACCCTATTTCCCCAACATTCAGTGGTATGTGAAGGGGGGTAAGCAACCTGTGGCTGCCAAGTTCCCCCGGCACTTGAACGTTTTGTCGAATTAATAGTTTTTCCAATATATCATTTCACACAATCAACATTAGTTGAAAATATTTCACAACCAACACCTGTAGTTGTTCATAATAATCATCAGATTTAAGTGCACTTATTTTATCGTCATTACATTTTTCGCCTTCGAACTGGTTGGACGCGTATCTCTACTTATTTATGTTCTGAGCTAGCCTACACTTCCCTGCAATTGCCACAACAGCCTATATAGGTCGGTTCCCCTTCTATCGTTTTCTAATTATATGCTTTATTTCACTGAAATTCAGTGGTATGTGAAGGGGGTTAAGCAGCCTGTGGCCGCCAAAGATCCCCCAACACTTAGACATTTGCCGAATTAATAGTTTTCCAGTAAATACTTCAATACAATTAACATTAGTTAAGAATATTGCAAGACCAATACCTGTAGTTGTTTATAGTAATCATCATGTTTGAGTACTTTTATTTTTTCGTCGTTAGTTTTTCCATCTTGGGACTGGTTGGATGCGTACCTCCATCGATTTCTATTCTGAGCTACCCCACACATTTCCCTAAAATTCCCACATCCTACATATTTCACTATCTGTGTGCAATAGTCTAACCTAGGTCTACCTCTACTTCTCTTTTTCCTATTTCTGCTTCTAATATATTCCGCACTATTCCCTCATGTCTTAGTATGTGGCCTATCATCCGATCTCTCCTATTTTTTTACTGTTTTCCACATATTTCTTTCTTCCCTTACCATTTCTAGTACCTCTTTGTTCGTAACTTGTCTGTCCTTGATATCTTCATCATACGTCTGTAACACCACATCTAAAAGGCTTCTGCGGCCCAGGCTTCACAGTTGTACAGTGCTGTGCTCAACACATATGTTTTAAGCAATCTTTGCTTGTTTCTATGTTTGTTGTCTTTGAACACAGTAGTTGCTTTTTCTTGTTAAATGTAGTACGACCTTGTGCTAATCTTTGTTTTATAGATTTGTGCTTTTCCAATCTTGCCTTATTTGGCTTCCTAGGTAGCAGAAATCTTTAACCTCTTGTAAGTCATCACCTATTTGTATTCTTGTTTTTTATTTATTTTCCCTTTGCATACTAGTACTTTAGTTTTATTTTTATTAATTTTCATACCATATCTCTGTGTTAGAACCTTTCCATTTCATTAAGAGCAGCTTCTAACTCTTCCTTGCTAGATGCTAATATCGATATATCATCTGCAAATCTAAGCATATCAATCTTTTCTCCCTGCATAGTAATTCCGAATGTCTTGCATTTGACAGTATTCATTGCCTCTGTGAGAACATACTCAATGATTTCGAATCAGTACAATATGACTTTGGCTACTCATCATTTTCATTGTTAGCAAAAAGCTAGACAAGGTTACGCTTAGAGACTGGGAGACACAAAAACCTCAGAACGTTCCCGCGCTAGAGGACCCACGCACCTTCTTAAAATCAAAAACTGATCTGTTGTAATCGTTAGAATGCGATGCCACAAAATTGCCTTTTAAAAATAGCAAAGACAAGTTCAATACCTTATTCGTAAGTTCAGCTACAAATTTTGTTTGTGGTTTTTGCAAAGCATATCATGCCATTCGTATATGCTCCAAACTCTTAGCCCTGCCAACTAAGAGCCGTTATGATGAAATAAAGCAAGGTAAATAATGCATCAACTGCTTACGTAGTAGTCATACTTCCAATTATTATCAAAGTGCAAATAGGTGCAAAAATGCAACACTCTGCGCAATACTGTTACAGTTTGACCGACCACCTTGTGTTATACCTGTTCAAGATGCATCATCAGCGGCCAGCTCTGTCAACGGGGAACAATCTAATTTACCTGATAATCAAGGAATAGTGTGATCCAGTTGCACATCTATGACATATCCCGACGTCTTACTTCCTAAAGTCCTCGTACAAATTTATGATACTCCATGCTATCCTTATACTTGTCGAATAGTAGTAGATTCAGGATCTCAATCGCTTTTTATTACAAATCTTTTGTGCCAGAAGTTAGGCGTGCCTCTTACAAGCAGTGTTGCTTCAGTGTAGGGTATTAATAAAGTAACTTCAAATCTCAATTACAGATCTAATGTTGTGTGGGTGCTCAGTTCACGATTTTGTGTTTTGCGGGGTCACCTTTTGTTTGTTTAATGCATAGAGACAACAAATGTGTATAATTTATTTACATTGGCTGCAAGAAATGTGAATAATAACAGGAAATTAAAATAACAATACATTATTATGCATAGAGCAACATTCATTGGAACCGGATGGTCCAGTTCTGCAAAAGACAAAATTCGGTTGGATAGTCAGTGGGACTTTTCCTTGGGCCATTTCTCAATTAGCATATCGTTGTAATTTTGTTAGTATTATATATG
The DNA here is from genome assembly GCA_036346225.1 of Platerodrilus igneus. NCBI lineage: Eukaryota > Metazoa > Arthropoda > Insecta > Coleoptera > Lycidae > Platerodrilus > Platerodrilus igneus. The sequence goes on along the minus strand of JARFIW010001436.1, from coordinate 3,572,787 downwards.
TACAAATGTCAGTTAGAAAGGTTTGGGTGTTAGAGGAATTTGATACAAGCAAACGATTCTTTACTAAGAAGGACGCTCAGTGCAAGGCTATATTGATAAAACCTATTACTTCAACCCCAGAAGGGTGTCTTGTTACAATTTCTTTAAAAGGATCACCGCTCGAGCTCGGCAATTCTAAAGATGTCGGAATCAGGCGTCTATTTGCCCTTGAGCGCAGATTTGATCGCAATCAGCAATTAAAATTGCAGTATATTCGACTTTTAACCATGTAGAAATTGTTTAAAATAATTTGAGATGCTTATGGAAATTGGTGGGTATAATTATCACCAAGTAACAGGTTGCTAAATAAGAAGCTGAAGTTGTGCCATAGGTCATCGTATTTAACTTATAAATAAATATAGGTTCAGATAGATCCTCTCTCCAAACAATTTGTTGTAGTCACCGTTGATTAGGAGTAACAAGTACTTGCTTATACATTTTCGAAATATCTACACCTACAAAGTAGTGGTCTTGGCGAATCCGGAATAAGTGAGAAATAAATTCATCCTGAACCACAGGACCGGTCATTTGCTGGTCATTGAACAACACTCCAGAATCTGATGGAGAAGATCCATTGAATACAACTCTTAGGCAAATCGTTACACTTTTTTTGTTTAGTACTCCATGTTAAGAGAGACAATAAGAGGCATGTTCCTTTGTGTCATCACCAATCTTTATGATGTGACCTAATGCTTCATACTCGGCCAGAAGTTGAATATACTGCAATTTTAATTGCGGATTGTGATCAAATCTGCGCTCAACGGCAAATATATGCCTGATTCCGACATCTTTTGAATTGCCGAGCTCGAGTGGTGATCCTTTTAAAGAAATTGTAACAAGACATCCTTCTGGAGTTGAAGTAATAGGTTTTATAAATATAGCCTCGCACTGAGCGTCCTCATTAGTAACGGATTGTTTGCTTGTATCAAATTCCTCTAACGCCCAAAACTTTTCTAATTGACATTATACATATATAATACTAGCAAAATTACAACGATATGCTAATTGAGAAATGGCCTAAGGGAAAGCCCTACTGACAATCCAATCGAATTTTGTCTTTTGTAGAAGTGGACCGTCCGGTTTCAATTAATGTTTGCCTATGCATAATAATCTCCAAAAAGTACCAGCACTTAGTAGTATATCAACATCAGAGGGTGTATTGAATTTGCACCAATTTTGTCAATAACTAGGCATGATATAGTGATTCGAAAGTTGTAATGTTGCCTTTCTGTTTCAATTGTAGGTATACAACCCAAGTTGCACCTAACAAACTTCATAGGCGTCATAGAAACGAAAACGTAGACGCCCCTTAATAATAGACTCGCCAATCAACACACCTATCGAATAGACTGGGCGAGGAATTCCGATTATTACAATACATAGATTAATTATAATAATCAAGGAGGCAAGCTTTCGTTTGTTGTTGGATATATATTGACAGGCAATAGCCAGGAGCAAGCAATAGCGTCTGATATTCTGAATTTAACCTTTTATCACGGTACACCAAAGCCTGAAAGTTAAACCAGAAGGTTGTGCATTATGCACTAACGTGGATACTTTACACCTTGCCGGCAAGGTGCACCAAATCCTACCACCAGGGTATGGACTTCCACCAAAGGACGTTACGTCGTAAAACATTTTGGTATCCGCATCTACTGCTGAACGCGGTTCACCGAGACATGATGCTTGAGTCGTCTCTGTCTTCACCGCCCACCATCACTGAAGCGGAGTTAGCTGCCTAGACGTGTGAATACCACACCCTGCGCCAGTTCCAACACCTTTTACGAAGAATCCACCATCAGTATGCCGTTCCACACCTTGTATTACCGATAAGGGAACCCGCACAGTACATGGCATCGGCATTGATTGACCTGCCACGTAGAGCACCGTACACCGACGTCGATCCAGCAAAACTGTTACATGCAGATCCCAGACGACAACGTATTTGTGAATACTTACTCCTCTGTTAATACCTTTTAACATAAGTTTCTTTTTGAGCCGTGTTTCTTAACAGCAACACGCATCAAAGTGAATCCAGTACGGAATTTCCTTTATTTTTGTGTATAAACATTACATGCATTTAAATTCGCACTATAAATTTTCTAACGCTAAATGACATTTGCATTTCTAGCGTTAACAAAATTTGTTCACATAAAAACTCTATTCTCATGCATTAATTAAAGGACATTTGTATATTGATAATGCATATAGGATCTTATGTAACTGTTATTTTAATTTCCTGTTATTGTATATATTTCTTGCAGCCAACGCAAATAAATTATACACATTTGTTGTCTCTATGCTTTAACCAAACAAAAGGTGAGCCCACAAAAACAAAATGTGAACTGAGCACCCACACAACATTACATCTGTAATTGACATTTGAAGTTACTTTATTAATACCCTTCACTGAAGCACGAGGCACGCCTAACTTCTTGCACAAATGATTTGTAATAAAAAGCGATTGAGATCCCGAATCTACTACTGCTCGACAAGTATGAGGAGAGCATGGAGCATCATAAATTTCTACGAGGGTTTTAGGAAGTAGGATTTCGAGATATGTCATAAATGTGCAACTGGATAACATTATTCCTTGATTATCAGGTAAATTAGATTGTTCCCCATTAACAGGACTGGCCGCTGATGATGCGTCTTGAACAGGTATAACATGAGGTGGTTGGCCAAAGCGTAACAGAGTATTGTGCAGAGCATTGCATTTTTTGCACCTATCTGTGCGTTACCAATAACTGGAAGTATGTCTGCTACGTAAGCAGTTGATGTATAATTTGCATTGCTTTATTTCATCTTAACGGCTCTTAGCTGGCAGGGTTGAGTTAGGAGCATATATGAATGGCATGATTTGCTTTGCAAAAACGACGAACGAAATTTGTAGCTGAACTTATGGATAAGGTATTGAACCGGCACTTGCTATTTTTAAAGGGCAATTTTGTGGCATCGGATTCTAACGATTCAAACAGGTCAGTTTTTGATTTTAAGAAGGTATGTATGTCTTCCAGTGTTGGAAGACCGTTCTGAGGTTATTGTTTCCCAGTCTTTAAGCATAACCTTGTCTAGCTTCGCTAACAATGAAAATGATGAGTACCTAATGCCAGATTGTGAAATCATTGAGTATGTTCTCAAATTTCTCATAATGTGTTTTTATGTCATTAAAGTAGTTGAATCTAGTTTTGAAGTGTCACATGCATTTAATTTCTCTTGGATTTTATCGATGAATTTATAAAATTAGTGCCTTCCGCATCGCAGTAGTGTCTTAGAATGCTCTCTGCCACTCTAAGTACCGAAAAAGTTGCTGCCATCTTTCGGGGACCTGTCTTAGTGTGGTTCCTCACTATAGACCCAACTAATTTGGTTAAACCTGTAGTTTGGCTCTTTAGATTACTGCAGTTCTCAAACCGTTCTAGTAATCTAGAACTTCTTCAAGGTGCGCAGGTCATTCAGAATGGTTTTTTTTTATAACCACGAGGATAAAAATTATTTGTTATATAATAGATACCTTATGATTTTAATCATCATTAGGTCTTCAGACCTATAGAACTGGTTGGATGTGTACCTCCATTGTTTTCTATCAGAACTAACCTACACATTCCCTGAAATTCCCACAGCCTACATATTTCACTATGTGTGTGCAATAATCTAATCTAGGTCTACATCTACCTCTCTTCTTTTCCTTTTCTGCTTCTAATATATTACGCACTATTCTCTCATGTCCTACCATTCTATCTCTCCTATTTTTTGCCGATTTCCACAATTTCTTTCTTCCCCTACCATTTTGAGACCTCTCTATTCTTAACTTTGTAACCCCACATTTCAAAGGCTTACCTTTTTCATGTCACAGCCATACACTGCTGTGCTCCACACGTATGCTTTCAGCAATCCCTTCCTGTTTCTGTTTGTTGTCTCTGAATACAGTAAGTTTTGATTTTTCTTGTTAAATGCAGCACGGTCTTGTGCTAATCGTTGTTTTATATCTTTAGTACTGTTCCTGATTTTAATGTTCAATTTTTTAAATAGGATAAATTAAAATTATTTCCTGCAATAGGATTTCTGTATCAACCCTAAAATCATAGTTCTTTTATGCTTGCTAGGTACAGTGGCATCCAACAACTTCACTTTATTTTCCGTTTTATGAAGGATAAATTTCAACCCTGCCATTTGCATGATCTCCCATGGGATAGTAGCCAAGCTATCCATAGGCATAGCAAATTTTTTACAATTCCATCTCGTACACAAAATTTTAAGTTCCATATTGTTATTCCATCTTCTCCCTAGGACAAGATCACAAAATTCCTATTTTAAAAAATTAATACTGATACATTAACACCCAATGTATTGGAGCTCAAAATGTGTAACAATTTACGGTCACCGTCTATATAAAAATAATTTTGCTACAAACTAACAATTTTATTACAAAGTTTGAGCTTATCACGTAAGTTCATGTGAAGGCCATGTTGCGTAAAATCCCTGGTATCTAGGGATCTATTTAAATGAAGATAGCTATGATGAGTATTTTGCATTTCTGCATGAATGATCAAATTAAGCTCATAAATTAACTTATTTAAATGACATCCTGACCAATATGTTGTCACAAATATAACATTAGTCTTAGTAGTAGCTCTTAATATGTTACCAAATTTCTCTTTGTCTAAGGGATGCCCACGAACAGTACCCACTAAAATTATTAAATAATTGTTCATGTTCTCTAATTTACCCATATACTGCTACAAACAAATAGCTGCAATGCCTAGCATTTTACCAAAGTAACAAGGTTTATACCATGAACATGCGTTAGAACCATTCTGTTGCTTGAATAGTTACATGGCATCTTTTGTTTCAGCTTATTAAGAATTACTCTTCCTTCATGCCTTCACCTATACATGACAATATCCGGGTACTCTGTGCTTATTACTTGGTAAGTCTTACACAAACATCCCAGTAATCTCAATTAGTGTGGTTTCAATTGAACAAAATCAGGTTTAAATTATTTAATTATTGATCAAATTTTTAATCATTTTTTTTTCGCTTGCTAGTAAGATTCCAAATTATACTCTTCAATATAAAGAACGATACCAAACAACATAAAGAAGTTTAAGCTATCAACAGTTATTACTGAGTTTTTACAAAAAAAAACCTTAGTGTAGTATGTCCTTTATTGTTTATAAATAAATTACAAAATTCTGCTTACCAACTACATTACAGTGACGTACAAGCTTTTCTAAAACCTTAAATAGATTTAGTGTTAAGCTTTGCACCATCACAAATTTGCACAAGTGAATTAGTTTTACACGTAAAATTTAATATCAGCTAGCTAACGGTAATAACAACATAATAAGTAATTCTATAAAGCATGTGGAAAGGATGGTGTTATAATAAATTACATCCTTAGCTGCCTCTAGTGCTGAATTGGAATGAAAGTCTCACCTCCTGTGATGGCTGGCAAGGGAGCCTCAACAGTAAGTATTCCATCTTTGCTTAACTGACTTCGAATACCTTCGGGATTTGTTCCTTTAGGCAAGAGGAATTCTCTGTTGTACTCTCTGTAAACGGACTTAGTGTCGGTTTTTTCTTCATGTTTTGCATGCACCTAGAATTAAAAAAAACTTTAAAATATGTTGTATTGTAAGGATGTGTAAAATTATATTGAAATGTTAACATTTTAACAGACTATTTAAATGAATTTTGTTAACTTGTATTACTTATAGGCAGAATTCCATGATAAATTACCGTTATATTGTAGTAAACATCCCTCAGAATAAAGGCCTCAGGTTTAGAAATAGCTTTACGCTTAAATATTAGAAATGTCAGGCGCTGTCATAATAATTGAAAGGTCCTACCTTTGCAAACACAATACAACACCCTTTAAAAACTTATGTCGTTGACGAATCTGATAAATTTAAATAGAATCTTACCTTTTAACTTAAACAAAGAAAAGCAATTTTCAGTTTGTAAAACTTTATTTTCTTAAAACTTCAGTGAGTGACAGCGTTTATAGAAAGCGCAACATTACAAATAGCCTAACTATTTTTCAATTTGATTTGTTCAAAGATTACAAGTAATTATAAGTAGTCTGGAAACAACTATTGTATTGAAACCCATTTTGGCTCGGTTTAGATTATCCGGTCTTTTATCAATGGCAGACAACTGTCACCAATAGATAGGGTCAACAATTTCAGTATCTAAAAATCCAAGAATTTACAATATATTTATACCGTTAGAAAAATAATTGTTATCAGTGGCACTCACCTTTAAAATGGCTGGATTTGGTTTCTGAAATCTTGTTTTTGGGATGTTCTATTAATGGTCATTGGTTAAAAGAAATATGACGTAAATAATGGTTAAGAATAGGGTTGATATATAATTTAAGTTTTTAGGCAAAAGAAGGAGATTCCAATGGGGTTTTCTGTTTTCAAAACATACAAAGAAAAGTAGCCAAAGAAGTTCGCTGGTAGTGATAAACTCAATATTTTTTTTTATTATTTGAAATCATGAAATTTACTTAAGTAGTCAAAAGGGCGAGAATGAATTAAAAAGAAACAACTGTCCTCCTTGGGATCACGTTTCTCAAGGTCTTGTATGAACATTGGATATTCTCGACTTGTCTGGCGCCCTGGGTAATTGTCTTTAAACCACAATATTTATGACAGGTAAGTGCCAAATTTTGTTGTTGTATATAAGATATTAATTTAGCCCCTTCTACAAAATTTTTACCCTCTAAACCATCCACGACCTTCCGATAGCTAGTGCCGGTGACCCCCTTTAATTTTTGTTTTACAGGCCACCCCCCATTTTATAATTTTAATGAAGATAATCTACTTAGTAGCTTTTCTGCCTGTAACAGATTTTTGAATTGCACGCCATTATATATAGGTGACTTGATCTGATAAGAGAGAGGGAAAGATAGATAAAATGGTGACATTCCTCTGGTAATGATCACAGTATTGGCATTAAGTCAACATAATAGAGTACGTGCTTTTTTACAGCCTTATTTGGTTTTGTTTTTAGATAACTTTAAGCCAAACTTACAATCTCAGGTGTGGGGTTCAGTCATAAAAACAAACATGAGTTGTATTTTGGATTTTGCGGATTATGGATTAAGGTTATGTACGGCTTTGAATCACGAGTTCATTCTGGAAATGGTTAGTGTTAACGAAAATAGATGTAAATCAGTGAGCAATGATAAATTTGAGGAATTTGTGTTTAAATAATCGCAACACTGTGCAAGAAAATCAAGTTGGAATGTTAGAAACTGTTAAACGTGATGTTAAACAAGCAGGCAAACGAGCTATGTGAGTTTTGAGAAACGATAACGAAAAGGTCAACAACGATTCACCCTCATTGATGACAACAATTATGGTATTATTGCAGCAGAACACGTAAATGCTGAAAATTAGTCAGCAACGAACTGTACAAATTATAAATATTTATGGTTCCTAGTTGGGACCGTGTCATTTTATAACCTAAGGTCGGCGTTTCGCCCACTTTTATAAGGGGCTTCATCAGGACAAAAAAAGAAAATGAAATATTAAATAAAAATAAGAAGGATAAAATATTAACTAGACAAGTGTAAAAATTATGAAGAGTTACTTCTGAACTAGCAAACTCACCAGACCATTTAAGTCAAAAGGTCTCTTGTGGCAAAATAACTGGTAAAAGTAGCGAAAGTGGTGGTTTGTATAGGGCGAAAACTTGATGCTTGAGTGATCATGAATAGAGAGAAGTGTGTAACGGATCAGTGAACGTTATGGTTCTGCTTGTTCGAACATAGGCTCGTTTTCCAAATGGGAGAAAGGTAGCAGCCATCGTCTTTGTTTAAATTGTTTGTATTTTTAATGATTTCTACGGATTCTCTGATTTTTCTATTGTAGAAAAATAGAATTCTGGCAATTAGTTTCGTCTTGTCAAAGTTAATGGTATGGTCTGTTTCATGTTGGTGTTCGACCACCGCTGAGCGATTTTACTGGCTTGTTCTTAAGCATCGCTTATGCTCGTTTAGTCTAGTCCACAGCTGCAAGGTATACTATATATGCCTGGGGCTTTAAGACTGGTTTCTGGATCTTTTGGAGTTGGCAATATTTGTGAAATTTTACTTACGGGCTTATAGATTGTTTTGATGTTGTGTTTACGTAGAATTTTGCCAATTCGGTCTGTTACTCTGTGTATATATGGAAGGATTACTAAAGATCGTGTCTAAATTACAGAGTGGTTTGGGGGTTCGTATTGGATGCAGATGCCGGCTTATTACTCTGCCGATAACTCAGTTGCGATAACTGTTTTTTATACGACTGGTTTTCAGATGGGCCAGTTCATTAGATAAATGTTCTGGTTGTGAAATCTTATTTGCACGGTGTACTAAAGAGTTGATTATCGATGATTTTGGTGACGGATGATGATGTGGTGACGCATGTACAAATACCGCCTCTGAACTTAGAAAACCACTACTATAAATACGATACTTGAAGTTACAAAAATAAAGTGTTTAGTGGCCAAAAAGGGCCTACTATAGTGTGAATTAGAGGCAGCTGCCGTTATCCATAATTGGCCAGATTCTGTTACGTACCAAATGGCAGTTTTGAACATTACAGGTGTCACCAAGCATTGGTTTCATGCTTGCATGGAGGTAATGAGTAGTTGGGCTTAATTTAAAGTTGCCTTTACGAAAACGTTTTTACACGAATCCAGTAAAAGTTATTTATGGCAAAGCACGCAAACAAGAATACAGCCATCTCAGGAGAATGTTATTGCTTACTTTTATGAAAAAGCGCTCATCTACACAACGAGTTAGGTTTATTGTTTGCAGAAACAAAAGAACAAATCGTTATTGGACTATGGTCAAGAGAATTAAGTAATTTTTTAATTTCAAAGAATCATTGTGAAGAGGATCAATTGTATCGGGATATAATCACGTTCGACAAAATTGATGATGCCAAATGTCATCGAATTAAAGAAATGTAGGTTAGCAAACCTAAATCAAGTTTCACGAAAAGAAAAGAAAATGAAGAGAAGTTTGGAATGAAATCGGCAAACTACACAAATCCTCAAAAACACACTTATATGCTTTAATTGCAATTATCCTGCTCATTATGCGAGGGAATGTTTGAAGCCCATTTGTGAAAGGGGTCCATGTTGTAACTGTGGATGCTACTGTTCATTTACAAAGCAATTGTCCAAATCGTACCTTGGCCGATACTAAAAAACAGCAGCTTCAACCAGAGTCAACTTTGCTGCGATAGCATATACCAGTCGGACCATTTTTGGTGGTAATAGAAGTATAAGTTCAACGATATACATTTTGTTTGGAGAGCATGTTTGACCCTAGTAGTGCCATAATTTTGGTAAGGAAATCAAATGTTAACGATTTAAATATGTAAAAATTATGTTTTAAGTAACAAGTACCAAGGTATCAATTATTCAAACAAATATTTTAGTGTGATTAAGGCTAGAAATAGTATTTTTGTTGTGGCACTCGATTCTGTTCATGTTGTGCAGGATTATGCAATACCACGCGAGTGCCTGTTATGGCCTGATTTACTATGTAACGATAAAATAAGTTTTACAATTGAAATGAAAAATTAGATGTTAAGCCTGTGCCAGATATTAATATTACGTCAAACGAGTGTACGTCAATTTTTAATATTAGTTATGTTGATGAAAATGGGATTCAACTTAATATTAATCCTGATATGAGTTTGAAGGCCAGGCAGAAAACTATTAAAATTTTTAATAATTATCATAAAAATCCAGAAACATGAAATGAAAATTTTGGTGTACCCAGGTCACACGCCAATTTATTTTAGGTCTAGCCACTTGTCATATGCAGAAAATGGGGCATTTCAAAAATTTGTTGATGAATGTAAATGGATAGTGTAATCCACAGAAGTGAATCTGAATATTGTTCACCTGTGGTTTTAGTTAAAAAGAAAATGGATGACTGTGTTATGCATAGATTTTAAGCATTTAAACAAATGCCTGTGTGATAATTTTCCACTTCCATTAACTGATGACTTGAACTATAGGTTGAATGGAAAAAAATATTTTACCATACTGAATCTAAAAAGTGCATTTCACCATATTGATGTTAAATTACAATCTATAAAATATTCATCATTTGTTCTGCTTTTTGAGCAGTATGAATTCTTAAGAGCCCTTTTTAGGGTTCAAAAATAGTCCTTCTGTTTTTAGTCGGTATGTTAATTTAATATTCAAAGATTTTATCAATGAAAATAAACTATGTATGTACATCTCAATGATATGATGATTGCCACAGAAACCATTGAAGAGAAGTCATAAATTTTAGAAAAAAAAGTGTTTGATAGACTTGTTCGAAATAGACTTTGGGAATAGATAAATGTAGCTTTCTGAACACTAAAATGACATCTTGAGTACCTTATTGGTGGTTATAGCATACCGGTGAGGAACATCTTATATCAATTAAATTCTTTCCAGTAGCACATACAGTTGGAGAATTGGTTTAGCATCCCATTTCAGAAAGTTCGTGAAAAATTTTACACAATTAGCAAGTCCTTTATGAATTGTTAAATAAAAATGCAATTTTTAATTTTGGCTACAAACAGCATAAAAGTTTCAATGCCATTAAGAATATCTTTGTTACTCGGCCATTTACATGAATTTGAAATTTTGTAGTATGTTGGTTTAAGGGAGCTGTGTTAGTAGAAAAGAAAGCCGAGTTAGGTAGATGATAGAAGATAAAAAATACTGATGGTTTCTGGACATTTTTAACCTTTTTAAAAGATGAAATTAAACAGTGAGTAGAATGAGCTTTTGCGTTTCGATTTATTAATTATACAGTTGTGGACTGAAAATGTCAATGGTTTGTATTTAAGCAATGCGAAATTAATTAAAGGGAATTAATTATTTTGTTGGACGAAATTAGCAATGGAATTAGTGTACATTGATTTTAAATTATTAGTGAAACTATTGTTAGTAAGAATGGTTAATTAAAAGTTGGTACTTAACTGTTTTCTATATTTGTTATTAGAAATTGGGATTTAGAATGACTTGTAATTCAATATGGGAAGCGAGAAGATTGAAGTGATAATATTATTGATTCTTATTATTATAAGTGATCAGTGTGATGTAGTTTGTTTGTATGTCAGCCTTTTATTATTTTTATTTCGAATTTTTCTATCATCTTTTATTATTTCTTCCATAGCAACGAACCCACTTTCGCACCATTGTATTTAGCCGATTCGCACCATTGTATTTAGCCGATTCCCACCCCTCCTGGAAAATAATCTAAATTTATAACGTAATGCATATTTAATCCGTAACATAGATGAAGTGTTTTCAGAGAGTGAAATACAAAAGATCGTTTGGTCTAGTTTAATAAGTGAGTATCAACATATTTTTTTTAATCGCCTGGCAGGATTAATGGTTATGAACACAATTAATATTAAGAATGACACTCTATTTAATGTCTCACCCTATCCCATACGTATTTTCTACTTTGATTAAGTTAGACATTATAAAAAAGTGATAAACCAAAGAAATGCCTCTGATTGTTGTAAAAAGGATGGTCTCTGAAAATATGTATCAATTCTAAGTATTCGAATAAAAGAATTAAAAAAGGTCATGCGATACTATTAAATAACAAATATTTTACGGATTTAAACCAGGTCCGATTTCAATGGATACGGTCCGGGCCTATTGGCAGGTGGAATTGGTGGAGGTCGCATGTAAGCCTTTCATTTGATAATCAAATTCATTTCTAAAAGAATATCTTTTTGGTTTAGTAACAAACATAGCAGGGTTTTTATTTGCACTGCATGTTGTTTTTGGCAAGGATTGTGAGCTACAAACCTCATGCCTTAAGCAGATTATATTTTAATAACATCTCCAGATACTGACATCTAACTGAGGTGTGTAACATTCCTTTGAAATATTTATGATCATATTTCATTTTTAATAGTTTCCATATTAGTAAATCCAACAAATAGGGTTAGGTTATTTCTTTTAAGAAATAGAATTTTTAGGTTACATGCATTCTTGATCTAAGAAATTATTCTTTCTGTGTCCCATAATGTTCACATTCTAAGGTTGTCAATTTCATCATGACATACTTTGTATTCTAAATTATTACAGCTTTGCGATTTATTTGTTTTGATTAATAATGTATTATGCTGGCGCCTATGATCTCATCATCTGAGGGCAAAGACACCACATGCAAATTGTGTCGACTCTAGTAAATAAGAAGTCCAAGTTTCTGATTCTAGTTAACCTTTTCTGCAAATTAATTTTTATATAATTAGATACGAAACGACACAATGTATTTTCAATTTGCAGCCTTAATTCATCTGTCGGAAGTTTGGAGAAGATGTCTCGAATTATTTTTTTGGAGGAAAGATCGTTTTCTTATATGGCACTTCATGATTACAATACAAACAATCAACATATACCTTGAATTGGTTAAATACCTTGAAGAACAGGTTATCGAACAGACTGAAAGTAATCAATAATGTTCGGAAAATACCCTACCAAGTTGGTTATTTTTAATTTTAGGGGCACATTGGTTCCCAGATCGACAACTATTCATTAGAGATAAGCATGTTGAGGGTTGTGAACTCAACCTAAATAGATGTTTTAACGGAATTCACCTTAACTACAGTCTACAATCCTCATCGGGTATTCATGAATCCATCTGAAACTATACCAGAAAGTTTGTTACTAAATAAACATTTGAAATTCATTACACGAACTGATAAAACGTACCTGTCGTACACCTGTGTGATTAGGTTAAAAACTTGGTTAAGTAAATTCTATTTTTAATATTTGCTTAACAATATCTAACATATAACTATAAGTAACGTGTGTGCGTAATACTGTTGAAAACACAATCGTATAGAACAATTTCTCAGGTAAATTTTAAGCCGGAATCCCTCTCCTGATCTCAGGTTTTGACACCCTCTTGTTATTCTTTATGGAGTGTATCCCAAGATACCCTATGAGATTAGGAGGTGTTCAAGATATTTCCCGATAAAGACATATTCATACCCGATAGCATTCTGGAACCCTCTTAAACACTTACACCACCCGTCCCACCGAGTTAAATCAGCAACCATTTTTGTTAGTACAGTCAGGATTTTTGTATTTTACTGAAACAGAATTTCTATGTAGTTTTTCTGTGGATTACCAGTTAGATTTTCTGGGGTCAAAACAGCACGTACTACGTTGTCGTGGTAATGTAAACTTCAAAAGGTCATTAGCCTCAATTTCACACTTAACAAACGGCAATACTGTTAATCATTTGTAGACGATATGCTTTAGTTCTCGTAATTTGCCAGCATGTTTCATTTCTTCCCAAAACATATAGCTAATACCGGAAAAACGCTTTAATCAGTTTTAATTTCTAGGGAATGGTGAGAGCGTATGTAAAAATATTCATATACAAAACTTCTAGAACTGTTAAAACAATGAAATATGTATGTTTAAAGTATAAAAGGGCATTAGAAAGATTTATATATTCTCATACTTTTTGCCATTCCTCACAAGCATGCAGCAATTTTTCAAACAATTTAGTTGCAACTGCGCTCAAGGTCGGATTAATTTTTTATGAATATTTTAGCAGACGAACGTAATTGTTAATGTAATTTAAAAATAACTACTATGAAAATTATTAGAATATGTAGCGCATAAACAGTTTTATTATACTCACCATAAGTTTGTTATCAACAGTTTTGACAACAATTTCTTCAGGTGAATACTGACTGACATCAAATCGTAACTTTAGACATTTGGAATCTCCATCACCTTGAATTAAAGGTGAGTTCAAATCATCAAGCCATGTCCTGACATCTCCACTTGGTCTTGAAGTTACATCGCTGCCTGTGTTGTGTGAAGATTGAGTGGTTGTAGTGCTAAAAAGAAAAACGTTTTAATGCATTAAGAATAAATCAATGTCAATGTTACGGCTATTTTCAAATACAAATATTCTTCAATATTATATACCGATTTTTTGGCACTATTAAGCATTATCACTAAAAATCTGAACACAAATTTTTATTTATAGGAATTATATAGTTTTTGAAAAGTAGTTTAAATTATAGCAGTATCAGTATCAACAAAGAACAATCGCAATCCTATAAAGTAGCGCAGTCTATTGAAATGATCAAGATTTAAGAAAAGTAAATCGAATACATATTATTTTATAAGTAAATAATTATATTGATACTGTATGGTTTGATTTATCCATCATAGTGTAACATATTTTTTGTGTACCAATTATTTAATTCAGTAATTAATTTCCTAATATTAATTACTATTTAATCAATTACAATATTATCCAATTAGGAGTCTAGTATTATTTAAAATGCATAATAAAGGTGCATGCTTCATCGTATGGTTCTGCACCTAAAATAAGGAAACTTAATGAAATTCTTTGATCTATATTCTTAAATAGGTAAGATATTAATGGTGACCTATTGGTAATCCTTGGTCTTTATATTAAGAGTTTAAAACGATAAGATCTTTAATAGTCTTGTCTTACAACAGTTCTCAAGTAGCTCCCGAAGTGTGGTTTAATAACATATATTTTATTACTGAAAGTGATTTTATAGATTTCTATTGCCATAGCAAACAAACAATATTTTACTAGTGTTTATGTTGTTTCTTTTGTAATGACAAGGTAGTAAGAGCATGCCTCTTATGCCCTTTCTTTGCTCTAACTATATCAGGTGCTAGGCATGCTTTTTTGATAAGTGTTTACACAGCGAATGCGATATTTTTCTCTGAACGTTTCTAAGGTCTCCTTTAGAGCACATGATGATTTTTTATAAGCCTAGGACTCGATGGTGTCCTATTATTTAAGGTTGTTCTAATTTTAGTTTCTATAGAGTAGAGTGTTGTATGAAGTATAGCTTTTAAAGACCCATGGCCTTTTCTCATTGCTTTACTCAAGAATAGACTCCCAGCTACGTTCGAAGACTGCGAGTCCTATAACTACTTCTCTTACGAAAGGGCCATCGTAGTTAACCACTCATACACCCCAAGGTGAGGCTACAAATGTCATTTTATAGTTTGCACTGAGAAACCTTTAAGAAATTAAAACTGGAGTATTGTCGTGATCACCTAAACTACGTTATTATTATTGTAACATTTTTAAAAACCTATCATTATGTTTGCACATTTAATCCAATTCATTACCAGTTTATAAATGCCAAGTCCCTGATTATCGTATACCTGTATTACAACTTTAGCGTCAAGCATTGTTGGTTGTCGTTCTAGACCTTTATCCTTACTATTGGTTGTACATAAAACAGCTCGCATGCACAATCATCAATGCGACGCCTTTTGTAGTGGTTAGGTCACTCTGGTACCTCTCCAGCATTCGATTCCTGGCCTTTACTTCGATCATAATGACTGTCTATCAGGGAATGAATTTGAAAAGTTAATAGTTATTTCATTCTTAACAATAGTGGGTTACATCATTTAGATAATTCATATCACTTATTCATTGTTTCCAGCTTGACTAACTTCTAGTGTAGGATATTAGTGATTTTCACATAATGGTTTATTGCAAGGACATGGACGATCAAGACATGTGCCGAAGTTTTTCTTTTTTTAGTTAATACATCACTGCAGTATCTATTGATATGGTACTGGTGTGATTCGTTCATCTTTTTATGTAGATGGATTGATGGATATGGGCTGATGAAACGAATCTAGGAGTCGAAGATCTCTGCTAACAGATGGATTGTAGTCAATCTGATTTTTTAACATGTTGAAAGTACACACAGATTGTGGATTTTTAGGAAAATTTTTCTCAAAATTATTGTGGTTTGTGTACGATTTGGCTAACATGGACAAGCAGAGAAATATAAACGGCTCAGGTTATTGTAATCGTTATTTTGACATTATCAGGGTAGGTACGGACAGTGTATTGTACGTATTTTATTGTACTTTTATCGACATCGTGCTCATTGCTGTAGCCTTCTATATATACACTATCAACAGTGCAAGTGTTTGAACTATGTTAATATAATGTATTGTACATTACCCCAGTTAACATATTTTTTGCAGTCTAATATATATGATAAAATGCGTTATTTTTTGTTATACCGATTTAATAAAATACTGGTCATGTCTAGCATGACAATTCACGTTGGCACCAATATTATCGATAGCTTATGATAATGCGTGTTGTGAGATTGAATTGTTGAAAGTGAAGAACAAGTTCCTGGTCTGTTGGCATATAGAGCAAAACATTAACATTATTTTTTTTTGCATTTTTAAGTAGAAAAGTCACTTCCTAACTGAAATAATTACATGCTATAGTGTCATAAAAATTGATTATATTTAGTCCAAATGTTAATCGTTGCTGTTAGAGCAAAATAGTTATATCTTAATCATTATATCGCAGTTTTTATTAATTTCACTTCACAAGATACAAGATTCTACTGTATATGATATCACTTTTCAGCTTTACGATGTTTGTGGTTATAAATTAATCTTGTTTGAATTATATGATCGACATCTAACAGAAAGTGCTGAAAAACTGATGTTTCGTCCGAATTTGCAATATCTATATATGCTGCACTTTCTAGCTTTATGCAATTCTTAACTCGGTTGATACCGATACTGATAAATAACATACAAACCTGCTTGAAGAAGCAGCATTTCCTTCAGAAACCTTTTCATACTCGTAAGACATGTAAAGTTAAGAACCACTGTTAGTAATTATATAATATTTTTAAATTATGAAAGATATTTTAAATGTTAAAATCTACCAAGAAAATAATAAAAATATAAAGATTAAGCAAAACTAGAAGAAAAAAACTCTAAATAAACATACTTTTAATCATTTCTCTAAATATCTATTAGTATATTAAAAATTTCAATTCATATCTGGATTAGTAGGTTGCTGTTTCGTTCTCTTGTTTATTTCTTGCAGCTGCTACTATTAAATGAACCTTAAATTAGTTTCAAAAGAATAATTATTAAGATAATACAATAAATTTATTTCCTCCCAAGCCTTTTACAACTTTTGACATGCTCTTTCAGAATTGTCAAGTCTATGTAGTTTTTGTTTGAAGGCAGGATACGTTTCAATTCACGTGTTGTGTTATTATCGTGGTTACAACCAGTTAAAAGGGTTATGAACCTAGAAAGTTCACCCTTCCATTAATTTGGAATTTTGTGGCATGTATTAAGGGAGCTGTTGTTTGAAGGATGAAAACTTAAAATGCAGTAGGTCTCCGGACACCCTGAAAGTTTTAAATATTGGAATTGAAACAGTGAGTAAATATAAGCTTTAATGTCGATACTTTATAATTATATAGATGTGAATGTTAAAATCTAAACGAGTTGGTATTTATGTAGTAGAAAATTAACAGATTTTAAATGCAAACGAAAAGTTGGCATTTAACTGTTTTTTGTTTGTTATTAAAGGCATTTTCAGAAATTGACATTTATGTCATGTAATTTAATATGAGAAACTGAAAAATTGGAGTGATAGTTTTATCGATGGATTTAATTTAATTTTCTTTTTTATTAGGATTTATTTTAGTAATACCTACCGGAGTGAGGTTGATAAACTAGGTATTTTTTAAAGTGCATTTGTATTTAGATTGTAATTATTTAATATCAATAGAGGTTAAGTATAGATTGAATTTTATTTGCATTGATTTATGAACTGGGATCAAAATTAGGTAATTGCGAAAGGATATTCAGTCACACCCAGTGAAGGTATCATATTTGGAAAACATTTGATTTTTCAATTTTCTTTAATATGGCAAAAATTTAATAATTGTTTTAAGATATTTTAAAGACAAAATATAGTGTTATAAATTTAGGAAACCAAAGCAAAGGAGACCTATGCGAAATAACCATCTTCCATGTAGGGAAAATACCCAAAAGATTGCTGAGTCCTGGTTTGATACCCCTAAATTATGAAACGAGAAAAAGCCTTTCATGACAAGTGAATATAGTAACGTAGTATGTTTCTATTGCAGCCATACTTACTGTTTTTAAATATTTATTATTATCTTTATTATTTCTTCCATAGGAACCCACTCCCACACAATTGTAGTTAGCCAACGCACCCTTAAATTGTTATGGGATCCCCATCCATTAGGCATAAATATAAATTTATAACGGAATACTTAAAATAGATCCTCGTTCAGATGAGAGGTAAAATGTAGGTCCCATGTGTGTGTGTGTGTGTGTGTTGCACGCACGTTAAAAATCTGTATCTTGATTAGAATAGCAAGAATTTGTCAAAATTCAAAATCACCACGTCAAAACTCACTATTTGGCCAAGGTAGTACCTTCGGGTAGAGCAATAGAAAGTCAAATGTAGGGAGTATTTTGTAGTGGTGGTTTTGCAGATCAGGCAGGTTCATGTATGACTGTAGATCCCTAGTTCGATTCCTAACACAAACCGCTTAAAAATGTTAGGTAAGCATTCTCCACAAAAATACGTCCTTGTTCAGATGAGAGATAAAATGTAGGTCCTGTGTGTGTGTGTGTGTGTGTGAGTGCGCGCGCGTGCGTGCGTGCGTGTGTGTTGTCACGCAAGTTAAAGATTCCCACCTTGCTGAGATACCAAGTTTGGCAAAAGTAAAAATTTCGAGGTAAAGAAACTTGCTCCCTGGCCAATGGAGTACCTTCGAGTAGAGCATTGGAAAGTCGAATGTACGGAGTACTTTGTAGCAAATTTTATACTTGATCACATCACCATATCATTTAACTTGACTTAATTTACTTGTTACGTTCCAATTTTGCTTTTAAAATTTACTTGTTACTTCATAAGCCCGTTTTACCATAAATCTGTTAAATCCTTCAACATAATTAATAATAAATACGCTTCCTACAAATTTTCATTTTAAACTTATTTATTTCGAAACGACAAGTTTATGTTATAATTAAATAGTCTATATCCTGTTTTAGGTAACCTTCAATTGCTAAACCTTCCGATAGTGTATAATTGCTTCTTATATGTTTTCCATCTAAACATTCATTTACATGGTGTATTGAACTATCCGATAAAACCGTGTTTTCCAGTTTCGTAATGGCGTTTCGATAAGCGAGAATTTGCAGTTCGAATTCGTGTTGTTTGAACCATTGTTGAATGTGATTCTATAGCTTGTCTTTTGTCCATAGACCGCTGCTGCAATTACGGTAGAAGAGTAAATGTATGCTGACGACCATGGCGTTCCTGTGTTGACTCACCTCCGACGGGTTGCGAGCTAAGTATCTGGACACCTATAGGTTTTTCTTTTGTGTGCGTCAATGGCATATTCCGTATCAACGTTTGGTGTAGAAACGTGATATCGGGGAACTATTGTTTGTGGCTGCTAATCGATATTATCGCTCTACAGGTGCGATATACTATTTTTAAAGATGCGTGTCAAAAGAACGCACACGTTTATTCGCTTTACTAATTAGTTATTTTACAAAAATTATTAGGTGAAATTTTAAAAACGTTCGACAAAAGCTCTCACACGTTAATTCTTCCCTACTAATTAGTTATTTTATAAAAAATATTAGGTGAAATTTTAAAAACACGACAAAAGCTCTCGCAGTTTTTATTTGCAACTGATTAATTCTATTTTGTGTAAATACGAGATGTGCACTTCGTATCTAAAGTACTAAATTGTTCATATCACCTAATTGTTTGCTTAGAAATAGTAACGCTTAATTTATTTTCTTTTTGCTTGTTTGTACAGAGTCCTTTATTTATTTTTATGTTTTAATAGATAAACGTGGGCGATGTACTTAATTGTTTTTTGGTATGTAGGTGAATCCCCCCACTTTCCGTGGTTGGTAGTTAGCCTGGTATTTACTTTTCTTCCGGCCACATCTAGGTACGTAGCATACTTTGTCAATGAACATCATTGGTGAGTGGATTATTACTTACATCACTTTTGTTACATTACAATAAAGGTTGTCAATTGCACCACAAGAGTAAAAAATAAAGGCTAATGCAACCAATAACACCTGCAGCATACAATTTCATATCAGGAATGTAAGTATATCACCTGTGTTGATAGTCATATTGGTTTTAAAATTTGTAATAGCTTGAGATACACCATACTAAGAAATTCCAGTCAAATTGAATTTGCCAATACTCAACCTAAAAGTACTACTTACACATGGGACTTAAATGTCCCATCTGAACGAATGCATACTTTTGTGAAAAAAAATTGTCTGACCTTTTTCAAGTGGCCCGTGTCGGAAATCCAACCCAGGATCTTGGGATTAGTAGTCACACAGCACATGAAGAAGACGTCAGCCGATTATTTCCTGTTTTGGAGTCGGCGTTTACACCGATGCTATCATGAATCACACACAACAGATAAGAAGTGCGTTTGTATGGCATTGAGTTGCTAAATTGTTATGTATGATTGTTCTTCCGTAAAGCTTTCAAAAAATAATTTCTTTAACATTCTTATGATGGTAGTAATCTTGGTGAATAATTGTTTTAGAGCTGCTACAGAAACATTTTTATTGAAATATGTATTATTAAGCAATATGAAAATCATTCTTGTCCACTTAAAAGCGATACACTATTATACGAACTATTCAATGTAGCTTTGCAGAAGTTATAACGTCATACATTGGCATAGATTGAACTGCTTTTTACTGAAGAAAGTATTTTAAATTAAAGTAATTAGCAATGGTATTAAGAATATAGTAAAACATTTTTTGATGTGTGCACATGATGGAAGAAAAGTCTAGGTCAAGTAGTCCACCACAAGAGAATTGCAGAAGGTTGTTGAAATCACAAAATTCTGCAAGATATGAGAGAACAAACAGTACATTGAAGCTACCAAGAAGTAGAAGATTTGAATCATGATACGTAAACCTTGGGGCTTACAACACTGACGATAAAATCATAACATTGAAAGACAAAATCCAAATATTTTTAGATTTTAATGGAGATTATGTATGCACAAAAAAGAGGAATTATGCTGACTAGTTTGGGAGAGTTTCACCATTTAAAAGAACACTGAAATTTGATTCTCGGTACTTGCATAAGCGACTTTCTCTAAAAAAATTGTAAGTAACCAATTAAGTATACGTAATAAATTTAGGAAGCTAAAAGCAAATGAGAACTATTCTGAATAATCGTCTTCTATGTAGGGATGATATCAAAGGGATTGTTGAGACAAGGTGGTTTGGTGTCCTTTAACAATGACAAGAGAAAAAGCCTTTCAGGTCAAATGAATATTGTAACATAGTTTGTATTTCCGCCATTTTATTTCTATATTTTTTTATTTTTATTATTTATTCCTTAGGAACCCACTCCCACACCTCTGTAGTTAGCCAGCCCACTCTTAAAAGGTTCCGTCCTCCCCTCCTTCGGGGTAAATCTAAAATTATAACGTACTGTTTGTTTTACTCATAATAATGTATCTAACACATGTGCAAGGGCCAATTTGACACACTTTTATAACTGTTTATTGGTAAATTTGATTTTCAAACATGCAGGTGCTAAAGTAAATCACAACAAAATCATTAAAACCATAAAACTGTTGAATAGAAAATTAAATTTGCAATGTGTTTGAGGTTTATATACTAGAATTTCTACTGTTTGTGGCACAGTCTCTAGTTATGACACCCAGTTAGTTAATCTTGAAGGCCAATTAAAGGTGCCTGTTTCCATGGCCATAACTTGTCCAGATTCTAGTTAGTGCATAATTTATTTTTCAGATTTATAGCAAATACTGTTTACACTGCAGTCTTTTGTGCATCAGGATATTATCCTAATTTAGAACTGCTAGAGACATGTGTTTAATAATAAGACGATAAATCTGCAAAATTTTGTAAAAATATAAAATTTTAGAACTTAATATTGTGCAACATGGCTTGACAAAATATGTATTTAAAATTGCATACGTGATGTAACCTGCTAACCACAACTGTTAATAAACTTAATTTAAAATAGTGCTAATCCAGAGTACTTACACTACTAAATAAGTTGACTCTTGTATATTATAAAAATACTAAAAGTGTGAAACATTGTATTATGTTATCCTGCCAACAATTTACGTGTTTATAGTGAAGTATGTAATTAGCATAAGTATAAGATAATTTAAATCTCTAGCATTGTTAAGCAATCTGTTTTGATGCTGAGCATTTCCATACATATTCTAATATGGATATATTGTTACAAACTATATAAGATTAACCTGTCATTGAAGTGTTGTTACACAGAAATTTTCTCATTACCATGCTCATAAATGTTCTAGAATGTTGGCAAGTGTGTGGAATGCAGCTGGCAGCACATATAAATTCAGCACTTACAACATTCATTTTTATCACATTCTATTTAAAGATTTTTAATATTTATGCCAAAAACATGCCAGGCGCGTTTTTAAAAAATTATAATGCCATTGCTACAAATACAACTGAAACAAACAACGTCATCTGTAAATTAATATATTCATGCAACCTATATTGAGAGCTCTCGGTTTTGCATAGGTTCATTAATATGTAGACTAAGTGATTGTGCATTGATTTTTTTAAATACATTCAATTGCCATTACATAAAACTATTTTGGATTTTGCAAACCTTGGGATTATTTATCACAGGCGAACCAACTAAATCACAAAGCTGTCATTATTTAAAAGCAACTAACCCACCCAATACCGCCAAGCGCACGCCTCCTAACAACAATACCTGTACAGAATAAATTATTAAATATACCATCATTGAAGGGGCTTTTTTAAAGAACGGTCTATTTTTACTTCTGGAGTTCGGCCAGTATAATGATAATTTTTAAAAATCAAATTTTGTTATTGTAGTAGGCTTGTTACTTTTGTTGTTGAGTTGATGTGTAATAAATGGGACAAATATGGCAAGAAATATGCTGAAAAAGTATTTATAGTATACTTATAATTTCTAAATATTCTGTCTTGAGGAGTGTTCATGATAATTGACTTTTTGTAACCTTTCTTCTCTAGAAATAAAAAAGAAAAATGATAAATACATTATAATAAAAATAGCACTCGTAGATAGAATATAAAACAACATTTGCTTGAAATCGATATCAATGACACTTTTTAAAACATATTTCGAAATATTTGAATATGGCTTTTGCTTGGTGTTATTTTGGAAAAATCTAATTCCGTTTACAAACCTAGATATTCAAAGTAGCTATTAGATTTTTAAAAAAGCGTCTTACCACATCTTTTTCAATATGTCCTTTTTAAATGGGAATTTCTTGATTTCGTAATATAATTTTGAAAATAAAAAATAAACCAAGTAAAAATATGAGGAAAATATTATTTATATAAAAAAATTCCAAAAACTAAATTAAATTTTTCGAAAAAGATACATTTTAAAGTCTTAATCAGAAGGATACCTACCAATCACATATGCACAATTTAGATTTGTATAACGATTTCTTATATAAAAGAACATAA
Organism: Platerodrilus igneus; assembly: GCA_036346225.1. NCBI lineage: Eukaryota > Metazoa > Arthropoda > Insecta > Coleoptera > Lycidae > Platerodrilus > Platerodrilus igneus. Next base: position 3,549,348 of record JARFIW010001436.1, on the reverse strand, counting down.
AAACAAAAATGCTTAATTTAACATGACAAATATATGACTTTCTGGATCGCTTTAAATAAAAGATTACAACAAGCAACTGATACATTTTATCATGCGAAATGTTTTCAAAATTGATTTCACAGAGTTGACAATTCCCACACACAACGAGGTCGTGTAAGGTGTATCTCTGCAATACATTTTAAATTTGTGGTTGTTTTTGTTTTTCCTTCCAGAGTTGAATACAAAACTGAGAGTAAAAAGAGAAAGAAGAGTGGTAATGAGTTTAGAAAAGACAAGAGCCAATTAGTTACAAAAATAGGCAAAAACTTGTTCTGAAATAACCACTTACTGTGTAAAACCACACACAAACATCAACTGTCCTGAAACTGAAAATAATAGGTGTGCTAGTGCCAAACTAAAACTACGTAATATAGAAACAGTAGTAGATGCAGTTTCTACATTTGATAATTATGGAATAGAAAATCTTAAAGTTAACGTTAACACTTCAACTATTAGTGAACCTCATTACAAAACCAAAAGTCTATAACAAATCCTACAACTACATTGGAAGCGTTCCACAAGCAGTAATCTTCACCGCTATTGAAAACAGATTTAACTAACAGAAAAACTTATATTTGGATATGGCTTTGTTGAATCCAAAAAGATTTGATCAGTATTAAGACAGTGAATTTCCAATAAATGCACTGCAGCAGGTGTGTGAACTAATTTCTTCAGTTAACAAAGCCAAACTTAAGTTCATTTCATTCAAAAATGTTTGGCCAAAGGTTTTATCAAAAATAATCGGATGCAGATTACAAAGGAAATGTGTTCAAAACAGTTGGCAATGTGTCTTCACATAAACATCAAGCAGACGAAAATGTGGAGAAAACTATGATGTTGAAAGTGCCAAATTTGCATAATGTAGTTCAAAAAATCATGCAGCTCTTGCATTACGTGTGTATTCAAGTCATAATCGAGTTTAACCTAGAAATTTTGAATTTTGCCGAGCCTTGCTGTTCCAAGCAATGACAACACTCACACGTATCTACATTTTACCTCTCATCTAAATAAGGGCGTATGTTTGTGAAAAATGTACACAACATTTTTCAAACGGACTGTTTCAGGATTTAAACCTGCGACCTTGAGCTCTGTAGTCGCATTACTAACTAGACCACTTAACCGCTTAATTCCTTGCCACAGCTGATTAAGAGTTTCTATTGGAACAGCATAAAAAATTACTTCAAGTAGCCCCAAATACAGAAATCACATGGGTTCAGATCGGGTGATCATGGAAGTCAATTGATTGGACCACCTCTTCCAATCCATTGGTTTCTGTCAAGTCTTACTATAATTAGCTGGGTAACTATCATGTAAAAATCAGACTCTGTCTAATCATCAGGGGAACGAATATCTTCAAAGTCAAATAAAACATTTTCAAGAGAATTTAGATAATCCTGTCCCGTTAAATGATCAGGCACCTCTACAGATTCCAGCTGCTGCTCACCAGTGACACCAAACCAGACATTAATACCAAACTTTTGCTGATTATTAGTCTGTTTTATTACGTGATAATTTTGTAGCTTTATTTCAAAATAAAATATGAAAAACGAAATAAGACTCTTAAATCTTTTTGTTCCACAACCAGTTTGAAATATCTACATGAGCAGAGAAATCACCATTTAATATCGCATGAACTGTCTTATAATAAAAAGGATAAAGGGTTTTCTTTTTATCAATGATATTCCACATTGAATATTAGGAAAGGTCAAGAAACAGTAGCAAATCTTCTCATGCTAATCTCAGGATTATTTTCAAATTCCAACAAAATATCTTCGTTGTACTCTTTTGTACTGCCGGTGTGTCTACCAGTTTCAGTATTTTTAGGAAATACAGAGTCCGCGTCTCTCAATCTTTGATGTAGGGTTACAAACGTTGCGTGGCTGGAATGACTTCTATTAGAATAGTTTTCAGCATATCTTTGTTCCCCTGAACGAGCATTACATTATACTTTGCCATAAGTAAATGTATACCAGCATCTTCTTCACTGGTTAAATGAATCATTTTTATAAAAATTAGACATATTTTTACACAACACTAGTAACAATAATTGTTTGAACAAAAATATTTTGACACTTACAAATATCTTATTGTTAGGAGAGTCAATGCCAATTTGGCATTTCTGGTAATCAAATGAGATTTTATGCCGTAAACACAAAAGTTGAAATTGATTTTTTCCCGAAAACTGTGCTGCTAGTCATTTCAAACAAGAGAACATCATAGATAGGAAAAGCTTAAAGTTTTTAAATTTGATGTAAAATATGTTAAAAAGTTTGAAGATGCAAAAAAATGTAACTCAAAATGTTTGTCATCCCCAATAAGATACTTGTGATTTCAATAAAATAATCCTATTGACAGGGGTCGAATTGTCAATAGGAGATTAAACACTTGTCAATTTTGAACAATTTATATAGCATTTTTAAGATATTTTTAAAAAACAGACTTAAAGGTGTCATTTTCAAAGAGCTCTAGTTCCCTTAGGAAACATGTTTGAATTAAGATAATTTGGGTTAATTAGCATAAAATCATGTCTAGTATGTGTGGCTTCCGTTTAGCAGGAGAGTTTCTGGATACCCTGTATAAACTGTTAGCAGAGACTAGTAGGTAGACCTAGTTCGACCAACACCTATTAACTATCCCTATACTTAATTGTTACTTCACACAAGTTTTATTACAATTATTTGTGAATTAATTAATCATAAATAAATAAATATTCCCCTTGCAGATTTATTCATATTTCAGTAGCTCGAAGCACAGGAACAATATAACAGTGTATAATGTGATTCACAACAGTTTAATTTTAAAAATTTTTCGGAGTAGGGCTTCCTGGATCCCGTTTGGTTGGGTTTGCCTCTCAGACTCCCCGGTTAGACGTCCTCATCACACTACTTGTCCCATGACCCTTAAAGGTATCCAGTAGGAGCCTGTACCAAGACTAAACGATGTGTCAAATAAAGAAAACACCTTATGAGGTCGGTAACTATACTTCGTTTTACAAGAGAATAAAGCGATGAAAAACGGAATAAAAATACTGAATTTCATTGGTTGAAGCATGAAGCAGATTTACACTGTTTAAATATTATAATTTTGGGAACAAGCTGGACAACAATTTCACCGACCAATATTCATTATTTTAATTTCCATAAATTTTAATTTCAGTTAATATTGTAAAGCAGAAACTTGCTATTAAACCAATAAAGTAGACGTTAGTGGAATGAGTATAACCTTCTTCAGTAACCAGATAAAAAGTTCTACCAATGTGGCGCTTTGTAATATGGAGTAACAAAGTAACATTTATTAATTTTCATAAAACAGATCCGTAGCTAACAACATATATTTCTTGATGCAACCCATCAAAATAGGTCTACCAGTCACATGTTTCGGCGCAGATCTTTGTAATATATGAAATATAGCATGTGCGTTCCAATTACTTCTAATTCGTTATGTTGAACCGTTATAAGAAATTAGCTTAATTGCACAATTTAACTTTTTTAGAACAATTACTTTTTATTCTTTTAAGAAATATTTTAACTGCAAATTTGATGTTTATTTGAAGTAACATCCACCGAATATATCATTTTTATATTATTTAAAATGTGTCCTTTTTTAATTTTACCATACCATGGGTTCTGTTTTGTCTCTCATTATTTTTAACAAATTTTACGAACTAGTTGCTAAAAATAGTGTAAGATTTTTAAAAATGAAAATAACAGGTTTACTTTTTGTATCCAAGATAGATGTCGTAACAATTTTTTTAAAAAACAAAAAAAATGAAAAAAAGGCTAAGTGCGTTTTGTTTTCGACCTTACTTAAAGTCGGTTTGACGCAGCTCTAACTTCTTTTCTAATCTGTGCTAATCTAAAAAGTTCTACATACCCTTCACAACCTAAATCTCTAATAATTTGACTAATATAACTTGGCCTAGGTCTTCCTATACCCTTCTATCTTTTTCTTATCTATCTGGCTCAGATATTAGCAACCTGATGATTGTTAAAGAACTCCAACATGTTTACATGATCCCTATTTATAAAGAAATGAAATATTACCTGGTTATCCCCTCCAAAAAAGAAAAGTGTTAAATTATATGTTATGATAAGGCTTAAGCAGCGAGTAGCTGCCAACATGCCAGACCGCTAACTAATTGTGAGTTATGACCGTTTCCATTTCACTAAGAGCAGCTTGTAACTCTTCCTTGCTAGATGCTAATATCGCTATATCATCTGCAAATCTAAGCATATCAATCCTTTGCCCTGCATAATAATTCCAAATGTCTTCCTGCATTTGACAGTATTTATTGCCTCTTCGAGGTACAATTTAAAAATTAATGGGGATAGGGCACATACCTGTCTTACTTACCCCTTTCCTAATATTTCCTTCTCTAAGTAACTGCTCTAATTCTATTACTGCTGTTTGCTCTTTGTATAAGCTATGTACTATTTGTCTATCCCTAAAACTCATTCCAATTTTTTTTTTGGTATTTTGAACATTTTTTTCCATTTTACAATGTCAAATGCTTTATCCAGATCTACAAACCCTATATACACGCTCTCCCCTTTTTCTATTGTTTTCTCTAGTACCACCCTCAGAGCTAAAATAGCCTCCCATGTTCCCCTGTTTCGCCTAAACCCAAATTGATCTTCGCCTAGTACTTCTTCAGCTCGTTTTTCCACTGGTCTTTGTACAATTCTAGTTAATGTTTTTGACACATGTACTGTCAAACTTATTGTTCGAAAATTTTCATATCTATCCGAGGCTCTCTTTTTTGTTTAGTGACTATGATGTTACGTTTGAAATCTGTGAGAATCTTGCTTGTCTTATATATATTGCTATGATAATAGGGTAGTTTAAGGGTAGATTAGGTCACAGAGGTCGTAGGATAAATATAAGCAACTTTAACTTTGAGAAAATCAAATAATTCCAGAAATTATAAGAGTAAATCGGCTATTCTACATATCGCCAATTAAGAGGACACTGTATATAAAAGATACGTAACTAAATGCATGAGAACATAAATATGTCTAAGTATAGTTTACAAGTAAAGATAAGATTTTAAAACGCAACAAATTGCATCAAAATTAAATTACCGGAAAACATAGATAAATTGGCATTCCAAATATTTAAGAATTGCGTCAAAAATGTCAACGTAAACGCATAGTAAATAATTCATTAATAGAAAATCGTTACGTGACTAGAGAAGAACACATTTGTTCAGAAAACCAATATTCTGTGGCAAATCAATAAACACAAGACGGTTCAATTATATGATAAATTGACAAACATCGAATACAGGACTTGATGAAAAGCCAAAAGTTGGAAATCCTAGGATAATACTGCAATATGCTGAATGCGGACGTGATGAATAGAGCATTCGTCAAAGATTTAAACTAGATAATTGGTAAAATTCCGAGTTCTGGCAGATAAGGCAAAGTACCAGCCTTGATTATAAACACGCCAATGAAAACTATTGGAGGAAGGGCTTATATATACAATAAAAACTGAACAACATTTTAGTCTACATTTAACTGAGCAACAACTATGTTCGAAGGTGTTAACAACTCACGTAATTAATGAAATGAAAAGTAAATAAATGAAATTTAAAAGTGCAAGAATTTGTGCAACGAAATACAAGCCGATCTACAGATATACGCAAGTTAAACAACTTAATTAAATTCATTTCTAATATTAACAAAACGGGGTTTCTAATTTGGGACGTTTAATTTTGGATATACTTTGATTTGGGGACGTATTATAATTCGGAACGTACTTTGATTTGGGATGTATTTCGATAGAAAGGCGATTTTTAATTTGGTGATATTTTAATTTGGGGCGTATTTTAATTGGAGGTGATACTTTAATTTTGGACGTACTTTAATTTGGTACGACTAATTGGAAGCGATTTATGGGAGGCGATCCTTATATGGGGACGGCATTGATGTCTTAACGCAAACATAAAGTACAAATAACCAAAGCGGACACAGCAAGGGGATGCAGATCATAGACTAGGATGGAACTCTAGAACCCATTCCAGGTTAGCCATTTTAATACACTTTATTACTGAAAGACTTTTTGATTTAATATTTGATATACATTGTATATTTGTAAGAGTCATCAAAAAGATCCTTAAAAATATGAAAACAGAGGAAGGTATCTTGGAACGTTCGAAGGTCCCTGAATGTAATTAAACGATATTTTTGCTGGCTTTCAGAAAAGCATAAATCTGGTTTATGTAGATATTTTGTACAAAAAGAAAAATTTTGAGTATTGTAAATATTATCAATTATTATATTGTGTGTTCTAGAACTGCTTTATTTGATTCAATAAGATTTATTCAGCAAGCTAGTCGGGGTAAAATCCTAAATTAATATTTCATAAAATAAAGGGAATAGCATAGCAATAAAAGGAATATCACAGCAATTTTATGACGCCCAACATTGGGGCTTAAAATAATAAAGAAATTAGGGGCTCAATAAATTCAATAGCACAGCAATTATATGACATGCCCAATCATGAGACGAATATATAAATATATATATATATATATATATATATATATAAAGCGTACAATTGGGAGAGACGTTCTGTTACTGCTTGTCCAGCGGCTTTTAGAGTTTCTGTTTGCACCTTATCTGTACCCGGCGCCTTACCATTTTTCAGACCTTTTAATGCTAATTCAAACTCATCTCTAAGTATAGGATAGCCCAAAGTCATCCTTTTCAATGTCTGATTCTTGTTCTAATTCTGTTAGTTCCTCTCCTGCATACAAATTCCCTGTATATTCTTGCCATATATCCACCTTCTCTACATTTTCTATAATGACGTTTCCTCCCACATCCCTTATATTTTTGCTATACGGTTTTATATCCCTCAAATTCATTCTAATTAGTTTGTATGCTTCGTCTGTCTTTCCTATTTCCATCTTAGTTTGAACTTCTTTGCACTTTTCATCAATCCATTGATATTTAACTCTCCTGCATTTGCAAATAACTTCCCATTTTATGGCATTGAATCTCTGTTTTCCTGTTTCATCTGATCTATTTTTGTATTTTCATCTTTCTTCTATTAGATTCAGGATATTTTTTGTTACCAATGGCTACTTATTTTCCTTTTCCATGGTCTCTTATTATATATTCCCCAGAATATCTCTGGCCGCCATGTCTAAGCTGGATTTAATATTATTCCATTCTATTTCTAGTTCCTTAGTATAAGAAATTTTCCCGATATCTTTGAGCAATTCATTTGACTTTTTTCAAATCTTTCGTAAATATCTTTATCTTTTAGTTTTACTAAGTCAAAGTGCATTTTTCCATTCCTCTTTTTCAGATTTTTAAATTTTAGAGCTGCTTTCATAATTACGATGTTGTGGTCAGTGTCTATATCTGCTTCTGGGTAGCTTCTACAGTCTTTTACTTGATTCCTAAACCGTTGTCTAACAAGAATGTAATCTATTTATCTTCCTATATCTGCCGGAATCTTCCACGTGTATCGTCTTCTAGCACGATTCTGAAATAATGTGTTTGTGACGGTTAAATTGTTCTTGTGGTAAAATTCTACCAGCCTATTTCCCCTGTCATTTCTCGTGTCAAAACCAAATAAATCTTCTACCGCTCCTTCCCTACCCTCACTACCACTGCATTAAAATCCCCCGTAATTATAAAATTTTGATGTCCTTTGGCGTATCTTAGTATGTCTTCGATATCTTTGTAGATCGCCTCTATCTTTGCCTCACTGTAGCTAGAGGTGAGCATGTATACTTGTATTATTACTGTATTTACCAGTTTAGATTCTAATCTAACCATGAGTACTCTTTCGTTCTTTTGTAAGTAGTTTTCTATATGTTGTCCTATCCTTTTTCGCATAACTATCCCCACACCCGAATTTCCTTCCTCTGATCCTGTTTAAAGTACCCTAAAGTCTCCACTCTACAAATCCCCCTGCCTCTGGCCAGTGAACTTCGTTGATCTACTATGTCTAGTGCTAACCTATCCATTTCAATTTTCAAGTTCTCTGGCTTACCTACTTGCTTCATACTTCTAACATTCCACGCTCCGAGTTGCAGAATGTTCAAGAGTCTTTTTTTATACTTTTGGATCACATCCCCCAAAGTAGTCCCCTCCCAGAGATCCGAATGGGGGACTATTTTACCTCCAAAATCTTTTACCCCAGAGGATACCATCATCTTAAATACAATTTAAGTACGCTGTGTACTTGGGAGGTAATGTGGTGGTTTCCTGTTGCCTTCCACATCGCGGTAGTCTGTCTTAGAATGCCATACCCACCCCTATGGTCTCTGCCACTCTAAGTACCGAAAAAGCTGCTGCCCACATTTGAGACCTGTCTTAGTCTGGTTCCTCACTAAAGACCCCACTAATTTGGTTAAACCTATAGTTCGACTGTTTAGCTCACTGAAACACGCATGCCATTCTACCGATTCTAGTATTTTAGAACTTCTACAAGGTGCAGGTCCGTTTAAAATGGTCTACTTCCTTAGTATCAAAGTTTTTCCCAATGGCTTTCAGAACTTCATTTGACTTTTTATCAAATCTTTTGTGGATTTGTATATCTTTTAGTTTCTCAAGGTGAAAGGCCTTTTTCCGTTCCCTTTTTTCAAATTTAAGCAGGGCTTCTATAATTATGATGTTGTAATCAGTGTCTATATCTGCTTCTGGGTAGCTTCTACAGTCTTTTACTTGATTTCTAAACCGTTGTTGAACGAGAATGTAATCTATTTGATATCTCCAAATGTCTCCTGGCATCTTCCACTTGTATTTTCTAGCATGATGTTGAAAAAAAGTGTTTGTGATGGTTAAATTGTTTTTATCGCAAGATTGTACTAGCCTATTTCCCCTTATTATTTCTGCCTACATCAAATAAACCTACTATCGCTCCTTCCCCACCTTCGCCTACCAATGCATTAAAATCCCCCCGCAATTATTAAATTTTCATGTCCTTTTAAGAATCTTAGTCTTCTTCGATATTTTTGTAAATCGCTTCTACCTCTTTCTCACTGTAGCTCATTATTACTAAAAGAAAAACGTATTTTATTTCTTAGACAAGATTTATTTTTCAACTACAAATATGATGGCAGTAAACAAGTGGTCGTCAACTATGCTAAGTTTTGGGTTTTAAATTATTCATTATTTATAGAATTCATTAATCGCAAAATAAAATTAGGAAATGACAAATCATATTACACAAACCATAAAAGCAATATGTATTAAGCATTAAAGTCTAGGGAGTTATTCAACCTTGAATTAGTAAAACTCGTTAAGTGGTCGCAAAAAAGCGCAACCACCCTAGCTAGTTTTTCAATTATGCATTGCATATTTTATGAAATTACTCATTAAGTTGTTAAACGTTTAAAACGAACATTGGAGATACTTAATTTGGTTTAATTATTAGGCAACGACTTATCAGTAATAAAGCATCTATTATATAGCACCAAAGATACAAGGACAATATGACGTAACAATGCAACTGCATTCCAAGCCGCACCCACGTAACAGACCATCAAATAAAAAAGCAACGAACTGAAACATAAGATGGTCAAACTGATTTTACTTGCACGTAGCCAACACCGTCTATTTATGGCGAATGACATCATCGTTAACGCCTGCATTCTAAAAATGGATAACGATACATGTTGTCGTCGAGTTTCATTTCCAATTTATAAGATATTGCCGAAACTTCTAGTAGGTTCGCTATGGGTATGCTAATTAAGACAGTTAATACGATCAAATTTGATGAAGGACTGAAACAAATGTTACCTAATATGGTTCGCTTACATCACTGTGGTTAGTCATGCGAAAAATGAATTCAGTTATAGAGGATAGAGAAGGAATTTCATTCATAACAAGGTGAATCATTTGGCAATCGAGTCGTATTATATTTGCATACGACAAATTTGTGATTGATGTATTCGCTATCTTGGTTCTAATGTTTATAGAATTTAAACTAGTATAAGTGTTAAATAGAGGGTGTAAATCTGTTTTAAAATTAGCCATGCACTTTTAGAACTTTGTTGATTGTGCCACATTGAACATTTCTCCATATTACTCCGTAAAGAAAAAGATTGCGACAGGAAAAGTTAAAAGAAAAGCCACCAAAAACACAAAAAACTGTTAATAAAACACGTCTAAAACAAATAAATTTAAACGAAGAAGATTGCACTTCATCTCAACGTACCTATTGAACGTAAATTAAAATTCTTTTCATATCCCCTCACTCGTCTAATTCTGAGTTCTATTTAATTGTGTCATATTGAATTATATTTGTGCTGTCTTATGGCGTAAAAGCGAGAACGATAACTTAAATAGCGATGAAGAATTAAATAAAAACAAAATTATATCGGCCTCGCACTTTTGAGCAAATAATCCAACTTTTTTGAGACCGGCCTAATTTGCGCTACGCTGTGTCGTTGGAAGAAATTTGATATCCTCCTTCCTGTAGTGCATAAAAAATAATGAAATCAACTTATGATATAATTTAGAAAGTTCTCTGAACGAGTCCTGGTCCTCTAACTTTTTCTGTGTATTGTTTGTTCTCATTCTTTCTTGTATCGTGTTCCCGCGTGTGTAGATAAGAAGCGAAAAGTTGAATTTTTGAAAATACTATTGGCAGAATGTTTCTGTGACGAACAGTATTGTGACTGCCAAGAGCGCATTTTCAAAAATTCAGCCTGTACATTCTCATCTTCACACACCAAGGAATACGATACAAAAGAATTAGAACAAATCACAAAAAATTACAGCGCCCCCAAGGGAGAAAACATAAGATTAATTTCTTCTGTGAGGGCGCTATAACTTTTTTTTTGTATACTGATCTTTGTTCTAATACTTTTTGTATTGTTCGTTGGTGTGTGTTGATGAAAATGGCCCGGCTAAATTTTGAAAAATGTTTTATTTCAGTGCCAGTGTATTTTTGCGTTTCGGCCAAGTTTTGAGGAATATTTTTCTTCCGTGAAGGCGCTATAAATTTTTTCTGTATTTTTTAATGCTCTAATTCTTTTTATATCGTGTTCCTGTGCGTGTAATTGAGAATAGACAGAATGAATTTTTGAAAATGTCCCAGGCAGTCAAAATATTCTGCTTCTATCGTTTTTAAGAACGTTTTTTTCTGCGCGGACTGCCAAAGGCATTTTCAAAAATTCAGTATGTCTATTCACATCCGCACATACCTAGGAATATAATACAAAAAGCATTAGAACGAAGACAAAACACTAAAAAGTTGTCGGCGAAGCAAACTTCTGTAGCTAGTTTAAATTTAAAAGCACAAATAATATAGTACACTCTAGAAATTGCTCTTATTCGGTTTTTACTAAAGCGGCATAATATCTGCTTAGCGATAAGAAAGGATGATTCATTGGTATCGTATTACAATCATATCTGTCTAGCGATAAGGTTTGATGACGCGCATTCTAGATGCTTTCCCAATTTACTAAAATAAAGAATTATCGTATAAAAGCGCGAGCTCGTTGTGGTAGGTCAGTATTAGTTTTCACTCGGTCCTAATAAACGTTTGATGTATATAAATTAATGCGAAGATAAATTCGCTTACGTGATATAAATGTGTTAGATAAATAAATTACCAGTAAAATTAGTACTAAAATAGTGTTTAATTCATTGTATTTATAAGATTAAATTAGTGTCTACCTAGTGCTAATGTAAACAAAACTAAATATTTGTGATTGTGAAGAACGATTATTAGACTTGTATTTGTTGGAAACAAAAGCAAAAAGTTAATTAGAAATATCGTTACATTGGTACTACGTGCGGGATTGTACTGAAATGAACAATTGAACGATTTTCTTTGAATGCCAGTAACTCGTAGTCAACAACAGAAAACGGACAGCAAAATTTTTCGTTTCTCGAAAGACTTCGTCAGACGTACAAAAACACGCAGAGAAATAGGATTGAAACTCTACAACCTTGGCAGCAAAATTAAAAGAAAGTGACGCAAATTTCACAGAAAAATTAAATCAAACACGAAAGCCTTTAAACAATTGAATACTAAGTTTATAAACGTAAATGCTAAACCAGCTGAAAACTGGAAGCGAAAGTTTCAGACAGTCTGCTGAAAATTGAAAACAAAATTTCAGAGAATTTATTAGATAGCTCGAATGAGCTAGAAGCATGATTTTAGGAATAACTTTTAAGAACTTCGCAAAATGGAAGAAGAGGTGTTGAAGATGGAAAACAGATTAATTCCCGAACAGTACAAGCACAAATCCCGGTAGTAACATTATTTTGAAATGTTAACGTTTTAACAGATTAATTAATTAATTAAATTTCATTAACTTGTATTACTTATAGGCAGAATTCCATGATAAATTACCGTTATATTTTAGTAAGCATCTCTTATAATAAAGACCTCAAGTTTAGAAATAGCTTTACCCTTAAATATTATAAATTCCAGCAACTGTCATAATAATTGAAAGGTCCTATCTTACAAACTTAATACAATACTCTTTTAAAACTTATGTCGGTTATTGATTGACGAATATGATAAATTTAAATAAAATATTACCTTTTAACGTAAACAAAGAAAAGCAATTTTCAGTTGTAAAACTTAATTTTCTTAATATTTCAGTGATTGACAAGGGTTTATAGAAAACGAAACATTACAAATAGCCAAACTATTTTCCAATTTGATTTGTTCAAAGATTGCAAATAATTTTAAGTAGTCTGGAAACAACCATTGTATTGAAGTTCATTTCAGCTTGGGATCGGCTATCTGGTCTTTTGTCAATGGCAGACAACTGTCGCCGATAGTCAACAATTTCAGTACTTAAAATTCCAAGAACGTGCAACATATTTAAACCATTAGAAAAATAATTTCTATCCGTGGCACTCATCTTGAAAGAGGTTGGATTTGGTTTCTGAAATCTTGTTTTTGGGAGGTTCTGTTAATAATCATTGGATAACAGAAATATAACGTAAATAAGGGTTTAAAGTAGGGTTAATATATAACTTAAGGCTATAGTCAAGACGGAGCTTCCAATTGGGTTTTCAGTTTTAAAAATGTAGAAGGAAACGTAGCCAGAGAAGTTCGCTGGTAGCGTTCTCCGGCGTAGCAGATATGATATCAAACTTAGTATCACGTTAGTAAAAGTGGAAAGGAATAATTAACTCATCCAGTTCGCGAGGGTTTATGCCCGTGTGTTCGCGGATTTATGTGATATTAAAGTATATAAAAAAAAGCTTGTGTGCGTGTGACGCACAAGTTAAGCTATCAACAAGATCCTGCCGGATACGTGTGTCATTGAATTATTTGAGTAGTTCCGAAGAACAAGAGCAACAAACGATATTCTCTCCTCTAATTTAAGAGCTGTTCTGGATTGGAAGGCAAGCCATCAAACAATTGATGATTTTTAGTAAGTTTTTATATTTAAGTAAGCATAACGAATTTTTAGTTAACATATTTGTTAGGACGCTTTGGCCATAAACCGTAGGATTAATTTACTGTGACATTTATAGTATAAGTTTTCTTCTATATAAAGTATTTGGAAATTACTTATGTATATAAAATTATCATAATTCCATATCAACCATTCAATTAAATTTCTAAATTAAAATCAAGGAATTTCGTAATATAAGGGTTCCACGTTTATTGCTCTGTTGATTAAATAATTTTCGTTTGCCGTTGATTAAGTCGATAGTTTTTTATTTTTGATCATGGTATTTGCATAAGTAGCCAAAAAGGTAAGAATTGATTAAAAGAAACAATTGTCCTCCTTGGGATGACAAGTCTCTCAAGGTATTGCATGAACATTTGGACATTCTCGACTTGTCTGTGCCCCTGGTAATTGTTTTTAAGTCACAATATTTATGAAAGGTAAGTGCCAAATTTTTTTGTTGTATGTTATATATCAATTTAGCCCTTTCTGCAAAATTTTAACTCTCTATACGATACACGACTTTCCGCTAGCTAGTGCCGGTGACCCCCCCCCCTTAATTTTGTTTTACAGGCCGCCCCCATTTTATAATTTTAATGAAAATAGTTTACTTAGTAGCTTTACCGCCGCTAACAAAATTCTTGGCGCTCTCGTTGGGCACCACGAATTTTGTTACAGGCAGAAAAGCTACTAAGTTGTTTTTTTTAATTAAAATTATAAAATGGGCGCGATCTGTAAAACAGCGGACGGTCGTGGATCGTTTAGAGGGTTAAAATTTTGCAGAAAGGGCTAAATTGATATATAACATACAACAAAAAAATTTGGCATTTAAACCTTTCATAAATATTGTGGCTTAATGACAATTACCAAGGGCGCCAAACAAGTCGAGAATGTCCAAATGTTCATGCAAAACCTTGAGAGACTTGTCATCCCAAGGAAGACAATTGTTTCTTTTAATCAATTCTTACCTTTTTGACTACTTATGCAAATTCCATGATCGAAAATAAAAAACTATTGACTTCATCAACAGCAAACAAAAACTATTAATCAACAGAGCAATAAACGTGAACCTCTTACGTTAGGAAATTCATTGATTTTCATTTAGAAATTTAATTGAATGGTTGATATGGAATTATGATAATTATATGTACATAAGTAATTCCCAAACACTATATGGAAAAAAACTTATACTATAAATGTCACAGTAAATTAATCCTACGGTTTATGGCCAAAGCGTCCTAACAAATATATTAACTAAAAATTCGTCAAGCTAACTTAAATATCAAAACTTACTAAAAATCATCAATTGTTTGATGGCTTGCCATTCAATCCAGAACAGCTCTTAAATTGGGGGACAGAATCTCGTTTGTTGCTCTTGTTCTTCGCAACTACTCAAATAATTCAATACCACGCGTACCCGGCAGGATCTTGTTGATAGCTTAACTTGGGCGCCAAACGCACACAAGCTTTTTATTATATACGTTAATATCACTTATAAATCCGCCAACACACGGGCATAAACCCTCGCGAACTAGATGAGTTAATTACTCCTTTCCACTTTTACTAACGTGATACTAAGTGCGATATCATATTTGCTACGCCGGAGAATGCTACCAGCGAACTTCTCTGGCTACGTTTCTCTCTACGTTTTTAAAACTGAAAACCCCATTGGAATCTTCCTCCTTTGACTAAAGCCTTAAGTTATATATGAACCCTACCCTTAACCATTATTTACGTCATATTTCTGTTATCCAATGACTATTCACAGAACCTCCCAAAAACAAGATTTCAGAATCCAAATCCAACCCCTTTCAAGATGAGTGCCACGGATAACAATTATTTTTCTAACGGTTTAAATATGTTGCACATTCTTGGAATTTTAAGTACTGAAATTGTTGACTATTGGCGACAGTTGTCTGCCATGGACAAAAGACCGGATAGCCGAACCCAAACCGAAATGGATTTCAATACAATAGTTGTCTCCAGACTACTTAAAATTATTTGCAATCTTTGAACAAATCAAATTGGAAAATAGTTTGGCTATTTGTAATGTTTCGTTTTCTATAAACCCTTGTCAATCACTGAAATATTAAGAAAATTAAGTTTTACAACCGAAAATTGCTTTTCTTTGTTTACATTAAAAGGTAATATTCCATTTAAATTTATCATATTCGTCTATCTATAACCCACATAAGTTTTAAAAGAGTATTGTATTGGGTTTGCAAGATAGGACCATTAAATTATTATGACAGCCGCTAGAATTTATAATATTTAAGGGTAAAGCTATTTTTAAACCTGAGGTCTTTATTATAAGGGATGCTTACTAAAATATAACGGTAATTTATCATGGAACTCTGCCTATAAGTAATACAAGTTAATGAAATTTAATTAATTAATTAATCTGTTTATACGTTAACATTTCAAAATAATGTTACACGGTGATACAACAGAATTTAAGAGTGTCGAAAAAAACAAACTGTCGTCATCAAAGTTCAAAGTAAAACCACCTTACCTTTGATGAAAAGTCGCCTTGGGCGACGTATTTCAAACAATTTGAGGCTGCAGCGACAACTAATGATTGGAATAACTGCGAGAAGGCAACTACATCGATAGTCGCACTACGTATTGTAGCTTTGAGTATCCTACAAACTATAGCAGACCATGAACAAAGAAACTACGGGATCTTATCATTAAGGATGAAAATGAGGTGCGGCGACTGTCACCATGCTCAAATAAAGAACTGTTACTAGAAGGCGAACGAAAATTCACAAAAGTTCGAAGCAAATATTGCTCGTTTAGCGAGATTAGCCTATATAACAACACCGGAGAGTTTCTTGGAACAGTGTAATACGGGATCGAGAGGTTCAAAAAGCATTACGACTGCCTCTACCTAAGACCTTGGATTATGCGTTGAATCATGCTTTGGAGTTAGAAGCATCAAAGCAAGCATCGCAGCGTAGCAGTGTCAAAGTTAGATGTTCTGTGGAAGAACGGGTGCTTCGTGACCGGCGACCAAAGGGGAAAGAACCGAAATACTGGAATTGTGGAGAATTTAGGCATATCAAGCGGCAACCCAAGAGAGTACACGAGAAGTCGAAAAAGCAGGTCGCAAGAAAGAATACAGAAGTACGATTTCGACACTTAACTGCGTTACAATGACTTAAACACGCTGATGCGTTCTTGCGACGGCCTTGACCTGAAGATTGTAGCCACTGTTCACGGCTGGAGACAAAATGTGATCTTCTTTGACGGAAAACCGTGATTAACGACAATTGGCAGCCACTGCAGCTGAAGACCGAACAAGAGAATGACCCAGACCTACGTGTCATTATGGATTGAAAAATCAGAGAAGAGCGTCCGCCGCCACAGAATGTTAGCCCTTTAAGTAACAGGCTTAAGTCATATTGGTCATAGTGGGAGTTCTTTAAGTTGGAAGATAGGATCTTGGTGCGATCCCTGGAAGAGAAAGGCGCATCTGTGAGTATGCTTCAGGTAGTGATTTCCAAGAGTCGAGTGTCCGATGTTTTAGGACATCGGTGTCAAGAAAGGTCTAGAGAAAGTGCGCAACAGATTTTACTGGGTAGGCTGCAAGGACGACATCAGGGAATGGTGCACGACGTGTCAGTTATGTGCGCCGTTGGATAACCGGAAGCGCTCGAAGCAGTACAACGTAGGAAGCCCGTTTGAGAGAGTAGCAATCGACATTGCAGTTCCATTCCTCGAAACCGATATGGAAATAAATACATTTTGGTGACCATGGACTATTTTACAAAATGGCCTGAGGCGTATGCCATACCCAATCAGGAAGTAGCAACCGTCGCGGAGTCATTAATCGAAGAGCTTTTCTGACGTTTTGGAATGCATTTGAAGCTCCCAAAAGGCAGGACAATAGAACATTAACAGACTTGCACCTTACGACAGTGACGACTACGACAATGGTACCGGCAAGACGTGGTTTAGGATTACCAAAGAACGTCAACAAGGATTTATTTGATATGCCGTCGAAATACTCTCTTACACATTGCGTAGCGCCGGATCTTAATATGCCGATTTAACCCACATAAGACGGCACCTGCTATTAAGAGTGTCGATTGCTACTTCCATCAATATGGTAAATGTAAGAATAGCTCCTGTTGTTCCTATCACCACACTTACATCCAACTTCCCATCCAGGGAATGTTCAGAGACAGTACAGGTTTAAGAGGGGCCCAGTGTAACAGTAATTAAGAAGTATATAGACCACTCTGGAAATTACGCTTATTCGGTTTTTACTAAAACGGCCTTATATCTTTTAGCGATAAGAAGAATAATTAATGGGTATCGTAATGCAATAGGTTTGAGAACGTGCATCCTAGATGTTTTCTCGATTTAACTAGAATAAAGGATTATTGTATATAAGCGCGAGCCCGTTGCGATAGATCGGTATTAGTTTGAACACGGTCTTAATAAACGTTTTATGTACATAAATTAAAATGAAGATAAAATCACTTACGTGATACAAATGTGTTAGATACATAAATTACCAGTAGGATTAGTACTATAATATAGAACCCTGTGTACATTTTCTTTCTCATTTACTAATTTAAACTAAGCACAAAACTTTTAACTAACCTATATTGGCAAATACGAATATCATAAAGAAAAGGAACATCTTATATTAATTCAACTATAATTATCCCACAAATTTGATTGGTATATGTAACTTTATGCGAATACAATTGTGGTAATTGTTTCTATTACATTACACTCTTAACTAAGCGTGCACCAACGTAAAAATCTATTTACTAATAAATTATATGTAAATAACGAAATAAATAGAATATGTAGAAAGTGGAAAGCAATAATTCTATCATTTACAATTTGTAGATCAAGTACAAAGTTCAACCAACCCTTTTAGTGCAAGGCAAACTTGGATGTCAATAATCCATGTATTCAACTTCCGTTGACAGAAAGTATTCACTACAGAAACTTTCACAATGTAACGGCACTTTTATCAAACTCTCGAGCACTTGCGTGTTTGCGGTTTGTTTCTTACAAACCTGAATTCAAAGCTACCGTTACGAATTACTGTAAATCGGTTTACCCGCTCGACGATAGTGCTTATAACTCGGCTAAGATAAAGCGTGTATTGAAAGATTTGAATTAATTTGAATGCCCCCTTCCATTATGCTATGGCGGTATTTATAAGCTATTTTAGGGGATTCTCCAATTTCTTCTGTTTACACGGATTCTACGATTTGAACAGAATATAAAGTTGAGGCCAAGGGTTTTTCGTTGCACGAAGAGATACGTATTTCCACAGTAGCTATTTAATATTGATATCTGCGACATTCGGTAGGTCAGTATGGCTTAAATTTTATACTGTTTTTGGTTTCTGTTTGTAATTGACAATGATTTCGGTTCTTTCAATGCGTGAGAATGTTTTCAAATACGCTTTCTTAAACTTGTTAATTTACCGAAATGTGTAGGTTTTATCTAATTTAATGTCTATTGTGAAGTCCCAGTTTTTAATTACTGGTTGTAAAAGAATGTACTAAGTACTTTCCCTGTTCATTTCGGTATTTTATTTTAATATTATAATTGAATAGCTCTTTTATAACTGTAAACCACCCTGGCTTCTATAAAATTTTGAGAGTATTTTCACTAACTTAAATTAACAAATGCTTTTCTATTCACAAATTCAAGAAAATGTAATTCAATTTCATTAATTCAGAAGTATAATAAATTGAAATTTATATGTAAAAATCACCGTATTGCTGTTGGATAGCATGCAGAAGAGCTTCAAAGGAATTGGGCGTCGCTTTCCTACTAAAACGGCGCCAAAGATACTCAACAAAATGTTCAGTGAAGTGAGCCTTCGAAACGTGTCCCACATGAAAAGAGGCTTTAGCTGCAACCTAAATGTCATCGACCAAATTACAGTTAGTTAGGTTGGGTTAGGTCAGCAGGAAAAATCTCTCCTGTGGAGTAACGCCCCCCCCCCCATGCTTTTCAAGTTTTCCTATTATCCAATAAAGTACTATCAATGACTACTGTTTATCGATTATTTACAGACTTAAATCGTGGCGCAATTCCGGAGAAAATTGGCGATGTGCGTGAACTGATACTGCATGACCGCCATGTAACTTATCGCGAAACTGAGGTCTTTGGGCATTAGTGGAACCAAAGACATTCGATATTGCATAAACATTTGGCCGTCAAAAAGATTTGTTCGTGTTTGATAATTGCTCAAAAACAAACTCGTATCGATTGGTCAAAAGAAATCAAAATACGATCGCGGTGCTTCCAAATACCTCCACGACATCGCTACAGGTGACTAATCGTGAATCTACGCCTATAAACAGCAGTCGACTGCAAAAGTATTTCAAAATGAGCCAAAAATTATTCGTCTACGGAGCACTTCCAAGCACTGGTCTCCTGTTTTTCAGAAAACTAGACATTATCGCAACCGTTCCTTTACAGAAACGTAGACCGGTCAATTCTGAATGGTGTTACTCGCCAATTAAATAGGTAAAAGGTACAATAATTTATCGCGTGGTTGAACAGAGAGCGTAGTAATATTGCACAGATTTTACAACACAAAAAGAATAATAATTACCACTATGAAATAGCTTACGATTATTCATCTAGATGGTTAAAATAGAGCTAATTACTGAATCGTTGTATTACGGCATCGTCGAGCGAATTTGTACATATTTTTTTCTCCAACGCGTACGTTCTGGTATTATGGATACAGTGGCTTCTATTCAGCAGATTGCAGTGAAGTTCGTTGATAATCTACCACATACTGGAACAAAAGATATTAAGAGATAAGGAAAGGCAAAGGATGGCACGGTAACTTCACTGCATTACAACGCACTGACTCGCCACTTCAACTTTTAGGTAAGATAGCCCAGTGTGGTCTGTAATCCTGGTGCTCGTTCCTGCCAACCCCTATAGTCGCACGTTCTCATTCGTTAAAGCAATGATGTACATCACTTCGAAGCGCGAGAACATGTAATGTTGGAAACTCCAAACCACATGTGTAAAGCATCGTGACCTACTTAAATCTACAAGAAAATGTCCCTGGGATAGTTATAAAAATTAATTCGTGGTACAGTCAAACGAGACGTAACAAGGGTACACAACTATTTGTTTACCAGTAGTCTTCAAAAAATAAGGAAAATCAACCACGATAAAGCGGGCTCTCACAAACTAACTCAAATAAGTGACTTTTTGACCACTAAAAACGCAATCGATGAGTCTTCCGCCGTATACTCCTGATATGGCACCCAATGACGGCAATGCTTTTTGACACCTGACGAAGCGGTTAATGCGTTCGAAATGTTTTGTAGGTGCCTCAATCGAAAAGGAAAGTGCTTCGAAAATTAGTTCAAACACGTGTAAAAGTATATTGATCTTCATGAAGTATATTTTGAAAAACAATAAAACCACTTCTGTTGATAAATAACAGTTTTTAATCTCAAAATTCGAAATATAAAAGGCAACCCTCGTATACGCGCTTTAAGGATGTTGTAAAGAGGTAAATGATATTCAACATGGAATATATCTAAAACATTAATTTATATATCATTTTGATCGAACATTTTGACCTCCGAATCATATGTTTAAGCTTTGTTCCATACAAATTAACTGATGGCCAAAAATAGAGCAGAATTCATCATCCGAAGAATTATCAATCACCAAGGAGTAAAAAGGACAAAACTTTTTGTACAACATTATGACTGGTGATGAAACGTGGTGCTTTTAATACTATCCAGAAGGCAAACGTATTACATCCACGTCGGCGCTGTACGCGAGCCACCACGTCAGTTGGTAACGATATAAGATAATGTAAAAATGACGCGCAATTTATAGATGACGCCACACAATATGCAAATAATTGCAACACAAAAAAAAGGACGAAAATACTACTCACATGAATTGCCGGGTTTCTTGCGGCATTACTCCATGATGGTCGGCCGTGGCTTCGCTAATCTTTCGGGCGTCGGCTGCTTTGCTAATCTTTCGGGCGTGGGAATTCTTAAGCCAGGTTGAATCCAACGTCGATTTGTCTTCTCTCTATATGTAGATACAAATAAGGTAAAGGGGACAGATAAAAGCACGATAATTTTGGAATCACAGGAAACCTACATATCAGAAAAAGACACGATACGATACGATACAACTACACTTGTTTACATCCCGGAGGCTAGTCCTAACGCGTATATCGGAAATCCACCACCTCCTTCTTGGCCCACCGCGTCGGCGCAAATCTCCCGCAACGCACTATCTGAAGTGACGGAAATACGCGCACAAGTCTTTTTAAATTTATGGCGCGAAATTCTTACATATTAAAACTTAATTGAGAATGTCTAGTGCCGAATTTTCGGCACGTAACAAACGCTAAAGTGCAGAATAAAAGCACCCAGAAGACCCCAATTTAAAAAAAAACATTTGGAGAAGTCAAAAGTGAAGACAATGTTGATTTGTTTCTGCGATTCGAAGGAACTAATTCATAAAGAATTCGTTCCACCTGACCAAACGGTCGATGGTGTGTTTTATCTTGGGGTTTTGAAGAAATTGATGCGGCATGTTCGACATATTCAGCCATGATATCACGATATGCGCTCTCTTATCGATAGATACCTGTGATTGATCGCATTTGCCAGACTTAGCACCGTGTGACTTCTACCTATTCAGGAAAATTCATTTGCCGATGAAAGGAAAACGTTATGCCGACACGGAGGCCATTGAAAAGACGCATCAACATTCACATAGACATCTCTACCGGCAACATAAAATACTCGTTCGAAACACTTCTTGCAAGTGAAAATCGCTGTAGTCTCAGGGAAATAAGTTTTGCAAAAAAGTCTGTGTTTATTTTGGAAAACACATTCACTTTGAAATGCATGTTGTAATTAATAAAAATGCCCACCATCTTAGTGCTCTCAAGAAATTTTTTATAAGCGGTAAAGGTATTAGTTAGTCACTTACCTGCATAGAAGGCGTACTAGGTTTTACAGAAGTTACAAATAGGATAACATAATTTACGCTCCAAATTGACAATGTAAATTAATTTAATAACTCTTTTTACCTTCTAAATTAATGCACATTAGCAGGGTGGGTAACAGATAATTGTTCTTAATTAGCTCAGGGTTGCACGTCGTGGACGCCGATTGCTACCTAGTTCAAATGTCCGTAGTAGAACATGCTGGTTTTTTCCTAAAATATACAACGGAAACACAAGATAAAGGTACGATAATAACTCGGGTAACAAATAATTTTTCTTAATTATCTCAAGATTGTACATCGTGGATACGGATCGCCGCCTAATTCAAATGTCCGTAGCGGAGCACACTGGTTTTTCTTAAAATATACAACGGGAACACATGATAACTCCGAATAGGCAAGGAATCACAAGTAAACACTCCACTACATTGTCTATAATGCACTACTCGCGCACAAGCAGTTAAAGGCATGATAGTCAAGACTAGAATCGATCATGGCGGTTGCAAAACTTGTCCACTACCGTCCCGGATGGTTGGAAAACGTCGTATCTATTCCGAAGAACCGTTTTACCACAAAGTTACACGACAATCCCCCCAACATTGCCGAGGATCACCAAGACCACATTTAATATGCGCGATCTACTAATTTCTAAAACTGTATTACACAACTATGTATAATGCACAAAAATTGAGTATACAAAAAAATACCTTATAATTAATTATTCGCTAAAATCTTTTGTGAAGCGCTTTTTCATGCGTAACAAATATTGCTTATATAAACTGATTGGGTATTCAACAGTAATACAATTTAATGTATTAGGTTATAGACAATCGGACCAAAAATACACAAAAAAATGTGACTTCTCAAAACGTTCAAGCAGGTACCTTGGTTTTCCTTAAAAATGTAGCATCAGTTTCCATATCCGCTTTGTAAAAACATTGAAATTGTTAGTGTAGTCCACAGCGTACACGGTGTTAATGAATTATCCAAGACTGTTACGCGCCAAAAATCACTTCACAAAAAATTTTGGAAAATAAATAATTTTAGAAGATTTTTGTATAATTAATTTAGGTATATTACACATATTTGTGTAATACAGTTTTAGAAATTAGGGCGTGTGAATTACCTTTTGTGTTTTAGTAGTAACAGTTTTTATAGAGTGAGAAAAGAATGTTAAATATTATTTTCGACGGCTCGTAATAGATATATGTTGCCTTCTCGACCAATCAGGACGGCGAACGAAGATGGGTGATGGTTTTACAATTGGAGAAACTAGCCGCGATATACATTCCGGTCGTAACTATCTTATCTTTAACTACTTGTGCGGGAGTGCATATAGACTATGTAGTGGAGTGTTAACTTACCGAAGTTCTTACCGTTCTTATCTGTGTTCTCGTTAAATGTTGTAGGTAATACCAATGTGCTGGCAATCTGCATCCACGCCGCACAACTCTGATATAAAAGACTAATTAACTGTTACTCAGTTTGCTAACAAGCATTAATTTAGATCACCAGAGTTATTAATTAATTTCCATAGTTAATATAAACGTAAATTATGCAATCTCACTTGTAAATTCTGTGAAACCTAGTACGCCCTCTATGCAGGCACGCGAGAAACTACTATATCTTTGTTTGTGCAAGTAACAAGGTTCGTTAACCATGAGGCTCAAAATTTACAATTTAACTGAAACCTTGCTGTTGCAAGGTAAAGTTTTTGAAGGTGTGTGACAACTCATCGAGGAGCTATGTTTAAGATCTCATCCAACGAGGGCGTACTTTTCGGAAAAATACTTGCCTAAGCCTAAGCGGTCCGAGTTGGGAATCGAACTCCGAACTTTAGGACTAATGCACACGTAAATCAACTCAACCACGGAGCCATCACTATTAAGGATTTTCTTTTAATTACTTCAAGATTCCGTGGTAACACACTAAAAGGTAGACGTATTTTGAGGCGGAATACACCCATGATGCAAACTGCTTGTTGTGTGCAACAGTCAACCATAATCCCAATGTTTTGCTCTATGTGACATTCCGTCCAAATTTTTGTCCATTACATACCTCATCAGATGTGAAAACAATCGTTCCACTCCTCCAGTAAATGGAAATATTTGGTTTATGTACTATTAGGTTTTCGCCTTTAAAAATTGCCTACTAAAAACCTTTGCTAGATGAGCCCGAACAAGTAAAGGCATTGCTTAAAGTCTTTAAAAAATGTCATAATGCAAAATTACATACACTATGCCATAACAATGAAATAAAAGGTCGACTGAGATTGAAGCATATATAAACAAGTATGACAATCAAGATCCCACGGTATCTATTTTTAACAATGACTGCATATTTGACGTCTATAGATTACCGTACGAAGGTCAAGTTGATAGTAGAAATTATCAAATTATTACCTTCTGTATAATTACATGGTTAGGTAATGATTCATATTAGTTTATGTAAATTGCTCTTCAATGTTTGTGTATACAATTATGCAACACTTGTTAAATATCGTCTTGTATATAAAGGATGTTATTTAAGATTGTCCAAACTTTAAATTTTGATGGAACGCAATCAATGTAAATAACAGGTATTAGTTGAAAGCATTTAAAAATGAGTTTGGCATATATCCCCTTAACAAGAGCAATATGTCGATCCAGCTTTGGATCACCCTCCCAAGCGACTGTATTTCACAAATAACTCATTCAAAATGTCTTCCGAACAAGTGTTGCTGCAACACCTACCTGCGGCTGAGACTTTACATAGACCTACAAAAAACAATCCAAAAGATATTGAATCACACAATCTTTCTGGCTAACTGAAAGACCCGAACTCAAAACAATTTGTCGCCAAATTGAGGTTTCAAAAAAATCAATGGTATCTGGAGTTGTGTGAAGTGTGGCGCATTCTGCTGATACCATATCTTATCCAGATTAACGTCATTAAGATTTTAGAAAACTGAGTATGGCTTGATAACATAGTACATTAATTGTAGTGCGAGCTCCGGCTTCGTCTTTGTCGTCGTCAACGTGAAAATTACACCAATCAGTGCGTTCGTCAAAATGTAATGGCATCTCAGCTGAAACTAGTGGAATGTCCTCACTACATATACGACTGTATGAGTATGCAACCAACCATACTCCCAACTACCTGGCCAATAAGCACGCCGTGTGCAAATAAATAGTTTGCACGTTTAAAATACCCCTCGATCAACAATGGACTCGTCGGATACCCCCAAAAATACAAATAGAACCGTCTGAATGTACAATACAAACAAACATCGATATAAAATGGACTCTAAACGCTAGAGCATATCACTTCTTGTGTTCTCTCTTTAAGAAAGCCGCCAAACTTTTTGGTGGGAACTTAAGAATAGTACAAGAGGGAAGTCACCAAGTTCCTCATGTACCTTCAGATTATCTGATTGTGACCATCAAATCTAATGGGATAAAATGACGTGAGCTCTCGCAACACAATGAACAAAATCCCACCATAACTTGGACCGATCCATCTTCGCAGTCATCGCAGTATCAGAACCACTTCCTAGAACACACGGCGCTAACAAGCACACCCGAATTGGGAACATTTCGTCATCAGCTCGCTTCAATTTCTACCAACAAAGGAAATCATCCGCCCGTCAGCGCCTGTCCACCAGCCACTAGATACCTAAGCACGAAAATTCGACTTTAAACAGCCACAAGATGCCGCATCGCATACAGGGTATCTCGGGCTAAGGCTACTTACAACCATACCGTGGACATCATCTTCACGTAACACCAGCGTCGTGAAGCTTCAACAAGGTAACTCGTTCCGTTGCCCTACAAACTAAAATGCTTTCAATTCTAGCGTTAAAGACATTTGCAATTTAATTACGTCCACAAAGACAACTATTTTCTTCATTTGAACTTGATTGACAGGTACAAGGCTTTTGCATTTAAAGGTTTTTTGGATTATAATAGGAAATTTTGAGAACGTTATTTGCATAATTTCGGAAATGTTCTCGACATAACTAGTGCGATTTAATAGGTATAAAATAGTCGTTAAGAGATTTCGAAGTCAGTTCTAATTGAAGTTTACTTCTGATTGGTTGAAGCTTTGATTACAATATGCTCTAGTTGTGATATGAAATAAGTAGTGGTACATATGTGATATAAACCACAGTTGATATAAATTACTGTAGTGATTATATAAATTAATAATTAGTACTTGAATGGCGAATTATAGTGCTTCGATAGTACTCTAGAAGACAGCTTATAGGATAGCATCATAGTGTTAAGAAGATAATACTTGTACTGTTAGCTATTGGCTAAAAATAAATTGTTGGGAGAGCCTTTAGCAAATTCCATTGTAATTACGAGTTGTTGAAAGGCGGTTTAATGTTTGAGAACAAAGAACTGTTGTTTG
Source organism: Platerodrilus igneus (assembly GCA_036346225.1). Lineage (NCBI taxonomy): Eukaryota > Metazoa > Arthropoda > Insecta > Coleoptera > Lycidae > Platerodrilus > Platerodrilus igneus. The sequence continues at coordinate 3,522,539 of JARFIW010001436.1, read as the reverse complement.
TTCAAATAGTTTCCGTTACGCTAGTGTCAAGCAGTGGGGTTAAAGACTTTCAAACGATTCTTATTTGCGTGCGTCACTCTTAGCATAAAATAGGAAATGGACAGCAAAATTATTTTTTCTTCCAGAAGTTCAAGTCAAGCGTTACGTAGAGCTTGCTGGAATACTCCGCCAATTTACAGGAAAATTCTGAGAAATAGGACCGAAACTCCACAAGCGTGACAGCGAAGTTAGAAGAAAATGCGGAGAAACAAGAACGAACTGCCGCAAAGTAAACGAGACCGCCGTGAATTTACAGGAAAATTTTACAGCGCAATTAGACTAGAATGCAAAAGCAGTTGAGCAAAAATTAATAGACTATTACACACAATTGAGAGAAGAATTTATACAGATAACTACAAAAACTGCGGAAAGCTGACGTCAAAATTTCCGACGGCTTACACACATTGGATACAAAGTTTTCTGAAAACTGCGAAACGAAAAATGGAAGAAGAGGTGCTGGAGATGGAAGAACGGATTAATTCCCTAATAATGTAATCACCAAAGCCCTCGGTTAATGAAAAGTCGCCTTGACAAACATACTTTAAACAATTCGAAGCTGACGCGAGAGCTAACGACTGGAATGATGGTGAAAGGCTAACAGAGTTGATTGTCGCACCTTGAATATTCTGCAGACCATATCAAACCATGGCCACAGAAGCTATGAGGTCTTAACATCAAGGCTGGGAATAAGCAACGGCGACTATCATCTGCAACAAGGGTTACAAGCTACAAGGCCTTAACATCAAGGCTGAAAATGACATACGGCGACTCATCTGCAACAAGTGTGGAAGTTACGGGGCCATAAATCAAGCCTGGGAATGAGGTAAGGCGACTCTCATCTGCAACAAATGTAGAAGTTACGGGGTTTTAATGTAAATGCTGAAAATGAGGTACGGCGACTCTCATCTGCAACAAGTGTACCACTCTCAAATGAAGAACCGTTACCTAACAAAAAGTTACAAGAATGTGAAGCAAATATTGCTCGCTTGGTAAGAATAGCCTACCCAACAGCACCGAATAGCTTACTAGAGTTCGTGACAGTACAGACCTTCATTGATGTAATACGCGACGAGGATATCGAGCAAGCACTACGGCTGGTCCAACCAAAGACTTCACGTGATACCGTGGCTGATGCCTTGAAGTTCGAGGCGGCATAGCAAGCCAGACATTCAATCTGTGGCAAAGTAGGACGCTTGAAAATTTTTGTACCCTTCAAGATCATTCATTTGTTACATGCCAAAAATTGGCATTGCACACTTTTTAATTTGCGAGTGAATTCGGGCCAATATTTTTAAAAAATAGACTTGTGCATTTCAGTAACTTCTGACAGTTGCGTCGGCGCAAGAGAATGCGCAGACGTGGAGTGAGCAAGGAAATGCGCGTTTTCGGACACGACGGTATTAGCCAACGAGACGTCGAACAGTGAAGTTCGCCTGTGTCTTTTCTCTTTTAGGATGTAGGTTTCCCTTTATCTCTCGCCCTATCGTATCTCTACCTTCACCTTATTCCTTATCGTACCGCTACACACAAGAAGAGGGAAGACAAAGCAATCTGGCTTCAACGAGGGCGAAGCCCGACTCACGCCCAAAATGAAGATGAATATGGCTCCTGCGCAAGAATAACCGCAAAGTCGTGAAGAGCTCCACATTTATTATGTGAGTACATTTTATCTTTTTCTTAAAGGCGCCTCTGGTATCACTGTAAACATTTTTGGTATGTGATACAATTTGAGACGCAATTATGACGTAATATATTGTTGCGCAATATTATGTACGCTTTAGTATGTATTGCTAACTATCGCAATAGCTCTCAACACGCGCGCGCAAGAATATAACGGTTATACCTTAGACTATAACAGTGCGCATGCACTATAACACATTCCAGGATCACGTGACGTTTTTATGACTTGTTACGTGTTAAGTGAATTGACTTGTACCATGCCTTTCAACTATTGGTTAACCAATTTCCAATTCTTATATTCATTAAACGTTCTGTATTTAGTTTAAAAATAAAGTAATCCCCTGTTTCCTGGATCCAGCTTTGAGTATGTTATAAATTAGTTAAGATACTCTAGGATTCTTTATTATTATCAGGGAATGACTGATCATGCATAATCATGGTGTCCAGGTTCTTTATACCAATTGGTTGTAGGACATCAACCAATTTGAATGAGCCAATTCCGAATCTTGAAGATAGTGTTGAAACCAGTGAGGTGATTTACACGAACAATGTAGTGCTCAAGTTTCTCGTTTTATCTTTTTCGTATCTTTCCTCTAGTCACAACGACAAATATCGGCCAGCACCACGTCAAAGAAAATCTGCAGGAAACCCGACCGCACCGACTATGCTGAGAAAAACTCGTCCTAGAAGACTGAACGGTAAGTGTTATAACTTAAAAAAACCGTCTGTGGAAATTTGCATTTATTCGAACCTTGCTACTTCATTAAGAAGGTAATAATAATTTCGCCCATATTTGAGACGTAATAGACTAACGTTCCACTTTTAAAGTTCAATAAGGCGAAATTGCCCCATCAAAATAGGGTGAAATTGTCCTATCAGGATGCCCTATTGAACTTGAAAAATGAAAGGTTAGTCATGAAAACGTTGCGTGATTCTAGAACGAATGACCTTGAGGGGTACAAAAACTTGCAAAATGGACCATAAATTTTCTTATGGAAAAATACATGTAAAAATTTGCGATTTTGCGCCAGAACATCTACTTGCGGACATAAAAGTTCAACAAAAATGCTTTAATGCACAACCGATAACAACGGAAGCTAAGGCTTCTCTATAATATTTATTAATTATAAATAGGTTTTATACGTTTAAATTACAATAAATTCCTCGCTAATGGCTGCGTATATAATTTCGAATTTCGACAATTGGCGGGGCTTTATGTTAGTAGCAATAAGTCGCAAAAAGGGACGGTCCAATCGAAGTCTTCACGCCTTATTATCTTGCCTACATTTCACGCGCCATTCAATATTATCTCTTTTGAATGAATCCTAATTTTCTTAGTCCTGCAGACGTTCACTTTTTTCCTCACAGAGCTTCATGAAAAAGCCACTATTTTAAAATTAATTCGTGAAAGTCTATTTAAAACATCATCTGTTAGATATTATATTGTTGTATTGTAAAAATAAATTTGATAAAATTTCCAAGCTGGAAAATCAAAGATAAGAAATCCGCAGAAAAGTCATTTTAATTGGATAACAGCTTGTTTACAATGCAAGTGTTGTAATTAAATCGAAAATAATCGCTTAATTGAATACAAATTTGTCGGTTTTCCAAATATTAAATGAGACGAGTATAAAATTATAAGCTAATCAAGTATTTTGAGATGCAGGTGGTTTGAAAAGATCGAAAACAACTTTATTTTATTGAATTTAGGTCAAACACCTGGCATCGAATTGCGGGACTTGATAAAGTTAAATTTGCATATTTCCCCGTGATTTTGATAATAGACAATTCTAATTGGACGGAGGTATAGTTTAGAGTGGTGTTTGTGGTAGTATAGTTTTTGATTCGAACTAGGGCCGTTGAATGTTGATGTGATTTCAAGGTGCTCTAAAAATATAAAATAAAAAAAATTATGTACTTTTAAAAGTAAGCAAATCAAACCCCGGCCTATTTTGTTTTCACGCGTACTACTACTTCATAGCGGTCTCGAAAGGATCTTTTGAAAACAAAGGACAAAGAGATTTAAATGGAACGGAATTTTTTTCTGTTATATTAAGATTGCTGTAAACGTTGGCATATCACATCACGATCAGATCCCACTTTCTCCCACAAGTTAGTTGGTCCAAGAGCGTAACAGTTACGACTTTCGGTCGTTCCCTAATAGCGATCCACTTTTTTCATTCTAAATTATTGGATCCGTAATGTTCTTTTTCTATATTTGTTTTCTGGTCTATAAATAAATGACATTTCATCAAACTTTCAGGTCGAGAAAGTTCATATTGCTTAAGATATTTCAGCACACGCTGCTTCTATATTATATTTTAACGTCGCCTCGATAATAAAAACGAAGTTCAAGCCGCACGTTTATTGCCATGTGTTCCGACGCATGTAATATATATATAGAAAGAGGGTGGAATAATCTAATTTTACCACGCTACACATTACGAAATGACATTCCTCTAAGAGGTTTTTACACTATGCTTTGGGTTTATAAATTTAATCTGGTTTGTATTGACATGCAAGGGTTGTCATAGAAACGTATACGTATGTTAAAAGGTCACGAAGGTCTGTCTACCTGATGCCTATCTATGGAATTTGCTTAAGCTTTTATGACATGAAAGTCTAGTCCTGTCTAGCTATGAAAATTACTCTGGGGAGAGGTTATAGACCATGGGGTGAGTAGTAAGATTTAAGCAGGGATCGTTCAGTCGCGACAACTAATCTGCCGATTATGAGGGTTAAAACAAATCAGAGAAAAGAGCGCCACTACGTCCATTAACTGCCACTTTAAAAAAGTTAAGAAAAACGCAAAGTTCCTCAATAAATGATGTTTAAAATTAGCCATTCTATTAAATTCGAAAACCAACATAGCATTAATACGACTATTTCTGTGTGACATCATTGAACTTTTGCTATAATTAATTAAAACGATGTTAAATTCATTGTGAATTTCATAGAATTTACTTCTACTTAAAGACGTATCTATCTCGAATTAGAAGTTCCACATTCGTTTGGGCGTTGACCCCTTTACTTTCTAGATAGATTTTAAAACCAACCGTATAGCATAAGCATCTAAGAATAAAAACTGTCTGTAATTAAAAAATAATTGTAACTTCAGTTCAATAAATGTACAATTGTTTAATAAAAAACAAGAAGAATATTAATATCGGCGCATAGTTAGTTGGCAGAAATATTCTGCTTTCGTTTCATGATAGATTTAAACTAATACTATTACTCTCAGTTTACATATATTTGTTTGAAGATTTTCGTTATTACCTTTACAAATGTGAATCGCTCTTGAGTGATACGAGATGTAATTGATTTCTTTTACTAGAAGTTAAAAACTGACAATTATCAACTTACATTCTGCAATGATCCGTTCTTTAAAACCAGATTTTAAGTAAGCTGTGCTTTCCTATTAAATCTGAAAAAAGGTTTAGTTGGCCTAACTGAATATAAATTGTTTCAATTATTGCAAGTCTTTAATCTTTCGTGAAAAATAATAAGTAGTAATTTGAATGACATCAATTCTTTTACAAGCTCGAATGACAAATACAGCAGTCTTAATCATACATATGAAGAGTCCAGGGGAAAAACGATGAAGATCCAAAAATTAAAGTTTTGAGAAAAAGCAAGGTTTAATTTTAAAACGCTATAAAATTAACATATAAAGTTTTAGGACAATACCAACTAGCCTATTCCCTAAGGGTATTAGTTGAATAATGAAATACCCTAACAATCAGTTTTCTAAATAATTGTTGTAACAAAAATAAACAATTTTGTTGTTAAGTACATAAAACACAAAGCACAAAATTCATTAGAACAGAAAAAAAGATGAGTTTCCAAATTCATTGAAAAAGCAAAAAGAGTCATTGTGCGCTTTTTTTTATTACTGTTTGCATTCATACAATTTTTAAAAAGTTAGTTGGGGGTGGGGGGGATTGCGTAAAATTATCCAAAAAAGATCAATAGTAGTTTATGGATTTACCTGTAGCAATCGATTTAATTCAATTAATCTAATTGTAGTTTATAAACTTTGTTCAAAGTTTTACAAATTTAAAAAGAACACAAGAACATTACACATAAGTCAATTTGTCAAAGTATTGCAGACTTTCAACGGAGCAAAATTTCTTGAGATGCTGGAGATCTTTATATTTTTGATTCGTTATTGGAAGGTCAACGTAAGCAAAGAAAGGTAGAAGAAACAAGCCTTCAGGTAGAGACAGCTGTTTTCTTTTTGGTTTGACAGTTTGCACAAAAGCACCATTGAATGTAGCACAACATCATTCCATTGAGAAGGTAGTTCAACTACAGTTTTTGCATTAATAACCCCATGTTTTTATCGCATTCGAGGTACGAATGACCCGGAATGGAGAAAATAACATCCCTGTGAAGTTGGCAGGACATTCTTTAAATTTTAAAAAAACAATGATAGTTCTAGTAGCACTTTTCATAGTTCTAGAGTTCCTGATAGAAAATAAAAAGAGTTCCGCATTTTTAATACAAAAAAATAGCAAATGAAAAATTGTCTTGCTAACTTCGCGAATCTAAGCACGACACTTCCTCCTGTAATCTATAAGAAACCAATAAATATTACAACTTTTAGCAAGAGTTCCCGTTAGTTCTAATTGAGTTCCATCTCTATATGTAATTAAAATTAAAAAATTGCAACAATTAGGTTATTTGCATAAACGACGTATATTGTACCCAGCACGACGCTTGACGAAAAAGGGTCGTGCTGATTCTTTCTAGCGCATTTTTCGATATATATCGACAGTTCTACATGAGTTCCAACAACTACGATCACTTTTAGCCAGAGTTCCAGTGGCTAACCATTTTTAAATAATTTATTAATTTTTCAGTCTAGCACGACACTCGGAAAAAAGTGTCGTCCTGTTCATTTCTAGCGAATTTTTCGATGTATATCGACAGTTCTACCTGAGTTCCAACAACTACGACCACTTTTAGCCTGAGTTCCAGTATCTAACCATTTTTAAATAATTTTTTAATTTTTGGTCTAGCACGACACTCAGAAAAAAGTGTCGTGCTGATAATTTCTAACGAATTTTTCGATATATATCGACAGTTCTACATAAGTTCTAACAACTACGACCACCTTTAGCCTGAGTTCCAGTGTCAAACCATTTTTAAATAATCCTTTAATTTTTTATCTAGCACGACACTCAGAAAAAAGTGTCGCCCTGTTCATTTCTAGCGAATTTTTCGACATATATCGACAGTTCTACATGAGTTCTAACAACTACGACCACCTTTAGCCTGAGTTGCAGTGACCAACCATTTTTAAATAATTTTTTAATTTTTGGTCTAGCACAACCCTCCTCGGAAAAAGTGTCGTGTTGATCATTCCTAATACATTTTTCGATATATATCGACAGTTCTACATGAGTTTTAACAACTACGATCACTTTTAACCAGAGTTCCAGTGGCTAACCATTGTTAAATATATATATATATATATATATATATATATATATATATATATATATATATATATATATATATATTACTCAAATTTAGACCAGGGTAGAAAATTAATTAACGACATCAAATAATTTTAATCACCGTGTATAAGGACGCTTTCTACAAAAAGAAGCAGAATTAAAATGCTCAACGTGTATTTAATTTAATTGTTCCAAGAAACAAATAGAAATTACGTGTAAAATTTATATTAATTAATTCAATTTTTAAGTAATGGGTATTAAACAAAGTGTACAAATAATAAATTAATATTTAGTGCGTATTCGCTAAAAATTAAAGGGTAGAAGTCAATGCCATTCATTATTATTTTAGTTGGAGTTAATTGAACCATTATTAATAATATAATAAGCATAAAAGCCTGTGAAAATCCAAGGTTAAAATACCATGAAATAAAAGCTCTGAGAATTATATTAAAACGTTAATTAGGAGCACTGTTACGTCATCATCGAACAATTCGGAATTGGTGACAATAAATACTTTGTGCGTGCATCCTACAGTTTGAGTGAAACATTTTATACCGACAGTGGAAGTGCATTGAAGAACACAGTCGCATTCGAACCCTTGCAGAAGCCGGTTGTATTAGAGCTTTTGAAAGCGAGAGCGACACCAATCGTGCGTGTTACTGGTTCTCCGTCGAAAGCTTTTGTGCGTGAACGTTTTATTGCCCACAGCGGCACAGGATAAAAGGTATTTATACCCTTTATTAAGTAGTTTGGTGTAGTTGTAGTTATTACATAACCGCTCCACTGCTATCGTTATTGCTTGCAAAAAAGCAATTGGTCCTTCCCTGTAATTAGCATATCTTTATCAATTTATATCAACTCCTTAACTCCCCACCAATCAAGCACACACCTGCGTATTTTTAAAAGTCAATTTCAGTTTAATTTGTTTGGATAAACATGAAAATTCTGCGTATATTGGAAACGGTCGGATAAACCGTAGCTTATATTAACGGGAAGGCTAGATACGGGGTTATTTAACTCAAATAAGAATACACGTGGACTGAAATAACCGATAGTAAAGAGTATCGATTTGCACCACTAGGAGCAAGTTAGAAAAAGACAGATAAAATGCGCAAGGCAGAGACACAGTTAATAAAAGGCGTGATTTGAGCAACGTCACGAGGAAATGATTGGTTAAAATAAGTTGCAGATATGAGAGGTGTAAACGTAACGATTTCTATACAAAATTAATTAGTGTTCTCGGACGTGTTTGCGAGCCGTGTGAAAATTCTCAGATTTTCAACTGGCGCGTGTGCAAATTTTTAGAATCGCTGTGCCGGACTGTCGAAAAGGGAACATAGTATGCGAAATTCTGAAAACTGGCCGTCGCGGGACAAAACCGACATACAGGCGAGCTATTATATAAACCCGGACTTTAAACAGTTTGGCTCTCTTAGATTTTCGATTTTGATTCAATACTTTAAACAGTTTGCTCTTATATTTTGGTGATTATTGAATACTTTAAAACAGTTTGCTCTTTACGTGCTACAATACAAGTTATTATGTATTAGTGCACTTAGAAAAGAAGATACAAGGTAATAAAGTCTAGTTATATTTGCGAGTATTACTGTACCAATTATCCAAATTTGTAACGATAAATGAATAAACAAAAGTAGGCAGTTTTGGGGTATAGCGTGAAAGAATTAGGAATTTCTTTGCTATTTTTGGATCTACAAACAAGATTTAGATATACATAGATGCGTTCCTGAGAAGCTCTGAAACAACTTTAGATGAATGGTGGTGTAGAAAATTTTAAAAGCGTTCAGAATCAGAAGCCGTAAACATAACCCAGTTGGAATGTTGTGATTAACAAAGGACGATGTACATTGGAGCCACGAGTGCATTAACCTTCAGGTAACTTATGCTTTGTTGTTCGATTTTTGATGTGTGTTGAATAACTTTATAATTTGTTTGCTAAAAAATGGACAGTAGTGAGTTTGTACAAACAACAAAATTTTAATTTTAAGGTGAAATTTTCTTGTTTAAGTAGAAAGGAGTATTTAGCAGTTTATGTTCTTGATTATGATGAAAATTTGGGTCTGTCTTTGAGCTCAATTAGACTAACCTGTTTAATTAACGTAAAGAAGTGGGAGATGCTCCCTTTTATACAGACTTAGGTCTGCACATATTGTAACTTAATTAGTATGCATCCTACCAGGACTTTAATTCTGGATGCATATTAAAATGATGACAAATTTAAACTTGAAATTTAATGATACTGATATTTATGCTGAAATTTAATTTTGAAATTTTAATGTATTATGAATATTGATGTAAATAGAGTTAACGTTGATGTTTGTGGTAGGAATGTGTTTGTTTTTTTTTATGAATGAGGATGAAAGTTTTAACTAGGTGAGCAGCCGAGGCGGAAAGAGTAAAAAGGCGACTATCAGAAGAGATTCAACAGGGCGAGAATCACAGCAAATCTTGGTGCCCAGTTTGAGAGGCTCGAATATTTTTTTTTACTCTGGTGAGGCTTTTTGTAGGTTTCACAGCAATATATATATATATATATATATATATATATATATATATATATATATATATATATATATTATAGTGAATGAGATGAAATAATAACTTAGACTTTTATGCAAAGCCCATATGATCATTTTAAATCGAGCTAGTAATTGAAAGATGGAAAATATAAGGCTTTGGACAGGACTTGAACTTGTATCCTGGTTTTGCAGGAACCATGCGTTTACCAATTACGCCACCTAGACCGATGACACAATTGGGAAATTTACAAATTTAAATGGTGTACGCGACGATACATCAATCTAACTTTCAATTACGTTCGGCATATTGGTCAATCATATCTGACATTGTCAATTTGTGACTTATGTCAGTTATAGACAGGAAGCTACGCTCAAAATTATGGCTATAAGCCAAGTATTAAATATATAATTGAAAGTTAGGTTGATGTATCGTCGTGTACACGATTTAAGTTTGTAAATTTCCCAATTGTGTCATCGGTCTCGGTGGCGTAATTGAAACGCATGGTTCCGGCAAAACCAGGATACAGGTTCAAGTCCTGTCCAAGACCTTATATTTTCCATCTTTCAATTACTAGCTCGATTTGAAATGATCATTTGGACTTTGCATAAAAGTCTTAGTTATTATTTCATCTTATTCACTATAATACGATAGTATTTATCAACTTACCTTGTGTAATTAACTACCTACAATATATATATATATATATATATATATATATATATATATATTGCTGTGGAATTTTCCGACATCGAGCCCCATCGTTGGGCCGTCATTAAATGCTGAGAATTTAATGTAGAACTGTCGAAATATATCGAAAAATTCGCTAGAAATGATCACCACGACACTTCTTTCCAAGTGTCGTGCTAGACCAAAAATTAAAAATTATTTAAAAATGGTTAGCCACTAGAACTCAGGCTAAAGGTGGTCGAAGTTGTTAGAACTCATGTAGAACTGTCGATATATATATCGAAAAATTCGCTGGAAATGATCAGCACGACACGTTTTCCGAGTGTCGTGCTAGACCAAAAATTAAAAACTATTTAAAAATGGTTAGCCACTGGAACTCAGGCTAAAAGTGGTCGTAGTTGTTAGAACTCATGTAAAACTGTCGATATATTTCGAAAAACTCGCTAGAAATGATCAGCACGACACTTTTTTCCGAGTGTCGTGCTAGACCATAAATTAAAAGTTATTAAAAAATGGTTAGCCGCTGGAACTCAGGCTAAAAGTGGTCGTTGTTGTTAGAACTCATGTAGAACTGTCGATATATATCGAAAAATTTGTTAGAAATTATCAGCACGACACTTTTTTCCGAGTGTCGTGCTAGACCAAAAATTAAAAAATTATTTAAAAATGGTTAGACACTGGAACTGAGGCTAAAAGTGGTCGTAGTTGTTAGAACTCATGTAGAACTGTCGATATATATCGAAAAATTCGCTAGAAATGAACAGGACGAAACTTTTTCGTCAAGTGTCGTGCTGGGTAAAATATACGTCGTTTATGCAAATAACCTAATTGTTGCATTTTTTTAAATTTTAATTACATATAGAGATGGAACTCGATTAGAACTAACGGGAACTCTTGCTAAAAGTTGTAATATTTATTGGTTTCTTATAGATTACAGGAGGAAGTGTCATGCTAGATTATATCAGGAACTCTAGAGCTATGAAAAGTGCTACTAGAACTATCATTGTTTTTTTAAAATTTAAAGAATGTCATGCCAACTTCACAGGGGTGAAAACAACAGTAACCAAATCAAGTCTTTTTACAAAGTGTACAATATAATGCAGCATCCTGAAAATAGCATAATTTTTATTTTGCCCACTGCATGAGTCGCAAAATATTGTCAATTTTTTTACTTCTGGGTCTAAATGATTCATTATATAATCAAACAGCATACATTGCTTGCATTCGTGTATGAATTTCCAATGGTTGCAAACCTTCAGCACACAGAAATTGAATGACCGCACGCTGATAACATTTTGGTCGGATTGTTAACAACAAACGTCATTTCAAAGTCACAATACTTAAAATCGCTGTCAAATATGTACTAGAGAAACTGACCAGTGGGAAGTTTACAAACACCACTAACGTTGCAAAACATCAGTTGAGTGATTACAATTGTTTCCAAGGCTAACCTGACCAAAGATTGGTTTCAATTGAACAAGCCTACTATATGAAACAGGGGAACATAGATCATTTTAGTTTTAAGGGTTATAATGGAGAAAACGATAGAAAAAAATGGTATCGTGTATATAGGATTTGTAGATCTGGAAAAAACGTTCGACAATGTAAAATGAGAAAAATGTGCGAAATACTAAAAAAGATTGGAATTAGTTACAGGGATAGATGGATAGTACATAGCTTGTACAAAGAGCAAATAGCTGTAATAGAAATAGAGCAGGAATGGAAATATTAGGATATGGATGAGACGCATCAATCCCCATTAATTTTTAACTTGTATATAGAAAGACATTTGGAATTATTATGCAGAGAGAAACGATTGATATGCTCAGACTTGTAGATGGTATAGCGGTATTAGCATCTAGCAAGGAAACATTAAAAGCAGATCTTAATGAAATGGAAAAAAGAGTACTAACAGATAGATATGGTATGAAAATTAACAAAGCTAAAACTAAAGTACTAGTATATAAATGAGGGAAAAATAAGTCAAAAACAAGAATATAAATAGGAAACGAGAATTTACAAAAGGTTAAGGATTCCTACTACCTAGGAAGTCAAATATACTGCAAGATTGAAAAAGTGTAAAAGATATAAAACAAAGATTACCTCAAGACCATGCTGCATTTAACAAAAAAAGCCAAATATTATGTTTGAAAACAACAAACATAGAAACAAAGAAAAGATTGCTGAAAGCAGATGTAAGAAGCGCATCACTGTACGGCTGCGAAACATGGACAAAAGCAGAAGCGGACACGAAAAATATAGGACTTCGAAATGTGTTGCTACAGACGAATGATGGAGAATTCATGGACAGACAAAATAAATAGCAAAGAGGCTTCTAGAAATGGTAGAGGAAGAAAGGAATATGTGGAAACAGTAAAAATAGGAAGATAAGATAATTGGGCATGTTCTAAGGCATGTATGAATAGTGGGGGATATATGAGAAACAGAGAGAGGTAAATGTATACTTAGATTAGATTATTGCACGCAGATAGTGAAAGATGTAGGCTGTTGGAATTTCAGGTAAATGTGTAGATTAGGTCAGAATAGAAAACACAACCAGTTCCAGAACTGAAAACCTATTAATGATTGATAATGAAATACTTAAACAATTATTTTTTGATTTCTCGATCTTAGCGATGTATCTTTATAATGTAATAGCTTTAAAAGTTATGTACATGAGAACCTTGACCAATGTATCTATGGGATATACTTTGTATTAATACTGTTTTTGCATATCTTTTTTAAATTTTTAGTTGAATGAATTTACGAAGATCCTATACTGACAATTAAATAACAAAGTAAGTACAATTACTCATTTAAAATATGCTTTGCCGATCTAAGCCAGCCTTAAATTTAATTAAAATTGCATCTGGCCCCTAGAACTCAATGCAAGGCGTGATTACACGCATCCGGCTTAAAGGCGTAGTTAACTTCATGCAAACATTTTAAAATCACTACACATATACATCAACTGCAATAACCAAAAATTCAAACAGCAAACGACAAAAATAAATATTTAATTATAGAATTATTACCTGCTAGTTGATTTGAAAAAATTGTTTGACTCGCGGCTCATCAAATCCGATCTAAATTTACTCATTGCTTCTTCCATGTTACGCATTTCGGCTTCAAATTTCTCCCGAATGCTGCCAAATTCTTTATCGATGAGGGCGAAATCATTCATTTTTATGGGAATCTTGCAGTCGCGTCCACTTGCCATTTTTAATAAATAAAAAAACACTCACGTAACAATTAATAATACTGAACAAATGAAAGTGAAGTGCACTTGTTATCTGAACGGGTTAGAAATAATTGATCGGTTTAGTACGGTATTACACTTCGTAACTAGTCAAACGCTCGTCAACGACTAGTCAAGTGAGGAATCGTATTTAGGATCGTTGCTGGGGTTCGTTTTAAATATAGAGTCGTGTATGTGCGTGGGGGCCACACTTGCGCAACGGAAACAGCTTTTCTCTAGGGCAAGCTATGTCATAATTTAAAATGGATATTCTAGAAAATTCGATAAACATTCAGCTTCACGTTGAATAGTAAGGACTGCCTACGTTTCTGCGAAATTCAATTTATTAGATGACAGATGGACGTTTACTTACAAAACAGGTAGGATTTTCGAGTCTATTTTAGGTAAAATGTCAGTAGCAAATCCTGCTGCTCAATATTGAGTTTTTATAAACCTAATCGAAAACTTCAAACGATCATGGCGTATAGCGTCCTCGTACATGCCCCTAACGCTTTCAGTTTTCATTACATAGTACGCAACGGTATACAATTAGTAAACAAAATTATGCACACATTCATTTGTTTATTTAATACGTTTTCTAAAACTTAAGATTCTTACACAAGAAAACGTTTTTTAAACAGAATTATCTTGAACAAAAGGGTGATTTTAGCCGGTTTTCGGCATAACGAATTTTCTGATTTCAAAACACTGTAAAATATCTAAAATGTTTGTTTAATATTTCTAATAGAAAAGCATATTTTGTTGTGTGACATTGACATAATCTTTATTGAGCTTCAATTAACAAATTTTTACTCTTAATCTAATTGGTTTTTGATTGAAATTTGTAAAAAATTTTACAATTTTTGATCTGACTATTGCGAAGGAAAGAAAGTGTTTACTTGCTGTCCTAGTGACAACCGACTTAAGATATTTCATTTATAAACTAAACTATGCTAATCTATAACTACGGTCTTGGGTCTTCTGTGCTTCGTCGGTGCGGTCTCGTCGTAGTCCACGGCTGTCCTGATGAGGGGGTTTTCGTGAAGAGCCATTCCATCGAAGGTCTTCCTTGCAGCTGCCTTGATGAATTCCACCATCGTTGGGATGTTGACGTCGGAGTGGATTTTGTTGTGTGTAAACTTTGGCAACAAACTCTCAGCAACGAATTTCTGTGCGCAAAATCTATACTTACAAAATTGAGTTAATACCATTAATTCTTTTTATTTTATTTAATTTTTCAAAAAGTGTTGGAGACTGACTATTGATATTTATGGGGGTTGTTTACTACAGAATTCCCCAAAATAAAATGACGAACTGAAGTAAAATCAGTAAAAATGAAACAATTACTATGAAGCTGTTTTAATACCAACGCCTTCTGCGTTTTCTACAATTTATTTGTAATTGAAGATATATTATACGTCCACTTCAAAATTCGATTTATCAAAAACTATAGCGGATCACGCCTCTTATGCTGGCAGGACCAAATGAGCAGAATCGTTTCGGACCAAATGCATTATTTAGTACCGATTTTGTACCAAATTGTACCACCAAAAAAAATTTGTACCGTGTGCCGTTTTGAAGAAATGCCACACCGCAAAAAATACGAAAACAACAAAAACAAAAATAGCAATGGAAAGACCTGATCTTGTACCAATTTGCACCCCCGCTAAAAAAATTTGTACATTGTGCCATTTTTAAAATATACGTGGCGTTGCTAGCTTAATATTAAGCTAGCAGGACCACATCGCAAAAATACGAAAACAACAAAAACAAAGGTAGAAATGAAAAGGGCTGATTGTGTACCTATTTGTACCCCAGATAAAAAGTTTGTACCTTGTACCGTTTTTTAAAAAATGCGTGGCGCTGTTACCAAATATTAAACTAGCAGGACCACATCGCAAAAGATACGAAAACAAGAAAAACAAAGATAGAAATCAAAAGGGCTAATTGTGTACCAATTTGTACCCCAGATAAAAAGTTTGTACCTTGTGCCGTTTTTAAAAAATGTGTGGCGCTGCTACCTTAATATTGAGCTAGCAGGACCACTTCGCAAAAAATACCAAAACAATAAAAACAAAAATAGAAATGAAAAGATCTGATTTTGTACCAATTTGTACGCATATAAAAATTTGTACATTGTGCGGTTTTTAGAAAAATGCGTGGCGCTGCTAGCTTAATATTAAGCTAGATGGACCACGTCGCAGAAAATACGAAAACAACAAAAACAAAGATAGAAATGAAGAGGGCTGATTGTGTACCAATTTGTACCACAGATAAAAAGTGTGTACCTTGTGCCGTTTTTTAAAAAAATGTGTGGCGCTGCTACCTTAATATTAAGCTAGCAGGACAACATCGCAAAAAATACGAAAACAACAAAAACAAAGATAGAAATGAAGAGGGCTGATTGTGTACCAATTTGTACCACAGATAAAAAGTTTGTACCTTGTGCCGTTTTTTTAAAAAAATGCGTGACGCTGCTACCTTAATATTGAGCTACCAGAACCACACCGCAAAAAATACCAAAACAATAAAAACAAAAATAGAAATGAAAGGGGCTAGTTTTGTACCATTTTGTACTTCCGATAAAAAGTTTATATCTTGTGCCGTTTCTAAAAAATGTGTGTCGCTCCTACCTTAATATTGAGTTAGCAAGACCACATCGCAAAAAATACGAAAACAACAAAAACAAAGATAGAAATGAAAAGGGCTGATTGTTTACCAATTTGTACCCCAGATAAAAAGTTTGTACCTTGTGCCGTTTTTAAAAAAAAATGTGTGGCGCTGCTACTTTAATATTGAGCTAGCACGACCACACCGCAAAAAATACGAAAACAAAAAAACACAAAAATAGAAATGAAAAGATGATTTTGTACAAATTTGTACCCATAAAAAATTTGTACATTGTGCCGTTTTTAGAAAAATGCATGGCGCTGCTAGCTTAATATTAAGCTAGAAGGACCACATCGCAAAAAATGCGAAAACAACGAAAACAAAAATAGAAATGAAAAGGGCTGATTGTTTACCAATTTGTACCCTAAATAAAAAGTTTGTACCTTGTGTCGTTTTTTAAAAAAATGTGTGGCGCTGTTACCTTAATATTAAGCTAGCAGGACCACACCGCAAAATATACCAAAACAATAAAAACAAAAATAGAAATGAAAGGTGCTAGTTTTGTACCATTTTGTACTCCCGATAAAAAGTTTATATCTTGTGCCGTTTCTAAAAAATGTGTGTCGCTCCTACCTTAATATTGAGTTAGCAGGATCACATCGCAAAAAATACGAAAACAACAAAAACAAAGATAGAAATGAAAAGGGCTGATTGTTTACCAATTTGTACCCAAGATAAAAAGTTTGTACCTTGTGCTGTTTTTAAAAAAATGTGTGGCGCTGCTACCTTAATATTGAGCTAGCACGACCACACCGCAAAAAATACGAAAACAAAAAAACACAAAAATAGAAATGAAAAGATGATTTTGTACAAATTTGTACCCATAAAAAATTTGTACATTGTGCCGTTTTTAGAAAAATGCGTGGCGCTGCTAGCTTAATATTAAGCTAGAAGGACCACATCGCAAAAAATGCGAAAACAACGAAAACAAAAATAGAAATGAAAAGGGCTGATTGTGTACCAATTTGTACCACAGATAAAAAGTTTGTACCTTGTTCCGTTTTTTAAAAAAATGTGTGGCGCTTCTACCTTAATATTAAGCTAGCAGGACCACACCGCAAAAAATACGAAAACAACAAAAACAAAAATAAAAAAGAAAAGGGCTGCTTTTGTACCTATTTGTACCCCAGATAAAAAGTTACCTTAATATTAAGCTAGCATGTCTACACCGCAAAAAATACGAAAACATCAAAAACAAAAATTGAAATGAAATGGGCTGATTTTAAACCAAATGTGTCCGGTGGTAAAAAGTTTGTACCATTAACCATTTTTAAAAATGCGTGGCGCTGCTACCTTCATATATTAAGTTGGCTGGGTCACAGTGAAAAACATAACAAGGAAAACTTATAGAAAAATATGTAGCCACAGTAGCTGACATTTACCTGTAGATTCTGTATAATATCATATATAAAACTTACATACCATTTATACAGGGTGTTTCACGACGAGAGGGAATAACTTCGGATAATGATTCTCTGAGTAATTCTAAGACGAAATGACTCTCTACACTTTTGCTCAATTCACAACCATAAAAAAGTTATGAGCAGTTAAAGTTCATATTCGCATGGGTCGTGTCATGGGAAGCCTCTCGGTAAAAATGCACTTGCAGTATGAAAAATGTCTCGTTTCCTTTGACTTCCAGATAGTTTCCATAACTACAAATTCAGTTGAATTAGCAGTTGTGGAAACTTCTGTCAAACAAACTTCAAAAATGCCCAAACGCTGGAAATTTAACGTTTTGAAAGATTTTATTTAAAGTTTCAAAATGCCCTTTTATTCAGTAACACGGAATACGCCGATATGGTGTTTATGTATGGTTTTGTAATGGAAACTCTGTTTTAGCAGCCGAGACATATCAAGCCAAATTTCCAAATCGAAGAAAGCCCAATCGGAAAACCTTCACGAGACTATTTGGATCCTTGAGGAAACAGGAGCCTTTCCTAAACTCGCTTACGAGAGAGAAACGCCTCGCAGGAACGCAGCAGAAGTTGTTTTACGGGAAGTCAATGAAGATCCTCGCACGAGTTTAAGAAAAATAAAAGCAAGAACAGGACAAAGCGTAACAAGCGCGTGGAGGACATTACGTGAAAATGGATTGCACCCTTATCATCTTCTTAAAGTTCAAAATCTCCTCCCAACCGACTTTCCAACTAGAGTAACGTTCTGTGAGTGGATGGAAGATAATTTGGAACTCATAGACCTAACTCTGTTTTGCGACGAGGCCACTTTCACTAGAGACGGAATCAATAACACTCATAATCAACACGTCTGGGCTGATGAAAATCCCCACGCAATAATCGAGAATCATTTTCAACACCGTTTCTCAGTTAACGTTTGGGCTGGAGTAATGGCAAGCAAGTTGATCGGACCATTTATTTTCCCAGGAAATTTAAATAGTGTCATGTATCGTCAGTTTTGGAGGAGGAGCTGCCCATTTTACTTGAAGATATACCCTTACAAACACGAAGACGAATGTGGTACATGCAGGACGGGGCACCAGCTCATTACGGAGGAATTGTGACGGACTATTTAAATGTTTGTTATGATAATCGGTGGATTGGAAGGAACGGACCCGTCCGATGGCCACCCAGGTCCCCGATCTAAATCAATGGATTTCTTTGTTTGGGGACACATGAAGACACTGGTTTATGAACACGACAAGCCAAGAACGAAGGAGGAACTTATTGCTAGAATAAACGATGCGTTCAATCTTGTGAAAGAAAATATGGAGAACTACAACTGGCCCAGACAAATGAGAAGAAGACTTCGGTTATGTGTGGAGCAGGAAGGAGGCCATGTCGAACATTTGTAGCCGTAATTTTGTTGCTTTATCAGTTCTTAGCTTGTTGTAATTGTCATTTTAAATGGTTTTACTTGTTGAAATTTGTTAGTTATTAAATTTTTTAAAAGTTAAGAATGATAAGTGACCTACTAGTCCATTCATTGTAATGTTAGTATTACCCAGTAGGGTTGGCAACTTTAAGGGTCGATATCTCACATACGGTTGAGAATTGAGCAAAAGTGTAGAGAATCATTTCGTCTTAGAATTACTCAGGGAATCATTACACGAAGTTATTCCCTCTCGTCGTGAAACACCCTGTATATATATATATATATATATATATATATATATGTATATACTTTTGTGTTTGCTTGTTGGATACATACATGTACAAATAAGTGTGTATGTCGGATTGTGTGTTCCAAGCTAAACCGTCAAGGTAATTGTTATCAAAAACGCCGGAATTTTTATTATTTTCTGGTTTAGTTTACTACCAAACAATATTCTCCTAACACTTTCATGCGACTTCTTTTTTTTTTAACTGATATAATTAATGACGCACTCTCGAAAACCACTAAATAAATTTATTTACACTATATCAATCGCTCTTTTTGTATTATATATATATATATATATATATATATATATATATATATATATTGCCGTGGAACCTATAAAGACCTCGCCAGAGTAAAAAAACATTCGAGCCCCAACGTTGGGCCGTCATAAATTGCCGTTGAACCTTTTGGTCAGCCTCTGGAACTTCCTAAAAGTCGTTCGAGCTCTTGCTCTGGTACCTCGCCACTTCAAAAAAAAATCTAATTTTCAAAATATAAAACTTTCACAAAATTTTCCTTACCCGCTTTCTGCTCTATTAAATTAATTTCTTCTGCCGGTTCCCTGGCTAGCTCAGCTGTGCTTCTTCTCGTATACCTAAATTTACTTTCATTCTCTTTCCCGTTCACACACTATTCAAATAAAATCACAAAATAATATAACAATCATACAATATTTATTAACCACTATTTACAAATAATAATATTCATAGTTATTTGCAGTTCGGTGCTCAAGTTACACCTCAATAAATGCTATTTTTGTCAAGTCCTTGTTTTTTTTAAATTGAAATTTCTAACACATGTAATGCAACAAGAGTAAATGGGCTCTAAACAATACCTTCTCTTTGTTTATTACTACACTGGAATATGGTGAGCTCATAATAACCCAGTTTATCAAGGTATGCTTTCCACTTTGCATACTATTATTACAAACCTAAAAAAAACCCATGTACTATTAACAATTAAATTTAAATTTATCAAGCAATTCAATAAGCTTTACGTACACCTTTTGTTTTATATTCAAAATACCATTTTAATAGTCAGCTATATGTATCCTTTTCAATACGTAAAATACCGTAAAATACCCATTAAAGTTCACTCTCACACATCACAATTTTAACAGTTAAACAAAAAACAGCAAATTCAAATGCGTTACCTGGAAAAACTTGAAGATTCCATCTCCGTTGACGATGTATTATGTTCCTGAACCCCTCGGCCAATTGGTTTTGCGTGCGCCTTCACAAGATGTTTTAAAGATGATCACAATCTAAGTTGCGCTTCCTGCTACCCATCCAATATCAATTTTAAAATCCAAATCCATGTATATTACACTTGTTTATTATCGCATTTTTAATTTACGAGCTTGTTAAAGTATTCGTTGGACCTCAATTAAATTTAAATAAACTCGACACTAACCGCGTCTCAAACTATAAGGTCACAACCAATTTAATACTGATCTTTAATAATTTTAATACTTACAAACTTCGTCAGTTGCTTTTTGTATGTCGTTATGCGATGCAAGATTAAAGAATAAAGAGACCCCTATTAATTTCGTTCCCGTATTTATATCATCCAGCTAGGCCCCTTTGGTCACACTTTGCCCGAAATACCTAATTGTAAAATAATATTTCTCCAAATTTTGTCTAACCGTTTTACGCTTCTAGAAATATTCTTGCGTCACACGCTATCTCAACAAAACTATCACATCCACCTGTCGCGTGCTCGTGTATTCTCAAACTAACTATTTCGACCAATCATATATTTCAGTGACGTCTTTTAAACCCCGCCTGTGATATTTCTATTCCCGTCTTATGCGTATTTGATGTCGCATCCTAACCTTGCTTGTGTGGTAGAAAAGCGATATAGCTGCCCGCGTCCACGTGGATGAGTACGTGCTTTGCGACAGTCGGTTGAACAATATTCCTTGAAACTTGTCTTGTTATGCTCCAAAATACATAGAAGTCGACTTTTCAAAACATGCAGGTGTTCAATTAACGAACGTTTAAAATAACAATTCTCGGAGAATACGTTTCATGGTATTCAACCCAACCGATATATTTGTTTGTTACAACGAAAGCTATTCGCCTTGGATTTATTGATTTTACATGCTCTGCTGCATTTTCTGACGTTATAACCCCTTAAATTAAACTACATTAAAGTAATAATTAATTTCTATTGGCTTATAAAGCTAATTTTCTTTATGAACCTATTAACCTTTAATCCGTAATTATACAATTATGTCAATACTCATCTATTTAAATTAAATAAATAAAATTAATTTTACCCGTAAATATTATGTTCCTTCCTCTATACAAGGTGTTTGAAATGCATTGTTGACCACCAAATTTAACCCTTTAAAACCTCTACAATATATATATATATATATATATATATATATAAAACAGTATATACGATGTACTCTCGACACGGTCCGCTGGAGAAATGTTAGGTGAGCATTTTTCACAAAAATTACGCCCTCGTTCGGATGAGAGGTATAATGGAGGTCCCGTGTGTGCGTGTTGTCACGCACGTTAGAGATCCCTACCTTGCTTGGAACAGCAAGGGTTCTGCAAAATTCCAAATTTTCCAGGTAAAAAAAACTCGCTTCCTGGCCAATGTAGTACCTTCGGGTGGAGCATTAAAAAATCACATGTAAGTATATACGATGTATAGATAAACACCCACTTTATATATATACATATACATATATATATATATATATATATATATATATATATATTGCTGTGATAAGGGGCTGTTTAAGGGTGCACGACATAGTGGAGGTCATTAGAGAATGAGTAATTAGAATAGGCAGCAGAAAATTGTAGTTATTTTAGGAAATAAGTAAGAAATAGAAGTAGATAGTAAGTAGGCAACACCCTGTGTACAAAGTAGAAATAGTTTTGGGCGACGCAGGAAAGACATAGGAAGACGCATAGTTGGCGTAGGAATGAGAAATACGAGTATTAAACGGATGGTAAAGATTAAATACCCTGTAGATAGTGTTCAGTTGATATAAGTAAAGCGAATAAGAATATTTTTCAGTGGGAGCACGCGTATAAATGATAAAGAATAATTAGACACGCATTAAGAAAAGAGTCTCAGACGATTAAGTAATACGGATGTGAAAATAGAGCTAATATAATGCGTATAAAGATCTAACCATTTTGATAAGAGAAATGATTAAAAATTGCGTAAATCGCATGTAAACAATGAAAGTTTAAAGTAAAATTGCATCAGTTGTTTATGGAAAGGCGACTATTCTATCAAAATACAGCATGTTGATAAGTGAAGACACCTGCAGGCAGGTGGGCATTATGAACGAACGCAGAGCATTACATCAGAAAATATTCGAAATGGAATTATTTGATTGGTCCGAAGCAAACGACAGGTTCTAGACCACACCACGGATGCAGTGGGGATTCGAAATTATATTAGCAAGCACCGCGATAAGAAAGTCAGTTTTGAACTCAATGAAGGCCCAAGTGCATTGCCAGTAATACTGAATAATACGTAACAAGTGGTACAAAGTGAAATAAATGAGTGTGTATATGAAAATTACCGTTTAAAACGTAAGTAGGATTATTTTATGAATTAATCGTAAACTAAGACATAAAAATAATAGGGCTTCGAGGTCTGAGGAAAATAGGCCAGAATGCTTGATGTTAAGAAAGATTACAATAAAACAATTTAAATGTCGAGGCGAAAAGAAGAACATAATCTTGAAGTATAGGGGTGAACGAATTACAAATTTGAAGTCTATGGCAAGAATGATTAAAGTATAAAATTATAATTTAATGGTGTTGGTCCATAATGGTGATAAGTTGAATGGAATCGAAAATTGGGAAGATTAATTTTAATGGAAGCGTCGTCGTAAAAAGATAAAACCAGGTCAGATTGTTAGTTATAAGGCATCTGTTTTCTACAAGAATTTTATTTTATTTTTAATATCCAATTGGCTAAATATTATATGCTTGTAAACAAGTCAACAAAGGGTTGAATACGTATTGAAATAATAATAAGAAAACGGATTTAGAATATTCTACATTTGTTGGTAAAGGTAATGAGTTTTCTTTGGTGACTTTGGGTTTTAGTACAAATTAAATGGTTGTTGATAAATGAAATTTATAAAGGTGAATTAATTTGAAAATGTATTGTAAATAACGTCAAAGCTGTACATAAAGCATTAGTTTCATTAAATGGGATCCAAACTTACTGAATTTTTATAATTACAAATATATGCTAGCCGAGGTCATAAGATTGAAATAGTACAGAGGAGGAGCCACAAATTAAGTAGGGCAGAGATAACCCGCAAAGGCGGTAACTTGTTGAATTTTGTCATTGGTCGATAAAGTTGTTTATGATAAACTCCAGTTGATAGCAACGTTAAGAAACAGCTGGAGGAGGAAATAATCACAAGCTGTAGGAAAGATTAAAATGGTGGTTCAATAATTTAATTTAGTATTATAGCAATTAAAATAAATAGGTCGCTCAACGTAAGGACACGTGATATTACAGAATTAATAGGTCGACCCACTAAAAAAGGAGTAGTACAGCAATATATATATATATATATATATATATATATATATATATATATATTGCTGTGAAACCTTTTTAATTAACTGGTCCGTTGACTTTCTTCTATTAATCGCCTCTTTACTTTTTTCCGCCTCGGCTGCTCACCTAGTTAAAACTTTCATCCTCATTCATAAAAAAAACAAACACATTCCTATCACCAACACCAACGTTAACTCTATTTACATCAATATTCATAATACATTAAAATTTCAAAATTAAAATTCAGCATAAATTTCAGTATCAGAAAATTTCAAGATTAAATTTGTTATCA
The DNA here is from genome assembly GCA_036346225.1 of Platerodrilus igneus. NCBI lineage: Eukaryota > Metazoa > Arthropoda > Insecta > Coleoptera > Lycidae > Platerodrilus > Platerodrilus igneus. Next base: position 3,498,256 of record JARFIW010001436.1, on the reverse strand, counting down.
TTTTAATGTGCATCCAGAATTAAAGTCCTTGTAGATGCCTACTAATTAATATAACAATATATGCAGACCTGAGTCTGAGTACAAAGGAGCATCTCCACCCTTTACGTTAATTAACCAGGTTCGTCTAATTGAGCTCAAAGACATACCCAAATTTTCATCATAATCAAGAACATAAATACTAAATACCCTTTCTACTTAAACAAGAAAATTTCACCTTAAAATTAAAAATTTGTTGTTAGTACAATTTCACTACTGTCCATTTTAAGTAAATAAATTATAAAGTTATTCAACACACACCAAAACATCAAAATCGAACAACAAAGCATAAGTTACCTGCAGGTTAATGCACTCGTGGCTTCAATGTACATCGTCCTCTGTTAATCACACCAATCCAACTGGGTTATGTTTAGGTCCTCGGATTACTGGTCGCCTTTAAAATTTTCTACACCACCATTCATCTAAAGTTGTTTCAGTGCTTTTCCGGAACTCATCTGTGTATATCTGAACCTTGTTTTGTGGATCCAGACACGTTTACGAATCATTTAATTATTAACACCCCCGAAAAATAGCAAAGAAATTCATACTTCTTTCACAAATATACGCCAAAACTGCCTACTTTTGTGTATTCATTTGTCGTTGCAAATTTGACTAATTGGTACAGTGATACTAGACTTTATTACCTTGTGTTTTCTAAGTGCACTAAATTACTTTCATTGTAGCACGTAAAGAACAAACTGTTTTAAATCACCAAAATATACGAGCAAACTGTTTAAATTATTCAATCAAAATCGGAAAACTAAAAGCACTGTTTAACGCATTGAATCAAATCGAAAATCTAGAGAGAGAAACTCATATTAACCCGGGTATATATAGTGGTTAGCCTGTCTGTCGGTTTTGTCCCCAAAACGGCCAGTTTCTAGAATTTCGTATACTATGTTCCCATCTCGACCGCCTGTGCGTCGGTTCTTATTAAATTTGCACTCGCTCCAGTTAAATCTCAGAAATTTCGACACGGCTCGCAACGTCTGGGAATAACTAATTAATTTTATACAGAAATGTTATTTTTACCTCTCAAGTTTGCCTTTTATTTTCAACCAATCGCAACCCAGTGACGTTGCTCAACTCACGCCTTTTACTATATGTGTCTCTGTCTTGCGCATATTATCTGTCTCTATCTACCCTGTTCCGAGTGGTACAAATCGAGATTCTTTAGTATCGGTTATTTTCAATCCATGTGGACTGTGAAATAACCCACCTTATTAGCATTTCCCCTAAATATTAAGCGACGGTTTCTCCAACATTCTCTGTAACCATTTGTTATCTGCAAATTTTACGCAGAACATAAAACATTTAAAAATACGCAGGTCTTCAAACATAATACTTCTACGATCTGAATATTATTGGGTTTTTACTAGCTTTTATACATATTATATGTTACTAATGGTTCAATTAACTCCAATTAAAATAATACCCTTTAATTTTTAGTGACTCCTAATCAAATATTAATTATTATCTGTACATTTTGTTTAATACCGGTTACTTAAAATTGAGTTAATTAATATAAATTTTGCACGTAATTTCCATTTGTTTCTTTACTCGGAATAATTAAATTACACGTAGAGCATTTTAATACTGCTTCTTTTTATAGAAGGCGTCTTGTAAATAATTTAAATCTCTTCTTTTTAATGAAACGAATGAATTTTTATGCTTCACGGTTTTAATAACGCGTACCTTTTCCCAAAGCTTCTACCCGGTGATTAAAATTATTTGATGTGATTATTTAATTTTCTACCCTGGTCTAAATATGAGTAATATATATATATATATATATATATATATATATATATACAACGTTACGATGATCAAATAATTTACCCCTTCAAATCTTACCTGCATAGAATGATAAAACGAAGTCGATCAATATTCGTATAATAAGAGGAAATAATATCTACACTTCACAATTTTGTAATCTGACAAATTAACCCTTCAATCAATTAATATTATTTAGATTATTTATCCCAAAAATAGTATCTCCCTTTTTTTAATTTAAAGTTACCAAAAACGACACCTTTTACTAAAAAAATCTAGAACGTTCAAGATTTTTTATCCTCTTTACGTAAATTTTTACGTATTAAAATATTTTTGTTGACTCCTTACAAATTAGAAAAATATATTCAGTGTTTAATTAAAATTTGAAAAGATTCCTTATACTAGTTAGCTCTGACCTGTGATTTCCTGGCAAGACCTTTTTCTCTTTGGTCTGCTGTTGCGTGTGGTGAATCAACACCCCTTTATTATCTTCAATCGAAGAACAATGCTCTGCTTTGTGCTCCTTCACGTAAGTTTGAACCAATAGTTTTATTCAGTATTGTTAATTTTTTGTTTTCAAAATTCACCTCGTGCTTTACTTGGATTTCTCAACTTAGATATCCCAATTTAGATACAACTTAGATCTCTCAACTTAGATACAACTTGGATCTCTCCACTTAGATACAACTTAGATTTCTGAATGCCACACTTAGAGCCTTACATTATTATAAACATTTAATTTAAATTAATTAACAAATTTCTACTCACGTTTTTGAGCAAATGGCGAAACCTTTTTCATATATCTTCAATGTAATTTGTCATCAAATGTTATATAACACCACTTTTCACAAATTTTAATAATTTAATTTGAAGTTTATTTCGACGCGTAAATTTTCGAGTAACAGTGATGCAGGTTCGACGTGGTTTAAATTGAGACTGGCCTCCTTATCAAACTCTGGGCGTTATATAGTTTTCGCTATCTAAATTTTGATTGGTTTATTGGAACCGTCGTACAAAGTCTTATAACCAACCATAGATGTTTTGGATATTCCTAGGCTTTATTTCTGATGAAATTATTCTGTGATTACGTATTTTGCTCATATTTTTATTTCTCGATCTTTGACCGCTTGTTTTGTTATTATTACTGGAAATTTTAATTTACCTTGGTCTTTAATTTAGCTTATGGCTGTTGTTTGTATAGATAAAGCTTTTGGGGAATTGAATAAATAACTGATGTAACATGAGTGATGTAAATCCACATGTTTCAGTTTCTGTCTTGTATTTAACTTATTCATTCTTTATCGTATGCTTAATTGCGTGAAGACCTACTAGGTTTTATCTTATCCCATACGTATCTATTTTATAAACTTATTGAACGCCTCTTGACATAATTTAATTGCATGTATGATTATCTTTTTGCTGAATATGTGTTCTATTATTGAAAGAATTGCTTACTGGCATTAATTAAAGTTAATTGCGGTCCTTATACAGGGCGTTAAATGTTTACTTTTTGCATAATTTGCGAATTATTTATTTATTTATTTTATTTACTGAAGCCTGATGAACGTTCATTTAACCTCTTTTACTATTTACGTAATTTACAACGTATACTAAAAAAAAAACAAACCTTGCCGACCCCTCACATAAATTATCATGAAAGCAATTTTTAAAGTATTTAAATTAGTAATATTCAATTAAATGTTAAATTTTAGATGATTCAGTTTGGCAATGTACAATGAAATATTCTCAAATAAAATAATTAAATAATAAACATTCAGATTGGCTAACCTGTTGTTTTCAGCTTGAATCAGTCCCTGGTCCAACCGTTTTCGGTATTGTGTGCATCCCCCATAGCATCGCCTTAAACACACTAGCGTCCTCCATTATACTCCTTGACTATTTATCATTGAAGTAAATGCTAGCTGCATTTCCTCATTTATTCCAGTAATAATCATTTATAATCCATTCAGCATTTATTTAAACTTGTTCCCGTATTCATTTAGAGTTGTCCCTAGTAATTATTCAGATTTGCCTCCAGTAATTAGTTAAAGTCCTTTTTATTAAAGTTAATATTAGAATTTAAATTAAAACAACTTTTAGTTACTTTGTTACGTGCCAAATCGGCACTTAAACATTGTTTCTAGGTTAAGTTTTGATGTACGGAAGTTTCGCGCCATAATTTCAAAAGACGCGGTGCGCGGGAATTTTAAATAGACTAGGCGTACTTTCGATACGTCATAGTGAGTTTGCGCAGATGGCGTGACCCTAGAGGGGTAGACGAATAACTTCGTGCGGATGTGAAAAAGACAAAGAGTGGGGACAAAGTGGTGAGAGGTTTTTCCGTGACGCTCGAAAACGTGACCTTTTGCCTTGGTTCGTCGAGTGAAGGGTCGTTTTTTTGGTAACGTATCGCTAGCTTTACCTATGTAGATATCCTACTTGCTTATCTTTTGTTTGTCGACCCTTACCTGTTTTTTTTCCGTCATTCCCTGCATAGGTAGGTAATCAGCAACCTTCGGCAAACTGGACTCCACGACCCTGATGTCCATGCCCGCTAGCAGCTCCGGAGGAATCACCATCTTTAATCCCTCCGGGATGTAGCCGGATATCTTATGTGAGTATTCTGTTTGTTAAAATTATTCGCTTTTATCTTTCATTGTTTAATTTTTTATATTTCCGATTATGGCGCAATATAATTTGGGGTAATGATGACGTCATGGTAGTTGGCCACGCGAAACCTGTAAAAGGGGTTCGCGCTGCCCTCCGCTAGAGGCGTCACTCGCTTTATTCATTGCGCTTGCGCGATGTATCTTATGAACTTTGGTAACTGTATTATCGGCTTTTAACTGTATTACCGACTTTTAAAGAACTATCACCATATAAATGTATCACCGATAAAAGTGTAATAAGAATGACGCCTTTAATTGTGTGAGGTTATGAACTTAGGGGTCTTTTATCCTTTGTTTTTAGGTTAGAATAATTTCCTTTATAAAGATATAATGTATTAACAGCTTTCTCACTTAAAGAACCCTACTTTTATTCATGTAAGTATACAAATAAGTATTTACCTTAATTAGATACCTTTAAACACAGTTTATTACAAAATTATCTATTAAAATATAACTTTTGTTGTTTTCTTAACTTTAAAAGACCGTTTTTTGAAACTTGAATGCACTGTCTTTTATGTTACATTCTAAAAACTGCATTATTGATTTACCTATTGAACTAATAATATCTTAATTACCTCTACAAGAAAACCTTGTGGTTAAACTTCCTGATTTACGTTAGTATTGCATATCTCATATATATCGTGTCTCAAATAGAAATCCGAGATGAATGTTTCACATTTAAAATTTCTTGAGTTAATTTACGAGATTGAGTGTAGGAATATTATTTCTGCATCAAATCAAAACGATAGGAAATCTCAGCTTAGAGCAATTTTATCCCAGGAAATGAAGGGCGTTGCTATCTCAAAGAAGATCGTTTCGGATTGGCCTCACAATGTATCGGAAATTAGATTGTCTTTGGACGATATATCTGGTATAATAAATAGAACAGATCCTCGTCCCAGTGATACTGAGTTAGGGCGTTTAGGTTCCAGAATAATGCATGTCAAACAGCATATCGAATTATTATCTTTATATGACGATGAGCAAGCGACCCAAGCTAAACAAAGTTTGTTGTCCGAAATATTATTACTTGAAGGAATTGTTCTTGACAAACTCAATCCAAATGTGGACGTAGATATATCGTTACCCTTTTCAAATCTCGTACTTGCTTCACCCAAAACTGTAGGAAAATCTATACCTGTATACAAATGGGGTCTCACTTTTCAAGGGTTTGATGCGCAGGTCTCTTTATCGTCTTTTCTTGACCGGATTAATGATTTCAAAATCTCTCGCGGGTGTACAGACCAGGACTTATTTGTCTCAGCAGGTGACTTGTTCTCAGACTCAGCGTTGATATGGTACAGGAACATCCGAGACCAAATTTCTACCTGGGAGGAGTTAGTTGCGTGTTTGAAACGAGATTTCCTACCTCATGGTTATGTTACCGACCTTTGGAACGAGATACGTAATCGAACCCAAGGTCCTGACGAAAATGTTTCTTTTATTACCTCACTAGAAGCTTTATATAGCAGACTCGACAAAAAACCTTCAGAATCCGAAATTATCGATCAGTTACTTAGAAATTTAAACCCGTATTTCTCTGAACGTTTGGCATTACAGCAAATCTCTTCGTTAGCCCACTTTAAAGACCTATGTCGTTCTCTCCAGGAAGTGAAGTTAAGGATTGACAAATATCGTCCGCCCCCAGAGAAACAGTCTGGCCTTTTAGAACCCGATTTAGCTTGCCAAGCTCGAGCTTCCCATAAACTATCTACCCTTAACGTTCCTTCTACCGTTACTAATAACTCACTTACCTGTTGGAACTGTAAGCGAAGTGGACATAACTATAATGTCTGCACATACCCTAGAAATATTTTTTGTTATGGTTGTGGTCGCTCAAATATCTATAAATCTAACTGCACCAACTGTAATCCTAATGTATCGGGAAACTCCCGTCGAGATATTTCAAATCAGGGCGTGAATATCTCAAGAAACCAAAATCGTCCTCAATACCAATCATTCAACGGACCCAGACGCCAATAAATTCAAATCATAAAACCACTTCTAACGTTGTACCGTCATTAAATTTATCTAACAATAATACCGCTACTATTAATGTACAAAATGCATTACCTTCATTAGAGGAATTATGCTATACTATTCCAGCCGAGTGGTCTAAGTGGTTACAAACCGTCAATTCCTTTTATCATAAAAATACTGTTGCCTCACAACTTGTTAAAACCCTTCGATAATCGTCCACACTTATCTATCTCAATAGCTTCTTTAAATGTAATTGCTTTATTGGATACAGGTTCCTCATGTTCCCTTATAAATAACGAAGGTTTACATCAATTATCTAAACAAAATATTAATATTCAAATTATTCCCGAAAAAACTTCCATAAATTTAGCTGACGATAATCAAATATATGTAACGGGTTCCCTTAAATTAAAAATTCGAGTAGAATCTCTTGAACGTGACGTTTTATTTTTGATTGTGCCTGCATTAGCTTATCCTTTCCTATTGGGTGTGGATTTTTGTAAACTTTTTAATCTGTCACTTTATTTTCAGGATTTTTCATGGCAAACCTCTCTTAAAACGAATTCTTGTGCATCTACAGGAATATCTAACAAAATTTCTCTTACTGATTCCCAAAATGTAACTCTTAACGCTACAATTGACAAATTTCGCAAACTTAACACCTCTGAACTTGGTTGCGTTACGACTGCAACACACGTTATCTCTACAGGTGATGCCCTTCCCTTTAAGCAACGTCAATATCCCTTATCGCCTGCATTACAAAAGCATTTACATGTTGAAATAGATAAAATGTTAGAATCTGGTGTTATCTCTCCTTCAAATTCACCTTGGACGTCTCCCGTATTACTAGTTCGGAAAAAGAATGACGAATGGCGTGTCTGTTTTGATGGCAGAAAGTTGAATTCCGTGACTGTTTCTGATGCTTACCCTCTACCTAGAACTGACTCGATTTTAAGCCGGCTTCGAAACGCAAAATTTATCTCATCTATCGACCTTAGACAAGCTTTTTATCAGATACCTCTCGACCTATCTTCTCGTCAAAAAACTGCTTTTTGTGTTCCAGGCCGAGGTCTTTTCGAATATAATTTTTTGCCATTTGGTCTCTGTAACGCTCCACAAACCTTACAACGTACTATGGATCAAACGTTAGGTCCTATCTTACACCAGGAACGTGCCTTTGTATTTTTAGATGATATCTTAGTTATCTCAAGTTCCTTTGATGAACATATCGCTACATTAAATGAAGTTGCAGAACGTTTAAATGCAGCAGGGTTTAAGATAAACTGGGAAAAGTGTCAATTTTGTTGTTCGTCCCTTACATTTCTTGGTTTTATTATCGATGGAACTGGCTTACGAGCAGATCCTGCTAAAGTTGATGCTATTACTAAATTCAAAACGCCTAAAACCGTTACCGAAATCAAACGTTTAATTGGAATGATTAGCTACTATCGCATCTTTCTACCCAACCTTTCAACTATATCTGCACCCATTACCGCTTTAATTAAAAATAAAAATAAATCCCAAACTATCGAGTGGAATTCAGAATCCCAACAGGCTTTCGAACAAATTAAAACGTTAATCACTTCAGCACCTATCTTAATTTCACCCAATTTCGATGAAAAGTTTTATATACAAACCGATGCCTCGCTTACTGGTTTAGGTGCAATGTTGTTCCAGGTAAACAATGGTTTAGAACATCCAATCGCATATGCGAGTCGTGCCTTAACTTCTGCCGAACAAAAATACTCAGCTACCGAACGAGAATTATTGGGCGTTATCTTTGGCATCGAGAAATTTAGAGGATATGTTGAAGGTACACACTATACCGTAATCACTGATTGTGCAGCTCTCACGTGGCTTAATAACTTGAAACAGCCCGCAGGTCGTTTGGCAAGATGGAACTTGCGTATATCTCAATTTACTTTTGACGTTAGGCATAGGCCTGGCAAATTAAATATCGTACCTGATGCCTTATCTCGTGATGTCGTTTCTCTTAACCTTCCAAATTTAATTCTGGATACCTGGTACCTCAATATGATTAAAAAAGTTTCCGATAGCCCCGATAAATTCCCTACCTTTCGTGTAACTAATAATAGACTATATAAATTTGTATCTTCGTCTCCGCATAAAATATCGAATATCCCTAAATGGAAACTTGTTGTGCCTACTGCCAACCGCAGTGAGGTGCTCAAATTATGTCACGATGATCCCATTGCTGCACACCTTGGTGTTACAAAAACTCTCGCTAAAATATCTGAATTATATTACTGGCCCACACTTAAGCAATCTGTTTGTCGCTACATTAAGAGCTGTAAAATTGGTGGCTCTCATAAGAGTTCACAAGATGCTCGTCCTGGTTTAATGGGTAACTTTAAACGTGTATCTTATCCCTTTCAATTAATATCGCTTGACTTATTAGGACCTTTCCCCCGATCGAAAAGAGGTATAGGCAAATCACTTTAAGAAGAACCCAACGTCATCATGCGCACAAAGCAAAAATTGGTTAGGAACAGTTTATTATATGTAATTAGGGATGGCAGTATTCAGGTTTTAGTGGCGTAGAGTTTTATGATCAACCAATCGGAAATTACCTTGTAAAAGTTTTAGATTTCATTACTATTTATTTTTACTTGATACACAGACGGACAGTTTTAAACCGCTATCTAACTAATATAAAATATCTTGTATATAACAATTAACATTAATAAAACAATAAGTTACTCAACAGATGTGTTTGCAGAACACTAGAATGAGATAGAAACCACTTAAGTAGGCCATGGTATTCAATCATTTGCTTTATCGGATTTTACAAAATAACCTTGCTATAGCAGTATTTTTTAGGGATATTGATGCACTCAACTCATATGGCGATATTATATTAAAAATTTTAAATTATAATTTAATTGGTTGTTTATTTTTTTACTATTTAACGCCATATCTTCCGTTTATACTGTAATAACTCAACTACGCCACTGTTATTACATTTCTGCGCAATCTGGCATATGACGTTGGGTTCTTCTTAAAGTGATTTGCCTATAATCAATATCTTTTAGTTGTTACCGATTGGTTTTCTAAATTTGTTATGGTGCAACCCTTACGTAAAGCTACATCTGCAGCTATAATTAAATTCCTAGAACAAAATGTATTTCTTATCTTTGGTGTCCCTCAGATTATCCTTTGTGACAATGGAGCACAATTTATCTCTAAAGATTTTCAGAATTTCGTTAAAAGTTACAAAGTACAAAAAATTTGGTTTAACGCAAAATACCATCCCCAAGTAAACCCTACCGAAAGAGTAAATAGAGTCTTAATTACCGCTATCTCTTCCTATATCGATTCAGACCATACTACATGAGATGAAAATATTTTTAAAATTGCTCAAGCTTTGCGTACATCTAAACACGAAGCATCCCAATTCACTCCGTCATTTCTTGTTTTTGGAAGATATACCCCAATCGATGGGAGTTACTATGGTTTAGTGCCTGACGATACTAACGTAATTAAATTTGACGATAAAGTACGTTGGGACAAGGACCAACAGTCATTACCTTCTATCTTTAACGATGTTAGGAAAAATTTGTTAAAAGCTTACGAAAAGAGCAAGGACCACTATAACTTACGTAAACGAAATATTTCCTTCGCCTTGGGCGAACAAGTTTGGAAAAAGAATTATGTCTTATCGGATGCATCTAAGAAATTCTCTTCAAAATTAGCCCCTAAATTCATTCTTTGTAAGGTCATTCGTGTCATTAGTCCCCTTATCTATGAACTTCAGGATGCTGAAGGAAAACGCCAAGGCAGGTGGCATATCAAAGACCTTAAGCCATTCTCTGCTGACCCAAATGCTACTTAGGTTTTTCACGTTCCATTCTCGTTACTATTTACCTAATATTTTTTTGTTCTCACCATCAATTAGTTAACTTTAATTACTTATTCCTTCTCTCATATAGTATATAATTTCTTACACGTTCAACTTTACTTATCTTAATTTAGCTATCTTTTTCTTTTGGTTGACTTTTCCTTGACCATACCGTTAGATATATATCACTTCATTCTCTACACCCCCCAATATAACCTTGTTGTTTCATTTAATCAATCCTCGAACTTTTCCTATTGCATATTATTTGGTTTTTAGTGTTTTTCTTACGTCATTTAATTTCGTGTGGTAATTGTCGTAACTTTGGTTGAAATAACTCATTGAATTTTTATGATTGGTTTTAGTTGATGTTGAGTGAATGCTTTCTTCTTTGGGCTCACATAGGACACGCGCGATCTATGCCATTGAAAGAAATAGTTCATATTCGCAGTTGCAAAAACTAGGATTGTCTATTCCATGTGTTTTTCTTCTGAATTATTGCAGTCGCCCACATTATACTACATCATTATTTGTTTCTTTTTCTACGAAATCACCATAACTTATAAACATTTTTTTTCATTGTTTTTGTTGAACTTTGTGGTGAGGTGCTATTGCTTTTTATTGTTATCTTATTAAACTCTCGGTTGTTTTAGCATATTGGGACAGTGTACCTGTATTTAACTGCTTATAATTGGGCATTTTTGTGTGTTTAGGGTGCTACCGTTTTGAGAAACTACCTTAAAACAGTTTGTTTTTGTGTGTTTGTATCTGTAATGATACTTTTAAAGTGTCGTGTCTACCTTTGTCTGATTTTCTTATCGTAGTCGAAGCACTCGTTAGGAAAATGATCGTACTAGTTCTCTTAGGAGTCTAGTGAATTTTAAAAATGTGTATACCTTATCTTGTCGGATTAATATCGCAGGTGGTCCTTCAGACTGCGCTGTGTTTAAATAGGGACAACTCTCTACCTTCTCTCGGACGCTTGTCCAAAAACTATACTTTTTTCTTATCCCGCTATCTCCGCTATGCCTTATTCTTCTTTCGGTGGACCTGTTCTTGTCCCGGAACACCCGTCTGCCACATAAGAGTGATGTTCCCTCATTCCGAGCTACTGGCCACACTGGTTGGTTGAGTAGCGCTTTGCTATCCACCTTTTTCTCTATCTCTTTCGCTCAATGCGAGCCCTTCCTCTACTTTCTTGTACCTGGAAGTGCCCTTATGCATTCCAAAAAACCAACCTCCTTCTTTTTACCGTTCCTGTTTCTACTGCCTTTTTATTTCTGTTAGTTACCGTGTGGTTGCGCGGGAGGTTTTCACAGATACCTGGACCTCGTCTCTGCGAATCTTTCGTGGGGTCATGCGGTGCCGCTGTCAGTGCATGGGCACTGGCAGTGAAGTTATGTATGAGTGTGTGAATGTGTGAGTGAATGAGTATATATGTCGTTATATACCGTGTGGGTATCGGGTGAGCGTATCACCGATATCGATTATCGCCGGGTGCAGGAATGCACCCAAATGTCTTTGCCGGTCCCTCGTGCTGTTTCTTGTGAACGGACCTGCTTCACAGGTTTCTCTTTTTAGAGGGCACGAGTCAATCCCATTTAAACGGCTCTACTGGAGCCACTCTATTTGTTGTTATTCATTGTCTTGGGTAATAACTAGGCCAAAACCTTTGTCTTTTTTATTATCTTTGATAATACCCTTAGTTTTAATATCGTTATCTTACCGATTACCTTTAATAATAACCTTAGTTTAATATCGTTATCTTACCGACTACCGTTAGTAATAATTTTGGTTTAATTTTTTGTTATCTTACCGACTACCGTTAGGAATAACTTCGAGTTATTTCGCGTTATCTTACCGGTTATCTTTAGTAATAACTTTTTTTTAAATTCATGTTACCTTACCTACTATCTCTTATAATCACTTTAGCTTAATATCGCGCTATCTTACCTAGTATCTCAAATAATAACTAAAGCTTAATACCGTTATCTTGTCTATTACCTTTGAGGATAACAATTTAAGCTTAATATCATTATCTTATCTACTATCTTTAACAACAATTTGAGATCTTGCCTTATCTTTTTATCGTCCTAACGTGTGGTATCTATGACCAGACGTGGGAATTATTTTTTTTGATATTTAAGTGAAAAAGCTAACCCGATTTAGAAATGTAATTTGTCAGGTTAGCATATAAGGATTTAGTAGGGTGGTACTTTTGGTAAATTTGTTGATTCACAACTATGTCATGGACAAGTTTTAAATGTGCATCGTTAGAAAGCCAAAGTACCAGTAACAAAATTTGCTAGAGTGCAGAGTGACGCACTCCATGAACATTTTTAAATTTGGGCACTTCTTGCCAAAAGAAGAACAGTTTGATGCAACACTCATGTGTGTTTGCACGTAAGAACTTTAATGTTAGTTTTAGTTTAGATAGGTTTAGATAGTTTAGGCGACTTGTCGCATCCGTTTTAGTTTAAGTAGTGTTTCATGCTCCCCGACAAATTTGTGCTGTAGATAATTAGTGTAGTCAAAGACTATCGGGCTACCTATTCCGTTTCCTGGTACTTCGGTAGACGTGTTATCGGTCGAAAAAACCAGGTGGCGCCATATATAAACATTTTGTAGGTTTTAAGTTACGTTTTATATAGGGTAGTTAGGTCTTAGATTTTAAGCTGTTACTGTGCTAACAGACTTTTTCTTTTTTTAAGTTTTTTCTGTTGTGGCTTTGTCGCGATTGTTACGTGCCAAATCGGCACTTAAACATTGTTTCTAGGTTAAGTTTTGATGTACGGAAGTTTCGCGCCATAATTTCAAAAGACGCGGTGCGCGGGAATTTTAAATAGATTAGGCGTACGTCCGATACGTCATAGTGAGTTTGCGCAGATGGCGTGACCCTAGAGGGGTAGACGAATAACTTCGTGCGGATGTGAAAAAGACAAAGAGTGGGGACAAAGTGGTGAGAGGTTTTTCTGTGACGCTCGAAAACGTGGCCTTTTGCCTTGGTTCGTCGAGTGAAGGGTCGTTTTTTTGGTAACGTATCGCTAGCTTTACCTATGTAGATATCCTGCTTGCTTATCTTTTGTTTGTCGACCCTTACCTGTTTTTTTTCCGTCATTCCCTGCATAGGTAGGTAATCAGCAACCTTCGGCAAACTGGACTCCACGACCCTGATGTCCATGCCCCGCTAGCAGCTCCGGAGGAATCACCATCTTTAATCCCTCCGGGATGTAGCCGGATATCTTATGTGAGTATTCTGTTTGTTAAAATTATTCGCTTTTATCTTTCATTGTTTAATTTTTTATATTTCCGATTATGGCGCAATATAATTTGGGGTAATGATGACGTCATGATAGTTGACCACGCGAAACCTGTAAAAGGGGTTCGCGCTGCCCTCCGCTAGAGGCGTCACTCGCTTTATTCATTGCGCTTGCGCGATGTATCTTATGAACTTTGGTAACTGTATTATCGGCTTTTAACTGTATTACCGACTTTTAAAGAACTATCGCCATATAAATGTATCACCGATAAAAGTGTAATAACTTACGCTTTTTATTTAAGGATAAAACGACAAATCCATTAATTTTCCATTTTCAGTGGTATTATTTTACACTTCACAATTCACTTTACGTGGATATTTTTGTTTTTAGAGACGTGACCTATGCTTTACTTCATGGCGAAATGATTTGTTTACAAATCCGGTCATATTTAAATGCACCGTCTATCTCTTGACAAGCGCAAAGTTCGTTGTTTGTGTATTAACTTTCATACCAGGTTTTCGGTTATCCCATGGTATTATTATTGTATATTAACATCAACGCGTTACTCTTGTCACGTACTATTTCGAGTTAATAGCATTGATTGGCTTGGATTTTCATACTTCTAGATAAGTAAACCATTGTTTGTTCAAATAAATTTGGTGAACCTTGATTTTAATTACCATGCCTTGTTTGTTTCCAATAAATTAGGTGTTGATTTTAATTTTCCAGTCACGTAGACTTAATACAATGTATGCATTAAATTATATGCGTTTGCTATCTTACGCATTTTTAAACCTGCTTATTTCAATTAGGATCCTTGACGTAATAATGTTGCGTTATTCATGCGTGTCGCGTTTCAGCTTGCAATTATGTTGTTTAACGACTCGCGGATTTGTTTTATTCAAATAAATCTTCAAAATATTTTTCATTAACTAAATTAATTATGATTATTATTTATATACAGGGCGTTGTCATTTACTTTCCAGTTTAATCATCGTATTTCTTGTTTTCTTCAGTTTTGAGCCCTTATGTATTTTATGTGGAGTGCGCTATACTCTTGGTCCTAACTACCCCTAAATGACCCTATTAACACAGCAATATATATATATATATATATATTTCGATTTATAGAAAATAACAACTATAGAGTTGAATAAAAGTAGAAGACCATTATTTGTACCTAGCACAATAAAATAAATCCGCCTCCTGAGACGGCCGCTAGGCAAAATTTGTTTACACTGAACGCATAACACTCTAATTTACTTTTCTCTTATACAAAATCGTGCGCTGTCACATTCATGTGGACTATCACACGACTTAAATTTAAATCAAGAATTTAAACTTGTACATATCATTTGAACTCTTTGCATGCCACACCCGTTTTATTTGTATCTCAATATATACCTAAAATTAACATAAAAGATATGATAGGGGGTGGCAGTCGGCACCCCTGAAACAGTATATTTTGAAACGACCAATACCATTCGATAGAGCCTGTATCCGTTTGAACGTTATTTATTTATTTATATACTTACGAGTAAAAAAAAAATAAGGTTAAGTGATTGATGTTTCCTAAAAGTTCATATATGAATCCAAAAATAAACCAATCACACAACAACATAATTGAAGTTAACAAACAGATCGCACATTCTAAATTTGGGAAACATTATACAAAACACATTTTATAAACACGTTATATTTTTTCAAATTGGCGGTTTCACCTTTTATTGCCATAGCAACTGGTTTTGACATCTAGGAATGTGGCGTGTTCCAAAACGCGAGTATAAAATTCAAGGTTATAGATATTAAATAATTCATTTTTAGTGAAAAAGCTATAAATCACATTGGTAATACATTGAATGTTTATAAGCGAAGTTATTACAACCTAAAAACAAAGGATAAAAAACCCCTAAGTTCATAACCTCACACATTAGGGCGCCAGTTTTTACGGTTTAAAACGGCGATAATTACAGTTAAAAAGTCGATAAATACATCGCGCAAGCGTGATGAAAAAGCGACTTTGCGGGCTGTTAGTAACGCTAATTTTATTACAGATTTGCGCGCCCAACTGCCAATGACGTCACCAATGCACAAATTACGACGCAATAATCGGAAAGTTATATAAATATAAGTCAATATATTCTAATGCAATTACTCACATGAATATGTCTCTGGGTTAAAGTTGGCTTCTATTCCAAGTCCATCAGGGCTCCATCCCGGAGGGATTAAAGATAGTGATTCCTCCGGAGCTGCTTGCGGAGCATGGACATCAGGCTCGTCTAGGGTCGTGGAGTACGGTTCGCCGAAGGTTGCAAATTTATTCCTACCTATGTAGGGATCGGATAAGGAAAAACCAGGTAAAGGGCGACAACAAAGATAATTAGGCAGGATATCTACATAGATAAAGATAAGCACGATACGATACCTAAAGCGACCACTCCACTCGATAGTTCAGGCAAAAAAGCCACGTTATAGAGAGCACAGGAAACTTGTCCCCACTTTTTTGTCTTTTTCACGTCGGCGCGAAGTTATTCGTCCAACCCTCTCGCGTTGCGCGATCTGGCGCAAACTCACTGTGACGTAACGGAAATACGCGCCTAGTCTTTTAAATTTATGGTGCGAAACTCCCGCACATCAAATTTAACCTAAAAACAATGTTTAAGGGCCAATTTGATTGGCACGTAACAGGCGTAGCTGATGGGTTTATCGCTACCTACTTTTCCTTGGCTCAATACTGCGCCTAATGCTACGTTCGATGCGTCTGTCGTTAGTATAAATGGTTTTGAAAAGTCTGGGTATTCTAATACAGAGTGATTCGTTAATATGTTTTTAATTTTGTCTACGGCTTTAATAAATTCCGGGGTGTGTTCAATTTTGTTTCCCTTTTTTAAACAATTTGTTAGGGGCTTGGTTATCTGAGCGTAACCTTTAATGAATTTGCGGTAGTAACCACTAAGTCCTAGAAATCCTTTAATTTCTTTGGTTGTCTTTGGTAAGGGGTAATTTAGAACTGCATTTGTTTTGTCGGGATTTGGCATTACTCCTTGGGGTGTTATTATATGTCCTAAAAATGATACTTCCTTTTGTAAAAATTCACCTTTGTTCAATTGTACCTTGAAATG
Organism: Platerodrilus igneus; assembly: GCA_036346225.1. Classification (NCBI taxonomy): domain Eukaryota; kingdom Metazoa; phylum Arthropoda; class Insecta; order Coleoptera; family Lycidae; genus Platerodrilus; species Platerodrilus igneus. The sequence goes on along the minus strand of JARFIW010001436.1, from coordinate 3,481,560 downwards.
TGCTTGTCTTAGTCTTTCAAATATTTCTCTCAATCTTTGTATGTGTTCTACCAATGACGTGGAATAAACTATGATGTCGTCTAGGTACACAAGGCATTTTTCATTGTGTATTCCTCGTAGTATATTGTCCATGACTCTCTGAAAAGTAGCGGGTGCGTTCTTTAATCCAAATGGCATTCGTTTGTATTCGTAATGTCCTCTAGGTGTGCTGAAGGCTGTTTTTGATATATCTTTTTCGTCCATCTCTACTTGATGGTATCCTGATGCTAGGTCTAATGTTGAAAAATATTGGCTTTTGCTAATTTGCCTAAAATTTCGGTTATATTTGGTAGTGGATATTTGTCGTCTACCGTTTTTTCATTTAACTTTCTGTAGTCTATTACCATTCTGTACTTTCTCTTTCCGGTTGCGTCTAATTTCTTAGGTACTATTAACACGGGGCTGCTCCATGGTGAGTTGGAGTGCTGGATTATGTCTTGTTCTAATAAGTCTGATACTTGTCTGTCAGCTTCTTCTTGGCTTGCATGAGGTAGTCTATATGCTTTTGTAAAGATTGGCTTGTTGTCTGTTAGTTCGATATTATGTTCCACTGTGTTGGTGAATGTTAGGGGTATTCCTTCGCAGTGGAACATGTCGCGGTATTCAAAACATAAGTTTTTAATTGCTCTTTGCTCTTCTTGATTGATGTCGGTATTGAAACGAATGCTACTTAAATTTTCTCTTAACATTTTGTCATGTTCTATTGGGTTGTAATCGTTTTCTAAATTTTCGTCTATTTCCATTTCGTTAAAATTTAATTCCTCTACGCTAATTGGGTCTGTCAATGATAGTTCTACGGGATAGTCGTTTGAATTTAATATCGTTGTAGTGGTATAATTATCTTTTATTTGTACTAAGGCAGTTGGGGTTTCTACTCCTTGTTGAAATGTCATATGATTTATTATTCCTACTTTCTTGTTAGAATTTATTGGGATTTTTATTTTTCTTTCCGTTCGGGGTTCTATTGTGTATTTTTGTTCGATTTGAGTGTTTTGAAATTTAATGGGGATCTTTCCGTATTTTGTCCTTAAACGGTTCTTTATGTCAATGTTGGCTCCTAATTTCCTTAGAAGGTCCATTCCGATTAGTCCGTCATATTTGTCGTTAAATTCGAAAATACAAAATTTATGTTTCATTTTTACATTAAATGTTCTCGGTAAGGGTATATTAGCTATGAATTGGTGTAGTGTTGTTTGATGGGCTGTTTTAATTTTAAATGGTTCTCTTTCTACATAATCTAAATAATGTTTCTTCACGGTTTTGGGGCTAATTAATGTTTTTGAGGATCCAGTATCGATTAATTTCGATTAATTTCTATGTATGGTTGTACTAGGTGATTTATGTTATTTAGGTTTATTAAGTTTGGTCGTTTATGAATTGGTCCATTTGAAAATTTGAGCACGAGTTTTCTTTGTCGTCCTCCTCGTAAGTTTCGTATTGTTCGTCGCGTTCATAAGTTTCTGCATGGTTTGATTCATCGTTCGTATTTGGCTGAATGTAATTATTCTGGTCATTGTCAAATTTTTCTACTTCTTGGTGAAATAGTTCTTCCTATGTAAAATTGCGTTTCTGATGAGGGTTTGGTCGGATGTGTGTTATTTTTGTATTTTGTCTGGTGTTACCAGATGAGGTATCCATTGGTGTTGGTTTATAATAATTATTAGGGTTGTTATGATTATTATTCATCGGTGTATTTCTACTGCGGTTCGCGCTGAATGCAGGTCTTTGTTGTTTAAGTTTGGATTGAATCTTGGTTGGAATGCGGGTTTCGTAAAATTTGGGTTAAACGTTGGTTTTGAAAAATGTCTTTATTGATTATTAAAATTCGTATTGTTGAAACTTGGGTTATTAATTCGCGGTTGAGTAGAGTATTTAGTGACGAACCAGCACCACATTTCCACCAGCATCCACATTTCCACACACATCTGGACCAAATTTACATGTAAATTCGCACTATAAAGTCTTATTTTAGATGAATCTCCTCCTGACTCCTCCTTGCTCTCCTCCTTGCTCGGACACCCCCACAACCATTTTGATTACATCACACCCGCATTCTTTCCACCCGCGAGATAAATCTTTCTCCACATTTCCACCCACGAGATAAACCTATCTTGTTTGGTATCAATTAATATTAGAATTTTCTCAGCTACCCGAATCTCTAGGAATTTTTTAGATTGCATCATCCCCAAGGGAGCTACCCCCATTTTAAGATTTCTTACCTGTAGCAACTTTTAAGCGTTCTTATAAATTCTTTTAGTCATGCGATACATCTTGTTAGTCTAAAATTTTATGTAGAATCCAAATCTGTAAACAGATTTGAAATCGGACCACGCCCTGCAAAGTTATACCCCTTTAAAGTCCTGATCTTCTAATTTTGCTATTTGCTCTATAAGCAAACCTAACAAATAGTTTTCTTCGTATAACCAATGCATCTTTCGAGATAAACCTATCTTGTTTGGTATCAATTAATATTAGAATTTTCTCAGCTACCCGAATCTCTAAATTTTTAGATTGCATCATCCCCAGAGAGCTACCCTGATTTTAAGATTTCTTACCAGTTGCGATTTCCGACCGTCCTTAAACATTTTTTATACATGCGATACATTAAATTAGCTTAGAATTTTATGTAGAATCCGAATCTCTAAACAGATTTAAAATCGGACCACGCCCTGCAAAGTTACACATATACCCTCTGCGAGATAAATCTTTCTCCACATTTCCACCCACGAGATAAATGTACCTTGTTTGGTATCAATTAATATTAGAATTTTTTAGCTACCCAAATCTCTTTAAATTTTCACATAGCACCATCCCCAAGGAGCTACCCCATTTAAGATTTTTTGCAGGCAGCGATTTTTGAGCGTTCTTATAAATTTTCTTTATACATGCGATGCATCTTGTTAGTCTAGAATTTTATGTAAAATCCGAATCTGTAAATAGATTTAAAATCGAACGACCCCTTACCATTTTACACACACCCTTTAAATTATAAATTTCCTGCGGCTTATACATAAAAGAAAATCTAAAACCATTCTTAAAACTTTTATTACAAACAATTTTTACTAATACAGTTTAAATTTTTTAAAACCACATTTCTAAATATATATTCACAATTTTTTTATTTTCAACCTAGAACTTGTCATATCGAGTCATACTTATTAATATTTATTTCTAAATAGAGCACCTTTTCCAAAGACCAACCGGACCCGCATGTTTCAAATTCCTCTGATTTTGTTCGCATGGTTTCGCTTAAGACCTCGTACGTATTTTCCAGATTACTAGAAGACGTTATAACAACATTTTTTGTGTTAAAGGATTTCACATCGGTAGTCTCTTCCCCCATTTTGATGTAAACGCCGTAGAGTTCGCAGTAGACTTTTACTGCTGTATGTTGTATTCTTTTTTCATTTATTAATCGAATAAATCGCTCTTTCTGCTTCCAAAGAAACTCGGGCACTCCATCGTCGACACTGGCGTTCTTTATGCGATAGCTAGCCATACGGTTGTTAAACGCAGTGCTAACCATTTCTACACCATCGTCGCTAGTAGCGGTAACTGATGCATTTTTATGTCTGTTGCTTCTTAAATGTGCGGCATACGTAGTTTTCCATTTCGAAATCGCATACTTTACACATAATTCGTGGTTGTTTCGTACAAGTCCTTTAACAGCTGGCGGAGCTGAACGTTTACGGCTTAATGACATACCGTGCTGTTTTCCTTGTGTCGCTGTAAGTTGTCCATTCTCGTAAAAGCGAAACCGCAAGTCCCACAGTTTAAGTACTTTGCTGCGGGCGGATGTATAAGCAACCTTGGACGATGTTGCACCACGACATTTGTTCTGGTGCCGTTTGAGAGCATTTTTCCAGGTATAGGAAGCACCGCAAGGTTGCACTTAAAACGTTTGCAGATACCATTTTAGTACAAAACAAAATCCGCACTATAAGACTTGACTTGTAAGCGAACTAACTTATAACTAAAGAGTTTACTCTTGCGTACCTGCTTTATGTACCCTATAGAATGCAAACCGAAGGTTTCCGAAGATACCCGAACGAAGTCTCGAGATTCAGCGAGAACTAAATGACGTCATAATCCTCGCAGCTCGTCCAATACATTTAGCGCCAATGTATGCGCCCGGTTTCGCTTTTGTCCATGCTGCGAATGCCGTTAGTAGAAACATCGAAAACGTCTTCCATGTTATACGGATCGCGTGCATATTAAAAATCCAAAAGGGTGGTAGCACACGCACACAAATTGTGTGCAAGTCGTGCTGTAGAAGATGCAGTGCTACTATAACCAAAACACTTTAAACCATTTGCTAAGAATACCAAACTTGTTTACAGGAATACTTACTAATAAACCAATTTAATTTTAAATAACTTCTACGTCATACTTTAGGTGAGCTTGAATATTTTCAAATGAATCACCAAGCGAAAGTATATGTAGCGGTATTCAAATTACCCATTAATTTCCCATTTTACGACCATGGTTAATTATAGATTAAAATTTAATTTGTGCACGTTCGAGCTTCCGTAAACTAACATATTTTATAGCAACAATGCGCTGTATAATAGATGCATACCCTTCGCCGCGCTACTGCTATTCTTGTAATTGCTAGAAAAAGTCACTCTCCTTTTTACAGTTAGGACCGATGCAAAGCACCATTCCATACTTTCTATAACACATCGCGCGCTTTTTCGTATGATAATTAAATTTGCTTCTGTGGCTTTTACACTTTCGCATAGCGGTTAATCGCACGTAATGATTTCTAGAACCGGTAAGTACTCGATATCGTCCAAATAGAAATTAGATGCTCGATGTCCGTCAACTTCCAATTCCCTCGTAAAGGTAGAAAAACTCAGTCAATCATCCATCTAACAAACTTCAACCCGCTCCTGTTCTGATAATTTACAAACATTTTCAAACGACAATGGGCCGAGAATTTTTAAACCTCCGAGGATCTTTAAGTTGTGATCAATTACACATCCGAGCTACGCGTAAACTAACATATTTTGTAGCAACTGTATAATACATGCATACCCCTTCTCTGCGCTACTGCTATTCTTGTAGTTGCTTGAAAAGTCAGTCGCCCTTTTTACGGGTAGGACCGATGCAAAGCACCATTCCATACTTTCTTTATAAGTGTAGCACATCGCGCACTTTTGTCGAATAATTAAATTTTGTTTATGTAGGCCTTTACACTTTCGCTTATTTAAACATCTAATACAATTGATTAACCACTTTCGATTATTCTAACGGAGACCACCATACATCCCGCCGTACCGTTCTTTTGAATCCAACGATCCTATGGGCTTCCACGTACTAACACCTGACGTATTTTCCTACTATTTGTTAAACAAAAACTACCGGCATCGCCATGTTGTGGACGTAAGCAGATGTTTGTGGATGTGTACGAGAATATGTAGTCATATACATTAACCAGTCTAAGCTATTTTATTTAGTCCACGAAAACTACTATTTTCTAAACCATAATTAATAATCGTCTTTATAGGTTCCACATTTCTACCGTTACCCAATGACTGGTGCTACGTACATGGAAACTTTAATTTCTTATTGCGAGAATTCTTATTCTCTCGCGCACTGCTGCGTAGTTGCATGCCTACCCCTTTTGAGTATATGCTCGTTATAGGTTGTAAGACCCTCGGTTTTACTTAACTACAATTCGTGAAACCCTTTAATCTTTTTAATCGTATCTTTCTCGCCTACAATACAGTAGGACTTAACATTACTACCAACAAATTCTAATACTGGACCCCATTAAATACGTCTTTAATTTTCCTACAACTTTTTTTTTTGACAAGTGTTATATTATATTTATTATACGCGGGGTAGTCACCCTTTTAAGAAAAATATATTTGGCTAGTTATCAACTAATATTAAATTTTTCTAGGGACCCCAAATCTGTAAATAGATTTTAAATAGGGCCACCCCATACAAAGTTATGCGTTTTAAAGACTAATTTTTGCCCATTTTTATTTAACACCATTTTTAAAACCTTTTTCGCTACCCAAGACATATGCCTTAGCCAACCATCTCCCGAGAAATTTAAAACCGCCATGTCCCGCGAATACCACGTGGAGATAACACGTATACTCTGTCAACCAGGATAGAAGCCGGAAGGATTTGGAAGGTGGGAAAAGAACTTAAAAATTATGGAATCTTAAAACTAATATATACAATGGATTTACAAAATCCATACAAATATAAACAACTATCTTATATCTTTACACCCCATGCGTAGATTGTTGTACTATTAGGAATGATGTACCTTTTGTCATCTTCCCTCGATAAACTAATTTTATTAATAAGCTGCGTATACAAATCGTATTCTTTTACTCCGGATACATACGCAGACAAGTACTCGATACCATCAAATAAAGAATTGGATGCTTGGTGACTGTTAACATCCGCTTCCCTCGTGTACGCCCAGACACACCCAGCCCATGCGCACCCCTGCGCATGCACCCCTGCCCATGCGCGCCCCTGCGCGTACGCACCCTGCCCATGCGCGCTGCTCATGCGCACCCCTCTCTGTGCGACTGCTATTTCGTGGTAACGTCACAGCCTTTTATAAATAAAGAACAATGTTATATACTATTATAAAATGTTTATTCTGACATTATACATAACAAATTTAAAAAAATTTAATGCCAAGCATGGATCCATTTAAACTTAATTTTAATACAAAGTTATACACAGAAGACAGTCCTTTCTTTATGTTTGTTTGCAGTGGTTTTAATTTTATCTAATTTTATTCGCAGCTTAAAATTTAAATCGACACCCAAGTCTTCTATCTCCTTTTCTAACCAATAGTTTGATACATAAAGACCGTCTAGGTTTTCAAATTGTAAAATGTACCGAAGTTTGCCTCTATATTTAAAGTCTTTGATTCCGCCGACAACCAGATCCATTCCTTCGTGTAATTCTTGCAGCTTGTGACAATCTTTTAATCGCAGCTTTCCCACTATATCCTGCATACGTATCTTGTTAGCTTGATCGACTTCTTCTTGTCGGTATTGGAGAAATCCTTTTCTCCCACACACTGTTGCGTAGTTGCATATCCACCACTTTTGGGAATATATGGTTGTTATAGGTTGTAAGACCCTCGGTTTTAAATGATCCGAAAGGTTCTTTACTGGGCAAATATACAATGTTTAGCGGAACCCCTTTGCGTGTGGTGTACGCCAAGGATACGAAACCCGCATTCCTTAGTTCGTCTATGTTATCTGCCATTTTGATAAATACGTTTTTAGAATAACCTTTTAAAAAGTATAGGGATTTAGTACCATCCTTTTCCGCAAGAACGCCTACATATCTGAAAGAGTCTTTCTTACTAACCGCAAATGCAAACAGCTTGTAGAACCCGGATGTATCTAAGTCAGTCCATCGGCACATAAAATAATCTTTTAATTCTTCCTCATTTTCTCTAATAAGATGTTCTTTGTCTAACACATCTTTGTATTGTTCGCGTATTGTCGCAGTGTTTTCCATGTACGTCAATTTTCGTCTTTTGCATCCATTTCCTCTAATTCCAGTTGTCTTTTCCTTCCACTTACAGCGTATGGTATGCATAATGGGCAATTTCCTTTAGCGTAAACGGATAAAGTTTACTACCAATATTTACGCGTTGTCGTACAACCTCTGGACGAATGTTATGCGTATCTATCAATCCCAATTCCGAAATGATTATTTCTTTTGGAATTGTAGAATATAGTGTTGCAGATTGTGTAAAATATGTACTACCTGCTTTAATGTAGCACTTGTGTAAGATTTTTATTTTATCTTGAGCTGTCTTCCTCCTCTACTATCTCCAAATAATTTACAGGTAAATAGTTAAAACTAAAAGCCGAAAGCACATACTTTATCAATTTTCCCTTTCTTTTGGTTTTCGGACAACTTAATTTGCAAGCCCGTCAATTTCTTTGTATTACCATTCCCCAATACACGTACTGTAGCAGGTTATTAAACACTAAACAGCAGCTATTTTGTAGCTTGTCCGATAGCTTACTCCACATTTTGGCAAGTGGTACCGAGTACATTGGCGCCTTTAGGAAGTATAACTACTATCTTCCAATAACGTTAAACAGTCTTTTAAGGGATTATACACCCGTTCCGCACTGACATGCTTCCAATTGCACAGTTGTATATTGTCGCTTCCAATCGCGTAATACCATGTTCTTTAGCCAAAGTAGACGCAAATGTTTCCCTTAAACGTCACATCTGGACAACGTAAAAATCTAGTATATGATTGCCAAGTTGTTTATTAACACCAGGACTTGTTATCTGACACACAAATTTGTTGTATATCTTAATTCTTGCATTGGTTGTTAGCCATGTTAAACAATCAATTCCTACAGTTTTATCGTTGTCAACTATAATATTACACTTTTCTTCGTATTCGCCCTTATAGCAAAAGTTATGGTTTGTAGTTAAATAATTACACATCTCCATCTTGCTAAATATACCCGCAAAATCTTGGGTTACATCCATGTCAAAAGATAGAAATAATCTTTTCGAGTTCGTCTAATATATCTGGTAGTTCCTCCAATAAAGTTTCCAATTTAACATCTGCTAGTTCCACTTTGTATGGAACACATATAGGATTTTGGAATTTTTATTAATGCATTCGAGGTCTTCTTTTCCGATAATTTCTTTTACTCTCTGGCCCATCTTGTTAGTGCTTTCCAGAGAAAACGGAAGCTTAGCTTTAACACCATGCTAGCGAAACAAATCGGTCAAACTTTCTTCGTAGATAGCTGTTAAATGCACCACAAATTTCTTTTTGAGGATAAACATCCTTTTGCTTGCAGATGTTTGTTCGGCGTCAGAAAAGGTCGCAAATTTTAACCAACATTATATTGTCACAAAATGGTTCTGTAATTGGTGTGTGTAGTCCACCAGTCAGCATCTGCTCGCCTTCGACATAACAAATATTACCAATATCTGTTACCAGATTATTGTTGCACATATTTTCTGTCAACAGCCATAATCCAAATCGCTCATTTGTCGGTTTCACTTTATTCCCAAGAAGTTGAGAAACGTTAATCACCTTGGAGACGCTCATGTTTACCGTTCTAGCTACTATCGAATACTAAATTAAATACGAAAAAATTGTTCTCTTATGTATTCTACAGAGTGGGGGCGTATATTGCCGAAGATAGTCGAATATGTTGTTATCCGACCTAAGCCGACAGGGATGCGCATCGACATATATCCGGATATATGTAGGATGTTAAGTTGGTTAAATTGAGGTGAAATTGACCACCATGACCACATGACCACATGACCACATGACCAATGACCACATGACCACATGACCAATATGACATGACCAATGACCATATGACTAATTGCTTTTTAATGGTTTTCTCATTAAAAACCCATTAACACTAATTGCTTTTAATGAGTTTTCCATTAAAAACAAGTGTGGACCTAGGTTAGATAAAAGGAAAAATTAATAGGTTGGGTCGGCGCCGCGGCGCTGGCTACACCATGCGCTTATCAGTGGGTCAGCTGTAATGTGGAAACTAAGATGGGCAATGTGTAGGTCGAAAACTCGTTGTGGAATGGTGATCGTATCATGTGGTCAGTGATCGTTCGTGCGGTGATGTCATGTGGATGCGGTATCGTGCTGTCCTGGACGATACTGGTAATTTCGATGTGTCGTGTACGTGTGACTGTTTGTGTTAGATTCTGGATTGAGTTCACTGCGTGTTCGCATGGTGACGTTACGTGTGTTCGACGATATCGCGGATGTGGTTGAATGTCTGAATGTCGGAGCGGGAGATGGTGTTAAAAGGTGTAAAGATCGGCGATGTGTTAAACGCTGCTTGTTGGGTGGCCTTTAAAATCTGGACGATGGGTCCCTGAAAGTTTTAGTCTGATGCAATATTTATAAAAGGTGATGCGTGATTGGACAATCCTTGTCCAAGGTGAAATAAGATGTAAGGGCAGTTAGATTGTGAGTAATTTAAGTCATCTTGTGGAAAGATTCTAGTAAAGGGTACGATGTGTGAAACCAGGGCACAATATGAACGGAACTCAATGCTGGTTGGATGTGACAGTGCGGAATAGATTTGTGAATGTAGTTTCTGAGGAACGCATGGTAATGAATTGAACCTATGAGACGTTATGGTGATGTTTCGTGGACATGAAATGCTGCGGTAATTAGACTATTGGTCTGTCAACATGTCTGCAATGGTGAACGGTAGTTTGTTAGCAAGTGCGAAAACGTCTGTCGAGTGAGCCGATCGTGGTTCAAAGAACGGTCGGGGGATAGGTGGTCGTTGATACTAGGGTGAATGATGTAAATGCGAATGTAACCTAGCAAGATTTATATCACAAAAATCGCTGTGACATTAAGTGGAATGGTGTGATGTCTCCGAACGGGGAGATTTCAAGAAAGAGATGTGCCAGTGGAGCATGTTAGAGTCTAAAATGTATAAGGTGCTGATGTCTTGATAGACTTGTCGTGGTATCTGCCATTGTTCTGAAAATTATTCAGAGAGTTAGTTCGATGGGATGACGAGTTTTCGTAGCTTTGAGATTCGAGTTGAGCGAACATTCTATGCTGGTAGAACTACGGTGAAACTGTGCGTAGATGGAATGGAAAGCTGAGCAATTGTGGATTGAAAAAGGGCATGTTATGATGGAATGGTGTTGATGTCCAGTAAAGGGCTGACTTTTTGCAATTAAGATCGTGAAGGTATGCTATTGCGTTGTTGCTTAGAAATGTTAGTTTACGGAAGCTGAAGTGCACAAATAAATTTTACTTATACAGGTCGTAAATGGGAAATTAAGGGTATTTAAACGTAGATTCTTTCGTGGTGATATTTGAAATATTCGGCCTCTAAGATGACGTGAATGTTTAAAATAAATGGTTGATTGAAGTTCGTAAAGTTGGTATTCGTGGAAAGGTTGAAAGGTTTGTTAAAGTAGCTCTGCTGAGATTGAACTGTTGGCGGTATGACCTTTGGATTTTTGATTGTCGCGATCCGTATAAATGGAACGTTTTGATGTTACTACGGTTTGCAGATGACAAAGCGAACGTGCGCTAATGGTGCTAAATGTTGGACGGTGCAGATATGAGCATTTGTCCTGCTGGTCGGAGACTCGTTGGATTTGGAACTGCGTTTGATTCTATAGGTTTAAAGCGTGCAGATAATCTTTAGTATGGTTGTCGCTTAAGTAATCTATGTGCGGATGTTTTGACGGTGGTATCTGCAAACGTTTTAGTGCGCATGCGTGCTTCATCTGGAAAATGTCGTGGTCAAACAAATTCGTGGGAAACGTCCAAGGTGTTATACTGCCCGCTGAAAGTAAGTGGGTTGCGGTTTCGCTTTACGAAATGGAAACTTACTGGCAAAGGTAAAAGCAGGTTGTATAGCTAAAGTCAGCCGCCGTGTTAGGCTGTCGAACACACGAATTGTGTAAAGTATGGATTTCGAATGGAAAATATAGCCATTTAGAGGATGGAATGATGCATCAGTTACGCATGTGATGGGTGAAATGGGTAACATGTTACTGGCTGTGTGTAGATGAGGGTTACGGCTGGTGCTAGGTGTGAAGCGTGTCGTGTATGGTATGTGAGTACACGATGGTGTTCATGGAGTGGTTTAATCGAAGTAATTTTGAATTCGAAGTGGATGCGATGGTGGTTACGGGTGGTTTGAACGGTATGGTTTAATTTACGGTGGTTTACAATGTGTTGTGGGTTGGTTGTTGTGCAATGTTAAGGAAGGTGAATTATCAATGGTGCGGTTAGTTAGAAGCTGTTTTGTTAAGTATGTTAAAGTACTAGTTGTGTTGTTGAAAAAGGTTGGTGGTTAGAAGATGATTTTTGGAACGGGAATTAAGATGGATCTAAACGGTTGAAGGAAGGTGATGTTAAAGAGTACATCCGTTTGCTGCGAAAGATCTTGGTTTAATCCGTATGCTAAGTTCTAAAACGTGTTTATCAAATGAATAAGAACAGGTGCGTGCGGCGCCGAATTCCGCCGTATGTTGGTGCTTCGGTCATTCGGTCTACCCATATGTTCAAATGGTTCTACCGTGTGGGAGAAGGATTTCCTCAATCGACGAAGTCGATCGCTGTGGCGGCGTGGCTGCGATGGGTGTGCTGGTGGTCGGTCGGATCGGGCACAAATGGGGCATCAGTGGCAGGCCTGAACGTGTATGCAGCTGAAAGGAATGAAGACAGTTCGTTATGGCTGCAATGATAAATTAAAACCACTGCTAAAGGACTGTGTTCTGGTGGTTAAATGATCCAGTGTTGGTGTTAAATGTTATGTCGGGAATAACATTTATATGGCTGTTCGTTATAAAGGCTGTTGCGTTACGGTCGCAGGCGCGTGCGTGGCGCGCGGGTGCTGGGCGCAGGGTGCCGGGCGGTGACGGGATGCGGCGTCGTGTGGATTGCTGGTGTATCGGGTCGATTGATGGCAAATGGTTTATCGAGGGAGACCATCTCTGCAATCTCGTGAAGAATAGATGGTTGTTGTTGGTTTTAAATCTTGTTGGTTTGAATCATTCGGTTCTTTTCAAATCGTGTCTGGTTGACTATGCGTGTGTTCGGGGTATCGGGGATGGTTGCTGGTGAACAAAGTTAATGAGAAATGGTCTAAGAATTGGGTGTGTTTGTTGGGGTCTGGTGGTGACAATTTATCTAGGTACTAAATGTCTGTGCAAGTTGTGTGAAAGTAACGTGTTGGGGTCAATTGTAAGCTGATGTGGACGGCGTGCGATTAAGGGCTGGTGAACCGGTCTTGACAGGCTGACATATCGGGCAGGCCGCGTGAGATTCTGCAATGGTAAAGTGGTTCCATGATCGCACGTCGATGGCAGTTGATGGTGTGGTGGTTCTAAATAATGATTTTAGTGACTAAATAGGCATGCTGTTCTGCATCCAACGTGTTCGTCGCTACCGCAGTTGTTTAACAAATGGTCGTGATGGTTCGTCGGTGGTTCGCGTGTGATGCGTGATCGTGTGAAATCGTGTGTGTGTTTAAATGGGTGCAAGCATGGTGTGTGACAATGCGCGATGCTCATGGAATGGTGCTGACTGGACGACTGTCAATAACTGCGAGGATGCGTGCTGTGCTGGTTGGTTACGCGTATCGGATGTGATCCTCGGAGGTCATTCGGAAGTCGTTTGTATGGCAGGCGAGTTGGATGGATTGACTGATTTAGCTACGAGGTAGATGACGGACATCGGCATGTTGGGTTCTCGGTCTGAAAATCGTGACGCGGTTGACGTGACTGCGTAGATGTCACGCGCGATGTATGAAGTATATCGGCTTTGTCTAACGAGTGTCTGTGTCGCAGGAGTAACGCGCGCGATTGCATTGGCGCTTGTCATGTCGTTGGTTACGGGCATCGAACGTGCAGCAATGTCAATATAATTACACGTCGTAAATATGGTGGTAAGTAGGTGGCTGCTGAGTCATTGAAATGTTCGAGCCTAAATGACGAATGGAAGTGTTGTAAATGTTTCTGTAAACAGTATATTCAGTTTAAAGTGTTTTGTATGACTGCATCTTCTGGACACAGCGACTGTGCGTGCTCATGCGATTCGAATGTTATGACGCGATCCGCATGAGCGTTTATCGAACGTGTTCTGCTGCGATTCGAGCTGCCGACGTTGGCTATTGTGGACGGCTGCGTGACTTCTTGTGCTGAATCTCGGCTCGTTCGGGTGCCGAACTTCGATCTTGTGGAGTTATATGAAGTTAGTTCGCTTACTAAGTCAGTCTTTAGTGCGTTGTTTTGTAATGGTCTGCAAACGTTTATGCAACTGCGGTCTTTTACCTGAAATGCTCAGACAGAACAAATGTCGTGGTGAACATCGTCAGGTTGCAATGCAAGTAACTTGGGCTTGCGGTCGCTTTTACGAGAATGCCTACGCGACACAAGGAAAACGTATGTCATTAAGCCTACGTCAGCTCCGCCAGCTGTTAAAGGATTGTCAAACAACACAATGTGTATGCGATTCAATGCTACGTATGCCGACATTAAAAAAAAATAAAATATATTATATAGGATGGGAAATGTTAGCCGTTAAAAGTGGAGTGCTGTTTTTTTTTTTTTTTTTTTTTTTTTTTTTTTTTTTTTTTTTTTTTTTTTTTTTTTTTTTTTTTTTTTTTTTTTTTTTTTTTTTTTTTTTTTTTTTTTTTTTTTTTTTTTTTTTTTTTTTTTTTTTTTTTTTTTTTTTTTTTTTTTTTTTTTTTTTAAAAAAAAAAAAAAGGTAATTTTTTGAATGTTGTTTTAAATCTATTTACAGATTCGGATTTTACATAAAATTCTAGACTAACAAGATGCATCGCATGTATAAAGAAAATTTATAAGAACGCTCAAAATCGCTGCCTGCAAAAATCTTAAAATGGGGTAGCTCCTGGGGATGGTGCTATGTGAAAATTTTAAAAGATTGGGTAGCTAAAAATTCTAATATTAATTGATACCAAACAAGGTACATTTATCTCGTGGGTGGAAATGTGGAGAAAGATTTATCTCGCAGAGGGTATATGTGTAACTTTGCAGGGCGTGGTCCGATTTTAAATCTGTTTAGAGATTCGGATTCTACATAAAATTCTAGCTAATTTAATGTATCGCATGTATAAAAAATGTTTAAGGACGGTCGAAATCGCAACTGGTAAGAAATCTTAAAATCAGGGTAGCTCTCTGGGGATGATGCAATCTAAAAATTCTAGAGATTCGGGTAGCTGAGAAAATTCTAATATTAATTGATACCAAACAAGATAGGTTTATCTCGAAAGATGCATTGGTTATACGAAGAAAACCATTTGTTAGGTTTGCTTATAGAGCAAATAGCAAAATTAGAAGATCAGGACTTTAAAGGGGTATAACTTTGCAGGGCGTGGTCCGATTTCAAATCTGTTTACAGATTTGGATTCTACATAAAATTTTAGACTAACAAGATGTATCGCATGACTAAAAGAATTTATAAGAACGCTTAAAAGTTGCTACAGGTAAGAAATCTTAAAATGGGGTAGCTCCTGGGGATGATGCAATCTAAAAAATTCCTAGAGATTCGGGTAGCTGAGAAAATTCTAATATTAATTGATACCAAACAAGATAGGTTTATCTCGTGGGTGGAAATGTGGAGAAAGATTTATCTCGCGGGTGGAAAGAATGCGGGTGTGATGTAATCAAAATGGTTGTGGGGGTGTCCGAGCAAGGAGGAGAGCAAGGAGGAGTCAGGAGGAGATTCATCTAAAATAAGACTTTATAGTGCGAATTTACATGTAAATTTGGTCCAGATGTGTGTGGAAATGTGGATGCTGGTGGAAATGTGGTGCTGGTTCGTCACTAAATACTCTACTCGGTTGATTTGTTTGTGTGTTGAAGGGTGTGAATTTTTGTTGAGGGATTGTTTGTATCTCGGCTTGTATAATTTTTATTGGTGGGTAACTTTTATTCGCGTTGGGGTTGTATAGTCTGTTGCGGTAATACATTACATTTTCTTCTTCTATTACTAGGTTCATGGCTTCTTCTAGGTTTTGGGGACGTTGGAATCTGATCTTGTCTGTAATTGCTTGTTTAGAAGAATTACATTTAGCTTTGGTGTTATATGATGGAGTTAGTTAACGTTGTTTTTTTTTTAGTTTACTGGATTAACCGTTGCGTTTTTGTATTGCGCTAGTTAATTTGTATAATTATTTGTACTTCGGTTACGTTTTGATTTTAATGGATGTGCGTCAGTTCTTTGGTTTATTTTTCGGTTTGTTTTAATAATTGTAATAAAAATCTCTTAAAAAATCAAGTCTCTTTTGCTTTAAAATCTCTTTAAAATTCAAGTCTCATAGAATAGCACTTTCACAAAATAAATTCTCGTTTGAAAATAATTTCTCTTTGTAAACTATTTTCAAAAAATATTGGCATAAAATAAAATTCTGTACATAATAATAATCAAATAATAAAATAATAAAACTAGCATATATCAATTATAGTTTGTGAGATCAATTGGTTTTAATGGAAATGAACTTACATTAATTTCTTTATCTGTTTTTTTGTGGGCTCGATCGATGCTGTATCTCCTCCACGTTCGTTTGCTTTGCTGGATTCGGTCGATTCGTGTACTTCTTCCAACCTGGTTTGGGTTCTGTCAAAATTGCGAATTGAAATTCTTGGTCACCAATCCTCCCATTAATGGATTCTTAGTGCCCTTTTGACATCCGTACGACTGCGCCAGTTAAGGTTCGGGCCTTTGAAGCGATGTTTTTAAAAAACGTTTCCAAACTCTTAACAAATTTATTTATTCCTAAAACAGAAATTAACATGGAATATTGAATAACTGTAAAAAAATAACTTTAAATCGAAAATAATTAATTAATTGTAATAAGGCGAGTAGCTTGAACAACGAAGTATGGAGTTCGAAGACTGACTGCCGGGCCTTGAGCTTTTTATAATAACCTGCCCTCTCACATGGCTGTGGGAACTTGCAGATCTCATGTCTGCTTTACTCTTAATTCTACACTTTATTACATTGTAACAATCTTATTTCTAGGTAATTGCGGTATGTTAACCGTCTGTGACCTGCCACCTGCAGTATCACTGCCCTCTCAGATACAAGGTTGCATATCCGTTCTCATGAACTGTTAATAACCTCTCTGGGTTATCCTTGTATTACATTGTTGCAATTAACTTATAATTTATTTAACAATTTCTAATAATTCCTATTAGATTCAATTATTCAATATATATATATATATATATATATATATATATATATATATATAGGTAAATTGGGGGATAACTGGCGTTAGCCGTTTTCAAATATTTTGTTTTGGAGTGCTGTTGGTTTTTCTCTACTGTTTATTAATGGCACAAACAATTACCAAATAGTATTTGTTTACAGAATACAAATATCTTACAAATGTTATAAGTTATCCCTTTCACGATTGTTGAAAGTCCTCTATTTCGCTCCGATATGGAGACAATCGGAATCGAATGTGGTACAAGCGGGTAGAATAGTTTTTTTAATGGTTTTAGGTGCTTTTAATTCTCTTCTTTTGGGGCGCTGGCCAATTTTACCAAATTCACTTGGATGTCAGATCAAACTGGTACAAACTACTTGGTGGTACAAATTGGTACAAAATCAGCCCTTTTTATTTTTATCATAGTTTTCCTTTTTATGTTTTTTGCTGTGACACAGCCACCTTAATATATTAAGGTAGCAGCGCCACGCATTTTTAAAATGGTTAATGATACAAACTTTTTACCAGCGGTACATTTTGGTACAGAATCAGCCCATTTCTTTTCTATTTTTGTTTTTATTATTTTCGTATTTCGTATTGTTAGCTTAATATTAAGGTAGCATGCGCTAAGCAATTTTTTAAAAACGGCACAAGGTACAAACTTTTTATCTAGAGTACAAATAGGTACAAAATCAGCCCCTTTCATTTCTATTTTTGTTTTTGTTGTTTTCGTATTTTTTGCGGTGTGGTCCTGCTAGCTTAACATTAAGCTAGCAGCGCCACGCATTTCTCTAAAACGGCATAAGATATAAACTTTAAAACGGGAGTACAAATTGGTACAAAATTAGCTCTCTTCATATCTTTTTTTGTTTTTATTGTTTTGGTATTTTTGCGGTGTGGTCCTGCTAGCTTAATATTAAGCTAGCAGCGCCACGCATTTCTTCAAAATGGCAGAAATATGAATAACTTTTGACTGGAGGGCGATAGAAAAATTCTGTTAATAGATTCGTAATCAGCGAGAAAAATCGTATAAGAAACACTCATCGCACATTGGCAAATAAAAAGAATTATAATTTGTTATTCAGTGTATTTATTTAGCCATCGGAGAAGCATTTACTAAACTATGGCGACTTTCTGTACAATAAACAGTGCGGAAGTAATATATCTTCACTACGAAAGTGCAATGAACCTGAACAAGTTTAAAGATATCTAATACAATTTATGATAGTAATGGATGGGGAAAAGGCAGCCACTATTTCTGGCGCCAACCGGATGTATTGCCTACATTCCACAGACTATAAATTAATAAGCTTAATATAACTACAACATAAAAGTTAATTTGAACACAGTTCAAAAGGTAAATTAATAAAGCGCTGGGAACGTAACCCATTTTTAGTTTGTTGATATATTCTCATATAAAATGCGTGATTTACGTAACGTTTTCCATACTGACCTACCTTGCCATTCAGGTGGTTATTCAACCTTCTCGATAATTAATAATACGTATTTGGGTAGAACGGTTTTGTTTAACTTATATGGTAGACAGTGTCTGGAATATGATTAATTGCAATTATTGAACGTTTGTGACTTCAAATAGAAACATGACGTCACGTATTGCCTTATCCCACGCGCTGTTTGTTCTAGAATTTTAGTTTCATTAATAAAATATGTGAAGGTTATGCTTTACTCATTTGTTTTCTATTTTTAAATATAATTAGTTTTCACGCACAACACACCTACAAGACTAAATATCATCATTCAACCTCAATTGCGCAATTACGATTTTTGGGTCCTCGCAATATTTTTAATGCGGACCTTTAAGATTTATTATTGGCCTATATTTACGTATTTTCTAATTATAGTACCTATAGAAAAGAAACAGCATATAATTAAATACATTTTGTATTAATCAAATGCTTTGTTTTACAAGCAAATGACAAATTCAAAACATTATAAATTAATTGTCATCAATACTACGCCGCAGAAAATTATCTACACCTCAAAAGTGATATAGCAAAAAAACATGAAATAACAGACACTCAAAATCAAATTTAAAAATTCTTTTTTCTTGCCTGTTTTGTTGCACATTCATTTATTATATCATTTATATTCATATTTTTGGCAGTGTCATGTTCTCTTGCCAAAAGAGATAAATCTTCTAATCTGAATTGTGAAGTGCGGTTCCTAAGATAATTTAAAATAATTTTTAATTTTGAAAAGATCTCTCCGCGCTTACAGTGCCAACGGGTAAAGTTAGCGTTTGGAAAACTGCTAGAACATGTAGACTTGGAAAGTACTACATATTCTAAAAAGTGCAAAATACCCTTAAAATTTTTTAAATCAACACAAATGAGTCTATTATTTCTGAGTGTAGCAGACTCTAAATCTACAGCATTATTTAAATCTTTGTGTTAAAATTTTTGCAAATGTTTCGCCTAAGCTAAAATATCGTCTGCAGTTAAATTTAAAAAACATTAGGTTCCAGCAAATTAAATTTTTCGTTTACATGGAAAAGCGATTTAAAACGATTCGACACCTTTGAAATTATAATATCTACTACTGGATAAAATACATTTATTTTGAATTTGGATTCTTCATCATTAAATCGATAATCCTGAGATAATTCATCATAATGCTTTCTTATTTTTGCTTGCCTTTTTTTTACAAATTCCGGTTTAATATTCCATTGTCCTGCAACTATCTCTGCTTCCTCCTTAATGTTGGTGTTATGAATACGGATTAATTAAGGAACTTATTGAGGTTGCTAATGGATGTTTGATTGTAAAGGACCACCAAATATGACTTTGGATGCAATTAATAATTCAAATGTTTATATAAATGATTGAGCACTTACTGATTGTTGGTTTTATGACGAACATACAACGAAGACTTGTTGCTAGTCGAAAAAGCACATGTTAACTCGACGGCCTTTAAACGAACAGTCACTTGTATGATGAAATAATGCGCGCAAAACGAGTTTCTATTACAGGCACCCACTGTGGTTCCTTATTGTTGAAGGATAACTTAGGTAAAGGATTTAGGGACGAAACATACCGTCCACCGAAATTACAAAGAAATGGGTAATTTTCAAACGATACTATGAACTATGTACTTATATGCAAAAAAACTAAGTTTATATAGATTGCAATGTGCGCAAGAAATACATATATACAAAATTAAAACTAATAGATTATTTTGTAGGCAAGGCGCAAAGCTTTACCATTGGCCTTTTATATTGGTCTAAAAAGATGTGAACGGTCGCAACACGTGCAATGTTATCACGACCGGGGTGTAGGACGACAATTCTACGCAGTTTCCACTGCTATGGAGGAATATTGTTCTCCTTTATGAGTACCAAGGTGCCAATATTTGACGATTCGAGATTACGGGTTTTGTTCCATTTGCTACGTTGGTATAAATTATGGAGATATTCATTGTGCCGCCGCTTCCAAAAATCATAATGTAGGTGCTGGATTAACTGACACCTTGACAATCTAGAGATTTCTAAATGGTTCAAATCTGCATGCGGAGGCGCAGTCAATAGCTTGAGCGTTAAAAAATATTCAGGTGAAAGAACACTAAGGTCATTTGAATCTGTTGATATGCTACTGTAACTTGTGCTAGCGCGAACAGGTTCATCTACTTGAAACGTGTGCATGAATGACCCTCGGCTATTGTACTTATTTAATCTTTCTTACTTAAATCTCCAGAGAGACCTTATCATCAGGGCTAAACAGTGGGTTCTTTGTTTTATCTCTGCAGTAGCATACACATGGAAATAATTTATCTAATAAGTGCTTCACTGATTCAGTTTGAAATAAGACAACAACATGTGATATAATTACGTATAATGATTGTAATTGAACAACAAGATTAATCAAACTTTGGATTATTTTAGTAAAATAAAAAATTAATCTTTAAGCACTTTAACAAAACATGTAAATTTTACTTCAGTAAGTTTTCATTCTTTTCTTTTTAATAAGTACAGAGTATCAAAAAGTTAACAAAATAAACCGACGTGATATGAGCTCATGTCTCGAGGTTTTACAAGATAAAATTACAACATATTAATTCAAACATTAATTAAAGCATTGCATCTTCACAGTGCTATTTGTGTAGAAACATTTGTGAAACAAACAATTATTATAAGTTTTCTTTTATAAAAATTTTAACGGATATATACATAAATTCCTGAATAAAGTATTTTCAAAGTCCTTGACCTCAACACATGTCAAGACAAAACGCGATCAGTGGAACTAACAACAGATGGTGTGGACCTTGTGGCAGACACCCGAACACCTGATCCTCTAAACCAAAGAATACTAATCCAGAAAAAGCAAGCCTTTCAGGATCCATCCAAGACGTAGAAACAGCGTGAATTAGCTCAATATCTCTGTTGATATTTTCTAATTTACTCGTTTTACAATACTCGAACAAGTATTCAAATTCACTTAAATGGCAATCTAACCAAAACCATATTAAAGTGAGCAACACGTTTTTAAAAATTAAATTAATTTGCTACAACAGATAACCTTATTTTAAAATCATTGTATAATAAATAAAATCAGCTTACCCTTAGCCGGCGATTTAATTTATTTTTAATAAGAAACGCTTCCCACAACCAAACTAACATTTGGAAAATAACACGCTTGCTCGTGTCCATCTTCCACCAAAAATTGAATAAGATAGCTCGACCTCAACAAGTGCGCTGAATACCAGAATACGCCTTTTGATCCCTACCTAACAGAATTTCGACTAATAAGACAAAGGAAACTGCCTTTCCGTTTAACGTAAACAAAGTTGCCTAACTTCCAGATTGGCGACAGTTAAAACGAACTGTTACACTACATAGACGACGCGAGTTGAGCAATGTCTCAACCTGAATGCAAACAGTATCGAATTCCTCGTATGTAAGTATTTGTATACCTATAACGCGACAGAGATGAGTTTTGACAGACTTGATACCGCTTTCCACCAATCCAGAAAAGTGAGGTGCGAAAGGGGGATGAAAACTCCAATTAATTGGTTCGCCCTCTACGGCGTTTTTCATATGCGAAATAAGTTCTTTGTTGGCTCTGACGAATTTAGTGCTATGTCACTGATAATCTGAGAACAGCAACCACGGCGTGAAATGAAACGATGCAAGGCGGCTATAAATGATTCCTTACATATGATTTTCCAATGTTCCACTCCAAGGTACTACATTGGCCAGGAAGCGCGTTTTTTTTTACGTGGAAAATTTGGAATTTTGCCCAACCCTTGTTGTTCCAAGCAAGGTAGGGATCTTTAACGTACGTGACAACACTCACACACGGGACCTCCATTTTACCTCTCATCCGAACGAGGGTCCGACAGAGAATCTTTTTATTTTTTCCATTGAGTGCAAACATTTTCCGGAGGTGTAGAGTCCCAATCTAAGCCTAACGTCCAAAGATACTGAATAAGATGTTTGGCGAAAAATGTTAAAGGAGCTAAAAAACCTTAGGGGTCATATATACAGGCCACCTCTGAAAGAATGGTTCGCTTTGTACAATTGGAGTCAACTTTTGTGACTTCATAAGAAAATATGTCTAAATTAGAATGCCATTAGAGGCCTAGCATCTTAACAATTAAATCACTATCAAAACTCAAATGATTTGACTGAAATAGTTGGAATAGTTTTTCTTGCTTCCTTGAAAAATATTAAAGTTTTTTGAATTAAAAGAGTTATCTGATTAATATTCGACTTTTCTCTCTGTGCAGTTTGTGAGAGACTTCTAGAATTTGACTTAGAAAAACACTCAAAAAGATAAAATCAAAATTTTCCATGATAGATAAATACAGTATTGCCCGAAATAAACAGTACTGAAACTAAGTTGGCGTGCGCTGTCACACTCAAGTTAGCTAGTATAGACCTGTCAAGTAAACCTCTAACAAGTAATTAGTAGGGCCTAATTGTTAAAAATGGTGTTAAGTACAGAGGAGAAAGTGTTTTTGGTAGAGCATTATTTTCGTTCATACGGAATCGGCCGACATAATGGTGCAAGTTTGCTATACGTGTCTGATCAATTCACACAAAGGTTTAATAAACGTTCTCCAAGTAATGCTGTAATTTTGAAGGTTATTGAAAAGTTTAGAAATACAGGTAGTGTATTGTGCCAACGAAAAGGAAACTCGGGTCGTCCCAGGACAGTTAACAACAACAATAACCATGAACGTGTTTTTGAGCAAATCTTAGAAAATCCGAAAGTCAGCCAGGCAAGGACAGCGTTACAACTTGATTTAAAAGAACTTCCTTTCAAAGAATCCTGAAGGAGCTGGGTACATTTTCGTATGTGATTCAGGTACATCAACAACTACATCCTCAGGATTATCGCAGTAGAGTGGAATATTGCGCCAGAATTCTCGCGTTACAGTATGAAAATCCTGAATTTTTGAAAAATGTTTGGTTTTCAGACGAAGCACATTTTCACTTGTCAGGCTATGTGAATCGTCGCACAAATCGATTTCTGGGCTTTGCCAGACCCGATGAGGTTCAAGAGGTTCCTTTACATAGTGAAAAAGTGAGTGTCTGGTGTGCTGTTTCCGGACACGGAATCATTGGTCCGTACTTTATCGAAGAGAATGGTAGGCAAGTCACACTTAATCAACAGAGGTACAGACAAATTTTAACACGATTTATCCCTGATCTACGTCAATTCTGTCGTGCACGTAACTTGGCATTTCGAAACCAATTTTTCAGCAGGACGGGCAACTTGCCATACCGCTGCCGCAATTCGTCAATTTCTTCAAGAACATTTTCCAAGTAAATTCATATCACGATTTACTGACTTCCCTTATCCTTCACATTCTCCAGACCTCACACCTCCAGACGCATACATTTGGGGCATGGCTAAAATGCCGTTTTCAAACGGGCACCACAAACCATCGATGAATTAAAGGATGCCGTTAGAGTCTTCTTCGCAGCCCTGAGACAACCCTTATTCAATAACATGACCAGAAACTTAGAACATCGTTATGAAGTCTGTCTCGAACGAGGAGGTGCACATTTAGAACATATAATAAAGTGTCAATAATATATATTTTTTAAATATACAAAACAATTACAATTTCAGTACTGTTTATTTCGGGCAATACTGTATTAGCTCTGCGTAATTTTGTTCATCTGTTTTTTGATGTCAGAATAATTTTATTAACAAACATTACTATATCTTTATACCGAAATCTTATGGCAGTTAAAGATTTTAATCTGTTAGTTCAACGTGTAGGATTTAACCGTTTTAATTGTATCATACTTTCTTTAAAAACGAAACCCCATCCCATCTTATTAAACTATTAGCAAAAAATGTTTGTTTTCTAAAAGTTGAAATGATTCAATTTCTTTTATACCTTTAATGGAATCATGTATGACTAGATTTAAGTTATGGGCCCTACAATACATATATAGAGCTGCAGATTCTATGTATAATATTATTTTTGCACACCAGAATAAGTTCCGTTCATAACGATAGCACCATAATAGCCATGCCCCCTACATTCATTTATATCTAATTGCATATTGAAGAACATAAAAATTTAATAATTAAGGGAGATTTTAATGCAGTGGTAGGTGAGGGTAGGAAAGGAGCGGTAGTGGGTTTATTTGGTTTAGGCACGAGAAACAACAGGGGAAATAGAATTTGGCGACAAAAACAATTTAATCATCTCAAACACATTATTTCAACATCATATTAGAAGATAATACACGTGGAAGATGCCAGGAGATATAGGAAAATATCAAATAGATTACATTCTTGTTAGACAACGGTTTAGGAATCAAGTAAAAGACTGTAGAAGCTATTCAGAAGCAGATATAGACACTGACCACACCATCGTAATTATGAAGGCTGCTCTTAAATTTAAAAATTTGAAACAAAAGAACGGAAAAAGGCACTTTGCCTTTGAGAAACTAAAAGATAAAGATATCCACGAAAGATTTGAAAAAAGAGTTAAATGAATTGCTGAAAGATATCAGGAAAATTTCTTATACTAAGGAAGTAGAAACAGAATGGAATAACATTAAATCCGGCTTAGACATGGCGGCCAGAGATATTCGGGATATACACAAAAAGCCATAAAATGGAAAATTATTCGCAAATGCAGGAAGGCTAAAGAACAATGTATTGATGAACAGTGCAAAGAGGTACAAACTAGGATGGAAATAGGAAAGACGGACCAGGCATACAAACTAAGTAGAATGAATTTTAGTGATATAAAACCGTATAGCAAAAATATAAGGACGCGGGAGGAAACGTCATTATAGAAAATGTAGAAGAAGTGGTTAGATAGCACGAATATATAGGGAATTTATATGCAGGAGAGGAACTAACAGCAATAGAACAGAAATCAGACATTGAAAAGGATGACTAGGAATATCCTATATTTAGAGATGAGTTTGAATTAGCATTAAATGGTCTCAAAAATGGTAAGGCGTCGTGTACAAATAAGGTGCAAGCAAAAACTCTCAAAGCCACTGGACAAGCAGTAACAGAACGTCTCTTCAAACTTTTAAGCTATATGTACGAGACAGGCGAGAGAAATACTAGGAAAATATTAATTTGGGTTTAGGCGAAACAGGAGAACACGTGAGGCTATTTTAGCTCTGAGGGTGATAATGGAGAAAACAGTAAAAAACGGGGAAATCGTGTATATAACATAATAAATCTGGAAAAAGATGTTCGAAATACTCAAAAAAATTTGGAATGAGTTTTAGGGATAGACGCTTAGTACGTAGCTTATACAAAGAGCAAACAGCGGTCATAGAATTAGAGCAGGAATGTAGAGAAGTAAATATTAGGAAAGGTCTGAGACAGAAATGTGCCCTATCCCATTAATTTTTAACTTGTACATCCAAGAGTCAATGAATACTGTCAAATGCAGGAAAACATTTGATATTATTATGCAGGGGCTAAAGATTAATATGCTTAGATTTGCAGATGATATACCGGTATTAGCATTTAGCAAGAAAGAGCTAGAAGCTGCTCTTAATGAAATGGTAACAATTCTAACAGAGAAATACGGTAGGAAAATTTATAAAAATAAAACTAAAGTACTAGTATGCAAAGGAGGAGAAAATAAATTAAAAACAAGAATACAAATAGGTAATGAGAACTTAGAAGACTTTAAGGATTTCTGCTACCTACGAAGCCAAATAAAGCAACAGATATAAAACAAAGATTAGCACAAGGTTGTACTACATTTAACAAGAAAAAGCAACTACTGTGTTCAAAGACAACAAATATAGAAACAAGTAAAAGATTGCTTAAAACATATGTTTGGAGCACAGCACTGTACGGTGTGAAACTTGAACAGTAGGAGAAGCTGGCAAGAAAAAGATAGAAGTCTTGAAATGTGGTGCTACAAACGTATGATGAAGAGATCATGAACAGACAAAGTTAAGAACAAAGAGGTACTAGAAGTACTATAGGAAGAAAAAAATATGTGGAAAACCGTAAAAAATAGTAGAATGGGAATGTGTAGGCTAGCTCAGAATAGAAATCAACGGAGGTCCAAGCAGTTCCAAGACGGAAAATCTAATGACGAAAAAAATAATGGTACTTAAACCTGATGGTTATTATAAGCAACTAATAGTGTCGGTCTTGCAATATTCTCAACTAATCTTAATTGTGTGAAAGAATTTACTGAAAAACTATTTATTCGACTAATGTCTGTGTTGGGGGATCTTGGTAGCCGCAGGCTGCTTAACCCCCTTCACATACCATTCGATATCGGTGAAATAAGGCATATATTTAGAAAACAATAGAAGCGTAACCGAGCTGTATCTAGGCTGTATCAATGTCAGGGAACTTTGTAGGTTAGCTCAGAATAGAAATCAGTGGAGGTACGCGTTCAACCAGTTCCAAGACGGAAAACCTAATGACAAAGAAATAATTGCACTTAACCTGATGATTATTATAAACAACTACAGGTGTTGGTTTTGCAATATTTTCAACTAATTTTGATTGTGCGAAAGGGTTTATTGGAAAACTATTAATTCAGTAAATGATAAAGTGTTTGGGATCTTGGTAACCACAGGCCGCTTAACCCCCTTCACATACCATATCGGTGAAATAGAAAACAATAGAAGGGGAACCGAACTGTATCTAACATGAAAGAGTAGCAGCTTGTTATAACCCCGGCGTCGCGCGTTTAGAGCCACTTCTGCAGTTGGCTACACTGATATTATCCACGTTCACATTATTGCATAACAAAGATATTACGAAATAATTTCGTGTCAAATTGTATCACATGCCAAATATGTTTACAATGATCCAAGTTGCACTTTAAAAAGATAAAAGGTACTCACTTAAAAATGTAAAACGCTTCACGATTTTGCGGTCATCCTTGCGCAGGGGCCATGCTGATTTCCATGGATCTCGTTTGGGCGTTGTTTGGGGTGGGTTACGTCATGCCTTCGTTGAAACCAGATTTAACGTCTTCCCTCTTCTTCTGTTTGTAGGCAGGACGAAAGAATAAGGTAAAGACAACGATAGAAGGTAGAGATAAAGGGAAACCTACATTCTGAACAAGAAAAAACAAAGGAACGACACAGGTAGACGTCACCGTTCGACGTCTCGTTGGCTAATGATGTTGTGTCACACACCGCGCACTTACGCCATCACTCCTCGTCTGCGCATTTTTTTTGCGCAAACGCAACTGTCCGAAATGACGGAAAAGTCTATTTGAAATAATGTCGGGAATTTACTCATAAATTTAAACTTAAATTAAATATGATACATAGCCGATTTTCGGCATGTAACAAGCTATGTTCGAAGACAACAAACATAGAAACAAGAACAAAAGTGTTGAAAACATATGTGTGGAGCACAGCACTGAAAGGCGTGTGAAATAGGGACAGTAGGAGAAGCAGACAGGACAAGGAAGAAACATATTGGAATGTTATACTTCAGATATATGATGGTGATAGTATGGACAGATAAAGTTAATAACGAAGAGGTTATAGAAATAGTAGGGGAATAAAGATATCTGTGGAAAACAAAAATAGAAGGGCAGGATGCGTTCTTAGGCATTTGTTGGGCTATATTACAAGCAGATATAGGAAAAATGAGCTGTAGATGTTGACCTCGATCAGACTATACTACGCAGATATTGAAAGATCATTTTTATATTTAGCAGGGTAATCGTAATAATTCACATGGACAGTAAATAGCTAGATTTTAAAACTTTTACAATTTATTGCAAGTGTTCCTGCTAAGTACATATTTCCCAGGTTAAAGGAATGTAATGTGGTTAGGCAGTTAGCCATGAGAAGCGTTGTGTGGAAGGGATACGAACAGCAAAGGAGTTGACTTGATTACCTGCTATCGAACAGACCGAACGCGGATGCACGTTAATTCTGGGTGAAGTGTTCCCTTCGTATTGTACCTTTTTCTTAATTACCTTCTAAATATCTTGTTTTCCATAAAGATGTAGGTTCACGCACTTCACCGCTACAATTTGTGGAAAGATAGAAGAAACTACTCCAACGCGACCTTGATATCCTGACGACGAGCACAGGCTGCCTTTGGCTTCAGGGTATAAGCAGGTAAGCCCTTGACATATTTTTTCTTTATTAGCTTTACTCATGACGGCATTAATTACAACCAAGTTTGGAGTATAATAAATTAAGCTCAGAGTTATGCAGTGATTGACGTCGCAGATGAAACGTAATGAAGGAAGGCACTCTTGCGTTTGTCTTTAAGGCAACTGTTTTTTGTTTGGCACGACTGAGGCTGATGGAAACTTTACACTAATATTAGCGATGTGGTCTACTTGAGAACAGTCTCCCGACTGCCGTAGCACTGCTTTTTTAGTGCTACACCGACTACAGAACCACCCAATTAAGCAACCTCCTCAGTAATACCAATGCACACATTATGACACCACGCATTGCATTTGCAATTACCACACGGATACATTTCATTGTTATTGTATTTTAAGTTTATTTGCTAGCAAAGTTATAATCTTATTGTCAACTAAATAGGTAGACATGAATTTGTTCGTTTGTTCAGATGTTTGAATCCTACGAATGTGTTTATATAGCGCTGCATCAAAATTTAATATCATTTCTATTGCTTATAAAAAAATTCCATCGTCCTGTTCAAACAACTGATTATTTGCTCGTCCACGAAAAGCTAAATTTTGCCTAGCTAGAAATTGTGTAATACACACAATTAATAGTATTACATCACATTTATTTGACGCACGTTTATTTTTATGTTTAAACCCAATGTAGTATCTTTGTGTGGAGCATTGTGGACGTGGCTGCAAATATAGTGACCTTTACTTACATTATACTGACAAGACCTGGCTGGCTGACGACGTCTTCGAGGTGGTGCTCTGAATTCCCAGGTGTAAGCAAGTAAGGGTGTGGTCAGAACGTAGTTACTGACCGTGTAAAAGGATGGAATGTTTGAGTGCTACCAGGATATTAACCACTGGCTGTGTAATGGTAGAGTAATGGGGTGCTGCTGGGATGTAGTGTTTGAACTGGAATAACAATCGCCGGCGGTGGGATGAGACAATAAATGAGTGTTTAACCAGGATAACAATCACTGATTGTGTAAAGTGTGATTTAATTAGTGTAAGCTTGTACGTGGTGTAATCTTGGATACTAATCACAAGAGTATTAGTAAGTACTGTTCCTGGGATAAAAATCGACAAGGACTGAATTTCTGGTCGATTTGGAGCTTCTGATATTGCAAGCGAGGTTATCGTGATCGGGACAAAATGAATTATGATTGTCTTAGTTTTTTTGTGTGGTAACATTCCCTCCCACTGAAAAATTTATTTTGGTCAGGTGTACATCAACCGTAGGTGCTGGTTGAGGTGGCTTATTCTAGCGAGGCGAGATCTTCTATTAAGTTGAAAGCGACCAGGAAAGTTTCTCGATCTTTGACATACCCAAAATTGAAGTCGATTTCAGCTTCATCTACGATGTTGACCCTACTTTTCTCAGCCATTTGAACGAGAGTGTCCTTTGATCGGATTGCGGCCTGGCGGGAAGCAATTTTTGTTTGAGTAGACAGCACGAAGTCCTATGTCCAGCAAAGTTGTATTTGCTCTTACATCTAAGTTTACCGTGATGCGAGGTAAAGCTAGATCTCCATAGGTAGTGTTTAGTGGCAGTTTTTTACCGATCGCGCTGGATTCTGGCGTGGTTCGGCCGATTGCTCATTTCCCTGGTTGCGAGCAATGGGAAATCGCAATGGAAATGTCTCACAAGGCAAAGTGGCACTTCGGCAGGTCTATGGCCCTGTTTTTACATTCTGACGGCTTTGGAGTTGTAGTTGTCTACTTAGCCGCCTCTCACAAGTTTTGTTCGATTTCGAGTACTTTCACTACGAGGTTTATTACACTGCTGGGTGTGTAGATCCTTGGATGCAGTCTTGCTGTAGGTGATAGCAGGCTGATAATTAAACGAAAGTCAGCTTCTATGTGTAGTTTTAACCGGGCGGCCTGCTGTATTTTCTTTTGTAGAAAATTGGTAACCGTTTCTCCTGGTAATTATTTTTATGCCCAGATACTGCGATTGTCTTTGTGCTAACATTGCTGGATTATTATATCGCTCCAAGAGTTGAGCTTTGGAAACGGCCTTATCTAGTTTTAAGGCAGCGAAGAATTGTTCAGCAGGTTGCTGCTTCCCCACTAAGTTGCTTCTTGATTTGTGGTAAGCTTAACGTGGACAAAGCGGCGAGGTAGTCCTCCAGATCTCGTGATTATCGATACGGCTTAAAAAACTAAGTGACGCATATAGACAAATGTAATTTAAGTTTTCCGTAATTGTGTAAGTTCTTGCGGAAAGAGACTTTTTCTGTTTATTTGTTTTTCTTTTTGAAACATTAAGGCGATTGTTGCGTTTTTTTTAAAAGCTTTAACGTTTATTTTATTAGTTAGGTTTAGGCGACTTTTAAAACCACGCTTTAGGAAATTTCCAGCAGATTAATGTTGTAATGCAGAACGTGAAAATCACACAAAGTTTTGGTTTTCATGAAACTCCAGTCATCGGGTTATCTTTGTGGTCTGATTACATGCAATATTGGAGCTTCTCACGCCTTGTATGGCATTGTACCAACCAGTGTGCGTCCGACAACTTTAACCTCTTTTGGAGGTGATAGACATTTTCGTGGGAGCGAATGTATCGAAACAAAGGATTCGACTATACCGGCTTCCCCTGAGTGTTGACGTGTGTTGTAGTGCTTCGACTTATCGACAAGTGATTTCCCTCTTCCGTACCTATCCTATCGTTCATCACATATCGTACCGGCACTTCGTTACAGAGGGGTACAGGCAGGCAAACACTGGGACAACAGTAAGCCACCACAAAATCCTTGCGAGTCATGAAGACCGCTGCTTCAGGAGCAAGATATAGTAGTATTATCATCTTATGGCGGGTGACCTTGAAAAAACCTGCGCGAGGAGGAGCTATATTAATAATCAAAATAAAAAAGTGAGACTGGAAAACATCGACTGCTTGCACGTCCAGTGTTGCCAGAGCAAATATTGTCGAGCAACCAAGGAATGTGTTTTAAATAGTTTTATGTTGATTTTTGCTCTTCTATAAAAATGATTTGAGCTTATTGTTAGATGTGATACCCCAGATTATTGATTTATTGGATCAGTGTACACAAGATTTTTTATCACTTATAGTCACTAGTAGAACAAAAACAATTTGGCAGCACTACATATTCGTTTTTTTCAAATCAATAGACGTTTTTGTTTTAAACACAAACTATAAACTATAAACACTATAAAAATGTCAAATGCCCACCTCGAAAATATTACTAAGATTTATTACAAAAACGTTTTAAGAATATGTTTACACAATGACACTCATGGTGTTGTAACTAACAAAAACAAAACAAAAACAATTTTTAATTAATACCAAAAGGTTTTAATATCATTTGTTATATTAATATTATTATAAATTGCATATATCTCGTGCTTTATTTTAATGGATCATAGAATCAACAATTCAGTGCTGTAGAATTGAAGGAAGAGGAACAGCTATAGTATGAAAAGAAAGGTAATTAAGGTTTGCATCTTGTCAGGTTATATACTTTTTACATAACCTCATTTATAGTTTAGAAATATTTGCTAAATTAATATATTTTTTATGCACTTCATCGATAATCTAGCTATAAAATAATTCCTTGAATAATTAATAATCTTAACCTTTCTGACTAAACAAAAGCAATATTGCTTATACGACTGAAGTTAGATATACTACACCGGCCTGATCAGGTGCTGTTGATATTATAATCATACATTATTTAAATCGTCAAGCCTGCATAATGTCGTCGAATGCGGAATTCAGATCCGATCGAGTAGTACAATCCACTTGTTTTAATAGATTGACTGGAGACGCTGCATCGGATCGAAAACTGGTTTATGTCGCCAAACTGAAGCGGATTAACACGATCGGATAGAAGCGCCGAGATAAATACCGCCAATAAGAATCCCTTTTGGAGACAAAGAATGGACATGCTTAACAGAATTGATTATGATTGGATTAAAATGTAAAATGATTCAATCACTTTGAAAGCCAATCATAGATTGTTTCAGCTTTAAAAGTGATCGATTGTCACAGCACTACTGAACATAATTTGATATAAAGACTGCTTCCCTTTTTAAGCAAGTTTTATTTCAACACCTCAGTAATAAACAATAATGTACAAACAAATGTATTTATGACACATATTTTCTACAACGCTAAATAAAGACCATCATTCAACTATTTATGATAAATTATATTTTAAATGGGTTCACATCCTAAACTTTCATCCCCATCATCAGACTCATCGCCTGAGGATAAGTATCCATCTGAATTATTACTATTATCATCAACCCGTATAATTAGGTCTTGAACCTCGTCTATTAAAGTTTCTCGTTCCATATAATCCTTTTCAATTTTCTCTACGTGCAGACTGCCAACTTCCATACATCATCTATTTTGAAGGTTACATTACATGCAGCAACACGGTTTTTAAGTAACGCCCAAATCATCTCGATAGGATTTAGTTCTGGGTGATATGGAGGTAAACGCAATACTACATGACCATGTTCTGCCAGTAGCTGGTCAATTACAAACAGCTGATGAACAGGTTTATGTGCCTTAATTTTGGAATCTAATTCAGGCTTGGTTTCGTTACATTCAAAGAGGATATTTCGTTCCTTCAACCATTTCTGCATATCTGTTTTCTTCCAACTTGAAGTAGGATTAGGATGCACAAGAACATTATGATATGACGCATTGTCTATCACAAACACTGAATTTGGTTCCAAATTTGGTATTAACTTTTCTTGCAGCCACTTTTTATAATTGCGATGATTCATGTCATCGTGATAATCCCCAGTTTTCAAACCAGACTTAAATATCAATTCTGCATTTGAAACGAACCAATTTTTTCCACCTGCATGAACAATTATCAAACGCTTCCCTTTTGAAACTGGCGATTTCAAACCCTTGGTGGTGCCGTCATCCTAACACTTTGTTACACTGTGAGAACTGTGCAGATATGTTTCATCGTTATACACAATGCTTCTGCCCTTTTCTTTATACTTACTAAGATTTTTCAAAAATATAGTGCGCTTTGCCCTTATATTGCTTTGTTTAACAAGAATTTTCCTGTTATCTACAGTTCTCTTCCAACGAAACCCTGCTCTTACAACAATTTTTCTGAACGAACCTAATTTCCCCGTGTAATGAGGGCAATCATTTTTAAATTCGTCAAACACTAACTTCAAAGTCGGTCTACGTTTATGTACCGCTGCAAACCGATACATAACGGTTCTTAGAATCTCTTCGTCAAATCCATTCACTGTTGACTTAGGGCTTGGTTTATTTACGGTTTTCCTTGGTGAACTGAACTTGCTGCAGGGTGGTTTGTTTGTACCTTCCTTTACAATTCTTTGCACCGTCCGCAATGACACACCTGTTGCTTCAGCCACGCACTCTTGCAAATTGTTCAGGTTGGAGGCGCCCGAATCCTTTATGCGTTTCAAATATTGAAACACATTAAAAACAATCTGTCGTCCTTGACTATGAATCAGCTCCTTCTTATTCATAATATTACTCTAAAAAATATCATAATTAATCATTGAACGAACATTCTTTTTAAATTCTTACATTGCTGAAGAAATTAACTATCAGTTAGTTTTGAAAAAAACTGTTTTGATGACTATTACTTGATACAAATATTAAAACGGAAAACTGGAAACAATAAGACCTTGATAAGAACGAGAATGACAATGACAGTTACGGTTCACATTCGGTATATGCAGTATTGGGATCCGCTGCGTATGTGCACTGTTGCCACAGCAAATATTTACGGATAAAGAAACTACGAACCTAGAATTGTTTATAAGTAAAAATAAGTAAAAACTCCAATATTATATGAAGGTCTGGATTTATTTCATATATTTATGATTTTCTAGATACCGCTAGCATGAACGGGGTCCTTACAAACAATATTTTACTTAACGTAATAAATGGGATATTCGTGACGACGTATTAAAGCCACATTGCTAGCAAGATGTTTGTGGGTTGTACTGTAGCGTTGTTAATCTTGAGGTTTAAGTTTAAATTGAACCTATTGCGCATGTGACGTCACGTCACCCGCCATGAGATAATAATACTACTCTACCACGGGTAAGTACTTACCATAATAATGTAGCGACTTATTTGGTCGCTCCAGGGAATTTATCCCCGGAGTAAATTTGGGGTTATATGTGTATTACACACCACTTGACCGAGCGCTAATGCTGTGGTTTTAAAGCATTTCAAGATATATAGAACTGAAATCTCATAAACGGCTAAAACTGACTTAGGCACTTTTAGTACCAACCCATATATATAAATACGTTTTCAATCAACTTAAAATTAGTTTTTGCTTGCAAATAATTATAAAGACATTTAATATCACGGAAAAATGCAATTTTGAGCTACATGAAATTTACCTTTGACATTACCTTGGCAGGTTTTAGAGATATTTCCTCTTTAAATAAATACCAAATTCGTGTTCCACATTAAAACCTATATACAAAAAAACCTTGTCTCATTTAAAAATTCTTCAGGGTAGGGACTATTTGAATTTCACCAAACTTACATCCCTTGAAATATATTTTGAATTTACACCAAAAAAATCATAAGAAATTGTATTTTCATTACCTACATTCAAATTTCTAACTATTTTGCTTAATTTAGTATGAAGTTAATTTCGCCCTTCTAATTTTAATACCTAAGACTATACTTCAAAACTCACTGACAGCGCTATCTGTAATTGTACTACTACATCAAAGATATTTACTTTTTACTTCCAATAAAGAAAACTATTTTCATGTACGTGACATCTAGTACACAAAAGTAATCTTAAAATTATGTGTTAGATTACTTTTCTTTATTCTTCCCCAAGATACTTAAACAAGACTGCTGACAAAATCATCTACACTTAGCGTGAGCATTCGACGACCCTTTTAAAAGCAAGTGTCGTATTACGTTTTACTTTTTAGGAAAACTTCTAGGAAGTTTTTTTATTATTGTACATCATTTTCTGTGTATTACACGGAGGCGCTATATCCGTTGTTAGCGCGTTTGTTGCAGTATGAAGTTACAAAGCGCGTCTAATTGCAGCACGATTCTGAATCTTACGCAACCTTGACTGTGAATAAAGGGCTAAACAGAATGCAACGCCGTTTATAACAGCGTCAACGTAAGGAAATAAATGATGCACAGAATGAAAGTCGTCGACTTTCATTTTAACAATTGACATAACTTCAGTTGTTATCATTTTATTAATCAAAGATTACTTCTATTTACATCAAAATGGATTTTGTAACTTCAAAGTAGTCTTTTTATAACCAATAGCCCGGTAACTTAAATGTAAACATAACCTGTATTATGCTAAACAAGAGACCTCGTGTTTGCAAACCGTATAATTAATTAAATTAAAGTTGAAGTGTATTATTTTTTCACGAAGTAGACTAATTAGAGTGTAGAGATCAAAGTGTGACAACATACAACCACCAATCAATCTCACAATCCTCAGGGAGACCACGAGCGTCTCGCGGTAGAAATAACGCGGCTGTAATGATAGTTGTAAACAGATTGAGGTTACGTA
This sequence comes from Platerodrilus igneus, assembly GCA_036346225.1. Classification (NCBI taxonomy): domain Eukaryota; kingdom Metazoa; phylum Arthropoda; class Insecta; order Coleoptera; family Lycidae; genus Platerodrilus; species Platerodrilus igneus. The sequence goes on along the minus strand of JARFIW010001436.1, from coordinate 3,445,655 downwards.
ATTTTTTTGTTTACATAAATTGGATGAGGTCTGTGTTAATGTTAAATTGATTGTTTATCTCCTTATTTATGTAGGAGAACTAAAAAATGAATATTTGCCTAGATTGTGGTTCTGAATATACGTAAAATAAAACTTTGTATGGCCACTTAAGAAAATTTCATGATTTGAATATAAGAGACCAGTTTCTATAAGCAACCAACTTTGGATAAAAAAGAAGTTAAATTCAGTGCAATGAAGGAAATTAGCTTTACACGAATGTTATCTATATATGTTAGCTCTTGTATGTAAACAACTTGGTATTTTGTACTAACTTGTTGCTATTCTAGGTATCTTTCGTACTTGTGTCAATATGCAGTTTAAAGGTACTTTGGTGGGATTTCTTTAATTTGATTTGTAAATTATTAATTACTTGAGTGAAATGTGTTTAATAATAGTAATAGAGGCTCGAGGTTTCAATAATTGTATTTTTATTTTTTAAAAAGTAAACACGTTATGTACCCATATACATTCTCAATAAATACCTAAATTAATTAAGAAAGAAACTAATTTTATTTTGTCGAGAATTTTGTTTGCACTGTCAGTCAACTAAAATATGTAAAAAAATAAGGTAGAAAATTAAGATTATTTTGGTACTCCGACTAAAAGTAAGACTAAAATACTGCACTGTTAATATAAGAACACTCAATCCCACAGATTTGACGAAATTACAATAACTTACCAGCGCTTGTAACACTGATAAAACAAAATGAAAACCGAGGATTAAATTAGATTAGTCGCGTACTTGTAGGTTTCCCATCAAAATCGCTGGGATTGTGATAATTTCCAGTAATTTGTACATGTATTTCTGCAAGTGGTTTCCCCATCGGATTTTATTCCCAAACAAGAGAAAGCAGAACAAAATCTAACCTTATAAGCTTTAGTGTTAATTAAACCTACTTTCTACTGAGATCATACACTGTCTTATCTTAACATAAAATCAGGTGATGTATGATCATATCTTGTATGAACATTAACAGTAAGGTTTGAGTTATTAACCAAACCATCCCTAATAAAAATTTCTTCTGTTAGGGTAGGCTTTTTAAGATCATTACTCCTTGTTGATTTCTTCTTTGTTGAAAAAAGCCATACCTGATGTTCAACTTTTTTATTAATATTAATCTCTTCTGTAGTTTTTAGATCAATAGATTTTGCTTTATTTAATGTGTCAATGATTTTATCAAATTGCCTCATTATAGCCAGATGTACGTCGTCAGTTAACAAAGCATTCTCACATAGGCCTATTATTAGCTCGGCTCTTTTTTAATAATATCATTTTTTGAAGATTTTGCTTCATGTAAAATATTACTGCTGAAAAGTTCATTAACGTTACTAATATGCAAAGGTGTCAAGATTCGATTTGTAAAACTGTATCGCACAAGCATGTATGTGTTTGCAAATGTTAAGCTTTATCATGTTGTCAATACAGGTGCATTGAAATGTATGAACACATATGCTGCACTTTGTACAACTTAGGCATGAACCTTCACAGGCCTCATCTACTCTAGTAACTTGATACTGTTGAAAAGCACAAGTGGACGACGTAACTAAAAATTCCTTATCATTTTCAAGACGTCTAATAAAATCTGATGTAATTGTTAGACTTGCTTTATGACTTTGTTTAATTGTATTAATTTTGTCATTAGAAGTATTCTTTGCAAGTTTAATTATACGTTTAAACAAGCTATCTCGAGCAATTTTCATTACTGCATTAATGCTTTTGTCCAAACGTTTTACTTTCCGACCTTCCAAATGCACTTTGTGCATCGATTCAAGATACATGTTAGTGTTTATTCCTAAACCCAATCGATAGCAATATGCCCAAAATGTTGGACGATTTGCATAATTATTATGAAAATATTCAGCAAATGATTGTGTATCAACATCGTCATAAAGATCTTCTACTACCTGATTTAAAATGTCATTAAATTCATCAATAGATACACACTGTAATAAAACACGAAGGGATTTATATACTACTACTTTCTTTTCAATCCCTCCATTGATTTTAGACAAATTCTTGCGCTAATTACGATCCACATGCCATGTACATAGCAACTGGTGAGGTACCTTGGCCATAACATAAGACCATGCATTATAAAATGCCGGAGAATCATCAGACATAAAAACAGTAGTTGATATAATACCTACTCTTGATTTAATTTTTCCAAAAAACAACTTGAAAATCATTTCGTCAGCACGATTTGAAAAACAAAATGCCACTGGGCACCCTGAACCAAATTCATCCACTGTCATTAGTGTGTAGAGCTGAAAATCGTAACTATTTGTACGGTGTGTACCATCAACGCACACCTTGTCGTTCCCAAATTTAAGCAACTGTTCACGTTGAAAAGAAGTGATTATGACTAATGCAAAATCTTGAATATCTAAAATTATTTTTGAGTCATTTGGGTTTCCTTCTACACCTTGGCTTTTATAATATAACACTGGGCAGTCGCTTCTTAAGTTCATCATCTCCTCTACCCAGAGCCGTACGCTAATTGCATCATTTAGGTGACGTTTCACACCATACTCAATATTGAAGTCCCTAACAATATTGTGCATATCTTTTGTTTCTAACAACAAAATTCTCTGTGAATTTTCTTGTTTTAAAGCAGAATCACGAACGTCATCCAATATATGTTGAAATGTAATACCTTCCTTTAATTTTCCTGAAACACATCAATTGTAAAATTTCAAACTAGAACTTTATGTTCGAAAATACCTGCAATTTCTGCTTTACTCTCTTTACTTAAAAAAACTCAACCAATATTGTTGGTATGTCCAACATGAGTTGTCCAGAAGTCTACTGCAACAGACCCATCGTTCTTTATCGTCGCTTCCATTCTTGAGGGACAAACACTTCCAATTTTATTAGTGCCTGTGCTTTTTAAGCTTCTAAAACCCTTGCCTTTTGGAATGTAGTTGTACGATCGATGGCAATTATAGTACTCCTTTGCCATCGGACAATAATTTAGCTGAAGTGTAAAGTATATACATTGCCAAAGATTGTTCCTGTTCTTGGTTTTTTCAGTTTTTGAACTCTGTTGAACAGAATAAAATTAGTATATAATTAACACTTTGCATAATAATCTTCAAACCTAATTGTGAATTAAAATGTAGTTGATCAAGTTTAGTTTCAATTTGATGTTCATTTGCCAAATGTTGTCAAAGTTTTTTATATCCCTTTAGATGTGTTGCACAATTTTGATAAAAGCACTTGAATCTTGACGAGTTGAGAATTATTGGAATACTTTTATGAACAGTTCTGCAATGACGACGTAAAGTTGCTTTACTGGTCAAGGATTTGCCACATATATCACACAAAAATGTACTAGTTAAAGTAACTGGTTTCCCATATTCAAAATTATGAATCTTTCTTAAGTGGGCATACAAATTCTTCTTTTGTGTAAACTCAAAACCACAATCTTCGCAAGTATTCATTTTTACTCCTCGTTTACAAATAACACGATAAACAAAATTAATAGGTAATTTACATGGATCTCATTCACTATATGTAAACAAAAAAATTACGTAACCTCAATCTGTTTACAACTGTGATCGTTTATCTGATAGAATGGTGCCGTACAATTTACGAGCGTCTTGCGGTAGAAATAACGCAGCTGAAATGACATCCTGTTCTGTACCAGGTTATGCCTGTGTATCATAGACAACTAATATGTGTATGTTAAACACTTGACTTTTACCGGGCAATTATTCAAAGCGAGGTTAGGAAACTACAGTACTACAAGTACCCGTTTCTTAAATAGTGGGGAGATACTTCAACATACCATACTCGAACAATTCAAGTATGTCGCGAAAAATCGCCTTAAATGAGAAACAAAATAGCAGATTGTTTTGCTTGTAAATTCATGAAATGTACTAAAAATTTTGGAACAAATATACTTAAGCAGGAAGCTGCTGTTTTTTTTGAAATGTTTAGAAATAGTACATTTTTGGCTAAAAATGACGAACCTGAGGATAGATTACGGCGGTAACGAGTAATTGTTGCTAAAAGTTTGTTATTAAAAAGTGAGGTTATCTTTTTCACTTGCGTTTTTTTCAGTACACGATAGTTTTTTGGCTTAGCGTATATGAAAATGAATCATATTTGCCCTAAAAATGTGACTGAAAGTAAACCTTTGCGGCCCTAAGGCCGCTAAACTCAGAACAGCATGATTTTGTAGGTTTTTCACAATCTAGACACCTATGACTATCATTGAAATTCATTTATTGCGACTTTGACGTTTCAAATAATTTTTCATTTAACCTCGGCGTTGGTGTAGTGTTAATGAGAGTTTCGAATAAAAATATAAAATAGTCATACATGAGTAGGGAATAATTGTAATTCTAACTGAATAACTGTTAGTGAAAATGAATGGTAATTTAGACAGTGATGACAACGTCAAATGTTATTAACCTTTATTTTGTGTTATTTTTCCTATTTTTTTTCTTTAATGCTAGGCGAAAAACAGTTGTGTGTCACACAGGCAAAAATGCATTAGCAGCCCTTAGCTATCAGCTGCCCCTCGCTCGCTTCGCTCGCTCAGGCATCTAATAGCTGCGGGCTGCTAATGCTCACTTTCTGCCCTTGTGACACAATATACTATTAAAGGCCAAATATATTTTTATTGTATGCAGGGTGATCGAAATTACTTATTGCTTGTGAAATCTTTTCTTAATTGTTTATTTGTCAGTAAGCAACAAATGGAAATCCATAATATTTTGACAGTTACACGGATTTCATAGTTGCTATGTTGCCTAGTCAAAAAAACCAGATCTATACTCCATTCTAGTTAAGAAGGTACTGAAGAAAAAGATAGGACTGAATTTTAGCGATTCTCATTGGTGGATGGATGAGCCAAGTGTACACAAGTATAAATATCCAATATGTTTGTGTTGGTTGTTTGAACATTTTTATTATAAGACAGATTGTCAATTGGCATTTTGACATTTGCTATTGCCCTTTCATATTTTCGTTTTTGTTATTTATTGTATTTTGTTATTAGTTTGCCTTTGAAATTTTGCTCGGCCTTATTAATTTGTGTTAATTTTATATTTAGTATCAAAACAGTTCTTGTCAGAGCTATAAAACACCAGTGTCTTCATAATAAGGTAAGCATGTCTCATTAAAGATAAACATGTAATACTAACAATGAATTCTTTTCAGACTTTTATTTAATTATGGATCACCAACCTATTAAAAATCCGAAGGGCAAACATGTTATGAGCGGGCAAAAGCTTATTGCCTATAATATATATTTGAAAAATTCCACAAATGCATCCAAAACGCAATCTGTGAAGCAAACTGCGTTAGAAGTGGGTTTAGGTGTTCGATCAATGTGGAATATTGTAAAAGAAATGGGAACTACTGGTACTGCTTCCTCGCCAAAGACTACAAGAGTGCGTACAACAATCTACGACGAACTTGAAGAATTTGAAAGATGTCCGATTCGACGGCATGTTCATGCATTTTACTTTAGAAATGAATTACCAAATTTAGAGAAAGTATTACATGCAATAAACAATGATGACTCTTTACCAAACTTCAGTCGCACATCACTTTATCGGGTAATGATGAAATTGGGTTTTAAATATTGAAAGCGTAGCCGAAAAACAATTTTAATTGAAAAACCTGAAATTGTGTTGTGGCGAAGAAAATATGTAACTGCAATTAAAAAGTATAGAGCTGAAGGCAAAAGAATTTATTATACTGATGAAACGTGGGTGAATGCTGGACATGTAAAGAACAAGGTATGGCAAGACACCACTGTAAAAACAGCAAGGCAGGCATTAATGGAAGGTTTATCGACTGGTATACGAGATCCCTCTGGCAAGGGCAAGAGATTAATTGTTGCGCACATGGGTAGTGATATGGGATTTGTCAATGGTGCATATTTAAACTTTCAATCTAAAAAAACAGGTAGCGTATTAAAACTATAAACAACTTAGGACCCTGAGTTCATAATTATCGTTTTAGGAGATTATCACGAAGACATGAACGGTAAAGCGTTTACAACTTGGTTGAAAGGTGTATTACCTCTTCTTGATAATGATAGTGTAATCGTGCTTAATAATGCTCCTTATCACAGCGTCAAAGCCGATAAGATTCCAAATCAAAGTTGGCGGAAAGAACAAATTTATAATTGGTTAAACGCAAAACACATTGAAGTTACCAAAGAGCTATTGAAAGTTGAATTATTAGCCTTAGTAAAGCAGCACTATCTAGCTCACCCGACACCTTATGTTGTTGACGAAATTGTAAAACGCTCTGGCAGAACTGTATTAAGGTTACCCCCATACCACTGCAATCTAAATCCAATTGAGCTGATTTGGGCACGAGTAAAGCAGCATATGTAGCTACCAACAATTCTACTTTTAAAATTAACAACTTGAAGGTGCTTCTGGATGAAGGAATTGCAGCCATAGATAAAGGACATTGGGTTAATTGTATTAGCCATACAATTAAAGAAGAAGAAAAAATGTGGAAATTGGATGGCATTGTCGAAGAACTTGTCGAACAAATTGTAATAAATGTTGAATATGAAAGTACAACAGACGACGAAGATACCTCTGGGGATGATATGGACGTAGATTAAATATAAATTTGTGATATCATTGTTTTGATATTTTGTGATGTGTTTAATTAAAAATAGCTTATATATTGTTCTATATTAATATTTTATTTAAACTTTAGCCAAACAGGTAGAAAATAAAGTTCAATAATGCTTGATATGTTTTAAAACCGTGTTTCTTGGATGTATTTATTCAAAAACCTCCATCTTGCAAAAAATATAAATAAAAATCTGTATAAACATCGATGTATTGCTTTAATTTCAATCATTGTTAACAAACTTACAACCTTTCGAAAAAATGAAACTGACAGAATTTTATTAAAGCATTCTATAACTCCAGGTGAATGTTTGTTTCTACCATAATTGTTAAGTAAAGACTAAGGGGCAAATTCATAAAGCACACTTAAGCCACACTCATACTTAAGTAATGCTCTATCTCAATTTTGGTATTCGGAAAATACTAAAAGTTGAGATGGAACATTGATTAAGTATGAGTGTAACAAAGTGTTCTTTATAATTTGCTAATTCGTCCGTCTTAAACTTAATGTAGTTCCAAGTCCAATTTTATCTTCTGAAATTTAATACCAAATTACAAATACTCCTTGTTATTATTTAGACAACTATCCTAGGAGAAGGATCGAAACGTCAATAAAATCATTTTCAAAAAGCAATATGGTCTTATTCGTTAAGAAGAACACCAAATTGCAATTACTGAATGCAATAATACTTAAAAATTAACTAATAAAGTCAGCCATTTGCATTGTTATTTTTGAAAAATTATCCTTACAAAATAGTAAATATACAACCGACGCCGGCAACTTTTCAAATACAGCAACTAATAAATTTTTGATCTGTTTAAATCTGACTCAAGCACAAGCGCCATCTACTACCTTCTTAACTGGAATGGAGTATAGTAGTTTGTATGTAGTTTGAGTTGCCTACATAAAAAGGATATTATTTGAATTATTCAAATTTTGCTCTGCAGCAAACACTTTTTCCGTACTTTTTCTTAACTATAAATGACCTTATAACCTAACCTACCTATTTTTTTAGGAGTAGAAAATCTTCATATAACCACTTCATGGTATAAACTGCCTCAGACGTATCTGTTACAGTCAGTACCATCGCGGAAGACGTTGTACGGATTCGGCCAGCAACCGATAAGGTCTCTTAACCTTACTGATTGTTGGACGCTTACCAGCTAAAAACTACTCCCCGCTTCCCTCTTGTGACAGAGCTCTCCTGGAACCGCCATTGGCATCTACGTCAAGAGAACTCGAGAGGTAATGTTCTATCGTGTACTGTCTTTAGAAATTATACTCTCCATTGCAGATTCCAGATCCTTTAATAGGTTATTCTGGACATCTATGTCTATAAAACAAATTGAAGTTGACGACATGTAAATAGATAAAATGACTTCACTGTTAAAACTTTAATAAATAACATTTAGTGTATACTATAGGACATCTCACAGAAAATTATCTTGTATATGCATAGTGTGCCAATTTTTGTCTTTGTTGAACTGGAATTATCATCCAGCTATTTGTCTTTCGTAGTTCATTTTGTTCTTCATTATATTTTGAATGTATTTTGTAATGTCGTGCCAATTTTGCTCGCTATTTATCATTAACATTATCTTATTATTTGGAGTTATTTTCTCTTGTAGTTTAATCTTCAGATGTGTCCTTTCATTGTCCCATCTACAGAATTAAAAGATTGTATGCCTAGCATTATCTTCCAGTTCACAAAACCAGCCGGTTCTTGTTTGTTGTTTTTTAATTTTTTTCATGTAAGATCTAAAGCATCCATGCCCCGTGATGGTCTGTGTTGTGTAGAAATTAATTTCTCCATGGATCCTCTGTATCCATGTACTTATGTTCGGAATTAAGTGAGCGGTCCATCTGCCTTTTTCCGACGCTTCCCATCTTCTCTGCCATTATCCCAAAGTTTCTTTCTTATTCTCATCTTTAATGGTTTTAGCGTCTTTATTTTGGCCTTGTTTTAATTCTTCATTAATCCATGCTCGCTCTTCAATTAATAAGTTTATGTGTACAGTGCCTGTTATAACTAAGATTGTCTCCGTAGATACGGTCCTATATGCAAATCCTGTTCTAATCGCCATTATTCTTTGGTAGGTACTTATCATATTCTTGCATCTCTGTATTTCTAATGCTCCATGCCAATTAGGGGCAGCATATAAAACTATGGACTGGGTGACGCTTTGTAATACTTTTCTCTTTGCCATTGTTTGACTTCCTATGTTTGGCAATAAAATATTAACAGCCTTCATAGTTTTGGTGGCTTTCTGTGTAACCTGTTCAACATGCCTTGCAAAGGTTAGGTCGTGATCAATGTAGACGCCTAGATATTTCACCATTGGTTGTGGTGTTATATTTTCTTCTACCTCAAATTTTATTTTTTTTTAGTTTTAGGACTAAGGCTTACAACTATTGCCACTGTCTTTTCTGGTGCAATTTTTAGTTCATTTGTGCGCATCCATAAACTTACTGAGTGTAAACAGTCATCTCCTTTCCTTTGCAGGTCTTTAGGGTTCTTTGCTGTTATTGCTATTACAGGATCGTCTGCGTAACAATAGACGTCTACTGCTTCTTCTTTTTCTACGTGCATCACATCGTTGTATAGACCATTCCACAAGGTCGGTCCTAAAACGGAACCTTGAGGTACCCCTCCAGCAATTTCTCTTTCTTGTTCCTTATCTACAATGATTTTCCTATCTCTGAGGTAGTCTCTTATTATATTGTATAGATACGCTGGAATGTTCCATTGCACAATTTTTGTTTTAATCATGTGTCATGATCCCTCGTTAAAAGCATTTCTAACATGGATTAATATCAGGGCCCTCCATCTTTTTTTTTCGTGTTTTCTCATTTCACCTTCTCCAGCACCCTATGAATGGCGTCAATCGTTGATCTTCCCTTCCTAAACCCAAATTGTTTTGGGTGGACGTCTCCACGGTAGTTTATTACCTTTGCGAGTCTATTGTTTAACAATGTTTCGTATAATTTATTTAAGGTATTTAATAGGCACATAGGTCTATATTTTATATCTTCATTTATACTTGTCTTTTGCTTCTCTATTAAAACGAGCTTGTTACATTTCCCGCGTTACAAATTAGGCGTGGCACTAACGCCATTGTTATAACATATACAGACCACGTTTTACCGGGTGATGCAATCGCTGTCATTTGCATGCACAATTTAGGTAAAATCCAAATTACTTACGTGATGTGTATCTCGGAACTTCATCTCGGGATCCACCACGTGGTTAAGGGTTGTCGTGATTACGCCATGTTGAACATCAAATTGTTATTCGTCACTGAACTTCTATTGCATCTCTAGGGGATTGAATGGAAATAGGTAGCGGAACAATAAAGGGGGAGGGGTCAGGGGAAACTACATACCTGTTTTTCTTAAAAAACTACCACGCACTTAGATACTTGTTGTTTTGTCCATGTCTCGTAGCTTAATGTTCGCTTTCTCCACTCGCACACATCCGCATTCCCTCTGCGCAGACTCGACTGTCAGCAACAGCGGAAGTTAGCGTATCATTTCAAAAATACGCAGCAATTAATCTAAAAGGTATTTCTAAACCTAAAACATGATACATGACCAGTTTAGCATGTAACAAGTTTAGCTCTTTTCCACGTAGATGGAAAAGAGTTATTCTCCAGGCAGCTGTTATATATTTGGGGAAAGTAATCGATGTTGTCTTCTACTAATATTTTTGTTGTTTCAAAAGTTATTTTGTCAGGGCCTGGTGCCTTACCAATTTTTATTCTCCTACAAGCCTCCTGTAGTTCTTCCTTATCGAAAGGTGTATATGTTCTATCTAGTTCCTCATGTGTCCTTTCGTTCCCTTGATTTGTTTTTTCAATAAATAGTTTTTTAAAGTGTTTTATTTTTGCCTGACTGGTAAGGACTATTCTTGAATATCTTTGCTCAAGGTGATTTCTCACAATTTTATATCCCTCTCCAAATATATTGGCACTTAATTTATCTAGTAACTGCTTCTATTTACTTTTCTTTTGTCTTATTATCAAGTATTTTAGATTTTTCTTATGGACCATATAATCATTTCTCCTTTGTTCCCGAATTTTTTGATCGGCCATCGCGCGCTGATATTTCCTTTGAAGTACTCTGCATTCTTTTGTAGCCTTGCCTATTTCTTCATTCCATCAGTATGGATGGTTGCCATTATTGTCCACTTTTACTTTGGGTGTTGTAGTTTTAAAAGCCTTTAACATTTTTCCAGTACATTCTTCAATATTGTTCTTTGCCCCTTCCTTCTGTATGCTCTTAAAAGTATTCTTTTAATTGTTTAGGGGAAGGTTTTCCATACATCCATTGTATTCTCTTCTCAATTTCTTCTTCCATGCTGTCACTATGTATTTGTGATCACTATAGGTTTCGTCTTTCTTGACTTCACACGTTAGTTTATATTTCAACAGTCCAGCGCTAACTAATGTTACGTCTATGAATGACGATCCATTGTATTTGACTAGCGTTGGGTATTTTCCGTCATTTAGTATAGTCAAATCTAATGCACTAATTAATTCAAATAGTATAGCGTCTCTTTATTAGTTATATTACCGTCCCATGCATGATGTATGGCATTAAAATCTCCGGTTACTATGATGTTATTGCTTTTTGCTATAATTACCTCCCATACCTCTACCTAACCTACTTACCTAACTTAACCTAACCACCCTGGTTCTGTGGTCAACACTTTTTCGGTCTGTAATATAGAGGACAGGTATAATCAAACATTAAAAGTAAAGTTGATCGCATAAATTGCATATTATTTATTTATACATAATGAATTAATATGTACTAATATTAAATTATTATGAAATTGCATAAAAACAACAGCGTGAAACAAATGTAATAACTAACAAGAAATAACATCAAAAAATTTATCGTTCTATCTTTCGTCCTCCGACTCATCTTCTATTGCCCCGTCGATTGTTTCACCAAATGTAATATCTTTAATTTCCTCAAGAAAATAAATAAGCTTGAAAACATCGTCAACTCTGCAGGCACGTGCAAACTCCGACTGTATTCTGGCAGAGATGCCTTAACGTGCCTCCAAAGACCATCTATGGTGTTCGTATGAGCGCCGGTAGTGAGATCTTTAAAGTTAATGGAATGATTAACTTTTAAATGATTATAGCCCTCAATATCTTGCCGCTCATACGCCCTTCAACAGTAGGATTTTATCGTTGTCCCTGGAAGAATCCATTGTCGAATGATGCCAATCAGTGTTGAGGCATCTCTCGTTTCCACCGGTACCATGAACGCTTTTTCCGACTCTCGTTCGACAGCACTAAACGCCCATTGGCCTCCTACATGGTGCCTCCGATGATATTTCCGTTTTCCGAACTTCCAAACTTTGATTCATCAATCTTAACAATAACGCCAGGCCCGCCAATGGTTGTTGAATGGTGTGTTACCCATTCTCTTTGAACTTGATGTACAAATGACGTCCATTTCAATATAACGCATGGCGCGACTTTAATGTTAGATGAATAAATTTTTGTTCTGCGTTCTCCAAAATCAAGTATGTTATTGCCAGTACTTTCCATGGCGGCAAATGTGTTCTGGAGAACCACGATCCCTGGAAAACTGAAGCTGACCAGCGACAACGCACTCGCTTTTTTTTTGTTCTTCGTATATTATTCATCTCCACATTTTTTCAACTAATATGAGGGGTCCGTTACACTCTTGATAAGTTTTCTATGCTTTTATAAGTCCTTCTTGTTGAAGAACATGGATGACATTATCTGCTTGGAATGCATCTTTTATTTTTAATAAATTAAACATTTTGTATAGTCGAGTTGTCACAAAAAATTCAAGACAAGTTCAACGTTACCAACTTTAAAAAAATCTTGAGACACGTAGACAACGTAAGACAATACAATGTCAAAGTTTGTACATTGTAGCGTAGCGCGAAGAATAACGTCAGAGGACTAGCAGAGCATTTGTCTATAACTTCTGTCTCTTTAGAAGAAATGCAAAAGTATATATATATATATATATATATATATATATATATATATATATATTGTAACACGCTACTACTACCGCGTTTCTTTAATTTAAAACAAGTAATAATAATGGTCTTTATTACTCACTGTTCACAAGTCTAATTAACAGTATATGCCTTATTTATAGATGTTTTCAGTCCACTTAACAATGAAGCACTATTACACTAATGAATTTACAAGCACTAATATCTTCTTAAACTAACTTCTTTACCCTAGGTCCAATAACTACACTAACACAACTATTTGTTTATACACTTCTATTTATTTATGTATACTGCAAGCTGCATGCACATTAGACACAGCATATCATTTATGTATATATTCTAAAAACTCAACTACGTTTACTTTACAACGATATAATTTATATTAGACATTCAAGAATAGACTAACTCTTACATTCATAAGCGGCCTTATATATACCCTGCATTAAGATATGACTCATTATCTAGAACTTTGTAGAAGGATTCTCGAATGCTGAAGAATACGCTGTGCCCCGGGCGTTTGTATGTTTGACGGGTTGCCTAATAGTGGATCGCAACACTGCCTACTCTTTAAAACCGTTACGTCTCGTAACTGTAAATCCATCTTGACGCCAATTCGATGACTGGTGACGGTATCGGCAGCTATCTCCTCTGGTGCATCCACCGCGTCGTTGGAAGTAACAGTCAACACTCTTTTCATGGTCTTAGTAGGCAACCGGTTGATAACAACAAACAAGAACCTGGACGTTGGTTCCCTGGAAAACTACTACTAGCATATTTCGGACTATCCTCCAATCCAAGCGATTCAGTCCACAGCCCAGCTTGGGCACCGCTAGTCTCGTTACTCCATTTTCCATCATCTGCGCCTTAAGATTTAGCAAAGCCTCCCATAGATGTCCATAACTAGGTCTCTGCCATAAAGAATTTTTGGTGACCAGATAGTAAACATAACGATTTTTATCTTGAAGAACCAAAGATTTTCCTACAGTTGGCTGCTGTTGTACTAATTCATCCACACATCCAAACTTTTTCTTGAAAACAACAGATATTCCCCTTGACATTGCCAAATCTTGAGCTACGCAATGTGCAAGGGAATACTCTTCTGGTGCTCTAAACAGATCTTGCTGTTTTTCAACAACAACGCCAAATCTCGCTTTAGCGGAACCACCATACGCCGCCATAAAGCTCTCAAAATCTGCATTTGGCTCATGATTAATAACTTGCCGAACACCATTATCATTATTTGAGTCTTCCTGGTTGTTGCCAGTGTAGGGTGTTAAACGATCAAAGTGTACCACTTTCGGTTTACCACGAGGGGATCTTCTGATCCGGTACACTACATCATTAATCCTTTTTAACACTTCGTACGGCCCTTCCCATTGTCTTTGTAGTTTTGGCGACAATCCACGTTTTCTTTGTGGATTCTACAACCAAACTAAATCTCCAGGTTGATAACCACCTTCTTGTGCTCTCGTGTCATATTGTGATTTCATTCGATCGCTTGCTGCCTGTATATTCTTTCGGACGTTTTCGTGAATACTATTTGATCTTTCACGAAGCTTACTAACGTAATCTTCACCGGCGATCTCTTCTCCAGGTTTAAATCCAAACTGAAGATCACATGTTAGCCGCAATTCACGTCCTAGCATTACGCAAGCGGGCGAGTATCCTGTGCTGTCATGTACCGAAGATCGGTACGCCAGTAGGAACAAATGTAGATATTGGTCCCAGTCCCGTTGATGTTCAGAGACAACTTTGGCCAGGTACTTTCCTAACGTTCTGTTCATTCTTTCAACCATTCCATCCGATTGAGGATGAAGTGGCGTGGTTCTAGTTTTCCTGATTCCAAGATGCTTGCAGACGCTTTGAAACAACGCTGATTCGAAGTTCCGACCTTGATCGGAGTGTAATTCCAACGGAACTCCAAAGCGACAAAACAACTCCCTCACTAGTACATCTGCAACCGTCTCGGCTTCTTGGTTAGGTATAGCATATGCCTCCGGCCATTTGGTAAAATAATCCATTGCAACCAAGATGTATTTATTCCTTTCTCTGATTCAGGAAACGGACCAGCTATATCAATGGCTACCCTTTCAAAAGGATTCCCCACGTTATACTGTCTCATTGGGGCTTTCCGTTTTGAGACCGGGCCATTTGCAGAGGCACACAATTCACATTTCCGGCACCACTCCTTCACATCTTCTTTGCAGTTCACCCAATAGAATCTTTCTCTCACTCTTTCGAGAGTTCTTTTCACGCCAAAGTGCCCTCCGGAAATACCATCGTGCAAGTGCTGCAACACTTCCGGCACTCTGCTTCTCGGCACTATCACTTGAAGTCTCTCAGTGCCATCTTCAAATTCCAGGCGTCGTTTCAAGATTCTATTTTCCATCATCAAGGAGTCCCACTGTGACCAGTATGCCTTCAGGCTCCTACTTGAAATACTAATTTCTTCCCAAGCTGGTCGTTGTCCTCTACTTTTCCACTCAATAATACGTCCCAATTCGGCGTCATTCTCCTGGTCTTCTCGTATTCTTTCGAGTTACCAAGTATCATCGGTTACCGTCATTCTATGGATGACACTTATTTTCTCTTCCATCTTGGAGCAATGATTGCAGTCCATCGGACAAGGTCTCCTTGATAGAGCGTCTGCATTCCGATGGCTAGTTCCTACACGATGTTCCGTATCAAAGTCATATTCCTGCAGCCGCTCTATCCACCTTGCCACTTGCCCTTCAGGATTTCGAAACTGCAGTAACCATTTCAGTGCGGCATGGTCTGTTCTCAACAGGAATTTACGGCCGTATAAGTACTTATAAAAGTGCTCTACGGATTTGACGACGGCCAACAGCTCCCTTCTTGTCACACAATAGTTCCTTTCTGGCCGCGACAAGACCTTGCTGAAATACCCAATAACTTTTCTTGTCCGTCCTGCACTTGAGAAAGAACGCCTCCTATAGCTGTGTTACTGGCATCGGTATCCAACACAAACTTTCCCTCCATCCGCGGATAACTCAAAATTGGTGCTGTAACTAGTAGCCGTTTCAGTTGTTCAAATGCTCTGTGGCAGTCGTCATTCCAATCATATTCTTGTCCATCTTCGGTTAATTTTGTTAACGGTTTGGCAATGTTCGCAAACCCAAGTATAAAACGTCGGTAATATGTGCACAATCCTAGAAAACTGCGTAGTTGGTGTATATCTGCTGGTGTAGGCCAGTCTTGTACCGTTTTTATTTTGTCAGGGTCAGCTCTTATTCCGGTCTCTGAGACGACATGTCCTAGGTATTTCACCTCTTTTCCAAATAGGTGGCACTTCTTGGGGCTTAATGTAAGGTTTGCCCGCGTAATCTTTGGAATATCTCCTCTAGGTTCTTAAGATGTTCTTCAAAGACCGGCCTAACACTATCACGTCGTCCAGGTACACCAGACATGTCTTCCAGGACAGTCCACGCAGTACCGACTCCATCAATCGTTCAAAAGTAGCAGGAGCATTGCATAATCCAAATGGCATGACCTTGAACTGCCATAATCCAGTTCAATTGTAAACGCAGTCTTTTCTTTATCGTTTGGCTCCAAGCCTACCTGCCAGTATCCGCTTTTCAAGTCCAAGGTCGAAAACCATTTAGATCCGGATAGAGTATCTAAGGTGTCATCAATTCTGGGCAAAGGATAGCTGTCTTTCTTTGTCACATTATTAAGCCGCCGGTAGTCTACACAAAACCTTGTCGACCCGTCCTTTTTCTTGACAAGCACTACCGGGGATGCCCATGGACTATTCGAGGTTCAATCACTCCCTGTTCTTCCATATCGGTGATAATTTGCTCGGCTTCCTTACGTTTTGCCAAAGGAAGCCGCCTGGGTGTTGTCTTATCGGTTGCGCATCTCCAGTATTGATCTTGTGTTGCACAACATTCGTCCTTCCTTTCTCACTATCATCCAGTGCAAACACACCTCGATATCGTCCGACCAGTTCTTTTACCTTGCCCAGTTGGTCGCCATTTAATCCTTGACACGAGGGTATCAACATATCCAGCAATTTCTGTGAGCAACCGTTGGTTGGTTTATTTTTCGTGTCGTCCACACAACGTTTAATATGACATACTGGAATGCAACTTCCCACAATCATGCCTTTCTTCAGGGTCACTGTATGGGGATTAATGTTCAGCACCCTTACTGGTACCATATTTCGAGACTTTACCAGCGTTCTTCCAATCAGAAGTCCCTCCTGACCCACTCCCGATTCAGTTGCTTCCATCATGCATACTTGTCCTTCCCGGAGCGTACCATCCGGGCATCCCATTACTATCATTTCTGCCTTCTCGGGTATTTTCATATCGCAAATCATTCGAACTTGCATCGTCTGGTTACTCCTACCTTGAAATGGAATCTCATCATCATCTATCCGAAGCACATTTTCTTTCATGTTTACATGAAACCCATATTCTTTCATGAGATCCATTCCCAAGATCACTTCTTCTGTAATTTCAGCTACCAACACTCGATGATTAATTAATTTGTCCCCAATTGTCAACATAACGGCAGTCTCTCCGTGAGTACAAATTTTCTCACCACTTGCCGTTCGAAGACACACCGATACAGGTAGCATTTTCCACGACCAACCAAATCTGGTCTCACAATAGTTTTTGTCGCTCCTGTATCCACGAGTAATCGGACACCTCTACCATTAATTCTTCCATCGATATAAATGCTGTCCAGACTCCCCATCGACGATGCAGCACGGATGATAATCTCCGGGGCACTACGTTGTGCTGTCGACGTTCGCCCCCTTACGTCGACTTGCTTTAGTTTTCCTGCTGCTCAACCGGTTGTTTTTGGTTGAGTGCAGCGTCTCTGTATATGACCAACTTCGCCGCAGTTCCAGCATCGCAGACCCCATCTCCGCGGTCGTTGTCTTTCAAGCTTTTCCACACGGTTGATTATTTCCTCTATGCTGTTCTGCGCTTGATCAGGTTCCTCTAAGGCAGACCGAACTTTGTGACTCATTCTGTGTGATGTCTGCTTAGCTGCTTCAAATTCAAGCGCATGAGCCAGTGCGTCATCTAACATCTTTGGCCGTGCTAATCTTAGCGCTTGCTGTATTTCGCCATCTTTAACGCCATCCACAAATGTTTGTACAGCCAGTTGTTCGAGGAAACTATCTGGTGCCGTTGGATATGCCAATCTAACTAATCTGGCGATGTCAGCTTCGAATTCTTGCAGGCTTTCACTTGTCTTTTGCGAGCGGTTCTTAACTTGTGCGTGGTAAACCTGTTGAAGGTGAGCGTCTCCATATCTCATCTCAAGCTTCGATGTTAAGAGGCCGTAATCATTCTGCTGGTGATCGGGAATCGTTTGTAAGATGTTAAGAGCTTCCCCGTAGGGCCACTATTAGAGATAGCCTTCTCTTTGTTGCACCAACCGTTGGCTATTGCAGCAGCTTCAAATTGTTTCAAATATGTGGGCCAAGGTGTTTTACCATCGAATGTAGGTGGTTTTACTTTAAATTTAGACGGAATTGACTCGCTTCTTTCCGTGGTTCTTATTTCTGGAATGTTCTGATTAACAACTTGGCTTGGCAATTCAAGTGGTCGCGTTGTTAGTGAAATTACTTGTTCTTGCAGCCTCATCACATCTTCTTCCATTTTTATCAATTTACTGTCCAACTTTTGCTCAACTGTTTTACCTGTTCAGTGAAATCTTCTTTCAATGCAATGGAACTTTCCATTAATCTTCGTTCTAACGTGGCTGTATTTTCACTTAACTTTTCCTCTATTTTCTCAGCATTTTCACTAAGTGTCATTTCCATGCCGTATTTAAATTCTTTAAGGGTCGATTCCAGTTCAACTGACTTCACTAAGTTTTCGTTTAGTGTCACTTCCAGTTTAGCCGACCTCTCCTCCATTTTCTCAGCATTTTCACTAAGTGTCAATTCTAGTTTAGCCGACCTTTCCTCCATACCGGATTTAAAATCCTTGAGGAAATTCATTAAAGTGTCTGCCTCCATTTTACTTTGATTTCTTGTCACTGGCATATACAAACTACTTAAATGTCTTTAGACTTGTGTTTTAAATTAATCACTATATACCCCACAAATGCCTGACACCAGTGTAACGCGCTACTACTACCGCGCTTCTTTAATTTAAAACAAGTAATAATAATGGTCTTTATTACTCACTGTTCACAAGTCTAATTAACAGTATATGCCTTATTTATAGATGTTTTCAGTCCACTTAACAATGAAGCACTATTACACTAATGAATTTACAAGCACTAATATCTTCTTAAATTAACTCCTTTACCATAGGTTCATTAACAACACTAACACTACTATTTATTTATACACTTCTATTTATTTATGTATACTGCAAGCTGTATGCACATTAGACACAGCATATCATTTATGTATATATTCTAAAAACTCAACTACGTTTACTTTACAACGATATAATTTATATTAGACATTCAAGAATAGACTAACTCTTACATTCATAAGCGGCCTTATATATACCCTGCATTAAGATATGACTCATTATCTAGAACTTTGTAGAAGGATTCTCGAATGCTGAAGAATACGCTGTGCCCCGGGCGTTTGTATGTTTGACGGGTTGCCTAATAGTGGATCGCAACAATATATATATATATATATATATATATATATATATATATATATAGAGAGAGAGAGAGAGAGAGAGAGAGGAAAGCGATCGCCAGAAGGAATGCAAGCATGGAAGGCTCCATTAGTTTATTGATTTGAGGTTGTTAGGCGATTGCGGAAATTTCTAGGATTAGCACAAGATACGTCAAGATGCTGTAGGTATTCCGAGGCTTGGCCTGATGGGTCCATTAGTTAATAGGTAGGCGATAATTAGTCGAGGTGCATGCATGGTGATTGCTGTTGTAAAGTGGGAAAGTTTTGAAATTAGCATTAAGTTAGAATTGAAGCAGTAAAAGTTTCAAATTCAAATTTTCGAATATGAAGTAACTTGTGTTGCCCATATTAAATTTACCAAGGACATGTAACAATTTGGGATTTTTTAACTTGGCAACATAGTTATTTCACTATGAAATCCGTGTAACTGTCAAAATATTAAGCATTTTCATTTGTTGTTTATTTGCAAATTAACAACCATTAGGAAAAGATTTCACATTCAATGAATGAAATCGATCACCCTGCATGCAATAATAATTAATTTGGTTTTTAAAAACTACTGCGTACTGAAAAAAACGCGTGTGAAAAAAATAACCTCACTTTAACAAAATTTCAGCAACAATTACTCATTGCCGCCGAAAACAGACTTCAGATTCGTCATTTTCAGCCCAAAACGCACTATTCCTGAAAATTTTATTGAGCTTGGAAGATGCCTGCTAAAGATATTTAAGCCAAAATTCTAATGCGTAACAAGTGACAAAAAGTGGATTCAACATGGCTGACATGAACCCACTTTCACACGTAACAGCATTTCTCTACTATACCACCTCAAAAATCTAAGTTTTCTGTTGCAATTTTGACATTTCAATTTGACAGCTGTCAATATTGTATTCCTTTGTTGTTGTTTACAATGATTTTTAATAATTATGGGTTATTGTACACCCTAAATATACCTTTTAGGTAAGAATTTAAATATGTCCAAAGTAAACATCTGGTTTGATGTCGACAACTTAATGTTGATCTACCTTGACACGTATAGAATGATTAAGGGCAAAGTTCTGAGTTGGCACAGACAGCCTGGGTGTAGGGTAACAGTAGTTTATATGATCATTTCTCATTCAACGCAAATGTCTACTAACATTATCTATATGGTTCTATAATGTTTTTGATATTACTTTTAAGTTAGAATGGTAAAAGCTCCTGCAATTGGGATTGATTTAGGCACAACATATGCTTGTGTTGCTGTCTGGCAACATGGAAAAGTAGAAATTATTACTAATGATCAAGGAAATCGTACAACTCCAAGTTATGTTGCCTTTTCTGAAACGGAAAGACTTATTGGAGATGTTGCTAGGAATCGGATGGTGATGAATCCTGAGAACACAGTTTTCGATGTTAAACGCTTAATTGGGCGCAAGTACGATGATCCAAAAGTACAAGAAAATTGCAAACATTGGCCATTTAAAGTAATTAACGATTTTGGAAAGCCTAAGATAGAAGTTGAATATAAAGGGGAAATCAAACAATTTATACCTGAAGAAGTTACCTCAATGGTGTTAACAAAAATGAGAGAAACTGCAGAATCATACTTGGGAATGCCCGTTAAAAATGCTGTGCTTACAGTTCCTGCACATTTCAATGATTCGCAACGTCAAGCTACTATAAATGCGGCAACTATAGCAGGTGTAAATGTTTTAAGATTAATAAATGAACCGACTGCAACAGCTTTAGCTTTTGTTTCGGATAAAAATATAGAAGATGAGAGGAATATGCTTATTTTTGATTTAGGTGGTGGTACTGTAGACGTATCTGTAGTTACAATTTATGATGGATGCTCAATTAACGTTAAATCTACCGCAGGTGATATAAATCTTGGTGGTGAAGACTTTGATAACAGACTAGTTCATTTTTTAAATGATGAAGTTAAACGCAAATATAACGTAGACCTTAGTAGAAATGCACGAGCATTACGTCGTATACGAATAGCAGCTGAGAGAGCAAAACATACCTTATCGTCAGGAAGTGAAGCCGTTATTGAACTAGAAGCATTGTATCTTGGAGTTGATTTTTATACAAAAATTTCAAGGAGCTGTTTTGAAGAAATATGTGCAGACTTATTTTATAGCACATTGAAATTGGTAGAAAAAGCGCTACTAGATGCAAACATTGATAGGTATGAAATTGACGATATCATACTTGTAGGCGGTTCTACCCGCATACCTAAAATACAATCACTATTACAAGACTATTTTTGTGAAAGGTATCTTAATTTATCAATTAATCCTGATGAAGCCGTTGCTTCAGGTGCGGCTATTCTAGCTGCAATTCTTAATGGTGATACCAACACTACTGTGCAGGGTATAAAACTTGCCGAAGTTACTTCGTTATCGCTCGGCATTGAAACAGCAGGTGGTATTATGACTAACATTTTTGGACGCAATACACACATTCCATGCAAACGAACTTTAATCTTTAGTACTTACATGGATAATCAGTCAGCAATAACAATACAGATTTTTGAAGGGGTTGAAAAGCTAGCTAAAAATAATAATCTACTTGGTACTTTTTATTTAAGAGGAATTAGTCCAGCATTTCGTGCTACCCCTAAAATTGAAGTGACATTTGTGGTTGATACGAATGGTATTCTTCGTATGTGGGCCGAAGATACCAGCACTGATAATCCACAAAGTATATTAATCACTACCGACAGGGATCATATAAAACAAGAAGCAATAGAGACAATGGTTGCCGAAGCTGAAAAATATCGTACAGAAGATGAGAAGCTAAATGAGTTAATTACCATCAGAAACCACCTTGAACGATATGTCTTCAGTTTCAAACAAGTTCTTAGTAAAAATGGCAATAAATTAAGTTGGGAAGATATAGCTAATGTAGAAAAAGAATGTGAAAACTGCATAAAATGGTTGGACAACAACTTGTTAGCAGAGAAAGACGAGTATGAAGATTGGTATGAACAACTATCTTCATTGCGTAATTCGATCACAGTAAAGTTATATTCGAATAACAATTCTGAAGAGTAGATGATTCAAAAGTGTACATTAGACGATTCAGCACTCAAGAATCTGTAGTAGTTGAAGTTGATTAACAGAAAAGTGTTTTAGAAACAAAAGTCTATATTGAAAAAGTAATTATTTGATAGATACAAGTCCGTATGAAATATGTAATATTGTAATATGAATCTTTATTATATAGATTGCTGTGACAACGCCTCACTTTGATGCCTCTTTCTAATACCTTTCTATGGGGTACTGTTAAAGATAAAGTATATGGTCCTACATACAACAACGTTGAAGAATTGCAATAAGTGGTACTTGAGGCCTTTTGCAGTATTAATGGCAATACCATCCATAAAGTAATTAATAGCGGACAGAAACGGTACCAACTTTGTATTGCAAACAATAGTGGATTCATCATCATTAGGTCTTCAGTCCTGGAACTGGTTAGACGCGTACCATCATTGTTTCCTATTCTGAACTAACCTACAGATTTCCTCAAATTTGCAGTCTGCATCTATAACTATCTGATCTAGATCTACATCTACCTCTTTTTTCCTATCTCTGCTTGCAATATATCCCATACTGTTCCCCAAAAATGCCTTAGAACGTATTCTGCCCTTCAATTTCTCCTATTTTTTTTCCACAGATATCCTTGTTCTCCTACTATTTCTATAACCTATTTGTTATTATCTTTGTTTGTCCATGCTATCGTTCTCATACATCTGAAGCACAGCATTTCAAAAGGTTGCTACCGTTTTTCTGTCTGCGTTTCAGACTGCCCGTATTTCATAGGCATTCTGTGCTGTGCTGCACACATATGCTTTCAACAATTTTCTTCTTGTTCTATGTTGTTGTCTTTTCTCATAGGCGCTGTTCTTTCTTGTTAGATGCAGTTCGGTCATTTTCTATTGTCTTACAATTATATACCCTATTTCTCCGACCTTCAGTGGTTGTGAAGGGAGGTAAGCAGCCTGTGGCTGCCAAGTTCCCCCCAACACTTAACCATTTACCGATTTAATATATTTTCCAATATATCTTTTTGCACAGTCATCATTAGTGGCAGATATTTCGCAACCAACAACTAGTTGTTTATACTAATCTGCGCTTATTTTTTCGTCATTAGGTTTTCCGTCTCAAAACTGGTTGGACACATACCTGCACTTATTTATATTCTGAGCTAGCCTACATAGTTCACTGAAATTCTCACACAGCATGTGTATACAGCTCGTTCCCCTTCTATTGTTTTCTAATTTTATGCCCTATTTCACCGAGATTCAGTGAAGGGGGTTAAGCAACCTGTGGCTACCAAGATCCCCAACACTTAGACATTTGTCGAAGTAATGATTTTCCAGTAAATCCCTTCACACACTTAACATTATTCGAGAATATTGCCCAACCAATTCTTGTAGTTACTTATACTAATCATCACATTTAAGCACAGTTATTTTTTCGTTATTAGTTTATCCATCTTGGGATTGGTTGGATGTGTACCTCCATTGATTTCTATTCTGGGCTAGCCTACGCAACTCCCTGAAACCCCTACAGCCTACATATTTTACTATCTGTGTGCAGTAGTCCAACCTAGGTCTGCCTCTTCTTCTCTTTTTTCCTATCTCTGCTTCTAATATACTCCGCACTATTCCCTCCTGCTGAGTATGTGGCCTATCATCTTATCTCTCCTCTTTTTTACCGTTTTCCACATATTTCTTTCTTTGCCTACCATTTTTAGTACCTCTTCGTTCTTAACTTTGTCTGTCCATGATATCTTCATCATACGTCTGTAGCATCACATTTCAAAGGCTTACCTTTTTCTTGTCCGCTTCTCCTACTGTCCAGGCTTCACAGCTGTACAGTGCTGTGCTCCACACATATGTTTTAAGTAATCTTTTTCTTGTTCCTATATTTGTTGTCTTTGAACACAGTAGTTGCTTCTTCTTGTTAAATGTAGCATGACCTTGTGCTAACCTTTGTTTTATATCTTTTGCGCTTTTCCCATCTTGCGTTATTTGGCTTCCTAGGTAGCAGAAATCTTTAACCTCTTGTAAGTTCTTGTTACCTATTTGTATTCTTGTTTTTGGTTTATTTTCCCCTCCTTTGCATACTAGTACTTTAGTTTTATTTTTGTTAATTTTCATACCGTATCTCTCTGTTAGAACCGTTTCCATTTCATTAAGAGCAGCTTCTAACTCTTCCTTGCTAGACGCTAATACCGCTATATCATCTGTAAATCTAAGCATATCAATTTTTTGTCCCTGCAAAGTAATTCCAAATGTCTTCCTGCATTTGTCAGTATTCATTGCCTCTTTTATGTAAAGTTAAAAATCAATGGGGATAGGGCACATCTCTGTCTCACTCCTTTCCTAATGTTTACTTCTCTACGTTACTGCTCTAATTCTATTACTGCTGTTTGCTCTTTGTACACGCTATGTACTATTCGTCTGTCCCTATAACTCGTTCCAATCTTTTTGAGTATTTCAAACATTTTTTTCCATTTTACATTGTTGAATGCTTTTTCCAAATCTACAAATCCTATATACACGCTTTCCCCTTTTTCTATTGTTTTCTCCATTATCACTCGCAGAGCTAAAATTGCCTCCCATGTTCCCCTGTTTCTCCTAAACCCAAATTGGTCTTCTCCTAGTATTTCTTCTGTCCGTTTTTCCACTCGTCTTTACACAATTCTAGTTAATTTTTTGACACGTGTGCTGTCAAACTTATTGTTCCAAAAATTTCACATCTATCAGCGCCTTCCTTTTTTGGTATAATTACTATGATGCTACGTTTGAAATCTTTGGGTATCTTGCCCGTCTCATACATATAGCTTACAAGTTGGAAGAGATGTTCTGTTACTGCTTGTCCAGCGGCTTTTAGAGTTTCTGCTTGCACCTTATCTATACCCGGCGCCTTACCATTTTTCAGACTCTTTAATGCTAATTCAAACTCATCTCTAAGTATAGGATATCTCAAGTCTTCATTTTCAATGTCTGATTCCTGTTCTAATGCAGTTAGTTCCTCTCCTACATATAAATTCCCTATATATTCTTGCCATTTTCCCACTTTCTCTACGTTTTCTAAGATGACGTTTCCTTGTGCGTCCCTTATATTTTTGCTATATGGTTTTATATCCCTAAAATAAATTCTAATTAATTTGTATACTTCGTCCGTCTTTCCTATTTCCATCTTCGTTTGCACCTCATTGCACTTTTCATCAATACATTGTTCTTTAGCTTAGCTTTCCTGCATTTTCGAATAATTTTCCATTTTATGGCTTTGTATTTCTGTTTTCCTGTTTCGTCTGATTTATTTTTGTATTTTCGTCTTTCTTCTATTAAATTCAGGATATCCTTTGTTATCCATAGTTTCTTATTTTCTTTTTGTGTATACCCCAGAATATCTCTGGCCGCCATGTCTAGACTGGATTTAATGTTATTCCATTCTGTTTCTACTTCCTTAGTATCAGATAGATATCTTTCTTGAATATCTTTATCTTTTAGTTTCTCTAAGTCCAAGTGCCTTTTTCCGTTTCTTTTTTTCACCTTCTTAAATTTAAGTGCGGCCTTCATAATTACGATGTTGTGATCAGTATCTATATCTGCTTCTGGGTAGCTTCTAGTGGTTTACTTGATTCCTAAACCGTTGTCTAACAAGAATGTAATCTATTTAATATCTTCCTATATCTCCTGGCATCTTCCACGTATATCGTCTTCTAGCATGATGTTGAAATAATGTGTTTGTGATGATTAAATTGTTCTTGTCGCAAAATTCTACCAGCCTATTTCCCCTGTAGTTTCTCGTGCCTAAACCAAATAAACCTACTACCGCTCCTTCCCTACCCTCACCTACCACGACATTAAAATCCCCCGTAATTATTAAATTTTCATGTCCTTTTACCTATCCTAATATGTCTTCGATATCTTTGTAGATGGCTTCTACCTCTTCGTCACTGTAGCTAGAGGTGGACATGTATACTTGTATTATTACTGTGTTTACCGGTTTAGATTCTAATCTAACCATGAGTACTCTTTCGTTCTTTTGTAAGTAATTTTCTACACAGTATCCTATCTTTTTCCGCAAACTATCCCCACACCCAAATTTCCTTCCTCTGCTCCTGTATGAATTACCCTGAAGTCTCCACTCCAAAAATCCCCCGCCTCTGGCCACTTAACTTCACTGATCCCTACTATGTCTAGTGATATTCATTTCGATTTTTAGGTTCTCTAGCTTACCTACTTGCTTCATACTTCTAACATTCCACGCTCCGACTCGCAGAATGTTCCCGACTCTTATTTTTAACTTTCCGATCGCATCCTCCGAAGTAGTCCCTTCCCGGAGATCCGAATGGGGGACTATTTTAACTCTGGAATCTTTTACCCCAGAGAATGCCATCATTTTATTATAATTTAGGTATGCTGTGTACTTGGGAGATAATGTGGTGGTTTCCTTCCACATCGCGATAGTGTGTCTTAGACTGCCATACCGACCTCTATGGTCTCTGCCAATCTAAGTACGGAAAGAGCCGCTGCCCTCTTTCGGGGACCTGTCTTAGTCTGGTTCCTCACTAACGACCCTACTACTTTGGTTGGACCTGTAGTTTGGCTCTTTAGCTCATTAGAACACGCAAGCCAGTTCACCTGTTCTAGTAATTCAGAACTTCGGCAAGGTGCAGGTCCATTCGAAATGGAATAGTGGATTGTTTGAATATATTGTTGATTATTGTGTTTGTAGTTGAGTTTTATTTTTCTAGCCAAAAGTAATTTTTTAAAGAAATATTCATATCATGGGATACATCATCGAATTCACAAAAAAAACCTTTCCCTAAAAGGGCCGAAAAATTTGTAAGATACTAATTTAAAACCTTGAGGTTAGGTTAGATTACTAAAAACTTGCACAAATGAAATTGGTTTTATTAAGGGCAAATTACAGCATTTAAATTACCATGCAAATCAGTTCAAACCTCATTTCAATATGTTAAGTAACAAAAAAGTTTGTAACTTTTTTTTTTTGCCTCCACTCGTTGGATACAAGTGAAGCTTTACTTGTTCGCGGCTAAGTCTGGGAATTACCCCAAGGGTGAGCAATGAGAAAGGGCGTGGGGATGGTCTAAACTCTACAATAAGCTAACATAAAAAGAAAAAGGGGGATTGAGCGCCACTGTATCTATATGGATGATAACACAAGAAACTCTATACTCCTATGAGAAGATACAGAAACTCATGGGATATAAGCACCATAAAAAACTTACAACTTAATGAACTAACGCATCTGGAAACCTCTGGAGCATACTTACAACCTCTTCGATCTGGATGACCCTGAAAGAAAAAGTACACAGCAAATTCTCTATTAAAAAGACACTTTGTGCTTTCTAATAAAAAAAGCATACTAATAATTACAGGTGGATAATGTTAAGATTACCACACCAAAGATATTTGAATCAAAAATGAATACCTAGAACAAATCAGTTGTAGCATATCAGTGTTTTTTAAATTACTTCAGCGTTCGTCTAATTTCATTATTCAAAAAACTTATTTTCTTTAAAAACGTTATAAAAATTAATTGTGCATGGAATAAAACACTTGAGTCCAAAAATGAAATTTAATATAGTTTCTCTCTTTTCGTTTTTTTTAAAATATAATTACAAATATGAAACAATAAAATTGAATTCTTTATAAATCTGTCTTGACATAACAAGACCTTAATTTTAATAATATTTTATAACAAAATTTCTGATACCAAATACTCAGATCTGTTTATTGGTTTACAAGTACTTCACATAAGTTTAATTTATTTCTTTAAAAAATGTATATCACATGCAGCTAACTTGGATAAATAACATTTCAACTTATTCAAGTATAATGACCTTATTAAAATTTGACATCTGTAATGAACTTTTTAAAAAACAGGAAATGGACTTTAGAATCTCAAAATTTTAACATGTGAATGCTCCGCGTGTCTTGCAAAATTATTTTAATAGTATTTCTTAACAATTATATTCCACGTTGTTCTTCATGCACAGAATTTAGTATAATTAAACAATTTTCGACTACAATTTATGTGAGCACATTCAAGGTCTCACAAACATAAAAGAAAGGTTTGATACCTGTTTTTAATGAAGCTGTTACCCCTAGTTATTGATCTGCGATGCACGTTTTCTGGAATCTGCTTACTAATTTGTTGCAACAAAACATCGAACTAAAGCTGTAATTTCTTAATAAACGAACATTGTCCCAATCTCTTTATATGTATTTCTCGTTACTTCATGCGCGTTAACAAATAACAAATACCGACTCGAACCATTTTTAAACTACCAACATCACGCCTATTCTGAGGTCCCACTTATGAAGAACTTGGGAGCCCATCTGTATATGATGCAGTCTGGACTACATTCTCAAATACAATGGCTGACTTGGTTATTCATTCCGAACAAGTACGGAACAGCTCATCTGCTTAGCGCATCACCTCGTGACCGTATTCACGCAAGCGCTATCCTAATTTTAACGACAGAAAGGGTATAATCCGCCTGTAGGTTAGGCAACACAAACGACTAGTTCCCTTTTAAATATGTTTTCCGAGTGTATATTATTATTAAATATTTCAGGGTAAAGCATTTAAACTAATTAAACGGTCATGATTTCCTGTTCCATTGTGGAATTGTTTCTTTCAGATATAACAGTATCAAATACAAGAATCAAATACCACAGACTAAAATTGCACAGATGTGATTCTTCCAAAAGTAGTGCTACAGAAAATATATTCGTTACAAGTTACAGCAAATAACAGAAATTAGATTTAGTTTTTTTTAAATTTTAACCAAGTTGGCCATGAGAACTAACATTTGAGTGTGGATTCTTAATGAGCTCTTGAACTTGCATCTTTTTGCTAATTTAACCATTTCTCTAACTCTTCAAATATAAAAGTTATCCATGTTGTCCCTACGAAATTCAGGCACCCAGTATATATATTGTCATGTTTCTTTCTTTTTCTATCGAGCCCCAGCGTAGGGCCGTCATAATGTTGCTTATCTTAACTCGTGCCCCACACTTTGGGCACCAAAATGTTGTGGCAGCTTTCTTTTTCTATCGAGCCCCAGCGTTGGGCCGTCAAAATGTTCTGATCTACCTTTGGAACGGCTCGTAATTAAATTTTGTGTTATTACAAAATTTTTCACCTACCTGAAATTGAAGTCCTACCACCTAGACTTGCAATTCATACCACCATACAACAATATCCTCTGAAGATGCCTTCCTATTCGGATGTCAAAACCTTCAGCTTCCTCAGGGATATTCGCCACGGCTGCTCACTCGTTCTCTGAAAATCCTATCCTACTAAAAATAAAGTTGACTGCTAAAAGTACATCACGATTTATTAGCATATCCAATTATTTGAAATTTCAGTTTACACTCCTCATGTATTTCAATATTTAACAAATATTATCAATTTTGGAAATAAATCTCATTTTTAAATAAAATAATTTTGAAACTTTATTACATCAATCATGAACCAAAAGTAACTGGGCTTATTCCCAAATTTTATTCTAAACCCCAATTCTAATATGAGCTCATAGTAAAAAATCTTCCTTTATCTATGTGCTGACTACGGCACTGAAATTATCAAAACCCTTTTACTTTTTACAACAAACTAAAATTACACCTTCATGTGATACCCTTAAAATATTACATAAATAATTTTTCATCTAGTCTTTTCAAGGTAAATCATCAATTAAAATGTCCTTACATTTAATAAATACACAAAAATCACCAAATTGTCACCCACAAAATCACAAAAAAAACAAGTTTTCTAAAGGTAGAGTTACCTGGATTTGTTTGCGTCACCAGCTCTCTACTTGGACACCATCTCCTACGTGATTGTCCCTCTCGACTGCCTGTTCAAATACAATCTCCAGGTGGCCTCTCACCATCCGGAACAAACCGCTTCTAACCACATTCCTCCACACAAATGTATGGTACTACCATGCTCCCGCACACCTGCTACTGGTCCATCTATAAACTCGATAGATACTCGGAGTACACACACCGCCTCCAACCACCAGTACTAAAATTGTACTTGCTTGATGTTTAATTGCAATTATTTACTGCATATTTGTTTGTTTCAGACTTGCCAAAATATCTGTGCACCCACTTGTGCTAATTAAATTTTTATAAAATCTAAAGTTCACTTAATTACTTTTGTAAGTAGCTTGGTTGGCAATCGAAAGTAAAAGAAAAGAGAAGGAGCCTTCACCACTTCCTTCTGGTTAATACAAGCTTCAAAAACCACCTCCTTGTATCTATCTTCAATACCCTTATAACACTTTTCTTGGTAATACAGCACAAACAATACAAAGGTCGCTCAATTCCACAAAACCCGCAATTATCCTTGAAATATTCTTGGTACAATTTGTTATCCGTCGTCGAAATCATAGAATTTTAACCCCCAAACAAGTACTTTATGCAGAAACCTTCATTAAAAATTTTCAACCGGCGCTTCCTTCCACGAAAACCCGATAACTGTCATTTCGCTTTAGCCTCTTAAATACGCTTCCTGTGTACGCGCATCTCTTATTTCACTCCAACTTGTATCCAAAATCTCCCGTCTTATGTTATTTCTAGATGTTGTTCCCCCGCTATACACAAGCTCTGTTTTACCTAACCGATCGATCGTCTATCTTACTTTTGTTTACCTAATCTAACAGTCGTACTCTGTTTGTAAATCTTCCCCAAATTTCTTATTCCCTTTCACCCGATACCTTTCGAAAACATAACGCGTTTTTGTTCCACTCGTTAGCCTCTAACTTTCTTGTCTAGCATGTGTTTCAAAGTCAACGTTTACTAAACATCTGCTGTTCTCCTTCCTTTACTACATCATGTAAACTATAGTCTTTCTCTTTATATCGATGATTTCGTACCTGCAATATAGACCTGTGTTTGTCCCTCAACTATCTATTTCCAGTAATTTTAGTACTTGTTGACGAGCACGTGCACAAGCTCGAATAAACAACTGCCTCTTGGAATAAGCTATACTAACTAAACCCTCTTCTATTATAGATTTTTATGCTACAAACCTGACAGCTTTTGTATTTACATACTTCATAGGCTATTTTAAAACAAATCTTAAATATGCTTAACGAAATTACGTTTCACATATACTTATGCAATTATGCTCCACAAATTAAGTTTCCTAACTAATATTAATTAATATTTACAGTGAAATTTTACCACTATATACAACTAACCCTAATATTTAATGAAAATTAATCAAATGTTATCCAATCTTTCTCAAAAATGGTTCAAACTTTGCGTGACCCTTTTATACACTTTTTACCTTGCAATAACAACCTATTTGAGCTTGCTAATGCCTATTATGACCTATGAACCACAGTTATATATATATATATATATATATATATATATATATATATATATATATATATGTTGGGCGCTACTAAAATTGATGTGATTAAGCCTCACGTTCGTAGCTAATATTGCTGTGCTACACCCATGAGTAGGACCGTCACTAAAATTAATGAGAATGAGAATAGAACATTACTATCTTACCTTCCTTTTTCTTGCCTGGCTAGCTCAACAGAAATTACGCTGTGGAATGTACAAAAATGAAATGAAGCACAGAAATGGTAAGATACATAATCTATGCATTCAAAAACATTTTTCCTTCATACAAAAGATTATAGGACAGTTTACAGTTTAAATCCTTAGATAAAATTATTACTAAATAATTGTTATCTAATCTTTGTTAAAATTTTCAGAACTCAAATCTCTTGCGAGTTACAAAAAGTCACTTTAATTTGGTTGTGGATAATTTACCTATCTTTTATTAACCCGCTTATGAATGTAATAGGCCAATGACGCTGCACAGATAATTTAGTCGAGGTCAAAATGCTTCGAAATCTGAGTTCAAAATTTGCTGAAAATAAATTTTTTTTATAAGGTTAAGAACTTATTCTATCTTAAAAATATTTAAATATTTTCATCGATTATAAACAAAGAATCATAATTTATACTTGCTAAAATAACGCTTATCAAAACCTGATTTCCATTATCATCAAGGTATTAAATACTTCCTGGTTCCTTTCCACATCCCCAAAAATATCAGTTCGCAAAGTGCATTTTATTTGTTATCAACTAAAATCATCCTTAGTTCTTGTATCAGGATCGTTTATGTTGAAGATAGCTCAATTTTCGTAGTATTTTTCCAAATAATGATACTTCATAATTTTACAAAGTTCTATGTTACTAACTGTATGTAGTATAATGAATAAATTACTCGAACATATACGTTCAATGTCTTTAAGAATTAATCTTTACTCAAAATTTAATGTTCTATATCTTGAAATGAATGTCCCATTTTAATTGAGTTCCGGTATATATACAAAAATTTTAACTACATCACTTTTTTCCATACGATTCTAGATTTATTTCGAAGGATGACACATCCGGGTGGTGTAATACTTACGAAATGTCGACGTTTAATGATTTAATTGATGTAAAACCATGGTTTATGTTTCTCGTAAAACATGTGGTTTATCCTTTTCTAATGCACAAAGAGTTATGAGCGTATTTGATATGACGAATTTAATTTTGATAATAAAGGGCGAAAAAGCCTGTAACAAGAATTAAAGGTTTAATCTCGACTAGCTTGCATAGGTCATGGGTTTTCCTTACAATGGGGGTTAATGCAAATAATGCCATAAATTATAAGGGCTAAAGTGGATACCATCATTAATTTAATGTACCAATTCTGATTTAAATGTCTTACCTGTAATTCTGCATTCTCTGGTCTTCTCTCATAGGGCGCCAGACCATCGATCAGGGACTGGTATCAAAGGACGGTCACCTCAATACTAGTTATCAATATCTATCACTTTTCTACTCGCAGCGAACTATGAACCTTTACGGAATTTAATCCCCAAAAATATTAATTATCCGCGTTCAATCTTTCAAATAAACTTTGTCTACAAATTAACTAACCAATTGGTCTTAAAGCAAAATTCTACATGAAACGGTAGTTTCGATCGAACAAAAGCTCCCTTCACAATAAATTAATTGAAATTTCGAATATTATACCACAAATTGTAATTAATGACAACTCCGTTGAACAACTTAACAAGCCACTTTATTTTTACTGTAAATAAAATTAACGAGAGTCACATATAACATAATAATGATATCTACATTAGCAGATGTACCCTACTGATAGTGCACTAAAAATCCTAACAATAATGTCTATCTAAATATTAAACTACATTGGTACGTACTAATTCTACTTCTTCGATCAAGCGTAAAGTCAGCAATATAATTAGGAAAGAAAAAAAGGTTTATTGACTTTCGTTGTGTATTCCTCCTCGTATCCTAAATGGCAATTTCAGGAGAGCTGTTGTTGTAGTCTGCTTTACAAACCCGTGTGCGTGCCTTAAGCAATGTCCAAAGTTATAGGTAGTGATACTTCACTCACTAATACATCAAGTACTGGTTTTCTGCGCTGAATGTAGACAACGTTTGACTAATTACATAATTATCAAAAACCCAGTAACTTTCTTGCACCATGACCCGATAAGTAGAACCCAAAATTTAAGCTTACATGCCTATTCAACTCTGTCGCAATCTGACACCAACATTCGCTCTCTGTTCCTAAAAATTATTTCTTATAGTAAAGTTCATTCACGCCTCTTCTTTTTATGACGTCACTATGACATCGAACGTTCGGCAACGAACAACAACATTCTTTTGGAAAGATACGTCCTCTCGGGTGTAGTTGTTAGAACTGCGTTTTTGAAAAGATAACTTATTATGATTAAAGTGGCTATTTTAAAATTCCTTACCCCCGTTGGTGTTTTACAGACAGAATGTTGGTATTTCCTTTGAATTCTTAAGCTGCCTGATAATGAGAAACGGATTTAAGTGGCAGTTTCTTTAACTTTGATAAAGAATCTACAGTTTCTTACAATTTAAAAAACACGACAGTTCTTACATTTTAAAGTTCATAAATACATCGCGCAAGCGCGGAAAAAGCGACGCCACGGGCGGTTGGAACGCTAATCTTTTTACAGAATTGGCGCGCCCATCTGTCAATGACGTCACCAATGCACAAATTTAATACGCCATTATCGGAAAATATAAATTTAAGACAATAGGTTATAACCGCGAACAAATTAAACAATTTGAGTACTTACATAGAAATACGACGTCCTGCGGGGTGGAGTTAAAGTTGGCTTCTGTTCAAGTTCATCAGGGCTGCTGATGGCCCTTTTAAGGCAATTAACGGGGGTTACGCCCAACGCTCTTCCAAAGCGCTCGGACCAGCTCCGGCAGTCATGGGCTCGTTCATCTAGGGTCGTGGGCTGCTCCAAGGTCGTATCCATATTCCTATATGCAGCGGAACGATAGGAACGGGTTAATCAGGCAAGAACAGACAAAGATAAGCAAGAGAAATCTACATAATAAAAATAAAGATACGATACCAAGCACGACGACTGCACTCCTCGAAGATTAAAGGCAAACAGCCACATTAAAGCGTCTCCTGGAAACACTTCTCCCACCTTTGTTCTTTCACGCGTCGGCGCGAAGTTCCCGCGCGATCTCGCGCAAACGCACTCTGACGTGACGGAAATACGCGCACCGAGTCTTTTGAATTTATGGCGCAAAACTTCCGCACATCAAAATTAACCTAAAAAATGTGTGTGGCAATTTATTGGCACGTAACAAGCTAGATAAGCGATTTTACTAATCTAAAATTGAAAACGTGTATCCATTAATTTTTATCTCTGCTAGTGTTGGATGCTGAATGGTAAAATTTGAAATGACCAATATGACACGAAGCTATTTGAATTATTTTCAAAAACGCATTCATCTCCTTCGGTGAATAAGAGAGATTAGTGTCTGCTTCTTCAACTCTTCCCAACAATACAATTGACTGAATAATAACGGTACTTTAACTGTTTGACGAATTCTCGTTCGCTTCAAAAATAGGAACTGAATTTTATTTTATGGTTGGTTGGTTCAGAATTTATTTAATAAAATTTACGGTTGCTTTAATTATTTTCATGGTATTGAATTGGGGTAGTTGTTACAATTAACTTACGTTATCGTGATTATTCACAATAATGTTACAAAAGTTAAAGTTGGCGATCTCCTTTTTTCTTATAAAATGTAAGACTATTAAACTCGCGTATCTTATCTTTATTTTATCGCTTTCCTGATTAGAGCGTTCTTTGTATTGGAGCGTTTATTCATTTATTCATAAAGAAAATTCTGGAAGTTTTGAACAAAACTGAATATTAAAATCTACACACGGAAAATTATCTAGTCCTTAAAGATGCGTTAAACTATTTGTATCGAGGCTTCTTTAAAATGCAATAAGGCTAGTTCTAGCGAATATTTTATACACGGGAAATACGCTTTTCTTTTATGAAGATGCATTCGTAATTAGTAAAAACGCTTATTATAGCATTCTCAATGATTAATTTGTATTCTAATAAAGTAACGGATTTCAATACCTTTAAACACGGTTTAAGGTATCTCAGGAGTAATTATTTTTACATACAAGGCTGAAATGAATTTAAAAATTGAGAATCTTTTCATACTCTGCAATAAATGCAATACATGGGATTTAATGACATAACTAATAACAACTTCGTCTTATACTCATAGATGTAATAAGATAATTTTTATTTTCACTAGGTTTAAAGTGGGGCTTCTTATGTGTTAATAAAATACGCTTACATTTACACAGGGTAGAAAATTTAAATATTGGGACATTTTAATTTTTTACGTTTTCTTTTCTAGCGGGGAGGATCCATACAATTTGGGTTTCAATGATCTCTCGTGACCTTTTTATCACGCCAATATATATTTATTTATTTAACATCACAATCTAACTGACACCAGATCCAATTACAAGATTGAGTAATATCTACGTATATACATAAAAATAAGTAAATTAGAATTATATAGGAAAGGCGAGCAATGGCTGGATAAAGATAGACAGTGATAGTTAAGACGCATGATTAAATACATATAATTTTTTATGATAGGGGCAGAGGTGTGGAAAATATCAATATTGTATTGAACAAAGGCATAAATCCTACAGATTTGATAAAGAGGAGAAAATTTCAGTCCATTAGTGCGTGGAATAGGATTATAAAATGTGGAGGGATTGCGAGAGAATAGACGAGGAACAGTAAAAGAAACAAGGTATAAAAGATCCGGACAATTAAATGTGAAAAGGATATTGTAGAGAAATATCAGAGAGTGTACCAAACGTCTTACACTCAAAGACTGGATATTAAAAGTTAACGTAAGAATAGCGTTGGAATAACCAATAGGCGGGTAGAGTACAATATACCAGAGCATTAGGATTTTTACAAATCTTCTCTGTAATCGGTCAATTAGGTGTATATAAGTAACATAGTGTGTGCACCATATAATGCAGGCATACTCAAGACGAGACCGAATGTAAGCATTAAACAACAGAACAACTGTTGAGGGCTTACTAAAACAAACAGAATTGCAAATGATGAACCCCAGAGTTTTATTTGATGAGCGTATAAGATACTGAATGTGTTTAGTGAAGGTAAGCCTGCAATCAAAATAAATTCCAAGATCTTTAATACATTGGGGTGCTGTAGAATACAGCCATCGATAGAATAGTCATAAATTTGTGGGGTATGAGTTCGAGTGAAAGTCATAACATAGCATTTCTTAGCGTTCAGAGGTAATTTGTTCAGAACACAATTTCTTAAATCTGTCAAGGTTAGCTTGTAGGATCATACAGTTCCTCTGTGAGGTTATTTTAGAAAACAGTTAAGATCATCAGCATATAATAGATAATCCACGTTAAAGATGTTACCAATGTCATTGATGTAGATTATGAAAAGGAGTGGGACCAAGCATAAATCCTAGGGGGAACACCCGATGGGACATGAAATAATTTGGATAAATAACCATGGTACTCAACATATTATGATGAGCTAGATAGGATGTTATTGAAAGTATCAAATACTCAGAAAAACCAATTGTCAATGTGAGAAGGTAGCGAGGGAAAAATGGTAGGAAAATTTGGGTATGCTAGACGAAATGATAAAGAAGAAAGATTAATTGAGTTTTGCCAGGAACATAGATTAGTAACTGTAAACACCCTATTCGAACAACATGTTAGAAGAAGATATACCTGGAAAGCGCTAGGTGATAGGGCTAGATACCAAATAGATTATATTTTATTTAAACAAAGATTTAGAAACCAAGTTAAAAACTGTTGTAGTTATCCAGGGGCTGACATAGATAGCCATCATAACTTAGTTAAAATGAAGTGTAAGCTAAAATTAAAAAAATTGAGCAAGGTTAAAAGAGAGGGATGGGATCTAGGTAAGCTTAATGATAGTAGGGTAAAAGAGGAATATAAACAAGTATTAGATAATAAGATCAAAGAGATAGCTATAGGAGAGAATGTAGAAAATAGATGGAAAGAAATAAAAAGAGCTGTACAAGATACAGCAACACAGACTATAAATAAGAAAAAAATAGAAGCGAGAAAACCTTGGGTAACAAAGGAGATATTAGATTTAATAGAGAATAGAAGAAAGCTTAAACCTTTAAGAGAATTGGATAGTGAAAGTAAGCTAAAATGTTATAGAGTTAGAAATAAGATAGTACATGAATGTAGAAAAGCTAGAAATAAATGGATGTAGGAGAATTGTAAGGGAATACAAGATGATTTGAGAGTAGGTAAGACTGACAGGGCCTTTAGGGCAATTAAAAACTTTTTCGGGGAAGATAGGAAAAATATAATGGTACTAAAGATGAGAATAATGAGTCTCTAATAAATAAAGTTGAGGTAGCAGATAGATGGAAAAGATATTTAGAAGATTTATATAAGGGAAACGATATGGATGGGTTAGAGAATGACCAAGAAGAGGATGTGGAAATAGGGTTCTCAATATTAAGACAGGAATTTGATAGAGCTATTAGGGATCTTAAGTAAAGCTCCGGGGATAGACGATATACCACCAGAATTAATAAAATATGCAAGTCAGAAAACTTTAGATAGATTATATGAACTAGTAAAAGTAATATATGACACAGGTGAGGTCCCAATAAATTTCAAAAAAAATATTATTATATCCCAATCCCAAAAAAGTCAGGAGCTGATAGGTGTGAGAATTTTAAAACGGATAGTTTAACTTCCCACACTTTCAAAATACTAACAAGAATAATTAAAAATAGAGTAGAAGCTTTGAGTGAGAATTATTTAGGCGAAGACCTATATGGTTTTCGTAAAGACAGAGGGACTAGAGAACTGATACTAATGATTAGGGTAATTATCGAAAAAAAGGTTACAAAAAAATAATAAGACTCATTTCGCGTTTGTAGATTTAGAAAAAGCATTTGATAGGGTTAATTGGATTGTTATGATCAGGGTTTTGCGAAAAATAGGAATCTCACATAGGGATAGAAAAATTATTTACAGTCTATATAAAAATTAAATGTCACCATGACATAACTCACAATTAGTTAGCGGTCTGGTATGTTGGTAGCGATTCGTTGCTTAAGCCTTACCATAACATATAATTTAACACTTTTCCTTTTTTGAAGCGGATAACCAGGATATATATTTCATTTCCTTATAAATGGTAATCATGTAAACATGTTAGAGTTCTTTAACAACCATCAGGTTGCTAATATCTATGTAGAGCCAGCTGGATAGGAAAAAGATAGAAGGATATAGGAAGACCTAGACCAAACTATATTAGTCAAATTATTAGAAATTTAGGTTGTGAAGGGTATGTAGAGCTTTTTAGATTAGCACAGAATAGAAAAGAAGTTGGAGCTGCGTCAAACCGACCTTAAGTAAGGTCGAAAACAAAATGATGAATGATCATGATATAAAAACCAAAGCGTAGTAATTAGATTTGATGAAATAGAAAAGGAAGCTAAGATTAGAAATGGTGTTAGACAGGGCTGTATACTATCTCCCTTGATTTTTAATGTTTATATCGAGGAGCTTTAAACTTAGCTAGAGAGAGAGAAAAGAGATAGGTATCAGTGTAAAGGGACAGAAAATAGACATGTTACGTTTTGCAGATGATATAGTCATTATAGCAGAGGCTAGAAAAGAGTTAGGAGAGTTTTAAAATATTTTAGACGAGATACTATAGAGTAACTATAGTATGAGATTAACTCAGGAAAGATAAAGATAATGACAAGTGAGTTACAGCCTAGTTCTAAACCAAAATTAAAAATAGGTAATACCGAGTTGGAGGAGGTAGATGAATTTTGCTATTTAGGTAGTATAATTACAAAGGATGGACGTAGCAGAAGGAATATAGTAGCTAGAATGGCTTAAGCTAAAAAATGTTTTTAAAAAAGAAAGACTTACTAATAGCTAATAGTATTAGTTTAGATAATAGAAAAAGTTTCTTAAAGTCGTACGTATGGAGCGTTCTATTATACGGTAGTGAGACTTGGACAATTAAAGAGGTAGATACGAAAAGAAGTTTTTGAAACTTGGTGTTACAGGAGAATGTTAAAGATTAATTGGACAGATAGAGTAACAAATGAGGAAGTTTATAGAAGGATAGGTGAGGAACCTTGTATGTGCAAACAATTAAAGCTCAGGAGAGATAGAATGATAGGGCATCAGTTAAGACATGAGAACTATTTAGTAAGGTCTTAGATTACAGACTACCAAATAAAAATAGAGTAGGAAGACCTAGACAAAGCTATATTAGTCAAATTATTAGAGATTTAGTTTGTGAAGAGTATATAAATCTTTTTAGACTAGCTCAGAATAGAAAAGAATTTAGAGCTGCGTCAAACTGACCTTAAGTAAGTTCAAAAACAAAACAAAAAAAAATTAGTTAACTAAATGTCACCATGACATCACTTACAATTAGTTAGCGGTCTGGCATGTTGGTAACGATTCACTGTTTAAGCCTTACCATAACATATAACTTAATAAACGTCTCCATGACATAATTCACAATTAGTTAGCAGTCTGGCATGTTGGCAGCGATTCGTTGCCTAAGCCTTACCATAACATATAATTTAACACTTTTCCTTTTTTGGAAGTGATAATCAGGTATTATTTCATTTCCTTATAAATGGGAATCATGTAAACATGTTGGAGTTCTTTAACAACCATCAAGTTGCTAATTCTATGTAGAGCCAGGTATATAAGAAAAAGATAAAAGAGTATAGGAAGACCAAGATCAAGCTATTTTGGTCTAATTATTAGAAATTTAGGTTTTGAAGGGTATGCAGAACTTCTTAGATTAGCAGAGAATAGAAAAGAATTTAGAGCTGCGTCAAACCGATCTTAAGTAAGGTCGAAAACAAAATGATGGGTGGAAGTTAATTATCGATCGGACATCTGGCAACAAAGAACAAATGAAATCATGACCAATGCAGTAGTAATATATAAAGTTTCGTACATTACAAGCTCAGACAGGAAAAAAACGCTTGTCCGCTCGTTGCAAGCCAAATTTCAAGCTCAAACATGACTAAAATCAGATTTGAGTTTACACAATTCATGTTATCATGTTACGTATTCGATCGAATAAATGCTATTATTGCGTATTCTCATTTGAAAAATATATTATTGTAACGATCGTCTTACGAGAGAATTCTCGAATTCGGTTCTCTCGTCTCAGAGTAAAAGTAAAATAATATGTTAAGGGCTCTTCTCCATTTCGAATGGACCTGCACCTTGCCGAAGTTCTAGATTACTAGAACAAGTGAAATGGCTTGCGTGTTCTAATGAGCTAAAGAGCAAAAATACAGGTTCAACCAAAGTAGTAGGGTCGTTAGTGAGGAACCAGATTAAGACAGGTCCCCGAAAGAGGGCAGCGGCTCTTTCGGTACTTAGATTAGCAGAGACCATAGGGGTCGGTATGGCAGTCTAAGACACAATACCGCGATGTGGAAGGCAACGGGAAACCACCACATTATCTCCCAAGTACACATCGTACCTAAATTATAATAAAATGATGACATTCTCTGGGGTAAAAGATTCCGGAGTTAAAATAGTCCCACATTCGGACCTCCGGGAGGGGACTACTTCGGAGAATGCGATCGGAAAGTTAAAAATAAGAGTCGGGAACATTTTGCGAGTCGGAGCGTGGAATGTTAGAACTATGAAGCAAGTAGGTAAGCTAGAGAACCTAAAAATCGAAATGAATAGGTTATCATTACACATAGTAGGGATCAGCGAAGTTCGGTGGCCAGAGGCAGGGGATATTTGGAGTGGAGACTTCAGGGTAATTCATACAGGAGCCGAGGAAGGAAATTTGGGTGTGAGGATAGTTATGCGAAAAAAGATAGAAGACTGTGTAGAAAATTACTTACAAAAGAATGAAAGAGTACTCATGGTTAGATTAGAATCTAAACCAGTAAACACAGTAATAATACAAGTATACATGCCCACCTCTAGCTACAGTGACGAAGAGGTAGAAGCAATCTACAAAGATATCGAAGACATATTAAGACACGTAAAAGGACATGAAAATTTAATAATTACGGGGGATTTTAATGCAGTGGTTGGTGAGGGTAGGGAAAGAGCGATAGTAGGTTTATTTGGTTTAGGCACTAGAAACGACAGAGGAAATAGGCTGATAGAATTTTGCGACAAGAACAATTTAATCATTACAAACACATTATTTCAACATCATACTAGAAGACGATATACGTGGAAGATGCCAGGAGATATAGGAAGATATCGAATAGATTACATTCTTGTTAGACAACGGTTTAGGAATCAAGTAAGACTGTAGAAGCTACCCAGAAGCAGATATAGACAATGACCACAACATCGTAATTATGAAGGCCGCACTTAAATTTAAAAATATGAAAAAAAGAAACGGAAAAAAGCACTTGGACCTACAGAAACTAAAAGAGAAAGATATTCAAGAAAGATTCGAAAACAGGTCAAATGAATTGCTCAAAGATATCGGGAAAATATCTGATACTAAGGAAGTAGAAACAGAATGGAATAACATTAAATCCAGCCTCGACATAGCGGCCAGAGATAATCTGGGGTATACACAAAAAGTAAATAAGAAACCATGGATAACAAAGGATATCCTGAATTTAATAGAAGAAAGACGAAAATACAAAAAGAAATCAGACGAAACAGGAAAACAGAGATACAAAGCCATAAAATGGGAAATTATTCGAAAATGCAGGAAAGCTAAAGAACAATGGATTGATGAAAAGTGCAAAGAGGTACAAACTAAGATGGAAGTAGGAAAGACAGATGAAGCATACAAACTAATTAGAATCAATTTTAGGGATATAGAACCATATAGCAAAAATATAAGGGACACGGGAGGAAATGTCATTATAGAAAATGCCGAGAGAAAGTGAGTAGATGGCAAGAATATATAGGGAATTTATATGCAGTAGAAGAACTAACTGCATTAGAAAAGGAATCAGACATTGAAAATGATGACTTGGGATATCCTATACTTAGAGATGAATTTGAAATAGCATTAAAGGGTCTGAAAAATGGTAAGGCGCCGGGTACAGATAAGGTGCAAGCGGAGACTCTAAAAGCCGCTGGTCAAGCAGTAACAGAACGTCTATTCCAACTTGTAAGCTATATGTATGAGACAGGCGAGATACCCAAAGATTTCAAACATAACATCATAGTAACTATACCAAAAAAGAAAGGCGCAGATAGATGTAAAATTTTCGAACAATAAGCTTGACAGCACACGTATCAAAAATATTAACTAGAATTGTACAAAGACGAATGGAAAAACGGGCTGAAGAAATACTAGGAGAAGACCAATTTGGGTTTAGCCGAAACAGGGGAACACGGGAGGCTATCTTAGCTCTGAGGGTGATAATGGAGAAAACAATAGAAAAAGGGGAAAGCGTGTATATAGGGTCTGTA
Source organism: Platerodrilus igneus (assembly GCA_036346225.1). Taxonomy (NCBI): domain Eukaryota; kingdom Metazoa; phylum Arthropoda; class Insecta; order Coleoptera; family Lycidae; genus Platerodrilus; species Platerodrilus igneus. Next base: position 3,402,432 of record JARFIW010001436.1, on the reverse strand, counting down.
GATCTGGAAAAAGCATTTGACAATGTAAAATGGAAAAAAATGTTCGAAATACTCAAAAAGATTGGAATGAGTTATAGGGATAGACGGATAGTATATAGCTTATACAAAGAGCAAACAGGAGTAATAGAATTAGAGCAGGAGCGTAAAGAAGTAAACATCAGGAAAGGGGTAAGACAGGGATGTTCCCTATCCTCACTAATTTTTAACTTGTACATTGAGGAGGCAACGAATACTGTCAAATGCAGGAAGACATTTCGTATTACTATGCAGGGACAAAAAATTGATATGCTTAGATTTGCAGATGATATAGCGGTATTAGTTAAGACATGAGGGACTATTTAGTAAAGTCTTAGATTATAAACTACCAAATAAAAATAGAGTAGGAAGGCCTAGACAAAGCTATATTAGTCAAATTATTAGAGATTTAGGTTGTGAAGGGTATGCAGACCTTTTTAGACTAGCTCAGAATAGAAAAGAATTTAGAGCTGTGTCAAACCAACTTTAAGTAAGTTCGAAAACAAAACAAAAAAAAAATCAGTTAACTAAATGTCACCAGGACATAACTCACAATTAGTTAGCGGTCTGGCATGTTGGTAGCGTTTCGTTGCTTAAGCCTTACCATAACATATAATTTAACACTTTTCCTTTTTGAAGCGTATAACCAGGTTATATTTCATTTCCTTGTAAATGGTAATCATGTATACATGTTAGAGTTCTTTAACAACCATCAGGTTGCTAATATCTATGTAGAGTCAGCTGGATAGGAAAAAGATAGAAGGATTTAGGAAGACCTAGACCAAACTATATTAGTCAAATTATTAGAAATTTAGGTTGTGAAGGGTATGTAGAGCTTTTTAGATTAGCACAGAATAGAAAAGAAGTTAGAGCTGCGTCAAACCGACCTTAAGTAAGGTCGAAAACAAAATGATGATGATGATAGCGGTATTAGCATCTAGCAAAGAAGAGTTAGAAGCTGCTCTCAATGAAATGGAAACGGTTCTAACAGAGAGATATGGTATGAAAATTAACAAAAGTAAAACTAAAGTACTAGTATGCAAAGAAGGGAAAAATAAATCAAAAACAAGAATACAAATATGTAACACGAACTTACAAGAGGTTAAGGATTTCTGCTATCTAGGAAGCCAAATAACGCAAGATGGGAAAAGCACAAAAGATATAAAACAAAGATTAGCACAAGGTCGTGCTACATTTAACAAGAAAAAGCAACTACTGTGCTCAAAGACCACAAACATAGAAACAAGGAAAAGATTGCTCAAAACATATGTGTGGAGCACAGCACTGTATGGCTGTGAAGCCTGGACAGTGGAAGAAGTGGACAAGAAAAAGGTAGAAGCCTTTGAAATGTGGTGCTACAGACGTATGATGAAGATATCATGGACAGACAAAGTTAAGAACGAAGAGGTACTAAAAATGGTAGGGGAAGAAAGAAATATGTGCAAAACGGTAAAAAATAGGAGAGATAGGATGATAGGCCACATACTACGGCATGAAGGAATAGTGCAGAATATACTAGAAGCAGAGATAGGAAAAAAGAGAAGAAGAGGTAGACCTAGGTTAGACTACTGCACACAGATAGTGAAAGATGTAGGCTGTAGGAGTTTCAGGGAAATGTGTAGGCTAGCTCAGAAGAGAAATCAATGGAGGTACGCATCCAACCAGTCCCAAGATGGATAAATTAATGATGAAGAAAGTAGCTGCACTTAAACATGATATGTATTATAAGCAACTACAAGCATTGGAAGGGCAATATTCTCGAATAATGGTAATTGCGTGAAAGCATTTACTGGAAAACTATTATTTCGGCAAATGTCTAAGTGTTGGGGGATCTTGGCAGCCACAAGTTGCTTAACCCCCTTCAATAAATCTCTGTGAAATAGGGCATAATATTAGAAAACAATATAAGGGGAACCGAGCTGTATTGCTGTGTGAGAATTTCAGGGAACCATGTAGGTTAGTTTAGAAAAGAAATAAGTGCAGGTACATGTCCAACCAGTTTTGAGACGGGAAACCCATTGACGAAAAAATAAGTGCAGACAAATCTGATGATTATTATAAACGACTAGTTGTTTGTTGTGAAATATCTGCAACTAATGTTGACTGTGCGAAAAGACATATTGGAAAAATATTAAATCAGTAAATGTTCAAGTGCTGGGGGAACTTGGCAGCTACAGGCTGCTTACCCCCCTTCGCAACCACTGAATGTCGGAGAAATAGGGTATATAATTGTAAAACAATAGAAGGTGACCAAACTGCATCTAACAAGAAAGAACAGCGCCTATGATGAAAGACAACAAACATAGAACAAAAAGTTGTTGAAAGCGTATGTGTGGAGCACAGCACAGACAGTATGCCTACGAAATACGAGTAGTCTGAAAAGCAGACAGAAGAACAGTAGCGGCCTTTTGAAATGCCGTGCTTCAGATGTTTGAGGATGGACAGACAAAGGTAATAACAAATAGGTTATAGAAACAGTAAGGGAACAAGGATATCTTTGGGAAAAAAATATGAGAAATAGAAGGGCAGAATACGTTCTAAGGCATTTTTGGGGAATAGTATGGGATATATGACAAGCAGAGATAGGAAAAAAGAGGCGAATGTAGACCTAGATCAGATAGTGATAGATGCAGACTGTGCAAATTTCGGGGAAATCTGTAGGTTAGTTCAGAATAGGAAACAATGATGGTACGCATCTAACCAGTTTCAGGACTGAAGACCCAATGATGATAATGATGAAGGGCTCTTCTGTGTAGTCAGTAATCGCCCCCACCCGTTTATTGTGGTAGGGTCAGTTCACGAGTGGTTCACTCGTTTGTTAGGGAGAAATAGACCAGAGCTTCGTGAACTTTGTAGCAATCAAGTGTTATACTTCACTCCACATGTATCATGTACTAATAATTATAAGTGCAGTTCTCAGTAATAAAAGGCTTAACCTGTTACAAGTTCAAGTTTTATTACTTAATCCAAGTCAAACATAATTTGAATCATAAGCATCATACTACAGTCCATTCTATCTTCATTCGGAAGAAATTTTATTTTGACAATTTTGTTTGTTGCTTTATCTTTTTTTTTTACTTTTGAGTTTTGAGGCTTTTCGGCGCCGTACCGTCGTGCACCCACGACTTTGCCCTTATGTACGGCGCGGACCTGTACACACTAGACAAGATGTAAAAAATGCAAACAGAAGCTGTCCTAAAACACTCCCTTGAGGAACACCTTGTCAGAACAACTTCAGGAGATACTTGATTATTTATATGTACAACGTGTGTTTTGTTATACAGATGGCTTGCAAACCATTAAATTAGATTTTTTCCTTTCTAACAACCTAAACTACATCAGCTCTAAGTAAAACTCCAGACTTCCAGCAACGGCCAAGCTCCATACATTTATGGAAGGCTATTAATACTTATATGTAGAAAGGTAATTATCAAATCGAACAAACATTCCAGGTTATTTTTGTTGGTATTCCCCCATAAATTATGCAAGGCCCATATCTACGATTTGCAATGATAATTATTTTTATTTTGTAACATTTCACAGAGAAAATAACAAACAAACAACTATACATTTGAATTGTTTCTATGTTCTAAAACGTAAAATACTTCGTGCAAATTTTCTTGAGGAGGGAAGGTTCCCATAATTGAAGCTGCATTTCCTCGTTGAATGGTGATACCTATTCTTTGAACCAAATACTGTTTCGACCTAGGTTCTCCAGTGTGCAATGCTAATATTCTGTTCACGAACTGAATAGCTTCTTCACACCAAGTTCTCATTATTTCTACTGCGAAAGGAAGGAAGTGCATATTTTGTTCCAAAACTGATGAGTATTTCCTTACTTTCCCAGAAGCAGCTATTCTTGCAGCATATCCCGACTCTAATGATGAATGTGGTAGGTGAGAAGGTGCAAGTGTGCCAGAGCAGGTAGCGTCCCATACTAGACTTTTGCCCTGTGTCCAAGGAATCAAGGTCGTTCCATCTACTCGCTTTCCATCATCTCTGAACAATCCGCAAGGCTCAAGTCGACGAGATCTTTGCGAAGGTGAGGGCCCTGGACAAGATGTTATTAAGTTCCTGATGTCTTGAGTACCGTCCTACGCATTTGGCACAGCTTAGTCCATGATGTCCTGATGAATCAACTTCTAGGCCGCAGACACAAATATGTGGTTCACAAATTTTGCATCCGAGTCTAAGAGCCATTGCTATTCGAAATGCATTTTTTCTACCAGTGTGCCGACTGTCTTGGATGGAATGATGTTTAGCCACGCATTAGCTTCAGGATTTTGTAAAGCTAGAGTTATAGCCTTATGCACAGGTGTGGTCGGTTTACTCTTCTCAAAAATGTTATTAATGATAACATTATCCCATGATCGCCGGAAAGAGGGAGCATTGGGTATCTCCGAGTCAGGGGTCAACTTCGTCCATTCATTTATTGCTTCTTCATAGAAATTGTTCTGGGGCCTGTCGGAGTCATCTAAACTTAACATCAAATTGACAAGCTTGCTGACACTAAAGGAAGAAGAGAGAAAGGCAGGAAAACAGATGTCTTTGCATCTCCGAACTCCAAGTCCTCCCAGTCGCATTGGCAGAGAAGCCTTTTTAGACAGTTCAGGTGATAGAGGTGAATTCAGTAAAAATTCCAGAGTGTCCTTAATGTTTTCATCTATCCTTTCCAATACATCATGGCAAAACCATGCAGGAGTAGTACGAAGAAGATACGTCAATTTTGGAACTGCAAAACAGTGACGGAGAAGGTAGTAGGATATGTGAAAGTTCTTGAGTTCCTTAATTTGAGAAAATAAAAGCATCATTTCACCCCGCTTGTTCTCCAAAGAATCTTCAAACAAAGATTCCGCGATCGGTGATCCCAGTAGAGAAAAGCTGTAAACAATTTTGATTCCCGGTGATATCTGTCGAAATGCCGAGATAGAATTCTCGTTTGGTTCGCCACAGAAATAAAGCTCACATTTGTCTGAGTTGATTTGCAATCCGATTGATTTACATCTGTCAATAAGTAATTTGAAGTCTTCAAGAACTATATCGTGATCACCAGCTAGCAGTCCATCATCCAGATAAAAGCATACGAGCTCGGATAACAATGACTCCACAACAGGATGAATGGCGAGGCAAAAAAGGAGCGGTCCAGTTGGGTCCCCTTGCTAGCAACCGAAAGCTGACGGGATAGTCCATTCTCCAAAAAAAAAGACGTGATTCTATTGAATAAGCTTGCCATAGGAAAGCATATAGCTTTGGTGTTAACTTTGATACTTCAGCAAGCATCGCGTCACGATGAACAGTGTTAAACGCATTAGCAAAGTCAATCTTCAGTATTATTTTTAAAGATCCTACGTTTCGTTGCATATCTAACTGCTTAGGACGAAGATATGTTCCCATTTCTTTTGTAACAGCAGAGCAGGCAATTTTAGCCACCAAAAGGCGCAAAGTATTCCCCACTGTGATAGACCGTACACCGCCGTTTTTTTTAATTCAATGCGCAAAGACTGGCTCCGTAAAAAATTGGAAGAATTTCTCCTTTGATTTTCCCGGCAAGTACAAAGTTAGAAAATTTCGTAAGTGCATTTAATATTCGGTTAGACGCCCCTCCGTTTCCTTTGTTAATCATATCTTTTAAATGTTGGGGTCTGAGCCCGTCAATTCCACCACTGGAACCATTTGGAAAGCTGAGTATGGCTCTCTGTACTTCGTCCACCGACACAACTACAGATTCTTGACTACTGGTAGGTTCAGAGAACGACAACTCTTGAGTGGGCGATGGGTGTTTCAAGACAAGCTTCAAGTACGTATCTTGTGTCATAGGTGCAATTGCTTCTTGAGACGATAATATTTTGACGGCTCCTCTGATATTCCCTTCGGTAATTTTAGAGTCTACACGTCTTGACAAAGACGTAGGTTTTGTCGTAATTGTTGAAAAATTTTCATGCCCGTTAATGTTCGCCTTGACTAATGTAGTGAGAGATTTGTTTTTGCAGAACTGGGGCACGCTGAGAATTGAAAATCCAAAGATAAACAAAGCTCTCCTGGAAGTAACGTTGTTTTTCTCTACGCAGGTTTCCAGTATTTTTGCGAATTTACTTGCTGCGCCAAATCTGGCCCCTTTAGGAATCCTTTTGAGAACTTTGATGGTCCTCTTCCTCTGAGAAAGCTCGAAAGATAAATCTTCAGTCGAGTTCAAGCTCGGTGCTGGCGATGTCAGAAAAGTGGTGACCCCATCGTTGGCTTCCAAACGTTTTTTCCTATGTGGATCGGTAGACCTTTATCAGTATAGAGCTTGTTACAGTATGGGCAAGGAATTTTTTGTGAGTGGTTGATGTTCTCCGCAGTGCAGTTGTTGCAAAACCAGGGATCATTCCCCAGTCCCTGGCTTTTTTATCATCTAGGTTATCACAAGACGAGTGGAACCAATTTAGACATCGGTCAAATGAAATTCATACTTCTGAAGGATTGTCGTTATTCCCACATGGACATAGTGTAGGGTTCTCCATAACACGACGGACGTTTGTTGTAATTCGAAATTCCGTAATAATTCTTGCAATTGCAATTCTTTGGGACAGAAGCTAGGTCCCGGTAACATGGTAATTGTAATGACTCGGTATCAGCTATTGAGACACACTTGGACTTTGTCAAACGTTAGTCTAGATTATCATAAGACGATTTTCTTGTTCTAAAATATATACATCTTGCAGTTTTTCAAACAAAGCAATAATATTCTCTTTACTGTTAAATACTATACATATTACAATGTAAATTAATACAAATTTGGTTGATGTACATACATTCTTTTATCTGTATTTTTTACGTGCTCCTTTAGCATTTGCATTACTTCATGTTCGTGTTCTTTTGGAGTACTTTTTAAACCAGTTGCCCAATAATACAAGTCCCAATCATTTGATGGTGAGTTAATTAGTCTAATAAAAATCTTGAAAGTGCTATGCAAAATATATTAATCAAATAAAACTTACGTATCGTATAATTTTAACTGATTTTCATCCATAGACGGTAAATGTTTAGCAGCAAAACTGCTTAACAATATCCCATTTTCTAACATTCCTCTTTTACGAGACTGATACAGAAGTCTAAAATTTCAACATGCAGACATTAAATAAGTACGAGTAAAAAGAAATTGGCGTGTCTATAAATATAACAAATACCTTGCTTTAAGTTTTTGGATACCCTCGCCTTGCCTAAGCCTAAAAGATGTAATCGATGATTCTTCAGGATAATCTACTACAGGGTGCTCCTGTTTCTGATTTGAAAAAATTCTGCTTGAATGAGATACCGATCGAATTTCAGGCCTAAGAAAAATCTAGAAAAATCGAGGGTTATAAATGTTTCTTCTTGTTATTTAATAAACCCTTACAGATTTGGGTATAACCATAGAAATTCTATTCATTGTAGTAATTTAAAAAAATATTGTACTTGTAAATTATAAATTTAGGCAGAATATAAACAGGGGTGAAAGTTTAAAAACAAAACAAAGTTTGACAGTTCAATAGACCTGTTGCCAATTAACTAGACCACTAAAATCGTATTACAATTAACTATTTAAAGTTACTCGCTTGATGACGCCAACCAAATTGACCAATAGTTAAAATATCTTTGATCAGCAATATCGTCGTTTTACTTTTTTATTTTGACGATTGTTCGCGATTATTAGCAACCGTAAATACACAAAAACTTGCATATTGCTTGTATAATATCTTTTTATCATAGTTATATTTGACTTAAGTTACAAACTAGTAATTCATTGATCAGAAAACTATCTATAGTACCATTTCTATAATTAATATTAATAGCAATTTTTGAATCACTGTGGTAAACGTAGAATAAATTATGGCTTTTATCAAAATTTTTTATAGACAAAAAAGAAATAAATGCATATGAAGTTTATTTTATTAATATTCAGAGAATGACACTTTTCTCTTAGAAAACAACTTGACTAATAGTATTAGACAGTTTGAGATACTTGCAGATATAAGGTGATTGACGTGTTGACAGCCAATTAAATAAGTTTATACTTTTTATTGGACTGTGTAATTTATAGAATTTCTAAAGCCGTCAGACACGATTAATTAGTCAAATTTAGATGATCTATTATACTAATGGTGCTTTATAGTTTTGAATGGCGATTTTACCTTGAAATTAACTAAAACTTAGGAATTCTATAAATCCCAAACAATACTAGTTAAGTTTATACGACATATACATAGCGTGAAACGGTTAATTTTAATGCGTTGGTTGCTCAACCGCTTCATCGGGCGATAAAAATCCGTTGTCCACGTAGTTTATGTTTAATTACTGGAAACCAGAAGAAGTTATTGGATGTCAAGTCGGGCTATAAGGCGGATGACCCATCAACTCGATCTTTTGTGCGTCCAAATACTCGATTGTTGCATGTGATGTGTGTGAGCTCGCATTGTCATGATGCAAAATGATTCGTCGTTTAGGGTTGGTTTCTCTTAATATACCGAAAACTTCAGGCAACCAAATGGTCGTGTACTACGCTGAATTAACGATCTTTTGATTTTCGAGAGCAACAGTTTCCACAGAACCGGTTTTCGTGAAGAAACACGCCACCATTTGCTTCTTAACGCTTCGAGAACGAACAATTTCTGTTGTCTTTGCTTCACATTGAAACACAAACTGCCGACTGGCCTTTTTTTCTGGCTCGTACGCATAAATTCACGACTCGTTACCTGTGACGATGTTGTATGCCGCTTTGGATGAACCACAGTTGTATTTTAAAATCATTTTACGGCACCAATCGACACGAGTATTTTTTTGAGCATCTGTTAAAAATGTAGAATCCAACCCGCACACACCTTCCGAACACCTAAATGTTAGTGCAAATCTTATGCATGCTGGTCATACTAATGCTTAAACATCTCTCGATTTCTTGATATGTCACATGACGATCTTCTTCAATTAGTTTTCGCACAGTATCGATATTTTCCGGCACAACGACTGTTTTTGGACGACCTTCTTTAACTTCGTCCGTGAGCGAACTACGTCCACGTTTGAATTCAATGTATCAGCGATATGCACTGACTGTGGATGGCGCTTCATCGCTAAAAGTTGAATTCAGTTGATTGATGCATTGTTCTTGAGTTAGACTACGTTGAAAGTCATAATAAATCATAGCTCAATAATTCCATATTTTGACTGAGATGAAATTTTAAACACTGTAAAAAACACAAATAGTGCTCGCACGTCAAAACGTTCTGAGTACCTATAACCTCAAAAATGTCAAACTTTACTATGGCAATTTTAGATTTCACCTGGCAATACCAGTGTTGCCAGTCCTCAATACATAGATAGTATCCCTCGTATACGTAAGCTCCAACGAGTTAAACGTCCCGTAGGTTGGTTTAAGTTATTTGACCAAGTACGAGCAGCACAATCGGTTATAACAGTAAAAGTAGTACCTTCTACATATCCTTTGAATTTTTCAATATCAAATTTAACACCTGGATTGTCTTTCGGCAGAGGAATATTTTTGTTCGGCTGGAGTTAAAGCTTGGCTTGTATAAGCGATATGATGTTCTTAACCATTATGTTCTGGAAATAGTACCACCTAATCCATTGTCTGAACCATCAGTCTGGAATATTTCATTAAGATCTGGCGAGATTAAAAAGTGCCGAAGTAATTATCTTTATAATTTCTTTAAATCTGAATTTAATTCAACAGATTCGCTTTTTTTATTCTTTATTAAGGAAGTAATGGGGGTAGAGATTGTAAAAAGATTAGGTAGAAAAATGCGATAACTAACTGAGCATATCAATTAAACGTTTGATTTCTCTGACATTTTCAGGTGTTTTGAATTTAATTATACTGTTATTGTTCGAGTAGGCGACGTCTGAAAGCATAAAAGCTTGACTGGATTATTTGTTTCATTAGTATAAGCAAAATTAATTATAAGTTTCATAAATACATAAAAATAAAAGTAAAATAGTTAAAATTGAATGATTTTAACAGTTTGAAGCAGTTCGGATGTCTTCGGTAATCTTTGGAATTCTTCGAAAGGCTTCGAGGTTGCTTATGGAACCAAAATAAACTCAAACACTTATTGAATGAATGTATATAGTAGTCTTCGGAACTCTTTGGAAGGCTTCGGAATTTGCTTAACAGGCCCAGTGAGAACTTGAAGAACGATAGTTAGAAAATATTTACAGTTTGAAGAGGTCCAGACGTCTTCGGCGGTCTTCGGAACTCTTCGGAAGGCCTCGTGTTTTATTTATGGGGCAACGTTATGTTACAAAGAATTATGATATGAAATTAAAACTACGAATTGAACATATATACAAGCATAGAAAAGTTCAGAAGCCTTCGGTTGTCTTCGGAACTCTTTGCAAGGGTTCGGAATTTATTCGTGAGGCCTAGTAAGAACTTGAACAGCGATAGTTAGAAAATATTTCCAGTTTGAAGAGGTTCAGACGTCTTCGGCGGTCTTCGGAACTCTTCGGAAGGCTTCGTGTTTTACTGGTGGGACAACGTGAAGTTACAAAGAATTATGATATAAAATTAAAAATCACTAATTGAACATATATACAAGCATAGAGGGGTTCAGAAGTCTTCAGTTGTCTTTGGAACTCTTCGGAAGGCTTTGTGGTAGTGGTGCCATAAGCCCCGTTTAGTGCATCGTCGTTGAACTATACGGGGGTGTTGCTTCGGAGGTAGAGTTGACAGACGCAAACACAATAACGACTTGTCGGTGATGGATGGAACGGAGCTTAATGTTACCCTATATCAAAGTACACGTGCTGAACATAGAACAAAGGCCTAGTTAATCGGGATCTCCAACTCATTTTTTGTGCTACCCTAAAAGTAGCAAATCTATTGGATGCCCATTCCACTAACCTTTTTTCGACATACCTTGCATAGGATAAGAAAGCATATAAATAGATTGCGAATCCAGCAGAATTCAGTACACTTACTGTTCACCATAGCCTAAGAACTCAACTACAATGCTCACCATAGCCTGTAAACCACCTCAGCAAGCTGTACTCCCCACAGCCTGCTTAATTTCGACCAGTTACGCTGCTCGTCGCCGCACCTGGGGCACGTCGCCATAGTTTAGCACGGTAAACCACGTAATAGCAGTGCTCCTCTTTTATATCGCCGTAAACGCGGTATATGCGACACAAAAGACAGTTGGTAACGATAATCCATAATGTGGAAGTTAGCGCGCCCATCTGTCAATGACGTCACACAATATGCAAATTATTACACGTAAATTTCAAATTTCTAAAATATATTATAAAAACCCACACGGGAACTTACGTGAATATGTAAAGCGTCTCACAGAATTGCTTCCTGATGGCGGCTGCGGGCTTCCTTCAGGATTATTTCATGATGGTTCTCGGGTCGTGGATTTTCTACCAGGTTGTATCCAGATTTAAATCTTCTTCCTATGTAGCGGGAACGACGGAAACGGGTTTATAAGGAACGATAATCAAAGATAACAAAGAAAAAGGGATCTACATAATTAAAAGATAAGATACGATACCAGACCAACCACACTTCTTGACGCTTCAAAGGCAAGTCCAGGCGTCTCCCGAAAATTTCCCACTTTTCTTCTCCGCCACACGCGTCGGCGCGAAGTCTCGCGCAACCACTTCTGGAGTGACGGAAATACGCGCAACAAGTCTTTCAAATTTATAGCGCAAAATTCCCGCATATTAAAACTATATTAAAAAATGTCTAGTGCCGATTTTCGGCACATAACACCTCATAGCTTGCTTATTATCTGACCAGTTACGCTGCCCGACGCCGCATTAATTCTTTATAACTCAACATTGTCCCACAGGTAGAACACGAAGCCGCCCGAAGACCGTCAAAGACGTCTGGACTTCTTCAAACCATAATTACTTTCTAATTATCGTTATTCACGTTCTACTCAGCCTCACAAGTAAACCCCGAGGCCTTCCGAAGAATTCCGAAGCCCACCGAAGACTTCTAAACTTCCTTAGTATTGTATATGTGTTCAATGTACCGTTCCTGTGTACATATTCTAATTCTTTATAACTCAATGTTGTCCCACCTGTAGAACACAAATTCTTCCGAAGAGTCCCGAAGACCGCCGAAGACGTCTGGCTCTTTTTAAACTATGAAAAACTTTCTAATTATCATTATTCACGTTCTACTCAGCCTCACAAGTAAATCCCAAGGATTTCCGAAGAATCCCGAAGCCTACCGAAGACTTCTGAACCTCTTAATATTGTATAAATATTTAATGTATATTCTTTTTTTAATTTTTATTTATTCTAACATTACAATTAGTCTGCTACCTAAAAATTACAGCAAACCTGTTACTCCTAAGAAATCTAACAGAATTATTTGCTACCTTAAGTTATATTGGTTAGTCTTATATTATTTGCGTTTGGAAATACTCGTGTGTGTGTTTGTGGCTGTGCGCGCGTGTGGGTGCGTGAGTGTGTGTGTGTGTGTGTGTGTGTGTTTGTGTGTGTGTGTGTGTGTGTTTCTGTCAGTGGTAATGTCCTTGGGACTGCTTTCCTTACCAGCTTCCGACCGGAAATTAGAAACCGAGAAGTTCGCATTCCTGTACGTGTCCTGGCCGTCGGCAGCCGAAATCCAGGGGAAATCCACGTACAGTCTCTGGTGTATGTGTATGTGTGCGCGTGTGTGTATGTATCTGTGTCATATGCGTGTGCGTGCAGGTACGTGTACGTGCGTGTTTGTGTGTGTTTTGGTGTGTGTATGTGTGTGTTTTGTCGTGCCGGTGTGTTATAATGGTGTGTGTGTGTTTAATGTTTTTATGTTTGTGTGTGCTTATGTCTGTGGTGAGGTCCTTGGAACTGCTTCCCTCTCCCGGTTTCCAACCACCGGTAGCCGGAAATCAGAAACCAAGAAGTATGCATTCCTGTACGTGTCCTGGCCATCGGCAGCCGTAAACCAGGGAGGCCAAGTACAGTCTCTGTCGTGTGTGTGTGCTTGTGCGTGTTTGTGTGTATTTTGTCGTGCTGATGTGTTGTAATTATGTTGTCAGAATATTTCTCCTGTAGTAATTTTTAGTTGCGCTACAACATTGGAAATATAAATATTACGTTACTGAAGCTAGGGTTAGATTTTTTAAAGCAATTACGAATATGGTTAGTATTTTCTCTTGTTTATTTTAGTTAGTTGTATTTTTTGGTTAGATGGTTAGTATTGAGTCCTTATTCTACTAATGTTAGTATTCTAATGCTAATAAGGGTTCTGGGGGAAACTTGTGTTTGAGGTACGTTTGCCGCACTTTTGCCGTTTTCACTATTTTCACTTTGTTTTCACTGGTATCACTCCCGGTCATCAGGATTCACGAGCCTTGTGTGTATATCATTACTCTTTATAACTTCACGTTGTTCCACAAGTAAACCGCGAAACCTTCCGAAAAGTCCCGAAGACCGCCGAAGACGTCTAGACCTCTTCAAACTATAAATACTTTCTTATTTTCGTTATTCAAGCTGTTACTCAGCCTCACAAGCAAAACCCGAAGCCTTCCGAAGAATTCCGAAGCTTACCAAATACTTCTGAATTCCTTAATATTGTATATGTGTTCAGTGTATAGTTTTTGTATTCAGAGCATAATTCTTTATAACTTCACGTTGTTCCACAAGTAAAACACAAAGCCCTCCAAAGACCTCCGAAGATGTCTGAACCTCTTCAAACGATAGATACTCTCTTATTACCGTTATTCAAGCTCTCACTCAGTCCCACCAAAAAATTCCGAGGCCTTCCAAAGGATTCCAAAGACTGCCGAAGACCTTTGGACCTGTTCGAACTGTGTATATATTTGTTACTTAGTATTCAAGTTTCTACTTGGTTCTACGAGCAACCACGAAGCCTTCCAAAGATTACCGAAGATTGCCAAAGACTTCCGAAGTGCTTCAAACTGCATAAACTGTTAATTTTGATTTTTTACTTGTATATTTGTATACTTATAAACTTTCTTTTACTTTTTTTGCTAAACATTAAACGTAACAGTGCTAAGTTGTTACGTGCCAAAGTGGCACTAAACATTTTTTTAGCTTAATTTGACGTGCGGAAGGTTTGCGCCACAAATTCAAAAGACTTGGCGTATATTTTCGTCACGCCAGAGGGCGTTTGCGCGAGATCGCGCGGGAACTTCGCGCCGACGCGTGAAAGAACAAAAGTGGGAGAAGTGTTTCCGTGAGACGCTTTAACGTAGCTTTTTTCCTTGGATCTTCGTGAAGAGCGGTTTGGTCAGGTATCGTATCGTGCCTTATCTTTATTTATGTAGATATCCTTGCCTGATTATCTTTGTTTGTCGCCCTTATACCTGTTCCCGTCTTTCCCTACATAGGTAGAGGTAATTTGTAGCCGTTGGCTGAACCGCATTCCACGCCGGAGCACCATCTTTAAACACTCCGGAGTGGAGCCCTGAGATCCAGTCGAAGCTATTTAGATGGACGTAGGCGTACCCTCCGTTAATTGCCTTAAAAGGGCCATCAGTAGCCCTGATGGACTTCAACAGAAGCCAACTTTAACTCAGGGACATATTCATGTGAGTATTTCGCTGTTATAACCTATTGTCTTAAATTTATATATTTTCCGTCAATTGCGTATTTAATTCGTTATTGGTGACGTCATTGACAGATGGGTGCGCCGAAATCTGTACAAAGATTAGCGGTACCAACCGACCGTGGCGTTGCTTTTTCCGCGCTTGCGCGATGTATTTATGAACTTTTAAGTGTAAGAATTGGCTCATTTTTAAATTGTAAGAAAGTCTACATACTTTCAGACGCCGTTCACTCCTACGATAACATTAACGCCGATACGTAGTTTGTTAACTATTGATTGATGATTTATAGTCACGTGCCCTAGGTACTGCGGCGGACAGCGTCATCGTCGGAGAATACGCAGGCTATGGAGAGCACTGCAAGCTGTAGTACAGCAGCCTATGGAGAGCACTGCTCGCTGGAGGTTTTGCAGGCTATGAGTAGCACTGCCTTAGGCTATGGCGAGCACTAACGAATGTCTTTCGAAAAATTTGCAATTATGTTTATACATTTCCATTTCCTTTGCTTACTATGTTGAAAAGCGTTAATAATGTCTTTAACCGATGAAATTGTGTGTTTCAATTTTTGAGTGTAATAGAATCTCCAAATTTTGTTTGACCAATGAGCGTGGTGATTTTTGGGTACCACAAAAAATGAGTTGGAATTTCTTGCGATCCTTTGGTTTGTTCTGTTTTCAGCTCGTGTACTTTGATCTAGTCAACTGGAATTCTTTAGTCTGTTCTGTGTTCAGCTCGGGCGTGGTGATATAGTCAACAATACTATCAACTTTAGATGGATTAATGCGAAGTCCAGATCCATCTACAATAAAACCAAGAAATGAGAGAAGAAGCACAAAGAATTTTTTTAAAATTTACTTTGAATACTGCAATATTAAGACGTTCATAAACTTCGTTTAAAGTGGAGATATGTTTTTCATAGATTCTGGAGATACTACATTTGATTTTCCAAAGCTCCACCCAAAGGTACTGCATTGGCCAGGAAGCAAGTTTTTACCTGGAAATTTTGAATCTAGCCGTACCCTGTTACGTGCCAAGGGTCACTTTAACATTGTATTTAGGTTAAGTTGTTGTACGGAAGTTTCCCGCCATATTTTCAAATACGCGAGACGCGGGAATTTTTAAATAGACTAGGCGGTGCTTCCGATACGTGAGAGTAGTGAGCTTGCGCAGTGAGTGTATCCCTAGAGGGATAGGGCAATACTAGACAATGGGGAGAGTTCTCCGCTTCTCTCGCGATAACGTGGCTTTTACCGGGTATCGTCGGGGTGTCAAGTGCTGGTGTCTTTTCTGGTAACGTATCGTTGGTACCTATGTAGATATCCCTATCTAATTATCTTTTGTTGTCTGCCTCTACCTCCTTCCTGTCCAATCCCTGCATAGGTAAGAATCTGCCGCCACCTAAGGACTACCGAACTCCACATCTGTAGATGGAGAGACCTCATGTCTATCATAGCTAGCCGAAGCTACTTCGTACGCATTTGAGAGCGTCAACGTGTCATCTCTAATTCCTCCGGGAGGAGCCCCGACTGGAGTGGTTAGAGGCCTACCGAGCGCAATTTCAGGCAGAGGCAGGATATCTGATGTAAGTAAATCGTTACTTAATTTTCATGCCTTATCCTTTGTGTTTTGAATTATTTAAATTTGCGTAGTATGGCGTAATATTGATGACATCATTGATAGTTGACGCGCCCCAATCTGTATAAGAATAAGTGCTGTCAACTGCCAATAGTGTCTATTACACCACGCCACCGGTGTTGTAATTATCGAACTTTTAATTTTAACTACCGTTTTAAATGTAAGAACCCTTGCTGTTCCAAGCATGGTACGGATCTTTGACGTGCGTGACAACACCGCATTTTGCCTCTCATTTGAACGGAGAGCGTATTGTAGTGAAAAATGTTCCCCTAACATTTCCCTAACATTTTTTAAGCGGACTCCGTCGGGATTCAAACTCGGGACCTTGGGCTTAGTGGTCACATACATACCAACTATGCCACGGAACCGCTTAAAAGCCTAGGCGTAACAACGAATCAGAATTGCTGCAATATAAATTTGTAATATATCAATGAATAAATTCTATAAGAAGTTATATACAGATTATTTATAGTTTTCAAAAAGTGATTTCTATAGAGTAGTCCGAGCGTTTTATAAATTAATAACCTGATATGGCATCGTTGCAACTTTCTGACCTTCTGAATGATCTGTGTTCCAGTAATATAATCACTTCAATTATAACAAGAACCTAAACATCCCATGGCATTGTAGCACCGATTGGTCTGCCGCTGACCAGAATAATTACATTAGAACGTATACAAACCGTTTGTACATACAAGATGATCGATAAGTCTTGCGGCGCAAGATCGCTTGATTGGCAGCTACAAGACTTTGTATTTAAAAGATTACAATAGGTACATTAGAGATGTTATTTACATAACTTCTGGTATGTTTTAAATTCACTAGTACAATTGAAATGTACATAAATTGCCGTCATGGATATTAGAAGTCAGTTCTAATTGAAATTTTGATATGAGTTCCGATTGAATTTTTGATTACAATATCTTTTAGTTTAAAATTTTAATTGATGTGATATAAATTAGTGTTGATATAAATTATTGTAGTGATGATATAAACTAATACTTAGTGCTAAGATAGTTAATTATAATACTTCGATGGTAATTTGGAAGATAGTATCGTAGTATTAAGAAGATAATACTAGTACTGTTAGCGATTAGCTGAAAATAAATTGTTGGGAGAGCTGTAAGCAAATTGTTTCGGGTGTTTGAAGCATTGAGTTTTCAAATTTGACATTACTCAAAAGGCTGGAATCCCGTAACAAAAGATGCATCGGTCAACTACAGTAGTGCTGGAATAAGTTCCTATTGTTGCGAGCTACTACTAGGCAACCCATCAAACACACAAGCGCTGTAGACTCTGCATACTTTTCAGGATACGAGAATTCTTCTAGCAATCAATTACACACAAAACGCTCGGGGCACGGCGTATTCTCAAGGATTCCAGAATTGTTCTAGAAATTACGGGAGCATGAGTCATCCTTGTAATCCAGAGTATATATAAGACCGCTAATGAATGCAAGAGTTAGTCTATTCTTGAATGTCTAATATAAATTATATCGTGTACAGTAAGCGTAGTTGAGCTTTTAGAATATATACATAAATGATATAAGCTGTGTCTAATGTACATGCAGCTTGAAGTATACATAAATAAATAGAAGTGTATAAATAAATAATAGTGTTAGTGTTGGTAATGGACCTATGGTAAAGGAGTTAGTTTAAGAAGATATTAGTGCTTGTAAATTCATTAGTGTAATAGTGCTTCATTGTTAAGTGCACTGAAAACATCTGTAAACAAAGCATATACTGTTAATTAGACTTGTGAACAGTGAGTAATAAAGACATTTATTATTACTTGTTTTGAATTAAAGAAACGCGGTAGCAGTAGCCGGTTACACTGGTGTCAGGCATTTGTGGGGTATATAGTGATTAATTTAAAACACAAGTCTAAAGACAACATTTAAGTAATTTGTATATGCCAGCTACAAGAAGTCAAAGTAAGATGGAGGCAGAAGCTTTAATGAATTTCCTCAAGGATTTTAAATCCGGTATGGAGGAAAGGTCGGCTAAACTAGAATTGACACTTAGTGAAAATGCTGAGAAAATGGAGGAGAGGTCGGCTAAACTGGAAGTGACACTAAATGAAAAGTTTACTGAAAATGCTGCAAAATAGATGAAAAGTTTACTGAAAATGCTGCAAAAATAGATGAAAGGTTTACTGAAAACGCTGAGAAAATGGAAAGGTTAAGTGAAAATGCTGCCAAAGTGGAAGAAAAGTTGAATGAAAGTACAGCCACGTTAGAACAAAGATTAATGGAAAGTTCCATTGCATTGAAAGAGGATTTCACTGAACAGGTAAAAACAGTTGAGCAAAAGTTGGATAATAAATTGGTAAAATGGAAGAAGATGTGATGAGGCTTCAAGAACAAATAATTTCACTAACAACGCGACCACTTGAATTACCAAGCCAAGTTGTTAATCAGAACATTCCAGAAATAAAAACCATGGAAAGAAGCGAGTCAATTCCGTCTAAATTTAAAGTAAAACCACCTACATTCGATGGTAAAACACCTTGGCCCACATATTTGAAACAATTTGAAGCTGCTGCAATAGCCAACGGTTGGTGCAACAAAGAGAAGGCTATCTCCTTAATAGTGGCCCTACGGGGGGAGGCTCTTAACATCTTACAAACGATTCCCGATCACCAGCAGAATGATTACGGCCTCTTAACATCAAAGCTTGAGATGAGATATGGAGATGCTCACCTTCAGCAAGTTTACCACGCCCAAGTTAAGAACCGCTCGCAAAAGACAAGTGAAAGCCTGCAAGAATTCGAAGCTGACATTGCCAGGTTAGTTAGATTGGCATACCCAACGGCACCAGATAGCTTCCTCGAACAACTTGCTGTCCAAACATTTGTGGATGGCGTTAAGGATGGCGAAATACAGCAAGCGCTAAGACTAGCACGGCCAAAATGTTAGATGATGCACTGGCCCATGCGCTTGAATTTGAAGCAGCTAAGCAGACATCACATAGGGTAAGTCACAAAGCTCGGTCTGCCTTAGAGGAACCTGGTCAAGTTCAGAACAGCATAGATGAAATAGTCAACCGTGTGGCAGAAAGGCTGGAACTACAACGACCGCGACGATTGCGTCTGCGATGCTGGAACTGCGGTGAAGTTGGTCACATACAGAGACGCTGTACTCAACCAAAAAAACAACCTGTTGAGCAGCAGGAAAACTAAAGCAAGTCGACGTAAGGGGGCGAACGTCGACAGCACAACGTAGTGCCCCGGAGATTATCATCCGTGCTGCATCGTCAATGGGAAGTCTGGACAGCATTTATATCGATGGTAGAATTAATGGTAGGGTTGTCCGATTACTTGTGGATACAGGAGCGACAAGAACTATTGTGAGACCAGATTTGGTTGTTCGTGGAAAAGTGCTACCTGTATCGGTGTGTCTCCGAACGGCAAGTGGTGAGAAGATTGGTACTCACGGAGAGACTGCCGTTATGTTGACAATTGGGGACAAATTAATTAATCATCGAGTGTTGGTAGCTGAAATTACAGAGGAAGTGATCTTGGGAATGGATCTCATGAGAGAATATGGGTTTCATGTAAACATGAAAGAAAATGTGCTTAGGATAGATGATGATGAGATTCCATTTCAAGGTAGGAGTAACCAGACGATGCAAGTTCGAATGATTTGTGATATGAAAATACCCGAGAAGGCGGAAATGATAGTAATGGGACGCCCGGATGGTACGCTCCGGGAAGGACAAGTATGCATGATGGAAGCAACTGAATCGGGAATGGGTCAGGAGGGACTACTGATTGGAAGAACGCTGGTAAAGTCTCGTAATATGGTACCAGTAAGGGTGCTGAACATTAATCCGCATACGGTGACCCTAAAGAAAGACACAATTGTGGGAAGTTGCATTCCAGTATGCCATATTAAACGTTGTGTGGACGATACGAGAGATAAACCAGCCAACGGTTGCTCACAGAAATTGCTGGATATGTTAATACCTTCGTGTCAAGGATTAAACGGCGACCAACTGGGCAAGGTAAAAGAGCTGGTCGGACGATATCGAGGTGTGTTTGCACTGGATGATAGTGAGAAGGGAAGGACGAATGTTGTGCAACACAAGATCAATACTGGAGATGCGCAACCGATAAGACAACACCCCAGGCGGCTTCCTTTGGCAAAACGTAAGGAAGCTGAGCAAATTATCACCGATATGGAAGAACAGGGAGTGATTGAACCCTCGAATAGTCCATGGGCATCCCCGGTAGTGCTTGTCAAGAAAAAGGACGGGTCGACAAGGTTTTGTGTAGACTACCGGCGGCTTAACAATGTGACAAAGAAAGACAGCTATCCTTTGCCCAGAATTGATGACACCTTGGATACTGTAGTATTATCTTAGCGACCTTTAGCAATAAAAGGCAATTCTAAGGATAATTTTTTATTTATTACTTTAACGTATACAATGGCATCTCCACAACGAGATGCTGTTACCATCGCGTTCTGCTTAACACTACTTGAGGAAAGAGAGAGCGTTTTGTTCCCCGTTTACCCCAACCCTTATGCAGGTATGAAACTAAATTTACCTTCTTTTACAATAATAAGATACAATGCAATAAAGTACAGTTTCTAGCTGTAACATACTGACCCCACCCAAAAACTTAAGTATTGAACGTATCAAAAAAGAAACAAGAAAAAACAATATTAATACATAATTGAGAACAAATATGCATGTTATATATAAGTAAAATACATGTTCAAGGCAAATTGTCCTTGATAGGCAAAATACAAATCTTAGCCAATGAAACCTTTACAACACCATGATTGGTTCGCACTGAAACAACGCGAACAATAGCGTCTTTACCAGGAAACACTTCAGCAATCCTTCCCATATTCCATTGAAGGGGAGGAGTTTTATCATCTTTAATCACTACCATATCACCAACCTTGATTGAATGCTGTCCCACTTGACGCCATTTTTGTCGCTGCTGGAGCTCAGAAATATATTCAGTTGACCAGCGACGCCAAAAATGCTGAACCATTGTTTGCATGTGCTGATACAGATTTAAACGGTTTTCGCTAATGTGTGATAGGCTCGGATCAGGCACCGTCGTTAATTTTCGACCAATTAAAAAATGAGCGGGTGTTAAAGGATCTGGATCGTTTGGATCATCAGATAATGAGGATAGAGGTCGGGAGTTAAGCACCGCTTCTATTTGTACTAGGACTGTAGAAAAAAATTCATAAGTTAAGGAAACATTACCTAAAACTCTAACTAAATGTGATTTAGTGGACTTTACCCAACCTCCCAAATGCCCCCAAAATTTGGTGAACGTGCAGGAATAAAATGCCAAGTAATACCTAAAGTTGCTGATTCTTCATTTAATTGATTTTGAGTAATTTCATTTGATAAATATTCAGCCAGCTCTTGCAATTCCCTATTTGCACCCACAAAATTGGTGCCATTGTCACTATAAACGTGTGAGGGTTTGCCTCTACGACCAGAAAAGCGCCTTAGTGTGGCTATGAAAGCTTCCGTGGTTAAATCGGTCACGACCTCTAAATGAACGGCTTTGGTTGCCATGCAAACAAATAAACACACATATGCCTTGTAAGACTTATACCCTCGACCTTTGTGAGTTCGTAATTCAAATGGACCGGCATAATCTACTCCGCAATTTTCAAACGGATATGCTTGTTTTACTCTAGCCGCAGGTAAATTGCCCATTAAATATTTTATTCCCTTGGGTCTAACTCTGAAGCACTTAACACATGATCTCACAATACCTTTGGCTTGATTTTTACCATTAATCGGCCAATACTTCTCACGCATAGAAGCTAACAATGTTTGCGCGCCAGAATGCAGTAATGAGATGTGATAATCAAACAAGTAGAGGAAAATCAAGAAACATACCGCCTCATTTCCACCAGCATCCTCATTTCCACACACATCTGGACCAAATTTACATGTAAATTCGCACTATAAAGTCTTATTTTAGATGAATCTCCTCCTGACTCCTCCTTGCTCTCCTCCTTGCTCGGACACCCCCACAACCATTTTGATTACATCACACCCGCATTCTTTCCACCCGAGATAAATCTTTCTCCACATTTCCACCCACGAGATAAACCTATCTTGTTTGGTATCAATTAATATTAAATTTTCTTAGCTACCCGAATCTCTAGGAATTTTTAGATTGCATCATCCCCAGGAGCTACCCCATTTAAGATTTCTTACCTGTAGCAACTTTTAAGCGTTCTTATAAATTCTTTTAGTCATGCGATACATCTTGTTAGTCTAAAATTTTATGTAGAATCCAAATCTGTAAACAGATTTGAAATCGGACCACGCCCTGCAAAGTTATACCCCTTTAAAGTCCTGATCTTCTAATTTTGCTATTTGCTCTATAAGCAAACCTAACAAATGGTTTTCTTCGTATAACCAATGCATCTTTCGAGATAAACCTATCTTGTTTGGTATCAATTAATATTAGAATTTTCTCAGCTACCCGAATCTCTAAAATTTTTAGATTGCATCATCCCCAGAGAGCTACCCTGATTTTAAGATTTCTTACCAGTTGCGATTTCCGACCGTCCTTAAACATTTTTTATACATGCGATACATTAAATTAGCTTAGAATTTTATGTAGAATCCGAATCTCTAAACAGATTTAAAATCGGACCACGCCCTGCAAAGTTACACATATACCCTCTGCGAGATAAATCTTTCTCCACATTCCACCCACGAGATAAATGTACCTTGTTTGGTATCAATTAATATTAAATTTTTTAGCTACCCAATTTTTAAATTTTCACATAGCACCATCCCCAAAGGAGCTACCCCATTTAAGATTTTTGCAGGCAGCGATTTTGAGCGTTCTTATAAATTTCTTTATACATGCGATGCATCTTGTTAGTCTAAATTTTATGTAAAATCCGAATCTGTAAATAGATTTAAAATCGAACGACCCTTACCATTTACACACCCTTTAAATTATAAATTTCCTGCGGCTTATACATAAAGAAAATCTAAAACCATTCTTAAAACTTTTATTACAAACAATTTTACTAATACAGTTTAAATTTTTAAAACCACATTTCTAAATATATATTCACAATTTTTATTTTCAACCTAGAACTTGTCATATCGGGTCATACTTATTAATATTTATTTCTAAATAGAGCACCTTTTCCAAAGACCAACCGGACCCGCATGTTTCAAATTCCTCTGATTTTGTTCGCATGGTTTCGCTTAAGACCTCGTACGTATTTTCCAGATTACTAGAAGACGTTATAACAACATTTTTTGTGTTAAAGTTTCACATCGGTAGTCTCTTCCCCATTTTGATGTAAACGCCGTAGAGTTCGCAGTAGACTTTTACTGCTGTATGTTGTATTCTTTTTTCATTTATTAATCGAATAAATCGCTCTTTCTGCTTCCAAAGAAACTCGGGCACTCCATCGTCGACACTGGCGTTCTTTATGCGATAGCTAGCCATACGGTTGTTAAACGCAGTGCTAACCATTTCTACACCATCGTCGCTAGTAGCGGTAACTGATGCATTTTATGTCTGTTGCTTCTTAAATGTGCGGCATACGTAGTTTTCCATTTCGAAATCGCATACTTTACACATAATTCGTGGTTGTTTCGTACAAGTCCTTTAACAGCTGGCGGAGCTGAACGTTTAAGGCTTAATGACATACCGTGCTGTTTTTCCTTGTGTCGCAGTAAGTTGTCCATTCTCGTAAAAGCGAAACCGCAAGTCCCACAGTTTAAGTACTTTGCTGCGGGCGGATGTATAAGCAACCTTGGACGATGTTGCACCACGACATTTGTTCTGGTGCCGTATGAGAGCATTTTCCAGGTATAGGAAGCACCGCAAGGTTGCATAAAAACGTTTGCAGATACCATTTTAGTACAAAACAAAATCCGCACTATAAGACTTGACTTGTAAGCGAACTAACTTATAACTAAAGAGTTTACTCCTGCGTACCTGCTTTATGTACCCTATAGAATGCAAACCGAAGGTTTCCGAAGATACCCGAACGAAGTCTCGGATTCAGCGAGGAACTAAATGACGTCATAATCCTCGCAGCTCGTCCAATACATTTAGCACCAATGTATGCGCCCCGGTTTCGCTTTTGTCCATGCTGCGAATACCGTTAGTAGAAGCATCGAAAACGTCTTCCATGTTATACGGATCGCGTGCATATTAAAAATCCAAAAGGGTGGTAGCACACGCACACAAATTGTGTGCAAGTCGTGCTGTAGAAGATGCAGTGCTACTATAACCAAAAACACTTTAAACCTTTGCTAAGGAATACCAAACTTGTTTACAGAATACTTACTAATAAACCAATTTAATTTTAAATAACTTCTACGTCATACTTTAGGTAGGCTTGAATATTTTCAAATGAATCACCAAGCGAAAGTATATGTAGCGGTATTCAAATTACCCATTAATTTCCCATTTTACGACCATGGTTAATTATAGATTAAAATTTAATTTGTGCACGTTCGAGCTTCCGTAAACTAACATATTTTATAGCAACAATGCGCTGTATAATAGATGCATACCCCTTCGCCGCGCTACTGCTATTCTTGTAATTGCTAGAAAAGTCACTCTCCTTTTTACTGTTAGGACCGATGCAAAGCACCATTCCATACTTTCTATAACACATCGCGCGCTTTTTTCGTATGATAATTAAATTTGCTTCTGTAGGCTTTTACACTTTCGCATAGCGGTTAATCGCACGTAATGATTTCTAGAACCGGTAAGTACTCGATATCGTCCAAATAGAAATAGATGCTCGATGTCGTCAACTTCCAATTCCCTCGTAAAGGTAGAAAAACTCAGTCAATCATCCATTAAACTTCAACCCGCTCCTGTTCTGATAATTTACAAACATTTTTCAAACGACAATGGGCCGAGAATTTTTAAACCTCCGAGGGATCTTTAAGTTGTGATCAATTACACATCCGAGCTACGCGTAAACTAACATATTTTGTAGCAACTGTATAATACATGCATACCCTTCTCTGCGCTACTGCTATTCTTGTAGTTGCTTGAAAAAGTCAGTCGCCCTTTTACTGCGGTAGGACCGATGCAAAGCACCATTCCATACTTTCTTTATAAGTGTAGCACATCGCGCACTTTTGTCGAATAATTAAATTTTTGTTTATGTAGGCCTTTACACTTTCGCTTATTTAAACATCTAATACAATTGATTAACCACTTTCGATTATTCTAACGGAGACCACCATACATCCCGCCGTACCGTTCTTTTGAATCCAACGATCCTATGGGCTTCACGTACTAACACCTGACGTATTTTCCTACTATTTGTTAAACAAAACTACCGATCGCCATGTTCGTATACGAACGTAAGCAGATGTTTGTGGATATGTACGAGAATATGTAGTCATATACATTAACCAGTCTAAGCTATTTTATTTAGTCCACGAAAACTACTATTTTCTAAACCATAATTAATAATCGTCTTTATAGGTTCCACATTTCTACCGTTACCCAATGACTGGTGCTACGTACATGGAAACTTTAATTTCTTATTGCAGAGAATTCTTATTCTCCGCGCACTGCTGCGTAGTTGCATGCCTACCCTTTTGAGGTATATGCTCGTTATAGGTTGTAAGACCCTCGGTTTTACTTAACTACAATTCGTGAAACCCTTTAATCTTTTTAATCGTATCTTTCTCGCCTACAATACAGTAGGACTTAACATTACTACCAACAAATTCTAATACTGGATCCCCATTAAATACGTCTTTAATTTTCCCTACAACTTTTTTTGTTGACAAGTGTTATATTATATTTATTATACGCGGGGTAGTCACTCTTTTAAGATAAATATATTTTGCTATGTATCAACTAATATTAAATTTTTCTAGGGACCCCAAATCTGTAAATAGATTTTAAATAGGGCCACCCCATACAAAGTTATGCGTTTTAAAGACTAATTTTTGCCCATTTTTATTTAACACCATTTTTAAAACCTTTTTCGCTACCCAAGACATACGCCTTAGCCAACCATCTCCCGAGAAATTTAAAACCGCCATGTCCCGCGAATACCACGTGGAGATAACACGTATACTCTGTCAACCAGGATAGAAGCCGGAAGGATTTGGAAGGTGGGAAAGAACTTAAAAATTATGGAATCTTAAAACTAATATATACAATGGATTTACAAAATCCATACAAATATAAACAACTATCTTATATCTTTACACCCCATGCGTAGATTGTTGTACTATTAGGAATGATGTACCTTTTGTCATCTTCCCTCGATAAACTAATTTTATTAATAAGCTGCGTATACAAATCGTATTCTTTTACTCCGGATACATACGCAGACAAGTACTCGATACCATCCAAATAAAGAATTGGATGCTTGGTGACTGTTAACATCTGCCTCCCTCGTGTACGCCCAGACACACCCCAGCCCATGCGCGCCCCCTGCGCGTGCACACCCCTGCCCATGCGCGCCCCCTGCGCGTACGCACCCTGCCCATGCGCGCTGCTCATGCGCACCCCTCTCTATGCGACTGCTATTTCGTGGTAACGTCACAGCCTTTTATAAATAAAGAACAATGTTATATACTATTATAAAATGTTTATTCTGACATTATACATAACAAATTTAAAAAAACAACTAATGCCAAGCATGGATCCATTTAAACTTAATTTTAATACAAAGTTATACACAGAAGACAGTCCTTTCTTTATGTTTGTTTGCGGTGGTTTTAATTTTATCTAATTTTATTCGCAGCTTAAAATTTAAATCGACACCCAAGTCTTCTATCTCCTTTTCTAGCCAATAGTTTGATACATAAAGACCGTCTAGGTTTTCAAATTGTAAAATGTACCGAAGTTTGCCTCTATATTTAAAGTCTTTGATTCCGCCGACAACCAGATCCATTCCTTCGTGTAATTCTTGCAGCTTGTGACAATCTTTTAATCGCAGCTTTCCCACTATATCCTGCATACGTATCTTGTTAGCTTGATCGACTTCTTCTTGTCGGTATTGGAGAAATCCTTTTCTCCCACACACTGTTGCGTAGTTGCATGTCCACCACTTTTGGGAATATATGGTTGTTATAGGTTGTAAGACCCTCGGTTTTAAATGATCCGAAAGGTTCTTTACTGGGCAAATATACAATGTTTAGCGGAACCCCTTTACGTGTGGTGTACGCCAAGATTACGAAACCCGCATTCCTTAGTTCTTCTTTGTTATCTGCCATTTTGATAAATACGTTTTAGAATAACCTTTTAAAAAGTATACGGATTTAGCACCATCCTTTTCCTGCAAGAACGCCTACATAACTAAAGAGTCTTTCTTACTAACCGCAAATGCAAACAGCTTGTAGAACCCGGATGTATTTAAGTCACTCCATCGGCACATAAAATAATCTTTTAATTCTTCCTCATTTTCTCTAATAAGATGTTCTTTGTATAACACATCTTTGTATTGTTCGCGTATTGTCGCAGTGTTTTCCATGTACTCAATTTTCGTCTTTTGCATCCATTTCCTCTAATTCCAGTTGTCTTTTCCTTCCACTTACAGCGTATGGTATGCATAATGGAGCAATTTCCTTTAGCGTAAACGAATAAAGTTTACTACCAATATTTACGCGTTGTCGTACAACCTCTGGACGAATGTTATGCGTATCTATCAACCCCAATTCCGAAATGATTATTTCTTTTGGAATTGTAGAATATGGTGTTGCAGATTGTGTAAAATATGTACTGCCTGCTTTAATGTAGCACTTGTGTAAGATTTTTATTTTATCTGAGCTGTCTTCCTCCTCTACTATCTCCAAATAATTTACAGGTAAATAGTTAAAACTAAAAGCCAAGCACATACTTTATCAATTTTCCCTTTCTTTTGGTTTTCGGACAACTTAATCTGCAAGCCCGTCAATTTCTTTGTATTACCATTCCCCAATACACGTACTGTAGCAGGTTATTAAACACTAAACAGCAGCTATTTTGTAGCTTGTCCGATAGCTTACTCCACATTTTGGCAAGTGGTACCGAGTACATTGGCGCCTTTAGGAAGTATAACACTATCTTCCAATAACGTTAAACAGTCTTTTAAGGGTTTATACACCCGTTCCGCACTGACATTGCTTCCAATTGCACAATTGTATATTGTCGCTTCCAATCGCGTAATACCATGTTCTTTAGCCAAAGTAGACGCAAATGTTTCCCTTAAACGTACATCTGGACAACGTAAAAATCTAGTATATGATTGCCAAGTTGTTTATTAACACCAGGACTTGTTATCTGACACACAAATTTGTTGTATATCTTAATTCTTGCATTGGTTGTTAGCCATGTTAAACAATCAATTCCTACAGTTTTATCGTTATCAACTATAATATTACACTTTTCTTCGTATTCTGCCCTTATAGCAAAAGTTATGGTTTGTAGTTAAATAATTACACATCTCCATCTTGCTAAATATACCCGCAAAATCTTGGGTTACATCCATGTCAAAAGATAGAAATAATCTTTTCGAGTTCGTCTAATATATCTGGTAGTTCCTCAATAAAGTTTCCAATTTAACATCTGCTAGTTCCACTTTGTATGGAACACATATAGGATTTTGGAATTTTTTATTAATGCATTCGAGGTCTTCTTTTCCGATAATTTCTTTTACTCTCTGGCCCATCTTGTTAGTGCTTTCCAGAGAAAACGGAAGCTTAGCTTTAACACTATGTCTAGCGGAAACAAATCGGTCAAACTTTCTTCGTAGATAGCTGTTAAATGCACCACAAATTTCTTTTTTGAGGATAAACATCCTTTTGCTTGCAGAGGTTTGTTCGGCGTCAGAAAAGGTCGCAAATTTTAACCAACATTATATTGTCACAAAATGGTTCTGTAATTGGTGTGTGTAGTCCACCAGTCAGCATCTGCTCGCCTTCGACATAACAAATATTACCAATATCTGTTACCAGATTATTGTTGCACATATTTTCTACAAAAGCCATAATCCAAATCGCTCATTTGTCGGTTTCACTTTATTCCCAAGAAGTTGAGAAACGTTAATCACCTTGGAGACGCTCATGTTTACCGTTCTAGCTACTATCGAATACTAAATTAAATACGAAAAATTGTTCTCTTATGTATTCTACAGGTGGGGCGTATATTGCCGAAGATAGTCGAATATGTTGTTATCCGACTAAGCCGACAGGGATGCGCATCGACATACTATAGCCCGGATATATGTAGTATGTTAGTTGAGTGATTTTGCTATGACCGCATGACCACATGACCATTGCATGACCTTTATAAAATTATTTACATGAATGACAAAATGACCACATTCCAATGATACAACAATTAGCTGTTTTTAATGATTCATTAAAACCCTATTACTATTGCTTTTTAATGAGTTTTCCATTAAAAACAAGTGTGGACCTAGGTTAGATTAAAGGAACTTAAATGTTGGGTCGGGCTCGCGGTTGCAGTAACGTTTATCCTGGTATGGGAATGCGGTTTAATTCTGGAGATGGTTAAGGATGTCTTGGTGCGTAGGTTTTAAAATGGTGTAAATAATGTGGCAAATAGTCTTTAAAGTAACTTTGTGGGTCGTCGATTACAGTTCAGTTGGGTCGCGGAAAATTAATTTTGATACTGCAAATATATTTTCTAAAAGAGTGATCCCCGTTAATTTGTACATTGTACAAAATGTAGGAATTAAGCGATTATGGGGATCCGTATTGAATTGTTGGAGTATGTAAGTCCTACTGTATGTGGCGAAGATCGTTAAAAGATTAAGGGGTTTACGAATTGTAGTAGAAAACGAGGGTCTTACAACCTATACGGTTCGTCAAAAGGGGTGGCTGCTACGCAGCATGTCGAGGAATAGAATTCTCTGCATAAAAATTAAAGTTTCCTTCGCTGACCAGTCTTGGGTACGGAGAATTGGACCTTAAAGCTAGTTAAGGTTTGAAAATGTAGTTTTCGTGGCAAATAAAAATCTGTGTTATGTGAATGGCTTACAATTGATTGCAAACTTGGCTTGACTTCGTACGAACATGGCGTGGGTTTTTCTTTGACAGATGGAAGATGCAGGGTGTAGTAGTGGAAGCCCATGGTCGTTGGATTAAAAAGAACGAGGCGGTGTATGGTGCCGTGAATAATCGAAAGTGGTTGATAATTGTTAGTGTTTAAATAAGCGAAAGTGTAAAGGCACATAAACAAAATTTGATTTCGACAAAAGTCGCGATGTTTACGTTATAAGAAAGTTGGAATGGGTTGCGTCGGCACGTAAAAGGGCGCGTTTGCAAGCGAAACAAGAACGTGCGGAGTGAAGCGGTTGTTTACGTTGAAAAATAGTTAGTTTCAAAGCCGCATGTAATTGACCAACTGAAAATCTCGGAGGTTTAAAATTCTGCCTTGTGTTTGAAATGTTTTAAATTATCACTGGCGTGAAGTGAATGGATGTTGAGGTTTTTCACCTTTAGAAGGGTGGAATGTCGGCACGTTCTGTTCCTGGTGTTGGAGATAGGAAGCAGCTCAGAAAAAATTTTCAAGTCTGTGGCAGGTGTTTTGCAATCTGCCTGATTCAAAAATTCATTCGGGGGATGGTCGCGGACAAGGGCTGGGGTAAAATGTCGTTACAGCCCGTTGCCATGGTTGGAGGGGGGGGGAATGGAGGGTGGCATGGAGGGCCACTGGGTGGGTGTGGAAGGGGGAATTTTTGTCCGATGGACGGCCGGGTTCTGGCTGTGGGTTGGGAAAGACCGTTCTTGAAAAGTTTGTAAAGTATTTAAAAGTTTATAAAATGAGAATGCGGTTTGCGTGCCGCAAAGGTTGTTTCGGATGGTTCCGAGGTCTTTAAACCAGTGTTAAAGTGGACACCCTGAAGATCCACCAAAGTCGATCAACCGGGGTGGTGGGTGCTGGTGGGAAAAATGGATCGGGCGGACCAAAAGAGGCACTCGACATTGACGAGTTTCAAAGTGAAAGGAATGAAGACGTCGTTGGGCTGCGAAAAGAAATTAAAACCACTAAAACCAAAAGGACTGTTGTGTAATTTGGTTTAAATGACGTAGTGGTGTTTTTTTGGTTTTTTTTAATTATTGTGTTCTTTGTTATAAAGGCTGACCCAAACGGTCCGGGGGCGCATTTGGCGGTGCCCGCGGGGTGCGGCGGGGTGGCTGGGCACGGGCGGGCTGGTCTGTTGGATGATCGGCTGCGTGTCGGGCACGCGGCAATTGGGTTGTCGAGGAGAGACGTTCATTCAAATCTGTGGTTGAGGTTGTTTTGTTGTTGGTTTAATCCGTATGTTTGGTTCCTTTCTTCGCTTTAAATTCGGCTATTGGTTGCGGCTTGTCTCGGTCGATTTATTCGGCGTGGGTTAAATGGTGTAAATAAAATGAAAATCTTTAAAGTAACGTGATAAATCTGTTTACAATTGGTCAAAAATTGATGATAAGACTATGTTCTTATAATATGATTGTGGAAGAAGGTGAAAGTCGTTTGTAGGTCAAAATGATTGATCTACTGTGAAAGAGATTAAAGGTTCACGTTGTGTTAAAAACCGAGGGTCTTACCTATAACGAGCATATGCTCAAAAGGGGTAGGCATGCACTACGGCAGTGCGCAGAGAATGTCTCTGCAATAAGGTAAAGTTTCCATGTGCACCAGTCATGGTGGTGAAATGTGAACCTATGCGATTTTGTGGTTTAGAAAATAGTAGTTTTCGTGGACTAAATAAATAGCTGACTGTTAATGTATTGTTACATTCTCGTACAATCCACAAACATCTGCTTTACGTCAACAAATGGCGATACCGGGTTTTGTTTAACAAATAGTGGAAAGATACGTCGGTGTTAGTACGTGGAAGCATGGATCGTTGGTTCAAAGAACGTACGGTGGGATGTATGGCGGGGGGGGGGGGGGGGGGGGGGGGGGGGGGGGGGGGGGGGGGGGGGGGGGGGGGGGGGGGGGGGGGGGGGGGGGGGGGGGGGGTCTATAATTAACCATGGTCGTAAAATGGGAAATTAATGGGTAATTTGAATACCGCTACATATACTTTCGCTTGGTGATTCATTTGAAAATATTCAAGCTCCTAAAGTATGACGTAGTTATTTAAAATTAAATTGGTTTATTAGTAAGTATTCTGTAAACAAGTTTGGTATTCTTAGAAAGGTTTAAAGTGTTTTGGTTATAGTAGCACTGCATCTTCTACAGCACGACTTGCACAATTTGTGTGCTACCACCCTTTGGATTTTTAATATGCACGCGATCCGTATAACATGGAAGACGTTTCGATGTTTCTACTAACGGTATTCGCACATGGACAAAGCGAACCGCATACATTGGTGCTAAATGTATTGGACGAGCGCGAGGATTATGACGTCATTTAGTTCTCGCTGAATCCAGACTTCGTTCGGTATCTTCGAAACCTTCGGTTTGCATTCTATAGGGTACATAAAGCAGGTACGCAGGAGTAAACTTTAGTTATAAGTTAGTTCGCTTACAAGTCAAGTCTTATAGTGCGGATTTTGTTTTGTACTAAATGGTATCTGCAAACGTTTTAGCAACTTTGCGGTGCTTCTATACCTGAAAATGCTCAACGGCACCAGAACAAATGTCGTGGTGCAACATCGTCCGTTGCTTATACATCCGCCCGCAGCAAAGTACTTAAACTGTGGGACTTGCGGTTTCGCTTTACGAGAATGGACAACTTACTGCGACACAAGGAAAACAGCACGGTATGTCATTAAGCCTAAACGTCAGCCCGCCAGCTGTTAAAGGACTTGTACGAAACAACCACGAATTATGTGTAAAGTATGCGATTTCGAAATGGAAAACTACGTATGCCGCACATTTAAGAAGCAACAGACATAAAATGCATCAGTTACCGCTACTAGCGACGATGGTGTAGAAATGGTTAGCACTGCGTTTAACAACCGTATGGCTAGCTATCGCATAAAGAACGCCAGTGTCGACGATGGAGTGCCCGAGTTTCTTTGGAAGCAGAAAGAGCGATTTATTCGATTAATAAATGAAAAAGAATACAACATACAGCAGTAAAAGTCTACTGCGAACTCTACGGCGTTTACATCAAAATGGGGAAGAGACTACCGATGTGAAATCCTTTAACACAAAAATGTTGTTATAACGTCTTCTAGTAATCTGGAAAATACGTACGAGGTCTTAAGCGAAACCATGCGAACAAAATCAGAGGAATTTGAAACATGGGTCGGTTGGTCTTTGGAAAAGGTGCTCTTTAGAAATAAATATTAATAAGTATGACCCGATATGACAAGTTCTAGGTTGAAAATAAAATTGTGAATATATATTTAGAAATGTGGTTTTAAAAATTTAAACTGTATTAGTAAAATTGTTTGTAATAAAAGTTTTAAGAATGGTTTTAGATTTTCTTTTGTATAAGCCGCAGGAAATTTATAATTTAAAGGGTGTGTGAAATGGAAGGGTCGTTCGATTTTAAATCTATTTACAGATTCGGATTTTACATAAAATTCTGACTAACAAGATGCATCGCATGTATAAAGAAAATTTATAAGAACGCTCAAAATCGCTGCCTGCAAAAATCTTAAAATGGGGTAGCTCCTTGGGGATGGTGCTATGTGAAAATTGTTAAATATTATTCGGGTATGCTAAAAAATTCTAATATTCCAATTGATACCAAACAAGGTACATTTAATCTACGTGCTGGAATGTGAGACGAAATGATTTAATCTCGCAATCTGGGTATACTGTAACTTTGAGGGCGTGGTCCGATTTTAAATCTGTTTAGAGATTGATTCTACATAAAATTCAAGCAATTAATGTATCGCATGTATAAAAAATGTTTAAGGAGGTCGGAAATGCAACTGGTAAGAAATCTTAAAATGGGTATTGGGGATGATGCAATCTAAAAATTTTGAGATTCGGGTGCTGAAAAATTCTAATATTAATTGCCAAACAAGATAGGTTTATCTCGAAGTGATTGGTTGAAGAAAACTTTGTTAGGTTTGCTTATAGAGCAAATAGCAAAATTAGAAGATCAGGACTTAAAGGGGTATAACTTTGCAGGGCGTGGTCCGATTTCAAATCTGTTTACAGATTGGATTCTACATAAAATTTTAGACTAACAAGATGTATCGCATGACTAAAAGAATTTATAAGAACGCTTAAAAGTTGCTACAGGTAAGAAATCTTAATGGGGTAGCTCCTGGGATGATGCAATCTAAAAATTCCTAGAGATTCGGGTAGCTAAGAAAATTTAATATTAATTGATACCAAACAAGATAGGTTTATCTCGTGGGTGGAAATGTGGAGAATTGGTGAAATGGATGTAATCAAAATGGTTGTGGGTGTCCGAGCAAGGAGGAGAGCAAGGAGGAGTCAGGAGGAGATTCATCTAAAATAAGACTTTATAGTGCGAATTTACATGTAAATTTGGTCCAGATGTGTGAAATGAGGATGCTGGTGGAAATGAGGCGGTTTTGATTTTCTCTACTCAAACATTATTAATTTAGTTAATACATGCTTGTTAGGCAATATTATTGGGTGCTTTATCGTAACTATACAATGAGGAATCTAATCTTCCACCTACTTAGTAGCCCTTTCGCATCTATAAAAGGATTTAATGACACTAGTTTGCTCGTATTTGAGACTGACAATTTCTGTTTTAATTTTGAAATTTCTTGGGCATATACTTCTTGTTGCACCAATTTTACTAAAATAATTTCGGCTTCTAGAAGCTCTTGCACGGTAAGAGGCCCAATGTTTTTGTTTACAGCTCCTAACCTTATATTACATATGAACCTACTACAATATGCCATTATGCGTTTAGCCTTATTAAATGTAGAAAAATTCTTAAATGACATGAATAGTTCGTTTACTAGCAAACAAGTTACACCCTTTACCTCTAGTAACTCCTGGTTATTTTGCAATAATGAAATTTGTTTTATAGGCCACTCACACTGCGGAAAAGAAAGCCAAAATGGACCAGACCACCAAATATCTTGATTTAAGATTTTTTCTGGAGCAACACCACGAGAAGCTAAATCCGCAGGATTATCTTTTGAATTAACATATAACCAATCGTTTACGTTTGTTAATGATTGAATCTGAGTTATTCTATTTGCGACAAATGTTTTAAGCGACTTGGTTCGCTCTTGATCCACGAAAGTACGATTTCTGAATCACACCAATAAAAACATTTATCAATCTTTAAATCTAATACTTTAATAACCTTATCAACCAATTGACTCAAAATCAGTGCACCACACAATTCTAACCTAGGGATTGTAATTACCTTTAGAGGAGATACTTTAGTTTTTGCGCATAATAACCTAACTGGAGTATTTTCATTTCCATCAACTGATCTGATATACACAGCTGCAGCATAGGCATGTTGCGCTGCGTCTGAAAATCCATGCAATTCAATTTCGACACTGTTCGAAATTGTAACTTGTCTTGGTAAACGAGCTTTGTTTACATTCGAGAGATTATCCGAAAGTTTTTCCACTTTGTATGCAATTCTGCAGGAATAGATTCATCCCAACTCAATTTATATTGCCACAATTTTTGCATTATCATTTTTGCTATGATGATACATGGTGTTAGTAATCCCAGCGGATCGAAAATCTGTGCAATATCAGACAGAATACTTCTTTTTGAAATAAACTTTGCAGAACTAATTTGCTTTACTCTATATGTTAAATAATCGCCGTTTGATGACCAAAATAATCCCAAAGTTTTTGTGCTTTCCGAACTGCCAATTTCTAAATATTCCTCAGAAGGATTCCTGATTTTAATATGCTCTAAAATAGAACGCTCGTTTGAATTCCACTTTCTGAGTTCAAACTTCCTGTTCTTAGGACTTCCACTAATCCCTTTTGAATCTCTAATGCCTCTTTTACAGAATTGGTACCCATTAACAAATCATCTACGTAAAATGAATTCAAAATGACTTTGGAAACTTCTGGATTTGTCTCTTTACATTCATGCCCGATTTGTTGCAATGCACGAATTGCTAAAAAAGACCCTGATGCTGTACCGTATGTTACCGTATTTAAAGTATATATTTTTATAGGCTCTAGTACGTCCTCCTCCAAAAATTTGTTGTAAATACCTTTCTTCGGGTTTAATTAGAACCTGACGGTACATTTTAGCAATATCTGCAGTTAAAACCACTGAATGAATTCTAAATCTTAACAAAATTGATAACAAATCATCCTGCAAAACCGGACCTACCATTTGTAAGTCGTTTAATAATAAACCTAAACTGGTACGCGCAGAACCATCAAAAACTACACGAATTTTTGAGGTCAAACTGCCCTCTTTAACACAGCATGATGTGGCAAAAATAGGTGGGACCTTTATGTGAAACCATCTCACTTGTTTTTGTCATATGACCCAACGCCTCATATTCCTTCATAAATTTTACATACTCTTGCTTCAAAACTCATTTTTGAAAACTTCCTTTCTAACGATAGAAAACGTTTAAGAGCCACTGATTTAGATTCCCTAATTCTTCAGGAGATTTTTAAAAGGAATAGACACTATAAACCTGCCATGAACGTCCTTTGTGAAAGTACTTACAAAATGTAGTTCACACATTTGGTCCTTTTTAGATTCAAAACTAGAAGGCATAACTGGTTCCTCCAGTTCCCAAAACTTCTTAAACTGCTCATGAAAATTCGAGCTAAAATTGCACTGCAAGGTGTTTTTACTATTATGTTTATTTTCTAATAGTTGACCTGATAATATCCAACCTAACATGGTTTTTGCAAAATAGGCTTGTTACTGCCTAACTTAATTTGGCCCGTGGAGCAACGCCCAAAATATACCTGCCCCTAAAAGTAATTGTACTTGATTAGGTCTATTATATTCTGGATCCGCCAATTTCAAGTTTTTGGAATATCAAATGATGAAGTATCAAATTCAAAATTTGGCATATTTCCGCTATTTCATCAACAATAAGACACGATATTTTACAAGAATATGCATTGGCATTAGATTCGATGGTGGCTTCAGTTTTAAATTTTATGCTAAATTTCATCGAACCTAAACCTGTAACTTGAAGATCATTTTTTATTTTATCAAGTTTTAACCGATTACACAAATCAACTGTCATGAAGTTTGACTGCGAACCACAATCTAACAATGCCCTACAATTATGAACTTTTCCATTTCTATCGTAAATTTTTACTCTAGCTGTAGAAAGCAGAGTTCTATGTACAACTGCGTTTTGTGATAACGCTTGTGAACTTAAAACAACTTCACCCACAATCGGTGTGTCGTCTTTTGTATCTACCTCTTTGCTTACAGGATTCGATTCCGTTTCAAAATGCAGCAAAGTACTATGTTTTTTACCGCACTTTTTACATCCCTGCGATCTACAATTTTTGTTAAAATGATTAGGCCTCATACAATTCATACACAATTTGAGCCTTTGCACTTCGCTTGACCTTTTGGTTGTTGGCAATTTTAAAAAATTTGAACAACTGTAAATTGGGTGATCTTTCTTTTTACAAAATGCGCATTCGCTTTGTGCACTAAGAAATGAATGACTTTGAACCTTGGATTTTCCGCCAGAGCTAGTAACCTTTGCTTCAGATACATTGCCCTGAATTTTTTCAAGCAAATCGCATTTCCTTTTTAAAAATTCCGTGAGATCTTCCAATTTTGGTACCCTATCCTTCGACTGAGTTTCTTCAAAACCCCTATAACTAGCTGGGTCTAATTTTTGGTGTTCCACCCTTGAACATTTTCATCTAGAGCTTGTAAGGCTCTCAAATGTCTTTGATAAGAGTCCAATAACTTTCTAATTTTAGTACCATTTTCCTTTTGAACTGGAGGCAAATCAAATAAACCTTTTAAATGACTAAATATAGTTAAGCTTTTATTGAAAAAACGTTCTTGCAATAAATCCCACGCTACCGTGTAATTATTGGAACTCACTTCTAGTGCCTGAATTGTTTCTGCCGCGATTCCACGAACAGCGCTTTTCAAGTAGTATAATTTTTGAATGTCACTTAAATTTGGGTTTGAATCGATAACTGACGTAAAAATGTCATGGAATTGACTATATTCCTCATATGAACCTTCATAAATAGGAATTTGCAAAGGCGGCAATTTAATATCATTTCCTGATTTAATACTAGAATTAACTATTTTATTTTCATTAGGTGTCACTTGGCTAACCTTAACATTGAAATCAGAAACAAGTTGTTTAGAAGCTGAAAGTAATCTAAAATACGAATTTTCAAATTCTGCGCGCTCTTGATTTGCAACGTCACCTTCAACTTTGTCCTGCAAACATTCAATGCTTAATTGAACGTCATTAAACCTTTCAATTAAATCCTCAAATTTATCTACTCTTAATTGAACTTGCAAAATGATTTCATTAGTTAAATTCTTTTGACTAAAAACTCCTTGCAAATAGGAATCAAATCTTGTAATTTGAGCTTTCAGTGCTGCACGAGATCTAATTAGCTTTTCTAATTCAGTAGCCATTACGTATGTAAAAAAATGCCCTATTACTTATCACAAAATGTATGTTATTTATAAAAATTCTAATATGAATTAAAACTAGTGCTAGTGTTCGAAATTTCTAGGAAGTGGAATGAATGTAAGGAACTCACCTGTCGCTTTCTAATTCATTTGAAATTAAAAGGTGTGCTTGGAATTTGTGTGTCATCAACTTAGCAATTGTAAGGAATTCTCGCAACCCCTTTAGGACCAGGTATTGAAACTCTTGTCATCTTTATTTCGAATTTGCCCATACAAGTTTGTAGGATGTACCGTTACAAACTACCTGCCGCGTTTTGTTCGACTGTCCGCTTTAAAACACACAAAATTTGCCTGACGCCAATTTTTCCACGAACTGAATTATTGTAGTAATTTTGTATCATACAAGATTTGTAATTACTACACACTCTGAATTAAACACTTGACACACGTGATGTTTGCTTATTGCAATACTTCGATATCAATGTTGCTCATGTAACTTGTAGAAATGAACCACTTGCTCATCCCTTTGCACTTATACGTAATTAATTTCAAATTAATTATGCACCACAAAAATAAACCAAAAAAGGTTCATCCGGCTCGAAGGACCATGTAGTATTATCTTAGCGACCTTTAGCAATAAAAGGCAATTCTAAGGATAATTTTTTATTTATTACTTTAACGTATACAATGGCATCTCCACAACGAGATGCTGTTACCATCGCGTTCTGCTTAACACTACTTGAGGAAAGAGAGAGCGTTTTGTTCCCCGTTTACCCCAACCCTTATGCAGGTATGAAACTAAATTTACCTTCTTTTACAATAATAAGATACAATGCAATAAAGTACAGTTTCTAGCTGTAACAGATACTCTATCCGGATCTAAATGGTCTTCGACCTTGGACTTGAAAAGCGGATACTGGCAGGTAGGCTTGGAGCCAAACGATAAAGAAAAGACTGCCTTTACAATTGGAACTGGATTATGGCAGTTCAAGGTCATGCCATTTGGATTATGCAATGCCCCTGCTACTTTTGAACGATTGATGGAGTCGATACTGCGTGGACTGTCTTGGAAGACTTGTCTGGTGTACCTGGACGACGTGATAGTTCTAGGCCGGTCTTTTGAAGAACACCTTAAGAACCTAGAGGAGATATTCCAAAGATTACGCGGGGCAAACCTTACATTGAGCCCCAAGAAGTGTCACCTATTTGGAAAAGAGGTGAAATACCTAGGACATGTCGTTTCAGAGACCGGAATAAGAGCTGACCCTGACAAAATAAAAACGGTACAAGAGTGGCCTACACCAACAGATATACACCAACTACGCAGTTTTCTAGGATTGTGCACATATTACCGACGTTTTATACTTGGGTTTGCAAACATTGCCAAACCGTTAACAAAATTAACCGAAGATGGACAAGAATATGATTGGAATGACGACTGCCACAGAGCATTTGAACAACTGAAACGGCTACTAGTTACAGCACCAATTTTGAGTTATCCACGGATGGAGGAAATTTGTGTTGGATACCGATGCCAGTAACACAGCTATAGGAGGCGTTCTTTCTCAAGTGCAGGACGGACAAGAAAAAGTTATTGGGTATTTTAGCAAAGTCTTGTCGCGGCCGGAAAGAAACTATTGTGTGACAAGAAGGGAGCTGTTGGCCGTCGTCAAATCCGTAGAGCACTTTTATAAGTACTTATACGGCCGTAAATTCCTGTTGAGAACAGACCATGCTGCATTAAAATGGTTTTGCAGTTTCGAAATCCTGAAGGGCAAGTGGCAAGGTGGATAGAGCGGCTGCAGGAATATGACTTTGATACAGAACATCGTGTAGGAACTAGCCATCGGAATGCAGACGCTCTATCAAGGAGACCTTGTCCGGTGGACTGCAATCATTGCTCCAAGATGGAAGAGAAAATAAGTGTCATCCATAGAATGACGGTAACCGATGATACTTGGCAACCCGAAAGAATGCGAGAAGACCAGGAGAATGACGCCGAATTGAGACATATTATTGAGTGGAAAAATAGAGGACAACGACCAGCTTGGGAAGAAATTAGTATTTTATGTAGGAGCCTGAAGGCATACTGGGCACAGTGGGACTCCTTGATGATGGAAAATAGAATCTTGAAACGACGCCTGGAATTTGAAGATGGCACTGAGAGACTTCAAGTGATTGTGCCGAGAAGCAGAGTGCCGGAAGTGTTGCTGCACTTGCACGACGGTATTTCCGGAGGGCACTTTGGCGTGAAAAGAACTCTCGAAAGAGTGAGAGAAAGATTCTATTGGGTGAACTGCAAAGAAGATGTGAAGGAGTGGTGCCCGAAATGTGAATTGTGTGCCTCTGCAAATGGCCCGGTCTCAAAACGGAAAGCCCCAATGAGACAGTATAACGTGGGGAATCCTTTTGAGAGGGTAGCCATTGATATAGCTGGTCCGTTTCCTGAATCAGAGAAAGGAAATAAATACATCTTGGTTGCAATGGATTATTTTACCAAATGGCCGGAGGCATATGCTATACCTAACCAAGAAGCCGAGACGGTTGCAGATGTACTAGTCAGGGAGTTGTTTTGTCGTTTTGGAGTTCCGTTGGAATTACACTCCGATCAAGGTCGAAACTTCGAATCAGCATTGTTTCAAAATGTCTGCAAGCATCTTGGAATCAGGAAGACTAGAACCACGCCACTTCATCCCCAATCAGATGGAATGGTTGAAAGAATGAACAGGACGTTAGGGAAGTACCTGGCCAAAGTTGTCTCTGAACATCAACGAGACTGGGACCAATATCTGCATTTGTTCCTACTGGCGTACCGATCTTCGGTACACGACAGCACAGGATACTCGCCCGCTTGCGTAATGCTAGGACGTGAACTGCGGCTACCATGTGATCTTCAGTTTGGATTTAAACCTGGAGAAGAGATCGCCGGTGAAGATTACGTTAGTAAGCTTCGTGAAAAATCAAATAGTATTCACGAAAGCGTCCGAAAGAATATACAGGCAGCAAGCGATCGAATGAATCACAATATGACACGAGAGCGCAAGAAGGTGGTTATCAACCTGGAGATTTAGTGTGGTTGTACAATCCACAAAGAAAACGTGGATTGTCGCCAAAACTACAAAGACAATGGGAAGGGCCGTACGAAGTGTTAAAAAGGATTAATGATGTAGTGTACCGGATCAGAAGATCCCCTCGTGGTAAACCGAAAGTGGTACACTTTGACCGTTTAACATCCTACGCTGGCAACAACCAGGAAGACTCGAATAATGATAATGGTGTTCAGCAAGTTATTAATCATGAGCCAAATGTAGATTTTGAGGGTTTTATGGCGGCGTATGGTGGTTCCGCTAAGGCGAGATTTGGCGTTGTTGTTGAAAAACAGCAGGACCTGTTTAGAGCACCAGAAGAGTATTCCCTTGCACATTGCGTAGCTCAAGATCTGGAAATGTCAAGGGGAATAGCTGTTGTTTTCAAGAAAAAGTTTGGATGTGTGGATGAATTAGTACAACAGCGGCCAACTGTAGGAAAAGCTTTGGTTCTTCAAGATAAAAAAATCGTTATGTTTACTATCTGGTCACCAAAAATTCTTCATGGCAGAGACCTAGTTATGGACATCTATGGGAGGCTTTGCTAAATCTTAAGGCGCAGATGATGGAAAATGGAGTAACGAGACTAGCGGTGCCCAAGCTGGGCTGTGGACTGGATCGCTTGGATTGGAGGATAGTCCGAAATATGCTAGAAGTAGTTTTCCAGGGAACCAACATCCAGGTCCTTGTTTGTTGTTTTCAACCGGTTGCCTACCAAGACCAAGAAAAGAGTGTCGACTGTTATTTCCAACGACGTGGTGGATGCACCAGAGGAGATAGCTGCCGATACCGTCATCAGTCATTCAATTGGCGCCAAAATGTATCTACAGTTACGAGACGTAACGGTTTTAAAGAGGGGGGCAGTGTTGCGAGCTACTACTAGGCAACCCATCAAACACACAAGCGCTGTAGACTCTGCATACTTTTCAGGATACGAGAATTCTTCTAGCAATCAATTACACACAAAACGCTCGGGGCACGGCGTATTCTCAAGGATTCCAGAATTGTTCTAGAAATTACGGGAGCATGAGTCATCCTTGTAATCCAGAGTATATATAAGACCGCTAATGAATGCAAGAGTTAGTCTATTCTTGAATGTCTAATATAAATTATATCGTGTACAGTAAGCGTAGTTGAGCTTTTAGAATATATACATAAATGATATAAGCTGTGTCTAATGTACATGCAGCTTGAAGTATACATAAATAAATAGAAGTGTATAAATACATAATAGTGTTAATGTTGGTAATGGACCTATGGTAAAGGAGTTAGTTTAAGAAGATATTAGTGCTTGTAAATTCATTAGTGTAATAGTGCTTCATTGTTAAGTGCACTGAAAACATCTGTAAACAAAGCATATACTGTTAATTAGACTTGTGAACAGTGAGTAATAAAGACATTTATTATTACTTGTTTTGAATTAAAGAAACGCGGTAGCAGTAGC
This sequence comes from Platerodrilus igneus, assembly GCA_036346225.1. Lineage (NCBI taxonomy): Eukaryota > Metazoa > Arthropoda > Insecta > Coleoptera > Lycidae > Platerodrilus > Platerodrilus igneus. The sequence continues at coordinate 3,359,230 of JARFIW010001436.1, read as the reverse complement.
CGGTTACACTATAGTATAAAATGGCGGAAAATTAAAGAATTTGCTCAATGATCAAAATTTCACTTAGGTGCGATTTTAAGCTACGTTATTACTAGCACTTACCCTATTAGATTTATTAGGTTTCCAGTTCGTTAAGTTTAAAGGGCGCCAACGACGTCTGGGATATTAGAAATTCCGCTGGCCGACTGTTACCTGTCCATTCTAACAAATAAAACTATTCTCTACTCACCTGGCTTTAATCTACTTTACAAAAACATCGCGTAAACATTAACTAATAGGAAAAAACAAAAAAATTTAAAATGCACTTACAGTACTAGCCGGGTTAGTAGCCTATAATTATTCCAATAAAAAAGAACATATATTAAACAAAAATTGGTAAAATTTAATGAAATCCATTCTTATAGAGTTAACCTTATATTCAATTATAGTTCCAATTATACCCTTTTTTTAAACCACGTTGCCTTACAAGTTTTAATTTCCATTTAACCAAGAAATCATCTCCTCCTTGGGGACCTTGAATTCCAAAATATTCTGTTGGGAAACAAAGTCTCAACCTAAATTTGTATGTTGTTATGTCAAAAATTCGTGTACCATCACGTGGGCACTCACTTATTATTTCATAATTTGTAGGGCATTTAAAATAAACCCAAACGTTTTATTTTTTCCTACCCCCACATCTATTTGCATTGATGACTTGGAAGGACTCCATTCTTTTGTTTAAGTAACTATCATACGATGTCATTAACCCCACTTCTCTGTCTTAGAGGAGTACACTATTAATATGTACCTAACGTGTGTAATATGGCATGTGGTCATGGTTTATTTTTGTTAACCCTGCTAACTGTGATATAAATGAATACCGAAATGTGTGTAATTCAATCTCTGTGAGTTTTGTCAATTTAGTTTTTTTTTGTGAATTACTTTGTAAAATTCTGTTTTCTTTGCGTCTTGTATACATTGTAACTATCTAAAATTATGTTGTGTGATGTATTATTAAATGGAACATTTTTAATGTAAAAAAGTTTTCTTAATATGTTATGAGAAATATATTGAAATATGTTTTCCTTTTTGGTGGTTTTTAAAATGATTAATAAATTAGAGTTTTATTTCAAATGTATTGTACAGAAATAAATGGCTTGCTTTTCTAATTTGCAAATTTATGATTTTTATAAAATACATATTTATTGCACTAGGTTATCAAACAATATTACACTGAAATCATAGTTACACAGGGTGCTTCAATAATAAGTTGTTTGTTTTAAATTTCTTACCACTTCCTAATTAATAATTGAAACTTTAGTGCCTAATACTACTAATTGATTAAGGAATAATTGAATTTGATTATGCAATACTAACATGAGCAATTGTATAATATGCACTGCATCTGATGACCAAAAGTCTGGTTTTCAATGTGATGGCTGTAATAAATGGATATGCAATGATTGTTCTGGGGTATCCTCATCTGAAATTAGGTGCATGCAACTCAAAAAGCGTGTACTAAAATTTTACTGTTCAGGTTGTAATGATGCAAGAAATGCTGAACATTCCCTCAAGGATAGGTTAAATACCCTTGAATGTACCTTTAAAAGAGCACTTGATGAAATTAAACAAGAAATTAAAGCAACTAGAGAAATACAACCACAATCAGAATTGAATCATGTCAGCTATAGCAGTGTACTGAAACAAAAAAGAATCTGTTGTTATAAGACCAAAAGATATAGTGCAAAATTCTGACATAACTAAAACTGCAATTAAGTCGCAAGTTGACCCTAGTAATATAGCTGTCACAGGAATACGTAAAGCATCTAAAGGAGGCATCATAGTGGATTGTAAAAATCTAAGTGAATCTGATAAATTAAGAACTGAAGCTATTAATAAATTAGGTAAAAACTATGTAATCAGTGTATTAAAAAAGGAGTGCCAACAATAATGGTTACAGGACTATCGGAAAATTGGAATGAAGATAAATTATTGGCAACTTTAAAAACACAAAACGACATCCTACGTGACAATGTTTATCTTAAAGTAGTAAATAAGATTGAAAAAACCACACAATCTGGCATTAAACGATCCATAAAACTTGAAACCGATGGTAAAACATTTTTTGAAATTATAAAACAACAGAAACTCAATGTAGGTTGGGATAGATGTAACGTGTAATGTAATGTCTGAGCTGTCCTAAATGTGCTGGCAATCACAAATACACTGAATGTCAAGTAACTAAATATAGATGTGTTAACTGCATTGGCATGGTAAAGAATCAAAAACTAGACATTGATGTTGAGCATGCAGCTTGAGATAGAGATTGTCCCGTTTACAAAAAAAAGGTAGAGCAAAAGAGAAGTACAATTGATTACTCCTCTAATGCAGAACATTTTTTATCAAAATAACTCCTGGACGTAGAACCATAATTCGTGATCACAAACTGTCAGTGTGCCATATCAATATTCGCTCTTTACTATCTAACTTTAGCTCATTTATTGACTACATTGATAATCTCAATTTTTCTATTATTGCTTTGTCAGAAACATGGTTAACCCCCGACATTCCCTCAAATTGCGTTAGTATACCTGGGTGGGAAATCTTGCGTGCTGATCGTACAAACCGTGGTGGAGGAGTAGCTTTCTATGTTAAACAAAACCTGAGATTTCGCACTCTCGCTACTGATTATCTTTTAAATACACAACTGGAACAACTTTGGATAAGTGTGACTATTGATAAACTTAAAATCGCTATTGGTGTTATCTATAGACCTCCAAATGTACCTATAACCACCTTAGATAATCTGGAAACTGTATTAGCAAATCTAGCTGCTACAGTGGATGAAGTTATATTAACTGGAGATGCTAATGTGAACTTTTTTGGCAGCTGACCATAAACGTACTTACTTTAATAATATTTTCCAATCCTTCAATCTACGCCAAATTATTAGTGAACCAACTCGGATAACGGACTCCTCATCCACCTTAATCGATGTAATATGTGTTAGTAACAACCTGAAGCTACTTGAATATGGAACTCTTGATACTGAAAATTTGTCAGATCATTGTCTTGTGTACTGCTACTTTAATTGTAAAATTATAAAACCTCGACCAAAGTTAATTACATTCCGTGATTTTCGACTCCTTAACAGAGACGTATTTGCTAGTGATGCATGCAGAATACCCTGGGATAATATGAACAATCTTCATTGCTTAGATGATAAAGTGAATTTTTTTTAATTCAGCTTTAGTTATGCTGTTTGATATGCATGCTCCTTATAAGACTATCATTATTAAGAAGCCCCCAAAGCCATACATTACTGAAACTATTAAGCAAATTATTAGTCTTAAAGATAAAGTTTTAAGAAATTTAAGCTAACTAAATTAGACTCTGATAAACAATACTATCGAAATCTGAAAAATTATTTGACATTTGCAATAAAGCAAGAAAAATGTAGTTATATTCAGCAGCAGATACATAAATTTAAAAATAACCCTAAAAAGATGTGGTCGAAGTTTGAAACCTGGAATATCCACACAAGGAATGTCAATGAGATTGATCCAGCCATTATGAATGCTGAACTCATAAATAACTTCTTTTCTACAATGGTGCCGAGGTCTAATGTCAACAATGAACTAATTTCCTTTTTTAGAGACAATGTTCATAAAAATGTCCATAATAATTTTGAATTTACTGAAATTACTAATGACGAGTTACAGACCACTCTGCATCAATTAAAATCTAATGCAGTCGGAGCAGACGATATTAACTTAAAGATGCTTCAGATTGCTTATCCGTTCTGTAAAACACCATTGCTACACATAATAAACTATTCCCTAAGATACGGTGAAGTACCCTTGATATGGAAAAAGGCCATTGTAAATCCTTTAGCTAAAATGAATAAGGCCACATCGATGACACAATTACGACCTATCAGTATTTTGCCTACACTTTCCAAACTTATTGAAAAAATTGTATACAAACAGATACTGTCGCATATTAATGCTCATAATTTGCTACCTGTTACCCAGTCAGGATTTAGAACAGGCTACAGTACTTCAACTGCTCTTATGAAGATAGTGAATGATCTAACAGTGGCTATAGACAATTCACAAATATCATTATTAGTTTTACTTGACTTCAGTAAGGCCTTTGATACTATTCATCATGAGCTATTAATTGCAAAGCTACATTTTTATGGATGTGGCCATACGGTCATAAGATGGTTCTCAAGCTATCTGTATAATAGAACTCAAGTTGTGCAAGTAAATAATCAAATTTCAAGTGAAGTTGTTATCAGACAAGGTGTTCCTCAAGGTAGTGTTTTAGGGCCACTTCTATTTGCACTTTTTACATCTGATCTAGTGTCTAAACTGACTACAGATTGTTTCGTACATTTCTATGCTGACGATACTCAGTGCTATATGTCATGTGATCCACTAAAAATAAATCGCAGTGTAAAACTGCTAAACTTTAATCTTTCAGCAATTTCTGCCTGGTCGAACAACCATGGTCTCCTACTTAATGGATCTAAATCTCTGTTGATGTGTGTTGGTACAAGTGCTTTGCGTCAAAAATCTTTTTCTGTGCTAACCAACAGTGTTTGTGTTGATGGGGTCAATCTGGTGTTCTCAGAGTATGTGAAAAACCTGGGTGTTTATTTGGACTGCAACTTAAACTTCCAAACGCATGTACTTAAAAATCATCACTATGTTATGTTAAACTTAAAACCTTATACCAATTTAAGTACATCTTGCCAAAATCTATTAAGTGGTACCTTATTAATTCCTTAGTACTAAGTAACATAGACTACTGTTGTGGAGTATACTATTATCACCTGACCTCGTGTTTTAAAAATAAGTTACAAATTCTTCAGAACTGCTGTTTTCGCTATGCTTACAATGTAAATAGGAGTGAACATATTACACCACACTACAATGATGCAAATATTTTAAAGTTGGAATATCGCTTTTGTCTGTTATACTTCTGCACATTGTACAAAATTTTAAGTAGTCATATTCCACCTTACTTATCTAGTTTGTTATGTAAACGTTCTCTTATACATAACCGGCAAGTAAGACAAGACACTTACAATATCAGCAAACATACTACAACGAAATATAAAAGTTGTTTTGAATATACTGCTGTTAGTATTCTTAACAAATGGCCCCACCTGTTTATAGAAAGTAATACAATTTACAATTTCCGAGTTAAGCTTAAAGAACTATTGTTTTTAAATCAGAGTAATTTATAATTACATTCATTATGTATGATACATTTTATTATACTTGTATTTTATCTTTTTGGGTAGGGTTGAAAAACTGTCTTATGCAGAACTCCACCTATTGGGTTTTTCTTTCTTTTTATTAAGGTTTAATTTGTTTTGTATGTTTGTTTATACTATTTGTTTACTTTATATGTTTTTTTTAATTTTAACCCAATAAAGCTTATAATAATAATAATAATAATATGATTTTTGTTTCTTGAAATTCCTAAACGTTACAAAATTCCATTGTACCTAAGAGTTGTTGATAAGGCTTGTATAATCAGTTTGAAAATAAAGAAGTGATGTTATTGCAAGTAGAGTTTTCGTTACACTGGTATCAAGGAGTTGGACTAAAGATTTTTGAACGAGTTCTGTTTGCATGTCTGTCACTCGTAGTCAAAAAAGGAAATGGACTGCGAAATTCTACTTTCTTAAAAGAGTTAAAGTCAAGCGTTGCGGAGAGTTTGGCCGAAAATTCTGTAAAATTACAAGAGAATTTTAAGGAAAAATTACAAGAACCCGTAGAGAAACAAAACCAAAATTCTACGTGATTGACAGCAAAATTAGAAGGAAGTAACACAAATTTTACAGAAAAATTAGATCGAAATTTGAAAGCCGTTGAACAATTGAAACAGAAGTTTATAAGAGAAAATGCTAAATCGGCGGAAAAACTTCAAGCGAAATTTTCAGAGACACTGCAAACACTTCTTACCAAAATTTCTGACGGTTTTCAGAAATTAGAAACAAAATTTTCAGATGATTTATTAAAAAACTCGTAATAACTATAAGCGGGATTTTGTCTAACGAAGAAAGCAACAGAGCTCTCAGTGTCGGTGATGCAACACCACGCCTCAGAATTTAAGAATGTCGGACAATGCGAACTGATGTTCAGAATAAAACCATCTATATTTGATGGAAAGTCACTTTGGCAAACATTTGAAACAATTCGCGGCTGCCGTGAGAGCTAGCGGCTGGAACGATGATGAAAGTGCAACTGCATTGATTTTTGCGTTACGAAGTGAGGCCTTGGATATTCTGCAGAACATAACAGACCATTACCAAAAAAGCTACGGGCCTTAGGAAATGAGGTACGGCTACTCTCATCTGCAACAAGTATACCACGCGCAAGTGAAGGATCGTTACCAAAAGGCTGACGATAATTTGCAAAAGTTTCAAGCAGATATTGCTCGTTAGGTGAGACTAGCCTATCTAATAGCAGCGGATAGCTTCCTAGAGTTGGTGACAGTGCAGACCTTCATTGATAGAATACGCGATGAGAAAATCGAGTAAGCACTACAGCTGGCACGGCCAAAAACTTCAGGTGATGCGCTGGCTCATGTTTTAGAGATCGAAACGGCAAAGAAAGCGACGCATTTAATCTGTGGCAAGACATACCGCTACAGAGAGGAGCGGAGCCAAAATAACGTAGAGAACGTGATTCGTCGGGTACTGCGTGACGAGCAGTCGGAGAGAAAGGGGCTCCGATGTCAGAAGCACGGATTTAAACAGGCAAAACCGACGTAAACGACTTAAGAAAGAACATGAGGAGCCTAAATTGATACAGGGGGTTTGCTATAACGGGACAAAAGTCGACCTGCACAGATTATGCCCTAAAAATGACCGTCCGCGGCGCGCAGATAAAATGTGATTTTGTTGGTCGGAGTACAGTGGTCAATGATGATTGGTAACCAGTACGAACCCTAACGAAACAGGAGAATGACAAAGACCTAGGTGTCATTCTGGTTGGAAAGCGAGAGGGGAAACTTTCACTCTGACAGGACATTAGCTCGTTAGGTAGCACCATGGAGTCGTATTGAGCACAATGGAATTTTTTGAAAGTTGAGAATGGGATCTTGGTGCGATGCTTGGAGAATGGAGATAAATCCTTGAGTACGCTTTAGGTGGTGGTTCCTAAAAGCCGAGCGTTTTAGGACATTTGCATAATGGGACCTCAGGAGGATACTTCGGTGTTAAGAAGATTCTGGAGAAAGCGCGAGCAAGATTTCACTGGGTAAGCTGCAAGCGCAATGTAAAAGAGTGCCGCAAGTGTCAGCTGTGGTCACAGTTAAAAAACCGTAAGGCTACAATGAGGTGATACAACGTAGAGAGCCCCTTTGAGAGGGTGGCAATCGATATTGCCGGTCCATTCCCTAGGGCGACTCCGGAAATAAATACATTCTGGTAGCCATGGACAATTTTACAAAGTGAACTAAAGCGTATGCTATACCAAACCAAGAAGCTGCAACCGATATTGACGTGAGTTTTGCTATTTTGGAGTGCTTATGGAGTTGAACACCGATTAGGGCAGACATTTTGAGTCAGCGTTATTCCAAGAAGTTTGTCGGATGCTGGGAATGGGAAAGACCCGAACAACATCATTGCATCCGCAGTCGTATGGTATTGTAGAAGGCATAAACCGCACCTTGGCCAAGTATATTTCTGAAGGTACTCTTCCAACATCAAAGAGACCGGGTTCTAAATTTACATCTATTTTTATTGACCAATCGGTCTTCAGTTCATGAAGGTACTGGGCATACACCTGCATATGCTACGCTGGGACGCGAGATACACTTACCATGTGATCTTGAGTGTGTAAGCCCGGAGATGGCATCGTGGGCGAGAGATACGTCGAGAAGCTCAAGCGCAAGATACACGACAATCCATGGTGACGTTTGGAAAAATATACAGATCGCAAGCGGTGGAATGAAGACCAGATATGACATCAAGGCGCATGAGTATGGTTTTCAAGAGAGCGAGAGCGTCTCGTCTCATATGAAGGCGTGGATTGTCGCCAAAGTTACAAAGACAGTAGTAGGGTCCGGTCGAGTTGTAAGAAGGATCAACGATGTGATATATCGGTTTCGTAAGTTTCTAAAACAATAACAATAGTGTTACTCATTTACTGGTTAGCACCCTACGATAGTTATGACGCCGGTGTGAGAGTGAGACGAACGAACAGTTGCGGTCGTGAGGAACGATAATCTGGATCGACCTATGATTGATTTATGTCTCTTTACAGCGGTACAGGCAAAGATTTGAAGTCGCAGAAAAGATTTAAGATGATCCATCTATTCGAGTCTTAATTGGTTCGCATGTGACTACTAACTCCAAGGTCCGGGTTTGATTACAGATACAGACCGCATAAAATACGCATTTGTTCTAATGAAAGGTAAAATGTAGGTCCCGCCTGCGAGTGTTGTTACGCACGTAAAAGATTCCTATCTTGCTTGAAACGGCAAGGGTCCGGCAAAATTGAAAATTTCCAGGTAAAAAAAACTTGCTTCTTGACCAATGTAATACCTTTGAGTGGAGTATTAGAAATCAAATGTAGGATACGAAAACTGAGGTCCAGATTTTGGTGTGTGGTTACAATCCAAGTGCTACTGCGCCTACTATGAAAAGTGTTGATTGCTACTTCTATCAACATGGAAACTGCAGTTTGTTACATTCATCTTTGGCAATAATTGGTTATTTTATTTACATAGACTCCTCTTCTAGGATTAAACTCTCCAACAATACCCGATATATTGTACCTGTTTAGATAAGCTTGCTTTATCATAATTTTCAACTTAAATCCCTTGTTAATTCATTATCGTTTGTATAAATTCCATGTCTGTTGTTAAATACTTCTGCATAATTAATAATAAATACTCTTTCTAAGAATTCCTCAACGTAAATCTACTTGTTTTGAAACGACAAGTTTATGCTACAATTAATTAGTCAAAATCCTGTGATCCTGTGAGCGCGTTATACCTTCTGATAACGTATAATTGCATTCTAGTGGGTTTTGAATCTAAAGAAATAATATATCCTACTATTCTCCGATAAAACCGTGTTTTCCAGTTTCAATGACGTTTCGATAACGCGGATTGTTTCGTATTAGTTAAAACAAACTATAGTGGAATAAAGTTGTGCAGTGCGCTTGCACCTCTTATAGAATAAACGAGTGCGAAAGTGGTTTTGTTACGAAAATCGAGGACTCTTCTTTCGACCTAGTATCGGAACGGTTGTGCGCGACAAGCTATACACAATAAAGTATAGTGCTTGTAACAGTGCATTCAACTGACTCCCCCGGGGGCATTCCAGCAACATTGAAGAAGACCACACACCAAGGATAATATTGGTGAGTGAATTTATCGCTTCTGTTTATTTTTACATGCATACAACTTTCGCATTTAAAGCTCGCGTTTTGTTATACCTTCGCAATACAGTCCACAAAAACTAATAAGACGTGCCAGCACATTATTCTAGTTAATTAATTACACGGATGTTTGCTTTTCGAATTCGTGTTATTTTGAAATCCTTTTAAACTTTGATTCTGCAGCTTGTGCGTTGATGCACTTGTAAAAACTACTCGTTCTGTTACTCCAAGAGCGATGCACGTTTATCCTTTATCAAATGCGTAGATTTGCTCTCAGCTGTAGGCTAAATTGCTTGTTGTGTAGGCCGATTATTCCTTGATGTAGATCAACTGCTCTTGCATGTAGACCGCCGTTGCAATTACGGTAGTAGCATGATTGTTGCTGACTACCGCGGCTATGTTGTATCAATTCACTTGCGAGGGATGGCAAGATAAGTATCTCGACACATGCATGTGACTTGTTTTCCTTTTTTAACGTACCCAGAGATAAACCAAATTTGACATTAGATACGCTAATGTTTGTTCTGATAAAATCCTTCCTAGAAAAGTTTCGAACTTTAATGCTTTTGCTTTTTGTACTTAACCCATCTGCTTATATGAAAGTATCAGCAGTATTCTTTTTTTACTAATTAGAGTTATAACAAATGCTTCATATGGTAAAATCCTTACTAGAAAGGTTTCTAAATTTAATATTTTTTTAATTAACCCATCCGCTTATACGAAAGTATCAGCGTTATTCTTTTTGGTACTGATTAGATTTATTGCATGTTAGCTACAAATTGCGCACTTCGTGGAACAATTAGTGAATTTGTCTATAGAGTAAAATTGTTTTATTAAATAATAATCTTAGTTAATTTTGTTTTGCTGTTTTGATAGAAATTTCTATATTTGTGTTTTTTTATTGTACATAGAAAATCGTTGGCGATGTATTATTTTTGTGTTGCTAGAAACCTCTCCTCTCTCCGCATTGGTAGTTAGCCAGGTATATTTACGTGTTCTTCTAGCTACGTTATTGTACGTAGCAAGTTACTGCCACAAGGACTTTAACGTTCGGATCACAGTGTTTGGGGTAGAATAGTTTTAACATGTGGGGGGGGGGGGTGTATAGCACTAATTGGTCCGCCGCTGACCGGAATAATTACATTAGATAATAAACGAATTTGTATGCACAAAAGATGATTGCTGGATCATACGGTGCAAAATCTTTTGATTGACAGGCACCAGACTTTGCATTTAAAAGATTACAATAGGTACATTCGATTTGCAAATTTTGGCATGTTTTAGAATAATCTAGAGAAATTGTATAAAATATAAATTGCCGCGATGAGCGTTTAAAGATTTGATTACGAAATGTTTTAGTTTAAAGCTTTGAAAGGTGTGATATAAATCGTAGTGATAATATAAACTAATAATTAGTGCTGGGATAATTAATTGCAGTGTTTGGATAGTAAAATAAGAAGGTAGCATCGTAGTTTTAGAAGATAATACTTGTTTTATTAGCGACTAGGTGAAAATAAATTGTTGGGAGACCTTTTAGCAAATTCCATTGTAACTTCGAGTTGTTGAGAAGAAGAGTATAATCAGTTTGAAAATAAAGAACTGTTGTTTGCGCAAATAGAGTTTTCGTTACATAATTATTTGAATTCATTTATGCTCGCGAGTTGTTTGCATTGAACATTATTAATACAGTGCTAATACCTAAGTGTTTCATGAATTAATTTCATTGATATTATAACCTGTAAATTTTTAATGAATCTAATTAAAAATGTTATTGAAAACACAATAAAACCCGGTTTTTGATTAATTTTTCTCTACAGGCTTAAGAGAATTCCAGTTAGTTGTTTTGATTCTAGTAAAACGATTTGTTTGGGTTATTATTGATGCTGTAGACCTTGGCAAATTATAATGGAAACATTAAAAACGTGTTAAACGTGTTATTTTTTTGCTTTTAACCTTCGAAAATTATAGTGCAAATAATCAACCGCTAAATACTAGAAGAATGTTGTTAACATCTTATGTTTGATTGCGTAAACTTGTCAACCTTTTTGCAACACTAAATCTTCCACTTTTATTTTCTAATTCGTTTTATCGATGATCAATATATGATGTCATGTTTAGTTTACACCCAGAATTCAAATATTTCTATAGCTGATGTTTCTGTGTGTTTTACAAAATATACACAAACTTAAGGCGTTACGGTTCCCATGTGGTTGGTTATCCATGGGGTGCGTCTCCAAGTAGCGGATAGGAGAAATCCCAGGATATATGACCAAGGGATTGGCTATCTACTCTGGGAAGGATCGTGATAAGCTTATCTCTTTCAGTGACCCAGTGACCTGAGTGGCATAAGACCCACAACATGGCGGGGAGCAAGAGATCGTGCTGATGCGGGGTAAAATCCGCTCCCTAACCAAATGAAAACGATCCCGCGGACCAAACCCCTCAACCCAAGCTGTAGTTTCGTGGCTAATGGGCCTGCACTGAGGTAAACGAAGCCGGTGGGGCAATTTTGCAAAACCGTCATACCGTGCCTTCCTGCCGTCGTGGTCATGTCTCACGGGCAAGAGGGTGTAGAAGTCTTGGCTAAACCGCCCGGACTAAGAAGAGGAGACAACCTCGTTAAAAATTCCTAAATCCCTTGGTGTAGGACCGAGCCCGAGGGATGCGTGGCTGGATAGTTGACCAGTCTCAATCGGTCCAAAACTCGAGGAATAGGGTGGCACCCAGTTTTATTCATGCCTTTCATGCCAACAGGGGGCACTTGGCATGGCGACCATTTACACCCCCCATACTCGTGGGAACAATCATGAATAATATTGGTACCACTAGTAAAACTGAAGCTAAAGAGGTGGAATCAGGAATGGGCGATTTCTCTGGTAACCAAAATGTATCAATGGAGGTGGAGCAGACCCGGGATGCAAGTCCGCTTGCAAGACCGGTGTCGGAAACACCAGACATGGAGAATACTGTAAATAAACTTGCAGGCACTGGACTGCAAGCAAAGAGGCTTTCGGGATCTCAGCGCAGATAGCTGAAGAAAACCAAGAAAGTCGAATGTGGGACTTGGACGGAGTCACACACGTCCACTATGTAAGCTGATGGGGGACTGCGATATAGCCCTTATCTAGGAACCTTGGATTTGCATGGTAAATGTGCTAGGACTGAGTTCAATCGGTAGGGCACTTGCATATAGTAGATCCACTGATAGACCCAGGACTTGTATACTAACCAACTTAACTAGGGTCAGCACAATAAGCCTTTTAGGCTGCAGTGCGGAGGAGCCGTTTGGCAGACGCATCCGCCAGGGGGAGTGGTTTTAGTGGGTATGCCGCAAGGAGAGTCCCACACTTTGGCTATAAAAGTTTTCCACTCCACCGGGTTTGGATAAATATAAAAAAAAGGCGTTACGGCGAATATTCCTCTATGTTATATTGTTAGAAAATTTTCTATAGAAAGCTATCTCTACCAGTGGTCGATGGTATCAATTATTAGCAACACTTCAATATAGTGTTTAATTATATTATAACCACCGTGGCAAGGAAGAAGTCTTACTGCCTTATGGCTATGCTGTTTAGTTAATTAATTAAGTTTTAGGCGGTTTGTGTTTAGAAACTTGATAAATATATTGTAGCACCAAATGGTCTGCCTATGACCAGAATAATTACATTAAAACAAACGAATCATTTGTACACAAAGATGATTGATAGCACTTGAGAAATATGCCTCATCAGACCATATTACTCAACGAGCAAAATATCTGTTTATTTGAATTTGTTGTAAATACCATTTACGACGATCAGCATTGTCATGGTGTAAGTTTTGAACAATTCATGTCTTATAGGGTCTGAACATAATTTTTTTTAAATTTTTGCTGTGCCCTACTTTTGATTACTCCAACTTCTACCTCAATAGCCTTACACAAGGTTGAAGGAGCTGCCTCTACGACGATATGGTTAAGGAATTTGATATGCAGGAATAAAGTTCAGTTAAATTTGTAATTGAAACACGTTTTATTTGCTAATTGGGTCAGTTGTTATTTGTAGGTTGTTCGACATCATTATCCTGGTGAAGATACACATGCATTTAGTGTCGGTACTAGATTTATTAAGGTAAACACTTTCCTTTATTTAGTCTATGCGAACATTTCATAAGAGATTTACAAATTACACACTCCTTAGCAGTAGATGAAAGTGGTGATTGTTGTTCATGTTTCGTTATAAAATTTAAAAGAAACGTTTATATATATATTATTGTGTGTTTAAATAAACTGATGTTTTAGAACCAAAATATTAAGAATTTTATTGAAACAAATTTCAAGTAAGTGCAGTAATTATGCAGATGAAATTTGTTATATTTTTGACTTGTTGATAGTTCAAGGTTGTAATTATAAAGGTATCGTACTAGATTTGAGATTACTTTTTATGTACGATTTTTAAAACAAACAAAATGCCCACTAGTGTCATATTTTATGTACTCAAATTGCCATATCTGTGAATTAGAAAATTCATTAACTTTGATTAATTATAAATTATCTTTGATACATTTTGAGTAAAGTCAAATTTGGAAGCGTTTTTCGTTCATTGTTAAGATATATATATATATATATATATATATATATATATAATATCGTGTAATTAAAAGGGGACAATAAAATACATAAGTTAACTCATAGGGTTAAGAGCGATTAGGTACAGTCAAATAAATTTATTAAGTTAAAAGGTTCTCAACAATTATTTTCTAGCTTAAATAATGGATAATAAGGGAATATCGATTTAGTTTAATGTGTGATTAATGTAGGAATAATTTATCTTAATTAGATTTAGTAAAGGACCATGTATCATAGTATTTATGTAAAAAAAAGTAAAGAAAAATAATTTGGAGTTAAATTACAACATAATGAAATTCTATGGAACAGTTTAAAAGCGTTAAGCACGTTAAAAATAATGTTTTCTACGTTTCAAATAACAAGGGGGAAAAATGGATTTCTTGGTAAAGTTTGCTGCAAACAAATTTAATAGCTTAGTAGAACCAACAACCATTGAAATTAAACCAGCCAAGGTCGTAAACAAAACCACACAGGATTGATGTAAAAGCAGTATACGTTAAAATATTGATTTTTAATCTTAGATATAGAGTCGGAAGGAACAATGAAAAGATGAAGATCAAAAGGGAATTAAAAATCGATATCAAGGATAGTTGTAAACAATGCACGCGTCGCTCAGAAAAGTGGGAAATGAAGCAAAGCGAGTTGATTGGCGAAAGTTAAATAGGAAGGGCTAGAAATTCAGGTGGTAGAATGATATGTGTGCAATAGAGCGATATGTACAAGGAAGATAAAATGATGTTTGTTTGAAGTTTGAGGCGTGGAGTATATGCTAATCCGGAGACTTGGAAACGACAATTGACACGTTTAAGTGCTTTACCGCGTGCTGTTGTGTTATGTTATGAAAATTACGAGAAATCGACGGTCGTTGGTTATTTTCGAGGAAAATAAGACAACGGTTAAACAGATATACGTGCTATTTCGTTAAACAGGGGGAGGTTCGATTATACAATCAGGAACAGAGAGGGGTCTCGCTCTTTTTTCTCTTTGCTTTTTGATTCCATTGGTGATACAATAAGTTTACTTACAACTGCATTAGTGCAGTCGAATTAAATTTATGTAAAAGTTGATAAAGCTGTATTAGTGAATAGTAAAGTTGAAATGTAAGTACTAGCATTTGAAAATTGTTTGGATGTGGATCAAAGCGAGGTTTGGGATAGTACAATGTATTTGTAACAAAACGAACAAAATTTGGAAGTTGGATATTTATAAAAGAAGAGCTTTTTTGGAGTAGAGGCTTGTATGGTACATGGGGATTCGACCATGGAATTGATGGATAGATGGAGGACCTACCAGACGGCAACATCTACAAGGGACTAGTTGGTGCATCGCAGTACGAAGACAACTACAATGTCGAATATTTTCATAGTGTTTGTGGTGTTTTGATGTGTTTTATGGTTATTTGCTTTGATTTTTATTTGAACAGACATTTAAAGGACGGTTAAAAACGAAATTGATTTTTGAGCATTATTTATTAATTTGCAGATAACCAAAAGTTGTAAAAAAGTATAGAGGGTTTTTTGATATTGGGCGTGCAGAAAATTTATATGCACATTTATAATGTTTGAAAGTGGGCTCATGCTAGAACAAAGGGTAACCTAAGGTAGGAGGAATGCCCTCTTACTTTAATAGAAAATTATGTGTTAAAAAAGGTTATCCATATGCAGAATGATTGTTATAAAATTTAGCATATAAAGTAATGGTATTTTAAATTAAAAAAAAAGAAATTTGGATTTCTATCTAGGTTTCTATGGTAATAATGAGAGAAAGTTTTTTTAGAGGTAACAGGTAGGTGGAAGTAATAGGTATGTAATATATAGGAAGCATCTAATTAAGAAGACGATTCGATACAGGTGCAGCCGAGGCGAGATTTGAGCTAAAATTCATATTATTATGACGGCCCAATTAGTGGGGCATGATTCCAGGTAAACTTCACAATATTACTGCGACCAAGCGTGGGGCACGATTTTAGAGCCTTAACTTCACGATAATACATATATATATATATATATATATATATATATATATATATATATAAATATTTTATGTAGTTTTTTTACACAAGGTAAGTTGATAAATACTAACGTATTACAATTGTTAAAATGAAATAATAACTTAGACTTTTATGCAAAGTCCAAATGATCATTTCAAATCAAGCTAGTAATTGAAAGAAGGAAAATATAAGGTCTTGGACAAGACTTGAACCTGCATCTTAGTTTTGCAGGAACTGTGCGTTAACCAATTACGCCACCGAGACGGATGACTATAATTGAGAAATTTACAAATCTAAATCGTGTACAGAACCATATATAAACCTAACTTTCAATTACTAGCTTGATTTGAAATGATCATTTGGGCTTTGCATAAAAGTCTAAGTTATTATTTCAGCTTAACTATATATATATATATATATATATATATATATATATATATATATATATATATATATGTAAAACGTATATTTTGAGACTGCGATTTTTGCACTGGAAAATCGTTTATCCGGAGCTGCATAACAAGGGACTTGTCATTTTATTTATATGCCCTTATTTCCAAAATTATTGCAACTTTACTATAAAATGTTCAGTTTGAGACATATTATGTTTAACGCATAGTTTGAACCAGGGTCTGAAACTATACATTCAGCATGTAAATGAGACATATTATGTTTAACGTGTAGTTTGAACCAGGGTCTGAAACTATACATTCAGCATGTAAATGAGACATACCCCAAAGTATGCGTATGATGCCATAAATACTTATGTTTCTGTGTCTTATCGTTTGACAAGGTTGGAAAAACGTTTAGTATTATTTAGTACGTTTATGCTGTAGTTGCATAATATACCAAGAATGTTTTAAGGTTTTCTTTATATACATATAGTTAAATGACATGCAAAGTGTTTCCTCTTTAGCTAATAGCTACGATTCCTAGATAGGTTTCCTATTAAGACCACCTATTGGGTAGCCGATATTCAATTTAACTTTATATGGAGATGGTTTTGTCTTTATTTTACATTTTGTAATATTTTGTTAAAGTCAATGCTTACTAATTAAACAGATAATTTTTCTGTTAGACTACATAGGGCTATGTATATACTTTTAAAAAAGACACATCAAGGCATTTAGCCATGTCCTGTATGTGGACAACTAATCATACATCATTTGAAAATTGTTAGTTTCTTAATAAGTAATTAGTCTGGTATTTCGCCAATTTCTTGTCAATTATCGGCTTCAGTCGCCTTTGATAATTCCCAACAATAAAAGTGCACCCTTTTTTTTATTGCAGGAGCGGATTCTGCAGCTTCTTGTGTGTGTGTGTGAGGGGAGGGGGGAGAGAGTATAAACATCCCTTAATACACTGCCGTTATTACACGGTCTCAAAAAATCATTTATTTGCCTATGTTTATAGTGTCATCCTAAACATATGTAGTTCGAGCTATTTTAAGCATGTTTGTAGAGTACAAAACACATAGTTTGATCTAATGACAAGAATAGCAACGCCATCATAGTGATGAATGCATTTAACAATTATTGAGTGTGACACGTAGAAACACGCCTATTTATGGTATTATAAGTAATACTTTGGGGTATTCTCATTTACATATATTAAATGTATAGTTTCAGACCCTGGTTCAAACTATGCTTTAAACGTATAATAGGTTACATCATCATCATCATTTTATTTTCGACCTTACTTAAGGTCGGTTTGACGCAACTCTAACTTCTTTTCTATTCTGTGCTAATCTAAAAAGTTCTACATATCCTTCACAATCTAAATTTCTAATAAATTGACTAGTATAGCTTGGTCTAGGTCTTACTACACTCTTCTATCTTTTTCTTATATAGCTAGCTCTACATAGATATCACCAACCTAATGGTTGTTAAAAACTCCAACATGTTTACATGATTCCCATTTATAAGCAAATGAAATATCACCTAGTTTTCCCTCCAAAAAAAGAAAAGGGTTAAATTATATTGTTATGGTAAGGTTTAAGCAACGAATCACTACCAACATGCCAGACCGCTAATTAATTGTGAGTTATGTCATGGTTAGATTTAGTTAACTGATTTTTATTATTTTTTTTTGTGTTGTTTTCGAACTTACTTAAGGTCGGTTTGACGCAGTTCTAAATTCCTTTCTATTCTGAGCTAGTCTAAAAAGGTCTACATACCCTTCACAACCTAAATCTCTAACAATTTAACTAATATAGCTTTGTCTAGGTCTTTCTACTCTATCTTTATTTGGTAGTCCATAATCTATTACCTTACTAAATAGTCCCTCATGCATTAGCTGGCGCCCTATCATTCTATCTCTTCTGATCATTAATTGTTTCTACATACAGGGTTCCTCACCTATATAGGTTACATAATAAAAATACTTTTAAGAATTAGCATATCTTGAGCTTTTGCCCGTTTGCACCAAACACGTCTTAGGTAAGGAATAATAAAGGAATCCTTAAATTATAAGTAGTCCTTAATTCAAAATGCATTGCACCAATGCTTGAATGTCAACATCTTAACTAAGTAGGTGATACTATTGGCAACGTTGTAGTTTAAGTCATCGTTTAGGAAGTTTTAGGTTTATTACTATAAGGGTTGGCAATTTGGCATTGCAGATGCAGAAATGCCGATCAAGTTTTGTCAAATGTAAACATAGATTTAAATTTTTTTGTAATTTTGCTTTATACCCATAGTCCTGTCCAAGTATTATGATGGAAAATAAAAGGAGAGTTGTTAGCACCTCATTTATTAAAGTAGCACTGTTATTTCTAGAATAGTTGTTTGCACTATTAGATAATATAATAATGAATTTTTTAATTTCTGCGTGTTTTAAATTTTGGCACATTCTAACATGCAACTTACTTAACAGCACCCTTATTAAATTCTAACAAATGCTCTATTTCAGCTAATACTTGTAAGACAGTCTTTTGATTAATCTAAATTTTGAAACACAAACAAATGTAAATTATTTATCCTTCCAATTAAAATAATTGGATCTTTCATTAATTCGTGTAGGAAACCCATTGTACATAATATACAAAATCTTATAATACAAAAATAATTCAACACTAGAAAAACACAGGAAGAAAAGTTTAATTATAGATTAAAAAGGAATTATATTGATATGTGTTTACATTTTAAGGTGTGAGGTTAGAAATCGTTCCTTAATATATTTGAGAAAGGAATTTTGGGTACTTAACACTAATTAAATCTGGAATTATGAATGTGGTGCAAACGGCCATTTTAAAACTACTGCAATTATGGTTTTAATTTTCTTCGTGTCATAACTAAAGTTAAAATTATATTAGCATAATCTTTATTATAATTCACAAATATATGATTATTTGAACGATAATCTGCTAATTGTCCAAGTGCATAAAAAAAGCTTCAACCCTGGCCACCCATTGGTGATGCAACCTGCGTGCTCCTGCGGTCATCTTTGCGGTTGTTACAGAGTCGAAATAATATGTGTATGCGAAAATATTGGATAGGTTAGATTACTGGAAAAAATGTTTTACTACTTTATATGACTGAACGGGCACAACAGCCATTCCGAATGGACCTACACCTTGAAGAAGTTTTAAATTACTAGAACAGGTGGAATGCCTACTGCGTTCCAGTGATCGAAAGAGCCAAACTACAGGTTCAACCAAATTAGTAAGGTCTTTAGTAAGAAACCAGAATAAGACAGGTTCCCGAAATAGCGCAGTGGTTCATAGGAGTCGGTATGGCATTCTAAGACACATCACCGCGATGTAGAAGGCAACGGAAAACCACCACGTTACCTCCCAAGTACAAAGCGTATTTAAATTGTATTTAAAATGATGGCATCCTCTGAGGCAAAATATTCCGGAGGTAAAATAGTTCCCCATTAGGATCTCCGGGAGGGGACTACTTCAGAGAATGTGATCGGAAGACTTAGAAAAAGAATCGGGAACATTCTGGGAGTCGGAGTGTGGAATGTCAAAAGTATGAAGCACGTAGGTAAGCTAAAGAACTTAAAAATTGAAATGGATAGGTTAGCACTAGACATAGTAGGGATCAGCAAAGTTCGGTGGCCAGAGGCGGGGGATTTTTGGAGCGGAGACTTTAGGGTAATTCATACAGGATCAGAGGCAAGAAATTCTGGTGTGGGGATAGTATTGTGGAAAAAGATAGGCCACTGTGTAGAAAACTACTTACAAAAGAACGATAGAGTACTCATGGTTAGATTAGAATCTAAACCAGTAAATACAGTAACAATATACATGTCCACCTCCAGGCACAGTGAGGAAGAGGTAAAGCGATCTACAAAGATATCGAAGACATGCTAAGATACGTAAAAGTACGGAGGATTTTAATGCAGTGGTAGGTGAGGGTAGGGAAGGAGCGGTAGTAGGTTTATTTGGTGTGGGCACGAGAAACGACAGGGGAAATAGGTTGGTAGAATTTTGCGGCAAAAACAATTTAACCATTACAAACACATTATTCCAACATCATGCTAGAAGACGATACACGTGGAAGATTCCGGGGATATAGGAAGATATCAAATAGATTACATTCTTATTAGACAACGATTTAGGAATCAAGTAAAGGACTGTAGAAGCTATCCAGAAGCAGATATAGACACAGACCACAACATCGTAATTATGAAGCCTGCTCTTAAATTTAAAAATTTGAAATAAGGAAATGGAAAAGGCACTTTGACTTTGATAAACTAAAAGATAAAGATGTCTATAAAAGATTTAAAAAAAAGCCAAATGAATTGCTGAAAGATATCGGGAAAATTTGTGATACTAAGGAAGTAGAAACAGAATGGAATAACGGTAAATCCAGCACAGACATGGCGGTCAGAGATAATCTGGGGTATACACAAAAGGAAAATAAGCAACCATGTATAACAAAAGATATCCTGAATTTAATAGAAGAAAAGCGAAAATACAAAATTGATCAGACAAAACGGGAAAATAGAGATACAAGTCATAAAATGGAAAATTATTTGCAAATGCAGGAAAGCTAAAAAGCAATGGATTTTGAAAAGTGTAAAGAGGTACAAAGTAAGATAGAAATAGGAAAGACAGCCGAAGCATACAAACTAAGTAGAATGAATTTTAGGGATATAAAATCGTATGGCAAAAATATAGGGGACACGAGAAGAAACGTCATTAAAGAAAATGTAGAGAAAGTGGTTAGATGGCAGGAATATATAAAGAATTTATATGCAGGAAAGTAACTAACAGCAATAGAACAGGATCCAGACATTGAAAATGATGACTTGGGATATCCTATACTGCGAGATGAGTTTGAATTAGCATTAAACGGTCTAAAAACTGGTAAGGCGCCAGGTACAGATAAGGTGCAAGCAGAAACTCTTAAAGCCACAAGACAAGCAGTAACAGAACGTCTCTTCCAACTTGTAAGCTATATGTATGAAACAGGCGAGATACCCAAAGATTTCAAACGTAACACCATAGTCACTATACCAAAAAAGAGTGACGCGGATAGATGTGAAAATTTTCGAACATTAAGTCTGACAGCAAACGTGTCAAAAATATTAACTAGAATTGTACAAAGACGAATAAAAAATCGAGTAGAAGAAATACTAGGAGAAGATCAATTTGGGTTTATGCGAAACAGGGGAAGCCATTTCAGCTATGAGGATGACAATAGAGAAAACAATTGAAAAGGGGGAAAGCGTGTATATAGAGTTTGTAGATCTGGAAAAAGCATTCGACAATATAAAATGGAAGAAAATGTTTGTAATACTCAAAGAGATTGGAATTATATAATGGGGAACTATTTTACCTCCGGAATATTTTGCCTCAGAGAATGCCATCATTTTAAATACAATTTAAATACGCTTTGTACTTGGGAGGTAACGTGGTGGTTTTCCGTTGCCTTCCACATCGCGGTAATGTGTCTTAGAATGCCATACCGACTCCTATGAGCCAATGCGCTATTTCGGGAACCTGTCTTATTCTGGTTCCTTACTAAAGACCTTACTAATTTGGTTGAACCTGTAGTTTGGCTCTTTAGCTCACTGGAACGCAGTAGGCATTCCACCTGTTCTAGTAATTTAGAACTTCTTCAAGGTGTAGGTCCATTCGGTATGGCTGTTGTGCCCGTTGAGTCATATTAAATAGTAAAACATTTTCTCCAGTAACCTAACCTATCCACTATTTTCGCATACACATATTATTTCGACTCTGTAACAACCGCGAAGATGACCGCAGGAGCACGCAGATTGCATCACCAATGGGTGGCCAGGGTTGAAGCTTTTTTTATGCAGTTAACATTGGTCACTTGGACAATTAGCAGATTATCGTTCAAATAATCATATATTTGTGAATTATAATAAAGATTATGCTAATATAATTTTAACTTTAGTTATGACACGAAGAAAATTAAAACCATAATTGCAGTAGTTTTAAAATGGCCGTTTGCACCACATTCATAATTCCAGATTTAATTAGTGTTAAGTACCCAAAATTCCTTTCTCAAATATATTAAGGAACGATTTCTAACCTCACACCTTAAAATGTAAACGCATATCAATATAATTCCTTTTTAATCTATAATTAAACTTTTCTTCCTGTGTGTTTCTAGTGTTGAATTATTTTTGTATTATAAGATTTTGTATATTATGTACAATGGGTTTCCTACACGAATTAATGAAAGATCCAATTATTTTAATGGGAAGGATAAATAATTTACATTTGTTTGTGTTTCAAAATTTAGCTGAAATAGAGCATTTGTTAGAATTTAATAAGGGTGCTGTTAAGTAAGTTGCATGTTAGGAATGTGCCAAAAATTTAAACCACGCAGAAATTTAAAAAATACATTATTATATTATCTAATAGTGTAAACAACTATTCTAGGAATAACAGTGCTACTTTAATAAATGAGGTGCTAACAACTCTCTTTTTATTTTCCATCATAATACTTGGACAGGATTATAGGTATAAAGCAAAATTACAAAGAAATTTAAATCTATGTTTACATTTGACAAAACTTGATCTGCATTTCTGCATCTGCAATGCCAAATTGCCAACCCTTATTGTAATAAACCTGAAACTTCCTAAAAGATGACTTAAATTACAACGTTGCCAATAGTATCACCTACTTAGTTAAAATGTTGACATTCAAGCATTGGTGCAGTGCATTTTGAATTAAGGACTACTTATGATTTAAGGATTTCTTTACTATTCCTTACCTAAGACGTGTTTGGTGCAAACGGGCAAAAGCTCAAGATATGCTAATTCTTAAAAATATGTTTATTATGTAACCTATATAGGTGAGGAACCCTGTATGTAGAAACAATTAATGATCAGAAGAGATAGAATGATAGGGCGCCAGCTAATGCATGAGGGACTATTTAGTAAGGTAATAGATTATGGACTACCAAATAAAGATAGAGTAGAAAGACTTAGACAAATCTATATTAGTTAAATTGTTAGAGATTTATGTTGTGAAGGGTATGTAGACCTTTTTAGACTAGCTCAGAATAGAAAGGAATTTAGAGTTGCGTCAAACCGACCTTAAGTAAGTTCGAAAACAACACAAAAAAATAATAAAAATCAGTTAACTAAATCTCACCATGACATAACTCACAATTCGTTAGCGGTCTTGCATGTTGGTAGTGATTCGTTGCTCAAGCCTTACCATACCATATAATTTAATACACGTCACCATGACATAACTCACAATTAGTTAGCGGTCTGGCATGTTGGCAGCGATTCGCTGCTTAAACCTTACCATAACAATATAATTTAACACTTTTTTTTTTTGGAGGGGAAACTAGGTGGTATTTCATTTCCTTATAAATGGGAATCATGTAAACATGTTGGAGTTCTTTAACAACCATCAGGTTGGTAATATCTATGTAGAGCTAGCTAGATAAGAAAAAAATAGAAGAGTGTAGTAAGACCTAGACCAAGCTATATTAGTCAATTTATCAGAAATTTAGGTTGTGAAGGATATGTAGAATTTTTTAGATTAGAACAGAATAGAAAAGAAGTTAGAGCTGCGTCAAACCGACCTTAAGTAAGGTCGAAAATAAAATGATGATGATGATGTAACCTATTATATGTTTAATGCATAGTTTGAACCAGGGTCTGAAAACTATACATTTAATATATGTTAAATGAGAATACCCCAAAGAATTACTTATAGTACCATAAATAGGCGTGTTTCTACGTGTCACACTAAATAATTGTTAAATGCATTCATCACTATGATGGCGTTGCTATTCTTGTCATTAGATCAAACTATGTGTTTTGTACTCTACAAACATGCTTAAAATAGCTCGAACTACATATGTTTAGGATGACACTATAAACATAGGCAAATAAATGATTTTTTGAGACCGTGTAATAACGGTAGTGTATTAAGGGATGTTTATACTCTCTCCCCCCTGCCCCTGCACACACACACACACACACACACACACACAAAGAAGCTGCAGAATCCGCTCCTGCAATAAAAAAAGGTGCACTTTTATTGTTGGAAATTATCAAAGACGACTGAAACCGATAATTGACAAGAAATTGGCGAAATACCAGACTAATTACTTATAAAGAAACTAACAATTTTCAAATGATGTATGATTAGTTGTCCACATACAGGACATGGCTAAATGCCTTGATGTGTCTTTTTTAAAAGTATATACATAGCCCTATGTAGTCTAACAGAAAAATTATCTGTTTAATTAGTAAGCATTCACTTTAACAAAATATTACAAAATGTAAAATAAAGACAAAACCATCTCCATATATGGTTAAATTGAATATCGGCTACCCAATAGGTGATCTTAATAGGAAACCTATCTAGGAATCGTAGCTATTAGCTAAAGAGGAAACACTTTACATATCATTTAACTATATGTATATAAAGAAAACCTTAAAACATTCTTGATATATTATGCAACTACAGCATAAACGTACTAAATAATACTAAACGTTTTTCCAACCTTGTCAAACGATAAGACACAGAAACATAAGTATTTATGGCATCATACGCATACTTTGGGGGTATTTCTCATTTACATGCTGAATGTATAGTTTCAGACCCTGGTTCAAACTATGCGTTAAACATAATATGTCTCGAACTGAACATTTTATAGTAAAGTTGCAATAATTTTGGAAATAAGGGCATATAAATAAAAATGACAAGTGACCCTTGTAATTTATGTGATTATGTAAATTATGCACATTTGTGAGCTATGTTTTGCCTGAAATATTATTACTAACTGACATGTTAGTCTATATGAGAATGTCTAATATAAATTATGTCGTGTAAAGTTAAATAGTTGAGCTTTTGGAAGTCCAACAGTAAACAAATGTTATATGATGTGAAAGTGTCTAATGTACATACAGCTTGTAGAATACATAAATAGACAAAAGTGTAATAAATAAATTATAATAGTTGTGTTAGTGTTGTTAATGGACCTATGGTTAAGCAGTTAGTTTAAGAAGATATTAGTGCTTGTAAATTCATTAGTATGATAGTGCTTCATTGTTAATTGGACTGAAAACATCTATAAATAAGGCATATACTGTTAATTAGACTTGTGAACGGTGAGCAATAAAGACTCTTGTTATTACTTGTTTTAAACCAGTGAAACGCGGTGGTAGTAACCCGCTACACTGGTGTCAGCCTGTGTGGGTATATAGTGATTAATTTAAAAAACACAAGTCTACAGATATTTAAGTAGTTTGTATATACCTGTAACAAGAAGCCAAAGTAAGATGGACGCAAAACTTTAATGATTTTCCTTAAGGATTTTAAATCCTGTGTAGAAGAAAAGTTATGTGAAAATGCTGCAAAAATGGATAAAAAGCTTAGTGAAAATGCTGAGAAAATGGAGGAGAGGTCGGCTAACTGGAAGTCACACTAAATGAAAACGTAGGGCGGTCAGTTGAACTGGAATCGACCCTTAAAAAGTTTAAATACGGTATGGAAGTGGCACTTAGTGAAAATGCTGAGAAAATAGAAGAAAAATTAAGTGTAAATGCTGCGAAAAGAGAAGAAAAGTTTATTGAAAATATTGAGAAAATGGAAAGGTTAGGTGAAAATGCTGCCAAAATGGAAGAAAAGTTGAATGAAAGTACAGCCACGTTAGAACAAAGATTAACGGAAAGCTCCATTGCATTGAAAGAAGATTTCACTGAACAGGTAAAAACAGTTGAACAAAAGTTGGACAGTGAATTGGTAAAATGGAAGAAGATATGATGAGACTACAAAACAAGTGATTTCACTAACAACGCGGCCACTTGAATTAGTAAACCAAGTGGTAAATTAGAACATCCCAGAAATAAGAAGCATGGAAGAAAGCGATTCAATACCGTCAAAATTTAAAGTAAAACCACCCACATAACATGCTAAAACACCTTGGCTCACATATTTGAAACAATTTGAAGCTGCTGCAATACCGAACGGTTGGTGCAACAAAGAGAAGGCTATCTCCTTAATATTGGCCCTACGGGGGGAAGCTCTTAACATCTTACAAACGATTCCCGATCACCAGCAGAATGATTACGGTCTCTTAACATCAAAGCTTGTAATGAGATATGGAGACGCTCACCTTCAACAGGTTTACTATGCACAAGTTAAGAACTTCTCGCAAAAGACAAATAAAAGTCTGCAAGAATTTGAAGCTGACTTCGCCAGATTAGTTAGATTGGCATACCCAACGGCACCAGATAGCTTTCTCGAACAACTAGCTGTACAGACATTTGTGGATGGCGTTAAGGACGGCGAAATACAGCAAGCGCTAAGATTAGCACGGCCAAAAATGTTAGATGACGTACTGGCCCATGCGCTTGAATTTGAAGCAGCTAAGCAGACATCACACAGGATGAGTCATCAAGTTCGGTCTGCCTTAGAATAACCTGGTCAAGCGCAGAACAGCATAGATGAAATAATTAACCGTGTGGCGGAAAGGCTGGCAAGACAGCGACCTCGGAGATGACGTCTGCGATGCTAGAGCTGCGGTGAAGTTGGTCATATACAGAGACGGTTGAGCAGCAGGGAAACTAAAGCAAGTCGACGTAAGGGGGCGAACGTCGACAGCACAACCTAGTGCCCCGGAGATTATCATCCTTGCTGCATTGTCGATGGGAAGTCTAGACAGCATCTATATTGATGGTAGAATTAATGGTAGGGTTGCCCGATTACACGTGGATAAAGGAGCAACAAGGACTATTGTAAAACCAGATTTGGTTGGTCGTGGAAAAGTGCTACCTGCATCGGTGTGTCTTCGAACGGCAAGTGGTGAGAAAATTTGTAATCACGGAGAGACTGCCGATACGTTGACAATCGGGGACAAACTAATTACTCATCAGGTGTTGGTAGCTGAAATTACAGAAGAAGTGATCTTGGGAATGGATTTCATGAGAGAATATGCGTTTCATGTAAACATGAAAAAAAATGTGCTTCGAATAGATGATGATGGGATTCCATTTCAAGGGACGAGTAATCAGACGATGCAAGTTTGAATGATTTGTGATATGAAGATACCCGAGAAGGCGGAAATGATAGTAATGGGACGCCCGGATGGTACGCTCCGGGAAGGACAAATATGCATGATAGAAGCATTTGAATCGGAAATGAGTCAGGAGGGATTACTGATTAGAAGAACGCTGGTAAAGTTTCCAAATATGATACCAGTAAGGATGCTAAACATTAATCCGCATACGGTGATCCTGAAGAAAGACATGATTGTGGGAAGTTGCATTCCAGTATGCCATATTAAACGTTGTGTGGACGACACAAAAGATAAACCAGCCAACGGTTGCTCACAGAAATTGCTGGATATGTTGATACCTTCGTGTTAAGGATTAAACGGCGCCCAACTGGGCAAGGTAAAAGAACTGTAGGATATTAGGTAAGGGTGAAATTGCCCCATAGGGTGAAATTGCCCCATAGGGTGAAATTGCCTCATAGGGTGAAATTACCCCATAGAATGAAATTGCCTCCGACCTAGGTTGGATGTGGACTTGTCAAGAGTTAGGTTAGCTAGTGTTGTCTGGAGTTAGGTTAGGTTAGTTGGACTTGTGTGAACTATCTAACCTAAGTCCAACTAACCTAACATAACTCTTTTCAAACATCATCTACTTTTGTATATCTTATGAACGCCATATTCGATTTTTATGCCGTTGTATAGAGAATTTTTCCTGATTTCAAAATGTATAATATCCTTATATTATTGGTACTAAAAAATTCATTATTCTCAATAAAAGGTTTTGTGGTTGTTTCGAACAAGACCCTTTAACAGCTGGCGGAGCTGAACGTTTACGACTTAATGACATACCGTGCTGTTTTTCCTTGTGTCGCTGTAAGTTGTCTATTCTCGTAAAAGCGATACCGCAAAACCCACAGTTTAAGTACTTTGCTGCGGACGGATGTATAAGCAACCGTGGACGATGTTACACCACGACATTTGTTCTGGTGCCGTTTGAGAGCATTTTTCCAGGTATAGGAAGCACCGCAATCTGCAACACCATATTCTACACTTCCAAAAGAAGTAGTCATTTCGGAATTGGGGTTGATAGATACGCCTAACATTCGTCCAGAGGTTGTACGACAACGCGTAAATATTGGCAGTAAACTCTATCCGTTTACGCCAAAGGAAATTGCCCCATTATGCACGCCATACCCTGTAAGTGGAAGAAAAAGACAACTGGAATTAGAGGAAATGGATGCAAAAAAGCGAAAGTTGGACTACATGGAAAACACTGTGACAATACGCGAACAATACAAAGATGTGTTAGACAAAGAACATCTTATTAGAGAAAATGAGGAAGAATTAAAAGATTATTTTATGTGCCGATGGACTGACTTAGATACATATGGTTTCTACAAGTTGTATGCATTTGTGGTTAGTAAAATGACTCTTTTAGTTATGTAGGCGTCCTTGCGGAAAAGAATGGGACTAAATCTGTATACTTTTAAAAAGTTATTCTAAAACGTATTTATCAAAATAGCAGATAACATAGACGACCTAAGCAATGCGAGCTTCGTAACCTTTGCGTACACCACACGCAAAGGGGGTTCGTTAAACATTGTATATTTGTCTAGTAAAGAACCTTTCGGATCATTTAATACCGTGGGTCTTACAACCTATAACAACCATATATTTCCAAAAGTGGTGGACATGTAACTATGCAACAGTGAGTTTGAGAATAAGTTTCCTCCAATACCGACAAGAAGAAGTCGATCAAGCTAACAAGATACGTATGCAAGATATAGTGGGAGAACCGCGATTAAAAGATTGTCACAAACTGCAAGAATTACACGAATGAATGGATCTGGTTGTCGGTGGAATCAAAGACTTTATATATAGAGGCAAACTTCGGCACATTTTGCAATTCGAAAACCTAGACGGTCTCTATGTATCAAACTATTGGCCAGAAAAGGAGATAGAGGACTTGGGTATCGACTTAAATTTTAAGCTGCGAATAAAATTGGATAAAATTAAAACCGCTCCAAACAAACATAAAGAAAGGACTGTCTTCTGTGTATAACTTTGTATTAAAATTAAGTTTAAATGGCTCCATGCTTGGCATTACATTTTTTAAATTTTGTTATGTATAATGTCAGAATAAAAATTTTAGAATAGTATTACATTGTTCTTTATTTATAAAAGGCTATGACATCACCACCAGGGATGTGTCTGGGGCGTACACGAGGAAGCGGAAATTAATAGTCATCAAGCATCTAATTCTTTATTCGGATGGTATCGAGTACTTGCCGGTGTATGTATCCGGAGTAAAAAAAAAACGATTTGTACACGCACATTATTAGTAAAATTAGTTTATCGAGCGAAGATGACAAGCGTAACGTCATCCCTGAAAGCATATCAACCCACGCATGGGGTATAAAGATATAAATCTAAAATAGTTGTTTGACTTTGTAAATCTATTGTATATATTAGTTTTAAGATTCTATAATTTTAAGTTCTTCTCCCACCTTCTAAATCCTTTCTGCTTCTGGTCTGGTGGACAGAGTATACGTGTTATCTCCACGTGGTGTTTGCGGGACAAAGCGGTTTTAGATTTCTAGGAAAATGATTGGTTAGAGCATATGTCTTGGGTAGCAAAAACGGGTTTTAAAGATGGAGTTAAATAAAGATGGGTAAAATTAGAGGTTTGGGTCTTTAAAAGGCGCGATTTTGTAAAGGGTGGTTCTATTTAAAGTCTATTTGCAGATTTGAGCTCCTAGAAAATATAATATTAGTTGATACCAAAACAGATATATTTATCTTAAAAGAGTGACTACCCGCGGATAATAAACACAATATACCGCATGTCAACAAAAAAGTTGTAGGAAAATTAAAGACGAATTTAATGGGGATCTAGTATTATAATTTGTTGGTAGTAGGCAAGTCCTACTGTATTGTAAGCGAGAGAGACACAATTAAAAAGATTAAAGGGTCTCACAAAGTGTAGTTAAGTAAAACCGAGGGTCCTACAACCTATAACGAGCATATATCTCCAAAAGGGGTGGGCATGCAACAACGCAACGGTGCATGGGAGAATAAGGATTCTCTCAAATAAGAAATTAAAGTCTCCATGTACGTAGCACCAGTCATTGGGAAATGGTAGAAATGTGGAACCTATAAAGGCTATTATTATTTTGTGGTTTTAGAAAATAGTAGTTTTCGTGGACTAAATAAAATAGCTTAGACTAATTAATGTATATGGTTACATATTCTCGTACACATCCACAAACATCTGCTTACGTCCGTATACGGACAATTTCGATGCCGGTAGTTTTTGTTTAACAATTAGTAGGAAAGGTACGTTAGGTGTTAGTGTGTGGAAGCTCATCAGATCGTTGTATTCAAAAGAACGGTGTGGTGGAATGTATGGTGGCCCCGTTAGAATAATCGAAAGTGGTTAATCGATTGTATTAGATGTTTAAATATGCTAAAGTGTAAAAGCCTACATAAGCAAAATTTATTTATAAGATAAAAAGTGCGCGATGTGCTATACTTTTAGAGAAAGTATAGAATGGTGCTTTGCAGCGGTCCTAAGAGTAAAAAAGGCGACTGACTTTTTCAAACAATTACAAAAATAGCAGTAGCGCGGCGAAAAGGTATGCATGTATTATACAGCGCACTGTTACTATAAAATATGTTAGTTTACGGGAAGCTCGAACGTGAACAAATTAAATTTTAATCTATAATTAACCGCGGTCGTAAAAATGGGAAATTAATGGTTAATTTTAATGCCGCTAAGCATACTTTCGCTTGATGATTCATTTAGAAAATATTCAAGCCTACCATTTCCGAAAATACGACGTAGAAGTTATTTAAAATTAAATTGCTTTATTAGTAAATATTCTGTAGACAACAAGTTTGGTGTTCCCTTAGTAAAGGTGTAAAGTGTTTTATTAAGTTTTTGTTTATAGTAGCACTGCATCTTCTACCGTACGACTTGCAGCCAATTTGTGTGCGTGTGCTACCACCCTTTTGGACTTTTAATCTGCACGCGATGGGATTGCCGATCTGTATAACATGGAAGACGTTTCCAATGTTTCTACTAACTGCATTCGCAGCATGGACGAAGCGAACCGGGTGCATACATTGGTGCTAAATGTACTGGACGAGCAGCAAGGATTGGCACAAAATGACGTCATTTAGTTCCCCGCTGAATCCTCAACTTCGTTCGGGTGTCTTCGGAAACCTTCGGTTTGCATTGTATAGGGTACATAAAGCAGGTACGCAAGAGTAAACTCTTTAGTTATAAGTTAGTTCGCTTACAACTTTAATCAAAGTCCTATAGTGCGGATTTTGTTTTGTACTAAAATGGTGCCTGCAAACGTTTTTAAATGCAACTCTTGCGGTGCTTCCTATACCTGGAAAAATGTTCTCAAACGGCACCAGAACAAATGTCGTGGTGTAACATCGTCCACGGCTAAGCTTATACATCCGTCCGCAGCAAAGTACTTAAACTGTGGGTCTTGCGGTATCGCTTTTACGAGAATGGACAACTTACAACGACACAAGGAAAAACCGCACGGTATGTCATTAAGCCGTAAACGTTCAGCTCCGCCAGCTGTTAAAGGGTCTTGTACGAAACAACCACGAATTATGTGTAAAGTATGCGATTTCGAAATGGAAAAGACTACCTATGCCGCACCCTTGAAAAGCAACAGACATAAAAATGCTTCAGTTACCGCTACTAGAGACTAAGGCGTAGAAATGGTTAGCGCAGCGTTTAACAAGCGTATGGCTAGCTATTGCATAAAGAACGACAGTGTCGACAATGGAGTGTCCTAGTTTCTTCGGAAGCAGAAAGAGCGATTTATTCGATTAGTTATTGAAAAAAGAATACAACATACAGCAATAAAAGTCTATTGCAAACTCTACGGCGTTTACACCAAAATGGGGAAGAGACTACCGATGTGAAATCCCTTAACACTAAAAATATGGTTATAACGTCTTCTAGTAATCTGGAAAATATGTACCAGGTCTTAAGCGAAACCATGAGAACAAAATCAGAGGAATTTGAAACATGTGGGTCCGGTTGGTCTTTGGAAAAGGTGCTCTATTTAGAAATAAATATTAATAAGTATAAACCGATATGAGTTCTAGGTTGAAAATAAAAAATTGTGAATATGTATTTAGAAATGTGGTTTACAAAATTTAAACTGTATTAGTAAAAATTGTCTGTAATAAAAGTTTTAAGAATGGTTTTAGATTTTCTTTTAGGTATGAGCTGCAGGAAATTTATAATTTAGAGGATGTGTAAAATGGTAAGGGTGGTTCGATTTTAAATCTATTTACAGATTCGGATTCTGCATAAAATTCTAAACGAATTTGATGTATTGTATGACTAAAAAAATTTATAATGACGGTCAGAAATCGCTACCAGCAAAAAATCTTAAAATGAGGGTAGCTCCTGGGGATGATGCAATCTAAAAATTTTAAAAGATTTGGGTAGCTGAGAAAATTCTAATATTAATTGATACCAAACAAGTTACATTTATCTCGAAAGATGAGCTAAACAAGATAGAAAGTATGACATTAAAAGCGAGTAGTGGTACGGTCGCGGTATGCTCGCTATAAGGTATGTGTGTAATTTTGTAAGACGTGGTCCTATTTTATATCTGTTTACAGATTCGAATTCTGCGTAAAATTCTAGACTAGTTTGATGTGCCGCATGTATAAAAAAATTTATGCGGACGGTCAAATATCGTTGCTGGTAAAAATTCTTAGAATTAGGGTAGCTCTAGGGGATGGTGCTATCTAAAAATTCCTAGAGTTTCGGGTAGCTGAGAAAATTCTAATATTAATTGATACCAAACAAGATGGGTTTATATCGAAAGATGCAATGTCTAGTCGAAGAAAGCTATTTGGTTCAGAATGTTAGCGGTAAAAAAATTTTAAAATGAGGGTAGCTCACTGGGAGATGATGAAATCTAAAAAATTCCTAGAAATTCGTGTAGCTGAGAAAAATCTAATATTAATTGATACCAAACAAGATAGGTTTATCTCGTGGGTGGAAATGTGGAGAAAGATTTATCTCGCGGGTGGAAAGAATGCGGGTGTGACGTAATCAAAATGATTGGGGGGTGTCTGAGCAAGGAGGAGATTTATCTCCACATTTCCTCCTTATGGGAATTTACATGTAAATTTGGTTCAGATGTGTGAGGAAGTGTGGATGCTGGAGGAAATGTGGCACCTGGATCTGTAAAAATACACTACTGAATATCGTTACAGTTTTCAAATATGTTTTCAAATAACAAAGTTACAAATAAAAAACGAAAATCAACTTTTTTGTTTTTTTTACCCTAACACAGAAATAAATGCAGTTAGGCGAAATTTCTTTGTGGCATATTGTTAAGCACAAAATTCTGTAAAAGTGCCAAACTTAAACCTACCCGCTATCACTTATATTATAGGAGATCCCCATGGTTGCCCTAGAATTTGAAATACCCTGTATATTGAAATTAAATGTGAAAAGGCAAAATTATACTGGTTTTGTATACATAGCGTATCACATGTAAAATGAAACTTTGGTGAATATTGGCTCCCTTAATTATTTTATAGAGAAATGGTAAAGGAATAATTTGTTAAAATGAAATGCTGCTTCTGTTAATATATTTACATTTCAAGTTCATTAAGCCATTTTCAAGAAATTCTGGAAAAAGGTTTCTGTTTTAAACACTTTTTAACCAAACTTGTGGGCTAGGAGTTTGAAATTTGGTACACAAGTTGCAGTGAGTGCACATTTAAATATATTAAATTTTGACGGAGATTATCATCGCCAAATTTTAAGCTCAAGCTATTGCGGAAATTAAGGTTATGCCTGAATAAAACATTGTAACTAACTTTTTGAAATATTTGATAAAAGAGATTTTACAACTATAGGGTGGGTGATACAGATATTTATGTATCGAATACCGATACGCAATATATCGATACGGATCGGCATACCGGTATCGATTTTTTGCTATATCGGGTAGGTCACTAAAATCGAGTTCGCATCGACACATCAATACTCCGACACAGCTTATACAACTTATTCACGAAACCAGGTTTTTAATCATTTTATCAAAATAATCCCATAAAATACTCTAATACCATGCTCAGATACAATTAATTAAAAAGCAAGAACATAAATGCCTCCCTCATGCACTACAATATACTTATGTAACAGAGTAAATTTGAAAATGTATACTACATCCTACACCAGATGATTCAATGAAAAAATTTATGTTTATAGTTAACCAATCTCAGATTGTTAGAATGCTATGTAAAAATAAAAGCATTTCAAGAGTATCGCTGTATAAAGGTACATACGTATCTATACGTTATATTACTGTACAATAAAAAATGCTAAATCAGTATTCTATACAGATTAATTTTCTTACTTAGGCGCCAGAATGAGAGTTGGCGACGGCTACGAAACTGCAAGCCATCAGAAATCAAAGACATTCGTTTCTCACGCATGTGATTGCTTACATTTTAATACTTATACAGTTTAGCATATTCTCCTTTTTTAAATGTGCATGTTTGAATTTGTAGCTTATGTTAATAGAATATAGATACAAAAGAATATCTGAAGGCCCATGGCTACCATAAATACAAAGCTTTAGATTTATAAGATGCCTGTGAAGAATTCCCAATTTTTAAAATTAAGTATATCTTGAAATCGTTGATCCAGGACGTCAGTGAAGTTGGCCCTGCGCAAGCAAGATTTTAAAATTTGATCGCTGCTGATCGTTTAGCGTTTGTTTAGGTTTGTTTTGCCATTTTCGACATTTGTTTAGGCCTATAGTTGCGCGTATTTTTAAAAATCAAATTGGACGGGACCAAATCGCACCAACCCCGTCCTTGCCAAATTTTAAAATTTTGTCATTACAAATTGTTCGTTTAGGTTTGCTTGCCATTTTGAAGGACTGTTTAGGCCTATAGATGCGCGAATTTTTAAAAATCAAGTTGCATGGGGATCTTATTGGCAACAACCCCGTCCTTGGAAGATTTAAAAATGTTGTCATGGCAAATCGTTTGTTTAGCGTTTCTTTAGGATTGTTTCGCCATCTTGGAGAGGTAGGTCAAGTTCTCCCCCCCTTCAGTTTTCAAGTTTTTTTTCTTTCTCACTAATTGTGCTCGTTTCGTGCTCAATTGTGCAGGGTTTTGTTTCAATTGTGTTCATTTGCTTTTGGCGAAAAATTGTAAACAAATCCGGGGGTCAGGTTGACCCCACCCGGTTTCTTTTGACTTCTTCAATTTTTTAAATTCCATTGACTTGTGTTCGTTTTGTTCTCAATTGTGCCGGTGTTTGTTTGAATTATGTTCATTTGCTTATAAGCGAAAAAATTAAAAACAAATGCCAGGTTGACCGCTAGCCCTCCGTGTTATTTTGATTTTCAATGTTTGTTAAGTCCATTGACTTGTGCTCAAATGTGCTGGTGTTTGTTTCAATTGTGCTCATTTACTTATAGCAAAAAAATTAAAAACAAATGCCAGGTTGACCGCTCGCCCTCGTGGTTTTTGTTTTCAATTTTTTTAAGTTCATTAAATTGTGCTCGTTTTGTGCTCAAATCTAATGGTGTTTGTTTGAATTGTGCTCATTTGCTTATAGCGAAAAAATGAAAACAAATCAAGGGGGGCAGGTTGATCGCTAGCTCCCGCTTTTTTTCACTTTGTCAATTTTATCTTATTCCATTAAATTGTGCTTATTTTGTGCACAATTGCGCCGGTGTTTAAAGAAAATTCAAATAAACCACCATTTTGTTTTGGCTAACTGAATGTGTTTAATTAAACTTTGTGTCATTGTGAAGCACCTCAGTAAAAACCGCATGTATCTATCTTTATTTGCTTAAAAGTTGAAAGCTCTTGCAGTTTCCGCAAATATAGTGGGATCCGGTAGTTACCGCATTGTTATTTTTAAAATTATTTTTATAAAGTTTGTTACTAATGTTACTTGTGTTTTTATCGATGATAACTGACTTTCTGGGTTTATATTCTATAAGTTTGCTTATATTACATACGTTGCTTATTAATTATTCAATTGGTTTTGCGAATTTTATAGTATGCGTAAACAAAAGGCAAAATTTATTGGACTAAAAAACTATCGAATCACTCAATGCCACAGCCAGGTGGCTCCATGACACCTTGATACCCATCGGCCCACTTCACAGCTTAAAAAAAATACAGAAACATTGCACTCCTTATGCACCAACCTTACATTTTATTGCACCCCTTCAGTTAAAGATTTATTCATAAATTTATAGTGCGCGGTCAAGCTCACGTGACCCTAGCCGGCCGACACTTCAAATAAAATTAAAATATACTACCATTTTAGAAAGCAATGCACCCTTGTGCTTCACCAAAATTAATCTTTTCGTCCTTTCTTAAACCACCCTCACCCACTACCAAATTCAATTTTTGAACATTTTTTATTAAAACATTTATATACAGAATGCACTCATTATGCACCGTCTAGCACTTATCTCACATTTTTGCACCCTGTTGGTTAAGGACTTATTTGCAATATAAATAAAAAAATTAAGCCATTTTGCAAAGTTTTATATGAATTAGGTTTTGGTAATTTAATTTATATAAATTTTCACGCATTTTGGAAGTGATGTATACGAAACGCATACATTTTACTTAAACGTTCATTGTGGAAAGACATTTATGTTCGTTTTGGTCTACACAAATATGTTTTGATTATTTAGAAATCTTATCCGCTTTATTACTATAGGTAAATTGAAATTGAAAATCAAAATTTATTATTTACTTTAATTTTTCAGAGGCGTAACATTATTTGTATCAAACTTCTGTTGTAGTAAGTGTTTATTTACGGAATGGGACGATACGATGCCGTCGTTTCGGCACGGCCGATTTGGCGCACAACGTGTTGGCGCAATGACGTTTTGACACAAGCACGTTTCGGGGCAGAAAATGACTCGACGCGCAAAATTGCTTGCTATTTGTCCATATAGCAATATTGCGCATATCTACAGTGTTGTGGTGAAAATAGTGTTGAGTTTTCAACTTGGGTTAGTAGTAGAATTGTTTTACTACTAAGAGGTAATTATAGATACGGTGCATGTGCAAAAATGGTGTTGAGGCAAAACAGTGTTGAGGTATCAACTTAGGTTAGTAGTAGAAAGGTTTTACTACTATTAGAAAATAAAAATTCCAAATTTTCCAGGTAAAAAAAAAACTCGCTTCCTGGCAAATGTAGTTCATTCGGGTGGAGCATTGGAAAATCACATGTAAAGTATATAATACTGAGTAATTGATTTTAGTTATAGGTTTGTTAATGGTACGCCCCTGGTGACTTGAGTTTTTTTAACTATATTTAGTTAAAACGTAGCGCTCGAGGAGTTGATTATTTGTCAAATGTGGTGTACAAGAGCCGTCAAATGTTGGCCAAAAGCTGTCAAATGTTGTTAAATATCTGGAAAATGTTCAAATGCCGCTCCAATGTTTCAGATGTTAAATATGTGTACATGCTTTTGTAAGTGATCAACCCCTTCAAGTGATTTGTATGAAACATTTTAATGTCTACATCCCTCTAATATTATAGGTAATATTATTCTAAATACCACATTCAAAATATAGGTAAAATATTTATATTGTGAAGTATTAAATACAAGAAGTATTTAAAATTTAATATGACACTAGGAACTGATGCCATGGCGATGCTGCTTCTATTTGATCGTGTACAAAAGCGTTGAAAAATGTTACGCATTCAAGTCTCTAGGAAATATTCAGACTTCTTATATGTTGTAACATTTTGTCTACATTTTGTTTACAAGCATATTAGACAAAAATAATTTGTTGACAATTTATAGAGAGAATAACCAGTGACCGGTTTATAAATTATCAACAAATCATTTTTTGTCTAATATGTTTGTAGAAGTATTTTCTGCCAGACAAAATGTTACTATTTTTGAAAGAGGCATTTATTCTCTGACGGCCAACTTCCCTATCAGCATTACGTGTAGTCCTTTCTTAGAAAGTCCGCTAATGTTGTAGGGTAATAGGTCATTATAAATTTTCATTCTTATGTTTTTTAGAAAAGCGATAATAATAACTTTCTGTTTCAACAAATAATTCTTGGGATGGGGTGAGGGTGGTTTAAGAAAGGCGGAGGAGATTAATTTTGGTGGGGCATAAGGGTACATTGCTTTCTAAAAACGGTGGTATGTTTTAATTTTTATTTTGAAGTGTCGGCCGGCTAGGGTCACGTTACCTTGGCCGTGCAGTTTAATTTTGTCAATAAGTCCTTAACCAAATGGGTGCAATAAATGTGAGGTGAGTGCTAGATGGTGTTTAATGAGTGCATTCTGTATGTAAATGTTTTAATAAAATTTTCAAAAAATAAAATTTCGGAGGAGGTGAGGGTGGTTTAGGAAAAGGTGAAAAGATTAATTTTGCTGGAGCACAAAGGTGCATTGCTTTATAGAAACGGTAGTATGTCTCAATTTTTATTTTGAAGTGTCGGCCGGTTAGGGTCATGTGACCCTGCCGCACACTATAAATTTGTCAATAAATATTTAATTGCAGAGGTGCAATAAAATGTGATGTTGGTGTATAAGGATGCATCAGGGGTGCAATGTTCCTGTATTATTATATTTTTTTTAAATTTTGGGGTGGGCCGGCTGGAGTCACGGTGCCGAATATTTTACCTATACTCTCAATGTGGTCTTTAGAATAATATTGCGCATAATATTAGACGGATGATGACATTAAAATGTTTCATACAAACGACTTGAAGCGCTACCGAAGGTACACTTATTTGACATTTGAAACATTTGAGCGACATTTGAAAATTTCGAGACATTTAACAACATTTGACGGCATTTGACCAACATATGACGGCCCTTGTACACCACATTTGACAAGTAATTAACCCCTGGAGCGCTACGCTAACTAAATATAGATAAAAAAACTCTAGCCACCAAGGGCAAACCATTAACAAACCTAATATTAAAATCGATTACCCGGTATATATTCTACAGGTCCAAAGGAACGTAATACATAAATATACCATGTCCACGACGCATCGGCGAGGCCGATTCGGTACAGGGACGTTTTGGCACAAGAATGTTTCGGCGCAGGAACGTCTCTACGCAGGGATGGTTCGGCGTAGGTACGTTTCGGCGCAGAGACGTTGATACATCAACACTATTTTCGCACATGTGCTCAATCCATAATTTTCCATTAGTAGTAAAACTTTTCTACTACTAACCTAATTTGAAACCTCAAGACTATTTTCGCCACAACACTGCAGATATGCACAATATTGCAATATGGACAAATAGCAAGCAATTTTGCGCATTAAATATTTCTGCGCCGAAACGTCCTTGCGCCGAAATTTCCTTGAGCCGACACGTCTCTGCGCCGAATCTGCCGTGCGGAAACGACGGTGTCAAATCGTCCCATTCCGTTAATAAACATCTTTTACAACAGAAGTTTGATACGAATCATGTTACGCCTCTGAAAAATTAAAGTAAATAATAAATTCCGATTTTCAATTTCAACTAGTATCTATAGTAATAAAGCAGACAAGATTTCTAAATAATCAAAACATTTGTGCTTAGCAAAATGAACATAAACCTCTTTCTACAATGAATGTTTAAGTAAAATGTATGCCGACCTTGGCTCACCTATGAGTACTAATCCCCAAGGTCCAGGGGTTGAGTTCCAACACGGACCGCTTAAAAAATGTTAAGCGAGCATATTTCATAAAAATATGCCCTTGTTCGGATGAGAGGTAAAATGTAAGTCCCGTGTGTAAAACAGCTAATGTAGTATCTTCGGAGGAGCATTGAAAAATCAAATGTACAGCTACCTCGACCCGCGGATTTGTTTTGAAGGTTTTCGTTAAAACAAATAAGCACAATTGAAACAAACACCGGCACAATTGAGCACAAAACGAGCACAATTGGTGAGAAAGATAAAATTATAACTGAAAGTGGGGGCCAACTTGACCCACTTCCCTTGGGTGGTTTGTTTAGGCTTACGGATGGGCGGAGTTTTAGAAATCAAACTGCACTGGGCCAAATTTGCACCAACTCCATTCTTGCAAGATTTTAAAATTTTGTCATGGCGAATTGTTCGTTTGGCGTTTGTTTAGGATTGTTTTGCCATTTTGGAGGTTTGTTTAGACCTACAGCTGCACGGATTTTTAAAAATCAAATTGGCTGGGGCGAAATCTACACCAAGCCCGTCCTAGCAAAATTTAAAATTTTGTCATGGCAAAGTGATTGTTTTACTATTTTGTAGGTTTGTTTAGGTCTACAAATGCTCGGATTTTTAAAATCTAATTACATGGGGCCATATTTGCACCAACACCGTCATTGCAAGATTTTAAAATTTTGTCTAGGCAAATTGTTTGTTTGGGATTGTTTCACTATTGCAATGACAAAATCTTAAAATATTGCATGGATGCGGTTGGCGCGAATTTGATTTTTAAAAGTCCGCGCATCTGTAGGCCTAAACAAACTTCCAAAATGGCAAAACAATCCTAAACAAACGATTTGCAATTACAAAATTTTAAAATCTTGCAAATCTCCAAATCTGTGCAAATCTGTGCAACATAAAGGTAGTCCGTTTAAAATAAAAACTACACCTACGGATCTTAAAAATTGATATAACACGTGCATAAATCATTTTTGGGGATGGGTTTTAAAATTTGACGGGCTCAAGGGGCTCTTAATTCTATTAGAAATAAAACCCAAGGTTTGAATTTTGATTGCTGGTACGTCACGCATTAAATTATTTTTAGGATGGGCTTTACAATTTTAAAGGTGTAATGAAAAATCTTAAATTATAAAACTTTCCAGAAATAAAATCTAGGCTGTTGGACATGTGAGAATTGATAATTCACGTGCATATCGTTTTGGAGATTCGTTTCTTAATTTTAGGGGTTGAAGGGGTAATCCTAAATTAGAAACTCTTTCAGAAATGAAATCTAGGTCTTTGGATTCTGAGAAATGGTACCTCATGCGCATAAGTTATTTTTGGGGGTGGGCTTTTAATTTTAGGAATTGAAGAGATGATTCTAAATTAAAAATTCTTTCCGAAATGATCTCTAAGCTTTTGAATTTTGAGAATTGGTACTTCACGTACATAAATCATTTTTGAATTTTTTTTTAATTGTAGGAATTGAAGGGAGGATACTAAATTAACAGTTCTTCCAGAAACGAATTCTAGGCATTTGAATTTTGAGAAATGATACCTCACATGCATAAGTCATTTTTGGGGGTGGCTTTTTAATTGTAGGGGTTGAAGGGATGATCTTAAATTAAAATTCTTCTCGAAATTATATCTAAGCTTTTGGATTTTGAGAATCGGTACTTCAAGTGCATGAATCATTTTTGGATAGGGTTTTGTTAATTGTAGCAATTGAAGCGATGATCCTAAATTAAAAATTCTTCCAAAAATGAAATCTAGGCATTTGCGTTTTAAGAAGTGATACCTCACATGCATAAGTCATTTTGGGGATGACTTTTAATTTTAGGGGTTGAAGGATAATCCTAAATTAAAAGTTCTTCCAGAAATAAAATCTAGGCATTTGGATTTTGAAAATGATATCTCATATGCACAAGTAATTTTGGGGTTGGCTTTTTAATTGTAGGGGTTGAAGGATGATCTTAAATTAAAATTCTTCCCAAAATTATATCTAAGCCTTTGGATTTTGAGAATCGGTACTTCACGTGCATGAATCATTTTTGGATAGGGTTTTGTTAATTGTAGGAATTGAAGGAATGATCCTAAATTAAAAGTTCTTCCAAAAATGAAACCTAGGCATTTGGGTTTTAAGAAATTATACCTCACATGCATAAGTCATTTTTGGGGATGGCTTTTTAATTTTAGGGGTTGAAGGATGATCCTAAATTAAAAGTTCTTCCAGAAATAAAATCTAGGTATTTGGATTTTGAGAAATGATACCTTACATGCATGTCATTTTTGGGGCTGGCTTTTTAATTGTAGGGCTTGAAGGGATGATCTTAAATAAAAAATTCTCCCCAAAATTATATCTAAGCTTTTGGATTTTGAGAATCCGTACTTCACGTGCATGTATCATTTTGTGTAGGGTTTTGTTAATTGTAAGAATTGCAGGATGATTCTAAATTAAAAGTTCTTCCAAAATGAAATCTAGGCATTTGGGTTTTAAGAAATGATACCTCACATGCATAAGTCATTTTTGGGGATGGCTTTTAATTTTAGAGGTTGAAGGATGATCTTAAATTAAAAATTCTTCCCAAAATTATATCTAAGCTTTTGGATTGTGAGAATCCGTACTTCACGTGCATGTATCATTTTTGGATAGGGTTTTGTTAATTGTAGGAATTGAAGGATGATCCTAAATTAAAAGTTCTTCCAAAATGAAATCTAGGCATTTGGGTTTTAAGAAATGATACCTCACATGCATAAGTCATTTTTGGGGATGGCTTTTTAATTTTAGAAGTTGAAGGATGATCTTAAATTAAAATTCTTCCCAAAATTATAGCTAAGCTTTTGGATTTTGAGAATCCGTACTTCACGTGCATGTATCATTTTGGATAGGGTTTTGTTAATTGTAGGAATTGAAGGATGATCCTAAATTAAAAGTTCTTCCAAAATGAAATCTAGGCATTTGGGTTTTAAGAAATGATACCTCACATGCA
The DNA here is from genome assembly GCA_036346225.1 of Platerodrilus igneus. NCBI lineage: Eukaryota > Metazoa > Arthropoda > Insecta > Coleoptera > Lycidae > Platerodrilus > Platerodrilus igneus. The sequence continues at coordinate 3,316,120 of JARFIW010001436.1, read as the reverse complement.
TAAGTCATTTTTGGGGATGGCTTTTAATTTTAGGGGTTGAAAGGATGATCCTAAATTAAAAGTTCTTCCAGAAATAAAATCTAGGCATTTGGATTTTGTGAAATGATACATTACTTGCATAACTCATTTTGGTGGTGACTTTTGATTTTAGAGGTTAAAGAGGTGACCGTAAATTAAAATTTATCCAGAAATGAACTCTATGCTTTTGGGCTTTGAAAATTTATATTTTATCTGCAGAAGTCAATTTTGGGGTGGGATTTTTAATTGTATGGACGTCTTTGTATTTCTACTATAATCGACAAAACTAATAAAACATGAACTGCACTTTTAGCCCAGTTCGCAGATCTATAAAATTCACAAATGTCCTTGGTAAATGATTCATCAGTAAGTGCACAAAATTGTCAACGGTTTGAATTATATGCATCCAACAGATGACATCATATCTTAAATAACATTCAGATAACGTATTATGCAGGTATAAGCATATTTAGTAAAAGTTGCATAATTTTTTGTTCAATATCTAATGGTATTCTATCGGGAACATTATAATCCCTCAGATTCCAGAGTTTGTGACATCTTTAAAATAAATGATTACCACTCGTGGCCTGTCAACAGATAAACATATTTGCAGATTCGTCATATTTCCATAGCTACCCAATCATCAACACTCATAAATATATGGATCAGTTCAATGATCCCAACGCTTACAGGAAATTGATTATGATAAAAAATTACCATATGTAAAACAACAATGCCCTTATATCGCTAAACTGTAGAAACAACGTTATACCAAAAGGAATTCAGTCAGCTAACTATAAATAGTACTATTCGGAAAATAATATACATTTACCCAGAACTAAGTAAACATGTGTTTTATAATATTATTCTCCTAATTTAGAAAAGTAGTAATGTTTATGACTACCGTACCTTATAAATTCGTAAAATGCATACTTTGAGGACAATTTCTCACCGGATGATACTCCTTGTTACTATCTAAACGTGTGAGAAACAGTGTAATTTAAATATTATTATGCAATGTTTATTTTGAGGACACCTATTATTGAGACACATTAACTCCACAATTAATACTTAAGGCTCCATCTGTTATACAAGCAAATAAACCAGGACGACCCGAAAGTATACAAATTTCTATATATATAGAATGTACTCAAACTATCTATTGTATATAGGATCTCTTTGAGACCAGACCCCAAAGTATACAAAAGTCCTTAAATGATGCGCCCGCTTGAGAAATCGTCCCCAAACAATGCCTTACACATAGCTATATATATATATATATATATATATATATATATATATATTGATATGATAACGCCGTACTCGGTGTAATGACTTTTTTGCTTAACGCTACCGCTCTGTGTTCTGACATCAAATTTAATCTTACTAATTTTATTATTATGCCACGGCTAGCCCTTTTTAATCTACACAGAGTGCACAACGTTACGATGATCAATTTTTCTCTTCTCCACCCCTTTATTATTACCTATTTGTTTGAATTGATAAAACGAAGTCAATTAATTTCATATAATGAAAAGAAATATTATTTATACTTTTTGAAAAATATTTAAATACGCCCTTCAATTAGTCAATATCATATATATTATTTATCTCAAAATTTATATACTTTGAATTCAATCTAAAGTCACCAAAAACTACCTTTTTATCAAAGAAACCTAGAACGTTCTAGACCCCTTTATACTATATTACGTAAGTTTAACGTATGCAATGTTTGTTGTTGACTTCATCACAAGTTTATATAAATTGAATAATTTCAGTATTGAAATTTAAATAGAAAAACATCTTAAAATTAAATGGATCTGACCTGCTACAGGTTGTTCAGGTTGTGGATCAACACCCCTTTGTTGTCCTCATTCGTTGAACCAGTGTTTGAGTACAGTCACCCTTCGTTTTTCAAAAATTACTTTGTGCTTCTTTATTTCATAAACCTTGAATCTCGCAACTTAAAATTGTACCAGAATTGTACCAAAATATAATTGTCGACGCTGATTTGAAATATGATATTGACCCAGATTTGAATTATTCTTATCGACGTATACTTGAATTATTCAAAAATACACCACACATTCGAAGTGTTATATCTCAGATTTGAAGTATTCAAAAATGTACCACCAATTCGAAATGTTATATCGATCAAAATTTGAATTATTGTCATCAACTTCAAAGCCCTATTATTATTAATATTTAATTTAAATAAATTACCCCAAATTCTACTCACGTTAAACGGCAAAAGAAGTTTTCGTAATCGTTGCACTACTATCACTGTACCATACACTTGATATTTTATTAAAGATTAAATTACGCGTGACTTTATGGTTAGCAGTGACGCAGCTTCGCCCTGCATGAGTTGTGAACTGACTTGTCGTATCATTGCTCTGTGTTAATATAGGCTCTTCCCACGTACATGTGGACTGGGTTTTCAAGCAGTCTTGCATATATCTCAACCAACCAGATCTTTAATATTCCCTGCATTTCGAAGTTGTTTTTGATGTAATTTCTTCGGCTTTCCATGTAAGGTTTATTTGCTATAGACACTTTGTTATCTTTGCCAGACGTAGTTTTGTTTAGATATCGTCTTTTCAATTATTGAACAAAATAAATGATGTAACTTTAATTCTGCTTTCGTTTGTGTATTTTTATGCGTCTTTGAAACTGCGTTTTCTTATCAAAACGTTTCTTGTTTCCGCGTAATTGTATAAAGCCTTGTTAGGTTTTATCTCTTATCTTCGTATTTGTTTTATAACCAATTAGAACACTTCTCAATGCGTGTTTAATTATATGTACTATCATTTCTCTTGAATACGCGTTCTGTTGTTGAAAGATATGCTTCCTTGCATCGTTTAAAGCTAATTATGGTCTATATACAGGGTGTTAAGTGCTTGCTATTTACATAATATACGAATTACTTAATTTTCTGCTAAATAAATGCAGTTTTCTGATTCCTATTGTTATTTATGGTTACTACACGACCCTTGCTACTCAATAACCCCTAAACAACCCCTTATCACAGCATTATATATATAGTGCTTATAAAAGAAACCTTCATACTGCATTATAAATCTAAACTGAACCATATTTCCCTTTCGAATGGACCTGCACTTTGACGACGTTCTAAAATTCTAGAATAGGTGAAATGGCTTGCACGTTCTAATGAGCTAAAGAGCCAAACTACAGGTCCAACCAAAGTAACAATGTCGTTAGTGAGGAACCAGACTAAGACAGGCCCCCGAAAGAGGGCAGCGGATTTTTCAGTACTTAGAGTAGCAGAGATCGTAGGGGTCGGTATGGCAGTCTAAGACACACTACCGCGATGTGGAAAACCACACATTACCTCTCAAGCACACAGCGTACTTATTTTGTAATAAACATGATGGCATTCTCTGGGGTTAAAGAATTTTGAGTTAAAATAGTACCCCATGCGGATCTTCGGGAGAGGACTACTTCGGGGGATGCGATCGGAAAGTTCAGAATAAGAGTCGGGAACATTTTGCGATTCGGAGCGTGGAATGTTAGAAGTATGAAGCAAGTAGGTAAGCTAGAGAACCTGAAAATTGAAATGAATAGGTTAGCACTAGACATGGTAGGGATCAGCAAAGTTCGGTGCCCAGAGGCGGGGGATTTTTGGAGTGGAGATTTAGGATAGTTTATACAGGAGCAGAGGAAGGAAATTCGGGTGTGAGAGTTATGCGAAAAAAGATAGGACACTGTGTAGAAAATTACTTACAAAAGAACGAAGGAGTATTTATGGTTAGATTAGAATTTAAACCAGTAAATACAGTAATAATACAAGTATATATGCCCACCTGATGAAGAGGTAGAAGCGATGTACAAAGATATCGAAGCTATACTAAGAATACGTAAAAGGACACGAAAATTTAATAATTACAGAGGATTTTAATGCAGTGGTAGGTGAGGGTAGTGAAGGAACGGTAGTAGGCATTTTTGGTTTAGGCACGAGAAACAACAGGGGAAATGGCTGGTGAAATTTTGCGACAAGAACAATTTGTAGATCTGGAAAAAGCATTCGACAATGTAAAATGGAAAAAATGTTCGAAATACGCAAAAAAATTGAAATGAGTTGTAGGGATAGACCGAACAGTACATAGCTTATACAAAAAGCAAACAGCAGTAATAGAATTAAAGCAGGAACGTAAAGAGGTAAACACTAGGAAAATAGTGAGACAGGGATGTGCCCTATCCCCATCAATTTTTAAATTATACATTAAAGCGGCAATGAATACTGTGAAATGCAGGAAGACATTTGGAATTACTATGCAGGGACAAAAAATTGATATGCTTAGATTTGCAGATGATATAGCGGTATTAGCATCTAGTAAGGAAGAGTTAAAACTAAAGTACTAGTATGCAAAGGAGGGGGAAATTAATCAAAAACAAGAATACAAATAGGTAACAAGAACTTACAAGTGGTTGAGAATTTCTGCTAACTAGGAAGCCAAATAACGCAAGATGGGAAAAGCGCAAAACGTGTAAAGCAAAGATTAGCACAAGGTCGTGCTACATTTAACAAGAAAAGGCAACTACTGTGTTCAAAAACAACAAACATAGAAACAAGGAAACGATTGCTTGAAACATATGTGTGGAGCACAACACTGTGCGGCTGGACAGCAGGAGAAGTGAACAAGAAATAGGTAGAAAGAAGCCTTTGAAATATGGTGCTAAAGACGTACGATGAAGATATCATGAACAGACAAAGTTAAGAACTAAGAGTACTAAAAATGGTAGGGGAAGAAAAAATATGTGGAAAATGGTAAAAAATAGGAGAGAAAGGATGATAGGCCACATACTACTATATGAGAGAATAGTGCGGAATATATTAGAAGCAGAGATAGAAAAAAAGAGAAATAGAGGTAGACCTAGGTTAGACTATTACACACAGATAGTGAAAGATGTAGGATGTGGGAATTTCAGGGAAATGTGGAGGCTAGCTTACAATAGAAATCAAGGAAGGTATGCATCCAACCAGCCGCAAGATGGAAAAATTAATGAGGAAAAAAATAACTGTACTTAAACATGATGATTATTATAAGCAACTACAGGTATTGGTTGTGCAATATTCTCGAATAATGTTATTTGTGTGCAAGGATTTACTGGAAAACTATTAATTCGGCAAATGTTTAAGTGTTGAGGGATCTTGGCAGCCACAGGCTGCTTACTCCCCTTCACATACCACTGAATCTCCATGAAACAAGGCATATAATTAGAAAACAATTTAATATAGGCTGTGTGGGAATTTCAAGGAACTGTGTAGGCTAGCTTAGAATATAAATAAGTGAAGGTACGTGTCCAACCAGTTTTGAGACGTGATACCTAATGACGAAAAAATAAGAGCAAATAAATTTGATGATTATTATAAACAACTACAGAAGTTAGTTGTGAAATATCTGCAACTAATGTTGACTGCGAGTAGATGGTTAACAGGAGAATCACCGCCACATTTCCCCCAGAATCCCACATTTCCCCACACATCTGGACCAATTTACACGTAAATTCCCATAAGAGGGAAATGTGGGAGATGAATCTCCTCCTACTCTCTCCTTGTGGACCTCCTTGTGGAATTTTTTTACCCCAACCATTTTGATTACGTCACACCCGCATTCTTTCCACCCGCGGGATAAATCTTTCTCCACATTTCCACATACGAGATAAAACTATCTTGTTTGGTATCAATTAATATTAAATTTTTCTCAGCTATCTGAATTTTTAGGAATTTTTTAGATTGTACCGTCCCCAAGGGAGCTACCCTAATTTTAAGATTTCTTACCTGTTGCGATTTCTGACCGTCCGCATAAATTTTTTTATACATGCGATACATCAAATTAGTCTAGAATTTTACGCAGAATTCGAATCTGTAAAAAGATTTGAAATCGGACCACGCCCTGCAAAGTTATACCCCTTTAAAGTCCTGAACTTCTAAATTTTGCTCTTTGCTCTATAAGCAAACCTAACAAATAGTTTTCTTCGTCTAACCATTGCATCTTTCGAGATAAACCTATCTTGTTTGGTATCAATTAATATTAGATTTTTCTCAGCTACCCGAATTTTTAGGAATTTTTTAGATAGCGCCATCCCCAAGGGAGCTACCCCAATTTTAAGATTTCTTACCTGTTGCGACTTTTGACCGTCTGCATAAACTTTTTATACATGCAATACATCAAATTAGTCTAGAATTTTATACAGAATTCGAATCTGCAAACAGATTTAAAATCGGACCACACCCTGCAAAGTTACACTTTAAAGCTCCCAAACCTCTAAATTTTTTGTTCATCTATGACATATGCTTTAACCAACACAAAGAAATAAGCACACAAAAGTTTAATAATTTATTTTATCCGATTTACAGTTTAATAAACAAATAGAATACAATTGTAAAATATAACATTATCTTCTTCGTTTAACCAAATCCAAGCAGGTTAAAGTAACCTGTAACAAAAAAAAGAAATTAATGTGTTGTTTAAATAGGCCTGCAACAAAAAGAGATTAATGTACTGTTTAATAAGAGCGGAAAAGTGTTTACGGTCAATAAGACATATTGTCGTTAATCTAACAATATGAGAATAATGTAAAAACATTCCAATGTAATGTGTTTTTAATATGTAAATGGGAAGGTCGACTTTTACGTAATCATCCTCCGAATTACATGTGAAAGCTGTATATAATTTTTTTTTAAACGTGTATATCTTCTCCAAACAAATACGGTTATTACAGTAGGAAAGTACCCTAAATGCGAGTCAATTAATAGCAATTTAATACTGCTTACTGACCTACCTTAATCAAGTTGCTGTACTATTAGGAATGATGTACTTTTTGTTGTCCTCGCCCGACAAACTGATTTTATTAATTAATTGGGTATAAAGTTGGTGTTTACATGGTTTCGTTTAAGACCTCGTACATATTTTCCGGATTACTAGAAGACGTTATAACCATACTTTTTGTGTTAAAGGATTTCACATCGGTGCTCTCTTCCTCCATTTTGGTGTAAACGCCGTAGAGTTCGCAATAGACTTTTATTGCTGTATGTTGTATTCCCTTCTCATTAATTAATCAAATAAATCGTTCTTTCTGTTTCCAAAGAAACTCGGCGATTGTCGTTCTTTATGCGATAGCTAGCCATACGGTTGTTAAACGCTGTACTAACCATTTCTACACCATCGTCGTTAGTAGCGGTAACTGATGCATTTTTATGTTTGTTGCCCCGTAGATGACCAGGGTATGCAGACTTTAACACCTCCATGTCGCACACTTTACACATAATTCGTGGTTGTTTCGTACAAGACCCTTTAACAGCTGGCGGAGCTGAACGTTTACTGCTTAATGACATACCATGCTGTTTTTCCTTGTGTCGCTGTAAGCTGTCCATTCTCGTAAAAACAATACCGCAAGACCCACAGTTAAAGAACTTTGCTGCTGACGGATGTATAAGCTTAACCGTCGACGATGGTACACCACGACATTTGTTCTGATGCCGTTTAAGAGCATTTTTCCAGGTATAGGAAGCACCGCAAGAGTTGCATTTAAAAACGTTTGTAGGCACCATTTTAGTATAAAACAAAATCCGCACTATAAGACTTTGGTTAAACTTGTAATCGAACTAACCTATAACTAAAAGAGTTTTCTCATGCGTACCTGCTCTATGTACCCTATAGAATGCAAACCTAAGGTTTCCGAAAACAGCCGAACGAAGTTGAGGATTCAGCGGGGAACTAAATGATGTCATAATCCTTGCTGCTCGTCCAGTACATTTAGCACCAATGCATGCACCTGGTTCGCATCGTCGATGGTGCGAATGCCGTTAATAGAAACATCGGAAACGTCTTCCATGTTATACGGATCGCGTGCATATTAAAAATCCAAAAGGGTGATAGCACACGCACACAAATTGTGTTCAAGTCGTGCTGTAGAAGATGCAGTGCTACTATAACCAAAAACTTAATAAAAACACTTTAAACCATTACTAAGGAAATACCAACTTGTTGTCTACAGGATACTTACTAATAAAGCAATTTAATTTGAAATAACTTCTACGTCATACTTTAGGAAATGGTAGGCTTGAATATTTTCTAAATGAATCACCAAGCGAAAGTATATGCTTAGCGGTATTAAAATTAACCATTAATTTCCCATTTTTACGACCGTTGTTAATTATAGATTAAAATTTAATTTGTTCACGTTCGAACTTCCCGTAAACTAACATATTTTATAGTAACAGTGCGCTGTATAATACATGCATACCCCTTCTCTGCGCTTTCTAAACCACAATTAATAATCGCCTTTATAGGTTTAACATTTCTACCATTTCGCAATGACTGGTGCTACGTACATAGAAACTTTAATTTCTTATTGGAGAAAATCCTTATTCTCCCACGCACTGTTGCATTGTTGCATGCCCACCCCTTTTGGGGATATATGCTCGTTATAGGTTGTAGCATCCGCGGTTTTACTTAACTACACTTTGTGAGACCCATTTAATCTTTTTAATCGTATCTATATCGCCTACAATACAGTCGGACTTAGCCCTACTACCAACAAATTCTAATACTGGACCCCCATTAAATTCGTCTTTAAATTTCCCTACAAGTTTTTGTCGACAAGTGTTATATTGTATTTATTATACGCGGGGTAGTCACTCTTTTAAGATAAATATATTTTGCTAGGTATCAACTAACATTAACTTTTCTAGGGACTCCAAATCTGTAAATAGATTTTAAATAGGACCACCCCATACAAAGTTATGCCTTTTAAAGACCCAAATTACTAATTTTTGCTCATCTTTATTTAACTCCATCTTTAAAACCTTTTTTTGCTACGCAAGACATATGCCTTAGCCAACCATTTCCCGAGAAATCTAAAACCGACGTGCCCCGCGAACACTACGTGGAGATAACACGTACACTCTGTCAACCAGGATAGAAGCAGGAAGGATTTGGAAAAAGGGAGAAGAACTTAAAAATTATGGAATCTTAAAACTAATATACACAATAGATTTACAAAATCTATACAAATATAAACAACTATCTTATATCTTTATGCCTCCATGCGTAGATTGTTGTACTATTAGGAATGACGTAACGCTTGTCATCTTCCCTCGATAAATTAATTTTATTAATAAGCTGCGTGTACAAATCGTATTTTTTACTCCGGATACATACGCAGGCAAGTACTCGATACCATCCAAATAAAGAATTGGATGCTTGGTGACTGTTAACATCCGCTTCCCTTGTGTACACCCAGACACATCCCAGCCCATGAGCACCCCCTGCCCATGCGTACCCCTGCGCGTGCGTACCCCTGCTTATGCGCACCCCTCTCTGTGCGACTGCTATTTCGGGGTAACGTCACAGCCTTTTATAAATAAAGAGCAATGTAATACTATTCTAAAATTTTTATTCAGACATTATACATAACAAAATTTAAAAAATGTAATGCCAAGCATGGAGTCATTTAAACTTAATTTTAATACAAAGTTATACACAGAAGACAGTCCGTTCTTTATGTTTGTTTGGAGTGGCTTTAATTTTATCTAATTTTATTCGCAGCTTAAAATTTAAATCGATACCCAAGTCCTCTATCTCCTTTTCTAACCAATGGTTTGATACATAGAGACCGTCTAGGTTTTCAAATTGTAAAATGTACCGAAGTTTGCCTCTATATTTAAAGTCTTTGATTCCATCGACAACCAGATCCATTTCTTCGTGTAATTCTTGCAGCTTGTGACAATCTTTTAATCGCAGCTTTCCCACTATATCCTGCATATGTATATTGTTAGCTTGATCGACTTCTTCTTGTCGGTAGGAGGAAATCCTTATTCTCCCACAGACTGTTGCGTAGTTGCATGTCCACCACTTTTGGGAATATATGGTTGTTATAGGTTGTAAGACCCTCGGTTTTAAATGATCCGAAAGGTTCTTTACTAGGTAAATATACAATGTTTAGCGGAACCCCTTTGCGTGTCGTGTACGCAAAGATTACGAAACCCGCATTCTTTAGTTCGTCTTTGTTATCTGCCATTTCGATAAATACGTTTTTAGAATAACCTTTTAAAAAATAAACGGATTTAGTATCATCCTTTTCCGCAAGGACGCCTACATAACTAAAAGAGTCTTTTTTACTAACCACAAATGCATACAACTTGTAGAAACCAGATGTATCTAAGTCAGTCCATCGGCACATAAAATAATCTTTTAATTCTTTCTCATTTTCTCTAATAAGATGTTCTTTGTCTAACACATCTTTGTATTGATCGAGTATTGTCGCAGTGTTTCCATGTAGTCCAATTTTCGCCTTTTTGCATCCATTTCCTCTAATTCCAGTTGTCTTTTCTTTCCACTTACAGCGTATGGTATACATAATGGGGCAGTTTCCTTTAGCGTAAACGGATAGAGTTTACTACCAATATTTACGCGTTGTCGTACAACCTCTGGACGAATGTTAGGCGTATCTATCAATCCCAATTCCGAAATTACTATTTCTTTTGGAATTGTAGAATATGGTGTTGCAGATTGTGTAAAATATGTACTACCTGCTTTAATGTAGCACTTGTGTAAGATTTTTATTTTATCTTGGCTATCTTCCTCTACTATCTCCAAATAATTTACAGGTAAATAGTTAAAACTAAAAGCCGAAAGCACATACTTTATCAATTTTTCCCTTTCCTCTGGTTTTTCGGTCATCTACGGGGCAACAAACATAAAAATGCATCAGTTACCGCTACTAACGACGATGATGTAGAAATGGTTAGTACAGCGTTTAACAACCGTATGGCTAGCTATCGCATAAAGAACGCCAGTGTCGGCGATGGGGTGTCCGAGTTTCTTTGGAAACAGAAAGAACGATTTATTCGATTAATTAATGAGAAAGGAATACAGCAATAAAAGTCTATTGCGAACTCTACGGCGTTTACACCAAAATGGGGGAATAGAGCACCGATGTGAAATCCTTTAACACAAAAAGTATGGTTATAACGTCTTCTAGTAATCCGGAAAATATGTACGAGGTCTTAAACGAAACCATGTAAACACCAACTTTATACCCAATTAATTAATAAAATCAGTTTGTCGGGCGAGGACAACAAAAAGTACATCATTCCTAATAGTACAGCACCCTAATTAAGGTAGGTCAGTAAGCATTATTAAATTGTTATTAATTGACTCGCATTTAGGGTACTTTCCTACTGTAATAACCGTATTTGTTTGGAGAAGATATACACTTTTAAAAGAAATTATATACAGCTTTCACATGTAATTGGGAGGATGATTACGTAAAAGTCGACCTTCCCATTTACATATTAAAAACACATTACATTGGAATGTTTTTACATTATTCTCATATTGTTAGATTAACGACAATATGTCTTATTGACCGTAAACACTTTTCCGCTCTTATTAAACAGTACATTAATCTCTTTTTGTTGCAGGCCTATTTAAACAACACATTAATTTCTTTTTTTTGTTACAGGTTACTTTAACCTGCTTGGATTTGGTTAAACGAAGAAGATAATGTTATATTTTACAATTGTATTCTATTTGTTTATTAAACTGTAAATCGGATAAAATAAATTATTAAACTTTTGTGTGCTTATTTCTTTGTGTTGGTTAAAGCATATGTCATAGATGAACAAAAAATTTAGAGGTTTGGGAGCTTTAAAGTGTAACTTTGCAGGGCGTGGTCCCATTTTAAATCTGTTTGCAGATTCGAATTCTGTATAAAATTCTAGACTAATTTGATGTATTGCATGTATAAAAAGTTTATGCAGACGGTCAAAAGTCGCAACAGGTAAGAAATCTTAAAATTGGGGTAGCTCCCTTGGGGATGGCGCTATCTAAAGAATTCCTAAAAATTCGGGTAGCTGAGAAAAATCTAATATTAATTGATACCAAACAAGATAGGTTTATCTCGAAAGATGCAATGGCTAGACGAAGAAAACTATTTGTTAAGTTTGCTTATAGAGCAAAGAGCAAAATTTAGAAGATCAGGACTTTAAAGGGGTATAACTTTGCAGGGCGTGGTCCGATTTCAAATCTGTTTACAGATTCGAATTCTGCGTAAAATTTTAGACTAATTTAATGTATCGCAGGTAAGAAATCTTAAAATTAGGGTAGCTCCCGTAGGGATGGCACAATCTAAAAATTCCTAAAATTCAGATAACAGAAAAATCCAATATTAATTGATACCAAACAAGATAGGTTTATCTCGTGTGTGGAAATGTGGAGAAGGATTTATCCCGCGGGTGGAAAAAATGCGGGTGTGACGTAATCAAAATGGTTGAGCCTATATCAAAATGTAGTAAATAAATCATCTCGTGTATAGTTAGTTGGTCAGTACGTTTTTAATGTCCTATTAAATATAAATTTGTGTTATATAAACGTGTATATTGTACCGCCAGCTTGTAGAATACATGTAGAATAAATAAATTATAGTAGTGTTTAGTGTTGCTAAGAAGACTTATAATTAAAGAATTAGTTTAAGAAGATATTAGTGCTTGTAAATAGCATTAGTGTGATAGTGCTTCATTGTAATTGGTCTAAAAACATCTATAAATAAAACACATACTGTTAATTAGACTTGTGAATAGTGAGTAATAAAGTCTTTTGTTATTACTTGTTTAAAATTGATGAAACGCGTTAATAGTAACCCGCTACACTGGTGTCAGGTGTGGCGTATATAGTGATTAATTTAAAAGAAAAAACACACAAGTCTAAAGACATTTGAGTAGTTTGTATATGCCTGTTACAAGAAGCCAAACTAAAATGGACGCAAAAACTTTGATGGATTTCCTTAAGGATTATAAATCCAGTATGGAAGAGAGGACCGCTAAACTAAAAGTGACAATTAGTGAAAATGCTAAAAAAATGGAAGAAAAATTAAGTGAAAATGCTGAGAAAATAGAAGAAAAGTTAAGTGAAAATGCTGCGAAAATGGAAAAAAAGTCGAATGAAAAGACATCTACCTTAAAACAAAGATTAATGGAAAGCTCCATTACATTGAAAGAAGATTTCACTGAATAGGTAAAAACATTTGAGAAAAAGTTAGACAGTAAATTGGTAAAAATGGCAGAAGATGTGATGAGGCTGCAAGAACAAATGATTTCACTAACAACGCGGCCATTTGAATTAGCAAACCAAGTTGTAAATCAGAACATCCCAGAAATAAGAAGCATGGAAGGAAGCGAATCAATACCGTCAAAATTTAGGGTGAAACAACCCACATTCGATGGTAAAACACCTTGTGAAACATTTTGAAGCTGCTCTAATAGCCAAAGGTTAGCGCAACAAAGAGAAGACTATCGCCTGAATAGTGGCCCTACCGAGGGAAGCTCATTTCCGATCACCAACAGAACGATTACGGCCTTTTAACATCGAAGCTTAAGATGAGATATGGAGAGGCTCACCTTCAACAGGTTTACCATGCACAAGTTAAGAACCGCTTGCAAAGGACAAATGAAAGTCTGTAGGAATTCAAAGCTGACATTGCCAGATTAGTTAGATTGGCATACCCAACGGCACCAGATAGTTTCTTCAAAAAACTGGCTGTTCAAACATTTGTGGATGGCGTTAAAGACAGCGAAATACAACAAGCCAAAAATGTTAGATGACGCACTGACCCATGCGCTTGAATTTGAAGCGGCTAAGCAGACATCACACAGGGTAAGTAACAAGTTTCGGTCTGCCTTAGAAGAACCTGGTCAATCGCAGAACAGCATAGAAGAAATTAACCGTGTGGCGGAAAGGTGGGAAAAACTACAACTGCGGAGATGGCGTCTGCGATGCTGGAGCCGCGGTGAAGTTGGTCATATACAGAGATGCTGCACTCAACCAAAAAACAACCGGTTGAGCAGCAGGAAAATCTAAAGCAAGTCGACGTAAGGGGGCGAACGTCGACAGCACAACGTAGTGCCCCAGAGATTGTCATCCGTGCTGCATCGTTGATGGGAAGTCTGGACAGCATTTATATCGATGGTGGAATTAATGGTAAGGTTGTTCGATTATTCGTGGATACAGGAGCAACAAGGACTATTGTAAGACCAGATTTGGTTGGTCGTTGAAAAGTGCTACCTCCATCGGTATGTCTTCGAACGGCAAGTGGTAAGAAAATTTTTACTCATGGAGAAACTGCCGTTACGTTGACAATTGGACACAAATTAATTAATCATCGGGTGTTGGTAGCTGAAATCACACAAGAAGTGATCTTGGGAATGGATCTCATGAGAGAATATGGGTTTCATGTGAACATGAAAGAAAATGTGCTTCGGATAGATGATGATTAGATTCCATTTCAAGGGACGAGTAACCAGACGATGCAAGTTCGAATGATTTGTGATCCGAAAATAATGATCGTGATGGGACACCCGGATGGTACTTTCCGGGAAGGACAGGTATGCATGATGGAAGCTACTAAAACGGAATTGGTCAGGAGGGATTACTGATTAGATGAACACTGGTAAAGTTTCAAAATATGATACCAGTAAGGGTGCTAAACATTAATCCGCATACGGTGACCCTGAAGAAATACATGATTGTGGGAAGTTGCATTCCAGTATGCCATATTAAACATTGTGTGGACGACACAAAAGATAAACCAGCCAACGGTTGCTCACAGGAATTGCTGGATATGTTGATACCTTCATGTCAAGGATTAAACTGCGACCAATTGGGCAAGGTAAAAGAACTGGTCGGACGATATCGAGGTGTGTTTGCACTGGATGATGGTGAGAAAGGAAGAACAAACGTTGTGCAACACAAGATCAATAATGGAGATGCGCAACCGATACGACAAAATCCCAGGGGGCTTCCTTTGGCAAAACGTAAGAAAGCCGAGCAAATTATCACAGATATGGAAAACCAGGGAGTAGTTGAGCGCTCGGATAGTCCATGGGCATCCCCAGGTTGCTTCGAGCCAAACGATAAAGAGAAAACTGCGTTTACAATTGGAACTAGATTATGGCAGTTCAAGGTCATGCCCTTTGGATTATGCAATGACCCTGCTACTTTTGAACGTTTGATGGAGTCGATACTGCGTGGACTGTCTTGGAAAACATGTCTAACATGTCCTAAACGACGTGATAGTGTTAGGCGGGTCTTTTGAAGAACACCTTAAGAACCTAGAAGAGATATTCCAAAGATTACGCGAGGCAAACCTTACCTTGAGCCCTAAGAAATGTCACCTATTTGAAAAAGAGGTGAAATACCTAGAACATGTCGTTTTGGAGACCGGATTAAGAGCTGACCCTGACAAGATAAAAACGGTACCAGAGGAGCTGAAGGCATACTGGGCACAGTGATTGAAAATAGAATCTTGAAACGACGCTTGGAATGTAAAGATGGCACTGAGAGACGACTTCAAGTGATAGTGCTGAGAAGCGGAGTGTCGGAAGTGTTGCAGCACTTACACGATGGTATTTCCGGGGGGCACCTTTGGTGTGAAAAAAACTATCGAATGAGTGAGAGATAGATTCTATTGGGTGAACTACAAAGAAGATGTAAAGGAGTTGTGCCGGAAATGTGAGTTGTGTGCCTCTGGAAATGACCCGGTTACAAAAAGGAAAGCTCCAATGAGAGAGTATAATGTGGGGAATCCTTTTGAGAGGGTAGCCATTGACATAGCTGGTCGGTTTTCTGAATCTGAAAAAGGAAATAAATACATCTCGGTTGCAATTGATTGTTTTACCAAATGGCCGGAGGCGTATGTTATACCTAACCAAGAAGCCGAGACGGTTGCAGATGTATTAGTGAAGGAGTTGTTTTGTCGTTTTGGGGTTCCGTTGGAATTACACTCCGATCAAGGTCCGAACTTCGAATCAGCGTTGCTTCAAAACATCTGCAACCATCTTGGAATCCGGAAGATTAGAACCACACTTCATCCTCAATCGGATGGAATGGTTGAAAGAATGAACAGGACGTTAGGAAAGTACCTAGCTAAGGTTGTCTCTGAACATCAACATTTGTTCCTACTGGCGTACCGATCTTCGAACATGATGGTACAGGATACTCTCCCTCTTGCGTGATGTTAGGACGTGAATTGCGGCTACCATGTGATCTTCAGTTTGGATTTAAACCTGGGGAAGAGATCGCAGATGAACATTACGTTAGTAAACTTCGTGCAAGATCAAATAGCATTCACGAAAACTTCCGAAAGAATATCCAGGCAGTAAGCGATGGAATGAAATTAAAATATGACACGAGAGCGCAAGAAGGTGGTTACCAACCTGGAGATTTAGTGTGGTTGTACAATCCACAAAGAAAGCGTGGATTGTCGCCAAAATTACAAACACAATGGGAAGGGCCGTACGAAGTGTTAAAAAGAATTAATGATGTAGTGTACCGGATCAGATGTCCCAGTGGCAAACCGAAAGTGGTACACTTTGGCCGTTTAACATCCTATGCTGGCAACAACCAGGAAGACTCGAATAATGAGAATGGTGTTCGACGAGTTATTAATCATGAGCCAAATGTAGGTTTTGAGAGTTTTATGGCCGCGTATGGTGGTTCCGCTAAGGCGAGATTTGGTGTTGTCGAAAACAGCAAGATCTGTTTAGAGCACCAGAAGAGTATTCCCTTGCACATTGCGTAGTTCAAGATCTGAAAATGTCAAGGGGAATTGCTGTTGTTTTCAAGAAAAAGTTTGGATGTGTGGATGAATTAGTACAACAGCAGCTAACTGTAGGAAAAGCTTTGGTCTTTTAGGCTAATCGTTATGTTTACTCTCTGGTCACCAAAAATTTTTCATGGCAGAGATCTAGTTATGGACATCTATGGGAGGCTTTGCTGAATCTTAAGGCTCAGATGATGGAAAATGGAGTAACGAGACTAGCGGTGCCCAGGCTAGGCTGTGGACTGGATCGCTTAGATTGGAGAATAGTCCGAAATATGCTAGAAGTATTTTTCCAGGGAACCAACGTCCAGGTTCTTGTTTGTTGTCATCAACCGCTTGCCTACCAACACCAAGAAAAGAGTGTTAACTGTTATTTCCAACGACGTGGTGAATGCACCAGAGGAAATAGTTGCCGATACTATCATCAGTCATCGAATTGGCGCCAAATGTATTTACAGTTACGAGACGTAACGGTTTTAAGGAAGGGGAGCTACTATTAGGCAACCCGTCAAACACACAAGCACCGTAAGTACTGTATATATACTACAGAAGCCTCAAACTTTCTAGCATATCCGGAGTATGAATCATCTATTTAATTCAGGGTATATATAAGACCGCTGAGAAGTACAGAGTTAGTCTATATCAAAATGTCGTATATAAATCATCTCGTGTATAGTTAGTTGGTCAGTACGTTTTAATGTCCTATTAAATATAAATTGTGTTATGTGAACGTGTATATTGTACCGCCAGCTTGTAGAATACATAAATAGACAAAAGTGTAATAAATAAATTATAGTAGTGTTTAGTGTTTTAAGAAGATTTACGGTTAAGGATTTAGTTTAAGAAGATATTAGTGCTTGTAAATAGCATTAGTGTGATAGTGCTTCATTGTTAATTGGACTGAAAACATCTATAAATAAGGCATATACCGTTAATTGGCCTTATGAATAGTGAGTAATAAAGACTTTTGTTATTACTTGTTTTAAATTAGTTAAACGCGTTAATAGTAGCCCGCTACATTATATTTAATAAACACTGTCTTGTGTTGTTGGTTTAACTATTTTTATTTTTAGTTGCATTAACAGATTCTTTCGACTTCAAACGTTGCAAGCGTATAAAAGAATATTAAGACAGGATGTCGCCTATTATATATTTTTAAAATTTTTGTAAGCTAGTACGTTCTTTCCAAGTAATGGGTATTCTTAAAACACAAATTTCTCTAATATAGCCAGTATGTTTCGCTTTAGCGCATTAGACGAACAAATTCAGTAAAGAAAATAATTGGATGGGCTTTAGAAGCGCGAAACAAACCTGATTCGCAGCATAGAGATTGACACACCATGGATGGATATACGTTTATCCCACCAAAAAAAGCAAACATATTGTAGCTCGTATACCTGCACTAGCCATTTTTTTGGGTAGGCTGGGTTGCGCTAGCTCTAGGTAACCTGCGTCAGCATTATAAATAAGTATTTTTAACACGGAGCGGGAAACGTTAATCAAGCCCTGCCACCAAACGATTTAATCCCTTAAATGCGGTAATTTTGTTGCGCTAGCTTTGGTATGGGGTGCACCAGGTTGTGCTACGTATGTGAGTGTTGTCACGTACGTTAAAGATCCCTACCTTGCTTGAGACAGCAAAGGTTTGGTAAAATTCCAAATTATCCAGGTAAAAAAACTCGCTTCCTGGCCAATGTAATATCTTCGGGTGGAGCATTGGCCACATGTAAGGTAAGAGTTCGCGCCATATAAAAGTTATCAAAAGATTTATTAACCGCATTAAATAGTGTACTCTCAACATGTACACATAAGATGTTTCCAGGATGATTAGTATGGGGGTACTTGTTAAACAAAAGTTTTACTCGTATAAGATAAACTGCTGACGTTATTCCAGACTTTACTATTTTTTTGATAGATTCCCTAACAAGTTTTTGTTTAAAGAAAATTGAATTCTCGTTTACGCAGGTGTATTAGACTTAGATTAGCAAAAAAGAATGTTGAAAGCGAGTTGCTTGAAAACAGCCGGTAATAGACGGTAACGGTAATAGAGTGTGCTTGCGCTAGCTATCTTCTGGGGTGCGCTAGATTGCGCTAGCCCTATGTAATCTGCGCCAGCAGTATGATTTAGTTCCTCTAGCATGGGGGCTAACGTTAACTTAGCCTTCCCACCCTAGATAAAAAGCTAAAATAATGATGTTTGTATGCCTGCGCTAGCTATTATTTCGGGTGCGCCTGGTTTAGGTAATCTGTGCTAGCACTCTAAGTATTTCCAACATGGGGAGGGGGCTAACGTTAATTTAGCCCCTCAACCGATTTAGTCCTCTAATTACGGTAATTTTGCTGCGCTAGCTTTGCTAAGGGGTGCGCTAGGTTGCGCTAGGTATAATGAAGCTGCGCTAGCATTTTCAGCACAATCAGACATTGCGGGGGTCATGTTAACGGTCCTGTTATAATGTTTTAATCCACACGGGAGAGTATATCGCATTGGTGTAACATGTTTAATTTCAGCAATAATTATTCGCATTGAATTACGAGGATAATGCGCTAAGCGTGCATTATTCCTTATTAATCTTCTTATATTAAAATATCTGTGTCACATAAAGTTATTTCCACGCGCATCTCTAGTTGTTTCTTTCATATTCCACGCCTCTAACGTCGCGACGATTCGGTTCTTGTTTCGTTAAGTTAGTCGCCCGCTAGCAACAGCTTTATCAACATGTATTCTCGGCTAGAGGCAGGCGACCTTCGCATCAATTACTAAAGTAAGCAGGTCAGGTCGTGCTCGACCTGAAACTATTAAGATATCTTCTACTAACGCGCGTCATGTAGGATTCATCAATTAAAATTCGTCACTTAGGATTTGTCGATATGAAATTTGTCTACTAAGAAATTTGTTAACTAGGAATTATGGATGTTAGTTTGGATTGCAGTCGTCTCTAGTTAGAAATGGCTGGTAACTTTGTTTGAAGAATATAAATTTCCATCTCAATTTATTGTGGAGCAACAAAAGCAGTTTGGTTCGTTATTAGATATAAGATATTTCATGCATGTGTTTTTGAATGTCATAAAGATTTGATAAACAGACTATCATATAAAGCACGTAAAGTTGCTATTATGTTTTCAACATGTAATCTGTGTAATTCTCAACTATTGTTGATCTGGTTTTATAAGCCGTAGAACAAAATTTTGTCAGATTAGGTTTTTATAATTACAAGCTTTGTTCCATTTGAACCTTAGATAATTTCAACGTATGTTTTCGACGTCATATTTTTTTTGTGTTGCACAATTGACAGATGTTGTCATGAAAACAAATGCTTCGTGCAGCTGTCATTGAGTTTAAACCAAACATTCCTATTTTTGTGATTAGCATTTATCTACATGTAAATCATAAAATTTAAATCTGAAAATTTAAAGACACTCTGTATAAGATTCTAGAAATTGTAATCTACCTGAAAAGATCTGCCCAGGTTAGAACGTAATTCAGTGTATTATGCTTACAAATTATTTTCACTCAAATGTTTAAAGCAGGTTCATATTTAAAGTGTAGTAGGTTGTCAAAACCTTGACTTTGATATAGATGTTAATGATACATTTTTGTTACTTGTTAAAAAGTTCCGAAATTTTAAAAGAGAGTTTCTTTAGTCAACAATTAGTTCAACTTTAAGGCTTTTATTTTGGTCAAATGCGATCAAATCTAATTACACAAAGGTAAAAAATTTTTGAGTAATAATTTGGTGCCAATATTATATTGGATATACATTTTTTTAATTTTTTTATACTTTTATAGGACACAAATAGTGTTCTACTTTTTTATTTATTTAATCTTTGCAATTTCTTACAGGAGCAGCGTCTTATTTTGATAAGACAGGTTTTTGTTAACGAAGGCGATCATTTTATCTTTGGGTTTCCACGTCCGCCCTTAGAACATTGCTCTGCTATTATCGTAATTATCTCAGGACATGGTGGCGCCTATTTAATTTAGCTTAGCTTTGGTTTGCAAACAGAATTCGACTTACCCCCCCACTTCTTATTGCTCTACCCAGGAATAGACCCCTAGCTATGTCGAAAGATTTTTGTTCACTGGCGCCCCTTAAGAAAAATAAGTTACACTAGCGCCTCAACGTAGAAGAAATAAAGTTTCAGTGGCACTCACTACGTGGTGCCTTCTGTAAAACAAAAGTTGTTTCATTGCAATACATTCGTTTACTCGCGGCATTATCTTTACATGCATCGACAAGCAATTCTACTTAAATTGACTAAACCAATTGAATCTTCATGTTCTGTATGTAAAAATAAATGCATTTGATTATTATTTAATTATATGACCTTGCGGCGCCTTCAGCTCGTGGCGCCGTCGGGCGTCGCCCGACTTGCCGTTAGGGACGACGTGGGTCTATGTTAAGGAATCTAAAATTTCGTGCAATTGTCACAATTTATTTATGTCTATTTGTAGAACCTTCTGTAAGAAATAAGGTTTAAATTATTTAAATAGAAGCTTAATTATGACTATAAGTGTCGTAACAAATGAAGGTTATCGTTTTTAAAACAGCCACAGGACGTTATAAACACTACCTGGAACTTTAAATATTAATTATTTGAAATTGGAAATTTAATGTCTTTTTGCAAATGAACATAAAGGAAATGAAGTTCAAATCGATTTTTAAAGGTACAATTATAAATCAAGTCCAGCGAGGTCATGATCCTTAATTATGATGCTATTGACTGACTTAATCAAGGTTTAATATTTTTCTATTTTGCTTTATATCCTACACAGTATAAGTAAAAACATTATTGCGTCAAATACTGTCCCCTCATGATAAACCTAAACTTGAGAAATATATTCAACCTTATAATCAGTTGACCGATAAATTAAAATAAATTACAGCTTTGAAGTATTATATCTTAGTATAACCCGATCGCGCTCGCGGCTCACTTTCAATTCTTCGGTCCTAGTATTTTAATTGTGATTACGGTTTCAGTATAAATATAATATATAATTTTATTTTTAGTGATAAGAAAGAAGAACAAATAGACAAACAATGGCTATGACTTCAAAACAGGTAAGTTTTACTTTTTTGTGCGCCCGAATTTAATTTTTAATATGTTGGTACCGAATTTTTTAAAATTATTTTAATTCAACTTTACCGTCCGTGTTCATGCTAAGATTTTTACAGGCGATCACGAAATAAGTATTTTTTACAATAAATTAACTATTTAAACAAGAACTGGTTTAGACAAAAATTATCTTTCTAAAACTAGTAGTTTATCGATGTCTTTTAAAGTTTTTTGATATATTTTATAAACCAAAAAATTTATGAAAAGTTTGTTTAGCATATTTTCATACTAATTGTCGACTTCCGATAAGACACCATTTTCTCCTCTTATTTTGAAGTTTTCTCAAGAAACTGTTACTAGAAATATTTTTTAATAGCATTCTATTGAATGTAGAAGTCGGATTTATATAAAAATAATAAGACAGTTTGGTATAAATTGTTTTATTTAGACACATTTTTAAAAGCACTTCTGGACGTTCTGAAATCAAGTATAAGACTACTAGCTAGAAAAACCATAGTGTTATAAACACATAAAATGTAAGGGTAACTACCTGCACCCTACATGGGGCGCAGATTGCTATTTTAGTCAAACATAAATTCTTTAGTGTTGTAAAAACTGAAAGTTAGTAGAAGGAAGTATTGATTTAGTTTTTGCTTAACATCAGAACAGATTCCAACACATTCCACAAAATTTGTTAATTTTTTTCCAATTTTTCATGTCAAAATTGGCATGATCTGATATTTGTTTTTCCCATAGCCCTTCGCTACAAATTCTTACGTGTCATAGACCACAACTAAGTTTAATTAAACAGTTTGTCAAAACCCTTACAAGGCAGAGCTGTGCTTTGGGACAAGTATTCAGCAACTTGTCCATGCATAATTAATGGAGGGAAATTTGATATATTCTACATTCGTAAGCCTCTAAGAATGAAACTTTTGTTACTAAAATGCAGTGTCGATTTCTTCTGAGCTAAGTGTGCGCCGCAAACCTTGAAGTAATTGTAAAAAATTCAAATTCCTGTGAAATATAAAAACACACGAGTCTTAACATTTCCGGCTGCACCTATTAGACTTACATAATTGATCATTACATTAATAATAAGTAGGAGTGAAATTGCTGAATTTTCTAAACGTTAAACTGCTAAATACGGGCATGAAAACTACAAATGACGTAGGTCGTGCTGTGCAGTTCATAACGCTTTTGCATATCATCATCATCATTAGGTCTTCAGTCCTGGAACTGGTTAGACGCGTATTATCATTGTTTCCTATCTGAACTAACCCACACATTTCCCTGAAATTTGCACAGTCTGCATCTATCACTATCTGATCTAGGTCTACATCTTCCTCCTTTTTCCTATCTTTGCTTGTTATATATTCCATACTATTCCGCAAAAATGCTTTAGATCGTATGCTGCCCTTTCATTTCTCCTATTTTTCCATAGATATCCTTGTCTTAGTATGTGGCCTAACATTCTTCTTACAATTTAAAAATTCGATAATTTTTACAATTAAAAGTCGATCATTACAGTTAAAAAGTCGATAAATACATCGCGCAAGCGCGATGCAAAAGCGACTCCACGGGCTGTTAGTAACGCCAACCTTATTACAGATTTGCGCGCCCAACTACCAATGACGTCACCAATGCACAAAATTATATTGCGCCATAATCGAAAAATTTACATAAAATTAAAACAATAGATTATAATAGCAAACAAATTAACAAGAGGGTACTCACTCAGAAATCCGGCGTCCGGCGGGATAGAGTTTAAGTTGGCTTCTCTAAAGTCCATCAGGCTACGGAAGGCCCCTTTGAGGTAGTTAAAGATGGTACGCCAGACGCTCTTCCAAAGCGTTCGGATCAGCTACGGCAATCATGAGCTCGTTCATCCAGGGTCGTGCAGTACGGTTCGCCTAGGCTACAGATTACCTACCTATGCAGGGAAAGACGGGAACATGGTATAAGGACGACAAACAAGATAATCAGGACAAGGAAATCTACATAGATAAGATAAGGCACGATACGAAACCTGACACGACCACACTCCTTGAAGATCAAAGGCAAACAGCCACGTTCAAGCGTTTAACGGAAACCTCTCACCATTTTTGTCTTTTCCGCGTCGGCGCGAAGTATTCGTCCAACCCACTATTGACGTGACGGAAATACGCGCACCGCGTCTTTTGAAATTATGGCGCGAAACTTCCGCACATCAAAATTAACCTAAAACATGTTTAAGGACCACTTTGGCACGTAACATCCTATCTTTCCTATTTTTTACTGTTTTCCACATATTTCTTTCTTCCCCTACTATTTCTATAACCTATTTGTGATTAACTTTGTTTGTCCATGCTCTCATTCCCATACATCTGAAGCACAACATTCTAAAAGGCTGCTACCGTTTTTCTGTCTGCTTTTCTTACTACCCGTATTTCATACGCATACTGCGCTGTGCTCCACACATATGCTTTCAACAATTTTCTTCTTGTTTCTATGCTTGTTGTCTTTCATCATAAGCGCTGTTTTTTCTTGTTAGATGCAGTTCGGTCCCCTTCTATTGTTTTACAAGTATATACCCTATTTCTCCGACAATCAGTGGTTGTGAAGGGGGTAAGCAGCCTGTGTCTTCCAAATTCCACCAGCACTTGAACTTTTGCCGATTTAATATTTTTTCAAATATATCTTTTCGCACAGTCAACATTGGTTGCAGATATTTCACAACCAACACCTGTAATTGTTTATAATAATCATCAGATTTATCTGCGCTTATTTTTTCGTCATTAGGTTTTTCGTTTCAAAACTGATTGGATACGTACCTGCACTTATTTATATTCTGAGCTAGCCTACACAGTTCCCTGAAATTCTTACACAGCCTATATACAGCTCGGTTCCTCTTCTTTTGCTTTATAATTTTATGCCCTATTTTACCGCGATTCAGTAAAGGGGATTAAGCAGCCTGTGGCTGCCAAAATTCCCCAACACCTAAGCATTGCCGAATTAATAATTTTCCAATAAATCATTTCACATAATTAACATTATTCAAAAATACTTGTACTTGCTTATAAAAATCATTATCTTTAAGTACAGTTACTTTTTTCGTCATTAGTTTATCCATCTTGGGACTAGTTGGATGCGTACCTCCATTGATTTCTATTCTGAGCTAGCTAGCTAGCTACACATTTCCCTGAAATTCCTACAGCTTACATCTTTCACTATCTGTGTACAATAGTCTAACCTAGGTCTACCTCTACTTCTCTTTTTTCCTATCTCTGCTTCTAATATATTTCGCACTATTCCCTCATGCCGTAATATGTGGTCTATCATCCTACCTCTCCTATTTTTGCCGTTTTCCAGATATTTCTTTCTTCCCCTACCATTTCGTTCCTAACTTTGTCTGTCCGTGATATCTTCATCATATTTCAAAGGCTTCTACCTTTTTTTTGTCTGCTTTTCCTAGTGTCCAGGCTTCACAGCCGTACAGTGCTGTGCTCCACACATATGTTTTAAGCAATCTTTTCCTTGTTCCTATATTTGTTGTCTTTGAACACAGTAGTTGCTTCTTCTTGTTAAATGTAGCACGACCTTGTGCTAACCTTTGTTTTATATCTTTTGCGCTTTTCCCATTTTGCATTATTTGGGTTCCTAGGTAGCAGAAATCTTTAACCTCTTGTAAGTTCTTGTTATCTATTTGTATTCTCGTTTTTGGTTTATTTTCCCCTCCTTTGCATACTAGTACTTTAGTTTTAATTTTGTTAATTTTCAGACCGTATCTCTCTGTTAGAACCGTTTCCATTTCATTAAGAGCAGCTTCTGACTCTTCCTTGTTATATGCTAATACCGCTATATCATCTGCAAATTTAAGCATATCAATTTTTTGTTACTGCATATTAATTCCAAATGTCTTCCTGCATTTGACAGTATTCATTGCCTCTTCAATGTACAAGTTAAAAATTAATGGGGATAGGGCACATCCCTGTCTCACCCCTTTCCTAATGTTTACTTCTCTACATTCCTGCTCTAATTCTATTACTGCTGTTTGCTCTTTGTATAAGCTATGTACTATTCGTCTATCCCTATAACTCATTCCAATCTTTTTGATTATTTCGAACATTTTTTTCCATTTTACATTGTTGAATGCTTTTTCCAGATCTTCAAGTCCTATATACACGCTTTCCCCTTTTTCTATTGTTTTCTTCATTATCACTCTCAGAGCTAGAATAGCCTCCCGTGTTCCCCTATTTCGCCTACACCTAAATTGATCTTCTGCTAGTAATTCTTCAACTTGTTTTTCCATTCGTCTTTGTACAATTGTAGTTAATATTTTTTGACACGTGTGCTGTCAAATTTATTGTTCGAAAATTTTCACATCTATCCGCATCTTTCTTTTTTGGTGTAATTACTAAGATGTTACGTTTGAAACCTTTGGGTATCTCGCCTGTCCCGTACATATAGCTTACAAGTTGGAAGAGACGTTCCGTTACTGCTTATTTAGCGACTTTTAGAGTTTCTGCTTGCGCTTTATCTGTACCCAGCGCCTGACCATTTTTCAGACCCTTTAATGCTAATTCAAACTCATCTCTGAGTATAGGATATTCCAAATCATCATTTTCAATGTCTGATTTCTGTTCTAATGCAGTTAGTTCCTCTCCTGCATATAAATTCCCTATATATTCTTGCCATCTACCCACTTTCTCTACATTTTCTGTAATGACGTTTCCTCCCGCGTCCCTTATATTTTTGCTATATGATTTTATATCCCTAAACTTCATTCTCATTAGTTTGTATGCTTTGTCTGTCTTTCCTACTTCTATCTTAGTTTGTACCTTTTTGCACTTTTCATCAATCCGTAATTCTTAATCTTTTCTGCATTTGCGAATAATTTCCCATTTTATGGCTTTGTATCTCTCTTTTCCTGTTTCGTCTGTTTTATGTTCGTATTTTCGTCTTTCTTTTATTAAATTCAGGATATCCTTGTTATCCATGGTCTCTTATTTTCTTTTTGTGTATACCCCAGAATATCTCTGGGCGCATTGTCTAGGCTGGATTTAATGTTATTCCATTCTGTTTCTACTTCCTTAGCATAAGATATTTTCCCGATATCTTTCAGCAATTGATTTGACTTTTTTTCGAATCTTTCTAAAATATCTTTATCTTTTAGTTTCTCAAAGTCAAAGTGCCTTTTTTCGTTTTCTTTGTTCTAATTTTTAAATTTAAGTGCGGTCTTCATAATTACGATGTTGTGGTCAATGTCTATATCTGCTTCTGGGTAGCTTCTACAGTCTTTTACTTGATTCCTAAACCGTTATTTAACAAGAATGTAATCTATTTGATATGTTCCTATATCTCCTGGCATCGTCCACGTACATTGTCTTCTAGCACGATGTTGAAATAATCTGTTTGTGATGATTAAATTGTTCTTGTCGCAAAATTCCAGCCTATTTCCCCTGTCGTTTCTCGTGCCTAAACCAAATAAACCTACTACCGCTCCTTCCCTACCCTCACCAACCACTGCATTAAAATCCCCCGTAATTATTAAATTTTCAGTCCTTTTACGTATCTTAATATGTCTTCGATATCGTTGTAGATCGCTTCTACTTCTTCGTCCCTGTAGCTAGAGGTGGGCATATATATTTGTATTATTACTGTGTTTACCGGTTTAGATTCTAATCTAACCATGAGTACTCCTTCGTTCTTTTGTAAGTAATTTTCTACACAGATCCTATCTTTTTCCGCATAACTATCCCCACACCCAAATTTCCCTCCTTTGCTCCTGTATGAATTACCCTGAAGTCTCCACTCCAAAAATCCCCCGTCTCTGGCCACCGAACTTCGTTGATCCCTACTATGTCTAGTGCTAACCTATTTATTTCCATTTTTAAGTTCTCTAGCTTGCCTACTTGCTTCATACTTCTAACTTTCCACGCTCCGACTTGCAAAATCTTCTCGACTCTTATTCTGGACTTTCCGATCTCATCCTCCAAAGTATTCTCCTCCCAGAGATCCGAATGGGGGACTATTTTACCTCCGGAATCTTTTACCCCAGAGAATGCCATCATGTTTATTTCAATTTAAATACGCTGTGTACTTGGGAGGTAATGTGGTGGTTTTTCGTTGCCTTCCACATCGCGGTAGTGTATCTTAGACTGCCATACCGACCCCTATAGTCTCTGCCAAACTAAGTACCGAAAGAGCCGCTGTCGTCTTTCGAGTACCTGTCTTAGTCTGGTTCCTCACTAACGACCCTACTACTTTGGTTGGACTTGTAGTTTGGTTCTTTAGCTCAATAGAACACGCAAGCCATTTCATCTGTTCTAGTAATCTAGAACTTCGGCAAGATGCAGGTCCATATAAAATGGCCTTTGCATATAGGTGTATGCATTTAACACGCACCACTATTGCTATTATAAACCCGCGAAATCTACGCGCAGGGCGATCTGTAGATCTTCAGCCACTAGGAATCCCTTCTATCAATTGTCGATGTGGTTCGGGTTTTCGTACACGCTTTCTTGTTTGTAATTGTGAAGTCTGTTCAGATGTAATTTAATTCATGACTTTTTCAAGATTATCGTTATAGTTGCGCTTATTATTTAAAGCCTCCTTATCAAGTAGTTTCTCTAAGCTTTTGATATTAAATTTATAAATATTATTAATGCGGTCATAATAATACATAAGCCAGTTTGTCATTGTTGGTTTAGTTCTTACGCCTTTTAGCTGCACAAAGCTTTCATTTTAATATTAGGTATGGGATTTGTTCTATAATCCGAAAGTGGAATGCTTTTTTTCTAGAAGTAATTTAATTAGGTTATCACGAGTAAAATTTGTGGTTTCTAGCACGAAAAAGAGTCTGAGAACCCATAATTTATCGATGTATCCTTTAAAAATCGCATTTTCCAAAACTGAAGGATTGTGTGATCATCACCTCGCCCAATGAAAAACATTTTATGTTGGTGGAGTCAACGACGAGTTTATGAGAAAGGCGCGTTTTAAACACTTTACCATCGACTATTGTACCACGAATTTACATTTTGATAAAAACGTGGCAGAACTTTCTGATTCTTTGATGATATTAACGCTATTCTATATTCTACCGATCCTCTGCATATAAAAATTGAATTGTTGCTGGACATAAGCGCTTCCCAGAAACAAATTTTTTCAAGTTTGGGAACAGATACAAGTCTAAGGGCGCCAAATCAGGGGAATAAAGGGGATGGCCGAGCAAGTCGTACCCCAAATCCGTCAATTTGCCCATCGCCAACGCACCCTTGTGTGTAGGTGCGTTGTCTAGGTGAAACACGATTTTTTTCTCCTTCAAGGCAGGCCTCTTCTCGCGAATTTTGGCATCCAGCTGGTCAAGAAGGGTGGAGTAATATTGACCTGTAATTGTTTTACCTTTTTCAAGGTGATCCCTTTCGCATGCTAAAACACGCTGGTTATTACCTTTCCGGCAGATGCGATCGACTTTGCTTTCTTTGGCGCTGAACAACCGGCTTCCATCCACTGCTTTGACTGCTGTTTCGTTTCTGGTGTGTAATGGTGGACCCATGTCTCATCCATAGTGACAAATCGCCGCACAAAATCGCTCGGATTCTTATTGAACCGGGCCAAACATTGCTGCCAAACTCGTTTTCGCATTTGCTATTGATCGGCATTCAGCAAATGCGGCACCCATCTTGCGCAGAGCTTTCGCATACCAAATTTTTTGTGTAAGATGTTTCGCATCCTTTTGTCCGATATCGCTACAGCCTCAGCTATCTCCTTTACTTTCACTCGCTTATCGTCCAACACGATATTATACACTTTTTCGATCGTTTCCGGTGTGGTTGCGGGTTTTGATCGTCCTTCATGTGGGTCATCTTCGAGAGATGTTCGACCACGTTTAAATTCAACTGCCCATTTTTTAACGGTTGACAAAGAAGGGACAGTCTCCGTATACTTTTATGAACTTCGGATGAATTTCCTGAAGGGTTAATCCGTCCAAAACGAAGAATTTTATGACCGCACGATATTCAAGTTAATCCATCTTAAGGAAACTCGCATAAGACGTCTGCTTGAAAAAATTCGTCTAAACAAACTACTTGAGATAGCAAGTTGAAACTTGTCATACAAACTAATGACATGTGCACGCAGGTGGGAAGTACAAATTTTTGCTGATTGGAACGCCATCTTTGTGTCAGGCCGAGAACTTTTCACTTTACCCTCGTAAATGAAATATAACTTCTTTAGGTTATAATAAGAAAAATTTATTTGACTTCCTTACTCGAAAGGATTAATGGTTTAACAGTCTCTAGAAATTGTATCGATAGCAGGTGTTTAAAAGTGCTGTTGAACTAATCTCTGATAGTGTCTTAGTTTGGTTTCGTAATATTACACGCCAAATCCATAGTTGGCCAGAACTAGTAGAACTTTTAAAATAGTTGTTTACGTGCCAAGCTCGGAAAGTAGTACCTTACAGGATGAGAATGCGGTTTTCAGGGCGACGTCGTAGACGGAGCCCTGAAATTACGCAAGCTTTATAAAGACATTTTTCGAGTGTGATTCGACAATAATAGAACTACAACAATATTAAAATTTTTAAATAATTTACAAACTTGTAATAATTAATTCACAAGAACTTACTGACAAATAAAAACATGGCCACTGACGTAACACACCTACGTTGTTTTTAATGTAATTGTTCACATATGAGCTCAGCAATTGTTTTTCTGACGACCACGTATGAAAACAACAGATTGCACTCACAGAGGTATTAAAGGTACAATAACCCTGGAAAAGAAACCCATTGGTGATATTGTATGATGTCCCAACGTATCTAAAGGAATCAGAAGTCAAAACGTTAATATACAAGCAGAACCTAGAAGAAAAACTAAGCTGGGATGAATTCGACAAAGAATTCGGCCTCGACTTAAACTTCAAAACTGGACCAAAAGACAAACCCACGGAATATCATGTGGCAACCGTCAGCAGTAAACTACGCAATATGTTGAGAAATCTAAACAAGTTGTACATAGAATACAGATACATAACAGTAAAAGATCATCTCGTTATCCCACAGTGCATGAGATGTCAAGATCTAGGCCACACCTCTAAATATTGCCCATATCAGACGGACACCTGTAGCCACTGTGGGGAACAAGATGCCAAACACAAAAAGCTAAACCTTCCAAAAAAGGAAATGAAACCAGCTTGCATTCCATGCCAAAAAGGACGCCGAAAACATACCGATAACCCAAAGGACTGTCCGACGTACAAAATGCTACTACACAGACTTATACATAAAACCGAATATGGACAATAACACACATACAACCAACAATTATCGAGAAATTCAAACTAAGACACACCTACTGGTAACAGGGACAGCTGGGATCGACGCTCAATCCTAAACAACAGTACGGACCGTGAACAGGAAAAACGGCACAACAAAAACTGAGACGTATAGGGAAACCACAATTAAAATTGGACAGCTAAATGCCGTGCGTGGCGCCACCGTAACGCAAGAAATATACACCTAGCCGAAACATAACGACTAGATATACTCTGCATACAAGAACCATACTGCAAAAACGGGAAATTACCGTGAATGCTAACGACAGCCAGACAGATATGTAAGAGAGACAGACCAATGACAGCTATGATAATATGCAACCCTAACATACAAGCAACCACAATACAAAGATACACAAACGAATACAACATCTGCCTAGAACTATCCGGACAAAACATACACAACTGGATACTGACCAACACATACTTCCAATTTCGGTTAGATCCCGATCCATACATCACCAACATTAAAAACATCGCACGTACATACACAAACCAACCCGCACACACAAGGTTATGCTACAATTAAATAGTTTACATCCTGTATACTTTATTTTTCTGCAATAAATACGCTTTTGAATAATTTCTCAATTTAAATCTATTTGCTTGGAAACGACAAGTTTATGATAAAATTTAAATAAGTCAATATCCTGTTTAGCTATCCGTGAGCGCGTTATACCTTCCGATAACGTATAATTGCGTTCTATTCTCCGGTAAAACCGTGTTTTCCAGTTTCAATCGCGTTTTGATAACGCGGATGTTTGATTTTCGAGTTCGTGTTATTTTGACCTTTTAAACTTTGATTCTGCAACTTGCGCTCGATGCACTTGTAAGAACTACTCGTTCTGTTAATAATATACAATAATATACAATAATATACAACAAAGTTACTCCAAGAGCGATGCACGTTTTTCCTCTATCAAATGTGTAGATTTGGCGTGGATCGCTCTTAGCTAGAGACCAAATGCTTGTTGCGTAGCCCGATTATTCCTTGATGTAGATCAACTGCTCTTGCACGTAGACCGCCGCTGCTGGTTGTTGCTGACTACCGCGGCGATGCTGTGTCAATTCGCTTCCAAGGACTGACAAAATAAGTATCCTGACACATGTATGTGACTAGTTTTCTTTTTCTAACATACCCAGGGATAAACCCAATTTGAAATTAGATACGCTAATGTTTGTTCTAGTAAAATCCTTACTAGAAAAGTTTCGAACTTTAATGTTTTTGCTTTTTTGTACTTAACCCATCGGCTTATACGAAAGTATCAGCGTTATTCTTTTGGTACTGATTAGATTTATTGCATGTTAGCTACGAATTGCGCACTTCGTGGAACAATTAGTGAATTTGTCCATAGAGTAAAATTGTTTTATTAAATAGTAACCTTAGTTAATTTTGTTTGCTGTTTCGATAGAAATTTCCATATTTGTGTTTTTTTTATTGTAAATAGAAAATCGTTGGCGATGTATTTTTGTGTTGCTAGAAACCCCTCCCCTCACCGCATTGGTAGTTAGCCTGGTATATTTACGTTTTCCTCCAGCTACGTCTACGTACGTAGCACATTCACAGAAACCAACGAGCAGGAGTAGAGAGTAACATTGACGTCACATTAGAAAACAGACTAGTGCACCCCCACATACAAAACTGGAAGGTACATGACAACTTAACAATTAGCGATCACAACCTCATAACTTTTGACATAAACAAGGATAACATACCACTACATGCTGAAACGAGCAAAAAAAAGGTAAAAATACAACATACAAAATGCCAACTGGCAAAGACTACTGGACATCTTCAATCCGCCCCCTAATATCCAACCTAATGACAGCGTACACACTTATAACCAAGCCCTAATAAAAAGAATTAAAGACAATATAAAACAAACATTAAAAACAGTAAAACAAACTGCGCCATAAAAACCGCTAAAATGGATCACAGAGGTCCAGATATTGAAAAGCAAAGCTCGCAAGGCAAGGAGACGCTATCAGGCCGCCCTAACACTGGCAGAAAGGGCTTTCCAGTTGACCAACTACAGACAACGCAAGGCGACTTACGAACAAGAACTATACAACATGAAACAAAAATCCTGGGACACTTTTGTCGAAAGACATTTGCAGACTTGGGGCGTACCGTACAAGATAGTAACAGGAAAAATTGCACCACCGACAACATACTCGACTTTAACCAAACCTGACGGAACAGAAACTAAGAACTGGATTGAAACCGCAACATTACTACTACATACACTCCTCCCTGATGACGACTGGGAAGAGGACACACAAGAACAAATACGCAAACGACAAAGAGTCACCGAACAAAACGCGAATGGGTATACACCATGGAATAGAACACAGGACGACGTAACTCCTTTCACTGAGGACGAGATTAGACACGCTATTTGATCAAGTAAAAACAAGAAAGCTCAGGGGCCAGGTGGGATCCAGGCAGAAATCACAAAGGCACTAAACACCAAACTTACAACGAAACTTACTAAACTGTACAAAAAATGTCTAAGACAAACAAAGTTTTCAAATTGCTGGAAGCAAACAGACGTAATCATACTCCATAAAAACCGAGAAAAAGACCCGAAAAATCCGGGTTTGTACCGCCCCATCTGCCTTCTCGACTCGCTCGGAAAAAATTTCGAGCGACTACTGTGCACGAGAATGTAAGAACATCGGAAGACGAAAAGCATGCACCCGGCGCAGTACGGATTTAGACAAGCACGATCAACCGAAGACGCCGTAAAGAAAGCCATAAACTCTGGAACCATTCCAAATAAAAAATACGTGGCCTTAATCATAATAGACATAGAAGGAGCCTTCAACAACCTATGGTTGCCAAAACAATTACATTATACCTTCAGAAGCTATTGCCAAGATAAATTTGTAACATGTTACAAATCTATCTTGGCAATCACCAAGGGATATCCATAGGGGTCAGTCTACGGTCCTATGTTTTGAGATATTGCGACTGAGGAGTTTTTGGAACAGCAGGAAACCGCAAATGAGGTGAGGTCCATAGTAACTTATGCGGACAACATCTTATTGGTGGTGGAAGGAGGTTTTAGAAATGAACTACACCACAATGCAAACACCGCATTGAACAAAGCCCTAGAATGGTAATGTTAGAAAGACTTATTTCATTTTCTTGCATGTGTTGTATAAATTTGTAATGTTGATCGTGCACGCGTCTCCGTTGCCATTATTTTAGGTAAAGTAGGTAAATGTACGATATATGTCAAATTTGTTGTTAGTTACGTGAGAAAACTTTGACTTATAAAAATATTGGTATTGATTAAGAGTTCCTATTAAGAGGCCAAAAAAACCCGTGTGAGAACACATTGTAAGACCTAGACAAATTGTTATAATATTTATTAAATGTTTCGTTGTAGGTTTTCTTTATTTTTTCTTTATCTGTACAGCACTTGTGTTCGCTTATGAAAGCTGCTGATATGATTACGTACAGCGATAATCCCCAACTGCTCTTAGAGCTTGTAGAAAAACTAAGTGGCACATTAAAACTGCAGTGGGCCGAATACACGCTAAGCACTACGGAAAGAATTAATCTATTCCTATTCAATGCATGGCTAGCCAATAAATCTGAAGCCGCCGGTTTAGTTGTTCCGTATAAGTCACCAAAACTCAACAGTCACATAACAGAAGATAAAGTTGACCGCCGATCCAGAAATAATCCAAAGCACTTTCACGCCGCGCATGCTTTTAACGCTATGCCACACAATACTGGTCAAAGAACAGTTTCATGTCTGATTTGTACGGGCACATGTAAAACACCTTCTGAGTGTGATAAGTTTTTAGAAATGCCTTTAAAAAATAGACTGGAGTTAAAAAGCAAATTTAAGTTATGTAGAAAATGTTTAGGACGTCAGTAGAGTATTTAGTGACGTTCCACTGCCACATTTGCTCCAGAATCCCACATTTGCTCCCACATCTGGACCAAATTTACATGTAAAAACCCACTATAAAGTCTTATTTTTTAAGAATCTCCTCCTGGCTCCTCCTTGCTCTCCTCCTTGCTCGGACACCCCCAACCATTTTGATTACGTCACACCCGCATTCTTTCCACCCGCGAGATAAATCTTTCTCCGCATTTCCACCCACGAGATAAACCTATCTTGTTTGGCATCAATTAATATTAGATTTTTCTCAGCTACCCGAATCTTTAAGAATTTTTTAGATTGCATCATCCCCCAGGCAGCTACCCCAATTTTAAGATTTCTTACCTGTAGCGACTTTTGAGCGTTCTTATAAATTTTTTTATACATGCGATACATTAAATTAGTCTAAAATTTTACGCAGAATTCGAATCTGTAAACAGATTTGAAATCGGACCACGCCCTGCAAAGTTATACCCCTTTAAAATTCCTGATCTTCTAAATTTTGCTCTTTGCTCTATAAGCAAACCTAACAAATAGTTTTCTTCGTCTAGCCATTGCATCTTTCGAGATAAACCTACCTTGTTTGGTATCAATTAATATTAGATTTTTCTCAGCTATCCGAATTTCTAGGAATTTTTCAGATATCATCATCCCCAAGGAAGCTACCCTGATTTTAAGATTTCTTACCTGTAGCGACTTTTGAGCGTTCTTATAAATTTTTTTTAGTCATGCAATACATCTTCTTAGTCTAAAATTTTACGCACATCCCGAATCTGTAAACAGATTTGAAATCGGACCACGCCCTGCAAAGTTACACATATACCTTCTGCGAGATAAATCTTTCTCCACATTTCCACCCACGAGATAAACCTACCTTGTTTGGTATCAATTAATATTAGAATTTTCTCAGCTACCCGAATCTCTTTAAATTTTTTAGATAGCTCCATCCCCCAGAGAGCTACCCCCATTTTAAGATTTTTTTGTTGATAGCGATTACTGACGGTCCTTATAAATTTTTTATACATGCAATACATTTTGTTAGTCTAGAATTTTATGTAGAATCCGAATCTGTAAACAGATTTAAAACAGGACCACCCCTTACTATTTTACACACACCCTCAAATTATAACTTTCCTGCAGCTCATATCTAAAAGAAAATCTAAAGCCCATTCTTAAAACTTTTTATTACAGACAATTTTTACTAATACAGTTTAAATTTTGTAAACCACATTTCTAAATACATATTCACAATTTTTTATTTTCAACCTAGAACTTCTCATATCGGCTTATACTTATTAATATTTATTTCTAAATAGAGCACCTTTTCCAAAGACCAACCGGACCCGCATGTTTCAAATTCCTCTGATTTTGTTCTTATGGTTTCGCTTAAGACCTCGTACATATTTTCCAGATTACTAGAAGACGTTATAACCACATTTTTTGTGTTAAAGGATTTCACATCGGTAGTCTCTTCCCCCATTTTGGTGTAAACGCCGTAGAGTTCGCAGTAGACTTTTATTGCTGTATGTTGTATTCTTTTTTCATTTATTAATCGAATAAATCGCTCTTTCTGCTTCTAAAGAAACTCGGGCACTCCATCGTCGACACTGGCGTTCTTTATGCGATAGCTAGCCATACGGTTGTTAAACGCTGTACTAACCATTTCTACACCATCGTCGCTAGTAGCGGTAACTGATGCATTTTTATGTCTGTTGCTCCTTAAATGTGCGGCATACGTAGTTTTTTCCATTTCGAAATCGCATACTTTACACATAATTCGTGGTTGTTTCGTACAAGGCCCTTTAACAGCTGGCGGAGCTGAACGTTTACTGTTTAATGACATACCGTGCTGTTTTTCCTTGTGTCGCTGTAAGTTGACCATTCTCGTAAAAGCGATACCGCAAGACCCACAGTTTAAGTACTTTGCTGCGGGCGGATGTATAAGCTTAACCGTAGACGATGTTACACCACGACATTTGTTCTGGTGCCGTTTGAGAGCATTTTTCCAGGTATAGGAAGCACCGCAAGAGTTGCACTTAAAAACGTTTGCAGATACCATTTTAGTACAAAACAAAATCCGCACTATAGCACTTTGGTTAAACTTGTAAGCGAACTAACTTATAACTAAAGAGTTTACTCTTGTACACCTGCTTTATGTACCCTATAGAATGCAAACCGAAGGTTTCCGAAGACACCCGAACGAAGTTGAGGATTCAGCGGGAACTAAATGACGTCATAATCGTCACTTGCCAGGCCCGTTAGTAGAAACATCGGAAACGTCTTCCATGTTATACGGATCGCGTGCATATTAAAAATCCCAAAGGGTGATAGCACACGCACACAAATTGTGTGCAAGTCGTGCTGTAGAAGATGCAGTGCTACTATAACCAAAAACTTAATAAAAACACTTTAAACCATTACTAAGGAAATACCAACTTGTTGTCTACAGAATACTTACTAATAAAGCAATTTAATTTTAAATAACTTCTACGTCATATTTTTAGGAAATGGTGGGCTTGAATATTTTCTAAATGAATCACCGAGCGAAAGTATATGCTTAGCAGTATTAAAATTAACCATTAATTTCCCATTTTTACGACCATGGTTAATTATAGATTAAAATTTAATTTGTGCACGTTCGAGCTTCTCGTAAACTAACATATTTTATAGCAACAATGCGCTGTATAATACATGCATACCTCTTCGCCGCGCTACTGCTATTCTTGTAATTGCTAGAAAAACGCGCACTTTTTCGTCTGATGATTAAATTTTGCTTCTGTAGGCTTTTACACTTTCGCATAGCGGTCGGCCGCACGTAATGATTTCTAGAACCGGTAAGTACTCGATATCGCCCAAATAGAGAATTAGATGCTCGATGTCTGTCAACTTCCAATTCCCTCGTAAAAGGTAGAAAAACTCAGTCAATCATCCATCTATTAAACTTCAACCCGCTCCTGTTCTGATAATTTACAAACATTTTTCAAACGACAATGGGCCGAGAATTTTAAACCTCCGAGGATCTTTAAGTCGTGATCAATTACACATCCGAGCTACGCGTAAACTAACATATTTTGCAGCAACTGTATAATACATGCATACCCTTCTCTGCGCTACTGCTATTCTTGTAATTGCTAGAAAAGTCAGTCTCCTTTTTATTGTTAGGACCGATGCAAAGCACCATTCCATACTTTCTTTATAAGTGTAGCACATCGCGCACTTTTTGTCGGTTAATTAAATTTTTGTTTATGTAGGCCTTTACACTTTCGCTTATTTAAACATCTAATACGATCAATTAACCACTTTCGATTATTCTAACGAGGAACCACCATACATTCCGCCGCACCGTTCTTTTGAATCCAACGATCCTATGGGCTTCCACGCACTAACACCTGACGTATCTTTCCTACTATTTGTTAAACAAAAACTACCGGTATCGCCATTGTGGACGTAAACAGATGTTTGTGGATGTGTACGAGAATATGTTATACATTAACCAGTCTAAGCTATTTTATTTAGTCCACGAAAACTACTATTTTTCTAAACCATAATTAATAATCGTCTTTATAGGTTCCACATTTCTACCGTTACCCAATGACTGGTGCTACGTACATGGAAACTTTAATTTCTTATTAGAGAGAATTCTTATTCTCCCGCGCACTGCTGCGTAGCTGCATGCACATTTCTTTTGGAGGTATATGCTCGTTATAGGTTGTAAGACCCTCGGTTTTACTTAACTACACTTCGTGAGACCCCTTTAATCTTTTTAATCGTATCTTTCTCGCTTACAGTACAGTAGGACTTAACATTACTACCAACAAATTCTAATACTGGACCCCATTAAATACGTCTTTAATTTTCCCTAAAACTTTTTGTTGACAAGTGTTATATTGTATTTATTATACGCGGTAGTCACTCTTTTAAGATAAATATATTTTGCTAGATACAACATATTAAATTTTCTAGGGACCCCAAATCTGTAAATAGATTTTAATAGGACACACCCATACAAAGTTATGTTTAAACCAATCATAATTTGCTCATCTTATTTAACACATTTTAATTTCACCAACTATGCCTTGCCAATCATCCCAGATCTAAAACGCCGCCCCAATACACGTGAGATAACACGTATACTCGTCAACCAGGACGGAAGGATTTGAAGGGGGAAGAACTTAATTATGGAATCTTAAACAATATACAATGATTACAACATACAAATAACAACTATCTTATATCTTACCCTCCATGCGTAATTTGTACTATAGGAATGATGTACCTTTTGTCATCTTCCCTCGATAACTACATTTTATAAAAGCGTATGCAACATCGATTTTTACCCGGTACTACGACACCAGTACATCCAAAAAAGAGCTTGTACTGTTAACATCCTCCTCGTGACACCCAATACATCTAGCCCATGGCACACCCCCACACAGCCCTGCCATGCACCCTCGCGTAGCACCATGCCCAGCGTCCATGACCCCGTGCGCGCTTTTCGGAACGTATAACTTTTTAAATAAAGAACAATGTCCATACTATTTATAATGTTAATTCTCTTAACATAACAATTAGTGTTAATATTTAATGAGAAAGCATGGGGCATTTAACTTAATTTTAATACAAAGTTATACACAAGACAGTCCTTTCTTTTTTTATGGCAGAACTCATTAAACAATTTATTAATGTTTATGAGCTTAAATTTAAACGCAATCTTCATCTCCTTTTTAACCATGTTGGTCACATGAAACGGTCAGTTTGTCATGTGATGTACCGAAGTTTGCCTAATTTAACTATGGGGCAATTTCACCTAACTATCCTACTATTCTGATATGTCATGCATCCTGTCGGCTTAGGTTGGATAACAACATATTCGACTATCTTCGGCAATATACTCCTCACTTGTAGAATACATAAGAGAACAATTTTTCCGTATTCAATTTAGTATTCGATAGTAGCTAGAACGGTAAACATGAGCGTCTCCAAGGTGATTAACGTTTCTCAACTTCTTGGGAATAAAGTGAAACCGACAAATGAGCGATTTGGATTATGGCTGTTGACAGAAAATATGTGCAACAATAATCTGGTAACAGATATTGGTAATATTTGTTATGTCGAAGGCGAACAGATGCTGACTGGTGACTACACACACCAATTACAGAACCATTTTGTGACAATATAGATTTGGTTAAAATTTTCGACCTTCTGACGCCGAACAAACATCTGCAACAAAAGGATGTTTATCCTAAAAAAGAAATTTGTGGTGCATTTAACAGCTATCTACGAAGAAAGTTTGACCGATTTGTTTCGCTAGGCATGGTGTTAAAGCTAAGCCCGTTTTCTGGAAAGCACTAACAAGATGGGCCAGAGAGTAAAAGAAATTATCGGAAAAGAAGACCTTGAATGCATTAATAAAAATTCCAAAATCCTATATGTGTTCCATACAAAGTGGAACTAGCAGATGTTAAGTTGGAAACTTTATTGGAGGAACTACCAGATATATTAGACGAATCGAAAAGATTATTTCTATCTTTTGACATGGATGTAACCCAAGATTTTGCCGGGTATATTTAGCAAGATGGAGATGTGTAATTATTTAACTACAAACCATAACTTTGCTATAAGGAGAATACGAAGAAAAGTGTAATTTATAGTTGACAACGATATAACTGATGGGATTGATTGTTTAAGACCTGATATAATGCAAGAATTAAGTTTTTACAAATTTGTGTCAGATAACAAGTCCTGGTGTTAATAAACAACTTGGCAATCATATAGATTTTTACGTTGTCCAGATGTACGTTTAAGGACATTTTCGTCTACTTTGGCCAAAGAACATGGTATTAAAAGATTGAGGAATTATACAACTGTTGCAATTGGAAGCATGTCAGTGCGGTAACGAGTGTATCAAACCTTAAAAGACTGTTTAACCTATTGATAAGTAGTTATACTTCCTAAAGGCGCCAATGTACTGGTCCACTTTTTCAAATGTGGAGTAAGTTATCGGACAAGCTACAAAATAGCTGCTGTTTGTGTATAATAACCTGCTACAGT
This sequence comes from Platerodrilus igneus, assembly GCA_036346225.1. NCBI lineage: Eukaryota > Metazoa > Arthropoda > Insecta > Coleoptera > Lycidae > Platerodrilus > Platerodrilus igneus. The sequence continues at coordinate 3,275,150 of JARFIW010001436.1, read as the reverse complement.
CAGTGTATTGGGGTAATGTATACAAAGAAATTGACGGTTGCAATTCGTTGTCCAAAACCTAAGAAAGGGAAACATTGTAAAGTATGTGCTTTGGCTTAAGTTTTAACTATTTACCAGTAAATTATTTGGAGATAGTAGTGGGAAGAAGTAAGATAAAATAAAATCTTAACAAGAATGCATTAAAGCAGGTAGTAATATTTTACAATTCTGCAACACTAGTATTCTACAATTCCAAAAGAAATAGCATTTCGGAATTGGGATTGATAAATACACTTGAACATTCGCCCAGAGGTTGACGACAACGCGCAAATATTGGTAGTAAATCATCCGTTTACGCTAAAGGAAATTGTCCCATTATGTCCATACGCTGTAAGTGGAAGGAAAAGACAACTGGAATTAGAGAAATGGTATGCATAAAGGCGATACCCATACAGGAAAAGCACTGCGACAATACAACAACTATTTTGTGTTGACAAAGAACATCTTATTAGAGAAAATGATGGAAGAATTAAAGATTATTTTTTGTGGAGATGACTTATTTCCATCGGTTAACAGTTGTATGGTTTGCGGTTAGTAAGAAAGACTCTTTAGTTATGTAGGCGTTCTTGCAGAAAAGGATGGTACTAAATCCGTATACTTTTTAAAAGGTTATTCTAAAACGTATTTATCAAAATGGCAGATAACAAAGACGAACTAAGGAATGCGGGTTTCGTAACCTTGCGTACACCACACGCAAAGGGGTTCCGCTAAACATTGTATATTTGCCTAGTAAAGAACCTTTCGGATCATTTAAAACCGAGGGTCTTACAACCTATAACAACCATATATTCCCAAAAGTGGTGGATATGCAACTACACAACGGTGTGTGGAGAAAAAGGATTTCTCCAATACCGACAAGAAGAAGTCGATCAAGCTAACAAGATACGTATGCAGGATATAGTGGGAAAGCTGCGATTAAAAGATTGTCACAAGCTGCAAGAATTACACGAAGGAATGGATCTGGTTGTCGGAATCAAAGACTTTAAATATAGAGGCAAACTTCGGTACATTTTACAATTCGAAAACCTAGACGGTCTTTATGTATCAAACTATTGGTTAGAAAAGGAGATAGAAGACTTGGGTGTCGATTTAAATTTTAAGCTGCGAATAAAATTAGATAAAATTAAAACCACTGCAAACAAACATAAAGAAAGGACTGTCTTCTGTGTATAACTTTGTATTAAAATTAAGTTTAAATGACCCCATGCTTGGCATTAAATATTTTTAAATTTGTTATGTATAATGTCAGAATAAACATTTTATAATAGTATATAACATTCTTCTTTATTTATAAAAGGCTGTGACGTTACCCCGAAATAGCACTCGCACAGAGAGGGGTGCGCATGGGCAGCGAGCATGGGCAGGGGGTGCGTACGCGCAGGGGTGCGCATGGGCAGGGCTGTGCATGCGCAGGGGTGCTCATGGGCTGGGATGTATCTGGGCGTACACGAGGGAAGCGGATGTTAACACTCACCAAGCATCCAATTCCTTTATTTGTATGTACCCGTATGTACCGTATGTACCCGGAGTAAAAGAATACGATTTGCATACGCAGTTTATTAATAAAATTAGTTTATCGAGGGAAGATGACAAAAGGTACATCAATCCTAATAGTACAACAATCTACGCATGGGGTGTAAAGATATAAGATAGTTGTTTATATTTGTATGGATTTTGTAAATCTATTGTATATATTAGTTTTAAGATCCCATAATTTTTAAGTTCTTCTACCACCTTCCAAATCCTTCCGGTTTCCTGGTTGACAGAGTATACGTGTTATCTCCACGTGGTATTCGCGGGACACGGCGGTTTTAGATTTCTCGGGAGATGATTGGCTAAGGCATATGTTTTGGGTAGCGAAAAAAATTTTAAAAATGGTGTTAAATAAAGATGAGCAAAAGTTAGTGATTTGGGTCTTTAAAACGCATAACTTTGTATGGGGTGGTCCTATTTAAAATCTATTTACAGATTTGGGGTCCCTAGAAAAATTTAATATTAGTTGATATCTAGCAAAATATATTTATCTTAAAAGAGTGACTACCCTGCGTATAATAAATACAATATAACACTTGTCAACAAAAAAAGTTTTAGGGAAAATTAGAGACGTATTTAATGGGGGTCCAGTATTAGAATTTGTTGGTAGTAATGTTAAGTCCTACTGTACTGTAAGCGAGAAAGATACGATTAAAAAGATTAAAGGGGTCTCACGAAGTGTAGTTAAGTAAAACCGAGGGTCTTACAACCTATAACGAGCATATACCTCCAAAAGAAATGTGCATGCAGCTACGCAGCAGTGCGCGGGAGAATAAGAATTCTCTCTAATAAGAAATTAAAGTTTCCATGTACGTAGCACCAGTCATTGGGTAACGGTAGAAATGTGGAACCTATAAAGACGATTATTAATTATGGTTTAGAAAAATAGTAGTTTTCGTGGACTAAATAAAATAGCTTAGACTGGTTAATGTATAACATATTCTCGTACACATCCACAAACATCTGTTTACGTCCACAATGGCGATACCGGTAGTTTTTGTTTAACAAATAGTAGGAAAGATACGTCAGGTGTTAGTGCGTGGAAGCCTATAGGATCGTTGGATTCAAAAAGAACGGTGCGGCGGAATGTATGGTGGTTCCCCGTTAGAATAATCGAAAGTGGTTAATTGATCGTATTAGATGTTTAAATAAGCGAAAGTGTAAAGGCCTACATAAACAAAAATTAATTAACCGACAAAAAAGTGCGCGATGTGCTACACTTATAAAGAAAGTATGGAATGGTGCTTTGCATCGGTCCTAACAATAAAAAGGAGAGTAACTTTTTCTAGCAATTACAAGAATAGCAGTAGCGCAGAGAAGGGGTATGCATGTATTATACAGTTGCTGCAAAATATGTTAGTTTACGCGTAGCTCGGATGTGTAATTGATCACGACTTAAAGATCCCTCGGAGGTTTAAAAATTCTCGGCCCATTGTCGTTTGAAAAATGTTTGTAAATTATCAGAACAGGAGCGGGTTGAAGTTTAAGTTAGATGGGTGATTGACTGAGTTTTTTCTACCTTTTACGAGGGAATTGGAAGTTGACAGACATCGAGCATCTAATTCTCTATTTGGGCGATATCGAGTACTTACCGGTTCTAGAAATCATTACATGCGGCCGACCGCTATGCGAAAGTGTAAAAGCCTACAGAAGCAAAATTTAATCATCAGACGAAAAAGTGCGCGTTTTTCTAGCAATTACAAGAATAGCAGTAGCGCGGCGAAGAGGTATGCATGTATTATACAGCGCATTGTTGCTATAAAATATGTTAGTTTACGAGAAGCTCGAACGTGCACAAATTAAATTTTAATCTATAATTAACCATGGTCGTAAAAATGGAAAATTAATGGTTAATTTTAATACTGCTAAGCATATACTTTCGCTCGGTGATTCATTTAGAAAATATTCAAGCCCACCATTTCCTAAAATATGACGTAGAAGTTATTTAAAATTAAATTGCTTTATTAGTAAGTATTCTGTAGACAACAAGTTTGGTATTCCCTTAGCAAAGGTTTAAAGTGTTTTTATTAAGTTTTTGGTTATAGTAGCACTGCATCTTCTACAGCACGATTTGCAGACACTTTGTGTGCGTGTGTTATCACCCTTTTGGATTTTTAATATGCACTCAATCCGTATAACATGGAAGACGTTTCCGATGTTTCTACTAACTGCATTCGCACCATCGACGATGCAAACCAGGTGCATGCATTGGCGCTAAATGTATTGGACGAGCAGCAAGGATTATGACGTCATTTAGTTCCCCGCTGAATCCTCAACTTCGTTCGGGTGTCTTCGGAAACCTTCGGTTTGCATTCTATAGGGTACATAAAGCAGATACGCTGGAGTAAACTCTTTAGTTATAAGTTAGTTCGCTTACAAGTCAAGTGCTATAGTGCGGATTTTGTTTTGTACTAAAATGGTATCTGCAAACGTTTTTAAATGCAACTCTTGCGGTGCTTCCTATACCTGGAAAAATGCTCTCAAACGGCACCAGAACAAATGTCGTGGTGTAACATCGTCCACGGTTAAGCTTATACATCCGCCCACAGCAAAGTACTTAAACTGTGGGTCTTGCGGTTTCGCTTTTACGAGAATGGACAGCTTACAGCGACACAAGGAAAAACAGCACGGTATGTCATTAAATCGTAAACGTTCAGCTCCGCCAGCTGTTAAAGGGCCTTGTACGAAACAACCACGAATTATGTGTAAAGTATGCGATTTCGAAATGGAAAAAACTACGTATGCCGCACATTTAAGGAGCAATAGAAATAAAAATGCATCAGTTACCGCTACTAGCGACGATGGTGTAGAAATGGTTAGCACTGCGTTTAACAACCGTATGGCTAGCTATCAAATAAAGAACGCCAGCGTCGACGATGGGGTGCCCGAGTTTCTTTGGAAGCAAAAAGAGCGATTTATTCGATTAATAAATGAAAAAAGAATACAACATACAGCAGTAAAAGTCTATTGCGAACTCTACAGCGTTTACACCAAAATGGGGGAAGAGACTACCGATGTAAAATCCTTTAACACAAAAAATGTGGTTATAACGTTTTCTAGTAATCTGGAAAATATGTACGAGGTCTTAAGCGAAACCATAAGAACAAAATCAGAGGAATTTGAAACATGCGGTTCCGGTTGGTCTTTGGAAAAGGTGCTCTATTTAGAAATAAATATTAATAAGTACAAGCCGATATGAGAAGTTCTAGGTTAAGAATAAAAAATTGTAAATATGTATTTAGAAATGTGGTTTACAAAATTTAAACTGTATTAGTAAAAATTGTTTGTAATAAAAAGTTTTAAGATTAGTTTTTAGATTTTCTTTTAGGTATGAGCCGCAGGAAATTTATAATTTAGAGGGTGTGTGTAAAATGGTAAGGGGTGGCCCTATTTGAAATCTGTTTACAGATTCGGATTCTACATAAAATTCTAGACTAACAAGATGTATTGCATGTATAAAAAATTTATAAGAACGCTCAAAAGTCGCTACAGGTAAGAAATCTTAAAATGGGGGGGTAGTTCTCTGGGGGATGGAGCTATCTAAAAAATTTAAAGAGATTTGGGTAGCTGAGAAAATTCTAATATTGATTGATACCAAGCAAGATAGGTTTATCTCGTGGGTGGAAATGTGGAGAAAGATTTATCTCGCAGAGGGTATATGTGTAACTTTGCAGGGCGTGGTCCGATTTCAAATCTGTTTACAGATTCGAATTCTGCGTAAAATTCTAAGCTAATTTAATGTATTGCATGTATAAAAAAATTTATAAGAACGCTCAAAAGTCGCTACAGGTAAGAAATCTTAAAATTAGGGTAGCTCCCTTGGGGTTGATGCAATCTAAAAAATTCCTAGAGATTCGGGTAGCTGAGAAAAATCTAATGTTAATTAATACCAAACAAGATAGGTTTATCTCGAAAGATGCAATGGCTAGACGAAGAAAACTATTTGTTAGGTTTGCTTATAGAGCAAAGAGCAAAATTTAGATCAGGACTTTAAAGGGGTATAACTTTGCAGGGCGTGGTAGAATATTAAATCTGTTTGCAGATTTGGATTCTACATAAAATTCTAAACTAATTTAATGTATCGCATGACTAAAAAAATTTATAAGAACGCTCAAAAGTCGCTACAGGTAAGAAATCTTAAAATTGGGGTAGCTCTCTGGGGGATGATGCAATCTAAAAAATTCTTAGAGATTCGGGTAGCTGAGAAAATTCTAATATTAATTGATACCAAACAAGATAGGTTTATCTCGTGGGTGGAAATGTGGAGAAAGATTTATCTCGCGGGTGGAAAGAATGCGGGTGTGACGTAATGAAAATGGTTGGGGGTGTCCGAGCAAGGAGGAGAGCAAGGAGGAGCCAGGAGGAGATTCTTAAAAAATAAGACTTTATAGTGGGTTTTTACATGTAAATTTGGTCCAGATGTGGGGGCAAATGTGGGATTCTGGAGCAAATGTGGCAGTGGAACGTCACTAAATACTCTACTGACGTCATGATGTAAGACGCTGTCGTGTATACAGGGATTGCGGTGAAAATGGTTGCACATACAAGCATCATCCATTATTACACGATCCAAATATACATGAACCAGCTGTAATCACGACTCCTGCTTTAGGTGTTGTGGCTACTACCGTCAACACGGAGATAGCATCTAGAAAGTTACTTTTTCGAATTGTACCCGTGATTCTGCACGGACCCACAAAAAATATCTGCTCTTACGCATTTCTTGATGAAGGGTCGTCGCTTACATTACTTGACCGAGAGATTGCCAATGATATAAACCTTAATGGACCTGAAACTGATCTTTGTCTAAAATGGACGGGTAATACTACAAAAGTGGAGAAACGGAGTAAAGTAGTTTCCTTAGACATTTCAGGCGTAGGTTTTAATTGTGAAAAATTTCGAATCAGTGACGTAAATACCGTAGAAACACTCGATCTACCTATTCAATCTCTAACCATCGATAACGCGAATACTGCCTTTCGCCATTTGAAGGGCATTCCGTTTCAGCAATATCACAACGCTAAGCCCAGGATCTTAATAGGTTTGAAACACTAGAAGCTTGGTGTCCCACTAAGAATACGTGAAGGTGGTTGGGGGGAGCCAGTAGCCGCACAGACTCGTTTGGGCTGGACAATATTCGGTTCAGTGCACGTTGAATCAAACGGTCGGGAGACACTAAATCCTATTTTCCATATTACTAGCAAACACGAAGACGATAAATTACATGTATAAGTGCTGCAGTTTTTCTCAACGGAAAATTTCGGTGTCAAGTGTCCCACAGAACCTATACAATCAAAGGAATACCGTAGAGCCAAAGAAATTATGGAAAAATTTACTATCAAAAATGGGAATCGCTACGTCACCGGTTTATTGTGGCGATATGACGAGATTGAACTTCCAAACAGTTACCCACTTGCCATGCGTCGGCTTTTAAGTTTGGAGCGGAAAATGAATCGGGAACCTGCCTTGGCGCAAAACCTACAAGCACAAATTGAGAGCTACGTGCAGTAGAGATACGCTAGAAAACTTAGCTCCAAAGAAATTAAAACTGTCTGTCCGCGAACATGGTACTTACCTAAATTTGCAGTGACTAATCCTAATAAGCAGACAATAATACGTTTGGTATGGGACGCAGCTGCGGAAGTCAATGGTGTCTCGCTCAATTCCGTCCTGCTGAAAGGTCCGGATTTATTGCAGCGTCTCTCAGATATTCTGCACCGATTCCGAGAACATCCAGTTGCTGCAGCCGCAGACATAAAAGAAATGTTCCATCAAATTGGTATAAGTAGCTCTGAATGGCGTTGGATACCTTCAAGCTCGAATGTGGCCGATGAAGCGACTAAATGGAAAACGCAACCTAGAATTTCCACTGCAAGTAGATGGTTTGATGGTCCAGAATTCCTTTATCAGGCGGAGAGTAGCTGGCCAGTATCGCAAATTTCTACTACTTCTAACTGTACCGATGAGGAATTAACGCCAGTGATGACGCATGATACATCATATGAAAGTTGTTTGAACGCAAAACTTGTGCCTGATTACAGAAGGTTTTCCAAATGGCGGAAATTGGTTCGTACAGTAGCTTATACGTTACGTTTCTTTGCTTGGATAAAACGAAATCCACGAATTAAAGGCGCCCTTACAATGGTTGAGATACAACGGTCCGAAGACGAATTGTATCGACAAGTACAGCATCTGAAATTGCAAGTTTATCTAGAGACGCTGAACGACCGCTCGGCAAAAATAGTAATTTGTACCGCCTTACGCCGTTTTTAGATGACAATAAGGTACTGAGAATGCGTGGACGCGCAAACCGTATACTTGGCACTACTTACGATGCTGTAAATCCAATCATAATGCCTACAGATCACTACGTAACCCGCTTGATCGTGCAACATTACCACTGCAGAAATCTGCAGTGGTAATGTTCATCACTATCATCATGAAACAACTGTCAACGAGATCAGACAAAAATTTGTCATATATCAACTTCGCGCTGTACTAAAAAAAGTTAGATCCTACTGTCAGAAATGTAAAAATGAACGTGCTCGACCTCAAGCACCAAAAATGGGCGACCATCCTTATGCTAGAGTAGCGTCCTATCTTGCGCCGTTCTCATATGGATTACTTCGTCCCCTTAATGGTAGCGGTTGGTCGTCGCTCAGAGAAAAGGTGGGTAGCGCTTTTTACTTTCCTAACAGTCAGAGCTGTTCATTTGGAAATTGTATACAGTCTAGACAAGAAATCGTGCATAATGGCAATAAGAAATTTTATTGCGAGAAGGGGTATGCCACTTAAGATTCGCAGTGATAATGGGAGTAATTTTCGAGGAGTGGACAATGAACTACGTCGACTTTACAAAACTGTCCATATAAATGATTATCAAAATGAATTTGATCGAATACATTGGGCATTTAATCCGCCCTTAGCTCCTCATACAGGAGGCTGTTGGGAACGGCTGGTAAGGTCCATTAAGAAGTGCTTATTTTTCTCCATGCCAACCAGGAATCCCAATGACGAAGTCTTACGATGTTTTCTTATGGAAGCAGAATCAATTGTGAATTCACGTCCATTAACCTACATACCTACAGACCCCGAAGCAGAAGAGGCTATAACGCCAAATCATTTTTTACTTGGCAACTCGGGAGCTTCCAAGCCATTCAGACCCTTTGACGATAGTTCTGATACACTTATAAGGAGCTGGGAGTTTTATCAAGCGTTGGCAGATTGATTTTGGGGCAGATGGATCAGGGAATATATGCCTGAAATGAATCGAACTACAAAATGGTATGAAAATGTTAAAGCAGTTGAAAAGGGTGATATCGTTGTTATTATAGACGAAAAAGAGAGACAATCGTGGAAAAAAGGACGCGTTATAGAAGTTAAGAGTGATGGAACAGGCAAGCAGGTTCGACAAGTTATTGTTCAAACTGCAACCGGTATTTATACACGGGCAGCAGCTAAAGTGGCCGTCCTCGACGTGAAATCGTAAACAAGGTGGTAAGGTGCCCCTATTCGACGGTCTCCTTACCAGGGGGAGAATGTTAGAAAGACTTATTTCATTGTCTTGCATGTGTTGTATAAATTTGTAATGTTGATCGTGCACGCGTCTCCGTTGCCATTATTTTAGGTAAAGTAGGTAAATGTACGATATATGTCAAATTTGTTGTTAGTTACGAGAGAAAACTTTGACTTATAAAAATATTGGTATTGATTAAGAGTTCCTATTAAGAGGCCAAAAAAACCCGTGTGAGAACACATTGTAAGACCTAGACAAATTGTTATAATATTTATTAAATGTTTCGTTGTAGGAACTCTATAATAAACGACAAAGGTTGCTGAAATTTCGACTTTTTATTATAAAAAGTGTGTATGTCCTACCTTGGGAACGTCTAGTAATTTCCAATAGGTGCAACGCAAATAAGATGACGATAGCACATGACAAAACAACTTATATGATAGTTAAAGGTTCTCTAGAAAGAGACCTTATCATTAAACTGAACAGAGACAGAATACGAAGAACACGGGAGGCCAAATAACTAAGGCTAACCCTTGATGAAAACTGAACTACGAAAAACACATTGCCATAGTGACTGTAGGCGCCAGGAAAGCTATGCAAAGCATAGCAACCCTTACACAACGAACGTACATCATCCCGCTAAACTGTGTAAGATTATATTTATCCAGCGTACTTGTAGCAATAATAAGCCATGTAGCGAATGCTTGGGCAACCAGATTACATCTAGTTAGTCCAAACAAAAAGTCAACACTGTCCAAAGGGAACACTAATAAGAATTACGGGAACATACCGGACCGTATCACACGACGCCCTCTATGTGATATTAGGAGTCCTCGCTCTTGATCTGTATATCAGGAAGAGAGCGGCGACATATTGGTTAAAAACAACGAACCAGAAAAAGTCCGGGAAATCCTAAAACTAACATTAGAAATTCGGATAAAAAAGGACATTCAGTGCACAATACTAACCGAGTGGCAAGATATATGGAACCGGAGCACAAATGGGGTGATGGTATACGCACTAGTCCTAAACATCCGGGACATGCTAAACTGTCACCATTTGGTTCCATCACAAAGACTCATTTATTTTCTCACGGGGCATGGTTCTTATCCAACCTATAGGAACCGCTTCGACTTCCAAGACAACAACACTAGCTTCAGTAACATAATGTTTATTTTTCCAATGTTGTACCGCAATTACTATTGGGGAAATGTTCTAGCAACATAATTATAGCACACCCGCACGACAATATATACACATACACGCACACGCACAAGCACACACACACACACACGCACAACAGAGACTGTACGTGGCCTCCCTGATTTCCGGCTGCCGACGGTAGGAAACCGAGAGGGAAGCAGTCCCAAGGACCTCACCACAGACAGAAGCACACGCACACACATACATGAAAATACACACACAGACACCATTATAACACACCGGCACGACAAATCACACACATACACACACCAAAACTCGCACATACACGCACGTACAGGTACATGCATGCACACGCACATGCATCCGCACGCGCACACGCACACGCCTACGCCCACGCACACGCACATGCGCACACACACACCAGGGACTGTACGTGGTACCCCTAGTTTCCGGCTGCCGACGGCCAGGACACGTACAGGAATGGAAACGTATATCACTATAGAGTGCGAAAGTAAACATTGTTGTAGTGTTGATAGTATGTCACATTACTAGTGTGAAATGGCACTTTCCACACGAGTACTGTACATGATTTTTCCGACGACCACAACTAAAGAAAAAACTAGTTTAAATAAACGTACACTGCTGCTTTTTCCCTTAAATACCTTACCTTGATGCAAGATCGTGCGATCGTCTGGTGGTAATGTCGAACAAAGCCTACATCGTGTTTTGACATTTGGCATGTGAAGTCATCTAGGTAATTAACGTACTAATAGCTCATCCGTCATATCACTCTAGAGTTGAAAATCATTTCAACACTATAGTGATGTTTCCTTTCGCCTTTGAGTGATATTTACTTTCGCACTCTAGCATGATATGTCACTTTCTAAATAAATAAGTAGTGTGTAATCTGTTGTTTTCCTACGTGGTCGTCGGAAAAATAATTTTCAATTCTAGAGTGATATGACGGATGAGATATTAGTACGTTAATTACCTAGATGACTTCACATGCCAAATATCAAAACACGATGTAGGCTTTGTTCGACATTACCACCAGACGATCGCACGATCTTGCACCAAGGTAAGGTATTTAAGGGAAAGAGCAGCAGTGTACGTTTATTTAAACTATTTTTCCTAATTTTTTTTTTTAGCTGTGGTCGTCGGAAAAATTGTTTACAGTACTTGTGTCGAAAGTGCCATTTCACACTCGTAGGATTGTCACACTTGGCTGACACCTCGTGCGACGACGCTCCCACTCATGTGAAATGGGTCACTGTCCACACTAGTAATGTAATATACTATTTATATATCAGCCGCATAAAAAAAGATTTTGTCCCAAATTCGAGCTCGTTGACAAGCTTCAAATAAAAATGATACCTTATGTTATAGAAGTATAAACATTATTTAACCTGTTAGATAAAAAATGTATTCAAACCGACATTCTGAGCCAATTAATCCGTAATTTAAGTGCCTATTATTGTGAACATATAGCTCTTCAACTTAAGGACCTTTGTCACTTTAGGGTGCGTTTGGAAACGCGCAAGTAGATAGAGTGCTGTTCAAAATACCTCAAATATCGAAATGTACACAATCACATCATAAATAATCGTGGACCAATGAATATAGAATAAACCTTTAGAAACTATAACTTACAGTAACCGTAAATGAACATTTATATTTAATTGCGTAAATTTATAAACGTACCCATAAGTAAGTTCCTGTTATTAGTTTAAGAGTTTGGAAAGTAATTTTATCCGCCGAAAACGTTTCCCATTTAGTTAAGTATTTTTGATATATTTGATACTTTTTTTTTGTTTTGTTTAAGAATTTTTATACGTACTTGTAATAAAAGGATAATTGTGTAATAGTCATATATTGACGTTTTTCACAACTAGTGTGAAGGTAATAGTGCCAACCTTGATGTAATAAAATGCATCGCAATTACCTAGAGGCGTGATTAATATCAAATAATTGAACATTTGATTTGAAAACCTTCTTTTTAGCTAGCAGTTTTTAAATATGTATATTAGTGTCCTTATCAAACGTTCCCTTTACGTTGGTTTTAACATTAGCGTACGCTATTATTCCTCATGTAAATTTTAGACCAGAATCACCTTCCTGATTTTGGATTTTGGCATCCTCTTCTTATTCCTTTTGGGAATCTTTCTTAGAAATTCCCGTATTTCAAGATTGGGTGGCGTTCAAGATACTTCACGATTAAGATTGGTATATCCCGCACGACCTCATTCCGGGACCCCTTTCAAACATTTACACCACCCTTCCCTCTGACTTATTCGACAACCACTTTTGTTACTACAGTCGAGGTTTTTGGTACTTTATAAGAATACTTAATTTAAGTAAAGTACTTCACGGAGTTTCCTCTGTGAGTTACCAATTAGATTTTCTGGGGTCAGAACCATATGTAAGAAACAACACATCTTTGGCTAATATGCCATGTCTTGTTTCTCTCTCTCTCTCTCTTTCTCTCCCTTCTCTCTCTCTGTCTTTGTCTGTCTTCGTCTTCGTCTCCGTCTCCGTCTCCGTCTCCGTCTCCGTCTCCGTCTCCGTCTCCGTCTCCGTCTCCGTCTCCGTCTCCGTCTCCGTCTCCGTCTCCGTCTCCGTCTCCGTCTCCGTCTCCGTCTCCGTCTCCGTCTCCGTCTCCGTCTCCGTCTCCGTCTCCGTCTCCGTCTCCGTCTCCGTCTCCGTCTCCGTCTCCGTCTCCGTCTCCGTCTCCGTCTCCGTCTCCGTCTCCGTCTCCGTCTCCGTCTCCGTCTCCGTCTCCGTCTCCGTCTCCGTCTCCGTCTCCGTCTCCGTCTCCGTCTCCGTTCCCGTTCCCGTTTCCACCCTGTCTCGTCTCGTCTCCGTCTCCGTCTCCGTCTCCGTCTCCGTCTCCGTCTCCGTCTCCGTCTCCGTCTCCGTCTCCGTCTCCATCACCGTCTCTGTCTCTGACTCTGTTTCGGTCTCTCTCTTTCTCTCTGAATATCCTTTTACAATGACCTAATTTTTATCCTAGTTTATAAATAAATGCAAATAAAATTCAATATAAACTTAAACTTGGTCAACATTAAATAATTGTAATGTACACACATTAAAGAAAACATAGTTTCTTAATTTCTATATGGCCAGATATTACTAAAAAGATCTTTAGAAAAGGTTATTAAATTAAATCCATCAATAATACTATCACTCCAAGTCTCCCCGTTTCTCATATTAAACTATTTGATATTATAAATATCAATTTCTAGAAACGTCGTTAATAACAAACAGAAAATAGTTAAATACCGATGTTTTCATTAACCATTTCAGTATTCATTCAAAATGTTAAAGATTTATGACTAATACTAAATTTTACCACTCAAACTTATATTTAAACATTTGTATATTTTCCATTATATAACTTCCATCGCGTTCATATTTAAACATGCATTGTATCTAGTCTAAAGTAGCAACATAAAAGCTCATATTTACTCATTGTTTAAATTCCAAACAAATCTTTATTTTGAGAATTTCCAGAAATCATCAGTATTTCCATTTCCTGTTTGCTTTCCAACAAACAGCTCCCTTAACATATGCAACCCACTTGTTTAAGCTATCCTCGCAGATGGCTCTTTTATTACGGCACATGCAAGTTTTCAAAATCTCGTGTATGGCAAAAACATTTTTTGCTAAAGCTGTAAGCTAAGTTTCACAAAAGCTAACGGACTGTTTAAATCTTTTCTTTGTGGAAAAGGTCATACTACATACTTTAACCTTGTTCCGTTCAACGTTACTTTTAACTTAATCTCAGACTTACTCTCCAACTATGCGGTCACTTCTGCCTTATTACGTCCTCGTATGACTACATTTTAACTTTTTTTATTACTTGTTCGGAAATAATGAATTCATTCATTCTTTCTGTCGGATGTAACTACTGTCATTTAATTTTCACTTTTTCTTACGTTCAGTGGGGGTTATGTCATGGTACAGTGCTCTTACTGGGTTTTGTATTCAAACACGTAAAGAATGCGTGATACCATATGATTTATTCAGGTTAGCGTCCCATGCTTAGCGTTTTTTCTCTTCAGCAATATAAGTGAATACATTGTAGTATCTTACATTGTATTGTATGATGTGATTAAACCACTTGCAACTTGAAATTCGTAAATTTTACTAACGAAGCGTATGTGTTTCTTAGTAATAAACTACATTGTTTGATTATGCTTTGATATTAGCTGGGTTTACTTTGTATTGTAACAATGTAATACTGATTCTATTTAATTTACCTAAAATCTGTAGAAAGCTTGTCTATGTTTGAGATGCATATTAATTCTAAAGTGTTCTTTATGAGAATCTGCTGTTATAAATATTAGGTTTTACCTTTTATGGTTTTAAAATAAGTTATGGGCCTGATTTCCGTTCCAATATGTATTTAACATAAATAAAACGATGCTTTTCGTGTTTTTAAGTTTATTACCCTTATACGGTTTTTACATTAATTTATTTTCTTAATGTAGTTGTGTGGTTTTATTTATGTCATGACGGTCTTCTATAATTTTCAATCTTACCTATATAACATATTTATTATACTGTATATCTTTGGAATTTTATATTTCAGCTGTTTATATTCTCGCGATATTTATCCTATTTAATGACTAATACGTTATCTTATTATTGTATTAAATTGTACCAATTTATTACAAAAAAAGTTTATTTTTTATCGTTTTAATTATACTAACTGTCCTACTTGAAATTATATTTTCTAGAAAAAAGAATTGAAATATCATGTTTAATTAATATTTACTATTCATGCAATGTACTATACAGGGTGCGTTCATACCTAGTCTATCCTTTAAATTTCAATATATACATCTTTTTGTCTGTTTTACAGCCCACGTAAGGCGAACGCTTTACAAATTGGAACTTAGAATATTTTATTATTCAGCATAATCTCCTTTCAAATTAATAAAATTATACAACAATCTTGCAACGTCTCTAATCTTTTAAAGAAAATTCTTCTTGATCTCTTAACCAGCCCCCACGGTTTTATTGCAACTTCGTTACGCAATAATTAATCTTTTAAATTTTTTTTCAATCGAGGGAACAGGTAATAGTTCGAGCAGGCTAAATCTGGTGGATAGGGTGGATGTTCTAGTAGTTACAAATTGTAGATATCAACTTGAATTCATGGCAATGCGCCATTTGTGTGTAGGTACGCTGTCTTGCAAAAACAGCACACCTTTCGTTAACATACCATGTCTTGTTTCCTTAATTTTTCTCTCTCACGGTTATTAGTAATTTAAAATAATAATCACCGATGATGTGATAATTTTTTTAGGTAATCATTCATAATTACTCCACAAAAATCTCAAAAATGGAAGAAAGATCTTTTCGAGCGGATTTTTGAATGCGAAATTTCTTAGGTCTTGAGGAACCATAATGCTTTCACTTCATCGATCGTTGTACTTGTTTCTGAATTATAAAAATGGACATCTATTTCATTCATAGCCATAAGATTATTTAAAAATCTGAATTTTTTTCAAATAGAGCAGAAATCGACCGTAGAGCTTCCACTTTTGTTCCTTTACGTTCGTCATTTAAGTATTTGGAAATCCATTTTGCAAATATTTTTTAAACATTTTACATCCACCCACTAAAAAACTATTATGAAAAATTGTTTACACTGGTCGTGCTTAGGCTTATTTTAAAGCTATTTTGAGGATGTTTTATTATTTGTAGATTTTTTATACTAGGTCCAAGCCATCACTCTCTAAAAACAGAAAAACATCCCGGAATTTTTGAGTATGCGGGTTGTTAGGGGTGAATGAATTATTAGGTGTTTAATTTTGAATTGCCCAGAAAGGGCGGAAACTCCGTAACAAATTGAAGGTATACCTACCAACAATAGTAGTGCTGGAGTAGGTCTCTACACAAACAACCAAAAGAAAATAAAAAATCACTAAATAAAATGATGAGTAGTTGCAAACACCAAGCTACTTTATCACTAACACGTGAATTTGTGAATTCCACTGTCATTATTTGTATTTAAGTTATTAAACTACATTGCAGTGATATTGCTGTTATCTTGTTTGGAAGTTACTTTGTATTATAACTACACTTGTTTCCCTATAACATTAATTTTGCTCAATTCTACTAAAAATTGTAAAAAACTCGCCTATTTTTTGGGGTAATTATTGTATGAAACACGCATAGTCATACTCCCATTGTTATTTATTTCTTTAAATATTCTAAAAGCTTTCTTCTTAAAATAACATGATCGCGGTATGAAGATTTACTATTGTAATTAGTTTCTTTACACAACTTAACTATGGTGATTACTCATGCTTGCACTTTTGTATTTGAATTTGTAATGCATAACATTGAAATGTTTTTCTTTTTAAGCTTTTGAAAGTAATTATTGACCTGAGTTACTTTCAACTATATTATACAAAAAATTATAACTATGGTTTTATGGTTTAAGTTTATTGACTGAATTCCCTTTTAGAACTAAAAAGTTATTAAAATGTCATGCTTAACAAACGCCACTATTTGTGACATCATAATATACATGCACGTTTAAGATAAATTTTTTCCTTTCCTATTCGGTTATTTTAAGTAACGCAAAGCGTTTAAGGGTATGTCACTTTTCGCAAGCAAAGGTTCACATTTAATTTTTGACGAGTTCTAACTCAAAATAGACTTGAAGTCTAGGGTCAATTTTTTGTCTTTTTTCTTCCCTTTTCCTTAAGATGATGCTAAAACGTAAAACTAGAAATGTGATTTTGGCCTAAAATTTACACGAGGAATAATTGAGTATACTAATGCTAAACTAACCTAAAATAAACGTTAACAATATGGGCACTAATATACATATTTCAAAACTGTTAGTTTCAAAATCATCTGCTAAATTAGCTGTATATTAAGTACGCCTCTAGGTAATTGTAATATCCTTTATTACATCGAGGGACCGATGGAACTTTGTTGAAAAGTTTGATGTTCTTAGTTAACATGCCTCTCCAACATGAAGCTGTAAACTGAAGGAACAAATTCTCCTAAAAGTAAAATTCACCAACCTGGTAGCGTATAATTCTGAATTCTATTGACTATTCAGATTAATCAATTCGATACACTATTATTCAAAGTTCAACTATACCTACTCAAGTTTGCATGTTATCTATATCAATGATCTTGACAAAATGCTCAACAAAAAATCCTTTCTTTCTTAAAACGATTCGAGATTATCTTCGGCACAATTCGGACAAATGAATTAAGACTGCAAATTGAAATTAATATTGTGTTTATCTCTATATAACATATATAAAATTATCTTACTGAAATATTAATTTGTATAAGAAAAAGAAATTTTCCATTTTTAAGAGAAGCACAATTTAACGTGTGAATTTTTTTCGTTCTTACACGATGATGTCATAGGCGGCAACAAATGAATCATAAAACTGTACTAATTTAAAATACAAAGTAACCATATAATTTCTAACCCAAAATCGCCGTGATGAATTTGACACCCTTTGAGTTTAACCAACGTAAGATTACCAAAATAATCCTTCCTTAGATCAATAATGTATGTAACTAAAAATTATATTTCTTAAATTGGTGGGATTTACAAATACAGAAACTATTAAAATAAAATATGATTATAAACATTTCAAATAAGTTACAATAGGTCAAAATGTGCACTCGAATGAATATATTTATTACAGCGACTCTGCAACGTCTCTAATCCTTTAAAAAAATATTCTTCTTATTCTGCTGACCAGATCTCCATAGCTTCTATTACTGCTTATTTCAAATAAAATAAAAAAATACTAGAACACTCATCCTATTCTTCAGATCTAGTGTGTGATGAAGCAGTAATAGAAGCTATCGAAGTCTGGTTAGGAGACCAAAAAGAATGTTTTTTTAAAAGCGTCGCAGAATCGCTGTAATAAGTGTATCTGAAGAATAAGATGAGTGTTCCAGTAGTTAGAATCGTATATCCAGAATTGAATTCATGGCAATGCCTTATATGTGCACAGGTGTATTGTTTTGCAAAATTACACCTTCCGCCAACATGTCATGTCTTGTTTCCTTAACTTACTCTCACAGTTGTTAGTAATTTAGAATCATAACCGTCAGTAATAATTTGACTTTTTTTTAGGTAAGCAATCATAATTATTCAATGAATATCCCAAAAAACTGAAACGAGAACTTCTTCGGCAGATTTTAGAACTGACAGCTGCGTGGATCAGACAGATTCACGTATGACTGCTGATCCCAAGGTCCTGGGTTCGATTCTCGACAAGGATCGCTTGAAAAATGTTAGGCGAGCATGTTTCATAAAAATAGGCCCTCATTCGCATGAGTGATAATGTAAGTCCCGTGAGTGTGTTCGAATAGCAAGAGGTCGGCAAAATTGAAATTTTCCAGTTAAAAGAACTCGCTTTCTGGTCAATATAGTACTTTGGAGTGAAGCATTGGAAAGTTAAATGTAGGGGACTCTTTGAACTCAAAGCTGCGTAGGTCTTGGGGAACCATGATGCTTCCACTCCATCGATTGTGGTTTTGTTTTGTTACGGTTTCCCGGGTTTCGCATTATTGCGCAATTGTTTAATATAACATGATTACGCGGCAAATTACGCGACATTTGTATCAATTACCAAACACGTTTAAAAGTGATACAATGATCAAATTTACAATATAATTAAAAGCAATGTACTTACTTAAATCGCACCTCACCGCCAAATCCCAGGGCCATCTCGTTGTGGGTCACGTCACGCCCTTGTTGATGTCAGATCTTATTCGTCCATCCTTTATACTTGCTCGTAGGTGGGACGACAAGGATAACCAGGTAGTAGGAACGATAGAAGATAGAGATAAGGAACCTACCACCTGAAGAGATTAAAGACAGTCACGCGATACAAGTGGATGTTCTTGGCTTGAAGTCTCGTGGATTAATCACGTTTCATCACACCGCGCGCACTTGCGCCATTCACTTCGCGCCTGCGCATTCTTTTGCGCAAACGCAACTGTCCGGAATGACGGAAATCGACAAGTTCATTTAAAAATACTCGCGGGAATTTATCTACATATTTAACAATGTACATTACCAAATTTGGAATGTAACAGTTTCTGGATTATAAAAATTGACACGTGTTTCATTTATAGTCACAAGACGGTTTAAAAATCTTAATCTTCTTCAAATGGATACAGATTGACCGTAGTGCTACCACTTTGTTAGTTGCATTCGTTATTTGCGCATTTTGAAATCCATTTTGTGCCAATTCAATGGTCCAATAATATGTTATATGAACGGCATCAATATTTTGGAGAGTGGACACCTAAATCGGTCTTCTTGGTCGCTTCTCATCTTCAACAAAGTTTTTTTCTCTTTTGATTGACGCAATCCATTTAAAGTCGCTATGATGGGCATTGATTGCCAAGTGTATTTCTAAATCTCCTTACCAGTTAACTCTTTCAAAATACAAGTATTTGATAATGGCTCGATACTCAAATTTACCGATGTTCACATTGGAATTCGACACCCTTTCTTTTAAAATTTACTGCATATTAATGCTTCAATTTTTTTAAGTAAGATTTTACAGTGACAGTTTTAATAAGAGATTATTTGTTGCCGTGGTGAAAAGATTTTATTTTATAAACCTAATTTCTCTCCTCAAAAAGTATTAAGGTGTCGGGTATAATTTTAATTAATAAAATTAATTAACAATAACAAGTGTACTCCACGTTAATACAAGAATTTTGAAACAGTTAAACTTTGATAAACCGTGAAAACCTTTACATTATACGAATTTATAATATTTAATTTTTATTAAAATCTGACAGATATCAGCCAACATTCAAAAATATAGTAAAATCTGGCTGTTGAATTTGGAAAGTTTAATTTAATTAGATTTAAAAACTGCTCTCATGAATTTAACAGATTTAAACCAGTCGTACCATATCAACTTTCACATTAATCTCTAAACTGGACATGCCACATAAAAATTGGCATTGTCCCCAATATCTCTAGCAACGACAATCCCAAGATGGAACAACTCGGATTCGTTGTCCACGCTGTCAAAAGACCTATGCCAACTCAAAAAGACTTGAAAATCATCTGAAAAAGGCTCACCCAGATGAATTACCTCAACCCAACAAAAACCCCATTGAAGAATTAATTACGGAACTAACCCAATCAAAATCAAGAACCACCATATTTCGACATATACTTAAAGGAGCACGATATTCCGTTGCAGATAAAATCGCACACGTAGTTAACGACGCAATTAAAGAAACTTCTATCCAATCTTGGGCCAATTTCCTCCTTTTCTCTTACAAAACGTTACATGTAGACAAGACGTGAAAAGGAAATCTTACTGCAAAAGTAAAAGAAAATGTTATATCGTTCCTGGTACCCTCAATCGCCACAAAAAAAACAACTTACCAAGCATCCCTTGAAGATAAAATCCAATCTAAAATGGAGGACTATGATGTCAAAGGTTCCATAAAAATCCTTACCTCAGAAGATTCTCTAGCTCCATGTGACAAAAATACATTTCTACAATTAAAAGCCAAGCATTCGGCGTCAATAAAAGGTAATAACCTTTGAGGATGACAACGAGGAATGTCTTCCTCTCACTCCCATGCAAACTTCCGTAAAGAAAGCTATCAACTCCTTTTCTTTCGGTTCAGCCCCAGGTGTCGATGGTCTTTGACCTCATTTCTTTAAGGAAGTAATTCCTACTTCTGCTGGAGAAGCTGGCCAACGAGCACTTGCTAGTATTACGTCATTGTGCACTTTTCTCGTGGAAGGCAAACTGAATGAGAAGATATGTCCAATTATTTACGGAGCCTCGCTCTGTGCGCTTACCAAAAAAAGATGGCGGACTTCGCCCAATTGCAGTAGGAAATACAATACGCAAATTAACTGCAAAATTAGCTTGCACAAATGTTCAAAAAGACCTACCAAGTTATCTGTGACCGAATCAGTTTGGAGTTACAACGAAGTTGGGCTGTGAAAACTGCGTTCATGCAGTACGAAGCTACGTCACTCATCCCACAAATCCTCCTCAAGATCGATTTCACAAATGCCTTCAACACGATTGACAGAGAGCAAATGTTACGCCAGATAAATGCTAAGACCCCATCAATTTTCTATTTCATGCAAAAGTGCTATGCAAAGCCATCACATTTATTTTACGGGGACAGCTTAATTTCCCCTGCAACCGGATGCGAACAAGAAGATCCTTGTGGACTCTTGGTCTTTTGCCTGACTGTTCATCCAATTGTTGAAAGTCTTTCAACAAAGCTCAACCTTTGGTACTTAGACGACGCCACTCTAGATGGAGATCCAGAAGAAGTTTATGAAAATTTTAAAAAGATAATCGATCTGACGGTTGGCGTCAGTTTGAAGATTAACTCGAACAAATGTGAACTATTTTTCTGCTCTGATGAAGTGGACCCGGAAATAGAAAGCCGCTTTAACTCTTTGTCGCCAGGCATTTGGATTCAAACAAAAGATTCACTTGAAATTCTTGAATCTTCTGTTTTTGAAAATCTTGTTCGAAAAGAAGATGAAGAAGCTCGCTTTGCTGACGCAGCGACTCGAAAATTTAAAAGCTCACACCGCATACTTCCTACTTAAAAATTGTCTATTTATTCCAAAGATGATATACTTTTTACGTACATCTCCATTTTTCCAATTCCTTGATGAAATGAAAAAGACGGATGACCTTTTACATGAATGTTTGGAGAAAATCCTCAATCCTCCACTAACAGATAAACAACGGATTCAGGCGGCATTACCCGTAAAATATGGAGGAATTGGAATAAGAAAAATTTCAGATATCGCTCTTCCTACCTTTTTGGCTTCTGTCTACGGATGCAATGACCTCGTCTCGCGTTGTTTCAAAAATATGGACGTAACGGTCAATATGCTTTTCTTGGAAGAAGCTTTATTGATGTGGAAAGAACAACAAGATGACATCGTTACCCTTATTCCCCATGTTCAGAAGAACTGGGACAATATCATACTTAACAGAACAATCAGAGAAAAATTAATTTTTACATCATCAACGGACATTGCCAGGTTCATTGCTTCAGGAATAAGAGAATCAGGAGCTTGGCTACAAACTTTTCCTTCAGCAAATGTGGGAACACTACTATATGACTAGACTTTCCAAATTTGCCTAAGGTTGGGTTGTAAATTTTTTCAGAGTCACATGTGCAGCTGTGGTACCTTGGTTGATGAAGAAGGAGTGCATAGCTTATCATGCAGGAAAAGTAAAGGACGGTGGACACGACATAATGAACTTAACCAAATTGTCCAACGTGCTTGTCTACCGCTCATATTCATTCCACATTAGAACCGACAGGACTTTTGAGAGATGACGGCAAAGGACCGGATGGAGTGACTCTAGTTCCGTGGTCAAAAGGCAAACGTTTAGTATGGGTTATGACATGTGTCGACACCCTTGCCATGACATACTTACCACAGACATCAGTTATACCTGGATCTGCAGCCGAGACAGCATGCCAGCATAAACACGACAGATACAGAAACCTGAAGACGTCCAATTTTATTTTCAAAGGACTAGCTTTCGAGACCTTAGGACCGTTGTGCGAGGAATCAAAATTATTTTTAGATGAATTTGGCTCGATATTGGCTAAGGAATCAGGAGACCCCAAGGCGAAATACTAGTTATTCCAAAGGATTTCACTAGCAATACAAAGTGGAAATGCAGCTAGCATTCTAGGGACTTTACCTGAGTCAAAAATTGCCATGAAAGAAATATTTATTTTATAGTTTCAATATTTAACTTATTGTTGTCCTTCAATATTGATTTATTATTTCCGTCATAAATATATTATTAATTCAGATTTTATTTTGTTCGAGGGAGATAGCCTAGGCTTTCTTGACATCAATACCTTCATCTACATACAAATCGAAGAAATTTATAGTAAATAATAATTCAAGAAAATAACTTTAAGTAATACTTAAGGCGGTTTTAGAAACTATTACATAGCTAAATGTTTACAAACCTGTAGTAAACTTTCGAACAATAAGCTTGGTCTTAATAGTAATTAGCGATTGGACTACTCTTAATGCCGATGTTGTAAGCCATTTGTTTGTAATTAGAATGGAATTTTGTCTGACTATAATTAATAATAATTAAAGGTAGATTAGAAATTTGGTTTTATGTAAGGTTTAAATAATTTGAAACTGATTAGGAAACCATTTGATTAAACAATAGGTGTTTATATACCAAAGGTATAAATTGTCAAGTAGCATCGTAGATTACTATATTCTTAGTTTGTTCTGTTTACAATGTAGACAGATGACTGCTGCATTGTTTAGTATGTATCTTTTGCTAAAGGTCCAATTCATTCAAACTTTAGTAACTTCTGGAACTATGTGAATACCTTGAAGAAATATAATCTTTTATTGCAACAATTACATCAGCAAAGGTGGGAGGAGCAGGTTTAATGTATTCGCAAATTATTTTTCTAAAGTTTGTTGAAGAAAATATTGTCTCATGCGATACTTGAATTACACAATCTATTTACGTTCCATTTTGTATTTGTAAATTTATTGCCTCCTTAATTTAAAAACCATTTCAGTTTCTACTTATTTGAACATACAAATTTGCTAAAATTTTATTATTTCAACCAAGCTCAGTTAGGCAACCAACGTTACTCGTCTTTTATTTAATTGCACTTTCTGGTTTCTTATCTGCACATGTGTTGTAACATTCGCGCCTTCTATTAAATATGTCTGCTCTACCATACAGGCGGCAGAGTCTCGATAGATTACGAGGGGTTCCTGTTTGATGGTCAAGCCCAGGGTAAAAGGATGTTGAATGGCTTTGAGAAAAAAGGATCCCTCTAAAGAGTTCTTCCAGCCAGCTAAGTTTCTACAACTTAGGGCAAAGCTATGAGCTAGGGTCGTAAGATGGTATACGAAAAAAGACAAAAGGAGTTTTATTGGAC
This sequence comes from Platerodrilus igneus, assembly GCA_036346225.1. Taxonomy (NCBI): domain Eukaryota; kingdom Metazoa; phylum Arthropoda; class Insecta; order Coleoptera; family Lycidae; genus Platerodrilus; species Platerodrilus igneus. The sequence goes on along the minus strand of JARFIW010001436.1, from coordinate 3,250,939 downwards.
GCCACCGTATCTTAATGAGTGTTTTATAAGAAATTATTCGAAGATCAGATACGGAAATCTTCGAAAGAGAAAAAAAATTTACGACAAGCAACATATACAAAAATACTTAGTGTGGTCTCTGCAACCAGGAATAGGAACGACGATCTCGTGCTATCTGAAAATTTAATCACACCTAAACATTTTCCAATTAGGGCTTCATGAGAGCCTAGTCACTTTATCACAAAAATAATTATGTGTAAATCACTAATCAAAATTATACCTTCAAGAAAAACTTTTAACTTTAACACCAATAATACCTTCCTTTAGTACTAAAGCTTCTAAATTATAAACTGTTTGCTTCTGTAGGACAAGCACTGTTGACTTCAAAGAAAGAAAATTTTGAGACAACTTAAAATTTTTTCTATTAATTTTGTTTTTAAAAAAAATATTTATATATACATTGTTTATACAACTTATTTATACGGAGACTTTCGAAACAGTTCCGTTTTCACTATTTAATATTAATATCTAAGCATTCTTGGAATATTGTTTTATTAAATGCATAAATTATTTGAGTTTTCTTTAAGAAATATGTTACTTTTACTTTACGTTACAATGACTTTATGTTACTTGAATAGGATCCTTTTCAGTTCACAAAAAAAATTTACATATTCAAAAGTAATTTCTCAGGTTATGGTTACACATTTTTAATAACAATTTTTAATAATATCAAAGGTCAAAGAAAAGTACTTATTGTCGACATTGAATTATACATCAAGTGTATTATCACCATGTGTTGTACATTATAATTCGGCAAACAATTCTTATCATATCACATGTTCAATAAAGCAAACATAATCTTATACAAAGATCTTAAAATGTTAAGGTCAATTATGCCTTATTCAAGTACTAAAATTTTAAATTAAATTTTTAAATGAAACAAATTAATTGAACTATGAACTTTAGTAAAATTTTGAGAATTAATTTTAAACAAACTTAGGTATAACGTCTTCGAAAATTTATCTGAGCATTTTAATTGAAAGTTTCTTGAAAAAAATATAAGAATAAAAATGGAGGATGACTCACCGCTAACCATCTGCTATATCTGCGTCCTTACTCTTATAGTTGAGCATAGCTGACACAGGGGTCCGGATTTAACCTTCATATTAACCAATAACATGTGCGGGTTTCTACATTCCTGCCTAGTAACAATTGAAACTGCTTCTCACTTTAGTGTATGCTTTATCATTAACGATTGGATACTTTACAATACTTAAATTTCCATAACTTCTTTACTTGTAACTTGACTTTAATATTTTAAAATTCGGAATTATAATTATCTCCATATTTAAAGATAGGTAGTTTAATCCTTAAAACTCTAAACTAAAAAATGAATAAAAACTTGAAGAACTTCAAGAACTTGCGCGTAAAAATATATCCACAACCATTTTAGGTCGATGCTATTACCAAAACTAACTTATGGAACATGTTGACTCCACTTAAATAATTGCTCGGGCGGCATGTTTGATTAAAAACTTGCAAGCCCCCAAAAATACGTGTCTACGGACTACATCTGATATTAAAAAATGGCTTATTCCACGAGGCAACCTTAATTATACTAGTATGTCCGGGGAAGGAGGATATTGAAACAAGATACAAACAACTAGAAGTTCACTTGAAGTGTACTTTTGCTATTCTAATGTAGAGGGCGTACTATGTATGAATTTTATAATAAAAGGTTTCAATAGAAATTTAACATTTATTGATTAAGTGTATCGAACAAAACTTGTGTATTTGAATGACAGAAAATCGAAATTGTTACAGTGTTTGATAGGAATATCCCGAATGTTGCTAGTTTAATTTGCTACGTACCTAGACGTAGCCGAAAGAAACATAAATACCAGGCTAACTACCAAACGCGGAGACTGGGAGGATTAACCTACATACCAAAAAAAAAACAAAAAAAGCACGTCGCCCACGATTATCTATTAACAATAAGAATAAATTAAAATTTCTTGATTCACCTGGACACAGAAAATTATTAAATTTAAGTTATATTGTAAAGAACAAGTTTTATAAAGGATCCACGAAGTGCGCATTTCGTAGCTAACATGTAATAAAACTCATTGTAAAAAGTAATGCTTAGATTTTCTCAATAGCACGTGTGTTAAATTAAAGTAATAAATGTAGGTTTTCTCAATAGCAAGTGTGTTAAATTAAAGTATTAAATGTAGAACAAGTTGTAGTAAGAATTAAAGAAATATAATCAGAAGCACTAGCAAAGCTAGCTTTTAAACATGTATGGTGAACTGGTTTCACAACATCAACCGCTGATAAATAATAATCCTCGATGTGCACAAAAGAAAACGAGTCACATACCTCTATGCGTTGGGATGCTTACCTTGCAATCTGTCTGGGGTGAGTCAGCACAGCAACGCCACGGTAGTCAGGATCCATTCACCCTGCCACCGTAACTGCAGCAGCGGTCTACAGACAAAAACAGTTGGTCTACATCAACGAACAGTTGGACCTACATAAAGGAAGAACCAATTTGGCCTCCAGCTAAGAGCTAAAAAGAGATTCTGATTAGAATGGGTAAGCGCGGGAAAACTTACCGATACACGCAAGATACCTCCTACTTGTCGTTTAAAAAAACGTGCATCGCTGTAGAAAATATTGTAACGCACCAGCTGCAGAATCAAATTAAAAATTGGTTCAAATAACACGAGTTTGAACTGCAATCTTCGCGTTATCAAAGCACGATTATCAAGCTGGAAAACACGCTATCAACTAATAGTAGAATTCATTATTTTGGCAAGTTTTTAGGTGGGAAACACAAGAAAAAGAAATTATACGTTATCGGAATGTTTAACAAATTAACGTATACCTAAAACAAGGTATTAACTATTTAATTTATCGAATACATTTTTGTTGTAGAATGAATAGATTTAAAAGAAATGTTATGATTGCGCGTACTATTGTAACGAGGTAAAAATATAAGATGAGGTTTTGAATAGAAACAGAAGCTAGGTGAATGAAAAACGAATTACCACAAAAAAGGATGTATTTGAATCTATCGCCAAAAATAAACGTAACAAATCCTTCCCAGCAAAATAAACCGGTCGGGGTAAGAAAGCCAAAATCCGGGAATGGGCAGGACACAAAAAAACACCCCAAACAAAACGAAAAAGAAAGAAAATTCACTTCATACTAAAAGAACATTCGTTACGGAATCAACAAAACCACAGAAAAAGAGAAACCCTCAAAATAACAACAAGACCGACCACAACAGATTCAAGATAGAAAAGAAAACAAAAACAGACCAAACAAAATCCGGTTCGAAGGCCAATAATAGAATGAGAGAAAAAAAGGAAAAAAAGAAAGGAAGGCGAGTAATAAGCAATCAAGGAGGACTAAGGTGGAACGGCCTCAGCACTGCTAAGTCGTCCAAGGACGGATGTTTCTCAGAAGAAACAATAAGGTTATCAATCTCAAGAGAATAAAAGGAACGAGGAAGAAAACCAACAGTGCCAACCAAAACAGGACTCAAAGGTCAAGCTTCAAGTAAACAAATGAATCAACAAGGGATAACGAGAGGAAGAGAGAGAGAGAGAGAGAGAGAGAGAGAGAGAGAGCGCTGGTAAAAGGAAACGATGTAATACTAACTGTGGTAACCAAAACCGAAAAACCAAAGAAAAGAAATGCTAACTAGTCCTAAAGTCGACTAAGTCGTGGTTTTTGAAGAAAGACAACCGGACTAGAAAGCACCTACCACGGGAGCGAATGGACAAAACACAATCAGACTAGGGACCGACAGCAAAGAAGACCAGCAACAGGAAAAAGGAGAGGAATGTGGAACGAAAGGAACAAGAATAAAAAAGAAAGAACCAAAAAGAATAACACCAAGCACCAAGTACAAAACCAAAAAAAACAACTAAGTATCGTACACAAGAAAATAAAACAGAATCCCAGTGTAGTTATGTATGAGTAGGTGTGTCCGTGTGCGTGCGTGTGTGTATGTGTATATGTGTGTATGTATGTGTAAGGAGTGTCTGTGTAGGTGTTGTGCGTGTACAAAGTGTGCGTCTGTGTATGTGTTGTGTTGGACCGCTGTAGTCGCCTCTTACGACAAGCAGGTCGTACCATGGTGCTATTTTATTCCCGTACCCACACGGGTTCAAGAGAAAACGAAAGAAAGGAGAACCAAGTAGAACTGTGTGTTTATGAAATGTGTGGGTGTATGTGTGTATAAAGTGTGTGTGTTGATGTAGTGTGCGTGTAATAACTGTGCGTGTGTGTATGTGTTGGACCGCTGTAGTCGCCTCTTACGATACGCAGGTCGTACCATGGGGCTATTTTATTCCCGGACCCACACGGGTTTAAAAGAAAAAGAAAGAAAACCCAGCAAAACAGCGAAGTAGATAACAAAAGTCCAAAAATCAAATCCGAAGGAGAGCAAAGTCGGCACAAGAATCTGGGGCGCGAGGACTAGATATTGGACTTAAGGCGTTTACGCCGCCAGAAGGAGAACAAAACGAGATCAAGGACATTAAGATTTCGCCGACATACTGTTACGTGCAATTTGCACTTAAACAGTGTTTTTAGGTTAAGTTTTTATATACGGGAGTTCGCGCCATATTTTCAAATACGCGAGACGCGGGAATTTTTAAATAGACTAGGCGGTGCTTCCGATACGTCAGAGTAGTAAGCTTGCGCAGTGTGCTTATCCCTAGAGGGGTAGGGCAATACTAGACAAAGTGGTGAGAGGTTTGGGTGACGCCCTGAATCGTGGCTGTTGCCCCGAATTTTTAAAGGAGTGAAGTGGTCACCGCGGAGGTATCGTATCGTAGCTTTTACCTATGTAGATTTTCCTTGCTAATTATCTTTTGTTGTTGTACCTTCTACCTTTTCTTTCCGTCATTCCCTGCATAGGTAAATTTATAGCAACCTTCGGCAATGGACCCTAGACGACCCTGATGTCCATGCTCAGCCAACAGCACCGGAGCAGAGGCCTACCGTAGCGCGACTTCCTGCCGGATGCCTGATTTTTGATGTAAGTAGATTTTTAGCTAAATTGTTTGCCTTTATCGTGTTTAATTTTTATATTGCTAATTATGGCGCAATATAAATTATCGGTGACGTCATAGTGGATGTGCGCGCCAAAATCTGTAAAAGGTTTGCGCTTTCCTCCGATAGAGGCGTCACTCGCTTTATTCATTGCGTTGCGCGATGTATTTTGTGAACTTTGGTAACTGTATTACCGACCATATAAACTATCACCAATAATAGTGGAATAACAATACATCTTTCGGTTGGGAAGAAGCATAGAATAATGTCTGCCTCTGTTGGGCAGTTTTCGGCCACACAGGAACAGCAGGGGGTGCAGTAGGTTTAGGAGGTAGCAAGGGTAGTTTAGAAAACTCTAAACGCGTCATAGAAGGACGTTCTTTGTCGTTAAGATTGGTGGTATAAAGGTCAACGGGAAAGAATGAAACATTATGGGTTATCCAAATAACGGTAGCAAAAGAAAAAGAAGTGGCTGTAAGAGAATCAACCTTACAAGAAGAAACACAATCAGAGCACATTTCAGTTACGTGAGATAGAGGAACAGAATTAGATAAAATTTCAACGACGTTAGATAAAGGACTAGAAGTATCACAGTTAAGAAAGAAAACAGCATTGGTTGTAGGAATATCAACCTTAGAAAAAGGAGCAGAATCCGATAACACTTCAACCATATTACCTAAAGGAACAAAATCGGGTAGAAGTTCATCAACGTTACAAGAACAAACAGTATGAAGTAGAACTTTGCAAATGTTAGATAACAGGACATCAACTAGAATTTCACCGACCTCAGCTAAAAGAACATAAGCAAGTAGCATTTTGTCAGCATGAGAAAAATGAGTAAGAGTAGGTATCGTTTCATCAACGTCCGATAAAGGCATAGAATCAAATAAGGATTTGTTACGTTTATTTTTAGCATAAATTAATTACCCTATTTCTCCCTTGTTAATTCATTACTCGTTCGAATAAATTCCGTTTCAATTCCTAAATTCTTCAACAACAGCCTATATAGTGTATCTGTTCAGTATAAGCCCACTTAACATAATTTTTACAAATCCACTTTGTTTTAAAACGAAAATTTATTCGATAATTAAATAGTTTATATCCTGTTTTAGGTTATGTTGGTTTATTAAACCTTCCGATAACGTATAATGGTTTTCTCTATTGTTTTAATGTAAAGACTTGTTGAAATAATGTCACGCACTATCCGATAAAACCGTGTTTTCCAGTTTTAATCGCGCTTCGATAACTCGAGGATTTTGCAGTTCGAATTCGTGTCTTTTGAACCATTTTGAATTTAATTTTGCAACTTGTGCGTTGAAATATTTTCTACAGCGATACACGTTTTGTTGTTCGACAAGTAAGAGGTATCTTGCGTGTATTCGCTCTTAGCTGGAAGCCAAATTGGCTTTTTCTTTATGTAGACCAACTGCTTTTGTCTGTAGACCGCTGCTGCAGTTATGGTAGTAGGGTAAATAGATCCTGACTACGAGGGCGTTGCTGTGTTGACTCACCCCCGGCGGATTGCAAGCTAAGTATCCAAACCCATAGAGGTATACAACTTGTTTTCTTTTGTGTATATCAATCGCATATTCCGTATTAGTGTTTGGTGTAGCTACGTGATAAGGAACGTGACACCATAGGACTATTGTTTGTTGCTGCGAATCGATATTATCACTCTACAGGAGTGATGTACCATTGTTAAAAACGCTTGACAAAAGCTCTCACCTGTTTATTTACTACTGATTAATTTTATTTTGTGTAACTTACGAGATGCGCACTTTGTATCTAAATTCCTAAATTGTTCATATCACATAATTGTTTGCTTTGAAATAGTAACGCTTCATTTATTGCTTTTGCTTGTTTGTACAAAACCCTTTATTTATTTTTATTTGTTAATAGATAATCGTGGCCGACGTGATTTTTTTTTGTTTTTTTGGTATGTAGGCGAATCCCCCACACTTCGCGTTTGATAGTTAGTCTGGTATTTACTTTTCTTCCGGCTACGTCTAGGTACGTAGTAACTTCATTACTGTTAGACAATAGAATAGGAACAGACAAAAGTTCAGCCACAATAGGAACTGATTCCTTAACAATAGTAGATAACGAAACAGGATCAGGTAAAACTTTGACGATGACCTTCTCTATCCGTATTAGAAATTATCTTCACTTCAGCTACGGCTGTGATTGCCGGCACGACAGAAATTTCTTGAGTAGAAGCATTTAAGAAAGCAGGAACAGGTAAAATTTTGACAAAAACGGGAAAAGGCATTAAAGATACAGGTTCATGGACTTCAAGAGGACTTTCGCAGACTGAATTAGAAGTTATCGTCACTTCAGCGCCATTTGTGTTTGCAGATACGACAGGATTTCTTGGGTAGAATCGTTTAAGAAAGCCGGAACAAACTCTTGAGAAGCTACCTGTAAGTCACTAATTCGAAGCATGGGTTGTAATGGTGGTGGAAACACAGTTTGGGATGAGGGTGAATAAGTAGGGCGAGCAAAGGAGGAGTAGAATAAGATGAAGAACTAGAGGTGGAGGAAATTTTGCTCGAAGCTGTATTCGCCAAAGAAGGGTAGGTTTTGATAGTAGTAGCAGGATGACCTGGATGAGGGACAGAAGAAAACGTAGAGTGAGAAGCAGAAGAAATTAGGCAGCTAGAGGCGAGGAGAGTATTTGAAGTATGATTCAAAGACTTATTAGCAGTAGGATGACAATGTGAACAGTTGCGGCGAGAAACTTCCTTATGTCCGCAACCACGGCAATGGAGTACTTGAGGATGAATACAACGTGTCGCAACACGACGAGGTGTGTCGCAATTAAAGCATATGACCTGACGAGTAGAAGCAGAACTAGAAAGAAGAACTGTAGAAAGAACGGAAGAAGTATCGGAGCTACCCGTAGGCGTAGGAGAAAACTTAACAACTCGGTCATGTGAAGCAAAAGTATTTTCCTCAGTAGTAGTAAACTTATAAGCAAAATCCGGGGATTCAAAATGTTGAATCAGTTAATTGGACAACTTCCAGTCAGAAAACTTATGCCGATTACCACGATACTAAAGTAACGCTTTCGACTCAAACAAATCCACTGCAGACTCAAATAACTGCAATTCTGACACATGGTGAGTTCGGAGTTCTTCGACCCGTCTCAAAAAATCATGTACGGTTAGAGTGTTGGGTCAACAGAAAATTTTAAATTCTACTCACACGCAGGAAGGCCTTGGTAGGAAGCCGAAAAAGAAGTAGCGACTAACTTATGCACTATAGGGGCTGATTCCAGTTCAGCAGTAACAGTATGTGGGTCGTGGCTAGGTGATACGGAATTATCGGCCAGAATCTTTGCCGGTTATAACTTCAGACATTCGTCCTTTAACTCTTGTAAGGAGTGGACGGTAGGCAAATGGGTTTTATAAAATGGATCAAGATTACCAAGCAAAACGGACAACTGAACATCTTCACTAAAAGAACCATAGTTCCCAAACAGACCCGTCATACACGCGAATTAGTTAGTCAAGCTTTCGGATGACTTCTGCCATCTCTTACAGATCATATTACCGACCTATGATCAGTCATTTTTAGTAAGCATAAAAAAGAAATTGGGAGAAAGTAACTAAGTAAAGGCTAACCGTAACTCAATAAAAGCTCAAAAAAGAATTATTGAGAATACAGGACAATTTAAAACACATCGGCGGATAAACGTCAGGAACACGAATCTATTTTTTGGGCAAGTCATTAGGCAGAAAACACGAGAGAAAGCAATTATACGTTATCGGAATGTTTAACAAATTAACGAATACCTAAAACAAGGTATTTACTAATTAATTTATCGAATAAATATTCGTTTTAGAATGAATAGATTTGAAAGAAATGTTATGATTGCGCGTACTATTGTAATGAGGTAAAAATACAGGATGAGGTTGTGAATAAAAACAGAAGCTAGGTGAATGAAAACAAATTACCACAAAAAAGGACGCATTTGAATTTTTTGTCGAAAATAAACATAACAAATTGTAATTTGACAGATAGAAATATGCTTAAATTTATTTTTATTCTATAAGAAATTTCCGTAATTATTCTTCAAAAAACAATGTTATAAACACATTGGTTGAATGAGTTCACTGTATTTCTAGCGCTAGTTAACATTATTTCTTTTATGATAAATATTTCCAACCTTATCGGGCAGTTACAAAATCTTTATGGTGGAAACTTACTCCTGTTTATGCAGCTGGTAGGTAATTGGAGGACGATGTGGCCTTAATAGAAATGTTAATATTTTCACCCCGGTTAGTAACCAATATTCCTTGTATATTTTACTCTCACATTGTTAGGTTCTTTCAACTAATGTTTACTTGGTCATACTGCAGAAGTGTTACCTTGTCGTTACCACACATTTTATTTGGCTGTCGTTGTATGCAGATGGAGTTATGATGAGATACAGACCTTGCAGTTACCTAAGACTCTCAAAAGCTTACGTGAACGAACATCATTAAATGCCAATAGGTACGATTTCTTCATTTACCTACGATATGTGGATTTGTTGGTTGTAGGTAAATATTTAGAGATAATGAGTAATACGTTGTTGTCTGCTTAATACTGTCATTAATAGAATAAGGATTTAATAAGTTTGATACAATGTTCTTATATTGATGGATAACTGTCTTACCTGGTTTCACAATTGTATATAGAATTGATAATTATCCATCAGTTGTGGCGTTTGATACTTTGTCACTTATGTGTTAGTAGGTTCTATTTCAGCCGAGTTCTCATTGTCAAAATTAGCTGAGGTTTATTTGTATAGTTATTTAGTCGTTTCGTTGTACTCAGAATTTAAAATTATTTTACGCTTGTCGTCCTGCTTTTCATGTATGACTGAGTTTAAGGAGCGCCATCTGAATTTTCCATGTGATTGTGTAGTAAAGAATTCAAATGTTCGTTTTTATACCAGCAATTTAATATTGTTTGCTATCTAAATTTATAGAAGTTTGTGACGTTCACTTGAAATGCTTATAATCGTATTTCATTTTAATCATTTCTGTATTAGTGAATCTCATTAATAAGGTTAGGTTATTTTCTTTAAGAAATTTAATTTTTAGGTTAGATACATTCTTGATCTAAAGTAGAACTATCTTTGTATCATATATTGTTCATACTTAATGGTTCCAAATTCATTATGATGATTTTAAAAGTCAAAAATGATATCAGCAGCATACTTTGTATTCTAAAGTTATTATAGTTTCAGGATTCATTTATTTTGATTAATAATGTATACTCCCAAATACGATTCCATCACTGGGGTAGCTGAATATCCTTTACAAATGTTCCTATGTACCTAGTGTTTTCAAAAAACAACTCGATCTAAATTTAAGCCCTTTTAATATAAAATAATTTCAAGTAAAATTACATAAAATACTTTTTTTAAAAAAACCTAACTTTCTTAACTACGCAGTGCTTTTGTCATATTGAGATCGATTTGCGTTGGCGGTTAATTAAATCAATGTCCTGAATCATTACGTTACCATGTACTGAAAATAGCTATTATTATACTTTATTGTCTGAATTATTTTGATAGAAACAAAATTTGAAATACGAGATTAATTCAGAATAATCATTTATGAAATTTTTTATATAAGGTGCATCCATATATGTTGTCCCTTCAAAATTAATTTTTTCCTCCTATAATTTATAGCTAGCACAACGCAACGCGTTGTACCTCCTCCTACAAATGAAATTATCTCCAAAAGTCTACTTCTCTAACATCCCTCAAGTCAGTTTTAGTACAAGTGCTATGCCAACTGTCTATTAATCAATGCAAAAAATAAAAAGTAAAAGGTAAAAAGTTAAAATTAAAACTTCCTTCAACTAACTCTAAAAGAAACAACACTGTAAGTGCCGCTGAAGGCGAATGGTCGTAAAGCGTCCTTTACTCCATAAGGGAATAGAACATCTTCAGGGGCCAGGCTCTTCATCCCAGATGCTAAAGTGTTAGAATAATACCACCTGAGAAACGAAGTTAGCTACATCCCCCAGTCAAATATTATTTCATCTCCCTAGGCACAATTTACGATTAGACGATTCGGCCAGAAAATCCATTCGGGAATCGACCCTAGCCCAGCTACTATTTCTGATGTTATAGATTTTTCGTAGCTGGGGATGATTTTCTAGGCACACGAAGAAGGTATTCAAATAATCTTGAAGGAAGCGGAATTTCGCGAATTATCATCATAAAAGTTGCTTATAAAAATCACAAATCTTAAAAGCTATGTTAACCTTTATTTATAGGTGCTTTGTAACAAAACCAGATTTATCAGCCCTCCCAAAATTGTATGCCCCTATTAATAATGGTCTTCTCCACATAATAATTACCATCAAATTTGCTTAGCATCAATATTGTTTTAACTTGAATTCAAATATACAAAACTTTCAATAGCACTAGGAGCGCTAATCAAGGAATAAAATAAAATTGAATAGGTTCGAATTGAATCTAATCGGGTTAAATTTAAATGACTTAGAATTGAATTGAATTGAGTCTTATTAAGATGTCCACTTCTTTTTTCAGGAGCTTCTTCACTTGTTCTGTTTGTTATAGTAAGTCCCGGGATTTCTCAATAAAAATAGGTGGTGTGAGATTGTTGCTTGAAGGTTGTGTTATACGTTGTGCAGCGTCTGATGTTTTAGTAGTGGAGATGGTAGCGGCGGCGTTGCTTTTCGACACTGATTAAGTATCCTTGGCGTCGTCGTGGAGAGTTATGCTGGTGGTGTTGCTGTCGGTCTCTTGTGTTCGGTTTTTTCTTGGTCTCCGTTTTTGTCTCCGTTTCAGATGTTGATTGGTAGTCTCGTCATCTGCTGTTGGTGGAGTTCGTGCTCTCGTCCGTGAAGGTGACTGAAGCTCTTTTTTTCAAAAAAAAATCTTAACTATTGGGCCCATCATCGTAGAGGTGCTACTTTTGCTCTGAAAACAGCGGTTAATTACATAAATGCATACCGTGTTGGGACTCATGGTATACACCTCAGCAGGTAAAAGTTGGAGGTTATTTATGTGCCGTAATGGAACAACGGTGTGATGATCTACAAAACCTCTCTGGTGATGTCACTCACGGGCTTCTTCCTAGCGAGATTGGACAAAGACTGTCAGTCTATTGTTAAATGACCTACACATATGATAGTAATTCAAAGCAAGAATTAAGATATGTTACAAATTTGTATTACAGATGATCATGTTTAAGGAAAATTATCATCTAAGTAATTACTTTAACTGCCAGGGAACTGTAAATTAAACTACAAAAATCGAAAGGAATTTCGATAAAGGTTTGTTGGAAAAATACCAATATACATCACTGGTTCAAGAAAAACTTACTTTGCTAGAAACTTCATGTAGTCATTATCATCATTAGGTCTTCAATCCTGGAACTGGTTAGACGCGTACCCTCATTGTTTCCTATTCTGAACTAACCTACACATTTCCCTGAAATTTTGCACAGTCTGCTTCTATCACTATCTGATCTAGGTCTATATCTACCACCTTTTTCCTATCTCTGCTTGTAATATATCTCGTACTATTCCCCAAAAATGCATTAGAACGTATTCTGCCCTTCTATTTTTCCTATTTTTTTTCCACAGATGTCTTTATTTACCTACTATTTCTATAACCTATTTGTTATCAACTTTGTCTGTCAATGCTATCATCCTCATACATCTGAAGCAAAACATTCCAAAAGGCTGCTACCGCTTTTCTGTCTGCTTTTCCTACTGCCCGTATTTCATAGGCATACTATGCTGTGCTCTACACATATGCTTTCAACAATTTTCTTCTTGTTTCTACGTTTGTTATCTTTGATCATAGTCGCTGTTCTTTCTTGTTAGATGCAGTTCGGTCCCAATCTCTTGTTTTACAATTATATACCCTATTTCTCCGACATTATGTGGTTGTGGAGGGGGAGGGGCGTCGCCGTGGATCAATGTAGTAAGCGTAAGACTACGGATCCCAAGGTCCTGGGTTCAAATCCAGACACGGCCGACTGCTTGAAAAATGACAAGTGAGCATTTTTCACATAAATTACGCCCTCGTTCGGATGAGAGGTTAAATGAAGGTCCCGTGTGTGAGTGTTGTCACGCACGTTAAAGATCCCTACCTTGCCTGGAACGGCAAGGGTTCGGCAAAATTCTAAATTTGCAGGCAACAAAAAACTCGCCTCCTGGCCAATGTAGTACCTTCTGGTGGAGCATTGGAAATATAAATGCACGGTTGTGAAGGGGGGATCCCGACACGGTCCGCTTGAAAAATGTTAGGCAAGCATTTTTCACAAAAATACGCCCTCCTTCGGATGAGAGGTCCCGTGTGTGAGTGTTGTCACGCACGTTAAAGATCCCTACCTTGCTTGGAACAGCAAGGGTTTGGCAAAATTCAAAATTCTCAGGTAAAAAAACTCGCTTCTTGGCCAATGTAGTAACTTCGAGTAGGGCATTGGAAAATCACATGCAGGGTTGGGGTAAGTAGCCTGTGGCTTTTAACTTCCCCCAACACTTGAACATTTGCCGATTCAATATTTGTTCCAATATATCTTTTTGCACAGTCAACATTAGTTGAAAATATTTCACAACCAACACCTGTAGTTATTTATAATAATCATAAGATTTATCTGCGCTTATTTTTTCGTCATTAGGTTTTCTGTCTCAAAACTGGTTGGAAACGTACCTCTACTTATTTATATTCTGAGCTAGCTTACACAGTTCCCTGAAATTCCCACACAGCCTACATACAGCTCGGTTCCTCTTCTATTGTTTTCTAATTATATGCCGTATTTCACCGAGATGCAGTGGTATGTGAAGGAACGCTGCTCCGTGGCGTAGTGGTATGTGTGTGACTACTACGCCTAAGGTCCCGGGTTCGTATCCCGACATGGTCCGCTTGAAAAATGTTAGGCGAGCATTTTTCACAAAAATACACCCTCCTTCGGATGAGAGGTAAAATGGAGGTCCCGTGTGTGAGTGTTGTCACGCACGTTAAAGATCCCTACCTTGCTTGGAACAGCAAGGGTTCGGCAAAATTGAAAATTTTTCAGGTAAAAAAACTCGATTCCTTGCCAATTTAGTACCTTCGGGTGGAGCATTGGAAAATCACAAGTAAGATATGTGAAAGGGGTTAAGCAGATTATGGCTGTCAAGATCCCCCAACACTTAGACATTTGCCGAATTCATGTGGTCATTTGAAAAATTTTAAATCCAGTGGAAGACAAATCTGCACTGTCAAATCAATTAACTGGATAAGTTGTATCACAATCCCTTGAAAAACTTTTACAAAAATACGTATTTAATGTTGCGATGCTACATCAGTGTTGTAAGTTCTTGTAGATAAAAGTAATCGGTTATCTCGGAAATTATTATTGAAAAAACCTGATGCAACATTTCTTTAAGCAATGTCATGCTGTAATTTTTTTGGTTTGTCAATTGACGTTCCGAAATGCGTTGCCAGGTTTCTTATAAATTTGTATAAATGAACTGCGAGAGCCCTGACAACAAAACTTTGGGATACTTTATAATTTTTCGATTAATTAAATTTTTAAAGAATTTTAATACAAAAATTGAGACTACAATTGTTTCCACGTTTAGTTGTTTTTATTTTATAGATTAATTGGTAATTACTCAAATACGTATAGAAAAACCAGCAATTACCAAGAAGTTCTTGTAGTAAAATGCCATTATTTTTGTATCAGTTTCAATCTCTATTAATGGGGCTCCTACTGAATGGCTCTATTTTCAACTCACCGTTTTTCAGAACACCTTTAAAAAACTCAAAGTGTATTAATTAGAAAATATAAGTTTATCCGATATTTTAGACATTTTTGTTTTCGTAAACGTAATTTTCCTTGTGCCATATATCGGACCTGTCAGTTAGTTGTACTATCGTTTTTAGGTGTCCATAATTAATTCTCCATGAAATATTGCCAGGAAAACTGTCTTAAATTTCTACTAAAGAGTGACAAATAGTTTTTAGAAAATTTTCTTGCGTTGGGTTATTTTCAAGTTATTTTTTAACAGATCTTGAAAACGAACTTTTTTGATGTTGGAAAAATGTTACGCGTAAGAATGACGTTACGTTAATAATTTCGATTTATCAAGAAGGGGAACCACATAACGACTTTAAAAGTGCACTGGCTAACTGCAGTGGTACGGGAATGGGTTCCTATGGAAAAAATTATATAAATAATAAAATCTAAACATGTAAAAATGGTCGAAATACAAAACCACTTTACAAATAGTACTTAATTCGAAAAGCTTTACTAGTTGTCAAAAATATGGCGCCAGACCCTCTTGTCTCCGCAATTTGTTTAATATTTTTGCTATCCGGAAGTCGGATATTCCAGATAGATTTCCGTGCTTTCGGTTTTCCTAAATCTCTCCACCTCTTACTTTGCATTTATCTACCACACCTAAAAATACTCGTTAGCTTTTTATCGTATTGAAGAAATTTTCAAAATAGAGATCTTTCCCAAAGCATGTAACCCTAGTTTGACTTCATACTGGTCTATTGTGAGCGCATTATAACCCAGTTTTTGTAAATGCTTTTAACGTTGCACTTTATTGAAAACTAATTTACAGACCCGTTTACTCCTTACAACCACAATTTAAAGCCTGAATAAACCTTTATATATCATCAATAAACCCTTTTTTAATAATCAAAATTAATTGTCCTGCACATGTACCTTTTTAAACAAGTTTTAAAGTTAATAAATACACCACCAATAAGTCAAACACACAACACCAAAATATTACCACAAATGTTTATACAAAGAAAGAAATTTAAAGTTTGTTACCTGGAGTCACCTACGTTCTTCGTCACTGTTGCAGATGGCTACCAGAAACCCTAGTCGATGTGTCCATCTACTATGATGAAGCCTGGATCAACAGATCCCCACCATTCAATATCTACGCTACCACTCCGGTTCTTCTTCCCAGATATCAGCTTCGTCTCAACAGTAACATTCCATACCAATATTGCACGCATACAAATTGCTTTCAGTTTCGCTTACCCCAAAATATCATCTCTTCATTTAATAACTTTTTCGTAGTAACGGCACCTTTTATATACACACGCACCAACTCGTGCTAACACTTTTATAACCTGCGGTCCGCTACTATAGCTTTTATGATTTTTAACAGGATGCTTAATACAAATTTACTGAACACAATAATTGCTAACCGAAAGCTTTTACTGTTATAGGTTGTAGATCTAAACCCGTATTCAGATTGAAATGCAAAGAAAAGAGCGATTTAATATATTCGTTCGTGTATTTATATTATTTTCAACCTCCCTAGTAGAACCTGTTTCATGTAAAAAGCTTCTTTTCGAAATAGCTTCTTAAAATTTTGAACATAACCGACTATCATTTCTGGAAAATTTCTCCCATCCGTCGTGCTGTTTACATAGAATTTCGTTTCCTACCTTACCGTAAGCGCACTTTTCGAAAACTGCTCTATATCAACCAATGATATAATTCCTGTCGTCACAACGCTCCACCTATCAGCTATTCATCTCTGTTCTACGCATATCTGTTGTCTCCTCTAGAACTCCTCTTCAGTTACAGAAAATCGATATTGTATTTGGCCTTCGCCTTTGCACGTGTATATCTTACGTGACTTCTATCCAACGCTTCATTTATACTTTTCTCTGTCTGTTTTATATTATCGATCGTTTATTCCACTCACTCCTTAAGGTACTGGTTATTGTAGCAGCTTATCCAAATTGACCGTTGCAAACAATTTCTATGGAATTTCGTGCTAACGTTCGTTTTATATTCTATGAATCTCACATATAACAACAGGTGTTTCTTGAAACAACCGACCGCTGAAAATAACAATTCTCGGTTTCTTCCCTTTTAGTATTTGTATAACCGAACGTTGGCTTTTAAAATGAACAACATTTGCGTTTAAAATTATTGATTTTCTATGCAGGCACGCTCCTTCTTGCTTCCATGCGTTTGATTAAGAGTTGTTATAATTACTTATGCGTATCCTTGAGTTGTTTATATACTCTAAAACCCTTTTCAATTATATAATTTTCGCATTCCAATTTAAATATAGAAAAATACCTTAATACCCGTCCGTTTTCACAATATAAATTAATTAATTCGGTGCGTAAATAATTTGCTCCTATTTCTATATACACGGTTGCTAAAATTTTATTGTCTACATCTATTTACCCTTTAAATCCACTACAATATATATATATATATATATATATATATATATATATTGTTGCGAAGTTTAGCTCTGTCGGTGCTTAAATCGAGCCCCACAAATTGGGCGTCATAATTGTTCTGAAGTTGCCCTATTTCCAAGCTCCAGTGTTGCGCCGTCATAAATGTTGCAAGGATTGCCTCTACTTGTACCCCTGTCTTGGGTCAGTATTAATTACTGTAATATTACCTGTATAAAACTCCACTAATTAATACCTAAATAAATTTTAAGTCCAAGCTTTGGATTATGATATGTTCTAGTTGAGTACCATCTGAAGATGCGCTCAAAAATAATACCACACGGCTAGCTCTGCGCACTGCATCTTCAGGGATACTCACCACGGCTGCTCATCTGTTTCACTATCCATAACTACCTTTCTAATTAGAAAAAAAGAATAATTCGATCAACAAAACATACAACCCTTTTATTCGGACAGATTAATATTAAACTCACACAATTTCAATATGTACAAATTTTATCCACCTTAAATATTTCATGCTCCTACTCGATAGTAAAAATTATCAACTTAATACACCAACGATTTATTGCTTGTCTACGTTTCATTTTGTTATTGTAAAGTAGATGGGCCTATTCCAGAATCTTACTTTATTTTCCCCTGGTCTATTGTGAGCCTTTTTTATATTTGCAAATAATTTTCTACTTACAGGTCGTCCTGCTTCAATTAATAAAAATGATTTTATACGGAACACTCCGTTTATAAAAATTGCACAAACTTGTGCATTTATATATATTGTTGTGATTTAAAGGATAAATAGGTGTAGACAATAAAATTTTAGCAACCGTGTATATAGAAATAGGAGCAAATTAATTACGCGCCAAATGAATTAATTTATATACTGGAAACTGACCGGTATTAAGGTATTTTTCTATATTTAAATTGAAATGTGAAAATTATATAATTGAAAAAAGTTTTAGAGTACATAAGCAATTCAAGGATACGCATAAGTAATTATAACAACTCTTAATCAAACGCATGGAAGCAAGAAGGGAGCGTACTTGCATGGAAAATCAATAATTTCAAACGCAAATGTTATTCATTTTAAAAGCCAACGTTCGGTTATACAAATACTACGAAACGAAGAAACCGAGAATTGTTATTTTTAACGGTCGGTTGTTTCAAGAAACACCTGTTGTTATATGTCAGATTTATAGAATATAATACGAACGTTAACACAAAATTCCATAGAAATTGTTTGCAGCGGTCAATTTGGATAAGCTGCTACAATAACCAGTACCTCAAGGAGTGAGTGGAATAAACGATCGATGATATAAAACAGACAAAAAAAAGTGTAAATGAAGCGTTGGATAGAAGTCACGTAAAATATACACTTGCAAAGGCGAAGGCCAAATACAATATTGATTTTCTGTAACTTAAGAGGGGTTCTAAAGAAAACAACAGATATGCGTAGAACAGAGATGGATAGCTGATAGGCGAAGCGTTGTGACGACAGGAATTATATCATTGGTTGATATACAGCAGTTTTCGAAAAGTGCGCGTACGGTAAGTATAATTAAAGCGTTGGATAGAAGTTACGTAAGATATACACGTGCAAAGGCGAAGGCCAAATACAATATAGATTTTCTGTAACTAAAGAGGAGTTCTAAAGAAGACCACAGATATGCGTAGAACAGAGATGCATACCTGATAGGTGGAGCGTTGTGACGCACAGGAAATTATATCATTGGTTTATATAGAGCAGTTATCCAGAAGTGCGCGTACGGTAAGGTAGGAAACGAAATTCTATGTAAACAGCACGACGGACGGGAGAAATTTTGCAGAAATTATAGTCGGTTACGTTCAAAATATTAAGAAGCCGTTTCGAAAACAAGCTTTTCACATGATACAGGTTCCACTAGGGGGGTTGAAAATAATATAAATACTCGAACAAATATATTAAAGCTCTCTTTTCTTTCCATTGAGATTTAAATACGGGTTCAGATCTACAACCTATAATAGTAAAAGCTTTCGGTTAGCAATTATTGTGTTCAGTAAAATTGTATTAAACATCCTGTTAAAAGCTTAAAAGCTGTAGTAGCGAACCGCAAGTTATAAAAGTGTTTGCACAAGTTGGTGCGTGTTTAGATAAAAGGTGCCGTTACTACGACAAAGTTATTAAATGGATGGATGATATTTGGGGTAAGCAAAACTGAAAGCAATTTGTATGCATAAAATACTGGTATGGAATGCTACTGTTGAGACGAAGCTGATATCTGGGAAGAAGAACCGGAGTGTAGCGGAGATATTGGATGGTGGGGATCTGTGGATCCAGACTTCATCGTAGTAGATGGACACATCGACGACGGTTTCTGGGAGCCATATGCAGCGGTGACGAGGAACGTAGGTGATTTCAGGTAACGAACTTTGAATGTGGGGTCCATCTACTTATATCATGTAGCATTTTTGTTAAAATAATTTAAAAACCAAGGACGTTAAAGCATTTAATAAATGAGCTGGTAAAAATTATACCAAATTGTTTGTATCCAAGTGTAAATATTTTATCTGTTACCATGTGTAAATAAAAGGTTGTTGTATTATTTTGGTAATTTCATTTGATGGTGTGTGCGTGAGAGGTATGTACTTAAAGATAAGTATTCAAGAAGAGGCCGATTGCTAAGCTAGCTAGGGTGAGCAGAGAAATCCGAAGGCGTCCAATAAAGAATAAGAGATTTCTTTTATAAAAAATTTTTTTTGAAAATTTTATGTTGGCCCAGGAGTGGGCACGAATTTTAAAAGAGTTCCACGGCAATTTTATGACGCCCAATTTGTGAAGTTAGATGTTAAAAGCTTGTTCCTGAGAGTACACGGCAAGATATATATTGCTATAACAACGCTGCACGTTGGGCGCCAACTAAAAGAGTGCTATGACAAAAACCGCACGTTGTGGGTCAACTACAAGAGTTCTATGACAACACCCACGTTGGGCGCCACTAAAGGAGTGGTGTGACATCGCCTCGTTTTTGGCGTTACAAAAAAGGTTGGTATGAAAAAGGCCGCACGTTAAAGTGCTGCTAAAAAAGTAATATGATACAGATACTTGTGGTTTGTAAACTTGAAATAGTTCACTTTTCTTTGTCTTTTAACTTTACCTGGTTAGCTCAACGGAATTTACGGAGTTATCAAAATGAAGTAAAACGCAGCAATATCACAAAGCATTTATACAACATGAATTTTTTTCATACAAAAGCATTTACAACATCGATTCATTCAAACATAAAATAATTTCTAAGAAGTACTTGATAAAAAAATATTGTTTACCTTATTTTAAATTTACAGAATTAAATTTGTTTTTGAGGATAAATGGTATTGGGGTCTCTAGAGCGTGAATTGCTTAGCAGTTCTATTCTAAACACGTTATGTAACATTGAACAATTGCATTTTTTACTTTTTATTATTTTGCTTTAGGTTATCAAATCGTATGATCGTACAAATTTTAAACTTATTTGAGCCTTAACAACATAAAGGCTTTTGTTTCACATACAGTTTGATTTTAAAGTTCTTGGGCAAAACCTTTTACGCGGATATTTGTAATTGACTGGATTTATTATATCGACAAGTTTTTGAACTGCATCGCCAAAGTATTATAAAAAAAACCCTATTTGTTGTTTATTATCAAATTAATTATACAAGCCTTTTCCATAACTTGTAGCTACAATAAAATTTTAAAGCACTTACGGCAATTTATTTCCAGCTATTTGTTAACTTCTTCAAACTACGATGCTATTTCCTTAAAATAGTTATATCGATGCGCTATAATTAAATATCCACGAACTAATTATTAATTTATATCATCACTACAGTAATTTATCTCACATGGGGAAATTTATATTAACAGTATGGACCACTAATTTATATCACTACTTTATAGCTTGAATAAGAACATGATATTGTGAACAAAGCTTCAATTAAAACTGAACTTCAAAACTCGTTAATGACTATTTATACCTTATTAAATTACTCTAGTTACTTTGAGAATATACCAGAAATTATGTAAATAACATTAGAGGAGGGTTGTTTTCTAAGATTTGCATGTACAGCTGGAATAAAATAGTAGATTGCTTTTAAGACTTTTTTGTTTTTTGAAATATTCCCCACGAAGATTAATGCACTTTTGCATGCGTTCGAACCAATTCTGGAAGCATTTATTCCACTCGCCTGTTGGTACAGTCAAAACTGCATTTTTAAAGGCATCGGCTGCATCGGCTGCAACCTTTGACCACGCAATCTGTCTTCGATTTTCAGAAAAGTATAGAAATCGTTAGGACTTAGGTCGGAACTGTACGGAGGATGTTCTAACAATTCGACGTTTTGTTGCGTTAGAAATTTAATTGTCTTGCGAGCTGTGTGAGAACTTGCAGGTGCAGGATGATTCGTCGTTTGGGGTTGGTTTTTTGAAGCTCCACGATGACTTGCGGCAAACAAATTGGCAGTAACGGTTCTTTGATCCTGTAAAGAAATTGTATTACATGACCTGCTTTTAAGACAAATGTTGCGACCATCTTTTTGGAGACACTTCGAGAACGGATGATTTTTTTCGGCTTTTTTCACCTTGAAACGCACAAAAAGACGACTGGCGTTTAGTTTCTGCCTCGTATGACTAAATCCAAGATTCATCACTATTCACGATGTTGTATATGCTTTTAGAGTTTCCTGCATTGAAGCTGTCTATAGTTTTTAGACACAAATTCATTTTAGCTGCTTTTTGTTCTTCGGTCAACAGATGCAGTATCCAACATACAATTCCTTGTGTAAATGAATTAAAGTTTTTGAAATACCCAATGATGCCTCAATTTCGCGATGTCACATGTCGATCTTCGTGGATGAGCTTGCGCACAGCACGGCGTTTTCTTGAGTGACTGCCGTTTTTGGGGCACCTGCTCTTTAATTGTCTCTAAGAGTAATCCGTCCACGATTTTAGCTGCTTTTTGTTTTTCGGTCAACAGATGCAGTATCCAACATACAATTCCTTGTGTAAATAAATTGAAGTCTTTGAAATATCCAATGATGCCTCAATTTCGCGATGTCACATGTCGATCTTCGTGGATGAGCTTGCGCACAGCATCGGCGTTTGCTTGAGTGACTGCCGTTTTTGGTGCACCTGCTCTTGAATCGTCGCTAAGAGTAATCCGTTCACGTTTGAATTCTCCATATCAATAAGAAATTGTTGACTGAGATGCTTCAGAGCCAAAAACAGCAACCCACTCGGCAAGGCATTCTTGTTGAGATAATTGTCTTTGAAAGTTATAAAAAATTATTGCGCGAAAATGTTCGCGGTTTAATAATCTTTGACAGTTCGTTGTAGCTTCAACACTATACGTACCGCACTGAAACTTTGGATTAAGTTAACTAAAGATGGTGGTTAATTTTTAGTATTGACATTTGATTAATGGCGCGCTCCATGTCGCAGTATGCAAAACATAAAAGACATTCCTCGTAATGGATTCCAATTGTATGATTAATAACGCTCGTAACCTGTCAATCAAGTTCATCTGAAAAATGTCGCGTCACAAGGGCCCATTAATCATCCTTTGTGTAAGATACCTCGTTCACGTCCTATCGCACCATTCTATTCAAAGGTAGACCATGTGGCGTAGCGTTACGGCATGTACAGGTAGGTACCCATTAAAAAGATTAACTTATCGCAAGAAAATATGTTGCATTTTGCACTGTTGCCTGTAAATAATATTGGGATTTTAGAGCGTTGTAGTTCTAAATATACGACCTCGAAGTTGCAAACTGCCGTTTCTGATCTCTCACTATTTTGTGTAAGGTTATCCAATTATGCTGTTATCATGACCGTACAAATTTAGACTAATTGATATTCAAAATGACGTATGATGTTCGTATTTTACATAAAAACGGACCAGGAGACAGTAAGACTTGCATAATACGTCTAAAAAGAGTTACAAAAAGCAGTAGTTTGATAAGATAACATGATAAATGATTTTTTAATAGATTTGAAAAAGTAAATGCTCTTACTTGAAAATAAAATGTTTTTTATAACGATCACTTCCGTTCAAAAAAATTAAAGAATTTGTCTCATTCCTAAAAGTTAATTTTAAATTTTAGTCATTGAAAAGAAAGATAATGCGAGTTTACATCATTAAGAAAAAAGAACTAAAGTTTTTGTGTAAATATTTACTTCGGCAACTATTTGAGTTTTTAGCCTGATAAGTGAATTGACGTAGCTCGAGCTCAACTTCGAGCAATTCATCATAGAGGAGAGTACTGTGACATGTAATTTTCTTTATCACCAAGATTGGGAAAGATCAAAAGCTATAGTGTTGTAATAAGTGTATGATTTTTTGTTATATCTTCGTTTAAGTAATAAATAAGAGAAACATATGTAAAACAGTAGTTTATTGTTTTCAATTATATTGCAAGCTCTTCAAATGTTGCGTCAATAGGTCAAGTACTGTGCAACTACAAAAACATTAAAATTTAGAAAGAAGAATAACATCAGATGAATATTTCAGGTTATGTTTGTTAAATTGTCTGTAAAATGAAATAGATTTTGTACAAAAGTTTTTTCCAATTCTTGATAAAGATTCAATACAAAATCTACGTATTTTTATAACTTATCAGATTTTCATCTAAAAATTTTGCAACGTAAATGAAGTCAACAAATAAAAACCAAGTTCCTATCGCAATAGAACCTTATTAAGTAAAAACGTGAAAACGTTTAAACGACAAACTCCTATTTTGAGAAGATAGTCTCTAAGGGGACGACACAAAATAAGCATATGATTGTCTGGCTCCTATTTTTTGTTGTTTCGGCATGTTGTTACATAAATTATTTTATATTTTTTAATTTTAATATCGATCATTGATTTATTTTGTGAGATTCATTTACTACCTACGATATATTCCCAGACATTATAGACATTCCCTACCACATCCCTTTTTCCAGCAAGCCGATAATCCAATTTTTAACCGGGCATGGAAATTTCCGAGACAAACTATACCATTTCCACTTAACCGCATCACCTTCTTGTCCATGTGACGCTCAATTACACCCGGAAACTGCCACTCACCTAGTTTACTACTGTCCACTTCTAATCCCTTTGCGAAACCGCTACCCATCTTGATCCATTTTTCCCCCCTTCTTAACTTAAACTTTTTAGTGACTCATTGTCTGTATTACATTCCAAATTTGGCAATGTACATTTTTAAATATGTAAATAAATTCCCGCAAATATTTTTAAATAAACATGTCAATTTCCGTCGTGCCCGAGTCGCGCCTGCGCGGAGTGAATGGCGCTAGTGCACGCGGTGTGATAAGACGTCATCAAGCGACGAGACTTGAAGTCAAGAACATCTACCTGTGTCGTGGTGTCTGTCTTTTCTCTTTTTAGGATGTAGGTTCCCTTCTACCTTATCTTGCCTTATCGTTCCCCATACCTGGTTGTTCCTATCATTCCGCTACGAGGGGAAAAGAGGATGGACGGATAAAATTTGGTGTGGACAATGGCGTAGTCTACCCACACAAAAACAACAAGGATCCTGAGATGTTAAGAAATACAGGTGAGTAACCGTTTTATTTGTATTGTGCTTAAACTATGACCATTGTACCACTTTTAAAGGTTTTTGGTATTTGATACAAATGGCGCGAAATTTGCCGCGTAATTATACATTATATTAAACAATTACGCAATAGTAAGAAACGCGGGAAAACGTATTACCTGCTAGAATTCCCTTTTTCTTAGCGAAATCCTTCTTACCAAACCTCCTATCCAATACATGCGGCACTGATACACTTACTCCACTTCACTCACTCTCTCTTCTGAGCGCGCAGACACACACGCAGACACACATGGTTTCAAACACGCTCACACACTAATTCACACTAGCATCACCTTTGACTACCAACAACATGCCTTTCTCCACACAACCATAAGACGACAAGGTCATAACGCCCTCATCTCAGAACATCCATTTCATTTTATTTTATTTATTTTGAGGATATATTTTTACTTGTAATATATATATATATATTGCTGTGACAATGGCCGCACGTTGATGCGCCGCTGAAAGAGTGATATGATAAGGCCTCGCGTTGTAGCGCCACTAAAAGAGTGCTGTGACAACTGGCTTCGCCTTGGGGAGTTACTAAAAGAATGATATGAAATGGCCGCACGTTGAGGTGCCGCTAAAAGAGTGACATGACAACGCCGCACGTTGGTGCGCTACTAAAAGAGTACTGTGATACAGATACATCAATTTGAAAACTTGAAATTGTCCACTTGCCTTCCTATTTAATTTTGCCTGACTAGCTCAACGGAATTGACGGACATTTCAAAATGAAATCAATATTATAAAGCGTTTATACAGTATGAAATATTTTCTCTCATACAAAAGTATTTAGAAGATTTACAACATTGTTTCTTTCAAACATAAAATAATTTCTAAGAAGTATTTATTACAAAAAACAAATTGTTGCTAACCTTATTTTAAATTTACTTCTTTTGAGGATGGTTTACATGGTTATAATTATTTTCACGCTTGTAAGGTTTGTTTTGGCCAAAACAATCCGTGACAGATAATCTATTAAACGGTCAGAATATTTCAAACTCTGAACACAAATCCTGGTAAAAATCCTTTACACAAAAAAAATTATCTTAAACTAGATACAAATACTGTAATATCAGTTACAAATAAATCTAAAAATAATACTTGCAGAATCCCCAAAAATGTTCCTCGTAATTAAAACTTTTCTTATTTTAAATTGATGTCAAATCAGCTCACAAGATTTTCCATATTAAAAATAGCAAATACCAAAGTACATTTCTGGTTAAATCTTCCTTTCGATTATTTAATAAAATCTTTAAAATAGCCTTATACTGAAGAATTTTTTTTATTCATTGTAATTAATAATTCCATTTTTGTATGTAATTTGCGTTTAGACCATCACGTCTATATTAGTCCTAGAATTGTAATTATTAAATTACAGTATATTTACTACGTGCTTCAAATACTATCTTTGCATATCAACAGCTTGCGACTTAAATTTCAGAATCGAATGACTTCTAATTAATAAACGCTTTCTTATATACTTTAAATTATCAATATCTAGAAGTTACTAGAAAAGTGTGGAATATAATTATGCAATGTTTCGCCGAAAAACTAATTATCGTCAGAAATCGCGGGACATCGTTCCAATTATTCGTGACGCATGCTATCTGTTCTTGTTTTACACATATACTATTATTGTGGCGTCGCTTACTAATGCAAAAGATAATTAATTTTATCGTATATTTCATGGATTTTTGTGGGTTTTCCGCGTTTCGGCCGCTTCTTGGTATAAAGTGTTATCCATTAATTAGTTTATTTACGTAGTTCTAAATCCCGATGACTGATCGTTTTATATTCTAGAAAATTCTTTATTTAGAATAAATTGCTATAATCTACGGGGCAATTAGTTTAAACTTTAATTGCTTTTTAATGCAAAAGAGGTTGCGTTTTATAGGAAATATTTGCTTTCGTGTTTCAGTATACAAAATTAACATTAATTATGGGGTTCGGGGTTGAAAATACACGTTGATGGTAGTTTCTTTAGTTAAATGCGTAAAGATGTACTATTCTATGCTATTTACAGCAAATGTTATCATAAATGTATTTGTATTTGTATTGAAATGCGTTTTATGGTATCTGACTATTAATTATTTTTACATATATAACTTATGGTTCTTGCTAGGTACTTACAATATGCTTATATCATACAGGGTGATTATTTATACACGCGCAATTTGCGTTTTTGCTTGGCACTTTAATGAATAAAAGTACGCTTGTGAATTTACGAAAATTTCTATCTTTTTGCATTCTATTATAATTTAGTGAGATTTATTTGTAGAATTTGGGTTTCAATGACCTTTCGTGACTCCATATCACGTCAACATATATATATATATATATATATATATATATATATATATATATATATATATTGCAGTGAAATGTACAAAACGCCTCGCCAGTTTCCTGGAATAAATATCACAAAAATTTTATTTTGAACTCGAGCCTCACTTTTTGGGCGTCAAGAATGCTGTGAAACCTACAAAAAGCTATTAACTTAACTGGTCTATTGACTTTCTTCTGTTAATCGCCTCTTTACTCTTTTCCGCCTCGGCTGCTTACCTAGTTAAAACTTTCATCCTCATTAAAAAAAAAAAACAAATACATTCCTACCACAAACATCAACGTTAACTCTATTTACATCAATATTCATAATACATTAAAATTTCAAAATTAAATTTCAGCATAAACTTCAGTATCAGAAAACTTCAAGATTAAATTTATTATCATTTTAATGTGCATCCAGAATTAAAGTCCTTGTAGATGCCTACTAATTAATATAACAATATATGCAGACCTGAGTCTGAGTACAAAGGGAGCATCTCCCACCCCTTTACGTTAATTAACCAGGTTCGTCTAATTGAGCTCAAAGACATACCCACATTTTCATCAAGAACATAAATACTAAATACTCCTTTCTACTTAAACAAGAAAATTTTACCTTAAAATTAAAAATTTGTTGTTAGTGCAAATTCACTACTGTCCATTTTAAGTAAATAAATTATAAAGTTATTCAACACACACCAAAACATCAAAAATCGAACAACAAAGCATAAGTTACCTGAAGGTTAATGCACTCGTGGCTCCAATGTACATCGTCGTCTGTTAATCACACCATTCCAACTGGGTTATGTTTAGGTCCTCGGATTACTGGTCGCCTTTAAAAATTTTCTCCACCACTATTCATCTAAAGTTGTTTCAGGGTTTTTCCGGAACTCATCTGTATATTTTTGAACCTTGTTTTGTGGATCCAGACACGTTTACGAATCATTTAATTATTAACACCCCCGAAAATAGCAAAGAAATTCATACTTCTTTCACGCTATACGCCAAAACTGCTTACTTTTGTGTATTCATTTGTCGTTGCAAATTTGACTAATTGGTACAGTACTCGCAATTATAACTAGACTTTATTACCTTGCATCTTCTTTTCTAAGTGCACTAAATTACTTTCATTGTAGCACGTAAAGAACAAACTGTTTTAAATCACCAAAATATACGAGCAAACTGTTTAAATTATTCAATCAAAATCGGAAAACTAAGAGCACTGTTTAACGCATTGAATCAAATCGAAAATCTAAGAGAGAGAAACTCATATTAACCCGGGTATATATAATGGTTAGCCTGTCTGTCGGTTTTGTCTCCAAAACGGCCAGTTTCTAGAATTTCGCATACTATGTTCCCATCTCGACCGCCCGTGCGTCGGTTCTTATTAAATTTGCACTCGCACCAGTTAAATCTCAGAAATTTCGACACGGCTCGCAACGTCTGGGAATAACTAATTAATTTTATACAGAAATGTTATTTTACCTCTCATGTTTGCCTCTTATTTTCAACCAATCGCAACCCAGTGACGTTGCTCAACTCACGCCTTTTACTATATGTGTCTCTGTCTTGCGCATATTATCCGTCTCTATCTACCCTGTTCTGAGTGGTACTAATCGATATTCTTTAGTATCGGTTATTTTCAATCCACGTGAACTGTGAAATAACCCACCTTATTAGCATTTCCCCTAAATATTAAGCGACGGTTTCTCCAACATTCTCTGTAACCATTTGTTATCTGCAAAATTTACGCAGAATGAGCCTTTTAAAAATACGCAGGTGTTCAATCGTCCTACTACTAAATAACACTTCTACGATTTGAATATTATTGGGTTTTTACAAGCTTTTATGCATATTATATGTTACTAATGGTTCAATTAACTCCAATTAAAATAATACCCTTTAATTTTTAGTGAATCCTAATTAAATATTAATTATTATTTGTACCTTTTGTTTAATACCGGTTACTTAAAATTGAGTTAATTAATATAAATTTTGCACGTAATTTCTCTTTGATTCTTTGAACAATTAAATTAAATACACGTTGAGCATTTTAATACTGCTTCTTTTTATAGAAAGCGTCTTGTAAATAATTTAAATCTCTTATTTTTAATGAAAGGAATGAATTTTTATTCTCCACGGTTTTTTAATAAAGCGTATTATCTAATAAAATTCCTTATACACGGTGATAAAATTATTTGATGTAATTAATTAATTTTCTACCCTGGTCTAAATATGAGTATTTTATATATATATTTTATATATATATATATATATATATATATATATATATATATATATTTTATATATATTATATCTGTTTATTCATGTTTAAAAAATACAGTCCACTGTGTCTTAACCGAGCATTAACAATATATATATATATATATATATATATATATATATATATGCTATGATACCGCCGTGCGCCGATGTGATTAACGTTCAGTTTTCTGCTAAACGCCACCGCTCTGTCTCTAAATAACCTCAACTTAAAATTTTAAATGTACTTCTTTTTATATGCTTCAACTATCTCAATCTAATCCACACAGAGTGCACGACGATACGATAACAAAAAAAGTTTAACCCCCCTTTTGCTGTAGCTGCTTTCTACTTGAATGATATAAACGAAATAAACTAAAATTTGTATAATGACCAAAAATATATACACTTTACAGTTTAATAAGTTTGATAATTTGATTTGATTTGATCCATAAATTAACCCCTGAATCAAAATAATAATATCAATCTGATTATGCCCAAATTATAACTCCTTTAAAGCCAGCAAAAATAACACTGTATACTACTGGAAGTACCTTTTGAACGTTCAAACGATCTTCTATATTTTCTATATCTTCTATATCTTCTATATCTTCTATATCTTCTATATCTTCTATATCTTCTATATCTTCTATATCTTCTATATCTTCTATATCTTCTATATCTTCTATATCTTCTATATCTTCTATATCTTCTATATCTTCTATATCTTCTATATCTTCTATATCTTCTATATCTTCTATATCTTCTATATCTTCTATATCTTCTATATCTTCTATATCTTCTATATCTTCTATATCTTCTATATCTTCTATATCTTCTATATCTTCTATATCTTCTATATCTTCTATATCTTCTATATCTTCTATATCTTCTATATCTTCTATATCTTCTATATCTTCTATATCTTCTATATCTTCTATATCTTCTATATCTTCTATATCTTCTATATCTTCTATATCTTCTATATCTTCTATATCTTCTATATCTTCTATATCTTCTATATCTTCTATATCTTCTATATCTTCTATATCTTCCATATCTTCTATATGTTCTATATCTTCTATATCTTCTATATCTTCTATATCTTCTATATCTTCTATATCTTCTATATCTTCTCTATATAAATTTTTAAAAGATTTTTGACGACCCTTCACAAATTAAATACTTCAATATAAGCAAAAATGTAAATATTAAAATTGAAATAAAGCCTTATGCAAATAAAGAATATTCTTATTTCTGACCTGCGTTTTCCTGGCTTGTTTCCAATTCTTAAAACTGCCTCAACATGTGATTGATCGGCATCCTTGGATTGTTTCCACCTAAACTCTCTTATTTATTGCGTAGTACAGCTCGCCCAGTCTAACCATTAGTTTGATTAATTTCTCCCTTCAATACTCATATGCTTATGTAGACCACTGCTTACTTATATATCTTCGTTAGAGCAATGATTTAAATCCGTTTCTTAAATTAGTTCAACAGTAGTTACTTAGATTCGTTACTTAGAGCTCATTAGAGTACGTTACTTAGAGTAGTCCCTTAGATTCGTTACATAGGGTAGTCACTTAGACCCCTAAATTATTAAATATTAAAATTAGGTTTAATTAATAATTTTAACTTACGTTTTTTAAAGTTAACGGCAACTTTTATCGTAGATCGGCACTAAAATTATTCTTTTAAAATTTTTATATCACGACTTTCGCTAAATAATTATTTAATTTTCACTATTTTCACTCTGCGTGATATTATACTTTAAACTGTTATAGATTGTGCCTTGGTCGAAGAAAAATTGATTGTTTACCAATTCCGTGTTCTATATAAAGGCTCCTCCCTTCACCTGTACCTGGTTTTCCGAATGTATTTTGTTAATTGAGGCGTTGTTCTTTGCCTTATCTGGCAGTCTTCGGAATTTCTGTAAAGTTACCATCAAAACTCGTGTTGAAGTGATGCATTTCCTCACGTAGGCATCTAATTTGTATAGTGTATTTCTCTGAATATCCAACTTTCAACTTCCTTCAAGTCACGTCCGCTTGTTTATATTTGCATTTATTAAATTTTATTACTTAACCAAACGTCTGTTTTATTGTTTAGTACTCCAAAATCTGTTGGATTTTATATGAATGTATGATGTACAGATCACGTAGTCAAAATCTATGATAACGTATTTGAATGCGTTTATTTATTTTATGCATTAATGTTTTGAATGGGATTCTTTTATAGCTAGTATGCCAGGTTATTTCCTTTAGTTAATTGCTTATTTATTTTAATAAAACTCGTTGCGTTTAAAACGTTATTCCTGCGTATCTCTTTTCAATTTTATGCTTGTATATTTAATTTAAAATTTATTATATGACGTACAAGTTATTTATTCTACTAGATATGATTTGATTTTTGAAGAATGAGCTACCTTTCATAAATTAAGGTTAGTTGTGATTTATATACAGTGTGCTCGATATTAGCTTTTTGCATAATAGTCGAGTTACTTCCACGTTATGATGAAATTGTTTAGTTTTCTAAACTTTAGTGATATTTACATGTAGCGTATGACCCTTATGACACAATATACCCCTAAATTGCTCTAGTATCATAACTATATATATATATTAAAGTGTCAGTAAGAAAAAGGGTATAAAGGTTATTTGTATGAAGGTAGTGTATGCCAAAGAAAGCCAAATATCAGATCCCGTAACTGAAAATTTTATGTTTGCCGTACTTTACAAATGTTAAAGTATTTGAAATATATTAGTCAAAGTATAAGTGCCAAGACGTAAAACAATGACTTGATGACGTGAGAAAGCACAGTATTCAAGGATTTACACTGAGTTGTATGTTAATAAGCCATAGAATGTACATTTGCTGATCGAAAAATCGGATGCGTCTGTAGAAATTCCACTATTCACCACACAGATCCAGGTTTATATGTGAAACATTTCGGCACTTATTTTAGTAGAATCAACCTTTGGACAAACCTGTAATATCAAAATTATAAGTGAAAAATATTGTCAATTATGATTGAAGGGTGATGCAGTATTAGGAACCAATGATTGAACATTTAGATATAAAATAGGAAAGTGTAAAAGATAGAATATAAGGTATTAGTGACACAGACTTGTTGGGACGATTTTATTGGATGGAAAATGTATAAAATGTATTAAAGAGTAGGCATATTTTAATTATTATAATCACCTAGGAAAAGATAAATAAGAGTCGATTTATAAATATTTTTGGTAGTAAGACGTGTTTTGTATACTGCGCTAAATTTTGAATATAAAGTATTAATAAATGATTTTGAAAAGTTTACGAGTTTAATTGATATATAGAAGAGTATAGATAAGCGAGAGTAATAAATATTAATAATAGTAACGACGAGTGAAAAGTGTAAGAGTGGAATAGAGCGAGATTGAAACAGGCGGAATATATAGTTGGATATTGGAACGAGATTGATAAAGGCAGAAAGGTATTGAATAGGATTTATGAGATTGAAGACGGAGATATTATTGGAATTGATTTGGATATGGTATTATGGATAGAAAGGTATTGAGTGGTAATTAGAAGGAAGTATTGATTTGGAACGAGCGGATTAAGAAAAAAGAAAGCATTGAATTGGAAAGAGCAGATTAAGGAAAAGGAAAGCATTGGAGTAGCAGCAGGAATAGTACGAGTAAAGAAGATTCAACATCAGGAAAATTAGCGCAGGGGAAGTAAAATTGAAATTAGTCAAAATTCTAAATTTGGTCATATTTATTTTAGATTTGGGGGATATCAAAATTAATATAAAGAAACCTGGAATCTGGACAGCAGAATATTCGTAGTGATAGTGCCACGCATTGTAAAGACGCATACAGCGAGTGAGATTTTTGAGCCAGTTTTTAGAGAGGCCGACAGCAACGTGTAAAACAGGTGAGTACTGTGTGTTTTGAACGTCAAAGTCAAAATTGGTAATATTAATTTATTTGGCACAAGGCTACGTGGATCTGTTATAAAATTTTGGCATATACAAGTAAAAGATTACAGGTACAAAAATAAAGGTAGTGCTGTTTGGTTGGTGCATTGCACATCTACTTACCACTGAACCCACGGTAAGTAGGTGGATACCCTGGGAAGGCGAGTTTCTAATAGTCGAGGCATATTAATACAGTTTTGTTTTCTAAACCGACCAAATGTAAATAAAGCACGAAATAAAAAGTAAATATTTTCATATCATATATAAAATTAAAATTAAAAAATAAAAAGCGGGGGTGGAGCATAAGAATATATATATATATATATATATATATATATATATATATATATATTTGCTTTTCTGACCATATTATTAATATTATATGTAGATTTTCTGTGTATTGGTCATCAATAATGTTCAACTATTTTTGTATGACGCGTTTCGGTTTACTACAACCATTATCAAAATATCTAAAACACATAAAATTAATTACAATATATATAAAACGTTATTTGGTATAAATACAGTATAAAATAATAACATTATAGTTTATACCTGTTCAAATTTTGAATAGCAGAATTTACACATTCAAAACATAAAAACATCAATGGATATTGTGTCAATTGCTCAAATATACGTGTTAACTGTGGGACTGTTTGAAACAAAGTGTAGGCGAAAGTTGTGTGAGTGTAGATAAAAGAACATCATATTTGTTTTGTTGTTATGATAATTATTCTGATATTTTACTAAGATGCCAACTATTGATTTAATTATTAATTATGTTATGGTATATATTAACAAAGCCATCATTATCAGTCTTTGAATTTACAGTATTATGATCTCTTTGAATTTGTATCATTTCTAATATGTTTCTTTTTATTTCATGTTTTTCGGTACCTAAAATGCTAATATTATCAAAATTAAAATTATGTAGATTGTTTAGTGCGTGGTTGGCTAAAGCGGTACATCTGTTATTGGTTTTTATAGAGTATTTATGTTCATAAATTCTTTTGTTTATGTATTGTTTTGTGCTTCCTATGTAGGTGCTAAGGCATTCTTTACAATTTATTTTATATATAGTGTGTGTTTTATTTTTATCAAGAATTTTTGGTTTCAATTTATTAAAGAATTTATTTGTATAGTTATTTGGTTTATGTCCCACTTTAATATCATAACTTTTTAAACACTGTTGAATTTTATGAGAAAGTTTTGGTATGTATTCTAAACTTATATAAATATTATTACTGTCATTGTTTTTATTTTCTTTGTTGTTATTATATATTTTATAGATTTTTTGTTTTATAATAGGGTCATAGAAGGTTTCAGGGTAATTATTTTGTTGTAATACTTGTTTTACTTTTCTCAAATTGTTGGGTCTAAATTTTGAGTGAGACAACTGTATTGCATTGTCTACCAGATTATTGATGACGTTAGTTTTATATTGTATAGGAACGGTTGAATTAAAATTTAAATATCTACCAGACCAGATATTTTTGGTAAACCAATTTGTAAAAATTTTTCCTGTTTTATTATATATAATTTTTATATTTAAAAATGAAATACTATGGTTTACTTCTTTTTCGACAGTGAACTGTAATTTACTATGGAATGAATTAAATAATTGTAAAGTGTTTGCAATTTGGTTTACGGTAGACACATGATACAGTCGTCGACATATCGTTTATAAAAGTGGGGTTTATAACTTAATTTTGTTATTATAGTGTTCTCTAATTCTTCCATGACTAAGTTGGCTATTGTTGATGAAATGGGTGAACCCATGGCGGTTCCAAAAACTTGGGAATAAAAGGTATTATTGAAATTAAAATAGGTTGATTGTAGACATAATTTTGTTGCTTTAATAAATTCATCTAAAGGTAATGTTGTGTGAGGTTTTATCGTTTCCTAATTTTTCTTTATGACTGATAATGCTAATTTAATTGGGATATTCGTAAAAAGAGATATGACATCTAAAGATATTAATATAAAATTTTTTGGTACGTATTGTGTTTTTATAAAGTTTTGGAATTGCCATGTCTTTGACATGGTATTCAGTATTTCCAATTATTTTAGATAAAGATTCCGATAGGAATTTT
The DNA here is from genome assembly GCA_036346225.1 of Platerodrilus igneus. Taxonomy (NCBI): domain Eukaryota; kingdom Metazoa; phylum Arthropoda; class Insecta; order Coleoptera; family Lycidae; genus Platerodrilus; species Platerodrilus igneus. Next base: position 3,215,430 of record JARFIW010001436.1, on the reverse strand, counting down.
GATAATCGATATGTTGGAGATTGAATATTGTTTACTATTGGTCTTAATGGGGTGTTTTGTTTATGTATTTTTGGTATTCCATATATATATATATATATGGTGCATGATTGGTTTACAAAAAATATCTGGTCTGGTAGATATTTAAATTTTAATTCAACCGTTCCTATACAATATAAAACTAACGTCATCAATAATCTGGTAGACAATGCAATACAGTTGTCTCACTCAAAATTTAGACCCAACAATTTGAGAAAAGTAAAACAAGTATTACAACAAAATAATTACTCTGAAACCTTCTATGACCCTATTATAAAACAAAAAATCCATAAAATATATAATAACAACAAAGAAAATAAAAACAATGACAGTAATAATATTTATATAAGTTTAGAATACATACCAAAACTTTCTCATAAAATTCAACAATGTTTAAAAAGTTATGATATTAAAGTGGGACATAAACCAAATAACTATAGAAATAAATTCTTTAATAAATTGAAACCAAAAATTCTTGATAAAAATAAAACACACACTATATATAAAATAAATTGTAAAGAATGCTCTAGCACCTACATAGGAAGCACAAAACAATACATAAACAAAAGAATTTATGAACATAAATACTCTATAAAAACCAATAACAGATGTACCGCTTTAGCCAACCACGCACTAAACAATCTACATAATTTTAATTTTGATAATATTAGCATTTTAGGTACCGAAAAACATGAAATAAAAAGAGACATATTAGAAATGATACAAATTCAAAGAGATCATAATACTGTAAATTCAAAGACTGATAATGATGGCTTTGTTAATATATACCATAACATAATTAATAATTAAATCAATAGTTTGCATCTTAGTAAAATATCAGAATAATTATCATAACAACAAAACAAATATGATGTTCTTTTATCTACACTCGCACAACTTTCGCCTACACTTTGTTTCAAACAGTCCCACAGTTAACACGTATATTTGAGCAATTGACACAATATCCATTGATGTTTTTATGTTTTTAATGTGTAAATTCTGCTATTCAAAATTTGAACAGGTATAAACTATAATGTTATTATTTTATACTGTATTTATATCAAATAACGTTTTATATATTGTAATTAATTTTATGTATTTTAGATATTTTGATAATGGTTGTAATAAACCGAAATGCGTCATACAAATTTACTTGAATATTATTGATGACCAATACCCAGAAAATCTACATATATATATATATATATATATATATATATATATATTGCAGTGTATTCTTGGGATTATTTTCGAGCCTTTTTCTAAAAACTATTCAAGCCCCACGAACTGGGCGTCATAAAATTGCTGTGGAACCTTACAAAAATTCGAGCCCGATCGTTTGGGGGTCATAAAATTGTCGTATACTCTCCAAAATTCTTGCCCCACAAATTGGGCCAACATAAAATTTTCAAAAACAATAACAAAAAATTTCTTACTCTTTATTTTGAACGCCTTCGTCTTCCTGCTCTTCTTGGCTAGCTCAGCAATCGGCTTCTTCTTGAATACCTATCATTGTAAGTACATACCTCTCTCTCTCACACACACACCGTCAAATGAAATTACCAAAATAATACAACAACCATACAACCTTTTATTTACATATATTAACAGATTAAATATTTACACTTGGGTACAAACGGTTTGGTACAATTGTTACCAGCTCAATTATTAAATGCTTTAAATTCCTTGGTTTTTAATATATTATAACAAATTCTACATGATACGAGTAGATGGGTCCCACATGCAACCCTAGTTTGACTTCATACTGGTCTATTGTGGGCTCAGTTTTTGTAAATGCTTTTTAAACCTTGCATTTTATTGAAAACAACAACAATTTATAGCATGAATAAACCTTTATATTATCAATAAACTCTTTTTTAATAATCAAAATTAAATGCCGTGCACATGTACCTTTTTAAACAAGTTTTAAAGGTAATAAATACACCACCAATAAGTCAAACATACAAACACCAAAAATATCAACACAAATGTTTATACAAAAACAGAAATTTAAAGTTCGTTACCTGGAGTCACCTTCGTTCCTCGTCACCGCTGAAGATGGTTACCATAAACCCTCGTCGTTGTGTCCATCTACTACGATGATGCCTGGATCCGCAGATCCCCAGATACTAGCTTTGTCTCAAAAGTAACATTCCATACCAAAATACTTCATGCATACAAATTTCGTTCTCAGCTTCGCTTACCCCATATATCATCTCTTTATTTAATAGCCTTGTTGTAGTAGCGGCACCTTTTATCTAAACAAGCACCAACTCGTGCAATATCACTTTTATAACAAGCGGTACGCTACTACAGCTTTCATCATTTTTAAACAGGATGTAATGCAACTTTACTGAACACACAATAATTGATAATGGTAAGAGCATTTACTACTTATTATCTTGTAGATCTGAACTCGTATTCAGATCTAAGTCGAAAGAAAGAGAGCTTTAATATCTTTGTTCGTATATTTATATCATTTCCAAACCCCCAGGGGAACCCGTTTCACATGAAAAGCTTATTTTCAAAGCTGTTTCCTAAAATTTTTAACGCAACGAACACAGGCTTTTCCAAAAATCCCACTTTCGTCGTGCTTTTACATAGAATTTAGTTTACCACCGTAACGAATGCGCACTTTTTGAAAACTGCTGGCCATTGACCAATGATAGAATTTTCCCCCGTTCAGACGCGCCACCTCTCAGCTATCTATCTCCGTTCTACGCACATCTGTTGTCTCCTTTAGAACTCCTCTTAAGTTACAGAAAATCGATATCGTAGTCGTCCTTCACAAATACCCGTGTACATCTTACGCGACTTCTATCCAACGCTTTATTTATACGTTTCTTTCTCTGTTTTATATTATCGATCGTTTATTCCACTCACTCCTTAAGGCATTTGATACTTTAAGCAGTTTATACAAATTGACCGTTGCAAACAATTTCTATGGAATTTTATCTTAACGTTTATTTAAGTTCCCTGAACGTGACATATAACAACAGGTGTTTCTTGACACAACCGACCGTTTATAAAATAACAATTCTTTGTTTAACCATTTTTAGTATTTGTATAAACGAACGTTTAGCTTTTAAAATGAAAACATTTGCGTTTAAAATTATTGATTTTCTAATGCATGCAAGCTCCCTTTTTGCTTCCATGCGTTTGATTAAATTATTATAATTTCTTATGCGTATCCTTGAGCTTTTATGTACTTTAAAGCTTTTCTTTCTTTATGTAATTTTAACATTCCAATTTAAATATAAAAATATCTTAATACCCGTCCGTTTTCACTATATAAATTAATTAATTTGGCGCGTAAATAATTTGCTCCTATTTCTATATACACGGTTGCTAAAATTTTATTGTCTACACCTATTTACCTTCTAAATCCACAAGAAAATATATTATAGTGGTTTTAAAAGATCAAAAATAAATAAAAAGAAACAATTTTAAAACACCCTGTATAAAGGAACAACCAGTAATTACGTGCGAAATTTATATTAGTAATTCATTTTAAGTATCAAGTATTAACGAAATTTTATAAATAATTAATGAAATTTAAGTAGGTTTGCAAAGAAATTAAATGGTAGAAGCCAATGCCATTAATTTACTAATTAATTTGAATTTAATTGAACAATTATTTATGTATAATTTGCATAAAAGCGTGAAAAGGTCAATGATACCAAGGCGAAACGCGTTGCTATCTGACAAATATATCAGTGGGGTAGAAAATACGTCGAACTCTAAATCGTGGAAATGTATTTAAAACGTTTGTGTTACGATTGAACACCTGCGTATTCTTAAATGTCAAGTTCTGTTTAATTTGTAGATAACGTATAAATTATTCTGAGGATTGTACAGGCGGTTGGATGTTTTAGCATGAAATGCTAAATGAGGGGTTATTTTACTCACGTAGACAGTCCACGTGGGTTTAAATAGCATATAGACTGGAATATTGATTTTCTACCACTAAGACCAGGTTAGAAGGAGACGTAGAAAACGTATAAGCACGAAACCACAATAGTATAGGAGGGATTTGTGAAACGTCATTAGAGCTACGATTGGTTGATATGTTTAGTTTGACTTGATATGAACACAAGGATAGCGTAGCATAATTTTCTTGAAATATTATAACGAGTACTGAAATTCGCGGATTTGAAAATGGGGTTGAGTGCAAAATTGTGAGAATGTGCTGTTGTGAGCTGGGGATTTCGCGCTAGGCAGGTATGGAGAGGTTACTTTAAAAAGATATAAATAGTTTAGGAGAATATTATTAAAGCTTTTATTATTTCGATCGTCCCAAAAGCACGTATGAAAGTTAACACGAGTGTAAATATTACAAAATCAGTTAAATTGTATTGCATAGTGGTAGCCTCTTAAATTAAAAACGCGGTTAGTGTGCCGAGAGTAAAATCTTTTTATTGAGGTATTACCTATAAATTTTAATCAACTCGTGTCGGGACATTAAGTAACGTAGCTTACCGTGAAAGAAGTATAATTGAAATGAAATTTGGAATTTGGTTACACCGAGAAGGCGGCGTTCCATGAGCAGCCTAATTGGAGTTTATCTAGTAATAGCGAAAAACGACCTGCAGACCAGATAGAAAAATACATGGCATCATCTACAAGAGCTGAGATCTTCCACAATTTCCAGGTAACGATTTAAAACTGTGATTTTTATAAACTGTAAATATTGGGGTGGCGTATGAGAGTGTTTTTCAAGGTAGTGTGAATTATTTACGTATTGAACTGAATATGTGTAAATAACTTCATTACGGTATTCAACTAGAAATTGAAGGTGTCTAGAAAGCTTTTAAACGTTCCATCAGAACGTAAAATTTCTGTGAAGAGTACATGGCTTTGTTTTTTTTTTGTATTTTAAGAGTATGTAAAGTAGATGGGCATACAGTATGCAGAACTAGTTGGGTTATTTTGAGCTCACCATACCCCACAGTTTGCTTAGTTATTAAAATAAATAAATAAATTATAATGAAGGAATTTTAGAGTAGGTATTATTCAAAGTCCATTTACTCCGAGTACATTTTATGTGTTTGATGATTTAAAAAGGTAAATACAGGACATTACACAATAAGAGTTACTGAAGTGTAACGTGAACAATAAAATATGGACAGTGTAAATAGGAATAAATAAAAGATTGTATGTTGGTTGTATTCTGTGGTTTTATTGGGAGTGTGCGTGAATGATAGAATATGAGTTTGAATATAGGTATCCTAAAGGAGGTTCGAATGAGCTAGCCGGAAGCAATTGAGGAAGGCCGTTCAACCGAGGAAAAGAGGAAAACGGGTAAGGATATTTTTTTGTATTAGTTAATTTTTGAATTTTCGAGTTTTAAAAATTTTATAAAATTTTGGAAAATATTTTGGTTGGCGAGAATTTTACCCGAGTTCCACGGCAATCTTATGACGCCCAATTCGTGAGGCTCGATTCTTATAAGGATGCACAGTAATTTATATATATATATATATATATATATATATATATATATATAGATGCTGTGAATCTACTCATTTCTGCAGGTACTGGCCCTTTCAAAAAAACATTCGAGCCCCACAGTTTGGGCGTCAAGAATGCTGTGATACCTTTAAAATCCGTGAACTACGCTTTTCGCCTCGGCTGCTCACCTAATGTTATAAACCTCCTCATTCATAAAAAAAAACAACACATTCCTACCAAAAACATCAACGTTAACTCTATTTACATCAATATTCAGAATACATTAAAATTTCAAAATTAAAACTCAGCATAAATTTCAGTTTTAAAAAGAATTTCAAGATTAATTTTATTATCATTTTACTGTGCATCCAAAATTAAAGTCCTTGTTGGATGCCTACTAATTAATATAACAATATAAGCAGACCGGAGTCTGAGTATAAAGGGAGCATCTACCACCCCTTTACGTTAATTAACCAGGTTCGTCTAATTGAGCTCAAAGACATACCCAAATTTTCATCATATTACCGAACATCAAACTAAATACCCCTTTCTACTTCAACAAGCAAATTTCATCTTAAAATTAAACTTTTATGGTTAGTACAATTTCACTAATGTCCATTTAAAGTAAATCAATTATAAAGTCATTCAATACACACAAAAATGTCAAACAAAATAGTATAATTTACCTGAAGGTTACTGTCCTCGTAGCTTCAAAGTATCGTTTCTTTAGTTAATCACACCATTCAACAGGATTATATTTACGGCTTCTGATTCTCTACGCTTTTAAAATTTTCTCCATCACCATTTATTTAAACTTGTTTCTGGGCCTTTCCGGAATTCATCTGTGTTTATCTGACCCTTGTTTCATGGATCCAGACACGTATTTGAACCATTTAATTATTAACACCCCCGAAAAATAGCAAGGAAATTCATGCTTCTGTCACCAATATACGCCAAAACTGCCTACTTTTGTGTATACATTCGTCGTTGTAAATTTTGCTAATTGGTACAGTGAAACTAAATTTTATTACCTTGGATCTAAGTGCACTGAAGTACATTCATGTTAGCACGTAAATAACAAGCTATTTTGAATCACTAAAATATACTAGCAAACTTTAAATTATTTAATCAAACTAAAATGCACGGTTTAACATCTTCAATCAAGTCGCGTATGTACGAGCTTTTAACGCATCGAATCGTCAAAAGTCTAAGAGGCCTTGTTTATATTCATCTCGGTATATATAGCAAAAAGCCTGTCTATCGGTCTGTTCCCCAAAACGGGTAATTCTAAAGAATTTCTCATGCCATGTTCTCAGTCTGTCGCTCGCGCGTCGATTTTTACGAATTTTCACTCGCCCCATTTAAATCTCAGAAATTCACACGGCACGCAAACCTGTCCGAGAAAAACTAATTAATTTTATACAGAGATTGTTGTTTCTATCTCTGATATTTGTATCCTACTTTCAACCAATCGTGACCCTCGTGACGTTGCTTAAATCACGCCTTTTACTATATATGTCTCGGTCTTGTGCATATTATCTGTCTCTATCTAACCTGTTCTTATTGATGCAAATTGACACTCTTCATTATCGATTATATCAGTCCACGCGGACTGTTATCTGGGTTTAATAACCCCGTATCGCACATTCTCATGAATACTAAGCCCCGGTTTCTCCAAGATTCTTTGAAACTATTAATTATCTGCAACATTTACGCAGAATGTGATATTTAAACTACGCAGGTGTTCAAAATAATATTAGTTCTCAGAGCTTTTTAAATAAACCCTGTTTTATATTTCGTGCTAAAGCGTCTGACCGTTTCCAATCCTTGGAATCGACATGTTTATCTAAACAAATTAAACTGAAATTGCCTTTTTAAAATACGCAGGTGTTTTCAAACGTAACATTTTAAATACCCTTCTACGATTTGCATTTTATTGGGTTTTTACAAGTTTTATGCTTATTATTAATAATGGTTCAATTAACTCCAACTAAAATTGACTTCTACCCTTTCACTTTTAGCGAATACAAATTATTATCTGTACGTTTTGTTTAATACCAGTTACTTAAAATAGAGTTAATTAAGATAAATTTTGCACGTAATTTCCATTTGTTTAGGAATAATTACATTACACGCAGAGCTTTTTAATACTGCTTCTTTTGATATAAAGCGTCTTGTACATGATTTAAATTTCTTATTTTTACTGAAACGACCGCATTTATTTATGCTTCAAGGTTTTAATAAAGCGTATTATTTAATAAAATTCCTTATACACGGTGATTAAAATTATTTGATGTGATTATTTAATTTTCTACCCTGGTCTAAATATGAGTAATATATATATATATATATATATATATATATATATATATATATATATATATATATATATTGCGACGTGCAATTGTTTTTACAGCTCGTCAAATTGGTCTACGTTTCTCTTAATAAAAAAACTTGTTTTTTTTTGTGAAGAGAAAGATAGACTAATCTGACGAGCTGTATAAACACCTAGACCGATTATTGGTTATTTCCTTTTTTGCAAATTGCAGAAAAACAACTAATATTTTAAACAATGCTTAACTTATTTAATTATAGTACTTAAAAGTGTATTATAAAAAAATATTATTCTCATATCGTATTGCAAAATAAAACTAAACAACTTTTTAGTTAAGCGTTAGTGTTCTTTAACATTCTAAAAGAAAAGTTTCCCCAATCAAGTGTCTACTAAAAAATTTTGTTTTCGGAAATAGCCCTGTCAACTTTAAACTTTGTTTACAGATCTAGTCTAGATATGTTAAGGCTTGATTAGTTTTTGTTTTAAAACGGAAATAAGGCTCAAATTTTAATTTTTGTAATGGATGATAGATATTTATTTTGAGTTGTAATTTAATTATAATAAGATCTATTCAGCTTCGCGAAAATAAATTTTTTCATTGAAAGTCTCATCGTTCTGTACCGTGCGGCTGCGGTTGTTTCACTTTTTTCATTCTGCATCAATGATACCTTGTTTATATAATATAAAGAATTCAGTTCTAGCATAGTTGGTTCTGGTAACAAAAGTAAACAAACAAGTATCCTGCCTTTTGAAATATGAAGAATAATAAAAGATTGCCAGAAATTGAACGCAATTTGTCATAAAGACAATACTCCAAAGTATAGTGATGGTTTTAACAGACAAATTTTAATATTAATTCTCCTTGTTTATTCACTAAAATATACAGTCTGTTGTAACTCGGACAATACGCGATTGGCATGCTGCTCCAGCAAAAAATTGCTACAAGTAATCGCTTATAGATATCTCAAGGTAGGAGTCGGACAACAACCTTGCGTAATTAAATGTCTGGGAATTTCTGACCAGTTAACTGGTGTGATTGGATCTGTTTCTAGAATGAATACTTCAGGCAAAATGTGTGCAGAATGTATTAAATTACTTTTCTTATGGAATATTGTATAGGCGCTTTAACACTTGCGTGATTACATGTTAGAATTTCACAATAACGTACCGATTAAATTGAGAAAGTGATACAATATTTTAAATTATATTAATATCATTTTGTACAGACCACGTTCCCGCTCTTTTTCTACTTGTTTGCGTAAAATTTGGTTTTAGGCCATATATGGTCAGGTCTGACCTTCTCAGGGTGAACTTCCTGTTGCAGTTTTAATCAGGCGGCTCCGTGGCGTAGTTGGTATGCGTGTGATAATTATGGCCCAAGGTTCCAGGTTCAAATCCCCACACGGTCCGCTTGAAAAATGTTAGGCGAACATTTTTCACAAAAATGCACCCTCGTTCGATGAGAGGTAAAATGTAGGTCCCGTGTGTGAGTGTTGTCACGCACATTAAAGATCTCTACCTTGCTTGTAACAGCAAGGATTTGGCAAAATTCAAAACTACCAGGTAAAAGAAACTCGCTTCCTATCCAATGTAGTACCTTCGGGTGGAGCATTGGAAAATCAAATGTAGTGCAGTGTTAATCTTGCGATTCTTACTGCTTAGTTTTAGAAGTTTTGAGGAGTTGCTTGTATTGATGATTGATGTGTGGGTATGGTTCGGTCATCCAGTACCACCATCCTTCGGGGTCTTTCTTTTTTCTTTGCGGTTTCCCGCCAGAACTGCTATAGTTCTTATTAAACGATGATGTGATGTGTCGATAGTGTCGTATGCTTTGATGGTTTCTCCTTGCAAGTCGTGTTTTATGCTACCGTTCCGTGCCAACCATGGTGCGCCGGTGATGAGTCGTAGAGTTGTATTTTTGAAATGCCTCCATTCTACGTTGGTTTATGTTGCTTAAGTAGATCATTCATGCTGCTAAGGCATATGTGATTTTTGGTCTAAGATATGTCTTGTAGATCCGCATTCTAGTTTCAGTCGGAAGTCTGTTGTTGTGTGTCATCATTGGATTGTCTTGCTTTGTTCAGGATGGAGATAACGTGTGTTTGAAAAGTTAGTCGTTGGTCGAGCCCTTATTCCTAGTAAGGCGATGTCGTTGGCTCAATTGAGGCGTCGGTTAAGTAGCTTAAATATAGGTTAGTAGGTGAGTTTTGTGGTTGGTGAACAGTATCACTTGAGTCTTGTCGACGTTGAGGCGTATTCTCTAAGCGTTGAACCATTCTGGTAATAAAGGGTCTTTCATTAAGCGCTTCTTATCTTTAAATTTAAATAAAACAAAGTATGTGTGAGATATCATCGAAACTTTTTATTCGTTTGAAAGGCCTATCGATGCCATTATGTATGGAATATAACATCCTGCAAATGTCCGCCGCGACTTTGCTAGGTGGTGCGTATCCAAAATGTCCAATTTTCCATGACTCTAGCGCATAAATCAGGCTGAATTTGACCGATGGCATGGGTTATGTTGTCTTTGAGGGCCGCTGTGGTTTGTGGCTTATTCGCATAGACCTGCAACTTAAGAAAGCCCCACAAGCAAAAGTTTTACGGGGTTAAATCGCGCGATTTCGGTGGCCAATTCACATCACCTCCACGTGAGATGATTTTGCCATCTAATCGTTCGTGCAGAATGTCCAATGTGGCATAAGCTCTGTAGCACGTAGCGCCGTCCTGTTGAAACCACATGCCGTTGGTGTCCATATCATCCAATTTAGACCAAAAGAAGTTGGTAATCATCGACCTATAGCGCTCGCCGTTGACGGCGATAACCTGGCTTACGTCGATCTGAAAGAAATAGGGACCAATAAGGCCGCCAGCCCAAAATCCACGCCAAACAGTGACTTTTTCGGTATGCATTGGACGATTTGGGATTTTCTGTGAATTGGTTATTGTCCCAAATTCGACAATTTTGTTTGTGTACGTACCCATTTATCCACAAAAGAGCCTCATCGCTGAAGATGATTTTTTGATAAACATTAGGGTCAGTTTCCAACTGCTCCAGAGCCCATGCAGCAAACACAAGTCGTTGTCTATGGTCGTTTATTTTCAGCTCCTGGGTAAGTTGAATTTTGTACAGGTGCAAGCCCAAGTCACGACGCAAAATTCGCCAAGTTATGGTCTGCGAAAAGCCTAGTTCTTGTGAACGACGCGAAATCGACTGCCACGGATTTTCCTGCGCATTTTACGGACAGCGGTGATGTTTTAGGCAGATCTGGCGCTTCGCTGTCATGCGGGTGTTGGTTGATTGTTTACTGAACCAGTAGACTCAAATTTATCAACCACACTAGGAATAGTGCTTTCGGTAGGACAATTATGGCGACCGTAAAATGGGCGAAGCGCGCAGAACGTTGCCCGAACAGAACACCCACTTTGATAAAACAATTTTATTATTTGCACGTGTTGTTGAACGCTATATCTGTCCATGGTGATTTGGCGAAACAGACTGAATAAATGACAGCCACTTTGACAGACGAATCTTTAACAATATGACCGCTACCAATTGTCAAAGTTCGGAAGTCCCCATTGGAAGACCCTTTAGTTAGCGTTGTATATTTGTTGTTGCAAGTTCTGGGTTGCGACCGTTTCCGATGTAGATGATGTCGTCTGCGTATAGTCGACATTCGACGTTTTGTGTGAATGGTATTTTGTGGATGTAGGGGTTAAAGAGTGCAGGTAAAAGACACCCGCCCTGCGGAACTCCAACTGTCATCGGCACAGGGTTGGAGAGATTTTCAACAACTATGACCTACAGTTGTCGATTTATTAAAGAACAGTCCAACAGTTGTATGTCGGAGGTTGGGACGCTGTAGAATGCGTGTAGTTTGTATAGCAATCCTTTGTGCCATATCTTGTTGAATGCATTCTTGAGGTTGTTCATTTGATCGATGACTCGAATAATTTGTTGAGTTGTTGAATGTTCTTCTTTAAATTTGAACTGTTCGGGTCTATGGTTTAGGTGATCTTGTAAGCGTTGGCGGAGTATTTTTTTATATATTTTGGATATGAAGCTGAGGAGTGCTATTGAGCGATATTTATGTGGATCGAATCTTATCTTCTGTGGTGTTGGTATATGACCATGATTGCGGTCTTCCAAGATTTAGGGTGGTATCTCTGTGTTAGAATTCCGTCAAATAGTCTTGTGATGTAAGCTAATATGCATTTTGTATTGTTCGTAAATGCCATAAAGTTGATGCTGTCCTTTCCTGGTACCCTTCTGGTTTATTGTTTTAATATGATTTTTTTTTTCGAAGTAATGAAGGAAAACTGGTGGCCCGGTGGGTTGGATGATAGTCGCTTTACGCATAGATTGACGAGTGCCTCTGATTCTGCGTCCGTAGTAAGGTTTGAGGAGAACGTCTCTTGAAGGGTGTTTGCGAAGGGTTCTGCACTTCCCTTTTCATCACAGATTTTGCCGATGGGTCCATTTAGTGGTATTGAAAGTGGAAGTGGGCTCATTTTTAGTAGTCTGTTGCGTCTGTACAGATTACCTTCGGCATCCAAAGTTTAGTTTACGTATGTGGCCCATGCGTCTGTAGTATGCTCGTCTAGGAGTATCTTCAGTACTGATTGTTTGGGTTCTGATTGCCGGATTTCTGGTAACTTGCTAGAGTTTGACCAGCTTTCTTTTTTCTTTAATGTGCCCTGTATATGTTGTGGGAGTTTTGGTGTGTGGAAATTTCGTGTTTTAGTGATGGTGCTCTGTTGCACAGCTTCCCGTATGGTTTTAGTTAGTTGCGGTTATTAACGTTTGGATTGCAATTTGTAATTTTTCTTTGTAGTCTCGAATTTTTTCCAGTTTGTGGTTGTCGATGTTTTTGGTTGTAGTTGTTTAAGTGGATTGACGTGTAGTGTGATGGCAATTGGCAGGTGGACAGAGCTCAGGTCTTCGATGACTTCTGTTGTGATGTTGTAGGGTACGTTTTTTGTAATTAGCATATCCAGAACATCTGGTCAGTGGTTTTGGTTTGGTAGAATTCTGGTCGGTCCCAGAGCATGAGCGTGTAGAGTTCGTTCGTTTTGGTTTTTGATGTTGGATTTCCACAATGGATGTTTGGCATTGAAGTCACCAGCTGTGATGGTGTTGATGTCGTCGATTAGAGTGAGTTGTCGATGTTTTCTGGTTGTAGATGTTGGTATTGGTGTCCAGGGTTGCGGTATGCGGAAACAAGCTTGAGTGGCGTTTTGTTTATTTGTGTGAATATGGCTCTGGTGTCCATGTGGGTTCAGGTAGTTCTATTGTGTGGTACATGAGCTGTTTTTGAACAAGGATGGCTACTCCTTCGACTACTGGTCGTCGTGGTCCCGTTGGTCTGTCGTATTTATATGTGGTGAAAATGGCGATTTTCAGTAGAATTTCTCGCTTAGTTTTTTTCACCTATTAGTGTTACGTCAGTGTTGAAGATGGTTAAAAGGTATTTAAGTTCTGGATGTCGTTGGTATTCCAGGATGGAATTCTTAGTTCAGTTCAGTTTGTCTTATCCACTTAAAAAGTCAAAAATGTGTGAATCCATCTTGACTAGTAACGTGCTTGTTTTGGCGATGTGGTTATCTGATACAGTGTTTTTGTGTGCTTGACGTTGGCGTTGTAGTTGTACACTGACGACTGGTTCCGGGTTATTTGATCTCTGTGTTCGCGTGATAGTTTGTGACCTGGTTTTCTTTGTGTTGTGGTTTGTGTAGACGTGGGCGTCTCGCTTTCTTCTTAGGAGAATTGCGTGCCGGCTGGCCGATGGATATTGTAGTTAACAAACAGTTATGGTTCGCGGTGTTGGTGTTGGTTTAATTTTCTGAAAGGGATTATCTTTTTGATTGTTTTTATGTTTTCGTTTATAGAAGACTTTGGTGAATCCTTCTTTGTCCACGTTAAAGTTTTTCTTCTGCATTAGATTCGTTGGTAATTTACAAGGTTGTTGGGCATTGGCCGTGACAGATGCGGTTTTTTGTTAAAATCTTTAAAAACTGCGTTGTGGAAATGTATGGGAACTTACGACAGTATTTCCCAGGTATGCGTGGCCTAAAAACCATCAGGTTGGTAATATCTATGTAGAGCCATGTAGATAGGAAAAAGATAGAAGAGTATAGGAAGACCTAGACAAAGCTATATTAGTCAAATTGTTGGAAATTTAGGTTGTGAAGGGTATGTAGAACTTTTTAGATTAGCACGGAATATAAAAGAAGTTAGAACTTGCTTCAAACCAACTTTAAGTAAGGTCGTAAACAAAATGATGATCACATCATTTGCACAAAATTCTCCTTGAAATAGGTGTAAATCTCGTTAAATATTCACAATACTATAATTTGAATTACACTGTATTAAAAACTCAATCCATTAGTAAATATTTTAACAAAACACGTGTCCTAATGTCGACATTTTGTTTTCTTTCGAGGTATTGTGCAATAGTTTAAGTAAGATATACGTAAGTACAAGTCGCCAGCAGTATATTGTTGCGAGCTACTATTAGGCAACCCGTCAAACATACAAGCGCCTCAAGCACTGTATATTCTCCACGGACTGGGAAGCTTCTGGCAATTACTGGAGGATGAGTCATCCTTTTTAATTCACGGTATAAATAAGACCGATTAGGAAATACAGAGTTAGTCTATATCAGAATGTCAAATTTAATTTATATCGTGTAAAGTTAAATAGTTGAGCTTTTGGAAGTCCAAGAGTATACATAAATGTTATATGATGTGCACGTGTCTAATGTACATGCAGCTTGTAGAATACATAAATAGACAAAAGTGTAATAAATGAATTATAGTAGTGTTAGTGTTGTTAATGGACCTATGGTTAAGAAGTTAGTTTAAGAAAATATTAGTGCTTGTAAATTCATTAGTGTGATAGTGCTTCATTGTTAATTGGACTGAAAACATCTATAAATAAGGCATATACTGTTAATTAGACTTGTGAACAGTGAGTAATAAAAACTCTTGTTATTACTTGTTTTAAATTAGTGAAACGCGGTAGTAGTCCGCTACAATATTGTAAAGTGTAGTAAGCGTAAGACTACGGATCCCAAGGTCCTTGGTTCGAACCCCAACACGGCCGACTGCTTGAAAAATGGCCCTCATTCGGATGAGAGGTTAAATGGAGGTCCCGTGTGTTAGTGGTGTCACGCACGTTAAAGATCTCTACCTTGCCAGGAACGGCAAGGGTTTGGCAAAATTCTAAATTTCCAGACAACAAAAACTCGCCTCCTGGCCAATGTAGTACCTTCGGGCGAAGCACTGGAAAATCACATGTAAAGTATATTGTAAAGTGTCAAAATCCATTACTATTTTACAACACGAAATGCACCATTTAAATGCGAAACCGAAGATGTTTTTAGTTTAGATAATAAAACTTATGTTTTTGATTAAGACAATAGCTATACAACAAACATAAAATATACACGACGCAATCGGTTAAAATTTATTATTTTAAAGAAACAGCGAACTTTTAACATTTTTAATTACCAAAACATTAAATATTTATGTTATAGAAACATGTCCATTTGTTGGAGCACCAAATTGTTACACATTACAGCTTTCTCCGTTTGGCGTCAACTATTATGTTAATCCCTGTCGTAATTTATAACGCCCCCAAATTTGATCGCAAATTATTGCCCTCAAACGGCTATATAATATAATATACCAAAGGTATACCTGGCCCAATGGCTGTAGCCAATGCATCCCCCGCTCATCTTCAGGTAGATCAGGTTACGTGAAGTCGGTTTCTTATGTTTGATCCAGATTCTGTCACAAAGTGTCTTAAACCTACACTTATAGGAGACTCCCGGTATTATTAAGGTAATTGGATGGGTATGAGGGAATGCAAAACGTACACTTCGTACTTAACGTTTTTTTTAAAACGCGTCGTTCTTACGAACTCGTTGGTATCCCCAGCATAGAACGTCTCTCGCTGACTAAGCATTCTGACCACACATTACTTTAGGCCTGGAAAATGCGTGCTTAGCAGCACACGTCAATAAATTAGGACTTCTTCACCTCTGCTTTGTGAGAAGTTATAACGCCAAACTTTACACGTACTAACTTAATTTATACATACAATAATAATGGTGCTGAAAATAAAGCTTTCTCCTTTGGATTACAGCATCCCCTAGTTCTAATATTAAAACGAAACCATTGTGAGCCAGAGGTGTAACAAAGTACAGGGCACACTTTTATGTTTAACAAACGTGGGTTTAGCATTTACACGCAAATTTAGAGAAATTTTAAATTTAGGCATATTTCCTACCTTTTTCCCGAAATGTTTTGAAATTTTATACAAATGTCATTTACGTTTGTGACTACTTTGACGTCAAGACGATTTTAAGTATCCAGGTTTTGTAAATCGATGCCAAGGTGATGAATCGATATACTTTCTAACGGTGGATCAAATTCAAAGTCAATTTCTACAGCTCCCCCCCCCCAATCGAAATTTGAACTTTTTCTACGTCATTCGTTTGTACATCGAAGGTGCACAAATGTGCACAGTGAACGAACGTTTGTGCACCTCTCTATACAAAGATACGAAGAAAACAAAAATGGGGAGGCTGTGGAAACGGCAGCCCCCCACACCGAAGAAAATTGGGATTTTTTAATAACCAATCGTTTGTGCATCGTAGGTGCACAAATGTGCACAGTGAGCGAATGTATGTGCACCTCTCTATACAAAGACACAAAGAAAACAAAAATGAAGGTTGTGGAAACGCCCCCCTCCCCAGAAATTTCGGATTTTTTATAGCCAATCATTTGTGCATCGTAGGTGCTTAAATGTGCACGGTATACAAGTGCACAGCTCTATACGGAGATACGAAGAAAATAAAGTGGAGGGGCTGTAGAAACGGCAGCCCCCCACCAAAAAAATTCCTGATTTTTTTATAGCCAATCGTTTGTACATCGTATGTGCACAAATGTGCACAGTATACGAACGTTTGTGCACTTCTTTATTCAGAGATGGAAAGAAAATTAACTGAAAATATCAGAAGTTTCATGTTGATCTCGGAGATCAGAGTATTTTACTTGTATGCCTTCGCATGGTGGATAAAAGGGTATCAAAAGAAGATATATGTTCTTGTTTTCGTGGTTTGAGGCATCCGTCAAAGTTGTAAATTCGATTTACCACGATCAACATTTAATTCTTCAATCGCTATACGTCTCATTACATTTACTACAATAACTTCTGTTTCCGTCCGATTTCTTGTAAACTAATACTAAATATGGACTTGCCTTTCGGCATAGTTAAAATGGGAGTTTCTAAAACAAAACACTTCGAACGCGAGAGTTAGTAGAAACAACCGACAATTGAAAAAAGGCGATTAGTAAGAAGTACTTAAGGTGTGGACGGTAAGCAAACCAAGACGCCCCTCCTCTGTCCGCCCATTCCTTCCTGTCCCATTTTGCATTATCTGTGCACAAAAAAATTTTGTAAGAAAACGTCGTTCATTTGATAGGCGCTGACACTTCGACAGTTCTAGGTCAATTTTTTTATATTATAGTTTGAGAAAGTGTACAAACGCTACGCCATAACGAACAGTTATCCATGAAGAAAAGAAGAAATTTGTTTGGTAAAGAAGTTACCATTCCTACTGTCTCCGGTCTCCGCCAATCGCTTTCCTTTTACCTTAGTGTACGAAAGTACACAAACGTTGAAATTTTTGCAGAATTTTGCACAAATGTGCACAGTGAACCAACGTTTGTGCACTTCTCTCAACAAAGGTACGAAAATATTAAAAGGTGTACTGTAGAAACGGCAGCCTCCTCACCAAAGCAATTCTGAACTTTTTTTATAGGCAGTCGTTTGTGTATTCTAGATGCACAAATGTGCACAGTGTACAAATGTTTGTCCACTTCTACATACTAAAATATGAGAATATTATTTTTGGGTAACCCAAACATAAGCGACGACGTACCACCGATGCAATCCCATATCTAAAAGCCAATCGCTTTCGTATCGTAGGTTGAAAGCAATGTACAACGTGCCAACATTTGTGTACTCTCGCAATCGATGTGAAATACTAACCAATACAGGTGCGTGAAGCTATCCGAATTTTTTTAAATTTTACAAAAAAATTTTGTGGTATAATTAGGCGCCATTTTACGCGGCTAAAACTAAATTTTACGTTCTCTTAGCATTCGAGTTATTTTTATAAAATTTTTTCCGGACAAGTTTACGCAGCCACGCTGTTTTCGTTTTTTTAAAAAAATGTGTGCTATAAATAGGCGCCAATTAGGCGCTATTTTGCGACGTTAAAACAAAATTTTGCGACCACCTGGCAAACAAGTTATATTAAAAAAGATATTGCTCCGGCCAAGTTGAAGCAGCCGCAATTTTACGGAATTTAAAAAAAAAAATTGTGTTATAATTAGGCGCTCATTAGACGACAATTTGCACTATTGAAATAAAATTTTGCGACCTCGTTGCAAGCAAGTTATTTAGAAAACCTCCAGTAGGCGCGGTTCACGCATCTACGGAAAATTTCTTAAATAACTTGTTCCCAATAATTTTTTTAATATAACTTGTTTACTATGTGGGCGCAACTTTTTTTTAACGGCGCAAAATAACGCCTAATTATGCCACAAGAAATTTTTTGAAATTCAAAAAAGTGTGGCTAACTTCACGTACCTAACCAATACTAGCTATGCAGAAATTAATTTGAGTCGCCCACATAAACAGCCACACTTTTCCTACGAGTCATACTCAAGGTTTTTAGTGATTTTTGTTGGCGTGTATTGCACATACATAATTCTGCAAAAATCTCAACGTTTGTGTACTTTCGTACACTAAGGTATGCTACGTACCTAGACGTAGCCAGAAAAAAAGTAAATATCAAGCTAACTACCGAACGCGGAAAGTGGGGTGGGGGGATTCACCTACATACCAAAAAGACCCAAAAAGCAGGTCACCCACGATTATCTATTAATAATAAAAATAAATTAAAATTTCTTGATTCACATGGACAAAGAAAAGTACTAAATTTAAGTTATATTGTAAAGGACAAATTTTATAATGGATCCACGAATTTGGTCTACGTCAACGAACAGTTGGTCTACATAAAGAAAGAACCAATTTAGCCTCCAGCTAAGAGCTAAAAAGAGAATCTGATTAGAATGGGTAAGCGCGGGAAAACTCACCGATACACGCAAGATACCTCCTACTTGTCGAACAAAAAAACGTGCATTGTTGTAAAAAATATTTCAACGCACAAGCTGAAAATCAAATTAAAAATTGGTTTAAATAATACGAGTTCGAACTGCAATCCTCGCGTTATCAAAGCGCAATTAGCCAACTGGAAAACACACTATCAACTAATAATAGGATCCATTCTTTTGGCAAGTCTTTAGGTGGGAAACACAAGAAAAAGTAATTATACGTTATCGGAATGTTTAACAAATTAACGGATACCTAAAACAAGGTATTGACTATTAAACTTATCGAATAAATTTTGTTTCAGAAGGAATAGATTTGAAAGAAATGTTATGATTGCGCATACCATTGTAACGAGGTAAAAATACAGGATGAGGTTTTGAATAGAAACAGAAGCTAGGTGAATGAAAAACGAATTTACACAAAAAGGACGTATTTGAATCTATCGTCGAAAATAAACGTAACAGGTAAAAAGAAAGCGATTTGCGGAGACCGGCGACCGCAGAAATGGTAACTTCTTTACCAAACAAATTTCTTCTCTTCTTTATGGATAATTTTTCGTTAGGGCGTAGCGTTTGTACACTTTTTCAAACTAAAATATAAAAAAATAAATATCGAACTGCCGAAGTGTCAACGCCCATCAAATGAACGACGTTTTCTTATAAAAATTTTGTTGTGGACGGATAATGCATAATGGGACGGCAAGGAATGGACGGACAGAGGAGGGGCGTATTGGTTTGCTTACCGTCCACGCCTTGAGTACTTCTTACTAATCGCCTTTTTTCAATTGTCGGTTGTTTCCACTAACGCTCGCGTTCGAAGTGTTTTGTTTTAGAAACTCCCATTTTAACTATGCCGAAATGCAAGTCCATATTAAGCATTAGTTTACAAGAAATCGGACGAAAACAGAAGTTATTGTAGTAAATTTAATGAGACGTATAACGATTGAAGAATTAAATGTTGATCATGGTAAATGGAATTTACAATTTTGACGGATGCTCCAAACCACGATAACAAGAACATATATCTTTTTTTGATGCCCTTTGGCCACCATACGAAGGCATACAAGTAAAATACTTTGATCTCCAAGATCAACATGAAACTTCTGATATTTTCAGTTAATTTTCTTTCCATCTCTGAATAAAGAAGTGCACAAACGTTCGTATACTGTGCACATTTGTGCACCTACGTACACAAACGATTGGCTATAAACAAATCTGGAATTTCTATGGTGGAGGCTGCCGTTTCTACAGCCCCTCCACTTTATTTTCTTCGTATCTCCGTATGGAGGTGTGCACAAATGTTCCTATACCGTGCATATTTGTGCACCTACGATGCAGCAACGATTAGCTATAAAAAATCCGGAATTTCTTTGGTGGGGGGGGGCTGCTATTTTTACAGCCCTTCCACTCTATTTTCTTCGTCTCTCCGTATAGAGGTGTGCACAAATGTTCGTATACCGTGCACATATGTGCACCTACGATGCAACAACGATTGATTATAAAAAATGGAATTTCTTTGGTGGGGAGGCTGCCGTTTCTACAGTGGGCGGCTCCGTGGCGTAGTGGTATGTGTGTGACTACTACGCCCAAGGTCCCGGGTTCGTATCCCGACACGGTCCGCTTGAAAAATGTTAGGCGCGCATTTTTCACAAAAATACACCCTCGTTCGGATGAAAGGTAAAATGGAGGTCCCGTGTATGAGTGTTGTCACGCACGTTAAAGATCCCTACCTTGCTTGGAACAGCAAGGGTTCGCCAAAATTCCAAATTTTCTAGGTAAAAAAAACTCGCTTCTTGGCCAATGTAGTACCTTCGGGTGGAGCATTGGAAAATCAAATGTAATGCCGTTTCTACAGTCCCTCCACTATATTTTCTTCGTATTTTTGTATAGAGAGGTGCACAAACGTTTGTTCACTGTGCTGTGGAAATTGACCTTCAAATTCATCTGGGACTATATAAATTTCTTCATCAGACAATCTATTGTTATAACGGACAAATTCGGCAACTTTTCCAAGTAGTTAAATTATGCTTTTAATATATGACCTAAACCCGATATTTGACTTTTGAAGTTTCGCGTTTAATCGAAGTGCCTTAAAACTAGATTCTGGTAACAACGCAAATCCTGCGTCTGAATCGGTTTCAAACTGTTGTGCTTTACCTTCAGTAAATCCACTCCCGTAATATTTCTTTGCGCCTTGAAATCTTGTATTCTTATAGATGTCAATAATTTGATTGATTTCAAAGGATTTACAACTCGTGTATCTTCCTGAAGTTGATAGAAACCCGTTTCTGGATGTCCTTTTGCGGTTAGTAGTGTGTGAATGCGTACTTTCTTGACGTGCCCCCTTTTACGACAATCAGACCATTTTAGATTGTCGGTATCGATTCTACATTCTCTCGACAAACGGTTAACTTTCACACAGCGTATGTATAATTAGTCAATGCCAAATTCCTTACAATCGATATACGAACGTGTTCTTGACCCTGGATTTTTTCTCGACGTTCTAGCTTAGATGAATGGTTGATTTTTTTATGTTGGATTTGAATTTGTAGGCGAATGTAAGGACAACTTTTGCTAAGTTTGATACTTCAATCGTTTTTGCTACGGAATCTATTTCTTTATTACTGGAATACAGTAAGAGTTCACATACTGAATTGTAACTAATCCTCTTATAAATTGTGCTCGGGGAAATATATATGCGATATTAACCTTGCAATTACACGTAGAAATAAAATAGCAGGTAATTGTCTCACGCCTTAGTTCAGCAACATATTCTGCAATGAATTGATTTTTAAGTTGATATCTGCATCTGTCAGACAAGAATATTTTCCTTCGGGTCCTCAAAAGATAATCATAATCAAATTCTGCAGGCGCTGCCCATGTTGAGAGGATGTTATATCTAATAGCTTAGTAACATTTGTACCTCATATTTTTATCGTGTATAAACGCATTCATTAACTTTAAGCGCTGCCGGTACATTTAAAATTTTCCTGTTTCGAATTAAAGTTTTCAAACGTTGGCACGAACACAGTGGGACGTTTGATTATGAAGTTGATCCATAATAGTTTGCTAGTTGATTGTTATTGCTGATAAAAACTGTCGAAATTGTTCTTCTTTCATAATTCGTTACGTACAGTTTTGGCCCCAGAAAATCTAACCGGTAATTTATAGAAAACTCGGTGACATACTCCCCCTACATGTGATTTTCCAATGCTCCACCCGAAGGTACTACATTAGTTCACGAACTGCAACCCTTAGCTCTGTCACAAAGTCCCTATCCCAGGGCTGTCCGCAAATATCAGTCCTTTCACCTACATTATGGAACCTCTCCATAAATCCCCTCCTAGACCTAGACATCCCTAATATCTCAACATTTGCCTATGCTGACGACCTTAACTACCTTATACATGGAAACTCCTGGAGATCCTTAAAAAACACTGCCCGCATTCTAATGCAACATTGAATCCTGGCCCCTACTGAATAAACAACCCTTATCACCAGCCAAATCAAAAATCCTCCCATTAAAAGGCCACCTCCAACAAGTCCCTACAATCCATTTATTTAATACACCCCTAAACCTCTTCGAATTAACCAAGTACCTTGGCATCCAAATAGAATCCCGACTCAAAATGCACGCTGACTTATTATATCTACGATCCAAAACAAAATCAATTTTAAACAATATATATATATATATATATATATATATATATATATATATATATATATATAAATATTTTGGATGTGTTCTTGACCTTCTTAAATAGATAATATGGGTATAATAATCTTGGAATTAGGTCATTACTAAATCTTGTTATATTGGAAAAGTTTCACATATAAGTAATAACAAATAAGTAATAACAATGTATTAACACATTGTTTTAGTATTTATAGATAAATTTATTGATTATGGTGTTACCGAAACGCGTCAAATAAAAGACTACCACTACATTTGTTATTACTTATATGTGAAACTTTTCCAATATAACAAGATTTAGTAATGACCTAATTCCAAGATTATTATACCCATATTATATATATATATATATATATATATATATATAAGTAAGAATATATATATATATATATAAGTAAGAAAGTAAGAATCACGCCCACACTTGGGCCAACATAAAATAAAAATAAAAAAAAATTTTTACTTTTGCTTTTTGAACGCCTCTTATATTTCTGCCCACCCTGGCTAGCTCAGCAATCGGCTTCTTCTTGCATACCTACTATCCTAGGCACCTTCCTTTCTCACAAACAGTCAAATGAAATTACCACTCAAATAATGCAACAAAACATCCAACCTTTTTATTTACACATCTTAACAAGTTTCCATTCCTAATAAAATATTTACACCTTGGTACAGACAGTTTGCAAAAACTGTTACCACCTCAATCATTAAATATTTTAAAGTGCTTGATTTTAAAATATTTCAACAAATTCTATTTAATACCAGTAGATGGGCCCCACATGCAACCCTAGTTTGACTTTATTCTGGTCTATTTTGAGCTCATTATAACCCAGTTCCTCTAAATGCTTTTAAACCTTGCATTTTTATTAAAAACAAACTTAAACACCCGTTTACTCCTTACAACAACATTTTATAGCATGAATAAACCTTTATATATCATCAATAAACCTTTTTTAATAATCAGAATTAATTGTCCTGCACATATACCTTTTTAAACGAGTTTTTATGGTAATAAATATACCCCCAATAAGTCGAAACACTCAAACACAAAAAAATATCAACACAAATGTTTATACAAAACAGGAAATTAAGTTTCTTTACTTGCAGTAGCTTTCGTTCCTCGTCACCTCTGAAGATGGGTACCGGAAACCCTCGTCGTTGTGTCCATCTACTTCGATAATGCCTGGATCCAACCATCCAAATCTCTGCTACCACCTCTATTCTTCTACCCAGATATTTGTTTTGTTCAAATGTAACATTCCATACCAAATATACTTCATGGATACAAGTTAAGCTATAGGCTTTGCTTACCCAAGCACCATCTTTTCATTCAATAGAGTCGTTGTAGTAATGGCACCTTTTATCTACACAACAGCACCAACTCGTGCAATATCACTTTTACAACTTTTGCGGTACGTTACTACAGCTTTACATAATTTCAAACAGGATGTTGTATACAACTTTACCGAATACACAATAATTAAACCCGTAAAAGCATAAACTATTATTACGTTGCAAAACTAAGCGCGATCTCAGATCTAAAAGGAAAGAGAGCCCCTCAATATCTTTGTTCGAGTATTTATACGCTTTTCTAAACCTCCATGGAACCTAGTTCCATTGAAACGCTTATTTTTAAAATCACTTCTACAAATTGTGAACGTAACGTCTGAAAAATTTCAAGATCATTATACTGTTACACTGAATTTTGTTTAATCTTTTAACGGACGCGCGCTTCTCCAAACTGCCTAGCCTTAAACCAATGATATAGTTTTCCCTCGTCGCAACGCTTCACCTATTAGCTATCTTTCTCCGTTCTACCCATATTTATTGTCTCATTTAGAAACCCCTCTCAAATACAAAAAATCGATATAGTTGTTAGCCTTCGTATTTACTCGTGTATTTAGACGTGACTTGTAACTAACGCTTTCTTTATACGCTTCTCTGTCTGTCTTACATTATCGATCGTTTATTTCACTCAGTCTTCAAGGCACTTGTTATTTTAGCAGTGTATACATTGACCGTTACAAACAAACTTCTATAGAATTTTGTGCTAACGTATAATCAAGTTCCATGAACTCGACATTTAACCAACAGGTGTTCTTCGAAGCTACCGACCGTTTAAAATAACGATTCTGAGTTTAACCATTCTTGGGATTTGTAAACGAACTTTTGCTTTTATGTAAATGAAAATATTTGCGTTTAAAATTATCGATTTTCTACACGTGCAAGCTCCCTTTTACTTCCATGCGTTTGATTTAAAATTATTATAATTACTTATGCGTATCCTTGAATTTTTATGTACTCAAAAGCTTTTTCTCTTATGCAATTTTAACATTCCAATTTAAAAATAAAAAAATATTTTAATAACTGTCTGTTTTCACTATATAAACTGATTAATTTGACGCGTAAATAATTTGCTCGTATTTCCTATATACACCGTGTTTAAAATTTTATTATCTGGATCTATTTAACCTCTAATTCCACGTCAATATATATATATATATATATATATATATATATTGTTGTGATACTGTGGCAATACCCCTATGCGCCCTGTTTATGAATTAAAAGGTATAAATTTTTAATTTGTCGATTTTTGATTTTTAATATATAATTTTGATTGCGCCGGCTAGCTCAGTTTTTGAATTACGCACTGAGCTTGCAATAATACGACAAACAAAGCATTTAAACCTACCATCTATCTCTCCTTCCTGTTCTAATCTTTAAACCAAAACACCATAAAGCATAAATTATTATAATGTTCTCAAAAATATTTACAACGTATGAAGAGGGTAAAATTCATCAACTGGGATTTTCTTCTAATAATTGAATCAATAAATTTAATAATTATTATAACCAAAGATGATCAAAAAATCAACAAAATCACTAGTATTATTAATTATTAATTGAAGCCTGATGAACGTTCATTTAACCTCATTTATTTAGATAATTTACAACGTATACCCAAAACTAAATCCTGCCGACTCTTCACATAAATTTTTAAAAGTATTTAAATTTGTAATATTTAATTAAATGTTAAATCTTAAGTTATTCCAGTTTAGCAAAGTGCAATGAAATATCCACAAATAAAATAATCAAATAATAATAACCATTCAGATTGGTTAACCTGTCGTTCTTCCACCTAAATCAGTCTCTGGTCCAACCGTTGTGTGCATCCCTCATCTAGCGCCTTAAATATACTAGCGCACTGCATTAAACTCCTTCACCATAAATCAACTCTTTTGTTCCGTTAATAATTGCTTCAGCATTTAGTTAAACTTGTTCCCTTATTTATAGAGACTGAACTCCCGTAATCATTTAAATTTGTCTCCCGTAATTGTTTGGAGCTGTCTCCAGTGATTCTTTAGGGATTGTTTAGAGTCGTTTTTCTATCTAAGGGTAAAACGACAAACCATTAATTTTCCATATTTGGCGGTATTATTTTCCACTTCAAAATTACTTACTTAACGTGGATATTTTAGTTTTCAGAGACGTGAACTATACTGTACTTCATGATAAACTGATTTCAGAGACGTGAACTATACTTTACTTCATGATAAACTGATTTGTTTACAAATCCGGTCATATTTAAATGCACCGTCTATCTATTGACAAGCGCAAAATTTGCTGTTTGTATAAACTAGGTTTTCGGATATTCCATAGTGGTATGGTTGTATATTAACCTCAACAAGTTCCTCTTATCACGTACGATTTCAAGTCAATAGCATTGATCCGCTTGGATTTTCATACTTCTAGATAAGTAAACTGTTGTTTGTTCAAATAAATTTGGTAAATTTTAATTTTTAATAAACATGCTTTGTTTGTTTCCAATAAATCAGGTGTCAATTTTAATTCTCTGGTGACGTAGACGAAATACAATGTATGTATTAAATTATCTGCGTATTCTATCCTACGCATTATTAAACCTGCTTGTATTAATTAGAATTCTTGATGTAATAATGATGCGTTATCCCCGCGTGTCGCGATTCAGCTTGCATTTATGTTATTTAATGGCTTGCGGATTTGTTTTATTCAAAATCTACTAAATATTTTTCATTAACTGAATTAATTACGATTATAATTTATATACAGGGCGTTGTCATTTACTTTCCAGTCTAATCATGGTATTTCTTGTATTCTTCAGAAAACTGTGTCGTTTTCTGAGCCCTTATGTATTTTATGTGGAGTGCGCTTTACTCTTGTTCCTAACTACCCCTAAATGACTCTTTTAACACAGCAATTATATATATATATATATTCTACTGACTCACCCCCCCTTTTTATATATATTACTTTTATTATTTATTTAAATATAAATTATTTATACACTAATTTTGTCGTCGCCCCTATGTTTTAATATTCAATGAATGACTTCTTTATGTTGTGCTTTAGTAAAGTTTGGTTAGTTATCTATTTAAACTGTTTACTATTATTATGCCTCGACTATATGAACTCTTTATCTCAGGGTGTTCACCTACTCACCGTGGGTGCAATCGTGAGTAGATGTGCACTGCCCAACCAAACTGCACACTCTTTTGTTTCACTACTTTTATATGAAATTTTTACTGTATATGCCAAATTTTACTGATCAACGTAGCTTGGTGCCAAATTTATTAATGTATACAATTTCTGACTTTTGTGTGACGTTTTAT
Source organism: Platerodrilus igneus (assembly GCA_036346225.1). Lineage (NCBI taxonomy): Eukaryota > Metazoa > Arthropoda > Insecta > Coleoptera > Lycidae > Platerodrilus > Platerodrilus igneus. Next base: position 3,188,078 of record JARFIW010001436.1, on the reverse strand, counting down.
GATATTGCACGGTACTCACCTGAATTATACTTTGCTGACGCCTTTTTTTTTAATGCTGCTGGCTCACGATCTTAGTCGCCGTATGCGCCTTTACAAGGACTCACAATCACTGTTGAACTTGCGTATCGCCTCCAGGTGTTTTAATACAATTTTGATGACCCAAATCTGAAATGAATAACCCGAATTTTAGAATTTTGACAAACCGTTGTATTTACTTCCCCTGCGTTAATCCTTCCGTGTTCCCTTTGTTTCTGCGTTGAATCTTCCCCTGTAATTGCTGCTCTCCTATTTTCTCTCTTCGTGCTCCAATTAATCCTTCCGCCTTTTCGTAATCAATCCCAAATCTATCCTGCCGTCCTGTTCCAAATCAATCAATGCCCTGCTATAACTTCGATGTCCACTCTATGTCCTACTGTCTTTTATCTATATCCAAATCACTCCCAAAATTATTTATATCGTCGTTACTTCACCGTCGCTTGTATAACCACTCGAATATCCTACTGCCTTTAAACCAATATCGTTCCAAATCCAATTCCAATCTCGTTTCAAATCTAATTAACTACTCGTTGCTTTCCCGTCGCACTATAACCACTCTAAATACTCTTCTTTTATCGTCGCTATTATACCACCGATGCTTCTTGTACCTCTACTTTAATAAATCAGACTATTTAAACTTCAAACACATTTATTTTATTAAAATATATCACAACTTTTACGCAGGTTTGTAAAAACACGTCTTTATACTAATTTTAATCAGAAAAGAATTCCCTTGTTTACTTCACTAGGCAATAAGCACAACAAAACTAGTTTACTTAATTACATTTTAAAAACATAAAATATCCAATAACAATTTGTCCTTTCTTTTGTGTCACAAATACCTTCACTATTGTCTTTATATACATTCCTAAATTCTACCATTGGTCCTAACCACTTCACAATTCTCCAATTATATTTGATATTGCTATTCACTTATAATTTTGAATTTACAATTCGTCCAAAAGTTGATTCTACTTAAATGAAAAGCCAAACTAATTCACACAAGACCTGGATGCTTGGTTGATTGTAGACATCCGTAGACGCATCCGGTTTTCAGACGGCAAATGTACTTTCAATGGCTTATTAAATTTCAACTTAGTATAAAACCTTGAGCACCGTGCATTTTATCAACGTCATCAAGTCATCTTGTTTACCTTTTGGCACATACGTTTCAAACTAAAATGGTAAATACTTTAGCATATGTAAAGTACGGCAAAATATAGTTTTTTGAATTTATGGATCTGATATATGAATCATGTTGTTTGGCATACACCCCTTTTAACACAAATCTACCCTTAGAAGCCTTGTACCCCCCTTTACATTACATTATATATATATATATATATATATATATATATATATTGCTATGCATTGCCCCACGATTGGACGTGTCATTTTTGTTGCTGTGAAATAGCTTTTATAGATTTTAAGCCCCTACGATGGGTGCCATATTTATTTGCTATGCATTGTTCACGTTGGGCGCCATTTTTATTTGTTATGATATCCCCTTTACAAACCCCACGTTGGCTGTTGATTTTTATTTGCTATGAAATATGTCTTACCAGCCTCACCATTTGGCGTACCAATTTTTATTGCTATGCACTTACTTTATTTCCTTTAAGCCTCAATGTTGGGCGTCATTTTTATTGATATGATGTTGCCCTACGATTTAAGCCCCTATGTTATTGCTATGATATCCCCTTTACAAGCCCACGTTGGTCGTTGTTTTTATTTGCTGTGAAAGTTCCCTGTTATGCCCCACGTTTGTGCGTTATATTTGTTTACCACGACTAGCTCACCGAATGCTCGACTTCCTAACAATAAATCTTATTTTACCTTTTAAATGGATTCAAATAAAGCAGTTCAAAATCACACAATATAATAATTGATACTATGTACAATGTTGTGTAACCTCAAAATTTTCCTCCGCATAGAATATTTACATTTACCAAATTTATGCTTTCCTGAAAGTCAGTAAAAATATCTTTTAATTACTTTCAAGTATCTTCGAACGTTCTAAGCTGCTTTCCCTGTTTTCATATTTTCAAATAACCATTTTTGATGACTTACAAATACGTAATGTATAGCAAATATTAAATTTGAAACAGTTTTTAAATAATAAAATGTTTAAAAATCGGTAACTTGGAACGGTCACTGGAGTTCCCTCATAGTGTCTGTGGTCTGCATAACTTGCTGTGTCCGTTCTACTTATTGGCCAGAATAATCCCCTTTTGATTTCTGGTATTTTTTCTTGAATCAACTTTGAATACCCTTTTGATCTCACTTTCAGACGTATTCTTAGATTTGTGTTGAGGCTTAGATCTCGACATGAACATCGACTTGGATATAAACTTAAATAAACTTAGGACATATGACATCAACGAAACTGACATCAACGAAAGTAGCATCAATAACAGCCCTCTCAGCAAAATGGCATCAACAAAAGCCGTCTCAACAAAAGCCCTGTTTTGTTAAATATTAAAAATAAATTTAATTAATTGTTTAACTTACGTCTATTTGTAGATTGGCTTATTTTTCGTCGCACAATTTTTGCACTTTCAAATTTTACCTATTCTGAATTTTAACGTTTCACTAATTAATTTCATCACGTAAATTTCTACTGCATTTGAGCATGGTTTGTGCTTGGTTGAATATGAACGAACACGTTATTCATTTCCTATTGTATTTATAAGCCCTTCCTACCAATCGTTTTCATTGGCGTGTTTATTGGTCAAGGCTTGTACTTTGCCTTATCTCTGGCAGAACTCGGTATTTTCTCAAAATCCCTGACGAATTCTTGGTGACAATGCTTTATCGGTCACATAAGCGTTCTGTATTATATGGTTATTTCTCAGTATTCCCCATTATTACCCACATTCCATCACGTAATTTTATGTTTGTAGTTTATATGTCCAAAATTTATCATATAATGGACCGTCTGGTGTTTATTTGTTTGTTACAAAATGTTGGTTTTATGAACAAATGTATTCTTTCTAGTCAGGTATTTAGTGACGTATTAGAATGCGTTTTCTTATACATGCGTTGATATTTTCGACGTAATTGTTAAATATTCGAAATGCCAATTTATCTATGTTTTCCGGTAATTTATTTTGATGCAATTAGTTGCTTCTAAAACCTTATCTCGTAAACTATACTTAAACATATTATACGACGCACACATTACTATTCTAATTAACTGGTATCGGATTATTAATAAACGAGCTTCTTTCTCATGCACTAGATCAAATATCCTTTATATACAGTGTCCTCGCAATTGACTTTTTGTAGAATAGTCGATTTATTCTTATAATTGATGGAATTATTTGATTTTCTTAAAGTTAAAGTTATTTATATCTATCCTACGACCACTCTATGACTTAATCTACTCTTAAACTATCCTCTTGTCATAGCTATATATATATATATATATACATATATATATATACATATATATATATATATTGCTGTGATATCCCCTTTGAATGCGGGAACTGGGTCCTTTCAACAAAAAAAATTCTAGTCCCACAGATTGGGCGTCATAAACGGCTGTGGTCCTCTTTTCGCCTCGGCTGCTCACCTAAAGCTATAAACCTCCTCATTCATAAAATTAAACAACACATTCCTACCAAAAACATCAACGTTAACTCTATTTACATCAATATTTAGAATACATTAAAATTTCAAAATTAAAACTCAGCATAAATTTCAGTTTTAAAAAGAATTTCAAGATTAATTTTATTATCATTTTAATGTGCATCCAAAATTAAAGTCCTTGTTGGATGCCTAGTAATTAATATAACAATATAAGCAGACCGGAGTCTGAGTATAAAGGAGCATCTACCACCCTTTACGTTAATTAACCAGGTTCGTCTAATTGAGCTCAAAGACATACCCAAATTTTCATCATATTACCGAACATCAAACTAAATACCCTTTTACTTAAACAAGCAAATTTCATCTTAAAATTAAACTTTTATGGTTAGTACAATTTCACTAATGTCCATTTAAAGTAAATCAATTATAAAGTCATTCAATACACACAAAATGTCAAACAAAATAGTATAATTTACCTGAAGGTTACTGTCCTCGTAGCTTCAAAGTATCGTTTCTTTAGTTAATCACACCATTCAACAGGATTATATTTACGGCTTCTGATTCTCTACGCTTTTAAAATTTTCTCCATCACCATTTATTTAAAGTTGTTTCTGGGCTTTTCCGGAACTCATCTGTGTTTATCTGACCCTTGTTTCATGGATCCAGACACGTATTTGAACCATTTAATTATTAACACCCCCGAAAAATAGCAAAGAAATTCATGCGTCTGTCACCAATATACGCCAAAACTGCCTACTTTTGTGTATACATTTGTCGTTGTAAATTTTGCTAATTGGTACAGTGAAACTAAATTTTATTACCTTGTATCTAAGTGCACTGAAGTACATTCATGTTAGCACGTAAATAACAAACTATTTTGAATCACAAAATATACAAGCAAACTTTAAATTATTTAATCAAACTAAAATGCACTGTTTAACATCTTCAATCAAGTCGCGTATGTACGAGCTTTTAACGCATCGAATCGTCAAAAGTCTAAGAGTCTAAGAGGGCTTGTTTATATTCATCTCGGTATATATAGCAAAAAGCCTGTCTGTCGGTCTGTTCCCCAAAACGGGTAATTCTAAAGAATTCCTCATTCTATGTTCCCAGTCTGTCGCTCGCACGTCGTTTTTTACGAATTTTCACTCGCCCCATTTAAATCTCAGAAAATTTCCACACGGAACGCAAGCATGTCCGAGAAAAACTAATTAATTTTGTACAGAAATTGTTGTTCTACCTCTGATATTTGCATCCTATTTTCAACCAATTGTGACCCTCGTGACGTTGCTTAAATCCCGCCTTTTACAATATGTGTCTTTGCTTGACGCATTTTCTCTTTCCTTCTCTAACCTGTTCGTATTGGTGCAAATTGATATTCTTTATTATCGATTATTTTAGTCCACATGGAGTGTGAAATAACCCAGCTTTAGCAATTCTCGTAACTATTATGCGACGTTTTCCCAAGATTCTTTGAAACATTAATTATCTGCAAACTTTACGCCGAATGTGACATTTAAACTACGCAGGTGTTCAAATATAATATTAATTCTCAGAGCCTTATTCCGTGGTATTTTAATCTTGGATTTTCACAAGTTTTTATAGGTATTATATGTTACTAACGGTTTAATTAACTCCAATTAAATTGATTTCTATCCTTTCATTTTTAGCGAATACAACTTAAATATTAATTATTATGTGTACACTTTGTTTAATACCGGTTACTCGAAATAGAGTTAATTAAGATAAATTTTGCACGTAATTTCTCTTTGTTTAGGAATAATTACATTACACGCAGAGCTTTTCAATACTGCTTCTTTTGATATAAAGCGTCTTATAAATAATTTAAATTTCTTATTTTTACTGAAACGACCGAGTTTATTTATGCTTCAAGGTTTTAATAACGCGTATTATTTAATGAAATTCCTTATACACGGTGATTAAAATTATTTGATGTGATTATTTAATTTTCTACCCTGGTCTAAATATGAGTAATATATATATATATATATATATATATATTCATATATATATATATATATATATATATCAATCCTTACCAAAATCTACAGAACTGACTCGTCCCACTCGTAAATTAATCCTTCAGCAAATAATTATACCTATCCTAAGCTATGCAATTGATTCCTGGTACCCGTTAACAACACCCCATTCCTGAAGAAACCTAAATCCAATTATAAGACCTTTTCTATTATTATCTACAAGATCATTCGGAATCTCCCCCACCTCTGCATTATACACTATCCTGAAACAACCACCTTTAAACATCTTGCTCCAATCCAAAGTCCAAATCCGCAACCTTACAAAAGACCAATACAATTACATGACCGCACCCTTTTACCCGCAGAATACGAAACAATGACAAGGACAAACATAATAAACCTAATAAATGATTCACTAACATACACATGGCAAAACCAATGGGACAACGACACCACCGGCAGACACACATACGAGAATTACACACATTCCCGACCATATCTCCTACTCCAACCGATCCACAATTCAATTTGTGACAGTTCACTGCAAATTTCGACAGAAATTACATTCCTTCCGATTAATTCTCTCTCCTTACTGTATCTGCTCTAATCAAAATATTCCTAAAACCCCCCACCACCTAATATACTTATGGCCCAACTCCGTCTCCCACCAAACCTACTTAAAACACGCGATCCCACTAGATCTTTTTGCCCCACTACCTAGTATAAATTTCCTAGTAACAAATTATCTCCTCCAATTTGACCATTTTCTCAACGAAATCCTAATCCCTAAACCTCCCGTACAATAAAATAACTCAAATCTCTTCCAAAATCCATCTTTAAAACTATTACTCTCGAGACTAACATCCCCACCCCCCAACATTACACTACACTACAGATTATCCACCACCAGCTACACCTCAGATCAAACCGGCGATAAGGGCAAAATTTCTATCAGCAAGACCGACCTACATCGGAAAATTGTATATATAGTAAATTTGTTTATGTTTTTATGATTTTGTAAATAAGAATTTATGCATCGATTCGCTAGAACAGGCCTTTGGCCTAGATAAAGTGTCAAACAATAAACGAACAAACAAACAACTACATTAGCCAGGAAGCGAGTTTTTTAATATGGAAAATTTTGAATTTTGCCGAACCCTTGCTGTTCCAAGCAAGGTAGGGATCTTTAGCGTGCGTGACAACACTCACACACGGGACCTCCATTTTACCTCTCATCCGAACGAGGGCATATTTTTGTGAAAAATGCTCGCCTAACATTTTTCAAGTGGACCGTGTCTGGATTCGAACCCGGGACCTTGGGAGTAGGTGGCATACTTCGCTAAAAATCGTGTTTCGGCAAAATACCGAAAACCTGGACTGTACTAACAAAATGCTTGCCGACTAACTTAGTGGGACGGGCGGTGTAAGTGTTAAAACAGACTTTCAGAATGCTATCGGGTATGAAATATGTCTTTATCAAGAAATATCTTGGACGCCAACTTATTCTTGCAGAGTTTCTAGGAAAAAGTCCTAAAAAGAATAACAAGAGAATGCCAAAACCTAAGATCATGAGCGTGATTCTAGCTTAAAATTTATCTAATTGCCTAAACATAAAAACAAAACTTAACCATAAGAACACAACAAAATCTATTTAAAACTGTCAGTTGAAAGGAAGGTTTTTAAAATAAAACTTTAAAAGACCTGAAGTTTCAATCACGCCTTTAGGTAACTGCAAAATAATTTATTACAATAAAACTGTAACTATACTTCTACATTAATTGAAAAAAACCAAATATAAACATGTCTTTACACTATTATGTGTGATTCTTGTTTCTAACTATATAACACACTTACGTTTTCATTACAAATACAGGCTACAGTCTTAAGCAAGTATTAAAAATCTAATATATTGCAAATTTACTTTACTAAAATCTTAATTTACATAGGTACGTTTTATCAGTTCATATAATGAATTTCAAATGTTTATTTAGTTACAAACTCTTTCTCGTATGGTTTCAAATGATTTTGTAAATACCTGATGAACGATTGTTGACTGTAATTAAGACTGACACTATAAAACGCCTCTACGTTGACTTTGAAACCCTTAACATGATCATCCAACATAAAGTTGTCGATCTATGAACCAATGTGCTCCTAAAATTAAAAATAACCAACTTGGTAGGGTATTATTCGAGCATTTGACTAATTTATGTCTTGGATAACCTTTCTTGACAAAGACTGCTAATCTACTAAAGTTGCATGTTGATTGTTGCGGGATCAACAATGTAGACCTGCAGACAGTTTCTAATTTCTGATGTTAAAGGCAAAATAATTTAGCCTTGAATTTAAGAACAGAATGGTTGTTATAGTTTTTTTATTGAGTTTTTTGAAAGGTTGTAATTTGAAATGAAATATAGATTTTTCGGAGTTTGAATTATTAAAAAAAAAACGTCTTTCTGGTAATCAATATTTAGAAAACGCAGTATTACCACGAATTAATGATTCAAGAGTCTATACGGGTAGTATTGATTTCTTGAAACGACATTGATTGTTTGGATGTTAAATACGAAGTGCTCTAAGAAAATAGATCTTCCCTTCCTAAAATGATTCGAAACATATTTGGCAAACTTCGGACAGATGAATTAAGATTGCAAAATGAACGAATAATTTTGTCTGGCATGGAGAAAGTAATTCGAGCATAGGGGAACGAAATCAACATATAAATTGTTGGTTATTTTGCAAAAAGATAAGCCCGTGACCGGTTTCACTGTTCTTGCAGATCATCAGACGGACGCATAACTTTTTGCAAAACATGTCATTTGTTTATTTAATTTTCATCTTGTCTTTTGACTAGCTATTTAAATTTTGTCTGGCAATGCCATCTACACTATCACGTCGGAGACTGGAAACAGTCTTCGATAGTTAGTTGCTTATTCTCGAGTATAGAGGGCGCATGAGAAATATTTGCACTATAGATACACTTTAATTTGTGTATTATTTTAGAACTTAGTTGGTTGTTTTGCAAAAAGATATGCGTCCGTCTGATGATCTGCAAGAACAGTGAACCCGGTCACGGGTTTATCTTTTTGCAAAATAACCAACAATTTATATATTGATTTCGTTCCCCTATGCTCGAATTACTTTCTCCATGCCAGGCAAAATTATTCGTTAATGTTTAATTGGAAACGGATTGGTTTCCGTCGACCAACTTCCTCGATTAGCACTGGGTGTAGTACCTTCTTAGAAGGTCCTCCAGTGCTGGGTAGGTAACAGGTCATTTGTTTATTTAATTTGCAAAATGAAAATACCTTTTGTTGCTTTTTTCTATCTAATCTGTATGTACAATTAACTTACTGATAGCTTAACTAAACCATAAACCGGGACATTTTATTTATTTGAGTCAACATAAATCTGTCTGTAAAGTTTTCATACCCAGCCAGCGAGATCACCGGCTCACCAACGTAATACATTATTAATCAAAACAAATAAATAATGAAACTGTAATAATTTAGAACAAAATTAAAATGATGACATTATCTCTTACCTTTAGAAACTGTCAATACATTTGACAACCTTTAAGTATAAAACATATTTGATACAAAATAATTTTACAGTAGATCAAATGTGTAGTAACTTAAAAATTATATTTCTTAAAAGAAATTGCCTAACCCTATCGTTGGGATTCTTAATTTCTGGTTAAAGTATGCCTTAGTGTTGAAAGGAGAATAGCGTGTACTTTTCGTTTCACATCAAAATAAGTGTTCTTAAGGTTTACTTAAAATTAGTAGCCAAATTTCCTTTCTCAAATATTCTAGGAAATGGTTTCTAACCTAACACTTAATGTAAACGAATGTCAATATTTTCTTCTTAATCCTTGAACAACGATTACATCCTGGGTTTTTAGTGATGGATTATTTTTGTATCAGTATGAATTTTTAAATAATGATTTGAACATTTTGGATATTATGGACAATGGGTTTCTTAGACGGATTAATGAAAGATCCAATTATTTTGATAAAATGGATAAGTTCGGAGAACCATTATTTAAATTGTCCATAAAGGAAAATTATTTTTGTTGTTAAAAAGAGTAACTTTATTTACTTTTTTTCTACCTGTTTTAGATAGAAATTTTTATTGTTTCTGTAAATAGAAAAATCGATGGCGATGTATTTTTCTTGTATATGTGAATCTCCCCACTCTCCGCGTTTGTAGTTAGTCTGGTCTTTTTAATTTCCCATTATGTTTGTTTCGGCGTGCGTTAATCTTATGAATAATGACGCTCCTTCCGTTTACGTCTATGTACGTAGCAAACAGTAGCAACGAAAAATATACGTTGAGTCTATTGCATAATACATATACATAATACGGATTACTGAGTCTGTAATGATAAGCTGCTGCGTGCAACTAGGATAAAAAATCATCATCGGCTAATGCAGAATAATGTGGTTTGGCCAGGATAAAAATCACCGGTCGGTGTAGTGTGGTTAATTAACTTAGCCTGTAGGATAGTACTGGAACTTGAATAACAATTTCAAGGCTGCTATTGGAGATAGTACCTCGGATAAAGATCTATGAGGACTCAATTTCTGGCCGATTCGCAGCGGTTTATCAATACTTTTCCATACGGATTGCAGGAGGGATTATTGTGGTCGGGGAAAAATGAATTACGTTCGTCTGGGATCAAATTTTTTAAACGTCTGGTGACAAGTTCGCAACGGTAACCAGAACTGGGCTTTTAACATCATTGTTATGGCGCTTCCGTTTCACGCTTTAATTTCATTTGCTATTGCTCTGAAGGTTTGAACAAATACTCTACTTAAGGTAGTCAGTTTTAATTAAATTTCATTCATTGAGCGAATGTCTCTCAATATTTGTCGAGATAGAAATTTTATTGCGTTTAAACCCAATGTAGTACCTTCGGGTGGAGTAATGGGGACGTAGCCGTTTAGCGAAGCATACATAATTATAATGAATTTCAAACAGCAGAAGAAACTGCATCGGAGCTGAGCTAATTCCACTTCCTCGCACCAATAACAACCGACTTACAACATCCAGATGTTTGATTTGATTTAATTGGGAAGGGTGACACATGCCACACGCACTTAGGCCTTACTATCGTGGTGTATAGCCACAGGACAGCCTTTGGTGGAAGACCCCAAAGTTTGCCTATGGCACGTTTGCATTGCCAAAACACTTGGTTGGTTTTGGTACTTTTTGCTTGTAGTTGTTTGGCCCAATTTAGCTTCTTGTCAAGTATAATGCCCAGGTACTTGACCTTTTCTGATAGAGGCAGAGAAGTTTGGAAGAGCATTAATAATCTGTTTACCATCACCTTCCTTTTATTGGTAAACAGCACCAGCCCCGTTTTATTGGGGTTGATGGTTACAGGATTCTTGGAACACCATAGCTCCATGGTCCTTAGTGCTGTTTGCATCAAATTACACAGCACTTGTTCAAATTTGCCGATGTATCTAAAAGCAATACAGCCCCTAAAAGGTACTACGAGGAATGGTGCCAACCTCTCCACACCCCACTGTAGTAGGGCGGGGAAGATGTCATCCATTACAAGGGACTTAAACAGTTTGAGAGTTGAGATGACCCATTTAATTTTTCTTTCATCCACTACCTGGTTTGAAAGGTCCCGGTGGCACCATTAGGAGGCGAGCTGGGTTGATGCACTCCGTATGAAGAAACTTGTGATACACTACCTGAAAAGTGAGTATCCATGAGTAACTCAGCTGTTTCTGTGTCGTTGGTGGTGTACATACTATCCACACGTTTCAGGCAGCATGGTTGAGGGCGAGGATCTTTGGACAAAATTCTTTTAATGAAAAAGATTGCATTGGCAGATTCGACTGAGTTACAGAAGGTCTTCCAAGAGTCTCTCTGTAGTCTTATAATTACCATTTTGTATAGTCGTTGGTGGCTTTTATAAGCCTCCCAGTCAGTCATGCTTTTGGTGTTTTTTGTTTTGTTGAACAGTTTGCTTAGGAACTTTTTCAGCTTTTGTAGCTTTTTGCACAACCATGGGTGATGGAGCGAGTATAATCTGTCCTGACCGGGCATGCCTGTTGAAAGGACTCTACGATGGAGTTCTGAAGAGAGACCGAGTATCTCTGTAGCTCTTCTATTGTTTTTGGGTTGTCAGTGCCTTGTAATACCAAAGTCGTTCCTCCAAGCTGTCTAAATAGGTTGAAAAGTTCGAAAAGTGGGTGTCTCATGATTTAAACGATCTGCAGAAATTGTCATGTTTTGAGGTTTGTTCATCTTACAGACCTGTTGGTCGCTTTTGGGTTCCTATATTCTTTACAGATAACTTCTGCTGCCTTTATTTTAAAACTTAACAATCTATGATCTGACAGTGTTGCTGCAAACGTTACCTGCCAGTTCATGATATGTCTTAAAATGCCTGCCGAAGCCAGGGTTAGTCGATGACTGTCTGAAACTGTCACAAACATGGGTTTGCTGCCCCAGTTAAGAATCTCCAGATTTTTACTCGATATGTACTCGAGTAGCACTGTTCCACGAGAGTTTATGTCAAGGCTGCCCCATACCGTATGGTGTGCATTGGAGTCGCATCCGATAATAAGATAAACATCCAGATGTATAAGCAAATCAAATTTTACCTTTCAGAATTGTCAGAATTCTTTATTTCTTTTATATATCTTAGTTATATACGGTTAGGATGGGCCAATGACCCTAGTATAGCCCCTACATTTGATTTTCCAATGCTCCACTCCAAGGTACTACATTGGCCACGAAGTGAGTTTTTTTACCTAGAAAATTTAGAATTTTGTCGAACCCTTGCTGTTCCAAGCAAGGTAGGGATTTTTAACGTGCGTGACAAAACTCGCACACGGGACCTCCATTTTACCTTTTATCCAAACGAAGGCGTATTTTTGTGAAAAATGCTCGCCTAACATTCTTCAAGCGGACCGTGTTGGGATTCGAACTCGGTATCTTGGGCATAGTCACACGCATACCATCTACGCCACGAAGCCGTCTGGGCTAAGTATAACCAAATTTTAATTAACACACGCGCTTGCACACACGCGCACGAACGCACGCATGCACGCACGCACGTACGCATAGACGTCAAAACGCACGTACACACACGGACAATTTCAAGAATGGTTTTCGGAGGAAGATTCAAAATGTGAAGATCAATTAAGGTCTTGAAGTCGAATTTTTGGCAATTACGAATATTTTCCCATGCTGTATTTACGATAAAGTAAAAGAAAAACCATCTGTAACATGATTCTGATACCTTACACTTCCAAAATACAAAAATTTTAGGAAATATAACTTACGAAGGTGGTTCAGTAAGTACTTAGCCTACAAATGGAAAAATGGCGATTCATTTCTTAACATAGTCTCCTTTTAGCTCAATACACTTGATCCAGCGATGCTACAATTTTTTTAACCCATCTGAAAAATACGTTATCTCGAGGTTTGCAAAGAATTCCTTTGTGGCGGTGATGACCTTCTCATTCGACTCAAATTTCTGCCCGGCGAGTGACTTTTTGAAGTTTGGAAACAAAAAGAAGTCGCACTGGGCCAAATCTGGAGAATACGGTGGATGGGGTAGCAGTTCGTAGCCAAATTCGATTAATTTGGCCGTCGCGAGGGCGGTTGCGCTTGTTGTCTGGAGTAAGCAAAAGCGACACCCATCGCGCCGACACCTTTCTCATGCCCAAAATTTCATGCAAGATATGACCCACGCGGTCTTTTGAGATGCTCACTGTTGCAGCTATCTTGCGCATCTTTAATCGACGGTCTGCCAATACGGGCGGCTCCGTGGTGTAGTGGGTATGCATGTTGGTATGCCCGGTTGCAAAACCCGACATGGTCGGTTTAAAAATGTTAGGCGAACATTTTTCACAAAAATACGCCCTCGTTCGGATGAGAGGTAAAATGGAGGTCCGTGTGTGATTGTTGTCACGCACGTTAAAGATCCCTACCTTGCTTGCAACAGCAAGGGTTCGGCAAAATAAAAAATTTCCAGGTAAAAAAAGACTCACTTCCTGGCCAATGTAGTGCCTTCGGGTGGAGCATTGGAAAAATCAAATGTAGGGTCTGCCGATACGAGATCGTGGATTTTTGTCATGTTATCCTCCGTATTGACCGTTTTCGGGCCACCTGAGCGTGGCTCATCAAAAACTGACGTGCGACGACGTTGAAACTCGTTAAACCAATTTTTGACGGTCGCCATCGAAGGAGAAGAGTCTCCGTACACAGCATCCAAGCGCTCTTTGATTTCGCTGCGCAATTCCCCTTCCAAAAACAAGAATCGAATCACCGACTGATATTATTTTTTTCCATTTTTCTAAAATCCGCGGACACGCCCGCTTCTACACGCGGTTAAAACAAAACTACGAGTCTGATTCGGCTGAAATTTCTACAGTAGCCGTCTACGAGAGCGTACTACGCGATAGTACATTTCTTTTACGATAGTAGCGCCATCGGGCGGTAAGGCTAAGTACTTTTCGGATCGCCCTCGTATAATCTGCTAAACTTCTTCCTATAGATGTTACAGAAATTAAGAATTCTCAATGGTCAAAACTAGTTTTTAACAGCAGATAAGACAAAATTATTAAAACATCTTGTTTTTCATTCCGATTAGGTTAATTTGCATAAACATGTACTTGACAATCACTAGTGATAAAACCTACGAAATTTCAATATTTTATTTAAAGTTATTTAGTTCGAGCCAAAGGAAAACGCGTGTAGCTGCTTCGTCTTTTTGACGTCGCTACATACCAATAATTCCAACCATTAAAGCTGTAGTTACGATTGTGGTGTTATTTAATAGTGATTATCTAGTAATCGGAATATTAATTGTAACGATGAACACTAAACAGGTAACTAGAAGATTTCTAATTTTGTTCTTCATTTATAAATTGCTATTGTTGTATTTTTTAAATCACGAATCTCTGGTCTTTATTGGTACTTTAAAAAAATAATGAATTATTGACTAAAGATAATCTCTGTTTGTAAAATATATCAATATGTAATTTATAATGTGTTCTGTGAAGAAATCAAGGCTATTTACTGTGTCAACATGTGACATCAGCATATTTTCTATTACTGTGATGAATTACAGATTCTGTAAACCATTCTTGCTCTCTTCAGTTATTTATTCATTTTTAAATGCTTGGAAATAGTTACATTTAATAAACATTCTCATAGGTTTGAGTTGCGTAAGGAAAAGGCGAAATCGATGTCATAAATTAAATTATTATTGCCAAAGAGTTATGAAAACAAATACTGGTACTTGTTGATTTACCACATCTGGAATAACCATATCTATGTTGCAATTATTTAAGATAAATGACATTAATTATTTATAAATGTTTTGTATTGAGTAGTTGATGTAAGAATGTACATCACGTTATCAATATTATCGTCGCCTGACAAGAGGTGATTGTTACTGGTTCGTACCAGAACAGGCTGAATTCTAAATGTCTTGGTTTTTAAAATGTAAACAAATAAATAGAAAAGAGACTCGTTAAATAAATACTTGAGTTTGATTGGTGGGCTTAGAGTCTTAACTTAAAATATGGTTAAAGATCTGCTCAAAGGCTACTAGATTAGGAACGATAGAGCTCCAAACAGAAATTCAAGGACGAATCGGAAACGTTAAAAGGTTGTTGCACCACATAACTGTGCTGCAACTAACACACTTACCCCCTTAAATGTTTATAATTAGTGAAATTTATGCTAATTTTGTTGTTCTTCATCAGTAGGTTTTCAGTCCTGGACCTGATTAGACGCGTACCATCATTGTTTTCTATTCTGAACTAACCTTCACATTTCCCTGAAATTTGCAGTCTGCATCTATCACAATCTTATCTAGGTCTACATCTACCTCTCTTTTCCTATCTCTGCTTGTAATACATCCCATACCGTTCCCTAAAAATGCCTTAGAACGTATTCTGTCCTTCTATTTCTACTATTTTTTCCCCACAGATATCCTCGTTCCTCTACTATTTCCACAACCTATCTGCTATCAACTCCGTCTGTCCCCACTATCATCCTCATACATCTGAAGCACAGCATTCCAAAAGGCTGCTGACGTTTTTCTGTCTGCCTTTTCTACTGCCAGTATTTCACAGGCATACTGCGCTGTGCTCCACACATATGCCCCCAGCAACTCTCCCCCCGTTTCCATGTTTGTTGTCTTTCATCATAGGCGCTGTTCTTTCTTGTTAGATGCAGTTCGGTCCTCTTCTATTGTTTTACAATTATATATCATGTTTCTCCAACATTCAATGATTGCGGGGGGGGGGGCTCCGTGGCGTTGTGGTATGTGTGTGACTACTACGCCCAAGGTCCCGGGTTCAAATCCCGACACGGTCCGCTTGAAAAATGTTAGGGGAGCATTTTTCACAAAAATACGCCCTCGTTCGGATGAGAGATAAAATGGAGGTCCCGTGTGTGAGTGTTGTCGCGCAAAAGTTCGCCAAAATTCCAAATTTTCCCGGTAAAAAAAATCTCGCTGCCTGGCCAATGTAGTACCTTCGGGTGGAGCATTGGAAAAACACATGTAAGTTTGCGGAGGGGGGTAAGCAGCCTGTAGCTGCAAAGTTCCCCCAGCACTTGCACATTTTTTTAATATATCTTTTCGCACAGTCAACATTAGTCGCAGTTATTTCACAACCAACAACTATAGTTGTTTATATTAATCATCAGATTTATCTGCGCTTATCTTTTCGTCATTAAGTTTTCCGCCTCAAAACTGTTTGGATATGTACCTACACTTATTTATATTCTGAGCTAGCCTACACAGTTCCCTGAAATTCTCACATAGTTGTATACAGCTTGGTTCCCCTTCTATTGTTTTCTAATTCTATGCCCTATTTCACCGAGATTCAGTAAAGGGGGTTAAGCAGCCTGTGGCTGCCAAGATCCTCCAAACACAGACATTTGTCGAACCCTTGCTGTTCCAAGCAAGGTAGGGATCTTTAACGTGCGTGACAACACACACGCGGGATCTCCGTTGTACCTCTCATCCGAACGAGGGTGTATTTTTGTGAAAAACACTCGCCTAACATTTTTCAAGCAGAACGTGTCAGGATTCGAACCCGGGACTTTGGGCGTAGTGGTCACACACATACCACTACGCCACAGAGCCGTCAGTTGATCTAGACTTTACATGTGATTTTCCAATGCTCCACCCGCACGTACTACATTGGCCAGTAGGCGAGTTTTTTTTTACCTGGAAAATTTGGAATTTTTCCGAACCCTTGCTGTTCCAAGCAAGGTAGGAATCTTTAACGTGTGTGACAACACACACACACACACACACGGGACCTCCCTCTTACCTCTCATCCGAACAAGGGTGTATTTTTGTGAATAATGCTCGCCTAACATTTTTCAAGCGGACCGTGTCGGGATTTGAACCAGGGACCTTTGAGTTGATGCAGACCTTACACGTGATTTTCCAATGCTCCATCCGAAGGTACTACATTGGCTAGGAAGCGAGTTTTTTTTAACTGAAAAATTTGGAATTTTGCTGAACCCTTGCTGTTCCAAGCAAGGTAAGGATCTTTAACGTGCGTGACAACACTCACACACGGGACCTCCATTTTACCTCACATCCGAACGAGGGTGTATTTTTGTGAAAAATGCTCACTTAACATTTTTCAAGCAGACCGTGTCGGGATTCGAACCCGGGACTTTGGGCGTAGTGGTCACACACATACCACTACGCCACAGAGCCGTCAGTTGATCTAGACTTTACATGTGATTTTCCAATGCTCCATCCGAAGGTACTACATTGGCCAGGAAGCGAGTTTTTTTTAACTGGAAAATTTGGAATTTTTCCGAACCCTTGCTGTTCCAAGCAAGGTAGGAATCTTTAACGTGCGTGATAACACACACACTGGACCTCCCTTTTACCTCTCATCCGAACGAGGGTGTATTTTTGTGAATAATGCTCGCCTAACATTTTTCAAGCGGACCGTGTCGGGATTTGAACCAGGGACCTTTGAGTTGATGCAGACCTTACATGTGATTTTCCAATGCTCCATCCGAAGGTACTACATTGGCCAGGAAGCGAGTTTTTTTAACTGGAAAATTTGGAATTTTTCCGAACCCTTGCTGTTCCAAGCAAGGTAGGAATCTTTAACGTGCGTGATAACACACACACGGGACCTCCCTTTTACCTCTCATCCGAACGAGGGTGTATTTTTGTGAATAATGCTCGCCTAACATTTTTCAAGCGGACCGTGTCGGGATTTGAACCAGGAACCTTTGAGTTGATGCAGACCTTACATGTGATTTTCCAATGCTCCATCCGAAGGTACTACATTGGCCAGGAAGCGAGTTTTTTTTAACTGGAAAATTTGGAATTTTGCTGAACCCTTGCTGTTCCAAGCAAGGTAGGGATCTTTAACGTGCGTGACAACACTCACACACGGGACCTTCATTTTACCTCACATCCGAACGAAGTAGTATTTCTGTGAAAAATGCTCACCTAACATTTTTCAAGCAGACCGTGTCGGGATTCGAACCCGGGACTTTGGGCGTAGTGGTCACACACATACCACTACGCCACAGAGCCGTCAGTTGATCTAGACTTTACATGTGATTTTCCAATGCTCCACCCGAACGTACTACATTGGCCAGTAAGCGAGTTTTTTTTTACCCGGAAAATTTGGAATTTTGTCAAACCCTTGCTGTTCCAAGCAAGGTAGGAATCTTTAACGTGCGTGATAACACTCACACACGGGACCTCCCTTTTACCTCTCATCCGAACAAGGGTGTATTTTTGTGAATAATGCTCGCCTAACATTTTTCAAGCGGACCGTGTCGGGATTCGAACCAGGAACCTTTGAGTTGATCCAGACCGTGCATTTATATTTCCAATGCTCCACCAGAAGGTACTACATTGAGCAGGAGGCGAGTTTTTGTTGCCTGGAAATTTAGAATTTTGCCGAACCCTTGCTGTTCCAAGCAAGGTAGGGATCTTTAACGTGCGTAACAACACTCACACGCGGGACCTCCGTTTAACCTCTCATCCGAACGAGGGCGTAATTTTTGTGAAAAATGCTCACCTGTCATTTTTCAAGCAGTCGGCCGTGTCGGGATTTGAACCCAGGACCTTGGGATCCGTAGCCTTACGCTTACTACATTGATCCACGGCGACGCCTAGTTGATCCAGACCGTTCATTTACATTTCCAATGCTCCACCTGAAGGTACTACATTGGCCAGGAGGCGAGTTTTTTGTTGCCTGGAAATTTAGAATTTTGCCGAACCCTTGCCGTTTCAGGCAAGGTAGGGATCTTTAATGTGCGTGATAACACTCACACACGGGACCTCCATTTAAGCTCTCATCTGAACGAGGGCGTAATATTTGTGAAAAATGCTCACCTGCCATTTTTCAAGCAGTCGGCCGTGTCGGGATTTGAACCCGGGACCTTGAGATCCGTAGTCTTACGCTTACTACATTGATCCACGGCGACGCCTAGTTGATCCAGACCACCAAATTTATTTTTAAACACCCGAGACATCTTCGAGACATATCAAGGTCCGCTGTTACGCAATGTACCAGGAAGTTTTGCGATGGAGCCTAGAATGAATCACCTTGAATCTTTTTCGTGACTCCAAATCTCGTTTTGCCTGTGTTGTTCTAAAGAGACAACCAATCATAGCTTGGTCCAGATTTCCGTTTATTTTCATTAGCGTAACTGAGTGTTTGTCTCACTGCTTGCCACTCTTCGACATTGCCGACCTTATAACTATCGTAGGGTGCTACCCGCTTATTGTGCACCACTATATTCTTCGTTTTGAGAGCTTACGAATCCGATATACCACGTTGTTATTTCTTTTTACAACTTCGTACTGACCCTCCTAATGTCTTTCTAACTTTGGCGACAGTCCGCGTCTCCATCTGGGTTGTATAGCCATATGTGGATGCCCTTTTAAAAACCAGGCACCTGCGTCTTCATCCGATCACTTGAGATCTGGATATTTTTTCTAACATCAGAATGGACGTCATGCATCTTGCGCTTGTTCTTCTCAACGTAGCGCTTGCCTACGATGTCATTTCCGAGCATACAATCTCAAGACCACATGGTAGACGTATCTCGCGTCTCAGCATAGCACATGCAGGTGTATATCCAGTAATCTCATGAACCGAAGACCGATGGGCCAATAAAAACATGTAAATATTGATCTCAATCTTGGAAAGGTATTTGCCCAAGATCTAGTTCATGCGCTCTACCATACCATTCGATTGGGAGTGCAATGACGTTGTTCAGATCTTTCTCATCCCTAGCAACCGGAGTAACCCTGTCCCAAAATTTCTGCTCTGATCGGTGTGCAACTTTATAGGAACTCCAAAACGACAGAACAGTTTTTCTACCAGCACGTTAGCGACGGTTGCAGTTTCTTGGTTTAGTATAGCATGTACTTCGATCTACTTCGTAAAATAGTTCATGCCTACCGAAGTGTACTTACTCTCGGAGTCAGTCTCAGGGACTGGACCGGCAATGTCGATTGCCTCTTTCTCAAAGGGTTCCTCTAGTTGAATTGCCTCGTTGGAGCTTTACGGTTTGCCAATGGTGCACACAACTGACACTGCGGCACCACTCTTTCACATTGCCCTTGCAGTCTACTCAGTAAAATCTTGCTCTTTTCCATAGTCTTGTTAACGCTGAAATATCTTTCCGAGATCCCATTATACAGATGCTCTTAAACCTCCTACACTCAGGTTTTAGGAACCACCACTTGAAGCGTACTCACGGATCGACTTCCATTTTCCAAGGATCGCATCAACATCCCATTCTCTACTTTCAGGGAATCCAATTGTGCCCAGTACAACTACAGGATGTTAACTCAACGGGCTAATATCCAGCCAGGATGGATGTTCTGCTCTGGCTTTTCAAGTCAGAATGACACCTAGATCTCTATCATTTTCCTGTTTCGTTCGCAATTGTACTGGCTAGCAAACAACAAGATCACACTTTACCCGCGCGACACAGACGACCATTTTCGGAACAGAATCTGTTCAGATAGATTTCTCGCTGTTACGTCGACCCCTTCTATTAATTTCAGCTTATATTCTTTTTTAAGCCGTATACATAGGTTCTGTCCGTGTCTAAATCTGTGGTTCTGACATCGTGGCCCTTTTCCCTTCACCTGCTAGTCACGCAATACCCGTTGAACCATTTCCTCCACGCTCTCTTGACTCCGCTCCCTTCCAAAGCGTCCTGCTTTGCCACAGATTAAATTTCTTACTGGATTTCGAACTCTAAAGCATGAGCCAACGCATCACATGAAGTTTTTGGCCGGGCTAGCCGCAGTGCTTGCTCTATCCCCTCGTCGCATATTTTATCAATGAAGGTCTGCACTGCCAGCAACTCTAGAAAGCTATCCGTTGCTGTTAGGTAGGTTAGTCTCACCAATCGAACAATATTTGCTTCAAACTCTTGCAAATTTTCGTTAGCCTCTTGATAATGATTCTTCACTTGATCATGATACACTTGTTGCAGATGATAGTCGCCGTACCTCATTTCTAGCCTTAAGGCCCCGTAGCTTCTTTGGTCATCGTCTGGTATGGTCTGTCTAATGTTCAGTTCGCATTCCAAGACTTTCTTGAATTCTGAAGCACGCTGTTGTATTACCGACTCTGAGGGCCCTGGTACTTGCACTGTTAGGGAATTAATCTTATCCCCCACTCTCAGTACCCCTTTTTCAATTTTACGCTAGTTTTCTAACAATTTTTCGGAAAATCTCGCTTCAAGTTCATGCGAATCATAAAAAACTTCGTTTCCAACATTTGTAAACCACCTGAAAATTTAGCTTGCAGGTTTTATGCAGATTTTATAATTTCTTTTAAAATGTTTTTTTTTAATTGTGCAACCGTTGTTGCGGTTTTTGTAGCTTCCTGAATAAACTTTTCTCTCAACTGCCTGTATTTTCTTGTATTTTTACGGCAGTCTCGTTCAGTTTTGCGCAAGGTTTGCGGCAGTTCGTTCTTGTTTCTTTGCATTGTCTTCTAGCTTTTTTACTAGACCGGATTTGAAGTCCTTCACAAACAAAAGAATTTCGTTGTCCATTTCTTTGCTTTTGACTGCGAGTGACCGAGATGCAAATAGCAGCCGTTGAAAAATCTTTAATCCAACCGCCGTCACAGCTGAAACGAAAAGTCTATTTGCAATAACAACAGTTCTTTATTTTCAAACTGATTGTACAGGTTTTTTCAAAAACTCGTAGTTACAATGAAATTCTATAAACTCTCAAATTTATTTACTTTCAGCCAATCGCTAACAGTACAAGTATTATTTTTTTCAACTACTTATTACCAAAGCACTACAATTAATTATTCAAGCACTATTCACTAATTTATAAGATCACTAGAGTAATTTATATCAACGGAGTGTCATTTATATCGACAATAATTTATGTCACACATGTACCACGACTTATTTCATATCTCAACTAATAAAATCTTTAAACTAAAACATATCGTAATCAAGGCCTTAATCAGAAATTAAGTTCAATTAAAATTGAACTTCAATATATACAACGGCAATTTATATACATGTTCAAAAACCCTTAGATTATACTAAAATACCAAAAATTATGCAAATTATAATCTAAATAACTCTTAAATGTAATTCAAACTTTTGTACACTCAATCAAGATATCTCATACCGCAGGACCTGTCAATCATCTTTTGTGCTCAAACCCTTTCTTTGCGTTCTAATGTAATTATTCTAGTCACAAGGACCACAATATATGGTCGATTGACACTTCACTTAATGTTTCTTCTAAATTGGTAAAGTGGCTGTCTATGCTCTCCCTTGAAACTGTTGCACGCGCTTGATGATCAGACGCTGACCATAAAAATCTTTGTAACGTTTTAAAACGCTAAGGGCCCAGTATAAGTCTGTTCCTGGTAAGTTGCTTGAAAACATCTTAACTACTCGTTCTTGTTTCTCTAAATAGCATTTCGCCATCATTTGCAAGTCTAATAAGTTTAAAGGAAACCCCCAGTCGACAAATTTTGCTCATCCTGAAAAGACGACGTTCCACTTCTTTTTAGAAAAAACATATTGTCTACCTGGAGTTCTGAAGATTGTTTAGGGTTGCATTTGGAATATTATGCTTTGTAGTGGCTTTTTGAGTGGTAATACTCCCATTTATTATCTTATGCTAAACTTTATCAAGACGTTTGCCTATAGTTCCGGTATTGCGTAATACCAGTTTTTTTTTCTATACGTTCATACCATTGCGACAGCACCGGTTTAACTAAAAAAAAGAAATAATATTATTTGAACTATCGTCACGCGGGGCTACTTTGAAAAAAGGATGAAAGCTATTCCACATACCCAATCAAAATTACCCTCGGCACATTCATCAATTTGTTCGGTAAGTTTAAGATAAAAATCGATTGGTAGAATGTATTTTAACATAATTTAAATGCTACAATTACATGCATAAACTCTCACCTTAGAGATAATTTATACGGCCTTCGCCTTTCAAAGTTATAACAAATATCAAACACGTTGTAAAAGTGTTACTTTCAAATCGTATGAGACACAAAAGATCGGCAAACTTTGCGAGAAGTTTGGGAATGTCATCTCCCACACAAATTCCTTTGTTGTAAGACGTTGTAGATTCGGTAAGTGATGTCAGAATTAATATAATGTGGTCGGAGAATTATGTATGTATCAAAATAACTCCTGATTATAAGTAGCCCTGTCATATAGGGTACGTATGGAATAAAAAATAGTGTCTCAACGAGTCAGCAAGGCCACGTCGTGCGGTTACATCGCCTGTGATCGAAATATATTGTGACGCCTGTACTAAGCATATACAAGGTTAATAGAAAAATATTTCAATATTATTAAATACAATAGCAAAGTAATTTCTACAAATTAAAGGTTAACTAACAATTAAATAAACATTAACCTAAAGAAGTTCAATAATTATTTATCGTAAGAAGGAGTATGATTTATAAAAGCTTTACACACCAAGCTTTTAATTTCAGAAAACTTTTGGACAATATTGTAGCGGGCTACTACTACCGCGTTCCACTAATTTAAAAACAAGTAATAACAAGAGTCTTTATTATTCACTGTTCACAAGTCTAATTAACAGTATATGCCTTATTTGAAGATGTCTTCAGTCCAATTAACAATGAAGCACTATCACACTAATGAATTTACAAGCACTAATATCTTCTTAAACTAACTTCTTAATCATAGGTCCATTAACAACACTAACACAACTATTTATTTATTACACTTTTGTCTATTCGTGTATTCTACAAGCTGCATGTACATTAGACACGTTCACATAATATAACATTTAGTGTTACGTGCCAAATCGGCACTTAAACATTGTTTTAGGTTAATTTGGATGTGCGGAGGTTTTGCGCCACAATTTCAAAGGACTCGGGGCGTGTATTTCCGCTACGTCACAGTGCGTCTGCGCCAGATCGCGCGACGCGAGAGGGTTGGACGAATAACTTCGCGCCGACGTGTAAAAAACAAAAAAGTGCGGAGAAGTTTCCGTTAGACGCTTGAACGTGGCTGTTTTGCCAGAATCTTCAAGGAATGTGGACGTTAGAGGTATCGTATCGTGCCTTATCTTATCTATGTAGATTTCCTTTGCCTAATTATCTTGTTTGTCGTCCTCATACCATGTTTCCCGTCTTTCCCTGCATAGGTAGGTAATTTGCAACCTTGGCGAACCGTACTACATGACCCTAGACGAACCGGATGTCCATGTTCCGCCAACAGCACCGGAGCAGTCCCATCTTTAATTACTCCGGGATGGAGCCCTGATGGACCTTGATAGAGGCCAACTTTAGCTCAATCCCGCAGAATGTTTGGATTTCCGATGTAAGTAGTACAGTGTTTAATTTGTTCACTGATATGAACTTTTGTTTTAAATGTTTAAATTTTTTGATTATTACGCAGTATAATTTGTGCATTGGTGACGTCATTGATAGATGGCCGCGCCAAATCTGTAAAAAGGGTTAGCGCTACCATCCGCCAGCGGCGTCGCGCCCTTTTTTATTTCGCGCTTGCGCGATGTGTTTATCGACTTTTTAACGGCAATTATCGACTTTTTAAATCGTAAGAAATGGCGCCCAACGTGGGGCTCGAAGTTGCAAACGACGATCATTTTGATTATGAGCGGCAGTAATATTCCTACACTCAATCTCGTAAATTAACTCGAGAGATTTTAAATGTGAAATATTCATTTTGAATTTATGTTTGAGACACTATATATATATATATATATATATATATAAGGTATACAATACTGAGTTAAATCAGAAGGTAAAAAACGATATAACTACTTCAAGTCAGTACGATAAGATATTTAAGGGTGAAAACTTGCTATGAAAGCATTCGTACAGAATAATATTCAAATTTTATCACGTTAAGCAACCAAAACACTAAAGAAACACATTTAAAACTATATGCGGGCAAGGTTAATATTTAATAAAGGGATATATCATTGATAAACTACAAAAAGGCACTCCAAATTATAAAATACACGTAGGTAATGTGTTATTTAACCAAGCAACAACCCATAGTTAAACATTTCTTAAAAAGATATAAAAAACCAATTTATTTCGCTTAGTGCTTTAAACACAAGGTTTTCTTGTAAAGATAATTGAAATATTATTAATTAAATAGGTAAATCACTAATGCACTTTTTTATAAACACAAGATAATTTATGTACAGTTTTTCTTTAAAAAAACAAGGGTTATGTTTTAATCTGATATAAATAGATAACTTTCATAATAATTTGTATTTATTCATATATAAATGGTGCACTCACCTGTATAATTTAAAAGCAGGGGGGAGGTATAAATCCTAAAAGCTTGCAATTCTGTCTAGAACAACTAAACACATATTTCAGATAATTTCAGTTATCAAAAGCACGCACACCATATTTAAATTAGAAAACCATTTCACATACAACAGTTGTATATTTCAATGTCAAAATGACCGCCTACATTCAGAACGCCATAGCAACTGATTTTTGACATCTAAAAGAATGTGGGGTGTTTCGAAACACGAACACAAAATTCAAGGTTACAGATATTAAATAATTAATTTTCCAGTGAAAAAGCTAATAAATTACATTAGGGAATACATTATATAGTCATAAAAACAAAGGAAAATTCATAGGTTTACCGTTTCCTCGTTAAAGGCGCCATTTCTTACGATTTAAAAAGTCGATAAATACAGTTAAAAAGTCGATAAATACAGTTAAAATTCAATTCAATTCAATTCATAAATACATCGCGCAAGCGCGATGAATAAAGCGCGCGACGCCGCTGGCGGATGGTAGCGCTAACCCTTTTTACAGATTTGGCGCGGCCATCTATCAATGACGTCACCAATGCACAAATTATACTGCGTAATAATCGGAAAATTTAAACATTTATAACAAAAGTTCATATCAGTGAACAAATTAAACACTGTACTACTTACATCGGAAATCCAAACGTTCTGCGGGATTGAGCTAAAGTTGGCCTTTATCAAGGTCCATCAGGGCTCCATCCCGGAGTAATTAAACATGGGACTGCTACGGTGCTGTTGGCGGAACATGGACATCCGGTTCGTGTAGGGTCGTGTAGTACGGTTCGCCAAGGCTGCAAATTACCTACCTATGCAGGGAAACACGGGAAACATGGTATGAGGACGACAAACAAGATAATTAGGCAAAGGAAATCTACATAGATAAGATAAGGCACGATACGATACCTCTAACGTCCACACTCCTTGAAGATTCTGGCAAGACAGCCACGTTCAAGCGTCTAACGGAAACTTCTCCCCACTTTTTTGTCTTTTACACGAGTTAAGGTTCGGGCCTTTGGAGCTGTGTTTTTAAAAAATAACTTCAAACACTTAACAAAATTTATTTGATTTTAAACAGAAATTATGAATTATGGTGAAATTTGGAATAACTTGTACATAATAACTTTAATAAAAAATACTTAATTGTATTAGTGAGTAGCTTGAACAACGAAGTATGGAGTTCGAAGACTGACTGCCGTGCATTGAGCTCCCGGGCTTTTTATAATAACCTGCCCCTCACACGGCTGTGGGAACTTGCAGATCTCATATCTGCGTTCCTTTTAATTGTACACTTTATTACAATGTAACAACTTATTCTAAGTAATTGCGGTATGTTAACCGCCTGTGACCTGCCACCTGCAGTATCACTGCCCTCAGGGATGCAAAGTTGCATGTCCGTTCAGATGAACTGTCGATAACCTCTCTGGGTTATCCTTGTATTACAATGTTGCAATGAACTTATACTTTATTTAATAATTCCTATTAGATTCAATATTTCAATATATATAGGTAATTGGGGGATACATAACTCACGTCGGCGCGAAGTTATTCGCCCAACTCTCTCGCGTCGCGCGATCTGGCGCAGACGCACTGTGACGTGGCGGAAATACACGCCCCGAGTCTTTTGAAATTGTTGCGCGAAACCTCCGCACATCCAAATTAACCTAAAACAATGGTTAAGTGCCGATTTGGCACGTAACATTAGGTTCTTCCATATCGGTGATAATTTGCTCGGCTTCCTTACGTTTTGCGAAAGGAAGCCGCCTGGGGTGTTGTCTTATCGGTTGCGCGTCTCCAGTATTGATCTTATGTTGCATACCATTCGTCCTTTCTTTCTCACTATCATCCAGTGCAAACACACCTCGATATCGTCCGACCAGTTCTTTAACCTTGCCCAGTTGGTCGCCGTTTAATCCTTGAACGAAGGTATCAACATATCCAGTAATTTCTGTGAGCAATCGTTGGCTGGTTTATCTTTTATGTCGTCCACACAACGTTTAATATGGCATACTAGAATGCAACTTCCCACAATCATGTCTTTCTTCAGGGTCACCGTATGCGGATTAATGTTTAGCACCCTTACTGGTATCATATTTCGAAACTTCACCAGCGTTCTTCCAATCAGTAATCCCTCCTGACCCATTCCCGATTTAGTTGCTTCCATCATGCATATTTGTCCTTCCTGGAGCGTACCATCCGGGCGTCCCATTACTATCATTTCCGCCTTCTCGGGTATTTTCATATCACAAATCATTCGAACTTGCATCGTCTGGTTACTTGTCCCTTGAAATGGAATCTCATCATCATCTATCCGAAGCACATTTTTATTCATGTTTACATGAAACCCATATTCTCTCATAAGATCCATTCCCAAGATCACTTCTTCTGTAATTTCAGCTACCAACACCTGATGATTAATTAGTTTGTCCCCAATTGCCAACGTAACGGCAGTCTCTCCGTGAGTACAAATTTTCTCACCACTTGCCGTTCGAAGACACACCGATGCAGGTAGCACTTTTCCACGACCAACCAAATCTGGTCTCACAATAGTCCTAGTTGCTCCTGTATCCACGAGTAATCGGACAACCCTACCATTAATTCCACCATCGATATAAATGCCGTCCAGACTTCTCATCAACGATGCAGCACTTATGATAATCTCCGGAGCACTACGTTGTGCTGTCGACGTTCGCCCCTTACGTCGACTTTCTTTAGTTTTCCTGCTGCTCAACCGGTTGTTTTGCTAGTTGAGTGCAGCGTCTCTGTATATGACCAACTTCACCGCAGCTCCAGCATCGCAGACGCCATCTCCGCGGTCGTTATCTTTCAGGCGGCTTCGTGGCGTAGTGGTATGTGTGTGACCACTACGCCTAAGGTCCAGAGTTCAAATCCCGACACGGTCCGCTTGAAAAATGTTAGGCGAGCATTTTTCACAAAAATACTCCCTCGTTCGGATGAGAGGTAAAATGGTGGTCCCGTGTGTGAGTGTTGTCACGCACGTTAAAGATCCCTACCTTGCTCGGAACAGCAAGGGTTCGGCAAAATTACAAATTTTCCAGGTAAAAAAAAATCGCTTTCTGGCTAATGTAGTACCTTCTGGTGGAGCATTGGAAAATCATATGTAAGGTCGTTATCTTTCCAGTCTTTACGCCACGCGGTTGATTATTTCATCTATGCTGTTCTGCGCTTGACCAGGTTCCTCTAAGGCAGACCGAACTTTGTGACTCACCTTGTGTGATGTCTGCTTAGCTGCTTTAAATTCAAGCGCATGGGTCAGTGCGTCATCTAACATTTTTGGCCGTGCTAATCTTAGCGCTTGTTGTATTTCACTGTCTTTAACGCCATCCACAAATGTTTGAACAGCCAGTTGTTCGAGGAAACTATCTGGTGCCGTTGGATATGCCAATCTAACTAATCTGGCAATGTCAACTTCGAATTCTTGCAGATTTTCATTTGTTTTTTGCGAGCGGTGCTTAACTTGTGCATGGTAAACTTGTTGAAGGTGAGCGTTTCCATATCTCATTTCAAGCTTCGATGTTAAGAGGCCGTAATCATTTTGCTGGTGATCGGGAATCGTTTGTAAGATGTTAAGAGCTTCCCCCCGTAGGGCCATTATTAAAGAGATAGCCTTCTCTTTGTTGCACCAACTGTTGGCTATTGCAGCAGCTTCAAATTGTTTCAAATATGTGGGCCAAGGCGTTTTACCATCGAATGTGGGTGGTTTTACTTTAAATTTTGACGGTAATGACTCGCTTCCTGCCATGCTTCTTATTTCTGGAATGTTCTGATTTACAACTTGGTTTACTAATTCAAGTGGTCACGTAGTTAGTGAAATCACTTGTTCTTGTAGCCTCATCACATCTTCTTTCATTTTTACCAATTTACTGTCCAACTTTTGCTCAACTGTTTTACCCGCTCTGTAAAATCTTCTTTCAATGCAGTGGAGCTTTCCATTAATCTCTGTTCTAACGTGGCTGTATTTTCACTTAACTTTTATATTTTCTCATCATTTTCACTAAACTTTTTTTCCATTTTGACAGCATTTTCACTTAACTTTTCTTCCATACCGTATTTAAACTCTTTAAGGGTCGATTCCAGTTCAACTGATTTCACTTCCAATTTCTCAGCATTTTGATTTAACTTTTCTTCCATGTCGGATTTAAAATCCTTAAGGAAATTTATTAAAGTTTCTGCGTTCATTTTACTTTGGCTTCTTGTTACAGGCATATACAAACTACTTAAATATCCTTAGACTTGTGTTTTTTTTTCTTTTAAATTAATCACAATATACCCCACACAGGCCTGGCACCAGTGTAGCGGGCTACTACTACCGCGTTCCACTAATTTAAAAAAAAGTAATAACAAGAGTTTTTATTAATCACTGTTCACAAGTCTATTTAACAGTATATCCCTTATTTATAGATGTTTTCAGTCCAATTAACAATGAAGCACTAACTAACTTCTTAAACTAACTTCTTAACCATAGGTCCATTAACTATTTATTTATTACACTTTTGTCTATTTATGTATTCTACAAGCTGCATGTACATTAGACACGTTCACATAATATAACATTTATGTTTACTTTTGGATTTTCAAAAGCTCAACTATTTAACTTTACACGATATAATTTATATTCGACATTCTGATATAGACTAAACTCTTAAATTTATTAGCGGTCTTTTATATACCCTGAATTAAAAGTATGACTCACTCTCCAGTATAATCCTAGAAAATTCTAGGCTTCTGTAGTATATACATTAGTTACGGAGCTTGTGTGTGTGACGGGTTGCCTAATAGTAGCCCGCAACAATATGAATATTTAATGCATTCAGTATTTCTGACCTAGTAGATATCAACATCAGGTTAACTAAACGTTCTTGAAGCATTGGTGGTTCTTGATAAAGCTAAGTTTAGAGAACGATCTGTCAGCTGAAGCTCTGAATCAGGTCATCATCATTTTGTTTTCGACCTTACCTAAGGTCGGTTTGACGCAGCTTTAACTTCTTTTCTATTCTATGCTAATTAAAAAGTTCTACATACCCTTCACAACCTAAATTTCTAATAATTTGACTAATAAAGCTTTGTCTAGGTCTTCCTACTTTATTATTTTTTGGTAGTCTATAATCTAAGACCTTACTAAATAGTCCCTCATGTCTTAACTGGTGCCCTATCATTCTATCTCTTCTGACCTTTAATTGTTTCCACATACAGGGTTCCTCACCTATCCTTCTATAAACTTCCTCATTTGTTACTCTATCTCTCCAACTAATCTTTAACATTCTCCTATAACACCAAGTTTCAAAAGCTTCTATCTTTTTCTTATCTACCTCTTTAATTGTCCAAGTCTCACTACCGTATAATAGAACGCTCCATACGTACGACTTTAAGAAACTTTTTCTATTATCTAAACTAATACTACTAAGCTATTAATAAGCCTTTCTTTTTTAAAAACATTATTCTAGCTTGAGCTATTCTAGCTACTATATTCCTTCTGCTACGTCCGTCCTTTGTAATTATGCTACCTAAATAGCAAAATTCATTTACCTCTTCTAACTCGGTATTACCTATTTTTAATTTTGGTTTAGAACTACGCTGTAACTCACTTGTCATTATCTTTGTCTTTCTCTGCTTGTAATATATCCCGTACTATTCCCCAGAAATTCCTTAGAACGTATCGTGTCCTTCTATTTCTTATTTTTTTCGTTTTCCACAGATATCTTTATTTCCCTGCTATTTCTACAACCTATTTGTTATTAACTCTATCTATTCATGCTACCATCCTCATACATCTGAAGCGCAACATTCCAGAAGACTTCAATCTCTTTTTGTCTGCTTTTCCTACTGCTTCTATTTCATAGATGTACTGTGCTGTGCTTCACACTATGCTTTGAACAGTTTTCTTGTTGTATCTACGTTTGTTGTCTTTGAACATAGCTGCGATTTTTTCTTGTTTGATGCAGTTATATACCCTATTTCCCCGATATTCAGTGGTATGTGAAGGAGGGTAAGCAGCCTTTGGCTGCCAAGTTTCCCCGGCACTTGAACCTGTGTCGAATTAATAGTTTTCCAGTTTATCATTTCGCACAATCAACATTATTTGAAAATATTTCACAACCAATACCTGTAGTTGTTTATAATAATCATCAGATTTAAGAGCACTTATTTTTTCGTCTTGGGTTTTACGTCTTGAAACTGGTTGGACTTGTACCTCAGCTTATTTATGTTCTGAGCTAGCCTACACAGTTCCCTCACAACAGCTTATATATAGCTCGAGTTCCTTCTATTGTTTTCTGATTATATGCCCTATTTCACCGACATTCAGTGGTGTATGAAAGGGGTTAAGCAGCCGATGGCTGCCAAGGATTCCCTAATACTTAGTCATTTGTTGTATTAGTAGTTTTCCCGTAAATCCTTTCACATATTTAACATTAGTTGAGATTATTGCAAAACCAATATCTGTAATTGTTTATAATAATCACCATGTTTAAGTACAGGGTTTATTTTTGTCATTAGTTTTTCCATCTTACGACTGGTTGGAAGCGTACCTCCATTGATTTCTATTCTGAGCTAGCCTACACATTTCCCTGAAATTCTCACAGCCTACATTTTTCACTATCTGTGTGCAGTAGTTTAACCTAGGTCTACCTCTACTTCTTTTTTTTCTTATCTCAGCTTCTAATATACTCCGCACTATTCCCTCATATCTTAGTATGTGGCCTATCATCCTATCTTTCCTACTTTTTACGTTTTCCACAGAGTTCTTTCTTTTCTACCATTTCTAGTAGCTTTTTGTTCTTAACTTTGTGTGTCCAAGATATCTTCATCATACGTCTGTAGCACCACATTTCATAAGCGTCTGTCTACCTTTTTCTTGTCTGCTTCTCCTACTGTCCAGGCTTTACAGCCATACAGTGCTATGCTCCACACATATGTTTTAAGCAATCTTTTCTTTGTTTCTATGTTTGTGGTCTTTAAGCACAGTAGTTGCTTTTTCTTGTTAAATGTAACACGACCTTATGCTAATCTTTGTCCTATATCTTTTGTGCTTTTTCCATCTTGTGTTATTTGACTTCCTAAGTAACAGACATCCTTAACCTCTTGTAAGTTCTCGTTACCTATTTGTATTATTGTTTTTGATTTATTTTCCGCTCTTTTGCATATTAGAACCTTTTGTTAATTTTCATACCATATCTCTCCATTAGAACTGTTTCCATTTCATTAAGAGCAGCATCTAACTCTTCTTTGCTAGTTGCTAATACCGCTATATCATCTGCAAATCTAAGCGTATCAATTTTTGTCCCTGCATATTAATTCCAAATGTTTTCCTGCATTTGACAGTATTCATTGCCTCTTCTATGTACAAGTTAAAAATTAATGGGGATAAGGCACATTCCTGTCTCACCCATTTCCTAATATTTATTTCTCTACTTTCTTGCTCTAATTCTATTATCGCTGTTTGCTCTTTGTATAAGCAATGTACTATCCGTCTATCCCTAAAACTCATTCCAATCTTTTTGAGTTTTCGAACATTTTTTTTCCGTTTTATATTGTCGAATGCTTTTACCAGATCTACAAACCCTATATACACGCTTTCCACTTTTTCTATTGTTTTCTCCATTATCACCCTCAGAGCTAAAATAACCTCCCGTGTTCCCCTGTTTCCCCTAAACCCAAATTGATCTTCTCCCAGTATTTCTTCAGCTCGTTTTTCCATTCGTCTTTGTACAATTCTGGTTAATATTTTTGAAACGTGTGCTGTCAAGCTTATTGTTCGAAAATTTTCACATTTATCCGCGCATCTTTTTTTGGTATAGTGACTATGATGTTATGTTTGAAATCTTTGGGTATCTCGCCTGTCTCATACATATAGCTTACAAGTTGGAAGAGGCGTTCTGTTACTGCTTGTTCAGCGGCTTTTAGAGTTTCTGCTTGCACCTTATCTGTACCCGGCGCCTTACTATTTTTCAGACTCTTTAATGCTAATTCAAACTCATCTCTAAGTATAGGATATCCCAGGTCATCATTTTCAACGTCTGATTCCTGTTCTAATGCTGTTAGTTCCTCTGCTGCATATAAATTCCTATATATTCCTGCCATATAGCTACTTTCTCTACATTTTCTATAATGACGTTTCCTCCCGCGTCCTTTATAGTTTTGCCATATGGTTTTATATCCCTAATATTCATTCTAATTAATTTGTAGGCTTCGTCTGTATTTCCTATTTCCATCTTCGTTTGTACCTCTTTCCACTTTTCATCAATCCATTATTCTTTAGCTTTCTTGCATTTGCGAATAATTTCCCATTTTATGGTTTCGTATCTTTGTTTTCCTGTTTCATCTGATCTATTTTTTATTTTCGTCTTTCTTCTGTTAAATTCAGGATATCCTTTGTTATCCATGCTTTCTTGTTTTCTTTTTGTGTATCAGAAATTTTCCCGATATCTTTCAGCAATTCATTTTACTTTTTTTCAAATCTTTCGTAGATATCTTTATCTATTAGCTTCTCAAAGTCAAAGTGCTTGTTTCCGTTCCTCTTTTTCAGATTTTTAAATTTAAGTACGGTCTTCATAATTACGATGTTGTGGTCAGTGTATATATCTGCTTCGGGATAGCTTCTACAGTCTTTTACTTGATTTCTAAACCGTTGTCTAACAATAATGTAATCTATTTGATATCTTTCTATATCTCCTGGCATCTTCCACGTGTATCGTCTTCTAGCATGATGTTGAAATAATGTATTTGTGATGGTTAAGTTTTTCTCGTTGCAAAATTCTACCAGCCTATTTCCTCTGTCATTTCTCGTGTTTAAGTCAAATAAACCTACTATCGCTCCTTCCCTACCCTCACCTACCACGGCCTTAAAATCCCCCGTAATTATTAAATTTTCATGTCCTTTTACGTATCTTAGTATGTCTTCGATATCTTTGTACATCGCTTCTACCTCTTTCTCACTGTAGCTAGAGGTGGACATGTATACCTGTATTATTACTGTATTTACCGGTTTAGATTCAAATCTAACCATGAGTACTCTTTCGTTCTTTTGTAAGTAGATTTCTACACGTCGTCCTATCTTTTTTCGCTTAACTATCCCCACACCCGAATTTCCTTCCTCTGATCTTGTATGAATTACCCTGAAGTCTCCACTTCAAAAATCTTCCGCCTCTGGCCAGCGAACTTCGCTGATTCCTACTATGTCTAGTGTTAAGCTATCCATTTCGAGTTTCAGGTTCTCTAGCTTACCTACTTGTTTCATACTTCTGACATTCCACGCTCCGAATCTCAGAATGTTTACGGATCTTTTTTTATGCTTTCGGATCACATCCTCCGAAGTAGTCCCCTCCCGGAAATCCGAGTGGGGGACTATTTTACCTTCGGAATTTTTACCCCAGAGGATGCCATCATGTTTAGTACAATTTCAGTACGCAGTGTACTTGGGAGGTAATGTGGTGGTTTCCCGTTGCCTTTCACATCGCAGTAGTGTGTCTTAGAATGTCATACCGACCCCTATGGTCTCTGCCAATCTAAGTACCGAAAGAGCCGCTGCCTTTTTTCGGGGACCGGTCTTAGTCTGGTTCCTCACTAAAGACCCTACTACTTTGGTTAAACCTGTAGTTTGGCTCTTTAGATCACTGGAAAGCGCAAGCCATTCCACCGTTCTATTAATCTAGAACATCTTCATGGTGCATGTCCATACAAATGGATCAAACCTAATTTGGTTAAACCTATAGTTCGGCTCTTTAGCTCATTAAAACGTGCAAGCCATTCTACCTGTTCTATTATTTTAGAACGTCGTCAAGGTACAGGTTCGTTCAGAATGGTACCTAACTTTACTCTAATCAAAAGAATAACCAATAAATGGGTCATTTGCATGAAAAAAAAGACATTCAAAGCAAACAGTGCCGTACTTAACCTGGGCGATTGGGGAAAGAGCACGGCAGAGAAAACCTCAAACTGCCCTCACACTTCCAACTGCATTTGGCACCTATCGACAAGGATAGGTACAGTACCCAGATTACCAACACTGAAATTGACGGGATGTCAACTGATACCTAGACATACCACACATGACAACTGAAGAAACGTCAGTGTAAACCAGCTAGTCTTTTCTGATAGGTCAATATTACTCAGCTAAAGTTGAAGAGGAGGGACACCAGGAAGATGACCTGTATCTTGACTACCAATGTTCCTCCCCGCGCGGAAATAAAATGTTAGTAATATTCAACAAGGCTCCAACACACGCGCCCACACACATACATTAACAGTTTCCAGCCCGTGTTACAAAACATTTCACAAAGGCTAGCCGACTTCTTATTTTTTGCAAGAGTACAACTACAAGTACATTGACGGGACAACATGAATCGCTGAAATGAACTTATGGTATGATTGCGCATAGTTAAAAAGACGCTTATTATTGAATAGACTATCTTCAACATAGTCATAAATACAAACGCGAAAGGCACGAGAAGGTCGATCATACCAGAGGTTCAATTTAATTACATTACAACAATTATCACAAACGTTAAATACTAGTTAATTATATAGAAACATCGGCTAGATAATAGGACAAACAAAACCGAGATATGAGCGGTGCAGTGGAATATGTGGTTAATATGCTGAAATAAAACAGTTATACACATAAAATGAAAATGTCAAATGCATCACAAATATCAAACCTTATAAAACATGCACAAAAACAAGCCCAGATTCGGGCGCTAAATGTTTATATAATTGCATGTTAATTAAATATATGAAATCTAGTAAGCAAACGTTAAAAATTATTCATTATGATTGCATCGGTTAAAACATACTTTTTAAAAATAAAACACATCGTGTCATTACAAATTACAAACAAAAAATATACACAACTTTGTGGTTAATTCAATTTCTATCTTAAAAACCAAAACAAATATATAATAGAAATATAATGCTGTTCATATCCAAGCTTGCCCAATAATTTGATTTAATATGATTTCAGTATTTATCATTTAATTGTCGTAAAATTACAATAATACTACCTCTGCTATTGATCCTACAATAAGTGGGACGCAATTGTAGTTCCAACTCCGCATTAAATACAAAATCAACATTATTTCAGATAAATATTAGTTTTAGGTTGTTAAACCAAACTACACACCTTTAGACATAAAATATATTCAATAAAAATCGTAAATACACGAAAAGTACATATTACACCTGATAAGTAAAGCAACTGGCAAATTCCGAGACATAAACAACAGGTAATCATAAAAATATTTCCTTCAATGTTTACATAAATAACGGCTTTACAGTAAATACCAAAATCATATTCAAAACAAAGCTGGAATCACAACATGTAATCAGATTACCATAAATAACCACCACATTATAAACTTAAAAACATTACCTTTAATTAATCGCTAAGCAAAGCTTTTCGACCTGCCATTTTGAAACCTACAAACAAAGTCCTTTACAGGGGGTAGTCACTCTATAGGCGGTTTTAAAATAAAGTTTTTGGCGCCACCAGCCGCATTGAAACTAAGTAAAAATTGAAAATTTTACAGATATCTGTAACTGTCAATCAAAGTGAGCTGCGCGCGCTGCGCGTCTCACAAAATGAGAATGACCACACCGACCAATATTTGTTTCAATTTCAATTCCGTATTTATTTTTGGTACAGTAGCAGTAACTTCAGGCAAAAACTATTATAAAGTCACAGTTTAGAAAGTGCGCAGTTTTCAATTGCATCTCTAGTATTATTGGTCTGTGGTCCTTTAACCCTGTCGACTCGATCGATCGTCTTTACTCATGCGCCCCATATATTATAAATTCTGACATAAAAGAATGCGTTCAGAAATCTGGAAGTGGTTACCGAACTATTCTAACAAATACCTTCAAATATCGAAATGTACACTGTAATATTTGTAATAACCATCAACCAATGAGAAAATCGACTTAGAAACTCTACAATAACTACAACAGTTTTTAACTTGGTTTCTAAATCTTAGTTTAACTAAAATATAATCTATTTGGTATCTAGCCCTGTCACCTAGCGCTTTCCAGGTATATCTTCTTCTAACATGTTCGAATAGGGTGTTTACGGTTACTAATCTATGTTCCTGCCAAAATGCTACTAACCTAAAAAGCTTAAAAATTTCTGCTTCGCAATGAAGTTTACTATGGCTGCTCAGCTGTTTTCTGAAATTCAACTAACTACAAAAAAAATAGCTGCTACGGTAAATCACATACATTTATTACATACTCAACGAAAAATATACGCCATATCACAAGTAAACTCCTCATTTACACTTTATTTATACATTATACATAATACATTTCGAGATCAATAATTCCCCAGATTAATTATTTCCAATTGATTATCCGAGAAAGTAACAGGACTTTACTACATGTTTTACACTAACCTTCTGGTAAAACCTTAACCTCTCGTGCTACTTTTTAGGGATGGACACGAACCGAACAGGTTCGAGGTTCGGTTCGATTTTTCGAACCGAACCGAACCGAACCGGACATTTTATTTTCGAACCGAACCTCGAACCGGACCGGCAAATTATTCTAACTGAACCGAACCTAGCTCATGGTTCGGTTCGGTTCGAAAGGTTCGATTTTTTAAATTGAAATTTAGTTTAAAAATTTAATTTTCACTAAAAACATATCAATCTTAATTTCTCCCAAATGCACATTTTAAAAATCTCTAGTCGCAAGCATGTAAGAAATAGAACGATTTTCTAATGTACATGGTCATCGAGTTTTAAGCCAATAGGTAAAAATGTAATAGGTATTAGTGTTACATATTTAATAAATTTTGTCATCGAGGCACGTTTGTGGATCAAAAAATTCTAGATTAGTTCGATTTGTTTAATGCTCCTTATTTCAAATTGTTGTTTATTTATAACTAGTATTAGATATTAAAGAAACTCGAAATGATTTTGAAATTTTGGTTTTAAAACCATCTTAAACATATACAAGCCGAGGTCACGGTCTAGAGACTACAGAAGTTTTCAGAGTAAACGAAACAATTTAATTCTTAATTAAGTATGTATTACTGATCCATCATTTTGAATTTTTTACTTTTGCATGAAAACCAGCTCTCTATTAGTATTAAAAAATGTGACCTTGTAGCAAAAACTAATCTCCTTTTCTTTTGTACATAACCGCTCAACAAATGGTGTTACAAAACGCATAGTATAGTCAAAATCAGGAAAGAATGAATGCACGTCATCAACCGTATTCGTATGCATCAAGATTAATCAATTGACTGTTTAATAAAGATTTCAAGAAATATTCCCATTGGAGGAATAACTAGTATCCGGTTCTGTTTAACATTTTCGATAGTACAATGAACAACGTTGCCAATACCACTTTATTCTCGTAACAATCTGTTCTCTTATTTACTTTATAATTAGTTGAGGTCAAACATGTGTTAAAAAACCGCACAAATCATCTTAAAGACTTCATTAATATAAGTGTAATATAGTTAGGACATGCGACAGTTTACTGTTCCCATTCTTTACCTATCATAAACTCCACGGCGTAAGTCGTTACTAAGCTACTTTGCTCGAAACACGTGCTACTTGTATTCTTTCTTTCTCTTACATGTTAAATACGCCGATTGTATATGCAGAAGCATATCTTGGATTGAATCAGAAATTAATGACGTGCATTTATTCTTTCCTGATTTCGACTATACCATAGTATTTACTGTTTATTTAGTGTAGCTATTACCACCAACGTCTTTAGAAGTAGCCGATACTCCAGAAGAATGACCCCGAACTTTCTCTCAAAACCAAGGGTTGAAGTTTATGACTCATAACGGCATAAACTTTTCAATCGATGCCGACCTAAAATAACACAGTATAATGCAAAGAATAAGCAGACCTAAGTCCCGTGCCATAAATACTGTTATATTTTACAGTATTGCCCGAAATAAACAGTACTGAAATTGTAATTGTTTTGTATATTTAAAAAATACATCTTATTGACACTTTATTATATGTTCTAAATGTGCACCTCCTCGTTCGAGACAGACTTCATAACGATGTTCTAAGTTTCTGGTCATGTTATTGAATAAGGGTTGTCTCAGGGCTGCGAAGAAGACTCTAACGGCATCCTTTAATTCATCGATGGTTTGTGGTGCCCGTTTGAAAACGGCATTTTTAGCCATGCCCCAAATGTATGCGTCTGGAGGTGTGAGGTCTGGAGAATGTGAAGGATAAGGGAAGTCAGTAAATCGTGATATGAATTTGCTTGGAAAATGTTCTCGAAGAAATTGACGAATTGCGGCAGCAGTATGGCAAGTTGCCCCGTCCTGCTGAAAAATTGGTTTTGAAATGCCAAGTTACGTGCACGACAGAATTGACGTAGATCAGGGATAAATCGTGTTAAAATTTGTCTGTACCTCTGTTGATTAAGTGTGACTTGCCTACCATTCTCTTCGATAAAGTACGGACCAATGATTCCGTGTCCGGAAACAGCACACCAGACACTCACTTTTTCACTATGTAAAGGAACTTCTTGAACCTCATCGGGTCTGGCAAAGTCCAGAAATCGATTTGTGCGACGATTCACATAGCCTGACAAGTGAAAATGTGCTTCGTCTGAAAACCAAACATTTTTCAAAAATTCAGGAATTTCATACTGTAACGCGAGAATTCTGGCGCAATATTCCACTCTACTGCGATAATCCGAGGATGTAGTTGTTGATGTACCTGAATCACATACGAAAATGTACCCAGCTCCTTCAGGATTCTTTGAAAGGAAGTTCTTTTAAATCAAGTTGTAACGCTGTCCTTGCCTGGCTGACTTTCGGATTTTCTAAGATTTGCTCAAAACACGTTCATGGTTATTGTTGTTGTTAACTGTCCTGGGACGCCCTGAGTTTCCTTTTCGTTGGCACAATACACTACCTGTATTTCTAAACTTTTCAATAACCTTCAAAATTACAGCATTACTTGGAGAACGTTTATTAAACCTTTGTGTGAATTGATCAGACACGTATAGCAAACTTGCACCATTACGTCGGCCGATTCCGTATGAACGAAAATAATGCTCTACCAGAAACACTTTCTCCTCTGTACTTAACACCATTTTTAACAATTAGGCCCTACTAATTACTTGTTTGAGGTTTACTTGACAGGTCTATACTAGCTAACTTGAGTGTGACAGCGCACGCATAAAAACACCGCCAACTTAGTTTCAGTACTGTTTATTTCGGGCAATACTGTATTATGAAAAACAAAAACGCGGTTTGAGGTAGATTTACGTTTCTTTACGAGAACCATCTGATATTGTCTTTTAAAAAAAATAAAGATAAACTGACAAACAGCTTTTTGTTTGTACTGTATAAGAAATCAGCAACACCTTATTTATTGTCTTGATACTTTTTTATACTAACTAAAACTAAAATAAAAGTAATCTCAAAGACCTGTGACATGTTCTTGTACGGTAAAATGACATTAGTAAAAATTATCAATTATTAACACATTCTAAATTTTAGAGGTGGCTTTCACTACTAACCTAATTGTAATTACGTTTTGTTAAAGATAGT
This sequence comes from Platerodrilus igneus, assembly GCA_036346225.1. Lineage (NCBI taxonomy): Eukaryota > Metazoa > Arthropoda > Insecta > Coleoptera > Lycidae > Platerodrilus > Platerodrilus igneus. Next base: position 3,147,067 of record JARFIW010001436.1, on the reverse strand, counting down.
ACGTATTGAAAAATCAAACCCGGACAAATAGTATAAATATGATTTCTGCTACTAAAATCTAAAGCAAATTAATGTTGGGTTTATTTGAAAGTAGCAATTACTAAATACAAAAACTACATTAAATATTTAAATTGTTGTAGTGAACGCACTAGTTGTTATAAATATCAAAATGTCGAACTGGTTCGGTTCGGTTCGAGGTTCGGTTCGTTGTTTTCGAACCGAACCGAACCGAACCGGAATATATTTTTTCGAACCGAACCTCGAACCGAACCGGACTAAGAAGTTTTCGAACCGAACCGAACCTAGCGCAAGGTTCGGTTCGGTTCGGTTTGAATTCATCACTATACTTTTTGCACATCAAACAGCAAGAAGTCCTTTTTACTTTGTAAAAAAAACAAATATTACTAATATCATATACCCATTTTTAACATAAATTCCTACATAAAAATACAGTAAAATAATACAACAAAAAAAGTTCAATTTGTAACTCTTTCCAAGTTTGTCCTTTTTGTTCATAAATTATCCCCACAATGCACAAAAGTCATTAAACACCAGTTTATACACATAAGCAATAAAAAGCAACAGTTAAAGCAACAGTTACCTGGATACTATCCCTGCATACGGCTTGCTATTATTCTCTCAGAGACTGCGGCATACAGGAACACCCCAACCTGACTTGCAATAAACATAACTATCAGCTATAACCATTTAACCACGAAATCAACTCATCTACCACATTGAAGGTGCATCCAAATTTTCCAAGCTCTACAACTAATACCATTGATGTTAGTAAACAACCAAATTGACCAACCACTGACATCTACTCCATTTCCATTTGTAGACTTTTGCACACTTAGTGCAAATTAAAATTAAAACAATCTTTACTTACCTAGAGTACTCTTTTATTCAACTCGTTGAAGTATTCTACTCTTGGAGCTATCAGCTAGTTGTAGAAAGCTTTACGTTATTCGAACTCGGAGACTAAGAGAGCCCACAACATACACGCTAAAGCAACTATCCTTTACTTCGTCTGCCTTCCCCGTTGTCAACAAACGTTAACGATTAATCTACGCCTATCTCACTTATACATATTCTATCTAATAATCTCTCCTTGTTTCCTTGTTTGCAAGTTTTGTAACTGACGAAATCACTCTCTCCAACTCAAGCTTCATCTCTTTTTAACGAGGCTATAAATTTATCATTAATTGATAGCGATAACCAACAACTCCTGGAATTTGCTGTTATTTGTTCAACATTTTAATCTACCCTTCATAATAACATCCAAAAACTTTGCGACGGCTACATTCGTTTACATTTAATTATACTAGGAAAGTTTCGACAAACAGCTTTAAATTTTTAACAAATATAACTGCCACTCTGCTTTTATAAACAATACGCAGAAACTTTTGCTATAATTTAACTATGAAGGTTAAATTGGTTTATGATATGATATTTAGATGCTCGCTTCTCCCCTTACTCGTTCTAAAAGCTTTTGGAAAATATTCTTATACTTAAATACAACTGTTAAAATATGTTTAAAACTAAGAAATTTGAAATGCTATCTTAAATACGCTATACCTTATGAATATTTACATCTGCAGGATTATGAAACTAATATCTTAGCTTACTAAAATATTACAGTAGAATTATTAATTTCTACACTAACGATTTCAAAAGTGTTTTAAATTGTAATTTGTGGTTTTTACATGCTGAAACAACCTCCCACATTTCAATGATTGGCTGTGGGGGAATGGGAATATCTACAGGGGTGGGGTTGGTCTTGTTTGGAGGGGTGGATGATCTAGTTTTCAGTAGTAACCATGCCGTGGACTGGAGCGCAACGTGCATTTATTATCGAGAGTTTTATTTAAAAAAATGATGAATCTGTTATTGCGACACAGAACATTCTGCACGCGATACAATTTGTCATCGTCTACTAGTGTTTCCGACCGGAAAACAATTTTGTGTTGCGTTAAGAAATTTAGGGAAAGTGGATTTGCACTAAATGTGAAGAAAAAAGACCCTGCTGTGACCGTCAGAACCCTTGAAAACATCAGTAGAATTAGGGCGTCGATTGAACAGTCTCCAACGCGTTCTGCGCGCAGACTTGCTGCTGCTCTTCAGATTTCGACGAGAACAGTGAGACGATTTTGCATTGTGAACTCAAGATGCACCTCTACAAGATGATGATTGTGCAGGAATTGTCCCCAACGGACTGGTGGCGGCGTGTGGAATGTTGTCAGACGATCCTTCGCGAAGTGCCTCCTACTGCAATTTTGTGGAGTAGCGACGAAGCTCATTTTCATCTTTCAGGGTGTGTTAATAAACAAAATTTTCGCTACTGGTCAAAAGAAAACCTTCGACAGCTTCACGAAACACCCCTGCACAGCCCAAAGGCAACAGTTTGGTGTGCAGTATCGTCCGTAGGCATTATTGGGCTTTACTTTTTTGAAGAGATTGGCGTCACCGCTACTGTTAACGCAAACCAATACTGTGACTTGCTTGAGAATTTTGTCAGGCCTAAAATCGAAGAATTTGGTCAAGAGCATGATCCACGCAGCTTCTGGTTCCAGTAGGATAGTGCTACAGCACACTGCCCGTCGTTCATGCACTATTCTTTAGGAGATGTTCCCTGGGAAGGTGATCTCCTTGCGCAAGACGGTTGAGTGGCCACCGCGCTCTCCAGATTTAAGCGATTATTATCTGTGGGGTTACCCCAAGGCCGAGGTTTTTAAAGTTTATCCTAGAACCTTGGATGACCCGAAGACGGCAATTGAGGAAGAAATCGTGCAGATAACCCCTGCCACACTCGAGAAAGACATGCGAAACTTCCAAGAAAGGCTCAATATGTATTTCGTCCGCCAAGGCAATCATTTGAAGGATATTATTTTAAAAACATAGCTTAAAAAAACTACATTATATATCCTTTCCAGGAAATAAAACTTTTTTGGAATATATCATTTAGTTTTGTTTTGCCAGGCTTTTGAAGTGTGGGAGGTTCCCGTGTCCAACCCTGTATATATAATTGTGTACTCAGACGTAACTATGTTACGTTAAATATCTAAATATTAGCTCAATTTTTTTCATTTTCCAGTTTTAAAAACAAACATTGTTAAAAACGAAAACGGAAATGTACACGTTACGCCAGAATAATAAATATTTGACGTAGAAGAACATTAAATTTTAATCACTTGCTACAAGTAGTTTTTGTTCCTCTATTTTTAAGCTAGTTTTTACTTTTCCTGTTTTCTAGTATCTGCAGATCGTTTTAAATACTGTAGATTTTTAAGATATATCAGTATATTGAGCGTTGAATAAATTACAAACTTCCTTAAACGCACCGTTTCTTTCCAAGGCCATGAATATAATAAAAGTATACATCTTTTGCATTTTCGTATAATAATGAAAACCTTGAACTTCAGTTAATTATTGTTTGCAAAACGACATCGATGGAATCTGATCATAAGAATTACATAAGATTTCTCGAAATAATTTGAATTTTCCAGTTTTGTTTCCGTGAATACTGGTTTGTTAAATCTCAGTAACGCAAAAAAAGAGGCTAATATTTGTCTGATGTTTTAAACGTTTAAAAGTGCAATTTATTATAGTAATGATAAAAATTAGATTTCTCGTTCGATATTTTCAAATTTTTGAGTGTATAAGAAAATCTAATAATCTGGTAACACTTTATTCATTTCGACTTTATTAAATATACCTGTATACAAAATTTGGTTATTCTCGCATAAACGGTTTCCAAGTTATTAAAAGGTTCTGGTTCTTTCCGCTAACCTGCTATTGAGTTAAAAAAAAAAGAAAATAAAACCATTTTGGTTAGACAAAATCGAACAGCAGAACAGGTCCTTCCGAAAGTTGGACCTTGTGCACCTAGCCCCACTTCCTTGGCCCTGATACATATTAAAACTAGTGCAAACATTGTAAGAATTGTTATCATGGTTAGTTTTAAAGGAAATGGGATTTACAAAGGCGTTTTTAACAAAAACTCTAGATTTTATGGTAATCTTTTGCGTATAAAAAACTTTATATTAAAGCAACTACCTTTAATTAGGATCAATTAGAATATTCCACGAATGAATAACGTATATTATAATTATCTACGCAATTTGATATATAATTTTAGATGTAAGACTGATTATTAGCAGTGAAAGGTATAATTAGTGCACTTAATTAGTCCATATATTCTACATCATTTGCAAATAATATCAGTTTATATCACGAAATTGGTATCAATGACGTAATCTTTTAATATGTTAAAGTATATCTTTTATTATTACCGTCTCTACTCTGATACAAAAATAATTAGATTTACAAATTCCTACAGAAACTATTACATAATAATTCAAATATATTACAGGGTTTTCAAGAACCCATTGTAAGTTTAAGGTTACAAGTTATAGCGACTTTTTTACGTTGGAATGTGGATCTGTAGAACAAAACGTTTAAACAATGAAATTTTGCCCAAAAGCGCCTGTGAGGTGTTAGTAGAAAATGTGTTCTTTTCAAATCAGCTCGCAGATGAAGAAGATGGAAAAAGTGGCTACATTTTTTGAAACTATTACACTTTTGCTAAATTAATTTTAGAATTTTTGAAAGAAGATCATGCTAAATTATTAAGGAACGTATAAATTTGAATGAAGCGAATTTCCCTACCAACCCTTACACTGTATTTTTCGTTTTACTATCTCTTTCGTTGTTTTTATTTCAACATTGAGACGTTTGTAAATATTTCTATTATTTTAAACCAAAGGTTTAATTGCATAAATTCTATTTTTCCATCTCGTATCGCTTAATGGTTCTTAAGTTATTATAGGTATATTTTGTTTCCAAAATTTTTCACATTATAGTTAGTTCATGGTGCAAAAATGTATATAATTCTTTAACCGTATCAAAGAAGTTTAAAACGTTCTGCTGTTAATATCATTCTAATCATTTAATTTTCTGTGTTAGCATTATGATTACCCCCAATTATCTCCCTTAAGCTCTAAGCTACACTTTATCTCGCGCTTTGTGGATCATTGAGGTTATCTCATTGTTGTGATTTGTTTGTATTGCTTGGAGCCATGTTGGAGCACTAGGTGATATCTAGTAGTGCCATAGATCATGTTCTCTATGCCTAGTGCTTTAGTATTGGTCATAAATCCCTTCATTATTTGTTAGTGATCATTTTTATTTATAAAAAGTTATCCATCAATACAGTGTTTAAGTTACCATCTGGAGTTCTGATAAAGTGATAGGTGCACTTTTTTTTTAATCGAAATCTCGTGGAATTAAGACATTCTAGGTTTAGATTATATGAACTAGTAAAAGTAATATATGACACAGGTAAGGTCCCAATAGATTTCGAAAAAATATTATCCCAATCCCAAAAAAGTCAGGAGCAGATGGTATGAGAATTTTAAAAGGCTTAGTTTAACTTCCCACGCTTCCAATATACTAAGAATAATAATTAAAAATAGAGTAGACGCTTTGACTGTGAATTATTTAGGCGAAGACCAATATGGTTTTCGTAAGACAGAGGGACTAGAGAACCGATACTAATGATTAGGGTAATTATCGAAAAAAGGTTACACAAAAATAAAAAGACTCATTTTGCGTTTGTAGATTTAGAAAAAGCATTTAATAGGGTTAATTGGATTGTTATGTTCAGAGTTTTGCGAAAAATAGGAATCTCTCATAGGGATAGAAAAATTATTTACAATCTATATAAAAACTAAAGCGTAGTAATTCGATTTGATGAAATAGAAAAGAAGCTATGATTAGAAATGGGGTTTAATGGGCTTTAAACTTAGCTAGAGAGAGAAAAGAAATAGGTATTAGTGTACAGGGACAGAAAATAGACATGTTACGTTTTGCAGATGATATAGCCATTATAGCAGAGTCTAGAAAAGAGTTGGGAGAGTTTTTAAATATTTTAGATGAGATACTACGGAGTAACTATAGTATGAGAATTAACTCAGGAAAGACAAAGATGATGACAACCTAGTTCTAAACCAAAATTAAAAATAGACAATACCGAGTTAGAGGTAGATGAATTTTCTATATAGGTAGTAGGGGAGAATGGAGCACAATAGAACAAAAAATTTTTACTAAACCTATTTAAGCTAATCCTTAATATACATTAAAAATCGACGTGTCCACTTAATTCCCATCATTTTTTGCATCAAAATATGGAATTGGAATTACTTAATTCTTTTCTCGCTGTGATTAATTAATTATTAAAACAATGGGTATACTTTGTACCATTGTTCCCCGCCCTTGGGGTAAAAAGCAACAGTCATTGGGATACAATAAAACATATGTTTAGGTACAACAGGCGTGTATTTTTTTTAAATTTTAAGGATTAAATATAACAGATCTGTGATCATTAAATGAACAAAATGTAAGTCCAAATTTCATATATGACTTCTGACGATTCGTTTGTCCAAAGAAAGTTGGCTTTGGCAAAATCTGTTTTATTGCAGCTAAACTATCTGGGGATATGTCTGCGGCTTGTGGTTTGTAAAAAAGATCACATATTTCTCACTTTTTCTCAAGAAATCGATTTCAAATTCATGGTTGTCATCTTTATCACCAACAATTTGGCCGACATACAACATTTTTTCTTCCCTACCATAAATTCTACCAAAACATAATCGCCTTTTGTTGGTTCGCACTCTAGTTCTTCAAATTCATGATTGTTACTAAGAACTTCGTCCAAATTCTCACTAGTGTCTAATTCTTGAAATTCTATTTCGTCATGTGACGATTCTTCAGAGGATTGCTCATTAATTAAATTAATTTTTTTAGTTGCCTTCTTTTTCTTTGCAGTGCAGGTTTTAGATTTTCTCTTTCTGCTATAGCATCCTTTTCAGGGGTGGAAGTTGCTATTGTGCTTTTACCTTTTCTGCGACCAGATTTGTCTGTTTTTCTGTCCTTGGTTTTTGGATAACCTAAAAATTCTGCTGGACTTTAAAAAGAACTTGTTGATTGGATTGTAGAGCTAGATGTAGAACTAACTGGATTTACCCCATCATCTATTGAATTATTTTTTAGTGTAGGATCTAATCGATCGGTGACAGAACTAGGCATAAAATCAATATCACTAAAAATATTTTTGTCATAGGGGAAAATGCCAGTCTTCTTAAATGCTGCTATGATTGTAGCTGGAGTCATACCTCTGATGAGCATAATTTATACATTCTGCGATTTCGTAAATTGAAAGCGTTTTGCCAGGATTTTTCATCATCCAACTGTCAACTGCCATGTTATAATATGTTTTAAATGGTTTGTAAATCCCGACATCAAGAGGTTGCATTTTATTCGTTGAATAAGGAGGAAACGTAAGAATTGTGACCCCATTGTCTTTTGCTAAATCCAAGGCTTTAATATAAAGGTGACTCTCGTGGTTGTCCAAAAGCAAAAGTGATGGGTAGATTTTTGAGCTTTGAGTATGTTTTATAAAATGTTGAATAACTTCAACAAAAAGTTCCTTAGTCATCCATCCAAATGGGTTACCTAGACCTAGGGTACCAGAAGGTGCACCAGAAATCATATGATTTTTAAAATGGACTCTAGGGAATACCATTATAGGCGGAATAGATGGCATTGACAATACAACAAGTTGTGACAAGCACATCCCTGTCTGCACTAGTGCATTTATTAACTTGTTTTATTCCCTTGTCTGCTGCAACCTTTGGAGGTCTTTGAACCGCAGTGGTTGCAGTTTCATCAAGATTGTAAATTCTTGTTCCATCAGCAAATGTAGGGTTATTCTTATAAAGAGTCGGCAGATTGTCAAAAAATATTTTAACATTGTGTGTATTAAAAGCTGTTGCTCGTGACAAACTACAGCCTTCTGGAGTACGAACCTTTAGTTTTGCATGTCTCTTCATAAATCCGTACAACCATTCAATACCAGCCATTTCTTCGGGTACTGAATGGAATTGATATTAGCCATCTGATAAGTAACTTTTTAATTTCAACAGTTGTCAGTTCATAAAACATGCGAGCACATGTTACTATATAATCTGATAGAGTTTGCTCTTGTTATCTAGTGAAAATTTGTCTCACCTGGTAATTAGGTTTCATTCGAATTTCTTCATTTTCTCCTGCTTGATTTTTCTTTTTGACATACCACATTCATACATCTACCTCCACACAAATGATACCTGCATGATAGTTAATGCTAAAAGAAGAATTCACCGAAAAATCGTTGAAAATTTTAAACCGGTCTTCCCAGCTGTCTGTCATAAACTTATTCCGTGATTAACCAAATTAACGGCTTCTAACATAGAATCCTCAGAAAAGTTACCTTTTTCAGTTTTTCGAAACTCTTTTCTGTACCATAATTCCGAAAAAAAAAGATCACTTTCAGAGGTTGGGGCACAATGAAACACGTTTCATTGTTCCCCAAGCAAATGTGTGCTATTGTACCCCAACCACTAATTTTACACACTTTTAGGTTAAAAAATAATTATAGGAAATAATTAAATGGTTTGAACTTACCTGTTTAATACTACTACTATAAACTGTACATTAGTCAATAACAAATTTAATTTGCATTACAGCAGCAGCACACACAACAAAAATATGCAAAAACTAAAAATTTATTTTCCACTAAAAGTCAAATCACGTGTGCCGTAGACCATTAGAGACTGACTTCCAATTCATATTACTTGGTGTAAAAGTTTACTTAAATACTTAGTATTATGTGAAAGAGATGGAGCTACCATATCCGTCGATGATATTATAGAAAATATACATGTTTCATTGTGCCCCGTGTTTTATTGTGCCCTGGTCTCCCCTATAATTACAAAGGATGGATGTAGCAGACGGGATATAGTAGCTAGAATAGCTCAAGCTAGAAAAATGTTTTTAAAAAAGAAAGACTTACTAATAATAGCTAATAGTATTAGTTTAGATAATACAAAAAGTTTCTTAAAGTCGTACTTATGGAGCGTTCTATTATACGGTAGTGAGACTTGGACAATTAAAGAGGGTGATAAGAAAAAGATAGAAGTTTTTGAAATTTGGTGCTATAGGAGAATGTTAAAGATTAGTTGGACAAATAGAGTAACAAACCAGGGAGTTTATAGAAGGATAGGTGAGAAACCCTGTATGTGGAAACAATTAAAGGTCAAGAGAGGTAGAATGATAGGGCACCAGTTAAGACATGAGGGACTATTATTCAGTAAGGTCTTGGATTATAGACTACCAAATAAAAATAGAGTACGAAAACCTAGACAAAGCTATATTAGTCAAATTATTAGAGATTTAGGTTGTGAAGGATATGTAGACCTTTTTAGACTAGCTCAGAATAGAAAAGAATTTAGAGCTGCATCAAACCGACCATAAGTAAGTTCTAAAACAAAACAAAAAAAAAATAAATAAAAATCAGTTAACTAAATGTCACCATGACATAACTCACAATTAGTTAACGGTCTGGCATGTTGACAGCGATTCACTGTTTAAGCCTTACCATAAAATATAATTTAACACTTTTCCTTTTTTGGAGGGGATAAACAGGTAATATTTTTCTTAATCTTCTTGGGGATTAAGCCACTCATAGTTTTTAAAATCATGTTTATTTATGTTTCGATCCATGACCTAGGACCGTTGTCAAAATAATAAAAACTTCAAGTTTGACGTTTATGACATAAATTGAAGGCGACTTTGATTTATTGATGTTCGAAATATTTGGTTTGAGTACACTTGGCAAAAATTTTTAAAGTTTAAAAGAATGATTGCCTTCAATTTGTGTTGCGGCCTGGGACTGACTTTTTTAGGTAGCCAATACGCTTAACGTGAAATCAGCCGATTAATTTTTATTGGTAAATTTTAAATAAATTCAATAACTTGAGGATTGGAAAACATTTTTTAACATGTTTCTATTTATACAATTGAGAGGATGGTTATTAAAGTAGTGTGTGATTACGTTACTGTAAGGCTTAAGCAGTCGTTTTTTATATTTATTTTGAGGGGGAAAAATCATTATGATTTAGGCTACTTCTTTGGTAGAATAAAGGTAGCAAAATATGATTTTGATAAAATTCTCGTTAGTGCAAAAACCTACTACGAATCAGAATTTTCCAAACAAAAAGAAATTCTCATAAAGAAGTTTTATAACCTATTTATAGAGAAAACATGCAAACTAAAACGTTAGAAAACAACAACACCATGCTATACACCGTGATAAATTTATCAAGCAGAACTATTAACGACACAGAAAAATCAATTCTATCAAAAATCTTAACTTTGCAGTAACACCAAAATCAATACCAACCTTTGAAATAATTAGCTGTATTGAGAAAACAGCAAACCAACTCGAAGAAGGTTAAGCAAACGAATTTAGAGTACGATGCAAAATCTAAATAGAAAAGAATCACAAAATAAAACCAAATGTAAGTACTAACGAAATAAAAGCAATTTGCAATCTAAAAACTCAATTATTATTCTACCTGCTGACAAAGGCAATGCAACAGTAACAATGAATAAAAACGATTACAACACAAAAGTCAACGAACTGTTGAACACAGAATTACACCAGTTTAGAAACGGACCCAACAAAATCAATTGAAAATAAAATATACAAAACTCTATTTAAATTTAAAAATGAATTCGAAGACAAAGAAAGAAGCAAACTGGTCCCACATTACAGTAAACCACCCCACTTTTACGGTCTACCAAAAATTCATAAAAAAGACATTCCTTTAAGACCCATAGATTCACCATGCCATAATTTAGCAAAGTTTCTCCTTAAAATTATAAATCCATTAGCAGGCAGAACGGACTCTTTCATAAAAAACAACCAACATTTTTTAGAAAAAATATCAAACATAAAAATTGAAAATACACACACAATGGTAAGTTTTGATGTAGTAAATCTCTTCACAAATGTCCCTATAAACAAAATTATAAAAAACAAACTAGAAAAAGATGGCAACCTTAAAGAAAGAACAAAACTAAGTATATTATCGATTATGGAATTACTTGGTTTATGTGTCAATACCACATATTTTCAAATAAGTGATCAATTCTACAAACAGAGCTTCAGAATAGCAATGGGAAGTCCACTATCGCCAATCTTTAGTAATATATTCATGAAGGAATTCGAAAAAGATGTAATATTCACACAAGAATTGAAACCACTAATCTGGTGGAGATACGTAGATGATGTCTATGCTATTTGGCCTCATAATACAGAACTAATTAAAAACTTTGTACAATCAATTAACAAAATAGAACCAACTATTAAAATCACATATGAATTAGAACAACATGGAAAACTTCCGTTTTTAGATATTCTAGTTAGCAAAAACGATATAACAAGTAATACACCGGAATACAGAAAACCAACGCACACAAACAGATACTTAAACTTCGATTCAAACCACCCACAATGTGTCAAACGAGAAATTATCAAAACCATGTATGATAGAACAAAATTAATATCATCAAACGAAGAAATTTTAAAGAAAGAGAAATACCTAATCAGATGTACACTAATAGAAAACAAATATCCTAAAAGAATAATAGAGAAAGAAGAATAAAAACCCTAAAAATAAAGAAAAAGAAAACAAAAACAACGATACACACCAAAAAATGCTCTCAATACCATACATAAAAGGATTCTCCGAAAAAATCCAAAGAATAGGAAACAAATTCAGAATTAAAACAGTATTTAGAACCAACAATACACTAAGAGAACAATTAACAAAAACAAAACCCAAAAACGCAATACAAAGTTCAAAAACTGCATCTACAAAATACTGTGCGAATGTAACAAGTTTTATATAAGGTAAAGTTACAGACCATTTGAAGTTCGATTAAAAGAACATAAATCATATATAAAAAATAGAAAATTTGAAAAATCCATGATTTGCCAACATGCATGGGACTCCAGTCATAAAATAAAATGGGAGGACGCAAAAATTATCGACAAAGAAGGAAACCACCAAAAACACAAAATCAAAGAAGCTGCTTATATAACCCTACATAAAAATAATTGTGTAGCAAACGAATCCGTAACTTTCAGTAAACAATGGATTCCATTACTAAAAGAAATAACAAATGAAAATCAAATGCCCACAATATCTAGGTAGCATTGCAAGTTTTTCCTGGGTTTTCCTTGCGATATTAACATGAAATACAGTCTACATACATGATTTCTATTTGCACATACAATAACTAATTACATAACAATAAGCATATTAGCAACCCCTGTAAAACAGCATTGATATTTGACAAGTGTAAACCCACCATAGAGTCACCTCAGATCCATATACAATTTTCATTGAACAATATTGGTATCTCACAAGTGTAAACCCCGTCTTAGGGTCACTTCAGAACCATATAAAATATTCATAGAACAATATTGGAATCTGACAAGTGTAAACCTGCCATAGGGTCGCCTCAGGACCATGTTAAAATCTACCAAAGAAGTAGCCTAAATCATACTGATTTTTCTCCCTCAAAATAAATATAAAAAACAACTGCTTAAGCCTTACGGTAACATAATCACACACTTCTTTAATAACCATCCTCTCAATTGTATAAATAGAAACATGTTAAAAAATGTTTTCCAATTCTCAAGTTATTGAATTTATATAAAATTCACCAATATAAATTAATCGGCCGATTTCAGGTTAAACGTATTGGCTACCTAAAAAGTCAGTCCCAGGCCGCAACACAAATTGAAGGCAATCATTCTTTTAAACTTTAAAAATTTTTGCCAAGTGTACTCAAACCAAATTTTTTTAACATCAATAAATCAAAGTCGTCTTCAGTTTATGTCATAAACGTCAAACTTGAAGTTTTTATTATTTTGACAACGATCCTAGTCATGGATAGAAACGTAAATAAACATGATTTTAAAAACTGAGTGGTTTAATTCCCAAAGAAGATTAAGAAAAATGCTAAACAAACCACAACAAACATACAGGGAGTATTTACATGTAATATTTCATTTCCTTATAAATGGGAATCATGTAAACATGGACTTCTTTAACAACCATCAGGTTGCTAATTTCTGTGTAGGGCCAGGTAGATAAGAAAAAGATAGAAGAGTATAAGAAGACCTAGACCAAGCTATATTAGTCAAATTATTAGAAATGTAGGTTGTGAAGGGTATGTAGAACTTTTTAGATTAGCACAGAATAGAAAAGAAGTTAGAGCTGTGTCAAACCGACCTTAAGTAAGGTCTCGAAAACAAAATGATGATGAGGTGTGTTACTTTTAGGTTAGTGCAAGTACCCAGGAATTGAATCAAGCTTCCTCTTGGTATTTGGTTTGGAAGTTAATTACGCTCTGGACGAATTTTTGCATCTAGTATTATGCCCATTATTACAATCGTGAGTTTCATTATTCAAACATTTCCAGATGGTACTTCAGTATTAATGTTTTATTCACGTTGTGGTAAGTTTATATTTTGAGTACAGTGTTTCTAATTGTTACAAATTTGGGACACCTAGTATACGTCCTATAGTAATGTTAATCATGAATTCTAGTTTGGGGTCAATCCATATGAAGTGACCCAAAAAAAATTTCAGGTTGCTTGACCAATTTTAATATTTTTAATTTTTTATATGTTTTTCTTACAGTCAGTACTTCAAAACAGGTTTGAATTTTTTTTTATTTCATTCTGTTTTGGAGATACGGCCATTTTTGTTTGGCCATGCGGGTTAATTTTGACCGTTACAGTCATTAGCGATAAATTAAATATCTCCAGATAACTTTTTATCACAAAATAAGTCATTGACAATCATTGACATCTCTACCAAAACCTCCTACAATTAATTACAAATAAGGTAAGTATCACTTTTAGCAGTATTATAAATTACTACAGTATGTTCTCGCCATCTTATGTGTTGGTCAATATGTAATCCTGGATATTTTATGCATGGTGTTGAATGTATCTAGAATTGGCATTTACAATCAGTACAAGTGGTATGGGGGGTGCTTGATATATATCGAGAATAAGTAAGAAAAACAAAACTTAAGGTGTGAAAACTTCTTTACTTTTTTTCAAAATATTCTCCACAGTGATTGATACACTTTTGCATATGTTGGAACAAATTTTCATAGCATTTTTCCATTCCTATTGAGATATCTCCAAAAAAAATAGGTTTAAAACGCATCAACTGCCTCTTCTGATGTCGAAAATCGTTGTCCACGCAGTTTGTTCTTCATGTGTGGGAACAAAAAGAAATCATTAAGTGCCAAATCAGGAATATATGGCAGATGGCCCATCAAATCGATGTTTTGAGTGCTCAAATAGTCACTTGTTTGAGCCGATGTGTGAGAGCTTGCATTGTCATTATGGAGAATGATTCTCGTCAGTTAATTTTTATTTCTCCAAAAACCTTGTGGCAAACAAATGGTTACCAAACAGAATTAACCGTTCTACAATCCTCTAAAGCAGCGGTTGTGACATGTCCATTTATTCCGAAAAACAAACAACCATTTTTTTAAAAGTGCTTTGAGCATGGACAACTTTTGTTGGATTTTGTTCACCTTGATCATCTACAGATAAAAACCGAGATGTAACCGTTTATAATAAAGATAATTGTACATATCCACATGGGTTCGAGGAGCCAAACCAAAACTCAGAGAGTCAATTCATATGAAGTGATTCGGTGATGGTTGCTTGACCAACTTTAATATTTTTAATCTTTTTATGTTTTTTTACATAAGTCAGCACTTAAAAACAGATTTGAAATTTTTTTTATCTCATCCCGTTTTGGAGATACGGCTATTTTTGTTTGGCCATGCAGGCTAATTTTGGCCGTTACAGTCATTAGCGATAAATTAAGTTTCTCCAGACTGATTAAAGCTACAGCAATGGGATTTGTACTATTCTTTTTAGAAAAGTCCATTTTCCAATTTAGGACTTTTCTAAAAAGAATAGTACAAATCCCATTGCTGTAGCATTAATCAGTCTGGAGAAACTTAATTTATCGCTAATGACTGTAACGGCCAAAATTAGCCTGCATGGCCAAACAAAAATAGCCGTATCTCCAAAACGGGATGAGATAAAAAAAATTTCAAATCTGTTTTTAAGTGCTGACTTATGTAAAAAAACATAAAAAGATTAAAAATATTAAAGTTGGTCAAGCAACCATCACCGGATCACTTCATATGAATTGACTCTCTGAGTTTTGGTTTGGCTCCTCGAACCCATGTGGATATGTACAATTATCTTTATTATAAACGGTTACATCTCGGTTTTTATCTGTAGATGATCAAGGTGAACAAAATCCAACAAAAGTTGTCCATGCTCAAAGCACTTTTAAAAAAATGGTTGTTTGTTTTTCGGGATAAATGGACGTGTCACAACCGCTGCTTTAGAGGATTGTAGAACGGTTAATTCTGCTTGGTAACCATTTGTTTGCCACAAGTTATTGGAGAAATAAAAATTAACTGACGAGAATCATTCTCCATAATGACAATGCAAGCTCTCACACATCGGCTCAAACAAGTGACTATTTGAGCACTCAAAACATCGAATTGATGGGCCACTAACATGATTTGGCACTTAATGATTTCTTTGTTCCACATGAAGAACAAACTGCGTGGACAACGATTCATCAGAAGAGGCAGTTGATGCATTTACGTATTTTGGAGAACCAATCGAGAATATGAAATGAAATGCAAGTCACTGTCCATTATTCTTGATTGCACTTAACAAATTCGTACTATTGAGCACCTCAGTAGTAGATTATTATTGATAACTAAAAACATATTTGAAATAAAGAATGCTTAATAGGTTTTTTGACAATTGAGAATACAAAACACTGTTAACGTTAGTAATTCACAACAAATTAGGAGTGCTGCTCAATAACTGTAGTAGCCAAGGCAGCAACAGTGAAGTGAATATGCACGAATTAAAACAATGCCTTAAAAATGATCCCTCTATATTAATCGAGTTTGTGCCTGGAAATTGTAGTTAAAAGGCATCATTCTGTGTTCAAACATAATCATTTGGTCTGTTGTAAAAACTGCTATTTTAAAACTTAGCTGAATGTCTCTTCAATGGCACCTTGAGAGATCAAATGGAAGTGTAGCGGTCATCAAATGCCATTTGGTAGTTCGTTATCTCTTGCGATTGAATGATTTCATCGTTAAAATGATATAATCAACAAAATATGACATTGAAAAAATGCATTTAATTGCAGATATACAACTTCTAATGCAAATACCACTTTTGAAGAAGTTAATGGCCAATCAATTTAAAAAACCATATATCATTTGAAGGTTAGAAAATAGTATCAACGCTGCGAGTTTTATGACTTTTTTGGCATTAAGAAATCTTTGAAAAATATTCTCTTTTAAATGTTTTTATGCGCATTTATAGCTAAGACATCTGTTAAAGGATATTATGTAGATTTTGAAAATCCGGTTGTAGTTATCAATTGCTCAATAATAAAATAAAAGACAAAAATTTTATAATGTTGTAATTTGTTTTGTTTAATTGTGACATTTGCTAATTTACAACTGATTACTTTTGGGAGGTACCGAGGAAACCTAAAAACCTTGTTTTTATTTGTTTATTATTGTTGCTTATAAATATCAGTATCAAAACAACTTTTTTTATTAACTTGTTTTCCTAGATGTTATCTTTTTACAATGTTATAATTTCGAAACGTTGCAATTACTGTTCTGTTATTTTTAAAAGGTTTTTCACTATCTGAATGATTAGTTTGACGTCTGAATTATTATTTAATTAACGTTTTTAGTTTATATTGGCACTTATTGTATTCCGGTAGTCGTTACCTATTTATTTTACAATCCTGTTTTTCTGTTTTACGTCTTACGTAGTTTTTATGTTTCCAGTATATATTTTCAATTAAAAAAACCTAAAATATGTGTACGACTATAATTTTTTTGAAGCCCTGATCTTGAAAAATACCCTTCAATGTTTATTAAATTTTCGTATAAACAAGTTAGTTTTTTATGACAAAGGATATATTTGGTAAATATAGGTATAAAATTTAATGTTAAGCAGGTTCCGTGAAGTGTAATTTGCTACAATCACAGTAGATGTTAGAAGATTAAGAAAATAGAAATTTAATAGTAACATATTCTGGCTGGCGCAATATGAATAATATATCCTACTTATTGACATCACACCAGTAATGGTTTAGAGATCTTTTACTGCTGTTGCCCTATCTTAAAACTGTAACAACCACGATGACAAGAAACCTTCTCATACTAGCTGCAGAAATCGACTTCACAAATTTTTGGGTTTTATTTTTTGTTCTAATTCTTTTTGTATCATTTCTGGGTGTGTGTGGATAAGAATTGACATGCGGAATTGTTGAAAATGCCTGCTTGGCAGCCAAAATACTGTTTTGCACAGAAGAAAGCATTCTTAAAAAATAATAAAAGGACAATAATTTGGCATCGAAAATTTAGCCTGTTCATTCTTATCTACCATGTGCAGGAATACGATACAAAAAGAATTAGAATAATAAACAATACAGAAAAAATACAATGCCTGCATGGAAAAAAATATTTCTCAAAAACTTGCTTAACATGTAAAAATACACACAGACAACAAAATAAAACATTCTTCAAAAATTTAGCCTGTTTGTTTTCATCTGTGCACACATAGGAACGCCATATAAAGAGTATCAGAACAAAGAACAGTGTACGAAAAAGTTACTGCGCCTGCACCTTTTAAAGGTGTTTTCACTTTTTTTGTTTTTTATTTTAGTTCTTTCTGTATAGTACTTCTGAGTGTATATGGATGAAAATGGACAGGTTAAATTTTTGAAAATGCCTCTTGGCAGCCACAGTACTGCTCCTCACAGACGAAAGCATTCTTAAAACATAATAAAAGGACAATTGCTACGTTCAGCGATGTAGTCTAAAAAAAGAAAATACAAACGAGGAAGAAAAAGAAGAAATTGACCGGGCTCAATCGTTGAATGGGTGGGGTATTATACCTACAAAAAATTAAGGGAGGCCTTAAATAAGAATATACTCACTCACGCACAATCAAACATTTACAAACTAAACACCTCCAATTTAAAAAACAAAATTATATACAAAACACAATTGTACCAAAAATTAACAATTTGTAGGTACACAATATACATATTTACGAATTAAAAAAAGAATCATTTTTAACATGGCGAGCTGCAGTTTTTAGGTCACCTTCTATATTAATCTTCAAATAAGAAAAAGGAACAAAATTACCCCACTAAAAATAATAGCTCGAAATCAGCATTGTAAGTATGGAATTCTATACATAAAATTATCATAATAAAGAAATCAGTAAACATTATAATATCCTCGCACATACGAACAACCAGTCATTTTACCACTAACAAGGAATGCATCCGTAGACCCGTGTACATATGTTGTTTCCAACAACTATTGGGTACCCATATAAGAAAATTAGGGTACAAACACACTGTCGAGTTACCACCGTCGGGTTGGCTTTTACCGTCTATAAAAACGGTGCGAAACAGAGGTGCGCGTGATCCTGCCTTGGAGTGGTCCTCCCTTCACAATAAGGGGCAATCTTTATTGTGGCTTTAAGGGCCACCGGAATGAGCACGCTGTAAGTCATGTGCGAACTTTTCATACAGAATAACGGAAACAACCAACCATTCTACACGTGTTTTCGCTGTGTAGATTGAAAAGCAAGTGAATATTAATTTCGCTTCACTAATGACCAGAGCTCAAAGTAATATTGTTGTTAACGAAATAAAACTGGAAAAACACGGTTTTTTGGGATAATACGCGGCTTTAATTCGATGAAGCTTTCAATGGAAAACACATAAGAATCAATTATCAGATACCTACAAGCAGTTATTGCCTGTTTAATTTTAGCATAAACTTTACGTTGAGGAATTTTCAGGAGTATTTATTATTAATTAGGCTCTAGGATGTAACAATAGGAATCGAATTTATACAAATAGATAAATGAATGAATACATGAAAGGGTTATTTTAATTTACTGAATTTTTAACGCCAAAGGGATTTGAGTTGAAAATTATTAGACTGCGTAATTCTTATTAACAGAAAAAAATGTACAGGATGTTCAAAATAAACATAACACAATATTTTGACTGCCAAGGGTATTTTCAAAAATTCAGCTTGTCATTCTCATCGACACATGTACAGGAAGACGATACAAAAAAAATTAGAATAATAAACAATATACAAAAAAGTTACAGTGCCCACTTAGAAAACATTTTAAATTATATTATTCTTTTTTATTTCTGTAGAAGAGTGGCTAAAGAAACGTGCACTCAGACCTCATACTGGGCCCATGCAGCAACCTTCCTCACACTGCCTGCTTCTCATTCACTGAAACGTCTGACTCTGCAGTTGGACTTTAGGATGTCGTTAATTCGGTGGTGCCAGATTAAATTCTCCAGTATGGATTTTCATAGTTTGGTGAAAAACGATGTTATAATCTTACCACTTATTGTATAATTTCAGCTTTATCATATCTCTAATCATGCACAACCTTGAACGTTAAGTATTACATCTACAAATTTGGCTACCTGGATTACTGTCACGAGTGAAGCCCACAAGCTAACAAAAACAAGTCAAGAGCTTACCCGGTTTGTTACTAAAAGCTAAGGCTGTCCCTGGCATCTCAGGTCCGGATTATCAGCTGGGGTTTCCAAACTTTATAGTCGACGAAGTGAAGTATAGTTCTTTCAAAATCTCATGGGCTGTGAGATGTGCAATGAAGGAAGCGAGAGGTATCGTATAAAAAGAAAGAACAATGCGATATAAGTAAAATCTAAAAAAATTGAATTTCCGGATGCATATTCTGAATTAACTCAACTACTATGCTATGTGGATTGCATAACCAGTACTTTTTCAACATAATATAAATTATAAAACTACAATGTTTGTATACGGAACCTGTAACTTTTTTGGTGTATTGTTTATTGTTCTTTTCGTGTTCTTTCCATGCATGTGTGGATAAAAATAGACAGGTTAAATTTTTTAAAACTCTTGGCAGCCAAAATACTGTCCTCTTATTATTTTTTAAGAATGCATATTTCATAGAAATTTAATCTAAAAAATCATAAAATTACTACCACAATAGTCGAATTGGCCCACATTAGATTTAAGACTTCTCTTATTAATTTTCTTCCTTGGTGATACAAATTTGCCATTCTCCGGTTTGCTCTTCGCTTATGAAATAATTCGTGCAACTGTGTTTAGTCCAACTCCAGTTGCTGTTGCTACTCATTCTTGTAAATTATTAATAGGAATGACAGGCATTCCATTATTTTTTCTCTCATAAACTTATACACACTATAAATAATTTCTCTTTCTTGACTGTGAACTGTTTTCTTGTGGTTAGTCATTGTGAAATTAAAAGCTCAGAAATAACAAAATAATCTGTGAAACCAAGCATTATTCGTCTAATTAAATTGAAACCTTTATTGTATCTACAAAAAAAAACTAGACTGAGTTGCAGTAGTTTTGAAAGAACTGGTTAAAGTTGAAGCAAGGCTACAAATAATAATCAAAAACAATAATAATGAACCACAAATCTTAATACGCAAATAAATGACAATTGAATTAAAAATCGACAGCTGAGTTGTCAATGCTTTTAGGATGCACTTTAACGTAAATAACTTAAATTGGTGTTCTGCACAAGTCCATGAGGTTTTGAAAGACCTCTACCTACGTGGTAGTGAAACACGATAGTTTGTAGGTAGAGGGTCAAGGTACAGGAACCGCAAGGAATTACTTTGCCAAACTTAACCGCACACACGTCATACCTTGTCGAACGTCAATAGTTAAGTCCTTTCGTTTTAGGTACTTCGTTCTCACCAACTATAGTAACCCCACCATTTCACGTTCCCACAACCAAGCGCGCTAACCACAGCCACATTCTGGCCTGGGAATGCAAACATATATGATTTACAAACCATAAGTCATGGGTTAATGTCCTGAAATTCGTAGGAAGTATAGTCAGGGACTTACTCGTAGAAGCTTAAATTAAGAATGGGACAAAGCTTCCCTATGCTGTGTTTAAAATTCCTCCAAAATAAAATTTAAAGCCAAAAAGACACAACAACGGACAGGTTGAAACCTCTACTAGGTTAAGTTGTTTTTGTATGAGACGTGTCTGACTAACAATATACTGGCTAGAAATAACTATCAAAATAGGTCGGAACATTCGGTCCGGGTGGTTAATACTTTACGATCAACTCCCGATGTATTCTCAAAGGTCCGAGCAAAGTTGATAATTTCCGTAGTTAAATGACCTTTGGAATCTTTCGGACTAGCTTGGGACTCTATCTCCCTTGGTTATTTGAAAAGACTATCAGGGGGGGCTCCTATACTACGGACATTTTAAGGTGCCACTACTTTCTTAATTTATTTTACAAGACAACACTATAGCACGAAAGTAGAAACTATGGTGTATAACGTATCTGAAGGAATTTACAATTAAAGTTGCTTTATCCTGGTTTGCAATTTAATTAATTATAAATACATACTATTACTTTTAACACGGCAGGTGGTAGTTAAGCAAACAGTTCTTATAATCATTTAACAGATATCCCTAATCAAGTTATATTATATCTGAAGCGGTCTATACGACCATAACTACATAGTTTAAACTCCTCCTTTATGTTAATTTATATGTCCATATACCTGAATAAATAAATTTTAAGTCAACTCAAAGCATCTATTTTTCTGAAAGGAGTTATATACATAAAATCAAATGAAGGATATTTCTCTTGAACTACTCCGTCTAATTTTAAATTTAAATTCTTACTTCATAACAAAAAAAACATTTTAGGTTATCAAAGGTGATCAGATCTGAGGCCCTGCGACTTACATTTATGATCACAAAGTCATTATATATTGCAATGATTAAAATTTCATTGTAGGCGAACATTCATTTCTTAATAAGAAAGTTTCAAAAATCAAATTCATTTATACTTGGCTCTTAAACCAACTTTTTAAATAGCATTACATAAGATCTTCTACCAATTAATATTCAATAAAGATTTTAGACCAATAAATATTAAACAAAATGCA
Source organism: Platerodrilus igneus (assembly GCA_036346225.1). Classification (NCBI taxonomy): domain Eukaryota; kingdom Metazoa; phylum Arthropoda; class Insecta; order Coleoptera; family Lycidae; genus Platerodrilus; species Platerodrilus igneus. Next base: position 3,125,041 of record JARFIW010001436.1, on the reverse strand, counting down.
TGTAATATCTTAACAGTACGAATTTCAATAGAAATGTTTTTATACGACTCACCGTACATTGCAAGCGTGCTCACCTGGCTTTTCCATGACGTAATGGATCGAATACATGGACGAAATCCTATACGGAGCCTCTCGCCTGCGTCGTTGTTTATGACATTGGAACGTGTCGTAACTTTAATTTCTTGAGTTCAAGCATCAGCGTCAGTAGTTAAATACATCCTGGTTAAGAAAAAAGTATTGCTCCTTTCCACAGTGCCATCATATGTAAGGATAATAAAAACTGCATATGGTTGAATTAATTTTTGTTTTAGTGAAATTTATATTTAAACGTGGTTACATAGTTGCTTAGTTGCGCTACAAATAAATAATATTTTATTTAATTTTACGTATAGAAATTATAAGAACCATTGGTTAAGTGGCTTCTATTAATTATACCGGTATATCAGGAGGATGGCTAGACGTAGACTTGCGGCCAGCGCGCTTAACAAATACATGTTTGTGGACTGATATTTGGACTACAAGTGGTGGATTTTCTATGCAGTCGGCAGTGCTCAATCGAACAACAACCTGTGGCATGTTACAAACTGGTAGATGCACATTGAACCTATGACTTTATTTACTTTGCTACAATAAATTTCTATTTCTGATCTGTAGAACGTATCGAGATTTATCTTATGAATTTTATACAAGATTAGGGCGTTGAGTAAAATTTTATAATGCAAAATAATTTATTGGTAGGACAAAATGTAAACTAAAAATAATCGATCCCGTGCAATATTGTTTCACTAAAGGCTGTAGACAATTAAACTGTTTCAAGGTTCACAAGACAGTCACACAGATTGACAGTCACAAGTTGGGTCATTTATCAATTTTGCAGCAGGGGATTTAATAAACATTTTTGCATGTGAATAGGTTACAGATCTTGTCCACCTATTGTAATGATGACGGTGCAGCTAGAGATGTAGAAACTGACGGATCTGATCTAATGAAACTCTGAGCCAATTCCTATTTTACTAATACATCAGCCTTCACATAAACACGTTTTCCTGAATGATTTTTTTCCGAGCACCTCAACGATATTAGTGTAAGGAGCAAGTTCCAAAAATCGATGATATTGAAATACTAACCCTGAAAGATTTTCTGTCTATTTAGAGTTATAAAATTACTTTGATATCATGAAATACATGTATACGTTTGTTTTGAATTCTATGTTCCACAACTGCATTGGCACTTTGCATGATTGCTACTACTTCTGCTTGAAAATCAATTGTCTGCATGCCAAGCTTTTATGAAGGTCGGTGCCTTAATTGTTTTAGATTCAACTATGAAAATGAATATTTCTACATAGCACGAAATCTCCTGTAACCTCCTTTGTTCGACCAAAGACCTTTAAAACACAATCTTAGTATTGCTTTCAAATCCATCATCTTTATGTGCAGACCCAGTGAAGGGAAGCCTAGGATGGTTTTCAGGGCTACAGTATGTGTAGATTTCATAACGCCCATGATGCTTAGATTGTCCTTTTTTCGGATTCACAAAAGTTTGCTCTTTACACTAGCTCGTCTAGTTTTTGGACAACATACTACTTTTATAACAAACCTTGGGTAGAACTACTGCAGTATGTAGCCTTAGGACAGCTTCTGATGAAAGATCTGTTTGCCTTCTATGAAACATTTCCACTGTTAGAACACTATGCTTGCTTTTGTAACTTTTCTTGTGTGTTTAATTCAATGCAGCTGCTTGTCACATATAATATGCAAGTAGTATTTTACTTTGTCGGAGGCGGACAAAGAAATTTAAAAATAGTAGTAATTTAGTTACCACGAACTTCCATTTATTTGTAATAAGCGACTGTTCAGTTGGCTTTAATGCTATTTGCATCAAGCTACACAACACTTGTTCATATTTACCAAATTACAGTGGGTATCTTATCTGCATATCCCACTATGTAGTAATCACTATCATAAAGGTGGTAGTGAAGCCTGTGAACTACTATAATCCATAATAGTGGTGACAGGATTCCACTTTGAAGTCAGTCTTTAACCACCATCCTACTAAAGAGATATTACCCATACAAACGTGTAACGTGTGACGAAGCAGATACTACTGGCTCAACCTCCCTAAGATATAGTTTTCACTTTGTTACCACATGGCTCTAAATACTATCATCAAATGGGGTTTTTACTAAGCCTTCTTCTTGTGAAATTTTAAATTCAAAACACGTCTTTTAATATTAAATTAGGATTTGAATTTGCATCCTATAATAAAAGCAGATTTTCTAATCCTCAGGTGGTTACATTCAGACGATTGACCGACTCATTTCAATACATGAAAACAAGCTTTGTCGTTATCAAATATGCATTTAAAAACCCATTGCCAATGTTTTGATAAACCAAACTACAACTTTCCCTGGAGATGTTGTTATTCTCCTTCTCAGCAATGGGACTGGGCACCATTTACGAACACAGAAAATTAAACAGAAATAAATACTTTGAGTTTATCTGTGCATACATGCTATCCATTTAATTATATCTTCATTATTTCTTGAATTATTAAACCAGAAAGTGTCTCAGATCTTTTGTGGACATGTTGTATAAAGACTATTTCTAAATTCAAGCTGTATTTTAATATTAACTCCTTGTTGTAAGTTTTGTTATAACTCATAATCTTCTTACAGTGTGCTTGCAGGTGGATTTTTCAACACCAACACAAATTAAAACAAGCAGCAAAACAAGCAGCACGCAGCTGTCATGTACAGGTGAAGGAAGCGTTAGGGGTCGAGGAGTACAGGAATTTCGAATATGACAATGAATACACATTCAAGGTAAGATTCTCCTGCTATTGATTAATTTTAAACATTGATTGAATTAATTTCACTAATGACATTTAAATATGTTTAACTAATCAAAATTCTTCGTAACTTTTCTATGTAATCACGTGCCTTTATTTTATCTTAAACGTATTAAACAAGTCACCAAGAAGTGGAGTGATAAATACAGAATCTTTTCAGTCGAAAGTGTATCTTATCTGATACCAGTGGCATATAGAAACAGGTTAATCTGGATAATTGACAGACTTGAATTTGTAATATTGCCCAATAGGTTTTAGCTTTATTGGTGCTGCTGCATGCCTAAAGACAGTTATTACTTTTTCCGAGAACATGCAGCGCTCTATTTGCATTGTTTGATGATGATGGCATCCTTCCAAGTAAATTATTCCGGTGGTAAAATAACCCCAATTTGAATCTCCTACTCACAGAGACCGGAGCACCTCTAGTAATTGAAAATATGTAAAATATATAAAGAAATTTCAAAGATTTATTTGCAACAAAACAGTGCAATTGAAAAAAAATTGGAATCAAGTCCAATTTACGTTTATTAATACTGCTATGCAGTTGCGTTACTTGTATTTTATAAGATGCGTCTTCATCTCTCAAGGACTGTGCTGCACTTAGTATACCTTGGGCTACATTTGCTCCCACAACATCGTTGATTTTTAATGCTCTTGTCAATTTTTCAACTCCTTCTTTAAAAAGTTTATCTGCTGCTTCCTTTTTACAAAATTCTTGTTTTTTCAGTTTCCCTAAACCGGTCTCGAGCTCAGAAATTTTTTTCCTCTCGGATTCGCATTGCTCTCGATTGAGCTTTTCTTTCTTTAGTTCTTCTTCTTTCCTTAAATCTTTTATTCGCTCTTTTCCTTTTCTTCATTTAGTTTTTCTATGTAGTTTTTTTTATAAAAACTATGTGCGCCTTTAGCTAGTATTAATTAATGTCTTTAGTAATGGGAACCAACTCCACTTTGCTGCCATACTTGTTACTCACAGTATCACAAAAGGTTAATATCGAATCCAGCATTCTTTCACCCATTTGAGCTCTTTTTTTTGTAACAATATGGCCCGATAAAGAAAATCCACGCTCAACGGACGCATTACCGTGAGATATACACAAAATAGCTTTTATTATAATAGCTAGTAATGGATATTTCAGTTCACCACTTGCCTGTTTTATTTTAAAGATGCTGCTCCAATATTCATCAATTCTTTGATCGTCTTTCAGGCATGATAATTTTTCAAGTTGAAGTAATCTCCACTCGTCTTGAATTACATTTACAGGCGTGTCTATAGCTAGTTTTTCAGCTATTTTGCTTATTTCAGATATACTTTTCTCACGTTGAATTCGCACAGGATCTATACGTCTTAGGTATTTAAGATTAAGGCAAGTTGCGTTAATTACAGAGATCTTTTTAATTATATGAATACAAGCTGCCTGGTAATATTTTCTAACATTATTCTGGATGAATATTTTCAAGATATTAATTTCATGTATGATTTTAGCACCTAAGTCCATATTGTCCAGAGGTAATAGATTATTTATAGAAAATGCTGTTGTTGTACTTTTATCCTTCACGTTTGCAAAATCTAAGAATTAAAGTATGTAATAATAATTTTACTTCATACAAAATACGAACCAATGATTCATCATGCTGAAAAGTTCCAGTAAATTTAATAAAAGCCCCGCACTCGAAATCACAAATAAAATTTCCAATTTAATAGTTGGTTTCTTGAGAATTTGCATGATAGTTTTGTATGTATTGCTTTTTTCAATGTCCTCTCGTTTAATGGACACAAATTTTTTAAAATATTCCAAAATTGCTGGCCTACTGCTTTATTAATCTAGAAGCAGCTTTGTACAAAGTTAACCATCGCAAAGACACATGTTTAATAAAGTGATGGCGTGGAATTTTTAATTCAATTGGTAGTAGTTCGTAATCACTCCAACGAGAAGGATTGTCTTTAAAAAAGCTGCTAGGTCTGCAACAGAAGCACCAAATTTTTCCAAGCCTTTCAGAAAAGCATTATGAAGTGTTTGTACGTTGCATGTACCAACGTCGAATACGGAACTTTATCGAAGCGATGACAATTCTTTGTTCATTAAGCGCAAAACTATTTTATTGACATTGGGGCCGTCACACTTTAACATTATGATTTTATTTCTAGACAAGGGAGCACTATCCATTACAAAATTAATTTTATAAGTAAGTCTTCTGCTGTAGCATAATCAATAAAAACTGTTTGTAAATGTCGAACCACTACAATAGCTTCAGATTCACACCAAAAACGCATTTTAATCTGGAGTTTTTTACTTCCCCCTTTATTAGTTGTTTCGTCATACATTAAGCAGTAATGGCCTCAAATAAAAACAATAAATTCATATCTTACTGGTCACTTTCTTAAAATTAAAATACCTTAAACATCCTCCATTAATTGCTTTTTAAAATAGGGGGGCCCCAAGCCATCTGTGATTAAGTAGGATATTTTTTTAGGGGATAGGGTAAATTTCTTTATTCATTCGCACTGAGGAAATGTTGTTTGAAGAATTTCTTTAAGACCTTGGCACGGTTCTAAGGATTGATTATTACTAACAATGCGTAATGTCCAAAGTAATTCAGCCTTTATCGCTTCTTGTCTTGAATTAGAATTGCACACAGTTATAATACCAGTAACGGAATTTGAGTTAAGATTTTCTCCATTAATTTCGCATTAACCTTACTTTCAAGATGCAATTGATTAGGTCCACATTTAAGTTTAAATTGCATTTTATGCTTATCACCTGATGCATGTTGAGAAATAGCTGCTATTTCACACACAATATTAATTTTCTTTACGCAAACATTACAAAATATGTTGTTTTTGTCAAACTTTTTAGCCCACAACGAAATTAGATGTCTATTTGAATCATTTTGTGTAAACCAATCATCTTTGAATTTACATGGACCCATTGTTGAAATTATGTACGTACGTATACGTATTTTTATATAAACACCACCGCACAAATACTACCGGTTTTGTATCATATTATATTAAAATCACGAAGCAAAATAAAATGAAACACACTAATCAGTTCATAGGTTAGAAAGTTTTAAAATATAAACTGTTGACTAAACAGTAAACTGTGTTAAGAAACACTACACTGGCCTGTGCATTATACCTGGATTGAATTTTGTTTACGTTTGAAACCCACAGTTGGTGGACTTCAAACGTCATCGCATTCATCATCATATATCTCGCTCTGTTGTTTGTTCAACTCTTATGTACGATCTTTGTCTCATTCTCGTTTCAACATTTATAGAGACAAATTTTGCCCAATAAAATAAAAACACCGCAATATTAAAGATAAAGTAGAATACAAGGTTAAAAATGTGATTTCTAATCTAAAAACACAGAAATATGTATTTTATGTACAATTTTCAAGAAATATGTACTTTAGTGGCTTTTGCTAAGAAATATATACTTTTACATAAAATAGTGACAGACTTCAATCCCTGTCCTCAAGAGGAAACTATCGCAAAGGATAAACATAGCATTCTACGAGTTGAATCACAGTGGTAGGTTAGAAAACTTGAAATGGGAAATCGATTTTCTGAAGTTGATGTAATTAGGATTAGTGAGGCACATTTGAAAGAATATCAGGATTTCTAGTCAGGAAGTTACAGAATCATTAACATGGAATCCAATAAGGGATTTCCGGGCAGTAAAGACAGAAATAAAGCCATAATCCACCACAATAGTACAGGTCTGTATGCCTACCAACAACACAAACTATGAAGAGGTTGAACAGATATACATGAAGAGATAAAAGGTATCGTGCAGTACATTAATGGAGATGAGAATTTGATTGAAATGGGGGACTGGAATGCAACTATAGGATAGCAGGAGGAGGTATAATAGTAGGAAAGCATGACCTGGGTGCAAGAAACGAGTGGGGACGATAACTGGTAGAATTTTATATAGAAAACAATGTGGTTGTTACTAACAGCTGGTTTAAGAAACATGAAAGAAGGTTGTGTACATGTGTGAAGCCTGGAGACATGTAGATACCAGATGGATTACATATGGGTTAAGTAGAGGTTTAGAAACCAGGACTATCAAACATCCGTGAGCAGACGTAGATTTTGACCATAATTTGCAGGCAATGCAATGCAGGCTTAAACTAAAAAAACTAAATCCGATAGGTGAGACCTTGTTCAGTTGAAACAAGGCGAGGAAGAGTTTCAAAGAGAGTATTGAACATAGAGGAATGGTCAGTGGTGAAAGATGAAATTACTAGGGCAGCAAATAAAAACTAGGAAAAAGACAAGGACTTTGATGTCCAAGGGTAACACAAGAGATCCTAAGTTTGATAGGTGATTGACCAATATTTAAGAACGCAATGAATGAGACGGGCAAAAGTCATAGTACCGAGGAGCATTTTTTCATAATGTTGACCTAATTTTTACTCAGATATAATAATTAGCTACGATCATAAGAAACAACACCTTAAAGTGGAAGTTAGATTTGGTGGTTTGGAAAGTTTGTTGAAAATTTGTGTTTTGGGTACCACAGTATTGAACCAGTAACACTCTTTGAAAATTTAACACCTGGATATATGTGAATTGCTATAAAATCACGCACACAAACAGAGTGATTCCAAATTCATAGAAACTAAAATTAAATACCTACTCTGAAGATATAATTGAAGCAAGTAAATCAACATGGTGCACATGTGTTAATTACATTTTCAGAAAATCATCGAAAGCGTATGGTCATCTATTGTTCCCAGACAATCAATAAATTCACTCAGTTAGGTGTATATCTTCTGCCGCACGTTGAATATATCGTGAATAATGTAGTTAAATATTAAGTCGTCACTAAATTTGATATTAAACTGCATATCACCAATTTCTTATCAGGAAGACTGATGATATGGTTGCATTTGAAGCTTATGGATACTTTTATAATTTAAGCGAATTCCTTTGGAGTGATGAATGGACGAGCTACTTTTAAAGAGACATAAACTATATACTACATTAGTACTGAAAAATTATTAGATACGTATACATACCTCTATGATGTCATTGTTTGTGGTAGAAACTAGAAGGAACATGATGAGAATCTCCTACGTTTTAAATACTCCCTGTATGTTTGTTGTGGTTTGTTTAGCATTCTTCTTAATCTTCTTTGGGAATTAAACCACTCATAGTTTTTGAAATTATCTTTATTTACGTTTCGATCCATGACCTAGGATCGTCGTCAAAATAAAGATAATTTCAAAAACTATGAGTGGTTTAATTCCCAAAGAAGATTAAGAAGACTCCTACGTTTTGTTATAGTTCCGGTGTACGTATTCAGCACCACTGCTACAGTTGGCAACACTGATACGATCCACGTTTCACAATATTGCACAATAATGACATAATTACGTGTCAAATTGTATCACATACCAAACACGTTTACAATGATACAATTTGCCCCTTAAAATGTAAATAAAGCAAATTACTCACTTAAAACGCGCCTTGCAGTTAATCTCAGGGCCTCTCCTTGTTGTTTTAGGGTGGGTTGCGTCACGCCATTGTTGATCCAAATTTATTCCCCTTTCCTCTTTCGTCGTTCGTAGTGGTACGATAGGATACAGGTAGAGGTGCGATAAAAGGTAGAGAGAAGATAGAGGAACCTACATCCTAAAAAGAGAAAAGACAAAAAAACACGGCACAGGTAAACGTTACCGTTCGACGTCTCGTGGCTAATAATTCTGTCCTGGTGTGTCGCAAACCGTGCACTTACCCATCACTCCGCGCCTGCGCTTTCGTTTGCGCAAACGCAACTGTCTGAAATGAACAAGTGACCAAATTTAGTCACATATTTAAAAATGTACAATGCCAATTTTGGCATGTAACAGTTTATAAAAGCTATTCAGAAATCCAACTAACCATAAATAATAAAAAAAAGTGAGTTCTCTCTTCATTCTTTACACCTACGATATTTGATTTTGTATCATTCCTATTAGGTCTGATCCTGATAGCCTCAAAGCTTTACATGAAATTCCACTTCCAAATAATACAGCTTCACTAAAAGAGTTACAGGAATGTCAGCACACTTTCCAAATTTATTTGTTTTTCACACAAAATTGATATCCTTTCTCATAGTACCTTACCATTATGTCCTGAAACTCTAAAAGTTTTCTTTGATATGAAGGAAGAGATAGAAAATGCTTCGTTCTCATCTATTAGTAGTGAAGATACGTTTATGGTAGAAACTGATGCTTCAAATGAAGCGATAGGAGCAACTCTTTGAAAATCTGGGTGACAAGGTGCCTTCTTTTCTAGGACTCTTTCTCAATCAGAATGCGGACATGTGTCATTATAGGGAAAGAAACATATGTGATTGTTCAATAAACTTGGAAGTCGTGGCACTATCTAATGGGAATACACTTTAAGTTAATCACTGTTCAACGGTTTGTTACATTTATGTTTGATCTAAAATCCAAAACCAAAATAAAAAATCCTACAAATAGTTACAATATTATTTATAGGCCCGGACCGTAGAATACATCTGCAGATGCACTTTATCATATTTGTTCTACAACAACAGCTAATGCATCTCGACTTATTGATTTACGTAGTTCCTTGTGTCACCCTGGAATTACTCGAAGACATTAAGAAAATGATTTGCTTTTGTTCTGTGTGTTGCGATTGTACACAGGGTGATTCACCGTGGATGGCCTATTAGACATTTACGGAGAATTACTTAACATAGCGCTTACTACTACGTTTTCTTAAAATTGGCAACACTGCATAGTTGAAAATATTTTAAATTGGGAGAGCATGTTCCCTTACATAAGTGACAAAAATTCAAAACGCTATATTAAGTAATTCTTCGTAAACGTCTAATAGGCCATCCACTGTGAATTACCCTGTATACATGTGGGAAGACTCGTGATTAAACCGCCTGCAACATAATATTCGTGAATTTTACTAATGAAGTGCAATTTTTTTACTACATTGTATGAATCTGCTTTTGATATGGTCTGAGGTTTATTTTGTTTTGTAACTATGTAACATTGATTCTAATTCGTGTAACTAAAATATGTAAGAAGCTCTCTTGTATTTGAAATGCATATTAATAAATTCACTGTTATTTACTTAATAATTCTAAAGCTTTCTTAAAATGACTCGATTCCGCTATAAACATTTTCTAAAATAAATATTTTGTTTGTCTTTTTATGAACCTAAGTTCCGCTCCAATACGTATTTAACAGAAATAAAACTAAAAATTTATTGAAATATCGTGCTTACTGAACATTGCTATATATGAAATCAGAATATACAGGGAACACTAATATTAATTTTATTTGTTTAAGAATACTTTTCTCTTTTTGCCTCTGGCTTCTATTTTACGTAACGCCAACACATTATAGGTGTTTCATTCTGGTTGGTATCTTAGTGACCACAATCGATCATTAATCTAAAAGAATCAGAATTTAAATTTGCTACCTTTTTTCTACAAGTATATTTGAGTAGACCTTAATTAAACAGTTATACTTTAACATACACTTTTCACAAACCAGAAATGAAGCATATCTTTTAAGTTTTAAAATAATAATTCTACTTGTGACTAAATTCGTTAAGAGCAACTTAAACTAATTGTTTTTTTCTTTGTTTCAGTATTCAGATCTTACTACGACATTGGCAGAACCTACTCAACTTCGATCAAAACCAGAAGTCAGCGAACTAAAGTTTGGTCACATATTTACCGATCATATGCTTAAGATATTTTATCATAAAGCTTTAGGGGGATGGCAAAAACCAGCTATAATTCCTTTCGAAAATATATCTCTTCATCCAGCTGCTAAAGTACTACACTATGCTATTGAGGTAAGTAGATAGATGGAGTTACTAATGATCCATTGATGCCCTGCTCATTCTTAATAATAGCTGATGTCTCTAATGTAGTATCCCATTTATAACTTGACTACCCAGCCAGCCGACCACCACTACTGATGAGTTTCTGTAAGTTTGGATTGTTACACAACTTCAACCGAACATAAGTTTTATTGAACACCTTTACTGGATTCATTCTGTCTACTCTGGATATTCAGCTTTATTAATGATTTTAGATTCAGTTTTATTTGTCTGACATATCACGTTGACAGCTCTCAACTAAAAACTCTCAACACGACAACTGACAATTATCACTAAACAATTATAAACAAGGGCGGCCTAGTACATTGTTACGTTTTTTTTGTGGCAGCCACGTTGGGCGCCAAAGTTATGTTACGTTGGCTCGTAGCCGTGCGGAACAAAAAGAAAATCAAAGAGAGAGAAAAAAAAAATGACCGGGCTCAATCGGAGATTAGGGGGGGTTATAGAAAGCAGACCAACATATAACGTACGGGGCTGTAAGGAATTAGTAACAATACCTGCAATAAAAAAAGTTAGAATAGCAAACCTGTAATAAAAAAAAATTAGTCCTGCCAACCTGAAATAAAGAAAAAGCATAGCAGCAATGAAAAGTCTCAGTTATTCAGTACTTTGTAGCATGTAAATAAAAGAAACTGTTTAGATAAACTATATAATATAACAACAGTAAAAGCAATACAGAAAAATGTTTAGTACAAAGTGAGGTAATATTGGGGAGTAGCAGAAACGTTTCCTCACACACCAATTAAACATAAATCAGACAAAATGTAAAAAAAATAAATAGGTAAGACACAATTGATATGAGTAATTCAGTAAATAAATAGGTAAGACACAATGGGTATGAGTAATTTAGTAGTATTGATTTTTCTTTCTGTCTTTTTTTTTGTATGTTTTAAAGTAGCATGCAAGTCTATTGTAAAAGGTATCAGAACGACAAAGATATGTTAAAGCAACAGATAGATATTGAAAGTAATAACCAGTAGGAAATAGTTCAACTTACAAAAGTCCTTCAGCAACGCTTCCTTGCAACCGAAGTGTGAGATTCACAATGTCCTGCACTAACGAAGCACTTCACCCTTGACTGTGAGGGTGTTGATGGAATTTATTACACGTTACACTAATCACACCTACGTATTTCACTGACGTTAGCAGCAGACATTATCACGCGATGGAACTATGTAGCATTGATAAATTTCTGGTTAATTCTATTTCCTGAGACAATAATTTCGAAATATTTTGTAGCACAAATCGTAAAAATTGTAATAAAAATTTAGAATCACGGCCTTTCAAAGCACGATGTAATGCATTAAATTAACAGTAACGTGAGGTGTTTTATTTGCTACATATGGTAACAAAGAAAAATCTAATGCTTTTAAATAACGAAAATTCGCGCAAACAACGATCTATTTTAGATTCGTTGGGGTTAGAAAAATGCAGAAACTACAGTATCCACTGTATTTAAATAATCCAAAGTATGCACTAATCTGATAAAACAAAGGGACACTAGACTAGATCGCACACACATTAATCCTAAAGAAAGAATCGGTCAGTTTAGCAAGTAAGTTCTACGACTCCTATTTCACAAGACAAACAACTAAAACCACAAATTAGTAAAGTACGTCAAATGTTCCTTAAAGCATTTGTCTCACAAGAAAAACAACTAAAAACAATTAGCAGGCACGCGCAAGCAATAAAACCATCCGTCATTGACCTTAAAACACACGTGCGTCGACCCAACACGTTCGTCCGTATAAAAGCATCCTTCCTTCAAAGCAATCAGAACTACACTTTATACAGTTAATATACAACTTTTACTTCACAAGAAAGACAACTAAAAATCGTGCCGCGCTTGTTCAGGAACAATTCGAAATTAAATCCCGCATTAATTCTCACTAGTCACAGCAAAGAGGAAACAGTATTTTTAACGTACTTAAGTATATCGCAATGAAGAACAAAACACGACTCCTCGTCTGTTTATTCAACTCGTTCCATTACAACCGCTTATCGTATCTTATCTAGGCTTGTTAATAACATCAGGAACATCCAAAACGTGAATGCCGCAATCATATATAATAATTAATTACATCGGTTTATCATTTCCGATAAGTTGGAAAGCAATTTACGAATAATCCACATAAGGAACGAAATTTACATTTACGGCAAGACAAGAACGATGTAATCTATTTATTATAAGCGGTTTATAATTTTTAATTTATCTATCTTTAAATTACCACACACGAGTTAATAAATATCAAATACAGAAACAGCAATTTGCAGGAATGCATTTATAAATTGGGAAACAGCGTAAAAGTTTAAAACTACAAAAATTGCACGTTACAACATTACCCCTCTTATAAGTTTAACTTAATTACTATGGCTTGACTTTGTAATTCAGATGAACTTATACTGCTAAGTTCCTTGGCTCTCTACCACATGGAAAAACATGGTTTTAAATTCAAAATATTCTGAACACCCAACGAAAGACCACTAGCGTTGTCCCTTACTTCATAGGTGTTTCATCCATGCCCTGTTTCAATGGTGGCTGGACCGGTATATAGGAGAAAAAAATTTTTAATCTCCTTGTCCGCACTTGAAGATTGAAAATGAACCCGAAACAGTACCTTGTCACCTTGTTTGAATTTAATACATTTCTTATGCACTTTTTTATGACGTACCTTAACGTTATGACTTCCTTCGTACTAATACCTTGTTAAACACGCTCAGGAAAAGCAATATTCCTAATTGCAGGATTGTCAACAGGTACTCCAAAATGCAACTCAAAAAGACTAAATCCAGTAGAATCGTGGACCGCCCTGTTGATCCATATTTTCACCTTATCTAAAAACCAACGCCCCCCCCCCCCCATGAGCTGAATAACACGACGACCTCAAAATTCGCTACATTGGACAGAAGGCGAGTTTTTTTGTTGCCTGGAAATTTAGAATTTTGCCGAGCCCTTGCCGTTTCAGGCAAGGTAGGGATCTTTAACGTGCGTGACAACACTCACACACGGAACCTCCATTTAACCTCTCATCCGAACGAGGGCGTAATTTTTGTGAAAAATGCTCACTGCCATTTTTCAAGCAGTCGGCCGTGTCGGGATTTGAACCCGGGACCTTGGGATCCTTAGTCTTACGCTTACTACATTGATCCACGGCGACGCCTCCCCTACAGAATCCAACAATTCCTTCCACTTTTTTACTCGACAACTGGCTGCCATTGTCACACAGATTCACCTCTGGTTTGCCACCCTCGACAAAATAGTGAGATATTAAATATTTCAAAATAGCGGCAGTCGTAGCACGCGTAAGAGCAAACAACGTAACCAATTTGCTAAAGGCATCAACTATAACTAATAACTGGGTGACATCCGAACGCGACACGGGAAGCGGGCCCATCAAATCCAGACATACCACTTTATTAGGCGCTTTTGCCAACACACTATTATATTCTCCGCTAACCTTAGTCGACCTTTTTGCCTTTTGACACAACTCACACACTGAAAGAATTTTTCGAATAATGTGTTTTATTCTAGGAAATTAATAATTTTTGCGTAACGCCTGAAAGCACTTCTCTGCACCAAAATGCCCATTGTCTTCCTGCAAAACTAATAAATATGCCTTAGACGCAGGCACACATACCTTAAATCTAGGCGAACTTCCAGATGCCTGTCTAAACAGAATCTTCATATTCTAGATACCAGCTTGCATACCTCTTCGAAACCTCCACTTTAGACAATTCTGATTTCACCTTGCGACAAAATTCGTCCCGTCCTTGTTCCTCAACAATGGTTTTCATGGTCGACTCAACTTCTTTACATAACTCCGACTTTTTCATTGCACAAACCGCTGCAAAAACCTTCACCAATGTTTCAAACTTATCTCCTCCTTTGATTGGATACCGGGGTGATATATCCGCGAGAACATTTTCCTTTTCCACACAATGATTAATATTAAAAGCATATTCCTGAAAATACAACACCCACCTTGTCAACTGCGAGTTAAGCAATCTGCACGACATTAAAAACCACAATGACATGTGATCTGTAATCACCGTCAACTGACGTCCCAAATCAAATACCCGCCACCACCGCAAACAATGCAACACTGCCAATGTTCTAAAACCAGCTCGTGTTATAGATTACAATCAAAATATGGGCTCTGTGGACAAAATAGATATGCTACTTAGTTCTACAGAATGTATTAGAAAATCTCCGAAATGGTATAAGAAGCTATTTTTCACATAGTTGATTTATCAGTAGTAAACGTGCATGCAATGTTTAGAGTTCAAACAGGACAAAATATTTCATTAGGTTCTTTCCAACTGTAACTTTACTATATAGCTAATTACAAAATATAATAAGCAGAAAAGGTAAACAAAGGCTGGTCGCAGTTCTGAAGACATTCCCACCCGTTTATAGAACGTCATTTTCCTCAACTTCTACCTCCAATGCCTGGAGGAAAACAGAATTGACGCAAACCTAATTATCTAATAAAATTGATTGAAACCGAGCTCGATCTGAATAGAAGTTACTGAAACAAACGTATACAAATCATCAAATTATTGGAGAAATGTTACAGCAAAAAGTATTCCTCTTCACATTTCGAGAATGTAGGCAATCTGCATACCGTCAAGGAGTCAAGTAAACGGCTGTCGGTCACCATTTAGCATTTTAAAATATCACTCTCCATTTTCGTTATTTTTCGTAATTCGATTTAGTAATATTTACTCTAATATTCGTGAAATTTCACTATTTAGTGTTTAAGTTATTGTAAGGTAATATTAGAGTGATGTATGTTGTCTACTTTTTGGCGCTAGTATTATATATACTCGAAATTCATTTACTTTGGTCTGGTATTTGATCTTAGGTTGGCTGTCCTTCATGTAGTTTTAGCCAGGAAACCTTGTGTAGTTTGCTATCGTGGGGATTCGTCACTTTTGTGTGGCCCTTCAATCAATCAAGATGTGGTCTCGCTGGTTCGCATGGAAGCAAGCGCATTTGTAATGGAGTAATAGAGAATTGCCTTTGAGAGTGGCATGCTAGTGATTTCTAGTTAATTTTAGTTGTGATATGTAGAGTGATACTCTTGTTAATGCACAAACAAGTTAGTATCAATCAAGTCTTTCTTGCAGGTACTTAATTGGGTTGGTACTGATGTGCAGTTTGTTTAACAACCATATTTTGGTGTTACATTTCTTGAACCTTCTGCATTTTGCCTTGGAATATTTTTCTTTCCCCAGTAACGTGACGCCCTATTCTATTTGTTTTTTGTGTTAGTTATAGCTCACAACCCAGCTCATGCCATCTGTCAGAAATAAATCCCTAGTTAGATCGTTAGCATGATACTTTCCTATATCCCGCATTTAAGTTTTCAATACCCATCTTCAGTACCATATTTCGATAAGACTAGCTCGTTTAGAACTTTCACAGATACTTCAACCTTATTATATCGATTACATAGGCCTCTGACAAAATTATTGTATTTAATTCGACATTCTGCATTTATTACATAATTTATCTATGTGTGGCATGCTTGTTAATTAATTTAGAAAGTGAACTTCTGCAAGCTTTAGCTTCTTATACACAGAAAGTATGTCTAAACTATAATTACTTTTTGTTTCAGCTATTTGAAGGCTTGAAGGCGTACAGAGGAACTGATGGTAAAATACGAGTATTCAGACCAGATTTGAACATGTTGCGTATGAACTTATCAGCAAAAGGATCAGGCCTTCCTACTTTTGATGGTATGGAGCTAATTAAATGTATGAATCGATTAGTACAGATAGATCAGGAATGGGTGCCACACAGTGAAGCTTCCAGTCTTTACATTAGACCTACGCTTATCGGAATTGATGTAAGTATCCCACAAAATTACACTGAAAAAATACAAATATGAATAATGCATAAGCGCCAAAATTAAATGTTTTCCTTTCCCATTATAATATAATGCTCATTATAAGGTAATTATGACTTCCTTGATTGCGTAAGCTAATTAATACATGGTTTGCTGCATTAGGTTAAATTTGCTTACACTGCAAACTAATACAACTTTTTTTATGCTTTTGTAGATATTTTACATTTTAATAGATTAAACTAAAAATAGTTAAGTTTATGAGATGGTAAAAGTTCTTAAAATCGTGAAGGAAGTTCAGACTGTTATCAATATTATTTTCCCGTATATTCTCTGACATAGTTTTGGAACCGTTTGAGATTTGTAAAAAAATATCTACAGCTGTAAGATAATCTAAAAAAGGCGCATTCATCTTAAAATTGCAGACACAATTGCTTAGAAAATATTCTAAAGCACAGAATCAATTATTCACACATTTTGTAGACTAGATACACGTTGTGTAGAGTATCTTACAGTAACTAGTTACGCGTAGGGGCAATAGAGGGCTATATGTGTTTTTGTAATATTATTTCTCAAATAAATTAAAATATAAAATAAATGTTTTACTTATAAACTGTAAACCGTTCAATTATTTCTGCAGGTGTTATACAGATAAACTAGCAAGTCGAAAACCTTCACTGGATTTCTACTTACTACAATCAATTTTTTTATACGAATTCAGATACTACCTAAATATTTAAATAAAGCAAAGACCTCTAAGGGGCTAAAGTTTACATTACCTATTGTATTCAGGACTAAATTACTTCTATGTATAGCAAAATATAATTGTAGTTCAACGACTGGATCAGTGTGACAAAAATTGAATCAATTGTGAATTAGTTACATTAAAGGAACTAACAATATGGTGTCTTGATTTGAAAGGCGTCTTTGTAAACATGATGAAGTCTATGATCGTAAATACTATCAACGGAAAGTGATTTGATCAGTCGAACATTCCCACAAAATAATTGCAGAAACTTTCTATACTTTTATTGTAATGGGTTTTCCAACTGGTGTGCTTGATCTTTGGCATGTTGCTGTGGCAACACTATAAATTTAATATCAAAATTTGTGATATTTGTTGTCAATGCATTATACCATTTTATCGTGAATTAGATACATAATTGAAGGCTGCATACAAATTAATAAAATTTATTATAAAAATAATGAATCTGTTATAAATATTTATGGTTCCGGGTTGGGACCGTGTCATCTTATAAACTAAGGTCGACCTTTCACCAACTTTTGTAAGGGGCTTCATCAGGACAAGAAAAGAAAATGAAAATAAATAATAAAAATAATAATAATAAAGATAAGAATGATAATATTAAGTAAACAAGTTAAAATGTAAAGAGTATGTAGAGTTACTTCTGCACTAGCAGACTCACCAGCCCATTTAAGACGAAAGGTGTCTTGTGGCAAAGTAACTAGTGAAAGTAGCGAAAGTGGTAGTTTATATAGGGCGAGAACTTGATGCATGAGTGATCATGAATAGAGAGGAGTGTTGTAGCGGATCAGTGAACGTTACGGTTCTGCTTTTGTAAAGATGGCTTGTTTTCCAAATGGGAGAAAGGTAGTAGCCATCGTCTTTGTTTAGATTGTTAGAATTTTTAGTGATTTCTATGAATTCTCTGATTTCTCTATTGTAAAAAAATGTAATTCTGGCAATTAGTTTCGTCTTGTCAAAGTTAATGGTATGGCCTGTTTCATGTTGGTGTTCGGCCACCGCTGAGCGATTGTACTGGCTCGTTCTTAAGCATCGCTTATACTTGTTTAGTCTAGTCTGTACTGACGGTCCTGTTTCACCTATGTATACTAAACCGCAGCTGCAAGGTATACTTTATATGCCTGGGGCATTTCGGAATCTCTTGGGGTTGGTAATATTTGTGAAATTTTATTAGCAAGTTTATAGATTGTTTTGATGTTGTGTTTACGTAGAGTTTTGCCAATTCAGTTTGTTACTCTGTGTATATATGGAAGGATTGCTAAAGATCTGTGTCGGAGTTACAGCATGGTTTGGGGGTTCGTGTTGGATGCAGATGCTAGCTTATTACTCTGCTGATATCTGAGTTGCGATAGCCATTGTTTATAAGACTAATTTTCAGATCGGTCAGTTCATTAGAAAAATGTTCCGGTTGTGAAATCTTAATTGCACAATGGACTAGAGAGTTAATTACTAATGATTTTTGTGACGGATGATAATGTGATGACATGTAGATATCTGTCTGTGTGTGTGGAGGTTTTCGATATATGGAAGATCTAGTTGTCAGTTGGGTTGGCGCTCCACCAGAACGTCAAGGAATGGCAGAGTTCCGTTCTTTTCAGTTTCTATAGTGAACTTAATATCTTTATGGTGATTGTTTATGTGATTTAGAAAATCAATTAACTGATTAGTACGATCTTGGGGGAGGCTGTAGAAATGGTCTCAAATATTTAAAGACCAAATTAATTTTACTTTGATATTTAGTATCAAAAATTATAGAGCATTTCCGCATGCACCCTAAAGTTACTATAACTTGGGTTTTCTTGGAAAAATGACGAACTGACTCAATGATTGGAGGATACTATGCATCATTGGTAAAAGAGAAAAATTAGGATAATGTAAAAATGTAAAATCAATTTATAGTTTGAAAATATTTTTATTTTGAGACGAATTCAATATGACAACTAAAGGAAAAGTTTGATTTTGGGATATTTGTGTATTTCTTGTTATTTTACCCTAAAAGCATGGACTCGTGCTCCAATTGCAACAAAAGCTATATATCATGATTTACAGTTTTTAAAAGATCTTTATGAATACTGTAAAAGTGATAATACATGTAAACCGTACCATACTACACAAACTTTGCAATCATTTGTGGTATTTGGTGCCAGAAACAATAGCTCTATCTTTTTTTTATGAACACATTACAATTGAAAGAAAGAAACTAATTATAGTGTCATTGAAACTCAATGATAGCACTGAGTCGATGAAAAAAAACTGATAAGTGAAAAAAAGTTTCAAATTATTTGAATAATTTCAATAATTCATATCACGTTTCTTGGAAAGATTTTTAATACCGATGAATTTTATTGAAAAAGATCTTACTACTTGAGCAAACGAAGAAAATACGGATAGAAATTGTCAAAAAATTTAAAATCGTAAATGATACGGAAGAACGAGGAATTAAACTTATTCATAATTATAATCGTTTTGTTGAAAAATGAAGACTAAAAACAAATTATTCTGCAAATTGTACCACAATATAAAATTATCGTAACATAAAAAATCCACTCTATGAAGGATTTTTAAAATGTATTTATAAATATGTTTTTGTGCAACCGTACGCGAAATAGCTATTTCGTATACTCTACACAGTATGCGAAATTCATTTTTGCTAATAACCAAATGTTATTTCAAACTTTTGCATTTCTAAAATATGATGACACAGTGTTATTACTTTTTATTAAACAGAAAATATAAATTATTTAGGGTTAATTTCAATATTAATTGTACAGTTTTCATTATTACTGGACTGACATTAATACCTGAAGTTGATGCAACTAAATCTAATGTCTCAGAATAATTATTAATATTTGTCAGATTAGTATTTATACTCGTACTAGATATAGTGCCAGAAATAGAGTTGGAAATGTTCATCTTATTTTCGATGGAGTCCTCTACATATCCTTCCGCATGGTAGTAGACTTCCGCCCTCCATGGCGTTTAAGCACAGACATGTCAGCACCGGTATTGGCTAACAACGTAGCAGAACTTCTCCTGAAACAGTGGCCCGTATATAGTTCACTATTTGGCAATCCGAGATACTTCACAATCATACTAGGTATTTTTGTAATTGTGTGTACTCCAATAGCTTGTGTAGTGCATTTTCCATTTTCATATCTCAATAATACTTGGCGATTAGTAATGTGTTTTGGTCGAAGAACTACATATTTGTGGTAAATTCTTAAATAATCCGTATTATTAACAATAAATATACGTTTGTTGTCAGTCTTTGTTTTAGGAACCATTACTACCAATATAGCATCTACTTCTTGAATATCGTCGAGGGTATTGTCTCGTCGTAATGCCCCTGATATTCCCATTACCAAAACTAGCTATATAACAATAATATTACAAATAATAGATCCATTATGCAATATTTACCTTCCACAATAAGTAATTTACATCACTAGCTTCTATCAGGAATGAATTAATTTGATCACGTGTTAAAACTTTTAATTTTTTTGTTGCTAAGCTGCTGATTTTCTTTTCAAAAAAGGTACCAACTTTATAAGCCTCCTCACATCGATCCCATCTCGTACATTGAGCATGCACTTAACAATTTTTGATTTCTCTTTAAAATTGCTATAGCATTTTCGTATTGCCGTATCAATTTTTCTGGAATTAAATCGGAAAGGACTGCATTAACAATATTTTTAAGCTCTGGCAGGATGCAGGAAATGTTGCTATCACTGCTTGACATTTGTACGAATTTTTACGAACACTCAAAATTGTTTAATATGTATATTATTTCCATAGCAACATGATCTAAGGGCTACTACAAATATATAAACGGTAGAGTTTATCATGTAAATTCTAGTTATAGTTTTATTAATTAGTAAAAACAATTGTAATATGTAGCCACACACGGATGCACAAAAAAAGAGTGTTTACACCTTGGCTGCGAAATGCTTTTGGCGACATTGCGATTATCTTGCCTCGGCTGCAAGCGGTCTTGGCGATAACCATTCTCTCGGTATGCCAAAAGGCAATTTCACGGCCTTGACATACAAATAATTATTTCATTTATTGTTCATTTTATGTGTTGCTGTGCTTACTAGTAAATATAATACTTAATATTTATAAATAAAATGCATTTAATCTTCATTTAGAACGTTTTCTATCGAACCGAAGCATATCTATAATGTAATTAATACTAATATCATCGATTGCATTTTCCTTCTAGTAATATTGCTGAGGTTCTTGGTAAATTTCTACGAATTTTTTAATCAAAGTATCGAACTTTTATCAATGGTTAAATCTATACTCTAAGCCTACTAAAAGAATCTTTTCTGGAACATCTAGTTTTTAGCTAACTGGAAAAAAAAGATCACTGTTAATAATTCATGGGAAATACAGCTAGAACAAAACTACCATCTGGTAAGTAAGATCTATGAGACAGGTGACGTACCGTAGGATTTTAAAAAGAATGTGATTATTTCTATATCAAAGAAAATAGGAGCTGACATGTGAAAACTATGGAACTACAAGTTTAGCCAATCATACCTTCAAAATTTTAACCAAAATCGACTGCAGGCAGATGGAAAACAAGGTAGAAGAGGAATTGAGTTAAGACCAGTTTAACTTCTGAAGAAATGTTGGAACATGTGAGGCTATATTGAGTTTATGACTTATCTTAGAGGACATGATTAAGAAAAAAGCCCACATTTTTGGCCTTTATTGATCGAGAGAAACTTTTGACAACATTGATTGAAATAAACTCTTTGATATTATGAAAGTGTGGGAGTAATTTGTACAGAGAACAGGTTACAGTGATAACAGTCGATGGACACGATAGGGAGGCAATAGTTCAGAATGGACTGAAGAAGGGTTGTAATCTCTCTTATAAAATAATCAAAGAAAAATTAGAGAAAGGTGTTAAAGTTCAAGCAGAAGAAATTAAGACATTAAGGTTTGCAGATGACATTACTATTTTATCAAGAGTCAACAAGGAACATAGAGGATCTATTTAATGGAATCGGATCTATTTTGAAAAATGTTTGGTGAACATTATTAAGAGTAAAACAAAGGTAATAGAGTGCAGTTGTGTAAGATCAAGTGAAGCAGCGAACGTCAGATTGGGAGATAAAACATTGGAGGATGTAGAAGAATTCTGTTACTTGGGTAGTAAGATAATCAGCAATAGTAGAAGCAAAGAGAACAAAGTGGCAGTCACAAGTAAGGAAAGCATTTCTAAAAAAGAGAAATTTGATAACATCCAAAATAGATTTAAGTATATTATGCCCCAAGGTTTGCATGTCAATTATTACATGTTCTACCCTTACCTAATTAAATATTAAGATTGGAATAATGAAATTTTCTATGCACAAATCTTAAAACTAATTCACTATTTGTTAACTCGACTCGAAATGTAAAATAAACAGTAGAACCTTCGATAGCTAAATTTGCAGAGGACTATCCAAATCGAGTTAACATAGCAAGAGTTTGTAAATATGTAATAAGTAAACCTCTTACATTTATGATCGATAATTTCATTTAAAACTTCATAAATACAACACCGCAAGCGGGGTTTACTAGACATCATCGGCAGTTGGTAGCGCTAATCTTATACAGATTTTGGGCGCGCTCATCTGCCAATGTCGTCACCAATGCACAATTTATATTGCGCAATAATCGGAAATTTATATAACAATAAATAATACAGCGAACAAATTAACAAGAGAGTACTCACTCAGAAATCTGGCGTCTGGCGGGATTGAGTTAAAGTTGGCTTCTCTAAAGTCCATCAGGCTACGGAGGGCCCTTTGGAAGTAGTTCAAGATGGTACGCCCGACGCTCTTCCAAAGCGTTCGGACCAGCACTCAGGCAATCATGAGCTCGTTCATCCAGGGTCGTGCAGTACGGTTCGCCCTAGGTGGCTCCAGATTTCATCTACCTATGTAGGGAATGGACAGGAACATGGTAAGGGGCGACAAACAAGACAATTAGGCAAAGGAATCTACATAGATAAAGATAAGGCACGATACGATACCTCAAACGTCCACTCCACTCGAAGATCAAAGGCAAACAGCCACGTTATAGAGAGTCACGGAAACTTGTCTCCGCTTTTTTCTACTCCATTCGCGTCGCGCGATCTGGCGCAAACGCACTGTGACGTAACGGAAGTACGCGCACCGCGTCTTTTGAATTTGTGGCGCGAAACTTCCGCACATCAAAATTAACCTAAAAACAATGTTTAAGGGCCAATTTGATTGGCACGTAACAAACCATAGGCAGAAATACGTTGATAAACACAGGTTGCATGTAACATAAACAATAAATAATTTATCGCAAATGTCCGTATTGGAATGAAGTTATTAATTATCACTTGGGAAATTTTTGGATATGGAATGAAAGGATTTATGGAACACAACACACTGTTTTAGCTTTGCTAAGCGATAAAAAACAGCACCGTACCAGACACCGACCGTCTTGTTTTCTTTATCATACAAAAGTGAATGTCTTTTACTAATTAAATTGATACTAGAGTTTGAAATTAAATGATACTCGTACACCTTCCGACCTCTAGCGATTTTGTTTATTATTAAAATATCGAAATACATGCTTAAGAAGTAAATTAATAAACCCTTTTTAAACGTAATTGAAATGAATGTTGATTATAAAATAATCGCGGTGCGTAAACATTATTCAATCCTTGATGACGAACTTGTCTCGGGGATTTTAGTAGGGTCCGATTTCCTGTAGATTTGTTGGCGTGGTGCCTGACTGCGGTAAAAAGCATGTTACAGTTTAATTCACTTAACACGTAACAATTATTAGAAAACGTTTCCGAAGATTTTGTATGAAGTGTGGCTTTGTATTGAAGTCAACTGTGGACGATAGACAGCACTGAAAGAAAAGGAATAGAGATCTTCAAATTGTAGTGTTACAGAAGAATTTTAAAGATCAGGTGGGTAGATTAGGTTTCTAATTTTGTGGCAAAATGTAAATAAATCGAGGGACAAGATGATTGGACATACCTTACGGCATAGGAGATTGCTTGATTTAATTTTAGAGGAAAATGTGATGAGTAAAAATGGTAGTCAGGCCGAGGCTTGAATGTGATAAACAAATTTAGATAGATGTAGGATATATTAGTTACGCCTCGATGAAGAGGTTGACTCAGGATGGATTTTGGAGAGCTGCACTAAATCAGTCTGCAGACTGAGAACCCAACAAGAACAATCATTCATATGCGTATGTTGAGTGTGCCTAAAAGTTAATTGAATCTTTCTAAACAATTTATACATGTAAGGTAGAAAACCCAGAAACATGTATCTCCTAGCATGTAATTAATTAACAAAAATTACAAATAGCGCTCAAGTTACCTTGAATGGCCTTGTACTTGCAACATTTCAGACTTACATATTACCTTACTTCTGAAACCAGTGTCTCTCCTTCAAGTAAGTTGTTTATTCACTTCGATAATGCAGCCCATTATAAGGTCCAGTTTGTATTGAGACTTTGTCTAAGCATGCATTAGGTCACGTTGACAGCTTTACAAGAACAAAAGGAATAATGACGTTATTAAGGATTGGAAAATAGCTGTAAATGGTATGTAAATTAACTCCTTCGTGCTTATTTTGTTTCTCTTTAGCACCTGTAAAAACTATAAAACTGATATACTAGTTTGAATCGTGATGAAATCCGAAAATTTCTTGTGAATTTTAGCAGGCATATCGTGAAGTAAATGATGCTAATTCTAGACACTACTTAGTACAAATAAAAGATTTGTCTAGGGAACAGAACCAATGTTAGATAGTGTCTTTAACAATGAATATTTTGTCCTGGATAACTAACAAAACTAGTAGTTATTTGGACTATCCCAATATATAAATTTTTTTTATTATAAAGTTTCCAAAAGCTCAACAGAAATGGGAAGACGTTAACGTAGACATTTTAGGGAGAATTATTCTAATTACAAGTGCAATCGTAGACATTTATCGATATTTGCATAATTGCATTCAAATAAAAGCTTTTTTTGTGTTTATTAATAATGAAGTTGGTGCTAGTGTTAAGAATTTATCAAAGCTTTAGTAAATGATTCATTACTAAATCACAGATCGTATGATCTTTCATAATAAGAAAACCTTATTAAAAATAATCTTCTAAACAAAGTAAACCTTCTTTATGCAAGTACAATTTTTTTGTTAATCATTTAATCCATTCATTTTCTGAGAAGTTTAAGGTAGATAATAGAAACATCTTTCATTAAAAATTTTTATTAATAACTCACTTTTAGGGAACCCTTGGTGTTGCGCAATCAGAATCGGCACTGTTATATACAATTTTATGTCCGGTAGGAGCTTATTTTGATGACGATAAGACTTCTGTTTCGCTTTTTGCTGATCCTTCATACACACGTGCATGGCCTGGTGGATGTGGCGATAGAAAAATGGGATCTAATTATGGACCCACAATAAGAGTTCACAGAAAAGCATTAAAAAAGGGCTGCCAGCAAGTTTTATGGTTATATGGAGAAGATCATCAACTTACGGAAGTTGGAACTATGAACATTTTTGTGTATTATACTAATACACGAGGAGGTATGTGTTACTTTTTATGTTTCAGTATAATTTTTCTAAACTGTTTTATTAATTACAAATGCGAAAAGTCACAAAAAATGTAATCTCGATGCCTAAAGGATATTAACAATAGATCCTCTACAATTTGATCAAATGTATAGTTAGTTCGTAGAATCCTGGATCTAAAATACTTAATCCTGGGATGCTTTTTACACTTTTTCATATAGTGAGTTTTTAATACACAAAGCTTGTTTTTGATTACTATATCAATATTCACATAATTATTGTGTGTCAATACCATGCACAAAAACGAGTAAACTTAACGTTTCAATTTTTTAAACTTATTAGTGCCATCTAGCAACTATGAACATGAAACCTAGTTGGTTACTTATACAAAATTTTGATTGACCTTTACAGGGTAGATAATGATATACATTCGAGGACGGATCTTCGTTATAGGTCTCTCCCAACGATTCACAGGATCCTTTCGATGCAACGTCTCTCCAACCTCGGTTTACAGCTTCTCAACGCCTTTCAGATCCTTCCAAATACTTGCATCTTTTAAGTCACAACTGTTACTTTTCTTACAACACGAATCAATTTTACTTACTTTGTATATTTCCATTTTCGCACTACCCTATATATAACACATTTCACAACTTTTAAGGGGAAAAAATGCAAACGTTATTTTAAAATCGCTTAAACTTTTAACGCAAACGAACCTCAAAAATTTTAATCTTTTCTTACATTTTAAAATTAGTTGACATTTTTAGCAAAAAAAATTTTTGAATTAAGAACAATTAAGGGCATAAAGCCCAAAATCTTGAATTGTCAAAGATATAACTTAGTTTTTGGGTTGTGAATAATTTTTATATTAATAATTAAAGAAACTGAGTAACATAAATCTTGTTATGGTAAACCGTGCGGGTCAGGAAGAACCAAAAAACCCAATTAAAGTAAAGACTCGCACGAAATTACGTAGCCAAAGGAAATGCCGGGCTCACGTCATTCGGAAATAGGACGTAGGACAGTAATCGAAAACAAAACCCAAGAAGAAAAAAAATGAGTCGTCTCTCTGAAATAAAAATTAATTAAATAGTACAAACAAAGACAGACGTTAGTCTGTCAAAGAAAAGTAAGAATACATGTATATATATATATATATATATATATATATATATATATATATTGCTGTAATTATAGGGTTAATTTAGGGGTAGGTTAAGTCATAGGGGTCATAGAATAAACAAAAGAAACTCCCAAATAACCAAAGCACGTAATTACAGATATTAGAAGAGTAAATAGGTCATTATGAATATTGTTAGTAGAGAGCACACTGTATATAACAGTACAAGCGATTAAACGCATATCCAAGAGTAAGCTACGAGCAAAGATAAGAATTTAAAAATGTAACGAAATGCATCGAAATTAAATCCAGCGAAAACCTGTATGAATTGGATAGATAAATATTCCACAAGTGCGTTAGTATATCATCATATACGCAGCCAGAAATTGTGCATTATTTGAAAAGCGTACGTGACAGAAAAGTATTACATTTGTTCAAAAATCCAATTTAACTAGGAAATAAACAAACACCAAATTTATTTCTATTTAGATTAGAATAAAGCAAACAACAATAATACGTGATTTGACGAACGAAGTTTCCTGGAGTTTCTGAATTAAATGTGATGTATATAAATGAATTACGTGACAAATTGAACATTCTTCCATGCAATTAAACTACACAATTGGTAAAGTTTCCAAAATAACACAAGAGATAACACAATTGGTGTCGCCCAGCACGTGAAATCAACGAATCGCAAACAAAAAGGGCCAGGCTATAAATATGATAACAATTGAACGAGTTAGTATACATTTGAAACTGGGCAGTCACTATACTCAAAAGTGCTAAGATATTCACGCAAATAGTTAATTAAAAGTAAAGTGAAATTATTTTTATAAGAGTGTAAAAATTTGTGTAAGCGAGTCGCTCTACTACAGACATAAGTAAACCAGATTTAATGAAATTATACAATTTCTAAAAATTAAATAAAACAGGACTCTTGTTAAAACTCTTGTTACGACTCCTGTTAAAACTCTTAGATACGGTCTTGGGTACGATCTTGGATACGAGTCAGGAAGACTGGAGATTACTGCTTGTTAATTTAATTTGGTAATCTCTGACAATGGTAAATATTCTATTACTGTTTCGTTAATTTCGGAGATGAATAATCTTTTATTAGAATAAACTCATTAATAACGATTTGGATAGTATTTTGGTTGGATTTCGACTTTCAAATTCGACTCAAAACATTCAGACTGGACATGAAAACTCTTGGGGATGCAGAGAAGCTACTGAACCACTCCAGGTTAGATATTTTGATATGATTTATTTCTATAAACTGTTTTATTTCAATAATAATTCAAAATGTAAGAGTCGACAAAACAGGGGTTTCTTAAATAAATTTATGGAAGGCAATAGGCATCTAGAAACTTTTTAATAGGTCTCTAAATGTAACAATAAAAAGCTCGTTTTACTGACTTCATTTTCTCAAAATCTGACAGATGTAAATAATTTAAAAAGGGGAAGATATTTAAAAAGGTTGTAAATATTTAATCATTATACTGTGTATTGTAGAATTGCTTTATTTAATTGAATCAGCTAGTCGAGGCAAAGAGATTTATAAATTAACATTTTTACAAGTGCTTGATTAATATAAAGAAACTAACAGAGCATTTTAGGACGCTCATTTTATGGGCTGCTCAACCGTGGGAAGGAATTAATCACAGCATTTAATGACATGCCCATTGTAGGGGCCTGATATACGGGTTAGATCACAGCATTTTATGACAAGCCCAAGCCGCGTAGGAAAATAACACATTCTTTTTATTTTTATATTTATATCCAAAATCATTGTACTTAAATAAGCTTAGTTTCTGTAACATCAAAATTGCATACACAAAACAATTTTAATTCTGTCACTCAAGTTTTGCTTTATGTCATTTAAAATTATTTTACACTAGCCCTAAATTTAAGAATAATCAAGTTTTATGTAAGTTTTGATATATGTATTGTTTAGTTTCTAATTACCTAACTTTTAGCTTATGATTAAGATCTGAATAATAGATCGAAACGTCAAGTTCAAAACGAATGATTATTTGACAGTTGTTTTATTTATGACCAAAAACATCCCAACAAATTAATTTCATCTTCATATTAAACATAGATTCCTGGTCAATAAAATAGAGTTTTATAATTTACATTTAAAAATGGGATTCTATAATGACATAAAAAGAAGTTATGGTACAAACACAGTTCAGAAACTAAAGACTTGGGCACACAATACTAAAAAAGCAGCAAAACTAAGTAACAGAAGAATATTCTTAGAAAAATGTCGAAGAGAAGGAGTTCTTCCTACTCATATAACATCATCCAACCATCAAGCATTACATCTCTTACGAAACAACAGTGAGTGGATGACTAATAAGATCAAACGAAAATTTCACAATTTTGATATAACTATACTTAATTTCGAAATCAAAATTACATATATCAAATTGAATTCATTAAAAATTTCCACCAGTATATTAAAGGATTACCTTAAAGAATCCTTACCTCCACATATAAGGTTATCATAAAGTAAGGGATATATTTTAAATTATGATAACTTTTTAACAAATTAAGTTAATAACAAGAAATAAATGAAATGTAATTGCTTATGAAATGGGATTTAGTATGCCCAAAACAGGTTACGGCAATTGCTCAATATGACCTCCATTTTGTTGTTGTAAGATCACCATTCTTACCTCCAAATTGTACACAGCATTTCGTAACATTTCTGGTTGAATTGTACCAATTTGCTCCGTAATACTGTCTTTTAATTCTTGTAGCGTAGTTGGTCGTCTTCTAAACACTAAACTTTTTAAATAACCCCACAGCCAGTAATCCGCTGGGTTTAGATCAGGTGATCTTGGTGGCCATGAATTTACGAAATGTCTGCTTAACACGCGATCTTGAAAAACGTTGGTTAACAATTCTTTGACTGGTCGAAAAATGTGCGGGGGTGCTCCATCCTGCATAAAAATGATGTTTTCAATTCCGTAGTGCTCGTTTTGCAGCTGTGGAATAACATAATTTTGTAACATTTGCAAGTATCGTTCACCATTTACAGTTACAGATACGGCTTGTCCATTCTGCATTTCCTCGTAGAAATATGGACCAATAATAAAATCAGCTGTAAAACCGCACCAAACGGTGACTTTCTTGTCATGAAGACCTTTTTGAACGATTTGTTGCGGATTTTCTGCAGTCCAGTTTCTACAGTTTTGAGTATTGACTCCACCATTCAGAGTAAAATGTGCCTCATCTGTCCATAAAATACGGGATAACCATTCTGGTTCAATTTCCATCTGAGCCATTACTCGCAAAGAAAAATCGTACCTAGTAGCCAAATCTGCGTCCTTTAATTCAAACAGCATTTTCAGTTTATATGGATACATGTTTAGAATTTTGCGTAAAATTTTCCAAACCGTGGTATACGGCATTTGCAATCGCTTGGATATCTCATTTGCACTGCTGATTGCGAGTGAATTGCTTCTGGCTGTCTTGATTTTCATGAAGAACCTCCGCAACTTGGACATCACTAATTATTGGTCTTCCTGATCTTGGTAAGTCAGTTACAGACCCTGTTCTTTCAAATTTTGTATCAAATTGCGATGCGCTTTCATTTGACAGGGTCCCGCTCTCAAACCCATTCTCGTGCGAAATCTTCGTAATCCAGCGGTGTAATTTCTGCCGGATTCATAATAGCACTGAACTAAACCAATTCTTGTTTGTAAATCCATGTTATTACAGTTGAGTCGTTTGAACTCAACGTTTACTTGAGTTTTAATTTCAAAATAAAACTTCAAATTGAATAATTTCGTTTTGACACTAGTGTCAACAATTGTTATGACAACGCTTTTGTTTCTCATAGATACGGTAAAATCCCATTCATTAAGCAACTAGATTTCGTTTATTTTATGTTACTAACTTAATTTATTAAAAAGTTGTAATGATTTAAAATATATCCCTTACTTTATGATAACCTAGTATATTACATGAATTTTCTATTTATCAAAACGTATCCTTCAAAAAAATCTTTATACAAAATAAAAGAACATTAATTAAAAAATTTAACCAACTTATGTACAAGCAAATGGAAAGTTCTCAATTGTTCATTAACAATGAAAAATGGCTAATCAATCTTAGTAATGTCACCATACCAGATGATATAAAATACTTACTATCATTAGGACCTAAATTTAATTTAAAGATGAATAGTGGTGATATTCACATAGGAAGACTCTTAGCAGATGTTGAAACTATCATAGATAATTGTAAAGATACTACACGAGAAGAGAAAAACATTACACGTGCCAAAGTTACAAACATCATCACCAATTTTTTAAAAAATCCAATGAATAACAATAACAACAGTTTTATAAACAAAACTTTCTACAAAGTAAAAAAGTTTCTCAAAAACCACAAGGAATTATTGGTAATCAAGGCAGACAAAGGCGAAGTTACTGTCATAATGAAATCAGAAGATTACAAACAAAAATCACTTGATTTATTATCTAACACAGAAACTTATAAAATCTTAACAAAAGATCCAACCACTAAAATCCAAAAAAATGTGAATGAACACATTAACATGCTTCATAAAAAAGATATCATATCAACAACCCAAAAAAAAGCACTAATCAACAACAGTTCAAGTCCAGGAAAGTATTATGGTCTATCAAAAATTCACAAACCAACACTATCTTTAAGACCAATTATTTCATCCATTAATACTCCTACTTATAGCATTGCTCATTTCTGTGCAGAAATTCTGAAACACTCATTTCCTCTTGAAGGCTACAATATCAAGGATAGCTTTACTTTTGTAGATCATCGTATAACAATTTTCGATTACCAGAAGACCACATTCTTATATCCCTTGATGTTGTATCTTTGTTTACCAACATACCTAAAGAATTAACAATACAAATTATATCAGAACAATGGAACAAAATTCAACCTCACTGCAAATTTTCAGAAAAAATGTTCATTAGTACTCTAAATCTAATATTCAACAACACATACTTTACATATGAAAAAGCTATCTATTTACAACTTTATGGCACACCTATGGGTTCACCTCTCTCACCAATCTTAGCCCAGATTGTCATGGATCTACTTTTGAACAAAATCATTCCTAACCTTCCATTTCAAGTTACATTTTTAGCTAAGTATGTAGACGACATAGTTTGCTCTGTACCACAAAATCAAGTTGAAACCACTCTTGAACACTTCAATAACTTTAATGAACATCTAAAATTCAATTTGAAAAAAGAAGAAGACAGAAAAATTCCATTTCTTGATACATTGATTATTCGATCAGAAAACAACAGTTTGATTTTTAACTACTATAAAAAACCTACAAATTCTGATAGATACATTAACTACAACTCCAGTCACAGCAATAAACACAAGGTCAATACCATCTTAGCACTAAAAAATCGAATTACAAAAATAAGCAATCCAATTTTTCTAAATAACAACATTAAAGAATTAAAACAAGTTTTTATCAGTAATGGTTATCCCATTAAAATTGTCAACAAATTATTAAATACCAACATTTTATCACAACAAAAAACAAAACAAGAACTGGTCTACAACAAGCTTCCGTATATTGAAAAACTAACTCCACAACTTACTAGAATTTTAAAAAAACCAAATATAGGCATCGCATACTACTATGTGAAGTCAATCAAAAATCTTTTTTCGCCCCTTAAAGATAGAACAAACACCGAAATGTGCAGTAACGTTGTATATAAGATTCAATGTATATGCAACCACTCCTACATTGGTCAAACGGGTCAGTGGTTAAAATACAGATTAACTCAACACCGCAGTGATGCAAAATTGGGAAAAAACAACTGTGCTTTCTCAACACATATACATTCTACCAAACACACACCTTCGCTCAAAGATACCAAAATTTTAGAAATAGAACAAAATTACAAAAAACGGTTATTACTTGAATCATTTCATATACAAAAAGAAAAAAAGTGCATCAACAACAAACAAGACTTAAATAACTTAAGTGTTGTTTACTCCGATCTGTATAAACATTAATTGTAGTGCTGTTATTTAATGGACAATATTTATACATTCTTTTTATTTTTATATTTATATCCAAAATCATTGTACTTAAATAAGCTTAGTTTCTGTAACATCAAAATTGCATACACAAAACAATTTTAATTCTGTCACTCAAGTTTTGCTTTATGTCATTTAAAATTATTTTACACTAGCCCTAAATTTAAGAATAATCAAGTTTTATGTAAGTTTTGATATATGTATTGTTTAGTTTCTAATTACCTAACTTTTAGCTTATGATTAAGATCTGAATAATAGATCGAAACGTCAAGTTCAAAACGAATGATTATTTGACAGTTGTTTTATTTATGACCAAAAACATCCCAACAAATTAATTTCATCTTCATATTAAATATATATATATATATATATATATATATATATATATATATATATATATATATCGATATAAATTATAAAGAAAACACCTTTCTGGTATACATAATTTCTTTTCTATATTATTATTTCAAAATATGGTTACAAATGGGATACAGATTAAACTAAATAGTGTTCGTATGCAGCACACAACTACGTAACCGTATACTTAACACATACAACAAACATTTCACTTAATAGTAAATGAGAACCTAGATGAATGATTGTAAATCAGTCATCATCATCATTAGGTCTTCAGTCCTGAAACTGGTTAGACTCGTACTCTCATTGTTTCCTATTCTGAACTAACCCACACATTTCCCTGAAATTTGCACAGTCTGCATCTATCACTATCTGATCTAGGTCTACATCTACCTCTTTTTTTCCTATCTTTGCTTGTAATATATCCCATACTATTCCCCAAAAATGCCTTAGAACATATTCTGCCCGTCTATTTCTCCTATTTTTTTTCCACAGATATTTTTATTTCCCTACTATTTCTATAACCTATTTGTTATTAACTTTGTCCGTCCATGCTATCATTCTCATACATCTGAAGCACAACATTTCGAAAGTCTGCTACTGTTTTTATGTTTGCTTTTCCTACTGCTTGTAATTCATAGGCATACTGTGATGTGCTCCACACATATGCTTTCAACAATTTTCTTCTTGTTTCTATGTTCGTTGTCTTTGATCATAGGTGCTGTTATTTCTTGTAAATCAGTACTAATAATTAAATATCCTACACTTTTTGTGTGACAAGAAACACACGATCTCGGGCCGGTATCGGACCTTACATGTGATTTTCCAATGCTCCACCCGAAGGTACTACATTGGCCAGGAAGCGAGTTTTTTTTTATCTAGAAAATTTGGAATTTTGCAAAATCCTTGCTGTTCCAAGCAAGGTAGGGATCTTTAACATGCGTGACAACACACACACACACACACACACACACAGGACCTCCATTTTATCTCTCATTCGAACGAGGGTTTATTTTTGTGAAAAATGCTCGCCGAACATTTTTCAAGCGGACCGAGTCGGGATTCGAACCCGGGACCTTGGGCGTAGTAGTCACACACATACCACTATACCACAGAGATGCTCATCGGTATCGGACCTTACATGTGATTTTCCAATGCTTGTAACGTTCCGTTTAATTTTTAATTTAATTAGCGTAATTTAGTAGTTTAGTATGTATAAAATTTTCTAAATCAGTCCCTGTATTTATTTGGTATTTAATATTAGCGAGTAGATATTTAGGTTGTATAGAAAGAACGCGACGTGCACCCCTCCCTTAATTTTGTTAGGTCGTTACAGATACTGGAGGTATTTGTGATTCGTGATGTAGTCTCTGACTTAGAGGGTCGTACATTTCGTTTCCTGAGTTTTAACGCTTTTATAGCGGATTAGCAAGTTCTACAAATTTTATGATTGTATTGAGTAATTAAATATTTGGTGAAAAAGTAAACTGATAGTGCAAAGTGCCGAATTTTAAATGTTTATCGTAATATCGTCCGGATGTGGTTATCTAATCTGTTTTAGGTCCAAAATCATTCAATGTCGTTTGTCTGTTATTGAAGAATATTTATGCCAATCATATTTGGGAAATAGTAGTTTGAATGGTTAGAAGAGACCTTAATTACGTGTGCCGTTAGCCGTAATAATCCAATTTATTTGGGAATATAAAAGCATAGTTATCACACATCTTGAAGTAGTTTTGAAGTTGGTAAAGTCCGACACCCCTTTGCATTATTTAGTAGTCTGATCCATCTAAGGTAAACGAAATTATTGTATTAAAATCAACTGAGCGACGAAACCAGTTCTGTACGTTGTTATTGAATATACGTGCACCCTAGAACGATAAGATACTCCTTGCACCTGTGTCAGTGTTATAAAAAAATTAAATCAGTGCGTTCTGTTTCACATTTATTTAACTTGTGCCGCAACCAGCTGCGCGAACTCCACTGTTATCTTTAAGTATTAACGTAGCAATAATTTTCCAAATTACTATTACATTTCAGACAGGTTGTTCTGATTAAAAATTGTACCAAGGCATTTGTAGCGATGATTTTGTTTACATAAAATTTACAGTTGCTGTTCAAACTATCAAAGTAGGTGCTGTATGTACAAGGGTATCACGCGGGGTATTAAAATATAATTTTGCGTTTATAGTTCATGCATTTTTGCCTTCAGATTAGTGAGTCAGGACCGGCGTGGGTCCCGTGTGCACTCAACCCTACCCCTTTAATATATAGATTTTACATTCATGAAATTATATTGACACTGGCCAGTGCGAAAACATTATTATTTAAAGTAGAATAAGTATTTTTCCTGCTTATTATTTCGAATTATTATGCTGATTGATTTGTGGCGTACTAAAGTATGCCGTGTTTAATTTTATATTTCCGTTAATGTACATATGCATTTCTTTCAGCTAAACAGTTGTGAATAGAGTTAAGTTAAACATTTTTGACGTGTCTTATTGGTAAAATTAAAGTGTTAGGGTGGATCAGTCTGCTTTGCATTTTGAGTATAGAGTTTTTGGAGAGGATTTGACCAGTTACGAAATCCTTTCTTTTCATCTAGCGTTTGATGTTACTGGTGGTGCCCACCCAATTTTGATATAACACCGAATTTTCGTCCCACCATAATTTACACCCTAGGGCAATTGGCAACTCCAACCTACGACTTTTGCTTTACCCACCCCTCGCCGGCTGGAGCTAGTTTGCTGGAGAGTCCGTGGTGTCGTAGGGCCGAATTGGCCCGTAACACGCTCCACCCAAAGGTAGTACATTGGCTAGGAAGCGATTTTTTTTACCTGGAAAATTTTGAAGTTTGCCGAACCCTTGCTGTTCTAAGCAAGGTAGGGATCTTTAACGTGTGTGACAACACACACACACACGGGACCTCCATTTTATCTCTCATCCGAACGAATGTGTATTTTTGCGAAAAATGCTGGCCAACATTTTTCAAGCGGATGATGTCGGAATTCGAACCCGGGAACTTGGGTGTAGTAGCCGGTATTGGATCACATACATTTTAGTTGTGTAAAACATGCGTAGTTAAATTACATCAGGTTGAAGACCAGATGATAAAACGTATCAACACCGCTGGGGTGTTCTTAAAACTAATCAGTATTAGTAATGTTGGTTAGTAACAATATACAACGTGAAAGCCGTAGAAAGTATAGGAAGTCACGGGATTAGTAAAGTGTGAGATTTTCAAAACTCATGGTTTCCCTCGCGAGGATTAAATGGCCAGTAGCAATACACAGCAACAATAGAGTTTAGCTAAGCAGAACCGGAGAAGTCGGCGTCGCCAAACTTGTTTCTTAGTCAGCGATTTTGGTTGCAAACCCAGTGAGTCATCTTACGTAGCGTCGAGGAGCGAGAATGTAGGCGGAAAACCAACCAACCAATCTAGAAAATTTATATTCTAAAACGAGCTAAAAGCAGATTTTAAATTAGTGCTACCTCCAACCGTTAACGAATTATTACAGTCCCGTAACCGTGGTACATGCGCCACAAAAGACAGTTGGTAACGATATTACATAATGTGGAAATTGACGTGCAAATTTCGATGACGTCACACAATATGCAAATTATTACAACACATTTTTAAAATATACAAATTTTACAGGACCCCTAAGGGGTACTTACGTGAACATGTAAAGCTTCCTTCAGAATTACTTCATGATGGCCGCCCGTGGCTTCGCTAGTCTTCCGGCGTCGGTTACTTCACTAATCTAACAGGCGTGGGATTTCTTGAGCCAGGTTGCATCCAAATTTGATTTGTCTTCTCTCTATATGTAGATACAAATAAGGTAAAGGAGACAGGGTAAGGCACGATAAATTTTGGAATCACTGGAAACCTACATATCAGAAAAAAGAGACACGGTAAGATACGATACCACTCTCTTCGCGTTTCGGAGGCAAGTCCTCACGCGTCGGCGCGGATCTCGCGCAACGCACTTCTGAAGTGACGGAAATACGCGCAACAAGTCTTTTAAATTTATGGCGCAATATCCGTACCAATTTAAAACTTAATTAAAAATGTCTAGTGCCGATTTCGGCACGTAACAGAATACCTACCCGATACACACAAGAGAAAATAATTTGAAGGGAGGATGCATGTACCAGCTCGTATAATTTCTTGTAGAATCCCCACGGTAATTGTACAATGAATAAGAGCAGGTAACATCTCATCAACGTCCGATAAAGGAGTAGAATTAAGTTAGATTTCATCAATGTTAGACAACGGACTAGGAACAGACAAAACTTCAAATACAATAGGTACGGATTCCCTGACCATAGTAGATAAAGAAACAGGATTAGGTAAAACTTTGACGGCAGCAGCAACAGGGTAACCTTACATACTCGCATGTTGCTTCTTTTTCTATATGCATTTAGATTGGCTGCTGAGTGCACGTGACTTCTGAGTAAATCATGGTAAAAAGAAGCAAAGAAGTTGGTTCAACATTAACTCTTTTGCTTCTTTTTACTATATGACATATCACTTGTTAGGTTATGTCACAAAATTTAGTATCGCGTTTTCCGTTTAGACCAAGGACGTTTTAATGAAATTATGTAAACAACATTAGAGGAAGGTAAACAATGAATTTTTATGTAGAATTTCTGCTTTATTTAGAATTAAAAAGATTTTTTTGCATATGTAATAGCAAGAAAGTGGGTCAATATTAGAAGCCACTTCTTGCCGTTACTATGTAAAGCAGTATACAAAACTAGCGTCACTTCTTTCTGAAGAAGCAACTTCCAGAAGTGAGTATGTAAGGTTACTCACAGTCATCACAGCTACGGGTTCACTAACTTCAACAGGATCTTCTCTACCTGTATTAAAAGTTATCCTCACTTCAGCTACAGCTGTGATTGCAGACATGACAAATTTCTTGAGTTGAATCATTTAGGAAAGCAGGAACAGGTAAGATTTTGACAAAAACGGCAAGTGGCATTAAAGATACAGGTTCATGGGCTTCAACAGGACCTTTGCTGACTGAATTAGAAATTATCGTCGCTTCAGCGACATTTGTGCTTGCAGACACAACAGAAATTTCTTGGGTAGAATCGTTTAAGAAAGCGGGAACAAACTCTTGAGAAGCTAGCTGGAAGTCACTAATTCGAAGTATGGGTTGCACTGGCGGTGGAAGTAAAAACGTCGGGTCTATTTGATCATCTTTTGAATCACAAAGGACAGAAGGAATTTGGTTCTTGTTAGTAGAGGTTCGGTATGTAGGAGCGTGATAGCCGTAAAAATCAATATTATAGTTCAAAGGCTCATATGGTTGAAAAGGATATAAGGTGATGGTAGTAAGTAGGGTGAGCAGAAGGAGGTGTAGAAAAGGATGTAGAACTAGAGACGGACGAAATTTTGTTCTAAGCTATATTTGCAGAAGAACAGTATGTTTTGATAGTAGTAGCAGGATGACCTGGATGAGGTACAGAGAAGAATGTAGAGTGAGAAGTAGAAGAAATTAGGCTCCTAGAGGTGAGGAATTTGAAGTATGAATTGAAAACCTATTAGTAGTAGGATGACGGTGTGGACAGTTGCGGCGAGAAACTCCCTTATGTCCGGCACCATAATAATGGAATACTTGAGGACGAGTACAACGTGTCGAAATATTGACCAGGTTTGTCGCAATTAAAGCATATGACCTGACGAGTAGAAGCAGAACTAGGAAGTAGAACAGCAGAAAGTACGGAAGAAGTATCTGATCTACCCCTAGGCATAGGAGAAACCTTAACAACTCGGTCATGTGAAGTAAAAGTATTTTTCGCAACTGTAGCAGACTTATAAGCAAGATCCGGTTCGGCAGTAATAATATATTGTTTTTGACTAGGTGATACGGAATTATCGGCCAGAATCTTTACCGGTTCCAACTTCAGACATTCGTTCTTTAATTCTTGTAAGGAGCGAACGGTAGGCAAATGGGCTTGATAGAATGGAACGAGGTTACGAAGCACAATGGGCAATTGATCATCTTCCTTGAAAGATCCATATCATTGAAATCGGGTCGTCATCCACAGAAAATAATCAGTAATGCTTTCTGATGTCTCTTGCTATCTATTGCAGATACCCTCATATAGTCTTATCCCCATATGTCATTTTGAATACGAATAAAGAAAAGAAATTGGGAGAAAGTAACTAAAGAAAGGCTAACCGTAACTCGATAAAAGCTCAAAGAAAAAGTTAATGTGAATACAGGACAATTTAAACTATATCCGACGAATAACCTCTGGGGACACCAATAGAAGCGAAACAACAAAATAGAAATTAGGAATAGGGCGTTAGTGTTCTCAACAGACTAGAATTAGCGGTAAAAACACAATACCGATAATCTGAAATGAGCCAACCAAGGATATTGAGCAATCAAGCAAGAAAACAAAACTAAAATTTAAGAAGATCGAACCCACAGAAGAAATAAAGAAAAGAAATAAATACCAGTTTGAACGTAAGGTAAGAAAACATAAGAAGTATCAGAACAGAACAGAACGCCGAATCGCTTTCACGAATAATACCCTTCAGAAGCAAATCATTTAAAATTACATCTAATGATTGTTTTTCTGCAAACGATAACCGCCTAAGTTGAGTAGAAAATGGTTTTAGATCATTAAATAACAAATGCATCTGAAATTCAGTTTTGGGTACTGAAGGTCGTTCAACATTTTCATAAAACTCAAAAAAATATTTTGCAGGTCTAAGGAAACTTTTGGTGTAATTTCATCACCAACTTTTAATCTCGAATTTAAAGAATGTGATTCATTGTCATCCACATAATTAATGTTCATAATTTGGTTAGATTCTTGTATA
Source organism: Platerodrilus igneus (assembly GCA_036346225.1). Taxonomy (NCBI): domain Eukaryota; kingdom Metazoa; phylum Arthropoda; class Insecta; order Coleoptera; family Lycidae; genus Platerodrilus; species Platerodrilus igneus. The sequence continues at coordinate 3,084,738 of JARFIW010001436.1, read as the reverse complement.
CGATTCAAATAATCCAGAGATTGTTTTTATTTGAACTTGACCACTCTCAAACAACACCTTAACATTACAATCATTAATAAAATTTCTACCTAACAGACAATCATGTGGGATTGCCTCATCAGGTACTACATAAAAATTAAGACTAGTTGTTACGTTAGCAGTGACCACTTTAAGATTAACTAATCCCAAAAATGTTAGTTTAGCCTTGTTAATACCCTTAATACCCTCAAAGTTATCTAAACAGTCAATACCATCAAAGTTAATGTCTCTAACTAATTTATAACGAATAATCGAAATAGGACTTCCTGAATCTAATATTGAATTCAAACATAGTTTAAAATCATTACCTTTTTCTAGATAAACAGGTACAAAATATGGCTCTGATTCTACCTTATTTAGCAATAAAGTCTTCTGTGAATACCCGTCATCATAAGGAGCCTGCCTTGTTTTACTACTTGCAGCTGGGCTTGAAGTCCCATGTCTACTCCCATCATAATTGGATGAGCCTCTCCTTTGACAATTGTTAACCATATGCTCTGTACTACCTCAACCATAACAAGAACCTTTTACACGTTTTGGTTCTTGACATTCTGAAAGCAAATGTCCCGGTTTGTTGCAATTATAACACCGAATACTAGGACTGCTGTTATAAAAATTGCGAGACTGGAAACTAGGATTTTCTTTCTTACTAAAAGTTTGAAGTTTCACTCTATTTTTGTCTTCAGTCATAAATTTACTATGGCGGACTTTGTTGATTCGCTCATAATTGACACTATCCTTAAAAAGGTCATCTTCATCTACATGATATTTGGATAAAATAAACGATGCTGCTTCATTAAAAATTAAACCAATAGCTACTTGTTCTTTTATTTCGCAAAACTCGTGCTTTAACATATTGCACAAACGAACTTTGTCGTGAAAATATGTACTTAAATTTTCATTAGATTGCTGTTTGCGACGCTGCATTTTTATCCATAGATCCGTTTTGTTTTCTTCAAACACAAAAGTTTTTGTGAACGCTACTTCAAAGGATTCCCAGTTTGTGATTTCACTTGAACGTCCATGTAACCATTGTTTCGCCGCACCAAATAAATGGCTTTGTGCGGTTTGGAAAATAAAGGTATCAGGCCACGAATGTAAAGTGGCTGTTCTTTTTAAGTTTTGCAGCCAACTACCTGCATGTTCCAAATCACTTTCACCCTCAAAACTTTCAATACTCTTCGTTAAGTCGGGCATAATATTGAAGTTTTGCATTTCAGTATTTGCATTAGATGCACCTAAGTTTGAACCAACATTTTGCAGTTGATTTGCTTGGATTATATTAACCATCTGAGCATTCTGTTTGATAAGCATTGAAACGCTTTCCATTAATGTGGTGATCTCATGGGACGTATAATTGCTTCTTTTTGCACAGCCATCACGATCCGTGTTGACTTTCTGACTAGTTTGAGACGAAGAACTGTCTCCATTAGTGCTGATGGTTCTTTTTACAAACGATTCGAATTCTCCTGGGTTAATTCCATCCATTTCCCGAAATGAAATAAAACGTGGTTTTAGGTTATGTTTACTATTTCCAACTTAATTCAAAAAATACATAAACCAAAATCAGTAAACACTCGTTTATCAACCCCACACAGATTGTAGTCTTAAATTGTCAGATTGGCATAAATTATAAAGATAACTCGTTAAAAACTTCTATTCATTTCATAAGCCACCATAATAGATCATAATAATCATAATGCTCTGTTCCCCCTCTCATAAAGTTAACATCACTAAATGTATTCAGGAGTACCACCTGCCAGGGTTGCCGGTTGTACAAAAAGAAATAAAAGTTGACTACACTTGTTTTTAGTCAGCGGTCTTGGTTGCAAACCCAGTGTACGAGAAGTGAGTTATCTCATGTAGCGTCGAGGAGCGATAATGTAGGTGGAAAACCAACCAACCAATCTAGAAATTTTATCCTAAAATGAGCTAAAAGCAGATTTTAAATTAGTGCTAGCTCCAACCGTTAACGAATACCTATTCGATACCCACAAGAGAAAGTAATTTGAAGGGAGAATGCATGTACCAGCTCGTATAATTTCTTGTACAATCCCCATGGTAATTGTACAAAGGACAGAATCAGTACTCCAACGAAAACCATTGGTATTAGAAAACAGAATGAATAATTCATAAATAAAATCCAATGCAACAAGTGTTGATAGCCTATCTGTGCAACAAATGTTCAACGAAAGTACCCGCGAAACTCGTATCAAATAGATAATAAAATCCAGAATAAATGATTTAAATGCACCTAACTGCAATTAGGAGACCGAAGATTAATATTCAAACACTAGGCTCACCAGAACAGGATATAAACTAAGTCAATGATTTTATTTGGAATATAGATGAGATAATAATTAATGGCTTATCTTAGTCAAGTAAATTTTAAAAGCAAAACTGGAACGTAACAATCTTAGATTTAATTTATATCAAAATTTATTTTAGTTTGAAAGTTTGCTTTTTTCTGTTTTGTTTTTTGCAAAACTCAGCCCAGTGAGCTTTTGGTACGTCAACTGAACAAACAAGCAGCTCTTTATTATTTTTTAAAAATGGGATATAAGAACTTTCAAATTCAAAGAATGATACTTTTATGTTAGAATATATGTATGCTAGTACCGAGTTAAAATTGAAAGAGAAGCACGTTTGGTTGAATAATTCAATAAAGTGATTGAGGTAATTATAGCCAATTAGATAAATTTATATATGGAAGTTACTAGACCAACCGACATTGTCGATTAAATGTTAACATTTAGGTGATTTTTGGGCATTTTAAGTGAAGCCTTTTATTTAGATACCAAATTTATATTTTTGCAAATTGAATGTAAAATGAAAAGTTGAATATTTTATTTGATCAACTATTTTCTATATTTCAAAAATATGACTTTCAAATAGCTTACGAAAGAAGTAGGTTAGATTTCAACACTATGGTTTCCAAACAGCTTACAGACTAATTCTTTTTTCAGTTTGTTTTCAAATCAGGACTTTTAATACTCCCGATTTTGATCTATTTAAAGATTACAAAACGTCTTAGACAATTACAACATTTATTTTTATTTGTTTCAGAACGAATATTAGCAACTCCTCCATTAAATGGACTCATTTTACCTGGTATTACAAGACAGTCGATTTTGCAATTAGTAACGGAATGGGGTGGAATTGAAATTCAAGAACGAACTATAACCATGGGAGACATTATACAGCTGCTAAAGGAAGAAAGGGTAATGTTTTTAATGTCATTAGGCAAAAAGCAAAATATTAATGTTTCATTTTTGTCGGTTTGTGTAATTTTTTATGTATGTGTTGAAGATAAGAGTGTAGTGCTGAAAAAAGGTTCACTAAAAGCGATCTGTAATAAATAATAATTAAATGTTAAAAGTTGAGCTGATACCCAAAGGGGTTGCCTAGCTCGTAAGCGAGAAATTGGGCTTCTAGATGAAAGATACAGCTGTTTTTAAATGTAGCGGTGTATTTAAATATATAGACTTATATAAAACATTGTAAGTAATTACGTTGCACTTCAATAATTTAGTTACCCTAATTTTTGATTCAAATATGTATGGATTAGGCAAAGATTTTCATGCTAGTTAAAGTTATTAGACCTCTAATTGTTGTCGATTTAATATAACCAGCACAAGATTGTTATTATTTTATACGAAAACTTACATCATCAAATGGATAGGATTTTAATATACTTTTTTTTAATTTATTTAATCAGCAACAGTACAGAGTCTAAACCATAATTACATAGTGCTGAATATAACAAATAAAAATAGAACTGATTAAGTGTATACAAAAGAATTGTCCTCTTGAAATAATAAATCATAACTCGGCAATTTCTCTAATGCATGTGCTAAATGTATAGTCCTTCTTAAGCTTAAGCATAAAGTTAATTGCATCTGAAACTTTATCAATAGGAGATTCAGCTGGAGAAGCAATAACTAATAAAAAAGTAGGTCTTAATTTAATTATGGGGACCTTGAAACAAATGTTGTTACAATAATACAAATTTAAGTACATTTATTCTTTCCCCGCAACACCAATCATTGCATAACCCCGGGGTGTAAAATATTACGTCCCCAAATTCGGCTGCAAGTGTTGCTGTTACAGGTAAAGCGAACAAAAATAACAATAAGCCAATGGCTTACATGGTTTTCAGCTGGAACCAATGGGCACCTCTGCTAATTTTTAATTCAGAATCGTCGCCGGGTGGTTTCTTCTGTGGGTACAAATTCTATGGGCAAAGGGCGAAAGTACCTACGCATTAGCGGACCATAAGATAGTTTGTTTTAGGTAATAGGAAAGGTACAAGGACACGAGGGGAATTGCTGCGATTGCCGATAGTCAAGTCCCTATACTTTAAAATGTGTCGCTCCCATTAGCCTGTATATTCCCTCCATTCCACACATTTCATTGCTGACTATTTTAACCACAATGCATTTGATTAACCTGGGAAACGCCACCATATGCAGTTTGATTGCCATAAATCGTAGAGTGATTGTCCTTAGATTCGCTAGAGACTATTCATGCACTTCATATTATAAATATTTAATTTAAGGATTGGGAGGGGGAGCTTTTCCATACTCCTAAATCGAATATTAAAGTAATATTTTATGCAACCAAAAGGTTCAACAATCGTCTTAAAGCTTCGAATTGAAAAAAGTCTCGTGTACAAGAGCTCATATGAACCGAAAACTTAAATTGAATAATGTCTATAGGCGCTGCTACGTTTTGAACTATAGCAATACTTGTGATACCAGGAAACCGAAATGAGTAGCCACCCAGTATTTAGGCAACCTCATCTAAGTCCCCAAAGGTCTTGTTTGTTGTCGCACAAAACTATTCGGAGAGTATGAAACTCAAACACTTAAAGCTAACACTTAAATTCACTACAAAACTAAATACAAAGTTCATTTTCATATTTGCATATGGATACATACAAATTTTTATTAATATCTTTTAAGATATTCTCGTAAGCTAAACAGGATAAGATCAAAATACATTGCAGCTACAAAAACGTAAAGTTAACAAATTAGCCAGTGCGACTACATTAATGATAGATAATCAAATACAATGTTAAAAGGCAATTTAGAATTTTTTTTCTAAAATAAATCTTACCCTTTGTCATAAATACCCAAAGTCGGAACAGCAAATAGATAAGATAATTTCTCAAAGATATTTTCCAGAGTGAGGATATATATAATTTATTTACTTTAAGGTAAAGGTAAGATAAAGTTGCAGAGTAGCAGATTAGAAAATAAATACATAACCATTTATGGATTAGAGTATTATTGGGGTACAATAAAATCTTGAAGACAGTTTTGTCAAAATAGATAGGTCACACACCATTTGTGTCCGAAATGTTGGCCAGGGAAGATAAAATCTCAGAAATTTTTAGGAAAAGATAGCTAACCATTCATGGTCATAAATTAATTAGATTAAAAAAAATCTCCAAGATCATTTCTAGGAAAAGGATAAATAACAAACCCTTTATGGTTGAAAATATTAATTAGTTAAGATAGGATCTTCAAGATTGTTGCGTCTTTTTTTAAAAAAGGTTTTTAATCTTTTATTGTATTATTTAGAGTAGGGAATTTTTAACCCCGCATAGGGAAGTTCTCCCTTATTATTATATTTAATGTAAGCGTCATGTGTAAACCACACAAAGATTTGGTTTTCACCTAAGTCCGGATATTGGTCTATGATTTGTGGTTTGGAAAAGCGCATGAATTGCATTTCTCGTGCTTAACAAGGCAGCTGTGTCCACTAATGTGCATCAGAACATTAACATATCATGAAGCGGGGATGATGGTTTGTGGAATCGATGTGTCGAAGCAAAGACACTTTACTACCAGCTTTCCTCGAGTGTGAACATGTTGGGTTGTGTTCCGATAGTTCGGTGAAGTGGTTTATTTCTCTTTTACCTTTTCCTCAAATCGTTATACAACATACCGGAGCTTCGTCGATAAGAGCTGCTACCAGCCAAACAAGAGGCATCTGAATGTCGCACCTACGAGGTTACAGATGCACTGGTATTAGAATAACCACGGGATAAGTATTAGTTTTAAACTTAAAGACGTATTTGATGCACTGGGGACTTTAATCCTATATAAATTTGAATTTATTTTATATTATTTATTGCAGCATTTATGTAGTAAAAATTAATGGTAAAATTAACATTACAAGATATTATCGGAAAGAAAGATAAACATTAAAAGTTTAACCTAATAATTAAGATAAGACTATTGTCTTAAGAAAACAATACAAGAAATGATAACGTAAAAATTAATTTTTGGTTCAGAGGCCTTATACTTGTCAATGCACACTGCCCCTCCTACAAATATAATAACAAAAGTGATTCTAGAGGGAGTAGAGTGATTCCAGAGGAACCTGAAAAGGGTTTTTTTACTTATGACCCTCCAAAAGGAGAAATTCCGTGAAGTGGTACTCGTTTATATGAATAGCATGAGGGACTGATTACAATGGGGAATGCAATCTCTGCATTCGGCGTCGATTAAGAAAGAATCGGCACAGGTCAAATCAGTTGACAAATTCATTGTTGACAGCTTTAACATAGGTCAGCGGCGATACTAGGCTAAACGGAGGTTTCCCACACCCACGGCCCAATATCGTGAGGGAAAAATCCTGTCATTATGCAGCGACTTAGAAAGTGAACGAAAAATAAAAGATGGAAAAAAGATAAAAAAAGGAGATAGATGAGATGTTTGAAGCTTTATAGCAACCAAATAGAACAGAGAAGAGTAAGGGCTTGCATTGAGCAATAGCAATTAAAAAAAAAAGGTGTATAGCGAAGTACTACGCGACCAGCCAAAGTGTAGTTAGCAGCCCGGAGTTGAACAGCACCAGTCTTATATGTTGGGCGGTTATCTCGGAACTAAGACATGTCCAACAAAGAAAAAATAAGGTTGAAAATGGAGATATAGGAATAACAAAAAGTAGAGTTTTAGGATACGTATCCTAGAGAAAGAATAGAGAGTAAAGAATGTACCTATTAAAACAGATTGGTCTGAAGAACCATCTGCAACGTTAACGATTAGTCTTATATCAGCACATGAATACTTAAAAACAACTAGGTTCCAAATGAGAACAATACAGATCATCTTCCTATCGAGCACATTCACTATGATGATAAATTCAAATAAAGGTAACACGACCAACATACATACCCACACTACTATCAAAGACATAACTACAATGGACACGACAATAATTGTATGATAGACAGTTAATCGAAGATAAATGTAGGAAAATTTTGAATATACCAACACAATAAGGAATAAATTGTAAATAACAAAGGCGATAGCCCGTTACTAACACGTTCAAGAAACAACAGAAAAAATTACATTACGTCTCTATGATATAAACGTTTGATCGTGGAATTTATAACAAATGATTGAAATATATACAAAAGTAAACACAATGAATAGATTTTTTTGTATTCACAACTGTGAAAATCGACTTTTTACAACAAAGGCTTAGGTCACGAGCCTATATGTAGCCAATTGTAAAGCAACAAACCAACATCAGCTAGTATAAGTCCTAAAGTTTCACAGAGTTGTTCAGATGAAAATATGTCAACCACAATAAAAGAATGTAGTGATTTATGGAATAATAACAAGTTAAAAGATGGAAATTTAAAAGAAATGGAATTATTTGATAATAGGGGGGAATAACACAATTTTGTAACCTGGAATAAGGGATCTATGTCTTAATACTGAAAAAACTTCAAGGTTCAAGGATAACATATATTTAAATATATGATAGGATGTCAAAGATTATAAAATAAATTTATGCAGAAATGAACAATATGAAAGTTCAATGGTAAGGTATATTTGTGTAGGAGAGGTATCACAAGGAAAAATTTTAATTCAATTAAATATAGAGAAGACAAGGTATATTTACTTAATTAAAAGTAAGACGACAGATAGGACTTACTGGTTAATCATTAAAGGTATAGAAAAAGAATTGCAAATCTTTTATGTGCCATAATTTTTGAAATTTACAATAAAAATCATGTAATTGATAAGTTAATGAATGTACTATGTTGTATAATTTACATGAGGTATCATTAGAAGTAAGTTTTGAGGGATACTCGTATTTGTATCAAACAGAAAATGATTTAGTAACATTTTCAGTTTGCGAAAATACAAAACAGACTAGACGAAACAGAGAAACAAACAATGATACAAAGCCATAAAATAGGAAATTATTTGTAAATGCAGGAATGCAAAGAACAATGGAATGACGAAAAGTGTAAAGACATACAAACTAAGATTGAAATTGGAAAGACAGACGAAGTATATAAACTAAATAAAATGAATTTTGGGGATATAAGCCATATAGCAAAAGTATGAGGCGCAGAAGGAAACATAATTATAGAAAATGTAGAGGAAGTGGACAGATGGTAAGAATATTTAGAGAATCTATATGCAGGATTGGAACTAGGACAGGAAACAGACATTGAAAAGGATGATTTGGGATATCCTTTACTTACAGATGAGTTTGAACTAAAATTAAAAAGCCTGAAAATTAAGTGTTAGTATGTAAGGGAGGGAAAAACAAGTCAAAACCCAGAATACAAGTAGGAAACCAGATTTTACAAGAGGTTGAGGATTTCTGATACTTAGGAAGCTAAATAATGCAAGATGGGAAAAGGGCAAAAGTTATAAAACAAAGATCAGCACAAGGCTGTGCTGCATTTAACAAGAAAAAGCAACTTCCATATTTGAAGACAACAAACATTGAACCAAAGAAAAACCTGCTGAAAGCATGTATATTAAACACTAGACTGTACGGCTGTGAAACGTGGACCAGTAGGAGGAGCGGACAAGAAAAGGACAGAAGCCATTGAAATGTGGCGCTACAGACATATGATAGATATCATGGACAGACAAAGTTAAAAACGAAGAGGTACTAGAAATGGCAGGGGAAGAAAGAAATATGTGGAAATCAGTAAAAAAAAGGAATGGGAAAGATAGGATGATAGAACACATACCAAGACATGAGGGAATAGTGCAGGATATATTAGAAGCAGGGAAAGGAAAAGAGATTTTAACTAATTGTAAGATACACAGAAAATAAAATCAGTTGTGTATATTCGTTTAGACAATTTAGTAATTTGTAAAAAGTTAGGTTAAAGTACTACTATCATTGAGACAAAACAAACAAGGTGAAAATCATACCTCGGGCAAACCAAACATCCCAGTTAGTTACTTTTGTCGGAGAAATAGGGTATATAATTGTAAAACAATAGAAGGAGACCGAACTGCACTTAACAAGAACGAACAGCGCCTATGATGAAAGACAACAAACATAGAACAAGAAGAAAATTGTTGAAAGCATATGTGTGGAGCACAGCACAGTATGCCTATGAAATACGAGCAATCTGAGAAGCAGGCAGAAAAACGGTAGCAGCCTTTTGGAATGCTGTGCTTCAGAGGTATGAGGATGATAGCATGGACAGACAAAATTAATAACAAATAGGTTATAGAAATAGTAGAGGAACAAGGATATCTGTGGAAAAAAACATGGAAAATGGAAGGGCAGAATACGTTCTAAGGTATTTTTGGGGAATAGCATGGGATATATGACAAGCAGAGATAGGAAAAAAGAGGTAGATGTAGACCTAGATCAGATAGTGATAGATGCAGACTGCAAATTTCAGGGAATGTGTAGGCTGGTTCAGAATAGAAAGCAATGAGGGTACGCGTCTAACCAGTTCCAGGACTGAAGACCTAATGATGATGATTACATGAACATTTAGTTGTAAAAAGATATATGTGCATTAGATCCCACATAATTTGTCAATTGCTTAAAAAGGACTTGTGTCGATTGGTGCAAATAAATGCTCAAAAAATATTATTGTGGTGCATCTACACATCTGACGAATCTTGGATTTATTCGTATGAATCCGAAAGTAAACAGCAATCGACTGTATGGGTTTTCCAAGATGAACGAAATCCAACAAAAGTTGTCCGTGCTTAAATCACTTCGAAGAAAATGGTTGCATGTTTTTTTAGAATAAATGGACACGTCATAACCGTTGCTGTTGTCTACTCCTTGGTACACCTATCTGTAAGGGAGCAAAAAATATATCTAATACCTCGGGACTGCTACACTGGCTGCAAACTCTGTCTCCCTAAGTATGGCAGAATCTAAACAAAACGCTAATTTTGCTTACAAAAAAAAAACAGCCCAAGCTATAATAATTTAAGAGCATAAAACGTCTAATAACTTCTTCAGGGGTGGGATGACCTGTATAGCTTAACACAGTAGTGTACCATTGAATGCACTAAGTCATGAACACACCAGTTCAATAAATAAACAATTGGAAGGCAAAGTATTTCTAATGTTTTCGTAATATATGTACAAGAAAAGGTATGTACAAATAAGCAAGATTCGCATTAATTCCTTAAGAAATATTCAAGCAGCAAAACTATATACAACTGACTTAAACTTTCATAAGTCAACATTTTATATACAATTATTGAAAAAAATTAAATGACGTTAAATTATGTACAATTAATTTAAAGGCGCCGATAAGTGTCTGAGCTCATAACCTCATCAGTGTTACACTGTTTGCTAATACAAAATATTTATACAAAGCACTTTATGTAAAGTTGCTATATTTTCAAAGTGAAATTCAATTTAAATAACGGTCATTATAGTTCAAATTTAATTTCAAGTAAAGGTGACCTTATACCGGTATTAAAATTATCTAGCAGGCGTCAGGTAACTTACTAACAATTTTAAAATAGCATTAATTTAGAACGTCCCGGAATGTTTACAACAAATCATAGGGTAAGTTACGGATAAAGATTATTTTAGTTTACACTTTTGTTTAGATAAATTATGTTCCAAACCCGATCAGATAAGAAGGTCATAAATACCTAATTACATAAGTTGTAGGAAAACCAATATCATCTGCCTGCAAACAGCCAAACATAACCGCCAGCTGCGTCCTTGACTCGACTTGACCCTTGCAATGACCATGGAATTAGGAGGTATCAGCAACCTTTGCTCTCCAAACTCGCACTTGTAGATTCTTCACCTGTTATTTGTTTAAATTCGGATGGTACAGCTTCCTATGAATTTCCTTTTACTCAAATCCAAATTTATACCAACGCCATTAGATAACTGGGAAACCTCTTTCGTTCAAGACGGTACCATTAGTCATCTAATTTTTAAAATAACTACAGTTATTTCTTTCAGCCGTAACTGACAGCTAAAAATTTGTAATACTTCATTAGCAAAATTTTATTTAAAAGAAATCTCACCTACCACTAGCCTGCTGTAAGTTTCATTAAGTAAACACTTTTTAAACCGAACTTGCTTCTTTGCAAAAATTCTTCCTAAGAAAACGATCTCTCGAATCACACCATCATGCTTGCAAGTTCAAATCAACAAGAACCAGAAAACCGAGACGACCTCGAGTATCGCCGTCGGATCTCGTTCTAACTTGATCTACCTGCAATAGAACTGTATACTACCATAGATGTATACGCTACGTAATTAGGATTGCCTACCTATAATGATATTAGCAGGATTTTACACTGCTACACTGTAGAGGATTGTAGAACAGTGAATTCTGCTTGGTATACAACCATTTGTTTGCTACAAGTTTTTGGAAAAATAAGAATAATAAACCAACAACGCCAACTCCTTCTCCATCATGACAATGCAAGCTCTCACAAATCGGCTCAAACAAATGACTATTTGAGCACTCAAAATATCGAATTGATGGGTCATCCACCATATAATCCTGATTTGGCACTTATTGGACAACGGTTTTCAACACCAGAAGAGGCGGTTGATGCGTTCGAGACCCATGTTTTGCAGACATCTCAATCGAAATGGAAACAATGCTATGAAAATTGGTTTCAACTTATGCAAAAGTGTATCAATCATAGTGAAGAATATTTTGAAAAACAGTAAAGAAGTTTTCACACCTTAAGTTTTGTTTTTTGTTACTTATTCCCGATACATATCAAGCACCTCTGGTAGTGGTGGTTAAAACTGTTATACAGATTGTTACATTTATGCTAAAATAGCCGTCGAATTTCAATGGGGTTTATTCTAGTGAATATAAAAACTGGTATTGGATACTTTGGTTACAGTTGGAGTTAATGATTTAAATTGTAGCCATTTGCTTGTGTGTAGATGATTGAATTAAATTAAAAAACTTGTTAAAGTTAAAGATTTTATTTGTGTTGCCATGTGCATACATATTGCGTGTAGTGCATGTGCAACATGCTATACATCAGTACTATATTCTTAATTGGTTATAATCAGCACTTACTTTACGGTAATCTCAGGGTAGCAACGGCTTGATGTATCCCAGATTGTTCAACAATGTTTTCTCTGGGAGAATTTTGGAAAACAAAGGCAAGGGAAGAAAATGTGTGAAGATATAGCCCCCCCCCCCTCTTGCAGCGATGTTCACTACAGCTACCTGCTTTAACGTGCCAACTACAAGTATCTTTTCCACTACTTTGGATGCTGTGCTATCACCCTCTCGCTGTAGTTAAACCTAAATTTTATGGAAATTATGTATAAAAAAACAAAAAAAGGACTTTATAGGACTTAAAATTACATGTAACATTGTACATGTGTGAGAATGTAACCTCCCTCTTGCAATACCTTCACTACAGTTACCTGCTTTGTGCCAACTACAAGTATCTTTTCCACTACTTTGTGGATGCCGTGCTATCACTCTCTTGTTGTAGTAAAAGTTCAGAAAAACCCTAATTTTAACATAAATTTTATGGAAATTACGTAAAAAAAATAAAATCAAAAAGGACTTGATAGGACAAAATTATATGTAACACTGTACGCGTGTGAGAGTGTAAAGTGTATCTGTTCGTTTGTGCATGTGTGTGTGTGTGTGCATGCGTGCGTGCATGCGTGCGTGTATATGAATGCATGCACATGATCTATCAGTAATGAAAGCTTTGCACTTAATTTGTAAAGTAGAAATTGTTAATTATTCAATTGTTTAATTTTCTTATGCTGCAACAGGTGGGAACTTACAAATTAGGGTTCAATTTAAACTTCCCCACATCACCAACCATGCATGACCATATAATTTGAGTTAGTACCGCCACACATGTGGTCACGTCCCCATTACTCTACGCGAAGATACTATATTGGGCCACCATGCATGATCATGAGATTAAAGTATTACACCAACATATTCGACTGCATGAATTGCCCCAATGTAGTACCTTCGGGTGGAGCATTGGGGACGTGGCCGCTAGCTAGCGGCCCTTAATTAAATTATAATGCATGAATTGCCGTCATGGGTGAAGTCCATTAGTTATCAAAACAAGCCAGGACACCGTGCCAAGACTGCTTCTTACTTCTCAAGCCTATATCATCGACTGGTAGCGGTTTCTTTGTGTTTCCAACTTTTATAAGTGACAAAGTAAAGTACCTAAATGGTATCAAAACACGATACTTTGTTAGGTAAAGGAAGAAGGTATAGGAATCGAAAGCATCACTTCACTTATCTTAACAACACACGCGTCCAATCTCAATCAACCCCGATGTAAAGTCCCTTCTTTTAATATGCTTCAGTCTCACGAACTTTTATAACTCCACCATTCCACGGTCAAACCGCTAAACACATCCACATTCTTATAGCCTGGGAACACAAACACGTGCATACTATAACTCATGAGCTAATGTCTTGGAATTCACTGGAAAGTATAATTATGAATCTTAACACGTAGAAACTTAAATTAAGGATGGTAAAAACTACCAATACCTAGCTTAAAAATCCCCTAAAATTAAATATTAAAATAAAATGTAAAGTCATAAAAGCGCAACAAACTAAATAATTAATATTGTAAATAAACGCAACAGATTGCAGCAAGAATCATGAAAATATTGTAAATGTAAGAAAGAAGTTGTTTCAGTAGTTTTGAGAATTAGTAATTTTCTCTTTTTGCAGATAGTGGAAATAGAGGCGAGGTTGTAACTGTTTAATGTTATAATAAGATTTGTGTAAGGTTTGATTCATCGACAGTGGTCTTTACCTGTTATATTTTCATGTTAACTATCATATCAATTTTACAGTTATATAAACAGATATAAATTACACTTTGTTACCCAATATTTAAAGTACAAAATCACAAAGAAAACATTACTAATAGTGGAGTCAAATTAGACGAAAAACGAACCGTTATCTCGGAACTGGTGCAACCAACTTGGATTTTAATGATTTATGGCTTAAAATTTCACAAATTAAATATACTAAAACCCCTATAGGTTAAAAATTGCCGCTTTTTACAGGAAATATGAAAAAATGAATCAAATGAAATGAAATATAATTTTATTCGTAATATACAAAGATTTTCAAATATCTTCTACATCTTCTATCTCGTCTCCTTCAAAAGTTATGGGCGCGCAATTGGTGCAGGTGTAACAGTTTAAATTTTTCTGTTATCAATAGTGTTGGTTAGGCAATGTATTCTACTTATTCTGATAAATAGACAACCATACATACATACACACCTCGTAGGAACGTGTTTGGTTGAGAACAACATTTTAGAAACCATCTGTGCTTAGGAGGGATATTATCTACTTAGTTAGATACGCGAATTTTGTCTTTCTTTTTGATTTAAGCACTGTACAAAAATGGATCTTGCTAATTGGGAACTTGAGTTTTGCCTGAAAAGCATCAGATATTTAAGTGCTTACAACTTAGATTATTAATTTTGTAATAATGTGCAAAGCCGAAAGTGAGTAAGTGTACTTTGCTTTTATTAATTTGAAATTGTTAAATCTAGTAAGGGTTTTTTCACTTCAGCACTTAGTTACGGATTCACGAAAGTGGAATTTATTTACGGATTTACGAAAGTGGCACGTAATTACGTGTTCACGTGACATTAGATTATTGCGAGAAGCACGCAATACTAAATTTTTCCCAGAAGCACGTGGAAATAGTTTGGATCCTGGCTTATTTTCTCTGGAATCCGAAATATATATGGTTTTTTAATAGAATCGCACATGGTGAATTCTAACCCCTGAGTTTGGAACACCCTAAACATTTTTTCGTTGCCATTCTGAACACACCTGCAATGCAGCCATCATTTCTGAAGAGTATTTTTAACAATTTTCAGTATAACCAATCTACAGTTTCATAGGTTATTTCGCATGGAATCCACAAAAAAAGGCATTTTGCTGATGTAATCATAAATTATGAAAAAACTTTAATCGAGCACGCTGCCCAATTGTGTTTTTGAAGTTGTTAGCTTTACAGGTATTGTCCTTGGTCGATCAATAATAGGAAGCTCTGGTTGAGGCCCGCTAGGTAACATCGATATCAACGTCTTAAATCAGGTGACAACTAACTATCTACATACCAAACACGCAAACAGGTATTTCCAATTGTATTCAATTTTATAATGGTAAAATTTTAATTCTCTGAATAGTTTAAACTGTACTGTAACATTTTTTAAAGCAGCACATGAAATTTCATTAACCTAAATTTTTTTGCTTGAATTAGTTACTAATCTAGGGACTTCAATTTTGTACAAATCTGAAATAATTAAAACGAGCTCGATTTACATACTTGACGACTTCATTCAAATATTAAAATATTTAACAAATTTTTTATGCTGTTTGCATAGCAGCAATTTTTTATTTTATTTGTATTTTACAAGTGGCAACATTTTAATTTGGTAAATATTGTAAAAACATTTATAACAAAATTTTTTAGTTGTACATATCATTGATTTAAAGAATTATTTATAATATATTTTTTACTTACTAAAATAGTGGCAATTGTAACGACTTATATTCAGTTACTGTTTACGATAAAAACGTTTGCTAAAGGTAACTACTGATTAATCGCGATGTATTTCGATTTTATCAGCTATTCAAAGCATCAATACCAGTTACTGTAATCAGACTTTATCCGCAGGGATTTCGTGGGTTCTTTGATGTATTCCTGTAATTGCAACTAAGACCCTTGCTACGAATGAAAAGTGAATTACTTCTAACTTAGCATAAGTTGTCAAAAAAAAACAATTCAAATTAACTATCATGTTTACTAGATCTCTATAAAAAATTTGCCAGTGTACATGAGTTATCTCAAATTACAGGCTGAAAATAATATATGTACAAATATTTTTATTCCGTTAATTAAATATTTAGTCACTTCTTAACATATTACCAAAATATCCTTTGCTTGAACAAGAATGGTGTAAATAAAATGAGCTCATTTCTAACAATAACTTGTTAGTTATAAATTGAAAAATTAATAATATGATATTATTGGGATAAATTAAATCAAACTTATAATGCTGAAGACTTCTAGTTTAGTAGTGTAAATCATCTGTTCAGTTTTAAATTAAATGCATAAAAATAAATACCTGTTGGCAGGTGAACTATTAATAAATAGCCAGAGCAGAAGGTCAACCACCTTGACGACAGATATTGTTAGTTCTGGCGCGAAAGCATTAATCATTGCTGATAACCTTGACCCTTGGAGTCAACCACCTTGGAAAGATTACTGTAAATTAACAACAATTTAAATGGGAACAAAAAAGCATAACTTCTTACAGTACCGTTTATGCGGCATAAGAGTCACAAAAGACAGTTGGTAACGATAATCCATAATGTGGAAATTAGCGCCCCCATCTGTCAATGACGTCACACAATATGCAAATTATTACACGTAAATTTCGAATTTCTAATATATATTATAAAAAAACCCACACGGGGAATATGCGTGAATATGCAAAGCGTCTTGCAAAACTACTTCCTGATGGCGGCTCGGGCTTCCTTCAGGATTATTTAAAGATGGTTCTCGGGGCGTCCTTCAGGATTGCTCCAGGCTAGCGACTGCGGGGCGTGGGCTGCTGTTAGGCCAGGTTGCTTCCGAATTTGTTGGTCTTTTTTCTATATGTAGGGAAACGACAGGAACGGGTTTATAGGGACGACAATCAAAAGGCAGAGGGAATCTACATAATAAAAGATAAGATACGATACCAGACCAACCACTCTTGTTCACTTTCAAAAGCCAAGTTCCAAGCGTCTTGCGGAAACTTTCCACTCTTTTTCTTCCCCCACACGCGTTGACCCGAATCTCCGCGCAACGCACTTCTGACGTGACAGAAATACACGCGCCAAGTCTTTCAAATTTATGGCGCAAAATTCCCGCATATTAAAACTATATTTAAAAATGTCTAGTGCCAAATTTTTGCCATGTAACAAACTGAACATAAATAGTCTTATACTGCAGCATAATTATGTATTAAATAAAACCCCAATTCAATGTTTCTAAATGGCCTGCTTCAACGGTTAGCATATTGAAATGACGAGGTTCCATTTCTTTTTGAGCCAATCTGCCTTTGTGAAAAATCTTTCTTAAGCTGCTTGCAAATAGAAGTATCGGAATCCAAATTACTAGAAACAGCTTTCCAGTTGCTAGACTTGGATAAATCACACAGGCGGCCGAATAAAACCGTCGGTCGCGATAATAAATTAATTGATCAAATTTCAATGTTGGCTGACCCTGCCATAAGTGCTGTAATAGGAAATGCAGTTAAAAAATAAATAATAATACAAGTTCCACCTGCCCCTAGCTGGCTACCCAGAATATAATTTATTATCAAATATATGAAATATTTGATATTCTGATAATGGCGTCGCCACCAAGAAGAAGACACTCGACCCATCGTTAAAAGTGCTTAAAACAGGAAAAAGGAGAGGGGCTACCCTTATCTAACTTATGGCGCAGAATATCACAACACATCTTATAACTCCCTACTACAACTTGTTGTAATTATGACAGAGAAAGACTGCTCTTTGTCTAACATAATAGGAAAGCCTTGTGTGTTTATAGTTGCCTAACTAACATATTCTTTTAATATAATGCATATATGGTTGACTATCTACAGAATTTGTGACGGTGCAACTGACCCGTTACACTACCCCCTCCTCATATGAAAAACTCATAGAGAAATTAAGAAGAGTATAACTAGAAAATAGGTTTCCCGAATTAAACATTGGGCTACAACAAAGCTACCGCGTAACCAAATTGTATACCCACAAACAAAAAGAAGAAACCCGTTCCGGCAGTTATCTTATTAGTCAGTAATATAACCACAAAATTGCCTTATAAAATATAACCTAGGTATTCGGTTTTAAATCTTGAACATGCCGAATGCCAATATCTTTTTTCTTGCCATTTCTAAGACGATACGTAACTGTACCCGTTTTTTCTATAACTTTGCATTTCACATATTTTGGTGCAAGTTTTTGAGAAAATACTTCAGCTGCTTTAGATCGGACCATATTTCTTTTCCAAACTATGTCACCTCTTGTGAATTCTAATGGACATCGACGTAAATCATATCGATGTTTATTTGTTTGATAAGCTTCATTTAGCCTATTCACTATATCTTTATGTATTTCTGAGAGTTTATTAACATCTTTCGTTAATTGTTCTCTAGATTGTATTATGACTTCTTCATCGGAAATATTTGAAAATCTACCGTGATATTCTCCAGAATAGATCGGCCAAATGTTAAAAACGCTGGTGTAAATCCACTAACTTCACTTATAGCATTTCTCATAGCATGGGCTATTTTAAAAAGTTCTACGTCCCATGTTCGATGATTGTCGTTTACATAAGATCGTAAAACAGTTATTATCACTCTATTTGTTCTTTCGACTGGATTAATTTGTGGATGGTAGAAGTTGGATAATTAAGAATTGCCTCAACTTTCTGTGAATCCGTTCTTAGACCATCCCTGTCAATCACGAAACCTAAGTATTGTACTGAAGGTCGGCAGAATTTACACTTTTCTAGTTGAATAGTTAAATTTGCATCTTTTAAGGCTTTATAAACTTCTTCCAGTGTCTTTATATGTTGCTCAAATGTCGGTGACACAATCATGACATCATCAAGATAAATAAAGACATTGTCAAATTTCGGCCCTAAAATATTATCCATTAGCCTCTATAACGTTTGAGAACTATTACATAAATTGAACGGTAATACCATGAACTCGTAGAGTCCCCTTCTAGCTACTGATAATGCAGTCTTTTCACATGACTCCGGTGATAATTCAATTTGCCAGAAAGCTTTCTTTAGGTAAATTGAAGGCATATAACTAGCATCCCTAAATTTATCGAGTATGAATTGAGTTTTCTTCCATCAAAACAAATTCTTATTTCACCATTACTATCATTACACAATGCGTTACTGTTTATTGAACTTGGATTAAATCAAACATATGGTTTTGCTAGTAGGAATAACAATTAAAAGAACCCACTGCAGTCCTTGAGATAAGAGTGCAGTTCATGTATATTTTAGCAAGAAAATTTTAACCTCATTAATTCTTTTAGAAAGGTTAATTATAAAGGTTATGCAGGTTTGTCCATTTCCAATCCACAACTGAACTTGCAGATAACTTTTTTCGGTGTTCTATAGCTGCATCTATTGTGCACGGCAAATTCGTTAATTGTACACGACTGCCTTTTGCAATGGCTGGTTTAAAACATTGATATGTGTACCGATTTAAATTAGATATAGATTTTGGAGCGCCATATAAAGCGAGAATACATATTACTCCAGCTTTAACAATGTTTTCTACACTTTTATTTTTTTATTTGAAGACCTCAGCAGCCTCTTGTAAAGTTTTGCGTGATTCAAACATTGTTGCAAATTTGCTTTTTCCTTTATTGAAAAATTCCAACATGGTATCCCAACCTGTAAAAGCATACAGAAAAAGCTTCTTTGCAGTTTGGTAATTCATCCAGACTGGCCGATGAATATACTTTTTGTGGTGTTTTTCCTCTAGAAGGTTTCAATAAATATATTTCCTTTGGATCTGTTGTTAAAGCTATTAATAGGACAAGAACATCAATGTCTTCAGCCACTATGACAACATTGGAAACAGATGAATCAATTGCTGTAGTCACAATTAGTCGATCTGCGATCGACGTCTGTTTGTTTTGAACAAATGCTATTCTCTGTTAAATATTGTCTTAATTTAGTTATAAATCTAGCTTTATTATTGGTATTTGAAAGAAACTTTTCTTGCGCCACTTTCAGCTGCATGTCTTCTTCGAAAGCATAATTAAGTGATGAATTTTTTTACAGATCAGCGATTTCGTTCTGCTGCTTTAGTGGTGTTTGTTTCATATCCATCAAATACAATTGTCACGTTTTTTCCTTAATACCTATTAATATACCTCACGTAACTATCTACTATTGAGTTGAATTTTTGGTTAATTTGCCATTTACCACGATGTAAAAGCATCCCACCTTCAATGATATAAGCAAAATTGTAGATATCGTTGACATTTCTTGAAGATTCTTTGAAGATACTGTAGAAGGTAGATTTCTGGGTTTTTCGCATTCCTGCGTCGTCGTATATACTCTTGCAAATCGGCATCAGATTTCTTCAATACGCTAATACGTTGAAACAATAAAAGAGGATCAATTGGAAAGTTTTCGTTGTTTATTTTTATTTTACCGTTTACAGCATGTAAAGGCACGATTTTTTGCGAAATTTTCAATTTTAAATTTCTAAGGTTTTGTCTGTCTATTTTTTTACGGACTCAATGCCTTGATTAAAGGCATTATAGCAATTGATCTTTTCGTGATCAATAGTACCTGTTGCATTATTCATAATTATGTCCACGTCGGAGAATGGGTCGTGAGACTGAAGCCATTCTTCCAATTTTTGAAAATCACAATCATCTCTTGTGATTCTCGCATCTGTAGAATCAGCATGTTGGTGGCTTTTTTTAAAGGATATATTGCAGAAAGTTTCCATTCCTTCAATAATGTCATTTGTGCAAGCAACTCCATTCATCCAGATAGACCACACTGCTGTGACTCCACGTCTGAAAGATTCGTCTTCGACACTCATTGATCGTGCGTTCTTACGAGACCCTACCTAAACATCTGCTCATTCTGTCTCTTTCTACATTGAAATCCCCTTCAGAAACCTTTTCAACGTTTTATTATTATATGCTTGAAGTCTTTTTAGAGTTTTAGAATTGGTATTGAACTTAACATTATACATTGATTGCTTTTCTCTCGTACAATGTTATATTAAAAATATAATTTAAATAATTTATTAAATAAATAAAAAGCGGCAATTTTTAACCTATAGGGATTTTAGTGTATTTCATTTGTAAAATTTTAAGCCGTCAATCATTAAAATCAAAGTTGGTTGAACCAGTACCGAGATAAAAACCTAATTTGACTCCACTATAATTAACATAATGAGAATGAATGACATACACTGAGTGAAGTATTAAGAATTTTTAAGCCAGCTTCCTCGAGACACTCTTAACCGAGAGTCCATGGCTATCATCAAATTTCATTGCACTTTCTCGAGAATAGACCCAGAGAAATGGTAAAAGACAGGAAAATGGCTGGAGAAAAGGTTTTCTTCTGCACAGTTACCCATTTCTAGGTACTAGTAAAAACATTCCTTGACTTAGGGGAAAGCTATCTCCTCCCCACTTGTACCAAAGAGTCACTTCTTATTGGCTTTCGATGATCCAGGCGGTCTCTCATAGCCAGTCTCACAATTGCTCACAGGTGGCCACGTAAATGTTCTTAAAAGCTCATAATTAAAACAAAGTTATTATGTAATTAGAAATACCAGGGGGTGAATTGCTTTGATGTACATAGGATTTAACATGTAAAATCATACACATGGAAGAGACATAAATTGTTTAAAATCTAAAACTGTCCAAGGTGGCTTAGTTGCCTACCACCGGAATGGTTCTTCAGGCAGACAAAATTCAAATAAGTGTCGAAGAAGCTTAAGAAATCGTAATACCCTTGACTCGATTTATAAATAAATTTGACATTTTTAATTTTAATGTTTGATTAATTAGAATCAGTTCCCTGATTTAATTAAAAATGGTTTATCTGTATACGCAATAAGAATCAGAGAAGATTCCCAATTAATCAAACGTTAAAATTATAAATATCAAATTTATTTATAAATCAAGTCATGGGTATTACGTTTTTTAAGCTGCTGCGACACTTATTTGAATTTTGGTTGCCTGAGGATCCATTTCGGTGGTAGGCAACTAAGCCACCATGGACAGTTTTAGATTTTAAACAATTTGTCTCTTGCACTTTTGCTGTAAAATAAATACGGAAGCAAGAAAATGCATAAGTTTGATTTTACATCTTAAATCTCTATGTACACCAAAGCAATTTACCACCCGGTATAATTAAATGCTAAAAGGGATTTGACAAATGTTAAAACGACATGTAACATACTTGTAAGTTGATTTAAATGAAGTTACTAATTGTTTAAACTATTTGCTTATTATTTGTACGATTAAGCAAGTTTAATGTAATTTTTATTTTATTTTAGTTGTTAGAAATGTTTGGCTCTGGAACTGCTTGTATAGTAAGTCCAATATCATCTGTGGATTATCTGGATTCAAATCTAGAAATACCGACAACTGAACATGCACATCCTTTGCATCAACGAATTAGAAATTGCCTTGCAGCTATACAATATGGGCAAATTGAACATCCGTGGGCTGTACCAATAGAATAGCAGTCAGTGATCATTGACCAAGGCACTGTTATCAAAATAGTACCTTGTACTGTTTGAAGCAATTACAAACTGACTGTGTTATCTTATATTATAGTAATTTATTTTTAATTTTTTATAATTAATGTTTTTCTAGTTACACATGTAGACTTTTGTATTAGATGGTTGTTTTGACCACTTGTGTAAAAAACTTTTTTAAGTAGGTTACGATTGGTTATAGGAGGTAAAGTGCAGAAGGAAAGTGGTATCATCTCTTATATTAGACTTTTTATATATTTTTCTAAGGTGTAAATGTTTTAATAAAATTGTGATGACTTGTTCTTTTTGTTTCAATACTTTATAGGTTTTAGTATCCCAGATATGTTGTTACATTTCAAATTTGGCAATATACATTCTTATAATTTGTAAATAAATTCCCACGGATATTTTTAAATGAACTTGTCAATTTCCGTCATTCTGGACAGTTGCGTTTGCGCAAAAGAATGCTCAGGTGCGGAGTGTGTGAAAGGACGCCATTAAGCTATGAGACCTGAAGCAAAGAACATCTATCTGTGTGGAGTGCCTTTTCTTTACAGATGTGTAGGTTCCTTTCTACTTTCCCTTCATGTACCTCTACCTGATTGTTCCTTACTGTTCCTCTACGAATGCATAGAGCTTAGGATGGAGGGATAAAATTTGGAGTCAACAATGGTGTAATATACCCACAATACAAGGATCCTGAGATGTTAAAAAATACACGTGAGTAACCGTTTTACTTATATTGTGTTGGAAATTCGACTTTAAATGTGCATGCAAATTTGTCTGTTGCGCAATACTTAAAACGTGGTGATACGTGTTATAGGAGGCGCGGCTTTAACTATTGCACAATAATATATCAATTGCCCGCAATATAGTATAGCGATTGACCAGTTTATAACAATGTGTTCGATTATCCTGACCCTAAAAAATACCTATATAAACTAGTTCAAGCACAATACGAAGTGAATAAATAAATAGTAACTGCCCATCGTCTCAGCTGTATTATTTTATTTCTCATCAGGCGACTAAAAAGTACACGAGCTAAAATTATATTTGAATTTCTGTACTGATCATTTTGTTAGTGAGATATTCGTTGTTAAGGTGAAATATTTGTTTTATTCTATTTTTGACCAACAGCTAGGAAAATTACAATAAATGAGATGAGTAAAAAGCAATCAAAGGATTTCTTTTGTTGCTTAAAGGTATCAGGAGCCTATAGGAGATGAGTCCTCTTTCTTTTAAGGCGATGTTGGGTGGTCAATTGCAAAACCATCTAAAGGACTTGTTTTACTGGCAAAACTTATCAGGAGGCAATGAGATATGTCCTTGTTCTCGTAAGCCGATGGTGGTCATGTGCAAAACCATGTAAGGGCTTTCTTTTGCTATCAAAAAGTATCAGGAGCTTATAAAGGATCTTGGTTTTCTTTCTGATAGGGTGATGATGGTTGGTTGCAAGCCATATAAAGAATTTCGCTTGTTGCCAAAAGATATAAACTTATAAAGGATTTTATGTTTCTAGAGTGATTGAAATCGATAAGCAAAACCATCTAAAGTAATTCAAAAGTATCACGAGATCATAAAGGATCGCTTTCTTTTTTGTATGGTGATGATAATTGCAAATCTATAGGATTTGTTTTCCCATTGAAAGGTATCAAGAAATATTAGTCCTTTTGCTTGAAGGGCAAATGTGGTTCATCGCAAAAACATTCGAAGTATTTTTCCATCAAAAATTATGGGACCATAAAAGATATTAGTTTTCATTCTTGTAGCAGGAAGGCTATCGACTTCGTTTACGATCCCAAAAATGGTGGTGGAATTTGTTTGCCAATGGGTTGAACATGGCGGTTGTTGCATCATTTAGATTCTTTCAGCACTGGAATCCATCCTCACAAATCAGTCATCTGCAATTTAGAAGAACAGTAGCAATTGCTCTAGTGAAGGTTGGTTCGACATTAGAAAGAAGAAGAATGGGAGGTCCTGCTATTCCTGTGAAACAGGACATTCGTTTTGATGGAATCAATCATTCAAGAACCATACGACCAGGGAAGATGTGTATATTGTCAGAAAAACACCAGGTTAAGATGAAGGAAATGTGAAAAACAGTTACATAAAAACTACTGTTTTGAATTATATCATACAAAGGCCTAGATAGTGATCATAATAATATATGATTAATATTGAAGAAATTTAAAATTAGTATTATTTTGATAGAAATTTTGTTATTTATAGATAACTTTGATTTCATGGTTGTGTAGTATTAACTGAAAAGACGCATTTATATGCGCAAATTATTACGAATTATTAATATAAAACAAAACTATTTAAGTGCCAACGTTCCCAAGATGGGAACATAGCTTGCTTTATGAAATATTATAGATATTTTCTTTTTTTGTAGCATAACATTATTGAACAGTACACCAATTATTTGTCTGAAAATTTTTCCTCTACTCTAATTATTTCAGGAATCAGTAATTAAAAGGTTAAAACACCTTTAAAATAATATTTGATAGTACTATATCAACATCCATATCTGTTAATTCATCATTGATTAACTCTTGGTTAGAACGTACCACTTCTTCTACTATTGGGTCAAATCCTACATTCAAAAAATTGGTTTAACCACTAGTTGCTTGAATTTGTATACTGCACCACAATACCTTCTAATCCTTCTGATCTCCTGATACGGAATGTATTCAATCTTTCCTACGGTTTTGTTATTTTAGTTAGAATGGCAATTTGTGATAAAGCGTTTAACTAAAACTGATCCCATATCTTAAATAGCATCTAGCCCGTCTCTGTGTTAGAGTTGAGAGGTGTAAATCGATCACTAATCGGAATTTGCGTCCAAGAGTTATTGTGTTGGGGGGTGTGGGCGGGTTGTGATGTGGTGGGGAATTTTTGTGTACGTGCCATAGGGTGGTTTTTATCGCCAAAAACCCAATACTAAGAGATAAATAGTCGAACGAGCTGTGCGACAAAGCCAACAACGGAACGGTTAGCCTTGGTTCGAGAGAGAAGGAAGATCGAGGTGGTTTTCAAAATTTGTATCAGACCTCTAAAAAATCTTTAATATATACCACAAAACACTATTCGTATCCTAAAACCTGAATTATTAACGGTTTGCAAGCAGGAACTATGGTATTTTCTTAAAACATTTATTAAACTTTGTATAATTACTTGGAGAAACGTCAAACACAGGTAACGAACACCTGCGTAAACGTTCGAGCGTGTACCTTCAAAATCTATGATGAAACTTTTTTTCAAATTTCTAAAATTTTAACTTAAAAATCATCTAATATGGCTTAAGAGTACCGATAATTGATTATTATTATACGAAAGCGTCGCATTTTAATATACGCGGGATATTTTCTTAAAAAGAAATATATTAAATTTGACGTTTCTTTACGATGGTGCGCCGAGTGGTTACAACACTACGAGATTTTTCAAAAAACATTATTTTTATTATGTGGCGTTATGATATGCAAGTATACGATCAGTTATGACGATATACATCACCTTACTAGCATAAGGGTAAAAGCTCTGGCTACCATTCGCACAGTGAAAAGTCCGATGCCCAGAAATTTTCTTTTTTTTTAATTTGTGTCTGCTTTTTGAACATGCAAGACCATTTATTTTACAATATGCATAAAAAGAAACCAACATTTTTTCATATGTTTCAGTGCGGTCTGCAATCTCTAAATTGTACGTTATGTTTACTCATGAACCTTTTGCAATGCTTTACTTTTTCTGTTAGCATGTATGGATTTTTTTTACATACAAAACAAGACTTATACACTGTTAGATAGAGGCAGTATGGAGTTGATTCGTAAAAATAAGACTGAGAAGGTAAAACCAGTAATTGCCTAAATTAGCTGCAAGTATATTTACACACAATATTTGTAAAATATTGAAGCGAAACTACGATAGCTAATTAGGAGAGAAAAGTGATAATTGAACAAACAACAAATAATTAATGTTTTTTAATCAGATCAAGAGTTTATTAAAAGCACTCGCCTGGTATTTATAAAGCCGTGCCAACGAAAAAAACGATGTAACATCTACTCTGTTTTTGCGGGGGTAGCGAAGCACATTTCTGTCAATAGCGGTTCTGAGAAAAGCGGTTCTTGCAATTAGGAGCTCTATGTAAACATGTAAACCAGCGATGCGGACTGTTCGAACGACAAATCGATTCTCGCTTGCTTTGTGGATTTTTCAGTCAATACTGTGTTCTTGCACATGCGGAATAACGATTATCACTCGCGGCACTTGTTTGCGCGTACTTCCAGTAAACCATGGAAATTTTACAAACAAATTTAAATGTCTCGAGGCGGACGTAAATAATCAACAAACTCAATAGAAAATAAATGTAGCTATAAATTATTTACACTATAAACGGAACAAGCATGTATGAATTTTTTTTGTCATACAAAACAAGACTTATACACTGTTAGATAGATGCAGCATGGAGTTGATTCGTAAAAATAAGACTGAGAAGGTAAAACCAGTAATTGCCTAAATTAGCTGCAAGTATATTTACAAGGACGTTTGTAGCACGTGAATTATACTAAGGCGATCAGCTGATTTTAATAACTTTGACAGACCACAGTACGTTCATAAACATGACTTGAGTTGTTAAACAACAGTTGGTTAAGCTTTCTACAATTACTGCTTATTGCAATCGATTATCTAACCGCTGTATATAATGCTTTTATATCTACATTATATATTTTATGTAAATAACAATACGTAACTGATATTGTTCACATTGCTAAAAAATCTTTTCGAATGCTGTTTGAAAAATATTTATAAGCTACATTTGTATTATTTACATTGCATAGAGCTTTTATTCTTTTCTATGAAGTTTGCTAGGGCAAAATGATCTAGATATGCTATACTATTCCAAGTCGTTTTAACAAAATGTACTAGGGCGAAGTGGCCTTGATCCGATGGACTCCTTAAAGTGATTTCGACAAAGTCTACTAGGGCGAAGTGATCTTGATTCAATCAACTTTCCGAAGTGATTTTGACAAAGTCTACTAGGGCGAAGTAATCTTGATCCGATTGACTTCCCGAAGTTATTTCGACAAAATCTACTAGGGCTAAGTGATCTTGATCCGACCGACTTCTCGAAGTGATTTCGACAAAATCTATTGGGGCGAAGTGATCTTGATCCGATCGACTTCTCGAAGTGATTTCGACAAAGTCTACTAAGGCGAAGTAAACTTGATCCGATCGACTCCCCGAAGTGATTTCGACAAGGTCCCTACTAGGACGAGGTGATCTTGATCCGATCGACTCCCCAAGGTGATTTCGACAAAGTCGACTAGGGCGAAGTGATCTTGATCCGATCGACTCCCCGAAATAATTTCGACAAAGTCTACTAAGACGAAGTGATCTTGATCCGATCGACTCCCCGAAGCGATTTCAACAAAGTCTACTAGGGCGAAGTGATCTTGATCCGATCGACTCCCCGAGGTGATTCCGATAAAGTCTCTATTAGGATGAGGTGATCTTGATCCGATCGACCCTCGAGGTAATTTCGATAAAGTCTATTAGGACGAGGTGACTTTGATCCGATCGACTCCCCGAGGTAATTTCGATAAAGTCTCTACTAGGACGAGGTGATCTTGATCCGATCAACTCCTCAAAGTGGTTTCATCAATGTCTACTGGGGCGAAGTTGTCTTAATCAGGTCCACTCTTCCAAGTCGTTTTTATATTGTCTCAACTCAACTAACTCAAATCGGTTACTCGCTCAACTAACTCATATGGCGCTTAAAGTAATCCCGAAGGGACTACAAGCTGCTTCTAGTCATTATTTAAAATGTGAAAACATAGCTATATGTAAATAATTTCGCTACTAGCTGTGAAATGGTGCCTAAATTAAAATAAATTACAGTTACTACATACTTATTCTAACGCTACTTATAACGTACATTGTAAGTGGGCGCAACAATAAAAAAGCAATATTTTTAAAAATCAATCAAGTGTAAACAGCAACATTCATAGAATAATTATACAGAAGAAGTACTGTTGCAAAGGTATGAATGCATATCTTCTAATCATTTTGATCTCCTGATACAGAATATATTCTATCTATCCTAATGTTTTACTATTTTAGTTAGTATGGCAATGTGTCATGAAAGGTTTAAGTAAAATTTACCACTATTTGAAAAGCGAATTGGGTAGCTATATTTAATTAATTTCGCTACTAACTGTGGGATGGCGCCTAAGTTGAATATATTACATTTACTACATACCTATAAAAATACTACTTATAAGATTCATTGTAAGACGACGCAACAATAAAAAGCAATATTTTTTTGAAATCTAATATAATTATTGCTTTCTATTTGCCCAAAAACTAAGAGAATCTAACCTAAGTTAAAATAATCTTAGTTGTGGCCACATTCTTTTTACTACTAAGGAACTTCACAAATCGAGAAAAACGCGATGTTTATTAGACGTCTTTCAAAATCCCATGGGCTGTGAGATGTGCAATGAAGAAAACGAGAGGTATCGTATAAAAAAAGAACAATACTGTAGCGGGATACTACTACCGCGTTTCACTAATTTAAAACAAGTAATAACAAGAGTTTTTATTACTCACTGTTCACAAGTCTAATTAACAGTATATGCCTTATTTATAGATGTTTTCAGTCCAATTAACAATGAAGCACTATCACACTAATACTATTTACAAGCACTAATATCTTCTTAAACTAAATTCTTAACCATAGGTCTATTAACAACACTAACACAACTATTTATTTATTACACTTTTGTCTATTTATGTTTTCTACAAGCTGCATGTACATTAGACACGTTTACATAATATAACATTTATGTTTACTCTCTTGGACTTCCAAAAGCTCAACTATTTAACTTTACACAATATAATTTATATTCGACATTTTGATATAGACTAACTCTGTACTTCCTCGTCGGTCTTATTTATACCCTGAATTAAAAAGGATGATTCATCCTCCAGTAATTGCTAGAAAATTCTCGGTCCAAGGAGAATATACAGTGCTTACGGCGTTTGTGTGTTTGACGGGTTGCCTAATAGTAGCTCGCAACAATACAGTAAAATCTAAAAACATTAAATTTACGAATTCGTATTCTGAATTAACTCAACTTCTATACTATGTGGATTGCATAACCAGTAATTTTGAACATAATATAAATTATAAAACTACAATGTTTGTATGCAGAACCTGTAACTTTTTTTTGGTATTGTTTATTGTTCTTTTCGTGTGTCATGTTTCTGTGCGTGCATGGATAAAAGTAGACAGACCAAATTTTTTTAAAGCTTTTGACAGTCAAAATACTGTTCTCTTATTATTTTTTAAGGATGCATATTTCATAGAAATTGTTACGTGCAATTTGCACTTAAACATTGTTATTAGTTTAGTTTTGATGTATGGAAGTTTCGCGCCATAATTTTAAAAGACGCAGTGCGCGGGAATTTTGAATAGACTAGGCGTGTGCTTTCGATACGTCATAGTGAGTTTGCGCAGATGGCGTGACCCTAGAGGGGTAGACGAATAACTTCGTGCCGATGTAAAAAAAACAAAGGAGTGGGGAAGTTTCCGGTTCTCTCTCTAGAACGTGGCTTTTTGCCTGGTATCTTCGAGTGGAGCGGTCGTCTCTTTGGTAACGTATCGTTCGGTTTACCTATGTAGTTCCTTGCTTGATTATCTTTTGTTTGTCGCTCCCTTACCATTTTCCTGCCCTTTCCCTACATAGGTAGGCGACAATCTGAGAGCCACCTAGGCGTACCGATCTCCACGACTCTGGAGGAAGACCTCATGACTGCCGCAGCTGGCCGGAGCTGATCCGAACGCTTTTGTAGAGCGCCGGCGTATCATCTCTAATCCCTCCGGGAGGAGCCCTGATGGACTAGGTTGGAGGCCTACCCTAGCGCAACTTCGCGGTATCTGGACCTATTATGTGAGTACTTCATAGTTTATATTGTTCGCTTTTATCTTTACTTTAAACTTAATATGTAAATTTCCGAAGTATTGCGTAATATTGGGGACGTCATTGGTAGATGACCGCGCCCAAATCTGTATAAGATTAGCGCTGCCAACCACCGATGGTGTCTAGTAAACCTCGCTCCCGGTGTGGTATTTATCGAACTTTTAAATGTAACTACGGTTGCAATGTAAGAAAATTTAATCTAAAAAATCATAAAATTACTACCACAATCCTCAAATTGGCCCACATTAGATTTAGGACTTCCCTTATTAATTTTCTTCCTTGGTGATACAAATTTGTCACCCTCCGGTTTGCTCTTCGCTTCTGAAATAATTCGCTCGACTGTGTTTAGTCCAACTTCAGTTGCGGTTGCTACTCGTTCTTGTAAATTATTCATAACAATGACAGGCATTCCATTCTTTCCTTCTCTCATAAGCTTATACACGCTATAAATAATTTCACTTCTTTACTATGAACTGTTTTCTTGCGGTTACTCATTGTAAAGCTAAAAGCTCAGAAATAACAAAATAATCTGTAAAACCAAACATTATTCTTGTAATTGAATAAAAAATTCGACGTGGTTGCGGTAGTTTTGAAAAAACCTGTTAAAGTTGAATCAAGGCTAAAATCTCAAATAATAAATCAAAAACAATAATAATAAACCACTAATCTTTTACATTTAAACGTCATTCTTATATTTCCGTCGACGCGGTATACGCGACACAACGGCAATTGGTAACGCTAATCTATAACATGGAAATTAGCGCGCCCATCTGTCAATGACGTCACACAATATGCAAATTATTACACGTAATGACGAAATATGACAAATTCATAAAACAGTTTATAGAAAACTAAGTACTTACATGAATAGGTACAGCTTCCTACGGAATCACTTCCTTCAGGGTTGCTCATGGCTTCCTTCAGGATAATTTAAAGATGGCGGCTGCGACTTCCATCAGGATTGCTCCGGCTAGCGACGGCGGGCTCTCTGGACTCGTTCATTCTAGGGTCGTGGACTGCTGCCAGGTGGTGTCCAAATTAGTATCTTCTACCTATATGTAGGGGTAACGATAAGGAACAGGTTGAGGAACGATAATCAAAAGTCAAGAAAAAATAAAGATAAAGATACGGTACGATACGATACCCAACCACTCTTGTCGATGTTCAGCAGCAAAGTCCCCGTTTCCTAAGCGTCTTCCGGAAACTTCCCCACTTTTTCTTCTCCCACACGCGTCGGCGCGATCTGGCGCAAACGCACTCTGTAGTGACGGAAATACACGCGCCAAGTCTTTCAAATTTAAGGCGCGAAATTCCCGCACATCAAAACTAAACTAAAAAAATGTCTAGTGCTAAATTTTGGCACGTAACAAATCTTAATACACAAATAAATGACAAATGAATTAAAATCGACAACTAAGTTGATAATGTTTTTAGGATGCACTTTAACGTAAATAACTTAAATTGGTGTTCTACGCAACAGTCCATGAGGTTTTGAAAGACCTCTAACAGTTTGAAATTTACCATAACGTATAGTTCAATAGAATATCCAGTATTTTATAAGAAAATGTTTGGTAAAGTTATCGTTTTCACTCTGTTGCTTTAAAGTTGAATTATTAAATATCGTTTGATTATGCGTATATTCAGGCCACCGTACAACTATATCCCTAATTTTCATATTAGCATCTGATATATCTGTATATTTAAAGCAAAAAATGTTCTTGATCGAAAAATTTCACGTACTATCCACCACGTGATTGTATAGGTATGTGTCGCATAAATGACACCAACTACCCTGAGAAAACTAGCTATTGCATGAAAATTTTCAGCAACTTTTACCACTTCTTGAGAAACAACAGCATTAGTTACTCATTTTACAATACGGTATGCAGATAGTTTAGTAACGCCCATAAAAATCTCTCATAGCTATAAGTTTCATAAAAATCTTAATGTGAGAAGCAATTGCGCCATAGGTTGTACACATCTACCTCTGAAATAGAATGTTAATGGTTTTAAGCTTTCTGAATATTTTAGTAGCTGTTGCTAGCAACTTTATCCTATCCTTAATTTGGTTCACCAGGCTTAATGCTGAGGATATTTTGTGACGAAATCGATCAAAAAAGTGGCAATCATCACACACAACAAACCTTCTTTGATTGTAAAGTTTTCGACGTCTCGAGAACATTTCCGGCAGAGAAAAGCAGCTTGCGCTACCACTACGTAGCTCTAGCTTTTTCTATTGGATATACCGTCAAACTAACCTGGGACGCCATGTTTTTAAATATGTTTGGCATCAAATTAAACATATTTGCAGGATTTCCAGCAGAAATATCGGTAACCGTTTGCAAACTGTTCTCTGCTGAACGCAACCATTAAAATGCTAAAAATTTTCCTCTATAAAGAGTATGCTCAAAGTGAGGTTATGATTGTAAAAAGCCCTCACAGTAAATACACCAATTTATGAACCCCTCTACTTAAGACGTTAATCCATAGGTTAGATCACTGCAATAGTATAAAACTGTGACACATAATCTCTAGTTAATAATGTTGCCGCTAGGGAATAGGAGGGTGAATTTTTTATTGTGTCTTATGGCGCATGAGTATTGTAATCGCATTTTTATAAAATTATGAGATGTAATTAGACTAAGATAATCATATTTGGTATTTTATAGTTGTGATAGTCAATAGTGTGTAAAACTGGCGTCCTATAATGTTATAACTCCATCGCCGGTGTTCAGCGCCACTACTACAGTTGGCAACACTGATACGATCCACATTCGCAATATTACACAATAATGATATTATGACAAATTACGTGTCAAATTGTATCACATACCAAATGCGTTTACAATGATACAATTGGCACTCAAAAAGATAAATAAAGCGAGGTACTCACTTAAAACGTTCAGTTCAGTTTAATCTCAGGGCCCTTGGGGTGGGTTGCGTTATGCCATCGTTGAAACCAAACTTGTTTGTCTTCCCTCTTCGTCGTTCGTAGGCAGGGCGAAGGAATAAAGGTAAAGGCAACGATAGAATGTAGAGATAAAGGGAAACCTACATTCTAAAAAAGAAAAGACAGCACCACGATACAGGCAAACGTTACCGTTCGACGTCTCGGTGGCTAATAATATCCTGCCGTGTCCAAACCCCGCGCACTTACCCATCACTCCGCGTCTGCGCATTCTTTTGCGTCGACGCAACTGTCCGAAATGACGGAAATGAACAAGTCTATTTTAATAGTGCGGGAATTCACTCACAAATTTGAAAGTGTACATGTCCAAATTTGGAATGTAACAATAACTTATCTGGAGATATAAAATATGAAGTGTTGTTTTGTCCCTGGGTGCAAATCCGGATATAAATCATTCAAACACATAAGGGGAAGTATTTATTCTGCTCCCAAGGTATTTTTGGTGCTTAGTGGTACTATTGAGTTTTTAAAAACATGTCCTTTTAGGATGTGGAAACATTAGAAAAGTGGAGACAATTTATTATATATAGTACTTGCAAATTGAAATATACCTATACTGCTTTACCTACCGATGATTTTGATTCCAAAATGATTGCATATAATAAATAACGCTGTATGGTATCTTTGTTTTATGTTATATTCAAAACCACTTTATTTTTCAAATTCTCACAAATTAAGACTACAAACATTTACATAATTTTAAGTCTTAACTACATAAATTAACAATAACTTTAAATCGATCACCTGAAAACTAGTGTTACCAGAGATAAAACATTCTTTTTCCGGATGAACGACATCTCCTATTGTTATATAGCCGCTTGTATTTGTATCATAAAATGCTTTAAAATTGCTTTGAATAAGTATTATGTATGTATGGTGACATAGCCCATCATGCTATTTTGATTCTTTAATAATTTGAAATTCTTATAGGAATACGGGAGTATTAAATTGGTTATTGTTAAGAATTTGTGTATATTTCAACTTCCAATGACTGGAATTTTGAATAAAATCCGAATTTAGAATTATTTATGAGAAAAATAACGGATGCTCCATAATCGCCCTACATTTCCCTATCGGCAAGTCGCGAACTAGGAATACAGCGCTAAAATATGCACAGGTTTTTGGCCGAGATTAATGTCCTAAGTAGAGAGGTCCACACTCCAATGAAAGCTTCCTTTAATTCACTTAAGTGGGAAGACTGGATCTTTAACTTAGGGTAGCTTTAAGGTCAACTTTAAATTAACATTATGAATATGAAACACATTTTTAATTTTAAAGTGCACTTTAAGTTTTAATCTATTTATAATTATTATGTAACTGACCATAATCCTATAGCTTCTGCTGTTTAATACTATTTTAATTACCTCAGTTTCATTTTTTTAAACGTTTGTTAACATAATATTAAACGCAACGTTAGTGTATAAATAATCACTAAATTAAATATTTAAAAGTTGGGTTAGCGACCTAATTATATTTATATTTGTTATTGAATTCTAAATGTCCTAGTATTTAAAAAAAGAATTTGTAGGGATACCTGTAGACGAACAGGTGGGGAAAAGTTCGTCTTTACCTATTTATAATTAAGGTTATATAAAAATAGGTATCTAAAAGTGTGATCGAATTTTGAATACTAAATCCTTCTGAAACTATAATACAAATATAATGGATTGCAATGTAGTGCAATCAGGAACCCTTCTAATTTCAGAAATACCATTTGTTTACACCCTTGGTTCAAAATTCAGAACAGAGCACTGTGATTATTGTTTCGTAAAGTGAGTAGTTCTATTTTTTAAATTGGTTGAGTAATTTTTTATAGGGGAGATCTTCGTAAATGTTCCAACTGCCTCTACGTTTATTACTGTAACAGAAATTGTCAAAAACAAGGTTGGCCGGTGCATAAAATTGAATGCAATCCTTTAAAAAAGATTGCTCCACGTATTATGCCCGATGCAGGCCGATTATTTATCAAATTAATCAAGAAATTGGATAATGGTGGTGGTAGTATTAAATCGTATTACTCTGGCAACAAGTATAGAAGATTTAAAGATCTTATGTCTCGTAAGTGTATTGATACAAAAATATATGTTATAACTCTTTTAATAGATTATCCAAACCTAAAAGACGATGCACGTAAAATGGAGCACTTTATTAGTCTTTGTAGTATTTTAAAGGAATTTTTTGGAATCAGTTACGAGATTAATACTGCGGAACTGTTAGGAGTGTATGGTCGGGTTAGTAGGTATGATGTAATAATTATGACTTAGTGATATTTAAAATTTTTTCAGATGTGTGTCAATAGTTTCAATATTTCTGACGATGAGTTAAAAAGTTTAGGCACCGGAATTTACCTGGGAGCATCAGTAATAGATCATTCTTGTCAACCAAATGCTGTGGCCATATTTCAAGGCACTACTTTAAACGTTCGTACCACAGAATTACTGCCCTCTTTAAATTGGGACAAAGTAAGTTTAACTTTAATTAATACATTTATATTAGACATCGATCGATCGTAAGTGGTCCAGAAATAAAATAATTGGTTGCTTGTCCATTTAAAAAAAAATGTTGTAAGTTATAACCCCTATATTTTGTAGCATAAAACTAATATTCTTTTAATTCTATATTGCCTTGTTTAAAAATGGCAGCCATTTTTGCTTCACGCTGTGTGCCATTCCTTGCGTTTCTAAAGGTTTGCAGAAAGCCTTATATTTCTACTACTATTTGTTAATTACATATTTGGCTATCTTGTTTTTTATGCCTGAAATTTTGTGCTGAGCTTGACACTTGTTACAAAAAATGAAATTTTAGAAGAGCAATTTTTTGGATAGGGTTAAAATATCAGACTCTATTTTTTTTGCAAAGGCCTATATTAAAGGTTCAACTAAAATTTACCACTATTTGAAAAGCGAATTGGGTAGCTATATGTAAATAATTCCGCTACTAACTGTGAGATGGCGCATTAAGGAAGGTTTTAACAATATATGTGCCAAAGCGGAAGGTTAACTCAATGGCCTTTTGCCACTTCCAATTTTTTTTCTATTTATATCATTAAAAGTTGGTTTTTGAAACTTACACGGGTTGATTTTGATACCCAAAAAAACAATCGTGTAAATTGCATTTAGTTATAAATTATTCCTTACATCGATGTTGAATTAATAAAATCTTACAACTACAAAATATTATCTTAAAATTATTCAATACACAACACGCATTTCCAATTGTCCTTTACATAAAGCACAACTAATAAACTAATCTGACCTTGACTACAGTAGCCCGAACTATTTTCAAATTAATCGGTTTATCAATATAGACGCCCTCAAGCATTGAAGTACAAACAAAATTACCTAAATTGACATCCAGTTTAAAATCAGAAACAAATCTTATTTTAGCAGCTCTAAACCAATTAGATTAAAATTGGCGAAGTAATAGAACCATTTAAAGTGAAACTTATAACATTTATAGTGGTACTTAAGAACTTTGAATGGTAATTGGAACTTCAAGTGGTAACTAGAACTCTGAGTGGTGATTAGAACACTTCGAGAGGTACTTAGAAGCCGATTTAAATGGGCTAAGTCGAATTACACTCAATTTTCATTTTACAGTATTTAATTTTTAATTATTAGTTAGATGTAGCACTTTCTGTATACACACCTTACTCATTCACTGAAAAATCAATAATCATCCTCTCCTAGAACGTCTACTGTTATGTATAAACAATAGCTCCGATAACAGATCATTTGCATGTAGAATTTTGATGCCATGTCTCGTGTAGAACTTGAATAATTGCACGTACACAATGACCAATCAGCGATTTCCATTTCAAATATATAAAATTCTATTTGTTGAAAGGTTCTAATATTGCTAGTTCAACATCATTCTCACAGGCAAAATTTCAATAAAGTTTTCGTATTGAACTGATTCTGTAATCTCTAACTGTAAATAACAGCTTTGTTTCGATAGTGTCCTTACCATCTGCAAATGTGGTTTGTACAATAAAATTTTGCTATGCTATATGACCGATTGAATACAACAAGAATTCGAAGTTTTTCAGTTTAACAATGCATTTATTCTATTAAAACTTTTGATGCTAACCAGTAAAATGTTGTTATATAATATTGCTCAAATTTCCCAAAATAAAACATGCTTTAATGAAGGTTTAGCAGTTTTATATTTTCAAATACGCTCCATGCGAGTGAATGAAAAGATGCATAAAATCTTTCTTAACTTCGCTGAAATAAAACGCATTTTTTACATCAAATGTATTCAATAAAAGTTGACTCTTTTGTATTTGCTGAATCAGAGTTGGTATTCAACCTTTATGGACTAAAATGACGTCTCACCAATATACCATGAAATACAGACTTTGAACCCATATGCATAAAATTTAAATTTAGTTAGTTCACCAAATTTACAAATAAAGAAAGAAAGTGGCAGGAAGACAAGTTCCATATGTGTGTGTGTCTATATATATATATATACAAATAAGATATATTGACTGTTTGAAATATTCTTTTACTATAGATATCGGGGAAGCAGTCAAACTTGTCAAATTAATCAAACACTCTCTTAATCATTCGAGCTTTTGATAAATTTATTATCTTCTTCAGGAATCTAATAATGCATATGAAAATAAATAATGTGTTACTACTTAATACTTACGTTTATATGAGTTTATAACATAACAACTATGGAAGTTGGTAATGCCCATGATGTAATGCCCAACTTCCATAGTTGTATGTATTTATAAACTCATATAAACGTAAGTAGTATTAAGTAGTAGCACACATTATTTATTTTCATATGCATTTATTAGATTCCCGAAGAAGATAATAAATTTATCGAAAGCTCGAATGTTTAAAAGAGTGTTTAATTAATTTGACAAGTTTGACTGCTGTAAAGTATATATATATATATATATATATATATATATATATTGATATGATAATGCTGCACGCCGATGTAATTATACTTTCAGTCTCCTGCTGATCACCACCACTCTGTGTCTTAATATCTTAAAATTTAAATATGCCTCGGCTAGCTCAGTTTAATTCACACACAGTGTACAACGTTACGATAATCAAATAATTTACCCCTTTTTCTCTAATACTTTTCCTGCATTGAATTATAAAACGAAGTAGACTAATATTTGTATAATGAGAAGGAAAAAAATCATATACACTTCACAGCTTAATCTGTTTTAATGTATGACAAAAATGAGCCCCTGAATCGAATAACAATAATTTTTAAATTGTTTATCCCCAAAAATTAAAGCTTCCTTTCCTTATTTGAAAGCCAGCAACAATGACACTACTCTACTGAAAATTCTCTGAACATTCAAGACCATTCCCTTTTTTAAGAAATTTTTCACCTATAAAAGAAATTTTTGATGACTCTTTACATAAAATATTCAAGTATAACAAATATAGTTAATGTTCAAAAAAATAGAGAGAAAATAATGCCTTATGCTGGATAGTTCTGACCTGTAGTTTCCTTGTGCATCTTTCTGGATCTGCTACTGCGTGCTGTGGATCAGTACCCCAATATTATTTTCAGTTGAGTTGCTCCATTCAATGCTTAAAACAATCCTCTGTTTTGTGCGCCTTTGCCAATATTCTCATTCGGACTTCCTCCCAATATTATCAATTTATTTAGTTTCTAAATTTTACTACGTTTACTCAATAATCTAGTATTTTCGTGATCTCACTTAGTTTTGCCCCATCTTACTTAGATTTTCGTAGTCTCTCTTAGATTTCCGTAATCTCACTTAGATTTTCGTAGTCTGTCTTAGATTTACCCCATCTGTCTTAGATTTTCGTAATCTCATTTACACCCCTAAATTATAAATATTTAACCAAAACTAATTAATAAACTTCTACTCACGTAGTAATTGAGAGTTGCACGACGAAGTTGACCTCCGACTCTAAATATACCTCGAGAATCCAAAAAGCGGTTCAACTTGCGCATGTATTTGCTGCAAACCTTCCCTTTAGTCAAACAACTAATGTCAGATTGAAACTCCTGTTGTTGCACAATCCTCATCAGGATCAATGAGTTATGACATTTTTTAATATTAGTGGGACCACTAAATTGCTATTTTTTGCGACAATGGTTAATAAATCGTAAACAATAGCTAGCAAACCTCTGTAATTTAGCTAACGATGAGAATTTATCAATTAAGTCTGTAGCTTCATTGGCCAATGCCGATAAGCAAACATTTTCTTTAATTTCTTCTCTAGTACTCTTCAGAAGGGGTTGAGCCGGCCAGCAGTTCAAGGTTAATTTGAGCCATTTAGGCCCTGTCCACCATAGCAAATGATTAAATAGCTGGGAGGGCAGCAAACCCTGTGACGCACAATCACACGTGTTATCCTGTGATGGAACATAGAGCCAGAAATTACTAGTTAATTGTTCTTGAATCAAAGCCACTCTATTGGCGACAAACGTCTTCCACGAATACGAGGGCGAACGCAACCAAGCTAAGACTACTTGAGAATCACACCAAGCGATCACTCTCACAAAAGTAATCTTATTTTGAAATACATCTGACAAAAGAACTGCATCACATAATTCTAGGCGTGGTATAAACAACTTCTTCAGAGGAGCTATCCTTGTCCTAATAATTATTAAATGTGTGGGAATATCACCAGAGGCTTGTAGAATTTGTAAGTAGACTGCGGCTGCAAACGCCACTTTACTACTGTCACAAAATCCTTGCAGCTCATAAGAACCTGCTTCTTGCTTGCAAAAAACCTCTTTCAAACAAGGCATTTCTGCTTCAAATACATTCCAAGAGGAAACAATCTCCAAAGGAGGTTCCTCATCTCAATTTAATCCTATTATTCATAATTTTTATATAATCCACTTAGCGTACACTAGTACTGGAGATACAAATTCCAAAGAATCAAAAATATTAGCCAACTTTGATAAAATGGTACTCTTCGTGCATATACCGTTTTCTGAACTAACATTGTAGGAAAAACAATCATTGGCTGGAGTCAATTGTAATCTTAAAATTTTCACATAGGAGGGACCATCTTTATCGAATGACACTGTATGTTGCAATGAAGAATCCAAACTCTCTAAAATGGAAGGACTGTTGCTTGTTACGTGCCGAAATTCAGCTTGTAAACATTCCTGTAAGGTTTTAATTTGTAAGGGATTTCGCGCCAATAATTTTAAAAGACTTGTGCGCGTATTTCCGTCACTTTAGACAGTGCATTTGCGTAAAGGATTACGCAGACGCGGAGTGTGGGGGAAGTGGTGAATTTCCGCACACGTCAAGACTAGCCAGCGAGACGTCGCCGAGTGGAGTTATCTTTGTGCCGTATCCTGTCTTTTTTTGTTATGTAGGTTTCCTTTTATCTAACCAAATATCGCTCCTACCTGTATTCCTGTCGCTCTTTACAAAGACGAAAAAGACAGATTGAATTTGGATTCAACCAGGGGCCCAACGAATTACCCACGCCCGAACTGCTCAGCGAAGCCCAGCTGCCGCCATAATGGCTTAATGCTGTGAGAAGTCCTATAGTTTACGTGAGTACCTTTTGGTTTTCCTTATAATTAATATAAACCTTTTTGTATGTGATAATAATTTGAACATTTATATGAGGTAATATTTTATTTGCGCATCATTTTGCAATTATTTATCATTGCTACCAACTACTGTAGTGGCTCGCGTACCTCACCGTAGGGGTTATAATAGTGGCGCCCAAAACATCTATTATGTTGAATAAAAATTTGTTTTCTTATTTTCCTATATCTTACAATGTATTAGTTTATATATACCTGTAAAATTTTCACTCAAAAATAAAAATTTTTAACTTTCAATAACTTAGGAAATATAAGTTGGTAACACTGTAGTTACTATGTCAATTATCTAAAATTAAATGACATGTAAACAGCTGTTATGCTAATTTAACATGGGTAGCTAAATTGATTATTGATTTTTGTGTATACTTTTTATTAATGTATTACTAATCCAATTAATTCTCGTAACTTTATAAAATAGTGTGTTTCTATTTTAAATTCTTTTAGATAATAACACAGTTTAATTTACCAGGAAGCTGGAATATATACCTTTTAAAAGTGTTAAATCAACCTAACCTAACTCTACCAGCTGGTTTTGGATTACACAAGTTTTCCCTGTAAGTACACTAGCTATAAATAAATATTCTTTATGAGTCAAAATCTCCTTAAAAAATACATTAAAGTCAATTAAACAACCACTATAAACTTGATTTTCTTTAGTATTTTGGGGCAAATTTTTAAAAGCTGCCGTTTAAATAACTCATATAATATTGTATTTTTCTATGATTTTGAGGGTCTCTTTATAACCTAAATAATCAATTATAAATTACAATTACCTCCATAAAGAAAATACCTTCCCGAAATATACATTTTGTAATTAACTGAGTTTTTAGTATATCTTCTATCTTCTAAAACGTTATAGTATCTTAATTTCCTTATATCTGTTGTCTTAAATATTATATTACAATGAATATCGTCCTAAAAGTGTTTTCTTAGTAATTTAAAAATTAACTATAACCTACAAACTCCTTTTAAAGAAAATGTTCTTTCAAATACAGCTAACGCAATTATTTAAGCATATCTTTTACCTTCCAAAACGCTGTAATAAACTGGATTTCTCTATATCTGCTCCTTTAAACACTGTAATAATGAAGGGTTAATATTGTTTTGTATTTAAGCTCATTTACGATAGTTGATAAATCCCGCGATATCAAAAGAATATTTTAATAATTTGGAATACTGTTTTTTCTATACATGTATCGTAGAATATTTCTTTTGTGTAGCGAGTATGATTTTATTTTGATGGCATATTTTTTTAGATGTATAGATATTCCAACGCAGCATTTTAAGATCTTTTTGGTTTAAGCGAGATTTGCCATCCGAATTGGTCGCTCAGCATTATAAGTCTAGACGAGACCCATCAAGTCCGGTCGCTCAGCATTATAAGTCTAGACGAGATTTGGCGGTAAGTTTGTCGCTCTAGCAATTTGTGAATCATTTTTTTAAGAATGATGTTGGAATTTTTTTCCATTAGTCTAGGTGAAGCTCAATCGAGGACTCGTCATCCTAGCAAATATATGTGTTACAAGATATCTTTCCGTTCTTCAACAATTTTATCAGTAAATCGAGTTTTAATTTCTGTTATCTCTTCACATATCGATTTAAACCTCACTAGATGGCATAAAATTATTTTTAAAATCGTTCAACCCTACGTACATCCAAAATTTTTTTCACGTTTCATTTCCTTAACGATTTACCTAATGTTTTTTGTCCTTACTATCAATTAATTAACTTCAATCACTTATTCCTTCTCTTATACAGCACCTACCATTTACACGTTTAACTTATTTACCTTAAACTAGCTATCTTTTTGCTTCTTGTTGACTTTTCCTTGAACTTACTGTTAGTTATATATCCGTTTATGATCTAGATTCCTCAGTATAACTCTATCGCTTTATTTAATTAATCCTCGCACCTTTTCTACAACATATTATTTTGCTTTCAGTATTTATTTTACATCGTTTAATTGTGTGGTAACTGTCGTAACTTTGATTGTAATAACTCATTGAATTTTTATGATTGGTTTTAGCTGATGTTAGAGTGGATGCTTTCTTCTTTGGGCTCGCATAGGAGACGCGGCCTATGCCATTGTAAGAAATAGTCCATATTCGCAGTTGCAAAAAACTAGGACTTTCTATTCCATGCGTTTATCCTCTGAATTATTACAGTCGCCCACATTATCCTATACCATTACTTGTTCTTTTTCTACTAAGTCATCATAACATATAAACATTTTTTTTTTCGTTCTTTTTTTATTGAACTTCGTGGTGAGGTGCTATTGCTTTTTATTGATATCTTATCAAATTCTTGGTTGTTTTAGCATATTGGGACAGTGTGTCTGTATTTAACTGCTTTTATTCAGTCATTTTGGTGTGTTTATGCGTTACCGTTTTAAAAAATTACTTTGCAACAGTGGGTTTTTGTGTGAATGTATCTGTAGCTATACTTTTAAGTTGTTGTGTCAACTTTTATCTGATTTTCCTTATCGTAGTGGATGCACTCGTTAGGAAAATGATTGTACTAGTTCTCATTAAGAGTCTAGTGATTTTTTAACTTAGGATATACCTTCACTTGTCGGATTAATATTGCAGGTGGTCCTTCAGACCGACCTGTGTTATATAGGGACAACTCTCTACCTTCTCTCGGACGTTTGTCCAAAAACTCTACTTTTTCTGATCTCGCTGTCTCCGTTTCTGCCTTATCTTTCTTTCGGTAGACCTGTTCTCGTCCCGGAACACCCGTCTACCACATAAGAGTGATTTTTCCCTCACTCCGGGCTACTGACCACATTGGCTGGTTGAGTAGTGCTTTGCTATCCACCTTTTCTGTCTCTTTAGTTCAATGCGAGCGCCCTTCCTCTATTTTCTTCTACCTGGAACTGCCTCTTATACATTTCAAAATACCTACCTCCCTCTTTCTACCTTTCCTATTTCTACTGCCTTTTCATTCCCGTTAGTCACCGTGTGGTTGCGCGGGGGGTTTTCACAGACACCCGGACCACGTCTCTGGGAATCTTTTGTGAGGTCATGCAGTGCCGCTGTCAGCGCACATGGTCGCTAACAGTGAATGTATGTATGAGTGTGTGAATGTGTGAGTTACTGAAAATATATATGTGGTCATATATGTGTGGATATCGTACGGATATCGTATCGATATCGATTAACGCCGGTTACAGGAATGCACCCAAATGCCTTTGCCGGTCCCCCTCGTTCCGTTTAGTGCAAACGGGCCTGCTTCACAGGTTGCCCTTTTTAGGGGGCATGAGCATTTCCCCATTTAACTTGCATACTCCAGATACCCTCTTTAATTCAGAAAGTAGAGAAACTTACCACTCAAGTGGAGGCTCTCACGAATTTACATCAAAAGATCCCGTGCAAGCAACGCCCATGAATGTTGATCACTCCCAACTGCAGGAGAGTATAATTTTAGAAGTGATGGAAAGGGATAACCGCAAATGCAATTTAATTA
Organism: Platerodrilus igneus; assembly: GCA_036346225.1. NCBI lineage: Eukaryota > Metazoa > Arthropoda > Insecta > Coleoptera > Lycidae > Platerodrilus > Platerodrilus igneus. Next base: position 3,040,108 of record JARFIW010001436.1, on the reverse strand, counting down.
TATTTGGAGCTCCAGAAAATAACTCGCTCATAAAAGATAATGCAAATATAAAATAAAGCGATGAATCATTGCAAAAAACTGATTTTGATCAGGCATATATAAAACAAATTTGTTCATCGCTAAATGAGCCTGATATTGCCGACAACATTGTAAAAACAATGAGATTAGGCCAACCAGTAGCTAACAGACCTAATCCTAGACCATTAAAGATTATTTTTCGAACTCGCGAAATAGTGATGAATTTACTACGTCAGTCTAAATATCTTTAAAACATTGCAGTATACAAAAATGTATTTATGTCTCCAGATCGCACACCATTACAAATAGATCACTATCGCAATTTAAAGAAACTATTAGATGAACGTATAAAAGAGGGTGAGCAGGGTATCAGAATTAAATATATTATGGGTATTCCTAAAATTATTAAAACTAGTACTACTACTATGAATTTAAACTAAATAGGTCCAGCAGCAAAACTCCATTTATATTAACTTGTTACTACCAAAATCCTGAGGGAATGCAATCCAAACTGACTGACTGTCTCTTATCCATTCTGAATAGTGATTATGATATAATAGCTATCTCAGAAACTTGGTTTCGTGAAGGAATTAGTGATAGTGAATGGTGTCTGCAAAACTATATTATGTATCGATGTGATCGTGATTATGATTCATGTAATGTTTTTCGAGGCGGTGGAGTAGTTTTAGCTATATCTAATAAGTTTTCTAGTTTTAAACTCAACTTCGCTTTTGTGCGTGATGCTATTCCTGAAATTGATGTAGTAGGATGTAAAGTAATGTTGAATAATATTAGCTTAAGTGTAATTAACTTATATATATCGCCTAGATTAAACTATGATAAGTATGCTTTGTTTTTAGAATTACTAGAAAGTATGCCTTGTATGTTTAATTCTAACTTACTATTATTAGGGGACTTTAACATACCATCCTATAGCACAGATGTAGCAGACTTGCTTTTGATAGAAGGAAGGATCTATTATTTAATCATGTGTCCTTTTTTAACTTAACACAATATAATATAATTAAAAATTTCAATGGCAGAATGCTAGATCTAGTATTTTCTAATGTAACTTTAAAAGTTTGGAATGATTGCTCTCCCTTTTTAGCCGAAGACAATCATCATCCGGCACTTGCAATGACTATTAAATTATCTTGTCATAAACAACATAACTTTAATTATACTCCTCAGCCTAACTTTAATTTTAGCATGGTTAATCTTATTGGGTTGTATGCTGCCTTACAAGCAACGGATTGGTCAAATCTTGGATATTGTCAGAATGTAGATGAAGCCGTAGAAATCTTCTACAAAATCATATACACTTTATTTCAGAAATTTGTTCCTACATTCTCTAATAGAAAAATGAATTTTCCATCTTGGTTTACTCCACAAATTATTCAAGACCTAAAACTCAAACATCAGTTTTGGAAGAAATACAAAAAATCTTCCTTCACATACTACCGGCAACAGTTCTGTACACTTCGGGCCTCTCTACGCAACGATATAAAAAAGCATATGCAAATTTTGTTACAAAAGTGGAAAGAAATATAGGACATGATCCCAAGGAATTCTGGAATTTTGTTCGTTCCAAATCTCAGAAGTCACGGATCCCAGGCTCTATGACTTTCAATTCTGATGTATTTGGTAATGGCCAAAAGATAGTCAATGGCTTTGCCACTTATTTTAGGTCAACTTCTGAACTACCTAACCTTCCTTCTCTCATTTTTGAAAGTTTACCTCATTGTATCAACACTGTAAGCATACTATCCATATCAGAAAAAGAAATTGAAATAGCCATAAAGAAATTAAAAAACAAATCAACTTGTGGATTAGATCAAATGCCAGGCTTTCTCATGCATGACTGCAGTTCTGTTTTTTTATATCCCCTCAAATTGTTATTTAATCTTATTTTATTAACTTCTAAATTTCCAACTGTATGGAAATTAACTAAAATTTGCCCAGTGCACAAGTCTGGTGATACCTCAAATATCACTAACTATAGGCCAATTGCAATAATTTCTAACTTTGCAAAAATATTTGAAACTGTAGTCTACAATGCCTTATTGTACCAAGTGCACTTCTCGCCACATCAACATGGGTTCTTACCGAAAAAGTCAACCATAACAAATTTAATAACTTTAACTGAATTTCTAATCCAGGCTATTGACAATCACCAGCAAGTTGACCTTATATATATACAGACTTTGAAAAGGCCTTCGACGAGGTAAGTCACAACATCCTGCTAATCAAACTTCACAACTTAGGTCTGCGTCCAAAGTTGATAATGCTCTTCTCTTCATACCTAACAAATCGTCAGCTGAAAGTAGCTTATGGTGGTTATGAATCATTTGCGTATATTCCCTCATCAGGAGTGCCGCAAGGATCTGTTTTAGGGCCGTTCTTATTTTTAGTATATGTCAATGATTTGTTGTTCTAAAACGTTATGCTTTACGGATGATCTTAAGATTTATTCTATTGTTGAGGATTTGAGTGACTGTGAGTCTTTACTATCCACACTATTGGAAATGAGAGTGAATGGTGCGCAGCTAATATGCTGAACTTGAATGTTAAGAAATGTAAAATTGTAGGTTTCACAAAAAAGAAAAAGCCAATCATATTCGATTATACGATTAATAAGGAGACAATAGATAGAGTTAACATTATGCAGGACCTTGGTGTCTACTATGATAATAAATTAACTTTTAATGAACACATAAACAGAACGGTATCAAGCAGTATGAAGAAACTAGGATTTATTATAAGACACTCGGCAAACTTTAGCAATTCTAATACTCTTATATTGCTATATCAATCATTGGTAAGATCGAAATTGGAATATGCATCTATTGTATGGGCTCCTTATTACCAAATACATATATCCCAAATTGAATCTGTTCAGAGGAAATTTTTGTCTTTTAAATTAGACGGTGCTTATCCAGAAAGAGGTATTCCTTATAATGAACTTCTCTCAAGATTCAGCATGCATTCTCTAAAGCTTAGAAGTGAATTATATTCAATTACATTTTTATATAAGCTTCTTCATTATAAATTTGATAGTTCAGAGTTACTAGCAAAGTTGCAATTAAGGGTTCCCTGCTATTCCTCAAGGAATCACATGACATTCAGAATTGAAATACTTGATACAAACTTAATGTTTAAATTTCCACTTCGCAGAATGTCTGAACTAATTAATTTGTTGGGGGATTCTATTGATCTTTTTTACGACTCTAAAAATGAAATTATAAATGTGTACATGAAAAATATTAAAATGTAGATTATATTCGTACTGCAGCTTAAAAGAAAATATGTATTAACATGAGAGTACTTAAGAAATTACTTTATATATATATATATATATATATATATATATATATATATATAATTATGTAACTAATTTGTATTAATATTAATATCTTATTGTATTTATACACTAAACATACTTTTATTGTAAAATGTGTATTGTGTCCTATTAATGGAATTTTCTGTTGGACAATAAATTACTTACTTACTTACTTACTTACCTATTGTCTTTGATAATAACTTGAGATCTTGTTTTATCTTTTTATCTTCTTAACGTTTGGTATTTACGACCAGATGTAGGAATTATTTTTTTGAATATTGAGTGAAAAAGCTAACCTGATGGTAGCCATGTAATTTGTTAGGTTAGTCATGTAAGGAATTAGTAAGGTGCTACTTTTGGTAAATTTGTTGATGCACAACCATGTCATGGACAAGTTTTGGTGTGTATTGTTTATTAAACCAGAGTACCAGTATTTAAAAATTTGCTAGAGTGCAGAGTAATTCACTCTTCTGAACATTTTTAAATTTGGGCATTTTTTGCCAACGAAGAAACAGTGTAGATGCAACGCTCATGTGCATCTGCACTTAGGAAACTGTAATGTTAGCTTTAGTTTAGTATATAGGTTAGGCGACTTGTCGCATTTGTTTTAGTTTAAGTAGTGTTTCATGCTCCCTGACAAATTTGTGCTGTCGATTATAACTGCGTCACATCAAAGACTCGTGTGTGCACTTTTCCGTTTCCTGTTAATCCGGAAGACGTGTTATCGGTCGGAAAAAAACAGGTGGCACCTAAAATAAACATTTTGTAGGATTTAAGTTAGGATTTATGTAGATTAGTTAGGATTTAGATTTTAAGATGTTACTGTGCTAACAGTCATTTTTTTTTTTTTAAGTTTTTTTTTTTATGGATTTGTCGCGATTGTTACGTGCCGAAATTCGGCTTGTAAACATTCCTGTAAGGTTTTAATTTGTAAGGGATTTCGCGCCAATAATTTTAAAAGACTTGTGCGCGTATTTCCGTCACTTCAGACAGTGAGTTTGCACAAAGGATTACGCAGACGCGGAGTGTGGAGAAGTGGTGAATTTCCGGACACGTCAGGACTAGCCAGCAAGACGTCGTCGAGTGGAGTTATCTTTGTGCCGTATCTTGTCTTTTTTTGTTATGTAGGTTTCTTTTATCTACCCAATTATCGCTCCTACCTGTATTCCTGTCGCTCTCTACAAAGACGAAGAAGCCAGATTGAATTTGGATTCAACCAGGGGCCCAACGAATTACCCACGCCTGAACTGCTCAGCGAAGCCAAGCTGCCGCCATAATGGCTTAATGCTGTGAGAAGTCCTACAGTTTACGAGAGTACCTTTTGGTTTTCCTTATAAATAATATAAACCTTTTTGTATGTGATAATAATTTGAACATTTATATGACGTAATATTTTATTTGCGCATCATTTTGCAATTATTTATCATTGCTACCAACTACTGTAGTGGCTCGCATACCTCACCGTGGGGGTTATAATATGCTTACAAATTTCTTAAATTCAAACCCTCTTCTTTTCAAAAGGGCTATTAACTCCTGCGCTTAACCACAAGTGTTTTCTATAGTATCACTTCCTGAAATGACATCATCAACATAAATGTCATTCTGAAGCACTCTAGAAGGTACTGCAAATTCTGCTGCTTCATCCACAGCTAATTGTTTAAGCGTACACATTGCCAAATAGGGAGATGACGTTACACCGAACATCACTCTATTAAAAATATATTCTTGAACGGGCTGTGAAATAGAGGTTCTCCACAAAATTCGTTGGAAATTGCAATGATCTTTGCATACCAATATTTGAAGATACATCTGCTTAATATCTGCAACTAATGCATATTTATGCAATTGAAAGTTTAACAAAACTTCAATTAAATTAGCATACAATTTTGGCCCAGGCAACAAAGCATCGTTCAGAGATAACCCATTAGACAATTTGCTTGAGGCATTCATTACAACACGAAGTGGGGTAGATTGCGATTGTGATTTGAAAACCGCATGGTGAGGTATATAAAAAACATTAGACCTCTTTGATGCAGGCACAGCGAGAGTCATATGCTTTGAATTAATATAATCCTGCATCACTTTTGTATATAACATGTGCACATCAGGATTTTTTTAATAAGCTTGTTTCAAGTGATTTCAAACACCTCAATGCTACTGTATAGCTTGCCCCAAATAAGGGGGGACAATTATCCTTAAAGGGCAGAGATACTACATATCGCCCATCAGAATTTCTCGAATGTGTTTCTATAAAATGGTTTTCACAAGGTTCTGCCTTGCTCTAATTCCCAGAATTTTTTATATTATTATTTAATGTCGATTCTACAAAATAGCAATCTGATGCTTTTGTGACTTGATTAGTCACTTTGCCCATGACAACATAACCGAAAATAGTATCGATTGCTGCAGGTTCGTCATGATGTATACTTTTAATAACGTTGCCTAATAAAATTTGAGGGAAAACTTCTGTCCCAATAAGCATGTCTATACGTCCTCTCGATTCAAAATAGGGGTCAGCCAATTTTAAATTTTGTATATAGTTATAGTCTATCTTAGACAAAGAAGTCGAAGGCATGTCGCCACAAATAGATAATAATATCTGTACAGTGACAACCACTTGGAGTCCCTGAACGCGAGGTTGTAACCAACAAGTGACCACACCTCTACTTTTATTAAAGGTTGCCCGAGATCTCTGATAAACATGAACGAATGCTTACGAATTAGACCTAATTTTTGTACACAGCACGCAGTAATGAAATTAACCTAAAAGCCACAGTCCAACAAAATCCATATAGGGATTTAGACCCTACAAGCATTTGTAATGTTTACAATAGCTGTACCTAATAGTACAGAAGGCATTGACTCCATCATGCCTGAAAACACTGCCGTACCTGAAGTACTAGGTGTGTTATTTAAACTATCATTTTCAGATGCTGTAATCAAACCAGGATTGACATCACCAATAGGTGATTCATCCTTCCTTTTTGTTCCCTTAACTTCTGAATAACTATTAAAATGTAAGAGTGAATTATGACGGCCTTTACACTCTTTACAGGTGTCTTTCATTTGACATGTTTTAGTTGAATGGGACCTTTGAAAGCACATTAAACACAACCATGATTTTTAATCCAACGAAAGTGTCCATATTGCGTCTTGTCTTTAAATGAACTACATGAGGATAAATTATGGTCTTGTGAACAAAGGGCACAACCTGCTGTGGATTTAGCCACCAACTCATGTGTCACCTTAGATCTACTAAATTCACATGATCCTTTTTAACCACTTTATTTGTTTTTAAATTTAAAACCGGTGCTAGATTATCTAAAGCATTACATTGCTTTGATACAAAATCTAATACGGTATCGTTAGTTGGAATTTCCTCATCGTCATCAGCAAAACACAACTCAAAACTTTCTAGTGTAGTTGGTTCTAATTTTTGCAATAATAGATTACCAACAAGGAATTTCACTTCTTCCTTATTATCGGGTATTAAAGCTTTTAGGACTGTTCAATTTTCTACAAATTGGTCAACTACTTTTTTCAAGGAAGTAGGCGACCTCTCAATAATTGTGGCGCGGTCGGAGTAGACGTCTGTGTTAGGTGTGCTACAATATTTTAGTTATTGCCGGTTTATATGTATCTTTATTTACTGCTATTGCTCATACATTTAACTGTAGTGATATTATTACCAGGTGATAGCTTTGTACTCAAACTACCTTCAATTTCATAGCTGCCATAAGTATATACAAGTATTCGTTATGGTTTTAACGCAGTCGCAAATAAAGGATATACAAGAGATTCTTGATAAATCGGAAAAAATGCTTATCACTGATAAGGAATTTATAGCTAGTGTTGCGGCAGGTGTTGCAAAGGTCGTTGAAATTAATTTGGAAAAGGCCTTTGAAGAACAAAATAAGAAAATGCATTCCTTTGAAACTCGTTTGACGGTTATCGAAAATCAGAATGAACAGCTTATACGTGAAAATACTAAGTTGATGGAATCTTTGGATAATATGCAACAATATTCTAGACGCAACAATATCCGAATTATTGGTATAAAAGAAGAACATGGTGAAAACTGTGATAATCTAATTATGCAATTATTTAAAGATAAGCTAAATGTGAATTTGGATTATGAACGTATTGATAGATCGCATCGTGTTGGATCTTCAACTGGTAATAAACGACATATAATTGTAAAATTTATTAATTATCATGATCGTAAACGTGTTCTACTTAATAGATCTAAGTTAAAAGGATCAGGAATTTATATTGCTGAGGATCTCATTAAGTCTAGGTTCACTCTCTTTAAACAGGCTTAAGATAAATTCTCTAAGCAAAATACTTGGACTCTAAATGGAACTGTATGGGCACTACTTGGTGATCGTAAGCTTGTAATTAGAAATCATGCGGATTTGCTTAATATTAATTGTTAACTCCTAATTTGTAGCATACTTTTCATAATGAATCTTATTTAATTAAATTTAAGTTATCTTTTTTTATTTTTCGTATTAGTAGGGTTGCGCTTCTTCTTGTCTGTGGGACGTGATTAAATTTAATAATATTTTTATAAACCAATTTTCTTAACATATGATTTTCGCGCATCTCAATACTCGATCCCTTGCTTCTAATTTTTATAATTTTGTTGACATTATTGACGAGCATAAATTTGACGTTATAGGTGTCACTGAAACTTGGCTTGATGCTAGTCTTGACTCTAAATTGATTTCTATTCCCGGATATGGATTTGAACGTGTCGATCGTTTGGGCAGAGGAGGGGGCGTAGGTGTTTACATTACTCAATTTCTTAAATATGATATATTAGCCTTTGATTTCACATTCAAAAGCAATATTGAATGTATCTTTCTTAAATTTACTATTAATCATAAAATAATAGTTATGGGTGTCATTTATAGACCACCTAATAAAAGTAAAAAACAATCTAGAATTTTGGATTTTGTTAGGGACATTGATTGTATTTTATCCTATTTGGCTATTTTTGCTAACTACACCGTCTGTCTTGGTGACATGAATATTAATTTACTTAATAGTAATAATCCATTATCTCTATGTTTTGACTCTTATGGATTTATTCCTTTGATTGATGAACCGACACGTATAACTCAAAACACGAGGACTCTGTTGGATCAAATCTTTGTAAATTGTACGCATGATTATATTCTCAAGTCAGGATGCCTTAATGCTGATACGGTTAGTGATCATAAACTAGTGTATGGTGATATCAATTTAAAGCTTAAAAACTCAAAACAGCGCTTTATAACTATTCGTGATTTTAAAAATCTTAATCATGATAACCTTATAAAGGACATTCAATTAATTAATTGGCGTACTGTTTTTCTTGAGAAAAACGTTAATGAGAAAGTGATATCATTCAACAGAATTATTCTTGGTGTTTTTAATACACATGCTCCTTTAAAATCAGTACGCGTGTCTAAACCTAAAGCGCAATGACTTACGGGTGATATTAGATATTTAATGAAGCGTTGAGACTTGGCCCTTAATAAATTCAAGTTGTCTAATTCTCCCCTTGACTGGGGTAGTTATAAACAACTTCGCAATAGCACTCTTTCTGCTATTAGGAAAGCAAAAAGAACCTATATATATACAATATAGCTAAAGACAATAATCCGAAACGAACATGGTCTGCCTTAAGCTCTTTAAAAATTATGAATTCAGGTAATGCTGCCTTGCCTTTAGAACTTTCTAACCCTGATAAGATAAACAACTTTTTTTTATCAGTCTATAAAGAAAATGACGACTTATGTAAAGAAAAGATTGACTATTACAACAACAACAATGTTAATCCTTCTAATAGCTTCGAATTCAAGTTGGTAACTGTTGAGGATATACGTTATGTTTTAAATCATTCTAAATCAAATGCATATGGTTCGGATAACTTGTCGTTATTCATGATTATGTATTGTTTTCCATACATCGAGCAAGTTAATCTTCATATTGTTAATAGTTGCATTGAATTCAGTGTTTTTCCGGATGTTTGGAAAGGGGCTATAGGTAGACCTATACCAAAAATTCCCAACTGCAAGCTGCTGTCGGATCTACGTATTATAAGTATTCTGCCTACATTTTCTAAAATATTAGAAAGGGTTTTGTACATTCAGCTATATGACTTTGTTGTTTCGAATAATTTAATTCCAGATGTTCAATCTGGATTTCGTAAGTTTTTTTAGTACAAATACCTCCTTGGCTTGCGTTACCGATGATATCTTACGTGCGCGAGATAATGGACTTATAACTTTTCTTATTCTTCTTGATTTTTCGAAAGCGTTCGATACAGTAAATCATAAGCTTTTGTGCTCTAAACTTAAATATTATGGTGCTAGCTCGTCAGCAGTGTCTCTTATACAATCTTACCTTACTAATAGATCCCAGAAAATTATGGTTAACCAACTCTATTCGTCGACATTGCCAGTTTTATCTGGGGTTCCCCAAGGTTCCATTTTTGGACCCATTCTTTTCTCTTTATACATCTGACATTTTAAAGTCTGTTGGGAATTGTAAAATTCAAGCTTATGCTGATGATACACATCTTTATTATAGTTTTCCTAGTTGCGATATGCTAAACGCTCAAGAGCGAATTAATGAAGATTTAAAACTTCTTAGTTCTTTGTCAAAGGCTCATAATCTGATCCTTAATTCTCAAAAATCTAAACTAATAATCTTCTGTCACAACAGTATATACGACACTGTAGCTTTAAATATAATTATACACATTGATAATGTCCCTTTACCTGTCGTTAATTCTTCTAGAATTCTTGGAGTTACTTTGGACAATAACTTTAAGTTTCATTCACACGTGGCTAAAGTGATTATTAAAGCGTACTCTTCTCTTAAATTACTCTATGCCTCACGTCATTTTTTAACTTTTAAATTAAGATTAACTTTAGTTGAATCTTTGGTTTTGTCTCATCTAAATTATTGCGATATTGTTTATGGCCCTTGTCTCGATAGCATTCATAAAAAAAGGATTCAAATACTGCAAAATTCTTGTTGTCGTTTGTGTTCGGTCTTAGAAAGTTCGATCATATTTCCGCTAAGATCAAAGAACTCAAATGGTTAAAAATGGATGATCGTAGAACCCTTCACCTTGGCTGCTTCGTTTTTAAGTTGCTATTTGAAGCATCCTCAGTTACATTAAAGAATAAGTTAGTTCCTAGATCTCTCGTTCACTCAGTAAATGTGAGATATAATGAACGTTTAACTATGCCTCGACACAGTACTGCCATGTTTCAGAAATGTTTCACTTATAATGCAGTTAAGTTATTTAATTCTTTATCCTTCGATTATCGCTCTATTAGTTTCATAAAATTCAAATCCAAATTATACAATAGCCTTTTGAACTAGCCCTGTTTTTATGTTACAGCGCAATACTCTAATTTCTGCATGCTCACTCATTGTATACCTTTTTATGCTCATATTAACTTGCTATCTCATTTTTTTCTAACTATAATTATCACTGTCTCATGGACAAGAGAATATCTACTACTAACTTCGTTAGCTAAGAAATAGTTTTTAATTATATAACTCAACTGGTTTGCTTTTATAATTCTTACTATCCTTTTAGTACTTGTGTTTAGTTTTATTTATATGCCATCAGCCTATTCCGCTGCCTTTCTTTACTTTTAATATTTAGCTTCAGTAGGGATTAAGTGTAAGAGTAGCTCACAGCTAAACTTCGCCTCTTCTATGGCCTACTTCAACAACTTTATGGTTATCCAATTATTTATATTTTTTGTACTTTACTAGTTTGTATATCTTTTATGTTTCTGTAATAATTTGATAATAATAATAAAGACTATAATAAATAAATAAATAAATATCCTATACAAATTTTGCAAATAATTATTTGCAATTAATCGAGTATTGCGATATCTTTTTTCCAAAATATCTAGTGCAATTGGGTAATTAGCGGATGTTAATTTTAAGCTCTTATTTATATTAGCCGGCTCCCCTTCGAGATTGGAGACTAAATATAACATTTTTTCTATGTTAGTTAATTTCGAGTTCTTGTCAATCAAAATGATTGAAGGTTTGATAAATCTCAGCAAAATGCTGGAATTTTTATAAATGGTAACTTAGCGTTAGATTCGACTTCATAATGGGTTTCTTTAACACGACCCTTTTTATATAATATAGCATCTAAAAGTCTCTGCAATTGATGACTTTTAGTTCTAATTGAATAGGATATATCATCAAACTTCTCGGTAATTGCATGAAATTGTTCTTCTGAACCGTCCGGAACACCTACATTTTTTAACATGCGTCCTTGCAATTCTTAAAGTGATGAATTGTTTGTAAAAAATCTTCACCTCTAATAATACACTTTTCCAACTTTTCACTAACATTGGCTATTTCCGCTTTATGCATAAGACCTAACAATTTTTCACCTTTCAACCATCTTATCAATTTCAGCATAAGCATCTGCATATTTCCCCATTGTGAAATCAAATTACAATAACTAATCTCAATAACCCTGAGCGAAAGTTATGCAAAGCACGGCTTATAAATGATATTACAAACAATCAAACGCTTTTCAACATAAAGCACCACCTAAAATAATTGGAAATCGCATAATATATTACTTAAGAAACACTTAATAAAGGACTCTTGCAATATGCACTGTATATAATTATGCAAGTTGCAATTACCAGATTACCAGTTCTAATTTCTATTGCATTCGTGTTTTGGAACGATAAATTTAAGATTATTAATTCCTTATTGTAAACACTAAGAATGAACATAATAGTAATAAGAACGTAAACAATAATGTAAACCTAACCTCTTAATCGCAACAAAACAACAACGGGAAACATTATGCGAAAGGCAAAATAACATCTAACAGACTTGCACTGAACGTAAGCGAAGCAATTGTAATCAGCACATGTGCATGACGAAACGAATGAAATGGAATAGAAAAAAACAGACTCGTTTTAACAAATGATATTCGGCTCGAAGGACCAAAAATGTTATTGGTAATTAATTATGGCGCGGAAACAATATGTCTACGAGATCTGTTTGTATTATTTAAAAAGTGCAACCAGCTCTCTATTGAGCAACATTAATAATGAGGTTAACAATACTAATCCTAAGGACTCACCAAGTTCCGCTGATTTTCTTCTTCGGCACGCGCTGATGTTGATCCAGGATATATGCAGCCCCTCATACGACGTGCTCACTATGAAAGCAACCATTGCATTTAAGAAATTATATTATGACGTTAATTCAACACTGCAAACGAGGGTACTAACAAACTGCCCTTATCGTTCATGACACGTGCAAGCCTTGTTATTTTATTAAAAATAATTTTAGACAACGTCTAAACATGAACACAACGAAACCTCGTTTCATCAACTTCGAATTTAAATATAAAAATTGGTGGGAGTTGAACAGCTGTAAACATGGGAACGTTCCAAAACACGAACACAAGTTCATACTACAGAGATCAACTAACAAATTATGACGTTTTAAAAAATCAGCACCGATTATTGGTTTGGAAGTTGTAGTTAATATAAAAGGCAATGGGAAAACTTGTCTTAATCCCAAATTTAGTGAAAGCATTTTTTCACCATATGTTTTAATTAACGTACCATTGGCAGCGTACAACTGAAATTTATTCGTGCCACGACGAATTTCTTCTAACGTTGCAGGAAATATAGAAACATCTGCGCCAGTGTCTATGAGAAATTGTATATTGCTATTTTTGTTGGCAATGAATAAGCGGCTTGAAATTATGTCAACCTTGGTTGCCGCAAGTTGAGGTTGAATTTCTAGTTTAAAGGGGTGAATTTACAAGGCTGGGAACATTTTTTGGCGTTATCACCGAATTTAAAATGATACCAGCATAAATTACTTGACTTGTTACATCTTGAATTGGATCTACTACGGCTCCGTTGTCTAGCACGTGTAAAAGAACGATTGCGATTAGATAATTCCTCGACTTTGAGCGTTAAGTCAACGACGGATTTTATGATCGTTGTATTACATCATTTGCAGATTGATTAATAAGTGAAATGTTCAGTGATATAACATCTGCTAATTTATCGACCATAATTGAAAGTTTGTCTAAACTATCAGAACTAGCAGTTAAAATTGTTTGAATTTGAGTAGGCAAACGTTGTAGCCACAATGATTTTAAGATATCATCAGATATTGTGTCGTTGTAATAATTGTGAGGATTTAAGATCCCCAATTTCTACTTCGGTTAATAATTTACCAATGCGATGCTCTTCACTATCAGCAAAATTGTCTATTAAATGCCGTTTTATAATATCGTATTTACCTGTAGATGGTGGGTGTAGCACAATGTCAGAAACTTGCACTAGAATTTCTGTTTTGATTGCTCCTACTACGATGTTGTATTTAGTTAAATCCGTTGTGACATTGGAATTGGAAAATTGCGCTCCTAACTGCAGAAACCATATTTTAAGATCAGTTTTCCAGAATGATGGTGGTTTAATGGACACTTTACTCACTTCATCACTTGTAGCCATTGTAAACAATGCACTGCACACTAAAGCAATTGTTTATGGTGTGAAATTGCACTTCATAAATTTAGTTTAATTTTATAAACGGTTCATATTAAAGTTAACACCTTCCCTATAAGATCACGTCGGGTCACCACTGTTAAGCTGGTTTATTTTAGGGATGAAAGTGTATAATACTTTTGTAGAGAAGAGGCTGTTAAAATGTTGGTTGTAAACAAAACTATTCTACTCGTGACCTACGTATCAAGGTTAGCACCAGCTTGTTTGATATCGACTCCACTGTTATGTTTACACAATAAACCAACACATACATAACTAAATTTGGTATATTGTTGAATTTAAGAACAGCTAGTATACGTAACATATACAGTATTGAATTACATACTGCTGTGATACTCGCAGCCCCTTGTTATTATATTAATATTTAGCCCCACGATTGGGTCGAGCTATTTATGTCGTGTTATCTTCCTGTAGGAAAAATAAAACCCTTGTTATTCTCGCCCCTTGGTTGGGCAGACCATATTTATGCTATGTTAACCCCTGTTAGCCCCTACGCTTGGACAAATATATTTATGTGGTGATTTATTCTTTTATTACTCAAGCACTTGTAGAAATGTTAATTTATAATTTTCTTTGCCTCGACTAGCTGATTCAATTAAATAAAGCTATTCTACAATACACAGTATAATGATTAAATATTTACAACCTTTTTAAATATCTTCTCCCTTTTTAAATTATTTACATCTGTCAGATTTTTAGAAAATCAAGCCAGCAAAACGAGCTTTTTATTACATTTAGAGACCTATTGAAACCTATTACTTTTCATAAATTTATACAAGAAATCCCAATTTGTTGGCTCTTACACTTTGAATTATTATAGAGATAAAAACAGTTTTTAAAAATAAATCATGTCAAAATATCTAACCTGAAGTGGTTCAGTAGGTGCTCTGCATTCCCCAGAATTGAAGTCGACATCCAACCAAATTAGTATCCAAATCGTTATTGGTGAGTTTATTTCAATGAAAGGTTTTTCATTTCCGTAATAGAATATTTAACATTTTCAGAGATTATCAAATTGCTTGAACAGGTAGCATTCTCCAGAGTCTCGTATCCAAAATTGTATTTAAGATCGTAATTAACAGGAACCGTAACAAGATCTTTATTAGGATCGTTATTTCGATTGTAATTTAAGATTGTAATTAAGATGGTAATAAAAGTGGTGATTAAGATGGTAATTAAAATGGTGAATAAAAGCCCTGTTTTATTTATTATTAGAAATGGTATAATTTCACTAAATCTGATCTACTTACGTTTTTAGAAGTACGGCTCGCCTGCACAATTACACACTCTTTAATTTTCACTTTCATTTAATTTACTGTTCACGTAAATATTTAGCACTTTCAAGTATAGTGACTGCCCAGTTTCTAAAGTATACTAACTCGATATTCAATTGTCATGATATTGATAGGATCGGCCCCTTTTGTTTGTGATTCGTTGACTTCACGTGCTGGGCGAGACCAAGTGTCTTATCTCTTGTTATTTTGGGAAATTTTACCAATTGTGTAGTTCAATTGCATGAAGCGATGCTAAGAATGTCACGTAATTCATTATTATACCTCACATTTAATTCAGAAACCCCAGGAATCTTTGTCCAACAAATCACGTACTATTGTTGTTGGCTTTATTCTAATCTGAATGAAATAAATTTGGTGTTTGTTTATTTATTAATAAATTGGATTTTTGAACAAATGTGATACTTTTAGATCACGTACGCTTTTAAATAATGCATAATTTCTGCGTGCATTTACGATGATATATTAACGCACTTTTTGAATATTTATCTAGCCAATTCATGCAAGTTTTTCACTGATTTAATTTCAATGCGTTACGTTACATTTTTAAATTCTTATCTTTGCTCGTAGCTACTCTTGGATATGTGTTTTAATTGCTTGTACTGCTATATACAGTGTGCTCTCAACTAATAATATTTATAATGACCTATTTACTCTTCTAATATCTGTAATTATGTGCTTTTGTTACTTGGGTGTTTCTTTTGTTTATTCTACGACCCCTATGACTTAACCTACCCCTAAATTAACCCTATAATTACGGCATTAATCCCCCAAATTAAAAAATTTTTTTTTGGAAAAATGTTAGTTTTGGCGCCCAACGCGAGACAAAATTCACATTGGTCCAAAATTATTTATTTTTATTTTGTTCCACTATGTACACAACTCCTACATTATTTTTACATCCCTATTCTATTTTGATTATATTATACCTATACACTTATTCTTTCTAAATTTTATTATTATTGTGTTATTATAATCTATTAGTATCTCACTACCTATCTATCCATACTTTTCTATTTACATAAGCTTCTTCTATTTACATACTACCTATTGTGCTTTACTAATATTTTACTACCTATCTACCAGAATTAAACGTTGCAATGTTTTGACGTTGTTTTGAGAAAAATGGCGCTAAATCTAGTAACATTGGAAAGGCAACATAGTTATTCATTTTGGCTGAATGAAGTTTTAAGACCTTAAATCTCTTTAAATGTAAAATTAAAACTGTAGGTGGATTGGAAACTAGAACGTGCTTAATGACATTTGTATAAACAGTTTCATTATTAGATCTGCTATGTGTCTTTGTGCACACATCGCAGCTTATTTGGTTATTTCCGGTAAGTAACTCACTTGCCATGAATTCGTTTAAACAAAATTGCAAAGAGCCTTCGCCTTCTTCACATTGGTATCTTAGAATACTGGTGCTTCCATCAGTCTCATTTATATTATAATCGTTATTCATTTTCTTTTCTTGCTGAATATCAAAATCTCTATAAGAACTATCCATGTCCTTATCGCCATTACAAAGGCAAGATGTATCATCGTTTAGTAAAAGTGATTTTTCTAAATTCCCTTTCATAGCAATATTTTTATTATTTAGAAAAGCCAAAGGTGACCCTATGCAGTCAAACAATTCATGTGTCATAGGAGTGTCTACTATTTTCACAAAATGTTTCGTTAGATGATTCATTGTAATTTGTAGCAATTGATTTAATTGTGGGGCTGTAAACTAAAATACTACAAGAGTCAGTTCCTTTAAAATTTTTCTCATGTTTTGATGTGTTTTCATCGATGTCTTCTAAATCAACATGCGATTCATATTTTGAATTGCTCTCTTTAACTTCTTCAGCTCGACCGATATTAAATATTACACTATCTACTACCTGTTTGTAGTCTATTTGTTGTTTTCTATTTTTTTAGTCTTGTGTTTTTCCTTCTTCATAAGACGTTTTGATGATTTATTTTCTTCCAATTCTTCTGTTTTTTTAGGAATTTGTTTTTTCGTTATTGGTAAACTCAAATCATGAAAGACCTCATTTCTGTATGAAATATGCATACATTCTTGACATTGTAATCTACTGATTTTGGGAAAATGTAATTTTAGTATTTTTAAATGGAGATATGAAAAAATCCTCTAATTGTGGTAGAGAGGGAAGCGTTCCCAAGATTGAATCAGCATTACCCCTTTGGATTGCAATGCTTATCCTTTGAAAAAGAAACATTGTAGCTCGGTTGTCATATGTTGATTCGAAAATCCTCTTATCTATGTCTTTCAGAAATTCAATTGCTTGCAATTTGAATACACCAAGTGTTTCAACTGCGACTTGGTACAAAATGTAATTGTCTGATAAATTTTTATATTTTCGGATCTTTAAAGATTCCGCAGCAACAGCTGCTGCGCCTGGTGTTACAACGCCTGAATTTATATGCGATTTGGCTAGAGTATCGGTACACGTAAAATCCCATACTGCTGGTTTGCCGAATTTCCACGGAATCATAGTAATTCCATCGGGTCTCTTTCCGTCGTTGCGAAATATACTATTAGGTTCTAAGATAGCTGAAATGCCTGCGGTAACTAAAGTACGTTTGATAATGTCGTTTACCATTTTATGTCTAGGTTGACGCCCTGCGCTGAAACGGCAACTTAATCCATGAGTTCCTTTTTTGTTAACTGGCAAACCGCATATATGTGTGTGCGATGCATAATTGAGCTCCTAATTGTATCCAACAGTTATTCTGAACGTCTCCTTATCTAATAGAGAACCTAACGAAGCTACTGGCAAAACCGTTAACCAAGCTCCACTGTGTTTCGTAGTTATTGTTTGAATGCGAGCCTTATCAGTTAATGTTAGAGCTGATTCCAGCAAGTTATTGCAAACAATGTCGAGCGTTGGTTTATCCCATTTATTCTCGATGGATTTGTTGTGCTTAATTGATGATTGTTGCACAGTTGACATCCACAGATTTTCGCCTTCAAAATAAGTTGTATCAAAGCTGAATCGTTGTCCTGGCAAAATTTCGCTCATTAGTGACATAGATGCGTTAAAAGATGATAGAAAAGCGGGTAGGGATAAAGAATTTGCCAAACGTATTTCTAATCCCCCTCTATTTATTGGAAGAGTTGCCTGAGACCATTGAGTTTCTTCCAACTTAATGTTAGTAATTGCTTCGATTGTGACCCGTATTGTACTGTCGAAAATTTGTAGAAACTCGGGACTTTGCCATGTTGGGCAGCATCTGAGGAGGAACATAAGCTTGGGAAGAGCCAAACAATTGTTTAACAAACAATAACTTATATATGATGGTAAATGTAGGGTTTGTAAACGGGTGGACATTAATTTTAAAGAAACAATTTTTTCGTTTAGACAATAGTCCATTGACTCTGAGCATAAAGGGGCTCCCAATAAAATCCATTTATTCTTTTTTGTTATCGAAAATCTGGGTGCCAAGGATTGGAAATGTTTAATTAATCTTTCGTCATGATGATTTAAAAGTAACTCACATTTTTCGAAATTAAGTTCTAAACCTAAATCTCTTGACATTGATATTATGCTTTCGAGGGCATTGCTAACTGATGTTATATCTCCACCAACAGAGCCATCATCTAGGTACCAATTTTTAAAATCTGTATCAAAGGATTTAGTTAGTTCGTGAATGGCCATACAGAATAAAGGAGGACCTAGAGGATCTCCTTGCTGTACTTATGCTTTTTAACGTATATATCAGATTCCGATTGGAATATGCCTCTGTTATCTGGTGCCCACAATATGATAAATATATAAATTTAATAGAACATATTCAAAGAAAATTTTTGAAACAATATGTACCGTACCTCGGGCTTTTACCCACCCATTGGTTACTCTCACCAGCTGCTTTTGGGAGCTTTCAATTATTCCACTTTAGAAACTCGACGGTCGCTGCATGCCATAATGTTTCTTCATAATATAATCTATACTTTTCAATGTCCCGAAATTCTAGAGCGTTTATCATTCAATGTGCCACGTATATCTGCACGCAATCCATGGACATTTCTTAACTCCACACCTCGAACAAATGTTCTGAAATTTTCCCTGTTGTATATAATATGTGCTACCTATAAAAATGTGCAAAATACAATTAACATCTTCCATACAAGCCTGTCGCAATTAAAGCAGGTAATTTTAAATAAATAAATAATTAACTATTGTTTGTTAGCTATCGTAGTTTTAACCAATTATATATTCAACTCAGATTGTAGGTAATGTTTATTATCTTGTTGATGTATGATCTTCTTTCCTATCTTGTAATTGGACCAATGTTTGGTCTGTAAGATAGTTGTAAATAAATAAATAAATAATAAATTTAATGTACACGTGTAAAAAAAATAAAATGTTTATTGCATTTGCATTAAATTTATTGTTGTGATGGACAATGAAGGCAAGAGGAACCAATAATCAAATCTGTATTGAGGTAAATGAACAAGTATCCTAACAGGCTTACAACTAGAAAAACTTTGATCCTTTTCTGAATTTATGTACTCTGGTTCTTTCTTTTATATGTTCTGCATTTGGAGGATACATGCTATACCTGCAGAATAAATAGGCGTGAACTTTATATCAATGAATTTCACAGTACTATGGTCTAAGCAGCTCTAAATCAGTAGAAAATAATTAACTAGTGAAACGCTTGTTCTAGGAATTACAAACACTATTAGTTTTTACATGTAGTAAATTTGGAATTGAGTGGCCTTAAAGAAATTCTAATGGTGAATTCAAATTAATGGATTTAGAAAAATTCCTATATATACTGGGTGCAACATAATATAAAAACTTTTTAATGTTAAACAATGCCCTGAATAACAAATAGATTTGTCCACAATAAATAACGGATGGTTACTTATGGAACTTCTCTAACACAAAAACTATTTTAGTTAAAATTTGACTTTCATTCGAATGCTTCTAAAGTAATGTTACATATGCTTAAAATATGTTTCTTGGATTAAAATCATAATTTTGATAGTACATAATAAAAGTGTGTGCATAACGGTAAGCTCCTTTTGCATGACTGTTCACTAACCTGAAATGAATAAAAATTTTAAAAAGTTGTTATATTGATTGTGTTGTACTAATTCTAATATTCTAGATTTTCGTAAGCTACATCGATACCTTACAACTTCCATACCATCGCCAAGAAGAATTACAGTCAACGTACTATTTTATGTGCAAATGTCCAAGATGCTTGGACCCAAGCGAAGTAAAAACAATGTGTGGTGCATCATGTCCTAATAAAAACTGTAATACCTCTTTAGAAATTACAGACTTTATTGAAAGTTGTAATTCATGTGGCACTAAAATATCGTCCAATTTTATTCAACTGTACAAAGAAATAACTGAATTGACAGAAATGCATCTACAAAACATGAAATTAGCATGTAAGAAAATTACGTCTAGTTATGTTACTCATTAATGATTTTTAAAAATTTTTAAAGCAGATTTGGATGTTTGCAAAGTATGTCTGATGAAGCACGAGGGTGTTCTACATACCTTAAACATTAATCATGTTAGAATTCTGGACCTTGCATTTGAAAGCAGTATCGATTTTGGACAGTGGTATGATGCTGTAAAATTTGGAATGGAGTTAATGGCAGGATACAGGTTGGTAAATACAAGGGTTGATGTTATAGTTTCCTTAAAATAATATACAAAACAATGTAGTGATGAAATGATTGGAATTTTTGATTTTAAAGTATGCATTGAATGCCAATACACTCTTGTAGCTGTATAAATCGATTCTCTAATCTTTTTTGCACTCTGAAGCGTGTTTTGAACATATCAACAGTTCGCTCAAGTGCGATGTTGTATGGAAATGCATTAATCGAATCAAGTCAAAAGTGGCCTGTTGCAAAGTAATTGAAGAACAGTGGAAAAATTACTGCTTATATAGGCTTATTACGTGCAGCATGAGAACGATGTAAGCAAACAATTGTATAGATATGTTAGGACAAATGTTACGCTTTGTATTTCGGTGCAGTTAACGCTACTTTTCATATAGGCGAAGTTAGTAACCCTAATATCTGTTAACGTTGTTGTAATTCTTATCGATGTCCACAGTTTTGATGATTTTTCTTTTGAGAAAAAAGGTATTTTAGTTATCTATTTTGTTTGATTCAAATTGATAACGCTGCTTAACAACCATACTAGATAGTTATGAGATATGATTTATATTCTTCGTCTACTCTGGCTTATATCGATTGTCCTGTATTGTCAACAAGCGAAGCATATGCCTGGACTATTAAGACGGCTTTCAGTATCTTTAAAAAGTGGTAATATTTGCGCGATTTTAGTGGTGAGGTTGTAAATGATTTTTGTGACGTATTATAGTTTAATAAGATTTTGGTGAACCATCCTTTTCCTGGATGTACCACAGTAGACTCTTGTGTACTGGAAAAAGGCAGTTACATTAATGAATTGTTATTTGTCAATTAGACAGGTATAATAATTCATAGTGTGCCGTACAGAGGGCATAATCTGTTTCACAAGAAAAAATATTTTGCTTTACAAATTAATCATGTAAAATTACTAAGCTAGACTTACGCTTACCTTGAGTCCTAAATAATTAATTTACTGAACCTTGATTACGGTGTTGGCCACGCAAAATACCAATGAGGTTATTCCTCTTTCCTTGGTTTTACAGGGTGTGTGGTGTGATTGATGCCTATCTAGTCCAGATTGGCAGTATAGTTTGTTTATTATGTACAACATAAAAGACGAGACAAATACAACACTAGGAAGCACTACATCTTTCAGATACGATAGGTACGTGTAGAATGCCATCTTGGTGGTCGGCTTGTTTACTTGCCCAAGCCACCACTCTTCCTAGTTATGTGTCCTAATTTGAACGAAAACGATGACAACCATTTTTCAAAGCATGGAAAACGTCTTATTTAACATTCCATTCCTTGAAATACATAATAAACATAATAAAACTATTTTTTAAAGTCGCAAACAGTGATGGGAACTCAAAACCGCATTTATATAATATGTCATAAGCTACTTAATTCTGCAAGAAAAACTCCCCTGACATAATTATTAAAATAAAATCGCTGTGTAGCCAAATGAGGTGTAATAGGATAACATAGGTTGCAACTACTTTATTTAACCCAAAAACCCAGTAAAGGGGAGGGATATTTTAAATCGCTTTCAAATTAATTTATCTGAAATCATAAAAACCGAATATCAATAAAATCGAAGTGGCTTCAGAGTTATTAAATTTGTTAGATGAGTTCAAAGACTTATTTAAAATGAATTAGGTCATTATAATGCTTCAAAAATTTCATTAGTTATAGCTCCTAAGGCACAAACCTTTTTTTCTGCTAACCTGGGCGTATTCCTAATGTATACAAGGAATTAGCTAAAAAGGAAATTACTAGACTTCTTCGATTAGGACTTGAGAAAATTGACAACTCACAATGGCAAACCCCATTAGCGGTTGCCCTAAAGATTGACAGCAATTGTATTCTTTTATGTACAAATTGCAAAGTAACCATTGCAACGTATTAGGCGAATTAACCCATAACATGCCTTTGCATTTATTGGATAACCAGTTTCCACTTTCTTATATCTGATAAATCTTATTCTTTTGTATTAAAAGTAAAGTAATTCCTCTTGTTCCCGAATCCGATCCTGAGTATGTTATAAATTATCAGTTACATTATAGGCTTAGAATGATTTAATAGGTATAAATACGTTAAGATACTCTCGGTAATTTTTTTACCGTTCTCGGAAATGTACTGTGAACACGTATTATCGAAGTGTTAAGGTTCTCTATTTCAATGGGATGTAGGACATCAGCCAATTTGAATGAGCCAATTTTGAGAGTGATGAATGAACGCTGAAACGATGAAGGTGATTTATATGAACTTCAATTCAGGGACTTCAGTTCGACATTTGATGAAAAGCGGTTGTGTTTTTTGGAGTGCCGTTTGTGTGGGATGTAGTACTCGTTTTTCATACACCCTCTCTTACCTTTCCCTTATGGCGTTACCTTTACCATAGGCAAGCACATTGTCAAAAATCTACAGAAGAGCAAACCACAAAACCTTGAGATGAGCTTGTCATCATACTACAAAAGATATTAGGAAATGATAAAAGGCAAAGGATAATTGGTGACTACTACGTTACAACGTACTAACTAGTCACTTCGTCTTTTAGGTGCTGTAGCCCAATATGGTCTGATCAACAGGGCATCCGTTCCCTCAAACTTGTAAAACCTTGCAAAATCGTTGTACATTCTCATTGGTCGAAACAATGATACATATCGCTTCAAAGCGTGAGAAAACGCCTATTCCACTTAGTACAATAATAAATTATACTTTATTCCCGAAGCAGTGCTGGGAATTCAAATCCACATTTATAATGCATCATAACTTACTTAATTCCACAAAAGAAAAGTCACCTAGGATAATTATTCAAATAAAATCGTTACGTAGCCAAATGAGATGCAACAATTATTACTAGACTGATGAAATTAGAACATTTGCGAAATTTAGAAGAAACCTTTAAATGACTGAAAAAAATTTGGTTGAAATTAAATAAAGACAAATGTGTATTCTTTAAGAAAAGTATGACTTATTTAAGTCATATCATTTTGGCTGACAAGTTGGAGAAAGATGCTGATAAACTGTTGGATGTGTTAAGGTATCGCCGACCACAAAACATTTTACAAGTGATAGCATTTTGTAGAATGGCAAATTATTAATCACAATAATAATAAATTAGAACACTGTGGCATGATACAAATTAAAATAATTAATACCCCTTTACCACAAAAAATATTTTTTAAAACTAAATACGTATTTCGACCACTATGTGGTCATCATCAGTAGTAAATTAAAAAATAAAATGCATTAAAAATTAAAAGTTGTTTAGGAAACCCTTCTGAGGATATTCTCCTCGCCACGTAGGCTGAAGTGATCCTTTCCATCAAACAATTTACTGAAATCCAAACTTAACGAACTTTGTATTATGCCTTTCTTTCTTTTACTCCTTCTGCCAAATTAATCTCTCTTTGTTTAGTTACCCACTTGCATGCCAATCCAACAAAATAACCCCACTCAAAATATGTCTATATTAACACCTTGTGTTTCTTTCTCACTCTATTCCATACATAACCAAATAACCTTTTTTTGTTACGCTTGTTGTCCACCTGTAGCAATAATCAAACATTACCCTCTCTAACCAATATTCAAACTATACTTGTCTCCGTCCCATATCTATTTTGTCTGATCGTCTCTTTTTGTTTTTCTGTTGGCAAGTTTCATCTGTCCTTGATGAAATATCCACTTTAAATAACATGCAAATAAGTTCAACTCCTTTCTATATGCATTAATATCTACTATCCTTATTTTAGTTTTCGCTCATGTTAAACAAGCACCTGATATGTTATGTTTCCATCCTATTCTTGTTCTATTTCGGTTCCTACATTTCTACCTGACAACATTAAATCCTCTTCTGTGAATATTGCCTACAATCCTTTCTCGAACTCGATGTTTATTTGTCTTGCTTTGTCTACAAATTATCCTCGGAAAGTTATTACACTATAACTACTTGTTTGTTGTTAATACACAATCCTTAAAATTTCAACGGTTTAAATGCTCACGCTCCTGCTTGAAATATTAGAAAAGCGTTCGAACCAATATACCTCTTCACTATAACGTAACTTTTGAAAGTTACATATTTACTATAATGCTCAATGTTTGTATTACGAAACATTACTTAAACAATAATTTACATATGAAACAGAAATTGTTAAAGCTTATATTTACACCCTATGTTACACTAATTACCTACAATAATTAAATATGTTTATGACGCTTTTAAATACACGCTAATAATATTTACATCTGCCGAATTATGAAACTTAATCTTGTAGCTTCCTTAATTATTACCATAGAATTATCAATTTCTACGCTAAAAGAATATTTACATTATAACACATGCTATTTTTTAAAAAGGTTTATGCTACCTAGCCTTCAAATATATTGAAAGTTCTTTCTAAAATAAATCCTACACTTAATAATTTGCAAAACGTTACAAATTGGTTGCTTTTTGGTATCTACGTATTGCAACTTGAAATAAATTGTCAAATAAATGATCTAACCCCATTTACCATTGAAGGTAGTTAATTACACAAGGTAAGTTGATAAATACTATCGTATTATAGTGAATAAGATGAAATAATAACTTAGACTTTTATGCAAAGCCCAAATGATCATTTCAAATCGAGCTAGTAATTGAAAAATGGAAAATATAAGGTCTTGGATAGGACTTGAACCTGTATCCTGGTTTTGCCGGAACCATGCGTTTACCAATTACGCCACCGAAACCGATGACGACAATTGGGAAATTTACAAAATTAAATCGTGTACACGGCGTTACATCAACCTAACTTTCAACATATATATATATATATATATATATATATATATATATATATATATATATATATAGTAACAGGCTTTTGGTCTGCTGGTTAATAAAATATACTCTTTATTATAAACTAAGCTTTCGGTTTATTTTAAACCATTATCAAAGATATAATGTGAGGTTTTACAATGAAATCGTTGATATATATAAATTTTGAATATAAGTTGAAAGTGTGGTAAAAGCTTTTAAAAAGAAAACAGTAATGTGGTTTGTTAATTACATTTGATTGCAAAGTCGTTATACCACGAAAATATATATATATATATATATATATATATATATATATATATATATATATATAGTTGTGGACTAGAGATTATTCTAGTGAGTGTTGCCCTACTTATTTTGCTAGCTCAATTAGTAATGAAACCACTAAAATTAGACATTAAACTTACGACGCGAAATATTGCTTAACAAAACAATCTTTCAAATAATAATTATGCTGCTTGTTGTGTGGCTTCTTGTTTGGCACGTAGTCATACATCCATGTCCAACATCATTGAAATTTTTACATTAAATACCATTGAATATCAAAATTGCATTCCAAATCCATATATCAAGATCGTCTAAATCATTTAAAATTTATCGCCAATTTACCATTAAATACTATTCCAGTTTCATATGTTTTCATTCAAATTAAAATTTTATCTTGCAATAGTTAATTATTGTTCATTTATTTTACATTGTTGAACAACATACTTACTTCTTTCTGTACATTTCAAATAGTTTTTCGTTACTATTTCAATAAATAATTTCATTGCTAAAACTTTACTATGTGATTATCATTAGTTCAACGGTATCGTGATGTTTTAATAGCAACCTATCAACTGACCTCTATATTTGATTTCCATTGGGTTTTATAGGATATAACCCTGAATGTATGCATGTTTGTAATTTGTATTGTATATACCTAAATGATCGCATGTTGCTGTGTTTGTGTGTGTGAAGGTGTGGGTATACATGCGTGTATGCACAGATTTTTGTTAAAAAAATGTGCTCCGAATCTAAGCAAGAATAGTAAGAAATACTAGTCGCATTCTTATTACATATGTTGTTATTTTTAAGACAAGCCTAGAATAGCGTTGATTGATAGAAATCTTCGAATGATCTCTAAATTCTAACTTGAACTTAAAATAATTAAATTATAGTCGTATTAATTGTATTACGCATAGAGCCCAAGTTTTCTATATCCTGTGTGTGCAAAATATACCATGAGGGAAGAGACAATAAATACAACAATTCATATACACGTACAAGACAAAGATCTTGCTATTGAATGGGAATTTGACGAAGGATACTTGAATATTAAATGAAATGCAACCTGAACGATTTTGTAGTTGGCTACCCCACTCGATAATTAGATAGTGAATATTTTGTGACAAATTAATCAGACAAATTATTATTTGATTAGAAATCATTTGTTTGACTAATTGATTAGTCGATTAAACGGTTAGTCGATTAATATACTAACTACACAACCATACGATTAGTTCACTAACTGATGAATGGATTAACCAATTAGGTAACTGAAAGATTTGTTAACTAATCGAATATTCCATTAACCGAATATTCGATTAATCGAATATTCAGTTAATTGATTAACCTAATTCGATAGAAAATTGATTAGACGGTTTAATCGGTTTTTGAATATTGCAAAATTCGATTAATCGAGTACAACTTTCTTCGAATTTTACCAGCCCAACTACTTAATACATTTTGCTAAGGTAACTCGATATCATTTCTTGAAATCTATTTTCAAATTTATGTTGTACATGTGGCATAACTAATGCAGTTCGTTAAGGAAATTTTAGCAGCAACCCGCACATATTGTAGTATTACATATTATTTTAAAATGTTTTTAATTATTGCAGAAAATACCTAGGTGATGTGCATCCTCTTCTTGGTTTATTATATTTAAAGCTAGCTAAAATATTAAATTACCAAGAAAAGATAGCAGAAGCACGAACGTTTTTAAAAAGTGCTTGTGCAATATTGAAAATAACACATGGTGAATGTAGTACGCTGTTTAAAAGAGAAGTAGTTCCTTTAATACAAGAAAATTTTAATAATTTTTAAATAATATGATGTAAATAGCAAAATCAATAAATGTTATTTTAAGTATAAATTATGTTTTATTTATCAATTGTTTGTATGTGTTACAGTATAATAAATTTAATAGAAAAATTACAAAGGTTCGTGTTTGTACGATGTTAGTCTTGGGATGGTTTTCTGTATATCATGTTCCATAAGTACAAGTTTTGTTATCTATTTAGCGGATCTACTAGTATTTGTTATGCCTTTGACATAAAGAATAGCTCGTTGTTGGTGATTAGATGCTATGGACTGACTTGCTATATCGCAAGTTGTTTGTTATCGTCCACTTTGAAGTGATCCGTAGTGTTTCTAAGTTATTTTCTCATTGGTCGATAATTATTACAAATATTATAGCGTACATTTCGATATTTGAAGGCATTTGTTCGAATAGCTCAGTAACCACTTACAGGTTTCTGAACGCATTTCATGACGTCTGAATTTACATTATATGGGGCACATGTGTAGAGAGGATTGAACAAGTTGACAGGGTGGAAAGCACTTTGTTTGTAGGTTTCAAAATGGCAGGTCGAAAAACTTCTCTTGGTGGTCAATTAAAAGTAATGTTTTATAAGTTTATATTGTAGCTGCTATTTAAGGTAATCTGATTACAACTTGTAATTCCAGCATTGTTCTGAGTGTGATTTTGGTACTTATTGTACAACCGTTACTTATTTAATCATTGAAGGATATATTTATGGGTTACCTGTTGCTTTTGACTTAGAATTTGATGTGGATTGTTTAATATATGTAATTTCAGGTGAATTTACTATTTTATTGAATATGTTTCATGTCTAAAGGTGTGTAGTTTGGTTTAACAACCTAAAACTAATATTTATTTATTTAAATTGTTTATTTAGTATTAAATTCCGAGTTCGAACTTCCATTGCATTGTCCTTATTGTAGAATCAATAGTAAATGTACCCTTACTGTAATTTTATGAGCAGTTTGTACCAACATCATTTCCTTAGGTATATTGAATCAAATTGTTAGGCAGGCTTGAATATGAACAGCATTATATTTCTATGTTTTATTTGTTTTGGTTTTAAAATCGTAATTGAATTTGTTTGTAATTTTGTTTGTAATATGTAATGCTACGATGTGTTTAATTTTTAAAAAGTATGTTTTAACCGATGCAATCATAATAAATAATTTTTAACGATTGCTTACTAAATTTCATATATTTAACTAACATGCATTTATATAAACATTTAATGCCTGAATCTGGGCTTATATTTGTGCTATAAAATTTTGATGTTTTTGCTGCCTACATGTTTTATAATGTTTGATATTTGTGATGCATTTGACATTTTTATTTTATGTGTAATTGTTTTATTTCAGCATATTAACCACATATTCCACTGCATCGCTCATATCTCGGTTTAAACTTAATTATATTGTTTGTTGTTTTGTTTACCCTATTATCTAGCTGATGTTCCTATATAAATAGATAGTATTTAACGTTTATGATAATCGTTATGATGAAATTAAATGGAACCTCTGGTATGATCGACCTTCACGTGCCTTTTGCATTTCCATTTATGACTATGTTGGAGATAGTCTATTCAATAATAAGCGCTTTTTTAAACTATGCGCAATCATACCATAAGTTCATTTCAGTGATCATGTTGTCTTGTCAATGTACTTGTAGTTGTACTCTTTTGCAAGTAATACGAAGTCGGTTAGCCTTTCTGAAATATATTATAACACGGGCTGGAAACTGTTAATGTATGTATGTGGGTGCGTGTGATCAAGCCTAACATTTTATGTCCGTGCAGAGAGGAACATTGGTAGTCAAGGCAGATTTTACTTTCCTGGTGTCCCCGTTCTTCAACTTTAGCTGGGTAGTATTGGTTTTTCGACCTCAGTACCTACCAGAAAAGACTAGCTGGTTTACACTAATGTTTCTTCAGTTGTCATGTGTGATATGTCTGGGTAACAGTTGGACATCCTCTTAAATTCAGTGTTTGTAATTGGGGTTCTTGTACGTTACCCGTCCTTGTCGAGATGTGCCAAATGCAGTTAGAAGTGTGAGGGCAGTTTGGGGTTTTCTCTGCCGTGCTCTTTCCTCAATCACCCAGGTTGAGTACGGCACTGTTTGCTTTAAATGTCATTTTTCTATGCTTTCATGCGAATGACCTATTTATTGGTTATTTGTTTGATTAAAAGTAATGTTAGGTAAATTCTGTAGTTTTATTTCAAACCTTTCCGCCTTAACGCCATCTTCCCAGTGTAAATTTGAGTTACATTATAACAACACAACGTAGGAGTCGTCGAGCCACTGCCACTAAATGTTAGATCATGGAGCCCGGTGTGCCGTCTATAGAGGGCGTTCTGGTCAGCCTTCAGGTCGGTTACACTACAACTTGTTGAAAAGAAGTTTTGAGTTTTCTTGAACCAACTCGTGACCTTTTTGCCATTCATGTAACTGTTTAATTTGTGCCGAATTTATTATATAAACTGTCTTGCAGTTTGTACGAGTGTTACAACAATTTTTGTATGTAAGTGCTCAATTCATTGTATAGAAAAGAAATTGTAAAAACTCGATCTTATTTAACTAATAAAACCAAATGAAGCAGGAAGTAATCGGTGCAGTGAGAACCAGTTAATTCAGCTGTTAATTAGATAAGTATTCAGTGCTTGTAATATAATCGTTTGTATCACCTAAAATGGGTTGGTATTTTTTAACCATAGATAGTATTTAGTACACGTTAGTGCTGTAATGTTCATCATGAATGCTCTCTAGATTTCTGAAATAAACAAGAAAACTGTAGGCTGGGACAAACAGAAGTCGAGTTTTTAACCAATTAAGTGTAGTGCTCTTTATTGCTTAAAGTTCATTGTTAGCGCTTTTGTGGTTTTCGAAAAAAAAAATGCATTGAGACAAGCCTATGACCAATTTTTAAAATCTTAATTGACACATATGGATGTAGGTAGTGTAGTGTAGATATGGTTTTCTTTTTGCTCTAAGTGTCATGTTTGCTGCTCTTGTGGTTTCCAAAATAATAATAAAAATGGCGAGAGCCCTACTTAACTATCAATTTTTAACTAATGAAAATTTTTATAGGTGGTACTTTATTACTGAGTGCTTCACATATGGTGGTTAATGTTTACGAAGTTTACAATTTAAAGAGAAATCATGACAAGGCAACGTTAAGGGTTGATTTTGTTCTTACCCAACAAAAATGGTCGTGTTTATACTATTTATTACTTCTAGGATTATCGTTAATAATCTCATGTTTTGTGAAAAACCAGTAGAAATGTGGGTAAAGCAGCTCTCAATTTTTAGTTAATTTGCCAATGAAAATGTATGTAGTGTTGTCAGGGATTTTAAATATATTTTTACTTTCAAAAGGTGGCGTACCTAACGAACATTTTATACACACGCGTCTCGGGACACAATTATTTTCGGCTGTTTCAAGGTCATGTTTGACGTATAAATGTTAACCTTTGCACTCTTCAAAAATAATTTCCTCTTCCATAATACTTATTAACAAAACTTATTATCTAATCCTAATTCTAATAATTCTAGGCAAAGTTAAATAAAAATGAAATTCAAACCCTATATGGCGCGATGCAGTGATGTTTTATTATTTTAATATTTATGCGAAAAGTATGTTTTATGTACAGATCTATAAAATATGTGGAAGAGGCGTTTTAGCAGTTAGATTCCAATACCGTTTAAATTAAAAGATACTATTATAAATAGTTCAGTTTTAATGAATAATTTAAATATAAGTTTAAACTGAAACGTCAAAGTTGATCTTGAAACAACCAAAAATAATTGTGTCCCAAGACATGTGTTTATAGACTACACAGTCCACTGGTGTTCCTGCACAGATATCTGTGTGTTGCTTTTAGCACACACATCGTGTATCATTTGTGTGATGTAAATTAATTTATTTGCTTAATTAAATTTTACATCATCGTTTTTATGTGTGTTAACAAGCTGAATTGCAGTTAGACCTTTATGGGCAAGTGTCCTTTATATGTATTCTTTATACTCCAAACATCATCATTAGTGCTTTTGTAGATTCTGAAAAGTAATGAAATCCATCGCGAGAGGTTATCCAAATGATACACTCTCAGTGACTAACTAATGATGTATGTGCACATTCTGCAGGAAATGTCAGAAGTATGAAACAAGTAGGTGAGCTACAGAACTAGAAAATTGAAATGGATAGATTAGCATTAGACATAATAGGGATTACCGTTCAGTGGCCAGAGTGTTACATGCCGAAAATCGGCATTTAAACATTTCTGTAAGTTTCTAATTTGCAAGTGAATTCGCGCCAATAATTTAAAAGACTTGTGCGTGCATTTCCGTTACTTTAGATAGTTGTTTTTGCGCAAGAGAATGCACAGACGCGGAGTGGAAAAAAGGTGGTGATTTCCGTCACGTCGAGACTAGTCAACCAAACGTCAAACGGAGTGGTTATCTGTGTGCCGTTTTATCTTGTCTTCTCTTTCAGATATGTAGGTTTCCTTTTATCTCTGTCCTGTATCGTTCCTCACCTTATTCCTTTTACCGTACTGCTACAGAAGAGAGAAGGCAGATTTAATTTGGATTCGACGAGGGGGCAAAGAACTACCCACGCCCAGAACGCTCAACCAACACGGAAAGCCCGATGCGAGAATAGCTGCCAGCTGTGAGGAGTTCTACAGGTTACATGAGTACATTTATCTTTTTTGCATGTGATAATAATTTTATCATAAGTATGACGTAACCGCTTATTGTGCAACATTTTGCAAATATCTTTTGTGTTACCAACTGTCGTAGTGGCTCTCATACATTACCCACTGGGACTTTAAAAAGTATACCTTAGAGTATAGACCTAAGGCATAACAAGACGCTGGGGATTTTTGGAGCGGAGACTTTAGGGTAGTTCATATAGGATCAGAGGAAGAAAATTCAGGTGTGGGGATAGTTATGCCAAAAAAAGATAGGACAAAGTGTAGAAAATTACTTACAAAAGAACGAAAGAGTACTCATGGTTAGATTAGAATCTACACCGGTAAATACAGTAATAATACAAGTATACATGCCCACCTCTAGCTACAGTGACGAAGAGGCAGAAGCCATCTACAAAGATATCGAATACATATTAAGATGCATAAAAGGACATGTAAATTTAATAATTATGGAAGGTTTTAATGCAGTGGTAGATGAGGGTTGAGATGGAGCGGTAGTAGGTTTATTTGGTTTAGGCACGAGAAATGACAGGGGGAATAGGCTGGAAGAATTTTGCGACAAAATCAATTTAATCATCATCATCATCATGAAGTCTTCAATCCTAGAACTGTTTGGACGCGTATCCTCATTGTTTCCTAGTCTGAACCAACCTACACATTTCCCTGAGATTTGCAGAGTCTGCATCTATCACTAATTGTCTGATCTTGGTCTACCTCTACCTATCTTTTCCTATCTCTGCTTGTAATATATCCCGTACTATTCCCCAGAAAAGCCTTAGAATGTATACTGTACTTCTATTTCTCCTATTTTTTTATTGTTTTCCACAGATATCTTTATGCCTCTACTACTTCAACAACCTATTTGTTATTAACTTTGTCTGTCCATGCCACCATCCACATACATTTGAAGCACAACATTCCAGAAGGCGTCTATCTCTTTCTGTCTGCTTTTCCTACTGCCCCTATTTCATAAATGTTCTATGCTGTGCTCCACACTATGCTTTGAACGGTTTTCTTCTTGTATCTATGTTCGTTGTCTTTGAACATAGCTGCTGTTATTTCTTGTTTGATGCAGTTCGGTCACCTTCTATTGTTTTACAGTTATATACCCTACTTCCCCGATATTCAGTTGTATGTGAAGGGGGGTAAACAGCCTTTCGCTGCCAAGTTCCTCCAGCACTTGAACCTTTGTCGAATTAATAGTTTTGCAATTTATCCTTTCGCACAATCAACATTAGTTGAAAATATTTCACAACCAACACCTGTAGTTGTTTATAAAAATCATCAGATTTATGAGCACTTATTTTTTTGTCATTGGGTTTTAAATCTTGAAACTGGTTGGACTTGTACCTCAGCTTATTTTTCTTCTGAGCTAGCCTACACAGTTCCCTGCAATTCTCCCAACAGCCTATATACCGTTCATTTATATTTCCAATGCTCCACCCGAAGGTACTACATTGGCCAGGAGGCGAGTTTTTTGTTACCTGGAAATTTAGAATTTTGCCGAACCCTTGCCGTTCTAGGCAAGGTAGGGATCTTTAACGTGCGTGACAACACTCACACACGGGACCTCCATTTAACCTCTCATCCGAACGAGGGCGTAATATTTGTGAAAAATGCTCACCTGCCATTTTTCAAGCAGTCGGCCGTGTCGGGATTTGAACCCGGGACCTTGGGATCCGTAGTCTTACGCTTACTACATTGATCCACGGCGACGCCCACAGCCTATATACAACTCGATTTCCTTCTATTGTTTTCTAATTATGTACCTTTTGTCACCAAGAGTCAGTGGTATGTGAAGGGGGTTAAGCAGCCTGTGGCTGCCAAGGATTCCCCAACACTTAGACATTTGCCGTATTAATAGTTTTCCCGTAAATCCTTTCGTACAATTAAAATTAGTTGAGAGTATTGTAAAACCAATATCTGTAGTTGTTTATAATAATCGCCATGTTTAAGTACAGTAATTATTTTTGTCATTAGCCTTTCCATCTTGCGACTGGCTGGAAGCGTACCTCCATTGATTTCTATTCTGAGCAAGCCTACACATTTCCCTGAAATTCTTACAGCCTACATCTTTCACTATCTGTGTGCAGTAGTCTAACCTAGGTCTACCTCTACTTCTCTTTTTTCCTATCTCTGCTTCTAATATACTCTGCACTATTCCCTAATGTCTTAGTGTGGCCTATCATCCTATCTCTCCTATTTTTTACTGTTTTTCACATATTTCTTTCTTCCCCTACCATTTCTAGTACCTCTTTGTTCTTTGTCTGTCCACGATATCTTCATCATACGTCTGTAGCACCACATTTCAAAGGTTTCTACCTTTTTCTTGTCTGCTTCTGCTACTGTCCAGGCTTCACTTCCTAGGTAGCAGAAATCCTTAACCTCTTGTAAGTTTGTGTTACATACTTGTATTCTTGTTTTTGATTTATTTTCCCCACCTTTGCATACTAGAACTTTAGTTTTAGTTTTGTTAATTTTCATATCGTATCTCTCTTTTAGAACCGTTTCCATTTCATTAAGAGCTGCTTCTAACTTTGGAGATCAATTTGGGTTTAGATGAAACAGGGGATCATGGGAGGCTATTTTAGCTCTGAGGGTGATAATGGAGAGAACAATAGAAAACGGTGCATAGATCTGGAAAAAGCATTGGACAATGTAAAATGGAAAAAAATGTTCAAAATACTCAAAAAGATTGGAATGAGTTTTAAGGTTAGACGGATAGTACATAGTTTATAGAAAGAGCAGACAGCTGTTATAGAATTAGAGCATGAATGCAGAGAAGTAAATATTAGGAAAGGGGTGAGACAAGAATGTGCCTTATTCCTATTAATTTTTAACTTATACATACAAAAGACAATGAATACTGCCAAATGCAGGAAGACATTTGGAATTACTATGCAGGGACAAAAGATTGATATGCTTAGATTTACAGATGAGATAGCGGCATTAGCATCTAGCAAAGAAGAGTTAGAAGCTGCTCTTAATGAAATGGAAACAGTTGTAACAGAGAGATATGTATGAAAATTAACAAAAATAAAACTAAAGTTCTAGTATGCAAAGGTAGGGAAAATAAATTAAAAACAAGACTACAAATAGATAACGAGAGCTTACAAGTATTAAGGATTTCTGCTACCTAGGAAGCCAAATAACGCAAGATAGGAAGAGCACAAAAGACATAAAACAAAGATTAGTACAAGGTCGTGCTACATTTAAAAAGAAAAAGCAACTACTGTCATCAAAGATTATAAACATAGAAGCAAGGAAAAGATTGCTTAAAACATGTGTGGAGTACAGCACTGTGCGGTTGTGAAGCCTGAACAGTAGGAGAATCAGACGAGAAAAAAAGAAAAAGGTAGAAGGTGGTGCTACAGACCTATCATGAAGATATTATGGACAGAGAAGGTTAAGAACTAAGAGGTACTGGAAATGGTAGGGAATAGAAAGAAATATGTGGAAAACAGTAAAAAATAGGAGATAGGATATTAGGACACATACTAAGACATGAAGAAATAGTTAGAAGCAGAGCTAGGAAAAAGGAGATGTAGAGCTAGACCTAGGTTAGACTACTGCACACAGATAGTGAAAGATGTAGGCTGTGGGAATTTCAGGGAAATGTGCAGGCTAGCTCAGAATAGAAATCAAGCAGACCGTGTCGAAATTTGAACCCGGTACCTTGGCCAGAGTAGTCACACGCATACCAACTACATCACGGAGCCGCCCCTCCTTCACATACCTTACATGTGATTTTCCAATGCTTCACTCGAAGGTACTACATTGGCCAGGAAGCAAGTTTTTTTACCTGGAAAATTTGGAATTTTGCTGAACCCTTGCTGTTATAAGCAAGGGATCTTTTACGTGCTTGACAACACACACACACACACACACACACACACGTGCCCTCCATTTTACCTTTCATCCGAACGAGGGTGTATTTTTGTGAAAAATGTTCGCCTAACATTTTTCAAGCGGGCCATGTCGGGATTTGAACCTAGGACCTTAGGCGTAGTAGTCACACAAATACCAAGTATGCCACGGAGCCGCACCTCCTTCACATACCACCGAATCTCGGTGAAATTGGGCATATAATTAGAAAACAATAGAAGTGGAACTGAGCTGTATATAGGCTGTTGTGGAAATTTCAGGGAACTGTGCAGACTAGCTCAGAACATAAATAAGTGGAGGTACTCGTCCAACCAGTTTCAAGACGGAAAACCTAATGACGAAAAAAAAATAAGTGCACCTAAATCTGATGATTACTATAAACAACTACAGGTGTTGGATGTGAAATATTTTCAACCAATGCTGATTGTGCGATATTAAACCTATAATTAACACCAATATTTATATAAACAACAGTCATTAATAGTAGAAGAAAATAAAAACTGAGAGTTAATTCACTACCTGTTTGTGGTGAAATTCTGTAAATTTGTTTAATAACTCTTAATTGAAGAGCAAACAAACTTGCAAGCAAATGTGAACTTTATTATCCAGTGATAGTGCTAAACATTATACATATTTTAAACTAAATAATCTGGTTTACATTTAAGTTCACTATCAGTGGTGTATTATAAAAATACAGTCAGTCAGACTCTGACTATTTATAAATGTAATCACTGAATAACAGACCAGGATCAAGTCTCTCTAACAGAGAAATATATTATGCTAATACCGGGATTATCTGATTTACTGATGGAAGATAAATGTGTTAAATGCAATCTTGTGGTTGAGATTGAGGAAGACCATTACAGCTGTGATTTATGCTAAAAGCTTATCCATAAAAAATGTTTTATTCTAACAGCTTCCGAAGTAAAATGTATGCGCTTGCAGAAAAGGACGTTAAAGTTAGTTTGTAGTACATGTGATAATTTTATGAAGTAATTGCCCTCACTTGTGCACCTAATTAAAGAAATGAAAAATGACATTAGCCTTATGAAACAAAAAATATTAAGCCATTCATCAACTGATAAGCCTACTTAAGCAAATGCTTTAAAAACAAACCTGAACAGGTATTACTCATTAAACCCATACAAGAACTAGAAAGTAAGCATACTAAATTAGATATAAAAAAGAAAGCTGTCGATCCAATTACAATTGGAGTTTCTGTGTCCAAAGTTAAAGAAGTTTTTAAAGGCGGAGTCATGTTTGAATTAGATAATAAAGAGCATCAGAAGATTCTGAAAGAAATCATAACTGATAAACTAGGGGATAAATATAAAATTCAGGCCCCTGACCTTAGAAAGCCTAGATTAAGAGTTTCTTATTTAGAAAAAGATTTAATTGATGATGCAACCACACTTAGTAAAATACTGCAAAATGATATTGATTTCTCACCTACAACTTTCAGCTTAAAAATTGTTACTACGTTAAAATCCAAATTCCCCAACAAGTCTATTTTAATCCTAGAAGCCGATTCTATAACTCATGGGCATATTATAAATCTTGGTAAATTAGAGGTTTTGTGTCTAACCACCTACATATTATCCAATGTTGTAAATGTCTAAGATATAATCATCACTCCAAAAATTGCAAATTTGAAATTTGGTGTTCTAACTGCTCTAGGAACCATAGTTATTTCCTGTGAAATTCACATAAAGCTTTGTGTTAACTGTGTAAAAGCAAATAAGCATATTAATCTCAATCTCAAAACAGATCATGATGCAACTGATCCTGCATGTTCATGCTATAAACGATTACTGGATAAACTACATAACAAAACTGACGATGGTATGAAATAGCAATCACAGCAACCAGTTAAGGATTTAAAATATGTCCATCAATATTAGATCTCTCATATCAAGTTTCGATGACTTTTATGCCTTTACCACAGATAGAGGCTTTAGTATTATTTCTATCTCAGAAAGCTGGCTACCTGTCAACTTTCCATCTGAGTAAGTTATGATTCCTGGATATTCTTTGTTCAGAAAAGATAGATCTTCTAAGGGTGGTGTTTGTTGTTATGTGTAAAATAATATAGCTTGCAAAGAAATCTATTTTGAATTGAAAGAAACAGGAAATTTAGAACAGCTGTGGTTAAATATCTCAATCAAAAAATTTCCTATGCAGTTGGAGTCATCTATAAACCTCCACAAAGTCCGGTTTCTTGCCTTCATGTGTTAGAACAGGTCTTATAAATTATACGTGGAATTTAATTATATCATACTAATGGGAGATTTGAACATCGATTTTGTAAAGAATAACAACAATTCTAACTGTTTAAAATCAATACTTGCATCATTTAATCTCGTATAAGTGATTCATACACCAACTAGAATTACTGAACATACGACTACTTTATTAGACCTCATCTGTGTAAGTAAAGATCTTCCTTACACAGACATAGGTACATATGACTTAATAAATATGTCAGACCACTGAATGGTATATTGCAATTTATGCATTAGCCATGAAAAGTTGTTAGCTGAATCATTCACTTTCCGTAGCCTTAAATATTTTGACATGGACGCTTTTTCTTAAGATGCCAACGCTATCGACTGGTTAGAATGTTTGAAATATGACTATATTGATGATAAAGTGTCCTTCTTTAACAACGTAATCATCGATCTTTTTGATATACATACCCCTGTATGTACTAAAGGAAAAGCTCAAATTAACCCAGGCTGTTTAACAGAAACTGTTTTGGAAATGATAAAGACAAGAGATTCAGCTTATAAAAAGTTCACTAAAACCAAGACGCTAGCAGATTATCATTATTTTAAGGAACTGAAAAACTACATCACTCAAGCAATTAGGAACGAAGAAAAAGCATACAATAATTATCAAATTTCAATGAATAAGAAAAACCCTAAAAGTTGTGGAACTTTTTTAAACAAGCCAGCATACATTTCAAGCTGCAAAACACGCTTAATATTAACAATGACAATCCTAACCTTAATAATGAATTTTTTGTAAATAGAATTCAGGC
Source organism: Platerodrilus igneus (assembly GCA_036346225.1). Taxonomy (NCBI): domain Eukaryota; kingdom Metazoa; phylum Arthropoda; class Insecta; order Coleoptera; family Lycidae; genus Platerodrilus; species Platerodrilus igneus. The sequence continues at coordinate 3,000,704 of JARFIW010001436.1, read as the reverse complement.
TACAGAGATTAACAATAATGTCTTACATTATTTTTCTAATAATAAGCTATCTTCAGTAGGCAAAGAATTAGAGTTCCATCGTGTTAGTCCAGAAGATGTTGCCTCCACTATTACTAAACTAAAATCCAATGCAGTAGGGGTAGGTGGCATTAGCTCAAGAATGCTCAAATTAATTGCCCCCTTTTATAGAGACCCTGACTCATATCTTTAACTTCATTCTGGAACATTCAAAGATGGCCGATATCTGGAAGCAATCAATAATTACTCCTCTCGCAAAGGTTAATGTTGCTACTTCATGTGAAGATCTTAGGCCTATAAGCATTCTACCATCCCTTTCCTAGGTAATGGATTACTTCATATACATACAAATTCTGCAACATGTCGAAAGCAACAATCTTCCCTAACATACAGTCTAGTTTCCGGGCTAAGCATAGCACAGCAACAGCCTTATGCAAAGTTTCAAACGACATAACAACAAACGTAGATAATTCCAAGATAACCGTAATAGCTTTTCTTGATTACAGCGACGTTTGATGTAATTAACCATAATTTGCTTATTGCTAAACTGTCTTTTTATGGGTGGAATCCAGTAGCTCTACATCTAATGTGTAGTTAATTAAATGGACGATCTCGGCAAGTTAAACTTAATGATGTAATATCAAAAAAACTGCCCACATTAAAAGGAGTTCCGCAAGGAAGCATATTAGCCCCACTTTTATTTGCAATGTTTACTGCAGATCTCCCATCTGTTATGCCTGACTCCTGTGCAATTCACATGTATGTTGATGACACCCAGTTGTATGTGGCTGGGGATCAAGCTATCTCTAACATTAATTTCTGTTTAAGTGCTGTGCACGAGTGGTTATTAGAAAATGGATTAGTGCTTAACCCTAATAAAACAGTGTGTCTTTGTGTAGGATCTTCCTATTATTGCGCTATGTTTAAAAGAAATGCAACCCTAGATATTATGCTGGGCAATCATATAATTGACTTTGCTGAGAAAACCAAAAACTTAGGTGTAAAATTTGATAGCAACCTTAACTTTGAAAAGCATGTTAACAAAATATGTAGTATAGTTTATGACAAACTCAAATCTCTTTATAGGTATAAAGCTCTCCTACCCTCAGAATTAAAATTGAATCTTTGTCTAACTCTTGTTTTAAGTCATATTGACTACTGTAGTACTATTTATTTCAATTACCTCACTGAACATCATAAAAAAGGTTGCAAATTCTTGTTTGAGGTATTCTTATGACATTATGTATAGAGATCATGCCTCCCCTATTTATAATGCTTTATCTATCTTAAAACTAATAGGCCATACTGAGTTGCTGTTTGCAACTTTGTTATTTAAAATTTTGAAGTCAAAAGAACCCAGTTATTTACACAGTTTCTTAAAAGCAAGAATAATGAGCCATGATCTTAATCTTCGCAATAATACCAATTCAACAATTGCTGCTCATAAAACATCTTTTTGTAAGGGCTGTTTTGAACAACAAGTACTTGGATGTATTTTTAGGGGTAGAATCTGTAAAAGCGTTCAGATATCTTTTTAAAAAAAAAACTGCTTTCTTTTCAAAGTAACCGTGCATAACCATAAATCTCAATAGGTATTTTGTGAAAAACAGTTCTTCTGACGTAATACCTTTTAAGTAATAATTTTATAATCATGTGTAACTGGTAAATTTATTATTATTTTTATTATTAATATAGAATAATACTTCATTTGCACTAATCTGGTTGTAATTTATTATTTTAATAAATTGAATTTAATTGAATATATTGGAAAAACTATTAACTCGATAAATGCTCAAGTGCTGGGAGAACTTGGCAGCCACATGCTGCTTACCCTCCTTCACATACCACTGAATATCCGGAAAATAGGGTATATAATTGTAAAACAATAGAAGGTGACCGAACTGCATCTAACAAGAAAAAACAGTGACTATGCTTAAAAACAACAAACATAGAAACAAGAAAGGAATTGTTCAAAGCAAATGTGTGGAGCACAGCACAGTACGTCTATGAAATAGGGGCAGTAGGAAAAGTAGACAGAAAGAGATATAAGCCTTGTGGAATGCTGTGCTTCAGATGTATGAGGATGATAGCATAGACATTTTTTTTTTTTATTTATTTATTCTAACGTTACAATTAGTTTGCTACATAAAAATTACAGCAAACCTCTTACTCCTAAGAAATCTAACAGAATTATTTGCTACCTTAAGTTATATTGGTTAGTTTTATATTATTTGCATTTGGAAATACTCGTGTGTGTGTCTGTGCACGCATGTGGGTGCGTGAGTGTGTTTCTGTCTGTGATAATGTCCTTGGGACTGCTTTCCTTCCCAGCTTCCGACCGTCGGCAGCCGGAAATCAGAAACCGAGAAGTTCGCATTCCTGTATGTGTCCTGGCCGTCGGCAGCCGGAAACCAGGGGGACCACGTTTTCCGGCTGCCGATGGCCAGGACACGTACAGGAATGCGAATTTCTCGATTTGTGATTTCTGGCTGCCGATGGTCAGAAGCTGGGAAGGAAAGCAGTCCCAAGGACATTACCATGGAAAGACAAAGTTAATAACAAATAGGTTATAGAAATAGTAGAAGAATAAAGATTTCTGTGGAAAACAAGAAAGAAGCAGGAGAAATAGGGCAGAATACATTCTAAGGCATTTTTGGGGAATAGTATGGGATATATTACAAGCAGAGATAGGAAAAAGGAGGTAGATATAGACCTAGATCAGATAGTGATAGATGCAGATAGTGCAGATTTCAGGGAAACCTGTAGGTTAGTTCAGAATAGGAAACAATGAGGGTACGCGTCTAACCAGTTCCAGGACTCAAGACCTGATGATGATGACATGATAACCGGTTTACTTGTAGTAATTTACAAATAAATTATATAACCGTAAATATAGATAGGCAGCTGTTGTGATTATTATGACATTTAAACTACAATAGAAATTGTAAAACACTGTATGCAGTTCGTGCACACAGCACGCTTTAATTTTGAAAAGCGGAGTACTGAATCGACACGTCCGGAAACTGGAAGCATGCTGTAAATTTGGCAAGTTTCGGATAAATGCTTGCTTCTTGAGTGTGTAGGTGTTGTAACACTTCACCCTCCTTCCGGATCTACGTAGCAGTCAAAGAAACAAGGATTGAGTTACCTAATACATTTATATTCAAATGCAAACTCTATATCACTTTTTATGGTTCAAAATTGCAATATAAGGGTCCACTTACCTATTCCAATAGTCTTTACTCTACTTTCTTCAAACGCCTCGGCTACTCTACAGCAGAGAGTACATGGACATGTCCCAGGGTGGATAGGCCTAGAATTCTGAAACCGATACTGGTGAGTTAACTTACCCAAAAGTTTACAAAGTATCTGTACCTTAAATGTATTTCAACAAATCCCTTTTAATTATATATCTCAAAATTATCAAGTAATGAATTTAATAACCTTTAATGTGGTGATATAACTATTTACATTTCCAAAATGACATACTTGAATGCAATAAGAAAAAATATCTATTACTTAACTAAAGTTACTTTAAGCCGGGTGGTTAAATATTGTACTAAGCCCTGCAAATTCTACAGTTAACACAAATTGGCTTCCAACTAAAACATAGCCAATAACTCTTGATATTCTATACAAAATTCATAATAATAAACGGTAACGTTAATAAGGTCCATGAATTCCAATCTTAATCTAGCACTTTAACATATTCATGTAAAAGCATATATATAGGTATGTAACTATATAAAACTTCATACTTGCAAACCCCGTGTATGCATGCAAATACACGTCCGTTCTCTCAAACCATGTATGCAAAGATTCACTCAATACCTGTGTTGGGTATGCAATACCCACTGTTGTTCCATTATACACAATGCTCCGAGCTAATTTATTCTCACCAGGGTTGGAAATGTTTAACACAGTTGTTGATAATTTTTGTGCTCGAAACTCTTGATATCACTCTACTTCTATAACAATTGGGTTTGGACTCGGACCCCCGAAATCCAAACTTCCACAATCAATCAAAAATGAACCGTATGGTTGGGTTTAGTCATCATCTTCTTTGTAATTAATAAACCTTTAAATTTATTACTGTTTAACTCTTCGTTAAGGAACTAACTTATCTATGTCCACCATCAACGACTTAAATTCACTATTCTTCCCGTGATAAGCATACTCACTTCTTATGTTTGTTCATTACACATTACTTTAATTTACGCGGTCAAATAACCACTATAGCTACGCGCCATTGCAGCCTAACTCGCCCTAGCTACGGGCTAGATACTTTATTATTTCGTGCCTTTTTTCATCTTTTGTCTTTGTGTATCGTCTTTTGTCTTTGTGTGTTAATTTCTTCACTTCCCCTATTTATATACCTTTGATCACGTTGTAACGATTTTTCCTCCTTTAAGGAACAACTTCAAATATAACAAATACAAAAAAAAAATTTTTTTTATTATAATAATACTAGCCTTTTCTACCTTCCTAATTAACTATGCAATTTTATGAATTTATTCAAATGGGGAGACAAATATTTACAAATGCGAGTGTGTTGGTAACTACGTGTACCTGACGTCCATCGGAGACAAAATCGGGAGTCACAATCGGTATTAATCAAAATTGGGAGGGGTCAAATTAGAAAGTCAAACACTCCACGGGACAAAAAATTCAAATTCACGATAATTCTTTAACTTGAGGTTCTTACTTCAAACAAGGCTAATATTTACTACCTGTAACCAAACATTTTACAATTTATTTCAAATTCACAAAAACTTCACTTCCTGGAGCTCAATTAGCTCTCTCTAAAAAAGGAATGCTTCCTCATCAAAACAGCATAACTATTCAAAGTATTATCACTATAAGGTGACAATCAAAAAGAAGACCCTACTAATAGGTCTAAATTTAAAACACTATCATCACAAAGTGATAATCAAAACAAAAGTGACCTAACCAAAAGGTTACTTATCAAACCCAAATACAAAATATTATCACTTTATTGCAAAGAGATAATCAAAATGAAGGTAACCTAACCATAAGGTTACTTAACAAATTCAAATACAAAATATTATCACTTTATTACAAAGAGATAATCAAAACGAAGGTAACCTAACCATAAGGTTACTTAACAAATTCAAATACAAAATCGAACCAGTTAGGGCTGTAATATCCTACACCCTACTGATTATCCTATCACTAAGTTCCAACAAACAACAGATCTCATTAGTGATGGACCAAATGGTGAGACTCACCAAGCCAACCTTGACCTTATCAAACCAAAGAATTTCGAACGGTCAAAAGAACAAGGAAAGAATAAACTAATATTCTCTCTACCTAGATAAGTAGAAATCAGGACTAACAATTAAATAGCCCACTTACTTCTACATTGTAAAGATATCTGTTAAAGACATCTTCTAAACACATCTCCGAATAACGCGCGAGCAAAAGCGACCAGCGTGCACACCAAGGCACACCTCAAACTTACAAAATCTACAAACTCTCTAACCACTTATTTCACTTCTCAAACCAAATACTCAAAATTAATGAACCGACACTAAATCAAAAATCGGAACAAAACAAAGCAAACCACTACTGCATTACTTAACATCAAAGAGATGACGGACCGGAACTAATCGTCAGGATCATCATTTTCATTTGGATACGACGCTTCAACTGGTTTCAAGTCCTTTACGTGCCATTTCCTGCTCTTGTTCCATCTTCGTTCTCTAACTCATACACTAAATTGGAATGTTTTTCGAACTTTACTCATAATGAACTTTGGAGCTAACTTAGCGGAAAACTTATCACTAGCACTCGAGAGGACCTTATTAGCTCTCCAAACACTTTCTCCGACTTGGAACGAAATGTCTCTTCTCCTAAGATTGTAGCGTTTACTCGAACGTTGATAAGCTACATGCAAATTTTCACGGACATTCCCAAAAATATCAAATAAAAGTTGACGATCCAAAACATAAGAAGGTCTACTACTGGAGACGACATCAACATCCTCACCAGGTTTAAAATCATCATTATAAGCTTTTCCACTTAAGGGTACCTGACGACCAAAGACTAAAAATTTGGAGAATAGTTGGTGGACTCATGTTTTGCTGAGTTGATTGCGTATTGGATCTTTGATATCTCACTATCCCACGTATCATGTCCTTCTACGTATGAACGGATTGCTGTACCAACTGTCTTATTGATTCTTTCCACAAAATTGCATTGGGGAGCATAAACAGCATTATACCAAATCTTTTGAATTTCGTACCTTGCACACAAAGCTTTAAAAATACGTCCAATTAATTGTGGACCATTATCACAAATAACAAACTGTGGTACACCGTAGACAAGAAATACTTTTTCCTCCAAAAATTTCTCAATCAAATGTGCCGTGGCACTACGCAAAGGTTGCAAAATCGAATACTTCGAGAACCAATCACCAACAACTAAAAGCCATCCACCTGCTTATGAATCATCAATAAAAAAACTAATCACGACTATAGCTAACAAAAGATCAGTGTTCGGTACACTCTCATCCTACTACCAATCGAACTGTCGAAACAACTACAATGCTTCACAACGCCTAAATATGCTAGAGTGACAAACCCTCTACGAGTCTCACCTAGACTAACAATACCAAAATTTACATCAAATCAAAAAATGATGCAAAAAATTCTAGAGCGCCTAACTCACCTCGAGTTCCGCCTAGACTAAATTGCATTGCAATGCCGATCTAAACAAAATCTGCTAACAAAATCAAAAACGTGCTTATGCACAAGAGCAATTCTCAAATGACACGACGACAGCTCACTCCAATGTACCCTCAAAATAGAATCTCTAGCCTTATCATCAAATTTGGACAAAAATGTTCTTTATTGACTCAAGCAAATCAAACTACAGGCTTATCAGCTTCTTCAGCTAACAATCTTCCTAAATTTTCTTTCTCCAAAACTGGTTTCTCACTCACTACTCCCGTTCTTCTTTAAGCAGACAAACAATTCAGAATATCCGACATGATTACAAAAGCCTAATGTTTCAATGAAATCAAACTGGTAAATCTAAATGATTTGAACCTTACAAAATTATCAAAACAAATTCGTACTACTAGAGGTAAAAATCAAAAGGTGTTTTTGGTAAAATAATTTTGCCAAAACAATATCAAAAAATTATATGGGGTCAAAATAGAACGAAAGTCAAAAATAAATTTGACCAAGTTAATCAATTGACTGTATGAGGGTTAATGTTACAACCAATCTTTTATCAAAAGCAAACAAACAAATCTAAATGTCAAATCGACTTTAAGCAATCAAATTTCGACAAAATAATTTTTGGACAAATAGATTTCAAAGCAAATTAAATTTTGAGCTAACAAATTTCGAAGCAAATTAAATTTTGAATAACAAATTTCGAGGTAAATCACATTATGAACAAACAAATTTCGAGGTAAATCAAACTATGAACAAACAAATTTCGAGGCCCCAAACGTTGCGGCGCCAGTGTAACGATTTTCCTCTCTCTAATTGGCTCCGCTAGCCTCACGCATGGGCGCTAGTGAAACGCTTTTCTATACTTCTGGCCGACAATACTTTATAATCACCATGCTCCAAGTTAGGTGTCTGCAAAACAAAGTCTTCCGACGTAACTAGGGGTCTATTCCTTGGGTAGAGCTATGAGCAATGGGGGTAAGTCGAAATCTGTGGGGGTCACACTCAAACTAAAACAACAGGCGCCACCAAGTCCAGATTGATTCATGTAAATGGCATGGCTAATTTCTAAGGGCGGACGTGGAGACCCAAAGAAAAAAGATGCCGCTGACAAAAACCTGTCTTAACAGAATAAGACGCTGTTCCTGTAAGGAAAAATAATAATTAAGTCACATAAAAATGGGAACACTATTTGTGTCCCTCAAATATGTCTAAAATGCAAAAGAATGTTTCCTACATAAGGGTACCATAAAATTGAACTCTTATTGCTTTTTGTTTATCAGGTCTGATCAAACTAGATCAGAATAAAAAGACTTTAAGCGTGGATTATAAATTTACTAGAAAGAATCTTTTCTGTTTCTGTAAATAAAATTTAATGCAACAAAATAAAATGAATACTTGAATTACTTGAAGAATTATTGTAAAGTTTATCAACTTGATTCTTACTCAAATATATTACAACCCAGTGTGACTGGTTATACTAAGGTTTTCTAACCCAATCAGATCTGTGTAGGTCATTTACAAATTAATATACAAAACTTTCTTTTTAAGTTAACAGTATTAAAATCGATTTGAAGTCAAAATATTCACAAAGATATTCTCTAATTTTATCAAAGGTGGTAGTAATGTAATACTAAACATCTGCTTGCAATTGTGCAATTGTTGACGGCATATTTTAAACAAACAAGTGACGTAGCCGCAGCTGTTAATTTATGCTGAAGCCACGTGTAGTCACATATCTACGAAACTAAGTGAAATTTAAATTTGATACTGGAGAAAACCAGCTTAGCTACAGATAAACTGAATAACAAATTTGTGCTTCTATAAAACAAAACGAAATAACGTGCTTTTAGAAGGAAGCACTGAGGAAATCTTAAAGCTATTACGAACCAAACCCCGGGCTGCTGTCCTTGGCTAGATTGGGAACTGCATCGCCGTGCGGAGTCTGCAGCTAATTATTCCTGCTTTCCATGCTTTAAATACCGGTGTTGAAGCGAAGTGGGTTTCTTACATTGATTCAAAGTTGCATAAATTTTGTAGCGTAATCTTCCATGGTCTAATCTTAGTTATAAATATAATTTTCGTTGCGTAGTTTGTAAGTCGTAGTTTGTAAGTCGTAGTTTGTAAGTCGTAGTTGCGCTAAACAAATTTTAAATTAGATACTAGGATAACGAATATACAATACCAACCGTTACTCAGGAAGTGTGTTACACAATTAATGCGACCCGGAGGTCACTCGCCATTCTCTTCGAATGCATGCTGTCGCTGCTTTTACCTATCGACGAGTGCCCCTGCCGCGTTCTTGCATGGTGGGAGGGTCCCGAGGGGGGTTGTCAATCCTCTCACGCGCGTGCCTGTGGCTGTGGAATACACCGACCTCCGAAACAAATAGACTAACGACTCTAGATACTGTATTAATGCAAAAATTTGATTGTTACACGTATTATTACTTTAGTTAATAAAGGTGTTTTAACATTCGTTATACCTTTAATGCAGAGATTTTTAATGCGAAAATAAAATTGTTACAACGTGATTGTTCTAGCCAATTAAAAACCTTACATATTGCACAATTGTGTATCATCCCTACATGTGCTTTTAGGTTAATGGTTTAAATCCATTTTTATTATTGCCATTGCTAATTGAAATTACCCTATAATTAAATTTAAGTTATTCAGCAATATTCTGAACTATTTCTTGTTAATATTTTGATACATATCATGAAAAATTGCATTTTATTATGTATTTCCGGTTTTGAACTTTCTAAAACAAATTAGCATTTCCTTTGGCGCTTAGATTTAAAATCTTCTACATTTCAGGGGATGTTAGATCTCAGTTGATAGGTTATGTTAATTTAAAGTGTCAATTGTTACCCCAAAATCAAACTAGGATTGGATAACTATCTTAATTCTGGTCAGTGATATGTTACATTTTATCTAGAATTATTTGTGATTGGCCGAAAATATTATTTGAAATTTGGATTAATTTAAAAAGGTTCTTGGGTGTTACAGTGTCCTCCCATTTTATCATAACGGATAGATTAGGGTAGCTCGGTCTTGTCTTGGTTGCTCATTCCATACATTTATACAATCATTTGATAGGAAGTAGTTGTTGAGCACTTATATGGAAAATGAGCATCACCTCAAGTATGGTATTCATGTAAAATAGATTTAATTTTTCAAATTCTAAACAGATTCTTTTGTTACTGAATTTGAGCTATAGAAGGGGCCGATGTAGTACATCTGGCTGGAGCATTGCAAAAAATCAAATGTGGGACAGAAATATAAAACTCGTTTTGCCCCTGTAACTGTCTTGGTATTTGCCCCTCCCAGATACGCCATTGCCGAGGACAGTAATCACCTTAAGATATACACTGAAATATACGATGGTTGTAGACTATTTAACCAAGGCAGTTACAAGGGCAAAACTGAAGTTTTATATTTCTGTCCTACATTTGATTCTTTCCTATGCTCTAGCCAAATGTACATCAGTTAGGAAGCGAGTTTTCTTACCAGGATATTTTGAATTTTGCGAACCTTTGCTATACCAAGCAAGGCAAGCATCTTAACACATGTGACAACACACATACAGAACATACATTTTACCTTTTATTTGAACAAGGGGATATTTTTGTGAAAAATGTTTGCCTATCATTTTTCAAGCGGTCTGTGTCGGGAATCGAACCTAAGAACTTGAGCTTAATAGTCATACCAACCTTTATTTTTGTACTTCAAACATGGGCAAAGAGCATTAAAACTAAATTTAATCGATCATTTGTTTAAAAAAATATAGTTGCATACGTAGTATTCAAATTCTCTAACTGTAGGTACTGTAAATACATAAAACAGAATGTAATTCACAAGTTGTGCTAACAGGGTTTTACTTAAGTCATTTCAACCACAACATATAGTGAACACGTTATACCAGACCTAGTCTTGTGCAAAGTAACTGAAATATTCCAAAAATAACATATTTACAGAGAGCTACCAGACACATATTTACAACTTCACGTGCTATACGTTAACACAGGCTAATAATATACAAGAGCAATATACTCGCAAATACATGGTGGCTTTCACTTGGTGATTGTGGTAGTGTTTTGCAAACGTACTTTAAGAGGTCGCACAATGCTGCTAGTCCAGTGCAAGGCGCAGAGTTGATCGTTGTTAACTTGCGGGCTTTTCAAACAGTAGCACGTTTTTTGAGCAGCTTTAGTGGCTTTGGTAATTCTCCCAGGCTATAAATCTGCTTTAATTGTTTCTGAATGCAAATTCACCGTCTGATACTTGATAATTCACCTTAGATAATTTTGCTTATATCTAATAACCTTCTTGGAATTTAATATTGGGTTTTGCTCACAAGGTACTATAGAATTCCCCCATTGGATACTTTCAAAGTGTACTTAGAAGACTTTTTTGCATGCTATATTACTTCAGTATAATGCATTTTTCGTTCGACTTGAAATACAAAGTCGATCATTTTTTAATCCACACATTTTCTGTCGCTATTCCCTAAGTTCGTACCGCTTTATTCAATCACGAGCGTCTCACGGCCGAAGTGCCGTGGCAATGACAGGTTAGGTTACCGTTAGAATTAGATATTATTATTAAAAAACACAAATCACTTAACACGTACAGCAGAACAGTTGTTGCTAAAACTATTGCAGACTGTTCTGCTATGCGTGTTAAGTGATTTGTGTTTTTTAATAATATCTGCTTCTAACAGTAACCTAACCTATCATTGCAGCCATGGCATTACTGCCGCGAGACGCTCATATTCAATCTGCAAGAACGATACACACATTCAGCATAACATCAATATCTTTTGTACCACCACAGCCAACATTAAATACATTATAAACATGTAAATTAAATTCTACCTTTTTCTAGTTTACATATGTACTATATTCCTATCCTATAATTGGATTTTTGTAAGTAACTATCAAAGGAATCCTGTGGCGTAATTTTTTAGCTTCTAAATACATATTTCCACCAGTAAGTGGCCACTATCGTATTTGCTAAGTTTCACTTCAGCCTAATTGGCGAGAATATCCTCAGAAATGAAAACTAGCTTTAATATTAGTTTAATAATTGTAAGTAGCAGTTTTCTACTAATGATGGTCACTTACTGGTCAATATACGTATTTAGAGGATAAAAAAATATAGCAGAGTTACATTTTTCGATTAAAAAGGAAATAAATATAAATCAAACACACTCCTGGTAGGAAAATTTATGCACATTTGGTTCTGGAAATTTAATGTTAATAATAAGATTAAAATGTAGTCTTAAATGCAACAAAAAGATAAGATTTTACAAAACGACTCGGTCGATATCATGCTCGATTTCAAACCCAAGATATTAAAACCACATGAAGTAATCTATACTGTAAATATTTTTAAAAAATATAATTATAATTGATTGCAATCATGCAAGTGTATCAAATTTAAACAAAGCAGTTTATTGTTCGAGATTCTTGTAGAGTACCCCTTGCCCGTCCCACTATAATTTACCAATCAACACATTTTTTTAAATGAGATTGTAGTTACGATACTTAGTCAAGATCGGCATCAAATTAATATTACATAAGTGATGACATTGGCATTTAAATACTTAAATTTACAGTGGGAATACTGTTTAAAAAAATCAGTGTTATTCAAGCAATGCAAATACATTAAAAAGAAACGCTTTATTATTATCTGTAAATGTTGACATCAAATGAACATCTGAAGTCACTTGGCATAGAACCTAAATGGCAATGGCTACAACATATTAAAAAATAAAACCAAAACGCTATTCAAAACATTTTTTAACAACATAAATATTAGTTTACAATTACAACGAAAATATGCAACATTTTAATTGTAGACTAACACTCGAAAATGCAATAAATTAAATCACCTGAAAACGATGATGCTTTAATATAAAATACTCAATACGAATAGCTATCTATACATATAACGTAACACAGGTTCATAGAAAGGCTTGAGAAAAATAAAAAATTTGACTATATCGAACACGCTTCACTCACACAGTATGATTCATTCAGCTCTATTACTTAAGTTAGTGAAATCAGTCTTGCACTTATAGTTCATCTTTCAAATCGTCTTCACTCGATGATGATGGTGGTGGTGCGCCACCCGCACCTTGATAAAGTTTTGCAATAATTGGCTGCACAATATCTTCCAACTCTTTCTTTTGTGTTTTGTATTCTTGTACTTCGGCAAACTGATTGTTTTCTATCCACTTAATCTTCTTCTCGATAGCCTCCTCCATTGTCGACTTCTCGTCCTCTGATAATTTTGATCCTAGTTTATCTTTGTCAGCAATTTGACTTTTTAACGAATATACAAAACTTTCCAGTTCGTTCTTAGCTTCAACCAATTCTTTCTGTTTCTTATCGTCTTCTGCGAATTTCTCAGCATCATCAACCATTCTTTGGATATCTTCAGGCGTTAAACGATTTTGATCATTTGTGATGACAATCTTTTCTTTGTTTCCAGTTCCCTTATCTTCAGCAGAAACTTGTAAGATACCGTTTGCATCAATTTCAAATGTGACTTCGATTTGTGGAACACCTCGAGGAGCTGGTGGAATGCCAGTAAGATCGAATTTGCCTAAAAGATGGTTGTCTTTAGTCATGGGACGCTCACCTTCATAAACTTGAATTGTAACAGTGTGTTGGTTATCAGAAGCTGTAGAGAAGATTTGTGACTTTTTCGTTGGAATGACTGTATTACGTGGAATCAACTTGGTCATAACACCACCTACTGTTTCAATACCCATAGTTAAAGGATTTACGTCAAGTAGAACTATGGCGTCAGTATCTTGTTCTCCAGATAGAACACCAGCTTGAACAGCAGCACCATAAGCAACGGCTTCATCAGGATTGATACCACGAGAAGGTTCCTTTCCACCAAAGAATTCTTTGACGAGTTGCTGCACCTTAGGAATACGAGTCGATCCTCCAACCAAAACAATTTCATCGACTTGCTTCTTGTTCATATCTGCATCTTCTAATACTTTTTGCACAGGTTTCATTGTAGAACGGAAGAGATCCTACATACAAAATAACATTAAAACACCCAACTAAAAAAATTTGTCTACAACTTACAATGTTGAGTTCTTCGAATTTAGCTCTGGTAAGTGTTTCTGAGAAATCTTCACCTTCGAAGAATGATTCAATCTCTACTCTAACTTGGTGGTTGGTTGATAAAGCACGCTTAGCCTTTTCGACTTCACGACGTAACTTTTGAACAGCACGGTTGTCTTCACGAATGTTCTTGTTCTTCTTCTTTTTGTACAATTTGATAAAGTGATCCATAACACGCTGATCAAAATCTTCGCCTCCCAAGTGAGTATCACCATTAGTGGCAACGACCTGTTAAAAAAAAAATTAATATACATATTTAGGATTTTGATATTTTTATAGACTACACATTATTCAGATAGGAGCGAAAGACATTGCAATAAAGTTATTTTCATGGTACTCAACTGAACTATGAAATCATCATTAAAAGAAATGCAAAGCATATTTTTTTGAAAATATTTAAATACAGAGCTCAATGCCAAAACCTGATTATGGCGAATGTTACAAATTAGCGTTATAGTTAAATATAATACCATTCGTAACATTTAAATATTTTTTTCTGTATAAAACTAATTTCAATGTTATAATCAGTTATTTAATTATTTATTTCTAAGTTACATCGTCACCGTAATAATTTGTCATCGAGGAAAATCAGGCCAAATACTTACAGGAATTACATTATCGTAATTGTGGTCGACTAGTTCTACGTTGTTACAGAAACTTGGCTTACTATACTCTTAGTAATAAACACTATAAGAAACCATTTATTATTATTCAAGCAAAGTTGCTCGTTCACTGTTGATAAATATAAAAAGAAACATTTGGAGGATAGAGAATCTTGGTATTGAGCTGTTTTAATTGTCAGTATTGTTAAGTGTTAAGCGAATTAACTCGTAACATGCCATTTCAATTATTGGATAACCAGTTTCCATTTCTTATTCCTTAAATTTACTGTATTTAGTTTAAACGTAAAAGTAATTACCTTTGTTTCTTAGATCTGGCTTTGAGTAGGCTATAAATTAGTAGTTACCGTGTAGACTTAGAATGATTTACTATGTATAAATATGCCAAGATATTCTTGAGAATGTTTTACTGTTTTCGAATTTCCTATGAACACACACTATAAAAGTATTAAAGTTCTCTATTTCAATTGGTAGTAAGATATCAGTCAATTTAAATGGGCCGATCCCAGCAGGGATAAATAATACTGAAATGTTGGAGGTTATTTACACAAACCAAAATCAATCACTTCAGTGCTGGGAATCAACTGAAACATTTGGGTTTTGTCAGGGCACCGTTCCAGTGTGTTGTAATGCAATGCTCACTTATCTAATCCAATCTCTCTAACGTCTCTTTTAAGACATTACCGTTACCGTAAGCAAGGCTGCGTCAAAAATCTACAGAAACCGGAATCCACTAGAGCTCGTCATCGAAGATTGAACATTGTTATATAAATTTGGATTAATTGAACCTTAATATTTAATTGAGGGTAGAATATGTAATAGTATTCCCAACTCAGTATTCATTCATTCAGTTGTCTTTGCCAATTACTCATCAACTATTAGTCAGAATGAAGATGTCCAATTCAAGCAGTCATTGGGTAAATATCACTTTACGGTTTGTTATAATAATGCGAGGAAATTAAGAAGGAACCTAATGTTGCTATCCTATTTTGATAGTTAATACATATTTTTAGTACTAAATTAACAGCTTATACATAACATTCCACCCACTTGGTATGTATTATATTGAATGATAGGTTTCGTGATTCAAACTTTTACGTAGCACTTTGTACATAGTTTCGACGTTAGACCTGTAACACATTGCACTACGCTAGTTTTAAATTAGGTGGGACAAGAAAATTTTTAATTAGACACCTTGTATGGTAGATTTCATGAATGACTATTATTAATTAAGCATCATATTTTAATTCTTTTGTTTTAGAAAATAAATTCAATTACGGCAGTTAGTATAAAGCAATAAAAACTGAATTTTCTTAAAATAAATTGGTACAATTTAATACAATATTAAAATATCGCATGTGTCATTTAATAGGATAAATGTCGTGACAATATAAACACTACTGAAATATAAGATGTCAACCATACAATGTAACAAATTTGTAATGAATGCAGGGTCATGTAATTAACTCAAACCACGAAATTCGAAAAGTTACTTATGGTAAAATACATATTAGGATGGAACTAAGGTTCATAAATTATTTGAAAACCAGAAACTGCGAAAATATTTCAATGTTATGCATTTATCACATAAAATTTAGAAATTTTTTGTACATGGGTTGTTAGAAATAGATCCATTTAATAATGCACCGAAACAGTTGCAATGTAGTAAATATTCAAAACATAAACGCTTCTCGTTAGTAAGTCACGAATAACAGATTGCAGATATAATTTAATCGTGTCACATACAACAATACAATATATACAATTATATTGTTGAAGACGTTAATACGTAATGCCAACTTAAATAAACTATAGTAAGTCATGTGTCTCTTGCATAATAGAATTTTATAGTGCAAGAATTAGGGTAGTCAGATCCGGAGGGCAAAAAATTTAATTATCTGCGAGTTCTTAATCAGAAAACGTCAAAATATTATAAAAACGATAACTCAGAGGAGGATGGAAGTTGAAGGGTGAAAAGAAACAGCATCAACGTGAGAATAAAAATTTTCCATGGGAAAAACGCGGTGTACGATTAAATTTATTTAAACTTAAGCATGAATGGGCAATGTAAAGGGTTTCAATTCACAATTTTGTGAAATTATGCTCGTTACGATTGAAAAAGGGGTTAAGAAAGCGGCGTTAGCTAGGGGGACGAGAAACTTACAAACTGGAGGTCTCTGAACAACCTGCAAAAATTGGAATCAAACAACGAGTAATATGAGCTTTTATATAACATTTTAATAATGTATAGGTGAACTATAAGTTTAAACGAGTTTGTAATCATGTAGCAAAAGATTAATCAAAAATGAAAGTAATTATTTTAATTGGACAATGAATTAGCAACGGACCTGGCGTTGTTTAAATTTAAGCATGAAGCTATCTTGTACGGAAATTTGGAATATTTTAAAATATGTACATGTAGAATTTTAAATGCAAATTTTATTGATGAAATTTAGCGTTAGCGAAAACATACCACATTACTATTTTGAATGGACAATGAAATGGTTAATGAAAAAGTTGATATTTAACAGTTTTCTAAGTTGTTTATTAAAGACTTTACCAGAAATTGGGATTTGGAGTCTCACATCATTTAATGTCATTTAGGATTTTTGTTAATATTTGTAGAGGAAAAGGAATTTCTTTTGTTTCTTAAATTCGGCCTTGGATATTTTATAAATTATTATTTACCTTGTAAGTATAAAATGTTTTGACATGCATAAATACGTTAAGATATGAGGTTTTTATCGCTCTTTAAGGAATGATGTAACGATGTTCTCTACTCTAGTTAGATGTCAGACATAGTCGCTTTGAATAACCCAATCCGTGAGGGATGAAAAAGTTTTAGGACAATTGAGTAAAGTGAACACTTTAGTGTAGGATTCACGGACGTAACTAGGTTTTTCTAAGAGTGCCGTTACAGTATGCTTCGTATGTGGAGTTAGAATTTCTTTTTCCTCCCTTTTTACCTCTTTAAGGCACTAGAGCGATCATTGGCTCGACAAATCTGGACAAAACAATCACCACGGCTATGATGAAGATTGCGCCACAGGAAGCCATGAACTGTGTTTTTAACTTCATAACTTGTTAAATATACCAAAATTTGCGCTACTGATAAGTGTAACAAATACATGGCTAGAGTGACGTTAAGAAATTTAGATTTTTTTTGAAAGTAATTTGTATTTTATTGAAATTATTTAGGAATTAGATTGAAAATTCGATCATTGTAACGGGAAATCCAGTTGTTCCAGTGATGGAATCGTATTTGGAAGAGACATTTTACTTTAAAATTTTGCTTAATTATGACAAAATAAATATTAAGATATTTTAGAGAGAGGTAACGTATATAATAGAATTTAGGAAACTTGAAGCAAAGGAGGTTTATGCAGAATAACCGTCTCTCGTATAAAATAATATCGAAAGGGATTGCCATAACAGACAGTTTGGTGCTCCGTAAGTGCAACACTAATTAATACTAATGATTTTAACAAAGTAACAAACTATCTAATTTTACAGCTTGCAGAAACAAACACAAGACTTGGAAAATATACAAACTAAAACGCGTCATCAACATTTGTAGCAACTCAAAAAAACGTATTGGGTTGAATGTACATTACGTGACAAATCAATTTGGTAATTATTCATAAAAAGGGCCACCCCTCCGATTGCCTTCAAAATAGATGCATTCGACGTGTTTTCACATGAGGAATAACCTTTTGCTCTGGCAAAATTCGTGCTCTCCTCCCAAAAAAAAAAGATACTTAATGTCAAAGTTGATATTTGTACTATTATGTACGTATATAAGATAAGATTTGTGTTTTTAATAATAACAACCTGTTTCGAACAGTAACCTAACCTAAAGTACCCTATATCATCTGACATGTCCTTTAAATATATATTTTGTGATGCCATAAACGGGACGACTCCGATCAGTATTGACGTCATGGATTCAGATATTTTTACTGGCGCAATCCACTTAATAATAAACGCAATGACAACGAAACATTAGTTGCTTACGAATAAGAGACATGTTTTCATTACAATGTAGACATTTCCGTACACCTGGAAGCACTTTACGATTCATTAAGACATCTAGAAGCACGTCCAAATCACGATAAAGTTAGAAATTCGTGTAAATTCACGATTTCACACACTTATTTGCGAGAACAGTACAGTGCGATAGTCTCTAAGTGAATGCTGACTTCTATCCATCTGAATAAATAAATGAATGACAACCTTGAAAAGGAAGATATACGTGTTCATATATTTATGTATTCACATACGCATATACGCATGTGACACTAGCCATGGCGGTGTCTTTATTTGCAGTTACGGACAATAGTACACATACTTGACACTTTCAAATACACATATGTACATATGTACATTACCCGCCCGCCCACCCGGGCAGACAGCTACTCTCACACGTTCATATGTGTATGTGTGTATATGTATTGAGATGGATTTGTTTATCTTGTGATAGTGTTGAATAGTGGGGGAAAGCTAGCGTAAGTTGACAGGGGACTCGCGGTTGTGATGTGGAATAGTTAAGATGTATCTACGCTATTGTATCTATTTTAATATAAGATTGTACTAATGTCCGTATATATATAAAAAATTATCCAGATATTGATTTGCTATTGGAAAATTTAGTGGTTTTACAATGTTTATGTATTCGTTCTTGAATCTACACAATAAAAGATAATTTATGGTACCTGAGATTATTTATTTTGAAGGACTGGAAAAGGGTTTCATAGCATTGTGGCACCCAACGTGTGCAGGAATTGTAATACAGGCCATAAATATTACTATTATTTAGTTAATAGCATTCAAAATCAAGAATCAGTTGGTCAAGTAAATGTTGAAGTTGACCATATGGAAACAAGCGAATATAACCTGTTGAGATCGAGTACAGATTTGCCAACTATAAACAAGGGATTTGCTGCATTCTATAACATGTGGGATGAAGAAAGACAGACAATGTACAGGTATAGATTTGACTTACATCCGTTTTATATTGTATGAACTTGAACTCTGATCAGCTGTTTATTTACAAGTGTAAGCGGAAAGTTACTCAAGATAAATTTGATAAACTTTGTTTATTATTTACTACATACACGTTTTATTACATTAGGTTATGTGATAATACAATTATACCTATTACAAAAGATGATTTTGAAGGAGCACGCGGAGGTCATGATGAAAATTATGCTTCGCGAGATTTACAAAGTGTATTATTGCGTTTGGCAGAAGGTATTGCGTCGCTTCAAACTACTGTGGGAGTGTTGGTTGATAAACAATATATAGATAAGGTAATAGGAGAAAGTGAAAAAAAGGTGATCCCTGATAGCAATAAAAAGTATTTAACCTACTTTCGGGAATTAGGAGTCACAACTGACTTATAATCCAAATGGGGTCACTCATCCCATGGTCTTTTAAAATAAGATTGAAAAGTTCTTTGTTGATGCAGGGGTTCCGGAATATCATAAGGTCAGCTTAGTGCTGAATTGCTTGAAAGGTAATGCTGCAGAATGGGCCGCTTTAAAGGAAGGTGCTTTTGAAAATTATACAGAATTTTCTACTGCATTTAAAAAAAGGTATTGGGGAATCGAAAAGCAAAGGGAACTTTATTTAAAATTAAAATATGGTAGTTTTGAAAGAGGTAATAGGGCTGAATATTACTTACAACTTGTTAAAGAGGCTAGTTTTTTAAGTGAAAAAATACCAGAGCAAACATTGATTGAAATGCTGTCTCAGCATTTTTCTCCCGAAATTCAAAGGGGAATCATTACGTTAGGGTTATCTAAAATAGAAGAGGTTGAAAAATACCTAACGAAAATTGATGAAACTAATGTTAGGGATACAGGCAGAGCTTCTAGCAATTGGCGTACTAATAGAGAACGTGATTATTGGACCCAAGGTAGAAATCAAAACACGGTTCAAAATTGTAATAATGTGCAATCACAAAATAATAGCATTAGTGGTACGGACAGAAGAGCGGTTAATATAGAGCATGGAGAAGCTAGGTACGATAGGGAACAAGAATCGAATTCACACACATTTACAATGATGGGCAAGTGCTGCTAAGTGGCGACGAAGGGGATGAAAACTTTAAAGAAATTATAAGTCCCTGTATAAATGCTGCTATAGCAGGAATGCAGGTTAATATACTAGTAGATAGTGGTAGCGAGGTTTCGGCAGTTTCCAGTGATTTTTATGATGTATTAAAGAAAGTAGGTAATTTTCCTATGTTACCTGTTACAAACGTAGATGTAGCCGTTGCTGTAGGATCTAAAACTCAAAAGGTTGATCAGCAAGTACTATTGCCTGTTGTAATAGTAGGAGAGGAAATGGACATCACTTGTCTAGTGATTCCAAAATTAAATAAAAGTTTTATATTAGGGTGTGACTGGCTATCAAAAAATCAGGTTAGTATGGACTTTAAGGAGTTTAAATTAAAATTTTTAATCAGGGATAAATATAAGATAATCAACCTAGGCCAAGAAGAAGAAAATAAATCAATGTCCCACTTTAATTTTGTTAATGTAAATAAGGAAAGGCAAGGTGTCTATTCCGAAGAAAAAGTGTCCCTGAAAAACATAAATATTCAGAGGATGTAACAAAAATTGTGAAGTGGAATATTATCGAACCAGCTCAAGCTGAATACATATCACCCTTAGTGTGTGTAAAAAAAAGGATAAAAGCATTAGAATTTGTCTAGATTACAGGCAACTAAACTCACGCATTGCTAAAGATTATGTGATACCTCCAAATTCAATGGAACTATTGACGGGTTTCAAAAAAGGACAAATTCTGAGCACTCTTGACTTTACGGCTTCTTTTTGGCAGGTGCAAATAAAAGAGAATCATCGCAAGTTAGTCGGATTTTTATTCGAGGACAAAACGTATCAATTTAAAGTCATACCTTTCGGGTTAGCGACGGCTATGGCCGGGCTGATTAGGTGTATGGATGAAATTCCGGGTCCGCAGTTCTCATCATTCACGTGCATCTATGTCGATGATATTTTAGTTTATTCTGAAACCATTCAAAAACATTTAGCACATTTGGGCATGTTATTCAAAAGAATGGATGATGTGGGTGTGACGGTTAAACTTCGTAAGTGTTTATTTGCTGTTGAAAAAATTCCATTTTTAGGGCATATAATCTCAGCTAGTGGCATTGAAGTCGATCCACAACGCATAGAGGTTATCCAAAGCTATCCGCGACCAAAGAATATTAGGGAGTTACGTGCTTTCTTAGGCTTGATTAATTTTGAAAGGTTTTGCGAGAAGCAGGCGGAGTATACAATTCCGTTGCTGAGTTTGTTAAAGAAGGGTGAAATGTGAAGGTGGTCGCAGGTGGAACAGGTTGCCTTTGAAACAATATAGAACAAATACTTGGAAATCACTATGGTGAGCCACCCAGATTTGTTTAAAACATTCTACATTCAGTGTGATGCCTCAGATCTATGTCTTGGTGCATGTTTATATCAGCTGAATGATAAGGGGGACAAGAAAATTGTGGCTTATGCTAGCAGGAGCCTAAAGGGAGGCGAATTACGGTACACGGTAACTGAAAAGGAAGCATCAGCTGTGGTTTACGCGTTACAGCAGTGGCGTACGATAGTATTAGGTCGACATTTAGCGTTAGTTACGGACCATAAGGCCTTGAGCTTCCTTCTTACTTGTAAATTAAAATCCGCAAGGTTGTCCCGATGGATTTTGCTGATTCAAGAGTTTGACTTATCGATTGAATATTGTCGTGGGAAGGACAATGTGGTGGCTGACACACTGTCACGTATCCCATACAGAGTTAAGAGGGATGGTAGTCCTGATAAACGTGTCGATGTAGTCATGTATTTTTTTAAATCGGTGCATGAATTTAAAAGGGTGAAGGGAAATTTACAATTGATTCGTGATGATCAGAATGAGGAAGGATGGATTAAAATCAAAATTAATATTTTAAAGGAAATAAATGATATAGGAGTAGTTGATAGAGACAAAACTCGAATGGTAAAGTGCTATAAACTTCATGACAGAGTCTTGTTTAAGAAAGGTGACGAAAGTTACCGGGATTTAAGATATGTGTACCTAAAAAGCAGGTTG
Organism: Platerodrilus igneus; assembly: GCA_036346225.1. Lineage (NCBI taxonomy): Eukaryota > Metazoa > Arthropoda > Insecta > Coleoptera > Lycidae > Platerodrilus > Platerodrilus igneus. The sequence continues at coordinate 2,978,115 of JARFIW010001436.1, read as the reverse complement.
TAGAACTGGTTCAATATCAACATGCTTACATTGGAAATTTCGGAAGTGCTAAGACTTTTGAATATATGAAGGGGAGGTTTTACTGGCCAAAAATGCATAAAAACATCCGCCAAATTGTGACGGCTTGTGATATTTGTCAAAGGGCAAAGAACTCAAAGACTACACGGGGATTTAAACTCCGTTATTGTTGAACGTTCAGGAGATCTTGTTTGTATTGATCTTATGGGTCCCCTACCTAAATCAAAGAGGGGTTGCACGCAGCTAATTGTATTAGTTGATGCATTCAGTCGTTTTGTGAGACTGTATGCTATTAAAAGAGCCACAGCCATGGCTATTATAAACCGCGTTGTGGGAGATTATATTCCAAATACCCAATTGCCTAAGTGCATATTAAGTGATAATGGCACACAGTTTACGTCTAAGAGCTGGGTTAAAAAATGAATGAGCAAGGAATTAGGGTGAAGACCATATCACCTTACTTTCCGCAGGGTAATATAACAGAACGTTGCACAAGGAGATTAAACGTCTCCTACGAACATACTGTTCTAGTAAACATTCCAAATAGGCATGGGAAATAGAAAAAATTGAAGGTTGTCTGAATAATGTGGTGCATAGTGTCACAGGGTTTACTCCATTGTTCTTACAGAAAGGGGAGGTTATAAAAAACCCATTAGAGGATCTTTTAGGCGTACCTGCTAATGATGATGGCACTGTGGGTGAAAGGTTGATAGAAAGGCATTGGGAGCTGGCCCATAGTCATATACAAGGTAATGATCTTAAACGCCAGGCCAAATACAAAAAAAAATACTTTAACAAGTTTTAAGGTGGGTGATCGGGTGCTGATTAAATGCCATCATCAGTCCTCAGCTATTGATGGAATCACAGCTAAATTACTCCTTCTTTACGAGGGTCCTTTCTGCATCACTAAAATTGCGGGCCCCAATTCTTATGTGTTGAGTGACGCTAATAGGAAAGAATTAGAAAAGCATATTATTAATCTTAAACCTTATAAAATGCTTCCTACAGTATTGTCTTAGAAAGTAAGTTTTCATAGTTTAGGATTACAACTGCATTGGTATAACTATATGGTTTTTGTAGTCTTTATATTGAATTATGTAGCTAGCAGCTGTTATTATCATTAGTAGTTTTAAGTGATGTAACTTAATCAATAATTTTTGTAGTAAAATTATAGCTTAAGTTAGGAGGGGTCATGAGATGGATTTGTTTATCTTGTGATAGTGTTGAATAGTGGGGGAAAGCTAGGGTAAGTTGACAGGGGACTCACGGTTGTGATGTGGAATAGTCAAGATGTATCTACGCTATTGTATCTATTTTAATATAAGATTGTACTAATGTCCGTATATATCTAAAGATAGATAGTATATTAGGGAAAATAGGTAATAGGAAGATTTATAGCAGATTATGTTTAAAAAGTTCATTTTGTTTGATTCCATTAGCGCGAGAATCAAGGAAGTATACGGGTTTTTCGGTAGAAGGAAAATTATACCAATTTAGGGTGGTCCCGGTTGGTTTGTCCTCAAGTACGGGTGCATTAGAGAATGTAATGAAGAATATTTTGGGACCATATGAGGAATTTAGTATCCACTATATGGATGAAGTACTGATATTTAGTGACAGTGTAGAGGAACACTTAGTACAGTTAGATAGGATATTGTTAAAGCTAAATATAGCTGGTTTGATTTTGAATTTAGGGAAGTGTGAATTTTTTCAAAGCAGGGTTAGATTTTTAGGATATAGGATAGACAATAAGGATAGAATTAGGAAATATGAATTAAAAGGACCCGATTCAAAAGTATGAGTAGGAAACATGAATTAAAAGGACCCAGATTCAAACAGTGATAAGGGGGAAGTTAGAAATAAATGTAAATTGAATTGACCCATGCAAAGAAACATGAATAGATGAATAAAATGTAAAATAAATTTATGAATAGGTATACATAGAAAAATAGAATAGGATTTGAATAAAAGAATAGGTATAGGTACGAATAGTGTAGTATAATAGGACATTGATATGAGATTAGATTAATGTAAATATGGGTTTAATAAAGCAAAAGTTAGATTTTTAAAATGGAATTAAAAATAGAACAATTTTATACCAATGTGAGTTTAAGTTCACCTTGGGCGCCAAAAAGGACATTGTTATAAAATTTTATATTTTAATTTGCGGGAATTATGCTGTGATAACGGGTTGTTTACGGGTGTACTTTATAGTAAAGGTCGGTTAGAAATGGGAAATTACCATAGGCAGCAGAAAACTGCATTTATTTAGTAAGGAATTGAGAAATGGAGATAGTTTGTAAATAGTAAGCAATCAACACCCTGTATATAAAGTACAAGTAATGTTAAGTGACACAAATAAACATAGGAAGATGCATAGTTAGCGTAGAAACAAGGAAGACATGCATTAGGTAAATAGAAAATATTTAATACCCTGTAGATAAAGTTTTAGTTAATTTAGGTAAAGCAAAGAATGGTATTTTTCAGTGGAAGCACGCGTATATTTATATGTAAACATAATAAAGTGTAATCAGACACGCATTCAAAAGAGTTCCAAACAATTAGATTAATACGGAGACAGAAATAGAGCTTCAGGAAGCATAGTGTAAATGCGTGCAGATAGTTGGCCATTTTTGATAAGAAAGAAGATTAAAAATTGCGTGGAACAATTTTGAGTTGCGAGATTGAAGGCATATAAAATAAAAATGCACGAAGTAATTTATGGAAAACGAGGGGTTCAACTAAGCAGAACAATGATAGACGAATGAGGACAACAAAGGGGTGCTGATCCACAACTCGAACAACCTGTAGCAGGTCAGATCTATTTAATTTTAAGATATTTTTCTATTTAAATTTCAATACTGAATTTACTCCAATTATATAAAACTTGCGATGAAGTTAACAACAAACATTGCATACGTTAAACTTACGTAAGATATTATAAAGAAGTCTAGAACGTTCCAGGTTTCTTTGGTAAAAAGGTAGTTTTTGGTGACTTTAGATTGAATTCAAAATATATAAATTTTGGGATAAATAATACATATGATATTGACTGATTGAAGGGTGTATTTAAATATTTTCCAAAAATTGTAAATAATATTTCTTTTCATTACATGAAACTAATTGACTTCACTTTATCAATTCAAAAAAAATAATCATAAAGGGGTGGAGAAGAGAAAAATTGATAATCGTAACATTGTGTACTCTGTGTAGATTAAAAAGGGCTAGCCGTGGCATAATAATAAAATTAGTAAGATTAAATTTGAAGTGAGAACACAGAGCGGTGGCGTTAAGTAAAAACGGCATTACACCGAGTACGACGTTATCATATCAATATATTGCTGTGATAAGGGGTTGTTTAAGGGTGTACTTTACAGTAAAGGTCATTTAGAAATGAGAAATTAGCATAGGCAGCAGAAAACTGCATTTATTTAGTAAAGAATTAAGAAATGGAGATAGTTTGTAGATAGTAAGCAGTCAGCACCCTATATATAAAGTATAAATAGTTTTAAGCGACGCAAATAAACATAGGAAGACGCATAGTTAGCGTAGAAACAAGGAAAACTTTCATTAAGTAAATAGTAAATATTTAATACCCTGTAGATAGAGTGTTAGGTAATTTAGGCAAAGCAAATAAAGGTATTTTTCAGTGGAAGCACGTGTATATTTTTATGTAAACATAATAAAGTGTAATCAGACACGCATTCAAAAGAGTTCCAAACAATTAGATTAATACGGAGATAGAAATAGAGCTTCAGGAAGCATAATATAAATGCGTGCAGATAGTTGGCCATTTTTGATAAGAAAGCAGATTAAAAATTGCGTGGAACAACAGGCAGATATGAAAATTAAAAGTCGAATTGCATCAGTTGTTTATGGAAAAGCAATTAGATTTATCAAAACACCGCATGTTGATAACGAAGACATTTCATTTGATTTTCCAATGCTCCACCCGAAGGTACTACATTGGCCAGGAAGTGAGTTTTTTTTACCTGGAAAATTTTGAATTTTGCCGAACCCTTGCTGTCCCAAGCAAGGTAGGGATCTTTAACGTGCGTGACAACACACACACGGGACCTCCATTTTACCTCTCATCCAAACAAGGGTGTATTTTTGTGAAAAATGCTCGCCTAACATTTTTCAAGCGGACCGTGTCGCGATTCGAACCCGGGACCTTGGGCGTAGTAGTCACACACATACCACTACACCACGGAGCCGCCTGATAACGAAGACAGCTGCAAGCAGGTTACAATTATTGGGAAGCATAGAAAATTACATCAGAAACTACTTTGAATGTAATTATTTGATTGGTTAAAAATGAGCGACGAGTTTGTAGACATACCCACTGACGGAGTGGGAACTGAATAATATATTAGCAGGTACAGTGATAACGAAGTCAGTTTTGAATTCAACAAAGGCCAAGGTGCGCCACTATGAAATAAAGTGATACGTAATAATTTTAAAAGTGAAAGATAAAATAAGTGCCAAGATGAAAACTATAATTGCCGATTAAACGTAAGTAGATTATGTGGAATTTTATTTTAAACTAAAACATATTAATAATAGGGCTTCTAAAGCCGGGGAGAAAAATTCAAATTCTAAGTCCGGGGGAAAATAGACTACGATTTCTAAGTCTGGGGGAAGAATAATTCAAATTCTAAGTCCGGGGTAAATAGACTACGATTTCTAAGTACGGGGAAACAGACTTTGAGAAAGGGGAGAAAATAAACCACAATATTCGAGTATGTGGAGAATAAATGCAATAGGGAAAATAAATGATGATAATACAATTCTAAATTTGGGGAAATTGACGAGAATAAGAAGTAATAAGTCTGAAATGAAACGACAATAAATTGGGGTGCATAAGTTAATAATGGTAGTCCAGAGAGTAATGGCAATAATTTAAATGCAATGGTTCAAGAGTGTGGATAGACAATATAATCCTGATTTGGGGGAAGATAATTTTTATTCAAATGGATGCGTCAATGCGAAGAAAAATAGACCAGGTCAGATTTTAGTTATCAGACATTTTATTTTCTATATTTTTTATTTTTATTGAATTTGCTTAATATATGAATGTGAAAAAGTCAACAAAAGAAGTTGCATACGTATAAAGTGAGTAATATGATAAGAGGTTTAAAACGTTCCACACTTCTTTTTTTATAAAGATAATAGGTTTTTTTGGTGACTTTGGGTTTTGAGTAAATAGTATATGATGTTTAATAAATGAAATTTACAACATTAACTAATTGAAAAGTGTATTTCAAATAATTTACAAAAGCTGTACATAATATTGGTTTCATTATACAAAATCGAATTACCTGAATTTTATAATTCCAAATAAATGCTAGTCGAGGTCATAAGATAAAGTCAATGGGAGTAATTTGATAATTTAAATAGTTCAAGGAGGAGCTACGAGTTGAATAGGAAATTGATAACGAGGAAGGCGGTAACATATCAAATTTTGTTATTGGTAGACAAGGTTGGTTCAAGATAAAATACAGTTAAGTTTCTGGAGGGAATTTATAGCAATATTAATAGGATAGCCCAACGTCGGAGATAATTACAATCTTGTTTATACAGAATAATATTAATATGGTCGCTCAAATGATGGAGCGCGAATAATTTAAAGGAGCATAGCATAATTAATATAACAGCCCACGTAGGGGCTCGATAATTCCAGTAGTAGCATAGCAAAATATATATATATATATATATATATATATATATATATAATATATAAAAAATTATCCCGATATTGATTTGCTATTGGAAAATTTAGTGGTTTTACAATGATTATGTATTCGTTCTTGGATCTACGCAATAAAAGATAATTTATGGTACCTGAGATTATTTATTTTCAAGGACTGGAAAAGGGTTTCATAGCAGTATGATGCACACGTGATAGTAGCCGACCGCCCACCTGGCTATGAGTTTATAGACAAACTATGAATATTACAGTTTTACAGTTGTATATCTTTTTTGGGGTAGGAGAGCACCAATTTTGCCAGAAGAAAAAGTTGTTTCCCGTGTGAAAACACGTCAAATGCATCTATTTTGAAGGTGACGGAGGAGGCCCTTTTATGAATAATTAATATCAATTTCCCTTTTTCCAGTGGTACCATAAATTAATATTTGAAACGATGGTTAAAAACGTGAAGGTTTGAAATTGGCAGTAATGTATTTTCTATACACACAATTAATTAATCAATATCTATGTTTTGTTCATAAGCACAAATTTGTACCATTATTTGTTGACTTTTTATTCTGGCTATACTCTAACACTAGCAAAGACATTATACCAGGTTTCATATTTGCTTCTGTTGACTATAGTTAGTGCCTCTCTAATAAAAATTATACATTTTTACTAAAATTGAAGGAGATCCCAACTTGAATTTTTATAGGTTTGTAAACAAACACTTTAGAAATAATTACGAAAATTTTTATTCATATTGTTTTTTGAAAACGTTAAAAATGTTGAGTTTGTAGCTGAAAACACGCCCTTGTAATCAATCAAATTAAAGCTTATAATATTCTGAAGACAATGGTGGTTGTTTCACTCACCTCGCTTTATCCTAAGCAGAGATATCCCTATAAATGTAAAACCGCTTTTGTCCAAATTTAATATTTTTAGGCAACTTTAAAAATGAATAAAGCAAAGCATGAAATAAAAACAATCTTTAGATTTTTGTTTCTTTTAATTGGTAAAAAAAGGATAAACTCATTGAGATAATTTCTTTTGGCTCACTCGATATTGTTCGACCCACAGTCGAGAAAGCTCTGTATTTGGATTTTTATATAAAGCACTTTTTGTATAAAAATAATAAGTTCCGACAATGGTCATTTGGGAATACAAACGCCATTTGGATAAAGAATATGAATGTGCATCAAGATAAAGTTCATATTTAATTTTAGCATAGTTATATTTGAAAGTGTTTATCAGGTGAACTATTATCAACACGGACATGTATTTTTTCATTAAGAATTTAATCATGTATATTTGATTTAACAAATCGCAAACTAAAGAATTTGATAAAATTAACCAAATTTTAAAAATTTCGAATTGCACTTATTAAAATTATTAAAATCAAAATATGCTTTGCTAAAGTGCAATGAAAGATTTTATATTGCATATGATTATAACAAACTTACCTCAAATACTCCATTGTCGATGGTCAAAAGCGAGACGTCAAAAGTACCACCTCCTAAATCAAAGACTAGAATAGTTTTCTCTCCATCCTTCTTGTCAAGTCCATAAGCAATAGCAGCTGCAGTTGGTTCGTTAATAATCCTCATAACATTCAAGCCTGCAATGGTGCCAGCATCCTTTGTAGCTTGTCGCTGAGCATCGTTGAAATATGCAGGTACAGTGACGACAGCATGAGTGACTTTTTTACCTAAGTATGCTTCAGCTGTTTCCTTCATTTTTCCTAATACCATAGCTGAAATTTCCTCAGGTGCAAACACTTTATCGCCCTGACCGGTTGCAACTTTAATGTGTGGTTTCGAATTCTTTTCAACGACTTTAAATGGGAAGAATTTGATATCACTTTGTACTGTTGATTCTGACCAGTCACGTCCTATTAATCGTTTAGCATCAAAAACGGTGTTTTCGGGATTTGTTGTAAGTTGATTTTTAGCTGCATCTCCGATTAAACGTTCGCCTTCACTTGTAAAAGCGACATATGATGGAGTGATACGATTACCCTGATCGTTTGCAATTATTTCAACACGACCGTGTTTGTAAACTCCAACGCTATAACAAAAACGATGATTTGAACAGCTGCTACTAGTTAATACACTAAAACATACCATGAATATGTAGTACCTAAATCAATACCAATAACAGTGCCAATTTCATCTTTTTCTTCTTTAGCCAGAACTGTGGCTAAGAAAAATCCTACTAATATTAAATGTAGTCTCATTTTTGACACGTTAAACCTGAAAAGAAACAATTTGTACATCACAAAAGGTTAACTGTAAATAATTAATGACACGTTTACGTTCGTGAATTGGTACAAAATGCGTAATACAGACCAACATGCAATATGTAAAAATACGACGGTATATCTTTTAAAAACGTAATTTTAGTAAGGAAAAATTAAACTTCTGAAGCCGGTGGAAAAGCTTTCGTTAGAACTACATACTGTCATTTATGAATCACAAAATTTTTGAATACAAGAGAAATATTAATTAACCAAAATATACATACATAAAACGACTTACCTTACTAATTAATTAAAGAATAAGGGAGTTCCTAACAATATTCATACACTATTACAAGACATACGAACGTTCTTGACAAAAACTGACGATTTGTAGCCGAATCTACAAATATAACCGAGAAACTTCATCGTGTATGCCTCCGATTGGCCGCATTTGCTAAATAAGCAATCAGGATTGGTTGATGTAATTCACACATTGCGCATTATTATTGGCCCACGTTTGACGGATTTACTCTAGAAAATTGTGGAATTTTATGCAATTCTCGCGAAATTAAGTGTTTTAAAAGTATGCTTCACTGTTTTTAATTAGATTCGAATGTGCGTAGTAATGAAATATTTTAATATTGCACATAAAAAATTACTTTTGAAGTAGGTTAAGAAACGTGAGTAGTAGGCGGGAATTTTAAAATCAATATGTGGAATTTCCAACCTGATTATCAATTCGTGTCATTACTTTGAAATTAATCATTAAAAATTTTGTTATAAAAATCGTTATATTTTAAACTTGGGCCGTCTAAAATCAAATGTAGCACCTGTTTATTGTATTTACATATGCAACGGTATTTACAACTGGCAGTAAGGGTTAGTATCATAACCTAGGAACAAGGTGTGGGCTATGGTATTTACGAAAGTAAACGTTGAAATTATTCTTAAAGTGTATCAACTTTAGTTCCTACAATAACAATTATACAAACTTGCTTCTAAGTGTTAAAACAGTAAGTCAATCGTTAGGTATTCATTTATGAACAATGGGTATAGTGGCTTAATGGGCCATCAACAAAATTTTTTGTGGAGAGAAGTCACTATTTATGCTTTAATGTAATTGTAATTATTTTATACTGTTTATCAGGCAACCTTTTACGTAGAAATTTATAATTTCCCTTAAAAGTTAATTTAAAATTATAAAGAAAAATCCCTAGTAATTTGAGATAAGCCAAAAGTGTGCTAATGGTTAACTCTAATTTTTATTGAATTTGATTGAAATTACTGGTAATGTAATATCAATAACCATTCGATTCAGTTTTTAATGACTTTAAACAAATAGTATAAAATACATATCGTAATTTATAATGTTACTATGATCACAAGCATTCACTACGGTTATTTCGATCCCGATTGAAGTTGAGCCGCTTTAATTTTCAATCCCAATCCCAAGCGTTTATATGTAAAGGGTTTGAAAAAGAAAGAGTTATTAAATTACTTTCTCGGTTATGTTGATAAAAATAAAGACCGGAAAATGACATGATGCGAAGTTAGGTACGAATATGCACTTGAAGTGTCATTTCAGGTAAATTCAAGTGCTTACCCGTTTATATGGGTAGTTTGAAGCCGCTTCAGTCAAGTCAAGCTGTAAATTTTTGGGATTGACTTGAACTGTTCAAGCTGCTTGAAATCATATTCTTGCGTGTTTAAATCCAAACTTGAAAGTGGATTACTCGAGCAGCTTGATTTCAAACTGGATTGAAGTAACCGAAATAAACGTAGTCATTGTTATGGTAATGTCACGCGTGCTTGTTACATGACTAAGTGACAGTGCAGATGCTACTGTTTAATACCTATGATAAAGAGCTTATACACTGTGTCCGAGATAAGGAGGGCCACTATGGGGATCTTGAAAACGGTATGAGATACAGATTTGGTTAAATGGGAGAAAAGTTGTGTAATCAAAGGCCTAAAAAAATGGCATTTAGAAATCCCCAAAACAGTTTTTGGTTTTTGAGATATTTCGAAAAAATTGGATTTTCTTATTTTACATATTATTTTGTTCTGGCGTTAATATGGCACCTAGACTAAAACCGAAGGCACTTCTCTACAGCAACTTTTAATGTCCCTTAACATGGCATTGTCAGTTTTTTACCTGACGTTTCGTCATTGTGGAACCATCTTCAACTTTTTTTTAAATACCGTCCTGGTGATCTGGTATCACATTCTGAAAGCCCTTTTTATGCCGAATTCAACGATGTATTACACTTTATGGTTTAATCGCGTTTTCGTTTTTTTCGGCCTTAATCAAGAAAATTCCTATTACGAACCTGCAGTGCATAGTTTTTAATTTTAAAAAATAAACAATTAGCTATACCAATTAATAGTTTAGTCATTTAGGTGTTTAGTAATAGTCTACTGGCTGAGTTTGTGCACTAATATAATAGAATAAACAACGAACAAATAAAATTAAATTAACAGAAGACCAAAAAATTAAAAGCTTGCTTTGGAAAACAAATGAATGTGATAGTGGCCTATTTGGATTGACAGTAACGTTAGTTTTTGGTGCTTAATTTATTGTGAAGTAATTAGTAATTTGTTCCATTAATTATGTTATCTATTTCATCCAACCGAAATTGTTTTGTTGCAGAGCATATGTATTTGCAGAAATATCCCGTAAGGAGACAGCCAAATAATAGGACTTTTAGCAAATTAGTGGCAAACCTTAAAGCATATGGTAGTTTTAAAAAACCTGTAGTTTCTCGGAAAAAGACCAGCAATGAAGAAACTGTACATAATGTTTTGTTAGCCGTCACAGAGGATCCTGGAACATCAGTGATTGAACAAAACGTTGGTATACCAAAATCAACGGCACATTGTATTTTACAAAAACACAATTTATGTCCCTATAAGTACAGAATTTGTCAAGGAATTAGACCAGGTGATTTAGAACGTCGTCGCTTATTCTGTGAATGGTACACAAGAAAATGCCATGAAGATATGAATTTTCCATATCAAATAATATGGTCTGATAAAAGCATGATTACGAATAACGGTATTTTCAACAGACAAAATGTTCATTATTGGTCTGAAACCAATCCACATTTAAACAAAACATCAAGGCATCAACACAGTTTCGGTTTTAATATGTGGGCTGGGATATTCGGCACAACGATTGTATGACTGTTTATTTACCACCGTAACTTAACATCAGAGCGTTTCCTACATTTGCTGCAAAACGATTTAGAGGATGCTCTCGATAACATGCCTCTGGCGACAGTTTGCAACTTTTGGATACAGCAGGATGGTGCACCTGCACATAATTCCAGAGTAGTTCGGGAATACCTTTCAATGAGATTTCCAGAGAAGGTGATTAGCACGCATTTGGAAACACCTTTGCCAGCGCGTTCACCCGATGTATCCCCGCTTGATTTCTTTGTATGGGGGTCCGTTAAGAATCATGTTTATCAGCAAAATTTTGCTACAGAACAAGACCTAAGAGGGTTAGTTCTGGAAGCATTTGCTGGTATTACACCACAAATGTTGACTAGAGTTTTAGAATCGACAGTTAGAAGGTACTATTTGGAAAATAATGGAAGTTTGTTCGAACATATGCTCTAAATTTGTTCGTTGTTAATTCTATTAAATTAGTGCATAAACTCAGCCAGTAGACTATTACTAAACACCTAGATGACTAAACTAATAATTGGTATAGCTAATTGTTTATTCTTTAAAATTAAAAACTATGCACTACAGGTCCGTAATAGGAATTTTCTTGATTAAGGACGGAAAAAAAAACGAAAACACAACCATAAAGTTATTATCTATATTTTTTCTATCAATCTATTCCACAATAAAATTGTGGAATAGATTAATATTACCTATCGAGAATTCTTATGTAACTGTGTCAAGCCCAGGGTAAGGTTTGGATGGAAATTGGCTTATAGTAAAAGAACACTCTTAAGACATTTAGCTAACTGGGTTTTTGGCCCACGGTCGCATGAGATTGGGTCAGTGGGTATATTTAAGTTGAAAGAAACAAAATAAAGGACGCCACCTAAATTTTTTATAAAGCAACTGACTAAATGAATTTGCTTAAAGGAAAATTTGGAAACCTATATTATTACAAACCACTTTAAATACAAAGTTTGATTGTCAAACATATCATACTTACATCTGATCGTCTTCTTCAAGGATCTAACGATGAGTGGGGTGACTCTGAAACATAATTTCTACCAACATAAACACCCTATATATATATATATATATATATATATATATATATATAATAAAATATCTATACTAACAGGCTATTAGGTCTGCTGGTTAATAAAATAAACTCTTTATTATAGTTCAAGCTTTCGGTTTTTATTTTAAACCTTTTTCAAGAATACTAAAAATTGTGAAACGTTAGTATGGGCGTACAATAATTAAATACTTACTAATGTGAGGTTTTAAATCAGAATCGTTGACATAGATAAAATTAATAAATGTAAATAAAAAGTGATGTATAAAGCTTTAAACAAAAATAAAAATAATGTGGTATTCTTATTTACATTTGAATGTTTCAGAATGACAATTCCTTTATAATTTTGACAATTGCTGAGATAACTTTCTAGATGTAACTATTTTTCTAATAAGTTGATCGAAATTAGCTATATATATTTTAATGATGTATGCATGTATGTATTTATATATATACACATATATGCAAATATATACATATGCGAGCGTGTGTGTGTGTGTGTGTGTGTGTGTATGTGTGTGTGTGTATGTGTGTGTGTGTGTATGTGTATAAAGGAATTGTCATTCTGAAACATTCAAATGTAAATAAGAATACCACATTATTTTTATTTTTGTTTAAAGCTTTATACATCACTTTTTATTTACATTTATTAATTTTATCTATGTCAACGATTCTGATTTAAAACCTCACATTAGTAAGTATTTAATTATTGTACGCCCATACTAACGTTTCACAATTTTAGTATTCTTGAAAAGGTTTAAAATAAAACCGAAAGCTTGAACTATAATAAAGAGTTTATTTCATTAACCAGCAGACCTAATAGCCTGTTAGTATAGATATTTTATTTTATAATTTGCAAGGTCGTTACACCACATAATTAATTATATATATATATATATATATATATATATATATATATATATATATATATATATTGCAGTGATGCTCTTTCGGATAAGTTTACCTTGTAAACACCAAACAAAATTTGGAAAATTTAATATTACAGAAAAATGAACTGAAGTCCAAAAAAAATAATTCTGTATTCTCTTTTAAGAAAAGTAAATAACATCATAATAAATAAGAGTACTTAATAAAATTCAATTCTTATGAAAGTAATTTTTAAATCAGATATTTAATTATGGACATTATTTTTTTATTAGGTAGTCACTGTAGTGCTACTCGACCTCACAATGTTTAAATATTTCTTATTTAATTTTTGGCAAATATCAAAAATTGACAGATTACTTTAAGTTCCAATTTTCATCATATAGATAGGACTCAGGTCTTATAAATTAACATATTAGTATTTTAATTTGTCATAAACAAGATAACTGTGACGAAGTATGTCTACACCTGTACAATCGGTGAGATATGATATCTTAAGTTGAACACGCTATTAATTAGAAAAGGTTATAGTACTTATTGTACTTTATACTTTACAAAATGATCTTTTGAAAATTAATTAACAAAATTATTTATACAAGTCATAATAAATTGCATACAGCAACCTGAAGTAAAACAAGTTTCAAAAGGAAATCATTACATGCAAAATTTACGTAATGGACTTTGTAACGTTAGCATTATTTTAGAAACTAATACTTTCTTACCGATAGCGGCAATGACCTGTAACCTTCAAACGACATGTGCATCAGTAGAACACGCCGGCTGCATAGCGACGTCGGCCACGTGTGTATCAAAGTTGCTTACTCATTTACCTTCTAAACGAGTTCCATAAATTTAATTAAATCAAACCAAATAAAATATTTTCGTTGATCCAAGACTGCATCGAAATTACGTGAAATTACATCAAAATTATTACAAGACCATCCACATTTCCAGAGTTATCGAAGTTTTGGAAGTTTTCAAAGTTTTAAAATTTCAAAGTTTCAGAATTTCAGGGTTGCACTATAATAAAATAATTAATTTCATATGCTTACTCATTTATACAAACTGTTCGCCAAGGGATTTGTACACTACATTTCTACTTTAGTTGTCTTGGACAACTTTTAACATTCTGTCTGTCTTTTACGACGCCTTCGCCAGGAAAACTTGATTTTCCTGCACATGTTGAGTGTTTTCAACACCAAGCGACCTTCCAATTCAACTAAGAAACGAAAAGTGACAAACGATCGCCAATCGTTGGAACAATTTGAAATCTTAGATACTTTAAGATGTAGGAACACGTTAACAAGTTTGTATATATAAATGTTATCAGTAAGGAATATGTAGTATGCAGTAGATTTTAATTGTAATTAGAATTAAAGTGTGCTTTGGGAGTTTATTGGTTATTAAATATGCAATAATGACTGAATGAATTATATAAATGTTGTTAAATAACGACTAAAATAACAGATGCACCGCGCTAAAGTCAATGAACAAATTTACCGAAAATTTATATGTTACAAAGTGTAATACATCGTTGAATTTGGCATAAAAAGGGCTTCAGAATCTGATACCAGATCACCAGGACGATATTTAAAAAAAAAGTGGAAGATGGTTCTGATAATGCCATGTTAAGGGACATTAAAAGTTAGTGTGGAGAAGTGCCTTCGGTTTTGGTCTAGGTGCCATATTAACGCCAGAATAAAATAATATGTAAAAGAAGAAAATCCAATTCTTTCGAAATATCTCAAAAACCAAAACTGTTTTGGGAATTTCTAAACGCCATTTTTTTAGACCTTTGATTACACAACTTTTCTCCCATTTAACCAAATCTGTATCTCATATTGTTTTCAAGATCCCCATAGTGGCCCTCCTTATCTTGGACACAGTGTATACTACATTTTTTCTTTTTTTAAATAATGATACATCTAATATGGATTAATACTCCTTTAAATTTTAATCACTGGTCAAAGTTTATAGTCTTTTAGGTACACTAGCTGCGTTCGAAGTCTTTTCCATAGCAGTTTCCCATCCGTGCGCGTCTTCAAAATTATTAACGTGTCTGTTCTTACGATATTTGCTTTATACATTATTATCAATAACAGGAGTGGTGATAATAAAATTCTTCTATACTCAACGAAGTATATTCTTTCAATTTATTGAACCAACTATTTAAAAAAGAAAGGTCGTTATCAAGCACAAGCAAATTTATAATTAAGCTTCAAAGATAACAAACAAGTATTCTAATACTATAGGTATTTTGCCTTTTTGTACCTGATATAACAACACCCCCACTTACAAAAAACCACAAAATACAATTAATTAATCATTGATATTAATAATACCCAACTATGATGTTTTTCAGCTGTTAATCCTTTCGTAAGTAGATCAGCAGGCATCATATCAGAGGGTACATGCTTTAACAATCTCATCAATGTGTTTGGAGCATTTATGATATGAATGATTATTTGACAAATTTATAGCGCTTCTATTATCACTAAATAGCATAATACAATGGTCATTTCCGGTGAGCTCAAAGAACAGATTTTTTAAATATATAGCTTCCTTGGTTGCCTCAGAAATTGCCATGTATTCCGTCTCCATAGTCGAAAGAAAGTGCCACGGTCCTCTTTTTACTGCTCTCCCATGAAATCACCGAGCTGCAAAATTTGAATACGTAGCCTGTATATGATTTTCGGTCTATTGAACTACTGCCCCAAACGGCATCAGTAAAACCAACCAGCTCCGTGTTTTCCATAGACAACCTCAAACAGTAGCCTTGAGTAGCTTTTAAATATTTAAGTATATGTTTTGCATATTTCCAGTGAACTTCAGTATGCGACTGATTGAACTGGCTTAAAAAACTTACACTAAACGCAATGTCAGGCCTTGTAGTACAGCTAAATATATTAAGCTCCCTATTAAAGTCTGATAGGGTACAGAATCAGTAGCATGCTGATTACCAGGAACAAGCTTTAAATTGGTTTTAATTGGAGTCTTAACTAAATTACAATCTTTCATATTAAAAGTTTCTAACAATTGATTAATCTAATGTCTTTGGCTTAAACGTAAGACCCCTCTTTTTTTGTTTTAACTAACATCAATTCGTCTAAATATTTAATATCAAATTTACTACTTAGTTCCTCCTCGAGGGGTGGCTCACTAGGTTAAAGATGTGACAGTATTGCGAAAATATGGGATTTCTATCGGTCTGCCAGCGATTTCAGGCAGACAGCCAAGAGATTTCTAAAAACTGCCAAGAGATTTGCGCGATTTTGTACGGTCTACCAAGGATTTCGTATAGACTACCAGTGATTTCTTAGGTCTGCGGGATTATTCCAGAGTATGCCAAAGATTTATATAGACTGCCGTGGATTTATATAGGTTTCGCATGTCCTCGCATGTCTTTAAAGTGATTTATTGATCTATACAGGGTGATTCACGGTGGATGGCCTATTAGACGTTTAAGGAGAACTACTTAACATAGCATTTTGAATTTTTGGTCACTTATGTAAGCAAACATGCTTTCTCGATTTAACCCATTAACGCCCAGTGATACAGTTTAGTATCAACAAATCATCTGTTAGTATTGTGGATGCCATTTTTGTGAAAGTGGTAGGGGGTGGGTCTTCAACTGATGTTAACGATTTAGGGTGAACCACAGTGTCACTAGAAGTGTTGCAGTAGTAGGTCATTTGCTGGTAACGTGTGTAAATGCATGTTCAATCTTGTCGAAGTTTAGGTACTCGAAAATCATGAATATTCGTTTTGAGTAAGTAAATTTTTGGAAATACACCAAATTATTTTTTTAATTGTATGTATCAAAATATAACAAGTTTGAAGTATACTTTGTTTGTAGTTTATTAAATTTGTTTTAAAACTTCTAATTACTTCGTAAAGCATTAGCAAAAGTTATTGATACCATACGGTATCACTGGACGTCTTCACTACTATATATATTGCTATGTACTAACTGGAACTTTCGAGCTCCGTCGTTGTTCCGTCCAATAAATACTTGAGATGATAACGCCGTACTCGGTATCAATGGCATTTTCTTACTTGACTCCACCTCTCTGTGCTTTCCTAATCAAATTTCACTCCCACTAATTTTATTGTTCTGCTACGGCTAGCTTTTATTATTATTCTACACAAAGTTAGGATGATCAATTCTCCTCTCTTTTACCCTTTTATGATTACCTCTTTGTTTGAATTATAAAATGAAGCTAATTAATTCCATATAATGAAAACAAATATTATGTACAGGTTTTGAAAATTATTAAAATACACTTTTCAATCAATCAATATTGTAAGTCGTATTTATCTCAAAAATCATATGCTTTGCAATCAATCTAAAGTCACCAAAAACTATTCTTTTTTATCAAAGAAGCCTGGAACGTTCAAAACCCCTTTATTATATTACGTACTTTCAACGTATGCAAAGTTCGTTGCTGACTCTGTTACACAAGTTTATATTAATTAGGCAAATTCAATATTCAAATTCAAATAGAAAAAATGTCTTAAAACTTATAAAGTCTAACCTGCTTTGTTTACTTCGTGCTTCTTTATTTCTTTCTCGCAACTCAAAATTGTACCAAGATTATCGACGCATCCACTATCAACCAACATCAATTAGAATTTTCAATGCATTATTATACCATCCATTTGGATCATTAACATCGTATTCGAAATTATTCTCCACTAAGTCGGAATTATTATATACCCATTTGAAATATTATCTATTGAATTATGCACCCCTTTGGAATTTTGAAATTATCATTAGCCTCGAATTATTTTCGTCAAACTTAAATTTATTATCGTCAGCCTCTGAATTATACACCCAGGAATTATTGTCACCAGCCTCAGAATATTCTCGTCAAACTTACATTTATTGTCATCTGCCTCAGAATTATTATCGTCAAACTTAGATTTATTGTCATCCGCCTCAGAATTATTATCGTCAAACTTAGATTTATTGTCATCTGCCTCAGAATTGTTGTCGTTAAACTTAGAGCCCTATTATTATTATATTTTAGTTTAAATAAATTCCCCAAATTCTACTTACGTTAATCAGCAATAGAAATTTTCATATTCGTAGCACTATCTGTCACTATACAATTTCACTATTAAAATATTATTATTACGCTTTACTCTTAGATTTAGAGTAACACAGCTTGGCCTTGTTGAGGTGAAACTGAGCTCCGTTATCATTGCTCGCTCTTAATATATGGGTAGATCCCCCTTTCTATGTGGGCTTGGCTTACTAATCTTAACCAATGAAGTCTTTGTATTTCCTACATTTAAAGTGGTTTTCTGATGTAACATTCTTGGCTTTTCGAGTAATGGTTGTTTGCTACAGATGCTTTGTTATCAGACCATGCGGTGTTTTGAGTAAATAATCGCTTTTCCATATTATACTAAAATTACCTGATGCAATTTGATTTTCGATTTTCATGTTTATTTACGCATCTTTAATTACATTTACTATTAAAAATTGTTGATTGTTCCTACGCACTTACACAAGGCTTTGTTAAGTTTTATCTCTTATCTCCGTATTATCATAACTGATTAGAATTCTTTTGAATGCGTGTTTAATTACCATTCCTCTAAATACGCGTGCTTCTTTACTGAAAATTATCGTTGTTTGCATTACGTAAAATTACTAAAGCTCTATATACCGGGAGTTAAATATTTGTTATTTACCTAATGCATGAATTACCTATTTCTATGCTAACTATGCGTCCTATTATTATAAGATGTGCTTATTTGCGTCGCTTAAAACTACTTATACTGTATATAGAGGGTGTTAAATACCTACTATTTACAAACTATCCCAATTACTCAATTTTCTACTAAATAAATGTAGTTTTCTGCTTCCTATTATAATTTATGGTTACTAAACGACCATTGCTATAAAATACACCCTTAAACAACCCCTAATCACAGCAATATACAGGGTGTCCCATGTTATCGTATACAGGCAATACCTTCCTTATTTGAAAAGATTTTTAAAAAAATTAAAAAACAGTTTTCAATGGCACACCAACACCTTTCTACTAAGGTATTGAAAAACAACATTTGTTTTTACAATCCTTTGGAAACCACCCCCAACTTTTTATTATTAAATTGCACCCCCTGTATATTTTCATCTAAAATGAATTGCCATTGTATGATTTAAATATTCAACAACAACAATTTCCAAACAGATGGATTGGTACTTATGGAACGATAGCTTGGCCCGATCACCAGACCTCACACCACTGCTCTATTTTTGGTGGGGCTACATAAAATAATTAGTTTATCAAACCCAACGTGTAGATTTACATGGTCTTAAAGAACGTATTCGTGAAGTATAGCGTAGCATTATGCCAGCCATGATTCACGCTGCATGCACAAGAGCGCTTCTAGGACGTTTTGAAGCCTGCGTGGAATCGACGGGAAATAATTTTGAACATTTACTTTAATTTATTAAAACGAATAAAAAAGTTTTATTTTTTGTTATTGTTTCCATTATGTTAATATATGTAATTTATAAAAGATAAATTGTTAATTTTTTTGGTATTAGTAAATAAAACCTACTAAATGTGATATGCCATCGTATTCACAATACAATGGCAATTCATTTTAGATGAAAATATACAGTGGGTGCAATTTAATAATAAAAAGTTGGGAGTGGTTTCCAAGGGGTTGTAAAAACAAATGTTGTTTTTCAATACGTTAGTAGAAAGATGTTGGTGTGCCATTGAAAACTGTTTTTTAATTTTTGTAAAATCTTTTCAAATAAGGCCTGTATACGATAACATGGGACACCCTGTATATTTTTTTATTTTAGGCGAGGTTTTTCACTGTCTGAAGCTTTGGATATAGCTTATGCGAATGATAATTTAGCAAATCAAGTGGATGAAATATTTATTGAGCCACCTGACGTCAATGTCGACACCGACGAGGGAGGTATGGTGCATAATCTGACAGGTCGACAATTGTGCACCCCTGTAGAAATAAAACTTATAGACAATGCTCGAATTGGCAGCAATTATGATGACGGTCTCACAAAATCGCCTAATCAATTATATCCAGGTAGTCAAGTTATAGATGAAAAGTCTTCTGTATCTTCAGCATTAGTAAATCAGACGCAACTACAAGGAAGAAGTAACTGGATCAATGATCACTTAGCAAAAACATCGAATCACTTATGGATAGAAGGAGATTTAGAATCTGGACCTTATACTTTTCCAGCAGAAGATTACATGCAATTTAAAGGTATGTCTTGTGTAGATATTGTCGAATTATTGTTTGATGAAACGATCATTGAATATATGGTAACTGAAACTCAAAAGTATGCCCATTTTCAAAACCAACCGAATCCTAAAGTTACTGGAGCTGAAATAAAATGTTTTCTGGGTATCCTCATTTTGAGCGGCTATAATTGCCTTCCCTCAAAAAGAATGTATTGGGACATAAAGGATGATGCAAAAAATACTCTTTTCAGCAATTCCATGAGGCGAAATCGGTTTTTGCAAATACAAAGGTTTCTTCATTTTGCCGACAATACACAAATAAATCATTCTGACAAAGCATGGAAAATACATCTTCTTATGGATAAAATAAAAAAACGAAGTTTACGATATTTCGTTCGAGTTCAAAATCTTGGCTTTGATGAGTCAATGATGAGATACTATGGCCGTCGCGGATGCAAGCAATTCATCCGTGAGAAGCCAATATGATTTAGATACAAGATGTGGTGTCTGAATTCAACCGACGGATATTTAATAAATTTTGATCTATATCAAGGGAAAATCCACATGGTAATGACAAGTATGATGTTATTTGGAAAAGCAGCATCACCTCTAGTAATAATGCTTGAAGAACTACAGAATCCAAAATTACCATACAATATACATGTTGATAATCTTTTTACGGGATAATAGAATCCCCAAATCGTGCCCTTTAGTGAACAAGAAAATGTTTGCAAAGCATAAACGAGGTGAGTCTCAACAAATAATTGAAAAAACTCTGGAGTACTTCTTGTGCGATGGCTAGATAATTCGGTGGTCACCATGGCTTCAACAAACACCGGAGTTTCGCTAACAGGGACCGTGAAAAGATACTCACAAACAGAAAAAAAAAGGGTAATGGTAAAACGCCCACACTGTATTGCCCAATATAATCGTAACATGGGTGGTACCGATCTCATCGATGAAAGCATTGCAAATTATAGAGTGGGTATACGTAGCAAAAAATGGTATTGGAACATCTTTACATGGATTCTTGATGCAGCAGTAAACAATGCTTGGCTATTATATAGAAAGCATCACAGCAAAGCAACAAATTTGGAGTTTAGAAGAGATTTGTGCCCAGATCGATCAATACCAAGTAATCAAATAAACTTTTACAATCAAAACATTCACAAAGCTATAAATGGGCCATTCATTCTACAACCAGTAAATGTAAATGTGGTAGAGAAATCGATCTTGAAGATCAGGTCTAATGCTCAAGGATTTGATGGCATAAATAAGAAAATATTAGTGTTGGTATAGCAATTCATTATTAATGTTTTAACACATATTATAAATGTATCATTAGAATCAGGCAAATTCCCTATAGCTTGGAAATATTCAACTATCACTCCAATTGCTAAAAAACCTCTGGCTACTACATATGCTGATTTACGCACAATTAGTATATTGCCTATAATGTCAAAGGAACAATGGAACACATAGTTTACACACAACTAATTGAACACATATCCAAATGGAACTTATTACCCACATTCCAATCTGGATTTTGCACTGGCTATAGCACAGCAACTGCACTAAGTAAGGTTGTTAATGATCTTACATGCTCAATTGACGCATCAATATTGTTTATCTATTATTTCTAGACTTCAGTAAGGCGTTTGACTTAATCAATCATAACCTACTTGTTGCTAAGCTTCGTTTCTATGGTTGCGATAATATTGCAACAGATTGGTTTAAAGACTATTTGAGTAACAGACAGCAGTCAGTTAAACTACATGGACAACAGTCCCAGTTCCGCTGTGTTTCACGAGGTGTTCCACAGGGTAGTATCTTGGGCCCTCTACTCTTTGCTATTTTTACGTCAGATTTTCCAGAAATACTATCATCAGAATGCAAATATCATATGTATGCAGATGATATCCTACTTTATGTTTCTAGTAATGTTTCACTTGTCGATGATGCAATAGTAAAACTGAATGAAAATCTTGTTGTAATAGATAAATGGGTACACGACAATGGTCTTATCCTTAATGCTAACAAAACACTTGCATTACTCGTTGGTTCACAGGTAAACCATGTTAAATCTGAAGTGCAAAGATCTCTAGATATCAAAATAAACGATAAAGTAGTGACATTTGCCGACTGTGTTAAATATTTAGGCCTTTCTCTCAACAAGCATCTTACGTTTGAAAAACATATCAACAAAAGGATAGGTTTGTGTTATAGTAAAATGCGGACCCTTTACAGATACAAATTTCTGTTAAGCTCAAACATTAAATGGAACTTATGTAATAGTGTTGTATTGTGTCATATAGATTACTGTAGTGTAGTTTACTATAAATTTTTAGCAGGCTACTTAAGGCAAAGAATACACGTACTTCAGAATCTATGTTTTAGATATTCATATAATATTGAACGTAAGTAACATATAACACCATACTATAATTCTAAGAGTATACTTAAATATGATAAATGTGCAGAACTCCTTTTCGCTGTGTACATATATGCTATATTAGCCAAATGTAGACCAAACTACCTGTTTGAAGCTATACAAATCAGAGCTACTCAGCATAGTATTAACCTACGAAATACAAATGATTTCAGTATTCCGCAACACTCAACAAAGAAATTGGAATCATGTTATGCTTATGTAGCACCTGTTTTAATAAACAAATATAGAACACTATTTGACGAGACTAATAATAAAAATATATTTAGGCTAAAATTTTATGATGTATTAATAAGGGAACAGCGACTGTCTTAGACTATCCTAGATGTTTATTGTATTATGTATATAATCGTATATTTTGTATTTTATATTTAAGGGTGGAATCTAAAATCAGCATTGCTGAATTCTATCCCTTTTGGTATAAAACCAATAAAGTGATTTGATTGATTGATCTGTGACAAAAAACTTATCGTTTTCTTCACTATTCAAATGCTTTGATAAAGTGTATTTTGCAAAGGCTTCAACTTTATTAAATCTGTTTCGTTGAATAAGCTTAACGATTTAAAATTGTTAAATCCTGTGTAGACTAACAATTCTGTTATATGAGGTGGACATTCTTCTATATTTAATGAAGATAACGTTTCCAAAATTTTTTGTTTAGAATCCACGAATCTTTTATTAGGCATATTTGAAGCTACCTATAACAGTAAAGTGTGCATAAGAAGCAATATGGTTATAAAAAATCTTAAAACACAAAACCTATAAAACGAGCTATAAAATTTATGTAAAAATCTTACCACTTAAAAAATTCAAGTCGTTTTTTATTTCCGTATTTTTTAAAAAAGTGCAAAAAGAGAATAAGAGCATTATCTTTCCTAATTTTACGTTAATAAACACTAAATTTGGAAGAGCTAGAACATGCAAAGCAATAATAGTAAGAATATACTTACCTTGATATTATGTTCTTCAAACGTACTTTTAAAAATGTAAAATAACCAAATATAACTAAACGCTCGACTGAACGAAACTAATTGATATAACTTTCGAAGTGATTAAATACTAAGATGCGCCCAAAAAATCCCTTCCTTGAAACAATTGCAATAGCTAATTAGTTGGAGATTGAGGTGGAGGTGTAGAAACGGCAATTATTGGTTATTGTTTAATTCGTTGATACAGATTTGCAAGGGTCCTAAAAATAGAGGGGGAAATGATCATCTTGAATTGCAGGTATTTAGTGTGCAGAGATCTAGGAATTTTTGTTTCACCTTTTATTACTTGTTTTGATGCTTTAAAGTAAAGGATGTAATTTGAACCTTATGCTCGCTGATTTTATGGGTGTTTGTATAAATTGAAAAGCTGCAAATATGCAGCATTTTGCGACGGCGGTGAAGGACCTAGTCCAGGTACACTAGTCACGGGATCCCTATAAAGTCTATGTCAAGGGATCTCGAGTTCGACACTAAAGTGGATTTTTAGTGGGTATGTCCTTGCTCCGGCAAGGAAGAGTCCCACGCAGCGGATATAAAATGTTTTATCACTATAAAAAAAATGCAGAATTTTAACAAAAACCGTTAGATACATGTTAATAAAATGTTTAGATCGTTGATACAGATTTGCGGGTTTGCTAATTGAAAGGGCGAAGGGGATCATTTCGAAATTTACAGGTGTTTTGTTTGCAGGTCTCGTTGCGAGTGTTCAGAGTTACAAGATAACGATTATCTTTTTTTATTTTACCACTTGGTTTTGCTGCTTTCAAGGAAAAGATGCTATTTTGAACCTTATGCTTGGTTTTTATTTGCATTTGACAAGCAGTTGCCATGCATGGGATTTCATTGAACTTATCCTAGGAAATTATGGAATTATATTGCAATATTGATGTTTTATTTTATTTGGAAAGGTTTTATTGAAACCGTTACATCTTAATGAAATCGCAGGGAATATTTATTGAAGATTTCGGAAAATTGAAAAAATTAAACATTTTTGGAAATGATATTATTAATTGGGTATCATTAAATGTATTGATGTTTTAATGATTTTTTATTTAAAATTTGCAACTCCTATTGTAATTTATATAATGTTAATTATAGGAAGATATATTTAAAATGTGTCATAGGCATCTTGTTTGATACCTTTTAATAGAAGGAATCTGTTATCACTTTATAAAAGAGGTTTCATATCAATCAATTACAATAGTCTTAAATTGACGAGACCTTGGACGAAACGTTAAAGGTAGATATATCCGTGTCGTCATTTTTTATTTATGAGCTTTGAACTTTAAATATGATCTTTGTTTTTAGTTGTAATTTTGTTTATGAATAGTGTTATAGCTGCATGGTCTAATAATACTGCTTTGGTTTGTTTTAATTTTTGTTAGTAGAAACATTTCTAACAGGAACCCGAGAACCTATAACCTCCACACTATAACAAAGAACTGATGTCACAGAAATATCTACTAATAACGCCTCGTCTAAATGGGGGCTTGTATTCGGAACATTTCTTTTATTTTTAATCTACCTGTAGTCTTTTGAAAAGGGGTTTATTCCAAAGTTTGTTACATGTCGAAATTCGACATATAAACATTTCTATAAGTTCCTATTTTGTAAGTGATTTCGCACCAATAATTTAAAAAGACTTGTGCGTGCATTTCCGTCCCTTGAAATAGTTGCATTTGCGCAAAAGAATGCGCAGACGCAGAGTAAAAAAGAAAGGGTGTTTTCCGTCACGTCGAGACTAGTCAGCCAGACGTCGAGCCTAGTGGTTTATCTTTGTGCCGTTTCTTGTTTCTTTTTCAGGGAATGTAGGTTTTCTTCCATTTTCTACCTGATTATCGTACCTTTACCTGTATTCCTGTGGTCCCTCTACACAACGAAGAAGAAGATGAATTAAATTTGGATTCAACCGGGGGCAGATGGATGACCCATGCCCTCAATGCTCCCCGACGTCAGCTGCCGCCAAAATAGCCATAATGCTGTGTGAAGAGTTCTACAGTTTTACGTGAGTACCTTTTATCTTCTCTTAGAATTAAAATAAACATTTTTTGTATGTAATAATAATTTGAGCATAAACATGACGTAACCGTTTATGGCGCAATATTTTGCAAGCATTTATCATTGTTACCAACTGTCGTAGCGACTCTCATACATCTTCTTAATCTTCTTTGGGAATTAAACCACTCATAGTTTTTTAAATCATCTGTATTTACGTTTCGATCCATGACCTAGGATCATTGTCAAAATAATAAAAACTTCAAGTTTGACATTTATGACATAAATTGAAGGCGACTTTGAATTATTGATATTCGAAATATTTGGTTTGAGTACACTAAGCAAAAATTTTTAAAGTTTAAAAGAATGATTGCCTTCAATTTGTGTTACGGCCTGGGACTGACTTTTTTTAGGTAGCCAATACGCTTAACGTTCCCAGGCCGTAACACAAATTGAAGACAATCATTCTTTTAAACTTTAAAAATTTTTGCTTAGTGTACTCAAACCAAATATTTCGAATATCAATGAATCAAAGTCACCTTCAATTTATGTCACAAATGTCAAACTTGAAGTTTTTATTAATTTGACAACGATCCTAGGTCATGGATCTAAACGTAAATAAAGATGATTTAAAAAACTATGAGTGGTTTAATTCCCAAAGAAGATGAAGAAGAATGCTAAACAAACCATAACAAACATACAGGGAGTATTTATTGACTCTCATACATTGCTGCCGGGACTTTAAAAGGTACACCTTTGAGTGTAGACCTTAAGTGTAACAAATTGTTATATAGTTCTTAAAAGTTATGTGGTAAGAATTTAAGGGTAGTCTCATTTGATTGATGGTTTCGAAGGAAAATCTTCCATATAATGGCTGGCTCCAATTTATTAAAGGTAGGTTTTTTTTATACGTAATCGAACCCCCTGATATCGAATCTGAAAGAATTTTTTGGCGAAAATTAGGTTTTGACCTTTAAAATGACATTTTAAGGTCAAAAGGTCAAAATATAAAATTTTGAAATAGACATGGTTTTATAGGTTTTCAACCATGGGGAATCCGATTTTGAGGTCCATTTGACCATACGAGGCCTTTTTACCCTTATAAAAGTCTAAAAAAATTCTTTTAAATCTTAAAAAGACTCAAATTTTCAAAACTAAAGTTTGCTCTACCTAGCTCTACAATCTAAACAAACATACCCATCAAACTTAAGAATTAAAATAGATTTACAATTCAATTAGTTTTAAAAGTATGCAATAATTAATGTATCAATTTATATAAAGCGATTTATTGAGTTCTTTAGATTTAGTTTACATTTTAATGTACAAAAAAGTTACCAGAGTAAAATATATGAACATTATGACAATTTTTATAAATAATTGATTAAATATTTTAAATGGATTTTTTAAAATTAAGTTTTATAGGTAGTCAATTTTTTTTTAATTTTTAATTTTAGAAAGTAAATTAGTATGTATTTTTAATTGCCTCAATAAAGGCTAAAAATCTGTCTTCCCCCTTGTGTAATTTCATCCACAAATACTCACACAAATGCTCAGCAATCTTGTCCTTTCCCCCAACACCCCCTTGTTCTAGACGATTCTTGATTGGCCTCCATTTTTATTCAATGGTATTTGTGTGGACTCCCGTTTCCGAATTTACAAACTCTTTGGAGTGGTTCACAGTCTGGTGGAAAAATCCTTCTTGATCCAGAGTATCATACGCCTTCCACATATCCGAGTAAATTATGGTACCTGGCAAAATATGCTTTTTTATTAATGGTAAAAGAGTAGCACGATCTCTTTTATTATCTGGGCATATTTCAAGACGAAAGTTTTTCTTATTATCCCTTTCAATCATTCCAAATATCCAATTCCCCTCAATCATACGACCTTTATTGAATTTTCGCTTCCCAACCTATAAAAATAAGATTTTAAATAACAATACTCAGATATTGGGTATGCATATATATTATAGAATTAAAAGCTTAGGTTTTAGGTATTCAAATTTTTCGTAAAAAAAATAAATTTGAATACCTAAAACCTAAGCTTTTAATTCTATAATATATATGTATGCCCATAATCAGTTAAAATTAAGTGTTATGGGTCAATTTGTCAATTTGGAATTGTCCGGGATCAATTAAGTCAAAATTTAAAACAAAAAAATAGTTTTAACCTTTGTAAGATCCTTCAAAAGACGAAATGTAGACATTTTTTTTAAAAAAACCTAAAAATCACATGAAAAAACTTATCTTCGATTCGTCTATTTCAACTATTTTTCCTCACCACCAATTTTACCATTTTGTTCAAAATACCGGTCTAAATCAACCATGCAAACTTCTCGTGCATAGGAAAACCAGTCTGACACCGTCTCAGATGAAGTTGTTGTTCCGGGAATGGAAGTTTGTATGATTGTATTTTCATAGTTGAATTTCCAGGCAAAACAGTAGGTCATGAACATGATTCGGTCAATTGACAGCTTTGACCCTAGCATAAAAACCATTTTAGGTTAAAATATAAAAATAAATTGATTTTACCTGATAACCACGTATTTTGTGCCATTGGAACTTTAACTGCTTTCCCATCCCGGTGGTTTTTCAATAATTGGCATCGAAGACAGCAATTCCACACTCAAAACTAATTTGCATGAAGTTTTGTTTTTTTGTACCTTTGGCACTCCTTGCAGCACATTTGTTGAGGTAAAGTCCGATTTCTTGACACCATTTTAACGATGAATCAAATGTTTCACAAATTTTGAGAGTTCACGTAATGAGATCATTTTAATAAGTCAAAATTGCAAAATTGTTATTTTTTAAAAACTATTTTGCTGAACAGCTGATCATATTTCGTTACCAATAAGCTAAATAATGTTTTAAAAAGCGTGTTTTGTAGCATTGCATGGTGCATCAAAATTTGTGCTGCCGGCGAACTCTCGAAGGTAAGATTTCGGTCAAATAAGATTTTTATTAGGTTAAAGAGGCCACGTATGGTCAAATGGACCTCAAAATCGGATTCCCCATGGTTGAAAACCTATAAAACCATTTCTAGTTCGAATTTTTATATTTTTGACCTTTTGATCTCAAAATGTCATTTTAAAGGTCAAAAATTAATTTTCGCCAAAAAATTATTTAAGATTCGGTTTCAAGAGGTTCGATTACATATAAAAAAACTTACCTTCAATAAATTGGAGCCAGCCATTATATGGAAGTGTAGCGGTTTCGAAATATTAACTAATTCTGGCGGAAAAACATCAAGTATAATTTGCATTTTCTTATCGTATTTCACCAATTTTATTCTGTAGAATTATCATAAAAGGAGATTGAAAATCGATTTCTAAAATTGTGGACGATTTCTGGAGGCTGCGGGTGATTTCTAGAGTCCGCAAAGAATTTCTGAAGTCTGCAGGCGATTTCTAAAGACTGCAGGGCGGTTTCTGTGTGATTTCCGCGATTTTGGGCAATTTTAATGCGACTGCGAGGGATTTTCATGAGACTGACAGAGATTTCGGGCGAAAATGTGACAGTATTGCAGAAGCGAGCCACCCCTCGGGTTTTATACACGTATTACCCAAAATACATTTAGTCCAATCCCGCCTTTAAATTACAGACTCCCCGCACAAAATATTTCTCCGCAACACAACAGACCAAATTTTGGCAATACATCACAAAGATTTAACCAAAGTCGAATAAGTCGTCCTCAAAATTTTGTTAGACCGGAGCCAATGGACACATCTTCGGGAGTTTCAGCCCCAGTACAAAACAATTCACAAAGGAAGTTAGCAATCCGTGCTTTAGACAATCAATCGGCAGAGATTATGTTGACCCTAGAAATCACACGCTGAACTGTAATTACAATCCTGATGATATGTATCGTTACGATGAAGCTGTTGACGCGGATTCATTCAATCCTCCGTGAGCAGAGTGTTCAAATAACAATGGTGTGGATTTCAATAATATTTCTAACACTGATGAATTTCTGAGAAGGTATATTTTCAAGAAACCTCGCACATAGACGTCATGAGATGATTGTTTTAAATGCTATCAGACGCGACCTTCCATTTGTAGTAATTAAACAAATTAATGCGAAATTCCTCATAGACACCGGTAGTACACATAGCTTGATGAATCCTGAAATAGCGTATAACTTTTATCCAAATTATATTTATCCTGAAATACTTAGCATCCAATCGGCGCACAACACTTCCCTGCATAACGAAATTGCTCACATACCATTATTCGAAATTTTTAAATCTAAAGATTTTCGAAAGTTTTACTTATTTTTTTTAGCAATGAATTTCAAGGAATTATAGGCACCGATTTACTAGTACAATAGAACGTAATTATAGATTTAAATAAAAACCAATTAAAGACCCCTCGTGCAATTATTCCCCTTAATTTAAGTGTATAATCTAATACAAAAGAAATCCTTAATAGATTTAAGACGTATGTGTTTAGTATTCTTGCCCGTTGTATGTAAGTGACGAAAATTCCTGTAAAATTAGCTAACGGACTCGACATTTTAAACTATGAAAACCTTGCGAATGGGACAGACATGGTGAAGGCCTTGGTGAATGTTGTTAATTATTTTGCCACCACAATAATTACCAACGCGAATGAAAACTCTACGGAGTCACAATAACTGAACCCATATACGAAATTGACGTAAATTTTATCCAAAAATTAGACGAAAATTTTGACTTACAAAACTCCCACTCATATGACAACAAATTAAAGGAGAATCTGAAAAATCTTAGACTGGACCACTGTAATAAAGAAGAAAAAGACAAAATTAGGAAACTTTGTTTAGACTATTGTGATGTATTTTATTGTGAGGAAATCCTCTCAGTTTTACGAGCGAAATTAAGCACAAGATTAATTAAAAAGACGAAACGCCTATTTTTACAAGATCATACCGTTTATCAGAAATTCACTGTGATGAGGCCAAGCGACAAATAGACAAAATGTTAGATCAAGGGATAATCGAGGTCAGCGTATTGCCTTGGTCATCACCAATGTGGATAGTACCAAAAAAAACTGGACGCCGTCGGACAAAAAAAATGGAGACTTGTTATTGACTACTGGAAGCTTAACGAAAAGACAATTCCCGACAAGTACACTTAGCCAAATATCAACAAAATTTTGGACAAACTTGGTCGAGCAAACTATTTTAACACCCTGGACCTCGCCAGCGGATTTTTCCAAATTGAGATGCACGCCCAAGACATACAAAAAACTGCTTTTACAACTCCGCAAGGACACTTTCAATTTAAACGTATGCCCATGGGAAGGGCCAATAGCCCATCTACATTTCAAAGAGTTATGGACCGTGTACTGAAAGGACTAGCCGACGAAATGTGCATAATATATTTGGACGACTATCTCGTATTTAGCTCATCCTTACAGGAACATTTAGAAAGACTCACGGCCGTTTCTGACAGATTCAGACACTACAATCTTAAAATACAATTGGACAAATCGGAATTTTTACAGAAAACGGTGGTATACTTGGGACACGTGATAACCCCTTCAGGAGTTAACCAAACCCAAACAAAATTACAACTGTAAAGAATTTTTCTATACCACGAACACAGACCGAAATCAAAAGTTTTCTAGGACTAATAGGATATTATAGACGTTTTATAAAAGATTTTGCCAAAATTACAAAACCCCTGACGAAATGTTCAAAGAAAAACGCAAAGGTACTACACGACAAAGATTTCGTTCAGTTTTCAGACCCACAGAAATATTTTGACCAACAATCCGATACTTCAATACCCAGATTTTTCTAAACCTTTTAATTTAACCACAGACGCTAGCAATTACGCATTAGGAGCCGTATTATCTCAAGGAAACGTACCGAATGATAAACCCGTTGCATATGCATCGCGAACGTTAAATGAAACCGAATCAAGGTACTCTACAGTTGAAAAGGAACTTCTGGCAATAGTTTGGGCAACTAAACATTTTAGGTCATATTTATTTGGACGAAAGTTTTTTATTTATACTGATCACAAACCACTGACATAGCTTTTCAATCTCAAAAAACAGTAACTCAAAATTAACTAGATGGAGAATTAAACTTTTAGAGTACGATTATGAAATTGTTTACAAGAAAGGAAAGTCCAATACAAACGCAGACAGTTTGTCTCGCATTCCAGTAAACACTTTAGAAACTGGATCACTCTTCAATAATACTGATGTCGTTGACGACTACATTAATGAATATCTAAGAAGCATAGGTTATTTTACACAAGATGAAAGCCAACTAGAAAACCTAATTCATGATTTAACACGAGATACCTCAGAACCAGAGCAAATAATACATATTCCAGACAATCCCGGCACCTCAACACAGCATTCTGCTTCAAACGACAATACGAACCAAGGAATTCCAATTCTGGACGAAATAATAAACGACAAAACAAGACAAATATTAAGTTATGCCAATTTATATTTCAATGCTGACGTCTCACTAGAGGAGCAAGAAGGTCACAAAATTATAAAACTAAAAATACCCGAAGTTGATAACGAGAAATTAATCTTAGTCTTTCTGATTAAATATACTAACCCAAATAACACATTTCACTTGCACTTTAATAAAGAGAATTTATATCACGATTTCAATAATGTATACCGAAAGCATTTTTCAGAAAATGGACTAAAGTTAATTAAATGTAACAAATTGGTAAATACAGTAACGGACTTGGAAGACCAAACTATTTTAATTAAAAACCACCATAAAGGGAAAACCACCCACCGTGGAATAACGGAAACATATCGGAGATTAAAGAAAAACTATTGTTGGAAAAATATGAAAATCACTATATCAAATTTTATCGACAATTGTAATCGTTGCTAAAACAAAACAAATTCGAGAAAGACTCATACGCCTATGATGTTAACTGAGACCACTTCAAAACCATTTGAAATCGTTCATATGGACGTGTTTACTTTTGACGGGTAAAACTACCTAACCTTGTAACGATTTTTTTTTCTCTCTCTAATTGTTGGCTCCGCTAGCCTCACGCATGGGCGCTAGTGAAACGAATTTTCCTGGCCGACACTACTTTATTATCACCATGCTCCAAGTCAGGTGTCTGCAAAACAAAGTCTTCCGACGTAACTAGGGGTCTATTCCTTGGGTAGAGCTATGAGCAATGGGGGTAAGTCGAAATCTGTGGGGGTCACACTCAAACTAAAACAAACAGGCGCCACCAAGTCCAGATTGATTTATATTAATGGCATAGCAAATTTCTAAGGGCGGACGTGGAGACCCAAAGAAAAAAGATCGCCTTCGCTGACATACAAACTTGTCTTAACAGAATAAGACACTGCTCCTGTAAGAAAGAATAATAGTTAAGTCACCTAAAAAAATGGGAACACTATTTGCGTCCCTCAAGTATACCTAAAATGCATAGAGAATATTTCCTACATACTGGAATCATAAAATTTAACTCTTGCTGTCTTTTGTTTATCAGGTCTGATCAAACCAGATCAGAATAAAAACTTTAAATGTAGATTATTAATTTACTAGAAAGAATTTTCTTTGTTTCAGTAAATAAAATTTCATTATAATTAAATAAAATAAATATTTGATATTCTTGCAAAATTGTTGTAAGGTTTATCAACTGATCCTTACTCAAATATATTACAGTTCAGTGTAACTAACAATATTAAGGTTTTTATAACCCAACCAGATCTGTGTAGGTCACTTACAAATGAATATACGAAATTTTCTCATTAATTTAACAAAATTAATATTAGTTTGAAGTCAAAAGAATCACCAAGATATTCTCTAATTTTATCAAAAGTGGCAGTACTGTAATGCTAAACATCTGTAAGCCATTGTGCAATTGTTGACGGCATTGTTCAAACAAACAGGTGACGTAATAGCAGCTGTTAATTTACGTTGTAGCCACGTGTAGTCACATATTTACGGAACTAAGTGAAATCAAACCCGATACTGGGGAAAACCAGTCTAATCACAGGTAAAGTGAATAACAATTTTGTATATCCAACAAACAAAATGAAATAATGTACTTTCAGAAGGAAGTACTGAGGAAATTCTTAATTCTATTACGAACCCAATACCGGCTGTCGTCCTTGGTTGCAATGGAAACAACTTCGCAGTGCGGGGCCTGCAGCTAAATATGCTTGTTTTCCATGCTTTAATACAGATGTAGGAGCGAAGCGGATTTCTCACATTGGTTCACGGCAGCATTACTTCATAGCGTACTCCTCCGTTGTCTAATTTTATTTACAAATATAATCTTTCATTGTGTAGTCCATAAGTTAAGGTTTCTAAATTGTAACTTCAAAGTGGTCGTGCGGTTTCTAATTTATCGTTGCAATTTCTGACGTATTGTTGCGCTAAATAAATTTTAAATTAGCTAATATGATAACGAATATGCAAAATGTGGATTAAGTACTAACCGTTACTTAGGAAGTGTTTCACCAAAATAAGGCGACCCGGAGGTCACTCGCCATTCTTTTGAATGCATCTTCACGCTGCCTTTAACTATCGACGAGTGCGCTCGCTGCGTTCTTGCATGGTGGGAGGATCATAAGTGGGGTTCTCGAACCTCTCACGCGCGCGCCAGTGGCTGTGGAATTGCACCGAACTCCGAAACAAATAGACTACTAATCCTAGATATAGTAATACTATAAAAATTTGATTGTTACTCGAATCTTTATTTTAGTTAATAAAGGTATTTTAATATTCATTGTACGTTTAATGAATAGGTTCTTTTACTGCTAAAATAAAATTGTTACACTACCCCTTTCCTAAAAGAAAAAATTTTTTAGAAAACTTCAAATATAACAAATACAAAAAAATTTTTATAACAATACTAGCCTTTCCTACCTTCCTAACTAACTATGCAATTTTATAAATTTATTCAAATGGGGGACAAATATTTACAAATGAGTGTGTTGGTAACTACGCGTGCCGGACGTCCATCGGGAGACAAAATCGGGGAGTCACAATCGGTAATAATCAAAATTGGGAGGGGTCAAATTAGAAAGTCAAACACTCCACGGGACAAAAAATTCAAATTTACAATATTTCCTGAATTGAGATTCATACTTCTAACAAGTCTAATATTTCTTACTTATAACCAAACACTTACGATTTACTTCTAATTTCAAAAAAAACTTCACTTCCAGGAGCTCATTTAGCTCTATCTACAAAAAAGGAATGCTTCCTCATCAAGACAGCATAACTATTCAAAACATCATCACTACAAGGTGATAATCAAAAGTAAGACCCTACTAATAGGTCTATATTTAAACACCATCATCACAAAGTGATAATCAAAACAAAAGTGACCTAACCATAAGGTTACTTATCAAATGCAAATACAAAATATCATCGCTTCATCGTAAAGAGATGATCAAAACAAAGGTAACCTAACCATAAGGTTACTTATCTAATCCAAATACAAAATATCATCGCTTCATCGCAAAGAGATGATCAAAACAAAGGTAACCTAACCATAAGGTTACTTATCAAATTCAAATACAAAACTGAGCCAGTCAGGGCTGTACTATCCTACACCCTACTGAATATCCTATCACTAAGTTCTAACAAACAACTGATCTCATTAGTGATGGAGCAAATGGTGAGACTCACCAAGCCAACTTTGACCTTATCAAATCAAAGAACTTCGAACGGTCAAAAGGAACAAGGGAAAGAATAATCTAATATTCTCTACCTCGATATGTAGAAATCAGGACCAACAATTAAATAGCCCACCTACTTCTACATTGTAAGGATATCTGTCAAAGACATCCTTCAAACACATCTCTGAGCAACGCGCGAGTAAAATGTCCAGCGTGCACACCAAGGCACACCTCAAACCTACAAAATTTACAAAATCTCTAACCACTTATTTCACTTCTCAAATAAAATACTCAAAATTAGTGAAACGACACTAAATCAAAAATCGGAACAAAACAAAACAAACCACTACGTCATTACTTAATATCAAAGAGATGATCGGACCGGAATTAATCGTCAGGATCATCATTTTCCTTTGGATACGACGCTTCAACTGGTTTCAAGTCCTTTACGTGCCATTTTCCTGCTCTTGTCCCATCTTCGTTCTCTAACTCATATACTAAATTGGAATGTTTTTTCCGAACTTTACTCATAACGAACTTAGGGGCTAACTTAGCGGAAAATTTATCACTAGCACTCGAGAGGACCTTATTAGCTCTCCAAACACTTTCTCCGACTCGGAATGAAATGTCTCTTCTCCTAAGATTGTAGCGTTTACTCGAACGTTGGTAAGCTACATGTAAATTTTCACGGACATTTCCAAAAATATCAAACAAAGGTTGACGATCCAAAACATAAGAAGGTCTACTACTGGAGACGACATCAACATCTTCACCCGGTATAAAATTATCATTATAAGCTTTTCCACTTAAAGGTACCTGACGACCAAAACTAAAAATTTGGCGAATAGTTGGTGGACTCATGTTTTGCTGAGTTGATCGCGTATTGGATCTTTGATATCTCCATATCCCACGTATCATGTTCTTCTACGTATGAACGGATTGCTGTACCAACTGTCTTATTGATTCTTTCCACAAAATTGCATTGGGGAGCATAAACAGCATTATACCAAATCTTTGAATTTCGTACCTTGCACACAAAGCTTTAAAAATACGTCCGATTAATTGTGGACCATTATCACAAATAACAAACTGTGGTACTCCATAGACAAGAAATACTTTTTCCTCCAAAATTTCTCGATCAAATGTGCCGTGGCACTACGTAAAGGTTGCAAAATCGAATATTTCGAGAACCAATCACCAACAACTAAAAGTCATTTACCTGCTTATGAGTCATCAATAAAAAACTAATCATGACAATAGCTAACAAAAAATCAGTGTTCAGGTACACTCACACCCTACTACCAATTGAACTGTCGAAACAACTACAATGCTTCACAACGCCTAAATATGCTAGAGTGACAAACCCTCTACGAGTCTCACCTAGACTAACAATACCAAAAGTTTACATCAAATCAAAAAGATGCAAAAAAATTCTAGAGCGCCTAACTCACCTCGAGTCTCGTCTAGACTTATGTAAAGCCGAGCGACCAACTCTTCCTGAGTCTCGTCTGGACTGACATACTGCTGAGCGACCAACCACGACGACAAGTTCCGCCTAGACTAAATTGCGTTGCAATGCCGATCTAAACAAAATCTGCTAACAAAATCAAAACGTGCTTATGCACAAAGAGCAATTCTCAAACGACACAACGACAGCTCACTCCAATGTACCTTCAAAATAGAATCTCTAGCCTTATCATCAAATTTCGACAAAGATGTTCTTTATTGACTCAAACAAATCAAACAACAGGCTTATCAGCTTCTTTAGCTGACAGTCTTCCTAAAATTTTCCTCAAAACTGGTTTCTCACTCACTACTCCCGTTCTTCTTTAAGCAGACAAACAATTCGGAATATCCGACATGATTACAAAAGCCTAATGGAATCAAACTGAAAGATCTAAATGATCTGAACCTTACAAAAGTGATCAAAACAAATTCGTACTGCTAAAGGTAAAAATCAAAAAATGTTTTTGGTAAAATTATTTTTGCCAAAACAATATCAAAAAATTTAAGGGTCAAAACAGAATGAAAGTTAAAATAAATTTAACTAAGTTAATTAATTGATTGACTGTGGTTTAACGTTACAACCAATCTTTTATCAAAAGCGAACAAACAAATCTAAATGTCAAATAAACTTTAAGCAAACAAATTTTGGAGCAAAATAATTTTGGACAAATGGACTTCAAAGCAAAATAAATTTTGAGCTAACAAATTTCGAAGCAAATTACTTTTGAACAAACTAATTTCGAAGTAAAACAATTTTTGAACAAACAAATTTCGAAGCAAAATAAATTTTGAACAGACTATTTCAAAGTAAAATTATTTTTGAACAAACAAGTTTCAGAGTAAAAAATAATTTTTGAACGAACGAATCTCGAAGTAAAATTAATTTTGAACAAACAAGTTTCGAGGTAAATCAAATTATGAACAAACAAATTTCGAAGTAAATCAAACTATGAACAAACAAATTTCGAAGCCCCAAACGTTGCCGGCGCCAGTGTAACGATTTTTTTCTGAATGGCATGGCAAATTTCTAAGGGCGGACGTGGAGACCCAAAGAAAAAAAGATCGCCTTCGCTGACATACAAACTTGTCTTAACAGAATAAGACACTGCTCCTGTAAGAAAGAATAATAGTTAAGTCACCTAAAAAAAATGGGAACACTATTTGCGTCCCTCAAGTATACCTAAAATGCATAGAGAATATTTCCTACATACTGGAATCATAAAAATTTAACTCTTGCTGTCTTTTGTTTATCAGGTCTGATCAAACCAGATCAGAATAAAAAACTTTAAATGTAGATTATTAATTTACTAGAAAGAATTTTCTTTGTTTCAGTAAATAAAATTTCATTATAATTAAATAAAATAAATATTTGATATTCTTGCAAAATTGTTGTAAGGTTTATCAACTGATCCTTACTCAAATATATTACAGTTCAGTGTAACTAACAATATTAAGGTTTTTATAACCCAACCAGATCTGTGTAGGTCACTTACAAATGAATATACGAAATTTTCTCATTAATTTAACAAAATTAATATTAGTTTGAAGTCAAAAGAATCACCAAGATATTCTCTAATTTTATCAAAAGTGGCAGTACTGTAATGCTAAACATCTGTAAGCCATTGTGCAATTGTTGACGGCATTGTTCAAACAAACAGGTGACGTAATAGCAGCTGTTAATTTACGTTGTAGCCACGTGTAGTCACATATTTACGGAACTAAGTGAAATCAAACCCGATACTGGGGAAAACCAGTCTAATCACAGGTAAAGTGAATAACAATTTTGTATATCCAACAAACAAAATGAAATAATGTACTTTCAGAAGGAAGTACTGAGGAAATTCTTAATTCTATTACGAACCCAATACCGGCTGTCGTCCTTGGTTGCAATGGAAACAACTTCGCAGTGCGGGGCCTGCAGCTAAATATGCTTGTTTTCCATGCTTTAATACAGATGTAGGAGCGAAGCGGATTTCTCACATTGGTTCACGGCAGCATTACTTCATAGCGTACTCCTCCGTTGTCTAATTTTATTTACAAATATAATCTTTCATTGTGTAGTCCATAAGTTAAGGTTTCTAAATTGTAACTTCAAAGTGGTCGTGCGGTTTCTAATTTATCGTTGCAATTTCTGACGTATTGTTGCGCTAAATAAATTTTAAATTAGCTAATATGATAACGAATATGCAAAATGTGGATTAAGTACTAACCGTTACTCAGGAAGTGTTTCACCAAAATAAGGCGACCCGGAGGTCACTCGCCATTCTTTTGAATGCATCTTCACGCTGCCTTTAACTATCGACGAGTGCGCTCGCTGCGTTCTTGCATGGTGGGAGGATCATAAGTGGGGTTCTCGAACCTCTCACGCGCGCGCCAGTGGCTGTGGAATTGCACCGAACTCCGAAACAAATAGACTACTAATCCTAGATATAGTAATACTATAAAAATTTGATTGTTACTCGAATCTTTATTTTAGTTAATAAAGGTATTTCAATATTCATTGTACGTTTAATGAATAGGTTCTTTTACTGCTAAAATAAAATTGTTACAACCTTATTAGATGCTTTTACTAAATTAGCACAAGCTATAATCGTGGAAGGAAAAACCGCAATCCATATCAGGCAAGACCTAACAAAATATTTTACATCATATGGAATTCCTCAGACTATTGTGGTAGACAGAGGTACAGAGTTCAACAACTCTACGGTGAAAGAAATTCACACTTTACCACAAGTGGACATCATGAGTCCAATTCTATAATAGAACGAACACATTCCACCCTAATTGAGCACTTACGACTCTTAAGAGAGATTTACCTTGATGGAGATGATTTAATGAATTATGCCATAATAGGTTACAATAATTCTATACACAGTACAACAAATTTTACCCCATTTGAATTGACATTCGGCCACACAAGTTCCAGAGACCCGAATGAAATATTTTTACCTCCCACCTTTTACTCGGATTATGTTAGTAATCACAAAGAAAAATTAAAACACGTTTATAAGAAATTAAGTGATAGATTGATCGAAAAGAAAGAGAATACGGTAGCTAAGAGAAATACAGACGGACCTAGCTATCTAGAGTTTAAGGTTGATCAAATGGTTTATAAGAAAAATCCTAAAAAACGAAATAAGAAAGATAAAATGGTTTTGGGACCCTATAAAATTGTTAGAATATTAGATAAAAATAGAGTAGAAATAGAAAAAGAAAAGGTAAAGGGCAATCAAACATGTTTCATTAAAGAAGTTTTACATATTCAAGAATTAAAGAAATTCCCTGTTATAAAACAGACATTATTCCGTTTTTTTGTTTATATTTTGATTGCCCAATACTTATTGGAGAAGCAATAAATAGTATATTTTCTTGTATACTATATACGGTCAATACTTAAATATATTCAACTCCATACAGGTTTTATTTTAATCACATTCATCTCTCCCATTAAGTTTTGCTAATAACATTATTCATCGGTAATTATGCACAGTCTTACATAAACAGAGCTAATAACCAATGTATCAGTAAAAAATTTAAAACCAAGCGGTTCATCATTTTATTGGAACTGCAATGAATTCTAACCTCAACATGTCAGCTGATGCGTCAGGTGATGGCTGGCAACTTTAGCGATCTTGACGGCAGCCAACATATGATATGACGCGAGATGAACGTTTTCAAACTAGCCAGTTTTCTAAAAGAACATTTAAAATCTCATAATTCAACTTTTATTTAAACGAATATAATTGTAGTTATGTACTATGCGTATTTGTTATAAATTAAGTATAGTCATTCGTTTTAACTTTAGGATGACGTCAATTGTAGTAATAAAATATTTGTTACTGTATGTAAATGAATATCTAGAATTCCGCTAGAAAGATACTATCATTAAACACATAAAGGTTGGCACCTCTGTACGGTGTTGCCCCTAATTCCTCTTGCCAATGGAAATATTCGTATATTTTTATTAAATATATTAGAATTTAAACTAACATTGGCAATGTAGTATTTTATCCAGTTGGGACGTCATCCTAAAGTTATAACGAATGGACAATACCACTTATCTTTTTCTGTTTTCATTATTATTATTTTATTGACAATCTTCAATTACACCAAATAACATTAAGTATAATGTAACAATTCGATCCTTATTTAACGAAAGACTTGTAAATACAGAACACGTGTATGCAATCGAAGCGTTTATTTCACCAAATATATCAAATGAGAACATAACGTTACGAACTATTAGGCAAACCGTCAAACACGCAAGTTGCATAACCGAAATGTATTCTACAGAAGTCTAGATCGTTCCAAACACCAGACGATGTACCATCTAGTTAATTTTAGGGTATGTATAAGATCGGAGATGAGTGTACATCGGTTAGTCTATATCCAAATGTCATATCTAAATTATATCGTGTATAGTTAGTTGGTCATTACATTTTGAAGGTCCTATAGTAAATATAAATTTGTGCTATGTGAACGTGCATATGGTACCGTCAGCTTGTACATAAATAGACAAAAGGGTATTAAATAAATTATAGTAGTGTAAGCTAGTTAACTCAGTGATACCCCCCACAGAGTGAACGACGATATGATAACAGAGAATTTTTACCCACTCCCTTCTAACACTCCATATACCTGAATAAGACAACCGAAATTCACCAAAATTTATATAATAAGCTAAGAAAAGTTACAATGTACTATTTACATAGCTTTGAATCAGAATTAAAACAAATATCCCTATCAAATTTGTTTGTTACGAAGAATATAACCCTTTTTACATTTTTTTTGTATCAATTAAAGCCGGCAAAAAGGATTGTATTTTACAACGAATGTTTCGTTGAACGTTCAAAAAACTATTCCCTTTTTAAAACGTTCTTCTATCTACCAACCGAAATTTTGTTGACCTTTTACACAAATATTTATATTACATGCAAATTTTAAGCTCAGCAAATATTTAAAATAATAAATGAACATACTGAAACTTATTGTTGCCCCACGCCTTGGGCGATAGTGCAACTTTCTATAAGATCTTTATTTTTTCCCACAAAAGTCGTGCAGAAGATGTAGTATTAACACAACTGACTTTTGAAGACTATTTCACTAGCTCTAAACTCTATCTTCAGCGGTTTAGAGAGACTATCAGGGAAGTCGTTAAATAAATACGGATGAGTAGGGCGCCACTGTACTAAGGTAAGGTGTAAAAACTAAAAATATCGCTAAGAAAAATACAGAACCCAAACGAATATATTCTGTTATTGGAATACAAGATTTTGTATTGTTAGATGGTACTACGTTTATCCTGAAATAAAATAAAGTAAATAAAATAATATTGGAGACAGCAATTTGCGTCTCAAAATAAAAAATCAATAAATCAGACAGGTTTTGTGCATTTATGATATTTTGCTTTTGTGTATTAGTGCATGGACACTCTACTTATTAAATTTATGCACTTCTGGTTTATATATAATTCATAGAATCCAGTGATAAGTATGAACAGAATAAACACTATTTCTTAAGTGCTTCTTTGAGTGTAATTAACCTTTTCTAAGTTTATAAAAAATTCAAGGCTGTTAAGTATCTACACATATTAACTGAAAAATATTTCTGATTTATTTTGACAGATAATTACTATAGGTTTTCTGAATGTTCCATTAATTTTATGTATTTATATGTTAATCTTGGTCAATTTAAAAAATGCCTCTAAAGCAAATAGGCACTATAAATATCATTAACACAATTATGAGCTTTTTTTGTCATCTTTTCAGTACTGACTAAACGACTCACATATATACAAAATTAGTTTTGTAATAAGATCTTTTAAATTAGTAAACTTAAACTTTGTTAAATAGTTATCATGTGTAAGCAAGTACATGACTATATTATTCATAATGCAAATTCATAAAGATTTTGTTAGATAAACAATTTTATAAAGCAGAATTTTGTTGTAAAGCAAAGTTTAAAAATTTTAATTCATAATTAAATATTATCACTAAGATGTTAGTTTCCATGGGTTCAAACTATCAAGGTTACGGTTTAAACATGACGTGAACGTCGAACAGATAATTGTCTCAATAAAAGAAGATCATTTACCGACCTTGAACTTAGGACATGGCTGCTTACAAACCAATTAGCAAACAAGCTCGACCCACATGTGGACTTCCAACATTGAACAAACACATGAAAAAAGCAGTTGTCTACATTGTTATAACAACACCTCATAAACTAGAAGCATATTGTAAGTTTCCAATGCGTAATCGTTTTATACGCAAATAAATTAACTTCTTTTTATAACCATTAATCAGTTCTTAAGTGTTGTTTCTGAATTAAAACAAAGCTTCCACATTCAAACATGAGGAACGTATAAATCTTATACGCAGTAAAATTAACAGTTACGTAAAACCATTATTGATTCAGTCTTAACTGTTGCGCTAAGAAAAACCAAGTAAAAATTAGTTTGAATTATTTAAAAGTAGAAATTACGAACCATAATGAGTTTCTAAACCTACAGATCGATGAATTGCTTGAAACTAAATTGCAAGTCAGCCTTGGATATCAATTTGTCCATGTTGACGTTAGAATGATAAAGGGCCGACTGTTTCGACTCGACGACAACCACGACCTCAACAACCAGGTGCGCAAAAGCACGCTATTTTATATTACCTTGAAGATACTTTGTGGAAATTCTGGATAGCTTGTTCGAGTTTTAGCATGGTTTTAAAATACAAACTGGACATTTATAACTATGCGCTTTATTTACTAGATAATTAGAGTAAAGAAGTACAATAATTGGGGTGTTTAGAAATTACGATACCTTGTTTTAATTTTGTATTAAATGTAGATGTACGATTCATATTGAATTATAAAAGTAAATTTAAAAATTTTTGTAACATAACACATAATTTTTATGCAGTATTTTAGACGAGGGAAAACGAACCGTTACAATACTATAAATAAAAATAATGAAGCATTCCTGCAGCATTACCTAAACATCTACAAATTTCGTGTGAAGAGTTGCTGCTGGATCTTCTGCTTGTATAAGATGATTTCGGTTGTGAAGTAAATGGTGTCTCCGATCTAATTTCTGCATCAATATCTACTTCGTGCTCTTCATATTCAAAT
Source organism: Platerodrilus igneus (assembly GCA_036346225.1). Classification (NCBI taxonomy): domain Eukaryota; kingdom Metazoa; phylum Arthropoda; class Insecta; order Coleoptera; family Lycidae; genus Platerodrilus; species Platerodrilus igneus. The sequence goes on along the minus strand of JARFIW010001436.1, from coordinate 2,934,131 downwards.
ACGCCTAATACAAATATAGCAATAATACTTTTTGTAAATTAAATATTACTTACCTGTATCTTCGTTTAATATGAATTGAGTTTCTTAAGAGTGAGGGTGCAGATCATCAGACTGAGTATTTATCGATGGTTGTTCTTCTACATTACTAAACGTTTTTCGTTTACGTACGATTGTATATAAAAGGCTAAAATACTTCATCGAATGCCACTCCTTCGAAAAACCAGCACCAGAACCAGACGGCAAATGCTTGCTCTTATTTTTAGAAAATCTATTGCGGATTGCTACCCACCGTGTCATGCAATCAGCAACTAAAAAATTATTCATTACACGATTAAGCATTTTCTCATCTATTGCTTGAATATAAGTAAATGCAAAACTAAAAGATAAAACCAACCGAATCAGCTCATTTACAGAAATTAAAATGATTTCTTTATAGTATGGTAGTGGCAATAACACGCATATATTTCTTGCAATTTCGAAACCAACTTTCGTCATCAATATTTGTGATGTCATATATTGGCGCCGTTGCCACTATCAAAATAGCAATTCCTCGTAACCACAATGATGCTATTGGTACAATATAGATTTTGCATTTATTTAGTAATTGGTGACGGAATGTGGTTTGTTACTTTTAAAAAGGTAACTTTGTTATACTCCCGGTTATAAACTCTAACGTATACTTTTAAAGTCCCGATGCACAATGTATAAGAGCCACTACGACAGTTGGTAACAATAAATATTTGCAAAATGTTGCGCAATAAGGTGTTACGTCATATAAATGTATCAAATTATTGACACATGCAAAAAATGTTTATCGCAATTATAAGAGAAGACAAAAGGTACTCACGTAAACTGTGAAGCTCTTCACAACAGGACAGCTACTTGGCAGCAGTCGGGCGTGGGTCGTCCTTTTGCCCCCTCGGCGGAACCAGATTAAAATTTGTCTTCTCTCTTCTGTTTTATAGCGGAACCACAGGAATAAGGGGAGGAACGATAATAGATACAAGACAAAAGGAAACTTACATAACCTGAAAGAGAAGACAAAATAACGGCACACAAATAACCACTCGGTTCGACGGGTTCTTGACTAGTCCGCGACGTGACGGAAAGCACCACTTTCTTTTCACTCTGCGTCTGCGCATTCTCTTGCGCAAACGCAACTATCTAAAGTGACGGAAATGCACGCACAAGTCTTTTTAATTATTGGCAAGAATTCACTTACAAATTCAGAACTAAAATTTGCAATGTTTAAATGCCGATTTTCGGCATGTAACAACTTGTATAATAATTTTATACTGACAAAATTGCAGTCTAAATTGTTTAGCTTAATAATAAATGTTATTATGTGGGGAATTTGTACTAGTGAGATATTTTAAATATTTTAAGTGAATGTTTTTAATGTGTTATTTATTCTTAATTAAATAGCCATACGCATGTTATACCGGGCACGGAATAATAGCCACCAATAATCACGACTTCCAGATGTTATGTTTATTAAACTAAACTAAGACGACGAACAGTTATGAAAATTTTTTTTAATGACATGGAATAAGAAAGTCAACAAAAATCTAACATAACCAATACAAGTAATATTAGATGTCGACAAATGTCTCAGATAAAGGCGGCAACATTGCTAACTTTGCAAACCGAGAAGAAAACTTCTTTCTGGAGTTAGAATAAGACAAGAATATCATTTGTAGTTGATATGGCGTGACGTCGATTGTGACGAAAGTCGGTTTAAAAATTGCGAGAACTACATCGGTGCTACGTTCACTCATGTGACAATATCTGAAGATACTATTGGTCAAACTTATTCCTTATTCCGCAAGAATTAAAAATTAGGAACTCTTTAGGTAACGACCGAAGTTACCGTCCTGTTCCCAGCCATTAAGAACAGTTGCATTGTTTTCTAGTGTTTGAATTTTTACGGTTACAGAATAAGATTATGCTAACATTCATTATAAACCGGCCTTTACTGTATGTTCTCTATGTCCTCACCTCAAACATGTCAGCTGACGCGTCAAGTGATGGCTGGAAACTTTGACGACGTTAATCATAGAATAATAACGACAAGAAATGACACTCAGCGTTTTAGGATGACCAAATTTTTTGCGGTCGTCTAAAATTCGGCTTTGTTTTGCTCGTATATCATAGAATAATAATACACTTACGCTAGTGTAGTGTATTACTATTCTATGGTTTATTCTTCAGGCTCGCTTTAGTTTATTGTATTGTTCTTGTTCTACGCTGTAATTTCACTTCAATAGGTTTCCTTATTACGTTAAAGCCTAAATTACGCAGTTTTGAATAAAATATCATCATCATTAGGTCTTCAGTCCTGGAACTGGTTAGACGCATACCCTCATTGTTTCCTATTCTGAACTAACCTGCACATTTTCCTGAAATTTCCACAGTCTGCATCTATCACTATCTGATCTAGGTCTACATCTACCTCCTTTTTCCTATCTCTGCTTGTAATATATCCCATACTATTCCCCAAAAATGCCTTAGAACGTATTCTGCCCTTCTATTTCTCTTATCTTTTTCCCCAGATATCCTTGTTTCCCTACTATTTTTATAACTTATTTGTTATTATTTTTGTCTGTCCATGCTATCGTCCTCATACTTCTGAAGCACAGTGTTTTAAAAGGCTGTTACCGTTTTTCTGTCTGTTTTTCAGACTGCTCGTATTTCATAGGCATACTGTGCTGTGCTCCACACATGTGCTTTCAGCAATTTTCTTCTTATTCTATGTTTGTTGTCTTTCATCATAAGCGCTGTTCTTTCTTGTTAGATGCAGTTCGGTCACCTTCTATTGTTTTACAATTATATACCCTATTTCTCCGACATTCAGTGGTTGTGAAGGGAGGTAAGCAGCCTGCGGCTGCCAAGATCCCCCAACACTTAGACATTTGCCGAAATAATGGTTTTCCAGTAAATCCTTTCACACAATTAGTATTATTCGAGAATATTGCCCAACCAATTCTTGTAGTTACTTATAATAATCATCATGTTTAAGCACAGTTATTTTTTGGTCATTAGTTTATCCATCTTTGGACTGGTTATCCATTGATTTCTATTCTGGGCTAGCCTACACATCTCCCTAAAACTTCTACAGCCTACATCTTTTACTATCTGTGTGCAGTAGTCTAATCTAGGTCTACCCCTTCTTCTCTTTTTTCCTATCTCTGTTTCTAATATATTCCGCACTATTCCCTCATGCCGTAGTATGTGATCTATCATCCTTTCTCTTCTATTTTATACCGTTTTCCACATATTTTTTTCTTCCCCTACCATTTTTAGTACCTCTTCGTTCCCAACTTTGTCTGTCCATGATATCTTCATCATACGTCTGTAGCACCACATTTCAAAGGCTTCTATCTTTTTCTTGTCCGCTTCTCCTACTGGCCAGGCTTCACAGCCGTACAGTGATGTGCTCCACACATATGTTTTAAGCAATCTTTGCCTTGTTTCTATGTTTGTTGTCTTTGCATACAGTAGTTGCTTTTTCTTGTTAAATGTAGCACGACCTTGTGCTATTCTTTGTTTTATATCTTTTGTGCTTTTCCCATCGTGCGTTAGTTGGCTTCCTTAGCCTCTTGCAAGTTCGTGTTACATACTTGTATTCTTGTTGTTGATTTATTTTCCCCTCCTTTGCATACTAGTACTTTAGTTTTACTTTTGTTAATTTTCATACCGCATCTCTCTGTTAGAACTGTTTCAATTTCATTAAGAGAGCTTCTAACTCTTCTTTGCTAGATGCTAATACCGCTATATCATCTGCAAATCTAAGCATATCAATTTTTTGTCCCTGCATAGTAATTCCAAATGTCTTCCTGCATTTGACAGTATTCATTGCCTCTTCAATATACAAATTAAAAATCAATGGGGATAGGGCACATCCCTGTCTCACCCCTTTCCTAATGTTTACTTCTCTACATTCCTGCTCTAATTCTATTACTGCTGTTTGCTCTTTGTATAAGCTATGTACTATCCGTCTATTCGTATAACTCATTCCAATCTTTTTGAGTATTTCAAACATTTTTTTCCATTTTACATTGTCAAATGCTTTTTCCAGATCTACAAATCCTATATACACGCTTTCCCCTTTTTCTATTGTTTTCTCCATTACCACCCTCAGAGCTAAGATAGCCTCCCGTGTTCCCCTGTTTTGCCTAAACTCAAATTGGTCTTCTCCTAGTATTTCTTCAGCCCGTTTTTCCATTCGTCTTTGTACAATTCTAGTTAATATTTTTGACACGTGTGTTGTCAAACTTATTGTTCGAAAATTTTCACATCTATCCGCACCTTTCTTTTTTGGTATAGTTACTATGATGTTACGTTTGAAATCTTTGGGTATCTCGCCTGTCTCATACATACAGCTCACAAGTTGGAAGAGACGTTCTGTTACTGCTTGTCCTGCGGCTTTTAGAGTTTCTGCTTGCACTTGATATGTACACGGCGCCTTACCATTTTTCAGAACCCTTTAATGCTAATTCAAACTCATCTCTAAGTATAGGATATCCCAAGTTATAATTTTCAATGTCTGATTTATTACAATTTATTTGACCTTTTTTCGAATCTTTCTTGAACATCTTTATCTTTTAGTTTCTTTAAGTCCAAGTGCCTTTTTCCGTTTCTCTTTTTCACTTTCTTAAATTTAAATGTGGCCTTCATAATTACGATGTTGTGGTCAGTATCTATATCTGCTTCTGGGTAGCATCTACAGTCTTTTACTTGTTTCCTAAACCGTTGTCTAACAAGAATGTAATGTATTTGATATCTTCCTATATCTCCTGGCATCTTTCACGTATACCGTCTTCTAGCATGATGTTGAAATAATGTGTTTGTGATGATTAAATTGTTCTTGCCGCAAAATTCTACTAGTTATTTCCCCTGCCGTTTCCCGAGCCTAAACCAAATAAACCTACTACGCTCCTTCCCTACCCTCATTCACCACGGCCTTAAAATCCCCCGTAATTATTAAATTTTCATGTCCTTTTGCATATCTTAATATGTCTTCGATATCTTTGTAGATGGCTTCTACCTCTTCGTCACTGTAGCTAGAGGTGGGCATGTATACTTGTATTATTACTGTGTTTACCGGTTTAGATTCTAATCTAACCATGACTACTCTTTCGTTCTTTTGTAAGTAATTTTCTACACAATATCCTATCTTTTTCCGCGTAACTATACCCACACCCAAATTTCCTTGCTCTGCTCCTGTATGAATTACCCTGAAGTCTCCACTCCAAAAATCCCCCGCCTCTGGCCACCGAACTTCGCTGATCCCTGCTATGTCTAGTAATAACCTATTCATTTCGATTTTTAGGTTCTCTAGCTTACCTACTTGCTTCATACTTCTAACATTCCACGCTCCGACTTGCAGAATGTTCCCGACTCTTATTTTTAACTTTCCGATCGCGTCCTCCTAAGTAGTCCCCTCCCGGAGATCCGAATGGGGGACTATTTTAACTCCGGAATCTTTTACCCCAGAGAATGCCATCATGTTTGTTACAATTTAAGTACGCTGTGTACTTGGGAGGTGTGGTGGTTTCCCGTTGCCTTCCACATCGCGGTAGTGTGTCTTAGACTGCCATACCGACCCCTATGGTCTCTGCCAATCTAACTACCGAAGGAGCCGCTGCCCTCTCTCGAGGGCCTGTCTTAGTGTGGTTCTTCACTAACAACCCTACTACTTTGGATGGACCTGTAGTTTGGCTCTTTAGCTCATTAGAACACGCAAACCATTTCACCTGTTCTAGTGATCTAGAACTTCGGCAAGGTGCAGGTCCATTCGAAATGGTGAATACAATAATCAATTTAAATATTTAAAGCTAAGAAAGTTACCAAATTTGTTCTAAACTAATAAACGCCTGATTCTATATACAATAATAATTGTTTAATAATAAGCTACATTTAATCTATCATGATCCTACCATTCAAATAATCTGAAATTTAAATAGACTAAACAAAAGGAATTATAAATTTCATATTAGAAAAACAACGTATTTCTTTTTACAAGCACCACTAGCAGAAATCCATGGTTTAATGAAAATTAAATCGAGTAAGATAACTTAAAAAATCCATATTTAATGATATAAAATACAGTAAAATTTCTCGCCTGTTATTTTGTTAGTGCAAATGAAATTAAACGAATGTTTTCGACCACGATAATATTCAGGTTAGCGAATATTGTAGTTCTTGCAAGTTACAACAATGATTGACATGCTTTTGCGTATACATTTTATATAGGTCAAGATTTAAGGAATAAGGACAGTACAGTATTATAAACTATATGTATAAAATGCCCAATCTTTAAACGATTCTAACAAACGCAAGAAAACCAAGTAACTTTTTTTTAATGCGAAATCCGCAAACTTCGCTAAAAGAGATCCTTGAGCACCACCTTTTACGCAAAGACGCTCAGGGATGCTATGAAACAAATTAAAGCAAAGGACATTTGTATTAATAATTGATATTTAGTTAATAAAGCTTAACAATTGTCTAAAAATTCGGCACATGATGCAGCCTCACACCAACGAACTTCCATACACATGCAATTTGTGTGATTATACTGCATCAGAAAAAAGTCATTTACAAGATCATTTTCGGTCGCATACTAACGAACGTCCATTTGCGTGCAATTTGTGCGATTACATTTCATCATATAAAAGTCATTTAAGAAGACATTTTCGTACGCATACTGATGAACGTCCATTCATGTGCAATTTGTGTGATTATAGTGCATCACAAAAAAGTCTTCTAAAAAGACATTTTTGGTCACATACTAACAAACGTCCATACGCATGCAAGTTGTGTAATTATACTGCATCACAAAAAAGTCGTTTACAAGAACATTTTCGGTCGCATACTAACGAACGTCCATTCGCGTGCAATTTGTGTAATTATACAGCATCACAAAAAAGTAATTTACAGGTACACTTTCGATCACATAATAACAAACGTCCGTATGAATGCAATTTGTGTAATTATACTGCATCACGAAAAAGTCATTTACAAGATCATTTTCGGTCGCATACTAACGACCGTCCATTCGCGTGCAATTTGTGTGATTATACTGCATCACAAAAAAGTAATCTACAAGTACACTTTCGATCACATCATAACAAACGTCTGTATGAATGCAATTTGTGTAATTATACTGCATCACGAAAAAGTTTTCTACAAGAACGTTTTCGGTCGCATACTACCGATCGCTTATTCGTGTGCAATTTATGTGATAATACTGCATCACATAAAAGTCATTTAGAAAGACATTTTCGGTTGCATATTAAAAAACGTGCATTCGCGTGCAATTTGTGTGATTATACTGCATCACGAAAAAGTCTTTTAAAAAGACATTTTTGGTTACATACTAACAAACGTCTATACGCATGCAATTTGTGTAATTATACTGCATCACAAAAAAGTCGTTTACAAGAACATTTTCGGTCGCATACTAACGAACGTCCATTCGCATGCAGTTTGTGTGATTATACTGCATCACAAAAAGGTCTTCTAAAAAGACATTTTTGGTCACATACTAACAAACGTCCATACGCATGCAATTTGTGTAATTATACTGCAACACAGGAAAGTCATTTAAAAAGACATTTTCGATCGCATACTAACGAACGACCATTTGCGTGCAATTTGTGTGATTATAGTGCATCACAAAAAAGTCATTTAAAAAGACATTTTGAGTCGCATACTAACAAACGTCAATTCGCGTGCAATTGGTGTAATTATAACTCGTCACTAAAAAACGATTTACAAAAGCATTTGCGTTCACATACTACGAGCGTTCATTCGCGTGCAGTTTGTGTCGTTATACCACGTGACAAAAAGTAATTTACATAAACATTTTCGGTCGCATACAAACAAACGTCCATTCACTTGCAATTTTTGTGTTGTAACAGGCACTGTGGCTATACAGGATGTACAGGGAGGTTAGCGAGGGTCACCTAACGAAGTCAGTCGCGCTACAAACTTTGAGAGTAGCAGATGTGCTATTAGATTACGCGGTAGTCAATGATTAGGGTATAATTTAAGTTGTGTCTATCGGTCCTGGCCGCTGCCAGTATCCGGATTGTATTAATTATGCGTGCCCAGTTGTGTTATTAATCAATCTTAAATAGTTACGCTAACGTGAACTACCAATTATTTTCATAACTACAAGGACTTACTTCCTTAATAAATAATATTAGTGGTGCTTTATTTCATTTCAACAACATTGTATTTACATCCGCACCCAATGATGATAAATTATTTAGTGTTTATACCGGATCACGAAAAAGCCATTTACAAGAACATTTATGGCCGCAAACTAACCAGCGTCCATTTCAATGGAGTTTGTGTAATTATAGTTCGTCACGAATTGGTGATTTGCAAAAACATTTGTGGTCGCATATTAACGAAGGTCAATTTGGATGCAATTTGTCTAATTATGGTTTGTCACGAAAAAAAATCATTTGCGGATGCATACTAAAAAGCGTCTCTTCGCTTGCAATATGTGTTGGAAGCCGTAGAAGCCCTCTTGTAAATGGTAGTAGAAATTGTTTTCTAAACTCTTGTTTAGCTTGAAGGACTAGCCATTCGTAGAATGATGAACTGTTTTAGTGAATTAAAATGCTCGTTACCTGTAACTTTTCTTCATGCCCTTTTATAATACACAAAACTAAATACTAGTTAAAATAAATATTGATCTTCATTAAGCACTATATATTTCAGAGCATCTTTGCAGGTTGGTGGTCAGTAGGCAAGAGAGCCAGCAACCTCAGTAATACAGCGTACCACACTAGCAAGGTGGGGAGCTTCACGTATAAGCGGTAGTCAAAGAAATTCATAAACCTTAACATGCCCCCTGCCTTGAAAGGTGTGCCTTTCAAAAGAGGCAAAAACTTAAGTAACATTAGAACTAGAATACATAAAAAATAAAACAAAATACAGTTATTTCAAAAAATAACAGTTTACAAAAATGGCGCAAGCACTATCGTGAGAATACACAAGCGCACAAAACACTAGTCATACACAGTCGATTGGAAGAGGACATATTCTGCTGAAAAGGCGAGGAATAATACCATTGCTGGTCTTGATTAAGGCAACTTTGGAGACGCCATCTTCACCTGGATATAAGGTAGTAATATGGCCAAGTTTCCATCTTAAGGGAAGTAGATTGTCATTCTTAACAAGTACCAAGGCACCGATTTGCAAAGTTGATTGATTTTCACGTCACTTAGTGCGCTGTTGTAGCTCCGAGATATAATCTTTGCTCCAACGTCTCCATAAATGTTGATGTGCTTGCTGTACCTTTTGAAATACTCATAAACGTGGCAGAGCTATATCTGTCAGATCAGGATCTGCAATCGAAACCATCGGCTGACCAATTAGGAAATGTGCTAACGTCATCGGCTGTAAGTCATTAGGGTCAGCGGATAATGAAGTGATTAATCGGAAATTCAGGGTAGCTTCTACTTGGGTGAGTAATGTGTAAAATTCTTCATAGGTAAATAGTGTACCGCCAGTGAATCTTTTAAGGTGATGCTTACAAGATTTAACCTATGTTTCCCATAAGCCACCAAAATGGGGACTGAGCGGGTACAAAGTGCCAATTGATTTTTTCCTTAGTAGAAGCTTCAGTAATCGCATCACTATTGTTTGTCAAAAATTCTACGAGTTCGCGGAACTCAGAGCTAGCTCCAACAAAGTTAGTACCGTTGTCGGAATAGTGGTGCGTGGGTTTACCGAGGCAAGAATTAAAAACGCCGACGGCTTGAAAAATAACAGGTGAGCATTTTTCACAAAAATTACGCCCTCGTTCGGATGAGAGGTTAAATGGAGGTCCCGTGTGTGAGTGTTGTCACGCACGTTAAAGATCCCTACCTTGCCTGGAACGGCAAGGGTTTGGCAAAATTCTAAATTTCCAGGCAACAAAATACTTGCCTCCTGGCCATTGTAGTACCTTATGGTGGAGCATTGGAAATATAAATGCAAGAATTAAAACGCCTTAATGACATTAGGAATGACTCAGTGGAAAAGTCAGTCACAAGTTCAAGGTGAACTGCCTTTACAGTGAAACGAATGAATATGCATAAATATGCTTTAATCGGTTTATAGGTACAACTCTTTAGGTCTTTGATCGTTAGTGGACCAGCATAATCCACTCCGGTAGTACAAAATGGAGAAGACGAATGCACACGAGATGCAGGTAAGTCACCCATTATAGGTTGAGTTGGCTTTGCAACAAGCCGAAAACATTTTAAACAGTTATGCACAACTTGCTTTGCAACGTTTTTGCAAAACGTAATCCAAAATCGTTCACGCAGCACTGAAATTAGCATTTGAGGTTTGGCATACAATAACTTTAAGTCTTCGAGCGATACTATTAATTTAGCTAGGCGATGATGACCGGAGATTAAAATAGGAAATTTTTTATCATAGTTAAATAGAGAATGGCGCAGTCTCCTTCCCACACGAATAAGTCCTGTGGAGTCAAAAAACGGATTGAGATTTAATAAATTGGATTTTGTCTTTAATGAGCTTTTTTGAAAGAGCTGATTTAGCTCCTCAGAAAATGATTCGGTTTGTGATACGAGTATTAAAGTAAGTAAAGAAATTTGAAGTTCTTTCTAGGAAAGAGGTCCAAGTAGTTTACGTTTTGTTTTCGAACAATTATTTATGAAACGTAAGCAATATGCAGTGACTCATTCAAGTCGAGTTAAACTGGAATAGTTATTAAATATGTTGCCATCTAAGATGACAGTAGAAAGACATTGCGCCCTGACATTCAGCTCAGATAAATTGGATACACGAACATCAAGATTTGGCCAGACTGATTCATCCCCTTGTAGCCACTTGGGGGCTTTCCACCAAAACGTGGAGGTTTTTAGTTGTTGAGGAGACACACCTTTCGAGAGGAGGTCTGCTGGATTTGAACTTGTAGGAACGTGTCTCCACAATGCAAGTGAAGTTAAACGTTGGATATCAGCAACATGGTTGCAGACGAAAGTCTTTAAAAGATTAGGACTGGTCTTTAACCATCCCAGAACAATTGTGGAATCCGACCATAGAAAGCATTTGGGAAAGTTTACAATCAAAGCCTTATAAACCTGTTCTACAAGCTTTGAAAGAAGTAGTGTAGCACAGAGCTCGAGTTTTGGTATGGTAATAGGTTTTAATGGAACAACTTTAGATTTAGCACATAGAAGTGAAACTTGAAAATAACCATTTTCATCCTTGGATCGCAAGTACACACAGGCACAGTATCTAAGAAGAGATGCATCACAAAACCCAAGTGAAGTTTTTGCAAAATGCATGTCTAGGAATTTTTACATTGGGAACTATTAAGTCTTGTCTATAAGAAGTATATTTCATTCGAATAGTTTCAGGAACTAGATCGTCCCAAGGGGGTTTTTCTATTAAACGTTTTTCAAGCGATAGAAATCTTCTCTAGGCAACTTGAAAGGAATTGCACAATCACAAAATTGGTTATTAAAGGGGATTGCTACAACGAATTAACCTTCAGGAGTTCTAGTAGTGTTTTGAACAAAATGAGCTGCGGCATTCTCTTCTACGGAAAATATCGTTTCAGTTGAATAATGCTCGAGTTCCCAAAAACGATTAAGTATGTCGGGTTCATTATCGCTTCGTATAAAATTACAATTGGTTGATCCACCTAACCTTGTGTCAGTAGGACCAGAGACAACCCATCCAAAACGTGTCTTTTGGAGGATCAGTAAATTAGGACTTAGTCTAATTTGTCCAATACAAAGAATATCCCAAAACGCTGGTGCACCAAGCAATAGGCCAATGTCACCAGGCCTGTTAAAATGTGAATCTGATAAGCGAATGTTATCAGGTATATGAAATTTGTCTGCATTGACATACATACCAGGTATGGTTCCTGTTATCTGATCAAGAACAAGACAAGAGAGTTTCAAATTGTAGTTTGGGTGAAGAGATTGAAGTTCTACATCACACCTGAGCTTGATTTGAGAAGTAGTTTGACTCAAGCCAGAGACAGTAATATTGGCATCTTGAAGAGGCAAATTCAAAGAAGTACACAGATTCGTTCGAATAATATTAGATTGAGAGTCAGAATCCAGCAGGATTCTGACAGAGTGCACCATGCCAGCAGAATCAAGGATCTGCGCAGAAGTAGTGGGCAAAAGAACTTGAACACTGTTTGAACAGAACGCAGAAATCGATAGATGACCTTCTATAGGAGGTTCCGCGACTAAAATACTACTTGAGGAAAATTGATCGCTCTTTGAAGAACCATGTATATGAAGTAACGTATGATGCCTGAAATTGCAAATCCTGCAAGTGAATCTAGATTTGCACTTTGACAGAAAATGCCCCTTGGCGAGACAGTTGAGACAAACTTTCAACTCATTAGCCTTGGATATGCGTTGCGACGACGACAACTTCAAAAAAGTGTCACACTTTGGAAGATGGTGTGAATCTTTGCACAGTAAGCATGTATTGTTATTAGCTACCAAGGATTTTAAATACAGTTTTGGTGTTACCGTAACGGTCTTTGGAGATTTGGTTTCCAAAGTCTCCAAAATATTAGCAGTATTTTTTAGGAAGTTCTTAAATTCTTCCAGAGTTGGTAACTCATTACCTGAATTATTTTTCAATGTTTCCTAGACACGAGTAGTGGAGGGATCTAATTTCCTTACCGTAAGGTGTATAAGTATTGTTCCTAGTGCTTCTGAAGAAGCAAATGATTTTAATGCAGTCACGTGTTTGAACAGAGCATCTTTAATAGTTCATAATTTTGATGCAGACCCTTTGAAAAGAGGTTCAATGTTTAGAATTGATTCAAAGTGTTTGTGAGTCAGCATACGAGCGCTATTGTAGCAGTCACATATGCTGGCCCAAGCAATTTCGTAATTGGACTCGCGAAACTCTAAAGATTTAATAATTTTTGACGCAGAACCCGTCAATGAGGCGCGCAAGTAATGTAACTTAGCTATATCTGATAAAGACTCCTGGTCATGAACCAAACTCATGTAAATCTCTCTAAATTCCAACTAGCTATCCAGGTCACCATTATATCGCGGAAAGGAGAGCACAGGAAGTTTCAGATTGGTTGAGGATTTATTTGAAACGCGAGATTTTGAGTGTTTTGAAAAAGTGCTTGATTTCCCTTCTAAATTAGAATTTTGAATTAGAAATTTAGCATGTTACATTCCAAATTTGTGAGTGAATTCCCGCCATTATTTTTGAAAATAGACTTGTGCATTTCCGTCATTTCGGACAGTTGCGTTTGCGCAAAAGGAATGCGCAGGCGCGGAGTGATGGCGCAAGTGCGCGGTGTAGAACACGACATTATTTACCAATAAGACGTCGAACGGGACGTTTACCTGTGTCGTTCCTTTGTCTTTTCTTGTTCAGAATGTAGGTTTCCCTTTACCTGTACCGTCTATCGTTGCCTTCACCTTATTCCTTCGTCCTGTCTACAAACAGAAGAAGAGGGAAAACGTTAGATCTGGATTCAACGATGGCATAACGTAACCCATCCCCAAACAACGCCAAACGAGATATATGGAAATCACCATGGCCCCTGCGCAAGGATGACCGCAAAATCGTGATGAGTTCCACATTTTTAAGTGAGTACATTTTATCTTTCTAGGGTGCATCTTGTATCGCTGTAAACATATTTGGTATGTGATACAACTTGACACGAAATTATGCCGTAATATCTTTGTTATGCAATATTGCGAACGTGGATAATATCAGTGTTGCCAACTGCAGAAGTGACTCTGAACACGCGCACGCGGGAGTATAACAAGCAGCAGCTATAATTCTAAAGAAATCGGCTTCGAATTCAAATTGGTAATTTAATTCGTCTTCTAGTTTATCAGTTCTAGTTATTATTTCAGCCTGAACCTCTTCAAATTCACTTAAAGGAGAAGCGATGACGTCCAAGTGTGTTTGTAATTCAATTAAATCAGTATTTGTAATTTAATTTGGATTTAATGCATCGATGAAATTTTTGAAACGTGTCAATTTCGCCTTGATTAGACCTCGTCGAAATGTAGGCGTTGTCATGTTTAAATGTAATTTAAACTTTGTAATATGTGTAAACAAATCCAGTTAATATGCGGAATTCTTACTTTGTATTTAATTTTATGTATTAACTTCCACTAAGAAAGAAATAATGATTGATTGGTAATTTGTATAATAAACAAGCAAATAATCAAAAATTTGTAATTAATAATAATTGCTCAGAAATAACTAAAGTGCATTTAATTTCTAGTACAACAATAACCAAAATTATCTAAAGGTTTGAGAGTCACTGGCATAATACCCTAACTCAAATAGTATAAACTTGTAGCTTTCCTAAGGTTAAATGAACCTGGTTGATGCATAGAGTGAGAAGGTATTTCAAACCCGTTATACTCGCCAGAGAATTCGATATAACGTGTAGTTTAAAATAAAAGCAACCCCTTGCAGTGGATAGTTGTTGCCCAGACGCCGACGAGGCAGCAGCTCACGTATTCCGACCACCGCCTTCGGGCGATCAAAGGTGGGCAGCGGAACGGTGACGTCCTGAGGGAGTTCTCCAGCTATGCGGGGTGCCGAGGAATGGGTACACAAGTGAAGTCGTCGCAGATGCACATCCGTCGGTCCTGTTTAGACGAGCTACCTGACGATGGAGCGGCCTGTGGCGAGTAGCCAGTCCTGTCAGGCGAAAACCACAGGCCAGTGGACCCAGGATCCGGATACTGTGTAGTTGGAGCACAACCAAGGGGAAGATCTGGAAAACTGCTCACTGCATCAAAACAAGAGGATTCCAGGAGCAGGTCTCTTGGAATTCAGACCAACATATTTATTTAAGATCAACCATTACAACTCAGATGAATTCCAACAAGCCAAAAAACTCTCTTAAGTTATAAGGCAATATAACGACGCTGAGAGCGTCGCGTCAAGCTACTGGGGATGTAGTGGATTGACACATTTAATAGCAAGGACGACGAATGTGTTGACCTTCCACTTTTCCAGCCGTAAAATTAAAAATAATTTGTGTGTAACTTGGATTGTTACAGCAATACATAAGTTTGAGAGTTTTTAACACTTGTGGTTAAATTATAAATGCAAGTTTGAACGTTGTTTTCAATCATAACTTGTGTATGAATGAAGTAGAAATCGTTTCGTTGCGTTTAAACTTGTGTTAAATGCAATCGTAACGTTAAAACTAATTTAATAACCAAGTGTATTTTTATAGCGTGGTCCAGTTTAACGGTTGATAACGGAAATTAAATATCCGGCTCGCAGACCATGTTGGGAGCCGTAGGAGCCCTCTTGTAAATGGTAGTAGAAAGTTACGATCGTATTAATCAATACCATAAGTAGTTTTCTTTGACCTTTGATTTTATTAAAGATAGCAATTAAAAATGTAGAACCATAACCAGAGAAATTGTTGTTTTGAATGTGTAATTTTTTTGTACACCGAAAAGGATCCTATTCTAGTAGCATGAAGTCACTGTAACATAAAATAAAACTCATATATTTCTTAAAGAGAACTGAAGTAATTTATGCAATTAATGAAACAATATTCCAAGAATGATTAGAGATTAATATTAAATAGTGAAAACGGAACTGTTTCGGAAGTCTCCGTATAAATAAGTTTGTATAAACAATGTATATATAAATATTTTTTTAAAAAATTAATAGAAAAAATATTAAGTTGTCTCAAAAAATTTTTTTTTCTTTGAAGTCAACAGTAATTATCCTACAGAGGTAAACAGTTTATAAATATGAAACTTTAATACTGAAGATAGGTATTATTAGTGTTAAAGTTAAAAGTTTTTCTTGAAAGCATAATTTTTACTAGTGGATTTACATATAATTTTTTTGTGATACAGTGACTAGGCTGTAACGAAGTCCTAGTTTGAACATGTTTAGGTGTGGTTAAATTTTCAGATAGCCGATATCGTCGTTCCCATTCCAGGTTGCAGAGATTAAAGTAAGTATTTTTGTTTACGTTGCTCGCCGTACATTTTTTATTTCTTTTTCCGAAGATTTCCGTATCTGATCTTCGGATGGTTTCGTATTATAACATTCATTAAGATACGGTGGCGTCCAATAAAATTTCTTTCGTTTTATCGTATACCATCCTACGACCCTAGCTCATAGCTCTTGCCCTAAGCTGAAGAAGCTTAGCTGGCTGGAGGATCTCTTTAGAGGGACCCTTTTTTCTGAAAGCCATTCAACATCCTTTTTACCCTGGGCTTGACCGTCAAACAGGAACCCCTTATGATCTATCGAGGCTCTGCCGCCTATATGGTAGAGCGGACATACTATATTCTTTAAGAAGAATAAGTAGTTAACAAAAATAGGTTAACAATACAAAGAAAAATATCAAGACTTCAAATGTTACTTTAGTTACAAAAATCTAGTTTGAATTTATACCAGAAATGCCAGATCTGCTTTTTTTGTTTACACTTTATAAAACTTTAACTACTTCTCTATTAATTCATTTAAAAATTGTAAGTGAAATCATGCGTAAATGAAACATCAATAAGAACTCTTTAAGTTCACATTATTTTATAAAATTTAATAACTGTAATTGTATTGAACTAATATTGTCAACAAAAATTTACTAAGGTCCTTTTTGATATGCGAAATGGATTTGTCAAAATAGATAGTTACAAAAATATTTTCTGAATCAGCCTGGTATTAAAGATCGCCAAATGTAGACATGATGCAAGAATAATTTAATCTCTTACCTTGGCTCTGCAGGTGTTCTTTACATGTTGTCTTCACAACATGTTTGGGCAGGTGTTTATACATACATTTTCAGAAAACAAGTGACGTCAAATCCACATGTTCCAGCGAACACGAACAGCTGCGTGACCCTTGGACTGGACCATGCTAACTTCCATGCGTTTTTGTTATACGCATGAACTGGACCAACAACATTCCAATACTTTCAAAAGCGTCTTCGGACTTAATTTATAAACCATAACAATTTCTACCTACTTTGTAGAACGTTTCTTTTACATTCCAACTTAGTGCTTTTCCATAACATAACACAAAATCCAACTATACATCGTACGGTCGAAGGACGTTCATATTTTACATTCACAGATGTAAAAGTGGAATTTTATCTTCTATTAAATACAGCCTACTCGCTGCTTTAGTTTTGTAAAACCAGATAATACAAAACGACTTCTTAAAGTTGTTAATTATAATATAAAAATCTAGTTGACGAATTCTACGAAGCGTTGAAAAACATATCTTATCGTACTTTTACGAAATCATTAAAGAATTGTTTTCTGTGTTATTTACACAAATGTCCAAAGAATTATTACATGAGTTTATCTCAGTAATTATCGAAACGAAGTTATTCATTAGAAGTAATTTAAAATCGACTTTTAAACGGAACGTTATAACAAAAATATTGAAGATTATTAAAAATAAAATTACGAAGAGTGTAATTATGAGAAGAGAAATTTATCAAACAAACATCTTCTATAAGTTAAATCATCAAAAGAGCAATTACCAAAAGAAAAGATAAGAGCGCTACAACAAATTATTTAGTTGATCTAATTAATTATTATTTTAATTCTTACCATTGTTAAAATCACAAAGCCTAGTGTTTTAGCGCACTAGGGCTGTACTCCGCACAAAAAGCTAGGCGCAAGTTACACGCCAGAACCTTTAGTGGTTCCATTATTTTCTCTACGAGAGCTCTGACAAAAGTGGGCGCAAATGTGCTATGCACTAAACAGAAAAGGTGTTTGGCCTTGATAATAGTTGTATTAACTTTCTGCGCCTGATGTTAGCAACCAAACTAACATTTCTGTATGGCGGTTAGCACATACAATATCGATACTTGTTTGTTTTAAAAATGGTTCGCATAATTTAATGACTTTACTTTTGAGTTATTAGAACTAAAATTCGTTGATATAGTGTAGCGGTCAAAAAAACTGTTACAACGAGACTGCAGAAATAATTTTGCAATACAGATTAAACACACTAATGAATGTTTCTGAGTATGCGATAGCAAATGTACTTTTAGAGTAACGTTTTGTTTATGCGGAATAGTCATACAAATTGCGCGTGAATAGAAGTTCATTAGTATGACCCCATAAATGTACTTGTAAAAAACACTTTTGTGATGTTATATAATCACACAAACTGCATACGAAAGGACGTTTGTTAGTATGCGATCGCAAACGTACTTATGACGTACTCTTTTATGATGCATTATTCTCACATAAATTACATACAGATAGATGCTAGTTAGTACGCCCCTATATGTTTGTGTAGATCACTTTTTCGTGACGAGCTATAATTACACAAATTGCACGGAATTGGACGTTCCTTAGTTCGCGGCCTTAAGCGTTCTTGTAAATTACTTATTTATGACATGGTATAACTTCACAAATTGCATGTAAATAAATATTTGTTAGTAAGCCACCGAAAATGCTTTTGTGATGCGGCTTAATTACAGAAATTGCATGGAAATGGATGTTTCTTAGCATGCGACCTCAAATGTACTTGTACATTATTTTTTCTTTGAAGTGGTATAATCATACAAATTGTGGGCGAAGAGGCGTTCGTTAGTATGGGACTGAAATTGAATTTGTAAGCAACTTTTTCGCGATGTAGTATAACTACACAAACTGCAAGCGAATGGACGTTCGTTAGTATGGAACCAAAATGTGTTTGTAAATTACTTTTATGTGAAGTGGTGTAATTACACAAATTGCATGCGAACGGGCGTTCCTTAGTAGCGACCGAGAATGTCTTTGTAAATGGCTTTTTTGTGAGGTGATATAATCATAAATTAAACAAGAACAGACGCTAGTTAGTATGCGCCAGAAAGTGTCTTTGTAAGTAACCTTTTCGCGATGCGGTATAATTACACAAATTGCACGTAAACAGACGTTCCTTAATATGCGACCTCAAATGTACTTTTAAATTATTTTTATGTAAAGTGGTATAATCACACAAATTGCATGCGAATGGGCGTTCGTTAGTATGCGACTGAAAATGAATTCGTAAGAGACTTTTTTGTGATGCGGTATAATTACATAAATTGCATGCAAACGGACGTTCCTTAGTATGTAACCTCAAATGTATTTGTAAATTACTTTTTTGAGAAGTGGTATAATCACAAAAATTGCAAGCGAACGGGCGTTCGTTAGTATGCGACTGAAAGTGAATTTGTAAGTGACTTTTTCGCAATGCGGTATAATTACACAAATTGCATGCAAATGGACGTTCGTTAGTATGCGATCGAAAATGTATTTGTAAATTACTTTTATATGAAGCGGTATAATCACACAAATTGCATGCGAATGGGCGTTCGTTGGTATGCGATTGAAAATGAATTCTTAAGTGACATTTTCGCGATGCGGTATAATCACACAAACTGCAAGCGAATGGACGTTCGTTAGTATGCGACCGAAAATGTCTTTGTAAATGGCTCTTTTGTGAGGCGATATAATCACACAAATTACATGCGAACGGACGTTCGATAGTATGCGACCGAAGGTGTCTTTGTAAGTAAATTTTTCGCGATGCGGTATAATTACACACATTGCATGCAAATGGACGTTCGTTAGTATGCAACCGAAAATGTTCTTGCATACGACTTTTTCGCCATTCGGTATAATTACACAAATTGCATGCAAATGGACGTTCGTTAGTATGTAACCTCAAATGTACTTGTAAATTACTTCTATATGAAGTGGTATAATTACACAAACTGCATGCAAATGGACGTTCGTTAGTATGCGACCGAAAATGTTCTTGTATAAGATTTTTTCGCGATGCGGTATAATTACACAAATTGCATGCAAATGGACGTTCATTAGTATGCGACCTCAAATGTTTTTGTAAATTACTTTTATGTAATGTGGAATAACCACACAAGTTGCAAATGCTTCGACGTTCATTAGTATGCGACCGAAAATGAGTTTTTAAATGACTCTTTCGTGATGCGGTATAATCACACACATTGCATGCAAACGGACGCTCGTTAGTATGCGACCGAAAATGTTTTTGTAGATAACTTTTTTGTGATGTGGTATAATCGCACAAACTGCATGCGAATTGACGCTCGTTTGTGTGTGGCTGCATCAGGTGCCGTATTCTTAGACAATTGTCAAGTTTTATTACCTAAATATCAATTATTAATACAAATTTCAGTTACTTCAAATTATGTTTCATAGCAATCCTGGGGCGCGTTCATAAATAATACTCACTCATGCGAGTGTTATACCGAGGCGCCGTTAAACAACATTTTACGCTCTAATTATGTATTCTAAAACGTTAATAAATTGATCGGAAGGCGCACTCAGAGCGCACCTTATATTTAACCCGGTCTAAAGCTCGTATAAATCCCGTCCGACATGCGCAATGCAGCATTTACTTTTATTTGATAATTTTTCGATTAAGATAACGTGTTTACCAAAGTGGTTTTACTAATCTAAAATTATTAGAAAAATGGAACTTGATAATAACATCAACGATGTTTTGGATCAAGTAAATTACAAAGTTGTGAAAATTGATGGTACAGCGGTAATTATTAACCAAATATCCCAGGTAGCAAAATTACGTTTTTGAATGTTCCTTTCTGCTCATACCAGACGTCATTCAATGACGCTATAATAACGTCATTTAATGATGACATAAGAACGTCATATTGAGACGTTAAAATAACGTCACCTTATGACGTCAAGACAACGACACGTTGTGACGTCAAATTACGACGCCAAAAAACCGCTTTCCATGATATATATTTATTAATGGAATTTCAATACTTCCCAATATTTGGGGACTTTGAAATTTCATTATAACAGCACGGTAACCACTTCCAGGTTTCCAAATGCGCTCTGTGACGTCAAAATTAACCGGTTGTAGGGGCGATGGATATTGTTTTTACAAGTTTTAACCTGCGTCTTGAGATTTACTCAGATTTTAAAATGGAAGGTCGAAAAGTTTCACTAATTATTAAATGTAATGTTTTTATTATATGCTACTTTGAAGTTATCTGATTACATCGAAGTTTGATTAATTATTTACTGTTAGTGGGTTGTGTTTTAAGACAGTAATTGAATTAACCACAAAGTTGTTATGTATATTTTTGTTTGTAAATTTAATGCCACGATGTGTTTAATTTTTAAAAACGCGTTTTATCCGGTGCAATCATAATGGATAATTCTTAACTTTTGCTTACTAGATTGAATATATTTTATTAACATGCATTTATATAAAGATTTAGCGCCTGAATCTGGGTTTGTATTGTTCCTGTAGAATTTTGGTATGTATTTGTTACAAACATTTTATAAATTGTTTTCAATGTTCTAATGATTTGTTATGATTATGTAAATGTTTATTTCAGTTTTAGCTGTGCGTTTATAACTGCAAAATTCATGTCTCGTTTTTAAACGTCATAAGTTGGTTTGAAGGATCTGAAGTGTATTATAACCTACAATTCTATCGTTAACTAATATTGAGATTTATTGTTCTTGTTATGATGTGATTATAGCGAACCTCTGTTATGACCCCGTATTAACGCGTTTGCTTTATGACTATATAGGAGGGTCGATTTAATTTGTACCCTTTGTTTGGTACTATCATTGGCATACGTTCATGTTTATTTATAAATATTTGTTTTGCCAATGTATTTGTAGTAATGTTTATGCAACGATAGAATGTAGGTTAGCCATTGTGAGCCATATTGCCAAACGGGCTGGAAACTGTTAATTGTATGTACGATACACGTGTATGTTTGAGCCTTTGTTGAATTTACTAACATTTTATGGCCGTGCGGGGTGGAACATTTGTAGTCAAGGTCCGTATCTTCCCGGTGTTCTTTCTCTTCAACTTTAGACAGATAGTAATGACTCAGCCGTCTCTTTTACTTTCTAGAAAAGATTAGCTAGACTACACTAACATTTCTTCAGTCTCATATGTATAATGTCTGAGTAACAGTTGACATCCCGTAATATTAAAAATGCACAGGGTGCTTGTTCGCCGCCCCATTCTTGGAGATGTGTATTTATGCAGTCAAAAGCGCAGTGTTGTTGAGGATTTATCTGCCGATACTCTTTCCTCAGCACTGTTTGCTCTTGTAATTCATGTATAATTGATGGTAACCTAATTTTGAGGTTATTATATAATAGTTAAAGTAGGGTCGTTACCTATTGTAGTTTTATTTCAAACCTTCCCCCCTTAATGCCATCTCAGTGTGTATATTTGGGTTACGCTTCGATCACACAACGTAGGTATTACTAGCCACAGCCACTAGACGACTCAATCACAGCCAGGTATTGTCAAGAGAGGACATTACAGTATTTAAATTAAATTAAAATTACCAACCATTTTGAATTAAAATTTCAACTAGGGGTGCCCGTCTATTCTCAGACACCCATACAAAAAACTTTTAACGCGAGATACCAGTCGCTTGCGGCCAATTTTATTCCCATGTTGTTTAAATTAAGGTTTAATAATTTCATTATATATATATATATATATATATATATATATATATATATATATTAAACCTTAAATTAGAGGTTAAATAGGTCCAGGCAATAAAATTTTAGCAACCGTATATATAGAAACAGGAGCAAATTATTTACGCGCCAAATTAATTAATTTATATAGTGAAAACGGACGGGTATTAAGGTATTTTTCTGTTTAAATTGGAATGGTAAAATTGCTTAAGGAAGGAGCTTTTGAGTACATAAAAGCTCAAGGATACGCATAAGTAATTATAACAAATTTTAATCAAACGCATGGAAGCAAAAAGGGAGCTTGCATGCATAAGAAAATCAATAACTTCGAACGCAAATGTATTTTATTTTAAAAGCAAACGGTCGTTTATACAAATACTAAGAAGGGAAGAAACCAATAATTGTTATTTTATAAACGATCGGTTGTTTCAAAAAACACCCTGTTGTTAAATGTCACGTTCAGGGAACTTAAATAAACGTTAAGATAGAATTCCTATGAAGTTTGTTGCAACGATCGATTTGACCAACTGCTTTAAATATCAAATACCTTGAGGAGTGAGTGGAATAAACGATCGATAATATAAAACAGACAGAGAAACGTATAAATAAAGCGTTGGATAGAAGTCACGTCGAAATACACGGGTAAAAGTGAAGGACGACTACAATATCGATTTTCTGTAACTTAAGAGGGGTTCTAAAGGAGATAACAAATATGCGTAGAACGGAGATGGATAGCTGATAGGTGGAGTACTGTGACGAAGGAAAATTCTATCAATGGTTGATGGCCAGCAGCTTTCAAGAAGAGCGCGTTCGTTACGGTGGTAAACAAAATTCTATGTAACAGAACGACTAAAGTGGGATTTTTGGAGAAGTCAGTGTTCGTTACGTTAAAAATTTTCGGAAGTAGCTTCGAAAATAAACTTTTCAAGTGAAACAGGTTCCACTGGGGGAGTTTGGAAATGATATAAATAAACGAACAAAGATATTAAAGCTCTCTTTCTTTTCTATTTAGATCTGAATACGGGTTTAGATCTACAACATAATAGTAGTGAATACTCTTACCGTTATCAATTATTGTGTGTTTAGTAAAGTTGCATTAATATATCCTGTTTAAAAATTATGAAAGCTGTAGTAGCGTACCGCATGTTATAAAAATGATATTGCACGAGTTGGTGCTTGTTTGGATAAAAGATTCCGTTACTACAACAAAGCTATTAAATAAAGGAATGATATTTGGGGTAAGCGAAACTGAAAACGTAATTTGTATGCATGAAATATTTGGTATGAAATGTTACTTTTGAGACGAAGCTAATATCTGGGGAGAAGAACAGTTGTGGTAGTAGAGGTTTGGATGGTGGGGATTTGTGGATCCAGGCATCAGCGTAGTAGATGGACACAACGACGAGGGTTTCTGGTAACCATCTTCAGCGGTGACGAGGAACGAAGGTGACTCCAGGTAACGAACTTTAAATTTCTGTTTCTGTATAAACATCTGTGTTGATATTTTGGTGTTTGTGTGTTTGACTTATTGGTGGCGTATTTTGAACCATAAAACTTGTTCAAAAGAGTACACGTTCAGGACAATTAATTTTGATTATTACAAAAGGGTTTATTGATGATATAAAGGTTTATTCATGCTATAAATTGTTGTTGTAAGGAGTAAACGGGTCTTTAAATTTGTTTTTCAATAAAATGCAAGGTTAAAAAGCATTTACAAAAACTGGGTTATACTGAACTCACAATAGACCAGAATAGAGTCAAACTAAGGTTGTATGTGGGGCCCATCTACTAGGATCATGTAGAATTTGCTAAAATATATTAAAAACCAATGACTTTAAAGCAGTTAATAATTGAGCTGGTAAAAATTGTACCAAACCGTTTGTACCCAAGTGTAAATATTCTATCTGTTAATATATGTAAATAAAAGATTGTATGGTTGTTGTATTATTTTGGTAATTTCATTTGACGGTGTGAGTGTGTGAGAGGTATGTACTTAAAATGATAGGTATTCAAGAAGAAGTCGATGGCTGAGCTAGCCAAGTTGAGCAGAAAAATACGAAGGCGTCCAAAAATAAAAGGGTAAGAAATTTATTTTTTTTTTTTGAAAATTTTATGTTGGCCCAGGAGGGGCACAAATTTTAAAAGAGTACCACGGCAATATATATATATATATATATATATATATATATATATAATAAGTAGTTTTTTTTTACACAAGGTAAGTTGATAAATACTAACGTATTGAAATTAATAAGATGAAATAATAACTTAGACTTTTTAAGTAAAGCCCAAATGATCATTTCAAATCGAGCTAGTAATTGAAAGAAGGAAAATATAAGGCCTTGGACAGGATTTGAACCTGCATCTCAGTTTTGTCGGAACTGTGCGTTTACCAATTACGCTATCGAGGCCGATGGCTATAATTGGAAAATTTACAAATCTAAATCGTGTACAAGTACCATATATAAACCTAACTTTCAATTACGTTTAGCATTTTTGTCAATCATATCTGAAATTGTCAAGTTTTTGACTTATATATATATATATATATTGCCGTGTTATGTGCCTTTTGGTCACAGGAACTGGTACTTTCTACAGATCATTCGAGCCTCACAGATTGGGCGTCATAAAATTGCCGTGGAACCTTTATAAAGCCCCGCCAGCATAAAAAAAAACGTTCAAGCCCCGGTACTTGCCAGTTACACAAAAAATCAATTTACAAATCTAAAAATTCACAAAATTTTCCTTACCCGCTTTCTGCTCTATCAAATTAATTTCTTCCGCCGCTTCCCTGGCTAGCTCAGCTGTGCTTCTTCTCATATGCCTAAATTTACTCTCATTCTATTTACCGTTCACACACCGTTTAAATAAAATCACAAAATAATACAACAATCATACAATATTTATTAACCACTATTTACAAATAATAATATTTATAGTTATTTACAGTTCGGTGCTCAAGTTACACCTCAATAAATGCTAATTTTGTCAAGTCCTTGTTTTTAAAATGAAATTTCTAACACATTTACAGCAACAGGAGTAAATGGGCCCCAAATAATACCTTACCTTGGTTTATTACTACACTGGAATATGGTGAGCTCATAATAACCCAGTTTATAAATGTATGCTTTCCACTTGGCATACTATTACTACAAACTTCAAAAGAAAACCCATGTACTCTTAACAATTGAATTTAAATTCATCAAGCAATTCAAATAAGCTTTACGTACACCTTTTGTTTTATATTCAAATTACCATATTAATAGTCAGTTATACGTATCCTTTTCAATACGTAAAATAACGAAATATACCATCAAAGTTCACTCTCACACATCACAAAATTTTCAACAGTTTATAAAAAAACAGCAAATTCTAATGCGTTACCTGGAAAAACTTGAAGATTCCATCTCCGTTAACGATGTATTATGTTCCTGAACCCCTCGTCCAATTGGTATTGCGTGCGGCTCCACAAGATGTTTTAAAGGTGACCACAATCTAAGTTGCACTTCCTGTTACCCATCCGATATCAATTTTAATATCCAAATCCATGTTTATTACACTTGTTTATTATCGCATTTTTAATTTACGAGCTTGTTAAAGTATTCGTTGGACCTCAATTAAATTTAAATAAACTCGACACTAACCGCGTCTCAAACTATAAGGTCACAACCAATTTAATACTGAACTTTACACATTTTAATACTTACAAGCCCCGTCAGATGATTTTTGTATGTCGTTATGCGATGCAAGATTAAAGAGTAAAAGAGACCCTCTATTAGTTTCGTTTCCGTATTTATATCATCTAGCTAGGCCCCTTTGACCACACTTTGCCCGAAATACCTAATTGTAAAATAATATTTCTCCAAATTTTGTCTAACCGTTTTACGCTTCTAGAAATATTCTCGCGTGCTCGTCTATTCTCAAACTAACTATTTCGACCAATCATACATTTCAGTGACGTCTTAAAACCCCGCCTGTGATATTTCTATTCCCGTCTTATGCATATTTGATGTCGCATTCTAACCTTGCTTGAGTGGTAGAAAATTGATATAGCTGCCCGCGTCCACGTGGATAAATACGTGCTTTGCGACAGTCGGTTAAACAATATTCCTTGAAACTTGTCTTGTTATGCTCCAAAATACATAGAAGTCGACTTTTCAAAACATGCAGGTGTTCAATTAACGAACGTTTAAAATAACAATTCTTGGAGTTTCTTTTCATGGTATTTCAATCCAACCAATATATTTGTTTGTTACCACGAAAGCTATTCGCCTTGGATTTATTGATTTTACATGCTCTTATGCAATCTCTGACGTTATAACCCTTTAAATTAAATTACATTAAATTAATTACTAATTTCTATTGGCTTATAAACCTGATTTTCTTTGCGAATCTATTACCTTCTAATCCCTAATTATAAAATTGTCAATACTTGCTAATTTAAATTAAATAAATGAAATTAATTTTGCGCGTATATTATGCTCCTTCTTCTATACAGGGTGTTTGAAATTGCATTGTTGACCAAGAAATTTAACCCTTTAAAACCACTACAATATATATATATATATATATATATATATATATTACTGTGTAGGTTAAACAAAGGTCAACGTGTGTAAATAGTCCAAGAAGGTATTTGTATAACAACCCTGTAGATAGAAAATAATTATTTATTTATGACACTTCAAATTAATCATTTGCATCTTTAGTATAAGACAAGACAGACGATTACATACAGAAATTTTTAGTGTTAAAAGACATATTTTTATGTAGTAATAATTTGTATACATTAATTTAATGCAAAGACAAGTAGCAAAGATGACAAAGTTAACTATTGGATACAACCATGTATAATACTAAAGCTTCGCGGTAGATAAAAATCAATAATTTGTATACGTTAATGTAAGACAAGGTTGACTATTGCAGGCAAACATGTGTATTATTAACGCTTGACTGCAAAGAGAATAGAGACGCGGGCACTATGGGCGTATTTTGGAGGTTGTTAGAGTAAATGGAGAGGAATGATTTTCTGGGTACTCTTCGACGGTTGCAACTGGTAGATAGTTTTCGTGGTAAAATCGTGATGGAACGGGATAAATTCTGAGTTTTAAAAGTTCGTTGTGTTTTGAGTGCAGGAATTTGGAGAATTGTCTATGGCGGGTGCGATAGTTTAGCGAAGACAGTGGAAATACGTGACTAGAGAAAGGGTTTGAAGATTATAAAAGCTCTTGCCAGGGGTAGAAGAGATCTCTTAATTTTCTGATTTGCTTCGAGTACACTAAGTAGCATCGAAAAGACATCTTAATTTAAAATTAAAAACCGCGGCATAGTGCAGTCCGCCGTATATTTTTATAAGTGTTATAAATGCACGAGTTGGTGCTAACAAGTTAAATGGCCTGAAAATAAACTATTATAAATAATTGTACGAGTAAAAATAGGATGCTACTGCGGTAAGCGAACCAAGTATTTCTTGAACGAGAGTGCTAGTGGCACGTTAAATTGAGACGGAGGCACAATTTGGATTTGGACGGATGGTAGTATTATTTGAGTGGGTAAAAACAGGAATAATAATTTTTGATGTAAAGAGTAAACGTTTTACCCACTCAAATAATAATAGAAAATTGTCCTTTATATACCGTAATCAAATTAATTTTTAGTTCATAAAATTTTCACCACATAATTTTACTCACACATAGTTTATAACACAATACCAGCACCACAGTTCAACAATAAAACAAAATTCGTTACCTGGTGTGTTCTTGGGACGCACCACCTCCCTAGATGACCTCCACCAAACTCACGTTCTTGGATTTCCCCCAATTTCTAACTCCTAGGTGGACAGCAACTCCATCTCAACTCGTTCATCCAGCTCCCCCAGTCATTAGTGGATGCTTTCCATACTACCATCCGTCCAAATACAAATTTTGCCTCCGTCTCAATTTAACGTGCCACCAACATTCTCGTTCAAGAAATACTTGATTCGCTTACCTCAGTAGCAGTAATTTGACCATGCAATATTTTATGCATATCAAGTAAAAAGGTTTATACTGAGCTCACCATAGCCCAAGAGAAGGTAAATGTAGGGTTGCACGATTGGCCCATCTACTTTGAAATAAAAATGTTGAAGTGTAATAACCCACAAACAATTTAGATTGAAGAAAAGTGTGAAATGTTTTATTGTAAATATAAAGTGTAAATATTGAGATTGTCTGAATTATCATTTGTCATATGAATAAAAGGGAGCCGAGGAAGATCAGCTTGGGAAAGCAGTAAGAAGCCATTTGGTGGAGTTGGTTTGGAGTCCAGACAGGTTTGAAGAATTTGTGGGGCACGAATTAGTTAGTTATTACCTCACAGAAATTATGTCACCCAACATTGGGGCACGATAAATAGGCCTTCCTTTCAGGAATTTAATCACAGAAGTAATGGTGACCAACGTGACTCGATAAATAGGGCTTCCTTTCAGGAGTTTAATCATATACTTCACCACACTTCGAAAGGAAACGCCTTTAATAACATTTCAGTCTTTTCACGATTATGTCAAAATAACGTCACAAAGTGACTTATATCTGATCTACAGTTCAAATGATTAATTTCAAATAATCTGAAACAAAAAGACATTACAACTTCTAAATATTTGTTGGGGTATGGATGATATAACTAACATTTTTCCATTATTGGAGATTGCAACCACATAATAAAAAAAGAAATTTTTATTTAACTTATACAATAGTAATATGTCACTATTTTAAGAAATTAGTTTATTATTATAATATACATTTTGTTCTTTACTGTTTGTTTAATTATAACACATCTAAGTCAATTGTATAAAGAATGCTGTATTTAATTACAGTGGGTTCTCATTTATGTGTTTTACTTTGAGGTTACTACCTTGTTTAGAGGAATCTTGTTTAAAAAGAGAAACTTTTATAAAATACTTTTATTTACAAACTGTTGAATATTTACAGTTAAGAAGAATCACACTAAATATTTTTTACAACTTGAAATCTAACTATTTATAAATGAAAAAGTATTTATTAATTCCAGTTCTTGAAGTATCTGCTGCTCCCTTGCAGCCAGTTTCTCTCTTTTTTACTTTATTATTTTTAGTTCCAAATCTAGACGACGCAATAGCTTCTCGCCACGCTTTTTAAATGCATTAAGGGACTCTACTGTGTCCTCTTCATAGGATTTGTCGCCCTCACGGCAAACAGTCATACCAGGTCCAGAACATAACTTTTTCATAGCCAACATGTTTTTGCCAGATCTGTGAGCATAACATAAAAGATTATTGTATGTTTACCTTTTCTTTTTAATACTACCTGATGTTTCTGAGAGGATCAGAATGTGCCAACGATCCAACGATAACCTCAGAATTTCCAGAATGGTTTTTTTTATCCCAATCTAATGTAAATTAAAAATTAGTAGTGCTTGCATAAATATAAATATATTCTAACGTACATCTAATTTCGAGTAGAGGAACTAGTTGCGGTGGAACAATAGGAGCGGCAGACTTAGACATTTTATTGCTCCTAAAACGCTCAAATCTATCAATATTAAAACGACATGTATAAATGTGAAAAAGCACTTACCGTGATATATCTATTACATCACCATCAAAAATAGCAGCAGTGTCAAGTTGAGGTGAAGAACCAAAAACTTCTTTAATCAAGTCTTCGTCAGAATGAAATATAAATTGTTCTAGAACTTTCACACTATCGTTGGTACTGCTACCATTTTTGATTCTTACATTTACGCGTGATTCTTACAACACCGCAAACCCGGTATAAGAGACACCAAAGACAGTTGGTAACGCTAATCCATGATGAGGAAATTAGCGCGCCCATCTGTCAATGACGTCACACAATATGCAAATTATTACACGTAAATGACGAAATATGCAAATTCATAAAAAGTATTATAAAAAATCCCACACACGGGGAACTTACGTGAATATATAAGCGTCTCACAGAATTGCTTCCTTCAGGGTTGCTTGTGGCCCCCTTCCAGATTATTTAAAGATGGTTTGCATGGCGTCCTTCGGGATTGCTCCAGCTAGCGACTGCGGGGCGTGGGCTGCTATCGGGCCAGGTTGCTTCCAGATTATTTTCTTTTCTATATGTAGCGGAACGATAAGGAACGGGTTTACAAGGATCGATAATCAAAAAAGGCAAAGAAAATCTACATAATGAAAAATAAAGATACGATACCAAACCACTCTTCTTGATGTTCAAAGGCAAAGTCCTGTTTCCAGCGTCTTTCGGAAACCCCCCACTTTTCTTCTCCCACTCGCGTCGGCACGAAGTCTCGCGCAAGCACTTCTCACGTGACGGAAATACACGCGCCAAGTCTTTCAAATTTATGGCGCGAAACTCCCGCATATCAAACTAAACTAAAAAATTTTTGGCACGCAACATGATCAATGATAAGTTACTCATTTTTAAAGTTGCTAGTAACTAATAATTATGCAAGAGATCTGATCGAATACATAAAGTATTTATATTAAATAAGAAACGGGTCTGTTAGAAAAAAATTACAAATTTACATCGTTTTCTGATAAAAAATTGCAAATGAGAATTTTATATATTCAGCTATGTAATTTATTCTAATGAATAAAAAACAGTATGTAAGCAAAAATAATGATGCTCTCAGCATGGACTGAAACTTGCTTATCAATCATAAGTTTTATAACATTTTGTATACATTTTTTTGTATATATAAGAATAAAATCTTTTACAGATATCTTCTACAGATATTAAGTAATTTAGCCAGTGATTGTAAAGAACAACCATCATGCATTCTGAAACGGTAGCCGAAGTTAGTAGTAATATTTTAAAGTTAACAGTGAAGTGTATGAATCTAATTAAATCGGTTGATAAAATTATTAGGCACATCATCATTATTAAGACAAACATAAGTTTATTAAAACTTGCAATTAAGAACAAGGTATACGAAGACAATCGCCAGGAAAATTCTAGTAGACTGGAGTCTAATTTGGCACATATTAAATGTTACCTTGTACGATTGAAACACTTGAAACGCTCTTTGGAATATCAAGGTAAAGGTATTGATGCAACGCTTTCTAGAAGTCATAGGCAAAGGCGTTTGGTTTGGCATGATGTAGAATCCTCTTTTGGAAGTCGAATAATTACGGGACTTATCAATTTAAGTTATAAAGATCTTCTAGTGTTCTTAGACAAGGCGTTTGCTAGTTTTAAACGCAAGATTGTTGCTTGCTTAAAAAAGTCAATGTTGAAAGTTAATGTAATATTCACCGCTAACTTTGTTAAGCCTACAACTGGCGAAATGGATTTGAAAACGTTTCCTACTGCAAATCGTCACATCGATATAAACACCAATCTCAAGCAGTGGTATAGGGAGAACGTACTGGACAAGATATCGAAACGATTGGAAGAATTTAGCGAAAAGGATTCAGGTTGGGCAATCCAAGAAGTTTTACACTTGAAGGTAAATATAAACAATCATGATCCGCTTAAAGGAAGGTGTTTAACGTTTGTTCCGGTTCCGGACTTTATAGCAAAAAAACGAGTTGTAGTAAATGTAATAAATAACGACCAACATTGCTTTTTTTGGGCCTTGGTTTCCGCTTTACATCCCGCTAAACAAAATCTTCATAGAATATCTAGCTATCCACATTTTGATTCAGTATTACGCTACTATTCCATTCAGTATTCAATTGCATTAAGAGACATAAAAAAAATTGAGAAGCTCAACAATCTCGCAATTAACCTATATTGTATAGAAAATACTAAAATAGTCCCATTTTGTTTAAATGAAAATTTAGGAAAAATAGAACCTATTAATCTGTTAATTTTAAATAACGATTCCTTACAATATTCTCGTCCGACAAATGCTAATGAGAATCACTTTCATTTTACTTGGATTAAGGATATGTCAAAATTGTTTGCAAAACAGTTGTCTTCACATCACCATAGAAAATTTTTTTGTTATAGATGTTTAAATAATTTTAGTACAGCAACATTACTTAAGCGTCATTCGAATTATTGCGAAAAACAGAATACTTGCTCAATAAGATTACCCGAAGAATCCGAAAAGTATCTAACATTTAAACATTTCCACTATCAAGAAAAAGTATCATTTGTAGTTTATGCAGATCTCGAATGTATATTAGAACCATGCAATAAGTCGGAGGTAATATTAAACACAGTCCGTTACCAAAGGCATATACCCTTTAGTGTAGCGTACTATTTGAAATGCTCGTATGATAATAAATATTCCAAATTTCAATTGTATCGCGGAAAGGATTGTATAGAATATTTTGTTGCTCAATTGAAACTGATTTCAGAAACGACTAATAAAATCTTCAGTAACCCAAAACCTATGAATCATTTAACAGAAGAACAAAAGTCAGCATTTAAATTTGCCCTTCACTGTCACATTTGCAATAAACCTTTTAGTATAGATGATATTAGAGTTCGCAATCACTGCCACTTTACAGGTGAATTTCGAGGAGCGGCTCATCAAGATTGCAACATCAATTATCATAATTCTTATATGATACCGGTAGTTTTTCATAACTTATCAGGCTACGATTCGCATTTCATTATTAAAAAAATCGCGTTAGGGTTTTCAGGTTCGTTAAGCATGCTACCAATAAATAAGGAAAAATACATATCTTTTACAAAATATGTAAAAGATACGAAAGTTAGTTTTAGATTTATCAATTCATTGAGGTTTATGGCATCTAGCATCGAAAAATTAGCTTCCTACTTAGATGATAATAAAAAATCCATCACCAGGGAAAATTGTAACACTGATAATGAGTTTCAGTTACTTACGCGAGTTAAGGTTCGTGGCTTCGAGCGGTCCTTTTTAAAAAGACTCTTTGGTCCTTAACACATTTATTTGTTTTACAGATTTGAACAATTACAATCTTGAATTAATTTATTCTAAGTCGAAATTATTAATTAGTTGTACAGTGAGTTATCTACGAACTGCAATGCAAAAGCTGAACGTTTGATGAACTGACTGGGAGCGGAGCTCCCGGCCTTTTTATAATCTCCCTACCTCTTTACAATTCTGTGGGAACTTGCGGACCTATGTCCGCTTACCCTTGACTCTATTCATAATACTTAGTTGCTATCTTAAAAGCTATTCATAATTACAATGTTGCAGGCTTATTCTGCGTAATCTCGGTACGTGACATCCTACGACCGTCTGTGACCTGACATCTGCAGTGTCACTTATCCTTGTGCTACTTTGTAGCGTTTCTACTCGTGGGAACTGAAATCATCATAATAAATTGTTGCAATTTGTCTTTTATGACATTGTTGTACTGTCCTAACATTTCCTAATATTTCCTAATATCTTTATTAGTTTTATATGTATAATAGATGGGGGATCCCATAACTCCTCCCAACGTACATTAAAAATTAAGGGTTTTTACCTTGTCTTGATTTTTAATTAAATTCGTTTTTGTTTAATCTCATTTAAAATTCATATTTTCTAGGGGTACATTTGTTTGTTTGGGTTTCTTAAATCTAAAACTGTTTTCTTTATTATTCTTAAGTCTAATACATATTTTGTACGTTACATAAATGATCAATAAAATAGTCAATAAAATCAATATAATTGTCTATACACTAATATTATCGTAGTGCACTTTGGGCGTCTTGATCTCG
Organism: Platerodrilus igneus; assembly: GCA_036346225.1. Classification (NCBI taxonomy): domain Eukaryota; kingdom Metazoa; phylum Arthropoda; class Insecta; order Coleoptera; family Lycidae; genus Platerodrilus; species Platerodrilus igneus. Next base: position 2,899,981 of record JARFIW010001436.1, on the reverse strand, counting down.
TTCAGTTTTTCTTTATATTCTTCCATGAGTTTCATGGCGTGGTTTAGGTTGTCTAATTCCAGGTGTTCCAATTGCATTGGTTTTTGAAGGGTTTCATCATCTTCTTCTTGGGTAATCTTGATTTGCAGATCGGGTAGATTTGCTAATTTCTTGCTTTGTACTGGATCTTGGTAAACTCTAATTATTTCGTTTTTTAATTTTAAATAACAATTTTCCTTAAGAGTGATTAATTTACTTCCGGTTAATGCTAAATTACTTTCATCTTGGTTGCAATATATTGTTGCGATTACTTCGGTGGGAAAAATGGCTATCCATTTATTTTCTGTTACTTTCTGAATTTTCATATTGTTGATTAATACAGGTTTGGCTTCACAATTTTCATAGTGATTGGTAAATTTTAGTAGTTGTACTTCGCAAGGGCTGTCTTCTTGAATTGTTGTTGTTGTCAATGATTGGCATAAGTATTGACTGGGTGTGACTTCATTACATTTGTCGTTCGTATAACCATATCTTTGTTCATTTAGGGATAGGAATTTGGTTTTTGGAATAATAACTTGGTATGTGCTAGTCATTTTCATTGGAAAAGCAAATAAGTGATAATAATTGTAACTGTTAATCTCTACTATCGGTATTTCTATTAAAAATGTTATATCGTTATTTTTTACATAGCCTTTAACTATGGCTATTTTTTCAAATATTAAAATGTTTGATTCTATTACATCGAAAGGTAATTTACTGTTAGTTATAAAAGATTTTATTCTCAATAATTCTTTTAATAAATCTATTGGTTCTATGATACTTGAATGTAGGGTATTTAATTTTGCAAAGGTTACTGCGTTTTCTAATGTTGCTTAGGATTTGTTGAATTAAAGTTAGGGTGGATTAAATCTCGCATGCCTAACATGGTAGTTCGCATGTTATTTTCTAAGGTTTCTATTCGATTGGCTATACTATCTTGATTTCTAACTAATTTTCTTAGGGTTTCATTAAATTTGATGATCGTTGATTGTGTTAACGATATTTGATTACTAATTATGGTTTTAATGTCGTTTTGATTTTCTATTAATTGTTGTATCGCGTTGTCATAGCGTTCTGCGTCTTGGTTATCTAAATTTCCGGTAATTGCTTTGATTAAGTTTCCTAATCCGTTGATTAGTCATCTTTTTCTTCTCGTCATTTGTTCTGTAGGTATTAATCGATTAAATTTGTCTTCTATGTTTTTCAAAATACTTTCTGTTATACTGTCGTAGTTTATCATTTCGATTGCGTATTCTTTTCCGAATTTTGTTGTGTCCATTGACTGTTTTAGTCGAAAATAATTATTTTTGATTATTTGAAATTCTTGTTTTAGCTCGGTTAAATCGAATTTTTGTGCAAAGGTCCAATAATCTATAGTGTTTTGCATACTGCCTAATTTTATTGGTAGTATACCGGGGTTATTCTTTATGTCTTCAATTATAATTTCTGTGTCCGTTCTACCTGGGTGGAGGTTGACAGTAAGGGTGACGATTGTCCATCTGAAAGTACAGGGTGTCTTAAATTTTTGAGGTGAACATATTTTGTAATCTTGCCGTCGTCTATCGCGGCTACGTTTTTGTCGGATATTCGTTTGACTTTAAAGGGTCCTAAGTTTCTCGGTGTCGTTTTGTGTCTTTTACTTTGGTAATTTTTCTCGAATACGGTTTGTCCTATGGAAAATTTGTTTATGTCTGAGTTTTTATTACGGGTCGCGGTAATGCGTTCTTTATCGTTATCTAATTTGTCCTTTACTTTGTCATAGGTTATTTTTAGTTTCTCCTTGTGGTCTTTAGCATATTGCTGATAGATTTCTTTGTTATAATGTATATCGTAGGGGTTGCGTGAATCTGAGTGTCCTAAGGTTAGTTCTAAGGGTGTAAAATTTGTAGTTGAATGAATCGTGTTATTATACGCGATTAATGCGTATGACATTAAGTTACTTATGTGTTCTTTCTTGTAATTTATTCTTAATAATCTGATCTGTTCTAATAGGGTTGAATGTAGTCTCTCAATTAGTCCGTTTGATTTAGGGTGGTTTTCCGTTATAAAGTGAATTTTTATTTTGTGTAATTCCAAAGTGTTTTGAATTGTTTCGTTTTTAAATTCGCTTCCGTTATCTAATGTTATTGTTTCGGGTGTTCCGTAAAATGTAAAATAGTGTAGAAATCCTTGGGTTACGTCTATACTATTTTTAGAAGTGATTGGTATTGCTTGTCCTATTTTCGTAAATGCGTCCACGATTGTTAGGTAACTTTGTGCTTCTACTACTAGAGTATCTGCATGTAATTTCTGGAAAGGTTTGTCTGGTGTTTTAGTTAACATTAAGGGTATCTTTGGGGGTTTTCTGGCATATTTGGCTTTATCATATAATTCGCACTGATTGATAAAGTCTGTAGTTAATTCTTTCATGTCCTTGAAATAGTAACGTCTCATAATTTGTTTTAGGGTCTCGTTTATTCCTCGATGGTTGGTCTTTCCTTCGTGTTGGTTTCTTATTACGTCATTTATTTCGTCAGGGTCGTATAATGTTATTAATTTTCTTGTGCATCTTATAAGTTCGGGGCCAGAATTGTTAAATAGTTTTACATATATTTCTGAAAATCGTTTATATAAGTTTTCCGTGTTGAAGTAAAAGTAAAATCGTTTTTTCTCGGGGATGTATTCCTTTAATATTTTAATTATTTGTGACTCGTTGTCGTCTTTGGTTATTTGAACTTGGTAAATTTTCTTATTATCCACTTTCGTGTATTTTACAGGGTTGGGGTTGTTTAAAACTTCCGTGATTATGAATTGATTGGGCTTCATGTCTATAGCTTCGTTTAAAATTTTTATTGCGGTTTCCGGTTCGTCATTTTGTGTCGAATGTATGGTTTCCATTTCTTCTGGGTCTTCTCTGATTTCGGTTTCGTCTACGTTTCCTACTAATGATTCTGTCTCAAGTGCGTTAAGTTGGATTCTACTTAAAGCGTCTGCATTATTGTTGTAAATTCCCTTTTTGTATATGATCTCATAATCATATTCTTCTAGTCTAATTCTCCATCTTTGTAATTTCGAGCTAGGTTCTTTGAGTTTGCATAGCCAAACTAGTGGTCTATGATCGGTATATATATATAGAATTTCCGTCCGTATAGGTACGGTCTAAAATACTTTGTTGCCCAGATTATGGCTAACAATTCTTCCTCTATCGTACTGTATCGTTGCTCTGTTTCGCTGAGGGTTCTTGATGCGTAACTGATGGGTTTATCGTTACCTACTGTTCCTTGGCTTAATATTGCGCCTAAGGCTACATTTGATGCGTCTGTTGTTAAAATGAATGGTTTCGAAAAGTCTGGGTATTCTAATACGGGGTGATTTGTTAAAATACTTTAGATTTTATCTACTGCTTTTATAAATTCTGGGGTATGTACAATTTTGTTTCCCTTTTTTAAACAATTGGTTAGGGGCTTTGTTATTTGAGCATAATTTTTTATAAATTTTCTGTAATATCCGCTAAGGCCTAAAAATCCTTTAATCTCTTTATTCGTTTTGGGTATAGGGTAATTTAATACAGCGTTCGTTTTGTCGGGGTTCGGCATCACTCCTTGGGGTGTTATTATGTGTCCTAAAAAGGCTACTTCTTTCTGTAGAAATTCGCTTTTATCTAGTTGTACTTTAAATTTTGCGGTTCTTAATCTTTCGAACACTTCTCTTAATCTTTCAATGTGCTCCACTAATGATGTTGAATACACTATTATATAGTCTAGGTACACAAGGCATTTTTCGTTGTGTATCCCTCGTAGTATGTTGTCCATTACTCTTTGAAACGTTGCGGGTGCGTTCTTCAGTCCAAATGGCATCCGTTTATACTCGTAGTGTCCTCTAGGTGTGCTAAAGGCTGTTTTCTGTGTATCTCCTTCTTCGATTTCTACTTGATGGTATCCTGATGCTAAGTCTAGCGTCGAAAAATATTGGCACTTGCCTAACTTATCTAATATTTCTGTGATATTCGGTAACGGGTATTTATCGTCTACCGTTTTTTCGTTTAATTTGCGGTAATCTATTACCATTCGGTATTTCCGTTTTCCTGATGCGTCTAACTTCTTCGGTACTATTAGTACGGGGCTGCTCCATGGGGAATTGGAGTGTTGTATTATATCTTGATCTAATAGATCGGCTACTTGTCTGTCAGCTTCTTCCTGACTTGCCTGGGGTAATCTGTATGCTTTGGTGAATATGGGTTTGTTATCCGTTAGCTCAATGTTGTGCTTAACTGTATTTGTAAACGTTACGGGTATTCCTTCGCAATGGAATATATCGCGGTATTCATAACATAATTTTTGTATTGCTTTTTGTTCCTCGTGATTTATGTCGCGGTTAAATCGGATATTATTTAAATTTTGTCTTAACATTTCGTTATTTTCTGCGGGGTTGTAATTTTCGTTTGGGGTTTCATCTATTTCCATTTCGTTAAAGTTTAATTCTTCTACGTTAATCGGGTTTGTTAAAGATAGTTCTACGAGGTAATCATTTGAGTTTAATATGGTCGTTGTGGCGTAATTATCTTTGATTTTTACTAATGCGGTTGGGGTTTCTACTCCTTGTCGAAAGTTTATATGGTTTATTATTCCTAAGCTTTTATTTGAGTTTACGGGGATTCTTATCTTTTTTTCCGTTCGGGGTTCTAATGTATATTTTTCGTCAATTTGGATGTTTTGAAATTTGATGGGGATTCGTCCATACTTGGTTCTTAATAATCGGTTTTTGATATCTATGTTGGCTCCTAATTTTCTTAGAAGGTCCATTCCTAATAGTCCATCATATTTGTCATTGAATTCAAATATGCAGAATTCATGTTTCATCTTTACGTTAAAGGTTTTTGGTAAAGGTATGTTTGCTACGAATTGGTGTATGGTTGTTTGATGGGCGGTTTTAATTTTAAAGGGTTCTCTCTCTACATAGTCTAGATAATGTTTTTTTACTGTTCGCGGGCTTATTAATGTTTTTGAAGATCCGGTATCAATTAGTAATTTAAATTCAGCGTGGGGTATTTCGATATAGGGTAATACAAGGTGATTCATATTATTTAGATTTATTACGTTAGGTCGTTTATAAAATGGTCCATTCGAAAATTTGAACATGTGTTCTCTTCGTCGTCTTCCTCGTAATTTTCGTGTGGTTCTTCGCGTTCATAATGGTTTGATTGATTTTGTTCATTATTCGTACACGGTTGATTATTATTATTCTGGTCATCTTCATACTCTTCTACTTCCTGGTGAAATAGCTCTTCTGAAGTGAAAGTGCGTTTTTGATTGGGGTTTGGTCTAATGTGTGTTATTTTTGTGTTAGGTCTGGTGTTACCAGATGAGGTATCCATTGGTGTAGGTTTGTAATAATTATTGGGATTATTAGTGTTTATCATCGGTGAGTTTCTATTAGTATTCACGTTGAATGTTGGTCTTTGTTGATTTATATTTTGGTTAAATCTCGGTTGGAATGCGGGTTTTGAAAAGTTCGAGTTAAATGTTGGTTGATATGCGGGTTTTGAAAAGTTCGGGTAAAACGTTGGTTTTGAGAATTGTTTGTATTGGTTGTTAAAGTTTGAGTTGTTAAAATGTGGATTATTTGTTCGCGTTTGGTTTGTTTGTGCATTGAATGGGTTAAATTGTTGTTGTGGATTTATTTGTCTTGCGGGTTGTATAGTTTTCATTGGCGTATAGCTTTTATTCGCGTTGGGGTTATATAGTCGGTTTCTATAGTACATTACGTTTTTTTCTTCAATTATCATATTCATTACTTCTTCTAAGTTTTGGGGATGTTGAAATCTAATTTTATCTGAAAGTCTTTCGAGTAATGCATTTAGATAGGTATCTAATGCCATCTCGTCATACATTTTCGTTTTTAAGAGTCTTACGTTTGGGTCGGTTTCTTCGATTTTGAGTTTTGTCAAGATTAAACTTCTTACATCTTGCTATCTCATTCCAAATTGATAGGGTGACTGGTTGTGTTCCATTCTTAGGCTGGTTAAATCCCTTACTAATCATTTTAAGTTCCGTTGGTCGCCAAAGTATGCAATTAATATTCGTTTATACTGTTCCCATTCGTCTACGTCTTTGCGGCTGGCTATTAGCGTTAGTGCCCTTCCGGTTAGTTTACTGGTAATAAGGCGGATCAGTAAAGTGTTTCTGCCGTTATCTCCCGGTTTGTAAAAGGTCTTTAAGAATATTTCGCTGGCTGAAATGTAATTGATGAGTAAACATTGGTCATTTCCGTTAAAGCTGGGGATCATTTCGAGGTACAGCTTCATTTCATTAGTCATCTTGGCTGGGGTAATATTTGGGTAATTTTAAAAGTAAAAATTTTTTTTTTTTTTTTTTAAAATTTGGATTTATTTTGTGTTTTTTTTCGGTGGTATTTGATGAGTTTTACGCTTGGTATTAGTTTGGTTGAGTTTCCTTTTAATTTGCTGATTTTTAATTTTAATTTCCGAAGTTTCAATAGGTTGAGTTATTTTTGTGGTAATTTATCGGGTGTGAATGTTTTGCGTTATTTGCGTCAGTTATTACTTCTCTATTTTTAATTTATGTCGATTTATTTAGGTGCGTAATAATTGTCTCGTTGGTTTATGCGATTGTAAGGTGTCTGCAATGCTTACAATGTTCTTAAGCTTCTTTGGGAATGAAACCACTCATAGTTTTTAAAATCTATTTTATTTACGTTTCGATCCATGACCTAGGATCGTTGTCAAAATAATAAAAACCTCAAGTTTGACGTTTATGACATAAATTGAAGGTTACTTTGATTTATTGATGTTTGAAATATTTGATTTGAGTACACTAAGCAAAAATTTTTAAAATTTAAAAGAATGATTGCCTTCAATTTGTGTTGCGACCTGGGATCGACTTTCCTATGGTAGCCAATACGCTTAACGTGAAATCAGCTGATTAATTTTTATTGGCGAATTTTATATAAATTTATATAAATTCACAGGTTGCTTAACCCCCTTCACTGAATCTCGGTAAAATAAGACATAAAATCAGAAATCTCTCAATTGTATAAATAGAAACATGTTAAAAAATGTTTCCCAAATTATTGAATTTATATAAAATTCACCAATAAAAATTAATCAGCTGATTTCACGTTAAGCGTATTGGCTACCATAGGAAAGTCGATCCCAGGTCGCAACACAAATTGAAGGCAATCATTCTTTTAAATTTTAAAAATTTTTGCTTAGTGTACTCAAATCAAATATTTCAAACATCAATAAATCAAAGTAACCTTCAATTTATGTCATAAACGTCAAACTTGAAGTTTTTATTATTTTGACAACGATCCTAGGTTATGGATCGAAACGTAAATAAAATAGATTTTAAAAACTATGAGTGGTTTCATTCCCAAAGAAGCTTAAGAAGAATGCCAAACAAACCACAACAAACATACAGGGAGTGCTTACAATGTTATCAATTAATTAGTTGCGTTAGCGTCTCTATTATAAGTTATTTTTACTTATACCGTGGGTGTTATTTAGTACTCGCATTGATTTTATACAATGAAATTTGTGCGTCTTTAATTTATTGAAATATTTCAGTAAAATTTTCACGTTTGAATGAGGTTGTAACTTGCGTTTTAGTACCGTAATTATTTATCCTTCCTGAGTAGTTTTTTAGTTGATACTTTAATAAAGTTTCCGATCGTAATTTTATGCTGTTTATAATGCTTGAATTCTGAAAGGTTTCGCGATGTATTTAAGTATCTTTTGTACTGTGATTTATAATTAGATTTTATGCGTATTTATTCAAGGTTAGTTTCATTCACTTTGATGAGACGATGAGGTATTACGTTCAATTTGAAATCGCGCTTAGTTATTTCTTGTATTAATATGTGGTTTTTAATAATAGATTGCAAGTTGTCTATTTATGGATGGTATTTGAGTTGAATCGTGGTGTTATTAGGTTTTGGTTTTTTTTTATTGCTCGTGGTTTTGCTTTCGCGTTTTTTCTTGGTGTATTTAAATTATTTTTTTGTGCGTCAGTTAATTCTCGTATTGTGGGATTAGAAATTGGTTTCTTGCGTTAGTTGAGTTAAGATTTAATTCAAAAATTCTAAAATTTGTTGCGCCAGTTAAGGTTTAATTCAAAATTTCTAAAAATTGCTTTTGTCAGTTAAGGTTTAATTCAAAAATTCTAAAATTTGTTGTGCCAGTTAAGATTTAGTTCCGCAATCTTAAGAAGTTTGGTTTTGTCTCTACGAATTTTTCTTACGTTAGTTAAAACGTGATCTAGTCTCTTGCGCTTTGCGACTTTTTTAATAATTGTCTCTAGTTTTTTTTTGTTTCAGAATAGTTTTCCGCAGTTCTTAGTCTCAGAATTTTTTGTTGTCTCAAGTTTTCATAAATTTTTCATATATACAAGTAAAATAATAATAAAATTTCAATAAAGGCTTGAAGATAATCTCTAGCAATTGCTAAGTCGATTATTTTCAAAAAATGGCATAAAATATTTGTAACTATAGTCAATATATACATAAATAAATCATAAACTAGCAAATATCAAATGTCTTTGTTAATAATAAAATAAATTTCAATTGGTTTAGGAAAATGAACTTACACTAGTTGCTTGGTTGCTTTCATTGATTTGTTTTCTTTGTTTCTGTTTTTCTTTTGGCTTCTTGGATTTGATCTATGCTTGTATCGCCTCCAATTTTTTTTTTTTTTTGTTGAATTCGAACTATGCTTGTTTCTCGTTCAACTGCTGGACTTGAACGATGCGTGTTTCTCCTCCAACTTTTTGTTTTTGTTCTGCCAAAATCGGAATTGAAATTCCCGGACCACCAGTTCCTCGAAGTTGGATTCGCTAGTGCCCTTTTGACATCCGTACGACTGCGCCAGTTAAGGTTCGTGGCTTCGAGCGGTCCTTTTTAAAAAGACTCTTTGGTCTTTAACACATTTATTTGTTTTACAGATTTGAACAATTACAATCTTGAATTAATTTATCCTTAGTCGAAATTATTAATTAGTTGTACAGTGAGTTATCTACGAACTGCAATGCAAAAGCTGAACGTTTGATGAACTGACTGGGAGCGGAGCCCCCGGCCTTTTTATAATCTCCCTACCTCTTTACAATTCTGTGGGAACTTGCGGACCTATGTCCGCTTACCCTTGACTCTATTCATAATACTTAGTTGCTATCTTAAAAGCTATTCATAATTACAATGTTGCAGGCTTATTCTGCGTAATCTCGGTACGTGACATCCTACGAACGTCTGTGACCTGACATCTGCAGTGTCACTTATCCTTGTGTTACTTTGTAGCGTTTCCACTCGTGGGAACTGAAATCATCATAATAAATTGTAATAAATTGTTGCAATTTGTCTTTTATGACATTGTTGCACTGTCCTAACATTTCCTAGTATTTCCTAATATCTTTATTAGTTTTATATGTATAATAGATGGGGATCCCATAACTCGCGTAAAGGCATATTTCCTTATGATTGCATTAACTCTTGGGGTAGGCTCAATGAAACCAATTTCCCCTGTAAAACAGCATTCTCTAATCGTTTGCGCAATGAAGAAGTCTCAGATAAAAACTACAATCATGCTAAACACGTTTGGCAAACATTTAATATAAAAACACTAGGGGACTATTCAGATCTATATTTAAAAACAGATGTACTGCTCTTGACTGACATATTTGAAAACTTTAAAAAAACTTGCATCTTCACGTATAAGTTAGATCCACTTCACTACTTTACGGCTCCTGGTTTAGCTTTAGACGCAATGTTAAAAACGACGAATGTTAAACTCGAGTTGCTTACTGATATTGATAAAATAATATTTTTAGAACGGCGAATTCGTGGTGGCGTTTCTCAATGTGCGAATAGATATGCGCAAGCAAATAACAAATATGTGAATGCACAATATGATCCGAATTTCGATTCTAAATATTTAATGTATTTTGATGTTAATAATTTATATTGGGACTGCAATGTCTGAATATCTTCTATATGGAGAATTTAAATTTTTAGATGGTCCCAGTGCAGATATAGTACGTTTAGACATACTTAATATTCCCGATGATTCTGATGTAGGATATATTTTTGAATGCGATTTACACTACCCAGTATCTTTACATGAAATTCACAGTGACTTACCGTTGGCGCCTGACATATGATACCACCAGTACCTTCTAATAAATCAAACCTAAAGAAATTACTTACAACTTTCTATCAAAAACTCAACTATATTATTCACTACAAGAATTAAAAAATGTATTTAAGCTACGGTTTAGAACTGAAAAAGGTTCTTCGGTTTCAACAAGCTCCTTGGTTAAAAGAATACATTGATTTGAATACGAAATTAAGACAACAGTCAAAAAACAGTTTCGATATATGCTTTTATAAAAATATGATAAATTCGGTTTATGGAAAAATAATGGAAAACGTACGGAAATGGAAAGATGCGAAATTAGTGACCGAATGGGAAGGACGCTTTGGAGCTCGTAGTTACATAGCGAAACCTAATTTTCACAGTTGCACTGTTTTAGACAAAGATCTGGTCTTAATAGAAATGAATAAATTAGAGGTTTATTTAAACAAACCCATTTATGCAGGTTTCTCTATTCTAGATATTTCAAAAACCTATTTATATGAATTTCACTATAGTTATATAAAATCGCTAATTGCTAGCTAACAAAACAAAGCTTTTGTACACAGATACGGATAGTTTGATATACGAGTTTAGCATTGAAGATATCTACTCTTATATCAAACAAGATATTCATAGATTTGATACTTCCGATTACGACCTCCATAACAAATATCATATCCCATTATCAAATAAAAAGGTTCCTGGTCTTATGAAAGATGAAAACAATGGTGATATCATGCTAGAGTTTGTAGGGCTTAGATCTAAAATGTACACTTACAGAGTTCAGGATAGGATAATAAAAAAGTCAAAGGAATCTTCCTTAGCAAGTATTAAGCAAATTTCTTTTGATGATTATAAGAATGCTTTGTTTTATAAACAACCTGTACAGAAACAGCAATGTTTAATTAGATCGGTCAAACATGATGTGTTTACTATAAAACAAAACAAATTTGTTCTTAATCCAAGTGATGATAAAAGAATTCTTAGTACATCAACCACTGATACTAAACCTTGGGGGTATAACTATACACTCAGAAATGACTTGTAAAGCTTCAACCACTGACTCAAATAAAGAATGCAATTTATTTTATCCCGATTAACATATAATATTTTTTTAGTTATAAAAACTTCAGTGTTATGTTTATACCTGCAACAAGTACACCGTTTTTTTTGGATGTGTCTAAAATAGGATACCTTTCAATCTGTCCGAGTTGAACTATATTAGTATAACTGTATTGTAGAGAAAAATAGTAGTAACTGTTCTGTTAAAAAATTCAGTTGTTTGTTAATAACGTACCAGTTAGTTTATTTGAGAAATGTATAACAAAACTTTTATTTAAATTGCTTGTAAATATTAGCGGTTCTACTGACACAATTTGGCAATGTTCATGACTGTTTACTAAATCACTTAATAATTCCAACAAATATTTAAGCAAAAATTATTATAACTCATTAACAATCAAACATTTGATATTGTAAAAAAAAAGTAAAATAATAAATAGACTGTGATTGCTAAATTTTTTTTTTTTTTTTCATAATTTGTAAAGGTACAGTAATAAAGTAATTATAATATTCTTATGCTGTTTGAGAGCGGATTGCATTTGATTATCTTATCATGAAGTATAAAGCAATGACAAGATGTATTTGGCAAAACGTTTCTGCTAGTTTCAAATTCTAATCTAATATCGACAGTACCAGATTTTAACGCTTCGTTTTGTCTAGAACAATCTATGACTACTAATGGTGCAATACTTCGTAAATCTTTACAACTTTAAAGTGGTTCATTTTCCTTTTCGTAGTATGATTGCTGAAATTGGGCATAAATCTCATATAACAACGCAGTCTGTTTATTCTCGAACTTCAAATTTAGTAATCGTAAAGGAAAATTTCTGAATTTAAATAGAGTTTCATGTTGGTTAAATAGCAATGAACAAAACGACTGTAGTTGCTCATGTATCTATTTTTTCGGTTGGTTTGGAAACCAACAATCACAAATCTTGGTTTTTCTAATTGTGTCGTTGTTTTAATGTTCCATGTATGACCTTGCGTTGTAACAAAAAATATTTATCCTTCGTGAATATCAGATAGCAAATTGGACCACCATATACCATAAACCCTTACCTGATTTCGCAAGGTCGAGAATTTCTTATTAATGAAGGAAGCCCAAGGTAAAGTTGGATGGAAAACGGCTTGAGGAAAAGAAAAACTTTTTAGAGATAAACGGCTAGTAGAGTGTTAGCTTGGGTCATGGGTTGTCAAATGACCAAAAATATAGATAAAGAGCGCCACCGTATTTTTCAATACAACATACAGATATACATGTAATTTGTATTAGGGGAATGCGGAAACCTGAAGTCTACGCCGCTTATGTAGCCACAAAACCTAAATATCCACCTTGCAAAGCACTTACCAAAATATCAATTGCCAAATGTATTACAGATGTCTCGGCATAACCTGTGAACAAACAAATGCACAACATGGACACCGTTTGTGTCCTTAAAAATATTCACCAAAAATAATATAATTGAATTTAAGTTCCAAAAATATATATGTACACCAGGGTATTTGTAATCATAAGATAGAATAAATCTTTTGCTTATTAAGAACCAATAAATTTCTCTTGAATTTTTAATAATAAAAGAGTTAAGCAAAAATAAATTCTATTCAATTATTAAATTGTTTTAACTTGTTTCAACATTAACATTTTCAACAAAAATTTACATAAAAAGAAACTAGTATGGTTCTGTCTTCAAAAAAAAACCACAAAGATCTTTATACTCAATGCTTTTACGTAAGTTTACTGTAAGGTATTTGACTTCTTAATAATTTATATTTCAAATTTTAATTATAGTCATCAGTATACTACGGTTGACTTTACAAGTAAGAAACTAGCTTATTTTACGTATTATAAAAATGTATCATTCAAACAAAGAATAAGCTTTACTTTATATCCTACAAAAAAAAAATTCATCATGTTCTTTAAAATTAAATTGCATGACCTCAAAATAACCAAAGATATTTTTAATGTAACGCAAAATAACATGTGGTAATTATGTTGAACAACTAGATATTTTTGACATCATATGTCAATAACAATTTTTTTAGTGAAGCCATAACTGTCTGCTTGTGAAACAAATATGATAGGCAAACTACGTAGCCATTTTTAAAATTTTGTAAAGTTACGAAAATAGAACGGGATCTTTCTTACTAAATGAATTTTAAGATAACTAAATCAAAGTAAAATTTCAACCTTCGATCACTTAAATTAAAGGTTAAATGTCACTCACGTGCTGAAGTACAGTTCAATCAAAAAAACTCGAACGTTTAAACCAGAACCAAATAACACCAGATGTCGATAATCCCATGTACATCTGCGATGCACACAATATGAAAACATACCATTATGCTGTATTTTACGTTGAAATTTTCAGAAACCTTTAGAACAAGACATCATCCAACCAAACAAAATCTCCGTTAAGTATGTCCAATTATTTTCATGTTTTCTAAATTTCAAACTAAATATTGATTTTCGTGGTATTGCACTACGAAAAACGAATTAATAAATTTTATCTAATTAATTATTCCAACTGTTTTAATGATGGGAACTTCAATCTTCTTCGGTCTGCAGGAATCAACTAACTTTGCTAATGGTGGAATACAGAATTACCAAAAGCTGTCAGGAACCACATTCAGACACGAACGTATTTGTTAATCAGCCTCTTTTACGAACTCTATTCCAGGCCACGTGCCTGAGCATATTGACTTTTCTATGCTCCGAAGAGCTGCTTACTTCTTCAAGCGCTAAACGAAAAGTGAAACGAAATGACAGACAAACGACTAGGATTGTAGAAACTTAGACATCAAAAGTGAAGGAGCGCATAATCAATTATATACTTTATAAATTATTTTTAGTGATCAGACAATTATAAATTATATTTTTATCTTATTGAAACATGATATTAGATTTATAAGGAAAGTGTAAATAAGTAAAAAAAACACGTTACAGCGTTTCTTGTAGAAGTTGATATTCATGCAACTCCCATCCTCTAAACGGAATATGGAAATCCTGATTTTGTGCAACGCATTCTATTAAACTAATTCGTTGAGCATCATCAACGGCTACATGCGGCATTTTCCATAAAACTTTGTTTAAAACAACTTTTATTTCTTCATCAGAGGTAGGATTAATTATAGCATTAGTATCAAAACTAGAACGTAGTAAAACTAACTCATGGCGGAGGTTTAAAATAATTTTTTTAAAATATTTGCATAATCTGAGAACCATTGAAAGGTTTATTGCAACATTAAAATTTCCATTGGCATCAACTATTTGCAAACCATCCATAGGAAACCACCCAGCGTTTTGTAAATATTGACTTTGATTGCTATTATATGAAACATATCCCTTCATAATAGACGTTAATCCAGAATTCCGAATGCGATCTACAATGACACCGCCAATTTCATATCTAATTTCATCAAAAAGCAGCAAAACTCCATTATATACTAACTTTGCTGTCTGAGACGGCGTTCCATCTGCTTTAATTAATTTGCCTTCTATATAGAGTATACTCTTCGATGGTACGGTGTAAACATCCTTTGTTGTATAGGGATGCGAGTTTCATCATTATTGTTTAAAGATGTGTTAGCATAAGGCTGATGAGTATGTTTTTCAATATTAACAATTGCATTGTCGAAGTAAACTTTTTCACGCACGTTCAATATTTCACTATTCATTCTACTTTTTAATTAAACAAATGCAGTCCTAACGATTGTAGAAACTGCCGGTTTTTTGTTGTTAACGGTCTTGAAGCAATCAATCATTTATAGCAATTCTTGCGCGCGTTATATTTAATACCCCTGGCTATTGTAGATTTTTTTAAGTGCAACCTTACAGTTAGCAGTTCTCCTCTGAAATTAACTAAATTTCCACCTTGATCTAACACTTTAACTATTATTTCATTTATTATACGTGACATGATTGGTAGATATATAACCGTAGATGGGCACTCGACAATTTTAAAACCTGCAGGTACTTGAGGAAAAAATTCATGTATTACATACGCTGGTTTACTATTTCAATAGGATCCACTTGCAATATTACAGTCGATTAAAACTGCATTCACTTTACAAATGTTGATCGAGTAGTCTGCTTGATGCGTGGCATATGCTAGCAATTTTCGTGGATTGAAACCAAGAAGAGAACCAATTGAATCCTTTTTGATAAAATCCACATCTAGACTACATTTAATACTACATTTAAGAATATTATTGTCAGCTGTAATTTTATATACACTGGTGTCTTTCTAGCACTTCGTGATTGTTCCATACGACCACGCCACCTTTTATCGCCTAAAGCTTTTTGAAGATATTTACTAATTTTCCTAACCTCATAAGTACCTTCAGGTACTTCTATGAATTCTCCGTTAGGTCCATAATAAAATTTATTATTTATTCCTTTTTCAACGTTTGGAATTGTGTTATAAGACTCAAAATTTGTTAATCCTAATACGTACTCCGAATCATTATCCAAGTTTATAGGCGGATTAAAGTTGCTTGTTAAAACTGAAGTGTTTCCCGTTAGAGTAAAAGTGTACGACATGACAACTTCATACGCAGTTCTAGGTACTGCTTAGAAATTGTAAGCATAAATGTCCGTAAAACACAGTACCGTACGATTGTTCTTGGTTAATGTTATAAAGAATTTTATATTTAACCCCACTATTCAAATAACTTATCAATTCTGTTGGCGGTCGCAGGTTTTCGTAGCTGTCATAGTAAATAGCGCTACTACCGTACTTTTATAAGAAGTCCAATGCGTGCCTAAACCTTTTATTCCATCTGAATTAATTATACCACAATCTTTTAAATTAACTTTTTTGGGGAGATTGTTTCTCATAAACACTCCACGGAAATATGGTACTTCTAATTGCTTAACAAACTCTATTAATTCTACATTGCTTAGTGCTCGATTCGGTAAAATCAAGTTGCGTTCCTTTGAGGTTTTACCGGGGCTATAAAAAGACCAAAACTTTTTTTATAAGGTTTGATGTACATGCCGTTTCCGACTGCAATGTCTCCATTGCCTTGTTATAATATTGTTTTTCCGCTAGTTGTTCCTTATCTATTTTAGTACCTGAAACTGCTTTTGCAACAGCAGCTGCCCCTCCTGTAAGAGTACCAAGGGCGCCTAGGCCTGCAAAAATTGGTATTAGTGGCAGAAAACCCCCTGTTTTAGGAATTGATATAATACGAGCTGATTTAATTTGCTTCTTTTGTTTTGCTGTATTGGCGGCCTTAATTGCTATGTTGATTGCATCCATAATATTAGATCCTTTAGCCTTCTTTAAAGCTGTACGTGCTTGTTTGATAATACTTTTAATACCTAACGTACTTCTTATTTTACGTTTCTTTATCAGTTTTCTTATTTTATTGATTTTTTTTTATCTCAGTGATGCGCAGGCACCCATACCAAATTTTACTTTAGCTTTCATTGCGGTAGCTACGCCAAATGCTGCTGCTTTTTCACCTAAAGACGAGTCACCAGAATTTAGTCTTTCTGTAGCTAACTGAGCTAACTTCGAATCTGCTTGATGGCCTTTAGATAGATCCGTTTCTTTGGAGTATGCAGTATCGTGCTGCTTACAAGCTTCATCTAACTTGTTTATTCCCTTGTCTCCCCGAGCTAACCGTTTGATTAGTTTTGTACCCGGACCGCAAAATTTGTAACCCGGAATATGCGCTTCAAATGGTAAATTGTTAATTACAGTATTTAACAGTCCGTTCCCAGTAGTTTTAGAATTATTATAGATAAGCATTAACGGACAACTGCCCTCTCAAGCAGTGCAGTAAATAAATTATTGTGAATTAATGATTCTTTATATACTCGCGGATTCTTATATATAATTCCACTTCTTTACAATCGAATTTAGTACTTGCAAATATGCGTGTTGTAAAACAATCAACATCTTTAACCATAAACAACGATAACATTGGCGTGCAATCCTTCGCTAAAAAACATAGCGTTCTTCTGCCTTCATCTATTCGATGTCTAGTTGTTGGTCCATCAAATTGCGGTAAAACCAACGTTATGATTGGGTTGATAGAACATCCTAATGGTTTAAAGTTTGAAAATGTATATGTTTATTGTAAATCACTTTATCAACCAAAGTATCAATACCTTGAAAGTCTACTGCGATTAATAAAAGGGATCAAATATTATACATTTTCCAGTTCTGATAATATTATATCACCATCTGATGCTCGAAATAATTCTATATTTGTTTTTGATGATGTAGCTTGCGATAAACAAGGTATCATTAGGGAATACTTTAGTATGGGGCGTCATAAACAAGTAGACAGTTTTTACCTTTGTCAAAGTTATACTCGTATACCTAAGCACTTACTACGTGATAATGCTAATCTTTTAGTTTTATTTAAACAAGATGATTTAAACTTAAAACACATATATGACGATCACATCAATACTGACATGAAGTATGATAAATTCCGTGAAATATGTGGTGCTTGTTGGAAAGACAAATACGGTTTCTTAGTTGTAGACAAGGATAGTGATCCAGGTCAAGGAAGGTACCGAATAGGTTTTGATCACTTCATACATATTTAAACCTTGAAAGACGCAAGTATCGTTAGTATCCAAGAATTTTTTTATTACAATAAACTTTTTACGCTATGAACAGAGAGGCGATAAAACTTAAAAGAATTTTAATTAAGAAAAGAAACATTGTAAAAAACAAACTACGCCAGTTAAAAGATAGTGAAGTCGTCTAAGCAGAATCAATCTTACCCATAATATCGCGATTAGAAACTATTGCTAATAAACTGGAAGGGGAAAGTGTGGTAAAAAAAGAAAAATTTAAAAAGAACTGCCTCATAGCAGCGTAAAAAATTAAACCTAAATTGCTAGAAAGGAACGTTGACTATATTGATTCGTCGGTTATTGCTCGGCATATACCGAATATAAATGATGTCATAGATGAAAATGATGATGATGATGATAATGAATACGAAACAGAAGTTAATCGAAATGCTCAAGAAGCCCAGGAATATATACAAAGCTTTGTTGATTCACCTGGTATGACACACTATCTCGAACAGCTACATCCGCTACCTCGAGAATATATTTACAATATGTTTAAAGATGTTAAGAACGAGTTTGATTATAAATATGGTGTTAGGTTTAACCCTGATTCAAATGGTCTTATGATAGGCAATTCGAATTTTGCATTGGATGATGAAAATGTACTAATAAATGATTTGAAATATAAAGCTACTCCTGGATTATACGAACTACTGTTTACAAAATATCCTGTCGGGTACAGACCGCAAGATCTAAAGTCATACCTTGATATTGTGAAAAGAACAAATGCTAATAGAAGATATTATTCTGAAACAGAACAAATTAAGGGTAATAATTCATACAAATACAAAAAAATAATATCTGATTTGGGCATGCTTCCCCAAACACCTCGTAGACCTAGAACATTACCTCATTCAAAGCGTCTTGGAGACGGTATGACAATGGAAGTATCAAATAACGCCATAGATTATTTATATTGAAATGATCCTAATGAACTTGTTGATAGATTACGGCTTTTAGTTTCATTTCAGACTGCTGGACACACAGGTCACGGCAACGAAATAAATTCGATCATTGAAGAATTGCGTGAGGCAAAAGTGATTAGATGATATGACAATTGACAAATTTGGAATGCACTTAAATAACCGTGAAATAGATCTAAGTAAACAGGAATATGAAAAAAAACGAAGGTTTTGAAACCTTGATTGAGTACTAGTTATATATGCTACATTACACAGTAGTAGCAACGTTTTACTCTAGTACATTCCTCGATGGTTGCAAGACATTCCTTATTTTCAACATTAAGCATAATTATGAATTTCCTTATGAGGAAGCAGTCATTGAGAATATTAAAGGATACCCGCAAGACATTGAAATTCTTATAAACGAAAAAAGTTATGTAATTGCAAAGTTACAAGGATTTTTGCTTAAACGTATGGATGTAATCAGCTTTCGTAACAGCGGTGCTAGCATAAACAATACCACACTGTTTCTTGATTTTATATTAAAAGTTTCTTTCAAAGCAAGTGGAGCCCTCGACATTCAAACGTAGAAGTAGTTATTAATTGTATTTAATAAATTCTGATTAGAAAAAAAAGTATTATGACAGTTGCTCAATCGAAAGTGAAAGAGGATATAGTACACGAAGTTCATAAACCAGCAAGAATAAATTTCAAGAGACGCAAAGTGATAGTAAAAGGTTTAAGTGACCTCATTCGGACCGATTTGATTGAAATGTTATCATATTCGCAAACAAACAAAGGATTTAAATACATTTTAGTAGTTATTGATTGTTTCTCCAAATACGTATGGGCTGTACCACTTAAAAGTAAAACGGGTATTGATGTTACTGCTGCAATGAAAACAATTTTAAATAAATTTAAAAATCCACCAAGAAATTTGCAGGCTGATTTTGGTAAAGAATATTATAACAAACACTTTCAATCCTTAATGCAGACATACGGCATAAACTATTATAGCGTTTTTTCTACAAAGAAAGCATGTGTTGTAAAACGTGTAATTAGAACTTTAAAGGGAAAAATGTGGCGCTTGTTTAACCTGAACGGTTTTACAATTGGATAAAAATTTAAGCGATATTGTGAAACAATTCAACATTACAGTTCACAGTACTATCGGAGTGAAACCAGTAAAAGTTGCTAAATTCAACGAAAAAACTATTCTTAAATCATCATTTACCCGCATCAAACTTGCAACCAAAATATTCAATTAAAGACAGTGTGAGGATTAGTAAACACAGGGAAGCATTTGCGAAAGGTTACATACCAAACTGGTCAAATGAAATTTTTAAAATTAAAAAGGTAAACGTAACCAATCCGACAACATATATATTAGAAGATCAAGACGAGAAAGAAATCAAAAGTGCATTTTATGAAATGTAGTTGCAAAAGGTTAAACATTCAGGAATTTACCTGGTAGAAAAAGTCCTAAGAAAGAGTAGAAATAAAGTCTTTGTAAAATAGTTAGGCTTCTCTAACGTACACAATAGCTGGATCGATAAAAATAATGTTTGCTAGAAGTTGTTATAATAATAGTTAATAAGGCTTCTATTGTTTTTTATTATTATCAAGCCATTCTTTTAACAAGGTATTTTGTTTTACACATTGCAGATTATTATTGCCGTGTCTATAACAAAGGATGTTACATAGTAAACGATTGTTGATTTTTAACTCCGATAGCTTAGGACAACCCAGTGCAAGCATATCAGTTACAACGTTTTGCATTCGGTAGGTTTCCATCCATTTCTTCTTTTCTAGACCCTTCACACATACTTCTTCACTGGGTCTGATAATTTGCTTCAAATAAAGCGCTATATATGATGACATCATTCCAGCCGTTGAAAATTCATCCCAAGAAAGACCATGAATATTCCTTGTCACCCAGTCGTTATGTTTTATATGATCTTGGCTCAAACAACTAGACTGCATTGGCTAAAATTTTGATGCTAAACAACGCCTTCCAACAAGTCCAAAACCGCAATTTCTTTGCACACAAACTCGTTTTTCTTGTATTTAAATCCCTGAATATCAATTATATACATGTTTGTATATGTAGGTATGTAAATATGTAGTAAACTTCGACTAATTAAAATAATTTTAAAAGCAATCTCCTTATATAGCAGATTACCACCATCAGCGTACTTTGCCAACCTACTTTTCAACCTATCACAAGAGTGAACACACATTTTGAATTGAAACCGGCCCATTTGTATTTGCAGCCTCTAAACATAAATCAGAATCCACTTTAATTAAACACAATTGACTTGAATGCGATATTTTGCATCTGTCATACTTTATAACTTCTCGCTAGAAAACCAAATTCAAAACATCTACACACATTTTTCTCTGCACTTACATTTTTCAACATACGTGTGTTTTAAAGTATGTTCCATTGAAAGTAATATAAAGCCGATCCTAATTCAAAACGTGCCCACAAGTATTTTACATTGAAAGTATACAAGGCCGGTCTTAATTCATGTTTTCACAACTATTTTACATTGAAAGTATATAAGGCTGGTCCTAATTCAAGACGGTGCACGTGTATTTTACATATGTAAAATACGTGTGAGCACGTTTTGAATTAGGACCGGCCTTACCCCACTACTCAGGTTGATTACTAAACCACTTATGAAGTTCAAAACCACCCAGTTTTAGAAGAGCAATTAATTGATTTCGTAAAGCAAGGGTTGACTCAATAGAGTCCCGACAGGAAGCGATATCATCGATATAGGTGTAATTGCAAAGAGCAAAAGCGGCCAAAGAAAAGGAGTTCTCTCCGTCCTCGGCCAATTGGAATAGCGTGCGTGTGGCAAGAAAAGGAGCACAATTTACCCCATAGGTAACTGTATTCAGTTGAAAGTCCTGAATAGGCTTCTCATGAGAAAAACACCAAGCAATTCTATGATAGTCAGAATGAGCGGGATTAATAAGGATTTGTCTATACATTTGACGAATATCTGTAGTAATAACACAAGGATGAAGGTGAAATTGTAACAAAATTGCAGTAATATCTGGTTGAAAATTGAGCTCAACACACAAATAATAATTTAAGGAGGATCGAGATAGGGTTTTAGCGGAAGCGTTGAAAACTACACGTAGCTTAGTACTTATACTTTCTGGTTTCATAACACAATGAAGCGAGATGTAATTAGAAATGCCAGATAGAGAACCAACTTGAACAGGTTGCATGTGATTGGAATTTAAATAGTCGCGCATATACGAAACGTATTGTTCATAAACTGCGAGCTGTTTAATTAGACGATTTTCTAAAGATACAAAACGCGGTAAAGCAAGATCACGACTACCAGGAAATTAAGGTTTTGGATCTTTAAAAGGCAGTGAGACGACATACCGTCCTTGCTGATTACGGTGAATAGTGTCAACAAATTTTTTTTCAACTAAGATATCATCAGGTGTGAAAAGGTTAGCCTCAGGAACATCTTCAACTTCCCATAATTTAACGACAATATCTTCCAAAGGGGAACCAGACTCTGTCATACAAAATAAGCTAGTGATCTGTGAAGAAGGTGCAACAGGAATATCTGCCATTAGAACATACCCAAAAACAGTATAAATTGCAACAGGTTGATCACTTGAATCTCGGATACGGCCATTTAATAAAACTTTAAGAAAAATATCGGCGCTAAGTAATAAATCAATCTGTCCAGATTGAGCAAAGAGCGGATCAGCTAGCTTGATATTAGCTAGATGAGCAAAATTTTCAAAAGAAATATTAGTAGTAGGTAACTTTATACAAATTTTTGGAAGTGCAACAGCTTCAAAATTAATAACCGGCAAGGAAGCACCTATTGGTTTGAGCGAAATGGTTATAGCGCCATGTATAGCTGCGGCGCGCATGGAGCCTAAACCACTAAAGGTTAGAGAATGCGGATTAGGGCGAAAACCCAAACGTTTCACACTATTTTGCGAAATAAAAAAAGTCATGCTACCAGAGTCGAGTAAACAACGAAATTTCTGGAAAGAACCAGAGAGGTCAACGATTTCTACCCGAACTGTGGAAAGCAACACGACTGAAGTTTTAAGGAGCGAATTAAAGAAAACAACATTCGAAGTCGACGGGCCACTACTGCTAAACGAAGTCAATGTTTCCTCAGAGGCAGGAGGAGCGGAAGGCGAGTAGCAGTCCTGAATAGCGGAACTATTACAAGGTAAAACTTTAGAGAATGAGGGAGCAGAGCTAAAACGAACCTTGGTACTAGTATCGGAAGCGGGTTTAGACGAAATGTGGTAGAAGTGTAACAAAGAATGATGACGTTGATTACATTGGCGGCAAGAAATACTGGGTCTGCATTTATTCAAAATATGGGAACTACTAAGACAGTTGATACAAAGTTGATGTTTTTTAACAACATTGTAGAGATCCTGAGAAGACAGTTCAACGACATCATTACAACGATGGCGACAAAGCGGACATTTAACGACATTGTGCCTAGTATGTACTAACATGGAAACAGCGGTGCGAGACCTAGCATTGTTGTTAGTATGAATAACTTTGTTTAAATCAAATTTATGAGTGACCGACAGATTTGTTAAAGATTTACAAGTTTTTTCCAAGTAAGCAATTAACTCTGCATAGGATGGGATCCTGATGCAACTCAACTGTGTGCACATCCAGGTGATTTAGGATCATTTGCACCAGGATACAGTCCCATTCCTCAACAAGCAAATCAAGCTTCTTAAGGGCTTGCAAGTTATCGGTAAAGGTGTCTACCATTTTTTGCAAACCTGATGGGTCGTCAGAATTCAATTTTGGGGATTTTTCAATATTTTCCCAGAAAGCAGAAGTGATGCAGCGAATATTGCAATATTTTTCGCGAATTTTATTATATACAAGGTGATAATTTGAGGCGGTTTAATCAAAATTTTTAATGGTAAATATGCGGAATTTTTCAAAGCGGACTGGAGGTAGAAAAATTTATCGACGTCGAAGAGATCGTCACTACAGTAAACCAGACTATCAAATCGACCAATAGAGGTTTCGAACGTACTGATATCACCGTCAAATGAAGGGAAAATCGACAGCGGTAGGATCACTTTGGATTTTGCACTGTGTGAAGGTGCAGATTTACCTTCCACAAAGGAGGCAAGATTGATTGTAAATAACTTGAAATAAAGGGTTTTTAACAAAAAAATTGAATTGAATCCTCTATTTCAAACTGATTATCTGTGTCTCCAGCCGAAGCGATTTCACCAATAATGAAATTGTTGTTCAAAAAAATTTTCCTTAATCGTGTCGATCGACATGTGTTGAGTCCGGAAGAGTTCTAAAACACTAGGTTCAACTACAGTCTTGTTAGCGAATTCAAAGGTCCCCTGAAGGGAATTAATTTGCGTGTTTCTTATAAAATACGCCTTTCTGAGTCCGTTTGCCATGATTAGAAATTACTAAAACGAAAGCGAAGAAGTACTGTTACGTGCCGAAAATCGGCACTAGACATTTTTAAATAAGTGCGGGAATTTGGCGCCTTAAATTAAAAAAGACTTGGTACGCGTATTTCCGTCACTACAGAGTGCGTTTGCGCCAGATCGCGCCGACGCGTGTGAGAGAAGAAAAGTGGGAAGTTTCCGCAAGACGCTGGGACTTGCCTTTGAAACATCCAGAAGTGTGGTTGGGTTTTGGTATCGTATCGTATCTTTATCTTTTATTATGTAGATTCCCTCTGCCTTTTGATTGTCATCCCTATAAACCTGTTCCTGCCGTTTCCTACATATAGGAAAGAAGATACGAATTTGGAAGCAACCTGGCCTGACAGCAGCCCACGCCCCGCAGTCGCTAGCCTGGAGCAATCCTGATGGAAGCCGCAGCCGCCATCTTTAAATTATCCTGAAGGAAGCCACGAGCTGCCATCAAGAAGTGATTCTGTAGGAAGCTTTGCCCATTCATGTGAGTACTCCGTTTTTTATAATATATTTTAGAAATTGGCATATTTCGTCATTTACTTGTAATAATTTGCATATTGTGTGACGTCATTGACAGATGGACGCAGTAATTTCCACATCATGGATTAGCACTACCAACTGCCGTTGTGTCACATATACCTCGTTTACAGTGATATAAGAATGCCGCCTTCAACGTGGTTTTTGGTTGTATGATTTCTTTTTATGGCTTTATAATGTATTATTCAACGATCTATAGCTTTTTCATTTAAAATAAATATAATTCCCTTCATTTTTCAATATCTACTGACCTTAAAATTTAGGTTGGTACTTTGGAACTTACTAAATTCCTAAGATGACAAGCCAGTTGTTATGGTAACTGAAAATAAACCGCCATTTTGACTATTGAAATTCAGAGCTTGTGTTTCATAATGTTTTGTTAATTTAGTTAATTCCCTATAACTTTAAATGTAGTGTACCTTTTCAACTTGAATTATCTTATTTAAGTACATAGTTTGTTTTTTGAAATGGAATTAAAGTGTTTTGCTTCAGCAGTGTATATAGTATAATAATAACCTCACTTACATACATGTTGCATCATATAATTTTGAATGTAAGTATCTTTAATTATAAGTAAACAGCTTATTTTCTACTTATTATGAAGAAAAAGTGAAAATTTTTTTCTAAAATTGTTGAAAAATGTAGTTAGAATAACCACTTTACTTTTGAAATTTTTTTTAACTCACTTTAACTTGTTTTTGGATTAATTTTTAAAGCTACCGTTTAAATAACATATATAATGTATCTTTCTATAATTTTGAGTGTCTTTTTATAACCGAAATTATTAAGTATAATTTACAATTACCTACATAACAAAATTCCATCTCGAAATATAAATTTTCTAATTAACTGAGTTTTAGTGTGTCTTTTAGTGTTATATTAACCTAACCGTGATGTATTTCTTTCATTAAACATTATCTTGCTCTGATACAGTTATAAATGTGTTTCCTTAGTAATTTAAACAGCTGTAACCTATAAAAGCCTTTTTAAAAAAAAATTTTGTCTTCAAATACAGTTAACGCAATTATCTAACTATACCTTTTACCTTTCAAAACGCTGTAATAAACTGAATTTTAAGAATGATGTTGAAATT
Organism: Platerodrilus igneus; assembly: GCA_036346225.1. Taxonomy (NCBI): domain Eukaryota; kingdom Metazoa; phylum Arthropoda; class Insecta; order Coleoptera; family Lycidae; genus Platerodrilus; species Platerodrilus igneus. Next base: position 2,874,176 of record JARFIW010001436.1, on the reverse strand, counting down.
TTTCTTTATTAGTTTGGGTGGAACTCAAACGAGTGCTTCCCATCCCAGTAAATATATGTTTAACAAGATATCTTTCTGTTATTCGACAAGTTTATCAGTGAATCGAGTCTTGATTACTCTTATCTCTTCACATATCGATTTAAACCTCATTAAATGACATAAAATTGACTTTAGAATAGTTCAACCCTACGTAAATCTAAAAGCTTTTCACGTTTTACTTCTTTGACAATGTATCTAATATTTTTTGCCCCCACTATCAATTAGTTAACTTTAATTACTTATTTCCTCTCCTGTACAGTATATACCTTTTACACGTTTAACTTACTTACCTTAAATTAGCTATCTTTTTCCTTTTGGTTGACTTTTCCTTGAACATACCGTTACTTATGTATCGCTTTATTCTCTAGACCCCCCCCCAGATAACTCTGTCGGTTCATTTAAGTAATTCTCGAACTTTTCCCACAACATATTATTTTGTTTTTAGTATTTATCTTACATCGTTTAATTGTGTGGTAATTGTCGTAACTTTGGTTGCAATGACTCATTGAATTTTTATGATTGGTTTAAGCTGATGTTTAGAGTGGATGCTTTCTTCTTTGGGCTCACATAGGAGATGCGGCCTATGCCATGGTAAGAAATAGTTCATATTCGCAGTTGCAAAAAACTAGGATTTTCTATTCCATGTGTTTTTCCTCTGAATTATTACAGTCGCCCACATTATACTACATCATTATTTGTTTCTTTTCCTACTAAGTCACCATAACTTGTAAACATTTTTCGTGGTGAGGTGCTATCGCTTCTTATGGATATCTTATCAAATTCTCGGTTGTTTTAGCATATTGGGACAGTGTGTCTGTATTTAACTGCTTACAATTAGGCATTTTTGTGTGTTTAGGGTGTTACCGTTTTAGGAAATTACCTTGAAATAGTTTGTTTTCGTGTGATTGTATCTGTAGTGATACTTTTAAGTTGTTGTGTCAACTTTTGTCTGATTTCCTTACCGTAGTGGATGCACTCGTTAGGAAAATAATTGTACTAGTTCTCTTAAGAGTCTAGTGATTTTTTTAACTTATGTTATACCTTAACTCGTCGGATTAATATCGCAGGGGGCCCTTCAGACTGATCTGTGATGCAATAGGGACAACCCTCTGCCTTCTCTCGGACGCTTGTCCAAAAACTCTACTTTTTCGTATCCTACTGTCTCCGTTTCTGCCTTATCTTTCCTTCGGTGGACCTGTTCTCGTCCCGGAACACCAGTCTGCCACATAAGAGTGATGTTCCTCACTCCGGGCTACTGACTACATTGGCTGGTTGAGTAGTGCTTTGCTATCCACCTTTTCTGTCTCTAATGCTCAATGCGAGCCCTTCCTCTATTTTTTTTTCTATCTGGAAGTGCCTCTTATGCATTCCAAATACCCATCTCCTTCTTTCTACCGTTTCTATTTCTACTGCCTTTTCATTTCCGTCAGTCACCGTGTGGTTGCGCGGAGGGTTTTCACAGACACCCGGACCACGTCTCTGGGAATCTTTCGTGGGGTCATGCGGTGCCGCTGTCAGCGCATAGGGGCGCTGACAGTGAAGGTATGTATGAGTGTGTGAATGTGTGAGTGCATGTGTATATATATATATATATATATATATATATATATATATATCGTTATATATCGTGTGGATATCGGGTGATTGTATCACCGATATCAATTAACGCCGGGTGAGGGATGCACCCAAATGCCTTTGCCGGTCCCTCGTGCCGTTTATTGCAAACGGGCCTGCTTCACAGGTTGCTCTTTTTAGAGGGTACGAGAAATTCTCATTTAACGGCTCCACGGAGCCACTCTATCGCTATGTTATCTATTATCTTTGATAATAACTTAAGTTAATATCTTTATCTTATTTATTATCTTTGATAATAACCTTAGTTTAATATCGTTATCTTACCGATTACCTTTAGTAATAACTTTAGCTTAATATCGCGTTATCTTACCTAGTATCTCAAATAATAACTAAAACTTAATATCGTTATCTTACCTACTACCGTTGATAATAACTTAAGCTCAATATCGTTATCTTATCTATTATCTTCGACAACAATTTATGATCTTGTTTTATCTTTTTATCTTCCTAACGTTTGGTATTTATGACCAGACGTGGGAATTATTTGTCTTGAAATTAAGTGAAAAAGCTAACCTGATGTAGAAATGTAATTTGTTAGGTTAGCAATGTAAGGATTTAGTAAGGTGGTACGTTTGGTAAATTTGTTGATTTACACCCATGTCATGGACAAGTTTTGATGTGTATCGTTATTAAACCAAAGTACCAGTAACAAAAATTTGCTAGAGTGTAGACTAATTCACTCTGATAAACATTTTTAAATTTGGGCACTTTTTGCCAACAAAGAATAGTTTTGATGCAACGCTCATGTGTGTCTGCATGTAGGAAACTTTAATGTTAGCTTTAGTTTAGTATATAGGTTAAGCGACTTGTCGCATTTGTTTTACTTTAAGTAGTGTTTCATGCTCCCCGACAAATTTGTGCTGTAGATTATTAATGTTTATTATTATTATTAATGTTTCCTGGTACTTCGGAAGACGTGTTATCGGTCGAAAAAAACAGGTGGCGCCTCAAATAAACATTTTGTAGGATTTAAGTTAGGATTTATGTAGGGTAGTTAGGATTTAGATTTTAAGATGTTACTGTGCTAACAGTCTTTTTCTTTTTTTAAGTTTTTTCTTTTATGGCTTTGTCGCGATTGTTACGTGCCGAAAATCGGCACTAGACATGTTTAAATAAGTGCGGGAATTTGGCGCTTTAAATTAAAAAAGACTTGGTGCGCGTATTTCCGTCACTACAAAGTGCGTTTGCGCCAGATCGCGCCGACGCGTGTGAGAGAAGAAAAGTGGGAAGTTTCCGCAGGACGCTGGGACTTGCCTTTGAAACATCCAGAAGAGTGGTTGGGTTTTGGTATCGTATCGTATCTTTATCTTTTATTATGTAGATTCCCTCTGCCTTTTGATTGTCGTCCCTATAAACCTGTTCCTGCCGTTCCCTACATATAGGAAAGAAGATACGAATTTAGAAGCAACCTGGCCTGACAGCAGCCCACGCCCCGCAGTCGCTAGCCTGGAGCAATCCTGATGGAAGCCGCAGCCGCCATCTTTAAATTATCCTGAACGAAGCCACGAGCTGCCATCAAGAAGTGATTCTGTAGGAAGCTTTGCCTATTCATGTGAGTACTCCGTTTTTTATAATCTATTTTAGAAATTGGCATATTTCGTCTTTTACTTGTAATAATTTGCATATTATGTGACGTCATTGACAGATGGGCGCGCTAATTTCCACATCATGGATTAGCGCTACCAACTGCCGTTGTGTCACATATACCTCGTTTACGGTGATATAAGAGTACTAGCCGGAAAAATATGTAAAAGCAAAAGGAAACTTTTAATATATGCACTAATATAAACCAAGCAATTAGTATTGATTACCTCGCTTGATGTGAAAATCCAAATTAAACACTAAAAATAATTTAAAAACCAAATTGAAATATTAATCAACCAAGTATGTAACTATAAGATAATAACTACCATGCTACATAAATGCTATACTTTAATAAGCGGTATCTAACAACGTAAGGTAATAAAAATTTTAGAGCTTGCAGGTAACATTCAGATCCGGCAAGAATTGATCGTATATGTTAATGCGGCAGTTAACTTCGATAACCATAGATGGTGAAACGAGTAGACATGTATATTTAACAATAAGAATAGCGGAAACCTTCAAGTACTTACCTAAGCTATTAGATTTAGCGATGTTTCAAAAACTACTAGTAAAAAACGTTGACTTTTTGACAGAAGTTCATATCTGTCTAACAAAAATATCATTGCGACGCACAGCACATTTTTAACTAAGTTTTCGCGGTACATCAATAACACAGAATTGCTTAAAGGCTGAATCGCGACAAATCTAAAGACATTTAATGTCCACAGGGCGGAAGCAAGCTTTATCTTATGTTATAACTAATAGTAAATTAACTATAAATACAAACCCAACACCTTGTTAGCAACTACTTTGTTATATAATTGCAATTAACCTTCAATTCCTTTTACATACGAGTATGTCATCGCTGATAGTGATTTTTGCAGCCGAACTACCTCTATTATCAACAGTCAATGTGAAACTAAATTGTTGCAAAAGCATGAAAAGAGAATTACCGATTTTTAAAAAAAAAGATCTATTGGTATATCCTGTGCCCATAAATATAAGCACTTCAAGAGTTCACCGTTACTTGTTGGGACATAAACAAAAGCTATTCCGAAAATACACCCATCCAAAGAATATCTAAGTATCATTCAACATAACTTATTTTATGAAGGTAGTAATGATTTGGCACAATTTTGTAGACAAAAATATAAAACAAAAGGAAAAAGCCTGGAAAAAGCCGATGGCGCCGGTATGAGGATTATTATACAATCGTATAAGGCTCCGTAAATGTATTTTTCTTTTGAAGCATAAATACATAGAAAGCATGCAAGTGAACGCTAGTTACTATGGAGTTAGTTGCACATGTACTTTTTAGATTATTCGTCTCCGATGCGAAATAATCCACATATTGCAAACAAACGGATGTTGAGTAATACGTGACTGCAAAAGTATTTTTGCAATACAGAATAATCACACAAACACAAATGAATGTTTTTTAGAATTCGAGAACAAATGGACTTTTACAATAGTCCTTTTTTATGTAAAATAGCAATAAATTACATGCGAATAGGCGTTTGTTAATATGCGATCGTAGATGTCATTGTGAATAACTATTTTGTGGCCTGGTATAATCATACAAAATGTACGTACCAGGACCTTGTAATGTTTATTATACTTTGTGATTCTATCTTTAATATACATTATTAACTTTATCCTCGTGACTATCAGCTAAAAAATTACACCTCCAAATTTCCTAACCCTTAACCTGATATCACAAGGTCGAGAATTTCTTCTTATTAATGTAAGCCCAAGGTAATATTGGATGGAGAATGGCTTGAGATAAAGAAAAACTCTTAAGACATAAACGGCTAGTCGAGTGTTAGCTCTGGGTAGATCATGAGCTTGGGTCATGGGTGGATAAAAGACCAAAAATATATTTAATGAGCGCCACCATATTTTTCAATACAATAACCAACAAGATTTAACTGTGTTTGTATAAGGGGAATGCGGAAACCTTATCTTAACACCACTAACATAGCCATAAAACCTGAATTTCACTCTTTAGGACACACTTACCAAGACCTCAAACACCAGATGTCATACAGATGTCTCGGCTTTACCTGTGAACAAACAAGAGCACAACATGGACACCATTTGTGTCCTCAAAAATATTTGCCAAAAAATAAAATAATAGAATTTAGGCTTCTAAAATATATACTGAGGGAATTTGTTTTCATTACACACAATTTCTAATCCCGGATAACTTGCAATTTTTTAAATGTTAAATAATAAAACGTCTTTCAAAAACAAAATAGATTCTATTTGGATAAATTTCTGAATATATATATATATATATATATATATATATATATATATATTGCTGTGATAAGGGGTTGCTTAAGTGTGCACGTTATAGTAAAGGTCGTTCAGGAATGAGTAATTAGAATAGGCAGCAGAAAACTGCACTTATTTAAGGAAATAATTAAGAAATAGACAAAGTTTGTAGATAGTAAGTAGTCAACACCCTGTATATAAGGTAGAAATAGTTTTTGGGCGACGCAGGTAAACATAGGAAGACGCATAGTTGGCGTAGGAATGAGAAATACATGTATTAAGTAGATAGTAAATATTAAATACCCTGTAGATAAAGTTTAGTTAATTTAGGTAAAACAAATAAGGATATTTTTCAGTGGAAGCACGCGTATATTTAGAAATAAATGATAAAGTGTAATTAGACACGCATTAAGAAAAAGAGTTCCAGATGATTAAATTAATACGGATATAGAAATAGAGTTTCAGGTAGTTAATATAAATGCGTACAAAGATCTAACCATTTTGATAAGAGAAATGATTAAAAATTGCGTGAATCGCATGTAAACATGAAAATTTAAAGTCGAGTTGCATCAGTTGTTTATGGAAAAGCAAGTAATCTATCAAAATACAGCATGTTGATAACGAAAGACAGCTGCGGGCAGGTTGTGATTATGGGGAATCGTGGAGCATTACATCAGAAACTGCTCTAAATGAAATTATTTGATTGGTCAGAAACAAGCGACGAGTTCTAGACCATACCCACGGATGGAGGGGGAATTCGAGAATATATTAGCAAGCACCTTGATAAGAAAGTCAGTTTTGAACTCAACGAAGGCCGAAGTGCGTTGCCATTAAAACAAAGTAATACGTAATAATTATAAAAGTGAAATAAAATGAGTGCGAATATGAAGATTATAATTGCCGTTTAAACGTAAGTACGTTTTTAATGAATTTATTGTAAACTGAGACATAAATATAATAGGGCTTCGAGGTCTGAGGGAAATAGACTATGATTCTGATGTTAAGGGAAAAATACAGTAATACAATTTAGATGTCCAGGCGAAAAGAAGAATAATACAATCTTGAAGTACAGGGGTGAAACAAACTACAATTTTAAGTCTGGGGCAAGAATGATAAAAGTCTAAGTTTGAAGAATTGAAATAAATTGGGGTGTATAATTTAATGGCGGTGGTCCATAGTGTAATGGCAATAATTTGAATGGAATCCAGAATTGGGGAAGATCATTTTTATTGGAAGCGTCGATGTGAAAAAGATAAAACCAGGTCAGATCTTTAGTTATAAGACATTTTTTTTCTATATAAATTTTTATTTTATTTTTAATATTGAATTTGCTAAATATGACATGCTTGTGAAAAAGTCAACAAAAGAGGTTGCATACGTATAGAATGAGTAATATGATAACAGGTTTAGAATATTCTACACTTTGTTGGTAAAGATAATAAGTTTTCTTTGGTGACTTTGGGTTTTTGAGTACATACTAGATGGTTGTTAATAAATGAAATTTATAAGGTTAACTAATTTAAAAATATATTACAAATAATTTCAAAAGCTGTACATAACATATTGGTTTCATTATATAAAATCGAAATTTACTGAATTTTATAATTCCAAATAAATGCTAGCCGAGGTCATAAGATTTAAATAGTACAAAGGCGGAGCCACAAGTTGAATAGGAAATTGATAACCCGCAAGGCGGTAATGTATCGAATTTTGCCATTGGTAGATAAAGTTGTTTAAAGATAAAGTCCAGTTGATAGCAATATTAAGAAAACAGCTGGAGGAGGAGATAATTACAATTAATGGTGAATATTAAAATGGTGGTCCAATAATTTAGAGTACGTAGAAAATTAATAAGGCGCACAACGAAGGGGATCAAGTATTCCAGTTCATAGTAATAAAAATAACAGCCCAAAGTAGGGGCAAGAAAATTCCGCGAATAGTATAGCAATATATATATATATATATATATATATATATATATATATATATATATAACTGCAATATTTAAGTTTGTATCTTTATAAAATTTTCTCATAATAATTTTCTAGAACAGAAATAGACTAGTGAAGTTTTGCATTCAAAATTAAGAAGATCTCTGAATGGATCTTTTCTATAAAATTTAATTTGATTGACGTAGAACTTCTAAGTTATTCATAATACATAAATTTCTTTCAATCAGCGAAGTACTTCCTTGATCTTCACAATAAAATTTAATTATCAAACTGCAGGCATAGTAGAATGTAATTATTCTAATTTATTTTTATTCAACAATAAGTACGCAAATTTCATATGTCGATGAAAATGCAAGTTCATGACCTCAAAATCTTTAAACATATTTTAAATTAAATTAAGACAGCATATGGCGTCTAGATAGGAAAACTGAATCTATTTTTTTTTATATCTGACATAGGATGCCATTCACAATTTTATTAAATATACTATTTGCGTACATGTGCAAACATTCTGACAAGTAATCGACATATTATTTAATTCGCTGATTCCTCAAAAACTATTTTCTTTTTACGTTACTCGGATATTTAATGTTAGATAATTTATAGTAATTTACTGTATTTTCAAAGTTATTAAATCCTAAAGAACACTCACGTGCTACGAAACTGCTCTGAACTAAAAATACTGGACCTTGACCTCAGCTGTCGGAAATTTCCATAAGCATCAATGTTGTTTGGAATACAACGACTATATTACAAAACCAACCATAATATCCTTTTTTGATGTTATTCATCGGTAAGGTTGAAATATACGGAACACATGTGAAATCACTTTCTACGTTACTGCATGTTATATTAAATAGGATGAAACCATATATTCTTGCTTTAAAATATTGCCTTAAGAAATTGTTTAAATTTATTATCGGAGATATTATTCAAGATATGTCCTTAAGATATTGCACTAAGATGAAAAATATTAGTATAATCTATTTAATTAATATATACCAACTGTCTAAATGATGTCCAAAGGGGGTTCCATCTTCTTAGGCCTGTAGGGATCAACTGAACTGCTCTGAGAGAAGCTTATCGAAAATCATGCTCACGCAACCGCTGTTAGGCTCGACCTCCAGACACCAAGAATTTATCAATTCTTTACTTTTTTCTAACTTGGTTAGAAGCCACGTGCTTGCACACGGCCATCTCGACTTCACTTATCCTGCAAAGCAACCTGCCCTTTCGAACGCTGATAATGAAGTGCCAATTGACAACTTGACAGAGCTTAGTAACGAACTTTAGAGCATAAATGTAAAAGAATCTGTGTTATTATGAATTTTATACATTAATTTCTATTGGACGGTAATTCAAAAATTAAATATTTTAAATTATAACTGTTTTATTTTTATTTTATTGAACGAAATATAACTAGAAAAAAAATACGTTACAACCTTAGTTAATATGCGACCGAAAATGTACTTGTAAAGTACTCTTTAGTGATGCGCTATATTCACACAAATTACATACCAGTGGACGATAATTAGTATGCGGCTACATATGTTTGTGCAAATCACTTTTTCGCGACAAGCTATAATTACACAAATTGCATGCGAATAGACGTTTATTAGTATACGACCAAAAATGTTTTTGTAAATTACTTTTACGTTATGCGATATAATCACACGCATGCAAATGGACGTTCGTTAGTATGCGACCGAAAATGTGCTTGTAAATAACTTTTATATGGCGCTGTAAAATCACACAAATTGCATGCGAATGAATGTTCGTTAGTATGCGACCGATGATGTGTTTTTAAATTACTTTTTTGTGATGCGGTATAATCGCACAAATTGCACGCGAATGGACGTTCGTTAGTATGCGACCGAAAATGAGTTTTTAAATTACTTTTTGTGATGCGGTATAATCACACAAATTGCATGCAAATGGACGTTCATTAGTATGCAATCGATAATGTGTTTTTACATGACATTTTTGTGATGAGGTATAATCACACAAATTGCATGCAAATGGACGTTCGTTACTATGCGACCAAAAATGTCTTTCTAAAGAACTTTTTTGTAATGTGGTATAGTCACACAAATTGCATGCGAATGGACGTTCGTTACTATGCGAGCAAAAATGACTTTTTAAATGACTTTTTTGTAATGTGGTATAGTCACACAAATTGCATGCGAATGGACGTTCGTTAGTATGCGACCGAAAATGAGTTTTTAAATTACTTTTGTGTGATGCGGTATAATCACACAAATTGCATGCAAATGGACGTTCGTTAGTATGCGACCGATAATGTGTTTTTAAACTACTTTTTTGTGATGAGGTATAACCACACAAATTGCATGCGTATGGACGTTGATAAGTATGCGACCGAAAATGTTCCTGTAAATTACCTTTATATATTGTGGTAAAATCGCACAAATTGCACGCGAATGGACGTTCGTTAGTATGCGACCGATGATGTGTTTTTAAATTACTTTTTTGTGATGCGGTATAATCGCACAAATTGCACGCGAATGGACGTTCGTTAGTATGCGACCGAAAATGAGTTTTTAAATTACTTTTTTGTGATGCGGTATAATCACACAAATTGCATGCAAATGGACGTTCATTAGTATGCAATCGATAATGTGTTTTTACATGACTTTTTTGTGATGAGGTATAATCACACAAATTGCATGCAAATGGACGTTCGTTACTATGCGACCAAAAATGTCTTTCTAAAGAACTTTTTTGTAATGTGGTATAGTCACACAAATTGCATGCGAATGGACGTTCGTTACTATGCGACCAAAAATGACTTTTTAAATGACTTTTTTGTAATGTGGTATAGTCACACAAATTGCATGCGAATGGACGTTCGTTAGTATGCGACCGAAAATGAGTTTTTAAATTACTTTTATGTGATGCGGTATAATCACACAAATTGCATGCGAATGGACGTTCGTTAGTATGCGACCGATAATGTGTTTTTAAAGTACTTTTTTGTGATGCGGTATAACCACACAAATTGCATGCGTATGGACGTTGATAAGTATGCGACCGAAAATGTTCCTGTAAATTACCTTTATATAGTGTGGTAAAATCGCACAAATTGCACGCGAATGGACGTTCGTTAGTATGCGACCAAAAATGTCTTTTTAAATTACTTTTATGTGAAGTGGTATAATCACACAAATTGCACGCGAATGGACGTTCGTTAGTATGCAACCAAAAATGTCTTTTTAAATTACTTTTACGTGAAGTGGTGTAATCACACAAATTGCATGCGAATGGATGTTCGTTAGTATGCGACCGAAAATGTGCTTGTAAATAACGTTTTTGTGATGTGGTAAAATCACACAAAATGCATGCGAATGAACCTTTTGTTTGGGTATTCATCACGTGCCGTATTATTAGACAGTTGTTAAGCGTTATTAACTAAAAATCTCAGTTAGTAATACAAATGTTCTTTGCTTCAATTTATGATTCATAGCAACCCTGAGCGTGTTTACGTGTAAGGTGATCCTCAAGATTTTCTTTTGGGGGAATTTGCGAATTTCGCACTAAAAAATTTAGTTGGTTTTCTTGCGTATGTGAAAATCATTTAAAGTTCTTGTAATTTACAATATAGCACTGTACTTATTTGTTAAACCTTGACCTATGTAGAATGTATGGCCAGTCATGGTCTATCATGATTGTAACTAGCACAGATTACCTTTCCATAGGTGTTTCTCGCAAATCCGCCGGAATTGCGAGCCACGTGATCATTTTGTTTCACTCCAGCTCGATAGATGTCGCGGCAATACATAAAATTGAAAAGAATCAAATTGCTTCTTTCTTTGTCTATTACTTACTGTTTATTTTATCTCCTCTTCTCTCGGTAGAAACCTACCCTCTCGCTTATTAAAATGTCCTATTTGATAATGGTTGTGATTATTTTTATTTTATTTGTACTGTAATATAATTAGCATATAAGTTGCGGAGTTTTATTTTCTTCGTGAAAATTTACATTTATATCGCATTTCCGCAAATTGTGTCGATAGCAGTTGTGATTGATGTGTCCATAGATAATCCCTCTCCCGTTTTATTGTAGTGTAATATAATTTAGAATATAAGTTGCGGATTTTATTTTCATCGTGAACATTTATGTTAGATTCAGCAGGTAAGTGTTTAAATATTCTAGAGTACATTGCACTGTTAGCTTAAAGAAATTGCAATATTAGTTTTTTTGCATACCTTTGTTATAATTAAAATGCTCTGATATTGCGTATTTGTGATCCAATTTATTATACCTAACAGGAGCTAAATATATAGCACCTACTAATTGTAAACTGAACCTATCCCTTTGTAGATTTATAGATAAATTTCAATTTGTAACTCAATTATAATTCTTAGATTTAATTATGAAGTGATCCGGAGTGTTTCTAGGTCGTTTTCTCATTGGTCGATAATTTTACAAATATTATAGTGTACATTTCGATATTCGAAGGTATTTGTTAGAATAGCTCAGTAACCACTTGCAGGTTTCTGAACGCATTCCGTTATGTCAGAATTTATGTTATAATGCGCGCATGTGTAGAGACGATCGATCGTGTCTACAAGGGTTAAAACGACTTTGTTTTTAGGTTTCAAAATGGCAGGTCGAAGAACTTTCCTTGGCGGTTAATTAAAGGTAATGTTTTATAAGTTTATATTGTAGTGTTTTTTTAAGGTAATATGATTACATCTTGTAGTACCAGCCTTGTTTTGAATGTGATTTTGGTATTAATTGTAACATCTTTCTTCTTTTTTTTATTTAGTAATGCCTGATCAACAATAACAAGTTGTTATACAAGGCAGATTTGTAATCTGAGTTTAACATTGGTAGCTAGTGGGCCTATCTAGAGCAATAGGTTCCCTAACATTACATAGCTATTTATTGTGAGTGACACTAATTGTTTGTTGCAGATAATAATATTTAGTACGTTGAGTTACAGATAAATATCTTGTAGTAACTTCCTCTTCAGCCTGGTATGTATGTTAGGACGGCCAAGGCTAAAAAGTTCTGTGCTGGGACATAGTTCCAGTTTCCTGTAGTGATTAGTTGTTAGCTTTTTAATGAATTCTGACACTGATGACAATCCGAGTTCTTGGTGTAGTTGTTTATTTGTAATATACCACTCCGCGTTGACTGCTATACGTAGGATTTTATTTTGTAGCACTTGTAATTTATTTATATTAGTCACTGAAGAGTTTCCCCAGATAACACAGGCGTAGGTTACTAAGGGGCGAATTAGTGCTTTATAAAGGAGTATTGTGCATTTACTTTTTAGTGATGACTTCCTGTTTATAATTGGATATAGTTGTGTTAATCTGGCGTAACCTTCATTAAGTTTCTTTATAATATGCATTCACCAGGTTAGTCTGGTGTCCAAATATACTCCTAGGTATTTAACGCACTCGTTGTTGGCTTTCCAATTTATCGTATTGTAGTTTATGTTGATTGTTAGTGGGTTGTTTACACGTCGTAGAGTAAAGATTTTTGCTACACATGTCGTTGTTAATGGTAAGATTCCATTTGTTAAAATAATTTATTACTATGTCGGTTGTCTGTTGGAGTTTAGTTATTGCATTGTGTAAGTCATGTCCCCTTGCTAAGATTGCTGTATCGTCTGCGAACATGAAGATATCTGCCTGTGTGGTTGGAATGTCGTGAGTAAAGATATTAAAAAGTAATGGTCCCAAGACACTCCCTTGAGGAACTCCTGTTTCTATTTTTCTGATTGTTGAAATCGAGTTGTTTATGGTGATCTGAAAGGTTCTATCGTCGAGAAATGAGAATAATATGGCTTTGAGATATTCAGGTATGTTAAGGTTAGTTATTTTGTACTTTAGTCCGTAATGCCACACGCTATCGAAGGCCTGTGCTAGATCAAGGAACATGGTCACAGCATATTCTTTCTTTCCAAAGCTATCTTCAATGGTCTCGGTTAGTCGTTGTAGCTGGTGGCAAGTCGAGTGTTGTTGTCTGAAACCAAACTGGAAGGTTGGAATTATATTTTGACTTGCGATTTCTTCAGACAGTCTGGTTTGAATAATCTTTTCCAAAAGTTTACCCATCATGGGAAGAAGGCTAATAGGTCTGAATCCAGTTACTAATGTGTGATTTTTGCCAGGCTTTGAAAACGTAAGTACAAGAGAGTGCTTCCAAGTTTGTGGAAAATATCCCATCCTTAGACAGGCATTGAATAGGGTCGCTAGATGGGCGTGTAATTTTTTGCTCGACTTTTCAGTATTATATTTGTTATTTTATCATGGCCTGGTGCCTTCTTTATAGGCAGCATTTTTATTAGAGCGGCTATTTCTTTGGGTGACGTGGGTGAAATTTCAGAGTTTATTTGTGGCATGTGAGATTCTACATGGTTTAGAATTATATTTGAGAACATAGGTTGTAGATGTTTTTGGGGTTCAAATGTTGAGATATTCAGCTTATGCAGTACATTTTTCTTCATCTGGGTGGAGTTTTGCATTATTAACATGCAATTGGTTCTGTTTTATGCAGTATTTTTTTGGTTGTTTTCCATAGTCCAGGGTCTTGCGTTTCTAATTCTTGTATGTATTTTTGATATTGGTTAATTCTATGTGTATCTAATTCGCGTCTGATTCGAAGCGATAGATTGTTCATGAGATTTTTTGCAGTAGGATCTCTGGTCCTTTGCCACTCGCGTCTAGCTCTGTTCTTTTGATGAATTAATCGAGTAATAGAATTAGGAGTTGTGTGAGTATCATTTGGCTTTATTTTGATCCGAGAGATTGTTGAGAGTTGAATAGTGTTTCTAATTGTTGCAGTTATGTGTGAGACCTGTTGGTCTATATCTGTAGTGGTTGAAGTGTTAGCTTTGTATCAAGTGTATCTCTAAAGCGTCTCCAGTTGACTTTGACGTTAATTAATCTTGCTTTGTAAACGTTTTTTATAGGCTCGGCTTGGAGTGAGATTATAACCGGCACGTGATCTGAGTCCAGTTCTATATGGACTGTTTGGTGAATTCGCTGTTGGACATTTTTATGCATAATTATATCTAGTATATCAGGGTTGTGATCATTCTGTATGGGTAGTATGTGTATTCGTCTGGTGCAAGAATTTGTATGTTATGTTTGACAGCAATTTCGTTTAGTTTGTCGCCATTTGGGTTGGTTTGGCGGCATCCCCATACGGTGTTCTTGCTATTAAGATCTCCAATTAGTAAAGTTGGCTTGTTTGTGTTAAATATTGTACGGATATCATCTTCCAATAATTTTTTGTTAGACTGTTTGTATATGCTATTGAGATTAACTTTTTGGTTTCTAGTAAGATTTAGTTCTATTGTTACTATTTCTAGGTTTTTAGTATTAGGTACATCGGCGAGTTGATGAGAGATATTATTTTTGACAAGGACAGCCACTCCACCTGAAGCTACTCTGGCTTGCCTGTCCTGTCTGTATATTTGATAACCGGCTATTTTAAATTTTTCTTGGTTAGCTAAGTGGGTTTCACTGATGCAGGCTATATCAATATTGTGTCGGGCTAGGAAGGCTATTAAGAGTGAGCGTTGAGCTTGCACTCCATTGGCATTCCAATTAAGTATTTTAATGTTGTTAAGGGTTTGTGAGCTATTGGCCATTGACGAGGATAGGGAGAAGATTTGTTATAAGAAAGTTTTTGATTTGAGTGAGGAAGGGTTTGAGAAGATCTAGGATGGTTGAAAGAATATTGTTAATAGTGCGTGTGTTTGGGTTTTCGGTTGTGGGCTGTTTCGTTCGTTCTGCATAGGTTTTACGCGGTGCTTGTGTTTGATTGTTTGGTAGTGTATGTTGATTTACTGTTGAGTATGTATTTCTGCTTGATCTTTTCCCAGTTTGCATGTATTGTTGTTGATAGGTGCATTTCCTGTAGTTAGCCGGGTGGTGCTCACCGCCATTTATACAGGTTGGTGGGTCTTCTTGTTTCTTGTCGCACTCAGGTTCCCTGCGCATTTAACGCACTTGGGGTTAAGTGTGCAGTAGTTTTTTGTGTGTTCTAGTTGTCGACAGCGGTTGCATTGGGGCATATATTTGGCTAGTCTCCTAGATTCAACTGTGATAATAGAGTTTTCTAACTTGTTAACTTTGAAAATTTCCTCTGCTTTTTCGTTGTGTGTTAGTTCTACAATGACTACTGGCATTGGTGTTCTATCTTTGTAATATAGCCTGTTTATCTTTTTAATAGGTAGCTCATATTGTTGTAGCTCCTTTATAATGTCCTCCACTTCAAGGGAGGGAGGGACATTTTTTAGTGCAACTGATAGTGGTTTACTTGGAATGGAATTTTATTGTTTAAATAGTGTTTAGCCAATGATCTATAGTCATTTTCGGATGTTAGATTTATTTTTAGCGACTTACTTGTGTATGTAGTTGTGAATTCACCGCTGGCTAGTTTTGGTATGTAACTGATGACTTCCTTATGTTTGTGCTGCCCTTGAAGAAATATTGGTGGTGTTTTGTTAGTTTTCTTGATTTCGGTGCTTGGATTACTTTGTTGGTTAATATTTTCGGGTTCATCCGGTTGTTGCAGTAATTGATATCGATTTTGTGTTAAAAGTGTTTTTGGTTCCCATAGGTAACGTTTTTGAACTTCGTTAATAGGTGGAGTTAAATGATCACTGGATCGTTTTTGTGTTCCCATTATTTACATTGCCATCCCCGACGGATGGCGGCGTTGTTTGTTAACTTTCACTTGTCTTTATAGTACAGTCCTATTTCGTAATGAACTTGATATAAAGGTTATTTTATATTGTATTTGTCTGTTAAAACTGATAAGACTGATATCGAGCACGAAATACGTCCGCACTGTTCGACTGTAAAATCGTTATTTATGTAAACATTGAAGGAAATATTTTTATAATTACCTGTTGTTTTTGTCTCTGAATTTGCCAGTTGTTTTACTTATTAGGTGTAATATGTAATCTTCGTGTATTTACGATTTTTATTGAACGTTTTCATGTATAAATAAGTGTAGTTTGGTTTAACAACCGGAAACTAATATTTATTGATCTGAATTGTTTATTTAATATCTAAATCAGAGTAAAACTTATTTATTTATCTGAAATAACGTTGATTTTGTATTTAATACAGAGTTGAAACTACAATGGCGTTGCACTTATTGCAAAATCAATAGTAAATGTACCTTACTGTGATTTTACGAGCAACTAATGAAAAGGTACCGACAACATAGTTAATCAAATTATTAAGCAGGTTTGAATAAGAACAGTTATATTTCTATATTATATTTGTTTTGGTTTTAAGCTAGAAATTGAATTAACCATGAAGTTGTTGTGTATATTTTTGTTTGTAATTTGTAATGCCACGATGTGTTTAATTTTTTAAAAAAATTTGTTTTAACCCATACAATAATAATGAATAATTTTTAACGTTTGCTTACTAGATTTCTAATATTTAACTAACATGCATTTATATAAACATTTAGCGCCTTAATCTGGGCTTGTATTTGTGCTATAAAATGTTGGTATGTTTTTGCTGCCTACGTTTTATAATGTTCGATATTTGTGATTCATTTGACATTTTTATTATGTGTATAATTATTTTATTTCAGCATATTAACCACATATTCCACTGCATCTCTCATATCTCGGTTTAAACGTAATTATATGTTGTTGTTTTGTTTACCCTATTATCTATCCGATGTTCCTATATAATTAACTAGTATTTAACGTTATTGATAATTGTGGTAATGTAATTAAATTGAACCTCTGGTATGATCGACCTTCACGTGCCGTTCGTGTTAGCATCTATGACTATGTTGTAGATAGTCTATTCAATAATAAGCGCTTTTTTAACTATGCGCAATCATACCATAAGTTAATTTTAGTTATTCATGTTGTCTTGTCTATGTACTTGTAGTTGTACTTTTTTGCAAATAATAGTAAGTTGACTAGTCTTTGTGAAATATTTTGTATCACGGGCTGGAAACTGTTAATATATGTATGTGGGCGTGTATGATCGAGCCTTGTTGAACATTACTAACATCTTATGTCCTTACGGGAGGAACATTAGTAGTCAAGGTGCAAGTCATCTTCCTGGTGCCCCCCTCTTCAACTTTAGCTGGGTAATATTGGCCTCGCCAACCTCAGTAGCTACCAGAAAAGACTAGTTGGTCTACACTAACGTTTCTTCAGTTGTCATGTATGGTATGCCTGTGTAACAGTTGACATCCCATCAATTTTAGTGTTGGTGATCTGGGTACTTGTACGTTACCCGTTCTTGTCGAGATGTGCCAAATGCAATTGGAAGTGTGAGGGCAGTTTGGGGCTTTCTCTGTCGTGCTCTTTCCCCAATTGCTCAAGTTGAGTACGGCACTGTTTGCTTTGTATGTAATTTTTCCATGCTTTCAAGCCAATGACCTGGTTATTGTTTTGATTAAAAGTAAGGTTAGGTAAATTCTGTAGTTTTATTTTTCAAACTTTCTTGCCTTAATGCCATCTTCCCATTATCAATTAGGGTTACATTATAACAACACAACGTAGGAGTCATCGAGCCACTGCCATTAGATGTTAGATCATGGAGCCCGGTGTACCGTATACGGGGGCATTTGGGTCAGCCTTCAGGTCGGTTACACTACGAACTGATTATTATATAGAAACTTTACATACAAGATTCTAATTATAATTCAATTTCAGATTGTACTGAACATAGAAATTCAACCATTCGTAAGAAGTTTAGGATCAACCTAGAGGTGGAATCACACAATATTAACTTTGAAATCGACACTGGTTCAGGTGTAAGTTTAATTAGTTTGGAGGTTTATAACAAGTGGTTCAAAAACATAAAGCTAGAGAAAACCGAGTTAGCACTTGTATCTTATTGTGGTGCTGAGATCAATGTTCTTGGTTATATCAAAGTAAGAATAGTGTATACAAATTTTAATGCCAAGTGATCCGTAGGGTTTCTAAGTCGTTTTCTCATTGGTTGATAATTATTATAAATATCATAGTGTATATATCGATATTTGAAGGTATTTTTAGTAGCTCAGTAACCACTTTCAGGTTTCTGAACACATTCCGTGATGTCAGATTTTACAATATTTGGTGCGCATATGTATGGACGATCAAGCGAGTTGACAGGGTTGAAAGCACTTTGTGTTTAGATTTCAAGATGGCAAGGTTGAAGGACACTTGGCGGTTTTTTTATTAAAGGTAATGTTTTAAGTTTATAATGTAGGGGTTATTTAAGGTAATCTGATTACATCTTATAATCAGAGCATTGTTTTGCATGTGATATTGGTCCTTATTGTAAAACCGTTAGTTATTTAACCATTGAAGGAAATATTTTTATGTTTACCTGTTGCTTTTTGAGATTGATGTATACAATGCTACCTTGTCGATTATTTTACTTGGGATGTGTAATATGTGAATTTACTATTTTATTGAACATGTTTATGTATAAATGAGTGTTGTTTGGTTTATCGACCGAAAACTAATATGTGTTTATTTGAAATAATGTTTATTTAGTATTTAATACGGAGTTGTAACTACAATTGCATTGCATCTGTTGCCGAATCAATAGTAAATGTACCCTTACTGTGATTGTACAAGCAGTTTGTACCAAAACATCATTCCTTAAATATATTGAATCAAATTGATAGGCATGTTTGAATACGAATAGTATTATATTTGTTTTGGTTTTAAGCTAGTAATTGAATTTAACCATAACCATGTTGTGTATATTGTTTGTTTGTAATTTGTAATGTCACGATGTGTTTAATTTCTAAAAGACCCCATATATTTAACTAACATACATATATATATATATATATATATATATATATATATATTCATGTAATTAAGGGGCCATGGGAATATATAAGGTCACAAGTGAACTCACAGGTTGAGAGCTCTTGAATAAGGGAAAACAAATTTATTTAATTAGAGAATTGGAATATTTTTCACAAATTATTTTTTTTTAGCATAAGTAGTGTATAGTAATGCAGAATCAATGTAATTTGACCAAGGATAATGTAACATAATATTTGTATAAACATAAAGCAGAATAAATAATAATTAGGGTAAAAGCTTGGAGCAGGTGTTAAAACAACATTTCTTTTCTCAAATGTAAAATCCGACACGTTTAAATAAAACGAAGGGAGATAATATTTGTCGGTAAGCTTGGCAACAAACAAACTTTTACGGGTTATTGGAAAAGAACAGCCGTTGGGATTAATGTAGGCGCGGTTTTCTGGTTAAAATATTGATTCCATCTTGGAGGTGGTATAGCAAAGAGCCAACAAAAGACCAAGACAGAATAAAAGCGTTTTGAGTGCAAGAGGGATGCGTAAACATAATTCAAGAGGCAGTATAGTTGGGAGACCTAAATAAAATCGATAACTTCAAGGATATTTATGGGTAACACGAGTCTGTTAAAAAGTGGGAAAATGGAGCCAAGCAAGGTGATTGGTGTGATTTGTACAAGAGGGGCAGAGATCCAGCTGGTGTAAACGTATGTGTGAGATAAAGCTATAGGTACAAGGGAGATGAGAGATGATTGTTCAAGTTGGAGGCATCGACAAATAAAGAAGTAGAGGCTAAATTCGAACAACGGAGTGACAGTTTGAAGCGATTTACCGAGTATTGTTATGTTCGTTATAAAAATTTACAAGAATCCGAGGTTCATTATGGATTTTTGCTGAAATAACGAGCGGTTAGAAAAGATTTTCCAGAATTATAGGAACGAGTATACAAGTGTACGTGCCAATTTAAAACAGAAGGGGGCGAATTTCACTTATATAATCACTGGCAAAGAGGGGCGAGGCTCTTTCTTTTTCGTTCTGATTTCATCCAGCATTGGTGATAATAGTTACTTTCAAGTAAACTAGTGCAAGTTAATAAAATTTTATGTAGAAGCTAATAAAGCATCTTTGTGGTAAAACGTTAAAGTGGTATGTAAGTACAAGGCTTGTTAAGTTTGGTATTGGAATGCACGAAAATTAAAGTTTGAAAGTGTTTGGATGATACAAAAAAAAGTGATGTTTGAATAATAAAAGTTAAGTTTGGAGATTGGAAACAGCGGTATGCATGGCAGATATGGTATTTGGACCAGGGAGTTAGCTGATGGACTGGGTATCTACTAGACGGCAGCATCTTCAAGGAGCTAGATGGTGGAGCACACTTAGAAAATAAAAACCAGGTAGGCGATGGAATAGAACATTGAGTGGTGAATATTTTTATGGTGTTTGTGATTATTTGGATTTAAGTTAGATGTGTTTTATTATTATTTGATATTTTATGAACGGACATTTATGGGACTTTAAAAGAAAATTGATCTTTGAAAATAATTAATGAATTTACAGATAACCAAATGTTGTAAAGAAGTATAGAGGACTTATTGATATTTGGTAGTGCAGGAAATTTATATGCACAGTTGTAGAGTTTTATTATGAGCTCATGCTAAGACAAAAAGGGTAACGTAAGGTATGAGGAACGCCCTCTTACTTTAAATAAAAATATTTGTGTTTAAAAGGTTATCAATTTGCATGATTATTATCATAAAATTATTGATCTTTAAGAATGTATCTAAAGAAATGGTGTTTTAAAATGTATTATGGATCTAATTTAAATAGAGTGTGATATATTTGGTCAATTGAGTTATTTTTGAGTGTGTAATTGGTGTGAATGTCTATTTAGGTTTTAGCATGAGGATATTGAAAGGAAGTTTTTGGATGGAACAGATAGGTGTCAACAAGATTAATTTAAGACATTAGGTAAGAGCATTATTAGGAGCAGCCGAGGGCAAGATTCGAGCTAAAACATCACAGAATTATGTCAGCCCAATTTGTGGGGCACGATTGTACAGGTATAACCTCAAAGTAATTATATCAGACCAACAGTGGGGCATGATTCCAGGCACGTGTTATTTCACCAGCCCCTACGATGGTTTTATTTATTTTTAGCCCCACGGTTGGGCATGTCATAAAATGCTGTGATACTTTCTTTATTATATTTAGCCCCTACGATGGGCATACCATAAAATGCTGTGTGATCCCCTTTATATTAATCAAGCACTTATGATGTGAAATGTTAAATGGATTTTCTTTGCCTCAACTATCTGATTCAATTAAATAAAGCAATTCTACAATACACAATATAATTATTAAATATTTACAACCTTTTTAAAATCTTCCCCTTTTTCAGAATATTTACATATACCAGATTTAAGAAATTGAAGCCAGCAAAACGAGCCTTTTGTTAAATTTAGAGACTTTTTGAAACGTTTCAAGATGCCTATTACCTTTCATAAATTGATCAATGAAACTAATGTTTTGTTGACTCTTACATGTACCAAAAATATTGAATTAAAACAGTTTTCAGTAATAAATTATATCAATATGGCTAACCTGGAATGGTCCCATAGTTCCTCTGCATCCCCCAAGAGTTTTCGTGCCCAGTCTGAATATTTAGAGTCGAATTTGGAAGTCGACATCAAACCAAAATACTATCCAAATCCTTATTCAAAATCCCTATAAGTTAATCCAATTTAAGATTCAACTTGTATATCAGTAAATAAAATGTTTTCCATCTCTGTAATTAACAAGACAGTAATAGAACATTTACTATGTCAGTAATTACCAAAGTAATTTAACGGAAGTGATTAACCAGAGAATTCACCACAGTAATCTCCAGAGAATTCACCAGAGAGTTTACCAGAGTAATCTCTAGAAAATTAACCAGAGTACTCTTCAGAGAATTTACCAGAGTAATCTCCAGAGCCCTGTTTTATTTATGTTAGAAATTGTAATTTTTACTAAATTGTTGTTTACTTATGTCTATAATAGATCGGCTCACTTGCACAATTTTTACACTTTTTAAAATGATTTTCATTTACTTTCGCATGACTGGTTACGTAAATAATTTAGCACTTCTGAGCCTTCTTGAATATTACTAACATTTTATGTCCGCGCGGGGAGGAACCTTGGTAGTCCAGGTACAGGTCATCTTCCTGGTGTCCTTCTCTTCAACTTTAGTTGAGTAGTATTGGCCTCACTGATCTCAGTACCTACCAGAAAAGACTAGGTGGTTTACACTAACGTTTCTTCAGTTGTCATGTGTGCTATTGTTACGTGCCAAAGTGGCCCTTATACATGTTTAGGTTAATTTTGATGTGCGGAAGTTTCGCGCCACAATTTCAAAAGACTCGGGGCGCGTATTTCTGATACGTCACAGTGCGTTTGCGCTAGATCGCGCGACGCGAGTGGGTTGGACGAATAACCTCGCGCCGACGTGTAAAAGACAAAAAAGTGGGGACAAGTTTCCTGTGCTCTCTATAACGTGGCTGTTTGCCTTTGATCTTCAAGGAGTGTGGTCGGTGTCAGGTATCGTATCGTGCCTTATCTTTACCTATGTAGATTTCCTTGCTTGCTTGTCTTGTTTATCGCCCCTTATACCATGTTCCCGTCATTCCCTGCATAGGTAGGTGACAATTTGAGCCGTAGGCGAATCGTACTGCACGACCCTGGATGACGAGCTCATGATTGCCGGAGCTGGTCCGAACGCTTTGGAAGAGCGTCGGGAGTCACCATCTTTAACTACCGCAAAAGGGCCTTTAGTAGCCTGATGGACTTTGGAAAAACCAACTATAACCCAATTCCGTCGAACGCCGGATTTCTGAGTGAGTATTCTCTTTGTTAATTTGTTCGCTGTATTATTTATTATCTTAAATTTATGTAAATTTCCGATTGTTGCGCAATATAAATTGTACATTGGTGACGTCATTGACAGTTGGCTACGCGGAATCTGTAATAAGGTTAGCTGTACCATCCGCCAGCGGCGTCGCTCGCTTATTATTTCGCGCTTGCGCGATGTATTTATCGACTATTTAACTGTATTTATCGAGTTTTTAAACCGTATGAACTGGCGCCTTAATGTGTGAGGTTATGAACTTAGGGGTCTTTTATCCTTTGTTTTTAGGTTGTAATAACTTCGTTTATAAACATACAATGTATTACCAATGTAATTTATTAGCTTTTTCACTAAAAAAATTAATTATTTAATATCTGTAACCTTGGATTTTATGTTCGTGTTTTAGAACACGTCACATTCTTTAGATGTAAAAAATCAGTTGCTATGGCGATCTGAATGTAGGCAGCCATTTTGATATTGAAATATACAGCTGTTGTATGTGAAATGGTTAGCTGATTTAAAGGTTTTCTAATTTAAATATGGTGTGTGTGCTTTTTATAACTGAAATTATCTGAAATACGTGTTTAGTTGTTCTAAACAGAACTGCAAGCTTTTAGGATTTATACCTCCCCCCTGCTTTTAAATTATACAGGTGAGCGCATCATTTATAATTGAATAAATACAAATACATAAGCATTTACCTAATTTTATACCTTTAAACAGGGTTTATTACAAAATTATCTATTTATATTAAATTAAAATATAACCTTTGTTTGTTTTTTCAACTTTAGAAGACCCTTTTTGAAACTTGAATACACTGTCTTGTGTGTTACATTTTAAAAAGTGCATTAGTGATTTACCTATTTAATTAATAATATCTCAATTACCTTTACAAGAAAATCTTGTGTTTAAAAGCACTTAACGAAATAAATTGCCTTTTTAATATCTTTTTATGAAACGTCAAACTATGAGTTCTTGTTGTTTTTGTTTAATAATACATTACATTACCTACATGATTTTATAATTTGGAGTGTCTTTTTGTAGTTTATCAATGATATATCCCTTTATTAAATATTAACCTTGCCCGCATATAGTCTAAACGTGTTCTTTAGTTTTTTGGTTACTTAGCGTGATAAAATTCGAATATTATTCTGTACGAATGCTTTCATAGCAAGTTTTCACCCTTAAATATCTTATTGTACTGACTTGAAGTAGTTATATCGTTTTTTACCTTCTGATTTAACTCAGTATTGTATACCTTATATATATCGTGTCTCAAACATAAATTCAAAATGTATATTTCACATTTAAAATCTCTCGAGTTAATTTACGAGATTGAGTGCAGAAATATTACGCCGGCATCTAATCAGAATGATCGGAGATCACAACTTAGAGCAATTTTAGCCCAGGAAATGAAAGGCATTCCTATCTTAAAGAAACCCGTTTCCAATTGGCCTCACAACGTATCTGAAATTAAATTGTCTTTGGATGACATATCTGGTATAATAAATAGAATAGATCCTCGTCCCAGTGATATTGAGATAGGGCGTTTAGTTTCCAGAATAACGCATGTCAAACAGCGTACAGAATTATTGTCCTTATATGACGATGAGCAAGCGACCCAAGCTAAACAAAGTTTATTGTCGGAGATATTATTACTTGAAGGAATTGTGCTTGAAAGACTCAATCCAAACGCAGACGTAGATATATCGTTACCATTTTCAAATCTCGTACTTGCTTCACCTCAACCAGTAGGAAAATCCATACCTGTTTACAAATGGGGTCTCACTTTTCAAGGGTTTGACGTGCAAGTCCTCTATCGTCCTTCCTTGACCGTATTAATGATTTCAAAATCTCTCGCCAGTGTACCGATCAAGATTTATTTGTTTCAGCAGCTGACTTGTTTTCAGACTCCGCGTTGATCTGGTACAGGAACATCCGAGACCAAATTTCTACCTGGGAGGAGTTAGTTGCGTGCCTAAAACGAGACTTCCTACCTCATGGTTATATTACCGACCTTTGGAACGAGATACGAAATCGAACCCAAGGACCTGACGAAAATGTTGTCTCTTTCATTACCTCATTAGAAGCTTTATATAGTAGACTCGATAAAAAACCCTCAGAATCTGAAATTATCGATCAGTTACTTAGAAATTTAAACCCTTATTTCTCTGAACGTCTGGCATTACAACACATCTCTTCTTTAGCCCACTTTAAAGATCTATGTCGTTCACTTCATGAAGTGAAGTTAAGAATTGATAAATACCGTCCGCCCCCAGAAAAACAATCTGGTCTTTTAGAACCCGATTTAGCTTGTCAAGCTCGAGCTTCCCATAAAGTATCTACCCTTAATGTTCCTTCTACCGTAACTAATAACTCACTTACCTGTTGGAACTGTAAGAGAAGTGGACATAACTATAATGTCTGCACATACCCTAGAAATATTTTTTGTTATGGTTGTGGCCGCTCAAATATCTACAAATCTAACTGCACAAAATGTAATCCTAATGTATCGGGAAACTCCCGTCGAGATATTTCAAATCAGGGCGTGAATATCTCAAGGAATCAAAATCGTCCTCAACACCAATCATTCAACGGACCCAGACGTCAATAAATTTAAATCATAAAACTACCTCCAATGCCGTACCGTCATTAAATTTATCTAATAATAATACCGCTACTATTAATGTACAAAATGCCTTACCTTCATTAGAGGAATTATGTTATACTACTCCATCCGAGTGGTCTAAGTGGTTACAAACCGTCAATTCCTTTTATCATAAAAAGTCTGCCGCTTTACAACTTGTTAAGAAACCCTTTGATAACCGTCCACACTTGTCCATCTCGATTGGTTCCTTAAATGTAATTGCTTTATTGGATACAGGTTCCTCTTGCTCCTTTATAAACAACGAAGGTTTACATCAATTATCTAAACAAAATATTAAAATTCAAATTATTCCCGAAAAAACTTCCATAAATTTAGCTGACGATAATCAAATATATGTAACGGGTTCCCTTAAATTAAAAATTCGAGTAGAATCACTTGAACGTGACGTTTCATTTTTGATTGTGCCTGCATTAGCTTATCCTTTTCTACTAGGTGTGGATTTCTGTAAACTTTTTAATCTGTCACTTTATTTCCAGGATTTTTCATGGCAAACCTCTCTCAAAACAAATTCCTGTGCATCTACAGGAATATCTAACAAAATTTCTCTTACTGATTCCCAAAATGTGACCCTTAACGCTACAATTGACAAATTTCGTAAACTTAATACCTCTGAACTTGGTTGCGTTACTACTGCAACACACGTTATCTCCACAGGTGATGCACTCCCTTTTAAGCAACGTCAATATCCGTTATCGCCTGCATTACAAAAGCATTTGCATGCTGAAATAGATAAAATGTTAGAATCTGGTGTTATCTCTCCCTCAAATTCACCCTGGACGTCTCCCGTATTACTAGTTCAGAAAAAGAATGACGAATGGCGTGTCTGTTTTGATGGCAGAAAGTTGAATTCCGTGACTGTTTCTGATGCCTACCCTCTACCTAGAACTGACTCTATTTTAAGCCGGCTTCGAAACGCAAAATTTATCTCATCTATCGATCTTAGACAAGCTTTTTATCAGATACCTCTCGACCTATCTTCTCGTCAAAAAACTGCTTTTTGTGTTCCAGGCCGAGGTCTTTTCGAATATAATTTTTTGCCATTTGGTCTGTAACGCACCACAAACCCTCAACGTACTATGGATCAAACGTTAGGTCCTATCTTACACCAGGAACGTGCCTTTGTATTTTTGGATGATATTTTAGTTATCTCAAGTTCCTTTGATGAACATATCGCTACATTAAATGAGGTTGCAGAACGCTTAAACGCAGCAGGTTTTAAGATAAACTGGGAAAAGTGTCAATTTTGTTGTTCGTCCCTTACATTTCTTGGTTTTATTATCGATGGAACTGGCCTACGAGCAGATCCTGCTAAAGTCGATGCTATTACTAAATTCAAAACACCTAAAACTGTTACCGAAATCAAACGTTTAATTGGAATGATTAGCTATTATCGCATCTTTCTACCCAATCTTTCAACTATATCTGCACCCATTACCGCTTTAATTAAAAATAAAAAGTAATCCCAAACTATCGAATGGAATTTAGAATCTCAACAGGCTTTCGAACAAATTAAAACGTTAATCACTTCAGCACCTATCTTAATTTCACCCAATTTCGATGAAAAGTTTTATATACAAACCGATGCCTCGCTTACTGGTTTAGGTGCAATGTTGTTCCAGGTAAGAAATGGTTTAGAACATCCAATCGCTTATGCAAGCCGTGCCTTAACTTCTGCCGAACAAAAATACTCTGCTACCGAACGAGAATTATTGGGCGTTATCTTTGGCATCGAGAAATTTATGGGATATGTTGAAGGTACACACTTTACCGTAATCACTGATTGTGCAGCCCTCACTTGGCTTAATAACTTGAAACAACCAGCAGGTCGTTTGGCAAGATGGAACTTGCGTATATCTCAATTTACTTTTGACGTTAGGCATAGGCCTGGCAAATTAAATATCGTACCTGATGCCTTATCTCGTGATGTTGTTTCTCTTAACCTTCCAAATTTAATTCCTGATACCTGGTATCTCAATATGATTAAAAAAGTTTCCGATAATCCTGATAAATTTCCTACCTTGCGTGTAACTAATAATAGACTATATAAATTTGTATCTTCGTCTCCACATAAAATATCGAATATTCCTGAATGGAAACTGGTCGTGCCTACTGCTAACCGTAGTGAGGTGCTCAAATTATGTCACGACGATCCCATAGCTGCACACCTTGGTGTTACAAAAACTCTCGCTAAAATATCTGAATTATATTACTGGCCCACACTAAAACAATCTGTTTGTCGTTATATTAAGAACTGTAAAATTTGTGGTTCCCATAAGAGTTCACAAGATGCTCGTCCTGGTTTAATGGGTAACTTTAAACGTGTATCTTATCCCTTTCAATTAATATCGCTTGACTTATTAGGACCTCTCCCCCGATCGAAAAGAGGTAACCAATATCTTTTAGTTGTCACCGATTGGTTTTCTAAATTTGTTATGGTGCAACCCTTACGTAAAGCTACATCTGCAGCTATAATTAAATTCCTAGAACAAAATGTATTTCTTATCTTTGGTGTCCCTCAGATTATCCTTTGCGACAATGAGGCACAATTTATCTCTAAAAATTTTCAGAATTTCGTTAAAAGTTACAAAGTACAAAAAATTTGGTTTAACGCAAAATACCATCCCCAAGTAAACCCTACCGAAAGAGTAAATAGAGTTTTAATTACCGCTATCTCTTCCTATATTGATTCAGACCATACTACATGGGATGAACATATTTTTAAAATTGCTCAAGCTTTGCGTACATCGAAACACGAAGCAACCCAATTCACTACGTCATTTCTTGTTTTTGGAAGATATACCCCAATCGATGGGAGTTACTATGGTTTAGTGCCTGACGATACTAACGTAATTGAATTTGACGATAAAGTACGCTGGGACAAAGACCAACAATCATTACCTTCTATCTTTAACGACGTTAGAAAAAATTTGTTAAAAGCTTACGAAAAGAGTAAGGACCATTATAATCTACGTAAACGAAATATTTCCTTCGCCTTGGGCGAACAAGTTTGGAAAAAGAATTATGTCTTATCGGATGCATCTAAGAAATTCTCTTCAAAATTAGTCCCTAAATTCATTCTTTGTAAGGTCACTCGTGGCATTAGTCCCCTTATCTACAAACTTCAGGATGCTGAAGGAAAACGCCAAGGCAGGTGGCATATTAAAGACCTTAAGCCATTCTCTGCTGACCCAAATGCTAGTTAAGTTTTTCACGTTCCATTCCCTTTCCGATTTACCTAATATTTTTTGTTCTCACCAGCAATTAGTTAACTTTAATTACTTATTCCCTCTCTCATATAGTATATAATCTCTTACACGTTTAACTTTACTTACCTTAAATTAGCTATCTTTTTCTTTTGGTTGACTTTTCCTTGACCATACCGTTAGATATATATCACTTCATTCTTTACAACCCCCCCCCCCCCAATATAACTCTGTCGTTTCATTTAATCAACCCCCGAACTTTTCCTACTGCATATTATTTGGTTTTTAGTATTTTTCTTACGTCATTTAATTTTGTGTGGTAATTGTCGTAACTTTGGTTGAAATAACTCTTTGAATTTTTATGATTGGTTTTAGCTGATGTTGAGTGGATGATTTTTTTTCTTTGGGCCCACATAGGAGTCGCGACCTATGCCATTGAAAGAAATAGTTCATATTCGCAGTTGCAAAAAACTAGGATTGTCTATTCCATGTGTTTTTCCTCTGAATTATTGCAGTCGCCCACATTATACTACATCATTATTTGTTTCTTTTTCTACGAAATCACCATAACTTATAAACATTTTTTTTCATTGTTTTTTATTGAACTTTGTGGTGAGATGCTATTGCTTCTTACTGTTACCTTATTAAATTCTCGGTTGTTTTAGCATATTGGGACAGTGTATCTGTATTTAACTGCTTATAATTGGGCATTTTTGTGCGTTCAGGGTGCTGCCGTTTTGAAAAACTACCTTAAAACAGTTTGTTTTTGTGTGAATGTATCTGTAATGATACTTTTAAGTTGTCGTGTCTACTTTTGTCGGATTTTCTTATCGTAGTGGATGCACTCGTTAGGAAAAAGATCGTACTAGTTCTCTTAAGGGCCTAGTTTTTTTAAATTTATGTGTATATCTTATCTTGTCGGATTAATATCGCAGGTGGTCCTTCAGACTGCGCTGTGTTTAATAGGGACAACTCTCTACCTTCTCTCGGACGCTTGTCCAAAAACTCTACTTTTTTTATCCCGCTGTCTCCGCTGTGCCTTATTCTTCTTTCGGTGGACCTGTTCTTGTCCCGGAACACCCGTCTGCCACATAAGAGTGATGTTTCCTCACTCCGAGCTACTGACTACATTGGCTGGTTGAGTAGAGCTTTGCTATCCACCCTTCTCTGTCTCTTTTGCTCAATGCGAGCCCTTCCTCTACTTTCTTCTACCTGGAAGTGCCTCTTATGCATTCCAAATAACCTACCTCCTTCTTTTTACCGTTCCTGTTTCTCTACTGCTTTTTCATTTCTGTTAGTCACCGTGTGGTTGCGCGGGAGGTTTTCACAGACACCTGGACCACGTCTCTACGAATCTTTCGTGGGGTCATGCGGTGCCGCTGTCAGTGCATGGGCACTGGCAGTGAAGGTATGTATGAGTGTGTGAGTGGATGAGTACATCGTATATACTGTGTGGGTATCGTGTGATTGTATCACCGATATCGATCAACGCCGGGTGCAGGGATGCACCCAAATGCCTTTGCCGGTCCCTCGTGCCGTTTCTTGTAAACGGACCTGCTTCACAGGTTTCTCTTTTAGAGGGCACGAGACAATCCCTATTTAACGGCTCTACCGGAGCCACTCTATCTTTACCTTATTTATTGTCTTTGGTAATAACTAGGCCAATACCTTTGTCTTGTTTATTATCTTTGATAATACCCTTAGTTTTAATATCGTTATCTTACCGATTACCTTTAATAATAACTTTAGTTGAATATCGTTATCTTACCGACTACCATTAGTAATAACTTTTGTTTAAATTCGCGTTATCTTACCTGTTATCTTTAGTGATAACTTTTGTTTAATATCGCGTTACCTTACCTACTATCTCTAATAATAACTTTAGCTTAATATCGCGTTATCTTACCTAGTATCTCAAATAATAACTAAAGCTTGATACCGTTATCTTATTCATTACCTTTGAGGATAACAATTTAAGCTTAATATCATTATCTTATCTCTTATCTTTAACAACAATTTGAGATATTGTTTTATCTTTTTATCTTCCTAACGTGTGGTATTTATGACCAGACGTGGGAATTATTTTCCTTGAATTTAAGTGAAAAAGCTAACCTGATATAGAAATGTAATTTGTTAGGTTAGCCATATAAGGATTTAGTAGGGTGGTACTTTTGGTAAATTTGTTGATTCACAACTATGTCATGGACAAGTTTTAAATGTGCATCGTTAGTAAGCCAAAGTACCAGTAACAAAATTTGCTAGAGTGTAGACTTAATGCACTCTGATGAACATTTTTAAATTTGGGCACTTCTTGCCAATAAAGAATAGTTTTGATGCAACGCTCATGTGTTTGCACGTAAGAACTTTAATGTTAGCTTTAGCTTAGATAGGTTTAGGCGACTTGTCGCATCTGTTTTAGTTTAAGTAGTGTTTCATGCCCCCCGACAAATTTGTGCTGTCGATGATTAGTGTAGTCAAAAACAATGGGGCTACCTATTCCGTTTCCTGGTACTTCGGTAGACGTGTTATCGGTCGAAAAAACCAGGTGGCGCCTTATATAAACATTTTGTAGGTTTTAAGTTAGGTTTTATGTAGGGTAGTTAGGACTTAGATTTTAAGCTGTTACTGTGCTAACAGACTTTTTCTTTTTTTAAGTTTTTTCTTTTGTGGCTTTGTCGCGATTGTTACGTGCCAAAGTGGCCCTTAAACATGTTTAGGTTAATTTTGATGTGCGGAATTTCGCGCCACAATTTCAAAAGACTCGCGGCGCGTATTTCCGATACGTCACAGTGCGTTTGCGCTAGATCGCGCGACGCGAGTGGGTTGGACGAATAACCTCGCGCCGACGTGTAAAAGACAAAAAAGTGGGGACAAGTTTCCTGTGCTCTCTATAACGTGGCTGTTTGCTTTTGATCTTCAAGGAGTGTGGTCGGTGTCAGGTATCGTATCTTTACCTATGTAGATTTCCTTGCTTGCTTGTCTTGTTTATCGCCCCTTATACCATGTTCCCGTCATTCCCTGCATAGGTAGGTGACAATTTGAGCCGTAGGCGAATCGTACTGCACGACCCTGGATGACGAGCTCATGATTGCCGGAGCTGGTCCGAACGCTTTGGAAGAGCGTCGGGAGTCACCATCTTTAACTACCGCAAAAGGGCCTTTAGTAGCCTGATGGACTTTGGAGAAACCAGATATAACCCAATTCCGTCGAACGCCGGATTTCTGAGTGAGTATTCTCTTTGTTAATTTGTTCGCTGTATTATTTATTATCTTAAATTTATGTAAATTTCCGATTGTTGCGCAATATAAATTGTGCATTGGTGACGTCATTGGCAGTTGGCTACGCGGAATCTGTAATAAGGTTAGCTGTACCATCCGCCAGCGGCGTCGCTCGCTTTTTATTTCGCGCTTGCGCGATGTATTTATCGACTCTTTAACTGTATTTATCGAGTTTTTAAACCGTATGACTATGTCTGGGTAACAGTTGACATCCCGTCAATTTCAGTGTTGGTGATCTGGGTACTTGTACGTTACCCGTCGTTGTTCAAATGTGCCAAATGGAGTTGGAAGTGTGAGGGCAGTTTGGGGTTTGCTCTGCTGTGCTCTTTCCCCAATCGCCCAGATTGAGTACGGCACTGTTTGCTTTGAATGTCAATTTTCATCCGAATGACCTATTTATTGGTTATTCTTTTGATTAAACGTAAAGTTAGGGAAATACTGTAGTTTTATTTCAAATCTTCCCACCTTAACGCCATCTTCTCAGGGTGAATATGGGTTACATTATAATAACACAACGTAGTAGTCGTCGA
This sequence comes from Platerodrilus igneus, assembly GCA_036346225.1. NCBI lineage: Eukaryota > Metazoa > Arthropoda > Insecta > Coleoptera > Lycidae > Platerodrilus > Platerodrilus igneus. Next base: position 2,841,339 of record JARFIW010001436.1, on the reverse strand, counting down.
GCCACTGTCACTAGATGTTAGATCATGGAGCCCGGTGTTGCCGACTATAGAGGGCGTTTGAGACAGCCTTCAGGTCGGTTACACTACAGATGATACACTGAATTTATATGTAGTGTCACCAGGTAAAACATCATTGTTAGGTAGAGAATGGTTACATCTCATTAAGCTAGACTGGGCGGAAGTCTGTCAATTATCTTTATATAGTAATCCCTTAATTCAAAAATTAATTAGTAAATATCCTACTGTTATGAAAGTACGTATAGGAGATATTAAAGACATGACTCCTAGGCAGGTTATGAAACCTGGCACATCGCCAGTATTTTTAAAAGCACGTAATGCACCATTTGCATTAATTCCCAAGGTAGAGGCGGAAATTGATAAATTGGTACAAGCCGGTGTGCTGCAAAAGATTAATTCATCAGAGTGAGCTACCGTAGCGATCGAGGATTCTAGTCCTTGCATGCTATTGGTGGAACCCCAAATTCGTATCAGTCCCGTTTCTACTTACCTGGATGGTTGGTCGAGCGGTTACCTATTTTGTTTGTGTTGTTGATTGACGAATGGTCATAATTTAGGGAGTCGAGACTGTGCGTACCTCCGGAGTGGAAAGAGAGATGTGCTAGCTGACGTACTTGTTTAAGACCATTACAGGATTAATGGATATATTGAAAAGTAATACAATTTCTTTAATACATAAATCCTCTCTAACGTTTTGGTATGAATTATAACTACAGTTAACCAGCGGGCCCACCTCCCATATACATAGGTTTATGGTTAGTACAATTTTACATCACTTACCCGAAATTACTATAACTCACTATCACTACTTTCATTACTTTCAATTGATTTACTTGAAGTCTGGAGTGGAACTGCCGCTGATATATTTTCTTACTTGCCTCGTCCCTTTTAGGTGGTATGAGTATTTACCTGTATAACGGCTTTAAGGAGCCACTATATCTTATATCTTTGTGATGGATGACAAAACGGCTTGTTGAGCTAGGGAATTCTACGCTATATCTTTAATGTATATAGTCGTAGCGTGCTGGGACGTTTCGGATTCATCTATTGTTATCTAGTTTTATCTTAATATCTTTACCTTACCTATTATCTTTGATAATAACTTGAGACTTTGCCTTATCTTTCTTGTTTTCCTAACGTTTGGTATTTATGACCAGACGTAGAAATTATTTTTTTGAGTATTGAGTGAAGAAGCTAACCTGATGGTAGCAATGTAATTTGTTAGGTTAGTAACGTCAGAAATTAGTAAGATGGTACTGTTGGTAACTTTGTTGATTCACAACCATGTCATTAAAAAGTTTTGATGTGTATTGTTTATTAAGCCAGAGTACCAATACATAAAAATTTGTTAAAATGTATAGTAACTTGCTCTCTTGGACATTTTCTTGCCAAAGAAAAAAACAGTTTAGATGCAATGCTTATGTGCGTGTGCACTGGAAAACTGTAATGTTAGCTTTGGTTATTGTATATATGTTAGGCGACTTGTCGCATTTGTTTTAGTTATAGTAGTGTTTCGTGTTCTCCGACAAATTCGTGCTGTGGATTATAACTGCGCCATATTAAAGACTCGTGTGTGCATTTATAGATGTAGTTCAAAAACAATGGGGCTATACATTCCGTTACCTGGTTACTCGTAAGACGCGTTATCGGTTGAAAAAACCAGGTGGCGCCTAAAATAAACATTTACTAGAATGTAAGGTAGGTAAGGTAGGTTATATGTAAATTAGTCAGACTTTAGACTTAAGTTTTTACCGTGTTAAAAGTCTTTCTCTTTTTTTAAGATTTTTTTTCTTGTATGGCTTTGTCGCGATTGTTACATGCCAAAATTGGCAATGTAATTGTTAATTATGTGAGTGAATTTCCGCGAATATTTTCAAATAAACTTGTTAACTACCGTCATTCCGGACAGTTGTGTTTGTGCAAAAGAATGCGCAGGCGCGGAGTGAATGGGCAAGTGCGCGCGGTGTGACACGACATCATTAGACTACGAAGCCTGAATGCGAAAACAGCTACCGGTGTCGTGCCTGTCTTTTCTCTTTTCAGGTGGTAGGTTCCTTATCTCTACCTTCTATCGTTCCTTCTACCTGGTTATCCTTGCCGCCCCCTACAAACATAGAGGATGGACGAATAAATTTGGCTCAACGACGGCGTGATGGACCCACAAGGAGATAGCCCTGAGATATAACTAATGTGCGATTTAAGTGAGTACATTGCTTTATTTATATTGCAAATTGAGAATTGTATCACTTTTAACGTGTTTGGTATTTGATAAAAATGTCGCGTAATTTGCCACGGAAAACGTGAGAACCTATCCCTTTGTAGATTTTTGGATAAATTTCAATTTGTAACTCAATTATAATTTTTAGATTTAAGTATTGCAAAATGGACCACAATGGGCCACGTGAGGTGCTGTGTGCCCAAATGTCAAGATGCAACCTTGAAAAGATACAGGTTTTCCAATCCCAAAAAGGACATGGAGCGGTTTAAGATGTGGTTACATTCAATTAAGAATGTGGATCTTTTAGAACTGGATCCTTTGTATTGAAGCGGGCTACTGCTACCGCGTTTCTTTAATTTAAAACAAGTAATAACCAGAGTCTTTATTACTCACTGTTCACAAGTCTAATTAACAGTATATGCCTTATTTATAGATGTTTTCAGTTCAATTAACAATGAAGCACTATTACACTAATGCTATTTACAAGCACTAATATCTTCTTAAACTAACTTCTTTACCATAGGTCCATTAATAACACTAACACAACTATTTATTTATTGTACACTTTGTCTATTTATGTATACTACAAGCTGCATGTACATTAGACACAGCATATAACATTTATGTATACACTTGAACTTCCCAAAAGCTTAACTACTATTACTTTACAATGATATAATTTATATTAGACATTGTAGTATAGACTGACCCTTGCATTTATTAGCGGTCTTATATATACTCTGAGTTAAAGATATGACTCATCCTCTAGTAATTACGAGAAGCTTCCTGGTCTATTGAGAATAAACAGTGCTGGCGGCGTTTTGTGTGTTTGATTCCTAGAAGAATTCTCGAATCCTGAAGACTATGCAGAGCCTACAGCGCTTGTGTGTTTGACGGGTTGCCTAATAGTAGCTCGCAACAGTATTTATACAGTGTAAAGAAAGTGTGTCACATGCATTTTGTGGAACATCAATATAGTGAAGGTTCCACAAGAGTTCGTTTGAATGTGATACCTGGTTTAAGTTTACTAGGTAAATCATTTCATTAGAATAATAATTAAGAAAGTAGTGTAAAGATTGTTTAACAAAAAACTTGTTAATGTATGAAAAGTTTGATTAAAATCAAAATAGTAGAGATCCAGCATTCCAACAGATAGTTTCCTGTGTTTCACATATATTGATACTGTTTATTTTATGTAAATATACCAAAAACACAATGTTTTGAAACTTATTCAGTCCTACACATTTAGATTTTTACATGATCACAATCTCTATTGAAGAGATGAAGTTACAAAGTAATCGTGTATTGTTCACTTAATAAAAAAGTAAATTGATAGTTTGGACTACTTGCGTCAGTAGTTATTTAACTGTGCTGAATTTTTAAATTCTTGGGAACCTCGTGGGAATGTAAGTGTACCTATTAGCAGAGAAGCTATAACGTCAGAGCTTGAGAAGCAATATAATAGTCAGCCAAGTTGCTGCAGTAGTATAGTTTCAACCGATAAATATACTTTTCGACATGAGTACCTTCAGTCAAGCTGCAACGAAATTGAATCAAGTTCAACTCCAAAAGTTCATCATGAACTTAATGTCAAAAGCAAGTCACATGGAAAAACTTGCAAAATTTTTAATTATTTTTATATTTGTAGTTTATAGTAATTGTAATATTTTTTTTGCTGTAACATCAAATATCATACAAAATATGGGTTCCAAAGAACTGTCTCCAAAAGAGAGCATTTTGTATAGACACATGCAAAAATTAAATTAGAAATTAAAACGAAACCTGATAGCAAAAACCAGCTTTAAAGAAAGGTTAGCTGCTGCTGAAAAGTATGCTTGTAAACGCGGATTGGAGGAAGCCTTTTCAAAATTGAATAATTCCGCTATTCAATTTATAAATTTCCAACTGCGTGAGCCCACAAAAAGCACAAAACAGCGATGCTTTTTACTGGATGAAAAGATATTGGCTTTGACATTATATAAACAAAGTTCGAATGCTATAGGTTTTTGTCAAAGCTATTTATTTTATCTAGTAAAAGTACATTGGATAGACTACTAAACAACATTTACTTTGAACCGGGTGTAATGCCACATGTGTTTTTATCGCTACAGAAAATTTGCGACCAAGTTAGGGCCAAATGACACATATGTTTCTGTTGTTTTTGACGAAATGGCCATAATACCTTCCATTCACTTTAATAAACATAAGTTTTATAGAAGGGTTTGAAGATTTGGAAGGTGGCAAATGGTCGATGGAATTAATCATTGCTTTGTCTTTATGCTCAGGGAATAAAACATTTTTCAAACGGCCAATATGTTATATATTTTCTAACAGAGGTGTAGCAAAGTATCTACAAATAAAAAACTTATTGAGGCAAATTATAACATGTTTGATCGAAATTGGTTTTAAACCTGTCGCTATTGTTTGTGACCGGTCTTCAACCAACTGCCGAGTTATTCACTCCTTAGTAACTGATACTAAAGCAGCATACTTTAGAAAAGGAGAAGGTTTTTTTAAATCGGCGTTCTTAAAATTTTTCCGATTTATGATCCTCCTCACTAGTTAAAAATGATAAGATTTTTGAATAAATTAGTTAGTTATATTTGGACCTGACACCAAATGGCAAAATGGAGTGATACAATTGCTTTATATGAACTGGACAATAGCCCCAACGTTGACGAACATGTCTATCCCGATAAAATAAAAAAATGAAAGTGAAATATGCTACACAAATTTTCAGCCAACGAGTTGCTTCTACAATGAGACTTGGAGCTATTCTAGGTAAATATAATTTATTTCTAAACTAGTAGTAAATATAGTAATGTATAAAATAATAATAATAATCTTAACCCTAACCACTTTGGCAAGCCAATGCCCCATAATCACCAATTATTACAAACACTAGAAAACATTTTCCCCATCAACTATTGTGGTTTGCGATATAGTAATACTGTCTATTCAAAAAGGACAGTCTCTCTGTACTTTTACAGCACACTCCACATCGACTGTATTTACTTACCATTGTGGGATTTCTCATGGAGTAAGCTTTAGAGACATTCTTCAATATAATCAAAGTTTTAAAACACAAAAAGGGCCAATAAAATATGCTAGGACATCATTGTTTATTATTTTTGTTCAACTTTTTATGGTTTCAATAATATGCTGTGCCATTAAATATTGAATCTCTACTAATAACTTATTTTAAATTATTGATCACAGTAACAATTACAAATCAAAAACTTGAAAAATATCGTATACTAATATAATCTTCTACTGATTTTAATTTGATTATTTGTTATTCACAAAATCATAATACAGACACATCAACTTTAATTATCTTCAAAAGAACAAGTAATTTTATGTATAACAACAATTAATTTTATTAACATTATTAAATGCTTTATATTTTCAGATAGATGCAATAGTTTGGAAGCAAGTTCGAAACGCATTTGTTGTTATTTTTTGATAAGCTCTTCGATTCTGTCAATGGAAGTACAAAAGAACCCACAAAAAGAAAACTATTGCGATATGAAGTTCCAAACAAAATGATAATGTACGATTTTGGATACAAGATGCGTTGCCAAAAATGCGTTCTATTGAATTTGTAAATGTTGGAGATTTTTCTATTTTCCAAAGTTCCCGTTTACTGAGTAGATTATAATGCTTACTTCACACAGAAAAGCAACACACACAGTAGTTTGTCTATTTTTATTATCATCATCATCATTGGGTCTTCAATCCTGAAACTGGTTAGACGCATACCATCATTGTTTCCTATTCTGAACTAACCTACACATTTCCCTGAAATGTGCACAGAGTGCATCTATCACTATCTGATCTAGGTCTACATCTACCTCTTTTTTCTATCTCTGCTTGTCATATATTCCATACTGTTCCCCAAAAATGCCTTAGAACGTATTCTGCCCTTCTATTTCTCATATTTTTTCCCAAAGATATCCTTGTTCCCTTACTGTTTCTATAACCTATTTGTTATTACATTTGTCGTCCATCCTCATACATCTGAAGCACGGCATTTCAAAGGCTGCTGCTGTTCTTCTGTCTGCTTTTCAGACTGCTCGTATTTCGTAGGCATACTGTCTGTGCTGTGCTCCACACATACGCTTTCAACAACTTTTTGTTCTATGTCTGTTGTCTTTCATCGTAGGCGCCGTTCTTTCTTGTTATATGCAGTTCGGTCCCCTTCTATTGTTTTACAATTATATACTCTATTTCTCCGACATTCAGTGGTTGCGAGGGGGGGGCGTCGCCGTGGATCAATGTAGTAAGCGTAAGACTACGGATCCCAAGGTCCTGGGTTCCAATCTCGACACGGCTGACTGCTTGAAAAATGACAGGTGAGCATTTTTCACAAAAATTACGCCCTCGTTCGGATGAGAGGTTAAATGGAGGTCCCGTGTGTGAGTGTTGTCACGCACGTTAAAGATCCCTACCTTGCCCGAAACGGCAAGGGTTCGGCAAAATTCTAAATTTCCAGGCAACAAAAAACTCGCCTCCTGGCCAATGTAGTACCTTCTGGTGGAGCATTGGAAATATAAAATGCACGGTTGCGAAGGGGGGTAAGCAGCCTGTGGCTGCCAAGTTCCCCCAGCACTTGAATATTTACTGATTTAATATTTTTTCCAATATATCTTTTCGCACAGTCAACATTAGTTGCAGATATTTCACAACAAACAACTAGTTGTTTATAATAATCATCAGATTTATCTGCGCTTATTTTTTCGTCATTGGGTTTCCCGTCTCAAAACTGGTTGGACATGTACCTGCACTTATTTATTTTCTAAACTAACCTACATAGTTCCCTGAAATTCTCACACAGCAATACAGCTCGGTTTCCCTTATATTGTTTTCTAATATTATGCCCTATTTCACAGAGATTTATTGAAAAGGGTTAAGCAACCTGTAGCTGCCAAGATCCCTCAACACTTACACATTTGCCGAAATAATAGTTTTCCAGTAAATGCTTTCACGCAATTACCATAATTCGAGAATATTGCCCATCCAATGCTTGTAATTGCTTATAATAAATATCATGTTTAAGTGCAGTTACTTTCTTCGTCATTAATTTATCAATCTTGGGACTGGTTGGATGTGTACCTCCATTGATTTCTCTTCTGAGCTAGCCTACACATTTCCCTGAAACTCCTACAGCATACATCTTTCACTATCTGTGTGCAGTAGTCTAACCTAGGTCTACCTCTTCTTCTCTTTTTTCCTATCTCTGCTTCTAGTATATTCCGCACTATTCCCTCATGCCATAGTATGTGGCATATCATCCTATCTCTCCTATTTTTTACCGTTTTCCACATATTTCTTTCTTCCCCTACCATTTTTAGTACCTCTTCGTTCTTAACTTTGTCTGTCCATGATATCTTCATCATACGTCTATAGCACCACATTTCAAAGGCTTCTACCTTTTTCTTGTCCGCTTCTCCCACTGTCCAGGCTTCACAGCCATACAGTGCTGTGCTCCACACATATGTTTTGAGCAATCTTTTCCTTGTTTCTATCTTAGTGGTCTTTGAGCACAGTAGTTGCTTTTTCTTGTTAAATGTAGCACGACCTTGTGCTAATCTTTGTTTTATATCTTTTGTGCTTTTCCCATCTTGCGTTATTTGGCTTCCTAGGTAGCAGAAATCCTTAACCTCTTGTAAGTTCGTGTTACATATTTGTATTCTTGTTTTTGATTTATTTTTTCCTCCTTTGCATACTAGTACTTTAGTTTTACTTTTGTTAATTTTCATACCGTAACTCTCTGGTAGAACCGTTTCCATTTCATTGAGAGCAGCTTCTAACTCTTCCTTGCTAGATGCTAATACCGCTATATCATCTGCAAATCTAAGCATATCAATTTTTTGTCCCTGCATAGTAATTCCAAATGTCTTCCTGCATTTGACATTATTCATTGCCTCTTCAATGTGCAAGTTAAAAATTAATGGGGATAGGGAACATCCCTGTCTCACCCCTTTCCTGATGTTTACTTCTCTACGTTCCTGCTCTAATTCTATTACTCCTGTTTGCTCTTTGTATAAGCTACGTACTATCCGTCTATCCCTATAACTCTTTCCAATCTTTTTGAGAATTTCGAACATTTATTTGTATTGTTTTCTCCATTATCACCCTCAGAGCTAAGATAGCCTCCCGTGTTCCCCTGTTTCGCCTAAACCCAAATTGGTCTTCTCCTAGTATTTCTTCAGCCCGTTTTTCCATTCGTCTTTGTACAATTCTAGTTAATATTTTTGATACGTGTGCTGTCAAGCTTATTGTTCGAAAATTTTCACATCTATCTGCACCTTTCTTTTTTGGTATAGTTACTATGATGTTATGTTTGAAATCTTTGGGTATCTCGCCTGTCTCATACATATAGCTTACAAGTTGGAAGAGACGTTCTGTTACTGCTTGACCAGCGGCTTATCTGTACCCAGCACCTTACCATTTTTCAGACCCTTTAATGCTAATTCAAATTCATCTCTAAGTATAGGATATCCCAAGTCATCATTTTCAATGTCTGATTCCTTGTCTAATGCAGTTAATTCTTCTCCTGCATATAAATTCCCTATATATTCTTGCCATCTACCTACTTTCTCTACATTTTCTATAATGACATTTCCTCCTGCGTCTCTTATATTTTTGATATACGGTTCTATATCCCTAAAATTGATTTTAATTAGTTTGTATGCTTCATCTGTCTTTCCTACTTCCATCTTAGTTTGTACCTCTTTGCACTTTTCATCAATCCATTGTTCTTTAGCTTTCCTGCAATTTCGAATAATTTCCCATTTTATGGCTTTGTATCTCTGTTTTCCTGTTTAGTCTGATTTATTTTTGTATTTTCGTCTTTCTTCTATTAAATTCAGGATATCCTTTATTATCCATGGTTTCTTATTTTCTTTTTGTGTATACCCCAGAATATCTCTGGCCGCCATGTCGAGGCTGGATTTAATGTTATTCCATTCTGTTTCTACTTCCTTAGTATCAGATATTTTCCCGATATCTTTGAGCAATTCATTTGACCTTTTTTCGAATCTTTCTTGAATATCTTTCTCTTTTAGTTTCTGTAGGTCCAAGTGCCTTTTTCCGTTTCTTCTTTTCAAATTTTTAAATTTAAGTGCGGCCTTCATAATTACGATGTTGTGGTCAGTGTCTACATCTGCTTCTGGGTAGCTTCTACAGTCTTTTACTTGATTCCCAAACCGTTTTCTAACAAGAATGTAATCTATTTGATATCTTCCTATATCTCCTGGCATCTTCCACGCATATCGTCTTCTAGCATGATGTTGAAATAATGTGTTTGTAATGATTAAATTGTTTTTGTCGCAAAATTCTACCAGCCTATTTCCTCTGTCGTTTCTAGTGCCTAAACCAAATAAACCTACTATCGCTCCTTCCCTACCATCACCTACCACTGCATTAAAATCCCCCGTAATTATTAAATTTTCATGTCCTTTTACGTGTCTTAATATGTCTTGGATATCTTTGTAGATCGCTTCTACCTCTTCGTCACTGTAGCTAGAGGTGGGCATGTATACTTGTATTATTACTGTGTTTACCGGTTTAGATTCTAATCTAACCATGAGTACTCTTTCATTCTTTTGTAAGTAATTTTCTACACAGTATCCTATCTTTTTCCACATAACTATCCCCACACCAAAATTTCTCTCCTCTGCTCCTGTATGAATTACCCTGAAGTCTCCACTCCAAAAATCCCCCACCTCTGGCCACCGAACTTCGCTGATCCCTACTATATCTAATGAAAACCTATTCATTTCGATTTTTTGGTTCTCTAGCTTACCCACTTGCTTCATAGTTCAAACATTCCACGCTCCGACTCGCCAAATGTTCCCTACTCTTATTCTTAACTTTCCGATCGCATCCTCTGAAGTAGTCTCCTCCCGGAGATCCGAATGGGGGACTATTTTAACTCCGGAATCTTTTACCCCAGAGAATGCCATCATTTTATTATAATTTAGGTACACTGTGTACTTGGGAGATAAAGTGGTGGTTTCCCGTTGCCTTCCACAACGCGGTAGTGTGTCTTAGACTGTCATACCGATCCATATGGTCTCTGCCAATATAAGTACCGAAAGAGCCGCTGCCCTCTTTCGGGGACCTATCTTCGTCTGGTTCCTCACTAACGACCCTACTACTTTGGTTGGACCTGTAGTTTGGCTCTTTAGCTCATCAGAACACGTAAGCCATTTCACCTGTTCTAGTAATCTAGAATTTCGGCAAGATGCAGGTCCATTCGAAATGGATTTTTTTTTTATTATAGAAAAAGAATAAAGCACAAGTAATTGTAATGGCAAAACTAAAACATCAAATTCTGGCTGTCACAGCAACTAACTCTCTGATCCTTTTATTTTTCAACCGGCCACCTGAATGCTTAATATAAATATGAATTTAGTCCAACACTCTCCTTAAATGAATGTTTTTTTATATATGGTCTAAATTAACAAACATACAAATATCCCAGACAAACAGAAGAACTTCTGGAATTGTAATATTATAATAAAAATAAAAAATCAGATACTTTTCACTACCATCTTCACATGCAATTTTTCAAAAAGTGATTTTGGTAATCGCTTAGTGAAAATATCGGCCAATTGTTCTTTTGAGCAAACATACTTTGGTTCTATAAAACCCTCTTTATATTTCTCTCGTACAAAATGATAGTGCACATCAATATGCTTGCTTTGTTGATGAAGTTCCGGATTTTTTATTAGTTTGGCCGCGATCTGATTATCTATAAATAACTGTATTAGAATTGCAATACTTTCACCAATATCCAAAAATAGCTGATATAACCACAGTAACTCTTTTGTGGTTTGTGCAGCAGCAATATATTCAGATTCTGTTGTTGAAAGACTAACAAAATTTTGTTTCTGACTTGACCAACAAATTGGAGCTCCTGCCAATATAACCAAACCGGTTATTCACTTCCTAGTGTTTGGATCACTGACGTAATCTGAATCGGTGTAAGCCATTAACTTCAAGTTGTCCTGATACTGGTAAGTTATGCTTAAATATTTGGTTGTCAATAAATATTTGAATACACGACCAACTGCGTTCCAATGTTCTCCTGAATAATTATTTAAAAATTGGCTTATCCGTCCAACAGAATGAGCAATGTCTGGACGACTTACTATTGTAGAAAACAACAAAGAACCATCGCTTGCCTGTAAGGAAAGTGGTTTTCCTTAAAACTCTCTCCTTTGAGCAAAATCACATGTGGATCTGCGGGTACAGCAACAGGATTTGCACTGCTAAAACCAAAACGTTCTATAATTTGTTCTATAAAATGTAACTGATGTATGGTAAGAGTTTTCTTCTGCCTGTCCCGCACGAATTCAAGTCCCACGTAAATACCAGGCTCACTGACTACCACATCAAGATGTTTTTGCAGTTCACTTAATACAAAGTCTATTTTATTTTGATTTTCGCACATAATAAGTCCATCATCCACATAGATTACAAGTAATATTTTAAAGTCGTTTTGGTGTAAACAATACACACAATTATCAGCATTACTCCGTTTAAACCCCATACTTTTAAGAACAATATCAAACTTACTGTTTCAGCACCGTGGTGCTTTTTTAAGTCCGGATAAGGCTTTGTTTAATTTGCATACTTTTTCAAATCTGTTAGATATATCCACACCATCTGGTATTTTCATATACACGTCATTATCCATTTCACCATGTAGAAAGGCAGTCCTTATATCGAACTGACTAATTTCTCAATCATGATGAGCTGCGATTGCTAAAATTGTCCTAATTGTGTTGTATCGAGCTGTTGGTGAGAATATGTCATTAAAGTCAACTCGTTCTCGTTGTTGACAACCTTTTATACAAAGTCTTGCTTTGTATCTTATAGCAGATCAATTCGGTTTACGTTTAATTTTGAAAACTATTACATGCCAAAATTGGCATTGTACATTTTTAAATATGTGACTAAACTCTCGCCATTATTTTTAAAATAGACTTGTGAATTTCCGTTATTTCGGACGGTTGCGTTTGCGCAAAAGGAATGCGCAGACGCGTAGTGATGGCGCAAGTGCGCGGTGTGTGACACAACATTATTAGCCACCGAGACGTCGAACGGTGACGTTTACTTGTGTCGTTCTTTTGTCTTTTCTCAGAATATAGGTTTCCTCTTTATCTTGCGAGGCAATCCAAAACTGCCCGTTTTGATCTTCTTAATAATCAGGCATGGAAACAGTACTGTCGAGTATAACCGAAGTAATGGTTTTCTTTATTTTGAAATAGTCAAACTTTGAAATCTATAATTTTCAAACCATATGCCAAAAATTGACACAATTACTACAGCCACCTATATATATATATATGTAGTAATTGTGTCAATTTTGCATATGGTTTGAAAATTATAGATTTCAAAGTTTGATATATATATATATATATATATATATATATATATATATATATATATATATATATATTGATATGATAACGCCGCACGTTGATTGATGTAATAAACGTCCAGTTTCCTGCTGAACGCCACCGCTGTGTTTTACTAATATTCTAATTTTAAGTATGCCACGGCTAGCCCAGTTTAATTCACACAGAGTGCACAACGTTACGATGGTCAAATAATTTTATCCCTTCAATCAATATTCGTATAATGAAAGGAAATAATATCTACACTTCACAATTTTGTAATCCCTTAAATACACCCTTCAATCAATTAATGTTATTTGCATCATTTATCCCAACAATTATATCCCTTTTCTGTTGTTCCTCGCTAGAACTCCTTTCAAATGTCCTTTCCTGGATTATACTCTCTTGGGACCCTCTTTCCATTTTTAAAAAATTATATTTACAATAAATCTTAAATAATAAAATAAATTTGCCTAAATTTAATTAATATACAAATTTCTCTGAATTTTTCTAGTTTTAGTGATTTTTCTCAAATTATTACTCTTTAATTATAGCCCCAGTGCTGCTAAATAATTTTATTTTGTTATATTCAAGTTCCACGGTCGGTCTGTCAAATTTATTTGATTTAATTCTAGCCCCAGGCTTGGATGCCAGTTTTATTTGATATAATATTCTCAACCTACGTTAATGTGCTATTTTTATTTATTGTGGTATAATATTCTCGCCTTACATTCAGGTTGCCATATTTTATTGTGGTAAAATATTCTCGCCCCACGATCGGGTCGCCATATTAATTTGCTATGAAGTCCCCCTACGCTTGTCTATCCCTGTGTAATGAACGTTCAGTTTCCTGCTGAATGCCTATGCTCAGTGTTTTTCTAATATATTAATTTTAATTATGCCACGGCTAGCCCAGTTTAATTTACACAGAGTGCACAACGTTACGATGATCAAATTAATTTACCCTTTAATTCTTACCTGTTTGAATTGATAAAACGAAGTCAATCAATATTCATATAATGAAAGGAAATAATTTCTACACTTCACAATTTTGTAATCCCTTAAATAAACCCTTCAATCAATTAATATTATTTGGATTATTTATCTCAAAAATTATATTCCTTTAATTTAATTTAAAGTCACCAAAAACAACAGCTTTTACTGAAAAAATCTAGAATGTTCAAAACCTTTTATCCTATTTACGTAAATTTCAACGTATTAAATATTTTTGTTGACTCCTTACAAATTAAAAAATTTATATTCAGTGTTTAAATTTAAATTTGAAATGACTCCTTATACTAGTTAGCCCTGACCTGTGATTTCCTGATTTGCTGTTGCGTGTTGTGGCTCAACATCCCTTTATCATCTTCAATCGAAAAACAATGCTCTGCTTTGTACTCTTTCACGTACGTTTGAACTAATAGTTTTGTTAATCCTCGTTTCCAAAATTCACCTCGTGCTTTACTTTATATTTTTCTGGATACGCCTTAGATCCAACTTAGATCTCTCCTAACTTAGGCACACCTTACTTAGATTTCTGACTCAGATTTCTTAGGGTTTTAACTTAGATTTCACAGAGCCCTACATTATTATAAACATTTAATTAAAATTAATTAACAAATTTTCTACTCGCGTTTTCAGCAAAACGGCAAAAGTTTTCAACGTAATTTGTCATCAACTATTATTATACAACACCACTTTTCACAATAATTTAATAATTTAATTTATTTCGACCCGTAAGTTTTCGAGTAACAGTGATGCAGGTTTGATATGTTTCAAATTGAGACTGCCTCTTCTTATCAACTCTGGGCGTTATATAGCTTTCGCTATCTACATTTTGATTGGTTTATTAGAACAGTCGTACAAAGTGTTGAACCAACCTTAGTTATTTTGGGTATTCCTGGCAGTTTTCAATCTTTATTTTCTGATGAAATTGTTCTGTAGTTGCATGTTATGCTTATATTCCTATTATTTTACGATCTTTGACCGCCTGTTTTGTTATTATTATTGGACTTTAATTTAGCTTATGTCTGTTGTTTGTGTAAATCCACGTGTTCCTGTTTACGTCCCGTATTTAAAACTTATCTTTGAAAGTGCGTTTCTTATCAAAGCGCTTTATTATTCTTTCTTTATTACATGCGTGATTGCATGAAAACTTACTGGATTTTATCTTATCTCATGCGTATCTATTTTATAAACTTATGGAACGATTCTTGAAGTAGTTTAATTGCATGTATAATTATTTCTCAGCTAAATACGTGTTCTATTATTGAAAGATATGCTTACTGGCATTGACTATAGTTAATTAGGGTCCATATACAGGGTGTTAATGTTTGCTATTTGCATAATATGCGAGTTATATATTTTCATACTAAATAAATGCAGTTTTCTAATTCCTATTACTATGTACATTTATTACGCGACCCTTACGACTCAATACACCCCTAAACAATCCCTTATCGCAGCAATATATATATATATATATATATATATATATATTGTTGCGAGCTACTACTAGGCAACCCATCAAACACACAAGCGCTGTAGACTCTGCATACCTTTCAGGATACGAGAATTCTTTCAGCAATCAATTACATACAAACGCTCGAGGCACGGCGTATTCTCAAGGATTCCAGAATTGTTCTAGAAATTACGGGAGCATGAGTCATCTTTGTAATCCAGAGTATATATAAGACCGCTAATGAATGCAAGAGTCAGTCTATTCTTGAATGTCTAATATAAATTATATCGTGTAAAGTAATAGTAGTTTTGAGCTTTAGAAGTATATATAAACGTGATATGCTGTGTCTAATGTACATGCAGCTTGTAGTATACATAAATAAATAGAAGTGCATAAACAAATAGTTGTGTTAGTGGTTAATGGACCTATGATAGAAGTTAGTTTAAGAAGATATTAGTGCTTGTAAATTCATTAGTGTAATAGTGCTTCATTGTTAAGTGGACTGAAAACATCTGTAAACCAGGCATATACTGTTAATTAGACTTGTGAACAGTGAGTAATAAAGACATTTATTATTACTTGTTTTGAATTAAGGAAACGCGGTAGCAGTAGCTCGTTACACTGGTGTCAGGCATTTGTGGGGTATATAGTGATTAATTTAAAACACAAGTCTAAAGACATTTAAGTAGTTTGTATATGCCAGTTACAAGAAATCGAAGTAAAATGGAGGCAGAAACTTTAATGAACTTCCTTAAGGATTTTAAATCCGAAATGCAAGTGACACTCAATGAAAACTTAGTGAGGTCGGTTGAACTGGAATCAAACCTTACCGAAAAGTTAAGTGAAAATACAGCCACGTTAGAACGAAGATTAATGGAAAGCTCCATTGCATTGAAAGAAGATTTCACTGAACAGGTAAAAACAGTTGAGCAAAAGTTGGATAATAAATTGGTAAAAATGGAAGAAGATGTGATGAGGCTTCAAGAACAAATGATTTCATTAACAACGCGACCACTTGAATTACCAAGTCAAGTTGTTAATCAGAACATTCCAGAAATAAGAACCATAGAAGGAAGCGAGTCAATTCCGTCTAAATTTAAAGTAAAACCACCTACATTCGATGGTAAAACACCATGGCCCACATATTTGAAACAATTTGAAGCTGCTGCAATAGCCAACGGTTGGTGCAACAAAGAGAAAGCTATCTCCTTAATAGTGGCCCTACGGGGGGAGGCTCTTAACATCTTGCAAACGATTCCCGATCACCAGCAGAATGATTACGGCCTCTTAACATCAAAGCTTGAGATGAGATATGGAGATGCACACCTTCAACAGGTTTACCACGCACAAGTTAAGAACCGCTCGCAAAAGACAAGTGAAGGCCTGCAAGAATTCGAAGCTGACATTGCCAGGTTAGTTAGATTGGCGTACCCAACGGCACCAGATAGCTTCCTCGAACAACTTGCTGTCCAAACATTTGTGGATGGCGTTAAGGATAGCGAAATACAGCAAGCGCTAAGACTAGCACGGCCAAAAATGTTAGATGATGCACTGGCCCATGCGCTTGAATTTGAAGCAGCTAAGCAGACATCACATAGGGTGAGTCGCAAAGCTCGGTCTGCCTTAGAGGAACCTGGTCAAGCTCAGAACAGCATAGATGAAATAATTAACCGTGTGTTTGAAAAGCGAAAGGCGGAAAGGCTGAAAAGACAACGACCGCGGAGATGGCGTCTACGATGCTGGAGCTGCGGTGAAGTTGGCCATATGCAGAGACGCTGTACTCAACCAAAGAAACAACCGGTTGTGCCAAAGCTGGTCCATGTAAGGGGGCGAACTTCGACAGCACAGCGTAGTGCCCCGGAGATTATCATCCGTGCTGCATCGTCAATGGGAAGTCTGGACAGCATTTATATCGATGGTAGAATTAATGGTAGGGTTGTCCGATTACTTGTGGATACAGGAGCAACAAGAACTATTGTGAGACCAGATTTGGTTGGTCGTGGAAAAGTGCTACCTGTATCGGTGTGTCTCCGAACGGCAAGTGGTGAGAAGATTGGTACTCACGGAGAGACTGCCGTTATGTTGACAATTGGGGACAAATTAATTAATCATCGAGTGTTGGTAGCTGATATTACAGAGGAAGTGATCTTGGGAATGGATCTCATGATAGAATATGGGTTTCATGTAAACATGAAAGAAAATGTGCTTCGGATAGATGATGATGAGATTCCATTTCAAGGTACGAGTAACCAGACGATGCATGTTCGAATGATTTGCGATATGAAAATACCGAGAAAGCGGAAATGATAGTAATGGGACGCCCGGATGGTACGCTTCGGGAAGGACAAGTATGCATGATGGAAGCAACTGAATCGGGAATGGGTCAGGAGGGATTACTAATTGGAAGAACGCTGGTAAAGTTTCGAAATATGGTACCAGTAAGGGTGCTGAACATTAATCCGCATACGGTGACCCTGAAGAAAGACACGATTGTGGGAAGTTGCATTCCAGTATGCCATATTAAACGTTGTGTAGACGACATGAAAGATAAACCAGCCAACGGCTGCTCACAGAAATTGCTGGATATGTTAATACCTTCGTGTCAAGGATTAAACGGCGACCAACTGGGCAAGGTAAAAGAGCTGGTCGGACGATATCGAGGTGTGTTTGCACTGGATGATAGTGAGAAAGGAAGGACGAATGTTGTGCAACACAAGATCAATACTGGAGATGCGCAACCGATAAGACAACACCCCAGGCGGCTTCCTTTGGCAAAACGTAAGGAAGCCGAGCAAATTATCACCGATATGGAAGAACAGGGAGTGATTGAACCTTCGAATAGTCCATGGGCATCCCCGGTAGTACTTGTCAAGAAAAAGGACGGGTCGACAAGGTTTTGTGTAGACTACCGGCGGCTTAACAATGTGACAAAGAAAGACAGCTATCCTTTGCCCAGAATTGATGACACCTTGGATACTCTATCCGGATCCAAATGGTTTTCGACCTTGGACTTGAAAAGCGGATACTGGCAGGTAGGCTTGGAGCCAAACGACAAAGAGAAGACTGCGTTTACAATTGGAACTGGATTATGGCAGTTCAAGGTCATGCCATTTGGATTATGCAATGCCCTGCTACTTTTGAACGATTGATGGAGTCGATACTGCGTGGACTGTCTTGGAAGACTTGTCTGGTGTACCTAGATGACGTGATAGTGTTAGGTCGGTCTTTTGAAGAACACCTTAAGAACCTAGAGGAGATATTCCAAAGATTACGGGGCAAACCTTACATTGAGCCCCAAGAAGTGTCACCTGTTTGGAAAAGAGGTGAAATACCTAGGACATGTCGTTTCAGAGACCGGAATAAGAGCTGACCCTGACAAAATAAAAACGGTACAAGAGTGGCCTACACCAGCAGATATACACCAACTACGCAGTTTTCTAGGATTGTGCACATATTACCGACGTTTTATACTTGGGTTTGCAAACATTGCCAAACCGTTAACAAAATTAACCGAAGATGGACAAGAATATGATTGGAATGACGACTGCCACAGAGCATTTGAACAACTGAAACGGCTACTAGTTACAGCACCAATTTTGAGTTATCCACGGATGGAGGGGAAATTTGTGTTGGATACCAATGCCAGTAACACAGCTATAGGAGGCGTTCTTTCTCAAGTGCATGACGGACAAGAAAAAGTTATTGGGTATTTTAGCAAAGTCTTGTCGCGGCCGGAAAGAAACTATTGTGTGACAAGAAGGGAGCTGTTAGCCGTCGTCAAATCCGTATAGCATTTTTATAAGTACTTATACGGCCGTAAATTCCTGTTGAGAACAGACCATGCTGCATTAAAATGGTTATTGCAGTTTCGAAATCCTGAAGGGCAAGTGGCAAGGTGGATAGAGCGGCTGCAGGAATATGACTTTGATACAGAACATCGTGTAGGAACTATCCATCGGAATGCAGACGCTCTATCAAGGAGACCTTGTCCGGTGGACTGCAATCATTGCTCCAAGATGGAAGAGAAAATAAGTGTCATCCATAGAATGACGGTAACCGATGATACTTGGCAACCCGAAAGAATGCGAGAAGACCAGGAGAATGACGCCGAATTGGGACGTATTATTGAGTGGAAAATAGAGGACAACGACCAGCTTGGGAAGAAATTAGTATTTTAAGTAGGAGCCTGAAGGCATACTGGGCACAGTGGGACTCCTTGATGATGGAAAATAGAATCTTGAAGCGACGCCTGGAATTTGAAGATGGCACTGAGAGACTTCAATTGATAGTGCCGAGAAGCAGAGTGCCGGAAGTGTTGCAGCACTTGCACGACGGTATTTCCGGAGGGCACTTTGGCGTGAAAAGAACTCTCGAAAGAGTGAGAGAAAGATTTTATTGGGTGAACTGCAAAGAAGATGTGAAGGAGTGGTGCCGGAAATGTGAATTGTGTGCCTCTGCAAATGTCCCAGTCACAAAACGGAAAGCCCCAATGAAACAGTATAACGTGGGGAATCCTTTTGAGAGGGTAGCCATTGATATAGCTGGTCCGTTTCCTGAATCAGAGAAAGGGAATAGATACATCTTGGTTGCAATGGATTATTTTACCAAATGGCCGGAGGCATATGATATACCTAACCAAGAAGCCGAGACCGTTGCAGATGTACTAGTGAGGGAGTTGTTTTGTCGTTTTGGAGTTCCGTTGGAATTACACTCCGATCAAGGTCGAAACTTCGAATCAGTATTGTTTCAAAATGTCTGCAAGCATCTTGGAATCAGGAAGACTAGAACCACGCCACTTCATCCCCAATCGGATGGAATGGTTGAAAGAATGAACAGGACGTTAGGGAAGTACCTGGCCAAAGTTGTCTCTGAACATCAACGAGACTGGGACCAATATCTGCATTTGTTCCTACTGGCGTACCGATCTTCGGTACATGACAGCACAGGTACTCTCCCGCTTGCGTAATGCTAGGGCGTGAATTGCGGCTACCATGTGATCTTCAGTTTGGATTTAAACCTGGAGAAGAGATCGCAGGTGAAGATTACGTTAGTAAGCTTCGTGAAAGATCAAATAGTATTCACGAAAACGTCCGAAAGAATATACAGGCAGCAAGCGATCGAATGAAATCACAATATGACACGAGAGCACAAGAAGGTGGTTATCAACCTGGAGATTTAGTGTGGTTGTACAATCCACAAAGAAAACGTGGATTGTCGCCAAAACTACAAAGACAATGGGAAGGGCCGTACGAAGTGTTAAAAGGATTAATGATGTAGTGTACCGGATCAGAAGATCCCTCGTGGTAAACCGAAAGTGGTACACTTTGACCGTTTAACATCCTACGCTGGCAACAACCAGGAAGACTCGAATAATGATAATGGTGTTCGGCAAGTTATTAATCATGAGCCAAATGTAGATTTTGAGAGTTTTATGGCGGCGTATGGTGGTTCCGCTAAAGCGAGATTTGGCGTTGTTGTTGAAAACAGCATGATCTGTTTAGAGCACCAGAAGAGTATTCCCTTGCACATTGCGTAGCTCAAGATTTGGCAATGTCAAGGGAATAGCTGTTGTTTTAAGAAAAGTTTGGATGTGTGGATGAATTAGTACAACAGCAGCCAACTGTAGGAAAAGCTTTGGTTCTTCAAGATAAAAATCGTTATGTTTACTATCTGGTCACCAAAATTCTTCATGGCAAAGACCTAGTTATGGACATCTATGGAAGACTTTGCTAAATCTTAAGGCGCAGATGATGGAGAATGGAGTAACAAGACTAGCGATGCCCAAGTTGGGCTGTGGACTGGATCACTTAGATTGGAGGATAGTCCGAAATATGCTAGAAGTAGTTTTCCAGGGAACCAACGTCCAGGTCCTTGTTTGTTGTTTTCAACCGGTTGCCTACCAAGACCAAGAAAAGAGTGTTGACTGTTATTTCCAACGACGTGGTGGATGCACCAGAGGAGATAGCTGCCGATACCGTCATCAGTCATCGAATTGGCGCCAAAATGTATCTACAGTTACGAGACGTAACGGTTTTAAAGAGGGGGCAGTGTTGCGAGCTACTACTAGGCAACCCATCAAACACACAAGCGCTGTAGACTCTGCATACCTTTCAGGATACGAGAATTCTTTCAGCAATCAATTACATACAAACGCTCGAAGCACGGCGTATTCTCAAGGATTCCAGAATTGTTCTAGAAATTACGGGAGCATGAGTCATCCTTGTAATCCAGAGTATATATAAGACCGCTAATGAATGCAAGAGTCAGTCTATTCTTGAATGTCTAATATAAATTATATCGTGTAAAGTAATAGTAGTTTTGAGCTTTAGAAGTATATATAAACGTGATATGCTGTGTCTAATGTACATGCAGCTTGTAGTATACATAAATAAATAGAAGTGCATAAACAAATAGTTGTGTTAGTGGTTAATGGACCTATGATAGAGAAGTTAGTTTAAGAAGATATTAGTGCTTGTAAATTCATTAGTGTAATAGTGCTTCATTGTTAAGTGGACTGAAAACATCTGTAAACCAGGCATATACTGTTAATTAGACTTGTGAACAGTGAGTAATAAAGACATTTATTATTACTTGTTTTGAATTAAGGAAACGCGGTAGCAGTAGCTCGTTACAATATATTGCTGTGATATATATTGAGTAGCAAGGGTCGTGTAGTAACCATAAATTGCAATAGGAATCAGAAAACTGCATTTATTTAGCAGAAAATTAAGTAATTCATACATTATGTAAACAGCAAGCATTTAACACCCTGTATATAGACCGTAATTAGCTTTAAGCGATGCAAGGAAGCATATCTTACAACAATAGAACGCGTATTTAGCAGAAAAATAGGTAATTCGTATATTATGCAAATAGCAAGCATTCAACACTCTCTATATAGACCGTTATTAATTTTAAGTAATGCCAGTGAGCATATCTTTTAACAATAGAACTCGTATTCAGAAAAAGTGATAGTACATGTAATTAAACACGCGTTGAGAAGTGTTCTAATTAGTTATAAAACAAAGACGCCGAAGATAAAAATAAAATCTAACAAAGCTTTATGCAATTACGCTGAAACAATAAACATTTTTGATAAGAGAACGCAGTTTCAAACACGCATAAAAATACATAAACAAAAACAGCATTGAAGTTACATCATTTATTTTGTTCAATTTGTTACGTTTTTTTCGTGGCAGCCACGTTGGGCGCCAAATTTATGCTACGTAACACAAAGAAAGTCAACGAAATGACCGGGCTCAATCGGAGAGTAGGGGGTTGTAGAAATCAGACTGACCTATGATGTATGCGGCGGTAAGGAGTTAGTAACACTACCTGCAATAAAAGAAATTAGAATAGCAAACCTGAAATAAAGAAAAAGTATAGCATACGGATCAAGTATAAATTGTTCAGTACTTTGTAGAATGTAAAAAAAAGAAACTGTTTGAATAATCTATATAATATATCAACGGTAAAAGCAATACAGAAAAATGTTTAGTACAAAGTGAGGTAATATTGGGGAGTAGCAGAAACGTTTCCTCACACACCAATTAAACATAGACAAAATGTTGACAAAAGATAAATAGATAAGACACAATTGGTATGAGTAATTCAATAGTATTGATTTTTCTTTCTTTCTTTTTTTTCTCTATGTTTTAAAATAGCATGCAAGTCTATTGTAAAAGGTATCAGAACGACAAAGATATGGTAAAGCAACGGATAGATATTTACAGTAATAACCAGTAGGAAATAGTTCAACTTACAAAAGTCCTTCAGCAACGCTTCCTTGCAACGGAAGGGTGGGATTCAACGATGTCCTGCACTAACGAAGCACTTCACCCTTGACTGTGAGGGTGTTGATGGAACTTGGCACACGTTACACTAATCACACCTACGTATTTCACTGGTGTTAGCAGCAGACATTATCACGCGTCGGAACTATGTAGCCTTGATAAATTCTATTTCCTACGACAATAATTTCGAAATATTTTGTAACACAAATCGAAAGAAAAATGGTAATAAAAATTTAGAATCACGGGCTCTCCAGGCACGATGTAATGCATTAAACTAACAGTAACGTGAGGTGTTAGAAAAATGCAGAAACTACAGTATCCACTGTATTTAAATAAGCTAAAGTATGCACTAATCTGATAAAACAAAGGGGCACTAGACTAGATCGAACACACATTAATCCTAAAGAAAGAATCGGCCAGTTTAGCAAGTTCTACGACTCCTATTTCACAAGACAAACAACTAAAACCACAAATTAGTAAAGTACGCGTATCACTAAAGTAGGTCCGTCAAATGTTCCTTAAAGCATTTGTCTCACAAGAAAAACAACTAAAAACAATTAGTAAGCACGCGTAAGCAATAAAACCGTCCGTCAAAAGTTCCGTAAAACACACGTGCAGGTCGAGTAAACACGTTCGCCTATCAAGCATCAAAAGGAATTAGAACTACACGTTGTACAGTTAATATACAACTTTTATTTCACAAGAAAACAACTAAAAATCGTGCCGTGCTCGTACATGAACAATACGAAAATTAATCCCGCATTAATTTTCACTATTGTCAAAAGCAGAAAGAAGCAGTATTTTCAACGTACTTAATAGATAGGAACACAGAACAAAACTCCCCAACTCGTCGCTATTATAACCGCTTATCGACTATTATCTACTTCGCTAATAACATAAGGAACATCTAAAACGTGAATGTAACAATCGTATCTAACAATTAATTACAGGCTGTTTATCGTTTTCGATAAGTTGGAACTTATTTATTAATGAGAATTAATCTTCAATTTATCTATCTTTTAAAATTAATACACGCGAGTTAAATTGCATACAATATGAAAACTATTCGGACGTATTTACTTGATACAAACAGCGATTCAAAGGAAACGATGCAATCCACTCATTACAATACGACACATTCGCCTAAGGCGTTAATAAATATAAAATATAGAAATAGTAATTGCAGAAAGGTATTTACTAATTTGAGAAAAAGCGTAAAAAGGTTAAACTATTAAAAATGCACGTTACAAATTATCCAAAAGGCGATATCTATACAAAACAACGTCTGGCAAAGATAACAATGTATCAATAGCAAATAAACCTTACACGAAAAACCGAAGAAATTACATCAGAAACAACTTCGAAATGCAGGGAATATTAAAGACCTGGTTGGTTGAGTTATCTGCAAAACTGCTTGAAAACCCAGCCCACATGTAAGTGGGAAGAGCCTATATAACACAGAGCAAGGATAAGACAAGTCAGTTTACAACTCATGCAGGGCGAAGCTGCGTCACTGTTAACTAGAAAGTCACGCGTAATTTAAATTTAATAGAATATCAAGTGTATGTTACAGTGATAATAGTGCAACGATTACGATTACTTCTTTTTCCGTTTAACGGCTTCGAATCTGTGGTACATTTCTGAATATTTCGAATGTGTTGATGATAATAATTCAAATTTTGATCGATATAACAATTCGAATGTGTGGTGTATTTCTGAATACTTCAAGTCTGGATATTTCAAGTATGCATTGATGATAGTAATTCAAATCTGGGTCAATAGAATATTTCAAATCAGCGTCGACTATTATATTTTGGTACAATTTGGAGTTGCGAGATTAAAGGCATATAAAATAAAGAAGCACGAAGTAATTTATGGAAAACAAGGGGTAACTGTACTCAAACTAAGCAGAGCAGTGATAGACAAATGAGGACAACAAAGAGGGTGTTGATCCACAACCCGAACAACATATGGCAGGTCAGATCTATTTAATTTTAAGATATTTTTCTATTTAAATTTCAATATTGAATTTATTCAATTCATATAAAACTTGTAATGAAGTCAACAACAAACATTGCATATGTTAAACTTTACGTGATATATTATAGAGAGGTCTAGAACGTTCCAGGTTTCTTTGGTAAAAAGATAGTTTTTGGTGACTTTAGATTGAATTCAAAGTATATAAATTTAGGGATACATGATACATATGATATTGATTGATTGAGGAGTGTATTTAAAGAGTTTCAAAAATTGTAAATAATATTTCTTTTCATTATATGAAATTAATTGACTTCGTTTTATCAATTCAAACAAATAGGTAATCATAAAGGAGTGGAGAAGAGAAAAATTGATCATCGTAACGTTGTGCACTCTGTGTAGAGTAAAAAGGGCTAGCCGTGGCATAATAAAATTAGTAAGATTAAATTTGAAGTGAGAACACAGAGCGGTAGCGTTAAGTAAAAACGTTCATTACACCGAGTATGGCGTTATCATATCAATATATATTATCGTGTAAGTTATATGTAAAGAGGGATAGATAAGTCAAGAGAGTAATTTTGTAAGGACCGTGTATATAGAAAATAGGAATATATTATTTACTCTTGAAATTATTTAGTTTTGACTATAAAACAAACGGATAATAGCATACATCTGTATTAATAAATCGTAATTTTAAAGTTGCATAGTGCGGAAGCTTGGTAGGGCATAAAAACTCAAGAAGAATGCGAGGACAATTAGCTTTAATTTTCGAAGGTTGTAAATCGAGCACATCTAATAATAAGGGAGAGCTTTTGTATATAAAATCGATAATGTAAACGCATATATTCATTTAACTAACAAAGCGTTCGTTAAAAACAAATCCTAGGAAATCTACAGGTTAAACAACATGGGAAAGTACAGTTTCAAACTGGCGATCGGTTCATAGAATAGACTGACAGACAAATAAACAATTCAAGAAATCAGAATGTACGTTGAAACATAATTCTTTAGAAATTTGAGCTAACGGCTGAGAAATAGAGGTGGTTGGAAAACAAAGCAGGGAAGGAATATAAATAGCATAGGGTAAAAGAGGATGACAAATAACAGACGTTGGATAAAACAGCCATTTAAAACACGTGATAAAACAGCCATTTAAAGCACGCGATAATTTGTAGAGGCTAACAACAATATCGATTTTAAGTTGCTATAGTGGGATTTTAATAATGACAACGAATATGAGTTAGACGAGGATAACATAGTTGGATGATATAGCTACAACAGGGGAAATGTTCTAGATTGGCTAATTGCGAGTGGAGCGAGAGACTTTTCAAGGAGCATTGCGACCGTTGTGCATGATAATCAGTATTTTCGGACTGAAGCTACGGGGAATGAGAAATTTCTGAGTTTTAAAAGATCGTTGTATTTTGGATTTTCAAAATCGGTGAAGGTAGAGGTGAATTTCAATGAAAGCAGGGCACAGGAAGTAGGCTGGAACGCTTATAAATACACTAGGAAACGTAGTGGGGCTCTCTTATTTCTTCTGTTCGCTTCAGATCTATATGATGTAACATCTAAAATTTGTAAATCAGTGATAGTGCAGTCCGTTTAAATTAAATTAAAAGTGTTTGAAAGCACGAGTAGGTGCTATGTTATAAACGGGGCTGCAAGTAAATACAAATAACGAACAAAAGATGTTACTAAGGTAAGCGAGACTAGATATATTTCGGAATGAGGGTGCTGGTGGTATGGTATATTAAGAAGTCAATCAACATATTTGGACAATTATATGGGTAGATGTATTGAAAGCGCCTGCATACAATTGGATAACGTCTGGAAATGAGTGTGATGTACATGTAGCAGAGGGAAGTTGGATGGAATGCAACGACGAGGATGTGGTGGACATCTTCAGAGGTGATGGTGCAAGAGCTTACACCAGCTAACGAAATTCGTTTCCTTTTGTTATTGCTTGAACATTTTGTGCTAGATTGATTTGTATATTTTATGAACATAAAATCTAATTTGAAGGTTATATGAAAAAGACAATTTGAATTTATTATTTGAAGGTATAAATACATGACGTATAATTTTGATGTAAAGAGTAAACCGGTCTTTAGAGTTGTTGATAACAAAAATGCAATTTATTTATGTATTCAGAGTAACAGGGTTTATACTGAGCTCACCATAGACCAGAGTAAATTTCAATTTAGGGTTTCAAGGTAGGCCCATGTATATAAATATAAATTCATTAAATTTAAAAGGATTTAATGGTTGATATTGTAAAAATTTATGAAGATGTTTATATCCAATTTTGTAAATATTGAGCTGGTGTGACGTAAATTTTTTTGAGTTGTATGAATAAAAAGGTTGTATGTTTCATTGAATTATTTGATTGGTAATTTTTATTGGTAGTCTATGGGGGAGAGAGTAAGCATAGGATGGGTAAGTATTTCTAAAGAAGCTGGAAGCAGAGCTAGCAGTGGTATGCTGATTTAGGGGAGCTTTTTCAGAGATATTGGAATTTTATTTTTCAGGAAAATTTTATGACAGCCCAATGTATAAGGGTTCGATTCTAGGGATTGATTCCAGGTAAACCTCACAGTAATTTTATGACGGCCCAATTTGTGGGGCACGATTTTAGAGCTTAACCGCTGCATATTTATGATGACCCAACGCTGGGACTCGATTCTGTAATCCCGTATTCCACTATAATATATATACACAGTGCCCTATTTCTTACACGTTGTATGGGTAACTCTGTTATTTGTGACATTAGAGAAAAGGTTAAATGGGAAAACTAGTGCAGTTTTTAATGCAGAGTTCAGCCATGAAGAGATAATTAACATACAGGGTGTAGCAAAAGCGTTATACCAAAATAACGAAATTTTGATCTTTTTTGTTTTGCTTTGTGCTTCACTTATTGTGATAGATACAGTAAAACGTTGTAGATGTTTTTTACATAATTTAAAAGAAGAATAAGATAAACGTATTTGTTTTTATATGGCTTTGGTCATGTTCGAGTGAGGTTATGTTTTTAAAATGGAAACCATAATTGGTGGTAGGTCTGATAGAAAGGCATTTTTATCTCTTTTCAGTGATGTACTACGGTATACATCATCATCATTTTGTTTTCGACCTTACTTAAGGTCGGTTTAACGCAGCTCTAACTTCTTTTCTATTCTGTGCTAATCTAAAAAGCTCTACATACCCTTCACAACCTAAATTTCTAATAATTTGACTAATATAGTTTGGTCTAGGTCTTCCTATATCCTTTTATCTTTTTCCTATCCACCTGGCTCTACATAGATATTAGCAAACTGATGGTTGTTAAAGAACTCTAACATGTTTACATGATTACCATTTATAAGGAAATGAACTATAACCTGGTTATCCGCTTCAAAAAAGGAAAAGTGTTAAATTATATGTTATGGTAAGGCTTAAGCAACGAATCGCTACCAACATGCCAGACCGCTAACTAATTGTGAGTTATGTCATGGTGACATTTAGTTAACTGATTTTTATTTACTTATTCTTTTTGTTGTGTTTTCGAACTTACTTAAAGTCGGTTTGACGCAGCTCTAAATTCTTTTCTATTCTGAGCTAGTCTAAAAAGGTCTACATACCCTTCACAACCTAAATCTCTAATAATTTGACTAATATAGCTTTGTCTAGGCCTTCCTACTCTATTTTTATTTGGTAGTCTATAATCTAAGACTTTACTAAATAGTCCCTCATGTCTTAACTGGTGCCTTATCATTCTATCTCTCCTGACCTTCAATTGTTTCCACATACAGAGTTCCTCACCTATCCTTCTATAAACTTCCTCGTTTGTTACTCTATCTGTCCAACTAATCTTTAACATTCTCCTATAACACCAAGTTTCAAGAGCTTCTATCTTTTTCTTATCTACTTCTTTAATTGCCCAAGTCTCACTACCGTATAGTAGAACGCTCCATACGTACGACTTTAAGAAACTTTTTCTATTATCTAAACTAATACTATTAGCTATTAGTAAGTTTTTCTCTTTTAAAAACATTTTTCTAGCTCGAGCTATTCTAGCTACTATATCCCTTCTGCTACGTCCATCCTTTGTAATTATACTACCTAAATAGCAAAACTCATCTACCTCCTCTAACTCGGTATTACCAATTTTTAATTTTGGTTTAGAACTAGGCTGTAACTCACTTGTCATTATCTTTGTCTTTACTGAGTTAATTCTCATACTATAGTTACTCTGTAGTATCTCATCTAAAATATTTAAAAACTCTCCTAACTCTTTTCTAGACTCTGCTATAATGGCTATATCATCTGCAAAGCGAAACATGTCTATTTTCTGTCCCTGTACACTAATACCTATCTCTTTTCTCTCTCTAGCTAAGTTTAAAGCTTCCTCAATATAAACATTAAAAAATCAAGGGAGACAGTATACAACCCTGTCTAACACCATTTCTAATCTTCTAATTCACAGTATACATGTTCAACATAAAAATTTTTGAAAAAATTTTGTTTTTATGAAATACGAAACTTGGTATTAAATAATAAAATACTTCTGCATGACGTAACAAAAATATGAAAAATAAATTATGTTAAGAATTTTAAATATAATATCACTTCATAAGGTGTTCAAAGTGCCCACCATTTTGTTGAAAGCACAGCTCACCCCGTTTTTTAACATTACGAAGTGCTTTTTCTATTGTTCGTGCATCAATGCTGACAATTGCGGGGGAAATACTTTAGTCTGTAATGGATGTTAAGAGGTAATTCATCCAAATATTCTTCCAGTTGGTGTTTTAAGAAATTTAAGTAATTTGCAGCGGTCAAATTGTCGTTATAAAAAAAAGGTCCCTATAATTTTCCACAAAATATTCCACACCAACAATTAATACCAAATTGATGATCTCTGGATTCACGCATAAGTTTAAGATTTTCTTGAGAATAAAATACTTTGTTATGCCGATTAAAAATTCCATTATTTGTAAATTTAGTCTCGTCAGTAAACATAATGGTTCTCCAAAAATATGAATCCTCTTCACATATTAAGGTACCAACGACAAAATGTTATCCGTCTTTGATTATCCACTGGATATAATGTATTCGAAATAGAATAGTGACAGGGATGATATTTCAGACTTTTCAGAATACACCTCACAGTTTCCTTAGAAGTTGCACAGTGGTTTGCAATTTCGGCAGTAGAAGATTCTGGTTTATAATTAACAAATGCCAACACATTCGTTTCAACAGTTTCTTCATATTTTCGTAAGAATTTAGGGTTGGTAAATGCACCATATGCCTTAATATTATTTTCAAGTTTGCTAAATATCCGACAGTGTGGTTGCTTACGTTCCAGGTATCTTTCAAAGTACAAATCCGCCGCTGCACGTGAGTTACGATTCAAAGAATAGTAGCAAAAGAGCATGTCATTTTTTTCTTCATTTGTGTAGGACATTCTAACTATTAGAAGAAAATGATGTACGTATAAACACAAAATAATTATTTCTAGTAGGACCAAAGTGTAAGTGGTGAAAGAGAAAAATTTCAAAATGAAAACATTAAACATTCGACTCAGACCTTTATTCATCCCTATTACATTGGATTTAAGTATAAAATATTTTTTATGATTATATTTTAATATTTATGTTTTAAACTTAACCAGTCTAAAATTATAGGGGTGTAGTATGTAATTATCACATCTGCACCTAAAACAAATGTTTACAATTATTTCAGTGTGGAAAGCTCCATTTTAAAACATAAAAATAAAACTTTTTCTCTTATTTATATAATTAATACAACTTCTTCTGCAAGAAGTATATAAAGGAAATTAAAAACCAAATAAAGAAATGGCTGTACATAAAATTGTACTTAAAATTATGACCGACCTAATCAAAACCCATATCTTATGCAAAACACTAATGTATACTTACCTGCACGTCTCATAGATAGCAGTATTTCTCCCAAAATATCCTTCAATTCATAAGCACCTTGCTGAGCTCCATGATAAATCATGGAATACTCGCCTGAAACTTGATAAACAAACAATGGATACTCAGGGTGAGTATCTTTAGTCTGCTTTACAATATCTAAGTAAGCTAAACCAGGTTTAACTATAATCATGTCAGCACCTTCTTTTATATCGCGAGCCTACAAATAAACAAATTAAATCACTCTACACACCGTCATAACACTAACAATAGCTCTAGCAGCAAGACCACTGCTTCCAGGTGGTAATTGATAACATTTTCGATCACCAAATGTGGGTTTTGAATTAGCAGCATCTCTAAAGGGACCATAAAATGTTGATGCAAATTTAGCTGCATATGATAAAACGGAGACCTTATTTCCCAAGTTATTTTTAAATAACTCATCTTTAATAGCACCGACTCGTCCATCCATCATACCTGAAGGTGCAATTATATGTGCACCTTAAATAAAAGTGATGCAATTTAATATATTTTAAAATAAAAAATTAAATACCAGCTAGCGCATACTTCAAGGAAATTTCTGCAATACGTTTTATACTCGCAGGATTGTTAACAGTACCATCGTCGAATAGAAGACCACAGTGACCGCGAGAAGTGTAGGCACAAAGACAAACATCGCAAGCTATGATGAGATCAGGATACCAGCTTCTCAGTTTTGGTATTGCCCGTATAACAGGAGTTTCCTCACTATCAGCATGTGTTCCATGGCCGTCCTATAAAAAAATATCCCTTAAATGTCTTTGTAAACAATTTATATATATTATACGATTTGTATTGTCGAATTTTAAAAATGTGTAAGCCGTTTAAATGTGATGATAATATATTACGCACCAAGGCTGAGATGTATGTACTTATAGTGCAAGCACATACATTATACCCTGATATAAAGATGTAAGAACTGGAGAAATCGTAAGGTTTTAATCCGTTTAAGATCTCTGAATTGAAAATGTTCTTGTATTTGATAAGTGTAATGTAATAGCCATAGGCAGCTCAAATAATAATTAATATCAAGATTCGTACAGCAAAATCTGACACTGCTGATTTAGCACACAAATTTATTAAGCACGTACAAGTTAAATTCAGTAGATTACACGATTAGTGGTGATGAATCCTTAATTACGTAATGATTGCTTAAGAACTAAAAATATAGGGGTTTCTACCTGTTGAAATTGTCTGGTTGTTTCACCTTCCTAAGGAAATTTACACATAAAAGCTTGTTCTAGCTGTGACTGCGTCACCCATGCAAACTGCAGGGTCAAACCCAAACTGCTTGAAAAATATAAATGGACAGTCTTCGGTAGTAAAGTGTAATAACAGGGCTGACTGATGCAGGAAAGGAAGATAGAATATGGTATCGTATAAATAATTTTGTAAATATATATTTTGTATAAAAAGTTATAAGAGAAATTATTAAAACATTCAACTCGTTTTTCTATACTTCAGTGCTAATTTTTTTTTATCCTGAAAATAAGAACAAACTATTAATCTATTGATTTAAAACAGACTTCTGATGTGATGAACAGTATGACCACAGTAGTTTATAATCAATTTTTAAAACACAAAATAATCTGGTGAAATATTCTTTTAATTTTTTAGGGTATAAATGGTGTCCTATGTGTTATATTTAATATATTGTTTTTCTATTAGATCAAAAGAGGGCTCAGCGTGTTTTCTGTTCTAAATAAAATCTTTCCTATACACTTGAAGATTCTCTACATCTCCCTGTAGTGTAATTAGGGTACAATATTAATTATAGAAAGTAGAACACAATGCAATAGTCAATAATAAGTGTCAACTATGAAAGTATTGTGAAACTGCATAGATTAACAAATTAAACTAGATGTGCAAAAGTTAAGTAGAATAGCTCGTAAGGAATGAGACCCAGATTGTGAATATATTAACAGAGTTTTAAACATTAAAAAGAATATAATAAACGTGCGTTCCGAATGAAACTGTTGTTTTATTTCAGGTAATGAGTCTGTTTCCTATACCGCACTTGATGAGACTTTACATCCCGTTAGGTTACATTTTGTTGTCAAGACGCCGTGGCGCCCTATTCGTTAGTTTTATTCAATTTTAAATCAGTATAACAATCCCCTATTTATCCACAGTCGCTCATTCCTCTGCAGGAATAGACCCTGAGTTCAGCCCACAGACATTAATCTTTCTTTCTGTTATTTTCTCTTTGCTCCCCCCCCCCAATACTTCCCTTACGCCATTCTTAGAAAATTTATATAGCAGGGAAAAAATGCAACACTGACACCCATTCGTGGGACTCACTTCCACTTGTTGCTGCCGTTAATCTGTAAGGACATTGACACAGTCAATGCGTGGGGTTTGTTTTATTGTAACCGTTAGTTTATAATAATGATTGTCAGACTTTTAGGTACATTTTCATTAGTGCATGCAAACTGGGACCTCATTTATAACCTGAATTTTAATTACATTAAAAATTACTTTGGCTCTGATCTTTGCTTTTGCATAGTATTGAACTATTTTGACCAGAATCATTTTTGATCAAAAATCAATATGGCTTACCGCAACCGTTTTGTTCGATAAGAATTTATATCTTTTCAGTAAACTAATTTTGTTTCGAGTCAACTTTTAAAACAAACTAGAAGCGGTTTGTAGTCCCTACGGGACTACTTTGAGCGCCCCGCCTCTCTGCGCCCCGCCCTCTTTGCGTCCCGCCCTCTCTGCGCCAAGCCTTCTTTGCGCACCGCCCTCTCTGCACCCCGCCCTCTCTGCTCACCACCTTTTCTGCTCCCGCCCTCTCTGCACCCCGCCCTCACTGCGTCCGGCCCTCTGCGCCCCGCCTTATCAACGTCCCCGCTCTCTCAACGCCCCGCCCTCTCAACGCCCCGCCCTCTCAACGCCCCGTCTACACTTCGCCCCAGCCGAATTTATTAAAACTACTTTGAGAAATTGCGCGAATCGAGATCACTTCGCTCTAGTAGACTTTGTCAAAATCACCTCGTTGAGTCGATCGGATCAAGACAACTTCGCCCTAGTAGGCTTTGTCAAAATAACTTTGGGAAGTTGATCGGATGAAGACCATTTTGTCGTAGTAAAGTTTGTCAAAATCACTACGTGGAGTTGATTGGATCAAGATCATTTCGCCCTAGTGGACTGTGCCGAAATAACTTCGTGAATTCGGTCGGATCAAGATCATATCGCCCTAGTAGACGTTGTCGAAATCACTTAGGGGGAGTCGATCGGATCAAGATCACTTCGATCTAGTAGTCTTTGTCGAAATCACTTCAGGGAGTTGATCGGATGAAGATCAGTTAGTCCTAGTAGACTTTGTTGAAATTACCTCGAGGAGTTGACCGGATCAAGACCACGTCGACCTAGTAGACTTTGTCGAAATCACTTCAGTATTCTAAATTACTTTCTGTTAATATTTTTTATAGATATCGCGAAAAATTAAATAGTATTGCACACTTCCGGTTTCAAATTTTCTAGAACCAACTAGCATTTCTTTTGGCGCCTTAATTTAAAAATTCCTAAATTCCAAGGGATG
The DNA here is from genome assembly GCA_036346225.1 of Platerodrilus igneus. NCBI lineage: Eukaryota > Metazoa > Arthropoda > Insecta > Coleoptera > Lycidae > Platerodrilus > Platerodrilus igneus. The sequence continues at coordinate 2,806,962 of JARFIW010001436.1, read as the reverse complement.
TTAGATATCAGTTGATAGGTTATGTTCATTTAGGTTGTCAACTGTCACCCAAAATCAAACTAGGGTTGGGTAACTATATTAATTCTGGTTAGTGATGAGTTACATTTTAGATAGAATTGTATGTGATTGGTTAAATTTTGTTTGAAATTTGGATTAATTTAAAAATGTTCTTGGGTGTTACATTATGTAAAATAAAAATCTAAGACGCACGTACGCCTTACAACCAAACTTACGGAAATTTTATAAAAGAAAATTATATATTTTAAATTAAATAACTAGTACTTAAATGTTAAACAAAATTTTATTATTATAAATATAATTAAATAAATTTTATTGTTTTAATCAAGTTTGAGTCCGACTACTTGATGATATAAGCTCCCAGCACCACTCAAACAAACATAAATCTTAATTTAAACATGAATTATAATTATTATATAGGATATCTATTAAAGTTTATATTAGTTTGTACTTACTGTTAACATTTCTCAAATAAATTCGATTATCTCGAAAACTAAATGAGATATTGAAAAGTGTATAGCATATTTGTAATCAGCGTAAAAAACTAAAGAAGGTACATATATATCATTTATTGTATCATTATGGGAATATGGCAACGGACGACGGCGGCGACGACGACGACATAGCGATTATATTAACCTAACTTACTTCGTAAGTTTGGTTGAAATAAAAGGGGCCGATCTTGTTGAGAAATATGTCAAATAACACTTTGTCAAGTAGTAATCATAAATTGTTTGTTAGTTCAGAAGTCGAAAATAGAAGCCAGTAGAGCATTATTAAGAATCCCACTGCCTCATTTCCTCCAGAATTCCTCATTTCCTCACTCATCTGGACCAAATAGTTTTCTTCGACTAACCATTTTTCATCTTTCGAGATAGCATCTTTCGAGATAAATATATCTTGCATTTTTATCTTAGCATCCTCATTTCCTCCCACATCTGGACCAAATAGTTTTCTTCGACTATCCATTTTTTCATCTTTCGAGATAAACCTATCTTGTTTGGTATCAATTAATATTAGAATTTTCTCAGCTACTCGAATTTCTAGGAATTTTTTAGATAGCATCATCCTCCAGAGAGCTACCCTCATTTTAAGATTTTTTTACTGCTAACATTCTGAAACAAATAGTTTTCTTCGACTAGCCATTGCATCTTTCGAGATAAACCTATCTTGTTTGGTATTAATTAACATTAGAATTTTCTCAGCTACCCGAATTTCTAGGAATTTTTTAGATAGCATCATCCTCCAGAGAGCTAACACAATTTTAAGATTTTTTACCGGCAGCGGTTTCTGACCATTCTTAAACATTTTTTAGTCATGCAATACATCAAATTAGTCTAGAGTTTTACGTAGAATCCGAATCTGCAAACAGATTTAAAATAGGACCACTCCTTACAAAGTTACACTTTAAAGCTCGCAAATCTCTTTAAAAATTTTGTTCATCTATGACATATGCTTTAACCAAACATCTCCAAAAATCAAAAACGCGAGTTTTAGAAATGAGTCCTTTATGGGCCATAAGTGTTTAATATTTAAAACCGATAGTTTTCTTGTAAATCTTCAAAACCATAACTTTTAAAATTTTAAACAGATCAATTTCTGGTTTAACATTTTTTTAATTACTAAGTACGTCACAAATAATTATATGCTCAATGCTTGGAAAATACAAGTCGTTTCCTTAACGATTATGGATTACCCTAAATTACATGTGAAAGCTGTATATAATTTCTTTCCTTGGACATTCTATTAATTATGTTTGAATACAGTGCATTAGAAATTGACGTATAATTGCTGGGGATTCACACAAGGTTCTTTCTAGCAACCATCCTCGACTACTTATTTAGGGAAATACAAATTTTAAATAAACACTTTAAACCTTTACCTCATTAAGAGCTTCTTGCAAACATTCCTTGGTATACGTTTTTCTAGAAATCATTTTCAAGTTACAATGCTTTACAGTTCAATATCCGAAATAAACTAAAGTAATAATATTGCAGCCAGTGAATATAAACCCGATCGAGTTTAACATAATTCGATCTATATCTGTAGTTGAAGTACAACAATTTAGAAACGTATAAGAGAATAAGCTGTAATATAAAAAAAGTATGTGGAAATACGACGGAGGAAGAAAGGGTTCAAACGTTATTAGAGGAAGAGAGCCGTGCCAGTATTTCTCTGTCTAATGATTGCAGAAATTTAAATTACTTGACAGTGTTGGAAATTATTAAATGTTACCCCATCCAATACTTAAAAGATGCGACTGCAAGGCAATCGCTTGCGCAAATGTTTAGAGATTTGGCTATCCCAGATTCGCCAGACTCTGGTTATCACAGCGGTTTATAGATGTTATCAATACATGTATGTATTTTATTAAAAACTTTATATTTCTTGATAAAGTTTGTTTTTACATATTTGTATCGCCAACATTAGCAAAAATTATAAATAGACGTATTAAACTATCTTGTTTTTATTTTTAGGTTTAAAGTGGTGTATCCCGCAGATAATAAACACAATATACCGCATGTCAACAAAAAAATTGTAGGGAAATTGAAAGACAACTTTAATGTGGGTCTAGTATTAAAATTTATTGGTAGTAAGGCTAAGTCCTACTGTATTGTAAGCGAGAAAGGCACGATTAAAGAGATTAAAGGGGTGGTCTCACGAAGTGTAGTTAAGAATATTAATGTAGATAGTTTTAAGGACATTGTACATTGCGGGAGATTTGGTTCTAAGAAATGAGCAACCAACGAAAGTACGGAATATTTGGTATTAATGCTAATTGGTTTAGTGACCGCGTTTGTGCACTCTTCGAGTGTCTTCGGCAATCTTCGATTGTTTTCAAAGAAAATATTCAAGCCTGCCATTCCCGAAAATATGACGTAGAAGTTATTTAAAATTAAATTGCTTTATTAGTAAGTATCCTGTAGACAACAAGTTTGGTATTCCCTTAGTAAAGGTTTAAAGTGTTTATTTAAAATTTGTATAAATACGTAGTCGAGGATGGTTACTAGAAAGTATCTTGTGTGAATCACAAGCAATTATACGTCAATTTCTAATGCACTGTATTCAAACATAGTTAATAGAAAGTCCAAGAAAAGAAATTATATACAGCTTTCACATGTAATTTAGAGTAATCCATAATCGTTAAGGAAACGACTTGTATTTTCCAAGCATTGAGCATATAATTATTTGTGACGTACTTAGTAATTAAAAAAATGTTAAACCAGAAATTGATCTGTTTCAAATTTTAAAAGTTATGGTTTTGAAGATTTACAAGAAAACTATCGGTTTTAAATATTAAACACTTATGGCCCATAAAGGACTCATTTCTAAAACTCTCGCGTTTTTGATTTTTGGAGATGTTTGGCTAAAGCATATGTCATAGATGAACAAAATTTTTAAAGAGATTTGCGAGCTTTAAAGTGTAACTTTGTAAGGGGTGGTCCTATTTTAAATCTGTTTGCAGATTCGGATTCTACGTAAAATTCTAGACTAATTTGATGTATTGCATGACTAAAAAAATGTTTAAGGACGGTCAGAAATCGCTGCCGGTAAAAAATCTTAAAATTGGGTTAGCTCTCTGGAGGATGATGCTATCTAAAAAATTCCTATAAATTTTAAAATAACATTTATGAAAGATAAACAAATACGATTCAACATGGCTGTCTAAATTTCAGATTGACACATCAGCTGTTTCCATGTCATTTCAACTTCATGCCAACATAAGATAAATGTTGCCAACTTGCAATGTTGCCAACTTATATTTTTTCTATTTGAAAGTTATTGAAAAATTAAATAATTATTTTTTATTATTATTTGAGTGAAAAATCCAATTGCTAGAAATATATTGAAAACTAACACCTTATAAGATACACAAGAGGCGAAAACAAATTTTTCAACAAAAAACGTTCAGGCGCCACTATACTGCACGCGGCTATTATAGTCTAACGTATACTGTTAAAGTCCCGCGCGTAATTAATAAGAGCCACTACGACAGTTGGCAACATAATAAATACGTGCATAATATTGCGCAACAAGGTATTACGTCATTAATGCGTCTCAAATTTGTATCACATACAAAAGAAAAAGATAAAATGTACTCACGTAAAATGTGGAGCTCTTCACGACATTACGGCTGTTCTTAAGGCAGCATCTCGGCGTTAGTTGGGCGTAAGTCGGCCTTCGCCCTCGTCGAAACCAAATTAGTTTGTGTAGCGGTACGATAAAGGATCAACCAGGTAAAGAGGAACGATAATAGGTACGACAGAGGAAACCTACATTATCTGAAAGAGAAGACAAACAAATACACAGATAACCTCACTGTTAGACGTCTAGTTGGCTAATGCCGCCGTGTCGGAAACCGCCACTTACTTCCCCACTCCGCGTCTACGCAATCTCTGGCGCCGACGCAACTGTCCCAAGTTACGAAATTGCACGCACAAGTCTATTTTTAAAATATTGGCGCGATTTCAGTCACATATTTAAATCTAAAATGTTTACATAGCCGATTTTCGGCATGTAACAACTATCAAGAGGCTACAAAACATGGAGGTTTGAATGATGCAATACAAACGGAATTAAACTCACTGAAAGAAAACAATGCTTGAGAATTAGTGATACCACTTAGTGGTGTGCACATGATCGATTCCAAGTGGGTTTTTCGAAAAATATGTTGATGGTGTATTGATAAAAAAAGCTCATTTAGTGGCATGCGGATTTCAACAATATCAGGTTGAGAATGTGTATGCACCTGTTGCAATAATGGTAACTATAAGAATTCTGTTATCTTTGTATATTAAATATGATATGTATTGTTCGGTCTTTTTGTTGCACATTGTCGTGTTTAATTTTAAGTCGTAAATTCATAGTTGTAAATCAAATAGTAAAGCTGTCATCCCTTGTGCCGTTATATCCTGTCATAAAACCTCCTTTGTGCTTGTGGAAATTAAGTTGGACTAAGGGTAGTGACGAAAACACTCTCTCTTCGATATCGGAGCGAAACGGTCGTTCGTTCGGTACGTGAGTTAGTCATTAGTACCGCTGAATGTAAATTTGTCGATAAACCCCTAAAAAACACAGTGAAAGTGCAAAAGTAACACGTACTATAGTTCGCATACAGTCCACTTAGTTGAAGAATAGGAACGACACTTAGAACAAGAAAACAAGCGCGGAGGTAAGCCGATATACAAATTTATAAGACGCCCCGCCCCGCGCATTAAACATGTATGTTCAACAGTTAGATATACAAACAGCTTTTCTTTATAGATCTTTAAACCAACTGGCATATATGTATCAACCTGAAGGATTTAATGAAACAAATAAAAATCTAATTTGCCAACTGAATAAGTCATTATATGGACTTACACATGCACCAAAATGTTGGTATGAGCTACTAAATCAAAAACTGGTTGAATTAGATTTTCAAAGATCCAAAAAGGATCCATGTCTATATTTCAGAAACATAATTGTTTTGATGATTTATGTAGACGATATAATTATGTCTTCCAAAACTTTGAGGGATAAATTACGTTAAGAATGAACAATCAAAATGCTTTAAAATGACTGAATTTCAAAATAACAATGTTACATTTTTAGGTTTAGAAACAGTAAAATCCATTCTGAACGGACCTGCAGCTTGACGACGTTCTAAAATACTAGAACAGGTAGAATGGCTTGCGCGTTTCAATAAGCTAAACAGCCGAACTATAGATTTAACCAAATTAGTGAGGAACCAGACTAAGACAGGTCCCCGAAAGAGAGCATCAGCTTTTTCGGTACTTATGAGTGGCGGAGACCATAGGGGTCGGAATGACATTCTAAGACACTACTGCTATGTGGAAGGCAACGAGAAACCACCATATTTTACCTCCCAAGTATACTGCATATAGAAATTGTTAGTAAACATGATGGTATCCTCTGGGGTAAAAAATTCCGGAGGTAAAATAATCCCCCATTCGGATCTCCGGGAGGGGACTACTTCGAAGGATGTGATGCGAAAATATAAAAAAAGATCCGTGAACATTCTGCGAATTGGAGCGTGGAATGTCAGAAGTATGAAACAAGTAGGTAAGCTAGAGAACCTGAAACTCAAAATGGATAGGTTAGCACTAGACATAGTAGGAATCAGCAAAGTCTACTGGCCAGAGGCGGGAATTTTTGGAGTGGAGACTTCAGGGTAATACATACAGGATCAGAGGAAGGAAAGTCGGGTGTGGGGATAGTTATGCAAAAAAAGATAGGACGTGTAGAAAACTACTTACAAAAGAACGAAAGAGTACTCATGGTTAGATTTGAATCTAAACCAGTAAATACAGTAATAATACAAGTATACATGCCCACCTCTAGCTATAGTGAGGAAGAGGTAGAGGCGATCTACAAAGATATCAAAGACATACAAGATACGTAAAAGGACATGAAAATTTAATAACTATGTAGGATTTTAATGCAGTTGTAGGTGAGGGTAGCGATAGTAGGTTTATTTGGTTTGGACACGAGAAATGACAGGGGAAATAGGCTGGTAGAATTTTGTGACAAGAACAACTTAACAATCACAAATACATTATTTCAACATCATGCTAGAAGACGATACACATAAGATGCCAGGAGATATAGGAAGATATCAAATAGATTACATTATTGTTAGACAACGGTTTTGAAATCAAGTAAAAGACTCTAGAAGCTACCTGGAAGCAGATATAGACACTGACCACAACATCGTAATTTAAATTTAAAAATCTGAAAAAAAGGAACCAAAAGACACTTTGACTTTGCGAAGCTAAAAAATAACGATATCCACGAAAAATTTGAAAAAAAATAATCAAATGAATTACTGAAAGATATCGGGAAAATTTCTGATACTAAGGAAGTACACACAGAATGGAATAAGATTAAATTCAGCTTAGACATGGCGGCCAGAGATATTCTGGGGTATACACAATAAGAAAATAAGAAACCATGGATAAGAAAATATCCTGAACTTAATAGAAGAAAGACAAAAATACAAAAATAGATCAGACGAAACAGGAAAACAGAGATACAAAGCCATAAAATAGGAAATTAATCGCAAATGCAGGAAAGCTAAAGAACAATGGATTGATGAAAAGTGCAAAGAAGTACAAACGAAGATGGAAATAGGAAAGACAGACAAAGCATACAAATTAATTAAAACGAATTTTAGGGATACAAAACCATATAGCAAAAATATAAGAGATGCAGGAAAAAACATCATTATAGAAAATGTAGGGAAAGTAGCTAGATGGCAAGAATATATAAGGAATTCATATTCAGGAGAGGAACTAACAGCATCAGGGCGGGAATCATACATTGAAAATGATGACCTGGGATATCCTATACTTAGAGATGAGTTTGAATTGGCATTAAAGGGTCTGAAAAATGGTAAGACGCCGGGTACAGATAAGGTGCAAGCAGAAACTCTAAAAGCCGCTGGACAAGCAGTAACAGAACATATCTTCTGATTTGTAAGCTATATGTATGAGACGGGCAAGATACCCAAAGATTTCAAACGTAACATCATAGTAACTATACAAAAAAAAAAGGCGCGGATAGATGTGAAACTTTTCAAACAATAAGTTTGACAGCACACGTTTAAAAAATATTAACTAAAATTGTACAAAGACGAATGGAAATATGAGCTGAAGAAATCCTGGGAGAAGATCGATTTGGGTTTAGGCTGTCAAATGCAGGAAAACATTTGGAATTAATATGCAGGGACAAAAGATTGATATGCTTAGATTTGCAAATGATGTAGCGGTATTAGCATCTAGCAAAGAAAAGTTAGAAGCTGCTCTTAATGAAATGGAAACAGTTCTAACGGAGAGATATGGTACGAAAATTAACAAAAATAAAACTAAAGTTCTAGTATGCAAAAGAGGGGAAAATAAATCAAAAACAAGAATACAAATAGGTAACGAGAGCTTACAAGAGGTAAAGGATTTCTGCTACTTAGGAAATCAAATAACGCAAGATGGGAAAGCTCAAAAGATATGAAACAAAAATTAGCACAAGGTCGTGCTACATTTAACAAGAAAAAGCAACTACAAACATAGAAACAAGGAAAAGATTGCTTAAAATATATGTGTGGAGCATAGCACAGTATGGCTGTGAAGCCTGGACAGTAGGAGAAGCAGACAAGAAAAAGGTAGAAGCCTTTGAAATGTGGTGCTATAGACGTATGATGAAGATATCATGGACAGACAAAGTTAAGAACAAAGAGGTACTAGAAATGGTAGAGGAAGAAAGAAATATGTGGAAAACAGTAAAAAAAATAGGAGAGATAGAATAATAGACCACATACCAAGACATGAAGCGATAGTATGGAATATATTAGAAGCAGAGATAGGGAAAAAAGAGAAGTAGCAGTAGACCTAGGTTAGACTACTACACACAGATAGTGAAAGATGTAGACTGTGAGATGTAGACTGTGAGAATTTCAGGAAATTCAGAATAGAAATCAATGGAGATATGCTTCCAACCAGTCGCAAGATGGAAAAACTAGTGACAAAAATAATAACTGAACTTCAATATGGTGATTATTATAAACAACTGCAGATACTGGTTTTGCAAAACTCTCAACTAATGTTAATTGTGCAAAAGGATTTACTGGAAAACTAGTAACACGGCAAATATCTAAGGGGGCTCCTTGGCAGCCACAGGTTGCTTAACCCCCTTCACATACCACTGAATCTCGGAGAATTGGGGCATATAATTAGAAAACAATAGAAGGGAACCGAGCTGTATATATGCTGTTGTGAGAATTGCAGGGAACTGTGTAGGCTAGCTCAGAACATAAATAAGCTGAGGTACCAGTTTTAAGACATAAAACCCAATGACGAAAAAATAAGTGCTCTTAATCGATGATTATTATAAACAACTGCAGGTGTTGGTTGTGAAATATTTTCAACTAATGTTGATTGTGCGAAAGGATAAATTGGAAAAACTATTAATTCGACAAAGGTTCAAGTGCTGGGGGAACTTGGCAGCCAAAGGCATCTTACCCCCCTTCACATACCACTGAATATTGGGCAAATAGGGTACATAACTGTAAAGCAATAGAAGGTGATCGAACTGCATCAAACAAGAAAGAACAGCAGTTATGTTCAAAGATAACGAACATAGATACAAGAAGAAAACTGTTCAAAGCATTGTAACAAGTTTATTTTCTAGTGATATTTTCACAAATACCTACCTTAATTAATTCACAAAAGTCAATATAAATATAATATCTCTACACAATCTACGTGATAAATATTACATATTGTTGAATACAATATAAGTTTTCAAATTGAGAGCATAAAATTTTAAATTAAGCGGTGACAGAAATTGCCATTTGTTAGCGTCACTATAAGGGCTCCCTCCTTTTGATGATTGTAAAATCATAACTGTTGTCAGACGGCAGCATACGTCAATAAGACACTTCCACCTGAGCTGTTGTTAGAGAAGGTCAATTGTTCTTTACATACAAGAACATTGCGTTATAGACCACGTGTTGGAAGTACCGAAAGATTAAAGTCGATTTCATTTTGAAATCGTCTTGGCGAAACTCATTATATGTCCACGCTTGGCAGGTATTACTTCGTATAAGACGGGACGTTAAATTGTTCTGAATGGCTTTAGGATAACAGTAAGTATTACCGAGTTTAAAGCCCTTAGTAATTTGATATTTGCAGTGCTACTTATGTAACTTATGCAACTTACAAACTTAAGCAACTCATGCAGCTTACTTTAATTTAAGAAATATATAAAATTTATTTAGTAATCAATGGAAAATTTATTGGCAACTATTTGAAATTTAACTTTATGTGGAAATCAGTCTGGCGTGTTTCATTTGTTCGATGCCAATGTCCATAATGTTATTAGATATTCAGTATCCAGTTGATTGGATTGTATGGTGGTGAGGATTCCTAACCTGTAAACGCTGAAATAAGAGGATTTCGATTTATTAATTATCATTCCGGGTATGGTCGTAATACCTTGCAAGTATTTTTCTGATGGATTAACATCTGGTATGTAATTAATGTTTTTTAATACATCAGCCGTAACTTTTGGCATAACAGACAAATAAGTTTTGTTTGTTCACGTGGAAATTTCCTAGTTCATTATGTGAGTGACAAACAAGTTATTTTTAAACTTTGGTGAAAGTAATCTATAAAGCTTCACTTTTAATCTTTGTATTAGTACTAACAAAAAATGGTAGATGTCGATATAAAAATAGAAAAGGTTAACCTTCAGTATTAACAAAAATTATAGCTATTTTAGAGAACTAAATTGTTTAATTTTGCTTTTCATTAAATAATAAATAAGAATATTTTACCATTTAATGTGAAGTCTACGTAGTACTACCAAGACCAAATAAAGTTGTAATATAAATTTAATTAACCCAAAAATTCAAACTTAAATATTTTCAAGAATAAATTCTTGCTAAACTTTACTAATGTAAAAACGACATTATTCTATTTTTGAGAGATGCTGTTTATTACCAAGTACATATCTTTCATTATCATAATTTAGTCAAATTTTTAAAGATGATGTTTTGTAAATAATTTTAAACTGCAACTCAAAGGAATAGATTTTCATTTTGATCAAGACTATGATTATTAGTTGGAATGAATAAGGTTTGATTCTTATTAATTATGAATTTTTTGAAATGAATGCACAAACTGTACTATTCTCGTTTTAATCTGTATACAGGTGTAGCAGTGCATCTTTAAAGGTCAATATCGAGCCATAAGGTAAGAAAACTTTAGGGATTGGGTTCTCGTAATATTGTTTGTATAGTGGTATTTGAGTATAGGTTTCCGCATTCGCCTTATACAAAAGACTCAAGCTGGGTCTTCTTAGTATACAAAAATTCGGTGGCGCCATATTCAATATAATTTGGTCGCAGTCCAACCCCGACCCAAAGCTCATGTTCTACCCAGAGCAAATCGCTTGACCAGCCGCTTAGCCTTTGGAGGTTTCCTCATCTACGAGCCATTTTACACCGAAACTAACCGTGGGCTCTAAACATCTACAGGAAATCCTCGTCATCTATACTTGTACCTTTCGCCTGGTCATATAGGAGTAAAGAGATTAACCACCTTAGTAAGGCAAAACGTCATAGCATAGTGTGGAGCACAGCACAGTACATCTATGAAATAGGGGCAGTAGAAAAAGCAGACAGAAAGAGATAGAAACCGTCTGGAATATTGTGCTTCAGATGTATGAGGATGGTAGCATGGACAGACAAAGCTAATAACAAATAGGTTGTAGAAATAGTAGAGGATTTAAGATATTTGTGAAAAAGAAAAAATAGGAGAAAGAGAGAATACGTTCTAAGGCATTTTTGGGGAATAGTACGGGATATATTACAAGCAGAGATAGGAGAAGAGAGGTAGAGGTAGACCGAGATCAGACTTTTGCACACAGATAGCGATAGATGCAGACTGTGCAAATGTCAGGGAAATGTGTAGGTTGGTTCAGACTAGAAACAATGAGGGTACATGTCCAACCAGTTCTAGAACTGAAGACCTAATGATGATGATGAAATAGTAAAACAGAATGGTGGATTATTGATAAGTCAAAAAGAGTTAATTAAAAAGGTATTGAATAAGTTTTGCATGCAAAATTGCAAAGGGATAGATATACCAACGAACCCAAATTTCATAACAGATCCTATTGATTCTGATTTGAATAAAGAAAGATTACCATATCGAGAACTCATAGGCTCATTAATGTATATTATGTAAGGTGCACGTCCAGCTTTAAGTTTTTCCATTACTTATTACAGTCAATTTCAAAATTGCTACATCAAGCAGCACTGGAATGGTGTAGAGCAAGTCTTAAAATACCTTACGAAAACTATGAATTTCTGTTTAAAATTTGTTAAAAGTAATGAACCTCAAATTGATTTAATTTGCTTTGTTGATTCAGATTTTGCAAATAGTCAGAATGACAGAAAGAGTATATCTGAATTTATAATAAAAATTAATAAGGATGTAATTTCATGGAAAATAATGAAACAAAATTTAGTAGCACTGTCTAGTATAGAGTCTGAATTTGTTGCATTATCGTTATGTATAACCGAAGGATTGTCTTTATCACAAATACTTGCAGAAATGTTATTTGTTAGTTTAAGTCCTATCATCATATATGAAGACAATCAAACTTGCATTAAAATGTCTTCAGCTTTGGAAACTAAACGATCTAAACACATTGATATTAAATAGGAAATATGCCCTCTGGCCACGTGCACGTTTTTAAATAAGATGAAGTAAGATTGTGGCATGCGTAATCGTGCAAATTAATTAATTAAATTTCATTTTATTAAAGAACATGTAATGTCAAGTAAAACTGAAATGTTATATGTTGCTACAACGGAACAATTGGCTGATTTGTTAACCAAGCCTTATCTTATAAAAAGTTTCAAATATTTAGAAAAGGTTTAAACCTATTAAATACTTAGTTTGTTTGTAAGTATTGCAGAATTGCAAGTGGGTGTAAATATATTCAATTCAGCATGCTTTGGCTCTTTTGCATACATCCTCTTATAAGTCTGTTAACATACATTGTTCTAAGTTGACTTTTGTCAAGTTGTAATGTTTTGTACTTTATAAAAGTCTAAAACTAATTGTATTATTTAATAGCAAATATATATACATGATATTATGCAAATTTAACTTTGACTGCATATAATATTTCAACATTCAAATCATTTTTCTTTACTTCCGTACTGATTTTTTCTTTAATAAAAATAAGAACAAATTATTTATTTATCTATCAATTTAAATCAGACTTCTGATATGATGAACAGTATGACCACATTAGTTCAGAGTCGATATTTTAAAATACATAAAATAACGAGGTGAAACATTGTTTTTCTTTGAGATCAAAAGAGGTATCAGCGTGTTTTTTTCTAAATAACATCTTTTCTTTATACTTGAGGGATATTTGCATATCCCCTTTGTGATATATTCTATGAAGCGCACCATTAAGTAATATATGTTCAACCGGGGACGGCAGCAGCGACACATCCATGCTGTACAGTGCTCATGAGCTGGCATGTTTAATAAAAATATTTAAGTTCTTTCATGTTTCTATTTCCTCGATAAGCTGTGCCACAACGCTACTACTAAGGAACAGCACATCAATAAAATACATGACATGGTGGTAGCTGGTTAAAAATCGTGTTGAAGTAGGTCATAAGCACATGTTTACGAAAAAATGAAAAAGAGGTTAGGATACTCTGACTTTAAATTAGAGATGGCAGATCCAAACATTTCTATGGATCAGTCCGAACCTAGTCCAGTCCGATCGAGTACCTAGTCCAAAGGATCAGTTCCAGTTTCTAGTCCGCTAGCTGCCGAATGTTACGAGTCAAATTGTGTGTAGCTATTGCGTTCTTTGAAACTTAAACGATTTCAGTTCGGTGTTGTCATTCATTATCATCAGGTCTACAAGTCCAGTTTCATGTTTATAATTCATATTAAATTAAATTAAATATAAAATTAAAAAAGTTAAATATTTCATCTTCACGTTTTACGGCCTTGCGATTGTTTTATTATTAAAATTTTTGTAATTACATAAATTGAAAATGTTTCTATGTTTAAAATAGCGTGCTGTAGCCTGTAAGTTGTAGTGCTGCAGTTTTATTTCAAATGTGTTAAAATTTTGAAGAATCTTCATAAATAAACAAAGCCCTATTGTTTTAATTTACAGTAGCGTATGATGAGACTAAATTTGCAAGCACAATGAATTATGATATCATATGATTAATTTGTCCAGACAAAACTAAAGTATTAAATTACACATACACAATTCAAGTACCTATATAAGTTTAGATTATCGCTTGTTTCTAGCCCATTAGTAACGTTACGTTGAAAATTCAAATTGTGTGGATCTATATAGCGGTTTGCCCGTTCCGCAAGTAATACCCTTTCAATCCAGTCCAGTCCAGTGTTTACTCTTCAGTTCAGTCATCTATCTGGTCCACAACTCCACATAGTTCATAGTATAAGTACAACAGTTCGGCATTACAGTACGGTCCGGTCTCAGTTTTGTATCGTGTTGCGAGGACGAGGAATAAAGGTTATAAATTTTCTGTCGGTTGTCTGTCGCTGTCGCGTCTTGTGGCCTTGTGATTTGGTTAGGCGGCTTAGCATAAATAATAGTTAGCTGTTGGAACCGACGGAATATTATCGTGCAGGATTTTTGATTATAATTATATTTAATATTAATATTTTTAAAAATGTCTATAAACAAGCAAAGTCCTATATGGTTTTATTATACGATAATTGACGATAAAAACATTGCACTTGTTAATGATTCAATTTCTGCCGTCAATAATAGCAATAAGAATGAAACACAAACGAATGGCGGTATTGAAATTGGCGTTGTTGACAATGTTGCCAATAATATAAATAATACTGCCACAGCCACCAGTACAGAGACATCAGAATTTGTATCATCATCATTAACTACAAAAAGACAGAAATTAAGTGTTCAAAAGAAAGCAATTCAAGAAAAAATTTCTACCTATATCCCAAAAAAAATTTCTGCCGCCTGATTTACTTGAACTTTTCATTTATGATTATCAACCCTTTAGTATAGTAGAAGATAGGGGATTTAAAAAATTTATTAACACATTAAATCCATCATATCAGTTGCCAAGTAGGCAAACCATATCAAGTATTCTGATTCCAATGGAGTATGAAAAAACTTATCAGGCAGCTAAAATTACAAAATGTATCAAACGTATGTTTAACAACAGATTGTTGGACGTCAGCAAATACCGAAAGGTTTATGGCCATCACTTGTCATTTCATGGAGGATTTTAAATTAAAATCTATCCTATTAAGCTGTGATGCATCAGCATCAAATCATACAGCTATAAATTTGGCGGAGCGGCTTAAACAGGTGGTACAAGAATGGGATATGGAGCAGAAAGTTATATTAACTGTCTCCGATAACGCCAACAATATTACAAAAGCAATTACAACAGAATTAGGATGGAAATTTTTTAGTTGTTTTGCCCATACCCTAAATCTTACTGTCCGTGATGCATTGGGGCTTATTCAATCAATAATCGATAAAATAAAAAGCATAGTTTCCCACTTTAAGCGAAGCTGTCTTTCCAATTCAAAATTAATGAATTTTCAAAAGCATGCGGGTATTGAGGTTCCCAAAAAACTAATTCAGGATGTTCCAACACGTTGGAACTCCACGTTTTATATGTTAAAAAGATTTATAGAATTGGAAAATTGTATAAGGTCAACGCTCGATCTTTTAGATGATGATTTGCCGCAAGTATCTCCCGAAGAGTGGATATTTGTAAAAGAAGTATGTGAAATTTTAAAGTATTTTGAAGAAGCCACTGGCGCGGCTAGTGGTGAAAATTATATTTCCGCTTCTTTAGTTATTGTTTTAAATCGTGGGTTACTTACTGTGTGCGAAAAACTAAAGGAAAAAACCTTAATCCAACATCTCGGGCAGTGTTAAACTGCTTAGAAATAGGACTACGTAAAAGACTTGGAAATGTTGAATATAGCAATACTCTTGCTATATGCACGTTTCTTGATCCCCGTTTTAAAACATTTGCATTTAAAAATGTCGATGCAGTTGAAAGTATTGGAAAAGTAGTCGTGGGCATCGTTGCTGAAATGGTAACAAAAAGTGTTCAAGAAAAAACAATTGTAAAGAGTAATGATATTTCCAATATTATTAACTCTACTAGCAGTGAAGTGAAAAAAAATCCTAATTCTTTATCTATATGGGATTGCTTTGAACAAAAAGTAGCAAAAAGTAAACCATTAATAGCAGTAGCAGGGCAATCTTGGAAGTAACTCGATATTTAGAAGATAAAGTTTTGGATCGACAAAGTAATCCTCTAGAATGGTGGAGAATTAACCAGTATAATTATCCTTTCTTAAGCAAACTGCTACAGCAAAAATGTTGTGCAATAGCGACTTACGTTCCCTGCGAGCGTTTGTTTTCAAAAGCTGGATATATTTTAAATGACAGGCGCACGCGATTAAGTGCGGCTAAACTAAAGCAAATTTTGTTTTTAAATACATATGCACAAACTAAATAAACTTCTATATTTGGTAAAAAAAATTTAAGTATTGCACTTGCTGATTAATGTTTTTGTTAATTTAATATGAAGTTACCAATAATTTACATATTTTGTTTAATTAAATGTTATTTATATTTATTTATTTAACTACTTTGCTTACAAGAAGCGGTGGTAGAATAAAAAGATATTTATATTATTGTGCTATAGCAGAAATAAATTGGGCAGTATTTTGCGGAAAAGGATCAAAAGCTTGTTTGGGAAGATCATTCCATAGTCTGATTCCTAAACCAATGAAAGAATTATAGGTAACGCTGTGCCGGTATGATGGGTGGTGGATTTTAAAAGGATGATCATGTCTGGAAAGGTAGCTTGCTGGTTGTAGTCTTTTGCCAAGTTCAGACAGAGCAGGCTTGCCTGCTATTGTTTCATACATAACCATAAGCGTACGTTTATTACGCCTACTTGAAAGAGAGTCCCATTTTAACTCGTTGATTAATTCAGTCACGCTGATTCGCTGTCGAAATTGCCAGAACACATATCTTGCAGCACGACTCTGAACAGAGTTTAATTTGTTTGTTAAATACTGTGTTTGGGGGTTCCATATTATAGCACAGTATTCTAAAATTGGACGGATTAATGTCAAATATGCATGGCTTCTTGCCGAAGGAGGAGCTTTACATAGGCAAAACATGACTAGATGTAAACGCTTTCGAGCTTTGGAGACCACTTCAAGAACGTGTTCAGTCCATCTTAGGTCCTTTCTTATGATAATGCCAAGATATTTACAGCTGTCTGACGGATTTATTATATTATTTCCAAGGCGGTACCGATGATCGATTACATTTGAGCCAAAGGAAATCCAAACAGTTTTGGCTGTGTTGATAGTCATATTATTAACATGAGTCCTATGGACAATTTCATGTAGGTCAGTTTGTAGAACTTCTATGTCTGCTTGGCTTTTAATCGGTCTATATATAACAATGTCATCAGCAAATAGTCTAAAGGCTGAATTTTTTCCAATTGTGCATTGATTGATGAAGATGAGGAATAGAGTTGGGCCTAGCACACTCCCTTGGGGAACTCCTGAGGGAACTGCTACAGGTTCTGAGAGTTGTTGATTAACCAGTACCTGTTGTGTTCTATTTGATAAGTATGTGGTTATCCACTTCACAACGCGACTGTCTAAATTTATTCTCATAAGAGCTTCAACCAATAGCTTATGGGGAACTTTGTCAAAAGCTTTCGATATATCTAAAAAAATGGCATCAACTTTAACTCCATTGTCGATGCTTTCAGCAACATCTTGAATGAAACAGGCAAGTGCATATTCACATGAGTAACCTGGTCGAAAGCCAAATTGTAATGGATGTAGATAATTAGAATCATTTAGCACTTTCATGATATATTTATTCAAGATAATCTCAAATAAAGACAAATAACACACGTAATGCTAATTGGCCTGTAGTTTGCAGGGTTAGTTTTTGATCCATTTTTATATATAGGTATTATATGAGCTTTTAATTTAATTTAATTTAATTTCCACTCTTACTTTATTTTGATATCGATATACTCCAAATAATCGTTCTGAATTATGATATCAGGAATAAAGTATATAGTTTCAAGTTCAGACAAAACTCTGAAGTAATAGATTACGCATCAAGTACATACGCCTTTGGCTTTTTAGCGTACGTTACCGCTTACTCGGATCAGAAACTGAAAGTAATAAGTACTAACTAAGTAGTTTCACCCACCAGTCCAGTTCATAGAATAGTTCGGTGAAGTTCGCGATGCCGTCCGTCCTACCGTGAAGCGTAATAATTAATAGCATCAGCATGTAGGCTGAAATGTATAGACTGAAACTTGGACCTGTTTTAAATTTAAGTTTGGATTAGTTCCACTGATCCGACATTCCAAACCTAGTCCAAAGGATCAGTTCCAGTTTCAGGTACACATCACTACTTTAAATAAAAAATTAAAAAATAGCAACATATTCATTAAGGTGCGTAACTTGGAAAATACGCGTAGGAATAGCTATGTCGGAAGTGAAGCCTTCTAATGAAATGATTTTTGATGGAAATGTGTGAAGTAAATGGAAATTGTGGAAACAAAATTTTAATTTGTATTTGCTTGCTAGCGGTAAAGATGCTAAACCTGACAATATCAAAGTAGCTCTTCTACCGAATCAATTAGGAGATGAAGCTATACAAATATATAATACGTTTGAATTTGGTCCTGCTGAAGACAAGGAAAGTTTGGATATAGTGCTTGTTAAATTTGAAAGTTACTGTAATCCTATCAAAAACTTGGTCTACGAGCATTATAAACTTTAAACGTGATCAACAAATTGGAGAAACCTTTGACCAATTTTTAACTGCCTTGAAACAATTGTCAAGTTCGTGTGAATTCAAAGAAAAAGATACTATGTTTATGGATCGTATTGTTTTAGGGATTAAAGATCCTAAAATGCAGGAAAAATTATTGCAAGAAAGTGATCTAACTTTAGCAAAAGCTGTATCTATTTGCCGATCTCTAGAAAGTAGTGCACAGAAACAAAAGGAAATTTTAAATGATAATAAACCCAATGCAGTGCATGTAAATACAGTTATAAATAAACGTGTAAATTTGGCTGAGAATTCTGCTAATGCTACAAAGCATGTACAGAAAACGTTAAACTGATCACAATATACTGGTAATTGGAATAATGGTGAAAACAATGACCCGTGTAAATTTTGTGGTTTGCAACATGCTAAAGGCAAATGTCCAACGTACAATCGTTACTGTAGTCGATGTAAACAAAAAGACATTATAGGAAACTTTGTCGCAATAAAAATGTTCATGATATTGATGAATTGGAGACAGTTGTTACTAAATCTGATGTTGAGCATGAAAAGAATATTGAATGGACAATCACACAAAATAATTCTAGTTCTGAATGTATAGTTAGTGCTGTTGAGTGGTTTGAAATACTCACTATTTCTAGTTCTACTATAAAAGTAAAAATTGACACAGGTAGTCAAGTGAATATTTTAAACTTGCGGGATTTTAGTAGTTTAACATTGGTATAAATAAACTTTTAAGGCCTACTTCATCATTAACTTCGTATTCTGGTCATACCATTAGGGTAATGGGACAAATAGAACTCTGATGTAGTTTTAATAATCGGTATAAGTGGCTATCCTTTTATGTACTAAGCACAAAAACACCATGCTCGATTTTACGGTTAGGTGCAGCTAAAATGTTGGGGATTTTGCCAGACAGTGGTGTGCAAGAAGTTTTTACACAGATACCCATTACTAGTGATAATGAATTACAGTCGGTCAAGGATATTCTTAAGCATTATAAAAACGTGTTTTCTGGTATTGGTAAAATATTAACGATATACAAGATTACTCTTAGTGATGATGCTGTTAGTCGTATTAGTCCTGCACATAAAATACCAATTGCATTAAAAAATAAAGTAAAACAAGCTTGATGAAATGATTGCTGATAAGATAATTGTTCCAGTTTCTGAGTCTAATGATTGGGTTCATCCCATAGCGATAGTTCCAAAAAATAACGGGAATATACGTGTGTGTATGGACCCTCGCGAATTAAATAAATTTGTGAAGCGTGAGTTTTTTAAAATTCCTACACAAGATAGTTTATTTGCAGAACTTGGTGGTGCGCAATATTTTTCAATTCTTGATGCTTCTTCGGCATTTTTGCAAATACCTTTAGACTATAATAGTTTCTTACTATGTGCTATTGCCACACCTTTTGGACGTTGTTACGTTCAAAACCCTGCAAACAATTTTTCCTGCATTTATTTTTAAAATGCCCTAAAA
Source organism: Platerodrilus igneus (assembly GCA_036346225.1). NCBI lineage: Eukaryota > Metazoa > Arthropoda > Insecta > Coleoptera > Lycidae > Platerodrilus > Platerodrilus igneus. The sequence continues at coordinate 2,787,054 of JARFIW010001436.1, read as the reverse complement.
TTCCTCAACAAGCTCAATTTCCCATCATTTGAATTAGTATTATTTAATAAAATTTCTCAAGTAATTACCCTGTATAAAAGTTTGCCTTATAAAATCAAACGGCTGCTTAGGAAACTTTACGTTACAAAGTAGTTGTAATAAATTCTACCACATGCAGTGATTACATTTTAATTTAAAGGTGCATGTAAATGCACAACTTTCTTCTAAAAGATAAGACCTTACCACCTGCCTACATCTGCTTACAATGGACTTGTTATCTGGTATTCTGCAGCTGTTAAGATGTTACAATGTAGCAAAATTGTTCGCCTTTGTCTAAAACCCTTTGATAATTGCGTTTTCTGCTTGTTGGCAAGCTGTTACAGTTTGCATTTCGGCAGCTATTGTCTGGAAATTCTGCACACTTAGTTCTTCGGCGATACCTTTGAGAGCCAAATACCCTACCCCCATACATGATTCTGGCCTTATAAAATAGAGACCGTGTTTTGAAAGACACGATTAAAGATTAAAGACATCTTCTTACCGAAAAGATACATGTAAAGTCGCGCTACTAACAGTGCTTGCTTAGTATAAAATAAAGTTGGTGGTTCCAGCATGCAGCCAGCCCATAGAGAAGTGCAGCCGCATTTTTCCAGCCTTAAGATGAGACCAGTACAAAGCTGATTGTTCAAGGTACAGTTTTCCTATTTCCATAATTCTTATATGCTGCGTGAAGAATAGACTTTTCATTTGCTGCTATTGCTTATAATTATCCGAAAAATTGGCACCACCCCGTTACAAAACTTAGATGCACGATGTACGAACAACTATGTTATTATTCTATAAAGTAAAAATTAATTGATCAATGTTTATGTTGGAGTCCGTATTACTGTTTCTTTTGTCTTTCTGCATAAACATTAACTAAAAGAACTTATGCCTCAATTTAAAAGTATTTAATATATGATTAATTTAAGTTAGGGTGTCTAATTTTAATGTTATATTATTTCTGAGGAAGTGCACTCCCAAAGCAGCGTACATATAATTTAGGTATATTTCTTTTTCTAGATTTACTGTACAGCTTATGCTTAATTTTCTTTTATATGTATTTAAGGTGAACCATGGTACGTATTTAGATTATAAGATGTTATATGTGCTTACCAATTTTTATATGTTATGACGCTTTGTTTATAATCAGGATTACGCAAATTATTTTGTTTTGTAAATAGTCTTTCAAGATTCGATGCTATCAATATAGTTTCACCGAGGTTTCCAATGTGTTCTTCCTATTTCACCTACGCCCCTCTACGACATTTTTGAGCTAGCCCAAATTCTACCATTCTGTCCCCGTTTTGTTGCGGTATTCGGCATAAACGGTTTCTTTACTTACGTTTACTGTTTTCTTTTGTGTTTGTGCGGAATACCGTAACAACGTAATCGCTATCTTAGGATGCCCTATGGATTATCATCTTCTCCTGAAGTTTTTTAAAGGTTTATGTTTGAAACTCTAAGTGGTTTGAGTGGAGTAGTATCATATTTTGATGATGTACTTGTGTTTGGATGTACGTTAGATGAGCACAACAAAAAACTGATTAATGTTTTACGTAAGATTTCTCAATCTGGGTTAACCTTAAATCTAGAAAAGTCAAAGTTTGCTGTTAAACAAGTTAAATTTCTAGGCCATGTGATTAGTTCTAAAGGTATAGAACCAGATGATAAGAAAACCTAAGCTATAGTAGACATGAATCCTCCTAAAAACAAGCAAGAACTACAACGATTTCTTGGAATGGTAGTTTATTTAGCAAAGTTTATCCCTAACTTGTCAGAAGAAGCGAGTTGTCTTAGAAAATTGTTGTCAAAGAATGTTGTATGGGAGTGGTCACAAAATGAACAACATTCGTTTAACAAATTGAAGAAGTTAGTCACTTCTGTGTCCGTTTTGCATTATTTTGATCCTAAAGAAGATGTTGTTTTGTCTGTAGATGCGAGTCCTTATGGAATTGGGGCTGTGATCTTCTAAAAGGGTCATCCAGTAGAGTATGCATCAATATCTCTAACCCCTACACAACAAAGGTACAATCACCTAGAAAAAGAACTGCTAGCCTTAGTTTATGGGTGTGAACATTTTCATTTTTATGTATTTGGTCGTTCGTCGTTTCAGTTACAAACTGATCATAAACCGTTATTAGGTCTGATCAAGAAGCCTTTGGATAAGATGTCTCCTCGTGTTTCTCATGTTGTTCCTCATGTTGTTCTTATCGCTAAATAAACCTAACGTTTGTGTATTTTTGATGACATACTTACAAGCTTCATTTCCATTATTTTCATTGCTCACGACTTTTATTTTTTACAGATAACAACACATGAAGCTGTTATATAACATCACCTTATTACTATTTCTACCGAACAGCATTTCATTGTTTCTCACTGTTATTCACTGTTATTCAATGTTATTCACTGTTATTCTCTGTTTTTCAGTTTTTTGCTGTTTTTTGCTGATTTTCACTGTTTTCGCTGTTTTCACTGTTTTCATTTTTTTCACTGTTTTCACTGTTTTTTCACTGTTTTTCGCTGTTTTCACTGTTTCTTCACTGTTTTTTCGTTTTTTTCCATTATTTTTCATTATTTTTCGTTATTTAAGTTATTATCCGTTATTTTCCATTGTTTTCCATTACTTTCCATTATTTTCCGTTACTTTAAATTATTTTCCATTGATTTCCGTTGATTTCCATTTCTAAGTTGTTTTAGGAAAAGTTCGAAGTTTTTTAGGACAAGTTCGAAGCTTTTAGGACAAGTTCGAAGCATTTTTAGGAAAAGTTCTAAGTTTTTATGATAATTACTAAATTTTTATAAAAATTTCTACGTTTTTTAGGAAAATTTCTAAGGTTTTTAGGCAAAGTTCTAAGTTTTTTAGGAAAAGTTTGAAGTTTTTTAGGAAAAGTTCTAAGTTTTTATGATAATTTCTAAATTTTTATAAAAATTTCTAAGTTTTTTAGAAAAATTTCTAAGGTTTTTAGGCAAAGTTCTAAGTTTTTTGGGAAAAGTTTGAAGTTTTTTAGGAAAAGTTCTAAGTTTTTATGATAATTTCTAAATTTTTATAAAAATTTGTAAGTTTTTTAGCAAAATGTCTAGGGTTTTTAGGCAAATTCTAAGTTTTTTAGGAAAAGTTCGAAGTTTTTTTTTTAGGAAAAGTTCGAAGTTTTATAGGAAAAGTTCTAGGTTTTTATGATAAGTTGTAAGTTTTTATGAAAATTTCTAAGTTTTTAGGAAAATTTCTAAGTTTTTTAGGCAAAGTTCTAAGTTTTCAGGAAAAGTTCTAAGTTTTTTAGGTAAAGTTCTAAGTTTTTTAAGGAAAAGTTCTAAGTTTTTAGAAAAAGTTCTAAGTTTTTTAAGTAAAGTTCTAAGTTTTTTAGGACAAGTTCGAAGTTTTTTAGGAAGATTTCGAAGTTTTTTAGGAAAAGTTCGAAGTTTTTCAGGAAAAGTCCGAAGTTTTTATGAGAATTTCTAAGTTTTTTTAGGAAAATTTCTAAGTTTTTTTTAGGAAAATTTCTAAGTTTTTTAGGTAAATTTCTAAGTTTTTTTAGGAAAATTTCTAATTTTTTTAGGCAAAGTTCTAAGTTTTTTAGGAAAAGTTCTAGCAAAATCTCTTTCTGGGTTTTGGCGGGAATTTTTTAGATTTTTTGACTTTTCTAAATGTTGACGGAATTTTCTAGATTTTGACGGGATATTCTAGATTGTAACGGAATTTTCTTGATTTTGACGCAATTTTGTAGTTTTTGACGAAATTTTCTAAATCTTGCTGGAATTTTCTAAATTTTAACGAAATTTTCTAAACTCTGGCGAAATTTTTTAAATTTTGGCGGAATTTTTAAAATTTTGGGGGAATTTTTGTAATTTTGAAGGAATTTTCTAAATTTTGGCAAAATTTTCTAAATTTTAACAGAATTTCTTAAATTTTGACCGAATATCCTAAATTTTGACGGAATTTCCTAAATTTTGCCGGAATTGTCTAAATTTTGACGGAATTCCCTAAGTTTTGCAGAAATTCCTTAAATTTTGCAGGAATGTCCTAAATTTTGACGGAATTTTCCCAAATTTTGTAGAAGTTTTACTAAATTTTGACGGGATTTTCTCGATTTGACGTAATTTTCTAACTTTTGACGGGATTTCCAAAATTGCCGGAATTTTTCTAAATTTTGACGGGATTCTCTAGATTTGACGTAATTTTCTAGATTTTGACGGAATTTTCTAGAATTCGACGGAATTTACAAGATTTTGACAAAAATTTTATATTTTGACGAAATTTTGTGGATTTTGACGGAATTTTTGAGATTTTGGCGAAATTTTTCTAGGTTTTTGCGGAATTTTCGGGATTTTGGCGACATTTTCTAGGTTTTGGCAAACTTTTCTAGGTTTTTGTGGCAATTTTCTAGGCTTTTTCGGAGACTTTTTACGCTTTTCCAAAGATTTTTCTATAAACACAACAAACATGAAAACTTGGTGAAACCCAAATTCTGGCTCAATGTAACCAAAATTTAAATGTCTTTATTAAGGACATTTTGCTCTTCAAAAAATTAAGGCTATCTCCCATTTTAAAAACCATTGTCAATAACATTAAATCTTGATAGCGGAGATACGTGCTAAAGTTGAAAGGGCAGGGCGCAGAGAGTGTGGGGCGCAGAGAGTGTGAGGCGCTCAAAGTAGTCTCGTAGGGACTACAAGGCGTTTCTAGTAATACTATAGATACTCAATATCTTGAAAATAACTCAAGGGTGTATACAGTTATTTCGATTTCACTGGAAAATGAAAAATATTTACAAATTGCTGTTGAGCAGGATAATACTTTGCAAAAAATTAAGGATTATGTTCAACATGGGTGGCCGACACATAAAAGCAATTTATTTATTGTATGTTGGAAATATACAGATCTAAACCTCATTACATATTTCCACTAAAAATAAGTAACAAAAAAGAAAAATGTTAAATTAAAATATTTCCTTCCTAAGATATTGATGAGAATGCATTACAAATTTTAAACGAACATGTTTGATATAACTAGACAGTAAATTCATTTTATGCTATAATTCTGTGTTGTGTGTGGGGTGTAAGTATTGGTGTGTGGATGGATGAGGGTATGCTGTTTATGCGTAAATATGCGGGTATTACATTTTATGTAATAAGTTTACACAGGTTTCTTTTAAAGCTCTGTAAGGTATTTCCAAACAATGGTATATTGGCTTGTTTAGAAATGTTATTATAAATCGACAATGTTTTTATAAACGGTGAGTTCTGCCTTAGTTGAGTACGATAGTATGGAATATAAAAGAGATCTCTTCTTCCACCAAAGTGGAGCGGAGCATAAAAACCAATTTTACATACTGCAACTCGACAGTCAATATAATTATTAATTATTTTGAACAAAAACGTTAGTGCGATCGCTATCCTATGCCGCTCTAATTTCATAATATTTAACAATAATCTAGCTTCCACATATGATTGGAACCCAATAAACTTCCCATATTTTTTGTAGTAGATATACGAGATAAACTTATTCTGTACAGTCTCTATCATTTGCAAATGCTTACGCGTGTCAGGATCCCAGACCGTAATTGCAAACTGTGATTTTGATCTTACCAGTGTATCATATAATACTCTAATGCATTTTATATCTTGAAATTGATGCGTATTGCGGATTACAAATCCCAACATTCTATATGAAGATGCACACAGCATTTTAATGTGCTTTTCAAAACCCAAGTTACTAGTAGATACAACTCCTAAATCTTTGATGTTATCGACTTCTCCTAATTTATCATTTAACAATTTGTAAGTATACTTAATTTTATTCAACCTCAGTGAATAACTCATCTTAATACATTTATTAATGTTTAGTTGCAATTTATTATCCTTGCACCAGTCTTGTACCTTACTAAGTTCTGACTGCAATAAATGACAATTGTGCATATTCTTTATTTCCATATTCCGCAAACAACAAACACTGGCAATTTTGTAATACATCTGGAAGATCATTGATGAAGATCAAGAACATTAATGGCCCTAAGTTACTCCCTTGAGGAACCCTCGATATCATACGAAATGCAGTTGATATATAATTTTTATAACAGACGTATGATTTTCTATCTTTCAAATACAACTTAAAAAATTCAAGCATAGGTTTCGAAAAACCAAATGCGGCAAGTTTTTTTGATAGTACGTCATGACTAACCCTATCAAATGCTTTGGCAAAGTCCGTGTATATAACATCAACCTGTCTCCTTTTGTCCAAAACCTCACTCACATAGTCAACAAAAACAGTTAAGTTCGTTTGTATTGATCTTTTGGGAATAAAACCGTGCTGATTAGTATTTAATGCTAAATGGATATTACTGAAGATTTTTGTATATAGAATATGTTCAAAAATTTTTGCTGGTGCAGAGAGAATAGAATTAGGTCTATAATTACCAATATCATTTACTGCCTCGGATTTATATATTGGTGTCAATTTTGCAAGTTTCCACTTAGTAGGAAATACTCCAGACTTCAAGGCCAAGTTGAAAAGAATATTTAGGGGGCGTACCAGAAATTCCATATACCCTTTGAAAATGAAGGGCGGAATCCCGTCTGGTCCCGCAGACCTCTTAGCAGCTTTCATTTGTTTTATAGCAAGTACAATATCTGTATCCGTAATAAAGCTAATGTGAAAAACATTCAATAGGTTGTTCTTCATCTCGGAGTCATAATTCAACTCGTAGTTGGATTCTTCACTGTACACAGATGAAAAATAGTCAGAAAACCCATTTGCAATCGACTATAACGTATCAAGCTGATCACTACCGTACACGAAGTTTAGTGTGTCACGATTCTTTTTCCTACTATTGGATACAAAAGACCAGAATACTGAAGGATCCGACGCAATCCCATTTTCCACACAATTGATGTAATTCTTATAAGCAGCCGCAATATCTCTTTTTGATTTTGCTCTTAGGTACTTAAACCGTTCATTATGAAACGTCAATGTGTTTTTGTATTTATGGTGAAAATTTTTTAATTTTACATCATCGATTATCTGCTTATCAAACCAAATGGGAGAGTTTAGATTTTTCATAGAGTAGTATGGAACACATACTTCTATTATGTTGTACCAAACATCATAGAAAGCAGCTACTGCATCATTTACATCAGTATAAGTCTTAAGAAAATCAAAATGTGTATTGTGCAATATGTTATACATCAATAAATAATTTGCTCTTTTAAAATTATGTTGATTACTTGATTTTAATTTTATAGAAGTGTGTTTATTTACTTTTAATCCAATAACCAGCACTGGATGGTATGCGTCCGATTTAACAAGACTACTAACTGATAACATAACATCTGCATGTACTGTGGATAGTACTAAGTCAAGTGTTCTTCCGGAGATATTCATTATATTGTTGTATGAGGTTAGATTACAAAAATTAAGAAGTTCAGAAACTTTCCTGTAAATAATATTATTGTTACTGTCAAATTTAAATTTATTGCCGTTTACAAGAAGTAAGTTATAATCTCCAATTAATATCATTTTGACATCCAACGATATAAACATATTAGATAATATATCAATGTATTCTTGAAACACATCAGTGGTCGACCCTGGTGGAAAATAGTTGATGCATAGTAAATACGTAACTCCGCCAAGGCTTACCTTTATCAAAACTACCTCCAGATGAGCCGTAACGTTTACCGTAACCGATGAGAAATTCTTATGTATCTCTATAAGAACACCCCCACCTCTTCGTTTACTTTCAGGATCTCTACCTTTTCTGTAAACAGTGTACCTTTTGTCAAATATTTCTGAATTATATATTCCTGCATGCAACCATGTTTCAGTAAGGCATATAATATCGAAATTACCATTTAATACATTCAAACGAAATTCTTGTGTTTTGGTTCTGAGTCCTCTAACATTCTGGTAGTATATTTTGATATACCTCATTCTTTATACAGTTTTAAGGTTTTAATGAAATAGATTTAGTTTGATGCGGTACCCTACCTGTGCTTGAATAGATGTTTGACGTATGTGTGTTATGTATAAGTGTATTTCGTACTACGAAAAGAAACACAGATGTCTATAAACGATGCCAGCAATATGTCTAAACCAAGCGCAACATAAAATAAATTATTCGAATTCAAATACATAATGTGTTAAATAGTGCATGTGAGCAATGATGGCAATACGACAATAGGAAAAAATTATTTGTATGAATTTAACTAAACGCAACACGCAAATATTTTTGCACCTATAGCATTATTGCCACACAAATTTTGTACAGTAATTGTTTATGTATTTAGCAAATGTGCTACATTAAATGTGTGAATGCAATATTCAAACTATAAATACCTTCGATAGCAGGACCATATGCGTGACAACAACAATTAATATGATATAATGCGTAACAGAGACTTACCAATCGCTGTAGATTATCACTTCATTCAACACGCAATAATATGGAACAAAGGAAAACAGGAGTGATATTTGGTAATTGGAGTATTATACTTTTACGTACGGTCACTAGTTATAACCACTGGTGAGTCTTTGCTATATAATTAAACATGTGATTGATACATCTCAACACATACCAAAATTTAAACACGTCGGTACAATTAGTAAGGTTCAACTAACTATATTTTGAAAATGAATGAATTTTGTAGATAAGAACCAGTTCTATGTTGTACAATATAGACTGGATTTACCATCATTTATTTAATAATAAATTAAATTACAATTGGCGCGAACAGTAATAATTTATTAAATTATGATTCATTATTAGTTTAAATTATGCTTGTAAGCAATAAAAATAATATGTTTATTTAAATTATAATTCATTATTCATTATGGTAGGGTTAATAGTGGTTATAAGAAAAAGAAAAAAAAATGGAGACAATACAACAATAATGTAAATTGCAAATTATTTAGCGACTTTTGCAATTCATAACTATTTCTTACTGCTATGAGTCTGGTAACATTTTTGTGAAGCAGACTTACTCTGCACTTCATGGTCTTCCTGGATCTTCTGGTTTTCCAAGGAGGCTTGGATATCATGAACAGCATTTCTACTGCCCATTTTTACATCATCGATATGTCTAACAACCAACTTCCTATAATCCGGTAAAACACAATAAATTTTCCCATCAATACTCACGTTAGTGAAGCTAGCAGTCACTATCTACCAGCCGCTAAATATGGATTCACCTACCAATCTCCAACACAACAAAATCATGCCTACTGAACTGCACAAGCATTTCTATTGTTCAATTATGTTTTGTATATTGACCCAATTATCTTTACGCATTTTAAACCTAAGGGTGATTGAAACTAAATAACTTTGAGATTCCTATATTATTCTTACGTGTATATTTTAAGCGGTTGCTCTTTTAAATTGAAATACATGTCTTTTTCTTAACTTGTGTAAAAACTGCGCTCTTAAGACTTGTTAGACAGCTAGTGTAGGTATACTAAAACAACCCATATCTTTTACAGAAACGTGTTTGCTCCGGTTCACTAACTTTATTGCAATTTTCGTAATGACGCCATAACAAAAATAAAAAATATTTTTCTTAGGTTTTGTAATATCTGCGGCCTTGAAACTTGGTAGGCAGTTAGTGTAGGTGTAGTTCAACAACCCATATCTTTTACAGAAACGTGTTTGATCAGGTTTACTGACTTTTTGGAATTTTCGTAATGACACCATTAGAAAATTAAAAAAATTTTTGCTTAGCTTTTGTAATACCTGCACCTTTAAAACTTGTTAGGCAGTTAGTGTAGGTGTACTAAAACAACCCATATCTTTTACAGAAACGTGTTCACCCCTGTTCACTAACGTTGTGGAATTTTCGTAATAACACCATAGGAAAATTTTAAAAAAATTTTCTTAACTTTTGTAATACCTGCGCTCTTGAAACTTGGTGATTGTTAGTGCAGGTGTACTAAAACAACCCATATCTTTTACAGAAACGTGTTCGACCCGGTTTACTAACTTTTTGGAATTTTCGTAATGACACCATAAGAAAATTAAAAAATTTTTTGCTTAGCTTTTGTAATAGCTGCGCCTTTAAAACTTATTGGGCAGTTAGTGTAGGTGTACTACAACAACCCATATCTTTTACAGAAACGTGTTCGCCCCGGTTCACTAACTTCTTGGAATTTTCGCATGACACCATAAGAAAATTTAAAAATTTGTTTCTTAGCTTTTCTAATACCTGCGCCTTTAAAACTAGTTAGGCAGTTAGTGTAGGTGTACTGAAACAACCCATATCTTTCAAAGAAACGTGTTCGCCCCGGTTCACTAACTTCATTGGAATTTTCGTAGTGATACCAAAAGAAAATAAAAAAAAAAATTCTTAGTTTTTGTAATACCTGCGCCCCTGAAACATAGTAGGCAGTTAGTGTGGGTGCACTACAACAACCTATCTTTTACAGAAACGTGTTCGCCCCGGTTCACTAACTTCTTGGAATTTTCGTATGACACCAAAAGCTAAGAAAAAAATTTTTAAATTTTCTTATGGTGTCATACGAAAATTCCAAGAAGTTAATGAACCGGGGCGAACACGTTTCTGTAAAAGACATCGGTTGTTGTAGTACACCTACACTAACTGTATACCAAGTTTCAAGTTTAATTTTCTTATGGTGTCATTACAAAAATTCCAATAAAGTTAGTGAACCGGGGCGAACACGTTTCTGTAAAAGATATGGGTTGTTTTAGTACACCTACACTAACTGCATACCAAGCTTCAGGAGCGCAGGTATTACAAAAACTAAGAAAATATTTATTAAATTTTCTTATGGTGTCATACGAAAATTCCAAGAAGTTAGTGAACCGGGGCGAACACGTTTCTGCAAAAAATATGGGTTGTTGTAGTACACCTACACTAACTGCCTACCAAGTTTCAAGAACGCAGGTATTACAAAAGCTAAAAATTTTTTTTTTAATTTTCCTATGGTGTTATTAGGAACATTCTACGTTAGTGAACAGGGGCAAACACGTTTCTGTAAAAGATATGGGTTGTTGAAGTACACCTACACTAACTGCCTACCAAGTTTCAAGGCCGCAGGTATTACAAAACCTAAGAAAATATTTTTTAATTTTCTTATGGTGTCATTACGAAAATTCCAAGAAGTTAGTGAACCGGCGCGAACACGTTTCTGTAAAAGATATTGGTCGTTTTAGTACACCTACACTAACTGCCTACCAAGTTTCAAGAACGCAGGTATTACAAAAGCTAAAAAATATTTTTAATTTTCCTTTGGTGTCATACGAAAATTCCAAGAAGTTAGTGAACCGGCGCGAACACGTTTCTGTTTTTTTTTTTTTTTTTTTTTTTTTTTTTTTTTTTTTTTTTTTTTGTTTAAGTACACCTAGGGGGGGGGGTATACGAAAATTCTAAAGTTAGTGAACCGGGGCGACCTTTGAAAATATGGGTTGTTTTAGTACACCTACACAACTGCCTCCAACTTCGGAGCGCAGATTAAAAAATAAAAAATTTTTTTTATTTTCTTATGGTTTATAAACATTTACATTAGTGAAGGGGCAAACACTTTCTTAAAAGAAGGGTTGTTAGCCCTCACTAACTCCTCAATTTCAAGGCCCAGTATAAAAACTAAAAAATATTTTTTAATTTTCTTATGTGCTTGAAAATTCAAGAAGTTAGTGAACGGCGCGAACACTTTCTTAAAAGAATGGTTGTTTTGCCCCTCACTAACTCCTCAATTTCAGAAGAGGATTACAAAAGCTAAAAAAATTTTTAATTTTCTTTGGTGTCATACGAAAATTCCTAGAAGTTAGTGAACCGGCGCGAACACGTTTCTGTAAAAGAATGGTTGTTTTAGTACACCTCACTAACTGCTCAGTTTAGAACGCAGTATTACAAAAGCTAAAAAATTTTTAATTTTCTTTTGGTGTCATACGAAAATTCCAAGAAGTTAGTGAACCGGGCGAACACGTTTCTGTAAAAGATATGGGTTGTTTTAGTACACCTACACTAACTGCTACCAAGCTTCAGGAGCGCAGGTATTACAAAACTAAGAAAATTTTTTTTTTTTCTTATGGTGTCATACAAAATTCCAAGAAGTTAGTGAACCGGGGCGAACACGTTTCTGCAAAAAATATGGGTTGTTGTAGTACATCTACACTAACTGCCTACCAAGTTTCAAGAACGCAGGTATTACAAAAGCTAAAAATTTTTTTTTTAATTTTCCAATGGTGTTATTACGAACATTCTACGTTAGTGAACAGGGGCAAACACGTTTCTGTAAAAGATATGGGTTGTTGAAGACACCTACACTAACTGCCTACCAAGTTTCAAGGCCGCAGGTATTACAAAACCTAAGAAAATATTTTTAATTTTCTTATGGTGTCATTAGAAAATTCAAGAGTTAGTGAACCGGGCAACACGTTTCTGTAAAAGATATTGGTTGTTTTAACACCTACACTAACTGCCTACCAAGTTTCAAGACGCAGGTATTACAAAAGCTAAAAATATTTTTAATTTTCTTTGGTGTCATACGAAAATTCCAAGAAGTTAGTGAACCGGCGCGAACACGTTTCTGTAAAAGATATTGGTTGTTTTAGTACACCTACACTAACTGCCTACAAGTTTCAAGAACGCAGGTATTACAAAAGAAAAAATATTTTTAATTTTCTTTGGTGTCATCAAAATTCCTAGAAGTTAGTGAACCGGGGCGAACACGTTTCTGTAAAAGATTGGGTTGTTTAGTACACCACACTAACTGTACCAAGTTTCAAGGGCGCAGGTATTACAAAAACTAAGAAAAAATTTTTAATTTTCTTTTGGTGTCATACAAAATTCCAAAAAGTTAGTGAACCGGGGCGAACACGTTTCTGTAAAAGATATGGTTGTTTAGTACACCACACTAACTGTACCAAGTTTCAAGAACGCAGGTATTACAAAACCTAAGAAAAAATTTTTAATTTTCTTATGGTGTCATTACAAAATTCCAAAAAGTTAGTGAACCGGGGCGAACACGTTTCTGAAAAATATGGGTTGTTTTAGTACACCCACACTAACTGCCTACCAAGTTCAGGACGCAGGTATTACAAAACTAAAAAAATTTTTTTATTTTCATGGTGTATTACGAAAATTCCAAGGTTAGTGAACCGGGGCAACACGTTTCTGAAAAATATGGGTTGTTGAGTACACTACACTAACTGCCTACCAAGTTTCAAGCGCAGGTATTACAAAACTAAAAAAATTTTTTAATTTTCCAATGGTGTATTACGAAATTCAGTTAGTGAACCGGGGCAAACACGTTTCTGTAAAAGATATGGGTTGTTAGTACACCTACACTAACTGCCTACCAAGTTTCAAGGCCGCAGGTATTACAAAACCTAAAAAAATTTTTAATTTTCTTTGGTGTCATTACAAAATTCCAAGAAGTTAGTGAACCGGCGCGAACACGTTTCTGTAAAAGATATTGGTTGTTTTAGTACACCACACTAACTGCCTACCAAGTTTCAAGAACGGGTATTACAAAAGCTAAAAAATATTTTTAATTTTCTTTTGGTGTCATACGAAAATTCCAAGAAGTTAGTGAACCGGGCGAACACGTTTCTGTAAAAGATTTGGTTGTTTTAGTACACCTACACTAACTGCCTACCAAGTTTCAAGCGCAGGTATTACAAAACTAAAAAAATTTTTTAATTTTCTTTTTGGTGTCATACGAAAATTCCTAGAAGTTAGTGAACCGGGGCGAACACGTTTCTGAAAAATTGGGTTGTTTAGTACACCACACTAACTGCCTACCAAGTTTCAAGGGCGCAGGTATTACAAAACTAAAAAAAATTTTTAATTTTCTTTGGTGTATTAGAAAATTCTAAAGGTTAGTGAACCGGGGCAACACGTTTCTGAAAAATATGGGTTGTTTAGTACACCACACTAACTGCCTACCAAGTTTCAAGCGCAGGTATTACAAAACTAAAAAAATTTTTTTTAATTTTCCTATGGTGTATTAGAAAATTCAGTTAGTGAACCGGGGCAACACGTTTCTGTAAAAGATATGGGTTTTAAGTACACCTACACTAACTGCCTACCAAGTTTCAAGGCCGCAGGTATTACAAAACCTAAAAAAATATTTTTAATTTTCTTTGGTGTCATTACGAAAATTCCAAGAAGTTAGTGAACCGGCGCGAACACGTTTCTGTAAAAGATATTGGTGTTTTAGTACACCACACTAACTGCCTACCAAGTTTCAAGAACGCAGGTATTACAAAAGCTAAAAAATATTTTTTAATTTTCTTTTGGTGTCATACGAAAATTCCAAGAAGTTAGTGAACCGGGCGAACACGTTTCTGTAAAAGATTTGGTTGTTTTAGTACACCACACTAACTGCCTACCAAGTTTCAAGCGCAGGTATTACAAAAGCTAAAAAATATTTTTAATTTTCTTTTGTGTCATACGAAAATTCCAGAAGTTAGTGAACCGGGGCGAACACGTTTCTGTAAAAGATTTGGGTTGTTTAAGACACCACACTAACTGCCTACCAAGTTTCAAGGGCGCAGGTATTACAAAAGCTAAAAATATTTTTAATTTTCTTTTGGTGTCATACGAAAATTCCAAGAAGTTAGTGAACCGGCGGAAACGTTTCTGTAAAAGATATAGGTTGTTGTAGTACACCTACACTAACTGCCTACCAAGTTTCAAGAACGCAGGTATTACAAAAGCTAAAAATTTTTTTAATTTTCCTATGGTGTTATTAGGAACATTCTACGATTAGTGAACCGGGGCGAACACGTTTCTGTAAAAGATGTGGGTTGTTTAAGTACACCTACACTAACTGCCTACCAAGTTTGAAGGGCGCAGGTATTACAAAAACTAAGAAAAAAATTTTTTAATTTTCTTTTGGTGTTATACGAAAATTCCTAGAAGTTAGTGAACCGGGGCGAACACGTTTCTGCAAAAGATATGGGTTGTTTTAGTACACCTACACTAACTGCCTACCAAGTTTCAAGGAAGCGCAGGTATTACAAAAACTAAGAAAATTTTTTTAATTTTCCTATGGTGTTATTAGGAACATTCTACGTTAGTGAACAGGGGCAAACACGTTTCTGTAAAAGATATGGGTTGTTGAAGTACACCTACACTAACTGCCTACCAAGTTTCAAGGCCGCAGGTATTACAAAACCTAAGAAAAATATTTTTTAATTTTCTTATGGTGTCATTACGAAAATTCCAAGAAGTTAGTGAACCGGCGCGAACACGTTTCTGTAAAAGATATTGGTTGTTTTAGTACACCTACACTAACTGCCTACCAAGTTTCAAGAACGCAGGTATTACAAAAGCTAAAAAAATATTTTTTAATTTTCTTTTGGTGTCATACGAAAATTCCAAGAAGTTAGTGAACCGGCGCGAACACGTTTCTGTAAAAGATATTGGTTGTTTTAGTACACCTACACTAACTGCCTACCAAGTTTCAAGAACGCAGGTATTACAAAAGCTAAAAAAATATTTTTTAATTTTCTTTTGGTGTCATACGAAAATTCCTAGAAGTTAGTGAACCGGGGCGAACACGTTTCTGTAAAAGATGTGGGTTGTTTAAGTACACCTACACTAACTGCCTACCAAGTTTGAAGGGCGCAGGTATTACAAAAACTAAGAAAAAAATTTTTTAATTTTCTTTTGGTGTCATACGAAAATTCCTAGAAGTTAGTGAACCGGGGCGAACACGTTTCTGTAAAAGATATGGGTTGTTTTAGTACACCTACACTAACTGCCTACCAAGCTTCAGGAGCGCAGGTATTACAAAAACTAAGAAAATTTTTTTTTTATTTTCTTATGGTGTTATTACGAACATTCTACGTTAGTGAACAGGGGCAAACACGTTTCTGTAAAAGATATGGGTTGTTGAAGTACACCTACACTAACTGCCTACCAAGTTTCAAGGCCGCAGGTATTACAAAACCTAAGAAAAATATTTTTTAATTTTCTTATGGTGTCATTACGAAAATTCCAAGAAGTTAGTGAACCGGCGCGAACACGTTTCTGTAAAAGATATTGGTTGTTTTAGTACACCTACACTAACTGCCTACCAAGTTTCAAGAACGCAGGTATTACAAAAGCTAAAAAAATATTTTTTAATTTTCTTTGGTGTCATACGAAAATTCCAAAAGTTAGTGAACCGGCGCGAACACGTTTCTGTAAAAGATATTGGTTGTTTTAGTACACCTACACTAACTGCCTACCAAGTTTCAAGAACGCAGGTATTACAAAAGCTAAAAATTTTTTAATTTTCCATGGTGTATACGAAATTCAGTTAGTGAACCGGCGCGAACACGTTTCTGTAAAAGATATGGGTTGTTTTAGTACACCTACACTAACTGCCTACCAAGTTTCAAGACGCAGGTATTACAAAACTAAGAAAATATTTTTAATTTTCTTATGTGTCATTACGAAAATTCCAAGAAGTTAGTGAACCGGGGCGAACACGTTTCTGTAAAAGATATGGGTTGTTTTAGTACACCTACACTAACTGCCTACCAAGTTTCAAGAACGCAGGTATTACAAAAGCTAAAAAATATTTTTAATTTTCTTTTGGTGTCATACGAAAATTCCTAGAAGTTAGTGAACCGGGCGAACACGTTTCTGTAAAAGATATGGGTTGTTTAAGTACACCACACTAACTGCCTACCAAGTTTCAAGGGCGCAGGTATTACAAAACTAAGAAAAATTTTTTAATTTTCTTATGGTGTCATTACGAAAATTCCTAGAAGTTAGTGAACCGGGCGAACACGTTTCTGTAAAAGATATGGTTGTTGTAGTACACCTACACTAACTGCCTACCAAGTTTCAAGGCCGCAGGTATTACAAAACCTAAGAAAAATATTTTTTAATTTTCTTATGGTGTCATTACGAAAATTCCAAGAAGTTAGTGAACCGGCGCGAACACGTTTCTGTAAAAGATATTGGTTGTTTTAGTACACCTACACTAACTGCCTACCAAGTTTCAAGAACGCAGGTATTACAAAAGCTAAAAAAATATTTTTTAATTTTCTTTTGGTGTCATACGAAAATTCCAAGAAGTTAGTGAACCGGCGCGAACACGTTTCTGTAAAAGATATTGGTTGTTTTAGTACACCACACTAACTGCCTACCAAGTTTCAAGAACGCAGGTATTACAAAAGCTAAAAAAATATTTTTTAATTTTCTTTTGGTGTCATACGAAAATTCCAAGAAGTTAGTGAACCGGCGCGAACACGTTTCTGTAAAAGATATGGGTTGTTTTAGTACACCTACACTAACTGCCTACCAAGCTTCAAGAGCGCAGGTATTACAAAACTAAGAAAATTTTTTAATTTTCTTATGGTGTCATTACGAAAATTCCAAGAAGTTAGTGAACCGGCGCGAACACGTTTCTGTAAAAGATATTGGTCGTTTTAGTACACCTACACTAACTGCCTACCAAGTTTCAAGAACGCAGGTATTACAAAAGCTAAAAAATTTTTAATTTTCTATGGTGTTATTACGAACATTCTACGTTAGTGAACAGGGCAAACACGTTTCTGTAAAAGATATGGGTTGTTGAAGTACACCACACTAACTGCCTACCAAGTTTCAAGGCCGCAGGTATTACAAAACCTAAGAAA
This sequence comes from Platerodrilus igneus, assembly GCA_036346225.1. Classification (NCBI taxonomy): domain Eukaryota; kingdom Metazoa; phylum Arthropoda; class Insecta; order Coleoptera; family Lycidae; genus Platerodrilus; species Platerodrilus igneus. Next base: position 2,769,445 of record JARFIW010001436.1, on the reverse strand, counting down.
AATTTTTAATTTTCTTGGTGTCATTACGAAAATTCTAGAAGTTAGTGAACCGGGCGAACACGTTTCTGTAAAAGATATGGTTGTTTTAGTACACCTACACTAACTGCCTACCAAGTTTCAAGAGCGCAGGTATTACAAAACTAAGAAAATATTTTTAATTTTCTTTTGGTGTCATACGAAAATTCCAAGAAGTTAGTGAACCGGCGCGAACACGTTTCTGTAAAAGATATTGGTTGTTTTAGTACACCTACACTAACTGCCTACCAAGTTTCAAGAACGCAGGTATTACAAAAGCTAAAAAAATATTTTTTAATTTTCTTTTGGTGTCATACGAAAATTCCTAGAAGTTAGTGAACCGGGGCGAACACGTTTCTGTAAAAGATGTGGGTTGTTTAAGTACACCTACACTAACTGCCTACCAAGTTTCAAGGGCGCAGGTATTACAAAAACTAAGAAAAAAATTTTTTAATTTTCTTTTGGTGTCATACGAAAATTCCTAGAAGTTAGTGAACCGGGGCGAACACGTTTCTGTAAAAGATATCGGTTGTTGTAGTACACCTACACTAACTGTATACCAAGTTTCAAGAACGCAGGTATTACAAAACCTAAGAAAAAATATTTTTTAATTTTCTTATGGTGTCATTACAAAATTCCAATAAAGTTAGTGAACCGGGGCGAACACGTTTCTGTAAAAGATATGGGTTGTTTTAGTACACCTACACTAACTGCCTACCAAGCTTCAGGAGCGCAGGTATTACAAAAACTAAGAAAAAATTTTTTTTATTTTCTTATGGTGTCATACGAAAATTCCAAGAAGTTAGTGAACCGGGGCGAACACGTTTCTGCAAAAAATATGGGTTGTTGTAGTACACCTACACTAACTGCCTACCAAGTTTCAAGAACGCAGGTATTACAAAAGCTAAAAATTTTTTTTTTAATTTTCCTATGGTGTTATTAGGAACATTCTACGTTAGTGAACAGGGGCAAACACGTTTCTGTAAAAGATATGGGTTGTTGAAGTACACCTACACTAACTGCCTACCAAGTTTCAAGGCCGCAGGTATTACAAAACCTAAGAAAAATATTTTTTAATTTTCTTATGGTGTCATTACGAAAATTCCAAGAAGTTAGTGAACCGGCGCGAACACGTTTCTGTAAAAGATATTGGTTGTTTTAGTACACCTACACTAACTGCCTACCAAGTTTCAAGAGCGCAGGTATTACAAAACTAAAAAATTTTTTAATTTTCTTATGGTGTTATTAAAATTCTAGTTAGTGAACCGGGGCAAACACGTTTCTGTAAAAGATATGGGTTGTTGAAGTACACCTACACTAACTGTACCAAGTTTCAAGGCCGCAGGTATTACAAAACCTAAGAAAAAATTTTTAATTTTCTTTTGGTGTCATTACAAAATTCCAAAAAGTTAGTGAACCGGGGCGAACACGTTTCTGTAAAAGATATGGGTTGTTTTAGTAACCCACACTAACTGCCTACCAAGTTTCAGGAGCGCAGGTATTACAAAAACTAAGAAAAATTTTTAATTTTCTTATGGTGTCATACAAAATTCCAAAAAGTTAGTGAACCGGGGCGAACACGTTTCTGAAAAAATATTGGTTGTTTAGTACACCTACATTAAACTGCCTACCAAGTTTCAAGAACGCAGGTATTACAAAAGCTAAAAATTTTTTAATTTTCTTTGGTGTCATACGAAAATTCTAAAAGTTAGTGAACCGGGGCAAACACGTTTCTGTAAAAGATTGGGTTGTTTAGTACACCTACACTAACTGCCTACCAAGTTTCAAGGGCGCAGGTATTACAAAAACTAAGAAAAATTTTTAATTTTCTTTTGGTGTCATACGAAAATTCCTAGAAGTTAGTGAACCGGGGCGAACACGTTTCTGTAAAAGATATGGTTGTTGTAGTACACCTACACTAACTGTATACCAAGTTTCAAGAACGCAGGTATTACAAAACCTAAGAAAAATATTTTTAATTTTCTTATGGTGTCATTACAAAATTCCAATAAAGTTAGTAAACCGGGGCGAACACGTTTCTGTAAAGATATGGGTTGTTTTAGTACACCTACACTAACTGCCTACCAAGCTTCAGGAGCGCAGGTATTACAAAAACTAAGAAAAAATTTTTATTTTCTTATGGTGTCATACGAAAATTCCAAGAAGTTAGTGAACCGGGGCGAACACGTTTCTGCAAAAATATGGGTTGTTGTAGTACACCACACTAAAAAAAAAAAAAAATAGGAAATTCAGTTAGTGAACAGGGGCAAACACGTTTCTGTAAAAGATATGGGTTGTTGAAGTACACCTACACTAACTGCCTACCAAGTTTCAAGGCCGCAGGTATTACAAAACCTAAGAAAAAAATTTTTTAATTTTCTTATGGTGTCATTACGAAAATTCCAAGAAGTTAGTGAACCGGGGCGAACACGTTTCTGTAAAAGATATGGTTGTTTTAGTAACCTACACTAACTGCCTACCAAGTTTCAAGAGCGCAGGTATTACAAAACTAAGAAAAATTTTTTTTTATTTTCTTATGGTGTCATACGAAAATTCCAAGAAGTTAGTGAACCGGCGCGAACACGTTTCTGTAAAAGATATTGGTTGTTTTAGTACACCTACATTAAACTGCCTACCAAGTTTCAAGAACGCAGGTATTCAAAAAGCTAAAAAAATTTTTAATTTTCTTTTGGTGTCATACGAAAATTCCTAAAGTTAGTGAACCGGGGCGAACACGTTTCTGTAAAAGATTGGGTTGTTTAGTACACCTACACTAACTGCCTACCAAGTTTCAAGGGCGCAGGTATTACAAAAACTAAGAAAAAATTTTTTAATTTTCTTTGGTGTCATACGAAAATTCCTAAAGTTAGTGAACCGGGGCGAACACGTTTCTGTAAAAGATATCGGTTGTTGTAGTACACCTACACTAACTGTACCAAGTTTCAAGAACGCAGGTATTACAAAACCTAAGAAAAATATTTTTAATTTTCTTATGGTGTCATTACAAAATTCCAATAAAGTTAGTGAAACCGGGGCGAACACGTTTCTGTAAAAGATATGGGTTGTTTTAGTACACCTACACTAACTGCCTACCAAGTTTCAGGAGCGCAGGTATTACAAAAACTAAGAAAAAATTTTTTATTTTCTTATGGTGTCATTACGAAAATTCCAAGAAGTTAGTGAACCGGGGCGAACACGTTTCTGTAAAGATATGGGTTGTTTTAGTACACCACACTAACTGCCTACCAAGTTTCAAGACGCAGGTATTAAAAAACTAAAAAAATTTTTTTATTTTCTTTTGGTGTCATACGAAAATTCCAAAGTTAGTGAACCGGGCGAACACGTTTCTGTAAAAGATATGGTTGTTTAGTACACCTACACTAACTGTTACCAAGTTTAAGCGCAGGTATTACAAAACCTAAGAAAAAATTTTTAATTTTCTTTGGTGTCAACAAAATTCCAAAAGTTAGTGAACCGGGGCGAACACGTTTCTGTAAAAGATATGGGTTGTTTTAGTACACCCACACTAACTGCCACCAAGCTTCAGGAGCGCAGGTATTACAAAAACTAAGAAAAAATTTTTTATTTTCTTTGGTGTCATACGAAAATTCCAAGAAGTTAGTGAACCGGGGCGAACCGTTTCTGAAAAAATATGGGTTGTTGTAGTACACCACACTAACTGTACCAAGTTTCAAGAACGCAGGTATTACAAAACTAAAAATTTTTTAATTTTCATGGTGTTATTAAAATTCAGTTAGTGAACGGGGCAAACACGTTTCTGTAAAAGATATGGGTTGTTAAGTACACCACACTAACTGCCTACCAAGTTTCAAGGCCGCAGGTATTACAAAACCTAAGAAAAAATTTTTAATTTTCTTATGGTGTCATTACGAAAATTCCAAGAAGTTAGTGAACCGGGCGAAACGTTTCTGAAAAATATTGGTGTTTTAGTACACCCACACTAACTGCCTACCAAGTTTCAAGAACGCAGGTATTACAAAAGCTAAAAAATTTTTTTAATTTTCTTTGGTGTCATAGAAAATTCCAAAGTTAGTGAACCGGGGCGAACACGTTTCTGTAAAAGATTGGGTTGTTTTAAGTACACCTACACTAACTGCCTACCAAGTTTAAGGGCGCAGGTATTACAAAACTAAGAAAAATTTTTTTATTTTCTTATGGTGTCATACGAAAATTCCAAGAAGTTAGTGAACCGGGGCGAAACGTTTCTGAAAAAATATGGGTTGTTTAGTACACCACACTAACTGCCTACCAAGTTTCAAGAACGCAGGTATTACAAAAGCTAAAAATTTTTTTAATTTTCCTTGGTGTTATTAGGAAATTCTAGTTAGTGAACGGGGCAAACACGTTTCTGTAAAAGATTGGGTTGTTAAGACACCTACACTAACTGCCTACCAAGTTTAAGGCCGCAGGTATTACAAAACCTAAGAAAAAATTTTTTAATTTTCTTATGGTGTCATTACGAAAATTCCAAGAAGTTAGTGAACCGGGCGAACACGTTTCTGAAAAATATTGGTGTTTTAGTACACCTACACTAACTGCCTACCAAGTTTCAAGAACGCAGGTATTACAAAAGCTAAAAATTTTTTAATTTTCTTTTGGTGTATAGAAATTCCTAAAGGTTAGTGAACCGGGGCAACACGTTTCTGTAAAAGATTGGGTTGTTTAGTACACCACACTAACTGCCTACCAAGTTTAAGGGCGCAGGTATTACAAAACTAAGAAAAATTTTTAATTTTCTTTGGTGTCATACAAAATTCCAGAAGTTAGTGAACCGGGGCGAACACGTTTCTGTAAAAGATATGGGTTGTTTTAGTACACCTACACTAACTGCCTACCAAGTTCAGGACGCAGGTATTACAAAACTAAAAAAATTTTTTATTTTCTTTGGTGTCATACGAAAATTCCAAAAGTTAGTGAACCGGGGCGAACACGTTTCTGAAAAATTGGGTTGTTTAGTACACCCACACTAACTGCCTACCAAGTTTAAGCGCAGGTATTACAAAACTAAAAATTTTTTTAATTTTCCTTGGTGTTATTACGAAATTCCGTTAGTGAACGGGGCAAACACGTTTCTGTAAAAGATATGGGTTGTTAAGTACACCTACACTAACTGCCTACCAAGTTTCAAGGCGCAGGTATTACAAAACCTAAGAAAAATTTTTTAATTTTCTTATGGTGTCATTACGAAAATTCCAAGAAGTTAGTGAACCGGGCGAACACGTTTCTGAAAAATATTGGTTGTTTTATACACCACACTAACTGCCTACCAAGTTTCAAGAACGCAGGTATTACAAAAGCTAAAAATTTTTTAATTTTCTTTTGGTGTATACAAAATTCCAAGGTTAGTGAACCGGGCAACACGTTTCTTAAAAGATATTGGGTTGTTTTAGTACACCTACACTAACTGCCTACCAAGTTTCAAGCGCAGGTATTACAAAACTAAAAAAATTTTTAATTTTCTTTGGTGTCATACGAAAATTCCAAGAAGTTAGTGAACCGGCGCGAACACGTTTCTGTAAAAGATATTGGTTGTTTTATACACCACACTAACTGCCTACCAAGTTTCAAGAACGCAGGTATTACAAAAGCTAAAAAATATTTTTAATTTTCTTTTGGTGTCATACGAAAATTCCAGAAGTTAGTGAACCGGGCGAACACGTTTCTTAAAAGATTGGGTTGTTTAGTACACCACACTAACTGCCTACCAAGTTTCAAGGGCGCAGGTATTACAAAACTAAAAAAATTTTTAATTTTCTTTTGGTGTCATACGAAAATTCCAAAGTTAGTGAACCGGGGCGAACACGTTTCTGTAAAAGATATGGGTTGTTTAGTACACCCACACTAACTGCCTACCAAGTTTCAAGGCGCAGGTATTACAAAAACTAAAAATATTTTTAATTTTCTTTGGTGTCATACGAAAATTCCTAGAAGTTAGTGAACCGGGGCGAACACGTTTCTGTAAAAGATGGGGTTGTTTAAGTACACCTACACTAACTGCCTACCAAGTTTCAAGGGCGCAGGTATTACAAAACTAAGAAAAAATTTTTAATTTTCTTTTGGTGTCATACGAAAATTCCAAGAAGTTAGTGAACCGGGGCGAACACGTTTCTGTAAAAGATATGGGTTGTTTAAGTACACCTACACTAACTGCCTACCAAGTTTCAAGAACGCAGGTATTACAAAACTAAAAAAATTTTTTAATTTTCTTTTGGTGTCATACGAAAATTCCTAGAAGTTAGTGAACCGGGCGAACACGTTTCTGTAAAAGATGTGGGTTGTTTAAGTACACCTACACTAACTGCCTACCAAGTTTCAAGGGCGCAGGTATTACAAAACTAAGAAAAAAATTTTTTAATTTTCTTTTGGTGTCATACGAAAATTCCTAGAAGTTAGTGAACCGGGGCGAACACGTTTCTGTAAAAGATATGGGTTGTTTAAGTACACCTACACTAACTGCCTACCAAGTTTCAAGGGCGCAGGTATTACAAAAACTAAGAAAAATATTTTTTAATTTTCTTTTGGTGTCATACGAAAATTCCTAGAAGTTAGTGAACCGGGGCGAACACGTTTCTGTAAAAGATGTGGGTTGTTTAAGTACACCCTACACTAACTGCCTACCAAGTTTCAAGGGCGCAGGTATTACAAAACTAAGAAAAATATTTTTTAATTTTCTTTTGGTGTCATACGAAAATTCCTAGAAGTTAGTGAACCGGGGCGAACACGTTTCTGTAAAAGATGTGGGTTGTTTAAGTACACCTACACTAACTGCCTACCAAGTTTCAAGGGCGCAGGTATTACAAAAACTAAGAAAAAAATTTTTTAATTTTCTTATTGGTGTCATACGAAAATTCCTAGAAGTTAGTGAACCGGGGCGAACACGTTTTCAAGACGCAGGTATTACAAAACTAAAAATTTAATTTTCTTGGTGTCATACAAAATTCCAAGTTAGTGAACCGGGGCGAACACGTTTCTGTAAAAGATTGGGTTGTTTAACACACACTAACTGCCTACCAAGTTTAAGGGCGCAGGTATTACAAACTAAGAAAATTTTTAATTTTCTTTTGGTGTCATACAAAATTCCAAAGTTAGTGAACCGGGGCGAACACGTTTCTGTAAAAGATTGGGTTGTTTAGACACACACTAACTGCCTACCAAGTTTCAAGGGCGCAGGTATTACAAAAACTAAGAAAATTTTTAATTTTCTTGGTGTCATTACAAAATTCCAAGAAGTTAGTGAACCGGGGCGAACACGTTTCTGTAAAAATGGGTTGTTTAGTACACCTACACTAACTGCCTACCAAGTTTCAAGGGCGCAGGTATTAAAAAACTAAAAAATTTTTAATTTTCTTGGTGTATTACAAAATTCCAAGAATTAGTGAACCGGGGCAACACGTTTCTGTAAAAGATTGGGTTGTTAGTACACCACACTAACTGCCTACCAAGTTTCAAGAACGCAGGTATTACAAAACTAAAAATATTTTTAATTTTCTTATGGTGTCATTACAAAATTCCAAAGTTAGTGAACCGGGGCGAACACGTTTCTGTAAAAGATTGGTTGTTTAGTACACCTACACTAACTGCCTACCAAGTTTCAAGGGCGCAGGTATTACAAAACTAAAAAAATTTTTAATTTTCTTTTGGTGTCATATTACAAAATTCCAAAAGTTAGTGAACCGGGGCGAACACGTTTCTTAAAAGATATGGGTTGTTAGTACACCTACACTAACTGCCTACCAAGTTTCAAGACGCAGGTATTACAAAACTAAAAAAATTTTTAATTTTCTTTTGGTGTCATACGAAAATTCCTAGAAGTTAGTGAACCGGGGCGAACACGTTTCTGTAAAAGATTGGGTTGTTTAGTACACCTACACTAACTGCCTACCAAGTTTCAAGGGCGCAGGTATTACAAAACTAAAAAAAATTTTTAATTTTCTTGGTGTCATACGAAAATTCCTAAGTTAGTGAACCGGGGCGAACACGTTTCTGTAAAGATTGGGTTGTTTAAGTACACCACACTAACTGCCTACCAAGTTTCAAGGGCGCAGGTATTACAAAACTAAGAAAAATTTTTAATTTTCTTATGGTTCATTACGAAAAATTCCTAAAGTTAGTGAACCGGGGCGAACACGTTTCTGTAAAAGATATGGGTTGTTTAAGTACACCTACACTAACTGCCTACCAAGTTTCAAGGCCGCAGGTATTACAAAACCTAAGAAAAATATTTTTAATTTTCTTATGGTGTCATTACGAAAATTCCAAAAGTTAGTGAACCGGGCGAACACGTTTCTGTAAAAGATATTGGTTGTTTTAGTACACCTACACTAACTGCCTACCAAGTTTCAAGAACGCAGGTATTACAAAAGCTAAAAAAATATTTTTAATTTTCTTTGGTGTCATACAAAATTCCTAGAAGTTAGTGAACCGGGGCGAACACGTTTCTGTAAAAGATTGGGTTGTTTAAGTACACCTACACTAACTGCCTACCAAGTTTCAAGGCGCAGGTATTACAAAACTAAGAAAAAATTTTTAATTTTCTTTGGTGTCATACGAAAATTCCAAAAGTTAGTGAATCGGGGCGAACACGTTTCTGTAAAAGATGTGGGTTGTTTAAGTACACCTACACTAACTGCCTACCAAGTTTCAAGGGCGCAGGTATTACAAAACTAAGAAAAAATTTTTAATTTTCTTTTGGTGTCATACGAAAATTCCTAGAAGTTAGTGAACCGGGGCGAACACGTTTCTGTAAAAGATATGGGTTGTTTAGTACACCTACACTAACTGCCTACCAAGTTTCAAGGGCGCAGGTATTACAAAACTAAGAAAAAATTTTTAATTTTCTTTTGGTGTCATACGAAAATTCCTAGAAGTTAGTGAACCGGGGCGAACACGTTTCTGTAAAAGATGTGGGTTGTTTAAGTACACCTACACTAACTGCCTACCAAGTTTCAAGAACGCAGGTATTACAAAAGCTAAAAAATATTTTTAATTTTCTTTTGGTGTCATACGAAAATTCCTAGAAGTTAGTGAACCGGGGCGAACACGTTTCTGTAAAAGATGTGGGTTGTTTAAGTACACCTACACTAACTGCCTACCAAGTTTCAAGGGCGCAGGTATTACAAAAACTAAGAAAAAATTTTTAATTTTCTTTGGTGTCATACGAAAATTCCTAGAAGTTAGTGAACCGGGGCGAACACGTTTCTGTAAAAGATATGGGTTGTTTAAGTACACCTACACTAACTGCCTACCAAGTTTCAAGGGCGCAGGTATTACAAAAACTAAGAAAAAAATTTTTTAATTTTCTTTTGGTGTCATACGAAAATTCCTAGAAGTTAGTGAACCGGGGCGAACACGTTTCTGTAAAAGATGTGGGTTGTTTAAGTACACCTACACTAACTGCCTACCAAGTTTCAAGGGCGCAGGTATTACAAAAACTAAGAAAATATTTTTAATTTTCTTTTGGTGTCATACGAAAATTCCTAGAAGTTAGTGAACCGGGGCGAACACGTTTCTGTAAAAGATGTGGGTTGTTTAGTACACCTACACTAACTGCCTACCAAGTTTCAAGGGCGCAGGTATTACAAAACTAAGAAAAAATTTTTAATTTTCTTTTGGTGTCATACGAAAATTCCTAGAAGTTAGTGAACCGGGGCGAACACGTTTCTGTAAAAGATATGGGTTGTTGAAGTACACCTACACTAACTGCCTACCAAGTTTCAAGGCCGCAGGTATTACAAAACCTAAGAAAAATATTTTTTAATTTTCTTATGGTGTCATTACGAAAATTCCAAGAAGTTAGTGAACCGGCGCGAACACGTTTCTGTAAAAGATATTGGTTGTTTTAGTACACCTACACTAACTGCCTACCAAGTTTCAAGAACGCAGGTATTACAAAAGCTAAAAAAATATTTTTTAATTTTCTTTTGGTGTCATACAAAAATTCCTAGAAGTTAGTGAACCGGGGCGAACACGTTTCTGTAAAAGATGTGGGTTGTTTAAGTACACCTACACTAACTGCCTACCAAGTTTCAAGGGCGCAGGTATTACAAAAACTAAGAAAAAAATTTTTAATTTTCTTTTGGTGTCATACGAAAATTCCAAGAAGTTAGTGAACCGGGGCGAACACGTTTCTGTAAAAGATGTGGGTTGTTTAAGTACACCTACACTAACTGCCTACCAAGTTTCAAGGGCGCAGGTATTACAAAAACTAAGAAAAAAAATTTTTAATTTTCTTTTGGTGTCATACGAAAATTCCTAGAAGTTAGTGAATCGGGGCGAACACGTTTCTGTAAAAGATATGGGTTGTTTAAGTACACCTACACTAACTGCCTACCAAGTTTCAAGAACGCAGGTATTACAAAAGCTAAAAAAATATTTTTTAATTTTCTTTTGGTGTCATACGAAAATTCCTAGAAGTTAGTGAACCGGGGCGAACACGTTTCTGTAAAAGATGTGGGTTGTTTAAGTACACCTACACTAACTGCCTACCAAGTTTCAAGGGCGCAGGTATTACAAAAACTAAGAAAAAAATTTTTTAATTTTCTTTTGGTGTCATACGAAAATTCCTAGAAGTTAGTGAACCGGGGCGAACACGTTTCTGTAAAAGATATGGGTTGTTTAAGTACACCTACACTAACTGCCTACCAAGTTTCAAGGGCGCAGGTATTACAAAACTAAGAAAAAATTTTTAATTTTCTTTTGGTGTCATACGAAAATTCCTAGAAGTTAGTGAACCGGGGCGAACACGTTTCTGTAAAAGATGTGGGTTGTTTAAGTACACCTACACTAACTGCCTACCAAGTTTCAAGGGCGCAGGTATTACAAAAACTAAGAAAAATATTTTTTAATTTTCTTTTGGTGTCATACGAAAATTCCTAGAAGTTAGTGAACCGGGGCGAACACGTTTCTGTAAAAGATGTGGGTTGTTTAAGTACACCTACACGAACTGCCTACCAAGTTTCAAGGGCGCAGGTATTACAAAAACTAAGAAAAAAATTTTTTAATTTTCTTTTGGTGTCATACGAAAATTCCTAGAAGTTAGTGAACCGGGGCGAACACGTTTCTGTAAAAGATATGGGTTGTTGAAGTACACCTACACTAACTGCCTACCAAGTTTCAAGGCCGCAGGTATTACAAAACCTAAGAAAAATATTTTTTAATTTTCTTATGGTGTCATTACGAAAATTCCAAGAAGTTAGTGAACCGGCGCGAACACGTTTCTGTAAAAGATATTGGTTGTTTTAGTACACCTACACTAACTGCCTACCAAGTTTCAAGAACGCAGGTATTACAAAAGCTAAAAAAATATTTTTTAATTTTCTTTTGGTGTCATACAAAAATTCCTAGAAGTTAGTGAACCGGGGCGAACACGTTTCTGTAAAAGATGTGGGTTGTTTAAGTACACCTACACTAACTGCCTACCAAGTTTCAAGGGCGCAGGTATTACAAAAACTAAGAAAAAAAATTTTTAATTTTCTTTTGGTGTCATACGAAAATTCCTAGAAGTTAGTGAATCGGGGCGAACACGTTTCTGTAAAAGATATGGGTTGTTTTAGTACACCTACACTAACTGCCTACCAAGTTTTAAAGGCGCAGGTATTACAAAGTTATTTAGTTTCAATCACCCTTAGATTTAAAATGAGTAAAGATAATTGGGTCAATATACAAAACATAATTGAACAATAGAAATGCTTGTGTAGTTCAGTAGGCGTGGTTTTGTTGTGTTGGAGATTGGTAAGTGTATCCATATTTAGCGGCCGGTAGATAGTGGCCGCTAGCTTCACTAACGTCAATACTCCATGCTTTGTTTTTGCCAACTAAAGATTGTACTTCTTTCATTAACAAAAGCTTCTTTGTGGTAATGAACTCTGTTACTACTAAGTGTGTGCCTTTTAGTTTATTTTTGTTTTGTTTGTATTAATCTCCTATACCGGTAAGAAAAGAATTTCACCACGACTGGTCTCGGTCGATTATTCACCAGTTTTCCTAGTCGATGAATCCTATCGATCATTACTTCTGAATTAAATTTTTCTATTCCTAGTGAGTCATGAAATATATTTACTAATATTTGTTCAAGATTTTCATCCTTTTTTTCTTTTATACCATGGATAATCAATGAATTTCGTCTGCCGTACTGCTCAAGATCATCCATTTTATTGCTCATGTTATCTATTAGACTTTTTAACGTAGTAACACTATTTATCATAAGAGTTTTAAATTCCATAAATTCGGATTCAAGGCTAACAACACTTTGATTACCAGTAATACCGCTTGCACTTTGAAGTTTTGTTTCAAAATTGCGAATTTGAGTGTCAAATCGTTCTTGTACGTAGTTATAGTTTTATTTAAATTGCTTATATCCATTGTTATTAAATTAATAACACAAATAACCGATTCACGATATGACCTAATCCAAATGCAGTTTACAATAACGATAACAGGCACGTTTTTAGGTTTTTAGACTAGACACATAAATGAATTATAATTATTAAAGTTTTCTCGTGAAATTATTAATTCTTGAGAGTTTTGCCACCCCCAAATAAATAATGAATTGGTCGCTCAATAAACACTTTAAACCCGATATACTGATCGGAAATTAATTACACTATTTACCACTATTTTAACTAAAAATTATGCACGGTTTAATGCGATGTTTACTCGACCATGTTCATGCGATGTACCACCCAACCTCAAGAAATTTTGGTCACTGAAGAATGGCATTTTCTTCATAAGAACATATTGTTTTACAACCAAAGAATTATTGTACCACACTCTTTAAAACAAGAATTTTTGGACTTGCTTCATAAGTGACATCAAGGTGCTGTTGCTACAAAACATTTAGTTCAAGATTCAGTATTTTGGCCTGGCATTATGACATATAGAAAATACTGTTTTAAGCTATATCACCTGCCGAAAATATTCGAAACGAAATACAAGCGAGCCTATGCAGACGCATAATGTACCAGATCTTCCATGGGAAAAAATTGGGATTGATTTCAAAAGTTTGGGACAATTAAACTTCATAATAATAGTGGAGTATTTTTCTAAATTTATTGTTGTAAAAACTCACAAACAAAACTGGTGAGAGTGTCATATTGTGTCTCAAAAATGTTTTCACAATAAGTGGACTCCCACAGGAAATATTTACAGATAATGGTCCACAATTTAACTCAAGAGAATTCATAACTTTTGCAAGTTAGTATGATATTAAGTTGTCAACGGCAAGCCCGTGTTATCCTGTATCTAATGGAATGGTTGAACGTGTAGTACAAACAGCAAAAGGATTACTTGTCAAATCGTATGAAGAAGGTAATGATCCATTTCTAGCAATTCTTAGCTATAATATAACTACAAAACAGAATTTACTTTCTCCTAGTCAGTTATTGATGGGTCGTAGGTTACGCACAACCCTACCTACTTCTAAATCTTTGTTATGTCCGAAGTATTCAGTGGAAAAAGTAAAAGAACAGCTGAAACGTAATCAAAGGGTTCAAAAGAAGCTGCATGACAGGAAATGTAAAAAATTGTCACAGTTACATAAAGATGAGCCAATATTGGTATATCAGGATACTCGATCCTGGAAACTGGGCGTTGTAGTCAATGAGTTAGAACATAATGCCTGTATGGTAAAGGTGGATGAAGAGATATATAGAAGGAATAGGAAATTATTGAGACCTTTAAAAATTCCCGAACAACACCATAACATTTCAGATGAGATAAATCGGGAAGAACACCAACCAACAACTTCTGTTAAGAAGATAGGCATTCCGGAACAAAACGGTAAAGCTGACGAAGCTTGTTCCTCAACACCTAACTTGTCTGAGGACACACCTTCCGACTTTCCTCTAATAACAACACTCAGTGGTAGAGTAATCAAACCACCTGAAAAATTATATTTGTTATTTTGTAGTTTTATAGGTTAGGTACTTTGAACTGTACAGAATGTTTTTTTTTGTTAGTTCTTTCTTTTTAAGAAGGGGCGTGTGATATATTCTATGAAGCGCGCAATTGAGTAATATATGTTCAAACGGAGACGGCAACAGCGACAACTCCATGCTGTACGGTGCTCGATCATATATATGAGCTGGCATGTTTAATAAAAATATTTAAGTTCTTTCGTGTTTCTGTTTCCTCGATAAGCTGTGCTCCAACGCAACTACTAAAAAACACTACATCAATAAAATACATGACACCCTTAAGTTGAACTTTTTTGTCAAAATGCCTTGGTGCCCTAGATCTGTTAGTTTTATTCAATTTTAAATCAATATAACAACCCCCTATTTATCCACAACTCGCTCATGCCTTTGTAAGGATAGACCCCAAGTTCGGCATGCGGACATTAATTTTTCTTTCCGTTCTTCTCTTTGATCCCCTAACATTCTTCCCTTAGGCCAATCTCGGACAATTTATACGGCATAAAAAAAAATATAACAACTTTTGGATCGCGCATGCAAGGAGTTAATCTTTGGTTCCAAACTGTTTTTAAAAAATCTTTTGGCTATCCTTTTTTCACAAATACGCTGCAAGTACAATCCCAGGTGGCATTACAAGAGCAAGGGTTTAAGTAAATAAAACCGTTTTATAATTAGTCAGCCAAATGATTGTGGTAGAATAGCAAATCCAATGAAAGCAACGAAATTAGTTATCTAGCCTGCGTTTACTGAGAAACTAAGCCTAAACTGTATATACCCAGCTGTTGTGATTTTGAAAACGATAAGAATTACGATTTTGTAAGATGTTGTACATACACAAAAAACCATCCTCGTTCGGGGTTCAAAGTACATTTATGAACAGAAATCAAAATTAATATTGTACGGTCTCGCCAATATCAATGTAAATAATATCAAAATTACTTTTGGTAGATAATTAATAACACCAAACAATAACACAGACTGCAATCCCTTACGAATCAACGGATCGAGATGTTCCTTTAATCGTTTAATACCAAAACGTGAAACACCAGGCATGCTTGGAATGGGTTGTACCTCATTATCAGGCTCTCTGAAAACGTATCATTGCGACGTGCAACATAACATAACCTTACTTACATAATAAATACAGGATACATTAAATTCTTAGCTGTTACTTCACATTTTAACGATTGCCAATTCCGTAAGACGGAATTACTTATTCCACTATGTAAAACATGAGACTTTTTGAAATTTAAATCGAAGTAATGGGTCATTTTCAGTAAGAATTACATACACAAAAACAAAATCGGGAACAGTAACACGTTCACCTTAACCTTATGCAAATGTTGCAACTACGTGTTATCTTAAGTCATTTTGAGGGGGTCTCCCTAATTTGCTGAATACATCCAGGAATTTGCATAACGGGGATTATTACGCCTTGCAGTGATCAGATTTTCATAAAACTAACATAACACTAACTTTACCGCATCTAATAATAACATATGTAATAAAAAAAAATACCATTATGCAAAATTTTAAGCAATTTGCATTGACCAGCTGTTAATTAGCAACAACTGCGCATTTGCACAAGTTACAGAAATCCATGGACAACAATATGCAGGAAACATCTGTATAAAAAAGATGCCAATGAAGCGCACCAAACGGCTGCATGCTTAACTATTTTAAGCGCCAAATTTTAAATTATTAAGATTAGTGAATTCATTTACTAAAATTATTATTCCTTTCTCTAAAATAGCCGATAAACTTTGAAATAAACTGAAAATTCAATCAGTCAGATAATCGTCATTTCTTTTGGCTTCTCATAGGCAATAAATAAAAACCATTAATTAAGGCTATAATTTCCAATATACAGAATACATAGATTATTACTACTTGATGTTAACATTAGTATAAGTTTAAAAATGTTTATACTTTAATACTGCATATACAATAAAAACCATTATTAATTCACACCTCTGATATACATTCTTCTGCAATTTTTTGTTAACAAAGCATCCATTGTAACTCTTTAAACATCTACTTACAAGTATAAGTCGTCCAACATTTCGGTCACTTTGTTGTGACTGCCAGTGAATCTCTTATTTGCAAGTGCTACTGGTATCTTTAATAGTTCACATCTATCCAATGGCAAGTACAAACCAAAAAAGTTATGTTTAGTGGACCTAATGTCTACAGTTGTACATATATACAATGAATCCTGTAAATCGTATTGAATAAACAATTACAGTTGTTTGAAGTCTAAATAACAGTATTTCGACTTGTTACTTTTAGGATTATATTGTCAAACAAATTTCCAAAGAAAGAATTTCCCATGATAGATATTGCTGCTACTATAAAATTTAATATTCTTTTGTCAAAAATTTCTTGCTCAATTTGTGTTACAATAGGTTTTTTTCAAATATCTATAATTTTAAGTTGTTTTTGGCTAGACGGGCAATGCTTGGTAGCATATTGGGATTTTCTTGTAACTTTTTTTTACAATCGTTTACTTTGTATGTGTTATATTCTTTTGTATGACGTGATTGCATTAATCTGATTGTGTTTTCTTAAGATGCTTCTAAAGTTTATAACCACTTTTCTTGGTAGATACAACTAGCTTAAGGTTTCAATTTGTGAATTTGCTTTATTTTTGTTTTCTGAATATCCAATAACTTAATAAATTAACTATCTAGGTAAGGACACTTGTCAAATTTTCTTTAAATTCGTTGACTCACAATTGAATTTGTATACTGCAATACTTTGAAACTAGTTATGGAAATGAAAGAACTACTTGCACTTTTCCCTAAATAGTAAACTTTGAAATAATGTGGAATTCTTTGTTATTTTCGAGATGTGTCTGTAGAATCATCAGAGTTGATGTATTCTCTTGTATTTTAAAGTCTTCTAAATGTGGGGTACCCATCTAAATATAACTACCAGTTACTAGAATTTATCAAACTATAATATCTCCTCTGTTTATGACAGCCCAATACATAAAAACTTGTAAGCGTCAATAATAATTTTTCAAATGCATCGAATGTGATGAGTACATTTTAAAATAACAGATAATCAATAGATATTCTATTTAGAAAAATTAATATAAAAACAATAGCTACTGTATAGTATAACAAAGTGTAGTCAAGTTAATAAAAAAGAAGAATATGAAATACAAAACTTACATGAATTCATTAAAAAACTAACATAACAACACAGATCACCTCTACAACAAGGCTAAAATAATGCAAGTATTTTGAGACAGTAAGGTTTTCAAAATGTGGTGAAATAGTAGAGTTAAAAATTGTGTAAGATGTCGATTGAGAGGTTTTGAAATTAACAAATCCAATTTTTGTTTCTATTATTTCTTCAAATTGAAGGAAGTGAGGCTATTACATGATTCATGCCATTGGCAATTATGTTTCCAAAAGCGATTAAGTGGAGGCACTGATTCCTTTGAGGCATTATTTACTTCAGTTAGATGTAGAGTTTTGTCAACAGGCTCCAATCTAAATCCACGTAAACACTTGGACATCAGTCATTTGTACACATCATAAGTCCACAGAGCGACCTTAGATACTACTTAGTAGTGACAGTGATTCTACCTTTTTCACAATTTTGTCAAATTAGTTAAATGTATTGAACAACATTGCAACAGTAAGGCGTTTTAAAAATGCTCTGGAATACAATTAAATTAAAGAAATACCACACCTTGTGCCTGCGGCTTTCTAAACATAGCAAATACGTTTGAACATATCGATTTTTTCTTTAATGGAATTGGATATACTCTTTTAAATGATAGAATTATATCTGTCCCGCAGTTGATTAAATGTGGCACAGATATATAGTTCTAGTATTTAAACGAATACGTAGCAAATTCTTACGATCTATGCTATATACCTTTATCAACATGAAGACTCTTACCCTCTAAATACTATTATTCATTTTTATAATACATGAAATAAGTCTGTTCTCCACAGAGAAACCCAAACACGAATTTTTCAAACGGTCGCCTATATATGTGGATAAACAACTTTGTAATCTTTACCTACTCGCTTCATAAACATGGATAGTCAAAAAACTTTCAAAAGCCACCTAAAAATTATATTGACAATGCTCCATACAGGGTTGTAGAATTTTGAAAGTACTTTCGGAGATGCAATAGTAGTAGTTGCTAATATTTATAAGTATTTATATTTTCAACATATTTTTATATTATGTGACTTAGTTCATATAAAATATGACATCCTATTTACTTTTGTAGCTGCAAGAATCATAAAAGTATCTGTTTATCTATCAAAAACGTTTATACTTATTTCAAATAAAAATTGCTTCATTTAAATGTTACTTGGCTTCTCTAATAGATCATATTTAATTTTTTAGGCTTAAATTTATTAGTTCTTATTTGTATGAAATAACGATATCCAGTACAAGAAATTTACTAGCTTGGTCAACGAGAACCTCTTGAACTTCTAATTTTTGTTACAACTATACTGAAGCACTTGAAAATAATTCCTTTATATGTATTAAAATGTTTCACATATTCAAATACTCTAGTGTAGATGACTTTGAATAAGTACGCACTTAAGTATAAATTAAAAAGGTACTTGAAGTAGTCTTTTTAAATATTTTACTTTTATGTACTAAAACTTTGTCAGGTTAAATTTAAATTTAAATTATTTTCCTGGGCTAGTTGAATTCTGTATTTTTCCTCTCACATTGTTTGTATCACTTGAACAGTGATAGAGTATTAGCAACTGTAACTAACACAGGTTCTAATTTTATAAGGGCATTTTAAGAATTTGATATTGATTTTGATTTTACTGATCAAGATTAAGCTATTGAATTTTAATATGTATATAATATCTCATTGCCTGCACATGTTAGATGAGCTAGTGCTGATAGCACACTCACTCTTACAGCAAAAAATTATTCTACAAATATAAAACTTGATTGCACTTGTAGTTGAGTGGGCTTTGGATAAAGTTCCGGTAGTAAAACTGATAACCTCAACCAATCTTTTATATCAAATTACGACTAGTTGAAAATGTGAAAGCTAGCAATACAATGATAAGCCAAAATTGTTATATGTGAAAAATATTTTTAAAAACAATATCAGAAAATAATTTGCACTATGAACTTTAGGCCTATTATTCTCAAGGTTACTTAAGAGTTATAATCCTAGTTCATTAGACCATCATGCTTTACATTTTAATACTCGATTAGAATTTTGCATTCGATGAAGAGCTTTTGCTCATTGAAAATGTGGAATATATTAACTTTTACACTATGGGTGTCCTTTCTCTGTTTAATTTATAATGTTTGCTTGATACTGAGCACCACTACAGATTATCCACCTCTTACAGATGTGAAGGCTTTGTCGGTTCGTTGAAGTTTGTCGGACAAAATTCTATAACCTTGAACGCAAACCGCCATTATATATGAAGTTTTTTGTGGGAAATTTAAATGTGAATAGTGAAATCTACCAGAATGTTATTAAACGGGCGTCTCGCGGTAGAAATAACGCGGCTGTAATGACAGTTGTAAACAGATTGAAGTTACGTAATTTTTTTGTTTACATAAATTGGATGAGGTCTGTGTTAATGTTAAATTGATTGTTTATCTCCTTATTTATATAGGAGAAGTAAAAAATGAATATTTGCTTAGATTGTGGTTCTGAATTTACGTAAAATAAAGCTTTGTATGGCCACTTAAGAAAATTTCATGATTTGAATATAAGAGACCAGTTTCTATAAGCAACCAACTTTGGATAAAAAAGAAGTTAAATTTAGTGCAATGAAGGAAATTAACTTTACACGAATGTTATCTATATATGTTAGCTCTTGTATGTAAACAACTTGGTATTTTGTACTAACTTGTTGCTATTCTAGGTATTTTTCGTACTTGTGTCAATATGCAGTTTAAAGGTACTTTGCTGGGATTTCCTTAATTTGATTTGTAAATTATTAATTACTCGAGTGAAATGTGTTTAATAATAGTAATAGAGGCTTGAGGTTTCAATAATTGTATTATTTATTTTTTTAAAAGTAAACACGTTATGTACCCATATACATTCTCAATAAATACCTAAATTAATTAAGAAATAAACTAATTTTATTTTGTCGAGAATTTTGTTTGCACTGTCAGTCGACTAAAATATGTAAAAAAACAAGGTAGAAAATTAAGATTATTTTGGTACTCCGACTAAAAGTAAAACTAAAATACTGCACTGTTAATATAAGAACACTCAATCCGACAGATTTGACGAAATTACAATAACTTACCAGCGCTTGTAACACTGATAAAACAAAGTGAGAACTGAGGATTAAATTAGATTAGTCGCATACTTGTAGGTTTCCCATCAAAATCGCTGGGATTGTAATAATTTCCAGTAATTTGTACATGTATTTCTGAGAGTGGTTTCCCCATCGGATTTTATTCCCAAACAAGAGAAAGCAGAACAAAATCTAACCTTAGTGTTAATTAAACCTACTTTCTACTGAGATAATACACTGTCTTATCTTAACATAAAATCAGGTGATGTATGATCAGATCTTGTATGAACATTAACATTAAGATTTGAGTTATTAACCAAACTATACCTAATAAAAATTTCTTCTGTTAGGGCAGGCTTTTTAAGATCATTATTCCTTGTTGATTTCTTCTTTGTTGAAAAAAGTCGCACCTGATGTTCAACTTTTTTATTAATATTGAAGCGGGCTACTGCTACCGCGTTTCTTTAATTTAAAACAAGTAATAATAATGGTCTTTATTACTCACTGTTCACAAGTCTAATTAACAGTATATGCCTTATTTATAGATGTTTTCAGTCCACTTAACAATGAAGCACTATTACACTAGTGAATTTACAAGCACTAATATCTTCTTAAACTAACTTCTCTACCATAGATTCATTAACAACACTAACACAACTATTTGTTTATACACTTCTATTTATTTATGTATACTACAAGCTGCATGTACATTAGACACAGCATATCACATTTATGTACACTTCTAAAAGCTCAAAACTACTATTACTTTACAACGTTATAATTTATATAGAACATTCTAGTATAGACTGACTCTTGCATTCATTAGCGGTCTTATATATACTCTGGGTTAAAGATATGAGTCATCCTCTACTAATTACTTGAAGCTTCCAGGTCTATTGAGAATATACAGTGCCGGCGGCGTTTTGTGTGTTTGATTTCTAGAAGAATTCTCGTATCCTGAAAACTATGCAGATCCTACAGCGCTTGTGCGTTTGATGGGTTGCCTAGTAGTAGCTCGCAACAGTATTTATACAGTGTAAAGAAAGTGTGTCACATGCATTTTGCGGAACATCAATATAGCGAAGGTTCCACAAGAGTTCGTTTGAATGCGATACCTGGCTTAAGTTTACTAGGTAAATCAACAATATTAATATCCTCTGTACTTTTTAAATTAATAGATTTTGTTTTATTTAATGTGTCAATGATTTTATCAAATTGCCTCATTATAGCCAGATGTACGTCGTCAGTTAACGAAGCATTCTCACATAGGCCTATTATTAGCTCGGCTCTTTTTTTTAATAATATTTTTTGAAGATTTTGCTTCATGTAAAATATTACTGCTGAAAAGTTCATTAACGTTACTAATATGCAAAGGTGTGGCAATGTTAAGATTCGATTTGTAAAACTGTATCGCACAAGCATGTAAGTGTTTGCAAATGTTAAGCTTTATCATGTTGTCAATACAGGTGCATTGAAATGTATGAACACATATGCTGCACTTTGTATAACTTAGGCATGAACCTTCACAGGCCTCATCTACTCTAGTAACTTGATACTGTTGAAAAGCACAAGTAGACGACGTAACTAAAAATTCCTTATCATTTTCAAGACGTCTAATAAAATCTGATGTAATTGTTAGACTTGCTTTATGACTTTGTTTAATTCTATTAATTTTGTCATTGGAAGTATTATTTGCAAGTTTAATTATACGTTTAAACAAGCTATCTTGAGCAATTTTCATTACTGCATTAATGCTTTTGTCCAAACGTTTTACTTTCCGACCTTCCAAATACACATACTTCAAAACTTTGTAAATCGATTCAAGATACATGTTAGTGTTTATTCCTAAACCCAATCGATAGCAATATGCTCAAGATGTTGGACGATTTGCATAATTATTATGAAAATATTCAGCAAATGATTGCGTATCAACATCGTCATAAAGATCTTCTACTACCTGATTTAAAATGTCATTAAATTCATCAATAGATACACACTGTAATAAAACACGAAGGGATTTATATACTACTACTTTCTTTTCAATCTCTCCATTGATTTTTTGACAAATTCTTGCGCCGATTACAATCCACATGCCAGGTACATAGCAACTGGTGAGGTACCTTGGCCATAACATAAGACCATGCATTATAAAATGCTGGAGCATCATCAGACATAAAAACAGTAGGTGATATAATACCCACTCTTGATTTAATTTTTCAAAAAAACAACTTAAAAATCATTTCGTCAGCACGATTTGAAAAACAAAATGTCACTGGGCACCCTGAACCAAATTCATCCACTGGCATTAGTGTGTAGAGCTGAAAATCGTAACTATTTGTACCGTGTGTACCATCAACGCACACCTTGTCGTTCCCAAATTTAAGCAACTGCTCACGTTGAAAAGAAGTGATTATGACTAATGCAAAATCTTGAACATCTAAAATTATTTTTGAGTCATTTGGGTTTACTTGTACACCTTGGCTTTTATAATATAACACTGGGCAGTCGCTTCCTAAGTTCATCATCCCCTCTACCCAGAGCCGTACGCTAATTGCATCATATAGGTGACGTTTCACACCATACTCAATATTGAAGTCCCTAACAATATTGTGCATATCTTTTGTTTCTAACAACAAAATTCTCTGTGAATTTTCTTGTTTTAAAGCAGAATCACGAACATCATCCAATATATGTTGAAATATAATACCTTCCTTTAATTTTTCTGAAACACATTAATTGTAAAATTTCAAACTAGAACTTTATGTTCGAAAATACCTGCAATTTCTGCTTTACTTTCTTTACTTAAAAAAACTCGACCAATATCGTTGGTATGTCCAGCATGAGTTGTCCAGAAGTCTACTGTAACAGACCCATCGTTCTTTATCGTCGCTTCCATTCTTGAGGGACAAACACTTCCAATTTTATTAGTGCCTGTGCTTTTTAAGCTTCTAAAACCCTTGCCTTTTGGAATGTAGTTGTACGATCGATGGCAATTATAGTACTCCTTTTTGGTGCCATCAGACAATAATTTAGCTGAAGTGTGAAGTATATACATTGCCAAAGATTGTTCCTGTTCTCGGTTGTTTCAATTTTTGAACTCTGTTGAACAGAATAAATTTAGTATATAATTAACACTTTGCATAATAATCTTCAAACCTAATTGTGAATTAAAATGTAGTTGATCAAGTTTAGTTTCAATTTGATGTTCATTTGCCAAATGTTGTCGAAGTTCTTTGTATCTCTTTAGATGTGTTGTACAATTTTCATAAAAGCACTTGATTCTTGACGAGTTGAGAATTATTGGAATACTTTTATGAACAGTTCTGCAATGACGACGTAAAGTTGCTTTACTGGTCAAGGATTTGCCACATGTATCACACAAAAATTTACTAGTTAAAGTAACTGGTTTCCTATATTCAAAATTATGAATCTTCCTTAAATGGGCATACAAATTCTTCTTTTGTGTAAACTCAAAACCACAATCTTCGCAAGTATTCAGTTTTACTCCTCGTTTACAAATAACACAATAAACAAAATTAATAGGTAATTTCCATAGATCTCATTCACTGTATGTAAACAAAAAAATTACGTAACCTCAATCTGTTTACAACTGTCATTACAGTCGCGTTATTTCTACAGCGAGACGCTCGTTAATTTTGTTGGTAAAGAAAACACCCAACTATATTTGAATAGGGTTCAGTAACGTCACATAAACTCCAATTTTAGCAACATATTATTCACACTTTACCTTGAATACTGGTTTTATGCTAATAGTTTGTTGAACATTGAACTAAGCTTTTGAATGATTGGCTTTGACAAGGTTATTAACAACCTAACAGTAATATATTTGGAAAGGTTACGTTAATACAATTAGAGTTGTCACAAATGAATATGTATTTTTTATTCAGAAACGGTAGCAAATACTTGAAATAAAAATATATTAAATGAAAGTATAAGGAGTTTATAATATATGTTCTGTATTATTTTAGTTTTAAGCTCTTTGCGCTATCGTTGTTGAAGTTACTGTAACCGTATTTGTAGATTTCTGTAACGTCTGCACATGCGCAGTTGCTACAAATTAACAACTAGTCAATGTAGATAAATCTAATATTTAATGCGGTCAAATTGACCGCATCGTTTAACGTTATTTTTATGAAAATCTGATGGGTAGAAAGCTTAATAATTCCCGTTATGCAAATTCCTAAATGTCTTCAGCAAATTAGAAGTGCCCTTTTTGGGTGATCACGATTAACATAGAGGACAACCGATAGCCATTAACAATTATAATAATTATTCTTATTTAAATCAAAACATATTTATAGGGCTGGGCGAAATTAAACAATAACCGACACAATTTCAATTACATCGAATTTAAATCGATACACATTGCAAAAATCGAAATTTTAAGGGCCGTTTTACATATACAAACACGTTTCCCTATTACTGATCAAGCTTTAAGAAACTTTTTTGTGAATCAGTCCCATAGATAACCTACCCCCGGCAATCCAATAATTGTTAAAATCCTAAGCAGTCGCTGTTAACGCGGAATGTAGAACATACTTTAATTAATTGTCATGACGATTAACAGTTATTTATGCAACAAGCGGGTAAAGAAATCCTTTTTTCACGAGTAGGAGAAGTTTGACCGCACGAGCCGAAGGCGAGTGCGGCAATTCCTACGAGTGAAAAATGTAATTTTACTCAAGAGTTTTATACAAAATTTTTTCTACGTCCGGAGATAAATATTTTCGATAAAATCGTTATTCATTTTTATTTATTTAGTAACACTAATATTAAATTTACAATTGTGGGCGTTATTAATTTGTAGTGAAGGTGAAGATAAAGGTGCTATATTAGTATTCACAAATTGTCAACATTTAATGAGTTTATAGAAATAGTACCTTCTACAGTTGTAGCTATCTCAAATCGTTTAAGAACAGTTTTGACAGTTTAGATGATTAATTGATGACAGAGCGAAGCATTCAAAGCACACTATGTCTGCATAAACATTTTTAATTGCATTAAAAAACAAGTTGAAAATGCAAGGCATTGTCGCAACGAACTTCCAAATGTAGACTTACTTTAAAACAATTTATGTATCGCACATTAATTTTGGACCTATTTGAAATTTTGATAAAAATTAATTCCCGGGGGTCGGGTATCCGTGGTCAGATTTTGTGGGGGTACCATATTTCGACTCAGCTATGTTAGGGGAGTCCAAATATGTATCGCACATTAATTTTGGACCTATTTGAAATTTTGATAAAATTAATTCCGGGGGTCGGATATCCGTGGTCAGATTTTGTGGGGGTACCATATTTCGACTCAGCTATGTTAGGGAAGTCCAAATATGTATCGCACATTAATTTTGGACCTATTTGAAATTTTTTTCTTCCCGACGGAATATCGCGGGGGCACGGCGCCCCCGTGGCCCGATTTTAACTGACATCAAAACTTAAGCTCTGGACACCGAGCTGAATCGATTGATGTATCACACATTGATGTCCGACCATTAGAAAGGCCTCGGACGGACGGACAGACGGACGACAAATCGATTTCATAAACGAACGAAGTTCGTTGATGACACTCTACGACTCTTTTTTTAACGCAAAAGCGTGAAAAAGTGAACCGCTAGGACAGTTTCTTGATAGTTTATGATCGATTCAATAATTACATACTTTATGAACAGAAAATAATTTGAAAAAACCCGAGTTTTATAACGGACGTAGAAAAACTTATTTGTGAATCGATAGCTCTGATATTTTATAGTTTTTATTGTAGCATATTTTTGTCTTGGATTCTAGTTTTGTGGAAATAATCTGCATGGTAAATGAATACATAAAAACCATTACTGTTCCTGAGTGTATTTATATATTAGTGTTCAGATCACAGATTGTTCTCTATTGTGCAGATCGTTCAGGTCTAGAAAGCAGTTTCAACAGAAGGCGTACAGTGGGTTATCTATCACGTCTGTTATATTCACTATTTCCGACCATTGCCGTATATGCCCGAAGGTCTTAAAATAAATAACAACATTCTCTGGTCCCCTTGGTCCTCATGACTTTGTTTTCAATGACAGATGTTATCATGTTGACATTTATAAAATGGTATCTAACAGATTGTTTACTTTTAGTGTAGATACATAATTGGGTGCACCTTAATTGTACAGTTATTATGTGATAGAAGTGTCAACAAATGATAATAAAAATATACTCAGTGCCTTAAGCTTCCTACTGGATTAATTAACATGCATATGAGTTTTTGGTGGGATTATGTCCAGGAAAACTTTTTATTTTCTGGATATAATATTCATACCGCTGGTGGATTTCTTTCAACATGTCTCGGTTTGACTTCTTTGGCAATATTTCTAGAGTTCTTGAAATTACTACAGGCTCGTCATCGACAAAAGGAGATTTTTTGTCGTGCTCGACAAATTCGTACAATATGTCCCAGTACTGAAAGCTCAAAGTTGTTAGTTGAAAGAAGAGAATTGTCTAGGACGTTAACAATGTTTACACGGTATGTAGTTTTTTTTAGAGAGGGAGGTAATTACAGGTTTTTGTTCAGTTTTAAGTTATTCATAAAGAATAGTATGCTGAGCAGGGAAACAACTTTTTACTGAATTATTTAAATGATTGCCAGTTTAAATATTTTGTTGGTAATAGTTGCATAATTTTGCCCTGCCAAAATTAAGTATTAATAGATAGTGAAAGTTGTTGTGTATAGTATAAATGAGGTTGTTGAAGCTTAGATATATAAGATTATTAATTATTATGTTTTATTAAATACATGAACTCTCCATTTGTTGTATGTACAACTGCGTGCATGTCTCCACTGTTACAATCTGCAGAATTAGACTACATTGAGTAATATAACAACTTAATTAAATTCTGAAAACCAATGACAAGATAATTATGCATCTGATACAAAAATAACTCTTATTTTGTATTGTGCTACATACTTAATTTTGAACGCATTCTAATTATTAACATTTTTGTGTATGCCCAAACATTGTAAATATTTTTAAATGTTAGAAAATACCATAAACAACGTTTTGTTATAACAAATCAAGAGATCGTAAAATTGAAACGATCAACTTTGCTCTGCTCCCTAGGAATATTTTTAATTTTTCATCAAAATTAAATTTATGTCCCGTCAGCTTCACAAGTGTTGGCCTGTAGAAATTGAGATTATACTTACACAGTCGATACTAGGGCAAAAATTGCAAGGGAATAGGTACATTAAATAATAATTTGTGGGTTAAATGCGTTTCTATTCTTAACCATCTTTTTTGGACATATTAGCCATTAGCAAAACTAGATTTACTCGAGCATTGCAGTTTTACTTTGCAATTGAATTGCTGTTGAGCAGGAAGAGAGGTGAAATGTTAATTTGAAAATAAATGCTTTCTATTCTGTTAATTAGCTGTTTATTCTTGACTATCGAAGGTTTTTAGAATGTATTAATTTTGATATAAAACAGAATTGGATACCATTTTCACTTTATACTATAGTTAAATCAGGTAGTTTTCACAGAGAAAATAACAAACAAACTGAACTATACATTTGAATTGTTTCTATGTTCTAAAACATAAAAAATTTCATGCAAATTTTCTTGAGGAGGGAAGGTTCCCATAATTGAAGCTGCATTTCCTCGTTGAATGGCGATACCTATCTTTTGAACCAAATACTGTTTCGACCTAGGTTCTCCAGTGTGTAATGTTAATATTCCAGCAAGGCTGTTCACGAACTGAATAGCTTCTTCACACCAAGTTCCCATTGTTTCCACTGCGAAAGGAAGGAAGTGCATATTTTGTTCCAAAACTGATGAGTATTTCCTTACTTTCCCAGAAGCAGCTATTCTTGCAGCATATCCTGACTTTAATGATGAATGTATTAGGTGAGAAGGTGCAAGTGTGTCGGAGCAGGTAGCGTCTCATACTAAACTTTTGCCTTGTGTCCAAGGAATCAAGGAATCTACTAGCTTTCCTACATCTCTGAAAAATCCACAAGGCTCAAGACGACACGGGATCTTTGCAGAGGTGAGGGCCCTGGACAAGATGTTATTTAGTTCCTGATGTCTTGAGTATCGTCCTACGCATTTGGCACAGCTTAGTCCATGTCCTGATGAATCAACTTCTAGGCCACAGACACAAATATGTGGTTCACAAATTTTGCATCCGAGTCTAAGAGCCATTGCTATTCGAAATGCATTGTTTTCCAACAGTGTGCCGACTGTCTTGGATGGAATGACATTTAGCCACGCATTAGCTTCAGGATTTTGTAAACCCAGAGTTATAGGCTTATCCGCAGGTGTGGTCGGTTTACTCTTCTCAAAAATGTTATTAATGATAACATTATCCCATGATCGCTGGAAAGAGGGAGCATTGGGTATCTCCGAGTCAGAGGTCAACTTCGTCCATTCATTTATTGCTTCTTCATAGAAATTGTTCTGGGGCCTGTCGGAGTCATCCAGACTTAACATCAAATTGACAAGCTTGCTGACACTAAAAGAGGAAGAGAGAAAGTAGGAACACAGATGTCTTTGCATCTCCGAATTTCAAGTCCTCCCAGTCGCGTTGGCAGAGAAGCCTTTTTAGATAGTTCAGGTAATAGAGTTGAATTCAGTAAAAATTCTAGTGTCTTTAATGTTTTCATCTATCCTTTCCAATACATCACTGCAAAACTATGTAGGAGTAGTACGAAGAAGATACGTCAATTTCGGAACTGCAAAACGGTGACGGACAAGGTAGTAGGCTACGTGAAAGTTCTTGAGTTCTTTAATTCGAGAAAATAAAAGCATTATTTCATCCCGTTTGTTTTCCAAAGAATTTTCAAACAAGGATTCCGTGATCGGTGATCCTAGTAAAGAAAAGCGGCGAACAATTTTGATTCCTGGTGATATCTGTCGAAATGTGGAGATAGAATTCTCGTTTGGTTTACCACAGAAATAAAGCTCACATTTGTCTGAGTTCATTTGCAATCCGATTGATTTACATCTGTCAATAAGTAATTTGAAGTCTTCAAGAACTATATCGTGATCACCAGCTAACAGTCCATCATCCAGATAAAAGCATACGAGCTCGGATAACAATGACTCCATAACAGGATGAATGGCGAGGCAAAAAAAGGAGCGGTCCAGTTGGGTCCCCTTGCCTTCAACCGGAAGCTGACGGGATAGTCCATTTTCCAAAAAAAAATACGTGATTCTATTGAATAAGCTTGCCATATGAAAGCATATAGCTTTGGTGTTAACTTTGATACTTCAGCAAGCATCGCGTCAACGTGAACAGTATTAAACGCATTAGCAAAGTCAATCTTCAGTATTATTTTTGAAGATCCTACGTTTCGTGATAAAAAGCTTTGGGAAGAATGAACAGCAGCTTTGCAACCTCCGGGCATTGCGTATCCTAACTGCTTAGGACGAAGATATGTTGCAATTTCTTCCGTAACAGCAGAGCAGGCAATTTTAGCTACCAAACGGCGCAACGTATTCCCTACTGCAATAGGTCGTACACCACTGTCCTTTTTATTCAATGCGCAAAGACTGGCTCTGTAAAAAATTGGAAGAATTTCTCTTTTGATTTTCCGGGCAAGTACAAAGTTAGAAAATTTCGTAAGTGCATTTACTACTCTACTACTTGGTTAGACGCCTCTCCATTTCCTTTGTTAAACATATCTTTTAAATGTTGGGGTCTGAGCCCATCAATTCCACTGCTGGAACCATTTGGAAAGCTGAGTATGGCTTTCCGCACTTCGTCCACCGACACAACTAAAGATTCTTGACTACTGGCAGGTTCAGAGAACGACAGTGCTTGAGTGGACGATGGGTGCTTTGAGATAAGCTTCAAGTACATATCTTGTGTCATAGGTGCAATTGCTTCTTGAGACGATAATATTTTGACGGCTTCTCTGATATCCCCTTCGGCAACTTTAGAGTCCACATGTCTTGACAAAGACGTAGATTTTGTCGTAATTGTCGAACCTTATACAGATTTGGGGCGCGGTCATCTACCAATGGCGTCACCAATGCATAAATTTAAGACGTAATTATCGGAAAAATATACATAAATGTCGGACAAAAGATAGCACAATAATTACTCACATGATATGTCCCCGCGTTGAAGTTGGCTTCTATTCCAAGTCCATCAGGGCCTCCATCCCGGAGGGATTAAAGATGGTGACTCGTTAATCTCGGGTCGTGGAGTCCGGTTTGCCTCGAGGTGGCTGCAAATTTATCTACCTATGTAGGGAATAGACAGGAACATGGTAAGGGAGCGACAAACAAAGACAAGCAAACAAGGAAATCTACATAGATAAGATAACGATACGTTACCAAAAAACGTCCACGTCACTTGATAGTTTTAGGCAAACAGCCACGTTGAAGCGTCTAACGGAAAACTCTCACCACTTTTCCCCACTCTTTGTCCAGTATTCGTCCAACCCTCTAGTGTCGCGCACTCTGCGCAAACTCACTATGACGTAACGGAAGTACACGCCTAGTCTATTTAAAATTCCCGTGCACCGCGTCTTTTGAAAATATGGTGCGAAACTTTCGTACATCAAAACTAACCGAAATACAATGTTTAAGTGCCGATTGGCACGTAACACGGTTGACCTTTATTAGTATAGAGCTTGTTACAGTATGGGCAAGGAATTTTTTGTGAGTGGTTGATGTTCTCCGCAGTGCAGTCGTTGCAAAACCAGGGATCATTCCCTAGTCCCAAGTCCCTGTTTTTTTTATCATCTAGGTTAGCACAAGACGAGTGGAACCAATTTAGACATCGGTCACATGAAATCCATACTTCTGAAGGATTGTCGTTATTCCCACATGGACATAGTGTAGGGTTCTCCATAACACGACGGACGTTTGTTGTAATGCGGAATTCCGTAATAATTCGTGCAATTGCAATTCTTTTGGAAAGAAGCCAGGATCCTTGAAGGTGGTAATTGTAATCACTCGGTATCAGATTTAGCAGTTGTGGAAGACTTCGACAAAATGAAACGCTGAACCTGAATCAGGTAGTGAGAAAACTATTATTCAATTTCTTATACTCTTATTTAGTGCTTGTTCCATATTTTGCAGTCATATAGAGCTATACTGCAAACAAAAACCTTCAATACTCATTTTCTTACACCCAAAGCTTTCCCAGATGGTACTGTGGATGTTCAGTTCACGATTTCTGTGTTTTGTGGGGTCACATTTTGTTTCGTTAATGCATAGAGACAACAAATATGTACAATTTATTTACAGATTTAGAATTAACCTTTCGCTGTAAGAAATACATACAATAATATGAAATTGAAAATAACGTACATAAGATTCTACATGCATATGCAATATTGTGGGATTGATAATTAAGTTATAATAAACGCTGCATCGTACATATACATGTATTATCAATTATAATCCTTTTTATAGTAAACAATTTAACCAAGAATAATCTTAAACAGTAGGAATTAGAAACAGTCCGTCGTTATCACAAACAATATATTACGTCTCACATATATTGTTAATATGTCTTTCGCTCACCAAAGCTACTGTTGAACTCCTCGTGCGGTGGGGTGCGGCACAGGTCGTTGTTTACAGGTATGTGACGGCTTGTTGGGCGACGCAGGACCGTATCCCACAATATACAAATGTCCTTGAATTTCTGCATGAGAATAGAACTTTTAATGTGAACAAATTTTATAAACACTAGAAATTCAAATGTCCTGTAGCGTTAGAAAATTTATAATGCAACTTTGAATTGATGTAATATTTGTACACAAAAAATGAAATTTGTGCACTGGATCAATTTTGAACTGTTATGTGTGTTTCTGTGAAGAAACGCGACTCAAAAAAAAGTCTACGCTAAAATGGATTAGCGCAGGAGTAAGTACTCATAGAAACGGTGTCGCCTGGGATCTGCAGGTAGAAGTTTCGTTGGATCGAAGCCTACATATGGTGCTAGATGTGGCAGATTAATCAATGCAGGTGCCGTGCATTGTGCAGGTTCCTTGAGGCATGGAATGGCATAATGATGGCGGATTCTTCTTCGTATTAGGCATCGGAACTTGTGCGGGGTGTGGTATTCACACGTCTAGATAAGTGTCTCCGCTTCAGTAATGGTGGGCGGCGAAGACGAGGGCATCACGACGCCTCGAATATCCTGTCTCGGTGGGCCATGTTTGGCTTGGGTTCAGCAATGGAAGTCCAGGCCCTGGTAGTAGGATTTGGAGCACCTTACTGGCGAGGCGTGGAGTATCCACGTTACTGTCTTACGTTTTAAAAACTTGATAAATACAGTTAAAAAGTCGATAAATACAGTTAAAAAGTTCATAAATACATCGCGCAAGCGCGATGAATAAAGCGGCCGACGTTACCGACGGTTGGTAGCGCTAACCCTTTTTACAGATTTGGCGCGCCCATCTATCAATGACGTCACCAATGCCCAAATTTAAGACGCAATAATCGGAAATGTAAACATTTAAAACAAAAGTTCATATCAGTGAACAAATTAAACACTGTACTACTTACATCGGAAATCCAAACGTTCTGCGGGGTTGAGCTAAAGTTGGCCTCTATCAAGTCCATCAGGGCTCCATCCCGGAGTAATTAAAGATGGGACTGCTTCGGTGCTGTTGCAGGAACATGGACATCCGGTTCGTCTAGGGTCGTGGAGTATGGTTCGCCAAGGCTGCAAATTACCTACCTATGCAGGGAAAGACGGGAAACATGGTATGAGGACGACAAACAAGATAATTAGGCAAAGGAAATTTACATAGATAAGATAAGGCACGATACGATACCTCTAACGTCCACACTCCTTGAAGATTCTGTCAAAACAGCCACTTTTTTGTCTTTTACACGTCGGCGCGAAGTTATTCGTCCAACCCTCTCGCGTCGCGCGATCTGGCGCAGACGCACTGTGACGTAGCGGAAATACACGCCCCGAGTCTTTTGAAATTGTGGCGCGAAACCTCCGCACATCCAAATTAACCTAAAACAATGTTTAAGTGCCGATTTGGCACGTAACAACTGCATAAAGCACAACCTTCTGGTTTAACCTCCAGGCTTTGGTGCACCGTGTTAAAAGGTTAAACTCAGAAAATCAGAAGTTATTGCTTACTCTTGACTATTGCATGTCATCATATACCCAGAAACAAACGAAAATATTCATCTTAAGATTTTTATGCTCTTCCTTGAACATTATAAATAATGTTTGTATTCTAATAATCGGAGATTCCGGGTGAGTCTATTTGATTTTAAGGTGGTTGATAGACGAGTCTATTATTAAGGGGTGTTCCCGGGTGCGTTTCTATGACATGAAGTTTGTTAGGCGCAACTTGGAATGCATACTTACAGTAATATTGCCCCCTGGACTTCAGGGGCTGGGATATTCAACTTTGTATATCCATTTTAATGTGATTCAATTTTTAAGTGGCAAAGCTTTTTGCTTTTTTTTCATCATCATCATTAGGTCTTCAGTCCTGAAACTGATTAGACGCGTATCCTCATTGTTTCCTATTCTGAACTAACCTACACATTTCCTTGAAATTTGCAGTCTGTATCTATCACTATCTGATCTAAGTCTACATCTACCTCCTTTTTCCTATCTCTGATTGTAATATATCCCATAATATTCTCCAAAAATGCTTTCGAACGTATTCTGCCCTTTTATTTCTCCTATTTTTATCCACAGATATTCTTGTTCCCCTACTATTTCTATAACCTATTTGTTATTAACGTTGTATGTCCATGCTATCATCCTCATACAGCTAAAGCACAGCATTCCAGAAGTCTACTACCTGTCTGCTTTTCCTACTGCCCATATTTCATGGGCATACTGTACTGTGCTCCACACCTATGCTTTCACAATTTTCTTCTTGTTTCTATGTTTGTTGTCTTTCATCATAGGCGCTGTTCTTTCTTGTTAGATGCAGTTCAGTCCCCTTCTACTGTTTTACAATTATATACCATATTTCTCAGACATTCAGTGGTCCCGAAGGGAGGGGGTATGCACCCTGTGACTGCCAAGTTCCCCCAGCACTTGAACATTTTCCGATTTAATATTTTTCCAATATGTCTTTTTGCACAGTCAACATTAGTTGCAGGTATTTCACAACCAATACCTGCAGTTGTTTATAATAATCATAAGATTTATCTGCGCTTATTCTTTCGTCATTAGGTTTTCTGTCTTATTATAGCCCCGTCGACGCGGTATACGCGCCACAAATGACAGTTGGTAATGATATTACATAACGTGAAAATTGACGCGCAAATTTCGATGACGTCACAGAATATGCAAATTATGGCACGTAATTACACAAATTATATAAAAACCCCCACGGGGTACTCACGTGAACAGGTAAGCTTCCCTCAGGATTACTCTATGATGGTCGGCCGTTGCTTCGCTAATATTTCTCGGGTCGGGGAACTCCTAAGCCAGGTTGCATCCAAATTTACCTTGTCTTCTCCCTATGTAGAGGTAACGACGGGAAAGGGTTATAAGGAACGATAATCTAAAGAAGGCAAAGAGGGACCTACATAACAGAAAGATACGGTAAGACATCACACAACCACTCTTCTTCGCGTTTCGGAGGCAAGTCCCAACGCGTCTTTTGGAAATTCCTCACTTCCTTCTTCTGCCACACGCGTCATTGCGAAATCTCGTGCAACGCACTTCTGAAGTGACGGCAATACGCGCAACAAGTCTTTGAAATTTACGGCGCGAAATTTTCACATATTACAACTTAACTAATGTCTAGTGCCGATTTTGGCACGTAACAGTCTCAGAACTGGTTGGACATGTACCTGCACTTATTTATATTCTGAACTAGCGTACACAGTTCCCTGAAATTCTCACACAGCCTATATACAATTCGGTTCCCCTTATGTTGCTTTATAATTTTAAGCCCTATTTCACCGAGATTCAGTGAATGGGGTTAAGCAGCCTATGACTGCGTAGATCCCCCAGCACTTAGAGATTTGCCGAATTAATAGTTTTCTAGTAAATCCTTACACACAATTAACATTATTCGAGAATATTGCTCAACCAATACTTGTAGTTGCTTAGAATAATCATCATGTTTAAGTACATTTACTTTTTCATCATTAGTTTATCCATCTTGGGACTGGTTGGATGCATACCTCCATTGATTTCTATTCAGAGCTAGCCTACACATTTTCCTGAAATTCCAACAGCCTACATCTTTCACTATCTGTGTGCAGTAGTCTAACCTAGGTCTATCTCTACTTCTCTTTTTTCCTATCTCTGCTTCTAATATATTCCGCACTATTCCCTCATGCCGTAATATGTGGCCTATAATCCTATCTCTCATATTTTTTACCGTTTTCCACATATTTCTTTCTTCCCCTACAATTTTTAGTACATCTTCATTCTTAACTTTGTCTGTCCATGATATCTTCATCATATGTCTGTAGCACTACATTTCAAAACCTTTTTCTTGTCCGCTTCTCCTACTCTCTAGGCTTCACAGCCGTACAGAGCTGTGCTCCACACACATGTTTTAAACAATCTTTTCCTAGTTTCTAGGTTTGTTGTCTTTGAACACTATAGTTGCTTTTTCTTGTTAAATGCAGCACGACCTTGTGCTAATCTTTGTTTTATATCTATTGCGTTTTTCCCATTTTGCGTTATTTGGCTTCCTAGGTAGCAGATATCCTTAACCTCTTGTAAGTTCTTGTTACCTATTTGTATTCTTGTTTTTGATTTATTTCCCCCTCCTTTGGATACTAGTACATTAGTTTTAGTTTTGTTAATTTTCATACCATATCCCTCTGTTAGTACCGTTTCCATTTCATTAAGAGCAGCTTCTAACTCTTCTTTGCTAGATGCTAATACTGCTATATCATCTGCAAATCTAAGCATATCAATTTTTTATCCCTGCATAGTAATTCGAAATGTCTTCCTGCATTTGACAGTATTCATTGCCTCTTCAATGTACAAGTTAAAAATTAATGGGGATAGGGCACATCCGTCTCAACCCTTTCCTAATGTTTACTTCTCTATGTTCCTGCTCTAATTCTATTACTGCTGTTTGTTCTTTGTATAAGCTATGTACTATTTGTCTATCCCTATAACTCACTCCAATCTTTTTGAGTATTTCGACATTTTTTTTAAATTTTACATTGTCGAATGCTTTTTCCAGATCTACAAACCCTATATACACACTTTTTCCTTTTACTATTGTTTTCTCCATTATCACTCTCAGCGCTAAAATAGCCTCCTGTGTTCCCCTGTTTCGCATAAACCCAAATTGGTCTTCTCCTAGTATCTCTTCAGCTCGTTTTTCCATTCGTATTTGTACAATTCTAGTTAATATTTTGACACATGTGCTGTCAAACTTATTGTTCGAAAATTTTCACATCTATCCACGCGTTCCTTTTTTGGTATAGTTACTATGATGCTGCGTTTGAAATCTTTGGGTATCTCGCCTGTCTCATACATATAGCTTACAAGTCGGAGGAGACGTTTTGTTACTGCTTGTCCAGCGGCTTTTAGAGTTTCTGCTTGCACCTTATCTGTACCCGGCGCCCTTCCATTTTTCAGACCCTTTAATGCTTTTTCTTATTGTTCGTTTTGTACTGTTCCCATATTGGCTGTATCTCATTATCTTTATCATAGTCGTGTTACGTAAGTCTGTTTAATATTTCTTTCATTTTATTTGGTCCCATTTTCACTTTGATCGGTTTCTGCTACTATTTCATTTTCATACTTTAGTATTTGATTTTTCTTTTTTTTTTAAATTAAGACTATCTTTTCTACTCCTTTTTTTTTATTGCTTGCAGCATATACAAGTTAAATTGATGATTTGCACACCTCTGTGTTACACCCTTACCAATTCTTGATTCTGCTATCTTATTATCTATTTATACTACAATCTTTTGTCTTTTAATAGGTTAAAAATTACATGCCTGTTATGTACTCGAGGCTTGGATCTTTTAAAATTCTAAATGATGTATTCCAATACACGTTATCAAACACCCTGACCTTATCAATAAAACCCATTATTTGCGATATATAAATATGAACAAGAAAAAAACACCATCTAGGTCAATAAAGGCAAAATCTTAATTGCAGTGATTAATTATAAAACCATAAATTTTCTTGAAGAACGTTTGTTGTACAAGGTTACGTTTCGAATTAACTAAATGGATGTATGCATATTTTATCCATAACATTCATTCTATATAATATACTAATCTATTCGAGCTGAGAGCCTTTTAATGCTCTACTAACTGAAATAGTCGAGGAAGTGGATTTTTAAATTGAGTTTTGAGTGTCTGTTGTATAAGGAAGTTTATTTAAATATCGCAGCAATATATTGCTGTGACCACCGTCTAGACTTTGGGAACCACAAATTATGCTGTGACCTAGATACAGCTGAATTGTATTAATGAGGATGCAATAGAGAATATGAAATTACTATCTTTCCATGTCTTTTTCCTTGCCCGGCGTGTTCAGCGGAAAATATGTTGTTGATTTTACAAATTTAAAATGAAACAGAAATCTCAAGAAACATCTATGAACAGTCTTCTAGCATTCAAAAACATCTTTCTTTTGCACACATTAGCTAAGTAATCTCTTATATATACATGAAAATAAATAATTCTTATAAATACAATTTACAGCTTAAGTTTAGACAGAAAATTTATCTAGTCATTACATATTAAAATAATCTTCACCTAATCCTTGTCAACAAGTACAGAACCTAAACATCTCCTATGTGATTCATAAAAATTTTCTTTAAAACTTTATGGATAATTTACCTGTACTTGTACTAGCCTGTTTGTCAGTGTAGTGATACACTTGGCACCACTGATACGGTCCACCTTTCATAATATTGCGCAATTGTATATTCTAGCATAATTACGTGGCAAATTGTATCAAATACCAAACACGTTTACAATGATACAATTCTTAATTTATAGTTTAAATAAAGCAATGTACTCACTTAAAATGTGCCTTGTAGTTTAATCTCAGGGCATCTCCTCGTTGTTGTTTGGATGTGCGTTGCGTCACCCCATTGTTGAATCCAAATTTAACGTCTCTCCTCTTTCGTCGTTCGTAGGTAAGGCAAGAGGGATACAGGTAAAGGTACTCGTAGATAAAGATAAAAGGGAACCTACATTCTAAAAAACAGAAAAGACAGATACCACGACACAGGCAGATGTTACCGGCCTGACATCTCGTGGCTAATAATGTCGTGTCACACCGCGCACTTGCGCCACTCACTCTGCGCCTGCGCATTCTTTTGCGCAAACGCAACTGTCGGAAATGACGGAAATGAACAAGTTTATTTTAAAATATTGCCGGGAATTTACTCACATATTTGACAATGTACATTTCCAAATTTGGAATGTAACAGTAGTTGGCCAACGATGCCGGCAGAGAATTTTGTAAAGGTCAACATGCTTCGAGCTCTGACTCAAAATTGCTGGAAATTATTCCTTAACAAATAATTTTTATAAAATTACAATCTTATTCTAGCTTAATTAATTGTATG
Organism: Platerodrilus igneus; assembly: GCA_036346225.1. Taxonomy (NCBI): domain Eukaryota; kingdom Metazoa; phylum Arthropoda; class Insecta; order Coleoptera; family Lycidae; genus Platerodrilus; species Platerodrilus igneus. The sequence continues at coordinate 2,730,721 of JARFIW010001436.1, read as the reverse complement.
ATACTCCAATATCCTATTAGGTTACAAAAAAACAAAATTATACTTGCAGTTGATATTGTCAAATAGTGCTTATAAAAATACCATTTCCTTTGTAATCAACAACATTGATTACTTCCTGGTTCCTTTTCCAATTCCCATTTATAATCAGTCTTGATGTAGAAACATATGCGAACCTCATTGCTTTACCGTGCATTTTTGTTACATGCACCTATTGTCACTCCACATACTTCCAAAGCACATTTCATGACACTATTCTTCAAACAACCCCATGCTTTCTCCATATCTTCAGACTTCAGAGCATTCTTTCATTCCTGTTTGCAGTCATACAATATGTCCAAAGACAACAAACATAGAAACCAGGAAAAGACTGTTCAAAAAATGTGTGTGAAGCACAGCACTGTATGTATGACTGTGGTACTTGTACAGTAGGAGAAGCGAACAGGAAACAGATAGAAGCCTTTGAAATGTGGTGCTACAGACGTATGATGGAGACGTCATGGACAAAGTTAAGAACATTCTAGAAATGCTAGGGGAAAAAAGAAATAAATGGAAAACAGCAAAAACAGGAAAGATAGGCCACATACAAAGGCATGAAGCAGAGATAGGAAAAAAGAAAGGTAGAGTTAGACGTAGGTTAGACTATTGCATACAGATAGTGAAAGATGTAGGCTGTGGGAATTTCAGGGAAATGTGTAGACTAGCTCAGAATAGAAATCAATGAAGGTTCATGTCCAACCAGCTACAAGGCTGAAAATCTAATGACGAAAAAAAATTATTGTAATTGAATCTGATAATTATAATCAATTACAGGTGTTGGTTTGGCAATATTCGCAACTAATGCTAATAATGTGAAAGGATTCATTGGAAAGCTATTAATTTGATAAATGGTTAAGTGGTGGGGATCTTGGTAGCTGCAGGTTGCTTAACCGCCTTCACATACCCCTACATGTGATTTTCCAATGCTCCACCCGAAGGTACTACATTGGCCAGTAAACATGTTTTTTTTACCTGAAAAATTTTTAATTTTTGCCGAATCCTTGCTGTTCCAAGCAAGGTAGGGATCTCTAACATGCGTGACAACACTCACACACAAGACCTCCATTTTACCTCTCATCCGAACGTATTTTTGTGAAAAATTCTCGCCTATCATTTTCCAAACGGATTTGAACCCAGAACCTTGGGCATAGTAGTCACATGCATACCAACTACATCACAGAGACGCCTCCCCTTCACATACCACTGAATATCAGTGAAATAGAAGGGTACCAAGCTGTATCTAACAAGAAAGCACAGTGGCTATGTTTGAAGACAAGAAACATTGAAACAAGGAAAGAATTGTTGAAAGCATATGTGTGGAGCACAGTACGGTGTGGCTATGAAATAGGAACAGACGGTAGGAAAAGCAGACAGACAAATGTATGATGATAATGGCATGGACAGGCAAATTCAATAACAAAGAGATTTTAGAAATAGTAGGGGAAGAAAGATATCTGTGAAAACAAAAAATAGGAGAGATAAAAGGATAGGACACATTGTAAGACAATTGGGAAATAGTGCGGAATATATATTACAAGCAGAGATAGGAAAAAAGGGAGGTAAAGGTAGACTTAGATCAAACTATTGTACACAGATAGTGAAAGATGTGGACTGTGGGAGTTTTAGGGACATGTGCAGGTTAGCTCAGAATAGGAAACAATGGAGGTACATAATGCCGTAACTTTCTGGACCACTTTTCTTAGTGACACGTTGGCATACTATGAACAGAAAAGGTACTTTACCTGAAACGAAATTGACGAGTAATGGATTTTTGCTTAACTGTAAAGGCCTACTTGATTCTAACAAATTGAAAGTAAACAAAAAATAAGTTTCAGACAAAGCAGGACAGAATCCCAAAATATGTAAATTTAATTCGAAAATTTTTATCCTATCATACGCCACGCTTTGATGCTCCACTAAAATATTGCTGTGATACAGATAGAGCAAATTGTAAAACTTGAAATTGTTGTCTTACCTTCCTTTCTAGCTTCCTTGCTAGCTCAACGGAAATGTTGGAATTTATAAAATGAAATCAAACACAGCAATATTAAAGCATTTATACAGTATGCGATATTTTCTTTCGTACAAAAGCATATAGAACATTTACAACATCGTTTGTTTCAATAATCAAATAATTTCTAAGAACTACTTGTTTAGTTATTTATAAAAATGTTCCTTGCCTTATTTTAAATTTACAGAACTAAATTTCTTCTCTTATGGATAGTTTACCTGGTTATGGTTCTCACGCTTGTAGGTTTGTTTTGGCCAAAAAATCCTTGATAGATAATCTATTAAAAAGGTCAGAGTGTTTCATATGTCAAAAACTTGACAATGTCAGATATGATTGACAAAAATGCCAAACGTAATTGAAAGTTAGGTTTGTGTATAGTTGTGTACACGATTTAAATTTGTAAATTTCCCAATTGTCGTCATCGGTCTCGGTGACGTAATTGGTAAACGCATGGTTCCGGCAAAACCAGGATACAGGTTCAAGTCCTGTCCAAGACCTTATATTTTCCATCTTTCAATTACTAGCTCGATTTGAAATGATCATTTAGGCTTTGCATAAAAGTCTAAATTATTATTTCATCTTATTCACTATATAATATATGCTACCACCATTATTACAGCTTTGTGATGATAAATAAAATAAATAAAAATATTTTGATTTTGCATTATTTATCAGAACTTTTTATTTTTTAGTATTCTCATCTTCTAAATATCAAATCATTATGATAATTCCTAAAGCAGTTTTCATTCTGTGTCCATACATCCCATTTATAATTAGCATAATTTTAATATTGTATTTGGTTTATACAACGTACATCAACATTATTATACTTTGTAATATAATTTTTCTTTTTAGATTTCAGATGATATTATGGGAAATATTTTTGTGGCTGAATTTACAAGTTTTTGGTTATTTGCTTATGTTGGTTGTGATGGGTTATAATGGATGGATGGTTATTTCTATCATATTGGGCAGTGGTATTGGATATTTTTGTTTTGCTCCTTGCCTTGTAAAGATCCAATTAGAAAATTCTCAAGTTATTCGTGAAACTTTTTGTACTGCAAATTGCGGAGAAACAGGTATGGTTATGTAGTATACTTCATTTATTTTATACAGCTATTAGTCATGGAAAAAAATTACAAATTATACAGGATTTTCTCATACATCTGGATTAAAGCATCCAAGGTGACAGAGGATTTCTAAAAAATTATATATGTGCTAATAGTTTGTTGATAGTGTGTGGAAATTGTCCACATTGTGTTTTATTTTTCCTAAATATCCATGCTGCGTCATTACAAGGAAATAGGTAGTACAATAACTTAACTTTTGTAACTTCTCGTATTAAAACAATGTAACGATTGAAATAAATTGTCATTTCTTGCTATTGACTTCAATTGCTGTACAGTTGCAAAAAATGTAAACAAAATTGCAGAGGTTAGTATTTAGTCTCAACTTTATAGTAGCTTGATTAACGAAATAATTCTTGCTTATTTGTTTTTAAAGCGTATTTACCTTATTAACAACTTGCTTTGTAAATGTGTATTGTATTACCTGTATGTTCCACATACATAGAATAATGATGCTAATCTGATTTAAATTGCTGTACCAAAATTAGACAAATTAACTCTTATTCATGTGTTCTTTATTTGTTATTCAATATTTTACATTTTGTGTATGAAACTCGTAGTTAACACTAAACCAAATAAAATACTCTTCTGCATAATGGTTTTAACACCAGGTATTCTAGGTTAAGACTTTATACCTCATCTGTCATCACCAGGCGTGTCTCTTCTCCCTTCAGCCTGCAATAGTATGTAACTCCCCTTACTCACAACATTTAATTTTTTTCCAATGTTCCACCCGAAGGTACTACATTGGTCAGGAAGCGAGTTTTTTTACCTGAAAAATTTTGAATTTTGCTGAACCCTTGTTGTTCCAAGCAAGGTAGGGATCTTTAACGTGTGTCACTACACTCACACACGGGACCTCCATTTTACCGCTCATCCGAACAAGGGCATATTTTTTTGTGAAAAATGCTTGCCTAACATTTTTCAAGCTGGCCGTGTCAGGATTTGAACCCGGGACCTTGGGCATAGTAGTCACACGCATACCAACTCCACCACGGAGCCACCCTTCCCCTTACTGTAGGCATTTGCACTCATAAAATTTATATTATGTTCATAATTCGAATATGGCGGGAATCTTTTGAAAGAAAGGAAAGGAAATCAGGTGGGGATTGGTTAATGTTATGATTGGGCAGAGGGGAAAAATGTAAGGAAAGAATGGTGGTTAATAGAAAATTTATGCCTTGAGTATATTTTTATTTTAAAAGTCATCCTAATTAATTCGGCTAAATCCTACAACTTCAGGTGTGGGGTGAACATTTAAAATAATATACAAGATTATGGTTTGTATATTTTTATGATAGTTTTGTATGAAGTGTCAACATAACCTCATTCAACCTCATGGATAAAGAAAATAATTTAATTAGAAATAATGCCAGTTTTGAAGCTTTTGTAGCTTTTAAAAGAGAGCAGGAAGCTCCAGGAATAGTGTCACTTCAAACTCAAAGAATGTCTTCACCTCAGGGTTCATTATCCGATTTAAGACAACCAGATGGTTTTCAAGGAAGCAACTTGGGATCATCACAACAAGCACAAGATGCTGGCCAGTACTTTAATGTTGTTAACATGTTAATCCAACAGAATGCACAAATGCTACAGTTGCAACAAGCCCACAATACTGCACCTAAATACGCAAATAACGCTGTAAAAAATTTTAATATTGATAAGTTTACTGGTGAACAAGATTTAAGCAGGGCTAGATTTTGGTTACAACAAATAGAAAGCACAGCTTTGCTGCATAATTGGCCCGATTCTTTTATTTTCCAGGCAGCTAAAAGTAATTTGGATGGTGCTGCAAAATTCTGGTTTATCGGAAGAAGTGATGAGTTAACAGATTGGCCTAGTTTTAAAAGTGCATTTCAAAAAACTTTTGTATTTACTCAGAATAAAACTGATTTATGGAGAAGTATGCAAGGACGCTTTCAGTCCGCCAGTGAAAGTGTTTCGGTTTATTTTCATTCTAAAGTAGCGCTTTGTATGAATCTCGATTTGTCATTCGATGAGACCAAAGAACAAGTTGCCATTGGTTTGTGGTCTAGGGAATTGAGCAATTTTATTATGTCCAAGAGTCACATTGATAAAGACACTTTATATCAAGATATAATTAATTATGAACGAATAGTTGATGCTAGAAAATCTAGAATCGGTGAAAGGAAAGAAAAGGCCGATAGTTTCAAAAAGTTTAGCGTTAAAAGTGAAATGTATAACCACGATTCTCGACGGGATGATATAAAATTTAACAGGGCTGTTCCAAATATGACTTTTCAGCCACAAAAGGGGATTCTGCGATGCTTTAACTGCAATAACGTAGGACATAGCATTGCTCAGTGTAGTAAACCGGTAAGGCCAAAGGGATCATGTTATCTATGTGGATCTCCGGATCACCAGAAGAGGGACTGCTCAAGGAATAACCCGGAGCCCCACGTTAGGTCAAAAACATCAACCGCCCTTCTTGTAGAACCTAATACGTCAAGTGGATATATGCTACCAATCTGCTTGAGTAAGGATAATTTTTCTATTTATGTTGATTCTATTTTAGATTCAGGTAGTGCAATATCACTAATAACTTTTGATAGTATAAAAATGTTTAATTTTCAATTTTGTGATACTCCGAATAAAATTTTTGAAGGTATAAATAAGGCTAAGTTAATAGTGTTAGGGTCAATTTATTTCAAACTTAAAATATGTGATATAGAACTAGATTTGCTTTTTTATGTAGTTCCAAATGACACTATACCTTACAAGTGTCTTTTAGGACGTGATTTTATGACACGTGAGCAAATTCAAATATCTTTTGTAGGCAATCAAGTAAAAGTTGTACCAACTTATAAATTGAATGAGAGTGATCAAGCTCCCTGTGTAGATGGTGAAATTTTACACATTAATTATGTAGGCAATAATGAAATCGATCTCAATATTAACCCTTCTCTGTGTCCAGTGGATCGCCAACGGGTTGTCGATCTTTTTGTAAATAATTATGTTCAAGCTGAAAGACCTATCGAACCCCTAACTAAGTTTGAGATGAAAATTGTGGTGGAACCTAACCACGTACCATTTTTTTTTAAACCACGTAGGTTGTCTTTTGCAGAGAAAAATGCATTGCAAGAAATGATTAGGGATATGTCCGAAAATAACATAATTAGAAAAAGTAATTCAGAATATAGTTCCCCAATCGTTTTGAAAAAAAAGAAGACAAACGGTTATAGATTGTGTATTGATTATCGATCATTAAACAAAATTACATTGCGTGATAATTTTCCAATCCCACTAATTGAAGATCAGATTGATCAACTACGAGACAAAACCTATTTTACGACGTTAGATTTAAAAAGTGGCTTTTATCATGTCAATTTGGAAGAATCGTCCATTAAGTATACGTCTTTTGTAACTCCGGACTCTCAGTATGAATTCCTAAAAATGGCCTTCTGTTTAAAAAATTCGCCGTCGGTTTTTATGCGGTATAATACATGCTATTTTTAAGAATATGTTAGAAGCTAACAAAGTTTTAATCTACATCGATGACATTCTGATTGCTACTAGCTCTGTGGAAGAAAATTTGGTTATTCTGGAAGAGGTTTTTCAGTTATTGGTTCAAAACAAACTAAATTTGCGACTAGATAAATGCTCATTTATTAACACTGAAATAACACATTTAGGTTATGTCATAAATGGTTCGCACATTAGGCCTAGTAACCAACATCTTAGGGCAGTAAAAAACTTCCCCGCGCCTCGTAGCACTAAGCAATTGCATAGTTTTATTGGCTTAACGTCCTACTTCCGGAAATTTGTGCATAATTACTCATTAATCGCTGGTCCTCTTTATGATTTATTAAAAAGAGATGTTTCTTTTCATTTTGGACCGAACCAGATCGAAAGTTTTAACACTTTAAAAGAACTGTTGGTTTCCAAAGCAGTTCTAGCTTTGTATTCTCCAAAGGCAGAAACACAGGTGCACTGTGATGCGAGTTCGTTTGGATATGGAGGAATCCTCATGCAGAAACAAAATGATTTAAAGTTTCACCCTGTTTTCTTTTATAGTCAACGTACTACGGAAGCCGAATCAAAGCAACATAGTTTTATCTTGGAATTAAATGCTATTATTAATACTTTAAATAGGTTTCGAATTTACTTAGAGGGAATTCGTTTTAAGATCGTTACTGACTGCCATAGTGTAACGGCAGCCCTGAAAAAAAGATATATTCATCCAAAAATTATGCGTTGGAGTCTTATTCTTGAGAGTTATGATTATATTTTAGAACATAAAAGTGGTACCAGTATGCGACATGTAGATGCGCTCAGTAGATGTTTTGAAAATATTATGGTTATTGAAGAAACGACATTTGAAAAAAATCTTAGCATAAAACAAGGTCAAGATCCTAAAATTTATGAAATACGACAGTCTTTGGAACAAGCTTGAACAAAAGCTGTTTGAGCTTAATAATGATTTGGTTTATAGAAAACAGAATGATTTGCTTTTGTTTTATGTCCCACAGACCATGGAAAATAATGTTATACAAACCTGCCATGACGAATTAGGACACGTAGGTGTTGATAAATGTTGTGAGGCAATTAAACAAATTTATTGGTTTCCAAATATGCGTAACAAAGTTAAAACCTACATTTCAAATTGTTTAAAATGTGTTGTTTACTCCCCGACCAATAGACAGAAAGAGGGATTACTTCATAGTATTCCAAAGGGTGATAAACCTTTTAATATCATACATTTGGACCATTGTGGACCATTAGAAAGGACTAAACAGACTCTAAACAAATTTCTTTTTGCAGTAGTAGATGGTTTCACAAAATTTATTAAATTATTTCCTTGCAAAACCACTAATGCAGCTGAGGTTATTAAACATTTAAAGCAATACTTTGCATATTATAGTAAACCGTGTAAAATTTTTACAGATCGTGGTTCAGCATTTACTTCAAAAGCATTTACAGATTATTTGGAATCTGAAAATATTTTGCATGTTCTTGTGGCAACAGGAGTACCACGGGCAAACGGTCAAGTAGAACGATTCAATCGTACGATTATTCCTATGGTCGCTAAATTAACGGACGCACCAAATAAATGGGACCAAATACTTACCAAAGTTGAATTTGCGGTCAATAACACAATTAACAGGTCTACTGGTCAAATTCCAGCCAAATTATTATTTGGAATGCAGCAAGAGGGTGCAATCAATGATGATTTGAAATACTTTCTTACTACAAAAAATTATAAACATGGAAACATTGATGAATTGCGTGAAACGGCAAGCAAAAAAATTGAAAAGTGTCAAGAATACAATAAAACCTATTATGACCTTAGACATAAAGTACCTAAAGTATACGATATTGGTGATTATGTCATGATTCCCAATATAGATGTGACTCCCGGTGTAAATAAAAAGCTTTTACCGAAGTTTAAAGGTCCATGTCATTCGGAAAATCTTACCAAATGATCGTTACGTTATTTCTGACATTGATGGTTTTCAAGTCACACAAAGACCATTCGAAGGAATCTTTGAGACAGATCACCTTCGTTTATGGGCAAAATTTGCAAACTAAAGGGGGGGGGGCGTAGAGCATTGTATCTACCCAATTTTGATTTTAAACTTACGTTGTACTCAAATTTTATGCTTCTTATGCTCCGGGTTTTATTATCACCTTATGTATTATGAATAACGCAGGGCACTTGATCACTTATGTATTTGCCTTATGATTTTGAAAAACTTATGTTTATGTGTGACTTAGGATCGGTCGATAATATATCTTAGTATGTGAATTTAGGGTTTTTAGTTAAGTGGTAGCAAGAGCGAGGACGCTCTTATTTGTCAGATTGGCCGAGCTGTAGGCATTTGCACTCATAAAATTTATATTATGTTCATAATTCGAATATCGGCAGGAATCTTTTAAAAGAAAGGAAAGGAAATCAGGTGGGGATTGGTTAATGTTATGATTGGGCAGAAGGGAAAAATGTAAGGAAAGAATGGTGGTTAATAGAAAATTTATGCCTTGAGTATATTTTTATTTTAAAAGTCATCCTAATTAATTCGGCTAAATCCTACATTACCCCCACCCCCTTTTTTGAAATAATAACGAGAATACAATACATTTAAGATTTTAAAAAACACAAATTACAAATTTAGTTTAGAGGGAGTTTTAACTCTTCAACCACTTCTTGTGTATAGAGTGTCTAATCATTTGGCAAAATTCAAAATTTCCAGGTAAAAAAAACTCGTTTCCTAGCCAATGTAGTATCTTTGGGTGGAGCATTGGAAAATCAAATGCAGTGCGGACACCAATCCAAATGGTAAACGTTTATAAGTGTACCTCCCGCAAGGTGTAACAAATGTTATAATTTTTTGGTGTTTTTTCTGTTACATTGTAGATCACGCTTCAACATTATTGCTATTTTTTGTTATTGTACCAATCAATAAGATTTCATCCTTTTCATCAGAGTGTTCTAATCACATGCGTTTGTTTTTATCAAATTTATTGGGAGCATTACTTGAATTGCTGTAGTATTTTTCATGATTTATGTCGTTAAATTTACCACATTTATGTTTATTTGCTGGGGGACTTGTAGCGTTTGTATTCCTTTCCACATTTTTTAACTTTAAATTTGGTTTGCTGTACCTTTTTTGACAGTTTTCGTTTTTTATTGTTCTACTGTATTATTATTAGTTTCATTGCCATGTCTGATATCCTCTACTTGCTTCGTAGCTAATTCACTAGCTTGCACTCTTTGTGTAGCGGTTTGAAATTACAAATCTTTTGCTAGAAGTAGTTTCCGTATACTATCATTTAAGATACCAATAACTAATTGATCTCTGGTCATGTCATTAACTAAATGTTGGTAATTACATCGCTTAGTTTGATCACGTACTTGATATATAAATTGGTCTGTATTTTCATTTGGTAGTTTATACATCTTGTGAAATTTATAGCACTCGTGATGTTTATTTAGGTTCAAAGTGTTCTGTATAACTTTGTTCTACCATAGCCAGTTTAAGTTGTTTTCCTGGCACTAACAACGTTTCTTGAAGTGTGTTATACAAATTAATTGCATCACCAGTACATTTCTTGAACGTTGCAATTTGAATGTCTTTCGTTTTTGTGACCAACTGCATTGCTATTTCGAAAAAAATTGTACTGTTGCAACCACAGATTCCATTCACTGTTCATATCCAGATCATGATTGATAATTAGAGCTTTAGACGGGCGTAAATTCGATACACTTGCAACCATTTTTGGTAGTTTTTACAGACTAACAGGTTTCGGCACCATGTAACTTGTAATTAACATTACACTAAATAATATACTCTTCTGAATAATAGTTTAATAACACGAGGTATTCTAGGTTAAGACTTAGTACCTCATCTGTCATCACGAGGTAGTGTCTCTTATCGCTTCAGCCTACAATAGTATGTAAGTCCCCTTACAATGTAAACACAAAGACTACAGTAATTATTTACCATTTATGCAGAAAGAGTAAAACGATAAGAAAGTGCATAACACCATATTTGCAACAAGAATTTGCACAAGTGCATTATTTTTATGGTGTGGTGCGAAGCAATGGTCAGGTTACTGCACTTGTGTATGGAAAAACAATGCAACAGAACCATAGTTCACAACCTGTCTATCCAAATTATCGTGTTTTTATTCATGTACATAACGACTAGGAACAATAATTATACACGCATACCTGCAGCAGAACCTTATACAAGTGTTACAATGATTAGTTGTCGAACAGGAATATAGATCACCAATATTTATAGTACTCCTTTGTTAGGCAAGTATCACTTCTACATCGTACAAAAAGTTCCAACCCTTCTCCCTACTGATTAAACAAAAAAAAATCGCTTTTGTCAATTTAGTTCATTCGGGTGTGAATCATTGGGAAATGAAATATATGGGCTCTTACATTTACACGTGTTTCTTACAACACCGCAAACCCGGTATAAGAGACACCAAAGACAGTTGGTAACGCTAATCTATAAAGTGGAGATCAGCGCGCCCATCTGTCAATGACGTCACACAATATGCAAATTATTACACGTAAAGACGAAATATGTAAAATTCATAAAAGGTAGTTTATAAAAAATTCCACACACGGGGAACTTACGTGAATATATACGCGTCCCACAGAATTGCTGCCTTCAGGGTTGCTCGTGGCCCCCTTCCAGATTAATTAAAGATGGTTTGCAGGGCGTCCTTCGGGATTGCTCCAGCTAGCGACTGCAGCGCATGGGCTGCTATCGGGCCAGGTTGCTTTCAGATTTATCTTCTTTCTATATGTAGCAGAACGATAAGGAACGGGTTTATAGGGGCGACAATCAAAGATAAGCAAAGGAAATCTACATAATAAAAAATAAAGATACGATACCAGACCCAACCACTCTTGTTGATGTTCAAAGGCAAAAAGCTACGTTTCAGTGTCTCTCGGAAACTCCCCCTTTTTCCCCCACACGCGTTGACGCGAATCTCCACGCAACGCACTTCTGACGTGACGGAAATACACGCGCCACAAGTTTTTCAAATTTATGGCGTGAAACTCCCGCACATCAAAACTAAACTAAAAATGTCTAGTGCCAATATTCGGCACGTAACAGGGCATATAAGTCGTATTTCCTATGACATCGTATTTTTAACAGCAAAAGCCCACACTTCTCAATAGAATTCCCATATTTGGTTTGGGAGAGTAATGTCAGCTTGTATTTTGCGTGAATTTTTTAGTAAAAATCAAAAGAAACTTTTCTTATTAAATTTTTTCTGATATAAGGTTTAGAATAAATGTTAGAATGAAATTTTGTTTACATTGTTTGGTAACTAAGGAAGGCAATTGTAATAAAAAAAAACATATGGAGCAAGAGCGTCAGCATTCTAATGACATTATTCGAAACAGACTGTTACAGCTTAATTGAAATGAGCTTTTATTCTATAATATGACAACTTCTCATTGGCCAATGTCACAACTACGTATTTGAAATATCAAACTCTTGACTTTTGTTTCATCCAGAAAATAAACAACATGTGTAAACTTCAATGTGAGTTTTTATAAACGCCGTGACAAGCTATAATCGAATATTTGGGAATAACCAAATTACATCGTGAAGTTGAAAACAGAATCAAGGAGTAAATGTAATTTATTATAAACATGTTTTATTTGACTTGAATAATTGCTGATAAACAAAAAGTATAATTATTGGATTCTTCTGATATGAAATTAGGAGCACAACTCTGTTCATACTTGTTTATTCTAATAATTGTTTTAGGTGTAACCTTGTAATAATTTTCCAAATCTCCCAATTCCTTCCATAATTCAAAGTCCCAAAGGTAAATTTTTGAATAAAATTTTCTAAATTGGATTTTATCGATAACGTTATACATTTTCAGAACAAGATGGTGAAACAACTCCTGCATTACAAGCATCAACTTCTTCAATAACAACACCACAAAATGAAACTCAAGCTTTCATACATCACTCAGTAGGATAACGCTTTTTTTATATAAAATGGTTACCAGATACATATCAAATATATATATATATATATATATATATATATATATATATATACATATATATGTATAGTTAGATATAATAGACTGCCATGATTGTGACATGTAATTTTTAACAATTTACGAAATACTAAAATTGTTTTTATAAAATATTGTTGTAAATATTTAGGAATATATTTTGTTATCATGTCTCGTAATTATTTTAATAATTGATAGTAAGTAGTCAATATTGTCCAGGTGAAGTTAAAGCAAAAGGTTGGTTCATTATTAGAAGAATATTTGGAAATTTGGAAGTGCAGTTCAGAATTGCTAAGGGAAATGAACATAGCCAGAAAGCCGAGAGCTAGAGTTTAACCTATACCAACTTCTTGAAAGCAAGGGAATGTTAAATTATGTACAATCGAAAAATCAAATAATCATTTTGGCAACCCTTTGCTTACTGTGATTAAATATTAACACTTCATTCTATAATATATATATATATATATATATATATATATATATATATATATATATATATATATATATTGAAGTGTACGTAATAGCTAAAAGGGTATAAACAGTATTTTGTTGTTTCAAGGTTGTGTATATGCCAAATAAAGCCAATGACCAGATCACGTAATTGAAACATTTGTGTTTGCCGTACTTTACAAATGGTAAAGTATTTAATGTATATTAGTCAGAGTAAAAGTGCCAATATGTAAAAGAATGACTTGATGACGTGAGAAAGCGCAGTATTCAAGGATTTATACTAAGTTGTACGTTGATAAGCCATAGAGTGTAAATTTGCTGGTCTAAAAGCTGGTTGCGTCTGTGTAAGTTCCACTATTCACAACACAGAGCCAGGTTTATATGTGAAACATTTCGGCATGCATTTATTAGAATCAACCTTTGGACAAACTTGTATTATCAAAATTATATGTGGAAAATATTGTATCAAAAAGTGTTTAAGTGCAACGCGGTCATATGAACCAATGATCGAACAGTATTTATGTAATTGTAAAGTGCAAAGATATGACTAATAGGTATTAGTGACACAACACTAGTTGGGACGATTTAATTGGATGTTGGGGTTGTAGAAATGTATAAAGAGTAGGCATAATTTTGAAGGTGGGATCACCTAGGTAAAATAATAATAGGGAGAACGATTTGAATTATTTTTGTAACAAGACGTGTTTTGGTCTAATTGTGCTAATTTGGATATTGAAAAAGTTAAAATAAAATATTTTGAAAAGTAAAGCCTTTGATTGAAGTGAAGAAGAATATAGATAGTCAGACAGAACAGTAGTAGTTAAAGAAGAGTGGAAAGTTATAAGAGTAGATATTGGAACGGCACTGAGACAGGCGTAAATAAGAGTGGATATTTAGGACGATTTGTATTGAGGTAAAAAGGATTTGGAGTGGATTTATTGGACCGAAGGAAAACGAATTAGAGTGATTTGGATAGTACATTGCGGTTGATAGGTATTGAGTGGAAAATATATAGCAGCACAGAATTGGAACAAGCAGGTTAAGGATTGGATATTGTTGGATTAGAAGGAGTGGGTATAAAGAACGACGGCATAATTAGAGGAAAATTAGCGTGGGGGAAGTTAAAAATTAAGGTATTCAAAATTCTAAATTCAGCCATTATTTATAGATTTGGGTGGATAACAAAATTAAATAAAGCAAAACCTGGTGTCTGGAGAGCAAAGTAGTCCTGGTGATAGTGAAACGCAGTGTGAAGACCCATCCGGTGACCAAGATCGTTAGCCAGAGTTCAGAAAGGCCTACAGCGGAGAATAAATCGGATGAGTACTGTGTTTTTGAAACCTCAAAGTCAATTTGGTAAGTGTAGTTGAATTGGCACAAGGCTACGCGGATCTGTTTATTAAATTTGGCATATACGAATATAAGGTTACATATACTAAAATTAAGGTAGTGCTGTTTGGTCGGTGTCGGGACCATCTACCTATCACAGAACCCACGGTAGGTAGGTGTAGATAACCTGAGAAAGAGAGTCGAGGCACATTTATATAGTTTTGTTTTGTAGAACGACCAGACATAGTTAAAGCACGAAATAAAAAGGTAAAATATTCACACTGTCAAGTATATAAAAAGCATTTAAATAAATAAACCACAGTTTAAAGTAAAATACTACAAAAGGGGGGGAACATTATAATATATATACCAGCAATGTTATGAATGGTAGCCAAAGATGTTAGCCCTGCGATATCGAGGTGACGTTTATTGAAAATGGCGTGGGTTGTATACTTGCCTTGCAAAACGCCACATAAGAAATACATCGGTTTAGGAACAAATCACGCTCTATTGTAATCGTTCGGCTATTTTCGTAATCAAATGTAATGTTTAACTATTTCTGAAAAAAATAACACGTGTATATTAAAAAGCGATGCTTTCGTGCAATAATAATCAATTATTGGTACTAATAGGCGATATTAGATGATTTGTAAGATTAAATTATAGGAATTTGAAAAAAAATGTGTAATCATTGATTTTGAAGGTACATATTCGTTCGTATACGCCAGCATTCGTTATCCGTGTTTGACGTTTGTCAAATTAATTTTACAAACTGTAATAAATGTTTTAAGAAAATACCATAGCACCAACTTGCAAACCATTGATAATTCAGGTTTTAGGATACGGCTAGTGTTATTTGGTATGTGTTAGAGTTTTTTTAGAGGCTTGATACCAATCTTAAAAACCAACTCGATTTTCCATCTCTCTCCTACCAACGCTAACCGACGTGTTGCTGATCTTGTCGCACAGCTCGTTCGGTTTTTGAGATCGAAAATTTTTGAGGAATCCAAGCTTTTTTAACACGTAAGCGAATACGTCGTTGCAGATTAATCGTTTCCCGGAAAACACTTATTTCTCCCTTAGTTATCGGTTTTCCGCTATAAAAACCGGTCTATGCCACGCACGCAAAAATTCTCCATCGGACCACGACCCGCCCGCGCCCACAACTTGAAACCCTTCGGACGCAAATCCCGAAAAGCGATCGATTCGCGCCTCTCAACTTTAGCACAATGACGGGCTAACGAAACTTATAGGCTTTAGAAATACAAATATTTTATACGGATTGAGTATTGCTATGTTACAATTGACCTAAAAGCTACATATTAAGCAAAAACATTACTCTTGAGCGGTTGAATCATCTTCAAGTAAGTCTCCTTCATTAATTGCTCCAAGAGGAAGGTTTTCAACGTAAGGTCTATGCTCTTCAGGGATCCACTGCATTAAGTTCATGAGGTCTCTATACTTCTCATTACTCATTATTTTTTTAATTACTCTCAATTTTGATATCGGCGCTGGCATAATAGCCATTAAAGGATACAGTTTAGGTAGGGTTGATTCTAGTTCACGACAAACAGGAGGTGTCATAATTTACTATCAGTCATTTCTACAGTTTGAAATATTAAATCAGTATAGCCTCCATTTAGAATATTGGGGTATTGTTGGTAATATTAAGTTGAATAGTAGAACTATAAATATAGCTGCGTTTTACCGTTCACCGAGTGGAAGTTGTGCAAATTTTCTAAACCTGTTGGAAAATTTGTTAGAAGAACTAGTAGAATCACGTGGTAGTGAAGATATCATTCTGATTGGGGATTATAATATTGATTGGAATAAAATAAATGATTTCTATACAATTAAGTTAAAAAATATTGTAAAGGACTGTGGATTTGTACAACTAATTTCTGAGAGTACAAGAATTACTAAGGAATCTGAAACATTAATAGATTTAGTGATAACTAATAATAATGGATTAAAAAGTACAGTATGGCACATTCCAAAAGTTACAGATCATAGTATTGTTGTTGCAGACATTAGTCACATTACACAAAAAATCCAAGTTGATGCAGAAAGCAAAATGAAGAAAATTCTTAACTATGAGGCCATAAAGAACGAGTTAATATTGGCAGATTGGAAGTATGAAATAACCAACATCGATAAACTTTATAAAACATTTTACACAAACATTAAAAATGCAATTGACCCTAATTCTATGACAAGGAGGTGTCACAAAATAGTTCAAAATTATGGTTTAATGGAGAAATACAAAGAGTAATTAATATACGAAATAAATTTTATAAAAAATTTACATTCACAAGAAGTATTGAAGATTGGAAAGCATACAAAGAATGCAGAAATAATGTGATATTTATGATCCGTAGAGCTAAGATTAAATATTATGAAAAGAAAATAGATGAAAATAAAGGTAACCCTGTAAAAATGTGGAAGACTTTAAAACTTGTATTAAAAACAGAACGTATTCAAAATAGTAAGCACATTATATTTGAGAATACACTAGAAACTAATGACAAGACTATTGCTGAAAACTTCAATACTTACTTTAGAAATAGTATAACAGAAATTATATCATCAATTGGTATTGAAAAGTTTGAGTTTCACGACCAAATACGTACAAGCCTGAAGGAATTAAATACTTTTACATTATTAAAAATACATGAACTAAAAGAATTGGTATATAAGCAAGCAAATAAAAGCAGCCCGGATGGTGTAAATAGTAGAGTTCTTAAATAACTTTTTGATATTATTGGTTATCCGCTACTAAACATAATAAATATGTCTCTTATGCATGGTATTGTGCCCAAGGACTTAAAGATATCAACAATTACACCAATTCAAAAAGTAGTATCAACAAAGAAATGCGAAGAGTACAGGCCTATAAATATGTTGGCCACAATTGAAAAGGTATTAGAAACAATAATATATAAGCAACTGAAGCAATTCTTGGATGAGACTAATATATTAACCACCTATCAGTCTGGTTTTTGAACGAAACACTCGTGTGAAACAGCGATTCAGCTAATTATAAATGACTGGAAAGAATCAATGGATAAAGGAAAGGCGGTGTGTGCAGTCTTTATAGATTACAAAAGAGCATTTGAGACTATAAGTAGAAATATTCTCATTCAAAAATTGGAAAAATATGGAGTTAAAGACAATGCGTTAGAGTGGTTTAAAGACTACCTACAAAACAGGGTGCAAGAAACCAGATGGCAACGGGAAACATCTAGTAAATCAGAAATTGAGTGGGGTGTTCCACAAGGAAGTGTTTTGGGACCATTGCTTTTTATAATTTACATAAACGATATAGTGAATGTAGTGAAAGTAACAAAGATGCATATGTTTGCTGATGACACTTTAATATATGCTGAAAGTGCAAATGTAATAAACCTGATTCAATCTGTAAATAGTGACTTAATAAGAATTAGCAAATATTTAGCTGGAAATAAGCTGAAGATAAATGCTGATAAAACAAAATGGATGTTGTTAACGAATGATAGAAGTTATCAAATGATAAAAACAGAAAATAGGAATGTACAAATAGATGGGTCTGATATTGAACTGGTAGAGAACATTAAATACCTTGGCGTAATAATCGACCGAAAATTAACTTTTAAAATGCATCTACAGATGGTTATAAATAAAGTAAGCAAAAAGGTTGGATTTCTGAGAAGAATTAGTGCAAAGCTATCAAGTTTTGCTCGAATAACTTTATATAGAGCAATAGTTTATCCACACCTAACATATTGCAGCACCATTTTATTCGTCTCAAACCAAGGTGATTTGGAAAGATTGCAAAAAATACAAAATCGTGCAATGAGATGTTTATTAAAATGTAGCAGATTTGCCAAAGTCCGTAAAATGTTAGAATGCCTTAATTTTTTAAATGTTCAGGAACAAATGAAATATAATAGTATGGTTTCTATATATAAAATTATAAATGGTTTGCTGCCTTCCTACTTGGTTAGCAACTTAATTAAAGTGTCAGATATAGATAACTACAGCACAAGACAAGCAGACAATTACTATATATACAAGAAGAATAAAACGATAACCACAAAAAATGTATTTCATTATGGCGTTAAGATATATAATACATTACCAAAATCAGTTACAAGTCAGCCTTGTCAAAGAAAATTCAAGAGTAATTTAAAAAAATATATTTTAAGTTGTAGAAATGAAAACTTATTATATTATTAACTGTATTTTAATAATTTGCTTTATAGTATAATATTTTGTTTTATACTTTAATAACCTATATTGAGTTATGCAATAAATTTACTTACTACTAGAACACGATATACGTGGAAAATGCCTAGAGATATAGGAAGATATAAAATAGATTACATTCTTGTTAGATAACAGTTTAGGAATCAAGTAAAAGACTGTAGAAGCTACCCAGAAGCAGATATAGTCACTGAGCACAACATCGTAATTATGAAGGTCGCACTTAAATTAAAAAATTTGAAAAAAAGAAACGGAAAAAGGCACTTTCACTTAGAGAAACTAAAAGATAAAGATATTCAAGAAAGATTCGATAAAAAGTTAAATGAATTGCTGAAAGATATCGGGAAAATTTCTTATACTAAGGAAGTAGAAACAGAATGGAATAACATTAAATCCAGCCTAGACATGGCGGCCAAGATATTCTGGGGTATACACAAAAAGAAAATAAGAAACCATGGATAACAAAGGATATCCTGAATTTAATAGAAGAAAGACGAAAATACAAAAATAGAACAGACGAAACAGGAAAACAGAGATACAAATCCATAAAATGGGAAATTATTCGCAAATGCAGGAAAGCTAAAGAACAATGGATTGATGAAAAGGGAAAAAAGCACAAACTAAGATGGAAGTAGGAAAGACAGATGAAGCATACAAACTAATTAGAATCAATTTAAGAGATATAAAATCGTATAGCAAAAATATAAGGGACGCGAGAGGAAACGTCATTATAGAAAATGTAAAGAAAGTGGATAGATGGCAAGAATATATAGGGAATTTATATGCAGGGGAAGAACTATCAGCATTAGAACAGGAATCAGACATTGAAAATGTTGACTTGGGATATCCTATACTTAGAGATGCGTTTGAATTAGAATTAAAGGGTCTGAAAACGGTAAGGTAAGATAAGGTGCGAGCAGAATCTCTAATAGCCGCTGGACAAGCAGTAACAGAATGTCTCTTCCCACTTGTAAGCTGTATGTATGAGACAAGCGAGATACCCAAAGATTTCAAACATAACATCATAGTAACTATACCAAAAAAGAAAGGCTCGGATAAATATGAAAATTTTCGAACAATAAGTTTGACAGCACATGTAGTATTATCTTAGCGACCTTTAGCAATAAAAGGCAATTCTAAGGATAATTTTTTATTTATTACTTTAACGTATACAATGGCATCTCCACAATGAGATGCTGTTACCATCGCGTTCTACTTAACACTACTTGAGGAAAGAGAGAGCGTTTTGTTCCCCGTTTACCCCAACCCTTATGCAGGTATGAAACTAAATTTACCTTCTTTTACAATAATAAGATGCAATGCAATAAAGTACAGTTTCTAGCTGTAACATACTGACCCCACCCAAAAACTTAAGTATTGAACGTATCAAAAAAGAAACAAGAAAAAACAATATTAATACATAATTGAGAACAAATATGCATGTTATATATAAGTAAAATACATGTTCAAGGCAAATTGTCCTTGATAGGCAAAATACAAATCTTAGCCAATGAAACCTTTACAACACCATGATTGGTTCGCACTGAAACAACGCGAACAATAGCGTCTTTACCAGGAAACACTTCAGCAATCCTTCCCATATTCCATTGAAGGGGAGGAGTTTTATCATCTTTAATCACTACCATATCACCAACCTTGATTGAATGCTGTCCTACTTGACGCCATTTTTATCGCTGCTGGAGCTCAGAAATATATTCAGTTGACCAGCGACGCCAAAAATGCTGAACCATTGTTTGCATGCGCTGATACAGATTTAAACGGTTTTCGCTAATGTGTGATAGGCTCGGATCAGGCACCGTCGTTAATTTTCGACCAATTAAAAAATGAGCAGGTGTTAAAGGATCTGGATCGTTTGGATCATCAGATAATGAGGATAGAGGTCGGGAGTTAAGCACCGCTTCTATTTGTACTAGGACAGTAGAAAAAAATTCATAAGTTAAGGAAACATTACCTAAAACTCTAACTAAATGTGATTTAGTGGACTTTACCCCAGCCTCCCAAATGCCCCCAAAATTTGGTGAACGTGCAGGAATAAAATGCCAAGTAATACCTAAAGTTGCTGATTTTTCATTTAATTGATTTTGAGTAATTTCATTTGATAAATATTCAGCCAGCTCTTGCAATTCCCTATTTGCACCCACAAAATTGGTGCCATTGTCACTATAAATGTTTGAGGGTTTGCCTCTACGACCAGAAAAGCGCCTTAGTGTAGCTATGAAAGCTTCCGTGGTTAAATCGGTCACGACCTCTAAATGAACGGCTTTGGTTGCCATGCAAACAAATAAACACACATATGCCTTGTAAAACTTATACCCTCGACCTTTGTGAGTTCGTAGTTCACATGGACCGGCATAATCTACTCCGCAATTTTCAAACGGATATGCTTGTTTTACTCTAGCCGCAGGTAAATTGCCCATTAAATATTTTATTCCCTTGGGTCTAACTCTGAAGCACTTAACACATGATCTCACAATACCTTTGGCTTGATTTTTACCATTAATCGGCCAATACTTCTCACGCATAGAAGCTAACAATGTTTGCGCCAGAATGCAGTAATGAGATGTGATAATCAAACATTATTAATTTAGTTAATACATGCTTGTTAGGCAATATTATTGGGTGCTTTTATCGTAACTATACAATGAGGAATCTAATCTTCCACCTACTCTTAGTAGCCCTTTCGCATCTATAAAAGGATTTAATGACACTAGTTTGCTCGTATTTGAGACTGACAATTTTGTTTTAATTTTGAAATTTCTTGGGCATATACTTCTTGTTGCGCCAATTTTACTAAAATAACTTCGGCTTCTAGAAGCTCTTGCACGGTAAGAGGCCCAATGTTTTTGTTTACAGCTCCTAACCTTATATTACATATGAACCTACTACAATATGCCAGTATGCGTTTAGCCTTATTAAATGTAGAAAAATTCTTAAATGACATGAATAGTTCGTTTACTAGCAAACAAGTTACACCCTTTACCTCTAGTAACTCCTGGTTATTTTGCAATAATGAAATTTGTTTTATAGGCCACTCACACTGCGGAAAAGAAAGCCAAAATGGACCAGACCACCAAATATCTTGATTTAAGATTTTTTCTGGAGCAATACCACGAGAAGCTAAATCCGCAGGATTGTCTTTTGAATTAACATATAACCAATCGTTTACGTTTGTTAATGACTGAATCTGAGTTATTCTATTTGCGACAAATGTTTTTAAGCGACTTGGTTCGCTCTTAATCCACGAAAGTACGATTTCTGAATCACACCAATAAAAACATTTATCAATCTTTAAATCTAATACTCTAATAACCTTATCAACCAATTGACTCAAAATCAGTGCACCACACAATTCTAACCTAGGGATTGTAATTACATTTAGAGGAGATACTTTAGTTTTTGCGCATAATAACCTAACTGGAGTATTTTCATTTCCATCAACTGATCTGATATACACAGCTGCAGCATAGGCATGTTGTGCTGCGTCTGAAAATCCATGCAATTCAATTTCGACACTGTTCGAAATTGTAACTTGTCTTGGTAAACGAGCTTTGTTTACATTCGAGAGATTATCCCGAAAGTTTTTCCACTTTGTATGCAATTCTGCAGGAATAGATTCATCCCAACTCAATTTATATTGCCACAATTTTTGCATTATCATTTTGCTATGATGATACATGGTGTTAGTAATCCCAGCGGATCGAAAATCTGTGCAATATCAGACAGAATACTTCTTTTTGAAATAAACTTTGCAGAACTAATTTGCTTCACTCTATATGTTAAATAATCGCCGTTTGATGACCAAAATAATCCCAAAGTTTTGTGCTTTCCGAACTGCCAATTTCTAAATATTCCTCAGAAGGATTCCTGATTTTAATATGTTCTAAAATAGAACGCTCGTTTGAATTCCACTTTCTGAGTTTAAACTTCCCTGTTCTTAGGACTTCCACTAATCCCTTTTGAATCTCTAATGCCTCTTTTACAGAATTGGTACCCATTAACAAATCATCTACGTAAAATGAATTCAAAATCACTTTGGAAACTTCTGGATTTGTCTCTTTACATTCATGCCCGATTTGTTGCAATGCACGAATTGCTAAAAAAGACCCTGATGCTGTACCGTATGTTACCGTATTTAAAGTATATATTTTTATAGGCTCTAGTACGTCCTCCCTCCAAAAAATTTGTTGTAAATACCTTTCTTTGGGTTTAATTAGAACCTGACGGTACATTTTAGCGATATCTGCAGTTAAAACCACTGAATGAATTCTAAATCTTAACAAAATTGATAACAAATCATCCTGCAAAACCGGACCTACCATTTGTAAGTCGTTTAATGATAAACCTGAACTGGTACGCAGAACCATCAAAACTACACGAATTTTTGAGGTCAAACTGCCCTCTTTTAACACAGCATGATGTGGCAAAAATAGGTGGGACCTTTATGTGAAACCATCTCACTTGTTTTTGTCATATGACCCAACGCCTCATATTCCTTCATAAATTTTACATACTCTTGCTTCAAAACTCATTTTTGAAAACTTCCTTTCTAACGATAGAAAACGTTTAAGAGCCACTGATTTAGATTCCCCTAATTCTTCAGGAGATTTTTTAAAAGGAGTAGACACTATAAACCTGCCATGAACGTCCTTTGTGAAAGTACTTACAAAATGTAGTTCACACATTTGGTCCTCCTTAGATTCAAAACTAGAAGGCATAACTGGTTCCTCCAGTTCCCAAAACTTCTTAAACTGCTCATAAAGATTCGAGCTAAAATTGCACTGCAAGGTGTTTTCACTATTATGTTTATTTTCTAATAGTTGACCTGATAATATCCAACCTAACATGGTTTTTTGCAAAATAGGCTTGTTACTGCCTAACTTAATTTGGCCCGTGGAGAGCAACGCCCAAAATATACCTGCCCCTATAAGTAATTGTACTTGATTAGGTCTATTATATTCTGGATCCGCCAATTTCAAGTTTTTTGGAATATCAAATGATGAAGTATCAAATTCAAAATTTGGCATATTTCCCGCTATTTCATCAACAATAAGACACGATATTTTACAAGAATATGCATTGGCATTAGATTCGATGGTGGCTTCAGTTTTAAATTTTATGCTAAATTTCATCGAACCTAAACCTGTAACTTGAAGATCATTTTTTATTTTATCAAGTTTTAACCGATTACACAAATCAACTGTCATGAAGTTTGACTGCGAACCACAATCTAACAATGCCCTACAGTTATGAACTTTTCCATTTCTATCGTAAATTTTTACTCTAGCTGTAGAAAACAGAGTTCTATGTACAACTGCGTTTTGTGATAACGCTTGTGTACTTAAAACAACTTCACCCACAATCGGTGTGTCGTCTTTTGTATCTACCTCTTTGCTTACAGGATTCGATTCCGTTTCAAAATGCAGCAAAGTACTATGTTTTTTACCGCACTTTTTACATCCCTGCGATCTACAATTTTTGCTAAAATGATTAGGCCTCATACAATTCATACACAATTTGAGCCTTTGCAATTCGCTTGACCTTTTGGTTGTTGGCAATTTAAAAAAATTTGAACAACTGTAAATTGGGTGATCTTTCTTTTTACAAAATGCGCATTCGCTTTGTGCACTAAGAAATGAATGACTTTGAACCTTGGATTTTCCGCCAGAGCTAGTAACCTTTGCTTCAGATACATTGCCCTGAATTTTTTCAAGCAAATCGCATTTCCTTTTTAAAAATTCCGTGAGATCTTCCAATTTTGGTACCCTATCCTTCGACTGAGTTTCTTCAAAACCCCTATAACTAGCTGGGTCTAATTTTTGAGATATTAAAAATACCAACATGGTGTTCCACCCTTGAACATTTTCATCTAGAGCTTGTAAGGCTCTCAAATGTCTTTGATAAGAGTCCAATAACTTTCTAATTTTAGTACAATTTTCCTTTTGAATTGAAGGCAAATCAAATAAACCTTTTAAATGTCTAAATATAGTTAAGCTTTTATTGAAAAAACGTTCTTGCAATAAATCCCACGCTACCGTGTAATTATTGGAACTCACTTCTAGTGCCTGAATTGTTTCTGCCGCGATTCCACGAACAGCGCTTTTCAAGTAGTATAATTTTTGAACGTCACTTAAATTTGGGTTTGAATCGATAACTGACGTAAAAATGTCATGGAATTGACTATATTCCTCATATGAACCTTCATAAATAGGAATTTGCAAAGGCGGCAATTTAATATCATTTCCTGATTTAATACTAGAATTAACTATTTTATTTTCATTAGGTGTCACTTGGCTAACCTTATCATTGAAATCAGAAACAAGTTGTTTAGAAGCTGAAAGTAATCTAAAATACGAATTTTCAAATTCTGCGCGCTCTTCATTTGCTACTTTACCTTCAACGTTGTCCTGCAAACATTCAATGCTTAATTGAACGTCATTAAACCTTTCAATTAAATCCTCAAATTTATCTACTCTTAATTGAACTTGCAAAATAATTTCACTAGTTAAATTCTTTTGACTAAAAACTCCTTGCAAATAGGAATCAAATCTTGTAATTTGAGCTTTCAGTGCTGCACGAGATCTAATTAACTTTTCTAATTCAGTAGCCATTACGTATGTAAAAAAAAATGCCCTATTACTTATCACAAAATGTATTTTTATTTATAAAATTCCAATATGAATTAACCCTAGTACTAATATTCGAAATTTCTAGGAAGTGGAATGAATGTAAGGAACTCACCTGTCGCTTTCTAAATCACTTGAAGTTAAAAGGTGTTCTTGGAATTTGTGTGTCATCAACTTAGCAATTGTAAGGAATTCTCGCAACCCCTTTAGGACCAGGTATTGAAATACTTGTCGTCTTTATTTCGAATTTGCCCATACAAATTTGTAGGATGTACCGTTACAATCTACCTGCCGCGTTTTGTTCGACTGTCCGCTTTAAAACACACAAAATTTGCCTGACGCCAATTTTTCCACGAACTGAATTATTGTAGTAATTTTGTATCATACAAGATTTGTAATTACTACACACTCTCAATTAAACACTTGACACACACGTTATGTTTGCTTATTGCAATACTTGATATCAATGTTGCTCATGTAACTTGTAGAAATGAACCACTTGCTCATCCCTTTGCACTTATACGTAATTAATTTCAAATTAATTACGCACCACAAAAATAAACCAAAAAAGGTTCATCCGGCAAGGACCATGTAGTATTATCTTAGCGACCTTTAGCAATAAAAGGCAATTCTAAGGATAATTTTTTATTTATTACTTTAACGTATACAATGGCATCTCCACAACGAGATGCTGTTACCATCGCGTTCTACTTAACACTACTTGAGGAAAGAGAGAGCGTTTTGTTCCCCGTTTACCCCAACCCTTATGCAGGTATGAAACTAAATTTACCTTCTTTTACAATAATAAGATGCAATGCAATAAAGTACAGTTTCTAGCTGTAACAGCACACGCGTCAAAAATATTAACTAGAATTGTACAAAGACGAATGGAAAAACGAGCTGAAGAAATACTAGGAGAAGATCAATTTGGGTTTAGGCGAAACAGGGGAACACGGGAGGCTGTTTTTAGCTCCGAGAGTGATAATGGAGAAAACAACAGAAAAAAGGGAAAGCGTTTAATATAGGGTTTGTAGATCTGGAAAAAGCATTGGACAATATAAAATGGTAAAAAGTGTTCGAAATACTCAAAAAGGCTGGAATGAATTATAGGGATAGACGAATAGTACATAGCTTATACAAAGAGCAAACAGCAGTAATAGAATTAGAGCAGGAACGTAGAGAAGTACACATTAAGAAAGGGATGAAACAGGAATGTGCTCTATCCCCATTAATTTTTAACTTGTACATTGAAGAGGCAATGAATACTCTCAAATACAGGAAAGCATTTGGAATTACTATGCAGGGACAAAAAATGCTTAGATTTGCAGATGATATATAGCGGTATTAGCATCTAGCAAGAAAAAGTTAGAATCTGCTGTTAATGAAATGGAAACGGTTCTAACAGAGAGATAAGTTGTGAAAATTAACAAAACTAAAGTACTAGTATGCAAAGGAGGGAAAAATAAATCAAAAACAAGAATACAAATATGTAACAAGAACTTACAAGGGGTTAAGGATTTCTGCTACCTAGGAAGCCAAATAACGGAAGATGGGAAAAGCGCAAAAGATATAAAACAAAGATATGTACAAGGTCATGCTTAAAACATATGTGTGGAGCACGCACTGTACGACTGTGAAGCCTGGACAGTGGGAGAAACAGACAAGAAAAAGGTAGAAGCCTTTAAAATGTGGTGCTACAGACGTATGTTAAAGATATCATGGACAGACAAAGTTAAGAACGATGAGGTACTAAAAATGGTAGCAAAAGAAAGAAATATGCGAAAAACGGTAAAAAATAGGAGAGATAGGATGATAAGCTTCATACAACGGCATGAGGAAATAGTGCGGAATATATTAGAAGCAAAGATAGGAAAAAAGAGAAGTAGAGGTGGACCTAGGTTAGACTACTGCACACAGATAGTGAAAGATGTAGGCTGCATGAATTTCAGGGAAATTTGTAGGCTAGCTCGGAATAGAAGTCAATGGAGGTATGCATCCAACCAGTCCCAAGAAGGAGAAATTGATGACGACAAAAGTAACTGAACTAAACATGATGAATTTTATTAGCAACTATAAGTATTGGTTAGGCAATATTCTCGAATAATGTTAATTGTGTGAAAGGATTTACTGGTGGATTCTAATCTAATCACGAGTATTTTTTCGTTCTTTTGTAAGTAGTATTCTACATGGTGTCCTATTTTTCCTACACCCAAATTTCCTTCCTCTGATCCTGTATGAATTACCCTAATGTCTCCGTGTCAAAAATCCCCCACCTCTAGCCACTGAACTTTTCTGATTCCTACTATGTCTAATGCTAACCTATCCATTTCACGTTTCAAATTCTATTACTTACCTACTTGCTTTATACTTATGATATTTTACGCTCCGGCTCGCAAAATGGTTCCGATTTTTCTTTTAAACTTTTTGATCAAATCCTCCAAAGTAGTACCCTCTCAGAGATCAAATGAGGGATTACTTTAACTACGGAATCTTTTATACCATGAAGCAAATCAAATGTCATGTATTTTATTGCTTAAAATAATTGCAAATATATTATAGACTGATTTTAAAGAAAATTGTCACCACTTTGCCTTTTAGAGTTACTGATTTTTTTATTAAACACCGTTATTGTACTAAAAATACCTTGGAAAATTACTAAAAAATTTTTCCGCAAAATAAGTAAACACGAAATGTTTATCTAAATTCTTTTGTTAAATTAGCATAGTATATTTAACAATGTTTCAAATTCTCATAAGAATTGCATTAAAAGTAGGTAGCAGACAGAAATGGTATTCGATGAAAGTATGGGTTCCTTCAAAAGTCTCGGAAACGGCAAAAAAATTGAGATTTGACACCCACCACGTCAGATTTTGATGGAACTTTGATTTTTTTCTTTCCATATATATATACATATATATATACATATAGCTGTGATAAGGGGTTGTTTAGGGGTGTATTGAGTAGTAAGGGTCGCGTAGTAACTGTAAATAGCAACGGGAATCAGAAAACTGCATTTATTTAGCAGGAAAATAAATAATTCGCACATTATGTAAATAGCAAGTGTTTAACACCCTGTATATGTACCGTAATTAACTTTAAATCAATGCCAGTAAGCATATCATTCAATAATAGAACGCGTATTCAGCAGAGAAATAATCATACATGTAATTAAATTACGTTGAGAAGTGTTCAACAAGTTTATAAAGATAAGATAAGATAAAACCTGGTAAATCTTCATGCAATTACGCTTGTAATGAAGAAGGAACAATAAGCGCTTCTATAAGAAAACGCATTTTCAAAGATGAGTTTAAATAAATACACAAACGAAAACAGCACTCGTGTTACATCATTTATTTTTGTACAATTCTCCAAAAGCTTTATCTACACAAAACAACAGACATAAGCTAAAAGTCCAGCAACGATAACAAATAACGAGGCGATCAAAGATCGTAAAACAAAAGTAAATAACAGCATGACACGGAACTCCAAAATAGTTTCATCAGAAATCAGTTTGAAAAAATACTAGGAATGTCCAAGACAAATATGGTTGGTCGCAACAATTTGCAAGGCTGCTTGGAAAATCAATCCAAATGTAGAGGGAAAAAGCTATATAACGCCCAGAGGTGATAAGAAACAGTAAGTCTCAAATTGAAGCACGTCGAATCCACAATACTCTGAATCAAATTTTACGCGTCAGATAAATAAATTGTATATAATAGTGAAATATAGTGCTGTGTAAGAATTGCATTAAGAATACATGAAAAACTTTTGCCGTTTTTGCAGAAAACGTGAGTAGAAATTGGATAATTAATTTAAATTAAATGCTTATAATGATATAGGGCTCCCAATTCTGGTCCACTTCTAATCCGCTTCCAATTCTAATACACTTATAATCTAATTCTAATTCACGATGATAAGTAGAATAATTCAAAAATTCATAATACTAAGAAACCTACGAATCCCAAGTGGTATTTAAGTGAAGAGCTCCAAGGTAAATACAGAGAAATATAGAATAAAGCACGAGGTGAATTTTGGAAACAAGGGGTGACCATACTGGATTATTGGTTCAAACATAAGGAGTACAAAGCAGAGCATTGGTTTTCGATTAAAGATAATAAGGGGGTGTTGATCCACAACACAAAACAACTCATCAGGAGATCACAGGTCAGGGCTACCTAGTTTTAAGGAAGCTTTTCAAATTTAAATTTTAACACTGAATATATTAATTTTCTCACTAGTTTGTAAGGAGTCAACAAGAACATTAAATACGTTGAAACTTACGTAATATTCATAAAAAGGTCTTGAACGTTCTAGGTTTTAAATTAAATTAAAAAGATATAAATTTTAGGATAAATAATCCATATAATATTACTTTATTGAAGGGTGTATTTAAAGGATTACAAACTTTGTGAAGTGTAAATATTATTTCCTTTCATTATATGAATATTGATTGACTTCGTTTTATTAATTCACACAGGTAAGAGAAAGGGGTAAATGAAAATTGATCATCGTAACGTTGTGCACTTGTGTAAATTCAAAAGGGCTAGCCGTGGCATAATAAAAGTAGAAGATTTGAGAAGAACACAGAGCGGTGGCGTTCAGCTGGACGTTTATTACATCGGTGTGTGGCGTAATCATATCAATATATATATATATATATATATATATATATATATATATATATATATATATTGTAGTGGTTTTAAAGGGTTAAATTTAGCTATGAACAAGGCAATTTCAAACACACTGTATAGAGGAAACAACCATAATTTACGTGCGAAATTTATTTCATTTAGTTAATTTAAAGTAACAAGTATTAACAAAATTGTACAAGTAGGGATTAAAATTTGATAGGTTCGTAAAGAAAATAAATTGTATAAGCCAATGGAAATTATTAATTAATTTAATTGAGTTTAATTGAAAGGGTTATAACGTCTAAATACGCATAAGAGCATGAAAAATCGATAATACCAAGGCGAAACGCTTTACTAACAAACAAACACGTCGAATATATGAAATATCTTGAAACGCATACTCCTAGAAATGTTATTTTAAAACGTTGGTTAATTGAACACCTGCATGTTTTGGAAATGTCATGTTCCCCTTATTTGTGTAGATAAAAGACAAAATTCGAGGTATAGTGTGCAAACGGTCGGACGGTTCGCAACCAAAAGTTTCCTTAAAGCGCAGAAGGGATGGACAATCAAATGATATGCTTCGGAGTGGGACAGGCATCATAGCAGTTCACTTCGAAACGCACGTATTCAGTCCACGTGGGTTAGATAGCACGCAGACAGTAATATCGATTTTCTACCATTCAAGCGAGGGTAGAAGGAAACATCTAATATGCATAAGAGAAGAATAGAGTTAATATAGGCGGGGTTTTTAAGACGTCACTGAATATATCATTGGTCTAAATAGTTAGTTGTACAACAGACGAACACGGGAAAATTGAATGCGGGGTTTTCGGAAAATATCGTATCAACGAGCTAAATTTCGAAGATTTTGAAAACGGTAATACCAAAATTTGAAGAAGTATTATTTTAAATGAAGTATTTCGCGTGAAGAGTAGCTGAGATGTGGCATTTTGAATTGTATAAATACTCTAAGAAAATTAATAGGACTCTCTTTGTATTTTCATCGCTTTAGACTACGTACAGAAATCTACCACGAGCTTGTAAGTATTTAAAATTTTTAAATTAAATAGTACAATGTTGGCCTCATAGTTTGAAACGCGGATAGTGTCGGGTTTAATTTTAACTGAGGTGCAACAGATATTTTAACAAGCTCGTGAAGTAAAGTAAAGTAACGTAAATTAAATTCTGCAATAATAAAAAAGTGTAATATACTTGGATTTGGATGGACCTTGAATGAATAGGATGCAGCACAACTTAGATGGTGTTCATCTATAAATAGCTGGAGGCGGCAAGCAGAGCAGAACCACGAGACCGAGGGTGCAGGAACTTAACTTCATCGTCAACGGAGTAGGGATCTTCAAGAAATTCCAGGTAACGCATTAGAATTTGCTGTTTTTTATAAACTATGAAAATTATTGTGATGTGTGAGAGTGAACTTTGATGGTATTTTGCATTATTCTGCGTATTGAAAATAATACGTATAACTAACTTTGATGATGGTATTTGAATATAAATCTAAAGGTGTATATAAAGCTTATTAACGTTCCTCATGAATTTAAATTTTTATTGTTAAGAGTACATGGGTTTTTTGTGTTTGTAGTAAGAGTATGCAAAGTAAAAAGCATACATTAATAAAATAAACTGGGTTATCATGAGTGTACTCCAGAGTGTACTAATTAGAAATAATTTTAAATAAAAAAAAGAAAAATAAGGTATTATTCAGGGCCCATTTACTCCTGTTACATTCAATGTGTTTGATATTTCAATTTAAAATCCTGGACTTTACAAAGATAGAATTATTGAGGTGTAACTTGAGCACCGAAATGTAAATAATCTTGAATTATTATTTGTAAATAATGGTAGGTAAATATTGTATGATTGTTGTATTATTTTGTGGCTTTATTGCGAGTGTGCGTGAACGATAAAGAGTATGATAGTAAATCTAGGTATCCAAGAGGAGGCCCAACTGAGCTAGCCAGGGAGCTGTTGAAGAAATCAATTAAAGTGACGGAGCAGGAATCTGGGTAAGAATTATTTTTTTTGAAAATTCTCCTTTTTGTGAAATTTATGACGATTTTTGGTAAATTAATAAATTCTCGAATGTTTTTTTTACTCTGGTGAGGCTTTATAGAGGTTACACGGCAATTTATGACGCCCAATACGTGGGGCACGATTCTTACACGGTACACAGCAATATATATATATATATATATATATATATATATATATATATTGGGTGCCCACAATCTATCTCCGTATATGGGTAACTTTTTTATTATAGAAGATACAATGTTGGTTAAATTAGCAAAGTTGAAGAGAAATTTACGAGTAGTATGATGCTTTTTTGAAAACTCACCTAGATGCTCAACTTTTTTAGATATTTGAAAAAAACTAAAATTTGCCATTTTCTTCAAACGCTAATAACTTTTTAACGGTTTAACCTATAGAGAAAATAAAAACTGTTTGTAAGGTAACTTTTTACGTAGAATTTAATAGCGTATATGACAATTTTAATTGGAAATGGGTTTTCAAGCTACAAACATAACCTCACTTTTTTTAAATGGAAACCATAGTTCAATATAACCCAATATAACCTCTCCAAGAGTTTTCGTGCCCAGTCTGAATATTTAGAGTCGAGTTTGGAAGTCGATATCAAACCAAAAAACTATCCAAATCGTTATTCAAAATCCCATAAGTTAATCCAATTTAAGATTCAATTTGTATATCAGTAGATAAAAGGTTTCCCTCTCCGTAATTAACAAGACAGTAATAGAGCATTTACCATGTAAGTAATTACC
Organism: Platerodrilus igneus; assembly: GCA_036346225.1. Classification (NCBI taxonomy): domain Eukaryota; kingdom Metazoa; phylum Arthropoda; class Insecta; order Coleoptera; family Lycidae; genus Platerodrilus; species Platerodrilus igneus. The sequence goes on along the minus strand of JARFIW010001436.1, from coordinate 2,697,922 downwards.
AAAGTAATTTAACAGGAGGTGATTAACCAGAGAATTCACTAGAGCCCTGTTTTATTTATGTTAGAAATTTTATTTTTACTAAGTTGTTTTTACTTACGTCTATAATAGATCGGCCCACACTTGCACAATTTTTACACTTTTCAAAATGATTTTCATTTACTTTCGTATGACCGGTTACGTAAATAATTTAGCACTTCTGAGTATCGTCGTAGCCCAGTTTAAAATGTATACTAAACTCGTCGCTCAATTGTTATCATATTTATAGGCCGCACCTCTTGTTTTCTATTCGTTTATTCACGTGTTAGGGCGACACCTTTTGTGTTTATCTTTTGTGTACTCCGGGAATTTTACCAATTGCATAGTTCAAATATTTGGAGGAATGCTTAATTTTTCACGTATTCATTTACATACCATGATATTTAATTGAGAAATCCCACGAATTTTCGTTTATTAAGTCACGTATTCATTGTTGATTGCTTATTCTAATCTAAACCGAAATAAATTTGGTGTTTGTTTATTTCCTAGTAAAATTGGATTTTTGAACAAATGTAATACTTTGTCACGTACGATTTATTCAAATAATGCATAATTTTAGCCTGCGTATACGATGATATATTTAACGCACTTGTTAAATATTTATCAAGCCAATTCATATAGGTTTTTCGTTGATTTAATTTTGATGCATTTTGTTACGTTTTTAAATCTTATCTTAACTTGTAACTACTCCTGAATATTTCTATATTCTTATGCGTTTAATCTCATGTACTTTTATATACAGTGTGCTCTCAACTAACAATATGTATCGTGACCTATTTACTCTTATAGTACCTGTAATTATGTGCTTTTGTTAACTGGAAGTTTCTTTTATTTATTCTACGACCCCTGTGACTTAACCTACCCCTAAACTACCCTATAATTATAGCATTAAATATATATATATATATATATATATATATATATATATATATATTGGATATATGAACAGGTCCACTTGAGATATTACTGTGGCACTAACAGTATTACTAACGATGTTACTAATATTATTGTAAACTTTTATAACATTATTGCATATGTCACATAATTATATTTGAATATATTAAATAAACATATAAATAAATAAAATACTTTAACAAAGATATAAATATTTTGAAAAAGCAAACATGCCAAAAGTATGATGGCAATTGCATAAAGAGCTTTGATTTTATATTAAATAGGTAATTTCTGTATGTACCTGTACCATTTTAACGTATGCATTTTTTGTAGTTTTCTAATAAAACTGTTTGTAAATACCTATACGTATCAAATTCATGTTTTTTGAAAACTATACCTACATACATCAAAGTCATAGGATAAACTACGCACAAGGAAAAAAATAATAAAAACTTAATTAATGAGCAAGTTTTTTCCGAGACAGCTTTTTCTCTCTTGATGCTAAATATTCTTTACGACTAAGACTTGAACGTAGTGCTAAAATAAGGTTTATCTTTTGGACAATTTCCTCTGCTGTATTATGATCAGTTTCAAAATCATAGTGCTTAAAGCTAGACGAAGTTTGGAGTGTCGGTGTATAACTTGTACCTAACGAAATACCGGAAATTAATGATTAAATTTTTTTATTTTATACCTGTACTATGCGGGGTGCTACCAAATGTTGAACTATAAACAACTCTAAAAGATGTTCCACTACTTTTTGTATCTGTTATTTCACACCATGCAACTGAATCAATATGATGGCTAACGGGTTTTTGACGTACAAAAATGAATTTGGAATTTTTTTGTTGTAATGGATCGATTTCTATTTTTTCACCACTGATTCCCAAATGTATTTCTGCTTTTGCTCTTACTTTGTTAACGATATAAACTCTATACGATTGATACAGTGGTGCTTCCATGGCTGTTGTGTGAACCTTCATCAATTGCATATTTGCCGTTATTTGTTTAGCATCATCTATTAGAGGTGTGCTACTTGTTGATGTATTACCACCATCGTCAGTAGTATCGGTATTTAAAAAAGTATGTGAAGATTCAAAACTAACATTTTTCTTAATATGTTTATGTTCGACTAACCCTAAACATGTAAAACCAAATTTTGCAACACATTCCTTCGAGTCTAAACTTGGGAAATCATGGTCAACTTCGCCATCTTCCTCTGTTATGTATAAACCATAATTGTCAACAGGTTTTAACGGAAAGTCTCCATGTATTGTGCTGTGTAATACAAAATACAGCTTGTATAAATGATTATACACACAAAACTTACCTACATTTTAAGAGTATAAATCCAATAAGTTCCTCTATCTTAGCAGTTGCTATACAACTAACAATCATAGGATAATTTCTGTGCTCTTCTGGTAACATAGTAAGGAATATTTTATATTTACGTGTTAGTATACCGACCTGGGCACTACCGTCAAACTTGGCATACTCAACATAAGGATTTTGTGGTAAATTTGTACATTTTTCTAGTTGCTCAGATAACAAAGACTTCCTTGTAGGTATATTTTTAGATATTAAATCTTTCTTAATAAATAAATTATTTATATCATCGGCAGATAACAATGTATTAACAGGTTCCCACTTGATATTCTTAACTTTAGCAGCTCTTTTCTTTGCTTGATCTAACTTCTCCAACCGCACAGCAGTGTTTGAACGTTGTCGATGATTTTCAAAATCCATATCCAACTGTATATCATAAGGTTCCCGAATTATATCGTCATCATCCTCTTCACTGTCATCGGCATCCCTATAACAATCAAGTTTGTCTGCTAAGCTTTTTGGTATGTCTTCGCCAGCCATCACTAGTTCACTCATTCCTAAAGATGTGAAATTGTAAAGTTAAAAAGAACAGTTTTACAAACCTGTATCATCAGTTGATATAAAAGAATGGCGTATATGTGATAGTAACCAAAGTTTATTATCATATAGAGCCATTCTAGCAGGATGTAATGTAGGGTTCACTCCACCAATATATCACTAACGAAATTTGTAGGTTATGATTTTAAAAACAAAGTAGAATAGTACTTGTTCCAACGCAACGGGTAGATATGGTTGATTCTTGGAACAGTTACACACATTCGTGGTGTAATAAGTGCACAGTTCCAAATAATAGGCGATTTTCGCGACATAAACTAACATACTTAATTATGTGTGTATGTGTTAAACTTGCGTTTTGGCGATGAAATTTACTGGAGGGGAAATTGTACGGCACCATTCTATCAGATAAACGAACATACCCTGATCTGTACCAGGTTATGCTTGTGTATGTTAAGCACTCGACTTTTACCGGGTAATTAATCAAAGCGAGGTTAGGAAACTACAATACGTTTTCGCGGTGCCGTACAAAGTAAATATTTTTTAAATAGTGGGGGGATACTTCAACATACCATACTCGAACAATTCAAGTATGTCACGAAAAATCGCCTAATGTCGGATTGAATACTCTAAATAAATACTTTTTTCAACGAACTTCGTTTATGAAATCGATTTGTCGTCCGTCTGTGTGTCCGTCCGTCTGTCCGTCCGAGGCCTTTCTAATGGTCGGACATCAATGTGTGATACATCAATCGATTCAGCTCGGTGTCCTGAGCTTAAGTTTTGATGTCAGTTGAAATCGGGCCACGGGGACGCCGTGCTCCCGCGATATTCCGTCGGGAAAATTAAAATTTCAAATAGGTCCAAAATTAATGTGCGATACATATTTGGACTCCCCTAACATAGCTGAGTCGAAATATGGTACTCCCCACAAAATCTGACCACGGATACCCGACCCCCCCGGAGAATTAATTTTTATCAAAAATTTCAAATAGGTCCAAAATTAATGTGCGATACATATTTAGAATCCTCTGAAAAAACTGAATCGAAATATGATGCCCCCTTATTTACACACACACACACAAACACACATACATACATACATACATACACACACACATATATAGCTTTTAAAATATTTATTCAATAAAATAAAATATATTAAAATGTCTCTTTTGTTGTTTATAAATTTTTGTATTTTATCTGAATACTTATAATTATTACAACATAATAATTTTAATTTCTTTAAATTGTTTTAAAGTAAGTCTACATTTGGAAGTTCGTTGCGACAATGCCTTGCATTTTCAACTTGTTTTTTGTTTAATACGATAATGATTTATTTTCATACGTGGACACGATTTTTGTGGTTTAAATAATAATAGTACAATGAATTTATTTTTAAAGAGGAAAAACTACATTTTTTTAATCTATTAAACACGCAAAAAAAGCATAAACAGTTTACTAAACTACTGTAGCGGACTACTACTAGCGCGTTTCACTAATTTAAAACAAGTAGTAATAAAAGTTTTTATTACTTACGATTCACAAGCCTAAATAACAGTATATGCCTTATTTATAGATGTTTTTAGTCAAATTACAATGTAGCACTATCACACTATTGCTATTTACAAGCACTAATATCTTTTTAAAATAAATTGATAACCTTAGGTCTATTAACAACACTAACACTGCTATTTATTTATTACACTTTTGTCTATTTATGTATTCTACAAGCTATCTGTACAATAGACACGTTCACATAATAAAAATTTATTTTTACTAAAATACTTTCAGAACGTAATGAACCACTAACTATATAAGAGATGATTTATTTATGACATTCTGATATAGACCAACATTAATCACCGCTCTAATATATACCCTATATCTAAATAGATGACTCATACTCTGGTATGTGCTTGATCATTCTCGGTTCCTGGAGAATATACATTGCTTACGGTGCTTGTGTGTTTGACGGGTTGCTTAATAGTAGCTTGTAACACTGCCCCCTCTTTAAAACCGTTACGTCTCGTAACGGTAAATACATTTCAACGCCAATTCGATGACTGATGACGGTATCGGCAGCTATCTCCTCTGGTGCATCTACCACGTTGTTCGAAATAACAGTCAACACTCTTTTCTTGGTCTTGGTAGACAACCGGTTGATAACAACAAACAAGGACCTGGACGTTGATTCTCTGGAAAATCACTTCTAGCATATTTCGGACTATTCTCCAATCTAAACGATCCAGTACACAGCCTAGCTTGGGCACCGCTAGTCTCGTTACTCCATTTTCCATCATCTGAGCTTTAAGATTCAGCAAAGCCTCCAATAGATGTCCATAACTAGGTCTCTGCCATGAAAATTTTTGGGTGACCAGATAGTAAACAACGATTTTTATCCTGAAGAACCGAAGCTTTTCCTATAGTTGACTGCTGTTGTACTAATTCATCCATACATCCAAAAGTTTTTCTTGAAAACAACAGCTATTCCTCTAGACATTTCCAGATCTTGAGCTCAGCAATGTGCAAGGGAATACTTTTCCGGTGCTCTAAACAGATCTTGCTGTTTTTCAACAACAACGCCAAATCTCGCCTTAGCGGAACCATCATACGCCGCCAAAAAACTCTCAAAATCTACATTTGGTTCATGATTAATAACTCGCCGAACACCATTCTCATTATTCGAGTCTTCCTGGTTATTACCAGCATAGGATTTTAAATGGTCAAAGTGTACCACCTTCGGTTTACCACGGGGAAATCTTCTGATCCAGTACACTACATCATTAATTCTTTTTAACACTTTGTACGGGCCTTCCCATTGTCTTTGTAATTTTGGCGACAATCAACGCTTTCTTTGTGGATTGTAAAACCACACTAAATCTCCAGGTTGGTAACCACCCTCTTGCGCTCTCGTGTCATATTGTGACTTTATTCGATCGCTTGCTTCCTGGATATTCTTTCAGACGTTTTCGGAAATGCTATTTGATCTTTCACGGAGCTTACTAACGCAATCTTTACTTGCGATTTCTTCTCCAGGTTTAAATCCAAACTGAAGAACACATGGTAGCCGCAATTCACGTCCTAACATCACAAAAGGGGGAGAGTATCCTGTGCTGTCATGTACCGACGATCGGTACGTCAGTAGGAACAAATGTAAATATTGGTCCCAGTCTCGTTGATGTTTAGAGACAACTTTGGCTAGGTACTTTCCTAACGTCTTGTTCATTCTTTCAACAATTCCATCCGATTGGGATAAAGTGGCGTGGTTCTAGCCTTCCTGATTCCAAGATGCTTGTAGACGTTTTAAAACAACGCTGATTCGAAGTTCCGACCTTGATTGACGTGTAATTCCAACGGAACTCCAAAGCAACAAAACAACTCTCTCACTAGTACATCTGCAACCGTCTCGGCTTCTTGGTTAGGTATAGCATACGCCTCCGACCATTTGGTAAAATAATCCATTGCAACCAAATGTATTTATTTCCTTTCTCTGATTCAGAAAACTGACCAGCTATATATCAATGGCCATCCTCTCAAAGATTCCCCACGTTGTACTGCCTCATTGGGGCTTTTCGTTTTGTAACCGGGCCATTTCCAGAGGCACACAACTCACATTTCCGGCACCACTCCTTCACATCTTCTTTACAGTTCACCCAATAGAATCTATCCCTCACTCTTTTGAGCGTTCTTTTCACGCCAAAGTGCCCTCCGGATATGCCATCGTGCAACTGCTACAACACTTTCGGCACTCTGATTCTCGGCACTATCACTTGACGTCTCTCAGTGCCATATTCACATTCCAGGCGTCGTTTCAAGAATCCATTTTCAATCACCAATGAGTCCCACTGTGCCCAGTATGCCTTTAGGCTCCTGCCTGAAATTCTAATTTCATCCCAAGCTGGTCGTTGTCCTCTACTTTTCCATTCAATAATACGTCCCAATTCGGCGTCATTCTCCTGGTCTTCTCGTGTTCTTTGGGGTTGCCAAGTATCATCGGTTACCGTCATTCTGTGAATGACTCTTATTTTCTCTTCCATCTGGAGCAATAATTACAGTCTGTCGGACAAGGTCTCTTTAACAGCGCGTCTGCATTCCGATGGCTAGTTCTTACACGATGTTCTGTGTTAAAGTTGTATTCCTGCAGCTGTACTATCCACCTTGCAACTTGCCCTTCAGGATTTCGAAATAGCATGGTCTGTTCTTAAAAGGAATTTACGACCGTATAAGTAGTTATAAAAGTGCTTTACGGTTTTGACGACGGCCAACAGCGCCCTTCTTGTTACACAATAGTTCCTTTCTGACCGCGACAAGACCTTGCTGAAATACCCAATAGCTTTTTCTTGTTCGTACTGCACTTGAGAAAGAACGTCTCCTATAGATGTGTTACTGGCATTGGTATCCAACACAAATTTACCCTCCATCCGTGGATAACTCAGAATTGGTGCTGTAACTAGTAGCCGTTTCAGTTGTTCAAATGCGCTATGGCATTCGTAATTCCAATCATATTCTTGTCCATTTTCGGTTAATTTCGTCAACGGTTTGGCAATGTTCGTAAACCCAAGTATAAAACGTCGGTAATATGTGCATAATCCTAGAAAACTGCGTAGTTGGTGTATATCTGCTAGTGTAGGCCACTCTTGTACCGTTTTTATCTTGTCGGAATCAGCTCTTATTCCAGTCTCCGAAACGACATGTCCTAGGTATTTCACCTCTTTTCCAAATAGGTGACATTTCTTGGGGCTCAAGGAATATCTCCTCTAGGTTCCTAAAGTGTCCATCAAAAGACCCGCCTAACACTATCACGTTGTCTAGGTACACCAGACATGTCTTCCAGGACAGTCCACGCAGTACCGACTCCATCAAACGTTCAAAAGTAGCAGGGGCATTGCATAGTCTGAAGGGCATGATCTTGAACTGCCATAATCCAGTTACAATTGTAAACGCAGTTTTTTCTTTATCGTTTGGCTCCAAGCCTACTTGCCAGTATCTGCTTTTCAAGTCCAAGGTCGAAAATCATTTAGACCCGGATAGAGTATCCAAGGTGTCATCAATTCTGGGCAAAGGATAGCTGTCTTTCTTTGCCACATTGTTAAGCCGCCGGTAGTCTACACAAAACCTTGTCGACCCGTTCTTTTTCTTGACAAGCACTACCGGGGATGCCCATGGACCATTCGAAATCTCAATCCACTCCCTGTTCTTCCATATCGGTGATAATTTGCTCGACCTCCTCACGTTTTGCCAAAGGAAGCCGCCTAGGATGCTGTCTTATCGGTTGCGCATCTCCAGTATTTATCATGTGTTGCACGACATTCGTCCTTCCTTTCTTACTATCATCCTGTGCAAACACACCTCGATATCGTCCGACCAGCAATTTCTGTGAGCAACCATTGGCTGGTTTATCTTTTGTGTAGTCCACACAACGTTTAATATGGCATACTGGAATGCAACTTCCCACAATCATGTCTTTCTTCAGGGTCACTGTACGCGGATTAATGCTTAGTACCCTTACTAGTATCATATTTCGAAACTTTACCAGCGTTCTTTCAATCAGTACTCCTTCCTGACCCATTCCCGATTCAGTTGCTTCTATCATGCATACTTGTCCTTCCCGGAGTGTACCATCCGGGCGTCCCATTACTATTATTTCCACCTTTTCGAGTATTTTCATATCACAAATCATTCGAACTTGCATCGTCTGGTTATTCGTCCCATGAAATGAAATCTCATCATCATCTATCCGTAGCACATTTTCTTACATGTTCGCATGAAACTCATATTCTCTCATGAGATCCATTTCCAAGATCACTTCTTCTGTAATTTCAGCTACCAATACCCTATGATTAATTAGTTTGTCTTCAATTCCCAACGTTACGGCAGGCTCTCCGTGAGTAGAAATTTTCTCACCACTTGCCGTTCGAAGACATACCGATACAGGTAGCACTTTTCCACGACCAACCAAATTTGGTCTCACAATTGTCCTTGTGGCTCCTGTATCCACGAGTAATCGGACAACCCTACCATTAATTCTATCATGGATATAAACGCTGTCCAGACTCCCTATCGACGATGCAGAACGTATGATAATCTTCGGGGCACTACGTTGTGCTGTCGACGTTTGCCCCCTTACATTGACCTACTTTAGCTCAACCGGTTGTTTCTTTGGTTGAGTACAGCGTCTTTATATGACCTACTTCACCGCAGCTCCAGCATCGCAGACGCCATCTCCGCGGTCGTCGTCTTTCTAGCCTTTTGCTTCTCAAACACACGGTTGACTATTTCTTCTATGCTGTTCTGCGCTTGACCATGTGTTACGTGCCAAGGGTCACTTAAACATTGTTAGTAGTTTAGTTTTAATACACGGAACTTTCGCGGCCTGATTTCAAATACGCGGTGCGCGGGAATTTTAAATAGACTAGGCGGTACTTCCGTACATCATAGTAGTGAGCTTGCGCAGTGTGCGTATCCCTAGAGGGTTGGACCAATACTAGACAAAGAGTGGGGACGAGTTTTGGTGACGCTCTGAATCGTGGCTGTTTGTCTAAAACTATGAAGTGAAGTAGTCGTGCCGGTATCGAATCTTATCTGATTATGTAGATTCCCTTGCTTTGCTTATCTTTGTGTGTCTTTCCTAATAAACCTCTTCCTTATCGTTCCACTACATTTAGGAAACCGATATGACCCTGGAGCAGCCCACGACCAGAGATGACCCGGATGTCCATGCTCAGCTAACACCACCGGAGCCCGGAGCAATACCATCTTTATCGACCCGGAAGGATGATAGGCGTACCTGGGGAAAGCCGGATATCTATGTGAGTAATTTGTTTGTTAAAATTATTCGCTTTTATCTTATATGTATGTAAATTTTCCGAAGTATTGTGCAATGGGTGACGTCATGGTGGTTTGCAACGCGGAACCTGTCATAAGGTTCGCGCTTCCGGCCGCCAGGGCGTTGCATTGCTTTTTATCCATTGCGCTTGCGCGATGTATTTTATGAATTTTGGTAACTGTATTACCGACTTTTAAGATCTATCACCATATAAATGTATCACCATCTAAAGTGTAATACTTTGTAATCTGTTTTATCGACCATATAAACTATCACCAAGAGGAGTGTAATACATGTTCCTTTAAGGTAGACCGAAATTTGTGTCTCATCCTGTGTGATGTCTGCTTAGATGCTTCAAATTCAAGCACATGGGCCAGTTGCTTCATCTAACATTTAACGCCATCCACAAATGTTTAACCATCTGCGTGGTTGATAGTGGACATCCATAGACGCATCCGGTTTTCGGATGGCAAATGTACGTTCAACGGCCTATTACATTCTAACTCAGTATAAACCCTTCAGCACTGTGTATTTTATCACGTCATCAAGTCATTATAATTTACCTCTTGGCACTTACATTTCAACTAACATTTTAAATACTTTAGCATATGTAAAGTACGGCAAACATACATTTTTAAATTACGGGATCTGATATATGGATCATTTTATTTGGCATACACTACCTTCTACTAAACAACCCTTAGAACCATTGTAGCTCCTCTGACACTACAATATATATATATATATATATATATATATATATATATATATATATATATATATATATATCCTGAATTAAAAGGATGACTCATTTTTCAGTATAATGCTAGAAAATCTAGGCTTCTGTAGTATATACGTTGCTAACGGTGCTTTTGTGTTTGACGGGTTGCCTAGTAGTAGCTCGCAACAGCATGTTCTACATTCCGCGTTAACAGCGACTGCTGATTTTAACAATTATTGGATTGACGGGGGGTGGGTTATCTATGGGATTGATTCACAAAAAAGTTTCCTAAAGCTTGATCAGTAATAAGGAAACGTGTTTGTATATGTCAAATGGTCCTTAAAATTTCGACTTTTGTAATGTGTATCGATTTAAATTCGATGTAATTGAAATTGTGTCGGTTATTGTTTAATTTTGCCCAGCACTATAAATATGTTTTGATTTAAACAAGAATAATTATTATATTTGATAATGGCTATCGGTTGTTCTCTATGTTAATCGTGACCCCTCAAAATGACTTATGATAACACGCAGTTGCACAATTTGCATAAGGTTAAGGTGAGCGTGTTACTGTGCCCGATTTTGTTTTTGTGTATGTAAATTGTAACAGAAAATGACCCAATACTTCGATTTAAATTTCAAAAAGTCTCATGTTTTACATAGTGGAATAAGTAATTCCGTCTTACGGAATTGGCAATCGTTAAAATGTGAAGTAACAGCTAAGAATTTAATGTATCCTGTATTTATCATGTAAGTAAGGTTATGTAATGTTGCACTTGGCAATGATACGTTTTCAGAGAGCCTGATAATGAGGTACAACCCATTCCAAGCATGCCTGGTGTTTCACGTTTTGGTATTAAGCGATTAAAGGAACATCTCGATCCACTGATTCGTAAGGGATTGCAGTCTGTGTTATTGTTTGGTGTTATTAATTATCTACCGAAAGTAATTTTGATATTATTTACATTGATTTTGGCGAAACCTTACAATATTAATTTAATTTCTGTTCATAAATATACTTAGAACTCCGAACGGGAATGGTTTTTCGTGTGTGTACAACATCTTACAAAATTATAATTCTTATCGTTTTCAAAATCACATCAGCTCGGTATATACAGTTTAGGCATAGTTTTTCAGTAAACGCAGGCTAGATAACTAATTTCGTTGCTTTCATTGGATTTGCTATTCTACCACAATCATTTGGCTGACTAATTATAAAACGGTTTTATTTACTTAAACCCTTGCTCTTGTAATGCCACCTGGGATTGTACTTGCAGTGCATTTGTGGATAAAGGATAGCCAAAAGATTTTTTAAAAACATTTTGAAACCAAAGATTAACTCGTTGCATGCACGATCTAAAAGTTGTTATATTTTTCTTTTCATCATCATCATTAGGTCTTCAGTCCTGGAACTGGTTAGATGCGTACCATCATCCTACACATTTCCCTGAAATTTGCACAGTCTGCATCTATTACTATCTGATATAGGTCTACATCTACTTTGTTTTTCCTATCTCTGCTTGTAATATATCCGATACTATTCCCCAAAATGCTTTAGAACATATTCTGTCCCTCTATTTCTCTTATTTTTTTTCACAGATATCCTTGTTCACCTACTATTTCTATAACTTATTTGTTATTAACTTTGTATGTCCATCCTCTATCATCTGAAGCACAGTATTTCAAAAGACTGCTACCGTTTTTCTGTCTGCTTTTCAGACTGTCCGTATTTCATAGGCATACTGTGCTATGCTCCACACATATGCTTTCAACAATTTTCTTTTTGTTCTATGTTTGCTGTGTTTCATTATAGGCACTGTTCTTTCTTGTTAGATGCAGTTCGCTCCCCTTCTATTGTTTTACAATTATATATCCTATTTCTCCGACATACAGTGGTTGTGAAGGGGAGTAAACATTTACCGATTTAATATTTTTCCAATACATCTTTTCGCACAGTCAACATTAGTTGCAGATATTTCACAACCAACATCGGTAGTTGTTTATAATAATCATCAGATTTGTCTTAGCCTTTTTTTTTCGTCATTAGGTTATCCGTCCATTTCGAATGGACCTGCACCTTGCCGAAGTTCTAAATTACTAGAACAGGTGAAATGGCTTGCGTGTTCTAATGAGCTAAAGAGCCAAACTACAGGTCCAACCAAAGTAGTAGGGTCGTTAGTGAGGAACCAGACTAAGACAGGTCCCCGAAAGAGGGCAGCGGCTCTTTCGGTACTTAGATTGGCAGAGACCATAGGGGTTGGTATGGCAGTCTAAGACACACTACCGCGATGTGGAAGGCAACGGGAAACCACCACATTATCTCCCAAGTACACATTACATGTGATTTTCCTATGCTCCACCCGAAGGTACTACATTGGCCAGGAAGCGAGTTTTTTTTACCTGGAAAATTTTGAATTTTGCCGAATCCTTGCTGTTCCAAGCAAGGTAGGGATCTTTAACGTGCGTGACAACACTCACACACGGGACCTCCATTTTACCTCTCATCCGAACGAGGGTGTATTTTTGCGAAAAATGCTCGCCTAACATTTTTCAAGCGGACCGTGTCGGGATTCGAACACGGGACCTTGGGCGTAGAAGTCACACACATACCACTACGCCACGGAGCCGCCTTTCCCAAGTACACAGCGTACCTAAATTATAATAAAATGATGGCATTCTCTGGGGTAAAAGATTCCGGAGTTAAAATAGTCCCCATTCGGATCTCCGGAGGGACTACTTGGAGGATGCGATCGGAAAGTTAAACATAAGAGTCGGGAACATTCTGCGAGTCGGAGCGTGGAATGTTAGAAGTATGAAGCAAGTAGGTAAGCTAGAGAACCTAAAATTGAAATGAATAGGTTATCACTAGACATAGTAGGGATCAGCGAGTTCGGTGGCCAGAGGCGGGGATTTTGGAGTGGAGACTTCAGGGTAATTCATACAGGAGCAGAGGACGGAAATTTGGGTGTGGGGATAGTTATGCGGAAAAAGATAGGACACTGTGTGGAAAATTACTTACAAAAGAACGAAGAGTACTCATGGTTAGATTAGAATCTAAACCGGTAAACACAGTAATAATACAAGTATACATGCCCACCTCTAGCTACAGTGACGAAGTGGTAGAAGCCATCTACAAAGATATCGAAGACATATTAAGATACGTAAAAGGACATGAAAATTTAATAATTACGGGGATTTTAATGCTGTGGTAGGTGAGGGTAGGGAAGGAGCGGTAGTAGGTTTATTTGGTTTAGGCACGAGAAACGACAGGAAATAGGCTGGTAGAATTTTGCGACAAGAACAATTTAATCATCACAAACACATTATTTCAACATCATGCTAGAAGGCGATATCGTGGAAGATGCCAGGAGATATAGGACGATATCAAATAGATTACATTCTTGTTAGACAACGGTTTAGGAATCAAGTAAAAGACTGTAGAAGCTATCCAGAAGCAGATATAGATACTGACCACAACATCGTAATTATGAAGGCCGCACTTAAATTTAAAAATCTGAAAAAGAGGAACGGAAAAAGGCACTTGGACTTAGAGAAACTAAAAGACAAAGATATTCAAGTAAGATTCGAAGAAAAGTCAAATGAATTGCTGAATGATATCGCGAAAATATCTGAAACTAAGGAAATAGAAACAGAATGGAATAACATTAAATCCAGCCTAGACATGGCGGCCAGAGATATTTTGGGGTATACACAAAAAGAAAATAAGAAACCATGGATAACAAAGGATATCGTGAATTTAATAGAAGAAAGACGAAAATACAAAAATAAATCAGACGAAACAGGAAAACAGAGATACAAAGCCATAAAATGGGAAATTATTCGAAAATGCAGGAAAGCTAAAGAACAATGGATTGATGAAAAGTGCAAAGAAGTACAAACTAAGATGGAAATAGGAAAGACAGACGAAGCATACAAATTAATTAGAATGAATTTTAGGATATAAAACCGTATAGCAAAAATATAAGGGACGCACAAGGAAACGTCATTATAGAAAACGAGAGAAAGTGAGTAGATGGCAAGAATATATAGGAATTTATATGCAGGAGAGGAACTAACTGCATTAGAACAGGAATCAGACATTGAAAATGATGACTTGGGATATCCTATACTTGAGACGAGTTTGAATTAGCATTAAAGAGTCTGAAAAATGGTAAGGCGCCGGGTACAGATAAGGTGCAAGCAGAAACTCTAAAAGCCGCTGGACAAGCAGTAACAGAACGTCTCTTCCAACTTGTAAGCTATATGTATGAGACAGGCGAGATACCCAAAGATTTCAAACGTAGCATCATAGTAACTATACCAAAAAGAAAGGCGCGGATAGATGTGAAAATTTTCGAACAATAAGTTTGACAGCACACGTGTCAAAAATATTAACTAGAATTGTGCAAAGACGAATGGAAAAACGAGCTGAAGAAATACTAGGAGAAGACCAATTTGGGTTTAGGCGAAACAGGGGAACACGGGAGGCTATTTTAGCTCTGAGAGTGATAATGGAGAAAACAATAGAAAAGGGAAAGCATGTATATAGGGTTTGTAGATCTGGAAAAAGCATTCGACAATGTAAATTGGAAAAAAATGTTTGAAATACTCAAAAGGATTGGAATGAGTTATAGGGATAGACGAATAGTACATAGCTTATATAAAGAGCAAACAGCAGTAATAGAATTAGAGCAGGAACGTAGAGAAGTAAACATTAGGAAAGGGGTGAGACAGGGATGTGCCCTATCCCCATTGATTTTTAACTTGTACATAGAAGAGGCGATGAATACTGTCAAATGCAGAAAGACATTTGGAATTACTATGCAGGGACAAAAAATTGATATGCTTAGATTTGCAGATGATATAGCGGTATTAGCATCTAGCAAGGAAGAGTTAGAAGCGGCTCTTAATGAAATGGAAACGGTTCTAACAGAGAGATACGGTATGAAAATTAACAAAACTAAAACTAAAGTTCTAGTTTGCAAAGGTGGTGAAAATAAATCAAAAACAAGAATACAAGTATTTAACACGAACTTACAAGAGGTTAAGGATTTCTGCTACCTAGGAAGCCAAATAACGCAAGATGGGAAAAGCACAAAAGATATAAAACAAAGATTAGCACAAGGTCGTGCTACATTTAACAAGAAAAGCAATTATTGTGCTCAAAGACCACAAACATAGAAACAAGGAAAAGATTGCTTAAAACATATGTGTGGAGCACAGCACTGTCTGACTGTGAAGCCTGGACAGTAGGAGAAGCGGACAAGAAAAGGTAGAAGCCTTTGAAATGTGGTGTTACAGGCGTATGATGAAGATATCATGGACAGACAAAGTTAAGAACGAAGAGGTACTAAAAATGGTAGGGGAAGAAAGAAATATGTGGAAAACTGTAAAAAATAGGAGAGATAGGATGATAGGCCACATACTACGGCATGAGGGAATAGTGCGGAATATTTTAGAAGCAGAGATAGGAAAAAAGAGAAGAAGAGGCAGACCTAGATTAGACTACTGCACACAGATAGTAAAAGATGTAGGCTGTAGAGGTTTCGGGAGATGTGTAGGCTAGCCCAGAATAGAAATCAATGGAGGTACGCATCCAACCAATCCCAAGATGGATAAACTAATGACGAAAAGATAACTGTGCGTAAACATGATGATTATTATAAGTAACTACAAGAATTGGTTGGGCAATATTCTCGAATAATGTTAAGTGTGTGAAAGGATTTACTAGAAAACCATTATTTCGCAAATGTCTAAGTGTTGGGGATCTTGGTAGCCACAGGTTGCTTAACCTCCTTCACTGAATCTCGGTAAAATAGGGTATAAAATTAGAAAACAATAGAAAGGAACGAGCTGAATACACATACTCCTGAAAAGAAGAAAAGAAGAAAAGAAGAAAACCACCAAAACGCAAAATCAAAGAAGCTGTCTATATAACCCTACATAAAAATAACTGCATTGCAAACGAATCCGTGACTTTCAGTAAACAATGGATTCCATTACTAAAAGAGATAACAAATGAAAATCAAATGCCCACAATATCTAGGTAGCATTGCAAGTTTTTCCTGGGTTTTCCTTGCAATATTAACATGAAAAACAGCCTACATATATGATTTCTATTTATACATAAAATAACTAATTACATAAAAATAAGCATATTAACAATCCTTGTAAAACAGCATTGGTATCTGACAAGTATAAATCCACAATAAGGTTACCTCAAAACCATATACAATCTCCGTTGAACAGTATTGGTATCTGACAAGTGTAAACCCGCCATAGGGTCGCCTCAGATCCATATACAATCTTCATAGAACAACATTGGTATCTGACAAGTGTAAACCCGCCATAGGGTCGCCTCAGATCCATATACAATCTTCATAGAACAACAGTGGTATCTGACAAGTGTAAACCCGCCATAGAGTCGCCTCAGAACCATGTTAAAATCTACCAAAGAGGTAACTTAAATCATAATGAATTTTCCCCCTCAAAATAAATATAAAAAAACGACTACTTAAGCCTTTCAATAATGCAATCGCACACTTCTTTAATAACCATCCTCTCAATTGTATAAATAGAAACATGTTAAAAATGTTGGCTGAAATGCAGACACAAAACGGTAGCAGTCTTTTGAAATGCTCCAGATGTATGAGGACGATAGCATGGACAGACAAAGATAATAACAAATAAGTTACAGAAATAGTATGGGAACAAGGATATCTGGGGAAAAGAGAAATAGTAGGCGGAATACGTTCTAAGGCATTTTTGGGGAATAGTATGTGATATATTACAAGCAGAGATAGGAAAAAAGAGGTAGATGTAGACCTAGATCAGACAGTTATAGATGCAAACTGTGCATATTTCAGGGAAATCTGTAGGTTAGTTCAGAATAGGGAACAATGATGGTACGCGTCTAACCAGTTCTAGGACTGAAGACCTAATGATGATGAGGTTATCCGTCTCAAAACTGGTTGGACACGTACCTGCACTTATTTATATTCTGAGCTAGCCTACACAGTTCCTTGAAATTCTCACACAGCATGTATACAGCTAGGTTCCCCTTGTATTGTTTTTAAAAAAATAAAATTTATTTAAATTCCATAGAATGTTGAGTGGAAAAAAATTAAGACATTTTACATTACACATAATAGTACATATGATAAGTATATATAATATAATACATGATTAACATGTTAGGAAAAGGAAATTGGCAAACAGTGAGCCATATAAAACTACATATAAAACATGTGTCAATATTACTAAAATCATTTAAAAAATTCATGCAAGTCATAAAAACACTGATCCAAAGGAAACATTTTCAATTTGTGCCTAAAAGTTTTTAAATTGTGTGAACATTTAATGTCCCCCGGAATTTTATTGAAAATTTGAAGGCCTAAAAAGCCTGGCGATAACCTCCCAATTCTATATTTGAAGTTAGGTAATCTTAGAGCATTATTATGGATATTGTAGTCATGGTAACTACTACTGGATCGATATTTATCCTTTTTTTATATATTAAAGTGGCAAGTTCCAATATAAGTATAGATGTTAAGGTCAAAATTCCATATTCTTTGAAAAAACCTTCTGCATGACACAAGTTGCGAAACACCTGCAATGCATCTGATTATTCTTTTTTTGACATATAAACACATCATGTGCAGCTGAAGATGTACCCCTGAAGCTAATACCATATCTCAATCTTGAAGAACAGTACGAATGATAAACTGGTAATAGTTGATCAATAGACAGTACATTTCTTAAATTTCTGATTAGAAAACGCAAGGAGTTTAGTTTAGAGCAAACACTGTAACAGTGTGCTTTCCAATTTAGATGTTCATCTATAATTACTCGCAAAAACTTGATATTAATAACTGTGTTTATTTCGATATTGTTAATGAGAACCCTGACATCAAGAATTCTTTTATTATAATTATGAAAAATTGTGCAGCAGGTTTTAGATGCATTAATATGTATAAAGTTCATATTAAACCAGTTGCACAATTTGTCCAAATTTACTTGCAAACTGGTCTGTAGAGTTGTACAGTTCTCATCGGACACTATTGCAGTAGCATCATCTGAATATAAAAATAACGAACAGTCTAAACTAGTGCTTATATCGTTAATGTACAGCAGAAATAAGAGTGGGCCTAGAATTGACCCTTGAGGTACACCTATATTATTACTGATTGTTCTAGAATTTAAAATAAGTAGTAATACCATTAATATTGTAGGGAACTGAAACGTATTGTTGTCTATTGCAGAGGTAACTTTTCAACCACTCTAGAGCTAGACCTCATGCCGTAACTTTCTGTCTTCAGTAGGAGTAACCAATTGACCACACAATCAATGCTTTGCTGAGATCACAAAAGATCCCAGCAGGACATTGCACAGATTCAATGTAGTTAATTACGACTTCTATGAAATTAAATATTGCATCCATTGTACTTTGATTTGGTTGGAAACCAAATTGATTTGTTATAATTATTTTGGTCACATTCAAAAAGTTTAACAATCTTTCCAAATAACAGTATTCAAAAATTTTCGAAAAAACAGCATAGTGCTATTGGTCGATAATTATCCATCAACATATTGTTATTTTTTTATGTAAGGGTGTAACTTTATTGAGCTTTAATTTATTTGGAAAAACACCAGTTTGAAAAGATAAATTAATTAAGTATGTAAGAGTTTTTGCCACCTCTATCAAACATTTTTTCAAACCTACTAGATCTTTTTGTTTTTAGCTTGTTATTTATTAGAGATATAAATTCTTCTTCTGCATATGGAAAAAGAAACATTGAATTGTTATTGATTTTTATTAAATTTACTTAAGGTACCTTGGGTATTTGATCCATGAGTTTGGTAGTACTATTGGCAAAGAAAACATTAAACTCATTGACAACCCTTACGGGATCCTTAATTTGAGTGTCTCCAACTATAATTTTAATTGGGTTGTCTTTCTTGATTTTATTATGTAACAACTTAATAATACTCCAACTACACTTTAGAGGATTGTCGGCAGATTTTATTTTATTTTGATAGTATGCTTTTTCATCTCGCGAATCAGTTTACAATGATCCACTTTACATGAATGATAATAATCCTTCATTTGTGGTGTGAGCCTTGTCTGTTTATAAAGTTCCTTTAGATTTACACTAGATTCTCTAATATTATTATCCACCCAACCTTTAACTTGCCGTACTGAAAACTTTTTTAATGGAAAATGTAAATTAAAATAGTATAGAAAAACAGAATGAAAAATACCAAATGCCTCATCCACACTATTTGAGGAAAACACATCGAACCAATTTTCCTTAGCTAAGTCTGTTCGAAAATTTGCCATACTGAGCTTGTTATAAACTTGTCTATACTCAACTTTAGTAATGGGTTTTTGACTAGCTTCCGAGGCTATGCAGAGTAATAATGCTTTATGATCCGTAAAATAGGTTTCCTTTACAGTCGTTTTAGAATTATGTATATCTGTAAAAATGTAATCTAAAGTATGGCCATTGCAAGTTTTCTCACAACTAGTGTTTTTTAAATTAAAACTATCAAGAATACTAACAAGAGATTGAAAAACTTGCGCATCCTTTCGTGTGTCGATATTAAAGTCTCCACACAACACAATACCGATGTTAGGCTTAAAAATAAAATTTAGTACTTTATTAATATGATCTAAGAATATGTTAAAATTGGTACCAGTAGGCTGTAACAGTTGAGAATTATCATTTTAACATTTAACTTACTAAAAACCACACCACATATTTCAAACTGTTTTTCTAAGCAGAATTGTTTTAGCTGTATTGGTTTAATTGTATTTCTGCACCATATACCAACTCCACCGCATTTTAAAAGAGTTCTACAGTAGCTGGTGGCTAAGTAGAATTCAGGGAAAAAAGCTTGTTCAACATTATCCTCTTTAAACCACGTTTTATTCAGGCAGAGAAAATCGACATTATACATCTCCGCAAAATCTACAGTTATATACTCTATTTTCTTAAAAGTTAGGCATCGACAGTTTATTGATAAAAGCTTAAAAGTTGAACCTAAGTGTTCCTTGGAATTTGCGGACGTTTGTGATAAAATCTTGTTATAAATGCTCCTTCAGGCCAAATTATAGGATCCATAACAGCATCCAAATTAATTAAGTTAACTGTTACTTTAAAAGAAGTGTACGAGTTGGGATGCTTTGAAAGCAATTCTTCGCATTCCACTTCTGGGAACTTAGTCTTTAGAAAAAATGTTAACTGTTCAGTTTTAGTTCCAGCTTGCAATCGTGAAACAAATAAATAGACTTTCTTGGGGCTTGCCTTAATATTTACCATGTTTTTTGCACTCCCGACAATGCTGAATTGATTACGTCGTTTATTAGAAGATGCTGCAGATCATTGAGTTCCAGTGTCTTGTTTAATTGAGTCATCTAAATTCGTACTATTCTCATTCAACTGAATGCTAGTTTTAGTTAATTGTGAATAGATACTACGTAGTATTTTTGGTTCCTTTTTGTGCATCTCGAACATTCCGAAATCAGAATTTAAATGTTTCTGTTTGGAATTCTTATTCTGTTTAATATTTTCATTATCTACTTTATTATTGTTTACATTTTTTGTATCTGTAGATTTAATAAGTGAGGATATTACACTGCAGGTGGTGTCTTTAGTTTTGAATGTAGTATTTATTTTCTCAATGTTTCCATTCATATGTTCAGATTTGTTATCACAAATGCTGTTTATCGACTCATTATTAGAAAGTAAAGGTATACCTTTATTTGTAGTAAGCAATTTAATTAGGTCTATATTGCTTTGCTTAATGCAGGCAATTTCGACCCTTAATTCTGCAATCTCATTATGTAGAGGCAATATGATATTTTTTACAGTAGACTTAAGTATCATCCAAAAATCTTCAATGATTATTGTTTTACATGCTGTATCATTAAATTCATTTTTACCATCTGTTGTAGTTCTTGATTTGAAAGTCACTTCACTATAGCAGGTTACACAAAACCAATTATGGTATTTTGAAATTTTTGAAAATTCATCACTAGATAAACCACAACACTTTTTATGTGCCCAATTACAACATTTTGTGCTCTGTATTGCTGCAGAATTAGCTTTAATAAACTCAGAGCAAGCAATGTACTTGTACTTGTCAGCCATCTTCAACTATTTCATTATTTCACCGAGATTCAGGAATATATTGAACCCAGCTGCAGCGACCTCTAAACGGATGTAGCATTTCATCAATGGTTGTATATTCACCTAATTTGAAGCACTTCTTGCTATTGTGTACAAATGCATCAAAAAATGTACGAATGGCCGCCAATTTATCTATTTTTTGTCTTTCTACTCTTGTGGTTTTATCGTCAAACCTCAGACAGCGTGTCAAAAATAATAAACGCTTGTAGCTCATTACTGCTCTACAAATTTCTATTCCAGTTCCATCAGTTGGCCAAATTTCCTTCACATTTGCAAAGTGAGACTTCTTTATACCAATCAAGTAAAGAAGACCCAAATAAGCCAAAAATTCGCTTCTTGTTGTTTCTTTAGAGTCTCGTTCTCTGGAATATGTGCGGATATTTCTTAGTTGAGCAATGTACATATTTGTAAATGTTACAATTTCGTCTATCATATTGAGATCAATAATTTTCAAAAATGCGTCTAATTCATTACTGATATCTTTAGCACATTGCTATAGGCCAGTAGCTTCTTTTACTATGTTAATTTTTTTTATTTTTGAAACATGTTTATTTTCAAATTTGAACCATTTGGTTGTCTTGTCTTTTCCAATATAAAATTTTCACAAAGAGTGTTTTCCTCGTTTTCTTTATTTTGTTCATTTATTTCATCTGAAATACTTTGTTCCGACAAACTATCAAAATCATTCGTGTCTATATTCTCTTCACTAAACTCAGAATCACTTTCCACATTTTCATCACTTTTGTCTTCCTCAAACATACGTTGAACAATATTTTCGAGTTCTACTTCCGTAAGAGGCTTTTTATTATCTGCCATTTTGTCTTACCTATAAAGAAAAATTTTAAAATATGTGTAGATAAATAAATAAATTTTTTAATTAATATGTTATATATACTATAATATATGAGCAAGTTAGCAATGCACCAAATTGCCCTATAATTTCTTTTCTAGCCCTGTTTTGTGCGTACGCTTAATATATATGAAATTTTATAATGAATAGCAAGTATGTATGAAATTTTTCTTTATTTAACAAATTACTAACTTCTCTATTGGGGTTTTAACTGATCTGCGCCTCGACCAATGAAACTCTTATCTCAGGTTAATTTTGTGAATAAATCTATATCTGCATATAGCGTGAGTTCTGAACTGTATACAGATGTACGTGACACTGCCAATCAAATGACCTCTAGTTAATTCTACAAAAGCAATTTCTAAATGTGACAGTGTAAACAATTACTTGAAAAATACGCACAGTAAACAGTTTATATTGGTTAATAAATTAAGATTTCAATCGAGTATAACGGGTTAAGTGTTAAAATATGACACTGATAAACTAATACCTGAATTCCAATGAAACGTCTTGCTGCTGAACAATGAAGCCCCACTGCCTACAGCAACGACTCGAAACAGATGCGGGTTCTTAATACCTGAAGATAAGTATGTTTTAAAATTGTGTATTACAGAATTTACGCTTTTATTTTTTTGTCGGTTGTTCGTTTCTCTCTTCTTGATGACTCTGCTTTACATAAACCTTGTTTCTCTCTTCCTGATGACTCTGCTTTACATAAATCTTGCTGGTGCTTATTTAAATCACGGCGTATTCTAGTACTACTGCTACAAACAATAATTTTCTCAATTTCGGGTAAATTAATGTATTCAAAATAATTCAGTTTTGTATCTGTCATGTACAACTTTCGTCTACAATAAAATATCTCTTCAAATTCTATACTATTTCTTTTAAAATTTTCTAAATTTTTTACAAAAAACTCCTATTTATTTTTTCAAAATTCAACAACTAATTGTCATTTTTTCATCTCTCTGGAGATGCCTCTTAAAACATTAAACCAGCCTACTCTTTACAATTTTCTTCCAACTAACATTCTATGATCCATATTTTTATTAACAGATCTTATTGCTCTTGTCAAATTCTAATTTGGAGTAAACTAATACACAAATGTCATTGGCCGAAAATTTATAAATTTTGATTGATATTTTAATATTTTAATCCTAACAACACGTGCTAAATAATTTCTTCTTAGATGAGTTGGATGTCTACAAAATTGCAAGAAGTGAATTTCAATGATATAATGGACTTACAACTATATACTGAAAAGTAAATAAAATTTCTACATCTTATAACTAACTTAAATCTAATAAAACCGTACTAAGTGACTTGAAATTTTAGCTTTACATATATATTCACATGGCAGTGAAGTTTCCTTTAACAAGTAACTGCCCTCACCATCTCCTTCATCAATCATTTTTCGAACTAGAAGTCTATATCTGAGTGGTACTTCAGTGCGTCAAGGTTCAAATATTATATATCATAATACATACCTTTTTTGATTCACAAGACTGACATATATCAATAATTACACTATGTTTATACTACAATGACACTAGAGTCACATTCATTCACTTATAACTCAATGTAGACTAAATTTTGTGGCATAAAAGCAAATAATTCAGACCAACATCACCTATAAGCATTGTTCCAAGAATAGATAAGGATTTTTCGTAGGGTTACACGTGTAAGTGTATTTTATTAGAAATTTAATAAGTTTGCCGTAAATTTTACGGTTGCGTGCCCGCTCGAAGGTTAAATATTACCTTTAATATTATAATTTCTCTAACTTCTTGGACATGTGTTCATATCTTCGTATCACCTAATAAGGATATCTATTGTTAGTTAAAATGTAAATATCTCATAATCAAGTCTAGTTTTGCATATTAAAAGACTGGAACTTGTATCTACCTTTGCTGTTAGTATATTCCTGATTTTCCTCTGGTTTGATGTTATGGTCTGGATGCCATCTGGTTTGTGTCTACTCCAGGACGCTTCCGCTTCAGTCAAACTTTACTTGTAATTGAAGAACCTGATAGGCTACCATATTATCCCCTCGCCGGTGCGGTACGCGAGCCACTACAGTCAGTTGGTAGCAATGTTAAATAATTATAAAAATGACGCGCAAATAAAAGATTGCGTCATATCAATGTTCGAATTATTACAACATAATAAAAAAGTTATACTAATTTTAAAGAAAACCCAAAGGGGCACTCGCATAAACTGTAGGTCGACTCCAGCGCTACTCCATGATGGCTGACTCTGTTGATCTTTCGGGCGTGGGTATTCGTTGGCCCGGTCGAATCCAAATTCAAATTTGTCTTCTTCCTATTTGTATGTAGAGGGGCGACAGGAAACTGGATATAAGGAACGATAATCAGAGATAAGGCAAGGAACCTACATAACAAAAAAAGACACGATAAGACACAAAGGTAACTACATTAGTTTGAGTCTCGATCGCCAGTCTTGACACGTCTGCCGGAAATCACCACCACCACCCTTCTTGGCACACCGCGTCGGCGCAACGCACTGTCTAAAGTGACGGAAATACGCGCACGTCTTTTTAAATCCTTGGCGCGAAATTCTTACAAATTAAAACTTGAATTGAAAATGTTTAGTGCCGATTTCGACACGTAACAATCATGCAGCTTATGCAATGCTGCGTAGAATCAAGACGTGGATAAGGGTAACAATTTACACTTAGTAGTGATTCTACATCCAGGTATGAGATTTCACTTTACAACTTAATTATTCATTAAATAGTGTCTGTAGTAAGAAATCTTAGTAATAATTTTGTCTTATCTCTGCGTCAACGTAAAATATTCATTACCGTAACTTATAGAAAGTTTATTAAATATGTTATTACTTGTTTAATATGTTTACGTGATCAGATTTATTAAATATTCAACCCGGTCCTAAAATGTGAACGGAAGGTTTCATGACACTTTTTTAAATGTTAAATCTATATCTACTCAATTTAAATAAGCTCACTATATTTTTGCATAGTGAACTTTGAACAATTCATTTTATTTTGTTGGAAATTATAAAATTTAAGTTCAAACATTATTTCATAAAGGTGTCTGATGTTGTTTATGTTATTAGTCTGACACTCTACATGTTTTGTTGATTATTATGTAAATAAGAAATAACATTTCATTTATAAAAGTAGAACAAAATTTAATTTCTGATTATTTTCAATATATTGTGATAAATTATTATGTCCCAATATATACTTGCATTACTAGACGTGTTCCTTACTGTTTTATTATAGTAGTAAGTCTCCTCACAACTAAATCATTTCTCTTAACCCTGATGATCTTGGTCTCTTGCAATCACTGCAACTCTGAAGGTCGAACTAGCTTTGTCAAAGTATGTCCTCATACTTTGTCGTGTGTGTTCTATGTCCTCTATCAATGTGGAAGACAGAAAAACGGCACAAATTTTTATTATGAGCATTGTAACTTTGGCATGGTTCACAATTCTCTATGTTCTTCAATGTTTTAGCCGACCTTTGGCCACCAAAAGGCAGGCACGAAATGCATAGATCACTACTAAAGCTTCCTTTTTAACTTCAGAGTAATTCAGTTCTGCTTGGCTTAAGGTACATGAGGCAAAGCACACAGGCCTTTTAACACCATCATGATTCTGACTTAATACTGCTTCTAGGCCATATCACGACGAATCTACTGTAACTATAGTTTCCTTATTTGAGTCAAAGAAGGCTAGTTTGGATTTATTATTAATCATACTCTTATAGTAGTATTATTATCTTATGGCGGGTGACCTTGAAAAAACCTGCACGAGGAGGAGCTATATTAATAATCAAAATAAAAAAGTGAGACTAGAAAACATCGACTGCTTGCACGTCCAGTGTTGCCAGAGCAAAAATTGTCGAGCAACCAAGTAATGTGTTTTAAATAGTTTTATGTTGATTTTTGCTCTTCTATAAAAATGATCTGAGCTTATTGTTAGATGTGATACTCCAGATTATTGATTGATTGGATCAGTGTTCACAAGATATTTTATCACTTATAGTCACTAGTAGAACAAAAACAATTTGGTAGTACTACATATTCGTTTTTTTCAAATCAATAGACGTTTTTGTTTTAAACACAAACTATAAACTATAAACACTATAAAAACGTCAAATGCCCACCTCAAAAATATTACTAAGATTTATTACAAAAACGTTTTAAGAATATGTTTACACAATGACACTCATGGTGTTGTAACTAACAAAAACAATTTTTAATTAATACCAAAAGGTTTTTATATCATTTGTTATATTAATATTATTATAAATTGCATATATCTCGTGCTTTATTTTAATGGATCATAGAATCAACAATTCAGTGCTGTAGAATTGAAGGAAGAGGAACAGTTATAGTATGAAAAGAAAGGTAATTAAGGTTTGCATCTTGTCAGGTTATATATTTTTTACATAACCTCATTTATAGTTTAGAAATATTTGCTAAATTAATATATTTTTTACGCACTTCATCGATAATCTAGCTATAAAATAATTCCTTGAATAATTAATAATCTTAACCTTAACGCGATCGGATAAAAGCGCCGAGATAAATACAGTCAATAAGAATCCCTTTTGGAGACAAAGAATGGACATGCTTAACAGAATTGATTATGATTGGATTAAAATGTAAAATGATTCAATCACTTTGAAAGCCAATCATTGATTGTTTCAGCTTTAAAAGTGATCGATTGTCACAGCACTACTGAACATAATTTGATATAAAGACTGCTTCCCTCTTTAAGCAAGTTTTATTTCAACACCTCAGTAATAAACAATAATGTACAAACAAATGTATTTATGACACATATTTTCTACAACGCTAAATAAAGACCATCATTCAACTATTTTACATAAATTATATTTTAAATGGGTTCACATCCTAAACTTTCATCCCCATCATCAGACTCATCGCCTGAGGATAAGTATCCATCTGAATTATCACTATTATTATCAACACGTATAATTAGGTCTTGAACCTCGTCTATTAAAGTTTCTCGTTCCATATAATTGAAACACATTAAAAACAATCTGTCGTCCTTGACTATGAATCACCTCCTTCTTATTCATAATATTACTCTAAAAAATATCATAATTAATCATTGAACGAACATTCTTTTTAAATACTTACATTGCTGAAGAAATTAACTATCAGTTAGTTTTGAAAAAAACTGTTTTGATGACTATTATTTGATACAAATATTAAAATGAAAAACTGAAAACAATAAGACCTTGATAAGAGCGAGAATGACAATGACAGTTACGGTTCACATTTGGTATATACAGTATTGGGATCCGCTGAGTATGTGCACTGTTGCCACAGCAAATATTTACGGATAAAGAAACTACGAACCTAAAATTGTTTATAAGTAAAAACAAGTAAAAGCTCCGATATTATATGGGGGTTGGATTTATTTCATATATTTATGAATTTCTAGATACCGCCAGCATGAACGGTGTCCTTATAAACAATATTTTACTCAACGTAATAAATGGGATATTCTTGACGACGTATTAAAGCCACATTGCTAGTAAGATGTTTGTGGGTTGTACTGTAGCGTTGTGAATCTTGAGGTTTAAGTTTAAATTGAACCTATTGCGCATGTGACGTCATCCGCCATGAAATAATAATACTACTCTACTACTTTTAAATGCTTTATTACAAGCATCTGACCATACAAATCTAGTATTTTTATGCAACAGGGCATAGAATGATTTCTGCACCATTGACGAATTTGGTAGAAACTTTGAGTTAAAATTAATCAATCTTAGAAATGCTTAACTGCAGTACATTTTTTGGAATGGATGGCACTTACCTTCGGTTGCACTGGTAGTATACGTTGACTGCTTATAAGAAATCCTAAAAATTCAACTGCATTTTTATAAAATGTACTTTTATATTTGTTTATTTTATTTTAATAATCTTTAGGCATTCGAGTACAATATCGACATTTTTATCAAGAAGGGTTAAATTTTGGCCAGAGGTAATTACATCATCTATATAGCAGCTACAATTTTCTAGGGCCATCTAGCACTTGATCCATAGTGAATTGGAATATAGACGGAGCTGTGGTCTTACCATAAGGTAGACGTTTATACCTAAAGAGACCTAAATGTGTATTTACTGTAACAAAATCCTCACTTTCTTCCAAAATAGGCAACAAATTAAACGCATTAGATAAATCGATGACAAAGAAAACATTTCCATCTTTGCACCACTGCAAGACATCTTCAACTAATTGCAATGACTCATGTTTGGCTACTACATATGGGTTAAACTACTTTTTAAAACTTTCCCAGATACGGATTCCCTGATTTTTTTTTGGTGGAATGACTTTTGGGGTATCCGTTCTACTGTATCTGGGTTCTAAAATTTTTGCACTCAACTAAGTGTTTTTTTTAGTTCATTTTCGACTTGTGGTTTAATAGCATAAGGCTTGCTGTATAGTTTATGAATTGACAATACAGACTGTGGCTTTAAGATAATGGATGTTTTGAAATTTGTTATAGGTTGACTGATATCACCTTCAAAGACTGTTGAAAAATGTCTTTCTATGAATTTGCTTGTTGGTGCGACATTCTGCAACTGTAGACTCGCCAAACCCACATCTTGAACTGATACAAGACAAGACTGCCAATTAGGTAATAATTGGATCTACATCTAGCTACTGCTACTAGTAAGTTAGTGGTTATATTTTTAAAATTAACCTTTACTGAAGTTTGTCTCTTAATTTCTAACTGATTTCCTGCAATAGTATTAATACTAAAACTGCAATAACTAAGTTTACAATTTTCCAAATTTGCTTAAGAAATATTTTTGTGGCATTACAGATACAACCAGCACCTGTATCTAACTCCATTTTAATTAACTTATCATGTATATTGACATCCAAAACCAACGCATCATTACTATTTTTAATACAAATATTATTAACAAAAACTTTTCTCATTTGTTTTCCGAAGTCTTCTTCGTCATCTTTATCGTACTCTTTATTCATGTCAATCTCTTCATAATTGACTTCACGACTGGATCGGTTGGATGATCTACATACTTTGGAAGTATATATCTTGAGTTTGCATAAAAACGCTCCAAATTGACTGTTAGACAATTCTGCAAATTATGGTTTCTGCCACAATGATAACACATGAGCTTCTTCCTCTCCTGGCTGACTTTAGTCCTTCTGTTGCTTTTATCTGTTGTGAATTAGTATTTTTTAGCACCCTTATTTTTACATATTTTGTGCATATTCTGCGATGGCTCTAATTATTTGGTTTGAATTTCAAACAATTCCATTGTTAAGGCAACTTTGACTGCCTTATCGTAATCTAAATTATATTCTAACAAGTTTTCGTTTAATAACTTCAGCTGCTAACCCACAGACAAGTTTGTCACACAGGGCTTATGGTAAAAAAATTCCAAACTCACACATTCCAGACGGACTTCCTATTTAACAATAAATTTAGTGATTGAATCACCCGGTTCCTGGCGTGCTTGATAAAACTTATATCGCTCCACTACAAGCTTTTTGGGACTAAAATACTCCTTTAAGGTAAACGTTAATTCCTCATAATTTTTGTGTAGGTGGTTAGCAAGCAGCAAATCATTTATCATGCCATATGTTTTAGCACCAATCATTGTTAAAAATAATGGCACTTGCCTCTGATCTGTAGTTGTAATCTTGTTACAGCTAAAATATTTGTCCATCCTTTCTAGGTTGTTACGGGCGGATTTGATACGACGAATTTAATGTTGTTAATAAAGGGAGAAACAGCATGTAACAAGAATTAAGGGTTTAATCTTGACTAGCTCGCGTAGGTCGTGGGTTTTTTTTACAATGGGGATTAATGCAAATAATGTAATAAATTACAAGGGCTAAAGTGCATACCACCCTTAATTTAATGTACCAATTCTGATTTAAACATCTTACCTGTAATCATGCATTCTCTGGTCTTCTTTCATAGGGTGCCAGATCGTCAGTTAGGAACTGGTATCGAAGGACGGTCACCTCAATACTAGTTATCAATATTTATCACTTTTCTACTCACATCGAACTATGAACACTGCTAAATAATTACTGAAATACCTTTACGGAAGTTAATCCTCAAAAATATTAAGTATCCGCGTTCAATCTTTCAAATAACTTTGTCCATAAATTAACTAACCAATTAGTCTTAATGCAAAATTATATCTGAAACGGTAGCTTCGATCGAATAAAAGCTCACTTCAAAATGAAATAATTTAAATTTTGAATATTCTACCACAAATTGTAATTAATGACAATTCTGTTGAACAACTTAACAAGCTACTTTATTTTTACAATTAATAAAATTAACGACAGTCACATATAACATAATAATGATATCTACATTAGCAGATGTACCCTACTGATAGTGCACTAAAAAATCCTAACAATAATTTCTAACTAAATATTAAACTACATTGGTACGTACTAATTCTACTTTTATGATCAAGCGTAAAGTCAGCAATATAATCAGGAAAGAAAAACAGAGGTTAATTGACTTACAGTTGTGTATTCCTCCTCGTGTCCTAAACGGCAATTTCAAGAGAGCTGTTGTTGCATTCTGCTTTACAAACCCGCACGCGTGCCTTATGCAGTGTCCAAAATTATTGGTAGTGATACTTCACTCACTAATACGTCAAAGTACTGGTTTATTGTTAAATTGTTACGTGCCATTGCACTTCAACATGTTTTTATGTTAAGTTTTTTGATATACGGAAGTTTCCCGCCATAATTTCAAATACACGAGACGCGGGAATTTTTAAATGGACTAGGCGGTACTTCCGTACGTCATAGTAGTGAGCTTGCGCAGTGACTGTATCCCTAGAGGGTTAGAGGAATACTAGACAATGGGGTGGGAGAGTTCTCCGCTTCTCTCGCGAGAACGTGGCTTTTTTGCCTTGTTTGCGAAGTGAAGTAGACGTTTCTTTTTGGTGACGTATCGTTATCGTATCTATGTAGATTTCCTTGCTTGCTTATCTTTTGTTTGTCTACCTCATACCTTATTTTCCTGTCAAATCCCTACATAGGTAAGACATCTGCCGCCACCTGGGACTACCGATCTTCACGCCTGAGGATGAGGACTCATGATTACCTTAGCTAGCCGGAGCTGACGCATTTGGTAGCGTCAACGTGTCATCTCTAATTCAAGGCAGGATATCTGATGTAAGTAATTCTTACTTAATTTGCATGCCTTATTCCTTGTGTTTGAATTACGGAAATTTACGTAGCATTGCATAATATTGATGACATCATCAGTAGTTGTCCGCGCCTAAATCCGTATAAGAATTGGTGCTGCCAACTGTGATAGTGTCTCTTACACCACGCTACCGGTGTTGTAATTATCGAACTTTTAATTTTAACTACCGTTTTTAAATATAAGAATTTAGCGCTCCAACGTGTTTTTTAGGTGGTATGATTTCTGTATGCCTATGTCTTTTAAAGCGTTTTAATCAATCACTTGTTAAGTAATATTTAAACTCCCTTTTTAAAGAAACCTTATGTTTAAAAAAACGTTTAACGTAACGATTTGACCTCTAGAATACCTTTTGAAAACACTGAGTGAAATAAATTGGTTTCTATATCTTTTTAAGAAGTGTTTGACTATGGGTTGTTGCTTTATAGGTTAAATAACATATCACCTGCGTGCATTTTCTATTTAGGAGGGCCTTTCTGTATTTATCAACAAAATATTGATTTAATTGAACATTGATTTTGCTTTCATACACCCTAAATGTGTTACTTTGGTGTTTTGATTGATCAACGTGTTAACATTTGCATATTATTCTTTACCGGTGACGTTCTTAACAAGGTTCCTCCCCTAAATACTGTATCGTATTAACTTAAAATAGCTGTAACGTTTTTTTTACCTTCTGATCTGCGTCAAAATCGCATATTTTATATATATATATAGGGTCTCGAATATTCTATTCACCATGAATGTTTCACATTTAAAATCGCTGGAACTAATTTACGAGCTGGACTGTAGGAATATTATCGCCGCTAGTAATCAAAATGACAGGAGATCCCAGCTCAGGGCTATTTTGGCACAGGAAACGAAAGGCATTGCTATCTTAAAGAAACCCGTTGGCGACTGGCCCCTTAACGTATCGGAAATTAAATTATCTTTAGATGACATATCGGGTATAATAAATAGAACAGATCCTGGTGCTAGTGATATCGAGTTAGGGAGATTGGCTTCGAGAATAACGCACGTCAAACAGCGTGTCGAATTATTATTTTTATATGACGATGCCCAAGCGACTCAATCTAAACAAAGTTTGTTGTCCGAGGTGTTATTGCTTGAAGGGATTGTTCTGGAAAGACTTAATCCTAATGCAGACGTAGATATATCGTTACCCTTTTCAAACCTCGCACTTGTCCAACCTAAACCATTAGGAAAATCTATACCTGTATACAAATGGGGTCTCACTTTCGAAGGGTTCGATTCGCAGGTCTCTTTATCATCTTTTCTTGATCGTATTAATGATTTCAAAATCTCTCGTGGGTGTACCGACCAGGACCTATTTGTCTCAGCAGGTGACTTGTTTGCAAACTCAGCGTTAATATGGTACAGAAACATACGAGACCAAATTTCTACCTGGGAAGAGTTAGTTGCGTGTTTAAAACGAGATTTCCTACCTTATGGCTATATTAACGACCTTTGGAACGAAATACGTAACCGAACCCAAGGTCCTGACGAAAATGTTGTTTCTTTTATTACCTCATTAGAAGCTTTATATAGCAGACTCGACAAAAAACCTTCAGAACCCGAAATTATCGATCAATTACTTAGAAATTTAAACCCCTATTTCTCTGAACGTTTGGCATTGCAGCAAATCTCGTCGTTAGCCCACTTTAAAGACTTATGTCGTTCTCTTCAGGAAGTGAAGTCAAGAATTAACAAATATCAGCCACCACCCGAGAAACTATCTGGTCTTCTAGAACCTGATTTAGCTTGCCAAGTTCGAGCTTCCCATAAACTATCTACCCTAAACGTTCCTTCTACCGTAACTAATAACTCACTTACCTGTTGGAACTGCAAGCGAAGTGGACATAACTATAATGTCTGCACATACCCTAGAAATATTTTTTGTTATGGTTGTGGTCGCTCAAACATCTACAAATCTAACTGCACCAACTGTAATCCTAACGTATCGGGAAACTCCCGTCGAGATATTTCAAATCAGGGTGTGAATATCTCAAGAAACCAAAATCGCCCTCAACACCAATCATTCAACGGACCCAGACGTCAATAAATTCAAATTATAAAACCACTCCTAACGTTGTACCGTCATTAAATTTATCTAAAAATAATACCGCTACTATTAATGTACAAAATGCCTTACCTTTATTAGAGGAATTATGCTATACTACTCCAGCTGAGTGGTCTAAGTGGTTACAAACCGTCAATTCCTTTTACCATAAAAAGACTGCTGCCGTTTCACAACTTGTTAAAAAACCCTTCGATAACCGTCCACACTTATCTATCTCAATTGGTTCCTTAAATGTAATTGCTTTATTGGATACAGGTTCTTCATGTTCTCTTATAAATAACGAAGGTTTATATCAATTATCTCAACAAAATATCAAAATTCAAATTATTCCTGAAAAAACTTTCATAAATTTAGCTGACGATAATCAAATATATGTAACGGGTTCCCTTAAATTAAAAATTCGAGTAGAATCTCTTGAACGTGATGTGTTATTTTTGATTGTGCCTGCATTAGCCTATCCCTTTCTACTAGGTGTTGATTTCTGTAAACTTTTTAATCTATCACTTTATTTCCAGGATTTTTCATGGCAAACCTCTATTAAAACGAATTCTTGTGCATCTACAGGAATATCTAACAAAATTTCTCTTACTGATTCCCAAAATGTAACTCTTAACGCTACAATCGACAAATTTCGCAAACTTAATACCTCCGAACTGGGTTGTGTTACAACGGCAACACACGTTATCTCTACAGGTGATGCCCTTCCCTTTAAGCAACGTCAATATCCCTTATCGCCTGCCTTACAAAAGCATTTACATGCTGAAATAGACAAAATGTTAGAATCTGGTGTTATCTCTCCTTCAAATTCACCGTGGACCTCTCCCGTATTACTAGTTCGGAAAAAGAATGACGAATGGCGTGTCTGTTTTGATGGCAGAAAGTTGAATTCCGTGACTGTCTCGGATGCTTATCCTTTACCAAGAACTGACTCAATTTTAAGTCGGCTTCGAAACGCAAAATTTATCTCATCTATCGACCTTAGACAAGCTTTTTATCAGATACCTCTCGACTTATCTTCTCGTCAAAAAACTGCTTTTTGTGTTCCAGGCCGAGGTCTTTTCGAATATAATTTTTTGCCATTTGGTCTTTGTAACGCTCCACAAACCCTACAACGTACTATGGATCAAACGTTAGGTCCTATCTTACATCAAGAACGTGCCTTTGTATTTTTAGATGATATCTTAGTTATCTCAAGTTCTTTCGATGAACATATCGCCACATTAGATGAAGTTGCAGAACGTTTAAACGCAGCAGGTTTTAAGATAAACTGGGAAAAGTCTCAATTTTGTCGTTCATCCCTCACATTTCTTGGTTTTATTATAGATGGGACTGGCTTACGAGCAGATCCTGCTAAAGTTGATGCTATTACTAAATTTAAAACACCTAAGACTGTTACCGAAATCAAACATTTAGTTGGAATGATTAGCTATTATCGCATCTTTCTACCCAATCTTTCAACTATATCCGCACCCATTACCGCTTTAATTAAAAATAAAAAGAAATCCCAAACTATCGAGTGGAATTTAGAATCCCAACAGGCTTTCGAACAAATTAAAACATTAATCACTTCAGCACCTATCTTAATCTCTCCAAATTTCGATGATAAGTTTTTTATACAAACCGATGCTTCACTTACTGGGTTAGGTGCAATGTTATTCCAGGTAAACAATGGTTTAGAACATCCAATCGCCTATGCGAGCCGTGCCTTAACT
The DNA here is from genome assembly GCA_036346225.1 of Platerodrilus igneus. Taxonomy (NCBI): domain Eukaryota; kingdom Metazoa; phylum Arthropoda; class Insecta; order Coleoptera; family Lycidae; genus Platerodrilus; species Platerodrilus igneus. The sequence goes on along the minus strand of JARFIW010001436.1, from coordinate 2,662,489 downwards.
TCTGCCGAACAAAAATACTCTGCTACCGAACGAGAATTATTGGGCGTTATCTTTGGCATCGAGAAATTTAGAGGATATGTCGAAGGTACACACTTTACCGTAATCACTGATTGTGCAGCACTCACTTGGCTTAATAACTTGAAACAGCCCGCAGGTCGTTTGGCAAGATGGAACTTGCGTATATCTCAATTTACTTTTGACGTTAGGCATAGGCCTGGCAAATTAAATATCGTACCTGATGCCTTATCTCGTGACGTCGTTTCTCTTAACCTTCCAAATTTAATTCTGGATACCTGGTACCTCAATATGATTAAAAAAGTTTCCGATACTCCCGACAAATTTCCTACCTTTCGTGTAACTAATAATAGACTATATAAATTTGTATCCTCGTCCCCACATAAAATATCGAATATACCTGAATGGAAACTGGTCGTGCCCACTGCAAATCGCAGTGAGGTGCTTAAATTATGTCACGATGATCCCATAGCTGCACACCTAGGTGTTACAAAAACTCTCGCTAAAATATCTGAATTATATTACTGGCCCACACTTAAGCAATCTGTTTATCGCTACATAAAGAGCTGTAAAATTTGTGGTTCCCATAAGAGTTCACAAGATGCTCGTCCTGGTTTAATGGGTAACTTTAAGCGTGTATCTTATCCCTTTCAATTAATATCGCTTGACTTATTAGGACCTCTCCCTCGATCGAAAAGAGGTAATCAATATCTTTTAGTGGTTAGCGATTGGTTTTCTAAATTTGTTATGGTGCAACCCTTACGTAAAGCTACATCTGCAGCTATAATTAAATTTCTAGAACAAAATGTCTTTCTTATCTTTGGTGTCCCCCAGATTATCCTTTGTGACAATGGTGCACAATTTATCTCTAAAGATTTTCAGAATTTCGTTAAAAGTTATAAAGTACAAAAAATTTGGTTTAACGCAAAATATCACCCCCAAGTAAACCCTACCGAGAGAGTAAATCGAGTGTTAATTACCGCTATCTCTTCCTATATTAATTCAGACCATACTACATGGGATGAATATATCTTTGAAATTGCTCAAGCTTTGCGTACATCTAAACACGAAGCAACCCAATTCACTCCGTCATTTCTTGTTTTTGGAAGATATACCCCAATCGATGGGAGTTATTATGGTTTAGTGCCTGACGATACTAACGTAATTGAATTTGACGATAAAGTACGTTGGGACAAGGACCAACAGTCATTACCTTCTATCTTTAACGACGTTAGAAAAAATTTGTTAAAAGCCTACGAAAAGAGCAAGGACCATTATAACTTACGTAAACGAAATATTTCCTTCGCCTTGGGCGAACAAGTTTGGAAAAAGAACTATGTCTTATCGGATGCATCTAAGAAATTCTCTTCAAAATTAGCCCCTAAATTCATTCTTTGTAAGGTCATTCGTGTCATTAGTCCCCTTATCTACGAACTTCAGGATGCTGAAGGAAAACGCCAAGGCAGGTGGCATATTAAAGACCTTAAGCCATTCTCTGCCGACCCAAATGCTACTTAAGTTTTTCACGTACCATTCTCCTCACGATTTACCTAATATTTTTCTGTTTTCACCATCAATTAGTAACCTCAATTACTTATTCCTTCTCTCATATAGTATATAATTTCTTACACGTTTAATTTACTTACCTTAATTTAGCTATCTTTTTCTTTTGGTTGACTTTTCCTTCACCATACCGTTAGATATATATCACTTCATTCTCTACACCTCCCAATATAACTCTGTCGTTTCATTTGATTAACCCTTGAACTTTTCCTACTACATATTATTTGGTTCTTAGTATTTCTCTTATATGGTTTAATTGTGTGGTAATTGTCGTAACTTTGGTTGAAATGACCAATACGACGACCACAGGAAGCAATTTTAATTATTTTCAGAACTGCATTCATCTTCTTTCGTGACTAAGAGAGATTAGTGTCTGCTTCTTCAACCCTTCTCATCAATATAATTGACTGAGTAATTGTTTGGCGATTTCTGGTTCGCTTCGAAAATAGGAACTGAATTATATGGTTGGTTGGTTGAGAATTTATTTAATAAAATGTACGGTTGCTTTAATTATTTTTATGGTACTGAATTGGTGTAGTTGTTACAATTAACTTAAGAGCATGACATATCGGATTAACTTACGTTATCGTAATATGTTTTATGAACATGTGTTAATTAATATAGACATTAGACTCCATGTGAACCCATATTTTATCGACTCTTATACAATGCAGCATACTAATAATTGACATCTGACATATGAGCACTTACTGTTCGTATCTTGATTAAGTTACACAGCTGACAATCGCAGGTGCCTTCCAAAGTATCCACTTGATACACTACAGTTTTCAAATTCAAGACACTACGAAAGCACGATCATTATGAGTATCTATAAACATCCTATCAATTCAACTTACTCATTAATAAGTAGTGAAAAAAACTACTACTACTGTAGTTTATAATATTAACTATACATTGTGCTAACCCATACAAATACGAAGCCCACCAGCATATCTATTGAACTGTCTATCTCAAGTGTCAGAACTGAGAAAACTCTCACACATTGATACTTCAAATCCCAAGAAAATTGGTAGTAACAAAAATATCTGCAAAGCTATCGTACAAAGAAATATTTACAAACCGAACTGGTCCTCTGCACAACTTGAGCCAACAGCGAATGAACCTACACTCTCAACGAAAATATTGCCATACCTACAAATTACGACAATAATGCAGAAAAAGAGCAACTCAAAAAAAAAATTTCAGGATTGTTTCGAAAATTACCCTAAAATTTGCTTATTATGGCTGCATCAGCTACATCATCATTAGTTTCGTGGATCCTATCCAACTAGTCAAACACCCACAACAAAAACAAATACTATACCCGACTAGGGTATTCACGTACTCTAACTTATACACGATTAAAGTAAAACATGTGAAGTCTAATCAATAGCATTTTCTACTCGTCAGGTTTTACCAGTGCACACAGGGGACCAGCTCTTGATGAGACTTGCCAAGGAAATTTTCAATACGATTATCCAAAGCATGCTCATAATACAGAAATAATCGAACATTATTAAAAATCAAACATCCTTACATTATAAAATATAAAAAAATCAACTCGTAGAGTTTCCTTATTTTTCCTCTTTTTAATCGATATTGTAAAATACAAGGTCAAAATTTTCGTACACTGAAATGCTTACAACAACTCTACACGTTTTCATTTGAAACTAAAAAGATTAACCTACTACCCAAATAATCTACTACCATCACAATAACTATATAATTATTAACCACAAGAACGTACATACACAAGCCAATCGCGATATTACTAGAACATTACCACTTACAATCAATTTTTGGAGGCACTGTCCTCTGAATTCAGGGCAGAAGATGGCTTCAAATCATTGCGTGCCATTTCCTTGCTTTTCAACCATCTACATTCTCTAACTCAAACACTAAGTTCTATTTTTCTTCGAATTTTAAATAATATAAACTTTGGTACGAGCTTCGTAGTAAACTTATCAGCAGCACTTGAAAGCACTTTATTAGCCCTCCAAACCTTATCACCTATTTTAAACTTAACCTTACTTTTTCTCAATTTGTATTGATTACTAGCACGTTCATATACCAAATGTAACTTTTCATGGATATCTACAAAAACATCTAAAAAAACTTTTTTGATCAGACGCATATTGAGGCATATTTGCTGTAATAACTTTAACACCTTCCCTCGGTTCTCGGCATGAAGCTTTCCACTAATAGGAGCATGATGACCTAATTTGTCAGAAGTACTAATCTCATTATAAGAATCAATTACAACCTGAACCTGTGCTCTCTAAACCTTTATGAGATTATCTAAACTAAGCAAACTACTGCCAGAATTCACAGACATCAATGAAGAACCCATATATGGAAAGCTATTTCCAGTATCTCCTTGTATGTACCATGCATTATTTGTAAAATAAGTAATTAAACCAAATAATGAGGATAATAATAATAATAGAAACATTAGGCAAGGAAGGCACAACCAATGCATTCAGAACTGGACATTCCTTTCCTATACAAATCGTTAAATCCACAGAATCAAATAGGAGTTCAACAAGCCCTAATGAAACCTGTTACTCCTTGAAATAATTTTACCATGACATATGGTCGATTATCACATGACGTCTTCACAAATAGTTTTCAACTTGTCGGAAGAACAACAAAAATTTTTGACAATTTCAAACCAATTCTTCCACTCATCCCTACTAAAAAAATTTTTTTAAGTCACATTATTGTAGCCTTTCGAGAAAATGTCTTTTGACTACGGAACTCCTGCTTCTTTATTACTTTTGAACACCGTTGACAGAACGTAACGGTAACATCTTTGCGGTTACATTTATAGAAGAAATTCTTTTAGACGCTCAACAATATCAAAGCGCATGTCCAACACGCGAACAATTCCCACAAACATACATTTCCTTCTGAACCTAATCTGGCAATTCTTGTTCCGGGGACTTAGATTTCACTGTTGATAACTTGAACTTGTTAAAAAAATGGTTGATGTTGCCCAGCTCATCTTCTTTGTGATGTAGAAATATTCCCCTCCGAAATGGGGCATCTATTTTCGACTTCTGAACTAATAAACAATTTATGATTACTACTTGACAAAGTGTTATTCGACATATTTTTTAACAAGATGGGCCCGTTTCATTTTTTACATAACCTTAGCAAAATCAGACTATTTTCAATATTAGAAAGGGCAAGTAGTAGAATGTAGTCTGGTAATACATTTTTCTCTTACGAATTTCACTGTAGTAACCTCAGCTGGATATTGTGGTAATCTTCTAAACAGACTTTCCATAGGTCAAGAAATAGAACTGAAGGCTGGCCTTTTCTCTGCTTTCTATGTTTGGTGGTATTCTAAACGTCATCTTTGGAATGTTTTGGGAAACAATTTTCCCTCATATGACTTATAAAAGAACCCAATTCCTAACGCTTACATGAAAGAAGCTCCACTATCAAACTATATAAATCCTCATCGGACACTTCGTGGAACTGTGCTAATTCATAAACCCTATATACAAATAGATAAATCACCAGCGAACTTTAGTGTTAAATGTATTAGCTTAGACTGTACTCTCGTAAAAATAGAATCTGACCAATTATCGTTAAACTCTGGTAAAATATATTTTACTGATTCTAAACATTAATTTCTTCATATTCTTCTAAAAACGTAGCTGTATATTCAGAAATGTCTACCATACAACCTGGTTTTACTGCCCCTTTGTTACGTTCCAATTTTGCTGTAGAAATTTCTCTTGTTAATTCATAAACCTGCTTTACGATAATTTTGTTAAATCAACTACGTTGCTATTCTCACATCCGTCAACTTAATTAATAATAAATACGCTGTCTAATACTTTTCAACTCAAATTCTTTTTGCTTTAAAAACGACAAGTTTATGCTACAATTAAATAGTTTACATCCTGTTATTTTATTTTTCTGCAATAAATACGCTTTCGAATAATTTCTCAACTTAAATCTATTTGCTTGGAAACGACAAGTTTATGATAAAATTTAAATAAGTCAATATCCTGTGTTAGGTATCCGTGAACTCAGTATACCTTGCGATAGCGTATAATTCCTTTTTTTGTGTTTCCCATTTAAAGACTTGTCGAGATGATAGATCCTACTATTGTTTGATACCGTGTTTTCCAGTTTTCTAATCATTCGATAACAATATGACCTGCAGCTCTGGTTATTTAGTTAAACAAACTAAGATTCACTTTTCCTTCCTTATACTCGACAAAAACATTCGTTAAATTTTTGTTGTTTCCATTTTCTTCGTGCGAATTTTGCGCACGTAATACAGTGTGGTAAGCAATGATGGTTTTACAAACCTATACTTTTCGACGATAATAAATTAATTCACCTATAACCATTCTAGCTTCTTCTGGTGGCCCTAAAGCTACGATGGATTGCCCTCCTTTGTTGTGATGGGAGGACCACCCCAAGACGGGAACACGCGCCCCGTCTTTAGAGACGGTAGGAGCCAGGCCAATGGTGGCAACTCGAGGGTGAGTGATTAATATACTATTATGCCATTTGGTAACCACACTTGGTGGCCTTAACCTGATTATCATGATGTGAGATAGTAGGAAACGTGAATATTTTTCCTATTGTGATAATTTTCTTCGTTTTTAATTATCGTAGGCGTACGATGAGGATTTATAACTATTGGTTTACCTTGGGTTTTATTTCGAGTTATAAAATTTTATTAGTTAAGACATTGTACGGCCAATGTGGCAAAAATAATTTTATATTTATAACCATTTAGAGCTGTAGTTTTGAGGGTTGCGTTTGGGTTTTTTTTTGTTGCTGAATAATGTAGGGCGTAGATGCTTAAAAACAGCAGCTCGCCATTTTACCTTTCACTAACAGCCTAGCTAATTTCTATTTCTTATCCCCGATCGGTTTACTACTCTCTACTCCTATAATACGAAGTTCATATTCCAGTTCCACATAATTTAAACAAATAATAAAATATTTCTCTGCCATCTCTGAAAGTATTTCTTTTAAAAGTTGACTCAAATCAAAATTAGTTTACTGAAAAGATATAAATTCTTACCGCACAAAACGGTTGCGGTAAGCTATATTGATTTTTGATCAAAAATGATTCAAAATAAACTCGGGTCAAAATAGTTCAATACTATGCAAAAGTAAAGATCAGAGCCAAAGTAATTTTTAATGGAATTAAAATTCAGGTTATAAATGGGGTCCCAGTTTGCATGCACTAGTGAAAATGTACCTAAAAGTCTGACAATCATTATTATAAACTAACGATAACAATAAAACAAACCCCACGCATTGAGCGTGTCAATGTCCTTACAGATTAACGGCAGCAACAAGTGGAAGTGAGTCTTACGGATGGGTGTCAGTGTTGCATTTTTTTTCCTGCTATATAAATTTTCTAAGAATGGCCTAAGGGAAGTATGTGGGGGGGGGGGAGTAAGGAGAAAATAACAGAAAGAAAAATTGTCTGCGGGCTGCTATTCCTGCAGAGGCATAAGTGAGTGTGGATAAATAGGGGATTGTTATACTGATTTAAAATTGAATAAAACTAACGCATAGGGTGCATCGGCGTCTTGACAAAAAAATGTAACCTAACGAGATGTAAAGTCTCGTCAGGTGCGGTATAGAAACAGACTCTTTATCTGAAATAAAACAACAGTTCCATTCGGAACGCATGTTTATTGTCTTCTTCCTAATGTTTAAAACTCTGTTAATATATCCACAATCCTTACGAGCTATTCTACTTAATTTCTGCACATCTAGTTTAGTTTGTTAATCTATGCAATTTCACAATACTTTCCATAGTTGACACTTATTATTGACTATTGCATTGTGTTATACTTTCTATAATTAATATTGCACCCTAATTACACTACAGGGAGATGTAGAGGATCCTCAAGTGTATAGGAAAGATTTTATTTACAACAGAACACACGCTGAGCCCTCTTTTGATTTCAAAGAAAAACAATATATTAAATATAACACATAGGGCACCATTTATACCCTAAAAAATTAAAAGAATGTTTCACCAGATTATTTTGTGTTTTAAGAATTGATCCTAAACTACTGTGGTCATACTGTTCATCACATCAGAAGTTTGTTTTAAATCAATAGATAAATAGTTTGTTCTTATTTTCGGGATAAAAAAAAATTAGTACTGAAGTATAGAAAAACGAGTTGAATGTTTTAATAATTTCTCTTATAATTTTTTATGCAAAAATATATATATTTACAAAATTATTTATACGATACCATATTCTATCTTCCTTTCCTGCATCAGTCAGCCATGTTATTACACTTTACTACCGAAGACTGTCCATTTATATTTTTCAAGCAGTTTGGGTTCGACGTCCCTGCAGTTCGCATGGGTGACACAGTCACAGCTAGAACAAGCTTTTATGTGTAAATTTCCTTAGGAAGGTGAAACAACCAGACAATTTCAACAGGTAGAAACTCTTATATTTTTAGTTCTTAAGCAATCATTACGTAATTAAGGATTCGTCACCACTAATCGTGTAATCTACTGAATTTAACTTGTACGTGCTTAATAAATTTGTGTGCTAAATAATCAGTGTCAGATTTTGCTGTACGAATCTTGATATTGATTATTATTTGAGCTGCCTATGGCTATTACATTACACTTATCGAATACAAGAACATATTTCCAATTCAGAGATCTTAAACGGATTAAAACCTTAAGATTTCTCCAGTTCTTACATCTTTAAATCGGGGTATAATGTATGTGCTTGCACTATAAGTACATACATCTCAGCCTTGGTGCGTAATATATTATCATCACATTTAAACGGCTTACACATTTTTAAAATTCGACAATACAAATCGTATAATATATATAAATTGTTTGCAAAGACATTTAAAAGATATTTTTTTATAGGATGACCATGGAACACATGCTGATAGTGAGGAAACTCCTGTTATAAGGGCAATACCAAAACTGAGAAGCTGGTATCCTGATCTCGTCATAGCTTGCGATGTTTGTCTTTGTGCCTACACTTCTCACGGTCACTGTGGTCTTTTATTCGACGATGGTACTGTTAACAATCTTGCGAGTATAAAACGTATTGCAGAAATTTCCTTGAAGTATGCGCTAGCTGGTATTTAATTTTTTATTTTAAAATATATTAAATTGCATTCACTTTTATTTAAGGTGCACATATAATTGCACCTTCAGATATGATGGATGGACGAATCGGTGCTATTAAAGATGAGTTGTTTAAAAATAACTTAGGAAATAAGGTCTCCGTTTTATCATATGCAGCTAAATTTGCATCAGCATTTTATGGTCCTTTTAGAGATGCTGCTAATTCAAAACCCACATTTGGTGATCGAAAATGTTATCAATTACCACCTGGAAGCAGTGGTCTTGCTGCTAGAGCTATTGTTAGTTTTATGTCGGTGTGTAGAGTGATTTAATTTGTTTATTTGTAGGCTCGCGATATAAAAGAAGGTGCTGACATGATTATAGTTAAACCTGGTTTAGCTTACTTAGATATTGTAAATCAGGCTAAAGATACTCACCCTGAGTATCCATTGTTTGTTTATCAAGTTTCAGGCGAGTATTCGATGATTTATCATGGAGCTCAGCAAGGTGCTTATGAATTGAAGGATATTTTGGGAGAAATATTGCTATCCATGAGACGTGCAGGTAAATAAATATACATTAGTGTTTTACATAAGATATGGTTTTTGATTAGGTCAGTCATAATTTTAAGTACAATTTTATGTACAGCCATTTCTTTAGTTGGTTTTTAATTTCTTTTATATACTTCTTGCAGTGAAAAAATATAAAGAAGTTTTATTAATAATATAAATAAGAGAAAAAGTTTTATTTTTATGTTTTAAAATGGAGCTTTCCACACTGAAATAATTGTAAACATTTGTTTTAGGTGCAGATGTGATAATTACATACTACACCCCTATAATTTTAGACTGGTTAAGTTTAAAACATAAATATTAAAATATAATCATAAAAAATATTTTATACTTAAATTCAATGTAATAGGGATGAATAAAGGTCTGAGTCGGATGTTTAATGTTTTCATTTTGAAATTTTTCTCTTTACCACTTACACTTAGGTCCTACTAGAAGTAATACCAAGATTTTGTAACACTTCATTGTTTGATACAATATTTAAATTTCTATTTACCGTGTTTCCTATATTGCATCACCAATTTCATTATCTATCTGCATTGCTGCATTATAGATACTCCATTCACACTTGCCATTAGTTTTGATAGAACGAGTTTCATTATTGATACAATTAGTTTAAGATAGTCTTGAGGTTTTTCGATTGTAACCTGCTTCGGACACACTGAAGTTGTTCACTATTGATCGAGGTTAGGTAATAGTTGTAATTTAGCGAACACAAGATTATTAAAAAATGTACACAATTTGAGTTTTGCTAAACTTACGAACCTCAGACATACACTTGATGCAGGTCACCAGAGTTAGTGGAATACTATGTTTGAAGGTCACAAAAGAACACATTAGACATTTAGCTTGTTACTGTTAGAATTGTAATTTTTAATATATATATTGTTGTGGATGCAAAGGGTTAAATCAGTGGGAAACAAGGATTAACGTATTTTTATAATTAATAATTGGAATGTTAAAATTACATAAAGAAAAACAGTTTTAAAGCAAATAGAAGTTCAAAGATACTCATAATCAACCATAATTTATTTTAATCCAACACGTATAAGCATAAGGGAACGTGCTTGCGTAACAAAATCAATAATCCCAAAGCAATTGTAGTCGTAAAAGCAATCGTCAGTTTTATCAGATACGGAGAAATATAAAGTCTAGGAATTGTTATGCTAAACGTTCGATAATTAACAGAAACACCTGTGTTTTAAAAGGTTACGTTCGACGAACTCGAGCGTGTATTACGATAGGATTTCATAGAAATGATTTTCAACCGTCAGTTTGGTATAAACAACAAGGCTAACAAACATCTTAAAGAGCGAGGGAAATGCACGATCGGTTATATACAACAGATAGAGACAGATAAAAGCGTTGGGATTGAAAATGCACGTACAGTATACACGTGGAGTTGAGATAAGATGTCATTAATATCGATTTTTTGTAACTCAAGTGGGGTTTTGAACGAGACAGCAGACATGCATAAGACAGAGATAAATATAATTTAGACGGGGTTTGTGACGACAGAGAATTTTATCATTGGTTAAAACAGACAGTTTTCCAAACGTACGCACACGCGACGGTTAAAAGCGCATTCGGATATATGTCACGTAGCATAGAATAAATTTCACAAATTTCGAGACGGTTATATTCAAAATTGTTGGAGTTAGATTTGAAAATAAGCTTTTTGCTTGAAGTGCGTCCACTAAGGGGGTTTTGAAAGCATATAAATACTCAACCTAGGTTATAGAGGTCCTCTTTCTTCTCTTCGCTTCTATTTTACTTTACTTCGATAAAGTACTGAATGCCGACCACCATAACAGTAAAGCTTTCTGTGAGTATTTTATGTGATTATATTACCATAAATATAGTGGTTGCAAGTGTATCACAGTAGTATCGGACATCTAATTATTGACGTTGAAGTACGAGTAGTGCATTTTAAATTAATAAAGGTCCGGCTACTACAATGCAAAGCACGAAAGTCAATAAATGGAAGCATGATATATGTGGGGTAAGCATCACAAATAATCAAATTTGCATGCATGATATATGGAATGGTACTGTGAGACGAGGCGCTTGGCTCGCAGAGGTGGTAGATGGTGGAGGCCTGTGGATCCGCTGAGTAGCATGGTGAATGGAAACGAAGCCGAGGTGTTCTGGCAATCATCTTTGAAGGAAAGGAAGCCTGAAGAATTCTCCAGGTAATTTATTTGAAATTTCTGTTTGATAAAAATTTGTGAAATTTTGTGCTGTGTGGTTGACTTTGTAGGGCATATTTATGGTTGTAGAAACGTATTGAAAGAGATATATGTACTGGACAATTCATTGAGGTTAAATATTGAAAAGGGGTGTATTTAAAACATCCAAAATTTTATTCAGGATATAAATTGAATTGTAAAGGGTAAACGGGTCTGTTAATTTTGTTTTAATTTATGCAAGGTGTAAAAGGCATATACAAACTAAACTGGGTTATTATGAGCTCACCATACTCCAGTGTGCAGTCAATTTAGGGTAACATGTGGGGCCCATCTACTCATATCTCATTGAATTTATTTGAAAATAATTAGAAAAATCAAGGACTTTAAAAAACATACCATATTTTGAGTTTTATAATTAGTGTATCAAACTGTTTTTAACACATGTGATTATAATTTATCTGTTAATAGCTGTAAATAAAAGGTTGTATGATTGTTGTATTATTTGGTGATTTTATTGAATGGTGTGCGAGTGTGAAAGAGGTATGGTTGTAAATTTAGGTATTCGAAAAGAGGCACAGCTGAGCTAGCCAGAGAAGCTGAAGGAGTTTTAAGGCGAAATAAAAGCGTAAGGAATTTTTTTGTTGAAATTTTTGAATTTTGAAAATCATGTTGACTGTGGTGAAGCTTTGAAGTTAACGAAGGTACCACGGCAATATATATATATATATATATATATATATATATATATATATATATATTGCTGTGATAAGCGGTTGTTTAGGGGTGTATTGAGTCGTAAGGGTTACGTAGTAACTGTAAATAGCAATAGGAATCAGAAAACTGCATTTATTTAGCAGGAAAATAAATAATTCACACATTATGTAAATAGCAAACATTTAACACCCTGTATATGGACCGCAATTAACTTTAATCAATGCCAGTAAGCATATCTTCCAATAATAGAACGCATATTCAGCCGAGAAATAATTATACACGTAATTAAAATATGTCAAGAAGCGTTCAATAAGTTTATAAAATACATACGCATGAGATAAGATAAAACCTGGTAAATCTTCATACAATTACGCTTGTAATAAAGAAGGAATAATAAAGCGCTTTGATAAGAAACGCACTTACAAAGATAAGTTTTAAATAGAGACATAAACGGAAACATCACTCATGTTACATCGGTTATTTTGTTCAATTCTCCAAAAGCTTTATCTACATAAACAACAGACATAAGCTAAATGAAAGTCCAACAATAATAACAAAACAGCCGGTCAAAGATCGTAAAACAATAGCAAATACAAGCATCATACGGAACTTCAGAATAGTTTCATCAGAAATCAGCTTGAAAACTACTAGGAATGTCCAAAACAAACATGGTTGGTTACAACACTTTGTGAGGCTATTAGGACAAACCAATCCAAATGTAGATAGCAAAATCTATATAACGCCCAGAGTTTATAAGAAAAAGCAGTCTCAATTTGAAGCACGTCGAACCTGCAACACTCTGACTTGAATATTTACGCATCAAATAAATAAATTTTTAATTATATTATTGTGAAAAGTAGTGTTGTGTATTAATAGTTGATGACGAATTACGTTGAACATATATGAAAAAGCTTTTGCCGTTTTGCAAAAAACGTGAGTAGAAATTTGTTAATCAATTTAAATTAAATGTTTATAATAATGTAGGGCTTTGAAGGTGTATCTAAGAAATCTACGACTTCTAAGGTGTCCCTAAGAAATCCAAGTCTAATTCGAAGGTGTATCTAAGAAACCTACGGTTTCTAAAGGGTATCTAAGAAAACTACGAATTCTAAGGATCTAAGTCTGGTATTCAGAACTTCTGAGTGGTATTCAGAAATCCAGTTTGTAATATAAAGTAAAGCATGAGGTGAATTTTGGAAATAAGGAGTAACAAAACTATTGGTTCAAACGTACGTGAAGGAGTACAAAGCAAAGCATTGGTTTTCGATTGAGGATAATAAGGGGGTGTTGATCCACAACACGCAACAGAAAATCAGAATATCACTGGTAAGGGCTAACTAGTATAAGGAATCTTTTCAAATTTAAATTTAAACACTGAATATATTTTTTCTCAAATTTGTAAGGAGTCTACAAAGATTAACTATACGTTGAAATTTACGTAATAAGGATAAAAGGTCTTCAACGTTCCAGATTTTTTTAGTAAAAGGTGTCGTTTTTGCTGACTTTAAATTAAATTAAAGGGATATAATTTTTGGGGTAAATGATCCAAATAACATTAATTGATTGAAGGGTGTATTTAAGGGATTACAAAATTGTATAGTGTAGATATTATTTCCTTTCATTATACGAATATTGATTGACTTCGTTTTATCTATTCAAACAGGTAAGAATTAAAGGGGTAAATTAATTTGATCATCGTAATGTTGTGCACTCTGTGTAAATTAAACTGGGCTAGTCGTGGCATAATTAAATTAGTATATTAGAGAAAAACACAGAGCGGTGGCATTCAGCAAGAAACTGGATGTTCAGTACATCTTGCTGCTCAAGCGTGGGGGAGTACTTCAGCAATTAATCTGACGCAACAACGTAGGGCCAGAATATCATAGCAAATTAATATGGCGACCCGACCGTGGGGCGAGAACTACAGCAAATTAAAATGGCGACCCGAACGTAGGGACGAGAATATTTTACCACAATAAAATATAGCGACCTGAATGTAAGGTGAGAATATTATACCACAATAAAATATAGCACATTAACGTAGAGACGAGAATAATACCACAATAAATTTGACAATCTGACCGTGGAATTTGAATATAACAAAATAAAATTATTAAATTAAACTGGAGCTATAATTAAAGAGTAATAATTTGAGAAAAATCACCAAAACAAAAAAATTCAAAGAAATTTGTATATTAATTAAATTTAGGCAAATTTATTTTAGTATTTAAGATTTAGTGTAAATGTAACTTTTCAAAAATGGAACGAGGATCTCAAGAGAGTATAATCCAGGAGAGGACATTTGAACGGAGTTCTAGCGAGGAACAGCAGACCTCACCAGAAGCAAAAATGATGGACATTTTAGTGGCTTTGAACAATAAAATGGACAAAAATGAAGAGGCCATGAAAAACATGACCACAAAAATTGAGGAAAATAGTGAAAAACTAGGCAAGGAAATAAAAATTCTGAGCGATGGATTAAGGGAAACCAACCAAACAATTGCGGAGATGAGAGCACAAATGCAAGAGGATTACAGATGAAATCGAGTGTGTGTGGGATTGTGTTAGAATAGTAAAATCTAAACAAGAAAAATGTGAAAGTGAGACAAACGACAAACTCGCGAATCTAGATACTAAAATACAAAACGTTGAGGGAAATTGTGAAATAGAATTCAGGACGATAAATCGGGAAATATGTAACGTGCATTTTCATAGCTTAACATTTTACGCTTTTTCCCAATTAGTAAACACATTTCTGTAACTACTATTTCTATATTTTATATTTATTAACTCCTTAGGCGAATGCATCGTATTATAATATGTGGATATACAAGTCTAGATAAGAGACGATAAGAGGTTGTAATAGAATGAGTTGAATAAACAGATGAGCAGTTGTAGTTTGTTCTTGGTTCCTATATTTTAATTACGTTAAAAATACTGCTTCTTCTTTGCTTTGACAATAGTGAGAATTAATGCGGTAACAATTTTCGAATTGTTCATGAACAAGGACGGCACGTTTTTTTTGTTTTTCTTGTGAAATAAAAGTTGTATTTTAACTGTAGAAAGTGGAGTGCTAATTCCGATTGAAGTAGTATGGTTTATAGGCGAACGTGTTTGGTCGACGCACGTGTGTTTTTAAGGACATTTGACGGACGGGTTTATTGCTTACGCGTGCCTTACTAATTGTTGTTTTTGTTGAGTTTCTGTTGGAAATAAAAGTGGCAGAACTTGTTAAACTCGACCTGCACGTGTGTTTTACGGAACATTTTACGGACTTACTTTAGTGATACACGTGCTTTACTCATTGTGGTTTTTTTGGTGCTTTTGTCTTTTGATACTTAAACTGTGTGTGCGATCTAGTTTCGCGGTCCTTTTTTTATCAGAGTAGTGCATACTTTGGATTATCCAAATACCGTTGATACTGTAATTTCTGAATTTTCTAACCCCAAAGAATCTAAAACAGATCATTGTTTGCGCAAATTTTGTTATTTGCGAAATATAACAGATTACCGGTTTACAAAGGTATTGGTTGAAGTTTCTCACTGCTTTTTGGATGTTTATGAAAATAATATACATTTGGTCCCAGTTGAAATTAAACTAGTGCTACAAAATATTTCGAAATTATCGTCTCATGAAATAGAATTAACAAGAAATTTATCAATGCTACATAGTTCCGTCGTGTGATAAGGTCTGCTGCTAACCCCAGTGAAATACGTAGGTGTGATTAGGGTTACGTGTGATAAGTTCCATCAACACAGTCAAGGGTGAAGTGCTTTCGTTAGTGCCGGACATCGTGAATCCCACACTTCAATTGCAAGGAAGCGTTACTGAAGGACTTTTTTGTAAGTTGAACTATTTCCTACTTGTTATTACTTTAAATATCTATCCGTTTGTTTTGCCATATTTTTGTCGTTCTGATACCTTTTACAATCGAATTGCCTGCCATTAAGAAAAAAAAAACAAACAAAAAAAAAAGAAAAATCAATACTACTGGATTACTCATATCAATTGTGTCTTACCTATTTATCTTTTGTTAACATTTTGTCTGATTTATGTTTAATTGGTGTGTGAGGAAACGTTTCTGCTACTCCCCAATATTACCTCACTTTGTACTAAAATTTGTTGTATTGCTTTTACTGTTGTTATATTATATAGATTATCCAAACAGTTTTTTTTTACATTCTACAAAGTACTTAACAATCCATGCTCGATCAGCATGCTATGCTTTTTCTTTATTTCAGGTTTGCTATTCTAATTTTTTTTATTGCAGGTATGGTTACTAACTCCTTACAGCCGCATACATTATATGTGGGTCTGCTTTCTACGACCCCTCCCCTAATCTCCGATTGAGCCCGGTCATTTCTTTGATTTTCTTCGTGTTACGCACGGCTACGAGCCAACGTAGCATAAATTTGGCGCCCAACGTGGCTGCCACGAGAAACGTAACAAATAGGTAATTTAAGAACTAATTTAGGAAATTTTAATGTTAGGGAACCCATGAGGCTAATTCAGCCGAATCTTTTAATAGACCAATAATCAAAATTTTACGGGGATGGTAAATTAAATCCAAAAATCTTTCTGAAAAATATTAAAATGTTAGTACAGGGCTCAACAGACGAGCAATATAAATTAAATCTAGTAAAATTGATGCTAAAAGGGGAAGCAGAAATGTGGTACAATTTAGTAGAAAGTGAGGTAGAAACATTTCAACAATTTGAACAAAAACTTTTACGACACTTTTGGGGGGATAATCAACAAGATAAAGTTAGGAATGACCTGAGCATGGGAAAATATAATTCAGACTCAGGAATGACCTGGGAGTTGTATGCCATAGGAAAGTTTAGCGTAGAAAAACAATTAGATCCTCCTTTACAGGATAAACAAATTATAAAATATTTGGCAGAGCATTTCGACGCAGAAGTAAAACAATATATCACAATACAGAATATAGTACATCGGGACATACTTATAGAATATCTACAAAGGTATGATGAGTTGGGAACAAATTATAGAACGGAAGATAGCACTAGGGATTGACGCATAAATTTTATATGGACGCAAAGAAACGCTGATACTCGAAGAATTAAATATCAACGAAATAATTATGATTATTGGAGAAATTTTAATAGGGGTAATTACATTAATTTTAATAATAATTTCAGGAGTAATACAAATTCAGGTCAGATACCAAGGCAAGAGATAGAGCGGACTAATCATGAGCGAAACAATAACCGAGAAATAAATAGACAGGAACGTGAGGATAGATGGACGCCAACAAGGAATATTAATCGCACATATGCAGAGATAATGAGTCAGGCAGGACCTTCCATGCAGAACCAAATTTTTTAGATATGGACCAACCAAGTAAACTTCTACGCACAAACAGATACGAACATCAGCGCGAATTTATTAAACATGAGACTGAAAATGAATTAGAAAGAAACTTATTACAGATAGTTAAGTTAAGGGTGAAAAATAAAATAGTTAAAGTATTAATTGATACTGGGGCAGAAGCATCACTTGTTGCGGAAGAATTTGTTTAACGAGAGAAATTGCGGGATAAGGCGATACCTATAAAGAGGTGTAATTTGGTGGCACCAAATAATAAGAAATTTGCTAAAATAAGTGAAATGGTAATTCTGAAATGTGAAATTGGAGATGTAAAATTGGATAATGATTTTATGGTTGTACCTGGACTAAAGATAGATATTATATTTGGGATGGATGTTATAGACAAGCTGGGGTTGAAGATAAATGCAGAATGCAAAGAAATAGAGTGCAATGAAGAGTATATTAAATGGTATGAGGAGGGGAATATAGAAGTCGAGGATGACTGCGTAAATATTAATCAATTTGAGGATGAAATAGATGATGGGGGGAATACAGATGAAGAGATTAAATGTCCAGAAGATTTGAGAAACAGGATGAATTTATTATTAGAAAAGCATTCAGAATTAATAGGGTCGAAATCAAGAATTGCCACAGGTTATGAGCACAAGTTAGAAGTAGTAAACACTGAACCGTTTAACATTAAATTATATCCTATTCCAGCTGCATACAGGGATACAGTAAAAGAAGAAATAGAACAAATGTTACATGAAGGTATCATCGGAAACTCCAGTACACACTTTGTGAATCCATTGGTCGTTGTGAAGAAAAGTGATGATAGCATCAGGTTATGCTTAGATGCGAGGAGGATTAATAAGCGAACAAAACTGCAATACAATTGTCCACCAACAATGGATAGCATATTGGCGAGAATAGGTAGTAAGAAAATCTTTACCAAAATAGACTTTAAGAATTTATTTTGGTTAATTCCATTAGCGCGAGAATCGAGGAAATATACGGGTTTTTCTGTAGAAGGGCGAATATACCAATTTAAAGTGGTTCCTTTTGGTTTGTCCTCGAGTACGGCTGCATTAGTGAAAGACATGCAAAGCATTTTGGGACCGTATGAGGAATTTTGTATCCGCTACGTGGATGATGTTTTGATCTTTAGTGATAGTGTTGGACAACACTTTGTACATTTGGAAAGAATTTTATTAGAATTAAATATAGCAGGTTTAAGGCTAAATTTAGAGAAGTGTGAATTTTTTCAAGATAAAATTAAATTTTTGGGATATAGAATAAATAGTGCGGGTATATTTATAGAGTAGGGAACAAACACATATGAGCTAAAGGACATAGATTCAGGAGCAATAAGGGGGAAGTTTCACACCCACACAAAGGGACACAAATAAGTAAAAAAAATGTAAAATAAATTTAAATATAGGCATAAATAGGGTAGTAAAATAGGACATGGGTATAAGATTAGGTATAGGTATAAATAGGTTACTAAAATAGGACGTAGGTATAAGATTAGGTAGATGTAAATAGGGGATTAACAAGAGAGAATTAGACTTTGTAAAATAAAATAAAAATAAGAGAATTTGTAGACCAATGTGAGTTTTAACTCACGTTGGGCGCCAAAAAAATGACATTGCTCTAAAATTTTATATTTTAATTTGGGGAATAATGCTGTGATAAGGGGTTGTTTAGGGGTGTACTGAGTCGTAATGGTTGCGTAGTAACTGTAAATAGCAATAGGAATCAGAAAACTGCATTTATTTAGCAGGAAAATAAATAATTCGCCCATTATGTAAATTCAAACATTTAACACCCTGTATATCGACCGCAATTAACTTTAATCAATGCCAGTAAGCATATCTTCCAATAATAGAACGCATATTCAGCCGAGAAATAATTATACATGTAATTAAAATACGTCAAGAAGCGTTTAATAAGTTTATAAAATAGGACTATTGTGAGACCAGATTTGGTTGGTTGTAGAAAAGTGCTACCTGTATCGGTATGTCTTCAAACGGCAAGTGGTGAGAAAATTTCTACTCACGGAGAGACTTCTGCAACGTTGGGAATTGGAGACAAACTAATTAATCATCGGGTGTTGGTAGCTGAAATCACAGAAGAAGTGATCTTGGGAATTGATCTTTGTTTTCAACAATCCTAAAGACCCGTTTACTCTTTACATCAAAATTTTACGTTTTTTATTTACACCTTCAAATAATAAACTCAAATTGTCTTTTTCATATAAGTTTCAAATTAGCTTTTATGTTAATAAAATATATACTCAATATGTCAAATCACTCTAGCACCAAAATAACAGCACATAATGTTTAAGAAATAACAAAGGAAACTAATTTTGTTCCCTGGAGTAAGCTTTTTGCACCGTCTCCTCTTAAGATGTCGTCCAACCAAACCTCGTCGTTGCATTCCATCCAACTTCTCTTTGCTATATGTACATCAAACTCATCCACTTCTATGCAGACGCCTTCGATACAGCTACTCATATACTTGTCCAAATATGATAGTCAGCTTCTGAATCTTCCATACAACCAGCACCCTCGTTCAGAAAAATAACTAGGCTCGCTTATCTCAGTCACATCTTTTATTCGTTACTTGTATGTACTTGCAGCACCGTTTATAACTTAGCACCTACTCGTGCTTTCACACTTAAATTAAAACAGACTGCACTTATCACCGATTTAAAATTATCAGCGTAGATGTTACCATATATATCTGAAGCGAACCGAAGAAGTAAGAGAAACCCCACTACGTCTCCTAGTGTATTTATAAGCGTTGAAACGTACCTCCAGTACCCCGTTTCCATCGAAAAACACCACTACCGTAACCGATTCTAAAAATCTAAAGTACAACGATCTTATTAAACTAATAATTTCTCATTCCACTCCGCTTTTAGTCCGAAACACTGGCTATTAAGCACAACCGTCACAATGCTCCTAGAAAATTCTCTCACTCCACTCGCAGTCAGCCAATCCAGACCATTTCCCTTGTCATAAGTTTATTATCCAACTATGTTATCCTCGTCTAACTCATATTTATCGTCTTTATTAAAATCTCACTATAGCAACTTAAAATCGATATTGTTGTTATCCTCTACAACTTATCGCGCGCTTTAGATGGCTAGTTTTATCCAACGTCTGTTATTTGTCATCCTCGTTTACCCCATGTTATTGATATCCCATCTCTAGTTTTCAAACCACCTGCTATTTCGCAGCCTTCGCTTCAACCGTTTACTCAGATTTCTAAAGAATTATGCTCCAACGTACATTCTGTTTTTTTGAACTTGTTTATTTGTCTGTCAGTCTATTCTATGAACCGATTGCCAGTTTAAAATTGTACTTTCCCATGTCGTTTAATTTGTAGATTTCTTAGGATTTAATTTTTAACGAACGCTTTGTTAGTTTAAATGAACATATGCGTTTACATTATTGATTTTATACACAAAAGCTCTGCCTTATTATTTGATATGCTCAATTTACAACCTTCGAATATTAAAACTAATTATAGTCGTATTATCCTTGAGTTTTCACGTACTACAAAGCTTCTACACTTATGCAAATTTAACATTACGATTTATTAATACAAATGTATGCTATTATCCGTCTGTTTTAAAGGTAAAACTAATTAATTTGGAGCGTAAATAATTTATCCCTGTTTTCTATATACACGGTCCTTACAAAATTACTCTCTACTCTCTTGACTTATCTATCATTCTTAATATATAATTTACACAATAATATATATACTTTCAGACACTTTCATGTACTCCAAACATTTTAAAAATCAAAAATAAAGATACCATAGATAACTTTGTATTAAGATGGAAATAAAGGAACAACTTCTGATGCAGAAATAACAAACTACAAATAATCATATAGGTTAGTACTTAATTCAAGATATCTATATACAATAAATTATTAAAAAAGAATACATTAATAGTGATCTCTGTTAAATGTAATGACAATCACTCTTAAAGCAGCTCGTCATTTAGAAATCGTAAGAATCATCTTCCTTCTTCACTTTAAACAGAAATTTATAGATGACTCCAGCCAGTATTCCTCCCAGTATTGGTCCTGCCCAATATACCTACAAAAAAAAGTAGTTATTATATGAAACACAAAGTACGATTGTTAGATCGTTAGTTATTCGGTATTAACAACAAATAATAAGTGCAAACTATTTACATTAAATAATATAGTGATGAGAACATAGAACCATGAAATTGCTAACGTTTACTAATTGGCCGTTTCGGTAATTGCCTCTCCTAACAAGTTGTGAGTATTATACGGTTTCCTTGCGATGTTTCCAGTCTCAAATTGCGTGTATGATCAAAATGAGTTTTTGTATCGCTTGCATACCTATGTAATAATTTTGAAAGAGTTTGAATTTGTAAACAAATATCTGATGAGTAGCAAAACCAAGGGAGGTAATTACAGTTATTACACTTCAATGTATTAGTAACACAATTAACATATGGTATTGTATTTAAAAAATAAACAACTTTTACGTTAGAGGGAAATATAAAATTTCAAATCACTATTAGATTGTATAGAGCAAGGATACGATAACGGCGCAACTATGATGGGTGCATATAAAGGTGCAAGTGCTTCCATTTTAAATGAAATTTATACTCGTTGCAGTTGCCAACTTATATTGGATCTTAGGAAACGTTGCGAGATCTTCCTTCACGGAATACATTTTTTAATGTTATACAACGTCAAGGGCGCGCTGAGATGTACTAAAGCAATTGACGCTGAAACCATTATGCAATACGAGGTGGGGACTCAAATTAGAATTTATCAAACGTTACGATTTCAAATCACAGATTTCCTAAATACGCTCAAAGAATGTATATATTGATGTGATTAAAGGTCATGGAGAGGTCATATTGCATCATTCCATAAACATCCAATGTCGCAAATTCGAGAAAATTCGAGAAAAAGCCCAATTGTGTAGATATTTATTTGTATAGAAAACGTATTCGTAAAGTGTCCGTATAAAAATGTATCAATACATAAAAACCGTGATGATTACATAGTTTAATGATGTAAGAATCGTGTTTTAGATAATAATAACGGTATTTATTATGCTCTACGCGTAAACAAGCATTTTTCAAAAGAGTTTCATACACATTTTATAATAGATGCATTGCATTTAGAGAAGTGCTTAATCTTATGTAAAATCGCACATTTTAAAAGATTTTCATAAGTAATTCATCATAATCAAATGCGTAAATATTCTAAAGGAGATTTACAGTTGAATTTAATGCGAATTTTTTGTAGATCCGCGTGTACACATATATTGATTTCACGTAATAACCAATTTTACGTCAATTGAAAAGATATATTTCTAAGCATTGAGGAGCGTGGTTAATTGACCCATGTTCTAAAGCCATGTAATAGATAAACGTTCGCCAATTATTTAATAGTCAGAATGTTTAGAAAAGCGAACGGCGCAAATAGGAGGGAGCGATAATAAAAGGTAGAAAATCAATAAACTTAAGAATTCTTGTAGGTTGATAAGCATATGTCGAATATTTCGAGGCGATAATAAAATACTGAACTTAAAATTCTTGAACCCTCTGGACCCATACGTAATATGTCAGATACTCTACAACAAACCAATTCAAAGATTCAGGGAACAGCAGGAACGTCTAGACGTTCGTACGTCAGAAGAGGCTCGCTTTTATAAAGCCAATGAATGTTACTAACGGGAGTTAATCTTGATCGAAGCTGTGACATAAACATACTATTGATGAGATTAAATAATACGTTATGTGAAATGTTCAGTATTTTGAAGTGAAAGTTATTTAAATGTTATAGATTTTTTGAGTACGATTAAAGAGTGCTACTTGACACCCGACCTTACAGTGATTTGGATACTCAGAAGTGATTAGGTTATTTGAAGTACTTACAATAGTTTTTCAAAATGGAAAATAGATAATTAAATATAATTAAAAATACCGCAAAACAAAGTTCGTATTTGGAATAAGGCATATAGGATTGGAATGGTTTGTTTATGTTATATGGACCAATTTTGGAAACAAAAACCTACTTTTAAAACGATTTAAACAATTTTGGAAAATGGATTGATAATTACGTGATAGAAAAAGTCAACAATAAGCAGATCTGTAAAGGTAAATTAATTATATCGCGGGTGGATCTTTTAAAAAGACGCATATTTATTGATTGATTAGTTGAAGTTGCATAATGAAATTTTTGTGCGCAAGTCTTTTGAATTTAAGAGTAGAACAGTGTGTAAAAGTTAATATAATTTAATTCTAAAAAGCATTGGCAAACCTATGGTACAGGTTTTAACCTAGCTGAATTCAGATAGTTTAATACGTTCTTGAGGGAAGGATATTAAATTATATGACTTATTAAGATAAATTGTACACATACTAAGGAAGATTTAATTATGTTGTGGTTTATGAATGATAATTATCAGATTAATATTTATGCAGAATATGTGAGTGATCATCCTAGTTTAAAGAGACTTTGGACTCTATTTTTAGTATATCAGATTTGTGTTGAAAGGAAGTTATATATTTCTTTATTGATGTTATATTTAAGATATTGTTTGTAAGACAAAGTTGTTGTGGATGTATTAATTGTTTGTAAGAGGATATTTCGTTTTATTATAAATCTGATGTATGATTGCAGTGGTTTTATTAATTGGTAAATCTAGTAAACAACACTAATTTCAACTGCAGGGTTTTCTTATCTGTCATATTATTATTTTAATGCACGAGATAGGTTTTGGGTCTCTTCGAGCGACTTTTTGAGAAGCTTCTTCCAAAAAACTCTTTTATCAATTTTATTTAAACAAATTTACAATGTGAATTTCAATTACAGGTACGTTATAAGCAGTAAATTATTGAGATCAAATTTATTCTAAGTTGATATTCACTAATTTAAATGAACAAAAATTAGGGTGTGTAGCTGAACAACCAACAATATTAAAGTTGTGAAGCTCTAGACTGACGGGTTATCTTGGGCTCTTGAGGATATTTATGCTGTCCCTGCCCCTCACATTGCTTATGGGAACTGCAGATCTTATGTCTGCTATTTCTTTATTTAATACAAAGTAATACATTTCAATAATCTTAATTCTAACAATAATTTTCTTATAATCTATTGTGACCTGCACCTGCACTGTTATGTTACGTCTGGAATACAAAGTATTCACACCCGTTCTCATATCTGGTTTATGAACTTCCATTACCCTTTTGTAATATGTCTTGCAATTATACAAGGACCGTCCGGAAAGTAGTACCCGTTTTTGAATAAAAATAAACTAGTACAACTTTACAAATTTTAATGTTTTATTTGAAAAGAACAAACCTTACACTATTTCTCCACATAGTCACCTCGCAAATTTAAGCATTTATTATAACGTGAGACGAGTTTTGTGTGCCAGCTTCGTACTCCTCTGCAGCCAATGTATTGAGATATGTAGTCACAGCTGCTTTCAGTTCAACATCACTTTCAAATTTCTTTCCTTCCAAAAGTCTTCGAGTTTTGTAAACAGATGAAAATCTGAAGGTGCCAAGTCTGGGCTGTAGGGTGATGGTTAAAAGTTTTCCATTTGAATTGTTGAACAAGTTGTTCTGTTATTCGAGCAGTATGAGGCATGACATTGTCGTGGAGAAGAAGGACGCCGCTAGACAACAGACCTCGCCGTCGATTTTGAATTACTCGTCTTTAATGACACACAATATGCATCGGCATTTATAGTGTCCCCACGGGACATGAAATCAATGAGCAGTACACCTCACCTATCCCAGAAAATGGTTACCATGAGTTTTCGAGTAGACATGACCCTTTTGAATTTTTTCGGCATGGTTGGTGAATGAGCATGATGCCACTCCATTGATTGCCTTTTACTTGTAGGTGTTGCATAACAAACCCATGTCTCATCACCAGTGACTATGCGAGTCAAGAAAGAGTCTCTTCAGTTTGATACGGGTCACCCTGAGGAGGCGATCCGCACGCTTCGAATGCCGGTGGTGAACTTTGTTCTTATCACACTTTGTCTTTTACATATTAACGATGTGTGATCATGACTGAACCCGACATGGCGCGAATAGTTAGTGTGTTTTATGATCGGTTCTTTACCTTCTTAACTTTGTTCCATATGCTTTTCTATATTTTTAGAATACCTGAAAATTGACACATTGGTACTTGAAACTATAGTTGTTAATTTACGGATGATATAGTTATTTTATGGATTTGGTTTAAAGTTTTCAACATTATGAAAACAACGATATGGAGACTACAAGTATGATTTTATAAAACTTATTGCAAACAGTTCAATATCTAAACAAGTTTTCTGTGGGGTAACGCTTGAAGAAAATGCCAAAAGTATATTGGGAAACAGTCATACGCCCGACAAATTTGAACAATGTTTTCATTGATGAGTTTAACAGAATTACAACTTGAATCAATTGGAGTCCAAAACTGCTTTAAAGAGGAAATTGTAGGAATTAAGACGCGTTGATTAGAAAAAAGCTTACACACCAATAGATGTCGCTGCGTATATAAAAAGGATTAATTACAGTTTGATATACATACCCAGTGATTGTCCCACAAACCCATAATCACAGCAGGTCCAAAGCTTCTTGCAGGATTCATACTAGAACCAGTGTATTTGATCTGCAAATATAATAAAATTATAACAACAGTATCTTAGACGTAATGTATAAAGAAAAAAATTTGAGAAGCCCTTCATGTTTAAAAAAAAATCTCAATTTTCGCGCTGCCTGTACATAGATAGGTTATGTTCGTACGAGCACAGAAACCATCATCTTCACATGAATTTTTTCATAAGAAGGCCAAATTGGATGAGTTTAGCTTGAGAACGTGAAACAAACCTTAACCTCCACGTGCTTTTTTACAAAAATACGCAAACTCAAATAAAGTTGGGTTATTTATTTACAAGATAATAAAAATTTAACTACTACATACCTTATTTTATTATAGAGAGCATGATACAATAATACTAATTAACGTTTGGCGCGTATGTACATAGTAATACTTCTAACAAAAACACTATCTCCGTTTCGTGGGAAGAAGCTTGTTAGACATCGTCGGCTTCCGATTTTTTCACTGATTCATTCTCAAGAATGGTGGGTTGTTCCATAGTAAGATCTGTAGTCGCACGTTACGAGGTTTTTTTTTTCATATTTTTGTACCACTCGAGTCATAAACTCAATAATACCTTACGGTATCAGAGGTATCTATTATTCTTAATGTAACTTATTTGTCTTTGCGATAATTGAATTTTATAAATAGGTTGTTTATAGATTCAGGCATGGTGCATGCTTCACAACATTTTGGCGCCCAACGTGGTCCCGATTTAATTTTAGGCACGAATTAGCGATCTGGCGATTTCCAGTGAGACTTCACAATATTTTGGCTTCCTAACGGAGGGGCTCAAGTACTTAGAGCCTAAGCTTCGCAACATTTGGCGGCCCGAACGTGAGGGGCTCGATTCCAAATAAAGAAATTTTTTTGAGGAAACTGACAACCTGTCTTGTAAATAATTTTGGTAGTAGTTTTAGCTTTATTTTTGGAATTAGTGAATGTATGAGCGGTGTCTTGAGAACGAATATTAAGAAAGGAGAGGTTAAGGAGTGAAGGTGCATCGATTGGCATAATTGCCATATGGAAGGTCCAATGAAAAACGATGAGGGTCCTTATTTTTCGAAATTGTCATTTTAGCGGCGTCTGTTAGCTTGTAAAATGAAGTATCAACATACCAATTCTTACAAGACACAAACAATGATAATCCACTAAAAACTGTGGGAGAAAATAGGCAGCACATGTAATAATAATGAGACTCCTATGCCCTCGAAGAGGAATCATGAGGTTCTTCCTCTCCGCCGGTTAAACTGTCTCTCGCGTGCTCTGGTTTAAGTCTGGTTTCTGTACTTGAACACAATAGTATTATTGTTAGCTGGTATAAAGTTTGTTGTGTTTATTTCGGACAGCTCCATGACGTAGTTGGTATGCGTGTGACTACTATGCACCAGATCCCAGGTTCGAATCTTGACACGGTTTACTTTAAAAATGTTAAACGAGCATTTTTCACAAAAATTCGCCCTCGTTTGGACGAGAGGTAAAATGTATGTCTCGGGTGTGAGTGTTGTCACGCAAGTAAAACATTCATACCTTGCTTGGAGCAGTAAGGGTTCGGCAAAATTCAAAATTTCCAAGTAGAAAACTCGCTTCTTGGCCAATGTAGTACCTTCTGGTGGAGCTTTGGAAAATCAAATGTAGCGTTGTTTATTTCGTAATACGTATTAAACTTATTCTAATTAAATCATCATTGTTGGCAGTATTGGAACCAGAAAAGCCAACCAAAAAAGGAAAATACACTGACCGATGAAAGACGTTATGAAGAAGTGCCCATTAACATTTCATGAAAAAGGTAACAACTGTGCATGTAAACGATTCAAGTGATTTGATGTTGTTGTTGACACCGAAAGAAGATGGCTAATCGCTGAGTTTAACAATATGCGTACAAAGGATGATCAAAACAGCAATCTCGACGATCTTATTACTGTGCTTCATGTGGAAAGACGCTGATCTTCAATCTATAATGCGAGTGAATATAACGCGACATACACGTATAGAGTTAGGGTGAAAATAGAAGTTACCGTCCGAGACGTTTCTATCTCTTTCAAGACTTTTTGGGCCATTCACGACATCTCAGATAAGAGAGTGCAAAACTTACAGCAGTCATTGGCTTTGATGGGTGTAAGTACTAAAGATGGCAATGGGAAACATTCCAATAGACCCAGAAAGATCTCCACTGAAGTAGTCACTCTTATGAATGATTTTATTGTCACTGAAAAAGTGGAAATCGCACTATTCATTGAATGACACCAGCCGTCTTTGCTTGTCTGAAGATTTCAACATTAGTAAACTGGCTTCCGTTTACAATGAAACTAACCCCTCCAATAAGGTATCGTACGAAACGTATAGATCGCATTTCAACAACAATTTCAACATTTCCTTTGGATTTTTTAGGAAAGCACATGCGATTCATTCAAATTATAAAATGCTTCTTTAACTAATTCTCTGTGGAATGCAACAACCGACGAAATTAAACTGAAGAAGCAAAGAGAGTTGAATATACTGCAGGTAGATTAGAAATTGCATTTGAAGAAAGTTGACAAACTTTAGGCGATTACGAGAAAGTTCAGGAATAAATCCACGAGGACTGATGCAGCGGATGCAATTTTCGCAGACTTTCAGAAGAATTTACTCACCCCTAATATAACCACAAAGACGTGTATTCTAAGAAACAATTAAGCTTCTCCTTTTTAATATTAATGTTCTCGTCACTAACGAGGCGAATTTCTATACTTATAATAAAAATGTAGTGGGGGCTGACGAGGTATGCTCCTTCCCTGACCATTTCTTCAACGAAATTTTACTATAAACTGTTAGAATGTTGGTAATTTTTTGTGACTCCTATGTCAGCCAAAACAAAAATTTTACAGTTCTGCGATTCCTTCACCATCTCGTCACAGAAAAAGGGAGACTGGATTGTGTGAAAGTTTTTTCCTATCCGGTGTCATAGCTATCTAGAGGTATGAGCATTATTATCAAAAATCATACGCAGAAGTGCCTCAATGATGAAGGGCATGTGATTACTAGGAGCAGACGCAAACCCTCACCGTTCACTTTTGTAGATTATACGACTGAATTCTTCAAAGAGTGGACAAATTACTTATTACCGATGTACAAATAGAACTGCCCGTTTCCCACAAGACGATTCCGATGGTTGAAGATCTTCTTCGATAAATTACAGTATATCAACATTAGTCTTTCATTTTATGATTCACTTTATAAGCATAACATGTTGTGGGTGCCACCAAAGAAAGGCAAAAATAGAGAAAAGTAGAATAATCTCCAACACCTGACAATATTTCCCATCAACGAAGTTGCTAAGAGGTTTTATTATGATTTAGTCACAGATAGAATTACGATGTTGTTAATTTTGATTAGGAGGAAGATGATTAGTAACTCGGGAAATTTTTACTACATGTGGATGATAGTTTCAGGTTTTAATAACAATTTAGTAGATTTTGACATCTAATAATGTGTGCATGTTAATGCATACATTTAGTTTCGTTTTTCACATTTTATGTTCTGTATTTTTGACAACATAAGAATGTTACAATTTTCACTTAGTTTTACTTTTGCATTTTTACATCTTTGAAATGAAGAGAAATGTTCGGTATACAGGAATTCAAATGGATTCTAATAAATTTGTGATCGAGACAATTACTCAGAAAGAACTCTAAACGTCATTCAAATTATTCATTCAAACATTAAAAGGAAAACTATTTCATCAATAATTGTGAAACATTAAATTTCGTTTTTACCAATTTTTTTAAAAATGGAACTTTCTCGTTTATCCAATTGACCTTTCATATTGATATCTATTGCCCTTTTGGTTTATGCTTATAACAAAAAAACAGAGCAAGACATCATTGATGTGCGATGACGTTTGTTAATAGTGAAGTTATGTTTCCATAAAAATTATAAACAAATATTAAAAATGAAGAAATACTAGGAGAAGATCAATTTAGGTTTAGGCGAAGCAAGGCAACACGGGAGGTCATTTTAATCTTAAGGGTGATAATGCAGAAAACAATAGAAAAAGGGAAAAGCATGTATATAGGGTTTGTAGATCTGGAAAAAGCATTTGACAATGTAAAATGGAAAAAAATGTTCTAAATACGCAAAAAGATTGGAATGAGTTATAGGGATAGACGGATAGTGCATAGTGTAAAGCCACTCGCCTCCTGAGGTCCCATTATGCAAGTGTCCTAAAACTTCTGACACTCGGCTTTAAGGAACCCCCACCTGTCTCCATTCTCCATGAATCGCACCAAGATCCTACTCTCTACTTCCAGGAATCCCATTATGTCCAGTACGACTTCATGGTGCCACTAAATGTGCTAATTTTCTGCCAGAACAAACGTTTTCCTCCAGTTTTCCAACACAGAATGATACTTAGATTCTTGTCATTCTCCTGTTCCGTTTAGATGTGTAGAGGCTGCCAATCGTGATTAATCACGGTAGGCCGACCAAGTAGATAACATCTTGTTACGCTCACTGTCAGCTAGCGTACTTAAAATACATCGTTTTGTATAGCTGGTGGTATAAAGTTCGATGTACATTAATAAATAAATAATTATTCGTCTTTATGCTATCTATTGAGGTGGAGATAAGAGGCGCTCAGATGTTATGTTAATGAAGTCGAGTTTATATAGACGATAAGCAGTTATAATAGAGCGAGTTTATTAAACAGATTAGCGTAGTTTTAGTAGGTGTTCGTTGTTTCTTAAATTAATGAATTGTAAATTGGATTGTTCTTGTCTAACCGCTGTAATTAATGAGTAGATATGAGTGCTGCTTTCATATAAATGCTGTTCCTTATGTGGATATACGAGTTTATTAAACAGAAGAGTCGATAAGCGGTTGTAATAGCAAGCAGTTTGTTTTTGGTTCCTATATATAAATTGCGTTGAAAGTACTGTTGCTCGTGTTTTGCTTTTGAGAATAGTGAGAATTGCATGCGGTATAAATTTTCGAATTGTCTTTTTTTTACGGAACATTGACTTTATTGATACGCATGTTTTACTAATGATGTTTTTTTGGTTGTTGTTCTTGTGGAAATAAAGTGGTATAACTTGTTAAATTCGACGGCACGTGTTCTTACGGAACAATTGACGGACTTACGGAGTGTTTACATGTACTTTTTAATTGTGGGTTTTTTAGTGCATACTTTAGATTGTTTAAATACAGTTTTAAGCTTGGGTCTTGTTTCTGAAAATGATGATACAGTTGTAGCAGATAAAACACCCCGTGTTAACAGTAGCTTAATGCAAGAACTTGTCAGATGACCTGCATTGCAGCGTGCCTTGAGGGTCCGTGACTCTGAATTCTAAATTTTTATTACAATTTTTGCGATTTGTGTTGCAAAATATTTTCGAAATTGTTTTCTCAGAAAATAGAATTAACAAGAAAGTTATCAATGCCACATGGTTCCATTCAGTATGATAATGTCTGGGGCTAACACCAGTGAAGTGTGGTGAAGTGCTTCGTTAGTGTAAAGTGTACTAAATTCTATCAACCCCATCACAATCAAGGGTGAACTACTTCGTTACTGCAGGACTTTCTGTAAGTGAACTTTTACTACTTGTCTTATTACTTTAAATATCTATCCGTTGCTTACCATATCTTTGTCGTTCTGCTATCTTTTACAAAAGACTTGCATGCTATTCTAAAACATAGAAAAAAAAAGACTCATACTACTAGATTACTCATATCAATTGTGTCTTATCTATTTATCTTTTGTTAAAATTTTTGTCTTGATTTATGTTAAATTGGTGTGTGAGGAAACGTTTCTGCTACTCCCCAATATTACCTCACTTTGTACTAAAAATTTTTATATTGCTTTTATCGTTACTATATTATAGAGATTATTCAAACAGTCTATTTACATTTTTTTTTTCAGTACAGAATAACTTATGCTTAATTTTTTTTTTATTGCAGGTTGCTATTCTAATTCTTTTTTTTGCAGGTATTAATCACTACTTTCTTACAGCCGCGTACATTCTATGTTACTCTACTTTCTACAACCCCCCCTAATCTCCGATTGAGCCCGGTCATTCCGTGATTTCTTTGTGTTACGTAAGGGGCTGCCACGAACAACGTAACAATCTTGTTTCTAACCGTGAGCAATGGCTACAATTTTCGGG
Organism: Platerodrilus igneus; assembly: GCA_036346225.1. Taxonomy (NCBI): domain Eukaryota; kingdom Metazoa; phylum Arthropoda; class Insecta; order Coleoptera; family Lycidae; genus Platerodrilus; species Platerodrilus igneus. Next base: position 2,630,194 of record JARFIW010001436.1, on the reverse strand, counting down.
GCGAAACCGTATTGAAAGCGCATTAGCATTACAATGACGTACCAGCACGGTGTTCCGTGTCGAAGTCATATTCCTGCAGCCTTTTTAGCTAACTGACGACATGCTCTTCTGGGTTTCTAAACTGTAATAGCCACTTTAGAGCGGCGTGGTCAGTTCCCAAGTGAAATTATCTCTCGTAGGGGTACTTATAAAAATGTTTTTACGGATTTCATCACCGCGAATGATTCTCTTCTAGTAACAAAATAGTTTTCTTCCGGTTTCGAAAGCACCTTGATAAAATAACCAATGACCCTTTCTTGTCCGTCTTGCAACTGGGATAGTACACTTTTGATAGCAACATGGTTATCGTCTGTATCCAAGATGAATTTGCCTTCCGACCGAGGATATCCTAAAATCGGAACTGTTGTCAATAAATGCGTCAGTTGTTGGAACGCATTTTGGCAATCTTCATCCCAAACGTGGTCACACCTATCTTTGGTCAGCTTGGTCAAAGGTTTAGCTATATTTGCAAACCCGGAAACGAATCTTCTATGAAAGTGCTCAACCTCAGAAAGCAGCGTTACTAATGTTTGGCGTCGGATCTTGTACCGTCTTAATCTTTTCCTGGTCTGGCCTGACTTCGTTGCGTGAAACTACAAACCCTAGGTTTTTCTCTTTACCTAGCAGGTAACACTTCATTTGACTCAACTTCAGATTGGTTTGTCTGAGTCTTCGAAACATTTCTTCTAAATTTTCCAAGTGTTCCCCAAATGACTTTCCAATTACAATCACGTTGTCCAAATATACCAGATACGCTTACCGCGATAGCCCACGCAAGATGTTATCCATTAAACGCTTGAAGGTGCCAGGAGCGTGGAAGAGTCCAAATGAAATTACTGTAATTTGCCACAGGCCAGTACCAATAGTGAAAGCAGTCTTTTCTCGATCTTTGGGTTCCATATCCACTTGCCAGTAGCCACACTTTAAATCCAAGATTGCGAACAATTGCGATCCTTAAAGTGTATCTAGGATGCCGTCAATCTTTGGAAGTGGGAAGCTGTCAACACAAAATCTTGTTGACCCGTTTTTCCTAACAAGCATAACAGGGGATACCCAAGGGTTATCAGAGTGTTGAATCACTTCTTTCCTTTCCATATCTCAAATCATGTTCTCAGTCTCCTCGCGTTTGGACAATGGGAGCCTTTTGGCTGCTGTCTTATTGGCTGGGCATCTCCGTACCAATTCTATGTTTGACTACTGCAGTCTTTTCTAATGGACCGCCGTCGACCTCAAACACGTCCGAGTACCGTCGGATCAAGTTCCTAAGTCAGCCAGTTGCTGTCGTTCAAGATGCTGGCACGGTTTCGACAACTGGTCCAATAACTTTGCGGAACACTCACTGGTTGGTTGTTCTTTCTCAACACCGGTACACATGGCCACGTGAACGACCGAAGAACTCCACCCAATCTTTATGTTTTTTTCAGCGCGATATCAGAGTCTTTAGCGTTTAAGATCCTAACATATACACAATTTGTCACTCTAGTTAGAGCCTTACTCACAAGCACGTTTCTTCCGAGTGATTCGTCACTAATTGATTCAATAGCACAAAACCTTTACGGAGAGCATTATCCAAGCGTCCCATCACCACATTTTCTCTCCTTCCAGGTAGGACAACGCCGTCCGTCAAACAAAATCGCACAGGCACGTCGTCTGTTTGTCAGCAAAATGCCGTTTCCTTGTTTTCTAATCTCAACACATCCTCTTTCATATCGACATGGAATCCATAGCTCTTCAAGGTAACCATTCTAAAGATAACTTTTCTTGGTGATGTTCGCTGTAACTACCTTGCTCCCAACTCCGATTTGCACATCTAACATACCGTGCGTTTGAATTTCTTCACCAGCCCCCGGTTCGAAGACGTACCGTCGCGGGTGACACTTTACCACTATTGCGCACTACATCTTGTTGTCCTAGTGGCTCCAGTATCAACCAAGAACTTTATAGTCTTGCCGTCAAACTGCCCATATATGTATAGACTGTTCGCATGCTTAGATCGTGCGATGCGAATGATGATCTCCGGGGCAACATCTGTGCCAGTTGATTTTCGCCCGTTCCATCGACCTACTCTTTTAATTTCGGCTGCTCATGTTCTTCCTTAAGCCTATTACATCGGTTTTGCCTGCACCTAAATCTCCGGTTCTGGTATCGTGGCTCCTTTTTCTTTGACTGCTCGTCACGCAGTACCCGTCGAATCAGCTCCTCCACGTTCTCTTGGCTTCGCTCCTTTTCAGAACGTCCTACTTTACGTCACTTGCTTTACCGTTTCAAACTCTAAAGCATGAACCAACGCATTAGTCTTTGGCTGGACCATCCGTAGTGCTTGCTTGATTTCCCCGTCGCGTATCCCATCAATGAATGTTTAAACATCCAAAGCTATGCGGTGCTGTTGGGTCGGCTAGTCTCACCAAACGGGTAATATCTATTTTAAACTTTTGTGACCTATGGTTAGTCTTCACTTGAGCGTGGTACACTTGTTGTAGATGAGAGTTACCATATCTCATTTTCAGCTTTGATGTTAAAACCCCGTAGCTTTTTTGGCCATGGTCTAATATAGTCTGCACAATGTTCAAGGCCTCAGCTCGTAACGCGACAATCAACACAGTTGCCCTTTCACTATCGTTCCAGCCGCTAGCTCTCACGGCAGTCTTGAATTGTTAAAATATGTATGCCAAGGTGACTTTGAACCTTGACGCCGGTTTGCATTCTGCGAAATTTTTAGGTTCTGGAGCGTGTTATTGTATCACTGGAACAGTGGGTTTCGGCGTTTGTATTGTTAGGAAATTCGTTCGTTGTTGTTTTTCCGCATTTTTATTTAATTTTTCCGAAAATTGTTCTAACTTTGTTGGCAGTATTGCAAAGCTTTCCTCCATACTTGGCTTGAAGTTCTTCAAAAATAAAAGAATTTCGTTACTCATTTCCTTCTTTCGACTGCAGACATTCAAATAGAAATCGTTCAAAAAATTTTATATACCACAACTTGACACCAATGTAATGTAAACAAACAACTATGTGCAGTAGCACAGTCCGTTGTTTTAAAACTGTTACAGAAGTCTCTTCAACAGCAACTCGTCGTTCTATAAAAGTTTCCAAAAGCTCACAACGATTTACTTTCAGAGAGTTACTAGCAATACAAGTATGATCTTTTAAACACTAAGATTCTATTAACTTAATCTCGAAGCACTTATATACGAAGCACGAGCCACTATGGTTAATTTATATTACAGATTTATGTAAACAGTAAAATAATTTATATTACTTATTCTAAAGCTCTAAGCTAAAGCTTTACATAAATGTAGCCGCTATTTGAATTCATACCAAAGTCTCGATTAGAACTATAACCGTAAAACCCAACATTGATTTATACCTATTTAAATTGTTCTGGAATGATTCACAATAAGACTGAGAGAAAATTAGATTCATCTGAGAGCATGTTTCGATATTTCTTGATTTTGGTTTATATACCATTATGTGGTCCGGCTATTACGACGCCACTGTCGTATGTTTGTGCCATTAATTTTGTAGTGCAATGAAATTCGTTGAAGTATCTTTTACTGTGAGTACGAACGAAGTTGCGTTTTTATTCTCTCACACACAAATAAAGCCTATAAATCTTCTTTCAATGTTACAAATTCTTTTTCATGTAATAAAATACAGTCGACACCTGAGCTCTCTGCGGGCATATTACCAGTTATTTTATTCAACATGTTTTTCTGAAATACAGATAGAATCTTGAAATAATTGAAAGCAATATAATTTCCAACACGCAAAACAACGTAGATAGTTAGAAATTTGCAAGTTTTATAAATAACAATGACGAATTTAAAGAGACACTTGTGAAAATATGCTGTTAATTATGTAACTCAAGGTGTCACTAAAATGCGAATGTTATCTATATTTTGTACTGTTTTACGAATGATTTAAAAAATGAAATATATCTTTGCTTCTCACTCTAATTGAGTTGTGTAGTGCCAAATAAAGGTATATAATGCTTACCCCAGAAAGATGACTGGCTGCAATACTAAGGCCAACAGCCAATGGTGCAGATCCCTTAATGTCGGTTCTCTTTCGGTCTGAAACGGCTTGAACCACAAAAACTAACGGGAATGTCAAAATAACTTCCATTAAAAAGCCTTGAGCAGCTGTCACGTCACCTCCAAGTGCAGTAATTCCCAAATTTCCTTCGTATTTTGTAGGAGTTGCAACCTAAACAAAAAGACATCAGAAATTCTAATTATAAAAACACAGCACGCCGACTGTAAACGTAGAAATATTTTTAACATCATGAAACATTATTTTCTGTAAATAATAACAAAAAGGTATTAAATGTTTTCTTCTTATATATCTGTCGAAAAGGATCACGTTTAGTCAAATATATAACTTTTTTATTTTGCACTTTGTACAAGTTTCTATTTTACTCAGATGTCGAGAGCGAATCTAAGGGAATACCCACTTGTTTTTAAATTTTCCGCCATTTACATCAAATTAATTCATAATGATAAAAGTTTAAAATATGTCTATGCATGCGCGAGCGCACGAGCGTATACGTGTGACCGCGAGAAATAAGCATGTACACGTACTTATGCGCACGGTGTGCGTTGTGAATAAGGTATGCTAATTACTATATTTAATTCTAACCTATACATTTCAATCCTCAAGTTCTCTAGCTTACCTACTTTTCTCATACTTCTGACATTGCATACTCTGACTCGTAAAGTGTTCCTGGCTCTACTTTTAAGCTTTTTGTTGCACCTTTTTGGCATTTCATTTTATTTTAGTATTTAAATTTAGGGAATTTTTAAACCCAGCATGAGAAAGTTTTCCTTTCCCATCCTTAATTTAAGTTTCTACGTGTATAGTTCCACGATTATACTTTCCCATAGATTCCAGGATATTAACTCACGATTTATGGTATACAAACGTAATACGTTTACCTTTCCGGCTAAAAGAATGTTGTCCTGGGAAGCGAAAAATGGTGGGATTACCATAGTTAGGGAGAACGAAGCCACCCTTAAAGTAGGAACTTTATTATCGGCGTTGAACAATGTCGGACGCGTATGCGGTTAAGTTCGATAAAGTGATTTCTTTCCTATGTTTGTAACTTTTTCCTCTATCTAAAAAATCATCCACGTTCTTTGTCGATAATATTTTGGAAACACCGAAAAAAACCAGCCAAAGATCCAGATCTGAGAAAGAGGAAACCGCCTTGGCATTAGTATAAACCAGGTAAGTTCCTGACTTTTTTTGTTATTTTGTGGGCTTCACTAGCGACGGTCATCCATGCAGTCGAATTTGTAGGCGTAATCGTCCAGCGTCATGCATGATAAGTCTGTTTTGTGGTGTAGTTTGTTGCGTGTGTTGTATGTCCAAAGTCCCGCGTTCGAATCCCAACACAGTCCGCTTGAAAAATGTTAGGTGAGCATTTTTCACAAAAATACGCCTTTGTTCGGATTAGAGGTAAAATGGATGCCCCGTGTATGAGTTTTGTGACGGCAAAATTCAAAATTTTCCAATAAAAGAACTCGTTTCCTGGCCAATCTAGTACCTTCGGGTGGAACATTTGAAAATCAAATGTAGTGTCGTGTATGATAAGCCCAAGGTCTCGGGTTCAAATTGGAAAATCAAATACAGTGTCATCAGTGGCGTGCAGTGATTGTTAATGCAGGTTAGGCAAAAAATTAAAAACAAAAACTTACCATAGGTGTACGTAAGTTCTGCAATTTAAGTATCTAAATGTGAGTTTGACTTGTATATACGCCTGGCATCACAGATTATATATTAAATATGTTAAATTTTGTTTGGTTTCTTATTTACTTGCATTTGTTTTTAAGCTTATTTGATTAGTTATAAAATTGAAATAATTAATATCTTTATCAAATTTTAATGTAAACGTCCTTCGTTATACATCGTTGAAAAGAGAAAAAAAAGGTCTATTTAATCATATAAAAATCCAATATGGCGCCCATTTAAAATAAGAAAGTTGCTATTAATATTTGAAAACCGCCATCTTGAATTTTATACTGGCAACATTTTTAAGTTTGCTTTATTAAATAGTGTAACTTTTATACGATACATTTTTTTATATCTCTTATAATTACGGAGTTATTTGACATTTCTACAAATCGCGATTTTTAAATTTTTTTTTGAATAAGTTAGAAACGATTTGGAATTAAAAATTTTTATCAATGGAATCTGAGTGAGCACTAAAAACTACACAACGTTGTCCATTTAACCGACCTCGTAGCTCTTATAGTTTCCGAAATCTCAATGGCAGCTTAATCAATTTGGCACACCCTTTATAGTTATAGTTCTCATAAAACTTACTTCATGAAATATCTTCTTGTATGTTTGTTGTGGTTTGTTTAGTATTCTTCTTAATCTTCTTTGGGGATTAAACCACTCATAGTTTTTAAAATTATCTTTATTAACGTTTCGATCCATAACCTAGAATCGTTTTCAAAATAATAAAAACTTCAAGTTTGACATTTATGACATAAATTGAAGGTGACTTTGATTTATTGATGTTCGAAATATTTGGTTTGAGTACGCTAAGCAAAAATTTTTAAAGTTTAAATGAATAATTGCCTTCAATTTGTGTTACGGCCTGGGACCGATTTTTTAGGTAGCCAATACGCTTAACGTGAAATCAGCTGATTAATTTTATTGTAAAATTCAATAACTTGGGAATTGGAAAACATTTTTAACATGTTTCTATTTATACAATTTAGAGGATGGTTATTAAAGAAGTGTGCAATTGCATTATTAAAAGGCTTAAGTAGTCGTTTTTATATTTATTTTGAAGGGGAAATCATTATGATTTAGGCTACCTCTTTGGTAGATTTTAACATTGTTCTGAGGTAACCTTATGGTGGGTTTACACTTGTCAGATACCAATGTTGTTCTATGAAGGTTGTATATGGATCTGAGGCGACCCTATGGCGGGTTTACACTTGTCAGATACCAATGCTGTTTTACAGGGGTTGTTAATATGCTTCATCATCATCATCATTGGATCTTCATCTCAAAACTGGTTGGACACGTACCTGCACTTATTTATATTCTGAGTTAGCTTCCCTTCTATTGTTTTCTAATTTTATGTTTTATTTCACCGAGATTCATTGAAGGGGGTTAAGCAACCTGTGGCTACCAAGATCCCCCAACACTTAGATATTTGCCGAAATAATGGTTTTCTAGTTAATATGCTTATTGTTATATAATTAGTTATTGTATGTATAAATAGAAATCATGTATGTAGGCTGTATTTCATGTTAATATCGCAAGGAAAACCCAGGAAAAACTTGCAATGCTACCTAGATATTGGGGGCATTTGATTTTCATTTGTTATTTCTTTTGTTATTTCTTTTAGTAATGGAATCCATTGTTTACTGAAAGTTACGGATTCGTTTGCAACGCAGTTATTTTTTTTTTTGTAAGGTTATATAAGCAGCTTCTTTGATTTTGCGTTTTTGGTGGTTTTCTTCTTTGTCGATAATTTTTGCGTCCTCCCATTTTATTTTATGACTGGAGTCCCATGCATGTTGGCAAATCATGGATTTTTCAAATTTTCTATTTTTATATATGATTTATGTTCTTTTAATCGAACTTCAAATGGTCTGGAACTTTCCCTATATAAAACTTATTACATTCGCACGGTATTTTGTAGATACAATTTTTGAACTTTGTATTGCGTTTTGGGTTTTGTTTTTGTTAATTGTGCTCTTAGTGTATTGTTGGTTCTAAATACTGTTTTAATTCTAAATTTGTTTCCTATTCTTTGAATTTTTTCGGAGAATCCTTTTATGTATGGTATTGAGAGCATTTTGTTGTGTGTATCATTGTTTTTGTTTTCTTTTTCTTTATTTTTAGGGTTTTTATTCATTTCTTTCTCTATTATTCTTTTAGGATATTTGTTTTCTATTTTCTATTTCGGCAAATATCTAAGTGTTGGGGGATCTTGGTAGCCACAGGTTGCTTAACCCCCTTCAATGAATCTCGGTGAAATAAAACATAAAATTAGAAAACAATAGAAGGGAAGCTAACTCAGAATATAAATAAGTGCAGGTACGTGTCCAACCAGTTTTGAGATGAAGATCCAATGATGATGATGATGAAGCATATTAACAACCCCTGTAAAACAGCATTGGTATCTGACAAGTGTAAACCCGCAATAAGGTTACCTCACAACCATATACAATCTCCGTTAAACAGTATTGGTATCTGACAAGTATAAACCCGCCATAGGGTCGCCTCAGATCCATATACAACCTTCATAGAACAACATTGGTATCTGACAAGTGTAAACCCACCATAAGGTTACCTCAGAACAATGTTAAAATCTACCAAAGAGGGAGCCTAAATCATAATGATTTCCTTTCAAAATAAATATAAAAACGACTACTTAAGCTTTTAATAATGCAATTGCACACTTCTTTAATAACCATCCTCTAAATTGTATAAATAGAAACATGTTAAAAAATGTTTTCCAATTCCCAAGTTATTGAATTTTTACAATAAAAATTAATCAGCTGATTTCACGTTAAGCGTATTGGCTACCTAAAAAAATCGGTCCCAGGCCGTAACACAAATTGAAGGCAATTATTCATTTAAACTTTAAAAATTTTTGCTTAGCGTACTCAAACCAAATATTTCAAACACCAATAAATCAAAGTCACCTTCAATTTATGTCATAAATGTCAAACTTGAAGTTTTTATTATTTTGAAAACGATCCTAGGTTATGGATCGAAACGTTAATAAAGATAATTTTAAAAACTATGAGTGGTTTAATCCCCAAAGAAGATTAAGAAAAATATCTTCTGTTGCAATTTTAAAGATGGAGTAGGTCGTCCGATTTCAATCACTACTTGTTTTTCGTTAAACGGTTTAGTATTAAACGTATTCGTTTTTAGTCTCTGAATGCAATTCATATCTACACTACACTCACAATTTCACAAACACATGTCACAGAAGCATTCATTATTCTTTATTATGTATATGATATTGAATAATTGATAAAATAGATACAACACAAAGAAGGTACTCCGCGGACGCGTCAAGAATAGTCAAGTCGTTACAGTCAGTAACTATCGCGATCGAAGCTAAACGATAATGCGCGTCTAAGATTTACGCTTTTGCTTTCTACTAAAAGCACTGCCTATGAATGCCTGCAAGAATGCATAGGATCATTGTAACATGTAAAAATTCCGAACTGAATTATTCGTCAACATTACTGCTACAAGGCCGTTATTTTAGCATTTATTTATTTAACGCTTTACCCAATATGACTTCCAATACTTTTGTATATTTAGTAAACCAATAAAATTAAAGCATTTTATTAATATAGCTGATAACACCATTACAAATCTTGCGCGTGCTCCCTACTCGTAAGTGGAATATCTATGATCTTCATGTTGTTGGTCGACTTGTGTGACATGCTCACTTTTTGTCCTCTCCTCGAGCCGAAAGGTCACTGCTCTGCGATAAAAGCAGACGACATGTTACAGGAAATTAAGTTTTCCTGGCGTAAGCGCCGAAACAAGTAAAATTTAATTTTACAGTTATGAAGTAATTAATCTTTACAACGGTTTGTTTTATAGGTAATTAATTACGATTTCTTTTAATAAAGTATATTGCAGTGCAACTTCAGTAAATTTCAATGCAACTTCCGTAATTTTCAATGCAACTTCAGTGATCAGCAAAGGTTCTAATGGAATATTAAGATTATTCTACTTAGTTGATGTGTAAATAAATTATCTACATGGAAATCCAGTTCGTACAAAATTGGTAAGCAGATTTGTTGGATAGTACCGACACGTGACAGGATGCTGACGTCGAAACAAGTGCTAACAGGTTGTTAGGTCATTCACGCCGGTGGGTAAGCCCATTTGATTTCCTGAAATTTTGCTGCATGTGCCGTATTTTATTTCATGTACACATATATGACTCGACGTAATATTTAATGGTTCATTTGTGAACTACTTTATGCTTTGATATACAAATACGTTCCCGTACAGATAATTTAGCAACCTATTTATTAATAGAAAGAAGCTTAACTTTTAACGTTTCAATATTTCAATATATAGAATGTTTTATTTTATTAATCACATGTTCAAATTTAGAAGTCATTCTTTTCAAACTATGTATAAAAAGATATTATGTTACATCAATCATAATAACACGTTGTTTGCAGCATTTGTTTAAACAAATATAATTATTATCTTGTTTACCGAAACTTTATTTCAACACGTTGTTTGCGTGCTTTCATTTTTACAAATAAAATTTTGATTAGAGATTAATTAACAAATACAATATTGCATGTATAAAATATTTGAATTTCTTGTAAAGTTCCCGTAGCGCTACTTCGAGCTATTAAATATAAATGAATATTGTTAAATAAAATACAGACTTCAATTAAAATTCAGTAGACATAAAAAGCTAATTTTACATCTCATGAGTAACGTAATAATTATATTCGTAAGAATTTATCTTTGTTGAGTTGCATTATCATGTACATAATTGTTTAAAATGAGAATATAGAAACCTTTTTTTTTTCAGTTCATTTTTTTATAAAAATTTAATTTCCCCGAAGATTTTATGACTGTTAAAGGAACTGATATAACGATTCAGTGATTAATATTTGAATAAAATTAAGGACTTCGTATAGTCACAGGATTATTAAATAAATTACATGTTTGCTAGTAGTAATTATGTTTCAGAGCCATCCTAGAGCTTTGTTAGAGCAGAAAGAAAGTAAGTAACATATTTGTGATAATCAATCTTGTATTTGAAGTGGTTTGTGATAATATAGGTTTCCAAATTTTTCCTTTAAGCAAATCCATTTAGTCAATTGCTTTATAAAAATTTAGGTGGCGTCCATTATCTTATTTGTTTTTAGCTTTAATTAAACCCACTGACCCAATCTCATGCGATCGTGGGTTAAAAGCTCAGCTAGCTACAAGTCATAAGAGTTTTCTTTTTCTAAAAGCCGCTTGTCATCCAACCTTATCCTGGGCTTATTACAATTTACAAGAATTCTCGATAGGTATAGAAAATCAACCACGATTTTTTTGATAGCTTACTACCGCCCATGGTCTGGGGCGTGATCGAAGGTTGATTAGAAATTTTACATTACAGTGGACGTCCTTATAAGAAGAAAAAAAACTAACTTCCTTCGATAACTTAAACTATACCTCCGTATCTAATTAGTAGTAATGTGTTACAGGCGGAAAAGTTACTACGTATGTATTTTCCAGTAAAATTATAAAATGGGGGCGGCCTGTAAAACAAAAATTAAAGGGAAGTGATCTAAATTGAGCGAGTGACTTGATAAAGCACAAGAATTTGGTTTGATTCTAATGTCACTTTTGTGTTGGGTTATACGTATACTCGCTCAATTTAGATCACAAAATTGATTTTGAACATCCTAAAATTTTAGAATTAGAAAAAGATACAAAAAAAAGATTATTCCTTGAAATGTATCATATTTTTCGCAAAAAAAATTGTATAAATAAAAAGAACAGATATAAATTGCCATTTTCAACATAAATATTACTACTCTTATAGATAAGAAACAACTAGTTTATATGTTTTAATGTTAGTCCACTTTCGTATCTGATATCGCTAACATTGTTATATTGTTCTCGATTTTTATTTTTATAACTGCGTTGTTTATATTTCAACCCTTGTTAGTGACTATTCCTTATGATACATACAAAATACCACCTGTTGTTATAGTGATATTGTAAATTAACAAGTTAAAATTTCTGGTCTGTATATTTTATAGTTTTTAAAAACTTTATTTTAATTATAACTTTTTATAGATAATCTATTTGATAATGGTCTTGTTGACCGAAACGTGTCATAGTAAAATATATTGATTTTTTACTACTACGATTCATTATTTCTCGACTTATTTAACTGACCTGACCAACTTCCAAGAATAAACTTCAGTAATATATATATATATATATATATATATATATATATATTGCTGTGAAACCTACAAAAAGCTATTCATTACCTTAACTGTGTTGGTCCATTGACTTTCTTCCGTTAATCGCCTCGGCTGCTCCTCTAGATAGCTTTCATCCTCATACATACAAAAAACAAACACATTCCTACCACAAACATCAACGTCAACTCTATTTACATCAATATTCACAATACATTAAAATTTCAAAATTAATATTCAGCATAAATTTTAATATCAGAAAATTTCAAAATTAAATTTATTATCATTTTAATGTGCATCCAGAATTAAAGTCCTTGTAGGATGCCTACTAATTACTATAACAATATATGCAGACCGGAGTCTGAGTACAAAGGAGCATCTACCACCCTTTACGTTAATTAACCAGGTTCGTCTAATTGAGCTCAAAGACATACCCAAATTTTCATCATAATCCAGAACATCAATACTAAATACCCTTTCTACTTAAACAAGCAAATTTCACCTTAAAATTAAAATATTATTGTTAGTACAATTTCACTACTGTCCATTTTAAATAAACAAATTATAAAGTTATTCAACACACACCAAAATATCAAAGTTCGAACAAAATAGTATAATTTACCTGAAGGTTACTGCACTCGTAGCTTCAATGTACATCGTCTCTTTGTTAATTACACCATTCCAACTGGGTTATATTTACGGCTTCTGATTCTCAACGCTTTTAAAATTTTCTACATCACCATTTATTTAAAGTTGTTTCAGGGCTTTTCCGGAACTCATCTGTGTATATCTGAACCTTGTTTTTTGGATCCAGACACGTTTATGCACCATTTAATTATTAATACCCCGAAAATAGCAAAGAAATTCATACTTCTTTCACCAATATACGCCAAAACTGCCTAATATTGTGTATTCATTTGTCGTTGTAAATTTTACTAATTGGTACAGTGATACTAACTTTATTACCTTGTATCTTCTTTTCTAAGTGCACTAAAGTACATTTATTGTAGCACGTAAAGAACAAGCTGTTTTACATCACAAAAATATTCGAGCAAACTGTTTAAAATTATTTAATCAAAACCGGAAAACTAAAAAGCACTGTTTAACGCTTTGAATCAAGTCGAAGATCTAAGAGAGCTTGTTCATATTCCCCTGGGTATATATAGAGGTTAGCCTGTCTGTCGGTCGAGTCCTCAAAACGGACAATTCTAAAGAATTTCGCCTGCTATGTTCTCATTCCGCAGCCCGGCATGCGATTTTTACGAATTTTGCAGTCGCCCCAGTTAAATCTCAGAAATTTTCACACGGCACGCAAACATGTCCGAGAATAACTAATTGAATATTTTATACAGAAATGTTATTTTTACCTCTCAAATTTTGCCTTTTACTTTCAACCAATCGCAACCCTATGACGTTGCTCTACTCACGCCTTTTACTATATGTGCCTCGGTCTTGCGCATATTATCTGTTTCTATCTACCCTGTTCTTATTAGTGCAAATTGATATTCCTTATTATCGATTATTTCAGTCCATGTGGACTATTTGGGTTAAATAACCCCGTATCGCGCCTTCCCGTGAATATTAAGCCCCGGTTTCTCCAAGATTCTTTGAAACCATTTGTTATCTGCAAATTTTACGCGGAACAAGCTTTTTTAAAATACGCAGGTGTTCTGTATTTCGTGCTAAAGCATCCGACCGTTTCCAATATCCGTAGAATCGACATGTTTATTTAAACAAATTAAACTGAAATTGCCTTTTAAGAATACGCAGGTGTGTTCAAACGTAACATTTTAAATACCCTTCTACGATTTGCATTTTATTGGGTTTTTACAAGTTTTTATAGATATTATATGTTACTAATGGTTCAATTAACTTCAATAAAAATAATACCCCTTTAGTTTTTAGTGAATCCTAATTAAATATTCAATTATTATCAGTACACTTTTGTTTAATACCGGTTACTTAAAATAGAGTTAATTAATATAAATTTTGCACGTAATTTTTATTTGTTTCTTTACTAGGGATAATTAAATTACACGTAAAGTTTTCTAATACTGCTTCCTTTTATATAAAGCGTCTTATAAATAATTTAAATCTCTTATTTTTAATAAAACGAATGAATTTTTATGCTTCACGGTTTTTTTTAATAACGCGTACCTTTTCCCAAGGCTTCTTCTTCTTCTTCTACACGGTGATTAAAATTATTTGATGTGATTATTTAATTTTCTACCCTGGTCTAAATATGAGTAATATATATATATATATATATATATATATATATATATATGTAGAAGCTTTGGGAAAAGATACATAACTCGCGTTATTAAATAACAGCGTGAAGCATAAAAATTCATTCGTTTAATTAAAATTAAGAGATTTAAATTATTTATAAGACGCTTTATATAAAAGGAAGCAGTATTAGAAAACTTTACGGGTAATTTAATTATCCCTAGTAAAGAAACAAAGACCAATTACGTGCAAAATTTACATTAATTGATTTAAGTTCTGGGTAACAAGTAGTAGACAAAGTGTACAGATAGTAATTGAATATTTAATTAGGATTCACTAAAAATTAAAGGGTATTATTTTTAATTGAATCGTTAGTAACAGATAATATCTATAGAAACTTGTAAAACCCAATAAAATGCAAATCCTAGAAGTGTTAGTTAGAAGTAGGATGTTTGAACACACCTGCGTATTTTAAAAGGCAATTTCAGTTTAATTTGTTTAGATAAACATGTCGATTCTAAGGATATTGAAACGGTCAGATGCTTTAGCACGAAATACAAAACAGGGTTTATTTAAAAGCTCTGAGAATTAATATTATTTTGAACACCTGCGTAGTTTAAATATCACGTACGGCGAAAATTGTGAAGATAACAAATGGTTTCAAAGAATCTTGGAGAAACCGGGGCTTAATATTCACGAGAATGTGCGATACGGGGTTATTTAACCCAGATAGTTCACATGGACTAAAATATAATCGATAATAAAGAATATCAATTTGCACCAATACGAACAGGTTAGAAAAGGAAAGAGAAAATGCGTCAAGCAAAGACACATATAGTAAAAGGCGTGATTTAAGCAACGTCACGAGGGTCACAATTGGTTGAAAATAGGATGCAAATATCAGAGGTAGAAACAACAATTTCTGTACAAAATTAATTAGTTTTTCTCGGACATGTTTGCGTGCCGTGTGTGAATTTCTGAGTTTTAAATGGGGCGAGTGAAAATTGTAAAACCGACGCGAGAGCGACGGACTGGGAACATGGCATGAGAAATTCTTTAGAATTACCCGTTTTGGGGAACAGACCGACAGACAGGCTTTTTGCTATATATACCGAGGTGAATATAAACAAGCTCTCTTAGCCTTTTGACTATTCGATGCGTTAAAAGCTCTTGCATCCGCGACTTGATTCAAGATGTTAAACAGTGCATTTTAGTTTGATAAAATAATTTAAAATTTTGCTCGTATATTTTAGTGATTCAAAATAGTTTGTTATTTACGTGCTAACATGAATGTACTTCAGTGCACTTAGATACAAGGTAATAAAATTTAGTATCACTGTACCAATTAGCAAAATTTACAACGACAAATGTGTACACAAAAGTAGGCAGTTTTGGCGTATATTGGTGAAAGACGCATGAATTTCTCTGCTATTTTTCGGTGGTGTTAATAATTAAATGGTTCAAATACGTGTCTGGATCCACGAAACAAGGGTCAGATATACACAGATGAGTTCCGGAAAAGCCCAGAAACAACTTTAAATAAATGGTGATGGAGAAAATTTTAAAAGCGTTGAGAATTAGAAGCCGTAAATATAATCCTGTTGGAATGGTGTGATTAACTAAAGGGACGATGTACTTTGAAGCTACGAGGACAGTAACCTTCAGGTAATTTATACTATTTTGGTTGAACTTTGATATTTTTGTGTGTGTTGAATAACTTTATAATTGATTTACTTTAAATGGACATTAGTGAAATTGTACTAACCATAAAATTTTAATTTTAAGATGAAATTTGCTTGTTTAAGTAGAAAGGGGTATTTAGTATTGATGTTCTGAATTATGATGAAAATTTGGGTATGTCTTTGAGCTCAATTAGACGAACCTGGTTAATTAACGTAAAGGGTGGTAGATGCTCCTTTATACTCAGACTCCGGTCTGCTTATATTGTTATATTAATTAGTAGGCATCCAACAAGGACTTTAATTCTGGATGCACATTAAAATGATAATAAAATTAATCTTGAAATTCTTTTTAAAACTGAATTTTATGCTGAAATTTAATTTGAAAATTTAATGTATTCTGAATATTGATGTAAATAGAGTTAACGTTGATGTTTGTGGTAGGAATGTGTTGTTTAATTTTATGAATGAGGAGGTTTATAAAATTAGGTGAGCAGCCGAGGCGAAAAGAGGATCACAGCAGTTTATGACGCCCAATCTGTGGGACTAGAATTTTTTTGTTGAAAGGACCCAGTTCCCGCATTCACAGGAGTATATCACAACATTCATGGCGCCCAATTCGTGAGGCTCGAATATTTTTTTTTAGGGCCAGTACCTGCAGAATGAGAGGTATCACAGCATTCTTTGGCGCCCAATTCGTGAGGCTCGACAATGATACAGGAAACACAGCATTCTTTGACGCCCAATCTGAGAGGCTCGATTCGAAAAGCGGAGTACCAGGATTTGGGTGGTATCACAGCAATATATATATATATATATATATATATATATATATATATATTGCTGTGGTCTCACCAAAATTCGTGCGCCATCGTTGGGCCGTCCATAAGATTGCTGTGGATACGCGGATTAAAGTTTAAATAATCGAGAGTAAGTCATTAAATCCTTTTCAAAAAAAATATAAAAAGTTCACAACAAAAAAATTTTTTTCTTACCCTGATTTCTTCTGCTGCAACAATCTTCAGCAGCTTCCCTGGCTAGCTCAGCTGTGCCTCTTCTCGGATACCTAAATTTACAATCATTCTTCCTTTCCACTCACACATCATTCAATAAAAGCACAAAATAATACAACAATCATACAATCTTTATTTACCGCTA
This sequence comes from Platerodrilus igneus, assembly GCA_036346225.1. Taxonomy (NCBI): domain Eukaryota; kingdom Metazoa; phylum Arthropoda; class Insecta; order Coleoptera; family Lycidae; genus Platerodrilus; species Platerodrilus igneus. Next base: position 2,613,144 of record JARFIW010001436.1, on the reverse strand, counting down.
TTTACAAACAATTATTCATAGATATATACAGTTTGGTACACTAATTACAACTCAATAAGTGCTAATTTTGTAAAGTCTTTGTTTTAAATTTTTAATTTCAAACACATTTAATACAATCGGAGTAAGTGGGCCCCAAATAATACCCTATATTTATTGCACACTGGAGTATGGTGAGCTCATAATAAACCAGTTTATTAATGTATGCCTTTTACCTTGCATAAAATTACTACAAATTAATAAACCAATGTACCCTTAACAATCCAATTTAAATTCATAATGCAATTTTGTAAGCTTTACATACACCATTTTTTTTCAATATTAAAAAAAAACCTCATAATTATCAAGTACACGTATCTTTTCCGATACGTTATATTAACCATAAATAACCATCAAACTTCACTCACACATCACAAATAATTCCAACAGTTTATCAAATAACAGCAAATTCAAATGAGTTACCTGGAAAATGCTTCAAGTCCCATCTCCTTTGATGATGCTTTATTCTCCAGAACCCCTTGGCTTCGTAGTTATGCGCTCTGATCCTCCAGATAGATGATAACCTCAGTATACGCCGAGCTCGTTGCTACCAATTACCATTCCATCCCAGCATCCAAATTCACGTATATTATACTTTTGTTTATTGCTTTATTAGCTTGTCATGGTATTAGTTGGACCTCGGATAATTTAATTCACTCGACACTACACACGTTTATAACTACAAGACCTCAACTTACCACGTTATAAGTGCTAATATTATTTTTACTGAATTATACACTTTTTCAATGCTCACAAGCCTGTACTATAACCTCGGTTGATCATTATACGTAGATTAAAGCGATGAAAATACAAAGAGCGATCAGAATACAAAGAGGACGCTGCTAATTTTTTTAAAGTATTTATACTATTCAAAATGCCACCTTTCGGGCCACTCTTCACGCGAAATACTTAATTTAAAATAATATTTCTGCAAATTTTAATCTAACTGACTTAAAGCTTCCAGAAATTTATCTTGTGGACGCGCAATTTAATCTGAAAAAGCGCTTTCACCTGTCGCGTGTTCGTCCGTTGTAAAACTAGCTATTTCAGCCAATGATACAGACCTGTGTCGTCATAAAACTCCGCCTGTTATATTTTTGTCCCTGTCTTATGCATATTTTATGTCGCGTTCCAAACCCCACTTGAGTTATATAAAATCGATATTGCTGGCCGCGTCGCTTGACTCCACGTGGATACGAACGTGCGTTTTGAAACCAATGCTTTTATACCCGTCTTTATCTGTAGCATATTATTGAACGTGTATTGCTTCCTCTCTTTAAGAAACTTTGTTAGTGAATAATTTTGCCTGGCATCGAGAAAGTAGGAGAAAGTAGGAGAAAGTAGAAGAAGCTAAGTAGGTAACAGGTCATTTGTTTATTTAAACTTTGTTAGCTTGTTTATTCGAAGCAACTGACGGTTGGAAATATTTTCTTTGAAGCTCGTGTTATTATGCATATAAATTCGACGAAGGTAACCTTTTCAAACATGCAGGTGTTCTTAATTATCGACCGTTTAAACAACAATTCTAAGAGCTTATATTTCACGGTATTCGATACAAGTGACGTCCTTGTCTGCTACCACGAATCCTTTTTCCTTTCGGATTATTGATTTTCTATACCCTGGTGTGTTTCTTAATGCTATTACACGTTGAATTAAAATAAATTACATTAATTATGCGTCTCTATTTGTTTTTAAAACTGTTTTTAAAACTGGTTTTTAAAACTGGTTGGGCGTAGTAGTCACACATATACCACTAGGCCACGGAGCCGCCTAATTTCCACATACAGCCAATATGGATTACAACACGTCTTTTCTTCAATCACATTTGGATTTTTCCCTCTTAAAGCTTTATGAGTGATGAACAGGATGAAAGGTTTCACCAAAACATTATGTATTGTAAAAATTGATACCAAGGGAAGCGCAATAATGCGCCATAATGTTCTCAGATTGTTGTTGGAAAGTAATCAGGGATGTACCAGAGGTACCCTACAAACGAAAATCAGACGCAAAAACATTTTGAAATTCGGTAGTGACGACGTGGTATGCATAATTTGTATTACAACAAATGTAAACTTTACATAATAAAACGTTCCATTATAAAAATATGAATAACTTTTGACCGGGGGTGATATAAAAATTCTGTTAACAGATTCGCAATCAGCGGGAAAATTCTATAACAAACATTCATCGCACATTAGCAAACAAAAAAAATTACAATTTGTTGTTTAGTGTTATAAATGACTAGAAAAGGTACCCATGCCATTTAACAAAAGAAAGTATAGGATTATTTGTAGTAAGTATGCGAATATTTTCTATTTTATTATAAGAATTATTATAGTCGTTTTGTTATGCTTTCGCGTTCACTCGTGTGTAACTGGGGTCAGCAGCGCGTATTCGAAAAGATCATCTAAGTTCCGCAAGACTAATCATCAAGTTCAATGTCTAGTGTGTCAAGAATTTCACTAGTAGACAATTTATTCGCATAGTTATTGTAGAGGTCGAACACCTTTGAGATATAAATATAAACATTGCAAGAGCGTTAGCGTATTCGCTAAGTTTTCGCCATTTTAATGCGTCTTGGTGTTTGCTAAAACATTTTTGGTAAATATTAATTGGTTCAATATATACTTTGAGACCAATTACAGTTTTTTTAGTAGAGGGCGTTTTCTAAAACAATACCGGCAAAAATGGCATATGACTTTGACACCACAACATTGGACATACATTTTAAAAATCCATTAGATCTAAAATGTAGCTAATGTTCTCTGAAATTACTTTGTTTAATGTTGAGAATAAAACGTAATATATAAATTTAGTTGGTACCAATTTCAAGATTTGCATAAAGTCAACTAGAATTTTAAATTTATCGAAACTCCTTTTTACAGTTTTGTGCCGCCAAAAAAGCACTAATACACTTACAAATTAAGTTCACTGTCAAGAACAAAAAATATGTACACGATGTAATTTTGCGGGTGTCAACTTCACGCTCTGGCTTAGTCCTAAGCTATGCGAAATATGAATTTTTCTAAAATTTCATCTTGTTGCTACTACACTTCCAAAATGCATCAACAACGAACTCTATTGGCAAAATTGTCAAACGTAATTGAAAGTTAAGTTTACGTATGGTTACGTAATGATTCAGACTTCTATATTCTTTCGATTTTAATCACCCGTATGGGTAGCATAATTGGTTAGCATATCAGTGATTAAAGTTGAAGGCTACAGGTTCGAATCCTGTCCGGGTTCTTACATTTTCCATCTTTCAATTACTAGTTCGATTTGAAACGACCATTTAGGCGTTGTATAAAAGTCTAAGATATACTTCCATCATAATAATGCTCGGTTGAGATACAATGGACTGTCAAAAAATACTACGTATAAAAAAAGCAATTGATTTACCTACCAAATGCAGTTCGCTTTCCTTAGGTTTTAAAGGATGCAATTTTGGAAGAGCAATAATGAAAATTAGGAATCACTAATTTACAGTGTCACTGTTATCTACGGGTTGAAAAGAGTTAGGTTGTCGCATATGCCAATATTTACCAACCATGGAATCGTACTGTAGTTCATTTGTTAGTTTTTCAGTATTTATTCCACTATATTAGTTATTGCTAGATTGGACACATGTTTCAAAATATCGTTCATTAATTTAAATTATATAAATTGTACTAGGTGTGACCTCCAGCAATAATTTAGTAAAGCATGAATAATTTAGGTTTTAAACTAAATATATTTTTTACCGGTGTTAATATATCCCCCGGTCTTAATGCAAGGTTTTAACTAAGCAAAATTGCATCATCATCATCATTACGTCTTCAGTCCTGGAACTGGTTAGACGCGTACCCTCATTGTTTCCTATTCTGAACTAACCTTCACATTTCCTTGAAATTTCCACAGTCTGCATCTTTCACTATCTGAGTGCAATAGTCTGATCTAGGTCTACCTCAACCTCGTTTTCCCTATCTCTGCTTGTAATATACCCCGCACTATTCCCCGGAAATGCCTTAGAACGTATCCTGCCCTTCTATTCCTCCTATTTTTTTATTGGTTTCCACAGATATCTTTATTCCCCTACTATTTCTCTAACCTCTTTGTTATTGTAGCGGGCTACTACTACCGCAATTTTACTGATTTAAAACAAGTAATAACAAAGGTCTTTATTACTCACTGTTCACAAGTTTAATTAACAGTATATGCCTTATTTATAGATATTTTCAGTCCAATTAACAATGAAGCACTATCACGCTAATGAATTTACAAGCACTAATATCTTCTTAAACTAAATTCTTAACCATAGGTCTATTAACAACACCAACACAACTATTTATTTATTACATTTTTGTCTATTTATGTATTTTACAAGCTGCATGTACATTAGACACGTTCGCATAATATAAATTTATGTTTGCCCTCGGACTTCCAAAAACTCAACTATTTAATTTTACACGATGCCATTTATATTCGACATTCTGATATAGACTAACTCTGTACTTCATCATTGGTCTTATTTATACCCTAAATTAAAAGGATGATTCATAATACAGTAATTGCTAAAAAATTCTCGTTCCCTGGAGAACGTACAGTGTTTACGGCGCTTGTGTGTTTGACGGGTTGCCTAATAGTAGCTCGTAACACTGCCCTCTCTTTAAAACCGTTACGTTTCGTAACCGTAAGTACATTTTGACGCCAATTCGATGACTGATAACGGATCGGCAGCTATCTCCTCTGGTGCATCCACCGCGTCGTTGGAAATAACAGCCAACACTTTTTTCTTGGTCTTGGAGGCAACCGGTTGATAAAAACAAACAAGGACCTGGACGTTGGTTCCCTGGAAAACTACTTCTAGCATATTTCGAACTATCCTCCAATCTAAGCGATCCAGTCCACAGCCTAGCTTGGGCACCGCCATTCTCGTTACTCCATTTTTATCATCTGAGCCTTAAGATTCAGCAAAACCTCTTATAGATGTCCATAACTAGGTCTCTGCCATGAAGAATTTTTGTGACCAGATAGTAAACATAACGATTTTTATGCTGAAGAACCAAAGCTTTTCCTACAGTTGGCTGCTGTTGTACTAATTCATCCACACATCCAAACTTTTTCTTAAAAACAACAGCTATTCCTCTTGATATTTCCAAATCTTGAGCTACGCAATGTACAAGGGAATACTCTTCTGGTGCTCTAAACAAATCTTGCTGTTTTTCAACAACAACGCCAAATCTCGCCTTAGCGGCACCAGCATACGCCGCCATAAAACTCTCAAAATTTACATTTGGCTCATGATTAATAACTCGTTGAACACCATTCTCATTATTCGAGCCTTCCTGGTTGTTGCCAGCGTAGGATGTTAAACAGTCAAAGTGTACCACTTTCGGTTTACCACGGGGAGATCTTCTGACCCGGTACACTACATCATTAATTCTTGTTAACACTTCATACGGGTCTTCCCATTGTCTTTGTAATTTTGGCGAAGACCCACGTTTTCTTTATGGATTATACAACCACACTAAATCTCCAGGTTGATAACCACCTTCTTGTGCTTTCGTGTCATATTGTGATTTCATTCGATCGCTTGCTGCCTGGATATTCTTTCGGACGTTTTCGTGAATGCTATTTGATCTTTCACGAAAGATTATTAACGTAATCTTCACCTGCGTTCTCTTCTCCAGGTTTAAATCCAAACTGAAGATCAGATGGTAGCCGCAATTCACGTCCTAGCATTACGCAAGCGGGCGAGCATCCTGTGCTGTCATGCACCGAAGATCGGTACGCCAGTAGGAACAAATATAAATATTGCTCCCAGTCTCGTTGATGTTCAGAGACAACTTTGGCTAGGTACTTTCCCAACGTCCTGTTCATTCTTTCAACTATTTCAACCGATTGGGAATGAAGTGGCGTGGTTCTAGTCTTCCTGATTCCAAGATGCTTGCAGACGTTTTGAAACAACGCTGACTCGAAGTTCCGACCTTCATCGGAGTGTTCTTTAATTAATAGCTTAGCAAAGATTGTCAGGGCGATAAGAGCTGTAATGTATCTTAAATTCCAAGGACAGTGGAAATAATATTTCGTTTTGTACATATTTCGTTTGGCAGTTTAACCGCAAATGTCAAATTATCAACATTTGGGTGGGGCATTCAAAACCCAACATCTTTAAAAATTGTTTTCGAAATTAACAGCATTTTCCATTCGAATATTTTCAAATATTTTGTTTGTTAAATACGGATAATTTGTTGCCCATTTAACTTACTGAAACCCCCGGTCGTGAAAATGCCGATCGGTTCTTTATAAAAGAGTTTAGCACTATCTAAAGACTCGTCTGTTTTACTTCGTCTAATGCTAGCTCAAGTTCAGTACGTAGAGCTAAATATGGAAATGTTTGACACTGAAAGTAACTCTAAGAGTTTATAAGTTTGTAACGGCTTATTTGTGCTAAATCGCTAAAGCAACCTTTGGTAGGGTTGATGTACTGAATATATTTTAATTTGTCGAAATAGTTGATGAACATCATAAATAAAAACATACTTCGTTAATCGAAAATTAATTAGGATGCAAAAAAAAATCAGTTTGTAATTATGGACCAGCATAGACGCAGTCATTTAGAAATTTATTCAGTTCATCTTTAGATGGTGTATCAAAACCGATACGTAAAGGGGCAGAAACGAATTTTTCCTTTAGCATCTCATAATGTGGAATAAAGTACAATTCAGATTGAACGTTGTAGTTTTGAACAAGGGTCATATGACCGAGCGTAATATAATATTGTAGCGTGACCCCTTTTACCGCACGCTAATGATTAGTTTAGTGGAACACACTCCTAACCTCCTAATAGGTAGTATGTGTTATGCCGTGTAGAGGAATGGTCGTACCCTTCCTCGCTCATGTATTATGCATTGTTAAGTCCTTAATATACGTAGTTTACTATGTACCATTGATTTATATTACAACCCTGAGATTAAAATACAAATACATATATTGTGTACAACGAGTATTATTGGTAATTATAACAAAAACCGTTCCTCGTCCCGTTAAACTGGCGCCCAACGTGGTGCTCGAACCCACGACCCTGAGATTAAGTCTCATGCTCTACCGACTGAACTAGCCGGGCAATTTACATTGTGCAATTTGCAAGGGTGTTCTTTGTTTACCAGTTCGTATTTGTGTTTTGGGCCAGATTTGTGGTAATTGCAAAGTACCGAATTTTCACACCCCTTGATGGAGTCAGTTTGGTAACATCCAAGAGGGTGGACGTTGTGGTAGCCATTGTTCTAAATTTGGGTATTTGTGTACATAATTAGACTTCTTTGTGGATTGTTTAGATACCCAGCATACAGTTTATTGTAAAATCAAGTGCAAACATCGTCTTACGATTTTAATTTAATAAAAAATGAATCCAGAATATGATTATCTATTTAAACTTCTATTAATTGGAGATTCTGGAGTGGGCAAATCCTGTTTACTTCTTCGATTTGCGAATAACATTACGTGTGGCTTCGAATTCGAATATTACGTGTAACTTCGAATAATAATAATAGCGCGCTTTGATTGATATAAGTAAAAAACCACCCGGTGGTAGTGATTAGTGATAGTAATAAAACCTAGTGTTTGGAAAGTTAAAAGTTTTATGATTCAAAAAGTTTTGTAGATGTGCTATTTTTGCTAGGAATTATTAAGGATTTTCCGTAAGCTTATCAGTGGTTTATTGCATTTATCGTCAAAACTGTAAGTAGAAATTATTTGTTTTGATCGCTGCTCTTGAAGAATCCAGCTGTTTATTATCACACAAACTTACGAACAGGTTTGGTTTGCCGTTTGTTTACGTTGCTCAGAAACGTATGGTTTTGTTTCGAAATGTTAAAATCATTGTCGTAGCATTGAAAGGGACAATAATTACATGTTGAACTTTTACTACGAATATATTATATTTTACGCATAAAATACTGTTGCGATCCACTATTAGGCAACCCGTCAAACATACAAACGCCCGAGGCACATCATATTCTCAAGGATTCCAGAACTCTTCTAGAAAATACTAGATAATGAGTCATATCTTTAATTCAGGGTATATATAAGGCCGCTTATGAATGTAAGAGTTAGTCTATACTTGAATGTCTAATATAAATTATATCGTGTACAGTAAACGTAGTTGAGCTTTTAGGAGTTCAAGAATTTATACATAAATGATATATGCTGTGTCTAATGTACATGCAGCTTGTAATATACATAAATAAATAGAAGTGTATAAACAAATAGTTGTGTTAGTGTTGTTTATGGACCTATGGTAAAAAAGTTAGTTAAAGAAGATATTAGTGCTTGTAAATTCATTAGTGTAATAGTGCTTCATTGTTAAGTGGACTGAAAACATCTATAAATAAGGCATATACTGTTAATTAGACTTGTGAACAGTGAGTAATAAAGACGTTTGTTATTACTTGTTTTTAAGTTAAAGAAACGCGGTAGCAGTAGTTCGTTTCACTGGTGTCAGGTGTGGGGTATATAGTGATTAATTTAAAACACAAGTCTAAAGACATTCAAGTAGTTTGTATATGCCAGTTACAAGAAATCAAAGTAAAATGGAGGCAGAAACTTTAATGAACTTCCTTAAGGATTTTAAATCCAAAATGCAAGTGACACTCAATGAAAACTTAGTGAGGTCAGTTGAACTGGAATCAAACCTTACCGAAAGGTTAAGTGAAAATGCTAAGAAAATAGAAGAACGGTTTAGTGAAAACGCGATGAAAATGGAAGAGTTGAATGAAAAGACGGCCACGTTAGAACAAAGATTAATAGCAAGCTCCATTGCATTGAAAGAAGATGTCACTGAACAGGTAAAAACATTTGAGCAAAAGTTGGACGGTAAATTGGTAAAAATGGAAGAAGATGTGATGAGGCTTCAAGAACAAATGATTTCACTAACAATGCGGCCACTTGAATTAGTAAACTAAGTTGAAAATCAGAACATTCCAGAAATAAAAAGCATGGAAGAAAGCGAGTCAATACCGTCAAAATTTAGAGTGAAACCACCCACATTCGATGGCAAAACACCTTTGTGCCACATATTTGAAACAATTTGAAGCTGCTGCAATAGCCAACGGTTGGTGCAACAAAGAGAAGGCTATCTCCTTAATAGTGGCCCTACGGGGGGAAGCTCTTAACATCTTACAAACGATTCCCGATCCCCAGCAGAATGATTACGGCCTCTTAACATCGAAGCTTGAGATGAGATATGGAGACGCTCACCTTCAACAGGTTTACCACGCACAAGTTAAGAACCGCTCGCAAAAGACAAGTGAAAGCCTGCAAGAATTCGAAGCTGACATCGCCAGATTAGTTAGATTGGCATACCCAACGGCACCAGATAGTTTCCTCGAACAACTGGCTGTTCAAACATTTGTGGATGGCGTTAAAGATGGCGAAATACAGCAAGCGCTAAGACTAGCACGGCCAAAAATGTTAGATGACGCACTGGCTCATGCGCTTGAATTTGAAGCAGCTAAGCAGACATCACACAGAATGAGTCACAAAGTTCGGTCTGCCTTAGAGGAACCTGATTAAGCGCAGAACAGCATAGATGAAATAATCAACCGTGTGGAAAAGCTTGAAAGACAACGACCGCGGAGATGGGGTCTGCGATGCTGGAACTGCGGTGAAGTTAGTTATATACAGAGGCGCTGCACTCAACCAAAAAAACAACCGGTTGAGCAGCAGGAAAACTAAAGCAAGTCGACGTAAGGGGCGAACGTCGACAGCAACAACGAAGTGCCCCGGAGATTATCATCCGTGCTGCATCGTCAATGGGGAGTCTGGACAGCATTTATATCGATGGAAGAATTAATGGTGGGGGTGTCCGATTACTCGTGGATACAGGAGCGACAAAAACTATTGTGAGACCAGATTTGGTTGGTCGTGGAAAAGTGCTACCTGTATCGGTGTGTCTTCGAACGGCAAGTGGTGAGAAAATTTGTACTCACGGAGAGACTGTCGTTAGGTTGACAATTGGGGATAAATTAATTAATCATCGAGTGTTGGTAGCTGAAATTACAGAAGAAGTGATCTTGGGAATAGATCTCAGGAGAGAATATGGGTTTCATGTAAACATGAAAGAAAATGTGCTTCGGATAGATGATGATGATATTCCATTTCAAGATAGGAGTAACCAGACGATGCAAGTTCGAATGATTTGCGATATGAAAATACCTGAGAAGGCGGAAATGATAGTAATGGGACGCCCGGATGGCACGCTCCGGGAAGGACAAGTATGCATGATGGAAGCAACTGAATCGGGAATGGGTCAGGAAGGACTACTGATTGGAAGAACGCTGGTAAAGTCTCGAAATATGGTACTAGTAAGGGTGCTGAACATTAATCCCCATACAGTGACCCTGAAGAAAGGCATAATTGTGGAAAGTTGCATTCCAGTATGTCATATTAAACGTTGTGTGGACGACACGAAAAATAAACCAACCAACGGTTGCTCATAGAAATTGCTGGATATGTTGATACCCTCGTGTCAAGGATTAAATGGCGACCAACTGGGCAAGGTAAAAGAACTAGTCGGACGATATCGAGGTGTGTTTGCACTGGATGATAGTGAGAAAGGAAGGACGAATGTTGTGCAACACAAGATCAATACCGGAGATGCGCAACCGATAAGCCAACACCCCAGGGGGCTTCCTTTGGTAAAACGTAAGGAAGCTGAGCAATTTATCACCAATATGGAAGAACAGGGAGTGATTGAACCCTCGAATAGTCCATGGGCATCCCCGGTAGTGCTTGTCAAGAAAAAGGACGGGTCGACAAGGTTTTGTGTAGACTACCGGCGGCTTACCAATGTGACAAAGAAAGACAGCTATCCTTTGCCCAGAATCGATGACACCTTAGATAATCTATCCGGATCTAAATGGTTTTCGACCTTGGACTTGAAAAGCTGATACTGGCAGGTAGGCTTGGAACCAAACGATAAAGAAAAGACTGCGTTTACAATTGGAACTGGATTATGGAAGTTCAAGGTCATGCCATTTGGATTATGCAATGCTCCTGCTACTTTTGAACGATTGATGGAGTTGGAACTGCGTGGACTGTCCCGGAAGACAGGTCTGGTGTACCTGGACGACGTGATAGTGTTAGGCCGGTCTTTTGAAGAACATCTTAAGAACCTAGAGGAGATATTCCAAAGATTACGCGGGGCAAACCTTATATTAAGCCCCAAGAAGTGCCACCTATTTGAAAAAGAGGTGAAATACCTAGGACATGTCGTTTCGGAGACCGGAATAAGAGCTGACCCTGACAAAATAAAAACGGTACAGGAGTGGCCTACACCAGCAGATATACACCAACTACGCAGTTTTCTAGGATTGTGCACATATTACCGACGTTTTATACTTGGGTTTGCAAACATTGCCAAACGGTTAACAAAATTAACCGAAGATGGACAAGAATATGATTGGAATGACGACTGCCACAGTGCATTTGAACAACTGAAACGGCTACTAGTTACAGCACCAATTTTGAGTTATCCACGGATGGAGGGGAAATTTGTGTTGGATACCGATGCCAGTAACACAGCTATAGGAAGCGTTCTTTCCCAAGTGCAAGACGGACAAGAAAAAGTTATTGGGTATTTCAGCAAGGTCTTGTCACGGCCAGAAAGGAACTATTGTGTGACAAGAAGGGAGCTGTTGGCCGTCGTCAAATCCGCAGAGCACTTTTATAAGTACTTATACGGCCGTAAATTCCTGTTGAGAACAGACCATGCTGCACTAAAATGGTTACTGCAGTTTCGAAACCCTGAAGGGCAAGTTGCAAGGTGGATAGAGCGGCTGCAGGAATATGACTTTGACACAGAACATCGTATAGGAACCAGCCATCGGAATGCAGACGCTCTATCAAGGAGACCTTGTCCGGTGGACTGCAATCATTGCTCCAAGATGTAAGAGAAGATAAGTGTCATCCATATAATGACGGTGACCGATGATATTTAGCAACCCGAAAGGATACGAGAAGACCAGGAGAAGGACGGCGAATTGAGACGTATCATTGAGTGGAAAAATAGAGGACAACGACCAGCTTGGGAAGAAATTAGTATTTTAAGTAGGAGCCTGAAGGCATACTGGGCACAGTGGGACTCCTTGATGATTGGAAATAGAATCTTGAAACGACGCCTGGAAGGTGAAGATGGCACTGAGAGACTTCAAGTGATAGTGCCGAGAAGCAGAGTGCCGGAAGTGTTGCAGCACTTGCACGATGGTATTTCTGGAGGGCACTTTGGCGTGAAAAGAACTCTCGAAAGAGTGAGAGAAAGATTCTATTGGGTGAACTGCAAAGATGATGTGAAGGAGTGGTGCCGGAAATGTGAATTGTGTGCCTCGGCAAATGGCCCGGTCACAAAACGGAAAGCCCCAATGAGACAGTATAACGTGGGGAATCCTTTTGAGAGGGTAGCCATTGATATAGCGGGTCCGTTTTCTGAATCAGAGAGAGGAAATAAATACATCTTGGTTGCAATGTATTATTTTACCAAATGGCCGGAGGCATATGCTATACCTAACCAAGAAGCCGAGACGGTTGCAGATGTGCTAGTGAAGGAGTTGTTTTGTCGCTTTGGAGTTCCGATGGAATTACACTCCGATCAAGGTCGAAACTTCGAATCAGCATTGTTTCAAAATGTCTGCAAGCATCTTGGAATCAGGAAGACTAGAACCACGCCACTTCATCCCCAATCGGATGGAATGGTTGAAAGAATGAACAGGACGTTAGGGAAGTACCTGGCCAAAGTTGTCTCTGAACATCAACGAGACTGGGACCAATATTTACATTTGTTTCTACTGGCGTACCGATCTTCGGTACACGACAGCACAGGGTATTCGCCAGCTTGCGTAATGCTAGGAAGTGAATTGCGGCTACCATGTGATCTTCAGTTTGGATTTAAACCTGGAGAAGAGATCGCAGGTGAAGATTACGTTAGTAAGCTTCGTGAAAGATCAAATAGCATTTACGAAATCATCCGAAAGAATATCCAGGCAGCAAGCGATCGAATGAAATCACAATATGACACGAGAGCACAAGAAAGTGGTTACCAACCTGGAGATTTAGTATGGTTGTATAATCCACAAAGAAAACGTGGGTTGTCGCCGAAATTACAAAGACAATGGGAAGGCCCGTACGAAGTGTTAAAAAGGATTAATGATGTAGTGTACCGGATCAGAAGATCCCCGTGGTAAACCGAAAGTGGTACACTTTGACCGTTTAACATCCTACGCTGGCAACAATCAGGAAGACTCGAATAATGATAACGGTGTTCGACAAGTTATTAATCATGAGCCAAATGTAGATTTTGAGAGCTTTATGGCGGCGTATGGTGGTTCCGCTAAGGCGAGATTTGGCGTTGTTGTTGAAAAACAGCAAGGTCTGTTTAGAGCACCAGAAGAGTATTCCCTTGCACATTGCGTAGCTCAAGATTTGGCAATGTCAAGGGGAATAGCTGTTGTTTTCTAGAAAAAGTTTGGATGTGTGGATAAATTAGTACAACAGCAGCCAACTGTAGGAAAATCTTTGGTTCTTCAAGATAAAAATCGTTATGTTTACTATCTGGTCACCAAAAATTCTTCATCGCAAAGACCTAGTTATGGACATCTATGGGAGGCTTTGCTAAATCTTAAGGAGAAATGGTGGAAAATGGACTATCAAGACTAGCGGTACCCAAGCTGGGCTGTGGACTGGATCACTTAGATTGGAGGATAGTCCGAAATATGCTAGAAGTAGTTTTCCAGGGAACCAACGTCCAGGTCCTTGTTTGTTGTTATCAACCGGTTGCCTACCAGGACCAAGAAAAGACTGTTGACTGTTATTTCCAACGACGCGGTGGATGCACCAGAGGAGATAGCTGCCGATACCGTCATCAGTCATCGAATTGGCGTCAAAATGTATTTACAGTTACGAGACGTAACGGTTTTAAAGAGGGGGCAGTGTTGCGATCCACTATTAGGCAACCCGTCAAACATACAAACGCCCGAGGCACATCATATTCTCAAGGATTCCAGAACTCTTCTAGAAAATACTAGATAATGAGTCATATCTTTAATTCAGGGTATATATAAGGCCGCTTATGAATGTAAGAGTTAGTCTATACTTGAATGTCTAATATAAATTATATCGTGTACAGTAAACGTAGTTGAGCTTTTAGGAGTTCAAGAATTTATACATAAATGATATATGCTGTGTCTAATGTACATGCAGCTTGTAGTATACATAAATAAATAGAAGTGTATAAACAAATAGTTGTGTTAGTGTTGTTTATGGACCTATGGTAAACAAGTTAGTTAAAGAAGATATTAGTGCTTGTAAATTCATTAGTGTAATAGTGCTTCATTGTTAAGTGGACTGAAAACATCTATAAATAAGGCATATACTGTTAATTAGACTTGTGAACAGTGAGTAATAAAAACGTTTGTTATTACTTGTTTTTAAGTTATTTAAGTTAAAGAAACGCGGTAGCAGTAGCTCGTTTCAATATATATATATATATATATATATATATATATATATATATATATAATAACAAGACAAGTTATTTGCAGTCCGCAATAAGGAATTTGTGTAGTACACAATAAAATATAAAATGTATCTGTAAATAAACTCTTATGAAAACAATAAAAGCTTATTGACGAATACGTCATAGCAATATATATATATATATATATATATATATATATATGCAGGTTCAAATCCTGTCCAAGGCCTTATATTTTCCTTCTTTCAATTACTAGCTCGATTTGAAATGATCATTTGGGCTTTACTTAAAAAGTCTAAGTTATTATTTCATCTTATTAATTTCAATACGTAAGTATTTATCAACTTACCTTGTGTAAAAAACTAATTATAATATTTATATATATATATATATTGCTATGATAATAGAATTATTTAGGGTTATATATGGTCACGAGGTTAGTATACTTCATGAAAGCAACACCAAAACCAAGAAAACTAAACATTTGATTCGAACCAGGAAATAAAAAAAAAATACCAAGTTAGAGATCATAGTAAATTAATAGCATAGAACTTATTTTTTTTAACATTTAAAACTTGTATGTACTTAGATATTTATGTGAAGGGTCATAAAAATTTTGATTGATACGGAAATTATGAAGGGACATTGAACGTTCAACGAGGTATTTTTGCTGGCTTATATAGGGTTATAATTTGGTTTGGTGATGAACAGATTTATATTTTTACTTTGATTCAAGGGTTTTAAATAGCAAATAATATTATGAACGTTTTAGAAGTGCAAATTGTACACATTTCTTGATTTATTATACAAATTTTTAGTTATTCAGTTTATCTTATTTAGGTATGAAGTGTTAGAGAAAAAGGGCGGTAAAATTTCTCTGTTACCGTATCGTTGTGCATTCTGTGGGGTTGAACTGAGCTAGTCGAGGCATCCATCTAATTGTGTAAAATTTAAAATTCTGGCGTCTTTGAACCTATTTAATTAACAATTCTCACCCCGCGTTTCTCTTCTTAAACACTTTTTCAACTAAATAAGTGTCTGGAAAATTGTAACCTGCAGTTCCTCCTTGTAGAAGGCACCCAAGATTGCTTTATTATTTAAACCCTGAAGCAAGTAAGTAACAGGTATTGTATGTTGAATTTACAGCATTTTAAATAATTTCGTAGCCCAGTTGGGTAAAACCCTTAATTAAAAGCAGTCATATTTAGATACGAGGAATGCTCGATATGTATCTGGAACTAACAACACTAGTGTCTCCAAGTATGTTTGACGTTTCTAATTTAAAGTTCGACATTTTTGACAGTATACATACTTATAACATTTTGCCATATGTACACTCTTTGTTTTGTTTTGATTGAGCTGAAAATTTTGTCTTCGCCAAAAAATGGAATTAACTCGTGAACGTTTTCGTGCGATGATTTTTTGCGATTTTCGACGTGGATTATCTTCACAACAGTGCCTGAATCAATTTATTTCGACTTTGAGGGAAGAATCTCCAACTAAAATCACTGCATATCGTTGGTACAGTGAATTCAATCGTGGCCGTAGTTCGTTAGCGGACGAATTTATAAAAAAATCGGCTGTTGTGCCAGAAAATATCGATGCTGTGCGCGAATTGATAATGCAAAATCGTCATGTGATTTATCCCTAGGAATTAGTATGACAAGTAAACATTTGAAATTACATGAACATTTAGCTATAAAAAAGCTATGTGTGCGTTGTGTGCCACATAATTTGATTATCGCTCAAAAAAAGACTCGTTTGGTGCAAAGGAATGCTCAAAAAATACGATTGCGGTGCATCAAACGCATTGTATAACATTTGCACAGGTGACGAATCTTGGATTTATCCATATAGACCCGAAAGTAAACAGCAGTCGATTGTATGGGTCTTCCAAGATGAGCGAAATCCAACAAAAGTTGTCCGCGCCCGAAGTACTTCGAAGAAAATGGTTGCCTGCTTTTTCATAATAAATGAACATGTCATGACCGTTGCTTTAGAGGATCGTAGAATAGTTAATTCTGCTTGGTATACAACCATTTGTTTGCCACAAGTGTTCGGAGAAACACGAAAAATAAACCGACGACGCCGATCATTCTCCATCATGACAATGCGGGCTCTCACACATCGGCTCAACAAGTGACTAATTGAGCACTCAAAACATCTAATTGATGGGTCATCTGCCGTATAGTCCTTGCTGGCCACCTAATGATTTCTTTTTGTTCCTACAAGTGAAGAACAAATTGCGTGGATAACGATTTTTGACACCAGAAGAGGCGGTTGATGTGTTCAAAATCCATGTTTTGGAGTGGAGAAAATGCTATGAAAATTGGTTCCAACGTATGCAAAAGTGTATCAATCATCGTGGAGAATATTTTGAAAAACAGTAAAGAAGTTTTCACGCCTTAAGTTTTGGTTTTGATACTTATTCCCGACCCAATACATATCAAACACCCCTCATATAAAGACATTTTTTATAAGTTAACTGCTTCATTAAAATTTGCGATAGAAGACAAAAACGTAGTGTAAAAATTAGATATTATGAAAATTTTAGAAATAAACAAAAGTTTTTGAGTGTTTGTAAAAAATAATGTATAAACTCGCTGAAAAAGCGTAGAATATGTATTGTTAACAAAAGCAAAAATATGCAAATTAAGTTTATTAATAACTTACCCTTAAAAGAGCAGCACCTGCAGCAGCTCCTATACATTGAACAGCGATATAAAACAGCGACTTCAATAAACTCATATCTCCGCTAACAAAAAGTCCAAGTGTAACTGCAGGATTTATGTGACAGCCACTAACATGACCCAAACACTAAAAAAGAAAACAATTAATTAGTATTTTTCATTCAAAAAACATTTGATAGTAAAAATTATTACGATGTTTGAAAAACACTTTATGCATAGTAACTCACTCTAGCTCGAGTCTGTATAGTAAATGTTTTTTTTAATACTTCGCGACTGTGATTATTTAAAGTATCAGTGGCGGTTTGCGCTGTCAAGAATAGAGGAAGCAGATTTATAGGTAAAACCCCGTTTTTCAAAGTAATGTATCGACTAAACCGTTTTTCATTCAACACAAATAAATATTGAACAAAATACGTACATAAAATTGTAAAACCGTTCTAAACAGATCTGCACCTTAAAGAAGTTCTAGAATTCTACAACGGATAGAAAGGCTTGCGTGTTTCAGCGAGCTGAAGATACGAACTATAGGTTTAACCAAATTAGTGGGGGTTTTTAGTTAGGAACCAGACTAAAACAGGTCTCTGAAGGAGGGTTGCAGCTCTATCGGTACTTAGAGTGACAGAGATCCTGGGGGGCGGTATGGCATTTTAAGACTGTGATGTGGAAGGCAATGGAAAACCACCACATTACCTTCCAAGTATACATTACATGTGATTTTCCAATGCTCCACCCGAAGGTACTACATTGGCCAGGAGGCGAGTGTTTTTCTTTACCTGGAAAATTTGGAACTTTGCCGAATCCTTGCTGTTCCAAGCCAGGTAAGGATCTTTGACGTGCGTGACAATACTCACACAGGGAACCTCCATTTTACCTCTCATCCGAACCAGGGTGTATTTTTGTGAAATATGCTTGCCTAACATTTTTCGAGCGGACCGTGTCGGGATTCGAACCCGGGACCTTGGGCGTAGTAGTCACACGCATACCACTACGCCACGGAGCCGCCTTTACAGCGCAAGAAAAGTGTTTTAAAAATGACGGCGTACTTTGAGATAAAAGATCCTGAAGATAAAATATCCCCGAGAAAGGACTACTTCGGAGGATGTGATCGGCAAGGTAAAAAGAAGTACCAGGAACATCTTGCGAGTCGAAGCGTGGAATGTTTGAAACATGAAGCAAGTAGACAAGCTAGAGTATTTGAAAATTGAAATGGATAGGTTAACGTCGTTCATTGGCCAGAGAGGGGGGGGGATTATCGAGCGGAGACTTTAGGGTAATTTATGCGGGATCAGAGAAAAGAAACTCAGGTATGGAGATAGTTATGCGAAAAAAGATAGGACGACGTGTAGAAAACTACTTACAAAAGAACGAAAGAGTACTCACTGTTAAATTAGAATCCAAACCTATAAATACGTTAATAACTCAAGTTTACATGTCCATCCCTATCGAAGACGTACTAATATTCGTAGAAGGGCATACAAATTCATTACAGGATGCAGTGGTAGGTGAAGGTAAGGAAGTAGCGGTAGTAGGTTTATTTGGTTTAGGAACGTAAAACGATAGGGGAAATATGTCGGTAGAATTTTGCGACAAGAACAATTTAACCATAATAAATACGTTGTCACCGTCATGTTTGAAGACAATACACGTGGGAGATGCTATGAAACAAGGAGATATTGAATAGATTATTTTTGTGTTAGACAACTGTATAGGAATCAAGTAAAAAATTGTAGAAGCTACCCAGAAGCAGTCACATCATAGTAATTATGAAAACCGTGCTTAAGTTTAAAAATTTGAAAAAAGGAACGGAACAAGGTACTTTGAACTTGAGAAATTGAAAGACAAAGATACTTACAAAAGATTTGGGAAAAAGTAAAACGAATTGTTTAAAGACATAAGAAACATTTCTGATACTATGGAAGTAGAAGTAGAATGGAATAATGTTAAATCCAACTTAGACATGACGGCCAGAGATATTCTAGAGTATAAACAAAAAGAAAATGAGCAACCATGGGTGACAAAAGATATTCTGAATTTAATTGAAGATAGTCAGAATCACAACAACAGACCAAACTAAACAAGGAAGCAAGATACAAAGCCATAAAATGGGACATTATTTGCAAATGCAGGAAGCTAAAGAATAATGAACTGACAGAAAATGTGAAGAAGTACTAAGAAATTGGAAAAATAGACATAGTATACAAATTAATTAGAATATTTTGTGGATATAAATCCGCATAGCAAGAATATGAGGCCCAGGAGGAGACATCGTTATAAAAAATGTAGAGAAAGTGGAGAGATGGTAAGAATACATGGCGAATTTATATGTAGAACTGGAACTAAACGCACTAAAGCAGTAATTAGACATTGGACAGATTGATTTGGGATACTTTATACTTAGAGAAGAGTTTGCACTGGCATTAAATAGCCTGAAAAATAACAAGACGCGGGGTTTAGATAAATTGCAAGTAGAAACTCAAAAAGCTGCTGGACAAGTAGTAACAGAACGCCTGTACCAACTTGTACGCTTTATGTATAAGGCAGGGCTAACATCATAACGACTATACAAAAAAAAGACAGGTGCAGTTAGATGTGAAGATTTTCGAACAATAAGTTTCACAGCACACGTGTTATAAATATTAGCTAGAATCGTACCAAGACGCACGGAAAAACGGGCAGAAGAAGTACTAGAAGAAGATCAATTTGGGTTTAGGAGAAACGGAGGTCGCGGGAAGCCATTTTGACTTTAAGAGTTATAATGGAAAAAACAATAGAAAAAGGTGAAAACATGTATATACGGTGTGTAGTCTGAAAAAAGCATTCGGCAATGTTAAAAAAGATAGGATTTGGTTATAGGGATAAACGGATAGTACACAGCTTATACAAAGGGCAAACAGCGGCAATAGAATTAGAAGGGATCGAAGAGAAATAAATATTAGTAAAAGGGTGAGACAAGAATGCGCACTATCCCCATAAAATGTTAATTTGTAGAACACTCTGCGACTCGGACGTTGAATGTCCCCATGGCGGTAAGTACACTCAAAACCACATTTCTACAGTGGCCATGTTGATAAAAGTGGTAATCGACATTCTTCATAGCAGGTTCGTACCATTTGGATTATAACCACACACAAAAATCTGGACTTTAGTTTTCTAGAACAGAGTTCTAGCAGATTTTGTTCATCGCTGCAGTCCAACACATCGAGCACACGACCGATTTTGGGTATGGCCAACTTCTTGCCTTTAAATTTGATCATCTGGCTCTTGAGGTTCACTAATACCTTCCTCAGATCTTGGTAATTCGATATACTAAAAGGCCGTTGTTTAGTTATTTGGTGTTAGATGATACGATGTCGGTCCTTTAGCCGTATGGTCTTTCCAACCTTTGGTTGTTGTCGGCCAAGTTGATCCAGACCAATAAATTCAATTTTAAACATCCGAGAAAGTCCTTGAGAAATTTCGAGGTTCGCCGTTTTGTTATGTGTCAGGGAGTATTTTGATGGCACATCGAATAGATAACCTTGTTTCTCTTCCGCGACCTCAAATCTCGTTTTGTTGGTGTCGCTGTATAGTGGTATAAACCAATCATAACTCGGTCCTGACTGTTGTTAATCTTCACGAACGTAACTTTTTGTTCGTATCTCTACTTGCTCTTCTTCGGCATTACCTACGTCATCACTATCATAGAGTACTGGTTAATGTGCACCACTATTGTTCTTTCTTTTGGGAGGTTACAAATCCAATATACCAAGTCATTCGTCCTTTTTACAACTGAATATTGACCCCCCCATGTCTTTGTAAGTTTGGCGACAGGCCACGCCTCCTGCTGGGGTTGTATAACCAGACACGGTCGCCCTTTTGAAACCAAACTTTCTGTGTCTTGACGTTTTGATGTCATATCTGGTATTCATTCTATTACTTGTGATCTGGATATTTTTCCTAACGTCATCATAGATGTTGTCCATTTTGAGTTTCTCGACGTAGCTTTCACCCATGATGTCATCTCTGGGCTTACACCCAAACTCAAGATTACATGGCAGAGGTATCTCGCATGCCAGCATAGCTTATCAGGTATCTGACCAATGCTCTCATGAACCGATGGCCAATGGGCCAATAAAAATGGATGTAAATATTAGTCTCAGTTTCTCTAATTTTGGGAGACTACCTTAGAGAGCTACTTGCTTAAGGCGCGGTTTATGCGCTCTACCATACGATCTGAATGTGGGTGCAATGTTGTTGTCTGCGTCTTTCTCATTCTCAGCAACAGGCAAACTTCTTGGAATATCACTGATTCAAAATTTCTGCCCTTATTAGTGCGCAACTCCATAAGAACTCCAAAATAGCAGAACAGTTTTTTTACGAGTACGTCAGCGACGGTTGCAGTTTCATGATTTGGTATAGCATACACTTAGGTCCACTTCGTAAAATAGTCCATGGCTACCAAGATGAACTTATTCCCGAAGTCGGTTTTAGCGAGTGGACTGACAATATCGATTGCCACTTTCTCAGAAGGATTCCCCGCGGTGTATTGCGGTTTCCTAATGATGCACATAGCTGTACTAGTGGCACCACTCTTTAACACCGTCCTTGCAGCTTATCCAATAAAGTTTTGCTCAGATTTTCTTCAGAGCCTTCTTAACGTCAAAATAGTCTCCCGAAGTTCCCATTATGTAGACGTCCTAAAATCTTCGACACCTGGCTTTTAGGAACGATAACCTGAAACGTACATACGGAAACATTTCCATTTTCCAAGAATCGCACCATGATTCCATTTTACACCTTCAAGAAATCCTATTGTGCCCAGGACGATTTCAGGGTGTTACTCAATGGGCTAATATCATGCCGAGATTGGCTTTCTTATCTGGTTTTCCAACCCAGAATGACACCCTTGGCTTTCGTTATTTTTTTGCTGGGTTCGCAATTCTACAAAATGTCAATCGTCATTGTTCACTGTAGTGTAATCGACAAGATCACATTTTACCTACGCGACACACACGACCATTTTTGGAGCAGAATCTGCGCAAATTGACTTTTGCCCCGTTCCGTAGACCACTTCTATAAATTTCGGCTCCTCGAGTTCTTTCTTGAGCCATTTATATCGGTTCTGCCTGTGCTCAAATCCACTGTTCTGGCGGTGTTGCCCCCTTTTTTCTCCCGAGAACTAATCACGAAATACCCGTCGAACAACTTCCTCCAAGCTCTTTTGACTCTATCTTCTCTAGAGTCACATCACTTACAACAGTTAAGATGCATCCCTTGCTTTGACGTCTCGAACTTTAGGACATCATGTGAAGTTTTTATCAGGTTAGTTGTAGTGCTTGTCCGATCTCCTCGTCACGTATCTCGTCAACGAAGCTGTTTTAGAACGATATCCGGTGCTGTTGGGTAGGTTAGTCTCACCAAGCCAGCAATATCTGTTTCAAACTCTTGCAAATTTTTATTATCTTTTTGATAACGGTTCTTCACTCGAACGTGGTACACTTGCAGCAGACGAGAATCGCCGTATCTCATTTCCAAACTTGATGTTAATACCCAGTAGTTTCTTTGGTTATGATCTGATGGTCTGCAGAATAATTCAAAGTCTCACCTTGTAACGCGACAATCAACGCGGTTGCTATTTCACCATAGTGCCAGCTGTTAGATTTCGCGGCTGCCTCAAATTGTTTAAAATATATCTGCCAAAGCGACTTTCCATTAAATGTGGATGATTTTATTATTAACCTTGACGTCTGTTCTCGACATTCTTAAATGTTGTAAAACGTATTGTTGTATCCCCGGCACTGAGGACTTTAGTGCTTCCACTGTTAGGAAATTAATCCATTCTTCTTCTCTCAGTACCTCTTCTTCCATTTTAACTGAAGTCTTTAAAAGTTTTTCTGAAAATCTCGTTTCCAACTCGTGCAAGTTTTCGGCGTACAAGTTATCCGCGGATTTTGTAGTTTTTTTGAATAAATTGACCTCTCAATTGACTGTAATTTCTCAATTAATTTTTGTTTGATGACTTTGACGTTCTTATCTAGTTTCCCCGCGGTTTCTATTGCTTTCCGTATAAACTCCGCTTTCAATTGTTCAACGGTGTTCGCGTTCCGATCTAATTTTTCAGTAAGATTTGCGGCTGTTCTTTCTTGTTTACCTACATTTTCCTCTATTTTGGCCTTGTTTCTGTGCATGCTCTTATAATTTCTCTGTAAAACTTTCCTGTAGTTTTACCTAATTTTCTTCCATGCCGAATTTGAAGTCCTTTAAAAACGAAAGAATGTCTCTGTCCATTTCCTGTTATTGACCACGAATGACAGGCATGCAAATAGGAATGGTTCAAATGTCCTTTTCACTACAATTCTATCACTTGACACCAATGCAACGAAAACTCCAGAAAACTTTATTTGTACAAAAAGCAGTTTCTTTCAACTGATTACACAAGCTCTTTCAACAACTGGTAGCTAAGATGGAATTTTCTGAAAACCCTTAACAATTTACTTTGAGTTTATGGCTGACTGTACAAATACTAACTTTTTAACACTACGATGTCATCTTCTTAATTAATATTTACCGAAGCACTATAATTAGCTAACCAAATACTAATTATTGGTTTATATTGATCACTAGAGTAATTAATATCACATAGGGCACTCTATATCAACAGTAATTTATATCACAACTTTCAAAACTTTTAACTAGGACATATAGTAACCAAAGCTTCAATTCGAACATAATCAAAGTTGCAATCAGAACTGAACTCTATTATTCTTGACGGCAATTTTTATACGTTATTCAATTGCACTAGTTATTTCTAGAACACAAGAAATAATACAATTAACATCTCGAGTGTACCTATTATAATCTCAATTACTCTTAAATGCTAAACTCTTGTACCTGTCAATTAAATCTATCTGAAAGATGTGGAGCCGCAGAGACCTATCAGTCATCTTTCGTATACAAACGCTTCGCTTACACTCGAATGTAATTATTTTAGTCAGAGGTGGACTATACCGCGCTACAATACATATCAGAATTTATAGATAAATAAGATGTAGTACGGAGATTCAACTAAACTGCCTCTAAAATCAGCGTGATTTAGACCATAACAACGGCATACCTTCCAATCCCATAAGATATTAGATAGTTATTACCACGAGGTTATTATTATAACTGTCATCAAAGCAAGTTAAATTCGAAAACAATGAGGATTAGAATCAGAGCATCTGACATCTGGTAGATAACCGCAGGTATTAACAGCAGGTAACTAATTTTACCTCAAACTAGACAAAGGAAGCAACGACGAGCACCTAAAGGAACAGAATTAATTAGTATGTCATAACCGATTACCATTACCTCATTTTAAAAATACATCAACACAAAATATAACCAAATTGATACCTAACAGCAATTATAAATTAATGATGTAGAATTTTATCTTTGTTCGGTGATCTTCATACTTAACTAATAAGTCGGTTTTGTTGAACTGACCGCCATAGAAGTAGAACTAACATACTTCACTTCGTATATTCGCAGATTTTATACAAGTCGGTCGAACTTACATACTTTCTAATATACTTCTAAAATAAAAGTTATAATCGGGATCTATTGACCTACTCTAAATGTACATATGGAAACAAAATACAACCAAATTGATACCTACCAGTCATTTTAGATTAATGATGTTTTGCCGAAAGGTCTAATGTTTTCTAAACATTTTTTTTCAATAAATGTGCTCAAAATGTCACTTTCGCCCAACTAATTCCTGTATAAAGACTTAGATTTTGCCGCTATCGTGTTGCGTTATCCAGAAGACATTAATTATGTACTTTATAATCTGTCTATCTTAATCTTTATCACTGTAGGTTTAATTTGAATGTCTAAATTCACAAAGTCTGAATACTATCAGTTATCCAATTTGAAATAAGAAGGGTATATATTAAACTGAGAACATACAACTAAAAGTATTGTTTACTGAGACTAAATTCGCCCTTAACGCACGATTACACTATATTTATTAATAAATTCGACTATGTAATATATCTAAGTAAACACTCAATTTATATACACCTTAAACGTATTTATTTTAACAATGTATTTAATAATTCATTTCATGATACTTACAGATTCATACTTAGTCTGAAACTGTACATAGTCGCAACGTATATATATATATATATATATATATATATATATTGCTGTGATAAGGAGTTGTTTAAAGGTGTATTATATAGCAAAGGTCATGCAGGAACCATAAATTACAATAGGAAGCAGAAAACTGCATTTATTTAGTAGAAAATTGAGTAATTGGGATAGTTTGTAAATAGTAAGCATTTAACACCCTGTATATAGAGCGACGCAAATAGACACATCTTATAACAATAGGACGCATAGTTAGCATAGAAATGGGTAATTCATGCATTAGGTAAATAACAAATATTTAACACCCGGTATATAGAGCTTCATTAATTTTAAGTAATGCAAACAACGATATTTTTCAGTAGAAGCACGCGTATTTAGAAGAGATTGATAATAAATGTAATTAAACACGCATTGAAAAGGATTCTAATTAGTTATGATATAATACGGAGATAAGAGATAAAACTTAACAAAGCCTTGTGTAAGTGCGTAGAAACAATCAACATTTTTTGATAGTAAATATAATTAAAGATGCGTAAATAAATAAACATACTTGAAAATTGAAATTAATATTGCATCAGGTATTTTTGTGTAATATGGAAAAGCGATTATTTACTCAAAACACCGTATGGTCTGATAACGAGGTATCTATAAACAAACAACCATTACCTGGGAAACGAATTTGTTACATCAGAAAACCACTTCAAGTGTAGGAAATACAAAGACCTCATTGGTTAAGATTAGTGACGCACTTGTAAGCCAAACCCACATTCAAGTGGGATCAACCCATATATTAACAGAGAGCAATGATAACAGAGCTCAGTTTTAACTCAACAAGGCCAAGCTACGATACTCTAAATCGAAAAGTCACGCGTAATAATATTTTAATAGTGAAATTGTATAGTGACAAATAAGTCATACAAATATGAAGAATTCTTTTGCCGATTAACGGTTCCGAGTGGATAGATAAAACTTCAAATGGGTGTATAATCCTGATTCGAGTAAATAGAATAAATTCAAGTGGTTAGATAAAAATCCAAATGGGTGTATAATAAATTCGAGGGTGTTGATGGCAATAATTCGAGGTCGAGTGGATAGATAAAATTTCAAATGGGTGTATAATAAAATTGAGGGTGACGACAATAATTTGAGGCCGATGGTAATGATTCAAATGGGTGTATAATAAATCTGAGTGTATGGATAATCTTCGTTGGTTGATAATATTTCAAATGCGTTGATGACAATAATTCTGAATTGATGTTGGTTGATAATGGATGCGTCGATGATTTTGGGTACAATTTTGAGTTGCGAGAATCAATAAAGAAGCACGAGGAGCAGGTTAGATCTTATTAGTTTTAAGACATTTTTTTTTATTTGGATTTGAATATTGAATTTACTTAATTAATATAAAAGTGTAACAGAGTCAGCAACAAACTTGGCATACGTTAAAAGTACGTAAGATTATCAAGCGGTTTTGAACGTTCCAGGCTTCTTGGGTAAAAAGAGTAGTTTTTGGTGACTTTAGATTGATTGCAAAGCATATGAATTTTGGGATAAATAAGACTTATAATATTGATTGATTGAAACGTGCATTTTAATAATTTTCAAAACCTGTACATAATATTTTTTTTCATTATATGGAATTAATTAACTACATTTTATGATTCAAACAAAGAGGTAACTATTAAGGGGTAAAAGAGAGAAAAATTGATCTTTGTAACGTTGTGCACTCTGTGTAGAATAATAATAAAAGCTAGCCGTGGCAGAATAATAAAATTAGTGGGAGTGAAATTTGATTAGGAAAACAGAGAGGTGGAGTTAAGTAAGAAGACTCCATAGACACCGAGTACGGCGTTATCGTATCAATTTTTATTGGACGGCCCAACGTCGGGGCTCGATAGTTCCTATTAATAAATTGCAATAATATATATATATATATATATATATATATATATATATATATTGCTATGTTAATACGGTCATTTAAGGGTAGATAGAATCACTAGTATAGTGCGCATTACGAATACAACATGAGGGTTTAGAAAACTAGACATTTTTACGAAGAAAATGAAAAATACAATGATTAGACAGTAAAGCAAGTGAGATCGCCCTGCATATTAACTATAGTCATAATTATTTTAAGAAATGAAAAGTACTCTAGAAGATTTAATTAAATAAACAACTTGGCAAGAGAAACAGATTATTAAATATCTAGCAGGACATTTTAAAGTAGAGGTGAGGGAGTATATCGCGCTACAGAATATTATGGATCGTGACTTATTCATAGAATATTTGCAGCGATACAAAGAAATGGGATTCAATCATAGAGAGGAAGGTCAAACGAATACTCAACCTCTAAAACTAGGGAGAATGCCGAGAATGATGCCAAGTAATCGAGTGTATTATGAAAGAACAAATCACAACTATAGAAGAAATTTTAGGAACAATTTCAACGGTAATTCTAGACGCACTTGGAATGTGAGAAACCAACCATGGCAAGAACAAAACAGGACAGACCGAAATAGGAATGATAACCGAGATCAAATTAACCACGGACACGAGGAAGCAACGACGGAATCGAGAATAATGGCACCTATGCTGAAGTTACGAATCAGCCAAACCCAACTACAACGAACACAAATTTTTAATAGAAGACAAACCAAATAAGCCCTTATAAATCAATACGAACATCAGCGGGAATTCATAAAGCTTGAAATGGAAAATGATTTTAGTAGAAATTTATTGCCTATAATTAATTTAAATGTAGAGAACAATGTAAGTAAGATACTCATTGATACCGGAGCGGAAGCGTCGCTCGTCTTAGATCATTTTATTAAAAGGGAAAAATTTATGAAGAAAATAATGTCGATGAGGAAATGTAATTTAATAGCACCAAACAATAGAAAGTTTGCATGCATAAGCAACATAGTGATTCTGAAGTGTGAGATAGGAAAAGAGAAATTTGAAAATGAATTGTACCTGGATTAAAAATGGACGCTATATGGGGTATGAATGTTATAGATAAGTTGGGGATAAAAATAAATGCGGAAAGCAAGAAGGTTATATGCAAAGGGAAATGCATCAAATGGGATGAAGAATTAAGAATAGATAGTAAATATGTGAATATAAATCAATTTGAGAGGAACTTGGATAATGGGAAAAAATGAAAATAAAAATATTAAGTGTCCAGGTGATATGAAAAGTAAAGTTAGTGCATTATTGAAGAAAGATTTAGAATCATAGGGTTAAGAAAAATTATTATAGGAACATTGGGTCAGAATTGACATAGGTTAACATTTGAGAAAGGGTGAATTTCTGAGGGCTTACTGGAAACATTCTAAAATTATAAGACTTAGTATAGGTTTATGAAAATTGGAAGAAGTATAGGTAAAGAGGTGATAGCTTATTGGAATCATTCGAATATAAAATAGGGATAGATAAAGAGGCGATAGCTTACTGGAAACGTTCGAAAATTATAACACTTAGTATAGATGTATATAAGTTGGAAGAGATATAGGTAAACTGGAAGAAGTATAAGTAAATAAAAAAATACTGGTAATATTAGAAGAGAATAATATTCAATATAGATTTATGAAAATTAGAAGAGGTATATGTAAATAGGAAAGAACTTACTAGAAAATTATGATACTTAGTATAGGTTTGTGTAAATTGAAAGACGTATGTCTAAATAAGAATTGAGTTACTGGGAGATAATAATGCTTAGTAAATTGGAAGAAGTATAGGTAAATAAGAAATAGTTTATTAGACATAATAGGAGATTATAATACTTAGATTTGTGTAAATAAGGAGAAGTATAGGCACATAGGACTTAGCATAAAGAAACATTATAGAATGTCAGAATAGATACGTGTGTATATAGGGGTGTAGTTGTAAAATAGGTTAGATTAGAATAGTGATAGAGATATAAAAATAGTTGAGGAGTTTGTGTATATAGCAGAAATAAAAACAAAATAATTTTGGACCAATGTGAATTTTGTCTTCATGTTGGGCGCCAAAAATAACATTACTGAAAATTTTTGTTTTATTTTGGGGGAAAAATGCTATGTTATAGGGTCATTTAGGGGTAGATAGGATCACTAGTATAGTTCGCATCACGAATACAACATGAGGGTTCTGAAAACTAGACATTTTTACGAAGAATATGAGAAATAGAATGATTAGGCAGTAAGGCAAGTGAGAACGCCCTATATATAAACTATAGTCGTAATTATTTTAAGAAATGAAAAGTACTCTAGATGATTTAATTAAATAAACAACTTGGCAAGTCATAAAACGATGTGAACGAAAGCTGCTACACGATACGAGTGAATGATGCATCATCATAATATTAAAAATCCCAGTTAAACAAGCAGGTTTAAAAATGCGTAAGATACAAAACACATATAATTTAATACATAAATTAAATTAAGACTACGTGATCAGAAAGGTAAAATCCAACACCTGATAGATTACAAATAAATGCGGCATGGTGATAAAAGCAAAGTTCATCAAATTTATTGTACAAACAATAAATTACGTTACCAAAGAAAGTAAAAATCCAACAGAACCAATGCAATAACTTGAAATTTTACGTGCAGGAAATAGCGCATCAATTTTGTTATACATCAAAAATGAGTAGAAATACCCAAAATCTTGTATATAAGAATCACGTACAAAGCTTGATTGTTGAACAGATAGGCGGTTCCTTTTAAATACGACCGGGTTTGTAAACAAATCAGTTTAACATAAATTGAAGCATAATTCACATCACCTGAAAGAAAATATTTACGTGAAAGAATTGGAAGTGAGTTTATAGTTAATAAATTGTATAATGGCGATAGTGCAAAATTAAAGGTTTGTCGTTTTAATCCTTAAAAACGTAAGTAACGAAAGGTTGTTTTTAAATCAAATTCTAAGTTTTACATTAATAAAAGGACCGTGAATAATTACTGGATCCAATGAGGAAATTCAACAAGTATTTAATTCAATTATTAATTACTGGATTCGACCAGGAAGTTTAACAGAGGACGATAAAATATTTTATAAAATTAATCAGAAGAAGCTATACTAAGAAAAATGCCAATCATACCTAAAGTAGATTCAATGTTGGGACTATTTAAATCATGAAGCTAAATACGGCAGCAGTTGGGACAGGAACTGGCTTGAGTTGGAGACAACAGGTTAGTCAATCTGAAAATTTTGTTGTGTTTTATTTTATAAATATTGTTGCGATCCACTATTAGGCAACCCGTCAAACATACAAACGCCCGGGGCACAACGTATTCTTCAGCATTCGAGAATCCTTCTACAAAGTTCTAGATAATGAGTCATATCTTAATGCAGGGTATATATAAGGCCGCTTATGAATGTAAGAGTTAGTCTATTCTTGAATGTCTAATATAAATTATATCGTTGTAAAGTAAACGTAGTTGAGTTTTTAGAATATATACATAAATGATATGCTGTGTCTAATGTGCATGCAGCTTGCAGTATACATAAATAAATAGAAGTGTATAAACAAATAGTTGTGTTAGTGTGGTTATTGGACCTAGGGTAAAGAAGTTAGTTTAAGAAGATATTAGTGCTTGTAAATTCATTAGTGTAATAGTGCTTCATTGTTAAGTGGACTGAAAACATCTATAAATAAGGCATATACTGTTAATTAGACTTGTGAACAGTGAGTAATAAAGACCATTATTATTACTTGTTTTAAATTAAAGAAACGCGGTAGTAGTAGCGCGTTACAATATATTAAAAATTGCTTTCATGAAAACTTTTTGTTAGGGCCAACAAAGATCGTTTTTACTACACGTTATAAATTACGTAAAAATTTAAGAAAGTTTAATGAAGGTTCATGCGGCTTCAAATAATAATACCAAGGGTGATTTTTGCTGGCTTGTTTAATTAACGGAAATGAGAATTTAATTCAATTATTAAAAGGAAGTTCTTTTCAAAGATTTATTAAATGTTTTGTACATTGTAAAATTTTTGAAAATATTATAGTAATTGTGCTTAATGAATGGTGTTTTGACTTAAAGAAACAGAAAGTAGAGGTAAAAAGAAAATTTAAAAGTTTTGTGGTCGTATTGTCGCAAGCTCCGTGCGTGATTAAAACTGAGCTAGTCACAGTATTAAAAATTAAAATCAAAATTAAAAATTAAAATTGATAAGAAGAAAATTTTAATCTTTTTATTTCACAAAAAGAAGGCACTGGGTTACTGCAACGATATCACAGCAATAAAAGTCTAAGTTATTATTTCATCTTATTCACTATAATACGATGGCATTTATCAACTTGTGTAAATAACTAACTAAGCAAACCAATAAATAACTCCTATTGATCGATTTATTCCAACGGCCTACATCTTTCACTATCTGTGTGCAGTAGTCTAACCTAGGTCTACCTCTAATTCCCTTTTTTTCTATCTTTGCATTTTTAAGGAATAGTACGACATATTACAAGCAGAGATAGGAAAAAGGTGGTAGATGTAGAGCTAGATCAGATAGTGATAGATGCAGACTGTGCAAATTTCAGGAAAATCTGTAGATTAGTTCAGAATAGGAAACAATGATGGTACGCGTCTAACCTGTTCTAGGGCTGAAGACCAAATGATGATGATCGATTTATTGTTTAATTTTATAATCGCTCAATTACAGGAAGAATTGCTCAATATTCGTTTCAAATACCTAACTTTTAAGTTGTTTAAACTTACGGTCTCTTTCACCACACACAGTACAATAATTGAAATCTAAGTAATTTACAACAAATAACTTATTTAAACCAATTAGCGATTTGCATAGGTTTTTGGCTATAAATTCATCACCTCTCACTTCAGTAATGAATTTTTCACAGGTCACTTTTTTTATTATTTTTTTTCAATTTACTCTGCTATTCGATTCTTTTTTTCTAACAACCCTTGTAGTTGTCAATCGATCTATTGTTGGTATAACAGCTCTGCCCCATTTGATTCTAGACTCTTCGGCTCCTTTGTTACAGTACTAACAGTAGGGAATTCCACCTTAATTGAACATAATGACGTGGTATGACAATTTAATAAAGGAGAGCTCGGCTAATACTCTAATATCATTAATTACGAAAAATAAGTAGATCATGTAACTACGATACAAATACTAACCCGTTGCGCGTGATTAGTGGGAATTACACGAACTTAGTAAGCAGTTCATACTTTCATTCTTTGGCAATAAAAAACAAATAACTTTTATATTTTAATTAAAGCAATAAAATTTATTGCTCATGTAAATTTTGCGACCCAGATTTTCAGATAACTTA
This sequence comes from Platerodrilus igneus, assembly GCA_036346225.1. Taxonomy (NCBI): domain Eukaryota; kingdom Metazoa; phylum Arthropoda; class Insecta; order Coleoptera; family Lycidae; genus Platerodrilus; species Platerodrilus igneus. The sequence goes on along the minus strand of JARFIW010001436.1, from coordinate 2,580,509 downwards.
AGAAATGAGCCGAGTCATCACTCGTATGGCGAACGATGTTTGAGATCAAAGAATGGAAGGTGTGTTAGAATAATGTATGCATATGCACCTGCATAGGAATTATGAATTATTGGTTTTTATAGGTATGCAAGTTGCGCAAGTTCTTTTAATAAGAATATTTGACCGAATTTATAGCGTTGAAGGATACATTAAACAAACTACTTATTGTGAGTGCCGTTCTTTATTTTGAAAGTGTGAATTGCACTTATTGTCAGGTGCTTATGACAATCGATACATGCGTAGATTTGATTGGGAAGGTTCCATTTGGCAATGACGCCTTGTTGCTAAATGGTAATGATTCTGTGTGATCATTTACATTTAACGATAAAGTTTGTAGTGAATCACTATTAAGTGAGTACCCCATATCATTTGTATATCATTTGTTTTATACAATAGGAGAGTAAAATTATTCAACGTGCAATTTGGCACCATTTGTTTAATTGTCTAAAATATAAGAAGCAATATTAATTGGTTTTTGAAATGTAAGGTTTACCAAAAGCAAATAGTTTCAATTTTAGGGACCCAAGATGAAATCAAAATTAATACTAAATACCGTAGTGTTTTTCCGGGACGTAGGTGGCACTAATCGTAACTACAGCAAGAGGTCTTAGAGAATAATCAGTTACTCAAGTCACTTTGGACCAGAAATAAAATACTGCTTGGAATTGCCGATTTATACCGTTAAAGAGCAGTAGCTTTTCTAAACCTCTCCTCGCCTGGTAACTTTTTGTTTGCAACATGGTTTTAACATACGAATTTTTTTTTTTAATTTTCATTTTGCTCAGCCATTTCCACTGTGTTTTTATGATGCGATTTTTTGTTCTATCTTAGTTTTAGTTTATTGATTTGTTCAAGTGAACTAGGTCGCAACGTGTCTTTTTCAATAATGGGATATTCAAGCTTTCATCTTTATATCTACTAAATCTATTGTATTTTGTATAAAGTAAATTAATTCCTGTTGTTTCCTAAATCTGACCCTGGTTATTTTATAAATTGTTATCTATATTGTAAGAATAAAACGGTTTTGATATGTATAAATACGTTAAGATAACTCACGGGGATTTTTATTGCTCTTGGAAAAATGATGCAAATACGCGCTATTGAAGTGACGAAGTGTTTTATTCTAATTGGATGTAATACATTAACCGGTTTGAATAATTCCAATCCCGCGAGAGACGACTAAGAATAAGATGAATAAGACAATGAGGTAATTGCCTGGACACTTTTAGTGTCCGACTTTACGGAAGCGGTTGTGTTTTTTCGGGAGAGAGTGCTACCCTGTGTTTTGATGTAGTTTTCGAGTTCATCGTCCCTACCTTCTTATCTTTTCCTTTTAGGGAACTACAGAGATTTGGAGGCAACAACGTTATTAAATTTGAGGAGAACGAATCACCACGATCCTGAAAAGGTGCCGCTGCTGGAGACCATGAACCGTATGTGTTAATAATTTTATCTACAAGTTTATTCAAACGGCAACAATCTTCTACTTTACACTGTACACTCTGATCTTCATTTATTAAGCCAATTTTTTCAGATACTCCTTGAAACACCCATGCCTGCTTAAGAATCGAGTGAGTGGTAATCAATCTGGCACATATAGTTATATTTTTGTATTAAACGTTTGGTTCACAATGCTTTATTTGTTTGCGTGCTCCATCTTTCTTGCTATGATTTTATTTTTTAACGTATTTTTTAGTTTTACCGTCTTTTCTTAGCTCTGCCATTAGCATCACAAGTAGTAGAAAGCTATCGTTTCTGTGGAGGTTGTACTGTAACGTCTTGCATTTATAAGGCCGTCCTTTTTCGACCTTTAAACATGTTTTTTTTAATTGTAAATCTCAAGGCTTGATTACATCAGGATACTATTCAGTAGTATAAAGGGGTCTGGTATACTGACAGCTCCGTGGCTTAGTTGATTTGCAATTTGACTACTAAGCCCAAGATACCGGGTTTGATTCCCAACACAGACCGCTTGAAAAATATTAAGCGAGTCTTTTTCACAAAAAAATACGCCTTCATTCGGATGAGAGATAAAATGTACATCCCCTTGTGTGAGTGTTGTCATGTACATTTGAGATCCCTGTCTTGCTTGGGTTCAACAAAATCCCAAAATTTCCAGGTAAAACAATCGTTTCCTGGCCAATATAGTACCTTTGTAAAATCAAATATAAAGGTCAGCTATACTCACAATTCTGCTTTCGCACTCTGTCGGCCGTCTTTGGAAAATCAAATATAAAGGTCAGTTGTACTCACAGTTCTCCTTTCGCACTCCGTCGGTCGTCTTTGGTTAAGTGCTGACCTTATTAACATTAAAATGCGCTTGCTTTGTAGTAGTGTACTTTATGTGGACAGCTATCTAGTTTTTGTGGTCGAGCCATACTCCCAAGTACTTTATTTTTTCTTAGAATAGTTGCATTGCCCACCTTCAAAACGATATCCTTAATTTTTCTGCCACTACATAGGTTTTCCATTGTAGTCTTCAGGTCCTTGCCTTTAATTTTATTAGTGATCAGTTGGATTGCTGTATTTTCTATTATCTCTAGCTATTTCTTTGTTCTGCATGATAACATTACACATTTTAACATCTTTCCCTTTTTCTTTTTTTCTGTTATCATTATAGCAATATTATCTGCGTTGTACAGCCTTTACGCCATTCGGTATGTCCAGCTATATTACCTCGCATAGAAGGTATTCTACAAGAGGAGACCTAAGATTGTGACCCTTGAAGAATACCGCACATAGTCTCTAGTACTTTTCTTTTCTAAAGAAGGCAGCGGTGACAGTTTGGTGGTTTGCGGCCGGTTTGATTCATCACAGCTTTTTTAATACGGGTAAAACCATATTGCCACCAAATCAAGAAAATGCAATCCATTTTCGCAGATGAATCCAAACACAGGAGCAGGCACCTCTTCAGATGACCTTGATCTTTGTGAAAGCGATACACTGCACGCGCTAACTATTATCTTTCAACTGGAAGTCATAGCCATCGCACATGGTGGAAATTCTATTCTGGAATGTGGAATGCAGAATAAAATTAAACATAGTCTGCATGACAACAAAGCAGCACTAATAGTCTTAAGCAAGCTAAAGCTTTTCTTAGGGGTGGTACCCAAGTGCCTTCGGACTCTTGACCTTGCTTTCGGTACTAATGCTCTTGAGGTAGTTTGACGTAAAGAACATTCAGGGGTACATGGCAACGAACAGGCCGATGCGTTGACGAAACAAGAATCGGCTCGGAGTTTTTTAGGTCGTAAGCCGTCTGTTTCCATATCGGCATCGGCAATGTTCACCATAATTAAACAAACTACCCACCGTCCCCGAAGGACAGATGGGTTTGTACGGCAAGCTGTTGACAGGTAGAATTGTTTATTAAGTATATTTTGATAAAAATCGAAACATTCTGCATTCGCCTACCGAGACAGAAACTACACTACATTTGATTTTCCAATGTTCCACTCAAAGGTACTGTATTAGCTGCGAGTTCTTTTTTACCTGTTGAATTTTGGCGAATCTGTACTGTTCCAAATAAAGTAGGAATCTTTTAACGCGCGTGACAACATTCACGCACGGAACCTACATTTACCTCTCATCCGAACGAGGGCGTATTTTTGTGAAAAATGCTCGCCTAACATTTTCAAGCGGACAGTGTCGGGATTCGAACCAAGGATCTTGGGCATATTAGTCACACGCATACCAACTACGCCACGGAGCCGTCGACCGAACCTACAGCTATTAGTAGGTATTCTGTCAGGGTACTACAAACTACAAAAGCATCTGCACAGGTTAGGTCTTTCAGACGACTTTATTTCTCGCGGTTGTCAACACGAGGATGAAATGACGGGTCACATCCTGTGTACCTGCCGCTATTCGCCAGATTTAGGTGATCTATACTGGAAGACTTTTGGCTTGACTCGGTCAGAATTAGCGACACTCCCTGGTTCAAAATCCTCAAGTTGACTTGCAAAATCAGGTGGCTGAGCGAGGGAGGATCAAGCTAGTGCAAGAAAGGCAGTACAAAGGACCCACTTCGTGGCTTAAATACGTATGGCTGTGGCTACCATTCCCAATTCAATACAATACAATACAATCGAGAAACTACACCAGAAACTTTAACGTTTGTGTACAGCACTGACTGACAGAGGAGATTATATTCCCCTCTACCACAACGCCCGGTTACACGTCGCTCAACCGATCCTTTTTGCCAGATCTCTCGCTCATCGATTACCACTTCTCAAGCACCTCGATAACTTTTTGCGTGAAAAATGCTTCAAAACCCAGAGAAATGCTAAACTGGCATTCAAAGAGTTTGTTCTTCAGGATTACAGAATTTTATTCAACCGGAATAACTAACTTTGTTTCTCGTTTGCAAAAGTGCGTTGATGGCAGTGGTCTTTATTTTAATTAATAGAGTTTTGGTTTAGCTCAAATATGTGCATATTAATTTGATGGTCAATGCCGTAAGAACGAACGTGTACCGCTGTGTATTTTGTATCAAATGTTTATGCTGTCAAAAATAAATTTACACAAGGGCGCGTAAGCGCTCGGTGTAAGCTTGTTTTATAACATTTATTAGAATTAATATTACAGTACAGGCGTCAAAGATAGGGACAATGCATACAAGGAATAATGAATTGATTGACAGCTACAAGGGTACACTCGATATTATAAAACATACAAAAACAAAGAATCTGGATAATTTTCAAAACTGTATTGTATGTTTTGCGTTCTATTTCGGGCTTAAATAAAGATGCACAGCTGGACAAATTAATCAGTTTAGTTTTTAATCGGAATAGTAGTTAAAGTATCAAGTCGTGATTATGAAATAAATTAGAATAAGTGTAGAAATAAATGCGTTTGATATGTAATATAAATTACTAGACGTAGTGATTGAAATAAATAATCGTAGGTCTATATTTGTAAATTTTTTGTGGTAATTTCGATAGCTCTGCGGTAAAGAAAAGTGGACGTGTATACGAAAGTAAATGATAATTAACAGAAAACATAATTAATGATTTTAAACAGAACAAACAATTACTTCAAACAGTTATCTCTGTCTATAGAGCGAAGCAAAACACAATTATTTAAAGCGGTCGTTCAGAACGAGATTCGATTGTAAAACTCTAGCGAAAGCGTCCGTCTTTTATGGGAAACGAAAATCGACTATTCTTGTGTCTTCTCCAAGGTAGGTGATAATAATCTTGCACATGCGAAGGACAATATATTTTCTCGTTATCGCGGCACTGCAACAAGCTCGGTGTATGAAGTAATTACGGTACACGCAATAACATTTTAATATACCGGGTGGAGGTAAATAATCAACAAATTCTAAATGGAAAAATAAATTTAGCCGTAAATGATATACTTTCTAAACGGAACATACCGCCTACCAAAATGCAAGGCATTTTAAAAGAAAATAATTAGAAAGAGGAGGGACGAATGAAATAAAGCGAAAAGAAAAAAGATTTACAAAAAACAAAATTTTTTCTCTACATTGAGGGCAAAGCGCAGAGCTTTGACACAGAACGCCTTAGCTCGCCATGAGCGGTTTTAAGTGTGACCACCCTAACGACACCATCCGTCCCAGGATGCACAGCCACAACACGGCCGAGGGACCAACGAAGGGGAGAAACATTAGCGAACTTAATCAGCACTAAGGTACTCAACTCAACTTGAGAAGAGAGTGTGTGCCACTTCGAGTGCTGTTGTAGCGAGTGCAAATACTCTTTGGACCAACGGGGCCAAAAATCTTGTTGAATTCGCTGGAGCAATTGCCAGCGAGAGAAGCGGTTAAGCGGAAGATGAGAAAGGGTGGGCTCCGGAATGGCGGTTAAAGGGGCCAAAGTTAAAAATGACCGGGCGTAAGACAGCTCAAATCATTGGAGTCAGTGCTCAAAGAGGTGAGAGGACGTGAGTTCAAGTTGACCTCAATTTGGATAAAGATGGTGGCCAACTCCTCAAAAGTTAACACTTGCTCGCCAATAGTATGCAGGGTTTTAACACATTTCACTCCCGCTACTCATAAGTCCTTAGAAGCAGCAAGCTTGGCGTTATGAATTAACTGTTTATGAGCACCCACAAAATTTGTGCCACATTCACTATAGAGATGATCACAACGGCCACGCCTGGCAATTAATTGGCGCCAAGCTGCTAGAAAGACGTCCGTTGACAATTCGGATACGACTTCAAGGTGCAGCGCCTTGGTAGTCATACAAATAAAAAGACATAAATACGATTTTAAAACTTGTGCGCCCCAAAGTCGAGACATGGTAATAGAAAAGGGACCAGCAAAGTCGACACCCGAACTCAAAAAAGGTTTGACTTGAGTAATTCGGCATGAGGGCAAGTTGCCCATTGGAGGTTGCAGTGCCACCGGATTGGTCTTCCAGCACGTTAGACAATGACTCAAAACACGACGGATAGATTGCCTTCTAGAAATAATCCAGAAGTGCTGACTGACGAGAAAATGGACCATTTGAGCACCCGCGGGAAAGTATTTTAAATGAACGTAAGTAACATAAAGATTAGTAAATCGACCTTTGATAGGTAACAAAGGCGGAAATTTACGGTCAGAGGATAAAGGCGCGTGAACCAGGCGACCCCCAACCTGCAAGATTCCATCATGAATGAAGGGGGACAACATGCGAAAACTATTTTTAAAGTGGATCCGGACTGAATGGACCTCAAGATCAATAGCAAAATAAAATTGTTGAGTATATGCAAGCAAAGGAATCAAAGCATTGTGCAATTCAGAAGATGACAAAGGTCCGAAATATCTTTCGAGTGGGTGACCTAAATTATGACGAAAGCGGAGAATCTAAGCAACAATACGTGTTATAAAGGGAAAGGGAGAGTGATTCTCTAGAATTGATTGAATCCAACAGGAGGTTACGACAGCGGTTAAAACAATAGAACGTTGCTCAGTGAGAGTTTCAGGAGCATCGGAAGGCGGAATTTGTGGACTATAATTATCGAATGACTGGAACAAGTTTGGCGAAGCCGCCCCCCATAAAGAACATTGGCACAAGTCGGTAAGGAGTAAACCACGTGACTCGACATCGGTAGGGTTCTTGGTGGAGGGAATGTGTGGCGCGAGACGTGTTTTCCTGAATGTAAACAACACGATTGGCGACGAAAGTCTTCCAACGTTGCAGCGGAGAACCAATCCACGAAAGTACTACCATGGAGTTACACCAGTAGTAAATTTTATGAAAGGCAAAGTTAGAATCAAAGGTTTTGTGGCCAAAGATTAATAATTTGGATGTCAATGCGGCGGCCAACAATTCGAGCCGGGACAAAGAGATTGTACGAAGAAGAGCGACCTCAGACTTGGCGCACACTAAGCGAACCTCAACGGCGGAAGGGGTAACAAAGCGAAAATCAACAACAGCACAGTAGCCACGTTCGGAAACGTCAGAAAAGCAGTGAACTTCGCACATAGTAAACTGTGGCGGGATTAGCAAGCGGGGCAAAGCGAAATGCGAAAGAAACGGTAACTCATGCAAGTATCTTTCCCACAAATGGAGGAAGTCGAGGGGAGGTGAAGCATCCCATTCTAATTTTAACGACCATAAACGTTGAATTAAGTGTTTTACCACGAAAGTAAGGGGGGATAAAAGTTTCATAGGGTCGACAATACGGGCTAAGTTGAAAAATAAGTTGCGCTTCGTACAGGATGTACTTAGTGGCTGAACTAAAAAATAAAAATTATTTGAGGTGTGGTTCCATTGAAAACCTAGAAAACCTTTAGGGGTTGAGTGTCCGGATCGGGGTTACGCGAATTGCTGCTTAGTGGAAAGATTTTATAATAATTCGGTATGGTTACTTGACCATTTATGAAGTTCGAAACTATTAAGTTTTAAAAGAGCAATTAGTTGATTATGTAGATCGAGGGTTGATTCAATAGAATCTCCACCAATAGCCATGTCATCAATGTAAGTATGGTGGCGAAAAGCGAAAGCGGCTAATGGATACGAATTCCCTTCGTCTACGGTCAACTGCAGAAGCGTGCGTATGGAAAGAAAGGGAGCACAATTGATTCGATACGTAACGGTATTTAATTGAAGATTCTGAATGGTCTCTTCAGGCGAGAAACGCCAAACAATTTGTTGATAGTCACACTGAGCGGGATTTACAAGAATTTGTCTCTACATCTGACGAATATCGGCAGTGACAACATAAGGATGTAAACGGAATTGTAACAAAATTGCGGAGATATCTGGTTGCAGCTTCGGCCCAACAAACAAGTGATCGTTTAAAGACGATTGAGACAGAGTTTTAGCGGAAGCATTGAAATCAACTCGTAATTTCGTACTTATGCTATCGGGTTTCACAACGCAATGATGCGGGATGTAATAAAAAAAGTCCGGATGAGACCCACTAAGAACAGATTGCATATGTTGAGAATCCAGATAGTCACGCATGAACGAAACGCACTGTTCGTAAACACGAGGTTGCTTAAGTAGACGGTTTTCTAAAGAAACAAATCGTTGTAAGGTAAGATCATGATTACTTGGAAAAAATGGTTCTTGATCTCTAAACGGCAGTAAGACGACATATCGACCTTGTTCATTGCGGCGAAACGTATCCCTAAAATAGTTTTCAGCAAGAGTTTCTTCAGGCGTGAAAGGTTGAGCGGCGAGGACAGCTGTCATACAAAACAAGCTAGTTACTCAAAAGCGGGCGAGGAAGGTATGCTTCCCATTAAAACATATCCAAAAATAGTATTAATAGCGGTAAGTTGATCGGTAGCACCCTGGATGCGACCGTCTAATTACACTTGGGGAAAAATGTCCGCGACAAGTAAGAAATCAATGGACCCAGATTGGGCAAGGAGTGGACCAGCTAGCTTAAGGTTAGCCAGATGACTGAAATGTTCTAAAGAACTATTAGACCTAAGTAATTTTTACAAAATTTGAAAAGTACTACAGCTTAAAAATTAATCATCGGTGAAGAAACACTTATTGGTTTGAGCGAGACGGTGACAGCGCCATGCAGAGCTGCAGAGCGCATGGAGCCTAAACCACTAAGGGTAAAAGAATGGGGAGTAGTACAAAAACCTAAACGTTTTACACTATTTTGCGAAATAAAAGAAGTCATGCTACCCGAATCGAGTAAACCGCGAAATCTTTGGAAAGAACCAGAGCAATCGGAAATTTCCACTTTAACGGTGGAAAGTAACACGACGGAAGTTTTAGCTAAGGAATTAAATAAAACGATATTCGAAATTGACGGGGCATTACAGCTAAACGAAGTCGATGATTCCTCAGAGGCAAAAGGAGTGGAAGGCTTGTAGCGGTCTTGAATAGCGGGACTAATAGAAGGTGAAACCTTAGAGGCGACGGTGTCCGGGCTCAAGCGAGCCTGGTTAGTAGCAGTGAAAACGGGTTTAGACGAAACGCGATCGAAATGCAATAAAAAATGATGAAGTTGATTGCACTGGCGGCATGAAATAGTAGACTTGCTTATAGAATGTGAGAATTGCTAAGGCAATTAATGTAAAGATGTTGCTTTTTGCAAAGTTGTAGCGATCTTGTGAAAAAAGTTTGACGAAATCATTACAGCTATAAATATTGTGATCTTGATTGCAAAACGGACATTTATTAACATTAGACTTCGTCTGGAAACAGTGGAGCGAGACTTAGACAGGTTGCTGGAATAAATAACTTTGTTTAAATTGGTTTTATGATTTACCGACAAATTCCATAAGGATTTACACTTTTTTCCAGACAAGAAATTAACTCTTTATAAGATCGGATAGCGGTCAGATCTTAATACAATTCAAAACTACGGGCAGTATGTATATCAAGGCGATATAAGATCACTTGTACAAGAATAAAATCCCATTGCTCTATAGGCAAATCAAATTTCTCAAGCAAGCAAGCGTGTAAATTATCAGCAAAGGTATCAACTAATTTTTACAAACCCGTAGGGTTATCAGAATTCAATTTAGGAAATTTATCAATATTCTTCCATAGAGCTGAGGTAATGTGACGAATATTACGATATTTTTCGCGAAGTTTAATGTACGCAAAAGGGTAATTGGCTTATGTAAGGTCAATGTTCTTAATGGTTAAGAGTGCAGCATCTTTCAGTGCTGATTGAAAATAGTAAAATTTATTCACGTTCGACAGATCGTTATTAAGATCAACCAAGCTATCAAAGCGTCAATAAAGCTTTTAAACAAACAACCTTTCTCATTAAACGATAGGAGGGTTAACGGTGGAAGTGAAACTTTCGACTTAAAGGTATCTATGGGATTCGACACAATAGCCCGAGACTACGAAGATTGGCTCGGAAACAGCTTGAAATAGAGCGCTTTTATTTGAAAGAAATGGAAATTGAAGCGTTTACGAATAGCGTCATCCGTTTTAAATTGTTCATCGGCGTCATCTGAAGAAGAAATTACACCTACTCTATAATTATGGCAAACAGAAAGTTTCTCGTACGGTTTCGAGAGATTGGTACTGTGCGCGAAACAAATCATAAAAGGTTGATACAGCTGCAGATTTCTGTGCGATTGCAAACATTTCATTCAGAGAGTTAATCGCAATACTAAGTAGAAAACAGCTACGTTTCAGTTTCTATGCCATAATTCAAATTTAGTAAATACGAAAAAACAGACGAAATGGAACCGAAATCTCGATGATTAAATTAAAGTCAAACGCGGCGATTACAAATATGTACAAAATGCTGGTACCGAACTTGATATCAAAGAAGGCTCGAAAACAACTTGTAAAACTTTGATAAGCGGTATGATTAATTATATGAATTTGTTGAACAACACCCGGCGAGAAATTATCAATGTAAATTTTTTGAGGTAATTTCGATAGCTCTGGGGTAAAGAAAAGTGGACATATATACGAAAGTAAATGATAATTAACAGAAAACATATAATTATTGATTTTAAACAGAACAAACAATTACCTCGAACATTTACCTCTGTCTATAGAGCGAAGCGAAACACAATTATTTAAAGCGGTCGTTCAGAAGAAGATGCGATTATAAAACTCTAGCGAAAGCTTCCGTCTTTTACGGGAAACGAAAATCGACTCTTTTTGTGTCTTCTCCAAGGCAAGTGATAATAATCTTGCACATGTGAAGGACAATATATTTTCTCGTTGTCGCGGCACTGCAACAGGCTCGGTGTCTGAAGTAATTACGGTACATGCAATAACATTTTAATATACCGGGCGGAGGTAAATGATCAACAAATTTTAAATGAAAAAATAAATTTAGCCGTAAATTATATACAATATAAACGGAACATACCGCCCACCAAAATGCAAGGCATTTTAAAGGAAAACAATTAGAAAGAGGGGAGGAGGAATGACAAAAAGGGAAAAGAAAAAGATTTACAAAAAACAAAAAAAATGTTTTCTCTACATTGAGAGCAAATGGCAGAGCTTTGACACAGGGCGCCATAGCTCGCCATAAGCGGTTTTAAGTGTGACCACTCTAACGACACCATCCGTCCCAGGATGCACAGCCACAACACGGCCGAGGGACCAACGAAGGGAAGAAATATTAGCGATCTTAATCAGCACTAAGGTACCCAAGTCAACTTGAGGAGACGGTGTGTGCCACTTGGAACGCTGCTGTAGCGAGTGCAAATACTCCTTGGACCAACGGGACCAAAAATCTTGTTGAATTTGCTGAAGCAATTGCCAGCGAGAGAGGCGGTTAAGCGGAAGGTGAGAAAGGGCAGGCGCCAAAATGGCGGTTAAAGAGGTCAAAGTTAAAAGATGACCGGGCGTAAGACAGCTCAAATCATTGGGGTCAGTGCTCAAAGAAGTGAGAGGACGTGAGTTGAAAATGGCCTCAATTTGGATAAAGACGGTGACCAACTCCTCAAAAGTTAACACTTGTTCGCCAACAGTATGCAGGGTTTTAACAGATTTCACTCCCGCTTCTCATAAGCCACCAAAATGAGGTGAAGCCGGCGGTATAAAATGCCACGAAATATGGTCCTTAGAAGCTTGGCGATATGAATTAACTGTTTATAAACTCCCACAAAATTTGTCCCACATTCACTATAGAGATGATCACAACGGCAACGCCTAGCAATAAATCGGCGCCTAGCTGCCAGAAAGACGTCCGTTGACAAATCGGATACGACTTCAAGGTGCAGCGCCTTGGTAGTCAAATAAATAAAAAGACATAAATACAATTTTAAAACTTTGGTGCCCCGTAGTCAAGACATGGTAATAAAAAAGGGACCAGCGAAGTCGATACCCGAACTCAAAAAAGGTTTGACTTGAGTAACTCGGCTTGAGGGCAAGTTTCCCATAGGAGGTTGCAGTGACACCGGATTGGTCATCCAGCACGTTAGACAATAACTCAAAACACGACGGATAGATTGCCTGCCAGAAATAATCCAGAAGTGCCGACTGTCGAGAAAATGGACCATTTGAGCACCCGCGTGAAAGTATTTTAAATGAACGTAAGTAACATAAAGATTAGTAAATCGACTTTTGCTAGGTAACAAAGGCGGAAATTTACGGTCAGAGAATAAAGGCGCGTGAACCAAGCGACCCCCAACCTGCAAGATTCCATCATGAATAAACGGGGACAACTTGCGAAAACTCTTTTTTAAAGTGGATTTGGACTGAATGGCCTCAAGCTCGATAGCAAAATAAGATTGTTGAGATGATAAAGGTCTGGAATACCTTTCAAGTGGGTGACGTAAATTATGACGAAAACGGTGAATCCAAGCAACAATGCGTATAATAAAAGGAAAGGAAGAGTAATACTAGGTTACAACAGCGGATAAAACAATAGAGCGTTGTTCAGTGAGAACTTCAGGAGCATCGAAAGGCGGAATATGTGGACTATAATTATCGAAAAACCGGAACAAGGTAGATAAAGCCGTCCACCATAGAGAATATTGGCACAAGTCGGTAGGGAGTAAACCACGTGACCCGACATCGGCAAGGTTCTCGGTCGACGGGATGTGATGTCAAGAGGCGCGAGATGTATTTTTCTGAATATAAGCAAAGCGATTGGCGACGAAAGCCTTTCAACGCTGCGGCGGGGAACGAATCCACAAAAGTACTACCATGGTGACAGACCAACAGTAAATTTTATGAAAGGTAAGGTTAGAATCAAAACTTTGAGAAAGATTTATAATTTGAATGTCAATGCGGCGGCCAACAATTCGAGCCGGGGCAAAGAGATTGTACGAAGAAGAGCGAGCACACTAAGCGAACTTCAACGGCGGAAGGGATAACAAAGCAAAAATAAACAACAGCACAGTAGCCACGTTCGGAAACGTCAGCAAAGCAGTGAACTTCGCACGTAGTAAACTGCGGCGGAATTAGCAATCGGGACAAAACAAAATCCGAAAGGAACGGTTACTCATGCAAGTATCTCTCCCACAAACGGAGGAAGTCGGGGGGAGGAGGAGCATCCCATTCTAATTTGAACGACCATAAACGACCATAAAGTAAGGGGAGATAAAAGTCCCATATAGTCGAAAATACGGGCTAAGTTGGAAAGTAAGTTGCGCTTGGTACAGGAGATACTTAGTGACTGAACTAGAAAACAAAAATTATCTGAGGTGGGGTTCCATTGAAGACCTGGAAAACTTTTAGGGGTTGAGTGTCCGAATATTTAAAGGATTGGAGTTACTCGAATTGCTGCATAGCAGATCTTTTAATAATTCCATATGGTTACTTGACCATTTATGAAGTTTGAAACCACCAAGTTTTAAAAGAGCAATTAGTTGATTACGTAGATCGTGGGAAATTTATCAATATTGTTCCATAGAGCTGAGGTAATGTGACGAATATTACGATATTTTTCGCGAAGTTTATTGTGGGCAAAAGGGTAATTGGCTTCTGTAAGGTCAAAGTTTTTAATGGTTATGAGTGCGACCTTTTAGTGCTGATTGAAGATAGTAAAATTTATCCACGTTTTACAGATCGTTATTAATATGTACCAAGTTATCAAAGCGTCAATAAAGCTTTTAAACAAACAACTTTTCCGATCAAACGATGGGAGGGTTAACGGTGGAAGTGAAACTTTCGACTTAAAAGTATCTATGGGATTCGACACAGTAGCCGAGACGACGAAGATCGGCTCGGAAACAGCTTGAAATAGAGCGCTTTTATTTGAAAGAAATGGTTATCGAAGCGTTTACGAATAGCGTCTTCCGTTTCAAATTGTTTATCGGCGCTATCTAAAGAAGAAATTACACCTACTATAAAATTATGGTGAACAAATAAAGTTTCTCGTACGGTTTCGAGAAATTAGTACTGTGCGCGAAACAAATCATAAAAGGTTGATGCAGCTGCAGATTTCTCTGCGATTTCAAACATTTCATTTAGCGAGTTAATCGCAATATTACGTAGAAAACAGCTATGTTTCAGTTTCTATGCCATAATTCAAATTTAGTAAATACCAAAAAGACAGACGAAATGGAACCGAAATCTCGATTATTAAATTAAAGGCAAACGCGAGTTATGTAATCCCCCATTTATTATATATATAAAAAACTAATAATTAAGAAGTTATTAGAAATATTAGAAAATGCGCTAAGTGATGTGCAACAATGTCATGAAGGACAATTCATTTCAGTTTATTAACGTTCATGGGAACGGAAGCGCTACTTTGTAGCACAAGGATAAGTGACACTGCAGATGTCAGGCCACAGGCGGTCACAGACAGTCACGTACCGAGATTACAAAGAAGTAAGCTCGCAAGAAAGTAGTTATGAATAGCTTTAAGATTACATCAATGTATTATGAATAAGAGTCAAGTGTAAGCAGACATTAGGTCTGCAAGTTTCCACAGACTTGTGAGGGGGTAGGGATGATATAAAGGCCCGGGAGCTCCACTCACAGGCAGTTAATTCATCGTTCAGCTTTAGCATTGCAGTTTGTAGATAACTCACTTTGTACAATTAACTAATATAATTTTCGACTTAGAATAATTCATTCAAGATTGTCAAAACTCAATGTTAATTTCTGTTTTAATAAATAAATGTGTTAAAAAGTTCAAGAAGTCTTTTTAAAAAGGACCTCTCGCAGCCACGAACCTTAACTCGCGGCGATTACAAATATGTACAAAATGCTGGTACCGAACTCGATATCAATGAAAGCTCGTAAATAACTTGTAAAACTTTGATAAGCGGTATGATTAATTATATGAATTTGTTGAACATTCACATCCGGCAAGAATTGATCAATGTAAATTTTTTGCGGTAATTTTGATAGCTCTGAGGTAAAAAAAGTGGACATGTATACGAAAGTAAATGATAATTAACAAAAACATATAATTAATGATTTTAAACAGAACAAACAATTACTTCAAACACTTACCTCTGTCTATAGAGCAAAGGGAAACACAATTATTTCAAGTGGTCGTACAAAACGAGATGCGATTGTAAAACTCTAGCAAAAGCTTCCGTCTTTTACGGGAAACGAAAATCGACTTTTTTTGTGTCTTCTCAAAGGCAAGTGATAATAATCTTGCACATGTGAAGGACAATATATTTTCTCGTTATCGCGGCACTACAACAGGCTCGGTGTCTGAAGTAATTACGGTACATGCAATGACATTTTAATATACCGGGCGGAGGTAAATAATCAACAAATTCTAAATGGGAAAGTAAATTAAGCGGTAAATTATATACAATATAAACGGGACAATATTAATTGAAAAGTAACAGTTAGTAATTAGTATTAATAAATAAAGTGCTTCGAGTGTTAATTATAAGTGTACCATCGCTTTAAGAAGATAGTGTATCGCCATTATAAGAAATTAGTGCAGTAACATTGTTTGTGATCGTTTAATAAATCATCACTGCATCGAGATCTTCCTCTACTTGCGAGTAAACACGCTTATGTTCAGTCAAAGAACAGTTTATAAACGATCCTTACAACATCAAGGGCAATATTATAAATTAACAAAGACTAATTTATAAACAAAATAAAAAGTATAAAAATGTTTATCAAATTTAATTAAAAACGCCCAGCACAGTAAACAGGAATCTTGTACGATTATGTGTAAACATTTATCCATTTTCTATTTTTAAATCTAATTATCTTTCGACCGATTTATTTTGCGCTTATTCTGTACTGATCGTATCTCAACACATGATAAATGGCGTATCTCGACCTATTATATTATACATTAATGAATACATTACTGTGTTTACCTCCAATTTAATAAATATGCATGAGAATTATTGCCTCAATTTTACATGAATTAAAGCGCAGTAAACCTTTGGCAAGGTAATAATTAATTATTTACTGATTGGTGCCTGTATGTCTGGTGTGTTAAACTAACTCAAGACTGCATGGAGGTTCGAACTAATTTAATCACAAACTTCCAATAGGTCTGTCAAGATATGTAATTGAAAAGCCTTGAATTTTATAACTATTAGTTTATTATGGATTGATTGTTGGTACGTGTATACACAAAATAAGGTTATTTAGTTCTGTTAGATTTATTGTGCACTGGCATGCTTTAAAATAAAGATCATTAAAAAATAACAAAGGGTTTAAGTATTATAGCTATCATAAACGTTAAGCTGGCAGTATACTCAAAAAACAATGTTGACGTTTTTTAATTACATATAATACTTCACATACATTGCGCAATTTATCCGACATAGATATTTATAACCGTAATAAGCAACAATTAAGTAGGCAACCAACTGTACATGCAGTTTCGTTTGACCTAATTCTATCAATAGTCCTTCCCAAGACATTATGTATTGTTTGGTTGCTACTCTAATTACAGTTGTTGCCCAGACGCCGACGAGGCAACAACAGTTATCGACCACCGCCTCCGGGCGATCAAAGGTGAACAGTGGAACGGTGACGACCTGTGGGAGTTCTCCAGCTATGCGGGGTGCCGAAGAATGGGTACACAAGTGAAGTCGTTGGGGATGCACATCCATCAGTCCTGTTTAGACGAGCTACCTGACGATGGAGCGGCCTGTGGCGAGAAGCCATTCTGTCGGTCGTAAACCACAGGCCAGAGACCCAGGATTCGGATATCGTATAGTTGGAGGACAACCAAGGGGAAGATCCGGGAACTGCTCACTGCATCAAACAAGAGAATTCCAGGAGCAGGCCTCGTGGAGTCCGGTCCAACATATTTATTAAGAAGTTCAACGAAGAAACAATACCACAACACATCAATCATCATCATCAACAAGTCAAAAAACTTTCTAGAGTTGTAAGGCACTTCAACGACGCTGAGAGGGTCGTGTCCAGCTACTGTGTATGAGACCGTGTATGAGATGGAAGTGCTGTACAACTTGGTGGAAAGTCATCTACAGAGATGGTGATGTGGAAGAACACACTCCAGGTAACGATGTTTTTTATTGAAACTGTTGTGCTGGTGTCTAGCTATTTTAAACTATGAGTTATTTGGGTTATTTATGATGATAATTTTTATAAACTAAAAAGTAATTTTAGGGACATATGTTATGGACAATTTTTCTATTATTAATCTGGAATGTAAATACTTGAATAATATGTTATAGATGTATGAAGTAAACGGGTCTTTAGTATAATTTGACAATGCAACTAATTTATGCACAGAAAATAAAAAGGTTATATTGAGCTCTACATAGACCTAGGGGAAGTAAATCAAGGGTACAGGATAGGCCTATCTACTTTTAAATGAAAATATAAAATGTGAAGGAGCATAAAATCACGAGGATTTTAGACTTTACACGTGATTTTCCAATGCTCCACCCGAAGGTACTACATTGGCCAGGAAGCGAGTTTGTTTTACCTGGAAAATTTGGAATTTTGCCGAATCCTTGCTGTTCCAAGCAAGGTAGGGATCTTTAACGTGCGTGACTACACTCACACACGGTACCTCCATTTTACCTCTCATACGAACGAGGGTGTATTTTTGTGAAAAATGCTCGCCTAACATTTTTCAAGCGGACCGTGTCGGGATTCAAACTCGGGACCTTGGGTGTAGTAGTCACACACATACCACTACGCCACGGAGCCGCCGAGGATTTTAGACTGATGTTTTATTATTAAGCAGAAATATGAAATGTTTTAACTTGAATATTAATTGTATAAATTGAGATTTGTGAGAATTTATTATTTGTGCTGGTAGAATAAAAGGGCTGTATGTCTTTGTGTCGAAATATTTTTATTTTTTTTATTCTAAAGGTGGTTGAAAGAATGAGTAGTTGTGGTGAGTGTCCCGGGGGACGCAGTGAGCAGAGATAGCCGTGGTATTATCACCTTAGAAAGCATTTTCAGAAGATACTAAACCTAGATATATCATAATCATAGTGTAGATTCAAAATTTTCTTTAAGTGAAAATTGGTGGAGTTTTTTTTTATTTCATTTTCAGCTAAAATATAGCGACGTAAAGAGAGGCATAACTTCCTAAGTTAGTAACACGATTTAATAGGTGAGTACGTAGCATTTGTATGATCACCCGAAAGTAAAGAGCACGAATTTTGGAACCCTTCCAACCAAAGAACGTGGCAATATATATATATATATATATATATATATATATATATATACGATTGTGTTGAAATTAGCAGGTTTTAGGTTGGCTGGTAATAAAGAAAACTCTTTTTTATGGCCTAAATTTTCGCATATATTTTTATGCTTGATCACAGGCAATAACTAAAACGTACAAACTATTAACAAACTACTAAAGTGAATAAAATAACTACTTACAGTGAGGGTATTTACATTAGCTTATTCTGAAGAATTTTTAGAACAATTTTCTTTAATAATTAAAAGAAATAATGTGTATATATAAAAATTTGATGAAATAAAATATTGGTTTGATAGAAGTAAAGTCAATTTTGATTAAATGATTTTATATATATCTTGATCTTTTGTTTAACTTGCATGTGTATGTATGTTATGTATATATTAATTTTTTTTTTGTTTTAATTTTAATATGATACATTTAATAGCGTTCTCATGTGTATGTTTATATTAGGTGGAGGGTGAATATTGAATGTATCATATTGTTTGGTGTTTTGTGTATTGTGAGTATTTATTTTGTGTGTGTGTGTATGTGTGTGTGTGTGTGAGAGAGAGAAGGAGTGGGTTTGTAGGTGGGTGTGTGTGTGTATGTGAGTGTGCTTTTTATTATAGTTAGATGTACTTAAGAATGCACTTGTATTTATTTGTGTATGTGTGTGTGTGTGTGTGTGTGAGAGAGAGAGAAAGGGAGAGAGAGAAGGAGTGGGTTTGTAGGTGGGTGTGTGTGTGTATGTGAGTGTGCTTTTTATTATAGTTAGATGTACTTAAGAATGCACTTGTAAAATCAATTCTTAGACTTATTGTTCTTTATATTTTTCTTTAAAGTTTAAAAGGTATGAGTATATACTGCTCAGATTATCAATATCACTGTTTGTATTTAATGAATTTAAATTTCTATAAATATGGCACATTTCTAAAAATGTTCTTTTAAATTTGTTAATTTCTATTTGTAAAATTTGTGGATTATTGAAATTTATTTTATGTTCATCATTAAGTGTGTGTATTGCAAGGGCACAGGCTTTAGGTTTAACTTTTATATCGCTTTTATGTTGTATGATTCTTTGTTTTAAATTTTGAGATGTTTGGCCAATATATGAACGATCACAATCTAAACAATTTAATTTATGAATTACATTTCTTTGTTGCAATTCATTGGTTTTGTCTTTAAGTTTGGAAAATAATTTATTTATAGAATTTACGTTTTTTTTAGCAATGTTGATATTAAGGTTTTTAAAGATGTTAATAATTGTATGTGTCAGTCCTTGTATGTATGGAAGAGATCTATTTATTTATTTATTGCTAAAAAAAACGTAAATTCTATAAATAAATTATTTTCCAAACTTAAAGACAAAACCAATGAATTGCAACAAAGAAATGTAATTTATAAATTAAATTGTTTAGATTGTGATCGTTCATATATTGGCAAAACATCTCAAAATTTAAAACAAAGAATCAAACAACATAAAAGCGATATAAAAGTTAAACCTAAAGCCTGTGCCCTTGCAATACACACACTTAATGATGAACATAAAATAAATTTCAATAATCCACAAATTTTACAAATAGAAATTAACAAATTTAAAAGAACATTTTTAGAAATGTGCCATATTTATAGAAATTCAAATTCATTAAATACAAAAAGTGATATTGATAATCTGAGCAGTATATACTCATACCTTTTAAACTTTAAAGAAAAATATAAAGAACAATAAGTCTAAGAATTGATTTTACAAGTGCATTCTTAAGTACATTTAACTATAATAAAAAGCACACTCACATACACACACACCCACCTACAAACCCACTCCTTCTCTCTCTCCCTTTCTCTCTCTCTCACACACACACATCACACACACACACAAAATAAATACAAGTGCATTCTTAAGTACATCTAACTATAATAAAAGCACACTCACATACACACACACACACACCCACCTACAAACCCACTCCTTCTCTCTCTCTCACACACACACACACACACACATACACACACACACACACACACAAAATAAATACTCACAATACACAAAACACCAAACAATATGATACATTCAATATTCACCCTCCTCCTAATATAAACATACACATGAGAACGCTATTAAATGTATCATATTAAAAATTAAAACAAAAAAAAAATAATATATACATAACATACATACACACATGCAAGTTAAACAAAAGATCAAGATATATATAAAATCATTTAATCAAAATTGACTTTTACTTCTATCAAACCAATATTTTATTTCATCAAATTTTATATATACACATTATTTCTTTTAATTATTAAAGAAAATTGTTCTAAAATTCTTCAGAATAAGCTAATGTAAATACCCTCACTGTAAGTAGTTATTTTATTCACTTTAGTAGTTTGTTAATAGTTTGTACGTTTTAGTTATTGCCTGTGATCAAGCATAAAAATATATGCGAAAATTTAGGCCATAAAAAGAGTTTTCTTTATTACCAGCCGACCTAAAACCTGCTAATTTCAACACAATATATATATATATATATATATATATATATAGCGAGGAAGAATAATCCACATTTGGAATGCAAATGCATGTTTATTAATATATATTAACAGTTATAAGATGAAATGAAAATATATATATATATATATATATATATATATATATATATATATTGTAGTGGTTTTAAAGGGCTAAATCTACGTATAAACAAGGTAATTTCAAACACCCTGTATAGAGGAAACAATCAGAAATTACGTGCAAAATTTATTTCATTTAGTTCAGTTTAAAGTAACAAGTATTAACAAAAATTTACAATTAATGAATAAAATTTAAATAGGTTCGTAAAGAAAATAAATTTTAGTAGCCAATACAAATTATTAATTAATTTAATAGAGTTTAATTAAACGGGTCATTACGTCTAATACGCATAAAAGCATGAAAAATCAATAAATCCAAGGCGAATAGCTTTCGTTGTAACAAACAAAAATATCGGTTGGGTTGAAATACCATGAAAAGAAGCTCCTAAAAATGTTATTTAAAACGTTGGTTAATTGAACACCTGCATGTTTTCTAAATGTCAGATTCCCCTTATTTTTATAGATAACAAGCAAGTTTCAAAGAATATTGGTTAAACGACAGTCGCACAGCATGTACAAGTCCACTTAAACAAGGTTAGAAGGAAACATATAATATGCATAAGAAAGGGACAGCGTTAATATAGGCGGGATTTTTAAGACGTCAATGCATATACTATTGGTCGAGATAGTTAGTTCTAGAACAGACAAACACGAGAATATTTGAAGTCAGGTTTATTAGAAAATATCGTAACTACGCGCTAAATTTCGGAGATTTCGAAAACGGTTGAAACAAAATTTGAGGAAATGTTATTTTAAATTAGCTTTTTCACGGGAATAGTGGCCTAGAGGTGGCATTCGGAATCATATAAATGCTCGAAGCGATTTAGCATTGCTCTCTCTTTTAACTTCGATCTCTTAGTATTTTCACCGCTTCAGAACACGAGTTTGTAAGTATACATATTTTTAAATTAAATAGTACAGTGTTGGCCTCATAATTTGATACGCGAATAGTGTCGAGTCTAAATTTTAATTTGAGGTGCAACATTTATCTTAAACAAGCTCGTGAAGTGACGGTAAGTAACGTAAATTTCAATTAAATTAAACTAAAGTACGCAATTATGAAAGAAGTGTAATTAATTTGGATTTGGATTTGAATACACCGTGAAGGCAGAGCAGACAACACAACCTAGATAGGGTTCTTCTACAAATAGCTAGAAGCGGCCAGCAGAGCAGAGCGAAACAACTTGACGGCATCATCAACGGAGTAGAGATTTTCAAGAAATTCCAGGTAACGCTTTAAAATTGTTGTTGTTATAAACTATAAAACTATGAAAATTGTGTGGCGTGTGAGACTGAATTTGAAGATATTGTGCATTATTTTGCGTATTGAAAATAATATGTATAACTAACTTTATTATGGTATTTAAATAAAAATCTAAAGGTGTATATAAAGCTTATTAACGTTCCATCAGGAATTAAAAATTTTTATTGTTACGAGTACATGGGTTTTTTTTGTTTGTTGTAAGAGTATACGAAGTACAAAAGCATACATTATTCATAATTAACTGGGTTATCATGAGCTCACCATACTCCAGAGTATACTAATTTAAAATAAATTATAAATAAAGAAAGAAAATAAGGTATTATTCAGGGCCCATTTACTCCGGGTATATTCAATGTGTTTGATATTTTAAATTAAAATCCAGGACAGTACAAAAATAGGATTTATTGACGTGAAACTTGATCTCTGAAAAGTCGATAATCTTGATTTTTATTTGTAAATAGTGACAAAATAGATATTGTATGATGTTTGTATTATTTTGTGGTTTTATTGAGAGTGTGCGTGAACAATACAGAGTATAATAGTGAATTTAGGTATCCAAGAGGAGGCCCAACTGAGCTAGCCTGGGAATTAAAGAAGAATTAAGGTGATAAAGAGAGGAATCTGGGTAAGAGATTAATATTTTTTTTATTAGATTTTTCTACTGTGAAATTTATTTTCGAGTTTTGGAAAATAAATAAAATTTTCGAATGTATATTTTTACTACTGAGGCTCCATTTAGAGAAAGGGTACACGGCAATATATATATATATATATATATATATATATATATATAACGGGGAAAATTAAAATAATAAAATTTTGTCTTTTTTTTAATATTTTATGTTTTAATTTGGGGAAGAATGATGAAAAAACACCATCTTGGTCTATTAGGGCAAAATTTAATTTCCTAATAATTCATAATAAAAGTGCGAACTTACATTAAGAATAGGTACTTGATGTAAAAGTACGTTTTGTATAGTTAAATGGGTGGATATTTTATACTTTATCATGCATTCAGTATGAAAACAAACATTTTAATAAGAAAAAGTCATTAATTTTACTGAACAATCGCATTTATAAAATAGTGCTATAACTAGGCCAAAGTTGACATAAAATGAGTCAAACTTACAAATCGAGGTTATCAAAATTCAACTTTAGATTTTTTCTTCGGTATTCAATATAAATACATATCCGTCCGCATGCACGCTCGCAAGTACGTATGTACGCACACACTTAAATACACTTACATACTTACAGCAGAATATAAATGATATCTTGTTTCGGGTTTGTCTCATTAAGCATGAATGCTTATGGAAGAGAAGCTAAAGTTTCCAGCTTTTTTCTGGAGTATTTTTTGTCATATTTAGGTGTGGAATTTTGACAAACTGTTCTTTACTTTAAATCAAAAGAATTAATTAATTGCACTAATAATAGGGCGAGTAGCCTAGGTAAACAACAATGCAAAAGCTGTAGTACTCAAACTGATTCAATTTAGTAGCTTGAACAACGAGTATGGAGTTCGAAGACTGACTGCCGGGTCTTGAGCTCCCCGGCTTTTTATAATATCCGGCCCCCTCACATGACTGTGGGAACTTGCAGATCTCATGTCTGTTTTACTCTTAATTCTACACTTTGTTACATTGTTTCAATCTTATTTCTAGGTAATTGCGATATCTTAACCGTCTGTGACCTGCCACCTGCAGTATCACTGTCGTCTCGGATACAAAGTTGCATATCCGTTTTCATGAACTGTCGATAATCTCTCTGGTTTATCCTTGTATTACATTGTTGCAATTGACGATTTATTTAACAATTTCTAATAATTTCTATTAGATTCTATTATTTAATATATAGGTAAATTGGGAGATACATAACTAGCGTTACTATTTCAAAGCAAACAATTATGTGATATGAATAAGTTAGTGCTTTAGATACAAAGTGCGCATCTCGTATTTTACATAAAATAAAATTAATTAGTAGTAAATAAACATGTGAGAGCTCTTGTCAAGCGTTTTTAAAATTGTACCTAATACTTTTTGTAAAATAAACCAATCAGTAGAAAAGAATAAGCGTGTGTGTGTCGAATATTTTTAACAATGGTACATCACACCTGTAGAGCGATAATATCGATTCGCAGCAACAAAGAATAGTCTTACAGTGTCACATTTTCTATCACGTAACTACACCAAATGCTGATACGGAATATGCGATTGATATATACAAAAGAAAACAAGCTGTATACCTGTATGTGTTTGACTACTTAGCTTGCAAGCCGTCGGGGCTGAATCAGCACAGCAACGCCATGGTAGTCAGAATTTATTTACTCTGCTACCATAACTGCAGCAGCGGTCTACGGACAAAAGCAGTTGGTCTACAGACAAAAGCAGTTGGTCTACATAAAGAAAGAACCAATTTGGTTTCCAGCGATTAGCAAAACTGGAAAACACTCTCTCAAATAGTAGTAGGATCTATCATTTCGATAAGTTTTTAAATGAGAAACACAAGAGAAAGCAATTATACGTTATCGGAAGGTTTAACAAATTACCCGATACCTAAAACAAGGTATAGACTATTTAATTTATCGAATAGATTTTCTTTTTTAAAAGCAGAGTGGATTTGAGTTAAAATTATGTTAAGCGGGCTTATACTGAACAGTTCACTATATAGGGTGTTGTTGAAGAATTTAAGAATTGAAACAGAATTTATTCGAACGAATAATGAATTAACAAGGGAGAAAAAGGGTATTTAATTTAGGGAGAAAAATAAACGTAACAAGTCTCATCAAGCGTAAGCATTTTTGCGACTAAACACAGAGAGTCACTGCAGCTGCTAGACTCAATTGATAAGTTTCTTGCATTGGTTGTACTAAAGAATTTACTGTTCTTGGTAGGGAAAGAACAATGTGACATCGTCGGCTGCGTTATCAACTGCGAATGCTAACATATAAACGACAGTCTCTTTCGACTTAATCTCTATAGACAACCGCAAATACGAAATCAAAACGTGTTACTGTTTAAGAAATAAGTTCACCTTAATTTGTAGCATTAAGTTAGGAAGTTTGATTCATTCATTCCGCTGGTCATCTCATATGATTTATGGAGTTTTCGTAAAAATAAACTTCTAGAAAACACCAAATTTGTTACAAAGTAATAATCTATAAATAGCCGGAAACGGTCAAAACAGTTCAGACGAGAATTCAAATAAAAACAGGTTCTTGTCAGAGTACATTTAAAAAGCTACAATAACAAGAGGAAATTTATTCAAATATGTATTATGTATTCAACTACGCTAAACCAATGTTTATATTTTTGTAAAAGATTAACTACGTTGTAGATATTTTTCGTAAACAAATATAGTTAGAACGTAAAAAATTATTATACTCACAACAATCTTTATAAATAGAAAAATTAAAACGAATACAAAGTAAGGTGTTAATAAGTTAGTGTACATAATGATGATCTTCTATTATCTAAAAAGGTGGTGCGACGAGCAGGTCTTTTGGTTAATCCACAAAAGACAGAAATGGTGTTCTTCACTAGAAGAAAGTACATCAGTGAATTCAAGACTCCACTCTGTATGGTGAACACTACGTTTAATTGTCCAATGCTCTACCCGAAGGTACTAGATTGGCCAAGAAGCGAGTTTTTTTTTACCTGGAAAATTTTGAATTGTGTCGAACTTTTGCTGTTCCAAGCAAGATAGGAATCTTTAACGTGCGTGTTAATACACACACGCACGCACGCACGCACGCACGCGCACGCACGTACGCCGCACGCACGCGCGCGCGCGTGCACACACACATAGACACACACAGACACACACATACCGACACACACACACACAAACAAGACCTCCATTTTATCTCTCATCCGAATGAGGGTGTTTTTGTGTAAAAAATGCGCGGCAAACATTTTTCAAGCGGATTGTGTCCGGATTCGAACCCGGGACCTTGGGCATAGAAGTCACACGTATATCAACTACGCCCTACATTTGACCTTACCATGCTCCACCTGAACGTACTACATTGGTCAGGAAGTAAGTTTTTTTCTCCTGAAAAA
This sequence comes from Platerodrilus igneus, assembly GCA_036346225.1. Taxonomy (NCBI): domain Eukaryota; kingdom Metazoa; phylum Arthropoda; class Insecta; order Coleoptera; family Lycidae; genus Platerodrilus; species Platerodrilus igneus. Next base: position 2,554,049 of record JARFIW010001436.1, on the reverse strand, counting down.
TGTTGAATTTTGCCGAACCCTTGCTGTTCCAAGCAAGGTAGAAATCTTTAACGTGCGTGACAATACTCACACGGGACCTCCATTTTACATCTCATCCGAAGGACGTCGTATTTTTTTTGCAAAAGGCTCGCCTAACATTTTTCAAGCGGACCGTGTTGGGATTCGAACCCTGGACCTTGGGCATAGTAGTCACACGCATACAAACTACGCCACGGAACCGCCCTTATATACCAACTACACCATGGAACCGCCCTGTATGGTGAACAACTTGTTTTTATAACAAAGGTTAAGTACCTATGTGTGATCCTGGATAATAAGTTAAATTAGAGAAAACACGTGGAAAGAGCAACAGAGCAGGCGATAGCCACTCTCTGGCAGTTACGCTGTGTGGTCGACAATAGCTGGAACATAACTCACTAAGTTCTATGCTGGCTGTGCACGACAGTCGCAAAGCCTAGGTTCTAATATGGGTCAATCATAAGGTGTCCTCAAACTAACTTGTTAGTGTCCCCTCAAGCTGTCCAGAATCCAAAATATAGTCTGCTTGGGAATCTCAGGATCAACAAGGACAACACCTACCAAAGCTGTAGAAGTTTTACTATTAAATGTGGTTGAAAGCCAGGTTATTATCTTTTCAGATAGCCAGGTGGTATTTTAAGCAATCTGCTCCCCCAGACCAGATTCCCACTGGATTAGGAGTGTAATCTGTAACGTGCATTTTTATACCTTAACATTTTACGCTTTTTCCCAATTAGTAAATACCTTTCTGTAACTACTATTTCTATATTTTATATTTATTAACTCCTTAGGCGAATGCGTCGTATTATAATGAGTGGATTGCATCGTTCTTGTCTTGCCGTTCGTATAAATTTTGTTCCTTATGTGGATATACAAGTCTAGATAATAGACGATAAGAGGTTGTAATAGCAACGAGTTGAATAAACAGATGGGTAGTGGTAGTTTGTTCTTTGTTCCTATATATTAATTACGTTGAAAATACTGTTTCTTCTTTGCTTTGACAATAGTGAGAATTAATGCGGTACCAATTTTCGAATTGCTCATGAACAAGCACGGCACGATTTTAGTTGTTTTTCTTGTGAAATAAAAGTTGTATATTAACTGTAGAAAGTGTAGTGCTAATTCCGATTGAAGTAGTATGGTTTATAGGCGAGCGTGTTTTACGGAACATTTGACGGACTTACTTTAGTGATACACGTGCTTTACTCATTGTGTTTTTTTTGGTGCTTTGTCTTTTGATATTTAAACTGTGTGTGCGATCTAGTTTATCAGAGTAGTGCATACTTTGGATTATCCAAATAAAGTTGATACTGTAGTTTCTGAATTTTCTAACCCCAAAGAATCTAAAACAGATCATTGCTTGCACAAATTTCGTTATTTGCGAAATATAACAGATTACCGGTTTACAAAGGTATTGGTTGAAGTTTCTCACTGCTTTTTGGATGTTTATGAAAATAATATACATTTGGTCCCAGTTGAAATTAAACTAGTGCTACAAAATATTTCGAAATTATTGTCTCAGGAAATAGAATTAACAAGAAATTTATCAATGCTACATAGTTCCGTCGCGTGATAATGTCTGCTGCTAACACCAGTGAAATACGTAGGTGTGATTAGGGTAACGTGTGATAAGTTCCATCAACACCCTCCCAGTCAAGGGTGAAGTGCTGCGTTAGTGCCGGACATCGTGAATCCCACACTTCAATTGCAAGGAAGCGTTACTGAAGGACCTTTTGTAAGTTGAACTATTTCCTACTTGTTATTACTTTAAATATCTATCCGTTTTTTTGCCATATCTTTCTTCGTTCTGATGCCTTTTACAATAGACTTGCCTGCTATTAAGAAAAAAAAAGAAGGAAAAAAAATCAATACTACTGAATTACTCATATCAATTGTGTCTTACCTATTTATCTTTTGTTATAATTTTGTCTGTTTTATGTTTAATTGGTGTGCGAGGAAACGTTTCCGCTACTCCCCAATATTACCTCACTTTGTACTAAAAATTTTTGTAATGCTTTTACCGTTGTTATATTATATAGATTATCAAAACAGTTTTTTTTACATTCTACAAAGTACTGAACAATCTATGCTCCATCAGCATGCTATGCTTTTTCTTTATTTCAGGTTTGCAGGACTAATTTTTTTTATTGCAGGTTTGCTATTCTAATTTTTTTTATTGCAGGTATTGTTACTAATTCATTACAGCCGCGTACATTATATGTTGGTCTGCTTTCACAACCCCCAATCTCCGATTGAGCCCGGTCATTTCTTTGATTTTCTTTGTGTTACGCACGGTTACGAGCCAACCTAGCATAAATTTGGCGCCCAACGTGGCTGCCTCGATTAACGTAATAAGACGCATTAGAGGAATTAGCCAGTCAGAAAAAGGTTCAGCTCTACCAGGTTACAGTATACCACGGTGTGTAGGGAAACGAAGAAGGTGATAAGTTAGCTAAACAAAGGGCAGGAATCCCTTGTTTAGATGCTAAACCACGCATAAACTTAACAAGAAAATCGGTTGCTTCCGAACTAAAACTTTGTATGCGAAACAGGTGGAAAAGGGAAGTGGAAAAGAGGGGAAGAATGTAGACAGTCAAAGATATTAGTAACCAGGCCGAATGAGTTAAGAAGAGCATGGTTATTTAATAAAAAAGAGAAAACACTCAACGCGTTGGTGGGAATCCTCATTGGTCATTGCAGGATAAGGAAATCCCTGGCTCTGCTGGGTTTCGAAGCAGAGTCTAATTGTCCGGCTTGTGGAGGGCAGGCGGAAACTGTTGCCCACTACATATGAGTGTGAGAAGTTTATGAACATAGGGTCATGAGTTCATGTAGCTTAGAGCAAGGGAAGTTTATATCCTTTCTTTGGCCAGACATGCTGATTTTCATTAAAAAAACTGGTAAGTTTGAAAAGGGGGGAGAGAATAAGGCTGAAATAATGAGGACTAGGGGAGTCATATGGGTTAGTAAAAAGAGCCAAATGGCCTATTTGCTAGACTACCTTGTCCCCCTAATTTACTATTACTGCTACTACTGTCCATACAATACAGTCTAGTTAGTAAGTCAAGATTTTTTGTTCTAAGCTTTATTATGCCATTTTAAATGCACTTTTTGTGGATATAAAGCAACTCACCTCCAAGAGAATTTTGTGTTATTATTTGCAATAATTAGTTTCCACTTAATAGTAAACGTAAATAGCAATCATTTACGAGCTGTTATTTTTTGTATCCTGAAACGTGAATGAGGTTCAATAGTTGAGGTTCGCTTAAGTGCGCTAAGTTTAAGGTCGCACCCCTTCGTACAATCTCTTTACCCCGTCTTGAATTGTTGGCCGCCACACTGGCATCAAAATTATTAATCTTTGTCCTCAAAACTTTTGATTCGATCCTTACTTTTCATAAAATTTACTGTTGGTCTAACTCCATGGTAGTACTTTCGTAGATTTGTTCCCCGCCGCAATCGTATTGCCTACATGCAGGAAAGCATGTCTCGCGCCTCTTGGCATCACATCCCCTCGATCGAGAATCCCGTCGATGTCGGGTCACGTGGTTTACTTCTTACCGACTTGTGCCAATGTTCTCTATGGTGGGCGGCTTCACCAACCTTGTATCGGTCTTTTGAAAACTACAGTCCATATATTCCGCCTTCAGATATTCCTGAAGTTCTCACTGAACAACGCTCTATTGTTTTATCCGCTGTCGACACCAACTCTTGGATTCAATCAATTCTAGAAAATCACTCTTCCTTTCCATTTATTACTCGCATTGTTGCTTGGATTCTCCGTTTTTGTCATAATCTACGTCACCCACTCGAAAGGTACTCCGGACGTTTGTCATCTTCTGAGTTGCACAATGCTTTGATCCCCTTGCTTGTGTATACTCAACAATCTTATTTTGCTATCGAGCTTGAAGCCATTGATTCTGGACCCCCATTAAAAAAGTTCTCGCAAGTTGTCCCCTTTTATTCGTGATGGAATCTTGCGCGTCGGAGGTTGCCTGGCTCACGCGCCTTTGTCCTCTGACCGTAAATTTCCCGCTTTGTTACCCAGCAAAAGTCGATTCACTGGTCTGTTTGTTACTTACGTTCATTTAAAATACTTCCACGCGTGTGCTCAAATGGTCCATTTTCTCGTCAGTCAGCACTTCTGGATTATTTCTGGAAGGCAATCTATCCGTCGTATTTTGAGTCACTGTCTAACGTGTTGGAAGACCAATCCGGTCGCATTGCAATCTCCCATGGGCAACCTGCCTTCATGTCGAGCTACTTAAGTCAAACCTTTTTTATGTTTGGGCGTCGACTTCGCTGGTCCCTTTTCTATTACTGGGTCAAAGCTCTGCCCTTTGCCTTCAATGTAGAAAAAATAATTCTTCCTTTTTTCTTTTTGTTTTTGTAAATCTTTTCTTTTCCTTTTCGCTTGGTCATTTCACCCCCCTCCCCCGCCTTGTAATTATTTTTTCTTTAAAATGCCTTGCATTTTGATGGGCGGTATGTTCCGTTTATATTGTAAATAATATAAAGCTGAATTTTATTTGTATTGAGTTTGTTAATTATTTACGTTCGCCTCGGTATATTTAAATTTGTGAGAGTAAATTTCCATGTTTACTGCAAGTAGACGTCAACAAGTGCCGCGAATGAAAAAACTCTGTGTTATTCCGCATGTGCAAGAACAGTGTAGTGACTAGAAAATCCACGAAGCAACAGAGAATCGATTTGTCGTTCGAACAGTCCGCGTCGCTTTTTTACACGTTCTACGTAGAACAAATTAATTACATGAACCGCTTGTCTTTAGAACACCGCTATCGCCATAAATATGCTTTGCTACACCCGCAAAAAGCAGAGTAAATGTTACATCGTTTTATCATTGGCACGGCTTCGTGATCAACAGGTGAGTGCTTTTAGTAAATGCTTGAACTGATTAAAAACATTAATTATATGTTGTTTGTTCAATTATCACTTAAATTTGTATACAGTCCACTTCTCTGTACCGCAGAACTATCGTAGTTTTGTTATCGCATTTTACAACATCACCAAAACGTATTTTTGTGGATTCCATGCAAAATAACTTATTAAACTGTGGATTGGTTTACGGACAATTGCTAAAGATACCCTTCAGAAATGATGGTTGCATTGCAGGGTGTGTTCAGAGTGGCAACGAATAGTATTTGCGATGTCCCAAACTTAGTGGTTAGAATTCACCATGTGCAAATTCTATTAAAATAAAACGTATTTTGGATACCATAATAATTACACCAGGATCGAAATTATTTCCACGTGCTCCCGGGAATAATTTAGTATTGCGTACTTCTCGCAAAATTTAGTGTCACGCGAATTCGTAACTAAATGCCACTTTTGTGAATCCATAACTAAATGCTGAAGTGAAAAACCCTCATTAGATTTAATAATTTCAAATTAATAAAAGCACAGTAAGCTTACCCACTTTCAGCTTTGCACATTATTACAAGGTGAACCAACTAACTTGGAAGCACCTAAGTACTTGATGCTCTTCAGGCTAAGCTCAAATTCATAATTCAGAGAAACACATTTTCGTGCAGTGGTTAAATCAAAAGGGAAGACAAAATTTGCGTATCTAATAAAGTAGATAATATCCCTTCTAAGCACAGATGGTTTCTAAAATGTTGTTTTCAACCAAACACGTTCTTACAAGGTTTGGTATGTATAGCTATCTATCTATCAGAATAAGTAGAATACATTGCCTAACCAACAAAATTGGTAACAAAAAAATTTAAACTGTTACAGACTCGATGCCTTGATTAAAGGCATTGTAGCAATTGATCTTTTCGTGACCAATAATACCTGTTGCAATATTCATAATTACGTCCAGGTCGGAGAATGGGTCGTGAGACTGAAGCCACTCTTCCAATTTTTGAACATCACCCATCTCTTGTGATTCTTGCATCTGTAGAATCAGCACGTTGGTGGCTTTTTTAAAGGATATATTGCAGAAAGTTTCGATTCCTTCAATAATATCATTCGTGCAAGCAACTCCATTAATCCAGATAGACGACACTGTCTGTGACTCTACGTCTGAAAGGTCCGTCTTCGACACTCATTGATCGTGCGTCCTTACGAGACCCTACCAAAACATCTGCCCATTCTCTGTCTCTTTCTGCATTGACATTCCCTCCAGAAACCTTTCCAACGTTTTATTATTATATGCTTGAAGTCTTTTTAGAGTTTTAGAATTGGTATTGAACATCATATATTGATTGCGTTTTCTCACGTACAACGTTATACTAAAACTATAATTTAAATAATTTATTAAATAAATAAAAAGCGGCAATTTTTAATCTATAGGGAGTAGATGGTTTTGGACAGTTCTCCCGCCACATTTTTCTCCAGCATCCACATTTTCCTCACACATTTTCCTCCAGCATCCACATTTTCCTCACACATTTACATATAAATTTCCATAAGGAGGAAAATGTGGAGATGAATTTCCTAGGAGGAAATGTGGAGATGAATCTCCGTCTTCTTCGACTAACCATTTTTCATCATTCGAGATAAATATATCTTGCATTTTCATCTTAGCATCCTCATTTGCTCCCTCATTTACATGTAAATTCTCATAACGAGGAAATGTGGAGATGAATCTCCTAGAAGGAAATGCGGAGATAAATCCCCGTTTTCATAGACTAGCCATTGCATCTTTTGAGATAAATATATCTTGCATTTTCATCTTAGCATCCTCATTTGCTCCCACATCTGAACCAAATAGTTTTCTTCGACTATCCATTGCATCTTTCGAGATAAATATATCTTGTTTGGTATCAATTAATATTAGATTTTTCTCAGCTACCCGAATCTCTAAGAATTTCTTAGATTGCATAACCCCCCCAAAAAGGTACCCTCATTTTAAGAATTTTTACCGGTAGCGATCTTCTAACCGTCCTTTTATTGGGATTGATAAATACGCCTAACATTCGCCCAGAGGTTGTACGACAACGCGTAAATATTGGTAGTAAACTCTATCCGTTTACGCTAAAGGAAATTGCCCCATTATGCATACCATACGCTGTAAGTGGAAGGAAAAGACAACTGGAATTAGAGGAAATGGATGCAAAAAGGCGAAAATTGGACTACATGGAAAACACTGCGACAATACGCGAACAATACAAAGATGTGTTAGACAAAGAACATCTTATTAGAGAAAATGAGGAAGAATTAAAAGATTATTTTATGTGTCGATGGACTGACTTAAATACATCCGGGTTCTACAAGCTGTATGCATTTGCGGTTAGTAAAAAGACTTTTTTAGTTATGTAGGCGTTCTTGCGGAAAAAGATGGTACTAAATCCGTATATATTTTAAAAGGTTATTCTAAAAACGTATTTATCAAAATGGCAGATAAAGACGAACTAAGGAATGCGGGTTTCGTAACCTTGGCGTACACCACACGTAAAGGGGTTCCGCTAAACATTCTATATTTACCTAGTAAAGAGCCTTTCGGATCATTTAAAACCGAGGGTCGTACAACCTATAACAACCATATATTCTCAAAAGTGGTGGACATGCAACTACGCAACAGTGTGTGGGGGAATAAGGATTTCCTCCAATACCGACAAGAAGAGGTCGATCAAGCTAACAAGATACGTATGCAGGATATAGTGGGAAAGCAGCGATTAAAAGATTGTCACAAGCTGCAACAATTACACGAAGAAATGGATCTGGTTGTCGGTGGAATCAAAGACTTTAAATATAGAGGCAAACTTTGGTACATTTTACAATTCGAAAACCTAGACGGTCTCTATGTATCAAACTATTGGCTAGAAAAGAAAATAGAGGACTTGGGTGTCGATTTAAATTTTAAGCTGCGAATAAAATTAGATAAAATTAAAACCACTCCAAACAAACATAAAGAAAGGACTGTTTTCTGTGTATAACTTTTTATTAAAATTAAGTTTAAATGACTCCATGCTTGGCATCAAATATTTTTAAATTTTGTTATGTATGTCAGAATAAACATCTTAGAATAGTATTACATTGCTCTTTATTTACAAAAGACTGTGACGTTACCACGAAATAGTAGTCGCACAGAGAGGGAGGCGCATGGGCAGTGCGCATGGGCAGGGGTGCGCACGCGCACTGGTGCGCATGGGCAGAGGTGCGCACGCGTAGGGGTGCGCATGGGCAGGGGTGCACACGGGCTGGGATGTGTTTGGGCGTACACGAGGAATGCAGAAGTTAACAGTCACCAAGCATCTAATTCTTTATTTGGTGTGGAGTATTTGCCGGTGTATGTATCCGGAGTAAAAGACATGATTTGTTCACGCAGATAATTAATAAAATTAGTTTATCGAGCGAAGATGACAAAAGGTATATCATTCCTAATAGTACAACAATCTACGCATGGAGGCATAAAGATATAAGATAGTTGTTTATATTTGTATAGAATTTGGAAATCTATTGTGTATATTAGTTTTAAGATTCTATAATTTTTAAGTTCTTCGCCTACCTTTCAAATCCTTCCTGCTTCTATCCTGGTTGACAGAGTAGACGTGTTACCTCCACTTGGTGTTCGTGGGACACAGCGGTTTTAGATTTCTAGGGAAATTGTTGGTTAAAGCATATGTCATGGGTACCGAAAAAAGGTTCTAAAGATGGAGTTAAATAAAGATGAGCAAAAATTAGAGGTTTGGGGTCTTTAAAAGGCACTACTTTGTATGGGGTGGTCCTATTTAAAATCTATTTCCATATTTGGGTTCCCTAGAAAAATTTAATATTAGTTGACACCAAAAAAGATATATTTATCTTAAAAAAGTGACTACCCCGCGGATAATAAATACAATATAACACTTGTCAACAAAAAAGTTGTACGGAAATTCAAAGACGAATTTAATGGGGGTCCAGTATTAGAATTTGTTGGTAGTAAGGCTAAGTCCTATTGTATTGTAAGCGAGAAAGACACGATTAAAAAATTAAAGGGGTCTCACAAACTGTAAAGTAAAACCGAGGGTCCTACAACCTATAACGAGCATATATTCCCAAAAGGGGTGGGCGTGCAACAACGCAACAGTGCGTGCGAGAATAAGGATTCTCTCCAATAAGAAATTAAAGTTTCCATGTACGTAGCACCAGTCATTGGGAATTGGTAAAAATGTTAAACCTATATAGGCGATTAGTAATTGTGGTTTAGAAAAATAATAGTTTTCTTGGACTAAATAAAATAGCTTAGACTGATTAATGTATATGGTTGCATATTCTCGTACATATCCACAAACATCTGCTTACGCCCACATACGGACATGGCGATACCGGTAGTTTTGTTTAACAAATAGTAGGAAAGATACGTTAGGTGTTAGTGTGGAAGCTCATTGGATCGTTGGATTCAAAAAGAACGGTGCGGCGGAATGTATGGTGGTTCCCGTTAGAATAATCGAAAGTGGTTAATCGATCGTATTAAATGTTTAAATATGCGAAAGTGTAAAGGCCTACACAAACAAAATTTAATTATCAGACAAAAAAAGTGCGCGATATGCTATACCTTTAAAGAAAGTATAGAATGGTGCTTTGCAGCGATGCTAACAGTAAAAAAAGACGACTGTCTTTTTCAAGCAACTACAAAAATAGCTGTAGCGCAGAGAAGGGGTATGCAACAGCGCACTGTTAGTTTACGGGTAGCTCGGATGTGTAATTGATCACGACTTAAAGATCCCTCGGAGGTTTAAAAATTCTGAGACCATTGTCGTTTGAAAAATGTTTGGAAATTATCAGAACGGGCGAGTCGAAGTATAATGGATGATTGATCGAGTTTTTTTCTAACTTTTACGAGGGAATCGGAAGTTAACAGACATCGAGCATCTAATTCTTTATTTGGACGATATCGAGTATTTACCGGTTCTAGAAATCATTACATGCTACCGAGCGCTATGCGGAAGATTTGGTTCTAGGAAATGAGTAACCTACGAAAGTACGGAATACTTGGTATTAATGCTAATTGGTTTAGTGATCGCGCTTGTGCACTCTTCAAGTGTCTTCGGCAATCTTCGGTTGCATTCTATAGGGAGCATAAAGCAGCTACGCAAGAGAGTAAACTTTTTAGTTTATAAGTTAGTTCGCTTACACGTTTAACCAAAGTCCTATAGTGCGGATTTTGTTTTGTATTTTGTATTTTTGTATTTTGTATTCTGCAAACGTTTTTAAATGCAACTTGCGCTGCTTCCTATATCTGGAAAAACCGCTACTGGCAAAGATAGTGTAGAAATGGTTAGCATAGCGTTTAACAACCGTATGGCTAGCTATCGCATAAAAACCACCAGTGTCGACGATGGAGTGTCCGAACCGAGGAAGAGGTAGGCCTAGATTAAAAATAAAAATTGTGAATTTGTATTTAGAAATGTGGTTTAGAAAATTTAAACTGTATTAGTAAAAATTTATTATACACCGCTTTCACATGTAATTCGGGGCGATGATGATGTTAAACTTGACCTTCCCATTTACATATTAAAAACACATTACACTAGAATGTTTTACATTATTCTCATATTGTTAGATTAACGACGATATGTCTTATTGACCGATACACATTTCCTCTCTTTTTTAAACAGCACATTAATCTCTTTTTGTTATAGGTACTTTTAAACACATTAATGTCTTTTTTGTTGCATGTTACTTTAACCTGCTTGGATTCGGCTACACTAAGAAGATAATGTTATACTTTGTAAATATTGTATTCAATTAGTTTATTAAACTGTAAATCGGATAAAATAAATTATTAAACTTTTGCGTGCTTAATTTCTTTGTGTTAATACCGCTAAAGGTTTGGTAAAAAGATTCTAGATATTAAAAAGGATAGATGATTAGAAATCGACATTGATAAAAAAATCTTAAAATTGGGGTAGTTCCTTGGGGGATGATGCTATCTAAAAAATTTCTAGAGATTCGGGTAGCTGAGAAAAATCTAATATTAATTGATACCAAACAAGGTACATTTATGTCGTGGGCGGAAATGTGGAGAAAGATTTATCTCGCAGAATGTGTAACTTTGTAAGGGGTGGTTGGATTTTAAATCTGTTTGCAGATTCAAATTCTGCGTAAAATTCTAGACTGATATGATGTATTGCATGACTAAAAAATTTATAGAGACGGTCAGAAATCGCTGCCGCTAAAAATCTTAAAATGAAGGTAGCTCCCTGGAGGATAGTGCTATCTAAAAATTTTCTAGAGATTCGGGTAGCTGAGAAAATTTTAATATTAGTTGATACCAAACAAGATAGGTTTATCTCGAAAGATGCGATGGCTAGTCGAAGAAAACTATTTGTTAGGTTATAGAGCAAAGAGCAAAATTTAGAGGTTTGAGACTTTAAAAGTGTAACTTTGTAAGGAGTAATCCTATTGCAAGTCTGTTTGCATATTCGAATTCTGCATAAAATTCTAGACTGATGTGATGTATTGCATGACTAAAAAATTTATAAGGACGGTCAGAAAATCGCTACCGGTAAAAAAACTTAAAATGAGGGTAGCTCTCGGGGGGGTTATGCAATCTAAGAAATTCCTAGAGATTCGGGTAGCTGAGAAAAATCTAATATTAAATGATACCAAACAAGATAGGTTTATCTCGAAAGATGGAAAAATGGCTAGTCGAAGAAAACTATTTGGTTCAGATGTGGGAGCAAATGAGGATGTTAAGATGAAAATGCAAGATATATTTATCTCGAAAGATGAAAAAAGGTTAGTCGAAGAAAACGGAGATTCATCTCCACATTTCCCTCCTTATGGGAATTTACATGTAAATGTACGAGGAAAATGTGGATGCTGGAGGAAAATGTGTGAGGAAAATGTGGATGCTGGAGGAAAATGTGGCGGGAGAACTGTCCAAAACCATCTACTATAGGGGTTTTAGTATATTTAATTTGTAAAATTTTAAGCCGTCAATCATTAAAATTCGAGTTGGTTGAACCAGTTCCGAGATAAAAACTTAATTTGACTCCACTAAGAGTAATTTGTACATAATTGTAAGACTAACTGCGATCCAAGGGGACATAGACCTTAAAAGAAATGAAATTATACGATCCTTTCTTTTACATGCGATTGAGATCAGCAGTGTTGTAAAACAACCAAATGAACGACAGTGCATATATGTAAAGGCTACTTCTGAGAAATTAAATGCAGAGACAAGTTTAGTCCATTCTCGTAAGCTATTAAAACCAGAAGGTACATAAAACTTGGTCAATGGTACCATAAAGATGCATCAATGGTACATCGGAAAAACCCAATAGATCCTACATTTTGCAACTTATCGTGCAAAATTTTTGCAATTTTAATAATTATATGGTATAATCAACCAGAATATACCTTTAACCGCTAATTCGACTTGGAACACTTTCGCTAATTTTGAATCTCTTCACACACTGTCCATATAATAAAAACATGCCGTCATCTAACAATTTACAAGTCCATAATAAGAGGGTGTGCTGAAAATTATTTCATTCCAGTTTACATATGGATGTCGAGGTTACAACACTTGAACTGCGCGAATTACAGAAATATAAAAGCGAACTTAAAATGCCATCGTCAATTACGATCTCTACGGCAAAAAATCTGATTACGAGCTCAAGGTATTTTGCGGTTGTTGTACTTGCCATTCTACAATAATAATTATTATTACAAATATTATGGATATTAAAATGAGAAGGGAATGAAGCCTTTCAGTTCCTATGGTTTGCAATTATTCCTACACTTTTGAAAGACGCCGCGCCGTTTGGGCCACTTAAAGTTTTTTTAAGGCATAAGTTTGAAACGATTTAAAAGGTACTGGTTGATAATCTTAATGCGTACAGCAGCCACAATTACTGATCCCCATAAGACCATTTATGTAAAAGTGAATGGATTTTGCGTAGTTTATTGTTTTAATTTTTACATTTATAGACATATGAAGGTCTCTGTTTTGTTACATAAATAGATTAAACACTTGGAAGAAAAGAACTAACAGATTAGTTAAATAAAGGTGTAAATAGTAGAGTTCAGATACCCGATAATTGTGTCATATTGTGTGCAATGCTTTAGCAAGACTTGGTGTTAAACTGTTACCCGTCATACTAAGATATACTATCAAGAGGTCGTCAAAAACATCGTCCTTGATAGGGGGTGGTAAAGGGGATAGATGTAAATTGTACCCTATTTATGTTTCAAAAACAAATACAATGGGAAAAACGAACCAATAATTTGTTCAAACCTGAATGTTGTATATCATATATGAATCATTGAAATAATTATCAAAGTTTTTGAAATACAGTCTCAAAATTGAAACACGATTTTCTTGAACAAGCAATTTAGAATACATATTTTTTGTTTTCAACGCGATAACATGTTTACTATTGATTTTTTCAAAAAAAGTTTTAATAAATAATGCGCGTTGTACATTTAGCATTCTATTCGTTTTTTAATTTTTCTCTAGGATGCTTATTAACTTTCCAAATGTATAAAAAGTGTTGTAACAGCCTTATTCTGCATGTTAACCTTGTTACGTTCAAAACCCTGCAGGTATTTTTTTCTGCATTCTACTTAAAACGCCCTAAAATTTCTCAACAAGCTCGATTTCCTACCATTTGAAATTAGTGTTATTTAATAAAATTTCTCAAGTAATTACTCTATAAAATTTTGCCTTATAAAATCAAACATCTGCTTAGGAAACGTTACGTTACAAAGTAATTGCAATATTCCCTACCGCTTGCAGTGACTACATTTTAATTAAAAGCTGCACGTAAACGCACACCTTTTTTCTAACAGATAAAGTCACTTACCACCTGCCTCCATCCTTTCCTGTCCTGACTTTACCTTACCCTTTACCATCCAAACTAACGCCTCTCACTTCGGTTTGGGTGCCATTCTTAGCCAATCTTATCCCGACGGCGAGAAGGTCGTTAGCTATATCAGTCGTTCACTTACCAAGCCTGAGCGCAACTACTCAGTTACTGAGAAGAAGTGCCTGGCAGTGATGTGGGCGATTGAGAAGTTCCGTCCTTACATAGAGGGTTCCCATTTTTCTGTTATCACTGATCACCACTTCTTCCTTTGGCTCAATAAATTTCAATGTCTTTCCGGTCGCCTAGTTTGCTGGTCCCTTCGCCTCCAACAATATAACTTTGCCATTATTCACCGCAAAGGCAAAGATCATGTTGTTCCTCAAAGTCGCTCAAAGTCGCTCAAAGTCGCTCTTCCTTCTCCTGACCCATGGTACAACTCAATGATTCAAAAAATTCCTAACAACTCTAAAATTTATCCTTCCTGGTCCGTGGTTGACAATATCCTTTTCCGTCGCTACAAAACTTCTATCGCTGCCGATTCTTCGATTGGGAAATCGTTGTACCTTCTAAACAGGGTAAAAATCTGATATCCCTTCATCATGATCCCTCTACTTCCGGTCTTGTGGAGTGACCAAAACTTCTGCTCGTTCCCTTCAAAAATATTACTGGCCCTATCTCGGAGCTGACGTCGCTCGTTACATCCGATGTTGTCCGGTTCGTGCTGCTCACAAAGTTGAACAGTTTCCTTCGCCTGGTACTTTCAGTTCTAGGGCCAAACCATCCTACTTCTGGCAAGTCATTTCCTGCGACATAGTAGGTCCTCTTTCTCCTTCAACTCGTAATATCCTTGTAGTGAGTGATTACTTTACTAAGCTTCCTCTGTTCTTTTCTATGCGTAGTGCCACTGCCAATGGCTACTCCAAGCAAGCCATTTCCTGTGACATAGTAGGTCCTCTTCCTCTTTCCACTCGTGGTCATTCCTATATCCTTGTAGTGACTGATTACTTTACTAAGCTTCCTCTGTTCTTTCCTATGCGTAGTGCCACTGCAATATCAGTATCTAAAATCCTTGAAAACCAAGGCTTCCTACTTTTTGGTGTTCCCCAATACATTATCACAGATAACAGTACGCAATTCCGTAGTCGTCAGTTCACATCCCTGTGGGCCCGTTATCATTCCAAAATCCTTTTCATCGCCCGTTACCATCCCCAAGCCAATCCTGCTGAACGTGTTAACCGCTTTCTCAAGACTATGCTTGCCTCATGTGGCCGTGACAATCAGCGTCACTGGGATGTCACTCTTCTACAAGTTTCCTGCGCCATCCGAACGTCCAAACATGAGATCCTTGGTTATACTCCTTTTTTTTCTTTTTTGGTCGTGAACATATTCTCTCCGGCGATTATTTTGGACAACAGTCTGAGATAAACGATATGTACATTCTTGATCCCAAATATCTTTCCTCTGATCCCGAACACTTAAAAAATATTCGCTTCCATCTCTTCAAGAAACTATCCACGGCCTACCGTATCACCCATACCTGGTATAACCTCCGTTGTCGTCGTGTGTCTTTTGAATTAGGCGATTCTGTTTGGCGGCGTAATTTGTCCGACGCTTCACGTCATTTCAATGTTAAGCTCGCTCTTTAATTTTATAGTCTTTTCCCCATAACTAATGTTGTTTCTCCTTGGACCTATAAACTTACCGATCCTTCCGGTTCTAAGAGCATCTGGCACGTCAAAGACCTCAAACCTGCCCATCCTGACCATTCTAACGTACCTGATCTCTCTTCGTTTTCCTTCTGGCGACGCAAACGTTTTAAGCCCCATTACTTGTCCTCTAGTCCCCAATTTCTATGCTGACTCCGCTCTTTTTTAGGACTTAATTTTTGGACTATATCATTTCTTGTTTTTAATAACTTTATTGTTCTGATTGGTTTTCTTTCGTTTCGTTCGTTTTACTCCTCGTACTCGCCCAACCTCGTGTGGGTCCGGGATTAGAATATTTCCACGGTACGACCTGCCTGTCGTAAGAGGCGACTAAGTCGGTCCAACACATACACGCACTCATACATCATAAAAACACATTTCTGCTTGGTTTTTTCTTCTTTCATTCTCTCCTTGTATCCTAACCCCGTGTGAGTACGGGATTAGAATATTCCCACGGTACGACCTGCCTGACGTCCAACACATACACACACTTTGTACACACACACACACACACACACACACACACACACACACACACACACACACACACACACATTTCTGTTTGGTTCTTCTTTCTTTCGTTCCCTTTTTGTACCCCAACCCTGTGTGGGTCCGGAATTAGAATAGTCCCACGGTACGACCTGCCTGTCGCAAGAGACGACTAAAGTGGTTCAACATAAACACACACACACATACACACATTGCTGTTTGATTTTCTTTTCTTTCGTTCTCTCCTTTACCCCAACCCCATATGCGTCCGGGATTAGAATATTCCCATGGTACAACCTGCCTGTCGTAAGAGGCGACTAAAGCGGTCCAATACACACACACACACACACACACACACACACACATACACACACATACACACCCGCTGTCCCTCACACACATAGATATTTTAGGTTGTCCTTTTCTTTTCTTTAGTTTTGGCACTACTTACTTATAGTTTTATGTTTAGGTTAGTTTTTTATTTTTTAGTTTAGTTTCTTCATTCCTTTTCTGGGTGCTTTCTAAATCTTTTTTTTTTATTCGGAAGCCACGACATAGTCGACTTTTAGGGCTAGTTAGCTATTCTTTTTTTCGGATGTTCGTTGAATACGATTCTTTGTTACTACAGCTTGAAGTTCTCAACTTTTCTATACAGCATTCTCATTGTTCCTTTGCATACTTTGAGGCTTGACATTTATTGTCTCATATTGGCTTGCACTGTAGGTTTACCTCTTTGCCCTTTTTCTTACTTTGAGCGTTTTCGCAAGAAACCAATTTCTTTTCCTGAGGTAGATAACTTTACTGTTTTTTTACTAGAGATCCTTCGACGTCTTTTTGCAGTGCCATTCCATCTTTGTTTTCGATGATTGTTTCCTTATACCTTTCCTTTTCCTATATCTTTTACACTTCTTCAATTGCTCCGGTGTACTAGTCCTCCACGCCGGATAAAAATTCTTTTGTGTTAGTTCTTGAGTTTTTCTTGTGGTTTTGTAAGATATATTTTTTATTTTATCCCATTAGTGTGTACTAGTTTTTCTTGTAGTAAGATTTTTTATTTATTTATCCTATTAGTGTACACTGGTCCTTCAAGCCGGATAAAAATCCTTTTAGCAATAGTTAAGTTTTTTCTGTAACGAATTCTCTTTTGCTTTGTTTTATTGATATACTGCCTCCTCCATTGCTTCTGTTTCCTACCCCAACCTTTTAATTTTGCTAGAGGGGGTTTGTTACGTTCAAAACCTTGCAAGTAATTTTTCCTGCATTCTATTTAAAACATTTTAAAATTTCTCAACATGCTCAATTTCCTACCATTTGAAATTAGTGTTATTTAATAAAATTTCTCAAGTAATTATTCTATAAAATTTTGCTTTATAAAATCAAACATTTGCTTAGGAAACGCTACGTTACAAAGTAGTTGCAATATTTCCTACCACTTGCAGTCACTACATTTTAATTAAAAGCTGCATGTAAATGCACAACTTTCTTCTAAAAGATAAGGCCACTTACCACCTGCCTACATCTGCTTACAATGAGTTTGTTGTCTATAAATATACTGTTATTCTGCAGCTGTTAAGATATTTCAAAGTAATAAGATTGTTTTCCTTTGTCTAAAAATTATTTAATTGCGTTATCTGGTTGTTGGCAAGCTGTTACAGTTTGTATTTCGGCAGCTGTTGTCTGGTAATTCTGTACACTTGGTTCTATGGCGATATCTTTCAAAGCCAAATACCTACCCACATACATGATTCTGTCCTTATAAAATAAAGACCGTACTTTGAAAGACGATATTAAATACATATTCTTACCGAAAGTACATGTTGTAAAGTCGCGCTACTAAAAATACTTTCTGTGCTAGTATGAGTTAAGTTGGTGGTTCCAGCTTTCAGCCAATGGAGAAATACAGCCGCATTTTCCCAGTCCTAAGATGATACCAACACGAAGCCGATAGCTCAAGGTACAGTTATCTGTTTTCGTAATTTTTTGATGCTGCTGTGAAGAATAAACTTTTTATTTGCTGTTATTACTTATGATTATCCAATAAATTGGCACCGCCACGTTACAAAACTTACATGCACAATGCACGAACGAATATGTAATCATTCTATAAATTAAAAATGAGTTAATCAAAGTTTATGTTGGAGTCAGTTTTTAACTGTTTCTTTTGTCTTTTTAACGTAAACAACTTACTTATAAATTTAAAAATAGTTGACACTTGATTAAGTTAAGTTAGGGTGTATAACTTTAATGTTACAATATTTTTTGAGGAGGTGCACTTAACAATGAAGTATGTATATATAACTTATGTATATTTCTTTTCCTAGAAGTACTGTATAGTTTGTTTTATTTTCTTTTGTATATATTTAAGGTGAAGCATTAAGTAGGTATTTAGATTATAAGATGTTATATTTGCTTATCAATTTTATATTCTTATATTATGTTGCTTTGTTTACCATCACGCTGTAACAAACGATTACGCAAATTATTGGATTCTTTGTTTTTGTAAATAGTCTTTCGCGATTGTATGTTGACAATGTAGTTTACTGAGGCTTCTAATGTATTCTTTCTAGTTTACCCACGCCTCTCTAGAACGTTTTTGAGCTAGCCCAAGTTCTACCATTCTGTCCCCGTTCTGTTGCGGTATTCGGCGTAAACGATTTCTTTACTTACTTTTACTGTTTTCTTTCGTGTTTGCGCGGAACACCGTAACAACCTGGTACTATGGTTTGATAATGATTTTAATTAATTTCTCATTAGGATACCTACAAATACGGATTAAAGTTATTAAAATATTTTGTTTTACTTTGGATTATTCTGATTTATTCTGGAAACATTTATTTAATAGTTTTGTCTTTCTGATATTTAAATTAGTGCAGTTATTTTCCTTAGATTTGGAAAATTAGGAGTCCAAACCATAATAATTCAGATTGTTTGTTTCTAGAATATTTTAAGGTTATAGATATTTTAAAGTTATTTTGTTGGTAATTATCACTTAGTAATGGTAGAGGGCATGCACATTTTCAAAGAACGTAGATTTTGAAAACATACAGGCAGTGGTTGTACTGTTTCTAAGTAGTGAATTCTATTTTATTAAAGGATTAGATTTTCAAGTCATTTTAATTTGAATTTCTGTGAGGGAATCATTTATTTTTTAGGGTTCAAGGGTTCTCTATATTTTGCATGCAATTATTTTGGTAAATAAATGTGTTTAAATCGTGGAATATTTCGTTGAAGATATTTTGCCCATGGCTTGGAACGTAATCTTCTGGGTTGAATAGGTCACTAAAGTTATAAAAGTATTTTTAATGACTTCTGGCAGGTCATTTTTCTTCGGTATCTGGAATGAAAAGCAAGTGGCTGTGTGGGCTGATCTAAAAATGTAAAACTAAAAATATCATTTGAAATATAATAGTAGGAGGTTTAGTGACGTTCTGGCACCACATTTCCTCCCAAATCCCACATTTCCTCCCACATTTACATGTAAATCCCCATAAGGAGGAAATGTGGTGGAGGGACTCCTAAGAGGAAATGTGGTGGAGGGACTCCTAGGAGGAAATGTGGAGAGGTAAATTCTCATAAGAAGAAAATGCGGAGAAGAATCCCCATAAGGAGGGAAATGCGGAGAATCCCTCATTTCCACACACATCTGGACCAAATACTTTTCTTCGACTATATGTAAATCCCATAAGGTGGAAATGTGAAGAAATCCCACATTTCCACACACAATCCACATTTGCTCCCACATTTGGCGACAGTAATAAATAACTTCTTAATCTTCTTTGGGAATGAAACCACTCATAGTTTTTAAAATCTATTTTATTTACGTTTCGATCCATGACCTAGGATCGTTGTCAAAATAATAAAAACTTCAAGTTTGACGTTTATGACATAAATTGAAGGTTACTTTGATTTATTGATGTTTGTAATATTTGGTTTGAGTACACTAAGCAAAAATTTTTAAAGTTTAAAAGAATGATTGCCTTCAATTTGTGTTGCGACCTGGGATCGACTTTCCTATGGTAGCCAATACGCTTAACGTGAAATCAGCTGATTAATTTTTATTGGTGAATTTTATATAAATTCAATAATTTGGAAAACATTTTTTTTTTTTTTTTTTTTTTTAAACATGTTTCTATTTATACGCTTGAGAGATTTTTAATTTTATGTCTTATTTTACCGAGATTCAGTGAAGGGGGTTAAGCAACCTGTGGCTACCAAGATCCCCCAACATTTATAATTTGCCGAAATAATGGTTTTCTAGGTAATATGCTTATTGTTATGTAATTAGTTATTGTATGTATAAATAGAAATCATGTATGTATGCTGTATTTCATGTTAATATCGCAAGGAAAACCCAGGAAAAACTTGCAATGCTACCTAGAAAAAAAAAAATGTTTTCCAAATTATTGAATTTATATAAAATTCACCAATAAAAATTAATCAGCTGATTTCACGTTAAGCGTATTGGCTACCATAGGAAAGTCGATCCCAGGTCGCAACACAAATTGAAGGCAATCATTCTTTTAAACTTTAAAAATTTTTGCTTAGTGTACTCAAACCAAATATTACAAACATCAATAAATCAAAGTAACCTTCAATTTATGTCATAAACGTCAAACTTGAAGTTTTTATTATTTTGACAACGATCCTAGGTCATGGATCGAAACGTAAATAAAATAGATT
Source organism: Platerodrilus igneus (assembly GCA_036346225.1). NCBI lineage: Eukaryota > Metazoa > Arthropoda > Insecta > Coleoptera > Lycidae > Platerodrilus > Platerodrilus igneus. The sequence goes on along the minus strand of JARFIW010001436.1, from coordinate 2,533,393 downwards.
TTAAAAACTATGAGTGGTTTCATTCCCAAAGAAGATTAAGAAGAATGCTAAACAAACCACAACAAACATACAGGGAGTAATAAATAACATTGTCATCTTAAATTTACAACAAAATAGTTTTCTTCGTCTAACCAATGCATCTTTCGAGATAAACCTATCTTGTTTGGTATCAATGAATATTAGATTTTTCTCGGCTACCCGAATCTCTAGGAATTTTTGAGATTGCATCATCCTCCCAGAGAGCTACCCCAATTTTAAAATTTTTTGCCGATAGCGATTTTATTATCGTCCTTATAAATTTTTTAACCATGTGACACATCTTGTTAGTCTAGAATTTTACGCAGAATCTGAATCCGCAAACACATTTAAAAACCAACCACCCCTTACAAAGTTATAACCTTTTAAAGACTCCGAACCTCTAAATTTTGCTCTTTGCTCCCACATCTAAACCAAATAGTTTTCTTCGACTATCTATCTATCTTGTTTGGTATCAATTAATATTAGATTTTTCTCAGCTATCCGAATTTCTAGGAATTTCTAAAATTGCACCACCCCCCCCACCCAGGGAGCTACCCTAATTTTAAGATTTTCTGCTAATAGCGATTTTTGGCCGTTCTTATAAATTTTTTAGCCATGCGACACATCTTGCTAGTCTAGAATTTTACACAGAATTCGAATCTGCAAACAGATTAAAAATTGGTCCACCCCCTGCAAAGTTATACTTTTAAAGTCTCAAACCTCTAAATTTTGCTCTTTGCTCCCACATCTAAACTAAATAGTTTTCTTCGGCTAGCCATTGAATTTTTCGAGATAACCCTATCTTGTTTGGTATCAATTAATATTAGATTTTTCTCAGCTACCCGAATCTCTATAAATTTCTTAGATTGCATCATTCCCCAGAGAGCTGCCCCAATTTTAAGATTTTCTGCTGATAGCGATTTTATGACCGTCCTTATAAATTTTTTAACCATGCAATACATCTTGTTAGTCTAGAATTTTATGCAGAATTTGAATCTGCAAACAGATTTAAAATCCGACCACCCCCTGCAAAGTTACACTTTTAAAGACTCCGACCCTCTAAATTTTTTGCTCATCTATGACATATGCTTTAACCAACCACAACCATTTCCTGAAAAATCTAAAACTGTGGGGATTTTAAAAATGAGTTTTTTATAAGCCATAAGTGTTTAATATTTAAAACCATTTTTTCAAACAGTAATGTGCTGTTTTTAGAATATCGCAAAAACACATGACTTTTAAAATTTTTCTGGTTTTAACATTGTTAATTGCTACGTCACAAATATAATTACATGCTCAATAGTTAGAAAATACGTAGACGAGGACAAACTAATTCTTTGTTAAAGTACAAGTGAAAGTAGCCTTTTTTTTATTAATTTGCGGCTATATGATTTGAGAAATACAATAGATATGCTTAATGCCATCCATTAGAATCATCGCATCATTGCTGGAGGGTTTATTAATCATACAATGAGCGCTTTAGTTTGGCCTCGATGGGGAAAATACAAACGTCATTTAGTAATATAGATCAATTAACGGTTTTCAAACCGTATATAACGCGGTCTGATTAGCAAAAACCTATTCCTTCCGTACGTTTCTTGTGCGTGTAAAAGTACATCGATATTTTAAACAATCGCTTTGTGCAGTGATTTTTTGCGAAAAGTTTTTTGAAGATTTAAGGTAGGTCTACATTTATTTGCAAACACCAATTATTGTTTCTGATTGTATTTTTAAAACATTAATTTTTCCAAAGTAATGCGCTGTTTTACATATATTTTTTTTTCAAATTTTAAAGATAGGCTTTTAACTAGACGAATGTTAGGCGTATCTATCAACCCCAATTCCGAAATGACTATTTCTTTTGGAATTGTAGAATATGGTGTTGCAGATTGTGTAAAATATGTACTACCTGCTTTAATGTAGCACTTGTGTAAGATTTTTATTTTATCTTGGCTATCTTCCTCCTCTACTATCTCCAAATAATTTACATGGAAGGTGGGTGAAGAACTTAAAAATTACGGAATCTTAAAACTAATATATACAATAGATTTACAGCATACCTCTTCCTCGGTTCGGACACTCCATCGTCAACACTGGTGCTCTTTATGCGATAGCTAGTCATACGGTTGTTTAAACGCTATGCTAACCATTTCTACACTATCTTCGCCAGTAGCGGTTTTTCTAGGTATAGGAAACACTGCAAGAGTTGCATTTAAAACGTTTGCAGGTACCATTTTAGTACAAAACAAAATCCGCACTATAGGACTTTGGTTAAACTTGTAAGCGAACTAACTTATAACTAAAAGGTATACTCTTGCGTAGATGCTTTATGCTTCCTATAGAATGCAAACCGAAAGTTTCCGAAGACAGCCGAAAGAAGTCGAGGATTTAGTGGGGAAGTAAATGACGTCATCTTTTACCAATCCTTGCTACTCGTCCAGTACATTTAGCACCATGCGAATGCAGTTAGTAGAGTCATCGAAAACGTCTTCCATGCTATACAGGTCGGCAATCGCATCGCGCACATATTAAAAATCCAAAAGGGTTATAGCACACGCACACAAATTGGTTGCAAGCCGTGCAGTAGATGATGCAGTGCTACTATAAACAATAACTTAATAAAACATTTTAAACCTTTACTAAGGGGATACCAAACTTGTTGCCTACAGAATACTTACTAATAAAGCAATTTAATTTAAATAACTTCTACGTAATATTTTATAAAATGGTAGGTTTGAATATTTTCTTTGGAAACAATCGAAGATTGCCGAAGACACTCGAAGAGTGCACAAACGCGGTCACTAAACCAATCAGCATTAATACCGAGTATTCTATGCTTTCGTAGGTTTCTCATTTCCTAGAACCAAAGTAGTATACCTTCTCGGCGGATACTCCTTATTAAAAATGGAACATAAACATTTACCGGCAAAACTATTATTTTGTTCAATAAAGTTGCCTTTTGTAGTGCTACCTTTCCACGTATCATTTTTGTAAACGGTGTGGCATATATTGAAACGCTTCTAACTAGTGCTAATGGTGACACCAAAAAACTTCGGATTGGGTTAAGAGAACTTAACATTTCTACTAGAACACACAAAAAGCCATTACCTCAAAATGTTTTTGATGTAAATAAAGTCAAGGACTAGTTTATAGATTCAATTCCTACTTTGAAACGGTCACCACGGGACACACTGACATTCTATTCGAGCAAACTAAAAATCCATAAACGTACCCTTACTATTCCGTACTGTCACCAGTGAAGTAGTGTCAAATGTATTATATTCCATTAATTCACAATCAATAGGCTCTGATGGTATAAGTATAAATATGTTAAAATATTGCATGCCTTACCTACTACCATGCATTTCCCATATAATTAATTATATTTTATCAGAGCACGTATTTTCTTCATGTTGGAAAAAAGCAGTTGTACATCCATTATCTAAAGTTAATAATCCATCACAAATGAAGGACTTAAGACCAATAAGTATCCTACCTGTGCTTTCTAAAATTGCAGATAAAATTATTAATTTACAAATTAAAGGAACATTTTACTAAATATAGTTTCTCATCGGCAACGCAATCGGGATATCGACAAGAATATGGTTGCACTGCAGCACTTTCTAAAATTATTGACGACATAATATATGCCACTGACAACAAAATTACGGCACTTATATTATTAGACTACACAAAAGCATTCGACACAATAGATATCAACATTATGCTTGATATATTATCGTATATAGGCTTTGGCAGTGGTGCATGTCAATTCATGAACAGTTATTTGAGGAATAGATCACAACGTGTATCCTTATTTGGTATATATTCCAATATTCGAAGATGAAAGTCTGGTGTACCGCAAGGTTCAATCCTAGGTCCATTACTGTTTTCTATTTAAACGTCTCAGTTTTCATCTGTAATTAGTAGTTGTTCAGTGGACTTTTATGCAGACGAAACACAACTGTATTATTCCTTTCCGATGGAAGAACTAAATGTTGCCGAATTGAAAATCAATAGTGACATAAGTAGGTTAGTTAACATCTTTAAACAACATATGTTAAACATTAACCCATCGAAATCTAAAGTTTTAATTTTTGGCCGTAAGATTCAACGTATAGTGGCAGCACAAAAAATTCATATTAAAGTCAATGACATAATTATTCCACAATGTGTTGAGGCAAAAAACCTGGGGTTAATCATTGCTGTCGACCTAAGATTCAAATGCCATGTTAATAAACTAATACAAAGAGCTTATATTAATATAAAACATCTGTATGCCAATAAACATTTATTAAACGTCGGAATTAAAACACTGTTATGCGAACCTTTGGTGCTGTCTTTGTTTAATTTTGGGGATGTTATTTATGGGCCTTGTCTTGATAAAGAATACTCTAGGAGCGTTCAAAAGGTTCAAAACTCTTGTCTGCGTTTGATTTTTGGAATCCGTAAATTTGGACATATTTCTCATAAGCTAAAAGTTGTAAATTGGTTAAATATGGAAAAGCGTCATTTACTACATCTAGCTTGTTTTTGTTACAACATTTTATTTAGTAAAACACCGTAATATCTATATAATAAGATTAGATACAGAACGGATGTACATAATATAGATATTAGGCGAAAGGGTATTGTTTAGCGCAGGGGGTCTTATAAATATATATATCGACTTACCTCCGCGGTTTTTGTTGTTCTAAGATGCAGTTCCTTGCTCCTCAACTAAGTGGACTGTATTGGAGATAATAGTACGTGTTCCTTTGCACTTGCACTGTGTTTTTAGGGGTTTAACAAATAAATTCACATTCAGCGGCACTATGACTAACTCACGTTACCGAACGAAAAACCGGCTGTTCTGTTTCGATATCGATGAGAGAGTGTTTATTCACTACTCTTAATCCCACTTATTTACACATGCACAAGGAATTTTTACGACAGGATATAAAGGAACAAGGGATGACAGTTTTACTATTAGATTTACAACTACAAATTTACGACTTAAAATTAAACACGACAACGTGCGACAAAGAGGCCGAACAGGTATGCTGACAATCCCGTCACATAAGACTCAGATTTTCAAACGTTCTTTTTCATATACTGCAGTAGATATTTATAATTCAATACCTCTGGACTTTAAGATCATGTTACCCTTACGTTTTAAAAACAAATTAAAAAATCAATTTTACAACAAAGTTTTAAGTAGATTATTCTTTTTCCTATTCTTTTTTGTTTTCATCTCATTGCTAATTAAGTCAAACTGTGTCAACCAACTTGTGCACAATAACAAATATTTATTTATGATGTAGGGTTAAGTGTAAGAACAGAGGGTTCATTGTAACTCAACTGAACTTCGCCCTTTACACATAAATTATCTGTACACATAAATGTAAATGTTATTAATTTGTCCATGTTGTGCAATAAAGCCATTATTATTATTACTTAAAGATAACAAATTAACTTAGAAAGAATATTACATCTAGATACAAGTGTTTTAACTCGTAATTATTCCTCCTCAATTCCTACGCGCCATTGTTACAAGTAAAAATCATGAATGATTCGTATTTATTTAAATGAATTAGCTATAATATGTACATGTTAAATAATCAATAGGTGTTATTATATTCGACAAATTATAGCCGTATTGATCTCTAATAGCATAAGCAAGTTTCTTGATAAAATCGTGCATGACATCGACCTCATTATGTATTACTTACTACATATAAATGTCAGACACTTTTACATACTATTTATATTACTTTTTAATATAATTAGGTCTTTAAACATTCTCATTACGACGATAGTATCTCATCTTTAATGAACGATTATCTCACGTTGATCGGAATCATGTGAAACCTATAATACAATTTAACAAATTGCAATTAGATACTTGTGGATAAAGCTGTCAATGGACGGAGTCTATTATAAAAGATAGTTAAAAGGCAAGGTTGTGTACGAGTGCTTTAGGATATCAATGAGTCACTGTAAATCACTCCTTAAATTTGAATATTATATTTAATTATGTATTGGACCTTGACAATAATTAGAAAATCCAAATTTGAGCGCTGATTAAGTTTTTATGACAATTAATGTGGCACACTTACAGAACATTTAAAACAAAAAAAGGTAGTAGAGAAAATCCAGTTACTTTTGTACGAAATACTTTATTGAAGTAGGAAAACCAACCTGTCATCAACATAAAAGTAGATAGTGGATAAATGCTTTTTTCACGGGTTAACGGGGTGATTTTTTTAACCGGAAGCTTTCAACAATTTCGAGCAAATAACTGAAAAAATTGTCTTTAATCAAAATTTAATCAATTTGAGGAATAAATACAGTAGTGCTAATATTACTCCCCGTTCCTCGTCCTTGCAGATAAAGCGAGGAGTAACTATGAAAACTTAAATAGAAACCCCTATTTTTATTGCAGATTTTGATTTTAGGGCTAAAACTAGGCAAGATTTTGTTACGTTTATTTTCCACATAACTTAATTGCCCTATTTTTCTCCCTTGTTCATTCATTAGTCGTTCGAAACTCCGTTCCAATCCTTAAATTCTTCAACAACCCCCCTATATAGTTTACTTGTTACTTCATAAGCCCGTTTTACCGTAAATCTGTTAAATCCTTCAAAATAATTAATAATAAACACGCTCCCAAATTAACTCCTCAACTCAAACTCCTTTTTTGCTTTTAAAACAAAAATTTATTTTATAAATTAAATAGTCTATGCCTCGTGTTAGGTATCCCGTAATCTCCTAAATTCTTCAATAACATCCTGTTTACAATAATAAATACGCTTTCTACAAATTTTCATTTTGAACTCATTTATTTCGAAACGACAAGTTTATGCAATAAGTAGATAGTTATATCCTGTTTTTAGGTACCCGCTATCTTGGTATACCTTACGACCACCGTATAATGGTTTTCTGTATTGTTCCAAGGTAACGACTTGTTGAAATAATGGTCGCGCACTATCCGATATAAGCCGGGTTTTCCAGTTACTGCGCTTCGATAAGCTAGGATTTGCAGTTCAAATTCGTGTTGTTGGAACGATTGTTGAGTTTGATTCTGCGGCTTGTGCGTCGAAGTGTTTTCTACATTTTATTCGTAACTGTATTTCAAAAGCGATGCACGTGTGTCTGTACGACAACTATGAGGTGTCTTGCATGTACTCGGTGAGTTTCCCAGCGCCTACGCATTCTAATCAGCTTCTCCTTTTAACTTTTTTTTAGCTGGAGGCCAAATGAGTTCTTTCGTTGTGTAGACCCACCCGTGGACCAGCTCCTTTTGTCTTTGGATCGCTGCTATAATTACGATGGCGGGGTGAATGAATTCTCACGACCATAGCGTTGCTATGCTGACTCACCCCAGGCGGTTTGCAAGACACATCCTGACGCATAGAGGTATGTGATTCGTTTTCTTTTACGTACATCGAGGATCCTTATTTATCAGCGGTTGATGTTGTGAAACCAGTTCACCATTCATGTTTAGAAGCTAGCTTCGCTAGTGCTTCTGGTTATCTTTCTTTGATTCTTACTACACCTTGATCTACATTAAATACTTTAATTTAACCCACTTGCTATTGAGAAAACCTACATTGAATACTTTAATTTAACTCGCTTGCTGTTGAGAAAACTAAGCATGACTTTTTTTAACGATTTTTACTACCAGTTAGCTACGAAATGCGCACTTCGTGGATCCGTTATAAAATTTGTTCTGTAAAATATAAGTTAAATTTAATACTTTTCGTTGTACCTGTGGATCAAGAAATTTTAATTTATTTTCAGTGTTAATAGATAGTCGTGGGCGATGTGGTTTTTTTGGTTTCTTCTTGGTATGTAGGCAAATCCCCCCCCTCCCCGCCCCCACTCTCTCGGTTAAATAGTTAGCCTGGTATTTACTTATCTTCCGGCCACGTCTAGGTATGTATCATAAATTTTGGTGCCCAACGTAGGGCTGCGAGTTTGTTTTAGTGAATTTTTTTTGGATCCGATTTTGTCTTGTGTAATGTTTGTTTTGATTTTGGTTTTTGTTAATTTGGGCTCGGATTTTGTTACGTGAAACTTTGGCTCCGATTTGGTTTCGCTTAATTTCTGGCCCAATTTTTGTTTGTTGATACTGCCTAATTTCCGACATTACACGCATTTATCGGTCTGATGCTACTTATGTTTTCTTCCCGTACGTTCGAACTACTTTCTATTTCTTTCCATTATTTCTTGTGTGGGTTCGATCTTCTTAAATTTTAGTTTTGTTTTTTCCTAATCGCTCAATATTATCGGTTGGTTAGTTTTAGAGTATTGAACTTGTGTTTTCGCCAATAATCCTAGTCCATTGAAAACACTGGCGCCCAAAATTTTTTCTTCCTTTCCTCTCGGTACATTTTGTTCTTCCTGTTGGTTTCTTTTCCGATTTTTCTTTTATTTTACAGCCCTATTCTAATTTCTATTTTGTTGTTTCGCTTCCATTGGTGTTCCTTAAGTTTATCCGTCGGATATGTTTTAGATTGCCCTGTATTTGCAATAATTTTCTTTTGGCTTCTATCGAGCTACGGTTAGCCTTTATTTAGTTACTTTCTACCAATTTTTTTCTTGTTCGTATTCAAAATGACTTCTTTTTCGGCTTCCTACCATTCCTGTGTGGGAATGGAACTTGAAATTTTCTGGAGTCCCGAACACTCTTACTGTACATGATTTTTTGGGACGGGTCGAAGAACTCCGACGAACTCACCATGTGTCAGAATTGCAGTTATTTGAGTCTGCAGTGGACTTGTTCGAGGCTAAAGCGTTACTTTGGTATTGTGGTTACCGGCATAGGTTTTCTGACTGGAAGTCATTGTCCAATTTACTGATTCAACATTTTGAACCCCCGGATGTTGCTTATAGGTTTGCTACTACTGAGGAAAATACTTTTGCTTCACATGACCAAGTTGTTAAGATTTCTCCGACGCCTACGAGTAGATCCGATACTTCTTTCGTACGTTCTACTGTTCTTCTTTCTAGTTCTGCTTCTACACGTCAGGTCGTATGTTTTAATTGCGATAAACTCGGTCATGTTTCGACACGTTGTACTCGTCCTCAAGTACTCCATTATTATGGTTGCGGATATAATGGAGTTACTCGCCACAACTGTCCACATTGCCATCCTACTACTAATTAGTTTTTGAATCATACCTCAAATACAGATCTCACCTCTAGCTGCCTAATTTCTTCTGCTTCTCACTCTACGTTCTCTTCTGTCCCTCTAGTTAACGTAACTGAAGTGTGCTCCGCTAGTGTTTCTATTGGAAAAGTTGATTCTCGTACAGCCAATACTTTTTCTTTTTCTACCTTTGATACTCTGACAACACATAATATTTCCTTTTCCACCGTTGACTTTCTTACCTCCAATTCTAACAACAAACAACTTTTTCCTTAACTCGTTTTGAATTTTCTAAAATACCCTCGCCACCTCCTACACCGCATGCTACTACTACAACACCCCCTACTGTCCCTGTTTTGCGGAAAACTGCCCATATAGGCAAAAATTTATCTATACTGATGCAGAATCTGAAGATGATGGTCGACGAAATCCCAATGTTCTTGATTTCGTTTCGTTCTCCTTCTGGCGGCGCAAACGTCTTAAGCCCAATATCTAGTCTTCGCGCCCGTTTCTTATGCAGACTTTGCTCTCCTTAGGACTTGATCTTCGGACTTTACTTCTTTTTAGTTCTCTGTTTTGCTAGGTTTTTTTCGTTTTCTTGCTTTTACCCCGTGTGGGTTCGGGAATAGAATAGTTTCATGGTATAACCTGCCTGTCGTAAAAGGCGACTACAGCGGTCAAACACATACACACACGCACATTCTATACACGCATAACACATACACACATCCTTCCCCCCATACACACACACGCACTCACACGCCCACACCTACTCATACACAACTACACTGGGATTCTGCTTTTTTCTTTTGTACGATTTTAGTTTTTTTTGGTTTTGTACTTGGTGTTAATGTTATTCTTTTTGATTTTTTCTTTTTTTTTCTTTCTCTCGTTCTTTTCGTTGCACATTCCTCTTTTTTCCTGCTGCTGGTCTTCTTTGTTGTCCATCCGCTCCCGTGGTAGATGCTTTCTACTTCGTTTTTCTTGTTTTGGAAACCACGACTTAGTCAACTTTAGATCTAGTTAGCTATTTCTTTTCTTTGGTTCTTCGGTTATGATTTTTGGTTACCTTAGTTTGTAGTACACCGTTTCCTTTTACTAGCGTTCCTCCTCTTTTCCTCTCGTTCTCCCTTGTTGTCCCTTTGTCTACTTGAAACTTGACCTTAGGGTCCTGTTTGGGCTTGTACTGTCGGTTTTCTTCCTTGTTCTTTTTCTTCTTTTGAAGTCGAAGACTCCTGTTTCTTCACTAGAAATACCCGCTCTCCAACGACTTTTCTGCAGTGTCAATGCCGTTTCCATCTTAGTCCTCGTTTCTTGCCTCCCTTCCCTTTTTCCTCTTCTATTATTGGTCTTTCGAGCCGGACGAGAGTTCTTCTTTTTTATTTTGGGATGTTCATTTTTTCCTTTTTCTGTTTTCTTTTTGTTTCGTTTTCGTGACAAATTTTCTTTTAGTTCATATGCGAATTTTTTTGTTTAGTTTTTGTTTCTTTTTCTCTTGGGGGTTTCTCTCTTTTTTTTTGGTTCGTTCCACTCCCATACTTTGTTTCCTACCCCGATCTGTTAATTTTGCTGGGGGAGGGGGATTTGTTAGGTTTATTTTCCACATAAATTAATTACCCTATTTTTCTTCCTTGTTCATTCATTACTCGTTCGAATAAACTCCGTTCCAATCCTTAAATTCTTCAACAACCCCCTATATAGTTTACTTGTTACTTCATAAACCCGCTTTACCATAAATCTGTTAAATCTTTCAACATAATTATATAAATTAAAGTCTATGCCTTGTGTTAGGTATCACGTAATCTCCTAAATTCTTCAATAACATCCTGTTTACAATAATAAATACGCTTTCTCCAAATTTTTATTTTGAACTCATTTATTTCGAAACGACAAGTTTATGCTACAAGTAAATAGTTATATTCTGTTTTTAAATACCCGCTACCTTGGTATACCTTACAACCGCCGTATAATGGTTTTCTCTATTGTTCCAAGGTAACGACTTGTTGAAATAATGGTCGCGCACTATCCGATATAAGCCGGGTTTTCCAGTTTTACCGCGCTTGGATAAGCTAGGATTTGCAGTTCGAATTCGTGTTGTTGGAACGATTGTTGAGTTTGATTCTGCAGTTTGTGCGTCGAAGTGTTTGTTACATTTTATTCGTAACTGTATTTCAAAAGCGATGCACGTGTTTCTGTACAACTAGGAGGTGTCTTGCGTGTATTCGGTGAGATAAATTCCTTGAAACTAGTCAAGTTTATAGTAACAAAGTAAATATACTGTACCTGTTGTTATTTAAGCAATTAAACCCCAAGAAATTTTTTTCATCAGAATTCTATTTAATAAAATTGCTTACTAAGGAAAGGTAGGGTTTTGTGTGCGTGCGTGTGTGTGTGTGTGTGTGTATAAATTTTAGGTAGTTAATTACACAAGGCAAGTTGATAAATACTATCGTATTATAGTGAATAAGATGAAATAATAACTTAGACTTTTATGCAAAGCCAAAATGATCATTTCAAATCGAGCTTGTAACTGAAAGAAGGAAAATAAATGGTCTTGGACAGGACTTGAACCTGTATCTTAGTCTATCTAGGACTATGCGTTTACCAATTATGCCACCGAGACCGATGACAAAAGTTGGAAAATTTACAAATTTAGATCGTGTACGCAACTATACATAAACCTAACTTTTAATTACGTTTAGCATTTTTGTCAATCACATCTAACAATGTCAAGCTAACATTTAATACGTCTTTAATGCAACCTGCGCGCTAAAGCAACTTTTAGTCTTCCTCGTTGTAAACGAACGTTAAGCATTCAATCTTCACCTATCTTACTTGTACTCATTTTCATCTAATACTCCCCCTTCTTTTTCTGGTTTGCAATTTCTATTGTAACTCTTAAGTTTAACTATGTCTATGTTAACACTTGATATTTCTATCTTACTTCTACCCATTCTAATAAATAACCGTTCTTTGTTTTTTGTTAGCAAGTTGATTGTAGCCGCCTACGGCTTTTTCTTATTCCAAAACTATAAATCTCTTTAATTGACAGCGCTAAACAATTCTACCTAGAATTTGCTGTTCTTTGTGTCGTCTTATCTTTTAACGCTCATTAAAATATACCGGGAAAATTTCGAAACAACAGCTTCATACTAAAATGGTTTCAAATGCTAAAGCTTTTCTATAATTTAACTTTGAAGGTTACCTTGTTTTATATTATGAAATTTACAATGCTTTATACATCTTAAATACGACTATTTGAAATGCTATCTTATATGCGCTATACCTTATGAATATTTATCAGCCGGATTATGAAAATTAAGTTTTAGCCTCTTGAACTATTACTGTAGAATTATTGATTAACGATTTGGAAAGCGTTTTCAAATTGTACTTTGTTGTTTTTACATGATAATAACGAAATAAATTGCAAAACCCCTAAATATCATAGTATATATATATATATATATATATATATATATATATATATATATATTATAGTGGTTTTAAAAGATCAAAAATAAATATAAACGAAACAATTTTAAAACACCCTGTATAAAGAAACAACCAGAAATTACGTGCAAAAGTTATATTAGTTAATTCATTTTTAAGTATCAGGTATTAACGAAATTTTACAAATAATAATAAATATTTAGTAGGTTTGTAAAGAAATGAAATGGTAGAAGCCAATGCCTTTAATTTATTAATTTAATTTAATTTAATTAAACGATTATTGATGTATAATATGCATAAAAGCGTGTAAAAACCCAATAATACCAAGGTGAGACGCGTTGCTAACAAACAAATATATCAGTAGGGTTGAAATACGTGGAAAATCCAACTCGTAGAAGTGTTATGTAAAACGTTCCTTACGATTGAACACTTGCGTATTTTCTAAATGTCAAGTTATACTTAATTTTTGTAGATAATAAACGGTTACAGAGAATATCGGGTAAACCGTCGCTTATATTTGCTGGAAAAATGCTCGCCTAACATTTTTCAAGCGGACCGTGTCGGGATTCGAACCCGGGACCTAGGGCGTAGTAGGAAGGCAGCGTTAGCAGTTCAACTTAGATGGAGTTCGTCTAGTAACAGCTAGAAACGGCCTGCAGACCAGATAGAAGAAATACCTACCATCATTTACAGAGCGGAGATCTTCTAGAAATTTCCAGGTAACGATTTGAAATTGTGATTCCTATAAACTGTAAATATTGGGTGACGTATGAGAGTGTTTTTCAAGGTAGTGTGGATTATTTACGTATTGAACATAATACGTGTAAATAACTTTATTATGGTAGAAATTTGAAGGTGTCTATAAAGCTTTTTAACGTTCCATCAGAACGTGAAATTTTTGTGAAGAGTACATGGCTTTGTTTTTTTTTAAATGCAAAGTAGAAGGGCATACATTATGCATAATTAGCTGGGTTATCATGAGCTCACCCTACCCAGAGTTTACTTAGATTAAAAAAATCAATAAATAAATTATAAAGAAGGAATTTTAGAGAAGGTATTATTCAAGGCCCATTTACTCCAGGTACATTTTATGTGTTTGATGATTTTAAAATAAAATACAGGACATTACAAAATAAGATTTACTGAAGTGTAACGTAAACAATGAAATATAGACAATATTGAATTTCATTTTTAAATAGTAATAAATAAAGGATAGTATGTTTGTTGTATTTGGTGGTTTTATTGGGAGTGTGCGTGAATGATAGAATATAAGAGTGACTATAGATATCCAAAAGGAAGTCCAAATGAGCTAGCCGGAAGCAGTTGAAGAAGGCCATTCAACCGAGGAAGAGAGGAAAACAGGTAAGAAATATTTTTTGTTGTATTATTTAATTTTTGAATTTTCGAGTTTTGAAAATTTAATAAAATTTTCGAAAATATTTTTGTTGGTGAAGATTTGACCCGAGTTTCACGGCACTATATATATATATATATATATATATATATATATATATATATATATATAGAGCACTGGAAGAACCATCTAAAAATAAGAAGGGTGGAGAACTGTGTCAAATCAACCTTGGGGGTTGAAACAATGAAAATAATTGCTTGAAAGGCAGACGACTGAATAATCGAGGATACCAAAGAGGGCATGGTAGATAGTTTATGGAAGATAAGTGAAAGGAGACAAATAAATCTTGAGTGAGATGAAAGTAAGATCATACTGTTTAATACATACAAGCATTAATGCAATAAATTTCTGCCAAAAAGCAGAATGTTTTAATAATCAATTTAGTTCTTAGTAATTTATTACAAGAGTGTGAAGGTGCTGTTTTTAAAAACTGAACTACTAAAATCGCTACTTTCTATTTTTACTGGGGTCTTAACGGCAAGGAGTATATCTAAGTTCCTTGGATAATAAAATACATGATCATTGTTGATTTCTTCATTATAATTACGAGTTAATGTAACTTTAAAATTTTTAATTGAATATATCATCATGTACTGGTTTTGTTTGAAAAAATTAAGACCGGTTCTCGTTTGAACTATGAAAACTGTTCTTCAGGGTCTATCCGCATCGCTGGTAATTGATGAACCTCAAATATAACTCATGACTAGTTCCCATCGGCTATAAAAGGGGGCAAAAATAAAAATAAATTAATTCATTTTATTTATTTCGCTTCTGTATATGAATAAAAATTTTGAACGTTAATTAACGGCAGATAAAGGTTACGCTAACATTAAGGTCAATACACAAATTCGGCGTGCAACAACGAAAAAGATTAAATGGAAGCGCGCCATGGTCAGTTGGTCACGGTCAGGTGAATTAATTCCTAAGTGTGCCAGACTTAATTCAGATACTATACTCAAATCCTTTCTAAAATTAAATTAATGGATCAGTTGTTAATTTCATTTTGGGTATGAATAATAGAGGTCTTTGAATATTGAAATATTCACTAATATTTTATGACGGTTGTACAATGTTTAAGTTTAGACGGAAACAAAGTGAAAATAAGTTGAAATATAAGAAAATTTCTTAATTGTATAACGGTTTGTTGTATTATAAATAATTTTGCTTTGAAATTACCTACGGATATTTTAATTATAATCATGATTTTTTTTTGTATTGTAGGAGCTACTAGGGATGCCTATTAAATAATCTATATAGACACTGACCACAACATAGTAATTATGAAAGCCGCACTTAAATTTAAAAATCTGAAAAAGAAGAACGGAAAATGGCACTTTGACTTTGAGAAGCTAAAAGATAAAGATTTCCATGAAAGATTTGAAAAAAAAGTCAAATGAATATGGCTGAAACATATCGGGAAAATTCCTCAAACTAAGGAAGTAGAAACAGAATAAAATAACATTCAATCCAGCCTCGAAATGGCGGCCAAAAATATTCTGGGGTATACACAAAAATAAAATAAGAAACCATGGATAACAAAGGATATCCTGAATTTAATAAAAGAAAGACGAAAATACAAAAATAAATCAGACGAAAACAGGGACACAAAGAGACACAGAGATACAAAGCCATAAAATGGGAAATTAATCGAAAATGCAGGAAAGCTAAAGAACAATGGATTGATGCAAAGTGCAAAGAGGTACAAACGAAGATGGAAATAGGAAATACAGACGAAGCTTACAAATTAATTAGAATGAATTTTAGGGATATAAAACCGTATAGCAAAAATATAAGGGACGCACAAGGAAAAAGAAAATAAGAAACCATGGATAACAAAGGATATCCTGAATTTAATAGAAGAGAAACGAAAATACAAAAATAGATCAGACGAAACAGGAAAAGAGAGATACAAAGCCATAAAATGGGAAATTATTTGTAAATGCAGGAAAGCTAAAGAACAATGAGTTGATGAAAAGTGCAAAAAAGTTTCAAACTAAGATAGAAATAGCAAAGACAGACGAAGCATACAAATTAATTAGAATGAATTTTAGGGATACAAAACCGTATAGCAAAAATATAAAGGACGCGGAAGGAATATAGGGAATTTATATTCAGGAGCGGAACTAACAGCATTAGAACAGGAATCAGACATTAAAATGATCACTTGGGATATCTTATACTTAAAGATGAGTTTGAATTAGCATTAAAAAGTCTGAAAACTGGTAAGGCGTCGGGTGCAGATAAGATGCAAGCAGAAACTCTAAAAGCCGCTGGACAAGCAGTAACAGAACGTCTCTTCCGACTTGTAAGCTATATGTATGAGACAGTCGAGATACCCAAAGATTTCAAACGTAACATCATAGTAACTATACCAAAAAAAAGAGGCGCGGATAGATGTGAAAATTTTCGAACAATAAGTTTGACAGCACACGTTTCAAAAATATTAACTAGAATTGTACAAAACGATTGGAAAAACAAGCTGAAGAAATACTGGGATAAAATCAATTTAGGTTTAGGCGCAACAGGGGAATACAGGAGACTATTTTAGCTCTGAGGGTGATAATGGAGAAAACAATAGAGAAGGGGGAAGGCGCATATATAGGGTATGTAGATCTGGAAAAAGCATTCGACAATGTAAAATGGAAAAAAATGTTCGAAATGCTCAAAAAGATTGGAATGAGTTTTAAGGACAGACGGATAGTACATAGCTTATACAAACAGCAAACGGCTGTAATAGAATTAGAGCAAGAAAGTAAAGAAGTAAATATTAGGAAAGGGGTGAGATAGGGATGCGCCTTATCCCCGTTTATTTTTAACTTGTACTTAGAAGAGGCAATGAATACTGTCAAATGCAGGAAGACATTTGGAATTAATATGCAGGGACAAAAGATTGATATGCTTAAATTTGCAGATGATATAGCGGTATTAGCATCAAGCAAGAAAGAGTTACAAACTGCTCTTAATGAAATGGAAACAGTTCTAACGGAGAGATATGGTATGAAAATTAACAAAAATAAAACTAAAGTTCTAGTATGAAAAAGAGGGGAAAATAAATCGAAAACAAGAATACAAATAGGTAACAAGAACTTACAAGAGGTTAAGAATTTCTGCTACCTAGGAAGTCAAATAAAGCAAGTTGGGAAGAGCACAAAAGATATAAAACAAAGATGAGCACAAAGTCGTGCTACATTTAACAAGAAAAAGCAACTACTGTGCTCAAAGACCACAAACATAGAAACAAGGAAAAGATTGCTCAAAACATATGTGTGGAGCACAGCACTGTATGGCTGTGAAGCCTGGACAGTGGGAGAAGCAGATAAGAAAAATATAGAAGCCTTTGTGGTGCTACAGACATATGATGAATATATCATGGACAGACAAAGTTAAGAACAAAGAGGTACTAGAAATGGTAGGGGAAGAAAGAAGTATGTGGAAAACAGTAAAAAATAGGAGAGATAGGATGGTAGGCCATATACTAAGACATGAGGGAATAGTGCTGAACATACTAGAAGCAGAGATAGGAAAAAAGAGAAGTAGAGGTAGGCCTAGGTTAGACTACTGCACACAGATAGTGAAAGATGTAGGGTAAGAGAATTTCAGAGAAATGTGTAGGCTAGCTCAGAATAGAAATCAATGGAGTTATGCTTCCAATCAGTTGCAAGATGGAAAAATTAATGACAAAAATAATAACTGTACTTCAACATGGAGATTACTATAAACAACTACAGACATTGGTTCGGCAATACTTTCAACTAATGTTAATTGTGCGAAAGTATTTACTGGAAAACTATTAATACGGCAAATGTCTAAGTGTTGTGGGATTCTTGGCAGCCACGGGCTGCTTAACCTTCACATACCGTGCATTTATATTTCCAATGCTCCACCAGAAGGTACTACATTGGCCAGGAGGCGAGGTTTTTGTTGCCTGGAAATTTAGAATTTTGCCGTACCCTTGCCGTTTCAGGCAAGGTAGGGATCTTTAACGTGCGTTGTTACGTGCCGAAATCGACCGTAAACTTTCTTATAACTATTATACCCCGTAAACGAGGTTCGCGAGCCACTAATGATAGTTGGTAGCGATATTACATAATGTGAAAATTGACGCGCAAATTGTCGATGACGACACACAATATGCAAATTAGGGCGACACAATTTACCTATTACATAAATTATATAGAAAACCCCCACGGGGGACTCACGTGAACATGTAGAGTTTCCTTCAGAATTACTCCATCATGGCGGCGGCTTTATTCTGGATTACTCCATGATGGTAGCCCGTGGCTTCGCTAGTCTTTCGGCGTCGGTTACTTTGCTAATCTTCGGGCGTGGGATTTCTTGAGCCAGGTTGCATCTAAATTCACTTGTCTTCTTCCTATATGCAGACAAAAATAAGGTAGGGGAGACAGGTAAAAGGTACGATAATTTGGAAACACAGGAAATTTACATATCAGAAAAAAGACACGGTAAGATACAAAAGACCACATTCTTCACCTCTCGGAGGCTAGTTCTAACGCGTCTTTCGGAAATCCCCCACTTCCTTCTTCCCCACACGCGTCGGCGCGAATCTCGCGCTACGCACTATCTGAAGTGACGGAAATACGCACACGTCCTTTTAAATTTATGGCGCGAAATTCTCAGATATTAACACTTAATTAAGAATGTCTAGTGCCAAAATTTTTGGCACGTAACAGCGTGACAACACTCACACACGGAACCTCCATTTAACCTCTCATCCGAACGAGGGCGTAATTTTTGTGAAAAATGCTCACCTGTCATTTTTCAAACAGTCGGCCGTATCGGGATTTGAACCCAGGACCCTGGAATTCGTAGTCTTACGCTTACTACATTGATCCACGGCGACGCAACCTTCACATACCACTGAATCTCGGTGAAATAGGGCATATAATTAGAAAACAATACAAGGAAATCGATCTGTATATAGGCTGTTTTGAGAACTGCAGGGGACTGGGCAGGCTAGCTCAGAACATAAATAAAATGCGGTACAAGTCCAACCAGTTTCAAGACGTAAAACCCAATGACGAAAAAACAATGCTCTTAAATCTACAGGTGTTGTTTGTGAAATATTTTCAACTAATGCTGATTGTGCGTAAGGATAAATTAGAAAAACTATTAATTCGACAAAGGTTCAAGTGCTGGGGGAACTTGGCAGCCAAAAGCTGCTTACCTCCATTCACATACCACTGAATATCAGGGAAATAGGGTATAAACTGTAAAACAATAGACGGTGACTGAACTGCATCAAACAAGAAAGAACAGCATGATGCTCCAAGACAATGAAGATAGATACAAGAAGAAACTGTTCAAAGCATAGTGTGGAGCACAGCACAGTACATCTATGAAATAGGGCAGTAGGAAAAGCAGACAGAAAGAGATAGAAGCCTTCAGCTGTATGAGGATGGTAGCATGGACAGACAAAGTTAATAACAAATTGGTTGTAGAAATAGTAGAGGAATAAAAATGTCTGTGGAAAACGAAAATATAAGAAAAATAGAAGGACAGGATAGGTTCTAAGGCAATTCCGGGGAATAGTACGGGATACATTACAAGCAGAGATAGGAAAAGATAGGTAGGAGTAGACCAAGATCAGACTTTCGCACGCAGCCAGGGACAGATGCAGACTGAGCAAATTTCAGCGTAATGTGTAGATTAGTTCAGACTAGGAAACAATGAGGGTACGCGTCCAACCAGTTCTAGGACTGAAGACCTAATGATGATAATGATATTTATTAAATGCATATTCAGGGTGCTTCAAAGCAATTTTTATGGATCTACAAGTCATGTAGTATGATTGAAAATAAATTAAAAAGATTTAATGTACGAAATAGAGTAATAATTTTTGTTTTTGAACTTAATAGAATAAAAATAACTAAAGTAGATATTCTCTGTATCCACATATCATCTACATTTTCTTTCAAAGAAAATCTAATCTTCTAAAAAAATGGTGTCAGAATTAACACAACGCTCCCAATTTTATGTTCTGTTAGACAATACAGTGGTACCTCGACATACGAGTTTAATTCGTTCTGCAACCTTGCTCGTATCTCAAAGCAATTTTTCCCATTGAAATTAATTGAAATTCCATTAATCCGTTCCAGCTCCTAAAAAAACACCTCGGTTGTTTTTGTTAAGTGTTCTTGAATAAGAAAAATGTATTTACAAGAAGAAACATTTATCTATTTATTTATTTATTACGGAAGCACTTAATTTTCCTCACTGGGCTTCGCTTTTTTCGTCACGCTTTGCTTATTTTCACCTACAGATCGTTTAAAAAAACTGTCCAAAGAGGTTTGTTTCTTCGACCCTTTTAGGATATTGCGGAGATGAGTTAGACAAGTTTCGTTGAACAACTCCGTTGCACGACCAGTTGCAACTTTTTCGAGGTGATTTTTATCCACAAACTCTACAACTTTCTCCCACATTCTCAAGATCTCCTTCATATCTCTTGTGAAGATAACCTTCTCCAACTCCGGCTGCTCTTCAAAACTAATTTCTAGTTGAACCACCGTATGCTGCTGCGAATATAAATCGTATAACTCCTTCAATCGCTTTTGCTCAATGCGAGCCCTTCTTTTTCTTTTCTATCTTATTCCTCTACTTTTTAAGTCCCTGCATAGTTTAGAGGGTTGTTATCTTACGACATTAGGCCGTGGATATGGGGATCTTAATCTGACTTTGTATCGCCGCTGTCTTCCGCTGGGCTTTACGCTAAAACAGTCGACAGTGCAACTTGTTTTTGACTTAGCCTGCGGGCATAACTTCTGTCGCTTGATTTGTTTTGTTTGGTGTTTTGCCTGGTTTTGGTCGTATTATCTATAGAACGGAAGATTGAAATTAGAATAAGTCAGTTGGGGAACGATAATGAACTTTTAGGACGAATTTAGGCTGGCGTTAGAAAAAATTACTTAGATTTGAGCGAACGATTTTGTAAATTTATAGAGTAGGAACATATGGCTGGATTCGTTATTAATGAATTTGACGTATGCTTAAAAATTCGAATCCGTTAGAAAATTTTAATTTAGTTAAATGTGGATACTTTACGTCGACCCTTCAGGTTGCACCAGCAAGAAAAGCCCGCGGCCGCTATCCAGTATTACCAATCCCCCCTCCTTACTTTTTGCTAGTGTCTTGTTGATCAGACACAGCTTAAAGTCAACGCTATGGATACCATTATTTAACCCTAACTTAAGTTTTAGTTTGTAATTATATTAATTTTATTATTAATTTTAAGTCACACTTATATGAAGCGCGTAATTATTCACGTTCAAACACAATGGAACACCTTCGCATGAAGCATTGGGGGCATGACCGCAAGTGTAGCGGTTCTTACTCAAATTACACGAACATAATCTCTATTAGGGGGCTTCGTGGATCGTATAGGTTTGTGAATGACTGCCAATCCCAAGGTCTCAGGTTCAGTTAGCGACATGGATTGCTTAAAAAAGTTAGGCGAGAATTTTTCACAAAAATATGCTCTGATTCAGATGAGAAGTAAAATGTTGGTTGCGTGTGTGTTGCCACGCACGATAAAGATTCCTACCTTGCTTGAAATACCAAGGGTTCGTTCTCAAAATTCAAAATTTTAAGTTAAAACAATTCGCTTCCTGGACAATGTTGTACCTCCGGGTGGAGTATTAAGAAACCAAATGTAGAGAAGATTCAACAGGGCGGCTTCGTGGATCAGGTTCGTGTATGACTGTTGATCTTAATGTCCTTGGTTCGACTTTCAATTAGACCGCTTGAAAAACGTTGAGCATTTTTCGCAAAAACATACCCTGGTTCGGATGAGGTAAAATGTAAGTCTCTTGCGCGAGTGTTGTCGCTCACGTTAAAAATCCCTACCTTGCTTGGAATAGCAAGGATTCGGTAAACTTCTAAATTTCCAGGTTAAGAAAATCTAGCTTCCTGGCCAATGTAGTACCTTCGATTGAAGCATTGGTAAATCAAATGTAGGTCATATCTTGTTGGCGGCTCCGTGGTTTTGTTGGTTCGCATGTGGCTACTAAGTCCAAGATCCGAGTTTGATTCCCAACAAGGACAGCTTGAAAAATGTTAGGCAAACATTTTCCACAAAAATACGCCCTCGTTCGGATGAGAGGTAAAATAGAGATCCGGTGTGTGATTGTTGTCTATCATATTAAAACCGAAACCTTGCTTGCCATGGCACAGGTTCGGCAAAATTCAAAATTTCTAGGTAAAAAACTCGCTTCCTGGCCAATATAGTACCTTCGGGGGGAGAATTAGAAAACCTAAATGTAGGACATATCTTCTCTGGCGGCTCTGTAGCTTAATTGGTTCGCGTGTGACTACTAAACATAAAGTATCAGGTTCGATTTTCAACACGGGCTGTTTAAAAAAATTTTAGGCGAGCATTTTTCACAAAAACACGCCCTGGTTCTGTTGAGGGGTGTGTTGTCCGCACGTTTAAGGTCCCTACTTTGCTGGAATGGCAAGAATTCGACAGAATTCAAAATTTTCAGGCTAATATAGTGTCGTTCAGTAGAGCACTTAAATGTCAAACGTAGGGACATATCCTCTCGGCAACTGCGTGGATGAGGCGGATTTGCGTATGACTGCTAATCCCAAGGTCCTGGGTTCGATTTCCGAAACACGCCGTTTGAAAAATTTTAGGCGAGCATTTTCTACAAAAGTACGTCCTGGTTTGTGTGAATAGTAAAATGTAATGTGTGAGTGTTGTCACGCACGTTAAAGCAACGGTTCGGTAAAATCCAAAATTTGCATGTAGAAAAAACTAGCTTCTCGTTGAATGTAGTATCTTCAGATGGAAAACTGGAAAATCAAATGGGCGGCTACGTGGACCAGACAAGTTTGCATTTGACTACTGATTCCAAGGTCCCGTGTTCGATTCCCGATATTGACTGCTTTAAAAATGTTAGACGAGAATTTTTCACAAAAATACGCCTTCGTTTGGTCGAGAGATGAAATGTAGGCTCCGTGTGTGGATGTTGGTACTCAAATTAAAGATTCATACCTTGCTTGGAATAGCAAGAGTTCTGCAATACAAAACTTCCAGGTAAAAAGCGCACTTGCTAGCTAATGTAGCACTTAAGTTTGTTATCTTGGAATGCTAAAAATATGCTCAAAAGTTGTTACTATCTAAATAAACTAACAGCGCTATTTGAATTTTTGGCATTTTCCTTTTGTTCTGTGCTCTGGAATTAAAATAAACAATTTTATAAATACGTTCGTTGAACGAATTCACTATATTTCAAGTGTTGGTTTGTGAATGGTCCTTTTGTGATAAATATTATAAACTTAACCGGGTGGTTATAAGATTATAATGGTGAAAATTTGCTTCCTTTTATGTTAACGCCAGGATATTTTACCTCACATTCTGAGCTTGTGTCTTAATTCACATTCTAAGTTCCTTAAACCAATGCTTATTTGGCCTTAATACAGAAGCCTCGCTTTTGTCGGTACAACACATTTAGTCATTGTGTCATTATGGTCGGCAGATAACGATAGTATTACCCATCTATGGTATCTGGATAGAGACACTTTGGAGCGCCTCTGTGCTATAACACCCTCTGTTTGGAGTGGGAGCTTAAGTAGTGCTGTGACAACGGCACAGCAAATATGAAATTACTATCTTACATTCCTTTTCTTTTTTTGCTTGGCTAGCTTAACAGAAGTTATACTGTGGAATGTACAAAATGAACTAAAACAGCAATATTAAGAAAATATCTATACATTAAAAAATATTATTCGTGCATACAAAACAGTTTATAAAACAATTCCCAGTTCCAGTTCATACAGAAAATAATTCTTACAAGTTAATTAATTATTAAAATCGTATCTAATCTTTGCTAACAGATACACAATCGTTTTTAATTAATATTTTATGATACGCTTGCCAGGGTGATTGGTTAATAAACCTTGACAGATAATCTATTTGGTAAAGGTCAAAATACCTCAAACTTTGACCTCAAAATTTGCTGTAAATTATCCTTACCAAAAATAAAATGAGAACCCATTCTATTTCAAATTCAAAATACTCAAATATCCTTAGCAATTAACAAACAAAAAAATTCAAAATTTTATATTTATGGCTATTATAAAAGGGCGCTTATTATAATCTCATCTCCAATGCAATTAATGATATTAAGTAGCTCCTGATTCTATTTTACATTGACGTTAAAATCTCAGTGTATAAAACTATCCATATTATTTTAAATCTTCATTTAAAATAATGATTTTAATAATGCTTCCTCTATTTTTAATTATTTAACTTTAGAGTAGCTCTTGTATTGATGAATGTTCAATCTTCATTGTATTTTACAAAACAAATGATACTTTATTAAAAAGCATGCAACTTTGCATGTTATTTGGCTTTATAAAGAATCAAACGCGAATAAAATCGTTACTCAACGTTACATATTGCTTAGTTTAGGACCAAATCAAACGCGAATGAATCCGTTTAAATGAAATTCCGGCTTATATCATAATCTAACTACGTCATTTTTTCCATACGATTTCAGATTTATTCTCGAGAATTAGTCACAATTGATGTAATAATTTACACCTATTTCGCTTTTTAACAGTCCAACTAGTGTCAAGCTATGCCATCGAAATGATTTGTTTCTCTTGAAGTGTCTCTGTTATCCTTGTCTAAAGTACGAAGTTACTGGTCGTGTCTCACTTTATCCCATTGCTACACGGAAACCTATAAATAATTCTTGTCGATTTTGATTACATAATATTCTCGCAATTTCCTCGAACCAATGTTTATTCAATATTGGATATTTAATGGTTTTTAATAGTATTTTCCAGTAAAGGTAACGTATTTGTTTTATTAATTCAAAACGTTCTGGAATTTAGGCTCTAAATACGTTCTCTAACGCAATAAATTGATATTATATTTTTACGATAAATAAAGCGAATATTTTATGCATGCAAGGTGTATTTTTATGATAAATGAAAATAAATATTATTAAAGTGTTATTTTTAACGAGAATAAAAATATTTGTATGTGATATATTATATAATTAATTAAAGCTTCAATTGCTTTTTTAACGGTTTTGCCAGTGCAAAAAGATTTGTATCTTAATAAAATACGGAAAACGCGTTTTAAGGTATCTCAAGCATAATTATTTTTACATATACGGTTTAAATGAAATTGAATGGTTTTGAATTTATACTTTAAAAATGATTGATTTGCATAAGGTTTTATGATGTTTTGACAGTCTGCCACTAATGTAATAATGTAGCATACGGAAATTTAATCACATAATTAATAAAGACTTTGTTTTTTAATGGCAAAGTATGCTTATTTTATACAGGGTGGAACCATTAGATATTTGGAAATTTCAATTTTTTCGGTTTTCTACTATTAGGGTGGGTTTTAGTTATAGAATTTGGGTTTCTATGACCTCTCGTGACCTTATATATATATATATATATATACATATATGTATATATATTGATATGATAAGGAGTCACTAGAGGTTATGGAAACGCAAATTCTATAAATAAAACTCACCCAAACAGTAGGAAACCAGGTCACTAATTTTATAAAAACATTTTGTAGTGGTTCTTGGTTGTGTTTCTTATAACCTTTTGTGCTTTGGAATGTTTATATTTTAAGAATTTACTGAACTGAAAATTTTATGGGACTTTGATGTAGATGAAAATTTGTGCAAATAGAAAAGGATAATCAAGGTAAAGATAACCAAGCCATGTTGTACAAAGTAAAGGGGACTTGTTTGATTTTTGCAGTGCTGTAAATTTGCACTCAAATTTAAAGAGTTTTACTGTGAGCTCATAATAAGACAAGGGTTAACATCAGGTATGGAGATAGCCCTCTTACTTTAATAGGGTATTTGTTTAATGAAGTTATCGAATTCAATTACATTTTGAAAAGAAAATTGTTGATAATCCAAAGGATACGATTGTACATAATGAAACGAGTTTTGTTGTAATATTTATTTCATGTAACTTGAGCGTGATGTATTTTGTGAGTTGCTTTATTTTGAGTATGAGTGTAGGGAGTGATTTTCTTTTAGGTTACAGCATCGAGGCAGTGAGCAGGAGTTATTAGATTGAACAGTACAGGTAAGCTTCAGTTGTTAGTTGCATAAGCGTATTTTATAGTAGAGATAGAGAGCAGCCGAGGTAAATTTCAAGGATATCCAGGGGAAACTTCACAGTAATATATATATATATATATATATATATATATAATGCTGTGATAAGGGGTTGTTTAAGGGTGTATTTTATAGCAATGGTGATGTAGTAATCAGAAATTATAATAGGAAGCAGAAAACTGCATTTATTTAGGAGAAAATTGAGTAATTGGAATAGTTTGTAAATAGTAAGTAGTCAGCACCCTGTATATAGAGTATAAGTAGTTTTAAGCGACGCAAATAAGCACATCTTATAATAATAAGACGCATAGTTAGCATAGAAATAAGTAATTCATGCATTAGGTAAATAACGAATATTTAACACCCAGTATATAGAGTTTTAGTAATTTTAGGTGATGCAAACAACTATATTTTTCAGTGGAAGCACACGTATTTAGAAATAAGCATAATAAAGGTAATTAAACACGCATTCAAAAGAATTCCAATCAATTATGATAATACTGAGATAAGAAATAAAACTTAAAGAAGCGTAGTGTAAGTGCGTACAAGCAATTAACAATTTTTATAAGTATAGGTGATTAAAAATTGCGTAAATAAATAAGCATATATGAAAATTGAAAGTCGAATTGCATCAGATATTTGTGTATAATATGGAAAAGCGAATTTACTCAAAACACCGCATGTCTGATAACAAAGCAGCTGTAAGCAAACAACAATTACTCGAAAGGCCAAAAATGTTACATCAGAATACAACTTTAGGTGTAGAAAATGCAGAGATTTCATTGGTTAAGATTAGTAGGCCAAACCCACAGACAAAGGAGATACTCATATATTAACAGCGAGAAATGATAACGGAGCTTAGTTTGCAACTCAACAAAGGCCAAGGTGCGTCACTCTGAATGTAAGAGTAACTCGTAAGAATAAATTTAAAAGTGAAAATTTATTTAGTGACAGATAGTGCGACGAAGATGAAAATTTCTGTTGGCGATTGACGGCTCTGAGGATGGTGAGAATAAATTCTGAGTCCGGTGAGAATAAATTCTGAGTCCGGTGAGAATAAATTCTGAGTCTGGTTCGGTGACGATAATATTCTAAGTCCGGTGAGAATAAATTCTGAGGCTGGTGAGAATAAATTCTAAGTCCGGTGAAAATAAATTCTGAGTCTGGTGAGAATAAATCTAAGTTTGGGGTGCATGATTCTAAGTTGGAGGCGGATGAAAATGTTCTAAGTTTGGTGATTGGACGATAATAAATCTAAGTTGGATGACGATAATAAATCTAAGTTTAATAATAATAATCCAGAGGGTGATGACAATAATTCAAATGTAATAATTCAAGCGTGTGGATAGATAATATTTTAAATGGTTATATAATATTTCCGAATTGGTGGAAAATAATTTCGAATACCGTACGATGTTAATGATAATGCATGGAAAATTCTAATCGATGTTGAGATAATGGATGCGTTGATAGTCTTGGTACAATTTTGAGTTGCGAGGAAGAAATATAGAAGCACGAAGTAAACAGACCAAGTTAGATCTTTTTAGTTTTAACATATTTTTTTTCTATTTGAATTTGAATATTGAATTTGCTTTATTAATATAAACTAGTGTAACGGATTCAACAACGAACTTTGGATACGTAGAAAGTACGTAATATAATAAAGGGGTTTTGAACGTTCCAGGCTTCTTTTATAAAAAAAGAATAGTTTTTGGTGACTTTAGATTGATTAAAAAGCATATGATTTTTGAGATAAATAAGATTTACAATATTTATTGATTGAAAAGTGTATTTTAATAATTTTCAAAACCTGTATATAATATTTCTTTTTATTATATGGAATTAACTAACTTCATTTTATAATTCAGAATAAAAGCTAGTTGAGACCGAATAATAAAATTTGTGGGAGTGTAATTTAATAATTTAAACAAAGAGGTGGAGTTATAAGTTGAATACGCCATTAATATCGAGTACGGAATTATCACATCAAATATTTCTTGGACAGCCCAAAGTCCGAGATAGAGAGTTCCAGTTAATACATAGCATATTTATTATGCGGCCCAACGTCGGCGCGTGATAGTTACAGGAGTTCATAGCAATATATATATATATATATATATATATATATATATATATATATATATATATGTATTATAGTGGATTTAAAGGGTTAAATTTGGGGTCAACAATGCAATTTCAAACACCCTGTATAGAGAAAGGAACCATTTATATACGTGAAAAATTTATTTCAATTATTTAATTTAAATTAACAAGTATTGACATAAGTGTATAATTAGGGATTAAAAGGTAATAGTTTCATAAAGAAAATCAATTGTATAAGCCAATAGAAATTATTAAGTAATTTAATTTATTTTAATTTAAGGGGTTATAACGTCAGAAAACGCAGCAGAGCATGAAAAGTCAATAATCTCAAGGCGAAAAGCTTTCTTAACAGACAAACAGACATCGGTTGTATATAGAATACCATGAAAACAAACTCCGAGAAGTGTTATTTTAAACGATCATTAATTTAGCACACCTGCGTGTTGGAAAGGTCACCTTCCGGTTATTTGTGTAGATAACG
This sequence comes from Platerodrilus igneus, assembly GCA_036346225.1. Lineage (NCBI taxonomy): Eukaryota > Metazoa > Arthropoda > Insecta > Coleoptera > Lycidae > Platerodrilus > Platerodrilus igneus. The sequence continues at coordinate 2,504,672 of JARFIW010001436.1, read as the reverse complement.
AGGCGAGCTTCAAGGAAATATTGTTCAACTGTCGGTGTCTTCGCATAAACGCTAAAAAAAGTTTCTTAACGAGCAGAAAGGATGCACAATTAATAACATGTTACAGAATGAGACGGGCATAAAAGCATTTGATTGAGAACGCGCTTATTCGATCCACGTGGAGTTCTTAAAACGCGAGCAGCGATATCGATTTTCTACCATACAAGCAAGGTTAGAATGCGACGTCAAATATGCATAAGACGGGAATAGAGATATTACAGGCGGAGTTTTAAGACGTCACTAAACTGTCGAAATAGTTAGTTTTAGAACAGAGAAACACGCGACAGGTGGATGCGATAGTTTTGTTTGAGATAGCGTGTTGACGAGAAATATTTCTAGAAGTTTAAAACGGTTACACAAAATTTGCGGAAATGTTATTTTACAATTAGGTATTTCGCGTAAAGTGTGGCCAAGAGGGGCCTAGCTTTAGGATATAAATACTCTGGAAGAATTAGGAGGGATCTCTTTAATTTTGCATTGCTTAACGACGTACAAAAATCAACTGACGAGGCTTGTAAGTATTAAAAATTTGTAAAGTTCAGTAGTACAGTATTAGATTGTTTTGGCCTTATAGTTAGAGACGCGAACAGTGTCGAGTTTATTTAAAATTAACTGAGGTCCAACGAATACTTTAACAAGCTCGAAAATTAATAATGCGATAATAAACAAGTGTAATATACATGGATTTGGATATTGAAATTGATATTAGATTGGCAGCACAAGCTCAACTTAGATTGTGTTTTCATCTTTAAACAGCTAGTGGAGCCGCGCTCTTAACCACTAGGCCGAGGGGTTCAGGAGCATAATACATCGTCAACGGAGATGCAATCTTCAAGTTTTTCCAGGTAACGCATTTGAATTTGCTATTTTTTTTTATAAACTGTTGAAATTATTTGTGATGTGTGAGAGTGAACTTTGATGTTATTTTTCGTTATTTTACGTATTGAAAAGGATACGTATAGCTGACTATTAATATGGTATTTTGAATATAAAACAAAAAGTGTACGTAAAGCTTATTGAATTGCTTGATGAATTTAAATTTAACTGTTAAGAGTACATGGGTTTTTTTAAAGTTTGTTGTAATAGTATGCAAAGTGGAAAGCATACATTAATAAACTGGGTTATCATGAGCTTACCATACTCCAGAGTGTAGTAATAAACAAAGATAAGGTATTATTTGGGGCCCATTTACTCCTGTTGCATTAAATGTGTTAGAAATTTCCATTTTAAAAACAAGGACTTTACAAAGATAGCATTTATTGAGGTCTAACTTGAGCACCGAACTGTAAATAACTTTATAATTATTTGTAAAGAGTGGTTAATAAATATTGTATGATTGTTGTATTATTTTGTGATTTTATTGAATGGTGTGTGAACGGTAAAGAGAATGAGAGTAAATTTAGGTATACGAGAAGAAGCACAGCTGAGCTAGCCAGGGAAGCTGCTGAAGAAATTACTTTGATAGAGCAGAAAGCGGGTAAGAAAAATTTTGTGAATTTTTATGTTTGTGAATATTTTTTTTGAACTGGCGAGGTACCAGAGCATGAGCTCGAATGTTGTTTTTTAGAGAGTACCAGTTCCTGAGCTTAAAATAGGCAGTTCCACGGCAATTTATGACGGTCCAATTCGTGGGGCTCAAAAGGTTTTTTTTAGAAAGTAGCAGTTCCTGTGACCTAAAGGCACATTCCACGGCAATATATATATATATATATATATATATATATATATATACACGCACACACACACACACACGTACACGCACATGCACACGCACACGCTCACGCACACGTACACACCCACGTACACGCACACGTACACGCGCGCACACACGCGCGTATAATTGACCTTCGGTTTATGATAAAAAGTTGGATTTGTTCCAACAGTACTACAGCATATTTTGCTAATTAACTTGATTATTACCTTAATTAATCTACTGTATACAAATTTTTTTAATATTAAAGATTCTGAATTATTTTATTATTATTCAATTTGGGTCAATGAAATACGCGAATATTTCCAATTATACATTTTAAGATCATAACAATAACTCCACCTATAGGAACGACGAAGATTCGTCGAAGCACGTATGTATCAATCAATAATTATTTCATTGCAATATGGATTATAATTAAAGTAATAAGTGTTGATACGCCTGTCAGATAATATAAATAAATTATAATTGTAGACACCTGTTACATGTAACTTTCTTAAAGGTCATGACAGCTAATTAATGATAGTGTTGTCTGTAATTAGACGTCTTTTTTACATCGTACAACATACATTGCAACTTTTGTTAAATTACATGTCATTTAACACTTAGAGCAGGTATTGATTGATGCTTTACTATTTATACATATATTGACTTAATATTAGACACAATTAAAATGCTATTTCGTTCTGTACATTCATACATTTTTTAAATCATTAGACTTTGTACTTCATAATTGGGCTAAACTTCCAAATAGACAGAATTCTTAACTTTACTTTTTTTGACAATTGCCCTTAGAGACGTCTCTAATAAAAAATAAATATCTTAAATGTACATACTGTTTTACACAATCATCAGTATCGCAGTGTTGTGTCATTTAACCGAATCTGGTAGTCTTCGGTGAATTTATCTTCACGTTATGCGATCAACTGGACAATCTCTTAGTTTTCCCATTTTACCTTCATGTCTTTCATTCTAAATATGCAAATGTGATTAAGGCAGTGTTCGATTCTGTTCTCTTTTCTTTCTTGTAATTTCAAGATCATCCTTTTGTTTCATTCTCTTTATAAAACTCATTGTTCCATGCAACTTTCCCAGATGTTACAAGTTCAGAGACATGTGGAAAAGATAGGTGTGCGGAGGGCGGAAACATTGCTTTTGAAATGCACGTAGCTGTTTTTTGTCAAGTTTTTAATGAAGCATGTAACACTCGTGCAATAATTATGCATACATTAGTATATAGAGAAACCATTATCAATTTTAACTATTCTTCTTAATCTTCTTTGGGAATGAAACCACTCATAGTTTTTAAAATCTATTTCATTTACGTTTCGATCCATGACCTAGGATCGTTGTCAAAATAATAAAAACTTCAAGTTTGACGTTTATGACACAAATTGAAGGTTTCTTTGATTTATTGATGTTTGAAATATTTGGTTTGAGTATACTAAGCAAAAATTTTTAAAGTTTAAAAGAATGATTGCCTTCAATTTGTGTTGCGACCTGGGATCGACTTTCCTATGGTAGCAGCTAACGTGAAATCAGCTGATTAATTTTTATTGGTGAATTTTATATAAATTCAATAATTTGGGAAACATTTTTAACATGTTTCTATTTATACAATTGAGAGATTTCTGATTTTATGTCTTATTTTACCGAGATTCAGAAATCTCTCAATTGTATAAATAGAAACATGTTAAAAAATGTTTCCCAAATTATTGAATTTATATAAAATTCACCAATAAAAAATTAATCAGCTGATTTCACGTTAAGCGTATTGGCTACCATAGGAAAGTCGATCCCAGGTCGCAACACAAATTGAAGGCAATCATTCTTTAAACTTTAAAATTTTGCTTAGTATACTCAAACCAAATATTTCAAACATCAATAAATCAAAGAAACCTTCAATTTGTGTCATAAACGTCAAACTTGAAGTTTTTATTATTTTGACAACGATCCTAGGTCATGGATCGAAACGTAAATGAAATAGATTTTAAAAACTATGAGTGGTTTCATTCCCAAAGAAGATTAAGAAGAATGCTAAACAAACCACAACAAACATACAGGGACAATTTTAACTAGTTTAGACATCGTAGTAAAAAACTACATGCACAATTTTATAGAGGATCGGGTAGTTCACAGTTTAAAATGGCACTTTAGCATCATAATATTAAAGTAAAATATCGAAATAAATAGTAACGCACTTAAAACATTCCTTTTCAATCAGCAATTAAAAAAATCGCGACACTACGATAAACATACCAAAGTTCAATATATATCAACACATTTCATTTTACTAGCGTGGAATCGAAAACATTGTAATGCATTGCAACGTTACCCAAACTATTATAAATTATTTAAACAAACAGGAGCTCATAAAATGTAAACGCGTAGGGACAAAACCCTGACGCAGATGTTGTATTAAATAGTGCTCGTTTGTATATTTCAGTACATATTTTTCTCATGCATCAAGAAAATGTTTGACCTTAACCGCACGGTTAATGCAAGTTTGAACAAACTCTATGTGCACTTGCACTTAGTAAAAATTCCCCAAACGCATTTCAAGGCGCGGAAATAAATAATTTACCGTAACTAATTGAAAGTAACCTTTGTCAGTAGACGCTTTCAGCAAAATTCCGTCGTATTAATGAATTACTGTTTTACACAAGGAGTGGCCTTGCTTCAAAGAAGGGTAGTCGAACCGTGCCGGTTAACTAAGCGCTGTAAGTGATAAAAGCTTCTTGTCTGCTTACATTTCGTCGATATATATACATATTATATATATATATATATATATATATATATACATATTGCTGTGATAAGGGGTTGTTTAAGGGTGTATTCAGTAGCAAAGGTCGTGCAGTAACCATAAATTGCGATAAGAAGCAGAAAACTGCATTTATTTAGTAGAAACTTTAATAATTCTTATATTATGTAAATAGTAAGCAATTTAACACCCTGTATATAGAGCATAATTAGTTTTAAGCGACGCAAATAAACACATTTTACAACAATAGGACGCATATTTAGTATAGAAATAGGAAATTCATACATTAGGTAAATAACAAGTATTTAACACTCGGTATATAGAGCTGTATCAATTTTAAACAATGCAAATAACAATATATTTCAGTAAAAGTACGCGTATTTAGAAGAAAGGATAGTACATGTAATTAAACACGCATTGAAAAGGATTCTAATTAGTTATAATATAATACGAAGATAAGAGATAAAACTTAACAAAGCCTTGTGTAAGTGCGTAGAAACAATCAACATTTTGATAAGAAAATGCAGTTCAATAACGTATAAAATAGACTAAAGTAAAATTGAAATTACATCATGTATTTTTGTTTAATTATGAAAAAGGCGATATTTACACAAAACAATGTATGGTCTAGATAACGAGACATCTGTGGCAAATAACCATTACCCGGAAATCCGAATATATTACTTCAGAAAACCACTTCAAGATGCAGGATATACAAAGATCTTATTGGTTAAAATAGCGACAGACTTGTTGAAAACCCAACCCCCATGCAAGTGGGATCGGCCTATATTTAACAGCGAACTAATGATAAGAGAGTTTTCAATTAAGCAGGGCAAAGCTGCGCTACTCTAAATCAAAAGTCGCGCATAATGTTTAATAAAATAGATAGTGACAAATAAGTGCTACAAATATGAAAATTTCTGTTGCCGTTTAACGGCTCCGAGTGGATGGATAATTCTAATTGGATGATAACTCCGAGTGTATGAATAATCTTAATTGCGTGATAATAATTCCGAATGTGGTATAATTCTGAATGGATGGATAATTCGAGTATACGATACAATAATTTAAATGCATGAAAATAATTCTAATTGATGGTATAATATTTCAAATGAGTGGAGAGATATTATAGTTGATGATAATTTGAATATGGGGATATTTTACATGGATTAATGTAATACTTCAAATCAGCGTCAACGATTTTGGTACAATTTTGAGTTGCGAGATTCAATGCAAATAAAACAAAGAAGCAAGAAGCAATTTATGGAAACCAAGGGGTTTAATTAAGAAGAGCAGTAACAGGTCAGATCTAATTAGTTTTAAGATATTTTCTATTTAAATTTGGATACTGAATTTACGTAATTTAAATAAAAGTGTAACAAAGTCAGCACAAACATTGCATACGTTAAAAAAAGGGGTTTAGAACGTTCTAAGTTTCTTTGATAAAAAGGGTAGTTTTTGGTGACTTTAGATTGATTGCAAAGCATATAAATTTTGGGATAAACAAGACTTATGATATTGATGAATTGAAGGGTGCATTTTAATAATTTTCAAAACTTGTACATAATATTCTTTTTCATTATATGCAATTAATTGGCTTCATTTTATAATTCAAACAAAGAGATAATCAAAAAGGGGTGGAAAAAATAAAAAAAATGATCATCGTAACGTTGTGCACTCTGTGTAGAATAATAAAAGCTAGCTGTGGCATAATAATAAAATTTATGAGATTTAAATTTGATTAGAAAACACAGAGAGGTGGAGTTTAGAACACGTGGAATTATAGGTTAAATTGGTCTAGATAATAAAATTTTAAACACTGTATATAGGAATTAACTTCTTTACATAAATGCGTTTAGATAGAAAAAATTTTTATTTCACGGTTGTTCTTCGAATATGTTAAATTTGTATTTGTTTTGAGCTTAAGAATGTTTTTAAATGTTCTAAGGTGATTGGATTGTCTCCGTAATTATTTATTTTAATAAATGTAATGAAGTTATTACGGAATGAGCTTCCTTTAATTAATTGTAGCCTATTATTGATTTTATATTAGGTGATTTGTATTTGCTTTTCTATAATGAATGAATTATGTACATTTTTGGGTTTTAATGTTTAGTTTTTGTAGTTTTATAATATTTACATAAGGTATTCGTCCTTTGTAACCCCATATGACCTTAAATAACCTTATAATCATAGCATTATATATATATATATACATATAAATATTGTATTATTCTCACCTAATCCATTAATATTCAGACTTTTACGTGGTACACGCTGAATACCAAACAAAATGTATTAAAACTATGTTCATAAAAATTATATAGACAGTCAAATTTGTAGGAATAATAAAATACATTTAACATGTTCTTTTTTAGGTTTGGCCGAAAATTAAAGGCAGATTCTAGTTAATCTGTGTCGGTGGTGACTGTTAAAATTTATGATTTTCATGTTTGTGAATATAGGTTAAGTGAAAATCTTGCCGTTTGTGATTAAGTGTAAGTAGAAGTTTAATTTAATTTAAAAATCAAAAATTTATTTTAATACACAGTACCCTTCGTTTACCGCGTACAACAACAGTTTTGATTACCATAATCAATACCAATCTTTGATTGTGGCTGGAGCATCATATTTTGAATTTCACACGATTACGAAAAATAAACGTCGGTCTTACAGTATTAAATAAGAGAATAAAATAATCCTTTCTATACGAAACAGTAATATAAGGAGGTGGGGTTTTCTTTTAGGCCAACAGCCAATTAAACGGGTTATCAGAAGCCACCTGTATATCAGTTTATATTTCAACTAAACATTAGATTGCGTAGATAAACAATGAAATTTGTAGAATATTGCAATTTTAAAATTTGTAATCGCTATTTGCGATTCATTTCATTTTATCTATATAGTTTATTTTTAAAATTCATGTAAGATGTTTTAAACTTGGTTTAATTAATATTAGTACTGCATAAATTCTATACATTAGCTTACCTGAGCAAGTGTAGCCACAAGTAATCCAAACGTCAATGCAATTTGAACTGTAGTAGGACTTTCTGATATTGTAAGGCATCCGCAACCAATGTAAACTAACAGAAACGTACCCAAAAATTCTGCAACTAGCATTCTCCATATGTTTGGATTGTCAGTAATATCTGATAAGCCAATAAAGCTGTAGGACCCTGCAAAAGAAAATTGTAACTACTTTTGTAAAGTTTAGTACTAATTACTATTGAAAATATTATTTTTAATTGTGTGTGCTGTGTCCAACAATTATAAAACAATATACACATAATATATGCACACATAATATATATATATATATATATATATATATACAAAATATATATAAGAGGCGAAGACACCATCTTAAAAGCGTTTGGTATTTGAAAATGCGCTTTATATTAGTGAAATTAATGAAAATTTTATGCATATTTTACATTCATTTAGCATCGAAAGTTATTAATGGGATAGAGGCATTTACTCAAGCTGAAAATTGCGTTAATGCACAAAAAATCACACAAATGTTAAGATTATGCAAAGGTTAAAATTTTTATTATAAATGAACTGCAATCAAATATTTACGTAGGTTAGTTAATTTTGTCGTATAAAACCTACACTTGCTGTGATGACGGAGATATCAAAATAAATTTGCTATTTACGCTTGGTGAAGATTACAATTAATAGAAAATTAAGATTACTGGAATCCGCATATGATAATGATATCGAATTTACAATAATCGAAGCATTTAACGAATAAGAGTCCTCTATTCTAAAAAAGGTGGTTGCTCATTCGTCAGGGTGTACGTGCCTTTTACCAAGATTAGCACGAGGCGTGAAATGAGAACCGGAACAAATGACTCTGCAATTGAATCAAACACTATAAATAATAGTAGATATACTTTCCAAGGGATAACTGTTGCATTTCCATAAACTCATGAAAATTTAAAATTAATTGCTACGATACAAGTACGAATAAAAATATAGTATTTTAAAGGCACTGTTTTAAGTCAGTTTGACTTTTTTGATTAAAAATCGTAAATAAAATCTGCATGTTTGAATTATTTTGGTAATGACGTTGTTTTGGGCTTTAAATATGAACTAAGTACGATTTTGAGTACCACCCTAGGTATCAGTCTAAGCACCACTAAGTTTCAATTGAAAATTTTAAATATTACCAGTACTTCTTGAATTATTAACGCTTTCATAGCTTCGGTGGATCACTTCTAAACTTTGATGCAAGTATTCGTTCTAACCTATTTGGTTTGATGCTGCTGCAATACAATTTGTTACAAAGTCGGTTTTGGATTTAAATTTGGTGTTAGTTGTTAGTAATTTTGTTTCGATATTAATCTTTGAGAAAGGCGTCTGTGCTAGAAAACTGTATAACTGGACATAATTCAAGACTGCTATAATCAAGGTCAGATTAGCTTTTATGTTTTATGCTTTCTTATAAAGGACATTGGATATGTGCATTGCATATTCCATGATTTTAGTGTGAAATTTTGTAGTTGGAAAATTTAATTAAATCAAATATTTATTTAGGAAATTATTAATAACAAAGAGCCATTTACACACATTTCTAGTTCAAAGGTATATGTTTAGAAAGATAATCTCGGAGGTGAGAGTCTGATCCTAAAATGTCAATGTTACCGTATCCTAAGTGTAAGTTGATACTTTGGTGAACTTTTCAAAATGTATTTATGATTTGCTTTGCACTAATTCCTAATTCTCATTCTTGTTTATTATTAATATTATAGGTGTAAAAACTTTTTTACTGTTTTTCAAAATATTCTCCACGATAATTGATACACTTTTGCATACGTTGCGACCAATTTTCGTAGAATTTTTTCCATTCCAATTGAAATATCTCCAAAACATGGGTTTTGAACGCATTAACCGTCTCTTTTAGTGTCGAAAATCGTTGTCCACGCAGTTTATTCTTCACGCGTGGAAACAAAAAGAAATCATTGGGTGCCAAATTAGGACTATGCGGCAGATGACCCATCAATTCGATGTTTTGAGTCTTCAAATAGTCACTTGGTTGAGCTGATGTGTGAGAGTTTGCATTATCATGATGGAGAATGGTTCGGCGTCGTCGGTTTATTTTTCTTATTTCTTCGAAAAATTGTGGTAACAAATGGTTGTATACAAAGCAGAATTAACTGTTCTACGATCCTCTGAAGCAACGGACGTGGCATGTTCATTTATTCCGAAAAATACAGGCAACCATTTTCTTCGAAACGCTTTGAGCGAAGAAAACTATTTTTAGATTTCGTTTATCTTGGAAGACTTATACAGTCGACTGCTGTTTACTTTCGGATTCATACGAATAAATTCAAGATTTGTCACCTGTGTAGATGTTATACACTGGGTTTGATGCATCGCAATCGTATTTTTTTGAGATTTTATTGCACCAATCGACACCAGTCTTTTTTTGATGATTGTCAAATTATGTGAAATCCAACGCGAATATAGCTTTTTCACAGCTAAATGCTCATGTAATATCGAATGAATATTTGTAGTACTAATGCCTAGGTATGCTTGAATCTCACGACAAGGACGATCTTGCATTGTCAATTCGCGCACAGCATCGATGCTTTCTGGCACAACAGCTGATTTTGGACGACCTTCTTTATTTTCATCCGTTAGCGAACTACGGCCACGATTGAATTCACTATACCAACGATATACAGTGGTTTTTGTTGGAGCTTCTTCCCCAAAAGTCGAAATAAGTTGAATCAGACACTGTTGCGGAGAAAATCCACGTAGAAAGTCGTAAAAAATCATGGCACGAAAATGTTCAAGAGTTAATTCCATTTATTGGCCGAGACGGAAATCGTAAAAATCTTCGCACGAAAATGCTCACGAGTTAATTCTATTTTTTCGCCGAGACGAAATTTTCAACTCAATCAAAACAAAACAGATAGTGTTCATATGGCAAAATGTTATAAGTATGTATACTGTCAAAAATGTCAAACTTTAGGTTAGAAACGTCAGATCGCACCTAGCAACACTAGTGTTGTCAGTTCCTGATATATATCGAGCACCCCTCGTAGTACTAGTTAATTTCTTTGTGTAATGTTAGTACTTTTCTAATGCTTCTTGGAATGGCAAAAGCAGAAATTGATATTGCGCTATGTATTTCTAAGTACTCCTCTCAACGGCATTTCCAAATAAATAGGACTTCAAAATATCGTATGGAGTAATCTAAAAAGTAGGGCAATGGAATGGCAGTATTACTTACGGATTAAGATTTTCTTTAAAAGGAGTTCTGCTAATAATATCTGACAAGTGGAGATAAATTAGGTTTGTTTTGTTAAGGTCAATGTATGTGCAATTATATTCTCTAAACTTATTGTTAATAGAGTTTAAACTAAGAGTTATTAAGATAGACGATGGTGATCATTGTGAAAGGATATCATGTTACCCCAGGCCTTTATTTTGTGAAAATGTTTTAATTTGATAGAAAGCTAAGCAGTGTTTTAAAAATATGGTTACAAAAGATGAGGTGAGGATTTTTAGAACATCGAAAACAAGGAGACCTATTCATACTAACCGCCTTCCGGGTAGCACTTATGTCAAAAAAACGCTGGGTCAAGACGGTTTGGCGCCCTTAATTTAAAATTGTCACACGGTTCTCGCTCCTTCTGAGCAAATTAAAAATCGGAACGTAATGTCACTTTTACACGTAATAAATAAAAACCTAATAAAGGTTTTTTTTTCCATTTCGAATGAACCTGCACCTTGCCGCAGTTCTACATTACTAGAACAGGTGAAATGGCTTGCGTGTTCTAATAAGCTAAAGAGCCAAACTACAGGTCCAAACAAAGTAGTATGGTCGTTAGTGACGAACCAGACAAAGACAGGTCCCCGAAAGAGGGCAGCGGCTCTTTCGGTACTTAGATTGGCAGAGACTATAGGGGTCAGTAAGGCAGTCTAAGACACACTACCGCGATGTAGAAGGTAACGGGAAACCACAACATTACTTCCCAAGCACACAGCGTACTTGAATTGTAATAAACATGATGGAATTCTCTGGGATAAAAGACTCCGGAGTTAAAATAGTCCCAAATTAGGATCTCCGGGAGAGGACTATTTCGGAGGATGCGATCAGAAAGTTCAGAATAAGAATCGGGAACATTTTGCGAATCGGAGCGTGGAATGTTGGAAGTATGAAGCAAGTAGGTAAGCTAGAGAACTTGAAAATTGAAATGAATAGGTTAGCACGAGACATAGTAGCGATCGGCGAAGTTCGGTGGCCAGAGGCAGGGGATTTTTGAAGTGGAAACTTCAAGGTAATTCATATAGAACCAGAGGAAGGAAATTTGGGTGTGGGGATAGTTATGCGGAAAAAGATAGGATACTGTGTAGAAAATTACTTACAAAAGAACGAAAGAGTAAATACTCCCTGTATGTTTGTTGTGGTTTGTTTAGCATTCTTCTTAATCTTCTTTGGGAATTAAACCACTCATAGTTTTTAAAATCATCTTTATTTACGTTTCGATCCATGACCTAGGATCGTTGTCAGAATAATAAAAGCTTCAAGTTTGACATCGAAACGTAAATAAAGATGATTTTAAAAACTATGAGTGGTTTAATTTCCAAAGAAGATTAAGAAGAACGAAAGAGTGCTCTTGGTTAGATTAGAATCTAAACCGGTAAACACGATAATAATACAAGTATAAATGCCCACCTCCAGCTACAGTGAGGAAGAAGTAGAAGTGATCTATAAAAATATCGAAGACATATTAAGATACGTAAAAGGGGATTTTAATGCAGTGTTAGGTGAGGGTAGGTTTATTTAGTATAGGCACGAAAAACGACAGGGGAAATAGGCTAGTAGAATTTTGCGACAAAAACAATTTAATCATCACAAGCACATTATTTCAACATCATTCTAGAAGACGATATACGTGGATGATGCCAGGAGATATAGGAAGATATCAAATAGATTACATTCTTGTTAAACAACGGTTTAGGAATCAAGTAAAAGATTGTAGAAGCTATCCAGAAACAGATATAGATACTGATTACAACATCGTAATTATGAAGGCCGCACATAAATTTAAAAATTTGACAAAAAGAAACAGAAAAATGCACTTTGACTTTGAGAAACTAAAAGATAAAGATATTTAAGAAAGATTCGAAAAAAAGTCAAACGAATTGCTGATACTAAGGAAGTTGAAACAGAATAAAATAACATTAAATCCAGCCTAGACATGGCGGCCAGAGATATTCTAGGGTACACACAAATAGAAAATAAGGAACCATGGATACCAAAGAATATCCTGAATTAATAGAAGAAAGACGAAAATACAAAAATAAATCAGACAAAACAAGAAAACAGAGATACAAAGCCATAAAATGGTAAATTATTCACAAATACAGGAAAGCTAAATAACAATGGATTGATGAAAAGTGCAAAGAGGTACAAACTAAGATGGAAATAGGAAAGACAGATGAAGCATACAAACTAATTAGAATGAATTTTAGGGTTATAAAACCATATATCAAAAATATAAGAGACGCAGAAGGAAACGTCATTATAGAAAATGTAGAGAAATTGGGTAGATGGCAATAATATATAGGAAATATATATGCAGGAGAGGAACTAACAGCACTAGAACAGGAATCAGACATTGAAAATGATGATTTGAGATATCCTATACTTAGAGATGAGTTTGAATTAGCATTAAAGGGTCTAATAAGGTACAAGCACAAACTTTTAAAGCCGCTGAACAAGCAGTAACAGAATGTCTCTTCCAACTTGTAAACTATATGTATGAGATATATACCAAAAAATAAAAGCGCGGATAGATATGAAAATTTTGGAACAATAAGTTTGACATTACACGTTTCAAAAATATTAACTAGAATTGTACAAAGACGAATGGAAAAACGGGTTGAAGAAATACTACGAGAAGATCAATTTCGGTTTAGGCGAAACAGGGGAACACGGAAGTTTATTTTATCTCTGAGAGTGATAATGGCGAAAACAATAGAAAAAGGGGAAAGCGTGTATTTGTGGATCTGGAAAAAGCATTCGACAATGTAAAATGGAAAAATATGTTCAAAATACTCAAAAAGATTGTAATGGGTTATAGGGATAGACGAATAGTACATAGCTTATACAAAGAGCAAACAACAATAATAGAATTAGAACAAGAACGTAGAGAAGTAAAGATTAGGAAATGGGTGAGACAGGGATGTTCAATATTCCCATTAATTTTTAACTTGTACATTGAAGAGGCAATGAATACTGTCAAATGCAGGAAGACATTTGGAATTACTCTGCAGGGACAAAAAATTGATATGCTTAGATTTGCAGATGATATAGCGGTATTAGCATCTAGCAAGGAAGAATTAGATGCTGCTCTTAATGAAATTGAAACCCTGTAACAGAGAGATACGGTATGAAAATGAACAAAAATAAAATTAAAGTACCAGTATGCAAAAGAGGAGAAAACAAATCAAAAATAAGAATACAAATATGTAACAACAACTTACTTGTAAGTACAGAGGTTAAGGATTTCTGCTTCTTAGGAAGCCAAATAAAGTAAGATGGGAAAAGCGCAAAAGATATAAAACAAAGAGTACAAGAAAAAGCAACTGCTGTGTTCAAGGACAACGAACATTGAAACAGGGAAAAGATTGCTTAAAACATATGAGTTTGAGCACAGCACTGTATGGTTGTATAGCCTGGGCAGTAGGAGAAGTGGACAAGAAAAAGGTAGCCTTTGAAATGTGGTGCTACAGACGTATGATGAAGATATCATGGACAGACAAAGTTAAGAACGAAGAAGTACTAAAAATGGTAAGGGAAGAAAGAAGTATGTGGAAAGCGGTAAAAAATAGGAGAGATAGGATGGGGGTGAGGGAATAGTGCGGATATTAGAAGCAGAAATAGGCAAAAGAGAAGTAGAGGTACACCTAAGTTAGACTACTGCACACAGATAATAAAAGATGCAGGCTGTAGGAATTTCAAGGAAATGTGTAGGCTAGCTCAGAATAGAAATCAATGGAGATACGCATCCAACTAGTTCCAAGATGAATAAACCAATGAAAAAAATAACTGTACTTAAACAGGATGATTATTATAAGCAACTACAAGTATTGGTTGGGCAATATTGTCGAATAGTGTTAATTGTGTGAAGGGATTTACTGGAAAACTATTAATTTGGCAAATGTCTAAGTGTTGGAGGATCTTGGCCGAAACAGGCTGCTTAACCTCCTTCACATGCCCTACATGTGATTTTCCAATGCCCCACCCAAAGGTACTGCATTGGCCAGGAAACGAGTTTTTTACCTAAAAAATTTGGAATTTTGCCGAACCCTTGATGTTCTAAGCAAGGTAGGGATCTTTAACGTGCGTGACAACACTCACACACGGGACCTCCATTTTACCCCTCATCCGAACATTTTTTCAAGCGGACCGTGTCGGAATTCGAACCCGGGACCTTAGGCGTAGTAGTTATACACATACCATTAGGCCACGAAGCCGCTCCTCTTCACATGCCACTGAATTTCGGTGAAATAGGGCATACAATTAAAAATAATAGGAGGGGAACCGAGCTGTATATAGGGTGTGTGGAAATTTCAGGAAACTGTGTAGGCTATCTCAGAAAATAAATAAGTGCAGATGTGTCCAACCAGTTTTTGAGACGGAAACCTAATGACGAAAAAATAAGCTCAGATAAATCTGATGATTATTATAAATAACTACAGGTGTTGATTGTGAAATATCTGCAACTAATGTTGACTGTGCAAAAAGATGTATTGGAAAAAATATTAAATTGTCCAAGTGCTAGGGGAACTTGGCAGCCACAGTCCCTTCACAATCATTGAATGTCGTAGTTATAGGGTATATAATTGAAAAACAATAGAAGGGGACCGAACTGCATCTAACAAGAAAGAACAGCGCCTATGATGAAAGACAACAAACATAGAAACAAGAAGAAAATTGTTGAAAGCATAGGTGTGGAGCACAGCACAGTATGCCTATGAAATAAGCGCAGTAGAAAAAGCAGACAGAGATACGGTAGCAGTCTTTTGGAATGTTGTGCTTCGGATGTATGAGGATGATAACATGGGCAGACAAATTTAATAACAAATAGGTTAAAGAAATAGTAGGGGAACAAGGATATCTGTGGAAATAAATAGGAGAAATAGAAGGGCAGAATACGTTCTAAGGCATTTTTGGGGAATAGTATGGGATATATGACAAGCAGAGATAGGAAAAAGGAGGTAGATGTAGACCTAGATCAGTTGTGATAGACGCAGACTGTGCAAATTTCAGGGAAATATGTAGCTTAGTTCAGAATGGGAAACAATGAAGGTACGCGTCTAACCAGTTCCAGGACTGAAGACCTAATGATGATGATGATGAGATTTTTTTTAGATAAAATTAGTTCCTATCACGTATCTCTTATTATGCAAGTTCTAGCATTAGTAAGAAAAATCAGTATTGTTTAGAAATAGCACGTTTTATGGTGTTTTACTTATGAAAATTAAAATTTTTGATTTTAGTAAGTGTGTTCAGCGTGAACCTGTAAAGTGCTCAAGTATGTCCACGAACTGAGAAATGTAATAGCATGGGAAAAGTGTCATTATCATATGCAAAATATTTTATTTGTAATGAAACTCATACGCATTTACTTCAACTAGTCTTCAATTTCAAGAAAATACAACAAATATATTTAGTTTAATGATAACGTCTGCGCTATTTGTAAGAAAAAACACCTACGGAATATAAAAAATATTTTTTTGATATGATTTCCACAATGTGTGAATTTATCCAAAGCTAGTCGTCGAGAATTTGTTTTAAAGCATGCAAAAATGTATCAACTTTAAAGGCAATCATTTTGAAGTCAGTTTCCTGAAAATGCTTTTTACCTACACTTTGACACCTAATAAGTCATCCTCATAGAAGATTTGAACTAAACCTTTTTAAAATACTTTTTAGCGAAAGAAAACTTTAAGATAGGTTGCTGAAATTGAGTAATAAATCCAAAAAAGTGCAACCATACTGCCAATATAAGAAGACGAACTTTGTTTAAGTACACCATAGAATCCAAACTTTTGGAGTGAACTATCTCTGTTGTTCATTTAGTCAAAACCTGCCATGTACAATTTCAGCTCCTTCTGGGGGCGTGCCCTGCAATTTAATAACAAAGCTCCAAAAAAATTAAATTTTATTTTATATCAGTCAAAAATTATGATCATGCTATATTTTGACTGGTTGTTAATTTTAGATGGGGAATTTCAACTTGCAGCTATTCTTTATATTCCTACATGAATTCCCTCTAGTATGCATCCGTTTTACATATTTTATGACAATAATCAATTTATTATTGTAACAATGGTGCTTAACATGCACACAGCATCGACTTTTAATATCATGAATAGATCGTCTACATAAAATTTGCATAAAGCTTTATAATAAGCACGTTATAATTAACATAATTATGGTTTAGACTCATTTGCATTCCATTATTAATCCGTTTAAATTATAATAATCACGTTTTTATTGTGTAGTTCTCCACACTACATAGTTTAATGTTGAGAAACAGCGTGAAATTATACGCTCTGTTTGAAGTTTTCTAAAGAAGATTTACTAGTTTCTCTTTCTGCGTCGTTTTTATTTTGTATGATTTAATACCTGGAGTATTTTAAAGATACACAAATAGGAAGTGTTTACATTTCCTTATATAACATGTCATTGGAAATTTATTTTAGAAGGTCAAGATCATGCATGTAGAATACTAAATGACGTGAAAACGGTTACATATAACACCACCAACAACCGCACTCACATAATTGGACCACTTTTGCTGATCCAAAAGTAAATTATAAAAATAAATCAACGTCCGACAAAATTTGTTAATACTATGGGAGTTCAACGGGTATTTTCGTTTTTTGCGTATTGATTTTTAGCACATCTTTGTTGTAATAAAAGTAGTACAAATAAATTAAATTTGTATCAAAATTAACTTTTATTTAAACCAATGTAAAAATGAAGGAATTCATTCTGATAAGAAATACATGTAGATTGTCTCTATATGGAGTATATGTGACAGGAAGTGAGATAGATATACATTAACCTAATCACCTTGCTAATTACACGTCGTTCTTTGTCTGTGCTTGTCACTCAAACACGTGGCCGCTAATGTTATTAACTCTTTCGATATACCTGTTTGGTAAATTTTAGCACGTCTAATTAGTGCCATGTCTGTTTGACAAGCCCTGAAGGAATTTTTATTAACCTGCTCTTTTAGCACGCAAGTCACAATTTAATGTTATCTCATTCCTTGATTGTATAGTTATCAACTTTGAACATGAACTGCATACACAAGGAAATTTGTTCACAATATCCGCACATTTGTTTTTCAATTAATGCCAGAGGAAGCAATATGTGCACAAAGTAATCTTCGACTTCTCTACCTGTTAGGTTAGGTTAGCTCCAATATTGTTCGAAGTAAAATACTATTTTAGGTTAGATCTTAGATCCGCTCCGAAGGTATCGACTTAACCTAAGTGTTTTACTGCGAACAATATCGGAGCTAACCTAATCTAACTGGTAGAAAAGTCAAAGATATTGCTACGTACCTAGACGTAGCCGGAAGAAAAGTAAATACCAGGCTAACTACCACCGCAGAGAGTGGGGGGATTCGTCTACATAGCAAAAAAACAAAAAAATTAAAGTACTGCTTCCACGATTATCTATTTACACATAAAAATAAATAAAGGATTCTGTACAAACAAGAAAAAAAAAAGAAATTAAGCGTTACTATTTCAAAGCAAAGAATTAAGTGATATGAACAATTTAGTACATTAGATACGAAGTGCGCATCTCGTATTTACACAAAATAAAATTAATCAGCAGTAAATAAACATGTGAGCTTTTGTCAAGCGTTTTTAAAATTTTACCTTGGAACGTCCCGTTCTAAGTTTTATAACTCATTGCAACTTTTAGTATCTTTTTAACATAATGCTCTGTGGTTAGAAGCCTTTGAATCTCTCCTTTGGTTAGATATTTCACTGAATTGACATTTGTCAAGTTGTTATTGTAGCACGATATTAATGTGATGCACATTAATTTGCTTTTGTTAATAAAAAAGTGGTTTAATTGTGGGAAAATGTTATCTCACCTAACGGTGATAACGAGCCCATGTGGTGGCTCGTCCTTCTTCTTGATCCAGCCTTCGAATCGAAACGACGAACTTGGTACGTTAGCAAAATTTATATCGCTTATTTTAGCGGATTCTAGCTTACTACCTTGGATAAAATTAATCTTTCTGGTGTTTGTGAGTAAGAAAGTTAATTATTACGCCTTTGGCGGATTTCACGTCGTTTTTATTAATACTATTGGGTTGCCCTTCGCTCAGTTAGCAAAGCACATT
The DNA here is from genome assembly GCA_036346225.1 of Platerodrilus igneus. NCBI lineage: Eukaryota > Metazoa > Arthropoda > Insecta > Coleoptera > Lycidae > Platerodrilus > Platerodrilus igneus. The sequence goes on along the minus strand of JARFIW010001436.1, from coordinate 2,485,762 downwards.
TTTGTGATATTTGTTATATTCTACCCACATTGTTATGTGATAAGTAATTGCTTTGTAGCACTTCTTGTTCTATGTGTTACATAAATTTTAGGGCCCAAATTCAAGTCCAAATTCAAGTCCAAATTCAAGTCCAAATTCAAGTCCAAATTTAAGTCCAAATTTATGTTTACGTCTGTGTGCGAGTCCAAGAGTAATTACATATTTTAGGTTTAGCAGTTCCAATTTAAGTAGATACACATTTATGAAGATTTGTTTAAGTAATCGTTCTGGTGGTAGTACGATTACCCAGACTCGACAACTTACTGAAATAGATGGTATTGAAGCTCCCGACGAAGAACTAATTATTGATACAATAAGTTCCATCTGCTGGACTACCGAAATATTAATCGAAACCTGTTGGAGTTATCCGTTGATGAATATTACACCTGAAGCGATTTTGTGTGACCATCTGTAATTGCTGTAATCCCGTTAAGTTGGATTTGGAATCCTTGACTGCTACTGGTGCATTGGAATTACTTCTTGAGGTCGTATACTTCCGTATTTAAGTGTGTTGTGTATGTTCTGTTGAGATTATTGGATTAATACTTTTGTGTATGAAACCTTATATTCCCCCTCTTATTATTTTGCTTTGCATGCAACCATACCTACACCTGTGCGTAAGGTGGGTTGCGATAATTAACGTAAAATCTGTATTTATTATAAAATTATTGAGGTATTAATGTTTGAATGCTTCCTTAGTAAGTGCTATGTTCTTATGATTAATGCTAACAACTCGTTAATGCGTTCCAGTGATTTATACATATTGATTGTAAATCTAATCACGAGCTTAGACCCTTGATTAAATCATTACTCACTTGAGTTATGCGGTTATAGCGTACTTAGTGGCCACCAAGTCTGCGTACCCGATTATTACTTAGTACGAATTATTTTTGCGTATGGGCTCGTGCCCGGATATTCTGAACACCATTGCGTTATTACTGTTAAATATTATTTATACAATCGCCTGGAGTAAACATATATTTGCTTATTGTGAGCACTTAGCTTGGTTAATTTTCTCTTGAATCATTTAGGTTTGAATCTTGTATGTATGATTATTTGTAGAATTATTTGTTCTAGTGAAATTTATATTTATGTGTGTGATTTCATATTTGGCATTGTAGTTACTTCAATAAATTCAGGTTTAATTCTGTGCCCTGTTAATTTATTGATATAGTGAGTTACCTTGGGTTTCGCCCGAGAATAGTGGAACATTTCTCGTTGATTCTGCTTGCTCCTGTTCCTGGCACCCATTAATAAAATAGTTAGTTTTGACTTATTGGACCTTTCTAGTGGTTCCTTATGGTCCCTGAATGCGATTCTTTACCCACCGCCCTGATGAGTCTTTTCTGAGCTATTCCGGAGCACTATTTGTCATCGTAACGTTAAGGAACCCATTATATCGATTAGATATCGAATTTTTACCGTGGCAACCTAATACTTTTTGTAAAATAAACTAGTCAGTAAAAGGAATTAATGTGTGCGTTCTTTTGACAAGCATGTTAAAAAATATTACATCGCACCTGTAGAGCGATAATATCGAAGCGCGGCAACAAACACTAGTCCTACAGTGTCATGTTTATTTTATCATCTAACTGCACCAAACTTCGATACGGAATATGCTATTGATGCACACAAAAGATGTTACCTCCATGATCACAAGCAAAGCACTGAGCGAACTGCGAATGTAATGTTTGACTATATCAGAGTGCACGTGCTGAACACAGAACAACATCCAAAATTCCAACTAAATTTTGTCTTAATAAAATTCGAATAATCTTTGTTTACAAACTAAAATCGACAACGCAATTCATTGGTTAAAGCTCTGATAAACGATTTTCAACACAGAAAGGATAGCGACCAGAATTATATAAATATAAATTCGATTTCTGCAGAAGACAGTCCTAGTACTCTCCACTGTCTGGAATTCTCTCTCCTCTGCAGTGCTTTTCATAGCCTGCAAATCTTTCCAAGCATAGCCTGCTACCCTAACGCAGCGCTCATCATAGCCTGCATTCTATCCAAACGTTACCCTATCCGCCGCCGTACCTGGAGGCCGTCATCGTAGTTCATCAATCCACAACTAACAAACACGTACAAACGTTAAACTCCGTTCCATACTTCGCCGACCAGTCGTTATTGTGGTAGCATCTGTCAAGCTCTACCACAGGGACGACATCGCCGTAGAAGAATCAACCCCACCACGCCGCCGAAAACTTCAGAAGACCCCGAAGGCCTTCTGAACCCTTTTCTTTTGTATATATTGTAAATAGTAGTCTTTAAGTGCATATAATTTTATTTCATAATTTCTTTTAACGTAACATTGACCCACCACTATAAACACGAAGATTACCGAAGAGATCCGAAGACCACTAAAGATGTCTGGACCTTGCCGACCGGTATATCTCTCCTAATCATCACTGTTAAGTTCACACTGGGCCTCTTAAGCAACTTCCTAAGCTTCCTGAAGAAAGCCGAAGACTTATACACCCCATCAAATGGTGCATACAGACATTTAATCGATGCTCAAGTTTAATTCTGGTTCCACAGCAACCATGAAGCCATCCTAACTGCTTAATCATTTAACTTCACTGTTTATATTATGTAAATTTGGAACTTATAATGATTTTTCTTATGTTTATTAAACAATTAACTAAGCCAAGCCTACTTGCTTACAGACGCCGCCCCAATTAAACGATAACAAATGTTGCCCAACGTGTCTGGGCCGTCTTCATAAGAAGATTTTGCAAACAGCGCGCTTGCAATAACCACCATCATGCCCGAGACGAGGAGTCAAACCACCTCTAACGTCCAGCCGGACACCAACCAGCCGCCTTCAACCCAAGAGGTCACTCAACCAACAGTTCTGGAACTACAACAACTGATCGATAAAATGGTCACAACCAAAACGCTCGTGGAAGACCTGTACCACGTCACCACAGCCACCCCCGAGGCAGAGAAACCTACATCCTCTGGCACTCTCCTGGAGGATCCCACAGAATTCCTCCAGCAAATGGAAGCGTTGAATGCGGATGTACCGACAACAACCGCACAATTCCGAGGTCAAGCAGCCACATGGTGGGAAGCATACGCCGTGTTCCAACCTACCTACGGCGAAATCAAAAGGTTATTCCTGGACAAGTGCGACAGTACAACCATTCGAGCCCGAATAATCTCCAGCTACTATGGGCAGAAGCAGACGGCGGCTCAACCAGTAACCGCCTTCCTGGGCACAAAGGTACAACAAGCCCGCCGCCTAAAACTGGACACCAACCGAGCCATACAGCTGTTTACGGACCTCCTCCTACCGGCACTGAGGACCCCAATTCAGTGTCATATGCCGACGACAGTGTAGGAAATGGTCAACCGCCTCACGAGAATTGAGGAAAACCTAAAAGAGGCAACGATAAATACGACCGCCCCATACCAGCTGCCCGACGTCTACCCACAGCAGATGACCTGCCAAGGTGCCGCTTCTGCCCTCAAAGACACTGGCACCGAGATTGTCCGACCAAGAACTCGAGAAACGGCACCCCGGCCGAGCCACGCCAGACTACAGCCCGGTCGGGCGCAACGAACTAGCACGATTAAACATCGCCGACGATGACCCACTACCAAGAATCCCCGTCACAATACAGAAAATAAACTTCGATGCATTACTAGACACAGGAGCCTCGACAAGCATGATTAAGGAAGATTGCATACCCTCAGGTGCACGGGTAGAACCGTATCATGCCTCAACCTGTCTAGCCGAAGCAGGGAGAGAAATGGCAATCAAAAGCAAGTTCCGCACGCCATTCACCCTGGGACAAGTGACGGATCACGAAACATTCTTGGTAGTCGCAGACCTCGCTCAGGATGTCATCCTGGGCGAATCTTGGCTACAACGCCAGAAAGTGGTGATGGATTACGAGCAAGACTCCATACATTTCGGAGCAAATAATCGTAACACACTCCACTGGAACTTCACACGCAGACCACGAGCTAACCACACATCCCTATCGATCTGCTCAATGTTGTGCAAGGCGCACAACCAGAAAGGCATACCTGTGGACGGATGTTTCAAGAAGAGGTGCCCTTTCGAATACGATTATCTCAACAAGCAGCAAACGACCACAGAAAGGTCCAATGCCGCCACACGACGGCTACGCCCGTCGCCGAAAAACCAAATGCAACTAAGCAGCTCACAGACGAATTCTTGCCCAGCAGCCTTCGGGAAGAATTCCCATTAGTGATCAATGGGTCAGCACCGCCTACTGCCGCCACGGGCACCAGCCCAATGTCACTGAACATAGAAACATGCAGACCACGAGCTAACCACACAGCTCGTGTCGATCTGCCTAATGTTGTGCAGCGCGCACAACCAGAAAGGAATACCTGTGGACAGATGTTCTAAGAACAGGTACCGTTCGAACACAAGCAACAGCTGGCGAACATGGTGAAGTCCGACCGCCGCACAAAACGTAAACGTAAACGCCGCCACAGGCTCAGATATTTCGACAACAAAGACCTCGCCGCTTCGCAACAACATAGCTACGCTATCACCTTCAGCGGTGGGGAATGTTACTAATTCGGCAAAAATTAGGAGATCTTGGTAGCTGTCAGGTTGCTTAACCTCCTTCGCTTACTACTGAATATCGGTATATTAAGGTATATATTTAAAAAATAATAGAAAGGGAGCCGTGCTGTATTTAACAAGAAAGAACAGTTGCTATGTTTGAAGACAACAAATATAGAAACAAAGAAAACATTGCTGAAAGCATATAGGTGGAGCACAGCACTGCACGGCTATGAAATAGGGACAGTAGGAAAAGCAGACAGAAAAAAGGTGCTTCAGATGAATGATGATGACAGCATAGACAGACAAAGTTAAGAACAAAAACGTTCTAAAAGACGTAGGGAAAAAAAAATAAGTGAAAAAAAATGGAGAAATAAAAGAATAGGACACATTTTAAGGTATTGAGGAATTTTGCGGGATATATTACAAGCAGAGGTAAGAAAAAGAGTGATAGAAGTAGACCTGACTAATGTACGCTTATAGTGAAAGATGCAGGCTGTGGGAATTTTAAGGAAATGTATAGGTTAGCACAGAATAGGAAACGATGGAGGTACGCGTCTAACCAGTCCAGAACATAAGATCTAATGATGATGATGAAATATCCAGTTGTTGTAAATACCTGCATTGTAAGAAATAAGATCATAAAGAGGCTATCAGTTTTGAAAACCATTAGACGAGGTCAGATAAAATTTAACGAACTTTCTGAATAAGTTCTTGTTTCAATTCTTTGGGTACCTAGTTTACTTAAGAGTTTAACATTTGTTTATGTTAAAACTGGTTTGGTTGAGTTTTCTAATAACTTCGTAAGCTTACGAATAGATACCTATTACGTTGCTTTATAAGATTAAAGTGAATTTAATAAAGATTTCCATTTTTTACCATAAAAATCATGCTTTTATTCAATTTTAACCACCCGATGAGTAAAAAATTTAGTTCCTTTTCAAATTGTTACTTTCATTTAGCCTCAATACGTCGTTTGCTTAAAAATCTTCATATTTACTGCCAGATTGTTAAGTAGCTCTATCGCGAGGCCACTTGATGATAAGTTTTGAAATTTTTTAGGAAAGTGGTGGAGGTTATGTTTTTTTATTGCTCTAATACCTTTCTTAGACCTGAAATTTAAACACTTATTTTGATTTTTGAAAAAATACAGATTTGCCCCTGACTGAATGAAGATTCTGAAAAGTTTTATCAAGTAGTTTTGTTTTACGGTATTTCACATTTGGACACGGCAGAGACTGTCCCCATACTAGCAAGGCTGAAGCGATTTTTTTACTCCTTATTTATTTTGTAACGGGCATTTTTGTAATTTAACATTTTACGCTATACTTAATTCATAAATACATTTCTACAAATTACTATTTCTATATTTAATATTTATGAACTCGTTGACGAATGCGTCGTGTTATCATGAGTAGATTGCATCGTCCTTGTCTTGCCGTTCGTATAAATTTTGTTGCTTAGGTGGATATACAAGTCTAGATAAGAGACGATAAGAAGTTGTAATAGCAACGAATTGAAGAAACAGATGGAGAGTAGAGTTTTGTTCTTTGTTCCGATATATTAAGTACGTTGAAAAATACTGCTTTTTTCTGCTTTTGACAATAGTGAGAATTAATGCGGGATTAATTTTCGTATTGTTCATGAACAAGCACGGCATGTTTTTAGTTGATTTTCTGTTGGAAATAAAAGCGAAAAAGCTTGTTAAACTTGAGGCACGTGTGTTTTACGGAACATTTGACGGACGGTTTTATTGCTTATGCCTGCTTACTAATTGTTTTTAGTTGTTTTTTTTGTGAGACAAATGCTTTAAGGAACATTTGACGGACTTACTTTAGTGATACGCGTACTTTACTAATTTGTGGTTTTAGTTGTTTGTCTTGTGAAATAATAGTCGTAGAACTTGCTAAACTGACCGATTCTTTCTTTAGGATGAATGTGTGTGTGATCTAGTCTAGTGTCCCTTTGTTTTATCAGTTTAGTGCCTACTTTGGATTATTTAAATACAGTGGATACTGTAGTTTCTGCATTTTTCTAATACCAAAGAATCTAAAATAGATCATTGCTTGCGCGAATTTCGTTATTTGCGAAATATAACAGATTACCGGTTTACAAAGGTATTGGTTGAAGTTTCTCACTGCTTTTTGGGGGTTTCTGAAAATAATATACATTTGATCCCAGTTGAAATTAAACTAGTGCTACAAAATATTTCGAAATTATTGTCTCAGGAAATAGAATTAACAAGAAATTTATCAATGCTACATAGTTCCGTCGCGTGATGGTGTCTGCTGCTAACCCCAGTGAAATGCGTAGGTGTGATTAGTGTGACGTGTGATAAGTTCCATCAACACCCTCACAGTCCAGGGTGAAGTGCTTCGTTAGCGTAGGACATCGTGAATCTCACACTTCCGTTGCAAGGAAGCGTTGCTGAAGGACTTTTGTAAGTTGAACTATTTTCTACTTGTTATTACTTTAAATATCTATCCGTTGCTTTACCATATCTTTGTCGTTCTGATACCTTTTACAAAAGACTTAAATGATATTTTAAAACATAAGAAAAAAAAAGAAAGAAAGAAAGAAAGATCAATACTACTGAATTACTCATATCAATTGTGTCTTACCTATTTATTTTCTTTTAACATTTTGTCTGATTTATGTTTAATTGGTGTGTGAGGAAACGTTTCTGCTACTCCCCAATATTACCTCACTTTGTGATAAAAATTTTTGTAATGCTTTTATTGTGATTATATTATATAGTTTATCTAAACAGTTTTTTTTTACATTCTACAAAGTACTGAATAATTTAGACTAATCATTGCTGCTATGCTTTTTCCTTTTTTTTCAGGTTTGCTTGACCATTTTTCTTGCAGGTATTATCACTAACTCCTTACAGCCGCGTACATGGTATGTTGGTCTGCTTTCTACAACCCCCCCCCCCGTAATCTCCGATTGAGCCCGGTCATTTCTTTGATTTCTTTGTGTTACGCGCGGCTACAAGCCAACGTAGCATAACTTTGGCGACCGAACAGGGACTGCCACAATTTATCCGTTTTTGACATATCTTTTTTTTTAGTAAAAATGATCTACGAGATACAGAATGTAGAACTGACTGATTACTGACTGACTATTAAACTTTGTCACAATTCTAAGAGAACGTTAAGCCGGTGTTATATACTGGGTGAATCATATTGAACTTTCCTATTTCACAAGGTCATTGCCTGAACGCTGGAGGGAGTGGAAGAGTGGGGATGGCATCGTCAGACGCGCCATGATATGCAGTTTCCAGTGTGAGCAGTGGCTTGGTCGGGTAAACATTGAGCGTTTGTGGTGGACGAGTTTATTCGAAATGGTAAATCAGTGATCACAACACAGCTTGCGTTTCCTGTACACTTTGCTCTTGGTCGTCACGATCCCATCTCCACTGGACCAACAATTAGGAATTAGGTAACTAATTTTAGAGCGATATCTTCGGCATTAAAAAGAAAACCAGTAAGCCGAACTAGGACTTCAACGTCAGCAGAAAACGTGGACAGAGTACGGGCTTCAATTCAACAGTCCCCTAAGCGATCTGTTCGTAAACACGCCGCTTCACTAAGATTATCTGCCAGTAGTGTCAGAAGAATCCTCCATAGAGACCTACAATTGTACCCATACAAGATGCAGTTAGTGCAAGAGTTAAGAGCCAGAGACTTTGTCACACGAAAACTTTATACCGTGACATTTTGCAGAGTATTCCTCGTACTGCTGTTTTGATCTTTAGTGATAAGGCCATTTTCACCTGGCCGGAACTGTTAATAAACAAAATTTTCGCTATTGGGCAGAGAATCAGCCTCGAAAACTTCACTAACGACACCCACAGCCTTCGAGTAACAGTGTGGTGCGCTGTTGGGGATTTTGGTGTATGTGGGATCCCTACTTTTCCGAAGAAAATGGCGAAGTTGTAACAGTGACTTCTGCTCGGTATTGTCACATAATTGAAATTTTTTGAAACCAAAAGTACATGAATTATTGCAAGACCATGAAAATGAAAACATTTGGTTTCAACAAGATGGTGCTACGGCCCATACATCTCATCGTTCAATGAAACTTCTAAGGCAAATATTTCCCGGTCGGTTATGTCTTTGCGAGGTGACATTGGGTGGCCCCCCAGATCGCCTGATCTAAACCCATGCGATTTTTTCTTTGGGGTTACCTCAAGGAAGAGGTGCACAAGCATCGTCCCCGAACTATCAATGAACTGAAGACTGCCATCACTAAAGAAATTAATGCTATTCCTCTGAATATGATTCACAGAGTCATGGAAAATTTTCAGGAAAGGCTCCGTCAGTGTTTGGACAATGGAGGTAGACATTTAGAAGATATCATTTTCAAATCATAATAAAATAAAACTGCATTCTATGTTCTTTCAAATAATAAAATAATTTTCATTGCATCTTGCTTTGTTTTTATTATGCACCTCTTTGAAATCGGAAAGTTCAATATGATTCACAAGTTTCTTGAAATTCTTGAAATACCGCAAGACGTTATGTGCCATCAGACTACCGTTTTTCTTCAAAAGAACGGATTCGTACATGTGTTCCAATTAGATGCAAGAAAATTAAACAAAACAAGGTTTTATTTATTCAACAAAACCATAGGAACCGGTGTGTAAGGTCAAGACCGCGAATGTAGACAGAATAATAAACTGCCGCATTTACAGTTAGAGTGAGAAAATTTACGTATATGATAATGGAGTTCAAATCCCGACACGGTCCGCTTGAACAATGTTAGGCGAGGTAAAATGGAGGTCTCGTCTGTGAGTGTTATCATGCACGTTACAGATCCCTACCTTGCTTAGAACAGCAAGGGTTCGGCAAAATTCCAAATTTTCCAGGTAAAAAAAACTCGCTTCCTGGCCAATGTAGTACCTTCGGGTGGGGCATTGGAAAAATCACATATAAGGTATATGATAATGGCAACTCACTTCTAACTCAATTAACGTTTATAAATAAAATAACCGCATCACGTCAGGTTTCTTAGTGAAAAACATTTATTGACTTTTTTAATTATACAAAATTAGCGATATAGAACTACCATTTTTTCATTAAAAACATACGTTCAAAAGTATAAGATCTTGCAGCATCAGCAGAAGCATAAAATAATTTGAGACAGACCATGCAAAAAATGTTTCGAGAAACGACAAAAGAAATTGTCAGTAGAACCACGCAAAAATATTTGTTAAAGAGATATTGAAAAGCCATTGACGTCGTTCACAGGAAAACCGGGAGAAAAACAAAATAAATCAGGTAGAAAATTAAAACAAAAGATGTTACTGTCAAGCTCTGATGAAAGTGACGAAGATGTATTAATGACATTAGAAAATGCTGATGTTTTTGAAGTTGATTGGTTGGTCACATTCAAGGGAGACCGCTACAGGACGAGTCTAAGAACAGTCTGTGTATGAAGACGCCGCCGTGGTCGAAAACTTCGACAGTGCGTTTGAAAACCTGAAATATGGATACAAGTTTGTAGAGCTCACAACGGAAAGTGGAAACATCAAGAAATTTGTGGCTAAAATAATTGTCCCTCACGAAAATTGACTATTATGCACATTTTTAGCGCTAGGTGAAGAGGTAAAAAAATAGCTATAAATATCCGTTTTGCATTGACCTGTACCTAGAAAAAGTTCTAGAACTTTAGAACGGGCAGAATGGCTTGCCTATTTCAGTGAGTTAGAGTCCAACTATAGGTGTAACCAAATTAGTAGGGTTGTTAGTAAGGAATCAAACTAAGGCAGGTCCCTGAATGAGGACAGCTGCACTTTCGGTACTTAGAGTGGTAAAGACCATGGGGAGGTTGGTATGGCATTCTAAAACAAGCTACTGCGATGTGAAAGACAACAGGAAACCACCACATTACTTCCCAAGTACACTGCATACTACAATTGCTATTTGAGATGATGGCATCCTCTACGGTAAAAGATTCCCCAGCTAAAATAATTCACCATTCGGATCTCCGGGAGAATACATTTAGGAAACGAAAACTTACAAGAGATTAAGGATTTCTGCTACCTTGGAATCTAACTAACCTAAGATGACAAATGTGTAAAAGATATAAAACAAAGGTTAGCACAAGGCCGTGCTGCATTTAACAAAAAAAAGCAACTACTATATTCAAAAATAACACATAGAAACAAAGAAAAAAATTGCTGAAAGCATATGTGTGGAGCACAGCATTGTATGGCTGTAGAATTTGGACAGTAGTAGTGGTTGGCAGAAAAAAAAAGCCTTTGAAATGTGGTGCTACACACGTATGATGAAAATTTAATGGACATACAAAGCAGAATACGTTCTAAGGCATTTCTGGGCAATAGTATGGGATATATTACAAGCAAAGATAGAAAAAAGAAGGTAGATGTAGACCTAGATCAGATAGTGATAGATGCAGATTGTGCAAATTTCAGAGAAATGTGTTGGTTAGGACAGAATAGGAAACAATGAGGGTACGCATCTGACCAGTTCCAGGACAGAAGACCTAATGATGATGACAAAGTTAAGAATAAAGAGGTTCAAGAAATAGTAGGGTAAGCAAGAAATACGTGTAGTAAAAAATAGGAGAGCTAGGATGATAAGTTTCATACTAAGACTTGAAGGAATAGTGCGGAATATCTTAGAAGTAGAGATAGGAAAAAAGAAAGGTAGAGATAGACCTAGGCTAGGTTACTGCACACAGATAATCAAAGATTTAGGCTGTGGGAATTTTAGAGAAACGTGTAGACTAGCTCAGAATAAAAATCAACGGAGGTACGTGTCCAACCAGCTCCAAGACAACCTAATGGTGAAAAAAAAATTGTACTTGAACATGGTGATTATTATAAGCAACTACAGGTGTTCGTTTGGCAATATTCTCACCAAATGTTTATTGCGCAAACGGATTAATTGAAAAACTACTAATTCGGCAAATGTTAGGAGATCTTGGTAGCAGTCAGATTGCTTTACCTCTTTCGCGTACTACTGAATATCGGTGTATTAGGGTATATATTTACAAAATAATAGAAGGGGAACCGTGCTGTATTTAACAAGAAAGAACAGTTGCTATGTTTAGAGACAACAAATATAGAAACAAGGAAACATTATTGAAAGCATATATGTGAAGCACAGCACTGCACGGCTATGAAATGGGGACACTAAGAAAAGCAAACAGGAAAAAGATGCTTCAGATGAATGATGATGACAGCATGAGCCGACAAAGTCAAGAACAAAGAAGTTCTAGAAATAGTAGGGAAAGAAAAATATGTGGAAAACAAAAAAGAATTAGAGAAATAGAAGAATAGGACACATTCTAAGGCATTGAAGAATTTTGCGGGATATATCACAAGCAGAGGTAGAAAAAAGAGTGGTAGAGGTAGACCTAGATTAGGCTAATGCACGCACATAGTGAAAGATGCAGGTTGTGTAAATTTAAAAAAAATATGTAGGTTAGCTCAGAATAGGAAACAGTGGAGCTACGCGTCTAACCAGTCCAGGACTGAAGACCTTATTGATAGATTTCATTGGAAGGGTGGCAAAGTCACACGCACTCAGGCCTCAATATGGGCCCATTGTGCTGTCTTCTTATACCTAATCCTCAATCACTCAACCATCCGAGCGTACAGACGAACCTGAGGATATCTGTTCAGGGCGTGTTACTAATTCTGGCGGTGTCTGGCCAGAAGTCATCTAACATGGATGCTCGGAGGTTGGCAAGTGCCGGGCAAGTACACAGTATATGCTCTACTGTCTCCTCATTCCATTGACAACTGCGACAGGTTGGGTGCTCTCAATTTGTGCATGTACTTTTTCCCTTGCAGTGCCCAGTCAAAACACCTACTAAAAGTCGCAGTTTTTGTTTCGGCAAGCCTATGCAATGTTTCCATATTTTGTCGGAGACTTAATGAACATTTTTGCCTGTCGGCAATGTTTCCTTTGCCCACCTCTCGCAATGACGATGGTAGGTTCTCTGTCTTACCATGGTAAATAGCTCAGACGGCGAAAGAGAGACCGATGGCTCAGGTCTGACAAAACTCTGAGTCGATCCTTGTCTCGCCAAAGCGTCAGCCTGCTCATTACCGTATTTACTTGAGTGACCCTTGATCGAAGCCAGCTCGAGGATATTAAAGTAAGAAGCCCGTTCAAGAGAGAGGTGGCACTGAAGTACCGCCTCTGAAAGGATTTTCTGCTTATTTAGAGCCATTAACGCTGCCCTGCTATCTGTGGATATGCGTATAGTTTTATTTTGAATACTTCGTTCCAAAATAACACTGGCACCTTGCGTGATCGCAGTGACTTCTGCTTGGAAAACAGTGGCCTGCGTTCCCAACGTTATGCTTTCGTGAAGGTCTAGGTCATCTGAAAATATGCCTGCCCATGTACTTCCTCGTTTTTGATCCATCTGTGAAGATTAATGTATCTGCTGGTATAGGACACATTCTAAGGCATTGGAGAATTTTGCGGGATATATTACAAGCAGAGGTAGGAAAAAAGGGTGGTAGAGGTAGACCTAGATTAGACTAATGCACGCACATAGTGAAAGATGCAGGCTGTGGAAATTTCAGAGAAATGTGTAGGTTAGCTCAGAATAGGAAACAATGGAGTTGCGCGTCCAACCAGTCCAGGACTGAAGACCTAATAATGATGACGAAATATCCAGTTGTTAAAAATATCGGCATTGTAAGAAATGAGATCATAAAGAGGCTAGCAATCTTGAAAACCGTTAGACGAGGTCAGATAAAATTTAACGAACTTCCTAAATAAGTTCTTGTTTCAATTTTTTGAGTACCTAGTTTACTTAAGAGTTTAACATTTGTTATGTTAAAACTGGTTTCGTTAAGTTTTGTAATGACTTCGTAAGTTTACGTTGCTTTATAAGATTAAAGTGAATTTAATAAAGATTTCCATTTTTTACCATAAAAATCATGTTTTTATTCAATTTTAACTAACTGATAAGTAAAAGCTTCAGTTTCTTATCAAATTGTTACTTTCATTTAGCCCCAATACGTCGTTTTCTTAAAAATCTTCGCGGGGCCACTTGATGATAAGTTTTGAAATTTTTTAGGAAAGTGACGGGAGTTATATTTTTTTATTGCTCTAATACCTTGCTTAGACCAGAAATTTGAACACTTATTTTGATTTTTGAAAAAAATACAGATTCGACCCTGACTGAATGAAGATTCTGAAAAGTTTTATCAAGTAGTGTCGTTTTACGGTATTTCACATTTGGACACGGCAGAGACTGCCCTCATACTAGCAGGGTTGAAGCAATTTTTTTACTCCTTTATTTATCCGTTTTTGAGAAATCTTTTTTTTTAGTAAAAATGTTCTACGAGATATAGAATGTGAAACTGACTGATTACTGGCTGACTTTTAAACTTTGTCACAATTCTAAGAGAACTTTAAGCCGATGTTATATACTAAGTGAATCATATTGAACTTTCCGATTTCACAAAGTCATTGCCTGAACAGTGAAGGGAGTGGAAGAATGGGGATGGCGTCGTCAGACGCGCCATGAGATGCAGTTTTCAGTGTGATCAATGGCTTGGTCAACATCGAGCGTTCGTGGTGGAAGAGTTTATTCAAATTGGCGAATCAGTGATCACAACACAGAGTGCGTTTCGTGTACACTTTGCGCTTGGTCGTCACGATCCCATCCCCACTGGACCAACAATTAGGAATTATGTAACTAATATTAGAGCGACATCTTCGGCATTAAAAAGAAAACCAGTAGGCCGAACTAGGACTCAACGTCAGCAGAAAACGTGGGTAGAGTACGGTATTCAATTCAACATTCCCCCCAAGCGATCTGTTCGTAAACACGCCGCTTTACTGGAATTATCTGCCAGTAGTGTCAGAAGAATCCTCCATAGAGACCTTCAATTGCACCCATACAAGATGCAGTTAGTGCAAGAGTTAAGTGACAGAGACTTTTGACACACGAAAAAATTTGCGCCGTGAGATTCTGCAGAGTATTCCTCGTACTGCTGTTTTGATCTTTAGTGATAAGGCTCATTTTCACTTGGCCGGAATTGTTAATAAATAAAATTTTTGCTATTGGGCAGAGAATAACCCTCGAAAACTTCAACAACGACGACTTCACAGCCTTTGAGTAACAGTGTGGTGCGCTGTTGGGAATTTTGGTGGGTGGGGTTCCTACTTTTCCGAAGAAAATGGTGATGTTGTAACAGTGAATTCTGATCGGTATTGTCACATGATCCAAATTTTGTTGAAACCAAAAGTGAATGAATTATTGCAAGACCATGAAAATGAAAACATTTGGTTGCAACAAGATGGTGCTACGTCATCGTTCAATGAAACGTCTAAGGCAAATGTTTCCTGGTCGTTATGTCTTTGCGAGGTGACATTGGGCGCTCCCCCCCCCCAAGTTCGCCTGATTTAACCCTTTTTTTAATCTTCTTTGGAAATTAAACCACTCCTAGTTTTTAAAAATCATTTTTATTTACGTTTCGATTTATGACCTAGGATCGTTGTCAAAATAATAAAAACTTTAAGTTTGACATTTATGACATAAATTGAAGGTGACTTTGATTTACTGATGTTCGAAATATTTGGTTTGAGTACACTAGGCAAAAATTTTTAAAGCTTAAAAAAATGATTGCGGCCTGGGACCGACTTTTTTAGGTAGCCAATACGCTTAACGTGAAATCAGCCGATTAATTTTTATTGGTGAATTTTATATAAATTCAATAACTTGAGGATTGGAAAACATTTTTTAAAATGTTTCTATTTATACAATTGAGAGGATGGTTATTAAAGAAGTGTGTGATTACGTTATCGAAAGGCTTTAGCAGTCGTTTTTTATATTTATTTTGAAGGGAAAAAATCATTATGATTTAGGCTACTTCTTTGGTAGATTTTAACGTGGTTCTAAGGCGACCCTATGGCGGGTTTACACTTCTCAGATACCAATGCTGTTTTACAGTGCTAATATGTTTATTGTTATGTAATTACTTATTATATGTGTAAATAGAAATCATGTATGTAGGCTGTATTTCATGTTAATATCGCAAGGAAAACCCAGGAAAAACTTGCTATGCTACCTAGATATTGTGGGCATTTGATTTTCATTTGTTATTTCTTTTGTTATTACGTTTAATAATGGAATCCATTGTTTACTGAAAGTCACGGATTCGTTTGCTACGCAGTTATTTTTATGTAGTGTTATATAAGCAGCTTCTTTGATTTTGCGTTTTTGGTGGTTTTCTTGTTTGTCCCATGCATGTTGGCAAATCATGGATTTTTCAAATTTTCTATTTTTTATATATGATTTACGTTCTTTTAATCGAACTTTAAATGGTCTGGAACTTTTCCCTATATAAAACTTGTTACATTCGCACGGTATTTTGTAGATGCAGTTTTTTGGACTTTGTATTGTGTTTTTGGGTTTTGTTTTTGTTAATTGTGCTCTTAGTGTATTGTTGGTTCTAAATACTGTTTTAATTCTGAATTTGTTTTCTATTCTTTGGATTTTTTTATAGAATCTTTTTATGTATGGTATTGAGATCATTTTTTGGTGTGTATCGTTGTTTTTGTTTTCTTTTTCTTTATTTTTAGGGTTTTTATTCATTTCTTTCTCTATTATTCTTTTAGGATATTTGTTTTCTATTAGTGTACATCTGATTAGGTTTTTCTCTTTCTTTAAAATTTCTTCGTTTGATGATAATTAATTTTGCTCTATCATACATGGTTTTGATAATTCCTCGTTTGACACAGTGGGGGTGGTTTGAATCGAAGTTTAAGTATCTGTTTGTGTGCTTTGGTTTTCTGTATACCGATGTATTAATCGTTGTATCGTTTTTGCTAACTAGAATATCTAAAAACATAAAAATAACTGCGTAGCAAACGAATCGGTGACTTTCAGTAAACAATGGATTCCATTTTAAAGGAAATAACAAAAGAAATAACAAATGAAAATCAAATACCCACAATATGTAGATAGCATTGCAAGTTTTTCCTGGGTTTTCCTTGCGATATTAACATGAAATACAGCCTACATTCATGATTTCTATTTACACATATAATAAGTAATTACATAACAATAAACATATTAGCACTGTAAAACAGGATAGGTATCTGACAAGTGTAAACCCGCCATAGGGTCGCCTCAGATCCATATACAATCTTCATTGAACAATATTGGTATCTGACAAGTGTAAACCCGTTTTAGGGTCGCCTCAGAACGATATAAAATATTCATAGAACAACATTGGTATCTGACAAGTGTAAATCCGCCATAGGGTCGCCTCAGAACCATGTTAAAATCTACCAAAGAAGTAGCCTAAGTCATAATGATTGTTTCCCCCTCAAAATAAATATAAAAAACGACTGCTAAAGCCTTTCGGTAACGTAATCACACACTTCTTTAATAACCATCCTCTCAATTGTATAAATAGAAACATTTTAAAAAATGTTTTCCAATACTCAAGTTATTGAATTTATATAAAATGCACCAATAAAAATTAATCGGCTGATTTCACGTTAAGCGTATTGGCTACCTAAAAAAGTCGGTCCCAGGCCGCAATCATTCTTTTACGCTTTAAAAATTTTTGCCTAGTGTACTCAAACCAAATATTTCGAACATCAGTAAATCAAAATCACCTTCAATTTATGTCATAAATGTCAAACTTGAAGTTTTTATTATTTTGACAACGAAACGTAAATAAAAATGATTTTAAAAACTAGGAGTGGTTTAATTTCAAAAGAAGATTAAGAAAAATGCTAAACAAACCACAACAAACATACACTGATTTAACCCCATGCGATTTTTGCTTTGGGGTTACCTCAAGGAAAAGGTGTACAAGCATCGTCCCCGAACTATCGATGAACTGAAGGCTGCCATCACTGAAGAAATTAATGCTATTCCTCTGAATATGATTCACAGAGTCATGGAAAATTTTCAGGAAAGGCTCCGTCAGTGTTTGGACAATGGAGGTAGACATTTAGAAGATATCATTTTCAAATCATAATAAAATAAAACTGCATTCTATGTTCTTTCAAATAATAAAATAATGTTCATTGCATCTTGCTTTGTTTTAATTATGCACCTCTTTGAAATCGGAAAATTCAATTGATTCACAAGTTTCTTGAAATTTTTCAAATACCGCAAAACGTTATGTGCCTTCAGACTACCGTTTTTCTTCAAAAGAACGGATTCGTACATGTGTTCCAATTAGATGCAAGAAAATTAACTAGAACAAGATTTTATTTATTCAACAAAACCATAGGAACCGGTGTGTAAGGTCAAGACCGCGAATGTAGACAGAATAATAAACTGCCGCATTTACAGTTAGAGTGAGCAAATTTAAATACATTTGTTTGTAACAACAAGTAATTGATATATTTAATTGTGTTATCAGTACAACGATGCTGTTTAAATACAACTTCACGGATATGTGTTAATATTGAAACATGTTTATTTTGAAGTAGCTTACCATACATTTAACAATTCAAAAATAAAATCAGATATTTGAAAATTTTCTGCAAGTTAAAATTTGGTTTAGTATGAGATTTGATATTTCTCTTCTGCATTTCATACCTGGATGTAAAAATATCTGAAGAAGACCAAGTGAAGAAACACCCAATGGAACAGTGAATTTTTACAGTAGAATAATGGAACTTTGAAAGAAGATACCTGGACTCGTCGACGGATCAAAAAAGCATCGTAAACTAGTTGTGTAAATATACATGCGGTAGATTTATTTTACTGGTTACGTTTAATGCACTGATATGCGACAGAGAGAAAAGAATACTCGTTGTTGAATGTATATATAAAGTAAAATAAAATATTAGCTTCATAACCATTTTCAGATACTGTTTTTAAACAGATAAAATAATCAAATTATTACTGATATGTACATCAAACCTACTAGCTTTGGGCGCTGTATAAGACCATTATTCTTGCCATTCCTTTGATGTTAAATTAACTTTATTGTCGGATTAAAAATCACAAATAAATGAATATCACATCTAACATTATAATCTGAACTCCATTGACTAATCACATTTATGAGTTCGATACCTAATTATTCAAAGGTTAACTGTACCTACTCAAAATTGCACGATATCTCTTTCGATGGTTTTGACAAAGAGCTCCACAAAAACCTTACCTCCATAATACGATTGCAGATGATCTTCGGCAGAATTCGGAAATATAAATTAAGACTGCAAATTAAAATTACTTTTGTTGAGTTTCTTTATATAACATATGTAAAATTATCCTAATGAAACATAAACTTAAGTCAAAGAAAGGGGGTTTACAATTTTCTGAATCAGCATAATTTAGCGTATGAGCTTTCTTCGTTCCAAGACCATGATGTCATAGGCACCAACGTTATACATTATTAATCAAAATAAATGAATTATAAAACTGCATTAATTTAGAATACAAAGTATTATTCGTAACTCTAAAATCGCTATAACGAATGTGACAACCCTTGAGTATGAACAATGTATGATTACAAAATAATCTTTCCTTACATCAAGAATGCATGTAAACTAAATTAAAGGAAATAACCCTAACCTTACTGGTGGGACTTACCAATACAGAAACTATTAAAATAAAATATGATTATAAACATTTAAAAGGAATGCTACAAGCATTCTCCAAAGTTTTTGATGTCAATATAATAAGATGGCATTATTTCTTTTTCTAATAACTATAAAGTGTCAAACAATGCTGCCGCTTTTTTATTTCTAGAGTGAAATAAATTTTTGTATAATAACGGTTAAACGAGTTTAGTGTTTTAATAACTTTATTTGCAGGTATAAATCTAATTATTTCAATAACAAATTACATAAATGTGTATGAAGAATAGTTATTTTTAGCCGTTAATTGCAAGTACAGCAAAATATTTAATGCATTTATTTCACAGTAATTTATTCACGGTAGTTAATTTTTATTAGTGGTAATAATTATTTATGAGAAAGACTAATTGGTTATTAAGTCAAAATCATAACCTGCTGAGTTAAATTGCTTTTAGCACGCATTTGTTGTGTATTTATTTTTTGTAAATTTATACGTGTATATTCATTTATTTATATATTTTAGTCCATTTGATGTTGATTAGTTCTATTCATTAATTATTGCTATATTAATTTCAAGTTAACTTTGCCAATTTCAATTGGTAGGAATATGCAACCAATCATACACCTAACTAATAGATTAATAAGCATGCAGCATGCAAATAAGTGCATGTACGCATAAAACACCTCTTAATCAATAATGGACCCGTCCGACATCCCTCGAAATATATAATAGAACCGCCCGAACGTACAATACAAATAAATCTTGGTATAAAAGTAGCTCCAAACGCTAGAACAAATCACTTCGTATTGTTCTCTTTTTGAAAAAAATCACCAAGCTTCTCGAAGTGTAAAAAAGAAGTCACCAACTTCCCATGCACTAAGGGTTTTTCTTAGCTTATCTCGTTGTTACCGCCAAATCTAACGCTCTGAATAGGATCCCTCCATAACTTGGACCGATTCCCGTCTGCAGCAATCACTGCATCAGAACCACCTCCTAGAGTACATGACACCAACAAGTACGCCAGGATTGGGAACATTTCCGCCATCAGCTGGATTCAATTTCTATCAACTAAGGGGGCCGCTCGTACGACAGCGACCGCCCACCGATTGTTAGGTACCGAAGCTTATGGACATTCGACTTCCACGAGGTGCTAATTGCATTCAGCTTAACCCGCGCCAGGGTAACTTACATTCATGAATATATTCATATATCATTATCGTCGTGAAACTGCAACTTAGAAACGCGTTCTGCAACTTTACAAACTAATGTGCTATTCATTCTAGTGTTTAAGACATTTGCAATTTAATCACGTACACAAAGACTTGTAAATATTTCCTGTGCGTGTCATTCCTTTAATATAAATCACGCTATGTACAAATTTTACTTTAGAAATGAGCATGAATAATTTTAATAATCTTTTCTACTTCGTGAGCTGATCAGATATATTTAATAAATGTCGTATAATGGACCGATTTAATCGCAATTCGACCTCATAAAAAATGTAATTATCCACTTACAGAGAAAAATAATCTACATACCAAATTCTTGTGTAATCTAACCCACTTAATTAAATGAACAAGCACAAATATTTTAAAAAATTTTAAAATAATGATTTACCATTAACTTGTTCTCATGTTATCGTAAGCTTGTGACCATTAAACTTCATACATTCTTTTCCAAATTTATGTCAGGCTGGTTCAAGTACTGTTAAAATTACTCCACCATTAAACTTTTGTGAATCCTTATCATATTCTTCTATTTACATTAAAATTTATAATGCTGGAATTTACTGCCTTAAAACCCAGTTTCATTATTTACTTCAAATAATTGCTACAGAGATTCAACTTTCAACTATACGCTTAAAACAGGTGTTTAACACTTGTTATTTACTCGATTCATCTACGTTATCGTTTTACATTATTATCTATTGACAGATAATTTTTAACGTGTAGTAGTAATAGATGAACGTGAAGTAAACGTAATTAAGTAACAATTGACCCCGTTCTGATCCTCAATCGGTTTATATAGCATGGATTTCCTACGTTATTCAAATCCAGAACAATCCGTCTAGAGCTGACGTACTTTTTTTCGGAAACTAAGGCTCTAAGGCTTATTTAAATTGCTGTCATCTTTTGATTTATTACGTCGTTAAACATTTTACTACATTTCGTAATTGTAATCTTTACAGAATGAAAGTTTAAAATACTTATTAGTTATGTTGATTAATGGCTGTCATTGCGCGTTTTACAATCGTTAACTTTTGATTTATGACTGTTAAACGCCTTATCTCACATTATCTTGGTTGGAATATCCGTTCATGTTATTTTGTAACGTGGTGAATGAATCTAAATTTTGCAAAAATCGAGAAACTCAAATGAAAATCACTTATGATTATCTGTTTTGCATGAAATACTATTAATGGAATGAAATTTTTAATCTTGTTATACTGAGCGCCTTTTAAATAATGTTTTTAAAGAAGAGCATTTTAGAAACACGGATTTTAACTTACGCACTACATGCGTTTTAAATGGTATTAAATATTTTTATAGAGTCCACAAAATTTTTCTTTTAAATTTTTATTTCACAAATCTTCCCTTAGGTGAATCACACTATGTACAAATTTTTAGAAATGAAAATGGATAATTTTCATTAATCCCTGTTACATCGAAATCAAACGTAGCTAATCAGTTATGTTCAATAAATCCCTCTATAATAGCCAAATTGACCGAAATTTGACCATACTTAAATCAAAATTTGAATTATTCTTTTGCACACAAAAAAACTTTGCACACAAAATTCTTATTTAATCTAACCTACTTAAATAAATAACGCAAAAATGTCTATTAAAAGATTTTAGAACGATAATATTCTTGTTTTTACCGTTAAATTATGCCGGTTGTCGTAAACGTGTTCATGTCCAGAATCATTAATTAAACTTCCACATCCAAATACCCATATCGTGTAATTAAACTTCATGAACTTTTCAAAATCCATATCAGTATCGTTCAATTAGTTTACCAACAATTGCATTTAAAAGTCCGTATCATATTCTTCAGTTTAAATTAAAATTTATCTTGCAGGAATGTAACGCTGTTCATTCCAAGCCCAGTTTCATTGTTTACTTCAAAATCCTTTTAAAAACCAGTTTATGTATCTACTTAAATTAGCCATAATTATCAACGTCGTTTATTAATCCTAGAAACCCATTATTATCAGTTGATTAATATCTTTACGCATCATAAAACCCTCTAACGTGAGCTGAACTTTAATTAACCTTGATTACATTATTTGATCGGTTTATGCAATATAAAGTTTACTATGTCAAAAAGATCTAGAAGCACCTGTCTGGTTTCACTCATGTGCATCATGCAATTTTCTACGACATTGACATTCTACGGCTCGCTGTGATACTTAATTAGGGTATTCTACATGTTAATCTTATCTATATTGTTGTCATCCATTTTTATCTTTGATTTATTGCATTGTTAAACGTCTTATCTTATATCATAGTTCCTTAATTGGAATGTCTATCCATCTTTATTGAATGAACGTTAAAAATTCTTCTCTGTTATCTTGATTAATAGCCGTCACTTAATTTATTGGTTGTTTTTTTACTTGATAAATGAAGGTATAAAATTTCCTGAACTATCTAGAAAACAAGATACTCTTCTCGATCCAAATTACACAACTGCACGTTTTGTGTTACATTTCAATGAATGGAATAAAATGCGATGCATTTTAATTTTGTTATAAAAATAGAATCAAGTACTCTTTATTAATTAGGAGAATTTTCACGGATATGCTCTATTCTTACTAATGATTCGGTTAAGTTGTGCAAGATAAATGAAGCTTAAATATCTCGGGGTTTTTGCTTAATATACAGAGTGTTTCTATTTAGAAAAGTCTCTACAATTAGCCTACTATTTACAAATTTTTTTTATTTTCTGAGGTTTGGCATGTATTATTTCTATGACTCTTTATCACATCTATATATATATATATATATATATATATATATATATATATAAATATTATAAGTAGTTTTTTACACAAGGTAAGTTGATAACTACTAAAGATGAAATAATAACATAGACTTTTTAAGTAAAGCCCAAATGATCATTTCAAATCGAGCTAGTAATTGAAAGAAGGAAAATATAAGGCCTTGGACAGGATTTGAAATGATCATTTGGGCTTTACTTAAAAGTCTAAGTTATTATTTCATTTTATTAATTTTTATATATATATATATATATATATATATATATATATTACTCATATTTAGACCAGGGTAGAAAATTAAATAATCACATCAAATAATTTTAATCACCGTGTATAATGAATATTATTAGATAATACGCGTTATTAAAACCGTGAAGCATAAAAATTTATTAGTTTCATTAAACATAAGAGATTTAAATCATGTACAAGACGCTTTATATCAAAAGAAGCAGTATTAAAAAGCTCTGCGTGTAATGTAATTATTCCTAAACAAATGGAAATTACGTGCAAAATTTATATTAATTAACCCTATTTTAAGTAACCGGTAGTAAAACAAAGTGTACACATAATAATTAATATTTAACTTGTATTCGCTAAAAATGAAAGGATAGAAGTCAATTTTAATTGAAGTTAATTGAATCGTTAGTAACAGATAATATCTATAGAAACTTGTAAAAACCCAATAAAAAGCAAATCCTAGAAGTGTTAGTTAGAAGTAGGATGTTTGAACGCACCTGCGTATTTTAAAAGGCAATTTCAGTTTAATTTGTTTAGATAAACATGTCGATTCTAAGGATATTGGAAACGGTCAGATGCTTTAGCACGAAATACAAAACAGGGTTTATTTAAAAGCTCTGAGAATTAATATTATTTTGAACACCTGCGTAGTTTAAATATCACGTACGGCGAAAATTGTGTAGATAACAAATGGTTTCAAAGAATCTTGGAGAAACCGGGGCTTAATATTCACGAGAATGTGCGATACGGGGTTATTTAACCCAGATAGTCCACATGGACTAAAATATAATCGATAATAAAGAATATCAATTTGCACCAATACGAACAGGTTAGAAAAGGAAGAGAAAATGCGTCAAGCAAAGACACATATAGTAAAGGCGTGATTTAAGCAACGTCACGAGGGTCACAATTGGTTGAAAATAGGATGCAAATATCAGAGGTAGAAACAACAATTTCTGTACAAAATTAATTAGTTTTTCTCGGACATGTTTGCGTGCCGTGTGAGAATTTCTGAGATTTAAATGGGGCGAGTAAAAAATTCGTAAAAACCGACGCGCGAGCGACGGACTGGGAACATAAAATGAGAAATTCTTAAGAATTGTCTGTTTTGAGGACAAAAGCGACGTGCCGGCTATTCGCTATATATAGAGGTGGTAATATGAATTTAGGTCTCTTAGACTTTTGACTATTCGATGCGTTAAAAGCTCTTACATCCGCGACTTGATTCAAGATGTTAAACAGTGCATTTTAGTTTGATAAAATAATTTAAAATTTTGCTCGTATATTTTAGTGATTCAAAATAGTTTGTTATTTACGTGCTAACATGAATGTACTTCAGTGCACTTAGATACAAGGTAATAAAATTTAGTTTCACTGTACCAATTAGCAAAATTTACAACGACAAATGTATACACAAAAGTAGGCAGTTTTGGCGTATATTGGTGAAAGACGCATGAATTTCTCTGCTATTTTTCGGGGGTGTTAATAATTAAATGGTTCAAATACGTGTCTGGATCCACGAAACAAGGGTCAGATATACACAGATGAGTTCCGGACAAGCCCAGAAACAACTTTAAATAAATGGTGATGGAGAAAATTTTAAAAGCGTTGAGAATTAGAAGCCGTAAATATAATCCTGTTGGAATGGTGTGATTAACTAAAGGGACGATGTACATTGAAGCTACGAGGACAGTAACCTTCAGGTAAATTATACTATTTTGTTTGACATTTTGGTGTGTGTTGTATAACTTTATTATACTATTTTGTTTGACATTTTTGTGTGTGTTGAATTACTTTATAATTGATTTACTTTAAATGGACATTAGTGAAATTGTACTAACCATAAAATTTTAATTTTAAGATGAAATTTGCTTGTTTAAGTAGAAAGGGGTATTTAGTATTGATGTTCTGAATTATGATGAAACTTTGGGTATGTCTTTGAGCTCAATTAGACAAACCTGGTTAATTAACGTAAAGGGGTGGTAGATGCTCCCTTTATACTCAGACTCCGGTCTGCTTATATTGTTATATTAATTAGTAGGCATCCAACAAGGACTTTAATTCTGGATGCACGTTAAAGTGATAATAAAATTAATCTTGAAATTCTTTTTAAAACTGAATTTTATGCTGAAATTTAATTTGAAAATTTAATGTATTCTGAATATTGATGTAAATAGAGTTAACGTTGATGTTTGTGGTAGGAATGTGTTGTTTAATTTTATGAATGAGGAGGTTTATAAAATTAGGTGAGCAGCTGAGGCGAAACCAGGATCACAGCAGTTTATGACGCCCAATCGGTGGGACTAGAATTTTTTTGTTGAAAGGACCCAGTTCCCGCATTCAAAGGAGTATATCACAGCAGTTCATGGCGCCCAATTCGTGAGGCTCGATTTTAAAATATCACAGCAATATATATATATATATATATATATATATATATATATAATGACAAGTTATTTGCAGTCCGCAATAAGAAATTGTGTAGAACAATATATAAAATAAGATGTATCTGTAAACAACCTCTTACGAAAATAATAAAAGCTTATTGACGATACAAATCGGGTTAGTAGTTATATAGCTATTAACAAAACATTAGCTTTATTACTTCACAGGGGAGGAAACATCCACTGACCGACAGTTTCGGCTTTGTTAAGCCTCATCAGAGCAAAGTTGGAAACGAATCTGTTTGTTTACAGATACATCTTATTTTATATATATATATGTGTATATATATATTGTAATGGTTTTCAAGGGTTAAATTTGGGTATAAACAAGGCAATTTCAAACACCCTGTATAGAGGAAACAACCATAATTTACGTGCGAAATTTATTTCATGTATTTAATTTAAAGTAACGAATAATACCATAATTTTATAATTAGGGATTAAAAATTCGTAGGTTCGTACAGAAAACAATTTGTATAATCCAATAGAAATTATTAATTAATTTAATTCAGTTTAATTCTAAGGGTTATAAAGTCAGAAAACGCATCAAAGCATGAAAAATCGATAATTCCAAGGCGAAAAGCTTTACTAACAAATAAACAGACGTCAAATATATGAAATACCTTGAAACACAAACTCCTAAAAATGTTATTTTAAAACGATCGTTAATTGAACACCTGCATGTTTTGGAAAGGTCATGTTTCCCTTATTTTTGTAGATAACAAGCAAGTTTCAAAGAATATTGGTCAAACGACAGTCGCAAAGCACGTATACAACTCCACGTGGAGGTAGATATCACGCGGACAGTAATATCAATTTCTACCACTCAAGCAAAGTTAGAAGGAAACATCCAATATGCATAAGAGAGGAATAGAGTTAATACAGGCGGGGTTTTAAGACGTCACTGAAATATATCATTGGTCTAAATAGTTAGTTTTACAACAGACGAACACGGGACAGATGAATGGTGGTTTTTCGGAAAATAGCGTAGCGACGAGCTAAATTTCGGGAAGTTTGAAAACGGTTTTAACAAAATTTGAAGAAATAGTTAGTTTGCAATTAGGATTTCGGTTAAAGTGTGGCCGAGAGGGGCCTGGCTTATAATATAAATAAGCTAGCGAAATTGATAGCTTTCTCTTTGACTTCTTTAATTTGCATCGCTTACGACGTACAAAAATCTACTAACGAGCTTGTAAGTATTAAAATTTATAAATTTACAGTGTTAGATTGTTGTGACCTGATACTTTGAACGCGGATAGTGTCGAGTTTATATTTAACTAAGGTACAACGTATACTGTAACTAGCTCGTAACGTAAAGTAAATTAAATTATGCAATAATAACAAGTGTACCATACTTGGATTTGGATATGAGATGGATCTTGAATGAGTAGCATGCAGCGCAACGTAGAGGGTGTTCATCTATAAATAGCTGGAGGCGGCAAGCAGCGCATAACCACGAGACCGAGGGTTCAGGAACAGAATACATCGTCAACAGAGATGGAATCTTCTAGTTTTTCCAGGTAACGCATTAGAATTTGATGTTTTTTTATAAACTGGAGATTATTGTGATGTGTGAGCGTGAATTGTGATGGTATTTTTCTTTGTTATTTTGCGTATTGAAAAGAATACGTATAACTAAATTTTATTATGGTATTTGAATATAAATCTAAAGGTGTACGTAAAGCTTATTAACGTTCCTCATGAATTTAAAATTTTATTGTTAAGAGTACATGGTTTTTTTTTGTGTTTGTAGTAAGAGTATGCAAAGTAAAAAGCATACATTAAAAAATAAACTGAGTTATCATGAACTCACCATACTCCAAAGTGTACTAATTAGAAATAATTATAAATAAAAAAAAAAGGTATTATTCAAGGCCCAATTACTCCTGTTACGTTAAATGTGTTTGATATTTCAATTTAAAAACCAGGACTTTACAAAGATAGAATTTATTGAGGTGTAACTTGAGCACCGAAATGTACATAATCTTGAATTATTATTTGTAAATAGTGGTAAATAAATATTGTATGATTGTTGTATTATTTTGTGGTTTTATTGACAGTGTGCGTGAACGGTAAAGAGTATGATAGTAAATCTAGGTACCCAAGAGGAGGCCCAACTGAGCTAGCCAGGGAGCGGTTAAAGAAATCAAAGTTGCTGGAAGCAGAGTCTGGGTAAGAATTTTTTTTTTGAAAATTTTCCTTTTTGTGAAATTTTCGATTGTTGTAAATTAAATAAATTTTGCGAAGCTACCAAACCAGATGCAAGTTCCACGGCAATTTATGACGGCCCAACGTTGGGGCTCGAATGTTTTTTACTCTGGTGAGGCTTTTATCAGAGTTCCAGGCAATTTATGATGCCCAATTCATGGGGCTCGAACGATTTTAAGGAAATTCCAGAGGCGAGTCCTTATCAAGGTTCCACGGCAATATATATATATATATATATATATATATATATATATATATATATATATATATTGCTATGATATTCCTACGATTGGGCGTGATTTTTATTGCTGTAATATTTTTATTTGATATGATATATATATATATATATATATATACATAATATATATATATATATATATATATATATATATATATATTGCTATGATATGCCCTACGATTGGGCGTGATTTTTATTGCTGTGATATTTTTTATTTGATATGAATTTTTATTTGATATGATATTTACTTTTTCCTTTAAGCCGCAATGTTGTACTTTATATTTTATTTGTTTGTTTACCACGACTAACTCACCGAATACTCGACTTCCTAATAAATCTTATTTTACCCTTTAAAGGGATTCAAATAAAGCAGTTCAAAATCACCCAATATAATAATTGATAATATGTCGTGTAACCTCAAAAAATTCCCCCTATATAGAATATTTACATTTACCAAATTTATGCTTTCCTGAAAGCCAGCAAAAAATATCTTTTAATTACTCTCAAGTATTTTCGAACGTTCTAAGAGCTTTTCTCTGTTTTCATATTTTCAAATGACCTTTTTGATGACTCTTACAAAAACATAATGTATAGCAAATATTAAACTTAAAACAGTCTTTATATAATAAAATGTTTAAAAATCGATAACCTGGAATGGTCACTGGAGTTTCCTCATAGTGTCTGTGGTCTGCATCCCTTGTTGTGTCCGCTTTATTTATTGGCCAAAATTATCCACTTTTGATCTCTGGTATTTTTCCTTGAATTAACTTTGAGTAATCTTTTGATCTCACTTTCAGACGTATTTTTAGATTTGCGTTAAGACTTAGATCTCGACATGAACATCGACTCAACAAAAGCCGTCTTAACAAAATGGCATCAACAAAAGCCGTCCCAATAAAAGCCGCCTCCAATAAAAGCCGTCCCAATAAAAGAAACCCTGTTTTGTTAAATATTATA
This sequence comes from Platerodrilus igneus, assembly GCA_036346225.1. Lineage (NCBI taxonomy): Eukaryota > Metazoa > Arthropoda > Insecta > Coleoptera > Lycidae > Platerodrilus > Platerodrilus igneus. Next base: position 2,456,529 of record JARFIW010001436.1, on the reverse strand, counting down.
AATAAATTTAATTAATTGTTTAACTTACGTCTATCTGTAGATCAGCTTATTTTCGTCGCACAATTTCTTACTTTCAAATTTTACTGATTCTGAATTTAGTTTCACGAATTAATTACGTAACTTTCTACAGCATTTGACATAGTTTGTGCCTGGTTGAATATGAACTAAATGTTTATTAATTTCCTATTGTATTTATAAGCCCTTCCCACCAATCGTTTCCATTGGCGTGTTTATCGATTAGGGCTTGTACTTTGCCTTATCTCTGGCAGAACTCTGTATTTTCTCAAATTCCCTGGTTTAATTCTTCGACGAAATGCTTTCTCAGTCACGTAAGCGTTCTGCTATATTACAGTATTTTGTTAGCATTTCCGATTATTGCTTTTAATCAGTCATGTACTTAATGTTTGTCGTTTAAAAGTCCAAGACTCGCCTGGTGTTTATTTGTTTGTTACAGAATGTTGGTTTTCTGAATAAATGTATTCTTTCTAGTCACGTATTTAGTGACGTATTAAGATGCGTTTGCATATAGATGCGTTGATATTTTAGACGTAATTATTAAATATTTGGAATGCCAATCTATCTATGTTTCCCCATAATTTCATTTGCTGCAATTAGTTGCTTCTAAAAACTTATCTTTACTTGTAAATTCTACTTAAACATATTATACGACGCACACATTACAATTCTATTTAAATGGTATCGTATTATTATTAAATAATCTTCTTTCTCATGGATTTAATCAAATATCCTTTATATACAGTGTCCTCGCAATTGACTTGTAGAATAGTCGATTTTTTCCTATAATTGATGGAATTATTTGATATTCTTGAAGTTAAAGTTATTTATATCTATCCTACGACGCCTATGACTTAATCTACCCTTAAATTACCCTTTTATCATAGATATATATATATATATATATATATATATATATATATATATATATATATATTAATACAGAAGAATAATCCACATTTGGAATGCAAATGAATGCTTGATATATATTAATAGTTATTAAGATGAAATGAAAACCCAACTTTGTATTTAAAGTTGAATTACCATTTCAAATCGAACTAGTATTGAAAACCACTAAAGAACGGCTACAGCAGGATTTGAACCTGCAACCTCTGATTCTCCGGATCAGTGCTCTAACCAATTGAGCTATCTAGCCTAATTGTTTACAATTGTTTACAATTGGGCTAGATAGCTCAATTGGTTAGAGCACTGATCCGGAGAATCAGAGGTTGCAGGTTCAAATCCTGCTGTAAGCCGTTCTTTAGTGGTTTTCAATTACTAGTTCGATTTGAAATGGTAATTCAACTTAAATACAAATGTTAATTATAATATATATATATATATATATATATATATATATATATATATATATATACATAAAATGGGTAGCTTATAATGGATTAAGTAAAACGTCCATTCGACGGTTTTTCGCAAGTAAGTCAGTCACCTGGGAATTCTCAATAAACCCTTTCTCACAGGACTAATACACATTTAGTTTTTTTTTGTATTTCGTTCATTTTTAGTATCGACAGCAACACAAGTATATAAACGACAGCACACAAACTACAATTGCAAAAATATTCACTAGCATGACTTCGTAAAAATTACAATTGATAAAGTTCAAAAAACTTGATAAACCCACGCGAATTACATTAAAAAAAAAGCTTCTGAAACTTATCGTGAGCAATCTTCAGCAACTCTCCTATGCGATATTTTATATCGGTGTTCAAGTGGAGCACTATTTGAATTGCTACAGGAAATAGTTTGTACTTGAACACCGATAATTCACAAATGTTGCTCCTCTGAAATACAGAAGAAGACACTACGTTTGATTTTCCAATGCTCCACCCGAAGGTACTACATTGGCCAGAAAGAGAATTGTTTACCTGGGAATTTTGAATTTTTCAACTTGTGCTGTTTCAAAAAAGGAGGGATCTTTATTTTGACATGCGTGACAACACCCACACACGAGACTTACATTTTACCTCTCATCCGAACGAGGACGTATTTTTGTGAAAGATACCCATCTAACATTTTTCAAACGGACCGTATCGGGATTCGAATCCAGTACCTTGGGATTAGTAGTCACATGCATACCAGCTAAGCTATGGAAGCGCATTATAGCAGTAGGTAACTGAAATTACATGTATTGCATCTAGTTATTGTGTAAATATCTCAATTTAAATTAGATTTGGTACTTTTCTTCGTTTATGTAATGCTCAGGAACAAGTTTAGTTTATTTAAAGTTGTTTAAATGCATAATCGTTTTTTAATACAAACTGTCGCTGAGTATATGTGTTCTCCGGTGGTGACATTATCTATTTAACTCACGAGTAAAAGATACATGCAAAAGTTTGATGTTATCATATCGAAAAATTGTGGTACTTTGATACTGTGTACGTGCATTGTAAAATGTGTTATAATCCAATTTAGAAACTAATTTTTTTTATCAGTAAATGTTAGAATTGATAATCAAATTGATCTAATCCTCTTTAATTTTTATCTAAACACTGCGCCAATTAATCGACTTATGTACACTATCATGGTGTCAAAGTCTATGAATAAAGGTTTCTATATTATTACTTAAAACTCTAATTACTAGATACTCAATTGCTGCGACATCAAAGCTTAAAATATTTATAATTGGGTCTTCGATAAAAATTTTCTTTATGACAATTAGTTAATATATTCATTTGTGCTTGATATTTAATTATTTAATAACGTCGATTCTACATCCCAAACTGGAATTCATGACGTAATGGCCCACCAAATCTTCTTCTCTATGACAAATATACTCAATGTTAAAAAGTAATGTATGCATCAAAGTTATTCAAAGTTACAGCTTTTCTTCAAATAAAAAGAGGAAAATATTAAATAAAAAATAAGCACTTATTCCGGAAGAAATTAAATTCTTTATAGTAACTCCGGATAATATCTATGTGAATTAGGAAAATACTTGTACAACCTAAGAATGTACGATCTTTTGGCTTAGAATACATCGATTTGAGACAAGTTAACTATTATAAATATGCTTCAGCTAGCTCATAGGTGTTAAGTTTGTGAAACATTCTAGATATTATAAAATAACTCGAAACGTATAATAAATTTTGGCCAATTTTGAGGTAAGTTTTGTGACGCTGTACACAATGATTTTAAAAGCATAAATGTTACAAAAATTATGTACTGTGCAAATATTCGAACATGATCTTTTTACTACTTGTGCAATATTCTTAATTTTTTTATGAATAGTTGACTTTGTCGCGTGTTAAGTAAATTAACCGGTAACATGCCGTTTTCAATTATTAGATAACCAGTTTCCATTGCCTATATATACTATTATTTTTATATTATTATATATTAATTCACGGCGTTTAGTGTAAAAATAAAGGAATTACATTTGTTTCCTGAATCCGGTCTGAACTGAAAATATCTTTCAATTTTGAAATTAAATAATTTTGTTAAGTATTAAAACAACAGGAATGTAATTCTCTCGTATCTAGACATTTTTTGAAATAATGATTAATGTTTGAGCTTTCAATAAAATAAGGATTGAAAACTGTTTTTTTGAGAATAACGCAATTTATATCTATTTCATGTAAAACCTTAAAATTTTATACCTAATAATCTTTTTAAATCCTGTTTTTAACACGTAAACTATAAATAATCCATTCTCGTAGTTAGTACTGGATATATTAACATATTTTCAAATACCATGGTATGTATTTTAATTTTTTTTTAATAAATGACTGACTTATTTGCAATTTTCTTTTGCCGAATAAAGTTTTTTCTTTTTTATATTGAAATATACGTAATGTTTATGCAAACTTGCGTAGCATAAACATTCGTAACTTTAATAGGTTTTTAAATATTTGCATTACCGTGATTTTTACTTATTCATTTGAGATTTTGACGTTTAGTAATTATTTCTTTTTTGTTCTAATAATAAATTTTTTTATTGAGATGGACTTTTTGTAAAAATTTCCTTTTTGAATATTTTGTTTACTTACTAATTGGGTTAACCCATCTTTTGATAATTTTTTTTTGTTGAGTTACTAATAAAAATCTGCGAGTTGAGTTTTTGAGATTCTTCTAAAAATTAAATAGAAGTCTGCATTTTTTTGATTGCTTAACTATTCAAAGTATTTTCACAAATTTTTCTAATACTTGTGTTACTATTTCTCTAGACCGTTCCCTCCCACCTTCTTCCTCCATTTATGATTATTACATCTTTGGCATGAATAAGGCTATAAATCTCTAGGACTTGTCGGAGCTGATGTTCAGTTGATGCTTTCTAAATAGGGTAAACATGGGAGTCGAGAACCATGCATATGCTGGAGAAAGTCAATATTCGCAGCTGCAAAGACAAGAAATTTCTTTTTTTTATGTTTTAACTTTCGAGTTTCTACTCATTATCTTATTCGGTTCCCTTCACTCCTTTTTCTTTTATTTGTGACCTAGAAACTTCATAGAAATTTTTATATTTTTGTCTAACATATGGTAAGACGCTATTGTTTTTTTATACCTCTTTTCATTATTGTGGTGCGAATTTACCGAATATATATCTTAATCTTATAGAATTTTTTTAACTTTGGGTTTAGCATGTCTAATTTTGAGAATAGCACGGCGTGGTTGTGTTTGTGTTTCTTTTGCTAGGCAGGAGGTCTTTCAGACTTGCTGTTCCTTTTAATTCGAGACATTTCTCTCTCCCTCTTGTAGGATGCTCGTATGAAAACTTATCTTTTTCATACCGTGCTGTTTCCTGTTCCGTCTTATTTTTCCTCGGAAGCGTCTGGTTTAAAGTCCCAACCACTACCGTCGGTCACATAAAAGTGGTGCTCACACACTCCAGGTTACTGACTTCGTTTTGGCGAGTCGAGTTACGCTTTTATATGCATCTTGTCTACCATCTTCAGTAGGGTAGCTAAGCCGGTTTGGCAACAGAGATCCACAGCAAGATATGTATACGCCGGTTCGAGAACAATATGAACAGCTAAGCCGCTTTGGGAAACAAAACGTGCAGCAAGATATGTATACGCCGCTTTGAGAACAAAATTGTCTTTGTGTGTAAATTTGTTGCGTCGGGGGTCGTTAGGTCTTTGGGGTGTGCGTTCGGCGGGGTCGTTAGATTTTTGTCGTGGGGTGGTGCGCGTGCGCTGGGGTGGAGATATTTTCTTAAGAAATTTTTAGCAGCGTTCCCGACGTTAAATATTAAATATTAAATTTTAAAAAATGTTGTGTGTGTAGAAAATGGAGTTCACGTGTTGGTTCGTATTTTTCTGGGGTAGGTTAAGCTAAAATTAAAACGCCGCTGTGAAGAATTTTTAATATTAGGCAAACGCGTGCAAGTGGTAAAGAGTGTTTTAGCTCTCCTCATAAGCTGCGTTTTGTACGAAGTAGCAAATAAAATTAAGAAAATATACGAAATGTTACATGATGGAGGTCAAATTTTAAACGTTTGCAGGTAAAATCTTGTAAAAAAAAAGTCGTTCACATCTCGCAATTTCAATGTCACGATAAAATACTAAGAATTTGCATGCAGTCGAATATAACCTCGTGCTTTTATCTGGTAATATATATGTAAATCACGTCGACATTCGACTTTTAATATAATGTATTTAATTAACATAAGGTGTGTTGCAAAAACATTTCAAGACAGGTATGCCGTATATTTCCTTATTGGTATGCAAATTATACCACCTTGCATCACGATTTATTTGACTTTTAAATAAAAAATTAATTTAATCTTATATCAAGGATGTCTTGCTTACAAAGAAGTCGTTCACTTCTCGCGATTTCAATGTCACGATAAAATAACAAGAATTCGCAGTCGAATATAACCTCGAGTTTGGAATTATAGCTCTCTGGTAATATATATGCAAATTATTCAACGTTTATTATAATGGATTTAATTAACATAAGGTGTGTTTGCAAAAACATGTTAAGACTATTTCCTTCTTGGTATGCAAAATATACCACCTTTCATAACGATTTATTTGACTCTCAAATAAAAAAATTAATTTAATCTTATATCAAGGATCTCTTGCTTACATTTTAGCAATTTGAATATATTTAAATATTTAAATGTAATTATACATTTAATTTATGTGGCAAGAAAAATTCTTTTACTTTTAGCGGTTTGGTGATTGTATGTAGATGACGTATTAGACATTGTATATATATAACTCGTTTAATTGCACAAACGTGATAAAAAATTTGTAGGTTATGCAAAAACGTGCATGTAGTGAAGAATTTAGCGGTGATCTTTAGAGCTTCGTCATTGTTTTTATTCTCGTTGCTTTAGTTAATTAAAGAGATTTTAGGTTAAGCAAAATAGGAAATGTGGTGGATGACATAATCACTCTCAAAATGATGAATGGTGGGGAAGGAGCTTCTAAACGTGCCCTAAACGGGGCTCTGCCCCATTATTTTGTATTAAATATCAAAAAGAATAGGAGAAATTATTCGACTCGTATTTTATAATGGTTTTAATTTAAAATATTGGTGTGTGTGCAAAAAAAACATGTTAAGACAGGTCACTCGTTATTTTATTCATGATTGCACCACCAAAATAATTTATACAACCACACTGAACTCGTACCCGGATCTAAAATTTAACCTTTAAATGTATGCAAATAATGTCGTTATTTAAAACGTGGTGAAGAATTTGGATAGTGATGTAATCATTCTCAAATGCGGAATGGTACTCCATAAATTCTAAAAAATATATGCATATCTATGGCAGGCAACCCAGCATACACCAATTATATATTCTTAGTGTAAAATTTTATTGTTAGGTGAATAACCAGCAATTTATTATGTAATATTTATTGCTACAAGCATGGTAATAATAATTTGCAATGTGCAAAATACCTCTTTTGTTGTTAAAAGACCGATTTAATTAAACACTATAAAAGATTGTGAATTATTTATTCTAGTTAAATTTTACAGTGCTAGAGACACTAATTATTATTAGTACTAGATATAGGTATAACAAAATTTGTATTCAGATGATAGTATGTTCAAAGGATATTATTATTTAAAAGACTCTGTAAACATGATTAGTGAAATTATTAAAGTTAAGGAATGTAAAGCAAAATTTGTCCATAAAAGCAAATATGTTTTCTAAAAGATATGCATAACTTACGGATCTAAACGTTTCAACATCTCGCAAACTGAGATAAATATTACTTATTTCTTTGCAAAAACGTTCATATAACGCCCTTTAACAACCGCGTTCAGTAAAGTGCATGGTAGTTAATGACCTCGGCGATTGGGCTATTTATAGTATAAATATAACAACATATCTCCATATGTAAATTATATGGTTCTGGTTTATACCTAAAACAACTATTTTGCATTATATTTTGTTGATCCTGGCAGAATAAATTACAAGTATAGCTACATTGTCAATACATTTTATTTTCAAACTCGTTTTAATTATTGTAGAATTTAGTGCTTATAAATAACTTACTTTAATTCAATAAGTTATTCTTAAATTAATAATTATTGTCAAGAGAATATATACACATATGGTAAATAATTGCAAGAATGTCTATAATATATCTGAGTTTTAATTCTGTTAAATGGAACATATGGCAACAAGGTAACTTCAAAACATTTTAGCATAATTGTCAATTACCAAAATTCACAATTTTCATCTTATATCAACAAATGTTATTAAATTGATGCTAAACAATAAAAATAATACCGTTATATTTCAAATCATTTTAATAGAATTACGCAATGTTAAGTCGTTATTAAAAATTAATTTAAACAGAGTTTTTATTGTTATCTGTTGTTGTCTGTTGAAGAATCGTAGCAGAATCTGAACTATATCGCTTTTACAAAGCATGTATTCAAGATCACATTTAGTTAGTTTCAAAAAACTTTTCATCATTGTATACGACTTGTTTTAACTTGCAGTAGGTATCAGTGACCGAATCAACATTACCACCCGAACATGGTTGACAACTTTAAATTTTATTTTCCTATTACTTTCAAGGTATTAATCATTGGTATATATATATATATATATATATATATATATATATAGATTTAGCGACATCAGACAACCTTTTTCTTAATCTTCGTTGGGAATTAAACCACTCATAGTTTTTAAAATCATCTTTCTTTACGTTTCGATCCATGACCTAGGATCGTTGTCAAAATTGTCAAAACCACAACAATCATACAGGAGTATTTATCAGGCAACATATTTCTCGCATGGCTATGACAGCTTTTTGTGCTCTATGTAGAGTAATGATTAACGTTATACTCTTTTGATTAATGTGCAATTTACCGGGCATGCATCCTTCGTTAAAAGTAAAGGATATTCCATAGATAATTTGAATAACAATCTATCACCACCAAAACACCTCTAATTGGATTTTCCTTAAATATATTGCTCAAATTCAACAGAGTCGCCTTGCCAGAGATCATCTCAAGGTTGTTGATTTATTAATGCTGTTACAAAAACTAGTGGGGGGTTTATCAGACGAATAACTAGGTGATGCTCAGTATCACAACACTTTAGCATTACCTATTTTGATGAATGTGCCATAAAAGCTAGGTACTTGGATAGATCTCGCAGTGAGTGGAACAACAACGATAGTGGTGCGAAGTTTTCAAGTTAACATGGACAATGTACTGTACGATTTGTTCGAGAGTGAACAACGCATTTTACACCAACATCTGAAACATGCCATAGTATTGAATGATGTAGACAAAATCAAACGTATACTGTTCAGAGTAGGTGTTCATGTTCCTTTAAAGCTTTCAAATGGCTAACGCTGACCAATGATACATCCATTGATGTAATGGACATGCTGTTTAAACAACAGAGTAGGTGCGATCAATTTGTATCAAACTTCATTGATGCTTGCAACGGCAAAACAGAGTTAAAATGTCATCAGGTGCGCGGTGTACTAGACGCAATAGAGAGTAATTATAGTTTGAGCGATGTATATTTCCTTGAAGAATTACTAACCAACCGAGCTGTATTGAGTACGAAGGCATTTCCTATCATGAATATAAAATGCAACTATAAATCACTGGTCACAGCGATTGACGATATGATTGTAGATGTTGTATATTTCGCACAACCTATGGTATTAAAAAAAGTATTGAAGTTAATTTTAAAGTATAAGGTAAATTATAAGTACCAACCTAATGTAGTTGGCCCTCATAGAACAACATATAACTGGCTCCTCAAGAATTTGGCAATGGAGGGCTCAAAACAGCAACCAGGATGGACGTGTGGTCCGGATTCGGGAATATGGCCATCAAATAGTATAGATGATTATAAAAAAGTGTATATGCTATTAAAGTTATTGTTTTAGTTTAATACTATTTTTTGTATGTAAATTATGTCATCTTGGTAATCCTACCTGATGCGCTATAGATAGCACTTATTAGATATAATGGAGGATGCTATTGTACGTGTCGCATACCTTTTACAATAAATATATATACCTCGAGTGTTGGTCAAGTACGGGGAGAAATTGTTAGCTGAGAAGGTAATGTGTTTTACCTGCTTGTTATTTACACATATTCACGGACATCGAAATACTCAAGTTCAACCAAAACAGCGAAAATCAACCTACATCAACGTTTTGCGCTTCGGGCATGAGGAATTATAAACAACTTTCTTGACGTAGAACTAGTGTAGTAATTAGTAGTACATAGATGTAATTTGTGTGTGTGTGTGTGTGTGTGTCGCTATAATAAAGCATATAACAGTAAAAAATTTTATTGATGAATGACATATGATGGTAAACAAACACGTAACAGCAAATCTACAAAATATGATTTTGGATATCCAACTATTATGGCTAGAATCTAAATTTAACCATTTCACATATACTTGATTTTTAACTCTCTTCAATACTTTTTCCACTAAATATACATCCGGATAGTGTGTTCGTTGAAGTTCTTCTGCATAGAAGCCGCCTAATATTGGTTGTCCTCGACTATCGCGCAACAGGTACGTTAAAGGATTAGTCAAATGCACTTTGTACACCGTAAAATTTCGTTAGACCAATTTGGTGTGTATCCCTTGGTAAATTGACTTCTATGTTTACTAATGCGAACATGATCTCCAACAGAAAATTTTTACTCTTTAAGTTAACTGTTTTGATCGTACTGTACACTGTATTGAAGAGTTTGCGTTCATTGCGTTTTGACACATCTACAGGTCGCATGCCGATTGTTCGATGTTTGGTGTTGTTATATGCAGTCACGAGTGAGGATAGTATATTCAGCCATCGATACGAACCATTCAAACTAAATTGTTTCCACATTTTTGACTTTAAGGTACGATTAACGCGTTCTACTACGCAAGCTTTTTATTGCTGTACACACTATAATGTGTAATCTCATATTTTCCATTAAAGCCTTAAATGTTGAATTATAAAATTCTTTTCCCAAATCCGTTTGAATGTACCGTGGAATACGATGGTCTTTGTTGAAAATTGATTGAAAAGCGTTTGAAACAGCCTTACCCGTCTTGCGCTTAACCGGTACGGCCCATAAGTATTTAGAAAATACATCGATAACAACTAGAATGTATCTAAATCCTTTATTTATCTTTGCATATGGGATCATTTCCACCAAATCGGCTTGAAACAGCTCGTTTAATCCTTTTGTGATTACATGTCTTCTAGGAAAGTTAATGCGAGCAGGCTTATGTAACTCGTGGACGATTTGCTCCTTTACAGACATATTGCTAATATATGTGTGTGTGTATGGTTGACGGCTATATGCGTGCGTTTTAAGTTTCTCTTGCAACTGTTGAATATCTGCTTGAATTCGTGCAATGTCTATTCTAAATTGTGCTTTCACTTGTTGAATAGCAGCGTCTAATGTCTTATATATGCTATTCATAGAATCATCTATCCGTTTGGTTACGATTTGTACAACATTAGCGTTCACAGTGGCTGGAACAAGGTTACGCATCATCTCTTCAAAATGGTTAAAGTCTGATCTTGTAACATACTCGCTCGAGAATTGTGTTATCATACTGTTTGTTGTCTCCTTCACAAGCGTGTCTATATACTGCTGAATAGTGGAACCACTTCCAAGCGTTGGTTCGCCCTCTTGCTGGTGTAGCGTTGCTAACCGCGATTCTAAGTACGCTTTCGTGACTGCATCATCATCTTCTTGTGGTGTAGCGACGCGCGCTAATCTCATGTTGTCAAAATCGTAGTAATCATCATAAGAAATATATGAAGCACAGTCAGACGCATGTCCAAACTTGTAGATAACCATCGTGATAATGAATAACAAGTCGCACAATCTACGCTATTATACGCAATTCGCGTAATTCTTCCATAATCGATGTAATTTCGTTTGTGTGACCGGTGTTACCTGCATCTTGCGAGGCGACCAGAAGCTTGAGCCGTTCGCACAGTTCGTTGGGATCATCAAAGTATACATACTCTAGTGGCTTCTCGTTATAATCCATGAGTAGACCACGACCACTCGGGTTTATAGTTTGCTGTCGTAAGCTATACATTGCATTACTTCTTTTTTTAATGTCCGCATAATCGTTAATTTCTTTAAGTGAGAATTTACCCAAAGGATTGAGAAGGAACAGCTGCTCGTACAACCCTTTGCTACCGTTGTAGCAAAATCGTTCTACACACCTTTTCACCAATCCCGAAGATAATGTCCGAATCACCAATCATTAATTTTCCTGTCTCCGGATTAAAACGTACTTTATCCCTGCGCAAGTGCTCCGTGTCATTGTTATAAATACCAGTAAAGTTGGAAAACAGATTATCGACATAGTATCTTACCGATGGTAAGAATCGTTGTAAGTAGGCCTGATGTTCTTCGCTGTTTAGGTACCGTTCGTACTCTGTATGGGTCTCTGGAGTGTTGCCGCTACTCTCCGATTCTTCGAAGGTGGACTCCACAGACTGGACTGGGCTATGAGGATTGTGTTCCCATGCCTCCTCTATTGGTGGTGCGGCGATTGGTGTTGAACTGCGCACCTGATCGAGAAATTTAGGGCGTCTTTTAGGAGTAGATTGTACGTCATGTTGTTGTGGTAACCAGTGCTGGCTTTCGATCTTGGACTCCTGTTTAATATCTTTCAGCAGACCGGTCTGAAGTGTTTGTAAACGTTTTGTAATAGGTGCATAGACTTTACTTAATGCAAGCTCCTTTTCAACCACACCTGCTTTTAGCGCTTGTAATTTCCTCTTGACTGCCTTTCGTACTTTTATGAGTTCTTGTTTGGTTTTCACGTCGTCTGCCATCGTCTAGAAACGGGTAGGAAGTGATATGCTATTTATGTGCTTTATAAGTATATATAGGTGTCAAAACCTTTTCGGTAACGACCGCTCTGCAAATCGCCATCTTTATTGATCACCAGGAACCCATACCGATCTCGCCAGCATACGCCGCACAATTCTTTAAACCGGTTAAACGACATATCCGTGTTTACATGGTCAGCGTATACGTGTTTTAAATTGAGTTCGTCTTGTTTGAATAGCACTAGGACATTAGCATTGTCTCTAATCAATTGTTTAGGTATTTTGGAATAGGTCTGACATAGATAAAAACAATCAATGGCCTTATGTCGACCTAAAGAAAAATATTCTCGCATTACATTTTGTTTATCGCACGACACGTCATCGAAAATAAATATCGAATTAGGTTTTGCATCCGCTGGAGCAACAATTGCATCCCATTTGTTAAACGCAAAATATCCTATTTCTTTTATTGGTTGTAATAACCTCTCTAGGTACTGATACTTTGGTTGATACAAGGATTTTGAGTAGAGATAAACGTTTTCAAAGCGTACACCATTCGGATGTTTCAAGAGACCGATGACTACATTAGTTTTACCACAATTGGATGGACCTGTAATGATACACCGTATTGTTGATGGTAATAGTAGTCCATGCTTTTGCACGTTAGTGTTGTTGCTGCAGTTGTGGTCCGTAATTGGCAACGCCAATTGTTGCTTTACCAGACGCATTCTATCCATATACTAAAACGTAATTGCAGTATGGTAAGCATTTAAGCGAGTAATTCTACACGCATGACCAGTCTCCTTTAAACCTTTCGACTGACAAGATTAATGAAATCCTATCGTGGCTACGGGTTACTCAATAGTGCTATCAATCGGTTACCGGTAGAATTACATTTACCAGGCTATCGCTTCTGTGGACCGGGTACTAAGCTTCAGAAACGCCTCGAGCGTGGTGATATAGGTCGTAATCCCTTAGACGAAGCCTGCAAACTACACGACATCGCCTACGATCTTTCTACAGACTTAACAACCCGACACCAAGCTGATCGACGTCTTGCCGAAACAGCACAAAAACGTCGTACTGCACCCAACGCTTCGTTAGGTGAAAAACTTGCTGCGTTTGCTGTTGGTTCTGCAATGAATGCCAAAGTTAAATTTGGTATGGGTTGTCGCAAAAAACGATAAGGTGTAAAGGAAAACGATGTGGTCAGCGTCTACGTACAGGAAGTGGTATACCATTCAAGCGTTTAATTCGCACCATTTGGGAACGCATTAAAACGTTCGTCCGACTGATCTTATTAAAACTGCTAAACTTGCAGTGGCACCGATTAAAGAAATAACAGATGAAATTCGTGGCATCCCACGTGTAATCCCTGTACCCAAAACTGGTGGTTTCCTACCTTTGATACCTATTTTTGCAGCCCTTTCCGCAATTGGAGCGTTGTCGGGTGGAGCAGCTGGGATTGCAAAAGCTGTCAACGATGCTAAACTTGGACAACAACAATTAGATGAAGCGAAACGACATAATATGGCACAAGAGGCAGTGACACTTGGAAAGGGTCTCTATTTGAAACCTTATCACCGTGGACATGGACTGTACCTAAAGCCTTTTCTTACACACGGGCAAGGTTTGCGTAAACAAAGACAACAAAAAAAAAAAACTCAACGCATTCGTTAAATCTACCTATGCGAGCGTTGACCAATGTTGACTTGAACAAATACATAAAACGTTTACCAATATCCCACTTTCGTGGAATATTCATGCGCAATTCACTTCCAAACACAATTCGTTGGCGAGAATGTGGTATTCTTAATCATGATACTACACGTGGTGTGGGAACTCATTGGACCGCGTACAAAAAGATGGTTCAAGGGCAGTCTATTATGATAGCATTGGTAATCTACGACCTCCGAGGGAACTTGTCAAATACTTAACCTCATCAGGACCATGCACTCTCTATTATAATTATGAACAATTTCAACCGCTTAACACTGTTACCTATGGACACTTCGTATTGAAATTTTTACTGCAAAATAGTCCTCCGCTAAGTTTCTAACAACGTTATATATTATTTGATTTTAGTGTATTTTTAACTGTTTTGTATAAAAGTGTTTAATTAAAACCATATATTGCAAGTGTTTCAGGAATTTGCTTTTATTACCCCATCCCAACTACGAATACGACTAGTTGTTAGTTTATCGTCAACCACCGAACATGTACACATTTACTTTAACTGGAACTGAATCTACGCTCACCGCAATCATCAACCCACCAATTGTTCTCGATGATGACCATGAATACGTTATTGGTCTTACAAACTTTGATACATATTTTCAATTCCCAATGTAACGGAAGCGAACAATAAATTTTACATTGATGACATCGTGCTTACTTTACCAGAAGGAACTTATGAAGTGGCAGATATTAATAAGTTCGTACGACGTAATCTGAACGATCCCCGTGAACGCACTTCATCCAAACGTTATCTTATTGATATTCGAGCCAATAATAACAGTTTACATACAGAAATCAAAGCATCAGGTATAGTGGACTTTACACAACCAAATTCACTTGCTTCGTTGCTGGGTTTTGAGAAACGTAAACTACCAGCTCTCACTACTGCTATTTCGGACCATCCGGCACAAGTCTTTCCAATCAATTCAATATGTATTGAATGTAATCTTGTGGTCGGATCGTATCGGAATAGCAAACCTGTACACATTTTGCATCAATTCTTTCCTGCAGTTGCTGCAGGGTACAAGATTATTGAAAACCCCGTGAACGTCACCTATATGCCACTTAATACACGAATCATCGATCGCATCATTGTTAAAATAGTTGATCAAAACGGTAATCTCATCACTTTTCGTCGGGAAACCATCACGATTAGACTTTATCTAAAGCGTCTTTAAACAATGGTTTTGCGCTATGAGCATAAACCACCAAAACCTATTAATAGACGCATTATCAGCACCTTTACCAGTTACAAGACACCAGTGCACCGATTAACACCGGAAAACGTTAAATTTCTGCAAACATTAGGACTCAAAGTGCTACATAGCTAAAATGGATAGTAATATTTTAAATGTTACGCAACGTGCTATATTTGATACAACCATCATCAATGCCGACAAACATATGCATACTCCGTACTCCAATACCACGTATGAGAAGAACGATGTTATACGGATTCCAATAGAAAACGAAGATGTCTATACACTACCATGGGACAGCGTAATTTATATTGAGGGTACAATGAATAAGTCAGATGGTGGCGTTTCGCTTACCGCCGATTTTGTCAACAACGGAGTTTTATTTTATTTGATGAAATTCGTTATGAACTTGGTGGAAAGACTATTGACCGCGTTCGTAATCCAGGTATAACTACGACTATTAAAATTTCCTATCCTACGATTATAGCGAAAGTCGTCGCTTTAGAAACGCCGGTTGGTCCCCATCGATAAGCTTGATCTCGTTGATGCTAATGGTCATTTCAACGTATGCATTCCTTGCGCATGGTTTTAGGATTTGCGGAGAACTACCGAAAAATTCTTTTGAATATCAAACACGAGCTTATTCTTATTAGAAGTAGTGCTGACGATGCAGCTATATCGAATTCTGATACCAAAGAATCAATCAAAATTACTATTACACATATATCATGGCGGATTCCACATATAACCGTTGCAGATGCAGAGCGCTTAAAACTACTCAAACATATTCAACGCAATGCCACCATGGACATAAGCTTTCGCAGTTGGGAACTACACGAATATCCAGAATTACATACAACACACACGCATACGTGGGCCGTGAAGACGGCTTCTCAAGTGGAGAAACCACGTTTTGTTATTGTCTGCTTTCAAACCGATACATCGCGCAAAAAGGGGCGCAGTCAGTTCGACCACTGCAAGTTGACCAATATGAAATTACATCTGGGTTCATCTATGTATCCTTACGATAATCTTAACATTGATTTCGATACCAATCGCTATTCTATACTATATGAGATGTATGCACAGTTTCAACAATCGTACTACGGGGGTATCAGCGAGCCGATATTAACACCCAATGAATTTCAAACGCACGCTCCACTTGTAGTCATCGATTGTTCCCATCAAAACGAAATAGTGAAAGTGGGAGCGGTTGACGTACGATTAGAATTTCAAATGAAAGAAGCGCTTAAAGCTCACACTACAGCGTACTGCCTCATTCTACACGATCGTTTGGTCCGCTACAATCCTGCAACCAATATTGTGAGTGAAGTCTAAAATTAATAGTCCATTAGTTGTCGACGTTCAAAAGTTTAAAATTGCACATAATAACTTTGTGTTTAAAGAAATGGCTGTTTTACAACTATCCCTATCGAATGGAGTTGCAATAACATATGTGCTGAAACCACCATATTCTTGGAACTGTCTATCAGCTCGCTTCAAATACCAAAAGATATGGTTAAGCAACTTTCACGGTATATCTTGAGATGATGGCAATTTACAATGATTTTCCACACCTAAATGTTATTAACCTAGAAGATTTAGGGTGTACTCCTCTACATAAATTAAAGTATTACACCAATTCACACAAGTGTTTCTAGCATACCACACAACATTCGTCATTCAATTGCGCAACCACAGATGTAATTGTACTCAAAAACTGGTTTGTACATATAACCAATTATTCATTTTAATAAAGAATAATGTTTACATTAAGTAGTGTTTTATTTGTATATTTTATACCTACATACATACATATTCCTTGAGACTAGTAAGATGTGTTTCAAAAATGTCTTGAAATAAGTTTAATTGTAAAACTTACTAACGAATCTGTAAGTATCATATTGAAAATTCCTCTTAACGGATATGTATTTTGCATTTTTATGCAAACTTTATGTTACAATAATACAATTAAAAATTATATTCTACTACCGAGGTATTAAATTTTAAAGTATGTTATAGTTGTGTAAACATAAAATGCATTGCATAGGTTTTATCATCAAAGTAGTACATTTTTATTTAATCCCACCTGTAAAATGATTAATTTCTTAAACCTAAGTTTCATAAAATTTATTCTCCAAAGATCAACCAACTATAAACCAGAACTATTAAATTTACATAAATTTCGGTGTTATTTTAATTTAAACTATGCTCATAAAAAGTCGTTTATATATATAGCACCAACATTGTTACTACCTATAAATATCAAATCTTTGAAGGAATTTACAGTCATGATTAATTAATAAGTGGTCTTTTCATTTGTACACATTTTGTATATGTTGTTTTAGTTCCATTGACGACCTATTATTAGTAATCTGTTTATTATTTTATTGACGATATAAATTTTAAGATTGGAAGGGAACGATAAGAAATCTTCCTCTGACATTTATATGCACTCCGCATAGTTGTTTAAGGTAGCAAATATAAATAAGCTGTTTAATGTGTTGTAGAAGAATTTTTACCATTGTATTATCGGTATGTATAAACTTACTTACTTAATGTGTTTTTAACGGAAGTAGAAATTATGAATTTTGGTAATTAACAATTATGCTAAAATGATTTGAAGTTATGCAGTTTCCATATATAATTTACATATATCGGTATGTTGTTATAAATATCACAACCTCGAGGTCATTAACTACCATGCACTTTACTAAACTATAATTAATAAAATCCCCGTACATTTAACTAAGATACATTTTTCTTAATGTGGAAGTCTTATCTATATTTTATTCAAATAAGAATCTGCTACCGCCACCTACAAAAGATAGGGACAATTAAAGAATGTAAGTTTTTGTAAATAAAACATTAAAATATTGTGTGTTTCTTTTAATATTATATATTTAATACAAAAATAATTTTTGAAATTCTCGGAGATTCGTCAACACGTGCATGTTTTGCTTAACCTAAAATCTCCGAAGTATTCAATCACCTAATGCGTGCAAAGCCTCCGTTCAGAACGCCTTATGGAGTACCATTCCGCATTTGAGAATGAGTACATCCCCATCCAAATTCTTCACCACCTTTTAAATAACGACATTATTTGCATACATTTAAAGGTTAAATTTTAGATCCGGGTACGAGTTTAGTGTGGTTGTATAAATTATTTTGGTGATGCAATCATGAATAAAATAACGAGTGACCTGTCTTAACATGTTTTTACATATACACACACATATTAAATATATATTGAAATTGCTAAATGTAAGCAAGAACACCTTGATATAAGATCAAATTAATTTTTTATTTGAGAGTCAAATAAATCGTGATGAATGGTGGTATAATTTGCATACCAAGAAGGAAATAGTCTTAACATGTTTTTGCAAACACACCTTATGTTAATTAAATCCATTATATTAAAAGTTGAATAATTTGCATATATATTACCAGAGAGCTATAATTTCAATAAAAAACACGAGGTTATATTCGACTGCGAATTCTTGTTATTTTATCTTGGTAATGAAATCGTGAACAACATGTTTTTACATGCAGACTTTATAATTTGATCCATTATATCACATTTCGTATATTTTCTAAATGTTATTCGCTACTTCATACAAAATACAGCTTTTGAGGAAAGCTAAAAAATTCTTTACCACTTGCACGTTTTTACTTAACATAACAAAATTCTTCATATAGGTAAAATCACCACTTCGCTATGCTCTCGGCTACCTAGTTTCGGCTACTTTTCCAAGATCGTTGTGACGTCATAGCCTTTTATAAATAAAGAACAATGTAATACTATTTTAAAATTTTTATTCTGGCATTATACATAACAAAATTTAAAAATATTTAATGCCAAGCATGGAGCCATTTAAACTTAATTTTAATATAAATTCGATTGTTTAACATGGCTAACAACCAATGCAAGAATTAAGATATACAACAAATTTGTGTGTCAGATAACAAATCCTGATGTTAATAAACAACTTGGAAATTATATACTAGATTTTTACGTTGTCCAGATGCACATTTAAGAGCAACATTCGCTAATCCCTTAAAAGACTGTTTAACCTTATTGGAAGATAGTAAGTTATACTTCCTAAAGGCGCCAATGTACTCGGTATCGCTAAAATGTGGAGTAAGTTATCGGACAAGCTTCAAAATAGCTGCTGTTTAGTGTATAATAACCTGCTACAGTACATGTATTGGGGAACGGCAATACAAAGAAATTGACGGGCTTGCAAATTAAGTTGTCAGAAAAACCAGAGAAAAGGGAAAAATTGATAAAGTATGTGCTTTCAGCTTTTAGTTTTAACTATTTACCTGTAAATTATTTGGAGATAGTAGAGTAGGAAAACAGCCAAGATAAAATAAAAATCTTACACAAGTGCTACATTAAAGCAGGTAACATATTTTACACAATCTGTAACACCATATTCTACAATTCCAAAAGAAATAACCATTTCGGTATCGGGGTTGATAAGTACGCCTAACATTCGCCCAGAGGTTGTACGACAACGCGTAAATATTGGCAGTAAACTCTCTCCGTTGACGCTGCAGGAAATTGCCCAATTATGCACGCCATACTCTGTAAGTGGAAGAAAAGACAGCTGGAATTAGAGGAAATGCATGCAAAAGGCGAAAGTTGGACTAAATAGAAGACACTGCGACAATACGCAAACAATACAAAGATGTGTTAGACAAAGAACATCTTATTAGAGAAAGAGGAAAGGATTAAAAGATTATTTTATGTGCCGATGGACTGACTTGGATACATCCGCGTTCTACAAGCTGTATGTATTTGTGGTTAGTAAGAAAGACTCTTTTAGAATTTTAGAATAGTATTACATTGCTCTATATTTATAAAAGGCTATGACGTCACAACGACCTTGGAAAAGTAGCCGGAACTAGGTAGCCGAGAGCATAGCAACGTGGTGATTTTACCTATATGAAAATGAAAATAAAGAACTTTTAAATTTTTGAATAAATTTTGGTAGGAAATATTTAATAAATAAGTATATGTTAATGAAACACATATTTTCTAAATGATATTGGTGCTAAGGAAAGCTATTTTATTAAGTTCTATAGTTTGAGAGTGACGTAAAACCTTGATGCTACACCTTGAGTTGTAAAAGTTAATACATAAACCTTGATATAAGATCAAATCAAATAATTTGAGAGTCAAATAAATCGTGATGAAAGGTGGTATAATTTGCATATATTTTAAATTCATACGGGTATAATTAAAAGATTATATGTTAGATCCGACTGCAAGTTCAGTGTACTTGTATAAATTATTTTATGATGATGTAACCAAAGGAATATACGACATACCTGTCTTGAATGGTTTTGCAACACACCTTATGTTAATTAAATACATTATATTAAAAGTTGAATAATTTGCATATATATTACCAGATAAAAACACGAGGTTATATTCGACTGCATGCAAATTCTTAGTATTTTATCGTGACATTGAAATTGCGAAGTGAAAGACTTCTTTTTACAAGATTTTACCTGCAGACGTTTAAAATTTGACCTCCATCATATATCATTTCGTATATTTTCTCAATTTTATTTTCTACTTCGTACAAAACGCAGCTTATGAGGAGAGCTAAAACACTCTTTACCACTTGCACGCGTTTGCCTAATATTAAAAAAATTCTTCACCTCGGCGTTTTAATTTTTAGCTTAACCTACCCCAGAAAAATACGAACCAACATTTTTTTAAAATTTAATATTTAATATTTAACGTCGTGAACGCTGCTAAAAAATTTCTTAAGAAAATATCTCCACCCCAGCGCACGCGCACCACCCCACGACAAAAATCTAACGACCCCGCCGAACGCACACCCCAAAGACCTAACGACCCCCCCCCGACGCAACAAATTTACACACAAAGACAATTTTGTTCTCAAAGCGGCGTATACATATCTTGCTGCACGTTTTGTTTCCCAAAGCGGCTTAGCTGTTCATATTGTTCTCGAACCGGCGTATACATATCTTGCTGTGGATCTCTGTTGCCAAACCGGCTTAGCTACCCTACTATCTTCTTATTCTTCTTCTTAATCTTCTCGAATTTTTTTGTCTTTGGGTTGAGTATGCCTAATTTGGAGAATAGCAGGGAGTGGTTGTGTTTGTGTTTCTTTTGCAACGCAAAGGATTTTTCAGACTTCCTGTTCCTTTTAATTGGAGACATTTCTCTCTCCCTCTTGTAGAAGGCTCGTACGAAAACTTTACTTTTTCATACCGCGCTGTTTCCTGTTCCGTCTTATTTTTCCTCGGAAGCGTCTGGTTTAAAGTCCCAACCACTACCGCCGGTCACATAAAAGTGGTGCTCACACACTCCAGGTTACTGACTTTGTTTTGGCAAGTCGAGTTACGCTTTTCTATGCATCTTGTCTACCATTCTTTTCTTAATGTGAGCTCTTCTGATTCTTCTTTTTCGCCTCGGAAGCTACCATGACATGCAAGTGATTCCAACCTCCCTTTTAATCACTATTCCTATAGCTATCTAAATTTTCTTTTCTATTAATCGCTGTATGGTCAGGGTACCAAGTAATCCACGGCAGTGGGCCATTTTGTACGGATTTTGCTTTCATCCATACGTCACCACTGCCCTTACCTTAAACAATAGCAGTGTTCTTGCTGTCAGTCTGTTTTCCGATGGCATATTTTATCAACTCTATACTTGGGACACAGGCGATCCTGTATCTACGATAGGCCGGTTCCTTGTGCGTTTAACACAACGAATATCGCTTCTTGAACTTTTATTTTTGGCACAAGAAAACTTTTTGTTTTTTTTTGTTACTGTACCCTATGCGGGCGATTTTCTTTGCTTACATACCTTTCTTTCTTGTTCGCACGGAATGCCGTAACAAGCTGTTTTTGTCGAAAAATTCTACCGACCTATTTCCCCCGTCTTTTCTCGTTCCTAAATCTACAACCGCTCTTTCCTTACCCTTACCGATCACTGCATTAAAATTTCCTGTAATTATTAAATTTTCGTGGACTTGGACCAATTTTAGTATGGTTTCGATATCTTATATCTTATAGGTGTCTTGAAACGCATAATGAATTTTGGCCAGATTTGAGGTGAGCTTTGTGACGCTGTACACAATGATTTTAAAAACATAAATGTTCCAAAAATTTTGTACTGTGTAAATATTCGAATATGATCTTTTACTACTTATGCAATGACTCTCAATTTCTTTATGAATAGTTAACTTGTCACGTGTTAAGTAAATTACCCAATAACATGCCGTTTTCAATTATTGGATAACCAGTTTCCATTGTTTATATTTATTAAATTCACGGCGTTTAGTGTAAAAGTAAAAAAATTACCTTTGTTTCTTGAATCCGATCTGAACTGAAAACATCAACTCTACTACGAGCTAAAATATATCTTTAAATTTTGTAATTAAATACTTTTGTTAAGTATTACAACAACAGGAATGTAATTTTCTAGTATCTAGACATTTTGAAGTAATGATTAATGTTTGAGCTTTCAATAAAATAAGGATTGAAAACTAGTTTTTGAGAATAATGTAATTTACATCTATTTCATGTAAAACCTTAAAATTTTGTACCTAATAATCTTTTTAAATCCTGTTTTTAACACATAAACTATAAATAACCTATTCTCGTAGTTAGTCCTGGATATATTAATATATTTTCAAATACCATGGTATGTATTTTAATATTTTTTTAAATAAATGGCTGACTTATTTGCAATTTTCGTTTGCCGAATAAAGTTTTTTCTTTTTTATATTGAAGTCTACTTAATGTTTATGCAAACTTCCGTAGCATAAACATTCGTAACTTTAATAGGTTTTTAAAATATTTGCATTACAGTGATTTTTATTCATTCATTTAAGATTTTGACGTTTAGTAACCATTTCTTTGGTGTTTGAATAATAAATTTTTTTATTTAGATAGACAGACTTTTTGTAAAAATGTCCTTTTTGAATATTTTATTTACTTACTAATTGAGTTAACCCATCTTTTGATAATTTCTTTTTGTTGAGTTACTAATAAAAATTTCTGAGTTGTTTTTTTTTGAGAATCTTTTGAAAATTAAATTTAAACTTTTAAAATGAATTATCTACATTTAGAAATAATAGAAGTTTGCGTTGTCCCTAAAAAAGTTTCTGTTAAATTAGTTTCGAAATTTATCATGTGTGAAGTGACTCGGTTTGTTTGTCCGCTTATCTATGAATTTGAAGATCTTGGTGGTAAACCACAGAAAAAGTTACATGTAAAACATCTAAAACCTTTTGTAGATAATTTTTTTGTAATTATTAAATTTTCGTGGACTTGGACCAATTTTAGTATGGCTTCGATATTTTATATCTTATAGGTGTCTTGAAACGCATAATAAATTTTGGCCAGTTTTGAGGTGAGCTTTGTGGCGCTGTACACAATGATTTTAAAAGCACACAAATGTCACAAAAATTATTTACTATGCAAATATTCGAACATAATCTTTTTACTACCTATGTAATGACTCAATTTTTTTTATGAATAGTTGACTTTGCTACGTGTTAAGTGAATTAACCCATAACATGCCTTTTTCAATTATTGGATAACCAGTTTTTATTTCCTATATTTATTAAATTTACGGCGCTTAGTGTAAAAGTAAGGAAATTACCTATGTTTCCTGAATCCGGCCTGAACTGAAAACATCAACTCTACTACGAACTAAAATATATCTTTGAATTTTGTAATTAAATACTTTTGTTAAGTATTAAAACAACAGGAATGTAATTTTCTCGTATCTAGACTTTTTTGAAGTAATGATTGATGTTTGAGCTTTCAATAAAATAAGGATTTAAGACTGATTTTTAAGAATAAGATAATTTAGATCTATTTCATATAAAACCTTAAAATTTTGTACCTAATAATCTTTTTAAATCCTGTTTTTAACACGTAAACTATAAATAATCTATTCTTGTAGTTAGTCCTGGATATATTAACATATTGTCAAATACCGTGGTATGTATTTTAATATTTTTTTAAATAAATTTGCAATTTTCTTTTGCCGAATAAAGTTTTTTCTTTTTTATATTGAAGTATACTTAATGTTTATGCAAACTTCCGTAGCATAAACATTCGTAACTTTAATAGGTTTTTAAAATATTTGCATTACAGTGATTTTTATTCATTCATTTAAGATTTTGACGTTTAGTAACCATTTCTTTGGTGTTTGAATAATAAATTTTTTTATTTAGATAGACTTTTTGTAAAAATGTCCTTTTTGAATATTTTGTTTACTTACTAATTGAGTTAACCCATTTTTTGATAATTTCTTTTTGTTGAGTTACTAATAAAAATTTCTGAGTTGATTTTTTTGAGAATCTTTTGAAAATTAAATTTAAACTTTTAAAATGAATTATCTATATTTAGACATAATAGAAGTTTGCTTTGGACCTAAAAAAGTTTCTGTTAAATTAGTTTCAAAATTTATCATGTGTGAAGTGACTAGGGTTGTTAGTCCGCTTATCTATAAATTTGAAGATCTTGGTGGTAAACCACAGAAAAAGTGACATGTAAAACATCTAAAACCTTTTGTCGATTATGCTCCTCCACAATAATTAATACTTTTTATCTTCCCTTTTAAATATATTTTATATTATAAAATATCCAGTGCCTCATAACATCCGTTGTTCTTACCCCTTGCATAAACTTTCTCCTTATTTTACTTTAAAAATCTATTCTACCTTTGATATTTAAATGGGTAAAACACTTTATCATTCTAAATCTCATTATTTTTTCTATGAATTGCTCAGATTGCTTTCGTTTTTATGATTTCAATTTCTCATCTGTACAATTTATCGTTATGTTTATTTTTTTGATTGCTTAACTACTCAAAGTATTTTCACAAATTTTTCTGATACTTTCTATGTTACTATTTCTCCAGACTTCCCCTTTCCCCCTTCTTCTACCATTTATAATTATTATATCTTTAGCATGAATAACGCCATAAATCTTTAGGATTTGTCGGAGCTGATGTTGAGTTAAAGCTTTTCAAATAGGGTAAACATGGGAGTCGAGAACCATGCATATACTGCAGAAAGTCAATTTTCGCAGCTACAAAGACAAGAAATTTTTTTTCTTGTGTTTTCATTCTCAAGTTTCTACTTATTATCTTATTCGGTTCCCTCCCCTCCCTTTTCCATTATTTGTGATCTAGAAATTTCATAGCATTTTTTTATATTTTTGTCTAAGATATGGTGATACGCTACTGCTTTTTTTATACCTCTCTTGATTATTGTGGTGCGAATTTACTGTATATATAGCTTAATATTATCGAATTTTTTTGTGTTTGGGTTGAGTATGTCTAATTTTGATAATAGCAGGGCGTGGTTGTGTTTGTGTTTCTTTTGCTAGGCAGGAGGTCCTTCAGACTTCCTGTTCCTTTTAATTGGAGACATTTCTCTCTCCCTCTTGTAGGATGCTCGTACGAAAACTTAACTTTTTCATACCGCGCTGTTTCCTGTTCCGTCTTATTTTTCCTCGGAAGGGTCTAGTTTAAAGTCCCAAACAGTACCGCCGGCCACATAAAAGTGGTGCTCACACACTCCTGGTTACTGACTTCGTTTGGGCGAGTCGAGTAGCGCTTTTCTATGCATCTTGTCTACCATCCTTTTCTTAGTGTGAGCTCTTCTGATTCTTCTTTTTCGCCTCGGAAGCTACTATGGCATGCAGGTGATGCCAACCTCCTTTTAATCCCTATTCCTATAGCTATCTAAATTTTCTTTTTATTAATCGCCGTATGGTCTGGGGAGCAAGTAACCCACGGCACTGGGCCACTTTGTGCGGATTTTGCTTTCAATCATACGTCACCAACTGTCCTTACCTTAAGGAATAGCAGTGTTCTCACTGTTAATTTGTTTTCCGATGGCATACTTTATCAACTCCATACTTGGGACACACGCGATCCTGTATCCATGATAAGCCGGACCCTTGTGCGTTTAACACAACGGATATCGCTTCTCGAACCTCCATTTTTGGCACAAGAAAACTTTTTTGGTTTTTTACTGTACTCTATGCGGGCGATTTTCTTTGCTTACATATTTTTCTTTCTTGTTCGCACGGAATACCGTAACAAACTGCTTTGTCGAAAAATTCTACCAGCCTATTTCTCCGTCTTTTCTCGCTCCCATACCCACAACAGCTCCTTCCTTACCCTTACCGATCACCGCATTAAAGTTTCCTGTAATTATTAAATTTGCGTGCCCTTTGACGAATCTTAGTATGGTTTCGATATCTTTATAGATCGCTTTTACCTCTTCATCACTGTAGCTAGAGCTGGGCATGTAAATTTGTATTATTACCGTATTTAGCGGTTTAGATTCGAATCTAATCATGAGTACTCCTTCGGTTTTTGTAAGTAGTTTTCTATACAATATTTCACTATTTTTCGCATTATTACCTTCACACCTGCATTTCGTTTCTCCTATCCTGTGTAGATTATCTTAAAGTCTCCGCGCCAAAAATCCCCCGCCTTTGGCCACCAAACTTCGTTAATCCCTAACTATATCCAATGCTAACCTATCCATTTCAATTTTTAAATTTTCTAACTGATCTACTTGCGTCATGTTTCTAGCATTCCACAAGCCGACTCGCAAAACGTTTCCAGTTCTTGTTTTAAATTTGCCGATCCATCCTCCGAAGTAGTCCTCTCCTGGAGATCCGAATGGGGGACCATTTTAACTCCGGAATCACATACCACAGAGAATGCAATTATTTTTAAAAACATTTTCATCATCATTTTGTTTTCGACCTTCCTTAAGGTCGGTTTGACGCAGCTCTAACTTCTTTTCTATTCTGTGCTAATCTAAAAAGCTCTACATACCCTTCACAACCTAAATTTCTAATAATTTGACTAATATTGTTATATTGTATATTTGGTAAGTAAAGTTATGGTTTCCCGTTGCCCACCACATTGCAGTAGTGTGTCCTAAAATGCCGTACCAACCCCTATGGTCTCTGCCACTCTAAGTACCGAAAAAGCTGCTGTCCTCTTTCGGGGACCTGTCAGCCTGGTTCCCCACTAAGGACTCCACTAATTTGGTTAAACCAATAGTTCGGCTGTTTAGATCACTGAGATACGCAAACCATTCACCCGTTCTACTATTTTAAAAGTTCTTCAAGGTGCAAATCCGTTGGAACGGATATTTTATATATCACCTTCTTCTTTTCATGAAATACTTTGATTATGTCAAAACCATTTTATGTTTTCCACCAAAATTCTGTCCCCCAGCACCATGACCATCACTTTCGAGATTATTATGAAGTTGTTTAAACCGGCTAACAGTGTTTAAAAATTTTTTAAAAAATATTGGGTAAGAAGCAATCTTGAGGATATCATCATCATTAGGTTTTCAGTTCTGGAACTGGTTAGACGCGTACCATCATTGTTTCATATTCTGAACTAACTTACACATTTCCCTGAAATCCGATCTAGGTCTACATCTACCTCTTTTTTCCTGTCTCTGCTTGTAATATATCCCGTACTATTCCCCAAAAATGTCTTAGAACGTATTCTACCCTTCTATTTCTTCTATTTTTTTCCACAGATATCTTTATGCCCCTACTATTTCTATAACCTATTTGTTACTAACTTTGTCTGTCCATGCTATCATCCTCATACATCTAAAGCACATCATTCCAAAAGGCTGCTGCCGTTTTTCTGTCTGCTTTTCCGACTGCCCGTATTTCATAGGCATACTGTGCTGTGCTCCATATATATGCTTTCAACAATTTTCTTCTTGTTTCTATGTTTGTTGTCTTTCATCATTGGTGTTGTTTCTTGTTAGATGCAGTTTGGTACTCTTCTATTGCTTTACAATTATATACCCTATTTCTCCGACATTCAGTGGTTGTGGAGAGGGGTAAGCAGCCTGTGGCAACCAAGTTCCCCCAGCACTTGAACACTTAATATTTTTTCCAGTATATCTTTTTGCACAGTTAACATTAGTTGCAGATATTTCACAACCAACATCTGTAGTTGTTTATAATAATCATCAGATTTACCTACGCTTATTTTTTTTTCATTAGGTTTTCCGTCTCAAAACTAGTGTGATACGTACCTGCACTTATTTATATTCTGAGCTAGCGGACACAACTCCCTGAAATTCTCACATAGCCTGTATACAGCTCGGTTCCCCTTCTATTGTTTTCTAATTGTATGCTCTATTTCACCGAGATCCAGTGAAGGCGGTTAAGCAGCCTTTGGCTGCCAAGATCCCCAACAAATATACATTTGCCGAATTAATAGTTTTCCACTAAATCCTTTCACACAATTAACATTATTCGAGAATATTGCCAAACCAATACGTGTAATAGCTTATAGTAATCATGTTTAAGTACTGTTACTTTTTTCGTCAATAATTTATCCATCTTGGGACTGGTTAGATGCGTACTTCCATTGATTTCTATTCTGAGCTAGCCTACACATTTTCCTGAAATTCTGACAGCCTACACCGTTGACTATTTGTGTGCAGTAGTCTAACTTAGGTCTATCTCTTCTTTTTTTTCCTATCTCTGCTTCTAATATATTTCGCACTATCCCTCATGCCGTAGTATGTGGCCTATCAAACTATATCTCTTATTTTTTACCGTTTTCCACATATTTCTTTCTTCCCCTACCATTTCTAGTACCTCTTTGTTCTTAACTTTGTCTGTCTATGATATTTTCATCATACGACTGTAGCACCACATTTCATAGGCTTCTACCTTTTCCTTGTCCGCTTCTCCTACTGCCCAGGCTTCACAGTCGCACAGTGCTGTGCTCCACATATATGCTTTAAGCAATCTTTTTCTTGTTTCTATGTTTGTTGTCTTTGAACACAGTAGTTGCTTTTTCTTGATAAATGTAGTACGACCTTGTGCTAATCTTGGTTTTATATCTTTTGCACTCTCCTCCCATTTTGCGTTATTTGGCTTTCTATGTAGCAGAAATCCTACCTCTTGTAAGTTCATGTTACATATTTGTATTCTTGTTTTTGATCTATTTTCCCCTCCTGTGTATACTAGTACTTTAGTTTTAGTTTTGTTAATTTTCATACCGTATCTCTCTGTTAGAACCATTCCATTTCATTAAGAGCAGCTTCTAACTCTTCCTTGCTAGATGCTAATACCGCTATATCATTTGCAAATCTGAGCATATCAATCTTTCGTCCCTGCATAGTAATTCCAAATGTCTTCCTGCTTTTGACAGTATTCATTGCCTCTTCAATGTACGAGTTAAAAATCCTTGTCTTTCCCGTTTCCTAATGTTTACTATTCTACGTTCCTGCTCTAATTCTATTACTGCTGTTTGCTCTTTGTATAAGCTATGTACTATTCGTCTATCCCTATAACTCATTCCAATTTTTTTGAGTAATTCGAACATTTTTTTCTATTTTACATTTTCAAATGCTTTTTCCAGATCTACTAACCCTATATACACGCTTTCCTCTTTTTTTTATTGTTTTGTCCATTATCACTCTCAGAGCTAAAATAGCCTCTCATGTTCCCCTGTTTCGCCTAAACCCAAATTGGTCTTCTCCTAGTATTTCTTTAGCTCGTTTTTCCATTCGTTTTTTTACAATTCTAGTTAATATTTTTGACGCGTGTGCTATCAAACTTATTGTACGTAAATTTTCACATCTATCCGCGCTTTTCTTTTTTGGTATAGTTACTATGATGTTACGTTTGAAATCTTTGGGTATCTCGCCTGCCTCATACACATAGCTTACAAGTTGGAAGAGACGTTTTGTTACTGCTTGTTCAGCGGCTTTTAGAGTTTCTGCTTGCACCTTATCTGTACCCGGCGCCTTACCATTTTTCTGACCCTTTAATGCTAATTTAAACTCATTTCTAAGTATAGGATATCTGAAGTCACCATTTTCAATGTCTAATTCCTGTTCTAATGCAGTTAGCTCTTCTCTTGCATTTAAATTCCCTATATATTCTTGCCATCTACCCACTTTCTCTACATTTTCTATAATGACGTTTCCTCCCGCGTCATTTATATTTTTGCTGTACTGTTTTATATCCATAAAATTGATTCTAATTAGTTTGTATGCTTCTTCTGTCTTTCCTACTTCCATCTTGGTTAGTACCTCTTTGCACTTTTCATCAATCCATCGTTCTTTAGCTTTCCTGCATTTGCGAATAATTTCCCATTTTATGGCTTTGTATCTCTGTTTTCCTGTTTCGCCTGATTTATTTCTGTATTTCTGTCCTTCTTTCTATTAAATTCAGGATATCCTTTGTTATCCATGGTTTTTTGTTTTCTTTTTGTGTATATCTCAGAATATCTTTGGTCGCCATGTCTAGACTGGATTTAATGTTATTCCATTCTGTTTCTACTTTCTTAGTATCAAATATCTTCCTGATATCTTTCAGCAATTCATTTGACTTTTTTTCGAATCTTTCTTGAATATCTTTACCTTTTAGTTTCTCTAAGTCAAAGTGCCTCTTTCCGTTTCTTTTTTTTCAAATTTTTAAATTTAAGTGCGGTCTTCATAATCATTATGTGGTGGTCTGTGTTTATAGCTGCTTCTGGGTAGCTTCTACAGTCTTTTACTTGACTTGATATATTCTAGTTAAAAAAGAAATTATTCTCAACTTCTCTGGTTCCAGAAATAACTTTTCTGCACTAACGTTTCTACTCAAATTTACATTTTGAAGTAATTATAACTTCAAAATATCAGCCTAAGGAGTATGCTACCTTTATAAAGCTTCCCTTTAAATTTAATATGGTCTTGGAAAATGGAAAAAAATGTTTTATATCTAAAGTAACGAAGTAATCGCGCACTTCCGGTAAAATCTGAACTGTTCAAGTTTCGAAAGTATTTTCGTTATATAGATCACGTTAACCCGTAGAATGTGCTAAATTTTAAATGCATATTTCAGTTCGTCCTCTATAAATTTATAATAAACAGCCACCATCAATAATTCTGTATACTAATATTTTATTAAAGACATAAAATAGCTACTTACTTTAAGTTTCATGATAAAGAAAAGGAATCATAATTATTTTTCTTTTGCAGACCCTTGACAATGTCGACGTTTCTTTAATTAATTTGATTTTCCTCAGACCACCAAAGTGGTCACAGCCCCCTGGGGGTCCGTAGGAACCACTTTGAGAAATTTACCACCAATTCTAAACCGTAAGATTCAAAGTACTCATGCAGAAAGAAGTTGAACTTTTACATTTAATAGTACAAGTGTAGCTCATACGATTTGATTCACAACAAACTAGACCGGCTTTTTTCACAATGACAAAAAGTAGGACACTTATTAACTCACCTGCTGGTTCTGTCACATCCTTTCCCATTTCTGAAAAAAACAACACAGTCACCAAAAGCACTAAATTCTGTATAATCACCGGTTTGTAAGTAAGTTAGAAAGTACCCGACGAAGGACAAAGATGTTCCAGCAGTAGTTTAGAAAAACGGATACAACTAGCGAAATTCCTATCTAGGTTCAAGGTATATAAGTATTTTATACGAGCTGTAAACAGCCACGAGAGATAGATTGGCAGTAGCATTACAGTTTTATGAGTGCTTGTTATCATTGGGTAATATTAGGATTAAGATAAATCTTGATAGTTGATAAATGAGGTATAAAGTAATAATAGGTCGTGTAAATAAAGGATCATGTTCGTCTATAGACACATTTTTGCAAGTGTTGACTGCGTTTTCTATGATTGATTTGCCTCCATTTTTGGATTTCTCTTAATTATATAAATTTCATATGGGGTAAATTTGATAGGAATTTGCATCTTCAGTAAATTTTCAAACAAAATACTTCTTGTAATTGATGCAACCGATAATATAGATATATGTTACCTTACTGAAATCTAGCAAATATTTATATTCACAGTGAATATCAGAATAGACTTAGTGTATATCCAAAAAATTTACTAGATACCATATTTTTCGCTTAAATTGGCAAATGCCGATGTGTAGCATGCGCAGGTAGATGGTGAAGTTGAATGAACTAAAACTAAGACTAAAGATAGGAAAGTCTGATCAAATATAAATTTTAATTACAGTCGAATTGTTATCACAACGCATAAATCGAAGTTAACGCGAAATTGGAAATAAAAATAACCATCTGATCATAAAAAGTTGGTCTCTAGTAAAGTTGAAATGGTAATTCGAGTTCAAAATGGGAATCAAAACCGTTCCAAAACAGCGTTAAAATAAAAATTGAAAATCTAGAATCGAAGTAAAAAATACGAATCAGAAACTAAGCAAATTAAAATGTGTTAAAAGCTTGTTATGTGTTAAGTGAGTAACTCGCAACATATCTTTTCATTTATAGGATAACCATGTTTCCATCTCATATTTATTAAATCTATTGTATTTTATATAAAAATAAAAGAATTTCTTTTGTTTCCTTAAGTCAGCTCTGGTTATTGTATAAATTATTATCAACATTGTAAAAATAAAATGGTATTGGCATGCATAAATATGTTAAGATACCATCCATGATAATTTTCATTGTTCTCGGGAAAATTATGTGAATACGCACTATTTAAGTGACGAAGTTCTCTATTATAATTGATTGTCAGACATCAGCCGGTTTTTGATTAGTCCAATTCCGTGAGGTACGAACGAATTCTGTCACGGTAACGGTTTGTTTCCTAAAAGTGTGTTATCGCGTGTTTCGATGTAATGCTCGAGCTTTGTGTTTCTACCTTTTTTTTATTTTTTCCTTATAGAGCACTACCGAAATGTAGGAGGCAACAACGTAAAAAAAATTTGAGAAAACCGAACTACCAAGACCCTGAGAGGTGGGCAACAAGGGAAGGCCTTAAGGTCAGTTCTATAAAATTCACCTTAGTATCCCTTAAAAAGATCGAGTGCATTACACTCCTTTTCGTTAACGGTAACAAAATTGGTCTGCCCGGCAAGGTGTTGTAGTTGGAAGTCATTCTACACTCCATACTCACCTGGAACCAACAGATCTATAAGGTAAAGCGTAAAGCGGAAACTTCTTTAGCACTAGTTAGGCGCAGTAGCGGGAAGGACTGGAGACTAAAACCAAACATGGTGTACTGGCTGTACACTCAGGAGTTCAGATTAGCAATAACATATGTAGTCTTGGTGTAGTGGCCCATGACTGAACAATTAAACACAAAAACTAAGATGGACACGATTCAGAGATTGGCCTGTCTACCTGTCTAAGCATTACGGGGGCAATGTGTTCTACGCCCATTGTTGCTATGGAGACTCTCCTTGTCCTTCCCCTACTAAACCTAGTGGTGGTGTGGAAGCAAGCCTAGAACTGTACAAACTCAAAAACTTTTGGTCCAGACTAATTGAAGGACGTAACATACGAGATTGCTTAAGGAAATTAGACCATATGTTGGAGGTGCGTACAGATCAAATGACAGTTCAACATCAACCGGACACACTTTTTGAAACTGTTATTCAGAACCGTGAGTCGGAGGAAAAGAAGGGTAGCTTACCAGCGAGCTGCATGGTTAGATACACAGATAGTTCTAGAGGTGAGATCGGTTACGGATCTGGACTCTTTAGGGATACCGGAGGCTGTAATAAGCTTCTCTGTAAGGGTTTTAGCCACCGTTTTTCAAACTACAAAGTGTGCCGGAAAGCGTAAGGGAAGCCTTCTCTAGAAGGCAAATCTATATTATGTCTGACGGTGAGACAGCACTTAAGGCTCTAACAAGCCAGAAAGTGTCTTCAAGCCTGATATGGGAACGTAATAAGCCACTTATTGGGGGTTCCAGGTCACCCCTACATTTGAGTTTTCAATGCTTTACCGAAGGTACTACATTGGTTAGGAAGCGAGTTTTTTTTACTTGGAAATTTGTAATTTTACCGAAGTCTTGCTATTCCAAACGAGGTAGGGATCTTTAACGTGCGTGGCAACATTTATACAAGGGACCTACATTTTATCTCTCATCTGAACGAGGACGTATTTTTGTGAAAAATGCTGGCTTAACATTTTTCAAGCGGTTTGTGTCTGGATTCGACCCGGGACCTTGAGCTTATTAGACACACGCGAACTAACTAAGCCACAAAGTTACCTGTACCAAGTCACCAAGGAATCAAGAGTATGATGTATCAGATAAACTAACAACGGTCGTTCATTGGTCCCAAACTTGCCTTGGGAGACGGCAAAGCTGCCATCCTCAGCTATAAAAGCGAGTGCATGTGCAATCAACACTTAAAAGATTGGCAGGATAGACCAGGATCGGCTCACCGGAAGGCGCTGCTAGAGAGAACTAGCTGGAAACAAACTCAGGAACTACTTTACCTAAGAGGAGCACAGTTCAGGATCACTGTGTGGTTCCTGACAGGGCATACCTGTCAAGATTCCCCTGCAGAGAATGCGTAAAGATACCGGGAACATCAAATGTAGGTTCTGTCAAGAGGAACCGTGGACTGTAAGGCATGTATTTTGCAGTTGCGAGGCGCTGGAAAGAAGAAGGCAGTGTCTATTTGGGAGACTAAAGTTAGAACCGAAAGATGTTGATACTCTTTGGACTAGGGACTTGTACGCCTAAGTACAGAATTTATGCTTTGCAGACTGGTTGCGGGAATTAATCAGAGTCAGCACCTTGAAGAAGTTCTTGATTATTAGAACGGATGGAACGGCTTCCGTGTCCCAGTGAGCTAAAGAGCAGTAATAAAGGTTTAATCAAATTAGGGGCGTCTTTAGTGAGGAACCAGACAACGACAGGTCCCTAAAAGACGGCAGCACCTCTTTCGGTACTTAAGTGACAGAGACCATAGGGGCCGGTATGGCATTCTAAGACACACTACTGCGTTGTGGAAAATAACGGGAAACCACATTACCTCCAAAGTACAAAGTGTATCTAAATTGTTATTTAAGATGATGGTATCCTCTGGAGTAAAAGATTCCGAAGTTAAAACAGTCCCCCATTCGGATCTCCGTGAAATGTTGTGATGGGAAAATATAGAGGAAGAGCAGTAAATATTCTGCGAGTCGGACCGTGGAGCGTCAGAAGTACGCGTATAAAGCAAGAAGGTAAACTAGACAACTTTGAAATGGATAGGTTAGCATTAGACATTGTAGAGATTAACGAAGTTCGGTGACTACGGCGGAGGATTTTTGTATCGAAGACTTTAGCGTAATTCATATAGGATCACTGGAAGGAAATTCGGCTGTGGGTAATGGTTATTAATTAAAATATGACACTGTGTAAAAAACTACTTACAAAAGAACGAAAGAGTAGTCCTGGATAGATTAGAATCTAAACCGGTAAATACAGTAATAATACAAGTATACATGCCCACATCTAGCTACAGTGACGAAGAGGTAGAAGCAATCTACAAAGATACCTTACATGTGATTTTCCAATGCTCCACCCGAAGGTACTACATTGGCCAACAAGCAAGGTTTTTTACTTGAAAAATTTTGAATTTTGCCGAATCCTTGCTGTTCCAAGCAAGGTAAGGGTCTTTAACGTGCGTGACAACACCCACACACGGGAGCTCCATTTTACCTCTCATCCGAACGAGGGCGTATTTTTATGAAAAATGCTCGCCTAACATTTTTCAAGCGGACCGTGTTGGGACACGAACCCGGGACCTTGCGCGTAGTAGTCACACGCATACCAACTACGCCACGGAGCCACCTCTACAAAGATACCGAAGAGATACTGAAATGCGTAAAAGGACATGAAAATTTAATAATTACGAAGGATTTTAATACAGTGTTAGGTCAGGGTAGGGAAAGAACGGTAGTAGGTTTATTAAGATTAAAGAGATTGAAAAATGTTAAGGGTCTGGGGATAGATAAGGTGCAAGCAGAAACTCTAAAAGCTGCTGGACAAGCAGTAACAGAACGTTTCTTCTAACTTGTAAGTTATATGTATGAGACAGGCGAGATACCTAAAGATTTCAAACTTAACATCTTTGTCACTATCCCAAAAGTGAGAGGCGCTGACAGTTGTGAAAATTTTCGAGCATTAAGTTTGACAGCATTCGTATCAATAATATTAACTAGAATAAAACAAGGATGGAAAAACAAGCTAAAGAATTACTAGGAGAAGATCAATTTGGGTTTAGGCAAAACAGGGGAACAGGAGGCTATTTTAGCCAACCAAGAAAAAGAAAGTATGTTTATAGGGTTTGTCGATCTGGAAAAAGCATTCGACAATGTAAAATTGAAAAAAATGTACGAAATGCCAAAAAAGATTGGAATGAGTTTGTGGGATAGACGGATAGAATTAGATCAGAAACGTAGAGAAGTAAATATTAGGGAAGGGGTGAAATAGGGATGAACCCTATCCCAGTTAATTTTTAACGTGTACAACGAAGAGACAATGAACACTGTCAAATGCGAAAAGACATTTGGAATTATTATGCAGGGACAAAAGATTGATATGCTTTGATTTACAGGTGATATAGCCGCATTAGCTTTAGCAATTCAAATGGGGTTCAAGAAACCATAAAATTATGAAACGCCAAAAAGTTGAATGCGTTTACACGAAGTGAAGACACTGAATTTGCCCATAAAAGGAGCTTTTGACGCACAAAGTTTGAGAATAAAAGTTTTAAAAGAAAGGGAATAGTTGGATATAATGATTAAGTTCCATATTAGTAAGGAAAGCTACCGAAGACACGATGGGTGAGTAACAACCGAAGTGGATATGTACTGTAGGCGGGCACCTCGACGAGGTGGTCGACAGAAAATTGTTTTGAACTTATGGATAAGCAGGCCAGAAAGTACACGCACATAGTATCGTAAAATTATATTTGAATCGGTCGAGTATCGGTAAGAGGGAATTAGTACATATAAACATGATATGTGAGTTTTCACTTTTTCAGCAAACGCTGGAATTTGAATAGATGAAATGAGGCGACCTAACGTGTCGGTAGTTAGTAAACAGGTAAATCATTGCTGGTCCTAGATGTGTTTAATTAATTTAAACAATCAACGAGTGGAATTTATAACTGTGAGTACTTTTTGAGTTTTAATTTTTGTTTACGCTTCATAAATGTGTTGTTACGGCATTTCGCGCGGACAAGAATAAAGTAACGTACGCAACGAAAATAGCTCGCGCCATGCACCGCAACAGAAAAGAATTCCAAAGAATACCGTGCTAGCTAGAAAGTCGTAGAGTGGGGTGGGTCAAAAGAGGAAATTTATTTACAAAACCTTTAATGTTAAAAACAGGAAAACCAACTCAATATTTATTCAACATATCCCAAAAAATTTACACAGTATAAAAGTCTTCGTAAAAATAATTAATACACTCATTGGCCACTTTAACCCAGGTTAACCGCAATTCTAGTATTCATATAAAATAAAAGTTAATGTGTGTGTGTGTGTATATATATATATATATATATATATATATATATATACATACACACACACACACACATATATATAATTAAATTGAGGAAGTGATAGAGATTGATTGACTAAATAAAAACCCTAAAGGCATTTTACTCTTGGACTGATTTTTAAATGCACGACTTAAGTTAACTAAAGTAAAAGTTTTAGGACTGCTGTTTTGTTGCATGTTTTTAAGAAATATTTTACCTATGCCAGTGTTATCCTGAATCACATCACGCACATGAAATGATTTTACAATAAGTGTCCAAAATGACTACCTTATCTGCAAGTTTGTGGTTGATATAATTCTCGGGTTTTCGTATTCTCAAACCACAATTCATTAAGCTACTATGCGATATCCAACTACAATTATGTTCCAACACTGCGTTTAAGTGTATTACCTCAGCAGGTAGTGGAGCACGAACAACAAAATCACACAGGTGCACCACACTTACAAATCATCTAACCCCGGTGTATAACTATTTCAATGAAAGTACAAACAACTTAAAATAGGTTATCGTATGCTGCGTAAAAGCTAAATTGCAACAAACTCTGACTACGGGGTCAGAAACCCAATACAGTCAACCACATCAACATTGTGGAATATTATTTTGTTGTGTTTACCATCTAAACATACAAATGTTAAAAAAAAATTTAAACTTATTTTAGTAGCGGCTAAAGTGCATAGAGTTATTTCGTTTGGCAGCTAAAATGCACTCCATTTCACTAATTTATGTTTACAGAATGTTATAACTAGGTTGTTTGACTATTAAGGACGATGTTATTGTGTGTCTGATTCGTGACCTAAGCTAACATTGCAGTGGTTTTAAAAAATTTTTGATACTTTTTTGTGTGACGGTTTGTAGCTTAACCATTTGCATTAGATTACAAGTTCATTAATAATTTTTGTTAGTCTTATCGGTCTCTATACCCCCTTTAAATTAATGACACAAAACATAGCACCCTGTATACACATAAAACAGCAATTAAAAAATATATATACCTACATTTTGTCCACAAGCACTTTTGAAAGCAACTCTTGATAAGTAAAAAACAAGAAAATAATGTAATAATAGACAACAATAAAGGGTAAAACTATCTATCGGACGAAGTGCATTTTGCGGCAGCTGTAAAGAGCTATGTAATAACGTCACATCTAAACATAATGTAACTTTAAATTATTATACCGCGGATTTTATGGACTGTCTGTCAATCCTAATCTCATTGTATAATTGATATCCTAACATAAAAACTGCCGGGATTAGCATATTCATAACCTTAAACTAAACTAATTAAAATCAACCAGATTGTTTCTACGCAAATTTGTTTATCTCAGTGTGACTTAAAAACAAATACGTAACCACGTTTCATATACCTAAACTATATGCTATAATTGCAACCTGATTATGCGAAATTTCCCACATAATGAAATCAAATATAAACAACATAATTTTTACCTAATTTTCTTTAAAAACCTAGAATGATTACATGGACCTAATTAACTATTATCCCAAAAAGAAATAAATATTTTTGTCCTGTAAATTCTAAGGTGATCTAAATAGATAAAACCAACTATGTAAGCTGACTTAGAGAAAACCAAAATATCAATGCACAGAAAGGAAATATCTACATGCACTGTTAGGATTGATGCCTTCAAAAGTCGCACTTTCTGACGTTTTGTTTTCGTCCCTTAAAATTCCTATGACACTTAAACCATCTTCAAAGGAATTCAGCTAAACAAAAACCGACGCTTGTACCATGTCGTCGCCCAGATTCTACCATATGTTTCGAAACCATGATCGACGATGCGTACTAAGACAGAAATAAAATTTGTCTCTGCAGCCTCGCGTCTCTAAGCCATTAATAAAAATTAAACAGTCTGTGACGATTATATTATTGGATAATTTTTATATATATCGAAATTCATATTCACTTACAATCGCGTTAACTGTGTTTAAATCGGTATCAGAATACGCCAAAATAATTGCTTGTAAAAATCATAGAAGTTCAGATTCTTCAATAATTTCTATTGTTCCACCAAACTACGTTGAGAAATAACATTTTTAGTCAACTTTTCTAACTAAAGAAATTGATGTACTTAACGGTTTTACTTCGTACTACTTCAATGTGTTTCGGCCCATGATCACCGATGTGCACAAGGACAGCTGTTTTTCATGAAGTTGAATGCAAATAAAGAATTTCACAGTTTTATTGAATAAACGCGTTCGTGGAAACGAAGGTAATATAAGTAATCCGTTAAAAACTACAATACGTCTACAACAGTTACTAACTAAACGAACATCACCGTGTATCATTTAACATGCAAAACCGCCACACTATATCGCGAAACAAGACAACACTCATTTTTATAACTAAAAGTAGTTCTATTCCATTCAGGTAACAAAAGCTAAGCAGGTACAATAATAATTCCGTTCGAATCGTAATTTCCCTCGAAAACCTCCATGCGTAGATAAGATAATCAGAAACCGAACTGCACTTGTCTTGGAAATACCTTCGATAACCTCGTACATCAAAACTCATTTTAACAAGCGAATTACGACCAAGAATGGCAACCGGTTCTATCTTTCCAAATTACACATGTATACGTCAACGTGTCTACATACGAGATAAGAAATATATACAACCTACTTCTCAGAAATTATAAAGACGTGTAGGATGAGTTGCATAACTTCCCGCATTGAAATTATAGAAACGCAATATGCACTTATCGTAATATTTAGGAGAGCGAACGTTGTTGATAACAGAAGCCCAAGGCATGGAGACCTATCCGGAATAACAATCTTCCGAGTAGCAAAAATATTGAATAAATTGCTGAAACAAGAGGGTTTGACGCCTTTAATTTTGACAAGTAGTAAAACCTCCTAAGGTAAGCGATACTTGTAAAGTAGTTTTGTACTTAGGTCATTTTACACTTTATAAGTTTTCTTTTTTATAATTTTTTCCATCAACCCATTTCCACACTACTATAGTTAGCCGGTATACTCTTAAAATGGTTACAGGATTTCTGCCAGTTTACGGCAAATCAAAATTCGTAACGTAACGTCATTTTTACCTGTAAGAATACGTGAACCAATAAGTTACAGAGACGCTTCATTTGTACATACGCATACTTTACAATTGTTTAATTACAAAGGATATTTAGTTAAAATTTTATCTAGCAGAAAAAAATAGTGTGGGTTGTAATCTGTTACCTCTAATTACAAAAATACCCAGTTTCTGATGCAATAAATATGCGGTTTAAGTCACAAATACAACATTTTCCAACGTTAAGATAAATTTCTAATTAGTTTTACTGCATGTTTATTTCTTTAAGCAAGGTAAAGTACCGTGATCTTTTTAGTTTTGAAACAAACAGTAATCGATACTTTTTGATAAAAGTTTTATTTGCTATCATACATATAAACAAAGCTTGCCATTTTATTTAAGGTAGTCATGTCCTAAGAATGAGGTGCTATGCGTCATGGCCATCTTTTAAAGACGTTCTTTTATTTTGCCATAAACATTTTTCCAACAAATTGCACTCTTCTATGTGGTCCAGTGAACGGGATTATCATGAGTGTGACTACTATGCCCAAGTTCCCGTGTTCAAATCTCGACACGGTCCGCTTGAAAAATGTTAGACGAGCATTTTTCACAAAAATACACCCTCCTTCAGATGAGAGGTAAAATGGTGGTCCCGTGTCTGAGTGTTGTCACGCACGTTGAACATCCCTACCTTGCTTGTAACAGTAAGGGTTCGGCAAAATTCAAAAATTTTTCAGGTAAAAAACTCGCTTCGTGGCCAATGTAGTACCTTCGGGTGGATCATTAAAAAAAATCAAATATAGGGAACGAGATTATCAACAAAACTCCTGATTATAAGTAATAATAATGAAAAAATTCGCTTGGAGGCCCGAAAAGACCATGCCATCCTCAAATCAGAACGATCAGAAATAGGCTGTGCATGTGGAAAGTAATTCCATCATTCTGGAATATACTTACGTTAGTTTGACGGTTGTTCTACGAAGTAGAAAAACACTATTAGAGCAGAGTTGATAGTATCAGAAGTACATTTTTGTCACATAAATGTGGGTCCATTTGGAAATCTTTCTGCACATTCTAACATGGACCGAATGAAGACATCTTTGACAACGCTGTTTTAGATTTTGCTCTTTCCAGGATCATTGAGTTACTTCATCTAGGTGTAAATGCTGATTACTCATAAATGTGAGAATTTCATTCGTTCTTCAATTCAATTTTTAAGTTTTAATAAGATTTTCACAATAAACATTGTTTCTGGTTCTTAGTAGTTGCACCATATAGGTTTTGCTAGGATTGAGACTCGTAGATCTTGGTATAAACTATCCTGGTTAGTTTGCATTTGTAATGATGTTGCATAATCTCAAGCAAAAATTTAGAAAGTAAACCTTAATCACTTACACTTTCAACATCGTTGGGTGGTTCGTACCTTTCATCGAAGCCTAGTGGATTCAATTTTTATAAAAACTTGTTTTAAAATTTTTTATTCAGATGACATGGCGATTGTACTACCAAGAAGGTTTCTGAATTTTTTGGTCAAGTGGGATAAAGTGTTTAAATACTCAAGGAAAATCATTGAATAACATTTTCAAAAAAATTGAAGAAAATTCTTATTAATAAACGCTTTCTATTGGCTATACATTCTTCCATTTTTTCGGCTGCAGTAGGTGGTCTATATTCTTGTAATGTATTGTGTTCCAAACAGCTCGCAATTTGTTTTATAATTTTTTGAGATTTTGAGTCTGTAGAACCTGTGCACCTGTCATAAATAGTTGCCATTTTCTCCAAAGTGCCAAAAAGAAATTGTTTGGGATTTTGGTTTTAGTGAATTCAGTACCCCTTTCATGATGCGAAAAAGAGACCTAGACAGGTCTCGATGTAGGTTCGAGTGTAAAATGAACGCGTATTTGCAAAATGAAAATAGTTAGTTATCACCTAACTGTCAGCACTAAAAATAATTGTGTAAGTGAAGAATGCATTTTTAGAATTTATACAAATTAAGTTTGTTGCCGTCTTCGTGACTCTTTCATACTTAATTTTTAAAGTTCAATCGTCAAGTTTGACATTTTTGAGGTTATTGGTACTCAGAACGTTTTGATGTGCGAGCACATGTGTTTTCTGCAGTGTTTAAAATTTCATCTTAGGCAAAATATGGAATTAACTCGCGCAAATCTTCGAGCTATGATTTATTATGACTGTGGACGTGGTCTAACTCAAGAACAATGCATCCATGAACTGAATTCAACTTTTGGCGATGAAACGCCATCCACAGCCACTGTATATCGCTGGTATACTGAATTCAAACGTGAACGTAGTTCGCTCACGGACAAAGTTAAAGAAGGTCGCCCAAAATCGGTCGTTGTGCCGAAAAATATCGATGCTGTGCGAAAAGTAATTGAGGAAGATCGTCATGTGACATATCAAGGAATCGAGAGATGTTTAAGTATTAGTATGACCAGCATACATAAGATTTCGCACGAACATTTGGGTGTTCGGAAGCTGTGTGCGCGTTGGATTCCACATTTGTTGACAGATGCTCAAAAAATGCTCGTGTCGATTGGTGCCGTAAAATGATTTCAAAATACAACTGTGGTGCATCCAAAGCGGTATACAACATCGTCACAGGTGACGATTCGTGGATTTATGCGTATGAGCCAAAAAGAAAAGGCCAGTCGGCA
Organism: Platerodrilus igneus; assembly: GCA_036346225.1. Taxonomy (NCBI): domain Eukaryota; kingdom Metazoa; phylum Arthropoda; class Insecta; order Coleoptera; family Lycidae; genus Platerodrilus; species Platerodrilus igneus. The sequence goes on along the minus strand of JARFIW010001436.1, from coordinate 2,413,263 downwards.
GTTTGGGTGTTTCAATGTGAAGCAAAGCCAACAAAAGTTGTTCGTTCTCGAAGCGTTAGGAAGCAAATGGTGGCGTTTCTCTTCACAAAATTGGTCCTGTGGCAACTGTGGCTCTCGAAAATCAAAAGACCGTTAATTCAGTGTGGTATACGACTATTTGTTTGCCTGAAGTATTCGGTAAATTGAGAGAAACCAACCCAAAACGACGAATCATTTTGCATCATGACAATACGAGCTCACACACGCACAAAACGAGTGTCTGGACACACAAAAGGTCGAATGGATGGGTCATCCGCCTTACAGCCCTGACTTGGCACCCAATGATTTCTTCTTTGTTCCAGTAATTAAAGATAAACCGTGGACAACGATTTTCATCGCCCGAAGACGCGGTTGAGGCCTTCGAAACGCATGTTTTAGAGCTACCATTTTCTGACTGGACAAAGTGCTTTGCAGGGTGGTTCAATCGCATGCAAAAGTGTATAAATCTTAAAGGCGATTATTTTGAAAAGCAATAAAAGTATTTTTCATCAAATTTATTTGTTTATTCTTTCTATTATCAATTCACAAATAGTGTCTCTCGTACAATATTATAAAGTCACAAAATCTACAATTTAGTGTCTCAGTCGATGAACTCTTCTCAGGGCTTTGGTGGTTTAAATTTCTATTACATAGTCGCTCTCAATATCTCTGCAGTGCCGTAAAGAAAAAGGTAAGGAAATAGGAACAAGAAATTCTAGCACTACATCGAAACACGCAGCAACACATACGCGGAGAAACACAACCGCTTCCGTGAATTCAATTACTATTCAATTTGAGTTCATGTAATTATACCTTTGTCCCAATACTTATTCGTCGCTCTCGGTATTGGCTTATACAAGCCTGCTAATATCGTACGACCAATCGGAATAGAGAACTTCGTCACTTCAATAGCTCGTGTTAGAATAATTTTCCCGAGAGCGATAAAAATTGCCGAGGCGGTATTTTAACGTATTTATGTATATTAAAACCATTTTATTTTTACATGATTAGGTCTTCAGTCCTGGAACTGGTTAGACGCGTACCATTATTGTTTCCTATTCTGAACTAACCCACACATTTCCCTGAAATTTGCACAGTCTGCATCTATTACTATCTGAACTAGGTCTACATCTACCTCCTTTTTCATATCGCTGCTTGTGATATATCTCATACTATTCCCCAAAAATGCTTTAGAACGTATTCTGCCCTTCTATGTCTTCTATTTTTTTTATTCCACCTTCTTTCCCTACTATTTCTATAACCTATTTGTTATTAACTTTATCTGTCCTTATTTTTACAATGTACATAATAATTTACAACATAACCAGGACCGGATTTAGAAAACAGATGGAATGAATTACTTTACTTTTATGTAAAATACCATAGATTTAATAAATATAAGAGATGGGACTTGAATAACCAATAAATGAAAGGCATATTACGGATTAATTCACCTAACTCGTTCAGAGGCGGTGGCTTAAAATTTGAACCATCAAATGATACATTATATCGGGGCGGTGGTCTACAATTTATACCACGTGCATTAAGTTTTTGTTACGAATGCAGTCACAATATTAACGATATGATAAATGTAGTGCAAAATAGTGTATAGGAAATAACTTTTGACGGCATTGTTCAATAAAAAACATAACCAAAAAATGTGTGTTTTTAAGGTCGAGTTGTTTACTATTAGATATTGATAGAAAGGCAATCTTTTTGAAAAATTTTCTTATATAACTTGGTTAATATAGTTAATTTATGGTTTAAATATGACAAAAACGTATTTATTTTGCAAAATTTGTCGTTAATAAATTACGTAGTAGTGTTTTAAGGATAGCTCTTTATTTGAACCACAGCTCTATTGTGACTCTTATAAAATTTATAAATTAAGATAAAAAAACGTTTTTAATTGTTTTATACTATATTTCCATACTGTAGTTTGAAAAAATTATATATCTAATAGAAAATTTGCATTTTCTTCTAGTTTTAATGATGTCTTTGCCTTTTCACCTTGTGGGAATGCATGAGAGTGAATTTTATAACTGTTGGAGGATTACCTGGATAAAATAGCAGACATTCCATGTGGTAATGATTCCATCGCTTCACATGATGATATCGATTGATGAAAACGAAGAAATGGATAAGCAAAGTGGTGACAGAAATTGTGGGGGAAAGCGATAAAGTGGATACTGATAGTTTCGATTCAAAAAACGACATTCCGCTTTGCAAATTTATCACTTCTAGATGTAGACCAATAAAGTGGTCCAAAAACCAAGTAGTCACTAAAACACCTCGATTCGATTACCATCCTGGATTCCCAAACTTTATCAAAGATATGAATAATCCAACTCCGTATAAGTTATTTCAAATATTTGTCACAAATGACTTGAAATATTCATTTCTGCACGGAGGACTGACTTTTCGTCTCACCCTAGGGAACGAGAGTGAATAATATTGAAAACCCTTTCCTAAAACAGATAGTTAAAGATAAAGCGGTTTTCCGACGTAACTAAGGGGCTATTTTTGGTTATAGCAATGAGAAATGGTCATGGATCCTTAAAAGCTATACTTTATATAACTTTCCACAAAAACTAAAATTATAACAACACTAAATAGGGCGCCACCAAGCCATAGGTTTATAAAACGCAAAATGTACTCTAACAGCATAAAACTTTCCTTAACTTAATATCTTAAAGTTCTGAATTGAATTTTAAATCTTAAGGTATAAATTAGTTTAACTAGCTATTTGGCTCTATTTATCGATAGAACCTTTTAACTTTACTACTTTTTCAATTTTCTTAAATATTAATAACAATCTTTTTCTGCAAGACATCTGACTTGCTACGATATTAACACAAATTTTCCCTAACTGCCATAATCAAATTGTACAAATAATAATTAAAAATGTAATAGCTTTGCAAAGAATGAAATGGCAGAAGCCAATGCCATTCATTATTAATTGAATTGGAGTTAATTGAACAATTATTGATATATAATAAGCATAAAAGCCTGTAAAAACCCGAGGTGAAGACGCGTTGTTAACAAACGAATATATCTGAAAGGTTAAAATACCATGAAACGAAGCTCGGAGAATTGTATTTAAAACGTTCATTATGATCGAACACCTGCAAACTTTTAAATGTCAAGTTCTAATAAATTTGAGTAGATAAACATGCAGATTCTACGTATATTGAAAACGATTGAATGTTTTAGCATGAAATACTAAACAGGGGTTATTTAAATTCACGTCGCCAGTCCACGTGTGTTTAGACAGCAGATAGTCAAGAATATCGATTTTGTATCACTCAGACCAGGGTAGAAAGGGACAGAGAAAACGCATAAGTAAGAGATACTAATAGGATAGGAGGGATTTGTGAAGCGTCACTAGGTCTACAATTGGTCGATATGTTAGTTTGATTTGAAAAAAGCACGAGGATAGTGGAGCGTGATATTCTTGAAATTTTATAAACGAGGTATTGAAATTCGCGGATTTGAAAATGGAGTTGAGTACAAAATTGCGAGAATGTGTGGTGTTAACAGGGGATTTCGCGTTAAGCAGGTATGGAGAGGTTACGATCGGAGAGTATAAATGCTTTTAGAGAACGTGGTGAAGCCCCTTAAGTTTTCGATCGCTCCAAACAACGTATCTAAGTATCACGAGTTCTAAGTATTACTAAATCAGTTAAATTATATTACAAGGTGGTAGTTAATTAAATACGCGGTTAAGTGTGCCGAAATTACATTTTAACAGAGATATCATCTATAATTATAATCAACTCGTGTCGGGATTTTAAGTAACGTGGTTTGAAGCATCTAATTAATGAAGAAATAATTTTAAATGGAATTTGGAATTGGTTACACCGGGGAGGCCGCGTTTGCAGTTCAATTTGGATGGAGTTTTTCTAGTAACAGATAGAAACGACCTGCAGAACGGACAGAAGAAATAGATGGCATCATCCTCAGAGCAGAGATCTACTATAAAATTCCAGGTAACGATTTGAATTGTGACTTTATAAACTGTGAATATTGGGAGAAAGTATGAGAGTGAAATTTCAAGGTAGTGTGTATTATTTACGTATTGAACTTAATACGCGTAAAAACTTTATTATGGTATTTAACTAGAGAGTTGAAGATGTCTATAAAGCTTTTAAACGTTCCATCAGAACGTGCAATTTTTGTAAAGAGTACATGGGTTTGTTTTGTTATTTGTTTTAAAAGTATGCAAATGCATAATTAGCTGGGTTATTCTGAGCTCACCCTACCCCAGAGTTTAGTTAGAGTAAAATGAATAAATAAATTATAAAGAAGGAATTTTAGAGAAGGTATTATTCAAGGACCATTTACTCCGGGTACAATTTATGTGTTCAATGATTTAAAAATAAAATACTGGACATTATAAAATAAGGTTTTTCTGAAGTGTAACGTGATCAATGGAATATGGACTCTATTGCATTTCATTTGTAAATAGTTATAAATAAAAGCTTGTATGTTGGTTGTATTTGAGGTTTAATTGCTAGTGTGTGTGTATGATTGAGAATATGCGAGTGAATCTAGATACCCAAGAGGAGATCCGAATGAGCTAGCCGGAAGCAGTTGAAGAAGGCCGTTCAACCTAGGAAGAAAGGAAAACGGGTAAGGATAATTTTTTTTGGATTAGTTAATTTTTGAAAATTTGTTTATTATCGAATATAAAAATTTTATAAAAATTTCGAAAATAATTTATGGTTGGTAAGCATCTTACCCGAGTTTCACGGCATAATTTTAACGTCCAATAGTAGGAGCTGAGGCGATTCTTATAAGGATACACAGTAGATTTTGACGCCCAATTCGTGAGGCTCGATTCAAATATAGGTAACACAGCAATTTTGGCGCCCAACGTGGCGCTCGATTCAAATATAGGTAACACAGCAATTTATATACAGTGCGTCCCAAAAGTAACGGATATATTCGATTAAATGATTATTGACAATTTCTGAGTAAAAAGCTCTGACACGTCGATTTTTATTTTTAAATTGTCATTTGATTATGTAATTTTTAACCCCCCACCCTTCAACCCCTAAGCGCTAGCATCCCCTACTTAAAAATTTTAAATAGCAATGTACCTCTTGTGATACCTCAATTAACAGCATTTTTTATGCAGAAATAGAATTTTACAAAAAATTCTAAATCCGATGATACACTACTGTTTTATTCAATAAAAACTTATTCACTTAAAATGCCAATTATCGGGTATGCCTTGACAAACAAAATGTTTGTAAAGTGTCAAATAAGTTTAGTGAAAGTACGTTAGTTAAATGCGTGTTGCTTGTTTAATAATAAGTCAGCAAAAATTAAACTTAACGAAGCCGAAAGGATTGTAATTTTAATGATGATTGGCTTTGAAGATAGAATTCGAACGCACAAAGAAGTTCGAATTTTATTCAATGAAATTCATCCCGACCTCCCCCCCAATCTCGTAATCAACGATAAGTCGAATTAAAAATAAATTTCGGAATATTGGACACGTACAAGATAAATCTAAAGAGGGACGTCCATCAGCTTTAAATGAAGATTAAGAATTGGATGTCTTGCTATTTGTGCAGAAAAATCCACATTCAAGCGTTGCGGGAGTCGCTTCACAGTTAAATGCATCAAAATGTGCAGTTCATAGATTTTGCCGTAAACAAAAATTTCACCCTTACAAAGTGCAATTAGTGCAAAAGTTATCAGATGATGATTTTGATAGACGAGCGCAATTTTGTGAGACAATGATGGAACTGTGCAATGAAAATCTTGGGTTGGAAGGAAATATTATGTTTTCTGATGAGGCAACATTTTATTTAAATGGTACCGTTAATAAGCAGAATTGCCGTTATTGGGCTGATGAAAATCCGCATTGGATGATGGAAGCAAATACACAATTTCTACAAAAGATTATTGTTTGGGCGGGGATAGTGGGTAATAAAGTTATTGGACCGTACTTTTTTGAGAGAACACTCAATCTAAATTTTCTCCAATTTGAAGAATTCCGGCTTTACCGGTACTACATCCGAATGCAGAAGATCCGGATTCACCCGATCCCAGTATTTGGCTACAGCAAGATGGTGCGCCTCCCCACTATGCACGTCCAGTACGGAAATATCTCGACCAAGTATTTCCTATGAGGTGGATTGGTAGACGAGGACAAATTGGATGGCCTGCAAGGTCTCCAGACTTAACCCTTTTGGATTATTTTCTCTGGGGTTATTTAAAATCTAAAGGGTAGTAAACAAAGTTCAACAAGAGTTTGTCTCTAGATTAGGACACTGCCCAGCCGCTAACGGGCAGCAGTTCGAACATTTAATTGAAATTGGGTTTGTTTTTTTGCTTTTTATTTAAGTATTGTTTATTGAATAAAACAGTTATTTATCAACCGATTTAGAATTTTTTGTAAAATTCTATTTCAGTATGAAAAATGCTATTAATTGAGGTATCACAAGGGGTACATTGCTATTTAAAATTTTTAAATAGGAGATGCTAGCGCTTAGGGGTTGAAGGGTGGAGGGTTAAAAATTACATAATCAAATGACAATTTAAAAATAAAAATCGACGTGTCAATAATCATTTAATCGAATATATCCGTTACTTTTGGGAAGCACTGTATATATATATATATATATATATATATATATATGAATATGCTGTGAAACCTTCAAAAAGCCTCACCAGAGTAAAAAAAAATATTCGAGCTTCTCGAATTGGGCACCAAGGTTTGCTGTGTTTCTGGCTCTGTTGAATCTCTTCTGATAATCGCCTCTTTACTCTTTCCGCCTCGGCTGCTCACCTAGTTAAAACTTTCATCCTCATTCATAAAAAAAAACAAACACATTCCTATCACAAACATCAACGTTAACTCTATTTACATCAATATTCATAATACATTAAAATTTCAAAATTAATTTCAGCATAAATTTCAGTATCATAAAATTTCAAGTTCAAATTTGTCGTCATTTTAATATGCATCCAGAATTAAAGTCCTGGTAGGATGCATACTAATTAAGTTACAATATGTGCAGACCTAAGTCTGAATAAAAGGGAGCATCTCCCACCCTTTACGTTAATTAAACAGGTTAGTCTAATTGAGCTCAAAGACAGACCCAAATTTTCATCATTTTTACCTTAAAATTAAAAATTTGTTGTTTATACAAATTCACTACTGTCCATTTTTATCAAACAAATTATAAAGGTATCCAAAACGAGGTCCGCAAAACATAACCCAGTACCGTGTATTGCCTGGTCGTTAGACCATACGGCGAATAACAGAAAAGAAAAGGTAGATGGATCTAAGGAAAGCTATTGAACGGAGGTTGGAATTAGTTGGATGCCATAGTAGTTTCCGAGGCGATGAGAGAAAATGAGCAAAAGATGGTAGACAAGCTGGATAGAAAAACGTTATTCAATTCGCCAACACGTAGTTAATAACCCAGAGTGGGAGAGCACAGGTGGCAGTCTTTGGGACTTAAAACAGGCAGTCGGAGGAAAAATAAGGCGAAAAAAGACGGATATGATAACTTTAAGTTATCGGACTTGCGTTCTATAGGAGAGAGAGAGAGAGAGAGAGAGAGAGAAATGTCCCCAAATTAAAGGAACAGGACGTCTGATGGACCCCCTGCGTAGCAAGAACAAGAACGAAACGCACGTTCTGCTATTCTCAAAAGTAAACACACTCAATCCAAAGACATCAAAAATCGACCCTAGAAAATATATACGTTAAATTCATATCACCATATTCAAGAGCGGTATAAAAAAGCGGCAGCATCTCATTCTTATGTTAGATAAAAAAAATACAACAAAATTCTTAGGTTACAAATAAAGGAAAAGGGAGTAGCAAGCTGAATAGGATAATGAGTGAAAGCTCTCGAATGAAAACACAAGAAATAGAAATTTCCTGTCTTTACAACTGTGAAAACTGACTTTTTCCAACAAAGCGAAGGTTGTCGACCAGCATGTTTCTCTCATTGAAAAGTATCAACTCATCATCAGCTCCGACAAGTCCTAAAGATTTATTGGGATATTCATGCCAAAGCAATCATTGGGGAGGATAAAAAAAGTGGTAACGGAAAAAGTACTAGAGAGATTAGTGAAAATACTTTGAATATATAAGGAGGTAAAAAAATCATTAAAGATAGATTGTATAAATGAAAAATCAAAATCAAGTGACAAAACAATTTAAGTGTTTTACTTATTTTAAAATTTCGACTTGGAGAAAATAAATATAGTGAGGCGTAACGACAACAGATATTATGCGGCATGAAACATTTTATAATACAAGATATATATTTAAAAGATAGATAAATGGTATTAATTACACAGGCCAACAAAAAATTTGTGATTTGGATTTGTTCATTTTTTTGAAGTTTTGATGGCTAATCTAATAAAGAGTCAACATTCTTTTGTTCCCATTGCGCACAATTTTTTAATACATCTACTAGGTGTCATATTTATGGTTTTTTTTAAATATTTGCGAATAAAAATTAAATGACCTTCTAAAAATTGCTATGCCACTCAGATTAAATTGTGTACAAATTATTAGAATAAATAGTATAGGGGAATTCCCGAAGGTAAATTTAATTGCTGGGATTCCCTGATTTGCAGTTAGACCGTCGGCGAATGAAATATAAATTGAAGTCTTTCCCTAACAAACGCATTCATTAGTCTGTTTGCGTTCAGTCTAGGAAGTCGTTGTTGAGTGAGTTTAGTGAGCTTTTTGCAGTTGAATTCGTGTTTAAAATGCCAATACTTTTTTCAAAATAATCCAGATACTTTTTGCTATGGATGTGGTTGTTTTGTGGTCAAGAAATTCAAACGTAGAATTGCATCACTGTTGAAACACCAATGCTACGCGTATTTTAAAGTAAAGATTGGTAATCAGGACAAAGTTTAGGCACCGCATGTTGTGTGTAAGATATGTTAAGAGGGTTTAAGGCATTGGAGTAAAGGAAGAAGGAAATTCCTACCCTTTGGAATACCTAGTGATTTGACGAGAGCCAACAAATCACCATGGTGACTGTTATTTCTGTATGTGCAATGTACGTGGATATAACAAACAATTGAAAAACATTATTTATCCGAACTTCAAGTCTACAATTAGACCAGTGCTACATGGTCCAGACCTGCCAATATCTAAGAAACCAACAAATTTAGAAGATGTTACAAGCAGTTCTGAAACTGAAGTTAATGAAAATAACTTTACCGATGCCAGTGAAATATTGAGCGTTTCTAAGCAACCGCAGTTATTTTCCAAGACCAAACTTAACGACTTAGTTAGAGACTTGGTTCTTCCAAAGGATCTTTCCGAAATTTTAGCATCCAGACTTCAAAGTAAAAATTTACTGACAGAAGATGTTAAAATCTCGTATTTTAGGAAACGCGAGTCCGAGTATTCAGGCTATTTAAAAAAAAGTGGTTGTCTAGTTTATTGTACCTACATTTCCAGTCTGATAAAAAAACTTGGGAGCACATACAATCCTGATCATTGAGAGCTTTTTATAGATTCCTCCAAAAGAAGCCTTAAAGCTGTTCTCTGGCACAATAGGAATGTTTTTTCATTGGTACCAGTTGCCCATTCTGTGCAAATGACGGAAAGCTACGAAAATCGTAAAGTAATACTTGTAAAATCAAACACAAAGATCATAATTGGAAAATTTCTGGGGATTGGAAAATTGTGAGACTTCTACTAGAACAGCAGTCAGGGTATACAAAATACCCATGTTTTTTGTGTGAGTGGGACAGTCGAAGTAGACATCAACATTGGAAGAAATAGGACTGGATAAGAAGAGATAATTTAACTCCCGGATCAAAAATTGTTCTGCATAGAAGTCTTGTTGATCCACAAAAATCTTGTTACCTCCACTGCATATTAAACTAGGATTAATGAAACAATACGTTAAAGCTTTAAATAAAGTTGGAGAATGTTTCAAATACCTTTGTAGAAAATTTCCCGCTATCTCAGATGCAAAATTAAAGGAAGGAATTTTTGTCGGTCCTCGATTAATGAGATTAGCGAAAGATCAAGAATTTGTTAATACCATGACCGAAACTGAGAAAAGATGCGTGGATTTCATTTGCTAATGTTATTGAAGAGTTTTTTGGGAAATAACAAGGATCCTAACTACAAGGAAATTATGAAACACGTGCTACAGAAATTTATGGAATTGGGATGTAATATTAGTATAAAGTTCACTTTTTACACTCACATCTTAATTACTTCCCCGAAATTCCTGGTGATGAAAGTGAGGAGCAAGGTGAGAGGTTCCACCAAGACATGAAAGAAATGGAACGCAGGTATTAAGGTCGATGGAATGTTTTATTGATGGCTGATTATTGCTGGCCAATAAAAAGGGACAATCCAGTCCTGAAATACAAAAGATAATCCACTAAACCAAGTTTTTCATCCAAGAGGGAAAGATCTTCTAGAACAAAAGAAATTAAAGATTGTTTAAGATTTTTCTCAATTTAGTTTACTATTTGTAATTTGTTTTTGTCTCTGTATCAATAAAAGTAGCGTTTATTTTGACCAAATTTTTTATTAATTTATTTTCAACATTGATAAAAAAAACCTTACGTGATAGGGCAAAATGACAGTCGGATTTGAGTTCAGCAGATCAAAATTATACAAAATGAAATCTGATGTCAGATCGAAATCAACTTTCAGAAAGCCAAAATTTGTTGGCCTGTGTTATTGTAGAGGAACATTATCGGTCAAAGGTTTTAGGTCTTTTATATGTCACCTTATTTGTGGCTTACCATAAAGATCTTTAAGTTCATAGACAAGTGGACTACCAACCCGTGTCACTCAACATAAGATATATTTCGGAACCAATTTAGCAGAAAATTTTTTTATTCGCATCAGATAAACATATTTTTTTACAAACATGTTTTTCTAAGGCAAAAGAAATATCTCGTTTTCTCAAATTATAATGATCTATACTTTTCTAATAAGCCTCTAATAATTTTTTTCTGACACTGGCAAAACTGCAGTTAGCGCTTGTTGATCTTAATACCTACGAATTTTTTCATAATTTCGAGTACATTAATGTCGTCAGGAACGCAACCGTAATAACTGGCATCAATGAGTGTCTATTTTCCAAAAACTAAGAATAAAGGTAAAAGTTGAGTGACTTCATGTTTTTCGATACGAAAACTTGTTACATTCCAAATTTGGAAATGTACATTGTTAAATATGTGAGTAAATTCCCGCAAATATTTTAAAATAAACTTGTTAATTTTCGCCATTCCAGACAGTTGCGTTTGCGCAAAAAAATGCGCAGGCGCGGAGGAAATGACGCAAGTGCTCGCGGTGTGTGACACGACATCATTATACGACAAGACCTGAAGCCGAAAACAGCTACCTGTGTTGCGTGTCTGTCTTTTCGCTTTTCAGGTGGTAGGTTCCTTATCTCTTGCCTTATCGTACCTCTACCTGGTTATCCTTGCTGCTCCCCTACAAACAAAAAGGATGGACGACTAAATTTTGACTCAACAATGGCGCAGCCGACCCACCCTAAAACAACAAGGGCCCTGAGATGTAAAAGAAGTTTAAGTGAGTACGTTGCTTTATTTATATTATAGATTAAGAATTGTATCACTTTTAAACGTGTTTGGTATTTCATACAATTTGCAGCGTGATCAGGTTATATTAAAAATTGCGCAATAATGTGAAACGCGGAAGCGTATTAAACTTGAGCAATTTTGAAGATATTTTCGTCCCATTTAGTATGGTCAGATTCGATATCTGAAGAGATAGAGGTAATGATTGCACGATTAACACGTTAAGGATTCATGTGAGGATGATATCTAGTAGTGAACAAAATTTTCTGAACTTATGTCTTTAGTGAAACTTTGAAACTCTTTCGAAATAAATTGTGTACCATTGTTACAGAGAATAATTTGGGGAACACTACAAATAACAAAAAATGGTTGTTCTAAAAATTTTATAATCATAAAAGATGTAGCTTTTGCTAAACGAAAACAAATTTGAAAACCCAATCCGTTACAATTTAGGTTTATTGTCCCCAACAATTATTGGTCCCTCTTGGGTTTTGTTTATTCAAATTGGCCGATGTCTTACAACCAATAGGAATTGAGAACTTCGTCACGTCAATAGTGCGTTTTCACATAATTTTCCCGATAGCGATAAAATCTCGAAAAGGTATTTTAACGTATTTGTGCACGTTAATACCATTTTATTCTGACAGTGTAAATAATAATTTATAAAATAACCAGAACCGGATTTCATATACTACAAAATACCATAGGTTTAATAAATACAAAAGATGCAAACTTGGATATACAATAAATGAAAGGCATGTACGGGTTAATTCACTTAACACATAGCAAGTTAAGTAAAGAAGCAAAATAAAATATGAGAGAAACGCAAGAAAAACCAACGTCTGCCGAATTTTCTTCAACATAATTGAAGAACATACATTCCTGATTTATTGTACAAGCCAAAACTTTTAAAAAGTATGTGAAAATATTTGAATTGTTTTGCTTTACTGCACGAACTTGAATTCTTCTGAATTAGGCCTGCACTGTCGATAAGAATGCAACAAACTGTTACAAAATATAACGTTATAATTATTTTAATATCTGCCTGTAGTTAACATTTTCATAAAAAGTATGCATTATAATTAATAGTAACGCTATGTTTCTTATAATATTAAAATATATTGCATTAATTAAAGTTTTACTCATTAATAATAATTCCACGCTCTCTCTAACAATTTCTAAATAAGAGATATTTTTTCTGTATATTTTTTATGATCTTATTTTACAAAAAATAGGTAGTATCAATTTACCCTTTTCATGCATGCTCACAGTTAGGGATGGACTCGGGCTCGGGCTTTCGGGCCGGCCCGGCCCGGCCCGAGCCCGGCCCGATTTCGGGCCGAATCCGGGCCGGGCCGTTGACTACTTTATTCGGGCCGGGCCCGGGCCGGGCCTATCTTTTTCGGGCCGGGCCGGGCCAAACGACTCGGCCGGCCCGAACTTTCGGGCCGAAAAACGCACGAGTAGATACTCCATCGTCCCTTCACTTCTATCTTACATTAAGTAAGTAAACGTTCTTAACTATATTTTCACATAGTGTCTTCATGAACCCATTAATAATCAGTTTTTCGTCTTGTTTAGTGTAAAGGAAACGTGATATTATAACTCGCTTCTTATACCGAATATTTTTTCTAGTCCTATTTAATGTTCCTTATGTTGTACTTTAGGCAAGTTAAAGATGCTCAGGAACATCAAACTAGGTGATTTATTCATAATTCAAAAGTTTGCACGATTTATATTATGTATATGTATATACTCTAAATCTCAATCATGCGGCGAACGTCGATATTATCAATCCGTGTATAATTTATGTCTACCGCCTAAAACACTAGAGAGTTATTGCAAAGTTCATTTTACCAATTTTTTAATAAAGTTTTCCCTTATTTGACATTTACACATGCGAAATTACACCTTTAATATTCTTCTTAATTTTCTTTGGGAATTAAACCACTTATATTTTTTAAAATCAACTTTATTTACGTTTCGATCCATAACCTAGGATCGTTGTCAAAATAATAAAAACTTCAAGTTTGACATTTATGACATAAATATAAGTGGTTTAATTCCCAAAGAAAATTAAGAAGAATGTTAAACAAACCACAACAAACATACAGGGAGTATTTACACCTTTAATGTTTGTACTTTATTAAAATACAGAACACCTTTATTTAATTTAAACACAGGCAGGGAATGCTTTTATTTAAGGCGCCTTAATTTTGACATATGCCAAATGCCTATCGTACAAACTTACATTTAATTGTCTGCTTTGTGTATAAATATAGCGAAATAAATGGTTTTGTAGTGTTGTTTCTGTAATTAAATTTAGAAATATAATGTCCAAGTTTATAACACGAAAAAGATATAAAACGTCAACGCTCTAAATACGAGGATGCTGTTTTGTAATGCTTTTACTAGAAGTAAACTGTAAAAATCCTTTTGAAAACGGATATGCTATATGCTTGGAAAGAAGTAAAAACAGTGTCTTGAAGTAAACTCAAAAAGTATTCCGTGAACACACTTTGACAACACATACAAATGTCATCGAATCAGTGGGAAATAAAAGACTCAAATAATAAAAAAGTTCATCTTTGTGTGAATACAATTTCTTTGATTTTTCCAATATAGTTAAACATGTAGATCACCTTATCACAAAAGAGATTAATTCTTTATTCATTTTTAAAACATAACCTATAGATATAGAATACTAAACATATATGTCAGAATAAAAAGTAAGGGAAAAACACTTGCACTAACACTCCTTTAGATTGGATGCAGACTTTTAAAAAAGGATACTTTATTTGAAGATTCTTTTAATAAAGTCTGCTTGGAATGAGTTTGCAACAACTCTCTAATTTCAAGTAGGTAATTTTAGTAAAATTCTTTGAAGTAGAAACGACAAAATAAAGCGGACGCAAATTTATTATAAAGGTTATAAGGTGCGTTAAGCGTACAATTTCATAAACATTGAAAATTGCTAAACATTTTGTATCTTTGTTACCTATTTTTAGGATTTTTTAAAGAATTGTTACGTTTATTTTCAGCATAAATTAATTACCCTATTTTTCTCCCTTATTAATTCAATACCCGCTCGAATAATTCTGTTTCTACTGTTAAATTCTTCAACATAATTAATAATAAACACGCTCTCGAATACATTTCTCAACTTAAATCTAGTTGCTTTGAAACGACAAGTTTATGCAACAACTAAATAGTTATATCCTGTTTCAGGTACCCGTTATCTTGGTATACATTACGACCGCCTATAATGATTTTCTCTATTGTTTCAATGTAAAAACTTGTTGAAATAAGGTCGCACACTATCTGATAAAACCCGGGTTTACTAGTTTTAATCGCGCTTCGATAAGCGAGGATTTGCAGTTGGAATTCGTGTTATTTGAACCATTGTTAAATTTGCTTCTACAGCTTGTGCATCGACATATTTTCTACATTATTCATCACCGTATTTGAAAAGCAGTGCACGTCTGTTTATTTTCTGTTCGACAACTAGGTGTCTTGCGTGGATTGCTTCTTTTAGCTGGACACCAAATGCGTTCTTCCTTTCTGTAGACCAACTGCTTTTGTCCGTAGGTCGTTGCTGTAGTTACGATGCCAGGGTGAATGAATCCTGAATACCGCGGCGTTTCTGTGTTGACTCACTCTCGACGGTTTTCAAGCTAAGTATCCGGACACCTACAGGTATGCAACTCGTTTCCTTTGTGTGTTGTGTCAATGGGATATTCCGTATCAACATTTGGTGTAGTTATGTGACAAGAAACGTCACATTGTAGAACTATTGTTCGTTGCTGCTAATCGATATTATCGCTCTACATGTGTGATGTACCTGTGTTAAAAGTATTGGACAGACACACGCTTATTCCTTTGTACTGATTAGTTTATTTTACAAACGGTACTATGTACGATTTAAAAGATATCTGACAAAAGTTCCCACACGTTAATTCTTTCCTACTAATTAGTTATTTTACAAAAGTATTAGGTGAAACTTTAAAAATGCTTGACAAAAGCTCTCACAGGTTTATTTACTACTGATTAATTTTATTTTGTGTAAATACGAGATGCGCACTTCGTATCTAATGTACTAAATTGTTCATATCACCTAACTGTTTGCTTTCAAATAGTAACGCTTAATTTATTGCTCTTGCTTGTTTGTACAGAATCCGTTATTTATTTTTATTTGTTAATAGATCATCGAGGGCAATGTGTTTTTTGTTTCCTTTTGGTATGTAGGCAACTCCCCCCCCCCACTCTCCGCGTTTAATAGTTAGCCTAATACTTACTTTACTTCCGGCTACGTCTAGGTACGTAACAGAATCAAAAATCAAATGATATACTACAATATGTTCCACAAGTATCTTGATTGTAATTCAAAATCATATACTCTTAAATTAAACAAAAGAATGATAGTTACTTGTTGAACACAACAGAAAAAAATATCTTCTCATTCGCCGAATAAAAGTCGGGCCGGCCCGAAACTTCGGACTGGCCCGGCCCGGCCCGGCGGGCCGGGCCGTCAATTTTCATTTCGGGCCGGGCCTCGGGCCGGGCCGGTTACCTTTCTGCGTCGGGCCGGGCCGGGCTTATTAAAAGGTTGCATTTACAGTTATCGGAGAAGAATCGTATAACTAACCCATGATTTCACCATGTGATTCAATTCAACTTGCCGAATTTAACACTGCAAGTGTTGGAAATTGCGACTATGTTCCCATTTTGAAAGGTACATCAGCTTATGCCTTGTTAACTTGTCAATAACAATTAGACTGAATTTATATATAAAGACAGACGAGATAATTGACTCACCTGATGGTTCTGTTAAATCTTTAGTCATTTTAAAAATGAAAACAATAAACACGTAAGCACAAAATTAAAGGACGAATGTATCCACCTCAAAAGTTGTTTGAGAAAAAACCACAAGCATTGGTTTGGACGGCCACTAAAAAATGAATGGATACAGTACGCGAACCTGTTATATACCTACATAAAAGTTAACAAGATGCAACTAATACTGAAGATACAGCTCTTATGAGCATTTCTAACGTGTAGCATGTAGTATTTGTGAGTATTTTCAAGAATCAGGTATTACATATTTCACTTCTGGTTCGATCGAAGGTATTGTTAGCTAACAATATTGATGTACAAAGTAACTTTCAAAAGCCAAAATTTTTGTGAATTCCAATAATCATGCGGAAATTGTTATAATTTTCAAAGATTAAAATATCTCAAAGGCAAATAATGGGAAATGAGAAAATTATTTCACTTATAAATCACACTTACCGTTTGAACGGACCTGCAGCTTGAAGAAGTTCTAGAATACTAGAACGGGTAGAAAGGCTTGCGTGTTTCAGTCAGCTAAAAAGTCGAACTATAAGTTTAACCAAACTAGTGGGGGTCTTTGGTGAGGGACCAGACTAAAACAGGTTGCCGAAAGAGAGCAGCATCTCTTTCGATACTTAGACCGGCAGAGTCCATAGGAGTCGGTATGATATTCTATGAATACATTCTACTGAGATGTGGAAGACAACGGGAAACTACCACATTTCCTCCAAGTATACAGCTACCAAAGACGTTTTAAAAATGATGACATTCTCTGGTAAAAGATTCTACGGGTAAAATAGTCCCCCATTCGGATCTCCGTGAGGGGACTACTTCGGAGGATGCGATCGGCAAGTTCAATATGAAGAAAAGAAAACCGGAAGCGACACCAAAATTTAATAATTACGGGAGATTTTAATGCTGTGGTAGGTGATGGAAGGGAAGGAGCGGTATCAGATACATTTGGTTTAGGCACGAGAAACGACACGAGAAATAGAGCTGGCAGAATTTTGCGACAAAAACAATTTAACAATCTCAAACACAGTATTCCAACATCATGCTAGAAATCGATACACGTGGAATATGCCAGAAAACATAGGAAAATATCAAAGAATTACATTCTTTTTTTGACAACGGTTTAGGAATCAAGTAAAAGACTGTAGAAGTTACCCAGAAGCAGACATTGTACACAACATAGTAATTACGAAAGCCGATCTTAAATTTAAAAATTTTATAAAAAGGAACCGAAGAAGACGTTTTGACCCTGAAAAACTAAAAGATACGTCTATCCACAAAAGATTTGAGAAAAAGTCAAGCGAATTACTGTAAGATATCGAGAAAATTTCTGATACTGAGGAAGTAGAAATAGAATGGAATAACATTAAATTCAGCTTAGACGTGGCGGCCCAAGATATTCTGGGGTATAAACAAAAAAGAAATAAAAAACCATGGATAACAAAAGATATTCTGTATTTAATAGAAGGAACGCAAAAATACAAAACAGACCAAACGAAGCAGGAAAGCAGAGACACAAAGTCAGTATTCGTAAATGCAAGAAAGCTAAAAAACAATGAATTGACGAAATGTGCAAAGAGGTACAAACTAAGATAGAAATAGAAAAAATTGACGAAGCATACAAACTAATTAGAATAAATTTTAGGGATATATAAGCGGCGCAGGAAGAAAAGTCATTATAGAAAATGTAGAGAAAGTGAATACATGGCAAGCATATATAGGAAATTTACATACAGAACAGGAACTAGAAGTACTTATACAAGAATCAGACATTGAAAAGAATGACTTAGGATATCCTATCCCTAGATATGAGTCTGAACTAGCATTAAGGAGTTCGAAAAATAATAAGGCACTGAATATATATAATGTGCAATCAGAAACTCTAAAAGGCGCTGCACAAGCAGTAACAGAATGTCTGTTCCACCTTGTAAGCTATATGTATGGTTCAGGCGAGATATCCCAAGATTTCAAACATAAGACCATAGTTACTACACCAAAAAAGAGAGGTACGGCTACATGTGAAGATTTTAGTACAATTAGTTTGAGGACACACGTGTCAAAAACATTAACTGAAATTGTACAAAGACGGATGGAAAAACAGGCCCTACATTTGATTTTCCAATGCTCCACTCAAAGGTATTACATTGGCCAGGAAGCGAGTTTTTTTTACCTGGAAAATTTGGAATTTTGGCGAACCCTTGCTGTTTCAAGCAAGGTAAGGATCTTTAACGTGCGTGACAACGCTCACACACGGGACTTCCATTTTACCTCTCATCCGAACGAGGGTGTATTTTTGTGAAAAATTATCGCTTTTCATTTTTCAAGCGGACCATGTCGGGGTTTGAACCCGGGACCTTGGGCGTAGTAGTCACATACAAAACCAACTACGCCACGGAACCGTCTCGGAAAAACAAGCCTTATATGTGATTTTTTCCAATGTTCCACCCGAAGGTACTACAAAAGCCCGGGAGCGAGTTTTTTACCTGGAAAATTTGAAATTTTGCCAAACCCTTGCTGTTCTAAGCAAGGTAGGGCTCTTTAACGTGCATGACAACACTCATACACACGACCTCCATTTTACTTCATCCAAACGAGGGCGTATTTTTGTGAAAAATGCTCGCCTAACATTTTTCAAGCGGATCGTGTCGAGATACGAACCCGGAGCTTTGGGCATAGTAGTCACACGCATATCAACTACACCACGGAGCCACCGGTACAACAGGCCTATATGTAATTTTCCAATGCTCCACACGAAGGTACTACATTGGCCAGGAAGCGAGTTTTTTTACCTGGAAAATTTAGAATTTTGCCGAACCCTTGCTGTTCTAAACAAGGTAGGGTTCTTTAACGTGCATGACAACACACACACGCGTGACCTCCATTTTACCTCTCATCCGAACGAGGGTGTATTTTTGTGTAAAATGCACGCCCAACATTTTTCAAGCGGATCGTGTCTGGATTCGAACCCGGGACCTTGGGCGTAGTAGTCACACACACATACCAACTACGCCACGAAGCCACCTGTTACAACAGGCCTTACATGTGATTTTTTAATGCTCCACCCAAAGGTACTACATTGGCGAAGAAGAAAGTTCTTTTATACCAGGAAAATTTAGAATTTTGCCGAACCCTTGGTGTTTCAAGCAAGGTAAAGATCTTTAACGTGCGTGACAACACTCATCCGAACGAGGGTATATTTTTGTTAAAAATGCTTACCCAACATTCTTCAAGTGGACAATGTCGGGATTCGAACCCGAGACTTTGGACGTAGTAGTCACATACATACCAACTACGCCACGGAGCCGCCTCAGAAAAACAAGCCTTATATGTGATTTTTTTCCAATGCTCCACCCGAAGAGACTACATTAGCCAGGAAGCGAGTTTTTTTTACCTGGAAAATTTGGAATTATGCCAAACCCTTGCTGCTCCAAGCAAGATAGGGCTCTTTAACGTGCGTGACAACACTCACACACGGGACCTCCATTTTACCTCACCTAAACGAGGGCGTATTTTTGTGAAAAATGCTCGCCTAACATTTTTCAAGCGGATCGTGTTAGGATTCGAACCCGGAGCCTTGGGCATAGTAGTCACACGCATATCAACTACATCACGGAGCCGCCTGTTACAATAGGTCTTACATATGATTTTCCAATGCTCCACCCGAAGGTACTACATTAGCCAGGAAGAAAGTTCTTTTATATCAGGAAAATTTTGAATTTTGCTGAAGCCTTGCTGTTCCAAGCAAGGTAGATCTTTAACGTTCGTGACAACACTCACACACGAGACTTCCATTTTACCTCTCATCCGAACGAGGGTGTATTTTTGTAAAAAATGCACGCCTAACATTTTTAAGACGATTGTGTCGGGATGCGAACCCGGGACCTTGGGCGTAGTAGTTACACACACACACACACACACACACAGAACACACACACCAACTACGCTACGAAGCCGCCTGTTACAATAGGCCTTACATATGATTTTCCAATGCTCCACCCGAAGGTACTACATTGGCCAGGAAGAAAGTTCTTTTACATTAGGAAAATTTTGAATTTTGCCGAACCCTTGCTTTTACAAGCAAGGTAGGGATCTTTAACGTGCATGACACCACTCACACACGGAACCTCCATTTTACCTCTCATCCGAACGAAGGTGTATTTTTGCGAAAAATGCTCGCCTAACATTTTTCAAGCGAACCGTGTCGGGAATTGTACCCGGGACTTTGGGCATAGTAGTCACACACATACCAACTGGAAAAACAGGCCGTTCATTTACATTTCCAATGCTCCACCCGTAGGTACTACATTGGCCAAGAGGCGAGTTTTTTTGTTGCCTGGAAATTTAGAATTTTGCCGAACCCTTGCCGTTCCAGGCAAGGTAGGGATCTTTAACGTGCGTGACAACACTCACACACGGGACCTCCATTTAACCTCTCATCCGAACGAGGGCGTAATTTTTGTGAAAAATGCTCACCTGCCATTTTTCAAGCAGTCGGCCGTATCGGGATTTGAACCCGGGACCTTGGGGTCCGTAGTCTTACGCTTACTACATTGATCCACGGCGACGTCGGAAAAACAGGTCGTTCATTTACATTTCCAATGCTCCACCAGAAGGTACTACATTGGCCAGGAGGCGAGTTTTTTCTTGCCTGGAAATTTAGAATTTTGCCGAACCCTTGCTGTTCTAAACAAGGTAGGGTTCTTTAACGTGCATGACAACACACACACACGTGACCTCCATTTTACCTCTCATCCGAACGAGGGTGTATTTTTGTGTAAAATGCACGCCCAACATTTTTCAAGCGGATCGTGTCTGGATTCGAACCCGGGACCTTGGGCGTAGTAGTCACACACACATACCAACTACGCCACGAAGCCACCTGCTACAACAGGCCTTACATGTGATTTTTTAATGCTCCACCCGTAGGTACTACATTGGCCAGGAGGCGAGTTTTTTTGTTGCCTGGAAATTTAGAATTTTGCCGAACCCTTGCCGTTCCAGGCAAGGTAGGGATCTTTAACGTGCGTGACAACACTCACACACGGGACCTCCATTTAACCTCTCATCCGAACGAGGGCGTAATTTTTGTGAAAAATGTTCATCTGCCATTTTTCAAGCAGTCGGCCGTGTCGGGATTTGAACCCGGGACCTTGGGATCCGTAGTCTTACGCTTACTACATTGATCCACTGCGACGTCGGAAAAACAGGCCGTTCATTTACATTTCCAATGCTCCACCAGAAGGTACTACATTGGCCAGGAGGCGAGTTTTTTCTTGCCTGGAAATTTAGAATTTTGCCGAACCCTTGCCGTTCCAGGCAAGGTAGGGATCTTTAACGTGCGTGACAACACTCACACACGGGACCTCCATTTAACCTCTCATCCGAACGAGGGCGTAATTTTTGTGAAAAATGCTCACCTGCCATTTTTCAAGCAGTCGGCCGTGTCGGGATTTGAACCCAGGACCTTGGGATCCGTAGTCTTACGCTTACTACATTGATCCACGGCGACGCCCGGAAAAACAGGCCGCAGAAATACTAGGAGAAGATTAATTAGGGTTTAAGCAAAACAAGGGAATACATGAGGTTATTATACTTCTAACACTGATAATGGAGAAAACACTAGAAAAAGGAAAAGCGTTTATATAAGGTTTGTAGGTCTGGAAAAAGCATTTGATAATGTAAAATGGGAAAAATCCTCGAAATACTCAAAAAACTTGGAATGAGTTATAGGCATTGATGGATAGTACATAGCTTATAAAAAAAACAAAGCAAACATCTGTTATATAGTTGGAGCTGTCAAATACAGAAAAATATTTGGAATTATTTAACAGTATTATCATCTAGCAAGGAACAGTTAGTAACAGCTCCTAATGAAATGGAAGTAGTACTAAGATGGGGCTACCGTATGAAAATTAACAAAAACAAAACTAAGATCAAAAACTAAAATACAAATAGAGAATGAGAACTTGCAAGAGGTTAAGGATTTCTGATACATTGAAAGTCAACTAACGCAAGATTGGAGAAGTGCAAAAGATATAAAACAAAGATTAGCATAATGCCGTGCTGCATTTAACAGAAAAAGCAAGTACTATATTCAAAAACAACAAACATAGAAACAAGGAAAAGCAAGAGAAGCACACAAGGTAGAGTTAGAAGCCTGTAAAATATGATGCTACAGATGTATGCCGAAGATATCACGAACAGACAAAGTTAAGAATAAAGACGTTCTAAAGGGTTTTTCATTAAGCGCTGCCTATCTTTAAATTTAAATAAAACAAAGTATGTGTAAGATATCATCGAAACCTTTTATTCGTTTGAAAGGTCTATCGATGCCATTATGTATGGAATTAACATCCTGCAAATGTCCGCCGCGACTTCGCTGGGTGGCGCGCATCCGATATGTCTAATTTTCCATTATTCTGGCGCATAAATCAGGCTGAATTTGACCGATGGCATGGGTTATGTTGTCTTTGAGGGCCGCTGTGGTTTGTGGCTGAATCGCATCGACCTGCGACTTAAGAAAACCCCACAAACAAAAGTCTAACGAGGTCAAATCGCACGATCTCGATGGCCAGTTCACATCACCTCCACGTGAGATGATCTTACCCTGAAATCGCTCGTGCAGAATGTCCAATGTGCCATGAATTGTGTGGCACGTAACGCCGTGCTGTTGAAACCACATGCCGTTGGTGTCCATATCATCCAATTTAGGCCAAAGGAAGTTAGTAATTATCGACTTATAGTGTTCGCCGTTGACGGTGATAGCCTGGCCAACGTCGTTTTGAAAGAAATAGGGACCGATGAGGCTGTCAGCCCAAAATCCACACCAAACAGTGCCTATTTCGGGATGCATTGGACGCTCTAGGATCTTCTGTAGATTGGTATCGTCCCAAATTCGACAATTTTGTTTGTTGACGTACCTATTCATCCAGAAATGGGTCTCATCGCTGAAGACGATTTTTTGATAAAAATTAGGGTCAGTTTCTAACTGCTCCAGAGCCCATTCAGTGAACACAAGGTGTTGACTATGATCGTATACCTTCACCTCCTGGGTAAGTTGAATTTTGTACGGGTGCAGACCCAAGTCACGACGCAAAATTCGTCAAGTTGTGGTCTGCGAAAAGCCTAGTTTTTGCGAGCGACGCGAAATTGACTGGCTCGGATATTCCTGCACGCTTTCACGGACAGCGGCAATGTTTTCGGCAGATCTCGCGCTTTGTTGTCGTACGGGCGTTGGTTGATTGTTTACTGAACCAGTGGACTCAAATTTATCAACCACACTACGAATAGTGCTTTCGGTAGGACGATTATAAAGACCGTAAAATGAGCGAAGCGCGCGGAACGTTGCCAGAACAGAACACTCACTATCATAAAACAATTTTATCATTTGCACGTGTTGTCCATGGTGATTTGGCGAAACAGACTGAATAAATGACAGCCACTTTGACAGATGTAGCTTCAACAATATGACCGCTACCAATTGTCAAAGTTCGGAAGTCCCCATAGGAAGACCCTTTAGAAATAGTAGGGAAAGAAGGAAATATTTGAAAAACTGTAAAACGTAAGAGAGATAGGATGATAGGTCACGTTCTATGGCATGAGGGAATAGTGCGGAATATGCGGAATATATTAGAAGTAGAGAAAAGATAAGTAGAGGTAGATCTATATTAGATTATTGCACACAGATAGTGAAAGATGTAGACTGTAGGAATTGCAAGGAAATGTGTAGGTTAGCTCAGAATAGAAGTCAAAGGGGGTACGTATCCAACTAGTTCCAGGACTGTAGACATAATGATGTTGAAGGTATCACATGCGGTTCCATTGTAGATAAATTTCACGTTCAATGGCTTGTAATTAAAAATGTTTGTAAAGATCTCTATCAACTAACAGAGGTATATTTTACTTGTCTATAATTTGAGTATTCTCGAACGCTGACAGGAACGAGTGAGGAGTTTGGTAAATTTAACCAATATAATTTAAACGACCCCGAGGGAAATGCTATCTACATTCGAACCTATATCTTTTTATGGAAACAAGGACTTTGTGGATATTATGATACTTGACGTATTGCTAACTATTTTAGAAGTAACGATTTTCAGAAGGGATGGTGAGGTTTTGCTGGACCATGACATGTAGTTTATACTCCGTAATTTTAGCAACCGTACATCTGCAACTTGTTCAAATGAATCTACTTCCTTAACTTTATCAAATTTTTCAATTGAAGAAATTTTATAAATTTTGTAAATTTTATAAATCTAATTATGTTCGAGTTTTTGTAACATTTTTAGGACAGTTTGCTTACAAACAATGTCCTTTAAATCCAGTTTTCCTTGGGCAGTATTCCAGACGTAAGTGATACTGCAGGTGCAGGTCACAGACGGTTAAGAAACCGCAATTATTAGAATTAAGATTGTTACATTGTATAATATAATTGTACAAAGAAATAAGCAAACATGAGCTCTGCAGTTCCCACAGAAATGTGAGGGGCAGGGACAACATAAATACCCCGGGAGCCCCTAACTAGTCAGTCAGTCTTGGCCCTCACAGCTTCTACATTGTTGGTTGCTTAGGCTACTCGTCCTAATTTAACTTCAATTATTATTAATTTCGACGTAGTATAATTTTACACAGTTTGTCAAAATTCCACATGTAATTTCTGTTAAATAAATATTTGTTACAAGAAGTTTTACGAGACTTTTTAAAAAGGCAACTCCCAAACCCAAAACGTAATTCGCGTTGTTCAATAGTACTTTACAGAACTCTGTAAGTCATGTATCAATTCTGTTCAATAAATCCTTAACTGCATACGGTTCGTTTTTCAGTCTAAATGCATCTTTTTTACTGTAATAACTTATTATTAACGGTGCTATTAAAGTGTATCATTTCATACTACAAGTATACCTTTTTTCTTTACTAAAAGTTAGTTTCTAAAATCTAATCAAACATGTTAATGTGAATTAATTTTTTACTTTAATATAATTGCTAACTAACGTATTTTAACCTAATTAGTGAACATAATAATCCTTTATTAAACTCAGATTAGCTACAGTGAAAAACCAACAGATCTCATTGACATTAGAAAACATATCGTAATCCTAGTTTTACTTAACTTTTGACGAAAATATAAAAGAGTCGACTTATCGTTATTGTTATAAATAAAAACCCTTAGCTTTGAGCTTCTACGCTGGTAAAAGTCAACTAGTTTCTACTGATTTCTCATTCCTAGTAGATAGCTTTTGAATGGAATTCATATTTTAGAGGTGCGTATATGCTATTAGGAGACTTAAATTTATGTTACCACTTTTTCATCCTTTATGAATAAAGGATAGATTTTGGTGGTGCGTGTGCAATAACACGTTTTTTCCCTTTATTTTGCAATTTACTATTTCAACAAATTTTTAAAAACATGATTCTGCAGACAATTCTATACAAAAAAGGTATACTTGTTAGATTTCTATAAACATTACTATTTTGGAGTAATTTAAAGTAAAAGTAAACGTGTATTTTATGTAGCGTTAATAAGTCAAGTAGACTTAGGAACAGAAGCTTTTTTTATTAACCACACTTTAATAACAAGTTTTGTCTAAAATCTAAGTGACGTCTATAAATAACTGAACTATTTTAATAAACATTTGTGGTATAATCGAAATTTGTTAAACGCGCTGTGTTTTATATTTTCAACGAACTTCGTTCGTTTATGAAATCGATTTGTCGTCCGTCTGTCCGTCCGTCCGAGGCCTTTCTAATGGTCGGACATCAATGTGATACATCAATCGATTCAGCTCGGTGTCCAGAGCTTAAGTTTTGATGTCAGTTAAATCGGGCCAAGGGGCGCCGTGCCCCCGCGATATTCCGTCGGGAAAAAAAAAATTTCAAATAGGTCCAAAATTAATGTGCGATACATATTTGGACTCCCCTAACATAGCTGAGTCGAAATATGGTACCCCCCACAAAATCTGACCACGGATACCCGACCCCCGGGAATTAATTTTTATCAAAATTTCAAATAGGTCCAAAATTAATGTGCGATACATATTTGGACTCCCCTAACATAGCTGAGTCGAAATATGGTACCCCCACAAAATCTGACCACGGATACCCGACCCCCGGGAATTAATTTTATCAAAATTTCAAATAGGTCCAAAATTAATGTGCGATACATAAATTGTTTTAAAGTAAGTCTACATTTGGAAGTTCGTTGCGACAATGCCTTGCATTTTCAACTTGTTTTGTTCTGAATATACAAATTATTGATATTCTAAGTTGACAGATATACTTTTGGTGTTAGGATTAAATTCGGGAAATGCTCGGCTCTAAGATGTTATAGAGAAAGTTTCCAAATAAAAGTATCCCCAATCGATAACGTAATTACGATTTGGGGGTTCCCCCTCAGTAATTATAATGAGCCATAATAAAGATTTTACGTAGGGAAAAATTATTTTGTTTAAAATGCACAGTAAAAGACGTTACTTCAACTGTGCAAGTATATCAGCAGAAAATATGTTAGCAAATGATGAGAAAAAACTATTTTAAAATTGTTGCATGATTTTGAAAAAACTTACAACTCTGTATTTCAACAAATATAAATTGCATTAATATAACTAGAATCAGAGAATTAGAAATAAAGATTGCGTGACGCGTGAGCGTTATGTGGTACAAAACCCTTTGATTTTCAACCTAAAATTCAAATTTGTAAAAAATATTAAATTCGGTTTGTAGTAAGGAAGTTATAATTGGGTTCTGATCCATACCCGAACCGTTAGTACATATTTGTTTTTGGCAAATTAAACACAAAATTAAACCTACCCACTTGTTACATTCCTTTGAAATGTTTATAATCACATTTCATTTTATTAGTTTCTGTATTGGTAAATCCCATCAATAGGGTTAAGGTTATTGCCTTTAAGAAATATAATTTTAGTTTACATATATTCTAGACTTAAGAAACAATTATTTTTGTAATCTTACGTTATTGATACTCAAAAATTGTCAAATACATTATGATGGTTTTAAGGTTAAGAACAATATCATAGTTACTTTGTATTCTAAATTAGTGCAGTTTTATGATTCATTATTTTTGACTAATAATGTATAACGCTGACACCTATGACATCTTCGTCTTGGAACGAAGAAGGTTCACACGCTAATTATGCTGAGTCAAAAAATAGCAAAGGACCCTTCCTTTTGTTCAAATTATTATTTCAGTAAGATAATTTTACATGTGTTAGATAGAAAGAAACAATAAAAGCAATTTCAATTTGCAGCCTTAATTCATTTTTCCAAATTCTGCCGAAACGTTTTATGGCGTAAAGGTTTTTTTCTGTGAAGCATTTCCTCAATACCATTAAAAGTAATAACATGCAAGCTTGAGCAGGTACAGTTAATCTTTGAATAATTATGTATCAAACGGATTAATGAAATTAGTCAGAGTTCTGAATTATATCCTATCAGATTGGTGAACTTTACGATTAGAAAGAACTTGTTTCCTTCAGTAGACAACTTCATGTTGAAAGAGACATGTTAATCAGCAACCTCTAACTTTTTAACGTAGTTCTAGAAGTTCAAGTAGGATCTGATTAAAACGAATTGAGTGCAGGAAATAATTGCTTTTAGTTTTTTCAAGGTATCTACCGCCAAACTAATCCTTCAGGTATTTATAACAGAACTTCTGAAATATCACCTACGGTAACCGTAAAGTATTGAACACTTTTTAACAAACGTATCCATAGTACGTCTTTGCTATTAGTTTTAAGAAATTAGAAAGTAATTTTGTTCGCCGAAAACGTTTTCTATTAGGATAAGTAGTTTTTGATATATTTGGTTTTGTTTAAAAATGTTTATAGATACCTGTACTTAAAGAGTAATTTTGCAGTAAAGATTTTTTACACTGGTGTTTTTATAACTAATGTAAAGGTAATAGTTTTCAGATATCGCAGTTTCCTAGAGGCATGATAAATATACAACTAATTTAACATTTGATTTTGGGAACCCTTTTCTGTTAGCTAGTAGTTATTTATAGTTATATTAGTGTCCTTATCATTACGTTTATTTTAGGTTTGTTTGTTCTCAATTATTCCCCGTGTGAATTTTTAACCAAAATCACTATCATAATCTCAGGTTTTGGTATCTTCTTGTTATTTCTTCCAGGATTTTCTTTAGTAATAGCCGTATTTCGAGATTAGCTGAAGTCCAAGATAACTCCCAATTGAGACTGGTATTTCCCACACGACAGTATTCCGGAACACTCTTCGAACACTTACAGCACCTTTCCCAGTGAATTAGTCGGTAACCATTCTTGTTAGTATAATCAAGGTTTTCGGTACTTTTATTGATATAAAAAATTTTAGTTAGGCAGTTCGCCGAGTTTCTCTATTCATTACCGGATAAATTTCCTAAGGTCAAAACTGTGCATAATACAAAATTTAAAAACAAAAAATGTTTAATAAGAATTAAGCTAAAGCACCAAAGTATGGCCAAAAAATATTGAGGTTTCGAACTTAGGAGAAAGGATACTATATGCCCGCACTGTACATTTTAAAGTATTGTGAAAATTCTAACCAAAATAACGCTATAAATAGAGAAACATTTTTTTTGTTTCTATATAAAAGTCACATATTTATCTTCTAAGTATTCATCATAATGCACCGTCTTTGATTATAGTATAAATTGTCACGAGATCAAGACTAGTTATAATTATGTTAATAAATTTCTGTGGCTAACATTTGCATGTGAATTATTTAATTACAAGTAATTGCAGTATATTTTATATGGTTAATAATATTAAAGTGTACCTTATATAATTAATATTTTGGTAGTCAATTATAATCCTGTTTTCTGTTAAACAATTTCAAAACAAGAGTTACTATTTTTCACTATGATTGTGTTGAACGTTTTAGTGTTACAAAATATATGCAACCAGCTGCAGAAGTATTGTTTGAAAATACCCTTTTGGCAGATAGAATATTGTTCCGCACAAAAGAAATAATTCTTAGAAATAATAAGAGGACAATATTTGGGCTGCCAAGAGCTTTTTCAAAAGTTTAGCCTGCCCATTCTCATCCCCACATAGCCAGGAATACGATACAAAAGAATTAAAACAATAAACAAGACATTAAAAAGTTACAGCGCCCGCACGGAGGACAATATTCCTAAAAACTTGTCCAGCATGCAAAAATACACACAACCACTAAAATGAAACATTTTTCAAAAATTAAACCTGACCATTTTTATGTGCACGCCACCAGGAACGCAATATAAAAGTACCAGAACCAAGAACAATAAACAAAAAAGTTACAGCGCTCGCACGAAAGAAATCAATATGTTTTCTCCAATGCGGGCGTTGTAACTGTTTTGTGTTTTGTTTTTGTTCAGTTTTTTTGTATCGTATTCCTGGGTGTATGTTAATGAAAATAGATAAGCTGAATTTTTGAAAATTTTGCCTATGTAGTCACAATACTATTTCGCATAGAAGAAAGCATTTATAAAAATAATAAAAAGTCAATAATTTGACTGCCAAAGGTTTTCCAAAAATTCATCTTGCCCATTCTCATGTACAAACACTTAGGGACACGATACAAAAAGAAATACAACAATAAACTATGCACAAATAAAAGTTACAGCTCCCGTACGAAAGAATATATTCCTCAAGAACTTGTCTAACATACAAAAATACACATAAGAACCAAAATATAAATTTTTAAAAATTTAGCATGCTTATTTTCATCTACACACACTCAAGAAAAATATACAGAAAGTATCAGAGCGAAGAACAGTATACAAAAAAATTGCAACGCCCGCAATGAAGAAATCAGCCCTATAAAAATTATTTTCTTTTTTGCAGGCGCTGTAACTTTTTGTGATTCGTTTTTTGTTCTAGTTCCTAGTTACACGTGCATGAAAATGCACAGGCTGGATTTTTGAAAATATCCTCTTAGCAGCCACCGAAGCAAGCTTCTTAAAAAATAATGAAATCTGTTGACTGCCACGGGTATTTTCAAAAATTCAACCTGCCTTTTCTCATTTACACACGCTTAGGAAAACGATACAAAAAAATTAGAACAATAAACAGTCCACAAATAAAAGTTACAACGCCTGTACGGAAGGAAATATTCCTCAAAAACTTGTCCAACATGCAAAAATACACATAGACACCAAACTAAGACTTTTCCAATTTAGCTTGTCCATTTTTATACGCACTTCCAGGAACATAATACAAAAAGTATCAGAACAAAGAACAGTGTACAAAAAAGTTACAGCGCTCGCAATGAAGAAGTCGGTCTTATAAAAAATATTTTCTTTTCGCGGGCGCTGTAACTTTTTTGTGTTTGTTTTTCTGTTCTAACTCTTTTTGTATCGTATACCTGGGTGTATGTAGATGAAGATGCACATGCTGAATTTGGAAAATGTCCCCTTAGCAACCACAATTCTGTTTCTCACTGAAGGAAGCATTCTTAAAAAATAGTAGATGGACAATATTTTGACTGCCAAGGGCGGTTTTAAAAATTCAGCCTGTCTATTTTCATTTGCACACGTTTAGGAAGCAATACTAAAAAGAATTAGAACAATAAACAATGCACAAATAAAAGTTGCAGCGCCCGTACATAAGAAAATATTCCTCAAAAACTTGTCTAATATACAAAAATGCCCACAGGCACCATTTACATCTACACCCACGCAGGAACACTACACAAAAGGTATCAGAACAAAGAACAGAATGCAAGAACGTTACAGCGTTCGCAATGAAGAAGCAGGCATAATAAAAAATAATTTCTTTCGCGGGAGGTGTAATTTTTTTGAGTTTCGTTTTTGTTCTAATTCTTTTTGTATCGTATTTCTAGCTATATGTGAATGAAGATGCGTAGGCTGAATTTTTGAAAATGTCCCCTTAGCAGACACAGTACTCTTCCTTGCTGTAGAATGCATTCTTAAAAAATAATAGAAGGACAATATTTTGACTGCCAAGGGCGATTTCAAAAATTCAGCCTGCCCATTCTCATTTACACACGTTTAGCAACACGACACAAAAATAATTATAACAATAAACAATGCACAAATCAAACTACAGCCCCCGTACGAAATAAAATATTTCTCAAAAACTTATCCAACATGCAAAAATACACATAGACACCAAAATATAAATTTTTCAAAAATTTAGCATACCCATTTTTATCTACATATACTCAAGAACATTATACAAAAAGCATAAGAACGAAAAACAGTATACAAAAAATTGCAGCACCCGCAATGAAAAATCAGCCTTATAGAAATATTTTTTCTTTTACGGGCGCTGTAACTTCTTGTGATTCGTTTTTTGTTCTAATTCCTAGCTGCATGTGTATAAAAATGAACAGGCTGAATTTCTGAAAATGTCCCCTTGACAGCCACCGAAGAAAGCATTCTTACAAAATAATAAAAGGACAATCTTTTGACTGCCTCTTCTCATTTACACACGCTTAGAAAGACGATACAAAGAAAATTAGAACAATAAACAGTACACAAATAAAAGTTACAGCGCCCGTACAGAAGGAAATATTCCTGAAAAACTTGTCCAACATGCAAAAATACACATAGACACCAAACTAAGACTTTTTAATTTAGCTTGTCCATTTTCATACACACTTCCAGGAATATAATACAAAAAGTATCAGAACAAAGAACAGTGTACAAAAAAGTTACAACGCTCGCAATGAAGAAGTCGGTCTTATAAAAATATTTTTTCTCTGCGGGCGCTATAACTTTTTTGTGTTTGTTTCTTTTTTCTAACCCCTTTTGTATCGTATTCCTGGGTGTATGTGGATGAAGATGCACATGCTGAATTTTGAAAATGTCCCCTTAGCAGACACAATACTGTTCCTCACTGAAGAAAGCATTCTTAAAAAATAATAGAAGGACAATATTTTGACTGCCAAGGACGGTTTCAAAAATTCAGCCTGCCCATTTTCGTTTACACGCGTTTAGCAACACGATAAAAAAAGAATTATAACAATAAACAATGCACAAATAAAAGTTACATCGCCCGTACATAAGAAAATATTCTCAAAAACTTGTCCAACATGCAAAAATACACATAGGCACAAAAATAGAAATTTTTCAAAAATTTGCATGCCCATTTTCATCTATACACACACTCAAGAAAAATATACAGAAAGTATCAGAGCGAAGAACAGTATACAAAAAAATTGCAACTCCCGCAATGAAGAATTCAGCCCTATAAAAAATATGTTCTCTCTTGCAGGCGCTGTAACTTCTTGTGAATCGTTTTTTCTTCTAATTCCTAGCTACATGTGCATGAAAATGCACAGGCTGGATTTTTAAAAATGTCCTCTTGGCAGCCACCGAAGAAACCATTCTTAAAAAATAATGAAATCTTTTGACTGCCAAGGGTATTTTCAAAAATTCAGCCTGCCTCTTCTCATTTACACACGCTTAGAAAAACGATACAAAAAGAATTAGAATAATAAACAGTACACAAATAAAAGTTACAACGCCCGTACGGAAGGAAATATTCCTCAAAAACTTGTCCTACATGCAAAAATACACATAGACACCAAACTAAGACTTTTTCAGTTTAGCTTGTCCATTTTCATACACACTTTCAGAACATAATACAAAAGGTATCAGAATAAAGAACAGTGTACAAAAAAGCGCCCGCAATGAAGAAGTCGGTCTTATAAAAAATATTTTCTTTTTGCGGGCGCCGTAACTTTTGTGTGTTTGTTTTTCTGTTCTAACTCTTTTTGTATCGTATTCCTGGGTGTATGGGGATGAAGATGCACATGCTGAATTTTGGAAATGTCCCCTTAGCAGTCATAATACTGTTCCTCACTGAAGAAAGCATTCTTAAAAAATAATAAACGGACAATAGCGGTTTCAATAATTCAGCCTGCCTCTCCTCATTTACACACGCTTAGAAAGACGGTACAAAAATAATTAGAACAATAAACAATGCACAAATTTATCTAACATGCAAAAATGGCCACAGGTTCCAAAATAAGACATTTTCAATTTAGCCTGTCCATTTTCTTTTACACCCACTCAGGAACACTGTACAAAAAGTATCATACGAAAGAACAGAATGCAAGAAAGGTACAGCGTCCGCGGCCTTATAAAAAATATTTTCTTTTGCGGGAGCTGTAATTTTTTTGTGTTTCGTTTTTGTTCTAATTCTTTTTGTATCGTATTCCTAGCTGTATGTGCATGAAGATGCGCAGACTGAATTTTTGAAAATGTCCCATTGACAGCCACAATACTGTTCCTCACTGAAGAAAGCATTCCTAAAAAATAATAAAAAGACATTATTTTGACTGCCAAGGGCAAAAAGTGAGCCTACTTATTCTCATCTACACACGCACAAGAACACGTTAGAAAAAAAATTAGAACAATAAATAAGACATAAAAAAGTTCAGCGTCCGCTCAGAAAACATTCTAAATTATATTATAAGTGGATAGAAATATAGCAATCTTATGTAAGCCGACATTGAAGATTTATTGCAGAAGGTCAAGATCCCTTGCACATACAAGCTACATTTACAGTTAGAAGAGAGAGTTGTAAAATTAAACCTCATTTTACTTAAATAATTCATACGTATGGGTTATACCTTTAATTATACAAGTAGCAAGACAAAATCAGATTTGCAAGTTTCTATCTTGTACACATTTATTATCATTAACTGCACTAATATTGAAAGTAGGTCACTTAATTGACTCACCTGACGGTTCTGTCAAATCCTTGGCCATTTCTAAAGCAAAAATCACAAACACGGCACAAAAATCAAATTGATTACAGGTATACAACACTTGTGAAGTACCCGAGAAGAAGCAGAAAATGCTGGTTTGAGCGACGGTTGAAGAATGAATGGAAACACTTCGCGAAAGTGTTATATACTTTAGGTGCAAGGTATAAAAGTTAAGCGGTGTTGAGAATTAGATTAGCTGCGGAATTAGAATTTTATGAGCGCTTTTATCTTAGAACACTACTGGAATAGAAGTGAATGAGGTATTTTAAATGTATTGGGTTGTATTTATCTGCGATTTACAGAATCATTCTGTGAATCACCGTATTTGCAGAGCTTTTAAGAAATGTGTTAAAACATAGGTGTTGGTTGTCAACAGTTTTAAGTGTTACCCTTGAACGTATCAGTATTATACAAGTTTCCAATAATCATTGAACTAATCATAGTGAGTTCTAGGAAATTCGAGAAATGTTGTCAGGAAGCAACTTAATAATGTTGTCGATAATTATACGAAAGGACACAAAAACTGAAACAGTTTTCCAGGATTTTAAAAAACCCCTACAAAAATCCATTGCCATATAAAATGTGTTTAATTTAACTCATAGATTAAAGATTGATCAGTAATCGACACATTTTTTTAGTGTCGATGTTTTGGTGTAACTTAACTTTTTTGTATGTAAAATTTTTTTATTGATATATTTAATTCGATATTGTCGAAGATATCGAAATGCTTTAATTTTACTTAAAAGAATTTATAGAAAAGTTTTAAAATTTAGAATGTAAAATAGTATTGTAACGAATTTTATAATTGTCCTTTGGCCTTTATTTTCAATAAATACAAGTCTAATAATTATTCTATACAAGTAGAGGATAATTGGTGTAATCATGACCTGATTTCCTCCAGCATCCTCATTTCTAAACACATTTTACATGTAAATTCCCATAAGGAGGATGAATTTCCTCCTTACTCCATTCTTGCTCACCCCCTTGCTTGGACGTCCCCATATCAACCATTTTGATTACGTCACACCCGCCTTTTTTCCACCCGCGAGATAAATCTTTCTCCACATTTCCACCCACGAGATAAATCTTTGTTGCGTATTTTTTTTTATAGTATACGTTGTGGCGTCAGTGTAACTTATTTTTCTTAATGGGCGCCAGTAAACAAAAATCTTCCGACATAGCTAGGGGTCTATTCCTGGGTAGAGCAATAAGAAGTGGGGGAGGTAAGTCGAATTTTGTTTGCAAACCAAAGCTAAGCTAAATTAAATAGGCGCCACCAAGTCCTGAGATAATCACGATAATAGCAAAGCACAGTTGTAAGGGCGGACGTGGAAACCCAAAGATAAAACGATCGCCTTCGTTAACAAAAACCCGTCTTATGAAAATAAGACACAGCTCCTGTAAGAAATTACAAAGATTAAACAAATAAAAATGTAGAACACCATTTGTGTCCTATAAAAGTATCAAAAATAAAAAAAATGTATATCCAATATGATATTGGCACAAAATTATTACTCAACAATTTTACCTTTATGTTATCAGATTTGATCGCATTTGACCAAAATAAAAGTCTCAAAGTTTAACTAATTGTTTACTAAAAAAACTCTCTTTTAAAATTTCAAAACTTTTTAACAAGTAAAAAAAATTTCATCATTAACATCTATAACAAAGTCAAGGTTTTGACTTTTTAAAGCAAACGACTGCTCTTCAAACATAAACTTGCTTTAAACATTTGATTAAAATAATTTGTAACCACAATACACTGAATTAACGCTTCTAACCTGGGCAGATCTTTTCAGGTAGATTACAGTTTCTAAATTATTACGCAGCGTGTATTAAAATTTTCATATTTAGATTTTATAATTTATCTGTAAGTAAAAGCTAATTACAAGAATAGGAATGTTTAATTTAAATTTTATGACAGCTGCACGAAGCATCTGCTTTCACGACAACATCTGTCAACTGTGCAACAACACAAAAAAAGTATGACGTCGAAAATATACCTTGAAATCTATCTGAGGTTCAAATGGAACAAAGCTTGTAATTATATAAACCTAACTTGACAAAATTTCGTTCTACAGTTTGTAAAACCAGTTCAACAATAATTGAGAATTAAACAGATTATATGTTCGTAAACATAATAGCAACTTTTCGTGCTTTTTATATGATAGTCTGTTTATCAAATTTTTACGACATTCAAAACACATGCAAGAAATTTCTTATATGTAATAACGAACCGAACTGCCTTTGTTGCTCCAAGACAAATCTGGACGGAAATTCATAATCTCCAAATAATGTTACTAGCCATTTCTAATTTGGGACGACTGCAATCAAAACTAACATCTTCACTCGTACTTTATCTATCATTCTTCGATGGCGAATTCTTCGTTGACGCGCGTTAGAAGAAGTTATCAAAGTATTTTCAGGTCTAGCACAACCTGACCCGCTTACATAAGTCATTTAGCCGAAAGTCGCATGCCTCTAGCCGAGAATACATCTTGATAAGGCGGTTGCTAGCGGGCGACTAACTCGACAAAGCGAGAACCGAATGATAGCGACGTTAGAGGTGGAGAAATAGCAAAGAAGCAGCTAGAGATGCTTGACGAAGTAACTTTATGTCACACAGATATTTTAATACAAGAAGATTAATGAAGAATAAGGCACGCTTAGCGCATTATCCTTGTAATTCAATGCGAATAATTATTGCTCAAATTAAACATGTTACATCTTTCTTGTTTGGTATCAACTAATATCAGACTTTTCTCAACTACCTGATTTTCTAGGAATTTTTCAGACAGCATCATCCCTCAGGGAGCTACCCTCATTTTAAGAATTTTTACCGGTAACATTCTGAACCAAATAGTTTTCTTCGACTAACCATTTCCACCCACGAGATAAATATACCTTGTTTGGTGTCAATTAATATTAGACTTTTCTCAGCTACCTGAATTTCTAGGAATTTTTTAGATTGCATCATCCCCCAGGGAGTTACCCTCATTTTAAGATTTTTTTACCAGCAGCGATTTCTGAACGCCCTTATAAATTTTTTAGTCATGCGACACATCAAATTAGTCTAGAATTTTACGCAGAATCCGAATCTGTAAATAGATTTAGAATGCGACCACCCTTTCCGTTTTATACACATACCCTCTAAATTATAACTTTCCTGCAGCTCATACCTAAAAGAAAATCTAAAAACAATTTTTAAAACTTTTTATTACAGACAATTTTTACTAATATGGTTTAAATTTTGTATACCACATTTCTAAATACATATTCACAATTTTTGTCGGTCGAGGATAACAAAAGGTACGTTATCTCTAATAGTATAGCAACCTACGCAAGGGGACATAAAGATATAGGATAGTTACTTATATATTGTGTATGTATATAGTAGCATGTAAGTTAGTTATAAGACATACCCACGATCCCCATCCTTAATAATCCCTTCGCTCCTAGCGACGTATGTTTACCTCCACGCGGTGTCGCTGGACGGTGAAACATATTGTTAGATTAACGGCAATATGCCTTATTGACTGAAAACACGTTTTGCTTAGTAAAGAACCTTTCGAATCATTTAAAACCGAGGGTCCTACAACCTATAACGAACATATATTCCCAAAAGTAGTGGGCATGCAACTACCCAACAGTGCGTGGGAGAAAAAGGATTCTCTCCAATAAGAAATTAAAATTTCCATGTACGTAGCACCCGCCATTGGGAAATGGTAAAAATGTTAAACCTATCGAGGTGATTATTAATTGTGGTTTAAAAAAATAGTAGTTTTCTTGGACTAAATAAAATAACCTAGACTGATTAATGTATATGGTTACATATTTCCGTACACATCCACAAACATTTGCTTACGTCCACGTACGGACATGGCGATGCCGGTAGTTTTTGTTTAACAAATAGTAGGAAAGATACGTTAGGTGTTAGTGTGTGGAAGTCCATCGGATCGTTGGATTCAAAAAGAACGGCGCGGCCGAATGTATGGTGTTTCCCGTTAGAATAATCGAAAGTGGTTAATCGATCGCATTAGTGGTTTAAATATGCGAATGTGTAAAAGCCTACATAAGCAAAACTTAATTATCAGACAAAAAAGTGCGCCATGTGCTATACTTACAAAGAAAGTATAGAATGGTGCTTTGCAGCGGTCCTAGCAGTAAAAAGGCGACTGACTTTTTCAAGCAACTACAAGAGTAGCAGTAGCGCAGAGAAGGGGTATGCATGTATTATACAGCGCACTGTTACTATAAAATATTGTAACGCGCTACTCCTACCGCGTTTCTTTAATTTAAAACAAGTAATAATAATGGTCTTTATTGCTCACTGTTCACAAGTCTAATTAACAGTATATGCCTTATTCATAGATGTTTTCAGTCCACTCAACAATGAAGCACTATTACACTAATGAATTTACAAGTACTAATATCTTCTTAAATTAACTCCTTTACCATAAGTTCATTAACAACACTAACACAACTATTTGTTTATACACTTCTATTTATTTATGTATACTGCAAGTTGCATGCACATTAGACACAGCATATCATTTATGTATATATTCTAAAACTCAACTACGTTTACTTTACAACGACATAATTTATATTAGACATTCAAGAATAGACTAACTCTTACATTCATAAGCGGCCTTATATATACCCTGCATTAAGATATGACTCATTATCTAGAACTTTGTAGAAGGATTCTCGAATGCTGAAGAATACGCTGTGCCCCGGGCGTTTGTATGTTTGACGGGTTGCCTAATAGTGGATCGCAACACTGCCCCCTCTTTAAAACCGTTACGTCTCGTAACTGTAAATCCATCTTGACGCCAATTCGATGACTGGTGACGGTATCGGCAGCTATCTCCTCTGGTGCATCCACCGCGTCGTTGGAAGTAACAGTCAACACTCTTTTCATGGTCTTGGTAGGCAACCGGTTGATAACAACAAACAAGAACCTGGACGTTGGTTCCTGGAAAACTACTTCTAGCATATTTCGGACTATCCTCCAATCCAAGCGATCCAGTCCACAGCCCAGCTTGGGCACCGCTAGTCTCGTTACTCCATTTTCCATCATCTGCGCCTTAAGATTTAGCAAAGCCTCCCATAGATGTCCATAACTAGGTCTTTGCCATGAAGAATTTTTGGTGACCAGATAGTAAACATAACGATTGTTATCTTGAAGAACTAAAGCTTTTCCTACAGTTGGCTGCTGTTGTACTAATTCATCTACACGTCCAAACTTTTTCTTGAAAACAACAGCTATTCCCCTTGACATTGCCAAATCTTGAGCTACGCAATGTGCAAGGGAATACTCTTCTGGTGCTCTAAACAGATCTTGCTGTTTTTCAACAACAACGCCAAATCTCGCCTTAGCGGAACCACGATATGCTGCCATAAAGCTCTCAAAATCTACATTTGGCTCATGATTAATAACTTGTCGAACACCATCATCATTATTCGAGTCTTCCTGGTTGTTGCCGGCGTAGGATGTTAAACGGTCAAAGTGTACCACTTTCGGTTTACCACGGGGGGATCTTCTGATCCGGTACACTACATCATTAATCCTTTTTAACACTTCGTACGGCCCTTCCCATTGTCTTTGTAGTTTTGGCGACAATCCACGTTTTCTTTGTGGATTGTACAACCACACTAAATCTCCAGGTTGATAACCACCTTCTTGCGCTCTCGTGTCATATTGTGATTTCATTCGATCGCTTGCTGCCTGTATATTCTTTCGGACGTTTTCGTGAATACTATTTGATCTTTCACGAAGCTTACTAACGTAATCTTCACCTGCGATCTCTTCTCCAGGTTTAAATCCAAACTGAAGATCACATGGTAGCCGCAATTCACGTCCTAGCATTACGCAAGCGGGCGAGTATCCTGTGCTGTCATGTACCGAAGATCGGTACGCCAGTAGGAACAAATGTAAATATTGATCCCAGTCTCGTTGATGTTCAGAGACAACTTTGGTCAGGTACTTCCCTAACGTCCTGT
Source organism: Platerodrilus igneus (assembly GCA_036346225.1). Classification (NCBI taxonomy): domain Eukaryota; kingdom Metazoa; phylum Arthropoda; class Insecta; order Coleoptera; family Lycidae; genus Platerodrilus; species Platerodrilus igneus. The sequence goes on along the minus strand of JARFIW010001436.1, from coordinate 2,373,094 downwards.
TCATTCTTTCAACCATTCCATCCGATTGGGGATGAAGTGGCGTGGTTCTAGTCTTCCTGATTCCAAGGTGCTTGCAGACGTTTTGAAACAACGCCGATTCGAAGTTTCGACCTTGATCGGAGTGTAATTCCAACGGAACTCCAAAACGACAAAACAACTCCTGACTAGTACATCTGCCACCGTCTCGGCTTCTTGGTTAGGTATAGCATATGCCTTCGGCCATTTGGTAAAATAATCCATCGCAACCAAGATGTATTTATTTCCTTTCTCTGATTCAGGAAACGGACCAGCTATATCAATGGCTACCCTCTCAAAAGGATTCCCGACGTTATACTGTCTCATTGGGGCTTTCCGTTTTGTGACCGGGCCATTTGCAGAGGCACACAATTCACATTTCCGGCACCACTCCTTCACATCTTCTTTGCAGTTCACCCAATAAAATCTTTCTCTCACTCTTTCGAGAGTTCTTTTCACGCCAAAGTGCCCTCCGGAAATACCATCGTGCAAGTGCTGCAACACCTCCGGCACTCTGCTTCTTGGCACTATCACTTGAAGTCTCTCAGTGCCATCTTCAAATTCCAGGCGTCGTTTCAAGATTCTATTTTCCATCATCAAGGAGTCCCACTGTGCCCAGTATGCCTTCAGGTTCCTACTTGAAATACTAATTTCTTCCCAAGCTGGCCGTTGTCCTCTATTTTTCCACTCAATAATACGTCCCAATTCGGCGTCATTCTCCTGGTCTTCTCGTATTCTTTCGAGTTGCCAAGTATCATCGGTTACCGTCATTCTATGGATGACACTTATTTTCTCTTCCATCTTGGAGCAATGATTGCAGTCCATCGGACAAGGTCTTCTTGATAGAGCGTCTGCATTCCGATGGCTAGTTCCTACACGATGTTCTGTATCAAAGTCATATTCCTGCAGCCGCTCTATCCACCTTGCCACTTGCCCTTCAGGATTTCGAAACTGCAATAACCATTTCAGTGCAGCATGGTCTGTTCTCAACAGGAATTTACGGCCGTATAAGTACTTATAAAAGTGCTCTACGGATTTGACGACGGCCAACAGCTCCCTTCTTGTCACACAATAGTTCCTTTCTGGCCGCGACAAGACCTTGCTGAAATACCCAATAACTTTTTCTTGTCCGTCCTGCACTTGAGAAAGAACGCCTCCTATAGCTGTGTTACTGGCATCGGTATCCAACACAAATTTTCCCTCCATCCGTGGATAACTCAAAATTGGTGCTGTAACTAGTAGCCGTTTCAGTTGTTCAAATGCTCTGTGGCAGTCGTCATTCCAATCATATTCTTGTCCATCTTCGGTTAATTTTGTTAACGGTTTGGCAATGTTCGCAAACCCAAGTATAAAACGTCGGTAATATGTGCACAATCCTAGAAAACTGCGTAGTTGGTGTATATCTGCTGGTGTAGGCCACTCCTGTACCGTTTTTATTTTGTCAGGGTCAGCTCTTATTCCGGTCTCCGAAACGACATGTCCTAGGTATTTCACCTCTTTTCCAAACAGGTGACACTTCTTGGGGCTCAATGTAAGGTTTGCTCCCTTAATCTCTGGAATATCTCCTCTAGGTTCTTAAGATGTTCTTCGAAAGACCGACCTAACACTATCACGTCGTCCAGGTACACCAGACATGTCTTCCAGGACAGTCCACGCAGTACCGACTCCATCAATCGTTCAAAAGTAGCAGGAGCATTGCATAATCCAAATGGCATGACCTTGAACTGCCATAATCCAGTTCCAATTGTAAAGGCAGTCTTTTCTTTATCGTTTGGCTCCAAGCCTACCTGCCAGTATCCGCTTTTCAAGTCCAAGGTCGAAAACCATTTAGATCCGGATAGAGTATCTAAGGTGTCATCAATTCTGGGCAAAGGATAGCTGTCTTTCTTTGTCACATTATTAAGCCGCCGGTAGTCTACACAAAACCTTGTCGACCCGTCCTTTTCTTGACAAGCACTACCGGGGATGCCCATGGACTATTCGAGGGTTCAATCACCCTGTTCTTCCATATCGGTGATAATTTGCTCAGCTTCCTTACGTTTTGCCAAAGGAAGCCGCCTGGGTGTTGTCTTATCGGTTGCGCATCTCCAGTATTGATCTTGTGTTGCACAACATTCGTCCTTCCTTCTCACTATCATCCAGTGCAAACACACCTCGATATCGTCCGACCAGTTCTTTTACCTTGCCCAGTTGGTCGCCATTTAATCCTTGACACGAGGGTATCAACATATCCAGCAATTTCTGTGAGCAACCGTTGGTTGGTTTATTTTTCGTGTCGTCCACACAACGTTTAATATGACATACTGGAATGCAACTTCCCACAATCATGCCTTTCTTCAGGGTCACTGTATGGGGATTAATGTTCAGCACCCTTACTGGTACCATGTTTCGAGACTTTACCAGCGTTCTTCCAATCAGAAGTCCCTCCTGACCCATTCCGATTCAGTTGCTTCCATCATGCATACTTGTCCTTCCCGGAGCGTACCATCCGGGTGTCCCATTACTATCATTTCCGCCTTCTCGGGTATTTTTACATCGCAAATCATTCGTACTTGCATCGTCTGGTTACTCCTACCTTGAAATGGAATCTCATCATCATCTATCCGAAGCACATTTTCTTTCATGTTTACATGAAACCCATATTCTCTCATGAGATCCATTCCCAAGATCACTTCTTCTGTAATTTCAGCTACCAACACTCGATGATTAATTAATTTGTCCCCAATTGTCAACATAACGGCAGTCTCTCCGTGAGTACCAATCTTCTCACCACTTGCCGTTCGGAGACACACCGATACAGGTAGCACTTTTCCACGACCAACCAAATCTGGTCTCACAATAGTTCTTGTCGCTCCTGTATCCACAAGTAATCGGACAACCCTACCATTAATTCTACCATCGATATAAATGCTGTCCAGACTTTCCACCGACGATGCAGCACGGATGATAATCTCCGGGCACTACGCTGTGCTGTCGAAGTTCGCCCCTTACATGGACCAGCTTTGGCACAACCGGTTGTTTCTTTGGTTGAGTACAGCGTCTCTGCATATGGCCAACTTCACCGCAGCTCCAGCATCGTAGACGCCATCTCCGCGGTCGTTGTCTTTTCAGCCTTTCCGCCTTTCGCTTTTCAAACACACGATTGACTATTTCATCTATGCTGTTCTGAGCTTGACCAGGTTCCTCTAAGGCAGACCGAACTTTGTGACCCATCCTGTGTGATGTCTGCTTAGCTGCTTCAAATTCAAGCGCATGGGCCAGTGCGTCATCCAACATTTTTGGACGTGCTAGTCTTAGCGCTTGCTGTATTTCGCCATCCTTAACGCCATCCACAAATGTTTGGACAGCAAGTTGTTCGAGGAAGCTATCTGGTGCCGTCGGATATGCCAATCTAACTAACCTGGCAATGTCAGCTTCGAATTCTTGCAGGCTTTCACTTGTCTTTTGCGAGCGGTTCTTAACTTGTGCGTGGTAAACCTGTTGAAGGTGAGCATCTTCATATCTCATCTCAAGCTTTGATGTTAAGAGGCCGTAATCATTCTGCTGGTGATCGGGAATCGTTTGTAAGATGTTAAGAGCCTCCCCCCGTAAGGCCACTATTAAGGAGATGGCCTTCTCTTTGTTGCACCAACCGTTGGCTATTGCAGCAGCTTCAAATTGTTTCAAATATGTGGGCCAAGGTGTTTTACCATCGAACGTAGGTGGTTTTACTTTAAATTTAGACGGAATTGACTCGCTTCTTTCCATGGTTCTTATTTCTGGAATGTTCTGATTAACAACATGGCTTGGTAATTCAAGTGGTCGCGTTGTTAGTGAAATCATTTGTTCTTGAAGCCTCATCACATCTTCTTCCATTTTACCAATTTATTATCCAACTTTTGCTCAACTGTTTTTACCTGTTCAGTGAAATCTTCTTTCAATGCAATGGAACTTTCCATTAATCTTTGTTCTAACGTGGCTGTACTTTCATTCAACTTTTCTTTTAGTGTCACTTCCAGTTTAGCCGACCTCTCCTCCATTTTCTCAGCATTTTCACTAAACTTTTCCTCTAATTTCGTAGTATTTTCGCTTAACTTTTCCTCCATACCGGATTTAAAATCCTTAAGGAAATTCATTAAAGTCTCTGCCTCCATCTTACTTTGGTTTCTTGTAACAGGCATATACAAACTACTTAAATGTCTTTAGACTTAATTAATCACCCAACACAGCCTGACACCAGTGTAACGCGCTACTCCTACCGCGTTTCTTTAATTTAAAACAAGTAATAATAATGGTCTTTATTGCTCACTGTTCACAAGTCTAATTAACAGTATATGCCTTATTCATAGATGTTTTCAGTCCACTCAACAATGAAGCACTATTACACTAATGAATTTACAAGTACTAATATCTTCTTAAATTAACTCCTTTACCATAAGTTCATTAACAACACTAACAGAACTATTTGTTTATACACTTCTATTTATTTATGTATACTGCAAGTTGCATGCACATTAGACACAGCATATCATTTATGTATATATTCTAAAAACTCAACTACGTTTACTTTACAACGACATAATTTATATTAGACATTCAAGAATAGACTAACTCTTACATTCATAAGCGGCCTTATATATACCCTGCATTAAGATATGACTCATTATCTAGAACTTTGTAGAAGGATTCTCGAATGCTGAAGAATACGCTGTGCCCCGGGCGTTTGTATGTTTGACGGGTTGCCTAATAGTGGATCGCAACAATATGTTAGTTTACCGGTAGCTCGAACGTGTAATTGATCACGACCTATAGATCCCTCGAAGGTTTAAAATTCTGAGACCGTTGTCGTTTGAAAAATGTTTGGAAATTATCAGAACGGGAGCGGGTCGAAGTATAAGTGAGATGGATGATTGACCGAGTTTTTTCTACCTTTTACAAGGGAATCGGAAATTAACAGACATCGAGCATCTAATTCTCTATTTGGGTGGTATCGAGTACTTGCCGATTCTAGAAATAATTACGTGCTACCGACCGCTATGCGAAAGATTTGGTTCTAGGAAATGATCAACCTACAAAAGTACGGAATACTGAGTATTAATGCTAATTGGTTTAGTGACCGCGCTTGTGCACTCTTCGAGTGTCTTAGGCAATCTTCGATTGTTTCCAAAATGTATATAAAGTATGGCGCTACATGTAAATTATAATTCATACTCCTTGGAAGCTGGTCGAAGAAAAATGTCATCCTAAAATATTTTTAATTGCAACTCTTGTGGTGTTTTCTATACCTGGAAAAATGCTCTCAAACGGCACCAGAACAAATGTCGTGGTGTAACATCGTCCACGGGTTAAGCTTATACGTCCGTCAGAAACAAAGTACTTTAACTGTGGGTTTTGCGGTATCGCTTTTACAAGGATGGACAACTTACTACGGCACAAGGAAAAACAACACGGTATGTTATTAAGCCGTAAACGTTCAGCTTTGTCAGCTGTTAAAGGGTCTTGTACGAAACAACCACAAATTCTGTGTAAAGTATGCGATTTCGAAATGGAAAAGACTACGTATGCCGCACACTTGAGGAGCAACAGACGTAAAAATGCAACAGTTACCACTACTGGCGAAGATGGTGTAGAAATGGTTAGCACAGCGTTTAACAACCGTATGGCTAGCTATCGTATAAAGTACGCCAATTTTGACGATGAAGTATCCGAGTTTCTTTGGAAGCAGAAAGAGCGGTTTATTCGATTAATTAATGAAAAAAGAACACAGCATACAGCAATAAAAGTTAATTGCGAACTCTACGGCGCCTACACAAAAATGGGAAAAGAGACTACTGATGTGAAATCCTTTAACACAAAAAAATATAGTTATAACATCTTCTACTAATCTGGAAAATATGTACGAGATCTTAAACGAAACCATGAGAACAAAATCATAGGAATTTGAAACACGTGGGTCCGGTTGGTCTTTGGAAAAGGTGCTCTATTTAGAAATAAATATTAATAAGTATAAGCCGATGTGAGGAGTTCTAGGTTAAGAATAAAAATTGTGAATATGTATTTAGAAATGTGGTTTACAAAATTTAAACTGTATTAGTAAAAATTGTCTGTAATAAAATGTTTTAAAAATGGTTTTTATATATTCTTTTAGGTATGAGCTGCAGGAAAGTTATAATTTAGAGGGTATGTGTGTAAAACGGTAAGGGGTGGTCGCATTTTAAATCTATTTACAGATTCGGATTCTGCGTAAAATTCTTGACTAATTTGATGTGTAGCATGACTAAAAAATTTATAAGGACGGTCAGAAATCGCTGCTGGTAAAAAAATCTTAAAATGAGGGTAGCTCACTGGGGGATAATGCAATCTGTAAAATTCTTAGAAATTCAGGTAGCTGAGAAAAATCTAATATTAATTGACACCAAACAAGGTACATTTATCTCGTGGGTGGAAATGGCTAGTCGAAGAAAACTATTTGGTTAAGAATGTTACCGGTAAAAATTCTTAAAATGAGGGTAGCTCCCCGAGGGATGATGCTATCTGAAAATTTTTTAGAAATTCAGGTAGCTGAGAAAAATCTAATATTAATTGACACCAAACAAGGTACATTTATCTCGTGGGTGGAAATGGCTAGTCGAAGAAAACTATTTGGTTAAGAATGTTACCGGTAAAAATTCTTAAAATGAGGGTAGCTCCCCGAGGGATGATGCTATCTGAAAAATTTTTAGAAATTCAGGTAGCTGAAAAAAGTCTGATATTAGTTGACACCAAACAAGATTGATTTATCTCGTGGGTGGAAATGTGGAGAAAGATTTATCTAGCGGGTGGAAGGATGGCGGGTGTGACGTAATCAAAGTGGTTGATATGGGGATGTCCGAGCAGGGAGGAGAGCAAGGAGGGAGCAAGTGGGAATTCCTCTCCTCAGATCCTCCTTATGGGAATTTACATGTAAAATGTGTAAGGGAAATAAGGATACTGGAGGAAATGAGGCCATGATTACACCAATTATCCTCTACTTATACAATCACCTACATTCACAGTCTTGTATAATTTAGCATTATCTTAATCACTACTTTTAGGCACTAATTTAAACTTTTAAATACGACGAATTAAATTCTATCGTAGCACTAATCCTGCTGGTAATTTATTTATCTAACACATTTACATCACGCAAGCAAATTTATATAGACTATAATTTAGATACATCGAACGCTTATTAGGACTGAATTCAAACCAATCCTGTTTTGTTGCAACGGGTTTCGCCCTTACATACAGAAACCTTTTGTTTAAGAAAAATACAGAGAAATCTAGGCTGCGAATCATCAACTTTTCAAGAATACAATATTAATTATCCGTTCTTATCGCTAGACACATGATAATATTACGCTAGACAGATATGAAACCGTTTCAGTAAAAATCAAATAAGTGTATTTTTCAAAAGGATCCATATTAATTGCTGTTACACTGTTCTTCTCTTAAAACTGTTCTGTTTCAAAACATTTTGTGACCCAGAAGCAGAATGTTCCTGTAACAATAAGAACAACGGGAGCCATTCCTGCATTTTTCGTATTGATGGAAGTAGCAATCGACACTCTTAAGAGCAGGTGCTAGCAAATGTGGGTTAAATCCGCATACTAAAGTTTGGACCCCAGTCTTTGGGAGTAGTACCTCCAGCATATTTCGAACTACGGTCCAGTCTAATCTTTTGCGCCCACGCCCAATCTTAGGTACGATTTTTCTTGTACCCATCTCCATCATTTGGTTTTTGAGATCCACTAATACCCTCCACAAGTCCTGGTAACTAACTGGGTTTGCCAGATAACAATTGCTTTGTTGTTAGGCAATAAATGCGACGGCGTCTATCTCTAAGGTGTATGACTTTTGCGATCTCTGGTTGTTGTTGTCAAAGTTCATTCAGGCTACCAAATTTATTTTTGAAAACCGTAGCAATCTCTGGGGTACATATTGAGATTCGTCACTTCGTAATGTGTAGAGAAGTATTTCGAAGGCACATCAAATAGATCCGTGTTGGCCTCTTCGGTAATGCCAAACCTCGTCTTGTCGGTACTCCTAGATTTGATTTCCAATGCTGCAACCGAAGGTACTACATTGGTGAGGAATCGAGTTTATTTTACCTGGAAATTTTACATTTTGTTGAACCCTTGCAATTTATTCCAAGCAACGTTGGGATCTTTAACGTACGTAACAACACTCACACACGGAACCTACATAATTATAATAATAGTAACAGTAATTGGATTTATTTTCCATCATAACAATAAAAGAAAGCGGTTGATAGAATGTTTTTATACTTAATGCTATTGTCGGTACAAAACCAGAAGGTTCTGGTTCAAATGGCCACCAGGTGATAGTCCTTGATATTCCACGAAGACTTTGGTTTAAATGAAAAAAAGTTTATGTTTGTATTTAAGTGTCTATAACTACCATAGTCTAAATAAACTCTAAAATATAACCATACTATTCCAAAATGTGTATCCGAGGCACCAACTAATTAAAACGAAACGTAAAGGTAAATAAAAACTTATATCTACATACATAAACACCATACTACATATAGATAAAATTGAATTCAATTGAACTGTTTAATAGAAAAAAATATTGAGTGATTTCGTTGTACATTTTAGCAATTTGATATGAAAAACTTCTCTGATATAATGCTGTTCTAAAAGCAGTCGGAATAAGGAGACCCTTGAAGCGTAGATTGTGTGAGTGTACATCTGTGCGAAACCTGATCTTATTATCCATGTTACTTCTCGTTCAGACGAGGGTGTATTTTTATGAAAAATACTCGTCTAACATTCTTCAAGCGGTTTGTGATGGGAATCGAACCCGGGACCTTGGGTTCAGTAGTCACACGCGAACTAACTAAGCCACGAAGCACCCGCCTTTCCGATACCGATATACACCAACATGAACTATTTATAATCATCTCGGTTCGTCTTCCTGGCTGCTTACTTGCCTCACTTTATCATGTTGTAAAGTGCCGGTCTGTTAATCTGCAGTAATATTGTCCTATCCTTTTGAGCTTACCAATTCTATATACTACTTCGACGAGTCCCTTCAGTACTTCGTAAGGACCCTTTGGTAAAAATTCTCGCCTTCTGGAATTATACAACCATACGCGGTCTCCTGTTTGAAAACCAGACCTTTGCACCTTGATGCTATACCTAGTTTTCATCGGGTCGCTCGCAATCTGAGAATATTCGTTCTTATATCTCCATGGATATCATGCATTTTTCGCTTGAGCCTCTCCACATATTTACGCGTACAACATCTCCAGCTTTAGTACCAAATTCAAGGTCACATGGTAAAGGTATCCCACGCCCAGCATAGTACGTAGAAATCTGCCCAGTACTTTCGTAAACCGCAGATCAGTAGGCCAATAAAAATAGGTGTATGTATTGGTCCCAGTTTCTTTGATGTTTAGAGACTACATTCGAGTATTTTCCCAAAGTGGGGTTCATGTGTTCTACCATACCATCTAATTGAGGGTAAAACGGTGTCGTTTCGGTCTTTCTCATACCCAGTAAGCGGCAAACATCTTGAAAAGCGCCGATTCAAAATTACTGCCCTGGCCAGCGTGCAACTCTAAAGGTATTCCGAAACGACAGAAAAGCTCTTTGATTAATACGTTGATGACGATCGTAGTTGGGTATGGCATACACCTCAGTGCATGGCCATCAAGATGTATTTATTTCCAAAGTTGTTTTTGGAGAATCAGCCTGCGATGTTAATTGTCATTCTCTCAAACAGACTTTCTACGTTGTATTACTTCATGGACGCTTTCCGGTTTACCAACGGTGCACATAACTGTACATTCTGTACCGTATCCTGACGTATTCCTTGCAATTTGTACAGTAAAATCTTTTACCAAATTTTTTCTAGAATTTTCTTAACGCCAAAGTACTCTTCCGACGTTCCATTATGTAAATGCCCTAAAACGTCTGACACTCCGCTCTTGGAAATCACCACCTGAAACATACACATAGATCTATCTTTCTTTTCTAGAATCGCACCAAGATCCCGTTCCTTAATTTCAAGGAATTCCACTCTCCCCAGTACGATTTCAACGTGCTGCTTAGAGGGCTAACGTTCTGCCACCACAGACGCTCTCCTCTGATTTTTCCAATCCGTAATGACGTCTAGGTCTAGGTCATTCTCTTATTCGGTTCTCAGCTGCCGTGGCTACCAATCGTCGTTAATTATGGTTGTCTAAGATGAACAAGAACAAGAACAAGAACAAGAACAAGAACAAGAACAAGAACAAGAACAAGAACAAGAACAAGAACAAGAACAAGAACAAGAACAAGAACAAGAACAAGAACAAGAACAAGAACAAGAACAAGAACAAGAACAAGAACAAGAACAAGAACAAGAACAAGAACAAGAACAAGAACAAGAACAAGAACAAGAACAAGAACAAGAACAAGAACAAGAACAAGAACAAGAACAAGAACAAGAACAAGAACAAGAACAAGAACAAGAACAAGAACAAGAACAAGAACAAGAACAAGAACAAGAACAAGAACAAGAACAAGAACAAGAACAAGAACAAGAACAAGAACAAGAACAAGAACAAGAACAAGAACAAGAACAAGAACAAGAACAAGAAACAAAAACAAGAAGATCACATTTGTCTCCAACCGTGAGCAATGGCTACAATCTTCAAGACAAGGTTATCACGACAACGCATCTAAGCTACGGTGATTTAAATCAGTTCGATGTTCAATGTCGAAATTATGCTCTTGTACTCTCGTGGGTTGCCTGCATTGCCGCTGGACATTCCGGCCTTTTAATTTTTATTATTGTTCATGTAGGTTATGTTGTAAAAATGACACCGAGAAAAAGTTTCTTTGAATTAAATTTTTAGGTATATTTACTATTAAGAAATATCTTTACTGTTAACAAATATTAAATATTAGCGAAAAATGCGCGACGCATGTACGCAATTTCGTTGCATCGCAGAACTACTGGTGTTTAAAAAAATGATATCTCTGCTCCATTTGGTTGTATAGACTTGAATAAAAAATGAAATTGTGCAGTACATTGTAAGCTACAATTTTCATATCTACTTATATTTCCATAAAGTTGATATTTTCCGAGTTATCTGCGAAAAACTAATTTTTTGACCCTCCCCGCCGGTAACGTAACGTTTACTCGTGCGGACTTTTAATATGTTGAATAGTACCCTAAAACAAGCCTGTTTACAAAGTTTCAACCCAGTCAGTATTGTTTCCTCCAAATCGACACATTTCGAGTCATTTTACTGGGCTATATCCGAATATCCGAAAAGCGGTTATTCCAAATAGGTCCCCTTTATCTTACTTTTTCCTACCTTTTCCGTTTTTTAATAATTATTTGGAAATTAATTTTCACCGTAGCCCCGCGTTGGGTATGCCAAATTTATGTTACAGTATTCCGTGCAAACAAGAAAAAAAGTAGTAAAGTAGGTAAAGAAAATCTCCCACACCGAATACTGCAACAAAACCTAAGGTTAGAATAGAAATCCAAAAGTATAGGATTTCGTGCTAGCTCAAAACATCGTAGAGTGGGGTGGTTCACACAGAAAGAAAAATTGGAAACCTCGGTAGATAGATTTATTTACAAACCGTTAGTTAACAAACATAGTACCAAAAAGAATATTTACAAAACCAAATCGAACATTTCGTAATCGTCTTGTTAAAGCATAATGTAAACAAAAGCGTCAACTCGCATATAACATTTAAGCAAACATAGACTAAGAATTATTTCCCAGTCACATAAAATCAATAAATCTAAATAACACATAAGATACTTACACAATGTTTCCAGCCCTAAATATATATATATATATATATATATATATACAAGAAGAAGAACTTATTCTAGTTTATAATTTAGTAACTAAGTTGTTGACGTTTGCATTTCGTAATATTAATTTTAAAATAGTAAAAATTCCTCTAACGTTAGCTTCGGTTTATATTACTTGTGACTAGAAACCAATCACGTAATCACTAGTACATTATGGGAGTAAATTTTTAGCACGCAGTCTGTCATAACCTCGAGTACGAAACCTAAAGCATTTACGTGGTTATCAACCAACAACAGAAGTAGATAGCTTTCATATCAGCATCAAGAAGAACACAAAGTAGCTGTACCTTAAGAAGAGTAACTGCCTGCCTCTGCGACCATCGTAGTGGATTTGAAAGTGCGTACTACACTTACCGACGGACTGGATACTATATGAAACAGTTTCGCACAAAGCACCTTAATTTTCACCGCGACGTTACTGAGTTTCTTTACGGTAAAGGACACTGTATAAAACAAAGAGTCTCTCAAAGTTCACCCTGTAATTATAAGGATAGAAAACAACGTGTTTTCGTTTCAAAAACAATTCCCATCATAAAATGTCAAGTATTACTAATAACAACACTTGCAAGTATTTTCAATAAAACAACGTCCAAGCATTCGTAACACACGACCTGCAATCAAGAGATAACAAGGGGGCAGTTTTATTGCTGGTAAAACTGAGTGAGTTTAACACCTGCGAGATAACCGAATACCGCTTAAAAAGAATTTCTTAGTACAGTATAGACAACAAGCCCATTAAAAATGTTTATTTACGATGCAGGTGGTTGAAACGTATTCTATGATGCGATAAGTTTTAATCTTTCAAAGAAACTATTAAAAGTAGTTTTAATAATTCGCAGGCGTTTGCTTATTTCAGGGAATTTATAATATCCGGCTTCTTTAATCTTTAAAAGAAAACCATAAAGGTATTTGATGCAGGTGTTTAACTTATTTCAGAGGATTTATAATCACGGTTCTTTTAATCTTTTAATCTTTTATTAACCAATTGCTATTTTATTGTTTCGGACACTTTTCAATCTTTAGTGCCTATGGGTCCTAAAAATATCGGCCTAGTACCAAACGATTCAGAAAGACTCCAAGAATAACTTCTGACACTTCAATAAGTATAGAAAAATGGTTAAGGACACGTTTCTTCATCATTTCAGGTGACTCATAGTGATGATCTGCTACATTCGTAAACTTACCTGTCTTTTGAAACGCCAGTTTTCCATCAGGATGTATTTAAAATTACAAGTTACAAACTGTATTTTATAGGAAATTTTATTAGGTTTAATTTCGGTCTCTTGAAGTTTTTTCGTAAAGTTAATAGAAACGAAGATATTTACAAAAAGAAACGAATGCTAATGCAATTTTATCATAATTTCTCAAAAATACAGCAATATTCATAAACTTTTTTTTAAATATTCATAAATAAAAATACAACAAAATATTCAGATTGGCTAACCTGTCGTTTCCAGTTTGAACCAGTTTCTGCTCTAACTGCTCCCGTTTCAGCTTAGTGATTTAAATAGTCCAACGTTGAATCCAGATCTATCTTAGATATGGTTTGCTCTTTCCTTAGTATAACTTCTTCTGATTAATTCGTAAATTATTCTAGCGTCCTTGTTAAACTACCTGGTCGGATCCAGTAATTGTTTAAATACTTGTTGAATTTCCACATCGGATCCAGAAATTATTTAGAGTCGTTTTTAAAGATTAAAACGACAAACCTTATTTAATTATATACTATCACCATTATATAATTTATTAACTATCAAATCACTCCTAATTCTTTCACGTAAATATTTTCTTTCAGGTGATGTGAACCATGCCTTAATTCAAGTTAAACTGATTTGTTTACAAATCCTGTCGTATTTAAAAGGAACGTCTATCTGTTGACAAGCGTAGAGTTTAGCGATTAAAATCTTTGTAAGTGATTCTTACATGCAAGATTTTGGGCATTTCTACTAATTTTTGATGTATAAACGAAATTGATGCGCTATTTCCTGCACGTAGGATTTTAAGTTATTGGCTTTGGTTCCCTTGGATTTTCAATTTCCTTGGTCATGTACTTCTTGTTCGTACAGTAAATTTGATAAACCTTGCTTTTTATCATCACGCCGTAATTATTGCTAATCTATCAAGGTGTTGGATTTTATCTTTCTGGTCGCGTATTCTAAATTAATGTATGTATTAAATCATATTCGCTTTCTACCTTACGCATTTTCAAACCTGCTTGTTTAAATGGGATTCTTAATGTAATGATGATGCATTACTCATATGTATTGTGTTGCAGCTTCCGTCCACGTCGTTTTATGACTGGCCAAGTTGTTTATTTAATTAAATCTTCTAGTGTACTTTTCGCTTCTTAAAATAATATATAACTATAGTTTATATACAGTGCGTTGTCACTTGCTTTCCTGCCTAATCGTTCAATTTTTCATTTTCTTCGTAAAAATGTCTAGTTTTCTGAACCCTCATGGTATTTTTATGAAACGCACTATACTAGTGATCCTATCTACCTTTAAATAACCCTATTAACAAAGCATTTTATATATGAAGTAATGAAAACAATATAAAATAAATTTTTGAAAAATTATTATCCACAGATTTTTGGACTAAAATGTTAATTTAAAAAAAAATATTTTTTTCCTTAAATATTTAAACGCATGTAACTCGTCAACGTTTCAATGAAAAAAGCTCTACGACGTCTCATTCTAAAGATAATTAAAATATCTTCAAAAAAATACATAACATTACTGCCTTCAACCAATCAAAAAACTTATTTTCCAAAATGCACTTAAAAATTACATTTTTTCAGGTTTTTTACTCTTAACTTCAAGCTATTTTTACCAAAATGCATACATCAACATGTTCAAAATTTTGTTCTCTTCTACTTTCATTATACATACTATATGTGTACGACCTATACTTTCAGACTTAATACTGACTTTTACATGCAAACATTCACTATCAACATAAAAAAAATTGTCTTTTAATTCATAACTCGGGGAATTTGGGCCATGCAGAGTCGATTTTCGAGATATTAGTGGAAAATGCGCGTTTTCGTTGCGTCGCAAAACTATCGATGTTTAAAAAAATTATAATTCTGCTCCATTTGGTCGTAGAGACTTGAATAAAAAACAGAATTGTGCGGAATTTTGTAAGTTACAATTTTGATAGTAACATAAATTTCCGCAAAGTTGATATTTTCCGAGTTATTTGCAAAAAACTGATTTTTTGGACCTGTTGGACTCTCACCTGCCCGCAACGTAGTGTCGACACGTGGGGACTTTTAATATGTTAAATAGTACCCTAAAACAAGCCTGTTTACAAAGTTTCAGCCCAGTCAGTATTATTTCCTACAAATTTTGTCATTTTTCTGGCCTAATAAGGAGTAAAATCGCAAGAAGCATGTGCCTTGACAAAACCGATGACTATTTAACGAGACCGAACAAAAAGTTAAAACCTTTCCAAGGTAAGTGAAAGTCAAAAGTTAGCTGGCTTCTTAAGTATTTTTGTCAAATTTGGTTTACCCAAGCTATATTTTTTTATAGAAATCCGCCTCACTCCACTACAGCTAGTCGAAGCAGCTGTAAACTGATACTGTATTCCAGCTCCCTTTAGAATAAAGTAAATACAAAATTTGTAAATTACGTAACACGTAATTTGTTTCTAAAAAGTTTACATTTGTTTTTAATTTTAGTTACTACAAGAGTGTCAAGCAACGTCTTTTCGGTACTTTATGTTAATTTTATTAAAGAGTGTGACGTGATATACTCACTAGTTATGTTTTGACCAGCGTATACTATTTATAATCATGAAAGACACGACAAAAATCCCATCAAACAACTTTTGCAGTCTTGTTTACTGCATTGTAATCCGTGGGATTGCACCAAAGGTTTAAAAACATATTGTTAGGTTTATTAGAATATCTAAATATAAGCGATTAGCATATCTACTCAATAAGGTAAATTCAACAATTACGTTAACGTCGTGATGTTGCTATTAGCCATAGAATTTTTTCCGAAGACTGTATAATTTGAAAGTAATTTAATTAGAAGTGTTGTGTAAATTGTATATATTGTTTTATTTAATTTTTAATGTTTCTTTTGTTAATCACCTAGTTCATTATACCTCGTAAACAAACAGGATTCTTTGTTTATAAAATTAGTTAAACTATTCTCTAAATTACCTCATATTAGTGTATCAGCAAGTTCTGGACAATAATTAAGTTAGGTCTGTATCATCAATAATGACTGGGTTTGAGTTAAAAGAATATAATGAGAATATTGTTCTTTTACATCTTTTTGTATCTGTATACGTAAAACTTTATATTAAAAAACAAGTCTTTTCAATTATCATGCCTACGATTTATATACGTAGTATTTTATTAAAGCTAGAATTACAAACAAACTTTTGGGGAATGCAAAAATCCTTGTCTATGAAGGTGAAGCACTTGTTACTTTTTATTAAAACTTTAGTAACCAGTTCGCACATTTGAAAAATAAATATGGACCAAGAGAAAAGCAATGCACTTGATTAGTTAGAAGAAAATTGGAGACTTTTTGAACGCCCATAAGTGTTGTTGCTAAAATTTTGGTATGTGGTAACAGAAGAGTCATCAGCTGTTCGACAAAAACATTTGTTACGTTCCATTTCCTAGTTTAAATACTTTTTGCATTTTACACTCTCTACAACTTATTTTAACAAATGTTTGCTTTCATGTTTGGAAAATTGCTCAATTATAAAAGCCGCCTATGGTACGTTGTATTCAATATTTATTGTAGTTAAATGACATCATTTAATTGTAATTAGATAAAACCGCTGTGTTATTTTTGAATGCTAGATATATGCTTAAAAGTTATTGCTATCCTGTAATGAGCTTTCCGTGAAGTTCTTCAAAAAGCAATTTTACAATACGTTCGTTGAAGTAGTTTACTAAATTTCGAGTATTAGTTTGCGTGGTTTCTCTTGTAATAAATATTATAAAGTCAACCTGACAGTTACAAAATCTTTATGGTGAAAACTTGCTTCTCTTTTATGTGACGCTAGGTAATTGAAGGGTGCCGTTACCTTTGTAGAAATTTTAATATATTTAGCACGGATTGAAACCCATATTTTCCGGATTATAAACGCAAATTCTTAGATTCCTCGAACCAATGCTTGTTTGATCATAACACAGAAGCCTCGCTTTGTCATTGCAACACACATTTATGGTATGTAAATTTTTGTTTGAATTATATAAATATTAAGATGAGTTTATCATTTTGCTTATTTAATACTGTTATTAATAGAATAAGGATATTTGTGTAGATTTTGAGTAATATTGTTTTTACATTAATGGATAACGGAGTTAATTGGTTTCGAATATATATATATATATATATATATATATATATATATATATATATATATATTGCCGTGTAACTTCCTTCAGGACCTCAGTAGATTCGAAAACGATCAATTTTCAAATATCGAAAATTTCACAAAATAGAAAAATTTTCAAAAAAAAATTTCTTACCCGGATTCCTGCTTCATCACATTAATTGATTTCTTCAGCATTTTCCCCGGCTAGCTTAACTGTGCTTCCTTTTGGATACCTAAATTTACTAACATTCTCTGTACCATTCACACACACCATTCAATAAAACCACAAAATAATACAACAATCATACAATATTTATTTACCACTATTTACAAATAATAATTCAAGATTATGTACATTTTGGTGCTCACGTTACACCTCAATAAATTCTATCTTTGTAAAGTCCTGGATTTCAAATTGAAATATCAAACACATTTAATGCAGCAGGAGTAAATGGGCCCTAAATAATACCTTATATATTTTTTTCTAATTATTACACTCTGGAGTATGGTAAGCTCATGATAACCCAGTTTATGAATGTATGCTGTCTACTTAGCATACTCTTACTACAAACAAAAAAACCCATGTACTCTTAACAATAAAATTTAAATTCATGAGGAACGTTAATAAGCTTTACGTACACTTTTAGATTTATATTCAAATACCATAAAAAAAGTTAGTTATGCGTATTCTTTTCAATACGCAAAATAACAAAAAAAAATACCATCAAAGTTCACTCTCACGCATTACAAATAATTTCCACAGTTTATAAAAAACAGCAAATTCTTATGCGTTACCTGGAAACTTGAAGATTCCAACTCCGTTGACGATGTATTAAGTTCCTGAACCTTCGGCCTAGTGGTAATGCGCTGCTTGCCGCCTCCAGCTATTTTAGATGAACACCATCTACGTTGCACTGCATGCTACTCATTCAAGATCCAACTCAATATCCAAATCCAAGTATATTACACTTCTTTGTTATTGCATAATTTAATTTACGTTACGAGCTTGTTACAGTATACGTTGTAGAGTAGTATTATTATCTTATGGCGGGTGACGTCACATGCGCAATAGGTTCAATATAAACTTAAACCTCAAGATTCACAACGCTACAGTACAACCCACAAACATCTTGCTAGCAATGTGGCTTTAATACGTCGTCACGAATATCCCATTTATTACGTTAAGTAAAATATTGTTTGTAAGGACCCCGTTCATGCTGGCGGTATCTAGAAATTCATAAATATATGAAATAAATCCAGACCTCCATATAATATCGGAGCTTTTACTTGTTTTTACTTATAAACAATTCTAGGTTCGTAGTTTCTTTATCCGTAAATATTTGCTGTGGCAACAGTGCACATACTCAGCGGATCCCAATACTGTATATACCGAATGTGAACCGTAACTGTCATTGTCATTCTCGCTCTTATCAAGGTCTTATTGTTTCCAGTTTTCCGTTTTAATATTTGTATCAAGTAATAGTCATCCAAACAGTTTTTTTCAAAACTAACTGATAGTTAATTTCTTCAGCAATATAAGTATTTAAAAAGAATGTTCGTTCAATGATTAATTATGATATTTTTTAGAGTAATATTATGAATAAGAAGGAGGTGATTCAAAGTCAAGGACGACAGATTGTTTTTAATGTGTTTTAATATTTGAAACGCATAAAAAATTCGGGCGCCTTCTCCTTCAATTCTACAGCACTGAATTGTTGATTCTATGATCCATTAAAATAAAGCACGAGATATATGCAATTTATAATAATATTAATATAACAAATGATATAAAAAGCTTTTGGTATTAATTAAAAATTGTTTTGTTTTGTTTTTGTTAGTTACAATACCATGAGTGTCATTCTGTAAACATATTCTTAAAAAGTTTTTGTAATAAATCTTAGTAATATTTTCGAGGTGGGCATTTGACATTTTTATAGTGTTTATAGTTTATAGTTTGTGTTTAAAACAAAAACGTCTATTGATTTGAAAAAAACGAATATGTAGTACTACCAAATTGTTTTTGTTCTACTAGAGACTATAAGTGATAAAATATCTTGTGAACACTGATCCAATCAATCAATAATCTGGGGTATCACATCTAACAATAAGCTCAGATCATTTTTATAAAAGAGCAAAAATCAACATAAAACTATTTAAAACACATTCCTTGGTTGCTCGACAATTTTTGCTCTGGCAACACTGGACGTGCAAGCAGTCGATGTTTTCTAGTCTCACTTTTTCATTTTGATTATTAATATAGCTCCTCCTCGCGCAGGTTTTTTCAAGGTTACTCGCCATGAGATAATAATACTACTATACTTTAGTTAAATATAAATAAACTCGACACTATCCGCGTTCAAAGTATCAGGACACAACAATCTAACACTGTACTATTTAATTTATAAATTTTAATACTTACAAGCTCGTTAGTCGATTTTTGGTACGTCGTAAGCGATGCAAATTAAAGAAGTCAAAGGGAAATTTAATAACTCAGCTCTCGTATTTATACATTTCCAAATGTAACCTCTCCAAACCCTCTTAACGCGAAATATTTAATTGAACTAACTCTTTCTTCAAATTTTGTATAACCGTTTTCGAACTCCCCGAATTTTAGCTCGTCGCTACGCTATTTTCCGAAAAATTCGCATTCATCTGTCCCGTGCTTGTCTGTTGTACAACTAACTATTTCGACCAATGATATATTTCAGTGGCGTCTTAAAACCCCGCCTGTATTAGCTCTATTCCTCTCTTATGCATATTAGATGTTCCCTTCTAACCTTGTTTGAGTGGTAGAAAATCGATATTACTGTCCGCGTGCTATCTACTCCACATGGAGTTGAATACGTGCCTACCTAAGTGAATGCTATTATGCTTGTCTCGTTCTGAAGCATATTATTAATTGTTCATCCATTCTGCGCTAATAGAAACTTTT
This sequence comes from Platerodrilus igneus, assembly GCA_036346225.1. Taxonomy (NCBI): domain Eukaryota; kingdom Metazoa; phylum Arthropoda; class Insecta; order Coleoptera; family Lycidae; genus Platerodrilus; species Platerodrilus igneus. The sequence goes on along the minus strand of JARFIW010001436.1, from coordinate 2,352,954 downwards.
GGTTAGCGTTTATGCGAAGTAACCGTCGGTTAAACGATATTCTTCGAAGCTTGTCTTGTTATCTACAGAAATAAGGGGAAGATGACCTTTCCAAAACATGCAGGTGTTCAATTAACGATCGTTTTAAAATAACATTTCTAGGAGTTTGCGTTTCAAGGTATTTCCTATATTCGACATCTGTTTGTTTGTTAGTAAAGCGTTTCGCCTTGGAATTATCGATTTTTCACGCTCTTATGCGTTTTCTGACGTTATAACCCTTTGAATTAAACTAAATTAAATTAATTAATAATTTCTATTGGCTTATACAATTTATTATCTTTACGAACCTACGAATTTTTAATCCCTTCTTATAAAGTTATGGCAATACTTGTTACTTTAAATTAAATAAATGAAATAACTTTCGCACGTAAATTATGGTTGTTTCGTCTATACAGGGTGTTTGAAATTGCATTGTTTGTACCCAAATTTAAGTTCGAAATACTCTGACCTTTTATAGATATCTGTTAAGGATTTTTTGGCCAAACAAACTTTACAAGCGTGGCAATAAACATAACCAGGTAAACCATCCATAAAACAAGAAATTCAGTTCTGTAAATTTAAAATAAGATAAGAAACAGTTTTTTTATGTAATAAGTACTTCTTAAAAATTATGTTGTTTGAAAGAAACGATGTTGTAAATTCTTTTCCGTGAGAGAAAATATTTCATACTGTACATATAAATGCTTTGTGGTATTGTTGTTTTATTTCATTTTTGAAAACTTCGTCAATTCCGTTGAGCTAGCCAGGCAATATTAGAAAGGAAAGTATGTGAACAATTTCAAGTTTTGCAAATTGCTGTATTTGTATCACGGCACTATTTTGGTGACGCCCCCAACGCGGCCTCATCATATCACCCTTTTAGTAATGCCTCAACGCGACATTATCTCAGCACTCTTTTAGCGGCACCTTAACGCCCGGCCTTTTTCATATCACTCTTTTTGTAATGACCCAAAACGCGGTGTTGTCACAGCACTCTTTTAAGTGACATCTCAACGTGCGGCCATTTTCATAGCAATATATATATATACATATTGCTATAATTATAGGGTAGTTTAGAGGTAGGTTAAGCCACGGGGGTAGTAGAATAAATAAAAGAAACCTCCAGTTAACAAAAGCACATAATTACAGATATTATAAAAGTAAATAAGTCACTATACATATTGTTAATTGAGAGCACACTGTATATAATAGTACAAGAGATTAACGCATAAGAAATAGAAATATCCAAGAGTAGTTACGAGCAAAGATAAGATTTAAAAACGTAACAAAATGCATCAAAATTAAATCAACGGGAAACCTATATGAATTGGCTTGATAAATATTTAACAAGTGCGTTAAATATATTATCGTATACGCAGGCTAAAATTATGCATTAATTGAATAAATCCTACGTGACATAAAGTATTACATTTGTTCAAAAATCCAATTTAACTAGGAAATAAACAAACACCAAATTTATTTCGGTTTAGATTTGAATAAGCAATCAACAATGAATACGTGACTAAATAAACAAAAATTTGTGGGATTTCTCAATTAAACAGCATGGTATGTAAAAGAATACGTGACAATTTAAGCGTTCATACAAGTATACACTTGGGAAAATTTCCCGGAGTACACATAAGATAAACGCAAAAGGTATCGCCCCAACGCGTGAATAAACGAATAGAAAACAAGAGGTACGGCTTATAAATACGATAACAATTGAGCAAAGGGTTTAGTATACATTTTAAACTGGGCTAAGACGATACTCAGTAGTGCTAAATTATTCGTGTAACCAGTTATACGAAAGTAAATAAAAATCATTTTATAAAAGTGTAAAAATTGTGCAAGTGAGCCGATCTATTATAGACGTAAGTAAACAACAATTTAGTAAAAATATACAATTTCTAACATAAATAAAACAGGGCTCTGGAGACGACTCTGGAGACGACTCTGGAGATCACTCTGGAGAATACTCTGGTTAATTCTCTGGTTAATCACCTCCTGTTAAATTACTTTGGAGATATACAAATTTAATCTTAAATTGGATTAACTTATGGGATTTTGAATAACGATTTGGATAGTATTTTGGTTTTGATGTCGACTTCCAAATTCGACTTAAATATTCAGACTGGGCACGAAAACTCTTGGGGGATGCAGAGGAACTATGGGACCATTTCAGGTTAGCCATATTGATATAATTTATTACTGAAAACTGTTTTATTTCAATATTTTTGGTACATGTAAGAATCAACAAAACATTAGTTTCATCGATCAATTTATGAAAGGTAATAGGCATCTTGAAACATTTCAAAAGATCTCTAAAAATAACAAAAGGCTTGTTTTGCTGGCTTCATTTTCCTTAAATCTGGTATATGTAAATATTCTGAAAAAGGGGAAGATTTTAAAAAGGTTGTAAATATTTAATCATTATATTGTGTATTGTAGAATTGCTTTATTTAATTGAATCAACTAGTTGAGGCAAAGAAAATCCATAACTTAACATTTCATATCATAGGCGCTTGATTAATATAAAGGAAGCATTATATTACATTAAGGAATCGTGGCAAGAAAAGTAACGCAGCATTTTATGTACGCCCAAGTCGTGGGGCTAAATATAATAAAATATCATAGCATTTTATGACATGCCTAACCGTGGGATTAAAAATAAATAAAGCCATCGTAGGGGCTTGTTGATTATAAACTGAAATAACACAGCATTTTATGGTATGCCCAATCGTTCGGCAGGAATAACACAGCAATATATATATATATATATATATATATATATATTATTTTGTTTTATTTAAATTACTTTTTATACTTTCTATATAGTGTGAAAATTTTGACTATTTTACGTGCTTTCAATATATTTGGTCGGTCTACAAAAAAACTATATAAATGTGCTTCGACTATTTTGACTCTCTTTTGCTCAGGGTAACTACACCTACCTAACGTGGGTTCGGTGATAGGTAGATGATCACGACACCGACCAAACAGCACTACCTTAATAGTATAAGTTAACTTTTTTTTATGCGTATATGCCAAATATAACAAACAGATCCGCGTAGCCTTGTGCCAATTCAAGTAAACTTACCAAATGACTTTGACGCTCCGAAAAACACAGTACTCACCCGATTTATCCTTAGTCGTAGGCCTTTTCCTTAACTCTGGCTAACGATCTCGGTAGCCGGCTGTCTTCATACTACGCTCCACTTCCACAAAGATGCTTGGCTGTACAAACACCAGGTTTTAAATGTAATTTTGCTATGTTACGCCCAAATCTGTAAATATTTAAATGAATTTAGAATTTTGAAAAATTTTACGTTCAACTTCCTCGCGCTAATTCTATTCTGATAATCTCGTCGTTCCGCTCCAACACTCCTTCCAATCCAACAATACCTAATCCAATACCACTTCCAAATTACTTTTCTAAATCCTATGCCGCTTTTTCCAATTTTCCACTCAATGACTGTCGATCCCTTATAAAAATCACTTCTAATTAATCTTTCTACGGTCTTACAAATTCACTCCAAATCCTATTCAACCTAATTCAGACCACTCTAAATACCAGCTCTTATCCTCTTTCTGTACCACTCCAATATCTTATCTCCAAATACACGCCGCTAACTTTTTACTCTTCTTAATGCTTATACCTGTTCCCTTTGTATCGCTATACTCTTCATTAATTCCAATCAACTGCTTTAACTTTCAAAACTATTTATTTTCAACTTTAAATTATTCAACTTTAGTACAATTTTATCAAAACACGTCTTTCTACCAAAAATATTCAAAACGTTCTCTCTTATTATTTTCACCTAGGCGATACCGCCACCTTCAAAATTATTATGCCTATTCTTTATACATTCCTAAATCTCAATACCCAATTATATCGTCACAACTAGTGTTGTGTCACTAATACCTATCAGTTATATTTGTACACTTTGCGATTATATTAATAACTGTTCGATCATTTGCCAATATGATCGCGTCGCACTTACATCACTTTTTAGATAGTACTTTCACATAAAATTTTGATACTACAAGTTTGTCCAAAGGTTGATTTTAATAAATATGTGCCGAAATGTTTCACATATAACCCTGGCCATGTGTTGTGAACAGTGGAACTTACACAGACGCACCCGGCTTTTAAACCAGCAAATTTACATTCTATGGATTATCATTGTACGACTTAGTATAAATCCTTGAATACTGAGTTTTCTCACGTCATCAAGTCATTCTTTCACGTATTGGCACTTTTACTCTGACCAATCTACTTTAAATACTTCACCATTTGTAAAGTACGGCAAACACAGAAATTACAATTACGTGATCTGGTCATTGGCTTTTTTGGCATATACACAACCTTAAAACAACAAAATACTGTTTATACTTTTTAGATATTACGTACACTTCAATATATATATATATATATATATATATATATATATATATATATATATATATATATATAAAGTTTAGGTGGATTTCGACTATAAAGATTTGATTTTGTAAAGTAAATATCGGGTAGTAGTCAATTTGGGCGATTAGTAAACTCTTTAATCAATTCAAGCTTTCGAAAAATTTATTTTCTTCATCAGGAAAACTATAATAAAAGGATTATAAAATTTCTTGGTACATAAATTGCTTACTTACGATTATACAGTCTATTTAATGAATAAGTGGAACATAACAGATATTAGAACACGCTGCCGAAATTGATAAAAACATTCCAAACACAATAACTAGCTTATATAATAATTAAAAAATTTTAGTGGAAAAAAGATTAAATATTAGTAACAAAGTAATATAAAAGTTATTAATTTAAAATAATTTAGAAAATGTCAAAATATAAAATACTTTTGACATATAAATTATGTCATAAGCAAACATAGATAAAAATAATAATTAAATATAACGAGTCAATCTTGAAGTTAAAAATTTTTTTAAGAGTAAAAGAAATAAGGCAAATAACTAGTTACTAAGAAATACGATCCTTGTTATTTTTTATTTTTTATAACAGAAATAAGATGCGAGTAGATACTATTAAGATTTTGAGTGTCAGTTTTTTTGTTGAGAGGGTGGTCTTGTAGCGCTATCGCTACCATTTCTAGGAAAATGCGTTTTCTGTAATGGCTTTCCCTGAACATGATTTTAGCATTTGCATAATTGATTGTGTGTCCAGTCTCAAGAGCATGGGACACCAATGCGCAGGTTTTTGCGTATCTGTTAAAGTCACTTTTGTGGGAAGTGATTCTGGATGAAAGCCACCTAGAGGTGTGACCTATATATTGGCCATGACAATTCTTACACGGTATACGGTAAACAACTCCTGACTGTTGTAGTTGGGGGGTATGATCTTTTAATTTGCTGAAAAGCGTCTTTCTTAAAGTCAAGATAGGTTTTTTGGTGATAGATATCCCTTTGATATCTTTAAGAATATGACAGAATTTAGACGTGAGGTTGTCTATATATGGGAGAGGAATGAAAATTTTTGGAATCGAATTAGCTGCGGGAGTTGTGTTGTGTTTGAGAGTGGGTTGGTTAATGAGAGAAGGGGTGTTGAAAAGCAATTTGTTGAGTAGTGAAATTGGGTAAGAATTTTGACGAAGAAAGTCTCTTAAAATAAGTAGGTTTTTGTATTTCAGGGTTCGATGAGAAATTAGTTCTATTCTTCTTTTCAAGCTTAAAACGAGGTTTATTTTCATATTAATTGGATGAAAAGAATTATAATTGAGATATCTACCTGAAGAGTTAGGTTTCTTGTACCAATCAGTAATAAGATTATTATTATTATGGATGATGAGCATATCTAGATAAGGAATAGTGCCGTTAATTTCTTTTTCAATAGTAAATTGAATAGTAGGGTTATAACTATTGAAAATCAGAAGTACTTGATTTATACTGTCTGACGGAACACAACAAATCAGGTCGTCAACGTATTTTTAAAATATATATATATATATATATATATATATATATATATATTATATTATATATTATATATATTTATATATATTTATATATATATATATATATATATATATATATATTACTGTGACGAGTTAGGCTAAAAATGTGTCAATAGGTCAAGTGTGTATTCGGGTAAACACCCTGGACATGAAAAAAATTATTTATTACACTTCAATTAAAGAAAATTGAAATAAAACGGACATATTCTAATATAAGCTCAAAACAATAATTTATGTATGGTGCTTCAAATTAATTAAATGGAGATAAAAGGGCATATTTTAAGTTCAAATCAATAATTTGTATACATTAAGTAGATGCAAGGATGAAAATTGCGTACAAAAATTAGCAGTATTAAAGCTCTGCAGGATAAAAATCAATAAGTTAAGCAACGGACATTTATTTACGATAGTGAACTAAAGCTGTTTGTAGAACGTTTCCAAGTTTAAAGCAGCAAAACAAGTCAAGGTTTTCAAGAAATAAAAGCTTGGGGAAATAAGCATTTCTTGTGAAGGTTAGAAGACGTTAACAAAAGATTTCAACGGAAAGACACAAGGTTAGCTTCAACCGACGGGTATTTCATAATCAGATCGATCAATATGTAAGGGACAAAGAATCTTTAGAATGTAATAAAGGCAGATGGAAAATATAGCAAGGGTTTGAGCAACAAACAGTTTCAAGAACGAGGTAAACAAATATTTGTAGAGGCTAAGATAGGGGCGCAGATGCAACAGGTTTTACGTCACACGATATCGATTTTTCAAGGCGCACATATAGAAGAAGGGTGCTTTAAACGTAGACAATAGGGTAATACTATAAGACAAAGACAGGAAAAGTGATTATAAACGTATGAGTGGAATAGGAATATAGATGCGGACATTAATAGGCTTACTTAGATTAGTGAAAGGTGATAGGAGAGAGACACAGTTCAAAGAACAAGTGAACGGTTGGTTAGTTTAAGCTGTTTTCGAAGTATAATGCCGTTGGCGTGGTAAAATTCTTGGTTTTCAAAATTCGTTATGTGTTGTGTACATCTAAAAATTTGTAGAATGGATTGGCAAGTGGAGTCCGAATAATTTACAAGTGTTTGAAATGCACGAGTTGGTGCAAGTAATTTAAACGGGCCGAACATAATTAGAAATAATTAAGACCATTGAAGCAGGATGACAAGTAAGTAAGCGAATTATTGGAGAACTGGATGAACGAGTTAGTTGGAGGAGGAAGCGAAGTTTGGGTTTTGTACGAGCAGTTGTTTGGAAGGCGTCCACAAATTGGTAGAGAGCTGGATGAACAAGTTAAGAGTAATGCAGTCAAAGTTGGAAAACAGTAACATGGTGTAATCCAGGAACGTGGGTCTGGTGAAGATTAACTACAGAGGTGGTGATTTAAAAGAACATTCTAGGTAACTTTTTTTTCTTGTTGTTGAACTGTTGTGATGATATTGTGTTATCAAAAACGCTGTGTGTTTCGAGTTATCTGGTGAAATTTTTGGAAACTGAAAAGTAATTTGTTTGACATATGTAAAAGACAATAATTTAAATCTGAGTTTGTAAATACTTGAATAAATATTTTTTATGGTGTAAGGAGTAAACGGGTCTTTAGCATAACTTGTGGATGCAATATTTTAAGCATACAAAATTAAAGGTTTATAATGAGCTCAACACAGACCTGAAGAACGTAACTTTAGGGTTTTAGGAGAGGCCCATTTGCTTCGAATGAAATTTTGTCATGTAGAGTAACATAAAAGCCTACGAGAGTTTTAGTATAATGTTTCAATAACGAACCAAAGTGTGAAATGTTTTATCGCGAAATGATTTGTAAATATTGAGATTATGCGAATAATTATTTGAGTTATATGAATAAAAGGGTGTATATTTTTTGGAAATATTTTATTTTTGTATCTGTTTTATTAGAAAAATGTTGAGAGAATGAGTAGCCGTGGTGAGTATATCGTAAAAGGTAGGGGGCAGAGCTAGCCGTGGTAGATCAAGTCGGAGAAGTAAATTTTTGTAAATATCAAACTAGAACATATCGTAATTCAAGAAATTTGTAACGAAGTATTATTTAGGTACAAATTGGCGGAATTTTATTTTTATGACATCCCAAGAGTGGGGCATGATTTCAGGGCAACTACAGGGCATTTTTATGGTTCCCAAGCGTGAGGCTACAAATAAGAGTTTTATTTCTATTTCAGAAGGAGGAATAGTGGGGCATGATTCCAGGGCAACTATAGAGCAATTATATAACGCTCAAAGTAAGGGACACGAAGTAGCGAGCCTATTCCATAACCATAACATTGCATTTTTATGGCGACCCGAACGTGAGGGGCACGATTTTCCAGATAAAATAAAAAATGTATTCCAGGAAACTGGCGAGCTGAGAGAAAGTTGAGTGAGTGTAGAATTTGTAAATAACTTGAGTGTGTGGGTGTGATTGAGACGCATGCAGAGAAAAGAGTGGTTAAAAAGTCAAGGGGTTGAAATAAGTAGTAGCGACAGTGCCATATTTGAGAAAACAAGGGAATGGAAGAAGCAAGACGTATTAAAGATCAGTCCAGGACGGAATCAGGAGAAACAGGTAATGAACTAATTTTGAGGATGTTAGAGAGGATGAATGAGACGTTGAGTGGAGTAAGGGAAGAATCGAATCAAAGATTTGAAAAAATGAACGAAACATTGGGTGGAGTCAGAGAAAAGTCTAACCGGAAACTTGAACAGATAGGAAAGAAATTGGACAAATCGACCAGGGAATTTGCAGAATTTAAAAATAGTTTGACAATAAAAATGGGGGAAGTAGAAACAAAAGTTGATAAGAATGAAAGAGATATACGAGGTTTGAGTCAGAAAACGGAATAGTTAAAAACTGAGGTAAGAATCTTCTGTGAAGATGAAATAAATGCAAAAATGACGGAGGTTACAGATTTCTGTAAAGATCAATTAGGAAGAGTTGAAAGAGAGGTAAGCGGCATAAAACAAAATGTATCGAGTTTGATGGGGGATGGTCCCAAATTTTTTTCGAGCAACATATCGTTATACCAAAAAATGAAATTCTACGGGAATAATAGGGTAAATCCTCAAATTTTTATAAATAGCGTGGGAAATTTGGTTGGATATTTGTATGACAAACAGGAGCAGTGCAATATATATATATATATATGTATATATATATATATATATGTATATATATATATGTTATATATATATATATATATATATATATATATATATATTACTCAAATTTAGACCAGGGTAGAAAATTAATTAATTACATCAAATAATTTTAATCACCGTGTATAAGGAATTTTATTAGATAATACGCGTTATTAAAACCGTGAAGCATAAAAATTCATTCGTTTCATTAAAAATAAGGGATTTAAATTATTTACTAGACGCTTTCTATAAAAAGAAGCAGAACTAAAATGCTCAATTTGTATGTAGTTTAATTGTTCCAAGTAAAGAATCAAATAGAAATTACGCGCAAAATTTATATTAATTAACTCAATTTTAAGTAACCGGTATTAAACAAAATGTACAAATAATAATTAATATTTAATTAGGATTCACTAAAAATTAAAGGGTAAAAGTCAACGCCATTCATTATTACTTTAATTGGAGTTAATTGAACCATTAGTAACATATAATATGCCTAAAAGCTTGTAAAAACCCAATAATATTCAAATCGTAGAAGTGTTGTTTAGAAGTATTACGATTGAACACCTGCGTATTTTTAAAAGTCACGTTCTGCTTAAATTTTGTAGATAACAAATGGTTACAGAGAATGTTGGAGAAACCGTCGCTTAATATTCACGGAAAATGCTAATAAAGTGGGTTATTTAACAGTCCACGTGGATTGAAATAACCGATAATAAAGAATATCGATTTGTACCACACAGAACAGGGTAGATAGAGACGGATAGTATGCGCAAGACAGAGACGCGGATAATTAAAGGCGTAAGTTGAGCAACGCCACTGGGTTGCGATTGGTTGAAAATAAGAGACAAACACCAGAGGTGTAAAAATAACATTTCTGTATAAAATTTAATTAGTTGTTCTCAGACGTTGCGTGCCGTGTGGAAAATTTCTGAGATTTAACTGGCGCGAGTGCAAATTTAATAAGAATCGCTGTGCCCGACTATCGAAAGGGAACATAGTATGCAAAATTCTGGAAATTGTCCGTTTGCGGGACAAAAGCGACGAACAGGCTAGCCATTATATAAACCCGGACTTTAAACAGTGCTCTTAGATTTTTGATTATTCGATGCTTTAAACAGTGCTCTTAGATTTTCGATTTTGATTCATTACTTTAAACAGTTTGCTCGTATATTTTGGTGATTATTGGATACTTTAAAACAGTTTGCTCTTTACGTGCTACGATGAAAGTTATTTAGTGCATTTAGAAAGGAAGATACAAGGTAATAAAGTCTAGTTATATTTGCGAGTATTACTGTACCAACTATCGGGATATCGGATTGCTTATCTGGCACTGTTGAACATTTGTGATTTAAACTTCTACCTTGCCTCATGTGTTACCTGATGTGTTATCTAATGGATGAAGAAGTTGTTTATTCGTTAAGCCCATCAAATATGTATACTGATGGGTGCTCCTGTAACATATGCTCCTCCGGTTTATTCTCCGGTCAAGTATGCTCCGGTCAATTATGCGTCACGGCGACGTGTTTTCTCTCATTCGGATTTTCCACATGGAAAAGTTGCTTGTCACACAACCAGATGATGTAAAATAACACTCATCACAAGAATTTTATATTTCGTTTCCTTCTACTTTACATAATGATGCTCAGTTATTATCTTATTGAAAAATATCTACAAGTTTAATTTTATGGAACAGAAGTCTGTTAAGGACAACATTTGAAGTTGGCCACATGTTGTTTTGTACCTACACTAGGAGATCCTCCAACGCAGGATGGCTCAGTTTCCTGGATATTGAAGGATTCCTATAAATTTAAGTAACTTAGTATTAGTCAGTTACTGATACTACAGGTAATATGAAATTTAACTTTTACCTTACCGTTTTCTGTTAAAATAAAGAGGCCTAACCTCTATTTAAATTTGTCTTTGTCACTACAAATATTTTGTTTTGATAATTAATTACATTTTACTTACCATAAATGATTTCAAATAAAATTCTCTAATACATAACTTAAAAATATGTAAACATTCGAACTTCATGAAGTTTCTTATGGTGAAAAGGTTTATTATTTGAACTTTCATTTCATGTACAATTTGTTACATGACATTATTACAATTATGATCACTTTTTGATTTACTCCCGCATTAAGTATAATTTTGAGTTTCTAAACAGAGATTATTTATTTTGGTTTCTCTATAGAAACTTTCTCGTGTATGTTTATTAAATATTTGAATTATATCATGTTAAAATATATAGCGACGTCTACAATGTTAATGACAAGCGTATATCTAATACATGCCTTTGGAATTGTAATAACTTGAGTATTAATATACATATTTAGTCAAATTTCTGTTATCGTATTTTAACTTTTGTTTCTCTAAGTTATTTTACAGTTGTGTAAACAAGTGTTTTGATATTTAAATCTTTAACATTCAGATATTCTTTAAACATTTCCCTTACCCTGTGATTTCAAGTCTCATGCAGCCTCCGAAACCATAAAGGTCGATGCAAGCTGTGCCGAAGTATTTCTTATACTTCGTCGTGCACTTACTCTTTTTATAACATCGAGAAAAGAGTAAGGTGCAATAGAGTGAAACCGCACATCCCCAGGAGAAGAAGTGTACCAACTATCGAAATTGTAACGATAAATGAATAAACAAAAGTAGGCAGCTTTGGGTATAGCGTGAAAGAAGTATGAATTTCTTTGCTATTTTTCCGGGGTGTTAATAATCAAATGTTATTCGTAATCGTGAGTGGATCCACAAAACAAGTTCAGATATACATAGATGAGTTCGTGAAAAGCCCTGAAACAATTTTAGATGAATGGTGGTGTAGAGAAAATTTTTAAAAGCGACCAGTAATCCGAGGACCTAAACATAACCCAGTTGGAATGGTGTGATTAACAAAGGACGATGTACATTGGAGCCACGAGTGCATTAACCTTCAGGTAACTTATGCTTTGTTGTTCGTTTTTTGATGTATTGGTGTGTGTTGAATAACTTCATAATTTGTTTACTTAAAATGGACAGTAGTGAATTTGTACAAACAACAAAATTTTAATTTTAAGGTGAAATTTTCTTGTTTAAGTAGAAAGGAGTATTTAGTATTTATGTTCTTGATTATGATGAAAATTTGGGTCTGTCTTTGAGCTCAATTAGACGAACCTGTTTAATTAACGTAAAGGGGTGGAAGATGCTCCCTTTTATTCAGACTCAGGTCTGCAAATATTGTTAAATTAATTAGTAGGCATCCTACAAGGACTTTAATTCTGGATACTGAAATTTATGCTACAATTTAATTTTGAAATTTTAATGTATTATAAATATTGATGTAAATAGAGTTAACGTTGATGTTTGTGGTAGGAATGTGTCTGTTTTTTTTATGAATGAGGATGAGAGTTTTAACTGGGTAAGCAGCCGAGGCGGAAAGAGTAAAGAGGCGATTATCAGAAGAGGATCACAGTAAATCGTAGCGCCCAAAAGTGAGGCTCGAGTTCAAAATAAAATTTTTGTGATTTTATTCCAGGAAATTGGCGAGGCTTTTTGTACGTGTCACAGCAGATAATGACGGCCCAACGCTGGGGCTCGATTCGAAAACCTTAGTTCCCGAATAATGGTGAGGAACACAGCAATATATATTAATAGTTTTAAGATAAAATAAAACCCAACTTTATATGTACAGTTGCATTACCATTTCAAATCGAACTAGTAATTGAAGACCACTAAAAGAAGGGCTACAGCAGGATTTGAACCTGTGACCTCTGATTTTTCGGATCAGCGCTCTAACCAACTGAGCTAAATAGCCAATTGTTTAGATGATGTTATAATTAATACTACTGAAGCTTGGCTCTCGTTACCGATTTTCAATTACGTCTTGCATTTTTAAGGAAATTGATACTAGTTATATACATAATTCATGTACTAATAACTTGACCATCCCATTTTGCAACGTTCGGATAATACAAGCATGTAATTATATTATTATCAATAGAGAAGAATAATCCACATTTGGAATGCAAATGCATGTTTATATTAATATTTATTAATAGTTTTAAGATGAAATGAAAACCCAACTTTATATGTAAAGTTGAATTACCATTTCAAATCGAACTAGTAATTGAAAACCATTGAAAGAACGGCTACATTATAATTTGAATTAGGGCCGCTATACTTGCGGCCACGTCCCCAATGCTCCACCCGGAGGTACTACATTGGGTTTAAACGCGAAAAATAGTCGTGCTCCTAATTTATTCTTACTTCATAGTTGATTCACCCTAAATAAAAACTAAATAAAAATCTAACAAACCTAAAAATCTAACAATCCTAACAAACTCTAACAATCTAACAAACCTAAAAATCTGACAAAACTGGAACAAAAACAAAACAAAACTAAAAACAGGGTTGTAAATAATGGTATCCCTAGCGCTGACTTTCGAGTGTACCCGATCAACAAGCAAAATGAGAGGGGAGGGATCCGTAATACCGGATAGCAGACGCCGGCTCTGCTTACCAGTGCGACCTGAAGGGTCGTCTTAAAACTATCCAAATCTAGCTAACTAATTTAAATCCATCCCTAGCTTTCCTATCGTTCCCTAACTGATTTACATTATGATTACAATCTTCGCAATTCTGCTCGTCCTTCCCAAATATATACTGCAACCAAAATGGCGACAGAACGTCAAACAAAACAAATAAGCCACATAATACATGCTATATATAAATAAATATAAAGTGTAAATATAAAATATAAATAAATATAATTATGTAAATATATAAATAAATGTTTAATAAGCGTTAAGCATATAGCAGTGCACAAAATAGCGAAAGCATCACCCTATTTATCAGGTGCACTCGCACAAGCATTATGTCGGCTAGCGCCTTTACACACCAAACGTGCTTCTTAAATTATTTCAAAAACTACTAATTAATGTAAATCAATGCTTGTGCGAGTACAGCCGCCACAATTTAAGTCATACCTCGATAATAAAATTCTCCAGCATCCGAAGATCTGGTCGTCTGTAACTTACTTCTAAAGGTGGGACGGGGTGCACAGCTAAAGTCCTGGTGGGTATGCACTAAATGTTTTTGGGGGGATCACAATCACTATCACTATCACTTCACTTTCAAGTCCTGGGGGGATGCGCGGTTGCACTCTGTTTTATTATCCTTGTTTACTTTATTGATTTAATTTAATGAGGGTTTATGATTTATTTGTTATTGTTTATTTGGTATTATTTATTCCCGATTTTCCGCACATAATTATGAAGATAGGCAGTGATTGTATTAATGGAGTGGGGTTTCTCGTGCATATTGGACATTTTGGTATAATTATCTTTTTTTTTTTTTTTTTTTTTTTTTTAATATCAGGTTTTGGTTATGCTCGTATCCTTACTCACGCCAAGTCAATCTAAAATTTTCAATCCTCCCACCAACCCCACCGAATTTTTACACGCGGTCGTCATTGATTGTCTAATCTCACGACCCTTCCCGCAAATTCTTTAAGGCTGTCCAGAACGCCTTCTGGTTAACCACTTCCCGACTTCCTCTAGGCTCTTTGGCCATGCCAGACCTAGGATAGCTAGTTTGCTATCAGCCAACCCTCGATTTCCCGCCTCAAGCGGGCAGTCGAAGAGCACGTGCTCTGCGCTTTCCGCGCCCTCACCGCATTCGCAGCGGTCGCTGTTGGTTAGACCGAACCTTTGTAAATACGCCTTCAGGGCGCCGTGCCCTGTTATCAACTGCACCATTTTGTGATCGAGCTTAACCTCGATCTTACCTCTGGCTTCTATGCTCGGTATGAATTTGTGGGTCAACCTGCCCGTGGCAGCGTTGTTCCACCTCTTCCCATTGTCGAATTGATTTTCGCGCAGCTTTCTTTTGATTAAAGACCTCGGTATCGACGAATGTGATATTCGAAACTCGCCCGTCGCGGCCTCTTTAGCTAATTCGTCAGCCCTATCGTTTCCTACGTTACCATTGTGCGACCTGACCCAACAGAACTTTAAACGTCGAAACTCTAGCGCCGTACGCGCTATCCTCCAGACGTCCGCTTGGAGATCTGTCGAGGTGTTCATGTTTGTTAAAGCCGTTAGCGCCGATTTACTATCACTGATTATATAATACTCGTTTCTGCCCGTATGGTTTATTACGTAATCGATAGCCTCTCGTATGGCTACCAATTCGCACTGGAAGATAGTGCACCAGTTCGCGAGTTTGGTTTGAAACCGAAACACCTCCCTTTCCTGCTTATACACGACAAACGCCGCGCCTGCTTGCCCATCGTCCATACGTGAACCGTCCGTATAAATTCTGATACCCATCGCGTCCTCATCACCTTCGACAAACTCGATCCCTCTAATATCAGCCGGGTGCCCTAACTTAGATACAACAATCTTTCTTGCAATTTCCCTATTACCAAGATTAAGATCTTCGATAATTTCGCGCCCTTTTCCTATATTTATTAATCGTCTATCTCTAATCTCCTAACGACATATTCGATAGGGAGAGTCCTACTGATCACCAGGACAGCCTCCGTGGAGGTGGTCCTGTACGCCCTCGCCGCTTTTACCGCGGTTATGCGTTGTACGCTCGTCAATTGACGCATCTCCCGGACTTTACAACCTTCTGCCCATACAGAAGCTGCGTACAGTATTGCCGGCTCAATTGCTCCGGCATAAACCGTCCTCAGCGATTCGCCCTGAAACCCCACTTTATTTTAGCCGCCGCCATCATTTTATTTGATATTTCGCCGCCCTTACTTTTTACGTATTGTACGTGCGCTTTCCAATTTAATTTATTGTCGATCTTGACGCCGAGGTAGGTAATACAATCTTTAAACGGATTTTCTCCTCCTAGCTCTAACCTAGGAGGTCTCTGTCCTGGTTTCGTGCCGAAATAAAGCGCCTCTGACTTCGCCGTGTTAAATTTTAATTTTACCGCCTGCGACCATTCGTGTAATTTATTAAGCGCCTCGTTCGGTTTTGTGCGCATATCCATTAACAATCTCGATCTTACAATTAAAAGTGTGTCATCTGCAAACCCAACGATTGAGCATCCTGCGGGCAACTTGACCCTAAAGATGCTCTCATACAACAACTTCCAAAATGTGGGACCAGAACATGACCCTTGCGGGCATCCCTTTTCCACCTCACGCGACAGAACTTCACCCGGAATTTCAACCTGTGCTAATCGCCCCGAGAAATAGCTCTTGACCAAAGACATCAAGTTTCGCGGACAACCCTACGATCTAACTCGCAAACGATTAATGGCCACCAGGCAGCATCAAATGCTCCTGAAATGTCCAAAGCAACAACGACACAGTACTCTTTGGCATCTCTTGCCTGCTTAATTTCCCCGACAACGAACTCTAACGCGTCGATAGTCGACTTGCCCTCCACGAAACCAAACTGTCGGTTATTAAAACCGCCGCTGTCTCGCACTAGGTGTTCAACACGCGTAGTCATAACGCGATCTAAAACTTTCCCCAGCACCGGTAGCAAGCTAATTGGACGATAGCTGCCCGGATCTGACGCATCCGCCTTTTTAGGTTTGGGTATAAATTTCACATTCTGGATTTTCCAGCAACGCGGAAAAACGCCCTTTCTAAA
The DNA here is from genome assembly GCA_036346225.1 of Platerodrilus igneus. Classification (NCBI taxonomy): domain Eukaryota; kingdom Metazoa; phylum Arthropoda; class Insecta; order Coleoptera; family Lycidae; genus Platerodrilus; species Platerodrilus igneus. Next base: position 2,336,213 of record JARFIW010001436.1, on the reverse strand, counting down.
CAAAGATTAAACAACCCAACAAAGACACACGGGGCTAACAGGCACGCCTCCTGAGCTGCGTCTGAAGTGATTCCATCATGCCCCGGTGCCTTCTTAGGATTCATCCTCCTAAGAGCCCTGACGACCTCGTGAACTAGGATTGCCTTATCGGCACCTGTTCCTTGCGCCTTTACAGCTTCCCGACGTATTAAATCGTGAGACTCTTCATCCCCCTCGGGATTATCCGATGGGAAAAATTTTTCTAGTAAATATTCCGCTGTGGTTTTAAAACCTTCCGTGTATTCGCCATTTGTTTTCTTTATATTACTGAGCGCGATTTTTTGTTGTTTTCCTCTAATTACGCGGTATGCGGTTCCCCAGGGTTCTTTCTCTCAGTTTCGCGTGCAGAATTCTTTAAATTTATTCGTTCGCGTTTCTTCTATTAATATTTTATATTCGCAGTAACTTTGATTATATTCTATTCTCCGTTGTTATCTTATATCTCCCGAGGCGCGTTGATAGCGGCGCCTTAGGTTACGCGTTTCTGCCCGCTTGGTGGTTAGTTCCCGGGTCCACCAGGGTACGCTGTCTTTAAATGTTTTCTTTTCGGCATGGAATACGACGACGCGTCTACCACCGCGTCGTTTAATTTTCGCGAGTGTTTCTACTTCGTCTGCCTCTCGGCAGTTAAATAGCTCATTTTCGAGCACAGGATACTTTCGCCAAATTTTTGTTTAAATCGCTCCCAATTTGCTTTTTATTACAGAACCGCGGAAATACAGTTAGCTGCTCGTTTGCACTTGTTTTGGTTTCAACGTCCCATGTTATTAATTTATGATCAGAGAGCGTTTCCTCGTCCGACCTTAATTTCCAATTACAAATCGTTTCTAACATTTCGTGCGAGACTGCAGTAATATCTATAAAACTGCTGCCTCTATGCGTCTCAAACGTAGGTAAATCATTAGTGTTTATCACACTAAGATCCCATTCCGTAAAAGATCAGCAACCTGCGAGCCTCTATCGTCTTCGATAGGGCTGCCCCATAGTGGCGACTTGGCATTAAAATCTCCCCAATGACTAGATTTTATTTCTGCCGATTTTACGAATAATATTATCTACTTCATTTATCAAGTCTTCGGTTTGGGATTTTCCCGCCGGGAATCGACCGGCGGGAGGTACACGCTTATTACATAGAACGCATTTTCCCTGATTTGATTTCGGCCGTCGTTACAAACTCGTTCGATAAATTATTTAATATAATTCCGGCGCACGTTCCATTATTTATTATTATCCGCTTCGCGGTCGTTCACTATTCGCGTTTAAGACGGTAACCCCTCCCAAAACCTGTTATTTTGTGGCCATACAGGTGCGGTTCCTGTATAAACCCGATGTCGATATTATTTTCGATGAATAACTTTACGAAGTTATTTGTTGCCCCTCTACCTTTCCCGAGATTTAGTTGCGCGAATTTAATCTTCTTGCTTCTTATGGACTTTGTTTTATCTTCACAGTCCATAATCGATGTTTCGTGTGATTGCGTGCTTCAGACGTTGCATCGTGGGGCATCTACTCGACTTGGCGTCGTGGCGCGTATCGACCTTCGCGCCACCGCCAGTTCTGTCGTTTGCCACGCAGCAGGGGACTGCCTTCCGGCAATTCTTGAATTCATGCCCGACCTCGGCACAGTTACCGCACCACTGTACCTTCTCCCTGCACTCCATCGATCGATGGCCGTACTCGTAGCACCGGTAACACTGGGTCATCGAGAAGTGGTCCCGGGCCCATACTCTTCGCCACCTGAGGTTAATAGCATCAGCTAATATACGTCTTCGAAGTGTGGGGGTCACTTCGAAGACTACGTTGGCGAAGGGATCTCTAGGGCCCTTTCCGCCAAACCTGAACTTCTCTCTCAGGTGGTTTTCAGCTTCAAATCGCCGAAACGGGGATTCTGGCTCGCAATCAACCGCACGAGCTCTTCAGCCTTCATCCCCGCTTCGACCCCCGGAAGAACGACCCGTGGACGTTTCTTCTCGATGGTCTTCGCCACGAGTTCCTTGCAGTTCCGCCGACCTTCAACTGCAGTTTCTTGGCGTCGTCGCGACCTGCGCACTCCACAACGACACCGCCCCGGCGCGTCCTACGAGCTCCGACAACAACAAACCCATCTCGAGCGGGATCGACCTTCTGCTTCAGGGTCGTCATCACGTCGTCCTTCTGGCCTGGCCTGGCGTCGACCCTTACAGCAAACGTAGGGCAGATCCTGAAGCTGCAGCGGCGTAGGAGACCTTGCGCTGCACCGACGCACCCTGACTCTGGCCTCCTGAAACGACAGAATTCACCGCCGGACTTCCCCAACAACACTTGCTCTCCTGAACCATCTAAACAAAGACGCAGCGCCATAACCATACCTATCAGTTGGTTCGTCACGTCACGGATATCATCCACGGCGTGCCGAACCATCTTCCTATCCTCCACGACGATAGTGGCGGAGGTCGTCGGCACCTTCCCATAGACGGCAGCGTGCGCCTTCCTCACCCTAAACTTTAAGAGTTCCAGCTCATCGAGGTCGCTAGCATTAACGCTACCGTTGCTGCTAGTCGACATCGTGCGCTGGGCTCTCGAAGTAGAGGGCAATTCTGGCGCTGCAACCACCACGGGAGGCCCTGACTCCCCAGACACGACCGCCGCAGACGCAGGCTCCTTCCCTACCTCCTGTACCTCCTCCTGAGTTTCTAACAAGAAGTCCTTTAGCACTATCTTAAGCTGTTTCCCCCCAACAGCGCCCTCCGCCGCCGACCTAGCAGACTCCGACCGATCGCCCCTCTTCCTCCTGGGCAGCGGCTCCTCATCGCGGTGGACCACCATGCTGACAAAACTAGCAATAAAATGACACCTAAAACGCAGCTCAAAAACGTCCTAACCGTTACGACGCTAAAAGAACGACGCTAGAAGAACGCAAAACGTTGGTCCAATAAAAATGTTTTGTTTAAAGGTGAACCGTAAACAACCTTGTATTTATTAAACTTCAACCGCCCAATTAAATATCAAATTTTAACAAAAATACAACAAGCACTAAGCGTCAAAATAACAACTAGAATCAAATAAATTTCCTAACGCAATAAAAATATCTCGATTTAAAATGTACCGTAAAGAACGCTATTTATTTATTTTAAATTTTAAACCGCCAAATCAAATTTAAATAAACTAATTACTTCAAAATATTAAAATATCTAATTTATAAATAAGAACACTTTATTTTTAAATGTGTAATTAACAAAATAAGGTCGAGCGCAATCGGAATGTGGTAACCGGAAATGACCTTTCACTTAATCGCTTGGTAACTAGCACAACCCGTAACTGTTACACCGCTTAATTACACCAAAATCGATTTTAAAGGAACTTTTAAATACTCGTGAACTTAAATTACGGAAAATTTATATTAAAATTGTTTTAAAATTTACAGTTTTGAGTTATTTATTTGATTTAAAAGGGCTTAGATTTTTGTTTTTGGTTATTATTTTATTATACGCGCACTATAAAAATTCACACACTTTTTGGTTGTTTTACCCGGTTTTTACTTGATTTAGGCGGATTTTATTTTAAATTTATTATTAAAATGCCTTTTAAGTTATTTCGAAATTGTTTTTGAGTATTAGTTGAGTAGACCTTTGTTTTATTAACCCGAAATTTATTTAGTTTATTTTAAAACGCGGATTTGGTTTAAATTACAAAGAAGACGCGATTTATTTAGTTTTTATTTAGTTTAAATTCTGTTTTAAATTTTTATTTTACTGCCCTGTATTTAAAATTTGATGGCACACAATTATAAAAATAAAACACAATAAAAAGCAAAGCTTCAAATAAAATAATACAACAATAAATAATATAAACCCTAGATAAAAACTTACTGTTATTGCTGAAGCGGGAGCTCGGCAAAAACACGTCCGCTCGCTTCAAGCGGCAACTAGAAAGTAAGAACGGCTACAGCAGGATTTGATTATTATATTATATAATATATAGTATTAATTATAACATCATCTAAACAATTGGCTATTTAGCTCAGTTGGTTAGAGCGCTGATCCGGAAAATCAGAGGTCGCAGGTTCAAATCCTGCTGTAGCCGTTCTTTTAGTGGTTTTTAATTACTAGTTCGATTTGAAATGGTAATTCAACTTTACATATAAAGTTGGGTTTCATTTAATCTTAAAACTATTAATAAATATTAATATAAACATGCATTTGCATTCCAAATGTGGATTATTCTTCTCTATTGATAATATATATATATATATATATATATATATATATATATATAAATATTTTAGGTAGTTAATTACACAAAGTAAGTTGATAAATACTATCGTATTATAGTGAATAAGATGAAATAATAACGTAGACTTTTATGCAAAGCCCAAATGATCATTTCAAATCGAGCTAGTAATTGAAAGATGGAAAATATAAGGTTTTGGACAGGACTTGAACCTGTATCTTGGGTTTGCCGGAACCATGCGTTTACCAATTACGCCACCGAGACCGATGACGACAATTGGGAAATTTACAAATTTAAATCGTGTACATGACGATACATCAACCTAACTTTCAATTACGTTCGGCATTTTTGTCAATGTCAGATATATATATATATATATATATATATATATATATAATACATATATATAAATACATATATATATATATATATATATATTTGTGTGTATGTATTTAAACTTTTGACTGTACAAACACGAGAAATACTATCTATGGTTATTGAGTTGATGTAGTAGCTTATCAGTTGTACTTAAATTGATTATACTTTGGTACAGAACTATCCGCAACGCACCGGTCTTTATATCTAATCTTAAGTAAGATATGGATCTTTCACAAGTTAATACTATAGAAAATATCAATGGGAACTGTTTCAAAACAGTTTTGTACGCGTCTAAGAATTCAACTGCCGATGGTCTTTGAGAAGCTGCTAAATTTTATCATTTAGAAATTATTGTCCGATAAACAAAACTTTATCACGTTAAATGTTTAAACAAAACAAGTAATAGCTAGTAGAAAAATAGATCGGTATTTTAATATTTGCTAAAGTTACTGAAATGGATACCTGTGACGTCATGCATTACACAAAAATCTCTCATGTACGTTATTTAAATTTAAAAATGTTTTTTTATTTGTGTTTATACTGCTTGTTCTATGTAAACAGTGTTCAAAATAACTTACCCTTTGCCATCTGGGTTGTAATTATTTTTATGCACTACCGTTATTAGTTGCGTTTATTTTGTAGAAGCCGAGACCGTAATGGGACCTAAATTATCTCTATAAAATCTGTATACATTCAAGATGTAGGTTTAAGTGTTTAAAGTTTGATAAAAATTATTACGTTAAAAATATAATGATCTTATCTCGTTTGCCAGGCATATTTGTGATAACACACTCGCCATATGTGTCGCAAATGAGTTTACATTAAGAATATTTTTTTAATTTAGTTTTCCTCTCTGGAAACTATCGTCATAGAATTTGTCTATTTACATTGAACTTACGTCAAACTAAATCAAAGTGACTACTGTGACTACTTGGCCGATTATAAATTATAAAAGACTGGGTGTATTAATTTCTGGAGTATTTTTTTATAAGAAGTTATAAGCACGCTGATAATTTTTTACAATATCACCATGTTCAACATTCATGCATGTAAGTAGAGACGGAGTAGGCACCCTAGAATACTGAATACCGCACTTTTTTCCTAAATTTACCTCTGTTATCTCAGTTAACATCGAATGTGAAAAGCTTAGCCAAAAAGAACAATAAATACACCACTAGATTAAGCGCCATCTGAAATGGACTTCAACTAAATTTCAATACAAAATACTTCACATAACAATTCTGTGGTATTGTAAAAATCATAGTTTGCTATGAATTTATTTCGTCTCATCAAGCAAACCATGAAATAAAACGTCAAATATATCTGACAATATCAGAAAGTTATTGCAATCATTAGTTTTACCAGATTAGAACCTCTGAAAATATTCAAAAAAGTGTAGAACTTGCTAGAGACATAATGGAACAACTAAGCGTAAGAGACAAAGTTGAACTTATGCGCCTTGTTGGCGATAAAGTTCTTTCCGCAAGAGAAGCAGCCAGAGAATGTAGTAACGAAGATTCTAATAGCCCTGTAGTGAACAGTAGTACTGTACATCGCATAAATAAGGTTTTCAACGACACCCTGTTTCAAGACATTCTCAAAACCATAAATAATTCTGTTCGAGGTTGACTATATCACCGCACGTGAACTGAGCACAGAACAGACTGACAGAATTGCAGTTGACTATATCAAAGTACACGAGCTGGAAATAGAACAAACTAAGAATCGCGAGAAATTCCAGACCATTTTTTGTGCTAACCAAAAATCTGTACTTTCATTGGACAAACTAAATTTGGAGATTATTTTACATTCAAAACTCGAAATACACAATTCCATTGGTGAAAGACATCATTAACGTTTTTCGACACAGGAAGAATAGGAAATGGAAGTGTATAAATAAAATTTCAAATTCTCCGGAAGACATTCGTTAGCGCTCACCTTAGCCTAAGAAATCATCTTGCAGTGCTCCCCATAGCCTGAAAATCCTTTAACGAGCAGCGCTCTCCATAGCCTGCTATTCTACAACACGCAGTGTTCCCCATAGCCTGCGTATCCTCCGACGGTGACGCTGTCCGACGCCGTACCCAGAGCACGTCATTCTAATTCATCAATCCATAATTAACAAACCACGTATGAACTTTAAACTTCGTTCCATACTTCACCGACAAGTCGCTATTGTTATTGCATCTGTCAAACTCTACCACCGGAACGACATTCCCGTAGAGGCATCACTACCACGAATCCTGCCGAAAAGTTCAGAAGATAACCGACGACTTTCTGAGCTCTTATCACTACCACGAATCCTGCCGAAGAGTTCAGAAGACAACCGAAGTTCTTTTGAACCCTCTATACTTGTACATATTGTAAATTAGTAGTTTTTAATTTCATAGCATAATTCTTTGTAACGAAACGTTGACCCGCAATTAAAACACGAAGCCTTCTGAAAAGATCCGAAGACCACCGAAGATGTCTGGACCTCTTCAAACTGTACATATATCCTAATAATCGTTGTTCAAGTTCACACTGGGCCTCATAACCAATTTCCGAAGCATTCCGAAGACTACCGAAGACTTATACAACCGTTAACTGTACATACATTCATTTAATCAGTGTTTAAGGTTATTTCTTGTTTCACAAGCAACCATGAAACCATCCGAAGACTTCTAAAGATTACCGAAGACTTCCGAGCTGCTTCAAACTATTAAAACCATTCAAATATTAACTAGTTCAAGTTTATTTTCATGAATTATTAACTTATAATTATTTTTGCTTGTAATTATTAAACGAATAATCAAACCAAGCCTACATGCTTTCAGACGCCGCCCACCCGAACGATAACAAGTGGCGTTCAACGTGATTGGGCCGTCTTCAGTGAAGATTTTGCAAACAGCGCGCTTGCAAGAACCACCAACTTGCCCAAGAGGAAGAGTCAAACAACATCACATGTGCAGCAGGACACCAACCAGCCGCCTCCAACCCAAAAGGTCACACAACCACCAACAGTTGTGGGACTGCAACAACCCAGTGGCACTCAACAAACACAACTAACCGACAAAATTATCACAATCAAGACGCTCGTGAAAGACCTATACCACGTCACCACAGCCACCCCGAAGCAGTGAAACCTACATTCTCTGGCACCCTTCTGGAGGATCCCGCATAATTCCTCCAACAGCCATGGAGTTGGATGTACCTACAACAACCGCCCAATTCCGAAACTAAACAGCCACATGGTGGGTAGCGTACGCGATGTTCCCACCCACCAACGTCGAATTCAAAAGCTTCTTTCTGGACAAGTACGGCAGTCCAGCCATTAGAGCCAAAATAACCTCCGAGTACTATGGACATAAGCAGATGGCATCTCAATCAGTAACCGCCTTCCTCGGCACTAAGGCAAAGCAAGCCCATCGCCTAAAGCTAGACATTAACCAGGACTTGGAGCTGTTTACGGATCTCCTCCTACCGACTCTGAGGAATTCAATTCAGTGCCGCATGCCAACAACACCATGGGAAATGGTCTGCTGCGTCACATAAATCGAAGAGAACGTGAAAGAGGCAACAATAAAGACAACCAACTCCATACCAGCTGCCAGACGTCTACCCACAGCAGAAGACCTACCAAGGTGCCCCTTCTGCCCTCAAAGACACTGGCACCGAGACTGTCCACCCAGGAACTCGGAAAACGACACCCCGGCCGAGCCATGCCAGACTACAGTCCGGTCGGGCACAACGACTTGGCGCGCTTAAACATCACCCACGATGATCCACTACCAAGGATCCCCGTCACCATACAGAAAATAAACTTAGACGCATTACTAGATACAGGAGTATCAACGAGTCTGATTAGGGAAGATTGCATACTCACAGGTTCACGGGTAGAACCCTATCATGCCTCCGCCGGTCTAGCCGAAGCAGGGACAGAAATGGCAATCAATGGCAAGTTACGCACGCCATTCACCCTTGGACAAGTGACGGACCACGAAACATTCTCGGTAGTAGCAAACCTCGCTGAGGATATCATTTTGGGCGAATATTGGGTTCAGCGCCAGAAGGTGGTGATGGATTACAAACATGGCTCCATACATTTCGGAGCACAGATCCGTAAGACGTTCCACTAAAACTTAACATGCAAACCACGAGTCAACCACTCAGCCCTCGGCAATCTGCGCAATTATGTACAAGACGCACAATCAGAAATGCATACCTGTGGACGAATGTCCCAAGAAAAGGTACCCTTTCAATCACAACTACCCCATCAAGCATCAGACGACCACAGAAAGGTCCAACGCCGCCACACAACAGTGACGCCCATCGCCGTCAACAAACCTCCTACCCAAACTGCAACTAACCAGTGCGCAAACGAATTCTTGCCCTGCAGCATTCGGGAAGAATTTCAAACAGTGATCGATAGGTCTGCATAACCAACTGCCGTAACCAGCAGCAACCTATTATCACTGGACTCCGAAATAAGCAGACCACGAGCTAGCCACACAGCCCGTGTCGTTCTGCCCAATTATGTGTAAGGCGCACAACCAGAAAGGCATACCTGTGGATGGATAGCCTGAGAACAGGTACCCTTTCGATCACAATCAACCTATCCAGCAGCGGGCGATCATGGTGAAACCTGACGCCGTCGCACAAAGCGATAACGCAAACGCCGCCACAGGCTCAGATATTTTGACAACAATGACCCCGCCACATCCTCACAACAACCTAGCTACGCTACACTTTTCAGCGGGGGGGAATGTTGACTATATCACCGCACGCGAGCTGAGCACAGTACAGACTGACAGAATTGCAGTTGACTATATCAAAGTACACGAGCTGGAAATAGAAGAAACTAAGAATCGCAAGAAATTCCAGATCATTTTTTGTGCTAACCAAAAATCTGTATTTTCATTGGACAAACTAAATTTGGAGATTATTTTACATTCAAAACTCGAAATTTACAATTCCATTGGTTAAAGACATCATTAACGTTTTTCAACACGGAAATGGAAGTGTATAAATAAAATTTCAAATTCTCCTGAAGACATTCGTTAGTGCTCACCATAGCCTAAACAATCACCTTGCAGAGCTCCCCATAGCCTGCAAACCTTTCAACGAGCAGCGCTCTCCATAGCCTGCTATTCTACAACTTGCAGTGCTCTCCATAGCCTGCGTATCCTCCGACGGCAACGCTGTCCGACGTCGTACTCAGGGCACGTCATTTTAATTCATCAATCCATAGTTAACAAACCACGTATGAACGTTAAGCTCCGTTCCATACTTCACCGACAAGTCTCTATAGTGATTGCATCTGTCAAACTCTACCACCGGGACGACATCTCCGTGGAGGCTACCACGAAGCCTACCGAAGAGTTCAGAAGACAACCGAAGACCTTCTGAACCCTCTATACTTTACATATTGTAAATTAGTAGTTTTTAATTTCATAGCATAATTCTTTGTAACGTATCGTTGACCCACAATTAAAACACGAAGCCTTCCGAAAAGATCCGAAGACCATCGAAGATGTCTGGACCTCTTCAAACTGTACATATCTCCCAATGAAGTTGTTCAAGTTCACACTGGGTCAAATAAGCAACTTCCGAAGCATTCCGAAGAAATTCGAAGATTTATACAACCCGTTAACTGTACGTACATACATTTATTTAATCAGTGTTTAAGTTTATTTCTGGTTCCACAAGCAACCATGAAGCCATTCGAAGGCTTCCGAAAATTACCGAAAACTTCCGAGCTGCTTCAAACTATCAAAACCATTCAAATATTAACTATTTCGTGTTTATTTTCACGTATTTATGAACTTATAATTATTTTTGTTTGTAATTATTAAACGAATAATCAAGCCAAGCCTACATGCTCTCAGACGCCGCCCACCCGAATAACAAGGGGAGCTGAGATATAATGAGCGAATTCTACAATATTTTCACAATAATCCTAATTTGAAGTTGAGAACAGCTAGTCTAGACTTATATATCCCTATAGAAAAAATATCAAAAGGAGCCTTGTATAAAATAAAATACAGCGGTTTAAGTTTAAACATGAGGAAAGAAGAATGGAATTGTGTTTGTGGGCCCAGGGAGAATATCTGGCAAATAGGAGATTTTTAAGTTTACTGACGAGGAAACATTTACGACTAATGGGGTGGTGTCGTCCTAAAATTCGCGGTATTAGTCTGCTGGAAATCCTAAGTGGGCCTTAAACGCAAAAGGACAGTACTCGCAAAAAATAAATGTATGGTCCGGAATACTTGATGAGAGAATTATTGGTTCTTTTTCTTTGAAGACAATTCGAATGGACATCTGTTTTCGAACTTTCTAAGGAACCAATTTTGGAACTCAGTGCACAACTTACCACTTCTGTTTCGCTTGAATTTAAAATTTCAATTCGATGAGTCTCCCGTACGTAACGCAGCAGCGATGAGAAAACGTTTGAACGAAAATTTTGAAAATCGGTGGATAGGACGAAACATTCCTCTTATTAAATTTCCGCCGAGATTACCTGGCTTGACGCCTCTCGACTTTTTTTTGGGGCACCCTTAAGCAGAAAGTTTATAAGTCAAGAACACGGTCACTAGAAGAACTACGCACTAGAGTAACTTATGCATGTACAAGTGTTACCCCAGAACAACTGAGAAAAATAACCACGAACATACGAAAAAAGTACAAGTGCATTGAAATAAACGGTGGGTTGGTGAAAGCAACAAAAATTTGATTAGGTTCTTGAGCTCCAATAATTTTGTTGAATGTCGTTACGAATAAAAATCAGTTATTGATATTTTATTCCATTGCTTGCTGCATTAGACGGTAATAATTCATAACAACAATGTGAATACTCCCTGTATGGGACACCAAAAAATAGGAAGATTTGTTCTTTGAGGATCTTGGCAAGGGACTAAGTAGTGGCGCTGTACAAAGGAAAGAAAAGAGGAAATTAAGTGAAGTAATCAGCCACTACAAGGATTTAGAAATGACTTTTGGCGAACAAAGAAAAAATGTGATGCTTGATTTTGCCACAAAATTCTTAATGTGCAATATTTTTTAATAGAATTTGGTACATGTCCATTTTAAAAGTGTTTAATGCAATGGTGTAGTTAGATTATTTCCTAAAACAATTGCTAATAAGTTATCTTTAATTTTCGTCCCTAATAAATTATTCACTAGATTTTGGTGTCTGTAACAAAAATGTCACAGCTTGTCCTGAAGTACAGTTATTGTTGAACTGAATTCCAAAACGTCTGTCAAAACCAGACCATAAATAAAAATTTGGGGGTGTCACTTCTTTAAGTGGATCACAGTATGTTTATACATATTGCTACAAAAACCATTAAATGCAAAATCCTTATGTCCGTCAATCAAGATCATCTGAAAGACGTTGTGCCGTAGGGCCTATCAATTATGTTTTGTGTACTAACGCTTTGTTTACGTTGTAACGTATTTATTTTGGTTACAGGTAAACCTATTGGCTCTTTACTGCTCCCCCCCCCTCCTCTCCTTCCTAACGCTGTTTGTCCCAAAACATTCTGTAACCCGGACGTTGGAAGTCCTGTGGCGGCAAAAGCAGTCGAAACCATTTCTGCAGTTTCCATGTTGATAGAAGTAGTAATCAACACTCTTCATAAAAGACACCGTTCCGGTTGGATTATAGTCACACATCAAAATCTGGACCACGGTTTCCTGGAACGGTAGCTCTAGCATATTTCCTACCAACCTTTAGTCCAACCCACTAAACCCACAACTGATCTTGGGTACGGCCAACTCGTTGTCTTTAAACTAGATCATCTGACCCTTGAGGTGCACTAACGTCTTCCACAGATCCTGGTAATCCGATTTACTAGAAGACTGTTGCTTAGTTGTCAAGTAGTAAATGCACCGCTGTTGGCTCTTTAGCAGTATAGTTTCTCCAACCTCTAGTTGTTGTCTTCAAAGTTGATCCAGAACCCCAAATTTATTTTTAGGTACCCCAGTAAGTCTTCGGGACATATCAAAATCCGCGGCTACGCAATATGCCTGGGGGCATTTCGATGGCACATCGTTTTTTAGATTGCGAATTGCTTTATTTCGTTGCTACTTACATTTGGTTTTATTTTATGATTCTTTTCTATTTCGATTTTGCATCGTACTCTAAATTCGTTTGCTTGATCTTCTTCGAGTTGGTTTGCTATTTTCTCAATACAGCTGATAATTTAAATATTGGTATTGATTTTGGTGTCACTGCAAAGTTTAATCTTTGTCTGGAAAGGGGCGTCTTTCCGTGTTGCTGGAAAGTCCAGAACATGAAATTCATACCTAAACCTAAAATGGCGAATGCGTAAGACCCGGGCAGCTATCGTTCAATTAGCTTGCTACCGGTGCTGGGGAAAGCTTTGGATCGCGTTATGACTACGCGAGTTGAGCACTTAGTGCAAGACAGCGGCGGTTTTAATAACCGACAGTTCGGTTTTATGGAGGGACTATCGACGCATTAGAGTTTGTTGTCAAGGAAATTAAGCAGGCGAGAAATGCAAAGGAGTATTGTGTCGTTGTTGCTTTGGACATTTCAGGAGCATTTGCAGCTGCCTGGTGGCCATTGATTGTTTGCAAGTTGGAATATAGGGGTTGTCCGCGAAACTTGATGTCTTTGGTCAAGAGTTATTTCGCGGGGCGATTGGCACAGGTTGAAATTTCGGTTGAAGTTTTGTCGCGCAAGGTGGAAAGGGGATGCACGCAGGGATCATGTTCTGGTCCCACATTTTGGAAGTTGTTGTATGAGAGCATCTTTAGGGTCAAGTTGCCCACAGAATGCTCAATCATTGGGTTTGCTGATGATACGCTTTTAATTGTCAGATCGCGATTGTTAATGGATATGCGCACAAAACCGAACGAAGCGTTTAATAAACTACACGAATGGTCACAGGCGGTAAAATTAAAATTTAACACGGCAAAGTCAAAGGCGTTTTATTTCGGAAAGAAACCGTGGCAGCGACCCCTAGGCTAGAGCTGGGAGGGGAGAAATTACCGTTTAAGGAAGCAATTACATACCTCGGCGTAAAGACTGACGATAAGTTAAATTGGAAAGCTTACGTGCAGTACGTTTAAAGCAACGGCAGCAAAATATCAAATAAAATGATGGCGGCTACGAACATAAACTGGGGTTTTAGGGGCGAATTGCTGAAGACCATTTATACCAGAGCAATTGAGCCGGCAATGCTGTACGCAGCTTCTGTATGAGCGGAAGGTTGTAAAGTCCGGGAGATGCGTCAATTGACGAGCGTACAACGCATAACAACGGTGAAAGCGGCCAAGGCGTACAGGACCATCTCCACGGAGGCAGTCCTGGTAATCAGTAAGCTAGGGATGGATTTAGGCTACAGATAAAATAAATTACTTAGACCAGGGAAGACGAATTTATAGAGCAGACAAAATAGCTGGATTCACTGTTAAAATATTTGGCGAATGTTTAGAAATTTGAATCTATTTTAAAATTAGTTAGCTAGCTTTGGATAGTTTTAAGTCGACCCTTCAGGTCGCACCGGTAAGCAGAGCTGACGGCTGCTATCTGGTATTACGGGTCCCTAACCCTTTTTACTTTTGCTTGCGTCTTGTTGATCGGGCAAGCTCCAAAATCAACGCTAGGGATACCATTATTTAAACACTATTTCCAGGTTTTGTTTCAGTTTGTTACATGTTTATTTAAAATAAATTAATTTTGAAGCTAGATTTAATTTGAAGCACGTTTATATTTTTGCGTTTAAACCCAATGTAGTACTTTCGGGTGGAGCACTGGGGACGTGGCCGCAAGTATAGCGGCCCTTATTCACATTATAACGTTACTGCAAAGTTCAGGCCTTTTGATAGAATTAGTTTTTCTGTGTCGCTAATAGTTCTGTTTGATAAATTTATGACGGTGTTTAGCATAGTGTTACTATTTCTAATGTTTTAGTTTGTGTGTTACTTTTCTCTAAAAAAAGATTATTAAATTTCATTACGTAAATTTCTTTTTGTTTGGAAAATTCCGATTCGTAGTAGAATTTAATCAAAATTGTCGTTTGTTACACTTATTTGTATGAAATTTATAACGCCCTCAGTATCTTGTTTTAACTTATAAATAACGTATCGATGGTTTATAGTCTTACTCCCATCATACTGTAACTTGCTCTTTCAAGGATCCTTGATAGTTTATTACCTGTCACACCAAATTTGATTTTGAATTCTTTTGGTATTATTTTGTTGTTTATGCATTTTATAAAGAGCGTGAGCGAATTTTTGAAGATGACAACTCTTACACTTTAAAGTTCATAATTACAACTCCGCAAGCGCGGTATACTAGACACCACGGCAGTTGGTAGCGCTAATCTTTATACAGATTTTGGCGCGCCCATCTGTCAATGACGTCACCAATATACAAATTAAATGCGCAATTGACGGAAAATATATATTAAATTCGCAAACAGTTATGACAATAAGGTACTCACATAAATAGGTCCAGATTCCCACGAAGTACGCCAAGCGTCCTTCAAGATGGCTGGACTAGATCTCAGGGCTCCATTCCGGAGTGTTTAAAGATGGTGCTCCGGCGTGGACTGCGGTTCGGGCAGGCTGCTACAAATTACCTCTACCTATGTAAGGAACGGATAAGGAAACGGGTATAAGGGGCGACAAACAGATAAGCAAGGCAAGGATCTACATAAATACAAGATAAAGACACGATACGATAACTGACACGACCACACTGTTCGAAGTTTTCAGGCCAACAGCCATGTTACAGACTCCACCGGAAAAAAAAACCCACCTTTTGTCCTTTCACGCGTCGGCGCGAAATTATTCGTCCAACCCACTTGTGACGTGACGGAAATACGCGCACCGAGTCTTTTGAATTTAAGGCGCAAAAACACCCGCACATCAAAGCTAAAACTAAAGAAATGTTTAGTGCCAAATTGGATAGCAAAGCGCTACTCAACCAGCCAATGTGGCCAGTAGCCCGGAGTGAGGGAACATCACTCTTATGTGGCAAACGGGTGTTCCGGGACAAGAACAGGTCCACCGAAA
Organism: Platerodrilus igneus; assembly: GCA_036346225.1. Classification (NCBI taxonomy): domain Eukaryota; kingdom Metazoa; phylum Arthropoda; class Insecta; order Coleoptera; family Lycidae; genus Platerodrilus; species Platerodrilus igneus. The sequence continues at coordinate 2,320,559 of JARFIW010001436.1, read as the reverse complement.
GAAGAATAAGGCAGAAACGGAGACAGCGGGATATAAAAAAGTAGAGTTTTTGGACAAGCGTCCGAGAGAAGGTAGAGAATTGTCCCTGTTAAAGCACAGATTGGTCTGAAGGACCACCTGCGATATTAATCCGACAAGATAAGGTATATCACACGTCAAAAATTTACTAGACTCTTAAGAGAACTAGTACGATCATTTTCCTAACGAGTGCATCCACTACGATAAGAAAATCAGACACAACAACTTAAAAGTATCATTACAGATACATTCACACAAAAACAAACTGTTTTAAGGTAGTTTTTTAAAACGGTAGCACCCTAAACACACAACGATGCCTAATTATAAGCAGTTAAATACAGGTACACTGTCCCAATATGCTAAAACAACCGAGAATTTAATAAGATATCCATAAGAAGCGATAGCGCCTCACCACGAAGTTCAACAAAAAACAATGAAGAAAAATGTTTATAAGTTATGGTGATTTAGTAGGAAAAGAAACACATAATGATATAGTATAAAGTATGCGACTGCAATAATTCAGAGGAAAAACACATGGAATAGGCAATCCTAGTTTTTTGCAACTGCGAATATGAACTATTTCTAACAATGGCATAGGCTGCGCATGTCCTATATGAGCCCAAAAAAGAAAAACATTCACTCTAACATCAGCTAAAACCAATCATAAAAATTCAATGAGTTATTACAACCAACGTTACGACAATTACCACACAATTAAACGATGTAATAAATACTAAAAACCAAATAATATGCTGTAGGAAAAGTTCGAGGATTAATTAAATGAAACGACAGAGTTATACTTGGGGGGTCTAGAGGATAAAATAATATACAAGTAACGGTACGGTCAAAGAAAAGTTAACCAGAAGCAAAAGGTTTAAGGTAAATGAGTTAAACGTATAAAAGGTAGGTGTATAAGAGAAGGAATAAGTAATTAAAGATACTAATTGATGGTGAAAACAAAAAATATTAGGTAAATTGTGAGGGGAATGGAACGTGAAAAACTTAAGTAGCATTTGGGTCAGCAGAGAATGGCTTAAGGTCTTTAATATGCCACCTGTGTTGGCGTTTTCCTTCAGCATCTTGAAGTTCATAGATAAGGGGACTAATGACACGAACGACTTTACAAAGGATGAATTTAGGGGCTAATTTTGAGGATAATTTCTTAGATGCATCCGATAAGACATAATTCCTTTTCCAAACTTGTTCGCCCAAGGCAAAGGAAATATTTCGTTTACGCAAGTTATAGTGGTCCTTACTTTTTTCGTAAAAAATTCTTTTAAAAATAATTCGAATGTCATAAATAAACAGGTAGATTACTAAAAGACACTTTTAAAATGTAAACACACAAGACAGTGTTGATTTACGGTTTCAAAACAGTTTTTTAAAGTCGAAAAACAAGCAAGGGGTATGTTTTAATCTAATATAAATAGATAATTTTCCTAATAAACAGTGTTTAAGGCATGCAATTACTTAATTGATTATTTACTTATATGTAAATATACGTACTTGTGTAAATTGAAGGTGAGGTTAAGTTGTTGATCCTTCCTAAAAACTTATATTTGCATTTAAAAACAAACTAATCACACATTTCAAATAATTTGAGTTATACACTTCATTTAAAGTTACCAGAAAATTAATTAGATTAATGAAATATTTTAAGAACAAAAACAATACATTTCAATGTCAAAATGGCGGTATTCACCTTCAGTTACCATAACAACTGTTTTTGACATCTTAAGCAATGGGGTGCGTTCCAAAACACCACATAAAACTCAAGGTTAACCGATATTAAATAATTAATTTTTTAGTGAAAAAGCTATAAATAACACTGGTTAATACACTCTATAGTCATAAAAACAAAAGAAAAACCCTTATTTTGCAACTTTCACACGTTGAAGGCGCCATTCTTACACTTTAAAATTCATAATTACAACGCCGCAAGCGCGGTATACTAGACACCACGGCAGTTGGTAGCGCTAATCTTTATACAGATTTTGGCGCGCCCATCTGTCAATGACGTCACGAATATACAAATTAAATGCGCAATTGATGGAAAATATATATTAAATTCGCAAACAGTTATGACAATAAGGTACTCACATAAATAGGTCCAGATTCCCACGAAGTACGCCAAGCGTCCTTCAAGATGGCTGGACTAGATCTCAGGGCTCCATTCCGGAGTGTTTAAAGATGGTGCTCCGGAGTGGACTGCGGTTCGGGCAGGCTGCTACAAATTACCTCTACCTATGTAGGGAACGGATAAGGAAACAGATAATAAGGGGCGACAAACAGATAAGCAAGGCAAGGATCTACATAAATACAAGATAAAGACACGATGCGATACCTGACACGACCACACTGTTCGAAGTTTTCAGGCCAACAGCCACGTTACAGAGTCCACCAAAAAAACACGACCTTTTGTCCTTTCACGCGTCGGCGCGAAATTATTCGTCCAACCCATTTTTGACGTGACGGAAATACGAGCACCGAGTCTTTGGAATTTAAGGCGCGAAAACACCCGCACATCAAAGCTAAAACTAAAGAAATGTTTAGTGCCAAATTATTGGCACGTAACACAACCTTAAAGAAAGAACAAAACTAAGTATATCATGGATCATGGAATTACTTGGTGTATTCGTCAATACCACATATTTTCAAATAAATGACCAATTCAACAAACAGAGTTTCGGAATGGCGATGGGAAGTCCACTATCGGCAATCTTTAGTAATTTGAGAAAGATGTAATATTTACACAAGAATTAAAACCACTAATCTCGCGGAGATGCGTAGATGATGTCTATGCTATTTGGACTCATAACAGGGAACTAATTAAAAACTTTGTAGATTCGATTAACAAAATAGAACCAACTATTAAATTCACTTATAAATTAGAGAAACATGAAACTTTCATTTTTAGATATTCTAGTTAAAAACGATAAAACAATTAATACAGCAGTATACAGAAAACCAACACACACAAACAGATACTTAAACTTCGATTCAAACCATCCACACTATGTCAAACGAGGAATTATCAAAATTATTTATGATTATATCATCAAACGAAGACATTTTAAAGAAAGAGAAAAGCCTAATCAAATTTACACTAATAAAAACAAGTATCCTAAAAGATTAATAGAAAAAAAAGTGAATAAGGTCCCAAAAAATAGAAAAGAAGAAAACAGAAACAATGATACGCATTAAAAAATGCTCTCAATACCATACATAAAAGGATTCTCCAAAAAATACAAAGAATAGAAAATAAATTCAGAATTATAATAATATTGAGAACCAACAATACACTAAGAGCACAATTAACAAAAACAAAACCCAAAAACGCAATACAAAGTTCAAAAACTGCATCTACAAAATACTGTGCAAATTTAACAAGTTTTACATAGGTGAAAGTTCCAGACCATTTGAAGTTCGATTGAAAGAACATAAATCATATATAAAAATAGAAAATTTGAAAAATCCATGATTTGCCAACATGTATGGCCCTCAGTCATAAAATAAAATGGGAAGATGCAAAAATTGTCGACAAGGAGAAATCCACCAAAAATGCAAAATCAAAGATGCTGCTTATATAACCATACATAAAAATAACTGCGTAGCAAACGAATCCGTGACTTTCAGTAAACAATGGATTCCATTACACAAAGAAATAACAAATGAAAATCCAATGCCCCCAATATCTAGGTAGCATTGCAAATTTTTCCTGGGTTTTTCTTGCAATAGTAATATGATTTCTATTTTTACATACAATAATTAATTATATAACAATAGGCTTATCAACTCGGCAAATGTTCGAGTGTTGAGGGGATCTTGGTAGTCGCAAGGCTACTTAACCCTCTTCACATACCCCTAAACATCATGACAATAAGGTAGTTTTCCTCCTCAAGATAAATATAAAAAACGCCTGCTTAACCTTTACGGTAACGTAATCGCACACTTCTTTAATAATCATCCCCTCAACCGTATAAATAGAAACATGTTAAAAAATGTTTTCCAATTCTCAAGTTATTGAATTTATATGAAATTTAACTATATAAAAATCAATCAGCTGATTTCACGTTAAGCGTATCCCAGGGCGCAATACAAATTGAAGGCACTCGTTTTTCTAAACTTTAAAATTTTCATCTAATGTATTCAAATCAAAGATTAATAAATCAAAGTCACCTTCAATTTGTATCATAAATGTCAAACTTAAATTTTTTTATTATTTTGACAATGATCCTATATCATGCATCAAAACGTAATTAAAGGCGATTTTAACGACTGAGTGGTTTAATTCCCATAGAAGATTAAGAAAAATTCTACAGAGTGTTGAACAAATACGCGTTTCAATTGTATTAGGATGAGTTTTACAGGAACAAATCCATTTATTAAATATAAAGCATGATCAGAGCGTCCCCTATAACCGTTAGTTACACAAAATACCGAAGCGGAAGTGTGGGAATGTTTGAGAACATTGTAAATTGAAAGAAAATATTTATGAAAGCAAAATTGAACGTAACAATTTGACGGTTTATAAATAAATTCCTCACTAAGGGTTTCAATTTTTTCTTTTGTATAACCCAGCCCACTCTACGAGCTATCCCGGAATCCGATTCTTTTGGATTTTTATTCTACCCCAGTTTTGTTGCGGTATTCGGTGTGGGCAATTTTTTTGCTTACTTTACTGCTTTCTTTCTTGTTTAAACGGAATACCGTAACAAATGTCTAGACAAAGATAATTACAGGGAATTAGGGGTTAATCTCGGAAAAGGAAATACTAGAACTACGTCAAATCAATCGTTCAAATGAGAGAAAACTCGGTGCGCAAAAGGGCTTTCATTACTTTGTTTCTTATAATTTTAATTATTTCATAGTGCGGAACTTTGCGATAAAGGCCTAGTTGTAGTATTTCACCTAATTTTTTTAGCTTTGTAACCTTGTAAATGTACACAAAACAATATTTATTTTATTGTAGTTTAATATTGCATTCCAGAACAATGGACAATAAACTTACATTTACTTGAGCCGGAATTAATGTTTCATTGTAGTTTTAAGTTTGGCATATGTGACGAATTTGTAACATTTATTTTTAGATTGTTTATAATTTTAAATGTCTCGATACAATGTTGCGTTTTAAGGAACCCAACATCTTTAGTTGTTCACATTCTACAAAATTAATGGCTAATTAATAAAATTTTGGCGTAGTATATGTATCAGTGGTTCGTAACTGGATGACCTCGACATTGAAATCAAAAACGACAAAAACGCTATTGCGTTGCATCGTCGTTGGAGCAAAGGAATAACAAGAATTATAAATGTTACCTGGCTTTTGATTTTAGATTGGTAGACCACTGGAAAAACCACAGCTTGCGGTTGCTACTAATCTAATAATTAATTTTAGTGTATAATGTGCAGATCCGGGATGAAACGAAGTCAAGTTGCATTTAAGGCGATTAAAAGAGTTTATTTATTCTAAAATCTATTTCTAAGCTTTAGGCAATGATACACATTTCAAACTTTGGGTTAGAGAAGGGGAACGCTTGGAGACTATCGTCTTGAAACTGCACCTGAAAAGGGGCTTCTGTTGGAGCAATGGTTTTCAAACATACTATCTGATGGTCAACCCAAGTGAAATAATCTTACAAAACTGCCTAATAGAAAAATTACAAATTTACTTTGGTTACTTGAATGATGATAATGACGTAAAAGTAAAGCATAAATAAAATATTTTATATTTACAATAAGATTTGAAATTACAGCTTTTGTTTTAAAATACAAAAGCACTACATTTTGTTTTTGATGAGGTGGTTGCACTCAATGGAATGCAGAGGCGGACTGGCCAGGGGCGCATTTACCTCTGTGGGGGCCCTTGTAATTTCTATATTTACCTACCGCGTGAGGGTATCCAATTATCAATAAATAATAAATGGGCCGGACCTCTAGCTCTATAGTACCCTCACGTTTCGGGACATTGCCTCGCAAGCTGCTGCAGTCGGTGAGAGGGGGGAGTTCATTAAACAACAACACACTAAGACAAAATTCTGATTGTTTTATTAAATGGGCTACCAACTAAAACTTCAACTAATTACATATGAATACAAAAATATACAGTAATTAACATTATTTACAATAGGGCGCCACCATGGGAAATTAAACGGCCCATGGACCAATCACGGTAACAGCTCTCGTCGCACTTTGTTCGTGGGCGATGAACCAAGATTGCAGGACGGAAAATAATTCACTTCACAGGGGCTAATCTTTTAAAGTCTCCGGCTAGCACAAACACAACTTAACCAAACTAAACTAAAATACTTATTTTTTGAATATTAATACAGTTCTGGGTGCAAACACCCCAATAACAAAAATTAATTAATGCTACCCTAGTCTACTTAACTTGCATAGTGCGACGACCCTTCTTTAACCACGGGGTCATCAACAACAGGAAAAAAACGACCTTCACAAAGGTCAAATAGTACAGTAACGGAACTCCTGACCGGAGCTTTGCATACTCAGGTAGTATCGTGGCTTAGTAATTACAAGCCTCAGACAAACGTCGAAACAACAATAAAATAGGAGACCCTTCTAAAGCGATGCGGTCTCTAAAACAATACTTTAACGGGATCAATTTACTGGAACTGAGCTTTAACCCAACGTTGTATTTTATGGAAATCGACAGGTACTGTATTTAAACAAATAACTGAATTATGATGCATAACACAGCCTTGAGTTCATGGTAATACCATATATACTAATTACTTACTCAGAAAAATAACTAACTTAGAACATAACGGCACGCACTTGACTTCAGAGAAATAAAACACATCACTCAAACTTGCAAGTAACCGCCAGCTTTAGACTCTAACGCGTCTGGAAATAAACAACCCCGTTTTTCCCCGGCTGACATCCTTATATACATTTAAGTTAATTGAAAAATAACCCCTTGCCTAGCTCTCATACTCGACAAAGGATACGCCGGTCGTAAATCTTTAAGATTAATTAAACTGCCAATTGCACTAAAATAGCCACATAAGTAGACCTCGGAACTAATTTTTAGTTGAGTACTCCGCAAATTGAAAAATTCCTTCCGACCACCCTGACATAAATAGGATCCTAGAACATGATTGACATCTAATCATAGATAGCAACTAATCTGACATGTTTAGTGCCTTTCAAGTAAAGTGCCTTTAGAAAAATTAATTAACTTTTGGATTATATCTTCCTGGAACTTCGCTAGGACGCTACTTGGGTAATCTTGCAGCCGTTTACAATTGCAGACATATTTATGCTACCAGACCTTCATTCTAATAATTAGAATGCTAAAATTAAACTAGAAAATAACTATTTTTAGAAATAATAGAACTATTAGAGCGTATCAAAACAGTATGTTACACCCTGAGGCGTAAAATAAGATGGAAGGGCCATAAATACAGAAATCACGTAAGTCTCATAACATCACAAAGTGTATGTCTTGTTCTGGAGAACCCTTTACCCTCAATGGATATTTTTAAAAAAGCAACATTATTTACAAACACTAAATATCAGATTTTTTTATTGCAAATGCAACCATATTTATAGAAGAAATTAAAAAAATGTATTAGATAGACAATGATTTTTTCTGTAAATTGTTTTACAAATGCCATTTTTCTAGAAGAAAACTTTATGTACAGTATACTATTTCAATACACAATCCATGATACAAAACATTTAAAATATACACAAACTATAATTTACAAGTCTACTTTCCTAGTTTTCTTTTCAGTAGTCACGAATTATGTCGCTAAAATCAAGCTTCGGAGCATGTCGCTCTCAAGGCGACTAAGGTGCGTTAGTGATGAGAGACGATCCGTAGTCATTGAAAATGATCCTTTTGCTGTGCAGTTTGTTGTTGTAGCGGGCTACTACTACCGTGTTTCATCATCATTTTGTTTTCGACCTTACTTAAGGTCGGTTTGACGCAGCTCTAACTTCTTTTCTAATCTGTGCTAATCTAAAAAATTCTACATACCCTTCACAACCTAAATTTCTAATAATTTGACTAATATAGTTTGGTCTAGGTCTTCCTATATCCTTCTATCTTTTTCCTATCCAGCTGACTCTACATAGATATTAGCAACCTGATGGTTGTTAAAGAAATCTAACATGTTTACATGATTACCATTTATAAGGAAATGAAATATAACCTGGTTATCCGTTTCAGAAAGGAAAAGTGTTAAATTATATGTTATGGTAAGGCTTAAGCAACGAATCGCTGCCAACATGCCAGACCGCTAACTAATTGTGAGTTATGTCCTGGTGACATTTAGTTAACTGATTTTTTTGTTGTTTTGTTTCCGAACTTACTTAGAGTCGGTTTGACGCAGCTCTAAATTCTTTTCTATTCTGAGCTAGTCTAAAATGGTCTACATAGCCTTCACAACCTAAATCTCTAATAATTTGACTAATATAGCTTTGTCTAGGCCTTCCTACTCGATTTTTATTTGGTAGTCTATAATCTGAGAATTTACTAAATAGTCCCTCATGTCTTAACTGGTGCCCTATCATTCTATCTCTCCTGACCTTCAATTGTTTCCACATACAGGGATCCTCACCTATCCTTCTATAAACTTCCTCGTTTGTTACTCTATCTGTCCAACTAATCTTTAACATTCTCCTATAACACCAAGTTTCAAAAGCTTCTATCTTTCTGTTATCTACTTCTTTAATTGTCCAAGTCTCACTACCGTATAGTAGAACGCTCCATACGTACGACTTTAAGAAACTTTTTCTATTATCTAAACTAATACTATTTGCTATTAGTAAGTTTTTCTTTTTTAAAAACATTTTTCTAGCTTGAGCTATCCTAGCTACTATATCCCTTCTGCTACGTCCATCCTTTGTAATTATACTACCTAAATAGCAAAATTCATCTACCTTCTCTAACTCGGTATTACCTATTTTTAATTTTGGTTTAGAACCGTGTTTCAATAACTTAAAACAAGTAATAACAAGAGTCTTTATTACTCACTGTTCACAAGTCTAATTAACAGTATATGCCTTATTTATAGATGTTTTCAGTCCAATTAACAATGAAGCACTCTCACACTAATGCTATTTACAAGCACTAATATCTTCTTAAACTAACGTGTTAACCATAGGTCCATTAACAACACTAACACAAGTATTTATTTATTACACTTTTGTCTATTTATGTATTCTACAAGCTGCATGTATATTAGACACGTTCACATAATATAAATTTATGTTTACTCTTGGACTTCCAAAAGCTCAACTATTTAACTTTACACGATATAGTTTATATTCGACATTATGATATAGACTAACTCTGTACTTCATCATCGGTCTTATTTATACCGTGAATTAAAAAGGGTGACTCATCCTCCAGTAATTGCCAAAAGATTCTCGGTCTATGGAGAACATACACTGCTTGCGGCGCTTGTGTGTTTGCCGGGTTGCCTAATAGTAGCTCGCAACACTGCCCCCTCTTAAAAACCGTTACGTCTCGTAACTGTAAATACATTTTGACGCCCATTCGATGACTGATGACGGTATCGGCAGCTATCTCCTCTGGTGCATCTACCGCGTCGTTGGAAATAATAGTCAACACCCTTTTCTTGGCCTTGGTAGGCAACCGGTTGATAACAACAAACAAGGAGCTGAACGTTGGCTTCCTGGAAAACTACTTCAAGCATATTCCGGACTATCCTCCAATCTAAACGATCCAGTCCACAGCCTAGCTTGGGAACCGCTAGTTTTGTTACTCCATTTTCCATCATCTGAACCTTAAGATTGAGCAAAGCCTCCCATAGATGTCCATAACTAGATCTCTGCCATGAAGAATTTTTGGTGACCAGATAGTAAACATAACGATTTTTATTCTGAAGAACCAAAGCTTTTTCTACAGTTGGTTGCTGTTTTACTAATTCATCCACACATCCAAACTTTTTCTTGAAAACAACAGCTATTCTTTTGACATTTCCAAATCTTGAGCTACGCAATGTGCAAGGGAATACTCTTCAGGTGCTCTAAACAGATCTTGCTTTTTTCAACAACAACGCCAATTCTCGCCTTAGCGGAACCACCATACGCCGCCATAAAACTCTTAAAATCTACATTTGACTCATGATTAATAACTCGTCAAACACCATTCTCATTATTCGAGCTTTCCTGGTTGTTGCCAGCGTAGGATGTTAAATGGTCAAAGTGTACCATTTTCGGTTTACCAAGGAGAGATCTTCTGATCCGATACACTACATCATTAATTTTTGTTAACAATTCGTACGGGCCTTCCCATTATCTTTGTAATTTTGGCGACAACCCACGCTGTCTTTGTGGATTATACAAACACACTAAATCTCTAGGTTGATAACCACCTTCTTAAGCTCTTGTGTCATATTGTGATTTCATTCGATCGCTTGCTACCTAAATATTCTTTCGGACGTTTTCGTGAATGCTATTTGATTTTTCACAAAGTTTACTAACGTAAACTTCACCTGCGATCTCTTCTCCAGGTTTAAATCCAAACTGAAGATCACATGGTAGCCGCAATTTACGTCCTAATATTACGCAAGCGGGAGAGTATCCTGTGCTATCATGTACTGAAGATCGGTACGCCAGTAGGAACAAATGTAAATATTGATCCCAGTCTCGTTGATGTTCAGAGACAACTTTGGCTAGGTACTTTCCTAACGTCCTGCTCATTCTTTCAACCATTCTATCCGATTGAGGATGAAGTGGCGTGGTTCTAGTCTTCCTGATTCCAAGATGCTTGCAGACGTTTTGAAACAACGCTGATTCGAAGTTCCGACTTTGATCGGAGTGTAATTCCAACGGAACTCCAAAGCGACAAAACAACTCCTTCACTAGTACATCTGCAACCGTCTTGGCTTCTTGGTTAAGTATAGCATATGCCTCCGGCCATTTGGAAAAATAATCCATTGCAACCAAGATGTATTTATTTCCTTTCTCTGATTCAGGAAACGGACCAGCTATATCAATGGCTACCCTCTCAAAAGGATTCCCCACGTTATACTGTCTCATTGGAGTTTTCTGTTTTGTGACCGGGCCATTTGCAGAGGCACACAACTCACATTTCCGGCACCTCTCCTTCACATCTTCTTTGCAGTTCACCCAATAGAATCTTTCTCTCACTCTTTTAAGAGTTCTTTTCACGCCAAAGTACCCTCCGGAAATACCATCGTGCAAGAGCTGCAACACTTCCGGCATTCTGCTTCTTGGCACTATCACTTGGAATCTCTCAGTGACATCTTCACATTCCAGGCATCGTTTCAAAATTCTATTTTCAATCACCAAGGAGTCCCACTGTGCCCAGTTTTCCTTCAGGTTCCTACTTGAAATACTAATTTTTTCCCAAGCTGGTCGTTGTCCTCTACTTTTCCACTCAATAATACGTCCCAATTCGGCGTCATTCTCCTGGTCTTCTCGTATTCTTTCGGGTTGCCAAGTATCATCGGTTATCGTCATTCTGTGAATGGCACTTATTTTCTCTTCCATCTTGGAGCAATGATTGCAGTCTACCGTATAAGGTCTCTTTGACAGAGCGTCTATATTACGATGGCTAGTTGCTACACGATGTTCTGTGCCAAAGTCATATTGCTGCTGCTCAACCGGTTTTTTTTTAATTGAGTACAGTATCTCTGTATATGACCAACCTCACCGCAGCTCAAGCATCGCAAACCCCATCTCTGCAGTCGTTGTCTTTCCAGCCTTTCCACTTTTCGCTTTTCAAACACACGGTTGATTATTTCATCTAAGCTGTTCTGCGCTTGACCAGGTTCCTTTAAGGCAGACCGAACTTTGTAACTCATCCTGTGTAATGTCTGCTTAGTTGCTTCAAATTCAAACGCATGAGCTAGTGCGTCATCTAACATTTTTGTCCATGCTAATCTTAGCGCTTGGTCTATTTTGCCATCTTTAACGCCATCCACAAATGTTTGAACAGCCAGTTGTTTGAGGAAGCTATCTGGTGCCGTTGGGTATGTCAATTTAACTAATCTGGCAATGTCAGCTTCGAATTCTTTCAGGCTTTCATTTGTCTTTTGCGAACGGTTCTTAACTTGTGCATGGTAGATCTGTTGAAGGTGAGCGTCTCCATATCTCATCCCAAGTTTCGATGTTAAAAAGCCGTAATCATTCTGCTGATGATCGGAAATCGTTTGCAAGATGTTAAGAGCTTCCCCCTGTAGGGCCACTATTAAAGAGATAACCTTCTCTTTGTTGCACCAACCGTTGGCTATTGCCGCAGCTTCAAATTGTTTCAAATATGTGGGCCAAGGTGTTTTACCATCGAATGTGGGTGATTTCAATTTAAATTTTGACGGTATTGACTCGCTTCCTCCCGTGCTTCTTATTTCTGGAATGTTTTGATTTACAAATTGGTTTGCTTTTTCAAGTGGCCGCGTTGTTAGTGAAATCATTTATTCTTGCAGCCTCATCACATCTTCTTCCATTTTTACCAATTTACTGTCCAATTTTTGCTCAACTATTTTTACCTGTTCAGTGACATCTTCTTTCAATACGATGGAGCTTTTCATTAATCTTTGTTCTAACGTGGCCGTCTTTTCATTCAACTCTTCCATTTTCACCGCGTTTTCACTAAACCGTTCTTCTATTTTCTTAGAATTTTTACTTAACCTTTCGGTAAGGTTTAATTCCAGTTCAACTGACCTCACTACGTTTTCACTTAACTTTTCTTCCATGCTGGATTTAAAATCCTTAAGGAAATTTATTAAAGTTTCCGCGTCCATTTTACTTTGGCTTCTTGTCACTGGCATATACAAACTACTTAAATGTCTTTAGACTTGTGCGTTTTTCCTTTTAAATTAATCACTATATACCCCACATAGTCTGACACCAGTGTAGCGAGCTACTACTACTGCGTTTCACTAATTTAAAACAAGTAATAACAAGTCTTTATTACTCACTGTTCACAAGTCTAATTCACAGTATATGCCTTATTTGTAGATGTTTTCAATCCAATTAACAATGAAGTACTATCACACTAATGAATTTACAAGCACTAATATCTTCTTAAACTAACTTCTAAACCATAATAACACTAACACAACTATTTATTTATTACACTTTTGTCTATTTATATATTCTACAAGCTGCATGTACATTAGACACATAATATAACATTTATGTATACTCTTTGACTTTCAAAAGCTCAACTATTTAACTTTACACGATATAATTTATATTTGACATTCTGATATAGACTAACTCTGTACTTCGTCATCGGTCTTATTTATACCGTGAATTAAAAAGGATGACTCATCCTCCAGTAATTGCCAGAAAATTCTCGGTCCATAGAGAACATACACTGCTTGCGGCGCTTGTGTGTTTGCCAGGTTGCCTAATAGTAGCTCGCAACATTATCATTAAAATTAGATACATTCTTAAAATCATTTCAAGATTAGGAAAAACACACTTCAAGTTATTTGAAATGATGTATTTATAGAAAAAAATCTCTTTTCCGGTTGTGCATCTCTTCATATGATTTTGAATTATAAATGAAAACTGAATAACTTCATTTTCTAGAGATGATTTTAACTCATTGCTGTATGTCTTTACTGCATTTTGTGCAGCGATTTTGAGTTCAGGTGCACTCATCTCATCTAATCTTCCTACAAATCCAAATAAATTTGAAATTTCTGAATACGCCTTCAATCTCTCTGATAAAGATTCTACGAGTTGGTCAATTATTACAGTGAAATTTTCTGTGCGAAATTTGTCTTTTCTTGACAAATCTACCTCCTTCCTTTTACCATAATCAAGAGGTTCAAGACGTAAGTTTCGCTTACGCCGTCGGCAAGTTCAGTACTTGTTCACGCGCGGGGGGTCTTATAAATTTATACATCGACTTACCTCCGCGGTGTTTTGTTTTTCTAAGCTGCAGTTCCTATTCTTTCAACCAAGTGGACTGTATGCGAATTGAGTCTATGTTACGTTACACTTGCACTGTGTTTTTTAGGGGGTTTCACAAATAAAGACTGTGGCACTTGACTAACTTACGATACCGAACGAAGAAACCGACGACCGGTCTGCTTCAATATCCATAAGAAAGTGTTTGTTCATTGCTACCCTTAATCCCACTTATTCACACATGCACCAGGAATTTTTACGGCAGGATATAAGGGAACAAGGGATGACAGTTTTACTATTAGATTTACGACTACCAATTTAAATAACTTAAAATTAACCACGCGAACGTGCGACAAAGAGACCGAACATCCCGCCCACCAAAATAAGTATGAACTAACTTATTTTATATTTAAAACTAATTAGAGCTATTAACTAAGAAACCTAACTAACAAACTTATATAAGTGAATATATGTGTACATACCATTAAATATCAAGTAACTGGCAGTAAACATAATTTTACTAGAGGACGTTTAACTAACCCTTGGGCTGTCTTGATGGTAGGTATCCGAACGATACCGTCCCTACCAGGATGTAAATGTCTTTCATGGCAATCTAATATAATAATTTCAGTGAACCGATGCGACCGAGGAAGCAAAATTGGAAATTTTGCATCATGCGACAAGTCAGAATTACGTAGGCGACCGCCCACCCTCAACAAATCACGACTATCTAGAAACGGACTAAGGCTACGAAGTTGTTTACTAACAAGTTTTCCAGTTTTAATATTTGCAATGTCTTGGGAAAAAACATTTGTTTGAACTCTTTTAATCAATAACTGTATAGCCTCTTGCTGTTGAGCTAGAGACAAACTATCAGAATATTTTGAACGCAAATCTGGACATTGAACATTACGAATGAAATGACGAATACATGTAATAATCCTACAAATTTTCTGCAGTTTTGAAAATTTATCCAACAACATATCTAAGAAATTGTCAGATATAACGACTGTTAACGACAGAGTGCGATATTCGATGTCCATCCGAGATGGGTCGATAAGTTTTGTCAGCGATGTTACTGGCCATTTTTCATTACGACGCACTAACCAGGAAAGCCCTGTCCACCATAATGGATGATAAACCAACTCTGAAGCCAAAAGTCCACGTGAGGCACAATCCGCAGGGTTATCCTGGGACTTAACATGAAACCATGAAGATGGAGGAATACGTTCTTGAATATGCGAAATACGATTGCTAACGAATGTCTTCCACTTATGCGAGGAAGACCGAATCCAAGACAAAACAACAGTAGAATCTGACCACGCGAAAATATTACGAAATGATAAAATATCTTTATAAGTATTTTTTACGAAATCTACTAAATCTGCCAAGAGTACGGCAGCACACAATTCGAGACGGGGCAATGAAACGCAATTAGTAGGAGCAACCTTCGATTTAGCGCATACTAATGAAATGGTAATATTACCTTCTAGATCGAACGAACGGAAATAGATGACAGCTGCATACCCGGCTTCAGAAGCATCACAGAATCCATGCAACTCCACCCTTTTAAAATTATGACATACGATGCGACGCGAAATCTCAATGTTCGAAACCGCTGGCAATTCACCCAAAAATGTTTCCATTTTGTATGACTTCAATGGAGGCTCTTGGTCCCACCGAGACCTAATAGCCAAAGATCTTGAACTAAACGTTTAGCGAACAGTACTACAGGTGCTATCAAACCGAGAGGATCAAAAATTTTGCGATAGCCGACAAAATATTACGCTTAGTGCAAGTGCGCTCTTCAACGTCTAAGTTGTATAAAATGCATCTGTAAGAGCACGCCACAAAAGGCCCAAAATTTTATTGAACCACTATCTTTATCTTGAAATGTAATTGCGTCCGAACTGGACAGGGACTCCCTCAAGTTGGACATCACTTCCAGGCAATTACTACTCCATTTTCTTAATTGAAAACCACCACTAGAGCAAATACTATTCAATTCACCAATTAATCGATTAGCAGCTTCAATCGAATTACATCCAGTGACTAAGTCATCAACATAGGTATCGCTCGCTAATACCGATGACGCGAAAGGAAAATTAATCGATTCTAACCTTGCCAATTCTTGAACAGTACGCAAGGCCAAAAAAGGCGACGACGAAACTCCATAAGTTACAGTATTTAATTTAAAGTCCATAATAGGATCTGACGGAGAAAATCTCCAGACGATACGTTGATAATCACGATGAGTATCTTTAACCAAAATCTGCCGATACATTTGTTTAATGTCAGCTGTAATTACGATAGGATGTACACGAAAGTGCAATAACAAAACTGCAATGTCCTTTTGCAAAGCAGGACCAATAGCCAAGCTATCATTTAACGCCTTTCCAGATTGATCCTGACACGAAGCATCGAAAACCACACGCAATTTGGTGGTAGTGCTATCCCGCTTATGTACAGCATGATGGGGAATGTAATACATTTTTTCATAACCCGACGAATTTTCAGGCGATTTCACTTGAACCATGTGCCCGCTTGTCAAATAATCCTCCATAAATTTTTTATAATCTGAATACAATTCAGGATTTTCTAACAAACGACGTTCTAACGCCAAAAATCTTTTAATACAAATTGATCTCGTACCCACAAATGAGGGTTCCGAAATTTTAAAGGGCAAGGACACTACAAAACGACCGTCCTTGTTACGTCTATAACTTTCCACAAATTGATTTTCACACCTTTTTTCTTCAGGAGAAATGTGTTTTTTGAAGGGAATATTTTCTAATTCCCAAAATCGACGAATGTCACTGTCTAAGGGTTCAACGAAAGCACACAACGACGTAATAGAACTATTCGGGGAAACGACCTTTCTCGTTAAAACCCAACCAAAGGTTGTTTTAATAGCAACTGGCTCGTTAGCGACACCCCAACGAGACTCGTTCAACAAAACCTGGGCAAAGATTTCCGCTCCGAGTAGCATGTCAATTTTACCAGGAACATTAAAATTAGGATCAGCTAAGGCCAAACCTCGAGTATGCGACCATTCCTTGACCCCTATCGACGACGAAGGTAATTGATTACAAATGTTAGGTAAAATATAACAATCAATTCCATATGCTGGAGACCGTGCTCCCGAGGGATTGACTACACACGATAGTGCACCAGACACCAACGACGAATTCAAGCCAAGTCCTTGAACAGTGACATTGGCTCTCCGTTTCCTTAAACCTAATTTCTGACGGCACCTTTCAGTCATAAAACTTTCCATGGATCCGTTATCTAATATTACACGAACAAACTGCAATGTTCCTGTATAATCAAGCACCGACACCATTGCCGTAGCTAACAGCGTGGTTGTGTGTTCTAATGATGTCAAAATCAACGAGCTAGTGGCAGGTTGTTCATGCACAACCGACGACGACAGATTGTCTTCACTAGGTCTACTAGTAGAAGTAAGTATAGGCGCCGCTCTCCAAGGAGACACTGACCTTTGACGATGGGTTTGTCGGCGTGGCGACACCGATTTTTCTCGTTTATCGAAGTGAAGCAACGAATTGTGCGACTGATGACATTTTCTACACGACCAATCTAACGTACAATTTTTCATCGAATGTGAAGTATTTAAGCATTTGATACAAAGATTTTTAAGCTTTACCACCTCAAATCTTTCTTGAGGGGTTTTATCGAGAAACTGCTTACATCTATAAATAGGATGCACAGCTTGACAGAAACTACAATTTTTAACATCATTGGTGGTACCAACTAAAGAAGTTTTAGCCGAAGTGCTAACGAACCTTCCTTTTTCTCTTTCTTTAACGGAGTCTCGAGCCTTTAAGCATGTTCCTGAAGCAATGTCATTGATTTCCAACACTTTACATTGTTTTTCAATGTACGACCTTAAATCTTTAAACGAAGGAATTTCGTCACTATTTCCTAATTCGAAACGCTTTAAAATGTTTGTATCTAATTTTTTCGATAACAGATTAAACAACATGAAATCTAATAAATCTATTTCCATCTGCCTTAACGCGAATATATTTTTATCAAAACAACTAATTAATTGCCGGTGTTCCGCATGCGAGTCTGAGGAACTGCCTTAGGGCATTTTTCGAGAGCATTAAAATATGTTGAAAGTAATAACCTCTTGGACTGAAAACGATTAGTAATGATTTTATAGGCTTCCTCGTATGCATAATCATTTAATGGCAAGTGTTTTATTAAGCCACGCGACGAATCATCTAATGTATCAACGAGATGGCAAAATTTTTCAACGGGTGACAAACTGACATTATCATGAATCAACCGCTTATAGATTGCATTGTAACTCTCAAAATCTGATATGCGTCCGGAGAAGCGGGGGACTGAAAGATGTTTCAAGCGAATTCCTCCACAATTCGACGAAAAAGAATTATTCATATTTTCCACCTTTGGCTTATTTTCTACCCGATCTAATTCGCATTGTTCAGCGATAATACGAATATCTAATAGATAATCATCGATTTTCACCCTAAGAGCTGAAAATTCATCCAATTGTTCACTTTCTTCATCAAAGAAAATATCCTTGCAAAAGGATTTGAAAAGCGTTTCAATCTGTTCGACACTTTTAATCGACGCTCTAATTAAAGCAATCGATACGTTTTCCGGTTGGTTGATTTTGCTGTATATGTGATCCAACCTTTTAACTACAAATTTAGCTTCAAGAATAGCTTTATCAATTGATATAACCATATTTAATTAATGATTAATGAACGACAATAAAAATTAATGTAAAAACAATGCGTGACTCTAATACGCTAAATTACTAATTCATCTACGAAATTAAATTATTAATAGAAAAATGCAACTAACTACAGTGCTCCCCTGACAAAGCTTTTAAGGTTTCAAATAAATTTCAACCCCTTTGTTATACAAGTTGCATGAACCCGAATGGTTGCTCCAACTTGAAATGACAGATAAGGTAAAGCTTTAGGATACAATAACCCTCATAAATAGTTTACATAAAAAGATACCGAGCCGACCCTAATCTTTGCCACAAAGGATAAGGAATGTATTGTAAAATCTACCGTTATGACCAAATGTTACTAGCATTAAATGTGTAAGCAAGATGTTCTTTTCTGTGTAACACGTTTAACCATAATAAAAACTACGACAATTTTATAAATTTAGGTATAAGGAGCTTAAAGGATAGGAACTAATTATTTAATTAAAGATCCGGTGATGAAGGCCAATTTTGTTCACGCGCGGGGGGTTTTATAAATTTATACATCGACTTACCTCCGCGGTGTTTTGTTTTTCTAAGCTGCAGTTCCTATTCTTTCAACCAAGTGGACTGTATGCGAATTTAGTCTATGTTACGTTACACTTGCACTGTGTTTTTTAGGGGGTTTCACAAATAAAGACTGCGGCACTTGACTAACTTACGATACCGAACGAAGAAACCGACGACCGTTCTGCTTCAATATCCATAAGAAAGTGTTTGTTCATTGCTACCCTTAGTCCCACTTATTCACACATGCACCAGGAATTTTTACGGCAGGATATAAGGAAACAAGGGATGACAGTTTTACTATTAGATTTACGACTACCAATTTAAATAACTTAAAATTAACCACGCGAACGTGCGACAAAGAGACCGAACAGTACTTATGTTCGCCTAATAACATTTTAGCCATGTCCTCATACTTATCGAAGCAGTTTCGTTTTATCTGAATTATATCGACAAGCGAGTTTAGCGACTCGATACCTTGGTTTAAGGATATTGTAGCACTTTGTAAATAAACACTAGTAGCATTGGTCCTTTCGAGAATGTCATACCAAAAGACACCATAAATCGCTATTTTTAGACTACACATATTATCGTACAAGGATTTAGCTTCACTTCGCACAAGCGAATTTGGTTCCTTATCATTTGAAATTAAAAATAAAGCATTTCTCATAGGTTCATATCATTTGACCAACGCCTTGGTAGATTCTACTCGACAGGACCAACGAGTTTCACTTAGAGATTTCGAGGTGCAGTTACTTATGGATAATTTGCGATATTCTTTACACAAAAATATCATACCAATATGTCGACAAGGTAAAAAACACATAAATTTTGTACGAAATCAAAGAAACGTTCAGCTCCTAGACAAGCATTGGCGGCTTCTTTGCTAACTAAGTTTAAGTAACGTGCGCAGCATGGTACAAAAACTGAGTGCGGATCCTTATCTCTGATTAGCATTGCATTCCACGATACTTGCCGTTCATGTAGGCAGCATTATCATAGGACTGTGCTCGACAATCTTGTATGGAAATTTCTTTTCCCCAAGAAAATCCTATAATGCTTTTGCTATGCTTGCACCGAAGTGTGCTACATTTGGCAAAAATAAAAGAAACCTCTCAACTGGCATTCCATTTTCCATATACCGAATTACTACAAACAATAGATCTATTGAGTCAAATCAGGTGTTGAATCAACTGACACCGAATAATATTTTGATAATTTGATATTTGTAATAATAACGCTCATAAAAGGGCATTGACAAACTCAAATTTATATTTATTGCAAATTAGAAAGTGTATAAATGGGTCACGCCAAGTTTGAGCCATGTTTGAACAAAATCGGTTAGTATTAGACAAATTACCAGTAAACATTAGGGTTAGTTGAATATAGCATAAAATTTTATTGTAAATATTGGTCATTGATAAGTTAAGAAGCATAATTTGAGGCGCATAAGTGCATAACTGCATGTAAAACGTAAATTACGGTAAGCATAATTAATATTTATTTTAATATTCTAAATAATAAAAGCTTTCAGGTTGATAGCATATTAAAAGCGGCAGTCGTTATTCGAGTTGCACATGTTATAAATTCTAAGAACTTTATAGTCGTAAAAGATAACGAACATAAAATCTCGTCAACAAATAATAGCTTGAAAAATATAATAAGGACAAAACACAGGTGCAGACAACACGTACGAAAACAATATCGATTTATAGAGAAAAGACTATAGTTTGCATGCTTTAGTAAAGAAGGGAGCATAACAGATGTTTAGTGATACGTTTGACTTTAAAAGGCTTGATGAACAAGGAAGTTAGGAGCTAATGAGAGGGACGAAGACACGCTATGTTTTCGGAATAAATCGAGCAGTAAGGGAATAGAAATCTGGGAATATTTTACTAACAGAGCACGACGGTTACATTAAATAAACAAGAGTAGGGTAGACGACGATATCGGGGTTAGGTAAAACAGCGCTTGAGAATAAGCGGGAGAATAATGTCTAAAGATAAAATAAGACGAAAGATTTTGTTTATGAGTGGGAATGAAAGGAGAGATATACGCGTATAAGGTAGGCCTATTGGAGAGGCTAGAAATAAAACGACAGTTGTCAGGGTTTCGCGGAAGACAGCGCTGGGTAAAATTTTTAATGAGGATTTCGGAATATCGAGCTTCTTTGGAGCGAAAATTTCTTAGGGTTTGACGACGGGTAGGAAAGTGTACGTAGAATTTTTCAAGGATAATTGGAAAGTCTGTGGAAGTGTTCAACCTTTGGCTTGTTTGTGCTGTGTTACTAGGAAAAGTGCAATAGGGGTGTTTAAATTGATGTAGGGAGGTAGTTTTTGGAGCTGATATAAACCCGTAGGAGGTGGTGAATCGCTCTCTTCTTTTTTGTCTTTACGTACGATTGCCTACCTAACTACTTAGCTAAGTGATTGAGTGAAGTTTCAGTTAAATTAGCACAAATGGGTGCTCTTATATCTTTGGCTATAAATAATCAAAATTATAAAGCAAGTAAGTACAATTTTAGTACTGGGTGTTTAAAGGCGGCGTATGTACTCTAAGTAGCAAGGAAATGTATGGATGAACCAGCAAGTGCACCAGAGCACGGGAGTCCGTGCACTTGTGTGGAAGAATTTAATTAGAAACGGTGTGTTCCTGATGGTGAGAGGCCACCTGGAGACAGTATCTGAACTTGCAGTCGAGAAGGATGATCACGTTGGAGATGGTATCCATATAAAGAACCTGGAGACAGTATTTGAACGTGCAGTCGAGAAGGAGGAGCACGTTGGAGCATGTACAGAGCGCTTGAGACAAAAATCCAGGTAACTCTACTTATAAAACTTTTGTTTGTTTTTGTTGGTGATTTTCTGGGAGATAATTTAATGAGTCTATGTATTTATTATGTTTTAAAGACATTTTAATTGATGAGTCGATTTAAAAAGAACTAAATGAAAATTTTATGTAATAATTTGATGATATCACTTGAAGGTGAAAACTATAATTTTTGTAAAAGGTAAAAGGGTTTTAGGAAATTGCAGTGCCGTAGTTAGCACGTAGATAAAAGGAGGTTTACTATGAGCTCGTATTTGACCTGGGCTATAAAGTAAAGGTTGGAAATAAGCCCGGTTACTTTATTTCATGATTGATGTAGTATGATTTTAAATTTATTTTCTTTAAAGTGAGCTATTATTTACCACTAGTAATAAAATGTTTTTGAGTTTGAAATACATGAGAGAGGTAAATTGAATTCATACGTAACTAATTGGAAATGTTTATAAATATTTATGCATTTTTGGCAGTCAGTGTTATTTTTAGTAGGTTAGGATTTTCAGGGAACGAGTGAGCAGCCGTGGCGGATATCTCTGAGTAAGCTGGAGGTTTTGGCGTCCCAGTGAAAAGCATCTTCAAAAGATATTGTTGTTAAATGGTATAAATTGTAAGTCTAGGTGGTAGGACTACAATTTTAGGTAGGCGGAATTCAATTGAATTAAAGCTGGTAAATTGGTGTCCCACACTTTTGGCGTCATTAATGCTCTGAAGTAACGGGACCTAATTTATACAATTAGGCTGAAGATCACTTACCTTCAGAACACCAAACTACAGCCAGCTTTTTGCTATAATAAGGCCATACTTAGCTGTTTCAGTGAAGTTCGCCACGGCTGCTATACTGCTTATACCTAAAATTACTTCAAGCTCCGCAAATTGGTAGTGATAAATACTGTGAAGTTTCCTTGTACTTTTTTGCTGCTATCTGCAAAAACTGCCCTACTATACTATACAAAAAACTCAACAACAAAAATTCATCACCTTTATTCACACAGAAAAAGTCCTACACCCAAAACTTATTTAATGATTAAGCCATACATTCATTAAATTACATATCTCCTCGTTTTCAAAATAATTCATTTTCTTTATTTATTGCAAGATAAAATTTTATTCATCATACAAATAAACTATTTAAAGTAACTGGGATTAACCTCACCCCTGACATTAATCCTTGGCTTAATATGAGCTCACAGTAAAACTCCTTTAAACATGTGTGCAAATTTTAACACAGCAATGACCAAAAGTCTCTTTTACTTTGTACATGAACAGCTATCACACAATTATTTTATAAATAACCATCCTTACATTAACATATTTTCAATTAATTAATTATAGAAATTCAATTATCAACTATTGTTAATTGTGCGAAAAGATTTACTGGAAAACTATTAATACGGCAAATGTCTAAGTGTTCGGGGATCCTTGGCAACCACAGGTTGCTTAACCCCCTTCACATACCACTGAATCTCGGTGAAATAGGAAATATAACTAGACAACAATAGAAGGGAATTCGAGCTGTATATAGGCTGTGGCGGCCTCGTGGCGTAGTTGGTATGTGTGTGACTACTAAGCCCAAGGTCCCGGGTTTGAATCCTGACACGGTCCGCTTGAAAAATGTTAGGCGAGCATTTTTTACAAAAATAAGCCCTCGTTTGGATGAGAGATAAAATGGAGGTCCCGTGTGTGAGTGTTGTCACGCACGTTAAAGATCCCTTCCTTGCCTGGAACGGCAAGGGTTCGGCAAAATTCTAAATTTCCAGGCAACAAAAACTCGCCTTCCGGCCAATGTAGTACCTTCTGGTGGAGCATTGGGAATGTAAATGCACTGTATATAAGCTGTTGGTAATGTAGTACCTTTGGGTGGAGCATTGGGTAGTGGCCGCAGGCATAGCGGTCCTTATTCAAGTTATAATATATATAGGCTGTTGTGTTCTGGACAGCCTTTAAAGTGTTTTTGGGAAGAGTCGCGAGATTCGACGACGATAACTGCGCGTAATTCAAGGGGGTAGGATTGAAAATTTTGGATTTTGACTTGGCATGAGAAATGGATGTGAGCATGGTATAACCAAAACCTGTATAAAATTTAAAAAAAAGAAAATATAATATAGCAATTAAATAACCAAAAGTCTACTATGTACAAAGAAACCACACACTAAAACAATCACTGTCTCACTTTAACAGCGTGGAATACCGGGAATAAATCAAAACAATTAAATAATAACAAATTAAATCAAAAAACTATCATTAATTTAAATCAGTCAAATAAATTAAGAAATACAATAGCCGCGCATCCCTCCAAGACTTTGATAGTGATTGTGACCCCCCATAACGTTTAGTGCATACCCACCAGGACTTCAACAGTGCATAGTCAACCCCCTTTGAAGTAAGAAACAAATAGATGTAGGCTGACGACCAGATCCTCAGAATCTGGAAAATTTATATTCGAGGTAAGAGTAAAATTGTGGCGGCTGTACTAGCATAAGCATTGATTTGTAGTAATAAGCAGATTTTGAAATAATTTAACAAGCACGTTTTTTGTGTGTAATGGCGCTAATCGATATAATGCACATGCGAGTGCACCTGATAATTTATTTGGGTGATGCTCTTGCTAATTTATGCACGGATACATGCTTATGCTTTTAGATGTTTATTCATTTATATATATATATATATATATATTGCTGTGATAGGTTATTTGAGAATTTAAGCCCCTACGATTTGGTGCGTGATTTTTATTCCTATAAAATGCCCTACGATTGAACGTACCATTAATTGCTATGAAATATTTATTTTCTTATGATATTTACTTTAGGATTTTACCCCGACTAGCTCACTGAATAAATCTTATTTTAATCTTTAAAGGGATTCAAATAAAGCAGTTCTAGAACACACAATATAATAATTGACAATATGTACAATGCTGTGTAAACTCAAAATTTTCCCTTGTATAAAATATTTACATCTACCAAATTTATGCTTTCATCTTTTAATTACTCTCAAGTACCTTCGAACGTTCCAAGATGCTTTTCCTTGTTTTCATATTTTTCAAATGACCTTGTTGATGACTTTTACAAATACACAATGTGTAGCAAATATTAAATTTAAAACAGTCTTTCAATAATAAAATATTTGAAAATCGCTAACCTGGAATGGTTACTGGAGTTCCCTCATAGTCTGTGGTCTGCATCCCTTGTTGTGTCCGCTTTACTTATTGGCCAAAATTATCCACTTGTGATTTCTGGTATTTTTAGATTTACGTTAAGGTTTAGATCTCGACATGAACATCGACTCAACAAAAATCGTCTCCACAAAATGGCATCAACAAAATGCAGTCACAATAAAAAGGCATCAGCAAGAAGCCTCCAACAAAAGTCGTTCCAACACAAGAAGCCTCTAATAAAAACCGTCCCAATAAAAGAAGCCCTGTTTTGTTAAATATTAGAAATAAATTTAATTAATTGTTTAACTTACGTCTATTTGTAGATCGGCTTATTTTTCGTCGCACACATTTTTGTACTTTCATATTTAACTTATACTGAATTTTATTTCACTAATTAATTACGTAACTTTTTACGGCATTCGAGCATAGTTGATGCTCGGTTGAATATGAACTAAATGTTATTCATTTTCTATTGTATTTATAAACTCTTCCCACCAATAGTTTATAATCAAGGCTTGTACTTTGCCTTATCTGGCAGAACTCGGAATTTTCACAAATTCCCTGGTTTAATTCTTCGACGAAATGCTTTTTTGGTCACGTAAGCGTTCTGCTAAATTACAGTATTTTGTTAGGATTTCCAATTATGGCTTTCATCAAGTCACGTATTCAATGTTTAACAATTGAAAGTCCAAGATTTATCATATAATTGAACCGCATGGTGTTTATTTGTTTGTTACAGAATGTTGGTTTTCTGAACAAATATGTTCTTTCTAGTCACGTAACGATATTCTAATAATGGCGTATTAAGATGCGTTTGCATGATAATTACGTTGATATTTTCGACGCAATTATTAAATATTTGGAGTGCCAATTTATCTATGTTTCCCGGTAATTTATTCTGATGCAATTAGTTGCTTTTAAAATCTTATCTTTACTTGTAAATTATACTTAAACATATATATATATATATATATATATATATATATATATATATATATATACGACGCACACATTACTTTTTTAATTAAATGGTATCGGATTATTACTAAAGGAGCTTCTTTCTCATGCATTTAATCACATATCTTTTATATACAGTGTCTTCGCAATTGACTTTTTGTAGAATAGTCAATTTACTCCTATAATTGATGTAATTATTTGATTTTCTTAAAGTTAAAGTTATTTATGTCTATCCTACGACCCCTATGACTTATTCTACTCTTAAACTACCCTATTATCATAGCATTATATATATATATATATATATATATATATATATGTGTGTGTTGTAGTGGACTTAAAGGGTTAAATTTGGTGGTTAACAATGTAATTTCATAACACCCTGTATAGAGAAAGGAACTATTTATATACGCGCAAAATTAATTTCAATTATTTAATTTAAATTAACAAGTATTCACGTATTGTTATAATTAGGGATTAAAAGGTAATAGATTCATAAAGAAAATCAATTGTATAAGCCAATAGAAATTATTAATTAATTTAATTTATTTTAATTTAAGGGGTTATAATGTCAGAAAACGCAGCAGAGCATGAAAAATCAATAATCTCAAGGCGAAAAGCTTTCTTAACAAACAGACAGACGTCGGTTATATAGAATGCCATGAAAACAAACTCCGAGAAGTGTTGTTTTAAACGATCATTAATTTAGCACACCTGCATGTTGGAAAGGTCACCTTCCGGTTATTTGTGTAGATAATAAAGCGAGCGTCAAGGAAATATTGTTCAACCGTTGGTGGTTTCGCATAAACGCTAACAAAAGCTTCTTAACAAGCAGAAAGGATGCACAATTAATAATATGTTACAGAATGAGACGGGCATAAAAGCATTTGATTGAGAACGCACTGATTCGATCCACGTGGAGTCCTTAAAACGCGAGCAGCGATATCGATTTTTTTACCACACAAGCAAGGTTAGAATGCGACGTCAAATATGCATAAGACGGGAATAGAGATATTACAGGCGGAGTTTTAAGACGTCACTGAACTGTATGATTGGTGGAAATAGTTAGTTTTAGAACAGAGAAACACGCGACAGGTAGATGCGATAGTTTTGTTTGAGATAGCGTGTTGACAAGGAATATTTCTAGAAGATTAAAACGGTTACACAAAATTTGCGGAAATGTTATTTCACAATTAGGTATTTCGCGTAAAGTGTGGCCAAGAGGGGCCTAGCTGTAGGATATAAGTACTCTGGAAGAATTAGGAGGGATCTCTTTAATTTTGCATCGCTTAACGACGTACAAAAATCAACCGACGAGGCTTGTAAGTATTAAAAATTTGTTGTGGCCTTATAGTCAGAAACGCGAATAGTGTCAAGTTTATTTAAATTTAACTGAGGTCCAACAAATACTTTAACAAGCTCGTAAATTAATAATGCGATAATAAACAAGTGTAATGTACATGGATTTGGATATTGAAATTGATAATGGATGGGTAGCATGAAGCGCAGCTTAGATTGTGTTCATCTTTAAACATCTGGTGGAGCAGCGCTTAACCACTAGGCCGAGGGGTTCAAGAACATAATACATCGTGCCACGGTAAAAATTCGATAACTAATCGATATAATGGGTTCCTTAACGTTACGATGACAAATAGTGCTCCGGAATAGCTCAGAAAAGACTCATCAGGGCGGTGGGTAAAGAATCGCATTCATGGACCATAAGGAACCACTAGAAAGGTCCAATAAGTCAAAACTAACTATTTTATTAATGGGCGCCAGGAACAGGAGCGAGCAGAATCAACGAGAAATGTTCCACTATTCTCGGGCGAAACCCAAGGTAACTCACTATATCAATAAATTAACAGGGCACAGAATTAAGCCTGAATTTATTGAAGTAACTACAATGCCAAACATGAAATCAAACATATAAATATAAATTTCACTAGAACAAATAATTCTACAAACTAATCATACATACAAGATTCAAACCTAAATGACGCAAGAGAAAATTAACCAAGCTAAGTGCTCACAACAAGCAAATATATGTTTACTCCAGGTGATTGTATAAATAATATTTAACAGTAATAACGCAAGGGTGTTAATAATATCCGGGCACGAGCCCGTACGCAAAAATAATTCGTACTAAGTAAAAATTGGATACGCAGACTTGGTGGCCACTAAGTAAGCTGTAACAGCATAACTCAAGCGAGTAATAATTTAACCAAGGGTCTAAGCTCGTGACTAGATTTACAATCAATATGTATAAATCACTGGAACGCATTAACGAGTGGTTAGCATTATTCATAAAAAAAAACCTAGCACTTACTAAGGAAGCATTCAACCATTAGTACCTTAATAATTTTATCATAAATACAGATTTTACGTTAATTATCGCAACCCACCCTACACACAGGTGTAAGTATGGTTGCATGCAAAGCAAAATATAAGCG
Organism: Platerodrilus igneus; assembly: GCA_036346225.1. Taxonomy (NCBI): domain Eukaryota; kingdom Metazoa; phylum Arthropoda; class Insecta; order Coleoptera; family Lycidae; genus Platerodrilus; species Platerodrilus igneus. The sequence continues at coordinate 2,291,995 of JARFIW010001436.1, read as the reverse complement.
GGTGAACATAAGGTTTCATACACAAAAAGTATTACTCCAATAATCTCAACAGAACATAAACACAACACACTTAAATAAGGAAGTATACGACCTCAAGAAGTAATTCCAATGCACCAGTAGCAGTCAAGGATTCCAAATCCAACTTAACAGGATTACACCACTTAAAGGTAGTCACACAAAATCGCTTCAGGTGTAATATTCATTCACAGATAACTCCAACAGGTTACGATTAATATTTCGGTAGTCCAGCAGATGGAACTTATGGTATCAATAATTAATTCTTCGTCGGGAGCTTTAATACCATCTATTTCAGTAAGTTGTCGAGGTTGGGTAATCGTAATACCACCAGAACGATTACTTAAACAAATCTTCACAAGTGTGCATCTACTTAAATTGGAACTGCTAAACCTAAAGTATGTAATTACTCTTGGACTCGCACGCAGACGTAAATTTAAATTTGAAGTTAATTTTGAAGTTAAATTTGAACCTAGATTTGAAGTTACATTTAAACCCTAAAATTCATGTAATACATAGAACAAGAAGTGCTATAACGCTATTACTTACCACATAACCATGTGGGTAGCATATAACAAATATCACAAAAATGTGCTTCTCTAACTGAGCGAAGGTATTAATCAAAACGACGTGAAATTCGCCAAAGGCGTAATAATTAACTTTCTTACTCACAAACACCAGAAAGATTAATTTTATCCAAGGTAGTAAGCTAGAATCCGCTAAAATAAGCGATGTAAATTTTGCTAACATACCATGTTCGTCGTTTCGATTCAAAGGCTGGATCAAGAAGAACGACGAGCCACCACATGGGCTCGTTATCGCCCTTAGGTGAGATAACATTTTCCCACAATTAAACCACTTTTTATTAACAAAAACAAATTAATGTGCATTACAATAATACAGTTTTACAAACAACTTGACAAATGTCAATTCAGTGAAATATCTAACCAAAGGAGAGATTCAAAGGCTTCTAACCACAGAGCATTATGTTAAAAAGATTCTAAAAATTGCAATAATTATAAAACTTAGAACGGGGCGTTCCAATCGTCAACGGAGATGGAATCTATAAGTTGTCCAGGTAACGCATTTGAATTTGCTGTTTTTTTATAAACTGTTGAAATTTTTGTGGTGTGTGAGAGTGAACTTTGATGGTATTTTTCGTTATTTTACGTATTGAAAAGGATACGTATAGCTGACTATTAATATGGTATTTTGAATATAAAACAAAAGGTGTACGTAAAGCTTATTGAATTGCTTGATGAATTTAAATTTAATTGTTAAGAGTACATGGGTTTTTTAAGTTTGTAGTAATAGTATGCAAAGTGGAAAGCATACATTAATAAACTGGGTTATCATGAGCTAACCATACTCCAGTGTAGAGTAATAAACAAAGATAAGGTATTATTTGGGGCCCATTTACTTCTGTTGCATTAAATGTGTTAGAAATTTCCATTTTAAAAACAAGGACTTTACAAAGGTAGCATTTATTGAGGTGTAACTTCAGCACCGAACTGTAAATAACTTTGAATTATTATTTGTAAATAGTGGTTAATAAATATTGTATGATTGGTGTATTATTTTGTGATTTTATTGAATAGTGTGTGAACGGTAAAGAAAATGAGAGTAAATTTAGAAGGCCAGCTGAGCTAGCCAGGGAAGCTGCTGAAGAAATTAATTTGATAGAGCAGAAAGCGGGTAAGGAAAATTTTGTGAATTTTTATATCTGTGAAATATTTTTTTTGAACTGGCGAGGTACCAGAGCATGAGTTCGAATGTTTTAGAAAGTACCAGTTCCTGTGACCAAAAGGCATTACACGGCAATATATATATATATATATATATATATATATATATATATATACTTATATTTATTTATATTTTATATTTACTTTGTATGTATTATATTATTCCGGGATTTGATTTGTTTTTCTCTAACGTTCTGCTACATTCTTGGTGGCAGCATTTTTATAACAACAAAGATTGTAATTGTGAAGATTTTTGGTTTTTGTTTTAGTTTGTTGATTTTTATTTAGAATTGATTTATTTTGAAGTTGGATTACATTTGGAACACTTTATTATCGCGCTTAAACCCAATGTAGTACCTTCGGGTGGAGTATTTGGGACGTGGCCGTAGGCATAGCTACCCCTTACTCAAATAATAATGTATATAGGCTGTTGTGAGAATTTCAGGTAACTGTGTAGGCTAGCTCAGAACATAAATAGGCTGAAGTACACGTTCAACCAGTTTCAAGATGTAAAACCTAATGACGAAAAAATAAGCGGTCTTAAATCTGATGATTATTATAAACAACTACAGATGTTGGTTTTGAAATATTTTCAACTAATGTTGATAGTGCGAAGGGATATAATGGAAAAACTATTAATTTGACAAAGGTTCAAGTGCTGGAGGAACTTGGCAGCCAAAGGCTGCTTACCCCCCTTCACATACCAATGAATATCGGGGAAATAGGGTATACAACTGTAAAACAATAGAAGATGACCGAACTGCATCAAACAAGAAAGAACAGCAGCTATGTTCAAAGACATATTCAAAGCATATGTGTTGAGCACAGCACAAAACATCTATGAAGTAGGGGCAGTAGGAAAAGCAGACAGAAAGATATAGAAGCCTTCTGGATTGTTGTGTTTCAGATGTATGAGGATGGTAGCATAGACAGACAAAGTTAATAACAAATAGGTTGTGGAAATAGTAGAAGAATAAAGATATCCGTGGAAAACCAAAAAAATAGGAGTTTATCAGACAACAGAAATTTCAAATAAATTACCTGGAAAATGCTTCGGGCCTTCATTCCTTCGACGACAATCACCAGAACGCCTTGGCTTCGTGACCATGCACTGTGATACTCAACGGATTCACAAACGATAACCCCAATTATTCGCCAAGCGCCTCGTTTCAAAGTACCATTCTATAACAGCATACACTCCTGGTTGTTTGTGATGCTTACCCCACATATATTATGCTTCCATTTATTGATTTTCTAGCTTAGTATAGTAGTAGCCAGACTTCTATTAATTTAATATACACTTCACGTATTTTGCGTTAATAAATAGAAGGTCACTACTAATAAGTTACACGTGCTAGCACTATATTTACTGTATTATGAACATATCTAATACTCACAAAAAAAATCTACTATAATGTTGGTCTATTATAGTAAAGTAGTATAAAAGCGACGAAAAAACAAAGAGACCCTTAATAATTTTTATTCAGTATTTATATTGTTTCAAAATTTATATTAGTTCAAAATGCTACCCTGGACACACTTCACGTGAAAAGCTTATTTTCAAATTTAAATTCTACAAATTTTGATACAACCGTCCAGAAAATTCCTGAAATTTATTTCGTTTACGTGCCGTACCTATCCGAAGTCGCTCCCACCTGTCGCGTTTGTCTACATTCTTAACCAATGATAATATTCTCTGTCGTCACAAATCCCGCCTAAACTATCTTTATCTCTATCTGATGCATGTCTGCTGTCGCGTTCAAAACTCCACTTGAGTTATAGAAAATCGATATTGCCGACAGCTTATCTCCACTCCACGTGTATATAGTACGTGCTTTTCAATATCAACGCTTTTATCTCTGTCTCTATCTGTAGTATATAACCGATCCTGCATCTCCCCTGCACTTTAAGAACTTTGTTAGCTTGTTGTTCGAACCAAAGTGACGGTTGGAAATATTTTCTATAAAGTCCTGTCCTAATATGCTCATAATTTCGACGAATGTAACCTTTTTTAAAAACGCAGATGTTTGTTAATTATCGATTGTTTAGCACAACAATTCTTAGATTTTATATTTTGTCGTATTTGTATAAAACTGACGTTTGCTTGTTACTACGAAAACTTTTGCCTTGGAATTATTGATTTTCCTTACCCTAGTGGGTTTTCTTATGCTTTTATGTGTTGAATTAAAATAAATTAAAATTAATTATGCGTATTCTATTTGCTTCAAAACTGTTTTTCTTTATGTACTTTTTAACCTTTCAATTATTAATTATAAAAATACGTCAATACTTGTCCGTCCTCTGTAAATGAATTAAATAAATTTTGCGCGTAAATAATTTGTTCTTTTCTCTATACAGGGTGGTTGAAATTTTATTGTTTACCCCAAATTTAACCCTTTGAATCCACAACAATATATATATATATATATATATATATATATATATATAAACTTATATTTATTTATGTTTATATTTTATATTTACTTTGCATGTATTATATTATTTTGGGATTTGATTTGTTTTTTTCTAATGTTCTGCTACATTCTTGGTGGCAGCATTTTTATAACAACGAAGATTGTAATTGTGAAGATTTTTGGTTTTTGTTTTAATTTGGTGATTTTTATTTAGGATTGATTTATTTTAAAGTTAGATTACATTTGAAACACTTTATTATCGCGTTTAAACCCAATGTAGTACCTTCGGGTGGAGCATTGGGGACGTGGCCGTAGGCATAGTGGCCCCTTACTCAAATTATAATGTATATAGGCTGTTGTGAGAATTTCAAGGAACCGAATAGGCTAGCTCTGAACATAAATAAGCTGAGGTACACGTTCAACTAGTTTCAAGATGTAAAACCTAATGACGAAACAATGTGTTCTTAAATCTGATGATTATTATAAACAACTACAGATGTTGGTTGTGAAATATTTTCAACTAATGTAGATAGTGCGAAAGGATATATTGGAAAAACTATTAATTCGACAAAGGTTCAAGTGCTGGAAGAACTTGGCAGCCAAAGGCTGCTTGCCTCCCTTCATATACCACTGAATATCAAGGAAATAGGGTATACAACTGTAAAACAATAGAAGATGACCGAACTGCATCAAACAAGAAAGAACAGCAGCTATGTTTAAAGACAACGAACATAGATACAAGAAGAAAATTGTTCAAAGCATATGTGTTGAGCACAACACAAAACGTCTATGAAATAGGGGAAGTAGGAAAAGCAAACAGAAAGAGATAGAAGCCTTTTGAAATGTCGTGTTGTATGAGGATGATAGCATGGATAGACGAAGTTAATAACAAATAGATTGTAGAAATAGTAAAGGAATAAAGATATCTGTGGAAAACCAAAAAATAGGAGAAATAGAAAGACAGGATACGTTCTAAGACATATCTGGGAAATATTACGCGATATATTACAAGCAGAGATAGGAAAAAGAGGTAGAGGTAGACCGACATCAGACTTTCGCATGCAGATAGTGATAGATGCAGACTGTGCAAATTTCAGGGAAATGTGAAGGTTAGTTAAGAATAGGAAACAATGAGGGTACGCGTCCAACCAGTTCTAGGACTGAAGACCTGATGATGATGAGGCACAATCATTTTCGAATTTTAACAACTTTGTTTGTATTCTTACATCATTGACTAACACAAATTTCCCAATTTAAAAGTTTCAAATCAAATTACAATCATGGCTCATATGGAATTTATAACAAACATTTTAAATTGGCAGGCAGGGTGACAAAGTTCCCGCGCGACCGCTGATTGGTTGAGAGTTTGTACATCACCTTACTACTTTACACATCTTGCTCCAGATTGACTAAACTTGTGGTGTCTGTTGCTCACTATTCAAGTTGTAGTAGTCTAGGATCAACTTAAGTCACAAAATATGTCAAGATTATTTGGCAAAGTATTCATACTTTTCTTAATAAAGATGTAATAAACTATTTGATACCCAATATATTACAAGGATAAATAATTAATTATTTTTATGAGATATTTTATCAAGGGTTCAATTCACAATGTTGCTTTTATTTACCAGAGCTCCATTTCGCATATGTTATAAACACTAAAACTGACCCTCTTCTCATTATCCAAAATAGTCTGCATTTCAAGTCGAACCGAAGTCTTAAATGTAGAACCTTGTTCGACCAAAGTCAAACGCAAAAGCAAAAGACCAATCTTAAAATCTCAGCTACTTATAGGTTGAAATTTTACATCATAACAGACGCTTCTTGGTTTAGTGTTCTTCGAATTCAACGCACAAAAATATTTTCTTATTCTCTCTCGTTAAAAATTTGAGAAATTTTTAAATCTAGTGTTTGTTCAAATGAATTCCCAGATAGTGAAGGTCCTATTTAGATTATTTACGAAGCTCTTGTTTGTTCTTGTCTGTCAATTTGATAAATGAACCTGAGCCTTATTTTTCCAAGAAGTCTTATACTTGCTTTTCTAAATCTACTGTGGCATTGACATTTTGGTAGGTTAATTTTATTATAAAAAAAGCTAATTTGGTTATCGTGGAAATTTTAACAGGCGGTGTTGGAATAAATCACTTAATAAAACCAAACTGAGTTGCTATTCAAGTGAACTAGTTGATATGGATCAGCTCCAGATCATTTTACCCCCAAAATGTGTCACTATTCAAGTGAACTGAAACGATCCGGATTTGTTTCCCATGCCCTCTTAAGGACCACCTTTTTCACTGAAGTAGCAAACCTTTGTAGAATTCCATAAATGTCGAATTTATTTCACGTTGACATTTAAATGCTCCATTATGTACCATTCACTCAGTTCAGTTTTGAATGGGAAACGCTGTAAGCTTGTAATTTTGACAAACCATGTACAAAATTAGGATCGAAAATAGAGCATCCCCGACAATATCTTCTAATTATTATCATGTATTTTGATAGTTCAAGACGTTTTCAATTATTTTTCGTTCATTATCAAAGCTAACTACTTTGAACAACAGTTGCGTATGCCAAAAATTGTCCTTCGACTCTATAAATACCATCAAGGAGGTGATGTATCTTAAAAAAGATGAGGAAATAATTTAAATTCTAACAAAGTAAACATAAACGCATTGAAAAACGTTCAAATCAACTAATCAACAGAATGTAATAAATCATCAATCTTTACAAAGGTTGCGTTTGTAGAAGTTTTTGAACCGTGAGAATTGCGGTTACATTCTAATTATCTTCTGTTATGTTTGTTGCATTTCTTATAAAAAAAAGTGAATTTAGCAACTAGAAAAGGGTATTATTTTATTTAACATTTTAGAATATTGATCTATCGTTTATAATAATTAAAAATAATTATAACCAACATTACGAAAAGGTACAACAAATAATTATTGTAATTAATTCTTGACTATGTAATTTATAGCTACTATATATTGATAAAAAATATAATCCTTTACACATTTACTGCGGCAATAAACTTTCTTAATGATTTTTGTATTTTTTAATTAGTTCTGTTGTAAGTTAATAAATTCATTTGGATCTAGGGAAAGGAAGTTCAAAATGCCTTTGCCTTTCATAATTGACTAACTGGAGCAACTGCTTCTTCCTTGTAATTTTAATATTTACCTACCGCATGAGGGTATCCAATTAACAATAAATAATAAATAACAGGACCTCTAACACCATCGTACCCTCACGTTTCGGGACGTTGCCTCGCAAGCTGCAGTAGTCGGTGAAGGGGGGGTTCATTAAACAAACACACTGAGACGAAAATTCGATTGTTTTATTGAACGAGCTACTAACTAAAACTTCAACTAATTACATATGCATAACAAAATATAAAGTAAATAACCTTATGTACAAAAGGGCGCCACCATGGGAATTAAACGGCCCATGGACCAATCGCGGTAATAGCTCTCGTCGCACTTTGTTCGTGGGCGATGAACCAAAATGGCAGAACAGAAAATAAGTCACTTATAGTCTCCGGCTAGCACAAACACAACTTAACTAAACTTAACTAACAAACATATTTTGAATAGATACAGTTCTAGGTGTACACACCCCAATAACAAAAATTTATTAATGCTACCCTAGTCTAATTAACTTGCATAGTGCGACGACCCTTTTAACCACGGGGTCATCTACACCATGAAAAATACGACCTTCTCAAGGGTCAAATAGTACCGTAACTTGACTTCGGGCCTGAGCTTTGCATTCTCAGGTAGTCTCGTGGATTAGTGATTAACGACCTCTGACACCGTCGAAACACAATATAATAGAAGACCCTTCTAAAACGATGCGGTCTCCAAAGCAATAATAAAACGGATCAATTTACTTGAACTGGGCATTCACCCGGAATTGTATTTTATGGAAGTCGACAAATACTGTTTTTAAACAAATAACTGACTTATGCTGCATAACACAGCCTTGAGTTCATAGTAATATCACATATACTAATTACTTACTCAGAGAAATAATTAACTTAAAACATAACGGCACGCACTGACTTCAGAGAAATAAAATACTTCACACAATCGGGCAAATAAACAGCCCTTTAAACTCTAACGCGTCTGGAAATAAACAACCCCGATTCCCACCGGCTGGCCTCCTTATATACATTTTGGTTAATTGAAAAATAACCCCTTTCTTGACGCTCTTACTCGGCTTAGGATGCGCCGGTCGTAAATCTTTAATTTTAATTAAAACTGTCAATGCCCAAGATAACCACAACCGTAGCTCTCAGAATTGTTTTTTGTTGAGTGCTCAGCTAATTGAAAAATTGCTTCAGACCACCCTGACATAAATAGGATCCTAAAGCATGATTGACATCTAATCATAGATATGGACTAATTTGACATGTTTAGTGCCCTTAAAGTAAGTGCCTTTAGAAAAATTGATTAACTCTTGGATTAGATCTTTCTGGGAACTTCGCTGAGAAGCTACTTGGGTGATCCTGCAGCCGCTACAATTCTAATAATTAGCATGCTAAAATTAAACTAGAAACTAACTATTTTTAGGAATACTAGAACTATTAGAGCTTATTAAAACAGTATGTAACATCCTTACACTAAATATGTTTTCAATACGTATAAAACAACCGCAGTCTCTAAAAACAGCTAATCATATTGTCCACGGGTCCACAGTTGTGGCTAGGTATTGCTCATTTAAGTATTTTTTGCTTTTATTGTACGGATTGAGACTACTATTTAAACGGTCTAATGAGTTGCACAAAGTAACTAACTATGACATTCAAAATACTTTCTGCATAGCAGATTTTTTATTTTTGACTTTTCCAAATATAATTTTAGTCGATTCATATTTCATTTACACACACACACTCACACACGCGCGTGCGCACACACAGACACACACTCATGCGCGCGCGCGCACACACACACAACCCGAGAAGATAAAGGAAAATACCATTTAAAGCACGCTAAAAAAACAAATATTGTTAGAAACCAGTTCTAATTTATTGTCATAATTTCCATTTCATTTTGTGCATCTTAATGCAAAACGTGAAATCGTGTATTTTCTAAATCACTCTAGTAGCACATAAAATAAATTATAATTGTAAGCATGTGAAAGATCATATGAACGAACATTCTAATTAGCGATATAAAGCGTTTTACGTCCTAATAAATCAGATAAAATAACCCAGGATAAAAGCTAACCGATAAGTATTATACATTAATCCTTAAACCACACCAATTAAGAACATTCCTTTACAACCGAATAAATCAAAACTGACGGCTATTTAGATAACGTATATATCAATTAGCGCAATTTCAACGAAATTGTGTCAGCTTGAACGAATGAATCACTTTAACCAGAAACATATATTGTTCCAGAATTCATGACGTAAAAACCTTGATACTATAAAAGCGGTAATTAAGCAGAACGAGGATCAATGATCAATAGTCCGTTTATCGGTCAACTACCAATTGTAATTTAATTAAATTGCGTCCAAGTTCACGTTAGAGGTTTAAAATAAAAGCAATGTATTTTAAATATATCAAAGGTCAAAGTAACTTTGATTGGAAGTAAAACTACTGTTGAATACTAAATTGAATACGAAAATTGCCCTTATGTACCCTACAGAGTGGGGGCTAATATTGCCGAAGATACCCGAATATGTTGAACACCGCCATATCGCATACATTCTTTTATGTAGGAACAGTTTTGTTATCCGACCTAGGTAGGATTTAATTCGACCTAGGTCGAACTGGGCAGAGGTGCGCATCGACATATGTCCGGATATGTCGGATATATGTACGATGTCAGGTTAGGTTGAAATTGCCCTATAGGGTGAAATTGCCCCATAGCGTAAAATTGCCTTCCAACAAACATAAAGAAAGGACTGTCTTCTGTGTATAACTTTGTATTAAAGTTAAGTTTAAATTACTCCATGCTTGGTATTAAATATTTTTAAATTTTGTAATGTATAATGTCAGAATAAACATTTTTAGGATAGTATTACATTGTTTTTTATTTATAAAAGGCTATGACGTCACCACGAAATAGCAGTCGCACAGAAAGGGGTGCGCATAGATAGGGACGCGAATTGGCAGAGGTGTGCATGGGCAGGGGTGCGCAAGGGCAAGGATGCGCATGGGCAGGGGTGCGCATGAACAGGTGTACGCATGGTCAGGGGTGCACATGGTCAGGGGTGCGCATGGGCTAGGATGTGTCTGGGCGTACACGAGGGAAACGGATGTTAACAGTCACCAAGCATCTAATTCTTTAATTGGTATGGAGTACTTGCCGGTGTATTATCTGGAGTAAAAAACACGATTTGTACACGCAGATAATTAATAAAATTAGTTTATCGAGCGAAGATGACAAAGGGTACACCATTCCTAATAGTACAGCAATCTACGCATAGGGGGATAAAGATATAAATCTAAGGTAGTTGTTTATATTTGTATAGATTTTGTAAATCTATTGTATATATTAATTTTAAGATTCCATAATTTTTAAGTTCTTCTACCGCCTTCCCTTCTTCCAAATTCTTCCTGCTTCTATCCTGGTTGACAGAGTATACGTGTTATCTCCACGTGGTGTTCGCGAGATACATCGGTTTTAGATTTCTCGGGAAATGGTTGGTTAAAGCATATGTCTTGGGTAGCGAAAAAAAGGTTTCTAAGGATGTAGTTAAATAAAGATGGGCAAAAATTAGAGATTTGGGTCTTTAAAAGGCATAACTTTGTAAAGGGTGGTCCTATTTAAAATCTATTTACAGGTTTGGGCTCCCTAGAAAAATCTAATATTAGTTGATACTAAACAAAATATAGTTATCTTAAAAGAGTGACTACCCCGCGGATAATAAATACAATATACCGCTTGTCGAAAAAAAGTTGTAGGGAAATTCAAAGACGAATTTAATGGGGGGGTCTAGTATTATAATTTGTTGGTAGTAGGAGGTGTTGGAGAAAGACACGATTAAAGAGATTAGAGGGGTCTCACGAAGTGTAGTTAAGTAAAACCGCGGGTGCTACAACCTATAACCAGCGTATATTCCTAAAAGGGGTGGGGATGCAACTACGCAACAGTGCGTGGGAGAATAAGGATTCTCTTCAATAAGAAATTAAAGTTTTCATGTACGTAGCACCAGCCATTGGGAAATGCTAGAAAATGTTAAACCTGTAAAGGCGATTATTAATTATGGTTTAGAAAAATAGTAGTTTTCTTGGACTTAATAAAATGGCTTAGACTGATTAATGTATATGGTTACATATTCTCGTACACATCCACAAACATCTGCTTACGTCCACATACGGACATGGCGATACCGGTAGTTTTTGTTTAACAAATAGTAGGAAAGATACGTTGGGCGTTAGTGTGGAAGTCCATCGTATCGTCGGATTCACAAAGAACGGTGCGGCAGAATGTATGGTAGTTCCCGTTACAATAATCGAAAGTGGTTAATCGATCGTATTAGATGTTTAAATGTGCGAAAGTGTAAAAGCCTACATGAGCAAAATTTAATTATCAGACAAACAAGTGCGCGATGTGTTATACTTTTAAATAAAGTATAAAATGCTGCTGTGCAGCGGTCCTAGCAGTAAAAAAAGGCGACTGACTTTTTCAAGCAACTACAAGAATAGCAGTAGCGCAGAGAAGGAGTATGCATGTATTATACAGCGCACTGTTACTATAAAATATGTTAGTTTCCGGTAGCTCAAATGTGTAATTGATCACGACTTATAGATCCTTCGGAGGTTTAAAATTCTGAGAGCATTGTCGTTTGAAAATGTTTGGAAATTATCAGAACGGGAGTGGGTCGAAGTATAAGTTAGATAAATGAATCACCGAGTTTTTTCTACCCTTTACGAGGGAATCGGAAGTTGACAGACAACGAGCATCTAATTCTCTATTTGGGCGATATCGAGTACTTACCGGTTCTAGAAATAATTACGTGCTACCAACCGCTATACGGAAGATTTGGTTCTAGGAAATGAGCAACCTACGAAAGCACAGAATACTCGGTATTAAAGCTAATTGGTTCAGAGACCGCGTTTGTGCACTCTTCGAGTGTCTTCGGCAATCTTCGATTGTTTCCAAAATGTATATAAACCATGGCGCTATCCATGGCAGCTGGTCGAAGAAAAATGTCATCCGAAAATATGACGTAAAAGTTATTTAAAATTAAATTGCTTATTAGTAAGTATTCTGTAAACAAGTTTGGTATTCCCTTAGTAAAGGTTTAAAGTGTTTTATTAAGTTTTTGTTTATAGTAGCACTGCATCTTCTACCGCACGACTTGCAGCCAATTTGTGTGTGTGTGCTACCGCCCTTTTGTATTTTTAATATGCACCCAATGCGATTGTTGATCCGTATAACATGTAAGACGTTTTTGATGTTTCTACTAACTGCATTCGCAGCATGGACGAGGCGAACCGGGCGCATGCATTGGTGCTAAATGTACTGGACGAGCAGCAAGGATTGGCAAAAGATGACGTCATTTAGTTCCCGCTAAATCCTTAATATCGTTCGGCCGTCTTCGGAAACCTTCGGTTTGCATTCTATAGTGTACATAAAGCAGGTACGCTAGAGTAAACTTTTTAGTTATAACTTACAAGTTTATCCAAAGTCCTATAGTGCGAATTTTGTTTTGTACTAAAATGGTACCTGCAAACGTTTTTAAATGCGAGCCCTGTCACGTCTACTTTACCAGGAGGGATGCTCTCAAACTGCATCAGAAGAAATGTCGTGGTGTAACATGGTCCACGGTTAAGCTTATACATCCGTCAGCAGCAAAGTACTTAAACTGTGGGTCTTGCGGTATCACTTTTACAAAAATGGACAACTTACTGCGACACTAGGAAAAACAGCACGGTATGTCATTAAGTCGTAAACGTTCAGCTCTGCCAGCTATTAATGGATCTTGTACGAAACAACCACGAATTATGTGTAAAATATGCGATTTCGAAATGGAAAAGACTACCTATACCGCACACTTGAGAAGCACCAGACATAAAAATGAATCAGTTACCGCTACTAGCGACGATGGCGTAGAAATGGTAAGCACCGTGTTTAACAACCGTAGGGCTAGCTATCGCATAAAGAACGCCAGTGTCGACGATGGAGTGACCTAGTTTCTTTGGATGCAGAAAGAATGGTTTATTCGATTAATTAATGAAAAAACAACACAACATACAGCAATAAAAGTTTATTGCGAACTCTACGGCGTTTACACCATAATGGTAGAAGAGACTACCGATGTGAAATCCTTTAACACAAAAAATATGGTTGTATCGTCTTCTAGTAATCTGGAAAATATGTACGAGATCTTAAGCGAAACCATGAGAACAAAATCAAAGGAATTTGAAACACATGGGAACGGTTGGTCTTTGGAAAAGGTGCTTTATTTAGAAATAAATATTAATAAGTATATGCCGATGTGAGGAGTTCTAGCTTAAGAATAAAAAATTGTGAATAAGTATTTAGAAATGTGGTGTACAAAATTTAAACTGCATAAAATTCAAGACTAATTTGATGTATTGCATGACTAAAAAATTTATAAGGACGGTTAGAAATTGCTGCTGGTAAAAAAATCTTAAAATGAGGGTAGCTCTCTGGGGGATGATGCAATCTAAAAAATTCCTAGAGATTCGCGTAGCTAAGAAAATTCTAATATTAATTGATACCAAACAAGGTACATTTATCTCGTGGGTGGAAATGTGGAGAAAGATTTATCTCACAGAGGGTATATGTGTAACTTTGTAAGGGGTGGTCCTATATCAAATCTGTTTGCAGATTCGGATTCTGCATATAATTCTAGACTAATTTGATGTGTCGCATGTTTAAAAAATTTATAAGGACAGACAGAAATCGCTACCAGCAAAAAATCTTAAAATGAGGGTATGTCCCTGGGGGGATGATGCTATCTAAAAAATTCCTAGAGATTCGGGTAGCTCAGAAAAAATCGAATATTGATTGATACCAAACAAGATAGGTTTATCTCGAAAGATGAAAATGGTTAGTCGAAGAGAACTATTTGGTTCAGGTGAGTGAGGAAATGAGGGATTCTGGAGGTTATGAGGTTCTGAAAGACCTGTATTTGCTCTACTATTAACATATATACAACATATTATTGACCTCCAAATTGCACAACTTTTTTGTAATTTAACTGTCTTTGTAACTTTTACGGTTTCTGAGATCCCTATGCTGTTCATCCTTATCTTGGACACGCTGTATAAGGTAAAAATATTTTAGAGAAATTTCAATTAATCGATAGGGTGGATGACGGTAGAGTTATTCTTGCACACGAGCGGTAGATATCTTGGCAACGGGCCATGCTATTTGTCATTAAAGTTTTAGTTTAGTTTCGGTAGTTTAAATTCATATTTACGAGAGTAAATTTTTACTAGACGTAAAATAATATTTATTTTAAATAGTCATTGTCATAAAATAGAATTAACCGCTGCTTTGTTTTCAAGGAATTTCGGTGACATTTGTATATTCTTGAACTATCACACTTAGATACTTATTGATGCATATCATGTAAAGTAAGTACTACTCCACCCGGCATTGTCTAATGATAATTATAGTTCACATAATACGATTAGCGGCTGCTATGACTTGCATATAAAAGTTACATAATAAGCATCTAGCATATCCTAATATAGTTTAAACAATTATATTAAGAGGTTTTTGCCCATTGCGCGCTCTTAACCCACTTAATATTCCAGTAACAGTGACAAATATACTGACGTTTTTGTATTAATGAACCACTCTCCTTTTTCTTTTAATAAAAGAGCGGTATCAACATCAGGGATATTGTTAAAAAGCACAGAATGGTTATTGATTAGCTAATTTTGCAGATGTCCGCGGCGGGTTGAATTTAAAGTCTAATTAGTTTAAATTTGTAGAAGTCGACAAGGACGGCTTTTCTTTGATATAATAAGGAATATAATGGTACGATTGAGAATGGTGTAATGATGACAGTTAACGGCTTAGATAATGTTTTGTAATTTCTAATAACAGACTGCTGTTACGTAACATTACGTAGTTTGAATATCTTCTGCATTTCACACTTTATACCCTGTTAATAAATGTTTGGTTTTACGTTTGGAAAATTGCTCAGTTATACGAGCCGCCTCTGCAGTTAAATGATCTAGTTACTGTAATTAGCTAAAGCCGTTGTGATATCTTTGAGTGCTAGGAATATGCTCAAAGTTATTTCTTTCCTATAATGGGTTTTTCATGGGTATTGTTAGGAAAAAATTTAAATACTTTCATTGAGCTGGTTTACTAAATATTGAGTATTGGTGTGCGGGGATTTCTTTGTGATAAATATTATAAACCCAATCGGGCAAAACTCTTATGGTGAAAACTTATTTTCTTTTTATGTGACAGGTGAATATTTGAAAAATGGTGTTTCTTTAATAAAAAATTCATTGATGTCAATCTGGGTTTTAAACCACATTCTTAGGTTCTTTGAACCAATTCTTACTTGGCTTTAACACAGAAAGTCTTACACTGTTGTTACCACACATGTCATCTGGCTCCCATTTGAAATCAAATTGAGTTATGATGATATGATTACATTGCAGTTACCAATAACCATTAAAAGTCTACGTGAGGAAATGTCATCACGGTGGACAGGTAACGATAGCTTTATTCATACACAGAGTGTTATACTTGTATCATATAAATTTTAAGAAATTGATTGAACAAACATTGTTAATTATTTAATACTACTATTATTAAAATAAGGATATTAGTGTAGATTTTGTGATATTGTTTGTTACGTTCAATGGTACCCTGCTAAATATTTTCATTCGTTTTAGGATTTTTTAAATATCCCCCAGCTTCCGCTTTGATATTTTGTGTACTGGTTACAGGAGACGTCCCTAATCACGATTTGTCCCTGTAAAACTCATCCCAATACAATTGAAACAAGTATTTGTTTAACACTCTGTAGAATGTTAGTAGTGTAATAGAAAATACTTTTTTCAATTGTATTAGGATGAGTTTTACGGAAACAAATCGATTTATTAAATTATAAAGCATGATCGGAGGCGTCTCCTATAACCGGTAGTTGCACAAAATATCTAAGCGGAAGCGTGGGGATATTTAAAAAGGATCCTAAAACAAACGAAAATATTTAGCAGGGCACAATTGAACGTAGCATGTTTCTATATTGATGGATAACCGAGTGAATTAGTTGCGAAATTATATATAGGCTAGATAATTATTTATCAATTGTGGTACTTGATTAGGTTTTGGTGCGGTTTGTTGACTGCGCCAAAGAAGCTTTGGTAAATAGTTACTTTAGTCAAATGAATTGCTGAAAGATATCGGGAAAAGTTCTGATACTAAGGAAGTAGAAACAGAGTGGAATAACATTAAATCCAGCTTATACATGGCGGCAAGAGATATTCTGTGATCTACACAAAAACAAAACATGAAACCATGGCTAACAAAGGATATCCTAAATTTAATAGAAGAAAGACAAAAATACAAAAATAGATCAGATGAAACAGGAAAACAGAGATACAAAGCCATAAAATGGGAAATTATTCGCAAATGCAGGAAAGCTAAAGAACAATGGATTAATGAAACTTATGAATTAGAGCAACATGGAAAACTTCTAGTTAGCAAAAACGGTACAACAATTAATACATCAATTAAAGAAAACCAACACACACAAAGAGATACTTAAACTTCGATTCAAACCATCCACACTGTGTCAAACGAGGAATTATCAAAACCATGTATGATAGAGCAAAATTAATATTATCAAACGAAGAAATTTTAAAGAAAGCGAAAGACCTAATCAAATGTACACTAATAAAAAACAAGTATCCTAAAAGAATAATAGAGAAAGAAATGAATAAAGTTCAAAAAAATAAAAAAGAAGAAAACAGAAACAACGATACACACCAAAAAATGCTCTCAATACCATACATAAAAGGATTCTCCGAAAAAATCCAAAGAATAGGAAACAAATTTAAAATCAAAACAGTATTTAGAACCAACTATACACTAAGAACAGAACTAACAAAAACAAAACCCAAAAACGCAATTCAAAGTTCAAAAAACTGCATTTACAAAATACTGTGCGAATGTAACAAGTTTTAGATAGGGGAAAGTTCCAGACTATTTGAAGTTCGATTAAAAAACATAAATCATATATAAAAAATAGAAAATTTAAAAAATCCATGATTTGCCAACATGCATGGGACTTCAGTCATAAAATAAAATGGGAGGTCACAAAAATTATTGACAAAGAAGAAAACCACCGAAAACGCAAAATCAAAGAAGCTCCTTATATAACCCTACATACAAATAACTGCGTAGCAAACGAATCTGTGACTTACAGTAAACAATGGATTCCATTACTAACAGAAATAACAAAAGATATTACAAATGAAAATCAAATGTCGCTAATATCTAGGTAGCATTGAAAGTTTTTCCTGGGTGTTCCTAGCAATATTAACATGAAATGCAGTCTACAGTCATGATTTCTATTTTTACATACAACTAATTACATAACAATAGGCATATTAGCAGCCCCTGGCTGCTTAAGCCTTACGGTAACGTTATCACACACTTCTTTAATAACCATCCCCTTAACCGTATAAATAGAAACATATTAAAAAATGTTTCATTCATCAAGTTATTAAATTATAGGAAATTAACTATATAAAAATTAATAAGCTGATTTCACGTTAAGCGTATTGGCTACCTTAAAAAGCCTTTCCCAAGGAGTAGGTTGTTATTAACAATTTACCCGCCTCATTTCCACCAACTTCCCTCATTTCCACATACATCTGGACCAAATAGTTTTCTTCGACTAGCCATTTCATCTTTCGAGATAAATGTTCCTTGTTTGGTATCAGTTAATATTAGATTTTTCTCAGATATCTGAATTTCTAGGAATTTTTTAGATAGCATCATCCCACAGGGAGCTACTCTCATTTTTTAAGAATTTTTACCGCTAACATTCTAAATCAAATAGTTTTCTTCGACTAGCCATTTCCACCCACGAGATAAACGTATATTGTTTGGTATCAATTAATATTAGAATTATTTCAGCTACTTCAATTGAAAATTTTTCAGATAGCATCATCCCCCAGGGAGCTGCCCTCATTTTAAGATTTTTTGCTGGTAGCGATTTTTGCCCGTCCTTATAAATTTTCTAGCCATGCGATACGTCAAATTAGTTTAGAATTTTACGTACAATCCGAATCTGCAAACAGATTTAAAATAGGACCACCCCTTGCCGTTTTACAGACATACCCTGTGCGAGATAAATCTTTTTCCACATTTCTACCCACGAGATAAATAAATCTTGTTTGGTATCAATTACTATTAGATTTTTCTCAGCTACCTGAATTTCTAGGATTTTTTCAGATTGCATCATCCCCTAGGGAGCTACTCTCATTTTAAGATTTTTTTTACCTGCAGCGATTTCTAACCGTCTTTATAAATTTTCTTAACCATGCGATACATCAAATTAGTCTAGAATTTTACGCAGAATCTGAATCTGTAAATAGATTTAAAATTAGACCACCCATTACAAAGTTACAGTTTAAAGGCCCCAAACATCTAAATTTTTGCATTCATATGTAACCTAGATAAACGTTTTTTTCGACTATTCATGTTAATCTTATCTATAAGTTCCCAGGCAATCTAAAACCGTGGGAATTTTAGAAATGAACCCTTTATAAGCCATAAGTGTTGAATATTTAAAACCATTTACAAACAGTAATGTACTGCTTTTTGAATATTCAAAACCACGACTTTTAAAATTTTAAACAGAGTAAATATTTTATCAATTTTCTGGTTTAACATTTTAATTTCTAAACACGTCATAACATAATTATGTAGTCAATGTAGTCAATGCTAAATAAGTACTTGGAAAATACAATTCGTATCCGAACTAATTTCATGACGATTATGGATTGCCCAAATTACATGTGAAAGCAGTGTATAATTCCTTTTAAAGCGTATTTCTTCTCCAAACAAATACATTAATTACAGAAAGAAAGTACGCTGAATGCAAGCCAAAGAAATTAAGCACACAAAAGTTTAAAAATTTATTTTATCGAATATTGCCGAAGACACTCGAAGAGTGCACAAGCGCGGTCACTAAACCAATTAGCATTAATACCAAGCGTTCCGTACTTTCGTAGGTTGCTCATTTCCTGGAACCAAATCTTCCGCAATGTACAATGTCCTTAAAACTATCTACATTTAATATTCTTAACTACACTTTTTAATCGTGTCTTTCTCGCTTACAATACAGTAGGACTTAGCGATACTACCAACAAATTTTAATACTAGACCCACATTAAATTTGTCTTTAAATTTTCCTACAACTGTTTTTGTTGTCAAGCGGTATATTGTGTTTATTATCTGCGGGGTACACCACTTTAAACCTAGAAATAAAAACAAGATAGTTTAATACGTCTATTAATAATTTTTGCTAATGTTGGCGATACAAATATGTAAAACAAACTTTATCAAGAAATATAATGTTTTTAACAAAATATATGCATGTATTGATAACATCTATAAACCGCTGTAGTAACCAGAGTCTGGCGAATCTGGGATAGCTTAAAACATTTGCGCAAGCGATTGCCTTGCAGTCGCAACTTTTAAGTATTAGATGGGGTAACATTTAATAATTTCCAACACTGTCAAGTAATTTAAATTGCTGCAATCACAGAGAAATACTGGCACGGCTCTTTTCCTCTAATAACGTTTGAACCCTTCCTTCCTCCGTCGTATTTCCACATACATTTTTTATATCACCTACAAATTTTTCGTAAAATTCTGGAAAGTTTCTACAGCTCAACTCAACCATTTTAAAACAGATTAATTTTTGTAAATTTAATAGCTTGATGCACTCGTACGCAGCTAGCACAATAACATTCCGATCTTTCGTAATTTCCATATTATATAAATTCTCTTTTTCAAAAATTTTCAACAGCCATATACTTCTATTAAAGGCTGTGCTCAGCTGCAATTTGAAATCTTGATCCAATTGTATGTCAACAACATCGTCTCCAGTAGTCAAACCATTTAATCTGACTTGTTTTGAGTCTTGAGCAAATTGGTACATTTATCTCGAAAGATGAATTGGCTAGTCGAAGAAAGCTATTTGGTCCAGATGTATGTGGAAATGAGGGAAGCTGGTGGAAATGAGGCAGGTAAACTGTTAATAACAACCTACTCCAAGACGCAACACAAATTGAAAGTACTAATTCTTCTAAACTTTAAAATGTTCTCCTAATGTATTCAAATCAAAAATTAATATATTAAAGTCACCTTCAATTTGTATCATAAATGTCAAACTTAAAGATTTTTATTATTTGGACAACGATCCTAGGTCATGGATCAAAACGTAAATAAAAACAGTTTTAAAAACTCTGAGTGGTTTAATACCCAAGAAAGATTAAGAAAAATATTGAAAAATTGTCCAAGAGTTGCTGTATCGAAACTGCTTTATTTATGTGAAAAAGTTAGTCAACTTTCGGTGTAATTGACATTGTTAGAGTATATATTTGGCTTTTACATTATTATTGTACCACAGTTTAAAATAAATAATAGCACAGAATCTGAAGATCTAAACGGACTTTAAGTTTATGCTTTGATTTCTGTCAAATAAAAATATTTGCTTAAGGGCGGCATAAAAAAATTAATCGAGATCCTATTTAAGATAACGATATAATAAAACTAGTGTTGTTTGGGTAAATAACCTTTTCTCAACACTCTGAAATTTGCATTTTTATAACAGGAAGCGACTCGATGTTCTAAATATTTTACGCAAACTCGTATTACAAGTTCAAGAGAAAGAATAATCATCGTGTTGAACATATATAATGCCAGGTGAATCGTTAAAACCAAGAACATTTGGATTTCCTGATCAATTAATCATGTAATATCTGGCACGCTACGTTGGTCATTCATTCTAGAATATTTAGAATAACCAAAGCTTACAAGAATTCATAAGAATTGTGATTAAATTCACTACAGTAGTGGTTCTGTGAAAATTATATCACATGCAATGTGGACTGCTAACAAAATCACCTTTTCCACAATTCTAATGTGTACGTTATATTTTCTCAGAAATAATAATATTGCCTTTATTAACAATTCTTCTGTATGTGATACTTATGCTAAAAATTCTTGATGAAATATGAAGATTGTGGTTGTTTAAATTAGTCGATACGAAAAGCTAGATTACAATAGTTTTAGTTTTTTTATAAAAAAGTATTAGTGTTTAAATGTTAAGCGTTTCCTTAATTTTTTTTTGAATAGTTTATTCCTTTTCGTTGGCCATAATCCTTCTAGAATAATGGAATACCCCAGATTAATAGATTTATAGGAATCTTCACATAATACAACACAGATTTGATTCTTTGAAATCAAGAGCTTCTGATGCAATCTGGAATCAGGTATTTTCAGTGAAATCATTTTTCGATGCTTTACAGACTACGCTCTACTTTTCATAAAAGTGTTTCGTTTTCCATAGTAATTCTGTTGTAATTTGTAAACAGTCGTAAGGTGATTATTCGAATATGTAGGAATTATACGCACAAGTCTTTACAAGTATCGAAGCAGTAATTCTTTCTACTGACCAATGTTAATTATTGAATGTGTGGATTCAGAGAAGATTCAAGTTTGTTTAATATTCAATAGTCACCTTTTTGCGTGACCGCCCACGGAATTAAATACAAAAATGAATGTCAGAGTAACAAGTTTTTAAACTTGAAAGAGCTCTTGGTTGAAACTAAGATACCGCTCATCTAAAAAAAGTTATAATATCAAACTCTCCGTGGCCTTTTACTTTTCGATTACCCTTTAAAATTCTAATACAAATGTTATCGAGCAGGATTCTAGCCAGACGCTTATTGGAAAACGACAGGTACGTTGCTTAGAGTAGGAGCCCTTCTACGTAACGCCATACAAGCGATGTCGGGGCCCTCACAGATTTAAAGAAAAAAAATTTTTAATTTAGTGCGTTTTCATGAATTTGCAATGACCAAGGCAAAAACTCAAATTTTGAAAACGGCGACACTTATTGAGAAACAACAAGATGCAATACATAGAATAAGAGTTTTTTTTCGTAACACCATAATGCGATGTCAGGATTTATTACAAAATTTGAAAAAAAAAAAAAAATGATAGTAAGTGCATTTTCATAGATTTTGAATCGTAAGGGCAAAAGCCTATATTTTTAAAACAACGACAATTGAAAATTGACAAAGTACATTACCTAGAGTAGGAGCCCTTCTACGTAACACGACACATGGGATGTCGAGATCTATCACAGAATTTGAGAAATAAAAATTTGAAGTTAGTACATTTTCAGGGTTTTTCAATGGGCACGGCAAAGGCTTATATTTTTAAACAGACGACACTTATTGAAAAACGACAAAGTACATTACGTAGAGTAGGAGCCTTTCTACGTAACACCACACATGGGATGTCGAGATCTATCACAGAATTTGAGAAATAAAAATTTAAAGTTAGTGCCTTGTCAGGGTTTTTCAATGGACATGGCAAAGGTTTACATTTTTAAAAAAACGACGCTTATTAAAAAACGACAGGCAAGTTGCTTAGAGTAGGATCCCTTCTACGTAACGCCATACAAGCGATGTTAGGGCACTTACAGAATTAAAAAAAAAGATGTTAATTTAGTGCATTTTCATGAATTTGCAATGACCAAGCCAAAAACTTAAATTTTGAAAACGGCGACACTTATTGAAAAACAACAAGGTGCATTACATAGAATAAGAGTTTTTCTAAGTAACACCATAATGCGATGTCAGGATTTATCATAGATTTTGAGAACAAAATTTTGAAGTTAGTGCATTTTCATAGATTTTGAATCGTAAGTGCAAAAGCCTATATTTTTAAAACAACGACACCTATTGAAAATCGACAAAGTACATTACATAGAGTAGGAGCCCTTCTACGTAACACCACACATGGGATGTCAAGATCTATCACAGAATTTGAGAAACAAAAACTTGAAGTTAGTACATTTTCAGGGGTTTTCAATGGGCACGACAAAGGCTTATATTTTTAAAAAGACGACACTTATTGAAAAACGACAAAGTACATTACGTAGAGTAGGAGTCTTTCTACGTAACACCATACATGGGGCGTCGAGATCTATCGCAAAATTTGAGAAACAAAAATTTAAAGTTAGTGCCTTTTCACGGGTTTTCAATGGACATGGCAAAGGTTTACATTTTTAAAAAAACGACGCTTATTGGAAAACGACAGGTTAGTTGCTTAGAGTAGGATTCCTTCTACGTAACACCATACAAGCGATGTCGGGGCACTTACAGAATTAAAGAAAAAAAATGTTAATTTAGTGCATTTTCATGAATTTGCAATGACCAAGGCAAAAACTTATATTTTGAAAACGGCGACACTTATTGAGAAACAACAAGATGCATTACATAGAATAAGAGTTTTTCTTCGTAACACCATAATGCGATGTCAGGATTTATTACAAAATTTGAGAAAAAAATTTTGATGTTAGTGCATTTTTATAGATTTTGAATCGTAAGGACAAAAGCCTTTCTACGTAACACCAAACATGGGATGTCAAGATCTATCACAGAATTTGAGAAACAAAAACTTGAAGTTAGTACATTTTCAGGGGTTTTCAATGGGCACGACAAAGGCTTATATTTTTAAAAAGACGACCAAGGCAAAAACTTATATTTTGAAAACGGCGACACTTATTGAAAAACAACAATGTGCATTACATAGAATAAGAGTTTTTCTACGTAAAACCATAATGCGATGTCAGGATTTATTACAAAATTTGAAAAAAAAATTTTGAAGTTAGTGCATTTTCATGGATTTTCAATAGCCAGGGCAAAAGCCTATATTTTTAAAACAACGACACCTATTGAAAATCAACAAAGTACATTACCTAGAGTAGGAGCCCTTCTACGTAACACCACACATGGGATGTCTAGATCTATCACAGAATTTGAGAAATAAAAATTTGAAGTTAGTACATTTTCAGAGTTTTTCAATGGGCACGGCAAAGGCTTATATTTTTAAAAAGACGGCACTTTTTGAAAAACGACAAAGTACATTACGTAAAGTAGGAACCTTTCTACGTAACACCATACATGGGGCGTCGAGATCTATCACAGAATTTGAGAAACAAAAATTTAAAGTTAGTGCCTTTTCAGGGTTTTTCAATGGACATGGCAAAGGTTTACATTTTTAAAAAAACGACGCTTATTGGAAAACGACAGGTAAGTTGCTTAGAGTAGGATCCCTTCTACGTAACGCCATACAAGCGATGTCGGGGCGATTAAGCAATTAAGAAAGAAAACAAGACGCTTGTAACAGAGCGTATGTTGGCCAAGCCTAACAATGACTGCGTAATCGCCTCACCCAACACCGTAGTAATGCCAAAGTCGGTAAGTCTTATTGCGCTTTATCCTCACACGTCCACCTAACCCACTACTCTCCTAAATACGATGAAGTTAAAATTTTAGAACAAAACGATTGTTACAAACGGAGATTTTTTCTAGAGTCTTACCATATTGAACGTCAGATCAACTGTATCAATAGCAAGAACATGAGAAACGCGATAAAGCAGGTGAAGACTATAAATCAGATAACAAGCTCATAAATTGTAATAGGGAGATATAAACACCAAGCGCTTCGATTCATTACTAAAGGATAGCAAAAGTTTTACGATTGCAATAAATCTTGAACTAACAGGTAATTATGATCAGAAATGCGATATTACAGTTAATTACTGCATCATTGTTTCCTATTCTGGCTAACCTACAGATATCCCTGAAATTTGCACAGTCTGCATCTATCACTATCTGATCTAAGTCTACATCTACCACCTTTTTCCTATCTCTGCTTGTAATATATCCCATACTATTCCCCAAGAATGCCTTAAAACGTATTCTGCCCTTCTATTTCTCTTATCTTTTTCCCCAGATATCCCCCTTACTATTTCTATAATCTATTTGTTATTATCTTTGTCTGTCCATGCTATCGACCTCATACATTTGAAGCGCAGTATATCAAAAGGCTACTACGGTTTTTCTGTCTGCGTTTCAGACTGTCCGTATTTTATAGGCATACTGTGCTGTGCTCCACACATATGCCTTCAACAATTTTCTTCCTGTTCTATGTTTGTTGTCTTTCATCATAGGCGCTGTTCTTTCTTGTTAGATGCAGTTCGGTCACCTTTTATTGTTTTACAATTATATACCCTATTTCTATGACATTCAGTGGTTGTGATGGGAGGTAAGCAGCCTGTGGCTGCCAAGTTTCCCCAACACTTAAACATTTACCGATTTAATATATTTTCCAATATATCTTTTCGCACAGTCAACATTAGTTGCAGATATTTCACCACCAACAACTAGTTATTTATACTAATCATCAGATTTATCTGTGCTTATTTTTTCGTTATTAAGTATTCCGTCTCAAAACTGGTTGGACACGTACCTGCACTTATTTATATTCTGAGCTAGCCTACATAGTTTCCTTAAATTCTCACACAGCATGTGTATACAGCTCGCTCCCCTTCTATTGTTTTCTAATTTTTTGCCCTCTTTCACTGAGATTCAGTGACGGGGGTTAAGCAGCTTGTGGCTACCAAGATCCCTCAGCACTTAGACATTTGCCGAAATAATGGTTTTCCAGTAAATCCTTTCACACACTTAACATTATTCGAAAATATTGCCCAACCAATTCTTGTAGTTGCATATAATAATCATCATGCTTAAGCACAGTTATTTTGTCGTCATTAGTTTATCCACCTAGGGACTGGTTGGATGCGTACCTCCATTGATTTCTATTTTGGGCTAGCCTACACATCTCCCTGAAACTACTACAGTCTACATCTTTTACTATCT
Source organism: Platerodrilus igneus (assembly GCA_036346225.1). NCBI lineage: Eukaryota > Metazoa > Arthropoda > Insecta > Coleoptera > Lycidae > Platerodrilus > Platerodrilus igneus. The sequence continues at coordinate 2,265,892 of JARFIW010001436.1, read as the reverse complement.
GTGTGCAGTAGTCTAACCTAGGTCTGCCTCTTCTTCTCTTTTCTCCTATCTCTGCTTCTAATATATTCCGCACTATTCCCTCATGCCGTAGTATATGGCCTATCATCCTATCTCTCTTATTTTTTACCGTTTTCCACATACTTCTTTCTTTCCCTACCATTTCTAGTACCTCTTCGTTCTTAACTTTGTCTGTCCATGACATCTTCATCATACGTCTGTAGCACCACATTTCAAAGGCTTCTACCTTTTTCTTGTCCACTTTTCCTACTGTCCAGGCTTCACAGCCGTACAGTGCTGTGCTCCACACATATGTTTTAAGCAATCTTTGCCTTGTATCTATGTTTGTTGTCTTTGCACACAGTAGTTGCTTTTTCTTGTTAAATGTAGCACGACCTTGTGCTAATCTTTGTTTTATATCTTTTGTGCTTTTCCCATTTTGCGTTATTTGGCTTCCTAGGTAGTAGAAATTCTTAACCTTTTGTAAGTTCGTGTTACATATTTGTATTCTTGTTTTTGATTTTTCTCCCCTCCTTTGCATACTAGTACTTTAGTTTTAGTTTTGTTAATTTTCATACCATATTTCTCTGTTAGAACCGTTTCCATTTCATTAAGAGCAGCTTCTAACTCTTCCTTGCTAGACGCTAATACCGCTATATCATCTGCAAATCTAAGCATATCAATTTTTTGTCCCTGCATAGTAATTCCAAATGTCTTCCTGCATTTGACAGTATTCATTGCCTCTTCTATGTACAAGTTAAAAATCAATGGGGATAGGGCACATCCCTGTCTCACCCCTTTCCTAATGTATACTTCTCTACGTTCCTGCTCTAATATTATTGCTGTTTGCTCTTTGTATAAGCTCTGTACTATTCGTCTATCTCTATAACTCATTGCAATCTTTTTGAGTATTTCTAACATTTTTTTCATTTTACATTGTCGAATGCTTTTTCCAGATCTACAAACCTTATATACACGCTTTCCCCTTTTTCTATTGTTTTCTCCATTATCACTTTCAAAGCTAAAATAGCCTTCCGTGTTCCGTTGTTTCGCCTAAACCCAAATTAGTCTTCTCCTAGTATTTTTTCAGACCGTTTTTCCATTCGTCTTCGCACAATTCTAGTTCATATTTTTGACACGTGTGCAGTCAAACTTATTGTTCGAAAATTTTCACATCTATCCGCGCTTTTTTTTTGGTATAGTTACTATGATGCTACCTTTGAAATCTTTGGGTATCTCGCCTGTCTCATACATATAGCTTACAAGTTGGAAGAGACGTTCTGTTACTGCTTGTCCAGCTTTTTAGAGTTTCTGCTTGCACCTTATCTGTACCCGGCGCCTTACCATTTTGTAGACTCTTTAATGCTAATTCAAACTCATCTCTAAGTATAGGATATCCCAAGTCATCATTTTCAATGTCTGATTCTTGTTCTAATGCAGTTAGTTCCTCTCCTGCATATAAATTCCCTATATATTCTTGCCATCTACCCACTTTCTCTACATTTTCTATAATGACGTTTCCTTGTGCGTCCCTTATATTTCTGCTATAGGATTTTATGACCATAAAATTCATTCTAATTAATTTGTATGCTTCGTCTGTCTTTCCTTTTTCCATCTTCGTTTGTACCTCTTTGCACTTTTCATCAATCCATTGTTCTTTAGCTTTCCTGCATTTTCGAATAATTTCCCATTTCGATGGCTTTGTACCTCTGTTTTCCTGTTTCGTCTGACTTATTTTTGCATTTTCGTTTTTTTTCTATTAAATTCAGAATATCTTTTGTTATCCATGGTTTCTTGTTTTCTTTTTGTGTATACCCCAGAATATCTTTGGCCGCCATGTCTAGGCTGGATTTAATGTTATTCCATTCTGTTTCTACTTCCTTAGTATCAGATATTTTCCCGATATCAATTCATTTGACTTTTTTTCGAATCTTTCTTGAATATCTTTATCTTTTAGTTTCTCTAAGTCAAAGTGCCTCTTTCCAAGTCCAAGTGCCTTTTTCCGTTTCTTTTTTCACATTCTTAAATTTAAGTGCGGCCTTCATAATTACGATGTTGTGGTCAGTATCTATATCTGCTTCTGGGTAGCTTCTACAGTCTTTTACTTGATTCCTAAACCGTTGCCTAACAAGAATGTAATCTATTTGATATCTTCCTATATCTCCTGGCATCTTCCACGTATATCGTCTTTTAGCATGATGTTGAAATAATATGTTTGTGATGATTAAATTATTCTTGTCGCAAAATTCTACCAGCATATTTCCCCTGTCGTTTCTCGTGCCTAAACCAAATAAACCTGCTACCGCTCCTTCCCTACCCTCACGTATCACTGCATTAAATTCCCCGGTAATTATTAAATTTTCATGTCCTTTTACGTATCCTAATATGTCTTCGATATCTTTGTAGATGGCTTCTACCTTTTCGTCACTGTAGCTAGAGGTGGGCATGTATACTTGTATTATTACTGTGTTTACCGGTTTAGATTCCAATCTAACCATGAGTACTCTTTCGTTCTTTAGTAAGTAATTTTCTACACAGTATCCTATCTTTTTCCGCATAACTATCCCCACATCCAAATTTCCTTCCTCTGCTCTTGTATGAACTACCCTGAAGTCTCCACTCCAAAAATCCCCCGCCTCTGGCCACCGAACTTCGCTAATCCCTACTATGTCTAGTGATAACCTATTCATTTCGATTTTTAGGTTCTCTAGCTTACCTACTTGCTTCATACTTCTAACAGTCCACGCTACGACTCTCAGAATGTTTCTGACTTTTATTTTTAACTTTCCTATCGCATCCTCCGAAGTAGTCCCCTCCCGGAGATCCAAATGGGGGACTATTTTAACTCCGGAATCTTTTACCCTAGAGAATGCCATAATGTTTGTTACAATTTAGGTACGCTGTGTACTTGGGAGTGTGACTACTACGCCCAAGGTCCCGGGTTCGAATCCCGACACGGTCCGCTTGAAAAATGTTAGGCGAGCATTTTTCACAAAAATACACCCTCGTTCGGATGAGAGGTAAAATGGAGGTCCCGTGTGTGAGTGTTGTCACGCACGTTAAAGATCCCTACCTTGCTTGGAACAGCAAGGGTTCGGCAAAATTCAAAATTTTCCAGGTAACAAAAACTCGCTTCCTGGCCAATGTAGTACCTTCGGGTGGAGCATTGGAAAATCACATGTAATGTGTACTTGGGAGATAATGTGGCGGTTTCCCGTTGCCTTCCACATTGCGGTAGTGTTTCTTAGACTGCAATACCGACCCCTATGGTCTCTGCCAATTTAAGTACCAATAGAGGCGCTGTCCTCTTTCGGTCCCTCTTTCTTGCTCCAATATAAACTATAATTTAACTTAGTGTAAAGTCAGGTCGATATTTTAATCAATGAAAACAACAGTACTTTCTAGAACTGATAAAATGGACTTCAACATATAAAGATTTATTTAAAATAGAAATCTAAAACGAAATCGGGAATGTTTCGATGCGGTAATTTCTAAATGAAAACGATCTTAAGATGGCAATTATAATCAAGGATATGCTGCAATGGAGACATGAATGTAAATGAAAACTTGACGATCCAAAGCGCAAGTATAACATTGTTTTAATAGTTGAGATGTGCTATTATTAAGTGAATTAAGCTAACATAAGATTTTTACGTATAGAAAATTACTTGTGAACGGATAAATTTGTTTACTTTTAAGATCATATTGCCAGGTGGTTTGACCCTTACAAAAAAATTTTCCCAAGATTACTGATCCCCGATATGTTATAATAAGAAAGTATTTAAATTATCCATGTTACCCTTAAGGAAATTTTGTAACTTACATATGAAAAGTTTTGGGGCTTGTAATTATTAACAAGGATTAGGTGAAAATCGTATTAATGTATAGTAGTTACGAAATGTTGTTTCTTTCTATACTTAAGTTGTAAATAACAGTTATATATAAGCTTTCTTCATACCTGTGTGTCTAAGTAAACTTCCTAGATAATGTGTGTAGAAGAAAGATGCTTTTGAATGTACCGAGTAACATAATTTGAAGGATTGTTTATAAAAATTTTATGTAATTACAAGTGTAATGTTGAGATTTCTTTGTTTCATTTGTTTGGGTAAAGTCCACAGAATATTTATATCTGAGCTAGCAAGATATTACGGTCATATTCAGATAAGAATCCACATCATATCATTTTTATCGTTTTAATTAATAGTCATTGGATCTTTATTGGTTTGGGCAACTGTACCCGAATAAAAAAATTGTCCTGAATCATTTCAAATGTTCTCGTTTCCCATTTATCTCAAAAATTTCAGTTTTCTCGTCCCTAGTTTTCAAAATTTGTTTGTCACTTCCCTTAAACAATTAAATTTCTTCTTAAATCTTCATCTTTCGTTTCTTTATTATTCCTATTGCATTGCTATATTTGTTACTAAAATTGTTTCAAACAGTATCAATTTCTGACTTTAAAGAATGGATCCGGACACTGGTCGAAGTTGGTCACTGAAACAGTTCATACTATTATTATGTCTTCAAACATGTATCTTTTCAATAATTTTTTTGAATGCATTTTAGTTTTTAATTACATTTCGTGTTTGATAGAAATCAAGAAGTGCGGTAAAATTTCAATTTGAAGCAAAAGAGGTGCAATCAAACATTATGCCACAGCCCTTTCGCGTTCGAATTTCCTTCAGAATATCCTTATGGTCTTTGTTCGGGATTGTAGTCGAACCGAACACATTTAGATTCTAACAGAAAGACATACTTGTCAACTGCCGAGAGGATGTATTTTGACATCAAGACACCTAGTACAGGATCTATCGATATTTCTGGTCAATTATTTACCCCTTGTTAATGTTCGGTCTGAGATATTCTGTTGTCTCATCAAGATTTATGGTGGTGAATTTTGAAAATTAACAATGGAGATACATATATGCAAAGATTCATTACCGTCCAAGGTCTAGAGTAATTTAAAATGATCTTTAAAACTAATAAGTATGATGACCTTCAGATATGTTATTAAAGCTTTCCGGTGCATATTGTGATAATAAGAACAAATTATTCTAATAAAATTTGCACACAATGAATAATTTGAAAAGAAAACGTTTTTTATTTGACAATGAAATTTGCCATCCATTTTATTAGTGCACATATAAATTAGACATGTTTTACATAAGACTGTTAATTAGATAAATTAAAAGAATAAAGAATTAAATAATCAGACTTATTATATGATATAATTACTGAATTTTGATGGGATGACGAGCTGTCACATACCTTCAATATTCCAAAGCACCTTTTGTTACGCCGATATTCTAGAGTCCTTGCAAGAATCATAACAAACCCTTTTCTTGATTTTTTCATTATTTTTCCCGATTATGTTTTAATTGTTCATGATTTTTTCGTTATTTTTCTCTAAGTTTTCCGCTAATTTTTCAGAAACGCCTAATCACCGACTAGTGAGTTGTTTCTCGTCACAGGTCTGAGTTTCATCTAACAGCGCCGATCTCACCCCTTCTGCTTTCAATATTTCCTTCTAACAGTTCATAATCAATTGATTATACAAATAGTCAAAAAAAAACTAAAACCGTGCGTTGTAAGTCCATTTCCCTAATATATTGAACCCAGAGTTGTGCTGCTACAAGTAGGTAGATTTATGATGTTTTCAAACATGCAAAATCGAAGAAATATAAAAGTTCTAGAATCGATAATATACTGAGATATTTTTTAAAACCATTAATTAAGATAATTAACAGACTACAGAATAATATAAAGGAGAGAGTAGCGAATCAGTTTGGATTGAACTACGTTTACCAGTGTGTTACCTTCATTTTCGGCAATAATTGATTATTTTATTTAAAATAGTTTTCAACTCAAATTCTTTGCTAATTAATTATCCGTTTATCTATATTCCATGTCTACGGTTAAATAGAATCGTTGATTCGTAATTAAAAAGAAATAAGCTGTCCAATAATTTTCAACTAAAATCCACTTTGCTTCTAAAACGAAACTTTATTCGATAAATTAAATATCCTGTATATTTTACTCGGTAAATACTTCCGCTAATTAAGAATAAATTCTACTTCTCAGAATCCCCTAACGTAAAGTTTACACTATACTCAGTGACTCGATAACGTATTCCAAGTATCCGATAATTGCTTCTTATGTGTTTTCCGTAAGAAGAATTCGTCGAAATAAAGCTGCGTATTATCCCAATATAAACTGTGTTTTTCCAGGTTAATTCGGAATAGAAATATTACTTTGAACTCTGGTCACTGGCTAAACGAAATTGATTTTATTTGCTTTCCAATCTACACAACGGAGACAGGTGTAGAAATGTTTGGTTTGTTTCCGTTTTTCGTTATGAAAATTTCGCGCACGCAATACGGCGTGGTTTATATTTAGGGTTTTTAGAAAATTGTATTTTTCGTCGAAATTAAATTAATTTTTAGTGGTAATTGCTCTAGCTTCTTCCGGTGGACTTAAAGCCACGATGAATGGTCGTCCCTTGCTGTAATGGAAGGTCAAGTGCATTTTTTTTGGGTGAAGGCCACCTACTCGTTGCAGTGGACCAACTAGTGACTTAACCCCGACGTCAGCAACTTCGGGGGTGAGTGTTTTCTTTCTCCATCATTTACGATTGCGCCCATGAGATTTATTGACACTATATGAATGTATTACTATCTGCTTTAAATAACTAAGAGTGTACAACTTATTAAAGTAAAAATGCTTTGAAGGCTTGCTGGCACGTTTGAAAATGTTATTGCCATTAGATGTATATACGTAGTTTTAGATTTACCATGCTAATTTAGAGCTGTTGGTTTTAGAGGGGTAATTTTGCTTAATTTCGTTTTTTTGGTTGAAACTCAATTAGGGAGTAAACTGAAACCGGCAGCTCACCATTTAAAAAAAATTATTTGTTCTTTTGGTTGATATTTTTCTTTAGATTTAGTGTGTAATTATTTATTGCGTGTACATATTGTGTTTAATTATAGGTTTCTTTTGTTGATATGTTGTGTTTTGAGTATGAATGAGTGTGTGTAATTTTTCTTTCTTTATTTCAGGCCTCCCTTAATTTTTGTTGTAGGTATAATTCCCGCCCACTCGCCGATTGAGCCAGGTCTATTTCTTTTTTTGGTTTTTTTTCTAGGCTACGTCAATGTACGTAGCATAAATTTCTAACGCCTTGACGTGGGGCTGCGATTTTGTTTAGTTAATTTCTTCTGCGATTTGGTTTTCGTTAATTTTCTTGTGCTACGATTTTGTTTCTTGTAACTTTGGCTCTGATTTTATTTTAGTTAGTTTTGACTCCAAGTTTGTTTTAGTTAATTTTTGCTCCGATTTTTGTTTATTATTGTTAGTGCCCAAGTTCCTACATGACCCACATTTTTTCGACCTGATATTACTTATGTTTCGTCTCTTACGCTTAATATTATTGGCGGGTTAATTTCAGATTATTGGACTTGTGTTTTCGCCAATAATCCAAGTCCATTGAAAACACTTGAGCCCAAGATTTTTCATTTTCTTCCTTCCCTCTCTGAACATTTTGTCCTCCCCGTCACGTCTAGAGTTAGTTTTTTCTCAGATTTTTTTTCTTTTATTCTATAGCCCTATTCTAATTTCTATTTTGTTGTTTCGTTTCCATTAATGTTTCTGAAGTTTATCCGTCGGATATCTTTTAAATTGTCCTATACTCGCAATATTTTTTTTTGGACTTCTATCGAGTTACGGTTAGCCTATATTTAGTTACTTTCTACCAATTTATTTCTTGACCGTATTCAAAATGACTTCCTTTTTGGCTTGCCATCAACGTCTTCCAGTATGGGAGTGGAATTTAAAATTTTCTGGTGCCCCAAACACTCTTACCGTACATGATTTTTGAGACAGGCTGAAAAACTCCGATGAACTCACCATGTGTCCAAATTGCAGTTATTTGAGTCTGCAGTAGATTTGTTCGAGTGTAAAGTGTTACTTTGGTATCGTGGTTTCCGGAATAGGTTTTCGGTCTGGAAGTCGTTATCTAATTTACTGATTCAACATTTTGAACCCCCGGATTTTACTTATAAGTTTGCTACTACTGCGGAGAATACTTTTGCTTCATATGACCGAGTTGTTAAGATTTTTCCAACGCATACGGGTAGATCCAATACTTCTTCCATACATTCTACTGCTCTTCCCCCTACTTCTACTTCTACTTGTTAGGTTGTATGCTTTTATTGCGACAAATCTGGTCATCTTTCCGCACGTCGTACTCGTCCTCAAGTACTCCATTACCATGGTTGCGGATATATGGAAGTTTCTCGCCGCAACTGTCCAAATTGTCATCCTCATACTAATAGGTTTTCAAATAATACTTCAACTTCTGTTCTCAGCTCTAGGAGCCAAACTTTTCTACTTCTCACTCTACGTTCTCTTGTGTCCCTCATCCAGGTCATCCTGCTCCTCCTATCAAAACATACCCTTCTTCGGCAAATGTAGCTTTGAACGAACTTTCTTCCGTTTCTAGATCTACATTCTATTCTACACCTCCTTCTGCTCGCCCTACTTATTCACTCTCGCCCCAAACTGTGCTTCCACCACCATCGCAACCCATACTTTGACTTCGTGACTTGCAGGTAGCTTCTCAAGAGTTTGTTCCCGTATTCTTAAACTATTCTACCCAAGAAATCCTTGTCGTGTCTGCAAACACAAATGTCGCCAAGGTGACGATAATTTCTGATTTAGTCAGCGAAGGTCCTGTTGAAATTTATAAACCTGTATCTTTAGTGTCTGTTGCTGTTGCTGTCAAAATTTTACATGTTCCTGCTTTCCTAAATTATTCATCTCAAGAAATTTCTGTCGTGTCTACAATAATAGCTGTAGCTGAAGTGACGATAACTTCCAATTCAGTCTGCGAAGGTCCTGTTGAGGTTAACGAGTCCGTACCTATAATGGCTGCTGTTGTCGTTGTCCAAGTTTAACTTGATCCTGTTTCGTTACCTACTCTTACTCATTTTTCGCATGCTGACAACATGCTACTTGTTTCTGTTCTTTTAACTAAAGTTGGCGAAATTCTGTCTGGTGCTGCAACTTTCTTTCATGTTGATAAATTTCCTTCGACTCCTTTATCTAACATTGGAAGTTCTACTTGATACTGTTTGTTCTTGTAACGTTGATGAACTTCTACCCGATTCTGTTCCTTTATGTAATGATATTGAAGTGTTATCGGATTCTGCTCATTTTCTTAAGGTTGATATTCCTACAGTCAATGCTGTTTTCTGTTCTAACTATGATACATTGTTCACTTCTAAGCGGAACGGCTGGTTCACAATAACAAAAATTATACGTGTAATAAAATGTGGTTGCATAAAAAACTTACCCCGTGTTCAATTATCACTTTACATTCACCACTAAATACATAATTGGTTAGATAGGTGAGGGTTGGTGAAGGAAGGGAAATAGGGGTGCTCACGTTGTTAATTAATTAATAATTAATGCCGACAAACCGGCGCGAATGTGTTATTTAAAAATGGACTGTGTTCTAAGAGAGAGCTGTGTCGACTTATTTAACTTATTGGTTGTAATCAGCGCTCACCTTTGGCGATGCGCGAGTAACAAATCGTAGTCGAGACATAAGAAGAGCATGCTTTTAATTTATATTAGGCAAGGCGTAAACAAACATCGATGAAATTTTATCTACCTCTGTCCCTCTAGTGAACGTAACTGAAGTGTGCTACGCTTGTCTTTCTTTTCGTAAGGTTAATTTTTTTACAGTCAATACTTTTTCTTTTTCTGCTGTTGATATTCGGACTACCCATGATGTATTTTTTCTACGGTTGACTTTCTTACCTCCAACCCTAACAACAAACAACTTTCTTCCTTAACTTATTACGAGTTTTCCAAACTACTCTTGCCACCTCCGCGTTCTTCCACTACTACACCCCCTGCTATTCCTATTTGGCAGAAAACTGCCCAAAAGAGGCAGACTTTATTCTATGCTTCTTCCGAACCAGAAATGTATGCCGGCGAAGACCTAATGTCCTTGATCTGGTTTCATTTTCCTTCTGGCGGCGTAAACGCCTTAAGTCCCATATCTAGTCCTCGCGCCCCAGATTCTTATAACGACTTTGTTCTCTTTCGGACATGATTTTTAGACATTACTACGATTTCGGTTTACTTCCCGGTTTTTCTGGGTTTTCTTTCGTTTGCTTTCTTTTTCTTTCAGCCGTGTGGGTCCGGAAATTGAATAGCTCCATGGTACGACCTGCCTGTCGTAAGAGACGACTACAGCAGCCCAACACATACACACACGCACACTGTATTCACGCACAACACATACACACACACACACTTCTTACACACACCCACACACACATACACACACGCACGCACACGCACAAACCTCATACATAACTACACTACGATTCTGTTTTATTTTCTTTTCTACAATTCTTAGTTTTTTGGGTATTGTACTTGGTGTTGGTGTTATTCTTTTTGGGTTTTTTCTTTTCTTCGTTCCTTCCATTCCACATTTCTTTCTTTTTTCCTTTCGCTGGTCTTCTTTGCTGTCGGTCCCTATACCGATTGTGTTTCGTCCATCCGCTCCTGTGGTAGGTGCTTTCTAGTTCGTCTTTCTTTTTTCGGAAATTACGACCTAGTTGACTTAAGAACTAGTTATCCTTTCTTTTCTTGGGTTCTTTGGTTTCGACTACCAAAGTTGAGAGTACATCGTTCTTTTTCCAGAGTTCCTCCTCTCTTCCTCTCGTTCTCCCTTATTGTTCCTTCGTTTGCTTGAAGCTTGACCTGTGGGTCCTCTTCTGGCTGGCAATGTTGGGTTTTCTCCCTCGTTTCTTCACTTCTTTTGAGGTTGAAGACTGTACTGTTTCTCCACAAGAAATATCCGTCCTCCGACGACTTTTTCAGTGTCCAGGCCATTCCATCTTAATTCTCCTAGATTGTGTATTACCCGTCTTTCTTTCCTTCCTTCCTCTTTCCCTCTCTTTCTCTTTATTCTATTCTTGAAACTTCAAGCAAGATAAAAGTTTTTTGTGTGTTTTGTTGAGTGGTTTTTTTTGGTTTCTTTATTCTGGTAACAAATTTTCCTTTAGTTTATAAGCGAATTTTTTGCCTTTTTTTTTCTCTTTGGGTTTTTTGTTAGTCCTGCTCACTCCCATTATTTTGCTTCCCTACCCAGACCTTTTAATTTTGCTGGCGGGGATTTGTTACGTTCATTTTCGGCAATAATTGGTTATTTTATTTACAATAATTTTCAACTCAAATCCTTTGCTAATTAATTATCCGTTTATCTAAATTCCATGTCTACATTTAAATAAAATCGTCGATTCATAATTAAAAGAAATACGCTGGCTAATAATTTTCAACTAAAATCCACCTTGCTTCTAAAACGAAACTTTATTTTATAAATTAAATATCCTGAATATTTTACTTGGTAAATACTTCCGCTAATTAAGAATAAATTCTACTTCCCAGAATTCCCTAACGTAAAGTTTACGCTATACTCAATGAGTCGATAACGTGTTCCAAGTATCCGATAATTGCTTCTTATGTGTTTTCCGTCGGAAGAATTCGTCGAATTAAAGCTGCGCATTATCCCAATATAGATTGTGTTTTTCCAGGTTAATTCTGAATAGAAATATTACTTTGGACTCTGGTCACTGGCTGAACAAAATTGATTTTATTTGCTTTCCAATCTATACAACGGAGACACGTGTAGGAATGTTTGGTTGTTTCCGTTTTTCGTTATGAAAATTTCGCGCACGCAATACGGCATGGTTAGTATTCAGGGGTTTTAAAAAATTGTATTTTTCGTCGAAATTAAATTAATTTTTAGTGATAATTGCTCTAGCTTCTTCCGGTGGCCTTAAAGCCACGAGGAATAGTCTCGTCCTTGGCTGTAATGGGAGGCCAAGTGCGTTCTTTCTGGGTGTAGGCCCACCTACTCGTTGCCGTGGACCAGCTAGTGACTCAACCCCGACGTCCGCAACTTCGAGGGTGAGTGTTTTCTTTCTCCATCATTTACGATTGCGTCTATATCGGTTGAGATTTTCGGTTTAAACTCATGAATTCTTAAATTTAATCCTTTTAGACGACCATTATTAGTGAATTAGTTTGAGATTTATTGAAACTATATGCATGCATTATTATTTGCTTTAAATAACTAAGAGTGTACAACTTATTAAAGTGAAAATGATTTGAAGGCTTGCTGGCACGTTTGAAAATGTTGTTGCAATTATATGTATATACTTAGTTTTAGATTTACCATGCTAATTTAGAGCCGTTGGTTTTAGAGGGGTTATTTCGGTTAATTTCGTTTTTTTGTTGAAACTCAATCTAGTGAGTAACCATTTAAAAAAATGATTTGTTCTTTTCGTTGATATTTTTCTTTAGATTTAGTGTGTAATTATATATTGCGTGTACATATTGTGTTTAATTATAGGTTTCTTTTGTTGATATGTTATGTTTTGAGTATGAATGAGTATGTGTAGTTTTTCTTTCTTTATTTCAGGCCTCCCTTAATTTTTGTTGTAAGTATAATCCCCCGCCCACTCGCCGATTGAGCCCAGTCCATTTCTTTTTTTAAATTTTTTTTCTAGGGTACGTCAATGCACGTAGCAAGGGAGAAAATGTTATTACTAAGATCATTACTAGAAGAAAAAATAAATGTACGAAAAACTACAGTAATTAGCTTCACAGATTTAGTGAAAGTTCTTGATTATGTAGATTTAATTACATTGCTTAGGATTTTATAGAAAACAGGAATATATTAGTAGCACGAGAGGATAGTTTAGAATTTATAGAATAACAATGGTTTTAATAGAAATAGACAAAGAAGTTTGTTACGTGTTAAGTGAATTAGCCCGTAATACGCAATTTTTCAATCATTTCCTGTACTTATTAAATTTACCGAATTTTGTTTAAAAGCAAAAGTAATTGCCATTATTTCTTGGCTCTGGTCTTAAGTATTTTTTTTTAAGCATTTTTCTATGTAGTGACCTAATTATCGTCCTCACCTCGCGTTTCATTCTCCTTTAAGGGCGCTACTACAATTGGAAGTTGCATGTGGCGAAAATTTGATGACAACCTGGAACACGGCTCTCTGAGAATTCGACGAAAATGTAAGTAAAAACTTGTTATAACCTTGGAATTGGAATGTGCACCACTAAATCATAAAATTTATTATGTAAGGGTTACCGGGTATTTAACTTGTAGTAATTGACACCCGAACAGAGCGTGTCATAATTTGTGCTCACATTTGAGGCGTAATAATTTTCGCTGATTGGGTGAAACGTAATGAGTAGCAGAATCGCACAATGGTAAGGGCGTAAGACAGAGGTGTAAATGAAGCAAACGATAAATAAAATGAAAGAAGAAATATATATTACAGGACGCAATATTCAAATGTTGAAGTGTACAGATAATAGAGTTATATTAGTAGAAACCGATAAGAAGTTAGGAATAAGAAAAATAGATATTAAAATCAGCAATACTAAAACAAAGACAATAAGATGTGGTAAACAGAATAGAGTATACAGGTGATGTAAAGCTTGAGTTAGAAGAATTAGAAAAAGTAATGAGTAATAGTACGTAGAGGGTGGATTACAAATAACAACAGAAGTAAAAGAAGTATATAAAATAAAATAACCGAAAGAAAAAACTATTAAAGTGTAAAAAGTCATATTACAAACCACAATAGTTCTAGTTGTTAAGGAAACGACTGTTGAAAACTTATGTTTAGAATCGAGCACTTAAGGCAGCAAAACATAGACACTATAAATCAGAAAATTAAAAACTTTTAAAATGTGTTACTATAAGAGAATGTTGGACACTAGGTTAGTAACTATAAAATTCCAGATATGGTTCGCGAATATCAAAGGATCTAGCATTAAAACCCTAGTACCTTTAAGAAGGAACTGTTGCGATGACGACGGGCTGAACTGCTACCATGACACTCAATAAAAACCCGAACCCAAAATATAACTCTAAAAATTGACCAGGGAAAACCCAGCGAAATTGAAAATAGGTAGGAATGCAAGGAATTGAAAAAAAATTGGTTTGAAGTGGAAGATAGGACACAGAGCAAGTGTTTTCACAAAATAGAAAAAAGGCTGTCTAGTCGCAGGTATGCCATTAATACGCTTAACACGTGTGAGATGCATGTCTGTCATGGTTTCTGTTTATTAAGAACCCGTAACTGTAATATACATGAATATATTGTTCTTCTGTATAATAATGTCTGGTTGGAAGTTTAATATCTGTGGATTTCTTTAACTCATCGGTTTTTTCAATGTATTTAACAATATTGTATAAGCTCGATTTTTATTGCGCCTTGCATACATTGTAAATAATATCTATAATTAGGTTGATGCACTATTAAATAGAATATTTTTATTGAATAGTATACAAAAGCTTTCTTAATATTTTATGAGTAATGTATTGAAACCTCTTTTTCTTTTTGGTGTCTTTTAAAATAATTAATGCATCGGAGTTTTATTTTAATAAGTATTGTACAGAAATAAAACGATGCTTTTGTGATTTGTAAGTTTATAATTCTTATAGAACTACTATTTAATGCAATGGCTTATTAAACACTAATATACAGAATCAAGATTATATAGAGCGGTTCAATAATAAATTGTCTTTCCTCCTTTCTCATCTCATCTTTATTTTTCATAACGCACAAACGTTACAACATTTATAGAAGAAATTTTTGCCGGGTGGCAAAGGGTATTCGGTTCTTGGTAAGGAAAAATTCCGCTCTATTTGAATATTTTTGCCTGACAAGAAACGTTACACAGTTAATCCTCGTAAGAAAATCGTTGTATTGTTAAAAATCAATGAATTTAATAACATAAAAAATCAATTACAGAAAATACTTAAAAATAAATCTCTAAGTGATATGTGGTTCTATCTACTACTTCAATTTGGTAGACTTCTGGAGACTTTCATCCGATGACTTTGAAGTACTGTGAGCCCTCTGAATTTCATTTTCAACATCTTTAGATATTTCGCTCTTACTAGTCAATAACCTCTAAAAACGTTCAAGTAAGTAAACAAATTTTAACTTTGTGCTATGTACCTCTAAATTCTTAGTCATATTTTGCGGCACCATCAAAGCATCTGAAACTACCAGGTTCTTTATAATATTTTCACGATGTTCTGCAATATCATTCAAATTCTTTATTTGGTTTAATAGAACTGCATTCCTAAGGCTTTCTCTCTGTTGAACATCTATTACAGCTTTTGTAAACTTTTTGTGAAGTTCATTATACTCGACGTGCAGCTGGAAAACGAAGTTTAATAATAAAAAAATTACGTAGTAGGGTCCAAATTAAATGTAATAAAAATCCCTTAACCACAAACTACTTAAAATTACATACACGTTTTGGCCACCCAACTGTCCACCTTCAATAACACAATTTTAAAAGAATTTGTTTAGGAAGCCTTATGAGGACATTTTCTTCGCCACATAGGTGGAAGAGAACTGGTGCAACTTTTAACACTTCAAGATATTCATCACCTCGCCATGCAAGCTGGTGATCTCCACAGCCGAAAGCGAATTTTAAAAAAATGCTTAAATACTTTTTCTAGAACTACTTGAGAGCGCCAACGCTAACTTTACAATTTTATTGGTTGTTGGGCTAAAAGAAAAAGTTTTGGCTCCAAATCAATATTTAAGAAGGGTTCTTGTGTATCAGTACTTGCAATGATTCGTAAGCATTAAAGCAGGAATGTATTGGCGCCCCTTCTAACAGTTTGAGATTTTCCAATTTAGCGGAGTGACTAGTTGAAAATATAAGACTTCACACGTTATACTTTTAAGTTCGTGTGCTGTCGTCGTCTGATTAGGTCGTGTTCACTTCGACTTCGCTCTTCAGCTTAATTTCAAACATTTTCAACTGAGAATAAACTATTTTGGCTTGTTTAAAAAATACCACTAATAAACATCAAGGAACGAATAAGGGGGATATTCATTACTAAGAATTTACGTCTACTTAATTGAAACCTCAAAACTACACTATCCTAACTAAATTAGAATTGGTACTTGTTACGTGCCGAAATCGGCACTAAACATTCTTAATTAAGTTTTAATTTGTAAGAATTTCGCGCCAATGAATTTAAAAAGACTTGTGCGCGTATTTCCGTCACTTCAGATAGAGCGTTGCGCGAGATTTGCGCCGAAGCGGTGTGTCAAGAAGGGAAGGGTGATTTCCGGCATACGTGTAAGGACTAGCCACCCAAACATGAACAAGTGTTGCTGTATCGTATCTTTTTTTGTGTTATGTAGATTCCTTTTGCCCTTATCTTTGATTATCGTTCCCCAAACCAGTTTCCTGTCGTTCTCTACATATAGAAAGAAGACAATTAAATTTGGATTCAACCAGGGCCGACCCATCACCCACGCCCGAGAAAGATCAGCGAAGCAGCCGACGCCCGAAAGACTAGCGAAGCCGCCGCCGACATCATGGAGTAATTCTGCAAGAAGCCCTACATGTTTACGTGAGTACCCCGTTGGGGTTTTCTTTAAAATTTGTATAACTTTGTAATTGTGTTGCAATAATTCGCATATTGTGTGACGTCATTTATAAATTGCGCGTCATTTTTACAATTATCTAATATTGCTATCAACTGATTGTAGTGGCTCGCTTACCGGCGTGGCGAGAATATAATATACTATACGCAAAAGCTCATCAACTGACATGGATAAACAAACTCCCAGTGGCCAACTGCCACCATCTATCGATGCTTTAACGCCTTTTTCCAGATTAGCAAGGACTGATAGTAACCCACCCTTAAAAGAATTACAATTTAAAAAATCGTCTGCCATCTTTAGTTTTTCAAAAAAAAAAAGGGACGACGAAGACTCAGAAACGGAAGAATCACCTCAGCCCTCACTACAGGAAATTAGCCAATTGCAAAGAAAGGTCATTGAGTTTGTATTTAAAGAGTCAAATAAAATCGACAGAAGGTGTGCTAATTAAATACTCTACTGATTTTCTAATTCTCCACCCGAAGGTACTACATTGGCCAGGAAGCGAGTTCTTTTTTACTTGGAAATTTTAAGTTTTGCCGAACCCTTACTGTTCCAAGCAAGGTAAGGACTTTTAACGTACTTTACAATACCCACACAAGTACCTACATTTTACCTCTCATTTGAACGAAGTCGTATTTTTGTGAAAATGCTCTCCTAAAATTTTTTAGCAGACCGTGTTGGGATTCAAACCTGGAACTTTGGGCTTACTGGTACACTCATACCAACTAGGCCACGGAGCCGTTGCCAATTATATACTGAAAAAAAATTATTTTTTTTAAATTTTGCCGAACCCTTGCTGTTCCAATCAAGGTAGGGATATTTAACGTGCGTGACAACACTCACACACGGGACCTCCATTTTACCTCTCATCCGAACGAGGGTGTATTTTTGTGAAAAATGCTCGCCTAACATTTTTCAAGCAGACCGTGTCGGGATTTGAACCCCAGACCTTGAGCGTTGTTATCACACACATACCACTACGCCACGGAGCCGCCTGCATTATTGGTACCACTATCCAGTCCAACTCACTAAGCTCACAACCGGTCCTGGGCATGGCCAACCTCTCCTCCCCAAACCCTAACATCCGACCCCTGAGGTCCACCAACGTCTTCCACAGAACCTGGCAATCCGACCTGCCAGAATGGCGTTGCCCAGCCATCAAATAGCAGTCGCTATTTTAGCCATATGATCTTTCCAACCTGTGGTTGCCGTCGGTGAAGTTGATTCAAAGCACCAAACTTATCCCCAAACAGCCGAGCAAGTCCCCGGGGTAAATCAAAGTCCACCGCCACGCAACGCACCAGGAAACACTCCGGTGGCGCACCGAACAAATCACCCCGAATCTTTTCAGTAATCCAAAATTCTGCCCTGTCTGCGCGCTATACAGAGACACGAACCAACCACAGGCCGGTCCAGACCCTTGTCCATCTTCACGAACGCAACCCCCTGCTCGTCCAACTGCCCGCCGCTCCTCTGCACTACAGGCGTCACCTCCATCGCAGGGCGATAACCGGCCAACGCGCGCGACTATTATTCTTCCTTTCCGAAGACCAAGAATCCGTATACCACGTCGTTGATTTCTTTTACAACTTCGTACGTACACTACCAGTGTCTTTGTAACTTTGGTGACAACCCAGGTATCCATCCGGGGGAAAACTTTTACGCTTCGATGTCGTACCTGGTCTTCATTCTATTGTTCGCAATCTGGATATTTTTCTTAATGATGCCACAAATGTCACGTATCCCTCGTCTGAGCCTCTTGACGTAGCCATCGCACATGATGTCACCTCAGGGTTACATCCAAACGCATGCTCATACGGCAGACGTATCTCACCTCCAAGCACAGCATACGCAAGCGTCCGCCCAGTGCCCTTACGAACCGAAGACCGACAGGTCAATAAAAATAGACACAGATATGGGTCCCAATTTATCTGAGACCATCTCTGAAATATACCCGCCCAAGGGGTTCATGCGCTTTACTATACATCCGATTGCGGGTTCAGTTATTCAGGTCTTTCTCATTCCCAACAATCATCAAACCTTTTGGAACAACGCCGAATAAAAACTTCTGCCCGATCGGTGCTAAATTCCATAAGAACTCTAAAACGGCAGAACAGTTCCCCTCCCAGCAAGTCGGCGGCTGCAACTTCTCGGTCCGGTACGGCACAAGCACCGATCCACCTCGCAAAACAGCACATGACTACCAAGATGCAACCACCCTCATAGCAGGTCTCAGGGACCGTACCGATACCATCGATCAACACTCCCTCAAAGAGACTCCCCAAGTTGTATTACCTCTTTGGAGGCGTACAGTTTTCCACTGGAGCACACTGCTGACATTTGCGGAACCACTCTTTTACATCGTCCTTGCAGCCTACCATGTAAAATATTTCTCAGACATTCTCCATTACATAAATGTCCTAAAACTTCCGACACTCGGCTTTTAAGAACTAAAACCTGAAGCGTACTCCCGAGTTCGTCTCCGTTGTAGAAGGATCGCACTAAGATCCCATTTTCTTTTTTCGGGGAATTCCACTGGACCCAGTACGGCTTCAGGGCGCTACTCATCGTGTTAATGCCCCGCCGGAATAGACGAACGTCAGTTGTCAGTCTCCTGCAGTGGTTGCCAATCGTCGTTGATCATTGTAATCCAACCAACAAAGTCACATTTTACCCGGGCGACTCGAACGACCATTTTCGGGGCAGAATTTCTGCAGGTCGATTTTCGCTCCGTTCCGTCTACCATCTTTATTAATTTCGGCTCCTCATGGTCTTTCTTAATCCGGATGCATTGATTCTGCCTGTGCCTAAATCCACCGTTTTGACGTTGTAGCCCGTTTCTTTCTGGCTGCTCGTCACGTAGTACCCGTCAAATCACCACTTCCATGTTCTTTTGGCTCCGCTCCTCTCCAAACCGTCCTAACCTTGCCAGATTAAATGCATCGCTTGTTTTGTTACCTCGAAGTGTAAGGCATAGAGCCAACGCATCACGTCAAGTCTTTGGATGGGCCAGCCGTAGTGCTTGCTCGTTCTACTCGTCGCATCTTTCATCAATGACGGTCAACACTGCCGCGAGCTGCAATACAACGTTGGGAGTTCCCCTGAAAGAGCGTCAATCGACATCGTCGCCCCACTCCCTAAGACCTGCTGTGAGAACAAGTCCATCCCGGCAGCCACGCACCATTCCACGAAGTGAATCGAAGCCCATAAAACACCAAACCAAGAAGTCGCAGTAGTCGACTTGCTGGGAAAGGAACCTCTGCCGCTTTCAAGCTCCCATGGAACTGCACGCCGACCGGGGCAGGCACCCTTATTCAACGCCACTCCAACAAGCCTGCCGGTTGCTGGGAATGAGAAAGGCTCGAACAATACCATTGTGTATGATAGAGCGCACGAACTACACCCTGGACATGTAGCTTTCCAAGATGGTCTCCCAATATCAGAAAGACTGGGACCAATGCTTGTATCCACTTTCATTGGCCCATCGGTCCTCGGTCCATTAGAGCACCGGACACACCCGCATGCGCTATGCCGGGACGCGAAAGACGTCTACCGTATGATCTTGAGGTTGGCATCGTGGGCGAGAGCTATGTCGAAAAGCTCAAACGCAAGATGGACAACATACATGGTGACGTTAAGAAAAATGTCCAGATCGCAAGTCATCGAATGCAGACCAGATACGACATCAAGTCGTACGAGTCTAGTTTTCAAGAAGGCGGGCGCGTCTGGCCACACAACCCCAGACGAAGACGTTGATTGACGCTAAAGCCACTCAAACGAAATTGGAAAAAGAAGCAACGACTAGTGATATCGGATTCACAAGCTCCCAAAAAGAAGAACAATAGTCATGCACACCAACCGGACAACACCCCACGATAGTGATAACGTCGGCAATGCAAAAAAACGGCAAGCAGCGAGACGAACAAGTAGTCGCGCTGGCGAAGATGAACAACAAAGATCCGGACCGATCCACAACAGGTTCACGTCTCCGTACCGCGGCACAGACATAGCGAGAACCCGATTCATGGAAGAGACTCAAGGCAATCCACTTGATGTGCTAGAACACTCCCTGGCGCACTGAGCAGCGGCGGACCTTGTGACCCGAGGACTTGCTCGGGTGTTTAAAAACAAATCCGGCGGTCCGAATCAATCCCACCGACAACAACCACATGCTGGAAAGATTGCTACTTGATGACCAAGCAACACCACCCGGATAAGTCAAATTACCAGGTTCCCTAGATGCATTAGTAGACCTCAAGGGCCAGACAATTGAACCTATAGACAAGAAGCCGGCCACACGCAGGATCGGTCACGGGTTCGATGGTGACTGTAGTGTGGTACGAAATATCCCAGAAGCAATGCTTCAGAAAACCAGGGTTCAGACTCCGGCGCGCGATTATAATCCAAATAGCGCAGTGCTCGCCACTAAAAGTGTTGATTGCTACCTCCATCAACACGGGAAGTGCAAAAACGGGCACGACCGTCGACCGCCCACACCGCCACAGGTACCTCCAACGTCACAGAGTGTTCCGGGACAGACAACCCCGACAGGAAGGAGTGGTGCAGCGCCTACCAGTCTGCCCTCGGTCAGAACAATTACACTAGAACGCAAACAAAGCGCTCGCGCACAAAGGACGATTGATTGCCCCAGCGGTGCCACAGCTCCGGGCCGACTCCGATCGACGGGTACAAGAGCTTGCACTTAAGAAATTATGCAAATGCCAGTTTCGAATGTACCTATTGCAATCTAAATCACTCCCACGTGCAAACTCCCGCACCCGTCAATCAAAATTAGCCCAAAGGTGCAACACCGCCTAAGCAATCAATCATCCCCCGTGCACACACGCCTTGTTCACGTTCAAATATAATCATTCTGATGCGCTCTACCATACATCAGATTGCGGGTGCAGTATTGTTGTTCAGGTCTTTCTCATCACTAGCAACCAGCAAACTTCTAGAAATAACGTTGAATTAAAATTTCTGCCCTGATCGGCGTGCGATTCTAAAGAAACGCCAAAACGGCAGAACATTTACTTTACCAGAATGTTGACGACCGTTGCAGCTTCTTGGTTGTTATTCGCAAAACGGTAAGATAACGATATTAAAAACGGTAGTTAAAATTTAAAAGTTCGATAATTATTACACCGGTAACGTGGTATATGAGACACTATCAGCAGTTGGCTGCACTCATTCTTATACCGATTTAGGACGCGTCAACTACTGATGATATCATCGATATTGCGCAATAGTTTGCAACATAAAAATTAAACAATTAAAGATAAACGAGTCATTCTAACAACAAATTACTACGTTTTAAATACACAATAAGTAAAAATTACTTACATAAGGAATCCGGTATTGACGGAATGGCGCTACAGTTCGCTTCTCTGAAGTCCTCGGGATCCGTCGACGCTATCAAATACGTAAGGAACAGCTCGGCTAGCTGCGGTAGACATGGATCTCTCCATCTACAGATGTGGAGGTCGGTAGGCCCTTCGGTGGCGCAGATTTGTACCTATGTAAGGTTTGACAGGAAGAAGGTAAAGGTAGACAAACAAAAAGGTAATTAGAGAAGGGATTTCTACATAGCTACGATAACTGTACGTCACCAAAAAGAAACGTCTACTTCACTTCACACCACAAGGCAAAAAGCCACGTTCTCGCGAGAGAAACGGAGAACTCCCCCACCCTTGTCTAGTATAGTCCTAACCCTCTAGGGATAAACACACTACGCAAACTCACTACCATGACGTGCCGGAAGCACCGCCTACTCTATTTTAAAAAATTCCCGCGTCTCGCGTATTTGAAAATTATGGCGGGAAGCTTCCGTACATTTAAAAACTAAACTACTAACAATGTTAAAGTGCAAATTCGGTTTGCACGTAACAATCGCGACAAAGCCACAAAAGAAAAAACTTAAAAAAAGAAAAAGTCTGTTAGCACAGTAACAGCTTAAAATCTAAATCCTAATTACCCTATATAAACCCTAACTTAAAACCTACAAAATGTTTATATAAGGCGCCACCTGGTTTTTTCGACCGATAACACGTCTACCGAAGTACCAGGAACGAAATAGGTAGCCCGATAGTCTGTGACTACACTACTTACCGACAGCACAAATTTGTCGGGGAGCATGAAACACTGCTTAAACTAACACGGGTGCGACAAGTCGCCTAAACTATCTAAACCTATCTAAACTTATCTAACTAAAGCTAACATAAGTTGTTATGTGCAAACACACATGAGTGTCGCATCAAACTATTCTTCTTTTTTTTTTTTGGCAAGAAGTGCCCAAATTTAAAAATGTCCATGAGAGTGCGTCACCTTGCACTCCAGCAAATTTTGTTACTGGTACTTTGGTTTTCTAATGATGCACATTTAAAACTTGTTCATGACATAGTTGTGAATCAATAAATTTACCAAAAGTACCGCCTACTAAATCCTTATATGCTAACCTGACAAATTACATTTCTAAATTGAGTTAGCTTTTTCACTTAAATTTCAGAGAAAAAAATAATTCCCACGTCTGGTCATATATACCACACGTTAGGGCGATAAAAAGATAAGATAAGATCTCAAATTGATGTTAAAGATAATAGATAAGATAAAGATATTAAGCTTAAGTTGTCATCCTCAAAGGTAATGAATAAGATAACGGTATTAAGCTTTAGTCATTTTTTGAGATACTCGATAAGATAACACGATATTAAGTTAAAGTGATTATAAGAGATAGTAGGTAACATGAATTTAAACAGAAGTTATTACTAAAGATAACCGGTAAGATAACGCGAAATAACTCGAAGTCATTCCTAACGGTAGTCGGTAAGATAACGATAAATTAAACCAAAATTATTACTAACGGTAATCGGTAAGATAACGATAATAAACTAAGGTTATTACCAAAGGTAATCAAAAAGATAACAATATTAAACCTAAGGGTATTATCGAAGATAATAAAGAAGACAAAGATATTGGCCTAGTTATTACCCAAGACAATGATAACAACAAAAGAGTGGCTCCAGTAGAGCCGTTTAAATGGGATTGACCCGTGCCCTCTAAAAAGAGAAACCTGTGAGGCAGGTCCGTTCACAAGAACAGCACGGGGGACCGGCAAAGACCTTTGGGTGCATTCCTGCACCCGGCGTTGATCGATATCGGTGAACTATCACCCGATATCCACTCGGTATATAACGATATACACATTCACTCACACATTCACACACTCATACATACCTTCACTGCCAGAGCCTATGCACTGACAGCGGCACCACGAAAGATTCGCAGAGACATGGTCCAGGTGTCTGTGAAAACCTCCCGCCCAACCACACGGTGACTAACAGAAATGAAAAGGCAGTAGAGATAGGAAAGGTAAAAAAGAAGGAGGTTGGTTTTTTGGAGTGCATAAGAGGCACCTCCAGGTAGAAGAAAGTAGAGGAAGGGCTCGCATTGAGCAAAAGCGACAGAGGGAAAGGTAGATAGCAAAGCGCTACTCAACCAGCCAATGTGGTCAGTAGCTCGGAATGAGGGAACATCATTCTTATGTGGCAGACGGGTGTTCCGGGACAAGAACAGGTCCACCGAGAGAAGAATAAGGCATAGCGGAGATAGCGGGTTAAGAAAAAGTATAGTTTTTGGACAAGCGTCCGAGAGAAAGTAGAGAATTGTCCCTATAAAACACAGCGTAGTCTGAAGGACTACCTGCGATATTAATCCGACAAGATAAGATATGTCATATATTGACATTCACTAGGCTCCTAAGAGAACTAGTGCGATCATTTTCCTAACGAGTGCATTGACTACGATAAGAAAATCAGACAAAGATAGACACGACAACTTAAAGGTATCATTACACATACAAACACACAAAAACAAACTGTTTTAAGGTAGTTTTTTAAATCGGTAGCACCCTAAACACACAAAAATGCCCAATTATAAGCAGTTAAATACAAATACACTGTCCCCATATGCTAAAACAACCGAGAATCCAACAAGATAACAATAAGAAACAATAGCACCTCACCACAAAGTTCAATAAAAAACAATGAAAAAAATGTTTATAAGTTACGTAGATTTAATAGAAAAAACAAGAAATAATGATGTAGTATAATGTAGGCGACTGCAATAATTCAGAAGAAAAACACATGGAATAGGCAATCCTAGTCCTTTGCAACTGCGAATATGAACTATTTCTTACAATGGCATAGGCCGCGTCTCCTATGTGAGCCCAAAGAAGAAAGCATTCACTCAACATCAGCTAAAACCAATCATAAAAATTCAATGAGTTATTACAACCAAAGTTACGACAATTACCACACAAAATTAAATGACGTAAGAAAAACACTAAAACCCAAATAATATGTAGTAGGAAAAGTTCAAGGGTTGATTAAATGAAACGACAGAGTTATATTGGGGGGTATAGAGAATGAAGTGATATATGAGTAACGGTATGGTCGAGGAAAAGTCAACCAGAAGAAAAAGATAGCTAAATTAAGGTAAGTAAAGTTAACCATGTAAGAAATTGTATATTATATTAGAGAAGGAATAAGTGATTAAAGATACTAATTGATGGTGAAAACAGAAAAGTATTAGGTAAATCGTGAGGAGAATGGAACGTGAAAAATTTAATTAGCATTTGGGTCGGCAGAGAATGGCTTAAGGTCTTTAATATGCCACCTGCCTTGGCGTTTTCCTTCAGCATCCTGAAGTTCGTAGATAAGGGGACTAATGACACGAATGACCTTACAAAGAATGAATTTAGGGGCTAATTTTAAAGAAAATTTCTTAGATGCATCCGATAAGACATAGTTCTTTTTCCAAACTTGTTCGCCCAAGGCGAAGGAAATATTTCGTTTACGAAAGTTATAATGGTCCTTGCTCTTTTCGTAAGCTTTTAACAAATTTTTTCTAACGTCGTTAAAGATAGAAGGTAGTGACTGTTGGTCCTTGTCCCAACGTACTTTATCGTCAAATTCAATTACGTTAGTATCGTCAGGCACTAAACCATAGTAACTCCCATCGATTGGGGTATATCTTCCAAAAACAAGAAAAGACGGAGTGAATTGGGTTGCTTCGTGTTTAGATGTACGCAAAGCTTGAGCAATTTCAAAGATATGTTCATCCCATGTAGTATGGTCTGAATTAATATAGGAAGAGATAGCGGTAATTAACACTCGATTTACTCTCTCGGTAGGGTTTACTTGGGGGTGATATTTTGCGTTAAATCAAATTTTTTGTACTTTATAACTTTTAACGAAATTCTGAAAATCTTTAGAGATAAATTGTGCACCATTGTCACAAAGGATAATCTGAGGGACACCAAAGATAAGAAAGACATTCTGTTCTAGGAATTTAATTATTGCTGCGGAGGTAGCTTTACGTAAGGGTTGCACCATAACAAATTTAGAAAACCAATCGGTAACCACTAAAAGATATTGGTTACCTCTTTTCGATCGGGGGAGAGGTCCTAATAAGTCAAGCGATATTAATTGAAAGGGATAAGATACACGCTTAAAGTTACCCATTAAACCAGGGCGAGCATCTTGCGAACTCTTATGGGAACCACAAATTTTGCAGCTTTTTATGTAGCGACAAACAGATTGCTTAAGTGTGGGCCAGTAATACAATTCAGATATTTTCGCGAGAGTTTTTGTAACACCAAGGTGTGCAGGTAAGGGATCGTCGTGACATAATTTGAGCACCTCACTGCGATTTGCAGTGGGCACGACAAGTTTCCATTCAGGTATATTCGATATTTTATGTGGGAACGAGGATACAAATTTATATAGTCTATTATTAGTTACACGAATGGTAGGAAATTTGTCGGGATTATCGGAAACTTTTTTAATCATATTGAGGTACCAGGTATCCAGAATTAAATTTGGAAGGTTAAGAGAAACAACATCTCGAGATAAGGCATCAGGTACGATATTTAATTTGCCAGGCCTATGCCTAACGTCAAAAGTAAATTGAGATATACGCAAGTTCCATCTTGCCAAACGACCTGCGGGTTGTTTCAAGTTATTAAGCCAAGTGAGGGCTGCACAATCAGTGATTACGGTAAAGTGTGTGCCTTCGACATATCCTCTAAATTTCTCGATGCCAAAGATAACGCCCAATAATTCTCGTTCGGTAGCAGAATATTTTTGTTCGGCAGAAGTTAAGGCACGGCTTGCATAGGCGATTGGATGTTCTAAACCATTGCTTACCTGGAATAACATTGCACCTAACCCAGTAAGTGAGGCATCGGTTTGTATATAAAACTTATCATCGAAATTTGGAGAAATTAAGATAGGTGCTGAAGTGATTAATGTTTTAATTTGTTCGAAAGCCTGTTGAGATTCTAAATTCCACTCGATAGTTTGGGATTTCTTTTTATTTTTAATTAAAGCAGTAATGGGTGCGGATATAGTTGAAAGGTTAGGTAGAAAAATGCGATAATAGCTAATCATTCCTATTAAACGTTTGATTTCGGTAACAGTTTTTGGTGTTTTAAATTTAGTAATAGCATCAACTTTAGCAGGATCTGCTCGCAAGCCTGTCCCATCGATAATAAAACCAAGAAATGTGAGGGATGAACGACAAAATTGAGACTTTTCCCAGGTTATCTTAAAACCTGCTGCGTTTAGACGTTCTGCAACTTCATCTAATGTGGCGATATGTTCATCGAAAGAACTTGAGATAACTAAGATATCATCTAAAAATACAAAGGCACGTTCTTGATGTAAGATAGGACCTAACGTTTGATCCATAGTACGTTGTAGGGTTTGTGGAGCGTTACAAAGACCAAATGGCAAAAAATTATATTCGAAAAGACCTCGGCCTGGGACACAAAAAGCAGTTTTTTGACGAGAAGATAGGTCGAGAGGTATCTGATAAAAAGCTTGTCTAAGGTCGATAGATGAGATAAATTTTGCGTTACGAAGCCTGCTTAAAATTGAGTCAGTTCTGGGTAGAGGGTAAGTGTCTGGAACAGTAACAGAATTTAACTTCCTGCCATCAAAACAGACACGCCATTCGTCATTCTTTTTCCGAACTAGTAATACGGGAGAGGTCCACGGTGAATTTGAAGGAGAGATAACACCAGATACTAACATTTTGTCTATTTCCGCATGTAAATGCTTTTGTAAGGCAGGCGATAAGGGATATTGACGTTGCTTAAAGGGAAGGGCATCACCTGTAGAGATAACGTGTGTTGCCGTTGTAACACAACCAAGTTCAGAGGTATTAAGTTTGCGAAATTTGTCGATTGTAGCGTTAAGAGTTACATTTTGGGAATCAGTAAGAGAGATTTTGTTAGATATTCCTGTAGATGCACAGGAGTTCGTTTTAATGAAGGTTTGCCATGAAAAATCCTGAAAGTAAAGTGACAGATTAAAAAGTTTACAGAAATCAACGCCTAGTAGAAAGGGATAAGCTAATGTAGGCACAATCAAAAATAAAACCTCACGTTCAAGAGATTCTACTCGAATTTTTAACTTAAGGGAACCGGTTACATGTATTTGATTATCGTCAGCTAAATTTATGGAAGTTTTTTCGGGAAAAATTTGAATTTTGATATTTTGTTGAGGTAATTGATGCAAACCTTCGTTATTTATAAGAGAACATGAAGAACCTGTATCCAATAAAGCAATTACATTTAAGGAACCTATTGAAATAGATAAGTGTGGACGGTTATCGAAGGGTTTTTTAACAAGTTGTGAAACGGCAGCAGTCTGTTTATGATAAAAGGAATTGACGGTTTGTAACCACTTAGACCACTCGGCTGGAGTAGTATAGCATAATTCCTCTAATGAAGGTAAGGTATTTTGTACATTAATAGTAGCGGTATTATTATTAGATAAATTTAATGACGGTACAACGTTAGAAGTGGTTTTATAATTTGAATTTATTGACGTCTGTGTCCGTTGGATGATTGGTGTTGAGGGCGATTTTGGTTTCTTGAGATATTCACACCCTGATTTGAAATATCTCGACGGGAGTTTCCCGATACGTTAGGATTACAGTTGGTGCAGTTAGATTTGTAGATATTTGAGCGACCACAACCATAACAAAAAATATTTCTAGGGTATGTGCAGACAGTATAGCTATGTCCACTTCGCTTGCAGTTCCAACAGGTAAGTGCGGTATTAGTTACGGTAGGAGGAACGTTAAGGGTAGATAGTTTACGGGAAGGTCGAACTTGGCAAGCTAAATCAGGTTCTAGAAGACCAGACAATTTCTCGGGCGGTGGCTGATATTTGTTAATTCTTGACCTCACTTCTTGAAGAGAACGACATAGGTCTTTAAAGTGGGCTAGCGAAGATATGGGCTGTAATGCCAACCGTTCTGAGAAATAGGGGTTTAAATTTCTAAGTAATTGATCGATAATTTCGGATTCGGAAGGTTTTTTTGTCGAGTCTGCTATATAAAGCTTCTAATGAGGTAATAAAAGAAACAACATTTTCGTCGGGACCTTGAGTTCGGTTTCGGATTTCGTTCCAAAGGTCGTTAATGTAACCATAAGGTAGGAAATCTCGTTTTAAACAGGCAACTAACTCATTCCAGGTAGAAATTTGGTGTCGTATGTTTCTGTACCATATTAATGCTGAGCCTGCGAACAAATCACCAGCTGAGATAAATAGGTCCTGGTCGGTACACCCGCGAGAAATTTTAAAATCATTGATACGATCAAGAAAGGATGATAAAGAAACCTGCGAATCAAACCCTTCGAAAGTGAGACCCCATTTGTATACAGGTATAGATTTTCCTAATGGTTTAGGTTTGGCAAGCACAAGATTTGAAAAAGGTAACGATATATCTACGTCTGCATTTGGATTAAGTCTTTCTAAAACAATCCCTTCAAGCAATAACACCTCGGACAACAAACTTTGTTTAGCTTGAGTCGCTTGGTCATCGTTATATAAAGATAATGATTCGACACGCTGTTTGACGTGGGTTATTCTTGAAGTCAATCTCCCTAACTCGATATTAGTAGCACTAGGATCTGTTTTGTTTATTATACCCGATATGTCATCTAAAGATAGTTTAATTTCCGATACGTTAAGGGGCCAGTCGCCAACGGGGTTCTTTAAGGTAGCAATGCCTTTGGTTTCCTGAGCCAAAATAGCTCTGAGTTGAGATCGCTTATCATTCTGATTGCTAGCTGCTATGATACTCCTACACTCCAGCTCGTAGATCAATTCGAGGAATTTTAAATGTGAAACGTTCATTGTAAATAAAATATTCAAGACACGATATATATAAAATATGCGATTTTGACGCAGATCAGATGGTAAAAAAACGTTGCAGCTACTTTAAATTAATACGATACGGTATTTAGGGGTAGGAACTTGTTAGAACGTCACCGATAAAGGATAATCTGCAATGTTAAGGCGTTAATCAATGAAAACACCAAAGAAACACATTTAAGGTGTATGCAAGCGAAATCAATGTTCAATTAAATACATATTTTATAGATAATTACAGAAAGGCCCTCTTAAATAGAAAATGCACGCAGGTGATATGTTATTTAACCTATAAAGGAAACAAGGTATAGTCAAACACTTCTTAAAAAGATATCATAAGCAATTTATTTCACCCAGTGTTTTTTAAACACAAAATTTTCATGTAAAGGTATAAACCATAATGCGGTTTTTAGAATGTAATATAAAAGTTTCGAAAAACCTGTCTTCTAAAGTTAAGAAAGCAACAAAAGTTATATTTATAATAGATAATCTTGTAATAACTGTATTTAAAGGGATCTAAACAAGACAAATGCTTAATAAGGAGATATATCCTTCATAAGTTACAAGAAAAAAGTCCTTAATTTAGAAAATGCACCATGTAATGCATTATTTAACCAATAACCATAAAAGTTCATAGTTTGACGTTACATAAAAAAGGATAATAAAAGGCAATTTACTTCAATAACGTTTGTAACATAAGGTTTTTTTTTTAGAAGCGAGTTTAAATAATAGTTAACAGGTAATTGATTGAAACAAATTTTTTTATAAACTAACCAGAGAATCCTAGGTACCGTTTTTTATATACGGCAAGGCTTATATTTTAGCTGTTATAGGCCAAACAATTATCACAATAAACGGTACACTTCAGAAATGCAATTTAAAATATTTATTTTACTTACTTGAAAAAATTGAGGTTAATGCATACATCCGCGTAAAAATCTGAAGTTTTTTTATAGGCACTACACACAGTTTTAGATAAATAACACATATTTGTAGATAAGTGCAGTTTGAACTTCATTATAACACTTCAATAAGGTACATAGATTAGCATTTTTGATAAAAGGAACTTGTTACAATAACTAAGTTTACATTGTAAACCTAATCTGTCAATGCTGAAAGTATTCTAGTGAATATTCCCAAGGGTACCAACTGAAATCAAAAAACCACAGACATTTTAGGTAACATAGATAAATAAAAATTATTAATTTTATTTAGGTGAAAAAACGTGTTTAATCCTTAATTAATACCTTCCATAGGCATACCACCTAAAAAAACGTTGGAGCGCCAAATTGTTATTCGCAAAACGGTAAGATAACGATATTAAAAACGGTAGTTAAAATTTAAAAGTTCGATAATTATTACACCGGTAACGTGGTATACGAGACACTATCAGCAGTTGGCTGCACTCATTCTTATACCGATTTAGGACGCGTCAACTACTGATGATATCATCGATATTGCGCAATAGTTTGTAACATAAAAATTAAACAATTAAAGATAAACGAGTCATTCTAACAACAAATTACTACGTTTTAAATACACAATAAGTAAAAATTACTTACATAAGGAATCCGGTATTGACGGAATGGCGCTACAGTTCGCTTCTCTGAAGTCCTCGGGATCCGTCGACGCTATCAAATACGTAAGGAACAGCTCGGCTAGCTGCGGTAGACATGGATCTCTCCATCTACAGATGTGGAGGTCGGTAGGCCCTTCGGTGGCGCAGATTTGTACCTATGTAAGGTTTGACAGGAAGAAGGTAAAGGTAGACAAACAAAAAGGTAATTAGAGAAGGGATTTCTACATAGCTATGATAACTGTACGTCACCAAAAAGAAACGTCTACTTCACTTCACACCACAAGGCAAAAAGCCACGTTCTCGCGAGAGAAACGGAGAACTCCCCCACCCTTGTCTAGTATAGTCCTAACCCTCTAGGGATAAACACACTACGCAAACTCACTACCATGACGTGCCGGAAGCACCGCCTAGTCTATTTTAAAAAATTCCCGCGTCTCGCGTATTTGAAAATTATGGCGGGAAGCTTCCGTACATTTAAAAACTAAACTACTAACAATGTTAAAGTGCAAATTCGGTTTGCACGTAACATGGTTTGGTATGGCATAAGCTTCAGTCTATCTCGTTTACGTTTTAATGTAATCATTCTGAGCGCAGACAGACTGAAAGGCGCCACACTGCTTCCACCAATCAAAGCTGTCCGTCCCACAACACTCCGCGACCCGGACGATGGAAGTATCTGCGGTGGCAAGGACAGCCGAACTCACCTCTGCAGTTTTCATGTTGATAGAAATAGCAACCAACACCCCATAGCAGACGCTGCACGACTTGGATTGCAACCACGCACCAAAATCCGGACCCCGTCCCTCGGGAAGACCACCTCTAGCATATTTGGTACCCTACATGTGATTTCTCAATGCTCCACTCGAAGGTCCTACATTGGCCAGGAAGCGAGTTTTTTTTTACCTGGAAAATTTGGAATTTTGCCGAACCTTGCAGTTCCAAGCAAGGTAAGGATATTTAATGTGTGTGACAACATTCACACACGGGACCTTCATTTTACCTCTGATCCGAACGAGGATGTATTTTTGAGAAAAATGCTCGCCTAACCGTGTCGGGATTCGAACTCGGGACCTTGGACGTAGTACTCACACACATACCACTACGCCACGGAGCCGTCTGCTAATTATATACTACAAAAATGGAGCAATTCTGACTATTAGTAATTAAGGTAATGCAGAAGTCCATAGTACAACAAAAAAAACTTAAAACATTGCAAGAGTGCCTAGACATGACCATAAAATCTTTTACACAAAAGGAAAATCTTCCAACGAAAGCTCCCACATAACCACTATCTACACTATCTTACGCTGTCGCATCTTCCGTAACATACACATTGCAACACGCACCCCTAACCAGACTACCCTCGAAAGCCATAACCCTAAAACCTATAAGCACAGACATCACCTCCAATGAATTACTGAAAGTCATAAAACCCACGTTCGTTCATCACTCCCAAAACTCAACATCGAAAGTATCCGCCCTAGAAAATCATCAGATATCAACTGAACAAACAAACCCAACGACATTAAACTTAATTAAATTTCATTCCTTACATAATCATCCTGTACCATCCATCTTCCCAAACCTAAACTCCCACGAATTATTATTTTCGATCTAGATTAAAAAATCCTATCTACAGACGTCCTAAAATTCATATACATAACTAAACTCTCTTGATCTCCTGATATTTGAAGAATCCTATACTCCCGAAATCTCTATTGTCATCCGCCGTAAAAATCCTGACTACTTATGACAATTTGATCCTTAATGTCACTCCTAAGCTTCTATCCTTCTTCACAACCAACTGGCACCTGTTTAGAACTATAAATCCTGCCAAGTAAGACCTCGATGCCGTGTCCAGATCTTACAGTTGTCAGAGGTATTAAGACTCGGCAAAATCCAGCTTCTCCTTAACCTCTTGTAGTGAATATGTCGGACAACATCTAACCAAAGATAGCTCAAAGTCTTTCACCTCCCTCTTCTCCTTGCAAAAGCTGCCGCAAAATAAACAGACCTCATGGCCCCGACTGCCCTGTTTATAAACAAGCACTGCACAAGACCAAACTCAGAACAGACTATAGCTCTTAGACGAAAAACGCAAGGATTTATCCAAATCAACCTCCAACGCAACCTTGGAACTATCCCACATCCTTAAAAAATACAGAAGCTTCATAGCCGTAGTACAAACCTTAAGTCGCATATAATAAAATTCCAAATCCACCCTCACGAACGTACATACACACTCACCCCCAGATCTCAAATACGCATCAGCCATCATCATCACAGACCCTTAAATATATGCCACCTACATTTTGCCCTACCTCCTTCCTTATTACTATAATAAAACTGCATTGGATAACTGGAACCTTATTCCTAATCTTCTGTTATTTTCAATTTGCCACAAACATCGATACATTTCTTTACCAACTATACCACATATTCACAGTGATCGGAAACAAACCCACCATCATATCAGCAGACGTTAACGCGAACTCCACACTGTGCCGCCACATCTGCGTCACAACTAGTCAGGGCAACATCGAATATTTAACTATCCAGTAATCGGAACTCCCGCTACGTTTGATATTCCATCTAACTTGCCCCTCCCCCCCACCTTCACCACCACGCCATTCCCTAATTCCATAAAATACCTTCATGTAACACAGAAAACAGACCGAACAGCATACCTTGAAGCCCTAACCAAGTAAATTCCTACTATCCCATCGTTCATATATGCGGACCTAGATCCCCACAGAATAGTCTCCTCTATTACAAGCAGTTTCATCTCCGCAGCCTCCGCAACCATCTCCAAGAAACACTACTCTTCACTAGAGACGCCGTGGTGGACATCAAAACTCACACAGATAATACAAACACTCACAGCGCCAGACACAGACTATAAAAAGTCCGACGAGCCAACGCTGACCCGAACATAATTATTAACATAACTCAAACATACAACAACACAAGACGACTATACAAAGAACAAATCATATGGAACAAGAAACAACACTACCACAAACTAGGCCAAGAACAACATACAGACTTTTTTTTCTTGATTTTTCTTGGGTATTAAACCACCAAGAGTTTTTTAAATTGTCTTTATTTACGTTTTGATTGTCAAAATTTCGACAATGATTTTAGGAAGCTTTAAACTTAGCCAGAGAGAGAAAAGAGATAGGTATTAGTGTACAGGGACAGAAAATAGACATGTTACGTTTTGCAGATGATATAGCCATTATAGCAGAGTCTAGAAAAGAGTTAGGAGAGTTTTTAAATATTTTAGATGAGATACTACGGAGTAACTATAGTATGAGAATTAACTCGGTAAAGACAAAGATAATGACAAGTGAGTTACAGCCTAGTTATAAACCAAAATTAAAAATAGGTAATACCGAGTTAGAGGAGGTAGATGAATTTTGCTATTTAGGTAGTATAATTACAAAGGATGGACGTAGCAGAAGGGATATAGTAGCTAGAATAGCTCAAGCTAGAAAAATGTTTTTAAAAAGAAAAACTTCCTAATAGCTAATAGTATTAGTTTAGATAATAGAAAAGTTTCTTAAAGTCATACGTATGGAGCGTTCTACTATACGGTAGTGAGACTTGGACAATTAAAGAAGTAGATAAGAAAAGATAGAAGCTTTTGAAACTTGGTGTTATAGGAGAATGTTAAAGATTAGTTGGACAGATAGAGTAACAAACGAGGAAGTTTATAGAAGGATAGGTGAGGATCCTGTATGTGGAAACAATTGAAGGTCAGGAGAGATAGAATGATAGGGCACCAGTTAAGACATGAGGGACTATTTAGTAAAGTCTTAGATTATAGACTACCAAATAAAAATAGAGTAGGAAGGCCTAGACAAAGCTATATTAGTCAAATTATTAGAGATTTAGGTTGTGAAGGGTATGTAGACCTTTTAGACTAGCTCAGAATAGAAAAGAATTTAGAGCTGCGTCAAACCGACTTTAAGTAAGTTCGAAAACAAAACAAAAAAAATAAAAATAGTTAACTAAATGTCACCAGGACATAACTCACAATTAGTTAGCGGTCTGGCATGTTGGTAGCGTTTCGTTGCTTAAGCCTTACCATAACATATAATTTAATAAACGTCACCAGGACACAACTCACAATTAGGTAGCGGTCTGGCATGTTGGTAGCGTTTCGTTGCTTCAGCCTTACCATAACAGTATAATTTTATTAGTAAACGTCACCAGGACACAACTCACAATTAGGGTAGCGGTCTGGCATGTTGAGTAGCGTTTCGTTGCTTCAAAGCAAACTTACCATAACATATATATTTAATAAACAAAGTTCTACCAGGACACAGACTCACAATTAGGTAGCGGTCTGGCATAAGATTAGAAAGTAGCGTTTCGTTGAACTTCAGCCTTACCATAACATATAATTTAATAATACGTGCATCAGGACACAACTCACAATTTAGAGTAGCGGTCCTGGGAACATGTTGGTAGCGTTTCGTTGCTTGGAAGCCTTACCATAGGACATTATAAATTTAATAAACGTCACCATGACATAACTCACAATTAGGTAGCAGGTCTGAAGCATGTTGGTAATTGCGTTTCGTTGCTTAAGCCTTACCATAACATATAATTTAATAAACGTCACCAGGACACAACTCACAATTTAGGTAGCGGTCTGGCATGTTGGTAGCGTTTCGTTGCTTCAGCCTTACCATAACATATAAATTTAATAAACGTCATCAGGACATAACTCACAATTAGGTAGCGGTCTGGCATGTTGGTAGCGTTTCGTTGCTTAAGCCTTACCATAACATATAATTTAATAAACGTCACCAGGACACAACTCACAATTAGGTAGCGGTCTGGCATGTTGGTAGCGTTTCGTTGCTTCAGCCTTACCATAACATATAATTTAATAAACGTCACCATGACATAACTCACAATTAGGTAGCGGTCTGGCATGTTGGTAGCGTTTCGTTGCTTAAGCCTTACCATAACATATAATTTAATAAACGTCACCAGGACACAACTCACAATTAGGTAGCGGTCTGGCATGTTGGTAGCGTTTCGTTGCTTCAGCCTTACCATAACATATAATTTAATAAACGTCACCATGACATAACTCACAATTAGGTAGCGGTCTGGCATGTTGGTAGCGTTTCGTTGCTTAAGCCTTACCATAACATATAATTTAATAAACGTCACCAGGACACAACTCACAATTAGGTAGCGGTCTGGCATGTTGGTAGCGTTTCGTTGCTTCAGCCTTACCATAACATATAATTTAATAAACGTCACCATGACATAACTCACAATTAGGTAGCGGTCTGGCATGTTGGTAGCGTTTCGTTGCTTAAGCCTTACCATAACATATAATTTAATAAACGTCACCAGGACACAACTCACAATTAGGTAGCGGTCTGGCATGTTGGTAGCGTTTCGTTGCTTAAGCCTTACCATAACATATAATTTAATAAACGTCACCAGACATAACTCACAATTAGGTAGCGGTCTGGCATGTTGGTAGCGTTTCGTTGCTTCAGCCTTACCATAACATATAATTTAATAAACGTTCACCAGACATAACTCACAATTAGGTAGCGGTCTGGCATGTTGGTAGCGTTTCGTTGCTTAAGCCTTACCATAACATATAATTTAATAAACGTCACCAGGACACAACTCACAATTAGGTAGCGGTCTGGCATGTTGGTAGCGTTTCGTTGCTTCAGCCTTACCATAACATATAATTTAATAAACGTCACAGGACACAACTCACAATTAGGTAGCGGTCTGGCATGTTGGTAGCGTTTCGTTGCTTAGCCTTACCATAACATATAATTTAATAAACGTCACCAGGACACAACTCACAATTAGGTAGCGGTCTGGCATGTTGGTAGCGTTTCGTTGCTTAGCCTTACCATAACATATAATTTAATAAACGTCATCAGGACACAACTCACAATTAGGTAGCGGTCTGGCATGTTGGTAGCGTTTCGTTGCTTAAGCTTACCATAAATATAATTTAATAAACGTCACCAGACATAACTCACAATTAGGTAGCGGTCTGGCATGTTGGTAGCGTTTCGTTGCTTAAGCCTTACCATAACATATAATTTAATAAACGTCACCAGGACACAACTCACAATTAGGTAGCGGTCTGGCATGTTGGTAGCGTTTCGTTGCTTCAGCCTTACCATAACATATAATTTAATAAACGTCACAGGACAAACTCACAATTAGGTAGCGGTCTGGCATGTTGGTAGCGTTTCGTTGCTTAAGCCTTACCATAACATATAATTTAATAAACGTCACCAGGACACAACTCACAATTAGGTAGCGGTCTGGCATGTTGGTAGCGTTTCGTTGCTTCAGCCTTACCATAACATATAATTTAATAAACGTCACCATGACATAACTCACAATTAGGTAGCGGTCTGGCATGTTGGTAGCGTTTCGTTGCTTAAGCCTTACCATAACATATAATTTAATAAACGTCACCAGGACACAACTCACAATTAGGTAGCGGTCTGGCATGTTGGTAGCGTTTCGTTGCTTCAGCCTTACCATAACATATAATTTAATAAACGTCACCATGACATAACTCACAATTAGGTAGCGGTCTGGCATGTTGGTAGCGTTTCGTTGCTTAAGCCTTACCATAACATATAATTTAATAAACGTCACCAGGACACAACTCACAATTAGGTAGCGGTCTGGCATGTTGGTAGCGTTTCGTTGCTTAAGCCTTACCATAACATATAATTTAATAAACGTCACCATGACATAACTCACAATTAGGTAGCTGTCTGGCATGTTGGTAGCGTTTCGTTGCTTCAGCCTTACCATAACATATAATTTAATAAACGTCACCATGACATAACTCACAATTAGGTAGCGGTCTGGCATGTTGGTAGCGTTTCGTTGCTTAAGCCTTACCATAACATATAATTTAATAAACGTCACCAGGACACAACTCACAATTAGGTAGCGGTCTGGCATGTTGGTAGCGTTTCGTTGCTTCAGCCTTACCATAACATATAATTTAATAAACGTCACCAGGACACAACTCACAATTAGGTAGCGGTCTGGCATGTTGGTAGCGTTTCGTTGCTTCAGCCTTACCATAACATATAATTTAATAAACGTCACCAGGACACAACTCACAATTAGGTAGCGGTCTGGCATGTTGGTAGCGTTTCGTTGCTTCAGCCTTACCATAACATATAATTTAATAAACGTCATCAGGACACAACTCACAATTAGGTAGCGGTCTGGCATGTTGGTAGCGTTTCGTTGCTTAAGCCTTACCATAACATATAATTTAATAAACGTCACCATGACATAACTCACAATTAGGTAGCGGTCTGGCATGTTGGTAGCGTTTCGTTGCTTAAGCCTTACCATAACATATAATTTAATAAACGTCACCAGGACACAACTCACAATTAGGTAGCGGTCTGGCATGTTGGTAGCGTTTCGTTGCTTCAGCCTTACCATAACATATAATTTAATAAACGTCATCAGGACACAACTCACAATTAGGTAGCGGTCTGGCATGTTGGTAGCGTTTCGTTGCTTAAGCCTTACCATAACATATAATTTAATAAACGTCACCAGGACACAACTCACAATTAGGTAGCGGTCTGGCATGTTGGTAGCGTTTCGTTGCTTCAGCCTTACCATAACATATAATTTAATAAACGTCACCATGACATAACTCACAATTAGGTAGCGGTCTGGCATGTTGGTAGCGTTTCGTTGCTTAAGCCTTACCATAACATATAATTTAATAAACGTCACCAGGACACAACTCACAATTAGGTAGCGGTCTGGCATGTTGGTAGCGTTTCGTTGCTTCAGCCTTACCATAACATATAATTTAATAAACGTCACCATGACATAACTCACAATTAGGTAGCGGTCTGGCATGTTGGTAGCGTTTCGTTGCTTAAGCCTTACCATAACATATAATTTAATAAACGTCACCAGGACACAACTCACAATTAGGTAGCGGTCTGGCATGTTGGTAGCGTTTCGTTGCTTCAGCCTTACCATAACATATAATTTAATAAACGTCACCATGACATAACTCACAATTAGGTAGCGGTCTGGCATGTTGGTAGCGTTTCGTTGCTTAAGCCTTACCATAACATATAATTTAATAAACGTCACCAGGACACAACTCACAATTAGGTAGCGGTCTGGCATGTTGGTAGCGTTTCGTTGCTTAAGCCTTACCATAACATATAATTTAATAAACGTCACCAGGACACAACTCACAATTAGGTAGCGGTCTGGCATGTTGGCAGCGATTCGTTGCTTAAGTCTTACCATAACATATTATTTAACACTTTTCATTTTTGAAGCGGATAACCAGGTTATATTTCATTTCCTTATAAATGGTAATCATGTAAACATGTTAGAGTTCTTTAACAACCATCAGGTTGCTAATATCTATGTGGAGTCAGCTGGATAGGAAATAGATAGAAGGATTTAGGAAGATCTAGACCAAACTATATTAGTCAAATTATTAGAAATTTAGGTTGTGAAGGGTATGTAGAGCTATTTTAGATTAGCACAGATTAGAAAAGAAGTTAGAGCTGCGTCAAACCGACCTTAAGTAAGGTCGAAAACAAAATGATGATGATTTAGGTCATGGATCGAAACGTAAATAAAGACAACTTAAAAAAAAGCTGAGTGGTTTAAAAGCTAAAAAAATTAAGAAAAATACAAAACAAACCACAACAAACATACACAGAGAACCTACAAACTCTTGGTAAACATACCGAAAAAATGATAAAACCACCCCAACCCCGCATTATAACATCCTCAGAGATTCAACCTTTCCATCCCCGAACCAACATGGCTTCCATCCAGGTTATAGCTCAGAAAAACCATCCGATTCTTAATCACAACAGTCCAATCATCTACTTCAAAATACACATAGCTCTCTTTATAGACTTGCGCTTTGCTTTTGATCTTCTATGGTGGCCAATCGACTACAGCAAGTCAATTTCCCGTCCAATCTATTCTGCATAATACGACCCTATCTTACCTCTCGTACAGCTACACTTTCTTCTAACAATCACCAAACCAATAACTCAAGGTTGTTCTCAAGGTTCCCACCTCTCTCTTCCTCTTTAGAACCTAGACCTCAACCCACTCCCTGACCTGAGCATCCCAAATATTTCACTACATTTACATAGACGACCTTGCCTTCCTGATCCACGGCAATCCCAGAGCTTCTCTAGTATCGACCACTCCTCTCCTGATAAGCAAAATCGAGTCTTGGTCCTTCGTAAATAAGCAGACAATATCACGATTCAAAACCAAAATACTCTTTCTTAAAGGCTTTCTAAACCTCCAAAGAAGTCCCCCACCAGAATACTAGACAGCCCCATTACTTTTTCATCAACAGCTCCATACCTTGGACTACACTTAGACACAATACTCAAATTTAACACTCACCTCTCCTAACTCTGAACTAAAACAAATTTAATTCTTAACAATAATCAGCCTGCCTTACCAAAATCGATATACTTAAATAAATCTACTGTAGACTTATCTTTCACCACATCATTTGTTATGCCGTCGACTTTTGGCTTTCCTTAACACCCCCATCCTCCGGATGCGTTTCAAATACCATCATTAGAGATTTCCCTTTATGCTCTTCGAGAGCATATCTAAACACCTGCACAGCTGTATTACATACATTGCTCCCCACCTCCGCGGTCATCTAAACACGTAACAAAGTCTAATATCCCTTTACAACAGAACAATAAATCCTAATAAATATCTAACCTTAACCAAAACTGAAATCAAATCCACCTACTCCTGGCAACAACACTCATCCTCGGTCACTACAGGCAGATATAAATATGACATTTTTACTGACATTACCAACTTCCCACCACACATGCCCTTCTCCATCAGAACTACGATCCCATTTCTGACCGGGCACAACAAATTCCGTAACTACCTGCATCCATTCAACCTATTGCCTTCTCCATTCTGCCCTTGTTCCAATCAATTACATATAGAAATCTCAACCCATCTCATATAATCCTGTGCTCTAAATATGCATCTACTACAAGTAAACTTCAAACACGCAATCCGCTTAGATTCCTATTTCTCACTTCCCAACACAAATTTCCTAGTTTCTAACCAGCCACAAGATCTAAACCTATTTCTTAAGAAAATCCTACTCACCACTTCCTTAATCAAGCGGTCCGAGTTCACATGTATATACAATCCATCGTTACCTACCACTCCGATGTGACCAAAGTCAATATCTAACAACACAGACCGAGACAACAAGAGCAGGAATTCATATACGAAGGTAAGGTGAAAAGTTTTCGGCCTACAATGAAAGACTGCAATTTTCAGTAAAAAAAAGAATTTTATTTTTCGACATAATCCCCTTTAACTTCAACACAATTGGTTCAGCGTTTCTCCAACATCAGTATTTCTTCCCGGAAGTGAGAGTCTGGAAGGCTGTGAAAATATTCGTTTACGGCACCCTCAACTTCTTCATTGGACATGAAGAGCTTCCCGGTAACAAATTTCTTCAAATTTGGGAACAGATAGAAGTCCGAGGGCGCCAAATCAGG
Organism: Platerodrilus igneus; assembly: GCA_036346225.1. Lineage (NCBI taxonomy): Eukaryota > Metazoa > Arthropoda > Insecta > Coleoptera > Lycidae > Platerodrilus > Platerodrilus igneus. The sequence goes on along the minus strand of JARFIW010001436.1, from coordinate 2,223,979 downwards.
GGAATAAGGAGGATAGCCGAGCAAGTTGTACCTCAAATCCGTCGATTTTCCAATCGCCAACGCACTCTTGTGTGCAGGTGCGTTGTCTTGGTGAAAGATGATTTTTTCTTTATCAAGCCAGGCCTGTTCTCGCAAATTTTGTATTCCAGCTAGTCAAGAAGGGTGGAGTAATATTGGCCTGTAATTGTTCTGCCTTTTTCAAGGTAATCTATTAACAGGCTCTCTTTCGCATCCCAAAACACGCTGGCCATCACCTTTCCGGCAGATGCGATCGACTTCGCTTTCTTTGGCGCTGAACAACCGGCTTCCACCCACTGCCTCGATTGCTGTTTCGTTTCTGGCGTCTAATGGTGGACCCATGTCTTATCCATAGTGACAAATCGCCGCACAAAATCGCTCGGATCCTTATTGAACAGGGCCAAACTGCGAAACTCGTTTTCGCATTTGCTTTTGATCGGCATTCAGCAAATGGGGCAACCATCTTGCGCAGAGCTTTCGCACGCCTAACTCTTTGTGTAAGATGTTTCGCACCTTTTCGTCCGATATTCCTACAGCCTTAGCTATCTTCTTCACTTTCACTCCTCTATCGTCCAACACGATATCATGCACTTTTTCGATCGTTTCCGGTGTGTTTGCGGTTTTTGGTCGTTCTTTACGTGGGTCATCTTCGAGAGACGTGCGACCATTAAATTCAGCTGCCCACTTTTTAACGGTTGACAGAGAAGGGGCAGAGTCTCCGTAAACTTTTTGTCAACTTCGGATGAATTTCCTGAGGGGTTAATCCTTCCAAAACGAAGAATTGTATGACCGCCCGATATTCAAGTTTATCCATCTTAAGGAAACACGCATAAGAGGTCTGCTTAAAAAAATTCGTGTAAACAAACTACTTGAGATAGCAAATTGAAACTTGTCATACAAACTAATGACATGCGCACGCAGGCGAGAAGCACAAATTTTTGCTGATTGGAACGCCATCTCTGTGTCAGGCCGAGAACTTTTCATAATACCCTCGTAGGCCATAAGTTAAGAACAAACTTATTTATAATTTATTATTAATGTTTGTTTTCACGAAATGTTTCTTATTTATATAGAGTGGCCTAGGAGAGGCCTAAGGCCCAGGAATAGTCAATAATAAAGAACTTTATGAAAAAAGTTATGCTTTTAACTTTGAATTTCGTTCTTAAAGGAATTATCAAATTTAGGTTTGGGATCATCAAAAGCGGCAAAAGTGTCATCCATATTCCTTGGCCGTATGTATTGTCGGGAAGTATTTGTAGTTCTCTTTTAACTAAATTTCGAGGTGTTCTGTGCAACATTAGGCAATTGTCTGCTAGAAAGGTTTACTTCGGCTTACTTGGTTTCTAAAATTTTGCTACTGAAGGTGACTACTTAGCATCGGAAATGCATATATATATATATATATATATATATATATATATATATATATATCTGTTGCTTAAGGAATTTTAATTACATGTAAGAGGGCTTAATTATTCTAATATTTAGTAGTTGTTATACCTTCTCAAAGCGCAACTCCAATGCTTCGTTTGACCATTTCAAATTGTCGTAATCCTTCTTTGACGAGAAATATTTTGCTTTTATGTTCTAAAAATAAAAATTGGATTAAATAATATTTAAGAAAACAGTAGTAATGAAAATGTGTTACACTCTATATTCTATAGACACTAGAGGGGTGTTCTTTCTTTCCAATCTGGACATTCCAATTAATGAGACAGATTAAAAACCAACTGAAAGCTATTTATAACATTACGTGATGTTTAACAGCAGCGCTTACGACAGGCGTTAGACAAAAGTAAGGCTCTCTGATATGCAATTTGGCTCCAGGGAAGGGAAGTCAACCCTAGATGCGGTGGAAGAGGTTGTGCTCGTTGCTGCGTGTATAAATGAAGAAACCTGGTGCACGCGACAATTTTGTCTAGTGGTAACCCTCCACGTTTGAAATATATTTAATACAGCAAAATGGCAGAATATAACGGAGGAGCTCATCGCCTTGGAATGCCAAAAAACTTGCTGCGAAAGACTGTGTTACGTGCCGAAAATCGGCACTAGACATTTTTAAATAAGTGTTAATATGTGAGAATTTTGCGCTATAAATTTAAAACACTTGTTGCGCGTATTTCCGTCACTTCAGAAGTGCGTTGCGCAAGTTTCGCGTCAACGCGTGTGGGGGAAGAGGAAAGTGGGTAATTTCCGAAAGACGCATAAGGACTTGCTTCCGAAACGCGAAGAGATTGGTATCGTATCTTACCGTGTCTTTTTTCTGATATGTAGGTCCCTTTTTGCCTTCTTTAGATTATCGTTCCTTATAACCCTTTCCCGTCGTTACCTCTACATAGGAAGAAAACAATCGAGTTTGGATGCAACCTGGCTCGAGAAATCCCACGCCCGATAGATTAGTGAAGTAACCGACGCCGGAAAACCAGCGAAGCCACGGGTGGCCATCATGAAGTAATTCTGAAGGAAGCTTTACATGTTCACGTAAGTACCCCTTAGGGGTCCTGTAAAATTTGTATATTTTAAAAATGTGTTGCAATAATTTGCATATTGTGTAACGTCATCGAAATTTGCGCGTCAATTTTCACATTATGTAATATCGTTACCAACTGTCTTTTGTGGCGCGCGTATCGCGTCGACGGGGCTATAATAACTGCTAGCTATTGAACTGACGTTATAATGTGAATAAGGGCCGCTATACTTGCGGTCACGTCCCCAATGCACCATCCGAAGGTACTACATTGGGTTTGAACAAGAAAATAACGTGCTTCAAATAAAATCTAACTTCAAAATTAATCGGTCCTAAATAAAAATCTAACAAACTGAAACTAAAACTAAAAATAGGGTCTAAATAATGGTATCCCTAGCGTTGATTTGGATTGTGTCCGATCAACAAGACACACGTGAAAGTAAAAGGGGAGGGATCCGTAATACAGGATAGCAGTCGCCAGCTCTGGTTACCGGTGCGACATGAAAGGTCGCCTTAAAACTATCCAAAGCTACCTAACTAATATTAAAAATGGATTCAAATTTCTAAGCATTCGCCAAATAATTTAATAGTGAATCCAGCTACTCTTGCCTGCTCTATAAATATACAAATTCGTCCTCCCTGATCTAAGTAATTTATTCTATCTTTAGCTTAAATCCATCTCTAGCTTTCCCTACCATTCCCTAACTGATTTATATTATAATTACATTCTTCACAATTACAATCTTTGTTCCTCTAAAAATGCTGCCACCAAAAATGGCGGCAGAACGTCTGACAAAACAAATCAGGCTCCAAAAATAAATGCAAAATGAATATAAATAAATATAAAATGTAAATATAAATATAAATAAATATATTTATGTAAATAGATATCTAATAAGCATTAATGATATAGCAGTTCACAAAAAAGCAAAAAGCGTTGCCCAATTTAGGTGCACTCACATAAGCATTATGTCGGCTTGCACCATTACTCGCCAAAACGTGCTCGTTAAATTATTTCAAATCTACTTATTAATACAAACCAATGCTTATGCGAGTGCAGCCGCCACAGTTTTCCTTCTTACCTCGATTATAATTTCGCCAGTATCCAAAGATCTGGTCGCCTCCTTACGTGTATTGATTCCTTACTGCTAAGGGGAGATGGTATGCACTGCTAAAGTCCTGGTGTGTATGCACTAAACGTTCTGAGGGGATCACAATTACTATCACTTTAAAGTCCAGGTAGGGATGCGCGGTTTCACTCTATTTTATTCTCTTTATTTATTTACTGATTTAAATTAATGAGGGTTTTTGATTTAGTTTGTTATTATTTACTTGTTTTGATTTATTCCCGATATTCCGCGCGTATAAAGTTTGACAGTGATTATTTTAGTGGTGTGTGGGTTTGTCGTGCATATTAGATTTTGGTTATAATCATAATTAATTAATTTTCTTTTAAATTTTTTTGTTAATTTTTTATTTTTTTTTAAACAGGTGCTCATATCCATTTCTCATGCCAAGTCAAATCTAAAATTTTCAATCCTCTCCCACCCTCTCACCCTTCGATTTAAGCGCGGTTATCACTGTCCAATCTCGAGAACCTTCCTGAAAATCCTTTGAAGACTGTCCAGAACGCCTTCTGGTTAGCCACTTTCCCGACTTCCTCTAGGCTCTTGGGCCATGCTTGCCCTGTGACAGCTAATTTCATATCAGATAACCCTCGATTTGCCGCCTCGAATAGGATGTCGAAGAGCATATTGAACAGACAGCAATATCGCACTTAACAAGAGGGTGAGGACATGAAGAAATATTTCCTATCAAAAATGGCGTTCTGCAGAGATCGGTTCTGGGGCCGACTTTTTGTAACGTCAAGCATGATGGGGAACGTAGATTAGAAATGCCAGAGGGTACAAAGATCATACGATTTGCGAATGATCTAGCAATCCTAGTCGTGGGCAAGGATGAGCATAAATTAGTCGCGTAAACGACTAACGCTGTGCTGATGTTCCAGGAGTGGTTGACGAAGAAGGGGGCTTTAGCTGGTCCCCGCAAAAATTAAAGCAATCCTGCTGGCAAGAAGTGGCAAATCAAGATGATCAACATTGGAATTAACGGGCTGGATGGAGCCAACTTCATAAAGTACCTTGGGGTGACGCTAAATAGCTCCGTAAGTTTCAAGGAGCACCTGTTGAGAGCGGATGAAGGCACTTAATGCGGTCAGTAGGCTGATGTCCAATCTGGGGAACCCCAGAGCTAGTAAGAGAGGTCGCGAGTTCAGTAATTCTTCACGGAGCACCAGTATGGGAAAAATACATACCTCCATATTCAGAACAGAAGTGCGACTTTAAACGAAGTCTAGAGGCAGGTGGCGCTTCGAATAGCAAGCATTTACAGGACGGTCTGAATACTGCCAACCACGGGCTCTTATCAAACAGGGAGGGTTTGAATTAGGAGTGTAACCAGAAACTCAAGTTGCAATCAAAAGCTCTCTCAACGTAATTAATTTTACTGGTTTAAGCAATATTCGTGCTACAAATTAGGTATGATATTCGGTGACATTCAATAAACTCAATATATAGACCTAGCGTTAGGATGCTTTGCACCGTAACCTTTAAAAATGCGGACTACATTTTTTGGAAAGCTTCTTGTTCGTCGACCACCATTTTCAATACACTCTTTTCTAAGCAGCCCTAATTAATGGTATCGTCGTAAGCTGGGCAAAGTTTTTACAAAACCGGCGGTCGTAATTGACGGGCGTCGCCGTGGATCAATGTAGTAAGCGTAAGACTACGGATCCCAAGGTCCCGGGTTCAAATCCCGACACGGCCGACTGCTTGAAAAATGGCAGGTGAGCATTTTTCACAAATATTACGCCCTCGTTCGGATGAGAGGTTAAATGGAGGTCCCGTGTGTGAGTGTTGTCACGCACGTTAAAGATCCCTACCTTGCCTGGAACGGCAAGGGTTCGGCAAAATTCTAAATTTCCAGGCAACGAAAAACTCGCCTTCTGGCCAATGTAGTACCTACTGGTGGAGCATTGGAAATGTAAATGAACGGTCGTAATTGACGAGGCGTCGCCATGGATCAATGCAGTAAGCGTAAGACTACGGATCCCAAGGTCCTGGGTTCTAATCCTGACACGGCCGACTGCTTGAAAAATGGCAGGTGAGCATGGTTCACAAAAATTACGCCCTCGTTTGGATGAGAGGTTAAATGGAGGTCCTGTGTGTGTGTGTGTATGTATGTGTGTGTGTGTGTGTGTGTGTGTGTTGTCACGCACTTTAAAGATTCCTACCTTGCTTGGAACAACAAGGGTTCGGCAAAATTCAAAATTTTTCAGGTAAAAAAAACTCGCTTCCTGGCCAATGTAGTAACTTCGGGTGAAGCATTGAAAAATCACGTGTAGGGCTTAACAGCCTTTTTTCTCCAGCAGAATTGCCTCAATTTTTGCAAGAATTAGCTGGAGTCCCTTTCTCGTCAGCCACTCCTAGACTATTCGCACAGCGCTATTCGTTTGGGCAACTAACTCTTGCTCATTCTTAGCCATGACTAGGATTGCTAGATCATCCGCAAATCCTATGATCTTTGTGCCATTGGGCATTTCTAGTCTAAGTACTCCGTCATATATAACATTCCATAGAATCGGTCGAAGAACCGATCTCTACGGGACCTTATTTGTCATGGGAAATGTTTGTTCGTCTCCTGGCCCCCTCATTAAAACTATCATGTGATCCGTTAAATAGGGTGGCTTTGTTGGTTCGCGTGTGACTACTAAACCCAAGGTCCTTGGTTCGCTTCTTAAGACTATATCCTAAATCTTAGGCGAGTATTTTTCGCAAAAATACATCCTCGTTCGGATGAGAGGTAAAATGTAGGTACCGTGTGTGTGTTGTGACGCACGTTAAGAAACCCTACTTTTCTTGGAACATAAATAGTTCGGCAAACTTTAAAATTTCCAGGAAAAAAACTCGCTTCTTAGCCAATATAGTATCTTCGGGTGAAGTATTGGAAAATTAAATTATATGTTCCTGTCCATGGCATCTCATCTGGTCTACCACGGAACAAGGGTACTTTTCCTAACACCGCTCTTATCGACACCTAATCGTTTAATGTCGCTTCTTTCTTTCGCCGGGAAGTCGAAAAGAAATACACCCGCAATAACCAGGGCCGAGCCTGTGGGACGTGTACCAGGCCAACCCTGGTAGTGCTTAATTAATTATGTCTCTTTTACTTGCCTTATAGTTCTAAAGCAATTTACGCTTATGGCATGGTTCTATATTTGGGGATTCGGAAAAGGAACGAGAGGATTCTTTGGTAATTGTGAATAAGTTATGTAGGACATTAGTAATCTACAAGAAAATAGCAGGGTGATAAATGAGAATTTTGCCACTTTATCTCAAAATTGAGCGCAATTAATTCAAAAGATGGGTGAAGTTAAAGGGTGTTTGCAGGTAAAGAGAATGTGAATTTTTCTTCAAAACTGGAAAAAGTAGACGAAAGTGAATGTAAACAGGATAAACCAATGGCGTCAGTAATGTGGCAAATCCTCATTATTTCGCTATCTGAAAGGAACTGGGCGGTGTTCAATCCAATTTAGACCACACGGGGGTACCAACCCCGTGATGTTTATTAATAAGTTAATATCACTCTTTAAGGAAGCGGAGGTTCCTGAAGGAAAACAATTAGCGTTAACAGTTAGTGGTCTAAGGGGGTAGGTAGCTCATTGAGAGGGAAATTAAGCAGGGGTCGTGCGGTAGTTTTTTGACATTTAAAAGTATGTTCTTAGAAAGGTACTGGGATAGACAGAAACAGAGAGAAGGTTTAAGAAAACTAGAATACGGAGTATTTGATCACAATTCTAAGGCAGATTATTTTCTAAAGCAGGTGTTTGAAGCTAATTAATTAGATTATTCCATAAGCGAGGATAAAATCATAGAAATGTTGGTAGGACGTTTTGATGGTAACGTTAGACGAGGGATCGTTAGCGTAGGTTTAAAAGCGATAGATGAAGTAAAAGTATCTTTAAGGAAGATGGCTAATGCTGATTTAAATGAATGCGATGACTGTCGGCATCAGGAGGTTTTTCGGCGAGTTAATGTTGATAGGTATGGTAGAGGGGATGACAGGAACATGAGCGTTCATGAAAATAGAAGTAGACCGAGTGTCTCATATAATGCGAGGAATAATCGTGGATGGGGGTAAGAAATGAGGACAGTAGGCAGCAGGGGAAATGGATCGGATAAACGTCGGAACCGTGATTAGGAACGGCACTTCGTAGCTACAATAACGCAACAATGTACGTTATTTAACGACAGTTATTCGGATCTATTGGTGGAAACGGAACCATTAACAAAATCGGATGTAGTGCATATTGTTACCGCGGTGGTTGAAAACTTAGAAGTCAAGGTATTAATAGATAGTAGGGCCATGATGAATTGTATTAGTTTAGAATTCCGAAATAAAGTTGTGGAACAAGAGTTTAAAATATCAATTTTGCCGATAAATCAAGTAAATTGTTTGAGAAGAAAGATCAGCCAGTTTGGAAACAGGTTTACCTAACCTTTATAATTGAGGGAGTTAGGTTGGAGATGAGTTGTATGATTCTACCAAAGTTAATTAGACAGGTGTTAGCTGAAGATCAAACTTGGAACAAAGGTTATGATGAACAGTATGATTAAGCTTATGCTACAGGTCAGACATAACTTGGACGCCATAGCGAATTACATTACGGTGGTCAAATCAACGAAGCAAAAGGAGAAGAGCGTTACAGAAAATAGGTGTTATATAATACATTGAGCATTATATATCTCCCGCAGCGTCCTAAAGGAATGCCTGACGACGCTACCGTAGTTGCTAGTCACTAGCGCGAAAGGTAAATGGAGTTTGATAGTTATTCCTGCTAAATAGACAAGTCTCACACTCATGCAATTGATACATTTGAGCCAGCTTTAACGGTTAGATAATAACAGCTTCTCCGTCCTTAAGAAAAAAAGGGTATAAAGAGGTGACTATTGTCGTGAACCAATAAAAGTTGAAGACCATAAAATGCATGGCCTAATAGTAACAAACAACGAAACAACTCGAGCGTCGCACTGCCTTGTATATGGTTAAGCAACCCGCAAACACACGCGATGAAACTTACTATTCTGCTAACTTTTTCTTAATTAAAAACCGGCGCTCTTGAATTCTAGTTAAACGTTAATATAGCTGCCTTTTAAATACACGCTTTCCTTTTAGTTAATTTAGCGAGATCTGCTGTTGTTCTAAAACTAATCTTACTTCAATGTTTTATGCGAGGTTTGGGCTCAACAAGGCCAACTTTGTCTTGAGACGAAATATATAAATCTTTGATATTCTACACAGTTACTATTCGATCACAATAATCCATAAAATTGCTCTAAATTTTAAAAATTGTTCAATTTTTTGTTTGAAACATAGTTTTGCAAGTATCAAAAAACGTACAATTGTTCCTAACATGGTCGTGGTCAGTTCTCAAAGCCTTCTATGGTTTTTAGTGAGTAACAACAAATTCTCCTCTCCCTCTCTCCCTCTTTCTTTCTTTCTTGTGCACTTTTGTGCACATATCGTTTTAAGCTTTAATAAAAACGGCGAATCATTTGCGTTCTATTAAAAATGTGTTAGTTCAGTGAACCACTTCAACAGTCAATTTATTAAAATTATTTCTAGTTTATGAATAAATGAATGTTTCTTACAAAAGAACAAAAGGATCATTTAAATTGTTGCACTTGGTGCACCTTTGACGTCATTGGCATGTGTTCTTGTCATTTAGCACATACTGCATTAATTACGACAGTAGAGTATTTGAACCGGTTCTGACGCCGCATTTCCTCCAGCATCCTCATTTCCTCACTTATTCTGGACCAAATAGATAGTTTTCTTCGACTAGCCATTTCATCTTTCGAGATACATATATCTTGTTTGGTGTCAATTAATATTAGATTTTTCTCAGCTACCTGACTTACTAGGATTTTTTTTAGATAGCATTATCCCCAGCGAGCTACCCCAATTTTAAGATTTCTTCTTACCAGCAGCAATTTCTGACTCTTTATAAACTTTTCAGCCATGCGATACATCAAATTAGTCTAGAATTTTACATAGAATCCGAATCTGTAAATAGATTTAAAATCCGACCACCCCTTACGGTTTTACACACATACCATCTAGTGAACATACCGCCACCTCACTACTAATCGCTTTTAATGTCATATCATACTTTCTATCTTGTTTAGCTCATCTTTCAAGATAAATCTATCTTGTTTGGTGTCAATTAATATTAGATTTCTTTCAGCTACCTAAATTTCTAGGAATTTTTAAGATAGCATCATCCCCTAGGGAGCTATCCCAATTTTAAGATTATTTTTTTACCAGCAGCGATTTCTAATCACCTCTCCTTTATAACACCTAGAATCCTTCAACCAAACACTTAGAGGTATTACCCCAAAGAAATTAAACTCAAAAAAGTTTAATTATTTATTTTATCCGATTTACAGTTTAATAAACTAATAGAATACAATTTTTACATTGCAAACTATAAAATTATTTTATTTTTTTCGTGTAGCCGAATCCAAGCAGCTGAAAGTAACATGTAGCAAAAAAGAGATTAATGTGTTGTTTAAAAAGAGAGGAAACGTGTTTTCGGTCAATAAGACATATTAAAAATATTTAATACCAAGCATTGAGCCATTTAAACTTAATTTTAATACAAAGTTCTGCACAGAAGACAGTCCTTTCTTTATGTTTGTTTGGAGTGGTTTTAATTTTATCTAATTTTATTTGCAGCGTTACGTCATCCTAGGATGTGTATTAACCTATACACGGAGGCATAAAGATATAGGTCTAAGATAGTTGTTTATATTTGTATAGATTTTGTAAATCTATTGTATATATTAGTTTTACGATTCTATAATTTTTAAGTTCTTCTCCCACCTTCCCTTCTTCCAAAACCTTCCTGCTTCTATCCCGGTGGACTGAATGTACGTGTTACCTCCACGTAGTGTTCGCTGGACAACCAATATCTTGTTGTCTTTGTAATCTGCAAGATGTTGGTTGCTAACAACACGTACCAGTTGTAATTATTACACACCAGCTTTATACACAGTTGATTAATAAAATTAGTCTTCCGGGCGAAGATGACAAGCGTTACGTCATCCCCGGAAGCATATCAACCTACGCATGGGGGCATAAAGATATAGGATAGTTACTTATATATGTATATATTTTATTGTATATGTGGATAGTAGCATGTAAGTTAGTTATAAGAGATACCCAACATCCCCATCTTTAATAATCCCCTCGCCCTCGGCGACATGTATTTACCTCCACACGGTGTCGCTGGACGGTAAAATATATTGTTAGATTAAGGACATTATGTCTTATTGACCGAAAACACGTTTCCTCTCTTTTTAAACAACACATTAATCTCTTTTTTGTTACATGTTACTTTCAGCTGCTTGGATTCGGCTACACGAAGAAAATAAAATAATGTTATACTTTGCAATGTAAAAATTGTATTCTATTAGTTTAATAAACTGTAAATCGGATAAAATAAATAATTAAACTTTTGTGTGCTTAATTTCTTTGGGGTAATACCTCTAAGCGTTTGGTTAAAGGATTCTAGATGTTATAAAGGAGAGGTGTTTAAAAATCTCTGCTGTTAAAAAAAAATCTTAAAATTGGGGTAGCTCCCTAGGGGATGATGCCATCTTAAAAATTCCTAGAAATTTAGGTAGCTGAAAGAAATCTAACATTAATTGACACCAAACAAGATAGATTTATCTCGAAAGATGAGCTAAACAAGATAGAAAGTATGATATAACATTAAAAGCAATTAGTGGTGCGGTGGCGGTATTTTCGCTAGATGGTATGTGTGTAAAATCGTAGGGGTGGTCGGATTTTAAGTCTATTTACCGATTCGGATTCTACGTAAAATTCTAGACTAATTTGATGTATCGCACGGCTGAAAAGTTTATAAGGACAGTCAGAAATCGCTGCTGGTAAAAAAAACTTAAAATTGGGGTAGCTCGCTGGGAGATAATGCTATCTAAAAAAATTCCTAAAAAGTCAGGTAGCTGAGAAAAATCTAATATTAATTGACACCAAACAAGATATATTTATCTCGAAAGATGAAATGGCTAGTCGAAGAAAACTATCTATTTGGTCCAGAATGTTGTTACGTGCCAACATTTGGCACTAGACATCTTTAGTTTACTTTTGATGTGCGGGAGTTTCGCCCCTTAAATTTGAAAGGCTTTGCGCGTATTTCCGTCACGTCAGACGTGCGTTGGACGAACTTCGCGCCGACGCGTGTAAGGGAAAAAGTGGAGAAGTTTCCGGTAGACGCTGAAACGTAGCTTTTTGCCTTGCAACATCGAGAAGAGTGGTCGTGTCTGGTATCGTATCTTATCTCTAGTATGTAGATTTCCTTTTTGCTTATCTTTTTTATCGTTCCTTATAACCTGTTCCTGTCATTACCGCTACATAGGTAGAAGTAAATTTGGACGCAACCTGGCCGAACCGCAGTCCACGCCGGAGCAGCCCACACCCCGCAGTCGCTAGCCGGAGCAATCCCGGAGGTCGCAGCCCCCATCTGTAAATAATCCGGAAGAAAGCTACGAGCAACCCGGAAGGACATGATTCGGAAGGAAGCTGTACCTATTCATGTGTGTACCTCGCTTTAATAACATATTGTATGAATTTGATATTTTTCGTCATTACGTGTAATAATTTGCATATTGTGTGACGTCATTGACAGATGGGCGCGCTAAAATCTGTATTATAGATTAGCGTTACCAACTGCCGTGGTGTCTCTTGTACCTCGTTTGCGGTGTTGTAAGAAGTACGTAAAATGTAAGAATGTGTGAGGGAATGAGGATTCTGGAGGAAATGAAGCGCTAGATCCGGCTCAAATACTCTACTCACAACTTCTCAAAAGTTTACACCGCAAATGTATTTACACAATTAGTTTACGTTGCTTTTCTGGTCCTTCGAAGATTTATAGGTTCTTAGTAACATTTTTCTACAGCTACAGTTCGATTCTCTAGAAGAGGCGTACGCCGAAGCTATTGTGTCTTCGCTTTCACCAGCGTTTATTCTCCGCTGTTCATTTTTATAATTCAACATTAGAATATTACATTCCTAATTAATTAATTCCGACTTATTATATAAATTAATAAAGTAGTTAATATAACGAACATACTGTTACAAAGTCATAAATTTTGACTATTTAAGAAGTTATACTTACGGATAAAGACAACTTATCCATATTATAATTTTCAAGTTGCTTTTTTAATTTTAAGACTTCTTCTTCTGATTGTTTTAAGGGCAATGCTAGCGATCGATTTGCTGCTGATAAATTACTAGCATGTTTGACTACTTCATCGTGTTGTTGCCTTAAAACTTCCATTTGGTCCTAGAAAATAATATATTTAAAAATTATGACTATTCGTATATAACGTATCTACCTTCAAACTGCTTACTAAGGCCAAGTTGTTTAAAGTTATATCGTTGTAATACGTCTTCATTTCGTTAAATTTTCTTTCGTGATTTGTAATTAAAGTAGATATTTGAGTGTCCTTTCGTTCTTCAATTTCAGAAACTTCTGTTCTGGAAATTATATTAGTGTTACTTTGGCTAAGGTTGATAGTAAGTTGGTAATAACAGGAAGGATAAAAGGGGCCAAATGCTTTTTGACATTTTGGAAAAAAATAGTAAACACAAGATTTTGTAGCACGTATAATTGCCACGTTCTTTAATTTGCACTACTTTTGATCTAAATTCCCATAATCGATTACTTTATATCTTCTAAAGTCCTATTCTTAGGTATGCCGTTTTAAACGGTGGCTTTTTACGCCTGCGAGTGTAACAAACGTTTTCCAGAACAAATCTAAGGCAGCATTGTGTATTCCTCTAAGACCCCGTCAAGAGGTCTAAACCTTTTCAGAGGACGTGAATCTGAGAATTGTCTTTTAAACTGAATAATATGGGTCTTGGTTTCTTCCCTAAGTGGTTTCTTCGTCGATGCGCTAACTTAGAAACAACATTAAATTTTTAGTTTATGTTGGAACATCTTATGGTGTTAATGGCGTTCTAAATACATATGGAATATCAAGTACAGTTTGATCATTAAATGAAAACCTGAGGATGTTGGTTGTGAACATTATTCAGCACACTGGAATTGAACTACTGTTTGGTAAAGCAATTTCAACGCTTGTTGTTTTTTCTGCTTAATAAAGTAAGTGCATTATTTATGACTGTTAATTTCTTGTTATGATTTAAATCGTTACAAATATATTAGATTTAATACCTGTTGAAGTAATGAATAGATCTAGATACAAAATTAAGTATTTAATGGTTTAGAATTTCATATAGAGTTGTTTCTTAGTTGTTTAATAGCTTAGTTTGTTAATCATTGGAATTTCTTTTTGAAGAAAGCATCACACATTATGGAACCAGCTGTTCTCTTGAAAAAATTGTTTCTAGAATAGCTAAATTGTTCATTCCCTTAAATATTTATTTGAGTTAAAAATACATAAGATTATTTAGGCATGAGACTGATTACATTTGTTACTAAGCGTATGACAAATGAAAAGTTGAACATATATAATTCATTAATGTTTCTAATTGAGCTTAAATATTTTAATAATTTTGATAATCTGTTACATGCCGAAAAATATATATATGAATGAATATCTTATCGATATCAATCAACGCCGGGTGCAGGAATGCACCCACATGCCTTTGTTAGGTTCCTCGTACCGTTTATATAAACGGACCTGCCTCACAGGTCGCTCTCTTTTACGGGGTACAAGTATTTTTCCTGCGTAACGGCTTCAAGGAGCCACTCTATCTTGTATCTTTTGGATGAAAGACGAAGCGGCTTGGTGAGCTGGGGAATTCTACGCTATATCTTTAATGTATGTAGTCGTAGCGTGCCTTAGCGTGCTGGGACGTTTTGGATCCACCTATTGTTAACTAGTTTTATCTTAATATCGTTATTTTACCTACTATCTTTGACAATAACTTTAGCTTAATATTTTTATTTTACCTATTATCTTTGATAATAACTTGAGCTTAATATCGTTATCTTACCTATTATTTTCGATAATAACTTGAGATTTTGTTTTATCTTTTTTATCTTTCTAACGTTTGGTATTTACGATCAGACGTAGGAATTATTTTTTGGAATATTGAGTGAAGAAGCTAACCTGACGGTAGCCATGTAATTTGCTAGGTTAGTAATGTAAGGAATTAGTAAAATAGTACTGTTGGTAAATTTGTTAATTCACAACCATGTCACGAACAAGTTTTGATATGTATTGTTTATTAAACCAGAGTACCAGTACATAAAAATTTGCTAGAGTGTAGAGTAACTCACTCTTTTGAACATTTTGAAATTTGGGCATTTTATTGCCAACGAAGAAACAGTTTAGATGCTACGCTCATGTGCGTCTGCACTTAGAAAACTGTAATGTTAGCTTAGTTTTAGTATATATGTTAGGCGACTTGTCGCATTTATTCTAGTTTTAGTAGTGTTTCATGCTCCCCGACAAATTTGTGCTGTCGATTATAACTGCGCCACATTAAAGACTCGTGTGTGCACTTATAAATGTAGTCAAAGACAATGGGCCTACACATTCCGTTTCCTGGTAATCCGGAAGACGTGTTATCGGTCGGAAAAAACCAGGTGGCACCTAAAATAAACATTTTGTAGGATTTAAGTTAGGGCTTATGTAGGTTAGTTAGGATCTAGATTTTAAGCTGTTACCGTGCTAACAGTCATTTTCTTTTTCTAAGTTTTTTCTTTTATGGCTTTATCGCGATTGTTACATGCCGAAAATCGGCCTGTAAATACTTCTAATTTTAGTTTCTAGTTTGCAAGTGATTTCGCGCCAACAATTTAAAAGACTTGTGCGTGTACTGCCGTCCCTTTTGATAGTCGCGTTGGCGCTCGAAATTGCGCAGACGCAGAGGAAAAAGTGAGTGGTGATTTCTGTCACGTGGAGACTAGTCAGCTAGACGTCGAACTGAGTGGTTATCTTTGTGTGTTTTTTCTTCTCTTTCAGATTATGTAGGTTCCTTTGCCTTATCTTTGCCCCGTATCGTCCCTCACCCTATTCCTGTGTTCCGCTACAGAAAAGAGCGAGAACAAATTTTAAATTTGGATTCAACCGGAGGCAAAAAAACTATCCACGCCCACAATGCTCAACGACGCCCAGCTGCCGCTGAAATAGCCGTAATGTTGTGAGAAGTCCTACAGTTTACGTGAGTACCATAATCTTTTTTGCATGTGATAATAATTTGATCATAAGTATAACGTAACCGCTTATTGCGCAATATTTTGCAAATATCTTTCGTGTTACCAACTGTCGTAGTGGCTCTCATACATTAACCGCCGGGACTTAAAAAGTATATCATAGAGGTTAGACCTTAAGTGTAACAAATCATCTGCAATGCATTCAAATCTGAAAGTCGTTATGACTTCTACAAATGATATGCGTCTCATTAATGTTTTTAAAATTATTAAATGAAATGAACAAATTTAGCGCATTATTTTGAATTTAGGCTGGACAATTTATTGATGGCAAATGTGGTGTACAAAAGCCGTCAAATATTGCCAAATATCTTCAAATGTTGTTAAATGTACTCAAATGTCGTCAAATGCCATTAAATGTAATCATATGCGGTCAAATGGCGGCAAATGTTTATAAATGTTGTCAAATATCGTCAAATGTTTGTCAAATATGGTCAAATGTTGGTCATATGTCTGTCACATGTTCAAATGCCAAATGTTTCAAATATCAAATAGGTGTACACTCTGTAATGGTCAACTGCTCGCCATTAACAATTATTCTTGTGAAAATTTTATTATGACCTGTAACTGAAAATCGAAAATTATCTCATTTGGGAAATATAAATACTTTATTGAGTAATGTTCTTATTATACTCCCTGTATGTTTGTTGTGGCTTGTTTAGCATTCTTCTTAATCTTCTTTGGGAATTAAACCACTCATAGTTTTTAAAATTATCTTTACTTACGTTTCGATCCATGACCTAGGATCGTTGTCAAAATAATAAAAATTTCAAGTATTTCAAGTATCTTGACCGTCTATAATCTGCAGTGTCACTATCGTCTCGGATACAAAGTATTGCATCCGTTTTCATAAACTGTTAATAAACTTTATAAATTATCCTTGTGTTACTTTGTTGCACTTCATTTAGCGTATTCTTAACACTTTCTAATAATTTCCTAATTATTCTGTTTTATAATATATACATCAATTGGAGGATACATAACTCGCATTTTGAGTTTTTTAAACTACCCTTCCTACCATTTTCTCAACCTCGTGCTACGAGTACTACACCACCTACTGTTTCTGTTTTGCAGAAAACTGCGCAAAAGACGCAGACATTAGTCTATTCCCATTCCGAACCCGAGGATATATGTCGGCAAAATCCTAATGTTTTTGACCTCGTTTCGTTTTCCTGCTAGCGACGCAAACGTCTTAAGTCTAATATCAAGCCCTCGCGCCCCAGATTATTATGCCGATTTTGCTTTCCTTAAGACTTTATTTTTGGAATTTACGATCTTTTATTAACTGCCCTGTTTTGCTGGATTTTCTTTCTTTTCTTTCTTCCTTTCACCCGCGTGGGTCGGGAATAGAATAGCCCCACGGTACGACCTGCCTGTCGTAAGAGGCAACTAAATCGGTGCAACACATACACACACACACACACACACACACACACACACACTCATACATCAACACACACATACACATACACATACACATACACATACACATACACATACACATACACATACACATACACATACACACACACACACATCACATACACATACACATACACATACACATACACATACACATACACATACACATACACATACACATACACATACACATACACATACACATACACATACACATACACATACACATACACATACACATACACATACACATACGCACGCACGCACACGCACACACATACTCATACATAACTACACTGGAATTCTGTTTTTTTTTGGTGCGATTCTTAAGGTTATTTTTGTGGTTCTTGTACTTGTTGCTTGGTGTTATTCTTTTTGGTTTCTTTTCCTCGTTCCTTTCGTTCCATATTTCTCTTTTTCTTCCTGTGGCTGGTGTTACTTTCTGTCGGTCTGCGTGCTGACTTGTTAAAAATTTTTTCGAATCACTTCCTGAAGTATGTGCTTCTAGACCATTTTTCTTTTCTTTGAAAACCACGACTTAGTCGACTTTAGGCCTAGTTAGCAATTCTTTTCTTCGGTTTTTCGTTTGTTACGATTCTTGGGTACCACATCTTGAAATATTTTGTTTTTTTTTCTCGATCCAGGTATTCTTGTTGTTCCCTGGCTTACTTTGAGGCTTGACAGTTATTGTCTCGTTTTGGCTTGTACTGTTGGTTTTCTTCTTCGTCCCTTTTCTTACCTTAGGTTTTTTGCGAGAAACCAATTTCTTTTCTTGAGGTTGAAGACTTTACTGTTTCTTTACTAAAGATATCTGTCCTCCGACGACTTTTCTTTAATGTTAGGCCATTCCATGTTTGTCTTCAGTGATTGCTGTCTTCTACTTTCCCTTTTTCTATGTCCTCCAAACTTCTTGATTTAGTTCGCATACTTGTACTTCGAGCCTAATAGGAATTCTTTTTTTTGCTTTTGGAGTGTTCTCTTTTGTTTTTTCTTTCTTCTTTCTTGTTAAGCAAATTTTTTTAGTTGGTTCTATCTACTATTGTATGTTGGTCTATCAGTTGATTTTTTTGTTGTTTTTTTTAAATTTATTAAGCAATTTTTTTCTGAGTACTGCCCTCTCCGCTGCATTACTTTTGTTTTCCTACCCCGATCTGTTAATTTTGCTGGGAGGGGATTTGTTTCGTTCACTTTCAACGGTAAGTTAAAAAAACACACCCTTCTTTGTCTTACATTATTCAAGCACGTAGATTCTGCTTCAATATTAAAACAACAGCCGGTATATTAGACCTTATAATAAGTACGCTTCCTAATAATTTTCATTTTAAAGCTATTTCGAAACGAAAAGCTGTGCTATAATCTCAATCATCCGTACCTTGTTTGAGGTATCTGTTGACTTGATACACAATACTATAGCGTATAATTACTTCATTTTATATGTAATTATAAAGACTCGTTGAAATAATGGATCGTACTTATTTGTTAAATTTTGTTTCAAGTTTCTAATCACATTTGATAACGCGAGTATTGAAGTTCGAATTCTTGTTATTTGAACCAATTTTTAATTTAATTCTGCACTTCGTCCCTATATGTATTTTCTACATTACTCGTCCTATTACTTCAAGAGTGATGCACCTTTTTTTTGATAAGAAGTGTAGATTTTGGGTGCATCGGTAAGTGCATCTGTGTTATTAATACTAGTAAGACTCCCTTTGTAGCTCTTAGCTGGAGGCCAAATTGTTTTATGTAGGCCTCATTATTCTTTTTATATAGAACCAACTGCGCTGATGTGTTCCGCTGTTGCAGTGATTGTCGCAGCGCTCAACATCTATTGACCGTGGTGAAGCTGCATCTGGACACAAACACCCTGACGCTTAGCAGATTCACCTCTATAGATACAATGGGCACACCTTATTATCTTGACACATGGAGGTAGGTACGTTGTGATACTCTTTCCATATATCGGGAGCAAATCTTTTTTTACTTTTGTTGCTAGTGAGTCACTGGTGCTCCATAGTACTCTAGTAAATGATTACTAGAATTTGTTCTACTGTTAATATTTTTATTTTAACACCATGGTGTTATGAGAAAGCATAAACAGTAATTTTTTCCTTCCTTTCTTTTACTAATGAATTCTACATGTTACACGAATGTGCACTTCGGACGTCAATTCTTAAAATTTGTTCTTTGTAATATATCTATTTATTAATTTTTGTGTTGATTTAAACCGAATTCTTTTGTAGTTATTTTTTATTGTAAATAGAAAATCGATAACGATGTATTTTTTGTGTTGTTGGAAATCCCCCTTCCCTCAACGCATTGGTAGTTAGCTTGGTATTTCTAAGTGTCTTGTGTTCTGTTTCGTCATCGTGATTCGTGCGGGTCCTCACTTTAAGAATCCTTTCTATTTCTGTCTGACCCGTACCCTTCACAACGTAGCAAACTTCTTGTAAATTGTTAATCGAGTCCGTCTGAATATGTAACGCCACAGAGTGGCCATCAATTATCCTTTGTATACGTTCAGCTGTATTATTTTGGCCAAGGGTACACTAAGCGAAGCCTCATTTCAATATTAATTATTAGGCACAGGTTATTAAATATTTTTGATTGATGAACGGTAGTCTTCGGGCCTTAATCAAAGCATTAGTTTAAAAAAATATCTGAGATTAAGGCATTTTTTATACCTTTCAGGTTGGTGTATTTATAAATCAGTTACATATCTATGACTAAATTTATTCAAAACTTTGTTCATGATAGAACGAACTACTTAAACATATGAGTTTATGGAAAGCAATAATTTAATTATAACCAACTGGAAGATTTTTAAAGCTTACAGCTATTAAACATTTCATTGTTGTACCAATGACAAAAGTTCAAATAAACGAGTCCAAATCATTTCTAGCTTCATTATATAAACTGCCATAACAGGTGACAAAACGGTGTTGAATATATTTTTTATTTTGAGTCACGATTTCTAATTTAATAGGTTACGAATGCAACCAAGCAACAAAGTAAAAATAGTTATCTAAAATACCAAATCTAAAATTCTAAAATGCCGGAATTAATAACAAGTAGCAAAAATTGCGTGAGACTATTGGAATTTATAAATGGACGATTGAATATATAATTACCTATGTTTAATTTCTAGCTGTCCTTGTAACTGACTAACCTTCTTTTCAAATTTATGTTCTGTTTCGCTTCTTCTTTGCTCAAATGCTTGTCGTTCAATACTTAACTCTTCAGTATGTTTCTAAAATCTAAAATATTTAGAAATAAATAATTAGTGCAGTGTCTTACCATTTTTAGCGATTTAATTAAGTCTTCATACGATGCCTGTTGTTCCCTCAGTTGAGCCTTTAAATCGCGTTTATCTTTCAATAACTCAGCTTCCTGAACAACATGTTCATCTTGAGCCATTTTTAGTGCTACAGTTGCTTCTGCCTTTTGCTCAGTAATATTGTTTTGATGTTCATACTGCAGATTCTTCACGGCTTGTTTGTAGGCTTTGATTTGTTCTTCATTGCGTTCATTTTCTTCTTCAATCTGTCTGTCTTTATTTCTAACAAAGAAAAATAATTAGAAAGTACTTCTTCATGCTATTAGAGTGTTAGTAGGCACAAAAACACAAACAAACTTAAACAAATTTTGGCTTCTGAGAGCCAATCTAAACTTACTTTCTTTTCTTCTGTTTTCTGCACGTGCAAAAGTGGCTCAAACTTTACTCCGTTAGCCTCGATCACGATAGCCACACCCCGTTTCAAAGAGAGAAAGTGCATACAAGCAGTTCCGAATCGACCAGGAAGTCATTTCTTGTGATCGATATCCAGGGATCATTACTATTAGCCCACTTGCAGTTCCAATACACTACGTACAAGCTAATGCTAATTAAATCACACTACACACAATCAGTGATTGTTATCTTGGTTAAACACACATTTATTCTTTCATCACAATGCCAATTATTAGTATCCCGTGGGAACATCACACCATCGGTAATTGTGGTCCCGGGCGCACTCCAGTACTCCATCATTATACACCCAGTGATTGATATCCTGGTGGAACCCAATCATCCTATTCTTTTACACGGTCAGTAATTACATTCTGACCACACCTTTATTCGCTTACATTGAAGACCCAGAGAAGGACCTTGACGACGCCTTTAGTCAACCAGACCTTGTCAGCCGATCTATTTCATTGGAACGTATCAGAATGAACCGTGGAAGCATGAGCTTCACCATCGTCCCCTAGGGTAACTTCCTGAGTGTCTGTAACTTCTTTTGGCTAATAATAATTTTTATTAGTCCATAATAACATTTCCGTAGGTTAAGTTGGTGAATGTATAATTATTGCGAAATAGACTCCACGTTTATTTCCTGTTTGTTCTTGTTGTACTCATTTACACGCATTCGTCTTAATCCTGTAGTTATGTTGTATTTATCAGGATTAACTTAGCATTTGTTTTTGTGTGTACTTATTAACACGCACTCACGTTAATCCTGTTCATACTGCGTTTATCCTCAATTGATTTAATGCGGTTGTTACAAATATGTTTGTGCTTTTATTATATATAGGGATAGACAACTGTTTGTTCTTGTTTGTGCTCATTAACACGCCCTCGTGTTAATCATTTCCATTACCTGAATTAATTTGCTTTATAAATATATAGAATATTTTAATCTGGTTTTTGTTTGTGCTCCTTAACACACACTCGTCATAATCCTGTAAACATTCAACTGTAATTGTCATTAACTAATTTGATGCATTTGTTATACGTATATATGTTTGTGCTTGCATACATAGGTATTTGTTCCTATTTGTGCTTTAAAATGCACACGTATTAATCTTGTAAATAATTTGTTATACCGTTCTCTATTAATTGTCAATATTGTAAGTAAATGTTTCTTTGCGTGTATGCTTATGTTGCAGTAGTGTGTCCTGCTAGATACCACCACCCGCCCTGGTATCAATTGGCACCCAGAACATGGTGCTTGTGGAAGAAATTCACACAAGTGAACCAGATTTGATCAGTACCGAACACACTTTGCCCGAGAAAGTGGCAATCATCCTCCATTGAGCTGGTCGAACAACTTCTTCCTAATAGTGCAGTTTGTAGACTAAAGTCAGAACCATATGGCGGCCAAAAACAATTGCCATGACCACAGAGAACTTGCGAAACCTCATCCACTACAAGCAACTTGACCTACCTACATTCTCAGAGGAACTAGTGGTGGATTCGAAAGACTTCCCCACAGCGATGTCCACGCTAAGCTTGCCACGATCGAGAAGGAACTTTGTTGGGAAACAGCCATTCTAACCCGCCTTAAAACTAGACAAGGCTATCTTCAAAATCCGACTCTTAGAACAATACAATAACCTAGCGATGCTAGCACAGTACAATCGCAATAATTAAGCAAAATACAATCGCTAAAAGAAGCGGTTACCAATTTGCTAAAAAAAAAATACAGCAGGCCGCCCGGTTAAAACCAAACATGGAAGCTAACCTTCGCTTAATTATCATCTTGCTATCGCCTACAGTAAGATTGTACATGAGGACCTGCGAACCCAGCAGTGTAATTGACCTCATGGTGAAAGCATTTGAAGTCGAACAAGATTTGTAAGAGGCTACTAAGAAGGTAACTACAAGTCCGAAACCGCCATAAGGTAAACACAGGACCACACATCTGCGGAAATGCCACTTTTGCCCCGCAATTGCCCTGTTGCTCGTAACCAGGAAAACGAGCAACCGACCGGGCCACGCCAGAATCCAGTCCAGTTCGTAGAAAAATAGCGATATCCCAACTAAACACCGCCTATGGAGATCTAGCTTTACCTCGCATCACGGTAAACTTGGATGAAAGAACATATGCAGACACAGGAGCTTCGTGCTGTCTACTCAAACAAAAACTGTTGCCATTAGGACCACAATCCAACCAAAGGACACTCTCGTTCAAGTGGCTGATAAAGGTCGGGTGAACATCGAAGACGAAGTCGACATTGACTTCAATATTGGGCACGTGGATTGAGAAACCTTTCTTGTCGTCTCCAGCCTAGTAGAAGACATCATTCTTGGGCAGCCTTGGCTGAGCCGCCACTAAGCAGTCATAAACGACGCAGAGGTTTTTTCCACTTTAGAACTGACCAACGTCGTACGCTCAAGCATCTACGGTTGACGTCCACCGTACACGCGTACCAGTACAACGTTCCGACTGCCACCTTCTCATGATAGAGGTAAGCGCCGTCAAGTGTCTTACATCCATCAAGCCGACCTGCTGCCACAGTCCAAGCAGCGCAGCGTGCTCAACCATCGTCCCAACGGATGATCTAGCAATGGGCAGAAGTGACACACCGAGGCCCACAAACCGACCACGAACGCCATATGATGGACAACTTTGTAGCAGAATACGGGTGCCTATACCGTAGGAACTCAAAAAGCAACCGACTAATATGCACGTCGAGGTGCAACTCGAAGTGCTCTATGCATACCGCAATGACAAATCCGCTAGACACCCTGGAACAAAAAAAGTTATTAGTCGACGTCATTTCTGGCCAAAAATGAATAACAACTTTAATATATGTCCGCCAATGTTGGACCTGCACGGCTATTAAGTAAGATCTTTTACAGCCCGAGATTTGATTAAGATTACACCAACCAGAACGGCCCCGGAATGAGACTTTAGTCGGCTTTGTGAGACATATCCTCAAACTCTCAGAAAAAAACAAACATATCCTCATAATCACCGACGTGTTCAGTCGCTAGACAGAAGCCTTTGACCTAGCTGTAACAGGCATAGAATTCATATGAAAGACTCTAGAAAATGAAAATTTCCTACGCTACGGTTATCCAGAAACCAACATCACCGATAATGCACTCAGTACCAATCCAGACACTAGAACGAAAATCTACAAAGTCTGGTAGCCCAACACTATACAACGCCTGTCTACAACGCCCGCGCAAACCCCGTTGGAAGACACAACCAAGGGGTCATAAAAGTCACCTCCCCTAGCGTAGCATTTTATACCAGAGCGAGTTGTGGTATCTAGCAGGCAGGGCGGCGGCGTTCGTTGTGTCTAAGGGAGAAGGAAATATTCCGATTCTAAACTAAGCTTGCGGATTGGAGCACAATCTTTCAGTGCGAGTTGGTATGTATAAGGGAATCTATAGAGTACGTCATCAACAACTCAGGCACAAGTGGGTACTTTATCATTAGCTATAGCAAACCAGACCTGACTGTTCTGACAAGTATGAGCACCTCGACAGATCTTCAAGGGGACGTCTGAAGGATAGCGCACACAACACTTGGGTTTCGGGATTTGAAGTTTTATTGGGTTGCATAAAATGACGTCAATCGAAGAAACAACAGTACAGATGAACTTTCCAAAGAGGACGCAACAAAGAAGTTTCTTACATGGTATTCATCGGTACCAAGTTCACTAATTAAGAAAAAGTTGCGAGAAAGGTCAATCCAACAAATAAAAAAATTTCCCAATATTTAATTTCTCTACCCTGTATAGATATAAGAGTATTTAATTAAAACGTAAGAAGAATCCAAACTTTGAACCTTGTGAAAATTAAAATTTTCTTATTGCATTTATGAAGCATAATACAAAGACCTTATTAATTATGTCATTAAATCCCGTGTATTACATTTATTGTAGAGTGTAAAAAGGTCGTGAAACGGATATAAACTTTTAAAACCCAATTGCTAAATTAATCTATTGCAGCCATGTGTATGAATTACTTAAACTAGTTTCATTTTAAGACATAAATACAAAAACCATTCAATTTCATCACCTAAAATAATTACTCTTGCAAGATGCCTTGTGCAAATAATCATTTCGTACTTAGTAAAAACAAGTTTCAAGTTTTTAGGACATACGCGTTGAAAGCGTAATATGCTGCATTACTAAAAAGTAAATTACATTTATAATCATTAAGAATGCAATTGAAACCTTTAATTAATTATGTAATTGACTTTCGTATGTATATAGGACTTTTAAAACAAAAATACATTCATTCTTCTTAAAAATAACACATTATACTTTAAAATAAAACGTATTAATTTCAAAAGTTTCGTACATATAAGTTATTTCTATCGAGAAAATTTGATAAAGTCATAAATCATCTGCATATAGTTAATTATTTCCTATAAATGAATAAACACTCCGATTCAAAGAAATACGCGCCAATTAAAAAACGATAAAAGATAAGATAAGAACTATTTAATAGCGTTACGTATTACAAACGAAGACAGCGCAGCGCGCCCATTAACTTCGTGCACTAGAAAAGAATAGACTACGCTTCGGGAAAAACATGAATCATAACCACCGCGACAATTTTACACATAATTAGCTAATAAAAACAGTGAAATCGGCGTGAAGATTACTTCACCCGGGTGTGTCATGCTTTGATTTAGACCCACAAGTATCTAGAATATAAAACCTATTTCATTGGCGTTTTATAAATAACATAGAGTTAACAAGCGTAATTGTTTGATAAAGTATAAACAGATTTATCACAATAATATGAATAATCTTGGTACAAGATCACAACTGATGATTTTCATCGATTAAAAATAAATGCACATTATTTTAACGTCAAATAAATTTTGGTTCTTTGTTTGTAACTTACAAAAATATTTAAGTATTTGTAACATAAGCTAGAATTGCTTGTTAATCTGATAAAATTATATGTAAGGAGATAATTACCAGCAAATTTTGAGGTCAGAGTTCGAGGCACTTTGATCTTTACTTAATTTCTGCGCAGCGTCATTGGCAAATTATATTCACTAACGGAGTAATGAAAGATAGGCAAATTATCCACATATAGATTAAAGATTAAATTCCACAGCATAGTTTCTGTCGAGCTAGCTAGGCAAGCAAACGGAAGGTAACTGGAAACGTATTGGTTTCCGTCGACCAACTTCCTAATTTAGCATTGGGTGTAGTACTTTCTTAGAAGGTCCGCAAGTGCTAAGTAGGTAATCGGTCACCTGTTTACTTTCATTCATCTTGTCGTTTGACTAGTTATTAAAATTTTGTTTGGCAATGCCATCTATACTAACATGTCGGAGACTTGAAATAGTCATCGATAGTCGGTTGGCTGAATTCGGGTATAGAGGACGCCTGAGAAATATTTTGTACTTATAAATACACCTTGTTTTGAGTATAATTTAAGATTTTAGTTGATTGTTTTGCAAAAAGAGATGCGTCTGTCTGACGAGCTGTAAAAACAGCAAAACCGGTCACAGGCTATTCTTTTTACAGAATAACCAACAATTTTACATTAATTTTCGTTCTCTATTCTCGAATTACTGCCCCAATGCCAGGGAAATTATTCATTAGATAAAATAGTACTTTCATATGCAATATCATTAATAAAACTACTCAAGTCGCGGCATTAATTTAATGGCTAACTCCAATATATATATATATATATATATATATATATATATATTTTGTTGTGACAACGGTACAGCAATGGGAAATTTGAAATTATTATCTACCTTTCTGTTCTTTTTTGCCTGGCTAGCTCAACGGAAATTATACTGTGGAATTTACGAAAAGGAAATGAAATAGCAATCTTAAGAAAACATCTATACATTCAAAAAAATTTTCTTTCATACAAAAAAAAATTATAGAACATTCTTTAAATGCAAAATACTCAAAATCCTTAACAATTAAAAACCAAAGAAATCAAAAATTTTATGCTTATGGCTATTGTCAACGAGCGCTTATCATATTCTCATCTTCAATGCAATTAATGATATTAAATACCTCTTGATTCCGTTTTACATTGACGTTAAAATCTCAGTGTACAATATTATTCATATCCTTTTAAATCTCCATTTGGAATATTAATCTTCAAAGTGCATCTTCTATTTTTAATTAATTAACTGTAGTGAATTTGATAACTTCTATGTTTGAAACTACTCAATCGTATAAACTTCATGTTGTAAATTTAGTTAAAGCATACTTTTTATTACATGCCGACCTTTATTCAACGTTACATATTGCTTGGATTTAGCAAGGATCAAACTCGCATTAAATATTGAATTTTACATTTTACTTGACTTTAAAAAGAATCAAACACAAATGAATCGTTTTAATCAAGTTTCTGTCTTATATACAAATTATCGCTATAAGTCAAATTCTCTAGATTATTCCTGATTCACTTAGAAAATTAGTCACGTACGCGATGTAATATTAACAACAATTTACAGCACGTTCGCGCTTTTATATCCAATTAGTGTCAATCTTATGCGGCCTAAATGATTTATGTTTTTCCTGAAGCGTCTCGTTTATTCTCGTCCTATATACAAAATTACTGGTTACTTCTTACTTTATTCTACTGCTACACGAAAACCTATAAATAATTTTGATCGATTTTTAATACATTTTAAAATTTTTCACGACTTCTTCGAACCAGCGTTTATTTAATAATTAGCTATTTGATGGTTTTTAATAGTATTTCTTGGTATTTGACGTATTTTCATATTAATAAAAAAGATTCTAGAACAATGTTGTGTTTGAAACTCTAAAAATGTTATCTTGAAAGAAAATTTTATTTCTAATATTATACACACACGGAAAAATAATTAGTGGACGCGTTTACTTTCTATATGGTTAATTTGTATACTAATACAATACAGCTTTCAGTATAATTACATAATTTATTAAAGCTTCAATTGCTTTCATAACGGTTTTGCAAATGCAAAAAGATTTACATCTTAATAATTATAAAAAATGTTTGTTTGCAGTAATTAAAATGCATTCTTACGCATATTTTAAACACAAAAAAATTATTTAGTATTTTAACTAATGAGGACTTCGTTGATAAATACAATAGCTTTATATTTTATCTCTTAGTAATTAAAACTCGTTTTTACGGTGTCTCTCGGCGACTAATTTGCACAAGGTTTAAACTTTTATATTTTCACAGTTAGCCACTAACGTAAGAAACGAAAATTTGTGTACATGATTAATAAGGATTTTTTATTTTATATCTTCGAATGAAACTCGTTTTTATTTATTTGTACATACGGAAAAATTCTGCTTTTTATTAATGAGAATGAATTTAACAACTTTGTACATGCCATAGTGTATTTTTATACAGGGTGGAACAATGAATATTTGGAAATTTTAATTTTTTCCGTTTGCTTCTATTTGGGTGGGTTTTATTTATAGAATTTGGGTTTACATGATCTCTCGTGACCCCTTTGTGTAACGACATTGCTTATAATAATATATTGAAAAAGTACATTATTAACTCATCATCTTCAGTCGTGGGACTGGTTAGACGCGTACCTCCGTTATTTCCTATTCTGAGCTAACCTATACGTTTCTCTGAACTTCCCACAGCCTACATCTTTCACTATCTGGGTGCAATACTTTGATCCAGGTTTCATTTTACCTCTCTTTCTTTCCTATCTCTGTTTGTAATATATCCCGCACTATTCCCCAATTGCCTTAGAACGTGTCCTGCCCTTCTATTTTTTTTGTTTTCCATAGATATCTTTCTTCCCTACTAATTTCTATAACCTCTTTGTTATTAACTTTGTCTGACCATGCTATCATCAGCATGCATCTGAAGGACCACGTTATAGAAGGCTTCTACCTTTTTCCTGTCTGCTTCCCTTACTCCCCGTCTCTATTTCATACCCACACAGTAATGTGTTCCATACTTATGGCTTTCAACAACTCTTTCCTTGTTTTTATATTTGTTATCTTCGAATACAACCGCTGCTCTTACTAAACTTGTTAGATACAGCTCAGCTCGGTTCCACTTCTGTTGTTTTCAAAATATATATCATATTTCATTGATATTCTTGATATGTGAAGGGGGTTAAGCAACCTGCGGCTACCAAGCCCCCCCCCCCATCACTTAACCGTTTAACGAATTAATAGTTTTCTAATAAATCTTTTCGCACAATCAACATTAGTTGA
Organism: Platerodrilus igneus; assembly: GCA_036346225.1. Lineage (NCBI taxonomy): Eukaryota > Metazoa > Arthropoda > Insecta > Coleoptera > Lycidae > Platerodrilus > Platerodrilus igneus. The sequence goes on along the minus strand of JARFIW010001436.1, from coordinate 2,194,805 downwards.
GAATATTGCAAAACTAATACCTGTAGTTGTTTATAATAAATATTGGGTTTAAGTGCAATTATTTTTTCGTCATTAGGTTTCCATCATGAAACTGGTTGGAAGCAAACTTCCGTTGATTTCTGTTCTGAGCTAGCCTGCACATTTCTCTGAAATTCTCACACTAGATACAGCTCGATTTGCCCTCTATTGTTTTCTTAGTGTATACCTCATGTTACCGATATTCAGTGGTATGTGGTTAGCAACCTGCGGCTACCAAGATCCCCCAACACTTACACGTTTACCGAATTAGTGGCTTTCCAATAAATCCTTTCGCACAGTCGACATTAGTTGAGAATATTGTAAAACCAACACTTATAGTTGCTTATAATAACTATCAGGTTTAAGTACAATTATTTTTTTACCATTAGGTTTTCCGTCTTGAAACTGGTTGGACGCGTGCCTCCATGGATTTATATTCCGGCTAGCTTACAGATTTTCCTAAAATTTCCACAGCCTACATCTTTGACTATCTATGTGCAATAGTCTAACCTAGGTTTACCTTTTTTTTCTATCTCTGTTTCTAATATATTATACACTATTCCTTCATGCCTTAGAATGTGACCTATCATCATAGCTTTCCTGTTTTTTATTGTTTTCCATATATATTCCTTCCTCAACCATTTCTAGAACCTCTTAACTGTGTCTGTCCATGATATCTTTATCTTACGTCTGTAGCAACCCTTTCAAAGGCTTCTAGCTTTTCACTGTCCACTTGTCCTACTGTCCAAGTTTCATATCCATACAGTTTCTACCTTTTTCTTGTCCGCTTCTCCAACTGTCCAGGCTTTACAGCCGTACAATGCTATGCTCCACACATTTGCTTTCAGTAATCTTTTCCTTGTATCTATGTTTGTTATCTTTGAACATAGTCGTTACTTTTTTCTTGTTAAATGCAACACAATTTTGTGCTAAACTGTTTTATATCTTTTACACTTTTTCCATCTTGTGTTAATCGACTTCTTATGTAGCAAAAATCATTAACCTCTTGAAAGCTCTCGTTTCCTATTTGTATTCTGGTTTTGGACTTATTTTCCCCTCCAGCACTTTAGTTTTATTTTTGTGAATTTTCATACCATACCTGTCTGTTAGAACTGTTTCCATTTCATTAAGAGCTGCTTCTAACTCTTTCTTGCTAAACGTTAATACCGCTATATCATCTGCAAATCTAAACATATAAATCTTTTGTCCCTGCATTGTAATTCCAAATGTCTTCTTACATTTGGCTATATTATTAACTAGCTGACCTAAAACCTGTTAAAGTATATATTGCCGTGGAACTTACAAAAATTCGGGAACGAAGCTGGGACAAAGCTTTAACATCGGTCCTTTACCTTCTTTATTCGAGCCCCACGAATTGGGCGTCATAAAAGTGCCGTAGAAGTCGGGACAGTCTCTAGATTCACTATTAAAATTCGTGCCCCTCCAGGGTCAACATATAACTTTCAAAAATTCAAAAATTTTTAAAAAAAATTTCCTTACCCTTTTATTTCGCCTTCAAACTCCTTCAACTTCCCTGGCTAGCTCAGCTGTGCCTCTTCTCAAATACCTAAATTTACAACCATACCTCTTTCACACTCGCACACTATACAATAAAGTCACCAAATAATACAACAATCATACAACCTTTTATTTATAGATGTTAACAGATAAATTATATTCACATGTGTTGAAAACAGTTTGATACACTAATTACAAAACTCAAAATATAGTACGTTTTTAAATTTCTTGATTTTTCTAATTATTTTCAAACAAATTCCATGAGATACGAGTAGATGGGCCCCACATGTTACCCTAAATTGACTGGACACTGGAGTATGGTGAGCTCATAATAACCCAGTTTAATTTATATATGCCTTTTACTCCTTGCATAAATTAAAACCAAATTAACAGACCCGTTTACCCTTTACAATTCAATTTATATCCTGAATAAAAGTTTGAATGTTTTAAATATACCCCTTTTCAATATTTAACCTCAATAAATTGTCCTGTACATGTATCTTTTTCAATAAGTTTCTACAAGCATAAATATCCCCCAAAAAGTCAACCGCACAGCACAAAATTTCACAAATGTTTATCAAACAACAGACATTTCAAATAAATTACCTGGAAAATTCTTTAGGCTTCCTTTCTTTCGAAGATGATTGCCAGAACACCTCGACTTTGTTTCCATTCACCGTGTTACTCAGCGGATCTACAGGCCTCCACCGTGTGCCACCTTTGCAAGCCAAGCGCCTCGTCTCACAGTACCATTCCATATATCATGCATATAAAATTGATTATTTGTGATGCTTACCCCACATATATCATGCTTCCATTTATTGATTTTCGTGCTTTGTATTGTAGTAGCCGGACCTTTATTAATTTAAAATGCACTACTCGTACTTCACGTCAATAATTAAATGTCTGCTGCTACTGTGATACACTTGCAACTACTAGTTACGGTAATATAATCACATAAAATACTCACAGAAAGCTTTACTGTTATGGTGGTCGGCATTCAGTACTTTATCGAAGTAAAGTAAAATAGCAGCAAAGAGAAGAGAAGAGAACTTCTATAACCTAGGTTGAGTATTTATATGCTTTCAAAACCCACTTAGTGGACGCACTTCCAGCGAAAAGCTGATTTTCAAATCTAATTCCCAAACTTTTGACTATAACCGTCTCGAAATTTGTAAAATTTTGTTGCGTGCTACGTGCTGTATCACCCCGATTTGCTTTCACCTTCGTGTGTATCTACGTTTGGAACACTGTCCACTTTCAACCAATGACAAAATTCTCTGCCGTCATAAACTCCACCTAAGTTCTGTTTATCCCTGTTTGATACATGTTTGCTGTCACGTTCAAAACCCCACTTGCGTTACAGAAAATTGATACTGATGACATCCAATCTCAACTCCACGTGTATATGGTACGTGCATTTTCAATCTCAACGCTTTTATATCTGTCTCTATCTGTTGTGTATAACCGATTGTGCATTTCTCTCGCTCTTTAAGATGTTTGTTAGCCTTGTTGTTTATACCAAACTGACGGTTGAAAATATTTTCTATGAAATCCTATCTTAACACACACTCGACTTCTTCGAATGTAACCTTTTAAAACGCATGTGTTTCTGTTAATTTTCGATCGTTTTGAACATAACTGCTTCTTGGACTTTACGCTTCTTGGTATCTGTATAAAACGAATACATTTGCCTTGGAATTATTGATTTTCTTACACAGCACGTTTCCTTTTGCTTACGCGTGTTGGATTAAAATTAATTATGGGTATTTATGCGTAATCTATTTGTTTTACAACTGTTTTTTTCTTTATGTAATTTTAACATTCCAATTATTAATTATAAAAATACGTCAATACTTGTCCGTTTTCCCTAAATGACTTAAATTAATTTTGCGCATACATAATTTGTTCTTTTCTATATACAGGGTTGTTGAAATTTTATTGTTTCCCACTGATTTAACCCTTTGAATCCACAACAATATATATATATATATATATATATATATATATATATATTGTTGTGTTATTTCCTTTATATTAAGCCCCACGACTTGGGCAGACCATAATTCTGTGATATACGAGCCCCAGAACTTGAGCAGCCCATAAATATCACTCAAACACTTGTGAAAATGTAAATTTATAATTATCTTATGCCTGGATTAGCTGATTCAATTAAATAAAGCACTTCTATAATACACAGAATAATGATTGAATATTTACAACACTTTTAACTATCTTTTCCCCTTTTATATCATATACATCTGTCAAGTTATTACAAAATCAAGCCAGCAAAACGAGATTTTTATTACTTTTAAAGACTTCTTGAAACGTTTCAAGCGGTCTGTAACTTTTCATAGAATTTTTGCAAGGAACCCCCAATTTGTCGGCTTTTACACTTTAAATTATGATCGAGGTAAAACAGTATAAAAATAAATTATATCAAAATATTTGAGATAAAACAGTTTCCAAACATAATCATATCAAAATCTCTAACCAGAATAATTTTCATAGTGCTACCAAGAATTGAAGTCGATATTCAAATCGTTATTGGTGCGTTTATTTATCATCAATTTGCTTGACCAGGCAGTATTCTCCAAAATTGTATTTTGATCGTAGCGTCTCGTAATTTGAAGTTCTACAGGAATCGTAACATTATTTTACTTGTAATTTATGATTGTAATTTATATCGTAATTGAGATGGTAACTTCAGATTGACATTCCGCGAGGAATTTAGATCAACCTTCAGAGAGTAATTTAGATCGACATTCAGAGAGAAATTTAGATCGACATCCAGATCGACATTCAGATTGACATCCAAATCGACATCCAGATCGACATCCAGATCGACATCCAGATCGACATCCAGATCGACATCCAGATCGACATCCAGAGCCCTGTTTTATTTATTATTAGTAATGTTATAATTTCTTAAATCTTATTTACTTACGTCTCCGGAATACGGCATAATTTTCACCATTCTACACTTTATAATTTTACTGTTCATTTAATTTATTATTCACGTAAATATTTGGCACTTTCAATTATAGTCAGTGCCCAGTTTCAAAGTATACTAACTTGATATTCAATTCTCCAGATATTTATAAGATCGTCCCACTCTTGTCTGTGATTCGCTGGCTTCACGTGCTAGGCGAGGTCAAGTATATTATCACTTGTTATGTTTGGGAAAATTTACCAATTGTATGTATTTTAATTGCATGACGCGGTGATTGAAGTCACGTAATTCACTTGTTGTACCTTATATTTACTTCAGAAATCCCAGGAACTTCGTACATATCGAGCACGTAGTCTTGTTTGTTAGGTTTATTCTAATCTAAATTGAATAAATTTGGTATTTGTTTATTTCCCAATAAATTGGATTTTCGAACAACTGTGATTCTTTTAAATCACGTACGCTTTTAAATAATGCATAATTCTGCGTGCGTTTACGATGATATCTTAACACACTTTATGAATGTTTATCTAGCCACTTCATGCTGGGTTTTCACTGATTTAATTTTAATGCGTTTCATTACCTTTTTAAATTCTAATCTCTGCTAGTAGCTACACTTGGATATGTGTTTTAATTGTTTGTACTGCTAAATACAGTGTGCTCGCAACTAATAATTTTTATAATAATCTATTTACTCTCCTAATATCTATAATTTCGTGCTTCTGTTGCTTGGGAGTTTCCCTTGCTTATTCTACGACCCCAATGATTTAACCTACCCCTAAATTAACCCTATAATTACAGCATTAAATATAACAAATGCATTAAAATAATCAGTACGGTTGAATACGTACAAGATTAACACGACTACGTGTTAATGGGCACAAACAAGAAAAAACGGTCAAATATTCTCTATATCTATAAAGATAATTTATTCAGTTAATGTTAATATGAATATTTACAAGATTAACATTAGGTTTTTAATGAGCACAGACAACAACAAACGGTCGTCTATCTTTATATATAATAAACCCATAAACATACAGGTAACGACCGCAATAAGTTAGTTGAGAATAAATGCAGTATGAACAGGATTAACACCAGTGCGTGATAGTAAGTACAAACAAGAACAAATGCTAAGTTAAGTAGAGCAAATACAATATGAATACAGGATTAACATGAGGGCATGTTAATGAGCACAACAAAAACATACAGGAAGTAGTCATAAAGTCTATTTCGTAATAGATATACGTATACAAACTTAACTCTAGGAAATGTTATTATGGACTAATAAAGGATTATTATTAGCCAAAAGATGATACAGACGCTCTAGGTTTCTAGGTGTAAGCGAGTAAGAGTGTGTTCAGATGTAATTATTCACCGTGTAAAATATCAATCACTAGCTGTGTATTGATAGAGTAACGGAGTGCTGTCGAGATAATAATCACCGAAGGTATAATGTTTGAATAGGGATAACAATCACCAGCGGTGTGATGAGAGAATAAATGTGTGTTTATCTAAGATAACTATCACTGCAGAGTGTGATTTAATTAGCGTAAACTTGTACATAGCGTATACTAGATAACTCTTGGATCTGCAAGTGAGCTAGTGATACTGGTCCTCGGATGTCTATCACAAGGACCGACTTTCTGGTCGATTCGGAGCTGCTTATATATGCTTTCCCTTTGTATAAGGGGACGTGGCTATCTTGGTTGAGGAAAACGTAAATTGTGAACCACTTTTACACGTGCAGGAAACAAAACAAACAGAAAGTAAATTCTGATTGACGGTCTCAAAACAAAATATAGACTGCAAAATATAGACTAGCCCTTTCGCTCATGATTTTTCGTTTTTAGAGATAAAATTATGATATTTGGTATACTTGCTATTGATTTTTTTTTGCATTTTTTTGACGCTTTGTGGGGGTCTCAAAGACCCCTAGTTATTGGGGTAAAAGGTGAGCTAAAATTAGCACATTGTGAACAGAAGACTTTTTTTCCTAGTATTTTAAATAGATATAAAAAATTTTTTTAGAAGTAAGTTTTTATTAATACATATTGGCATTTCTATTTTATTGTATGATATCTCTCAAAACAATTGTTTTTTCTAGAAAGGCATAAATGTACTTTGCATTTTTTGCACGAAATGCCGGATTTTCCCTTGCAGCTTGGATATTTGCATCTGTGTGAATAATTATTCATGTCGACCACAGGCAGGTGGTCAATACCGTCTAATCTGACCTCCATCAACGGCCTTGTTGCGGCAGGGGTTCTTCCGGATGATGAAGGAGTAGATGGTAATGGGCTTGAGTTGCTGACGGACGTCCACGTTTCTTGCTTATTGGCTTCCCGGCCTTTATTAAGACTTCTGCTACATAGCTGCGGAAGTGAACAAGATCAAGCGTATCTTTTTTGGCAAGTCCTAAACAAGCAGCCCTCTTTCGATATTCTCCCCATGCATTGACTAAGGCAATGTCAATACCGTGTGTAAACATACGCAGTTTCCATTTTTTTGACCTTATAAAAGTTCTATAAATTGTTATAAGGAAATCCATTTTATCGACTCCTCCCATGTTTACATTATAATGTTTTACAACTTCAGGACGAGGCACTTCAATGTATTGCTTTGTGGCTTTGTCCCACCTCTTGCATCTATCCATATTGCCCACCCCCATAAAGTTTGAAGCCATAGTTACTGGTTTGTTATCAAACCATTTGGTCAACACCACTTCTCCGTCACCGCTAACGACTTGCTCGACAGATCCACGTCCAAGTTTCTTCATGGTAGTATCAGAAGAAAGTGGAGGTTTACTGAACCTATTAATCCTTGCTGTACATGTTGCAAATATACGTTGATGTCGTAAATATTGTAGTAAGTTATAATTACTGAAATAATTATCAAAGTATAATTGAAAATTTGGTTCTGTAATCCTTTCAGCCAATTTTAAGACTACAGAAGCACCCAACCCAAAAACTTGCATGTGGTCTTCATGTAGTTCTGTAGCAGCCCCTTGGTAGATTACGAAATCGTACATGATACCACTGACACCACAAAAGCAAAATTTTACCCCCAAGGTTTTGGCTTGTTTTTTACGTATTGTTTTACATTTAGGTGACCCTTGAATGGCACCATTTGCTCATCAATACAAAGTTTTGATTCCAAGGGAATAGATAAGCATTTTTTTCTTATTTGATCATATAATGAACGAATCTTCCAAAATCATTCATTACTGTGTGTTTCATTTATATCGACAAAATGGAGATGTTGTCGAAGAGAATAAAACCTATTTATAGGCATACTTTGAGAAATTTGGGGTACATTTAGTTGTGTATCCCAATAAAATTTAACTCTAGGATAATGCAAATTTCCCATGAGTATATGAATACCAACGAACGTTTTTAATTCCTTGGTATTTGTAGGAACAAATCGGGTACCTTTTTGAACAGCATATAAGTTTGTGTTATAAGCCATAAGTTCGAAAAGGAATTGGTGAAATACTGTATAAAAAAATAAGCAGGGCTTTCAAGTTCAATAGCTTCTTTGGGGACATCTTCACGCCAATTTATTGTTGTGGGAGTTTCAAAATTTTCGATCTTTTTCCAAGTTATATCGGATTTCTGTGTGAGTGCATAATTTTTTAAATATGTAGAGACATCTGCTTTACTCGTTTTCTTCCCAACACTTGGGCCAGGTTGAGGTTGCAAAGTAGACATAGAAGCTACGGGCTTGTCAACTTTATGAGGGATAGCCAGCCCTTCCTCTTCCTCATCGCTTCCGTGCAGTACATCTACAGTGTTAGTTTATATTATAAAACAATCTAAGTTGTTACTACAATAACAGTCATACCTTCAGTATATCCCAAGGATTTGTTTGTAAAATCTTCCCATCCATCGTCATCAGCATCACTCATAGCCTCGATGTCCGAGAAATTTTCTATTAACTCCAAAAGCTCTGCATCTGTGAGAGGTCGTTTAGAACTCATTTCTAATTCTGAAACTAAAAAAAAAAACAATTCATATCACATGAAATACAACAGAAAGTTATAATTACCTTGTAATAATTTTTTACTCACTTGTCACTTTGACTCACGAAGTCCTAAATTTATCACACGACTTTGAACAGCAACCGTTATAAATAAATAAGATAAAAACACTTCGCAAGTAAAACACATCCAACTACTAACCTTCTTCAGCACAAATAAAATTCCACGTGCCTATAATTACCAGCTATTGTTATGAAATCTACTTTACCATTGAAACTGTTATGGAGAACAGAATTCTGCTACGCATCCTTTACTTTGTTTGTAACAATTTCGAAAATCTCGCAATAGATGGCTCCACCAACTTGTAATACGTTTAAATGAATGTCCTAAATTTCATACATCATAATGCAATGGGTAAATACCGTTCCTACTTTTCATAAAATACTATAGAAATACTTGTGCTAAATTTAGCACGCCAGTAACTAAAGGGCTAGACAAGGCGTTGAACAAATACACGTCAAAAAGCTGAGAAAAACAGTAATTATTGATTAACCAGATTGCTAATTGCATTAATTTAAAAGCAGCAAATTAAGTGCACTAACGACAAATACATTTAATTTTATCTGATAATGTGCTTTGTAGCAAACAACTGACGAACAGCAAGAGAGCTAAAATTTATATAGCCTTTAACCCTAGGAAGGAGAGTGAACAATGTAAGAGTAGATACTCTTGAGTGAATGTTTACGTTTGCACTTCGGTACACTACACGCTACTCTCCATCGCGCTGGGGTGGTAAATCCCCATCTTTGTTGATATTGTCGGTGCTTATCAACTGTTCCGCTGTCCAGATCGCAGGAGTTTGACTTCGATATTAGTATAAGAAACATTCCTAAAGCAGCTTCGAAGATTGAGATTCAAATGCCTCCACTTTCATCTGTGTTGACACGAACGCACTTTGAAAGAAAAGTACACCATTTGAGAGAAACAGTGTGTACATAGGAGTATTACAATAAAGTGCTCCACCCGGTTATTTTCACTAAGATTGTATCTATCGATGTCGTAATAGAAGAGGAGACCAAGACAACGACGAAGACAACCGCCCCGACAGCTTCACTTCCAGTAGTTCTTGTAAGAATAGTGGCGGATGAAACCAAAATAACTAATCAACGCAACACCGATGAACGTAACCGACCCCGCTCATCCGTAAGGATTAACAACTTCGACGATGACCCTATGGAAACCACTAACACTACCACGAAGAACGCCTAGCCCTCACAAGCAGATGAAGATGATGCAATTCCATGCGGCAAGCGATTTCAGAAATCCGGCACGATGAGCTACGCCTTAACAGCCCTAAACCTACAAACGCCAAGGTCAGCACCAAACACAAAACCATCTTAATTGCCTACCAGCCGACAACTGAACAGCTGCAGAAACACTATTAATTTTTACTAGTAATTTTCCAAACTTTGTACAATACGCAACAGACATCAATAACACGCTGAAAAAAACCAGTGAGCATCAGACCAATCGGACGAGAAGCCCACATACATCGAAACTACGCCAAAACAAGACTACTTTAAGAAACAGAACTTAGAATATAACACCAACACCATTCGTTTCGAGAGATATGAAGTCGTCATAAAAGACTTGCTGACAAGACATCACAGACGAAAGCGTCAAAACCGAAGTATAAGAAAGACGCTACCATATCACATACGTCACTAAACTCAAGAGCAAAGGCAAGGAATTCAGCAACACCTTCTTCGTTTCGCTTAAGGATCAAGAGGTAAGCAGAGCCATATACGATATACGGACCCTGCAATTGCATACGAGGAACAGCATACGATTCCCTACAATTACTCTCACAATGCTGCTCCTGCCAATGTCTCGGCCGCTCAAGCGTCAACTACAGCTACAGAGTACGATTCGCTAAGCGCACAAAACACACTGCGCCACAGAATGCCGAAAGAAACCCGAAAATACAACTACATGCCCCAACCGTCTTGGATCAACCCAGTCAGCTATTGGAAATGCCAAGCATACCAAAATCAGCTTCAAAGAAAAAATTCATTAGCATCAACAGGCAGCGTCTCCGAAGACGGTTGTACAAAAACGCGCGCCACACAGGAACCTCCACATAAACAGCTGAAGTCCTATCAGCCAAGCAAATCGAATCTGAAATTGAACCGGAACTTAAAACACAAGAAACAACAGCACATCCAAAAAGATGGACTGATTGATTGGGGTTAAGGAGGTTGATATAAATGTGTGATAAAAATATAAATATGCAAATTACAATGAAGGACCAATTGCTTTTATAGCAATAACGATAATGGTGGAGCGGTTATGTAATAACTAAAAGACAACTACCAACTAATTAAGGAAGGGTATAAATACCTTAAGTCCTGCGCCGCTGGGGGCAATAGACACTTTCACGCACAAAAGCTTTTACGGAGAACCAGAAACACGCACGAAAATGGTGTCGGTCTCGCTTTCAAAGCTCTAACACAACCGTCCTTTTCAAGGGTTCGAAGGCGACTTGCTTCTTTAAAGGCTCGAGTACGACTGTCACTTTATGCACTGTTATTGCCGGTATATAAAATGTTTCACTCAAACTGTAGGATGCACGCACAAAGTATTTATTGTCACAAAATACCGAATTGTTCGATGACGACGTAACATACCGCCCACCAAATTCATAGAATTTTGAAAAGGAGGAAGTAGGTTGGGTGAAGGAAATCACATGGGATTTGACCTTGCTAGGAAAGGAGGTAACGAAAGATAGGGTGGTGCACTACAGCGAGCGATATTACCAACTATGCAAAAAATAAAATATATATGTAAATAAGCAAATATGTAAAAATAATATACTACTATACATGTAAAAATGTGTATATACATCTAAACATAAAATAAAATTAAAATACCGGTAGCGGCGCTAGTTTGACCAAAGGTCGTTTTAGTGTGCCATGTGCCGTTTTGACTTCAGCGACACGTATAATACCGTCCGCACCGGGAAAAGTATTAATAATACGACCAAACTTCCATTGAAGTGGAGAAAGCTGGTCGTCCTTGACGAGGACAATAGTGTCCTTTTCCACTTGTCGGACACCTACCTTAGAGTGCCATTTAACCTTCTGGTTCAGAGTATGTAAGTACTCATGGCTCCAGCGAGCCCAAAAATCTTGGTGGAGTTTTGCAGGAGTTTCCACCTGCTTTTTAATGGTACAACGTTGGTTAAATGGTCCTCATCTGGTGGTGCAGAAAGAGGCTCCATAGTTAGAAATGACCTGGTGTTAGGCAACGCAAGTCATTTGGATCCGAACTCAAAGCGCAGAGTGGCCTTGAATTTAGCACAGATTCAATTTGTGTAAGAACTGTGTACAGTTCCTCAAAGGTAAGTTTTGTTCGCCGATTACGCGAGATAGGTGTGTCTTTACCGACTTAACACCGCTTTCCCACAAGCCACCGAAGTGAGGGGCGCTAGGTGGATTAAACGACCACTTTATCCTTTCTGAGGTTACTGCACTATGCAGATAACTCGTAAGCTGACGATAGGCACCTACAAAATTAGTACCGCAATCGCTAAATATTTGAGAACAGCGTCCTCGACGTGCTATAAATCGTCGCAAAGCGGCAAGAAACGCGTCTGCCGACAAATCCGAAACAAGTTCAATATGTGCTGCCTTAGTGGCAAAACAAACAAAAATACAAATATAGGCCTTAAGAGTTTTAGAGCCTCGCAGGCGGTTAGCCTTTATTAAAAGAGGGCCAGCAAAATCAACACCAACAATACTGAACGGTTTGATTTGGGTAATACGTGCTGCCGGTAGGTTTCCCATAGGAGGAGTTACCAGGACCGGTTTGGTACGAAAACATCTATGACAGGATGATAAATAATTTCTGATTGAATGTTTAATAGAAAGGATTCAGAAATTCTGTTGGATAAGATACGCTGTGGTATTAACACCGGGATGGCAATACCTTTCATGAGTTGACAGAATGATAAGTTCGGTTAATCGGTGCCGCTGAGGCAATAACGCAGGAAACTTTTCGGAATAGGAAAGCGAAGAATGTGTCAAGCGCCCACCTACTCTTAAGATGTTTTGTGGATCAACAAATGGAGAAAGTTTTCGCAAGCTTTTAGGTAATTTACGGTTTGCCTTAATCGAAGCTATTTCCTTTAAAAATGTAACATTTTGTACATGCCGAACGATAATCATGAGAGCATTGTGTAGTTCAATGTCTGTTAAGGGACCCGTATGACGTTGAGCCATGGGTTTAGAAAATCTATAAATGTAAGCCACGATGCCTTGGATTTTATATAACGATGAAAAGCGACTTAGTAAAATGTCAATGACGTTTGGATCTGTTTGAGCGACAAATGTTAGGATCTTCTTTTCCGTAGTTACCTCAGCAATTGAGGTTGACAATGTTGGTTGAGGCGGCCACGAGTCACTAGGGTAGTGAAGCCATTCAGGCCCCGCCCACCATAGCGAACATGAGATAACCGCGCTTGGCATTAATCCCCGAGATGCAGGATCAGCCGGATTATGCGAAGATTTAATATAAAACCATCGGCTAGGTGCAATGATTTCTTGAATGTGGCTAACACGGTTTGCCACAAAGTTTTCCAACGAAAAGGTGGAGAACGTATCCAAGTGAGAGCGACCGTAGAATCACTCCACGCTGAAACATCGGAAATGTCAATCAAGCCTTGATAAAAACGAATGGTAAAAGAAAGTAAATCGGTTAATAAAACGGCGGCACATAATTCCAAACGTGGAATTGAAATGCGCTTAATTGGAGCTACTTTTGTTTTAGCGGTTACAATTTGTACAGTTATTTCTCCGGTAGTTTGATTTATGAACTGAAAATACACTACCGCTGCATACCCTACCTCGCTAGCATCGCAAAACCCATGCAAATGACAAGTAAAAGGATCCGAAGGGGGTAAACAACGTGGTAACTTTAATGACGATAATAACGGCAACTCTTCTTGGTATTGCTGCCATTGAGACGAAATGTCTGCTGGTGGGATGTCATCCCAATTTAAACCTAACATCCACAGATGCTGGATTAGGCGTTTTGCAAAAAGTGTTAGTGGGGCTAAAAATCCTAATGGATCATATATTCTGGCAACTTGTGAAAGTATGTTGCGCTTTGTACATATTTGGTTTAATGGTTTAACCCGAAACGAGAAAATATCTTCTGTAGGTGACCATTGAAGACCTAATATTTTATTGATTCGTCAGAATCGAAATCGAGAGAAGTATATTGGCAAAAATCTGACGGAATGCCCTCCAAAATAGAAACTGAATTAGAACTCCATTTTCGAAGTTCAAAACCAGCCAAATGTAAAAGTCGGATAAGTTGATCTTTAATTTCGCGGGCCGATTGTATAGAATCTCCACCGGCGACGAAATCATCAATATATAGATTTGACCGTATAGCCTCAGCGGCTAACGGAAACCTTTTGCCTTCGTCAATGGCTAATTGCTGAAGAGTCTTTAATGCTAGATAAGGCGATGACTTAATACCATAGGTCACTGTATTAAGCTGATATGTCTGGATGGGTTCTTCTGCGGAGAACCGCCAAACAATTAATTGAAACTTTCGATGTTCTTCGGTAACCAAAATTTGTCGATACATTTGGCGAACATCACAAGTAAAAACGAAATTTCAGTAAGATTGACGAAATGTCGTTTTGGAGACTAGGTCCAGCCAATTGAGTGTCATTAAGTGACACGTTGTTTTTAGCCTTTGCAGAGGCGTCAAAAACCACACGAATTTTAGAAGTATGACCTTCTTCTTTAAACACAGGGTGATGGGGTAAAAAGTAATTATCGTTCCCAACGGGCGGAGAATCGAGTAATGCCATATGACCTGCATCAAGATAGTCCTGCATGAAATTGTTGTATTGGGCGCGTAGCTCCGGTTGAGCATGTAATTTGCGCTCCAACGAAAATAGTCTTTTTAGCCATCTCAAAGCAATTATCAAAAACGGGCAAAGTATCGTTGAACGGTAACGCAACAATAAAACGACCGCTAGGGTCACGAGAAAACGTGTTTTCAAAATCAAATCTGCCTTTTCTTCTTCTGGAGAAGTATAAGGCGTGGATGGCAACTCTTCTATCTCCCAAAACCGCCTTAGGGTCTGGTCGATAGGATCTTCTACAGACGTAAAAATGCTTGGACAGTATCAGACTGCAAGCTTTTGTGGGACCAATAATAGTCCAACCAAAAATTGTATTTATGGCGGCAGGCTGAAGAAACTTGCCATGTATAACACCGCCATTGATGATGAACGGATAAACATCTGCTCCTAGGAGCATGTCAATGGTTCCTGGAGAGTTCCAGGTCGGGTCTGCAAAGTGCAGGCCGCATAAGTGTTCCCAATTATTAGGAACTTCAACGCTAGGTAATTTGCCAGATATTGACGAAAGCACAAAAGTTGTGACTTCTAGAGATTTTTCAGAGTCTAACATAGAGCGAATGGTGCAGCTGACGGCACCCTATTGACTGCTGAAGTTGTCTGCCCAAGTCCATAAATCGGAACTTGAGAACGTATGCGTGGAAGCCAAAGTTTGCTCACGCAATCGTCTCGAATAAAGCTAGCTTGGGAACCAGGATCTAAGAGTACCCTGATCGGTTTGTATCTACCAGAACGATCTTGAACTTCCACAACAGCAGTGGAGAGTAAGACAGTAACCCCAAGATTTGAATTCGTCTGTGAAGACAAAACATTTGCCGGAATAGGAGAGGCTGACTGCGTCCTATTGGCATTTTTATGCATGTGTGTAGCGGTCGGTTCAGCTGAACGGCTAGAAGCAGGTTGCGATTCAAAATGTAGCAAGGTATGATGCGGCTTGGCGCAAGTTCGACAGGAATTATAAGATTTGCATTGCATGGACGCATGGTCTGTTCGTAAGCAATTTAAACAAAGGCGTAAGCGTTTGACAATGTCGAAACGTTCTGTCGGAGTTTTCTTTAGAAACGATTGACATCTGTAAATTAAGTGATTGCCCTTGCAGGAAGGACAATGGTGCGAAAATGAATTATTTGAGTCACTGGAGCTACTTGGTGTGTCCAGTGAAACTACGTTAGTAGAAACCTTTGGTTTAAATTGAAACGCTGAGGATTTCTTAGGCACCGATGTGTGCGATGTATGGACAGTCGTCGAATAAGAAACAGGTGCGGTTGAAGAAAAGGTTTCCAACGCTGCACATTGTTGGGTTAAAAAATATCTCAAATCCTCGAAATTAGGTATTTGCTTCGGATCCGATTGGAGTTCGAAGCGTTTTCTAGTGAACGGATCAAGTTTTTCTAAAAGCAAATCGACCAGAATAAAGTTCCAATGTTCAGTGGGAAACTTTAAGTTAGTTAGAACAGCAAGGTTCTCCGAAAACAATCAATAAGTGCCCTAAGTTTCTTAGGGTCTTCTGATTTTAAAGGTAGAAAGTCTTTCATTGCTTTCCAATGCAAAGTTGCCAATAAACGCGGATTGCTAAATCTCTCACGCAAGGCGTTATAGGAAATAATAAAATTATCCCCGAAATGGGTACAGATTTAACGATTCTTAAAGACTCCCCGGTACAACAACTGATAAGATAATTTAATTTTTCGATATTGGACAGCGACGCGTTATTATAGACCAGGCTGTCAAATAAATCGATGAAAGATGAAAATTCAGTTACCTCATTATTAAAATTTGGAGCTTTAACGGTAACAATTTTGATACCGTGCTGCTTGGAGCATTTTCGATGATTTGTGGTGCTTTCATTTCTTGCATCGTATCGAGATGCAGCAGTATGAAAAATAAGCGGAATCTACTTCCTTCCGTACAGCGTTGTAAGTTAATGAGTCTACCTCGTCACATGAGGCCAAGACAGCGACTAAAATTGTATTGAAATTTGCATAAAGGTCATGTATTCCCTTGTTTGAATAAGGAACAATGCCTTTAAAGTTGGGTCACTTTGTATAGTCTTACAAAGCTCAAAGATTTCTAAAATGCGTGTTTTCAGTAATTCTAGTTCTACCACATGTGCTTTCTTTGGAGCCATTCTCAAAGATTCTGAAAGGACTACAATAAATGCTATAAAACCGTAACGCTCAGATGTACACGAAAAATGTTAAAATAGGGTATAAACCAATAAATCACGTTTTATGACTAACGGTTCGTCAAACAAAAGCGTGAATATAAGATGTACCGCTTAACAACCCGAGCGGCTTACCATCAAAAGCTCACAGAAACGTTTAAAACATGTGGCTTAACATATTTGCCGAAAGATGCAACTTTACAACCTTATTCCTCTGCAGATATTTTCAATATTGTAATACAAAACGTGCAATAGCTTTTAAATACAAAGCAAATCCCTTTACCTTTCTTGTTTAAGAAGTATAAAGCGATTTATAGTTTTCAGGTTGCTTTCTGTTTTATGCCGCTAAAATGAATTTAAAACTGAAAACTGACAAATTTTATATTATGAATTTCTTTGTAATTAAAACGCTTGCTGGTTTCAATTACGGCGAAATCGCTTAATTTAATCTAAAGACAGTATAAATAATGTTTACACATTTTAACCCGCTAAATATGGGCTTTAAGCACAAATTTAAAACTGAAATATTAATTAATTAAAAGCTCGCTTGAATGCAATGTGATATTTTAATTTAGGACATGCGTATACCACAGGACTAATGAATCCGGCTCGACTTAGGAACAATGATTGATTGGGGTTAAGGAGGTTGATATAAATGTGTGATAAAATATAAATATGCAAATTACAATGAAGGACCAATTGCTTTTATAGCAATAACGATAATGGTGGAGCGGTTATGTAATAACTAAAAGACAACTACCAACTAATTAAGGAAGGGTATAAATACCTTAAGTCCTGCGCCGCTGGGGGCAATAGACACTTTCACGCACAAAAGCTTTTACGGAGAACCAGAAACACGCACGAAAATGGTGTCGGTCTCGCTTTCAAAGCTCTAACACAACCGTCCTTTTCAAGGGTTCGAAGGCGACTTGCTTCTTTAAAGGCTCGAGTACGACTGTCACTTTATGCACTGTTATTGCCGGTATATAAAATGTTTCACTCAAACTGTAGGATGCACGCACAAAGTATTTATTGTCACAAAATACCGAATTGTTCGATGACGACGTAACATGGACCTTTAAAACCGGATCTAGAGCAGAAGACAACAGCTCTGAAGAAGAACAAACCATGAAGACGCAATCAAAGAGAAAGAAAAAGAAAACTAACACATCGACAAAATCAAACAAACCGGACTTTCTAAAAAAACTTAAAAAGGTAGCCAAACCCTAGAAAAGAAACCACCTTCCGAAGAATCAAAATCAAACCACACAAACCCTATATGATCCACATCCATAAATAAGAAAGCTCCACCAATTATGCAAATAATCGTCAAAATCTTTCAATGGGCTACAACGGATAATAAGTGCATACACGACAGCAGAATCCATCGTCGCCCTTTCTGGAAGCAACAACTGGCATACTGGCACACTTTAATGACTAATACAACAATAACAGAAAATTTTACCTCCTTTCTCTTCTGGTATGCGAACGGTATCGACCACAAGAAAACCCAACTTCGGCACTTCCAGAAAGAACGTGACCTAGACATCGCCCTTGTAGGAGAAACCAAACTGACAACTAACAAACACTTACAAATAGGAGTATACCAACTTTCAGAAAAGATCGACATCTCCAACCATAACAACTAACCCACTGAGGGATCTGTATGCAAGAGGGTCATCTAGCAACCAATCGACCTACCACAAATATAAATAGACGTTGTAGGCATTTAGATCAAAACTGACAACAACCTACTAATGGTACTCTTTGTCCATAAAAGCCCCAAGGATTCACTTCGACCAAAGGACTTTGACGAACTAGTTTCTAGAATTGCACTTACCATGCGACTTCAACGTAAAACACAGGTTATAGGGCTCAACAGTAGAAAAAGCCGAGGTACGAATACTTTTCACACATGCTACCAGATGAAATTTAGACATAATATGACACAACGAACCCTGTTACAATTACGCAGCATTACAATTTAGGCGTGGTTCTAGCGCCGTTATATAACCTATACAACCACGTTTTTACCGGATAATGCAATCGCTGTCTAAGTCAATTTACATGCACATTCTACGTAAAATTCAAATTACTTACGTGATCTGTATATCTCGGAATTACATCTCAGGGTCCACCACGCGTTAGGGGTTGTTTTCGTAGTTCGCCGTGTTGAACATCAAATTATCATACGTTGCTGAATTTCCTATTGCATCTCGTAGGGGTTTGAAGGGAAAGAGGTAGCGGAACGATAAAGGGAGGTAAAGGGACACTGCATACCTTCTTTTATTTTAAAAACTACACAGCCCTTAAACGCTTGTTGCTTCGTCCCTGTCAAGTTAATTAATTCCGCTTTATCTACTCGCGCACTTCCGCATTCCTTCTGCGCAGACTCGACCGTCACCAACAGCGGAAGTTAGCGTATCATTTTAAAAATACGCGGCAATTAACCTACAAAGAATCTCTAAACCTAAAACATAGTATATGACCATTTTGTCATGTAACAACCCACAAAAATCTCACCTAATCCGAATCGCCAAACATAGGTACTCGACATTACCTTCTTATGTACGCCACATCCCATTTCGGCAGAAGTACTGCCAGACCTAAGAACATATTGTCTGATAATTCTTATAACGCTCAACATCAACCCACAAAAAACGACAACCAACAATACCGATAAACACAAACCAAAAAAATTCAACGAATAACTACAAATGAAAGTACCCAAAGACAAATCACCCATACACTACGGCAGATCTGGATACCGTAGTGACAGAAATCAGGAAACTCATACATGACGCAAAAAGAACAGCACTCACATGAAGAAAGCAAACACAAACAACAAATTCCTACGCACCTACAAAATGCAATAAAGGAAAAGAGACGACTTATGAAACAATCTTAGCTAATGAGGAACCCAGCTACCAAAACCTAGCTTAACGCTCAACAAAAAATGGTCAAAGAACTTCGTTGCACGCACCATTTTGGCCCCAGAAATCTAGCCTGTAATCCACAGAGAAAACTCTGTAAAGCACACCGCTAAAAATTTGGTGTTCCTATAAAATACCGAAAAGCTTGACTGTACTAACAAGAATGGTTGCCGACTAACTCAGTGGGATGGTTTGTGTATGTGTTTGAAGAGAGTCCTAGACAACAATTGTGTGTGAAATACGAGAATTATCTTGGACGCTACGCAGTCTCAAACGACGGGATTTGAATTGGGAAAACCCCAGACGGAATAACAAGAGGATGCTAAAACCCGAGATTAGGAAAGCGATTCTGGTCTAAAATGCACACGAGAAATAATAGAGTACACTAATGCTAAAATGAATCCAAATTAAGTGTTAATAATAAAGACACTAATATACTCGCTTAAAAACTGCTAGTTGAAAAAAAGTATTAATGGCCCACCCCTCTCCCCCGTTATTGCAATATTTTTATTCTGAGGCTGGAACTATCACCCTAGCATTTGTTGTGAAAAAACCAATACAAAAAGTCTTTACTCTATTACACAATAATGTTCTCATCGCAAGTACAAGATAAACATTCTTAAGCAAAAATTAAAAATCAAACATATCAAAAATTACTTAGCTTAATAAAAAACGTTTTCGTCGAACAAATTAATTTCTACGTTGTTAACCTAATAACACGAATGTACTGTAGATGCGTTTATAAATTAATACAGTTAAGTAGAAAAAATATTCACTCATTTACAGTTACTGTAGAGTTTCAAATATATGATCATAAATACCTGAAGTGATTTTTGAATGTAGATAACTCAAAACAACTAAAACCCATCATTTCCAGGACATAATTTGTTAGGACCAGATGCTACTGGGATTTGTAAAGTAAAACTAGATGATCTAAATCAACATGCGTTTGTCCAGCGTGAAGTTGTCGATTTAATAGGGACGAAAGTTTTGCTGCAATTGAAAGTAACCAATCTAATAGGGCATGACTCCGAACTTTATTGACTAACTGCCTTAATCAGTTTAATGCCTTTCCTTCAATGTTAACTGACCTACTCAAGTTATTTGCTATCTCTTTGAATAATAATTACCAATTGCTCAACCAAAACGCTTTTCCTTCATAAAACAATTCGAGGCTATCTTTGGCAAAATTTGGAGAAATGAATTAAGACTGCAAATTGCAGTCATTTGATTTGTTTTTTGTATCTAATATATTTAATATTACCTTACTTGAAACCTTTAACTAGATCTAGAGGAAGTAATTTTTCATTTTTTTAATCAGCATAAATTTAGGGTGTGAACTTCTTCGCGTGAAGACGATGAGGTTATAGGCGCCAGCGTTATACATGATTAATCAAAAGAAATGAATGTAAAGATTTAGAGTACAAATTAGTCATAATATCATTTGCAACTGCCGTAATGAACTTAACAACTTTGTGGTATGAACGGTATAAGATACAAAATTATTCCTTCCGTAGATAAAGAATGAATTTAACCTAAGAATTATATTTCTTAAAGAAAATAACCTAATCCTGTTGGTCGGATTTACAATACAGAAACTATCAAAATAAAATGTGATTATAAACATTTCAACAGAATGTCAACTTCTAGACGAACATTAGCACAGCAAATAGACTTTGAACGTTAAACATATACTAGACACCGAGGGAAACCTATACAGATTAAACAGGAACCTCAAAATAAGAAACAGGTTGAATGCAGCACTGCTCAAAGGCGGCAACCTAATACCTAATACATGTACGACCCAAAAGAGAAATTCGAGGAATTTACACTAACTTACAACAAACGTTCACAGCAAATCCATATAAACCAGCACCACGCCAACTTAGTAACAAACAATCACCCACACACTAACAACGTACAGCTCTGAAACACCTCCAATATAATACCACAATTCGTGAAAAAGGAAATAACAAAGAAAGAAGACTTTGGGACCAGACGGAGTATCAAACAATGACCTCCAACACTTCGGCCAGACCACGTTGGCACATATTACTGATATCTACAACATAATCACACGATACTATGCCTACCCGGAACCCTGGAAACTTGCGATTGTCATGATGAATCCCAAACCTGGCAAATTTAGAACGGACGTATATAACTATGGACCCGTATCGTTGCTTAACATCATGGCAAAGGTATTTGTAACGCTACTGTTATACCGTGCATTTATATTTCCAATGCTCCACCAGAAGGTACTACATTGGCCAGGAGGTGAGTTTTTTGTTGCCTGGAAATTTAGAATTTTGCCGAACCCTTGCCGTTACAGGCAAGGTAGGGATCTTTAACGTGCGTGACAACACTCACACACGGGACCTCCACTTAACCTCTCATCCGAACGAGGGCGTAATATTTGTGAAAAATGCTCACCTGTCATTTTTCAAGCAGTCGACCGTGTCGGGATTTGAACCCAGGACCTTGGGATCCGTAGTCTTACGCTTACTACATTGATCCACGACGCCGCTACTGCTATACCACTTCGAGACGCATCTACTTGTAAGACAAGAATAATTCTTATTCAAAATAAACATTCCACAGCCCAACAAATAATCAGAGTGGTTGACCATAGCCGAAAATACCAATAAAGCTAAAGTGACGGCAGCAATAGATATAGACAGAAAAAACGCATTCGATAAGATGTGGTGTTATACAAATTAGCACTAAACCACCAAATGCCAATTTACTATTTTCTACTAATGGACAGCTACCCGAAGGACAAAACTACACGTAAGAGTAGAAGAAGTTCTCTCCGAACCAATTACTGTGACGGCTGGTGTCCCACAAGGAGGTTGCTTGTCAGCTGTCCTATTCAACGCCTACATACACGCTAACTACTACGGAGACCAATTTACATGCGCCATCTACGTAGACGCCACACTCTTTATACCCAAGAACAGCCACCTACGATTCGGCACGAACTGGAAAAACATTTAGACGACCAATCCGAATGGTTTGACAACTAGAGGATTGCTCTCAATTAGGACAAATCTGGGGTTATTCTCCTCTCCAGGCATTGCACCCAGTTCTACGACACACCCAAACTGAAAAGCTGCAACCTCTCAAGAAAATCCACCATCAAATATCTAGGAGTCCATATAGACCGACAACGCAACTTCAATTAACACGCAAAAGAAACGACACAAAAGACAAGACAAATTAAAGGTCTCCTACACCCAGTACAAACACACCGCAGCAAGCTCCCAATGAACATCAGACTCGGAATCTACATGGCCTACATCAACCTTCAACAGTCTGGTTTACATACCTGAAAACCACCAACAGGCACGTCACCAAAGAACACCACCCTTCGCTTCAGCACAACAGCTCCATGGTTCGTCTGATTGAAGCCATCAGACAAGACCTGAAAATATGCACGCTTCACAAAAACACCGTAAGACACTGTCTATCAACACAGCAAAAAATTTGATGATTTAAACTTACCATCTTTCAGAACAATAGCACCGCTGGCTGAAAGTCAACAACGAAGAAGACACCACGAAGAGTCCTAGATGACTAAATTTAGATTAGAAAAATCAAACTGCTAAGCTGAACTTAGCAAATCCCACATCATAAACTGGAATTACACCGAAGGGATATACCTAATTCGAATCGCAAAACACGACAGAAAACAATCACCAGCAAGCAGCTGTTACGTTCTATTTCATATTAAAAAAATTTACGGCCTCATTACTTTAAAAACACCATGAACTCCTAATCATTTAATCCACGTTTGCTATACTTGTCCCAAAGATTCTGACAGCTACATCAATTGGTGCTGCTAACGCCAAAACCCACAATATAAAGTCCAAACTCACAACGTGTATTACATTAATCATGGGGGTTCGAAAATACCATCAGTTATTTAAGATTTAATACTCACCTTAATTGTGCCCGTACTTCTTCCAGTTCGCTTTGAGTTATCTGCCAAAAGTCCTTAAGTTTGTCACGTTCTATTTGAAAATAATTCCGTTCTTCCCTTTCGCGTTCGCATTCATCACGAATACGACGTGCAAAGGTTTCTATCTGTTCTCTGCTCATCTGAGTTATATCCACACCATCAATAATGCTACCTGTAAGGAATGTAGACAGGAATGTTGGTAAAACATTTATTCGCCTATTTGCAAGAAAAGGATAAACCCGATATGCAGTAATAAAAGGTTTTTACTTCTAAAATGTAAATTAGCATGCACAACTAAGTATGTATATTATATATATATATATATATATATATATATATATATATATATACTCATATTTAGACCAGGGTAGAAAATTAAATAATCACATCAAATAATTTTAATCACCGTGTATAAGGAATTTCATTAAATAATACGCTTTAATAAAACCTTGAAGCATAAATAAACTCGGTCGTTTCAGTAAAAATAAGAAATTTAAATTATTTATAAGACGCTTTATATCAAAAGAAACAAATGGAAATTACGTGCAAAATTTATCTTAATTAACTCTATTTCAAATAACCGGTATTGAACAAAACGTACAGATAATATCTATAGAAACTTGTAAAAACCCAAGATTATAATATCAGAAAATAAAGCTCTGAGAATTAATATTATTTTGAACACCTGCGTAGTTAAAATATCACATACGGCGTAAATTTTGTAGATAATTAATAGTTTCAAAGAATCTTGGAGAAACCGGGGCTTAATATTCACGAGAATGTGCGATACGGGGTTATTAAACCCAGATAACAGTCCACATGGACTAAAATATAATCGATAATAAAGAATATCAATTTGCACCAATACGAACAGGTTAGAAAAAGAAAGAAAATGCGTCAAGCAAAGACACATATAGTAAAAGGCGGGATTTAAGCAACGTCACGAGGGTCACAATTGGTTGAAAATAGGATGCAAATATCAGAGGTAGAAACAACAATTTCGGTATAAAAGTCAATTAGTTATTTCTCGGACATGCTTGCGTGCCGTGTGTTGAAATTTCTGAGATTTAAATGGGACGTGTGAAAATTCGTAAAAATCGACGCGCGAGCGACAGACTGGGAACATAGAATGAGGAATTCTTTAGAATTACCCGTTTTGAGGACAAAAGCGACGTGCCGGCTTTTTGCTATATATACCGAGATGAATATAAACAAGCTCTCTTAGACTTTTGACTATTCGATGCGTTAAAAGCTCTTACATCCGCGACTTGATTGAAGATGTTAAACAGTGCATTTTAGTTTGAGAAAATAATTTAAAATTTTGCTTGTATATTTTAGTGATTCAAAATAGTTGGTTATTTACGTGCTAACATGAATGTACTTCAGTGCACTTAGATACAAGGTAATAAAATTTAGTTTCACTGTACCAATTAGCAAAATTTACAACGACAAATGTATACACAAAAGTAGGCAGTTTTGGCGTATATTGGTAAAAGAAGTATGAAGTTATTTGCTATTTTTCGGGGGTGTTAATAATTAAATGGTTCAAATACGTGTCTGGATCCACGAAACAAGGATCAGATATACACAGATGAATTCCGGAAAAGCCCAGAAACAACTTTAAATAAATGGTGATGGAGTAAATTTTAAAAGCGTTGAGAATTAGAAGCCGTAAATATAATCCTGTTGGAATGGTGTGATTAACTAAAGGGACGATGTACTTTGAAGCTACGAGGACAGTAACCTTCAGGTAAATTATACTATTTTGTTTGACATTTTTGTGTGTGTTGAATAACTTTATAATTGATTTACTTTAAATGGACATTAGTGAAATTGTACTAACCATAAAATTTTAATTTTAAGATGAAATTTGCTTGTTGAAGTAGAAAGGGGTATTTAGTTTTGATGTTCGGTAATATGATGAAAATTTGGGTATGTCTTTGAGCTCAATTAGACAAACCTGGTTAATTAACGTAAAGGGGTGGTAGATGCTCCCTTTATACTCAGACTCCGGTCTGCTTATATTGTTATATTAATTAGTAGGCATCCAACAAGGACTTTAATTTTGGATGCACATTAAAAGGATCATAAAATTAATCTTGAAATTCTTTTTAAAACTGAAATTTATGCTGAGTTTTAATTTTGAAATTTTAATGTATTCTGAATATTGATGTAAATAGAGTTAACGTTGATGTTTTTGGTAGGAATGTGTTGTTTTTTTTATGAATGAGGAGGTTTATAACATTAGGTGAGCAGCCGAGGCGAAAAGAGGATCACAGCCGTTTATGACGCCCAATCTGTGGGACTAGAATTTTTTTGTTGAAAGGACCCAGTTCCCGCATTCAAAGGAGAATATCACAGCAATATATATATATATATATATATATATATATATATTTGAACCATTTAATTATTAACACCCCCGAAAAATAGCAAATAACTTCATACTTCTTTCACCAATATACGCCAAAACTGCCTACTTTTGTGTATACATTTGTCGTTGTAAATTTTGCTAATTGGTACAGTGAAACTAAATTTTATTACCTTGTATCTAAGTGCACTGAAGTACATTCATGTTAGCACGTAAATAACCAACTATTTTGAATCACTAAAATATACGAGCAAAATTTTAAATTATTTTCTCAAACTAAAATGCACTGTTTAACATCTTCAATCAAGTCGCGGATGTAAGAGCTTTTAACGCATCGAATAGTCAAAAGTCTAAGAGAGCTTGTTTATATTCATCTCGGTATATATAGCAAAAAGCCGGCACGTCGCTTTTGTCCTCAAAACGGGTAATTCTAAAGAATTCCTCATTCTATGTTCCCAGTCTGTCGCTCGCGCGTCGGTTTTTACGAAATTTTCACTCGCCCCATTTAAATCTCAGATATTCTCACACGGCACGCAAACATGTCCGAGAAAAACTAATTAATTTTGTACAGAAATTGTTGTTTCTACCTCTGATATTTGCATCCTATTTTCAACCAATTGTGACCCTCGTGACGTTGCTTAAATCCCGCCTTTTACTATATGTGTCTTTGCTTGACGCATTTTCTCTTTCCTTTTCTAACCTGTTCGTATTGGTGCAAATTGATATTCTTTATTATCGATTATATTTTAGTCCATGTGGACTGTTATCTGGGTTTAATAACCCCGTATCGCACATTCTCGTGAATATTAAGCCCCGGTTTCTCCAAGATTCTTTGAAACTATTAATTATCTACAAAATTTACGCCGTATGTGATATTTAAACTACGCAGGTGTTCAAAATAATATTAATTCTCAGAGCTTTATTTTCTGGTATTATAATCTTGGGTTTTACAAGTTTCTATAGATATTATCTGTTACTAACGGTTCAATTAACTTCAATTAAAATTAATACTCTTTAATTTTAGTGAATCCTAATTAAATATTCAATTATTATCTGTACGTTTCGTTTAATACTCGTTGCCCAAACTTGAATCAATTCATAAAAATCTTGCACGTAATTTCCATTTGATTCTTTACTTTGGAATAATTAAATTACACGTTGAGCATTTTAAAACTGCTTATTTTTATATGAAGCGTCTTGTAAATAATTTTAATCTCTTATTTTTAATAAAACGAATAAATTTTTATTCTCCACGGGTTTTTAATAAAGCGTATTATCTAATAAACTTCCTTATACACGGTGATTAAAATTATTTGATGTAATCCATTAATTTTCTACCCTGGTCTAAATATGAGTAATATATATATATATATATATATTTAATATAAAGATGAAATTAATTTATTGGGATATTTTTGGTCATAAATAAAACAACTGTCAAATAATCTTTCGTTTTTAACTTGACGTTTCGATCATTATTCAGATCTTAATCATAAGCTAAAAGTTAGGTAATTAGAAACTAAATAATACATATATCAAAACTTACATAAAACTTGATTATTCTTAAATTTAAGGCTAGTTTAAACTAATTTTGAATGACATAAGCAAAACTTGAGTGACAGAATTAAAATTGTTTTTTGTATGCAATTTTGATGTTACAAAAACCAAGTTAAGTTAAAAAATTTTTGGATATAAACACGATAAAAATGAAAAGAATGTATAAATATTGTTCATTAAATAACAGCACTACAATTAATGTTTATATAAATCGGAGTAAACAACACTTAAGTTATTTAGGTCCTGTTTGTTGTTGATGCACTTTTTTTCTTTTTGTATATGAAATGATTCGAGTAATAAGCGTTTCTTGTAATTTTGTTCTATTTCTAAAATTTTGGTGTCTTTGAGTGAAGGTGTGTGTTTGGTAGAATGTATATGTGTTGAGAAGGCACAATTGTTTTTTCCCAATTTTGCATCGCTGCGGTGTTGAGTTAATCTGTACTTTAACCACTGACCAGTTTGACCAATGTAGGAGTGGTTGCAAATACATTGAATTTTATATACAACGTTACTGCACATTTCGGTGTTTGTTTTATCTTTAAGGGGCGAAAAAAGGTTTTTAATCGACTTCACATAGTAGTATGCAATGCCTATATTTGGTTTTTTTAAAATTTTAGTAAGTTGTGGAGTTAGTTTTTCAATGTATGGAAGCTTGTTGTAGATCAGTTGTTGTGTTGTTTTTTGTTCTGGTAAAATGTTGGTATTCAACAATCTGTTGACAATTTGAATGGGGTAACCATTACTGATAAAGACTTGTTTTAATTCTTTAATGTTGTTATGTAGAAAAATTGGATTGCTTATTTTTGTAATTCGATTTTTTAGTGCTAAGATGGTATTGACTTTGTGTTTATTGCTGTGATTGGAGTTGTAGTTAATGTATCTATCAGAATTTGTAGGTTTTTTATAGTAATTAAAAATCAAATTGTTGTTCTCTGATCGAATAATCAATGTATCAAGAAATGAAATTTTTCTGTCTTCTTCTTTTTTTAAATTGAATTTTAGATGTTCATTAAAGCTATTGAAGTGTTCAAGAGTGGTTTCAACTTGATTGTGTGGTACAGAACAAACTATGTCGTCTACATACTTCGCTAAAAATGTAACTTGAAATGGAAGGTTAGGAATGATTTTGTCTAGAAGTAAATCCATGGTAATCTGGGCTAAGATTGGTGAGAGAGGTGAACCCATAGGAGTGCCGTAAAGTTGCAAATAGATAGTGTTTTCATATGTAAAATATGTGTTGTTGAATATTAGATTTATAGTACTAATGAACATTTTTTCTGAAAATTTGCAGTGAGGTTGAATTTTGTCCCATTGTTCTGATATAATTTGTATTGTTAATTCTTTAGGTATGTTGGTAAACAAAGATTCAACATCAAGGGATATAAGAATGTGGTCTTCTGGTAATCGAAAGTTGTCAAACGTATTTACAAAAGTAAAGCTATCTTTGATATTGTAACCTTCAAGAGGAAATGAATTTTTCAGAATATCTGCACAGAAATGAGCAATGCTATAAGTAGGAGTATTAATGGATGAAATGATTGGTCTTAAAGATAGTGTTGGTTTGTGTATTTTTGGGAGACCATAATACTTTCCTGGACTTGAACTGTTGTTGATTAGTTCTTTTTTCTGTGTTGTTGATAACATATTTTTTTTAAGAAGCATGTTGATGTGCTCATTCACATTTTTTTGTATTTTAGTGGTTGGATCTTTTGTTAAGATTTTGTAAGTTTCTGTGTTAGATAATAAATCAAGTGATTTTTGTTTGTAATCTTCTGATTTCATTATGACAGTAACTTCACCTTTGTCTGCCTTGATTACCAATAATTCCTTGTGGTTTTCGAGAAACTTTTTTGCTTTGTAGAAGGTTTTGTTTATAAAACTGTTGTTATTGTTATTGATTGGATTTTTTAAAAAATTGGTGATGATGTTTGTAACTTTGGCACGTGTAATGTTTTTTTCTTCTCGTGTAGCGTCTTTAAAATTATCTATGATAGTTTCAACATCTGCTAATAGTCTCCCTATGTGAATATCACCACTATTCATCTTTAAATTAAATTTAGGTCCTAGTGATAGTAAGTATTTTATATCATCTGGTATGGTGACATTACTAAGATTAATTAGCCATTTTTCATTGTTAATGAACAATTGAGAACTTTCCATTTGCTTGTACATAAGTTGGTTAAATTTTTTAATTAATGTTCGTTTATTTTGTATAAAGATTTTTTTGAAGGATACGTTTTGATAAATAGAAAATTCATGTAATATATGTGGAGGTAAGGATTCTTTGAGGTAATCCTTTAATATACTGGTGGAAATTTTTAATGAATTCAGTTTGATATATGTAATTTTGATTTCAAAATTAAGTATAGTTATATCAAAATTGTGAAATTTTCGTTTGATCTTATTAGTCATCCATTCACTTTTGTTTTCCAAGAGATGTAATGCTTGTTGGTTGGATGATGTTATGTGAGTGGGAAGAACTCCTTCTCTTCGACATTTTTCTAAGAAAATTCTTCTGTTACTTAGTTTTGCTGCTTTTTTAGTATTGTGTGCCCAAGTCTTTAGTTTCTGAACTGCGTTTGTACCATAACTTCTTTTTATGTCATTATAGAATCCCATTTTTAAATGTATATTATAAAACTCTACTTTACTGACCAGGAATCTATGTTTAATATAAAGATGAAATTAATTTATTGGGATATTTTTGGTCATAAATAAAACAACTGTCAAATAATCTTTCGTTTTTAACTTGACGTTTCGATCATTATTCAGATCTTAATCATAAGCTAAAAGTTAGGTAATTAGAAACTAAATAATACATATATCAAAACTTACATAAAACTTGATTATTCTTAAATTTAAGGCTAGTTTAAACTAATTTTGAATGACATAAGCAAAACTTGAGTGACAGAATTAAAATTGTTTTTTGTATGCAATTTTGATGTTACAAAAACCAAGTTAAGTTAAAAAATTTTTGGATATAAACACGATAAAAATGAAAAGAATGTATAAATATTGTTCATTAAATAACAGCACTACAATTAATGTTTATATAAATCGGAGTAAACAACACTTAAGTTATTTAGGTCCTGTTTGTTGTTGATGCACTTTTTCTTTTGTATATGAAATGATTCGAGTAATAAGCGTTTCTTGTAATTTTGTTCTATTTCTAAAATTTTGGTGTCTTTGAGTGAAGGTGTGTGTTTGGTAGAATGTATATGTGTTGAGAAGGCACAATTGTTTTTCCCAATTTTGCATCGCTGCGGTGTTGAGTTAATCTGTACTTTAACCACTGACCAGTTTGACCAATGTAGGAGTGGTTGCAAATACATTGAATTTATATACAACGTTACTGCACATTTCGGTGTTTGTTTTATCTTTAAGGGGCGAAAAAGGTTTTAATCGACTTCACATAGTAGTATGCAATGCCTATATTTGGTTTTAAAATTTTAGTAAGTTGTGGAGTTAGTTTTCAATGTATGGAAGCTTGTTGTAGATCAGTTGTTGTGTTGTTTTTGTTCTGGTAAAATGTTGGTATTCAACAATCTGTTGACAATTTGAATGGGATAACCATTACTGATAAAGACTTGTTTTAATTCTTTAATGTTGTTATGTAGAAAAATTGGATTGCTTATTTTGTAATTCGATTTTTAGTGCTAAGATGGTATTGACTTTGTGTTTATTGCTGTGATTGGAGTTGTAGTTAATGTATCTATCAGAATTTGTAGGTTTTTTATAGTAATTAAAAATCAAATTGTTGTTCTCTGATCGAATAATCAATGTATCAAGAAATGAAATTTTTCTGTCTTCTTCTTTTTTTAAATTGAATTTTAGATGTTCATTAAAGCTATTGAAGTGTTCAAGAGTGGTTTCAACTTGATTGTGTGGTACAGAACAAACTATGTCGTCTACATACTTCGCTAAAAATGTAACTTGAAATGGAAGGTTAGGAATGATTTTGTCTAGAAGTAAATCCATGGTAATCTGGGCTAAGATTGGTGAGAGAGGTGAACCCATAGGAGTGCCGTAAAGTTGCAAATAGATAGTGTTTTCATATGTAAAATATGTGTTGTTGAATATTAGATTTATAGTACTAATGAACATTTTTCTGAAAATTTGCAGTGAGGTTGAATTTTGTCCCATTGTTCTGATATAATTTGTATTGTTAATTCTTTAGGTATGTTGGTAAACAAAGATTCAACATCAAGGGATATAAGAATGTGGTCTTCTGGTAATCGAAAGTTGTCAAACGTATTTACAAAAGTAAAGCTATCTTTGATATTGTAACCTTCAAGAGGAAATGAATTTTTCAGAATATCTGCACAGAAATGAGCAATGCTATAAGTAGGAGTATTAATGGATGAAATGATTGGTCTTAAAGATAGTGTTGGTTTGTGTATTTTTGGGAGACCATAATACTTTCCTGGACTTGAACTGTTGTTGATTAGTTCTTTTTTCTGTGTTGTTGATAACATATTTTTTTTAAGAAGCATGTTGATGTGCTCATTCACATTTTTTTGTATTTTAGTGGTTGGATCTTTTGTTAAGATTTTGTAAGTTTCTGTGTTAGATAATAAATCAAGTGATTTTGTTTGTAATCTTCTGATTTTATTATGACAGTAACTTCACCTTTGTCTGCCTTGATTACCAATAATTCCTTGTGGTTTTCGAGAAACTTTTTTGCTTTGTAGAAGGTTTTGTTTATAAAACTGTTGTTATTGTTATTGATTGGATTTTTTAAAAAATTGGTGATGATGTTTGTAACTTTGGCACGTGTAATGTTTTTTTCTTCTCGTGTAGCGTCTTTAAAATTATCTATGATAGTTTCAACATCTGCTAATAGTCTCCCTATGTGAATATCACCACTATTCATCTTTAAATTAAATTTAGGTCCTAGTGATAGTAAGTATTTTATATCATCTGGTATGGTGACATTACTAAGATTAATTAGCCATTTTTCATTGTTAATGAACAATTGAGAACTTTCCATTTGCTTGTACATAAGTTGGTTAAATTTTTTAATTAATGTTCGTTTATTTTGTATAAAGATTTTTTTGAAGGATACGTTTTGATAAATAGAAAATTCATGTAATATATGTGGAGGTAAGGATTCTTTGAGGTAATCCTTTAATATACTGGTGGAAATTTTTAATGAATTCAGTTTGATATATGTAATTTTGATTTCAAAATTAAGTATAGTTATATCAAAATTGTGAAATTTTCGTTTGATCTTATTAGTCATCCATTCACTGTTGTTTTCCAAGAGATGTAATGCTTGTTGGTTGGATGATGTTATGTGAGTGGGAAGAATATATATATATATATAACTATACTTAATTTTGAAATCAAAATTACATATATCAAACTGAATTCATTAAAAATTTCCACCAGTATATTAAAGGATTACCTCAAAGAATCCTTACCTCCACATATATTACATGAATTTTCTATTTATCAAAACGTATCCTTCAAAAAAATCTTTATACAAAATAAACGAACATTAATTAAAAAATTTAACCAACTTATGTACAAGCAAATGGAAAGTTCTCAATTGTTCATTAACAATGAAAAATGGCTAATTAATCTTAGTAATGTCACCATACCAGATGATATAAAATACTTACTATCACTAGGACCTAAATTTAATTTAAAGATGAATAGTGGTGATATTCACATAGGGAGACTATTAGCAGATGTTGAAACTATCATAGATAATTTTAAAGACG
This sequence comes from Platerodrilus igneus, assembly GCA_036346225.1. Taxonomy (NCBI): domain Eukaryota; kingdom Metazoa; phylum Arthropoda; class Insecta; order Coleoptera; family Lycidae; genus Platerodrilus; species Platerodrilus igneus. The sequence continues at coordinate 2,161,690 of JARFIW010001436.1, read as the reverse complement.
CTACACGAGAAGAAAAAAACATTACACGTGCCAAAGTTACAAACATCATCACCAATTTTTTAAAAAATCCAATCAATAACAATAACAACAGTTTTATAAACAAAACCTTCTACAAAGCAAAAAAGTTTCTCGAAAACCACAAGGAATTATTGGTAATCAAGGCAGACAAAGGTGAAGTTACTGTCATAATGAAATCAGAAGATTACAAACAAAATCACTTGATTTATTATCTAACACAGAAACTTACAAAATCTTAACAAAAGATCCAACCACTAAAATACAAAAAAATGTGAATGAGCACATCAACATGCTTCTTAAAAAAAATATGTTATCAACAACACAGAAAAAAGAACTAATCAACAACAGTTCAAGTCCAGGAAAGTATTATGGTCTCCCAAAATACACAAACCAACACTATCTTTAAGACCAATCATTTCATCCATTAATACTCCTACTTATAGCATTGCTCATTTCTGTGCAGATATTCTGAAAATTCATTTCCTCTTGAAGGTTACAATATCAAAGATAGCTTTACTTTTGTAAATACGTTTGACAACTTTCGATTACCAGAAGACCACATTCTTATATCCCTTGATGTTGAATCTTTGTTTACCAACATACCTAAAGAATTAACAATACAAATTATATCAGAACAATGGGACAAAATTCAACCTCACTGCAAATTTTCAGAAAAAATGTTCATTAGTACTATAAATCTAATATTCAACAACACATATTTTACATATGAAAACACTATCTATTTGCAACTTTACGGCACTCCTATGGGTTCACCTCTCACCAATCTTAGCCCAGATTACCATGGATTTACTTCTAGACAAAATCATTCTAACCTTCCATTTCAAGTTACATTTTAGCGAAGTATGTAGACGACATAGTTTGTTCTGTACCACACAATCAAGTTGAAACCACTCTTGAACACTTCAATAGCTTTAATGAACATCTAAAATTCAATTTAAAAAAAGAAGAAGACAGAAAAATTTCATTTCTTGATACATTGATTATTCGATCAGAGAACAACAATTTGATTTTTAATTACTATAAAAAACCTACAAATTCTGATAGATACATTAACTACAACTCCAATCACAGCAATAAACACAAAGTCAATACCATCTTAGCACTAAAAATCGAATTACAAAATAAGCAATCCAATTTTTCTACATAACAACATTAAAGAATTAAAACAAGTCTTTATCAGTAATGGTTATCCCATTCAAATTGTCAACAGATTGTTGAATACCAACATTTTACCAGAACAAAAAACAACACAACAACTGATCTACAACAAGCTTCCATACATTGAAAACTAACTCCACAACTTACTAAAATTTTAAAACCAAATATAGGCATTGCATACTACTATGTGAAGTCGATTAAAACCTTTTTCGCCCCTTAAAGATAAAACAAACACCGAAATGTGCAGTAACGTTGTATATAAAATTCAATGTATTTGCAACCACTCCTACATTGGTCAAACTGGTCGGTGGTTAAAGTACAGATTAACTCAACACCGCAGCGATGCAAAATTGGGAAAAACAATTGTGCCTTCTCAACACATATACATTCTACCAAACACACCTTCACTCAAAGACACCAAAATTTTAGAAATAGAACAAAATTACAAGAAACGCTTATTACTCGAATCATTTCATATACAAAAGAAAAAGTGCATCAACAACAAACAGGACCTAAATAACTTAAGTGTTGTTTACTCCGATTTATATAAACATTAATTGTAGTGCTGTTATTTAATGAACAATATTTATACATTCTTTTCATTTTATCGTGTTTATATCCAAAAATTTTTAACTTAACTTGGTTTTGTAACATCAAAATTGCATACAAAAACAATTTTAATTCTGTCACTCAAGTTTTGCTTATGTCATTCAAAATTAGTTTAAACTAGCCTTAAATTTAAGAATAATCAAGTTTTATGTAAGTTTTGATATATGTATTATTTAGTTTCTAATTACCTAACTTTTAGCTTATGATTAAGATCTGAATAATGATCGAAACGTCAAGTTAAAAACGAAAGATTATTTGACAGTTGTTTTATTTATGACCAAAATATCCCAATAAATTAATTTCATCTTTATATTAAACATAGATTCCTGGTCAGTAAAGTAGAGTTTTATAATATATATATATATATATATATATATATATATATATATATATTAGGTGGTTTTTTTACGCAAGGTAAGTTGATAAATACTAGCGTATTGCAATTAATAAGATGAAATAATAACTTAGACTTACTAGCTCAATTTAAAATGATCATTTGGGCTTTGCATAAAAGTCTAAGTTATTATTTCATCTTATTCACTATATATATATATATATATATATATATATATATATATATATATATAATATATATATATTGTAGTGGATTTAAAGGGTAAAATTTGGGGTAAGCAATGCAATTTCAAACACCCTGCATAAAGCAAGAAACAATTTATTTATGCGCAAAATTTATTTTATATATTTAATTTAAACAAACAAGTATTGACGTATTTTATAATTAGGGAGTGAAAAGTAATAGGTTCATAAAGGAAAACCAGTTTTTAAAACAAATAGAAACGCATAATTAATTTGATTTATTTTAATTCAACGGGTAATAACGTCAGAAAACGCACCATGGTATATATAATCAATAATTCCAAGACGAAAAGCTTTCGTTGTAACAAACAAGTATATCGGTTGGGTTAAATACTATAAAATATAAACTCCAAGAAATGTTATTTTAAACGAGTCAATAATTAGGAACACCTGCATGTTTGAAAGGTCAGCTTCTTTGTATTTGTGAACATAATAAAAAGGGTTTCAAAGAAAATATTGTTCAACCGTCAGTGGCTTCGCATAAAAGCTAAGAAGAGTTTTCAAAGAGCAGAGGGGATGCACAATCAATAATATGCTACAGATAGAGACGGGTTTAAAAGCATTTGATTTTAAAAGCGCGTATTTAATCCACGTGGACGCGGTCAGCAATATCGATTTTCTACAACGCAAGTAGGGTTGGAACGCGACATCAAATATGCATAAGACGGGAATAACAATATTATAGGCGGGGTTTTATGATGACATAGGACTGTGTCATTGGTTGAATTAGATTGTTTTACAATAGACGAACACGCGACAGGTGAATGCTGGTTTTCGGATTATATAGCGTTTTTTACGAGCTAAATTTCTAAAAGTTTTAAAGCGGTTATATCCAAAATTTGCAAAAATGTTATTTTCAATTAAGTATTTCGCGTAAAGAGTGGCCGAGGGAGGCATTTTAAGTGTATAAAGTGTATAAACTGAAAGAAAATTAAAATCGCTCTCTTTTATTCTCTTGACTACTCTTTATTTTCGCATCGCTGTAACTACTTATAACAATAAACCGACGTTATCGTAGAGTTTTGTGAGTATTAAAATTTATTTGTAACATAGTAAGGTAGTACTAGCTCGTATAACTTGGCATTTGGGGCTTTATAGTTATTAACGCGAGTAGTGGCGAGTGATTTAAATTAACTGAGGTCCAACTAATACCATGTCAAGCTAGTAAATTAATAAAGCAATAAACACAAGTGTAATATACGTGAATTTGGATGCTGGGATCGTATGGTGATTGGTAGCACGGAGCTCAGTGTAGACTGAGTTATCATCTATAGATATCTGGTGGATCAGAGCGCATAACCAAGAAGCCTAGAGGTTTTTTAGAGGACAGCATCATCGACAGAGATGGAGCCTTGAAGCATTTTCCAGGTAACTCATTTGAATTTGCTGTTATTTCATAAACTGTTGGCATTATTTGTGATGTGTGAGTGAACTTTGGGGGTTATTTATGTTTTTTTTAACGTATTGGAAAAGATACGTGTACTTGACTATTATGAAGGTATTTTAAATATTAAAAGAAAAAGGTGTATGTAAAGTTTACTAAATTTCATTACGAATTTAAATTAGATTGTTAAGGGTACATGGGTTATTAACTTTGTGGTAATTTTATGCAAGGTGAATAGCGTACATTAATAAACTGGGTTATTACGAGCTCACCATACTCCAGTGTGCAATAATAAATATAGGGAATTATTTGGGGCCCATATACTCCTAGTGTATTAAATGTTTTGGCAATTAAAATTTTAAAACAAAGACTTCACAAAATAGCACTTATTGAGTTGTAACTAGAGTACCAAAATGTACATATCTGTGACTAATTGTTTGTAAATAGCGGTAAATAAAGATTGTATGATTGTTGTATTATTTTGTGATTTTATTGAATAGTGTGTGAATGGAAAGAAAGAATGATTGTAAATTTAGGTAGTCATGAAGAGGCACAGCTGAGCTAGCCAGGGAAGCTGCAGAAGATATTTTGTTGCAGCAGAAGAATCCGGGTAAGGAATATTTTTATAAAATTTTATGTTTTATTTGAAAATCGGTTGTTGACGCTGGAGAGGTTAACCCCATTGATCCCCGACCACAGCAATCTTATGGACGGCCCAACGTTGGGGCTTGAATGATTTTTAGGGGGTTCCAGAGATTGGTCCACGACCGCAGCAATATATATATATATATATATATATATATATTACTGTGATTTTTAGGGGTTATAAGAGTATTAGTATTCATTTTGCAATTTATTTCGTTATTTAGCATGTAAAAACAACAAAGTACAATTTTAAAACGCTTTTCAAATCGTTAGTGTAGAAATTAATAAGTCTACTGTAATATTTTAGGAAGCTAAAAGTTAATTTTCATAATCTTGCAGATGTAAATATTCGAAAGGTATAGTGTATATAAGATAGCATTTCAAATTTGATAGTTATAAACATATTTTAATAGTCATATTTAAGTATAGGAATATCTAGGGAAGAAGCGAACATCTAAATTTCATATTGTAAAACAATTTAAACTTCATATTTAATTATAGCAAAGGTGGATGTGTAATGTCAAAAACTTTAGCATTTGAAACTATTTTAATTTCTGCGTATTACATTTGTTAAAAGTTTGCAAATGTTTGTCGAAGCTCTCCTAATAACATTAAAAAAATAAACCAATGTAACCGTCTTAAGTTATCCCGGTATATTTTAAGGATCGTTTGAACAAACAACAGCAAATTCTAGGTAGTATTGGTTATCGCTGTCAATTAAATAGATTTATAGGTGGAATGAGTAGATAACTTTTGTCAGTTACAAATTCAACTTGCCAAAAAGAAAACAAAGGGGAAGTATTAGATTCTTACAATATTTGTCGTTACTGGTTTATTTGGTTAATTGCATAATAAAAGTAACTCGTGGGTCCTTTAATATTCTCTGAAGAAACCAGTGAACTTTAAGGAAGGATTTCTTTAAAATGATGGAACTCAACTATCTAACGACTATGCTAGAGTCTATTTCTCGGGTAGAGCTTATGAGGATTAGTTGTGGTTCTTTTTACAAAACATTATTCACCTACTATGGCTTAAGTTATGCCAAAATAGGGGTATGGGGAAAGCGCCACCAAGTCATTAAGTTTAAACACAGAGTGTTACAGGCGGAAAAGCTACTAAGTATGTATTTTCCAGTAAAATTATAAAATGGGGGCGGCCTGTAAAACAAAAATTAAAGGGGGGTCACCGGCACTAGCTAGCGGAAGGTCGTGGATCATATAGAGGGTTAAAATTTTGAAAAAAAAGGGTTAAATTACTTTATAATATACTACAAAAGATTTGGCACTTACCTTTCATAAAATATTGTGGTTTAATGACAATTGCCAAGGGCGCCAGACAAGTTGAGAATTGTCCAAATGTTCGTACAAAACCTTGAGAGACTTGTCATCCCAAGGAGGACAACCGTTCCTTTTAATCAATTCCTCACTTTTTTACTACTTATAAAAAAAAAAAGAAAAACTATTGACTTAATCAACGGCAAACAAAACTATTTAATTAACAGAGCAAGAAACGTGAACCTCTTACATTCATTGATTTTAAGTTCGAAATTTAAGTGAATAGGTGACTATGGAATTTATGAAAATTTTGAGTACATAAGTAGTTCTCAAACACTTGTATATGAACGAAAACTTATATTACAAATCGTACACTAAATTAATCCTACGGTTTATGGCCAAAAGGTCCTAACAAACAAACTAACTAAAAATTGGTCATGCTACTTAACTATAAAACTTACTTACTAAAAATTGTCCATTGTTTGAGGGTTTGTTTTCCAACGTAGAACAGTTCTTAAATTTGGGGAAGAGAATCTCGCTTGTTGCTTCTGTTTGTAATGTTTAAAGAATTGACTGGCACACGAACCCGGCAGAATCTTCTTGGCAATATCACTTACTTGTGCGTCACACGCCTACAAGCTTTTTATTAGTTACCTTGTATCATTATAAATCAGCGAACATATGGGCATGACCCTCGCGACCTGGAAAAGTATCACTTCTTTCCAATTTTTACTATCGTGATACGAAGGAGAATATTCTATCTGTGATACCGGAGAACGCTACCAGCGAACTACGTTTCTTTCTACTTCTTGACCACGGACGGCCCCATTGGAAGAACTCTCTGTCTTTTGGCTAAAGCCTTAAGTTATATAGACTAATTCTTACCCTAATAGTTATGTACGCCATTTCCTGTTATCCAATGACTGAACAGAATCTCCCACAACCCAAGATTTCAGAAACCAAATCCAACCCCTTTTTACATGAGAGTCACGGAAGCAATTATTTTCCCAAGGGTTTAAATTATATTGTACCTTCTACGAATTTCTTAATTATGAAATGTGGAACCTACCTATGGCGACAGTAGTCTGCCATTAACAAAGACCGGCTAACCTACTTGAGCCGAAATGGATTTGAAATACAATGGATGTCTCCAGACTACTTAAAATTACTTGTAATATTTAAACAAATCAAATTGGAAATAGTTTTCGCTATTTATAATGTTTCGTTTTCTATAACCCGCTGTCAATCAACGAAAGTATTAAGAAGGTTAAGCTTTTCAACTGAAAATTGCTTTCCTTTATTTACGCTAAAAGGTACTATTACATTTTAATTTTATCACTTGCGTCAATCTGTAACCGACCTAAACTTTAGGAGGTTTATTGTATTTGATTTACGAGGGTAGACCTTTAAATGATGAAAGCCGCTGGAATTTACAATAGTTTAGCCTGAAGTTATTTGTAAAGCTGGTCTTTTATTATAAGGGAGCCTAACTAAATATGAAGTAATTTATTGTGAAGCTTTTTGTCTATACTTTATGCAAGTTACTAAATTTTAATTAATTGATCTGTTTATTCGTTAACATTACAAAATAATGTTACAAGAGTTTTCCTAAGGGGGACTTGGGAGTCCTTAGAGAAGAATATAGTATTAACTGCTTACGCAGGAGCTGTAAAGAAAATTAAATTAAATTAACAAAGGTAGGACACAAGAAGTCTACTCTTGCTACCTCACAATAAGAAAAGCTGTAAATATCAATTATGCACACACTTTTGTAGACACAAATATTAGACATCAAGTTCTGAAAGAGCTATAAGTGCTTCTTCGTCAAATGGAAGCTACAAATATAATTATATTGAAGGTATCTATGCCTTTTATTCCTTGATCTAATTACCCTATTTTTAAACCCCTTTGTTCAAAATAAAATAATTAATTAAATGAATTAAGTGGTAACTCTTTAATTAAATGTTGCTTCATGATAAAAAGTTGTATGTACAAAATTTACATATCAAAAATGGTACTATAATTTCTTCCACACAGATGTAGAATGATAAATTCAAATAAAATATCAAATACGTTACACATTTCTTTTTGCTACAAGATTAACTCAAATCAATACCCAAAATATCAGATAAGAGTATGGGTTAGGAGCGTTAGTTGGATTTTTAAGGAAATGTTTTGAAAAATCGTGGCGGTTACAGAAATTACAAGGAAACGACGTTAGAATATTACTGGAAAACGGTGGCCGTTCGAGTTTGTTTGTGTGGTGAAATATTAAGAATTGTGGACAATTGAAAGTTTTACTTAGAAGAGAGTGTTTGTATTGATGAAAGTTGCAGGAATTGACAGGCTTTTGTGGGGTGAGAAACGGCATATAAACCCCAACATGTTGTTGTAGAGCTCTCTCAGTTTTCGCACTAAGTTCGCTCGTAGTCTCAGAGTTTGAACAGCGTGAAGCTTTCACTTAGTCTACAACCAGCTGATGGCTACAAAAATAAAATTCACTAACTAAATTGAATAAAATATTGTTTTAATTTTAATTTGCCAAAGCATACAAATGGAAATGGAATAAATATCAGTGGTTGGTCAATTTGTTTGTGTATTAACATTCAATGGTATTAGTAGCGGAGCTTGGGGGAAATTGGATGCATCATCAATGTGGTAGATGAGTTGATTTTATGGTCAAATAATTGCTGCCGTCAGTTATGGTTATTACAAGTCAAGATGGTGTTCCTGTATACCGCAGTCTCTGAGGGAATGATAGCAGCCCGTATGCAGAAATTGTATCCACACACCTGTTGCTTTAACTGTTTTTGTTTTATTGCCTATGTGTATAAACTGGTGTTACCTGACTTTTGTGCATTGTGGGAATAATTTACAAACAAAAAGAACAAATTTCGAAAGGTTACTGATTGAATTTTTTTATATCGTATTATTTTACTGCATTTTATGTGGGAATTTATATTAAGAGAAAAAGGTTAGAATATTGGTAATATTTGTTTCTACAAAGTAAAAGGGACTTTTTATTGTTTAATATGCAAAACGTAGCACGAGAGGATATGGTTACTAGGAGCTCTTATTAAACCTAGGTTAGAGTCAAACCTGTGGTAAAGCCCTGTTACTTTCTTGAATAATCAATAAGAAATAATTAATCTGGTGAATTATTGCTCTCGAAGCGTATTATTTTATAAAGGGTTGTATATAATGTATACATAATGTGTGAACGTATGTAATAAATGTATGTGATTTTCAGTAGCAGCTATTTTTTTGTGTGTCAGTTGAATTGCATAAAGCAATCGTGGCATGTATATCCTTTTAAGCGTTTCAGGCACAGCATATCAACATTTCATCAGCTCGAAGAGGAGTTTGTAGCAATTTAATGGCACCCAGAAAATGGGGCTTTTTGTATTAATGAGACAGTTTCGCAGGAATATATATATATATATATATTATATATATATATATATAGTTGGGTTTTCCTTTCATCTTAAAACTATTAATAAATATTAATATAAACATGCATTTGCATTCCAAATGTGGCTTATTTTTCTCTCTCTCTCTATATATATATATATATATATATATATATATATATATATATATATATATTGTAATGTCAGGGGGTACAAGCCTTATAAGGGTAGATTTGTGTTAGAAAGGGTGTATGCCAAATAAAATGATTCATATATCTGATCACATAAGTTAAAAAGGTATGTTTGCCGTATTTTACATATACTAAAGTACCATTCAAAATGGTAGTTGAAATATAAGTGCCAAAAGGTAAATTAAAATGACTAAATGACGTAGTAAGATGTACAGTGCTCAAGGGTTTATACCGAGTTTGAATTTTATAGGCCATTGAAAGTACATTTGCCGTCCAAAAACCGGATGCGTCTATGGATGTTCACTATCAACCATGCATCCAGGTTCAAGTGTGATTTATTTGGCTTTTTAATTTATATAGAATCAACTTTTGGACAAAATTTGTAAGCTCAAAATTATTAGTTATAACAACGTCAAATGTGATTGAAGGACTGTAAATATTTAGGACCAATACTAGAATTTTATGTGAACTATGAAAGTGTAAAAAGACATGAATTATGGTATGTGCGACACAAACGTAGTGTACGAATATTATTGGACGATTTAGTTATGTAATTTTATAATTTAGTAGGCAAGAATTGTAATGGTCGCCTTGGAAAGATAACAAAGAGAGATTTTTCGAATTTATTTTGTATAAAGACGTGTTTTAATAGTACTGCGCTAATTTGTATAAAGATTTAAAAGTTAATAAATGTGTTTGATTTTGGAAATGGTTTTAATTGGTTAAAGAAAGGTAAAAGAGTAGCAGCGAGACATTAATAAGTGATAGCGACGTAAAAGAAGTGGAAAGATTTGTAATAGTGCGACGGCGAAGCGACGATAAATGAATTAGATTTGAAACGATATATGGTAACGGCAGTAGGCATCAGAGTGGAATAAAAAGCAGGACGAATATTGGGGATAGATTTGGATAGAGATTAATAGATAGCAGGACATTGAGTGGTTAACAAAAGGGACGACGATTGATTTGGATTTATTGATTACGGGCATTGAGTGATTTTGTACAAGACGGCGATTAGAAATGGATTGGATAATAAAAGGCGGACGGATTAATTGGGAACACAAGGAGCGGAACTAGGAGAGCGGCAGTTACAAGTAGAAGAATTAGTGCAGGGGAAGTAACACAATCGGTTTTTCCAAATTCTAAATTAGGGTTAATTATTTTAGATATTGGGGAGCAGCTAAAAATTAAGAACGACACCTGGAGGCGATACGAAAATTCTATCAGACAGTACATCCGTGTAAAGACGCATACGGCTACTAGGATCTTGAGCCAGCAGTTAGTGAGGCCGAGGACGAAGTATAATCCAGGTGAGTGCTGAAATATCTTAAAACGTCAAAAAGTCAAAAATTTGTGGTAGTAATTTAATTTGGCACAAGGCAACTTTGATCGTAGTAAAAATTTGGCATATACAAAAGCAGATTAAAAATTTAGTACTAAAACAAAAGAGTGTGCAGTTTGGTTGGGCATTGCACATCTACTTATAACAGAACTCACTATAAGTAGGTGAACACCCTGAGATTTAAGAGCTCAAATAGTCGAGGCATTGTAATAAACAGTTAAATTAAAGAACCAACCAAACGTTGCAAGTACGGGGCGTGCATTAAGTGTGCACATTATATAAAAGGCGCGACAAAAGGGGTAAATTAAATTAAAATAAAGTAAAGAAAGATAAGGGAGGGAGGGTAGAGAGATTATTAGACCAGTAAAATATATATATATATATATATATATATATAATATATTGTCGTGGAACTCCGCTCTAAATTAGTGCTCTCTCAAAAACATTCGAGCCCCAACGTTGGACCGTCATAAGATTGCCGTGGAACTTTGGTAAAATCCTCACCAACAAAAATGATATATTCGAAAGTTTTATATATTTTTCAAAACTCGAAAATTCAAAAATTAAATAATACAAAAAAAATATCCTTACCCGTTTTCCTCTCTTCCTCGGTTGAATGGCCTTCTTCAACTGCTTTCGGCTAGCTCATTTGGACCTCCTTTTGGATATCTATATTCACTCATATTCTATCATTCACGCACACTCTCAATAAAACCACAAAATACAACCAACATCTTTTATTTATTCCTATTTACAAATGCAATTCAACCCTGTCCATATTTTATTGTTCACGTTACACTTCAGTAATGTCCTGTATATACCTTTTTAAATCATCACACACATAAAATGTACTCGGAGTAAATGGACCTTGAATAATACCTTCTCTAAAATTCCTTCTTTATAATTTATTTATTTATTTTAATAATCTAAGTAAACTGTGGGGTATGGTGAGCTCATAATAACCCAACTAATTCTGCATAATATATACCCTTCTACTTTACATAAAAATAAAAAACAAAGCCATGTACTCTTCACAGAAATTTCACGTTCTGATGGAACGTTTAAAAGTTTTCTAGACACCTTCAATTTCTAGTTGAATACCGTAATAATGTTATTTACACATATTCAGTTCAATACGTAAATAATTCACACTACCTTGAAAAACACTCTCATACGCCACCCCAATATTTACAGTTTATAGAAATCACAATTTTAAAACGTTACCTAAAAATTTCTTAGAAGATCTCCGCTTTGTAGATGATGCCATGTATTTTTCTCCCTGGTCGGCAGGTCGTTTCTCGCTATTACTAGACGAACTCCATTTAAGCTGATCCACCAACGCCGCCTTCTCGGTGTAACCAAATTCCAAAATTCATTTCAATTATACTTCTTTCACAGTAATCTAAGTTACTTAATGTCCCGACACGAGTTGATAAAAAAATTATAGGTGATACCTCAATAAAAAAATTTTAATCTCGGCACACAAACCGCGTTTTAATTTAATTAAGAGGCTACCACTAAGCAAAACAATTTAAATGAGTTTGTAATACTTACAACTCGTGTTAACTTTCATACGTGCTTTTGGGACGATCGAAATAATAAGGGCTTCCATAATATTCTCCTAAACTATTTATATCTTTTTAATGTAACCTCTCCTGGCCACAGTTATCCGAAATCCTCTGCTCACAACAACACATTCTCACAATTTTGCACTCTACCCCATTTTCAAATCCGCGAATTTCCGTACCTCGTTATAATATTTCAAGAATATTACGCTACACTATCCTCGTGTTCATATCAAGTCAAACTAAACATATCAACCAATTGTAGCTCTAATGACGTTTCACATATCCCTCCTATGCTATTGTGGTCTCATGCTTATACGTTTTCTACTTTTTCTAACCTGGTTTGAGTGGTAGAAAATCAATATCCTTGTTTGTGCCCTGTCTACTACACGTGGAGTTTTCTCATTAGCATTTCATGCTAAAACATGCGACCGCTTGTACAATCCGTAGAATAATTTGTTCGTTATGTACAAATTAAACAGAACTTGACATTTAGAAAATACGCAGGTGTTTAATTTTACACGAACGTTTTAAATACATTTCCACGATTTAGAGTACGGCGTATTTCTACCCCACTGATATATTTGTCAGATAGCAACGCGTTTCATCTTGGTATCCTTGGGTTTTTACACGCTTTTATGCAAATTATACATCAATAATCGTTCAATTAAATTCAAATTAATTCATAAATTAATGGCATTGGCTTCTACCATTTATTTTCTTTGCAAACCTACTTAAATTTCATTAATTATTTATAAAATTTCGTTAATACTTGATACTTAAAAATGAATTAGCTAATATGAATTTCGCACGTAATTTTTGGTTGTTCCTTTATACAGGGTGTTTTGAAATTGTTTCTTTTATATTTATTTTTGATCTTTTAAAACCACTATAATATATATATATATATATATATATATATATATATATATATTGCCGTGAAACCTTATAAATATCGTGCCTCAGTAACAAAAATATTCGAAAATTGCACACAATTTAAAAAATTTTCAAAAAAAATTAGTTCTTACCCAGATTCCTCTCTTCATTACCTTAATTCTTCAACCGCTTCTCTGGCTAGCTCAGTTGGACCTCCTCTTGGATACCTAGATTCACTATCATACTCTTTATCGTTCACGCACACTTTCAATAAAACCACAAAATAATACAACAATCATACAATATTTATTTACCACTATTTACAAATAAAACTTTAAGATTATTTACATTTCGGTGGTCAAGTTACACCTCAATAAATTCGATTTTTGTAAAGTCCCGAATTTTAACTAGAAATATCAAACACTTTGAATGTAACAGGAGTAAGTGGGCCCTGAATAATACCTTATTTTTCTTTCTTTATTTATAATTAATTTTTAATTAGTACACTCTGGAGTATGGTGAGCTCATGATAATCCAGTTTTTTTATGGTTAATGTATGCTTTTTACTTAGCATACGCTTACTGCAAACACAAAAAAAAACCCATGTACTCTTAACAATAAGAATTTAAATTCCTGAGGAACGTTAATAAACTTTATATACACCTTTAGATTTATATTTAAATACCATAATAATAGTTTGTTATACGTATTATTTTCAATACGCAAAATAATGCAAAATACCTTCATAGTTCACTCTCACACATCACAATAATTTTCAAAGTTTATACAAACAACAAATTCTAAAGCGTTACCTGGAATTTTTTGAAGATCCCTACTCCGTTGACGATGCGGTTAAGTTGTTTCGCTCTCGGTTACGTGGGTCTGCTCTGCGCGCGCCGCCAGCTATTTGTAGATGAACACCCTCTAAGTTGTGCTGCATGCGATACATACACGATACATCCAAATCCAAATCCACGTATATTACACTTCTTTTATAGTTGCTTAATTTAATTTACGTTACATCACGTCACTTCACGAGCTTGTTAAATTATATGTTGCACCTCAATAAAATTTAGACTCGACACTATCCGCGTATCAAATTATAAGGCCAACACTGTACTATTTAATTAAAAAAATTGCATATACTTACAAGCTCGTGGTAAATTTCTGTACGTAGTCTGAAGCGATGAAAATACTAAGAGAGAAGTTAAAAAAGAGCGATGCTAATTCTCTTAGAGTATTTATACACTTTACTATGCCACCTTTCGGCCACTCTTCCCGCGAAATACCTCATTTAAAATAATACTTCCTCAAATTTTGGTTCAAACGTTTTTGAAATCTCCGAAATTTAGCTCGTCGTTATTATATTTTCCCAAAAACCTGCATTCAAATTTTTTCATGTTTGTCTGTTGTACAACTAACTATATAGACCAATAAGATATTCAGTGACGTCTTGAAACCCCGCCTGTATTAACGCTATTCCTTTCTTATGCATATTCTATGTTTCTTTCTAACCTTGTTTGAGTGGTAGAAAATCGATATTGCTGTCCGCGTTTTATTTAACCCATGTGGACTGAATACGTGCGTTTCGAAATGAACTGCTATTATGCCTGTCTCATTCCGAAGCATATCATTAATTGTCCATCCCTTCTGCGCTTTAAGGAAACTTTTAGTTAGCATTTATACGAACCGTCCGACCGTTTGCCCGATATACCTCGAATACTGTCTTTTATCTACACAAATAAAGGAAACATGACATTTCCAAACCTGCAGGTGTTCAATTTAACGATCGTTTTTAAAACAACATTTCTAGGAGTTTACGTTTCAAGGTATTTTATATTCAACGGCTGTTCGTTTGTTAGTAAAGCGTTTCACCTTGGTATTATCGATTTTTCAAGCTCTTATGCGTATTAAACGTAATAACCCTTTCACCTAAACTCAATTAAATTAATTAATAATTTGCATTGGCTTCTACAATTTATTTTCTTGACGAACCTAACTAAATTTAAATCACTACTTGTAAAATTTTGTTAATACCTGTTACTTTAAATTCATTAAATGAAATAAATTTCGCACGTAAATTCTGGTTGTTTCCTCTATACAGGGTGTTTAAAATTGCCTTGTTTATACCTAAATTTAACCCTTTAAAAACACTACAATATTTATATATATATATATATATATATATATATATCTATATATACTCTTCTGCCTACTAACTTCTACTTTTGCTTGTTTACTCCACACAAAATTTGCTACACGACTTTTGTCGTCGTCCCTATTTTAGTATTTAATAAATGACTGATATTCGAGGTGCTTTAGCAACGTTTGGTTGGTTATCTATTTACTGTTTACTATATATTATGCTTCGACTATATGAAACCTTAATCTCAGGGTGTTCACCTTACTCACCGTGAGTTCAATCGTGAGTAGATGTGCACTACCCAACCAAACTGCACCCTCGTTTGTTTTACCACTTTTTTAATGCACTGATTTTCTATATATGCCAAATTTTAACAGATCAATGTTGCTTGGTGCCAAATTAATTTATGTATACTATTTATGACTTTAATTTTGACGTTTTAAGATATTCACGGTACTTACCTGAATTATACCGCGCTGAAGGCCTTCTTTTACTGCTGGCTCAAGATCGTAGTCACCGTACGCACCTTCACAAGGATTCTCAATCGTAGTCCACTTGCGTATTGCCTCCAGGTGTTCTTAACCAATTTCGTTGACCCCAAATCTGAAATAATTTTACCCCAATTTAGAATTAAAAAAAAACCGTTATATCTACTTCCCCTGCGTTAATTCTTCCTCGTAATCTACTGCTCTCCTGTTTCCTTGCTTCGTATTCCAATCAATCCTCTCCTTGCTCAATCCAAATCAATCCAGCCGTCCTATTTTAAATCAATCCTTGTCCTGCTATTCCTTTAATATCCACACGATGTCCTAACTGCCGTTAATCTGCTCAAATCACTCCAAAAATTATCAATATCGTCGTTGCCTTCTATATCCACTCAAATCTCCTGCTGCCGTTTAACCAAATCTACCCAAAACCAACACCAATCTTTCTCAAACCTAAATAATCGTCGCTTTTCCCGTCGCACTATTAACCACTCCAAATCTTCTTTAATACTCGTTGCCTTTACTATCGATGCTTCTTATTTACTTTCACTTTACTAAATTAAACTCTTTAATTCACATAAACTTTTATTTCAATAAATATTTGTACAACTTTTAACGCAGGTTTTGTAAAACACGTCTTTATCTGAACATATCGAAATTGGAATTTTTTTATTTATTTCGCTTAGCGATAAGATCAACAACCTTAGCTTACTTGAATTACAATTCTAAAACATACAACATCCAATAACAATTCGTCTTTCCGTTCGTGTCCAAAATACCTTCACTACAGTCTTTATAATATTCTTAATTTCTACTATTGGTCCAAAAACACTTCACAATTCTCCAATAACCTTTTATATTTCTATTCACTTTTAATTTTGATTTTATAATTCGTCCAAAAGTTGATTCTATTAAAAGAAAAGCCAAAATACACCCCTATTAACACAAATCTACCCTTAGAAGCCTTGTACCCCCCCCCCCTTACATAATATTACATATATATTGCTGTGATAACGCCTCGCTTTGGGGCGTTACGAAAAAGATTGATATGAAAATAGCCTCGCGTTGGGAGCCACTAAAAGACTGTTATCCAGGATGTGGAGTGGGAAAAAATGAAGGGTAGATTACCTCCAGGCAGCATGGTCTGGTACACGGATGGCTCTAAGGGCGAGACCGGGTCTGTATCTGGACTGTTTAGAGAGAGACCGGAGGTACGTTTAAGCGTTCCGCTATGCGCAAACGCTACCGTTTTTCAAATGGAAATATACTGCAGTGTGCGGGAAAGTATAAGAGGTGCCTTTATTAAAAGACATATCTATATTGTGTCTGACAACCAGGCGGCACTTAAGGTTCTAATAAGTCAGAAAGTGTCCTCAAGACTGGTATGGAAATGTATTGAGGCACTTAATGGACTGGCACAGCGGAAATCTGTTACATTACAGTAGATGCCAGGCCATCAAGGACTGAAGGGAAATGAAATTACAGACGATCTTGCAAGACAGAAGGCGCAAGGGCCATGTATCGGTCCCGAACCTGCCTTGGGAGTCACAAAAGATATATTAGCGAATGGATGTGCAACCAACACCTAAGAGACTGGTGAACAGACCAAGACTAACACATTGCAAGGCACTGGTAAAGGGGCCTAGCAAAAACGGAATCCAGGAATTGCTTTGTTTAAGCAGGGAACAGCTCAGAATCACTGTGGGGTTCCTGACATTATAATTTGAATAAGGGGCCGCTTGCTTTGCGGCTATTTCCCCTATGCTCCACCTGGACGGTACTACATCGGTTTTAGACGCGATCTATTTGCTGACGCTAGGACTAATATCGCCCGATAAATTTAACATATATCAAGCTGGATCCCATAAGTTTTGAGTTTAGATTCAAGAGAAATGCTCAAAGCTACAGAGCAATAGCAAAACGCGAAATAAAACGCCATGAAAATGACGTGAGCTGCAGTTCTGGTTACCGTTGCGACCTTGCGGTCGACTTATAGCTAACCTAATTAAGACATGTAGTTTAATTCCCTGGTCTTAGGCCATTTAGTTTACCAAAAATAAACAATTGCTAATCGCCTGTTCTAAGATATTTAGCTTAGTTTAATCAAAATAATTTATATCTAAAACACTTTATACGTTCGGGAATTGTTCTCTCTTCTTCTTCTGCCTTGGGTACCTATACTACTCGTTATTATTTTGGTTTTTAATCAATTTATTTGTTTATTGCTCGGACTTATCTGATTTATTGCAATTGAGTGGGGGTCCGTTCTCCCTATTTTTATATTATTTATTATTTTCCTACCGTCCGCTGCGGTAACATTGTCAAATTGGTCTCTGCGCCGGGTTAATCATTACCGAGAGTACGTCCCGCCGTTTCCCTACACCCTATTATCTGCGTCAAGCCTAACCACCCTACCTGCGAATTCCTTAAAGACTACCCAGAATGCATTCCGGTCAGCCACTTCCTGGACCTCCTCCAGGTTCCTAGGCCACCTTATGCCTTCGATAGCTAACTTCCTGTCGGCTAACCCCCTGTTAGAAGCTTGGAGTTCCTGACAGCACATACTTTTGTCAAGGTTCACCTCCAGAGGATGCACAAATATAACGGAGGCCTCGAATGCGGACTTTGCTTAGAGAAACCGGAGACTGCAATGCATGTACTATACAGATGTGAGGCGTTGGGTAGAACGAGACAGCGTCTATTCGAGCGACTAAAGCTAGGCCCGAAGGAAGTAGATACCCTTTCATCGAGGGACCCGTACGCTATAATTTGGGGTACAGGTTTTACAGACTGGGTATGATACATAACCAGGGTTAGCACAATAAGCCTTTTAGGCTACAGTGCGGCGGAGCCGTTTGGCAGACGCACCCGCCAGGTGGAGTGGCTTTAGTGGGTATGCCACTAGGAGAGTTCCACAGTTTGGCTATAAAGGCCTTCCACTCCACCGGGTTAGGATAACTATAAAAAAAATAGTCAAAGCGATCATACAGGCATATACAATAGCCACATCACTTTCAACCCCATAGAAGAAATCACAAGGACGCATACAAAGCAAGAAAACTTCAAGAAAACATCACTCGAGAAATATCCCCACTATCGTACACAACAACATATCGACCAAGAAGCATCAAACACGTGGCTGAAGAAGGGCACATATTCAACGAAACGGAGGTATTCATGATAGCGATACATGCGGACAATCAACATACACTATTACAAAAAAAATATCATGAAAAACTCTCCAACACAACAACAAACAAATGTTAAACAACAAATGAAAAAAAAAGAACACATCACAAGCGCGTTCCCGATACTAGCAAACACAGAATACATCAAACGACATGAGAACACCGCAGAAGTAATACACCAACAACTAGCCCTACTACATAAACTCACCAAAAAAACTACACCAATATACAAATACGCACCGCAAAACATACTTGGAAACACAGAACAAAAACTATATAGGAACAAAAGCATAATAACTGACAAAATACCCTGTATCACTTAAGAGCTCATCACCGTAGCGGCCATCTTGAAATTTCTAAAGATCCAAATTTCTTTCCTATTAGGCACCCAAATTAAAAACGGTTTTAATAAAAGTTACTTATTAAATAATTGTCTATGTGGGAAAGTCATTTAGGTTTTTTTAACTGAAAAAAGAATTTTTTTGCTGATAATAGAGCGATTTAAACAAACCCAGTAACTTTCTCAAATGTGTGAATAATTTTTATGAATTGTCATCAAAATTGCACACTACAATTCACTTTATTTATCGAATAAATCAAATATTAGTATTTTTTTAGAAAAATGTACCTGCAATGTGCTGCCGTGGAAAAATTCAGAACTTCAGTGTCACACACTATTGTAAAACAGAAATGGTTTGAATACATGCTATACAAAACAAAACACGACAAACATACAGGAAACGCTATACTATTGAGATCACATTATCATTATGAGAGTTTTCGACTATAGTCGTAATTTCTCGCAAATCTATTTATAACTTTCATTATGGATATTTTTTAGGCCTCAGCAATTATTGAAATTAGTTGTTCTTCATAAATTTGGATTTATATAAATTTTTGTTGGGCTTCCCATACGCAATTGCGATGGAACAAAATATGACAAGCTGCATGCAAAACGTAAATAAATAAAAGCAAAACAAACTTTGGACTACTTAAAAATGCAAGACATGCATTTTTATTCTACTAGAGGAATGTTTACTGTGTCCGATTCAGTACACTTTGTTTATTATTTCGTTGGTAGAGAATGATAAAGAAAACGAAGGTGTGATAAAAAAGAAACCAAACAAATATTTGTAGCTTTTCACAAACTGTAATCAAAACCCACTTGGCACTTTACCTAATCATTTTTTATTAGAGATACGTTTAAACCATTATTCTGTTTTTTCCATTTATTGGCCAATTAATTAATATAACAGCTTTGCCAATTGCATATTGAAATTTGTAAAATAACTGTGCGATTCAAATGTAGGAATGTTAAATCTTGTAATTTCTTGTTCCCTAATAATTTTTTTTTACATTAGATATCGGAATTTCAAAGGTTTACACTGGTTATAAATGTTAGAGAATATGTATAATTAAAATATCTGTGAGGTTTATAACTGGACTAATAAGTTCCACAACACTGCCATCTATATGTGCTCCCTGGCACTTCATAAACCAAGTAGGCGGAGTATTAAACTTCCTATATTTTTCTAATGAATATCTGCATCTCGACATTTCGTCCCGCCCTATGCTACCTCATCCCAGCTCGCGCTTTTACAGCAGATGGTAGATAACCTGCTGTGATGAGCTCTTAAACAAGCGACATTAGTGTAATGCATGCTGGGCTAAATCGAAATTTATTAGTGACTAGTATCTATACTTTAAAAATTTCCGATTTCCAATAAATCACCCTGTATATCGTGAGTGTATCGTATTCAATTGTTATACTTTCAATGTGAACATTTTTAGTATTAATTTGAGCGTGTAGCTATTATTTCGTATTTCACTAGATTTGCTTATACCAAGTAACCGCCAACAAATTCAATATTTTTCTAATTGGAATGGCTTATCACTGCAGAATAAAGATTCATATTTCTTACCTAAACCTCCTCCTTTGGATTTACTACCTTTTTTCTTCGGGGCCTAAAATGTACTCGATTTTGATCATGTCAACTGTGTTATAAAGATTCTTACCATTTTTAAAGAAGTAAAAAAGAAATAAAACTACACAATTTACGTACCAAGCAAGTAAACGAAACGCTATTGATCAAACTTTATTTGCGTCGTCACAGAAACTTGTTAGTACAGCTTTTATATTACTAAAACAAAATAATTCTATCTGTTTTGTGTAATTAATCCTGCAGGACCTCTTGCAAGTCCTTCTTGTCCCTGGGCTATAACACGCAATGGTGTAAATCCTAGTTCTTGTTTGGGAATACCAAATTGACTTAAAAGTTCTTCATAAGTGTCTAATAAATCATCATGTGCCTTGCAAACTCTTGCCAACTCATACTGAAGATCTTTTATTAAGCCATTTTTAGCCGCCAAAATGTCCTGTTTAAAAATTTAATTTTAATAGTGGTTACACAATTTGTAGTATACAGGGTGTTTTAAATTGAATATTTTAATAGGAAAATTCGTTAACTATACTTAATCTGTTAAATCTGGGACACGACGTCATATATGGTTAGCTCTCGGCTACGTTGCCAAATGTTGAAAATGCGTTCAGTATTTATATAACATTTTTGGACTATAAGACGCACCTTTTTACATAGAAAAATGTACTCAAATTTGGGTGTGTTTTATGGTCCGAAAGTAAGATTAAAGTATTTTTTTCAATAAATCGTCTCTAAATTTGAGGTACCTACGTCTTATAGTCCGAAAAATATGGCATTCCACTGAAGTTACCTCAAGACAAGCGCGCGAATCACCGATTTACCTACACTCTTTGTCTATGATCGTCGATAGTTAGTATTGGGTTTCGCCTGTAATCGTGCGCGCTTTTATGCGATTCATTAGAATTACTTTTATAAATGGTACTGAAAATGACGCAGTTTTTAAAAGGAATGGCAACAATAGTTCAGACAAAAGTAATACGAACGGTGATATTAACGAGACGAGTGATAGTATCAAAAGTGAAGATGACCTGAATATTGCTAGTGCAAGTTATGTTAATAATAAATAAAAATTATGATCCGAAAGTAACATTAAAATATATTTTTCTAAAAATCATATTATAAATTTGAGGCGCATTGCAATACCAATAACAAAAACCAGAAAACTCTCTAAAATGTAATGTCAACGCACTAATATTTTTTTACACGCATCAGAAATACGCATTCGGCTGCCTGAATTACTATTTATGACGTTAGGCCTTGAGTCGACAGATCGATAATATAACAATTACTAAAAACATTCCACGCATCTTCGATTTCTTTGTTCGAGAAAAACTTAACGTTGTAAACAAAATTTAGCGTTGGTACTTTTTGTTTTGGAATTTTAGCCTAAAGTTCTATTTTTGATTTCTATTCTGAGCTAGCCCACACATTTCCCTGAAATTCCCACATCCTACATCTTTGACTATCTGTGTGCAATAGTCTAACCAAGGTCTATCTCTAGCTCTCTTTTTTCCTATCTCTGTTTCTAATATATTTCGCATTATTCCCTCATGCCTTAGTATGTGGCCTATCATCTTATCTCTCCTATTTCTTATTGTTTTCCACATATTTCTTTCTTCCCCTACCATTTCTAGTACCTCTTTGTTCTTAAGTTTGTCTGTCCATGATATCTTCATCTGTAGCACCACATTTCAAAGGCTTTTATCTTATAGCAAAAATATAAAGGATGCAGGAGGAAACGTCATTACAGAGTCTGAAAAATGGTAAGGCGCTGGGTACAGATAAAGTACAAGCAGAAACTCTAAAAGTCGCTGGACAAGCACTAACAGAATGACTCTTCCAACGTGTAAACTATATGTATGAGACAAACGAGATACCCAAAGATTTTAAACGTAACATCATAGTAACTATACCAAAAAAGAAAGGCGCGGATAGATGTGAAAATTTTCGAACAATAAGTTTGACAGCACACGTGTAAAAATATTAACTAGAATTGTACAAAGACGAATGAAAAAACAGGCTGAAGAAATACTAGATATCAATTTAGTTTTAGGCGAAACAGGAGAACACGAGAGGCTATTTTAGCTCTGAGGGTGATAATGGAGAAAACAATAGAAAAAGGAAAAAGCGTGTATAGAGGGTTTGTAGATCTGGAAAACGCATTCGGCAATGTAAAATGAAAAAAATTTCAAAATACTCAAAAGATTGAAATGAGTTAGGGATAGACGAATAATGATTAACGTTCCTCAACTCCTTGGGAATAAAGTCAGACCAACAAATGAGCGATTTGGATTGTGGCTGTTGGCAAAAAATATGTGCAACAATAATCTGGTGACAGATATTGGTAATATTTGTTATGTCGAAGGCTAACAGATGCTGACTGGTGGACTACACACACCAATTACAGAGCCATTCTGTGACAATATAATGTTGGTTAAAATTTGCGATATTTCTGACGCTGAGCAACATCTGCAAACAAAAGGATGTTTATCCTAAAAAAAGAAATTTGTGGTGCATTTAACAGCTATCTACAAAGAAAGTTCGACCGATTTGTTTCCGCTAGGCATAGTGTTAAAGCTAAGAAAGCACTAACAAGATGGGCCAGGGAGTAAAAGAAATTATCGAAAAAGAAAACCTCGAAAGCATTAATAAAAAATTTCAAAATCTTATATGTGTTCCGTACACAGTAGAACTAGCAGATGTTAAGTTGGAAACTTTATTGGAGCAACTACCAGATATATTAGATATATTACTATCTTTTTGACATAGATGTAACCCAGGATTTTGCTGACATATTTAGCAAGATGGAGATGTGTAATTATTTAACTACAACCATAACTTTTGCTACAAGGGCGAATACGAAGAAAATTGCAATATTATAGTTGACAACGATAAAACTGTGGAAATTGATTATTTAACATGGCTAACAACCAATGCAAGAATTAAGATATACAACAAATTTGTGTGTCACATAACAAGTCCTGGTGTTAATAAACAAATTGGCAATCATATACTAGATTTTTTACGTTGTCCAGATGTACATTTAAGGGAAACATTTGCGTCTACTTTGGCTAAAGGACATGATATTACGCGATTGGAAGCGACAATATACAACTGTACAATTGGAAACTATGTCAGTGCAGAACGGGTGTATAATCTCTTAAAAGACTGTTTAACCTTATTGAAAGATAGTAAGTTATACTTCCTAAAGGCGTCAATGTACTCGGTACCACTTGCCAAAATGTGGAATAAGCTATCGGATAATCTACAAAATTGCTGCTGTTTAGTGTATAAAAACCTACTGCAGTACGTGTATTGGGGAAATGGTAATACAAAGAAATTGACGGGCTTGCAAATTAAGTTGTTCGAAAAACCAGAGGAAAGGAAAAAATTGATAAAGTATGTGCTTTCGGCTTTTAGTTTTAACTATTTACCTGTAAATTATTTGGAGATAGTAGAGGAGGAGGATAGCCTTGATAAAATAAAAATCTTACACAAGTGCTACATTAAAGCAGGTAGTACATATTTTACACAATCTGCAACACCATATTCTACAATTCCAAAAAAAAATAGTCATTTCGGAACTGGGATTGATAGATACGCCTAACATTCGCCCAGAAGTTGTACGACAACGCGTAAATATTGGCAGTAAACTCTATCCGTTTACGCTAAAAGGAATTGCCCCATTATGCATGCCATACGCTGTAAGTGGAAGAAAAAGACAACTGGAATTAGAGGAAATGAATGCAAAAACGCGATAGTTGGACTACATGGAAAACACTGCGACAATACGCGAACAATACAAAGATGTGTTAGACAAAGAACATCTTATTAGAGAAAATGAGGAAGAACTAAAAGATTATTTTATGTGCCGATGGACTGACTTAAATACATCCGGGTTCTACAAGCTGTTTGCATTTGTGGTTAGTAAGAAAGACTCTTTTAGTTATGT
Organism: Platerodrilus igneus; assembly: GCA_036346225.1. Lineage (NCBI taxonomy): Eukaryota > Metazoa > Arthropoda > Insecta > Coleoptera > Lycidae > Platerodrilus > Platerodrilus igneus. The sequence goes on along the minus strand of JARFIW010001436.1, from coordinate 2,136,892 downwards.
AGGCGTCCTTACGGAAAAGGATAGTACTAAATCCGTATACCTTTTGAAAGGTTATTCTAAAAACGTATTTATCAAAATGACAGATAACAAAGAAGAACTAAAGCATGCGGGTTTCGTAATCTTGGCGTACACCACACGCAAAGGGGTTCCGCTAAACATTGTATATTTGCCTAGTAAAGAACCTTTCGGATCATTTAAAACAGAGGGCTCTACAACCTATAACGACCATATATTCCCAAAAGTGGTAGACCTGCAACTACGAAACAGTGAGTGGGAAAATAAGGATTCTCTCCAATACCGACAAGAAGAAGTCGATCTAGCTAACAAGATACGTATGCAGGATATAGTGGGAAAGTTGCGATTAAAAGATTGTCATAAGTTGCAAGAATTACACGAGGTTATGGATCTGGTTGTCGGTGGAATCAAATACTTTATATATAGAGACAAACTTCGGTACATATTGCAATTCGAAAACCTACACAGTATCTATGTATCAAACTATTGGCTAGAAAAGAAGATAGAGGACTTGAGTGTCGATTTAAATTTTAAGCTGCGAATAAAATTAGATAAAATTAAAACCACTCCAAACAAACATAAAGAAAGGACTGTCTTCTGTGTATAACTTTGTATTAAAATTAAGTTTAAATGGCTCTATGCTTGGTATTAAATATTTTTCAATTTTGTTATGTATAATGTTAGAATAAAAATTTTAGAATAGTATTACATTGTTCTTTATTTATAAAAGGCTATGACGTCACCACGAAATAGCAGTCACACAGAGAGGGTTGCGCATGGGTAAAGGTGCGCATGAGCAGAGATGCGCATGGACAGGGGTGCGCATGGGCAGGGGTGCGCATGGTTAGGGGCGCGTATGGGCTGGGATGTGTCTGGGCGTACACGAGGGAAGCGGAAGTTGACAGTCACCAAGCATCTAATTCCTATTTGGGTGGTATGAAGTACTTGCCGGCGTGTGTATCCGGAGTAAAAAACACGATTTGTATACGCAGCTTATTAATAAAATTAGTTTATCGAGCGAAGATGACAAGCGTAACGTCATCCCTGAAAGCATATCAATCTACGCATGGGAGCATAAAGATATAGGTCTAAGATAGTTGTTTATATCTGTATAGATCTTGTAAATCTATTGTATATGTTAGTTTTAAGATTCCATAATTTTTAAGTTCTTCTCCCACCTTCCCTTCTTCCAAATCCTTCCTGATTCTATTTTGGTTGACAGAGTATACGTGTTATCTCTACGTGGTGTTCGAGGGGCACAGCGGCTTTAGATTTCTCGGGAAATGGTTGGTTAAAGCATATGTCTTGGCTGGCGAAAAAAACGGTTTTAAAGATGGAGTTAAATATAGATGGACAAAAATTAGAAGTTTCACTCTTTAAAAGGCGTAACTTTGTAGGAAGTGGTCCTATTTAAAATCTATTTGCAGATTTGGGCTCTCTAGAAAACTCTAATATTAGTTGATACCAAACAAAAATATAGTTAACTTAAAAGAGTAACTACCCCGCGGATAATAAATACAATATACCACTTGTCAACAAAAAAATTGTAGGGAAATTTAAAGACAAATTTAATGGGGGTCTAGTATTAGAATTCGTCTGTACAAAAGCCAAGTCCTACTGTATTGTAAGCGAGAAAGACACTATTAAAAATATTAAAGGGGTCTCATAAAGTGTAGTTAAGTCAAACCGAGGGTCCTACATCTTATAACGAGCATATATTCCCAAAAGGGGTGGGCATGCAACTACGCAACATTGCGTGAGAGAATAAGAATTCTCTCCAATAAGAAATTAAAGTTTTCATGTACATAGCACCGGCTATTGGGAAATGGTAAAAATGTTAAACCTATAAAGGTGATTATTAATTGTGGTTTAGAAAAATAGTAGTTTTCTTGGACTAAATAAAATAGCTTAGACTGATTAATGTATATGGTTACATATTCTCGTACACATCCACAAACATCTGCTTACGTCCACATACGGACATGGCGATGCCGGTAGTTTTTGTTTAACAAATAGCAGGAGAGATACCTTAGGTGTTAGTGTGTGGAAGCCCATCGAATCGTTGGATTCAAAAAGAACGGTGCGGCAGAATGTATGGTGGTTCCCCTTAGAATAATCAAAAGTGGTTAATCAATCGTATTAGATGTTTAAATATGCGAAAGTGTAAAAGCCTACATACGCAAAATTTAACTATCAGACAAAACAAGTGCGCGATGTGCTATACTTATAAAGAAAGTATAGAATGCTGTTTTGCAGTGGTCCTAGCAGTAAAAAAGGCGACTAACTTTTTGAAGCAACTACAAGAATAGCAGTAGCACGGCGAAGGGGTATGCATGTAGTATACAGCGCACTGTTACTATAAAATATGTTAGTTTACAGGTAGCTCGAACGTGAACAAATTAAATTTTAATTTATAATTAACCGCGCTCGTAAAATGAGAAACGAATTTGTGTGCGTGAGTTTCCACCCTTTTGGATTTTTAATAGGCACGCGATGCGATTGCTGATCCGTAAAACATGGAAGAAGTTTCCTGTGTTTCTACTACCTGCATTCGCAGCATGGACGATGCGAGCCAGGTGCATGCATTGATGCTAAATGTACTGGACGAGCAGCAAGGATTGGGAAAGATGATGTCATTTAGTTCCCCGCTGAATCTTCAACATCGTTTGGCTGTCTTCGGAAACCTTCAGTTTGCATTCTATAGAGAACATGAAGCAGGTACGCAAGATTAAACTTTTTAGTTATAAGTTAGTTCGCTTACAAGTTTCACAAAAGTCCTATAGTGTGGATTTTGTTTTGTACTAAAATGGTACCTGCAAACGTTTTTAATTACAACTCTTGCGGTGCTTCCTATAACTGGAAAAATGCTCTCAAACGGCACCAGAACAAATGTCGTGGTATAACATCGTCCACGGTTAAGCTTATACATCCGTCAGCAGCAAAGTACTTAAACTGTGGTTCTTGCGGTATCGCTTTTACGAGAATGGACAACTTACTGCGACACAAGGAAAAACAGCATGGTATGTCATAAAGCTGCAAACGTTCAGCTCCGCCAGCTGTTCAAAGGTCTTGTACGAAACAACCACGAATTATGTGTAAAGTATGCGATTTCAAAATGGAAAAGACTACGTATGCCGCACACTTGAGGAGCAACAGACATAAAAATGCAACAGTTACCGCTACTGGCGAAGATGGTGTAGAAATGGATAGCTCAGCGTTTAACAACCGTATGGCTAGCTATTGCATAAAAAACACCAGTGTTGACGATGGGGTGTCCGAGTTTCTTTGGAAGCAGAAAGAACGGTTTATTCGATTACTAAATGAAAAAAACCACAACATACAGCAATAAAAGTCTATTGCGAAATCTACGACATCTACACAAAAATGGGAGAAGAGACTACCGATGTGAAATCCTTTAACACAAAAAATATAGTTATAACGTCTTCTAGTAATCTGGAAAATACGTACGAGGTCTTAAGCGAAACCATGAAAACAAAATCAGAGGAATTTGAAACACATGGGTCTGGTTGGTCTTTGGAAAAGGTGCTCTATTTAGAAATAAATATTAATAAGTATAAGCCGATGTGAGGAGTTCTAGGTTAAGAATAAAAATTGTGACTATGTCTTTAGAAATGTGCTTTACAAAATTTAAACTGTATTAGTAAAAATTGTTTGTAATAAAAAGTTTTAAGAATGGTTTTGAGATTTTCTTTTAGGTATGAGCTGCAAGAAAGTTATAATTTAGAGGGTGTGTGTGAAAAATGGTAAGGGGTTGTCCAATTTTAAATCTATTTAGAAATTTGAATTCTGCATAAAATTCTAGACTAATTTGATGTATTGCATGACTAAAATATTTATAAAGACGGTCAGAAATCGCTGCTGGTAAAAAATCTTGAAATGAGGGTAGCTCTCTGGGGAATGATGCAATCTAAAAAATTCCTAGAGATTCGGATAGCTGAGAAAAATCTAATATTAATTGATACCAAACAAAATATATTTATCTCAAAAGATAAACTAAACAAGATAGAATGTATGGTATGACATTAAAGACGAGTAGTGGCACGGTGGTGGTATGCTCATTAGAAGGTATGTGTGTAACTTCTTTATGGGGTGGTCCTATTTTAAATCTGTTTACAGATTTGGATTGTACGTAAATTCTAGACTAATTTGACGTATCCCATGGCTAAAAAATTTATAAGGACGGGCAAAAAATCGCTACCAACAAAAAATCTTAAAATTGGGCTAGCTCCCTGGGGGTAATGCAATCTCAAAAATTCCTAGAAATTCAGGTAGCTGAGAAAAATTTAATATTAATTGATACCAAGCAAGATAGGTTTATCTCAAAAGATGCAATGACTAGTCGAAGCAAACTATTTGGTCCAGATGAGGGAGCAAATGTGGATGCTGGAGCAAATGTCCTGGCAGCAGCCCCAAAAACTACCTACTATTACAAATGTAGAATATTGATTGTAAATATATTATCTTTAATAAAATGTTATATAGTTTAGTGTTACCCTATTTTTAAAAATAAAAGTAATACACTCCTCCGTCGTGGGTGTTGGTTAAAAGTAACCTGAATTCACTCTCAATTCTTCCTTATGGGGAATTCAATGTATGGTACAAAAATGACCAGAACGGACCTTGAGCTTCCTTATGGGATTTAACATGGGAAAATTACATCTTTTGTCCTAGAATGAAGGTAACTTATCTACTTGAATGCACTAATTGAAAATTTTAACAATTTTAGATACTAATAAATATTATTTTGAGTTTTACTCTATTATCGAGCTAAATCTAAATAAAAACACAGAGGTGTTTTGCTGTTAGGTTTTTGAATATTAAAACACTATGCGGGTCTTTGTTGGAGCTAATTTTAAAAGACATGATAATTTATTTCGATTCCCAAGGAAACTTTTATGCTAATTTGATAGACACACGATGGGTTTATCTCAAAAGACAGAGAAATACTGTTTAGAAATAGATTAAAGATGAATCCCATATGGTTTGCAAAAGGTTAATCTGTGAATAAGTAAGGGATAGTTTGATTTGAAAAACCTGAGAAAAAAACACAATAATAATTGATATCTTACACGACGGAATTATATTAAAAATACTGCTAAGAGTAATTTTTTATAATAATTCTAAAAATGGTGTTGGTGGTTAAATACATTCAGGTAAAACCCACTATAAAACAATTATAAGCGTCACTTTTCCAATCAAGACTTGCATATAACGCCAATTAACATAATAAGGAGCTGCGCACGCTCGACCATCGGCATAAAAGGCTAGTGAGCTATGTTCCAGTGCATTCATTAGTCGCCAAACTATCGTCGAGTTAGTTTGATCAAAATTACAAGTTAAAGATGGATTTTTCTTGTGTTGACGTTATAAGTGATGTGCGAGTACCACAATTAAATATTAACCAACTAGTTGGTAAGACAACCTATAGGTCAGGCGAATTTCTACCAAATTCTTGCCACCATATAGTAGAAGTTGGTTTTGATTAATAAGGTGGTCTTCAACTTGTCATCCAAGTTATTTGCTGTAGTGGTATGTGTGCAGATTCTACGATAACATTCTCATACTTCGATTGGAAGAAATTGTGTACTTTTCAATTGGAATTTCAAATTCACCAATTTGCTCAAGACTCAAAACAAGTCAGATTAAATGGTTTTACTACTGGAGACGACGTTGTTGACATACAATTGGATCAAGATTTCAAATTATAGCTGAGCACAGCCTTTAATAGAAGTATATGGCTGTTGAACAATTTTGAAAAAGAGAATTTATATAATATGGAAATTACGAAAAATCGGAATGTTATTGTGCTACCTGCGTACAAGTGCATCAAGCTATTAAATTTGCGAGAATTAATCTGTTTTAAAATGGCCGAGTTGAGGTGTAGAAACTTTCCAGAATTTTACGAAAAATTTGTAGGGGATATAAAAAAATGTATGTGGAAATACGACGAGGAAGAAAGGGTTCAAACGTTATTAATGGAAGAGAGCAGTGCCAGTATTTCTCTGTCTAATGATTGCAGCAATTTAAATTACTTGACAGTGTTAGAAATTATTAAATGTTACTCCATCCAATACTTAAAAAATGCGACTGCAAGGCAATCGCTTGCGCGAATGTTTAGAGATTTGGCTATCTCACATTTGCCAAACTCTGGTTACCACAGCGGTTTATAGATGATATCAATACATGTATATATTTTATTAAAAACATTATATTTCTTGATAAAGTTTGTTTTTACATATTTGTATCGCCAACATTAGCAAAAGTTATTAATAGTCGTATTAAACTATCTTGTTTTTATTTTTAGGTTTAAAGTGGTGTACCCCGCAGATAATAAACACAATATACCGCATGTCAAAAAAAAATTGAAGGGAAATTCAAAAACAACTTTAATGTGGGTCTTCTATTAAAATTTGTTGGTAGTAAGGCTAAGTCCTACTGCATTGTAAGCGAGAAAGACACGATTAAAAAGATTAAAGGGGTCTTACGAAGTGTAGTTAAGAATATTAATGTAGTTAGTTTTAAGGAGATTGTACATTGCGGAAGATTTGGTTTTAGGAAATGAGCAACCTACGAAAGTACGGAATAGTTGGTATTAATGGTAATTGGTTTAGTGAGCGCGCTTGTGCACTCTTCGAGTGTCTTCGGCAATCTTCGATAAAACAAATTATTAAACTTTTGTGTGCTTAATTTCTTTGTGTTCTTTGCTATTAATTGGCTTGCATTCAGCGTACTTTCCTTCTGTAATTAATGTATTTGTTCGGAGAAGAAATACGCTTTAAAAGGAATTATACACTGCTGTCGCATGTAATTTGGGTAATCCATAATCGTCAAGAAATTAGTTCGGAACGAATTGTATTTTCCAAGTACCTATTTAGCATTGACTACATTGACTACATAATTATGTTATGACGTGTTTAGAAACTAAAATGTAAAACCAGAAAATTGATAAAATTTTTACTGTTTAAAATTTTAAAAGTCGTGGTTTTGAATATTCTAAAAACAGTACATTACTGTTTGAAAATGGTTTTAAATATTAAACACTTATGGCTTATAAGAGGTTCATTTCTAAAATTCCCACGGTTTTAAATTTTCAGGAAAGATTTGTTAAAGCATAAGTCATAGATGAGCAAAAATTTAGAGGTTTGGGTCTTTAAATGGTGTAACTTTGTAATAGGTGGTCGGATTTTAAAGCTATTTGCATATTTGGATTCTGGGTAAAATTCTAGACTAATTTGAGGTATCGCATGGTTAAAAAATTTATAAGGACGGCCAAAAATCGCCACCAGCAAAAAATCTTAAAATGAGGGTAGATCCCTGGGGGATGATGTTATCTAAAAAAATTTTAGAAATTCAAATAGCCGAGAAAAATCTAATATTAATTGATAACAAACAAGATAGATTTATCTCGAAAGATGAAAATGGCAGTCGAAGAAAATTATTTGGTCCAGATGTGTGTGGAAATGTGGATGCTGGTGGAAATGTGGTCACAGAAAGCCTGGTCTTACACTACTCACATATCCACATATATCGGTGTAAACTTCTAATTTAAGAAGTATGATGAAGAATGAAAATAATGGACGGACTCATGACCGATTTTATCGGATTACGTTCCAATATGTACGAATTGAAGATTTTTAAAACAAGTTAAAAATAGGAAGTAAAATCATCACGATTAATGGAAGAAAATAAAACAAATACACGATCATATACACTTCAAAATTTCGACTTTACCAAAAAAATAAAAAGAATTAAAAAATTAGTGATAAAAAAATAGAATTACGTTTGATGATTGTCCTCTGCATAAAAGAGTTTAAGAAAGTATTTGTTGCTCAGAACTCAATTCATTCAATGAAGCATCACGTTTATACCATTGTTCAGGCGAAAATTGCATTAAGCTCAGGGAACGACACACGTTACTTACTGAACGACTCACATGCAACATTACCCATTGGGTATTATTTAATCATGGACGGTGATTAGACTGTATGCGGTAATAAAATATTTATTGTATGATGTTAAAATATAAGATGTACATATAAAATATATGTATAAGAATGTACTATTATTGTATATATAAATTATTTACTAAATTTTAATTTTTGTATATTTACTGCTCTATTTTGATCTGTTGTTATGCTTAATCATTGATGTTGGGAAATGTCGACAAATTTTCCCTCAGACACAAGATGCGACTAAAATGGACTTGACTCCTCTTTCTCCTCTTTCTACAGATGGTCGAAAATTTGGAAAATGACCCTTAGATTTTCCCCATGTTAAATCCTATAAGGAACCCGTTTTTGCCCCAGAACATACATAGCCTATCTACTAACATTTATTTTTATCGTGGACTACTATTTTTATTTATAGAAATCCTGTCGATGTTACAAGTGTACTTTAAAGGTCAAGGATACTGCACCACAGTACTGATATTTGCCATACAAGAGTAGTTTCTTACATTCAACAGCACAAATAAAATAAAACAATGTCAAAACAAAAAGTATACAATGTCAGCAAAAGAAAAATAGATACAACCTGTAGTTTTTATTTTCAGCTTCACTTATTTCTCCATGTTTGTTTGTTAGTTGTCCAATGACGACTTCTCGAACTTCAGCATCATCAGTAAGCCTGTTAATCCTCCTTTGAAGTAACTCGCTCTTTAGGCTTGTTTTCTGTTGCACTTCCAAAATAGATGTTATAAACTTTTTATGAATATCCTCGTTTTCTGATTTTAACTAGAAATGAAAAAATTGAGTTATGTTTAATACAATAACTACGGATAAATTTTACTAACTATCTTCAAGATTTATTGCTGTAATTCACCTAATTTTTATGACTTATATCTACTTAATTGGATGTACGTTTACATTCCTTTTTACTCCATGCTATTACTGGATCTTTGTAAACGTTCAAAGAGCTTCCCTTTTTCTTTGAATATCATATACGTGCTTTCACTAAAATACTACCGTATGTTTATCATCCAGATAAAAATGCTATTTAATAATTTACACGCGATTTCCCGCAATTTGAATGCACTGTCGTACTATAACATCAAATTATTTATAAAGTATATGAACCCGATCAAACGAAATCTTTCACAATAATTTCGCACTTATACAGTTGAATAATTTAATAGCAAAATTTATGGATGAAGAACTCTTTCAAAAACGTTTTTCTACTCGCAAAATATCATTATTCTTATCTAAAAGTACGATTAAGTTACGTAATAAGAATAAAACTTCTTCAATTACAGGTTTATGCATTTATATAAAATTTATATAAATATATAATAAACTACAAGCTACAATATAGACATTTACAACTATACACAAAATGACATGGTTTGCTGCGTTGGCGTCTTGGCGTTGAAGCTAGCAGACTATGATGAGCGCCGCTATTGGTATTGATGGTAGCAGGCTATGGTGAGCACCGCAATTGACGTCGAAGGGAAGCAGCCTATGATGAGCACCGATATTGGCGTTGATGGTAGCAGGCTATGGCGAGTTGCGCTATTGGAGTTGATGGTAGCAGGCTATGATAAGCACCGCTGTTGATTGTCTAAGGCTATGAGAAGCTCCCATAGAATGATCCCTGATGAAAATCCACCTGCTTATATATGACTTTCTCCCTTAGGTCTTAACGTGAGTGTTGTTTTTCGGCCAATGAGAACGCTGAATGTGTTAAGATTGTCTTTCGACCAAAGGTAACACTAGGTTGTGTTAGGGAGTGAAGAGAGCCTTTCTGCATGCTGCACGACGCATTCGTGTCGACTTTGAGCAGCTCCGGGGTTTTTGTTGTTTTCGGTACATATAATTTGATATAGGGAAATTTTCACCCTTGCTGCAGGGCGTCGTGCAGCTGGGTTGAAGCGTGGTGGTGGAGTTCCAGTGGCTGCAGGTCATATATGTTTAGCTTAGATTTTTATATTCCCGCGTTCCATTCGGACGCAGTAGATGTTTGGACCGGTTCTCCTTTGTATTCGATGGGGTCCTTTTTATTTGGCATCAAATCTGGTTCTATTCGGATGGTAATGTAATCGGAGAGGTGCTTTTTGCTGATATGGGCTTCTCGTTGTGGCTGCTCAGGTCCAGCATCGGCTAACATATTTCTTTATTGCATCGCCGACCTTGGTCCAGAACGCGATAGGTTTCCTCGATGCTTCCAGTCATGATGTAGAAAGCGTACATCAAGTGAGATTGTGCGTCTGGAAGTACGACGAGTTGGTTTTGGGTCGGGCTACGTCGTCAGAGGTACTCGTCCTTTACCAGAAGTCTCTAAAAATCATCTCTTCGTGCGTGTTTTGGGGTTTTCTTTGTTCCGGATTGATCAATTCTCATATCATTTGCCCGATAACGTCACTCTCTTGTTGCACAGCTTGCACACGTTTGGCTAAGTCAACAAGTGCCGGTGGTTTCCAGTGTGTAGTGTCCACATATAGAAAGCAACTTTGCTGATGGTCTTTTCGGGTATGTTGCCGTTGACGAAGTGGCGTAAGGGATGGTCAGTGAGCTCATTCTGTATGCCGTGGCAGTGCTTTAGTGGAACGAAAGCTTGTGAAGCAATAAGTCGCAACGGGTGAGTTTGGAACGGGTATTCTTGGTCCTAACCAAACACAACAACGCCCGGTTATCTATGCTAAGCGTGAATGGCTTGTCTTTTAAATTACGTCAATACCACCTAATGGCCCAGATAATAACTAGACGTTTTTGTCCGTTGACGTGATAATTTCCTTCTGCTGATTTGAGTTTAGTACTGGAGTGGCTGACGATGTTAAGCGACTCTTCTACTTCTTGGTAGAGGACGGTTGCAATGCCGGTTCCGCTGGCATGGGTTTTGTAGTATGAGTGACCCCTCAAAGTAGAGTCTGGGCAGAATCAAGAGTTGACTGATGACTCGCTGTATAGTTTGAAATGCATGTTCGGTTTCCGCGGTCCATTAGAAGGTAGGTTGATTTAGAGTAGTTCAGTGAGTGCTGCTTAGAGATACGCAAGCCTGGGAATATATTGCCGGCGCCAGTTGATAAGTCTGAGGAAGAATTTCAGTGTCGTAGGTTCGAATGTTGGTCGGCTTCTTGGATCTGTTTCACATGCTTTGGTAGGGGCTGATTGTTTTCGTTGGTTATGGTGTGACCGAAGTAGTTAATGGTCTGGATCCCAAATCTGCATTTTTCTAGGGCTAAGTAGGCCTGTGTTGTTCTAGCCTCTCGAACACGAGGCACAAGTAATGTAAGTGCTCTTTCCAGGTATTGGAGTCTTTTTTTTAATAAACTTTATTTCTTATTAGTTTGTTACCTAGAAAAATAAAAACAGCCTTAACCCGTACCCTGACTAACCCGTTGTTGAAAGTTAAAATGAAAATTTATTGCTGTTAACGTATTTGAAATCACCCTGGTTTGTGTGTGTGTGTGTCTGTGTGTGTGTATCTGTGTGTGCTAGTACGAAATTGTGTGTATGTGTTTGTCTGTATGTAGTAGTCATGAGACTGCTTCTCTTTCCAGCTCCCGACCGTCAGCAGCCGGAAATCAAAAACGGGAGGTACGCATCCCTACACTGTCCTGGCCATCGGCAGCCGAAAACCAGGGGGTCACATACAGTCCCAGTGTGTTTGTGTGTTACTGTATTTGTGCTGGTAATGTATGTGTGCGAGTGCGAAACTGTATATATGTGTTTGTCTATATGTAGTGGCGTCATAGATTAGTGTCATGGGACTGCTTCCCCCTCCAGTTCCCGACCATCTGTAGACGGAAATCGGAAACCGAGAAGTCCGCGTTCCTGTACGTATCATGGCCGTCGGCAACCGGAAACCTGGGGAGCCACGTACAGTCCCAGGTGTGGTGGTGTCATCGGTAGCATTGCCAGGGTGTTTTTCCAAAAGGTTACATTAAGATTAATTGCAATGTGGGTTAGTCAGGTCTGTGTTTACCCTCTTGTTATTTATTATTTAGCCTAGGTACTAAAGTTAAGTGTTAGTTTCAAAAAGCCCTAATCTATTAGCTTACAACTAAATTAAATACTAAACTTATTCTACGCAGAAGACTTGTTACTGCACATGCACGTACTGTCGTTGCACATATTTACTTAAATTAAGTTGAATTATTTTTATTATATGATTTAGCTTCTGGTGCGTCAGCGACCCAACCCCTGGAAAGTCGTCAGTAGGCGGGTCTCTGGTAGTTCCAGGAATATCTTTGTGTTGTTATTGTAGTCTCTTTTGTTGTAAAATTTGTTAGGTTACGTGTTGTCATTTGGTCGCTCGAGCGATTTGTGTGTGTGTGAGTGTGTATGTACGTGTGTTCGTGCGTGAATGCGTGCGTGCATGCATGCTTTCGTGCGTGCGTGCGTGCGTGCGTGCGTGCGTGCGTGCGTGCGTGCGTGCGTGCGTGCGTGCGTGCGTGCGTGCGTGCGTGCGTGCGTGCGCGGCGCGCGCGCGTGTGTATTTGTTTTGTTTTGGTGTTTGTTGTTTATTTGTTTGATTGTTTGTTAGTTAGTTAGTTAGTTAAGTCTTTGTCTTTCATGTCTTTCGTGTAGTGTTTTTGTCATGTATTGGCAGTTGATCTAGATGCGGGAAGAAGTCTTCGTTCCACAGTGTCTGTCATAGTTTGTCCGTTGCTAAGTGCGTCTTGTATTAGTTTCCTTGTGCGATGTGCTTTGTCGTGTGGGTTCCAGAGATCCATACAATTCGGTAGTAGATGACCTGGAGTCCCCGTCACCCCGCATGTGCACGTGTTTGTGTCAGTTAATTGAAATCTGTACTTGTATGTTGGATATGGTCCATGCCCCGGCTGGGTTGGAAGTTCTGTGTCTTCAGTCTGCGTGCTATGTCTGGAATTAGTGTGTAAGTACAACGCCCGTTCGTGCTAGTGTCCCATCTGTGTTGCCATTGGACAATAATGGCTTTCTGCATGTTACGTTGTGTGCGTGATGGCGCTTTCGTAATTGCCTCCACCTTTGCGTACTGCTCCTTCCGTAGGAAATATGTAGTAGCCCGTTGTTTTACTATTAGATCTAGGGACGTTATTCCTAGTACTAAGACCAGTGCCTCTTGCGAAGGGGTGCCGTAAGCCCCTGTCAACCGCAGGATGAGTCCCCTTTGTGCCGAATTCACGCGTTGTGGGGTCTTCACTAAATTCATCCTGGGATGCCACGCGCCTGCGTCATGAGTTAATACGGATGCCATCACGCTGTTCATCTAAAGTTTGACAAAGTTGAGCAGGATTTTGTACTCGCGTTGAGCTAGACTGACGTTGCCTTGCCTTTGCGCACGTCTTTTGTAAGTGATCTTCAAAGTTTTGTTTTTCGTCCAGGATAACCCTAAAGCACTTAGTTTGGGACGATCTTTTAACCCTCTCGTGTTTTAAGGTGATTTGAGGGTTCCCCGAGTATGTATGTGGTCTTGGACGCAGAGATAAGAATTTTGTTGCTCTACACCATTTGTTTATTTGCTCTACTGTGGTTGTAGCTATTTGCTCGATTGCGACCCTTGTATTCTCCTCCACCATGACGAGTATGTCGTCCGCGTAGGTTACGACAGATAAAACCTTTTTCATGGCCTGAAGATCGTACAACAGCCCATCCAGCAAACTGTCACAGAATAAAGGTCCGTAGACGGAGGCGTCGCCGTGGATCAATGTAGTAAGCGTAAGGTTACGGATCCCAAAGTCCTGGGTTTGAATCCCGACACGACCGACTGCGTGAAAAATGGCAGGTGAGCTTTTTCACAAAAATTACGCCCTCGTTCGGATGCGAGGTTAAATAGAAATCCCGTGCGTGTCACGCACGTTAAAGATCCCTACCTTGCCAGCGACGGCAAGGGTTCGGCAAAATTCTAAAGATTTCCGGGCAACAAAAAACTCACCTCCTGGCCAATGTAGTACCTTCGGGTGGAGCATTGGAAATGTAAATGCACGGTCCGTAGACGGATCCCTGCGGGCAACCTTTGGCAACGATTTTAGATATCGGGTATAGGAGTTTATTACCAGGTCGTTCAAGTAGACTAGTACGAATTTCCGACGATAACTCAGTAGCACTCCTTCAGCCATTACCTTCTGAAAACTGGTCAGGACATTTTTTAGTCCAAAAGGAATAACGTGGAATTAGTAGCTGTCCCCATTTGGTGTGAAGAATGCCGTGAATGATCTCGAGTCGATGCCAGTATCCTGATTTGAGGTCGAGGGTGGTGAACATTGAGGCCGTGCTCAGTTCTCGTAATGTCTCGTGTATGAAAGGCATTTTCATCCTTAGTGACGGCTCTGAATCTCCGGTAGTTGACGCAGAATCGCGGTTTACCGTCCATTTTCTCCATAATCACTATACGAGAGTTGTAAGCCAAAGTGCTTAGCTCAATAGTTTGGATGTCTAACATCTCTTTTACTTCGACAGCTATGATTAGCTATTTTCTTTGGTGAGTATCGATATGGTGGCAGTTGTAATGGCGTGTGTGAAAGGATCCGTATTGCATGGCTAATGCTGGCCGTGGTTGTTGGAGTACTGACCCATTGATTACTTGTGGTAACTTTTCTAAAAGATTATGGAATTCGAGCAGAAGTTTGACTGGAACTGGTGATTTATGGTCAGTGTGGATAGTCTGTTCGTGGTGATGGGCCTGAATCTTTTGTTACAGTTGAGCGTCCTTTGCTTGCGGATTTCAAAGTGTTTAGAGTCTCGCTTATAATTTATTACTACTTTGTCGCGTTGGCAACAGCATTGCCTCGAAATGATGTCTAGGGCTATGTTAATTACTACTATAAAGATTTTATGGTCTGTAACCTGGCCTAGGGTGAAAGGTGTGTAGAACTTCCCCTTTACAGCCATTTCTATTCCCGCATCCTTCGGGTGGTCGGCGGAGCGGTACGGTTTGATTTATGCGCCTTTGGGTATTTTATCTTCTCTGGTCATTCATGACGATACCCTAGTGTCCAAGAGTGTATTGTAGTTGTAGGTAGTTCCTATTATATCGATGGAAATCCTTGGTAGTGAGTCATATCGTGTTTAATCTCTCCAGTTCCTTTCTTCCGGCCTGGCAGTGTTCTGGCGCTGCTCGGACGGTGCGTCGTTTCCTGATAGTCTATTTAAAGATCAAAATGTTTCGAACCCTGGCCTCAAAACTTGATGATAAATATCCTTACAAAAAAATTATATGATTAAGACTTATTATACTTTAAATTCAAATGACAAAATGCTCAAATATCAGACACAAACACAAAAATCTAAAATTAATACTTGCAAAATCCTATAGCGCTTTTCGTAATTAACGGTAGTAAATATCTTCTGCTCCCATTTCATTTGACGTTAAGAGCTCAGCTTACCAGTTTTGTTCATATAATTTTAAATCTCCATTTAGAATCTTAATTTTCAAAGTGCATTTTCTATTTTTAATTAATTAGCTTTGGAGTAGTTTCTGTATTGAAGAACGTTCAATTTTTATAAAACAAATGATACTTCAAACTTCCATGCTTGAAATTATTTAAACGTATAAGCCTTAGGCACTCGGTATTTTTTGCTTTATAATCAAACGCGAATGTTACGTATCGCTTGGTTTAGAAACTAATCCATTCTGAATTCTTACATGGTACTTAACAAAACGCGAATTTATGAATGAATGTCTCTAATAGAGTTCCCGTTTTATATTAAAATTATCTCCATTCGAGAACTTTCCTGTTCTATAATACACCTTAAGGATGTCATATTTCCGAAAATTTCAGTTTTAATGGTTTAATTGTTGTCAAATCGCTTTGGCCAATTTGATTTACGAGCATAGCAAGTGTTGTTTGTCTTTGTCCAACGAACGAAGTTAATGGTTCCTGGTTTCCTCCACTAATACGTAAGGCTACTAAACCGCGTTCGTATATATCTTTTTATTGCCTGTTTAACGATAACGTGAGTATAAACAACATTTCTGAGGATTTAACCTATTTGTCTAGATTAATAAAGAATATTCCAGATTTGTTTCATTTAAAACCCCTAAATAAATTTAAATGTCATATCTGCAAACATTAATAAGCGCTTGTTTATATTTTGCAAATGCAGTAAGATTTGTATTCTTAACGATTGTAACAAAAAAGATTGGTAAATAAAACGTGTTTTTATACACAAAATTAATTATTTAGTATTTTAAATAGTAAAGGCAGTAGATTATTATTATTCGTACACGGATTAACTGGCTTTTTGCATTTTTATAACATACACAGGAAGTGTGTTTTTATAATAAATGAAATTAATGGTTTAAAGTTATTTCTAGTACTTTTGATGAGAACTTGCTTTATAAACTTTTAATAATACAACAAATTGATATTGTTTTCACACGGATGTACTAACTGGCTTTGTAATTATATCTTAAAACAATTACATACACGGGATTGTGTTTCGCTTTGTATTTTAATGGCTTTGTATTTACAATACGCTTATATTTATATACAGGATGGAACAATGGATCTTTTGAAGTTTCTACTTTTTCCGATTTGCTTCCATTTGCGTTGGCTTTATTTGTAGGATTTGGGTTTCAATGGGCTCTCGTGACCTCCTTATCACGTCAATATATATATATATACATATTGAAACGCAAATCCCATAAATAAAACCCAACCAAATAGAAAGAAACAGAAAAAATGAAATTTCCTAACATTTATTGTCGCTACCTTGTATAATACAAGCGTATCTTTTTGCCATTTAAGGCTCTTACTCATTATATGATTAAATTTCACGTGTGTAAATATAAAAGCAAATGCGATTAATTTCTCCGTCTATTACTGAAAACGAAATTTCAATTTTTAAGATATAAATACAAAACTCCATTCTTTTTCATAAAAATACACCTTCCGTGCATAAAATAATTATCCCTTGTAAAATATCCGCGTCAAAACAATATCTTGTTGTATTTATAAAGGATAAATAAAGCAACTAGAGCTTTAATTAATTAGCTAAATTAACTTTCGTATAACATTTTAATACACTTTAGGAGTTTTAAAATAAAATATTAATCCAGAGCATTCGTAAATAATAAAAGATTTTCAAATACGTCATTCTTTACTAAGAAATGTTTTTAAACGTCATAAAACTTATACACCATACACATTTTACTAGGTTCTAGGAAGTAGATAATTTGTATATAAGAAAGCCGTTATTAATTAGAGGATTCATTCAATTCATAAACTCGATTGCGAAATGTTATTTTGATTTAAGTCGCGAGCTGTTGTATTGCGAAGATAATATTTAAAGTATGCAGTAAGCATACTGTAATTTAATGAATATAAAAGTGATGTTTTAAATGCAAATTACAAAAAAAAATGAAATTTATTGCTTACAATAAAGAGGAATAATTTTTCAATATTACGCTATTTTAAAAATTTTATTAAACAATCGAAAGGAAGATTTAACCAAAAAAATGTACTTTGGTAACTGCTGTTTCAAATGAAGATTTAAATATGGAAAATCTTGGTAGGTGAGTTGACGTCAATCTAAAATAAGACGATATTTAATTACCAGCAGCGTTTTTGTGGATTCTGCAAGTATTACTTTTAGATTTATTTTTAACTGATATTGAAATATTTATATTTAATTTAAAGTAGAATAATAAGTGTTAATTGTATAATATTTTTTTGTGAGGATTTTTTGCCAGAAAAGTTTGTGTTCAAAATTCGAAATAAATACTCTGACCTTTTTAATAGATTATCTGCGAAGAATTTTTGGCCAAAACAAATCTTACAAGCGTGGGAATAACTATAACCTGGTAAACCATACATAAAAGAAAAAATTTAATTCTGTAAATTTAAAATAAGGTAAGAAACATTTTTTTTAGAAATGATTTTGTTTGAAAGAAACGATGCTGTAAACGTTTTATATGCTTTTGTACGAGAAAAAATATTTCATACTGTATAAATGCTTTGTGATATTGCTGTGTTTGATTTCATTTTGAAAACTCCGTCAATTCCATTGAGCTAGCCATGTAAAGTTAGAAAGGAAGGTAAGTGAAAAATTTCAAGTTTTACAAATTGCTGTATCTGTTTCACAACACTCTTTTAGTGACGCTCTCAAAGCGGCGTTGTCACGGCACACTATCAGCGGCGCTTCAACGCATGGCCTTATCATATCAATATATATTAATAAGAAATTGTAATTTAGCTTGTTTCTATACAAAACTACGTAAACCACTTTTTAAGCAGCTGTTAAACGATTGTTGAATTTGTGGGAATTGAGGCGACTTCCACAAGTGATCCTGTTTTATTGTGTCCTACGAGGAAGAATAACATTGTGAATTTTAAATTGATTATAAAATAACGCAATAAATTTAATTGATTTTCTATAACAACAAAAAGGAAGCACGTGTATTTAATGGTCAATTTTCTAGACCATTTTTAAATTCATACTGCGATATAATTATTAAGCATAGAAGAGCGAATAACGTGACAGATTTATTATTGTCAAAAGATAATTAATTTGCCGACTATACTTCCAGAACGGACGTGGTGTTCCTTACTGTATTTATAAAAAGGGGAGTTTTATTTTATATCTGTAAGATACAAATCTTGGCAGCAGATACAAACGCGTACATTCACGGAATCGTATTTTTGGCGCTCGCTTATATGTGGACTGATTTATATGTTTACAGCCAATTCGATAGATTTAAATCTTTATTAGACTAAAATCTTTATACGCTTTCAAAAACGGCCGGCTACCAGCAGCTAGACTATAATGTTCAGATAATTTATTATACTAAGGTGTGCTTTAAAGTTAACCCGGCATAAATAAATCTTCTGCGTTTTGAAAAATTAATTAAAAGCTAAAACATAATTTCGTTAGAGATTGCGAAGCCCAATAACTTACTACGTTAAATTTATTTATAATAATTTGTGTACGAAATATCTGCTAACTTACTTCAACTACCCTTTGCATTTCTAATAGACAAGATGCAAATTTTTAAAAGCTACAAAATTTAGCATTACTTCGGTTATATTAGTCATGTGATGTTTCGGTTCCCGGCCATATTATTGCGCAATCGTTTATTATAACATGATTACGCGGCAAATGTATCAAATACAAAACACGTTTAAAAGTGATACAATGATCAGATTTACTTTTAAAATATAAATAAAAGCAATGTACTCACTTAAATCGCACCTTACAGTTATATCCCAGGGCCATCTCGTGTGGGTCCATCACGCCATTGTTGAGTCCAGATTTTATCTATCCATCCTCTATTGTTCGTTTGTAGGTAGGGCGAGAAGGATACAAGTAAAGGTACACAAAGATAAAGATAAAAGGGAACCTACATCCTAAAAAAGAGAAAAGACAGACACACGACACAGGTAGGTGTTTTCGGCTTCAGGACTTGTAGTCTAATAGCGTCCCATCACACCGCGCGCACTTGCGCCATTCACTCAGCGCCTGCGCATTCTTTTGCGCAAACGCAACTGTCCGGAATGACGGAAATTGACAAGTTTATTTGAAAATAATCGCGGGAATGTATTTACATATTTAACAATGTACATTGCCAATTTTGGCATGTAACAGTGTTATGCAGGAATCTTCAAGTTATTTTTTAAATTATAAAATCAATTCCAAACCCAAGTTAAGGTGGTCCAAAATCGCTCGAAATTTGAACAGCCACTAAGAGCATGGCGCCTGGAAGAGTAAATAAAATTTATATATCTTTGTACCTGTGGAAGTACATCTTCATTTAACTGTTTGGTCTTAAGGAAATATTCCTTGTCTCCTTACATTATTGCTCTGTATCGCTAACTAACCACGTTGTAATAAAACTTCATACTTAATTTTTAGTTTTATAACTGGTTTACTACAGTGCTTTTCCAGACTTTCGAAGATTTACGGTATTCTCTTCCTTAATTTAATTTTTATACAATTACATTTTGTTGCTTGAGAGAAGGCGTACGCCGAAGCCATTACGGTTTTGTCTTTAATAGTGTTTCACTACCACAGTTTTACTATCATGACGTTTATATTGTAGCGGGCTACTACTACCGCGTTTCACTAATTTAAAACAAGTAATAACAAGATTCTTTATTACTCACTGTTCACAAGTCTAATTAACAGTATATCCCTTATTTAGAGATGTTTTCAGTCCAATTAACAATGAAGCACTATCACACTAATGAATTTACAAGCACTAATATCTTCTTAAACTAAATTCTTAACCATAGGTCTATTAACAACACTAACACTACTATAATTTATTTATTACACTTTTGTCTATTGATATATTCTACTAGCTGCATGTACATTAGACACGTTCACATAATATAACATTTATGTTTACTCTTGCACTTCCAAAAGCTCAACTATTTAACTTTAAACGATATAATTTATATTCAACATACTGATATAGACTCTGTACTTCATCCTCTGTCTTATTTATACCCTGAATTAAAAAGGATGATTCATCCTCCAGTAATTGCTAGAAGATTCTCAATCCCTGGAGAATATACAGTGCTTACGGAGTTTGTGTGTGTTTGTTGGGTTGCCAAATAGTAGCTCGCAACACTGCCCCCTCTATAAAATCTTTACGTCTCGTAACTGTAAATACATTTTGACGCCAATCCGATGACTGTTGGCGGTATCGGCAGCTATCTCTTCTGGTGCATCCACCGCGTCATTGGAAATAACAGTCAACACTTTTTTCTTGGTCTTGGTAGGCAACCGGTTGATAACAACAAACAAGGACCTGGGCGTTGGTTCCCTGGAAAACTACTTCTAGCATATTTCGGACTATCCTCCAATCTAAGCGATCCAGACCACAGCCTAGCTTGGACACCGCTAGTTTCGTTACTCCATTTTCCATCATCTGAGCCTTAAGATTTAGCAAAGCATCCCATAGATGTCCATAACTAGGTCTCTGCCATGAAGAATTTTTGGTTGACCAGATAGTAAACATAACGATTTCTATCCTGAAGGACCAAAGCTTTTCCTACAGTTGGCTGCTGTTGTATTACTAATTCATCCACACATCCAAACTTTTTCTTGAAAACAATAGCTATCTCTCTTGACATTTTCTGGACCTGAGCTACGCAATGTGCAAGGGATTACTCTTCTGTTGCTCTAAACAGATCTTGCTGTTTTTCAACAACAACGCCAAATCTAGCCTTAGCGGAACCATCATACGCCACCATGCAACTCTAAAAATCTACATTTGGCTCACGATTAATAACTCTTCGCACACCATTCTCATTAATCAAGTCTCCCTGGTTGTTGCCAGCATAAGATATTAATCGGTCAAAGTGTACCACTTTCGGTTTACCACGGGGAGATTTTATGATCCGGTACACTACATCATTGATTATTGTTAACACTTCGTACGGGCCTTCCCATTGTCTTTGTAATTTTGGCGACAACCCACGCTTTTATTGTGGATTATACAACCACACTAAATCTACAGGTTGATAACCACTTTTTTGAGCTCTCGTGTCATGTTGTGATTTCATTCGATCACTTGCTGCCTGGATATTCTTTCGGACGTTTTCGTGAATGCTATTTGATCTTTCATGAAGCTTACTAACGTAATCTTCACCTGCGATCTCTTCTCCAGGTTTAAATCCAAACTGAAGATCACATGGTAGCCGCAATTCACACCGTAACATCAAGCAAGCTGGAGAGTATCCTGTGCTAACATGTACCGAAGATCGGTACGCCAGTAGGAACGAATGTAGATATTGATCCCAGTCTCGTTGATGTTCAGAGACAACTTTGGCCAGGTACTTTCCTAACGTCCTGTTCATTCTTTCAACCATTCCATCCGATTGAGGATGATGTGGCGTGGTTCTAGTCTTTCTGATTCCAAGATGCTTGCAGACGTTTTGAAACAACACTGATTCGGAGTGTAATTCCAACAGAACTTCAAAGCGACAAAACAACTCCCTCACTAGTACATCTGCAACAGTCTCGGCTTCTTGGTTAGGTATAGCATATGCCTCCGGCCGTTTGGTAAAATAATCCCTTGCAACCAAGATGTATCTATTTCCTTTCTCTGATCCAAGAATCGGACCTGCTATATCAATGGCTACCCTCTAGAAAGGATTCCCCGCGTTATACTGTCTCATTGGGGCTTTCCGTTTTGCGACCGGGCCATTTGCAGAGGCACACAACTCACATCTCCAGCACTACTCCTTCACATCTTCGTTGCAGTTCACCCAATATAATCTTTCTCTCACTCTTTCGAAAGTTCTTTTCATGCCAAAGTGCTTTCCGGAAATACCATCGTGCAAGTACTGCAACACTTCTGGCACTCTGCTTCTCGGCACCATCACTTGAAGTCTCTCAGTGCCATCTTCACATTCCAGGCGTCATTTCAATATTCTATTTTCAATCACCAAGGAGTCCCACTGTGCCCAGTATGCCTTCAGGCTCCTACTCGAAATACTAATTTCTTCCCAAGCTGGTCGTTGTCTTCTACTTTTCCACTCAATAATACGTCCCAATTCGGCGTCATTCTTCTGGTCTTCTCGTATTCCTTCGGGTTGCCAAGTATCATCGGTTACCGTCATTCTAGGAATGACACTTATTTTCTCTTCCATCTTGGAGCAATGATTGCACTCTACCGGACAAGGTCTGCATTCCGATGGCTAGTTCCTACACGATGTTCTGTGTCAAAGTCATATTCCTGCAGCCACTCTATCCACCTTGCAACTTGCCCTTCACGATTTCGAAACTGCAGTAACCATTTTAGTGCAGCATGGTCTGTTCTCAATAGGAATTTGCGGCCGTATAAGTACTTATAAAAGTGCTCTACGGATTTGACGACGGCCAACAGCTCCCTTCTTGTCACGCTATAGTTCCTTTCTGGCCGCTACAAAACCTTGCTGAAATACCCAATAACTTTTTCTTGTCCGTCCTGCACTTGAGAAAGAACGCTTCCCATAGCTGTGTTACTGGCATCGGTATCCAACACAAATTTCCCCTCCATCCGTGGATAATTCAAAATTGGTGCTGTAACTAGTAGCCGTTTCAGTTGTTCCAATGCACTGTGGCAGTCGTCATTCCAATCATATTCTTGTCCATCTTCGGTTAATTTTGTTAACGGTTTGGCAATGTGGTTTAATTCCCAAAGAAGATTATGAAGTCGGTAATATGTGCACAATTCTAGAAAACTGCGTAGTTGGTGTATATCTGCTGGTGTAGGCCACTCTTGTACCGTTTTTATTTTATCAGGGTCAGCTCCTATTCCGGTCTCCGAAACGACATGTCCTAGGTATTTCACCTCTTTTCCAAATAGATGACACTTCTTGGGGCTCAATGTATCACAAATCATTCGAACTTGCATCGTCTGGTTACTCGTCCCTTGAAATGGGATCTCATCGTCATCTATCCGTAGCACATCTTCTTTCATGTTCACATGAAACCCATATTCTCTCATGAGATCCATTCCCAAGATCACTTCTTCCGTGATTTTAGCTACCAACACCCGATGATTAATTAGTTTGTCTCCAAATCTCAACATTACGGCAGTCTCTCCGTCAGTACAAATTTTCTCACCACTTGCCGTTCGAAGACATACCGCTACAGGTAGCACTTTTCCACGTCCAACCAAATCTGGTCTCACAATAGTCCTTGTCGCTCCTGTATCTACGAGTAATCAACCCTACCATTAATTCTACCATTAATATAAATGCTGTCCAGACTTCCCATCGACGATGCAGCACGGAAGATAATCTCCGAGGCACTACGTTATGCTGCCGACGTTCGCCCCCTTACGTCGACTTGCTCTAGTTTTTCTGCTGCTCAATCGGTTGTTTTGGTGGTTGAGTGCAGCGTCTCTGTGTATGACCAACTTTACCGCAGCTCCAACATCGCAGACGCCATCCCCGCGGTTGTTGTCTTTCCAGCCTTTCCGCCACACGGTTGATTATTTCTTCTATGCTGTTCTGCGCTTGACTAGATTCTTCTATGGCAGACCGAACTTTGTTACTCACCCCGTGTAATGTCTGCTGAGCTGCTTCAAATTCAAGCGCATGGGCCAGTGCGTCATCTAACATTTTTGGCCGTGCTAATTTTAGCGCTTGCTGTATTTCGCCGTCTTTAACCCCATCCACAAACGTTTGAAAAGCCAGTTGTTCGAAGAAACTATCTGGTGCCGTTGGATATGCCAATCTAACTAATCTGGCAATGTCAGCTTCGAATTCTTGCAGGCTTTCATTTGTCCTTTGCGAGCGGTTCTTAACTTGTGCATGGTAAACCTGTTGAAGGTGAGCGTCTCCATATTTCATTTCAAGCTTCGATGTTAAGAGGCCGTAATCATTCTGCTGGTGATCGGGAATCGTTTATAAGATGAGCTTCCCCCCGTATGGCCACTATTAGAGAGATAGCTTTCTCTTTGTTGCACCAACCGTTGACTATTGCCGCAGCTTCAAATTGTTTCAAATATGTACCATCGAATGTGGGAGGTTTCACTTTAAATTTTGACGGTAATGACTCTCTTCCTTCCATGCTTTTTATTTCTGGAATGTTCTGATTTACAACTTGGTTTACTAATTCAAGTGGCCGCGTTGTTAGTAAAATCACTTGTTCTTGCAGCCTCATCACATCTTCTTCCATTTCTACCAATTTACTGTCCAATTTTTGCTCAACTGTTTCTACCTGTTCAGTGAAATCTTTTTTCAATGCAATGGAGTTTTCCATTAATCTTTGTTCTAACGTGGTTGTCTTTTCATTCAACTTCTCTTTCAATTTCGCAGCATTTTTACTTAACTTTTCCTCTATTTTCTCAGCATTTTCACTTAACTTTTCTTTAAGAGTAGATTCCAGTTCAACTGACCTCACTAAGTTTTCATTAAGTGTGACTTCCATACCGTATTTAAACTCTTTAAGGGTTGATTCCGTTCAACTGACCTCACTTCCAATTTCTCAGCATTTTGACTTAACTTTTCTTCCATACCAGATTCAAATCCTTAAGGAAATTCATTAATGTTTCTGCGTCCATTTTACTTTG
Organism: Platerodrilus igneus; assembly: GCA_036346225.1. Taxonomy (NCBI): domain Eukaryota; kingdom Metazoa; phylum Arthropoda; class Insecta; order Coleoptera; family Lycidae; genus Platerodrilus; species Platerodrilus igneus. Next base: position 2,111,929 of record JARFIW010001436.1, on the reverse strand, counting down.
GCTTCTTGTTACAGGCATCTACAAACTAGATAAATATTTTTAGACTTGTGCTTTTTTATTCGTTTAAATTAATCACTATATACCCCACACAAGCTGACACCAGTGTAGCGGGTTACTACTACCGCGTTTCACTAATTTAAAGCAAGTAATAACAAGAGTCTTTATTACTTACTGTTCACACGTCTAATTAACAGTATATGCCTTATTTATAGATGTTTTCAGTCCAATTAACAATGAAGCACTATCACACATGAATTTACAAGCACTAATATCTTCTTAAACTAAATTCTTAACCATAGGTCTATTAACATCACTAACGCTACTATAATTTATTTATTACACTTTTGTCTATTTATATATTCTACAAGTTGCATGTACATTAGACACGTTCACATAATATAACATTTATGTTTACTCTTGGACTTCCAAAAGCTCAACTATTTAACTTTACACGATATAATTTATATTCAACATTCTGATATAGACTAACTCTGTACTTCATCCTCGGTCTTATTTATACCCTGAATTAAAAAGCACGATTCATCCTCCAGTAATTGCTAGAAGATTGTCGGTCCATGGATAATATACAGTGCTTACGGCGCTTGTGTGTGTTTGACGGGTTGCCTAATAGTAGCTCGCAACAATATAAATAGACAGCTAAAGTATCAGTATCATTTTATAGGTCGACGTGGATATTCGAAACATGTTCCAGAATCACTCTTACATAAAGGGTAATTTGGGGATGGATTTTTAACTCCGTTCTTTTATTCATATTTATTATGATGACAATTAAATGTTGTAGAAGTGGTGAATGTCGTTCTATACAGATAAGTCTACTTATTACATTCGGTTTTAACATACACGAAACAGGATAGCTGGTTTTTTTTAATATCAAACCAATAGTTTTGTATATTTGTAACATAAACTTGCTTCAATACTTTTTATTTATTAATTGTTAAAATAATGCCTTGATTTCTAGGTGTTTATTCACGATGTATACATGTACACTCTTAGAACGTATTAATTACATGTTACAATGCAAATTATTCTAAAGATGCATATTTTTTAATATAAGTGTCCCATTTAGCGGTAATTAGACAAATCACTATTTGGAATGTAATTAACAATCAGTTGGCTTAAACATACTAGTGTATAACACCTGAATAACACATTTCCAAAGAAAACAGCGCTCCGCGCGGCTGTGCCCGTAACTAGTTTTCACATTTGACAAGATATAAGTTTACTTTCTGTTAAAACAATCCCTTTGTTTTGATTTCTAACCTCATTTTAGTGTAATAAATATTTAACTTCCTTGATTGTTGTGTATTTTCACATCTTAAAGCACTGTTAACACAAAATTGTGCCTCCTGCACCACTTTAAATATTTGTATTAGTGTATTTATAAACCATGGCTCTTAGAAACAGAAAATCGTTTTATCCCAGGAAAAGACCCTACCCCCAGCCCTACGCTGTACCAAAACCAACACCCGAGTTTGAAATATTTAGTAAAGCTCAAGCTCAAGATGGTTTTCGAAGGGATTTGGTATTTTTACAGACATCAGGCTCTGACGACGCTTTATATACCATGTTGCTAAATGCTGTTAATTATATTGGAAGTATGTCGAAGATAACAAAATCTACTACTCCATGTAAAATAACATCCGATGGACGATGTGTGCACCTTTATTCTTTATCAATTGATAACGAAGTAATTGCTGAAGGAAAATATACATCTGAAGCCTCAGCAAAAGCAAGTTTAGCACAAATAGCAGTAGAAGAGTTACAAAAAACCTGCTTTACCATTATAAGGAAAGTACATCCACGCAGTAGTCCTCAAGTAAACTTTCCTGCCAGCAGTTCTGCTCAAACTAGTGAAACCCAACCATGTGTTAAAACAACATCTGGAGAAAATCTGCAAATACCTGATTCATCATTAAAGGGCGGCATAGGTGAAAAAATGATGAAAAAAATGGGCTGGGGTGGTGGTGGACTAGGATCTCAAGAACAAGGCTGTATCGATATTGTTGAAAATTTTATACAAGTCGATCGACAAGGATTAGGTTCAAAAAATATTGTACAAGAAGTGACAAAAATTTTACAAAAACATGTAGCATCGAATACTATTAATTCAATTGCTTTTTCTACAGATTTTTCAAAGGAAGAACGTGTTGTTATCCATCAGATTGCACGAAAATTGAACTTAAAATCCAGGAGTTATGGAAAAGCTGATGACCGAGCTTTAGTTATACAAAGCAAGATGAGCCTTATTGATTTGGTTAGGTCACTGTTGGAGGTTGGTGGAGAAAATGAACAATATCAGTTGCTGCTCCCAAAGGATTTTAATAGTTCCTAGTATTATTTGCAGTTGGTATTTAACAATATTTTTATGGTAAATAAATGTAATTTATTAATTTTATATAGGTCTATTTCTCGTATTGTGTCTAACCACTGATGCTGTAACAAAAGAATTACCACACATGGAAATTCTAAATTGTCCAAATCCTTGCTGGTTCAAGCAACATTGACTGTTTGAACATATTTGATACCACTTACGAGGAGTTTAGACATGCAATGATTTGTACGGTGCCAGTAGTTACTGGCGTGTCAGCTAATTAACGTGCAAGTTACCATGAATGCTCTAATGCAAGCTTTTCTATTTCCTACTGAATTTCATGTATGAGTAGCGAGTCATACGCCTGTAATTTATTAAACTTGCCTGTGTAAACTCACTACTGGCACCAGTAATCATTGTTTACCAATTTTAATTAAAAATGAGCGAAAAGTGAACCCATTCTCAAACAACTAGGTTTCTAAATGCCTATGAATAGTATCCGTGTTTGTGGGATGCGCATTCTCCGATGTATGAAAACAAAAGCAAGAGATGGAGCCCATTTAAAATTGACAAAAAGCATAAAGATTGATGGTTTTAATGCGTTGGAAGATAAACGAAATTCAAAACTTTCCTGTGTCATGCATAAATAATTTTTAAAACTACTACAATCTATCCTCTACCATTTCCTCGCACGTAGTCAGACTTTTGTTTCAGAGGGGGCTTGTTGGAATTCGATGAAATAAAACAGTTTTTGTGAAACTATATTTTGGCAAATTCTTTTACAAAAGCAGTCTTCTTGATTTTTTTACCGTCATAATGTTGATGGCGGGATCAACACTATATCCCGGTGAACGGATACCATGGCTAGTGCACTAAGACGGTCATCTTTCATCAAACTGCGAGAAAACAATTTTACTCTTTTCATCGTGGAAAAAAGATCTATCTACACTTGCAGTACTCATTGGCAATGTAGCCAAAATGCTGATGAGGTAGTTTTTGTACGAAAATATGTTGCATTACAATTTTCCAATACACGTAAAACCTCAAAGTTTGTGTCAACAGTGGCAGCTTTTTCACACCATAGTAAATATTCTGCTTTTACTACAGATAGTGATACTTTGTCGTCAAAATAAGGAGCTAACCTCTCCAATTTAAATGCGTTGTCAAGTGAAACATAAGCTGGAAGAAGCACTTGAAAAGTCGTAGTATGTCTTCGTTTGAAATGAATCGCTCTGATAAATGTTGAATAAGGTGGTCAATGCAAGGAATGAACACAGTCACTTTGTAATATTCTTCAACATTAATAACCTGAGAGTTTGCACGTGCACTCTGCCTTGTTGCCAGGCGTCGCCGTGGATCAATGTAGTAAGCGTAAGACTACGGATCCCAAGGTCCTGGGTTCAAATCCCGACACGGCCGACTGCTTGAAAAATGGCAGGTGAGCATTTTTCACAAAAATTACGCCCTCGTTCGAATGAGAGGTTAAATGGAGGTCCCGTGTGTGAGTGTTGTCACGCACGTTAAAGATCCCTATCTTGCCTGAAACGGCAAGGGTTCGACAAAATTCTAAATTTCCAGGCAACAAAAAACTCGCCTCCTGGCCAATGTAGTACCTACGGGTGGAGCATTGGAAATGTAAATGAACAGTTTGGGAAGCTCAGTTTGAAAAATCTCTTGTGCAAGATGTGATGCAGAAATAAATATTTGCATCTTCACGCTGCTTTACAAGACTAGCTATAACAATTTTTGCGTGGTCAAGAGCTGCTACTAAATCTAAAGATTGTTTTTGAAGAAACACAGACAATGAGAGGGCCAAGCTAAATATCTTGTCACATACAAGTAGGTTAATTAAGAAGTCACTTTTCTCAACAGCCGCTAATAAAGTTGAGGCTGTAGAAGATATTCTCCACGATTTTTTAGAAATTTCTTCCAAGCTGATGCAAATGGGTTCGAACAGCTCAACAAATGTAATGATACTGTCATATCTTTCAATGAATCAGGTTTCACATACACGGAAAAGTCTTTTTTTCTGCGGTCTGGAGCATATACTGAAATAGCATATTGAAGAGTTTTGTTCGCATTAGGATGATTTCTAAAAAAGTTAACTAATTTATTGACCGCATCAAGACAGTTTCTAACTGAGGGAACTGTCATGGTATCTGACAGCGCAAGACTTAATCGGTGGCTAGCACAATGAACATATCTTGCATTTGTATATATATGTCTATTTCTAGATTGAACACCAGAGTTGTGTCCCACCATATTGCCTGCACCGTCATAACCTTATCCAACGCATTTAGTCATGTCAGGTTCAAGCGCTTCACATCTCTGTAAAATGACTACACTCAAGTTTTCTGCAGATTAATCGTAAATGGGAATAAATCCCAAAAAATCTTCACGAATTACTTGGTCTACATGACGAATACAGATGGACAGTTGTTCTCTGCTTGAAATATCTATTATTACGTCGGCAAGCAGACTGAAACAACTAGCTTTATTTATTTTAAAAACAATTTCTTCGATAATTAAATTTGAACATATTTGAATAATCTCGTTCTGTATTTCAGGGCTGAAATGCATAGCGTTTCTACGGCTGTTAATAATGTTTTCTTAAATCTTCATCACTAGACTTTGCCCTAAATCGCAGAAGTGCTCGAAATTTTTCATCCGTTCTCTCGGGTTTATCCAGTAAAAGAGGTCCACTGTCGTAATCACCCCTGAGAGGTAATTCTTGTTGTGCACAAAATAAAATTGTTTCAATAATGGGTTTGATGACTGCTCTAATTTCTGCTTTTTCTCTGGCCCGTTGAGAGTTTATTTCTGACATAATGTCCTGACATTTTCCAGAATAAACTTTTAAAAAATTGTCTGCCAGAACAGCACATTTTTTGTGGTAGTTTTTTTTAGAATGACTAACGAATGTTTCTTTAGCTTTTTTCCAATCCCTGAATCCACTTGTAACTAGTTTCCCTGAAATTTCATGATCCCCTTTTCCTACACCTTGATAAAACAAATAGCAAGGCTTGCAATATACGCAATCTTTTTTTTTAGAGTACGCAAGAAAATGAAATCCGGTTTCGTAATATGTTGTCTATTTCTCTTGAAATCTTCTGTATGTTTTGTTCCTTCAGTCATAGGAAAGGTATAAGATTTTGTAGGGAGCAATAGGATGTTTTGTTTAAAGTCATCATCCAAAACATCTCTCTTGGCGTCCCCAACATCAAAACAGATCTGCTTGCCATACCTGAAGTGCTATAGAGGTACTCGTAGAAATATTCGATGTATCATTATCACTGTTGCTAGGGGCGCGACAACATTGCTTGGACTTGGTAACTCTGTAAAATATTTAAATGAAATTACTAAGTAGGGATTGTAATTTGTAGGTACTAAGGTACTTACCGTCATGATTACCCTTAACATTATCTTGTATCGATTTTTAAAAAATGAAACGATACTTGATCAGCGCTTCATTGTTGTACTAATTTAAACAAAGACTAAACTTTATGTGTAGTTCAATCAATTTAATGACGATTGACAAACACTAACTAAATACGATGTCAACGACGACGGAACGACACAACGCAACCTACATACAAAAACGTGATTTAATTATTCAGAAATGTTTATAAAATAATAAGTATGCGAATACTGAATACGACAACAATGTGTAACAGTAGTAAGGGTTCGATCAGGTATAGTATAGACAAAGGAATTCCATGTAATCCAGCATGACCGAACTGACTGAACGTAATAAAATTACTGTTTATTGCCGTGACGGTGTACATGTGAATGCGATGCAGGTAGGTGGTAAAGAAAGGATACAAATGACGCATGCGCGCCGCAGAGGCAGTTCATTCATTCCAGCCACGATCAGAGAGCACACGTTTACAAATCGACACAGCTTCCAAAATCAACAGATTCACAAATCCCATCGCATTTTTAATTCCACCATTCGTTTAAATGTCTACAAACTTCTGGTGCCATCAATGGTCAAGAACATCGTCTCATCATAGCCGCCGTTCATCACATCTCAGACGACCGTTAGGAATCAACAGCTGCAGAAAATTCCATTGTATTCACTGCACTTTTTAGTGAAAAAGAATCGCTATTTGCAGCATTTCTGTGTAGACTCGTAATTGTTGTAGCAATACATACGTTTGCGATTCTATACAGAGGTGTCTGAACGAATTTGTATTGTAGGGCTCGACACGGGCGTGATATGTGTGACCGAATTTAGGCGGGAACGCATTTATACACGTGCTGTGGGTTTTTTTAGCAAATCTTTAACCAAGTGCTGTGGATTTGCTGAAAAGCTTTCGTGTTTTACAATACATTTGTCTTAAATAGAATATTTGCTTCAGCTTTCGGTATAAACGCATGATTGTTGTAGGAATACAAGCTTTCATGACTTTATACGAAAGTGTTGAGCGAATTGTTTTATTAAAGCTCGACTCAGATGTGGTAACTACGTAACCGCATTTAGGCGGGGACGTATTTGCACGCGTGCGAGAAGTTTCAGTGAATCTTCAGTCGAGCGTTGTGGATTTACTAAAAAGCTTTCGAGTTTATTAAGACATTCTTATTAATTCTTTCGCATTAGTCAGACTAAAAATGTAAAATTTTTTTCAAACTCAAATTAAGAATAGATTTGTAATTGTAGCTCAATAAAGAATATGTCAATGTAATGCAATGTAAGATGCAGTTCGTGCTGGATTCGACTGCCGAGCGGCGAGCAATTATGCACAATATTTCTCAGAGTTAAATTTTTAAACAAAAAAATACTATCGTATGCTAAATATTACAACAACCCTTCTATTGTATCTTTTCCCATTTAGTTAGGCGAAACCCATCGTACAGAAAGTAGTTACGAAATTTTAATTAGAGGTAGGTAATTTGCTATCGCAAGTCACAATCTTAAATTTTACGACAATATTACTAATTATTGTACTAAAATATATAATGCTTTGTTACTGCAATATGGAGCATGCAGAGCATATTTATCAAGTTATGAACAAGTGATAGAATTTTTTATTTTCACAAAAGCAAAACTTTTGATAATAATCGTTTTTATAAAGTCATAAAACCACGTTAGTATTCTTGGTTAAGGGTGTATGTTGCTGGTTTCCTATGGATTGTCAAGAAAAGAAAATAAATAAATACAAAAATGATAATGTACAAGGTTTAACTTTAAAAATTCTACATTACATTCACACTTACCCTGAACGGTCCTGCCTCTGTCAAAATTGAGGGGCATCAAACGGTCTGTCATGGCAAGACTTGATATATCTTTTGTATGTGGATGGTAGTTATTTTCCATAAAACTCCCTTGCTTTAATTGGTCTTGATTAAATTTCTCAAAATAAAATACTCCTTTCCAATACGACTATCACTGGGGTAGCTAGATATCCTTTACAAGTCACTGACTATCTATTTCCCAAATTATTGAAATAAAAATCCACCCAAACTATTAACATGAAAACAATTTCATTACACATTCACACATCTTTTCTAAAAATAAATTTTACCCTGTAATCTGGCCAGGTGTTGCTGAACTAAATATTAAAACTTAAACCTAAACAGAAAACAGTTCAATACTAACTTTACACTACAATGTCCTTTCCTTTCCAAAATACTAGACTCCTACATATTTCTTAATATTTCACTACTAATAATTTTTTATTAGCATTAGTAATAGTAAAATTTTAAGAAATATGTAGGAGTCTAGTATTTTGGAAAGGACATTGTGGTAGTGTAAAGTTGGTATTGAACTGTTTTCTTGTTTTGATGAACGACATCACCAATAATTTGGGATTCATTACTGTAATAATTAAATAAAAAAGTAGAAAAATGTGGAGCTGAAAATAGTTTAGTTGATCATCTTAAGTTTAAGTTTTTCTTTAGGATTTAGTTCAACAACATCTAGCCCGATTACAGCATAAGATTTATTTTTAGAAAAGGATATGCGTTTGTGTGATGAAATTATGTTCTTATACTAATAGAGGTTAAGTTTGGGTGAATTTTTATTTCAATTACTTAGGAAATCGGTATTCAGTGATTTGTACAGGTTATCCAGCTACCGTACATATAATTTTCCACCCGAAGGTACTACATTGGCCCAAAAGCGAGTTCTTTTTATATGGAAAATTTTTGAATTTTGCCGAACTCTTGCTGTTCCAAGCAAGGTAGGGATCTTTAACGTGCGTGACAACACACACACACACACGGAACCTCCATTTTACCTCTTATCCGAACGAAGGCGTATTTTTGTAAAAAAATACTCGCCTAACATTTTTCAAGCGGACCGTGTCGGGATTTGAGCCCGGGACCTTGGGCATAGTAGTCACACGCATATTAACTACGCCACGGAGCCGCTTGATATCCAGCTACCCCAGTGATAGTCGCATTGGAAAGGAGTGCCGAACGCATGGATTAGAAGCGGGTGTAGAATGCAAGTGACCCTTAAGGAGTTGAAGGAGGGAAGCACGCTTAAATGGTATGGACATGTGGAAAGAATGCATGAGGATAGACCTACCAAGCGTATATGTGCAAGTAAGATGACTGGTAGAGCTGCAAAGGGCAGACCAAGTAAAAGATGGTTGGTTGTAGTAGAGGAGGTTCTAAAAAACGATGGGTGATACGTCTGAGGAATAAAAGAGCATGCTAAAAGCAATGTATGAATTTTGCAGAGGCAAAGGAAGTGTGTAGACCGAGGGATGTGGAGAAATATTGTGAATGGTGCTGAGAGTAGAAGAAGTATAGTAGTTTAAAGCTATACCCTGCGTATCCCCCTAGAAAGAGGTGCTAGGTTTGGTTACCCCGAAATGGAATACCTGTGATTGGTGTGTTGTTACTACTAATAATTTTATGTTTAAATTTAATCACCAATTGTTGCATCGATAAATCCTCTATTAAAAATACTCACTGTGATGTTCGATTAATGTCCTATGTCAAATACGTGATAAAACATATTTACGTCCACATTCACATATAAATTATACTGAATCATACACAAGTTTAAGCTATTACTTACAGTTTTATTCATCTAATTTAGGTAATGTCCAGACCATACCAGCTTTCCATTTTCCAAAGCAATATTTACATCGTAATGGCTGGATGAACAAATCAAGTTTCACTCCCTACAAACGATCATAACGATAGTAATTCTGCGTACAAGCGTTTCAAAAACTCTTGTAGAACCACAAGCGGAAAATCAAACAATTTCTCATATACCGCATATTTCTCCCGTTTGCCTGTGTTTCCTACAACTTTTTAAAATGCCCTAACTTCACTGCATTTTCCAACTTCTACACTAATTTCTCTTAATTTTTCACTTTCCAAATTTAACTTATCCAGGATCTCACACAGAACAGCCCTCTGCTCATTTGCAATCACACCTTCTCATACTCCTACATAATTGATGTTTTTGGGTCGAGTACGATATTACTCACTTCTATCAATTCCACACTCTCCCAGTTGTATTCGCGCGCGTATCTCTACATTTTTGAGGTGACCGATTTCTATATAACTGTATGCTATCTCAATTGAATTTAAATCTTTTAAGTTCTCGTTCTACTATACATATTGTCAGTGGTTTTTTATATTATTGCACAATCTTGCTATGAGTTCATAATACAAGACTCGTTGGAAGTATGTACTATACCATGTAATTTACGTAAGTGTATATTTCTTTATCTGAAACCATATAAATAATTGCACACTTTGTAGTCTATTGTATAAAAATATTACATCATTGAAATCCTGTACATTTGTATTCTCATCGCTCAAGCAGCATCTGAATGTTACATTGTCATAAAGTGTATTTTTGGTTTACTTCATAATAGCTGTAACAATTCATATTGGATAAAATCTATTAACCTAACTTTCTAAAGCTCATATTTGAGCTGCATATTTGAGTTTACTATTATGTTTTTAACAATTTCTGAAAACTCTTTATGCCACGCTTCTACTCTATAATTTGATAGTTCTAAATGATTTGTTTACATTCCTATGGTTTAAAATAATTTACAACCCGTTATTCAAGTTTCCCTATATATTTACAGAAATAAAACGATTATCTTTGTGGTTTTCAGTTTAATTGGAATAAAAATACGGATTTAATTGTAAGTCTGTTTTTAAACACTATTTTACATTAAATTCAATAACAAGGCAGTCCATTCAAATTTAATTATTATTTCTTTCTTATGTAATTGATTGTTAGCATAACGCATTAGGTTACAAACAAAGCTGTTACGAACTTCTGTCAACATTATAACATGCACTTTCAGACAGATGATGCATCAACTGGCACGATAGTAGTTAATGCATGTGCATACTTTTACTGGTGTGGATACTGGCATGAGCAAATCATTGCATTTGTAAGTGCCCCATTATGCATGATATTATAAGCTTCATTGTAAGTGGTATATTAGGTGAAAAAATAAATCACATTTCTTCAGGTGTGTCGTGTTTTGGAATCTGACCTGAAATTTTTCAACTCAGTTCATGTAGGGTTGTGCTTTTGACCATATCTTTTTGATTGACCAAAAACTGGTCAAATTCTTATCGGTTCATTTATGAAGCAAGTAGGTATATTTGGAACTAATCCTGGAAAAAGATAAGTTTTTCTTCAATGAATTTTATGCCAGTATTGGTCGTTTATTAAGGATGATTACAAAATTTCATCATTATTATAAAATTGAAATTATATTAAAATAGACAACTTTCTAAATTTTCAAGTAAGACAGTGGTACGTTATTCTCATCAACAAACTTTCATTTTCAGAATTTGTGTTTCCAAATCACTTCTGAAGTTAAGCGCTACTTATTTTGGAATTTTTGTTCTCCATTCATGAGTTAAATTGTATTTTATGTAAACCAACCTTCTCGAAAGAGTATTTTCCAATCGGTTCCTCAATTTGTTATGAAGAATGCTCCATGCAGACCAATTTCTTTTATATGATGCAGATGACGCAGGCATACTTATTAGTTTTACTGCTACATCACATAAAGAACAATAGAAAACAATTTTTGTCAAGTAGCCGGTGTTACATTAAATGGTACTTGGCTTGGTAGGTGACACTTTTTGAACCGGCTCAAACAATTGGTTTACTAAAGATATTTTCTCGAGTATTGTAATTAATAATCTCCCTATGAGCCTCGTTTTGTTTTTTCTTTGCTTAGTTCTACTATAAGAGAAATTACCTTTTCAAGTTCTTCGTGGGTTAAATATTCTTCTACGTATGCTGCATTATGTGGATCTGAGCGTGCCATTTTCATTTATTTTGTAATATTGTATGTATAACTTTTTAGATTAGCACAGAATAGAAAAGAAGTTGGAGCTGCGTCAAACCGACCTTAAGCAATGTCGAAAACAAAATGATGATGATTTTTCTTACGTAACCAAAAATGGATGTTTGGATATTTGCTCAGAAATATAGCTTTTTAATTTATATAGTTTGTGCTTGAATTCTGATAATGTAGCATTTATTTTTCATATACATAATTAATCGTACTACTGAAGAAAGCTCTATAAACACAGAGCTTCAAGCCCAAAACACCTCATCTGATAAAATTGTATTTTTTATTTTTGAAGTAGCTACAATCTCTACATCGGAATTAACTACCGATTCTCTTAGAGCTTACTTATTTTCTTGAATACTGCCATGCATGCAACAGTACTGTCACATCTTGTATCCACTAGTAACTTTATCAATTTGCTGTTTGTTCCTTGTTCGGGTGTTTCCCTTTATTACGGTAATTGGCAAGTGATTGAATTTGAAAAACTACAAAAAGTTTACAGGTGAATATGAGAGAAGGATTTGAAAATGAATTCAAAATCATACTAATTAAAAAGTTACCTCTTTAATTTTCTCGATTTTGAGGAAGAAATAAGAAATATTCCAAATTCCATTTATTCTTTTCTACAGTTGTGAATTTTCAACTGATTTTATTTATTCCTTCGTACATTTGTACAAACACCTTTTATGTAATTATTAACAGATTTCAGTAAATATTCAAACATGGAGTTACTCGTACGGGAACGTGGAATGATTAAAGGCAAACTTACACGCTTTATTAATTATGTAAATGGCTTCAAAAATACTTTCGACTCTAATCCTGAGTCAGTTTCAAGGGAATTAATCATGGAATTGAATGATCGCTTGGTCATTTCAAAATCATTATTGCAGTCCTTCGAAGATATTCACAAGCAAATAATTGCTATTTCAGACGACTCGGTTCATGAAGAACAATACACTTTCTTTGAAGAATCTTTCTTTAGAATCACTTCTGTTGCATCAATGATTCTAGAAAAAGTCAATAATTCCGACTTACCCGAATTTCGTGGACCATCTCGTTCTTCAAGTTCGCGATCAAATCATTCAGAATCGCACAATTCACATTTCATTAAACTTCCGACGATAAGTTTACCGCGCTATTCTGGGAATTTAGAAAACTGGCTTGAATATAGGGACACGTTCGATTCTTTAATCAATAAAAATACGTCCATTAGCGACATCCAGCGTTTTCATTACTTAAGGGCCTCCCTTAGCGGATCCGCACTTCAGGTTATCCAGTCTCTAGACTTCGTTTCGTCCAATTTTCGTCTAGCGTGGGACACGTTGTGCAAAAGGAACAATAATACACGCATGATTGTTCATAATCACGTCCAATCTTTATTCAACATCGAATCTCTTTCAAAGAAGTCACCTGACAAGCTTCGTCAAATAAACGACTTCTTATCCAAACATGTTGGTGCTTTACGCTCTTTGTCAGACGACAAATCTCTGATTGAGACATTTCTCATTTATGTTATTGCCAACAAACTCGACCCTACTACTCTTAGAGAGTGGGAGTCTGTTCGAAAATCCTTACCTCAAGAGCTACCAACTCTTGCGGAATTTCAAGACTTCTTAAAGTCCCAAGCGGATTTGCTTTCTACTTTAAAAGAAAATTCTACGGTTGTGCCCCAGAGGCATGAAAAATCCAGAACTAGTGTCAAAACATTAGTGACATCTAGTAATTCGCGCGGTTGTTATAGCTGTCAAGGTTCTCATTTGCTCAGTAATTGCACTGAATTTCTAAGGTTATCAGCACAAAACAGAATTTCAAAGGTAAAGGAGTTGAAATTATGTCTCAATTGCCTATACAAGGGACATTTTGTCTCACAATGTTCTTCTCGTTTTACTTGCAGGAAGTGCAAGTCAAAGCATCATACGCTTCTGCATGAGGACGTTCAACGTTCGCAAACTTCTACAGTCTCCGCAGGGCAAACAAACACTTTGCCTTTTGTGGGTGGCGCTTCTTCGCATACAATTTCTGCCTTTTCTAGTAATACTTCTCAAGTAATACTTCCTACGGTGTGCGCACAAACTATCGATTCCAACGGCAGATTGTTCAGAGTCAGGGCTCTGTTAGATTCAGGCTCTCAATCGAATTTCATTACTTCGGATATTTGTAAGAGGTTGAGACTTCCTACAAAACCAGTTGATGTTACGATTTCCGGTCTTACCAAGGCCACTTCGCAAATACGTTCACGTTGTGACATCACGCTTTATTCTTCGTATCATTCGTGGTTCAAATTGACAATTTCCTGCTTTGTCATTGACAATATCACCAGTAATCTACCTAACTGGCATGTAGATATTGCCAAGCTTCACATTCCTGATAACATTAAGTTATCAGATCCTTTATTTTATGAGCCTGGTGAAATCCACATCCTTCTTGGATCGCCAGTCTTCTTTAAGATTTTATGTTCTGGACAATTTCAATTAGGTCCAAATCTTCCTACTCTTCAAAAAACTCGATTTGGTTATGTTGTTGCTGGTCCGTTAGGCTCTGACATGCTGATTCGAGCAAAATGTCTTCATTCGGTTACTGATCCAGTTCAAGAGCAACTCGCTCGTTTCTGGGAATTGGAACAGTATCCATCCGAAAAGGTTCTCTCGCAGGAGGAAAATTCCTGTTAAAGACAATTTTCTGAAACTACGAAAAGGGACACTGATGGTCGTTTTATCGTTTCCATTCCGTTCAAGGAAAACCCTACTGTTCTGGGTGATTCTTGGCATACAGCTTTCAATAGATTCAATTCCCTAGAAATGAAATTTCAGTCAAATCCAGAGTTCAAAAAATTATATACTTCCTTTATGCAGGAATATCATAATCTTGGACATATGTCACCTTCCGACCTCAGTTATACAGGTCAAGTTTTCTATCTTCCTCACCATGGCGTAGTTAAAGAGGAAAGTCTTACAACCAAACTTCGCGTTGTATTTGACGGTTCTTCTAAAACTTCCAGTGGACATTCGTTAAACAGTATTCAGATGGTTGGGCCTACTATCCAACAGGATCTTTTTTCAATTTTATTACGTTTCCGCAAACATAGGTACGCATTGTCTGCTGACATTGAGAAAATGTACAGACAGGTTCTGATCAATCCAAGCCAAAGACCTCTTCAAAGGATACTATGGCGATCTTCTCCTTATGATTCAATTTCTACTTTTGATTTAAATACAGTAACTTATGGTACCGCAGCGGCTTCATTTCTGGCCATTCGATGTCTGACTGAGATAGGTATTCTAGTCAAGGGCACACATTCTCAGTTTTCCAGAATAATTCGGGAAGATTTCTACGTAGATGATCTTCTTACGGGTTCTGATCAGCTTTCTGATGCCAAAGCTATCTGCCAAGTGCTTCCAACGCTTCTGTCTGGAGGTGGTTTTAAACTTAGAAAGTGGATTTCCAATGATCCACAGGTATTTTCTAGTATAAATCCGCAGGACGTTCATCCAGGCATTCTTGAGTTCGGATCTCATGAAAACACCAAAACACTTGGTCTTACCTGGTCATTTCAAACTGATCACTTACGATATTCAATTTCCAGTCCGTCAGATGGCATTCCTACTAAACGGACTATACTGTCCGACATTTCACAGATTTTCGACCCTTTGGGCCTTCTGGGTCCTTGTGTCATATCCGTTAAAATTCTCATGCAGTCTCTTTGGATGGAAAAAGATTTCATGGGATGATCCGATTCCTGTATCAATTCAAAATAATTGGATTCATCTACGACAAAATTGGGTTGTGTTAAACAATCTCGTAATTTCACGTCATGTTGTCTGTTGCAATCCCGTGCAGGTGGAGATGCATGGATTCGCAGATGCTTCAGTTCATGCCTACGGGGCATCTATCTACATACGTTCAGTTGACCCGCAAGGTCAGGTTTTCGTTCGGCTTCTGTGTGCGAAGGCTAAGGTTACACCCCTGAAGCCTGTCACTATTCCACGTTTAGAGCTTTGTGCAGCCGCGTTGCTGGCCAAGCTTGCTGCTCAAGCTACAAAGGCCTTAGGCATAGACCTTGAGCGGTCTGTCTTTTGGTCCGATTCTACTGTTGTTCTAGGGTGGCTAAAAACACCGCCTAATCAACTTAAAACCTTCGTTTGCAATATAGTTGCAGACATACAAACTTTGACTGCTCATGCCACATGGAGGCATGTACCTACTAAAACAAATCCTTCCGATATGCTTTCAAGAGGAGTTTCACCTGCTCAATTATTAGAATGTAGTCTATGGTGGAATGGTCCTTCATGGTTGCATGAATCTGAGGATTCATGGCCTATTTTCGTAGATCGTATTTCCAATCTACCAGATTTAAAGAGTACTTTACACTGTCATCATGAGCGTCAGGTCGAACCTTTCCCATAGGACAAATTTTCTACTTTGACAAGACTCGAAAGGGTTATTGCTTACTGTTTGCGGTTTATGCGTAATTGCCGTAAACTCCTTTCAGAGAGGAACCTAGGTCCCCTCACGTGTGAAGAGATTTCCTTTTCACATACTTGCTTGGTTAAAACATCTCAACTAGAGTCCTTTCCGGAAGAAATAAAATGTCTACAGAAAGGCATTACCATTCTAAAGCCAAGCTCAGTTTCAAGCTTAACTCCTTTTCTCGACTCTGATGGTGTAATACGCGTCGGAGGTCGCCTTCAAAATTCTCAGTTCTCCTTTGAAAAAAAACATCCAATTCTGATTTCTGCAAAACATAGATTTGCTAAGCTTCTTCTTATACGTGAACACACTCGTCTGTTGCACGGTGGTGTTCAATTGCTTCTTTCGCACGTGCGAGAACGATATTGGATAATTGCTGGTCGCAGTCTTGCAAAGGTTGTTGTCCATAAGTGTCTCCGCTGCTTTCGATTTTCTTCTAAAGTAACCAAACCCATTATGGGAAATCTTCCAGCTGATCGAGTCAATCCATCACCACCATTTCATGTAGTCGGCATTGACTACGCTGGTCCATTTCATATTAAGGATCGCAAAGGCCGGGGTGCTAAAACTTGCAAGTCATATATCTCTCTTTTCATTTGCTTCGCCACTAAGGCTATCCACCTAGAATTAGTCACTGATCTTTCCAGGGATTCATTTCTAATGACTTTCCGCAGATTCATTGCTCGTAGGTGTAAACCTAGTACCGTTTACTCTGATAATGGTTCAAATTTCATAGGCGCCAATTCAGAACTTCTTGAACTGGGCAATTTCCTTCTTTCTCAACGAACCATTATTCCAGATAAAGTAACTGACATGGGCATAACTTGGCATTTCATTCCTCCTCATTCTCCTCATTTCGGAGGACTATGGGAGGCGGGTGTAAAATCGTGCAAACACCACTTACGTAGAGTCTTAGGCTATGCTCTTCTTACTTATGAGGAGTTTTCCACCGTGTTGGCACAGGTGGAGGCTATTCTAAATTCGAGACCCTTGTCTCCTATTTCTTCTGATCCCAACGATCTTCTACCTTTAACTCCAGGACACTTTCTTATTGGTCGATCTTTGATTTCCGCTCCTGATCCTTCCTTAAGTCATCTTAAGGAGTCCAGACTTAATACCTTCCAACGAGTTCAACTTCTTCAGCAACAAATATGGTCACGTTGGAGCAAAGAGTATGTGTCCGAACTCCAACAACGACAAAAATGGCGTTCCAATGACTCCGAACTTCAAGAAGGCACATTGGTGTTAATAAAGGAAGACAATCTTCCAGTGTTACAGTGGCGTCTTGGGCGCATTGTGAGTGTTCATGCTGGTGTCGACGGTGTTAATCGCGTTGCGTCGATTAAAACTGATACTGGTCTAGTTCGTCGATCATTTTCTAAGATCTGTCCGCTACCTATTGACGACGTGTAAATATATTTCAATGTTCTATACTTATTATTATTGTACTATACTTGTTCATTCTATTTCTATTGTACTTAAGCTATTGTTAGTTTATTGAAAGTTAGAGCTTTCAACGCCGGGGGCATGTTGGGGATTATAGATTTTAAGATTTGAAATTACTTCGCGTTTGTGCCAAGAACTACTTTTGTGGCGGAAGACGTTCATGTTTCTATTTGGGTGCTTCGTTTCGATTGATTTGCGTTTAAAATGTCCGAGGGGTTAGTTCGTGACAGCTAATACCCAATTATTCCAATGTATTTACATAATTTCAATTATATTCAGTTACAATAAATGTATTCCATGTTCAAGCATTCTTTACAATTTCTATCTTAGCAAGAAACAAGTTTTCAGTTTTATTGTTAAGTTGGTCCTAAGAGTTAATACTACAACGAAATACACGTACAGCAGAATCACCAGCGAAGATGTACAATTATTACAAAGATATCCTAAACAATTTTATCAAATGCCTTGCCGAAGTCTGTGCACGCAGCATCAACCTGCGTTTTTTATCAAGTGACGCTAACAGATACTCGGTGTAAGAGATAACATTAGTAGTTACATAACAACCAGAATAAAAATCATGTTGTGCAGAAATAATTAACTGCCTAATAATACCAAAGAGTTTGGCATGAATTAATTATTCAAAATTACTTTAGATATGGGTCAGTAATTTTACGAGCGTCTCGCGGTAGAAATAACGCGGCTGTAATGACAGTTGTAAACAGATTGAGGTTACGTAATTTTTTTGTTTATATATAGTGAATGAGATCCATGGAAATTACCTATTAATTTTGTTTATCGTGTTATTTGTAAACGAGGAGTAAAAATGAATACTTGCTAAGATTGTGGTTTTGAGTTTACACAAAAGAAGAATTTGTATGCCCATTTAAGAAAGATTCATGATTTTGAATATAGGAAACCAGTTACTTTAACTACTAAATTTTTGTGTTATACATGTGGCAAATCCTTGACCAGTAAAGCAATTTTACGTCGTCATTGCAGAACTGTTCATAAAAGTATTCCAATAATTCTCTACTCGTCAAGAATCAAGTGCTTTTATGAAAATTGTACAACACATCTAAAGGGATATAAAAAACTTCGACAACGTTTGGCAAATGAACATCAAAGTGAAACTAAACTTGATCAACTACATTTTAATTCACAATTAGGTTTGATGAATATTATGCAAAGTGTTAATTATGTACTAATTTTATTGTGTTCAACAGAGTTCAAAAACTAAAAAAACCAAAAACAGGAACAATCTTTGTCAATGTATATACTTTACACTTCAGCTAAATTATTGTCTGATGGCACCAAAAAGGAGTACTATAATTGCCATCGATCGTACAACTACATTCCAAAAGGCAAGGGTTTTAGAAGCTTAAAAAGCACAGGCACTAATAAAATTGGATGTGTTTGTCCCTCAAGAATGGAAGCGACGATAAAGAACGATGGGTCTGTTGCAGTAGACTTCTGGACAACTCATGTTGGACATACCAACGATATTGGTCGAGTTTTTTTAAGTAAAGAGAGTAAAGCAGAAATTGCAGGTATTTTCGAACATAAAGTTCTAGTTTGAAATTTTACAATTGATGTGTTTCAGGAAAATTAAAGGAAGGTATTACATTTCAACATATATTGGATGTTCGTGATTCTGCTTTAAAACAAGAAAATTCATAGAGAATTTTGTTGTTAGAAACAAAAGATATGCACAATATTGTTAGGGACTTCAATATTGAGTATGGTATGAAACGTCACCTAAATGATGCAATTAGCGTACGGCTCTGGGTAGAGGAGATGATGAACTTAGGAAGCGACTGCCCAGTGTTATATTATAAAAGCCAAGGTGTAAAAGGAAACCCAAATGACTCAAAAATAATTTTAGATGTTCAAGATTTTGCATTAGTCATAATCACTTCTTTTCAACGTGAACAGTTGCTTAAATTTGGGAACGACAAGGTGTGCGTTGATGGTACACACAGTACAAATAGTTACGATTTTCAGCTCTACACACTAATGACAGTGGATGAATTTGGTTCAGGGTGTCCAGTGGCATTTTGTTTTCAAAACGTGCTGACAAAATGATTTTCAAGTTGTTCTTTGGAAAAATTAAATCAAGAGTGGGTATTATATCAACTACTGTGTTTATGTCTGATGATGCTGCAGCATTTTATAATGCATGGTCTTGTGTTATGGCCAAGATACCTCACCAGTTGCTATGTACCTGGCATGTGGATCGTAATTAGCATAAGAATTTGTCAAAAATCAATGGAGGGATTGAAAAGAAAGTAGTAGTATATAAATTCCTTCGTGTTTTATTACAGTGTGTATCTATTGATGAATTTAATGACATTTTAAATCAGGTAGTAGAAGATCTTTAAGACGATGTTGATACACAATCATTTGCTGAATATTTTCATAATAATTATGCAAATCGTCCAACATCTTGGGCATATTGCTATCGATTGGGTATAGGAATAAACACTAACATGTATCTTGAATCGATGCACAAAGTTTTAAAGTATGTGTATTTGGAAGGTCGGAAAGTAAAACGTTTGGACAAAAGCATTAATGCAGTAATGAAAATTGCTCGAGATAGCTTGTTTAAACGTATAATTAAACTTGCAAAGAATACTTCCAATGACAAAATTAATAGAATTAAACAAAGTCATAAAGCAAGTCTAACAATTACATCAGATTTTATTAGACGTCTTGAAAATGATAAGGAATTTTTAGTTACGACGTCCACTTGTGCTTTTCAACAGTATCAAGTTACGAGAGTAGATGAGGCCTGTGAAGGTTCATGCCTAAGTTGTACAAAGTGCAGCATATGTGTTCATACATTTCAATGCACCTGTATTGACAACATGATAAAGCTTAACATTTGCAAACACATACATGCTTGTACGATACAGTTTTACAAATCGAATCTTGACACCTTTGCATATTAGTAACGTTAATGAACTTTTCAGCAGTAATATTTTACATGAAGCAAAATCTTCAAAAAATGATATTATTAAAAAAAAGAGCCGAGCTAATAATAGGCCAATGTGAGAATGCTTCGTTAACTGACGACGTACATCTGGCTATAATGAGGCAATTTGATAAAATCATTGACAAATTAAATAAAGCAAAATCTATTGATCTAAAAACTACAGAGGAGATTAATATTAATAAAAAAGTTGAACATCAGGTGCGGCTTTTTTCAACAAAGAAGAAATCAACAAGGAATAATGTTCTTAAAAAGCCTACCCTAACAGAAAAAATTTTTATTAGGGATGGTTTGGTTAATAACTCAAACCTTAATGTTAATGTTCATACAAGATCTGTTCATACATCACCTGATTTTATGTTAAGATACGACAGTGTATTATCTCAGTAGAAAGTAGGTTTAATTAACACTAAAGCTTATAAGGTTAGATTTTGTTCTGCTTTCTCTTGTTTGGGAATAAAATCCGGTGGGGAAACCACTCGCAGAAATACATGTACAAATTACTGGAAATTATTACAATCCCGGCGATTTTGATGGGAAACCTACAAGTGTGCGACAAATCTAATTTAATCCTCAGTTTTCACTCTGTTTTATCAGTGTTACAAGCGCTGGTAAGTTATTGTAATTTCGTCAAATCTGTCGGATTGAGTGTTCTTATATTAACAGTACAGTATTTTAGTTTTACTTTTAGTCGGAGTACCAAAATAATCTTAATTTTCTACCTTGTTTTTTTACATATTTTAGTCGACTGACAGTGCAAACAAAATTCTCGACAAAATAAAATTAATTTCTTTCTTAATTAATTTAGGTATTTATTGAGAATGTATATGGGTACATAACGTGTTTACTTTTTAAAAAATAAAAATACAATTATTGAAACCTCAAGCCTCTATTACTATTATTAAACACATTTCACTCAAGTAATTAATAATTTACAAATCAAATTAAAGAAATCCCAGCAAAGTATCTTTAAACTGCATATTGACACAAGTACGAAAAATACCTAGAATAGCAACAAGTTAGTACAAAATACCAAGTTGTTTACATACACGAGCTAACATATATAAAACATTCGTGTAAAGTTAATTTCCTTCATTGCACTAAATTTAACTACTTTTTTATCCAAAGTTGGTTGCTTATAGAAACTGGTCTCTTATATTCAAATCATGAAATTTTCTTAAGTGGACATACAAAGTTTTATTTTACGTAAATTCAGAACCACAATCTAGGCAAATATTAATTTTTTACTTCTCCTATGTAAATAAGGAGATAAACAATCAATTTAACATTAACACAGACTTCATCCAATTTATGTAAACAAAACAATTACATAACCTCAATCTGTTTACAACTGTCATTACAGCCGCGTTATTTCTACCGCGAGACGCTTCTTGTAATTTTCTACAAACTGTCTACTACCATATTTAAATATGGGGACTATTACAACTTGTTTTCACATGTCTAGGTATTTTAATGATTTATTACAAATAATATATAAAGGTTTAATCAGATTTTTCTGTGGTACTTTTCAAAAATATCGGATGCAAGCTATCAATATCGCTATCTTTATTTGTGTTCAACGTCAACAAGAAATTCCAAATTTTGTTTTCACTTATGTGATCCTGTACTTTCTCGTCCCGAATATATATTTTAAATTTGAATTTACCGCCGGATGTGATGACAGGATTGCACCTTTGTACTTCGTGCAAGTTCGTGAATGTTCGCTTTGATCATGCGCTAAAAACATTTTCCGTTAAATGTAACAGATAGTGGGCATGAAGACTGAACAATGTACAAGCAATATGGCTGTTTGGTTATTATATTAGAATATTCAGAATTACTGTTAGTTTATTTATGTACATTGATTTAAATATGTTATTAGATTTTTTGCAACAATTCGACTAATTAATTATTGAAGTTGTAATCTCACAATTGGTAGCAGGGCGTGGTTTAGAAGCTGCCACAGATTGTTTCAGGTTGAAACATGTGATTTGTTTAAGTTATAATTTTCTGTAAAATTCGAATTGTTTTGATGACGAAATGGAAAGCCTGACAAAGAACTACAACTAGAATTAGAAAATACAGGTACAAGAATTTGTGAACTCAACAGATGTTTGCCCCTTCACTAATTAAAGGGGCCAGTTTTGTAAGTATTCTTTAAAAACATTTCAACACCTGATACTTGCTGTTTTGAGTTTGGTTACAAGATGGATACGACGCGGGAATCAGTAATGACCTTTAAGCTTAATCCAACAAACTACACCGCATGGAAAGTGAATTGTAGTATACTTTTGAAGGATCTCTGATTATACAATTTTATTGAAGCGAAGCAAATGCCAGACGAAAAATCCACACCTAAAGAAAAGGGAGAATTTGAGGTTAAGCGAGGGCGTGCTCTTAGCACAATCTATTTAACATTAGAAGAGGAGATTCAACTATTATTAGTAAATGTCGAGGATCCGTTTGTTGCCTGGACGACTCTCTAGAATGAATTTGAACCCTCGTCATTGCTTCAGCTAGCATTAATTTATAGGGATCTCTTTATTATAAGAAAATTAGATAGCGAATTTATGGGGATAATAGGTATCCCGTACCTTAATTGTGAGTTTGAGCGACAAAGAACAAATCTCCGATAGGTTAGTAGCAGTTGTAATGCTATTAGGATTAGGTGATTTATACGATGCTGTCTCGCAGTCAATTTGTCAAACATCTCCTACAAAACTAACTACAAAAACTGTCAGGAATTGTCTCATCATAGAAGAGAATAGGTTAACTGCTAAACACGAAGGTAGATTAGGTGAAGGCGTGGTTAAAGCTACCATACCATCGTCATTAAATGTAGTTAGGCGCAATCTAAATAAGAACCTAGTTGTCGATAAACGCCCCAATGCTAATGTAAATGTCGGAAAGAAATGTTTTAGATGTGGTAGACTAGGGTATTTTAAAGGAAATTGCAGAGTAAAGTTGCAAAATAGTCGTGATAAAACCAATTATGATAGTTCAGATAATAATCCAACATGAAGTTTTCATTTTAGTTGTCTTTTGATGGGTCGTATCAAGCCGTCCGAGCAACTAAGTAATAGTTGGGTTTTTGATAGTGGTACTACCAACCTTTTTTGTTTCAGTAGATCCGCATTTATAGATTTTGTAAAAATTGAACAAATTCCGATTTCGTGTGGCCATGGGAATGTTTGCTGTAGGGTTAGGCAATGTTGTTATAAATATGATTACAGATAATGAGAAAAAATGTACTTTAAAATTAAATAATGTATTCTTCTTAATTTTCTTTGGAAAAATTAAGAAGAATGCTAAACAAACCACAACAAACATACAGGGAGTATTTAAATAATGTATATTACATTCCGCAGTTATGCAGAAATCCAATATCCGTGTATGTCTTAATCGAAGAAGGATTCTGAATAGGTTTTGATACAAATAATTTGGTTATTTCTGACAAGTATAACAATACTGTCAGCTTGAAACCTGAAAATAGGTTATTCTTAATAGGCCCCAATTCAAAAATTGAGGCGAACAAAGATAGCGGGAAATTAAGTTTTATCACTAGCACAAATAACGGTTTTAAGGAGGATCATTCGGAAGAAGTTTTGTTGCCAAAGAATTCAGTCAAATTATGGCATTATAGGCTTGCCCATATAACAGTCGAAAGACTTTACCTCTGGTGCTGTGAGAGGTACCCATATGCCTTTGATAAAGGATTTAGGCATGTGATTCTTGTCGAATAGCGAAAAGCACAGGGGAAGCGTCGACGTTTAATAGGAGGTAGTTCAAAATATCCATTACAGTTAGTGTTGATGGATGTATGGGGGCCATCACCAATTCCTCCCATAGGGGGGAAGAGGTATTAAGTTTTATAGATGATTATAGCAGATATATAATTGTTGTCCCACTAAATAATAAACATGAAGTAGTTGATGCTTTTACGCAATTAAAAACTAAAATAGAATGCTTGTTTCAATCTGAAATAATAGAGGTTCAGACTGACAATGGCTTCGAATTTTGCAATAATAAGTTAAATGAGTTGTTTGAGAATTGTGAAATTAAACACAGGAAAACCTCTGTTTATACACCACAACAGAATGGCATAGAAAAGCCTAATAGGGACCTATTAGATGGTACACGAGCTCTATTAGTGGATTCTGGAATGTCTCCAGAATTTTGGGTGGAAGCTCTCTTCACTGTAGTACATGTTAAAACAGAGTAATTCATTCTAGCTTAGGGTGCAGAACACCGGAATTGTGGCTTGGCCACAAGCCTAATGTGGGTTATTTTAAAAGGTTTGGATTGTTGGCCTTTTTCAATATACCTAAACCCTATCCCCATAAATTGCAAGGCAGAGGAAAACCTGGTATAATTGTAGGTTATGTCCTACATATTCGTGGGTATAGTGGTTTAATTTCCAAAGAAAATTAAGAAGAACGTGGGTATAGAGTTTATGATCCAGCGACTAAACAGGTTATAGAAACAAAGCATGTTAGATTTAACGAATCAAAAGTTGGATTTGGTTATTTCAGTGACTCAACATATAGGGTTAACGATTATTCTAAATTTGATTCCGTAATGCTTAGGGAGGATATTCTTGCAGATTATTCCATATCTAGCCCAAAGGTTGAAGTTGATGAGGATATAGCATCTGCCGATATCATCCCCATACCAGTTGCACCGGGCTGGAAACGAATTGTTTGTACTCATCAACCGGGACAAAGCAAAGGAAATCAAGATATTTATTATGATTATAAGGGTGATAAGAAATTGAGGTCCATTCCTCAAGTTAAGGAATTTTGTAGAGATGCGAAAATTGAATTCGATGAAGGCTGTTTTGATTTTAGAATTTCTCAAGGGAAGTCTGTAGATGTTTAATAGGGAACATCAAATAATTACCAAAGTAAGTGAAACGACGGTTGACGGTAATGTTAGGAATGATCCTGAAGATTTAGAAACACAATTCTGTCAAAATGAATCTACTTTCTTTGCTGGATTGATGGGTGTGCCTCATAGCTATGAGGTTGCACTATCTTCTCCCAATAAAGACGAATGGCTTCGAGCCATGCAGGAAGAGTATAACACTCTCAAAGAAAAGAAGGCATGGGACACAGTCCCACGTCCGAATAACAAAAAGATAATTTCTAATAGATGGGTTTTTACCAAGAAAATAAACAAAGATGGGACCGAAGGTAAATGTAAAGCTAGACTAGTAGCACATGGTTTTCGTCAACAATTTGGTATAGATTACAATGATGTAATTTCCTCTGTGATTGATTTTGTTCTTGTGAAATATTTCTTTGCATTGTTGGTTTGCTTTCAAGGGTTTGTTGATGCACATGATATAAAATTTGGTAGTGTCGGCGAGAACGGTAGGGATTGTGATTGTATACTTTCTCATCCCGAATATATATTTTAAATTTGAATTTACTGCCGGATGTGAGGTCATGATTGCACCTTTGTACTTCGTGCAGTTCATGAATGTTCGCTTTGATCATGCGCTAAAAACATTTTCCGTTAAAGGTGATGGATTGCGGACATGAAGACTGAACAATGTACAAGCAATATGGCTGTTTGGTTATTATATTAGAATATGCAGAATTACAGTTAGTTTATTTATGTACAGTGAATTATATATGTCATTAGATTTTTTTGCAACAATTCGACTAATTAATTATTGAAGTTATAATCTCACATTCACTAATACTAAAGCTATTATTGTAATTAGTAGGTTGGTGTTAGAATTTGTTCTTAAAGTTAGTTCTCAGTGTAGAATTAGGTTGAACAAATACCGAATTAAAATATTCAGAGAACATATTTACAATGCCCTACCCATAGCTGTACACCTTATTGACTAATGTACTGCATTTGGGAATGGAATTATTTAGATTCTGATCCTTCATGTAACGTCAGATTAGTTTAGGATTACTTTTTACAGCATTTTAAACGTTTTTCAGACACATCTTTGCCTCTCTTTTTCAAAAATTTGTATCTATAACGGAGTAAACTAAAAGTTAAATAGTCTACGTATCGTTTGGTTCTCGTATACTTTTTGTTTTTTCTTGATTAGAGCAGTAGTTTCTTTGTTAAAATACATCGGAAATGTTTTGATTCGCCTAATAGACTGCAAAACAATAACTAAGATGATACTATTTAGTTCATTATAAAATACATCAACACACTGATTAACCGTCCTTTGTACAAACAAATCATCCAAATATATTTGCATTAAACAAGAGCTTATTTTAATGTAATCTGCCTTGTAATTAAATACCTTGGTATGGTAGTTAATGTTTAATGGTGTTAAAGTTTATAAGAAATTCCAATTGAGGGTTATTAGTGCTAGGAGAAGCCAGTTCAAATAAACCTCTATAACAGAAGAAACTAATTCAACATGGTAGCAAAAAATAAGGACTAGTATCATGTTATTTATATTAAGTATTCAATTAAATTGCAAAAGTTAGTGAGCACCAAGACATCAACCAATACCGCAGTCTTATTGTAAATAAACAGTGGATATTTTCATGTACAGACAACCAATTAATTGAACTTTGATTAAAGTCGTCCATGATGTAATGCTATTATTTGGGAACTACAACACAAAAGAATTAAAATTATCCATGAACAAATTAGTAGCTAACGCATAATTCAGTGGTATATAAACATAGGCGGGTCTGTGGCTTAGTTGGTTCGCGGTCACTACTAAACCCAAGGTTCCGGGTTCGATTCCTCACACAGCTTGAAAAATGTTAGGCGCGCATTTTTCACAAAAATATGCCCTTCGCTTGGATGAGGTAAAATGTAGATCACGTGTGAGTGTTGTCATGCATGATAAACATTCCTATGTTGCTTGGGATAGCAAGGGTTCCACAAATTCAAAATTTCCAGGTAAAGAAAACTCGTTTCCTGGTGACTAGTACATTCAAATGGAGTATTGGAAAATCAAATGTAGGGGGATGATGCCATATACGTATACCAGATAGATTCGCGTACGACTACTAATCTCAAAGTCTCGTGTTTGATTCCCAACACGGGCCAATTGAAAAATGTTAGGCCAGCATTTTTCACAAAAATATGCCCTGGTTTGAATGAGAGGTAAAATGTAGGTTCCTTGTGTATTGTTATTGTGCACTTTTAAAATTTCTACCGTGCTTGGAATAGCAAAGGTTTGGTAAAAATTCTAAAGTTTCCAGATTAAAACACCTGCTTCCTGGCCAATGTAGTACCTTCGGGTGGAGTATTGGAAAGTCAAATGTAGAGAGGTATATAACCACAACATAAGAGGCATTTAAATGATTTAGAAGTAATTGACACCACGTTACATTTAGACTCATACGACCAGTTTGAATTAGGGACAACTTGTACATCAGGATTATTTCGAAAGTCAATCGTAACACCACCACCTCTTGATATGATGTTGGAAGAATGATAACGATCTTGTCAAAATATTTTAAAATCTGATATAAACAGCCCCGAAAAAATTACTGCCGGATTTAACCATGTTTCTGTGGTACAAATAAACGTCACAAATTTAGTGGTTTTTGTATTTAAACCACGTGTGTTTTAATAATATACTGATAAAGAATAAGCTTTTGTGCTTATATCACAGGAATAAGATTATAGTAAAAACTACTATTTCATGATTTTGGCAATATCCGCAAATATAATTTTAGACTGTAGTTTAACAGTAGTATCAAATCAAAACCCACTACATTTATAAGTAATATAAACACAAGAGTTCTGTGCTTTATAATAGTTGTGAAATAGCATTTTATAAAGTAAGCAGGCTTACACAAACAGCTGTTGAACCATTGTTACACGATGTGTTACAAGATATTTTCATCGCTTTTCGAACTTCTGGTACGTGCATAACCCTTAAATTTTCTGTTAGGACTAAACACTTCCTCTCTTCTTAATGTGACAACTTCTCCGAACTTTTATATATAAAGCACACTATTTTTAAAAATTAGGCAGTGCAAATGGAAAAATGCTAATAAATGTTTTACTTAAAAAAAGTTAGCCAAGAGCGAGTCGAACTCGCACCATTAGGGTTCCGTACAAATACTACAGAGACAATCAATAAACCAAATTAAGCTGTTTTTATGTATATTTAAATCTTATCCAAATTTGATTATGATAGCTGAAAAATGAATATATTGTCCCACATTGTACTGGTACATTAGTTAATACGTTGTCTATTATTGTGTTTAAAAAAAATTTCCCAGCAACTATTACACTATCAAAAAACCATTGATTGATTTGACCAAATTAACCCCGGCTGTCAATATATGTGTGCGCCATAAAGACCTAGCATTGTACCAAATTTCAAATTCCTACGTTACAAAGTTTTCAAGAAAAACCGTTGTGACAGACGTACACGAAAGTAATCTTATAAAGGTTCCGTTATACC
The DNA here is from genome assembly GCA_036346225.1 of Platerodrilus igneus. Classification (NCBI taxonomy): domain Eukaryota; kingdom Metazoa; phylum Arthropoda; class Insecta; order Coleoptera; family Lycidae; genus Platerodrilus; species Platerodrilus igneus. The sequence continues at coordinate 2,082,989 of JARFIW010001436.1, read as the reverse complement.
ATGTTAACTTATGTTTAGACGATAGTGGAGTTGTGGAAAAATTTCTGTACTGTTTGGTAATTTATTTCGACTTCTTATTTTAAGTTCTTGAGTTAAATTTGTATGTAGAATAAAATGAAATAATTACTAGACTTAAATTTTCTTTAGAATTGGTTTTTATTTTACAAATGTCACATTTAATAGTTTTGTGACATAAGAATCAGAATTTGTTTTGCTTTCAGAGCCATTTGGGACTTCAATGATTGCTTTTTCATGCCCGAATATTTATTGTAAATGTTTAATTGGCAGTGTTCAGAGAAAAGTGCTCTTGCTAATAAAGTGAAATTTTAATGGTAATATAGAACTTTAAATTTTGATCTTGGTACCATTTTGTGCAGCTTCTTCTTCTTCATAGATCTGTTGAGTGTTTTGTAAGTGCAAATGGTATAACCAGGGAAGTTTTCATAGATTTAAACTGAAATATTAACTTCTTTAAATAGGTACATGCACATAAAGATAAGAAATAAGGACTATCAATTGAACTGGTTTCCTACATCTATGTAATAACTAGAAACAACATTTATCAATCTACAGCTGTTAACTTTTCTAAATTTAAATTATGGATAATACAATGAGCTTAGAACAAAAAGATTTTACATTGCCAAAAGGATGGATAAGAGATGAAATTGTAAGAAAAAATGATGTAAACAAAGGAAGGTCCCCTAATGGGAAAGTCTTCAGGTTAAAGAAGGAATTAGAAGCTTATCTACTAACTAATAAACTTCCTCATAAAATTGGTGATTTTTACTTTACTACAAAAGGGTGTATACAAATAACAATGCAATGATCAAAATATCAACTACTGATAATAGCCTGGATTGTAATGATTCTCTCAAAATTGAGGTTACAACAGAAAATTCTAAAACAGCTCCGGAAAATTTGTTTAATCAATTTCTAGCCAAACGGATTGCAATGCTAATGCATTTGCGACAATCACTGAACTTTTGAGCACAGACTGGATAACAGACCAGACCATGTTACAATATTTTGAGTTACTTAATAACATTTTTCTCACTTCTAAGACTTATTATACTAAATCCTCTAATTGGACATGCTGTTAAATGTATTGATGACTTCAACCACTTTCTGGATCCTTTGGAACTGAAAAACAAAGATACCTTGTTTATACCAGTGAATGATGCTAATTTACTGGACTCTGCGGAAGACTCTCACGGGAGTCTGCTAATATATTCAAACCACAGTAATATTTTTTATTACTATGATTCATTAGAAAGGAAAAATTTTTGCCATGCCGAAATTTTAGCTAACAAATTATCAGGTTACTTAAATTGTAATTCTAAGGCGGAAATTTGTGTTATACGAGGACCAAGGCAGAGTAACAGCTATGATTGTGGAATATTTACTTGTTTCATGGTTGAACTCTGTTTGCATGATTTAATAATGAATAGACGACTAGATTTTAGCTTTGCTGCAACAATTGAATTAAACGAAACCCAGCTAATAAAAAAACGTTCTGTTCTTGCATACATATTAGCAAACAAATGTAAATTAACAACAGAAAATATCTCAGCTTTAATATTTGAATTTTGAGATGAAGTAGAAAGATTTCTACATCTCGGGAAAGTATCCATATCGACTGACCAACTTAAAACGATTCAGAACCATAACTTAACTGCAGATATAAATAATAGTGCTCACCAACATGCTGCCTGCAACCATAACAATATGGGCCATAACAGAGAGGCTAATAGATCAGTAACAAATAAGCGTACTAATCATAAAATACATTTCTTAGCCAATGGCCAGGGCAGTTATAAAAATAAATCTATAGAACAGCAAACAGGTAACATTTTCATCAGACCAACATCATAGATTACCTAGTATCACTAACGACACAATTATTGTTAATCGAAAACCTAGGCTATTAATAGTCTCAGATAGCCATGGCCGAAATATGTATGAATCTTTAATGACAGAACTATCCCAAGCTTTTAATATTCTAAATATCGTCAAACCTAATGCTTTACCGATGGATGTTATCTCAGATCTTGGTAATTTGATAAAAGGTTATACAAATGATGATTGGGTAATCATAAGGCGTGGTACCAATGATGTACTAAATCAGAACACAGCACTGTTTAATGAGGTCTAGCAAGTATTTCAACAAGTTAGTAAACAAACAAATTTAGTAGTCTGCTCCATACCCTATCGGTTTGATGATTCTAAACATATATTTGTAATTAATAATCGCCTTCATAAAGCGATGATTAAATTAAAAACTGGAGAGGAGAGCTGTAGACTACTGGAGTTGAATGTTCATTTAAATAGGAATGATTATACGCAACATGGTCTACATTTGAATGGAAGAGGTAGGGCAAAAAGGGCACGTGTGATTGGTCAGTTTGTGCCAGATAGGGGTGGTGATAAGACAGGTGACATATAATCAGTTAAGCAAAAAAATTCTACATATATAGATATTTCACCAGCAAAGAGGTTTTCAAAGAAGACAAAATTAAGATCATAGCAATTATTTAATATTATGCACCAAAACTTACAATGTGTTACTAACAAGGTAGATGAATTGGAGGTTCTCTTACATACAAACGATGTTGATGTAATGCGTGTAACGGAAACATGGTGTGGTGACAGCAACATTAGTTTATTGAGAGGTATAAAGGGGTACAGTTTAGTTGATTATTATAATAGAACTGAATTTATACATGGAGGAGTGTTAATTTTAGCCAAGAAGCAGTTAAAGTGTAACAGTATTAGTAATGTTAAGATTTTTAATTGTGACAAGGTATTTGAGTGTTGTGCAATTCAAGTAGTTCTTGAAAATTTTAAGATGTGTTTTTTGTTTGTATAGAAATACTGATAAAGGTAATGAAAACATATTTTTAACAAAATTAGATTTAGCACTTAATGCTATTTTAGTTAAGTATCCCTCATCTAAACTAATTGTTGCTGATGATAATAATATTAATTATTTGATCAATAGCAAAGCTAAATTGGACCTTATCGATTTGACTTCATCATATAACTTAACGCCAGTATTTGATCAGCCAACTAGGATATGTAACCACTCTCAAACTGCACTGGACTATATCTTCACAAACTTCAATGAGACACTTTTGAATAAGATAATAATACCTAATGGTTTGTCTGACCATACTGCACAATCTATTAGTTTTGAAATAGGCAACCCAGTTAGTTACAGTAATCATTTAGTTTGTAACTACTCGGTAAAACATAAGAATATTTTTATTAATTCTCTTAAAGATGAATATTGGAATATGATTTATAATGATCATGTTAGTGTTGAGGAGTGTTTTCAATCATTCATTAGAATATTGGAATATTACTTTGAGTTAAGTTTTAACTTAATTAAACCTAAGCAATTTGTAGGTACCAAAAATCAGTGGATTACTAAAGGGATTAGAATATCGGCGGTAAAGTTAAAAAAATTGTGGTTATTATATATTGCGGGTAAAGTAAATCCAGACTATTACAGGAGTTACAATAGTATATTACATTACTAGCGTGGAAGTGACCCATTTCACACGAGTGGAAGAGTATTGTCTATTCCACCAGTGTGAAATGTCACTTTCCACGCGAGTACTGTACACTATTTTTCCGACGACCACCACTAAAAACAATTACGAAATAGTTATTTTTGTGCTAATTTGCAATAAATGTGTACGCAATAATGCAAGACAGACAGACACCTATAAAATTTATTTGACGTTTTGATGTTGAAAATTCGAACACCTACTTTGTTTTTATAAAATGCGCGAATCTGTTGCTTTTAGCGTATGCATTCTCAATTTTTATTGAAGAAATCATTTCAATTACAAACTAATATGAGTAATTACATCTTTAAGTAAAACGGAAACTGTCAGTATCGATTTAAGTATGGGTATTTTAAACTGTTATTAGCCAAAACGAAACGAATGAATGCAAAAAGGTAGAAACCGGTAGTCGTTTGGGTTGCCTAGGTAACTAGCATACTAACATCAGTCATATCACTCTAGAGTTGAAAAGTATTTCAACACTAGAGTGATATGTACTTGCGAACTCTAGAGTGATATACTTTACTTTCTACATAAATAAGTAGTGTGTAATCTGTTGTTTTCACAAGTGGTTGTCAGAAAATCAATTTATAAACGTACAATACGGCTGGCTAAGGGAATACATAATAGCAAGTTACTACTAACTTCGAAATGCAAGTCGAAGACTGCATGGAACATAATCAATAGGCAGTTAGGGAGAGCTAATGGGCCCAGTAGTATTGGTATTTCAATTGGTGGAGTTCAATTAGTCGACAAGGCATCTAGTGTGGAGTTGGTAAATCAATATTTGTCTGACTTCAGTTCTTTTGTAGATAAATATGAAGGGAGTGATCAAAGTGCATCTAAGAATATTACACACATATCAGATACAGTTTATCTTGAAGAACTCGGTAAGATTGACTTAATTCGCCTGATTAGTGTGCTAAACAACTCCTTGAATTGTGGCGGACAGGACTTAATTCCAGTATCGATTATTAAACTATGTGCAGTCTAATTAGCATCCCCTTTGTGTTATTTATATAATAGATGTATTGAAGAAGCATATTTTCCTCTTTGCCTAAAGACAGCTAGGGTTATCTGTATTCCAAAGACAAAAACCAATGTTACTCCTAGCAATATTTCAGATTACAGACCGATATCGCTATTGTCAGTTTTTCCAAGATCTTTAAGAAATTTTTATCCGATCAATTGTATAAATTTATAGATAAGCATAGCATTGTGTCTAGGTATCAGTACGGTTTTGTTAAAAAAAGAAACAACTTCAGCTCTTTGTGACATGTTACATTTTATATATAGTAAGATAGATTGTGATAATAAAGTTCTTGCATTACTTGTAGATCTAACCAAAGCTTTTGATTTAGTTAATCACAATATCTTCATAAATAAGTTACGTTGTTATGGGATAAGGGGTAAATGCGGTGAGTTAATTAAGAGTTTTCTGTCTTCAAGATGTCAATTTGTTGATCATCAGGGTTTTAGGTCTTCACTAGCAGAGTTAAAAAGTGGTGTTCCACAGGGTAGTGTGTTGGGACCTTTGCTGTTTCTGCTTTACATTAATGATATCTCTTATAATTTGTCAACATTTCACTGCTTGTATATGGATGATTTAACTGTGCTGTCCGCTCATAAAGAACACAATATTGCAATGGTCACGTTGTGTGATAACTTAGCTGCTATTGATTCGTATTTAAAGTCCAATGCAATGATATTGAATCTAAAAAAACGCATACACTTCAATTCTATGCAGTGTCCAGTAGTTATCAGAGTAGTAATCTGATTAAATTAGGTGGTGCCACAATTAAACAAATAAATGATTCTAATTTTCTAGGTGTTTCTATTGATTTTGCATTAAAATGGAATGTGCATACTAAAGCCGTATGTGAAAGTATTGCCAGAAACTGTTATGTACTAAAACGACGTAGAGAAATTACTAATATACAAATCACACTTATGTATTATCATAGTAATGTTGAATCAGTTATTCGTTATGGGATAGTTTGTTGGGGCAACAGTTCGACTGCTGGGAGGGTTTTTAAAATGCAAAAAAGGGCAATTCGGTCAATTTTCAAGAAACATTCTTTTGAATCCTGCAAATTATTATTTGTTACTAATAGAATACTAACTTTACCATGTCTATATATTATTGAAATTCTCAAATATGTTAGGTTTAATGATAACAAGTTTCCCAAATTAAATTTTAGTCATAACTATGCAACAAGAAGTAAACACCTATTGAGTCTAGATGTTCATCATACGACGTTATATGAAAGAGACCCTCATTATATAGGTGCTCGTCTTTATAATAAACTCCCTCAGTCAATTAAACTTTGCTCCTTGAAACAATTTAAATTTCAAGTTAATGAGTTATTAGTCAAATATGCATTTTACTCTGTTGAGGAATACTTGTCCTATGATTTTAGTTAATTTAGACTATTTGCATGCTATGATTATGTAATTATTTTATTGTTACTTATTTTAGTATTGTTGATTAGGATATTTTTTGACTAATCTTATCTACTGTACTGTGGCCTATAAGATGTGTTAATAATAATAAAAAAAGAAACCTCGTAGGTTTTTTTAGAAGGTTGAGTCGATATTGTCGATCAAACTTAAATGTAATGTCGAATATATCTTTTTATTATCTAAATCAACAAGATCAAACTGCATTACTTTTAGTAGGCTATAACGGTTACCTACAGTATGCATTATCAACCTAGCGTAGCTGTACTAGGAAGGATTAGAGCATTTGATAATATTAATTGACAATAAATTCATAAATATTTCAAATATATAACTTATTTATTTTTTTGTTGCACACTTAATATTATAACAAAAACTATACCTTTTCGAATCTTAATTCTAGGGCTTCGTTACACCATCTGAGGTCATCCAGTTCTTTTTTAGTTTTCGTCAAAGTTGATTTGGTGTTCTGAAAAATAAAATGATACATTAACGTAAATTACATGTTGGAAGATAACTTGAAATCCTATACATAGACTGTTCGAAATTGATATTTTAATACTTGTGTACTTAAGGAGATTAAAACCGATTGAATGGTAAAAATAGCAAATTGTCAATGTCTTTTGCTATCTAGCTATTTGATAAAAACTAAAAATTTAACATTTAACTTATTAACAACAAATGTTATAAGCAAAAGATTTTTGTATTATCACAAATAGTTTTCAAGTATTTTACTTACTACTTCGAAGTTAACATTTGCAAGATGTATTATGGTTGTGTATCTATCTGACACTTTTGTGTATGCATTTAATAATATTATGAACATTAGATATTTCTTTAGAATTTATATCAGGTTTGTGATAATTCCTTCATAAAATAAATAAAAAACGTAATAAATGCAGGTCTTGAAATGTAGGTTGTGATATGGGTGCATCTTTTAGGCAAATTGTTACTTTAATAAAATGTCTCATTAATGCATCATCAAATATTATGGTTATTTCGATTAGACAGAATGTGTTGTTTTACCATATTATTATTTAATAGACCAAGATAACCTTGAACAGCTACTGCTATTGGTACCACTGATAAGATCTTTTACTACTATGTGATGGTTTTGAACTCTTTTACATTACATTTTACATTACCCTAGCTACTAAATGTGAAATACTCATTGCAACAACAATCTACAAAGACAAATTTTAACGTCTGACCCCATAATGAAAAAAGTCAACTTTTTGAAGCAAATCATTTCTCCTCAATAACCCACGAATTGTATTTTTTGGAAAATTTTGGGATATAAAAAATCATAGGCCTGAATTTGGTTCGATTTTAATAAATTTATGAATATAACGAGTGTAATATAAATTTTGAAAAAATTTAAAATACTATGAAATAAATATTACACATATTATTTAAATAACCATTCAAATACCATGTCGCATTTCTGACTTAATTATATCGGCAGTTAAAATATTGACAAAGGACTTTGATATATTCAGTTTTTGTCCAACTTCTTCAGGTATATTTTGGACGGAGTTTGAATATACTTTTCTAATTTTTAAATAGGTCCACATTTCGTTTCGAGCTCCCTATTCATTGCTCCCACCATTACTTAAGCATATTGATAGATAGATAAATTCGTTTATTGAAAACAATATTACAAATATGTGATATGTGTAATAACACAGCATAGTAACAGTTATTCATCAGCAAATCTTTAAGTTTAAATTTAAAAGTCAATAGAGTTTGAGCATTCTTAATGTCAGTATCTAATTTATTGTAAACCTTTGTAGCTGTACATATAAAACTTACCAGTTAGAGCCAATCGTTGCTGAAGAATAACAAGATATTCACTGAACGTTGTATTGCAAGCATGAATAAAGGAGTTTATAGGAAATAGGTGTAGATTTTTACAAACATTGACAGCAAGAGTGTAAATATAAAAGCATTATGCCCAACACTCAGGTGATAGGTTTGCAAATGTCAAGCCTATTTGCATTAACTATACATATTAATATTTGTTTTTGAATGGAAATTATGCATTTTGAGTAAGGAGAATTGCACCACGGCATAATACCGTATAACGACCTAGATTGCACTTCTGCAAAATAGAAACACTTTAAGGTGTGAAACTATAAAACTAATTTTAAAAACCAAATTTGAAAGCACATTAAGCTGTTTTCTAGAGACCATGATGCAATTATTTTTCCCACTTCAATATATTATCAACGTGAACTCCCTAGAACTTCGATGTAGAGGCTTGTGTAGGTAAATTATTGTTAATGTTAAGTTATAAAAGGTCTTACCAGAAAATTTTCCTGGCATAAACAAACATAAAAGCTGTCTTTTCAGAATTAAGATAAAGCTTGTTGGCACAACACCATTCAAAAAGAGGCTCTAGAATTTCTTTTCCATTTTGAAGAACATTGAGAAGTGTAACTCCCCATCTAAGACTATAAAAATATCATCTTTATACATGATAACAACAGCCATCATCATTAGGTCTTCAGTCATGGAACTGGTTAGACGTTTACCCACATTAATTCCTATTCTGAGCTAACCTACTAATTTCCCCGAAATTTCCACAGTCTCAATCTTTCACTATCTGCGTGCATTAGTCTGATCTATGCTTACCTCTACCTCTTTTTTTCCTATTTCTGCTTGTAATATATCCACACTATTTCCTAAAAATGCCTTAGAACATATCCTGCCCTTCTATTTCTCATTGTTTGTTTTGTTTTTCACAAATGCTTTCAACAATTTTCTCCTTGTTTCTGTGTTTGTTGTCTTCGAACATATCCGCTGCTCTTTCGTGTTTGATGCAGTTCGGTTTCCCTTCTATTGTTTTACAAATATATACCCTATTACCTCGATATTCAGTGGTATGTGAAGGGGGTTAAGCAGCCTGAGGCTACCAAGATCTCTCAACACTTGAACATTTGCCAAACTAATAGTTTTCCAATATATCCTTTCGCACAATCAACATTAGTTGAAAATATTTCAAAACCAACACCTGTCGTACTTTATAATAATCATAAGATTTAAGTGCAATTATTTTTTTCGTAATTAGATTTTTCCACTTGAAACTGGTTGGACGCGTACCTCCACTTATTTCTATTCTGAGCTAGCCTACACAGTTCCTTGAAATTCCCATTGCCTAGATACAGATCGATTCCCCTTCTGTTGTTTTCTATGTATATGTCCTATTTTACCGAGATTCATTGGTAGGTATGTGGAGGGGGTTAAGCAGCCCGTGCCTACCACGATCCCCTAACATTTAAACATTTGCTGAATTAAAAGTTTTTCACTAAATACTTTCGCACAATTAACATTAGTTGAGAATATTGCAAAACCAATACCTGTAGTTGCTTATAATAATCATCAGGTTTAAGTACAGTTATTTGTTTCGTCATTAAGTTTTCCATCTTGGAACTGATTTGACGTGTACCTCCATTGATTTTTATTCTGAGCTAGCCTATACATTTCCCTAAGATTTCCAGTCTAGATCTTTCACTATCTGTGTACGATAGTTCAACCTAGGTCTATCTCTACCTGTTTTTTTCCTATCTCTGCTTCTAATATATTAGGCACGATTCCTTCAAGCTGTAGTATGTGGTGTATCACCCTATTTCTCCTATTTTTTACCGTTTTCCACATATTTCTTTCTTCGCCTACCATTTCTAGTACCTTTGTTCTTAACTTTGTCTGTAGCATTACATTTCAGACTTATCTTTTTCCTGTCTACTTCCTCTACTGTCCAGGTTTCACGACAGTACAGTGCTGTGCTCCACACATATCTTTTAAGCAATCTTAAACTTGTTTCTGTTTTTGTTGTCTTTGAACACAGTAGTTACTTTTTCGTGTTAAATGTAGCACGGCCTTGTGCTAATCTTTGTTTTATATCTTTTATTCTCTTCCCATCTTGCGTTATTTGGCATCCTAGGTAGCAGAAATCCTTAACCTCTTATAAGTTCTCATTACCTATTTGTATTTATTTTCCCCTCCTTTGATTACTAGTACTTCAGTTTTACTTTTGTTAATTTTCAAACCGCATCTCTCTGTTAGAAATGTTTCCATTTCATTAAGAGCAGCTTCCTAGCTCTTTTCTGTTGGATACTAATACCGTTATGGCATCTGCAAATCTAAGCATATCAATCTTTTGTCCCTACATAGTAATTCCAAATGTCTTTCTGCATTTGACAGTATTCATTGCCTCTTCGATTACAAGTTAAAAATCAATGGGGATAGGTCACATCCCTGTCTCACACCTTTCTTAATATTTACTTCTCTACATTCCTGTTCTAATTTTATTACTGTTGTTTGCTCTTTGTATAAACTAGGTACTATCCGTCTATGCATAAAACTCATTCCAATCTTTTTGAGTATTTGGAACATTTTTTTTTCCATTTTACATTGTCGAATGCTTTTTCCAGATCTACAAACCCTATATACACGCTTTTTCTTTTTTTTCTCCATTATCATCCTGAGAGCTAAAATAGCCTCCAGTGCTCCCCTCTCTCACCTAAACTCAAATTGATCTTCTCCTAGTATTTCTTCAGCTCATTTTTCCATTCATCTTTTTACAAATCTAGTTAATATTTTTGACACATATGCTGTCAAACTTATTGTTCGACAATTTTCACATCTCTACGAGTCTCTTTTTTTTGGTATAGTGACTAAGATGTTACGTTTGAAGTTTTTGGATATCTCTCTTGTCTCATACATATAGCTTACAAGTTGGAAGAGACGTTCTGTTACTACTTGCCCAGTGGCTTTTAGAGTTTCTGCTTGCATCTTATCTGTACCCGGTGCTTTGCCATTTTTCAAATTCTTTAATGATAATTCAAAGTCATTTCAAGTATAGGATATACCAAGTCATTCTCTTCAATGTCTAAGTCCTGTTCTAATACATTTAATTTCTCCCCTGCGTATAAATTCCCTATATATTCTTGCCATCTAACCACTTTCTCTACATTTTCTATAATGACGTTTCCTCTCGCGCCCCTAATATTTTTGCTGTATGGTTTTATATCCCTATAGTTCTTTCTAATTAGTTTGTAAACTTCATCTGTCTTTTATTTCTATCTTAGTTTGTACTCTTTGCACTTTTCATCAATCCATTGTTCTTTAGCATTTTGCATTTGCAAATAATTTCCCATTTTACGGCTTTGTATCTCTATTTCCTTTTTCGTCTGATCAATTTTTGTATTTTCGTCTGTTTTCTATTAAATTCAGGATATCCTTTGTTATCCATAGTTTCTTATTTTATTTTTGTATATACCCCAGAATATCTCTGGTCGCTATGTCTAAGCTGGACTTAATGTTATTCCATTCTGTTTCTACTTCCTTAGTATAAGAAATTTTCCAGATATCTTTCAACAACTTATTTGACCTTTTTTCAGATCTTTCGTGGATATCTTTATCTTTTAGTTTCTCAAAATTCAAAGTGCCTTTTTCTGTTCCTTTTTTCAAATTTTTAAATTTAAGAGCGGAGATATTGTGGTCAGTGTATATATCTGTTTCTGGGTAGCTTCTACAGTCTTTTACTTAATTTCTAAACCGTTGCCTAATAAGAATGTAATCTATTTGATATCTTCTTATATCTCCTGGCATCTTCCACGTATATCCTCTTCTGGCATTATGCTGAAATAATGTGTTTGTGATGATTAAATTGTTTTTGTCGCAAAATTCTACCAACCTATTTTTCCTGTCGTTTCTTGTGCCTAAACCAAATAAACCTACTACCACTCTTTCCCTACCCTCACCTACCACTGCATTAAAATTCTCAATAATTATTAAATTTTCATAGTCTTTTATGTATATTAGTATGTGTTCGATATCTTTGTTGATCGCTTCTACCTCTTCTTCACCGTAGCTAGAAGTGGGCATGTATACTTGTATTATTACTGTATTTACCGGTTTAGATTCTAATCTAATCATGAGTACTTTTTTGTTCTTTTCTAAGTAGTTTTCAATGGAAAAACGTGTTCATTAAGCTTCTGAAATAATCCAGTAGTAGAATGTTGCAAAGGTAAATAACATCATCTAAATTATAAGATAAAAGGGGATTAATTACAGCCATAAATCTTAAATGTCGTAAAGATAATGCATAGGTATATGGTACTAATTAGTGCAACCTGAGGCTAGTAGAATGACAAAGTTGTCTAGTGGTTGTATTGTTTACGAAATCTCTCGATACTTACGTAAAAAACAGTCCACTTCTAGCACCAATCAGGACATAGAAATGACAACTGGAATTTGCTAGATTTTTCTCAATGCGTTACGTGAACAGAGGTTTGCCTATATAACCCAATGGAATTCAAATACAGATCATCAGTTGTTCAATCCTTTTTCAAATGTCATGATGCAGTATATCATGTAATAAAATACTACAGTTTTAGTAGTGAAATTATTTATTGAAAGGGTGACGAAAAAGTGTTTTAAATGTACAGAAGTAAGATTATTTAAAATACGTTAAAATTGTTTAAAAAATGGAGAATAAATGAATGCTGATTTATTACTGCAAGATAGTTTTTTAATTTAAATAAAAGGCATATATGGCGTTAGAATAGCAATTCTGATTGTATTTAAGGGAAAATTTTAAATATTTAAACTATTTGGACATGGATAACTATGTGTCAAATAGAACTAACAATAATGAACAGCATAATTTACACAGTAAAATAAAAATTACAAGTTTTAAAATTTTTAAAAAGGACATTTCTAGTTATTAGTGAAGTTCCATGATAAGAGTATTTTGTGTGCTAGTATTTGAAATTAGAGTAGAGAATGTGTACAAGTTTGCTAATTCAATTGTGGGGTGCAGCTCGCGGTGAGGTTTTGCATTATATATAAAAAAAAAATATTATACCTAACTGATCAGATACGTTCAAATCCAATTTTAAGGGGTGGGCATGGAGTTATATATCATACTTTGACAAGTTTTGTAAATAATAAGTTTTAATTAAGGAAATAGTGAATGAAATTAAGATTAGAGTGTGCTCATCATGACTATAATTTTGGACTGTAATATAAGTGAATGACTATACAGAAGTGATATTTTTGTTACGTTTAAGATATTGTTTGTAAGACAAAACCGTTTTAGCAGTATTGGACTCTACTTTCAGATTTGTACGAAGGTGTTTTTTTCTGAGGTTATATGTAAGATATTGTTTGTCAGAGAAAAGCTCTTGTGGACATAAGAATTGATATTTGAAAGATTGTTTTATAAAGAATATTTTGTCATTATAAATCTGATCTGATTCTAATGGTTTTATTTAAATTGTGCTAGTATAAATAATTAGGACAACGCTTAATTAACCACTTCAGACCATAGCAACTTTTATTGGCTCCCAACGTTGGGGATCTTCAGTCCACATCACTTTTATCGACGCCCAACCTGAGGCTCATTTAGAATCATCTACAGTCTACAGCACTTTTATTGGCTCTTAATGTTAAGCATCGACAGTCCACAGCAATATTTATCAATGTCTCATGTGTCAAAAATAATCTGTCTTGATACGTGTCACATAACCAAATCCACCCCCATGATGTCCGGAATAAGCAATACATGTCATAATAAACAATGTTTGAATGTATTTTACAAATGCACAAAATATTACTGTATAAAGTTTTATAATCTTTACCGCTTAGCTTTCAAAATTTGTACCTCAATATAAAAAACAAAGCATTTTTAATTATGAAAACATTTTACTGTATTGATGTTTTGTAAATTGTAAATTAGAGGAAGGGTACAGCGGCATCACAAACTGATCCTTGCTAGCTCGACCTTAGAATTAATGTATTTTATTATAGATTGACGGAAGTTTGTATTTGCTGATTACAATAGCTTTACTAGTACCTGCGTGATTTTATAATTGTTTCTTTGTCCGTTATGTTTGTCGCATGTTTATGTTTTATATCATAGGACTTCTACGTAATGCTTATACATTCTGAGCACCTATAAACAATTCAATTCAATGTATTGTATATGTGCGCAGTTATGTGTCACTGATTTGGATTATTTCATACTGGTAGTTAAAGTACAAAACTTTTAAGTGTTATTTTTTGTTTTTGTGTTCTTTGTATAATAAGTTCGTTAATATTAATATTACGAGAGTAGGCTGAAAAGTGATGTATACATGTTTGTAGAACACGAACAACAGAAACATGCATAGTGGCATTCGGAAGTCACAATCCCCCTCTATATGCATGCCCTTTTTGAAAGTGTTGCGTTCACAAGTTTGTTTTAAATAACTAAAGTATGAAAACGTGTTATAGCACTACATCAACGAGGGTTACGCAGTGTGCTATTCTATTCTATTGAATATTCTAACGGGAGACGAGTGATGGGTTCATCATTACGACCGGGAAGAGAAAAGACAGCACTGAATTTTGACATCCGGAATCTCCTTGGATGAAAAAGTTAAAAAACTTCTCTTGACTGTATTTTTGGATACTCACAGAGTTTAGGTGATCAATTATTGGGAACGATGGTAACAGTAAATTCTTCAATGTACATAGAGGCTTTAAAACAACTCCGACATCGAGTTTGTCTGGTTAGAGGCAGCCTGGCACTAAGAATATTGCATTATGATAATCCTTGTCGACATACCTCGCCCACAAAAAAGGTACTGGAAAACTTGAAGTTTGAACTGATTCCAGTTACACCCCCGATCTCGTGTCTTGCGATTTTAATTTGTTTCTTCTACTTGAGAGATACCTCAAGGGTAATCATTACACTTCGGATAATGAAATGATGGCAGCTATTGTGTCCTAGATTCGAGAGAAGTCGGAAGAATTCTTCAGTGATGGGATGAAAAAACTTTTTACATGTTCGGAGAAATGTGTTAGGTATAACAATGACTACGTTGAAAAATAAATATATGATTATGAATCTTATGAATTGTACTTTGATTTAATTTTTGCTCGATCTTGCAATTTGTTTTGTTCGTGTTCTAAAAGCATGTGTGCATCACGTTTCAGGCTAGCCTCCTACATATACCACAAAACTTGACAAGTTGAATTTCAGTTTTCTGAATGCTATCTTTACCTAAAACCTAAAGTTTAACTAGACTAAGCATTTTTGTTGTAGCAACTTTGATACTACATCAAAATTACTCAAGAGGTGCATACCGCTAATGACACCTTATCCTTTTCGTAATTTGTAAGGCGCCTTTTGTAATCAGCAGTTTCAATTTCGGCCTTCTTCAGAGGTTCTACAAGTCGTCGATTTTCTGCTGTTAGATCAGCAACTTGTTTACTCATCCTTTCGTTCTGTTTTCGTAATTGCTCCATTTGGTCCTGCAAACAATACAAAATTAAAATGGATTTGATTTCTACGACATACCTTCAGGCTGCTTATCAAAGCCAGGTTGTTAAGTGTGAGGTCATTGTAGTAGTTCTTCATTTCATTGTAGGCTTTTTCATTATTGTCTATAAGTTCTGAAATTTGTTTGTTTTTTCTTTCTTCTATTTCTGATAATTCTATACTATATTTATAATTATTTAAAAATATTGCCGTAATACGATGACTGTCTTTTAAGTTTTGCATGCAACTATATAGAAAAAATGTCAACACAAATATTAAATATAAAAATACAATAAAAATAAAAGATGGCCAAAAATGCAGACAAGCATAAACTAGGCTCTTATAATTTTAAATTTGAGTGTTATGCTAAAAAAGATTTAAATTACTATGTATGCAAAATGTGCTGTGGAGTTCTTCATAAAAGTTGTGTATTTAGAAGTAAAAACAGTAAATTTATTGAAAATAATATAATCACATGTAATAAGTGGATAAATAGACAAAACAATGTGGTGAACCACAAGGACATAAATAAGGAGAATGAGTTACAACAACAAATAAAGGAATTGAAAGCTGATAACAATTATAAAGATGATTACATTAAAAAATTAAAGGCAGATTTGAAATTACTCTTAAAGGAAGCAGAAGGAAATGAAGAACACTTGGTACAAGAACTACAGGAAGCAGGCAAACAAATACTTCACCTACAGGATCTTGTTAAAAACTATGAAAGCAACGAAGAGGAGTATAGGTTAAAGGAAGCACTAGTACAGCAGAAAAAACAAAAACGGGTAGATACCAAGGCAAAACTTCATACTGGAGAAATTAATCCACATAATAAACAAAAAACTACAGTCCATAATTGCACTCAGGTGGAGGAGAATGATTTTACAATTCTTGATTCTTTGGAAATCACATACTCAGACGAGTGGTTTAAAGAATTATATGGTGTTTCACCGAAATACACTCATGATAACATCATAAAAAACTTTAGTGTAAACAAAGATAAATTGGAGGTAGTAAATTTAGTATGCAGCCCTGTAGAATCTAATAATGAGCAGGTAATGACACCTATGCCAACCATTCTGCCTTAATGTAGACCTGTAGAACCAAAGGATGTCCAGTTTGAAATACCTACATCTATTATTCTCCCTGCGGAAAATAAAACAGAGCCATATGTGAAAAGAAGGTTACTAGTGCTATGAGATAGTTATGGTAGGAGGTTAACACAGAATTTAAGTAAGTTTCCGGAGTTTGATGACTTCACAATGGAATCCATTCTTAAGCCAAATGCAACTATACAACAAATAGCAGAAGGGCTTCAGGAAACAATAAAGAGTTATTCTATGAATGATTATATAGTATTTGTAGAAGGAGCGAATGATGTAGACAAACATAGTATAACATATTGGAATCTTTCAAAGATATTATAGAGTTGTGTACGAATACTAACTTAATAGTTATGACTATTCCACTCAGGTATGATGTAAATTTGATCAACAAAAAAATAGTATGTATAAATAACTGTTTGCTAGCATTAAGCAGAAACAGATTCAATTTTATGGCACTTAACATAAATAAATACATAAACAAGGATGATTATTCAAGATTTGGAGTATACTTGAACTCGAGTGTTAAAAAAATAGTATCAGAAATTTTGAGGAAACAATACAATTTAGTTTTTAAGAAAGTTCATGCAATACCAGTAAGAACAACGAGCAGAAAAAATTTTTTTTTTAAAAGAATTGACAATGAAGATTTTAATTCAGCATCACCAAGACAAAGGTATTTAGTGAACATTAGCATTAAGAGTAACAGAAATAAAAAATTATATGCGCAGACATTTAAAAAAAACACTGTAATGGATATGTGTATCTATTATCAAAATATTCAATCTGTTAGAAATAAGATTAATGAACTAGAAGTATGCATGCAGGACAAAAATTATCAAGTCTTGTGCCTAGTTGAGCATTGGTTAAGCAACACTGAATCAGATACTATTAACATAGAGGGATACTTTGTAGCTTCTAAGTTTACAAGAATCTACAAAGTACACGGAGGAACCATAATCCTACTTCAAAATGAATTTAATAAAGATTGTAAACAACTAAAAAGATTAGATAGTTTATCAACAGAGGTACACTGTGAAATTTCAGTTGTGTTAATAATTTTGCTATACACCATAATAATCAGCATATATAGGTCTCCATTAGGTGACCTTAATATTTTTTTGGACATTATGAATAAAACACTTAGTAATATAGATCACTCGAAACAAATAGTAGTCTGTAGGGATTTTAATGCTAAATTTAATTGTGATAACACTAATGCCAACAAAGTAAAAGATCTGTTCCAATCCTTTAAACTAAAATCAAATGTAACCTTTAGTACACACCAAGGAGGAAACTGTCTCGATAATGTATTCACTAATTGTAAAGCAACTCATATTGCTCGGCAGAATAATGCTCTCTTCGATCATGTTGGTATTGAACTTAAAATTTCTAACAAAAAAACCAAGTAACTACACCCATTAAAAGGACTCGAGTTATATCAGATAAAAATAAATTTATATTCCACAAAAACCTTGAAAAAGTTGATTGGAGCTTAGTTACAAACAACTTAGACGTAAATAAAAACTTTAATAGTTTTCTTACTTGTGTAACAAACATTTTTAAAGAATCTTTTCCCCTTAGGATAGGACATCATTCTAAACAAAAAATTGCACCATGGTTTGGATATAGTCTTAGAGACATGTGTGCTAAATTACAAGTCTCTTATGAAGGGTATAAGGAAAATCCCTCCATACAGAATAAAGGAAATTATAATAAGCTAAGAATCAAATATCACAATGCAATTAAAGAAGCTAAAATAAGGTATAATTCTGCTCTAGTAAAATCAGCAAAAAATCCAAGTAAATGCATGTGTAATATTATCAACTCAAAAACAAATAAAATAAGGATGGTAATCAACGTCCTTCGATATTAAGTTCGACAGATTTTAATAAGTATTTTATAAATGTGGCTGAAACCATTGTATCTGCCATAAATAATAATAGTACACAGACTCTTATGAATAGCAGAACACACGACTGGGGGCATTTTACCTTTAAACCAGTATCTTTTAATGAAGTACGTGAGATTATTAGCTCCATGAAAACCAAGACCAGTACAGATGCCTTTGGTTTTAGTATAGCAGTAATAAAAAATTGTATAAATATCCTGATAGTTTCTCTCACTAAATTAATAAACTCATGCATTAAAAATAATACTTTTCCGGACTGCCTTAAAATAGCTAAAATTATTTCAGTACTAAAAAAGGGGGACCCAAATAGTCTATCAAATTACCGTCCCATATCCTTATTGCCAATATTTGGAAAAGTTATTGAAAAATTCTTAGTGAACAAATGAAAATATATTTTGAAGCACATAATTTATTTTCGCACGAACAGTTTGGATTTAGAACAAATAAATCATCCACCTTAGCTATTCTGTCTCTAATCAAAGAAATCACTAATGGCTTCAATAAGGGAGAATTCTGTCTGGCATCCTTTCTTGACTTAAGTAAGGCCTTTGATTGCGTAGAGCATGACTTATTGCTGCATAAACAACGACTCTATAAGTTCAGTCAGGGAAGTTGTTTATTAATTGAATCATTTTTAAGTATTAGACAGCAATTTGTGACACATAAGGGTAACAACTCGGGATTAAGTAAAATAAAGTACGGGGTACCATAAGGATCTATACTAGGCCCGATACTGTTTTTAATATATGTGAATGACTTGCCCAAGAGTTTAGCTATAAGTAAACCAATCCTGTTCGCAGATGACACAACTTTGATATAGAACATTGTCTTGCAAATGAAACTAACGTTGATGTAGATCGTTTTACTACAAATAACATTATAATAGTTTTTATTCGTAACGACACTGTTATACACTACTATACACTAAACACTATTATAATGTTATTTGTAGTAAAACGATCTACATCAACGTTAGTTTCATTTGCAAGACAATGTTCTAGATCACAGGCACTATTCACAGAAAAACTTTGATATACTCATCGTCATCATTAATAGATCTAATTAATCTCAGAGCCATTACATATTTTTCAGTCATCTCATGGTTTTTGTCTAATAAGCTAAGTATAAACTATGAAAAATGTCAAGACGATATTTACCTTAAAAAAGAACAAAAATGATTCCTACATAAATCCAGAATCCATCAAGTTTCTGGCGGTGCATTTTGCTCCTAACTTGAGGTGGGACAAACATGTCAATAAAATTGCCAGTAAATTAAACAGAGCAATATATTGCATTCGCAACTTAAAAACAATGTCTCCAAACAATATTATTATAATAGCATATTATGCACTATTCCAAAGTCACATTGCATATGCAATTTTAGCATGGGGTCACTCGCCACATGTAAAGAGGTTATTCTCACTTCAACGTAGGGTATTTAGAATTATATCTAATCTCAATTACAGAGAAGATTGTAAACCAAATTTTAAACAATTGGGAATTTTAACTCTGCCATCCATATACATATTAGAATGCCTACTATTTGTTCATAAATACAGGATTCTAAAACAAAACTCATTGGTAACACATGCTCAATTACATTCACACAATACACGCAATAACAAAGCACTCTGCACTCCTTTTACAAGAATTGATGCCTCAAGGTACTCTGTTAACTACCACGACATAAAACTTTATAATTGCCTACGACCTACTGCCAAATTACTAACACAAAGAAATTTCAAAATCAAAATAAAACATTTCTTAATCAAACACTCATTTTACTCACTTGACCAATATTTTAAATGTAACTTCAGTGATGCTTTAACTTGAGCGATATATATTAATTTAAATGGCTCTGTACGCTGAAACTTTAGATCTTTATAGGAATAGTATAAGTATATAAGTCTATGTGTACGTTAAATGTCCACTAATATGTAAATGACGCGTTCAAAAATGTTAGCATTTATAGCACTAAATTTAAACAATAAACAATAACCTCAATGTGTAAATAACTTAAATATAAAGGTTTATCAAGAACACAAAATGAATTTTTAAAGTTGTTGACAGGATACCTTCACGGGATTGAGCAGAGAAAGGCTTGTGCAAAATAATTTTTTACGATGTTTAGTGAGGGTTGTTTTTTTGTATTGGTTTTATTTTTGATGATGAAGCACAATATCAGGGAATAATTTCCAGCTGTAACTATAAATTCTAACATGGATGCATTAGTTCAAGCAAGTTCGGTCAACACTTTCCATGGCACTTTCCATGGCACCGTGCGGCAGCCTATCATAAAGGATGGCCATTTAAAATACAGCGATACAAACATCGTTAGGCATTTCATAAACCTCGTTCTAAAAAGCCCTGCAGGATAAATTGAGCAAAAAAATTAGTTTTCATTTTTTTTGAACACTAAAAAGTTTATTGTGTTCATAGGTGTTGAAAAAATTTTGATTAGGTTCAATGAGAGAAGTTTACAGTATCGAGAGTGGTGACAAATCATAGACCTATTTCTATGACCTGAAAATAAAATGTCAATCTGATGTTCTAATGTTCTAAAGAAAGAATATCTATCAGAAGTTATTCACTCATCATTTGTTTGAAGCAGATGGTTGCAATATTTGCTTCAAAATCAAGTTATGTACCATTTATAAAATTTGAAAAACGGTCACTGTTACTGTAAACAAATGCCGAAATGTATTAACTCTGGTGAAGAAAACTTTGAAAAGTAATAAAGCATTTGAAATTACTTTAATTACTTATTTTGTCCATGAGCAAAACTCAAACGATAGCCATCGTATGTTGAATGTAATAGTAATACCGGTGTTTTGTTTCTAATTCCTGCTTCAAATCAGAAAATTTTTTGTCGTATTTCAATTCAAGTTCTCTGGAATTATCTTCAAATTGCTTATGAATTTTGTAAACGTCTTCGCTATGTTCCTATAAAAAATTTAAATTAAAAATCTATGTTTCAATTAGGTAAACAAAAATTGAACCTTTTTTTGTAAACATAATCATCCGTAGCTACAAACGTTCAAAATTTAATACCAGAAGTTTACACTAGCTTAGATAAACGTTTGGACTGTGAAGTAGTAAAGTTGTACTATTTTACAGTTAATTTATTGAAGATGAAAGCTTGTAAATGCATTAACGAGTAGAAACACAAACATTTATTTGAAGCACACTCTTCCGGTATTTTCAAATACCTACATAAACTGATTAATGCAATTGCATATGAAATCAAATACAAAATTTATCTTTTCCTATTTTGCATACAATTATATAGATTAAAATTTTTCTATTATTCCCATTTCGTAATTGGTTAAAGATATTGCAACTATTGCTTAGACGTTCGCTCTATAAGTCTTTTCTATTTTATACAAGCTATATGCAGTTTTATTTCTTAGAATTGATCTGCTCTTGTTTAATCCATTTTGTACATGTGAACTTTTCCTACAATTAGTCGTCCAAGGTATATTGCTACTGCTTTGAAAAAATTTGGGGAGTGTTTAGGAATGAAGGTAAAATCTACCAGAAATAAAAACTCTGGAAAAAGCTTTAAAAAAACTCCATACACGGTTAGTTAGCTCCATCTATAAAGAGTTAACCAAGAGGAAGATTCACACAAAGTTTCTAGTATGAAAATGCCGAGATGTTGTGAAGAGGTGTTGCACATAGATCAGTGTTATTCTTAACTATCGTCTAGTAAAGTATTTTTTTAAAGAATTTATTAGAGCTATTTTAAAAGAGGGCAGCAGCTCTTTTGGTACATAGATTAGCAAAGACTATAGGGGTCGGTATGGCATAAGACACTACCACGATGTGGAAGGCAACGGGAAACCACCACATTACCTCTCAAGTACACATCGTTAGTTAAAATAGTCCCTCACTCGGATCTCTGGGAGGGGACTACTTTGGACGATGCGAACGTAAAGTTCAGAATAAGTGTTGGGAAGATTTTTAGAGTCGGAGCGTGGAATGTTAGAAGTATGAAGCAAGTAGGTAAGCTAAAGAACCTAAAAGTGGAAATGAATAGGTTAGCATTAGACATAGTACGAATCAGTGAAGTTTCGTGGCCAGAGGCAGGGGATTTTTGGAGTGGATACTTCAGGGTAATTCATACAGGAGCAGAGGAAGGAAATTTGAGTGTGGGGATAGTAATGCGAAAAAAGTTAGAAAATTACTTACAAAAGAACGAAAGAGTTCTCATGGTTAGATTAGAATCTAAACCGGTAAACACAGTAATAATACAAGTATACATGCCCATCTCTAGCTACAGTGACGAAGAGATAGAAGCAATCCACAAAGATATTGAAGACATATTAAGATATTTGGTTTAGGCACAAGAAACAACAAGGGAAATAGGCTCGTAGAATTTTGCGACAAGAACAATTTAATCATCACAAACACATTTCAACATCATGCTAGAAGACGATATACATGGAAGATGGCAGGAGATATAAAAAGATATCAAATAGATTACATTCGTGTTAGACAACGATTTAGGAATTAAGTAAAAGACTGTAGAAGCTACCCAGAAGCTGACATAGACACTATCCACAACATTGTAATTATGAAGGCCGCACTTAAATTTAAAAATTTGAAAAAAAGAAACGGAAAAAAGCACTTTGACTTTGAGAACCTAAAAGACAAAGATATTCAAGAAAGATTCGAAAAAGAGTCAAATGAATTGCTGAAAGATATCGAGAAAATATCTGATACTAAGGAAGTAGAAACAGAATGGAATAACATTAAATCTAGCCTAGACATGGCAGCCAGAGATATTCTGGGGTATACACAAAAAGAAAATAAGAAAACGTGGATAACAACGGATATCCTGAATTCAATAGAAGAAAGACGAAAATACAAAAATAAATCAGACGAAACAGGAAAACAGAGATACAAAGCCATAAAATGGGAAATTATTCGCAAATGCAGGAAAGCTAAAGATCAATGGATTAATGAAAAGTGCAAAGAGGTACAAACTAAGATGGAAGTAGGAAAGACAGATGAAGCATACAAACTAATTAGAATCAATTTTAGGGATATAAAACGGTATATCAAAAATTTAAAAGACGCGGGAGGAAACGTCATTATAGAAAATGTAGAAAAAGTGGGTAGATGGCAAGAATATATAGGGAATTTATGCAGGAGAGGAACTAACAGCATTAGAGCAGGAATCAGACATTGAAAAGGATAACTTGGGATATCCTATACTTAGAGATGAGTTTGAATTAGCATTAAAGAGTCTGAAAAATCTTCTTTAGGAATTAAACCACTCATAGTTTTTAAAATCATCTTTATTTACGTTCCGATCCATGACCTAGGATCGTTGTTAAAAAAAAAGGTCATGGATCGAAATGTAAATAAAGATGATTTTAAAAACTATGAGTGGTTTAATTTCCAAAGAAGATTAAGAAGAAGGCTATTATAGCTCTGGGAGTGATAATGGAGAAAACTATACAAAAAAGGGAAAGCGTGTATATAGAGTTTGAAAATCTGGAAAAAGCATTTGACAATGTAAAATGGAAAAAAAGGAAAAAAGATTGGAATGAGTTATACAAAAAATAAACAGCAGTAATAGAATTAGAGCAGGAACATAGAGAAGTAAAGATTAGGAAAGTGGTGAGATAGGGATGTGCCTTATCCCCATTGATTTTTAACTTGTATAATGAAGAGGCAATGGATACTGTCAAATGCAGGAAGACATTTGGAATTACTGTGCAGGGACAAAAAATTGATATGCTTAGATTTGCATATGATATAGCGGTATTAGTATCTAGCAAGGAAGAGCTAGAAGCTGCTCTTAATGAAATGGAAACGGTTCTAACACAGAGATACGGTATGGCAATTAACAAAAATAAAACTAAAGTACTAGTATACATAGCAGGGAAAATAAATCAAAAACAAGAATACAAATATGTAACAAGAACTTAGAAGAGATTAAGGATTTGTGCTACCTAGGAAGTCAAATAACGCAAGATGGGAAAAGCGCAAAAGATATAAAACAAAGATTAGCAGAAGGTCGTGCTACATTTAACAGGAAAAAGCAACTACTGTGTCCAAAGACAACAAACATAGAAACAAGAAAAAAATTGCTTAAAACATATGTGTGGAGCACAGCACTGTACGGCTGTGAAGCCTGGACAGTAGGAGAAGCGGATAAGTAAGAGGTAGAAGCCTTTGATTTGTGGTGCTACAGACGTATGATGAAGATATCATGGACAGGCAAAGTTAAGAACAAAGAGGTACTAAAAATGGTAGGGGAAGAAAGAAATATATGGAAAACAACTACTAAAGAGGTGCTAGAGCCAGAGTGATGCGTCGTCGGAGCACAGTGATCACGTTACAGTCTCTGAGCAGTCTAATGTAAGTACCTCGGACTGTGAGTATGAAGAAATGGCGGTTGATGAAGTAGACCATATACGTCTTGTTACAGCCCGATTTAGCAATGGTTCTGTACATGGTTTTGTAAATATATTTCATGTTTAATAACTGTAGAAGAAGGTGATGGTGATTATTTGTTTATTTAAAAAAGGTATATAAAGTTACAACGAATTTCCAAGGTAGTTTCTGTAGACTATACGAATAGTTTAAATTAAATTTCAGTTACGATTCATGTTTACAATTTTGTAGGGTTATGTCTGTTTAGATACACCAATGCCATTGTGTTTTAAATTTGTAGTTGAAGTTATTGCACAATGGATAGAATCGGTAATAATGTAGATAGATTAGCTTTTAACGATCGACATGGCGGCTGTGAAATAATTTCATTAAATTCAATTTTCGTTTATCTGTAAGAAATTATATTCAGTCTTCTTTAATGAGTACTGAGTTTAGTAATAGTTTTTCGACAGGGTACAAGTTTGTTCCATATTTATATTCAGTATACAACAATAGTTATAGTCATATGAATTCTTCTTAAAATTGACGACACCTATGTGACAGGTGTGGTTTCCAATTCGAATTGTGTTATCGCTTGTTTTCGACAAGTGAACGCTCTCTTTAATTTTACATCTTAACAGAGCCAGCACAAATGGTTTGGAGCTCTTCCTAATTATTATTCAGATTTATTATTTGAAAATTAAGTCATCTGTATTATTTATTACGGGATTATATTAGTGGAGTTCTTAGTGTACAGTAATAATTATTTATTATTGTATTTAATGGGATTGTTCCCGATTTGTAAAATAACCAATTTCGTGCTAGAGGAGCATGCTTGTAAGTATGACGGCACGCCATGTGCATTTCCTAATTTGATTTATTTTAGGTACCCTTTATATATTTCATGTATTTGGCATTTTTAACGTTTTGTTCTTGTTAATATTTTAACCGTAATTCTGGTTGATGCATTAACTACATTTACTTTCCGTTACTCGAAAAGTATTGAAGTTATTAATTGCCTTACTCGGCGTGTTGAAATTCATTGTTTAAAGTTGGAGTTTGGTATTAAGAATTTATTGGGTCATCGTTGGTTCGATATTTCAGTTCGATATCTTCTTGGGAAAGTGCTACATATGGGGAGATCCCAATTATCCTCATTCCTATCACCAGGAGCAGCAGAAGTACACGACACCAGTCTCGAGGTTCGTGGAATTTTGTAGCTTATCTGCCAAGTTGATCCTGAGCCGGGGATTATGTACTTACATCAAGGTGTTCCACCGAATTAAATCATGTTTGGTATCGTAAAATATATATTAGAGTAATGTTCCCCAAATGCATGCACTTGGCCTTTGATATTTTATTTATGAAATTTATAAGTTAAATGTTTATAGTGATTATTGGAAAAGAGTAAAAGATACCACAGCCAATCCAAATCTTTATTTACTTTATATTTTTTTGTGTACTTTTATAGGGTCGATGGATCCACTGAGGTATATAGGACTTGGGCTCAGTATAGAGTTAGCTGGTAATTTAACAATCTATTAAAGCAGTAGGTAATAAACGAGATGATTCATCGTTGTGGTGAGTAGAGGTATTTATTCTGTTTCAACGTGAATAAGCAAGAGGTGGTAATATTAGAAATTGTATTTATACTTCTTAAGCTTCTTTGGGAATTAAACCACTGATAGTTTTTAAAATGATCTTTATTTACGTTTCGATCCATGACCTAGGATCATTGTCAAAATAATAAAAACTTCAAGTTTGACGTTTATGGCATAAATTGAAGGTTACTTTGATTTATTGATGTTTGAAATATTTGATTTGAGTACACTTAACAAAAATTTTTAATGTTTAAAAGAATGATTGCCTTCAATTTGTGTTGCGACCTGGGATCGACTTTCCTAAGGTAGCCAATACGCTTAACGTGAAATCAGCTGATTAATTTTTATTGGTGAATTTTATATAATTCAATAATTTGGGAAACATTTTTTAACATGTTTCTATTTATACAATTAAGATATTTCTAATTTTATGTCTTATTTTACCGAGATTCAGTGAAGGGGGTTAAGCAACCTGTGGCTACCAAGATCCCCCAACATTTATAATTTGCCGAAATAATGGTTTTCTAGTTAATATGCTTATTGTTATGTAATAAGTTATTGTATGTATATAGAAATCATGTATATAGGCTGTATTTCATGTTAATATCGCAAGGAAAACCCAGGAAAAACTTGCAATGCTACCTAGATATTGTGGGCATTTGATCTTCATTTGTTATTTCTTTTGTTATTTCTTTTAGTAATGAAATCCATTGTTTACTGAAAGTAACGGATTCGTTTGCAACGCAGTTATTTTTATGTAGGGTTATATAAGCAGCTTCTTTGATTTTGCGTTTTTGGTGGTTTTTTTCTTTGTCGTTAATTTTTGCGTCCTCCCATTTTATTTTATGACTGGAGTCCCATGCATGTTGGCAAATCATGGATTTTCCAAATTTTCTATTTTTTATATATGATTTATGTTCTCTTAATCGAACTTCAAATGGTCTGGAACTTTCCCCTATATAAAACTTATTACATTCGCACGGTATTTTGTAGATACCGTTTTTTGAACTTTGTATTGCGTTTTTGGGTTTTGTTTTTGTTAATTGTGCTCTTAGTGTATTGTTGGTTCTAAATACTGTTTTAATTCTAAATTTGTTTCCTATTCTTTGAATTTTTTCGGAGAATCCTTTTATGTATGGTATTGAGAGCATTTTGTGGTGTGTATCGTTGTTTTTGTTTTCATTTTCTTTATTTTTATGGTTTTTATGCATTTCTTTCTCTATTATTCTTTTAGGATATTTGTTTTCTATTAGTGTACATCTGATTAGGTCTTTCACTTTCTTTAAAATTTCTTCGTTTGATGATATTAATTTTGCTCTATCATACATGGTTTTGATAATTCCTCGTTTGACACATTGTGGGTGATTTGAATCGAAGTTTAAGTATCTGTTTGTGTGTGTTGGTTTTCTATATACCGATGTATTAATTGTTTTATCGTTTTTCCTAACTAGAATATCTAAAAACGGAAGTTTTCCATGTTGTTCTAATTCATATGTGAATTTAATAGTTGGTTATATTTCGTTAATTGACTGTACAAAGTTTTTAATTAATTCTATATTATGAGGCCAAATAGCATAAACATCATCAACGTATCTCCACCAGATCAGTGGTTTCAATTCTTGTGTGAATATCACATCTTTTTCGAATTCCTCCATGAATATATTACTAAAGATTGGCGATAGTGGACTTCCCATTGCCATTCCGAAGCTTTGTTTGTAAAATTGATCATTTATTTGAAAATATGTGGTATTTACGCATAAATTATATAAAATTCACCAATAAAAATTAATCAGCTGATTTCACGTTAAGCGTATTGGCTACCTTAGGAAAGTCGATCCCAGGTTGCAACACAAATTGATGGCAATCATTCTGTTAAACTTTAAACATTTTTGCTTAGTGTACTCAAATCAAATATTTCAAACATCAATAAATCAAAGTAACCTTCAATTTATGTCATAAACGTCAAACTTGAAGTTTTTATTATTTTGACAACGATCCTAGGTCATGGATCGAAACGTAAATAAAGATCATTTTAAAAACTATCAGTGGTTTAATTCCCAAAGAAGCTTAAGAAGAATGCTAAACAAACCACAACAAACATACAGGGAGTATTTATTGTATTTATACTGTTGATCTGAGTACTTAAGATATTTAAAGTGTATTATATTACCTGTTCTAAGGTCATAACAGTCTTAATTTTGAAAATATACTAACACCCCTCCCAGGGTGGTAGCAGTCTTAGTTGCATTGGTGAAGACAATACTACCATATGGTCGTTGCATCCACAACACCCTAATGTTTGAAAGGGCAAACAAAATATTATTATAAAGCTCCCTGGTGTGAAACCAGCTGCAAAGTTTGCTAAAACAGTATTAGATCGATGGAAGTTATTCTTCACCGATGATACTATAATGTATATTACTAATTGCTCTAACGTGTATCTTCAGAAGATGCGCGAAAATTATACTCACACTAGAGATTGCCTCAACACCACTCCCCTAGAAATGGCTGCTTTATTAGGTCTTCTTTATATGACGGGAGTAAAAAAAGCATCACATCTCAACGTCCAGGAGTTGTGGGCAGATGACGGAACGACTTCATATACCACACTATAGCTTATACATACTTGGCAAGTTTCAAACTGTAGGAGAAAAACTCTTCAATGTTGTAAAAGCTCTGAGCTACCAAGAAACTTTTTAGTTTAATTCTATAAATTTTTACATTGTGCGATGACTTTATTTCTTGAGAGACTGTTAAAATTTTTTGACCTAGATAAGTGGGAGATGCCCTTCCAATTCTATACTTAAAGCTGGGAATCCCGAGATCACTTTTATTGCGAGTGTCATGGTTATGATAGTCGTAGCCATGCGAGTAATCTGCTTTATTCTTATAGATTAGAGTGGCCACTTCTAAAATGAAAATCGAAGGTAAAGTTAAAATACATAATGCTTAAAAAAGGCACAGCAAGATGTAGTTTGTGAAATACTAATGATATTCCTGACCACCCTCTTCTGACAAATAAAAACATCATGTGCATCGGACGACGCACCCCAGGAACTGATTCCATATCTCAGTCTTGAGGAACAATGAGAATTGTATACCAACAGCAGTTGGTTTGTATTCAAAAATGATTTAAGGTTTCTGATCAAATACCATAGTGAATTTAATTTTGCGCACACTTTCTCACAATGAGGTTTTCAATTTAGATTTTGATCTACATTCACACCCAAAAAATTGATACTACCTGTTCGAGGTATTGGGGTGCCATTGAGTGTAACGTCAATGTTCACATTTTTGGTATTGTAATTGTGAAAAACAATAGACAACGTTTTGCTTGGATTGATGTATAGAAAGTTCATAGAGAACCAATTGAACAAATGATCAAGATTTTTTTGCAGGTTTGACTGGAGAGTAGGAGGATCCTCATTAGAGGTTACAATTGTAGCATCATCACCATATAAAAACAATGAACATTCTTTCAAATGCATGTTGATGTTATTGATATACGAAAGGAATAGCACAGGACCCAAAACTGAGCCCTGTGGCACTCCGACCCCCTTTTTAAGTACCGTCAAGTTAATAGACATACGTGTGTTACCCATAGTGTGTTGAACCGACACATACTGTGAACGACTGTCTAAATAACTCTGGAGCCATGCTAAAGCTTTTCCTTAAATGCCATACTTCTCCATCTTTATAAAAACTATCCAGTGCAACACACAGTCGAAAGCCTTGCTAAGGTCACAAAAGGTCCCAACAGGATTCTTACCTGATTCAATGGAATTAGTAACGACTTCAACAAACTTGAAAATTGCATCCACTGTGCTATGATTTGGTTGAAAACCGAATTGATTTGTAATTATGATTTTGTTAGAATCAAGAAATTTCGATAGTCTATCCAGATAACAGTACTCAAACACAACTGAGATTAATGAAAAAAGTTAGTGGTTTTACAATTTCCCTAAGACTTCTTTTTCTAAGAAAATTTGGGATCCCATCGAAACCACTTGACTTTTTTGATTTTAGTTTTTTGCTGATTGAGGAAATAAACTCTTCCTCCACAAAAGGAATTAGAAATGCCGAGTTACTGTTGTTCTTTATTTTTGTAGAAAAAGGTACCTCAGCATTGTGACTGATAATCCTATCTGCCACATTTACATAAAACTCATTAAATTTATTAACCACCAGAGCAGGATCTTCAATTAGAACATCACCATCTTGAATTTTAATTTCACCTTCTGGTTGCCTTTGATTGTTTACAGAGTTAATCAATTTCCAACTGGATCTAAGCGAATTTTGAGCCATGGTTATTTTATTCTGATAAAATAATCTTTTTGTTTCTCGAATTAGGTGAGAATGAGAATTTTTATATGCTTTATAGTAATCCCTATATTCCAGAAAAGATTTTACCAATGTAAAAAGATCCCTTAAATATTTACTAGATTTTTTGACCATGTTGTTAACACAATTTCTTTTTTTATCATTATTTTTCTTCATGGACTTGCGCTTTTGTGGAAAGTGAAAATTAAAATAGAACAAGAATATATTGTGGAAGTTTTCAAAGGCATCATCCACTTTAGTGCACATCATTACATCACCCCAGGTCTCATAAGCTAAATCGCCCTGAAAGTTTTAGAAGCTCTTCATTTTGATGATATGAATGATAGGACTCGGCGAATAGCAATGGACAATTTAGCGCTTATTTGGCAAATATTTGATGACTTTGGTGCAATATGTTTGAGTTATTATCAAGTAGGGGAATATACTACAATAGATGAAATGTTCCGACATTCCGCAGTAGATACAAGTTTCGCCAATATATCGCCAATAAACCGTCAAAATACGGTATCAAGATTTATGCTGTTGTAGATTTCAAAATGTATTACATTTTGAATATGGGTATCTACCCAGGTAGGCAACCAGAAGGAAGATACCAACTTTACAACAAAGCTGCTACTGTTGTTAGGAGGTTAGCTAATCCTATTTTGAATAGTGGCAGAAACAATAACTGTTGACAATTATTTTACATCAATTCCATTAGATTTAAATTTGCTAGAGAGGAAGACAACTTTAGTTGGGACTATTAGAAAAAACAAAAAAGAGCTCCGTCAAACGTTGCTACAACTAAAGGGAGACCAGCGTACAGTAGTATGTTTGCTTTTTTAAAAACCAGAACGGTAGTGTCTTACATACCTAAAAACACAAATACGTCCTACTATTTTCAGCAATGCATAGCGACGATAAAATTGATGAAAATAGCCTTGATAAATGTAAACTGGTAATGATAACGTTCTACAATATGATAAAAGGTGGTGTTAATTTTGTCGATGAGCTCATAGCTCAATATACGGTATCCAGAACAAGTCATACATGGCCCTTAACCATCTTCTTTTGTTTGTTAAATATTGCTGGAATAAACTCAAATTATATATACCGCCAATACCGCAAGCAAATTGCCACGTCGTATTTTTTTAAAAGACTTATTTCTCCAACTCGTGATGCCTCATGCACAGGCAAGACTGTCCATTCCAAATTTGTTAGCACAATTTGCAACTTTGGTGAAAAAGGTGTACGGTGAAAATAGCGTCCTAGAAGCAAGTACAAGTATGGCTGGTATGTGTTCATTGTGCTCGCGTCGCAAGAACAGAAAACCAAAGAAACAGTGTTGTAAGTGTTCTAAATATCTATGTAATGAACACGCCAATTTTATATGTCAGCGGTGTCTGGAGATAGAAAGTTCTTCCTCTTCCTAATTGGGCATTATTTTTGGATCGTGCGACTTACATTTTTATTTTGATTATGTATGATTATGTATCAATTATATAGTAAATATTTTGAGTTCTTTATTGAATTTATATTTTCTGTCTTGCTACGTACCTAGACGTAGCCGGAAAGTAGATACCAGGCTAGGTATTAAACGCCGAGAGAGGGGGGAATCGCCTAAATACCAAAAAAAACAAAGAAATAAAGCATAAAAAAATTAAATCACATTGCGCACGATTATCTATTAACAATTAAAAAAAATAAATAAAGCATTCTGTGCACACACACTAAAGCAACAAATTAAGCATTATCATTTCAAAGCATACAATTATATTTTATGGATAATTCAGGAATTTAGATACGAATTGTGCATCTCGTATTTACAGCAAATAAAACTAATCAGTATTGAAAATGAATATGTGGGAGCTTTTGTTGAACGTTGTTACATTGTACATACATTTTGGAAGATAAACTAATCAGTAAAGCGGATAAACAAGCATGTTTAAACATAGTACTTCACACCTGTAGAGCGATAATACCGAATCGCAGTAACCAACAATAGTTGTTGCTTTACTAATTGTGTTTGTAGTTGGAGTTTGTTCTTGGTTGCTATATATAAAACTACGTTAAAAGGACTGTTTCGTTTTGCTTTGAGGATAGTGAGAATTAATGCGGAATCAATTTCGAATCGTGCATGAACAATTACGACACGCTTTTAGTTGTTTTTCTTGTGAAATAAAAGTTGTATATTAACTATAGCAGTGTAGTTCTGTTACCATTTGAAGGAAATATGCTTGATATGTAACGTGTTTGACGTGCTTGTTTACGGAACACGGACGGTTTTAGTGATACGCGTTGCTTACTAATTGTGTTTTTGTGGCGTTGTCCTTTTTTTATTTGAACTGGGTGTGCGATCTAGTTTCGCGGGTTTTTTTCCTTTTTGTCAGAGTGGTTCATACTTTGGATTATCCAAATACAGTTGATACTGTAGCTTCTGAATTTTCTAACCCCAAAGAATCTACAACAGATCTTTGCTTGCGCAAATTTCATTATTTGCGAAATATAACAGATTACCGGTTTACAAAGGTATTGGTTGAAGTTTCTCACTGCTTTTTGGATGTTTATGAAAATAATATACAGTTGAAATTAAGCTAGTGCTACAACATATTTCGAAATTATTGCCTCAGGAAATAGAAGTAACAAGAAATTTATCAATGCTACATAGTTCCGTCGCGTGATAATGTCTGTTGCTAACACCAGTGAAATACGTAGGTGTGAATGGGGTAACGTGTGATAAGTTCCATCAACACCCCCCCCCCCAGTAAAGGGTGAAGTGCTTCGCTAGTGCAGGACCTCGTGAATCCCACACTTCAAATGCGATGAAGCGTTCCTGAAGGACTTTTTGTAAGTTGAACTATTTCCTACTTATTATTACTTTAAATATCTATCCGTTGTTTTGCCATATCTTCGTCGTTCTGATACCTTTTACAATAGACTTGCCTGCGATTAAGAAAAAAAAAAGAAAGAAAAAAAAAAAGATCAATACTGCTGAATTACTCATATCAATTGTGTCTTATCTATTTATCTTTTGTTAACATTTTATCTGCTTTATGTCTAATTGGTGTGTGAGGAAACGTTTCTGCTACTCCCCAATATTACCTCACTTTGTGATAAAAATTTTTGTAATGCTTTTATCGTGATTATATTATATAGTTTATCTAAACAGTTTTATTTACATTCTACAAAGTACTGAATAACTTAGACTTTGCATTGCTGCTATGCTTTTTCTTTTATTTCAGGTTGCTTAACTATTTTTATTGCAGGTACTGTTACTAACTCCTTACCGCCGCATACATCATATGTCAGTCTGCTTTCTACAACCCCCCCTAATCTCCGATTGAGCCCGGGCATTCCTTGGGTTTTCTTTGTGTTACGCACGGCTACGAGCCAACGTAACATAAATTTGGCGCCCAACGTGGCTGCCACGGAAGAAAACGTAACAATGGTCAATTAAAAAGCATCGCACTTGATCAAACCCTGATGTTGGCTTATTTTTGAGTTTCCTGATTGCACATTTAATATCACTTTCAGACACCGATTGAATTCCCACAGCAAAGTTACAGTACGGAATAAGTATGTTACCCCTGTCTGTAGATAAACTGCTATGTTCTTGGAAAACAACAGAAAATGTTCTGCAAATATATTTACCATGTTTTGCGGATTGTTGTAAAATACGCCATCTTTGTGCATTCGCCCGGATATTCTAAAAATACCTAATCATAGACCAAAAATTTGTACTGTCTTTGTTAATAGAAATTTCAATTTTAGCTAAGTAATCGGAATAGGCTGCCTTAATCTGATTTTTAATTAAAGAGCGCATTAGTTTGAATTGTGATAAATATCGTTTGCAGTTTCTTTTCTTGTAGATACGAAAACTTCTCTTTCAACTTAATATTTTGTATGGTTTTTCTATCAAACCAATGTGATTATTTCATATTATTAGTGCTATTTTTATAGTGGGGATCGTATTGTTCAAAGACAGTATGCAAAGCATGGTAAAAAGTGTTGCACGCTTTATCAACACTTGTACAGTTTGTTAAAGTAGACCAATCTGAAATCAAAGCGTTATATAATTCAATCAAATTTGCTCTTTTAAATTGTACTTTACACTACAATGCAGTTGTGAAAATTTGAGGTGCGAAATTTTTGTCAAGTAGACTTCCAATGCCAGATGATGTACGTTCTCACTTACTAACGGCTCTTGGTCGTGAGCAACTAAACAATTAAAACTAGCAAATATGAGATCAAGTAGTTTACAATTTATGTTAGGATTTAGTTGTATTGATGTAAATTTGGTAAATTAAAAAAATTAGTGATTGATGCACTTAACATGTTGTTAGTATTCCTGCTTTTAAAATTTGGGACATTAAAATCTCCTAAGAACACTAGTTTATCTATGTTTAGATAATGTTCTAAAGTAATGAGATAGTAAGTCAAGTTCAGCTGTCGTTGGTGTATGTGGAATGTATATAACAAACACATACACACAGCATCCAAACAATGTGCATTTGCAATCAACTACATTCAATACTGGTAATGTGTTTAAGAGTTCAGATAAGTCTAACTGTTCAGTTTTTAATGGAAGTTTCGGTTGTTAAAAGAACTCCACCTCTGCGCTTGGTATTTGTATTGGCAAACTTAAGATCACATCTCAACACACTCTAGTTAATTAAAAAGAAAAACTCACTGCTTACCCCTTATACTTCAAACATGAAGACCTTTGCTATTTAAATTTTCTAGACTGTTCCGAAATAGAAAGCATGTATTAAAAAAATTTTCCTTCAGGAATTTAAAGAGGTGTACTGAATAAGAGAAATATCTGGAAAACGGTCACTTGAAGAGACATTTACAAAGTACACCTTTTTTGCATAAAAAAAACACGAAAAATACATAATCTTTAACATTTTGACTACTACATCGTGACACAAAAAGTTAGGTCATTTTAAAGAGTTTTAAATACCGTAAGTGACGCTCTCTACAAATGGCATTGGAATTTATCGCCTTAGAACACCTCCAAATGTCTAATTTTATGTCGTTTTATAGCCCTTTGATAAATTATTAAGAAAAACTAGATGCAAAGTAAAATTTTGACACCCTGTCTCTTGGTTATTATCAACTTTTGTACTGATGTAGGTTTGGCTAAATCCCAATATTTTTACCCAAGGAATCTGCAGTTTTGCTGAGTACCAATAATTAGCACACTGTTTAAGTCAATATCTAAAAAGTGTTTATTATAATTGACTATTAACCGATCCATTATGTGACAGTATCATAGTTAGTTTGGTGATGCTTTTCGTAATACAAACCATACGTGTGTTATTCTGTCTTATTCGAAGCAATACATCACCTACAACAAAGTTGCGGCTTACAAGTCCATTAATAATTTGGAAAAGACAAGATTATAATATTAAGTTTTCGCAAGTCCAAAGTAAGCACGCCAGATGATTGCAATCTAGTGATTCCTGTCAAAGAAAAATGTGTAAAATGAAGTATCCTCAATAGAGGAAGAAAGATTCGGCCAAATTCAGAATGTCGTATATTAGCCAATCTTAACCAGTAATATTAACATAAATTCCCAAACTGTAACGTGTTTATTTTTTACAAGTTACAAAACAAAGCATACTGCGTTACTCGGGCATTTGTGCTTCTTTAGTACAGTGGCTGGAATTATACCTAATGAATAAATTTCAAACAGTTATTATAAATGGAATATTAAATACATCCGAGATACCTCAGGGTTCCCACTTGTGATGTACTACCATTAGCACTAAGCGAGACACTGCAGATATAATTAGGCCATAAGATTCATTTAGTTGGTCACTTAATGTTTATTTCCAACAGGAATACCCCCAATTACAGGAAATAATTTACAAGTTATTTAACACACATTCTCAAGGTACAATAATTGTTTACAAAAATAAACCTAATAGAAAAACAAGTTGAAAATGCAAGGCATTGTCTCAACGAACTTCCAAATGTAGACTTACTTTAAAACAATTTAAAGAAATTAAAATTATTATGTTGTAATAATTATAAGTATTCAGATAAAATACAAAAATTTATAAACAACAAAAGAGACATTTTAATATATTTTATTTTATTGAATAAATATTTTAAAAGCTATATATTAGTTCTCATCAATAAGATAAGAAATTATTTTTTTTTATATGAATCTAATTATTTTCGGTAATCAAAATTTAAGTTTAAACAATGTCTATAATATTGGAATAATTGGCATGAAATGCCATAAATTGTTCAAATATGTGTCGCATATTGATTTTAAACTTATTTGAAATTTTAATTATCCCTGTGGATTTTCCCGGGGGCTCGGCGTCCCCGTGGCCCGATTTTAACTGACATCAAAACTTAAGCTCTGGACACCGAGCTGAATCGATTGATGTATCACACATTGATGTCCGACCATTAGAAAGGCCTCGGACACACAGACAGACAGACACACAGACAAATAGATTTCATAAACGAACGAAGTTCGTTGAAAATTGATATATCGAAAATTAATTAATACGTTTTATAAGGTCTTCAAATCTATCGTTAAAAATATTCGAATCGTTGAAGTATCTGTTGTAAGTTAGACACACTACTGTGGCTGGAGAGTGCAACAATAAATTTGTTCTACTCGTTTGAAGATAAAAAGTATTGCTAAAACGCGCATGTTGACGACGCACTACCAATGAAATCTTTTCTAGTAGATAAGGGCAATCTATTTCATTGTTTAATAATTTATATAAGAATCTTATGTTTATACTTTTCCGTCTGCATTGGAGTGGCCGACAATTAAATCTTTTAAGTAAAGCCTCATGGTCAGAACCAATAGGTGGATAGAATCTGTCACAGGTGAAAGATACATATTTTAAAAATTTCCTTTGAACTGCTTCTAAGCTATCGCTATGAACTTTATAAATTGGTTGCCATATCAGAGACCGGTACTCAAGTTTAGATCTAACAAGAGTGTTAAATAGTAGTAGTAATGTATTAACAGAGAAGTTTCTGCAGTTTCTATATATTAGACCATAAGATTTAGATGCACTTGAAATACATTTATTACTATGTTCAACGAAGTGGAATTTTTCATTAAATAGGATACCTAAATCTTCGAATCTAGATAATATTTGAACAAGCGTTTCTTGTATGGAGTATGAAAAGTTTATCATGTCATGCTTCCGACCATACGAAATTACACAGCATTTTTGTATATTTAGATGCAACCGATGATTACTTAGGCACCAAGTAGTCAAACTTTCGATATCGTTTTGTAAAAGTATGCAGTCATCAATACAAATAATAGTTTTGAAAATTTTTAAACCATCTGCGAACAGTAGTTTTTTTGCTTTGATAGAATCCACAATATCCTTAATAAATATCAGAAAAACAAAGGGCCAAGATTTGACCCTTGCGGGACACCCGATGTTGGAGTAAATGTTTGAGAGTGATAGTTCGAATAAGCTACGTGCATCTGTCTATTAAAGAGGTAAGACTGAGCAAATTCCAGAAGTGCTTGTGAGAATCCAATAGCATTTAGTTTACTCAAAATAATGTAATGATCGATTTAGTCAAAGGATTTCTAGAAATCAGTGTAGATAACATCAACTTGTTTGTTACCTTCGAGTGATTCACAAACAATTTGGCTGAATGTAGCTAAGTTGGTAATTGTTGATTTCCTTTCCATAAAGCCGTGTTGCACGGGTGTAATATAAAGTTTTATTTGAGCATATATATGTTTGTATAATAGCAACTCAAAAACTTTGGCAATATTCGATATAATGGAAATAGGACAATAGTTAGCAACATCGGAGGTGGAGCTCTTCTTAAGTACTGGTGTAATCATTGACATCTTCCATATATTCGGAAAAGACCGCTGTCTAAGAGAAAGATTGTATAGGTAGCATAAAGGTTTGGCCAATACATATGCACAGTCTTTAACAAAGAAAGACAGTACAGCATCGACACCAGCAGTACTTTTGTTTTTTAGTTTTCTTATAGCTTCCCACACTTCCACCTCAGTAAAAGTAATTACCAAAATAAAGCGAGTGTTGAGAAATACTGGAATGGTGCTCGATGAATTTGACTTAATGTAAACACTTCTGAAGTGTAAAGCAAATGCATCTACAATGAGTAGTGATAGTTTTATCATTGTATTTCATTGTACCAGGTATTCTAGTGGAGCCTTTCTTGTTATTTACAAATTTCCAAAAATACTTCGGTTCCGAAGAAATGAATCTTGAGAATAAACATCATGTATGCTTTATCAATTAATGTTTTACATAGGGATCTTATGGATTTAAATTTAACATAGTCATTATTACTGTGACTTTCTTTATAGTTCTTCAAAGTTTATGTTTTAGTTTCAATTGGTTAATAATAATTGAATCAAACCACGGTGAGTATGTACGAGAATACTTAGTACGATAGCGTGGCACTGTCAAATTAAATAACTTATATAAAGTATTGTAGAATTCCGAAATTGCAGAGTTAATGTCCTTGGTTTGATATACAGGAACCCAGTTTACTGAACAAAGGGAATCGTACAGTAGCGGAAAATTAGCTTTTTTGAAATTCCACCTTACGTCATTATTTATTGAGAAATTGATGTCAAATTTAAACTCGATATAAAGAGATATCTAAAGTTGGATGATAACCGTCTTCGGGAACTATTGGAAAAGTACATTTAGACACTTTTGTGGCGGTGTTACAGAGAACTAAGTCAAGGAAACGATCCGATACATTCAGTATTTCATTATATTGTGTTAGGTTATTGAAAGTACAGAAGTTGTTGACTATAGTGGCAGCTGCACTACTAGTATTGAAACAGTAATTAGAGATGTTGAAGTCACCTAATAATATACTTTTCTCATTACAAAGAACCAGACTATTTAATAAATCAAAAAATGTTTCATAATCGGAAGTTTTCGTAGAAGGAGGTATATATATTACAAAAATGGAAAGGAAAGAATTGAAGCTGGTTTTAATTCCTGAACAGCAAATATCAATTGCGGGAAGCGCTGATGCTAACGATGATAAATCAATTTCTGTACACGAAAATCCTTTATCGATTGCTAATAATACTCCACCTCCACAAGATGTATTAGTTAAATCAGAACGACGATCTTTTCTAAATATTGTGAAATTATCGTTAAATAATTCTCCATTGTAAACATCAGTGTTCACCCAAGATTCAATTATTGCAACAAAACAATCCTGCAGAATAGAAACATTATTAAAGAAATCTGTAACCTTTGACCTCAACCCTCGCACATTTTGATAAAAAAGCGTTCCACATTTTTAAACGAGTACTTTTTCTTTTTTTAAGGTGCAATTTGTATCATTGTAAACGTATTTGGCATGTGATTCAATTTGACATGTAATTATGTCGTAATATCTTTGTTGTGCAATAATGTGAACGTGGATAGTACCAGTGTTGCCAACTGTGGTAGTGGCTCTGAACACGCGACGCGTGGTTGTAACAGCCTAGAGTGATTGTAACCGACAATGCAGGTCAATTTATTGCACAAGAATTTATTATATTTTTAAATCAGAATGGAGTTAAGTTTTTAACTTTGCCATCTTGGCACCCCGCAACGAACAGATTAGTTGAAAATTGTGTAAAGAATGTTAAACATGCTTTATATAAATTGTTAATGGATAGCACTAATAGTCGAGTTGGTTTACTAACCTTAATCAGTAGGTATTTATTTAATTACCGAAATTCGGTACACACGACTACTGGGGCTACACCGTCAAGTTTAGTATTTAAGCACAAAATTATAACACGCTTTGATTTGTTAAAAACTTCTGTTAAAACAACCCGCAATGATAAACGAGTTATTAGAAAAGGGCGAAACGAAAAGTTTGAAGAAGGAGATAAAATATGGTGTAGAGACTATCGCAACCCTAATAGAAAAAGTTGGGTACAGGGCGTGATAGATAAAGTGTTAGGTGATCGAGTTTATTTGTGTCGATTAGCCAACGAGAATGTAATTTGGAAACGGCAGTTAGACCAAATTATGCGTGATAAGAGTAGATTTAATAATGAAGTCTGTAACACCCAAGAACATTTTTAAATTAATTTAAATTTCAAATGATATTTTCGGCCAATCACAAACAATCCTATCTAAAATGTAACTTATCACTGACCAGAATTAAGATAGTTACCCAATCCTAGTTCGACTTTGGGTGACAATTGACACTTTAAATGAACATAACTTATTAACTGATATCTAACATTCCATGAAATTTAGAAGATTTTAAATTAAGGCGCCAAAGGAAATGCTAGTTTGTTCTTGAGAATTCGAAACCGGAAGTACGTAATAAAAGGTAATTTTTCGTGATATCTATAAAAAATAGTCACAGGAAATACTGTAAAATATTGCAGAATAACTTAAATTTAAATATAGGGTAGTCTCAATTAGCAATGGCAATAATAAAAGTGGATTTAAACCATTAACCTAAAAGCACATGTAGGGATGATGTACGATTGTGAAATATGTAAGATTTTTGATTGGCTAAAACAGTCACGTAAAAAAAGGTATATACATATGGGAAGTGGAAAAATTCAGACACACGACACACAAAGACTCACCAAGACACAAAAAGACAAAAGATATAAAAGAAGGTACGAAATGTGACAATAACTAGCCCAAAGCTAGTGTGGGGTAGGCTGCAATGTTGCTTAGCAGTATTGATTATATGGCCGTGTAAATGAAATCGATGGTTAGTGAACAAATATAAGAAGTGAGTATGCTTATTACGGGAAGAATAGTGAATTTAAGTAGTGGATAAGAAACACATAAGTTTGGCTCGTAAAGGAAAAGTAAATCGTAATAAATTTAAGTATAATCAAAAAACGAAATGGTTCAGCTGTAAGGCGGTTAATGGTAGAAAGTGCAGATTTATTAACTGCAAAGAAAATGATACTTAACCACACCTATATGGTTCATTATTGATTGATTGTGGAAGTTTGGATTTTGGAAGCTCGATTCCAAACCAAGTTGGGACAGGAGTAAAGAGATATCAAGAGTTTCGAGCACAAAATGTATCAACAATCGTGTTAAGCACTATCAATCCTGGTGAGGATAAGTTACCTTGGAGGTATTGTAGAGCTTGGAGAAACAGTGGGTATTGCATACCCGAAACAGGTATTGAGTGAATCTTTGAATAAATGGTTCGAGAAATTGGACGTGTATATGCATGCATACACATGGGGTTGTAAGTATGAACTTTTATATAGTTATATATATGCTTTTACATGAATATGTTAAGTTGCTAGATTAAGGTTGAAATTTTTGAACATTAATATTAATGTTACCGATCATTATTATGAATTTTGTGTAGAATATCAAGAGTTATTAGCTATGTTTAATTTGGAGTCAATTTGTTTTAACTGTA
Source organism: Platerodrilus igneus (assembly GCA_036346225.1). Classification (NCBI taxonomy): domain Eukaryota; kingdom Metazoa; phylum Arthropoda; class Insecta; order Coleoptera; family Lycidae; genus Platerodrilus; species Platerodrilus igneus. The sequence continues at coordinate 2,040,918 of JARFIW010001436.1, read as the reverse complement.
GGATTTACAGTGCTTAGTACAATATTTAGCAACCCGGCTTAAGGAAACTTTTAGTTAAGTAAGAGATATTGATTTTATTTCATTCAAGAATGTCGAGATAGATAATGTATATAGTTATATCACTATATTAAAGGTTATTAAATTCAGTACTTGATACAAATATTGAGATATATATATATATATATATATATATATATATATATATATATTATGCTGTGATAAGGGGTTGTTTAAGGGTGCACTTTATAGTAAAGGTCGTTTAGAAATGAGAAATTACCATAGGCAGCAGAAAACGGCATTCATTTAATAAAGAATTGAGAAATGCACATAGTTTGTAAATAGTAAGCAGTCAGCACCCTGTATATAAAGTATAAGTAGTTTTAAGCGACGCAAATACACACAGAAAGACGCATAGTTAGCGTAGGAACCAGGAACACATGCATTAGGTAAATAGTAAATATTTAATACCCTGTAGATAAAGTTTTAGTTAATTTAGGTTAGGCAGATAATAATATTTTTCAGTGGAAACAAGCGTATATTTATATGTAAACATAATAAAGTGTAATTAGACACGCATTCAAAAGACTTCCAAACAATTAGGTAAATACGGATATAAGAAATAGAGCTTCAGGAAGCATATAAACGTGTACAAATAGTTAACCATTTTTGATAAGAAATAAAATTAAAAATTGCGTGAATAACATGCAGATATTAAAATTAAAAGTCGAATTGCATCAGTTGTTTATGGAAAAGCAATTAGATTTATCAAAACACCGCATGTTTGATAACAAGCAGCTGCGACCAGGCCACAATTATTTGAGAGTATAGAAAATTACATCAGAAACTACTTTAAATGTAATTATTTGATTGGTTAAAATGAGCGACGAGTTTGTAGACCATACCCACTGACGGAGTAAGGGAGAAAAAATATATTAACAGGTACAGTGATAACGAAGGCAGTTTACAACTCAACAAAGGCCGAAGTGCGTCGCTATGAAATAAAGTGATACGTAATAATTTTAAAGTGAAAGATAGTATAAGTGCTAAAATGAAAATTACGATTGCCGATTAAACGTAAGTAGATTATGGTGAATTTATTGTAAACTAAAGCATAATAATAATAGGGCTTCCGAGTCCGTGGAGAATAAAGGTATTTTCGAGTCAGGGGACAATGATAATAAGAATTCTATTCTAAAGCCGGGGACAAACATCCAAGTTCTAAAGCCGGGGAGAAAAAATATAATTTCCGAGTCCGTAGAGGATAAATGGGAAAATAAATGATGATAATCCAATTCTAAGTTTGGGGAAATTGATAACGAGTAATTCTAAGTCTGAAATGAGACGACAATAAATTGGGGTGCATAAGTATAAGTATAACTTTGGGTTTTGAGTAAAAAGGTATATAATTTTTAATAAATGAGATTTACAATATTAATTAATTGAAAAGTGTATTTTAAATAATTTACAAAAACTGTACATAATATTTGTTTCATTATATATAAAATCGAATTAACTGAATTTTATAATTCCAAATAAATGCTAGTCGAGGTCATAAAATAAAGTTAATGAGAGTGATTTGATAATTTAAATAGTTCAAGGAGGAGCTATAAGTTGAATAGGAAATTGATAACGAGTAAGGCGGTAACGTATCAAATTTTGTTATTGGTAGACAAGGTTGGTTCAAGATAAAATCCAGTTAAGTTTCTGGAGGGAATTTATAGCAATATTAATAAGATGGCCCAACGTCGGAGGAGATAATTACAATTCTTGTTTATTCATAGCAATATTAATATAACAGCCCAACGACGGGGCTCGATAATTCCAGTAGTACATAGCAATATATATATATATATATATATATATATATATATATATATCAATTACAAAGGGGTTTGTTGAAATACATTTAGATACAGATACTTTGTAAACTTTTGGGTAAGTTAACTCACCAGTATCGGTTTCAGAATTCTAGGCCTAACCACCCTGGGACATGTCCATGTCCTCTCCGCTGTAGAGTAGCCGAGGCGTTTGAGGAAAGTAGAGTAAAGACTATTGGACCAGAAATAGTTGACAACCTTATGGAATAAGTAAGTGGACCCTTGTATTGCAATTTTGAACCATAAAAAGTGATTATATTTGTATTAGGTAACTCGTTTCTTGTTTCTGTGACTGTGACATAGATCAGGAAGGAGGGCGAAGTGTTACAAGTCTCAGGGACTATTACGGTTGAAAGGAGTAGAGACGATGTATTTCCTAAAATGAATTTACCCGATTCCTTAATCGTGACAGAACCTGAACAGTACCTTTAGTAAACGAACAACTAGTACCTAGTAATGATCTCCAGCAGAGGTGGAAGCAATTGTAGCACCTACTACCTCTGGTGAGACACCTGTTAAAATAAATAATCCGAGAAGATTGTCTTTAAACGTAAATAGTAGACCTCTGAGGGCAAGTAAGCCCGTGGAGAGACTAAATTTGTGAGGAGGATATTGCGATGTACTACTATTAGCGCTAAGCGAGACACTGCAAATATAATTAGGGCATAAAATTCGTTTAGTTGGTCACTTGTATTTTCTCACTTGGTTTGTACAGTTGTTCTATGATTGTGTATCGTGATAATTTAATAAATTTAATCCAGCGATATATAGTAATTTATTAGCGTTCCACTGAAAGTGTACAAATATACAACACCACTTAGGTCCAATTTTGTTCATCTTATTTATAAGCAATGTACTTTCTACTTTTCAAAGTTGTCATATTCTTCTATACGCTGACGACTTACAGATCTATCATAAAGTTGTAAACGTGAACGACAGACTGCTATTTTCATCAGGATGTTGATTTCTTAAAAAGCTGGTGCTAGCATAATAGCCTACAGCTTAATACAGCCAAGTGTAAGGTCATAAGTTTGTCCAAAACTAAAAGTTATACTTCCCTTAATTACAAAACTGGAGGAGTTGCTTTAAATTGTGAAACTACAGTTAAAGATCTGGGATTTATAATGGACTACAAACTTTTATTCTACATTGCAATGAAGTCATCCACAGAGCAAACAAAATGCTGGGTTTCTTTATTCGCCAATCACATATCTTTTCTTGTCCGAGGACCATATCTCTTTTGTAAGTATTGTTTGTAAGATCTATATTAGATTACGGTATCTTCATTTGGTCACTTCATTATTTACTCAAATAAATAGACTTGAAAAAGTTCAAAAAAGATTTGTGAAATATTTATGCTATAAGTTTAATATAGTCTACAGTACAGAAAAGTATGACGATTCAGTTTCTTTTGGACTTGGGGATTGGAAACTAAGCGAAGACTTCTAGATGTGTGTACATTCATTAAAACGTTAAATAACCATACTGATTGCTCTGTATCGTTATTATACCCCCAGAGGTATGGTACTTGAGCCACTACGTCAGTTGGCAGCACAAATTAATATTTACCAAATGACGCACAAATAAGGTATTACGTCATATAAATGTTCAAATTATTATCACATACAAGAGGTTTATATTAATTATAAGGAAAAACAGAAGGCACTCACGTAAACTGTAGGACTTTTCACAGCGTTATGCTAGTATAACGGCCGCTAGCGTCGGGGAGCTTCCGGGCGTGGGTGATCCGTTGGGCCCCCTTGTCGAATCCAATTCAATTTGTCTTCTTCCTTATGTAGAGGTACGGTAAAGAAGACAGGTAGAGGTACGGTAATTGGGTATAGCAGGAAACTTACATAACCTGAAAAAAGACAAGATACGGCACAAAGATAACTACACTCGGCGATGTCTCGCTCGCTAGTTTGACGTGTCGGAAATCACCACTTTTATTCGCACTCCGCGTTGGCACAATCTCGGGCAAACGCACTGTCTGAAGTGTCGGAAATACGCGCGCAAGTCTTTTTAAATTTTTGGCGCGAAATCCTTACAAATTAAAACTAGAATTGAAAATGTTTACGGCCGATTTTCGGCACGTAACAGCGTTAAATGCTATAGGATTATTTACAAAATTTCTTGACTTTGTAAACTATTTTATGTTTCCTTCCAACGCTTACAGTATGGCTCTAATTGTTCTGTTAATAAGTAGATTCTCAAGATTAGGTAACTTAAAGAGCAATTTAGACTTTTTCATTGTTCACTGAACGAATGTAAAGGTCTACTTATAAATATTATAATCTTTGAAAATTCGTAGGCTTTGTAGTTAACGTTTCAGATTTGTAGCTTTTATAATGTACGCGATGTAATAAGAATTGAATATATTCCGTAAATAAATAAATAAATAGGCAAGGTAGGTATGTAACAGAAAATCATTTAAATTTTATATGTATTGTTTTATCTGTTCATTGTGGGTACAAATAGAACAATAAGGACCACGCTTGGCTATAAAGTGGTCACAAGTGGTGATTGCAACTATGCGCAGCTTTTGTTTTATTGTGCAAATTGTGATTAATTCCAATGTCATTTACTAATTTCAAAAATAGAATAGTTCATATTTGCAAATAAGGTAAGTACATGGTGTTGATTCAAGTTATGAAAAGAAAATAAAATTAATAACTTAAAGCCACAAAAGTTACATTTACCCCTATGATTTCAAGACCCTTTTGACTTTTCGCGAGGAAAGAAATCTTCCAATCTGACTTCTACAAACAACGAACCCGTGATTGATAGTCTTTGCAAATCCAAACAAACAAAAAATATTTTAAAATATTGATCGATTTTTTGGTTCGAAATCGACCACAGAGCCATTATCAGAGCGGTTGATAGTCCTATTTACTAAATTCCTTACCGTCTCATTGTCGAATTTGAACAGAGGGCGCTTTAGATATTTTCACATCGTATTTATACTTACCAGTTTTAAAGACCGAATTTGATCTGCATGAACAGCATCGTGTTCTGTTGCTTGTTTCTTTAAATACCGCTTATCTCTCAGTAATTCACGTTCTTGTTGAGTATAATCGTCTTCAGCTTGTTTATGTGTTCTAATTGATTCCGCTTTACATTCAGTTAAATCATTTTGGTGTTCGTACTGAAGATGCTTTACTTTCTGCTTATAGAATCTTAGTTCGGCTTCATTTTTTCCTGCTTCTTCTTCAATTTGACGGTCTTTATTGCTAAGAATTAAAATAATTAGTGTTTATAGTATATTTGTAGCCTACGTGTCATGTTATTTTTAACAAGTACCACCAGAATACACTTCGTATGATAGTTTATCTGATCGACAATTTAGAGCTCATATACTTGTTTGGGTTTTGTATAAAATACCCAACTTTCAAGTTAGTATAAACATTTAATTTACAAATAAGATGTAATCGTCCTTCAAAACTTAAGGGAATCATCATCGCCTTTGAAACCCGTATAAAGAATAACAGATACAAATTTATCTAATAATTAACTACAAACACGTCAACCTCTTTTTGTTCCATTAAAATACCGATAGTGTTGCAGTCGTAAATGCAGCTTCTTGTTCTCGTGTCAACGGAGACATATCATGGGGACATAAAAATACCGTCTCAACGTCTTCTGCAAACTGACGTAGCTCCATAGTAAACCACTTCACACAATCTTCACCCTAATATGACCGATAAAATGATAATGAGTCATCATAGTCACATTTCACATAATATCCAACACTATATGGCACATGTTCTTGGTACTGCTTTACCATTCCGATAGACTTCAATATACATTCCAGATCTGCATATACAATAAATGGCACTTTAACTTTGTTTTTAAAATTCTTGAAACGAAGGATCTTGTCTTCTTCTGTAGGCAGTCGAGGCACACATAATTGTTTCATTTTGCAGTCAATAATATGATTACACAATTTTTCTTCAGTATTAAAGTAGTGTAGGCAGCGATCACAAAAGTGTTTCTTGGCATGATCAGAATTAAGTTGTGATGACACCAGCCGACTCAAGTCTTTTATCCATACATAATGGGTGTTGAATGTTTCAGATCCATCGATATGTATAAAGCATTCCATATCTTCATCATAATATTGGTTATGAATCATTAGGAGATTCACATGTCCATTTTTCTTATTCTCCGATACCAATATAGGAACGGTAGTGAACTTGTGTTTCTTCAATTTTAAGGCGTAGACGTTAATTGATATATCATTTTGCGACTCAAAGTTCTTGATCTGATTAAGAGTCATCGGAAACTGGATTCCTTTTAAGTTCAATTTTTCAGAGTAGTGGACATATTTGGACACTCTTTGAGGGTCTCGTTCGACCGGATGTAACGCAGCCATTATGCTCCATGCAAAGCAAGCTTGGTCGTTATTCTTCACATTGATACATGCCTGTTTTTGTTTGATCTCAAGCGGCAGCTCAATATACGAAGATCCTCGCAGGGGATTATATTTGTTGATATTAATCCCCAAATTAATTATATTTTGCAAAACACCACCCGCTGTCTCGTTCTTGGAATTCCTCCAACTGTGTCACTAATGGTTCCATAACTTTGTCCATAAACCATTTGTCTATATCGGTGTCTCTGAAGATGGCGGCATTAGATGTAGTGAAATATTTATATTCTTGCATAAGCTTGGCACCAGTTGTAATTTCAAACTCCCCACAGAATGCTGTGTTAACTTTTATAGCTTCATCCATTTTTAAAGCATTCTGGATACTTCTTTTGAAAAGACTTTTACAGTCTATTAGAAGTTTTCCAATATCCTTATGCTTTAGATTGCTTATTAATCCAGTCCTAATACGTCCTTTAAAGGCTGAGATGGAATCTTCCCAATGTACTCTACTTTTAGCAGTTTTTTTAGTTTTAAGTCCTGCCCCTTTTTTCTGGGCTACTTTGAATTGCAAGCGCATAGACTTAATGCTTGCCAACGAGGCTAATAGCTTCTGCTTCTCACCAACGGATTTTGCATTTCCAATCGCAGTGTTTATACGACGAATCCCCATTCGGCATTCACGAAGACCATTCATAATTATGACATCATCATGCGAAGTCTGCACTAATCTAAGGAGAGCAGCTATATACTGCACTAAATCACCAAAGAGAGACATGTTGCTCATTAAACTTTCTGTAACAGAATGACTGATGTTAGCACACGCTTCCGTATTTATACTATTTTCCTCACCCCATATTTTTATTGATTAAAACTAATTCTAAAAATTTTTAAAGTATGAATTATTAAAAGCTACGCACCTTTAACAGGAACTGGAATATTAATAGGTATGATTATACAAACTTCTAGACACGATTGAATACGTTTTAAAGATAGATTTGCTCGATGAAAAACAACTAAAAATCTATCGACAGGCAGCGGTTTATATACCCACAGATGAGCGGGAGTGGGGGAAGGGTTCAGAGATAACATAATTATAAACTCGAAATTTGGATCAGTCGTCACTTCTACAGTAACTTTTAGAATGTTTACCAAATAAGATCGGAAAATAATCAAATTTCACCCTATGGGGCAATTTCACTCTATGGGGCAATTTCACCCTATGGGGCAATTTCACCCTATGGGGCAATTTCACCCTATGGGGCAATTTCACCCTATGGGGCAATTTCACCTTATGGGGCAATTTCACCCTATGGGGCAATTTCACCCTATGGGGCAATTTCACCCTATGGGGCAATTTCACTCTATTCTGATGGAGATAAATTCAAGGAACTTTGCCATTAAAGCACCCACAACCAGACTTAGATCTGATTATGCAAATAAAAAACTAGTTTAACATTGTTGCAATATCACCAAGCTATACGCAACAACAAACTTTAAATAAATTGTCTTTGAAACTTAAATGGATTTTATCATTACAGTGCTACTATATCTGGTTGAACCGAGAAACACGGCAGTTAAGGCGATGATGAGGACAAAATCGATGTGAATCGGCATAGCTCTGACTCCCAACAGGTGGGGGTTTGATCTGCCCGACCGCAGAGTCTACAAACAGAATGGTTGAATTAGCGCACATCCCAATATTTATAGTGTACCCTCAAATAGCGAACTGAAGATCATCTAATACATGCAAGTCATTAAACAGACTAAATTGTGATTAATTAAAAAACAAGCGCACTGTGACGGGTATACCAAAAACAAATTGCAACAATTTAACCGAACTTGTTTAATGTGTTTTAAGACCGCCACGGCCATCATGACGGCCACCCCATCGCGGCAACCACGTTAGAGCCAGGACAGTCATGGAGACTGCTAAATACTATGTATTGTTTACTTATTGTGATGATATTTGAATGCAAGGTAGCACAGTGCATTAACGTTTACCTCATAGCCCAGTCCCTAGACTTTAGATGTTGAGTTGGAACTATGCCGCAAGCACCATGGATCTAGCTTTGGTCAGAGGCACATGCAAAGGCAACCACACACACTATTATCACAACATATTACGCAATTATAACAACATAGTTAACCAAGGCAAAATCATATTCTTTACTACACAAAATATTGCTGTGTATTTCAGAAATTACAACACTATCTCAGTCAAATGTTGCTAATCAAGAATGTGATGGCTATACAAACCGATAAAGCATACTTAAATATAGTAATAATTGTCTATACAAAATATAAAATTAACCTATTTTCAAATTCTAAATCAAAACCCAAAACGGCGCTAGATATAAATATAGTAATTACATCAATCGATGTGTATTACTAAAATAATGATATAATCACAATTACAAATTTTTTATATTTTGCACCGTTTTCAAGTCATCATCAGAAAAACCCAAAACGGCACTACACATGTGTGAAGATGTTGTTTATTAAAAATAGAAGTTGTTATCGCTATTAAGGGATGCCCATTTAATAATTCACGGCTTTTATTTTAATTCTGAAAATCGAGTGACATCCCACAGGCAACATTCCTTAATTAATTGTCTCTTCCTCAGCCTCGTTTGAATCAAAATGTCTAGATAACTGCTTTTTAAACTGCACATTTTCTCCTTATTAATTTTTTGATGCTTGCAGGTGTTGTTTTATTGACGAATTTGTCTTGCAAACTAAGTTAACTTTTACCTTTAGACGCAATATATAAAATCACCATTTCCACTTGTAGTTCAATAGTTTAAAACTTGCTCATCATATCATTTCTTTGCGTTCAAATAAACTTGGCTTACTTTTTCCTTCAGTCCATACATGAAGTATAAACATATCTTTGTTCGTAACATTTCCAATTTCTTTGGTGCTAGTAGTAGTAGCAGTAATAAATTATAGGGAACAAAAATAGTCTAGCACATAGGCCATTTGGTCCTTTATAGTAACTTCTACGACCCCTTTCCCAATTTTCACTATCAAGTTTCTCTATTTCAATCCTACTCTTCCCTCCTGTTGCACGTCAAGGAAGACAAATCAACTCTCTTTGCTCCAACCTACACGAGCCCAGAACCCTATGTCTTAACTTCATATACCCCTTGCACTTCCCTATATAGTGTGTATCAGTTTTCTTCTGCCTTCACAGGTTTGGCACTTACACTGTGCTTCGATTCCGAGCATGATTAGGTGTCTCCGTAACCTGAAATGGCCAGTGAGAATTCCCACCAACACGTTGTTTTCCTTACAGTTTATTTAATTGCCTATACTTGGTTGATTCCCTAAATAAGAAATTCCTGCTTCCTGCTTAGCTAACCTATCAGCTTTTTTGTTTCTCTGCACACCGTGGTGTCCTGGAACCCAGAAGAGCTGAGCTAGTTTCTGACTGGCTAATTCCTCCAATGCGTTTCCGAACTACTAAACCAGTGAGCACCTGGTCCTGGAGAAGTAGATTGCGTGGAATTACACTTGAATATCTGAGCAGATAATAATCCTTCACACTTCTACATTTTTTATCATCTGGCTTTTATCCACTTTTAATATTGTATAGGTTTCTGTTTGGAAAATAGTTGTATTTCGGCATAGGCGATAGCTCCAATGAGACCACTTACTCTCACCCCTGCTCTGGCAAGTCCTGTCTCGTCTATTCGTGACCCATCAGTATAACACACCGATGAGTTATGAGGGAATGTAACCTAATTTAGCTCCCATTTCTCCCTCGACGAGATTGTGAGAGTAAATTGCCTTTATAGTCTTAATCGAGCCACTGTTTTCTTCATGTTGATAGAGAAATGGAAAGTTCATTTTCTGCTATAACAGCGACTTTAGCATGCCCTAGTACCTCATCCTGCTACGCCACCAACCCGTATCTCAAAGTCTGAAATATGTCGCCATAGTTTCCTACTGAATCCAGGTGGGGAGAACTGGGAACCCTAGTAAAAAGTTTAGATGTTTCGTAGGTATTGCCCTCATTGCTTATGAGATTTTCACACCGGCTAGCTTTTGGATTCTGGAATGCCTGAGGGAGACATCAACAAGTTGGGTCCGATACCATCATACATTTGACCCATATTGGACCCTAGGTTTTACGACTGCCATGTACAGCTAGAATTTAAGGAGTTACGTTCCAGCTGTTGCCAACCACACCGCATAACTGCCAAAGAGTTCTATCGCCTTCTTTGTTGCCCTTTTCAGGTGTTTCCTTCAATTTAACCTATTATGCAAAATCATACCTAGGTACTTAACTTCTGTTTTAAGAACAAGTGGTTCACGATACAGCAGTAGCATCTTGAATCCTCTGCTGTTGTCTTCTAGTGAAGAGCATCACGTACGTCTTTTGTGAATTTACCGAGAGATGTCTCTTGCATCACCTTTCTATTAAAGATCATGCGACCTGCATTCGTTTGAATATCATGCTCATGAACCTGCCAGATATCAGGAAATGTCGATCGTCTGCGTAGGTCTGCGCGTGGAAGTGGATAGGCGTTCCAAAAGTTTGTCAATCGTCAGGCACCACAAGTGAGGTGACAGGTATTTTCTCTGTGGGCAACCCTCTGCCTGATCTGGATGCCACTTACCTTTGCCTCTACCCTTCTGTGCCGCAGTGCTGTCGTACCCAGTTTCCCACAACCTTTGGAGTGCCTCTGGTATAAAGACCCATGCAGATTGTATTCGTTTGCGCCTTATTGAAAGCTCCCTCTACGTCAATAAAAACTATTAAGGTTACTTCTGTAACATAAAGAAACTTTTCCACCTTATGTCGCGAGCAAGGCCGACTCTGTCGATCTACCACGCAGGTAAACGTATTGATTTTTTACAAACGCCTTTTTCTCTAAAAATCTGTCAATTAACCTTTACATTGTCCTCAACAGCTGACACCTGGCCACCCTGTTCGTCATTCATCTTGTATCTTTTGTGAAAGTGGGTACTTAGGAGGAATTGTAGGTTTTCCGAATCAGTAATTGTCTACTTCCCATTTACCTTATGCATACTTTCACAGCTGAGGATTTTCATCGTGTTTGTAGGTACTAAAAAAATACAACTATTTCTTACGTAATCAATGGTGAAGTTTCATTCATGTTTCTCGACAATTAACAATTTCTCTCTCTCTCTCTCTCTGTCTCTCTCTCCCTCACTCTCTCTTTATCCCTCCGCCTCCTTCACCATCTCCCTTTTCCTCACGTCCTTTCTCCCTTTTCCTCACTCCCTCTCTTCCTTCATATATCTCTCCCCATCTCCCCACTTTCCCTCTTCACTCCTTCCCTCACTCCTTCTCTTTCTCTCGACTTTCTCCTCAGTCTGTTCCCCTCACAATTCCTATCTCCCTCCCCATACTTCTACCCCTCCTCATCTATATCTCCCGTCATTCCCCGCCATCTCGCCCCTCTCCTTTCCCCTCTTTTCCTCTCACACTCTGCCTTAATCAAGGCAGGAAATAAGTTCGACAATTTTCAAGTGCTAGAAATGTATCACGCTCAAGTAAAGAACCGTTACCAAAAGGGCAACGAAAATTTACAAGAGTTTAAAGCAGATATTGCTTGTTTAGTGAGACTAGCTTATGAAACAGCACCATGCAGTTTCTTAGAATAGATGGCAGTACAGACCTACTGGGATGGAGAGATCCAGCGAGCATTACGACTGGTCTGGTGTAAGACCCTGAATAATGCGTTGATTCATGCCCTAACGTTTTAAGCGGCAAAGCAAGTATCGCATCGTAGCAGTGGTAAAGTTAAATATTCTGTGGATGCGGAGGAACACGGGGAACGTAGAAAATGATTCGACGGATTTTCGAAACCAGCCACTAAAGGAGAAAGTGCCGAAATGCTGGAATTGTGGAGAATTTGTGCATATCTAGCAGCGATGCATGCAACCCAAGAGAGTGTAATAGAAGGCGCAAAGACAGGTCGCGAGATGGATAGGAAGGCTACAGTAGTACGATTCCGACACTTATCATCAAGTGGTTTCAAGTCACCGTAACGCAGACGCGTGGCGACGGCCGACTATTTACGGCTGGAAACGATATGCGATCTTCTTTAGCGGACAAGCGTGATTAACAAAATTGGCAACTGCAGCAGCTAAGAACAGAACAAGAGAATAACCCACACCTAGGCGTCATTATTGATTGAAAAATCAGAGGAGAGCATCCATCGTGGCAGGGTGTTAGCCCGCTAAGTAGCACGCGGAAGTCGTATAGAGTAGAGTGGGATTTCTTGAAGTTGGAGACGAGATCTTGGTGCGATCCCTGGATAAGGAAGAGGGATCTGTGAGTACATTTCAGGTGGTAATTTCCAAGAGCCGGGTGTCCGAGCTTTAAAGACGTCTACATAATGGGACAACGGCACCCAGAAAACCTTAGAGAAAGTTCGTATAAGATTTTACTGGGTAGACTGCAAGAAAGACGTTAGAGAATGATGCAGCGCACATAAAGTAATACAACATAGGAAGCCCATTTGAGAGAATGGCAATTAACATCGCATCCCCATTCCCTGAAACCAACGCTGGAAATAAATACATCTTGGTGGCTATGAGCTACGCTACAAAATGGCCTAAGACGTATGCCATACTCAATCAGGAAGCAGCAAGCGTCGCCAACATATCGGTCAAAGAGCTTTTCTGTTGTTTTGGAATACCTTTGAAGCTTCACGCTGACCAGGGCAGAAATTTTGAGTCAGGGTTATTTTAAGAAGTTTATCGGTTACTGGGTGTGAGAAAAAACCAGAACGATAGCGTTGCATCCTCAATCGGATAGTATGGCGGAACCCATACACCGTACCTTGTGAAAGTATCTTTACAAGGTAGTCTTTGAATATCAAAAGGATTGGAACCAATACATACACCTATTTTTATTAGCCTACCAATCTGCGTTTATGAGAGTACTGGACGGACTCCTGCATGTTCTATACTGGGACGCGAAATACGTTTACCATGTGATCATGAGTTCGGTATGAAACCTGAACGGTTGCGTAAAAACGGTTTGGTCCAAAAGAGTATATGACCAGTTAAAACCATTCCATTTAAAGCGTAATAAAAAGTCAACGGGAAGTGGTTATCTATTGAAAGATATTGAAGTGATGTTACCAAAACCCCTACAAAAGTACGTGCTTGATTTAATTCACGATGATCACGCAGGCATTGTACGGACAAAAATATTTGCGAGATCCGTAGCTTGGTGGCTGATCCCTCAACTGGATATAGAAACCCATATTCAGGGCTGTGCTGTGTGTCAGTTGACTCAAAGAAACCATGAAAGATACTTGACATCATGGCCAAAGATGGAAAACGTGTTTTCGTTATTGAAGCCTGGTTTACTATCAAGTAAAACATAGCGCCATGGAAACCTGTCAGAGGATCAGAGAAAAAAATAATTCAGATTGTGCAGCAGAAAGATGATCTCCTCAAGGGAAATTTTTCTAATAAATTTACACTCCTACACGCTCGACTGAAGTGGGAATCTTCTAGTGATCCAATTGAACAATTTCTTCAAAATTTGCCATTTCTTAGTAATATTCAAAGTTGTGATTGTCAAAGATATAACGAAATTACAAAGGTCAACAGTTTAAATAACATATAGCAAGTACGCATGTACACTATTCAATTGTCATGGGAAGTCTCATGTGAATACGTTCCAACAAAACTTGGAGGAACATTTTCACACGAAACGATTTAAGAATACCACTTGTATATTCTCGTGGGAAAAAATGGCGGATTCCCATTGGAACAATTTCAAGAATCGACCCCCAGTTCGGGCACGAGTCCAAATGAAATGATTTTTAAAATCAAGCCCAAAACCAGGTTGAACTTGTTAAAACCTAAGAAAGAAAGGAAATGGTTACACAAAGGGGCTCCTATATTCTTAATAGGTGAGAAAGTAATAGTAGGAAATTTACAGTCTGGAGAGGAAGATAAATGGAAGTATGGTGATATTTCTGAAAGTGTTAGTCCTTTTGCATATTTAGTTAAAGTGAGAAACAAAATCATGTATAAATATGTAAATAGTCTCATAAATTGTGAGTCAGTGGCCTTGCAACAAGTAATCAGCAAAACCCCGAAGGCGCGAAAGATTGCCGCCTCTATAACACTATGTGAGACACCAACCGTTCCAGAGAAAATAAATTCTCCTGAGAGTAACAGAAATCCTGATGTGCCGCTTCAAAATAGTGATGTATCTAGTAGTCCAATCTAGCATCCAAACCCTCCGAAAACCGTCTCGTCTTCACATGCATTAATGGACAAGGCAGTGCGCCGTACTACGCGAGTTATGTATCCCCCAATCTATATGTACCATTAATAGAAAGTATTAGAAATTATTAAGAATTATAAAGAATTACTAAGTTAGATGCAACATTGTATCTCAAGAATAATTAAATAAAGGTTAATAAAAATGTACAAGCAAGTTGTGAGAACGGATGCAATACATTGTATTCCAGACGATAGTGATACTGCAGGTGGCAGGTCACAGACGGTTAAGAACCGTGATTACCTAGAAAGTAAGATTGTTACAATGTATTTATGAATAGTACTAGGAAATACGCAAATATGAGTTCTGCAAAACCAGTCAGTCAGTCTACAGTATTTCAGTTTCAACATTGCAGTTTGCTTAGGCTACTCAAAATATTAAACTCTAATTGTTATTTAAATTTCGACTTAAAGTATTTTAAACCAGTTTGTCAAAATTCAATGGTAATTTCTGTTTAAGTAAATAAATGTTGTTGCGAGGAATTGGAAGAAGTTTCGAAAAGACAGCTGCCGAGGCCCGAAACGTAACTGGCACAGTAGTACGGATGTCGAAAGGTCACTAAGGAACCCAAATTCGAAGACCTGCTGGTCTGGAATTCAAATTCCCAATTTGGCAGAACCCAAACAGAGTTGGACCAGATACAAGCATCGACCAAACAAACCTTGGAAGAGATACAAGCATGGATCGAATCTAAGCCAAACCAACGTCGACGAAGTACAAAATCGACAAAGTCCATAAAAGCGACGAAGAAACTAATGTAAGTTCAATTTCCTTAAAATCAATTTATCTTAATAAATTATTTGTGCAGATTTTAACTATTGTTACCGCAAGTGTATGCCATTTAATGAAAATAACTCACTTATGTATTAAGAGAAATTATTTTCAAAATTCGAGAAATTATTTTTAAAGTCAAAGGGAATTTGTTTTGAAACAAGCTAATTTTTAGAATTAAATAGTACAAACAATTACTACAAATTCTTAAAATAATACAAAACGTAACTGGTGCACGAATTATTAAAATCAATACGAAATAAAAAACGAATTCATTTCAGCAAGTCTGAAACATAAAAAACGTAATTAACTCTACCATTATCACTGAAAGCTTAATGTACAAACACAATAAACGATTAATTATAGAAACAATTTATTCAAACGTAACCTTCATCGCATTTCTATAATTAAACACTTAGTATATAATTGTAGGAACATCTTTCAAATTATTATTAAAATTAACTCATTATTAATTAAAACAAGCGTGCAAATTTATAGCGCAATTTTATCATCATTAAATATAAACCATTCAGTACAAATATCTAATTATAGCGAAACAATTACTGAATAAGATTCATTCGAAAACGTGCATCGCGACTTTATAAAAAGCAACATTCAAACGTAATATTTTATGATTAAATATTTCAGTACGAGGTAATTAATTGTAAAAAACGCGATTTATTTAATTTATCATCGACTGAAAACAAAACCTTTCAGAAAACCAAGATCACACTTTATAAAGTATAATTGAATATTTTTTAGCACGAATATATTCAATTATACAAAAGCAATACGCAAATTATTTAAAACTATTCACAGAGACTGAAGTTACATCTTCAGCAGACTTAAAACTTTGTAATTTAAACAAGTATATTGTATAAATTATTAAGGAATCTGATGCAAATATTGTAACAAAACAATTGCCTAAAAACTTGCAACTTTATATTTAGACTCAAGGTAACTAGACAATACAATTACAGAAAAACATCTTATGCACGTCAGAGACGGAAATAGCAACTGACCATCACAGAAACTAACTAATCAGCAGGACTAAAATAAAAACGTAATTAAATCATAACTGGCGTAACAAAACGTACAAAGTACAACGCAAATTATTGCAAGAATATTAATCCACGTAGAAATCTTTCAGAAAATTGAAAAACCGTGACAACTTTAACATCCGCGAATTATATAAATAAACGGATTCAAGGGTACAGCAAGCAACCAAGACATTATCAAGCACAAATTCCTTAATTTAATTGCAAAACCATATAACTACGATTTTTAAAATAATCCAACACACTTCAAACCGAAAATTAATAAACCAAACTAAAAAGTAACAGTACAAACCGCGAAATAAATCTCAATTTTTACAAAAATTTGAAATTTATTAAAACCGAAAGTAACTATTAATTATTAGAACAATCCTTAACAATCATGAGTTCAGATATGAAAATTAATCTCAAAACAATCCACACCTTCAACTGAGATCAAACTTTGTTAGGTAATACATTACAGCGTGTGAAATATTTTTGAAGACCTTTTACAAACCCGGAGATAACGAAAGAAATGTATTACTCTTAAACCTGATAATAAGTAAACTGACCGGATGGGCACTAACGCTAATAGCCAGCCGAGATGACTTAGAACAGTGGGAAGACCTTAAACGGATATTGATTGCATATTTTGGCGATCAACGCAACATAAAATGCCTAATACGCGACCTAATAAACCTCAGAATGGAAAATAACCAATCCCCGTACCAATTCGGAATAAAATGCCAAGACGTAAGAAGTCTAATATTAACAAAATTAAAAATCGAAGAACCCGACCAAAATATCCGATCTTTAATAACAAAAATGTATGACGAAATGGCACTGGACACCTATATAAACGCATTACCAGAACGACTATCAGATAAAATCA
Organism: Platerodrilus igneus; assembly: GCA_036346225.1. Classification (NCBI taxonomy): domain Eukaryota; kingdom Metazoa; phylum Arthropoda; class Insecta; order Coleoptera; family Lycidae; genus Platerodrilus; species Platerodrilus igneus. The sequence continues at coordinate 2,023,694 of JARFIW010001436.1, read as the reverse complement.
GATTTTAACATCCCCAAAATTTAGAAGAAGCTATGAATATAATAGAAGAAGAAAACGTAATGTATTACCGAAACAGACTAAATAACCCCAACACGAATAAAAGCTATTTACCAATAAAAACGATACAAGCCGCAAGACAAATAATCCCCCAACAAAAATTCACATTATTCAAGGCACAAAAAAATCAACCGCGAATTAACAACCCAAATTTTAATAGCACGAATTTTAATAATCAATTCAAACAATTCCCGAGACCAACTTTTAACTCAAATTTTACGAAACCCGCATTTTAACCAAGATTCAACCAAAATATGAACCAACATTCAACGCAGACCCTGTTAGAAATATACCGATGATAAATAATAATAACCGTAACAATTACTACAAACCAATACCTATGGATACCTCATCTGGTAACACCAGACAAAATACAAAAATATCACAAATCCGACAAAACCCTCATCAAAAATGAAACTTTACGCCTGAAGAATTATTTCACCAAGAGATAGAAGAACCCAATGACGAATCAAACCAATTAGATACTTATAAACGCGACGAACCATGCGAAAACTACAACGAGGACGACGAAGAAAATGCGTGCTCAAATTTTCAGGTAGACCGATTTATAAACGACCAAACGTAATAAATTTAAATAATATTAATCAACAAGTACTACCATATATAGAAATACTTCACGCAGAACTTAAATTACTAATCGATACTGGATCTTCAAAAACACTAATCAACCCCCGAACCGTAAAGAAACATTTTCTAGATTTTGTAGAAAGAGAACCACTTAAAATTAAAACAGCCCATCAAACGACATTACACCAATTCATAGCCAACATACCCTTACCGAAAACCTTCAATGTAAAAATGAAATACAAATTTTGTATTTTCGAATTCAACGACAAATATGACGGACTAATAGGAATGGACTTTCTAAGAAAACTAGGAGCCAATATTGAGATAAAAAACCGTTTATTAAGAACAAAACACGGACAGATCCCCATTAAATTTCAAAATACCCAAACCTAGCAAAAATACACAATAGAACCCCAAACAGAGAAAGAATTATTAGCCATAATTTGGGCAACGAAATATTTTAGACCATACCTTTACGGACGAATATTTTATATATACACCGACCATAGATCATTAGTATGATTATGCAAACTTAAAGAACCAAATTTAAAGTTACAACGATGGAGAATCAGACTAGAGGAATACGATTACGAAATTATATACAAAAAAGGAATTTATAATAATAACGCAGACGCCTTAGTAGAATACAATTCAACGCACTAGAAACGGAATCCATTGTAGGAAACGTGGACGAGACAGAAGCAAGAGAAGACCCAGAAGAGATAGACACAATACATTCGACACAGAACGAAAAACCAAAAACCGCAATTAAAATTTTAAACAAAGCAATCGATATAAAACCCAATCAATTTATAATTACCGAAGTTTTAACCAACCCCAATTCCGTAAAATATACGAAAATAGATAATAAAAACAATATACCAAATTCAAATAACTAAGGACGACAACGAGGAACAAATAATTAAAATTCTAAAAGAATACACCCCCGAGAAAAAACGATTTTACTTTTATTTCAACATCGAACATTTGTATAAACGATTCTCAGAATTATACGTTAAATTATTCAATAACTCTGGCCCTGAACTTATCAGATGCCCAAGAAAATTAACAACAATAGACGACCCTGATAAAATAAACGATATAATTAGAAATCAACACAAAGGAAAAACCAACCATCGTGGAATTAATGTAACAATAAAGCAACTCATAAGACGATATTATTTTAAAGATATGAAAGAATTGACCACACACTTTATTAACCAATGTGAATTAAGCTACAAAGCAAAATACGACAGAATACCCCAAAAATACCCTTAATGTTAACCTACACACCCGACAAACCGTTTCAAAAATTACATGCCGATACTCTAGTAGTAGAAGCACAAAACTATTTAACAATTGTAGATGCATTCACCAAAATATGCCAAGCAATACCCATCACCTCTAAAAATAGCATTGACGTAACACAAAGATTTTACAATACTTTACATTTTATGGCACACCCGAGACAGTAACATCAGATAACGGCAGCGAATTCAAAAATGAGACGATACAAAACACTTTAGAACTCTACAAAATAAAAATTCATTTTATAACTGAAAACCACCCTGAATCGAACGGACTAATCAAAAGACTACATTCAACCTTGTTAGAACAAATCAGATTACTAAGAATAACTTATAAGAAAGAACACATCACCAATTTAATGCCATACGTACTAATCGCCTACAATAATACAATCCATTCATCAACCAATTTTGCACCTCTAGAATTACCGTTAGGTTATTCATACTCCCGCAACCCTTACGACATACATTATAACATAGAAGTATATCAGCAATATGCTAAAGATCATAAAGAGAAATTAAAAATAACTTACGACAAGGTAAAGGATAAATTAGATAATGATAAGGAACGTATCACCACAACCCGCAATAAGAATACCGACGCAAATAAATTTTCAATAGGACAAACTGTGTATGAGAAAAATTTCCAAAGTAAACGGCACCCAGAAATTTAGGCCCATTTAAAATTAAGAGAACATCCGACAAAAATATAGCCGTAGTAGACAACGGCAAGATAACAAAATACATTCACTTGAAAAACTTAAGACACCCTGTAATTTCAGATGGACAGCCATCACCCTTACCGTCAACCTCCGCCCAAGTAGAACTGACAACGAAATAATAATTAAAGACATAAAAAAAAAACCCGGTATACTACCAATAAAATTGGGAAGTATGCAAAATACAATAGACTATTAGACATCCGCACAAAAAATCGATTTAACGGAACTAAAACAAGAATTTCAAACAATCAAAGATAATTATTACCCATTAAAACAATCAATGGACACAGCAAAATTCGGAAAGAATACGCCATAGAAATGATGAACTACAATAGCATAATAGAAAGCATTTTAAGAAATATAAAAGATAAATTTAACAGATTAATACCCACAGTACAAAGTACAAGACGGAAAAGGGGACTAATTAACGGACTAGGTAACATAATAAAAGCAATTACAGGCAATTTAGATAACCAAGGTGCATAACGTTATGACAACGCAATACAATTAATCTAAAATCAAAACCGTATAAAAAATTAGCAATCAAATATCTCTAACCCAATCAACTATTATAAAATTAAACAAAACATTAAGAAAGCCAGTAAGAAACCAAGATAGTATAGCCAACAGAATACAAACTCTTGAAACTAACATGCAAACTACCATGTTAGGTATGCGAGATTTAATTAGATTCAATACAATATTCACTCAAATAATATCAACCTCACTTTAATTCAACAAATGTTAGCCACATTAGAAAATGCCGTATAATTTGCAAAATTAAATACAGTACACTCTAGCATCATAGAACCAACTGATTTATTAAAAGAATTATTACGAATTAGATCATTTATAACTAGTAGTAAGTTACATTTTGACATAATAGAATCAAACATTCTAATACTTGAAAAAATAGCTATAGTTAAAGGCACGCCAAACCAATATTTATGCCAGTTGTTAACAACAACAACCATTCAAAAAGACAGCCCTTGCGAAGTAGAATTACTAAAATTTTCAAATCATTACGAAAACTGTGAAGCAAAACTCGTACAAATCACCAACATGAAAATTCAAAAAGTTACCGAAAACAAATGAACTGTCATATTTCCATCAGAAGTTATAGTAACCGCACATTGCAAGCAAGACGAGAATAATCTAGCATTAACCGGAAGCAAATTAATCACCCTTAAAGAACACTGTTATTTAAAATTAAAAAACGAAATAATCAGAGTTTATCAAACCAAGAAATTCGCAAATTTATTGGAATTACAATTCAAGATAAAACAACCAGAAGATGAAGAAATAATCAAGAAACCCATGCAGCTAGAACATCTAGACTTAGACGAACTCAACCAAGCCATGAAATTAATGGAAAACTATAAAGAACACTTAAGTGAATTAAAAGTGCCGTAGTTACACTACGATAACATAAGCGTTTGGACAATTATTTTAATTATTTTAATTATTTTATTGATCATATATGTATATTACAAAATGTATCTACGATATAAGAATAAAGAAAACAATTTTAGACTTAAGGAAACAATGAATTTTAAACCATGAATTTTTAAAAATTAAGCAAGGAAAACCTTAATTTTTCATTTACGTCGGGAGAGGTTATGTATCCCCCAATATATATGTACTATTAATAAAAAGTATTAGAAATTATTAAGAATTATAAATAATTACTAAGTTAGGTGGAACATTGTATCTCAAAGATAATTAAATAAAGCTTAATGAAAGTTCACAAGCAAGTTGTGAGAACGGATGCAATACATTGTATTCCAGACGATAGTGATACTGCAGGTGGCAGGTTGTTACGTGCAATTTGCACTTAAACATGTTTTTAGGTTAGTTTTTAATACACGGGAGTTCGCGCCATATTTTCAAATACGCGGGACGCGGGAACTTTTAAATAGACTAGGCGTGTGCTTCCGTATGTCATAGTAGTGAGTTCGCGCAGTGTGCTTATCCCTAGAGGGGTAGAGCAATACTAGACAAAGAGTGGGGAGAAGTGTTTCTGTGACGCTCTAAATCGGCTGTTTGCCGCGAATTTTCAAGGAGTGAAGTGGTCACCTCGGAGGTATCGTATCGTAGCTTTTACCTATGTAGATTTCCCTTGTTAATTATCTTTTGTTGTCGTACCTTCTACCTTTTTTTCCGTCATTCCCTGCGTAGGTAAATTTATAGCAACTTTCGGCAATGGACCCTAGACGACCCTGATGTCTATGCTCAGCCAACAGCACCGGAGCCGAGGCCTACCGTAGCGCGATTTCCTGCCGGATGCCTGATTTTTGATGTAAGTAGATTTTTAGCTAAATTGTTTGCCTTTATCGTGTTTAATTTTTATATTGCTAATTATGGCGCAATATAAATTATCGGTGACGTCATAGTGGATGTGCGCGCCAAAATCTGTAAAAGGTTTGCGCTTTCATCCGCTAGAGGCGTCACTCGCTTTATTCATTGCGTTGCGCGATGTATTGCGTAATACTTTGTGAACTGTTTTACCGACCGTATAAACTATCACCGGTAAAGTGGAATAACAATGGCGTCTTTTAAATGTGGAGGTTAGGAACCGGGGAATTTTCCTTTGTTTTTATATAAACATTCGATGTATTAACAGATGTTATTTAAACAGCTTTCTCACTTAAGGAACCGTACTTTTATTCATGTAAGTATTACAAATAAGCATTTACCTTGATTAGATACCTTTAAATATAGTTATTACAAAATTATCTATTAAAATATAACTTTTGTTGTTTTCTTAACCTTAAAAGCCCGTTTTTTGAAACTTAAATGCACTGTCTTGTATGTTACATTTTAAAAACTGTATTAGCCTTTCATCTATTCAATTAACAATATCTCAAATACCTTTACAAGAAACTCTTGTGTTTAAAAACACTGAGTGAAATAAATTGGGTTCTATATCTTTTTAAGAAGTGTTTGACTATGGGTTGTTGCTTTTATAGGTTAAATAACATATCACCTGCGTGCATTTTCTATTTAGGAGGGCCTTTTTGTAATTATCAACAAAATATTTATTTAATTGAACATTGATTTTGCCTTCATACACCCTAAATGTGTTTCTTTAGTGTTTTGATTAATCAACGTGTTAACATTTGCATATTATTCTTTTTCGGTGACGTTCCTAACAAGTTTTCACCGTTAAAAACCGTATCGTACTAACTTAAAGTAGCTGTAACGTTTCTTTACTTTCTGATCTGCGTCAGTACTATATATTTTATATATATCGTGTCTCGAATATTCTATTCACGATGAATGTTTCTCATTTAAAATCCCTCGAACTAATTTACGAGCTTGAGTGTAGGAATATTATTGCAGCTAGTAATCAAAATTGTCTTTAGATGACATATCGGGTATAATAAATAGAACAGATCCTGGTGCTAGTGATATTGAGTTAGGGAGATTGGCTTCGAGAATAACGCACGTCAAACAACGTACAGAACTACTATCTTTATATGAAGATGAGCAAGCGACTCAAGCTAAACAAAGTTTGTTGTCCGAAGTATTATTACTTGAAGGGACTATTCTTGAAAGACTTAATCCTAATGCAGACGTAGATATATCGTTACCCTTTTCAAATCTCGCTCTCGCTTCACCCAAACCTGTAGGAAAATCTATACCTGTATACAAATGGGGTCTCACTTTCGAAGGGTTCGATGCGCATGTCTCTTTATCGTCTTTTCTTGACCGTATTAATGATTTCAAAATCTCTCGCGGGTGTACCGACCAGGACCTATTTGTCTCAGCAGGTGATTTGTTCTCAAACTCTGCGTTAATATGGTACAGAAACATACGAGACCAAATTTCTACCTGGGAGGAGTTAGTTGCGTGTTTGAAACGAGACTTCCTACCTTATGGCTATATTAACGACCTTTGGAACGAAATACGTAACCGAACCCAAGGTCCTGACGAAAGTGTTGTTTCTTTTATTACCTCACTAGAAGCTTTATATAGCAGACTCGACAAAAAACCTTCAGAACCCGAAATTATCGATCAGTTACTTAGAAATTTAAACCCCTACTACTCAGAACGTTTGGCATTGCAGCAAATCTCGTCGTTAGCCCACTTTAAAGACCTATGTCGTTCCCTCCAGGAAGTGAAGTCAAGAATTAACAAATATCGGCCACCCCCCGAGAAACTATCTGGTCTTTTAGAACCCGATTTAGCTTGCCAAGTTCGAGCTCCCCGTAAAGTATCTACCCTTAACGTTCCTTCTACCGTTAATAATAACTCACTTACCTGTTGGAACTGCAAGCGAAGTGGACATAACTATACTGTCTGCACATACCCTAGAAATATTTTTTGTTATGGTTGTGGTCGCTCAAATATCTACAAATCTAACTGCACCAACTGTAATCCTAATGTATCGGGAAACTCCCGTCGAGATATTTCAAATCAGGGTGTGAATATCTCAAGGACCTAAAATCGCCCTCATCACCAATCATTCAACGGACCCAGACGTCAATGAATTCAAATTATAAAACCACTTCTAACGTTGTACCGTCATTAAATTTATCTAACAATAATACCGCTACTATTAATGTACAAAATGCATTACCTTCATTAGAGGAATTATGCTATACTACGCCATCCGAGTGGTCTAAGTGGTTACAAACCGTCAATTCCTTTTACCATAAAAAGACTGCTGCCGTTTCACAACTTGTTAAAAAACCCTTAGATAATCGTCCACACTTATCTATTTCAATAGGTTCCTTAAATGTAATTGCTTTATTGGATACAGGTTCTTCATGTTCCCTTATAAATAACGAAGGTTTACATCAATTATCTAAACAAAATATCAAAATTCAAATTATTCCCGAAAAAACTTCCATAAATTTAGCTGACGATAATCAAATACATGTAACCGGTTCCCTTAAGTTAAAAATTCGAGTAGAATCTCTTGAACGTGACGTTTTATTTTTGATTGTGCCTGCATTAGCTTATCCCTTTCTACTAGGCGTTGATTTCTGTAAACTTTTTAATCTGTCACTTTATTTCCAGGATTTTTCATGGCAAACCTCTATTAAAACGAATTCTTGTGCATCTACAGGAATATCTAACAAAATTTCTCTTACTGATTCCCAAAATGTAACTCTTAACGCTACAATTGACAAATTTCGCAAACTCAATACCTCTGAACTTGGTTGTGTTACAACGGCAACACACGTTATCTCTACAGGTGATGCCCTTCCCTTTAAGCAACGTCAATATCCCTTATCGCCTGCATTACAAAAGCATTTACATGCTGAAATAGACAAAATGTTAGAATCTGGTGTTATCTCTCCCTCAAATTCACCGTGGACGTCTCCTGTATTATTAGTTCGGAAAAAGACTGACGAATGGCGTGTCTGTTTCGATGGCAGAAAGTTGAATTCTGTGACTGTTTCAGACGCTTACCCTTTACCAAGAACTGATTCGATTTTAAGCCGGTTTCGTAACGCAAAATTTATCTCATCTATCGACCTTAGACAAGCTTTTTATCAGATACCTCTCGACCTATCTTCTTGTCAAAAAACTGCTTTTTGTGTCCCAGGCCGAGGTCTTTTCGAATATAATTTTTTGCCATTTGGTCTCTGTAACGCTCCACAAACTTTACAACGTACTATGGATCAAACGTTAGGTCCTATCTTACATCAGGAACGTGCCTTTGTGTTTCTGGATGATATCTTAGTTATCTCAAGTTTTTTCGATGAACATATCGCCACACTAAACGAGGTTGCAGAACGTTTAAATGCAGCAGGTTTTAAGATAAACTGGGAAAAGTGTCAATTTTGTTGTTCGTCCCTCACATTTCTTGGTTTTATTATCGATGGGACTGGTCTACGAGCAGATCCTGCTAAAGTTGATGCTATTACTAAATTCAAAACACCAAAAACTGTTACCGAAATCAAACGTTTAATTGGAATGATTAGCTATTATCGCATTTTTCTACCCAATCTTTCAACTATATCCGCACCCATTACCGCTTTAATTAAAAATAAAAATAAATCCCAAACTATCGAGTGGAATTCAGAATCTCAACAGGCTTTCGAACAAATTAAAACATTAATCACTTCAGCACCTATCTTAATTTCACCAAATTTCGACGATAAGTTTTATATACAAACCGATGCCTCACTTACTGGGTTAGGTGCAATGTTATTCCAGGTAAACAATGGTTTAGAACATCCAATCGCATATGCAAGTCGTGCCTTAACTTCTGCCGAACAAAAATACTCTGCTACCGAACGAGAATTATTGGGCGTTATCTTTGGCATCGAGAAATTTAGAGGATATGTCGAAGGTACACAGTTTACCGTAATCACTGATTGTGCAGCCCTCACTTGGCTTAATAACTTGAAACAACCCGCAGGTCGTTTGGCAAGATGGAACTTGCGTATATCTCAATTTACTTTCGATGTTAGGCATAGGCCTGGCAAATTAAATATCGAACCTGATGCCTTATCTCGTGACGTTGTTTCTCTTAACCTTCCAAATTTAATTCTGGATACCTGGTACCTCAATATGATTAAAAAAGTTTCCGATAATCCCGACAAATTTCCTACCTTTCGTGTAACGAATAATAGACCATATAAATTTGTATCTTCGTCCCCACATAAAATATCGAATATACCTGAATGGAAACTTGTCGTGCCCACTGCAAATCGCAGTGAGGTGCTCAAATTATGTCACGACGATCCCATTGCTGCACACCTTGGTGTTACAAAAACTCTCGCTAAAATATCTGAATTGTATTACTGGCCCACACTTAAGCAATCTGTTTGTCGCTACATTAAGAGCTGTAAAATTTGTGGCTCTCATAAGAGTTCACAAGATGCTCGTCCTGGTTTAATGGGTAACTTTAAACGTGTATCTTATCCCTTTCAATTAATATCGCTTGACTTATTAGGACCTCTCCCTCGATCGAAAAGAGGTAATCAATATCTTTTAGTCGTTACTGATTGGTTTTCTAAATTTGTTATGGTGCAACCCTTACGTAAAGCTACTTCCGCGGCAATAATTAAATTCCTAGAACAAAATGTCTTTCTTATCTTTGGTGTCCCCCAGATTATTCTTTGTGACAATGGTGCACAATTTATCTCTAAAGATTTTCAGAATTTCGTTAAAAGTTACAAAGTACAAAAAATTTGGTTTAACGCAAAATATCACCCCCAAGTAAACCCTACCGAAAGAGTAAATCGAGTTTTAGTTACTGCTATTTCGTCCTATATCGATTCAGACCATACTACATGGGATGAACATATCTTTGAAATTGCTCAAGCTTTGCGTACATCTAAACACGAAGCAACTCAATTCACTCCGTCTTTTATTGTTTTTGGAAGATATACCCCAATCGATGGGAGTTACTATGGTTTAGTGCCTGACGATACTAACGTAATTGAATTTGACGATAAAGTACGTTGGGACAAAGACCAACAGTCATTACCGTCTATCTTTAACGACGTTAGGAAAAATTTGTTAAAAGCTTACGAAAAGAGCAAGGACCACTATAACTTACGTAAACGAAATATTTCCTTCGCCTTGGGCGAACAAGTTTGGAATAAGAACTATGTTTTATCGGATGCATCTAAGAAATTCTCTTCAAAATTAGCCCCTAAATTCATTCTTTGTAAGGTCACTCGTGTTATTAGTCCCCTTATCTACGAACTTCAGGATGCTGAAGGAAAACGCCAAGGCAGGTGGCATATCAAAGACCTTAAGCCATTCTCTGCCGACCCAAATGCTACTTAAGTTTTTCATGTTCCATGCTCCTCACTATTTACCGAATATTTTTCTGTTCTCACTATCAATTAGTTAATTTTAATTACTTATCCCTTCTCTCATACAGTATATAATTTCTTACACGTTTAACTTTACTTTCCTTAAATTAGCTATCTTTTTCTTTTGGTTGACTTTCCCTTGACTATACCGTTGGTTGTGTGTCACTTCATTCTCTACACCCCCCAATATAACTCTGTCGTTTCATTTAATTAACCCTAGAACTTTTCCTACTACATATTATTTGGTTTTTAGTATTTTCTTACATGGTTTAATTGTGTGGTAATTGTCGTAACTTTGGTTGCAATGACTCATTGAATTTTTATGATTGGTTTTAGCTGATGTTGAGTGAATGCTTTCTTCTTTGGGCTCACATAGTGTTCGCGACCTATGCCATTGAAAGAAATAGTTCATATTCGCAGTTGCAAAAAATTAGGATTATCTATTCCATGTGTTTTTCCTCTGAATTATTGCAGTCGCCCACATTATACTAACATCATTATTTCTTTCTTTTTCTACTAAATCTACATAACTTATAAACATTTTTTTTCATTGTTTTTTATTGAACTTTGTGGTGAGACGCTATCGCTTCTTATTGATATCTCATTAAATTCCCGGTTGTTTTAGCATATTGGAACAGTGTACCTGTATTTAACTGCTTATAATTGGGCATTTTTGTGTGTTTGTATCTGTAATGATACTTTTAAGTTGTCGTGTCTACCTTTGTCTGATTTTCTTATCGTAGTCGAAGCACTCGTTAGGAAAATGATCGTACTAGTTCTCTTAGGAGTCTAGTGAATTTTAAAAATGTGTATACCTTATCTTGTCGGATTAATATCGCAGGTGGTCCTTCAGACTGCGCTGTGTTTAATAGGGACAACTCTCTACCTTCTCTCAGACGCTTGTCCAAAAACTATACTTTTTTCTTAACCCGCTATCTCCGCTATGCCTTATTCTTCTTTCGGTGGACCTGTTCTTGTCCCGGAACACCGTCTGCCACATAAGAATGATGTTCCCTCATTCCGAGCTACTGACCACACTGGTTGGTTGAGTAGCGCTTTGCTATCCACCTTTCCTCTGTCGCTTTTGCTCAATGCGAGCCCTTCCTCTACTTTCTTCTACCTGGAAGTGTCTCTTATGCACCCAAAACCAATCTCCTTCTTTTACCGTTCCTGTTTCTCTACTGCCTTTTCATTTCTGTTAGTCACCGTGTGGTTGCGCTGGAGGTTTTCACAGACACCTGGACCATGTCTCTGCGAATCTTTCGTGGGGTCATGCGGTGCCGCTGTCAGCGCATGGGCACTGGCAGTGAAGGTATGTATGAGTGTGTGAATGTGTGAGTGAATGTGTATATATCTATATGTCGATATACCGTGTGGATATCGGGTGATAGTATCACCGATATCGATTATCGCCGGTGCAGGATGCACCCAAATGTCTTGCCGGTCCCCGTGCTGTTCTTGTGAACGGACCTGCTTCACAGGTTTCTCTTTTTAGAGGGCACGGGTCAATCCCATTTAAACGGCTCTACTGGAGCCACTCTTTTGTTGTTATTCATTGTCTTGGGTAATAACCAGGCCAATATCTTTGTCTTCTTTATTATCTTTGACAATACCCTTAGTTTTAATATCGTTATCTTACTGATTACCTTTAATAATAACCTTAGTTTAATATCGTTATCTTACCGATTACCGTTAGTAATAATTTTGGTTTAATTTCTCGTTATCTTACCGACTACCGTTAGGAATAACTTCGAGTTATTTCGCGTTATCTTACCGGTTATCTTTAGTAATAACTTTTTTTAAATTTGTGTTACTTTACCTACTATCTCTTATAATCACTTTAACTTAATATCGTGTTATCTTATCGAGTATCTCAAATAATAACTAAAGCTTAATACCGTTATCTTATTCATTACCTTTGAGGATAACAACTTAAGCTTAATATCATTATCTTATCTCTTATCTTTAACATCAATTTGAGATCTTGTTTTATCTTTTTATCGTCCTAACGTGTGGTATATATGACCAGACGTGGGAATTATTTTTTTCTGAAATTTATGAAAAGCTAACCCGATTTAGAAATGTAATTTGTCAGGTTAGCATATAAGGATTTAGTAGGTGGTACTTTTGGTAAATTTGTTGATTCACAACTGTGTCATGGACAAGTTTTAAATGTGCATCGTAGAAAACCAAGGTACCAGTAACAAAATTTGCTAGAGTGCACAGTGACGCACTCCATGAACATTTTAAATTTGGGCACTTCTTGCCAAAAAGAAGAATAGTTTTGTTGCAACACTCATGTGTGTTTGCACATAAGAATTTTTATGTTAGCTTTAGTTAGATAGGTTTAGATAGTTTAGGCTCCCCGACAAATTTGTGCTGTCGGTGATTAGTGTAGTCAAAGACTATGGGGCTACCTATTCCGTTTCCTGGTACTTCGGTAGACGTGTTATCGGTCGAAAAAACCAGGTGGCGCCTTATATAAACATTTTGTAGGTTTTAAGTTAGGGTTTATGTAGGGTAGTTAGGACTTAGATTTTAAGCTGTTACTGTGCTAACAGACTTTTTCTTTTTTAAGTTTTTTCTTTTGTGGCTTTGTCGCGATTGTTACGTGCAATTTGCACTTAAACATGTTTTTAGGTTAGTTTTTAATACGCGGGACGCGGGAACTTTTAAATAGACTAGGCGTGTGCTTCCGTATGTCATAGTAGTGAGTTCGCGCAGTGTGCTTATCCCTAGAGGGGTAGAGCAATACTAGACAAAGAGTGGGGAGAAGTGTTTCCGTGACGCTCTAAATCGGCTGTTTGCCCCGAATTTTCAAGGAGTGAAGTGGTCACCTCGGAGGTATCGTATCGTAGCTTTTACCTATGTAGATTTCCCTTGTTAATTATCTTTTGTTGTCGTACCTTCTACCTTTTTTTCCGTCATTCCCTGCGTAGGTAAATTTATAGCAACCTTCGGCAATGGACCCTAGACGACCCTGATGTCCATGCTCAGCCAACAGCACCGGAGCCGAGGCCTACCGTAGCGCGATTTCCTGCCGGATGCCTGATTTTTGATGTGAGTAGATTTTTAGCTAAATTGTTTGCCTTTATCGTGTTTAATTTTTATATTGCTAATTATGGCGCAATATAAATTATCGGTGACGTCATAGTGGATGTGCGCGCCAAAATCTGTAAAAGGTTTGCGCTTTCCTCCGCTAGAGGCGTCACTCGCTTTATTCATTGCGTTGCGCGATGTATTTTGTGAACTTTGGTAACTGTTTTACCGACCGTATAAACTATCACCGGTAAAGTGTAATAACAAGGTCACAGATTGTTAAGAACCGCGATTACCTAGAAAGTAAGATTGTTACATTGTATAATGAATAGTATTAAGAAATAAGCAGACATGAGCTCTGCAAGTTCTCACAGACATGTGAGCGACAAGGACAACATAAATACTCCGGGAGCCCGAAGACCAGTCAGTCAGTTTACAGTATTTCAGGTTTAACATTGCAGTTTGCTTAGGCTACTCAAAATATTAAACTCCAATTATTATTTAAATTTTGACTTAGAGTATTTTAAACCAGTTTGTAATATCTGTTTAAGTAAATAAATGTTGTTACGAAAAATTGGAAGTTTTTAAAAAGACAGCTTCCAAGGCCCGAAACGTAACTCGCGTGTTCAAAAGGAACCCTTTAGATTGAATCTTTAAATTTATTGTTAAGGCATATATTTCTTGCTCTTTAAAAGTGACGATAATGTTATGAATAATTGCATGGCTGAAGTGGTTTTCACATCCGGTAGAGTTTACTATGTCTGCTGTGAAATATTGGTTATGGATTGAGGATCTTAGGGTTCTTCTTAATCTTTTTTGAGAATTAAACCACTAATAGTTTTTTAAAATCATCTTTATTTACGTTTCGATCCATGACCTAGGATCGAAACGTAAATAAAGATGATTTTAAAAACTATGAGTGGTTTAATTCCCAAAGAAGATTAAGAAGAATGCTAAACAAACCACAAAAAAACATACAGGGAGTATTTAGGATCTTAGGGTGCACAAAAAGTATCTGATAGAGAGTGTCAACAGTAGAATTGTATTTTGAACTAACGGGAATAATAAAACTCGCGAACGACGCTTTGTGTTTATGTTTACTACCCTACAAGGAACACAACAGTTACATTACTGTTACATTTATAAAAAACAAACAATCAGCTACATACCGAAGTTTAGCACGTGCTTCTTCCAATTCATTTCTAGTAATTTCCCAAAAAGTACGCAGCTTATCTCTCTCCAACTGGAAAAAGTTTCGCTCTTCTCTTTCTCTATCATTCTCTTCCTTAAGTCTCAATGCAAATGTTTCAAGTTGCTCTCTTGTCATGGGCGTCGTATCGACTCCATCGATGACTAAATAATTTTACAGTAAATTACTTTTTAAGTAAAAAGAAAATACTTACTTATAGGCTGTTTTTTCTTCTGATCCTTGGGAGGCTGCAAAAATTATAAGGTACATTCATTTGATGCTTTGGACGTAATTTATTAGTAGAAAGAGGTCCGAAAGATCTCTGAGAGATACATTTATTTGAAGTTGTTGACGTATATGTGGATGATGACGTTGAATTTGAATACTTTTGTACTTACCATTTTTACACTCGAAATTCAAAATAACTTCTAACGTGGTGCTATATAGGAACTGTCAAAACACTAAAAATGTCAAACTTTTTAAAAAATTTATTAATTTTACGCTTACCTGATAATTTTGTGACGATGCTTGTCGAAAGAGGCAGTATTAATTTACCGTTTATAAACTATTGTTTGTTATAAATATAAACACTTAGCAACAATAGTACAAAACAACAAAAACTACAGTACCTATTGACTTCCATTTAAACCTTGTAAAAACGAAGGAATTGACTCTCATATATCTATATGTGAGTGGAGAGAGATAGACATACATTATCCTTGCTAATTACAGCAGTTTGTTTGTCTTACAAGAGGTGCGGCTAATTCTAGCCCTCATAACAAGTTGCAAAGTGTCCTACTTTATTTTGGCAGGTTATTTAAACTGTTTACCTTATAATTGTAATGTCCCTTATCCTATGCCACTGGCGTGACAGTGGACAGTGGTCACTAACTAGTATCCGGTATGATACTACAGTGGTCTAGCCTTTGCTAGACCTACCGGCCCCGTTGCACGAGTCTAAGTCTACCGACATGCTCTGCGACAAGAAGAAACTGAGGTAGGTGAAGGAAGGTATAGGGACGCCGAACGACGAACTGTATACCGGGGATATGGGCGTCGGCAATGGGTACGACATCGGGCGATGCTGAATGTCGGCTATGGGCACGGCATTGGTAATACCTGGCTTTGGGCGCAGCAAGAAAAGAGTGTAGACGTCGACTATGGACACGACGTCTATGGATTCGGAGCACCGGCTATGGGCACGGTGCAGTAGGTACTAACTATTTAACAGTGACTATAGGCACAGTAGTATAAGAGTCTTTAACTTTCAGAGCGAGTCGGCAAAGCAGACTGGTCTTTCTCGCGAAAGCGCGAGATAGATTTTGGGCTTCTTGGAGCGGCTTTCTAAAAAGGCTTCTTCCAAAAAACTCTTCTATCATTTTTTATTAAAACAGAAATTACAATTGAATTTAACAAGTGGGTGCGTTATATTCATCAACGTTTAACAATCAAAGTTACTTTTCGCTAATTAAATTAATTAAACTAAATTGAGTAGCTTGAACAACCAACAATGTTAAAGTTGTGAAGCTCGAGACTGACTGGCCATCTTGGACTCTTGAGGGTATTTATACTATCCCTGCCCCTCACATTGCTTGTGGGAACTGCAGAGCTCATGTCTGCTATTTTCTTTATACAATACAAAGTATTACGTCTTAGTAATCTTAATTCTAATAATAAGTTTTTTACAATCTATTGTGACCTGCACCTGCAGTGTCATGATACGTCTGGAATACAAAGTATTCACATCCGTTCTCATGTCTGGTTTATGAACTTCCATTAACCTTTTGTGATATGTCCTTCAATTATACATTGTAATAATCTAACTTAAGATTTTATACTTCCATTTGATTACATATTGTTGTGATACTGAAGCAATACCCCTATGCAACCTTTTTATGAATTAAATTTTTAATTTGTCAATTTTTGATTTTTAATATATAATTTTGATTGCGCCGGCCAGCTCAGTTTTTGAATTACGCATAGAGCTTGCGACAATACGACAAACAAAGATTTTAAACCTACCATCTATCTTTCCTTCCTGTTCTAATCTTTAAACCAAAACACCATTAAGCACAAATTATTATAATGTTCTCAAAAATATTTGCAACGTATGAAAAGGTTAAAATTCTTTAACTGAAATTTTCTTCTAATAATTGAATCAATAAATTTCATAATTATTATAACCAAAGATGATTCAAAAGTCAGCAAAACCACTAATATTATTAATTATTAACTGAAGCCTATGAACGTTCATTTAATCTCATTTATTTACGTAATTTACAACGTATACCCAAAACTAAATCCTGCCGACCCCTCACATAAAAATCATGAAAACAATTTTTAAAGTATTTAAATTTGTAATATTTAATTAAATGTTAAATCTTAAGTTATTCCAGTTTAGTAAAGTGGCAATAAAATATCCACAACTAAAATAATCAAATAATAATAAACATTCAGATTGGCTAACCTGTTGCTTTTTCACTTAAATCAGACTCTGGACCAACCGTTGTGTGCATCCCTCATCTAGCGCCTTAAATATACTAGCGTATAGCATTAAACTCCTTCACCATAAATCAACTCTTTTGTTTCATTAATGATTGCTTCAGCATTTAGTTAAACTTGTTCCCATATTTATAGATACTGGACTCCCGTAATCATTTAAATTTGTCTCCCGTAATTGTTTGGAGCAGTCTCCACTGATTATTTAGAGGTTCTTTAGAGATTCTTTAGGGTCCTTATAAAGGTTAAAATTAGAATTTATATTAAAACAACTTTCGGTTACTTACGTTTTTCTATCTAAGGGTAAAACGACAAACCATTAATTTTTCATATTCAGCGGAATTATTTTACACTTCACAATAACTTACTCAACGTATATATTTTTGGTCTTTAGGGAGGTGAACTATACTTTACTCCATGGTCAACTGATTTGTTTACAAATCCGGTCATATTTAAATGCACCGACTATCTATTGACAAGCGCAAAGTTCACTGTTTGTATAAACTAGGTTTTCGGATATTCTATGGTGTTATGGTTGTATATTAACATTAACGCGTTCCTCTTGTCACGTACGATTTTAAGTTAATAGCATTGATTCGCTTGGATTTTCATACTTTTAGATAAGTAAATAGTTGTTTGTTGAAATAAATTTGGTAAACTTTGACTTTTAATAAACATGCTTTGTTTGTTTCCATAAATCAGGTGACGATTTTAATTCTCTAGTCACGTAGACGAAATACAATGTATGGATTAAATTATCTGCGTTTTCTATCTTACGCATTATTAAACCTGCTTGTATTAATTAGGATTCTTGATGCGTTATACACACGTGTCACGTTTCAGCTTGCATTTATGTTATTTAACAACTTGCGGATTTGTTTTATTCAAATAAATATTCAAATTATTTGTCATTAACTAAATTAATTACAATTAGTATTTATATACAAGGCCTTGTCATTTACTTTCCAGCCTAATCATAGTATTTCTTGTTTTCTTCAGAACACTGTGTGGTTTTCTGAGCCTTTATGGCTTTTATGTGGAATGCGCTATACTCTTGGTCCTAAGAACCCTTAGATGTCCCTATTAACACAGCAATATATATCCTAATTTGGTGGATATGTAACTCCTCCCGACCTAGATGAAAATTAAGAATTTTACTTATTTTTTAAAACTTATTGTTCATAAGGAATCTTTTGTGATTTCTTTATTTACCTTTGTTTCTTTGTTCTTATGACTAACATTTGTTTCTTTGCTTCTATATCTAAGATACATTTTCTACAATAAATACATAGTTAATAAAATTATTACAAAAATCAATAAAATTGTCCAAACGCTGATATTATCGTAGTGCAATTTTGGCACTTTCACTTCGTTTAAATGTTCTTTATAACTGTCCATTAATTTTACGGCTTGGTTGAGGTCGTCTAGATCTAAATGTTCTAGTTGCATTGGTTTCTTGCTGATTTCGTCGTCTTCGGGTTGCGTAATCCTGAACTGTAGTTCGGGTAGATTTGCGAATTTCTTCGTTATTGCTGGGTTTTGGTATACTCGAATAATTTCGCTTTTTAATTTTAAATGACAATCTTCTTTTATTGTGATTACCTTGCTTCTAATTAAAACTAGACTGTTTTAGTCTTGGTTGCAATGGGTGGTTGCTATTACTTCTTGTGGAAATACAGCAATCCATTTGTTGTGCTTGGTTTTTTGAATTTTCAGATGTGTCATTTGTACTAGTTTTGACTCGCAATTCTCGTAGTGATTAAAGAATCCTAATAGTTGTACTTTACAAGGGCTATCCGTTTGAATAGGTGTCGTTGTTAATGATTGACATAAAAATTGGCTAGGTGCCATTTCTGCACATTTTTGCACTTTTCGTTCGTGAAGCCATACTTAAGTTCATTCAGGGAAAGGAACTTGGTTTTATGGATAATAACTTGATACTGGCTAGCAACTTTCATGGAGAAAGCAACTAAATCATAATAATTATAAGGGTTAATTTCTACTATGGGGATTTCTATTAAAAACGTAATTCCATGATTCTTTACATAACCTTTTACTATGGCTATTTTTTCAAATATGAGTATATTAGATTCTGTTACTTCAAAGGGTATTTTACTGTTAGTTATGAGTGATCTAATTCTTATTAATTCATTTACTAATTCAATTGGTTCTATAATACTAGCATGTAATGTGTTTAGTTTGGCAAATGTTACAACGTTCTCTAACGTGGCTAAAATTTGTTGAATTATGGTAATGGTTGATATCATCTGATTAAATATCGTGTTGAATCTTATTAAGTCTCGCATTTCTAGCATTGTGGTTTGCAAGTTAGCTTCAAGGGTTAGTATTCTGTTAGTTATACTGTCTTGGTTTTTTACTAATTTACTTAATGTATCAATGAATTTTATTAAGGTTGAGTGGGTTAAAGATTTTTAATTTTTAACAATAGTTTTTATGTCATTCTGGTTTTCAATTAGTTGTTTGTTGTATTGCGTTGTCTTATCGTTTAGCATCTTGGTTGTCTAAATCTTCTACTTCTTGGTGGAATAGTTCTTTGGAAGTGAAGTTTTGTTTTTGGTTATAGTTTGGTCTGATTTACGATATTTTTGTGTTTTGTCTAGTGTTACCAGATGAAGTGTCTATAGGAGATGCTTTATAATAACTGCTGGGGTTGTTATTGTTATTTGCCGTAGGTGTGTTTCTGTTGGAATTTGTGCCAAATGCTTGCCTTGGTTAGTTTACGTTTTGATTAAACCGCGAGGTAAATACGGGTTTTGTAAGGTTTGAGTTAACTGTGGGTCTTGGAAATAGTCTAAATTGGTTGTTGAAATTTGTGTTATTAAAGTTTGAATTGTTCGTTCGAGATTGATTCACTAGTGCGTTAGGGGATGTATATTTATGTTGTGTTGGTAATTGACTCGTGGCTTGTATTGTTTTCATCGGTGAGTAATTTTTATTTGCATTAGGGTTATATATCCTATTTCTGTAATACATAACGTTTGCTTCCCCAACTATCATATTAATTATTGCTTCCTCTAAATTTTGGAGATGTTGAAATTTTATTTTGTCCGATAGTCGTTCAGGTAATGCATTGATGTATGTGTCTAAAGCCAATTCGTCGCACATTTTCGTCTTTAATAAACGTTAATTTTGGTTGGGTTCTTCGATTTTTAATTTGGTTAAGATTAAGCTCACATCTTGGCTTCTCGTACCAAATTGGTAGTGTGATTGAGTGGGTTCCATTCGGAGGTTTATTAAGTTTCTTACCAGACATTTGATATTTCGCTGGTCGCCGAAATACGCTAGTAACAACCGTTTGAAATTTTCCCAGTGTTCAAAGCAATTAGTGTTAATGCTCTTCCGGTTAATGTGCTGAGAATCAGGCGTAAAAGCATGACATTGCGGTCAATGTCACTTTTTTTATAAAAGGATTTAAAAATGCCTCACACGCGGTGATAAAGATACCTAATATTGCTCGGTTTCCGTCGTATGCCGGGATTGAGTCGATATACAACCGCATATTTTCCATGTTCTTTGTTTTTAATTTTATAATTATTTTTCAGTTGAATTTGTATTGTGTTTAGGTTGTATTAAAGTTGGTATTCAGTTAGTTAGGAATCTCTTATCTTTTACGTACATTTTATATGTACTTATCAAGTGCTATAATTATATCGAAGGGTTCTGCTGATTAATTGTCTCAGCAGTTACTGTTGCGTTAAGTAAGTTTATAATTATAACTTTTGCAAAGCTTGCAAATTGATGCAAAATAATTTTAGTTTAGTAACAGTTTCCTGCAATAAATTGTATAAGAACTGCGTTATAATTACACGCTTTTGTTTCAGATTTTTGCTAAGCAAATCGTTTCAATAATAAAGTACATCAAATGCTTCTATAATTATATACCTTCGTTAATTTGTTGCACTGAAAGTGTTTAATTATAAAATGTAATGAGAATCAAGTTTTGAATAAATTGTTTCCGTAATAATTACTGTAATAAACTGTACTTAAACGTGTGTTCTAATTATACTCTAAAGCTCATACTTTGCTGAAATTGTTTCATTTTTAAAATCGTAATAAATTGTGATGCGTATATATAAATTCCTTTGTTAATAAATGTTAATACATTGAGATAAATTGTAATAATAATTTGTGCAAAAATGCGTATACAAACTTTTTCGTTGCTTTACTAGCTAATATCAATAATTGAATATGGTTAGAATAAATGAACTTACATAATTTTCATTGCCAGTTCCATCAGTTTCTTCTTTCTTTAGGCTTGGCCGATTTTGTATTTTGTTCAAATTTTTGTTTGCCCTTCCAGATGAAGACTAAAGATTCAAGACCACCAGTTTCCTCGACTTTGGATTCGCTAGTGCTTTTCTGATATCCTATCGGCTGCGCCAGATAGATTTTGAGCCTCTTGGAGCGGCTTTTTAAAAAGGCTTCTTCCAAAAAACTCTTCTATCAATTTTTATTAAAACAAAAATTACAATTGAATTTAACAAGTGGTTGCGTTATATTCATTAACGTTTAACAATCAAAGTTACTTTTAACTAATTAAATTAATTAAACTAAATTGAGTAGCTTGAACAACCAACAATGTTAAAGTTGTGAAGCTCGAGACTGGGCTCCTGAGGGTATTTATGCTATCTCTGCTCCTCACATTGCTTGTGGGAATTGCAGAGCTCATATCTGCTATTTTATTTATACAATACAAAGTATTATTTGTTAGTAATTTTAATTCCAACAATAACTTTCTTACAATCTATTGTGACCTGCACCTGCAGTTTCATGTTACGTCTAGAACACAAAGTATTCACATCCGTTCTCGTGTCTGGTATATGAACTTCCATTAACCCTTTGTAACATGTCCTTCAATTATACATTGTAACAATCTTACTTAAGATTCTATACTTACATTTGATTACATATATATCCTAATTTGGGGATATGTAACTCGCGCTGATTTAAACCGCTGCTTGGACGACTCGATTTGTGTATTTATTAACCAAAAAGTGGTATAACATGTAGTAGGTATACAATTAACTTATAACTACTTGAAACGTTGCGTTAACGTCGGTGAATTGTCATTACAATACGCCCCCAATTGTTTGCTTACTAAGGGCTAGGCCTGGTGTCCTTATTCGCTGTTGGCGATCTCTTATTGCCGAATAGTGGGAGTACGTTTGTCGTTGTAGCTCTGATACTTCTTGCTCGTTGGAATGTAACTCTGTGTCTTTCTTGAACCCGGTGATCTACAACGCTTAGCCTTGTCTCCGAAGCCAAAGTCGTAAGAGCACGTTGGCGCAAGTGTATTGTTTAGCTCGCTTTTGCGTGCACAGCGGTTACTTGACGTGTTATTGGTTTGTTTGGTGTACCGCTGTAGTGCCACTTGCAGCTGTTATTTGATCCATCAGTATTTGCAGCTTTCTGCTAACTAAATCTTCTGATACGGCATTGGCGAATGTTTTCTCGTTGACGCCCATCATTCTATCTGCTAACGATTTTTGTTTGTCCAGCGTGTCGGAATCGAATGCAGTTAAAATGCGTTGCACGTGTAGCGGTACTACGTTTTTCCACTGCATTGCGATAATTTCGACGGTGGCTTCTGTGCCGGCCAGATGTCGTATTGTTGCCAATAGTTGTGATAGTTTTTAATCGCCGAGCGGTATGCCGTCCAGTATCTTCCTTAGTTTTGCCTCTCTCGTGATTGCATATATACGCAGTATATCGACTTTTAATTCAGTGTATGGCTGATCCCCTGGCTTTTCTGATAGTGTTGTGATTTTAGCTGACAATTGTTCAAACAAACTAGCAGGTAAGTTTGCTACTAACAATCGATATCGTGTTTGTTCGAATCGTATACCGTGAGCGGGGAATGAAGCTTCTGTTTGCAGAACCCATAGCTCCGGCGTTGCCCTCCAGAACTCCGTTAATCCAATTTGGCTCTTGACTGTTTTGACGGAGGTTTACTAATGTAGTGACTGTTATTTTTGTGTCGGGTCTGCAGTTACCAATGTATAGTGATTGCATGTATTTCTTAGTCGGGGTGATCGACGTGTTGACGAGTTTAAATGGTGCTTGCTAACCTTTGTCGTGGTTGTGTTGAGGCAGTGACCGTGGTGACTTCGGTTATGTGACCTACTTAGTCGTGATCACCAATGTGATGGCGTGTTCTTTTCCGTTGGAGTTGGAATTGTCCTTGCGTTATATTCTCTGTCTAAATCATCAATTTCCTTACCGTCGGGTTGCGCGCTTTACTTCGTCGCGGCCACCCAAGTATTGACCGCGCGACTTTTTTTTTCTTTCTCTCCTGTTCTTTACTCGTCGGGGTCACCAATGTAATGTGTAGTGACCGTCTGGGTGTGCGTTGTTCTTTGTCGGGGTCACCAATATAATGACCATTTGGTTGTGTGCTCTACTTTGTCGGGGTCACCAATGTAATGTAGTAACCGTCAAGGTGCGCGTTCTTCTTCGTCACGGTCACCAATATAATGTCCTTTGTCCTAAGTCGCCGACGTGGCAGTGGACAGTGGTCACTAACTAGTATCCGGTATGATACTACAGTTGTCTAGCCGTTGCTAGACCTACCGCCTCCGTTTCGCAAGTCTAAGTCTACCGACGTGCTGTGTGACAAGAAGAAACTAAGGTTTGTGAAGGAAGGTATAAGGGCACTAGCAGTGAGTACGGCGAACCTTATACCGGAGTTATGGGCGTCGGCAATGGACACGACACCGAGCGATGCAGAATGCCAACTATGGGAACGGCGGTGATAATAGCTGGCTTTGGGCGCAGCGAGAAAAGAGAGTAGAAGTCGACTATGGGCACGACATCTATGGATTCGGGGCACCGGCTATGGGCTTGGTGCGGTAGGTACTAACTATTTACCATTGGCTATGGGCATAGTAGTAAAAGATTCTTTAACCTTTCAGAGCGAATCGGCAAAACAGACTGTTTCTCTCGCAAAAGCGCGCTGATTTATACCGCTGCTTGGCTAACTCGTTTTAAGAATTTATTAACCAAAAAGCGGTATAACATGTAGTAGGCATACAATTAACGTATAACTACTTGAAACCTCACGTTGGCATCGGTAAATTGTCATTACATAAGCAATATTAAGTTGGAAGTCGTAGCGAACAAACATAACTTATACAATTGTGTCTGTTTTTCTGTATCTTGGGGACGTTTATGCATTTTTTCTACTTTTCCTGAACGCATTGGTGAGGGGCTGTCGCTTTTTGTTGTTTTCAACGTTAATCTTTGCCTGTTTTTTTATATATTAAAATTTTTTTTTCTACTTCGATCTTTGAACAACTGTTTATCTCTACGTCTGTGATAGCTGCCGTTTTGAAATTACCATAGGGGTACATTTAAGTTGGTCGTTTTACCTTTTGTCTGATTTTCTTATTGCAGTTGATGCCCTCGGGCGGAAGATGATCCGTCCAGGTCTCATCTGAAGTGTATTTATTTTTAATCAACGACATATTAGATAGGGTTCCTAATTTTGTCGCTAACGTAGCAAATGGCCCCTCAGACCGATCTGTTTTAACAAAGATGTTCTCTATTCTCTACTTCCTCTCTAGAATGGATATCCCAAAACTTTACTTTTTCATATTCTTCTATTTCCGTCTTAGTTTTATTTTTTCCTGATCCATCATAGAAGCGTGCATTTTGTCTGGCTTGCTTTTCATCTCTTGTTCATTGAATTTGCTCAATGTGAGCCTTTCGTCCTCTCTCTTCTACCTAGTTCAAACAAAACTTTAAATATCCCACTCACTTTTCTATTTCTTTCCTTTCCTTTCTAAGTCGCTGCATAGTTTAGAGAGTTGTTACCCCACGACATTGGGTCGTAGGTGTGAGTACTTCCATCTGATTTTGTATCGCCGCTGTTTCCGCTGGGCTACACGTGAAAGCCGTCGACAGTGCAAATTTGCTTTGATTTGGCATATATTCTAGGCGGCTTCTAGCGTAGTTGGTTCGAGTGTGGCTACAAAGCGCGAGGTCCCGGGTTAGGTCCCGGCACGGACCGCTTGTAAAATGTTAGGAGAGTATTTTTTACAAAAATATGCCCTCGCTCGGATGAAAAGTAAAATGTAGGTCCCGTGTGTGGGTGTTGTCACGCACATTAAAGATCCCCACCTTGTTTGGAATAGTACCTTAGGATGGAGTATTGGTAAGTCAAATGTAGAGACATATCTTCTAGGAACTACTCCGAGGATCAGGCAGGTTCGCGTACGACTATTGATCCCAAAGTTCCAAATTCGATTCCCGACATGGACCGCCTGAAAAATGTTAGGCGATCATTTTTCACAAAAATACGCCTTCATTCGGATGAGACGTAAAAAGTAGGCCCCCTGTGCGAATGTTGTCACGCACGTTAAAGACCTTGCATGGGCAAAATTCAAAATTTTTCATTTAAAAAAAATTACTTCCTGGCCAATGTAGTACCTTCTGGTGGAGTATTGGAAAATCAAATACAGGGGCATATCTTCTAGAAGTGGCTTCGTGAATCAAACAGGTTTGTGTATGATTGTTAATACCAAAGTTCCAGGTCCGATTCCCGACACGCACCGCTTGAAAAATTTTAGGCGAGAATTTTTCACCAAAATACCCCTTGTTCGGATTAAAGGTAAAATGTAGGTTCCATGAGCGGGTGTTGTCACGCACGTTAGATATCCCTACTGTGCTTGCAATAGTAAAGATTCGGCATTATTCAAGATTTCCAGGCTAAAAAAGACGCCTCCTTACGAATGTAGTACCTTCGGATGGAGTATTAGGAAATCAAATGTAGGAAATATCTTCTAGAAACCACTCCGAGGATCAGACAGGTTCGACTACTGATCTCAAAGTCCCGGGCTCAATTCCCGACATGGACCGTTTAAAAAATGTTAGCCGATCATTGTTCACAAAAATACGCCTTCGTTTGGATGAGAGGGAAAATGTAGGCCCCTTGTGTGTGCGTGCGTGTGCGTGGGTGTGTACGTGTGTGCGTGTGTGCGTGAGTGTGTGCGTGCGTGCGTGCGTGCTTGCGTGTGTGTTGTCACGTAGGTTGAATATTGATTATTTCTACCTTACTTTGGCAAAATTCAAAATTTCCAGGTTAAAAAAAATTCGACTCCTGACTAATGTAGTACCTTCGGGTGGAGTATTGGGAAAATCAAATATAGGGGCATATCCTCTAGAAATGACTCCGTGGAATAAACAGATTTGCATATAACTGCTGATCCCAGTATACTGAGTTTGATTCCCCACATGGACCGCTTGAAAAATATTAGGCGAGTATTTTTCACAAAAATACGCCTTTGTTCGAATAAACGGTAAATGTAGGTTCCGTGATTGGGTGTTGTCATGCACGTTAAACATCCCTACCGTGCTTGGAACAGTAGTGGTTTGGCAAAATTCAAAATTTTCAGGTTAAAAGGCGTCTCCTGACTAATGTAATACTTGTTGGTGAAATATTGGAAATTTAAATGTAGGGACATATTTTCTAGATACCACTTCGAGGATCAGATAGGTTCGCGCATACTGCTGATTCCAAAGTCCCGGTTTCGATTCCGGTCACGGACTGCTTGAAAAATGTTAGATGAGCATTTCTCACAAAAATATGCCTTTGTTTGAATGAAAGGTAAAATATAGGTTCCTTGAATGGGTGTTCTCACGCACGTTAAACGTCTCTACTGTGTTTGCAATAGTATGGGTACGGCAAAATTCAAAAATTTCAATGTTAAAAAAAGACTGGCCTCCTGACTAAAATAGTACCCTCGGGTGGAGCATTGAAAAATCAAATTCGTGGTTCAGACAGGTTCACGAATGATTACTGCTCCCAAAATCCGGGGTTCAATTACCGACACGAGGCGGTTGAAAAATGTTAGGCGAGCATTTTTCACAAAAATACGCCTTTGTTTGGATAAAAGGTAAAATGGAGGTTTCTTGAGTGGGTGTTGTCAGGCACGTTGAACGTCCCGACCATGCTTGCAATAGTAAGGGTGTGGCGAAATTCAAAAATTTCCATATTAAAAAAAGACTCGCCTCCTGACTAAAGTAGTACCCTCGGGTGGAGTATTGGAAAATCAAATTCGTGGTTCAGACAGGTTCACGAATGACTACTGCTCCCAAAATCCGGGGTTCAATTACCGACACGAGGCGCTTGAAAAATGTTAGGCGAGCATTTTTCACAAAAATACGCCTTTGTTTGGATAAAAGGTAAAATGGAGGTGTTTTGAGTGGGTGTTGTCAGGCACGTTGAACGTCCCGACCATGCTTGCAATAGTAAGGGTGTGGCGAAATTCAAAATTTCCATATTAAAAAGACTCGCCTCCTGACTAAAGTAGTACCCTCGGGTGGAGTATTGGAAAATCAAATTCGTGGTTCAGACAGGTTCACGAATGACTACTGCTCCCAAAATCCGGGGTTCAATTACCGACACGAGGCGCTTGAAAATGTTAGGCGAGCATTTTCACAAAAATACGCCTTTGTTTGGATAAAAGGTAAAATGGAGGTTTCTTGAGTGGGTGTTGTCAGGCACGTTGAACGTCCCGACCATGCTTGCAATAGTAAGGGTGTGGCGAAATTCAAAATTTCCATATTAAAAAGACTCGCCTCCTGACTAAAGTAGTACCCTCGGGTGGAGTATTGGAAAATCAAATTCGTGGTTCAGACAGGTTCACGAATGACTACTGCTCCCAAAATTCGGGGTTCAATTACCGACACGAGGCGCTTGAAAATTGTTAGGCGAGCATTTTCACAAAAATACGCCTTTGTTTGGATAAAAGGTAAAATGGAGGTTTCTTGAGTGGGTGTTGTCAGGCACGTTGAACGTCCCGACCATGCTTGCAATAGTAAGGGTGTGGCGAAATTCAAAATTTCCATATTAAAAAGACTCGCCTCCTGACTAAAGTAGTACCCTCGGGTGGAGTATTGGAAAATCAAATTCGTGGTTCAGACAGGTTCACGAATGACTACTGCTCCCAAAATCCGGGGTTCAATTACCGACACGAGGCGCTTGAAAATGTTAGGCGAGCATTTTTCACAAAAATACGCCTTTGTTTGGATAAAAGGTAAAATGGAGGTTTTTGAGTGGGTGTTGTCAGGCACGTTGAACGTCCCGACCATGCTTGCAATAGTAAGGGTGTGGCGAAATTCAAAATTTCCATATTAAAAAGACTCGCCTCCTGACTAAAGTAGTACCCTCGGGTGGAGTATTGGAAAATCAAATTCGTGGTTCAGACAGGTTCACGAATGACTACTGCTCCCAAAATTCGGGGTTCAATTACCGACACGAGGCGCTTGAAAATGTTAGGCGAGCATTTTCACAAAAATACGCCTTTGTTTGGATAAAAGGTAAAATGGAGGTTTCTTGAGTGGGTGTTGTCAGGCACGTTGAACGTCCCGACCATGCTTGCAATAGTAAGGGTGTGGCGAAATTCAAAATTTCCATATTAAAAAAAGACTCGCCTCCTGACTAAAGTAGTACCCTCGGGTGGAGTATTGGAAAATCAAATTCGTGGTTAAGACAGGTTTACGAATGATTACTGCTCCCAAAATCCGGGGTTCAATTACCGACACGAGGCGCTTGAAAATGTTAGGCGAGCATTTTCACAAAAATACGCCTTTGTTTGGATAAAAGGTAAAATGGAGGTTTCTTGAGTAGGTGTTGTCAGGCACGTTGAACGTCCCGACCATGCTTGCAATAGTAAGGGTGTGGCGAAATTCAAAAAATTTCCATATTAAAAAAAGACTCGCCTCCTGACTAAAGTAGTACCCTCGGGTGGAGTATTGGAAAATCAAATTCGTGGTTCAGACAGGTTCACGAATGACTACTGCTCCCAAAATCCGGGGTTCAATTACCGACACGAGGCGCTTGAAAAATGTTAGGCGAGCATTTTTCACAAAAATACGCCTTTGTTTGGATAAAAGGTAAAATGGAGGTGTTTTGAGTGGGTGTTGTCAGGCACGTTGAACGTCCCGACCATGCTTGCAATAGTAAGGGTGTGGCGAAATTCAAAAATTTCCATATTAAAAAAAGACTCGCCTCCTGACTAAAGTAGTACCCTCGGGTGGAGTATTGGAAAATCAAATTCGTGGTTCAGACAGGTTTACGAATGATTACTGCTCCCAAAATCCGGGGTTCAATTACCGACACGAGGCGCTTGAAAATGTTAGGTCGAGCAGTTTTCACAAAAATACGCCTTTGTTTAGATAAAAGGTACAAATGGAGGTGTTTTGAGTGGGTGTTGTCAGGCACGTTGAACGTCCCGACCATGCTTGCAATAGTAAGGGTGTGGCGAAATTCAAAATTTCTATATTAAAAAGACTCGCCTCCTGACTAAAGTAGTACCCTCGGGTGGAGTATTAGAAAATCAAATTCGTGGTTCAGACAGGTTCACGAATGACTACTGCTCCCAAAATTCGGGGTTCAATTCAAAGGGTGTGGCGAAATTCAAAAATTTCTATATTAAAAAAAGACTCGCCTCCTGACTAAAGTAGTACCCTCGGGTGGAGTATTGGAAAATCAAATTCGTGGTTCAGACAGGTTCACGAATGACTACTGCTCCCAAAATCCGGGGTTCAATTACCGACACGAGGCGCTTGAAAATGTTAGGCGAGCATTTTCACAAAAATACGTCTTTGTTTGGATAAAAGGTAAAATGGAGGTTTCTTGAGTGTGTGTTGTCAGGCACGATTAACGTCCCTACCATGCTTTCAATAGTAAGGGTGTGGCGAAATTCAAAAATTTCCATATTAAAAAAAGACTCGCCTCCTGACTAAAGTAGCACCCTCGGGTGGAGTATTGGACAATCAAATTCGTGGTTCAGACAGGTTCACGAATGATTACTGCTCCCAAAATCCGGGGTTCAATTACCGACACGAGGCGCTTGAAAATTGTTAGGCGAGCATTTTTCACAAAAATACGCCTTTGTTTAGATAAAAGGTAAAATGGAGGTGTTTTGAGTGGGTGTTGTCAGGCACGTTGAACGTCCCGACCATGCTTGCAATAGTAAGGGTGTGGCGAAATTCAAAATTTCCATATTAAAAAGACTCGCCTCCTGACTAAAGTAGTACCCTCGGGTGGAGTATTGGAAAATCAAATTCGTGGTTCAGACAGGTTCACGAATGACTACTGCTCCCAAAATCCGGGGTTCAATTACCGACACGAGGCGCTTGAAAAATGTTAGGCGAGCATTTTTCACAAAAATACGCCTTTGTTTGGATAAAAGGTAAAATGGAGGTTTCTTGAGTGGGCGTTGTCAGGCACGTTGAACGTCCCGACCATGCTTGCAATAGTAAGGGTGTGGCGAAATTCAAAAATTTCCATATCAAAAAAAGACTCGCCTCCTGACTAAAGTAGTACCCTCGGGTGGAGTATTGGAAAATCAAATTCGTGGTTCAGACAGGTTCACGAATGACTACTGCTCCCAAAATCCGGGGTTCAATTACCGACACGAGGCGCTTGAAAAATGTTAGGCGAGCATTTTTCACAAAAATACGCCTTTGTTTGGATAAAAGGTAAAATGGAGGTTTCTTGAGTGGGTGTTGTCAGGCACGTTGAACGTCCCGACCATGCTTGCAATAGTAAGGGTGTGGCGAAATTCAAAAATTTCCATATTAAAAAAAGACTCGCCTCCTGACTAAAGTAGTACCCACGGGTGGAGTATTGGAAAATCAAATTCGTGGTTCAGACAGGTTCACGAATGATTACTGCTCCCAAAATCCGGGGTTCAATTACCGACACGAGGCGCTTGAAAATGTTAGGCGAGCATTTTCACAAAAATACGCCTTTGTTTGGATAAAAGGTAAAATGGAGGTGTTTTGAGTGGGTGTTGTCAGGCACGTTGAACGTCCCGACCATGCTTGCAATAGTAAGGGTGTGGCGAAATTCAAAAATTTCCATATTAAAAAAAGACTCGCCTCCTGACTAAAGTAGTACCCACGGGTGGAGTATTGGAAAATCAAATTCGTGGTTCAGACAGGTTCACGAATGATTACTGCTCCCAAAATCCGGGGTTCAATTACCGACACGAGGCGCTTGAAAAATGTTAGGCGAGCATTTTTCACAAAAATACGCCTTTGTTTGGATAAAAGGTAAAATGGAGGTGTTTTGAGTGGGTGTTGTCAGGCACGTTGAACGTCCCGACCATGCTTGCAATAGTAAGGGTGTGGCGAAATTCAAAAATTTCCATATTAAAAAAAGACTCGCCTCCTGACTAAAGAAGTACCCTCGGGTGGAGTATTGGAAAATCAAATTCGTGGTTCAGACAGGTTCACGAATGACTACTGCTCCCAAAATCCGGGGTTCAATTACCGACACGAGGCGCTTGAAAAATGTTAGGCGAGCATTTTTCACAAAAATACGCCTTTGTTTGGATAAAAGGTAAAATGGAGGTTTCTTGAGTGGGCGTTGTCAGGCACGTTGAACGTCCCGACCATGCTTGCAATAGTAAGGGTGTGGCGAAATTCAAAAATTTCCATATTAAAAAAAGACTCGCCTCCTGACTAAAGTAGTACCCTCGGGTGGAGTATTGGAAAATCAAATTCGTGGTTCAGACAGGTTCACGAATGACTACTGCTCCCAAAATTCGGGGTTCAATTACCGACACGAGGCGCTTGAAAATTGTTAGGCGAGCATTTTCACAAAAATACGCCTTTGTTTGGATAAAAGGTAAAATGGAGGTTTCTTGAGTGGGTGTTGTCAGGCACGTTGAACGTCCCGACCATGCTTGCAATAGTAAGGGTGTGGCGAAATTCAAAAAATTCCATATTAAAAAAAGACTCGCCTCCTGACTAAAGTAGTACCCTCGGGTGGAGTATTGGAAAATAAAATTCGTGGTTCAGACAGGTTCACGAATGACTACTGCTCCCAAAATCCGGGGTTCAATTACCGACACGAGGCGCTTGAAAATGTTAGGCGAGCATTTTCACAAAAATACGCCTTTGTTTGGATAAAAGGTAAAATGGAGGTGTTTTGAGTGGGTGTTGTCAGGCAGGTTGAACGTCTCGACCATGCTTGCAATAGTAAGGGTGTGGCGAAATTCAAAAATTTCCATATTAAAAAAAGACTCGCCTCCTGACTAAAGTAGTACCCTCGGGTGGAGTATTGGACAATCAAATTCGTGGTTCAGACAGGTTCACGAATGATTACTGCTCCCAAAATCCGGGGTTCAATTACCGACACGAGGCGCTTGAAAATGTTAGGCGAGCATTTTCACAAAAATACGCCTTTGTTTGGATAAAAGGTAAAATGGAGGTGTTTTGAGTGGGTGTTGTCAGGCACGTTGAACGTCCCGACCATGCTTGCAATAGTAAGGGTGTGGCGAAATTCAAAATTTCCATATTAAAAAGACTCGCCTCCTGACTAAAGTAGTACCCTCGGGTGGAGTATTGGAAAATCAAATTCGTGGTTCAGACAGGTTCACGAATGACTACTGCTCCCAAAATCCGGGGTTCAATTACCGACACGAGGCGCTTGAAAAATGTTAGGCGAGCATTTTTCACAAAAATACGCCTTTGTTTGGATAAAAGGTAAAATGGAGGTTTCTTGAGTGGGCGTTGTCAGGCACGTTGAACGTCCCGACCATGCTTGCAATAGTAAGGGTGTGGCGAAATTCAAAAATTTCCATATCAAAAAAAGACTCGCCTCCTGACTAAAGTAGTACCCTCGGGTGGAGTATTGGAAAATCAAATTCGTGGTTCAGACAGGTTCACGAATGATTACTGTTCCCAAAATCCGGGGTTCAATTACCGACACGAGGCGCTTGAAAAATGTTAGGCGAGCATTTTTCACAAAAATACGCCTTTGTTTGGATAAAAGGTAAAATGGAGGTTTCTTGAGTGGGTGTTGTCAGGCACGTTGAACGTCCCGACCATGCTTGCAATAGTAAGGGTGTGGCGAAATTCAAAATTTCCATATTAAAAAGACTCGCCTCCTGACTAAAGTAGTACCCACGGGTGGAGTATTGGAAAATCAAATTCGTGGTTCAGACAGGTTCACGAATGATTACTGTTCCCAAAATCCGGGGTTCAATTACCGACACGAGGCGCTTGAAAAATGTTAGGCGAGCATTTTTCACAAAAATACGCCTTTGTTTGGATAAAAGGTAAAATGGAGGTGTTTTGAGTGGGTGTTGTCAGGCACGTTGAACGTCCCGACCATGCTTGCAATAGTAAGGGTGTGGCGAAATTCAAAAATTTCCATATTAAAAAAAGACTCGCCTCCTGACTAAAGTAGTACCCACGGGTGGAGTATTGGAAAATCAAATTCGTGGTTCAGACAGGTTCACGAATGATTACTGCTCCCAAAATCCGGGGTTCAATTACCGACACGAGGCGCTTGAAAATGTTAGGCGAGCATTTTCACAAAAATACGCCTTTGTTTGGATAAAAGGTAAAATGGAGGTGTTTTGAGTGGGTGTTGTCAGGCACGTTGAACGTCCCGACCATGCTTGCAATAGTAAGGGTGTGGCGAAATTCAAAAATTTCCATATTAAAAAAAGACTCGCCTCCTGACTAAAGAAGTACCCTCGGGTGGAGTATTGGAAAATCAAATTCGTGGTTCAGACAGGTTCACGAATGACTACTGCTCCCAAAATCCGGGGTTCAATTACCGACACGAGGCGCTTGAAAAATGTTAGGCGAGCATTTTCACAAAAATACGCCTTTGTTTGGATAAAAGGTAAAATGGAGGTTTCTTGAGTGGGCGTTGTCAGGCACGTTGAACGTCCCGACCATGCTTGCAATAGTAAGGGTGTGGCGAAATTCAAAAATTTCCATATTAAAAAAAGACTCGCCTCCTGACTAAAGTAGTACCCTCGGGTGGAGTATTGGAAAATCAAATTCGTGGTTCAGACAGGTTCACGAATGACTACTGCTCCCAAAATCCGGGGTTCAATTACCGACACGAGGCGCTTGAAAATTGTTAGGCGAGCATTTTCACAAAAATACGCCTTTGTTTGGATAAAAGGTAAAATGGAGGTTTTTGAGTGGGTGTTGTCAGGCACGTTGAACGTCCCGACCATGCTTGCAATAGTAAGGGTGTGGCGAAATTCAAAATTTCCATATTAAAAAGACTCGCCTCCTGACTAAAGAGTACCCTCGGGTGGAGTATTGGAAAATCAAATTCGTGGTTCAGACAGGTTCACGAATGACTACTGCTCCCAAAATCCGGGGTTCAATTACCGACACGAGGCGCTTGAAAATGTTAG
The DNA here is from genome assembly GCA_036346225.1 of Platerodrilus igneus. Lineage (NCBI taxonomy): Eukaryota > Metazoa > Arthropoda > Insecta > Coleoptera > Lycidae > Platerodrilus > Platerodrilus igneus. The sequence continues at coordinate 1,989,311 of JARFIW010001436.1, read as the reverse complement.
GCGAGCATTTTCACAAAAATACGCCTTTGTTTGGATAAAAGGTAAAATGGAGGTTTCTTGAGTGGGGTTGTCAGGCACGTTGAACGTCCCGACCATGCTTGCAATAGTAAGGGTGTGGCGAAATTCAAAATTTCCATATTAAAAAGACTCGCCTCCTGACTAAAGTAGTACCCTCGGGTGGAGTATTGGAAAATCAAATTCGTGGTTCAGACAGGTTCACGAATGACTACTGCTCCCAAAATCCGGGGTTCAATTACCGACACGAGGCGCTTGAAAAATGTTAGGCGAGCATTTTCACAAAAATACGCCTTTGTTTGGATAAAAGGTAAAATGGAGGTTTCTTGAGTGGGGTTGTCAGGCACGTTGAACGTCCCGACCATGCTTGCAATAGTAAGGGTGTGGCGAAATTCAAAATTTCCATATTAAAAAGACTCGCCTCCTGACTAAAGTAGTACCCTCGGGTGGAGTATTGGAAAATCAAATTCGTGGTTCAGACAGGTTCACGAATGACTACTGCTCCCAAAATCCGGGGTTCAATTACCGACACGAGGCGCTTGAAAATGTTAGGCGAGCATTTTTCACAAAAATACGCCTTTGTTTGGATAAAAGGTAAAATGGAGGTTTCTTGAGTGGGTGTTGTCAGGCACGTTGAACGTCCCGACCATGCTTGCAATAGTAAGGGTGTGGCGAAATTCAAAATTTCCATATTAAAAAGACTCGCCTCCTGACTAAAGTAGTACCCCGGGTGGAGTATTGGAAAATCAAATTCGTGGTTCAGACAGGTTCACGAATGATTACTGCTCCCAAAATCCGGGGTTCAATTACCGACACGAGGCGCTTGAAAATGTTAGGCGAGCATTTTCACAAAAATACGCCTTTGTTTGGATAAAAGGTAAAATGGAGGTTTTTGAGTGGGTGTTGTCAGGCACGTTGAACGTCCCGACCATGCTTGCAATAGTAAGGGTGTGGCGAAATTCAAAATTTCCATATTAAAAAGACTCGCCTCCTGACTAAAGTAGTACCCTCGGGTGGAGTATTGGAAAATCAAATTCGTGGTTCAGACAGGTTCACGAATGACTACTGCTCCCAAAATCCGGGGTTCAATTACCGACACGAGGCGCTTGAAAATGTTAGGCGAGCATTTTTCACAAAAATACGCCTTTGTTTGGATAAAAGGTAAAATGGAGGTTTCTTGAGTGGGGTTGTCAGGCACGTTGAACGTCCCGACCATGCTTGCAATAGTAAGGGTGTGGCGAAATTCAAAATTTCCATATTAAAAAGACTCGCCTCCTGACTAAAGTAGTACCCTCGGGTGGAGTATTGGAAAATCAAATTCGTGGTTCAGACAGGTTCACGAATGATACTGCTCCCAAAATCCGGGGTTCAATTACCGACACGAGGCGCTTGAAAATGTTAGGCGAGCATTTTCACAAAAATACGCCTTTGTTTGGATAAAAGGTAAAATGGAGGTGTTTTGAGTGGGTGTTGTCAGGCACGTTGAACGTCCCGACCATGCTTGCAATAGTAAGGGTGTGGCGAAATTCAAAATTTCCATATTAAAAAAAGACTCGCCTCCTGACTAAAGAAGTACCCTCGGGTGGAGTATTGGAAAATCAAATTCGTGGTTCAGACAGGTTCACGAATGACTACTGCTCCCAAAATCCGGGGTTCAATTACCGACACGAGGCGCTTGAAAAATGTTAGGCGAGCATTTTCACAAAAATACGCCTTTGTTTGGATAAAAGGTAAAATGGAGGTTTCTTGAGTGGGCGTTGTCAGGCACGTTGAACGTCCCGACCATGCTTGCAATAGTAAGGGTGTGGCGAAATTCAAAAATTTCCATATTAAAAAAAGACTCGCCTCCTGACTAAAGTAGTACCCTCGGGTGGAGTATTGGAAAATCAAATTCGTGGTTCAGACAGGTTCACGAATGACTACTGCTCCCAAAATCCGGGGTTCAATTACCGACACGAGGCGCTTGAAAATGTTAGGCGAGCATTTTCACAAAAATACGCCTTTGTTTGGATAAAAGGTAAAATGGAGGTTTCTTGAGTGGGCGTTGTCAGGCACGTTGAACGTCCCGACCATGCTTGCAATAGTAAGGGTGTGGCGAAATTCAAAATTTCCATATTAAAAAGACTCGCCTCCTGACTAAAGTAGTACCCTCGGGTGGAGTATTGGAAAATCAAATTCGTGGTTCAGACAGGTTCACGAATGACTACTGCTCCCAAAATCCGGGGTTCAATTACCGACACGAGGCGCTTGAAAATGTTAGGCGAGCATTTTCACAAAAATACGCCTTTGTTTGGATAAAAGGTAAAATGGAGGTTTCTTGAGTGGGTGTTGTCAGGCACGTTGAACGTCCCGACCATGCTTGCAATAGTAAGGGTGTGGCGAAATTCAAAATTTCCATATTAAAAAGACTCGCCTCCTGACTAAAGTAGTACCCCGGGTGGAGTATTGGAAAATCAAATTCGTGGTTCAGACAGGTTCACGAATGATTACTGCTCCCAAAATCCGGGGTTCAATTACCGACACGAGGCGCTTGAAAATGTTAGGCGAGCATTTTCACAAAAATACGCCTTTGTTTGGATAAAAGGTAAAATGGAGGTGTTTTGAGTGGGTGTTGTCAGGCACGTTGAACGTCCCGACCATGCTTGCAATAGTAAGGGTGTGGCGAAATTCAAAATTTCCATATTAAAAAGACTCGCCTCCTGACTAAAGAGTACCCTCGGGTGGAGTATTGGAAAATCAAATTCGTGGTTCAGACAGGTTCACGAATGACTACTGCTCCCAAAATCCGGGGTTCAATTACCGACACGAGGCGCTTGAAAAATGTTAGGCGAGCATTTTCACAAAAATACGCCTTTGTTTGGATAAAAGGTAAAATGGAGGTTTCTTGAGTGGGCGTTGTCAGGCACGTTGAACGTCCCGACCATGCTTGCAATAGTAAGGGTGTGGCGAAATTCAAAATTTCCATATTAAAAAGACTCGCCTCCTGACTAAAGTAGTACCCTCGGGTGGAGTATTGGAAAATCAAATTCGTGGTTCAGACAGGTTCACGAATGACTACTGCTCCCAAAATCCGGGGTTCAATTACCGACACGAGGCGCTTGAAAATTGTTAGGCGAGCATTTTCACAAAAATACGCCATTGTTTGGATAAAAGGTAAAATGGAGGTTTCTTGAGTGGGTGTTGTCAGGCACGTTGAACGTCCCGACCATGCTTGCAATAGTAAGGGTGTGGCGAAATTCAAAAATTTCCATATTAAAAAAAGACTCGCCTCCTGACTAAAGTAGTACCCTCGGGTGGAGTATTGGAAAATCAAATTCGTGGTTCAGACAGGTTCACGAATGACTACTGCTCCCAAAATCCGGGGTTCAATTACCGACACGAGGCGCTTGAAAATGTTAGGCGAGCATTTTCACAAAAATACGCCTTTGTTTGGATAAAAGGTAAAATGGAGGTGTTTTGAGTGGGTGTTGTCAGGCACGTTGAACGTCCCGACCATGCTTGCAATAGTAAGGGTGTGGCGAAATTCAAAATTTCCATATTAAAAAGACTCGCCTCCTGACTAAAGTAGTACCCTCGGGTGGAGTATTGGACAATCAAATTCGTGGTTCAGACAGGTTCACGAATGATTACTGCTCCCAAAATCCGGGGTTCAATTACCGACACGAGGCGCTTGAAAATGTTAGGCGAGCATTTTCACAAAAATACGCCTTTGTTTGGATAAAAGGTAAAATGGAGGTGTTTTGAGTGGGTGTTGTCAGGCACGTTGAACGTCCCGACCATGCTTGCAATAGTAAGGGTGTGGCGAAATTCAAAATTTCCATATTAAAAAGACTCGCCTCCTGACTAAAGTAGTACCCTCGGGTGGAGTATTGGAAAATCAAATTCGTGGTTCAGACAGGTTCACGAATGACTACTGCTCCCAAAATCCGGGGTTCAATTACCGACACGAGGCGCTTGAAAAATGTTAGGCGAGCATTTTCACAAAAATACGCCTTTGTTTGGATAAAAGGTAAAATGGAGGTTTCTTGAGTGGGCGTTGTCAGGCACGTTGAACGTCCCGACCATGCTTGCAATAGTAAGGGTGTGGCGAAATTCAAAATTTCCATATTAAAAAGACTCGCCTCCTGACTAAAGTAGTACCCTCGGGTGGAGTATTGGAAAATCAAATTCGTGGTTCAGACAGGTTCACGAATGACTACTGCTCCCAAAATTCGGGGTTCAATTACCGACACGAGGCGCTTGAAAATGTTAGGCGAGCATTTTCACAAAAATACGCCTTTGTTTGGATAAAAGGTAAAATGGAGGTTTCTTGAGTGGGGTTGTCAGGCACGTTGAACGTCCCGACCATGCTTGCAATAGTAAGGGTGTGGCGAAATTCAAAATTTCCATATTAAAAAGACTCGCCTCCTGACTAAAGTAGTACCCTCGGGTGGAGTATTGGAAATCAAATTCGTGGTTCAGACAGGTTCACGAATGACTACTGCTCCCAAAATCCGGGGTTCAATTACCGACACGAGGCGCTTGAAAATGTTAGGCGAGCATTTTCACAAAAATACGCCTTTGTTTGGATAAAAGGTAAAATGGAGGTGTTTTGAGTGGGTGTTGTCAGGCACGTTGAACGTCCCGACCATGCTTGCAATAGTAAGGGTGTGGCGAAATTCAAAATTTCCATATTAAAAAGACTCGCCTCCTGACTAAAGTAGTACCCTCGGGTGGAGTATTGGAAAATCAAATTCGTGGTTCAGACAGGTTCACGAATGACTACTGCTCCCAAAATCCGGGGTTCAATTACCGACACGAGGCGCTTGAAAAATGTTAGGCGAGCATTTTTCACAAAAATACGCCTTTGTTTGGATAAAAGGTAAAATGGAGGTTTCTTGAGTGGGCGTTGTCAGGCACGTTGAACGTCCCGACCATGCTTGCAATAGTAAGGGTGTGGCGAAATTCAAAAATTTCCATATTAAAAAAAGACTCGCCTCCTGACTAAAGTAGTACCCTCGGGTGGAGTATTGGAAAATCAAATTCGTGGTTCAGACAGGTTCACGAATGACTACTGCTCCCAAAATCCGGGGTTCAATTACCGACACGAGGCGCTTGAAAATGTTAGGCGAGCATTTTCACAAAAATACGCTTTGTTTGGATAAAAGGTAAAATGGAGGTTTCTTGAGTGGGCGTTGTCAGGCACGTTGAACGTCCCGACCATGCTTGCAATAGTAAGGGTGTGGCGAAATTCAAAATTTCCATATTAAAAAGACTCGCCTCCTGACTAAAGTAGTACCCTCGGGTGGAGTATTGGAAATCAAATTCGTGGTTCAGACAGGTTCACGAATGATTACTGCTCCCAAAATCCGGGGTTCAATTACCGACACGAGGCGCTTGAAAATGTTAGGCGAGCATTTTCACAAAAATACGCTTTGTTTGGATAAAAGGTAAAATGGAGGTTTTTGAGTGGGTGTTGTCAGGCACGTTGAACGTCCCGACCATGCTTGCAATAGTAAGGGTGTGGCGAAATTCAAAAATTTCCATATTAAAAAAAGACTCGCCTCCTGACTAAAGTAGTACCCTCGGGTGGAGTATTGGAAAATCAAATTCGTGGTTCAGACAGGTTTACGAATGATTACTGCTCCCAAAATCCGGGGTTCAATTACCGACACGAGGCGCTTGAAAATGTTAGGCGAGCATTTTCACAAAAATACGCCTTTGTTTGGATAAAAGGTAAAATGGAGGTGTTTTGAGTGGGTGTTGTCAGGCACGTTGAACGTCCCGACCATGCTTGCAATAGTAAGGGTGTGGCGAAATTCAAAATTTCATATTAAAAAGACTCGCCTCCTGACTAAAGTAGTACCCTCGGGTGGAGTATTGGACAATCAAATTCGTGGTTCAGACAGGTTCACGAATGACTACTGCTCCCAAAATCCGGGGTTCAATTACCGACACGAGGCGCTTGAAAAATGTTAGGCGAGCATTTTCACAAAAATACGCCTTTGTTTGGATAAAAGGTAAAATGGAGGTGTTTTGAGTGGGTGTTGTCAGGCACGTTGAACGTCCCGACCATGCTTGCAATAGTAAGGGTGTGGCGAAATTCAAAAATTTCCATATTAAAAAAAGACTCGCCTCCTGACTAAAGTAGTACCCTCGGGTGGAGTATTGGAAATCAAATTCGTGGTTCAGACAGGTTCACGAATGACTACTGCTCCCAAAATCCGGGGTTCAATTACCGACACGAGGCGCTTGAAAATGTTAGGCGAGCATTTTTCACAAAAATACGCCTTTGTTTGGATAAAAGGTAAAATGGAGGTGTTTTGAGTGGGTGTTGTCAGGCACGTTGAACGTCCCGACCATGCTTGCAATAGTAAGGGTGTGGCGAAATTCAAAATTTCCATATTAAAAAGACTCGCCTCGACTAAAGAGTACCCTCGGGTGGAGTATTGGAAAATCAAATTCGTGGTTCAGACAGGTTCACGAATGACTACTGCTCCCAAAATCGGGGTTCAATTACCGACACGAGGCGCTTGAAAATGTTAGGCGAGCATTTTCACAAAAATACGCCTTTGTTTGGATAAAAGGTAAAATGGAGGTTTCTTGAGTGGGTTGTCAGGCACGTTGAACGTCCCGACCATGCTTGCAATAGTAAGGGTGTGGCGAAATTCAAAATTTCCATATTAAAAAGACTCGCCTCCTGACTAAAGTAGTACCCTCGGGTGGAGTATTGGAAATCAAATTCGTGGTTCAGACAGGTTCACGAATGACTACTGCTCCCAAAATCCGGGGTTCAATTACCGACACGAGGCGCTTGAAAATGTTAGGCGAGCATTTTCACAAAAATACGCCTTTGTTTGGATAAAAGGTAAAATGGAGGTTTTTGAGTGGGGTTGTCAGGCACGTTGAACGTCCCGACCATGCTTGCAATAGTAAGGGTGTGGCGAAATTCAAAATTTCCATATAAAAAGACTCGCCTCCTGACTAAAGTAGTACCCTCGGTGGAGTATTGGAAAATCAAATTCGTGGTTCAGACAGGTTCACGAATGACTACTCCCCAAAATCCGGGGTTCAATTACCGACACGAGGCGCTTGAAAATGTTAGGCGAGCATTTTCACAAAAATACGCCTTTGTTTGGATAAAAGGTAAAATGGAGGTTTCTTGAGTGGGGTTGTCAGGCACGTTGAACGTCCCGACCATGCTTGCAATAGTAAGGGTGTGGCGAAATTCAAAATTTCCATATTAAAAAGACTCGCCTCCTGACTAAAGTAGTACCCCGGGTGGAGTATTGGAAAATCAAATTCGTGGTTCAGACAGGTTCACGAATGATACTGCTCCCAAAATCCGGGGTTCAATTACCGACACGAGGCGCTTGAAAATGTTAGGCGAGCATTTTCACAAAAATACGCTTTGTTTGGATAAAAGGTAAAATGGAGGTTTTTGAGTGGGGTTGTCAGGCACGTTGAACGTCCCGACCATGCTTGCAATAGTAAGGGTGTGGCGAAATTCAAAAATTTCCATATTAAAAAGACTCGCCTCCTGACTAAAGTAGTACCCTCGGGTGGAGTATTGGAAATCAAATTCGTGGTTCAGACAGGTTCACGAATGATACTGCTCCCAAAATCCGGGGTTCAATTACCGACACGAGGCGCTTGAAAATGTTAGGCGAGCATTTTTCACAAAAATACGCTTTGTTTGGATAAAAGGTAAAATGGAGGTTTTTGAGTGGGGTTGTCAGGCACGTTGAACGTCCCGACCATGCTTGCAATAGTAAGGGTGTGGCGAAATTCAAAATTTCCATATTAAAAAGACTCGCCTCCTGACTAAAGTAGTACCCTCGGGTGGAGTATTGGAAAATCAAATTCGTGGTTCAGACAGGTTACGAATGATACTGCTCCCAAAATCGGGGTTCAATTACCGACACGAGGCGCTTGAAAATGTTAGGCGAGCATTTTCACAAAAATACGCCTTTGTTTGATAAAAGGTAAAATGGAGGTTTTTGAGTGGGTGTTGTCAGGCACGTTGAACGTCCCGACCATGCTTGCAATAGTAAGGGTGTGGCGAAATTCAAAATTTCATATTAAAAAGACTCGCCTCCTGACTAAAGTAGTACCCTCGGTGGAGTATTGGAAATCAAATTCGTGGTTCAGACAGGTTCACGAATGACTACTGCTCCCAAAATCCGGGGTTCAATTACCGACACGAGGCGCTTGAAAAATGTTAGGCGAGCATTTTTCACAAAAATACGCCTGTGTTTGGATAATAGGTAAAATGGAGGTGTTTTGAGTGGGTGTTGTCAGGCACGTTGAACGTTTAAAATTTTGAAAGAAAGGTTTGGTGTACCCTAAGGGAATAAATTCTAAAACCAACCGGGTGAAATGTGTATCCAAACGGGTATCGTAAAATGTTTAAAATTTTGAAAGAAAGGTTTGGTGTACCCTAAGGGAATAAATTCTAAAACCAACCGGGTGAAATCAATCGGTCCATGCTTGCAATAGTAAGGGTGTGCGAAATTCAAATTTCATTACAAAAGACTCGCCTCCTGACTAAAGTAGTACCCTCGGGTGGAGTATTGGAAAATCAAATTCGTGGTTCAGACAGGTTTACGAATGATTACTGCTCCCAAAATCCGGGGTTCAATTACCGACACGAGGCGCTTGAAAAATGTTAGGCGAGCATTTTCAAAAATACAAAAGTTGTCTGATAAAAGAACCTGGGTGGAGTGTTGTCAGGCACGTTGAACGTCCCGACCATGCTTGCAATAGTAAGGGTGCCGAAATTCGAAAATTTCTTATTAAAAAGGCCTGAAATGACTAAAGTAGTACCCTCGGTGGAGTATTGGAAATCAAATTCGTGGTTCAGACAGGTTTACGAATGATACTGCTCCCAAAATCCGGGGTTCAATTACCGACACGAGGCGCTTGAAAATGTTAGGCGAGCTTATTAAAAATACGCCTTTTGCTCAAAGGTAAAATGGAGGTTGGTGGAGTGTTGAAATCAAACGTTGAACGTCCCGACCATGCTTGCAATAGTAAGGGTGTGGCGAAATTCAAATTTCCATATTAAAAAGACTCGCCTCCTGACTAAAGTAGTACCCTCGGGTGGAGTATTGGAATCAAATTCGTGGTTCAGACAGGTTCACGAATGACTACTGCTCCCAAAATCCGGGGTTCAATTACCGACACGAGGCGCTTGAAAAATGTTAGGCGAGCATTTTTCACAAAAATACGCCTTTGTTTGGATAAAAGGTAAAATGGAGGTTTCTTGAGTGGGCGTTGTCAGGCACGTTGAACGTCCCGACCATGCTTGCAATAGTAAGGGTGTGGCGAAATTCAAAAATTTCCATATCAAAAAAAGACTCGCCTCCTGACTAAAGTAGTACCCTCGGGTGGAGTATTGGAAAATCAAATTCGTGGTTCAGACAGGTTCACGAATGACTACTGCTCCCAAAATTCGGGGTTCAATTACCGACACGAGGCGCTTGAAAATTGTTAGGCGAGCATTTTTCACAAAAATACGCCTTTGTTTGGATAAAAGGTAAAATGGAGGTTTCTTGAGTGGGTGTTGTCAGGCACGTTGAACGTCCCGACCATGCTTGCAATAGTAAGGGTGTGGCGAAATTCAAAATTTCCATATTAAAAAGACTCGCCTCCTGACTAAAGTAGTACCCTCGGGTGGAGTATTGGACAATCAAATTCGTGGTTCAGACAGGTTCACGAATGATTACTGCTCCCAAAATCCGGGGTTCAATTACCGACACGAGGCGCTTGAAAAATGTTAGGCGAGCATTTTCACAAAAATACGCCTTTGTTTGGATAAAAGGTAAAATGGAGGTGTTTTGAGTGGGTGTTGTCAGGCACGTTGAACGTCCCGACCATGCTTGCAATAGTAAGGGTGTGGCGAAATTCAAAATTTCCATATTAAAAAGAGCTCGCCTCCTGACTAAAGTAGTACCCTCGGGTGGAGTATTGGAAAATCAAATTCGTGGTTCAGACAGGTTCACGAATGACTACTGCTCCCAAAATCCGGGGTTCAATTACCGACACGAGGCGCTTGAAAATGTTAGGCGAGCATTTTCACAAAAATACGCCTTTGTTTGGATAAAAGGTAAAATGGAGGTTTCTTGAGTGGGCGTTGTCAGGCACGTTGAACGTCCCGACCATGCTTGCAATAGTAAGGGTGTGGCGAAATTCAAAAATTTCCATATTAAAAAAAGACTCGCCTCCTGACTAAAGTAGTACCCTCGGGTGGAGTATTGGAAAATCAAATTCGTGGTTCAGACAGGTTCACGAATGACTACTGCTCCCAAAATCCGGGGTTCAATTACCGACACGAGGCGCTTGAAAAATGTTAGGCGAGCATTTTTCACAAAAATACGTCTTTGTTTGGATAAAAGGTAAAATGGAGGTTTCTTGAGTGGGCGTTGTCAGGCACGTTGAACGTCCCGACCATGCTTGCAATAGTAAGGGTGTGGCGAAATTCAAAAATTTCCATATTAAAAAAAGACTCGCCTCCTGACTAAAGTAGTACCCTCGGGTGGAGTATTGGACAATCAAATTCGTGGTTCAGACAGGTTCACGAATGATTACTGCTCCCAAAATCCGGGGTTCAATTACCGACACGAGGCGCTTGAAAATGTTAGGCGAGCATTTTCACAAAAATACGTCTTTGTTTGGATAAAAGGTAAAATGGAGGTGTTCTTGAGTGGGTGTTGTCAGGCACGTTGAACGTCCCGACCATGCTTGCAATAGTAAGGGTGTGGCGAAATTCAAAATTTCCATATTAAAAAGACTCGCCTCCTGACTAAAGTAGTACCCTCGGGTGGAGTATTGGAAAATCAAATTCGTGGTTCAGACAGGTTCACGAATGACTACTGCTCCCAAAATCCGGGGTTCAATTACCGACACGAGGCGCTTGAAAATGTTAGGCGAGCATTTTCACAAAAATACGCCTTTGTTTGGATAAAAGGTAAAATGGAGGTTTCTTGAGTGGGCGTTGTCAGGCACGTTGAACGTCCCGACCATGCTTGCAATAGTAAGGGTGTGGCGAAATTCAAAATTTCCATATCAAAAAGACTCGCCTCCTGACTAAAGTAGTACCCTCGGGTGGAGTATTGGAAAATCAAATTCGTGGTTCAGACAGGTTCACGAATGACTACTGCTCCCAAAATCCGGGGTTCAATTACCGACACGAGGCGCTTGAAAAATGTTAGGCGAGCATTTTCACAAAAATACGCCTTTGTTTGGATAAAAGGTAAAATGGAGGTTTCTTGAGTGGGCGTTGTCAGGCACGTTGAACGTCCCGACCATGCTTGCAATAGTAAGGGTGTGGCGAAATTCAAAAATTTCCATATCAAAAAAAGACTCGCCTCCTGACTAAAGTAGTACCCTCGGGTGGAGTATTGGAAAATCAAATTCGTGGTTCAGACAGGTTCACGAATGACTACTGCTCCCAAAATCCGGGGTTCAATTACCGACACGAGGCGCTTGAAAATGTTAGGCGAGCATTTTTCACAAAAATACGCCTTTGTTTGGATAAAAGGTAAAATGGAGGTTTCTTGAGTGGGCGTTGTCAGGCACGTTGAACGTCCCGACCATGCTTGCAATAGTAAGGGTGTGGCGAAATTCAAAAATTTCCATATTAAAAAAAGACTCGCCTCCTGACTAAAGTAGTACCCACGGGTGGAGTATTGGAAAATCAAATTCGTGGTTCAGACAGGTTCACGAATGATTACTGCTCCCAAAATCCGGGGTTCAATTACCGACACGAGGCGCTTGAAAAATGTTAGGCGAGCATTTTCACAAAAATACGCCTTTGTTTGGATAAAAGGTAAAATGGAGGTTTCTTGAGTGGGTGTTGTCAGGCACGTTGAACGTCCCGACCATGCTTGCAATAGTAAGGGTGTGGCGAAATTCAAAAAATTTCCATATTAAAAAAAGACTCGCCTCCTGACTAAAGTAGTACCCTCGGGTGGAGTATTGGAAAATCAAATTCGTGGTTCAGACAGGTTCACGAATGACTACTGCTCCCAAAATCCGGGGTTCAATTACCGACACGAGGCGCTTGAAAATGTTAGGCGAGCATTTTCACAAAAATACGTCTTTGTTTGGATAAAAGGTAAAATGGAGGTTTCTTGAGTGGGTGTTGTCAGGCACGTTGAACGTCCCGACCATGCTTGCAATAGTAAGGGTGTGGCGAAATTCAAAATTTCCATATTAAAAAGACTCGCCTCCTGACTAAAGTAGTACCCTCGGGTGGAGTATTGGACAATCAAATTCGTGGTTCAGACAGGTTCACGAATGATTACTGCTCCCAAAATCCGGGGTTCAATTACCGACACGAGGCGCTTGAAAAATGTTAGGCGAGCATTTTTCACAAAAATACGTCTTTGTTTGGATAAAAGGTAAAATGGAGGTGTTTTGAGTGGGTGTTGTCAGGCACGTTGAACGTCCCGACCATGCTTGCAATAGTAAGGGTGTGGCGAAATTCAAAAATTTCCATATTAAAAAAAGACTCGCCTCCTGACTAAAGTAGTACCCTCGGGTGGAGTATTGGAAAATCAAATTCGTGGTTCAGACAGGTTCACGAATGACTACTGCTCCCAAAATCCGGGGTTCAATTACCGACACGAGGCGCTTGAAAATGTTAGGCGAGCATTTTTCACAAAAATACGCCTTTGTTTGGATAAAAGGTAAAATGGAGGTTTCTTGAGTGGGCGTTGTCAGGCACGTTGAACGTCCCGACCATGCTTGCAATAGTAAGGGTGTGGCGAAATTCAAAATTTCCATATTAAAAAGACTCGCCTCCTGACTAAAGTAGTACCCTCGGGTGGAGTATTGGAAAATCAAATTCGTGGTTCAGACAGGTTCACGAATGACTACTGCTCCCAAAATCCGGGGTTCAATTACCGACACGAGGCGCTTGAAAATGTTAGGCGAGCATTTTCACAAAAATACGCCTTTGTTTGGATAAAAGGTAAAATGGAGGTTTCTTGAGTGGGCGTTGTCAGGCACGTTGAACGTCCCGACCATGCTTGCAATAGTAAGGGTGTGGCGAAATTCAAAATTTCCATATTAAAAAGACTCGCCTCCTGACTAAAGTAGTACCCTCGGGTGGAGTATTGGAAAATCAAATTCGTGGTTCAGACAGGTTCACGAATGACTACTGCTCCCAAAATCCGGGGTTCAATTACCGACACGAGGCGCTTGAAAATGTTAGGCGAGCATTTTCACAAAAATACGCCTTTGTTTGGATAAAAGGTAAAATGGAGGTTTCTTGAGTGGGCGTTGTCAGGCACGTTGAACGTCCCGACCATGCTTGCAATAGTAAGGGTGTGGCGAAATTCAAAATTTCCATATTAAAAAGACTCGCCTCCTGACTAAAGTAGTACCCTCGGGTGGAGTATTGGAAAATCAAATTCGTGGTTCAGACAGGTTCACGAATGATTACTGCTCCCAAAATCCGGGGTTCAATTACCGACACGAGGCGCTTGAAAATGTTAGGCGAGCATTTTCACAAAAATACGCCTTTGTTTGGATAAAAGGTAAAATGGAGGTGTTCTTGAGTGGGTGTTGTCAGGCACGTTGAACGTCCCGACCATGCTTGCAATAGTAAGGGTGTGGCGAAATTCAAAATTTCCATATTAAAAAAAGACTCGCCTCCTGACTAAAGTAGTACCCTCGGGTGGAGTATTGGAAAATCAAATTCGTGGTTCAGACAGGTTTACGAATGATTACTGCTCCCAAAATCCGGGGTTCAATTACCGACACGAGGCGCTTGAAAAATGTTAGGCGAGCATTTTTCACAAAAATACGCCTTTGTTTGGATAAAAGGTAAAATGGAGGTTTCTTGAGTGGGTGTTGTCAGGCACGTTGAACGTCCCGACCATGCTTGCAATAGTAAGGGTGTGGCGAAATTCAAAAAATTTCCATATTAAAAAAAGACTCGCCTCCTGACTAAAGTAGTACCCTCGGGTGGAGTATTGGAAAATCAAATTCGTGGTTCAGACAGGTTCACGAATGACTACTGCTCCCAAAATTCGGGGTTCAATTACCGACACGAGGCGCTTGAAAAATGTTAGGCGAGCATTTTCACAAAAATACGTCTTTGTTTGGATAAAAGGTAAAATGGAGGTTTCTTGAGTGGGCGTTGTCAGGCACGTTGAACGTCCCGACCATGCTTGCAATAGTAAGGGTGTGGCGAAATTCAAAATTTCCATATTAAAAAGACTCGCCTCCTGACTAAAGTAGTACCCTCGGGTGGAGTATTGGAAAATCAAATTCGTGGTTCAGACAGGTTCACGAATGACTACTGCTCCCAAAATCCGGGGTTCAATTACCGACACGAGGCGCTTGAAAATGTTAGGCGAGCATTTTCACAAAAATACGCCTTTGTTTGGATAAAAGGTAAAATGGAGGTTTCTTGAGTGGGCGTTGTCAGGCACGTTGAACGTCCCGACCATTTTTTTTTTTTTTTTTTTTTTTTTTTTTTTTTTTTTTTTTTTTTTTTTTTTTTTTTTTTTTTTTTTTTTTTTTTTTTTTTTTTTTTTTTTTTTTTTTTTTTTTTTTTTTTTTTTTTTTTTTTTTTTTTTTTTTTTTTTTTTTTTAAAAAAAAAAAAAAAAAAAAAAAAAAAAAAAAAAAAAAAAAAAAAAAAAAAAAAAAAAAAAAAAAAAAAAAAAAAAAAAAAAAAAAAAAAAAAAAAAAAAAAAAAAAAAAAAAAAAAAAAAAAAAAAAAAAAAAAAAAAAAAAAAAAAAAAAAAAAAAAAAAAAATTTCCATATTAAAAAGACTCGCCTCCTGACTAAAGTAGTACCCTCGGGTGGAGTATTGGAAAATCAAATTCGTGGTTCAGACAGGTTCACGAATGATTACTGCTCCCAAAATCCGGGGTTCAATTACCGACACGAGGCGCTTGAAAATGTTAGGCGAGCATTTTTCACAAAAATACGCCTTTGTTTGGATAAAAGGTAAAATGGAGGTTTCTTGAGTGGTGTTGTCAGGCACGTTGAACGTCCCGACCATGCTTGCAATAGTAAGGGTGTGGCGAAATTCAAAATTTCCATATTAAAAAGACTCGCCTCCTGACTAAAGTAGTACCCTCGGGTGGAGTATTGGAAAATCAAATTCGTGGTTCAGACAGGTTCACGAATGACTACTGCTCCCAAAATCCGGGGTTCAATTACCGACACGAGGCGCTTGAAAATGTTAGGCGAGCATTTTTCACAAAAATACGCCTTTGTTTGGATAAAAGGTAAAATGGAGGTTTCTTGAGTGGGTGTTGTCAGGCACGTTGAACGTCCCGACCATGCTTGCAATAGTAAGGGTGTGGCGAAATTCAAAAATTTCCATATTAAAAAAAGACTCGCCTCCTGACTAAAGTAGTACCCTCGGGTGGAGTATTGGAAAATCAAATTCGTGGTTCAGACAGGTTCACGAATGACTACTGCTCCCAAAATCCGGGGTTCAATTACCGACACGAGGCGCTTGAAAATGTTAGGCGAGCATTTTCACAAAAATACGCCTTTGTTTGGATAAAAGGTAAAATGGAGGTGTTCTTGAGTGGGTGTTGTCAGGCACGTTGAACGTCCCGACCATGCTTGCAATAGTAAGGGTGTGGCGAAATTCAAAATTTCCATATTAAAAAGACTCGCCTCCTGACTAAAGTAGTACCCTCGGGTGGAGTATTGGAAAATCAAATTCGTGGTTCAGACAGGTTCACGAATGACTACTGCTCCCAAAATCCGGGGTTCAATTACCGACACGAGGCGCTTGAAAATGTTAGGCGAGCATTTTTCACAAAAATACGCCTTTGTTTGGATAAAAGGTAAAATGGAGGTTTCTTGAGTGGGTGTTGTCAGGCACGTTGAACGTCCCGACCATGCTTGCAATAGTAAGGGTGTGGCGAAATTCAAAATTTCCATATTAAAAAGACTCGCCTCCTGACTAAAGTAGTACCCTCGGGTGGAGTATTGGAAAATCAAATTCGTGGTTCAGACAGGTTCACGAATGACTACTGCTCCCAAAATCCGGGGTTCAATTACCGACACGAGGCGCTTGAAAAATGTTAGGCGAGCATTTTCACAAAAATACGTCTTTGTTTGGATAAAAGGTATAATGGAGGTTTCTTGAGTGGGTGTTGTCAGGCACGTTGAACGTCCCGACCATGCTTGCAATAGTAAGGGTGTGGCGAAATTCAAAAATTTCCATATTAAAAAAAGACTCGCCTCCTGACTAAAGTAGTACCCTCGGGTGGAGTATTGGAAAATCAAATTCGTGGTTCAGACAGGTTTACGAATGATTACTGCTCCCAAAATCCGGGGTTCAATTACCGACACGAGGCGCTTGAAAAATGTTAGGCGAGCATTTTTCACAAAAATACGCCTTTGTTTAGATAAAAGGTAAAATGGAGGTGTTTTGAGTGGGTGTTGTCAGGCACGTTGAACGTCCCGACCATGCTTGCAATAGTAAGGGTGTGGCGAAATTCAAAATTTCCATATTAAAAAGACTCGCCTCCTGACTAAAGTAGTACCCTCGGGTGGAGTATTGGAAAATCAAATTCGTGGTTCAGACAGGTTCACGAATGATTACTGCTCCCAAAATCCGGGGTTCAATTACCGACACGAGGCGCTTGAAAAATGTTAGGGGGGGGGGGGGGGGGGGGGGGGGGGGGGGGGGGGGGGGGGGGGGGGGGGGGGGGGGGGGGGGGGGGGGGGGGGGGGGGGGGGGGGGGGGGGGGGGGGGGGGGGGGGGGGGGGGGGGGGGGGGGGGGGGGGGGGGGGGGGGGGGGGGGGGGGGGGGGGGGGGGGGGGGGTTTTTTTTTTTTTTTTTTTTTTTTTTTTTTTTTTTTTTTTTTTTTTTTTTTTTTTTTTTTTTTTTTTTTTTTTTTTTTTTTTTTTTTTTTTTTTTTTTTTTTTTTTTTTTTTTTTTTTTTTTTTTTTTTTTTTTTTTTTTTTTTTTTTTTTTTTTTTTTTTTTTTTTTTTTTTTTTTTTTTTTTTTTTCGTGGTTCAGACAGGTTCACGAATGACTACTGCTCCCAAAATCCGGGGTTCAATTACCGACACGAGGCGCTTGAAAAATGTTAGGCGAGCATTTTTCACAAAAATACGTCTTTGTTTGGATAAAAGGTAAAATGGAGGTTTCTTGAGTGGGTGTTGTCAGGCACGTTGAACGTCCCGACCATGCTTGCAATAGTAAGGGTGTGGCGAAATTCAAAAATTTCCATATTAAAAAAAGACTCGCCTCCTGACTAAAGTAGTACCCTCGGGTGGAGTATTGGACAATCAAATTCGTGGTTCAGACAGGTTCACGAATGATTACTGCTCCCAAAATCCGGGGTTCAATTACCGACACGAGGCGCTTGAAAAATGTTAGGCGAGCATTTTTCACAAAAATACGCCTTTGTTTGGATAAAAGGTAAAATGGAGGTGTTTTGAGTGGGTGTTGTCAGGCACGTTGAACGTCCCGACCATGCTTGCAATAGTAAGGGTGTGGCGAAATTCAAAATTTCCATATTAAAAAAAGACTCGCCTCCTGACTAAAGTAGTACCCTCGGGTGGAGTATTGGAAAATCAAATTCGTGGTTCAGACAGGTTCACGAATGACTACTGCTCCCAAAATCCGGGGTTCAATTACCGACACGAGGCGCTTGAAAAATGTTAGGCGAGCATTTTTCACAAAAATACGCCTTTGTTTGGATAAAAGGTAAAATGGAGGTTTCTTGAGTGGGCGTTGTCAGGCACGTTGAACGTCCCGACCATGCTTGCAATAGTAAGGGTGTGGCGAAATTCAAAAATTTCCATATTAAAAAAGACTCGCCTCCTGACTAAAGTAGTACCCTCGGGTGGAGTATTGGAAAATCAAATTCGTGGTTCAGACAGGTTCACGAATGACTACTGCTCCCAAAATTCGGGGTTCAATTACCGACACGAGGCGCTTGAAAATTGTTAGGCGAGCATTTTTCACAAAAATACGCCTTTGTTTGGATAAAAGGTAAAATGGAGGTTTCTTGAGTGGGTGTTGTCAGGCACGTTGAACGTCCCGACCATGCTTGCAATAGTAAGGGTGTGGCGAAATTCAAAAATTTCCATATTAAAAAAAGACTCGCCTCCTGACTAAAGTAGTACCCTCGGGTGGAGTATTGGACAATCAAATTCGTGGTTCAGACAGGTTCACGAATGATTACTGCTCCCAAAATCCGGGGTTCAATTACCGACACGAGGCGCTTGAAAAATGTTAGGCGAGCATTTTTCACAAAAATACGCCTTTGTTTGGATAAAAGGTAAAATGGAGGTGTTTTGAGTGGGTGTTGTCAGGCACGTTGAACGTCCCGACCATGCTTGCAATAGTAAGGGTGTGGCGAAATTCAAAATTTCCATATTAAAAAGACTCGCCTCCTGACTAAAGTAGTACCCTCGGGTGGAGTATTGGAAAATCAAATTCGTGGTTCAGACAGGTTCACGAATGACTACTGCTCCCAAAATCCGGGGTTCAATTACCGACACGAGGCGCTTGAAAATGTTAGGCGAGCATTTTTCACAAAAATACGCCTTTGTTTGGATAAAAGGTAAAATGGAGGTTTCTTGAGTGGGCGTTGTCAGGCACGTTGAACGTCCCGACCATGCTTGCAATAGTAAGGGTGTGGCGAAATTCAAAATTTCCATATTAAAAAGACTCGCCTCCTGACTAAAGTAGTACCCTCGGGTGGAGTATTGGAAAATCAAATTCGTGGTTCAGACAGGTTCACGAATGACTACTGCTCCCAAAATCCGGGGTTCAATTACCGACACGAGGCGCTTGAAAATGTTAGGCGAGCATTTTCACAAAAATACGCTTTGTTTGGATAAAAGGTAAAATGGAGGTTTCTTGAGTGGGCGTTGTCAGGCACGTTGAACGTCCCGACCATGCTTGCAATAGTAAGGGTGTGGCGAAATTCAAAATTTCCATATTAAAAAGACTCGCCTCCTGACTAAAGTAGTACCCTCGGTGGAGTATTGGAAATCAAATTCGTGGTTCAGACAGGTTCACGAATGATTACTGCTCCCAAAATCCGGGGTTCAATTACCGACACGAGGCGCTTGAAAATGTTAGGCGAGCATTTTCACAAAAATACGCTTTGTTTGGATAAAAGGTAAAATGGAGGTTTTTGAGTGGGTGTTGTCAGGCACGTTGAACGTCCCGACCATGCTTGCAATAGTAAGGGTGTGGCGAAATTCAAAATTTCCATATTAAAAAGACTCGCCTCCTGACTAAAGTAGTACCCTCGGGTGGAGTATTGGAAAATCAAATTCGTGGTTCAGACAGGTTCACGAATGACTACTGCTCCCAAAATCCGGGGTTCAATTACCGACACGAGGCGCTTGAAAATGTTAGGCGAGCATTTTCACAAAAATACGCCTTTGTTTGGATAAAAGGTAAAATGGAGGTTTCTTGAGTGGGCGTTGTCAGGCACGTTGAACGTCCCGACCATGCTTGCAATAGTAAGGGTGTGGCGAAATTCAAAAATTTCCATATCAAAAAAAGACTCGCCTCCTGACTAAAGTAGTACCCTCGGGTGGAGTATTGGAAAATCAAATTCGTGGTTCAGACAGGTTCACGAATGACTACTGCTCCCAAAATCCGGGGTTCAATTACCGACACGAGGCGCTTGAAAAATGTTAGGCGAGCATTTTTCACAAAAATACGCCTTTGTTTGGATAAAAGGTAAAATGGAGGTTTCTTGAGTGGGTGTTGTCAGGCACGTTGAACGTCCCGACCATGCTTGCAATAGTAAGGGTGTGGCGAAATTCAAAATTTCCATATAAAAAGACTCGCCTCCTGACTAAAGTAGTACCCTCGGGTGGAGTATTGGAAAATCAAATTCGTGGTTCAGACAGGTTCACGAATGACTACTGCTCCCAAAATCCGGGGTTCAATTACCGACACGAGGCGCTTGAAAATGTTAGGCGAGCATTTTTCACAAAAATACGCCTTTGTTTGGATAAAAGGTAAAATGGAGGTTTCTTGAGTGGGCGTTGTCAGGCACGTTGAACGTCCCGACCATGCTTGCAATAGTAAGGGTGTGGCGAAATTCAAAATTTCCATATTAAAAAGACTCGCCTCCTGACTAAAGTAGTACCCCGGGTGGAGTATTGGAAAATCAAATTCGTGGTTCAGACAGGTTCACGAATGATTACTGCTCCCAAAATCCGGGGTTCAATTACCGACACGAGGCGCTTGAAAATGTTAGGCGAGCATTTTCACAAAAATACGCCTTTGTTTGGATAAAAGGTAAAATGGAGGTTTCTTGAGTGGGTGTTGTCAGGCACGTTGAACGTCCCGACCATGCTTGCAATAGTAAGGGTGTGGCGAAATTCAAAAATTTCCATATTAAAAAAAGACTCGCCTCCTGACTAAAGTAGTACCCTCGGGTGGAGTATTGGAAAATCAAATTCGTGGTTCAGACAGGTTCACGAATGACTACTGCTCCCAAAATCCGGGGTTCAATTACCGACACGAGGCGCTTGAAAATGTTAGGCGAGCATTTTCACAAAAATACGTCTTTGTTTGGATAAAAGGTAAAATGGAGGTTTCTTGAGTGGGTGTTGTCAGGCACGTTGAACGTCCCGACCATGCTTGCAATAGTAAGGGTGTGGCGAAATTCAAAAATTTCCATATTAAAAAAAGACTCGCCTCCTGACTAAAGTAGTACCCTCGGGTGGAGTATTGGACAATCAAATTCGTGGTTCAGACAGGTTCACGAATGATTACTGCTCCCAAAATCCGGGGTTCAATTACCGACACGAGGCGCTTGAAAAATGTTAGGCGAGCATTTTTCACAAAAATACGTCTTTGTTTGGATAAAAGGTAAAATGGAGGTGTTTTGAGTGGGTGTTGTCAGGCACGTTGAACGTCCCGACCATGCTTGCAATAGTAAGGGTGTGGCGAAATTCAAAAATTTCCATATTAAAAAAAGACTCGCCTCCTGACTAAAGTAGTACCCTCGGGTGGAGTATTGGAAAATCAAATTCGTGGTTCAGACAGGTTCACGAATGACTACTGCTCCCAAAATCCGGGGTTCAATTACCGACACGAGGCGCTTGAAAAATGTTAGGCGAGCATTTTTCACAAAAATACGCCTTTGTTTGGATAAAAGGTAAAATGGAGGTTTCTTGAGTGGGCGTTGTCAGGCACGTTGAACGTCCCGACCATGCTTGCAATAGTAAGGGTGTGGCGAAATTCAAAAATTTCCATATCAAAAAAAGACTCGCCTCCTGACTAAAGTAGTACCCTCGGGTGGAGTATTGGAAAATCAAATTCGTGGTTCAGACAGGTTCACGAATGACTACTGCTCCCAAAATCCGGGGTTCAATTACCGACACGAGGCGCTTGAAAATGTTAGGCGAGCATTTTTCACAAAAATACGCCTTTGTTTGGATAAAAGGTAAAATGGAGGTTTCTTGAGTGGGCGTTGTCAGGCACGTTGAACGTCCCGACCATGCTTGCAATAGTAAGGGTGTGGCGAAATTCAAAATTTCCATATTAAAAAGACTCGCCTCCTGACTAAAGTAGTACCCTCGGGTGGAGTATTGGAAAATCAAATTCGTGGTTCAGACAGGTTCACGAATGACTACTGCTCCCAAAATCCGGGGTTCAATTACCGACACGAGGCGCTTGAAAATGTTAGGCGAGCATTTTCACAAAAATACGCCTTTGTTTGGATAAAAGGTAAAATGGAGGTTTCTTGAGTGGGCGTTGTCAGGCACGTTGAACGTCCCGACCATGCTTGCAATAGTAAGGGTGTGGCGAAATTCAAAATTTCCATATTAAAAAGACTCGCCTCCTGACTAAAGTAGTACCCCGGGTGGAGTATTGGAAAATCAAATTCGTGGTTCAGACAGGTTCACGAATGATTACTGCTCCCAAAATCCGGGGTTCAATTACCGACACGAGGCGCTTGAAAATGTTAGGCGAGCATTTTTCACAAAAATACGCCTTTGTTTGGATAAAAGGTAAAATGGAGGTTTTTGAGTGGGTGTTGTCAGGCACGTTGAACGTCCCGACCATGCTTGCAATAGTAAGGGTGTGGCGAAATTCAAAATTTCCATATTAAAAAGACTCGCCTCCTGACTAAAGAGTACCCTCGGGTGGAGTATTGGAAAATCAAATTCGTGGTTCAGACAGGTTCACGAATGACTACTGCTCCCAAAATCCGGGGTTCAATTACCGACACGAGGCGCTTGAAAAATGTTAGGCGAGCATTTTCACAAAAATACGCCTTTGTTTGGATAAAAGGTAAAATGGAGGTTTCTTGAGTGGGTGTTGTCAGGCACGTTGAACGTCCCGACCATGCTTGCAATAGTAAGGGTGTGGCGAAATTCAAAATTTCCATATTAAAAAGACTCGCCTCCTGACTAAAGTAGTACCCTCGGGTGGAGTATTGGAAAATCAAATTCGTGGTTCAGACAGGTTCACGAATGACTACTGCTCCCAAAATTCGGGGTTCAATTACCGACACGAGGCGCTTGAAAATGTTAGGCGAGCATTTTCACAAAAATACGCTTTGTTTGGATAAAAGGTAAAATGGAGGTTTCTTGAGTGGGCGTTGTCAGGCACGTTGAACGTCCCGACCATGCTTGCAATAGTAAGGGTGTGGCGAAATTCAAAATTTCCATATTAAAAAGACTCGCCTCCTGACTAAAGTAGTACCCTCGGGTGGAGTATTGGAAAATCAAATTCGTGGTTCAGACAGGTTCACGAATGACTACTGCTCCCAAAATCCGGGGTTCAATTACCGACACGAGGCGCTTGAAAATGTTAGGCGAGCATTTTCACAAAAATACGCCTTTGTTTGGATAAAAGGTAAAATGGAGGTTTCTTGAGTGGGCGTTGTCAGGCACGTTGAACGTCCCGACCATGCTTGCAATAGTAAGGGTGTGGCGAAATTCAAAATTTCCATATTAAAAAGACTCGCCTCCTGACTAAAGTAGTACCCTCGGGTGGAGTATTGGAAAATCAAATTCGTGGTTCAGACAGGTTCACGAATGACTACTGCTCCCAAAATCCGGGGTTCAATTACCGACACGAGGCGCTTGAAAATGTTAGGCGAGCATTTTCACAAAAATACGCCTTTGTTTGGATAAAAGGTAAAATGGAGGTTTCTTGAGTGGGTGTTGTCAGGCACGTTGAACGTCCCGACCATGCTTGCAATAGTAAGGGTGTGGCGAAATTCAAAAATTTCCATATTAAAAAAAGACTCGCCTCCTGACTAAAGTAGTACCCCGGGTGGAGTATTGGAAAATCAAATTCGTGGTTCAGACAGGTTCACGAATGATTACTGTTCCCAAAATCCGGGGTTCAATTACCGACACGAGGCGCTTGAAAATGTTAGGCGAGCATTTTTCACAAAAATACGCCTTTGTTTGGATAAAAGGTAAAATGGAGGTGTTTTGAGTGGGTGTTGTCAGGCACGTTGAACGTCCCGACCATGCTTGCAATAGTAAGGGTGTGGCGAAATTCAAAATTTCCATATTAAAAAGACTCGCCTCCTGACTAAAGTAGTACCCTCGGGTGGAGTATTGGAAAATCAAATTCGTGGTTCAGACAGGTTTACGAATGATTACTGCTCCCAAAATCCGGGGTTCAATTACCGACACGAGGCGCTTGAAAAATGTTAGGCGAGCATTTTTCACAAAAATACGCCTTTGTTTGGATAAAAGGTAAAATGGAGGTGTTCTTGAGTGGTCGTTGTCAGGCACGTTGAACGTCCCGACCATGCTTGCAATAGTAAGGGTGTGGCGAAATTCAAAATTTCCATATTAAAAAGACTCGCCTCCTGACTAAAGAGTACCCTCGGGTGGAGTATTGGAAAATCAAATTCGTGGTTCAGACAGGTTCACGAATGACTACTGCTCCCAAAATCCGGGGTTCAATTACCGACACGAGGCGCTTGAAAATGTTAGGCGAGCATTTTCACAAAAATACGCCTTTGTTTGGATAAAAGGTAAAATGGAGGTTTCTTGAGTGGGCGTTGTCAGGCACGTTGAACGTCCCGACCATGCTTGCAATAGTAAAGGTGTGGCGAAATTCAAAATTTCCATATTAAAAAGACTCGCCTCCTGACTAAAGTAGTACCCTCGGGTGGAGTATTGGAAAATCAAATTCGTGGTTCAGACAGGTTCACGAATGACTACTGCTCCCAAAATTCGGGGTTCAATTACCGACACGAGGCGCTTGAAAAATGTTAGGCGAGCATTTTTCACAAAAATACGTCGTTGTTTGGATAAAAGGTAAAATGGAGGTTTCTTGAGTGGGTGTTGTCAGGCACGTTGAACGTCCCGACCATGCTTGCAATAGTAAGGGTGTGGCGAAATTCAAAAATTTCCATATTAAAAAAAGACTCGCCTCCTGACTAAAGTAGTACCCTCGGGTGGAGTATTGGAAAATCAAATTCGTGGTTCAGACAGGTTCACGAATGACTACTGCTCCCAAAATTCGAGGTTCAATTACCGACACGAGGCGCTTGAAAAATGTTAGGCGAGCATTTTTCACAAAAATACGTCTTTGTTTGGATAAAAGGTAAAATGGAGGTTTCTTGAGTGGGTGTTGTCAGGCACGTTGAACGTCCCGACCATGCTTGCAATAGTAAGGGTGTGGCGAAATTCAAAAATTTCCATATTAAAAAAAGACTCGCTTCCTGACTAAAGTAGTACCCTCGGGTGGAGTATTGGACAATCAAATTCGTGGTTCAGACAGGTTCACGAATGACTACTGCTCCCAAAATCCGGGGTTCAATTACCGACACGAGGCGCTTGAAAAATGTTAGGCGAGCATTTTTCACAAAAATACGCCTTTGTTTGGATAAAAGGTAAAATGGAGGTTTCTTGAGTGGGTGTTGTCAGGCACGTTGAACGTCCCGACCATGCTTGCAATAGTAAGGGTGTGGCGAAATTCAAAAATTTCCATATTAAAAAAAGACTCGCCTCCTGACTAAAGTAGTACCCTCGGGTGGAGTATTGGAAAATCAAATTCGTGGTTCAGACAGGTTCACGAATGACTACTGCTCCCAAAATTCGGGGTTCAATTACCGACACGAGGCGCTTGAAAAATGTTAGGCGAGCATTTTTCACAAAAATACGTCTTTGTTTGGATAAAAGGTAAAATGGAGGTTTCTTGAGTGGGTGTTGTCAGGCACGTTGAACGTCCCGACCATGCTTGCAATAGTAAGGGTGTGGCGAAATTCAAAAATTTCCATATTAAAAAAAGACTCGCCTCCTGACTAAAGTAGTACCCTCGGGTGGAGTATTGGAAAATCAAATTCATGGTTCAGACAGGTTCACGAATGACTACTGCTCCCAAAGTCCCGGGTTCAATTACCGACACGAGCCGATTGAAAAATATTAGGCGAGCATTTTTCACAAAGTGCGCCTTTGTTCGGATGAGAGGTAAAATGCAGGTTCCGTGTGCGATTATTGTTTGGCACGTTAAAGATTCCTACCTTTCTTGAAACAGCAAGGGTTCGGCAAAATTTAAAGTTTTCAGATAAAGAGGATTTGCTTCCTAGCCAATGTAGTACTTTCCGGTTGAACTTTGGAGACTCGAATATAGAGCGGCATGATTTTTCTTAATTAAGGTAGTGCTGCAGGGTCTGAATCCACATCCTTACCAGGTCCTACATGCCTTCTTCACGAACAGGCGCTGCTTCACGAAAGCTCTCTTCATTGAGGGCTTGCAAAAAAATCAATTTTCAGGATCTTACGAGAGAGTCACTTTATATATAATATGGGAGACGTGTCTTGCCAAGAGCTGGGCTTTCAAACCATAAAGACTGTTATTTGTTATCTTTCTCTTTGAAAATATTTTGGAGAGTTTCTCTTATCTATTTGTTGTTCGAACCTTTAGTATTTATTATAGAGGCGGCTCTCTGGATCAGACAGGTTCGCGTTTGATTATTAATCCTAAGATTCCGGTATGAGTCCCGACAAAGATGGCTTGAAAAATGTAAGGCGAGCATTTTTCACAAAAATAAGCTCACGTTCAGATGAAAAAGAGATCCCGTGTGTGAGTGTTGTAACGCACGTTAAAGATCCCTACCTTGATTGGAATAGCAAGGGTATGGAAAATTCAAATGTAGGGGTAATTATTATCAATGGTAATAATTATGTGTTAGTAAAAAGAGTCTAACCTACCTTTTAGTATGTTGGTAGGATAGGAATAAGAAATTTATCGTTAATGTGTTATACTATTACGCGACATATTTCACCCGCCATTTTATAACATATACCGACCACGCTTTCAAGTTATGCAATCGCTATATAAGTCAAATTTGCAAGCACAATTTAAATAAAATCAAACTATTCACATGGTGGCATCTCGGAAATTCATCTCAGGGTCCCACGGAGATCTGCAGGTTGGGTTCAGTTACGCCATTGTTGAATTTAAATTGCCATCCGTTCTTCACGTAACTTCTGCACTTGTAGGGGGTCGGAAGGATTAGGTAACAGGTACACAAAGGTGAAGGTACAAGGAACCTAAAAAGAAAAGACACCTACCACTCAATATAGTTGTTGCTTCGTCGAGGGCTCGTGGCTTAGTTCCGCTTTTAACACTCGCGCACTCCTGCGTTCACTCTGCGCAGGCACGACTGTCCGCGACAATAGAAGTTAACATTTTTTAATTTAAAAAATACGCGGGAATTAATTTATAAATTATTAACTAAATCTAAATATGCTACATTGCTAATTATGGCATGTAACAAATGCAGCATTACTGGTTAATTTGTAAACGATACTTATTGCTGGAATATATTTTTTTTTTACCTTTGCTTGTAAGCCGGTGCTTCTAATTTGTTTCGAGTTAAAAGTATACCTTAAAGGTATTTTACAAAAATTTTATGCATTTATATGCAATGTGAAAAAAGGTTAATTTTATATTTAGGTTTTTGTACTTAAAATGAGTGTTAGCTTTAAATATTAAGTTTAATAACCCCTGCGTATGTAAATGACGTAGCATGATCATCAGGTGGCTACGTATTTCGTTTCCTGATATTGCAAAGATTTCCACGGTTTATAAACGAAGTGGCGCCTAAAGACATTAATAGAATATAAAATTTCCGTGAGAAACTAATTTTTTAATATTTTTTGAAGCTTTGCTGCGATTGCTACAAGCTTAAAGTGCGTTTCACAAATCATTTTAGTCATTAAATAATTTTATGAGATTTTGTATATTTAATTTATGTTATTATACATTAATGTATTACAAAGTTATGAAAAAATAGGTTCGTGGGAATTACTTTAGGGGTTTGTTGGTAACAGTTTTAATCATGTGACTTTGTGATTAATATAATTATCACGGTTGTGGACCGGACATGATGTTTTCCGATCAATCACAACGCGTTACGTAGAAGCGGTGATTGGTTGTCAAGTTGTTGGAAGCACCGTCATGATGACATACACGACGTGACCACTTACCTCCAGCGACTTCTGCGGTGTGTGATGAAGCGAACCTGTCGATTCTCTACCTAATTTCCTTACTTACGTTATTTTGTGTTACCGTTTGTGTTGTAGAAAAAGGTAACGAGCTTTGTTACAGAAAATTTGAGCTTGAGCAGCAAACCGCACCTATGATGCACCCTAAATGATGTGTAGATATTGTACTTGATATAAAACCTGCTAATATGTATTAAATTAGAAGGTACGCAGAGTTAATAGTTAATTCGCATTGTTAATTTGAAAGGTAAATTATATAATTTTATTTGTAAATTCCGTGTAATATATCGCGCCCTCTGTTCAGGCAAGTGATTAACTACGAGGGTAAGGTGAAAAATTCTCGGCCTGATACAGAGATGGCGTTTCAATCAGTAAAAATTTGCGCTTGCCGCCTGCGTGCACATGTCATTAGTGCATGTGACAAGTTTCAACTTGCTATCTCAAGTAGTTTGTTTACACGAATTTTTCAAGCAGACGTCTTATGCGTGTTTCCTTAAGATGGATAAACTTGAATATCGTGCGGTCATAAAATTCTTTGTTTTGGACGGACGAACCCCTCAGGAAATTCATCCGAAGTTGACAAAAGTTTACGGAGACTCTGCCTTTTCTCTGTCAACCGTTAAAAAAGTGTGCAGCTGAATTTAAACGTGGTCGCACGTCTCTCGAAAATGACCCACGTGAAGAACGACCAAAAACCGCAACAACACCGGAAACGATCGAAAAAGTGCATGATACCGTGTTGGACGATAGGCGAGTAAAAGTAGATAGCGGAGGCTGTAGGAATATCGGACGAAAGGGCGCGAAATATCTTACACAAAGAGTTAGGGATGCAAAAGCTCTGCGCAAGATGGGTGCCGCATTTGCTGAATGCCGATCAAAAAGAAATGCGAAAACGAGTTTCGCAGCAATGTTTGGTCCGGTTCAATTAGGATCTGAGCGATTTTGTGCGGCGATTTGTCACTATGGATGAGACATGGAGCCACCATTACACACCAGAAACGAAACAGCAGTCGAAGCTGTGGGCGAAAGCCGGTTGTTCAGCGCCAAAGAAAGCGAAGCATCTGCTGGAAAGGTGATGCCCAGCCCTGTTTTGGGATGTGAAAAGGATCCTGTTAATAGATTAACTTGAAAAAGGCAGAACAATTACAGGCCAATATTATTCCACCCTTCTTGATCATACATGTGATTTTCCAATGCTTCACCCGAAGGTACTACATTGGCCAGGAAGCGAGTTTTTTTTTACCTGGAAAATTTGGAATTTTGCCGACCGTTGCTGTTCCAAGCAAGGTAGGGATCTTTAACGTGCGCGACAACACTCACACACGGGACCTCCATTTTACCTCTCATCCGAACGAGGGTGTATTTTTGTGAAAAATGCTCGCCTAACATCTTTCAAGCGGACCGTGTTGGGAATCAAACCCGGGACCTTGGGCGTAGTAGTCACACACATACCACTACGCCACGGAGCCGCCAACCCTTCTTGATCAGCTGGATGCCAAAATTCGTGAGAAGAGACCTGACTGAAGAAGAAAAAAAATCATCTTTCACCAAGACAACGCACCTGCACACAAGGGTGCGTTGGCGATAGGAAAATTGACGGATCTGGAGTACGACTTGGTCGGCCATCCCCTTTATTTCCCTGATTTGGCGCCCTCAGACTTCTATCTGTTCCTAAACTTGAAGAAATTTGTTTCTGGTAAGCGCTGCATGTCCAGTGAAGGCCACAATCTAATCACATTCAATATACAGACACACCAAACACACATCGAAGAAAATAACAACACACACAAACGAAAATACAACACA
This sequence comes from Platerodrilus igneus, assembly GCA_036346225.1. Lineage (NCBI taxonomy): Eukaryota > Metazoa > Arthropoda > Insecta > Coleoptera > Lycidae > Platerodrilus > Platerodrilus igneus. Next base: position 1,960,049 of record JARFIW010001436.1, on the reverse strand, counting down.
AAAAAGGCAGACTGGGACAAGCTACGAAACGAATTCACTCCACCTCCACAACCAGACGAGAATGTACACGAATACGCCAAAAAACTACGAAACACAATACTAAAAAGCATGAAAAAAGCAATACTACAACAACCCACGCGACAAAAAACTGAAAACAGTACAATGGACAATCGAGCATCAGACATTCAAAACACGAGCCAGGAAAGCCAGGAAAATATATCAAAACTCATTGACACCACAAGAACGAGAACACAACCTAAACATATACAGAACATTGAAAAACATATACCAAACGAAACTCATCAAAACACGAAGAACGACTATTTTGTAGAAAGACACCTGCAAGTTGACGCCTGGGGAATTCCCTACAAAATTGTCAAAGATAAGATTAAACCTCCAACAACATACTCGACATAAATCAAACCTGATGGAAACGAAACCACAAACTGGCACGAAAGCGCGACACCCCTTATAAAAACCTTACTGCCACAAGATAACAGAGATGATGAAACACAAAACGAGGAAAAACGACAGACGGTAATAACACAAAACAACAATGAAAACAGACCCTGGAACAGAAATGAGGATATATCACCCTTCACGGAGGAAGAAATCCTTATGGTTATCTATACAGGACGAAACAAGAAAGCACCAGGACCGGACGGGATTCAAATTGAAGTACTAAAAGCGCTGAAGGACAAACTAATACTAACGCTGACAAAACTATACAACGAATGTTTACGACAAACCATCTACCCTAACATATGGAAACAGGCAGAATTAATCATCATTCCGAAAGGGAAGGACAAACATCCCAAACAACCGGGATCTTACAGACCTATCTGCTTGTTAGACACTATTGGGAAAACATTTGAACGACTTTTACACAACAAAATTCAAACACACAGACAAACAATAGGCTTGCATCCAGGACAATACGGCTTCCGAAAAGGACGCTCAACAGAGGACGCCATCAACCACGCACTAAATACTGTTAGAAACTCACAACACAAGTACGTAACACTAATCATGATCGACATAGAAGGGGCTTTTAACAACCTCTGGTGGCCCACATTATTTAGTATACTTATAAACAAAAATTACCCACAACAACTATACCATATACTAAGAAGCTACTGTAGAGACAGATACGTCACATTACATGGCACACACACAATAACGACACATACTAGCAAGGGATGCCAACAGGGCTCTGTCTGCGGCCCCATCTTCTGGGACATTGTTATTGAAAATCTACTGGAGAAACTGGATACTGTTGGAGAGGTGTCGTCTGTAGTGGCTTACGCAGACGACATCTTACTAGCGGTAGAAGGTAACTCCAGGAGGGAACAAACGCAAACAAAGCACTACATACAGTACAGAAATGGTGTACAGAAAACAAAATGAGTATTGCCCCACAAATAACAACCTACATAATCATGAAAGGGACCCTCGCACGAGACCCAAACATAAAACTACACGACTCCAAAATTAAACGAGCAAAATCCACAAAATACCTAGGGGTAATATGTAACATACTGTTTTAATAAGCTCTAATAGTTCTAGTATTCCTAAAAATAGTTAGTTTCTAGTTTAATTTTAGCATGCTAATTATTAGAATTGTAGCGGCTGCAGGATCACCCAAGTAGCTTCTCAGCGAAGTTCCCAGAAAGATCTAATCCAAGAGTTAATCAATTTTTCTAAAGGCACTTACTTTAAGGGCACTAAACATGTCAAATTAGTCCATATCTATGATTAGATGTCAATCATGCTTTAGGATCCTATTTATGTCAGGGTGGTCTGAAGCAATTTTCAATTAGCTGAGCACTCAACTAAAATCAATTCTGAGAGCTACGGTTGTGGTTATCTTAGGCATTGACAGTTTTAATTAAAATTAAAGATTTACGACCGGCGCATCCTAAGCCGAGTAAGAGCGTCAAGAAAGGGGTTATTTTCAATTAACCAAAATGTATATAAGGAGGCCAGCCGGTGGGAATCGGGGTTGTTTATTTCAGACGCGTTAGAGGTTAAAGCTAACGGTTACTAGTGATGTGTTTATTTCTCTGCAGTCAAGTGCGGGCCGTTATGTTTTAAGTTATTTATTTCTCTGAGTAAGTAATTAGTATATGTGATATTACTATGAACTCAAGGCTGTGTTATGCAGCATAAGTCAGTTATTTGTTTAAAACAGTATTTGTCGACTTCCATAAAATACAATTCCGGGTGAATGCCCAGTTCAAGTAAATTGATCCGTTTTATTATTGCTTTGGAGACCGCATCGCTTTAGAAGGGTCTTCTATTATATTGTGTTTCGACGGTGTCAGAGGTCGTTAATCACTAATCCACGAGACTACCTGAGAATGCAAAGCTCAGGCCCGAAGTCAAGTTACGGTACTATTTGACCCTTGAGAAGGTCGTATTTTTCATGGTGTAGATGACCCCGTGGTTAAAAGGGTCGTCGCACTATGCAAGTTAATTAGACTAGGGTAGCATTAATAAATTTTTGTTATTGGGTGTGTACACCTAGAACTGTATCTATTCAAAATATGTTTGTTAGTTAAGTTTAGTTAAGTTGTGTTTGTGCTAGCCGGAGACTATAAGTGACTTATTTTCTGTTCTGCCTTTTTGGTTCATCGCCCACGAACAAAGTGCGACGAGAGCTATTACCGCGATTGGTCCATGGGCCGTTTAATTCCCATGGTGGCGCCCTTTTGTACATAAGGTTATTTACTTTATATTTTGTTATGCATATGTAATTAGTTGAAGTTTTAGTTAGTAGCTCGTTCAATAAAATAATCGAATTTTCGTCTCAGTGTGTTTGTTTAATGAACCCCCCCTTCACCGACTGCTGCAACTTGCGAGGCAACGTCCCGAAACGTGAGGGTACGATGGTGTTAGAGGTCCTGTTATTTATTATTTATTGTTAATTGGATACCCTCATGCGGTAGGTAAATATTAAAATTACAAATACTTGACGAAAAACAGAATTACGAACAGCACATAAACACGGTATGCACAAACGCCACAGTCACAATGCATACAATAGCGAGCCTAGCACAAAGACAATATAAAATACCACTCCAATGCGTAAGAATTTATCTCAATAGCGTACTTGCGGCCATGATTTATCATGCTGCAAGTGTTTGGGTGGATAGAACAAATTATATAAAACCCACATCGAAAATAAACAGCGCACAACGAACAGCACTCATACGATTGACAGGAGCATACAGAACAGTCGCACACAACGCACTTTACGTAACACTCGGGACATTACCACTAGACTTAAAAGTCAAGCAAAGAGCAGCAATAAATTGGTTAGACAAAAATAAACCGAACAGAATCGCACAACTTCTCAAAACGAATAACATAAGGACAAACAAACAAATAAAGGACAAAATAATTGACGAATGGCAGACACCATGGACAAACAGGAGCACAGGAAGACGAACATACACACTAATACCGAACATAAGAGAAAGACTGAACACAAAACACATCATACCGACTCAAGGACTAATACACTTTATAACAGGACACGGACCGTACCCAACATACAAATACAAAATGAAGTTAACGGACGGCAACCAATGCACATGCGGACAGGTAGGAACGCCTGAACACTTAGTATTAAACTGCACAGAATTACAGCAAGAACTACAAACTGATAGACGAGCACTACAATATATAAACACTAAAGACATGATTTGGAACGAAGACAGCTTCCCACACATAAACAGAGCTACACAAATAACAACGACAATATTGCACAAAAGAAACCTCGAAGAGAACAATTAAACTAATACAATCAATCCTGGAAGTGACTAATTTACCGGAAGTGACATAAAATCGGACGTGTCAAGTGCTACGGATACCAGGAGTAAATACTCCTCAGGAACCGCGCACTCAACGGACTCAAAATGCCTAGTGCATTGCAACAATGAGAGCCAAAGACAAGATATGCACCAATAAGGGCATATCGATTAGGTATAACTAGTCATAGGAAATTACTAACCTGGTGGTGGAAAATAAACTAGTAGATTAAGGCTTTTTACTAACAATAGAATAAGAGTAATATTAGGTATCAAATAACCAATATGAGGCAATACTATCAAACAATATCTTTTAGAATTAGTGTAGATCGTATCAAAACAAATAACATTAGAATAAGGTATAGACCAAAACTAAAACAATAGCACGTAAGAAATCACAAAATGTAATGTACATATAAAATTGTAGTAAAATAGGTAAAGTAGCACAAACTAATTTTTTGAAATAACAAATAGCACTAAACTAAACACCAAACACCAAACAACACCGACACTGCCTGCGTACTGGGATCGCAAAACATCATAAACACTCACGCATAAAGCACAAACGCGCATAACCTGCACACATAACACAACTAAGACACAAACCACACAAAGTGCCTGAGTCGCAAAGCCTGCGATGCATCCGTGATTTCCGGCTGCCGATGGTCACAGAGCCCGCAAACAGGCCAAGTCGTAGCCAATGATCCAGATTTCCGGCTGCCGATGGTCGGTATCAAAGTCAAAGACTCATATGAACACAAGCGCTTCGCTAATTTCAACTCAATGGCACAATCACACACACACACACACACACACACACACACACACACACACACACACACACACACACACACACACACAAATACACACATACACACACGCAAAACAAAATAAAGTACCAGAGTTGCAAAGCCTGCGTGTATCCGGGATTTCCGGCTGCCGATGGTCACGGAGCACGCAAAACAGGCCAAGTCGAAGCCAACGATCCCAATTTCCGGCTGTCGATGGTCGGGAGCGAAGGCAAAGACTAACAGAAACAAGCAACAAAACAACAAAGCCAATGGTACATATACAAATACACAGATTTTAGTGCGTTTAATTCCTGTCTGCATATAAATTCCCTATATTTTCTTGCCATATATCCACCCTCTCTACATTTTCTACAATGATGTCTTCTCCAGGGTACCGTATATATTTGTTGTCGCGGTTTAATTCACTTTTCACGATATAAAAAATTGAGTAGAGCTGTAATTACATACGTTTTTCAATAACTAAATTAAATGAAATATTCAGAGTTGGAGACAATGCAAACAATTGGTTTCCATATAATAAAGCAAACAAACACTCACTTTGTCCTTCCAGTAGACTGCATATACGAGCGCTCGTTCTTGTGGACACATGGACACCATAAACGTGAATAGTCTGTTCTTTAAAATACAGCCATAAACCAAAATATAAACACTGACTCCAAATAACACGGTAACCACTACATGGGTTATATACATGCAAATACAAAAAAAGAACGGTACACACAATTAACTCGCAAATAATATTTTACTTGTTGCTTCTACCAAGTATGAAACGTGACTCCCTTCATTTTTAATAACAAAAAGGGTGGGAGTAGACTCTCGCTAATATACCGGAATTATTCGCGAACTAACCTACCATTACCGATCCGACCAATATACCGAATTTATACGCGAGTTAACCGAACATTTGTCATACGGTTTTATATCCCAAAAATTCATTCTAATTAGTTTCTATGCTTCGTCTGTGTTTCCTATTTCCATCTTAGGTTGTACCTCTTTGCACTATTCCTCAATCCTTTGTTCTTTAGCTTTCTTGCATTTTCCTGTTTCGCTTGGTCTTTTTGTGTATTTTCGTACTTCTTCCTTTAAATTTAAAATATGCTTTGTTACCCATGGTTTCTTATTCTCTTTTTATTTAAACCCCAGAATATCTCTGGCCGCAAGGTCTAAGCGGGATTTAATGTTATTCTATTCTGGTTCTACTTCTTTAATATAAGAAATTTTATCGATGTCTTTCAACAATTCGTTTGACTCTTTCTCACTTCATTTGCGCCCTTCTTAAAATTTTTAAATTTGAGCGTGGTTTTCATAATAACTTGCAATGCTCGCGTAGTGATTGACATACATTTCTCAATACAAAATAATTTCAGCTAGTACGGGAGCTTTAGTAAGAAAACGATCATAAAATTTTATAGAAGATTAGGCAACTTTCAGTTAGTAGAAGGTTTATTGCAACATATGTTATATCGGGCAAGTAAATAAACTAAAATGCACTTAGTACATTTTTATATAAAGAGCAATGACAATGTGAATTTTACATTAGTCTTATTTTATTAAAAAAATCACCAATAAAAACGAAGGACATTATTGTCCACAATAGTATTTGTATCAATTCCCGTGGAAGTTCAAAAAACCGCAATAACCATAAAATCACAAAATGTCATAAAATTAATGATTGTTGACACGAACTGAAGATATTGAATTTTCCCTTAAGAAAGCTTTAGACGTATAGCATGCGAGAACGAAATTTAAAATTTTTAGAGGGGTGATGATCGTAATATAACGACTCAGTTCAAAAGTACAGTCAAGGAAGTGCGGAAATATGGTTTAAGGGTATCGGACACATAAAGGTAGGTCTTGGCCCTCGGATACGTGGTCGATGGCAAATTGTTTTGAGAAATACCGGATGAATTAGCTAAGAAGTTCAAACACGCGCGTTATACATGGATTCATACCGCGTTGGTAGTATGTTGAAAGGGTGATAAAGGTTTTCACTCAACTACTATATGTTAGATATTAAATCACTAGAATGGGGTACTAAATGTACCAAGGAAATAATCAGTCAATCAGTGGAACAACCTGAAAATCCTTAAAATACTAAATTGTGAGTATTGTTTTGAGTTTTGCTTGTTGTATTGTGATTGACGCTGGATAAATATGTAAGTGCGAACTTGTAAATGTAACTGTAATTGGTTCGTAGAGTGACGGATTTAGTTGTTTGCAATTAAGAATGAGATTATTGGTAAGAAAGTTCAAAACTTTGAAAACGATAAGAGTTATGTGCGCATTAAGTGAAACGCAAGCTTTAATTGTAAGATGTATCGCGAGTAAATTTTTTTGTGTAAATTTTATATTTTTAATGGACCTCGGAATAGCGAAAGCAGAAGTTGGTATAAGTATCTCAAGGCCTATTTGTTAAAGACATTTTAAAGTAAATGGGTTTTAATAATATCGTATACGGTAATTTAGAAATCGAGTACAATTGAATGGTAGTATTACTTTCAGATTTATGCTTAGGAGTTCTGTTGATAGTCCCTAGTCAGCAAAGATTAGATTAGTTTTGCTTTCTTTAAGGTTAATGTACGCGCAATTATATTTTTGAAAACTACTGTTATGAGAGTTCAAATAAGATGGAATTTTATTTTAAGTTACTTATAAGATAAATAAGATGATCATAGTGAAAAGATATCCAGTTACCTCATTGATAAAGTCATATTTGGAGAGGCGGTTATTTTGAGAATTTCTGTAATTTGATAGAAAATCAAAAAGTTGTTTTAAAAGTGCGATTATGAGAGGCAAAAAACGAGGGCACGAGATTTAGGAAAATCGACAGCAAGGAGGCCTATGTGAAATAACCATCTTTGAAATAGCGAAAATATTGAAGGAATTGCTAGCATCTGACGGTTTGACGCCTTTATTTTTGACAATTAAGAAGGCCTTTCGAGGTAAGTAGTACTTGTAAAAATTTTATTTTCTGCCATTCAACCTTTTAGATTTTACTATTTTAAATTCATGTTTTTCATAGGAACCCACATCCGGAACACTGAAAATTAACCGGTGCACCTATAAAATTGTTTCGAGGTTCCTGCTCCCTCTGGGCAGTTTAAAATTCATAACGTAACATCATCCTTTCCCGAAACATACTATGTTGCGGTTTGCTTCTATATCTGCTTCTCAGTAGCTTCTAGAGTCTTTTACTCAATTTCTAAACCGTTGTCTAACAAGAATATAATCTATTTGTTATCTCCCCAGGTTTTCTGGCATCTATCACGTGTATCGCCTTCTAGCACGATATTGAAGCGATGGTTCGAGATGGTTAAGTTGGTTTTGGGGCAAAATTCTACCAGCCTATTTCCCCTGTTGCTTTCTGTTTCCAAACCAAATGTATCTACTACCGCTCCTTCCCTACCTTCACCTACCACTGTATTAAAATTTTTCGTAATATTAAATTGTCAAGCCTTCTTACGAATTTTAGTATGTCTTCGATATTTTTGTAGATCGCTTCTATATCTTTCTCTCTGTAGCTAGAGGTGTGCATGTAAACTTGCATTATTAGTGTATTTACCAGTTTAGATTCTAATCTAACTATGAGCACCATTTCGTACTTTTGTAAGTAGTTTTCTACACAATGCCCTAATTTTTTGCATAGCTATCTCCACACCCAAATTTCCTTCTTTCGATCCCGAATGAATTACCCTAAAGCTTTCGCTCCAAAAATCCCCCACCTCTGACCACCCAACTTCGCTAATACCTACTATATTTAATACTAACTATCTATTTCAATTTTTGAATTCTCCAGCTTGTCTACTTGCTTCGTGCTTCTAGTATTCCACATCACGACTAACAAGATGTTCCTAGTTATTCTTTTTTTCTTATTGAACTTGCCGATCACATCTTCAGAAGTAGTTCCTTCCCGAAGATCCGAATGGAGGACTATTTTAACTACGGAATCTTTTACCACAAAGAATGGAATCATTTTTTAAAACGATTTTGGTAAGCTGTGTACTTAGGAGCTATGTATGTGGTGGTTTACCGGTTTCCTTCCTCATCGCAATAGTGTGTCTTAGAATGTCATACCGACCTCAATGGTCTGTGCCACTCTAAGTACCGAAACAGCTGCTGCCTTATTTTGTAAACGTGTCTTAATAAGGTTCCAAATTATTTGGCTAAACCTATAGTTCGGCTCTTTAGCTCACCGAAACACGCAAGCCATTCTACCCACTCTAGTATTCTAGAATTTCTTCAAGGTGCTGTTCAGAACGGACAAAATTAAAAACTGTTGATAATTTTAGACCGTTATTTAGGCTTTTATCCAAAAGTACAAAAATTTTCTCTGTGAGGTCTAAATCATGAATGTTGATCAAATCTTCATTAGTTAAAATAATTTTGAAATCTTTGCAATATTTTCCTAGACATTGTTTTGAAGACGGGTCTGTCGCTTAGTAGGTATGCGTGTGACTACTGAGCCCAAGATCCCGGGTTCGAATTCCGACACGGCCCGCTTGAAAAATGCCAGTGAGCATTTTTCGTAAAAATACGTCTTCGTTCGGATGAGAGGTAAAATGTAGGTCCCGTGTGTGAGTGTTTTCACGCACGTTAAAGATCCATACCTTGCTCGGAACACAAAGGTTGAGCAAAATTCAAAATTTCTAGCTACAAAAAACTCGCTTCCTAGCCAATGTAGTACCTTTGGGCTGAGCATTAAAAATCAAATGTGGACATAGTTTTGAAACCATGTTTATAATACAAAAGTTTTAAATGGCTAATACAGTGATTAAGTTGTCCAAATCCAGTTTCTGTTGCGTTTAGTACTTGATCAATAATACCTACCGTAAGAAAAAAATGTATCTAAGTATTTCCCCGTACGATCGCCATCAATCTAAAAAGGTTGCCTTCCTTCTTCTTAAGGAGTATTCTAATACTATTAATTTAAAATTAACCACGTCAATTTCGTGAATCAGTTCCATTCAATAAACTTGTCCTGTCCCAACAATAGATATGATCGATTACACCGTTGAGTGATAAATATAACCACTGGTAAATACCAGCTGATAACATAATCTCAAGTAGTCGGGGATTAATGAAAACCTTGATAACTGTTGGAAAGTAGTGTTTATTGATGTATAATCTGTAGTGTAAGTTTAAATTATTAACTCATACAGCAGAAAAACTCTTGAAACATAACTAGAAAAGAACATAAACTTTTAGTTAGCAGGTGCAAACAAACGCAGCACAGTTAAGATTGTTGTGTACGAAACGATAACATTAACTAGAGTTGTTAAAAAATAAAGCAATCACAGAGAAATCAGCTGGGTAACAGGAATAGCTAACACCATATATTTTTTAATTTTTTATAAAAAAATGTAGATTCTAGATAAATCATTTAAGTATAAATTTAGGGATGATTTGATATTGTGGGAAGCTTTCACGGACAGTCATGTCTAAGAATAGCGTTTGTGAAGTTAGCACAACATTCTTTGAATTTTTAAAACCCAATGATAGTTCTGGTAGCACTTTTCATAGTTCTAAAGTACCTGATATAAAACAAAAGAGTTCCATACTCATAATAACAAAAAATTAAAATTTATCTTGCCAACTTTGCAAAAATAACACGACGCCTCCTCCTTTAAACTAGATAATAATAATAAATATTACAGCTTTTAGCAAGAGTTGCTGTTAGTTCTATTTGAGTTCCATCTTTGTACACAATTAAAATAAAAAATTGCAACGATTGCGATATTTATATTAACAACATAGATTGCACCTAGCACGATGCGGTGAAAAAGTGTCTTGCTGATAGTTTCTCGCATTTTTGGGACTTGAATCAATACTTCACGACGAGTTCCAATATCTACAATCATTTTGACTCAGAGTACCCACGGCTAATTATTATTGAATAATTTTTTAACTTTGGACCCCAGCAGAACATTTGGTTAAAAAGTGTCCTGCAGATAATTTCTCGGGCTTTTACAGCATGAATCAATAATTCTCCATGAGCTCTAATAAGTACAATCATTTTTAAGCAGAGTTCCGAACGGCTAACTATTATACAAATACACAGATCCACAAACAAACACACACATACCCACATACAAACGCAAACACAACAAACTACGTTCAGCACATACAACAATCATATTACAAACCAACACCAAAATAAGTAAGTGCTGCCTCCTCGTGGCAGGGACGGTAACGAAGTCTAGGTCACAGACAGACTGGAAAAAGGGTGAGCAATAACCGTTGAAGGACAGCAGATGCCCTGGGGAGCACATAGACTCCGCGACTATAGTAACGGAGTAAGGGTGAACCATATCCAGAACAACTGCAACAACTCAACGGTGCACACAATGTCTCCACGCTGCAAGGCTGGAATAAAAATCCTAGACACGGCCAAAGCACCAACGTAACCACACACACTACACTAACTCTAAAAGCCCGGGTTATCTTAATTGTTAGACGATAGACCAAACAAAACTGTTAGTAAATAATAATAATAAAAAAATGTTCAGTGAAGAACTTGAGAGGGTTGTAGATGAATATTTTTACAGCCTTCCAGACTCTCACTTTCGGGAAGAAATACTGATGTTGGAGAAACGCGACACCAAGTGTGTCGAAGTTAAGGGGGATTTTGTCGTAAAATAAAATCATCTTTTTTACTGAAAATTGCAGTCTTTCATTGTAGACCGAGAACTTTTCACCCTACCCTCGTATACTGTACCGTAAAGTTTAATAATTTGAAGAAGCATAAAATATTTTAATTCATATTAACTATTTGTTTACATTTTTGTGTGGGTTTTTAATAAATTAATTAAAAACCTTTTGTCTGTATCTTTTTATATTTTTTTAAATAATTAGTTACACACTTTTGAGGTTGATGCAATGTTGCTTGTGATGATTTACCGAATGTATGTAATTTATAACTCTAATAACTACTTTGAAGATATTCTTCAACTGTTGCTATAAATAAACTGTAGTATTTCTATATTTAATTACTCTCATTTATACATTAGTACATACACAGAACAACGGCTGTAAAAATTTTAACATCTCAAAAAAAGTATGAAAGCATGTTTTTATTAGTCGTTGAGATACCTAAAAATACATGTGCAAGAAACATGGAAAAGATATCAATTGGAATGTAATTCTTAAATCACAGATTTCATGATAAACAAAACTCTTAAAACAAGTTTTAATAATTAATTATAACTAGTAAAGAAAAAAAACATTCATTAAACAAATTCGCTTTAAGGGCTATAACAAAAACCATTATGAGGCTATATAAATTAACTGTACATTATAATTACATTTAAATTATCTAAATGACTAGCACGAGTTGATTTCATTAGACATAGATAACAAAAATTGTGATGTAATAAGTATCCTTAATTTCATATACAAAGTGGTTGCAAATTTTACAACAATTTTGGTTTAATAGCGAAATTCCTATTTCTATGTCACACAATTGGAATGTTTGGAAGATGTAATTTTTATAATCTACATGGATCTTACATTTTCGAAGCACTTTGTATACAAAAGAATTAAAGGATGACATGTCTTAGATAACTAGAACTATATATGTATATATATTACTGTGATATTTATGGGTTAAAAGGGCATTAATTTATCAATTGGTAATTCAATTCGCGATTCAGTATGTGAAAAAACAACAAACAATTTTGAAACGCTGTTCAAAATCATTAGTTGAGAAATTAATAATTTTACTAAAAAATTTCAGTAAGCTAAAAGTTTATTTTCATAACCCTGCAGATAAATACTCATACAGCATAGCGTGTGTCATATTAGAAAAATTCCCTGTCTAAGATAGCATTTAAAAGGTCATGTCATAAACATATTTTAACCTTCGTATTTAATAAGTGTAAATTGTAGGAAAAGCTTTAGCTTCATTTTTAAGATTTAAAACCGTTTAATTTACAAGCAAAGTGGCAGTTATATTAATAAGTAAAAGCGTTTAAAAGTGTTTTGAATAAACCTTCCAAGTATCATTAAACTATAAACAGATGTAACCGTCGTATTTTTCCGTAAAGTGTTGCACAAACAACAGAAATTTCAGGTAGTTGCTAGTTTTGACGTCAATTAAAGAAATTTATAGCATCTTAAATACGATATAAAACAGAGAAGTTGGGGCAGTTGATGTCCGTTACAAATAAAGCTTGACAACAAAGAAACAAAAAGGGGTTGTTTGATAGCATGTGTAGAAGTAAGATAGGTATAACAGGTGTTAAGCGTTTGTTGATTTGAGTGAATACAAGCTTAGTGGAGTGAGTAGCAGTTGTTAGTTATACCACAGACATGTAAAACAAAATAATAGATAGTTGATTTTAGCGCGTATATTAGGCGCGGAGCTTACAACCATAGCGTTGGTCGATTGGGATTCGTACAAGGTTATTTTAAGGTAGAGTGTCAAAATAAGGAAAGCATTTAGTAATGTGCGAGTGTTTGTTAGCTTCAAGTGATTTTCAAAGAAATGGATGTCGGTTAAATGAAATACGGGGTACGTTAGGGAGGTGTTTGTGGAAACGAGTGGCCGTTAAAAGTTTTACGAAAAATTGCCGTGTACAAATATTTGTAGTGTAGAAATTTTCAGGAATTTTGCAGATTTGAAGGGTGGAGAAAGAGAATATAAGCCTCAACAGTTTGAGGTGAGGCTCTCTTATGCTCTTAGTTTTCAACAAGCGTAAGTCGCCAGCTAAGGTTCAAAAAGCTTACTGCTATTATATCTCGACAAGCTGACGACTTTAATGCCAAAAATACTTTTACGTTTTGTATAGAAGTTTATTTTGATGTAAGTAAAAACAGTGTGCAAAGTATGCACTTTGAAACGGAGTCGATATCAGTGTTTAATCGGTTTGGTGGTTTACCAACAAACTTATGGTATTAATAGAAGAGGTTTGAGAGTTTGGAAGCCCTATTAAATTGGTGAAGGAGTTGACGTTTTGGTGATATGGGAGCAGCCTTGCAGTTCAGGTGATTGCAATCCAGATTGGAGTGTTCCTGAATGCCGCAGTCAATAATAGAATGATGGAAAGCCCGTGTGCAGTTATGGAATCCAGGTAGCTGATGCTTTTTCATTGTATATGTGTGTAAACAGGTGTTAACGACTTAGTGCATTGCGGTGTATAATTTTATAAACTAATAGGACAAACAGGGAAAAGGTTTCTGATTGAACAATTTAATTTGAATTATGTTTATTGTATTTTATGTGGGAATTTATGATAAGGAATGATTTATTAATATTTGATTTATGTACTAGGTAAAAGGGTCTTTTTAATTATTGATGTGCAAAAAACAACACGAAAGGTTAAGGTTTACTATGAGCTCGTAAGGAACCAGGGATTAAGTAAGATATGTGGTAATGCATTATTACTTTCTCTGATTGTATTCATTGGAAAATTTATCTTTTGTATTTTTAAGGGAATATTGAGGGAAGGGTATGTACATGATATGTAAATAATGTGTGAAAGAGGAGTTTAATTTTGATTTTGGCGTGTAAATTTTTCCTGATATGTTAATAAAAGTAGGCGATTTACCGGAGCAGCATTTTTTTTTGAGTAGTTACCTTTATTTTCAGAAAGCACCTGAGCAGCCGTGGCAAATTTCATTAAGCAGAAGTAGTATTTAAAATAGGCAAATCACATCTTCACCAACAGAAAAGATCTTAGCAGCTCCGAGAGTTCGTAGCAATTTAATGGCAGCTCAACAGTGGGCTTGTAGTCCGATATCATAGCAATATATATATATATATATATATATATATATATATATATATATTGCAGAACAACATTCATTTGAAGACTAGATGAAAAGCCACCATCTATAAAAATTTCCTTTATAAAAAATAATTTATTTGTATTATTTTTAATTTTTTATAAAATTAAAATGTTCGGAAGCTATATCTAAAACTTACAAGTTGGAAAAAACAGTTCATAGAATTAATCAAGTCAACGGGCGCAACAATAAAATATAAAAAGCTCTCCAAAAATCAATTAATTGGGTTTCATACTCTCGGCTGATCAAATACCTAATAAAATTGTAGAAACATTTTTTATTTAAATAAATTACAGATATTAATTATTTTAATGTGCAAGTGCTAGAACGAAGCAAAATCCAGATGTTAGAGAAACTAAAATTGGTTTTTACAGAGTTTATTACAAAGTTTATATAGTTATATTCGAAGAGGCTGATATTGTTATATAACGAGGTGTGGGACATAAGAAGAAATGATCTTGCAATATTTGGCTTTGAAAGCAGGAATATATGATGTTTATCTACGATATACAAAGGAAATACCTTCTTGGCTCTGTAAATAATTTATTTTTGATGTTATATGTGACCTTGGAGAATTTGAAGACTATATATATATTTTAAACTTTTATCGGAATTTATTCTAGAAAAAATTAATAAACCCTCACAATTAAAATTATTTTTCCATTATCCAATTCAAACTATATTTATCTCGACCTCTTATCTTTAATTTATTGATTGAAAATTTTATCAAGTTAATTTTTTTATAATACAAGAATATTTCAAAGGATTGCTGTTAACTTTGAACCTCTAATAAGCTTTATTTTATAAAAGCGTAAAATCTTTCATTTTGTTATTCTATAATATAGAAATTTTAAAATAATGATTTTTTGATGAAGCTTTTTATGAATGCATACAGTTTATGAGTCATCCACTGTATAGTATAATATATATATATATATATATATATATATATATATATATTACTGTGATATTTGGGGGTTAAAAAGGCATTATGTATTAATTTTTGCAATTTATTTCGTTAGTTAGCATGTGAAAATACAAATAACAAATTTGAAACGTTTTTCAAATTCATTATTTAAGAAATTAATAATTCTACAGTAATAGTTCAAAAAACTAAAATGTAATTTTGCATAATCCTTTAGCGAGTGTTATAATATAAACATTCCGCGATTAAGATAGCATTCAAAAGATATAGCGTATATAAGACAGCATTTCAAATTGGATAGTCCTAAACATATTTTAACAGCAGTATTTAAGCATAAGAATATTTTCCAAAAGCGTAAATAACGTGAAAGAGCTGAAGCGAGCATATAAATTTCATATTGTAATCCAATTTTCTCTTCATATTTAAAATATAGTAAAGAGGGATGGATATTTATTCAAAAGGCTTTAGTATTTAAAACCGTTTAGTTTACAAACAAAGTGGCCGTTGTATTATATTATAGTATATATTAAATGTGTTGTTGAAGAAACTTTCCTAGTAACATAAAGTAATAAACGAAAGTAACCGTCTTAAGTTTTCTCGGTATAATTTAAGGAGCGTTGTACAAACAACATCAAATTCATGGTTGTATTGGTTATCGCTGTCAGTTAAACAGATTTATAGGTGGAATGAGTAGATTACTTTAGTCAGTTACAAATTCAACCTACCAACAAGAAAACAAAGAGGGAGTATTAGATAAAATAGGTACGAGTGAGGTAGGCGTAGATTGAATGTTTAGCATTCGTTGACAACGTGGAAGGCAGATGAAAGAAGAGTTGCTTTAGCGTGTAGGTTAGAATGAGATGAGGATAACACGTGTTGTAAATATACGGTAATAGGGAGAGGTAATTTTGAGGCGTAGGTTGAAGAGAGATAGACACTACACTTGTTACAATAGGGACGTCTTAAATGTTAATTTTGTCAATTGGGATATTGAATATACACAACGTGATCGGTGAGAGATGTTTTGAATACGGGGAAACAAGTCGAGTAACAGTGTGGGTTAGGAACGTTAGTTGGATTTTCAAGGAAATGGTTTGAAAAATCGTGTCGGTTAGAGATATTACAAAGAATTTTGAACGTACGTTAAAATATTACTGGAAAACGGTGACGTTGGAGTTTGTTTGTGTAGTGAAGCTTTAAGAACTGTGGACGGTTGAAAGTTTTACGTGGAAGTGAATGTTTATATTGATCAAAGTTGCAGGAATTGACAGGCTTTTGTGGGGCGAGAAACAGGATATAAACCCCTACAGATGGTTGTGGAGCCTCTTTACTATGTTAGTTCTTCTGAGTCTCCGAGTTCAAATAGTGAAAATCTTTCACTTAATCTACAACCAACTAATGGCTTCAAGTAAAATACGTTAACGAGTAAAAGATTGTTTTAATTTTAATTTGCACTAAGTGTACAAAAGCATATAAATAGAGATGTAGTAGTTAGTTAGTCAATTTGGTTGTGTATCACCATTCAATGGTATTAGTAGCAGAGCTTGGAGAATTTGGATGCATCTTCTAGGTGGTAGATGAGTTGATGTCATGGTCAAATGGTTGCTGCTGGCGATTTATGGTTATTGCAAGTCAAGATGGTGTTCCTGTATGCCGCAGTCTCTGAGGGAATGGTAGCAGATCGTATGCAGAAATAGTATCCAGGTAACTATTGCTTTAACTGTTGCTTTTCATTGCCTACGTAAATAAACTGGTGTTCAATGACTTTTTGTGCATTTACGAACAAAAAGGACAAATTTGGAAAGAGTTACTGATCCATTTTTTTTATATTGTATTATTTTACTGTATTTTTATGTGAGAATTTATAACAAGAGAAAAGGTTTAGGATATTAATAATATTTGTTTGTACAAAGTTAAAGGGACTTTTTGCTGTTTGATGTGCGAAAGGTAGCACGAGAGGTTATGGTTACTAAAAGCTCTTATTAAACCTAGGTCAGAGTAAAACATGTGGTAAAGTCCTGTTACTCTTTTAGATAATCAGTGAGAAATAATTAATCTGGGGAATTACGAACTCGAAATGTATTATTTTATCAGTATACAATGTATAAATAATGTGTGAAGGAGGAGTTTGCTTGCGTTTTGGAGTATATAATTTTTTTTATGAGTATGTAATAAATGTATGTGACTGATTTACTGTAACAGCAATTTTTTTTTGTGTATTAGTTGAATTGCAGAAAGCAGCTGAGCAGTCGTGGCATGTACGTCCTTTTAAGCGTTTTAGGTACAGCATATCAACACTTCATCAGCTCCGAAGATCGCAGCAATTAATGAAGTCCAAATAGTGGGGCCGTAGTTGTAGCATTAAGAGTTTTTTAAGTTGTCTTTAACAGACCGCAGTTTGCTGCATTTTTGACACCCAGAAAGTGGGGTTTTTTAAGTTCATTGGCAGACTTTGTAGCCCAGCAACCCGGAATTCATAGCATTTATTTAACGCCCAAAGGTAGGGCTCGAACTTGCATTACAGCAACGCGGAGTAAGTAGCATTTATGGTCACCCAACCATGGTGTTGGAAGTCGTTGCAGTACAGCAACCGAGAGTACGTAGCAATTAATGGCGCGCAATGTGGTGCCGTAGTAGTAGATTTTTGGATTTTTTAAGGCAGTCTTTAACAGACCGTTTAACGTAGCAATATATATATATATATATATATATATATATACACAGATGATATTAGAGGTCATGTAAATGTCATATTGCATTATCTCATAAATATTCAACATCGTAAACCCGAGAAAATTTGAGAAAATTTAAGAAAAAGCCCAATTGTGTAGATCTTTAATTGTATAAAAAAAACATATTTGTGAAAACGTCCAGTATATAAAGTATAAATACGTAAAAAATCGTGATTGAAGGGTTTTCATTTTTATTACATAATTTAATGATGAAGTATCTAAGATCCGAATAATAATATTTACTATAGTCTGTGAATAGGAGGGCGTTTTCAAAGAGTTTTATCCATATTTAATTATCAAAGGTGTGTGTATAATTTACATGTAAGTGTTTACACATATTCTAAAAGAATTTTATTGTACAATTAATAAAATGACCGTAAACGCACAATTTATGCAAAGCCGCGTGTATAATATTCAAACAGAAAACAAATTTTTATATAATAACAAACGTATCACAAAACGCAGTTTTAAATCGTATTTCTAAGTACCGAGGAAGCGTTCTTTGACCGCCTTCTAGAGCAATCAAATGCTAACATAAAACAAAATAAACGACGTAAACAGCTAGAGGCGATCAAATTGTGAAAGCGATTAACTAAGGTTAGTTAAAGAAATAAAATTTTGAATATTGATAAGGTAGGGAAAGAACATCAATCACTGATAGCTCGAGGCAACAAAACGATAAATCTTCAAATGTTGCATCACACGCTCGAGAACAAACCAATTAAAACACGAAAACAACAACTAGAGTTATCGCGAAATTTCTAGAAGCGTACGTCAGAAAGACTGCTGATTTAAAATCCAATCGATGTTGAGTAGAGGTACAGTCCTGATTCAAACGTCAAGATGCAGTAACCTGACGTGAAATTTATTTAAATATGGTTTAAAATACAATTTTATTAAAACAGTCAAAGCCCATGTGTTTTTGAATACTTATAAGTAAGTAGCTTTTTTTTAAATAGTTACAATTATTTCAAAATGGAGAATGAATAAGTAAAAAATAATTGAATTACTTCAAGAAAAGTTTCTTAAGTAGAATAAAAGGATATATGCTTGGATTGGCTTATTTTATGGTATTTTTAAAACGATTTGAATGATTCTAGAACATAGATACAATAAAAAAACGACGTAGACAAGATGTAATCCATAATTATGGAACAATCAAAATTTTTAACTAGTTTTTATTATGTGATATTAGTTAAGTAACTTAAATAAACTTAATATATTAAATTAGTTTGATGAATATCTTTTTAAAACAATTGGACATGGCACCGAAGATGGCTAACGCCAAAAGCGCTCTGCTGTAATTATTATATTTCTAAATATTATATTAATTTTGACACGAGAAGACTTTGTTATTGGATTTTATTGACATAGATTAAAGGCTTCGTGCTGGACAAACGTAACAAGAAGTAGATTTGTCACGGTAAAATGAAAAATATCTTGTTTAAATTCTTAAAAGGACTCATGTGTATAGAGTAGTTAGTTAAGATTTTTGTGTGAAAGTCTTTGAGCGAGAATAGAATGTACAAGTCGCTGATTTGATTAGAAGGGCGGTAAGACTTCAGTACAGGTTTTCGCTAGTATATAACGAAATAATTAAACCCAACTGATCAGATATGTTTAAATAAGGCTTTTAAGGGGAGGTTATTGAATTATGTGACTAATTTTGATAAATTTTGTATATAATAATAATTTAATTAGGGAGTTATTTGTGAATACAAATTAAAAAATTAAGATTTGTGAGTGATCATCATAGTTAACGAAAGAGATTTTTGGATTCTATTTTTAATATATGTCAGTGATTATCCAGAAGTTATATATTTTTCTATGTTATATTTAAGATTTTGTTCGTACGGCAAAGTTGTTTTAAAATTTTTGGACTATTTTTAGTGTATTAGATTTGTGATGAGAGAAAGTTGTTTTTCATAGATGTTATATTTACGATATTTTTTATAAGAGAAAGCTGTTGTAGATGTAGTAATTCGCGTTTGAAAGATTGGTTGTGAAGAAGTGTTTGAACTATTATTATAAATCTAATGTGTGATTCTAGTGGTTTTATTTGAAGAAAGCTGGCATAAATAATTAGACAGCAAGAAAATTTGAAGCATTCATCAGAAGCATCTTTTATTCGGTTAATCCACAGCACTTTTAACGACGCCCAACTTGGGCTCACTTAGAATCACATCAAACTACAACATTTTTATTGGCGCCCATCGTAAAACCTTTCAATATATATATATATATATATATATATATATATATATTGCTATGATAATAGGGTAGTTTAAGAGCAGATTAAGTCATAGGGGTCGTAGAATAAATATAAGTAACTTTAACTCTAAGAAAATCAAATAATTCCAGAAATTATCAGAGTAAATCGGTCATTCTACATAATGTCAATTAAGAGGACACTGTACATAAAATATACGGAATTAAATGCATGAGAACATAATTATGTCTAAGTATTGTTTACCAGTAAAGCTAAGATTTTAAAACGCAATAAATTACATCAAAATTAAATTACCGGGAAGCATAGATGAATTGGCAATGCAAATATTTAACAATTGCGTCGAAAATATCAACGTAAACGCATCATAAATAATTCATTATTAGAAAATCGTTACGTGACTAGAGAACAACACATTTGTTCAAAAAACCAATATTCTGTAGAAAACAAATAAACACCAGGTGGTTCAATTATATGATAAATTAACAAACATGGAATACGTGAGTTAATGAAAAGCTAAAAGTTAGAAATCCTCGAAGAACACTGCAATATGCTGAATTCGGACGTGACGAACAGAGCATTCGTCGAAGATTTAAACTAGTTAATTTGTAAAAATTCCGAGTTTTGCTAGATAAGGCAAAAGTACCAGCCCAGAATGTAGACACGCCAATGAAAACAATTGGAGGAAGGGCTTATATACGATAGAAACTGAACGACATGTTAGTCTATATTTGATTGAGCAACAACTATGTTCGAAGGTGTTAAAAACTCACGCAATTAGTGAAATAAAAATTAATTAAATCAGATTTAAAAGTGCGAGAATTTGTGCAACGAAATATAAGCCGCTTTATAAATAAACGTAGGTTAAACAACTTAATTAAATTCATTTCTAATATTAACGAAACAGAGCTTCTAACTTTGGTGATATTCTAATTTGGGTGATATTTTAATCTGGACATATTTTGATTTGGGAGGTTTAATTTTGGTGATATTCTAATTTGGGCACATTCCAATTTGGGGTGTTTGATATTTTAATTTGGACATATTTTAATTTGGACATATTCTAATTTGGTACGTTTAATTTTGGATGTACTGTAATTTGGTACAATTTTAATTGGAAGCGATTTATGGGAGGCGATTCTTATATGGGGCCGGCATACCAATAAGCAAAGCGGACACAGAAAGGGGATGCACATCATAGACTAGGATGGAACTCCAGAACCCATTCCAGGTTAGCAATTTTTAATACACTGTATTATGAAAAGACTGTTTCCAATTTAATATTTGCTACGCATTGTATATTTGTAAGAGTCATCAAAAAGGTTACTTAAAAAAATATGAAAGTGGAATAGGGATCTTGGAACGTTCGAAGGTCCCTGAATATAATTAAAAGATATTTTGCTGGCTTTCAGAAAAGCATAAATCTGGTATATGTAGATATTTTGTACAAAAAGGAAAATTTTGAGTGTTGTAAATATTATCAATTATTATATTGTGTGTTCTAGAATTGCTTTATTTGATTCAATAAGATTTATTCAATAAGCTAGTCGGGGTAAAAACCTTAAAATTAATATTTCATATAATAAAGGGAATAGCACAGCAATAAAATAGAGCATATCAGAGCAATTTTATGACATGCCCAATCGTGAGGCGAATAGCACAGCAATTTATATATATATATATATATATATATATATATTGTTGTGGATTTAGAGGGTAAATAAGTGTAGACAATAAAATTTTAGCAACCGTGTATATAGAAACAGGAGCGAATTATTTACGCGCCAAATTAGTTAATTTATATAGTAAAAACGGATGGGTATTAAGGTATTTCTATATTTAAATTGGAATGTTAAAATTACATAAGGGAAGAAAGGTTTTAGAGTACATATACAGCTCAAGGATACGCATAAGAAATTATAATAATTTAATCAAACGCATGGAAGCAAAAAGGGAGCTTGCATGCATAAGAAAATCAATAATTTCAAACGCAAATGTATTCAATTTTAAAAGCCAACGTTTGTTATACAAATACTAAGAAGGGAAGATACCGAGAATTGTTATTTTAAACGGTCGGTTGTTTCAAGAAACACCTGCTCATTAAATGTCACGTTCAGTGAACTTAAATAAACGTTAAGACAAAATTCTATAGAAGTTTGTTTGAACGGTCGATTTGTATAAGCTGTTAAATATCAAATGCCTTAAAGAGTGAGTGGAATAAACGATCGATAATATAAAACAGACAGAGAAACGTATAAATAAAGCGTTGGATAGAAGTCACGTAAGATATACACGGGTAAAAGTGAAGGACGACTACAATATCGATTTTCTGAAACTTAAGAGGGGTTCTAAAGGAGACAACAAGTATGCGTAGAACTGAGATGGATAACTGATAGGTGGAGCGCTGTGACGAAGGAAAATTTGGAGAAGTCAGTTTTCGTTACGTTAAAAATTTTAGGAAGAAGCTTCGAAAAATAGCTTTTCAAATGAAACAGGTTCCACTGGGGGGGGATGGAAATGATATAAATACACGAACAAAGATATTAAAGCTCTCCTTTTCTTTCCATTTAGATCTGAATACGGCTTTAGATCTACAACATAATAGTAATAAATGCTCTTACCGTTATTAATTATTGTGTGTTTAGTAAAGTTGCATTACCCTTCTGTTTAAAAATTGATGAAAGCTGTAGTAGCGTACCGCATGTTATAAAAGTGATATTGCACGAGTTGGTGCTTGTTTAGATAAAAGGTGCCGTTACTACAACAAAGCTATTAAATAAAGGGATGCTATTTGGGGTACGCGAAGCTGAAAGTAGAATTTGTATGCATGAAATATTTGGCATGAAATGTTACTTTTGAGAAGGAGCCAATATCTGGGGAGAAGAACAGTAGTGGTAGCGGAGATTTGCATGATGGAGATCTGTGGATCCAGGCATCAACGTAGTACATGGACACAACGACGAGGGTTTCTGGTAACCATTTTCAGCGGTGACGAGGAACGAAGGTGACTCCAGGTAATGAACTTTAAATTGCTGTTTTTGTATAAACGTTTGTGTTGATATTTTTGGTGTTTGTGTGTTTGACTTATTTGTGGCGTATTTATTACCTTTAACACTTGCTTAAAAAGGTACTTGTGCAGGACAATTTAATTTGATTATTAAAAAAGGGTTTATTGATGATATAAAGGTTTATTCATGCTATAAATTGTTGTTGTAAGGAGTAAACGGGTCTTTAAATTTGTTTTCAATAAAATGCAAGGTTAAAAAGCATTTACAAAAACTGGGTTATAATGAGCTCACAATAGACCAGAATAGAGTCAAACTCGGGTTGCATGTGGGGCCCATCTACTCGGATCATGTAGAATTTGTTAAAATATATTAAAAACCAAGGACTTTGAAGCATTTAATAATTGAGATGGTAACAATTGTACCAAACCGTTTGTACCCAAGTTTAAATATTTTATTTGTTAATATGTGTAAATAAAAGGTTGTATGGTTGTTGTATTATTTTGGTAATTTCATTTGATGGTGTGTGTGTGTGTGTGTGTGTGTGAAAGAGGTATGTACTTAAAATGATAGGTATTCAAAAAGAGGCTCATTGCTGAGCTAGCCAGGATGAGCAGAGAAATACGAAGGCGTCCAAAATAAAAGGTAAGAATGTTTTTTATTTTTTTTTGAAAATTTTATGTTGGCGCAGGAGGGGCACAAAATTTAAAAGTTCCACGGCAATTTTATGACGACCAAACGATGGGGCACGAATTTTGGTGAGTTACACAGCAATTTTATGGCGCCCAATTCGTGGGGCTTGAATAGTTTTTAGAAAAGGCTCGAGATTTTAGAAGAAGAGTCCACAGAAATATATATTTCAGAATTCTGAGTAAATTTTAATGTGGTAAAAAGACTGCATTTATTTTACAAAGAATTCAGCAAAGCAAAAATTTAAACACAATTCTGCAAGTCAACAAACACACTTAGGAACAATCTGAACCGTTATAGTAGAATTTGCAAAAAAACTTAATTAGGGATCAAGTTTTATCAAAGCGAATACTTTAATAAGGGCGAATTCACAGCACAGGTTGTTCAACGACAAATTAACAAATCTACTTACGAATGTTGTTTCAAAATAAGGTTCCCAATGCTATAGCTTCGCCAAGAAAGATTTTAGGTAAAATCCGATGACACTGCCGTGCACACAGCTTCTCCACTTTCTAACCCCACTATCGACGTTAAGCTAAGTTGCTCAGTGTTGGTCTGACAGTCGTTCGCGATGTATGTTTAGATCACCGTTACCGTCAGATGTGAAATTCGTGCAGTTATTCGGCTTTTGAACACTAAACAGATTCCTCTTATAAACATTTACTGTTAGTTGTGTGAAATGTATGGCAAAAAGTGTATAACAATACAATACGCCCGTAAATAGTGTAGGAAGTTTACGGGTGGTTACACCGACTTCCATGACGAAGACCAGAGTGAAAGACCGTTGATTTCTAACGAGACCTGGAAAAAGTCGAGAAACTACTGTTCCAAGATCGGAGAATCGTGCATATATATTTCCAAAGCTCCACCCGAAGGAACTACATTGGCCAGGAGGCGAGTTTTTTGTTGCCTGGAAATTTAGAATTTTGCCGAACCCTTGCTGTTTCAGGCAAGGTAGGGATTTTTAACGTGCGTGACAACACACATGGGACCTCCATTTAACCTCTAATCCGAACGAGGGCATAATTTTTGTGAAAAATGCTCACCTGCCATTTTTCAAGCAGTCGGCCGTGTCGGGATTTGAACCCAGGACCTTGGGAAGATTCCAGTGATTTCTGCAAGCTCAATTAACGACCAAGTCAAAGAAGAGGTTACTCGTCCTCAAAAAGTTAGCGCCGAAGTTCTACGAAATGGGAATATAAAGGTTGGAGGCACGTGAGAACCTTAATTTTGAAACAACCCTATGTACCTGGAAATGAAACAGCACACGAACACTTCGCGTTCTGAAGCTTCTGTTTATGACGTCAAATTTCTAACCTGAGGATTTAGAAAACTGCTTTCTTTGAATTTTTATTTTTAATTTTACGAGCGTTTTTACTCAGGATTTCGGTCTAAGATAGAACAGTATAAATGTAAAAAGTACAAGCCGTTTGAGCAATTACAAAACGTGCAGTTTTAATTTTTTAGTAGTAAAAAGGCTTTACTAAAAGTAGACAGTGTGCATTCTATGATTAAATATAGTTCAGAATGGCATCAGATAAAGAATCCAGAGAAATTGTAGTGGCAATACGGAGCAAAAAGGAATAGTTTAAGTAAAGCCCAAATGTCCGAAACGGAAAGACAGCTAACTAAGGTTTGTCGACTTTACGAGAACGTTCATTCAATCTTCAGCTAGAGGAGATTATTGTGACATTGCAGAGACAAGGGGTTTGTCTGGTGCAATTTCGTTAGGACATGTGTTGTTGAAAGTAGTGTGCACTGTTTGGCTGTTTCCACTCTGTGTGTGTGATTGCATGCGTGTACAGATGCGTGCGTGCGTTCGTGTGTACGTGCGCGCGTGCTTGCGGGCAGGCGTGAGTACGTGCGTGCGTGTGTGCATTTATTGTATATGTTACTTTCAAATGAGATCTTTTGACTCTGCAGCAATGCGCAATGGTAGGCATATCTTAAGACTTGTTGATCATGGTACGTTGCTTTCGAGTTGCAGGATGAACTTTTAGAGTACCATACACCATAATGCATATTATACAAAAAGCAAAGGTATAGGTAATTGGCTTGTTCTGGTGACATTACGTGATCCTCTAATGGATGAAGTTGAAACTCACAAAAGTTGCGAAATGGACCTTATGTTTGCTAGTACAAATTTACATGAAAAATGGTCGATTTGGGCGACAATATGCTTAGATTGTTTACCACTTCTACCTGGTATTAATTAGTTTCTATTATGACAGCTTCTGGAGAGTTATATAGCTACTTTTTCCAATAGAATCTTTGTTTTTCAAGTTGAAAAAGTAGCAAATGCAATTTTTAACATTTTTTTTATTCACAATTTGTTTCTAAGCCTTATCCTACTTAGTGTAAGGCAATTTCTGCACCAAAACTAAGATCAATTAATAGAAATGGTTTAGTTATCAAAGACATGTCAAAACTAGAATAAACTAAATAATACTTTTATCACGCTTTGAATTTGACAATTCGAAGACCTTGAGAATCTACATAACAAAAAATATGTTACAGGAAGATATGTTTTATATATTAATTGTGGCATATTAAATTATGTGCATTTTAATAAAAGTATTTATAGGTATTTACACAGCTGGAGACCAGCTGAACAATATTTATCATAGAACCATCACAACGCGTGAGTTATGATGATTATGGTGAGCTGAATGATGCTGGTGTGGACTATCGGCATCGCCATTTTGATGGGAAACTACTTCTACCTTATTTTCAGTATTCCACTTACAAATTTCTGGACTACTAATTTCCGTCATACCTTTAAGTGTTTCACAACCTTCCGTTTGATGGGCTTCTCCGTAGTTACTACCGTTTGATGGTGACCTATTTATCATACCTGGTGATGTTGATGTATGATGCAAATGGTTGGATCCCCACATTAAAACAGTCTGTCGTGGTATTTCATGTACAGGTGCTGCGGTTACAGGTGAAAAATGATGTGCCTGCACAGAATTTTGTTGACTCATTCCGACATGGTGAGTTGTTGGACTTTCAGACTGTATTATCCGTATGTCGCTTTTAATGTCCTCCATCTTAGGTGTTAAGAGGCCATTACTAACAGGCGAAGAAGAATGGTTGTGTGTCATACCATCTATTGATGAATGTTTTAAAAGTTTCCCACACGCTTTTGAATTTAACTCACTGACTTGAGCGCTCATGACATGCACAGGTTGTATAATACCAGAAGACGGACTTACCGAGTATGGCCACGAAACGTCCAAGCATTTAGCGGAGTTTGGTATCACATAACCACGCGATGAATCTACGTATGTTGCATATTTACTTGATGGAGTGGTATCAACAATTTGTTGACAGGGATATAGCTTATCATCGACTGGCATGACTGTTGTACGATATGTTGTATGATGACTAGTGGCAGACGACGTTGGGTCATAAGTCGCTCTGGAAGGCATTTCTAAAAATCCATTACCCACGTAAGGACTAGCAGTAGGCGTATGATACTCTGGATAGTACGAGCTAAGAGGCCTGTATTGATGATACAAATTTTCAGTTGTGGTTAAGTACCGATTATCAAGGGCAGTCGATGCTGAGTATAAACTATGTTGAAAGTTCGAATGTCCCATGTAAGGCGATAAACTGTGATCCGACGTTGTTGATGCATATGGAGATGCATACATATTGTAAGCCGCTGTACAACCATCCGAAGTAATATAATCAACAGATGGCATAGGGCTAACTACAGACGCCGATACAGTAACATTGACTGGAGATGTTACTTGACCACTAGAAGACGAAGACAATTTACGTTTGGTTCGACAGGTTGATAAAAAATCACGTAAATGTGTTTTGTACCGTCGATTGACCCTGGATGGAGCTGTTTGTACTGTATGCTGAACTAAACTATTTGGACCTCCCAGTAGTTGTTCTGATTCGGAAAAGTAGCTGTTTGACAGACCTGCGTCCAAATAACTAACTTTGAAGTCCATGGTGCGTTTTCCTAATAAATCACGACCTTCTTCTTCCCTAAAAAATATATCTGAAATTAGTATTACATAAAGTAGCTTCATTGAGGGTTATAATTGATAATTGTCTTTGTAATCGATGGTTATAGTACAATATTAATAAACAACTTGTAATATAATGCTGTGATAAAGGGTTGTTTAGGGGTGTATTGAGTAGTAAGGGTCGAGTAGTAACTATAAATAGCAATGGGAATCAGAAAACTGCATTTATTTAGCAGAAAAATAAATAATTCGTACATTATGTAAATAGCAAGCACTTAACACCCTGTATATACACCGTAATTAACTTTAATCAATGCCTGTAAGTATATCTTCCAATAATAGAACGCGTACTCAGCAGAGAAATAATCGTACATGTAATTAAACTACGTTGAGAAGTGTTCTACAAGTTCATAAAATAAATACGCAGAAGACAAGATAAACCTAATAAATCTTCATGCAATTACGCTTGTAATAAAGAGGGAATAATAAGCGCTTTGATAAGAAAACTCACTTTCAAAAATGCGTTTAAATAAATACATAAACAAAAACAGCAATAGTGTTACATCATTTATTTTTGTACAATTCTCCAAAAGCTTTATCTACAGAAAACAACAGACATAAGCTAAAAGTCCAGCGACGATAACAAGAATAAGACGGTCAAAGATCGTAAAATAATAGTAAATAATAGCATGATACGAAACTCCAAAATAGATTCATCAGAAATCAGCTTAAAAATACACTAGGAATATCCAAGACAAATATGGTTGGTCGCAACAATTTGTAAGGCTGCTTGGAAAACCAATCTAAATGTAGAGGGAAAAAGCTATATAACGCCTAGAGGTGATAAGAAACAGTCAGTCTCAATTTGAAGCACGTCGAATCCACAATACTCTTAATCAAATATTTACGTGTCAGATAAATAAAATTTATATTATAGTGAAAATAGTGTTGTGTAAGAATAGCGTGAAGAATATTGAAAAAATGTTTGCCGTTTTTGCAGAAAACGTGAGTAGAAATTGATTAATTAATTTAAATTAAATATTTATAATGATATAGGGCTTCTAATCCACTTCTAATACACTGCTAATTTATGATCCAAAGTCTGGAATTCTAATTCGCGTCTAATGCAATTCTGGTCCACTTCCATTACGCTGCTAATTTATGATCCGAAGTCTGGTATTTTAATCCACTGCTAATCGAATTCTGGTACACTTCTAAGACAATTCTAATCCACTTCTAATCTAATTTTTATTCACGACGATAAGTGGAATAATTCTAAATTCATTTCAAGTGGTATTTCAGGGAAGAGGTCCAAAGCGTATCCAGAGAAATATAGATTAAAGCACGAGGTAAATTTTGGAGACAAGGGGTTCAAACATAAAGAGTACAAAGCAGAGCATTGGTTTTCGATTGAAGATAATGAGAGGGTGTTGATCTACAACACGCAACAGCTCATCAAAATATCACTGGTTACAGCTACCTAGCTTTAAGGAATCCTTTCAAATTTAAATTTTAACACTGAATATATAATTTTCTCACAAGTTTGTAAGGAGCCAACAAGAACATTGAATACGTTGAAACTTACGTAAAAATCATAAAAGGGTCTTGAACGTTACAGATTTTTTTAAAAAAAGGTGTCGTTTTTGGTAACTTTATATTAAATTAAAAAGATATAAATTTTGGGATAAATAATCCATATAATATTAATTGATTGAAGGGTGTATTTAAAGGATTACAAAAATTGTGAAGTGTAAATATTATTTCCTTTCGTTATATGAATATTGATTGACTTCGTTTAATCAATTCACACAGGTAAGAGTTAAAAGGGTAAATAAAAATTGATCATCGTAACGTTGTGCACTCTGTATAAATTTAAAAGAGCTAGCCGTGGCATAATAAAATTAGAACATTAGAGAAAAACACAGAGCGGTGACGTTCAGCTGGACGTTTATCACATCGGCGTACGGTGTTATCATATCAATATTTAAATGACGCAACAACGTGGGGCAAAAAATACATAGTAATATATTACGATATATAACCCAGTAAAATGACTCGAAATTTGTCGATTTGGAGGAAATAATACTAACTGGGCTGAAACTTTGTAAACAGGCTTATTTTGTGGTACTATTTAACATATTAAAAGTCCCCACGTGTAGACGCTACGTTGCGGACAGGAGAGGGTCCAAAAGGTTCAAAAAATTAGTTTTTCGCAAATAACTCGGAAAATATCAACTTTACCGAAATTTATTTAGATATCAAAAATGTAGCTTATAAAATCCCGCATGATTTATTTTTTATTTAAATCTGTACGACCAAATGCAGCAGAGATATATTTTTTTAAAACACCAGTAGTTTTGCGACGCAACGAAATCGCATACGCGCGTCGCAAATTTGTCGCTAATATCTCGAAAATGGACTCTCGAATTGAGAAATGTTTTAAATAAAAGTTGTAGATAAATCTAATTACGACCAATTTCGTTTTTTATTCATTTCTGTACGGCCCATATTCGCCGAGTTATTAATTAAAAGACAATTTTTTTTTAATGTTGATAGTGGATGTTTTACATGTTAAAATCAGCATTAATTCTTAAAGTATAGGTCGTACATATATAGTCTAAAATGAACTCTCGAATTGAAAAATGTTCAAAATAAAAGTTTTATAAAATGTAATTACGACATTAGTTGTTAGTCTTCTTTTTCTTCTTCATTTGCACATTTGAATAGTTTTCATCCGATTCGGAATCGGTCATTTCATTAGATACGATGATACGAACATATTTAGGCAGTCGTTCTGATTGTAATTAGCACAGGGGTCGGAACATCTTAACCCTGCCTTTTTGCAACCACAAGACCCGGTGCAATTCGATTTGCATTTACATGCTATTAATTTAAGAAGCTCCTTGGGTGCAAGAGGATCAGTTGTGGGAACAGGCTGAAGTCACCCATCAATTTTTTTCCAGCCCCATGATTGTGGACTTTTACTGTTGCCCAGTCACGTTTGAACTTGATGGAAAGTTCTAAGCAAGTGCTGGGAAGCAGCATTTGACGTTGGCGGCAGTGCAGGCAAACACAATGTCTTCTTAGTCGCTGATTTTCTGTATGCATCGTATCGAAGAGTATCCATAGTTGAATTATAAACCAATTGCTAGTTTATTGCTTCTGACCCTTCTCAACCTTTAGTACCTACGTACAGTACTATCGGTCCTAAAAATAACGGCCTAGTACCAAACGATTCAGAAAGACTCCAAAAATAACCTCTGATACTTCAATAAGTACAGAAAAATGGTTAAGGATTCGTTTTTTCATCAATTCAGGCGACTCATAGTGATGATTTGCTACATATGTAAACTTCCCTGTCTTTTGAAACGGCACTTTCCCATCACGATACATTCAAAATTACATGCCGTAAACTCTATTTTATAGGAAGGTTACTGCACTCGTGGCTTCAATGTACATCGGACTTGCTCATCCCACCATTTCAGCAGGGTTATGTTTACGTCCTAGGATTCCTGGTCGCCTTTAAACTTTTTCTACACCACCATTCATCTAAATTGTTTCAGGGCTTCTCAGGAACTCATCTATGTATATCTAAATCTTGTTTTGTGGATCCAATCACGTTTACGAATAACACTTGATTACTCACTCCCGAAAAATAGCAAAGAAATTCATAATTCTTTCACGCTATACCCAAAACTGCCTACTTCTATTTATTTATTTATCGTTACTAATTTGGATAATTGGTACAGTAATACTCGCAAATATAACTAGACTTTATTACCTTCATTTATCTTCTCTAAGTGCACTAATAACTTTTATTGTAGCACGTAATCACCACGTATTCTACTTAAAGTATCGAATAATTAAAAAAATAAAGAGCAAACCTGTTTAAAGTATTGAATAAAGTCAAAAATCTAAAAGAGCGAAATACCTATTAGCCCGGGTTTATATAATGGCCCGCTTGCAAGTCGAATTTGTCCCGCAACGGTGAATTTTTAGAATTTCGCATTCTATTTTCCCTTCCGACGGCTCGGCACAGCGATTCTACTAAAAATTTGCACACGTCCAAGTTAAAAATCTAAGAAATTTCTACACGGCTCGCAACACGTCCGAGAACAACTAACTAATTTTACACACCAACTGATATGCTTTCCCCTCTCATGTTTGCATCTTGTTTCAACCAATCGTAGACATAGTGAAGCTTCTCAAATCACGCCTTCTATTATCAGTGTCTCTGCTTTACGTGTTTTATCCGTCCCTTTCTACCTTGGTCTGAGTGGTACAAATCGATATTCTTTACTATCTGCTATTTAAATCCATGTGGATTCCTACTTGAGTAAAATAACCCCTCATCTAGCATTTCCTGCTAAAACATCCGACCGTTTCCAATATACGTAGAAGCTGCATGTTTATCTATTCAAATTTATTAAAACTTTGAGATTTAAAAGTTTGCAGGTGTGTGCTCCTAATGAATGTTTTAATATAATTCTCCGAGCTTTGTTTCATAGTATTTTAACCTTCCTTTTAGCTGTTTGTTACCACCCTTGGATTTTCACAGGCTTTTATGCTTATTATATATTACTAATGGTTCAATTAACTCCAATTAAAATAATAATGAATGGCATTGACTTCTACCCTTTAATTTTTAGCGAATACCAATTAAATGTTAATTATTATTTGTACACTTTGTTTAATACCCGTTACTTAAAAATTGAATTAATTAGTATAAATTTCGCACGTAATTTCTATTTGTTTCTTTATACAGGGTGATTAAAATTATTTGATGTCGTTAATTAATTTTCTACCCTGGTCTAAATTTGAGTAATATATATATATATATATATATATATATATATATATATACATCAATGCATATTATACGTAAATAACCGTTCAATTAAATTCAATTAAATTAATAAATTAATGGCATTGGTTTCTACCATTTTATTTCTTTTGCAAACCTACTGAATCTTATTCATTATTTGTAAAATTTCGTTAATACCTGTTACTTAAGAAAAGAAATTAACTGGAGTAAATTTCAAGTAAATTTTGGTTATATATATATATATATATATATATATATATATATTATAGTGGTTTTAAATGGTTAAAAAGAAATATAAACGAAGCAATTTCAAAACACCCTGTATAAAGGAAACATCCAAAATTTACTTGCGAAATTTACTCCAGTTAATTTCTTTTCTTAAGTAACAGGTATTAACGAAATTTTACAAATAATAAATAAGATTCAGTAGGTTTGCAAAAGAAATAAAATGGTAGAAACCAATGCCATTAATTTATTAATTTAATTGAATTTAATTGAACGGTTATTTACGTATAATATGCATAAAAGTGTGTAAAAATCAATAATACCAAGGTGACACGCGTTGCTAACAAACAAATATATCGGTGGGGTTGAAATACGTGGAAAATCCAACTCGTAGAAGTGTTATTTAAAACGCTCGTTAAGATTAAACACCAGCAGAATTTAAATGTCAAGTTCCAATTATTTTTGTAGATAAAGCTACAAGTTTCATAGAATATAGGTAAACCGTCGCATGTGTTCGCAGTAAATACTAACGAGGGGTGATTTAAAGCACGTAACAGTCCACGTGGGGTTAGATAGCAGATGGTAAAGAATATCGATTTTTACCACTCACACTAGGTTAGAAAGAGACGTAGAAAACGCATAAGCAAGGGACAGCGTGAGATAGGCGGGACTTGTAGGACGTCAGTGAATATACGATTGGGTGATATTGTTAGTTGGACGCGACACAGAAACGAGCGTAGTGCATATTAATTTTCTGAAAAATATCGTAACGACGTGCTGAAATTCGCGGACTTAGAAATCGGTTGAGCTCAAAATTTTAAGAACGTGTTGTTGTAGATGAAGGATTTCGAATGCAATGCGGCCAGGAGGTGGCAGCCTAAAGTATAAATACTTTTCGATAATATAATGAAAGCCCTTAATATTTCGACCGTTTCAGACGACGTATGAAAGTTATTACGAGCTTGTAAGTATGATAAAATCATTTTTAAAGTATATTGCATGGTGAATTGCTCATAATTTGTACGCGGTTTTTGTGCCGAGATTACATTTTTTTTAATTGAGGTATCACCTATAATTTTTTTAACAAGCTCGTGTTGTGTCGTTAAGTAACGTGGATTAAAGTAAATAATTGTGAAAGACGTATAAGTAGTTTGGATTTGGAAATTGAATACACCGTGAAGGCAGCGCTAGCAGCTCAACGTACATGGGGTTCTTCGTCTAATAGCTAGAAGCGACCTGCAGACCTGAAAGAAGCAAATACATAGTATCGTCCACGGAGCAGTGATCTTCTAGAAATTCCAGATAACGCTTTTGAAAATTGTGTTGTTATAAACTATGAAATGATGAATATTGAGTGACGTATGAGAGTGATTTTAAAGGTATTGTGCATTATTTTGCGTATTGAACTTAATACGTATAACTAACTTTATTATTGTATTTAAATAGAACCCTGAAGGTGTATATAAAGCTTATTAACGTTCCATCAGGAAGTTACAATTTGTAAAGAGTACATGGGTGTCTTTTTTGTTTGTTGTAAGAGTATGCAAAGTATAAGGGCATACATTATTCATAATTAACTGGGTTATCATGAGCTCACCATACTCCAGAGTTTACTTAGATTTAAAATAAATTAGCTAAAAAGAATGAGAAATAAAATATTATTCAGGGCCCATTTACTCCGGGTACATTTTATGTGTTTCATAATTTAAATTAAAAATACATGACATTACAAAATAGGATTTATTGAGGTGTAACTTGATCACTGAAATGTGGATAAAATTTAATTTGTAAATAGTGAAAAATAAAAGATTGTATGTTTGTTGTATTTTGTGGTTTTATTGGGAGTGTGCGTGAATGGTAGAATATGAGAGTGAATCTAGATATCCAAGAGGAGGTCCAACTGAGCTAGCCGGAAGCAGTTGAAGAAGGCAATTCAACTGAGGAAGAAAGGAAAACGGGTAAGAAAATATATATTTTTTTTGAGTATTTAATTTCTATTATGTGCAATTTTCGAGTTTTGAAAATCTAATAAAATTTTCGAATATAATTTTTATTGGAGAAGCATTTACCCGAGATCCACGGCTATATATATATATATATATATATATATATATATGTAATGCTGTGATAAGGGGTTGTTTAGAGATGTATTGAATAGCAAGGGTTGTGTGGTAACCATAAATTGCGATAAGAATCAGAAAACTGCATTTATTTAGCAGAAAATTAAAGTAATTCTTATATTATGTAAATAGTAAGCATTTAACACCCTGTATATAGACCATAATTAGCTTTAAGCGATGCAAGGAAGCATATCTTACAACAATAGAACGCGTATTTTGCAGAAAAATAGGTAATTCATACATTATATAAATAACAAATATTTAACACTCTGTATATAGACCTTTATTAATTTTAAGTAATGCAAGTAAGAATATCTTTCAGTAGAAGTACGCGTATTTAGAGGAAATGATAGTACATGTAATTAAAAACGCGTGGAGAAGTGTTCTAATTAGTTATAAAACAAATACGAAGATAACAGATAAAACCTAACAAAGCGTTATGCAAGTTACTCTGAAATAATAAACGTTTTTGATAAGAAAACGCAGTTTAAACACGCACAAAATAAACAAAAGTAGAATTAAAGTTATATCGTTTATTTTGTTCAATTATCCAAAAAGGCCATATCTATACAAAACAACGTATGGTCAAGATAACGATGTAACATGTTACATCAGAAACAACTTCAAAATGCAGGAAATACAAAGACGTGGTTGGTTGTGATATCGGCAAAGCTGTTGAAAACTCAGCCTACATGTAAGTGGGAACAGCCTATATTAACACCGAGCAATAATAAGACGAGTCAGTTTAAAACTCAGGCAGGGCGAAACTGCGTCACTGTAAGTCAAAAAGTCACGCGTAATTTTAAATATTTAATAAAATATCAAGTGATAATGGTGCTACAATTATGAAAACTTCTTTTGCCGTTTAACGTGAGTAGAATTTGGGGTAATTTATTTAAACTAAATATTAATAATAATAGGGCTTCGAATGTGATGATAATATTTCGAGTGGATAGAATATTTCGAATGTTGATGATAAGTATTCAAATCTATGGTACATTTTTTTATAATTCGAATGTAATGTTAATAACTTGAATGATGGTACATTTCTGAATATTTCGAATGGATAGATATAATAATTTAAATGTGTTAAGAATAATTCGAATGTGTTGAGGATAATAATTCAAATTGGTGGTGTATTTCTGAATAATTCAAGTATGCGTCGATAAGAACAATTCAAATCTGGGTTAATATAATATTTCAAATTAGTGTCGACTATTATATTTTGGTACAATTCTGCTACAATTTTGAGTTGCGAGATTCAAGGCATATGAAAGAAAGAAGCGCGAAGTAATTTATGGAAAACGAGGGGTTCAACGAAGCAGAGCAGTGATAGACGAATGAGGACAACAAAGGGGTGTTGATCCACAATCCGAAGAACAAGCCGTAGCAGGTCAAATTTATTTAATTTTAAGATATTTTTCTATTTAAATTTCAATACTGAGTTTACTCAATTTATATAAAAAGTGTAACGAAGTCAGCAACAAACATTGCATACGTTAAACTTACGTAATATATTATAAAGGGGTCTAGAACGTTCCAGGTTTCTTGGAAAAAAGGATAGTTTTTGGTGACTTTAGATTGAATTCAAAGCATATAAATTTTGGGATAAATGATACATGTGATATTGATTCATTGAAGGGTGTATTTAAATATTTTTCAAAAATTGAAAATAATATTTCTTTTCATTATATGAAATTAATTGACTTCGTTTTATCAATTCAAACAAATAGGTAATCATAAAGGGGTGGAGAAGAGAAAAATTGATCATCGTAAGTTTGTGCACTCTGTGTAGATTAAATAGGGCTAGCCGTGGCAAAATAGTAAAATTAGTAAGATTAAATTTGGTTTGAGAACACAGAGCGGTGGAGTTAAGTAAAAGCGTCATTACACCGAGTACGGCGTTATCATATCAATATATATATATATATATATATATATATATATATTGCTGTGATAAGAGGTTGTTTAAGGGTGTACTTTATAGTAAAGGTCATTTAGAAATGAGAAATTACCATTTAGTGAAGAATTGAAAAATGGAGATAGTTTGTAAATAGTAAGCAGTCAACACCCTGTATATAAAGTATAAATAGTTTTAAGCGACGCAAATAAACATAGGAAGACGCATAGTTAGCGTAGAAACCAGGAAAACATGCATTAAGTAGATAGTAAATATTTAATACCCTGTAAATAAAGTTTAGTTAATTTAGGTAAAGCAAGTAATGATATTTTTCAGTGGAAGCACGCGTATATTTATATGTAAATATAATAAAGTGTAAGCAGACACGCATTCAAAAGAGTTCCAAACGATTAGATTAATACTGAGATAGAAATAGAGCTTCAGGAAGCATAATATAAATGCGTGCAAATAGCTAACCATTTTTGATAAGAGAGGAGATTAAAAATTGCGTGAATAACATGCAAATATGAAAATTAAAAGCCGAATTGCATCAGTTGTTTATGGAAAAGCAATTAGATCTATCAAAACACAGCATGTTGATAACGAAGACAGCTGCAAGCAGGTTACAATTATTGGGAATCATAGAGAATTACATCAGAAACTGCTTTAAATGTAATTATTTGATTGGTTATAAATGAGCGACGAGCTCTAGACCATACCCACTAACGGAGTGGGAACTGAATAATATATTAGCAGGTACAGTGATAACGAAGTCAGTTTGCAACTCAACAAAGGCCGAAGTGCGCCGCTATGAAATAAAGTAATACGTAGTAATTTTAAAAGTGAAAGATAAAATAAGTGCCAAGATGAAAACTATAATTGCCGATTAAACGTAAGTACATTTTGGTGAATTTATTGTAAACTAAAACATAAAAATAATAAGGCTTCTATGTCCGGGGAAAACAAACGACAATTTTTAAGTCCGGGAAAAAATAGACTACAATTTCGAAGTACGAGGGGAAACAAACTACAATTTCTAAGTCAAGGGGGAAAATAAACTACGATTTCAAGTCAGAGGACAATGATAATAAGAATTCTATTCTAAGTTTGAGGAAATTAATTGATAAGAAGTAATAAGTCTGATATGAAACGACAATAAATTGGTGTGCATAAATTAGTAATGGTAGTCCATAGGGTAATGGCAATAATTTAAATGTAATCCTGAATTGGGGGAAGATAATTTTTATTCAAATGGAAGCGTTGATGTGAAGAAAATAGACCAGGTCAGATTTTTTAGTTATAAGACATTTTATTTTCTATATAATTTTTATTTTGAATATTGAATTTGCTTAATATAATATGAATGTGAAAAAGTCAACAAAAGAAGTTGCATACGTATAAAGTGAGTAATATGATAACAGGTTTAGAACGTTCTACGCTTCGTTGATAAGGATAATAAGTTTTTTTGGTGACTTTGGGTTTTGAGTAAATAGTATATGATGTTTAATAAATGAAATTTACAACATTAACTAATTGAAAAGTGTATAACAAATAATTTACAAAAACTGTACAGAATATATTGGTTTCATTATATAAAATCAAAATTAACTGAATTTCATAATTCCAAATAAATGCTAGCCGAGGTCATAAGATAAAGTCAATGGGAGTAATTTGTTAATTTAAATAGTTCAAGGAGGAGCTACGAGTTGAATCGGAAATTGATAACAAGTAAGGCGGTAACATATCGAATTGTGTTATTGGTTGACAAGGTTGGTTCAAGATAAAATCCAGTTAAGTTTCTGGAGAGAATTAATAGCAATATTAATAAGACAGCCCAACGGAGGAGATAATTACAATCTTGTTTATTCATAGTAATATTAATATGGTCGCCCAACTGAGGGAACGCGAATAATTTAGAGTACATA
This sequence comes from Platerodrilus igneus, assembly GCA_036346225.1. Taxonomy (NCBI): domain Eukaryota; kingdom Metazoa; phylum Arthropoda; class Insecta; order Coleoptera; family Lycidae; genus Platerodrilus; species Platerodrilus igneus. Next base: position 1,921,085 of record JARFIW010001436.1, on the reverse strand, counting down.
GCAAATAATATAACAGCCCAACGCAGGGGCACGATAATTTCAGTAGTAGCATAGCAAATATATATATATATATATATATATATATATATATATATATATGCTATGCTCCATAAATTATTCGCGCCCCATCGTTTGGGCGACTATATTATTTATGCTATGTACTACTGGACCTATCGAGCCCCTACGTTGGGCTGTTATATTATTATTGCTATGCTCCCTAAATTAATCGTGCCTCATCGTTTGGGCGACCATATTTATATTGCTATGAATAAACAAGATTGTAATTATCTCCTCCGACGTTGGGCTGTATTATTAATATTGCTATAAATTCCCTCCAGAAACTTAACTGGATTTTATCTTGAACCTACCTTGTCAACCAATAACAAAATTTGATACGTTACCGCCTTACTTGTTATCAATTTCGTATTCAACTTGTAGCTCCTCCTCGATTGTTTAAATTATCAAATCACTCCCATTAACTTTATCTTATGACCTCGACTAGCATTTATTTGGAATTATAAATTCAGTTAATTCGATTCTATATATTGAAACAAATATTATGTACAGTTTTTGTAAATTATTTAAAATACATTTTTCAATTAATTAATGCTGTGAATCTCATTTATTAAAAATCATCTACCTTTTTACTCAAAACCCAAAGTCACCAAAGAAACTTATTATCTTTATAAAAAAAGTGTAGAACGTTCGAAACCTCTTATCATATCACGCACTTTATACGATTCAAATCCTTTGTTTTGTTGACTTTTTTACATTCATATTATATTAAGCAAATTCAATATTCAAATAAAAATATAGAAAAATAATGTCTTACAACTAAAAATTTAACCTGGTCTATTTTCTTCTTGCAATTGACGCATCCACTAATATTTCCCATGCATTAAGCCATCCATTTGAATAAAAATTATTTTCCCCCAATTCAGGATTATTACTTGCCCATTCGAAATATTGTCTATCCACACGTTTGAACCATTGCATTTAAATTGTTGCCATCACCCTCTGGACTACCATTATTAACTTATACTTATGCACCCCAATTTATTGTCATCTCATTCAGACTTAGAATTACTTCTTATCAATTTCCCCAAACTAAGAATTGGATTATCATCATTTATTTCCCTTGACTTAGAAATTGTATTATTATCCCCCAGAACTTGGAATTACATTTATTCTCCACGGACTCGGAACCCTATTATTATTATGTTTTAGTTTAAAATAAAATTCCCCAAAATCTACTTACGTTTAATCGGCAATCGTAATTTTCATTTTTGCACTTATACAATTTTTCACTTTGAATTATTAATACGTATCACTTTATTTCATAGTGGCGCACCTCGGCCTTTGTTGAGTTCAAAACTGACTTCGTTATCACTGTACCTGCTAATATATTATTGAGTTCCCACTCCGTCAGTGGGTATGGTCGACAAACTCGTCGCTCATTTTAACCAATCAAATATTTGCATTTAAAGTAGTTTCTGATGTAATTTTCTATGCTCTCAAATAATTGTGACCTGCTTGCAGCTGTCTTCGTTATCAAACATGCGGTGTTTTGACGAATCTAATCGCTTTTCCATAAACAACTGATGCAATTCGACTTTTAATTTTCATATCTGCCTGTTATTTACGCAATTTTTAATCTCCTTCCTTATTAAAAATGGTTAACTATTTTGTACGCATTTACCTATGCTTCTTGAAGCTCTATTTCTTATCTCCTAATTGTCTGGAACTCTTTTGAATGCGTGTTTAATTACACTTTATTACGTTTACTTATAAATATGCGTGCTTCCACTGAAAAATATCCTTATTTGCATTGCCTAAATTAACTAAAACTCTATTTACAGAGTATTAAATATTTACTATTTACCTAATGCATGTGTTCCTTATTTCTACGCTAACTATGCGTTTTCCTGTGTGTATTTGCGTCGCTTAAAACTACTTTATATACAGGGTATTGACTGATTACTATTTACAAACTATCTCCATTCTCAATTCTTTACTAAATACATGCAGTTTTTTGCTTCCTATGATGGTTTCTCATTTCTAAACGACCTTTACTATAAAGTACACCCTTAAGCAACTACCTATCACAGCAATATATATATATATATATATATATATATATATATATATAAATTTGATTATTCATAAATTTAAGGCTAATGTAAACTAATTTTAAATGACATAAGCAAAACTTGAGTGACAGAATTAAAATTGTTTTGTGTATGCAATTTTGATGTTACAAAAACCAAGTTTATTTAAGTGCAATGATTTTTGGATATAAATATGATTAAAATGAAAAGCATGTATAAATATTGTCCATTAAATAACAGCACTACAATTATTGTTTATACAGATCGGAGTAAACAACACTTAAATTATTTAGGTTTTGTTTGTTGTTGATGCATTTTTTTCTTTTTGTATATGAAATGATTCAAGTAATAAACGGTTTTTGTAATTTTGTTCTATTTTAAAATTTTAGTGTGTTTGGTAGAATGTATACGTGTTGAGAAGGCACAGTTGTATTTTCCCAATTTTGCATCACTGCGGTGTTGAGTTAATCTGTTCTTCAACCACTGACCAGTTTGACCAATGTAGGAGCGGTTGCAAATACATTGAATCTTATATACAACGTTACTGCACATTTCGGTGTTTGTTCTATCTTTAAAGGGCAAAAAAAGATTTTTAATTGACTTCACATAGTAGTACGCAATGCCTATATTTGGTTTTTTAAAATTGTAGTAAGTTGCGGAGTTAGTTTTTCAATATATGGAAGCGTGTTGTAGACCGGTTGTTGTGTTGTTTTTGTTGTAATAAAATGTTGGTATTCAACAATTTGTTGACAATTTGAATGGGATAACCATTACTGATAGACTTGTTTTAATTCTTTAATGTTGTTATTTAGAAAATTTGGATTGCTTATTTTTGTGATTCGACTTTTTAGTGATAAGATGGTATTGACCTTGTGTTTATTGCTGTGACTGGAGTTGTAGTTAATGTATCTATCAGAATTTCTAGGTTTTTTATAGTAATTAAAAATCAAACTGTTGTTTCCTGATCGAATAATCAATGTGTCAAGAAATGGAATTTTTCCGTCTTCTTTTTTTTAATTTGAATTTTGAATGTTCATTAAAGTTATTGAAGTGTTCAAGAGTGGTTTCAACTTGATTGTGTGGTACAGAGCAAACTATGTCGTCTACATACTTAGCTAAAAATGTAACTTGAAATGGAATGATTTTGTCCAAAAGTAGATCCATGACAATCTGGGCTAAGATTGGTGAGAGAGGTGAACCCATAAGCGTGCCATAAAGTTGTAAATAGAAAGTTTTTTCATATGTAAAATATGTGTTGTTGAATATTAGATTTAGAGTACTAATAAACATTTTTCTGAAAATTTGCAACGAGGTTGATTTTTGTTCCATTGTTCTGATATAATTTGTATTGTTAATTCTTTAGGTATGTTGGTAAACAAAGGTACAACATCCAGGAATATAAGAATGTGGTCTTCTGGTAATCGAAAATTATTATACGTTTCTACAAAAGTAAAGCTATCCCTGATATTGTAACCTTCAAGAGGAAATGAATGTTTCAGAATATCTGCACAGAAATGAGCAATGCTATATGTAGGAGTATTAATATATGAAATAATTGGTCTTAAAGATAGTGTTGGTGTGTGTGTATGTATTTTTGGTTAACAAATCCTATTCAAATTGTCAACAAATTGTTGAATACCAACATTTTATCACAACAAAAACAACACAACAACTGGTCTACAGCTTCCATATATTGATAAACTAACTCCACAACTTACTACAATTTTAAAAAACCAAATATAGGCATTGCATGCTACTATGTGAAATCAATTAAAAATCTTTTTTCTCCCTTTAAATATAGAACAAACACCGAAATGTGCAGTAACGTTGTATATAAGATTCAATGTATTTGCAACCACTCCTACATTGGTCAAACTGGTCAGTGGTTAAAGAACAGATTAACTCAACACCGCAGTGATGCAAAATTGGGAAAATACAACTGTGCCTTTTCAACACATATACATTCTACCAAACACACACCTTCACTCAAAGACACCAAAATTTTAGAAATTGAACAAAATTACAAAAACCGCTTATTACTTGAATCATTTCATCATTTCATCAACTACGAACATAACCTTGTTACTTGCCAAATTTGGCACTAAACATTCTTTAGTTTAGTTTTGATGTGCGGGAGTTTTCGCGCCTTAAATTTGAAAGATTTGGCGCGTATTTCCGCCACGTCAAAAGTGGGTTGTACGAACTTCGCGCCGACGCGTGTAAGGAACAAAAGTGGGGAGTTTCCGAGAGACGCTGGAACGTGGCTTTTTGCCTTTGAACTCCGAGTAGAGTGGTCGTGCCTGGTATCGTATCGTATCTTTATCTTTTTGTTATGTAGATATCCTTGCCTTATCGTGTTATTGTTCCTCCACCCGTTTCTGTCATTACCGCTACATAGAAAGAAGATAATTTGAAGCAACCTGGCCGAACCGGACCATCTTTAAACACTCCGGAATGGAGCCCTGAGAGCTAGTCGGAGAAATATCGAAGGACACTAAGCGCACCTTCCGCAAATCATCTTGAAGGGGCCCCTATCAACCCCGATGGACGTTGCAGACGCCATCTTTAACTTATTCTGAAGGAAGCTATCCTGTGAGACACTTATATATTCATGTGAGTATTTCGCTTTTATATTGTATGAAAATTGGCATATTACGTCATTTACGTCTAATTATTTGCATATTGTGTGACGTCATTGACAGATGGGCGCGTTAATTTCCACTTATTGGATTAGCGTTACCAACTGCCTTTGCGTCTAGTATACCGCGTTTGCGGGATTGTAAGAATTACGTTTAAATGTAAGAACCTAAATAACTTAAGTGTTGTTTACTCCGATCTGTATAAACATTAATTGTAGTGCTGTTATTTAATGGACAATATTTATACATTCTTTTCATTTTTATCGTATTTATATCCAAAAATCATTGCACTTAAATAAACTTGGTTTTTGTAACATCAAAATTACATACACAAAACAATTTTAATTCTGTCACTCAAGTTTTGCTTATGTCATTTAAAATTAGTTTACACTAGCCTTAAATTTAAGAATAATCAAGTTTTATGTAAGTTTTCATATATGTATTGTTTAGTTTCTAATTCCCCAATTTTTAGCTTATGATTAAGATCTGGAGAATAGATCGAAACGTCAAGTTGAAAACGAAAGATTATTTGACAGTTGTTTTATTTATGACCACAAATACCCCAATATATTAATTTCATCTTTATATTAAACATTGATTCCTGGTCAATAAAGTAGAGTTTTGTAATATAATGCTATGACAAAAGGGTAGTTTAAAGGTAGATTAAGTCATAGGGGTTGTAGAATAAATGTAAATAATTTTAACATTAAGAAAAACAAATAACTCCACCAATTATAGGAGTAAATCGACTATTTTACAAAAGGTCAATAGCGAGCACACTACATAAATTATATTTAATTTAATGCATAAGAAAAAAGCTCATTTTCAATAATTAGATAATATTTAGCTAAAATAAGAATGTGTGTCGTATAATATGTTTTGAGTTAAATTTATAAGTCCAAAATTAAATAAAAACGAGTAAAAGATAAGGTTCTAAATGCAACAAATTGCATCAATATAAACACATTATCGGAAAAGATAGATAAACTGGTATTCTAGATATTTAATAATGTCGTCAAAAATGTGAACGCATGGATAAGTAAACGCATTCTAATACGTCATTATTAGAAAATGAATACGTGACTAGGAATATTATATTTACATAAAAATCCAACATATTTCAAATAACAAACTATAAATAACAGGCGGTTTGCTATACGATAAGCCTTGAACTATAAACGACACAAATAATGAATACGTGACAAAATTGCAATAGATATTTGGAAATTCTAAGAAAATGCTGGGATATATTGAATTTCGACGTGTAGAATTGAATGAAAGTACAACAATTAGAACCAGGGAACTTGAGAAATCCCAAGGTTCTACAGAGATAGGTGGAAATTACAAACGTTTATCAATAAACACGCGATGCGCGCCAATTAGAACGTTGGAAGGTGGAGCTTATAAATAGGAAATGAGACTCGAAAATAGACAGTATATCTTCAACAAAGGCATGAATCACGTCGACTTAAAGTGAAAATTACGTACCAGTAAAATTAGTGAAAGTAAATAATTTATTAAAAGTGCCAATATGTGCAACGAAGAATAGGCTGTTTTTACGCGTAAAACGTAAGATACGCTATTTTATTTTAAATATTTAACAAATTTAGGGCTTCGAATAAACATCCAAGAAAAGTAAACGGTTTCGAATAAACATCCAAGAAAAGTAAACGGTTTTGAGTAAACATCCAATCAAACGTATTTGAATAAAGATGCAAATAAACGTATTGGAATAAAGATCAGAAAAAGGGGTCCGTCTGGATAAATACTCTAAAGGCATATTTAACTGTACATCTGAAATTACGTGAAGATATTCAAAGTTACTCCAGAAATCCAAGGGGAAAAATACGAGCAACCATAATCCATCATTCTGGTAAACCAAATGAAGCAGGTTAAGACGTATCAACCAAGTGGTGCTAACCACAGACACTCTGAAGCAATTCCAGTGACGAGCAAGGAAAACGTAGGTTAGAGATCTTAAAATTTTTATTAGTTAAGGACTGTTTCAATTTTAATATTTGCTAAATATTATATATCTGTAAGAGTCAACAAAAAGGTCGATTGAAAATTTGAAAATAGGGAAAAGCATCTTTGAACGTTCGAAAGGTACTTTAGAGTAATTACGAAGATATTTTTGCTGGCTTTCAAGAAAATTAAATTTGGTGAATGTGTATAATTTATTCAGGGGCTAATTTTTGAATTGACATAAAACTGTACATATTACAAATCATTATACTGTGTAATTTTGGATTGCTTTATTTAAATTATTTCAACAGATAGAAAGAAAGGAGAATTTCACAGCAATATAAAGGCGATTTCACAGTAATAATAATTACGTCCAATCGTGGGGCATATCACAGCAATAAAAATAACACTCAACGTAGGGGCTTAAAGAATTGTAAAGGGGCAAAGCACAGCAATAAGAAATGACGTAATGGCTCGAATTGTGGGGATTTCACAGCAATAATATATATATATATATATATATATATATATATATATATATATATGAAGTAATGAAAACAAGATAAAATAAATTTTTGAAAAATTATTATCCACATATTTTTGGACTAAAATGTTAATTTAATAAAAATTGATTTTTTTTCTCTAATAATTAAACGCCTGTAACTCGTCAACATTTCAATGAAAAAAGCTCTACGACGTCTCATTTTAAATTAAAATATCTTCAAGAAAAATACATAACATTACTGCCTTCATCCAATCAGAAAAAGTTATTTTCAAAAATGCACTTAAAAATGATATTTTTTCATGTTTTTTGCTCGTAACTTCAAGCAATTTTTACCAAAATGGATTCATGCATACATCAGCATGTTCAAAATTTTATTCTCATCTACTTTTATTATTACTTACTATATGTGTACGATCTATACTTTCAGAGTTAATACTGATTTTTACATGCAAAACATCCACTATCAACATAAAAAAAGTCTTTTAATTAATAACTCGGCGAATTTGGGCCGTACAAAAATGAATAGAAAACGAAATTGTTTGTAATTAAATTCTCTACAACTTCTATTTAAAACATTTTTCAATGTGTTAAAGAAAACCTTCAAACTACTAGAGATAAATTTATCTTATTATCTAAGATGCGTTTTTAATATTTATAAGAACTTTGAGATACTCGTTTATATACTTACATCAAAGGCCTGTGAGTACTAATAATAAAATCAGGTTTTGAATTTTTATATACAAGACGTGAACTAGTTTGTAACCATTGCCACTGTCCATCTTTGGTTTGGTACCTGTAAGCTATCATACCTGAAGCACCCGTTTTCAGCACTAAAATTAAAAAATAATCGGTTTAAAAATAATACTTTTAGAATTTTACTTACGTTCTTGATGAGCACTAGCAACATACGCCAAGTCATCGTAGTGAACTAAGTCATAACCTCCCATTGTTGCCAGTTCTGAATCTGAATATCCTAACAACATTTTACCTCTAAAAAATTAGCCTTTAGTCTTGTTGCTCGTAAGTGCTAGTTCAAAACGAGATGAGTTGCTAAAGCGCGTTAAGCAGTGATGCTAATAGTAAATTGAATAAAGAAAATGTCGTTTCTTTGTATCATCGTCATTAGGTCTTCAGTCCTGGAACTGGTTAGACGCGTACCTCCATTGTTTCCTATTCTGAGCTACACATTTCCCTGAAATTCTCACAGCCTGCGTGCAATACTCTAACCTCCCCAAATGCCTTAGAACGTGCCCTATCTTCCTATTTCTGTTTTTTTTTAGTTTACCACATATCTTTCTTCCTCTACTATTTCTAGAACATCCTTGTTATTAACTTTGCCTCTCCATCTACCATCATCATACATCTGAAGTACCACATTCCTAAAAGTTTCTACTTTTTTCCGGTCTGCTTCTGCTACTGCCCCCATTTCATAGCCATATAGTGCTGTGCTCTACACACATGCTTTCAACACTTTCTGCCTTGTTTCTGTTTGCTGCCTTTAAAAATAGCAGCTGTTTATTTTTGTTAGATGCAGCTCAGCTCCCCTTCCGTTATTCTCTAAATACATACCCTATTTCACCAATATTCGGTGGTATCTGAAGGTGGTTAAGCAACCTAACGGCTAAGGTTTTGTATGCAAAATAAAAAAAATGTGCCTCATCTTATATAAACAGAAAATACAGTTTGAAATTTACTGGGATAGTTTAATGGAAACACATTTAGAGGCTGGAAAGTAATGTTTATGCATCAAATTAAAAAGATGCCGCCATTAGTTTTAAGGCATGGGTCCTACTGGTGGACTAGCCTAGAGATTTTCTGCTGCTAAAATTCTTGCAACTCTTCGCAGAACCGGTCTATAATACTACATCTAATTTTCCAATGCACCTCCCGAAGTATTACATTGGCCAGGAAGCGAGTAATTTTGACCTGGAAATTTTGAATGTTGCCGAACCCTTACTAATAAGGTAAGGATCTTTAATGTGCATGATAACACACACACGGGACCTACATTTTACTTCTCATCCGAACGAGGGCGTATTTTTGTGAAAAATGCTCGCTTAACATTTTTCAGGTGGACCGTGTCGGGATTCAAACCAGGGACCTTGGGGATAGTAGCCACATGTATATCAACTACGCCACGAAGCTGCCCTCCCAAGTTCACAGTGAACTGCAAATGTTTTTAAGTTGAAGGCATTCCATGAGGTAAAAGATTCCGCCGTTAAAATAGTCCCGGATTTGGATCTATGAATCTTCTGAAGTTTGGTCATAAAATTGTAGAAGATGTAATGATCCCTAGATCTCATTTTTTTAATAGAATCAATTACCTCTTTATCGATTTTTTCTATATTCTTATTTGATTCACTACTAGTTTCTAATTTATTAGGTATTTTCCATTTTTGCGATCCCCTGGAGGGGATTACTTCGAAGGATGTGATCAGCAAGTTTAAAAGAAGAACTGGGAATATTTTGCGAGTTGGAGTGTGGCATTTTAGAAGCATGAAGCAAGTAGGTAAGCTAGAAAATCTGAAAATTGAAATGGACAGGTTAGTATTAGAGATTAAGGAAGTTCGGGGGGTAGATGCAGAGGTATTTTGGAGCAAAGACTTTAGGGTAATTCATACAGGATCGAAGAAAAGAAATAAAGTGTGGAGATAGTTACGTGGAAAAGGTAGCAAATTGTGTAGAAAACTTCTTACAAAAGAACGAAAGAGAGCTTTTGATTAGGTTAGAATCTAAATCGGCAATACCGTAATAATACAAGTTTACATGTCCATCTCTGAAGAAGAGGTAAAAGAAATCTACGAAGATATCGAAGACACACTGAGATTCGTCAAAAGGTACAAAAATTCAATAATTACAGGAGATATTTAAATGCAGAGGTAGGTGAGGAAAATGAGGTGTAGTAGGTTAATTTGGTTTAGGGACGAGAAACGACAGAGAAAATAGGCTGGTAGAATTTTTTGACAAAGACAAACTTACCATCGCAAATACATTATTTCAACATCGTACTAGAACACGATCCGCGTGGAAGATGTCAGGAGACATAGAGAGACATTATAATTTGAATTAGGGCCGCTATACTTGCGGCCACGTCCCCAATGCTCCACCCGGAGGTACTACATTGTACATAGAGAGACATCAAATAGATGACATCCTTGCTAGACCAAAGTATAAGATTCAAGTAAAAGATTGTACAAGCTACCTGAGGGCAGATATGGACATTGACCACAAAATAATAATTATGAAAACCGTGCTTAAATTTAAAAATTCGAAAAGAAGGAATGTGAAAAGGCGCTCTGACCTTGAGAAACTAAAAGATAAAGATACCCACAAAAGATTTGAGAAAAAATCGAACGAATTGTTGAAAGACAGCGGGAAAATTTCTGATACTAAGCAAGTAGAAGCAGAATGGAATAACATTAAATCCCACTTACACATTGCGACCAGAGATTCTCTAGGGTACAAACAAACAGAAAATAGAAAACCATGAGTAACAAACAATATTCTAAATTTAATAGAAGAAAGACGAAAATACAAAAACAGACCAGATGAAGCAAGAAAACAGAGATACAAAGCCAAAAATAGAAAATTATTCGCAAATGCAGGAAAGCCAAAGAACAATGAATTGATAAAAAGTGCAAAAAGATACAAACTAAGATAGAAATAGGAAAGACAGACAAAGCATACAAACTAATTAAAATGAATTTCAGAGATAAAAAACTGTATAGTAAAAATATAAGGGGCGCGAGAGGAGACATCATTATGGAAAATGTAGAGTAAGTGAATAGATGACAAGAATACATTGGAAATTTATATGCAGGACCAGATCTAGTAGACCTAAAATAGAAAACAGTCATCAAAACAGTCATTAAAAAGGATGAACTAGCATTAAATATCCTGAAAAATAATATGGTGCCAGGTACAGCTTAAGTGGAAGCAGAAACTCTAAAAGCTGCTGAACAAGCAGTAACAGAATGTATGTTCCAAGTTGTCAGCCGAGATACTAAAAGATTTCAAACGTAACACCATAGTCACAAAACCAAAAAAGATGCGTATAGATGTGAAAATTGTAAACAATAAGTTTGACAGCACATGCGTCAAAAGTATTAACCATAACTGTAGAAAGACGTATAGAAAAATGGACTAAAGAAATACTAAAAAAAGATCACTTTGGGTTTAGGTAATGCAGAGGAACATAGGAACTCTTTTTAGCCCTAAGGAAGAAAGCAATAGAAAAAGGGGAAAGCGCGTATATATGGTTTGTAGATCCGGAAAAAGCATTCGACAATGTAAAATGGGAAAGATGTTCGAAATACTCAAAAATACGAGTACAAGAATGAATTATAGGGAGAAGGGATAGTACAAAGTTTAATACAAAGAGCAAACAGCGGTAATAGAATATGAGTGGAACGTAGAGAAGTAAATATTGGGAAAGGGAATGTGCGCTATCCCCATTAATTTTTAATTTGTATGTCGAAGAAGCGATGAATACTCTCAAATGAAGAAAGACATTTAGAATTATTACACAGGGGCAAACGATTAATATGCTCAGATTCACAAACGATATATCAGTATTAGCGTCTAGCAAGGAAGAGGTAGAAGATGCTCTTAACGAAATGGAAACAAAAATAACAGAGTGAGACACGGTATGTAAGTTAACAAGAATAAGACTAAAGTAGCATGAAAAAGAGGGGAAAATATGTGAAAAACAATAATACAAGTAAGAAACCAGAAGTTACATGAGGTTAAAGATTTCTGTTATCTAGAAATCCAAATAATGCAAAATTTAAGAACTGTAAAAAATATAAAACAAAAATTAGTACAAGGCCGTGCTACATCTAAGAAAAAAAAACAACTACTATATTCAAAGAAGGAGAAGCGTAGAGAAAAAGATTTAAGTCTTAGGAATGTGGTGCTACCGACGTATGATGAAGATATCATGAACAGACAAAGTTAAAAACAAAGAGGAATAGAAATATTATGGGAAAAAAAGTATGTATAAAATAGTTACAAGTAGGAGAGATAGGAGGATATGACACGTTCTAGGGCACGAGGGAATAGTGTGGGATATATTAGAAGCACAGAAAGGAAAAAGAGAGGTAGTGGTAGAACCTAGATTAGACTATTGCACATAGATAGTGAAAAATGTAGGCTGTAGAAATTTCAGTATAATGTGTAGGTTAGCTCAGAATAGGAAACAATGAGGGTAGGCGTTCAATTAGTTCCTGAACTGAAATCAAATGTTGATGACGAAAGTTATATATAATCACGATTTAGCTCCACCCAGTAGTTTTCGAGATATTAGGAAAAATTGTAAAAAATTAACATGTTTTTGGTCATAGCCGTAAGAGTTCGTCTGTGCATCAGAACTTTTGGTGTATTTATCACTAGCTACCTACATATAAATGTGTACAGTTTCAAAACTCTTATAAATTTTTGAACGTAAAGTTTATGGTTGGTCTTGGTTGCCTGGACTAAAAAAGTTTTGCTTTAAACAGATGAATTATATGTACACCACAAAATGGGAATAAAATAACACCTATTTTTCAATAATTATCTTCGTTATTTTAAACAATAATAAGGAAATCCTTTTTAAAAAGGATCTGTTTTCTTCTAAAGGTTCTGCGATATAGAATTATATTTTTTCAGTTAATAACGGGGTGTTCTCCGGGTTGTAAAAAATATATGAGTTTAGGTATGCGTGTATTTGCCGTAGGGTCCTGTTTTTTTTTTGATAGGCTTATTGTGCTAACCCTGCTTAAATATTATACCCAATCTGCAAAACCTGCACCCCGAATCATAGAGTACAGGTCCCTTGATGAAAGAGTATCGACTTCTTTCGGGTCTAATTTTGGTCGCCCGAATAGGCGCTGTCTCGTTCTAGCCAAGGTTTTGCATCTGCATAGTGCATGCATTGCAGTCTCAGGTTCCTCTAAGCAAAGTCTGCATTCGAGGTACCCGTTATATTTATGCATCCTCTGGAGATGAACTTTGACAAAAATGTGTCCTGTCAAGAACCCCACAGTGATTCTGAGCTGGTCCCTGCTTAAACAAAGCAGTTCCCGGGTTCTGTTTTTGCTAGGCCCTCTTACCAGCGCCTTGCTATGTGTTAGTCCTGGTCTGTTCCGCCAGTCCCTTTGGTGTTGGTTGCAGATCCATTCCCTGATATAGCTATGTATGACAGCTTTGGTGACTTCCAAGGCAAGTTCGGGATCGATAAATGGCCCTTGCGCCCCGTGTCTTGCAAGTTCAGCCGCCACTTCATTTCCCTTGAGTCTTTGATGGCCTAGTACCCACTGTAATGTAACAGAGTTTTGTTGTGTTAGTCCATTAAGTGCCTCAATACATTCCCACACCAGTCTAGATGACACTTTCTGACTTATTAGAGCCTTGAGTGGCGCCTGGCTGTCAGACACAATATAGATATGTCTTTTAATAAAGGCACCTCTTATGCTTTCCCGAATACTTTGCAGTATGGCGTATATTTCCGTTTGAAAAACGGTAACGTTTGGTCCTAAGGGTCCTGTTAATTTTCTAAATTAAAAAAATCATATAGCCTACATGTGGCAAGTTATGGTGGACGCTCGGTAAGCACAGTTTTTGTATTACGATCAAAAAACCGTTGATGTATATTCAAAAAATCTATATGATATTAACAATCTTTAGAAAAAATTAATATCTTCTTCCGAACCAGGTGGAGTGGAAAGCTTTTATAGCTAAAGTGTGGCACTCTCCAAACGGCATACCCACTAAAAACACTCGCCCTGGAGGGTGCGTCTGCCAAACGGCTCCGCCGCAGTGCAGCCTAAAAGGCTTATTGTGCTAACCCTGCTTAAATATTATACCCAATCTGCAAAACCTGCACCCCGAATCATAGAGTACAGGTCCCTTGATGAAAGAGTATCGACTTCCTTCGGGTCTAACTTTGGTCGTCCGAATAGGCGCTGTCTCGTTCTACCCAACGCCTCGCATCTGCATAGTACATGCATCGCAGTCTCCGGTTTCTCTAAACAGATTCTGCATTCGAGATCTCCGTTATATTTATGCATCCTCTGGAGGTGAACCTTGACCAAAATGTGTCCTATCAGGAACCCCACAGTGATTCTGAGCTGTTCCCTGCTTAAACAAAGCAGTTCCCGGGTTCTGTTTTTGCTAGGCCCTCTTACCAGCGCCTTGCTATGTGTTGGTCCTGGCCTGTTCTGTCAGTCTCTTTGGTGTTGGTTGCACATCCATCCGCTGATATAGTTTTGTATGGCAGATTTGGTGACTTCCAAGGCAGGTTCGGGACCGATAAATGGCCCTTGCGCCCCGTGTCTTGCAAGTTCAGCCGCCATTTCATTTCTCTTGAGTCTTTGATGGCCTGGCACCCACTGTAATGTAACAGAGTTTTGTTGTGTTTGTCCAATAAGTGCCTCAATACATTCCCACGCCAGTCTAGATGACACTTTCTGACTTGTTAGAGCCTTGAGTGCCGCCTGGCTGTCAGACACAATATAGATATGTCTTTTAATAAAGGCACCTCTTATACTTTCCCGCACACTTTGAAGTATGGCGTATATTTCCGTTTGAAAAACGGTAGCGTTTGTTCCTAAGGGTCCTGTTAACTTTCTAAATTAAAAAAATCATATAGCTTGCATGTAGCAAGTTATGGTGGATGCTCGGTAAGCACATTTTTCGTATTACAATCAAAAAAACTGTTGATGTATATTCAAAAAATCTGTATGATATTAACAATCTTTAGAAAAAATTAATATCTTCTTATTAATATACTAGAATAGATAGTAAACTGAAGGTAAATACCGGCAAATATTTGTTTCGGCTTCGGGTCATCTCATTTTGAACTAGCTTTTTAATCGGTTTTTACCTAGGGTCCATAGAAACTAAAGCTAAATCCAATTTGTGCTTGCTCTTAAACATAATTTCTTTTTGTGGTATTTCTAATAACGACGGAGGCCCAAATGGTGTGCATATGGCAAATAGTGCTAACGGTGGTTCATCCGATTTACGATTTTGTCCATGTAACACTTTTACTCGCCCTCGTATGTCTAAACGCTGAAACATACAAAATTAAACAAAATCAGAAGTGTCCCTAAAGGAACGAATGCAGTTATTACTACAATATCGAAGAACCAATTGTTTAGACTAAAATGCTTTATAATAGACTGTAAGTGTTAACTGTTTAAGGTTAAGGATAAAATGCTGGTGACAACTTTATACTCAGCACTGAGTTATTTCAGTTTTGGTTAGCCTAAGAAATAAATCTTTACAACAATTACCCCCTCCCCCTCCCAACCCCAAAATCGACTATAAAAATCTAAAACAGTATAATTAATTGTGCTTTAATAGTGTTCCATTGTACATACATTAGTGCTGATAGTGCTTCTGTGCATTAAGAGATATTAAAAAAATTTAAGGAGAGAGGTGGAAACGACAGCCCCCCACACACTATGTATATTCCGAATCTACTAGAATCATTTGTGCTTTGATTAGTGCTCTCTTGTGCACACATAAGTGCTGATATTGCTTCCTTTCATAAAAGATCTTCAAAAAAATTAATGGGAGGTTATGCAATTATCAAGCAGATGTTCACATTAATAAGTGTGTTTACAATAATATTAGTTAAAGCACTCCCGGTTGTTTTGTCCAGATGACAAAATTCAAGAAAATGTTTTTCCACGCAGATATTAGTAATGTTGATAAATCTAAATATGTGTCATTTGCTCGGTATGACTGAGGTCTAGCGTACAGTCAGCAGTTATGCTATAATATTTAGCTTGTTACGTTTATTTTCCGCATAAATTAATTACCCTATTTTTCTCCCTTGTTCATTCATTACTCGTTCGAATAAACTCCGTTCCAATCCTTGAATTCTTCGATAACATCCTCTTCACAATAATAAATACGCTTTCTACAAATTTTTATTTTGAATTTATTTATTTCGAAACGACAAGTTCATCCGATAGATTAAATAGTCTATGCCCTGTTTTAAGTGATCTTCAATTTGTTAAACCTTCCGATAGCGTATAATTGCTTCTTATGTGTGTTTCATCTAAACATTCGTCTACATAGTGTATTGAACTATCCGATAAAACCGTGTTTTCCAGTTTTACCGCGCTTCGATAAGCTAGGATTTGCAGTTCGAATTTGTGTGGTTTGAACCATTGTTGAATTTGATTCTACAGCTGTATGTCGAAGTGTTTTCTACATTTATTCGTCACCGTATTTCAAAAGCGATGCACGTGTTTCTGTTCGACAACTAGGAGGTGTCTTGCGTGTAGTCGGTGAGTTTCCCCGTGCGTACCCATTGTAATCAGATTCTCTTTTTAGCTTTTTTAGCTGGAGGCTAAATGGGTTCTTTCTTTATGTAGAACAACTGCTTTTACATGTAGACCGCTGTTGCAATTACTGTAGTAGCATGGTTGTTGCTGACTACCGCGGCGATGCTGTGTTAATTCGTTTCCGAGGGCAGACCAGATAAGTATCCCGACACATGTATGTGACTTGTTTTCCTTTTTTAACATACCCAGGAATAAACCCAATTTGAAATTAGATACGTTAATGTTTGTTCTGGCAAAATCCTTACTAGAAAAGTTTCGAACTTTAATGCTGTTTGTTTTTGTAAGGTTGATGAAGTTCTACCCGATTCTGTTCCTTTATGTAATGTTATTGAAGTGTTAGCGGATTCTGCTCCTTTTCCTAAGGTTGATATTCCTTCAGCCAATGCTGTTTTCGGTCCTAACTGTGATACTTCTAGTCCTATATCTAACGTCGTTGAAATTTTATCTACTTCTGTCCCTCTAGTTAACGTAACTGAAGTGTGCTCCGCTTGAGTTTCTCTTCGTAAGGTTGATTCTCGTACAGCCAGTACTTTTTCTTTTTCTACCGTGGATATTCTGACAACCCATGATGTTTTCTTTTCTACCTCTGACTTTCTTACTTCCAATCCTAACAAACAATTTTCTTCATTAACTTGTTTTGAGTTTTCTAAACTATCCTTTCCACCTCCTATACCGCGTGCTACTACATCCCCTGCTGTTTTGCGGAAAACTACCCATTGGAAGCAAAAATTTGTCTATGCTCCTTCCGAACCGGAAGATGTATGTTTGGCGAAGTTCTAATGTCTTTGATCTCGTTTCGTTTTCCTTCTGGTGACGTAAACGCCTTAAGCCCAATATCTCGTCCTCGTGCTCCAGATCCTTATGTCGACTCTGCACTCCTTAGGTTTTGATTTTTGGACGTTACGATTTCGTTTTACTTCTCTGTTTTGCTAAGTTTTCTTTCGTTTTTTTTCTTTTTCTTCCACCCGTGTGGGTCCGGGAATAGAATAGCCCCATGGTACGATCTACCAGTCGTAAGAGGCGAATAGCGGTCCAACACAACACATACATACACCCACACTTTATACACATACAATACATACACACACACACGCACACACACTTCTTACACACCCACACACACACACATATACACACACACGCACGCACACGCACACACATACTCATACATAACTACACTGGGATTCTGTTTTATTTTCTTTTGTACGATTTTAGTTTTTTTTTTGGGTTTTGTATCTGGTGTTGGTGTTATTCTTTTTGGTTTTTTTCTTTTTTCTCGTTCCTTTCGTTCCACTTTCCTTTCCCTATCTTTTTGCTGGTCTTCTTTGCCGTCGGTTCTTATTCCGATTGTGTTTCATCCATCCGCTCCTGTGGTAGGTGCTTTCTAGTCCGTTTTTCGTTCTTCAGAGACCACGAGTTAGTCGACTTTAGGACTAGTTAGCCTTTCTTTTCTTTGGTTCTTCGGTTTTGGCTACCACAATCGGTAATACATCGTTTCCCTTTCACCCGCGTTCCTCCTCTCTTCCTCTTGTTTTCCCTTGTTGTCCCTTTGTTTACTTGAGGCTTGACCTTTGGGTCCTGTTTTGATTGGCATTGTTGTTTTTTTTCTCGTTCCTTTTATTCCTTTGAGGTTGATAACCGTACTGTTTCTTTTGAGAAAAATCCGTCCGTTGACACCGCAGTGCTAAGGCCGTTCCACCTTAGTCTTCCTTGATTGCGTATTACCCGTCTTCCCTTCCTTTCTTCCTTTTTTCTCTCTTTTATTATTGGCCTTTCAAGCCGGACGAAAGTTCTTTTTTTTATTTTAGGTGTTTCTTGTTTTCATTTTTCTGTTTTCCTTTTGTTTCGTTTTTGTGACGAATTTTCTTTTAGTTCTTAAGCGAATTTTCTTTTTGTTTGGGATTTTGTTTCTTTTCTCTTTGTTTTTGTCCTGCCCACTCCCGTATTTCTGTTTTTCTACCCCAAACTGTTAATTTTGCTAAGGGGGAAGGGGATTTGTTACGTATATTTTCCGCATAAATTAATTACCCTATTTTTCTCTCTTGTTCATTCATTACTCGTTCGAATAAACTCCGTTCCAATCCTTAAAATCTTCGATAACATCCTGTTTACAATAATAAATACGTTTTCTACAAATTTTTATTTTGAATTTATTTATTTCGAAACGACAAGTTTATCCGATAGATTAAATAGTGTATGCCCTGTTTTAGGTAACCTTCAATTTGTAAACCTTCCGATAGCGTACAATTATTTCTTATGTGTGTTTCATCTAAACATTCGTCTACATAGTGTATTGACTTATCCGATAAAACCGTGTTTTCCAGTTTTACCGCGCTTCGATAAGCTAGGATTTGCAGTTTTCGTGTGGTTTGAACCATTGTTGAATTTGATTCTACAGCTGTACGTCGAAGTGTTTTCTACATTTATTCGTCACCGTATTTCAAAAGCAATGCACATGTTTCTATTCTTGCGTGTATTCGGTGAGTTTTCCCCCACGTACCCATTCTAATCAGATTCTCTTTTCAGTTTTTTTAGCTGGAGGCCAAATGGGTTCTTTCTTTATGTAGAACAATTTTTGTCTGTAAACCAACTGCTTTTGTCCGTAGATTCCTGCTGTAGTTACGATGGCAAGGTGAATAAATCCTGAATACCACGGCGTTTCTACGCTGACTCAACCCCGACGGCTTGCGAGCTAATAAGTATCAGGACACCTACAGGTATGCAACTTGTTTTCTGTTGTGTGTGTCAATGGCATATTCCGTATCAACGTTTAGTGTAGTTAGGTGACACTGTAGGACTATTGTTTGTTGCTGCGATTCGATATTATCGCTCTACAGGTGCGATGTACTATTTTTAAACACGCTTGTCAAAAGAACGCATACGTTTATGCGCTTTACTGACTATTTTATTTTACAAAAATTATTAGGTGAAATTATAAAAAATGTTCGACAAAAGCTATCGTACGTTAATTCTTTCCTACTGATTAGTTATTTTATAAAAAATATTAGAAGAAATTTTAAAAACAGTTGACAAAAACTCTCACAGTTTTTATTTGCTACTGATTAATTTTATTTTGTGTAAATACAAGATGCGCACTTCGTATCTAAAGTACTAAATTGTTCATATCACCTAATTGTTTGCTTTGAAATAATGACACTTAATTTAGTTTCTTTTTGTTTGTTTGTACAGAATCCTTAATTTATTTTTATGTGTTAATAGATAATCATGGACGATGTACTTTATTTTTTTTTGTTTGTTTGGTATGTCGGCGAATCCCCCCACTCTCCGCGTCTAGCAGTTCGCCTGATATCTACTTTTCTTCCGGCTACTTTTAGGTACATAGCAAGCCCCTTGTATACGAATCTCTATTTTGTTTGTTATTGTTTTGTCAAGAAGTGATATCAATTCATTCTGAATATCTTTCGCCAACCCAAATAATGAGTCGATCAGCTTTTTTGGATATTTTTTAATATCTTTTAATGAAAAGAAGCATATCAGCACTAAGTGTGCACAATTGAGTACCACTGAAACAAAATTATTCCAGTAGGTTTGGTATGTAAACAGAGTGTGGGTGGAGCAGCCGTTTCGACAGCCTCTCATTCATTTTTTGATTATCTGTTAATTAGAGGAAGCAATAAATATCTCACTAATGTGTTCACAATGGAACACTATCGAAGCACAAACGAATCCAATAGGTTTGATATATAAACGGTGTGGGGCGTTTCCACCACCCCCACATTAATTTTTTTGAATACCTTATAATTAAAAAAAGCAGTATCAGCACTAATGCGTGTATAATGCAACACTATCGAAACACAAATGAATTCACTAGATTTGCTATATAATTGGCAGGGACTGTCGTTACTGCGGCTCCCCTCATTAATTTTTTTGAATATCTTGTAATGAAAAAGAGTACTATCAGCACCAATGTGTGCACAATTGAACACTATTGAAGCACAAATGTGCTTTTTATCTCTATAGTCCATGGGCAGGTTTGAAATGTACCTTAACAAATAACAAAAATTATAAAAAATTATTTTGACTTTTGCAAAATTTGCGTTAAGTTACAACTGGTTAAAATAGTAAATAGTTCAAAATGTTGGATTGCATCAACATGTAGGTGTATTATGCATCCAAAAATCCAAATTCATTACCCAAAACAGAGAGGTAGAAAAATACAGTTGGTTTTTGCAATATTCGCGCTTAGCCGGAAACTAATTAAAGTATCAATTTCACTCAAAACTTTTTCGTTTCGGTTCGCACATTATCTCCTTTTCACAAAAGAGAATCCATCAGAATCCTAAGGCTGTGACGCATTTCTTTTTCAACCTCACTGCAGAAATCGTCACTGGGCTGATAAAAAAATAGTTTTATACACCATTGACTACATATCTTCTAATAATATTGCTCCAACGGTTCCAACAATTCTCGCCCTTTCTGCTCTATCATCAACAAAGCTTGAAGTGTAACAGTTATAGTTTAGGATTTTTTCACAAGCATCACGAAAGCATACAACAGTGCTATAAACAATACGTTGTGCATATTTTATCTTCAATTTCTTCCTGGCTGCAGCTGGCTTTGGGTGTTTCTCCAGAAATCTGCTCCCTCAATTCATCAAGAGGGAATTGGGAATTGTCATTCACATCTACATATGAGGATCGTTCAATAAGTACTTAGAAAAAAGTAGAAAAAACATTTTTTTGGGTGGATTTTTTATTTTTTAATATAATCTCCCTTCAGCTCTATACATTTTTCTAAGCGTTTTTCCAAATTTTTTAAGCCGTCCAAGAAATAGAACTTTGGAAAACTCTCAAAATAGGCATTTATTTGGGCAATGACCTCCTCGTTAAACGTAAACCTTTGTCCGCCAAGCCATTTCTTCAAGTTGGCAAATAAGAAAAAGTCACCGGGGGCCAAATCTGGCGAATACGGTGGATGTTGTAATAATGTTGGCCATCGCAACTGCGCAGGTGTGCACCCGTGCATTGTCTTGATGAAAGAGGATCTCTTTCCGTTTCAAATGAGGACGTTTTTCCTTGATTTCTTTGCTCAGCAGGTCCAATAACGACGCAGAATACGCTTCTGTTATTGTTTTTTCCTTTTCCAGGTAATCGATGTAGATGATTCTGCGTGTATCCCAAAAGACCGTGACCATAACCTTGCCGGCCAAGTTCACCGTTTTAGCCTCATTCGGAGCCCGTTCGTCTTTAAAGATCCACTGTTTTGACTGTTCTTTTGTCTCTGAAGTGTAGTAATGTATCCGTGATTCGTCGACAGTTATGTATCGACGCAGAAAATCCTCAGGATTGAGACAAAAATGCGCCAAAACGGCCTCAGAATCGACCACACGATTGCGTTTATTCGCCACTGTGAGCAAACGTGGCACCCATCTTACCGAGATTCTTTTCGCAGCCAATTTTTCGTGTAAATTTGAAGCGACTGTGCCTTGCAATATGCCAGTGACTTCAACTATTTCGCGCACTTTTATTCGTCGATCATTTAAAATCATATCGTGGATTTTGTCAATCATTTCGGGGTAGACACTTCCACAGGGCGTCTGGAACGATGTTCATCTTTGGCGGATGTACGACCACGTTTTGAAACTCATTCACCCAATTGTAAACAGTTGCAAACACAGGAGCACATGTGTCATGAACTTCATCCAACTCATCCATTGATATAATCAAATGAAAGTTTTTACTACAATCAACAACAAAAATGAAACTACGTGATGGATACGGCTGAAACTCTAACAGCTGAGTAGTTAGGAGTGCTTATTACTGTGTAAAATTTATTTTCGGTACTACGAGCGCCATCTCTTGGATTTTCTAAGGACTTATTGAACAACCCTCGTACCTAAATTCTTCCTCCATGGCTTCTGAAACCACGTCATCATCAAACGATCTCTTTTCTTTGCAGTAAGACCTGTGGCTAGAAAAAATCTTTTGTTGCAATCATCGTGATATATCACGTTAGCTGAACATGTCTGCTACCATAGCACTAACACGTATTGCAATAGCGTCACTCCATCATCCATTCTTGAGCTCTTTTGTACGACCTATGTCAAATTTAGTTGTGTGTACCGGACAAATTTGTTTACGCCTATCTACATTTATTTTGTTCTGTGTAGCATAAAATTGGTTGGCAATGGTTTTGCTACAGAACAAACACTGTTTTAAAGTCAAACTTTAGTTGGGTTGAACGCAACACGATTGTGAACATGGTGGTCCTGATTCTTGGTCTGAAGGAGTTACTTTCAAGTCCCTTGTAATTGTCTGTGGAGTCGTATACTGTGTTCTCTGCAAGAAGCATGAAGAACGAGATTTTTGTTAGCGGTAGAAACTTCACGTTTTCCATCTTTTCTTAATTCACTTGCCTTTACAAACCTTTCTTATTTTACCACATCACACTCACACATGTAACATCTTCCTGGCATACACTTGTAACGTATTTTTTTACGTAGTTATACTTCGCTTATTAGTCTAAAATAATACAGCAATAAAATAAAAATATAATTTGTAAATTCCGTATAATAAAAATAATTCATAAAATTTATAATAGCATATGACTCCTTTACTCTCGAGGTCTAAGTTTCGTTAATAAACTTCGTCGAGTTGTCATTTCGTGTCACTTTTCTATCGGCGTCTGAACAGGTAAGCTGCTATCAGCGGCATAGAAAGGTCAAGATGGTCGTATCCAGGCACGTGGCCTGTAATACGGCCCGAAAGAAAAATTTAACTGATTGAATCTTCGTGTCTGAAGGTAGTTCCTAGCGGCTTTAGCGTGATGGTTTTCATTTTTGTGTTCCACCTAGAGCAGTTCAGTTGATTCCTGCGAGCCAAAGGAGATAGAAGCTTCCCCTCATTGTTAAAACAGTTGGTATAATCAAGTAAATAAATTTTATTAATATTTTCCTCTTAGTGCAATATCTCGGAAGTAATATCTAGAAAATATGTTGGATACAGTTAATATCATGCAGTTAATTTCAAGAAATATTTAATGCTAAAAAGAAAATTTAGTTTGAGATTTGGAATACTAAATTTTATAGGATGTAATTAAGGAGGAATTGGTTTCGTTAAATAATGTTTTGTTCAGAAGAATTCTCAAAGTTCCAGCGATAAA
The DNA here is from genome assembly GCA_036346225.1 of Platerodrilus igneus. NCBI lineage: Eukaryota > Metazoa > Arthropoda > Insecta > Coleoptera > Lycidae > Platerodrilus > Platerodrilus igneus. The sequence continues at coordinate 1,897,408 of JARFIW010001436.1, read as the reverse complement.
TTCGTCCGTATTCATGTGTTTTCTGTTTGTGCATCGCAGAACGCAGATGTTAATGGAATATCCCACAGCTAAGGTCATGGTTCGATTTCTTTTGGTCGTACTGTACTTCCACACGTGAGTGATATTTAGCATTTAATCACATTTATAATTATTTAATCGTAATACAAAAATACAAGGTTAAAACTTTACCTAGACTAAAGTAACTTAAAAATTGTTTAGTGAAAAAAAGAATTCTGTAATAAATTTATAACCTTGCATAAATTTTAAAGATGGCTATGCTGTTTGCTTATCATAATTATTTCACAAACAGATAGCGTTAACTAAACTAAAAAAGTTGTTAGTGACATATGTTAAAAAAAAATATTCAGCTGTCCAACTTAAATATCACATGCTATTTTACGCTAATTTAAAAATATATTTAATAATTTTGAGGTCATGTACTTTGACTCTTAATCAACGTGATGAATTCTTTTTATACATATTAAGTAAAACTAATTCTATGTTGAAACATGCTATTTTATCAGAACTTAAGTAATTAAATTTGATTGTAAGGTCAACGTAGTACTACTGATGGCTAAAGATTAAAATATGTAATATGAATTATTAAGAGAGCTCTAACTTTTTAGAAAATTTATTATGAAATATTTAATTTAGAGATCTTTATGTTTTTTTGAATACAAAACCTTATTATATTTCTGTTCTATAAAATTAATAGTAAAAAAAGATTATATTAAAACAAATCAAGGAATTTAATCAAATAGAATCCATTTTTGCATAACTCTTTTATTATTCAAAATACAAGTAAAACTTACAGGTCATTCATGATCAGACATTGTGTGTAATAATAACAAATTCCCTGGGAGTATATTTTTGGAACTTAAATTCTATTATATTATTTTTGGTAAATATTTTTGAGGACACAAACGGTGTCCTTGTTGTGCATTTGTTTGTTCACAGGTTAAGTCGAGACATCTGTATGACATCTGGTAATTGAGATTTTGGTAAGTGTTTTAAAAAAAGTGAAATTCAGGTTTTATGGATATATTAGTGGTGTTAATATAAGGTTCCCGCATTCCCCTAATACAAGCACAGATAATTTTTGTAGGTTGTTGTATTGAAAAATACGGTGGCGCTCATTATTTATATTTTTGGTTATTTGACAACCCATGATCCAAGCTCATGATCTACCTAGAGCTAACACTCTACTAGCCGTTTATGTCTAAAAAGTGTTTCTTTTCCTCAAGCCGTTTTCCATCCAACTTTACCCTGGGCTTTCATTGTTAATAGGAAATTCTCGACCTTGTAATATCAGGTAAGGGTTTAGGATATATAAGGGTGCATTGTTATCTGATATTCACGAAGGTAAACTTTTTTGTTTTCACATCTTTCAGGCATATTCAGTAACTGTACAAATCGTACGTACGCAAATATTCATAAAGAGCAGTAATACAACTCTCTCCTTTAACATAAGCACCTCCCTCGGGGGCTTTTCGATGCTGCTCCGGGCACTCCCCACCATAACTCTCCTAAATTTCAAAATAACGCTATTTATTTTTATTTTATTTTGTTTCGTTGCCTGAACTACTAAGTAGATGAAAAAAAAGGAATTGAACCTCCGTTGCTTACTTCCGTGTCAGATTCGGACGGTGAACCTGAACAGCTCCCTGCTTCTAAACCTAGGTCAATCCCTACTTTCTGTCCTACGTCCAATTATGGCCAACTAGTGTCAAAATGGAATTTGAAATTTTCTGGCGATCAGAATACTATCACGGTGCATCATTTTCTAGAGCGGGCCGAAGAACTTCGAGGAGTTCGACAGGTATCAGAGATTTAGTTATTTGAGTCCACAATGGATTTATTTCTGTCTAAATTGTTGTTGTGGTGCGGTAGTCGTCACAGAATTTCTGATTGGAAGTCTTTGTCCTCGTTGATTGCTACCCTATACTTTCCCTTTGTAACAATTTTTTTTGTAAAGGAAAAAATTGCTAGTTGAAACAAATTAGAAGTATAAAGGTAAGCGAGAAGAAAAAAAAATTGAAAAAATTTTCCCCCTGAATGCCATCTTCAGAAAGCTGTTGCTAATAATCGTCGAAACCAACTACTTCAGCAATTAAATCATCGGTTTTATTGCCTGCGGTAAGTACCCTTCCATTTTAATGACTAAACGACGCAGAAATCCAGGAGCCCTGCAAATAGCGTTCTGGAACGCGCAAGGGTTGAAGGAAAAAAAATTAGAGTTGCTGGAGTGTGCACTAAGACACGACCTAGACGTTGTCCTGGTGAACAAAACGTTCCTCGGCCCACGAGCCAAACCGAGACCTCTCAAATACTGCTTGTTTCACAATGGTCGAGATCGAAGGAGGCACAGCGGAGTACGTCAAAGAAAGTCAGTAGGACTACATTATTTTGCATTCAATAAAGATACAAGAGAACCTGTGCTTTTATCAGGAGATCTTAACTTTAGACATCCACCTTGAAGCGGTCGAGTAGCAAACTGCAAAGGATGGATAATGCGCCAGTTTGCTGACAGATGAGCGGTCAAAGTTTTAGGACCATTACAGCCCACTTACTACGGCAACAAAAGCAGCCCAGAAGTACTAGACGTTGCGATTCAGTCTATATTTGATTTTCCAATGTTCCACGCAAAGGTACTACATTGGCCAGGAGAACATTTTCAACCAAACTTACGAAGTAAGTTAGGTTAATAGGATCGCTACGTCGCCGCCGTCGTCCGTTGCACGTTTTTTTCGTTTTACAAACATTTGATATATGGATCTTGTTCAGTTTTTTTACGCTGATTAAGAATATGCTATCCATTTTTCGATATCTCATTTAGTTTTCGAGTTATTCGACTTTAAAGTCGAAATTTTGACTATGATAAACTTCACTCCAGCAAAAAATAAATAAAGTTTTAGGTTAATATCGACCTCTTGAGCATATTTTCTCATAGCTCTCGTAGCTCCATACCTCCTGAACATATTTTCTCAAAGCACCAATGCTCTAAGTCGAAAGGTTTTCGAGTTATTCGACATCTTGTTTTCATTAATGTATATGTAATATTTATATTTTTGATAACAACATATCTGTAAGTTTGGTTAGAAGTTCTGCACATGAGAACTTAGATTTTTTTTAACTGGAAATTTAGAATTTTGCCGATGCCCTGCTATACCAAGCAAGGTAGGGATAACGTGCGTGACAAAACGTGCACACGGGACCTACATTTTACCTTTCATCCAAACGAGGGTATATTTTTCTGAAAAATGCTCGTCTAACATATTTCAAGCGTAACAACTACGCCACGGAGCCTTCTCGTCGTGATACAGCACCAAAATAACGCTGAATATCCCTCTCTGCACATCCGCGAACTCATCCGAGAGATAAACAATGCCAGACGTCAGTGGCCAATAACTTGGGCTCCAGCGGAACGAATCTGTTGCAATCTATTTGTCGCCGTAATGCGATCATCAATTCTGCGGCACAAAACAAGTTTTAGGGAGCTAAATCGGAAAAACTCCAAGCCAAAGCCAACTCTGTAGAGGATGTCGAAAGTACTAAGGAACAAGTTGTTTCCCATTCCTCCTATCTTTGGCGAAACAAGCTTGCTTATTAAGCTTCTGAAAACGCTAAAGCCTTCGTAAACCGCATGGAACCTTTGTTCAAACCAAACGATGTTCACGCAGACCTTTGCCACATTGAAGAGGTTAACGGCGATGTCATAGATTTTGACCCTACCGCAGTCAAGGACCTTGTCAAGGCTTTAAAGGTCAGAAAAGCTCCTGGCCCGCATGAAGTTTTTAACCGGACTCTGACAGTGCTACAGGAAAACGCCATCATGGTGTTAACAGTAATCATCAATGCTATGCTAAAACTCCGTCACGTTCCAACACCGTAGACGACGACGGATGTGATAATGCTTCAAAAAGCAGGCAAATCCGCTATATTCACACAGAACTACCGACCAATTCGCCTGCTTTCGGTTGTTGTAAAAATATCAAAGGCTGTATTCCTAAGGAGACTAAAGGCCGTGATAGAGGAGCATCACATGAACCAGAACGAAAACTTCGGGTTCTGTAAGGGACATTCCACCGTTTACAAGATACTGCGAGTAGCAAAGCACATCGTAGATGGCTTCAACTGAAGACAGTCGACAGGCGCGGTGTTTCTGGATGTGTGAAAAGCTTAAGATAAGGTCTGGCATTCTGACTTATTCTACAAGATACTGGAGAGAGGGATACTCCTACATTTAACTTTCCAATGCTTCATCCCAAGTAAGCTTAGCACTTCAAACCAGCTGAGCCGATAACCATATCGACGATTGCATACACATCAATGGTATGGGGCAATGCAGCGGAAACGCATATGTGTAAAATTCAGGTGATTCAGAACAAGGCACTAAAGGGAGTTTTTGGAACTCCCTCGTTTGTTCAAAACGCTCAGCTTTATGCAAAGGCATACTTGCCACCCGTCAAGGAATGGCTCTGATCGAACGCAGAGAGCCCTAGGGGTCTATGAAATTATCCCATGACAGCGGTATAGACACCCTAGAGCGATGCTCAAGATCAAATATTCGCCTTTCTTTCAGTAAAATCAAACGCCCGAAAGTAATAAATTACGCGTAAAGTCATGTTTTTTCTAACTGTGACGGCGGTGAAGAACCTAGTCCAGGTACGCTAGTTACAGGAGCCCTATAAACGTTTAACGACTCGAGATCTCGAGTTCCGCACATAAGTGGAATCTTAGTTGGCATGTCCTTCTTACGGCAAGAAAGAGTCCCACATAGCGGATATATAAAAAAGCGTATTGTATTAATCTTTGCACTAACGGAAGTAATGCGTTCAATTGGTGATGCAATGTACTTGAATTAGTTATCGTCTAAAATCATTCTAGCAGAGTCCTTCGCGTTAAAAGTTAACTAATGGAAACTGTATGTTAAGTGACGCTATATGCCTGGAAGGCGGCAGCAAGCACCCCTTAAATGCTTCTACCCCAATACATTCGATGAGAATCAACAAAACGACTTAAAGCGTGAATAGGGAAGTTCGTGCTGTTATGTCACGCTGGTGCTGGAAACTCTACAGAGCAAAGTTGTTACGTGCCGAAATCGGCACTAGACATTTTTAGATAAGTGTTAATATATGAGAATTTCGCGGCATAAATTTAAAAAGACTTGTTGCGCGTATTTCCGTCACGTTAGAAGTGCGTTGCACGAGATTCGCGTCAACGCGTGTGGAGGAAGAAGAAAGTGGGGAATTTCCGAAAGACGCCTAGGGACTTGCCTTTGAAACGTGAACAAGAGTAGTTGGTCTGGTATCTTATCGTATCTTTTTGTTATGTAGATTCCCTTGCTTTATCTTTGATTATCGTTCCTCCAACCCGTTCCTTATCGTACCTCTACATAGGAAGAAAACCAGCGAATTTGGAAGCAACCTGGCTTAGAAGATCCACGACCCGAGAACCATCATGAAGTAATCCGGATGCAAACCGCCATCATGAAGTAATTCTGAAGGAAGCTTTACCTATTCACGTGAGTACCCCGCGGGGGGGTTTTTATATAATTTGTATATTTAAAAAATGTGTGTTGCAATAATTTGCATATTGTGTGACGTCATCGAAATTTGAGCGTCGATTTTTACATAATCGAATATCGTTGTGTCACATGTATCGCGTTTACGGGACGATTCATGAGGAACTTCATTAGTTGCCAGACAAGTGGTTGTAGTTCGCCTGACAACCAATGGAGTGTAGGGTTAGATTCTCCTATTGAAGAAAAATGTTTTTGCGTAGTAGGAACATATCGTTGCGATGTAGAATGAATGACTACAAAAAAGAATACAATAACTAACTAGGCTAAGCAGCGTATCGGAGCGTTTGCTGACGTTAGATTACTACAATTTCCTGACATGGCACAAGAAGATTCTTGAAAAACAATTACATTTTTTTTTCCTTGTGTAGCTACTTATAAACCCATTTTGGAAATTGTTTCAAGCGGTTATGATTCTTATTGTGTTTTTGTTTTTATTTTTTGTGCGTATTCGAGAAGATTGTCATAAAAGATTTTGGTCTTTTATCGCAAAAATGATGTGTAATATTGAACTGGTTTATTTAACGAAATCATTTTAAAATAGTCTTTTTTTCTATTTCATTGTCTTAAATTTTATGTTAATATTTTTGTCTTTGATGGTACTGATTAGGTGCATTTTGAGGATAAAAGAGTCGACGGAGATTTGCAATAATTTAATGTATTTCGTGCGAACGAGTTTCAAACTTACAACGATCAAATTGCTAAGATTTTTGGTATTTACATTAGTGTCCTAAATTTTCGGATTCATCCGTGCATATTTCGGACCGTAAAGAAATTTTTGCTGGTGCTCCTTGTGAGACACTTTGTATGCAAGGGCCATTTTCCGTCACGTCAGGGACTAGTCAACGAAACTTCGAACAGTGAAGTTCACCGGTGTCTTTTTATCTTGTCTTTTCTCGTTTAGGATGTAGGTTTCCCTTTATCTTTTGCCCTATCGTACCTTTACCTGTATCCTATATCGTACCGCTACACAAGAAGAGGGAAGACAAACCAATTTAACTTCAAAGGGGGCGAAGGTCGAACCACGCTCACCTAACGCCAAGATCCTGCCGCCAGAATAGCTGCTGTGCTGTGAAGAGCTCCACAGTTTACGTGAGTACATTTTATCTTTTCCTTAATCACAATAAACATTTTTTGCATGCGATACAATAATTTGAAACATAGATCTGACGTAATATTTCGTGGCGCAATATTATGTACGTGTTTATTATATGTATTGCCAACTGTAGTGGCTCTTATTAATTACGCCGGGACTTTAACGAGTATACCTTAGATTAGAACAGTCGGGAGTATAACAAGTCACTCATGAAAGTTTTACCGTATATATTACTTATTCGTCGATGAATTTCAGCTGTAATACACCGCTCAGCATGACGAAATCAAATGACAGTACGTACTTCACATTTGGAGGAAGACTTTACTGTTCTATACATGTTTATAACTGACAACTGCGACGTCACGCGATCGACAGACATACTAAAGACACTGCGCAACACATCTGCGCATAGCATCATTTGATTTTCAGCAAGCGATAGGACATTGAAAAGAATGCCCTCTAACTATTTGACTTAAATTCTTTAAAACGGTTTGTCTTGGATGCTAGTAATTTGAATTTTTGGACGCGTTAGGATGCACAACCATGCATTTTGGCTGTATCAAAACAGCTAGGAGAAGTTTTGAGAAACCTATAACTTTATTTATTGTTTCTCGTTCATGATCACTAACTTAATTTCTTACAACTAGAGTTTTCTGGGCTGTATAGTCGTGGTCTACTGGAACCTTCTCCATTCAGACGTTTCCTCCATAACTGCACTACACATCTTCACTGGCGTTGAGCTTATAACGTATACGATCCCAATAGTTTTTTAAATGAAGTTTATTATGTTAAGTTCATAGGCCTGGAGTTAGTTTTCTTAGTGACTATTGATTACCCATGTGTGGATGATTGGTCATGCAAGGTAGTTAAAGGATTTTCTTTGGTTTGTTAGAAAATTGTGCAAAAACAGAACCTGATCTTTTATTGAAAATGCGTTTGTTCTTATAAATCTCTGTAGCCCGACATTTATATGTGTTTCATAGTGACTCACTTCCAATAGTCTCCATTCTGTCAAATTGTGATAGTTTCCTCCTTGTAGAATGTTCAGAAATTGTGGATCTTTCCGTATGTTGAAGCCTGTAAGTCCTTTGGTATCTTTTAACCTTGTGATGATGCTTCGCTGTGTAGTACCTACATGCACTGATCCATATAAGCAAGTTATCTTGTACACGCAAGCTTTCGAAAATGGTAATCGTTGGTTTTTGGTTGACTGTAGTAGATTTCAAATGAATCTTTTGGTTTAAAAAATATTGTTAGCCTGTTGGTGTTGAAGAACCCTGTTGATGTGGCCGATAACGTTCTTGTTGTTGGGAGTGCAACTACAGTCTGCTCTAATTTTTTTGTTTATAAATTCAGATACTAGTTATTTAGAGACTTTAGTACCGCTTGCTTCTACCCTGGAGGGTAATAGCAGAAATAGAAATCAGTGCGTCACCTTTCGTTAGACTGTGTCCCTTAGTGTTCCATCTTCTTTCTTGTTACCATGACATCCAAGAATGGGAGCATTTCATCTTTTCTTTTCTAGGGTAAACTATACATTGGTGCGGTATACTGTTCAAATGTTCTCAAAAGGCTATATGTGCGTCCTCACATTACCTTCATATCACATCACCAACAGGATGGTTTTGTGGTTGCAAGTCCGAGGATGACATCCCCAAGAATTTCGTGTAGAAATTTGCATTTATCGGACTGAGTCGACTTCCTGTGGCGACTCCAGCAACCCCCTGATAAAATTCCTGGTTCCGTGTGAAATATGTAATGGTTAGTACATGTTGAAAGACTGCTACTTTGTCTACTGAAGACAATGTTGTGAAAATGGGTTAAAGGTTTTACGTACTGCAACTTGGTTAAACACAATATCGAAGTTGACGAGTTGATCTTAGGGCTGTTGTACACAAAATGTGTGAATAGGAAAAAAGTTCAAGAAGACCGCGGCTATACAGCTTAAAAACAACTAGTTGTAATTTAGACACTGGTCATAAAACTGTTTAAACTAAATTCATGTATCATTTTTGTTTCCTCAACACTAGACAGTCAAATTTTAGGCCATATCAAATTACAGCCAGTTTTCAAACTTGCCCTCTATTATATGGTGTAAACTCATACACCTCTCCTAAAATATGTTAGAGATTATATCAATACTTACTAAAAAACCGGAAGTATTGTCCAAAAGACATCGGAAGCGCACTGTAAAACTTCGTTCTAATAGGTGGCAGTTTTCTGGTAGCAGTACATCCTCTAAACCAATATTTGATGATTCTGGTGGAAGAAAAGAATTCCACATTAACTGCCTTTGTAGTTCTTCTCGATCTTCTGAATGAACCAATTCATATACAGATTGATGAACTATATCAGACTACAAAAAGATTATTTTGAAAGTTTAATTGCGTTTTAGAATTTTACCTGATGAAAACCTAGATAACCTTCTATACTGTGCGTAGCAAAAAATACCTCTCCATCGCATGTTAATATCATTAGGAACCCATTCAGTGCCTGTTAACAAAATAAAATGGTGTAAGGTATTGTACAACAAAAGTGATAATTATATTAGTAATTCAAAATATAAGGTGAGCGCACCAATGTTGGAATGTGTGTTAAGGATATAAGAAAAACCGAAACAATGTAAGGTTGAAATTACATTCATTGGCACGTTATCAGTTGCTGAACGGCCATTGACTATACATATACAATTTAGTTACTTATCTCACACCAAGTTCCATCTACAACGTAGACTTTTGGTCTTTATAAACTTTTTTTTAAATTATTTCAACTCTTTCGATTAACTCTTTAACCTTTTCCCATAAACCTTAAAAACTTTCAGTGATCTTCGAATCTCTTCACCCAATACTTCGAGTTTTTTTATATAGGATCTATCACGTTAACGATGTACAGCATTCATACATAAACGAGGGTAAGGTGAAAAGTTCTCGGCTTACAGTAGAAAAAAAGATTTTATTTTTCGACATAATCCCCCTTAACTTCAACACACTTGCTCCATCAGTATTCCTTCCTGAAAGTGAGAGTCTGGATGGCTGTGAAAATTTGTCTACGGCCCTCACAACTTCTTCATTGGACATGCAGCGCTTCCCAGAAACAAATTTCTTCAAGTTTGGGAACAAATAAAAGTCTGAGAGCGCCAAATCAGGGAAACAGGGGGGATCGCCGAGAAAGTCGTACCCCAAATCCGTCAATTTTCCCATTGCTAACGCACCCTTGTGTGCAGGTGCGTTGTCTTGGTGAAAGATGATTTTTTTCTTCTTCAAGCCAGGCCTCATCTCGCGAATTTTGGCATCCAGCTGGTAAAGAAGGGTGGAGTAATATTGGCCTGTAATTGTTCTGCCGTTTTCAAGGTAATCTATTAACAGGATCCCTTTCGCATCCCAAAATACGCTGGCCATCACCTTTCCGGCAGATGCGATCGACTTCGCTTTCTTTGGCGCTGAACAACCGGCTTCCACCCACTGTTTCGACTGCTGTTTCGTTTCTGGCGTGTAATGGTGGACCCATGTCTCATCCATTGTGACAAATCGTTGCACAAAATCGCACGGATTCTTATTGAACCTGGCCAGACATTGCTGCGAAACTCGTTTTCACATTTGCTTTTGATCGGCATTCAGAAAATGTGGCACCTATCTTGCGCAGAGCTCTCGCAACCCTAACTCTTTGTGTAAGATGTTTTGCACCCTTTCGTCCGATATCCCTACAGCCTCAGCTATCTCCTTCACCTTCACTCGCCTATCGTCCAACACGACATTATGCACTTTTTGGATCGTTTCCGGTGTGGTTGCGGTTTTTGGTCGTCTTTCACGTGAGTCATCTTCGAGAGACGTGCGACCACGTTTAAATTCAGCTGCTCACTTTTTAAAGGTTGACAGAGAGGGGTAGAGTCTCCGTAAACTTTTGTCAACTTCGGATGAATTTTCTGAAGGGTAAATCCGTCCTAAACGAAGAATTTTATGACCGCACGATATTCAAGTTTATCCATCTTAAGGAAACACGCATAAGACGTGTGCTTGAAAAAATTCGTGTAAACAAACTACTTGAGATAGCAAATTGAAACTTGTCATACGAACTAATGACATATTCATGCAGGCGGGAAGCACTAATTTTTGTTGATTGGAGCACCATCACTGTGTCAGGCCGAGAATTTTTCACCTTACCCTCGTACTATGAGGAGAAAAGCCTACTGTTGTAAGATTTGCACGGCAATTTCTTGATTATTAGTCTAGTACACTACCAATAGCACAAAAGTGATACACGATGATAAGAACTGTAAGTACCTGTGGTATTTTATCAATTTCTGGGCCAATCTTATGCCAGACATGATCGTATACAGCAGCTATTTACACTAACCCTGCTTACTGCTAATACAAATTTCTGTAAAATTATTTTCTCAACGCCTTCTCATTTTAGTTATTGAATCGCCAATTTGTTTTAACAGAACCGGTTTAATACATTTTGCTCATTTTTAGAGACTTTTTATACATTGTGACGTTCCTTAGAGATACTTATATCAATATAATAGTTTCTGTATTAGTAAATTCCATCAATAAGATTAGGTTATTCCGTTTAAGAAATATAATTTTTAGGTTACTATAATTTTGATCTAAGGTAAAATTATTTTGTGTTATACATGATCCATCTTTAAAGGTTGTTAAATTTATGTCAGTTTTTAAAAATTAGAGAGGACATCATAATTGTAATTAGTACTGTCGTAATCCAGTTGCTTTGATTAAGAACGCGTTATGCTGGCGCCAGATGATCTCGTCCTTTGAGCGCAACAACAGGTCCACGCTATGTAAATTTAAGTAGATATATAGCTTGAATAGAAAAAACGACACCAGGTATGTTCATTTTATACGCTTATTTCGTCCGTCCGAAGTCTGCCGAGGATGCCTCGAATGATTTTAGGAAAGGTATATCCATTTTTCATTAAGCTCTTCGTACATAACATCTAAATCGTCAACATGCCGCATTGTTAAATCAATTACTTTTGACTAGAGGTTATCGAACAAGGTAGAGCAGTAGTCTAATTATGTTCGGATAACATCCTACAAAGTGGGCCACTTTCAATTTTAGGGGCACATTGATTCCCAAACATCCAACTTTGTGTTGAAAATAACCATGTTGTGGAGCAGGAAGTCGAAAGCAGCATCTTGTGGTATCCAATGGAACAGTAGTCAATCAGGCGTCAGGTACTACTAAAAAATTTCCGAAACTATACAAGTGGGGAGGTTTGTAACTAAATAACCGAAATTTAATGCATGAACTGACGGAACGTACCTGTAGTACGTCTGTGTGCTTAAATTAAGATTCCAGTTAAGTAGATTTGCGATATATTTGATTTTTTAATACTTGCTTAAGACTGTATTACGTATTTGTAATAACAACGTAAGTGTGCTATATAGTTAGAAACAAGTCGTGTATAATAATCTAAAGACTTGCTTATATTTGGATTTTTTCTAATTGAAACGGCATAGTTACAGTTTTGCTGCAATAAATTATTGTGTAATTACCTAAAACGCTGTTTGTAATTATTGTTAAAATTAACTTTATTTATCGTTTAAAATGTTGCATGTTGTGTGTGTCGCGACTGTAGTTGTACAAACGTTGGTGTATTCGTAGGTATGATGACATAAAATTATTGACGTTTCAGGAGTTTCTTTAAAAACAAGTTGACTGTTCATCGTCCTGCTACCGCCGCTAAAAGTTGCAGTTATTACTGGTAAGTACTTGAAGGTTCCGCTTTTAAAAACTTTGTTCATATTTATACGTTCTTGGTTCAACCCGAGTTATGTATCTCCCAATCCATATATGTATAACAAAATAAAATGTATTAGGAATTATTAGAAATTGTTAAAGAAACTTAAGTTATATGCAACTTTGTATTTCAAAGATAAATACAGAAAATTTATTGAAAGTTCACTAGCAAGTTGTGGGAACGTATGCAATACATTGTATTCCAGACAAAAGTGATACTGCAAGTGCAAGTCGCAGACGGTTAAAAAACCGCGATACTTAGCAATTAAGGTTGTTACATTGTATAATGAATAGAATTAAGAAATAAGCAGACATGAGCTCTGCAAGTTCCCAGAGACATGTGAGGGGCAGGGATAACATAAATACCCCGGGCGTCCCAAAACCAAATCAGTCAGTTTTGAGTATTTCAGCTTTAACATTGCTGTTTACTTAGGCTACTCGCCTTAATATTAATTCAATTATTAATTATTTTTGACTTAGTTTAATTTACACAAGTTTGTCAAAACTCCACATTAATTTCTGTTTAATAAATAAAAATTGTTACAAGTTTTAGAAGAAATTTTTTAAAAAGACCGCTTCCAAGGCCCGAAACGTAACTGGCGCTGTCGGTAGGATCCAGAAAGGTATTACGAATTCAAAATCGGAGAACTGGTGAGCAAGAATTTCAATTCCCAATCTGGAAGAACCCAGACAAAATTGGACAAGGTCCCAGCATCAACCAAACCCACACAAAGAAATTTGGACAAGGTACAAGAATCGACCGAGCCCAAAGAAACCAACGTGGACAAGGTATAAAAATCGACCGAGCCCACAGCCAGAAAACAAAAGAAATCAACGATGAAAATTATGTAAGTTATTTATCCTTAAACCAATTTATTCTTTACAAATTTATTAATATTAGCTAGTAAAAGAAAATAATTTTTTTATTTTATGTATGTACAGATATTTTTATCGCAATTTATGCCATTTTATAAAAAAAATTTACTTATTTATTAAGAGAAATTATTTTTATGACGAGAACTTATTTTTAAAACAAGAGAACTGAAAAGACGCATGTATATACGCAATCATTAGTACAAATTATATTTACGAATTATTAAAATAATACAAAAACGATTTTAAAATACAAAAATAGAACGCAACTAAAGCTTTACCATTCTATCACCGAAAGCTTAATGTACAAAGCGCAATTTTTATAACGAGTAAATTACAGACACGAATTATTCAAAGTTTAACCTTCATCAATTTCTATAATTAAATACATAGTGTATAATTGTAGAAACATTTTTGCAATCTATTAATAAATTAACTCATTACAAATTGAAACAAAGCGTGCAAATTTAAAACGCGACTCTGATACAAATTATTACCGAAACCCATCACGGAATAAAACCATTCACCATCGCAACTTTATAAAATGCTATAATTAAATATCTACATTACTGAAAAGATTCATTCGAACGTGACATATTTTATGATTAAATACTTCAGCACGATTAACGAGGTAATTAATTGTAAAAGACGCAATTCATTTATCACTAAGACTGAAAACAAAAACCTTTCAGGAACTTAAACAATTTTATTGTATAAATTGTAAAGGAGACATTGATGCAACTACTGTAACGAAACGGTAGACTGAAAAACTTGCAACTCTATATTTAGACATTCAAGGTGACTAGACAATACCATTGAAAGGAAGCAGTTTTAAGCACTTATGAATTATCACACCTACGCAGACGAGATAATTAAAGCAGACTCACTTAATCAGAAAAACTGAAATAAAATAAAGTCATAACTGGCGCAACAAAACGTACAAAGTACAACGCAATTATTCCCGTAAATTATTAATCCTGATAAAAACCTATCAAAAAATTAAAACCCGCGACAACTATTACATCCGCAAAGTATAAAAATAAACGAATTCAAGGCTACAACAACTAACCAGACATACCAAGCACAAATCCCGCAATTTAATTATAACAGCGTATAACTACGTATAGAGCGATTCTATAAATAACCTAACACAAACCAGACTGAAAAATAACAATACAGATCAAAAAATAAATCTCAATTTATACAAAATTTGATATTGATTAAAAGCGAAAGCAACCCTTAACAATAATAAGTTCCGACATGAAAATTCACCTCGAAAGTATACCTCAATTTAACTGAGAGCAGGAATAATTAGGAAACTTCATTACCGTGTGCAAATTATTCTTGAAAATCTTTCAAAAAAACTAGGAGATAATGAACGAAATGTTCTACTTTTACGCTTGCTAATAAGTAAACTGACCGAACGAGCACTAACGCTAATAGCCAGCCGAAATGACTTAGAACAGTAGGAAGTTTTTAAACGCGTATTGATAGCATATTTCGGACACCAACTCAACATTAAATGTATTATCCGCGATTTAATAAACATTATAATGAAAAGTAACCAATCCCCGTACTAATTCGGAATGAAATGCCAAGACGTAAGAAGTTTAATTTTAACAAAACTAAAAATCGAAGAACCCTTAATGTTGACCAAAACACCAGACAAACCTTTTCAAAAATTACATGCCGACACTATAGTAGTAGAAGCACAAAACTTTTTAACCATTGTAGATGCATTCACCAAAATAGGCGAAGCAATACTCATCACCTCTAAAAATAGCATTGACGTCACACAATACTTTACATTTTATGGCACACCCGAAAAAATAACTTTAGATAACGGCAGCGAATTTAAAAACGAAACGATACAAAACACTTTAGAACACCATAAGATAAAAATCCATTTTATAACCGAAAACCACCCTGAATCGAATGGATTAATTGAATAATTACATTTAACCCTATTAGAACAAATCAGATTACTAAGATAAACTTACAAGAAGGAACACATCACCAATTTAATGTCATACGCACTAATCACCTACAACAATACGATCTACTCATTAACAAATTTTACACCCCTATAATTAACATTAGGACATTCAGATTCCCGCAACCCTTACGACATACATTATAACAAAGGAGTATATCAGCAGTATGTCAAGGACCACAAAGAAAACCTAAAAATAACTTATGATAAAGTAAAAGATAAATTAGATAACGACAAAGAACGTATCACCACAACCCGAAACAAAAATACCGACGCAAATAAATTTTCAATAGGACAAACCGTGTTTTCCAAAGCAAAAGGCACAAAACGGCACCCAGAAACTTAGGCTCGTTTAAAATCAAAAAGATATCAGACAAAACAAGTTGAAAATGCAAGGCATTGTCGCAACGAACTTCCAAATGTAGACTTACTTTAAAACAATTTATGTATCGCACATTAATTTTGGACCTATTTGAAATTTTTGATAAAATTAATTCCCCGGGGGTCGGGTATCCGTGGTCAGATTTTGTGGGGGTACCATATTTCGACTCAGCTATGTTAGGGGAGTCCAAATATGTATCGCACATTAATATTGGACCTATTTGAATTTTTTTTTTCCCGACGGAATATCGCGGGGGCACGGCGCCCCCGTGGCCCGATTTTAACTGACATCAAAACTTAAGCTCTGGACACCGAGCTGAATCGATTGATGTATCACACATTGATGTCCGACCATTAGAAAGGCCTCGGACGGACGGACAGACGGACGACAAATCGATTTCATAAACGAACGAAGTTCGTTGAATATCAGCCATCACACTTACCGTCAAGCTCCGCCCAAGTAGAACGGACAACGACATATTAATTGAAGACATTAAAAACAACCCCGGTATACTACCAATAAAATTGGAAAGTATGCGAAATACAATAGATTACTGGACATTCGCATAAAAATTCAATTTACGGAATTAAAACAAGAATCTCAAGTAATCAAAGACAATTATTATAGATTAAAACAATCAATGGACACAGCCAAATTAGAAGGTTTAAATAAAAGTAGTGTTATTGATCTATGGAAATCTATCAAGGAGTGCGGTCTTGATCAGGCTCGTCCTGCAACTATAAAATTCTGTATGTTAAGTCTCTCCATTCCTGCTACTAGTACATCTGCGGAACGCAGTTTTACTGCAGTAAAAAAAATAAAAAACTTTATTCGAAATTCAATAGACTAGGAAAGACTTTCAAATTTGGCGCTCATATCAATTAAAAAGGAATAAATTCAAGAGTTGTCGATTGACCAGAGTTTTTTATTAAGACGTTGTTGATAAATTTTCCAAAAAAAAGTAGAAGAATTCCTGTTAATTTTAAGTAAAGTAAGTTCGATTTTTTATAGCTTTCCACGCCACTGGTTGAAATACATATATCACATTTATCGTTTAATATTTTTTGTGATTATATTACTTCTTTATACGGTTTAATGAGAACACAAAAACGCAAAATAGTGCAGACTAGATTTGTCAGAAGTTGTTAAAAACTTTGCTAAAAGGATAATACGAAAAGCTCTTCTATAATTTTTTATATGTAGCAAATTATGAAATCTGCATGTGAATATCTATGAAAATAAATCATCATCATTAGGTCTTTAGTTCTGGAACTGGTTAGACGCGTACCATCATTGTTTTCTATTCTGAACTAACCTACACATTTCCCTGAAATTTGCACAGTCTGCATCTATCGCTATCTGATCTAGGTCTACATCTACCTCTTTTTTCTTATCTCTGCTTGTAATATATCCCATACTATTCCCCAAAAATGCCTTAGAACATATTCCGCCCTTCTATTTCGTTTTTTCTCCAGATATCTTTGTTCCCCTACTATTTCTATAACCTATTTGTTATTATCTTTGTCTGTCCATGCTAACGTCCTCATACATCTGAAGCACGGCATTTCAAAAGGCTGCTACCGTTTTTCTGTCTGCGTTTCAGACTGCCCGTATTTCATAGGCATATTGTGCTGTGCTCCACACATATGCTTTCAACAATTTTCTTCTTGTTCTATGTTTGTTGTATTTCCTCATAGGCGCTGTTCTTTCTTATTAGATGCAGTTCGGTCACCTTCTATTGTTTTACAGTTATATACCCTATTTCTCCGACTTTCAGTGGTTGTGAAGGGAGGCGGTTCCGTGGTGTAGTGGTATGTGTGTGACTACTACGCCCAAGGATGAGAGGTAAAATGGAGGTCCCGTGTGTGAGTGTTGTCACGCACGTTAAAGATCCCTACCTTGCTTGGAACAGCAAGGATTCGGCAAAATTCAAAATTTTCCAGGTAAAAAAAACTCGTTTCCTAGCCAATGTAGTACCTTCGGGTGGAGCATTGGAAAATCACATGTAAGGTTGTGAAAGGAGGTAAGCAGCCTGTGGCTGCCAAGTTCCCCCAACACTTAACCATTTACCGATTTAATATATTTTCCCATATATCTTTCGCACAGTCAACATTAGTTGCAGATATTTCGCAACCAACAACTAGTTGTTTATACTAAACATCAAATTTATCTGCGCTTATTTTTTCGTCATTAGGTTTTTCGTCACAAAACTGGTTGGACACGTACCTGCACTTATTTATATTCTGAGCTAGCCTACATAGTTCCCTGAAATTCTCACACAGCATGTGTATACAGCTCGTTCCCCTTCTATTGTTTTTTAATTTTATGCCCTATTTCACTGAGATTTAGCGAAGGGGGTTAAGCAACCAGTGGCTACCAAGATCCCCCAACACTTAGACATTTGCCGAAATAATGGTTTTCCAGTAATTTCTTTAACACACTTAACATTATTCGAGAATATTGCCCAACCAATTCATGTTTAAGTATAGTTAAACTTTTCGTCATTAGTTTATCCATCTTGGGATTGTTTGGATGCGTACCTCCATTGCTTTCTATTCTGGGCTAGCCTACACATCTCCCTGAAACCCCTACAGCCTACATCTTTTATATGTGTGCAGTAGTCTAACCTAGGTCTGCCTCTTCTTTTCTTTTTTCCTATCTCTGCTTCTAATGTATTCCGCACTATTCCCTCATGCTGTAGTATGTGGCCTATCATCCTATCTCTCCTATTTTTTTACCGTTTTCCACATATTTCTTTCTTCCCCTACCATTTTTAGTACCTCTTCGTTCTTAACTTTGTCTGTCCATGATATCTTCATCATACGTCTGTAGCACCACATTTCAAAGGCTTCAACCTTTTTCTTGTCCGCTTCTCCTACTGCCCAGGCTTCACAGCCGTACAATACTGTGCTCCACACATATGTTTTAAGCAATCTTTTCCTTGTTTCTATGTTTATGGTTTTTGAGCATAGTAGTTGCTTTTTCTTGTTAAATGTAGAACGAACTTGTGCTAATCTTTGTTTTATATCTTTTGTGCTTTTCCCATCTTGCGTTATTTGGCTTCCTAGGTAGCAGAAATCCTTAACCTCTTGCAAGTTCGTGTTACATACTTGTATTCTTGTTTTTGACTTATTTTCCCCACCTTTGCATACTTAAACTTTAGTTTTAGTTTTGTTAATTTTCATACTGTATCTCTCTGTTAGAACCGTTTCCATTTCATTAAGAGCAGCTTCTAACTCTTTCTTGCTAGACGCTAATACCGCTATATCATCTGCAAATCTAAGCATATCAATTTTTTGTCCCTGCATAGTAATTCAGAATGTCTTCCTGCATTTGACAGTATTCATTGCGTCTTCAATGTATAAGTTAAAAATCAATGGGGATAGGGCACATCCCTGTCTCACCCCTTTCCTAATGTTTACTTCTCTACGTTCCTGCTCTAATTCTATTACTGCTGTTTGCTCTTTGTATAAGCTATGTACTATTCGTCTATCCCTAATGTGAATCATAATTTTGTTTTTAATCCATAAAATATAATTTCGGCTAAAAGTTTAAAATTTGATAATAATATTTGAAAACACAACGTGACTACCATTCGGGTTCTAGTCTGCCTCTCGACGGTCCTGCAAGTGTATGATTAGTTTTTCGAGAAAGTCATTCAATTTAATTTGTAAAAATTATAAACAACATTTAAAGTTCATAGATTGCCGGAAAAATATGCTATTTTTATAATTTCCCCACCACGCTCATGTTGGCTTTAAATGAATAGATCACGAGCCTTTTTGCATATTTGGAACTACCACCATTCCGTCAATTTGAAATTTAACATCTCCACTTGAAGAAAATGTTGCATTACTGATAAAATTACACGCCTTATCAAAAAAGTGTAAGATTAAAACTTTCCCTAGATGTCGGAAAGAATTTAAGCATGTTTTCAACTTGTGAACCCACTTTGATTTGCAAGGATGGTAATTACTACCTGATAAAATTTTTCACTGAATTTTTACGTACAGTGGTTGGTAGCGAAGATGCCTCTTTGCGCAATGGCAATATTGGCTCTTCGATGACAACGAACAATACTTTCAACTCTGTGTTCTAATTGGAGGACGTTTTTATGCGCTATTTATTGAAAATACCCTTTCGTCCTCAAGTTGTTCCTTATTTTCGTTACTGTTGAGAATGGAGTATTTCCGTTGGGTGCATAATACTAGAAATGATGCAATTTTCGAGACTTTTATGATTTTCTTCCATAATCAAAAGAATTTAACTTTTTTAATATTTAACAAGGCTGCCATTTGTATTTAATTTATCAATTCAAATAAGTGTTTTAACTTTAACGCTCAGTGTAAAAATTTTTATTGCTAGGGCAAAATAAAGAACAAAATCACTTTAACAGGAATGAAATTGTATACAAATTTTTATACGTTAGCATGGGCTAACTTTTTTGGGTTAATGAATACGATATCAGTAGGTGTTTTTTGGGGCTCCTGCCGCCTCATTTGCTCCAGCATCCTCATTTGTTCCCAAATCTGGCCAAATAGTTTTCTTCGACTAACCATTTTTTATCTTTCGAGATAAATCTTTATTGTTTGGTATCAATTAATATTAGACTTTTCTCAGCTACCCGAATTTCTAGGAATTTTTTAGATAGCATCATCCCCCAGAGAGCTATCCCAATTTTACAATTTTTTTACCGCTAACATTCTGAACCAAATAGTTTTCTTCGACTAGCCATAGCATCTTTCGAGATAAAGGTACATTGTTTCGTATCAATTAATATTAGAATTTTCTCAGCTACCCGAATCTCTAGGAATTTTTCAGATAGCATTATCCCCCAGGGAGCTACCCTCATTTTAAGATTTTTTGCTGGTTGCGATTTTTGCCCGTCCTTATAAATTTTTTAGCCATGCGATACATCAAATTAGTCTAGCATTTTACGTACATTCCAAATCTGTAAACAGATTTAACATCGGATCCCCGTTTACAAAGTTACACACATACCTTCTAGTGAGCATACCACCACCGAACCACTACTTGCTTTTAATGTCATACCATACTTCCTACCTTGTTTAGCTCATCTTTCGAGATAAACCTATCTTGTTTGGTATCAGTTAATATTAGAATTTACTCAGCTACCCGAATCTCTAGGAAATTTTTAGATAGCATCACCCCCCCCCCTCCCCGAGCTACCCTCATTTTAAAATTGTTTACTGGTAGCGATTTCTGATTGTCCTTATAAACTTTTTAGCCATGCGATACTTCCAATTAGTCTAGAATTTTACGCAGAATTCGAATCTGCAAACAGATGTAAAATCCGACCACCCCTTACAAAGTTACACACATACCTTCTAGCGAGCATACTGCCACCATACCAATACTCGCTTTTAATGTCATACCATACTTTCTATCTTGTTTAGCTCATCTTTCGAAATAAATATATTTTGTTTGGTATCAATTAATATTAGATTTTTCTCAGCAACCCGAATCTCTAGGAATTTTTTAGATAGCACCATTTCCCAGGGAGCTACTCTCATTTTAAGATTTTTTTACCGGCAACGATTTCTGACCGTCCTTTAAATTTTTTAGTCATGCAATACATTAAAT
Source organism: Platerodrilus igneus (assembly GCA_036346225.1). NCBI lineage: Eukaryota > Metazoa > Arthropoda > Insecta > Coleoptera > Lycidae > Platerodrilus > Platerodrilus igneus. Next base: position 1,876,119 of record JARFIW010001436.1, on the reverse strand, counting down.
TACTCTAGAATTTTATGCAGAATCCGAATCTCTAAATAGATTTAAAATCGGACCACCCTTTACCATTTTACACACCCGCCCTCTAAATTATAACTTTCCTGCAGCTCATATCTAAAAGAAAATCTAAAAACCATTCTTAAAACTTTTTATTACAAACAATTTTTACTAATACAGTTTAAATTTTGTAAACCGCATTTCTAAATACATATTCTTAACCTAGAACCCCTCACATCGGCTTATACTTATTAATATTTATTTCTAAATAGCGCACCTTTTCCTAAGAGCAACCGGCCCCACGTGTTTCAAATTCCTCTGATTTTGTTCCCATGGTTTCGCTTAAGACCTCGTACATATTTTGCAGATTACTAGAAGACGTTATAACCATATTTTTTGTGTTAAAGGATTTCAGATCGGTAGTCTCTTCTACCATTTTGGTGTAAACGCCGTAGAGTTCGCAACAGACTTTTATTGCTGTATGTTGTGTTCTTTTTCATTAAGTAATCGAATAAACTGTTCTTTCTGATTCCAAAAAAACTCGAACACTCCATCGTCGACACTGGCATTCCTAATGCGATAGCTAGCCATACGGTTATTAAACGCGGTGCTAACCGTTTCTACACCATCTTCGCCAGTAGCGGTAACTGTTGCATTTTTATATCTATTGCTTCTCAAGTGTGCGGCATAGGTAGTCTTTTCTATTTCGAAATCGCATACTTTACACATAATTCGTGGTTGTTTCGTACAAGACCCCTTAACAGCTGTCGGAGCTGAACGTTTACGGCTTAATGACATACCGTGCTGTTTTTCCTGGTGTCGCAGTAAATTGTCCATTCTTGTAAAAGCGATACCGCAAGACATACAGTTTAAGTACTTTGCGGTTGACGGATGTATAAGCTTAACCGTGGACGATGTTACACCACAACATTTGTTCTGGTGTCGTTTGAGAGCATTTTTCCAGTTATAGGAAGCACCGCAAGAGTTGCATTTAATAACGTTTGCAGGTACCATTTTAGTACAAAACAAAATCGCACTATAGGACTTTGGTTAAACTTGTAAGCAAACTAACTTATAACTAAAAAGTTTACTCTAGCGTACCTGCTTTATGTACCCTATAGAATGCAAACCGAAGGTTTCCGAAAACGACCGAACGATGTTGAGGATTCAGCGGTGAACTAAATGACGTCATATTTTGCCAATCCTTGCTACTCGTCCAGTACATTTAGCGCCAATGCATGCACCCGGTTCGGGTTTCGTCTGTCAACTTCCGATGCCCTCGTAAAAGGTAGAAAAAACTCCATGAATCATCCATCTAACTTATACTTCGACTCGCTCCCGATCGATTAACCACTTTCGATTATTCTAACGGGGACCACCATACATTCCGCCGCACCGTTCTTTTTGAATCCAACGATCCGATTGGCTTCTACACACTAACACCTAACGTATCTTTCCTACTATTTGTTAAACAAAAACTACCGGCATAGCCATGTCCGTATGTGGAAGTAAGCAGATGTTTGTGGATGTGTACGAGAATATGTAACCATATACATTAATCAGTCTAAACTATTTTATTTAGTCCGAGAAAACTAGTATTTTTCTAAACCACAATTACTAATCACTTTTATAGGTTTAACATTTCTACCATTTCCCAATAACTTGTGCTACGTACATGGAAACTTCCCCTTGTGTGGACTTAGGTTAGATAAAAGGAAAAATTGATAGGTTAGGTCAGCACCATCGCGCTGACCTAACTTATCAATTTTTCCCTTTATCTAACCTAAGTCCACACAAGTCCAACTAACCTAACCTAACTCCAGACAACACTAATTTATTCATTATTAAATATTTTGTATATATATTTTTAATAAAAAATTGTATACAATATATGTTGTTTTAATATTGACAAGATTTTTGGTGATCGAACGCAGTTTCTCACGCATTCTGGTGTACGCCCAAGTATGCCTGTGTCCATGCGCACCCCTGCGCGCACCTCCTGCCCATGCGCACCCATTCGCGCGCGTACTCCTTGCCCATGCGCACCCTAATGAACTATTTTTTACAAAGGCATAGGCCGCGGCTCCACGGTAAACATGAGCGTCTCTAAGGTGATTAACGTTTCTCATCTTCTTAGGAATAAAGTGACACCAACAAATGAGCAATTTGGATTGTGGCGGTTGGCAGAAAATATGTGCAACAATAATCTGGTTACAGATATTGGTGATATTTGTTATGTTAAAAGCGAACATGCGGGCTTTCTGACTCCGAACAAACATCTGCAAACAAGGGGATGTTTATCCTAAAAAAAGAAATTTGCGGTGCATTTAACAGCTATCTACGAAGAAAGTTCGACCGATTTGTTTCCACTAGGCATGGTGTTAAAGCTAAGCTTCCGTACTCTCTGGAAAGCGGGCGGGTGGTCGGGCTGGCGGGCGGTGGTATATAAACGAACATTTTAAACTGGGGAAGTTTCCATGTACGTAGCACCAGTCATTGGGAAATGGTAGAAATGTTAAACCCATAAAAATGATTAGTAATTGTGGTTTAGAAAAATACTAGTTTTCTCGGACTAAATAAAATAGTTTAGACTGATTAATGTATATGGTTACATATTCTCGTGCACATCCACGAACATCTGCTTACGTCCACATACGGACATGGCTATGCCGCTAGTAGGAAAGATACGTTAGGTGTTAGTGTGTGGAATGTCCTTCGAAAATATGACGTAAAAGTTATTTAAAATTAAATTACTTTATTAGTAAGTATCCTGTAGACGACACGTTTGGTATTCCCTTAGTAAAGGTTAAAAGTGTTTTATTAAGTTTTTGTTTATAGTAGCACTGCATCTTTTACCGCACGACTTGTAGCCAATTTGTGTGCGTGTGTTACCACCCTTATGGATTTTTAATATGCACGCGATGCGATTGTTGATCCGTATAACATGGAAGACGTTTCCGATGTTTCTACTAACTGCATTCGCAGCATGGACGATGCGAACCGGGTGCATGCATTGGCGCTAAATGTACTGGACGAGTAGCAAGGATTGGCAAAAGATGACGTCATTTAGTTCACCGCTAAATCCTCAACATCGTTCGGTCGTTTTCGGAAACCTTCGGTTTGCATTCTATAGGGTACATAAAGCAGGTACGCTAGAGTACACTTTTTAGTTATAAGTTAGTTCGCTTACAAGTTTAACCAAAGTCCTATAGTGCGGATTTTGTTTTGTACTAAAATGGTACCTGCAAACGTTATTAAATGCAACTCTTGCGGTGCTTCCAATATCTGAAAAAATGCTCTCAAACGACAACAGAACAAATGTTGTGGTGTAACATCGTCCACGGTTAAGTTTATACATCGGTCAACAGCAAAGTACTAAACTGTGTGTCTTGCGGTATCGCTTTTACGAGAATGGACAACTTACTGCGACACCAGGAAAAACAGCACGGTATGTCATTAAGCCGTAAACGTTCAGCTCTGCAAGCAGTTGGAGAGCCTTCCTCGAAGCAGCCACGGATTCTGTGTAAAGTGTGCGACATGGAGGTGTTAAAGTCTGCATACCCTGGTCATCTACTACATCTACTGTTAAAAGGTCTTGTACGAAACAACCACGAATTATATGTAAAGTATGCGATTTCGAAATGGAAAAGACTACCTATACCGCACACTTGAGAAGCAACAGATATAAAAATGCAACAGTTACCGTTATTGGCGAAGATGGTGTAGAAACGAATAGCACCGCGTTTTACAACCGTATGGCTAGCTATCGCATACGGAATGCCAATGTCGACGATGGAGTCTTCGAGTTTCTTTGGAAGCAGAAAGAACGGTTTATTCGATTACTTAATGAAAAAGAACACAACATACAGTAATAAAAGTCTATTGCGAACTCTACGGCGTTTACACCAAAATGGTAGAAAAGACTAACGTTGTGAAATTCTTTAACACAAAAAATATGAATATAACGTCTTTTAGTAATCTGGAAAATATGTACGAGAGCTTAAGCGAAACTATGAAAACAAAATCAGAGGAATTTGAAACACGTGAGGCCGGTTGGTCTTAGGAAAAGGTGCGCTATTTAGAAATAAATATTAATAAGTATAAGCCGATGTGAGGGGTTCTAGGTTAAGAATATGTATTTAGAAATGTGGTTTACAAAATTTAAACTGTATTAGTAAAAATTGTTTGTAATAAAAAGTTTTAAGAATGGTTTTTAGATTTTCTTTTAGGTATGAGCTGCAGGAAAGTTATAATTTAGAGGGCGTGTGTGTAAAATGGTAAGAGGTGGTCCGATTTTAAATCTATTTAAAGATTTGGATTCTGCATAAAATTCTAGACTAATTTAATTTTAATTTTAATGCATGGCTAGAAAATTTATAAGGACGGTCAGAAATCGTTGCCGGTAAAAAAATCTTAAAATGAGGGTAGCTCCCTGGGGATGGTGCTATCTCTTAAAAATTTCTAGCAATTCGGGTAGCTGAGAAAATTCTAATATTAATTGATACCAAACAATATAGATTTATCTCGAAAGATGAAAAATGGTTAGTCGAAGAAAGCTAGTTGGTCCAGATGTGGGAGCAAATAAGGATGCTGGAGCAAATGAGGCGGCAGGAGCCCCAAAACACACCTACTGATATCGTTTTGGACTTTTTTAACATTTTTTTTTTATAATTGGGAGTTTAGTATCTGGAATAAGATTATAGCTTAAATTTTGTAACATTTCTGTCTTGCTGAATAATTTTATTGGTCGCTATTGGATTTACTTCTGCATAACTAGCATTCAAAAGTCTGAAATTGGTACAAAGGAGTTTTACAAATGTTTAATTACCTGCAGGAACATTTCTCCGTCCATAGGTGTGTGATCAAAAGCTGTAAGGTCTCTTGAACGATGCAAACTGCCGTCATCTTTGTCTTTGTGCATGACCACTGAAATAAAAGTAAAAAATTAAAATAGTTTAAAGTTGTTTTCAAAATACCGTTTTAAGTTAAAAATAACGCGTACCAGTATTATGAAGTTATTATTTTTACTGGGGTAAATCGCACATCAATTTTTATATATATCGATGATCAAAATTAAATAACTTCAAAGCAAAACATAACCAATAGCACATTGGAATATCAGTGTATTTAGAATAATAAACACTCAAAATATTCACAAATTTATTTAGTTCTATATCATGATAATAGAAGCAATTGGACATTTATAATACAACTGCGTAAATTGTGAAGATAATGACTATAATTTTTAATAATAATTATCTTTAATTCGAAACATATTTGGGTCATCGGCCCAGCATGAGTGTACATTCTAATGGTTATATAAACTACTTCACCATCATTAGATCTTCAGTCCTGGAATTAGTTAGACGTGTACCTCCATTGTTTCCTATTCTGAGCTAACCTACGCATTTTCCTGAAATTCCCACAGTCTACATCTTTCACTATCTGCGTGCAATAGCCCTAATCTAGGTCTAACTCAAATTCTTTTTATCCTTCATCTGCTTGTAATATATCCCGCACTATTCCCCAAATGCCTTACAACGTGTTCTGTCCTCCTATTTCTCCTATTTTGTCTTGTTTTCAACAGATATCTTTCTTCCCCTACTATTTCTAAAACGTCTTTGTAATTAACTTTGTCTGTCCCTGCTATCATCATCATACATCTGAAGCACCACATTCCAAAAGGCTTCTTACCTTTTTCGTATCTGCTTCTTCTGCTGTCCCTATTTCATAGCCGTAGTGCTGTGCTCCACGCATATGCTTTTAACAATTTTTTCCTTGTTTCTATGTTTGTTGTCTTCGAACATAACAGGTGCTCTTTCTTGTTAGAAACAGCTCGGTTCTCTTTCTATTGTTTTCTAAATTCTATTTCACCGATATTCAGTAGTATGTGAAAGGAGTTAAGCAACCTGCGGCTACCAATATCCCCCGAGACTTAGACATTTGCCAAATTAATAAGTGTTCCAATAAACCCTTTAGCACAATCAACATTAGCTAAGAATATTGCAAAACCAACACCTGTAGTTGTTAATAATAATTACCAGGTTTAAGTATAAAACATTTTTTCGTCATTAGGTTTTCCGTCTTGAAACTGGTTGGACGCGTGCCACCATTGATTTCTATTCTGAGCTAGCCTACACGTTTCCCTGAAATTCCCATAGCCTAGATACGTCTTGGTTCCTTCTATTGTTTTACAAATATATATCCTATCCAGATAGATTTGCAGATGATATAGCGGTATTAGCATCTAGCAAGGAAGAGTTAGAACCTGCTCTTAATGAAATGGAAACAGTTCTAATAGAGAGATACAGTATGAAAATTAACAAAAATAGAGACCTAATGATGATGATCTTATTTCACCAATATTCAGTGGTACGTGGAGGGGGTTAAGCAACCTGCGGTTACCAAAATCCCTCAATTGATTTCTATTCTGAGTGTCGATTGATACTTCTATAAGTATGGGAAATGTAAGAACATCATTGGCTGTTCTAATCGTCACAGGAACATCCAGCTTTTGTTGCGTAAAATGCTATGGGTACAGAAACAGTTTTAAGAAAAAGGGGCAGTATAACAGTAATTAAGAAGTATATAAAACATTTTAGCAAGTACGCTTATTTGAGTTTTACAAAAGCGACCTTCTACCTGTTTAGCAATAAGAAAGGATGATTCACAGGTATAGTAATACATCCGTAATATGATAGGGTTGTTGTTGAAAGGTTTGATAACTCATATTCTAAATTTCTTCCATCATTTCTTTGAAATTGGAGATTATTGTATATAATTCTAAACTACGTTGCGGTAGTGCAGTATTCGTTTGAACTAGATTCTAATGAATTTTTGATGTACATAAATCAGTGTCAAGATAAATTCGCTTACGTGACATAAGTGTATTAGATAAATAAATTACCAGAAAGATTAAAGCCACCATAGTGTTTAATTAATCGTATAAAAAATTATCTAAGGTCGGTATGTTACTGTTATAAAGAATTCAATTGTTCATTTTCAGGTACATCCACCGTTTTCGGTTTTCGTTTTTTTATCAGTATCGATCTTAAAGTGCTTACTGTTTGAACCCTAAAATCACTAACAGCCTAAATTAATATTTTATCTTATTAACTATAATACGTTAGTATTTATCAAATTACCTTATGTAATTAACTACCTAATATATATATATATATATATATATATATATATATATATTGCTATGATACTCTCTAAATTATCACGCCCCTTTGTTGTGGGCCTTTATTAATTTGCTATGATTCTCTCAATTATCGCACTCCATCATTTGGACGACCATTTTAATATTTGTTATGAATAAACAAGATTGTAGTTATCTCCTCCGACGTTGGGCTGTCTTATTAATATTGCTATCAATTCCCTCCAGAAACTTAACTGGATTTTATCTTGAAGCAACCTTGTCTGCAAATAGCAAAATTCGATACGTTACCGCTTTACTTAGTTATCAATTTCCTATTCAATTCGTAGCTCCTCCTTGAACTATTTAAATCTTATGACCTCGGCTAGCACTTATTTGGAATTATAAAATTCAGTTAATTTCGATTTTTTATATAATGAAACCAATATATTATGTACAGCTTTTGGAAATTATTTGTAATACACTTTTCAATTAGTTAATGTTGTAAATTTCATTTATTAACAATTATATACTATTTACTCAAAACCCAAAGTCACCAAAAAAAAACCTATTATCTTTATCAACGAAGTGTAGAACATTCTAAACCTGTTATCATATTACTCATTTTATACTTATGCAACTTCTTTTGTTGACTTTTCACAAGCATATTATATTAAGCAAATTCAATATTCAAAATAAAAGATATATAGAAAAATAAAATGTCTTTTAACTAAAAAATCTGACCTGGTCTATTTCTTCACATCGACGCTTCCATTTGCATAAAATTTATCTTCCCCCAATTCAGGATTACATTTAAATTATTGCCATTACACTATGGACTACCATTATTCATTTATGCACCCCAATTTATTGTCGTTTCATATCCGACTTATCACTTCTTATCAATCAATTTCCTCAAACTTAAAATTGTACTATTCTTCCCCCAGGCGTACTTCAAAATTGTCGCTTATTTTCCCCAGACTTCGAAATTGTATTACTGTTCCCCAGACATCAAAATCGTATTACTGTATTTTCCCCGGACTTCAAATTGTAGTTTGTTTCTCCCCGGACATAGAAGCCCTATTATTTTTATGTTTTAGTTTAAAATAAATTCACCAAAAATGTACTTACGTTTAATCGGCAATTATAGTTTTCATCTTGGCACTTATTTTAATTTCCACTTTTAAATTTTACGTATTACTTTATTTCATAGCGACGCACTTCGGCCTTTGTTGATTTCAAAAACTGACTTCGTTATCACGGTGCCTGCTAATATATTATTTCGTTCCCACTCCGTCAGTGAGTATGGTCTAGAACTCGTCGCTTATTTCTGACCAATCAAATAATTACATTCAAAGCAGTTTCTGATGTAATTCACCACGATTCCCAATAATTATAACCTGCTTGCAGCTGTCTTTCGTTATCAACATGCTGTGTTTTGATAGATCTAATTGCTTTTCCATAAACAACTGATGCAACTCGACATTTAATTTTCATATTTACATGTTGTTCACGCAATTTTTAATCTGTTTTCTTATCAAAAATGGTTAGATATTTGTACGCATTTATATTAGCTACCTGAAGCTCTATTTCTATCTCCGTATTAATCTAATTGTTTGGAACTCTTTTGAATGCGTGTCTAATTACACTTTATCGTTTACTTATAAATATACGCGTGCTTCCACTGAAAAATATTATTACTTGCTATACCTAAATTAACTAAAACTTTATCTACAGAGTATTTAATATTTTCTATTTACCTAATAAATGTGTTCGTGGTTTCTACGCTAACTATGCGTCTTCCTATGTTTATCTGCGTCGCTTAAAACTATTTACACTTTATATACAGGGTGTTGACTGCTTACTATCTACAAACTATCTCCATTTCTTAATTCTTTCCTAAATAAATGCCGTTTTCTGCTGCCTATGGTAATTACTCATTCCTAAATGACTTTTACTTAAAGTACACCCTTAAACAACCCCTTATCACAGCATAATATATATATATATATATATATATATATTATGTATAAAAGATTTATGCTGAGCTCACAATAAACCAGGGGAAATAAAGTACGGTTCTGGGATACTTTACAAATAACACAATAAGCACAACAAGCAATAAATCAATGGTGTATTAAGTTGATAATTTTTACTATGGAGTAGGAGCATGAAATATTTAAGGTGCAACAAATTTGTAAATATTGAGATTGTGTGAGTTTAATATTAATCTGTCGGAATAAAAGGGTTGTATGTTTTGTTGGTCAAATTATTTTTTTATTTTTTTTTAATTAGAAAGGTAGTTATAGATAGAAGAGCAGTTGAGCCGCCGTGGTGAGTATCCCTGAAGAAGCAGTGAGCAGAGCTAGTCGTGTGGTGTCATTTTTGAGAGCTTCTTTAGAGGGTACTCAATTAGAACATCTCATAATCCAAAGCTTGGAGTCTTATACAGGGAATTCTATAGCATTAATTAATCGATCCAATTTGTGGACTCAATTCTAATTTTAAATCCACGGCAATTTTATGACGCCCAAGATTGGGGCTTGGTAATAGGGCAACTTCACAGTAATTTTATGGCAGCCCAAGTTGTGGGGCTCGAAAGGAGAGCTCACAGTAATTTTATGGTTCCCAACAAAGGGACTCCTGTAGTTAGAGCCTGGCCTCCACAGTATTTTTATGACGACCAATTTGTGGGGCACGAAGTAATCAACTTGGTTTCCGAACATCCACAATAATTTTCGAGACGACGCAAGCAAGGGGCTCGAAGAAGAGTTCACAGTAAATTTATAACGATCAATTCGTGGTGCTCCATTTTTTTTACAGGTAAGCATTCACAGCAATTTTATGGCGCCCAACGTGGGCTTGATTTTTTTTACAGGTAAACATCTGCAACAGTTATGGCGCCCAACATTGGGGCTTGGAAATAGGACAACTTCACAGTAATTTTACGGCAACCCCAAGTTGTGGGGCTTGAAAGGAGAGCTCACAGTAATTTTAAGGTTCCCTACGGAGGGGCTTGAGTAGTTAGAGCCTAGCCCTTGCAACATTTATGACGCCCAATTTGTGGGGCACGAAGTAATCGACTTGATTCCCGAACTTCCGCAACAATTATATGACGCCCAATTCGTGGAGCTCCATTTTTTTTACAAATAAACATCCGCAACAATATATATATATATATATATATATATATATATATATCTTCAGTCTTGGAACTGGTTAGACGGGTATCCTCATTGTTTGCAATTCTGAATTAACCTACACATTTCCCTGAAATTTGCACAGTCTGCATCTATCACTATCTGATCTAGGTCTACATCTACCTCCTTTTTCCTATCTCTCAGCTTGTAATATATCCCATACTATTCCCCAAAAATACCTTAGAACGTATTCTGTCCTACTTCTCTTATTTTTTTGTTTCCCACAGATATCTTTCTTCCCCTACTATTTCTATAACCTATTTGTTAGTAACTTTGTCTGTCCATGCTATCATCCTCATACATCTAAAGCACAACATTCCAAAAGGCTGCTACCGTTTTTTTGCATGCTTTTCCTACTACCCGTATTTCATAGGCATACTGTGCTGTGCTCCACACGTATGCTTTGAACAATTTTCTTCTTGTTTCTATGTTTGTTGTCTTTTCTTTGATCATAAGCGCTGTTCTTTCTTGTTAGATGCAGTTCGGTTGTTTTACAATTATATACCCTATTTCTCCGACATTCAGTGGTTGTGAATGGGGGTAAGCAGCCTGTGGCTGTCAAGTTCCTCCAGCACTTGAATTTGAACATTTTCCGATTTAATATTTTTTCCAATATATCTTTTGCCGCAATCAACATTAGTTGCAGATATTTCACAATCAACACATGTAATCATCATCATTAGGTTTTTCATCTCAAAACTGGTTGGGCACGTACCTCCAATTATTTGTATTCTGAAATAGCTTACAGTTTCCTGAAATTCCCACACAGCCTATATACAGCTCGGTTCCCCTTGTATTGTTTTCTAATTATATGACCTATTTCACCGAGATTCAGTGGTATGTGAAGGAGGTTAAGCAGCCTGTGGCTGCCAAGATCCCCCAACACTTAGAAATTTGCCGAATTAATAATTTCCAGTAAATGCTTTCACACAATTAAAATTAGTTGAGAATATTGCACAACCACTACCTGTAGTTGCTTATAATAATCATCATGTTTAAGTACAGTTATCTTTTTTCGTCATTTATATAGAATGAATATAAAATAAAACAAACTGAATTAGAATTGAAGTTTACTAAACAAAACATAATTCAGTAGAATTTTCGGATCGTAGATCCTCTTCTTTGTCTGTCATCAGCAGCTATCTGGTGTTTGTACTTGGTGATCAGTTGTTCGTGGTGTCACTTGGTTGTAAAAAAGGTTTGAGTAAATAGAAGGGTTGTGTCGGTGCGTTAGTGTCTATGTCTAAGCCGCTGATATGGTGGAATAGAAGGTTTGGTGTGGGATGATTTTGTTGAGGAAACTTGGATTCTTTGTGATGATTAATTACTAAATAGTTTATGCTCGAGATAGCGCAGTAGAGATCAAAGATTAGTGTGGTTTTTAGGTAATTTTGTAGTTAAGATATGTTGAGGCATGAATAAATCAAGTGCTCAGGGGTTTCAAGGGTGTGGTGAGCAAGGACACGTGGGGAATAGAATGAGGCCGAAGGAGTAGATTTTAGAGTAGAAGTTTCCGTGAACAGTTATAAAGAGAATTGTTGCACGTCCTGTTGTGGAAATGTGTCGAAGGGTTTCAATAATGTATAAAAATGTACTGTACTGTTGTGGAAAGGGACCATTGCTTTTGCCAGGAGTGAAGTAAGAATTAATTTATAAGGGAATTATTTTCTGTGAATTATTTTGTATGTATCGTATTGTATTGTTCAGTCAATTCTGGATACGACCTCTTTTCTTTACAGAGCAGGTTATAATTGGAGTTGCATCGGTAGGATTTGTAGGAAAGTGTAGAGGTTGTACGGTAAGGTTTCGAGATGTATAAAAGGAATGGTTGTATGATCGTGTTGAAGTATTTTCTGGCCGTTGGAGTTGTGACGGGGAGCCATGTGTCGGAGGTCTAGTGGATAATCGAAATGACGATTTGATTGAGAATTAGTTTTCTCGTTGGCAAATTTAGTCTTAGATTGGAGTTTTTCAATGTGGGTGTAAGATCTCAAACAGATTTGTAAGTGTAATCCTAGGTATTTGACGGAGTGAGAAAAATGATCGGAGTGTCTAGGATACGGATAGTTGGACTGCGGCGAGGGTGTAGGGGAGGATCCTTCCTTGCTTTAGTTGATTCGCGTGTGACTACTAAGCCCAAGGTCCCGAGTTCGATTCACGACACAGACCGCTTGAAAAATATGCTTTTTAAAAACGTACATGTTCAAATGACCGTAACACATACAAGGTATATATATATATATATATATATATATATATATATATATATATATATATTTAATGTTGCGTCCGTCTATGTCTGGGTTATTGATAAGGAGTGCTGAGGTTAGGTTGGAATGTGATGGTTTACGGTAAAAGTAAGATCTAGTATGGGCGAGGGGGTGTTTAAATTTGGGATTATGTTGTTGATAAGGTAGGGCACGAATTTTAAGGACTAGAGGGGTTGGTTGTGTACATGTCTTTGTCGAGGTCTGATGCTAAGAAGTTTCAAAGGTAGAACTGCCGCTGACCAAAATATTCAAAACGTAGTAACAATATTTACGAACGCGCTTTGGCAGAATTCGACAACTATTGCTAAAAGCTATACTACAAAATCCTTTCGCCGTCGCTTCGGTGTCTGTAAATTCAGTTTAGGATGTTGAGTGAGCGTGATTTCTAGATGTTTTATTTAGTGATTGTGGAAAGTGTGCTGGATAAGTGTTGAGTATATGTGTGTTAACAAATTGTGATTCGAAGTGCCATTGGTTGTTGGGGATGGGAGGTTTCAGAACGAAGATTTCTTTTAGGAATGTTCAAATTCTTGCAGATAGTGTCTGACAAGATATACATACAATGTTGGGGAGGGGCCAATAAAGACCTGAATCAATTTGCGCTTTTAAACAGGCTTTTGATCTTATGGTAAGCGGACAAGATTATACGAGGTGCATTAGGGTGTCTGGAGTTGTGTGTTTGTACAAGAACAATTTGAGGAGCCTATAAGGTTAAAGAAGTAAAGTTTGGATTTGATGTTTCCATGGCCGGTTAGGAATTGGAAAGTAAATGTACTTGAAGAAAAGATATGGGGAGGGATATCTATTATTGACGAAAATAGATCAAGCGTATATTTATCGGATGTCATGAGAGTCCATTGTTGTCGCCAGGATTGACTGAGGGAGTTGAGGATTTGTGTTTCGTAGGGTTCCGTAGGTGTCGTGTTAGAAGGTTGAGTCAAGGAAGATTATGGGTATATTTTGTTTCAGGCAACGGATTTGTAATCATGCATAAAATCTTTTATTCGGGGATTTGGAGTAGAGCGTAAGGGCAGCAGTAGATGTTGTTCTGTATGCTCTTGAGGCGTATATTAAGAATCGTCGGATGATCGGGTTAAGGAATTGTGTTGATGAGGGACAGAAGACAATAATGTGCTTTGGAACGAGTCTGCAGGTAGATTTCGTGAATTGTACAGATCTAGGTAGTGATTGGTACATCCTATCAGGATTGCAGTAGTTTTGGAGCGGATTTTGGCTAAGTGGGTCGTTATTTTTAGACGGGTTTCTAAGTCGAGGCCGGTAAGAGGTTGAAGTTGAGAAGGCTAGTTTTGTGCCCATGATGTAGATTTTTGGGATGCTTTGAAGATCTAGAATCTAGATGTTCTTTAAGAAAGATCATTTTGGATTTGCTAAGTGATAAGGGTTGTTTATTAAGAGATAACCATGTTTCTATTTGGTTTACGAGGATCGCGGAAGTGTCTTCACACCTTGGAATTTAAAATCTAGGAGAGAGTGTAAGGCGAGGTTCCAAAGGGTGGCGGAGAGTTTACAGCCTTGGAAACTTCCTTTACTTATGTATTTTGTTACGAAGTGCTAATTAGTTGTGAGGGTAACTGTGTGGAAAGTTAGGTAGAACCATATAATTATCAATAGTTTGGAGAGAAGACCAATTTGGGTTTAGGCGAAACAGAGGAACACGGGAGGCTATTTTAGCTCTGAGAGTGATAATGGAGAAACAATAGAAAAAGGGTAAAATATGTATATAGGGTTTGTAGATCTGGAAAAAGTATTCTACAGTGTAAAATGGAAAGAAAGGTCGAAATACTCAAAAAGATTGGAATGAGTTATAGGGATAGACGAATAGTACATAGCTTATACAAAGAGCAAACAGCAGTAATAGAATTAGAGCAGGAACGTAGAGAAGTAAACATTAGGAAAGGAGTGAGACAGGGATATGCTCTATCCCCATTGATTTTTAACTTGTACATAGAAGAGGCAATGAATACTGTCAAATGCAGGAAGACATTTGGAATTACTATGCAGGGCCAAAAAATTTATATGCTTAGATTTACAGATGATATAGCGGTATTAGCGTCTAGCATGGAAGGGGTAGAAGCTGTTCTTAATGAAATGGAAACGGTTCTAACAGAGAGATACGGTATGAAAATTAACAAAACTAAAACTAAAGTTCTAGTATGCAAAGGTGGGAAAAATAAATCAAAAACAAGAATACAAGTATGTAACACGAACTTACAAGAGGTAAAGGATTTCTTCTAACTAGGAAGTCAAATAACGCAAGATGGGAAAAGCACAAAAGATATAAAACAAAGATTAGCACAAGGCCGTGCTATATTTAACAAGAAATAGCAACTACTGTGTTCAAAGACAACAAACATAGAAATAAGGAAAAGATTACTTAAAACATATGTGTGGAACACAGCACTGTACGGCTGTGAAGCCTGGACAGTAGGAGAAGCGGACAAGAAAAAGGTAGAAGCCTTTGAAATGTGGTGCTACAGACGTATGATGAAGATATCATGGACAGACAAAGTTAAGAACGAAGAGGTACTAAAAATGGTAGGGGAAGAAATAAATATGTGGAAAACGGTAAAAAATAGGAGAAATAGGATGATAGGCCACATACTACGGCATGAGGAAATAGTGCGGAATATATTAGAAGCAGAGATAGGAAAAAAGAAAAGAAGAGGCAGACTTAGGTTAGACTACTGCACACACATAGTGAAAGATGTAGGCTGTAGGAGTCTCAGGGAGATGTACAGTCTAACTCAAAATAGAAATTAACGGAGGAACGCATCCAACCAGTCCCAAAATGGATAAATTAATGACGAAGAAAGTAACTGTACTTAAACATGATGATTATTATAAGCAACTACAAGAATTGGTTGGGCAATATTCTCTAATAATGTTAATTGTGTGGAAGGAAAACTATTATATCGGTAAATGTTTAAGTGATGGGGGATCTTGGCAGCCACAAGCTGCTTAACCCCCTTCACTGAATGTCGGTGAAATAGGGCATAATATTAGAAAACAATAAAAAGAGAACCGAGTTGTATACATGCTGTGTAAGGATTTCAGGGAACTGTGTAGGCTAGCTCAGAATATGAATAAGTGCAGGTACGTATCCAACCAGTTTTGAGATGGAAAACCTAATGACAAAAAAATAAGCGCAGATAAATCTGATGATTATTATAAACAACTACAGGTGTTGGTTGTGAAATATCTGCAACTAATGTTGACTGTGCGAAAAGTTGTATTGGAAAAAATATTAAAACGGTAAATGTTTAAGTGCTGGGGGAACTTGGCAGCCACAGACTGCTTACCCTCCTTGACAACCACTGAATGTGGGAGAAATAGGGTATATAATTGTAAAACAATAGAAGGGACCGAACTGCATCTAACAAGTGAGAATAGCGCCTATGATGAAAGACAACAAACATAGAAACAAGAGGAAAATTGTTGAAGGCATATGTGTGGAGCACAGCGCAGTATGCGTGTGAAATACGGGCAATAGGAATAGCAGACAGAAAAATGGTAGCAGCCTTTTGGAATGCTGTGCGTCAGATGAATGAGGATGATAGCATGAACAGACAAAGTTAATAACAAATAGGTTATAGAAATAGTAGGGGAACAAAGATATCTGGGGAAAAAATAGAAGAAATAAAAGGGCAGAATACGTTCTAAGGCATTTTCGGGGAATAGCATGGGTGATATTACAAGGAGAGATAGGAAAAAAAGATAGATGTAAACCTAGATCAGATAGTGATAGATGCAGACTGTGCAAATTTCAGGAAAATCTGTAGGTTAGTTCAGAATAGGAAACAATGACGGTACGCGTCTAACCAGTTCCAGGACTGAAGACCCATTGATGGAGAGAAAGTCTCCATAACTTGATATGCAAAGTATACGCGTTTGTACGTTGCGCAAAGCACAATTGAATCATGTAGAAAGAGTCGACATTTTTAGGGGTGGGGGTTGATGGTGGAGCTCATAATTTACCAATGGAGAGGAGCAGTTTGAGAAAGACCTGAAGAGAGAAGTTCGCATGAATGAAATGTCAACCTAAGGTTCGGTTCGTTTTACCTTTCTTGATTGCGGATATTTATGGGAAATGTGTTTCAAATGAATAAGTTATTCACAAAAATGAAACATGTTACATGATTTCGATTTTATTGAAGCCTTACCATTCACTGCGTCATAACCGTGCTATGATTTCCGTTCGTTAAACGCATTATAAAACTGACAACTTGCATAAAAAAATATTCTGGCTTCTATCAATGGAGCACCGCTATACGGCATCACGTTTTCGTATCTCGACTAGTGTTGTCAAATAAACCGTTCTTTATTGACTATAACCAAAACATCCATCGCAAGTAGATCCAGTTTGTATATGCAAATGCCAAGCAAATGGGAAGGGTCTAGCAAACCAAAGCTTGAGGATTTATTAGACTTTTAGTTAGAAAATTATGTAAATAAATACAGTAATTTATCATTACTAAAATAAAATTGTTGTTTGTTTGATTGGATGTAATTGGTATAAGTTCATTTGCCCCTTCGAGTGTTGAATTTTGGGAGTTAACTGCATTAAAATAGCCAACGTGTGTAAAAATCCTTTATTCTATTTGAATCAGGTATAATTTTCGTGGTACAAGATCTTTTCAAGCGTTAAATGCAGCTGAGAACCATGTTAATTAAGCATCGAAACTCCTTTTTCAATTGCGAGGCACCCAGATAATATCAATTCAATTTAGCGAAACAACGCGGAAGAGATGTCGAAAAATCTAAAGCTGACTTCATTAATCTTAATCATTAATAAAGCATAATTTATCAATAGCCACAAAACTACTAACCTGTCACCCTACGAGATTTATTACGTCGGTAGGTAACCAAAGCAACACAACAACCCCATAAAATGCAAATTATTTATCAAAGACTGGGAAGAATGCAGGGGTTAAAGCACGTGCCACAGACTTACGACTTGATTGTTATCGATAAAGGGAGAGATAGTTAATCTAATACCTTCATCCTTATTAATAACACCTGCCACGCTGCAATCAAAGGGTCGTTTACAACGTATTCAAGACAGATGAAATTGAATATGACAAATCAGACAAGTTGTAGCATCATCATGACTTGACGTTCTTAAAGGAGATCCTTGCTTTTGTTAAATTGATGTTCGAACCTTATTACTTAACCCTACTTGCTGGTACAGCTTAATTTGTTCACCCAGGTGAAAATAATTTATGATGGACTTTAGGGCCGTGTAAAATCGATTACGCAAATTATTTGTCTTTGACATTTTGGGGGCGACAGCTGCGATGTTCTGAAGCATAACGTCTGCAAAACACAGTGGTTTAACCACATTTCCGTCTGGTTGATATTGTAGGGTCTCGAAATTTTGCTCAAATATATATAGCTACTTTCAATTATTTAAAATGGTGATGGGTGCGGTACGGTAACGAAAACCGGGTTGCAAGTAGAAACTTCATATTTATTTTTAACAATTTGTAGCGACATAAAAGAAAATAAAAATCTAAGTTCTCATGTGCAGAACTTCTAACCAAACTTACAGATATGTTGTTATCAAAATATAAATATTACATATACATTAAAAACAAGATGTCGAATAACTCGAAAACCTTTCGACTTAGAGCATTGGTGCTTTGAGAAAATATGTTCAGGAGGTATGGAGCTATGAGAGCTATGAGAAAATATGCTCAAGAGGTCGATATTAACCTAAAACTTTATTTATTTTTTGCTGGAGTGAAGTTTATCATAGTCAAAATTTCGACTTTAAAGTCGAGTAACTCGAAAACTAAATGAGATATCGAAAAATGGATAGCATATTCTTAATCAGCGTAAAAAACTGAACAAGATCCATATATCAAATGTTTGTAAAACGAAAAAAACGTGCAACGGACGACGGCGGCGACGACGGCGACGTAGCGATCTTATTAACCTAACTTACTTCGTAAGCTTGGTTGATTAATTGAAAAGATGCAGATTTTAGGTTTTCTAGTAATTATTTTTGATTTTCTGACTTATGCACTTTACAAATAAAAGTGGTTTTGTATTAGCTTTCGTACCGGTAGCAGTACATACTACGTTGTTGAAAACGAAATTAAATAATTGCAACAAACTTATTTTGAGTAGGTCGATATTTGAAGTTGTTACGTGCAGTTTCAGCAT
The DNA here is from genome assembly GCA_036346225.1 of Platerodrilus igneus. Classification (NCBI taxonomy): domain Eukaryota; kingdom Metazoa; phylum Arthropoda; class Insecta; order Coleoptera; family Lycidae; genus Platerodrilus; species Platerodrilus igneus. The sequence continues at coordinate 1,857,328 of JARFIW010001436.1, read as the reverse complement.
TGGAATATTTATTAACGATTTTTACTGCCTTTTCAATTTAAACGGTTGCTATTTAATTACTTCAAATTACTTTAAATACTTCATATTATCGTATTTTTATCATTATCATCTATAGTTCTTCTGTCCTGGAATTGGTTAGACACGTACCCTCATTGTTTTCTATTCTGAACTAACCTTCACATTTCTCTGAAATTTGCACAGTCTGCATCTATCACTATCTGGTTTAGGTCTAAATCTACCTCCTTTTTCCTATCTCTGCTTATAATACAACCCGTACTATTCCCCAAAAATGCCTTAGAACGTATCCTGCCCTTCTGTATCTCCTTTTTTTTTTGTTTTCCACAGATATCTTTACTCCTTTATTATTCCTATAACCTATTTGTTATTAACTTTGTCTGTCCATGCTACCATCTCTATACATCTGAAGCACAACACTCCAGAAGGCTTCTATCTCTTACTGTCTGCTTTTCCTACTGCGCTTATTTTATAAACGTACTGTGCTGTGCTCCACACATATGCTTTGAACAATTTTCTTCTTGTTTCTATGTTTGTTGTCTTTGAACATTGCCGCTGTTCTTTCTTGTTTGACGCAGTTCGGTCCCCTTAAATTGTTTTACAGTTATATTCCTTATTTCCCCGATATTCAGTGGTATGTGGAAGGAGCCGGCTCCGTGGCGTAGTGGTATGTGTGTGACTACTACGCCCAAGGTCCCGGGTTTGAATCCCGGGGCGGTCCGCTTGAAAAATGTTAGACGAGCATTTTTCACAAAAGTACGCCCTCGTTCAGATGAGAGGTAAAATGGAGGTCCCGTGTGTGAGTGTTGCCACGCACGCTAAAGCTCCCTACCTTGCTTGCAACATTAAGGGTTCGGCAAAGTTCAAAATTTTTCAGGTAAAAAAAAACTCGCTTTCTGGCCAATGTAGTACCTTCGGGTGGAGCATTGGAAAAAATCAAATGTAAGGTATTTCAGCCTGTGGCTGTCAAGGATCTTTCAACACTTAGACATTTGCCGTATTAATAGTTTTATAGTAAATCCTATCGCACAATTAACATTAGTTGAGAATATTGCAAGTAGGGATGGACTCGGGCCGGGTCAGGCCGGGCTTTTAATAAGCCCGGCCCGACTCGACGCAGAAAAGTGACCGGTCCGGCCAAAGGCCCGACCCGAAATGAAAACTTAGGGCCCGGCCCGGCGGGCCAGGCCGACCCGACTTTCATTCAGTGAATGAGAAGATATTTTTTCAGTTGTCTTCAACAAGTAACTATCATTCTTTTGTTTGATTTAAGAGTATAATGATTTTGAGTTACAATCAAGATACTTGTGAAACATACCGTAGTATATCATTTGATTTTTGATTCTTTAAAAAATCCTAGAAATATGTAACAAAAGTATAAATGTTTAGCAATTTCAATGTTTATGAAATTTGTTACAGACAGATTTTTTTACTTTGAAAAACTGAAACTTACTGGTGATAATATCAAAGTATTCATAGTATGAACTTCAAAATTTCAAGTGCCCTAGAAGTATCTTGTCTACGAATAGACGATTAACGTATTGTTTTCGAAAGTTTTATTGAAATCGTTATTTTAAAATACATTCAGCAGTAAAGAATCTAACGCTAGTTAATATATACTACATGATAGCGTTTATATTTGTATATCAAGGCCGCGAAATTGCTTTTTAGCGTACCGAGAGGAAGTTTATCGCATAGATCGCTTGCGACGAAAGCAATATAATCTCGAGGTTGCTAAAATAATTTCGTGGTCAAGGTGCAACCGTTTGCATGGTTTTATTACAAATTTTTTTCACTTAACTGATTAAGCTATAGCAAAAATTTATATGTTTATATAGTGGCTTTACATCACTCGTTGCTATGGAAATGATATATTTTTAAAACACCGACAGTGTTCTTAAAAATTCCTGAAAAATATCAGGCTCTGCTAGTACTCCATAGTTCAATTTCCTACACTATTTCAGAGCTCAGAGTATTATAAACCCAGCTTTCTGATTTACTATTCAACACCTGAAAACTCTAAAAGACGGTGCGAAAATTTTTAGAGATATGTATTTTACTTAATAAGAAGTAATTAACCCTTTCTTGTAATATCTTCGCAAGAGTCCTTAAAATATTTTTGTATTGTATAAGTGTACTGGGATAAAATAGTGAGATTTTCGTACTTAAGTAACTAACTGTTGGATTAAAAATCAACCATAATAATAGAAGTGGTAGTAGCTATCCTACATAGAATTTCAGTTTTCACTTTTACTTTCGGGGAATTAGGTATAAGGTGATAACGACCTGGATAGTTTTTGACCCAACCAACGCGGAAGAACACCTGCACAGTTATTTGTATACCAAAGGATATTTACCTGTAAGAACAACAAAAAACATACTGTTTTTGGACTAATTTTAATATTCAGGGAAATAAACCTCCCATTGATACTGTTTCGACCGCTGACCTACTTGTATTGCTTTAAAACTTGTATTTTTTTATTTTGGACCGTTTAACATTTATTTGACAATAAAATATAATGCGTGCTTAGAAATGCTTTAAAGGCACTTATAAATGAATGTCATGAGCTTTTTTTTTAAATATATGTCATCGCGTATTAAATTATGAGGCCAACACTGTACTATTTAATTAAAAAAATTTTATATACTTACAAGCTTGTGGTAAATTTCTGTACGTAGTCTGAAGCGATGAAAATACTAAGAGAGCCATATTAATTTTCTTAAAGTATTTATACACTTCGAAATGCCACCTCTCGGCCACTCTTCCCGCGAAATACCTCATTTAAAATAATACTTCCTCAAATTTTGGTTCAACCGTTTTTGAAATCTTCAAAATTTAACTCGTCGTTATGATCTTTTCCAAAAAACCAGCATTCAAATTTTCCCGTGTTTGTCTGTTGTACAACTAACTATATAGACCAATGAGATATTCCGTGACGTCTCGAAATCCCGCCTGTATTAACGCTATTCCTCTCTTATGGATATTCTATGTTTCCTTCTAACCTTGTTTGAGTGGTAGAAAATTGTAATTGCTGTCCGCGTTCTATCTAACCCATGTGGACTGAATACGTGCGTTTTGAAATGACCTGCTATTATGCCTGTCTCATTCCGACTCATATCATTGATTGTCCATTCTTTCTGCGCTTTAAGAAAACTTTTAGTTAGCATTTATGCGAACCGTCCGACCGTTTACCCGATATACCTGAATACTGTCTTTCATCTACACAAATAAGGGAAACATGACATTACGAAAACATGCAGGTGTTCAATTAACAAACGTTTTAAAACAACATTTCTAGGAGTTTACGTTTCAAAGTATTTTATATTCAACGGCTGTTCGTTTGTTAGCAAGGCGTTTCACCTTGGTATTATCGATTTTTTAAGCTCTTATGCGTATTAAACGTAATAACCCTTTTAACTAAACTCAATTAAATTAATTAATAATTTGCATTGGCTTCTACAATTTATTTTCTTTACGAACCTAACTAAATTTTAATCACTACTTGTAAAATTTTGTTAATACTTGTTACCTTAAATTAACTAAATAAAATAAATTTCGCACGTAAATTTTGGTTGTTTCCTCTATACAGGGTGTTTGAATTTGCCTTGTTTATTCTTAAACTTAACCCTTTAAAACCACTACAATATATATATATATATATATATATATATATAAAATACTCATATTTAGACCAGGGTAGAAAATTAATTAACGACATCAAATAATTTTAATCACCGTGTATAAGGAAGCTTTGGGAAAAAGTACGCGTAATTAAATGCCTAGTGTGAAGATTTAAATCATTCAATTAGAATGTAGGGTTTGTATAGAATTTTATTCGATAATACGTGTTATTAAAACCGTGGAGCATAAAAATTTATTCGTTTCATTAAAAATAAGAGATTTAAATTATTCACTTGACGCTTTCTATAAAAAGAAGCAGAATTAAAATGCTCAACGTGTATTTAATTTAATTGTTCAAAGAAACAAATAGAAAGTACGTGCGAAATTTATATTGATTAATTCAATTTTTAAGTAACGGGTATTAAACAAAGTGTACAAATAATAATTAATATTTAATTAGTATTCGCTAAAAATTAAAGGGTAGAAGTCAATGCCATTCATTATTATTTTAATTGGAGTTAACTGAACCACTAGTAATACATAATATGCATAAAAGCTTTTAAAAACCCCATAATACCAAATATGAGACGCGTTGCTAGCATACAAATCTATCAAGAAGATTAAAATAAATGGAATAGCCAAATCGTAGAAGTATTATGATTGAACACCTGCGTATTTTTAAATATCAAAGTTCTAATAAATTTGAATAGATAAACATGCAGCTTCTAGGTATATTGGAAACGGTCGGATAAACCGTAGCTTATATTAACGGGAAGGCTAGATACGGGGTTATTTAACTCAAATAGGAATCCACGTGGATTGAAATAGCCCATAATAAAGAATATCGATTTGTACCACTCAGGCCAGGGTAGAAAGAGACGGATGAAACGCGCTAGACAGAGACATGAATAATAAAAGGCGGGATTTGAGCAACGTCACGAGGTTTACGATTGGTGAAAATAAGATGCAGATATGAGAGGTGGAAACAACAATTTCGAGATAAAATTAATTAGTTGTTTGCAGACGTATTGCGTGTCGTGTGAAAATTTCTTAGATTTTCAACTGGCGCGTGTGCAAATTTTTAGAATCGCTGTGCCGGACTGTCGAAAAGGGAACATAGAATGCGAAATTCTAGAAAGTGTCCGTTGCGGGACAAAACCGACGGGCAAGCGCGCTATTATATAAACCCGTGTTTATAGGAGTTTGGCTCTTTTAGATTTTCGATTTTTATTCAATACTTTAACAGTTTGGCTCTTAGAATTTTGTTTTTTATTCAATACTTTAAAACAGTTTGCTCTTTATTTTTTTGCTGTTATACCATACTTCAAGCAGAATACGTGCTACGATACAAGTTATTATGCTTTAGTGCACTTAGAAAAGATAGATAAGGTAATAAAGTCTAGTTATATTTGCGGGTGTTACTGTGCCAATTATCCCAATTAGTAGCGATGAATAGATACATTGAAGTATGCAGTTTTTAGTATAGCGTGAACGAATTATGAATTTCTTTGCTATTTTGTTCGGGAGTGAGTAATCAAAGGTTATTAGTAAACGTGATTGGATCTACAAACAAGATTTAGATATACATAGATGCGTTCCTGAAAAGCCCTGAAACTTTTTAAACGAATGGTGTTGTAGATGAATTTTAAAAGGCGACCAGGAATATGAAGACGTAAACATAACCCAGTTGGAATGGTGAAATTAGCAAGGACGATGTACATTGAAGCCACGAGTGCAGTAACCTTCAGGTAAATTATACAATTTTGTTCGAACTTTGATGTTTTGGTGTGTTGGATATCTTTATAATTTATTTGATAGAAAATGGACAGTAGTGAATTTGTATAAACAAAAAATTTTGAATTTTAAGGTAAAATTTTCTTGTTTAAGTAGAAAGGAGTATTTAGCAGTTTATGTTTTGATTATGATGAAAATTTGGATCTGTCTTTGAGCTCAATTAGACTAACCTGTTTAATTAACGTCAAGGGGTGGGAGATGCTCCTTTTTATTCAGACTTAGGTCTGCACATATTGTAACTTAATTAATATGCATCCTACCAGGACTTTAATTCTGCATGCAAATTAAAAATGATGACAAATTTAAACTTGAAATTTTATGATACTGAAATTTATGCTGAAATTTAATTTTGAAATTTTAATGTATTATGAATATTGATGTAAATAGAGTTAACGTTGATGTTTGAGGAAGGAATGTGTTTGTTTTTTTTATGAATGAGGATGAAAGTTTTAACTAGGTGAGCAGCCGAGGCGGAAAGAGTAAAGAGGCAATTCAACAGGGCGAGAATCACAGCAAATCTAGGTGCCCAGTGCGAGAGGCTCAAATTTTTTTTTTTACTCTGGTGAGGCTTTTTGTAGGTTTCACAGCATATCTTGACGGCCCAACGCTGGGGCTCGATTTGAAAACCTTAGTTCACGAATAATGGCGGAAATCACAGCAATATATATATATATATATATATATATATATATATATATATATATATATATATATATATATATATATATATATATATATATATATAGGTGTCAATATACAGCAGTGATTACAAATTGCTTTTACCCATTTTTTTCAACTCTACGCACTGTATGCAGTTTTTCATTTAATACGATGAAGTTGGCATCGATTAATCGTTTAATATAATTCAATCCAAACTGGTTTTCATGTAAACAATAAAAGGTTAATAAATGTTTAACTACTTTGGGTGCTTACTTTGTAATCTATCTCTTACTTCCAGATCCGTTGTATCATCAAATTTGAACCCAATTGTATTTATATAAAATACAAGTTCACCGTATGTTTTGCTATCGTACATAGTTTATTAATATAAAGTAATTTTACTATACTTAACACAGGTCACCATTCAAGCGTTGAACGGTCGGGCGCGTTAAAGACAAAGTCGTAAACAAAAATACAACATAACCCAAAAATTCTATCAGGCAAGTACTAGCAGCAAAATCGTTTTCCACTGCTCCGTGCAAAAGTTGCACTATATAAGAGTTGAGAGCAAATCCCATTGCACTCGCTCGGTACTCGAGTGTTCTAAAAACTGATCAGTGGAAAACGCTATAATATCAAAATAAAAAGGGCAGAATTTACAGCATATCATGACGCCAATTAGACACGTTCGTACTCTTTATAAAACTTAAATTACACGGAATTAGTTTTCTTCAGACTGCATGCACTCCTGAACGTGATGCAGAAAGCATGCAGGTTCAGTTTTCTATGCATCTCATTTAAGGCAATTATATCATTATTATAACGTTGTAGTGTAATATTAAAATTATTATTAGCATTTATTGTTTTAATAAGTAGTATCAGTAAAATAGAGATATAGTAATTTGCGTTTTTAAGAAACTAGTAAAAAGATGTTTACGAGAAGTGTTACAAGTAACGGTTTCTCAGTCGAAAAAACAAATACATTTTTAACCTTGATGACTATTATATTACAAACCCAACTTATTACGTACCGTTTTGCCCCAGAAAATCTAGCCGGTAATCCACACGAAAACTCTGTGAAGTACCTCACTAAAATTCTCTACTTCGATAAAGTACCGAAAATATCGACTGTTCCGACAAGAATGGTTATCAACTAACTCAGTGGAAAGAGTGGTGTAAGTGTTCGAAGAGGATCCCGGAATGCTATTGTGTGGGCAATACCAGTCTTAATCGGGAATTATCTTAGACGCCACCTAATCTCGAAATACGGGAGTCCTTAGTCGAGCATTAGTCGCTAGGTGTTTCCACAATACGGATAGTCACATGTCGAAAGTAACTTACACACTATACATATACATTTTTTATTGCCAAAATGTAGGTATAGTTTTTGTAGACCGTGTATCAACAAGTATGGTTAATGTATATCATAATGCGTATTATCAACGAATGATTTACACTAAATATATTTATCTATTAACGCGAGTTACATATCGCCCAGACATAAGTGATACTGCAGGTGCAAGTCACAGACGGTTAAGAAACAGCAATTATTAGAATTAAGATTATTACTTTGTATTAAATGAATTGAATGAAGAAATACGCAGCCATAAGCTCTACAGTTCACGCAGACATGTGAGGGGCAGGGACAACATAAATATCCCGTAAACCCCAAATCAAATCAGTCAGTCTTGGGTATTTCAGCTTTTACATTGTTGTTTGCTTAGGCTACTCGCCCTAATTTAAATTCAATTATTATTAATTTTGACTTAGTATAATTTACACAGTTTGTCAAAATTTCATATGTAATTTCTGTGAAGTAAATAAATTTGTTACAAGAAATTTTGGAAAAGACTTTAAAAAGGCAGCTCCCACGGCCCAAAACGTAACTGGCCTAGTCGTTACGGATCCAGAAGGGCATTACGAATCCAAAAATCGGAGAACTGGTGGCCGGGAAGATCAATTCCCAATCTGGAAGAACCAAACAAGATTTGGCCAAGGTACAAAAATCGACTGAGCCCAAAGAAACAAACTTGGACAAAGTACAAAAATTGACCGAGCCCAAGAAGCGACGATGAAAATTATGTAAGTTTATTTATCCTATAACCAATTTATTCTTTTACAAATTATTTGATGCTAGCTAGTAAGCAATTTTTTATGTACAGAATTTTTTAAAATTATTATTATCGCAATAAATATTTATGGTTCCGGGTTGGGACCGTGTCATTTTATACATTAAGGTCGACGTTTTGCCCACTTTTGTAATGGGCTTCAACAGGATAAGTAAAGAAATAATTAATAAAATAAAAAAAAAAAAGAATGATAATATTAAGGAGACAAGTTAAAGTGTAAAGAGAAGAGTTACTCCTGAACTAGCAGACTCACTAGCCCATTCAAAGCCAAAAGGTGTTTTGTGGCGAAGTCAGTTACTTCGCCACAAGACACCTTTTGGTGTACATCCTATCGCAATTACAGCTGATATTAAACAAATGTATCGGCAGATTTTGGTTAAAGATACTCATCGTGATTATCAACGTATCGTCTGGAGAGTTTCTCCGTCGGATCCTATAATGGACTTTAAATTAAATACTGTGACTTATGGTGTTTCGTCGTCGGCTTTTTTGGCCTTGCGTACTATTCAACAATTAGCAAAGTTAGAATCGAATAATTTTCCTTTCGCGTCATTTGTATTGGCGAGCGATACCTATGTTGATCATTTAGTTACTGGATGCAAATAGATTGAAGCTACTAGTCAATTAATTGGTGAGTTGAAAAGCATTTGCGCTAGTGGCGGTTTTCAATTAAGATAATGGAATAGTAATTGCCCGGAAGTAATTTCCAATTTGAAGGAATCCCTGTTCAGTTCGGAAGCAACTACATTTCAAGATAAGGATAGTAGTTCAATAAAAATTTTGGGCCTTTCGTGGCGCGCTCTTACAGACGTATTTTTATACAACTTAAACGCTAAAGAGCGCACTTGCACTATGCGTGATATTTTGTCAGCTATCGCAAGTATTTTTCATCCTTTTGGTTTGATAGCGCCTTTAGTACTTTTTACTAAACGTTTAGTTCAAGATTTTTGGCTTTTAGGCTTCGGTTGATACCAAGAGCCGCCATTGGAAACATTATAAACATTTTTTGGGTAAATTGCCAGCGGTTTCGAATATTGAGATTTCGTGTGGCATCGTATGTAATAATTTTAAAAAGGTGGAGTTGCATGAGTTCTGTGATGCTTCTGAAGCCGGGTACGCAGCTGTTGTCCATTTTCGTTCGTTCGATTTAGAAAGTAATATTGCTACGTCAGTAGTATGCGCAAAATCGAAGGTTGCTCGTACTGATCGCGTTTCATTGCCCCGTCTCGAATTGTGTGCTGCCGTACTCTTGGCAGATTTAGTAGATTTTGTCAAAAATACTTATACAGATAGTTTATCATTTAGTAGGATTTTCGCGTGGTCAGAGTCCACTGTTGTTTTGTCTTGGATTCGGTCTTCCTCGCATTGTTACGTGCCAAAAATTTCGCACTAGACATTTTTAGTTTAGTTTTGATGAGCGGGAGTTTCGCGCCATAAATTTGAAAGACTTGTGGCGCGTGTATTTCCGTCACGTCAGAAGTGCGTTGCGCGGTGATTCTCGTCAACGCGTGTGGGGGAAAAAAGTGGGGAGTTTCCGAAAGACGCTGGGACGTGGTCTTTGGCCTTTGAACATCAAGAAGAGTGGTTGGGTTTTGGTATCGTATCGTATCTTATCTTTAGTATGTAGATTCTTTTTCTTGCTTATCTTGTTTATCGTTCCTCAACCCGTTCCTGTCATTACCTCTACATAGGAAGAAGATATAAATTTGAAAGCAATCTGGCCGAACCGCAGTCCACGCATGAGAACCATCTTTAAATAATCCGGAAAGGAGCCCTCCAGTAGCTAGCCTAGAGCAATCCCGGAGGACGCTGGCGAACCATCCTTAAATAATCCGGAAAGGAACCACCAGCAACCCTGAAGTAAGTGATTCTGTAGGAAGCTGTACCTATTCATGTGAGTACTCCGTTTTTATAAACTATTTTATGAATTTTACATATTTCGTAATTAACGTGTAATAATTTGCATATTGTGTGACGTCATTGACAGATGGGCGCGCTAATTTCCACATTATAGATTAGCGTTACCAACTGCCGTTGTGTCGCGTATGCCGCGTCGACGGCAATATAAGAATGATACGCGTAAATGTAAGAGCATGAGTGGAAGACATTTGTTAGCATATTCAAGAACGTATTTCTCCATCTTCGTGGTTTGATGTTAAGTCCTAGGACAACCCTGCGGAATGTGCCTCACGTCGACTTTTGACTTCAGAGTTGGTTCATTATCTATTATGGTAAACAGGGCCTTCCTGGTTATGCGTCGTAGCGAAGAATGGCCAGTAACGTCGCTGCCAAAACTTATCGACTCATCTCAGATGGCGTCGAATATCGTACTCTGTCGTTAACAGTCGTTATGTCTGAGAATTTCTTAGATTCGTTACTGGATAAATTTTCAATCTGCAGAAAATTTGTAGAATTATTACATGTATTCGTGATTTCATTCGTAATGTTCAATGTCAGGCGGATTTGCGTTCAAATTATTCTGATTGTTTGTCCCTAGCTCAGCAGCCAGATGCTATACATTTATTGATTAAAAGAGTTCAAACAAACATTTTTGCCCAAGACATTGCAAATATTAAAACTGCAAAACCTTGTTAGTAAACAATTACGTAGCCTTAATCTGTCTCTAGATAGTCGTCATTTGTTAAGGGTGGGTGGTCGCCTGCGTAATTCAGAGTTATAGCATGATGTATAATATCCAATTTTGCTTCTTTGGTCGCATCGGTTGACTGAAATAATTATATTAGATTGTCATAAAAGACATTTACATCCTGGAAATCAAAGAACTCAATTTTTATTAACTTAAAATTATTGGATCTTGTCCGCAAAGAAGGGTATTCGGCGATGTTTGAAATCCTGCATTTGTTATTTTCGTGTAAACCCTGTGGCTTTATGCTCCCCTATAGGGGATTTGCCAGCTTCTAGGTTAACTCCAGGTAAAGTGTTTTTGCAAACGGAAGTCGACTTTGGTGGATTTTTCTCTGTCACGATGAATTGGTGTCGTGGCGAAAAATCATTAAAAGCGTACATTTGCTTAGTTATTTGTTTCAGCACTTACATAATTTTGTCGGTTTAGGTTTCTTAGTTAATAGATCTAATTATTTTTAAATATAAAATAAGTTAGTTCATACTTATTTTGGTGGGCGGGATGTTTGGTCTCTTTGTCGCACGCTTTCGTGGTTAATTTTAAGTCTTTGTAAATTCGTAGTTGTAAATCAAATAGCAAAGCTGTCATCCCTTGTCCCGTTATATCCTGTCATAAAACTTTCTTTGTGCCTGAAACGGTTGTTCGTTCGGTAAAGTGAGTCAAGTTATTAGTGTCGGAAAGTGATTTTATCGATATATCCCTATAAAAAAAGTGATACTACAAACGTAAGACGTCCAATAAATCGCCATAGTCCACGTCGTTCCAGAGTAGGAACGACACTTATAGAACAATAGAATAACGCGGAGGTAAGTCAATATATAAAACTATAAGACGCCTCGCCCCGCACGTTAATAAACAACGGAACTATGTGAATAAACGAAACTGCCGGTACTGGCCACTAGAGAACACACAGCAGTTACATCAAACACCTTTCCACAGCTTTACAGTAAAAGTGTGGTGCGGTTTGACAAATTTGGGCTCATCGGTCTTTATTTTTTTGAAGATGAGAATACCTAAATTACAGTGACTTTAGCGTTCAATTTGAAAACGCTCAATATTTTCCTGCTTCCGGTACTACGCAAGCGAAACGTTGACATGCAGCAAGTTTGGTTACAACAGAACACACTGCGTGAGCATTAATACAGGTAGTTCATGAAATGTTTCCCCAATATATCATCTTTCGTTTGATGATATTTATTGGCGGCTTCGGTCGCCTGACTTACCTGCATGCGAATACTTTTTGTGGGGTTACCTCAAATCAAAGTTATACATAAACAAACTCCCACAACAACCAAAAACTGAAAAATTCCATTCGCATTGTAACTGATTTTGTTTTTATATATATATATATATATATATTGTGGCGTCAGTGTTTCTTATTTTTCCAAATGGGCGCCAGTGAACAAAAATCTTCCGACATAGCTAGGCGTCTATTCCTGGGTAGAGCAATAAGGAGTGGGGGAGTAAGTCGAATTTTGTTTGCAAACCAAAGCTAAACTAAGCTAAATAGGCGCCACCAAGTCCTGAGATAATCACGATAATAGCAGAGCACAATTCTAAGGGCGGACGTGTAAACCCAAAGATAAAACGATCGCCTTCGTTAACAAAAACCTGTCTTATAAAAATAAGACGCAGCTCCTGTAAGAAATTGCAAAGATTAAATAAATAAAAATGTAGAACACTATTTGTGTCCTACAGAGGTATCAAAAATAAAAAATGTATATCCAATATGATATTGGCACAAAATTATTACTCAAAAATTCTACCTGTGTGTTATCAGATTTAATTGCATTTGACCAAAATAAAAGCCTCAAAGTTTAACTAATTGTTTACTAAAAAAACTCTCTTTTAAAATTTCAAAACCTTTTAACAAGTAAAAAAAATTTCATCATTAACATCTATAATAAAGTCAAGGTTTTGGCTTTTTAAAACAAACAACTGCTCTTCAAACATAAACTTGATTTAAACATTTGATTAAAAATAATTTGTAGCCACAATACACTGAATTAACGTTTCTAACCTGGGCAGATCTTTTCAGGTAGATTACAGTTTCTAAATTCTTACGCAGCGTGTATTTAAATTTTCATATTTAGATTTTATAATTTATATGTAGATAAAATCTAATCACAAAAATAGGAATGTTTAATTTAAATTCTATGACAGCTGCACGAAGCATCTGCTTTCATGACAACATCTGTCAACTGTGCAACACAAAAAAAGTATGACGTCGAAAACATACCTTGAAATTATCTAAGGTTCAAATGGAACAAAGCTTGTAATTATGTAAACCTAACTTGACAAAATTTCGTTCTACGACTTGTAAAACCAGTTCAACAATAATTGAGGATTAAACAGATTACATGTTCGAAAACATAATAGCAACTTTTCGTGCTTTATATGATAGTCTGTTTATCAAATTTTTACGACATTCAAAACACATGCAAGAAATTTCTTATATCTAATAACGAACCGAACTGCCGCTGTTGTTCCAAGACAAATCTGGATGGAAATTCATAATCTCCGACCAATGTTACTAGCCATTTCTAATTTGGGACGACTGCAATCAAAACCAACATCTATCATTCTTTGTTGACAAACTCTTAGTTGACGAATTCTTCGTTGACAAATTCTAAGTTGACAAATTACAAATCCTAAGTGACGCGCTAAATAAATGAAACCAAATTAAATTAGTTCGTAAAATGTATACTTTACCAAGCGTTAGTAGAAGGTATCAAAAATAGTTTCAGGTCTAGCACGACCTGACCTGCTTACATGAGTAATTTATCCGAAGGTCGCATGCCTCTAGCCGGGAATACATCTTGATTAGGCGGTTGCTAGCGGCCGACTAACTCGACGAAGCGCATAAGCGAATGATAGCGACGTTAGAGGTGGGGAATACGAAAGAAACAGCTAGAGATGCTTGACGAAGTAACTTTATGTCACACAGATATTTTAATATAAGAAGATTAATAAAGAATAAGGCACGCTTAGCGCATTATCCTCGTAATTCAATGCGAATAATTATTGCTGAAATTAAATATGTTACAGCATGGAAATCGCTAGTATGGAGGAAGAAATGTCTCGAAAAGTACTGAAGGACTTTGTAAATAAGTTATGTGAGTGCATTCGAAAGGAAAGGCGTCACAATTTAAAAATTGTCAACATAAACTGTATTCTACTAACTTTATTTCGCTGTAATTAAATGGTGTGTATATCAAAAAGCTATGAGTTATTGTTATTTGAAAAACATGCGTTTCTTCTACCGCAAGTTATCGCAAGAAAAAATAATTTTACAAGCACTATTTGTACAAATTATTACTCGGCTTTTCAAGCTTCAAAGTCAGACCTGTATCATCCAATCTCAAATTACAAAACGAACGTGTTAACAATACAAATATAAACAAAGCTTGTAAGCTACACATATACGTATATCTACAACAAACAGGGTGTAAGTTACCTTTCTATTTGTAAACGATATTTATTTGATCAATACTCGGGCCTCCTGCGGAGCAGCGCCAGACTTGCGGTCTACCCTCGTCTAATCAATATACAAAACACTACATAATTTACTGTTTCACCGTGTTCTAGACGAAACTTATACCTGCCTAACTATATAGATACCGTACAATAATATATGTATATGCTCACCATGAATCTATAACCGATGAATACCGCGTTACATATTTATTATACAAATTATATTTGCTTTAATTTCACCACTTGCTAATAAATATGTCTAGATTAATATATGCCGCAACTCCAGTGCCATAAATATTGCAGGGAAATTGTAATTGCCCACCTTAGATATATGAGAGAATGGAGACTTTAAAATATCAGTAGTACTTGTTTGAGTTGTTTGAGTAAAATGACGTTTCGATAATTTTTTAATCCTCAACCACTATTGGTTTTTAAACCACCACGCTGCTATCACGTTGTCAAAAAATGCGAATATTAATCAAGCTCCACAGGAAAGAAAATTATTTTTTTGATGAGTTGATTTCACTAAATATGAAAGTAAAATAAATGTGATATCTAAATATTTGAGACCATTTGCACAGCCTCCCACAAGGCGGCCCTAATCCGGTGATTCGTCATCGATTCGGGATGCCAACCTCTATTCGTAATCGTACTATGTTCGTTTTTTTTTTAAATCAATAATTAATAAAAATAGTAGTAGTATATAGGTAAAGTAAAGCTGAAATTACAGCCAAATATCAAACACTTTCATGGGGAAACCGTTTTCGCCTTTAAATCCCTTTCGCCTCAGAAACCATTCCCATGCACAAACCCCTTTCGTCCAGTCTCGCATTGGAGACATCATATCTGCTTACGTTCGTGGCTACTGGTACGGCGATATACATCTGAGGGAGCCACATGGTTTAGTTGGTTTACGTGTGACTTCTAAGCCCAAGGTCCTGGGTTCGCATCCCGATACAATCCGTTTTAGAAATGTTAAGCGAGCATTTTTCACAAAAGTTCGCGCTTGTTTGAAATAAATTAAAAACCATCGCATTTAGTGTTCGCTAAAGTTAATATTTAACACATATAACCTCAAATTTACTCGTGTATTAAATTCCCCGAGGCGACCCAATGCGTCGTTAAGTTATTATGACTATCACTTACTCGCGGTTTCTTGCTCCTGATGCATTTAATAGAGTAGAATTTCCACCCCACCATGCCCACCCACCTTTCGACGCATCTTCAAAATCTATGCAAGTATGTTGTGTTTTTTTTTATAGATAAATTACTTTATTGTGGACTATACCTAGGCCAGAGCCCATACTAGCCGTACATTATATTACTTACATGTGTTTAAGACCTTAGAATCTATAATTCCTGACAACCGGGGTTCCTGAAGATTTGGTGGAGGGGATTTGTGTCCCTACCTTTGTCGTCGACTGTGCACGTAAAGTGGGGCTTATTGTGTGCATAGTGCGAGTGTAAGTGTGATGTGGTAGTGAATTGCAAGAGTGTATATTAAGTGTGTTAGTGCCGCTGGTTGTGGGTGGTCTGTTTGGTTAAAAGGATTACATTTAGGAAATGGTTTAATTCTTGAGGGTAGTTAGTGACTATGAAGTTTATGTTAGGAAGTGGGGAAAACGGGTCAAAGTTTGTAGATTGTTTGAGGTTGATTTGTAGTAGAGAGGTTAGGGGACAGGAGTATATCAGGTATTGTGGGGTTTCTAGAGATTGATTGTTGCAAGGACAGTGAGGAGAAGGAGTTAAATGGAATTGATGTAGTTTATTACGGAAGTTTCCATGGCCGGACAGAAATTGTATTGTAGGTGGATTAGAGAAAGGAATATGTGGAGGGATGTTTGTGATATCAGGAAAGATATCAAATGTATATCTGTCGGTGGTGGAGCGGGACCAAAGATCTTGCCAGGAATGGAGTAGGGAGTTATGTATTCGCAATTTTATGTCAGTTTTAGGAAGAGTACGGTATTCGTCATAGTGAAGTGTTCTGTCGTGTAGGATGATTGGTAGGTTATGTTTGAGGTTTCGGATTTGAAGTGAGGAGTTTAGTTGGATTTTGATCGGAGGGATTTGAAGCAGGGTATACAAGCACGCTGTGGAGGTGGTTCTATACGCTCTTGAAGTGTAGAGTAGGAATAGTCTTATGATCGTGTTGAGCGTACGTCTGGAGGAGGGGGCTGTAAGCGGGAGCCAAGAATCTACTGCGTATCTGATGATCGGGATTATAATGTGGTTAATGATTAGTCTTCGTGTTGGATTGGTGAGATGGACTAACTTTGGGAGTGCGTGAAGTAGGTTATGAAGTATGATTTGTGTTTTGTGTGGAGTCCAAGGTAGGGAGCTGTTGTTGAGAGGGGAATTGGTGTGTTAAGGATGTGAATCTTAGAATTTCAGTTTGGGCTGAGGTAGCCTTTGAGCAGGAGCATTTTGTTTTAGATGGGGAGAGTGGTTGTCTGTTTAAAGAGGACCAGGATTCAATTGAATTAATTCAATAGAGGCACGAGTATTGCCGTGGATAAGGAAAGTTACGTCATCGGCGTAAGCGAAGGTGGAGGTATTTGGGATATTGAGGTCTAAGAGAGGATTGATTGCGAGGTTCCATAGGGTAGGTGATAAACGGGAACCTTGTGGACATCCTTGGGTGAGAGGTTTAGTAACCAAGTGGAAATTGGAGGTTAGGATGGCTGTTCGGGATGAGAGAAAGGATATACAACAAGTAGTTCGTTAAGTTGCATACTTCACTTTTTCAAGTATGTTGTTTCCTGTTGTTCCGATGTTTGCCTGGCTGTAGCCCTCTTCGACGAAGCACCGATATGTGTTGTCTTTCCCCCACCTTTTGGAACCTAGCCCTTTGAAACCTATCTATCAACCATCTACTTGACCTCAACATCTCTAATGCTGACACCTTTGCTTACGCAGACGACCTCACATTCCTTATCCACGGCAACTTCCGTCTTCAACTACAATCCACTGCAAAAATCCTAATCCAACACATCGAACAATGGTCAATCCTTAACACATTTTGTGAACCCCCCTAACCTTTTCTGAATCTGTTCCATACCTTGGCATTCACCTAAAAACCCGACTGAAAATGCACACCCACCTCCAAAAAATCCGATCCAATATCAAGATGCTCCTGTATAACATCCAACAATCCCTACCGAAATCAATCCAACTAGCGCTACCTACAAAAAGATTAATCCTTAATAATATCATTATCCCCATCATCCGATACGGTGTTGACTCTTGGTATCCCATGACAACTCCCACTCGCGTAGAATCCTAAATCCGATCATACGCCCTTACCTTGTATACGTCTCCTGAGCATTCTGCACCACCTCTACTGCAGCCTTATACACAATTCTAAAAATCCCCCTCCCCCGACATCCAGCTACACCACTTCGTTCAAACCCGCAACCTAAAATTTCTTCATACAATCCATCTTCACAATGAAACATTATCCCCAGACACATACCGTAAAATCCCTACTTCTGATATCAAGACCCGTATTTACAACTCCCTCCTTCATTCCTAGCAAGAATCATAGTTCTACTCCAAATCCGGCAGATACACCCACCTAATATTTCCTACCATTACCGACATCCCCAACCACATACAAAATTCCAGCCGCACAACTGAAACAGTTTAATTGTCTACAGCCTTTAGGGAAGCAATATTACACGGAATCGATTATTTTAGTTTACATTTTGTTCTACCAATAAATTATTTTGCATTATAAAATTTTATTCAACGCCCTAATCCTGTAAAAAATTCATAAAACAAATCTTGCTACATTCTACAGTTCAGAAATAGAAATTTTATAGTAACAAAGTAAATAAAGTCATAGGTTCAATGCGCATCTACCGGTTTGTATTATGCCACAAGTTGTTGTTCGATTAAGCACTGCCGGCTGCATAGAAAATCCACCATTTGTAGTCCAAATATTAGTCCGCAAACATGTATTTGTTAAGCCCAGTGGCCGCAAGTCTACGTCTAGCAATCCTCCTGTTTCACCGGTATAATTAATAGAAGCCAATTAACCAATAGTTCGTATAATTTCTATACGTAAAATTTAATAAAATATTATTTATTTGTAGCGCAACTAAGCAACTATGTAAACACGTTTAAATATAAATTTTACTAAAATCAAAAATTAATTCAATCATTAGCAATTTTTATTATCCTTACATATGATGGCACTGTGAAAAGCAGCAATACTTTTTTCTTAACCATGATGTATTTAACTACCGACGCTGACCCTTGAACTCAAGAAGATAAGGTTACGACACGTTCCAATGTCATAAACAACGATGCAGGCGGGAGGCCCCGTGTAGAATTGCGTCCATGTATTCGATCTAATACGGAAAAACCAGGTGACCACGCCAGTAATGTACGGTGAGTTGTATGAAAACGTTTCCATTGATATTTGTACTGTTGGGATATTACATACATTTTGTTTAATTTTTATTGGTCAAAAAACTTTATTATGCATTAATTGGTAGAAGATCTTGTGTAATGCTATTTAAAAAGTTGGTTAAGAGCCAAGCATAAATGAAATTAATTTTTAAATTTTCATATTTAGTTCTGAAGTTTGGCTCACAATGAAATTTAATATTTGCAATATATAATGACCTTGTGGTCATAAATGTAAGTGGCAGGGCCTCAGATCTGATCACCTTCAATAACCTAAAATATTTTTTTGTTATGAAGTAAGAATTTAAATTTGAAATTTGACAGAATAGTTAAAGAGAAATAATTTTTTCATTTGGTTTTGTGTATATAACTCTTTTCAGAAAAATAGATGCTTTGAGTTGACTTAAAATTTATTTACTCAAGTTTTTGGACATATGAATTAACATAAGAAGAGGAGTTTAAATTATGTAGTTCTGGTCGTATAGACCGCTTCAGAGATAATATAACTTGATTAGAGATATCTATTAAATAATTATAAGAACTGTTTGCTTAATTACCACCTGCTGTGTTAAAAATAATAATATGTGTTATAATTAATTAATTTGAAAACCAGCATAAGGCAACCTTAATTGTAAGTTCCTTAAGATACGTTATACACCATAGAGTTTCTACTTTTGCACTATAGTGTTGTCTTGTTAAATAAATTAGGAAAGTAGTGGCGCCGTAAAAAGTCCGTAGAATAGAACCCCCTGATAGTCTCTTCAAATAACCGAGGAAGATAGAGTCCCAAGCTAGTCAGGAAGATTCCCAAAGGTCATTCAACTACGGAAATTAACAACTGTGCTCGGACTTTTGAGAATACAACGGGAGTTGATCGTAAAGTATTAACCACCCGGACCGAGTGCTCCCACCCATTTTGATAATTGTTTTATGCCAATATATTGTTAGTCGGACACGTCTCAATACAAAAACAACTTAACCTAGTAAGAGGTTGCACAACTATCCAATTCCTGACTGGTCATGGCAAATTCCGCTCCAAATTACATTCCCTCCACTTAATCCCCTCTCCATTATGTCCATGCAAGCATCTTGATTCCCTAGACACTCCTGAACATCTCATACACCATTGCCCCGCCCTCACTCACATCCGAAACAAATTCAAACACACCATCCAACTAGAACTATATTACCCACTGCATAATTTAAAATCCCTAGTCACACATATTCCCATTCCTCTCTACGACTTCCCACAAGAAATCCTAGATAACAAACCACCTATACCTCACCCTAACCCCGAACCTGTAATTTAAACTCTTAACACCAAGTGGAAACTACATCTGAACCCAACATCTCCATCCACCTTGCCCTGAATCAACTTCAAGACGTCAGCAGACGGTCATAAGCAAGTCACACACAAGACCACCAGAATTTAATTTCATTTGTTTAACTTTATTTTTATTACTATTAGATTGTACAAGCTAGGATGGGCCAATGGCCTGGGTATGGTTTAAAATAAATAAGATTTTCATTCAAGTGTTGAACGATACGCTAGGTGAGGAAGGAAAGGATCACTTCGTCAATATCGGCGCACTACTACACGTCTACAATCGTGGGAGATCGGTAGTTAAGTCCTTTGTTTCGATACATTCGCTTCCACGAATACACATCTCCCTTCCAGGAGAGGGTAAAGTTCTCTGACGCTCATTGGTGGGTACAATCGCATGTACGGCGTGAGAAATCCCAACATTGCATTTTTTCAGATTACAAAATGATAAGAACCAAAGTTTTGTGTGATTTTCACATACGCTTGCACTAAAACATTAATATGCTGGGAATTTTCTCGTGTGGGATTCCAAAAGTCCCCTAAATCTAACTAATACAATTAAACTTTTTTAAAAAAAGCAAAACACTTTCGGATGAGAGATAAAATGGAGGTCCCGTGCGTGAGTATTGTCACGCACGGATCCCTATCTTGCTTGGAACAGCTAAGGTTCGGCAAAATTCAAAATTTCCAGGTAAAAACTCGCTTCCTCGGCAATGTAGCTTTGGAAGGTTAAATGAGGGATATATATCTGCGGCTACTTTAAGTATTGGTACGCAAATACCTTCTCGCGATTATTTAAAGTTGTTTTAACTTTTAATCAAACAAGCAGTGACAAAGTCACATTAACATTATCGATTTTATTGTATTAACGCAAGTAATCATTTTACGTTTAGAAATTAATTTAAATTAGAAATAGTACTCCCACTTGTGAGATTTAAAAATCTATCTCCCATAGTCAAACGTTCTAAAATATATTTTTCCGCACGTCCTCGTAGCTTTGTATTTTTTCCGGAAAGTGATTGTAATGTATGATGCAAGATTGCTTTGGGTGACATTCTAAAATATATTTTTCCGTACGTCCCCGTAGCTTCATATTCCTTCCAGAAACTGATTGTAATGTTTGATGCAAGATGGCGTCGGGCGTTCTTATAAAGGAATAAATGTTTAGGATTGTATAAGAAACAGCGTATGTCAAATTTGGTATAATTTAATTAATTTTTCTCAAAAATTATACTTCCTATATTGGAAATGATTACGAAATAGAATGTGAAGTCGGTTTTTAGGCCTCCTATTATACATTAGACGTTTGTCTATTGAAAATTAGACATGGCATTTTACGAACTAAAGAATAGTTTTAAGCGTTCTTGCGCGTATCCGTTTGATGACCTTAGAAGTTTTAATAAATTTTCCCAAAGTTGACTTTCCATAATTGAAACAATACAGAAATCATATATAAAATGAAACTTACGTCCTCCAGTATATAATAGCGCCATAATTATGGACTTAATTATTTGAATGACGCATAATTAACAAATGTGAAACCAATTGCAAATCGACGCGTGCGTGATTTTCGTATAAAACGTTCTAAAAAATCAATAGCGACGACTAACATAAGATAGACGGCGTCAGTTGACCTTGGAAAAGTAGAAAAAAATTGAACGACCTCGGCATCGAACCCGAGACCCTGTATGTACTATCCGACAGCATTAGCATTGAGCTATCGTGCGGGACGTTTGTTGAAATGTCCAATATTTTATGCTTGTATTTTCGACTGCTCATAAAGATGCTTCGATTTACTGAAAAATTCACGCCCGATTGTAACTATTCCGTCGCGTCCGCTCACGCGCGTCAATGAAATTTAACAATTTTTCTTTAAAAATAGACCCTCTCTGTTAAAAATTAGCTTGTATTTAGATTCGTAATAGATTTCGAACGTTTAAAGTGTAGATTAAGCATTTAATAGCGACATATTTTGCAATTCAGAAATTACTTTTGTTGTCTCAGAATTTGATGGTAACGCTTTGGCAGCGTCCGAAAACGTTTGCGACCCGATTTTGACAGAACTCTACAAAATTCCACCAATTTTACTTAAAATATATACAATGTATATATATATATATATATATATATATATATATATATATTGCTGTAATTATAAGGTTAATTTAGGGGTAGGTTAAGTCATTGGGGTTGTAAAATAAACAAGGGAAACTCCCAAGTAACAGAAGCACGGAATTATAGATATTAGAAGAGTAAATGGGTTATTATAAATATTATTAGTTGCGAGCACACTGTATATAGCAGTACAAACAATTAAAACACATATTCAAGAGTAGTTACTAACAAAGATTAGAATTTAAAAATGTAACAAAACGCATTAAAATTAAATCATTGAAAAACCTGCATGAATTGGCTAGATAAACATTCAAAAAGTGTGTTAAGATATCATCGTAAACGCACGCAAAAATATGCATTATATAAAATCGTACGTGATCTAAAAGAATTACAGTTGTTCGAAAATCCAATTTATTAGGAAATCAACAAACACCAAATTTATTCGATTTAGATTAGAATAAGGCCAACAAACAATATTACGTGATCGATATGAACTATAATTCCTGGGATTTCTGAAGTAGATGTTAGGTATAACATTTAAATTACGTGACTTAGAGCACCGCGTTATGCAATTAACATACATACAATTGGTAAACTTTCCAAAATAACAAGTGATAATACGCTTGACCTCGCCTAGCACGCGAAGCCAACGAATCACAAACAAAAAGGGGACGATCCTATAAATATCTTGAAAATTGAATATCGAGTTAGTATACTTTAAAACTGGGCAGTTACTATACTCGAAAGTGCTAAATATTTACGCGAATAATAAATTAAATTAACAGTGAAATCCTAGAGTGTATAATTGTGCAAAAAGTGCCGTACTTCTAAAACGTAAGTAAATAAGATTTAGGAAATTATACCATTTCTAATAATAAATAAAACAGGGCTATCAATTACCATCTTAATTACCATCTCAATTACCATCTCAATTACAATCTGAATGACAATCTGAATAACATTCGAAAACTACCATTACAATCAAAATAATGTAACAATTCCTGTCAGAACTTTAAATAACGAACCATTACGATCAGAAATACAATTTTGGAGAATGCTGCCTGTACAAGCAAATTGATGGTAAATATTCTATTGCGGAAATGAAAAACTTTTCATTGGAATAAACGTACCAATAACGATTTGGATATCGACTTCAATTCTTAGGAGCACTTACAAAACCACTTCAGGTTAGAGAATTTGATATGACTTATTTTTAAAACTGTTTTATCTCAAATATTTTGGATATGATTTTTTTTAAGTGTTCATCTCAATAATAATTTAAAGTGTAAGAGCCGACAAATTAAGGTTTCTTGTGTAAATTTATGAAAAGCATATACATCTTAAAACGTTTCAATTGGTCTTTAAAGGTAATAAAAATCTCGTTTTGCTGGCTTGATTTTCTAGAAATTTGACAGATGTATATGATTTAAAAAGAGAGAAGATATTTAAATGGGTTGTAAATATTCAATCATTATACTGTGTATTGTAGAAGTCCTTTATTTAATTGAATCAGCTAGTCGAGGCAAAAGAAAAATATAAATTAGCATTTTCACAAGTGCTTGAGAGGTATAAGGGTAATAATACAGCATATTTATGACACCCAATCGTGGCGGCTGCGAGATATCACAACAATATATATATATATATATATATATATATATATATATATATATATCAATTTCCTTAAATGCAAGACGTAATTGAAAATTGGTAACAAGGGCCAAGCTTCAGTAGTATTAAGTATAACATCATCTAAACAATTAGGCTAGATAGCTCAATTGGTTAGAGCACTGATCCGGAAAATCAGAGGTTGCAGGTTCAAGTCCTGCTGTAGCCGTTCTTTTAGTGGTTTTCAATTACTAGTTCGATTTGAAATGGTAATTCAACTTTAAATACAAAGTTGTGTTTTCATTTCATCTTAATAACTATTAATATATATATATATATATATATATATATATACATCAAATAATTTTAATCACCGTGTACAAGGAATTTTATTAGATAATACGCTTTATTAAAAAACCGTGGAGCATAAAAATTCCTTCGTTTCATTAAAAATAAGGGATTTAAATTATTTACAAGACGCTTTATATAAAAAGAAGCAGAATTAAAATGCTCAACGTGTAATTTAATTATTCCAAGTAAAGAAACAAATGGAAATTACATGCAAAATTTATATTAATTAATTCAAGTTTAAGTAACCGGTATTAAACAAAAGGTACAAATAATAATTAATATTTAATTAGGATTCACTAAAAATTAAAGAATATTATTTTAATTGGAGTTAATTGAACCATTAGTAACATATAATATGTATAAAAGCTTGTAAAAACCCAATAATATTCAAATCGTAGAAGTGTTATTTAGAAGTATTATGTTAGAACACCTGGGTATTTTTAAAAGGCTCATTCTGCGTAAATTTTGCAGATAACAAATGGTTACAGAGAATGTTGGAGAAACCGTCGCTTAATATTTACGGGAAATGCTAATAAGGTGGGTTATTTCACAAGTCCACGTGGATTGAAAATAACCGATACTAAAGAATATCGATTAATACCACTCAGAACAGGGTAGATAGAGACGGATAATATGCGCAAGACAGAGACACATGTAGTAAAAGGCGTGAGTTGAGCAACGTCACTGGGTTGCGATTGGTTGAAAATAAGAGGCAAACATGAGAGGTAAAAATAACATTTCTATATAAAAATTAATTAGTTATTCTCAGACGTTGCGAGCCGTGTCGAAATTTCTAAGATTTAACTGGTGCGAGTGCAAATTTAATAAGAACCGACGCACGGGCGGTCGAGATGGGAACATAGTATGCGAAATTCTAGAAACTGGCCGTTTTGGGGACAAAACCGACAGACAGGCTAACCACTATATATACCCGGGTTAATATGAGTTTCTCTCTCTTAGATTTTCGATTTGATTCAATGCGTTAAACAGTGCTTTTAGTTTTCCGATTTTAATTGAATAATTTAAACAGTTTGCTCGTATATTTTGGTGATTTAAAAGAGTTTGTTCTTTACGTGCTACAATGAAAGTAATTTAGTGCACTTAGAAAAGAAGATGCAAGGTAATAAAGTCTAGTATCACTGTACCAATTATTCAAATTTGCAACGACAAATGAATACACAAAAATAGGCAGTTTTGGCGTATAACGTGAAAGAAGTATGAATTTCTTTGCTATTTTTCGGGGGTGTTAATAATTAAATGATTCGTAAACGTGTCTAGATCCACAAAACAAGGTTTAGATATACACAGATGAGTTCCGGAAAAGCCCTGAAACAACTTTAGATGAATGGTGGTGTAGAAAATTTTAAAGGCGACCAGTAAAAACATAACCCAGTTGGATTGGTGTGATTAACAGAGGACGATGTACATTGAAGCCACGAGTGCATTAACCTTCAGGTAACTTATGCTTTGTTGTTCGATTTTTGATGTTTTGGTGTGTGTTGAATAACTTTATAATTTATTTACTTAAAATGGACAGTAGTGAAATTGTACTAACAACAAATTTTTAATTTTAAGGTGAAATTTTCTTGTTTAAGTAGAAAGGGGTATTTAGTATTTATGTTCTTGATTATGATGAAAATTTGGGTATGTCTTTGAGCTCAATTAGACGAACCTGGTTAATTAACGTAAAGGGGTGGTAGATGCTCCCTTTGTACACAGACTCAGGTCTGCATATATTGTTATATTAATTAGTAGGCATCCTACAAGGACTTTAATTCTGGATGCACATTAAAATGATAACAAATTTAATCTTGAAATTTTCTGATACTGAAATTTATGCTGAATTTTAATTTTGAATTTTAAAATATTGTGAATATTGATGTAAATAGAGTTAACGTTGGTGTTTGTGATAGGAATGTGTTTGTTTTTTTTTTATGATTGAGGATGAAAGTTTTAACTAGGTGAGCAGCCGAGGCGGAAAAGAGTAAAGAGGCGATTGACAGAAGAAAGTCAACGGCCCAGTTAATTTAATAGCTTTTTGTAGGTTTCACAGCATTCTTGACGCCCAATCTGTGGGGCTCGATTCGAAAACCGTAGTTCCCGGATTTTGGTGGATTCACAGCAATATATATATATATATATATATATATATATATATATATTGTAGTGAATTTAAAGGGTTAAATTTGGGGTAAGCAATGCAATTTCAAAACACCCTGTATAGAGAAAGGAACATAATATTTACGCGCAAAAGTTATTTCATTTATTTAAGTTAAATTAACAAGCATTGACGTATTTTTATAATTAGGGATTAAAAGGTACTAGGTTCATAACGAAAATCAGTTTTATAAGCCAATAAGAATTATTAATTAATTTAATTTATTTTAATTCAACGGGTAATAACGTCAGAAAACTCATCAGAGCATGAAAAATCAATAATCCCATGGCGAAAAGCTATCGTAACGAATAAACAGACATCTGTTGTATAGAATTACCATGAAATGTAAGCTCCGAGAAGTGTTATTTTAAACGATCACTAATTGAGCACACCTGCATGTTGGAAAGGTCATCTTCCGCTTATTTGTGAGCATAATAAGGCGAGCTTCAAGGAAAATATTGGTCAACCGTCAATGGTTTCGCATAAACACTAACAAGAGTTTCTTGAAGAGCAGAAGGGATGCACAATCAATAATATGCTACAGAATGAGACGGGTATAAAAGCATTCGATTGAGTACGCAGGTATTCGCTCCACGTGGAGTCCATAAGACGCGGGCAGCAATATCGATTTTATACAACACAAGCAAGGGTGGAACGCGACATCCAATATGCATAAGACGGAGATACAATATTACAGGCGGAGTTTTATGTCGTCATAGGACTAGGTCATTGGTCGAAATAGTTAGTTTTACAACAGATGAACACGCGACAGGTGGTGCGGTGGTTTGTATGATATAGCGTGTTGACGAGGGAATATTTCTGGAAATTTTAAAACGGTTATACAAAATTTGCGGAAACATTATTTTCGATTAAGTTTTTCACGTAAAGTGTGGCCAAGGGGGCATGGTTTATTGTATAAATACGGGAAGAAAATTAATAGGGCTTTCTTTAATTTCGCATCGCGTAACGACGTATAATAATCAGCCGACGAGGCTTGCGAGTATTAAAAATTTGTAAAATTCAGTAAAATAGTATTAAATTATTTGCGGCCTTATAGATAGTAACGCGAGTTAGTGGCAAGTAATTTAAATTTAACTGAGGTCCAACGAATACTTTAACAAGCTCGTAAATTAATAATTCAATAATAAACAAGTGTAATATACATGGATTTGGATGTTGGAATTGGTGTTAATTGGTAGCACGAAACTCAGCTTAGACTAAGTTTTCATCTATAAATAGCTGGTGGAGCAGCGCGCATAATCACGAAGCCGAGGGGTACAGGAATATAAAGCATCTTCAACGGAGATGGAGTCTTGAAGCTTTTCCAGGTAACTCATTTGAATTTGCTGTTTTTTTGTTGATAAACTGTTGAAATTATTTATGATGCGTGAGTGAACTTTGATGGTTATTTTTGGTAATTTAACGTATTGAAAAGGATACTTATAACTGACTATTATTATGGTACTTTGAATATAACACAAAAGGTGTACATAAAGCTTATTAAATTTCTTGATGTATTTAAATTTAATTGTTAAGAGTACATGGGTTTATTAAGTTTGTAGTGTTAGTATGCAAAGTGGAAAGCATACATTAATAAACTGGGTTATCATGAGCTCGCCATACTCCAGTGTGTAGTAATAAATAAAGATAAGGTATTATTTGGGGCCCATTTACTCCCGTTGCATTAAATGTGTTTGAAATTACAATTTTAAAAACAAGGACTATACAAAGACAGCATTTTTTGGAGGTGTAACTAGAGCACCGAATTGTACATAACTATGAATTATTATCTGTAAATAGCGGCAAATAAATATTGTATGATTGTTGTATTATTTTGTGATTTTATTGAATGGTGTGTGAATGGTAAAGTGAATGATAGTAAATTTAGGTATTCGAGAACAGGCACAGCTGAGCTAGCCAGGGAAGCTGCTGAAGAAATTAATTTGATGAAGCAGAATCTGGGTAAGAATTTTGTGAAATTTATTTTTGAAAATTAATTTTTTTTGAAAACTGGCGAGGTCCAAAGCTAAGTTCTACGACAATTTATGACGCCCAATCCGTGGGGCTCGAATGTTTAAGATCCACGGCAATTTATATATATATATATATATATATATATATATATATATATATATTGCGCAGGAATTTTACTTACAAACTGTAAAAAGTAAACTTCCTGCAAGCTATATATATATATATATATATATATATATATTACTCATATTTAGACCAGGGTAGAAAATTAAATAATCAAATCAAATAATTTTAATTACCGTGTATAAGGAATTTCATTAAATAATAGGCTTTATTAAAACCTTGAAGCATAAATAAACTCGGTCGTTTCAGTAAAATAAGAAATTTAAATTATCTATAAGACGCTTTACATCAAAAGAAGCAGTATTGAAAAGCGCAGTGGATAATTTAATTATTCCTAAACAAATGGAAATTACGTGCAAAGTTTATATTAATTAACCCTATTTTAAGTAACCGGTAGTAAAACAAAGTGTACATATAATAATTAATATTTAAGTTGTATTCGCTAAAAATGAAAAGGATGGAAATCAATTTTAATTGGAGTTAATTAAACCGTTAATAACATATAATAAGCATAAAAGCTTGTGAAAACCCAATAATAGTCAAATCGTAGGAAGGTTATTTAAAATGTTACGTTTGAACACCCTGCGTGTTTTAAAAGGCAATTTCAAGTTAATTTGTTTGGATAAACATGTTGATTCTAAGGATATTGGAAACGATCAGATGCTTTAGCAGGAAATACAGAACACCTGCGTATTTTTAAAAAGCTCATTCTGCGTAAATTTGGCAAATAATTAATGTTTCAAAGAATCTTGGAGAAACCGGGACTTAGTATTCACGAGAATGTGCGATACGGGTTTATTAAACCCAGATAACAGTCCGCGTGGACTAAAATATAATCGATAATAAAGAATATAAATTTGCACCAATACGAACAGGTTAGAAAAGGAAAGAGAAAATGCGTCAAGCAAAGACACATATTGTAAAGGGCGGGATTTAAGCAACGTCAAGGGGTTGCGATTGGTTAAAAATAGGATGCATATATCAGAGGTAGAACAACAATTTCTGTATAAAAGTAATTAGTTTTTCTCGGACAACTTTGCGGGCCGTGTTGAAATTTTCTGAGATCTCAATGGGGTGAGTACTAAATTCATAAAAATCGACGTGCAGGCTACAGACTGGGAACGTAGAATGAGGAATTCGTTGGAATTACCCGTTTTAGGGAACAAAGCGACGTGTCGGCTATTCGCTATATATACAGGCGGGAATATGTGTTTCTCTCTTAGACTCTTAGACTTTCGACGATTCGATGCGTTAAAAGCTCGTGCATCCGCGACTTGATATTAAACAGTGCATTTTAGTTTGATTAAATAATTTAAAGTGTGCTAGTATATTTTAGTGACTCAAAATAGTTGGTTATTTTACGTGCTAACATGAATGTACTTCAGTGCACTTAGATACAAGGTAATAAAAGTTTATTATCACGGTACCAATTAGTAAAATTTACAACGACAAATGTATACCCAAAAGTAGGCAGTTTTGGCGTATATTGGTAATATTGGTAAAAGGAAGTATGAATTTCTTTGCTATTTTGCGGGGTGTTAATGACTAAATGGTTCGTAAATGTGTCTGCATCCACTGAACCAGAGGCAGATATACACAGATGAGTTCCGGAAAAGCCTAGAAACAACTTTAAATTAATGGTGATGGAGAACATTTTTAAAGCGTTGACAACTTGAAGCTGTAAATAGAATCCGGTTGGAATGGTGTGATTTACAAAGGGACGATTACACTGAAGCTACGAGGACAATAACCTTCAGGTAAATTGTACTATTTTGTTTGACATTTTTGTGTGTATTGAATGACTTTATAATTGATATACTTTAAATGGACATTAGTGGAATTTTTCTAACCATAAAAATTTAATTTTAAGATGAAATTTGCTTGTTTAAGTAAAAGGGTATTTTGTTTTGATGTTCGGGAATAGGATGAAACTTTGGGTAGGTCTTTGAGCTCAATTAGACAAACCTGGTTAATTAACGTAAAGGGTGGTAGATGCTCCCTTTATACTCAGACTCCGGTCTGCTTATCTTGTTATATTAATTAGTAGGCATCCAACAAGGACTTTAATTTTGGATGCACAGTAAAATGATAATAAAATTAATCCGGAAATTCTTTTTAAAACTGAATTTTATGTTCAAATTTAATTTGAAAATTTAATGTATTCTGAATATTGATGTAAATAGAGTTAACGTTGATGTTTGTGGTAGGAATGTGTTGTTTAATTTTTATGATTGAGAATGGAAGTTATCTAGAAGAGCAGCCGAGGCGATTAACAGAAGGAATCAACGGACCAGGTGATTTAAAAGGTTTCACAGCAATCTTGGCGACCCAAAAGTGAGGCTCGAGTTCCAAATAAAATTTTTGTTATTTTATTCCAGGAAACTGGCGATCTGAGAGAGAGTTTCTGTTTGTGGATAAATTTAAAAGTATTTTAGAGTGTGTGAGAGTGATTAGAACGTATGCAGAGAAAGGAGTGGTTAAGGAGTCAAGGAGTGGAAATTGGAAGTGACGATAGTGCATTGTGTGGGAAAAATTCGAAAATGGAAGAAGCAGGAGGCAGTAGAGATCAGTCGAGGACGGAATCGGGGATCAAGGAAACGAGATGATATTGAGAATGTTAGAGAGAATGAACGATGAATCTAATAGAGCTAGGGAAGAATCCAACAGAAAATTAGAACAGCTAAGCGATGAATCGAACAGGAAGTTAGAAGAGATTAGTCAGAAAATAGATAAGACGAATCAAGAAGTTGTAGAATTTAAAAATAGTCTTACTGTAAAGATGGGGAAGTTGAAAATAGGGTAGATAAAATGAGCGTGACATTACAGGTCTTCGACAGGAAATGGGACATTTAAGGTCCGAAGTACGCATTTTCTGTGAAGAAGAAATAAACGTAAAATGACTGAAGTAACGGACTCATGTAGGGATCAGTTAGGCAGGGTAGAACGCGAAGTTAGTAGTATTAAATACAACATATCAAATTTAACGGGGGAAGGTCCCAGATTTTATACAGGTGGAGTATCATTGGACCAACACATGAAGTTTTATGGTGATAAC
This sequence comes from Platerodrilus igneus, assembly GCA_036346225.1. Taxonomy (NCBI): domain Eukaryota; kingdom Metazoa; phylum Arthropoda; class Insecta; order Coleoptera; family Lycidae; genus Platerodrilus; species Platerodrilus igneus. The sequence continues at coordinate 1,825,866 of JARFIW010001436.1, read as the reverse complement.
AGGGTAAATCCACAAATTTTTATTAATAGTGTAAGAAATCTAGTGGGAAATTTATTTGACGAACAGACTAAACTGAATACGATAAAGGCTTTATTAAAGGACAACGCAGAAGCATGGTACAATTTAGTAGGACAGGACATAGACACGTATCAGGACTTTGAAAACAAATTTTACAACATTACTGGAGTGATCACAAACAGGATCAGATTAGGGACGACTTGATTACAGGAAAATTTAAGGGAGAGTTTGCAGGTTCTAGGAGCAATATGCCATCCGCAAATACAGTGTGGCCAAACAACTGAATCCACCATTGACGGACAGACAGATAATCAAGTACCTATCACGACATTTTGAACTGGAAATTAGACAACACGTGGCCTTACAAAACATCACAGAACGGGAGACATTTTAGAGTATTTGCAGAGATATGACGATGTATGTGTTGGACGGACAAGAGAGATACGAGAACGAAACGTTAACATAGTTAGGTTTGACAACAGGACACCGAATTATCCGAGACGGCCTGACTACAACAGAAATTTTCGACCGAATTGGGAACGATGAGGACAGGAATACAGGAGCAATAGTGCGACTAGGGGACCGACGCCAAGACCTAGTTACACGCGACAGAACAGTTTACCGGAGGTAAACAGGACTGTGACCAGCACGCCGAATAGAGACAGGGACACGGATATTAACACGAGGAGGACGTACGCACAGGTTGTAGAAGGACAACCAGGACCAAGCACGGAAAACAGGATGGGACAGGATTTTAGAACGCGACAGACCACTAGATTTCTGTGTAAATGTATATGAACATCCACGTGAATTTTTCAAAATTGAGGAGGAAGTAGAGCCAGAAACTGAAGAAAAATTATGTTTGCCAATTATTAATTTAGAAATTTTTGAAAATAATGTAGAAGTATTACTTGATACAGGGGCAGAGGCGAGTTTAATATCGGAGGAATTCGTCAGCAAAATTAGGGATAAGGTTTGTGATAGAATTATGCCTATAAAGCGTAGCCATTTAGTAGCTCCAAATAAGAAGAAGTTTGCTGTAGTAAATAGTGTTGTGGTGCTTAGGATAGATATAGGAGGTTTAAGCTGTGAACAGGAGTTTGTAATTGTACCTGGACTGAAGTTTCAGAGCATTTTAGGTGTTGACTGTATGATGAAGTTAGGGGTTTTGATAGATATGGAAAGGAAGGTAATAAGGATTAAGGATAGGGTAGTGCCATGGAAGGGCAGTTATGAAGTCACAGAGGATGACACGGGGTTAAGTATTAATGTAGTAGAGGTAGAGGATGATGAAGTTAAACAGATCAACACGATAAGATGTCCAGAGGAAAGGAAAGTAGAGGTTCAAGCTTTAATACAAAAACATGCAAAAGTAGTGGGAGTAGAAGCAGCATATCAGGAGCAGGTGAAGGCGAAATTAAGTAAAGATGGCAAGTTTGTTTTTAATCAAGTAGATTTAAGGGATTCATTCTGGCGGATTCCATTACACAAGCATTCTAGCAGGTACAGAGGATTTTCCGTAGAGGGAAAATTTGATAATTTTAAAGTAGTATCGTTTGGTTTGTCGGCAGAAAAGGAAATGATAATGAATAAGAAACAGACAAGTGTAGGGACTGAAGAAGAAGTAATATTTAAGAGTCAGGATAATAGGGATGATAAGTTTATTGTATGTGAGATAATAGGGAGGATAAGTGTAGATATAGAAGGGGGAGAGATAGGGATGAAGAGTATTAGGATGGTGAGAAGGAAGACTTGGAGGGTCAAGAAGAGAGTTAGATTTAAATAGGATAAGAATAGAGATAGGTGTATATAGAAAAGTAGAAGTAAGTGTTTATAGAAAATAAAGCTAGGTATAGGATAAATATGGGAGATAATTAGGAATAGGTTTAGGATGAGGATAAAGAGTAAATGTAGGAAGAAAATAAGATAGGTTAAGTATAGATATTTTATATAAGATTAGTGGAGAGTTAGGAATAGAGTAAGAGTAGGATAGGCATATAGGATTAGGTAGGGGGAAGTAAAGTATAGTGAAGAGTAGTTAAAAGTTAGGAATAGGATAGGTATATAGGATGTATATAGGATTAGATGGATAAGTAGGATGAAGTTAGGGATAATTTCAGTTTATAGAAGTAGGTGAGAGTTAGGAATAGGATAGGGATATAGGATAGGTGTAAATATTTTTTGGATTGGAGACAAAGTAGGTAAGTTAGATAGATAAGGATAGAGAGAGATAGGCAAAATTTTGTAAAGATTTTTGGCAGTCTAAATATTTGATATTTGCATTCAAATAAGTGGGATTATTTGTATTCAAATAGGGGGAAAATACTCATATTTAGACCAGGGTAGAAAATTAAATAATCAAATCAAATAATTTTAATTACCGTGTATAAGGAATTTCATTAAATAATACGCTTTATTAAAACCTTGAAGCATAAATAAACTCGGTCGTTTCAGTAAAATAAGAAATTTAAATTATCTATAAGACGCTTTACATAAAAAGAAGCAGTATTGAAAAGCGCAGTGGATAATTTAATTATTCCTAAACAAATGGAAATTACGTGCAAAGTTTATATTAATTAACCCTATTTTAAGTAACCGGTAGTAAAACAAAGTGTACATATAATAATTAATATTTAAGTTGTATTCGCTAAAAATGAAAAGGATGGAAATCAATTTTAATTGGAGTTAATTAAACCGTTAATAACATATAATAAGCATAAAAGCTTGTGAAAACCCAATAATAGTCAAATCGTAGGAAGGTTATTTAAAATGTTACGTTTGAACACCCTGCGTGTTTTTAAAAGGCAATTTCAAGTTAATTTGTTTGGATAAACATGTTGATTCTAAGGATATTGGAAACGATCAGATGCTTTAGCAGGAAATACAGAACACCTGCGTATTTTAAAAAGCTCATTCTGCGTAAATTTGGCAAATAATTAATGTTTCAAAGAATCTTGGAGAAACCGGGACTTAGTATTCACGAGAATGTGCGATACGGGTTTATTAAACCCAGATAACAGTCCGCGTGGACTAAAATATAATCGATAATAAAGAATATAAATTTGCACCAATACGAACAGGTTAGAAAAGGAAAGAAAATGCGTCAAGCAAAGACACATATTGTAAAAGGGCGGGATTTAAGCAACGTCAAGGGGTTGCGATTGGTTAAAAATAGGATGCATATATCAGAGGTAGAACAACAATTTCTGTATAAAAGTAATTAGTTTTTCTCGGACAACTTTGCGGGCCGTGTTGAAATTTTCTGAGATCTCAATGGGGTGAGTACTAAATTCATAAAATCGACGTGCAGGCTACAGACTGGGAACGTAGAATGAGGAATTCGTTGGAATTACCCGTTTTAGGGAACAAAGCGACGTGTCGGCTATTCGCTATATATACAGGCGGGAATATGTGTTTCTCTCTTAGACTCTTAGACTTTCGACGATTCGATGCGTTAAAAGCTCGTGCATCCGCGACTTGATATTAAACAGTGCATTTTAGTTTGATTAAATAATTTAAAGTGTGCTAGTATATTTTAGTGACTCAAAATAGTTGGTTATTTTACGTGCTAACATGAATGTACTTCAGTGCACTTAGATACAAGGTAATAAAAGTTTATTATCACGGTACCAATTAGTAAAATTTACAACGACAAATGTATACCCAAAAGTAGGCAGTTTTGGCGTATATTGGTAATATTGGTAAAAGGAAGTATGAATTTCTTTGCTATTTTGCGGGGTGTTAATGACTAAATGGTTCGTAAATGTGTCTGCATCCACTGAACCAGAGGCAGATATACACAGATGAGTTCCGGAAAAGCCTAGAAACAACTTTAAATTAATGGTGATGGAGAACATTTTTAAAGCGTTGACAACTTGAAGCTGTAAATAGAATCCGGTTGGAATGGTGTGATTTACAAAGGGACGATTACACTGAAGCTACGAGGACAATAACCTTCAGGTAAATTGTACTATTTTGTTTGACATTTTTGTGTGTATTGAATGACTTTATAATTGATTTACTTTAAATGGACATTAGTGGAATTTTTCTAACCATAAAAATTTAATTTTAAGATGAAATTTGCTTGTTTAAGTAAAAGGGTATTTTGTTTTGATGTTCGGGAATAGGATGAAACTTTGGGTAGGTCTTTGAGCTCAATTAGACAAACCTGGTTAATTAACGTAAAGGGTGGTAGATGCTCCTTTATACTCAGACTCGGTCTGCTTATATTGTTATATTAATTAGTAGGCATCCAACAAGGACTTTAATTTTGGATGCACAGTAAAATGATAATAAAATTAATCCGGAAATTCTTTTAAAACTGAATTTTATGTTCAAATTTAATTTGAAAATTTAATGTATTCTGAATATTGATGTAAATAGAGTTAACGTTGATGTTTGTGGTAGGAATGTGTTGTTTAATTTTTATGATTGAGAATGGAAGTTATCTAGAAGAGCAGCCGAGGCGATTAACAGAAGGAATCAACGGACCAGGTGATTTAAAAGGTTTCACAGCAATATATATATATATATATATATATATATATATATATTGCTGTGTATCCCTGTATTAGATTCGAGCCTCACGAATTGGGTGCCAAAGAATGCTGTGAAACCTACAAAATCCGTGAACTACGCTTTTCGAATCGAGCCTCACGAATTGGGCGTCAAGAATGCTGTGAAACCTACAAAAAGCTATTCATTACCTTAACTGTGTTGGTCCATTGACTTTCTTCTGTTAATCGCCTCGGCTGCTCCTCTAGATAATTCATCCTCAATCATAAAAAAAAAAACACATTCCTATCACACACATCAACGTTAACTCTATTTACATCAATATTCACAATACATTAAAATTTCAAAATTAAAATTCAGCATAAATTTTAATATCAAAATTTTCAAGATTAAATTTGTTATCATTTTCAAGTGCATCCAGAATTAAAGTCCTTGTAGGATGCCTACTAATTACTATAACAATATATGCAGAGTACAAAGGAGCATCTACCACCCTTTACGTTAATTAACCAGGTTCGTCTAATTGAGCTCAAAGACATACCCTAAATTTTCATCATAATCCAGAACATCAATACTAAATACCCTTTCTACTTAAACAAGCAAATTTCACCTTAAAATTAAAATATTATTGTTAGTACCATTTCACTACTGTCCATTTTAAATAAACAAATTATAAGGTTATTCAACACACACCAAAATATCAAAGTTCGAACAAAATAGTATAATTTACCTGAAGGTTACTTGCACTCGTAGCTTCAATGTACATCGTCCCTTTGTTAATCACACCATTCCAACTGGGTTATATTTACGGCTTCTGATTCTCAACGCTTTTAAAATCTTCTCCATCACCATTCATCTAAAGTTGTTTCAGGGCTTTTCCGGAACTCCTCTGTGTATATCTGACCCTTGTTTCGTGGATCCAGACACGTTTATGCACCATTTAAGTATTAATACCCCCAAAAAATAACAAAGAACTTCATACTTCTTTCACCAATATACGCCAAAACTGCCTACTTTTGTGTATATATTTGTCGTTGTAAATTTTACCAATTGGTACAGTGATACTAAACTTTATTACCTTGTATCTTCTTTTCTAAGTGCACTAACGTACATTCATTGTAGCACGTAAAGAACAAGCTGTTTTAAATCACATAATATTCGAGCAAACTGTTTAAATTATTTAATATTAAAACCGGAAAACTAAAAAGCACTGTTTAACGCGTTCAATCAAGTCGAAGATCTAAGAGAGCTTCCTCATATTCACCTCCGTATATATAGCGGTTAGCCTGTCTGTCGGTCTGTTCCCCAAAACGGCCAGTTTCTAGAATTTCGTCATTCTATGTTCCCATTCCGTAGCTCGGCATGCGATTTTTACGAATTTTGTACTCGCCCCAGTTAAATCTCAGAAAATTTCCACACGGCACGCAATGTCTGAGAATACCTAATTAAATTTTATACAGAAATGTTATTTTTACTTTTCAAATTTTGCCTTTTACTTTCAACCAATCGCAACCCCATAACGTTGCTCTACTCACGCCTTTTTACTATATGTGTCTCGGTCTTGCGCCTATTATCTGTCTCTATCTACCCTGTTCTTATTAGTGCAAATTGATATTCCTTATTATCGATTATTTCAGTCCATGTGGACTATCTGGGTTAAATAACCCCGTATCGCACCTTCTCGTGAATATTAAGCCACGGTTTCTCCAAGATTCTTTGTAACCATTAATTATCTGCAACATTTTCGCCGTACGTGACTTCTAAACTACGCAGGTGTTCAAACATAATATTAATTCTCAGAGCTTTATTTTATTGGGTTTTTACAAGTTTTTATAGATATTATATGTTACTAACGGTTCAATTAACTTCAATTAAAATTAATACCCTTTAAATTTTAGTGAATCCTAACTAAATATTAATTATTATCTGTACTTTTAATACCGGTTACTTAAAATAGAGTTAATTAATATAAATTTTGCACGTAATTTTATTTGTTTCTTTACTAGGGATAATTAAATTACCCGTAAAGTTTTCTAATACTGCTTCCTTTTATATAAAGCGTCTTATAAATAATTTAAATTTCTTAATTTTAATAAAACGAATGAATTTTTATGCTTCACGCTGTTATTTAATAACGCGTACCTTTTCCAAAAGCTTCTACACAGTGATTAAAATTATTTGATGTGATTATTTAATTTTCTACCCTGGTCTAAATATGAGTAATATATATATATATATATATATATATATATATATATATATATAAATTGCCATGAATCTTAAAAACATTCGAGCCCCACGGATTGGGCGTTATAAATTGTCGTAGAACTTAGCTTTGGACCTTGCCAGTTTTCAAAAAAAATTAATTTTCAAAAATAAATTTCACAAAATTTTACCCAGATTCTGCTAGATTCTGCTAGGTTGACTAGAATTTTCTTGTAATAATTGAATAAAAATTTTAATAATTATCATTCCTAAAAATGATCAAAAAGTCAGCAAAATCACTATTATAATTAATTATTAACTGAAGCCTAATAAACGTTCATTTAACCTCTTTTACTATTTACGTAATAAACAACGTATACTAAAAAAAAACAAACCTTGCCGACGCCTCACATAAACTATCATGAAAGCAATTTTTAAAGTATTTAAATTAGTAATATTCAATTGAATGTTAAATTTTAGATGATTTAGTTTAGCAATGTACAATGAAATATCCACAAATAAAATAATAAACATTCAGATTGGCTAACCTGTTGTTTCCAGCTTAAATCAGTCCCGGGTCCAAACGTTTTCGGTATTGTGTGCATCCCTCATAATATCGAGTTAAACACACTAGCGTCCTCCATTAAACTCCTTGACCATTTATTGTTGAAGTAAATGCTTATTGCATTTCCTCATTTATGCCAGTAATAATTATTTATGATTGGTTCAGTATTTATTTAAACTTGTCTCCCGTAATTGTTTAGACTTGTTTCCAGTGATTATTTAGAGTCCTTTTTATTAAGGTTAATATTAGAATTTAAATTAAAACAACTTTTAGTTACTTACACTTTTTATCTAAGGATAAAACGACAAATCCATCCATTTTCATTGGTATTATTTTACACTTCACAATTAATCACTTTACGTGGATATTTTTGTTTTTCAGAGACGTGAATTATGCCTTACTTTATGCGAAATGATTTGTTTACAAATCTGGTCATATTTAAGTGCACCATCTATCTATTGACAAGCGCAAAGTTTGTTGTTTGTGTATAAACTTTCATACCAGGTTTTCGGATAATCCATGGTATTATTATTGTGCATTGACATCAACGCGTTACTCTTGTCACGTACTATTTCGAGTTAATAGCGTTGATTCGCTTGGATTTTCATACTTCTAGAAAAATAAACCATTGTTTGTTCAAATAAATTTGGTGAACTTTGACTTTAATTACCATGCCTTGTTTGTTTCCAATAAATCAGGTGTCGATTTTAATTTTCCAGTCACATAGAATTTATACAATGTATGACTTAAATTATATGCGTATGCTATTGTACGCATTTTAAAACTTGCTTGTTTTAATTAGGATCCTTGACAAAATAATGTTGCGTTATCCATGCGTGTCGCGTTTCAGCTTGCAGTTATGTTGTTTAATGACTTGCGGATTTCTTTTATTCAAATAAATCTTTAAAAATATTTTTCATTAACTGAATTAATTATGATTATTATTTATGTACAGGGCGTTGTGATTTACTTTCCAGTCTAATCATCGTATTTTCTGTTTTATTGAGAAAACTGTGTCGTTTTCTGAGCCCTTATGTATTTTATATGGAGTGCGCTATACTATTGGTCCTAACTACCCCTAAATGTGTTAATAAGGTCATTTAGTTAGTTAGAAAAAGTAACGAATATGATATATATTTTGTTTGAAATCTATTGGGACCTCACTTGTGTCATATATTACTTTTACTAGTTCATATAATCTGTCTAAAATTATTTGACTTGCATATTTTATTAATTCCACGAGTTTATCGTCTATCTCCGGTGCTTTATTTAGTTTCAGATCCCTTGTAACGAATACGATTACCTGTTTCATTAATGTACACTTTTGTTCTAAATATTTATTTAACAAAAATCTTTTATTGTACAGAAAATATCAAATTCCTATTTTAGCAATATAATATCTATTTGTTACTTAGAATTCCACCTATGTCTATGGACTCGAAGTAGAATTTAGGTTTTTTTTTATGTGTATGTGTTGATGCAATAATTCAATTCTGCGCGTGCTTGAATATTAAATTGCCTCGTGGTCAAGGTCCGTCATTTAACGGCCGAATGTGACTAGATAAACAAGTTTGTAGAGACGTGGGCCAGTAGGTTTTGAAAACACGCAGTCCCAAAGACAGGTGAAATGATGTCAACGTATACCATTGCACCGATTTATAGTTTAATCGACCTATTGTTGCTGTAAAATGAACATCATCTACGGTAGGTGAATAAATTTCAATTTTGCATCCAAATCATTTTCTCGTTTCCTTTTCAGCTATGGAGTATTAAAACACAAATTTTATGTAGGTACAGTAGTAAAACGCTAGTATGAAGCTAATTGTTATAAAATATTGAAGCACTAAATTTTATGTAACTAATCGTTATGGATCACTAAAGCACAATTTTTTGTTATGCAGTATTGCAAGTTCAGATTCTCAAGTGTTGCTATGCAGTATGGTGGAATTATCCGTAAATTTTGTTTTGTATAGAAGTCAAGCTGTAGAGCCGTGCACGTGTGAACCGCGCGCACCTGTTGTCGTAACTACACACGATGGTTGACGAAGGCTGATGTCTAGCGGACTATTTGTGGTGAGTCTTCTCCAATTCTAATTCAATTTTCGTTTCATGGAACCATTACTGGAAATGTAATAATAATTTTTGTAAATTTTATATAGTGATTTAAATTGGTACACGTAATTTTTTTGTTCAGAAATTAATAGTTAGATATTGCATAAATGTTCTTATGAACTCCATGAAATTTCTATAAGATAACTTTATTTGAATTTACAAGGTTATATTAAAATGTACTCGTAACTAAGCACGTAACACGTTAATATTTGTTTGTCACATTATAAAATCTATTTTTTGACAGTACTATTGAAGTACAGATCAGTTCAAACCATAAGTATTTTTGACCTTTGATTCAAGAAATTAAATTAATTAAAAATGTAGTGCTGCAGTTTAAGAAAAGTCAATGTATTTAATCAATTATATGTAAGCCGAAACAGGATCCTATTTAGGTATCATACACAAGTTGTAAAATATGAACAAAAACTCTTTAATTCTCCCAAATAACTTATAATAAATTTACACTTGCAAAATTCAAACAAATAATAAGAGTTACTCGTAGACATTATTAAAAGTAGATATCTAAAAAGCTTCAGTACGTAAAAAATTGTACAAAAGATGTATATATATATATATATATATATATATATATTGCTGTGTTTCCCTGTATTAGAATCGAGCCTCACGAATTGGGCGTCAAGAATGCTGTGATTCCACCAAAATCCGGGAACTACGGTTTTCGAATCGTGGCCTACAGATTGGGCGCCAAGAATGCTGTGAATCCTCCAAAATCCGGGAACTCCGTTATTAGAATCGTGGCCCACAGATTGGGCGTCAAGAATGCTGTGAAACCTCCAAAAAGCTATTCATTACCTTAACTGTGTTGGTCCATTGACTTTCTTCTGTTAATCGCCTCGGCTGCTCCTCTAGATAACTTTCATCCTCAATCATAAAAAAAACAAAAACATTCCTATCACAAACACCAACGTTAACTCTATTTACATCAATAATCACAATACATTAAAATTTCAAAATTAAAATTCAGCATAAATTTCAGTATCAGAAAATTTCAAGATTAAATTTATTATCATTTTAATGTGCATCCAGAATTAAACTCCTTGTAGGATGCCTACTAATTACTATAACAATATATGCAGACCTGAGTCTGAGTACAAAGGGAGCATCTTCCACCCCTTTACGTTAATTAACCAGGTTCGTCTAATTGAGCTCAAAGACATACCCAAATTTTCATCATAATCCAGAACATCAATACTAAATACCCCTTTCTACTTAAACAAGCAAATTTCCCCTTAAAATTAAAATTTTATTGTTAGTACAATTTCACTACTGTCCATTTTAAGTAAATCAATTATAAAGTTATTCAACACACACGAAAACATCAAAGTTCAAATAAAATAGTATAATTTACCTGAAGGTTACTGCACTCGTAGCTTCAATGTACATCGTCCCTTTTGTTAATCACACCATTCCAACTGGGTTATATTTACGGCTTCTGATTCTCAACGCTTTTAAAATTTTCTCCACCGCCATTCATCTAAAGTTGTTTCAGGGCTTTTCCGGAACTCATCTGTGTATATCTGAACCTTGTTTTGTGGATCCAGACACGTTTATGAACCATTTAATTCTTAATACCCCCGAAAAATAACAAAGAAATTCATACTTCTTTCACCAATATACGCCAAAACTGCCACCTTTTGTGTATTCATTTGTCGTTGCAAATTAGACTAATTGGTACAGTGATACTAGACTTTATTACCTTGTATCTTCTTTTCTAAGTGCACTAAAGTACATTCATTGTAGCACGTAAAGAACAAACTGTTTGAAATCACCAAAATATACGAGCAAACTTTAAATTATTCTATCACACTCGGAAAACTAAAAAGCACCGTTTAACGCATTGAATCAAGTCGCAGATCTAAGAAAGCTTGTTCATATTAACCTGGGTATATATAGAGGTTAGCCTGTCTGTCGTTCTAGTCCCCAAAACGGACAATTCTTCAGAATTTTGCATGCTAGGTTCCCATTCCGCAGCCCGGCATGCGATTTTTACGAAATTTGCACTCGCCCCAGTTAAATCTCAGAAATTTCTACATGGCTCGCAACGTCTGGAAATAACTAATTGAATTTTATACAGAAATGTTATTTTTACCTCTCAATTTTGCCTTTTATTTTCAAACAATCGCAACCCAATGACGTTGCTCCACTCACGCCTTTTACTATATGTGTCTCGGTCTTGCGCATATTATCTGTCTCTATCTACCCTGTTCTTATTAGTGCAAATTGATATTCTTTATTATCGATTATTTTCAGTCTACATGGACTGTTATCTGGGTTAAATAGCCCCGTATCTAGTCTTCCCGTTAATATAAACGACGGTTTCTCCAACATTCTCTGAAACCATTTGTTATCTGCAAATTTTACGCGGAACAAGCTTTTTTAAAAATACGCAGGTGTTCAAACATACTATTAATTCTCAGAGCTTTATTTCATGGTATTTTATTGGGTTTTTACAAGTTTTTATAGATATTATCTGTTACTAACGGTTCAATTAACTCCAATTAAAATAATACCCTTTAATTTTTAGTGACTCCTAATCAAATATTCAATTATTATCAGTACATTTTGTTTAATACCGGTTACTTAAAATTGAGTTAATTTTGCACGTAATTTCTATTTGTTTCTTACGTAGAGCTTTTTAATACTGCTTCCTTTTTTTTTATAGCAAGCGTCTTGTACATAATTTATCTCCCTTATTTTTAATGAAACGAATGAATTTTTATGCTTCACGCTTTTATTTAATAACGCGTACCTTTTCCCAAAGCTTCTACACGGTGATTAAAATTATTTGATGTGATTATTTAATTTTCTACCCTGGTCTAAATATGAGTAATATATATATTTGTAAATCAATAGAAAGTACAATAAGTTGTTTTAAAGCTTTCTTTCATTGAAGTCAACAATAATTTTTCTATAAAAGCAAGCAACCATATTTATAAAATTTTTGTAGTGAAGTAGGATAGATTATTGGTATTGTGTTTAAAAACTTTTTTTTGAGGTATTGTAACGTATTTTTTTCTTGTTACGCTTCGTTCTTTAATATAGAATAAAACAGCAATAATATAAAATAAATAATTTATAAATTTCCGTTCAGTAAAATTAATACATAAAATTAATAATAGCATATAAACTCCTTTACCTTTGTGGTCTAAGATTCGTTATTAAGCTCCGTCGAGTTGTTAATTTGATCACTTTGCTATCAACGTTTGAAGATACAAGCTGCGATAAGCGGCGTAACGGAGTCAAGATGGTCGTGTCTAGGCACGTGGTCTGTAACACAGTCCGAAAAAGAATAGATAATTGAATGAAATGAAAGCTCACCCACATCATTAATACAGGTGGTATAAATTAATTAAATAAATTATATTAATATTTTTCCTCTTAGTGCAATATCATATATGGCTACATCTTATATAATATCGGATATGATAAAATTTTATGCAATATCATAGAAGGCAATTTCGTACATGTTTCGTATAATTCAACTTCACAAATAAATAATATCGAATAAGCAAATCTTGGATCTAGATATTTTGTTGGAGTATTAAATTTAATCAAGCAGAAGTTAGTTTCGTTAAATAATGGTTGTATTCAGAAGAACTTTGATAATCGATGGTTATGTAAATTTCCGACAGCTGAGGTCAAGGTCCTATTTCTTTTGTTCAGAGCAGTATTACAACACGTGAGTGTTTCTTAGAATTAATCACTTTGAATATTAATTAAGTTGCAATAAGAAAATAGAACATTAAAAATTTTGTAACGTAAAAGGCTTTTAAGGAAACAGCGAATTAAATAACAAATCTATTGTTTGTCAGAATGTTTGCACATGCACACAAAGTGTACATTTAAAAAGTTGTGAATGACATTTTATGTCAGATATAAAAAATATAGATTCAGTTGTCCTATTTAGACCTCACATGTCATGTTATGTTGATTTAAAATATGTTTAAATATTTTGAAGTCATGAACTTTGATTATTAGTCTACAAGTGGAATTCGAGTAATAACTGTTAAGTAAAAGTAACTTTAGGTAAATTCATGCTATTTTATCAGCACTTAGGTAATTAAATTTCACTGTGAAGGTCGAAGAAGTACTTCTATGACTTAAAGAAAATATGTAATATGAATAATTAAGAAAATTAAAATCCTTACATTTAATTTTGTAGAAAGATCCATTGCTACCTCAACTTTATTTATTAGAAGCTCATTATTCTCATCTTTAATACCATTATATTTTTTCTATCTTCCCCGAGAAACTTTTTAACTACCCTGTAACCTCTGTCTGTCTTACCTACTCTCAATTCATTTTGATTCCCTAACAATTCTTCTCCATCCATTTATACCTAGCTTTTCTATACTCATGTACTTCTAACTCTATTATATTTTTGCTTACTTTCACTATCCAATTCTCTGAAAGCTGTAAGCTTTTTTCTATTCTCTATTAAATCTAATATCCCCATTGTTACCTAGGGTTTTCTCGCGTCTACTTCTTTCTTACCTATAGTCTGTGTTGCTGTATCATATACAGCTCTTTTTATTTCTTTCCATCTATTTTCTACGTTCTCTCTTATAGCTATCTCTTTGATCTAATTATCTAATAATTGTTTATATTCCTCTTTTACTTCACTATCATTAAGCTTACCTAGATTTCATCTCTCTCTTTTAGCCTTTCTCAATTTTTTTAATTTTAGATTGCACTTCATTTTAACTAAGTTATGATTGCTATCCATGTCAGCCTCTGGATAACTACAAAAGTTTTAACTTTGTAACGTGCATTTTTTATAGTTTAACATTTTACGCTATACTCAATTCTTAAAATACATCGTTTTTGGATCGCTGTTTGTATAAAGAAAATACTTTCGAATAGTTCAGATTTGTATGCAATTTAACTCGTGTGTATTAATTTTAAAAGTAGATTAATTGAAGCTTGATTTTCATTAATTATAAATAGCATCGTTCTTGTCTTGCAGTTGGTATAAATTTTGTTGCTTATGTGGATATACAAGTCTAGATAAGAGACGATAAGCGGTTGTAACAACGAGTTGATATAAACAGATGAGCAGTCGAAGTTCGTTCTTGGTTCCGATATATTAATTACGTTGAAAAGACTGTTTCTTTTTGCTTTCACAATAGTGAGAATTAATGCGGTATGAATTTCGAATTGTTCATGAACCAGCACGGCACGATTTTAGTTGTTCTTCTTGTGAAATGAAAGTTGTATATTAACTGTAGCAGAGTGTAGTTCTGATTACATTTGAAGGAAGTATGCTTGATATGTAACGTGCTTGATTGACGACAAGTGCGGTTGTAAGGACATTTGACGGACGGTTTTATTGATACGCGTTGCATTACTATTTGGTTTTTTCTTTGTGTTACGCACGGCTACGAGCCAACGTAGCATAACTTTGGCGCCCGAACAGGGACTGCCACAAATTACGTAACATAGATTTTTGGCGCCCAACGTGGGCCCGATTTTTTTTTCCTGCCCGATTTTTTTTGGTTTGCCCTTGATTTTTTTTTTTTAATTTTTTGTATAACCTCGATTTCTTTTTGGCATTGATTTTTTTAGTGTAGCGGCTCGAATTATTTTTTTCTCCTCGTCTGAACTGGATTTTGTTTAGTATTTAGATATTTCGTTAATTTGGTTTCTCTGTCGAACAAGCCTAATAATTCGTTTTTGTGTCTTTAAATATTTGGGTGTTGTTTGTCGATTCTGTAATAATGGGTGACTTTTGGAGATTAAAGTTGATCGGTTACATGAAGCTGAACTCAAATATGAAGTCGGTTCTCGTGGATTCGATGCAAAGATACCTGTATCCGAACTTCGTAAATCCTTTAGGAATATTTTGAAAATGGAATCTTCTGAAACTCTAAGTCCACTTAAATCTGGTATCGATTTTCAGACTGATAATAAAGCCGTGACTGAAGGTTTAACTGAATTAACTACGAAGAGTAAAGATTTTAATGGTGATATTTCAACTGCCGACGGCAAACGTATTATTAGCCTTGCTATGCATCTCAAAGGGAGAATCCAACGCATGAATGTTACTTCTGACGCTGAAACAGTCATACAGCGAAAGTTGTTGCTATGTGTTAGTAATTTACGCAGTGATTGCGATAGGTTATACCATCGCTTTAGACGTTCTTCCACTTCACCTAGGGCACCACTTGTTTCTACGGCTACTATTAATCCGACTACTACTGATACTGAGGATGATCTTACTTCTGCTGAATCTTCTGATGAATTACCTATACCTATATCTATTTCTAAATCAATTGCTACGTCTGGTTATGGACAGCTGGTGTCTAAATGGGACTTAAAATTTTCGGGTGATGACCGTATGTCTTTAAATGCATTTCTATTACGCGTGGACGAATTATGCTCGGCACGCAACGTTTCTGCTTTTCAACTATTTTCTTCGGCATCAGACATACTTTCGGGAAAAGCTTTAATTTTATTCAGAGCGCATAGAAAATCCCTAACTAATTGGCAAGATGTTATTCGACTATTAAGGGAAGAATTTCAACCCGTTAATTACAACGAAAAACTTTTAGAGGAAATAAAGCAACGTTATGGGTCCCTCAGAGTCTATGGGTGTATATTTAGCTACGATGGAAAATTTATTTGCTCGTCTAACAATCTCTCTCTCTGAACCACAGAAACTCGAAATTATTTTACCAAATCTTACCCCTTTCTACCAAACCAAATTAGCTTTGCTTGATCTGAATACTATTACGGAACTTTTGCGTGTAGGTCGCAGACTAGAACAGCGCAAAATACAAGTCGATAATTTCAAGTCTCCTCCTGCTCTGAACTATTCTCAACTCCTAGAGCCTGACTTAGCTTATACAGGTTCTGTGGTCAAAAGCAAACTTACTTCTGCTCATGTCCCTCCCCATTCCGGTGTTACTACTTCGAAAACACTTGCACCTGGTGCAAGTGATGCTCCTAAAAATATTTCTAATTCTTCCGTTACTTGTTGGAACTGTGGCCAATGAGGACACAAGTCTCCTTCCTGTACTAAACCTCAAATACTTCATTGCTATGGTTGTGGTAAACCTAATGTTACCCGTACCAATTGTACGAGTTGTAGCAAGAATTTCAAACTACCGATCGAGTCGCTAAGCCGAGAAACCGACCCAATTCCTTCTCAGAAAATCCTTTCTCTGGTCTTGATGACCGATCTAAATATGTTCTGGATTTTATTTTAGCTAGTTCTCGTGAGGACGACAGACCTTATCTTACTGTTACTATTTTCGACATCGAATTTAAGGGCTTGCTTGATTCTGGCGCTTCTCGTACTATTATTGGTGGTCCTGGTTGGGATATCCTCTATTCTCTTTCTTTGCCTTTGTCCCAAACGGTGATCCACAGCTGTACGGTAGCCAATGGTCAAGCTTGTGACATTCTCGGGTCATTTACTTTACCCATGTCGGTCGAAAATAAAACTATTCTTCTTGACGTCCTAGTCGTTCCTTCTATTTCTCAGTCTCTGATCTTAGGCATTGACTTCTGGAAATCTATGGGTGTTGTCCCAGATTTTCGAACGGGTCAATGGACTTTCGGTTCTTCTTCTACTGTCTCGATCAGTCAGATCAATGCTCTTTCCGATCTGTCGATCATGCAACAATCCGAATTGTCTCGTATAGTCCAACAGATGTTTCCTAAAGATGATACTTTACCTTTGGGCTGTACTAATCTCATTGAACATCAGATCCGTACTACATCTAGTCCTATCAAGCAACGATATTATCCCATGTCCCCTACGGTACTTCGACATGTCAATCAAGCTCTGGATGAGATGCTAGAAAGTGGTGTTGTAGAACCATCTAATAGCGCTTGGTCTAGCCCTATTGTTATGGTGTCTAAGAAAGATGGCACGTATCGTTTCTGCATCGATTTTAGAAAGGTCAATGATGTTACAGAAAAAGATGCCTATCCCCTTCCTTATATTTCTACGATTCTAGACCGTCTTAGAGACGCAAAATTCTTAACCTGTTTGGACATTCGCTCTGCTTATTGGCAAATACCTCTTTCTTCTAATTCTAAAGCGATTACTGCATTTACGGTGCCTGGTAGAGGTTTATACCAGTTTACTAAAATGCCATTTGGTCTTCATAATTCTCCAGCGACATTTCAGCGACTTATAGATCGTGTGCTTGGTGCTGATCTCGAACCTTTCTGTTTCGCATACTTAGATGATGTGATCATCGCTACCCCTACTTTCGAACAACATTTGGTGGTACTACAGAAAGTGCTTTTTCGTTTAAATTCTGCAGGTCTTACTCTTCGCAGACATAAATGCATTATATGCCGACCGGAACTCCGTTATCTGGGATACGTAGTAAATCGTCATGGACTCCATGTCGGCCCAGAAAAAGTTTCGGCCATTCTTAATCTTTCTCCTCCTACTACAGTAACTGAAGTACGACGCATAGTTGGTAAGTGCTCGTGGTATCGTCGCTTTATCCCAAATTTTTCTGCTCTTACTGCTCCAATTACTGTTTTGACTAAGAAAAATTCTAAATTTGACTGGTCTTCGGAATGTCAGCAGGCGTTTAAGCTGCTGAAAGAACACCTGGGAACGGCTCCAGTGATGAGTTGTCCTGATTTTTCTTTGCCCTTTACTATACAGACTGATGCCTCTGATTTTGGTCTGGGTGCTGTGCTGACTCAACAACAGGGTGATGACGAAAAAGTCATTAGCTACATTAGCTGTTCTCTTAAAAAGGCGGAACGCAACTATAGCGCCACCGAAAAAGAATGTCTTGGTGTTATATGGGCAATTGAGAAATTTCGTCCCTATATCGAGGGTTCTCACTTTACTGTGATCACGGATCACCACTCGCTTATCTGGCTGAATAATCTACAAAGCCCCAACGGTCGTTTAGCTCGTTGGTCTGTACGACTTCAACAATATAACTTCACCATCGTACATCGTAAAGGTGAAGAAAACATCGTCCCCGATGCCTTATCTCGCTCAGTACCTAAAATTGACTTAATTGATGACTTTCCTAAATCTTCTATTACTCTGCCAATTTTGCATCCTTGGTATCTAAAGCTACGGACTCGTGTTAATTCCAATCCTAAACTATACAGTAACTGGCATGTGGAAAACGAATTACTATACAAACATGTAAAATCTAAACAGTCTTTGCTCCAACCTCCTCAAGACGATTGGAAGTTAGTAGTTCCCAGCGAACAGCGGAATAGGGTTCTATACGAAAATCATGATCTACCTACTTCAGGTCACCCTGGTGTCCACAAAACTGTCTCTAAAATTTCCATGCGTTACTATTGGCCTAAACTTAGAGCCGCTGTTGCTCGATACGTCCGTCGTTGTAAAATTTGCTTCTTTACACAAAGTCGAACAAAAAAAACCTCCTGGCTTTATGTCTCCTCGTGCTACTGCCACTCGTCCTTGGCAAGTCCTATGTACTGATATTGTCGGACCTCTTCCTAGATCCTCTAAAGGAAATTCTTTCATTTTAGTTGTTGCCGATTGTTTTACAAAATATGCTTGTTTCTTTACTCTACGTGCGTCTACGGCCGCTGCTGTTGCTCGAACCATTGAGGAAAATATTTTCCTGGTGTATGGTACTCCTCAGTATCTAATTGCGGACAATGGTGTACAATTTCGTAGTAATATTTTCACTAAACTCTGTGATTCTTATCGAACAAAAATTCTGTTTAATGCTCGCTATCATCCTCAGGCGAATCCGGCCGAACGTATTAATAGAGTCCTGAAAACTATGATTTCTTCTTACGTTTCTGATAATCAACGTCGGTGGGACGTTAATTTAGCAAAAATTGGTTGCGCTATTCGAACGCTTAAACATGAGGTTATTGGTTACTCCCCGTATTTTGCTCTATATGGTCGTGAACATGTTCTCTACGGCGATCATTTTGGAAAACCTCTTGATCCTGATGATGTTCTTAGGATCCCGAACTTCCTATTCCTCCTACTGACTTAGTCAAATTTGAGTCACTTCGTGAAGAAATTTCGAAACGCCTTTCCTTAGCATACAAGAAAAATGCTAAACAAAACGATCTTCGTATTCGTCCCTTAACTTTATCTCCTGGCGATCGCGTGTGGAAATGCAATTATGTTCTTTCGGATGCTACTCGCTACTTCAATGCTAAACTTGCTCCCAAATATGTGGGTCCCTTTACTATTAGAACTAAACTTTCTCCTTGGACCTATATCTTAGCGGATGATTCTGGTAACGATCTGGGTACTTGGCATATTAAGGACCTCAAACTCGATCAAACCTTAGACCCTCCAGACATTGATCCTGAACCTCCGGATCCGAATGGGCTCCCTACGGCTGATTCTATTTTGACCCCTACGTGTCGCTATCCCTAATGACTTGTAATTTTTTTTTTGGCTTATTGGTCTTGTGTTTTCTCAGATAAGCTTGTGTCCAAAAACACTGGCGCCCATTTCGTAATTCCTATTCATATTTTTGTAGCTAGCCCATCCCGTGACTTTTTCTTTTGGCTAGTTCTACCATTTGTTCACTATTTGACTATTATAGTCGCTTGCTACATCCATTCCTTGAGGTAGGCTTCAGATCTATTTTCTTTTCCTTTAGGTATTTCGACTTGGTCGCTTTTGTAGGTCTGTTAGCCATACTTTGCTTGAGTAATCGTTTCATACGAATCTGTGTTACCTCAGTTGGAAGTATTCTAGATGGTGTACTAGTTTGCCTTTGCCCTTTACTCTGTCTTGGTTTATTCTTTGCTGCACACTTGAGGTTGACAGTTGTGTCGTCTAGTTGGTTTGCTACGAGTTTTCTTCCTCGTTTTTTTTCTTTCCTCTTGGTTTCCCCGCGAGAAGCCAAAACTTTTCTTTGAGGTGGAGAACAGAAATGTCCCTTTTGGAGACATCCGTCTTTTGACGTTTTTGAAAGTAGCTAAGACCTTTAATCCTCATTAGGTGTTTACTTAATGCTTTCTTTACCTAGTCTGTCGTTGTTGGTTACGATAGATGACTTTGTCTTCTTTTGAAAAAAAAAACGTTCTTTTCTTATACTGGTGTTGGTTCTTCGAACCGGATAAAAATAATTTTTTTGTTTGGTTCCTTGTCTGTCGTTTTTCTTTTTTTTTTCTTTCACTCCGACGTCTTTATTTTGCTAGGGGGAAATTTGTAACGTGCATTTTTTATAGTTTAACATTTTACGCTATACTCAATTCTTAAAATACATCGTTTTTGGATCGCTGTTTGTATAAAGAAAATACTTTCGAATAGTTCAGATTTGTATGCAATTTAACTCGTGTGTATTAATTTTAAAAGTAGATTAATTGAAGCTTGATTTTCATTAATTATAAATAGCATCGTTCTTGTCTTGCCGTTGGTATAAATTTTGTTGCTTATGTGGATATACAAGTCTAGATAAGAGACGATAAGCGGTTGTAACAACGATTTGATATAAACAGATGAGCAGTCGTAGTTCGTTCTTGGTTCCTATATATTAATTACGTTGAATAGACTGTTTCTTTTTGCTTTGACAATAGTGAGAATTAATGCGGTATGAATTTCGAATTGTTCATGAACCAGCACGGCACGATTTTAGTTGTTCTTCTTGTGAAATGAAAGTTGTATATTAACTGTAGCAGAGTGTAGTTCTGATTACATTTGAAGGAAGTATGCTTGATATGTAACGTGCTTGATTGACGACAAGTGCGGTTGTAAGGACATTTGACGGACGGTTTTATTGATACGCGTTGCATTATTAATTGGTTTTTTTGTTGCTTTTCTGTTGTAAATAAAAGTGATAGAACTTGCCGTGCGTTTTACGGAACATCGACTTAGTGATACGCGTTGCTTTACTAATTGTGTTTTTTTAGTTGATTTGTCTTTTTATATTGGAACAGCGTGTGCGATATAGTTTTCGTTGTCCTTTTGTTATCAGAGTAGTGCATACTTTGGATTATCCAAATACAGTTTTAAGCTTGAGTGCTTCAAAAACAAATAATGATACAGTTGTAGCAGGTTTAGTAGAAAAAAGGTTGCTTCTTATAAACAGGTATCTCATTCACATGTAAAGACAGTTGATACTGTAGTTTCTGAATTTTCTAACCCCAACGAATCTAAAATAGATCGTTGTTTGCGCAAATTTCGCTATTCAAAAACATTAGATGTTTCTTTGTTACCATAGGTAGCAAATAAAACACCTCACGTTACTGTTAGTTTAAGGCCTTAAATGCCCGTGATTCTAAATTTTTATTACCATTTTTTTTACGATTTGTGTTACAAAATATTTCAAAATTATTGTCTCAGGAAATAGAATTAACCAGAATTTATCAAGGCTACATAGTTCCATCAGCATGATAATGTCTGCTGCTAACACCAGTAAAATACGTAGGTGTGATTAGTGTAAAGTGTAAGAAATTTCATCAACACCCTCACAGTCAAGGGTGAAGTGCTTTGTTAGTGCAGGACATCGTGAATCCCACACTTCCACTGCAAGGAAGCGTTACGGAAGGACTTTTTGTAAGTTGAACTATTTCCTACTTGTTATTACTTTAAATATCTATCCGTTGTTTTGCCATATCTTCGTCGTTCTGATACCTTTTACAATAGACTTGCCTGCTATTAAGAAAAAAAAAAGAAAGAAAAAAAAATCAATACTACTGAATTACTCATATCAATTGTGTCCTACCTATTTTTTTTTTTAACATTTTGTCTGATTTATGTTTAATTGGTGTGTGAGGAAACGTTTCTGCTACTCCCCAATATTACCTCACTTTGTACTAAAAATTTTTGTACTGCTTTTACCGTTGTTATATTATATAGATTATCCAAACAGTTTTTTTTACATTTTACGAAGTACTGAATAATTTAGACTTATCATTGCTGCTATGCTTTTTCCTTCTTTTTTCAGGTTTGCTTGACTATTTTTCTTGCAGGTATTATCACTAACTCCTTACAGCCGCGTACATGGTATGTTGGTCTGCTTTCTACAACCCCCCCTAATCTCCGATTGAGCCCGGTCATTTCTTTGATTTTCTTTGTGTTACGCACGGCTACGAGCCAACGTAGCATAACTTTGGCGCCCGAACAGAGACTGCCACGAATAACGTAACAACTTGATTTCTAAATCTTTGTTTAACGAAAATATAATCTATTGGGTATCCAGCCCTATCACGTGGCGCTTTCCAAGTCTATCTTCTTCTAACATGTTGTTCGAATAGGGTGTTTACAGTTACCAATCTATGTTCCTAGCAAAACTCAACTAATCTTTCTCCTTTTTCATTTCGTCTACCATACCCAAATTTTCCTACCATTTTTCTCTCACTTCCTTCTCCCACGGACGCATTAAAATCGGCCATAGCTATTTATTCTCATATCCCTTTACTTTTCTCACTATACTATTTATATCCTCGTATACTTTTTCTATTTCTACATCCTCGTACTGAGTAGTTGGCATGTAAACCTGTACTAAAACAGTGTCTGTAGGTTTCGTACTCAATCTAACCATAATTATTCTCTCACTAAATTGTAAGTACTCTTTAACTTTGCGTCCTAATCTTTTACCTAACGCTATTCCTACCCCTGGCTGTCCATTAGTTGAAGAAGTTGTAATTATTCTATAATTATCTTTCCAAAAGTCATTACTATTTGGCCATCTCACCTCACTAATACCTAAAATGCTCACCTTTCCTTTTCTCATTTCGACTAATAAATTCGTTAACTTATCTACTCTAAGATATTATGTAGAAGTGTGAAAACCGCAAGAAGAGAGGTACCGCGTCTAACCAGTTCTAGGACTGAAAAACTAATTATGATGGAAGATATCTACTAACTCGTTTCAAAATTAATGTATTAAAAATATATTGTCATATAAAAATCATGCAAAAGAAAATGGAGATAAGCTGTAAAGGCGACGGACTATTTTAGAACAAGCCAAAACGTGCTGAAAACTGATCTTAATAATCGTTGATTAGTTTTAAGTTTAAATGCAAAATTTGCGCATTAGAAACTTTGACCAGTTTCAATTTGAGACTCCGACTAATATCATTAAGAAAATGAATGATGTGTCGTAATGCAGTTCTCAACCAATTTGAAATAAAACTCATAAATTTAACGAGCATTACTACATTTAATTAAGCGTCCATTATACGGCATTTACATATTTATCCTATTTATAATTACAAAAAGGTCGTTTTAATATTCGATCGGTAGAACGCTAGAATTAAAATTGATGAGTCTCATCAATAATTGTAGTCATTAGAATGTGTTTACTGTGTTTATATGTTAAGTGAGAAAAGTATTTCTAGTATAAATAATAAATAAACAAAAAAAATAGTATAGGCAAAAGTCGTTAGCAAATTGCATTAAAAGTTGTCTATCTTCAATCTAGTTTTATACGTGTTCTGTAAGAGCGAGTGCAACTGTCGCTGTCGTTTTGAAAATACGCCCTATTTATGTAATTTAAAGATAAACATCTTGTGCAATACCGGTATAACCCATTATTATCCTTCAGTCAACTTGAACTTGTGATAAGTCCAGTGAAAAAGGAGCTCGAGTATTTATATCAACAACTTTATGAGACTAATTAGCATTCCAGGCAAAGCTAATTATTATTTGAAGTTATTCTATTAATTGTATATTAGATGTAATTGAAAACTGTTTTTACCCCGTGTGCTGTATATTGCTTTTTTCGATAAAGTGCTTTAGAAAGCTTTTGTGAAGGGAAAATTATCATGATGTTTCTTGTTTTTGGATAAGTTCTATTATAAAGTAAGTACTCGAACCCACTTTTTATTTGAGGGCACAAATTTTTCGACTGTTCTTTTTTTGTTTCTACTATTTTGTGTAACCGTTTTCCATTCTTCATATTCTTTCTGCATAATGTTTTTTCAAGTGATTTTAACCATGGTCGTTTTGGACTGGCATGAACACGTATGTATGTGACTAGTCTTTACTCCGTACCGGAGCGTTTTGCCTTAGACTCATCAAGCAAAGAAATTTTTGGAACTCACAGGAGTTTGTTATTCGATGCTGTGGATTTTTGGTCTTGCTATAACCGAGTACAGAAGCATAATGATGCTTTAGAATATTCCTGGTGAGATAAAAACGAATCGCACCAGTATATATCTAAAAAATTTTATTTACAAGTATACTCAGAGTATTGGTTCGATCTAGTTTATATAAAATAAATTAAAATGGAGAATTAAATAACTCAGGAATAATTTCTTTGATTTACTTAAATCTCCTGCTGACGTGCGAATCTTGGTCGTCGCTCAAGGGGGATGATATTCGCACTAGCTTTTTAAAATCATTGAAGCTCAAGATATTTACCTGACTACCAGTATCATTCTTTAATTCAATTTTAGACCCTTCTATGTTTACATTTTCTAAACACTCTACAGAATCAACAGACTTCTGCGATACAGACCATACGACATGACCTTCAGTTTCAGTAGTTTCCGAACGTTCTTCAATAACTTCATGAATCCGTTTAAACACACAAAATTTCATGAAATGACCTTTCAATTTACATTTGCTGCAATAACGGTTACTGTAGGGATGATAAGGTGATCTAGATATGGTAATTATAGGGAAGGACCAATTGCTTTTTGTAGCAATACCAATGGCAGTGTAGCGGTTATGTAATAAATAAAGCAAATACAACAAACTACTTAATAAAGGATATAAATACCTTAAAGCCTGTGCCGCTCTGGGCAATAAAAGTCACATACAAAAGGTTAGCGGACAATCAAGAACACGCACGGTTGGTGTGGTGTCGCTTCCAAAAGCTCTCATACAACTGTCTTCTGTAACGGTTCGAGTACGACTGTCTCACTTCACGCACTCGCACTGCCGGCATAAATGTTTCACTAAACTGTAGGGTACCCACACTAATGGTATTTATTGTCACCAATACCAAATTGTTCGATGATGACGTAACAGTTACAGTCAGGATATTTTCCTTGAAGATGATTATATCCACATCTAGAGCAAAGTCTGCTACCATTATTATTATTTCGAGATGGACTTTTACTAAAACTTGAACCTTGAGTACTTTGCTTGTGTTTAATTGTATTTCCACCGTCAGCTTTACGAGCTGGAGATCGTATATTATTTATGGCATCAACAGAAGTACCAACAGTTACAAAAGTGTTAATTTCCTTCTGCTTTTGTACACTGCTTTCCAATGACCTGCAAATTTGTAGTTCGTCCAGTAATATCAAATCAGGATACTGCAATAGTTTTTCCTGTATTCTGGAATCTTTAATGCCCAGTACAATACGATCTCGTATTAAAACATCCTTTTGTTGGAAATCACACGTCGAAGCAAGTTTTCACAATGCCGTTACAAATTGGTCTATTGATTCATTAGGTTCCTGATCGCGTTTGAAAAACTTAGTGTTCAAACACTAAGTTTTTGATGGGGTTACAATATTCATCGAAATTTCTCAGCACTGTAGCTAAAACATTTTTATCATCAGCTTTAGCAAATTCAAATGTGTTATATAGCTGTAGGCCTTCATCACCAAGCAAGTTTAATAATACAGTAACCTTTACATTTTCAGGTTTGTCGCTTTTTCCACTCGCTAACAGATAAATTATAAACTTTTGTTTCCAAAGTTTCCAATTATTTACTATGTCACCTGCAAAAGACAGATTATCTGGAGCTCTTGAACATATAGGATCGCCGATTTTAATCAATTATTTCTCTCTTAATTACAATTCACTTACCGCGGACCGCGTGTAAAAACTTTTCCTATTCTTAACCTCAAAAAAGTCGTACGCTGCCACCATGTAATGTATTGTGATGTATTATTGGTTCAATTTACGATTGCTAAAATAAGTAATAATCTAAATTGACTTTGTTTGAGATTTATTATACAGGGTGTCCGGAAAATACGTGTACAACGTAAGAACAGAGGTTCTTTGGCTCGAAATAGATCGATTTGAGCCAACTTACCTGTTATACAAGTTGCTTCATTATGATATTTGATATTCGATGGATTTTGACCATTTTTAGGGTGCGAGTTTCTACTTTTAATTGACATCTTTTACTGGTGTGCGCAATAATTTTAAAAGTATACGAGTGTCCCAAAAATGATGTATTGTATAAATATCCGACCATTACCTTTTTCCTGTTTATGCAATGACTACCAATTTTTTTATGAGTAGCCGACTTAATTTGGAAACTTTTTGTCTCTTGTAAAATTTTGATTAGACGAGCGGTTTGACAGAAAAAAATAATTTCAAATGTCTGTTTTTTTATTTTTATTTCAATGTTTTGTTTATTTTTTATTACTATCATTGAAAATTAACAGCGCGGTACAAGTGTTGGACCATTACAATAAATTTTCAAAATGGCCGCCATTTTCTTCAATGCACAAATTAACTCTTCGTAAGAAGTTTAACTGAACCCTCTGCATTGTTTGTGCATTATTTTTTAAAGAGTTGGCTGCATTTAAAATTCGTCTATACAATTCTTCTTCGCTATCAAGTGGAGACGAATAAACCTTAGATTTTAAGGTCATCATCATCATTAGGTTTTTAGTCCTAGAACTGGTTAGACGCGTACCATCATTGTTCCCTATTCTGAACTAACCTACAGATTTCCCTGAAATATGCACAGTTTGCATCTATAACTGTCTGATCTAGGTCTATATCTACCTCTTTTTTCCTAACTCTGCTTGTAATATATCACATACTATTCCCCAAAAATGCCTTAGAACGTATTCCGCCATACTATTTCTCTTTTTCCCCAGATATCCTTGTTCCCCTACTATTTCTGTAACTTAGTTGTTATTATCTTTGTCTGTCCATGCTATCGTCCTCATACATCTGAAGCACTTCATTTCAAAAGGCTGCTACCGTTTTTCTGTCTGCGTTTCAGACTTCCCGTATTTCATAGGCATACTGTGCTGTGCTCCACACATATGCTTTCAACAATTTTCTTCTTATTCTATATTTGTTGTCGTTCCTCATAGGCGATGTTCTTTCTTGTTAGATGCAATTCAATCACTTTCTATTGTTTTACAGTTATATGCCCTATTTCTCCGACCTTCAATGGTTGTGAAGGGAGGTAAGCAGCCTGTGGCTGCCAAGATCCCCCAACACTTAACCATTTGGCGATTTAATATATTTTCCAATTTATCTTTTCGCACAGTCAACATTAGTTGAAGGTATTTCGCAACCAACAACTAGTTGTTTATCCTAATCATCAGATTTATCTGCGCTTATTTTTTCGTCATTAGGTTTTCCGTCTCAAAACTGGTTGGACACGTACCTGCACTTATTTATATTCTGAGCTAGCCTACATAGTTCCCTGAAATTCTCACACAGCATGTGTATTCAGGTTAATCTTCTTTGGGAATTAAACCACTCATAGTTTTTAAAAACAACTTTATTTACGTTTCGATCCATGGCCTAGGATCGTTGTCAAAATAATAATAAAAACTTCAAGTTTGACATTTATGACATAAATTGAAGGTGACTTTAATTTAATGATGTTTGAAATATTTGGTTTGAGTATACTAAGCAAAATTTTTTAAAGTTTAACAGAATGATTGCCTTCAATTTGTGTTGCGACCTGGGATCGCCTTTTTTTTAGGTAGCCAATACGCTTGACGTGAAATCAGCTGATTAATTTTTATTGGTGAATTTTATATAAATTCAATAACTTGGAATTGGAAAACATTTTTTAACATGTTTCTATTTATACAATTGAGAGGATGGTTATTAAAGAAGTGTGCGATTGCATTATTGAAAGGCTTAAGTAGTCGTTTTTTTTATATTTATTTTGAGGGGGAAAATTCATTATGATTTAAGTTACCTCTTTGGTAAATTTTAACATGGTTCTGAGGCGACTCTATGGCGAGTTTACACTTGTCAGATACCAATGTTGTTCTATGAAGATTGTATATGGATCTGAAGCGACCCTATGGCAGGTTGACACTCGTCAGATACCAATACTGTTCAACGGAGATTGTATATGGTTTTGAGGTAACCTTATTGAGGATTTATACTTTGTTAATATGCTTATTTTTATGTAATTAGTTATTTTATGTATAAATTTTATGTATAAATAGAAATCATGTATGTAGGCTGTATTTCATGTTAATATTGCAAGGAAAACCCAGGAAAAACTTGCAATGCTACCTAGATATTGTGGGCATTTGATTTTCTTTTGTTATTTCTTTTAGTAATGGAATCCATTGTTTACTGAAAGTCACGGATTCGTTTGCAACTCAGTTATTTTTATGTAGGGTTATATAAGCAACTTCTTTGATTTTGCGTTTTTGGTGGTTTTCTTCTTTTTCTTCTTTTCTTCTTTTCAGGGAGTATGTGTATTCAGCTCGTTCCCTTTCTATTGTTTTCTAATTTTCTACCCTATTTTACCGAGATTTAGTGAAGGAGATTAAGCAACCTGTGGCTACCAAGATCCCCCAACACTTAGACATTTGCCGAAATAATGGTTTTCCAGTAAATCCTTTCACACACTTAACATTATTCGAGAATATTGCCAAACCAATTCTTGTAGTTAATTATAATAATCAGCATGTTTAAGCACAGTTATCTTTTTGTCATTAGTTTATCCATCTTGGGATTGGTTGGATGCGTACCTCCATTGATTTCTATTCTGGGCTAGCCTACACATTTCCCTGAAACCTCTACAGCCTACATCTTTTACTATCTGTGTGCAGTAGTCTAATCTAGGTCTGCCTCTTCTTCTCTTTTTTCCTATCTCTGCTTCTAATATATTCCGCACTATTCCCTCATGCCGTAGTATGTGGCCTATCATCCTATCTCTCCTATTTTTTACCGTTTTCTACATATTTCTTTCTTCCCCTACCATTTTTAGTACCTCTTCGTTCTTAACTTTGTCTGTCCATGATATCTTCATCATACGCCTGTAACACCACATTTCAAAGGCTTCTACCTTTTTCTTGTCCGCTTCTCCTACTGTTCAGGCTTCACAGCCGTACAGTGCTGTGCTCCACACATATGTTTTAAGCAATCTTTTCCTTGTTTCTATGTTTGTGGTCTTTGAGCACAGTAGTTGCTTTTTCTTGTTAAATGTAGCACGACCTTGTGCTAATCTTTGTTTTATATCTTTTGTGCTTTTCCCATCTTGCGTTATTTGGCTTCCTAGGTAGCAGAAATCCTTAACCTCTTGTAAGTTCGTATTAAATACTTGTATTCTTGTTTTTGATTTATTTTCCCCACCTTTGCAAACTAGAACTTTAGTTTTAGTTTTGTTAATTTTCATACCGTATCTCTCTGTTAGAACCGTTTCCATTTCATTAAGAGCAGCTTCTAACTCTTCCTTGCTAGACGCTAATACCGCCATATCATCTGCAAATCTAAGCATATCAATTTTTTGTCCCTGCATAGTAATTCCAAATGTCTTCCTGCAATTGACAGTATTCATTGCCTCTTCTATGTACAAGTTGAAAATCAATGGGGATAGGGTACATCCCTGTCTCACACCTTTCCAAATGTTTACTTCTCTACGTTCCTGCTCTAATTCTATTACTGCTGTTTGCTCTTTGTATAAGCTATGTACTATTCGTCTATCCTTATAACTCATTCCAATCTTTTTAAGTATTTCAAACATTTTTTTCCAATTTACATTGTCGAATGCTTTTTCCAGATCTACAAACCCTATATACATGCTTTCCCCTTTTTCTATTGTTTTCTATATTATCACTCTCAGAGCTAAAGTAGCCTCCCGTGTTCCCCTGTTTCGCCTAAACCCAAATTGGTCTTCTCCTAGTATTTCTTCAGCTCGTTTTTCCATTCGTCTTTGCACAATTCTAGTTAATATTTTTGACACGTGTGCTGTCAAACTTATTGTTCGAAAATTTTCACATCTATCCGCGCCTTTCTTTTTTGGTATAGTTACTATGATGCTACGTTTGAAATCTTGGGGTATCTCGCCTGTCTCATACATATAGCTTACAAGTTGGAAGAGACGTTCTGTTACTGCTTGTCCAGCGGCTTTTAGAGTTTCTGCTTGCACCTTATCTGTACCCGGCGCCTTACCATTTTTCAGACTCTTTAATGCTAATTCAAACTCGTCTCGAAGTATAGGATATCCCAAGTCATCATTTTCAATGTCTGAATCCTGTTCTAATGCAGTTAGTTCCTCTCCTACATACAAATTCCTTATATATTCTTGCCATCTACTCACTTTCTCTACGTTTTCTATGATGACGTTTCCTTGTGCGTCCCTTATATTTTTGCTATACGGTTATATATCCCTAAAATTCATTCTAATTAATTTGTATGCTTCGTCTGTATTTCCTATTTCCATCTTAGTTTGTACTTCTTTGCACTTTTCATCAATCCATTGTTCTTTAGCATTCCTGCATTTTCGAATAATTTCCCATTTTATGGCTTTGTATCTCTGTTTTCCTGTTTCGTCTAATTTATTTTTGTGTTTTCGTTTTTCTTCTATTAAATTCACGATATCCTTTGTTATCCATGGTTTCTTATTTTCTTTTTGTGTATACCCCAAAATATCTCTGGCCAACATGTCTAGGCTGGATTTAATGTTATTCCATTCTGTTTCTACTTCCTTAGTTTCAGATATTTTCCCGATATCATTCAGCAATTCATTTGACTTTTTTTCGAATCTTACTTGAATATCTTTATGTTTTAGTTTCTCTAAGTCCAAGTGCCTTTTTCCGTTCCCTTTTTTCAGATTTTTAAATTTAAGTGCGGCCTTCATAATTACGATGTTGTGGTCAGTTTCTATATCTGCTTCTGGGTAGCTTCTACAGTCTTTTACTTGATTCCTAAACCGTTGTCTAACAAGAATGTAATCTATTTGATATCTTCCTATATCTCCTGGCATCTTCCACGTATATCGTCTTCTAGCATGATGTTGAAATAATGTGTTTGTGATGATTAAATTGTTCTTGTCGCAAAATTCTACCAGCCTATTTCCCCTGTCGTTTCTCGTGCCTAAACCAAATAAACCTACTACCGCTCCTTCCCTACCCTCACCTACCACAGCATTAAAATCCCCCGTAATTATTAAATTTTCATGTCCTTTTACGTATCGTAATATGTCTTCGATATCTTTGTAGATGGCTTCTACCTCTTCGTCACTGTAGCTAGAGGTGGGCATGTATACTTGTATTATTACTGTGTTTACCGGTTTAGATTCTAATCTAACCATGAGTACTCTTTCGTTCTTTTGTAAGTAATTTTCTACACAGTATCCTATCTTTTTCCGCATAACTATCCCCACACCCAAATTTCCGTCCTCTGCTCCTGTATGAATTACCCTGTAGTCTCCACTCCAAAAATCCCCCGCTTCTGGCCACCGAACTTCGCTGATCCCTACTATGTCTAGTGATAACCTATTCATTTCGATTTTTAGGTTCTCTAGCTTACCTACTTGCTTCATACTTCTAACATTCCACGCTCCGACTCGCAGAATGTTCCCGACTCTTATTTTTAACTTTCCGATCGCATCCTCCAAAGTAGTCCCCTCCCGGAGATCCGAATGGGGGACTATTTTAACTCCGGAATCTTTTACCCCAGAGAATGCCATCATGTTTGTTACAATTTAAGTACGCTGTGTACTTGGGAGATAATGTGGTGGTTTCCCGTTGCCTTCCACATCGCGGTAGTGTGTCTTAGACTGCCATACCGACCCCTATGGTCTCTGCCAATCTAAGTACCGAAAGAGCCGCTGCCCTCTTTCGGAGACCTGTCTTAGTCTGGTTCCTCACTAACGACCCTACTACTTTGGTTGGACCTGTAGTTTGGCTCTTTAGCTCATTAGAGCACGCAAGCCATTTCACCTGTTCTAGTAATTTAGAACTTCGGCAAGGTGCAGGTCCATTCGAAATGGAGAGATTTTAAGGTACCCCACAAAAAATAATCACAGGGCGTCAAGTCCGGCGATCGTGCTGGCCAATTTGTAGGAGCATCATATCCCCTTCCCATCCATCGATCCGGATATTTTGCGTGTAAATGTTGTCGAACAGCTAGAGTAAAGTGGGAAGGAGCACCATCGTGCATGAACCACATGTCTTGGCAAAGTAACAATGGCAGATCTTCCAATAAATTCGGCAATGTTTGTTGCAGAAAGTTGAAGTAATTGTCTCAGTTTAATCGATTTGGTATCACAACAGGACCGATAATAAAATTATCAATAACTCCAGCCCAGACATTAATCTTAAATTCATGTTGATAGTGAGTCACTTTAGTTGCATGAAAATTTTCTACAGCGTAAACATGTTCATTATGTATGTTAGTAATACCAGATCTTGTAAAAGAAGCTTCGTCTGTAAATAAAATTTTGCGACTGAAATTTGCATTTTGAATTCTCTGATCTTGAATAAATTGACAGAAAGCTAGACGCCTCTCAGGATCGATAGGCAAAAAGTCTTGTACCTGTTGAACGTGGTATGGGTGTAATAACTGTTCCTTTACAACGTCATGAACAATACTTTTAGGAACTTCTAGTTCAAGTCCTAAGCGTCTGGTGCTTATTTTTGGGTCTTCTTCAACTCTATCCAAAATTTGTTCCTCCAGATCCGCAGTTCTTCTGGTACGTTGACGTCCTCGATCCGCATTTCTTGACTGAAAGCTACCATTTTCACGAAGACGTCTTTCAATATTTGCGAATGTTTGGTGGTTTGGCATTCGGCGATTAGGAAATCTTTCCCTATAGACTCTGATGCTTTCACGGCCATTGCCTTGACAAAATCCGAAAACCAAAAGCATATCCACCTATTCGTTGTTTGTGTAAGTACTCATAATCTAAGATGAAAGATCCAAACTTTTATTGAATTAAGCAGAAATTCACGACTTGACAGGTAAACTGAGGTTAAACGACAGTCAAAATAAATAACAAATAAAAAGCAAAGCCAACTACTAAACTATGCTTTTTGATTTGCCCCGTTTTATACTTAATGCAGCAATGATGACGAAAGTATGCAGACATTTGAAATTATTTTTTTCTGTCAAACCGCTCGTCTAATCAAAATTTTACAAGAGACAAAAGTTTCCAAATTAAGTCAAAATCTATCGACGCGTTTTCGAGTTATTTTAAGATATCAAATATTTTTCACGATTTTTGAAGCCCTCTAGCGGCTAAATGAAGCAACTTGTATAATAGGTAAATTGGCTCAAATCGATCTATTTCCAGCCAAAGTATCTCTGTTCTTACGTTGTACACGTATTTTCCGGACACCCTGTATAATTATAATATAACAGAACAGTAATTGAAGCAACCGCTTAGCGAGTATATGACACCCGTCGGTTACACGTCATGTCAAGACTCTGGCGGTGGCAACAATACCAAAAACGTGATAATAATAATTATTAAAGAATAACAGTTTTCTTAAAAATAAACACACATGGTCATTATTGAGCATAATGTATAACAGAACTAAAAAGTACCTTTGTTAACCAAAAAAGTTTTCCATTAAGCCAATTTGGTTTCCTTTTTGTTTTAAGAATGTTTATCATCATCATTAGGTCTTCAGTACTAGAACTGGTTAAACGTGTACCTTCATTGTTTCATATTCTGAGCTAACCTTTACATTTTCCTGAAATTTCCACAGTCTGCATCTTTCACTATCAGCGTGCAATAGTCTGATCTAGTTCTACTCCTACCTCTTTTTTTCCTAACTCTGCTTGTAATATATCCCGCACTATTCTCCAAAAATGCCTTAGAACGTATACTGCCCTTCTATTTCTCCTATTTTTTTTTTGTTTTCCGCAGATATCTTTATTCCCTTACTATTTCTATAACCTATTCGTTATCAACTTTGTCTGTCCATGCTATCATCATCATATACTGAAGCACAACATTACAAAAGTCCTCTACCGTTTTTCTGTCTGCTTCTCTTATTGCACCTATTTCCTAGACGTTTTGTCCTGTGCTCCACACATATGTTATCAACAATCTTCTCCTTGTTTCTATGTTTGTTGTCTTGGAACATAGATGCATTCGATTTCCCTTCTATTGTTTTACAATAATATACCCTATTTCTCCGATATTTAGTGGTATTTGAAGGGGGTTAAATAGCCTGCGGCTACCAAAATCCCCCTACACTTGAACATTTGCCGAAATAATAGTTTTCTAGCACAATCAACATTATTTGAAAATATTTAAAAACCAACAACCGTAGCTGTTTATAATAATCATCAGATATAAGTGCAATTATTTTTTTCGTCATTAGGTTTTCCGTCTTGAAACTGGTTGGATGCGTACCTCCACTTAGTTCTATTCTAAAGCA
Source organism: Platerodrilus igneus (assembly GCA_036346225.1). NCBI lineage: Eukaryota > Metazoa > Arthropoda > Insecta > Coleoptera > Lycidae > Platerodrilus > Platerodrilus igneus. The sequence continues at coordinate 1,791,197 of JARFIW010001436.1, read as the reverse complement.
TCCTACACAGTTCGCTGAAATTCTCATTGCCTAGATACAGCTCGGTTCCGCTTCTATTGTTTTTTAATTATATGCCCTATTTCACCGAAGTTCAGTGGTATGTAAATAGGTTAAGCAGCCTGTGGCTACCAAGATCCACTAACACTTAGACATTTGCCAAATTAATAGTTTTACAGAAAATCTTTCACACAGTTAATATTAGTTGAGAATATTGCAAAACCAATATCTGTAGTTGCTTATAATAATCATCAGGTTTAAGTACAATTATTTTTTTCGTCATCAGGTTTTCAATCTTAGAACTGCTTGGACGCGTACCTCAATGAATTTCTATTCTGAGCTAGTCTACACATTTCATAGAAATTCCCACAGCCCACGTCTTTCACCATTTGTGTGCAATAGTCTAACCTGGGTCTGCCTCTACTTCTCTTATTTCCTATCTCTGCTTCTGCTTCATGCCTTAGTATGTGGACTATCATGCTATTTCTCCTATTTTTTTACTGTTTTGCATATATTTCTTTCTTCTCCTACCATTTCTAGTACCCCTTTGTTCTTAACTTTGTATTCATGATATCTTCATCATACGTCTGTAGCACCACATTTCAAAGGCTTCTATCTTTTTCCTGTCTACTTCTCATACTGTCCAAGTTTCCCCGCTGTGCAGTGCTGTGCTCCATACATATGTTTTAAGCAATTCTTTCCTTGGTTCTATGTTTGTTGTCTTTGAACACAGTAGTTGCTTTTTCTAGTTAAATGTAGCACGACCTTGTGCCAATTCTTGTTTTGTATTTTTTTCACTCTTCCCATCTTGCGTTATTTGGCTTCCTGTGTATCAGAAATCTTTAACCTCTTGTAAATTTTCATTACCTATTTGTAATCTGGTTTTTGATTTATTTTACCCTCCTAGTAGTTTAGTTTCATTTTTGTTAACTTTCATACCATATCTCTCTGTTAGAACTGTTTCCATTTCACTAAGAGCTGCTTCTAACTCTTTCTCGCTAGATTCTAATATCGCTATATCGTCTGCAAATCTAAGCATATCAATCTTTTGTCTCTGCATAATAATTCCAAATGTCTTCCTGCATTTGGCAGTATTCATTGCCTCTTCGATGTACAAGTTAAAAATTAATGGGGATAGGGCACATCCCTGTCTCACCCCTTTCCTAATATTGACTTCTCTACGTTCCTGATTTCATTGTATTACCGCTGATTGCTCTTTGTATAAGCTATGTACTATCCGTTTATCCCTAAAATTCATTCCAATCTTTTTGAGTATTTCAAACATTTTTTTCTATTTTACATTGTCGAATGCTTTTTCCAGTTCTACAAACCCTATATAAATGCTTTCCCCTTTGTTTCTCCTTTACCACCCTTAGAGCTAAAATAACGTCCCGTGTTACCCTGTTTCGCATAATTGATTTTCTAGTATTTCTCCAGTCCGTTTTTCCATTTGTCTTTGTACAATTCTAGTTAATATTTTTGACACGTGTTATATCAAACTTATTGTTCGAAAATTTTCACATCTATCCGCATCTCCCTTTTTTGGTTTAATGACTATGATACGTTTGAAATTTTTAGGTATCTCGCGTGTCTCATACATATAGCTTACAAGTTGGAAGAGACGTTCTGTTACTGCTTGTCCAACGGCTTTTATAGTTTTTGCTTGCACCTTATCTGAACCCGCAAGCATACCATTTTTCAGACCCCTTAATGCTAATTTAAACTCATCTCTAAGTATAGGATATCTCAAATCATTCTTTTCAATATCTGATTCCTGTTCTACCGCTGTTATCCATGGTTTCTTATTTTCTTGTTGTGTATATCCCAGAATATCTCTAGGTGCCATATCTAAACTGGATTTAATGTTATTCCATTCTGTTTCTACTTCCTTAGTATAAAAAATTTTCCCGATATCTTTCAGCAATTCATTTGACTAACTTAAATCTTCCGTAGATATCTTTATCTTTTAGTTTCTCAAAGTCAAAGTGCCTTGTTCCGTACCTTTATTCAAATTTTTAAATTTAAGAACGACCTTCATAATTACGATGTTGTGTACAGTGTCTAAATCTGCTTCTGCGTAGCTTTTGCAGTATTCTACTTGACTCCTAAACCGTTGTCTAACAAGAATGCTTTCTATTTGATATTTTCCTATATCTCCTGGTATCTTTCACGTGTATACTCTTCTCGCATGATGTTGGAATAATGTGTTTGTGATGGTTAAATTGTTTTTGTCGCAGAATTCGACCAACTTATTTCCCCTGTCGTTTCCCGTTCCTAAACCAAATAAACCTACTATCGCTACTTCCCTACCTTCACCTACCACTGCAATAAAATCCCCCGTAATTATTAAACTTTCATGACCTATTACATATCTTGGTATGTCTTCGATATCATTGCAGATCGCTTCCACCTCTTCCTTACTGTAGCTAGATGTGGATATGTATACTTGTTTTATTGCCGGTTTAGATTCTAATCTAACCATGAGTATTCTTTCGTTCCTTTATAAGTAGTTTTCTACACAGTGTCCTATCTTTTTTTGCATAACTATCCCTACACCCGAATTTCATTCTTCTAATCCTGTATGAATTACCGTAAAGTCTCTACTCCAAAAATCCCCCGCCTCTGGCCACAGAACTTCGTTGATCTGTCTAACGGTAACCTATCTATTTCAATTTTCAAGTACTCTAGCTTACCTACTTGTTTCATGCTTCTGACATTCTACGCTCCGACTCGCAAAATGTTTCCGATTGCATCCTCCGAAGTAGTCCCCTTCCGAAAATCCGAATGGGGGACTATTTTAACTCCGGAATCTTTTACCCCAGAGAATGTCATCATCTTAATTAACAATGTAAGTACGCAGTGTACTTGGAAGGTAATGTGGTGGTTTCCCGTTGCCTTCCACATCGCAGTAGTGTGTCTTAGAATGCCATACCGACCCCTATGGTCTCTGCCAATGTAAGTACCGAAAAAGCTGCTGCCCTATTTCGGGAACCTCTCTTAGTCTGGTTTCTCACTAAAGACTGTACAAATTTGGTTAAACCTATAGTTTGGCTCTTTAGGAACGCACAAGTTATTCCACCGCTTCTAGAATCTAAAACTTTTTCAAGGTGCAGGTTTATTCGGAACGGAAGAACTGTACTTGTAATGTAAACATAATTGTGTAATAGGCATGTATTGGTGTTTTTTACCACTGATAGGTATAAAGGTAATAGCTCCCGTCCTGTTGTAATTAAAAATATTGCAATTACCTGGATAGTGATTAATATTCCCGTAATTTAGCATTTGATTTTGAAAACCCTTTTAGTTAGCAATATTTAAGTAAGCCATGACATAACTCACAATTAGTTAGCGGTCTGGCATGTTGGCAGCGATTCGTTGCTTAAGCCTTACCATAACATATAATTTAACACTTATCCTTTTTTGGAGGGGATAACTAGATAATATTTCATTTTCTTGTAAATGGGAATCATGTAAACATGTTGGAGTTCTTTAACAACCATCAGGTTGTTAAAATCTATGTAGAGCCAGGTAGATAAGAAAAATATAGAAGAGTATAGAAAGACCTAGACCAAGCTATATTAGTCAAATTGTTAGAAATTTACGTTATGAGGGATATGTAGAACTTTTTAGATTAGCACAGAATAGAAAAGAAGTTAAGAGTTGCGTCAAACCGACCTTAAGTAAGGTCAAAAACAAAATGATTATAATGAAGTAGGTCTATTGTTAATTTTTATTTTAGGTTTGTTTTATTATTAGTGCACTCTATTATTCTTCATGTGCATTTTAGGGCAGAATCATTTTTCTGATCTCGGGTTTTGGCGTCCTCTTCGTATTCCTTTTGGGGCTTTTTGTTATGAATCCCCGTATTTAGTGACTAGGTGGCGTCCGAGATAATTTCCGATTAAGACTGGTATTTCACGCACGACTTTATTGTGGAACCCTCTTCAAACACTTACACCATTCGTCTCACTGAGTTAGTCGGCAACCAGTCATGTTAGTACAGCCGAGGCTTTCGGTACTTTATCGAGACACGGATTTTTAACGGCGTGTAACTTCAGCGAGTTTCTCTGTGGATTACCGGCTAGTTCTTGTGGGTCCAAAACTGTACGTAACACAATATCAAAAAATATGATAAAAAAATCTTCACTAAAGAATGTTGTATTATTTACGCAAAGAATTTTTCCCACTGATTTAATATTCTTAGAGCAAACATAATTTTATTGTAAAATAATCTAATATCTTAATTAAATAATCATGAAATGCTTCATATAACAGAAACCACCGTTAAAAATGCACTTTATCCATTATCCACGCTACTAAGTGTATGAAAAACTGTTTCTTCCGAGAAAATATAATAGGCAAAAACAAATCTCGATCTCAACAGAAGCCACTCAGTATTAAATTTTCATTAAAACGTCGTTTTAATTATAACTCCTGCTCAAAGAGCATAAAATTATTCCTAAAGTTAGTTGTGTATTACATATTTTTTACATCACCCTCGCCACTTTATGTCAAACAAGCTTTACCGCGAAAACAAGCCCAGACCGGTAACTTTAATCAAAAATTCAAAACGTCCGTTCGTCCGTCGTACGCATTACCTAATATTTTTTATGATCGATTACAAAAGGTAGATAATCTAAACCCAGCTTAACCGTAAAAGCCTAATAAGGTCCTTTCTTATCATAAAAATGTAAATTTTGCTATAATTTCTCGAAACGTAGTAGGACTTTAGCATAATCTTCAAATAATATAATCGGCTGAGTTATGAATGGCCTGTCAGGCTGCATGAACGATTTAGATGCGTGTGGATATCGGATCTTTAATTTTTGCCGGTCACGAGATATATAAGTGTGTGCTACAAGCTGCTACTACTAGTACTTAAACACTAATTCGTTACTTTAATTGTATGTAAATTAGGCTCGATTATAATTAAATGTTACATTTGTTTCCTCTATAAACAAGACTGGCAAATGCACTTATTTTTTTTTAGTTATTTCTACTTTAGTGTTTTGCAGATGTAGGTTATAAACGCCATATGCAAGCACACGGTAGTGAAAATTGGATCGCACCAATCGAACAGCTTTACTTAATGGTTAAATAAAACGCACTAAATTGATTTTAATAAATGAATAACGAAACTTGATTCCATCGTCCCCAACAAATGGACTGTAATTTTACTTGTAACTTTAAAAATTTATCTTTGAAACCCGAACGTCTCTCCTACTATTATAAACAAATAGATTCTAACTGAACTATAAATTCACAGTTGAGAGCATTTCTTTATGAAGCTTTCAAGCACCACATCTTCCTTGTATTATACAGGGTGCCACGGAATTCCTAATTTTCAGAAATGAAAGATCACTTAAATAAACATTTTTTTATTAATAAACTAGTGTCCGAAAACTTCTGGGTGTTAAGATAAAGTAGAATTCTTTGAAATAGTTGGGGACGTTCACGAATATCATCATTAACGTTACTTTTTACTACCTAATATTATAAATATAACATCATCATTTTGTTTTCGACCCTACTTAACGTCGGTTTGACGCAGCTCTAAATTCTTTTCTATTTTGTACTAATCTAAAAAGGTCTACATACCCTTCACAACCTAAATTTCTAATAATTTGACTAATATAGCTTGATCTAGATCTTCCTAAACTCTTAGCAACCCGATGTTTGTTAAAGAACTTCAACATGTTTACATGATTCCCATTTATAAGGAAATGAAATATTACCTGATTATCCCCTCCAAAAAAGGAAAAGTGTTAAATTATATGTTATGGTAAGGCTTAAGCAGCAAATCGCTACCAACATGCCAGACCACTAAGTAATTGTGACTTATGTCATGGTGGCATTAGTTAACTGATTTTTATTAATTTATTTTTTTGTTTTGTTTTCGAACTTACTTAAGGTTGGTTTGACGCAGCTCTAAATTGTTTTCTATTCTGAGCTAGTTTAAAAAGGTCTACCTACCCTTCACAACTTAAATTTCTAATAATTTAACTAATATAGCTTGGTCTAGGTCTTCCTATACTCTTCTATTTTTTTCCTATCTACCTGGCTCTACATAGATATTAGCAACCCGATGGCTGTGAAAGAACTCCAACATGTTTACATGATTCTCATTTATAAGAAAATGACATATTACCTGGTTATCCCCTCCAAAAAAGGAAAAGTATTAAATTATAGGTTATGGTGAGGCTTAAGCACCGAATCGCTGTCAACATGCCACACCACTAACTAATTGTGAGTCATGTCATGGAAACGTTTATTAAATTATATGTTATGGTAAAGCTTAAGCAACGAATCGCTACCAACATGCCAGACCGCTAACTAATTGTGAGTTGTGGCATGGTGACATTTAGTTAACTAATTTTTATTAATTTATTCTTTTTGTTTTGTTTTTGAACTTACTTAAAGTCGGTTAGACGCAGCTCTAAATTCTTTTCTATTCTGAGCTAGTCTAAAAAGGTCTACATACCCTTCACAACCTAATCTCTAATAATTTGAACAAAATAGCTTTGTCTAGGTCTTCCTACTCTATTTTTATTTTGGTAGTCTATAATCTAGGACTTTACTAAATAGACCCTCATGTCTTAACTAGTGCCCTATCATTCTATGTCTCCTGACCTTTAATTGTTTCTACATACAAGGTTCCTCACCTATCCTTCTATAAACTTCCTCAAATGTTACTCTATCTGTCCAATTAATCTTTAGCATTCTCCTATAACACCAAGTTTCAAAAGCTTCTATCTTTTTCTTATCTACTTCTTTAATTGTCCAAGTCTCACTACCGTATAGTAGAATGCTCCATACGTACGACTTTAGGAAACTTTTTCTATTATCTAAACTAATACTATTAGCTATTAGTAAGTTTTTCCTTTTTAAAAACATTTTTCTAGCTTGAGCTATTCTAGCTTGAGCTATTTTAGCTACTATATCCCTTCTAGTACGTCCATCCTTTGTAATTATACTACCTAAATAGAACAAGTTGAAGATGCAAGGCATTGTCGCAACGAACTTCCAAATGTAGACTTACTTTAAAACAATTTATGTATCGCACATTAATTTTGGACCTATTTGAAATTTTTGATAAAAATTAATTCCGGGGGGGGGTCGGGTATCCGTGGTCAGATTTGGTGGGGGTACCATATTTCGACTCAGCTATGTTAGGGGAGTCCAAATATGTATCGCACATTAATTTTGGACCTATTTGAAATTTTGATAAAATTAATTTCCCGGGAGGGGGTATCCGTGGTCAGATTTGGGGGGGGTACCATATTTCGACTCAGCTATGTTAGGGGAGTCCAAATATGTATCGCACATTAATTTTGGACCTATTTGAAATTTTGATAAAAATTAATTCCCGGGGGTCGGGTATCCGTGGTCAGATTTTGTGGGGTACCATATTTCGACTCAGCTATGTTAGGGGAGTCCAAATATGTATCGCACATTAATTTTGGACCTATTTGAAATTTTTTTCCCGACGGAATATCGCGGGGCACGGCGCCCCGTGGCCCTGATTTTAACTGACATCAAAACTTAAGCTCTGGACACCGAGCTGAATCGATTGATGTATCACACATTGATGTCCGACCATTAGAAAGGCCTCGGACGGACGGACAGACGGACGACAAATCGATTTCATAAACGAACGAAGTTCGTTGAAAATTCATCTACCTCATCTAACTAATTTATGTAACGAAGTATAAAATTTATTGATTTAGTAAAAGATTCCATTTAATGATTTCTTTAGTGACCTCTTAAGCAAAATTATAATTAACGCTCCTCTTAATATATCACCCTGGTACAGTTACACACATATTGGTAGGTGTGTGATATTGGAAGTAAATCGAAAAGAAAATGATTTGATTTAAACCGATTTGTGAATTTCAATTTTTTTGTTAAGTAACATTCACTTCTTTCCAATTTTCAAGAAATTTGAAATAGAAATTGTCCGTACTATATTTAATTAATTTGAAGACGTATTGCAGCGTATGTTAATTGAGCTGATTTATTTTATTATAGTTATTAATTAACTTAATATTGTGGCCCCGCACTGAAAATTATTTATGAATAAATCGAAACCACTCTGCATATGAAAAAATATTAAAAACTCACGATTACAAAAAACCAGCTCAATTATATTTAATTATTTGAATGTATCTTTTGTTGAAAAATATACCGAATACAATGCGACTAGGTTTTTATAACTTTAAATAACATGGATATAGAAAATTAAAATGTAAATACTAAATAATATTCTATGTTGCGGCTGCTAAAAAGGTATAAAGAAAAATCGTGATATTTAAAGGGTATATACAAAAATAACGGAATAGAGTAAATATTATTTTAACAGAGGCGTCTCTAGCTGCTACTATCTGCAGAGCTTAAGGCCAATAATGGATACCCATAAAATTTATAATTTGCAGTTTAGGTCGCATATTTTAAACAGCTGTAGTAGTTGGTACATGCGGTAGTAGTTCAATTTTAGAGGTTTTTGCATCATGGAAGTTAATCCTATTACAACTTATTTTCATCAAATTTTGCGAACTAGCAAGGAATGTACCTGATTCCAGCGTGCTTCAACAAAAGCCGTGTAAATTTGGATTTATTATTTCAAACGGTTTTATTATCTCTTTTACGCATTAGGCGGCATGCGCCTGTGTTTCAGCTGGAATTTATTCTTATTTTGGTAGGTCTTTGCAATTTTTTCACTTCCTTTGCACTTAGAGTTGCTTGACCAATGAGACAGAAATTTATTGCAGGTGCGACTATTTCGGATTCTTTCCTGATAAATATAAATAAGCTGAATTTCGTTTCTGCACTCTGATTTAAATCATAAAGATTTCTTTATTTAGTACACTGTTTTAAAAATATTATAACCAAGATTCTAAATTTTGAGCTATCCGTTTTCAATCACAATGTCGGATTTCAATAATGAGGATAACATGGAGGGATCCAAATTATCAACCTCGACGAAGTGAATCGGTAATTTTTCTTAATCTTCTTTGGGAATTAAACCACTCATAGTTTTTAAAATCATCTTTATTTAAGTTTCGATCCATGACGAGGATCGTTGTCAAAATAATAAAAACTTAAGAAGAATTGTTTCCCCATATTCTAAACAAAGAACGTTGCCAATTTCCATTTTACAGATTGCTTGTGTATAGGTCTACATTTCGAGAAATTGCTAGCATCCGTTCAGAGAACTGACTATTCTAGTCTCTCGTATCAAGTAGACATTACTTTGTTGTCTATGAATATTTTCTTGTTGCATGCTTTACTGGAAATTTTAATTATTATGAAAGAAAGGCCGACAATCTTATCTATAAAAATGTTCAATATTAATATATGCAGGGTTCTTTAAAAGTATGGAAACGCTGCTTTTGCCGTATAGAGAGAATCTGCTACGTATTGAGTAAAACAATAACATATAATTACAAAGAATCTAGCTCTTTAATATGAAAAAAGACATGAATACAGGATGTCCCACACCGAGCTTCCATTAAAAGTATTTTAAAAACTACAATTTTCCTGGCAAATTCAAACTTTGTGTAGGGGTTACCGAACAAGGCGAAGCTATAGCTAAAATAGTTTTGAAGTCTTGCAAATATCTGTCATAATAATTATTTTAAATAGCACATCCTGTATTTTATTCCATATATGATTGATGCTTTAGCAGATGGTTATTTTGTTTTGTTTGGTAACTCCTACACAAAGTTTCAATTTGCCAGAAAAATTGTAGTTTTTAAAATACTTTTAATGGAAGCTCGGTGTGAGACAGATTGTCGGCCTTTCTTTCATAATAATTAAAATTTCCAGTAAAGCATGCGACAAGAAAATATTCATAGACAACAAAGTACTGTCTACCTGATACGAGAGACTAGAATAGTCAGTTCTCTGAACGGATGCTAGCACATTCTCGAAATGTAGACCTATACACAAGCAATCTGTAAACTGGAAATTGGCAAAGTTCTTTGTTTAGAATATGAGGAAGCAATTCTTCTTAAGTTTTTATTATTTTGACAACGATCCTCGTCATGGATCGAAACGTAAATAAAGATTTTTCTTAATCTTCTTTGGGAATGAAACCACTCATAGTTTTAAAATCTATTTCATTTACGTTTCGATCCATGACCTAGGATCGTTGTCAAAATAATAAAAACTTCAAGTTTGACGTTTATGACACAAATTGAAGGTTTCTTTGATTTATTGATGTTTGAAATATTTGGTTTGAGTACACTAAGCAAAAATTTTTAAAGTTTAAAAGAATGATTGCCTTCAATTTGTGTTGCGACCTGGGATCGACTTTCCTATGGTAGCCAATACGCTTAACGTGAAATCAGCTGATTAATTTTTATTGGTGAATTTTATATAAATTCAATAATTGAAGGCAATCATTCTTTTAAACTTTAAAAATTTTTGCTTAGTGTACTCAAACCAAATATTTCAAACATCAATAAATCAAAGAAACCTTCAATTTGTGTCATAAACGTCAAACTTGAAGTTTTTATTATTTTGACAACGATCCTAGGTCATGGATCGAAACGTAAATGAAATAGATTTTAAAAACTATGAGTGGTTTAATTCCCAAAGAAGATTAAGAAGAATGCTAAACAAACCACAACAAACATACATGGGGTAACAATATTCAGTCAAATTTTGAAGACTTTTCTTTAATTATGTTACTATATACTAGTAGTAGTACACGAGTTCTAAAATGCATTTTGTTACTTAAGGTTGAAGTTTGACGCAAACCACCTTCTATTTCGGATTGCCTGTGCAAGTGTGCTTCATTTCCAAATACCTTTGGGATTCTTCGAGGTTAAAATGACACTATAAGCTATAATTTATTGAAGTTGATAAATTCAACTTTTGTAGAAAAGCATAATAATAGTAAAGAAGTATTTGTATACAACTGAAAATACATATATTAACAAATGATACTTTCCATTTGGATGTTAAACAATCTATACATCACTTAAGGTTTTAGTTACATTTCGGCCCGAATCGGCCCGGCCCGGCCCGAAGCCGGTCCGAAATTCAAGCCGGGCCGATGCGTTTTGGTTCGGGCCGGTCCACCGGGCCGGGCCGGAGCAAATTATTTCGGGCCGGGCCGGGCCACATCTAAAAGCCCGGCTCGGATCGGCCCGAATCCATCCCTATTTTCTACACTCATGTACTATCTTATTTCTAACTGTATTATATTTTTGCTTACTTTCACTATCTACTTCTCTGAAAGGTTTAAGCTTTCTTCTATTCTCTATTAAATCTAATATCTCCTTTGTTACCGAGGGTTTTCTCGCTTCTATTTTTTTCTTACCTATAGTCTGTGTTGCTGTATCATGTACAGTCAGTTTTATTTCTTTCCATCTATTTTCTACGTTCCCTCCTACAGCTATCTCTTTGATCTTATTATCTAATACTTGTTTATATTCCTCTTTTACCCTACTATCATTAAGCTTACCTAGATCCCATCCTTCTCTTTTAACCTTTCTCAATTTTTTGAATTTTAGTTTACACCTTATTTTAACTAAGTTATGATCGCTATCTATGTCAGCCCCTGGATAACTGCGACAGTTTTTAACTTGTTCTTAATCTTCTTTGGGAATTAAACCACTTATATTTTTTAAAATGATCTTTATTTACGTTTCGATCCATGACCTAGGATCGTTGTCAAAATAATAAAAACTGCAAAGTTTGACGTTTATGACATAAATTGAAGGTTACTTTGATTTATTGATGTTTGAAATATTTGGTTTGAGTACACTAAGCAAAAATTTTTAAAGTTTAAAAAAATGATTGCCTTCAATTTGTGTTGCGACCTGGGATCGACTTTCCTAAGGTAGCCAATACGCTTAACGTAAAATCAGCTGATTAATTTTTATTGGTGAATTTTATATAAATTCAATAATTTGGGAATTGGAAAACATTTTTTAACATGTTTCTATTTATACAATTGAGAGATTTCTAATTTTGTCTTATTTTACCGAGATTCAGTGAAGGGGGTTAAGCAACCTGTGGCTACCAAGATCCCCCAACATTTATAATTTGCCGAAATAATGGTTTTCTAGTTAATATGCTTATTGTTATGTAATTAGTTATTGTATGTATAAATAGAAATCATGTATGTAGGCTGTATTTTATGTTAATATCGCAAGGAAAACCCAGGAAAAACTTGCAATGCTACCTAGATATTGTGGGCATTTGATCTTCATTTGTTATTTCTTTTGTTATTTCTTTTAGTAATGAAATCCATTGTTTACTGAAAGTCACGGATTCGTTTGCAACGCAGTTATTTTTATTTAGGGTTATATAAGCAGCTTCTTTGATTTTGCGTTTTTGGTTGTTTTCTTCTTTGTCGATAATTTTTGCGTCTTCCCATTTTATTTTATGACTGGAGTCCCATGCATGTTGGCAAATCATGGATTTTTCAAATTTTCTATTTTTTATATATGATTTATGTTCTCTTAATCGAACTTCAAATGGCCTGGAACTTTCTCCTATATAAAACTTATTACATTCGCACGGTATTTTGTAGATACAGTTTTTTGAACTTTGTATTGCGTTTTTGGGTTTTGTTTTTGTTAATTGTGCTCTTAGTGTATTGTTGGTTCTAAATAGTGTTTTAATTCTAAATTTGTTTCCTATTCTTTGAATTTTTCGGAGAATCCTTTTATGTATGGTATTGAGAGCATTTTGTGGTGTGTATCGTTGTTTTTGTTTTCTTTTTTTTTATTTTTAGGGTTTTTATTCATTTCTTTCTCTATTATTCTTTTAGGATATTTGTTTTCTATTAGTATACATCTGATAAGGTCTTTCTCTTTTTTTAAAATTTCTTCGTTTGATGATATTAATTTTGCTCTATCATACATGGTTTTGATAATTCCTCGTTTGACACATTGTGGGTGGTTTGAATCGAAGTTTAAGTATCTGTTTGTGTGCGTTGGTTTTCTATATACCGATGTATTAATTGTTGTATCGTTTTTGCTAACTAGAATATCTAAAAACGGAAGTTTTCCATGTTGTTCTAATTCATATGTGAATTTAATAGTTGGTTCTATTTCGTTAATTGACTGTACAAAATTTTTAATTAATTCTATATTATGAGGCCAAATAGCATAAACATCATCTACGTATCTCCACCAGATCAGTGGTTTCAATTCTTGTGTGAATATTACATCTTTTCGAATTCCTCCTGAATATATTACTAAAGATTGGCGATAGTGGACTTCCATTGCCATTCCGAAGCTTTGTTTGTAAAATTGATCATTTATTTGAAAATATGGTATTTACGCATAAACCAAGTAATTCCATAATCGATGATATACTTAGTTTTGTTCTTTCTTTAAGATTGTCATCTTTTTCTAGTTTGTTTTTTATAATATTAAGCGTTTTGTTTATAGGGACATTTGTGAAGAGATTTACTACATCAAAGCTTACCATTGTGTGTGTATTTTCAATTTTTATGTTTGATAGTTTTTCTAAAAAGTGTTGGTTGTTTTTATGAAAGAATCCGTTTTGCCTGCTAATGGATTTATAATTTTTAGTAGAAATTTTGCTAAATTATGGCATGGTGAATCTATGGAGCTTACGATAGGTCTTAAAGGAATGTCTTTTTTATGAATTTTTGGTAGACCGTAAAAGTGGGGTGGTTTACTGTAATGCGGGACTAGTTTACTTCTTTCTTTGTCTTCGAATTCATTTTTAAATTTAAATAGAGTTTTGTATATTTTATTTTCAATTGATTTTGTTGGGTCCGTTTCTAAACTGGTGTAATTCTCAGTGTTCAATAGTTCGTTGACTTTTGTATTGTAATCGTTTTTATTCATTATTACGGTTGCATTGCCTTTGTCAGCAGGTAGAATTATAATTGAGTTATCGTAAACAATGGATTCCATTACTAAAAGAAATAACAAAAGAAATAACAAATGAAGATCAAATGCCCACAATATCTAGGTAGCATTGCAAGTTTTAAATGTTGGGGGATCTTGGTAGCCACAGGTTGCTTAACCCCCTTCACTGAACCTCGGTAAAATAAGACATAAAATTAGAAATCTCTCAATTGTATAAATAGAAACATGTTAAAAAATGTTTTCCAATTCCCAAATTATTGAATTTATATAAAATTCACCAATAAAAATTAATCAGCTGATTTCACGTTAAGCGTATTGGCTACCTTAGGAAAGTCGATCCCAGGTCGCAACACAAATTGAAGACAATCATTTTTTTAAACTTTAAAAATTTTTGCTTAGTGTACTCAAACCAAATATTTCAAACATCAATAAATCAAAGTAACCTTCAATTTATGTCATAAACGTCAAACTTGAAGTTTTTATTATTTTGACAACGATCCTAGGTCATGGATCGAAACGTAAATAAAGATCATTTTAAAAAATATGAGTGGTTTCATTCCCAAAGAAGATTAAGAAGAATGCTAAACAAACCACAACAAACATACAGGGAGTTTTTAACTTGGTTTCTAAATCTTTGTTCAACTAAAATATAATCTATTTGGTATCTAGCCCTATCACCTGGCGCTTTCCAGGTATATCTTCTCCTAACATGTTGTTCGAATAGGGTGTTTACAGTTACTAATCTATGTTCCTGGCAAAACTCATCTAATCTTTTTCCTCTATCATTTCGACTGCCATACCCAAATTTTCCTACCATTTGTTTTCGAACTTACTTAAGGTCGGTTTGACGCAGCTCTAAATTCTTCTCTATTCTGAGCTAGTCTAAAAAGGTCTACCTACCCTTCACAACCTAAATTTCTAATAATTTAACTAATATAGCTTGGTGTAGGTTTTCCTACACTCTTCTATTTTTTTCCTATCTACCTGGCTCTACATAGATATTAGCAACCCGATGGCTGTTAAAGAACTCCAACATGTTTACACGATTCTCATTTATAAGGAAATGACATATTACCTGGTTATCCCCTCCAAAAAAGGAAAAGTATTAAATTATAGGTTATGGCAAGGCTCAAGCACCGAATCGCTGTCAACATGCCACACCACTAACTAATTGTGAGTCATGTCATGGAGACGTTTATTAAGTTATATGTTATGGTAAGGCTTAAGCAGCAAATCGCTACCAACATGCCAGACCGCTAACTAATTGTGAGTTATGTCATGGTGACATTTAGTTAACTGATTTTCATTTATTTTTTTTTGTTTTGTTTTCGAACTTACTTAAGGTCGGTTTGACGCAGCTCTAAACTCTTTTCTATTCTGAGCTAGTCTAAAAAGGTCTACATACTCTTCAAAACCTAAATCCCTAATAATTTGACTAATATAGCATTGTCTAGGTCTTCTACTCTATTTTTATTTAGTAGTCTATAATCTAAGACCTTACTAAATAGTCCCTCATGTCTTAACTGGTGTCCTATCATTCTATCTCTCCTGACTTTTAATTGTTTCCACATACAGGGTTCCTCATCTATCCTTCTATAAACTTCCTCATTTGTTACTCTATCTGTCCGCAATAAGAAATTGTGTAGAACAATATATAAATTAAGATGTATCTGTAAACAAACTTTTATGAAAATAATAAGAGCTTATTGACGAATACAAACTCTATAGGGTTGGAAACTAATTCGCTCTGAAGATGCTTAAGGAAGCTGAAACCGGCCGGTTAGTAGATGTTTCCTCCTGGAAGTAATAAAGCTATTGTTTTGATAATGGCTATACAACTACTAGCCCGATTTGTATTCGTCAATAAGCTCTTATTATTTTCATAAGAGTTTGTTTTCAGATACATCTCAATTTATATATATATATATATATATATATATATGTATATATATATATATATATATATATATTGCTATGTTAATAGGGTCATTTAGAGGTAGATAGGATCACTAGTATAGTGCGCTTCATGTAGTCGACATGGGGGTTCAGAAAACTAGACATTTTTACTGGGAAAATGAGAAATTCAGCGATTAGGCAGTAAAGCAAGTGTATAGAAACTATAGTTATAATTATTTTAAGAAATAAAAAGTACTCTAGAAGGTTTAAGTCAATAAACAAATTGGCAAGTCATAAAACGACGTAGACAGAAGCTGCAACACAATACGCGTGAGTAATGCATCATCATTACAAAAAGAATCCCAGCTAAACAAGCAGGTTTAAAAATGCGTAAGATAAAAAACGCATATAATCTAATACATAAATTAAGGCTACGTGACCAGAAAAGTAAAATCCAACACCTTGATAGATTAGGAATAAATACAGATGGTGATAAAAGCAAAGTTCATCAAATTTATTGTACAAACAAGACGTACGTGACCAAGGAATGTGAAAATCCAAGAGAACCAATGCAAATAACTTGAAGTCGTACATGGAGGAAATAGCGCATCAATTTCGTTCATACATCAAAAATTCATGAAATACCCAAAATCTTGCATGTAAGAATCACGTACAAAGATTTAATCGCTGTACTATACGCTTGTCAACAGATAGGCATTCCTTTTAAATACGACAGAATTTGTAATCAAGTCAGTTTAACGTGAATGAAGGCATGGTTCACATCACCTGCTAGAAATATTTACGTATAAGAATTACAAGTAATTTTATAGTTAATAAATTGTATAATGGTGATAGTTCTAAATTAAGTAAGGTTTGTCGTTTAATCTTCAAAAACGTAAGTAACAAAAGGTTGTTTTTAAATGGATTCTAAGTTTTACTTTAACAAAAGGACTCTGAATAATTACTGAATCCGACGTGAAAATTCAACAAACATTTAAACAATTACTGGATCCTACGAGAAAACATAATAAGTATCTAAACACTTACTGGATCCGACCAGGAAATTTAACAAGAACTCTAAAATAATTTATTAATTAATCAGGAGAAGCTATACAAAGGAAAATGCAAACCATATCTAAAATAGATCTGGATTCAACGTTGGACTATTTAAAGCATTAAGCTGAAACTGAAAGGGCAGGAACTGGTCCGAACAGAGGGAATGAGCCAAGCCACAAAGGGACAACAGTTAGCCAATCTGAATATTTTGTTATTTATGAATATTTTAAACATTGCTTTCATGCAAACTTTATGTGAGGGTCAACAAAGATCGCTTTAATACACGTTATAAATTACGTAAAGAGTGAAGGAAGTTTAATGAACGCTCATAGGGCTTCACATAATATAAACATCGGTGATTTTTGCTAGCTTTTTGTTTAATTAACGGGAACAATAATTATTGAAGAATTTAATTCAATTATTAAAAGGAGGTTCTATTAAAAGATTTCCTAAACGTTTTTGCACATTGTAAATATTTTCGGAACATTATATAAATTGTGGTTAATTGTGGTTAGATAAAATATATAGGAAATGGAGATAAAAAGGGGAAAATAAAATTCTTTGTGTTCGTATTGTCGCAAGCTCCGTGCGTAGTTAAAAACTGAGCCAGCCGAGACATATTAAAAATTAAAAATAAAAATTGAGAAACGGAAAATTCTTAATTTTTTTATTTATAATAGAAAAAAGAGCACCGGGTCATTGTAATGATATCACAGCAATATATATATATATATATATATATATATATTATATATATATATATATATATATATATATATATTACTCATATTTAGACCGGGGAGAAAACTAAATAATCACATCAAATAATTTTAATCACCGTGTATAAGGAATTTTATTAGATAATACGCGTTATTAAAAACCGAGGAGAATAAAAATGCATTCGTTTCATTAAAAATAAGAGATTTAAATCATGTACAAGACGCTTTATATCAAAAGAAACAGTATTAAAAAGCTCTACGTGTAATTTAATTATTCCTAATAAAGAAACAAATAGAAATTACGTGCAAAATTTATATTAATTAACCCTATTTTAAGTAACCGGTATTAAACAAAACGTACAGATAATAATTAATATTTAGTTAGGATTCACTAAAAATTTAAAGGGTATTAATTTTAATTGAAGTTAATTGAACCGTTAGTAACATATAATATCTATGAAAACTTGTAAAAACCCAATAAAATAAAGCTCTGAGAATTAATAGTATGTTTGAACATCTGCGTAGTTTAAAAAAGCTCATTCGGCGAAAATTTTGTAGATAACAAATGGTTTTAAAGAATCTTGGAGAAACCGGGGCTTAATATTCACGGGAAGGCGCGATACGGGGTTATTTAACCCAGATAGTCCACATGGACTGAAATAATCGATAATAAGGAATATCAATTTGCACCACTAACAACAGGTTAGAGAAGGAAAGATAATGTGCGTAAGACAAAGACACTAATAATTAAAGGCGTGATTTGAGCAACGTCACGAGGGTCACGATTGGTTGAAAATAAGATGCAAATATCAGAGGTAGAAACAATTATTTCTGTATAAAATTTAATTAGGTATTCTCAGACGTTGCGTGCCGTGTGGAAATTTTCTGAGATTTTCAACTGGCGCGAGTGCAAAATTCGTAAAAATCGCATGCTGGGCGACGGACTGGGAACCTAGCATGCGAAATTCTTTAGAATTGTCCGTTTTGGGGAACAGACCGACAGACAGGCTAACCGCTATATATACCGAGGTGAATATAAACAAGTTCTCTTACATCCGCGACTTGATTCAATACGTTAAACAGTGCATTTTAGTTTGAGAGAATAATTTAAAGTTTGCTCGTATATTTTGGTGATTTAAAACAGTTTGTTATTTACGTGCTAACATGAATGTACTTGAGTGCACTTAGATACAAGGTAATAAAATTTAATATCACTGTACCAATTAGTAAAATTTACAACGACAAATGAATACACCAAAAGTAGGCAGTTTTGGCGTATATTGGTGAAAGAAGTATGAATTTCTTTGCTATTTTTCGGGGGTGTTAATGATGAAATGGTTCATAAATGTGTCTGGATCTACAAAACAAGGGTCAGCTATACACAGATGAGTTCCGGAAAAGCCCAGAAACAACTTTAAATAAATGGTGATGGAGAAAATTTGAAAAGCGTTGAGAATCAGAAGCTGTAAATATAACCCAGTTGGAATGGTGTGATTAACAAAAGGGACGATGTACATTGAAGCTACGAGTGCAGTAACCTTCAGGTAATTTATACTATTTTGTTTGAACTTTGATATTTTTGTGTGTGTTGAATAACTTTATAATTGATTTACTTTAAATGGACATTAGTGAAATTGTACTAACCATAAAATTTTAATTTTAAGATGAAATTTGCTTGTTTAAGTAGAAAGGGTATTTAGTATTGATGTTCTGAATTATGATGAAAATTTGGGTATGTCTTTGAGCTCAATTAGACGAACCTGGTTAATTAACGTAAAGGGGTGGTAGATGCTCCCTTTGTACTCAGACTCCGGTCTGCATATATTGTTATATTAATTAGTAGGCATCCAACAAGGACTTTAATTCAGGATGCACATTTAAATGATAATAAATGTAATCTTGAAAATTTCTGATACTGAAATTTATGCCAAAATTTAATTTTGAAATTTTAATGTATCGTGAATATTGATGTAAATAGAGTTAACGTTCGTGTTTGTGGTAGGAATGTGTTTGTTTTTTTTTATGAATGAGGATGAAAGTTATCTAGGGGAGCAGCTGAGGCGATGAACAGAAGAAAGTCAATGGACCAACACAGTTAAAGTAATGAATAGCTTTTCGTAGGATTCACAGCATTCTGGACATCCAATTCGTAGGGGCTTGATTCGAAAAGCGGAGTACCCGGATTTTGGTGGTATCACAGCAATATATATATATAT
The DNA here is from genome assembly GCA_036346225.1 of Platerodrilus igneus. Classification (NCBI taxonomy): domain Eukaryota; kingdom Metazoa; phylum Arthropoda; class Insecta; order Coleoptera; family Lycidae; genus Platerodrilus; species Platerodrilus igneus. The sequence continues at coordinate 1,771,454 of JARFIW010001436.1, read as the reverse complement.
ATATATATATATATATATTATATATATATATATATATATATATATATATATATATATATAGACACACACACACACACACACACACACACACACACACACACACACACACACACACACACACACACACACACACACACACACACACACACACACACACACACACACACACACACACACACACACACACACACATATACACATGCTATGTAATTAATTCACATGGCAAGTTTATGAATACTAACGTATTATATTTAACAAGATGAAATAATAACTTAGACTTTTATGCAAAGCCCAAATAATTATTTTGAGCTACTAATTGAAAGATAAACAATATAAGATCCCGGACAGGATTCAAACTTGTATCTTAGGCTTTCGGTGCCCTAATTAAAATAAAAAAAACCTCGCAGTAAATACCAAAAATTTTTGCAACAAAATTATCCATGTAACTGCATTTCTTAAGGAACTTTATAATTTTCTTTAGCATAGCATCGTTTAAGGTATATGCAGAAAATATTGACTAACACAAACCACTTGTATATCAAAAAGATGAGGTGGTGCTGTGGTTGAGGCTCGGAATAACACCATGTGCACCAAAGACTCAAGTACCTTAGATTATTAGTTATTTTATAACGGAAAAGTTGTAACCAGTAGGGGTTACCTCCTATTGTCTGATTCAATTATTGCGGTCGGTTTATTGTGTTAGGTCTTCTTTTTCGTTTTAGTTTCCGTTTCAGGTGTTGATTAGTGGTCTTGTCGTCTGGCGGCTCCGTGGTATGTGTGTGACTACTACGCCTAAGGTGCCGGGTTCGAATCTCGACACGGTCCGCTTTAAAAATGTTAGGCAAGCATTTTTCACAAAAATACACCCTCGTTCGGATGAGAGGTAAAGTGGAGGTCCCGTGTGTGAGTGTTGTCACTCACGTTAAAGATCCCTACCTTGCCTGGAACAGCAAGGGTTCGGCAAAATTCCAAATTTTCTAGGTAAGAAACTCGCTTTCTGGCTAATGAAGTACCTTCGGGTGGAGCATTGGAAAATCACATGTAAGGTCTTGTCGTCTACGATTGGTGGGATTCTCGTATTCCATGTCTGTGCACTTGGCCATGAAAATGACTGAAGCTTCTTATCTTGAAAGAATTTTTGGCTGTTGCACCCAGCGTCGTAGTAACGTTAGTTATGCTCTTAATAGAGCAGTTAAGTATACAAATGCACACTTAGCGCCGAAACGCATGGTGTACACCTAAGCAGCTAAAAGTTGGAGATCACTCGAGTGCAGTTGTGTAGCAGTGCTGTGATAATTCAAAATACTTCTCTCTAGCGAAGTTACTCTGGTATTTTCCCTTGCGAGGTCGGATTGGGATGGAGGTGTCCCTAAACGCAAATTCAGCTTCTTTTACACTTGGTAACCCTCCCAAATGATCATTTCAAATCGAGCTAGTAATTGAAAGATAGAAAATATAAGGGCTCGGACAGGATTCGAACTTGTATCTTAGGTTTTCGCGGCCCAAATTAAAATAAAAAACCTCGCAGCAGATACCAAAACATTTTGTAACGAAATTATCCATGTAACTACATTTCTTAAGAAATTTTATAATTCTCTTTAGTATAACATCGTTTAAGGTATATGCAGAAAATTTTGGCTTACACAAACCACTTGTATCCAAAAGATAAGATGGTGCTGTGGTTGAGACTCGGAGTAACACGATGAGCACGAAGGACTCTAGTACCTTAGATTATTAGTGATTTTCTAGCAGAAAACTTGTACCCAGTAGGGGTTACAAATATCCACTTCTTCATTTCTGAGCTTAATATTTTCGAATCCGGAAATGCAGATAGGATGGTATTTGCAGCTCAATAAAGTACTAACGAAGCACTAAGCAAATTTAATCTACTGCTTTTCTTTGCTTTATATAGGTTGCCTGTTTCACGAACTTTTGTACTTGTATATCATTTTGTTGGGATATAATTTTTGAAATAAAACTACAAAAAGCCACAAAATTCATTAAAATCTTTACTAAATCGATCAGTTAAGCATTTCTAATTATACCAATAATTTACCTCTTTTTCTCAATTCGCCTTAAAAATGACATATCAGAAAAATCTGGTGTAAGAACATCAATTATTCCCAACACAGTAGCGAGGTGTTAAAAGCGTGGGTTGGTTTGAATGCGAACTCGAATTATGTTTGTTCTTATAGCTAATGTATCTGTAACAAAATCTCACATTTAATGAACTGGTGTCGATTTATTGGAAGCTGGTATGTGCATGGTATCAGACGCGCCACTTCACCATCTCCTTCTGGGCATACTCTAGTGCGTTGAGAGGTGATGAACTTATTCTTTTGCGTTCCGAAACGGGGTTGTCAGGATATATATCCAGGTAGGTTCAACGATATCGTAGTAAAATAATTACAAAAAACGAGGGGAGACAATTCGGAGAGTAGCCGACTGCTCGTAAATAATCAGGTCTTGGGTTAATGAGCTCACGCCGCGAACAACTATTTTATTTATTGTTCTCCACCTTGTTATGTTCAAATATCTGGATGCCTTTTATATGATGACGTTTTTGAATTAAATTGGAGTAAAAGTTGTTTGCCTTTGATGCTCTATTCTTTAATAATTAAAGAGAGCCAAAGGATTCATGTTCGATACGGTACCTATCTAATAGTACATAAGAATGGAGAAGCAAGTCTCCTACAGACATATCCGAGGGGTACAAGATTTCTAAAGAAATTGATAGCGCCTATTAACTGTACCCACGACAAGAGGCATGTTGTTCTAGTAAACTGTAACAGTTAAGAATTAGTTAAATGAGAGAAAAGTTGTGTATTTATAAAATTAATATAATTAATACGAAGGCATAGAAGGGCCACAAAAAATCACTCACTTATTTTAGTTAAATTTCGCCTTCCATGTCTAAATTTAGTTAAATTTCGACTTCAATCTCGAAATTTAGTTAAATTTCGACTTCCATCTCGAAATTTAGTTAAATTTCGACTTCCATCTCGAAATTTATTAAATTTCGACATCGAAGTCGAAATTTACCTAAATTTCGACTTCCATCTCGAAATTTAGTTAAATTTCGACTTCCATGTCGAAATTAAATAGATTTCGAGATCGAAGTCGAAATTTAATAAATTTCGACATCGAAGTCGAAATTTAACTAAATTTCGACATCGAAGTCGAAATTTACCTAAATTTCGACATAGAAGTCGAAATTTAATAGATTGCGAGATCGAAGTCGAAATTTAACTAAATTTCGACATCGAAGTCGAAATTTAATAAATTTCGAGATCGAAGTCGAATTAAATAGATTTCGAGATCGAAGTCGAAATGTAGTTAAATTTCGACATCGAAGTTGAAATTTAACTAAATTTCGACATGAAAGTCGAAATTTAACTAGATTTCGACATCGAAGTCGAAATTGAACTAAATTTCGGCATCGAAGTCGAAATTTAACTAAATTTCGACATGGAAGTCGAAATTTAACTAAATTTCGACATCGAAGTCGAAATTTAATAAATTTCGAGATCGAAGTCGAAATTAAATAGATTTCGACATGGAAGTCGAAATTTAACTAAATTTCGACATGGAAGTCGAAATTTAACTAAATTTCGACATCGAAGTCGAAGTTTAACTAAATTTCGACATCGAAGTCGAAATTGAACTAAATTTCGGCATCGAAGTCGAAATTTAACTAAATTTCGACATGGAAGTCGAAATTTAATAAATTTCGACATCGACGTCGAAATTTAATAAATTTCGAGATTGAAGTCGAAATTAAATAGATTTCGACATGGAAGTCGAAATTTAACTAAATTTCGACATGGAAGTCGAAATTTAATAAATTTCGAGATCGAAGTCGAAATTGAACTGAATTTCGGAATCGAAATCAAAATTTAATTAAATTTCGTGATCGAAGTCGAAATTTAACTAAATTTGGACATCGAAGTCGAAAATTAACTAAATTTCGACATGGAAGTCGAAATTTAACTAAATTTCGACATGGAAGTCGAAATTTAACTAAATTGCGAGATCGAAGTCGAAATTTACCTAAATTTCGACATAGAAGTCGAAATTTAATAGATTGCGAGATTGAAGTCGAAATTTAACTAAATTTCGACATCGAAGTCGAAATTTAATAAATTTCGAGATCGAAGTCGAATTAAATAGATTTCGAGATCGAAGTCGAAATGTAGTTAAATTTCGACATCGAAGTTGAAATTTAACTAAATTTCGACATGAAAGTCGAAATTTAAGTAGATTTCGACATCGAAGTCGAAATTGAACTAAATTTCGGCATCGAAGTCGAAATTTAACTAAATTTCGACATGGAAGTCGAAATTTAACTAAATTGCGAGATCGAAGTCGAAATTTAATAAATTTCGAGATCGAAGTCGAAATTTAATAGATTGCGAGATCGAAGTCGAAATTTAACTAAATTTCGACATCGAAGTCGAAATTTAATAAATTTCGAGATCGAAGTCGAATTAAATAGATTTCGAGATCGAAGTCGAAATTTAGTTAAATTTCGACATCGAAGTTGAAATTTAACTAAATTTCGACATGAAAGTCGAAATTTAACTAGATTTCGACATCGAAGTCGAAATTGAACTAAATATCGGCATCGAAGTCGAAATTTAACTAAATTTCGAGATCGAAGTCGAAATTTAACTAAATTTCGAGATGGAAGTCGAAATTTAACTAAATTTTGAGATGGAAGTCGAAATTTAACTAAATTCCGACGTCGAAGTCAAAATTTGATAAATTTCAACATCGAAGTCAAAATTTAATTAAAATAAGTAGAGCGTTTTTTGTGGCCCTTCTACGCCTTCGTATAATTACTTTAAAAAACCTTTCAATAAAATTTTTGTGTTCTGGCTGATTTCGTAAAAACAATTTCTTTAAACGACGTTTGAGTCACCACAAACTTCACCTTTTTAAACACGTCCCTGAGTTTTACACGGATTTGTAAAATTTTAATTCTAACTAAGTTTAAGGATATTATCATACAATCGTTTATTTACGTTTCGCGTCCGTAGTTTAGCCATAATTTGGAATTTTTAAATACGATTATGTATTTACAAAAAATACTCTTACGGTCCTAAAGCAATAACAAATCAGTAAAACAAAGTAACATATGTTTTTACCAATAATTAAGCAATGAAAAACTAATTATTGAAACACAATACATAAAGAAAACAAACTTATAGAACCTGTTCAAAAAGATGGCAAGTATTCTCCAAACATCAATAGCACCATTATTGCAATTGTTTTTCAGTTTCGTGCAAAAGCACCATTACCATCATCACCACTACCACAAGTGATTTTACAAATTATGTGCTAAGAAAGAAATAAAGCATCATTTAAAACATCATTTATTTTATTTAACCATTTGGGATAATAGTAGGAAAATAGGCCAGTCCTGGCGCAGCGTCTTCGTCCAACCGAAGGTCGGCAACTGACCCCCGAATTGTTTAAAACCCTCAGTACGCCAACTAAGTCTCTTAGCGTGTAGAGCATTTGATAGGCACAAAATTTTTTGGAAGTCCCAATTCGACATTACCTTTAATTTAGGGCCAACCCCTAACAGATTTGAATCATCATCTTTAGTCCTAGAACTCGTTGGATGCGTACTTCGATTGTTTCCTATTCTGACCTAACCTGTACATTTTCCTGAAATTCCCCCAACCCACATCGTTCACTATCTATGTGCAATAGCCTAATCTAGGTCTACTTCTCCTTTTTTCCTTCCCTTTCTCTCTGCTTCTAATATATGCCTCGCCATTCCCTCATGCTTTAGTATGTGTCCTATCATCCTATCTCTCCTATTGTTTACGTTTTACACATGTTAACAGATCTGAATATAGGTTAATTATATATTTTCAAATAATTGCGAGTAATTGATGTTGTGTGGAGATGTGCTATGTTTGCAAATTTTTAGGTCTTGACCAAGGTATAATTAATTACAAATTCGGATTTCTAAGGAGATTTTAGTCTATGCAACGCCATACACCTTACGAAAATATTCATAAATTAAAAAGTGAGCATTTGGAAATAGCAAATCTGTTATGTGTTGGTCCTAGATCAAAAGTAGTGCCGGGTTGGGACCTCCAAAAAAATTGAGCCCATCAAATACGTTACACGTAAAGAGAACTAGTTAGTGCACACAGTGTTGCAAACATTCAGATGGGAGTATAAGGTGTGTCTCAAGCGTTTAGGTAGCGGTGGCGCTCAGAAAGCACTATTATGGGTTGCCCGCGGTTAGATAGGTTAGGTGTGTTGCAAAATTCAGATGGCGTGGCAGTACTGTAAAGTGGATTGCAAAGATTCAGAAAGCGCTCAGGAGGCGCTGAAGCGAAGGTGCTACGCCAGGACATCTATTCTCCTACTGACAATATATTCATTTATGTAATAAACAAACTTTGCTATGCTTTCATCTATCGTGTTTCGACTACATTTTAGGTTTGCCAATCTAAATATACTTCCATTGACTGTTATTGGAAGTACCTTACAGTCCTCTCACTTAAATGGGGATATTTGTAAATTTGTTGTAGTTAATAACCAATATCCAAATTTATCTTTTATTTATCGAGAGGCTTAAATATTTTAAAAATAATTAACTAAAACGATTTTTTTTGTATTTTTGGACACCTCATTCTTAAAATCAGTGCTAAACATTTCTATTCAACTTATATTCTTAAAATATAAACAGTTATTACCAACCAATGCCTGAAAACCGTGCACCTGATTTAGATTGCTCTACCCAATGTTAAATTCTTAGAAGGCTATTGGTTTAAGACCAAATTAGCTAAGGAGGGTCGCCAAGTGTAAAAGAAACTGAATTTGTATTCAGGGACACTTCCCAGTCCCAATCTCACCTTGCAATGGAGAAGACTAGAGCAACATTACCAGAGAACTATTTTGAATTATCACAGCACTGATACACAACTGCACTCAAGTGAGTAGTACAAATACAGGGGACCCAGAACCTTTTTTCCACCAGCATCCTCATTTGCACACACATTCTGGGCCAAAAAGTTTTCGTTGACTAGCCATTTTATCTTTCGAGATAAATGTATCTTGTTTGCTGTCAATTAATATTAGATTTTTCTCAGCTACCTGAATTTCCAGGCATTTTTTAGATAGCATCACTCCCTAAGGTGGTGTCTCAATTTTAAGAATTTTTACCAGCAGCGATTTCTAACCGTCCTTATAACTTTTTTTAGCCATGCGATGCATCAAATTAGTCTAGAATTTTACGCAAAATCCCAATCTGCAAACAGATTTAAAATCCGACCACCCCTTACCGCTTTACACACATACCCTCTAGCGAACATACCGCCACCGCACCACTAATCGCTTTTAATGTTATATCATACTTTTTATCTTGTTCAGCTCATCTTTTGAGATAAATCTATCTTGTTTAACCTTATTGGAAGATAGTAAGTTATACTTCATAAAGACGCCAATGTACTCGATACCACTTGCCAAAATGTAGAGTAAGCTATCGAACAAGCTATAAAGTAGCTGCTGTTTAGTGCATAATAACCTACTACAGTAAGTGTATTGGGGGAATGGCAATATAAAGAAATTGACTGACTTGCAAATTAAGTTGCCCGAAAAACCAGAGGAAAGGGAAAAACTGATAAAGTATGTGCTTTCGGCTTTTAGTTTTAACTATTTACCTGTAAATTACTTGGAGATAGTAGAGGAAGAAGCCAGCCAAGATAAAATAAATATCTTACACAAGTGCTACATTAAAGCAGGTAGTACATATTTTACACAATCTGCAACACCATATTCTACAATTCTAAAAGAAATAGTCATTTCGGAATTGAGGTCAATAAATACGCCTAACATTCGCTCACAGGTTGTATGGCAACGTGTAAATATTGGTAGTAAACTCCAACCGTTTACGCTAAAGGAAATTGCCCCATTATGCACGTCATACGCTGTAAGTGGAAGAAAAAGACAGCTAAAATTAGAGGAAATAGATGTCAAAAGGCGAAAGTTGGACTACATGCGAAACACTGCGACAATAGGCGAACAATACAAAGATGCGTTAGACAAAGAACATCTTATTAGAGAAAATGAGGAAGAATTGAAAGATAATTTTATGTGCCGATGGACTGACTTAGATACATCCGGGTTCTACAAGCTGCATGCATTTGTGGTTAGTAAGACTCTTTTAGTTATGTAGGCGTCCTTGCGGAAAAGATGATACTAAATCCGTATACTTTTTTAAAAGGTTATTCTAAAAACGTATTTATCAAAATGGCAGATAACATAGACGAACTAAGGAATGCGGGTTTCGTAACCTTGGCGTACACCACACGCAAAGGGGTTCCTCTAAACATTGTATATTTGCCTAATAAAGAACCTTTCGGATCATTTAAAACCGAGGGTCTTACAACCCATAACGATCAAGTATTCCCAAAAGTGGTGGACATGCAACTACGCAACCGACAATAAGAAGTCCACCAAGTTAACAAGATACGTATGCAGGATATAGTGGGAAAGCCGCCATTAAAAGATTGTCACAAACTGCAAGAATTACACGAAAGAATGGATCTGGTAGTCGGTGGAATCAAAGACTTTATATATAGAGACAAACTTCAGTACATTTTGCAATTCGAAAACCTGGATGCTCTCTACGTATCAAACTATTAGCTAGAAAAGGAGATATAGGACTTGGGTGTTGATTTAGATTTTAAGCTGCGAATAAAATTACATAAAATTAAAACCACTCCCAACAAACATAAAGAAAGGATTGTTTTTCTGTGTATAACTTTGTATTAAAATTAAGTTTAAATGGTTCCATGCTCGGCCTTAAATATTTTTAAAATTTGTTATGTATAATGTCGGAATAAAATTTTAGAATAGTATTACATTGCTCTTTATTTATAACAGGCTTTGACGTCACCACGAAATAGCAGTCGCATAAAGAGGGCAGTGGCGCGCATGGGTAGGGATGCGCCTGGGTGTACACGAGAGAAGCAGAAGTTAAGAGCCACCAAGCATCTAATTCTTTATTTGGGTGGTATCGAGTACTTGCGGCGTATGTATCCGGAGTAAAAAGCATGATATGTACACGCAGCTTATTCAGTTTATCGAGCGAAGATGACAAACGTAACGTCATCCCTCGAAGTGTATTAACCTATGCATGGGAACACAAGGATATAGGTTAAGTATTTTTTTTTACCAAAAAAAGTTTTAAAGATGGAGTTAAATATAGATGGGTGAAAATTAGAGGTTTGATGTGTTTTCGACACGAAATTAGTTCAGATACGAATTGTATTTTCCAAAGTGCCTATTTAGTATCGAGTTAACTAGATGTAAAACCAAAAAATTGATAAAATTTGTAGGTTTACCCTGTTTTAACATTTTTAAATGTCGTGTTTTTGAATATTCTAATTAAAGAGTGTGATTCTTGTCGCTATACTCGACCTTTTCCTTTATATATTAGAAACACATTACATTGGAATGTTTTACATTATTCTAAAAACAGAACATTACTGTTTAAAAATGATTTTAAATATCAAACACTTATGGTTTATAACGGGTTCATTTCTAAAATTCCAGTGGTTTTAGATTTTCGGGAAATAGTTGGTTAAAGCATATGTTTCGGGTCTGATATTAATTGATACCAAACAAGATATATTTATCGCGAAGGAAACAAAAATAAACTTTTATATGTTTGCTAGAGAGTATGTGTGTAAAACGGTAAGGGGTGGTCGGATTTTAAATCTGTTTGCAGATTCGGATTCTGCGTAAAATTCTAGACTAACTTGTTGTATCGCATATTTATAAGAACTGTTAGAAATCGCTACTGGTAAAAAATCTTAAAATTTAGATACCGTCTTAGGGAGTGATGCTATCTAAAAAATTCCTAGCTGAGAAAAATCTAATATTAATTTACACCAAACAAGATACACTTATCTTAAAAGATGAAATGGCTAGTCGAAGAAAACTATTTGGTCCAAAATGTGTATGGAAATGAGGATGCTGGTGGAAAAGAGGTTCTGGGTCCCCTGTATTTGTACTACTCGAGTGACTTCCAACGTTTAACTGCTTAGGTGTGTATCATGAGTTTCGGCACTAAGTGTGCTTTTGTATTTTTAACTGCTCTTTCCAGAGCGTAATTAACGCTACTACGACATTGGGTCCAACAACCAAGAATTTTTGAAGAAAAGAGCTTCAGTCACTTTCACGCACAAGTGTACATACATGAAAGACGAGAATACCACCAATCGTAGACAACAAAACTACTAATCAACATTTGAAACGGAAACCAAGACAAAAAGAAGGCAACACAATAAACCGACCGCAAAAACAGAATCAGGCAGTAGGAGGTAACCCCTACTGATTACAACTTTTCTGTTATAAAATAACTAATAATCTAAGGTACTAGAATCCTTCGTGCTCATCGTGTTACTCCGAGCCTCAACCACAGCACCTCCCCATCTTTTTGATATACAAGTGGTTTGTGTAAGTCAAAATTTTCTGCATATACTTTAAACGATGCTATGCTAAAGAGAATTATAAAGTATTTAAGTAGTTCAGAATTGAGTTATGGAGCCTGGACTCTGACTTATTGTCCACAAGGGACTTTAATAATATAGAGATGAGGCATTAAAGATCAAAAATAGCAAACAAAATTATCTACTGAACGAGGGTATGCCCGTTTTTAGTATTGACGTATTCGGTTTACTTTGAAGCTTTCAATTCCTCTATTGAATTTGTGTTTCCGGAACAGTCCGGATCTTGGGTTCAGTTTGAACCACTGCGTCATATTGAGTCGGCAGGTCTGCTCTGGCCTACGGGTTAGTTTGAGAAACCTGGTCAGTTTGAGTTAGCGGATCAGTTGGGTCACCTGATCAGTTTGGGTTACCGGGTCACCTGGTCCGTTTTTAGTTACCGGGTCAGTTCGGGTCACCGCGTCAGTTCGGGTACCGGGTTACCGCGTCTGGGGGTCAGTCTGTTTTCGGGTCACCGGGTAAAAAATGTGCAAACCGGTCCAACTCTGGTACTGCATCGGAAAAAAGTACAAAAATGACTAAATACTCTTTTATAAAAATATATGTAAAAATAAACGATTTGGTGTTCGTAAGAAGGTAACTTATCTATTGACATCATTGCCAACTTTGCAAATATGAAAAATAGAACAATTGATCTTATTTTTAGGACAGAAAAATCTATCATTTGTTATTAGTGGATAAGGGCCAAAAAACTGTTTTTTTATGGGATTTAACATGGGATGTTATAACGTCCATTTTGCAAATTTCTGTACCCTTCAAGGTCATTTATTCGAGAATCACGTGGCGTCTTCATGGGCAGCCTTTCACTTTCACTTTTTCATATAGTTAATGGATACACTTTGCTATACTTTCAACTACCATGTTTCGACAACTTTTCAAGGTCATCGTTTAAGTGTACCTCTTTATGACTGTTTGCAGGGAATCCTATAATTAATAGGTAACTTCTAATTTTTACTTGAATAATATAATATAAAAGATATATTTTCTAAACATGCCTGGCGGATGGGCCGAGCGCCGGGTGTGTGCATTCTCTAGCTCCAACGAGCCGAAACAGCAACAAACGCATGCAAATTCTTTATGTTTCTGATGGTTCTTGTAACTTAACCATTTTATTTCTTATTGTTTAATACGAGTTCATCTTATACGACTATTTCTATCCAGTAACTAAGTATGTGGTTAGAAGATTTTTTCTAGTGAACAAAATTAAGTTAGGCGTCCTACCACGAACTTCCCACCTACCACTGTATTCTCTGTCTTTGTCAATAAATACCGAGATCACCTCGATTCCAACATACTACCTAGTTCCAGTCAGACCTCGAGAAAGTTAACATCGCGAGAGAACGACTAGAATCTACTTACAGTGAGAAACTTCAGATCATCTCTGCGGTTTTCATCGAAGACGTTTGAGTGAGTTGAACTTCAAGCTGCTGAAGAGGTGTACATCACGAGCCCCGGCACTAGGTGTGCACCATCGTTATTAACCGCTCTTTTCAGAGCGAACCAATACGAATACCAGCGAAGGACTTTCTGAAGACACGGGCATCCGTTACCATCCCGACGACACTTCCGACATGAACTACGAGAACGCCTCTACAAGCAGACGACGTAACGACCGATCATCCTCCAAAACACAACACAACAAGAAGCAGAAATCCGACACTTATAAAATAAAATTCGAACCGAAGACATCCACCGCAACTACCACACTAGGCACTATTACGACTCCGATCACCGCAGACAAGGACAAACAATCGACTAACAGAAGCTACGCCAACGCCGCCGCCACCATCTCCACCATGGACACTTCCAATGCCGAAAGACGTTCACAGCCTCAGACACGGACAAACAATAACCGTATCCCTCTTATTTTTATTGAGAAATTCTTTAATTTCATTCAGCACGCCAAGGAGCTAAAACAACATCTATAAAACAAAGTCGACATCCGAGCATCCGGACAAGGAACAAGAATAATACCCACCGACAGCACGCAATTCAGATCCCTGCAGGACTACTTAAAGAAAAGCAACATCGAGTACTACACATACACCATCAGATCCGAACGCGAACTCAAAATAGTTATCAAGGGTTTACCCGCCAACATCACGACAGAAGACATCAAGACCGAACTCACCGACATGGGGTACAAAATCAATTACGTGACTAAGCTACAGAATAAAGAACGAAAATACTGCAACCCAAAGCCATCAACCACCACCGACACAAAATTACCAACGAATTCAACAAGAAGCAACAAAGACGAGTAGCGAAGCAACAGAACGACTAAAACACCTTCCACACAACCACAAGCAGACCGTCCATCAGCATCACCCCGACGATAACACTACTTTTTAATAAAATACTGCAATGAGCGCAAAGACTCATAAGTGCCTATATGGGTGGAACATTCGAAACTGCCTTACTATGGACGACAATGTGCAACATACTAAATACCTATAATGGACAATAGACCAACACTAAGAAACTTAGTACTCCTCTCCTGGAACGCCAACGGGATACGGAACAGGATGACCGAACTGAAACACTTCCTGCAGCATCACAACGTGGACGTCGCAATGATTGGGAAAACAAGATTACCTGCACACAGACAACTCAACCTGGCGAATTACAACATTTACAACAAAGAACGCAACCTAAATCTAGGACAACCAGCTCACAGAGGAGTTGCCATACCGATACATAACCGACTACTTCACGAACAACTCCAACTACACTCCGCTGCTTTAAACAGCGTGAGCGTCAGGTTTAAAGCCAACGGGTAATTCTTTAAGGCAATAGCTGTCTACAAAAGTCCAACCACCACGGAAATACGGCCTGAAGACATCGACGACCTGCTACAGGAAGATACACCGACAATAATCTCTGGAGACCTAAATGACAAACACGAAGCCTGGGGAGCAATAACTATTAACAAGAGCGGCCGCATCCTCTACACATACTCTCTCGTCAAGGACTTCGACATTGCAACACCTAACGCACCGACAAGAATCCCATCGGATAGAACACAAAGGAGCAGACATCCTCGGCATCTCAATCATAAAGAACATACCGTACCCGCTGGACATAGAAGTTCTTCAAGACTTCAGTTTGGATCATTTACCAATCATTACCGAAATACAGATACAACCACAGATGACACACAGGCGCACCAGTATAAGACATAATTGGCAAAAGTTCAACGAGGCTCTCCAAAAGAAAATTACCGATGGAAACCCAGACATAAACAGCACACAAGATATTGACGAGTCACTACAGTATCTCACGAAGACCATCCAATAAACAATGCAACAGTGTTCCGTAGAGACTGCTACCCAAGACAAAAGATCTGACATCCCACGATACATAAAAGAGGCCATCAACGAAAAGAAATCCCTCGTCAGAAGATGGAAGCACACGAGATCCATAACTAAAAACCTTACTTAACCGAAAGCAACGAGCAATCAAAATTATGCAGAACGAACATTACGAAGAATCCTGGACCAACCACGTCAACTACACAATATAAAGTACAAACAAAAAAAAACTTGTACAGACTAAACCGCCGACTTATGACACGGAAGAACCCCGCCCCCTCGCCGCTACAAGAAGAAAACGGAATGCTGTACAGCACCAAAGAGCGAGCAGCCAAATTTGTGAAAGTTATTTAAAATACGTTCTCAAAAAACCCAACAACGGACAACGTATTCACTAACTTCATAACCACACGAGTAGATCAAATACCACAAGCACCTGCAGCGAACGAAATTCTACACGTCACTTCACAAGAAATAAAACAAGCCATCACCAGACAAAGCAACAGGAAAGCTCCAGGAAAAGACGGAATCACGCACATGGCGCTAAAGCACATAACAAAAAAGACACTGGCGTTCATCACAAAAATCTTCAACAGTATGATCAACCACAAATACTTCCCAGACTTATGGAAAATAGCAATAGTGGTAATGATTACGAAGCCAGGGAAGAAGAGGATGGACGACGAAAACTACAGACCAATCTCCCTACTGAGCACGTTATCCAAAATCTTCGAACGATTACTACTGACAAGATTGAAACCACTGCCGAAAGACCGACCAGAACAATACGGATTCAAGGAACAGCACTCCACCACATTACAAGCCATCCGGGTAATAAACAATATAGCCACGAACTACAACCGAGGAATAACCACAGTCGCCATCGCCCTCGACATCAAAAACGCCTTCGACAAGATATGGATCAACGAACTGCTGTTTAAGGTTGCTCAATATAGTACCTTCGGGTGGAGCATTGGAAATGTAAATGCACTGTTTAAGGTTGCCACCATTCACAACCTTCTAACGCCTTACATCCAATTGTTACGAAGTTACCTGACCAACAGGAAGATACAGGTGAAAGTAGTAGACATCCTGTCACCAGCGTCCCACAAGCTACCTTTTACCAACGCTATTCAACGTAAACATCCAGGACTTATCATGCCTCCAAAGAGTCTTCTGTGCCATGTACGCCAACGACATCTTGCTCCTGACAACCGGATGAAGCGCTAAAGAAACAACATCAAGAATGCAAAAACAGCTCGACACACTACCGGACTGGTTCCAACAGTGGAAAATCAAATTAAACGTTCGGAAGACTGAAGCCATACTATTCTCCAGACGCAAGAAAAAGCAAACACCACCGACGCTAGAAGACCAAGAACTAGTTTGGAGCAAATCAATAAAATACTTAGGGGTTCACATCGACAAGCAATTAACGTTCAGCAAACACGTCACTGAAACGACAAACAAAGCCCGAAGAGCATAAGACTTCATCCACGGAATACTCGTCCACAAAAACAGACTACCAATGGACATCAGACTCCAGACCTACAAGACATACTTACGACCCGTACTGAGTTATGCATCGGCGGCATGGTACACCTACATTTCAAAACAAACAAAACCAAACTGGAAGCATTCCAAAACAAGACCGTTAGGACCATCACCGGAACACCATGGTTCGTTAGAAATGAAACCCTAAGGCAGGACCTTAGACTACAAACGCTAGAAAACCATTTCAAGACGCTGGCGTCAAATATATACGAGAAAATCGACAACTCAGAAAACGAACACATTCAACACAAACTCAAACAAACGCTTGAAAACACCCAGAAGCATATTAGATGGCTGAGCCGTAAACACACATACCAAGCACACAAATCCTTTCGCCAGCAAGACTGCGCGAAGAAACGATTACACACCCTCTGCAGGCAGAAATTCAAAAACTTATAAAGCAGTAAAAAATCAGTTAGATACGAGCCAAAATCAATTGATTAATGCTGTAAAAGGAAGTTGGACTAGAGAGGTCCAAGTTCGACTAAGCTGAGATTCCGACATACCGAAGTACTACGACGAACTTACTTGACATGTAGAAGTGTTTAAAGTTTATTTTTTAGAAAACTTTTGTAACAAATAATAAGCACCTTTAAATCTATTCTAGAGCTCAACTAGTCAAAACACAGCAACACACGTTCGCAAATACTTTGTTTACTGCTGGTTGTTGTAACCTAACCATTTTAATTCTTATTTCGAAATTTACACTTAGGAGTTCTCCTTCTACATTCTTTTTTAGCCAGTAATTGAATATGTGCAGTATGTATAGATTTTCGATCTGCAAACATAACCGACTCTGTTTCCGTGTAGATTTTTCTAATTCCGTTAATAAGTTCTGGTACTATATCTATTTTCTTCATCAGAAAATGGTGCATTGTCCTTAGGGGTACGTTTAGTTTCTACATATCAATCTTCTTATTACAGAGAAATTCAAATTATGGAATAAAATCAATCGGGTTATAATACGAGGGTGGTTTGAAAAGTTCGCGAAATAGAGCACAGATGGCAGCATCAGTTCGAATAAAATATATGCAATTGATGAATCTAGTGCGCAGATGTTAAATTTGACATTATTCTGTCAAGTAGTATTGATTTGGTGCTATATGAAGAAAGTTAGTTTTGTGAGTTTTCAAAATTGATAAAACTGAAACGCGCGCTGTTTTCAAATATTTTGTAAAAAAGGGTTGGAAAGCAACAGAAATACATAATGATATGCAGGATACATTAGGAAACTCCGCTCCATCATTTACAACTGTGCACAAGTGGGTGACGGAATTTAAACGTGGTCGTGAGGAGCCTAGAAGATGACCCGCGCAGCGGACGACCAAAAACTGCCACCACGCCTGAAGTCGTCCAAAAAGTTACGCAGGATCGTCGATTAATGGTCTCTGAAATTGCTAAGGATGCAGGTATCTCAGATGAAAGAGCATTTCATATGTTAACTGCGGAATTAGGTATGAAAATGCTTTCGGCAAGATGGGTGCCGCGCATATTGACAATTAATCAAAACCTTCAGAGGAAGAGAATTTGCCAACAGAGTTTAGACTGCCTTAACTCCAGTAAAACCGATTTCGTCCGACGATTTGTTACCACAGATGAAACTTCGATTCACTATTATACTACTGAAACCAAGCAACAATCTATACAATGGAGACATAGCGGTTCTCCGCCACCAAAGAAAGCAATGTCCGTGAAGTCGTCTGAACAAGTTATGGCATCAGTTTTTTGGGATGCTAAAGGTGTCCTATTAGTTGACTATTTTCCCAAGGGCCAAACAATAAACGGTGCATATTACGCTAAACTTCTAGGACAACTGGATAAAAATATTCGTAAAAAATGACTTGCATTGCTTAAGAAGAAGATCATTTTCCATCAGGATAATACACGTCCACACACAAGTGCAGTAGCAATGCAAAAATTGATTGATCTAAAGTAGAATCTGCTGCAACATTCACCTTATTCTCCTGATTTGGCTCCTTCTGACTTCCACCTATATCGACGACTAAAAGTTTTCCTTGGGGGAAAACGATTTTCCACGGACGAAGAAGTAAAAGCAGCTCTCGACGACTATTTTGAAGGCCTTGAAAAATCGCACTTTCGTGATGACATAATGGGTTTGAAACATCGCTGGATGAAGTGTATTTAACTTGACGGATATTATGTTGAAAAATCAACTATATTTTACAAACAAATTTTTTCATTTTTCTCCTTTGTTTCGCGAACTTTTCCAACCACCCTCGTACTTTAAGGACATAGACGCGTGCCGTTACTAAAACCCATCTACCCTATTTCCTAAAAGCTGCATACGTAATGCAATACAAAAATATGTAAGAACTGCAATGGCATTTATGACTGTTCCTGAAAATTAGACATCTCTCTAAGTTAGGTCAGGTGGTTTCTCTACATTCTACATTCTACCTTCCACTATGGCGGATGTGACATCAGAGATTAGACGACATCTCTCTAACTTATGTTACGCTTGACAACATCTCTCTAAGTTATGGAGATGTCGTCTAACCTCTGATGTCACCTTCGTCATTGTGGAAGTTAGGAAGTGAAAGGTAGATTTACGATAAACCCATCTATGCGAGATGGGAGAGGAAGAATTGTAGAAATAATTAAAAAATAGTCTAATATATACCCTAAATTTGTAGGACGCCGACTTAACTTAAAAGTATTTTACTTCGAACAACATTGGGTATATCTAATTCCCCACAAGAGAGATATACTTAAACAATGACCTTGAAAGGTAGTGGAAACACGATAGTTAAAAGCATAACAATGTGCATTTATTACCTGATGTGTAGAGGTGGAGGTGGCGTATAGAGGTGGAGGTGGAGCAGCGCTATGGAGGTGGAGGCGATGTATGGAGGTGATGGAGCAGGGTCCCTTCATGCCTCAACCGGTTGATCGTGTCTACTGTTGCTTCCACTATTTTTTGTGTACTTTTTTTGCATTTTTGTAATTTAGTTTGTGCCTTGTCCAATATTCATTTATAAGTGACCAAAAGTGGTTTCTCCAACGACCAGTTTCTACTTAAATCTGCATGTGGTCTTGAGGCCACAACCGCCAATCCACAACGCAAAAATTTCAGGTCGATGTTATAAGTTAATGCAAACGTTTTCTATTTCATGACCACCCCTGACCACCCTAATTTTTACTATCCCGGTACAATAGTTTATTTATCCAGAGTTTGAATTATAATTGAGACGTAGTACACATATACAGAATATAAATGAAATATTAAGGTTGTGGCACATAAATAACAATTAGTTTGTGGAGTACTAAATTGGTATACAATAATATACAATCAGGTTCTCAGCATAAGCGATCTCTTCATTATACGCGTACCACAACTCTAACGTTTAAAATTTATTATATTCCATTTTATCATTCGTTATGTTTACGATACGTTACGTCGGATAACTTGGTGAATATTCATAATACGTCGTCTACGTTTAATTAATTGCACTTCTCTTGTTTGCATTATTTTTTCATCGTTGTCGGTATTACAGAACAAAATGTATACATACGAGTTCAGTCTGGAATCTGTCTAGACCTTAAAAATTAATTTATTATATCAATAACTTACGCCATTTGAATAAAACTAATTATAACTTTAATTTATTACTAGTTATGACATTGTGTGTAATCTCATTAAATTACAATAACAAACATCATTTGCATATGGCGACTGGGGTATGTATCAGGTTTCTAAGTTATAGGTTATTGAGTTTTTCTTCTATATTTTCACCGAAATCTAACTAACACATTCAGTAGCGACATTGAGGGTAGAGAACTATTTTGGACAAATAATGGAACCGTAATTTAATTATTAATATCTATAGTATTTCTTAACGTCACGTGTTGGTTTCTAAAAGAAAAACAGAACAATATGAACGACCTAGACGACACACACTGATTTCCTGCAAAATGGAATCTAACTCTACAGATCTACTGGAACCCTAGCATCCCATTCCCGAGTACCAGTTTTCTGTCACCTATCACCACATAGAATTCAACTACTACCTCAACGAAATCATATGCATTAAACTCTCTATTGTCCCAAACAACCAGCGGTCGTAACACCAACGTACAAGTATTCAAGCTACTGACCTAAATCACACGATCAACATCCATATGACATACAGACACTATGTAGAACAACCTTGACAATTGAACACAGATAGCAGAAGACGACGTTAGATGAGACAGATAAAACCCCTAAAGCAAATCGTCTTCCGTTTCGCCCTGACTATAAGGCGACCAAATCCTTTAGAAAACCTCTATAAAACTAAAAATGTAATTTATTTTAAATTTTTTTAATACAAAACTTGAAATTGACGTTTCTTATCATCATTATCATATATATTTCCTAAAACTTCTTGCCGTTCTGAATGGACCTGCACCTTAAAAAAGTTCTAGATTACTAGAACGGGTAGAAGGGTTTGGGAGCTCCAGTAATTTAAAGAACCGAACTACCGGTTTAACCTAGTGGGGTCTTTAGTGAAGAACCAGACTAAGACAGGTCTCCGAAAGAGAGCAGCAGCTCTTTCGGTACTTGGAGTGGCAGAGACCATAGAGGTCGGTATGATATTCTAAGACACACTACTGCGACGTGGAAGCCAACGGGAAACCACCACATTATTTCCCAAGTACACGGGCGTACTTAAATTGTTATTTGAGATAATGGCATCGTCTGGAGTAAAAAATTCCGGAGTTAAAATAGTCTCCCATTCGGATCTCCAAGAGGGGACTACTTAGGAGGATCTGATCGGACAGTTTAGAAAAAGAGTCGGAAACATTTTGTCAGTCGGAGCGTGGAATGTCAGTAGTATGAAGCAAGTAGTTAAACTAAAGAACTTGAAAATTGAAATGGATAGGTTAGCATAGCAGGAATCAGCGAAGTTCGGCGATCAGGGGTGAGGGATTTTTGAAGTGGAGATTTTAGGGTAATTCACACAGGATTGGAGGTAGGAAATTCGGGCGTGGGGATAGTTATGAGAAAAAGATAGGATACTGTGTAGAAAACTGCCTACAAAATAACGAAAGACTACTCGTGGTTAGATTAGAATCTAAACCGGTAAATACAGTAATAATACAAGTATATAGGCCCACCTCTAGTTACAGTGAGGAAGAAATAGAAGCGATCTACAAAGATATCGGAGACATACTAAGATACGTAAAAGGACATGGAAATTTAATAATTACAGGAGATTTTAACGCAGTAGTAGGTGAGGATAAGGAAGGAGCAGTAGTAGGTTTATTTGGTTTAGGCACGAGAAACGACAGGGACAACATGCTGGGAGAACTTTGCGACAAAAACAATTTAACCATCACAAATACATTATTTCAACATCATGCTATAAGACGATACACGTGGAAGATGCCAGAAAATATAGAAAGATATCAAATAGATTACATTCTAGTAAGGCGACGGTTTAGGAATCAAGTAAAAAATTGTAGAAGCTGCCCAGAAGCAGATGTAGACACTGACCACAACTTCGTAATTATGAAGGCCGTTCTTAAATTTAAAAATTTGAGTAAAAGGAACGGAAAAAAGCATTTTGACTTTGAGAAACTATAAGATAAAGATTTCTACAAAAGATTTAAAAAAAATCAATGAATTGCTGAAAGATATCGGAAAATTTCTGATACTAAGGAAGTAGAAACAGAATGAAATAACATTAAATCCAGCTTATACATAGCGGTCAGAGAAATTATGGGGTACACAAAACGAAAATAAGAAATCATGGATAACAAAAAATATCCTGAATTTAACAGAAGAAAGACAAAAATACAAAAACAGTCCGAATGAAGCTGAAAAACAGATATACAAGAATATATAGAGAATGTATATGCAGGAAAGGAACTAGCAGCACTAGAAAGTTAATCAGACATTGAAAACAATGGCTTGGAATATACTATACTTCGAGATGAGTTTGAATTAACATTAAAGGGCCTAAAAAATAGTAAGGCACCGGGTATAGATAAGTTGCAAGCAGAAACTCTAAAAGCCTCTGGGCAAGCAGTAGCAGAACGTCTTTTCCAACTTGTAAGCTACATGTATAAGACAGGCGAGTTACCCAAAAAATTTCAAACGTAACATCATAGTCACTATACCAAAAAAGAAAGGCTCAGATAAATGTGCAAATTTTCGAACAATAGGTTTGACAGCACACGTTAAAAATATTAACTAGAATTATACAAAGATGGACAAAAAACCAACCGAAGAAGTACTAGGAGAACATCAATTTGGGTTTAGGCGAAACAGGGGAACACGGGAGGCTATTTTAGCTCTGAGTGTGATAATGGAGGAGACAATAGAAAAAAGAGAAAGCGTGTATATAGGGTTTGTAAATCTGGAAAAAAAGCAATCGACAATATAAAATGCAAACGGATGTTCGATATACTCAAAAAGAATGGAATAAGTTTTAGGGATAGACGGATAGTACATAGCTTACACAAAGAACAAACAACGGTCAGAGAATTAGAGCAAGAACGTAGAGAAGTAAATATTAGGAAAGAGGCGAGACAGGGATGTGCCCAATTCCCGTTAATTTTTAACTTGTATATCGAAGAGGCAATGAATACTATTAAATGCAAAAAGACATCTGGGATTAATATGCAGAGACAAACGATTGATATGCTTAGATTTGCAGATGATATTGCGGTATTAGCATCTAGCAAGGGAGAACTAAAACCAGCTTTTAATGAAACGGAAACAGTTCTAACAGAGAGATACGGTATGAAAATTAACCAAAATAAAACTAAAATACTAGTATGTAAAGGAGTGGAAAATAAATCAAAAACTAGAATACAAATAAGAAACGAAAACTTGCAAGAGGTTAAGCATTTCTGCTACTTAGGTAGCCAAATAACGCAAAATGAGAAGAGCGCAAAAGATATAAAACAAAGATTATCACAAGGTCGTGCTCTACATTTAACAAAACAAAGCAATTACTGTTTTCATAGACAACAAACATAGAAACTAGGAAAAGATTGCCGAAGGTATATGTGTGGAGCACAGCACTGTACGGCTGTAGAAAAAGGGGACAAAAAAGAGATAGAAGTCTTTAAAATGTGGTGGACAGGCAAAGTTACGAACAAAGAGGTTCTAGAAATGGTAGGAGAAGAAAGATATGTGGAAAACAGTAAAAAATAGGAGGGATAGAATGATAGGTCACATACTAAGGCATGCGGGAATAGTGATGAAGCAGAAATAGAAAAAAGAGAGGTAGAGGTAGACCTAGGTTAGACTATTGCACACAGATAGTCAAAAATGTGGGCGGTGGGAATTTAAAAAAAATGCGAAGGTTAGCTCAGAATAGAAATTAATAGAGGTTCGCGTCCTAACGACGAAAAAAATAATTGCACTTAAACCTGATGATTATTATAAATAGCAGTAGGTGTTGGTTTGCAATATTTTCAATTAATCTTGTTTGTGTAAAAGAACTTATTGGAAAACCATTAATTGGGCAAATGTTCAAGTTTAGAAAATCTTGGTAATCACAGGCTGCTTAACCCCCTTCACATACCGTGAATTTACATTTCCAATGCTCCACCCGAAGGTACTACATTGGCCAGGAGGCGAGTTTTTTGTTGCCTGGAAATTTAGAATTTTGCCGAACCCTTGCCGTTTCAGGCAAGGTAGAGATCTTTAACGTGCGTGACAACGCTCACACGCGAGACCTCCATTTAACCTCTCATCCGAATGAGGCCGTAATTTTGTGAAAAATGCTCAGCTGCCATTTTTCAAGGAGTCGGCCGTGTCGGGATTCGAACCCGGGATCTTGTGATCCGTAGTCTTACGCTTACTACATTGATCCACGGCGACACCTCCCTTCACATACCACTGAATATCAGTGAAACAGGGTATATATTTACAAAACAATAGAAGGGGAAGCGAGCTGTAACTAACAAGAAAGAGCAACCGCTGTGTTCGAAGACAACAGACATACAAACAAAGAAAAATTGTTGCAATCATGTGTGGAGAACAGCAGCGTACGTCTATGAAATAAGAACAATAGGAAAAGTAATACATCCCCAAAAATGCCTTGGAACGTATTCTGTCCTTCTATTTCTCCTATTTCTTTTCGACAGATATCCTTGTTCCCCAACTATTTCTATAACCTATTTGTTATTAACTTTGTCTGTCCATCCTCATACATCTGAAGCACAGCATTTCAAAAGGCTGCTACCGTTTTTCTGTATGCTTTTCAGACTGCCCGTATTTCATAGGCACACTGTTCAGTGCTCCACACATATGCTTTCAACAATTTTCTTCTTGTTCTATGTTTGTTGTCTTTCATTATAGGCGTTGTTCTTTCTTGTTAGATACAGTTCGGTCCTCTTCCATTGTTTTACAATTATATACCCTATTTCTCCGACTATCAGTGGTTGTAAAGAGGGGTAAGCACAGATTTATTTGTGCTTATTTTTTCGTCATTAGGTTTTTCGTCTCAAAAATGGTTGGACACGTACCTGTACTTATTTATATTCTGAGCTAGCATACACAGTTCCCCGAAATTCTCACACAGCATGTATGCAGATCGGTTCCCCTTCTATTGTTTTCTAATTTTATGCCCTATTTCACCGAGATTCAGTGAATGGAGTTAAGCAGCCTGTGGCTGCCAAGAACCTCCAACACTTTCACACAATTAACATTATTCGAGAATATTGCCCTACCAATACTTGTAGTTACTTATAACAAACATCACGTTTAAGTACAGTTACTTTCTTCGTCATTAATTTATCCCTCTTGGGACTGGTTGGATGCGTACCTCCATTGATTTCTATTCTGAGCTAGTCTATACATTTCCCTGAAACTTCTACAGCGTACATCTTTCACTATCTGTGTGAAGTAGTCTAACCTAAGTCTACTTATTCTTCTCTTTTTGCCTGTCTCTGCTTCTAGTATAGTCCGCACTAATCCCTTATGCCGTAGTATGTGGCCTGTCATCCTATCTCTCCTATTTTTTTACCGTTTCCCACATATTTCTTTCTTCCCCTACAATTTTTAGTACCTCTTCGTTCTTAATTTTGTCTGTCCCTTGATATCTGTAGCACCACATTTCAAAGGATTCTACCTTTCTCCTGTCCGCTTTTCCTACTGTCTAGGCTTCAAAGCCCTACAGTCCTGTGCTCCCCACATATGTTTTAAATAATATGTTCCTTGTTTCTAGGTTTGTTGTCTTTGAACACATTAGTTGCTTTTTCTTGTTAAATGTAGCACGACCTTGTGCTAATCTTTGTTTTATATCTTTTGTGCTTTTCCCTTCTTGCGTTATTTGGCTTCCTAGGTAGCAGAAATCCTTAACCTCTTGTAAGTTGGTGTTACATATTTGTATTCTTGTTTTTGACTTATTTTCCTCTCCTTTGCATACTAGTACTTTAGTTTTAGTTTTGTTAATTTTCATACCGTATCTCTCTGTTACAACTGTTTCCATTTCATTAAGAGCAGCTTCTAGCTCTTCCTTGGTAGATGCTAATACCGCTATATCATTTGCAAATCTAAGCATATCAATTTTTTGTCCTTGCAGAGTAATTCCAAATGTCTTCCTGTATTTGACAGTATACTTTGCCTCTTCAATATCATCATCATTAAGTCTTAAGTCCTAGAACTGGATGGACGCGTACCCTCATTGTTTCCTAGTCTGAACCAACCTTCACATTTTCCTGAAATTTGCACAGTCTGCATCTATCACTAATCGTGTGCGAAAGTCTGATTTCGGTCTACCTACACCTATCTCTTCCTATCTCTGCTTGTAATATATCCCGTACTATTCCCCAGAGATGCCTTAGAACGTATCCTGTCTTTCTATTTCTCCTATTTTTTTTTTCGTTTTCCACAGATATCTTTATTCCTCTACTATTTCAACAACCTATTTGTTATTAACTTTGTCTGTCCATGCTCTTCAATGTACAAGTTAAAAATTAATGGGGATAAGGCACATCCCTGTTTTACCCCTTTCCTAATGTTTACTTCTTTACGTTCCTGGTCTAATTCTATTACTGCTGTCTGCTCTTTGTATAAGCTATGTACTATTCGTCTATCCGTAAAACTCATTCCAATCTTTTTGAGTATTTCAAACATTTTTTTCCATTTTACATTGTCGAATACTTTTTCCAGATCTACAAACCCTATATACACGCTTTCCCCTTTTTCTATTGTTTTCTCTAATATCACTCTCAGAGCTAAAGTAGCCTGCCGTGTTCCCCTGTTTCGCCTAAACCCAAATTGGTTTTTTCCTAGTATTTCTTCAGCCCGTTTTTCCATTCGTCTTCGTACAATTCTAGTTAATATTTTTGATACGTGTGCTTTCAAGCTAATTGTTCGAAAATTTTCACATCTATCCGCGCCTTGCTTTTTTGGTATAGTTACTATGATGTTACGTTTGAAATCTTTGGGTATCTCGCCTGTCCCATACTATAGCTTACAAGTCGGAAGACACGTTCTGTTACTGCTTTTCCAGCGGTTTTTAGAGTTTCTGCTTGCACCTTATCTGTACCCGGCGCCTTACCAGTTTTCAGGCCTTTTAGTGATATTCAAATTCATCTCTAAGTATAGCATATCCCAAGTCATCATTTTCAATATCTGATTCCTGTTCTAATGCAGTTAGTTCCTCCCCTGCATATAAATCCCCTATATATTCTAGCCACTTTCTACCCACTTTCTCTATATTTTCTATAATGACGTTTCTTCCCGCGTGCCTTATATTTTTACTATACGATTTTATATCTATAAAATTGATTCTAAGTAGTTTGTATGATTCATCTGTTTTTCCTACTTCCATCTTAGTTAGTACTTTTTTGCATTTTCCTACATTTGCGAACAATTTCCCATTTTATGGCTTTGTATCTCTGTTTTCCTGTTTCGACTGATATATTTTTGTATTTTCGTCTTTCTTCTATTAAATTCAGGATATCCTTTGTTATCCATGGTTTCTTATTTTCTTTTTGTGAATACCCCAGAATATCTCTGGCCGCCATGTCTAGGCTGGATTTAATGTTATTCCATTCTGTTTCTTCCTTAGTATCAGATATTTTCCCGATATCTTTGAGCAATTCATTTAACCTTTTTTCGAATCTTTCTTGAATATCTTTATCTCTTAGTTTCTCTAAGTCCAAGTGCCTTTTTCCGCTTCTTTTTTTCAAATTTTTTAATTTGAGTGCAGCCTTCATAATTACGATGTTATGGTCAGTGTCTATATCTGCTTCTGGGTAGCTTCTAGAATGTAATCTATTTGATATCTTCCTATATCTCCTGGCATCTTTCACGTATATCGTCTTCTAGCATGATATTGAAATAATGTGTTTGTGATGATTAAATTGTTCTTGTCACAAAATTCTACCAGCCTATTTCCCCTGTCGTTACTCGTGCTTAAACCAAATAATCCTACTACCGCTCCTTCCCTAGCCTCACCTATCACTGCATTAAAATCCTCCGTAATTATTAAATTTTCATGTTCTTTTTACGAATCTTAATATGTCTCCTATAACTTTGTAGATCGCTTCTACCTCTTCGTCACTGTAGTTAGACATGGGCATGTATACTTGTATTATTACTGTGTTTACCGGTTTAGATTCTAATTTAACCATGAGTACTCTTTCGTTCTTTTGTAAGTAATTTTCTACACAGTATCCTATCTTTTTTCGCATAACTATCCCCACACCCAAATTTCCTTCCTCTGCTCCTGTATGAATTACCCTGAAGTCTCCACTCCAAAAATCCCCTGCCTCTGGCCACCGAACTTCGCTGATCCCTACTATGTCTAGTGATAACCTATTCACTTCCAGTTTTAGGTTCTCTAGCTTACCTACTTGCTTCATATTTCTAACATTCCACGCTCCGACTCGCAAAATGTTCCCGACTCTTATTCTTAACTTTCCGAGCGCATCCTCCGAAGTAGTTCCCTCCCGGAGATCCGAATGGGGGACTATTTTAACTCCGGAACCTTTTACCTCAGAGAATGCCATCATTTTATTATATTTAGGTACGCTGTGTACTGGGAGATAATGTGGTGGTTTCCCTTTGCCATCCACATCGCGGTAGCGTGTCTTAGACTGCCATACCGACTCCTGTAGTCTTTGCCACTCTAAGTACCGAAAGAGCCGCTGTACTCAGATTTGAAATAGCATCTTTAAAAAGTGAACTACTACGTGTGGTTACAATGTAACTAGAAAATGTGGTATACTTTGTAGCTGACTAACACATTACTCCAAATTGTAGGAACAAGCCACTAAAAGTTTTTAAAATTGATCACTCATCCGAACAGCATGGTAATAAGGTACTAAGACTGCCTCCCTACCATTGTATTTTCAATTCAATTGAACTCGATTGGGATATTACTAAAAATTATTTTAATCGGCATATTGATAGTGATGGCAGATCTATAGAAAACTGTATGACAATATGGCATGAAGCATTAGTGACTAATACTTCAAGTATGGACAGATTCTGTACAACACACCGAAGCAATCATTAAAGAATAGTGCGATTCAAAAGTTTGATGAAAGAGTTGTTGCACCGTTGATCATTAATGTAAATGAGGGTAGCAAGGACAAGAACCGGAATTCAGACTGCAGGAACAACTAATCGACAAAAAAAATGATGGAACCATAGGGAAACTAATGAAAGAAACTTTTACACGATAGACACGTTGTTTGTAAATTAATTAATTATTGGCATTTAGTTGATTGTGTATAAATAAATATCTTTAACTTTCTGCATAATAAATAAATACATATAAAACAAAATATAATTTCTATTGTTAAATTACAAACTTTTAAGTATTTCGTTAGCCTCTTTGGCCACTTCCGTCTTTAAAACATCGATTGCAAAATTATAGCTTTCATTTGCGATATAATTTAAAATTTTTCAAAATCTTCTTTTGCTAAAGTTATGTACTTACATCTTATAAATAGTCAAGTGTAGTATATTTTCAAATTTAATGTGAACTTGCGCTTATTGTTGAGGACGTTACTTGTACTACTTTCACAAATCTCATAATGTTAAAACTTAGCAAAACTAACACACCAAGTACACCAAGCGTGAATTTTAAAGCCACACGAAGCAAAACTAATGTTTTGAATAACAACCAATGCAATAAAACATTCATGCTGTATTTGTTGTATGGACTTGAGATTTACACAGTAGTTCTGAGTTTGCATTACACATTATCGGCAGTTTTTAAATCTTGCAATTTCAGGGGTTTTCTATACGGTAACTAATTTTCACAATATTATGTGGGTTTGTGTAATATTTGGCAAACCTTAAAATTAGCTTTTCATGACTGTTCATTTGCTATATATGTATCTACGAAATAAAAATATTCATGTATTTTGGTTCAATTTCAAAAGAATATATTTGTGTATCAACCATCAGTATTGTATAATACTTCTGTATTATATTATACTGAAAATCACAATATTGTTTTTTTCTTACCTTCTTAGTAAAAGCCAATCTAAATAATCGGCAAATAGCAAATCCAGTTTAACAATAGAAGAAGTAAAATGAACTAGAATAAAAAATATTGTAGTTCTATAAACATAACCTCTGAAGATCTTGACTATTTGTGGCTATTATTCCAAGTCCGTCAAGTCCCCCCCCCCTCTCCAGTTGCCCGATTTACTCCAAAACCTAGCACACACTTGCTTATAGCTAGTACTAGCGAGCACCACAGTTGTAGAGTTAGCATTAAAGCTGTTTCAGAAATATGACTAATTATATTCGAGGGGGGGGGGGCAACGTGACGCTAATGTCTCCCGTGCTCCGATATGCTCCAAAACTTAGCACCATGTAGCTTAGAGCTAGCACCGGCTAGTATCCAAGTAAGAAAACTAGCACCTTAAAACAAGATAGCGCCTATTTTTTAACAGAATTTTGCCAGTCCCCCCAGTTGTCCGATTTGCTCCAAAATCTAGCACCTCTTTGCTTATAACTAGCACCAGCTAGTACCAAAGTTGTCGAGCAAAATTTAAAAAATCGGCGCCTTCTTTAAAGTGCTAGCTTTCTTAATTGGGTGCTAGCTGGTGCTCGCTCTACGCTATATGGTGCTAGGTTTTGGAGTAAATCGGAGTATTGGGGGGGGGGGCTGGCGTTAATCCCCCCCCAAGCAAATGGGTGTTAGGTTTTAAAGCAAATCGATCAACTGTGGGGGAGGGTTAACTTGACCTAGACCGCAATTTTGTTAATATAAATTTAATCTAAAAATTACATTTTAAAAAATAACAAACCACATGACACCACCAATTATTAAATATTTCCAATTTCTTTATCGTACCAATAGCATCATTGTAGTTACGATAAATAGCTATTTTGATAGTGGCAACAGTGCCAAAATATGAGACATGAAAATGTACGCGAAGGTCAATTTAGAAATTGCAAAAACGATAGATACTGGGCATATCAATGTGCTGTAAGGGAAAAATGAGACAAAATTTGGACCTGAGAGACCGACTGATCGAATTGTGTGATTTTAAAAGCACCCATCAAACGTATAGCTAATATGTCGGACATTGCATTTTTTTAATCAGTAGAAAAAACTAACGTTATGCGGGGACTTTTCTACAAACCTACTCTAAGTAAGTAGAGTTAGTTAGTCATAATAGGAATTCATAATTACATAGACGCAACATTTTATTGTTTGAGATTAAATACCTCAAACTATAATCTGCAAAAGTAATCAACTGCAATATTCCAACTCCGCAACGTCTGCAGAATTTCCCCGGAAATTGAACAATAAAGCGGCTATAAAACGAATCGCTTATACGCCATAATTACACCAAGGTACAGTATATATGCACTACTATCCCTTGACAATGCACCTTCTTGCAATACAAAAGCAAAATACCCCATTGTCCCTTATTATTGTCTGCTAGAAAGGGTATATAAACTAAAATACATTTCGGGTTTGCGTGACCTGTGCATATATTCCTTACTGAAGTTAGCACGCGATGGAGCGCTCATTCGTCGAATTCTGATTGTGGCAGGGCCACGTGCCATTGTTCCGGCTCCCTTTGACGTTCCCTCCGCTCCTACATTACGTATACTTATTCCAAAAATTTTGCTTAATTCTCCGTTATCTTTGCGTAATAAAATTGGTTGGTTGTTTTTTTAAATACTGCGTATATAATCTATACTTTGAAGGAATTCGCGTCCGCCATTACAGACGTCGCGACGTATTGGGTGGGGCCGTGGCGGTTGCTACGGACGACAAGCGCTGGAATATCACCCTAAATATATACGTTAATCACCCCTTTGGCCCTTCGTGAACGTACAATATCTGCAATGTATTTTATATTGAAGATTCTGAAAATATAAACAAAGTAGTTGAATCAGCTGATCGTATTCGTGTGACGGATTGACTAGACCATATAAATATACAAAGTCCACGCAATAGCGTGCGCTCAACACTTGAAGATCTCAGCTGCAATGAAACACGCGAGGTGTACGTTCACGCGGAATATGTGGTTGTTGATTGAGACACAATGTGCATTTCAGGTCACTGGGAGCTAATAAAAGCATTTTCAAGGCCTTTGCTTTATTAAAGTGTGTCATGGAAGCCAAAGAAAATGAAATTGTTTCTGAAAACGCAATTATGCATGTAACAAGCCCAGGGTTAAACGTAAAAAATATTAGGGGCCGCTGCACGCACAAATAAATTCA
This sequence comes from Platerodrilus igneus, assembly GCA_036346225.1. Taxonomy (NCBI): domain Eukaryota; kingdom Metazoa; phylum Arthropoda; class Insecta; order Coleoptera; family Lycidae; genus Platerodrilus; species Platerodrilus igneus. The sequence continues at coordinate 1,740,381 of JARFIW010001436.1, read as the reverse complement.
GAAAAGTGGCTAATATAAGCTAATGTTATTTTTAAAAGTGAAAGCATTATTTTTTCAATTTTACGTAAGAGCTTATTTTATGTTACCATTTTTATCATTTTGTTTTCGACCTTACTTAAGGTCGGTTTGACGCAGCTCTAACTTCTTTTCTATTCTGTGCTAATCTAAAAAGCTCTACATACCCTTCACAACCTAAATTTCTAATAATTTGACTAATATAGTTTGGTCTAGGTCTTCCTATACTCTTCTATATTTTTCTTATCTACCTGGCTCTACATAGATGTTAGCAACCTGATGGTTGTTAAAGAACTCCAACATGTTTACATGATTCCCATTTATAAGGAAATGAAATATAACCTGGTTATCTGCTTCAAAAAGGAAAAGTGTTAAATTATATGTTATGGTAAGGCTTAAGCAACGAATCGCTGCCAACATGCCAGACCACTACCTAATTGTGAGTTATGTCATGGTGACATTTAGTTAACTGATTTTGTTTTGTTTTCGAACTTACTTAAAGTCAGTTTGACGCAGCTCTAAATTCTTTTCTATTCTGAGCTAGTCTAAAAAGGTCTACATACCCTTCACAACCTAAATCTCTAATAATTTGACTAATATAGCTTTGTCTAGGCCTTCCTGCTTTATTTTTATTTGGTAGCCTATAATCTAAGACTTTACTAAATAGTCCCTCATGTCTTAACTGGTGCCCTATCATTCTATCTCTTCTGACCGTCAATTGTTTCTACATACAGGGTTCCTCACCTATCCTTCTATAAACTTCCTCGTTTGTTACTCTATCTGTCCAACTAATCTTTAACATTCTCCTATAACACCAAGTTTCAAAAGCTTCTATCTTTTTCTTATCTACTTCTTTAATTGTCCAAGTCTCACTACCGTATAGTAGAACGCTCCATACGTACGACTTTAAGAAACTTTTTCTATTATCTAAACTAATACTATTAGCTATTAGTAAGTTTTTCTTTTTTAAAAACATTTTTCTAGCTTCAGCTATTCTAGCTACTATATCCCTTCTGCTACGTCCATCCTTTGTGATTATACTACCTAAATAGCAAAATTTATCTACCTCCTCTAACTCGGTATTACCTATTTTTAATTTTGGTTTAGAACTAGGCTGTAACTCACTTGTCATTATCTTTGTCTTTACTGAGTTAATTCTCATACTATAGTTACTCTGTAGTATCTCATCTAAAATATTTAAAAACTCTCTTAACTCTTTTCTAGACTCTGCTATAATGGCTATATCATCTGCAAAACGTAACATGTCCATTTTCTGTCCCTGTACACTAATACCTATCTCTTTTCTCTCTCTAGCTAAGTTTAAATTTTCCTCAAAATAAACATTAAAAATCAAGAGAGACAGTATACAACCCTGTCTAACACCATTTCTAATCATAGCTTCCTTTTCTATTTCATCAAATCTAATTACTACGCTTTGGTTTTTATACAGACTGTAAATAATTTTTCTATCCCTATGAGAGATTCCTATTTTTTTTGCAAAACCCTGAACATAACAATCCAATTAACCCTATCAAATGCTTTTTCTAAATCTACAAACGCGAAATGAGTCTTTTTATTTTTTTGTAACCTTTTTTCGATAATTAGCCTAATCATTAGTATCGGTTCTCTAGTCCCTCTGTCTTTACGAAAACCATATTGGTCTTCGCCTAAATAATTCTCAGTTAAAGCTTCTACTCTATTTTTAATTATTATTGTTAGTATTTTGGAAGCATGCGAAGTTAAACTAACCGTTCTAAAATTCTCACACCTATCAGCTCCTGACTTATTTGGGATTGGGATAATAATATTTTTTTCGAAATCTATTGGAACCTCACCTGTGTCATATATTACTTTTACTAGTTCATATAATCTGTCTAAAGTTTTCTGACGCATATTTTATTAATTCTGCTGGAATATCGTCTGTCCCTGGCGCTCTATTTAGTTTAAGATTCCGAACAGCTCTATCAAATTCCGCTCTTAATATTGAGAACCCTATTTCTACATCCTCTTCTTGGTCGTTCTCTAACTCATCCATATCATCTCCCTTATATAAATCTTCTAAATATCTTTTCCATCTATCTGCTACCTCAACTTTATTTATTAGAAGCTCATTATTCTCGTCTCTAATACCATTATATTTTTTCCTATCTTCCCGAAAAAACTTTTTAACTGCCCTGTAAGCCCTGTCTGTCTTACCTACTCTCAAATCATCTTGTATTCCCTTACAATTCACCTCCATTTATTTATTTCTAGCTTTTCTACACTCATGTACTATCTTATTTCTAACTGTATTATATTTTTGCTTACTTTTACTATTCACTTCTCTAAAAGGTTTAAGCTTTCTTCTATTCTCTATTAAATCTAATATCTCCTTTGTTACCCAGGGTTTTCTCGCTTCTATTTTTTTCTTACCTATAGTCTGTGTTGCTGTATCATGTACAGTCAGTTTCATTCTTTCCATCTATCTTCTACGTTCCCTCCTACAGCTATCTCTTTGCTCTTATTATCTAATACTTGTTTATATTCCTCTTTTACTCTACTATCATTAAGCATACCTAGATCCCATCCCTCTCGTTTAACCTTTCTCAATTTTTTGAATTTTGGTTTACACTTCATTTTAACTAAGTTATGATTGCTATCTATGTCAGCCCCTAGGTAACTACGACAGTTTTTAACTTGGTTTCTAAATCTTTGTTTAACTAAAATATAATCTATTTGGCATCTAGCCCTATCACCTGGCGCTTTCCAGGTGTATCTTGTTGTTCGAATAGGGTGTTCGAATAGAGTGTTTACAGTTACTAATCTATGTTCCCGGCAAAACTCAACTAATCTTTCTCCTCTATCATTTCGTCTACCATACCCAAATTTTCCTACCATTTTTCCCTCACTACCTTCTCCCACTGACGCATTAAAATCGCCCATAACTATTAAATTCTCATCTCCTTTTACTTTTCTCACTATACTATTTATATCCTCGTATACCTTTTCTACTTCCTCATTCTCGTACTGAGTTGTTGGCATGTAAACCTGTACTAAAACAGTGTTTGTGGGTTTTGTACTCAATCTAACCATAATTATTCTATCACTAAATTGTAAGTACTCTTTAACTTTATGTCCTAATCTTTTACATAACACTATTCCTACCCCTGCCTGACCATTAGTTGAAGAATTTGTAATTATTCTATAATTATCTTTCGAAAAGTCATTACTATCTGGCCATCTCACCTCACTAATATCTAAAATGTCCAGCTTTTCCTTTCTCATTTCGACTAATAATTTCGTTAACTTATCTACTCTAAGTAATGACCTTACCATTTTAAGAACTAGCAAACTCTATCTCGATTCCTTAATCCTACTTTATCAAAACCCGGTGTGAAGTTAACAGCGATTTTACAGCAGCGAATTTACGAATATTGCCGAACGACCAGTGGTGCCATAACTTGGTTTATTGGTAGGCAAATTGCGAGATAATTAAGCTTCCAGCAGCTACTTTCTTAACAGGGAATTTATATATTAGATTAGATCATACATATACAAATTAGCAGCAGCTAATTTAAAGCAGCGAAACTTTATACTACATCTAACCTACACTATTATAATAATTCAAATATTAAGATATCCACATACGTACTTAAAATCCACGCTGCTTGTGTGTAACAAAAAATGAGAAAATTTTTAAACTTTAATGATAGAATATTCTCCACCATTGTCTTATTTAGATTGAAAATCCAAACTGCTTTGATGGGACAAGGACAAGCTTTAGTAGGTTGTCGACAATGCACCATCACATTGCAATTCAAGCAAAAAAAGTTAAGAAAATTTTAAAACTTTAAAGAAAGGTATCCAGTTTACTACCCTATTAAGTCCAAAATCCAAACTGCTTGAATAAAACAACAATAGACAGCTTTGGGAGGTTTTGGACAAGTACTTGCAATTCAGGCAAAAAAAAAGTTAATAAAACTTTAAGACTTAAAAAATTAGGTATTAAATTTACCCGCAGTCTAATTAAGTCTAAAATATAAACTGTTTTGGAATAGAATACGATGAACAGTTTTGGGAGGTTGCGGGCAATGCGTCACCACATAAAAAGTATTTGCAATCCAACAAAAAAGAGGTTAAAGAAATCTTAAAACTCTATAAATTAGGCATCCACTTTAACTGCGCTATTAAGTCTAAAATCCAAACTGCTTGAATGAAACAACGATAGACGGCTTTGGGACGTTGTGAACAATGCGCCACTACATAAAAAAGTACTTGCAATTCAGGTAGAACAAAGTGAATAAAATTCTAAAACTTTAAAAATTAGGCATCCACTTTAACTGCGTTATTAAGTCCAAAATCCAAACTGCTTGAATGAGACAACGATGAACAGCTTGGGAAGGTTGTGAATAATGCACCACTACATAACAAAGTACTTGCAATTCAGGCAAGAAAGAGTTAATAAAATTTAAAAACTTTAAAATACAGGCATCCACTTCAACTGCGTACTAAGTCCAAAAACCAAATTGCTAGGATGAGACAACGATGAACAGCTTTTGGAGGTTGTGGGTAATGCGCCACCGCATAAAAAGCTATATGCAAGTCACGCAAAAAAAATTAATGAAATTTGTATACTTCAAAATTAGATATACACTTTAACTACGCTATTAAGTCCAAAATCCAAACTGCTTGACTGAGACACGATGGGCAGCTTTAGGAGGTTGTCGGCAATGCGCCACCACATAAAAAAGTATTTGCAAATCAAGCAAATAAAAGTTAAAAAAAATTTAAAACTCCGCATACTACGTTTTGCCTTACTAATGGGTTTTTACTCCTATATTGCCAACTGAAAGGCACAAGAATAATTGACAAGGATTTCCTGATGATGTATAGAGCCCAAGGTTAGTTTAGATGGAAAACAGCTCATAGATAAGGCTAAGCGGCTAGTCGAATGATTTGCTCTGGGTAGAACATGAGTTGAGGTCGGGGTTGAATTACGACCAAAAATATAGTGAATATGGCGCCACCGAATTTTTGAATACAACGAAGACCTAATTTTAGTCTGTTTGTATAAGGGGAATGCGAAAACTTATGCTCAAATACCACTGTATTAAAAATATCACGTGAACATAACCCTTACAAATGCTTACTTTCTGGCTCAATATTGCTTGATAATGATGCATTGCTCCACCTGTAATCAAATTAAACCAATACTAGAACAGTTTGTGCATTCTGTTAATTATCTCAAAAAAGTTTATAATTACTACGAATCAAACCTCATTCATTCCAACTAATAATCATAGACATTACCGAATGAATTTCTATTCTCTTAAGTATCAGTTGAAAATTATTTACAATGATTTCACTTAACAAAGTTAACTTCAAAAAATTCAACTAAGTTATAGTTAGGAAAAATATGTACTTATATACACAATAATCTTCTCAACTCCTATATCTCACAAAAATTAGAGAGTGTTGTTACATCATAAAAATTTAGCAATGATTATTCTTGTTAATGTTCAAACTTGATTATTAATGGTATACTACAGAATTTTTATTAGCCTTCGGTAGTACTACTTAGAGACTTCACATTTAATTTGCATTTTAAAATATTTTAATTAATAAATATTGTAAAGCAAAAGAAACAATTTAGTTATCTGAACTTAGATAATTTTATATTCAACATGATAGCTTCAATTTTGTTAGTCTTGAAAGTTAACCCTTAATATACATATATACTGCCCTCTGTAATGTTTTCATTTGTACTAATGAAAAATAAAAATGAAGTTTATCAGGTTTTCTTCACAAATAACAAAGTTATCCAAAGGTCAACAACATAACGAACTTGAAAATTTCCAAGTTAAACTATATAAAAAACTTACTTGTTTGTCATTCTAAATGTAGTTACAACTTGAACGTACTACATTTTACATTGCGTTGATCGCCAAATATGCAATCAATATCCGTTTAATGTCTTTCCACTGTTCTAAGTAATCTCGGTTGGCTATTAGTGTTAGTGCCCGTCCGGTCAGTTTACTTATTATCAGGCGTAAAAGTAATACATTTCTTTCGTTATCTCCGGGTTTGTAGAAGGTTTTGAAAAATATTTCGTACGCTGCACTGAAATTTCCTAACAGGGTCTGATCTCCGTTGAAGGTAGGGATGGTTTCGAGATAAATCTTCATATCTGAACTCATGATTGTTAAGGGTTGCTTTCGCTTTTAATTAGTTTCAAATTTTGTAAAAGTGAGATTTGTTTTGCGGTTTGTACTGTTACTTTTTAGTTTGGTTTGTTAATTTTCAGTTTGTATTGCGTTGGGTTATTTAAAGAATCGAGTTGCTTATATTTGTACATAGTTTTACGGTTTGTAATTGAACTGAGGAATTTGTGCTGGGTAATGTCTCGGTTAAGTGCTGTAGCCTTGAATTCGTTTATTTATACTTCGCGGATGTTAAGTTGTCGCGGGATTTAGTTTTCTCAAAGGTTTCTATGTAATTAATATTCTTGCAATAATTTGCGTTGTACTTTGAACGTTTTGTTGCGCCAGTTACGATTTTATTTTATTTCTGTTTTGTTGATTAATTGAGTCTGCTTTAACTATCTCGTTTCCGTAGATGTTATGTGTATAAAACGTTTCTCTGTAATTGTATTGTCTCATTACCTTGGATGTTTTAATTATAGAGTTGCAGGTTTTCAGTTAATTGCGTTGTTACAATATGTGCATCAACGTCTCTTTTGTACTTTAATTACAAAGTTTTTAAGTCTACTGAAAGATTTATTTTCAGTCTCACGATAATTTTAAATAAATTGCGTAATACTTTTGTATAATTAGATATTCGTACTGAATGGTTTATATTTAATCGCGCTATAAATTTGCACGCTTGTTTTAATTAATAATGCTTTAATGGTTTTATTTAATAATAATAATTACAAGGTGTTTCTATAATTTATAGAAGTGCGATGAAGGTTACGTTTGAATAAATTGTTTCTATAATTAGTTGCGTTTTATACATAAGCTTTCGGTATTAAATTTTCTGTACATAAAATTGTAAAAATAATTACGTTCTATTTTTGGTATTTTAAAATCGTTTTGCTTTGTTTGTGCCAGTTACGTTTTTGTATTAATTATAATTCGTAATAATTATACTTTTCAGTCTTGTTTAAAAATAATTCTCTTGCTTGAAAAATAAATTCTCTCAAAATAAATACTCGTTTGACAATAATTTTTTTTCGTAAATTATTTTCAAAAATTGGCATAAATTGCTATACTTAACATAAAGAATTCTGCACTTACATAAAATAATAAAATAAAAAAATCTATTACTAGCGAATATCAATAAATTTGTCAAAATCAATTGGTTTTAAGGAAAATGAACTTACATTAGTTTCATCGTCTGTTTCTCTTGTTTTCTGGCTGTGGGCTTGGTCGATTTTGTACTTCGTCCACGTTCTGTTTCTTTGGATTCGGTCGATGCTTGTACCTCTTTCAAATTTGTTTGGTTGGTTTCTGTCGAGGCTTGTACCTCTTCCAACTTTGTTTGGGTTCTTCCAGAATTGTGAATTGAAATTCTTGGCCACCAGTCTTCCGATTTTTGGATTCGTAGTGCCCTTCTGGATCCGTACGACTGCGCCAGTTACGTTTTGGGCCTTGGAAGCGGTGTTTTTAAAAACTACTTCCAAAAACTTTGTAACAATTTATTAGTTTCAAACAGCTATTACAATGGAATTTTTATAATCTTGATTAAAATTACTTTAAGTCAAAAAATAATTACTAATTGAACTAATATTGTGAGTAGCCTAACCAAACTGCAATGTTAAAGCTGAAATACTTGAGAGTGACTGACTGGTCTTGGGGCTCCCGGGGTATTTATGTTGTCCCTGCCCCTCACATGTCCGCGGGAACTTACAGAGCTCATGTCTGCTTATTTCTTAATACTATTCATAATTACATTGTACCAATCTTACTTTCTAGGTAATCCCGGTAGACCTGCCACCTGCAGTATCACTATTGTCTGGAATACAATGTATTGCATTCGTTCTCATAACTGTTAATAACCTTTTTATATTTATTTTTGAATTACATTGTTGTACTTGACTTAATAATTTCTTAATGATTTCTAATAATTTCCTATTAGATTCTATTTTATAATACATATAAAAATTGGGTGATACATAACTCACGAACCAAAAAAGTTAAAATATTGAAATTTCTTCAAACTGTATTTTCACTTCTTAAAAACCCCATTTCAATCTGAGGTTATCAAGCTAAAATATTTAGTGGTACTTCTTAGTGTGAACACACTGTATAGACCTATGGCTGGGATGCAATCTTTCAATGACATCCAGATTCTATCAACAAGAAATGCTGGATTATCCTTATCAAAAATATTCAAACAACAATAGATAATGCCGATTAACCCATTTTTCCTTATGTTGACGCGCCCAAATACTCTGATACTCGAAATACCTATGCCTCCATAAACTGCAGTTAACGATACAATAGTAACACATTTGTGATATAAAAGTCACCACTTCTTGTTACGTTAATAAGCAGGTTAGAATTCTTCAAAATCACATAAATTAATTAATCTTGTTACAGAATATCAAACGAACATCCACGTGTATCCACATCAAGTAATTTGCACTGCAAATTTAAATTAACAAGGGCCATGAGGCTCGCTAATACTTACTGCTGTTCAAATGCTAACCATTTTCATTTACGCCTAGTTTAGTGCAAACATAGTCTGTAAAACGTCGACATTTTTTTTTCTTCACATGGTACCAACACCAAGCATAACAGCTTGACAACATGTTCTTATCACAAGAACGACTTTCTTAACCAGCTGCCTAGGTGAAAGTGCTGTATTCTGACGTATACTACCGCTTGACAACAGTTACAACGATCTTTATAATTATTGAAGGAGGGAGATCTTATAATGACACTCGTAAATTGTATTTTATGTCACCGCTCAACGTGTAATTCATGCTCGCGGTTTTAAAGCTTATGTTAGATTAAACAACATGTAATAATTATTACGTAAAAATGTGTAGAGACATTAGACTTGAATTGACCTTCTATAAAAATAATAACATAAATATTTGTCAAAATATTGCGGGAAAATAAACTTGTTACACATAAAAGGGTATCTATTTTAACTACCCTATTCGGTCTAAAATTCAAACTGCTTGTAAGAGACCACGGTGTACAACTTTTGTAGGTTGTGGTTAATGCGCCACCGCATAAAGAGGTATTTGTAATTCAAACAAAAAAAGTTAATAAAGTTTTAAAACTTTAAAAATTAGGTATTCGCTTTAACTACAGTCTTATTAAGTATAAAATCAAAACTGTTCGGATTAGAACACGATGGACAGTTTTGGGAGGTTAGGGGCAATGCGCCACAACAATTGCAATTCAAGTAAATAAAAGCTAATAAAATTTTAAAACTTAAAAAACAAGGTATCCACTTTAACTGCGCTAATAAGTCCAAAGTCCAAATTGCTTAGATGAGACAACGATAGATAGCTTTAGGAGGTTGTCGGCAATGCGCTACAAGTTTAAAAATTCACTGAATTGCAAATACTTTTTATGTGGTGGCGTATTGTACGCAACCGCCCAAAGCTGTTCACTGTTGTCTCATCCGAGCAGTTTGGATTTTAGACATAATAGGGTAGTTAAAGTGGATACCTTTTTTTAAAAGTTTTAAAATTTGTAACTTTTTTTTGCCTGAATTGCAATAACCTTTTTATATGGTGGCGTATTTCCCATCACCTCCCAAAGCTGTCTATTGTTGTCTCAACCAAGCAGTTTGGATTTTGGACTTAATAGCGCAATTAAAGTGAATACCTAATTTTTAAAATTGAAAAATTTACTTTTTTTGGTTGGATTGCAAATATTTTCTATGTGGTGGCGCATTGCCCACAACCTCCCAAAGTTGTCCATCGTATTCTCAACCAAATAGTTTGTATTTTAGACTAATTAGGGCTGCGGTTAAAATGAATACCTAATTTTTAAAGTTTTAAAATTTTCGTAACCTTTTTTTGCTTGAATTACAAATACTTTTTTATGTGGTGACGCATTGCCTACAATCTCCCAAAGCTGTAAATCGTCTCATTAAAGCAGTTTGTATTTTGAACTTAATAGCGTAGTTAAAGTGGATGTCTAATTTTTAAAGTTTTAAAATTTTTGTAACTTTTTTTGCCCGAATTGCAAGTACTGTTTTATGTAATGGCGCATCGTCTGCAACCTCCCAAAGCTTTCCATTGTTGTTTCATTCAAGTAGTTTGGATTTTGGACTTAATAGCGCAGTTAAAGTGGAAGCCTAATTTTTAATGCTTTAAAATTTTTTTAACTTTTTGGTTGGATTGCAAATACTTTTTATACGGTGGCGCATTGCCTGCAACCTTTGAAAGCTGTCCATCGTGTTCTAATCCAAACAGTTTGAATTTAGACTTAATGGGGTTGCGGTTAAGTTGAATACCTAATTTTAAAAGTTTTAAAATTTTCTTCACTTTTTTGCTTGAATTGCAAGTACTTTTTTATGTAGTGGCGCTTTGTCCACAACCTCTCAAAGCTGTCCATTGTTGTCTCATTCAAGCAGTTTGGATTTTGGACTTAATAGCGCAATTAAAGTGAATGCCTAATTTTTAAAATTGAAAATTTGTTTTAAAACGTTTTCTTGACTGAATTGCAAATACTTTTTTTTGTGGTGGCGCATTACCCACAAGGTCACAAACCAGTACATCATGTTCTCATCTTAACAGTTTGGATTTTTGTCATAATAGGGTAGTTAAAGTCGATACCTTTTTTCAAAGGTTTTAAATAGTTTTAATTTTCTTGCCTGAATTGCAAATACTTTTTTATGTGGTCGCAAATTGCCCAAACTCTCCCAAAGCTACTCATCGTTGCCTCATCCAAACAGTTTGGATTTTGCACTTATAACGCAGTTAAAGCGCAAATCTAATTTTTGAAGTTTTAAAATTTTATTAACTTTTTTTGCCTGAATTGCATACACTTCTTTATGTAGTGGCGCATTGCCCACAACCTCCCAAAGCTGTCCACCGTTGCAAATACCTTTGCAAATTGCAAATACCTTTTTATGCGGTGGCGCATTACGCACAACCTCCAAAAGCTGGTCTGGACCGAGACAGACCAAGAGATTTCATAATAGATTGATCAAGTTTACAGTAGTTGCACGTAACAACTAAAGGCAAGTAAAGTAAAAAATAAAAATGTCTTCAAAATAATAACCAAGATAGAATTGGCCGGATAGAAGAAACTACCAGACTAAGGACCGGCAGATCAGAGGATTTCATAATAAGTTGGTCAATGCCACACTAATATAGTGGTTGCATTTGGTTTTCGATGCTGTTGTTAAGTGCAGTTTCTGCATTGGAATATTGCCGTTTTTACTTAGTCAAATTTCATATTCCTTACTCTATTCACAGGCATTTGAATATTTATTAACGATTTCAACTACATTTTCAATTTAAACGGCTGCTTATCCATCACCCTGTATGATTTCCTAGAATATTTAATTACAACTTAAAATACTTAAATCTATCATATTTTGTTATGGCATTAACAGTGTGGAGTTTCTCTTATCAACTACGATGGCTTTCAAAAATATTTACATTGAGTTTATGTACGTGTTTCATCAATGTTATTTTTAATCAGTCGGACAGATGGAACTGCAAGGTCGGGGCACGGTCGACCATGTTTTTCTAGCCATACTTATTAAGTCGTATCGTATGAACAAAGTCCAGCGCTGGTATTTTGACATCAGACAGGTCCCTTATTTCTTCATAACTGTACACAGCCCGTCAGGTTGCGCCCAGGACGACGGACATTTTTAAATGTTGCTTTTTGTCTTTTTCCACAGTGGCTGTGCCAATCTGGTTCTCGATGAGCTAGGGTTGCCGACGATGCCCTCTAGGTCTAGCAGCTCTATTATTGTTTACGAACACATTAAAATCGCAACAACGAAACTAATCGTAGAGTTATTAAAATACAACGATAATACCAACGAATTGATGAAAAAACTGATAATAAATGAAAAAGTTTCAAATTATTTGAACCATCACACTCGGCAATTCAGATCACAACAGTAGGAATGTTTGTTTGAAAAATTTTCAGTACTGGTGGAGTTTACTGCAAATCATTCAACTATGTGGCCAAACAAAAATAGTTTTAAAACAGAGTGGCAATTGTTAAAAAACTAAAATGATACGAAGTAGATATACTATCTTCGTACGAGCACAAAAAGTGCAATTTTTACATGTAAATTACCATAAGGAGGCTCAAGGTTCATTTTGCACTTTTTTGTATCAAGCATTGAAATCCCCATAAGAGGGTTTTTAAGATCAATTTAGGTCACTTCTCAACCAACACCCACGACGGAGGAGTCTATTACATTTAGTTTTTAAGAATAGGATAACACCAATATAAACTATATAGAATTTTAATGAGGATAATATATTTACAATCGCGGCGAATCCCAATTGTTCATTCACGCAGACCATCCATTATCCCTTTTTCGTCACGTGCAAGCAGAGCAGCTATGAATTTCACCAAATCATCGGAGAGAGACATGTTACTCATTCAACGTTTAAAAACAGAATGACTGATACTAGCACACGCTTCCGTATTTATACTGTTTCCCCCACTCCAAATTAAAAATCCAAGGTCATCTGCTTTAACTGTTAATTGAAAAATTTTTATTTTTAAAATTTAAAAAACCGATTATTAAAAACGGCGTATACCTTCAACAAAAAAACTGTATACTATTCTACTCTAAAGGTTGACTTGCTCGGTAAACGTCTGAATTAGAACTGAGGCACCGCTCGCCAGCAGCGGTTTATATACTCATAGACGAACCGGAGGCAAGGAAAATCTAGAGATAAAATAATTATAAACTCAGACTTTGAATCGGTCATCACTTCTATAGTAACTGCTACAATGTTTACCAAATAAGATCAGAGAATAATCAACTAGTACTTCGAACCTGTTTTCATACAGGCGCATGTATAGCTTAACTAACTTGAACTTTGAACCTGCTGTCCAACATATGTCCGACATATATCCAACATATGTCCAACACATGTCCGACATAGTAAAGTATATCAGGGGGGCATTTTTTCTATGTGAAATCAGTTGTGATACAGCATTCTTAAAAAAATGAAAGGACCAAGTGAACGCTATACTGAAGAATCGAGGATAAAACAAACTTTCTAGGAATTTCAATATACGCATTGATGCAACAAAAAGTTTCAAGTATTAGTTGTTCAATTTCTAATCATATTTGGTAAACATTCTATAAGTTTCCATGCATGAACCGATATGAACACGGGTTTTGTTTTAATAATAATAAGATTTTTGGTGATCCAACGCAGTTCCTGATGCATCCCGGTGTGCGCCCAGGCACACCCCAGCCCTTGCGCACCCACGCCCATGCGTACCCCTGCACATGCGCCCGCCCGCTCATGCGCACCCTTGCACATGCGCACCCCTGCCCATGGCATTCCTGATGCAAAGGTCAAGATGTTCAAACTTAAACCTTATTTAGTAAACGTTCTAGAAATTACTATTCAAGCATTGATGGAAAAGCAGGTTCAAAGTTCAAGTTAGTTAATCTATACATGCGCCTGCAAGAAAACAGGTTCAAAGTCCTAGTTGATTATTCTCTGATCTTATTTGGTAAACATTCTAGAAGTTACTATAGAAGGATGACCGGTTCAAAGTCTGAGTTTATAATTATTTTATCTCTAAATTATCCCTGTCCCCGGTTCGTCTATGAGTATATAAACCGAGCTGGCGAGCGATGCCTCAGTTCTAATTCAGACGTTTACAGAGCAAGTCAATCTTTAGAGTAAAATAGTTTACAGTTTTTTTTTGTCAAACGAACGCCGTTTTTAATAGTCTGTTTCTTAAATTTTAAAAACAAAAAATTTTACCTATTCATAATTTGGCTATTCAATTAACAGTTTAAGTAGATAACCTTGGATTTTTAATTTGGAGTGGGGGAAAGAGTGTAAATAAGGAAGCGTGTGCTAGTATCAGTGATTTGGTGCAGTACATAGCTGCCCTGCTTGCGATAGTTAAATCGTGAGTTGTTGCCCAGACGCCGACGAGGCAGCAACTCGCATATTCCGACCACCGCCTCCGGGCGATAAAAGGTGAACAGCGGAACGGTGACGACCTGAGGGAGTTCTCCAGCTATGCGGGGTGCCGAGGAATGGGTACACAAGTGAAGTCGTCGGGGATGCACATCCGTCAGTCCTGTTTAGACGAGTTACCTGACGATGGAGCGACCTGTGGCGAGTAGTCATCCTGTCGGTCGAAAACCACAGGCCAGTGGACCCAGGATCCGGAATACTGTGTAGTTGGAGGACAACTAAGGGGAAGATCCGGGAAACTGCTCACTGCACCAAATCAAGAGGATTGTAGGAGCAGGTCTTCAGGAATCCATACCTATATATATATATATATATATATATATATATATATATATATATAAGAAGATCTATCAAGAAACAACACCACAACATCAGTTATCATCTTCAAGTCAAAAAAACTCTAGAGTTGTAAGGCATTTCAACGACGCTGAGAGCGTCGCGTCAAGCTATTGGAGCATAGTTAAATCGTCACGTGACGAAAAAGTGATAATGGATAGTCTACGTGATTGTACAATTTGGATTCGTCGCGATTGTAAATAAATTATCCACAATAAAATTTTATATAGTTTATATTGGTGTTATCCTATTCTTAAAAACTGAATGTAATAGACTCCTCCGTCGTGGGTGTTGGTTGAAAAGTGACCTGAATTGATCCAAAGATCCTCCTTTATAGGGATTTCAATGCTTGGTACAAAAAAGTGCAAAACGAACCTTGAGCCTCCTTATGGGAAATTACATGTAAAAATTGCACTTTTTGTGCTCGTACGAAGATATTATATCTACTATACGACTCTGAAAGGAATTAAGCTAATGTATAAGTGTTATCGAAAAACTAGGAAGAAAAACAATTTGCTCTGCAATATAGAACCGGCGTCAAAAATTCACTATTCATAAAAAATTATATTTTGTAACTTTAAACAAATTGAGGTACGTCTTTGCTTTGTCCGATTGAGCTGAAATTATACGCAATTTTTGTTCTTTCCAAATGGAACAGTTTTAGTGGGCGTCCCTAAAAAAGAGTTCCTCCAAGCATAAATAAAGTCCACCCTTGTGTCTATACTCAACTGTACAGACGAGAAAGAGAAACGCTTTGCCTCGTATTCGTATTGATGCCGATCTTAGAAAATTTTTTATTGAGTTCAAAGCTTTATTTGTACTTAGGTACTACAAAAAATACATAATTTTAATTATTTATTCTCTTCCAGCTTAACAAAAATCTTAATTAATTTTAATATTTAAAAGTTTGAGAACTTAACCCCATTTATAACTCGACGTTAACAAAGCGTTACACGCGTAGATTCTACGATAATATGTGACCATGTCCAAAGAATGTGTCTTTAATACTGAACTCGCAAAATTTATTCATGGGGTGGTTTTAATTGTACCTGGTTGGTATATATAACAAGCAAGGTAATACCGGAAAAGAGGAAAGGTTGAGAATGTACGTATGTTGTGGCGCCCGACCGGAAATGAGAGCTGACTCATTTCATATTCCCTGTATCTGCTGTGAGTTACAGTTTTATTTCTGCATAATAATTACAAGGGTATATTATACGGCTAATATTAGAATTAGTAGGGTTTATTAAGCAGTGAGAGCTTTCACAAAGAATTGAAAAAAGTACATGTGGTAACTGAAATGTATTAACGAAATCTTGGTATGAATCTGTCTATTTCGGTGGTTACAAAACTTACTCTGTCCATAGACTCCGTTTATAAAAAGAATCTGACCGCAACCCCTAAGTGAAATTACTCGTAATAACTGCCTAATAGAAAAATTACAAATTAAAGTTTAATATTTATAAAAGGGTAAGTTGTGGTATATAGCAGGAATTTTTAGAATGCGAAAACTCCAATAAAAATATTTTTTATTAAAGGGTTTACAACTAATTAATACAACTAAAGTTCAGTAATTCAGCTATAACTTCAACAATAAGTAGTTAATTGTTATTACTCAATATCTGCTTTTATACAAACTAATTGTTAGTTATATTCGGACCTTTCCCCTATTTACTTGTGAAAAACAAAATTAGTAATAGTGAGACTAAAACAATGGAAATACGAGTACAGTTTTTATATATACAACCCCGATTTCAATAGTATTACTCAGAACACACTGCTGCAACATATACACAAGCAAAAAACATATATCTATAATATTAGCAATTAATTTATGACACTGTAGCTAATTATTTACTAGATAAACACGTGTGCGTGTTAATTAGCACAACAGGAACAAATCCATGTAAATACATTCGGCGTATTAATTTAAAAACCTGTAGACAGGTGTCAAGCTTTCTAGGAAAAAGATCGTTACAAATAAACAGCAGGTCTATGCTAGAAAGGATGTTGAAGGTTACATACAAAAATGGATCGATAAAATAAAGAGAACGATTGTGTTTTGCATAAGGTAGCAAAGAATGAAAAATACCATATGGTTAGTTGTTATTGACTTTGAAACGTCTGTAAGACAAAGAAATTTTAAAGGTAAATAAGTAAGAATGAGATGCAGCGTATTTTCATAAGACATCGGCTTGGAATGGAATTGAGAAGTACGGTAGAAGGTTACAGACAGAGTAGGACTATTAGACTGTGTAGATAAGAACGAGAAAGGCAATAATGTAGATTGTTACGGTAGAATAGAACTAACTAACAGCGGGAGTAAAGGAAAAGAGATATGGCATACGGGTTAGACAAGGAAGCACGAAACGGATAACTGACATAAAAAATTGAGAAAGGGTACAAGACAAAGGACAGAACATTGTGTATGCAAGCTAAAGAAAGGTGACCGTATATGCGCATATGAGAGGGGCGTGTTTTGGATGCTTGTGTTGGTTCTAGTCGCCGGAAGATTTCGACGAATTTGACAGCTGTTGGAGATTTTAATGTGGGTTTCGGAGTAAAATGTTTGTTTGTGATTGAAAATTCTGAGATTTTCGAGACGGTTAGCAAACGGCTGCCAATTTTACCATAAATAGCTGAAGGTTAATGGCTGGATTTGTAGAATTGGACGACGGTTAGGTGTTGTTGTGTGCATGTGTTTGTGGAATCGGTAGACCGTTTAACAAAGTTTACCAAGAAAGCGTGTTTAGTGGAGTGGTGTGAAACGATTCGGGGGGCAGTTTTGGGTCTATATAAACCAAGAGGATGCGGCAAACGCTCTCTTTCTTTATCGATCTTCAGGCAAGTTTCGAACTACAATAGCAAATTAGTTACCTGACTAGTAAGTTTGAGATTTTATTTACAATGAATTAAATATGCATAAGTTGGTGCAAGGTTAAAATAGCAGACGTGAATTGTATAAAATACATTTTAAAAAGCGAAGCTTGATGGTTGGAGGTGCTTGTTGTGTACTGACATGGAGTAGGGTATGTTGATGGATCAGTAACGGATGCACGATAGTTGGGAAGTACCGTACATTGGATACAGAGAGATCTGGGCAGAGGATTGCTGTTCCTGATGGTGGGAATCAACTTGGGGTGATTCCTGTACGTGCAGTCATAATGGAGGACTACGTCAGAGATGGTTTCAGGACAGAGATCTGGTTGTGCTACATTCAAGGTAACTGAATCGTATAAAAATTTTTGACTGTTGTGTTTGTTTGATGATTATAACATTTTGTGCTTTTTGGCTGGCTTTCGTTGAATTTTATGGACTCACTTATTGATTTTTTTTTTTTGATAAGAATTATTTGAAAATATATTTATATAAAATTATGTATTATAAAATGAGTGTGTAATATTGGCTTTTGTACAAAGTAAACGGGTTGTTGGTAATTTTTTAGTGCAATAGTTAGCACTTATGTACAGAAAGGTTTTTACTGTAAGCTCGTATTAGACCTGAGGTTTTAAAATAACATTTAGGGATAAGCCCAGTTACTTTTAATAATTATAAATGTAAATAGACAAATTTTGAGATTATTTTATTTTAAAATAACTTCATTTAAAATTGAAGATGGTTATTAAATATCCCAAGTATGAATTAAGAATGTTAAGACAAAGATTTTTTTGGTAGTGATCTGATGTTACAATAAAGTGTGATGTAATTTTGGTAGTCGAATTTTCTTTCTTTTAATAGTAGGGAAATATTTTCAGAGAGCAACTGAGTAGCCGTGGTGAATATCCCTTAGGAACCAGAGCAAAAAGCTAGAGGTTTGGCGTCCTACTCGTTTCCAGCAGTTTGCAGCATTAATATCGACCCAACGCAGGGGCTTCGTTTTAGAGGTAGTTTCAGAGTATTTATGGCTTTCCAAGCGTGGAGCTTCAAACAGTAGGACTCGTTTCTAGTGAGACTTCGCAGCATTTATGACGCCCAAAGTGTGAGGCACGAATTAACCTACTTGTTCCAAGGGAAGTTCGCAGCAATATTGTCGAATCGTCGCCAAATTGACAGCGGTTCACTTCAGAACCAGACAGTAATGCGGAATAATACCAAGAAAATTGACGAAGCCCACAACGTCCGCAGAAACCCCAACATAACTATATATATATATATATATATATATATATATATATAAAAATTGTTGATAATTTCTTGACCATCTGTAGTACAATAATAATTTATACCATATTTTTATTAACTATTTTATTATACTGACAAAAGATATTGTACCTATAAATTACATATTATTTTGATGACCAAAATCCAGGAACTGCTGATTATTATAATATATATATATATATATATATATATATATATTGTTATGGATTCAAAGGGTTAAATTTAGGGTAAGCAATGCAATTTCAAACACCTTGTATAGAGAAAGGAACAATTTATTTACGCGCAAAATTTATTTCATTTATTTAATTTAAATGAACAAGTATTGACGTATTTTTATAATTCATGATGGAAAGTAATAGGTTTATAAAGAAAACCAGTTTTAAAAAAAAATAGAAACGCATAATTAATTTAATTTATTTTAATTCAACGTGTAATAACATTAGAAAACGCACCAGGGTATAGAAAATCAATAATCCCAAGGCAAAATGTTCGTTGTAGCAAACAAGGACGTCAGTTGTATCGAATACCGTGAAATACAGACTCCAAGAATTGTTATTTTAAACAGTCAATAATTAAGAACACCTGCATGTTTGAAAGGTTACCTTCTTCGAATTTATCAACATAATAAAGCGGGCTTCATAGAATATATTTCCAACCGTCAGTGGCTTTGAATAACAAACTAACAAAGTTTCTTAAAGAGCAGAAGGGATGCACGATCAGTAATATGCTACAGATAGAGACGGTTATAAAAGCATTGGTTTCAAAACGCACGTATTCAATCCACGTGGAGTCATGCAACGCGGTCAGCAATATCGATTTTTTATAACTCAAGTGGGGTTTGAAACGCGACATAAAATATGCATAAGACAGAGATAAAAATAAAACAGTAACATTGGTTGAAACAGGTAGTTTTACAACGGACAAACACGCGACAGATGAATGCGATTTTTCCGATTATATAGCGCATTCAAGAGGTGAATTTCTGGAAGCTTTAAGGCGGTTATATCAAAATTTCCAGAAGTATTATTTTAAAATAAGTTTTTCGCGGTAAGAGTGGCCGAAAGGTGGCATTTTAACAGTATAAATACTTTAAGAGAATTAGCATCGCTCTCTTTGTATTCTCATCGCTTTCTTTGTATTTTCATCACGTTAGACTACTAGTAACAATAAACCGACGTGATAGTAGAGTCTAGTGAGTATTGAAAAAATTTATAAATCCATAAAAAGTAGTATTAGCACTTATAACGTAGTAAGTGGAGGCCTTATGGTTATGAACGTGAGTAGTGTCGAGTGAATTAAATTAACCGAGGTTCACCTAATACCATAACAAACTATAAAACAATAAACAAAAGTATAATATACGTGAATTTGGATGCTGGGATGGAATGGTAATTGGTAGCACGGAGCTCGGCGTATACTGAGGTTATCATCTATAAATATCTGGTGGATCAGAGCGCATAGTCACGAAACCAAGGGGTTTTGGAGGATAGAGCATCATTGAAAGAGATGGAGACTTGAAGCATTTTCCAGGTAATTCATTTGAATTTGCTGTTATTTGATAAACTGTTGGAATTATTTGTGATGTGTGAGTGAACTTTGATGGTTATTTATGGTTATTTAACGTATTGGAAAAGATACATGTACTTGACAATTATTAGGGTATTTTAAATATTGAAAAAAGGTGTATGTAAAGCTTACTAAATTTCATTATGAATTTAAATTAGATTGTTAAGGGTACATGGGTTTATTCGTTTTGTAGTAATTTTATGCAAGGCAAAAGGCATACATTAATAAACTGGGTTATTATGAGCTCAGCATACTCCAGTGTGCAATAAATATAGGGTATTATTTGGGGCCCATTTACTCCTGTTGTATTAAAAGTGTTTGCAATAAAAATTTAAAACACGGACTTTACAAAAATATCACTTATTGAGTTGTAATTAGTGTACCAAACTGTATATATCTGTGAATAATTGTTTGTAAATAGCGGTAAATAAAGATTGTATGATTGTTGTAATATTTGGTGATTTTATTGAATGATGTGTGAGTGGGAAGGAAGAATGTTTTTAAATTTAGGTATCCGAGAAGAGGCACAGCTGAGCTAGCCAGGAAAGCTGCTGAAGATTGTTGCAGCAGAATAAACGGGTAAGAATATTTTTATAAATTTTTTTTATTGTTTTTTTTTAAAAATCAGTATTGACACGGGTGATGTCAAACCCATAAGTCCGATCAAAGCAATCTTATGATAGCCGAACGTTAGAATTTGAATAGGTTTGAGGGAGTTCCAGAGACTGACCCCACGACCCACAGCAATATGTAGGGGTTTTTGCGGACGTTGTATGTTTTGTAATATATATATATATATATATATATATATATATATATATATATTGTAGTGCATTTCAAGGGTTAAATTTGGGTATAAACAATGCAATTTCAAACACCCTGTGTAGAGAGAGGAACATAATATTTATGCGCAAAATTTATTTCATTTATTTAATTTAAATTAACAAGTATTGACATAATTTTATAATTAGGGATTAAAAGTTAATAGGTTCATAAAGAAAATCAATTGTATAAGCCGATAGAAATTATTAATTAATTTAATTTAGTTTAATTCAACGGGTTATAACGTCAGAAAACGCATTAGAGCATGAAAAATCAATAATCCCAAGGCGAAAAGCTTTCTTAACAAACAAACAGACGTCGGTTGTATAAAATACTGTGAAATGTAAGCTCCGAGAACTGTTATTTTAAACGATCATTAATTGAGCACACCTGCATGTTAGAAAGGTCATCTTCCGCTTATTTGTGAAGATAACGAGGCGAGCTTCAAGGAAATATTGTTCAGCCGTCGGTGGTTTCGCTTAAAGGCTAACAAAAGTTTCTTAAAGAGCAGAAGGGATGAACAATCAATGATATGCTTCAGAATAAGACGAGCATAAAAGCATTCACTTGAGTAGGCACGTATTCGATCCATGTGGAGTCCATAAAGACGCGGGCAGCTATATCGATTTTCTACAACGCAAGCAAGGTTAGAACGCGACCTCAAATATGCATAAGACAGGAATAGAGATATTACAGGCGGAGTTTTAAAACGTCACTGAACTGTATGATTGGTCGAAATAGATAGGTTTAGAACAGACGAACACGCGACAGGTGGGGGTGATAGTTTGTCTGATATAGCGTGTTGACGAGGGAATATTTTTTGGAAGTTCAAAACGGTTATACAAAATTTGGAGAAATATTAATTTCGATTAAGTATTTCGCGTAAAGTGTGGCCAAAGGGGCCTAGTTTTATGATATAAATACTCTGGGAGAATTAGGAGGGCTTTCTTTAATTTTGCATCGCTTAACAACGTATTATAATCAACTGACAAGGCTTGTGAGTATTAAAAATTTGTAACATTCAGTGAAATAGTATTAGGATATTTGTGGCCTTATAGTTAGTAACGCGAGTATAATAGAGTGTAATTTAAATTTAACCGAGGTCCACGAATAGTTTAACAAGCTCGTAAATTAATAATGCAATAATAAACAAGTGTAATATACATGGATTTAGATGTGGGAATTGGTGTTAATTGGTAGCACGAAGCTCAGCTTAAACTGAGTTTTCATCTATAAATAGTTGGTGGAGCTGCGCGCTTAATCACGAAGCCGAGGTTTTTCAGGAATATAAATCTTCTTTAACAGAGATGGACTTTTGACGCTTTTTCAAGGTAACGCATTTGAATTTGCTGTTTTTTTTATATAAATTGTTGAAATTATTTGTGATGTGTGAGTGAACTTTGATGGTTATTTTTGGTAATTTAACGTATTGAAAGATACGTATAACTGACTATTATTATGGTATTTTGTGATATAAAGCAAAAGGTGTACCTAAAACTTATTAAATCTCTTGATGAACTTAAATTTAATTGTTAAGAGTACATGAGGTTTTTTTAAGTTTGTAGTCATAGTATGCAAAGTGGAAAGCATACATTAATAAACTGGGTTATCATGAGCTCACCATACTCGAGTGTGCGGTAATAAATAAAGATAAGGTATTATTTGGGGCCCATTTACTCCTGTTGCATTAAATATGGTTGAAATTTCAATTTTAAAAACAAAGACTTTACAAAGATAGCATTTATTAAGGCGTAACTTGAGCACCGAACTGTACATAACCATGAATTATTATTTGTAAATAGTGGTAAATAAATATTGTATGATTGTTGTATTATTTTGTGATTTTATTGAATGGTGTGTGGACGGTAAAGAAATGATAGTAAATTTAGGTATCCGAGAGAAGGCACAGCTGAGCTAGCCAGGGAAGCTGCTGAAGAAATTAAATCGATGAAGTAGAAAACGGGTAAGAAAATTTTTGTGAAATTTTATAATTTTTGAAAATTAATTTTTTTGACTCTGGCGAGGTCCACAGCTTAAAAACGAAGTTCCACGGCAATTTATGACGCCCAATCTGTGGGGCTCGAATGTTTTTAGAAAGTACCAGTTCCTGTGACCTAAAGGCACATTCCACGGCAATATATATATATATATATATATATATATATATATATATATATTTAAATATATATAAATATATATGTATATATATGTATTGCACTCTCCTTTTTTTCCCCTGAGATGTTGGGTGAAAGGCACCGTCTAATTTCCGTAGGAGAATGTAAAAGGGAAAACGGATTGTTTCAGCACTAACCAGGGGTTTATTACTGCAGTGGTATGAAATTACAGGGTTGGGTCTATATCAAAAATGTAACTCTTGTAACTATCAAGCTTTATCAACAAGCGTCACGGCGTTTAAAATAAATTTTAAAATATAACGCAGGAAACCCTTTAACCACAACAATTATGTTGTACTTCTAATCAAACTTACAGAGTATATTTTGGCATGAACACTCCAGCTTCAACCTGAAATAAATGTTCTTGCACACAAATTTAGTTAAATGAAAGCACTACTTATGCCTCAATGAATTAATTAGCAATTCATCAGTATTATGCAAATAAAGATAGTATCATATTAAATTTAAAATATATTCTTGTTTAAATTTTATATACATTAAATTAATTCCACGCTATATACATATAAATATTATTCCTTTTATTTAAATTGATCAGTCTAGGAATTCTGTTCTCTTTTAACAAATAATGCAGACTAATTTCAGATCAAGTCATACTACTCTTATCAAACTAATAACGGCATATTAAACTTTTTGCGGAATCAAGCAAAGATATCTTTGTTTCACCGGTACGGTACATATTTACTTATCAATAGTTTTGGTTCAAAATTATCTCAAATTTTATAGGTAAAACAATTAATTAACAGACACATGGATCAGTACTATTTTAACAAAACCATACTTGAATCTAAAGAACTATAGAAATAATTCTAATAGTTAAATGTTATTTAATAATTTTTGTTGTTGCTATTAAAGGAATTATTAAATGAAATTTCTAAGGATGTTTGTACTTAACTTTCTAGCGCATTCCAGCTGTTATATACAAGACAACAACAAGATGTCTTCTTGAACATCTGCTATCTGTACATCACCAAACTACATCATGGAGTCCAAAATGAATTTTAAAGATAATTTTCAACTATATATGAAACGTTCATATCACTCAGATCAAACAAAATAATAGATTTCTACAAACGTCCTCTAAATTATTATTTATTCCAAATAAACAACTTCCATCTAAACTAAACCAATTAAGCGAATTACAAAATCATTACTTGGAAGCTTCTTTACTGTTTTCTTGGAACTTGCGTTTTATTGCATATCAAAATTTAAGTAACTAAACACATTGCTTTGGGCTAGCAATTACATGCCATTAGAAACATCTTTTACGGCTCAAAATCGTCGCTTACAAGACACGTCTTATACCATATCTACCATGTATCTCAATTCTCAACCAGCGTGTATGGTTATTACATGAAAATCCCTTCCAACGAAACAAATGTACAATGACAGTAAAATCTTTTGCAAAGCATACAACCAACTCATCGCATGTATGCTATGCGAGTTACACACAGCGAAATATTTATCTGCACTTTCTTATATTGCGTAAGCAATTTGCAAAAATTGCAAGAGTGCTGTGCCTGTATTTGGAACACAGTTCAATATATATGATATTGTTTAACAGGTTGTAGATCTGCTGGTAAATAAGTAAACTCTTGTAAATGTTCCCTGTATGTTTGTTGTGGTTTGTTTTGTATTTTTCTTAATCTTATTTGGGAATTAAACCACTCATAGTTGCTAAAATCGTCTTTATTTACGTTTCGATCCATGACCTAGGATTGTTGTCAAAGTAATAAAAATTTCAATTTTGACATTTATGACATAAATTGAAGGTGACTTTGATTTATAGATAGTTATTGAATAGCTTTTTATGGAGGGCAACCACGACATATTTATTGTTCGAATATAAACGGTATTTGAACTTGGGGCAAATAAAAGTATTTTCGAAAACTGATTAAGTAGATTTCGACATATGAAAATTAATTAAAATGAAACGCTAAAAAAAATGAAACCCAGGAATTTCTGATGCAGTTATTTCTAAATGGAAATGATCTTTAGATAGTGTTCCGTTTATATGTAAATAATTTATAGATAAATTTTATTTCATTGAGTTTGTTGGTTATTTTAAATCCGTCGCGGTATGTTTAAATTTATTAAAGTGCAATTTCCTTGGTTACTTGAAGCATCTGCCAACCAGCATAAATTACACGATAAGGTAAAATGTGAAACATAGAATGTGTAAGCTAGAACGTTAAAGTCTACAAAAAGAGCATTGTTCGTTTAGTCCTTACGATGTTAAACGAGCATACGGTTAAATATTGAATTTTTAGTATAAATATAAAGATAAATCGAAAAAATAGATGTTAAGGAAATGGTTGGTATCCCATAAGAATACTTTGGTCATTTTTATATTTAGTAGCGGAACCACAAATTGTGGCCTTATTTGTGATTAATAAATTGTCTTTTGACAGCTTTAAACTAAGAAGGAATCATCGTGTCTGTTCCTTTTCTTAGGGGTTAAGGTTGATGAAACACGGGTTTCTGTGTTTCTCCAGGACTTTTAATTTTAGTAGTGTGCCACCCATAAATTTTGTTTTTGCCATACCAAAACAAAATCAGCATTAGACTCATTTTTATGCAAGAATGTTGAACTAACCTCCAGAGCTAGCCTTCTCGACTCACATGGAGTTTTTCATTTTCTATTAGCCGATTGCCATTTATCCTTACCCGGGGCTACCCTTATATTTAGAAAACCCCGGTGTTCTTCAAAGATGCTAAGTATTAGAGTATCGCCTCTGGCAAAGGCTTGCCTAAATTTTGTTCCCACTTACCCTGATAGATTTTTTGGCCACCCTAACGTGGGGCCAGTTATTAGTTACACTGGCTTGCATCATGAGAGTTCGATACATTACTAGGTACCCTACTTAACATTAACAAGTTTAAACAGTCATTGGTGTACTAGTGCATCGACTTATCTGAGTAGATTAAAAAGGGCGAGCCTTATAAGACGACACCTTAAATTAAAATTATGTCAACAATTAAAACAAGTTTTTACTGTAGTTAATTTCGTATATCTGTAATTAAGCATGTAAACAATTGTCTTGTGCTTTTACTGCGCGCATTGCTTAACCTTAGGCATTGGGGAAACATAGATTTCTACTAAAGGGTTCGTGTATTCACTTCATCGCTTAAGAAGTACTCGGGAGCTGCGCCCTCGTTCTTTTCGAATTTTTAAAACACTAGCATTTCCATTAGTTTACCGTAGAACATGGTCTCTGCAGTGGGACATTTCATACTATGCCTCGACGAGTACCACACGACTATTACGAAATATATAGTTTTCCTATATTCAGATAGTTCCAAGAGCAGATTAAAAAGGATGAGCCTCACAAAAGTACAACTTAGGTTTGAGTTTTATATTTAATATTCAAGCCAACTTTTTACTGTACGATTTCGTATATCTGTAACTAAAAGCATATATACAATTGTCCATTCTGAACGGATCTGCACGTTGAAGGAGTTTTAAAATACTAGAACGGGTAGACTGGCTTTTGTGATTCTATAGGATTAACCATAGTGGGGTTTTTAGTGAAGAACCAGATTAAGACAGGTCCCCGAAAGAGGTTGCAGCTCTTTTGGCAGAGTGACAGATATCGTGAGGGTCGGAATGACACTACTGCGATGTGGAAGGCAACGGGAAACCACCACATTACATCCTAAGTACACAGCGTACTAAGAAAGTGGTTTAAAGTGATGGTATCTTGTGGGGTAAAAGATTCCGGAGTTAAAATAGTTCCCCATTTGAATCTCCGAAACTGAACTACTTCAGAGGTAGCAATCGACCAGTTTAAAAGAAGATTAAGTAACATGTTGCACGTTGGAGCGTGAAATGTCAGAACTATGAAGCAAGTAGGTAAAAGCTAGAGAATCTGAAAATTGAAACGGATAGGTTAGCCTTAGACTTAGTAGGAATTAGCGAAGTTCGGTGGCCAGAGGCGGGAGTTTTTTGGAGTGGAGACTTTAGGGTAATTCATACAGGATCAGAGGAAGGAAATTTGGGTGTAGGGATAGTCATGCGGAACAAGATAGGACACTATGTAGAAAACTACTCACAAAAGTACGAAATAATACTCATTAGATTAATATCTAAACAGTTAAATACAGTAATAATACAAGTATACATGCCCACCTTTAGCTACAGTGAGGCAGAGGTAGAACCGATCTACAAAGATATCGAACACATACTAAGATTTATAAAACAACATGAAAATTTAATAATTACGGAGATATTCATGCAGTAGTAGGCGAAGGCGGGGAAGGAGCGGTAGTAAGTTTATTTGGTTTAGGCACGTGGAATGACAGGGTAAGTACGCTGGTAGAATTGTGTGACAAAAACAATTTTGCCATCACAATCACATTATTTTAACATCATGCCAGAAAGGATACACGTGGAAGTTGCCATGAAACATATGAAGATATCAAAATATTCTTGTTTGACAACGGTTTAGAAGTTAAGTAAAAGACTATAGAAGCTACCCAGAAGCAGATATAGACACTGCCATAGTAATTATGAAAGTCACGCTTAGATTTAAATTTTGAAAAAAGGGAACGGAAGAAGGCACTTTGTCATTGAGGAACTAAAAGAGAAAGATTTCCACGAAAGATTTGAGAAAAGTCAAATGATGTTCTGAAAGACATCGGGAAAATCTCTGATACTAAGGAGAAAAAGAATGGAATAACATTAAATCCAGCTTAGATATGGCGGCCAGAGATATTCTGGGGTATAAACAAAAAGAAAATAAGAAGCCCTGGGTAACAAAAAATATCTTTAATTTAATAGAAGAAAGACGGAAATACATAAACAGACCACTTGAAGCAGGAAAACAAATGCAAAGCCTTAAAATGGGAAAATATTCGTAAATGCAAGAAAGCTAAAAAACAATGGATTGATGAAAAGTGTAAAGAGGTACAAATGGAAATAGGAAAAACAGACGAAGCATACAAACTAATTAGAATGAATTTTAGGAATATAAAATGTATAGTAAACATATAAAGGGCGCGGGAAGAAAAATCATTATATAAAATGTAGAGAAAGTGGTTAGATGGCAAGAATATCTAGGGAATTTATATGCAGGACAGGAACTTGAAGTCATCATCATTAGGTCTTCAGTCCTGGAACTGGTTAGACGCGTACCATCATTGTTTCCTATTCTGACCCAACCTACAGATTTTCCTGAAATTTGCACAGTCTGCATCTATCACTATCTGATCTAGGTCAACATCTACCTCTTTTTTCCTATCTCTGCTTGTAATATATCCTATACTATTCCCCAAAAATTCCTTAAAACGTATTCTGCTTTTCTATTTCTCTTATCGTTTTCCCCAGATATCCTTGTTCCCCTACTATTTCTATAACCTATTTGTTATTATCTTTGTCTGTCCATGCGATTGTCCTCATACATCTGAAGCTTAGCATTTCAAAAGGCTGCTACCGTTTTTCTGTCTGCGTTTCAGACTGCCCGTATTTCATAGGCATACTGTGCTGTGCTCCACACATATGCTTTCAACAATTTTCTTCTTGTTCTGTTTGTTGTCTTTCCTCATAGGCGCTGTTCTTTCTTGTTAGATGCCGTTCGGTCACCTTCTATTATTTTACAATTATCTACCCTATTTCTCCGACCTTCAGTGGTTGTGAAGGGAGGTAAGCAGCCTGTAGCTGCCAAGTTCCCCCAACACTTAACTATTTACCGATTTAATATATTTTCCAATATATCTTTTCGCACAGTCAACATTAGTTGCAAATATTTTGCAACCAACAACTAGTTGTTTATACTAATCATCAGATTTATCTGCGCTTATTTTTTCGTCATTAGGTTTTCCGTCTTAAAACTGGTTGGACACGTACCTGCACTTATTTATATTCTAAGCTAGCCTACATAGTTCCCTGAAATTCTCACACAGCATGTGTATACAGCTCGTTCCCCTTCTATTGTTTTCTAATTTTATGCCCTATTTCACCGAGATTCAGTGAAGGGGGTTAAGAACCCTGAGGCTACCAAAATCCCCAACATTTAGACATTTGCCGAAATAATGGTTTTCTAGTAAATCCTTTCACACACTTAACATTATTCGAGAATATTGCCCAACCAATTCTTGTAGTTACTTATAATAATCATCGTGTTTAAGCACAGTTATTTTCTCGTCATTAGTTTATCCATCTTGGGATTGGTTGGATGCGTACTTCCATTGATTTCTATTCTGGGCTAGCCTACACATCTCCTTGAAATTCCTGCAGCCTACATCTTTTACTATCTGTGTGCAGTAGTCTAACCTAGATCTGCCTCTTCTTCTCTTTTTTCCTATCTCTGCTTCTAATATATTCCGCACTACTCCCTCATGCCGTAGTTTGTGGCCTATCATCCATCCTATCTCTCCTATTTTTTACCGTTTTCCACATATTTCTTTCTTCCTCTACCATTTTTAGTACCTCTTCGTTCTTAACTTTGTCTGTTCATGATATCTTCATCATACGTCTGTAGCACCACATTTCAAAGGCTTCTACCTTTCTTGTCCGTTTCTCCTAGTGTTCAAGCTTCACAGCCGTACAGTGCTGTGCTCCACACATATGTTTTAAGCAATCTTTTCCTTGTTTCTATGTTTGTGGTCTTTGAGCACAGTAGTTGCTTTTTCTTGTTAAATGTAGCTCGACCTTGAGCTAATCTTTGTTTTATATCTTTTGTGCTTTCCCATCTTGCGTTATTTGGCTTCCTAGGTAGCAGAAATCCTTAACCTCTTGTAAGTTCGTGTTACATACTTGTATTCTTGTTTTTGATTTATTTTCCCCACCTTTGCATACTAGAACTTTAGTTTTAGTTTTGTTAATTTTCATACCGTATCTCTCTGTTAGAACCGTTTCCATTTCATTAACAGGAGCTTCTAACTCTCTTTTGCTAGATGCTAATACCGCTATATCATCTGCAAATCTAAGCATATCAATTTTTTGTCCCTGCATAGTAATTCCAAATGTCTTCCTGCATTTGACAGTATTCATTGCCTCTTCTATATACAAGTTAAAAATCAATGGGGATAGGGCACATCCCTGTCTCACCCCTTTCCTAATGTTTACTTCTCTATGTTCCTGCTCTAATTCTATTACTGCTGTTTGCTCTTTGTATAAGTTATGCACTATTCGTCTATCCCTATAACTGATTCCAATCTTTTTGAGTATTTCAAACATTTTTTCCATTAAAATTGTCGAATGCTTTTTCCAGATCTACAAACCCTATATACACGCTTTCCCCTTTTTTATTGGTTTCTTCATTATCACTCTCAGAGCTAAAATAGCCTCCCGTGTTCCCCTGTTTCGCCTAAACCCAAATTGGTCTTCTCCTAGTATTTCTTTCACCTGTTTTTCCATTCGTCTTTGCACAATTCTAGTTAATATTTTTGACACGTGTGCTGTCAAACTTATTGTTCGAAAATTTTCACATCTATCCTTGCCTTTCTTTTTGGTATAGTTACTATGATGTTACGTTTGAAATCTTTGGGTATCTTGCCTGTTTCATACATATAGCTTACAAATTGGAAGAGACGTTCTGTTACTGCTTGTCCAGTGGCTTTTAGAGTTTCTGCTTGCACCTTATCTGTACCCGGCGCCTTACCATTTTTCAGACAATTTAATGCTAATTCAAACTCATTTCTAAGTATAGGATATCCCAAGTCATCATTTTCAATGTCTGATTCCTGTTCTAATGCAGTTAGTTCTTCTCCTGCATATAAATTCCCTATATATTCTTGCCATCTACCCACTTTCTCTACGTTTTCTATGATGACGTTTCCTTGTGCGTCCCTTATATTTTTGCTATACGGTTTTATATCCCTAAAATTCATTATTATTAATTTGTATGCTTCCTCTGTCTTTCCTATTTCCATCTTCGCTTTGTTCTTTAGCTTTCCTGCATTTTCGAATAATTTCCCATTTTATGGCTTTGTATTTATGTTTTCCTGTTTCGTCTGATTTATTTTTGTATTTTCGTCTTTCTCCATCTCCATCTCCCTACCATCACCTACCACGGCATTAAAATCCCTCGCAATTATTAAATTTTCATGTCCTTTTACGTATCTTAATATGTCTTCGATATCTTTGTAGATGGCTTCTACCTCTTCGTCACTGTAGCTAGAGGTGGGCATGTATACATGTATTATTACTGTGTTTACCGGTTTAGATTCTAATCTAACCATGAGCACTCTTTCATTCTTTTGTAAGTAATTTTCTACACAGTATCCTATCCTTTTCCGCATAACTATCCCCACACCCAAATTTCCTTCCTCTGCTCCTGTATTAATTACCCTGAAGTCCCCACTCCAAAAATCCCCCGCCTCTGGCCACCGAACTTCAATGATCCCTATTATGTCTAGTTATAACCTATTCATTTCGATTTTTAGGTTCTCTAGCTTACCTACTTGTTTCATACTTCTAACATTCCACGCTCCGACTCGCAGAGTGTTCCCGACTCATATTTTTAACTTTCCGATCGCATCCTCCGAAGTAGTCCCCTCCCGGAGATCCGACTGGGGGACTATTTTAACTCCGGAATCTTTTACCCCAGAGAATGCCATCATTTTATTATAATTTAGGTACGCTGTGTACTTGGGAGATAATGTGGTGGGTTCCCGTTGCCTTCCACATCGCGGTAGTGTGTTTTAGACTGCCATACCGACCCCTATAGTCTCTGCCAATCTAAGTACCGAAAGAGCCACTGCCATCTTTCGGGGAACTGTCTCAGTCTGGTTCCTCACTAACGACCCTACTACTTTGGTTGGACCTGTAGTTTGGCTCTTTAGCTCATTAGAACACGCAAGCCATTTTACCTGCTCTAGTAATTTAGAACTTCGGCAAGGTGCAGGTCCATTCGAAATGGAAACTAGAAGTACTAGAACAGAAATCAGACGTTGAAATAGAAGATTTGGGATATCCTATACTTAAAGATAGGTTTGAAGTAGCATTAAATTGGCTGAAAATAATAAGGCACCGGTTATAGATAAGGCGCACGCAAAAACGCTAAAAGCCGTTGCACAAGCAATAACAAAACGTTTCTTCCAACCTCCAAGTTATATGTAGGAAACGGCAAGATAGCCAAAGATTTCAAACGTAACATCATAGTAACTACGCCAAAAAAGAGAAGCGTGGATAGATGTGAAAATGTCAAAAATATCAACTAGAATTGTATAAAAACGGATAGAAGAACAGGCTGAAGAAATACTAGGAGAAGATTAATTTGGATCTAGGCAAAACAGATGAACACGGGAGGCCATTTTAACTTTAAGGGTGTTAACGGAAAAAACCATAGAAAAATGATAAAGCGTGTACATAGGGTTTGTAGATCTGGAAAAAGCATTCGACAATGTAAAATGGGAGAATTTGTTCGAAATATTCAAAAAGATTGGAATGAGTTATAGGTATAGACGAATAGTACATAGCTATACAAAGAGCAAACAACGGTAATAAAATTAGAACAGGATCGTAGAGAAGTAAATATTAAGAAAGGGGTGAAACAGAGGTGTTAATTTTTAACTTGTGCATCGAAGAGGCAGGGAACACTGTCAAATGCAGAAAGACATTTGAAATTATTATGCA
This sequence comes from Platerodrilus igneus, assembly GCA_036346225.1. Classification (NCBI taxonomy): domain Eukaryota; kingdom Metazoa; phylum Arthropoda; class Insecta; order Coleoptera; family Lycidae; genus Platerodrilus; species Platerodrilus igneus. Next base: position 1,707,560 of record JARFIW010001436.1, on the reverse strand, counting down.
GAGACAAATGATTGATATGCTTCGATTTGCAGATGATATAGCGGTATTAGCATCTAGCAAGGAAGAGTTAGAAGTAGCTCTTCATGAAATGGAAACAGTTCTAACAGAGGAATGGGATATGAAAATTAACAAAAATAACAATAAAGTATTAGTATGTAAAGGAGAGGTAAACAAGTCACAAACCAGAATACAAATAAGAAACGAGAGCTTACAAGAGGTTGAAGATTCTGCTACCTGGGAAGTCAAACAACACAAGATGGGAAGAATGCAACAGTTATAAAACAACGACTAGCACAAGGCAGCGCTGAATTTAACAAGAAAAAGCAATTTCTATGTTCAAAGACAACAAATAAAAAACATGGGAAAGATAGCACAGTACTATAAAGCTGTGAAACGTGAACAGTGGGAGAAGCGGTCAGGAAAAAGGTAAACGTTTTTGAAATGTGGTCTTACAGACGTATTATGGTGATACCATGATCAGACAAAGTTAAGAACAAAGAGTTTCTCGAAATGGTAGAAGAAGAAAGAAATATCTGAAAAATAATAAAAAATAGAAGAGATAAAATAATAGGCCACATACTAAGGCATGAGGAAATAATGCGAAATATATTAGAAGCAGAGAATGGAAAAAAGAGTAGTCGAGGTAGACCTACATTAAACTATTGCACACAGAGAGTGAAAACTGTAGACTCAGGAAATTTTAGAGAAATGTATAGGTTAGCTTAGAATAGAAAACAATGGAGGTACGCGTCTAACCGGTTCTAGGACTGAAGACCTAATAATAATGATACAATTGTCTTGTGATTTACTGTGAGCATTGCTTGCTTATACCTTAACATCGGGGAATTGCATAGATTTCTACTAAGTTCGCGTATCCACCGAATCGCTTATGAAACATTCGGATGTTGGACTCAAGCTCTTTTCGAATTTTTAAAATCTTAGAATATCTATTGGTCTACCATAGAACATGGTCTCTGCGGCGTGACTTAGTGGTGTTTGTTAATAAAAATACACGGTGAGTCTACAAGTTGTACCAAAATTGTGTGGGAAAGGTGGAAGTTGGGTTAAATTGGATGCTGTAACGTAACCAAAGTGACAGTTGTGTTGAATGTGACGTTCTAGGTTAGATAAGTAAGATAGGTGGTGGTGGAGGAGTAGGAAAATGAGGAGAATGTGTTGTAAAACGTGAAGGTAGAGGAACAGAAAAAGTATGTGGTGGTGCCTTTATGCCTGCATTTCCTCTTCTAATTGTATGTTTCTTAGATCCCTTCACAAACATCTTCGCCCTGCAGAACATGTGCCGTGTGTCGACTGACTTCCAGACAGCAAAAATAAATATATTTGTAATTAATAAGTTAAATCTAATTAGAAGAAAAATATGTTGTTCACATTTTTGCCTTGAATAGTTTACTACATTCTGGCAATTTTTTGTGCCCCAAATAATATAGCGTCATAAAACGCTTACTTTACCTACGTATAACTTTGTATCCGACTTTGGTTCGATAACATGAATGTTTTGATTTTGTAGATACTTGTGTGGATATTTTAAGGAAAACTTTTTTGCAAAATAGCAACGGTTCTTTACTATTAACTGATTACATAGCATTTTCAACAACTCGTAGCTACAGTGAAATCCTAGAACACTAACTACAATTTATTTTCAGCTGATCGCTAGCAGTACAAAGAGTAACTTCTTAAAGCTACTATGCCATCTTCTTAATTACCATCGAAGCACTGTATTTATTTATATCGCAGCACTATAATTAATTGATATTGATCACTGCAATAATTTATATCATATAAAGAGATTTATATTAACAGCAGGTACTACTAACTTATTTTATATCACAACTCTATAACTCGAATAAAAACCTTCTTACGTACAGTTCCTACGTTTGAATATTTGCATTTCTACTCAATTAAATTTCACATTCCTTACTTTATTCAGTCATTTGGGTATTTATTAACAATTTCGACACCTTCTCAATTTAAACAGTTGCTTATCTATCCCCCTGTATGAGTCTATTAGAATATTAGTTATAATTTAAATACTTCAATATCATATTTTGATATAGCGTTAAAAATGTGTTCTATTATCAGCAACGTTCGTTTTCTTAAATATTTTCAGAGTCTATGCACGTGTTTTATCAAGGTTATTTTTAATCATAAATTCCAATCTATTAAAATTTTTGGTTTGCTTATCTCTACAACGTATTTAATATAAATTATTAATTGATTTGTTACACTTCTATAATTCCAATGCGGAAAGTTAGGCAACCCATTTTACGACCCCTTCATATAATTCCACGAATTTGATTGTATATATTTTTTATCTCGTATTTACATACATTGAGGTATATTCGTTGTAATTTAGAACGCTACAGCTACTGGAAAGGCGTTAACTGAGTTTGTCATTATTGGGCGTAGCTTTGCTTGTTGAAAAACATGATAGAGTGTAGAGTGCAATTAACGGGTTTGCGGAATACATTGTGTCGTGCTATGATTTGTTTTCTTAATACAATGTTCATATAAAAAATAGGACTATTTCGAATAAGCTGTTTATTTTATCCCAGCCATTTGTTATGTATGGCGCATTGAAATTATGTTTCTAAACAACGTTTGTCAAGGAGGTGTCTTAGACTTTAGCTGATAAAACTTTGATGAGTGGCCTTTTCATTATGAACTTAATACAAGGAACAGTTTGTGATCAAATTTGTTCTATAACGCCGGTTAAAAATTTATGAGAAGACAGCGATGAGTTTTCTTTAAGTCAGCTCACAAAGTTGGATTTATTTATATCACATTTATATGTTAGAGAACAAAAATAATTAATTTTTTTTTTGTATAAACATTAATTTATAACCGTGCAATTATTCTAGTGCTTGTTTTTAACACACATTAGGTAGAAATATGTTGTCATTGTATGATAAAGTTTACAAATTCAAGGCTAATTAATTATAAAGTATAGTTTGAGGTATACAGAATGTGGTTATGTGATTGTTTCCAAGGCACACTGAGATAAAAAAATTTGTGTAGAAACAATTGTTATGTTGAATCCCTGCATTCGATCTATTTTTGCCTCTGTCCTATAAATTTTATTTTCCAAGAGTTTGACTTTACCATTATTCACCGTAAAAGCAAAGATCATGTTGTTCCTGATGACCTTTCTCGTTCAGTTCCGGCCCTTAAACTAATTTCAATATCTGCCATTAATTTCCTCCAAGTCACCATTCCTACTCCTGACCAGTGGTACAATTCCATGCTGCTAAAAGTTTCTAACTTCCCTAAACGTTATCCTTTCTTGTCCGTAGTTGACGATATCTTTTTCCGTCGCCGCAAAACTTCTATCGCTGCCGATTTTCCAGACGATTGGAAAATTGTAGTACCTTCTGAGCAGTTTAAACATCTGATATCCCTTAATCACAATCTTCCTATTTGTAGCCATTGTGGCGTGATCAAAAATTCTATTCGTTTCCTCCAAAAATATTACTGGCCCTGTCTCAGTACTGATGTTGCTCGTTACATCCGATATTGTCCGGTTTGTGCTCACAAAGTTGAACAGCTACTACCTCCTTGTCCCTTCGCTCCTTAAGCCAAGTCATCCTATTCTGGCAAGCCATTTCCTGTGACATAGTAGGTCCTCCTCCTTGTTCTATTCGCGGTGATTTCTATATCCTTGTAGTGTTTGACTATTTTACTAATTTTACTGTTTTTTGCTGTGCGTAGCTCTAGTGCAGTATCCGTATCCGAAATCCTTGAAGACTAGGTCATTCTACTTTTCGGTGTTTCTCAATAGCTCACCACAGAAACCGGAGTGCAATTCCGCAGTCGTCAGATTTTTCATGGGTGACCCATTCAACTCTACGACGTTTTGAGCTAGTACAAAATCCATTTTTTTTTGGATTCCTATTCTACCCTTTTGTTATGTTGCGGTATTTGGTGTAGACGATTTTCTTTACTTACTTTACTACTTTCTTTCTTGTCTGCACGGAATACCGTAACATAATCTCGTAAATTTTAATTGCTTTGGTTTAATGTTATGAATATGCTAGTGGTAGAAGCTCTTATTGTTTGGGTATTAATTATTATAAAATAAGATTAGCATTGACTGTCCATCAGATCTCCTGCATAAAAATTTAGAGTTTCAATATTGTTTGGATGTAACGTTATTACAGAATTCTTTACACCTGCTGCGAAATTCATTTTGTCTAGTAAATGGATTTGTCTTTGTTGCTGTTGTCTACTATTATATTAATTTTTTTGGTATTTACTTATCAGGAGTTACTTTTAAGGAGTGCTTGTGGACACTATGTAAGTCTATAGATATTTTTTTTGACCAATATTTAAATATTGACTGAAAACTACCCATAATTTTTTAAAAAAATTTGTTTTATGTGAATACAAGAATTGAGGTTAAAAATTAGATGAGGTAATTAAAGAGTGTATTATATAGTTTTACGAAGATTTTGTACTGTGTAAATCCTCCGGGATATATGGAATAAATATTTCTTCCGCGGCCTGGTTATTCCTTTTGTCATACGTTCTTTTATTAAAAATTTTGTAAATAAACCTTCTTTCTTAAAATTTTCTTTGTCTTTTTTGTGACCTATCCCACTCTATAACTTTCTCACTAGCACGGCGTTCTTTCAATCCCTTTTTTTTTGTTGTGGTACTCAGTGCGTATTATTTTCGCTGTGTACGTAATTTTTTTCTTGTTCGTACGGATTACCGTAACAACGTAATATTATAATCAAAGCTAAAGTTAGAACTGAACATTAAAACCCCTTAACGGCAATTGATACCATATCCATTTGTTCTAGACAATTTCGATAACGTACCAGAAATTATACAAATAACATTCTAGATGGTTCCTATTGTAAGGTTAATAAAGCTCTTAAATGCAAACTCTTGTAACCTGTCAATCAAATTCATCTGAAGATGTCACTCTACAGGGTGGTTGTCAATCATCTTTGGTGTAATATGCTTCGTTTACGTTTTGATGCATTATTCTATTCAAGGGTAGTCTAAAAGGCGCAACGATACAACATAATATACTATAGTACATTTTTTCCTTAAACTATAACTTTTTTAGTCTAAGTAAAGAATTAAAAGCACGGTTTTATCTATGCTCAAACTAAAAACTTACATATTTAGCTTTCTAGTGTGTGTGTTTAGTTTTCATAATTTTCTTTAAAATTGCTTGGAGAATCCGATTATTTTCTTTCAAAGTTTTAAGATAACTAGACACATTTTCTATCATTTGGATATTTACTACTGAAGCCATCTGGCATCATTGAATAAAGTTGGTATAATAACAGATCTGTTTCACAGCAGTTTATAGTCTTAAAACACGTTTGTTTTTGAACCTCGATATTTCGCACCGGTTCGTATACTGGTTCTTTAAATTGCACCAATAAATGCATCATTATTTATAAAGAATACTAATAATTGGCACAATTAAACAAGCACTTCCCCAATCAAGCATCAAAATAACAGTTTCAAATTAGCAATGAAGTACCATGCTTGTATGTTAAATGAACTTGATAACGAACGCTACAACTCTTAAATTTAGATAATTTGCAGAGATAGCAACAGCTCTATGTAAAAAATTTACGAGCCGCATATAAAATGCAGCTGCGCTTAATTTTGGATTAATGCAAGCTTGCTTGGTCAATCTCATACTGACACATTAACAACCCCTTCGTTTCGTACGTATTTTTTAGACTAGACTAACCATCTGTCCTTTAGTAATTAAAATTAATAAATTCTGAAAACGTGGAATGTCTCCAATTATAAGACATGTGTGTGCCGCAGCAGAGATTTGATATTCTAATGTGACCTTCAGTTACAATTAGTTAAGAATTTTTATGTTTAAACATGTGGTTTACATTAGCTTGCATTTCTACCTCAGTATTTAAATTTCTTTGTTTGCAATAATATTTCAATGATCTTCTGAGTGATAAATGGGCATCCGAGCGAGTTACTATGCTTTAAAACTTTTTTGATTTGAACGGCTTGACCAAAAGCGTCATCTTCTAGTGCTGACGTTCTTGTTCTTGGTTTCCACTAGGAACTATATTACAGAGGGAAGGAGAACACATTTCCTCTTGCACTGCCTACTTGCAATCGACGTTTCTTTAACAGATATATTTGAGTTTGAATCCTATGTGCAAAAAACAAGAATCGCGAAGAACACTGTAGGAGTATTTTATATTACCATTTAAACTATTAAGGTACTAGACGAGGAAATATGAAATCAAATCAGTAGGGCGACAAAACGATGACGAAAACATTAATTAAAACAAACATAAACAGTCTACTACCTACCAAACGGTCAGTATAAATTGTTCTTTTCTTCTTTTGACTATTTAGTCACTTTTACTTAATCCTTTTTTTAACCCCTTATTATGCGTTAAAAAACGTTCCACAAAGTATTTAAGTGAATAATTGATTATATGGAATTTCTGTATGATTAATTTAGGTATAGTCCACATAGCTGTGTACTATAGTTTTTGAAATTAGGAGATTGCGCATATATAATGTAGTTTTGGTGTTCCTCAGTAATGTTTGAGGAGAAATAGCCCTTATTATTGTGTAATTTTGCGGTAAAGACGTATCCCACGGTTTCTAATAGATACATGTTGCCTTTACGACCATTTAGGACGGCAAATGAAGAACTGGTGGAACTACTAGTTAAAAAGTAGCCTCCATGATGCATTCCCACTGCCATCAAAAAATTCTGTCCTATTTGGAGACGCGCGCGACATACACTCCTATATTTATAAACAACCGCCAAAAACGCTAAATCAAGGTAACCACACTCCTCGACCAATAGGAACATTTCATTTGTATTAGAGCCAGAATGGGACGACCAATGAGAATGCTCGCTTTTTCCAGCACAGCATAAAAGAAGCAGTCTGTTATCGTTCAAAGGGGACGGCGTCTGTAAGCAAGTAGGCTTGGCTTAGTTTATTGTTTAATAAACATAAGAAAAATCATTATAAGTTCCAAATTAACATAATAATAAAAGTGAAATTGAATGGTTTAACAGTTAGGACGGCTTCATGGGGGCTGTGGAGCCAGGATTAAACTTGAACATCGATTAAATGTCTGTATCCACCATTTAATGGGGTGTATAAGTCTTCGAAAGTCTCCGGCTTTCTTTCTGCTTGTTGCGGTGATTGTGTTTGAAAGATAACCTTTTCTTGGGACATCCGTCCATAGGTATTCCTTTCTGGTTGTGCGCCCTGCACAATATTTGACAAATCGACATGGGCTGCGTGGGTAGCTCGTGGTCTGCGTGTAAAGTTCCAGTGGAGTGTGTTACGATTATGTGTTCCAAAATGTATGGAGTCTTCTTCGTAATCCATCACCACTTTCTGGCTAGTAGCCATGGTTCGCCCAGGATGACATCCTCTGCGAGGTCTGCGAGGTCTGCGACTACCAAGAATGTTTCGTAAACCGTCACTTGTCCCAGGGTGAATGGCGTTCGGAACTTGCCTTTGATCGCCATTTATCTCGCTGCTTCGGCTAGACAGGCGGAGGCATGATAGGGTTCTACACGTGCACCAGTGGGTATGCAGCTCGTCGTGGCTCCTGTGTCTAGTAATACCTCGAAGTTTATTTTTTGTATCGTGACGGGGATTCTTGGTAGTGGGTCATCGTCGGCGATGTTTAATCGTGCCAGTTCGTTGCGCCCGGCCGGCCTGTAGTATGGTGTGGCTCGGCCGGGGTGCTGTTTTCCGAGTTCCTGGTTGTACTGTCGTACTTATCCAAAAAGAACTTTCGGAACTTGATATAGGTAGGCTGGAATACGGCGTATGGTTTCCACCATGTGGCCGCTTGGCCTCGGAATCGTGCGGTTGTTGTCGGTACATCCGCATTCATCGCTTCCATTTGCTGGAGGAATTCTGTTTCTCTGCCCCGGGGGTGGCTGTGGTGGCCATTTTGTTGATCGGTTTTGTTGAGCGCCACTGGGTTGTTGCAGTCCCAGAACTGTTGGTTGAATGACCTCTTGGGTTGGAGGCGGCTGGTTGAAGACCGGCTGGACGTTAGAGGTGGTTTGACTCTTGGTCTCGGGCTTGATGGTGGTTCTTGCAAGCGCGCTGTTTGCAAAATCTTCTTATGAAGACGGCCCAGACACGTTGGGCGACATTTGTTATCGTTCAAAGGGGGCGGCGTCTGTAAGCAAGTAAGCTTGGCTTAATTCATTGTTTAATAAACATAAGAAAAATCGTTATAAGTTCCAAATTAACATAATAATAAAAGTGAAATTGAATGGTTTAACAGTTAGGATGGCTTCGGATGGCTTCATGGGGGCTGTGGAGCCAGGATTAAACTTGAACATCGATTAAATGTCTGTATGCACCATTTAATGACGTCTTCGGCTTTCTTCGGGAAGCTTCAGAAGTTGCTTAAAAGGCCCAGTGTGAACTTGAACAATGAAGATTAGGACATATATACAGGTCGGCGAGGTGCAGACATCTTCGGTGGTGTTTGGATCTCCTCGGTAATCTTTGTGTTTTTAGTGGTGGGTCAAAGTTACGTTAAAAGAAATTATGAAATGAAAGTATATGCACTTAAAACTACTATTTACAATATATACAAAAGAAAAGGGTTCAGAAGGTATTCGGTGTCTTTTGAAGTCTTCGGCAGGCTTCTTGAGTGATGAGCTTCTACGGGCATGTCGTCCCTGTGGTAGAGCTTGACGGATGCAATCACAATAACGACTGGTCGGTGAAGGTACGGAACGGAGTTGAGCGTTCGTACGTGCTTGTTAGTTGTGGATTGATGAACTACGATAACGGCCTCCAGGTACGGCGGCGATAGGGTAGCGTTTGGATAGGCCGCAGGCTATGAGGAGCACTACGTTAGGAATTTAGCAGGCTATGATGAGCACTGCTTGGAAAAAGCTGTAGACTATGAGGAGTACTGCAGAGGAGAGTGAATCCCAGACTCTGAGGAGTACTAGGACTGTCTTCTGCAGAAATCGAATTTATATTTATAGTCTTCAGGTCGCTATCCATCGTGTGTTGAAAACGTTTATCAGAGCATTGACCAATGAATTGCATTGTCGATTTTAGATTTCGAAACAAGATTATGCAAATGTTGGTAACACAATTTTTAGTTGGAATTTTTCCATGTTGTTCTGTGTTCAGCACGTGTACTCTGATATAGTCAAACTTACGTGTCGAAGTTCGCTCAGTCTATTGCATATATTCATGCAGGTAACAAGCCCTGACCTTCCGACTTCGCTTGACCTTGATTAGCGCTTCCATTAGCCTAGTAGATGGACAGCAGTCTAGCATTTCCACTAGCTTAGAACAACATCTCTGCGCTTCCCCTAGCCTGAGATCGATCGTACAGTCAAGTCGGCGCTTTCACTAGTTCGAAGAGACTTAAAAACTGGCACCCGGCGTTTTCACTAGCTCGAAAGTCGGAACAATCGTTGAACCTGCACTTCCGCTTTGCCCAGAGAAACGCATAACAAAATCCTTACGCTTCCTTTAGCTCGAGATTTACCGAATCGTCGCCCTGGCGTATTCCCTAGCCCGAGAACCACGGAATCGTCTAGGCGGCGATTTCCTTAGCCCGAGATCCACCGATCGTCAAAGCGGCGGTTCCACTAGGTAGGGACGACCCATAAGCATCGTCGAATCGGCGCTTCCACTAGCCCGGAAGACGTCTAGGAATTAAGAGAGACACGCTAAGTAGACAACACCGACGCCAGGATCAACCAGTCCGCATTACCAAGGCTGAAAACTGCGCCCCTGCACGGACTCTGTCCCTGCAGACCACGACGAACTTCTAAGCATTGGAAAGAGACAGACGCCTACGCGAACGCCAGAACAAACCAGTCTACATTACCGAAGCTGCAACACCACCCATGCACGGATGCTGTCCCTGCAAACCTTCACGAACTTTTAAACGGTAGAGAGAGACGCCAAGGTGACGCTCACTTCGTCACTTATTATTTATTTATATGGTAAATATTATTAATAAAAATTAAAATCGAGATAGAACTTTACGTTCAAGCAGTTGATATACAGGCTCCCAGGATCAACCCCAATCGGCACCGCTTCCCAGCAGCGCAGCTGACCGACCCCTCGAACTTAACAATTATCTCCTGTCAGAGGCCTTCTCAACAAGAAGATTACAGATAGGGTTCTGTTACGAACTGAACGCATCATGCCTGAGACACGTAGCCAGACGAGTAGCACAAGTCAACCAACCGCTAAACAGCGCTCTCCTAACCAGGAGAACACATCCGACGGAGCCAGTCATACCACAATCAACCGGCCACCACCTATCCAGGAGGCCAACACAGCACCTCCAATAGTTTTGGGACTGAAAAAAACCAGTGGCGCTCTACCATAACATACCACCACAATAGGCACCACTATTAAATCGTTGCTAGAAGACTTTCACCGCATCACCACGACAGAGCCAGAGCTACCCACCTTCTCTGGCACACCATTAGAATACCCAGCCGAATTCCTGCAAAGGATGGACGATATGGAGGTAGACATACGGCTCAGCTACGAGGACCAGCAACCACCTGATGAGCCACTTTCGAAGCATACCAACCTGTCTATTTCGACTTCAAGGAAGTTATTCCAGCCGTCAAGGCCAAGGTAACGGTAGAAACAAACGCCAGCACAATTAGCTGCCGCATTCCTATGAAGAAAGCACTGAAAGCCCGCCGTCTGAAAAAGAATATCAACCAGGATTCGAAGCTCCTCACAGATCTACATTTTTCGGCACTAACCCGATACAGTGCTATACGTCGACCACGATATTTGATATGGTAATCCGTACAACATTCACCAACAAACCACCAGCCCCGAGGTCCAACGACGATTGTAAAGAAGAACTGCTGCCATGTTCCCGCTTCTGTCCACAGCGGCACTGGTACAGAGACTGTTCCACCAGGAGGTCGGAAAACGAGTCAGCGGCCTAACCTCATTATCACACCGTTTCTCCTCAATAAATCACACGGACCACGTACATACCGCCCACGTCAAAACATTCAATTGCAATTGTACAAATACCTACCACAGGCGTTGACTGACACCGAAGCATCCCGTTATCTGATTCGGTACCAAAGGGGCTTCCGGTAACAAGGGATAAAACTACCGTATAATGAGCTACCATCCATTTCGCATCGAAAAGGTTACCGATACCAAAGACTTTATGGTAGTATCCGAACTAGTAGATGAGGTTATCCAGGGACAGACATGACTTTACAAACAGAAGGCCACCATAGACTACACTCAAGATTGCGTATACTATAGGACCCACCAGAGGCATACCATACCCTGGGACCAGTCGAATGAGCACACATTCAAAATCATGCCACCTACTCAGTCTTGCACAACGCCGCACCAATATCCACCCACCGAAAAGGAGGTTATCACAACTAAAGTTCGGCAGATGCTAACCCAAGTAATAATCACGCCCCGCTTATCTAGTTACAGTTTACCATTGGTTGTTGTCAAACAGAAAGCGTCTTTTCTGGATTATGAGCTGTCAAGATTCGAAGACTGGAGCGGAGCCCCCGCCTACAACCAGAGACAGACCCACTATTAACAAATCTGGCTGTTACTCACCAGACAACACCATTAACCACTCCACCCTCCCTAATTATATCCTTTATTGGTACCATCCTACCTTCACAAAATCCTATCTTATATAGAGGTGCACGCACCTATATTTATAAACAAACACTTAATAAAGAAAACCACGCCCTGCGACCAATAGGAACGCTCTGTTTCTATTGGAGCTGGAATGGGGCAACCAATGAGAATGCTCTCTTTTGCAGCAAAGCATAAAAGAGGGAGTCCTGACTATTCGACTTTACTGGATCTCGACTAGTGTTTCCATTGGCCCAATAGATGGACAGTAATCTAACGTTTCCACTACCCTAGAACGACATCTCGACGCTTTCCCTATCCCGAGATTTATCGTATAGTCAAGCTAGCGTTTCCACTCGCTCGGTGAGACTTAAAAACTAGCACCAGGCGCTTCCACTAGCCCGGGGGTCAACACCATCGTTGAACCGGCGTTTCCACTAGTCTGGAAAGACGCATAATAGCATTTCAGTGCTTTCCCTAGCCTGAGATTCACTAAGCATTAAACTGACTCGGGGCGACCAATAACCATCACCGATCCGATATTTCCACTGGTATGGGAAGACGTGTAAGAATTAAGAAAGGAACGCCGATGCCAATATCAACAAGTCAACATTACCGAGACTGGAAACACCGCCTCTGTACGGACGCTCTCCCTGCAATCCTCCACGAACTTCTAAGCAGTAGAGATAGAGACGTCAAGTCGATGCCGACACCGTCACTTATTGTATATATTGTATATATGTTTATGTGTATTGTAAATATTATTAATAAGAATTAAAGGAAGAGTTGTTACAGTTTGAGCAGTTGATCTACAGGTTCCCAGGATCAATTCCAATCGGCACTACCTGCCTGCAGCCAACAGGCCGACCCATCGAACGTAACACTGTCTTTGCTATCTTATCTTTAACTGCTTATGCGGGACTATTGCATCATAGACAATGTAGTGGAGTTCTACCTGTCATTTTCTTATACGAAGTCCTTGTCGTACCTTTATGTGTTTCCGTGTATGTTTTAGGAAAAACCAGTGTGCTTTACTTTAATTTTTTCTTAACTTTTCATTTTTATTTTCGTATTATTCCTATTATAACACAGCTCATCGCATTCTGTTGTCGTGCTTAACATCTTTTCCGTTTGAACAACTGATCGAATCTTTAGGACTTGTACTAACTCATGTCAAGTTGTGCCTTGTTCTTTGGACACACATAGTGCTGGCGAAGGAGTCGACATTCGCAATTGCAACTACGAATAATTTTTATTAAATGTGTTTTCCTTCGCAAATATATCGATCATTTTTTACAATTTTCTTTATCAACCGTTTCTGGGAGATTTGCACATTTTTTTGTGTTCTACTTGAACGTGTTGGTGAGCGACTGTCACCTTGTTACATGCCGAAAATCGGCTATGTAAACGTTTTTGGTTTAAGTTTTAAATATGTGACTGAATTCGCGCCAATTTTTAAAAATAGACTTGTGCGTGCATTTCCGTTACTTCAGACAGTTGCATCGGCGCAAAAGAATGCGCAGACGTGGGGTGCGGAAGGAGGTGCGCGTTTTCTGACACGACAGGGACTAGTAAACGAGACGTCGAACAGTGAAATTCACCGGTGGTTATCTTGTTTTTTCTCTTAAAATGTAAGTTTTTCTATCGTACCTATTATCGTTCCTTACCTGGATGATCCTTTATCGTACCGCTACAGAAAGAAGAGGGAAGACAAATTAATCTGGTTTCAAGATGGTCTAATGACACCCACGCCCAACAGCGAGATCAATGGAAAGGAACATGGCTCCTGCCGCAAGAATAACCTTAAGGTCGTGAAGAGCTCCACATTATTTTGTGAGTACATTTTATCTTTTTCTTAAAGGCGCATCTGTTATTACACTAAATATTTTTGGTATGTAATACAATTTGAGACGTAATTATGACGTAATATATTATTGCGCAATATTATGTATGTGTTGAATATGTATTGCCAACTGTCGTAGTGGCTCTTATCAATTACGCCGTGACTTTAACGGTTATACCTTAGACTATAGTAGTCGGCATTCATTATAACAGCCTTTTGTTGTTTTTCATCGTTAATCCCTTGTTGCTTTTGGTATATCGAAAATTTTCCATCTATCTTTGAATAACTGCTAATCGTTTAATTATTTCTGTTTGTGGTAGCTATTGTTTTAAAGTAACCTTAACGGCATATTTAGGTTAGTCGTTTTAATTTTTATCTGATCTTTTTATCGCAGTAGATGAACTCGGTAAGAAGATTATCTATCTAGGCTTCAACTGGAGCGTAGCTATTTTTGATCATCGGCGTGTTAGTATAGGGCGTTTATTTTGTTCCTAAGGTGCAGGTGGTCTCACAGACCGATCTGTTTTAACAAGAACATTTTCTACTTTCTACCCTTTCTCTAGGACGCTTACTCTAAAGAAACATTTCCCTTCAGCCTGATTTTTCTGGGTTCGTACCGAAATAATCGTCCATCGCATAAGAGTGGTTCTGCTCTATCTTGAGCAGCTGACTACATTTGGCCGGTTGAGCAGTACTTTGCTATTCACATTTCTTTTTTTATCGCTTTTGCTCAATGTAAGCCCTTCTTTTTCTACCTAATTACTATCAAGCTCCTAACATTCCGCACTCGTCTTTTATCTAACCTATTTTGCTTCTCTTCAATTCCAAGTCGTTGCATAGTTTGGAAGGTTGTGTCCTCATGACATTGGGTTGTGGGTGCTGAAACCTTTGTTTCACTTTTTACCACCGTCGTCTTTTGATGGGATTTACGTTAAAGCCATCGACAGTGCAATTTGTTTTCGATTTGTCTTGCAGCTTATTCTTTTTCGGTTCCAGACCTGGACCGCTTAAATAATGTTAGGCGAACCCTAGTGGATAAGAGGTAAAATGGAGGTCCCATGTGTGAATGTTGTCGCGCACGTTAAAGATTCCTACCTTGCTTGGAATAGCAAGGGTTCGATAAAAATCAAAAATTTCAGGTAAAAAGTCGCTTCCTGGCCAATGGTAGTACTAAAAAGTCAAATGTATGACCTAATCCTATGAAACGGTTTCGTGGATCAGACACGTTCGCGTATGATTGCTAATTCCAAAGTCCCGGATTCGATGTCCGACACGGGCCACCTAAAATGTTATACAAACATTTTTCAAAAAATACGCTCTCGTCGTGTGAGAAGTACAATGTAGGTCTGTGTGTGAGTGTTGTCTCGCACGTTAAAGATCTTTACTTTGCTTGGACTAGCAAGGATTTGACAAAATTCAAAATTTCCAGGTAAGAAAAACTCGCTTCTTGGCCAATGTAGTACATACGGGCGAAGGACAGGAAAGTCAAATATAGAGGGCTTATCTGTAAGAGTGGCTTCCTGGATCAGGCAGGTTCGCTTATGATTGATAATCCTAAGGTCTCAGGTCCGTTTTTCAACACGGATCACATGAAAAATGTTAGGCGAGCCTTTTTCACAAAAATACGCCCTCGTTCGGATGAGAGGTAAAATATAGGTTCCGCGTGTGTGTTGTCACCCATGTAGAGGATCGCTACTTTGCTTGGAATAGTAGAAGTTCGGCAAAATTCAAAATTTGCAGATAAAATACTCGTCTCTTGGCCTATGTAGAACCTACATTTGAAAAGTCAAATGTAGGAACTTATTCTCTCCCCCCCCCCCTTCTCTGGCGGTTCTGTGCATCAGATAGTTTCGCATATGACTGCTAATGTCCCATGTTCAATTCCTCACACGCACCACTTGAGAAATGTTTGGCGAGCATTTTTCACAAAAGTACGCCCTCGTTCGAATAAGAGGTAAAATGTAGGTCCCGTGTGAGTGTTGTTACACACGTCAAAGATCCTACCTTGCTTGGAAATGTATGGGTTTGTTAAAATTCAAAATTTTCAGCTAAAAAAAACTCGCTACCTGGCCAATATAGTACCTTCGGGTAGAACATTGGAAAGTCAAAAATAGAACCTTGGAAACTCTGTAATGAGTAAAAGATATAAATTCATTGTTACGTTCCATTTTGTATTTGAAAATTTATTGCCCTCTTACTTTAAAAACCACTTCAACTTCTACTTTTCGAATATACGGATTGCTACACCTTTATTATTTCAAGCAAGCTTAGTTAGGCAGCCAACTGCGCTCGTATTTTATTTACTTTTATTGGTTCAAGTTAGCTTCGTTAGTCAAACAACGTTGCTGGTCTTTTACTTATTTCATGAGTTCACTGGTTTATATTCTTTCGGGTCCCTTATCTAGGCGTGTATTTTTACTAATTAAGAATTTCCTGAATGTTGCTAGTTTAATGGTAATTAGGTATGTCAGCTGTGTTATCCCTGAAAGATAAATATACGCTTCAATTTATTTCTATTCTATATAGAATTTCTGTGATTATTTCTTTAAAAAACAATTTTATAACTCGGGCAGTTACAAATACTTATGATAAAAAACGCGCCTTTTCTTTTAGGTGACTGGAAGCAATTAATTGAAGAGTGGTATTCCTTTGATAGAAATGTTAATATTTTCAGCCTGGATTTGTAACCAATATTCTTTGGTTTTTGGAACTGATATTTGCTTGGTCATACCACAGAAATTTGTTTTATCGCTCTAATAGATTTTGTTTGTCTACTGTATTGTATGTAGATCAAGGTAGGATGAAATGGTACCCATTGTAGCTACTCATATTCTCGTGAAGAATATTAGATTATGATAAGCGACAGTTGTCTACACTGCTCCTTGACAGTATGTAGATTGGCTACATTCTAGCAATGTTGAGAGCAATACTTTAGGTTATAGAATTTAATCAATAATTTGGGGGTTGTGTGTTTAAATGTACTACTGTAAATATATGCATTTTGTGTACCTGTATGTTTCAGTAGCTTCCAGTCACAACGTTTTCGGTCTGCATCAATTTAGTAAGTATTTAGTATATGTAGGTTTCTGCCGCTATTTAGATGTTATTATTATTAATTGATGGCTGTTCCACTTAGACTATTATTAATTACGGTGATTAAATTCACTTAGTTTTGTTATCCTAAATTATGTGACAATATCTAAGGGGCATATATTTGCGTAGTTCTTTAGTTTATAAAACACCCTTCGATATAATTAGTATTTAAGGAGAAGAGCATGGATACAGAGTCCTTAAACCAGCAATTTAATATTGTTTTGCTGTCCAAATTCTATTTACTAGAGTTATATTTTACGTGCGTTTTGTGTTTAATTATTTTTTTAGGTGCAGATGTTTGAAGAAAAAGAAAAATTGGGTAGTGTGTCCTGTTGTTTCGTTCTTTAGATGTCCCTACTAATGTTTGGGGCCGCATTCGTTTTCTTGCCCTTTCTCTCCCTTCCTTTGTTACCCGAGCATTTCCTTACAGATTTCGTTCTTTACTGGTCCCCTCGTATTACGAGTAGTGTCATTTAAGTCGTTGTAAACACGCTAATAGCTTTCACTCTACTAAAATAATGTTGGCCTACTTGTTATCTAATATGAAACATATCACTCCTTGAACATAAAACTCCTAAGCTTTGTGTCGCCGATGAAAGTTGTTTTTCTCTGTTTTCTAGATTTAGATAAAGCATCGTCTCTCTTCTTGTGTGGTAGTCGGCAAATTAATTATCTTTGCAGGTGTAAATTGACGGTATGAACCGTTCGAGATAGTTCTTTATTTTAAAAATAAATGTTATTACTCATAAGCTTAATTACATTATTTTCCTTTTCAGTTTAGTTTTTGAAAAATAAAATTTCTTATCCGCGACGTTTTTTCAGTTTCTTCATGTCTGTAGTCAATTCTCAAGGATTTTTTGTCTTTCTCGGCGAGTAACACACCTCCTCCCCTCGCTTTCATTATTTGTGAATTTCGGTGTGCAAACTATTTTCTAAAAACTCTAGAAAAACGGGAAACGTTTACGTTTTAATAAGTAGGTGTGATATAAGAGTTTTGCTCTAAAACTTAGTCACCTGACTCGCTTTCTTAGTAAGGCAATTTTTGCGTCAGTGTTAGAATGTACCTGGTGTACAAAATTATTGTAGGTTGTGTACCTGTATCGGTGTATATATAAAAGATTTCCTCTACATTTAGCGGTATTAGCGTAGATTTCATTGTTCTCTAGCACACTTTTATTGTATTATTTCTGACCACTCAAATAAGGAATGCATTTCGCAACTTTTTTTTACACAACTATTTTACAGTGCTTTTGCGATTCTTTGAAAATTTGCGGTATCCTTTTCTACAGTTCCATTTTTCTACAATTAGAGTTTTCTACTCCAAAGCAGGCGTACGCTGAAATCATTGTCTTTGCGTTGAAGGGACTTTTCAGTACATATAATATTCTCCCACAAAAAAAGACGAATATTCCTATTTCAATTTGTTCAGGCTGTCTAGTAAAGGTGTTAAACAAGAGATACAACGGCCGAGTTGTTTTTATTTTCTATTTATCTGTATTTGTTTATAATAAAGTATACATTCACCCACAAAAACAAAATTAAAGTTCCACACAATTAATTACTTAATGCACACCAGAAACATTTAATAGATTAAACCAGGAAGTTACAAGAGATTTCCTGGGTCCTTTATCCCAATTCGATGTATTTATTGAAGTGCAATGAAGCACTAAACCCATTAATAGTACATCAAGTCCACAATTACATTATAATAGAAGTCTTGGGCACTTATATTAACCCTGGCGCGTGTTCATTGTGTGTAGGGAATCACCCGTCGAGCGACTCACGTCCACATATGCTTTTGTTACTCACCCCATGTTTACATTTTGTATCCGTATCACTACATTAGTTACTCGTTAATCCTTGGGGTAAATAACTGGAACTAAACCTAAAGGAAATATATATATAGGGAACTGTAGGCGCAGGTAAATTGCTGAAAGTATTACAAACGAACTAAAGATGAAAATGAAGCAGCTTTTTTCAATTAAATATTGCCAATTTCTCAGACTTTGAAATAGAACGTTGAAACATATGCTAATTTATATCATTTTGTAAAAAAGATAAATAGTTTGTGCTCTTTCTCTATAAATTATATATATATATATATATATATATATATATATATATTGATATGATAACGCCGTACTCGGTGTTCTGAACGTTTTACTTAACGCCACCTCTCTGTGTTCTCACTTCAAATGTTACTAATTTTATTATTGTGCCTCGGCTAGCCCTTTTTAATCTACACAGAGTGCACAACGTTACGATGATCAACTTTTCTCTTTCTCACCCCTTTATAATTATTTGTTTGAATTGATAAAACGAATTCACTTAATTTCATATAATAAAAGAAATATTATTTACAATTTTTGAAATTCCTTAAATACACGCCTCAATCAATCAATATCATATGTATCATTTATCCCAAAATTTATATACTTTGAATTCAACCTAAAGTCACCAAAAACTACACCCTCTTTACAAAAAAATCTGGAACGTTCTAGACCTCTTTATGATTTCTTACGTAAGGTTAACGTATGCAAATGTTTCTTGTTGACTTCATTACAATTTTTGTATAAATTGAATAAATTCAGTATTTAAAATAAAAAAATATCATAAAATTAAATAGATCTGACCTATAATATGTTGTTCGTGTTGTGGATCAACACTCCTTTGCTGCCTTCAATCGTCTACCAATGCTCTGCTTAGTTGAACCAATATTTGAGTACAGTTACCCCTTGTTTTTCAAAAATTACTTCGTGTTTCTTTATTTTATATGTCTTGAATATCTTCCCTTAAATGCTTTCGACGCAGCTTAGAATTGTACCAGAATTGTACCACAATTCGATTAGAATTGTCCCCCTAGATCCACTTGAGAATCCACTTAGAATTAGTACCAGAAATTTGAAATATTATTGTCGTCAACGACTTGAAGTATTATGGTCGACACAGACTTGAATTATCGTCAACGCAAACTTGAAGTGTCCAGAAATATACCAGGAGTATTATTGTCAACGCTAATTTGAATTATCGTCAACGCAAACTTGAAACAATATGGTCGACACAGATTTGAATTATTGTCAACGCAAATTTGAATCCCTATTATTATAAATATTTAATTTAAATCAATTACCCAAATTCTACTCACGTTTTCTATATAAAAAGCGGCAAAAACTTTTTGTAATTGTTACACGATTTTCACTGTAACTTGAACTTGATATTCTATTATACTTTATTTATTTTACGCGTAAATTTTTGGTTAACAGTGTCGCAGGTTCGACGTGCATCAGTTGTCAACTGACCCGTCTTATCACAGAATGGGTGTTAAATAGCATTTTCCCACTACATGTGGGCTGGGTTTTCAAGCAGTTCTGCTGATTATCTCAACCAACCAGGCCCTGTCTTCAACATTCCCTGCATTTTGAAGTGGTTTCTGATGTAATTAATTCGGATTTTATGTTATTGATACCTTATTATTCGTTATCTTTGCCATACGTTGTTTTGTGTAGATATCGCTTTATGGATAATTGTACAAAATAAATGTTGTAACTTGAATGCTGTTTTCGTTCATGTGTGTTTATGTATCTTTGAAATTGCTTTTTCTTATCAAAGCGCTTATTGTTCAAGCGTAATTGCATAAAGCTTTATTAGTTTTTATATACTCTATTGCGTATTTATTTTATAAATTGTAGAACACTTCTCAACGCGTGTTTAATTACATGTACGATTATTTCTCTTCTGAATACGCATTCTATTGTTGTA
This sequence comes from Platerodrilus igneus, assembly GCA_036346225.1. Taxonomy (NCBI): domain Eukaryota; kingdom Metazoa; phylum Arthropoda; class Insecta; order Coleoptera; family Lycidae; genus Platerodrilus; species Platerodrilus igneus. The sequence continues at coordinate 1,687,232 of JARFIW010001436.1, read as the reverse complement.
AGATATGCTTGCTTGCATCGTTTAAAGTTAATTACGGTCTATATACAGGGTGTTAAATGCTTGCTATTTACGTAATGTGTGAATTATCTATTTTTCTGCTAAATAAATGCAGTTTTCTGATTCCTATTTCTATTTATGGTTACTACACGACTCTTGCTACTCAATACACCCCTACACAATCCCTTATTATAGCAATATATATATATATATATATATATATATATATATATATACAGGGTGAGTTTTTAGTGGGGCAACGGCCGATAACTCCGTTATTATAAAAGCTACGTAAACCAAATTTGGAGGCATATTAGGCATACCTAAAGTGCACATTTTAAAAATATTTTGAAGCATACAGGGTGTTTCATAATTCCAGAGCATATTAAACTTATATTTTTTTAAATAGAATACCCCATATATTATTACATTTTTGGAAAGCCCATAAAAAAAGCTTTTAATTTGATATGAAATTGTATCTATCTATTCCTTATAGTTTTTGAGATATTCAACTGTTTTTAGAAAAAATGACCCTGATTATTTTTAAAATCATTTTAAAAATCAAGGACTTTAAAACATTCAATAAATTGAGCTGGTAATTATTGTACCAAATTGGTTGGACACATGTGTAAATAGATTTTATCTGTTAATATGTGTAAATAAAAGGCTGTATGGTTGTAGTATTATTTTGGTAATTTAATTTGACGGTGTGTGAGTGTGAAAGAGGTATGTACGTAAAACTAAGTATTCAAGAAGAAGCCGATTGCTGAGCTAGCCAGGGAAACAGAGGATTTCGAAGGCGAAGGAATTTTTTTAATTTTTTTTGAAAATTTTATGTTAGCCTAGGTGAGGCACGAATTTTACTGACCTTGCACAGCATATATATATATATATATATATATATATATATATATTTATATTGCTGTGACAAAGCCTCGCTTTGATGCACCGCGAAAGAGTGCTGTGATGCAGATACAGCAAATTGTAAGATTTGAAATTGTTGACTTACCTTCCTTTCTAACTTTAGTTTACCTGACTAGCTCAATGGAATTGACGGAGTTTTTAAAATGAAATCAAATACAGCAATATCATAAAGCATTTATACAGTATGAAATATTTTCTCTCATACAAAAGCATATAGAGCATTTACAACACGGTTTCATTCAAACATAAACCTATTCATAACAAGTACTTATTTACTTAAAATGTTTCTCACCTTATGTTGCTTACGATTTTATCTTGTGGATAGTTTACCTGGCTTTAATTCCCATGCTTGTAAGGTTTGTTTTGGCAAAAAATCCTTGACAGATAATTTATTAGAAGCTCAGAGTGTTTCGAACTCCGATCATCAACTTCCTTGTAAATATTCTTACAAAAAAAAATTATATGATTAGGACTTATTCTAGCTTAAATTTAAATGACAAATACTCAAATATCAGTTACAAACAATAATTTAAAATTCTATACTTGTAAAAATCCATAAAGTGCTTGCTTATCCAATTTATAATCAACAGTATTAAATATCTTCGTCCTTTATTTTTTAATTGATGTCAAATCCCAGTTTACAAAATCATGCATAAAATCTTCATTTAAAAACAACAGTTTTCAAAGTGCATCTTCAATTTAATTCAACATAATTAGGTCTACAGTCCTGGAACTAGTTAGACGCGTACCCTCATTGTTTCTTATTCTGTGCTAACCTACACATTTTCCTGAAATTTCCACAGTACGTACACTTCACTAGCTGTGTGCAATAGTTTGATCTAAGTCTACCTCTACTTCTTCTTTCCTATTTCTGCTTGTAATATATTCTACGCAATCCCCCAAAAAATGCCTTAGAACGTATCCTACCCTTCTATTTTTCCTATTTTTTTTGCTTTCTACAGATATCTTTATTCTACTGCTATTCCTTAAATCTTGTTGTTATTAACTTTATCTGTCCATGCTATCATCATCATACATCTGAAGCACAACATTCCAAAATGCCTCTACCGTTTTTCTGTATACTTCTCGTACCGCCCCTATTTCATAGACGTACTGCGCTGCGCTACACACATATGCTTTCAACAATTATTTTCTTGTATCTATGTTTGTTGTCTTTGAGCAAAACCGCGAGTCTTTCTTGTTAGATGCAATTCGGTTCGTCTTCTATTGTTTACAAATATATACCCTATTTTACCTATATTCAGGGAGGTGAGCAGCCTACGACTACCAAGATCCACCAACACTTGAACATTTGCCGAATTAATAGTTTTCCAATATATCCTTTCGCACAATCAACATTAGTTGAAAATATTTCAAAACCAACATCTGTAGTTGTTTAAAATAATCATCAGGTATAAGAGCAATTATTTTTTCGTCATTAGGTCTTCTGTCTTGAAACTGGTTGGACGCGTACCATCACTTATTTCTATTCTAAGCTAGCCTACAAAGCTTCCTAAAATTCCCACAGCCTAGCTACAGCTCGGTTTCCCTTCCGTTGCTACCTAATTATATGCCCTATTTCATCAAAATTCAGTGGTATGTGAAAGGGGTTAAGCAGCCTGTGGCTGCCAAGGATCCCCAACACATAGACATTTGCCGAATGAATAGTTTTCCAGTAAATCCTTTTTCACAACTAGCATTAGTTGAGGGTATTGCAAAACCAATACCAGTAGTTGCTTATAATAATCATCAGGTTTAAGAACAGATATTTTTTTCGTCATTAGGTTTTCATCTTGGAATTGGTTGGACGCTTACCTTCATTGATTTCTATTCTAAGCTAGCCTAAACATTTTTTTGAAATTCCCACAGCCTACATCTTTCACTATCTGTGTCTAGCCTAGGTTTACCTTTACTTTTCTTTCATATCTCTGCTTTTAATGTATTCCGCATTATTTCCTCATGTCTTAGTATGTAGCCTATCTTCCTATCTCTTCTATTTTTTACTGTTTTTTACATACTTCTTTTTTCCCTACCTTTTCGAGTACCTCTTTGTTCTTAACTTTGTCTGTTTATGATATCTTCACCATACGTCTGTAGCACCACATTTCAAAGGCTTCTGTCTTTTCCTGTTCGCTTCTCCTACTGTCCAGGTTTGACAGCCCTACAGTGCTGGGCTCCACACATTTGTTTTAAGCAATCTTTTCCTTGTTTCTATGTTTGTGGTTTTTGAACACAGTAATTGCTTTTGCTGGTTAAATGTAGCACGACTTTGTGCTAATCTTTGTTTTATATCTTTTGCGCTCCTCCCATTTTGCGTTATTTGGCTTCCTACGTAGCAGAAATCCTTAACGTTTTATAAGTTCTCATTACCTATTTGTACTCTATTTTTTAATTTATTTTCCTCCCGTTTGCATACTATTATTTTAATTTTATTTTTGTTAATTTTCTATCGTATCTCTCTGTTAGAACTATTTCCATTTCATTAAGAGCAGCTTCTAACTCTTCCTTGCTAGATGTTAATCACCGCTATATCATCTGCAAATCTAAGCATATCAATCGCTTGTCCCAGCATAATATTTTCAAACGTTTTAGCGCATTTGACTGTATTTATTGACTCTTCGATGTACAAGTTAAAAATCAATTGAGATAAGGCACATTCCTGTCTCACCCTTTTCTTTATATTTACTTCTCTACGTTCTTACTCTAATTCTATTACCGCTGTTTACTCTTTGTATAAGCTTTGTACTATCCTTCTATCCCAAACACTCATTCCAATCTTTTTGAGTATTTCGAACATTTTCTTCCATTTTACATTGTCGATTGCTTTTTCAAGATCTACAATCCGTATTTCCATTTTCCCATCTTTCCTCTTTCCATCTTAGTTTGTATCTCTTTGCACTTTTCATCAATCCACTGTTATTTAGCTTACCTGCATTTGCGAATAATTTCTGATCTTATGGCTTAGTATCTTTATTTTTCTGTTTCAACTGATCTATTTTTGTATATTTGTCATTCTTCTATTTAATTCAGGACATCCATGGTTTCTTATTTTCTTTTTGTGTATACCCCACAAAATCTATTTCTGATCTTCCTTTTGTGTATATCCCAGAATATCTCTGGTTGCCATGTCTAAGCTGGATTTAATGTTATTCCATTTTGTTTCCACTTCCTTTTAGTAATTCATTTGACTTTTTCAAATCTTTCGTGGATATCTTTATCTTTTGGTTACTCAAAGTCAAAATGTCTTTTTCCGTTCCTTTTTCTCAAATTTCTAAATTTAAGAGCCACCTTCATAATTACGATGTTGTGGTCAGTGTCTATATTCGCTTCTGGGTGGCTTCTACAGACTTTTATTTGATTCCTAAACCATTGTCTTACAAGAATGTAATCTATTTCGTCCTATATATTCTGACATCTTCCACGTGCATCGTCTTCTAGCATGATGTTGAAATAATGTGTTTCTGATGGTTAAATTATTTTTGTCACAAAATTCTATCAACCTATATTCCCTGTCATTTAACGTGCCTAAACCAAATAAACCTACTACCACTCCTGCCCTGCCCTCACCTGCCGCTGTATTAAAATCTCCCGTAATTATTAAATATTCATGTCCTTTTACTTATCTTAGTATGTCATCGATATCTTTGTAGATCGCTTATATCTCTTCCTCATTGTAGTCAAAGGTGAGCATGAATACTTTTATTGTTACTGTATTTACCGGTTTAGATTCTAATCTAACCTTAAGTACTCTTCCGTTCGTTTGTAAGTAGTTTTCTACACAGTGTCCTATATTTTTTGCACAAGTAACCCCACACCCGAATTTCTTTCCTCTGTTCCTGTATGAATTACCCTAAAGTCTCCACTCCAAAAATCCCCAGCCTCTGGCCACCGAACTTCGCTGATCCCTACTATGTCTAGTGCTAACCTATGCTTTCGATTTTCAAGTTCTCTAGCTTACCTATTTGCTTCATATTTCTGACATTCCACACGTCGACTCGGAAAAATTTTCCATCTCTTTTTGTAAATTTTGCGATCACATCCTCCGAAGTAGTCCCCTCCCGGAGATCCAAATGAGGAACTATTTTAACTCTGGAATCTTTTACCCCAGAGGATGCTATCATGATAATTACAATTTAAGCACGCTGTGTACTTGGGAGGTAATTTGGAGGTTACCTTCCACATCGCAGTGGTGTGTCTTTGAATGCCAAACCGACCCTTATGGTCTCTGCCAATCGAAGTACCGAAAGAGCTGCTGCTCTCTTTTGGGGACCTGTCGTAGTCTGGTTCGTAACTAAAGACCATACTACTTAGTAGGACCTGTAGTTTGGCTTTTTAGGTCACTGGGGTTCCTACGCCATTCCATCCCTTCTAGTAATCTAGAACTTCTTCAAGGTGCAGGTCCATTTTTAACGGAGATTTTGTACAACAATCGAAAATTAAGGGATTGTCATGATCCCTAATGACTAAAACGTCCATAAAAAATAATTTACAATCAACTTCAACTTCAATAGTAAACTTAAAATGTATCCCTTACCGTTTGAGCTATAATCGGATATAGTGGTGAACTCATCGGGGTACCAAATATTTGTAGGTAGTATTTGTCTTGATAGACAAGATAGGTGTTGTTAAAGACAATATTAATGGAAACAAGAAAGTAGGTTTCTGAGGTTCGATTAAAGCCCATTTATTTTTAATCTTGGATACAACCAGAGGTAAAAGAATATTGGTGAGAAAAGATTTGACATCTAGGGCTTCCTTTTATGAATTAGAGTTAGCTGTAAATTATATACAGTGTGCTCGACATTGGTTTTATGCAAAATTGCCGATTTACTCCCATTTAATGATGAAGTTGTTTGGTTTTCTAAACTTCAATGATATTTACATGTATCTTACGAGCCCCATGACTCAATATACCCCTAAATTACCTTATTATCATAGCAATATATATATATATATATATATATATATATATAAATATTTTAGGTAATTATTTACACAAGGTACGTTGATAAATACTATCGCATTACAATGAATAAGATGAAATAATAACTTATACTTTTATGCAAAACCCAAATGATCATTTCAAATCGAGCTAGTAATTGAAAGATGGAAAATATAAGGTCTTGGACAGAACTTGAACCTGTATCTTGGTTTCGCCGGAACCATGCGTTTACTAATTACGCCACCGAGACCGATGACGACAATTGGAAAATTTACAAATTTAAATCGTATATATATATATATATTGCTGTGATATACTCCTTTGAATGCGGGAACTGGGTCCTTTCAACAAAAAATTCTAGTCCCACCGATTGGGCGTCATAAACTGCTGTGATCCTGGTTTCGCTTCAGCTGCTCACCTAATTTTATAAACCTCCTCATTCATAAAATTAAACAACACATTCCTACCACAAACATCAACGTTAACTCTATTTACATCAATATTCAGAATACATTAAATTTTCAAATTAAATTTCAGCATAAAATTCAGTTTTAAAAAGAATTTCAAGATTAATTTTATTATCACTTTAACGTGCATCCAGAATTAAAGTCCTTGTTGGATGCCTACTAATTAATATAACAATATAAGCAGACCGGAGTCTGAGTATAAAGGAGCATCTACCACCCTTTACGTTAATTAACCAGGTTCGTCTAATTGAGCTCAAAGACATACCCAAAGTTTCATCATAATTCAGAACATCAATACTAAATACCCTTTCTACTTAAACAAGCAAATTTCATCTTAACATTAAAATTTTATGGTTAGTACAATTTCACTAATGTCCATTTAAAGTAAATCAATTATCAAGTAATTCAACACACACAAAATGTCAAACAAAATAGTATAATAAAGTTATTCAACACACACCAAAATGTCAAACAAAATAGTATAATTTACCTGAAGGTTACTGTCCTCGTAGCTTTAATGTACATCGTCCCTTTAGTTAATCACACCATTCCAACAGGATTATATTTACGGCTTCTAATTCTCAACGCTTTTAAAATTTTCTCCATCACCATTTATTTAAAGTTGTTTCGGGGCTTTTCCGGAACTCATCTGTGTATATCTGACCCTTGTTTCGTGGATCCAGACACGTATTTAAACCATTTAATTATTAACACCCCCGAAAAATAGCAAAGAAATTCATGCGTCTTTCACCAATATACGCCAAAACTGCCTACTTTTGTGTATACATTTGTCGTTGTAAATTTTGCTAATTGGTACAGTGATACTAAATTTTATTACCTTGTATCTAAGTGCACTGAAGTACATTCATGTTAGCACGTAAATAACAAACTATTTTGAATCACTAAAATATACGAGCAAACTTTAAATTATTTTATCAAACTAAAATGCACTGTTTAACATCTTCAATCAAGTCGCGGATGTAAGAGCTTTTAACGCATCGAATAGTCAAAAGTCTAAGAGACCGAAATTCATATTACCACCGGTATATATAGCGAATAGCCTGTCTGTCGGTCTGTTCCCCAAAACGGGTAATTCTAAAGAATTTCTCATTCTATGTTCCCAGTCCGTCGCTCGCGCGTCGGTTTTTACGAATTTTTCACTCGCCCCATTTAAATCTCAGAAATTCTCACACGGCACGCAAACATGTCCGAGAAAAGCTAATTAATTTTGTACAGAAATCGTTGTTTCTACCTCTGATATTTGCATCCTATTTTCAACCAATTGTGACCCTCGTGACGTTGCTTAAATCACGCCTTTTACTATATGTGTCTTTGCTTGACGCATTTTCTCTTTCCTTTTCTAACCTGTTCGTATTGGTGCAAATTGATATTCTTTATTATCGATTATATTTTAGTCCATGTGGACTATCTGGGTTAAATAACCCCGTATCGCACCTTCTCGTGAATATTAAGCCACGGTTTCTTCAAGATTCTTTGAAACCATTTGTTATCTACACAATTTCGCCGTACGTGATATTTAAACTACGCAGGTGTTCAAAATAATATTAATTCTCAGAGCTTTATTTTTTGGTATTATAATCTTGGATTTTCACAGACTTTTATGCTTATTATTAATAATGGTTTAATTAACTCCAATTAAAATTGACTTCTATCCTTTTATTTTTAGCGAATACAAGTTAAATATTAATTATTATGTGTACACTTTGTTTTACTACCGGTTACTTAAAATAGGGTTAATTAATATAAATCTTGCACGTAATTTCCATTTGTTTAGGAATAATTACATTACACGCAGAGTTTTTTAATACTGCTTCTTTTGATATAAAGCGTCTTGTACATGATTTAAATCTCTTATGTTTAATGAAACTAATAACCTTTTATGCTTCACGGTTTTAATAAAGCGTACCTCTTTCCAAAGCTTCTACACGGTGATTAAAATTATTTGATGTGATTATTTAATTTTCTACCCTGGTCTAAATATGAGTATTTTATATATTTCTGTGTAATTTGCAGGTTAAAATTTATTAGATAAGTCCGGTAATAAGTTATTGCAGGTTTATTCATGTAAATACCACTCCTTAAAAATTGGAGACGATTTCCAAAACTCTAGGGTGGCAATTAACAATTTTCAGTAAGTTTAAAATGTAATTTTCCTTTGTTTTTAGCGTGTGTAAATATTCTTAAAGAAGGTTCAGGATGCTAGGTAACATAATCTTTTAATTAGTAAATACCAATTGAAAATAATAAAGGTTATAAATGTAAATATTCTTACCGTAGAGTGTAAAAAGCGAGCATCTTAAATTATAGCAGATTGGATGTATAGTAGTCAAAAGCTTTTCAGTTTCTTTTAGCGCAAAAATCAATAATTTAAGGTGGGTGAAATATTAATGTTCATAAATTAACAGGAGTTATTGATGCAAATATTCTTTGCGTGCATCTTTATTATAGTTTAGTAGAAAGTTTTAACATTTGTGTAACCTTTCAAAGTTATAACAGATATTGTTGAAAACAAGTTCCTAGTAGTTGTTGATTTCAAGGTTTCTCGATAGCGTGGGGATATTGAAAGTTTTCTGAATAGATAATAATTGCTAAATTTCTTGTTAGGTAGACAGAGAACGTGTTCAAATAACATGTCTATTCTACGAATTGCAGTTAGCAGATAAACAGGCAGAGATCGAAATAAGATAAAGAAAGATTATTTTTAGCATGCATTAGAGTGGGGTAAAAAATATCATACGTCAAGGGTTCGTTTGACTTTGAAAGAAACTGTGGGACTAGGAAAGCGTAAAGTTTATAGATACAAGTGAGATGCCGCATTTTTGTATAGACATCGTTTGAAATGTGTTGAGTAGGGAATAGATATCGAGGTTATAAACAAGCTTGCATATGAGGAACGGAGAGAGATTATTAAACTTCATATATAGAAGGGAGACAGACTATAGTTTACGATTGTTTAGAAGGGATAAAGGTTATTGTAGGGATAAACAAACTGGCAAACATGGTGTAAAAAGGATAGAGGATGTAAAACAGGTTAGACTGTGATGAAGATAACTCGTGGTCGGGATATGAAATATGGTGTGAGTACAAAGTAAAAAAGGGAAAATGTTCATAGGTAGGTTAGAGTGAGATGACATTAATACGCGTATTATGGGGACGTGTTTAAGACTTATTTTAGTGGAGGCTAGAATTCTACGAACATAAGATCCGTTGCGAAGCTAAACGAATATTTTCGAAGTAATTGTTTGTTTGTATTGTTTAAAATTCCAAGATTTCGAAGACGGTTGGTATTCGGATAGAAAAAGTACAGCGAATTGTTAAAGGTTAGCTTGTGTGTTATGAGAATTGAGTAGCGGCTGAAAATTTAGTTTGGGGAAGTGTTGTGACCGTTTAGAAGATTACCAAAAAAACTAGTTTGTTGGTGGTAGTGTATTTACAAGAAATTTCAAGTGTAGGGGGGCAAATTTGGCTATATAACCACAAAGGGGTGGTGATAAAGCTCTCTTCTCTTTTCCTGGTCTTCAACGCGTACATTAGTATTGGTGAATAAAATTACTGTTGGTTTTTAACAAGTGAGTTTACTATTTTAATTTGGTAACAACACACACAAGTGGGTGTAATGTTGTATTAACAGTCTGACAAATTGTTGAAATTTATTTTGAAAAATAGGAAGCTTGTGCAAGTAATGTAAGTACAGACCGCTTTTAATTTGGTTAGTAGTGCAAGTTATGCACATAAATGGAATAGAGTTAATTGATCGATCGACTTGGTAGTTTACATATGGTGAATGTACCAGTAAAGTAATTGGAGAAGTTGGATGTATCATAAATTCGTTTGAGAGAATTGAGTAGCAGATTGCCGTCACGGATGGTGTAATTCAACTTGGAGGGTGGTTCCAGAACGTGCAGTCGTTAATGAGGGCAACGTCATCGATGGCTTGATTGCTGTTCTATGTGCGGTGGTGCATTCCAGGTAACAGATTTTTGTGAACGATTGCTTTTGTTTATTTGGTGTGTTGTGTCATTTTTGTGCCTTATGGGTATACTTTTATAAACTCTGTGGATTAAAGAGTAACCTATTGAATGTTGATAATTTATTATTTGACAAATGTATCAAGGAATTAATATTCATAATATAATTTTTATAATATTTGGTTATGTATAAGGTAAGAGGCGCTTTTGGGTAATTTGCAGTTCAAAATTTAGCACGAGTGTTTAAAAGGTTTTAGTATAAGCTCGTATTAAACCAGGATAACGTAACGTTTATGGTTAAGCCATATTACTTTAAATTGTTTTTTTTATGGACAAAAATGTTATTTTGAAAATGTTTGATAGAAAATGAACTATTTTAAAACCGAGGATGTATGTAATTTACTGTTGATAAAGATTTTTGGTGTTCAATTTTCTGTCTGAATAAATTGAGGTGAGTCTCTGTAGTCGAGTTTTCTTTGATAGAATAGTAGGGTGGTATTCTTAGGTATTACCAGCAGAGCAGCCGTGGCGAACTTCACTGATGAAGATGAGTTTCTCATTATAGTAAAAAGCTAGAAGTATTTAAGCCAACATAAGTAAGAATCTTTCGTCCCAGGTAATCTTCAGAACAAAATGTCGACCCAACTTTGGGCCGGAGTTAACAAAACCTTTAACTACAAAGTATTTATGGCGAGCCGAACGTGAGGGGCTCGAATTCAAATAAATTAAATTTTATTTCATGAAACTGGCGACCTGTAATTAGGGTTAATTGTGTTGTAGATTTTAGTAAATATTAATTTTTGAGTGTGTAAGCGTAGTGTTGTGAACGTATGTTGAAGAAAGAGTGGTTGAGGAGTCAAGGAGTAGAAATTGAAAGCAGTGATAGTGCTTGCTTCAATAAATCGAAACCAGAAATGAATGCAGCAGGAGGTAGTATGGATCAGTCAAAAACGAAATCGGGAGAACACGGGAACGAATTGATAATGCGAATGCTTGAGAGAATGAATGAAACATTAAGTGGGGTTAGGGAAGAATCGAACAGGAAGTTTTATCAGATGAATGAAACGTTGAGTGGAGTTAGGGAAATGAGTTAAGAGTCAAAAGGAAAATTTCAGCAAATAAGTGAAAAGATAGATAAGTCAACCAAAGAATTTACTGATTTTAACAATAGTTTAACGGTAAAAATGAGGGAGGTTGAAACGAGAGTAGAAAGGAATGAACGGAATATAGCAGGAATTAGACAGGAAATTGCTCGATTAAAAACCAAAGTTAGGATTTTCTGTGAAGAGAAAATTAACGGTAAAATGACTAAAGTGCGCGATTCATGTAGGGATCAATTAGGAAGGCTTGAGAGAGAGTTAAGCGGGATAAAACAGAATATGACAGCTTTAACGGGGGATGGACCGAGATTTTTCACAATTAATATATCTCTAGATCAACAGATGAAATTTTATGGGGATAATCGTGGGAACCCGCAAATATTCATTAATTATATTAGGACTTTAGTTTGTAATTTATATGATGAGCAGGCCAAGTTAAACGTTGTAAAGGCGTTATTAAGGAATAATGCAGAGGCCTGGTACAATTTAGTAGGTCAGAATATATAATCATATAGGGACTTTGAGGAAAAATGATTAAAACATTATTGGGGTGATCATAAACAAGACCAAGTGAGAGACGACTTGATCTCTGGAAAATATAAAAGGGAATTTGCAGGATCTAGGGAGCAGTATGCTATTAGAAAATATGGAATAGCAAAGCTGTTAAGTCCGCCTTTAACAGACCGACAAATAATTAAGTATCTATCTAGGCACTTAAAAGTATAGGTTAGGCAAATGTGGCGTTGCAGAATATAGTTGAAAGAGAGACATTTTTGGAATACCTCTAGAGGTATAATGATGTAAGTACGGAGAGACCTTGAGAAAATAGGGACCGAAACGTGAATTAGGTTAAATTCGAGAAAAGGGGGAGACCTTCAATAATAAACGAAGGATGAATTTCATCAGAAATTTTAGGAACAATTGCGAACAAAGGAACAACTTTTACAGAAGTAATAGCGGTACAAGAGGTACAAGTTAGAGACCGGGAGCACAACGGCAAAATAGCTCCGGAGATGACAAGAGCACAAACAGGTGCAAGTGTTAGTGACAGTGGATTGAGAGATAGGTCGGACGTTACGAGGAGAACGTATGTAGAAGTTGTAGAGGGACAACCAGGACCAAGTAGTGAAACAAGGGGAAGGCAGGATTTTTAAGGGAAGACAAACCGCTAGAATATGTAAATCTGAACATCCGCGGAAATTCATGACTTTGAGAAATAGGTGGAACTAGAAGTAGTAGAGAAAATTTGTTTGCGGTTATAGACATAAAAATTTTAAATTATAGTGTAGGATCGTTGCTCGATTCACGAGCAGAGGTGGGTTTAGTATCGGAGAAATTCAAGAAAATTAAAGAAGAAATTTGCGATAGGATTATGCCGATTAAGAGGAGTCAATTTGGTAGCTCCGAATAAAAAGAGGTGTGCTGCAGTGAATAGCGTTGTGGTATTAAAGGTAGAAATAGGCTCGCTAAGCTGTGAACAGGAATTTGTTATCGTTTCTGGACTTAAATTTAAAAGAATCATAGGTGTGGATTGCATGGTGATGTTAGGTTTAATAATTGATATGGAAAGGAGATTAGTAAGAATTATGGATATGGTATTGCCCTGGAAGGATAGTTATGATGTCACAGAAGATGACGTGGGTTTAAGTGTTAATTTAATAAAGGTAGATGAGGAAGAAGTTAGAGAATTTGACACTATTAAATGTTCAGAGAAAAGGGTAGAAGAAGTTTAAGCATTGTTAAGCAAACATTCTGAGCTAGTACGTGAGAGGCAAGCACATGTGGTGGAAGTAGATAATTCAGAGCCTTTTAATTCTAAGATATATCCAATGCCTGCAGCATATAGGGAGCAACTAAATCAGGAATTAGCAAAAATGTTAAGTGATGGCATTCTTTTAACGAGTTTAAGTGACAAAATAATTTTTAGTAAACTTGATTTGAGGAATTCTTTTTGGTTGATTCCGTTACATAAAAATTCAAAGCAGCCGTGGCGAACTTCACTGATGAAGATGAGTTTCTCATTATAGCAAAAAGCTGGAAGTATTTGGGTCAAAATAAGCAAAGAGCTTTCGTCCCAGGTAATCTTCAGAACAAAATGTCGACCCAACGTGAGGCTCGAGTTAACAAAACTCTTAACTTCAGAGTAATATATATATATATATATATATATATATATATATATATATTGTAGTGGTTTTAAAAGTCTAAATCTACGTATAAACAAAGTAATTTCAAAGCACCCTGTATAAAGGAAACAACCAGAATTTACTTGCGAAATTTATTCCAGTTAGTTCATTTTAAGTAACAGGTATTAACAAAATTTTACAAATAATGAATAAAATTTAGTGAGGTTCGTAGAGAAAAGAATGTTAGAAGCCCATGCAATTAATTTATTAATTTAATTGAGTTTAATTGAACGGTTATTTACGTATAATATGCATAAAAGCCTGTAAAAATCCAATAATACCAAGGTGAAACGCGTTGCTAACAAACCAAGATATCGGTGGGGTTGAACTACGTGGAAAATCCAACTCGTAAAAATGTTAGTTAAAACGCTCGTTAAGATTAAACAGCTGCAGAATTTTAAATGTCAAGTTCCATTTATTTTTGTAGATAACAAACAAGATTCTAAGGATTGTACAAACGGTCGGATGTTTTTGCATGAAACGCTAATGAGCGGTTATTTAAACCACATCTACGTGGGTTAGATAGCAGATGGTCTGGAATATCGATTTCTACAACTCAAGCAAAGTGAGAAAGAGACGTAAAATATGCATAAGCAAGGGACAGCGTTAGTATAGGCGGGATTTGTGAAACGTCAATGCACAGTCTATTGGTTGATATTGTTAGTCGTACATCAGACAAGACACGGGAATATTGAATATTAATTTTCAGAAAAGATCGGAACGACGCGCTGAATTCGAGGATTTACAAATCGGTTAGAAACAAAATTTTAAGAACATGTTATTTTAAATTACATTTTTCACGGTAAAAGGGTCTGGAGAGGTTACAGTCTAAGCATATAAATACTTGACGAATTAGCACGGCTCTCTCTTTTATTTCATCGTGGCCTTAGTATTTTGAACGCGTCAGATTATGTACCAAAGCTACCACAAGCTTGTAAGTATAGAATTTATTTTAAATTATAGCATGGTGTTAGCCTCATAATTTGTACGCGACTTGTGCCGAGTGTAAAATTTATTGAGGTATCACATACATTTTTTTTAACAAGCTCGTGTAGTGACGTTAAGTAACGTGGATCAAATTAAATAATTATTAAAGAAGTATAATTAATTTGGATTTGGAAATTGGATACACTGAGGAGAGAGTGCAAGCAGCTCAACGTAAATGGGGTTCTTCTACTAATAGCTAGAAGCAGCCTGCAGAGCAGAGAGAAGCAAATACACGGCATCGTCAACGGAGCATAGATCTTCTAGAAATTCCAGGTAACGCTTTGAAATTGTGTTGTTATAAACTATGAAACGTAACGTGACGTATGAGAGTGATTTTGAAGGTAGTGTGCATTATTTTGCGTATTGAAGATAATTCGTATAACTAACTTTAGTATGGCATTTAAATAGAAATCTGAAGGTGTATATAAAGCTTATTAACGTTCCATCAGGAAGTTAAATTTTGTGAAAAGTACATGGGTTGTTTTTTTTAGTTTGTTGTAAGAGTATGCAAAGTATAAGGGCATACATTGTTCATAATTAACTGGGTTATCATGAGCTCACCATACTCCAGAGTGTACGTAGATTTAAAATAAATTGAAAAAAAAAGGAATGAGAAAGAAGGAATTATTCAGGACCCATTTACTCCAGGTACATTCTATGTGTTTGATAATTTAAATTAAAAATACAGGACATTACAAAATAGGATTTATTGAGGTGTAACTTGATCACTGAAATGTGGATAATATTGAATTTTATTTGTAAATAGTGATAAATAAAAGATTGTATGTTTGTTGTATTTTGTGGTTTTATTGGGAGTGTGCGTGAACGATAGAGAATATGAGAGTGAATCTAGATATCCAAGAGGAGGTCCAACTGAGCTAGCCGGAAGCAGTTGAAGAAAGCAATTCAACCGAGAAAGAGAGGAAAACGGGTAAGAAATTATTTTTTTTAATTTTTATTTTTGGTGAAATTTTCGAGTTTTGAAAATTTAATAAAATTTTCGAATATATTTTTGTTCTCTGGGCATTTACCAAAGAACCACGGCAATATATATATATATATATATATATATATATATATATATATATAAAATAAGTGAAATATTGAACTAAGAGAGTAATAGCAATATAATTAAGAGTAAGACTGACAATCGAAGAGTTAAGAATGCCAGGACGCTAGGCGTCCTCGGCGTCAACATGTAAATTATAGTCGTCGTCGTTATGAAATTATAATCAATCAAAGTAAGTAATCGTAATAGAAATGTAAAAAGCTTTATTGACCAAAATGGCGAACTACAATCCAGTATGTCGATAATCACTGCAACCCTACATGAAGATTAATGCTATCGCTACAATATGTACCTTATCATCTTCGGTCTTTTTTTGTGAAAATGTAGCTAAGAAAATGTAGTTCAAAAAGCCCGAATTTCACAACTTCACAACTTTATGGCTATTATTTGATTTCACACATCTGGTAGTGTGATTATGCTTGCAAGCTCAGAAGCACGAAAACTTCAATTGCTAATTCTAATCACCTTAAATATTTAACACCATTTTTTGAACTACAATTTTCAAAATTTTTGAAAGAATGGATCTTTAGCATTAGGCTTAGACGTTAAAATTACCTCGTTTAATCCAAAATGTTAAAAAAACAAATGGCCAAATTTGTAATTAGTTTTATATAAGGCATTTCGTTGGTTAGTATTCGCTCGTAAAATTTCCCATTAAAAAGTTATACGACCCCATAAAATTGTACAAAAATGATTTATTATGATATGACTAGTGTATAATAAATTACTGGCTGCTACCCTCTGCAACATCATGAAAACCCTACGGGTCTCCACTTCCTGTACAAATATAAAGGGCGAATCTTGTAGAACTTTCAAATAATATAGTATGGAGATTTTTTAAAATAATTGATATTACATAATACCTCTGAAAAATGTCATCTACGTTAAGAAAGAAGTCTTTTTTCGTAGAACAAACTTCTTCGGCTCGTGAACCCTATAGCTTATCACTATGATGTTTTATGCACAATTCCATAGAAGATTTTTTTAGTGTTCGTGTTTTCTATATTATAAAAAAAGTTTTACGCAGTTTTGAAGCAAAAGCTTACTTGCCTTATTACTCTTAGATACTAAAAGTATTCGTTGTAAACTGCCCAAGAATTTTTAATTACTGAATAGACTTTGGAACTGAATAAGTCATAATGAAATTGAAGACTATGCTACGATATTGTCCATGAGGAAGAGTGCAATATTTGGGGGAATAACCCTTTAACAGCTTTTATTCCGGAAAATTGCAGTGGCACGTGACTCGGAAAGCTTTAAAGCTCAATTAGATGTGAAAGTGCCTTAAAAGGTACAAATTGTTTAATAGGACTAATAAAACTAAATTTGAAATAGACAGTGTTTTAAAACAACACAGAGGTCATATCAGGAGAAACTACTTGCTATCTAGTGATATCCCAATAAAATACATTATTATTTGGCACTGTTTTAATCAAATATTGATTTTTCTATTTAATTGTTAAAGAATCTCTTTGTACATAAAGTATTTTTATATTTTAGTATATCACAACATAATCAATTCTAAGGATTTTGTTTTCCCAAACTTTAGAAACAAGGTATTGTAACAGTAATTAAGAAGGTTATGGAACATTTTGGAAAGTGCGCTTATTTGGTTTTTACTAGAACGGCCTCATATCTTCTGTCCTACAGATATCGTAATATAATCGTATTACAATCGTATCTGTCTAGCGATAAAAATAGATGATTGACATAATTTGATGATTCACACTCTATTTTTCTCTGTATTTATCTTAAATAAAGCATTATTGTATACTAGTGCGAACCCTGTTACGATAGATTAGTATTAGTTTGAATTAGGTCTTAATAAAAGTTTGGTACATATAAATTAATGTAAAGATAAATTCGTTTGCGTGATATAAATGTGTTATGTAAGTAAATTAGAAGTAAGATTGGTGCTAATAGTGTTTAATAAGTCGTATTTAGAAGATGCAATTAGTGCTTAGAAATAGTAGTTAGTTAGTATTAATATAGACAGAACTGTAAATATTTGTGATTGTGAAGATTAATTATTAAACTTTTATTGATTGGAAACTAAACCCAAAGAACAATTAGAAAATTTGTTATTTTGGTGTCAAGTGTGCGCGGTTGTAGTGAGAAAGACACTTAAACTATTCTCTTTTGCATGCCTATCACTTGTAGTCAACAACAGGAAATGAACAGCAAAATTCTTTCCTTTTTGAAGCGCCTCAAGTATTCGAGAACACGCAGAGAAGTAAGACCAAAACTTTTCCAGCCTGGTAGCAAAATTAGATAAAAATACAGAAAACTTAACTAGACCGCAGCGATAGCAGAAGAAAGTAACGCAAGTTTTACAAAAAAATTACATCAAAACACCGCAAACCTTGTAGAAAAATAAATCAGACAGCCTCAAATCTGCAGGAAAACTTTACAGCGCAATTAAACCAAAATTCAAAAGTTTTTGAGCAAAGGTTAGTAGAAAACTACACCCAATTGAGAGAGGCATTTATACAGAACTCTAAAAATCCGCAAAAAAACCACAAGACAAATTTTCTTGTGATTTGCAGAAATTGGAAGGGTAGTTGCTAGATAACTCAAAAGAACTAGAAGCAAGATTTTCAAAAACTTTTAAAGAATTCGTGTAAGATGAAAGAAGAGGTTTTAAGGATAGAAGAGCAAATTATTTCGGTAATAGTGCAAGCACCAGGGCCTTCAATTCCGGTAGGACAACAGGACGCCCCAGAATTTATAAATGTCAGAGAAAGAGAATTGTTTTAGAAGTTGAAAGTAAAACCACCCACCTTCGATGGATGCGACGTATTTCACACAATTTGAAGCTGATGCGACAACTAGGGGCTGGAATAACAGTGAGAAGGCAACTATACATGACAATGATCAAAGAAACCACGGTGCATTAACATCAACACTAAAAATGAGATGCGGCGGCTATTCTCACGCGTATCAAATGTACCACGTACAAGTAAAGAACTGCTACTAGAAGGTCAACAAAATTTACAATTCGAAGCAGACATTACTCACTTGGTGAGACTAGTTTATCCAAAAGCACCGGACAGTTTTTTTGAACAGCTGGAAGTACAGACCTTTGTCAATGGTATACGGCATGGGGAAGTCTAGCAAGCATTATGAGTAACGGCCTAAAACCCTAGACGGCTCCGTGGCGTAGTAGTATGTGTGTGACTACTACGTCCAAGGTCCCGGGTTCGAATCCCAACACGGTCCGCTTGAAAAATGTTAGACGAACATTTGTCACTAAAATACACCCTCGTTCGGATGATAGGTAAAATGAAGGTCCCACGTGTGAGTATTGTCACGCACGTTAAAGATCCCTACCTTGCTTGGAACAGCAAGGGTTCGGCAAAATTCCAAATTTTCCAGGTAAAAGAAACTCGCTTCCTGGCCAATGTAGTACCTTTGGGTGGAGCATTGGAAAATCACATGTAAGGCCTAAAACCTTGGATGATGTGTTGGTTCATGTTTTGGAGTTCAAAGCGGCAAAGCAATCATAGAATCATAGTAGTGATAATGATTCAACGGGTTCTTCGTGACCAGCGACCAAAAGATGAAAAGATGAAAAGACCGAAATGCTGAAATTGTTGAGATTTTGAGCTGCAGTACAATCAGCCCAAGAAAGTACAAGAGAATCCAGAAAAAACAAAAGAGATGCCGGGCAATAGTCGACCTGCACGGATTCTGCTCCTGAAAACATCATCCGCATAGCGCGAACTAGATGTGAGGCCAGTATTTACGTATATCGACAGTATATCGGTAAGGTTATTAATTTTTTAATTAATACCGTTGCCAGTGGGACAATTGTGAACCTTGCTGTAGTGCGCAACTCTGATAAAGTGATGCCTGAGACGTCGCGACGCGTCTTCGGACAGTGACTGGTGAAGACATTCCGATGCACGAAATTATAAACATAAATATTGAGGTTGGTAGCAAAATATTTGATCATTAAGTGATAATAGCGGACATCACGAAGAAGCTATTTTGGGGAATGTACATCTTAAAAGAGTATCGTATCAGTGTGGGGTTTTTGACGGACGACATTCTTCTACCGAGAACGGAAGGTGTGAAGATGGTGCGATTGGATTGTGCTCTTCGGGAGGTTTTTGTGCACGCTATCGACATGGTCTGTAATGATTCTCGTTGGAAGGCTGTGCTCGTTGGAAAAGCATTTACAAAAGTTTTGGGCATTGTAATCATTGGCATCCTAAAACTCAGTAACTATAAGGTCGCATTAAAAAGAATGCAACAGTTGGATGGTGCTCTTCAGTAATTCACGTAGTTGGGAGTACCAGCATTGTTAAAGAACATCCCACTAATGAATGCTTTTCGAAGTTATTGAACAAGTTAATAAAGCTATGTCAGAATTTCGAACAACAATAGCTGCCTGGACTAGAAACCTAAATCGGCGATACTCAGATGTGTTTGCTATTGACGCTAGTGAGTTGAAAAAAATCGCGGTAGCTAAGCATAAAATAGAAATCGGAGATACGCGGCCAATAACGTAATAGCCGAGGAGGTTACCATTGGCCAAACGTGAAAAGACCGAGAGAATTGTTGGAGAAATAGAGGTACCGGGTGTGATCGAATGCTTTGATAGGAGAAGACAATAGAAACAGGAGAAAGCATGTATATAGGGTTTGTAGATCTGGAAAAAGCAATCAACAAAATAAAATGGAAAAGAATGCTCAAAATACTCAAAAAAATTGGAAAAAGTTTTAGGGATAGACGGATAGTACATAGCTTATACAAAAAGCAAACAACTGTAATACAATTATAGCAGGAACGTAGAGAAGTAGATATTAGGAAAGAGATAAGACAGGAAGGAATGTGCCCTGTTCCCGTTAATTTTTAACTTACACATCGACAAGGCAAGAAATGCAGGAAGACATTTAGAATTATTATGCAGGGACAAAAGATTGTTATGCTTAGATTTGGGATGATATTGCGGTATTAGCATTTAGCAAGAAAGTGTTAGAAACAGCTCTTATTGAATGCAAATAGTTCTAACTGAAAGATACGGCATGAAAATGAACCAAAATAAAACTAGTACTAGTATGCAAAGGTGGGAAAGCTAAATCAATAACTAGAGTACAAATAGAATTTCTGCTACGTAAGCAATCAAATAACGCAAGTAGGACAAGCGGACGGGAAAAAGATAGATGCCAATGAAATGTGGTGCTACAGACGTATGATGAAGATATCATTCAGAAACAAAATTAGAAACATTAATGTTTTAGAAATGACAGGGGAAGAAAGGAATATGTAGAAAACAGTAAAAAACGGGAGAGATACGATGATAGGCCACATACTAAGGCATAAGGGAATAGTGCGGAATATATTAGAAGCAGAGATGGGAAAAAGGAGAAGTAGAGATAGACTTAGGTTAAACTATTGCCACAAATAGTCAAAGATGTAGGCTGTATGAATTTCAAGGAAATGTGTAGGCTAGCTCAGAATAGAAACTAATGGAGGTATGAGTTCAACCAGTTTCGAGGTGTGGGTTTTGTAATATTCTCAACTAATTTTAATTGTGTGAATGAATTTACTGGAAAACTATTATTTCAGAAAATGCCTGTGTTGGGAGATCATGGAACCCAGCGAACCCTTACAATCTACATTATTTCCATTCCCACGCAAATACCAACATTTTGGTCTAAAAGAGTTTTTACCGAAACATTTTGAATTTTCAAATTTGTTAAGATGGTATCTTAAACGCAAACGGAACCCAAACCTCCATCTTTTCATTTCAAACGAAGGCGTATTTTTTGAAAAAATGTCACGCCACAAGACATCAGCAAATCCACCATGGAAAAAAAAAAAAAAAATTTTTAAAACCTTAAAATTTAAATTTTTTTCAAAACGGTTTTGGGCAACAAAACCCGGTTACCGATTTTTTGCGGACGCTTTATAAAAAAACAACCCAATTTTTTCCCTTTTTTTAAAGATTTTAAACCAAATTTTAAAAAAATAATAAGAAAGCCTTAAAGGGGGAATCTTTAAAAATAACAAAAAAATTTGGAAAAATTTCAAATTAAAAAAGAAAAGTTTGTAAGGAACTTCCAATTAAAAATAAATCAAGTTATGTTAGCTTTGAAAGAAATAGGAAGAAAAAAAAATTTATATTTTAACAATCAGAATTTAAGGGAATTAAATTTTAAAGAAAATTTACAAAACTGGAAATTAAGAATTCCAAGAAATTTACACCTTATTAACCATACAACCAAAACCCAAAATATTTTAAATTCAAATTAAAAAAAAGCAATTTTGAAAATTAAGTAAAAATTTCCTTCGTAATCAAATCGCAAAAAAAAGACCCACAAAATTTAATTAAAAATTTCAACAGAAGGAATTAGAAACAAAATTAAAAATTTAAATCAAAAAAGGATATAAAAGTAACAAAAAATAACTTTTAAACATGTAACTTTGGGAACCTTTCCAAAACAAGGAGGTGCAAAGAGAATTACAGCACCACAAATTTTGGTTGAACAAGAATTACACCCACAAAGAAAATTGGTGTTTGTAAACCAAAACAATTTTAAGAATGCACAATTTCGGAACATGAAGAAACAATTTAAAAAGCAAAAACTTTATTTAAATCACAAACTTCGGCAGGAACTTTGCAGAACATTTTTCCCAAAAACCAATTTTTCCAATTTAACTTTAACGGACATTAAAACCATTACTTAAACATCAATTTCTAAAATTTTTAAACTGCGTGGCAAAATTCACCCCTTACTTAATGATTTTTCAACATACCAAATATTTCGAAAGGCAATTTTCCTAAACTTAATCGGGAAAAATAAAATTTCCCCGAAATTTATTTCTCCAAGCATTCCACCAATGCGGACAGCCCTTTTTACTTGAACCTACCGTTACCATTATTTTACCAAACCTTTTTTTTACAATCAATTAAATTACCCAAACAATTTGAGGCCCAATTCACCCCCGAAACCAAAATTTTTAAATTACCACCGACTTTCAAGAAATTCCTCAGGATCAATAATTTTTTTCCAAAATTTCCATAGAATTAACCAACAAAATTGGACAATTACAACAAACCCAAACATAAATTTTCCCCCAATTATAACCATTAAAAATTCCCAAAATACAAATTAAGCCAAATAAAACCCTTTCAAATATAAAATTAAAGCTTAAACGAATTTACACCCATTGGAGGACCCCCAAAGATTTCCGGTTAAAAACCTGAATGGAAATCAAAAAAGAAATTTGCAAAAATATTTTTAACTTTCCCACCCAAAATTAACACCCCCTTTAAAGAAACAATCACCTAAATTGTCTTAAACCGAAAATTTTTTTCTCAAACCCTCATGAAACTTCAGAAACTCATTAATCAATTCTTAATCGTCAATTTCCCAATGTCTGAATTTACGCAAACACAAATTGCATTAATTTTTAACAATTATTAAACCACAATTCATACGCAATTTTCACCAATAAATGAAAACCAGCATTAAATCAGCACAGCCAATTGGATAAATTTCAAGACCATTTAATTACAAATGATTCAGCATCAATTGCGACGCCGAACCAATTCCAAACCCAGTTAACCAAGCACATTTATTCGTTAAATTTCCGACAAATTTTACTCCATGCATAATACGCAAAGTTCATTGCGTTTTTTGAAACGCGATACGAGGTACCAATTTACGTTTGTACCGATCGGTTCGTTTGATTCAAACGCAGACATTATCTTAACCTTAATTCTTTCAGAACCATGTCGCAACAGTTTAGCACATGGATTAAAAAACTCGACCACTGAGTTTTTCAGGAACCAAACCAGCGGTGAACACCAGAAATCGACCAAATAAACCGCGACAACGAACAAGTTATTTAAAACATCGTCAATAAATCATTTCAAAATCCGCTGAACCGAATATTTTAAATTAAGCACTGCCCAACATTTTTGAAACCCAATGCATGCAAACAATTTCCGAAATTGGTTTTGCAAGAGCAATTAGATATACCATAATTATCTATGCTAATTTAACAGAAACTTACCAAGGCATTCGCGAACAAAGATGCAACGCACAAGACAGTACGAACAATGCAACACATCCAAGATTTTGAAACAGAAACGTTAGCATTATGAAAATTTTAATTCCACCGAGCGATGCACGTTTGCAAATCGTCACACCGCAATGTCATTTTTACAGACAAAGTTACACATTAATAAAATTTTAAAGATTTAATCTTATGAAAACCTTTAAACACTTCAAAATTAAAAATTCTTATTCTTATTGAACATTATTAATCAAACAAACGTTATAATATTACATTAATTTGTCACTGATATTTTAAATAACATTCATGGAATAACATTTCCCTGACTTTCAAAATCGATTGCAAACAGCCGCGCACCATCACATTTTCCTTCACACTATCATGCGCATTAGCCAGTTACCTTCCAGTTTAATACTTTACAATTGTAGCACAACATTTACGCGAACAGTCTTATACCTATGTTTGACCACCACACAGAATGCCTAATTCATTAAACAAAAGGACTGAAATAACACACTTTTGCATACGTTATTTTGTGTCACTTGAACTCATTTAGTCCGCGTATCAATTTACTTCAAACAGCTGACGTTGCACGTCCATTCGCATCATTAAAAATCTCAACTTCACTTTAACAGCGTTTGTTATTCTTTCGACAAAATGGTGCAGAATATCCATAATTTCGTTGCATAAAAGGCAAACATACGATTAAAACACGAATTGATTAACGCCTTTCAACAATCTCAACGACACCAATATTAAACATCAACGGAGCACATTTTTCCCCCAAAATAGGGTCAGGGATGTTCACCCGATTTGGCGCACTCGACCGCCGGGTCCCACGGGCCCTCACCCTCTCCCATCATCATGGGAATCATTACGGGGGCATGGGTTCACATGATCGCGAACCGTCCACCATTACCGTGCAACAAACAGCATTGCTATACGTTAAACAAATTTTGCACGAAAAAAAAGACGTTTTTCATAAATTTGGAACAGGCATTGACGACAAGGTGACCAGCGCCCCGCAGTAACCGGTTTTTCTCGCAGTTGGAAATCAATTGCCTTTGGGTCAACCACCCAAATGGAATGGGGGTTGATGTTTTGTGCACAGCAAAGGGGACCAGAGCTTACAACACATTCCATCAAGAGTTTTCCAAAAAGCGTAAACAGGTTAGCCGCGCCGCGGCGCTGACCTAACCTATTATTTTTTCCTTTTATCTAACCTAGGTCCACACTTGGTTTTTAATGGAAAAACTCATTAAAAAGCAATTAGTGCTAATGTGTTTTTAATGAGAAAACTCATTAAAAAGCAATTACCCTCCACCCTACTTTGTCCTTCTCCCTCCTTTCGCATCCGTACGACATACATCCAAACTATATCCAACATACACCTGAGATATCTCCATTTTGAATATTTTGGGGCTTGACAAAATTTTTAGTAGTTCGGACTTAGAAAAATTTTAACATAAATTTGTAAATTTTATACCAAGGCCTCTAACTCGAAACTGATATAGCTACCAAAATTTACAAAGCCAGTTATTACGACTACTCTGCGGTCAGACAGCCCCAACCCCACTTACTGGAGTCGGAGCTACACCAATTCGCATCGATTCATCAACTTAATTGCACTGTTTCTCGGTTCAACCAGATATGGTACCACTGTAATGATAAAACTTAGTCATAACATCCATTTTAAGTTTCAAAGACAATTTTTAAAATTGGTTGTTACGTATAACTTTTGTGATATTGCAATAATATTAAACTATTTCTTTATTTGCATAATCGGATTTAGGTCTGATTGTGGGGTCATTAATGGCAAAGTTCCTTGAATTTATCTGCATCAGAATAGGGTGAAATTACCCATAGGGTAAAATTGCCTCATAGGGTGAAATTGCCCAAGAGTGAAATTGCCCCATAGAGTGAAATTGCCCCATAGGGTGAAATTGTCCCATAGAGTGAAATTGCCCCATAAGGTGAAAGTGTCCCGACAAAAGATCATTGATTTCCTTTACTTATGTCAAACTTACGCTAGGACCTTAAAACATAGACTCTGAGATGACGCCAATGTAATCGCATTATGGAAACAGGGTCACACAAACTTTCGCCATATTTTCTTGACCATATAAGTGGCGACATGTCATATCCAAAATTTAAAGAAATGTGCTTGCAGTGTTGGGGTGACTTGATACATAGTTTTATTACTATTGTAAAAGATTTTGATTTGGAAAAGGGGGCGATATAGTAAAATTTTTGAGGAGTATATAAATATAGAAGAAGGCGTTCAATGGTTAGCCCCAATCCGAAGTTTCATGGTGACGAACGTTAAAGATTTAATTGTAAATAAACGTAAGCTTCATTTTATGCAGGATTCCGTACGAAAGAACTTTGTGGTATACAAAAAGGGAGACACTACATCTCTACAAAAATTGAAGAGGTGTACAAACAATTGATTAAACCTTTGCAAAATCACCGATTCCTAGTCACAAGGAATAGCGGAAAGAATCTCACACGTACAACAAGGGTTAAACTTGAAAACAAAGGCTAGTTTTTTAAAAAAGATTAAGTCACCAGTTGACGACGAGTCTGTGCAATCTTTATTATACGGACGTGATAGCTAGAGACTAATACGAAAATATATACAAGTCGGTTTATAGAGTAAAGTGTAACCCCCAATTGATACGCATAGTTTAGGAAAAGTGTAGGAAGTTGATTCAGAAAACAGTGACACAACCTAAAATAATAACGTTTATCCGGAGGCTAGAGGTCTAACAAGAGTTATAATTATTTTTAAAGTCCTTAGCATTTTGTTTAGGAATGTAATAGATTAATTCATAGAATACATTCCCTACCTGTTGCTTCGTACGTGTACACAAATCGGGTGCAATCGGTACATATCCGAATAGGAGTAGCTCATATAAAAGGACTGTTCGCGTAGAAGTTATTATTTGTTGATTGTACGGTTTAAAGAGACAATATAATAAACATGTATAAAAACTTTGGAGAGGTTATTCGAAGATTTCGCAATGTTTCTACGAGTAAAAAAAGCAGAATGTGGGCAACGCTTTTCGATAGAAGGAGAAAAATGTCTTATGTGTCAGTCATACGAGGCAGCAATACAGCACTGTACTGCAGTGTTATCAATGCCCGAGGATCTGGATGATTTTATGGAAATAATCGAGGAGATGGGGTTTATAAAACCGTTGGCAGATATTCAAATGGAATATATACTAAATTGTAAGTTTTAAAAAAAAATTTAACCACCACAACTGTTATCATAAGAAATGAATGATGTGAATTTAGAAATTATTTTTGTATATATTAGCTTGTTTACGTTTTAAAATATAAAGCATACATTGGCATTGTTTAATTTTTCAAATGTTCACGTAACTGAAATGGGTATCTAAGTAATTATAAAAAGAATTATAACAAAGATGTGTATTATTTATTAAAAGGGTGTTATAAACGTTTTACAAAATTATTAATCAGAATCGTTTTATTTAAAACTATAACAAATTTTATTGACATCTATTAATATCTGTAGTTGAAATACAACAATTTAGAAACGTATAAGAAAACAAAAGTGTAATTAATAGTGTTACCAGTCTTCGGCTTAAAATTTAAACATCGCTCAAATGCGTGGAATGGAAAACTGTTGTATTCTTCCATATACTCAACTTGTTTACAAATACTGTTTTCAAACAATCTTGGGTAGGTTCTTATAAATTGTATAATATGATCCCAATATCACTATTACTGTATTTGCTTTTAATTACGTCATGTGGAGATTCTGTGGAATATCATTCTATTATATCTTTCCATTGGACATCTAACAGAAACAGATCTATATTAGAGTATTTTTCCGTTAGTTCTTTTAAAGTATTAGCATGGTTGAGAACGATCTTGATACCCCAAAAGTGCTCTAAAGTTCCTTTGGTAAATATCATATAATTCCCATCAAATGTCATCATCTTCACTAAACAATTTTTATTTAAATAAAAACGCAAGTTGTCGAATTTGCATATCTGATTTTGCATGCCAACTTCCATAGTGCGTATAATGTGGGAAGATTTGATATAAACTTCCTAAATACGTTGAGGGATACATCAAGTACGCTCTGGAAATGGTGTTAACAAATCAAAATTATTTTGTAATCGTCGAACGGGTTACCACAATTATGATTTTGAAGAAGATTTTGTTATGGTGTATGGTTTTCAAATAGTAACTTGGTTCGTTCTAATTGAATTGCGGCGTTTATACGTTCTTTATGTGTTGCGGTCGATTGGTTTTCCAAATCCTTAATTTGTTCCCACTCATTGGCTGTAATTTTAGTTCCTCCTGAAATAAACCATCTCGATGTGCCTTTCGTTGTGTTTTTTTATGGCATCACATCCAGTAAAAACATTTTCGCACACACTGCACGCAATACTTAAGATGTTCATTCTAGAAAAATTATTGATTAACAGTTTTGAATTATACATGTAAATATTAATTTCTTCTACGTTTGCAAAATTCAAACTAAGACTTACTCTTCTTTGTCGATAGTCCTCACACGAAATTTTAAACCAAAGACTGAAAATTCAGTATTACTATTAATTACACTATAAACGACTTTACGTTTTACAAAATAAACTTAAATGAACTTTGGATCATTTCCGTATTTATGTACATAAGAAAGAAAGTATAATTTGTCCTTACATTAACCCAATTTAAATCAAATTATAGAATGTGTATTTCTATATTAACTAGAATTGTGGAAAGTGCTTTTATTAAATTAATAGTCAGACGTCATCGACAAACAATGCAAGGCTAATGATCATACATTTACCAAATTTATTTAGAAATACGTCTTATGTTGAACTACATTTAAAATAGATTATCGAACCACTTTCTAGGTCACCGTACAGAATTAATATATGTATTATACCTTTTGGTTTAATCATTTGTATGTGGATTCACTAATTGAAAATTTTAACAATTTAGCCACTAATAAATATTTTTGAGTTTAACTCATTATCGAGCTAAATCTAAATAAAATGCAAAGGTGTTTTGTTGATAGGTTTTTGAATATTAATACAATATATACAGGTCTTTGTTGGAACTAATTTTAAAAGATGATAATTAATTTCAATTCCCAGGAAAATTTATACTAATTTATAGGTTACACCAGGGTTTATCTCAAAAGACAGAGCGATAATTTAGAAATAGATTAAAGATGAATTATATACGGTGTTTAAAAGGTTATTCTGCAAATCAGTAGGGTGTCATTCGATTTGAAAAATTCCGAGGGATTTGAAACCTGAGGAAAACACAATAATAATTGAAATCTTACACGATGGTATAAATACAACAGGTAAAAATAAAACAATTATAGGTCACTTTTCCAGTCAAAGAATAACGCCAACTAATATAATAAGAGCTGCGCACGCTCGACCATCGGCATAAAAGGCGAGAGCCATGTTCCAGTGCATTAGTCGTCAAAGTATCGTCGAGTTTGATTAAAATTATAAATTAAAGATTTTTTCTTGTTTGACGTTACAAGTGATGTGCGAGTACCAATTAAATATCAACCAACTAGTTGGTAAGTCAACCTAAGGTTAGGCGAATTTCCTTCAAATTATCACCACCATATATTAGAAGTTGGTTTTGATTTATAGGTGGTCTTCAACCTGTCATCCAAGTGATTTGCTGTGGGTATGTGTGCTGATTCTACGATAACATTCTCTTACCGATTGGAAGAAATTGTGTACTTTTCAAGTAGAATTTCAAATTAAATTTGCTCAAGACTCAAAACAAGTTTAAATTCTGACTACTGGAAACGATGGGGGGGGGGGGTTTTTTTTTTTTTTTTTTTTTAAAAAGGAAAATAATATGGGTTACGAAAATGGGAATTTATTTTAGGTAATATAAGAAAATTTTAAAAAGATTTTATAAAATGGAGAGAAGGTTAGAAACTTTAAATTTTCGAAAATTTTTATTTTTTTTTTTTTTTTTTTTTAAATGTTGGAAATTATTAAATGTTTCCCCATTCAGTACTTAAAAGATGCAACCAAGGCAATCGCTTGCGCAAATGTTTAGAGATTTGGCTTAATTCCCAGATCTGGTTACCACAGCGGTTTATAGATGTTATCAATACGTGTATGTATTCTATTAAACATTATATTTTTTGATAAAGTTTGTTTTACATATTTGTATCGCCAACATTACCATAAATTATTAATAGACGTATTAAACTATCCTGTTTTTATTTTAAAGTGGTGTATGCAAATAATAAAACATTTTAAAAACCGGATTTCCCTAAAAAAAACAAATTTAAATTTGTCAAATCCAAAATGATTAAAAAAAAGGGTTTTTTGTTGCTCAATATTGGGATTTTAAAATTAAAAAAAATTTTTTTTGGTTGGAAAATTTTTAAAAATTAAAAAAAATTTAGGGTGATTTATGGTGGCAATCTCAATTTTTAAATTTTGGGTTGTTTTATAAAATTTTTAATGGGAAAAATTTGTTTTTGGGAAAATTTAATAAATTTTTAAAAAAAAAGTTTTACTTTTAAGAGAAAAATTTTTTCCCAAATAAAAAGAATTAAATTTTGAATTTAAAATTTTTTAAAAATTAATTTAAAATACGAAAATTTTAAAAAATTTTTAAATTTTTAAAAGGAAATTTTAAAATTTTAAAAAGGGTTTAAACAACGGTTTGATTTTAAAATTTTTTTCGAAATTTTGTTTTAAATTTTATTTTTAAATTTTAAATTTTAAAATTTTTTTTTTAAAAAGTTTAAAATTTAAACCCAAAAATTTAAAAAATTGGGGGAAAACCGTTTTTTTTAAATGGTGGAAAAATTTTAAATTTTTAAAAAGTTTTTAAAAAAAGAAAATTAAAGGGTTTTTAAATTTTTAAAAAGGGTTTCCCAAAAAGCCAAAAAAAAGGGGGGTTTAAAGGGGAAAAAAGGTTTAAATAAAAAAATTTTTGGGGTAAATTTAAAACCTAAAATTAAATTTTTAAATATTTTTATTTAAATGGTGGAAAATTTAAAATTTTAAAATTTTAAAAATTTTTTGGGGTTTTGGGAAGTTTTATTTGTTAAATTTTGGAAATTTTTTGTTTTCCGAGGCTTAAAAATTCCCAAAAGAAAACCCGGGGTTTTTAAAACAAAAAAAACCGGGAAAAGGGGTTTTCAAAAATTTTTAAAAATAGGGTTTAAAGTCTGTATGGTTAATAAAGAACCTTTGGTATCCAAATTTAAGCTGTTAATTATTGATTTTACTACTTTTATTTAAAAGAGTTTAAAAAAACTTAAAATTTAAATTATTTGTTCTTAAAAATCTAAAATATTTGTTATTACGAGTTACAAATTTAAAACAATTAAGTTTCCGAATTTGTTTAACTATAGCATCAGTAATAATTTAGGATTTCAAATGTAATAAGACCCATTTATTTAATTTTTATTGAACAGTACTTAATCTGGTTTATTACATTTTGTTAATTCTGAAATTTAGGTAGTTAATGATGTCATACACAAAATTTCTAATTAACATGACTGGTATCTAGCGAAAGTTGTAGCACGCATTTTCAATTACGAATGCATTCTTCTTTCATTACAGGAGAAATTCCATAGATTTCATACCCAAAATGCGCTTTCTTTAGATATTTAAAACACATTACATTGGACATCAAAAGTCGACCTTGCCATTTCTACATTATTGTTAAGCATGCATTGGAATTTTTGGATGCGGTAATTTCTTGTTTAAAGTAACTTAGTTAAATAAAGTGTAATTTAAATTGTGATTGTATAGTCAGTTATTGCAATTGAAAACACATTCAGGGAATAATTTATTTGTCTATATATTTTACAGTAGCGTTTCCGAACAAAACTTTCTGCTTTTAATTAAATTTCCTTTGTTCCCCGGCATGTGTTTACCTCCACGTGGTGTCGTTGGACGGTAAAACATATTGTTAACGACAATATGTCTTATTGACTGAAAACACGTCTCTTTTTTACATTAATCTCATTTTGTTACAGGTCTATTTAAACAACCTATTAATTTTTTTGTTACAGGTTAAACTTTCGGCTACACACAGGAAATAATGCTATACTTTGTAAAATTGTAATAGTTTATTAAACTGTAAATTGGATAAATAAATTATTAAACTTTTGTGTTCTTAATTTTGTGTTGGTTAAAGCAATACCTTGGGTAGCGAAAAGGTTTTAAAAATGGAGTTAAAATATACGAGCAAAGGCGAAATTTAGAGGTTTGAGAGCTTAAAGTATAACTTTGCAGGGGTGGTCCGATTTCAAATCTGTTTGCAGATTCGAATTCTACATAAAATTCTAAGCTAACAAGATGTATCGCATGACTAAAAAATTTTATAAGAACGCTCAAAAGTCGCTACAGGTAAGAAATCTTAAAATGGGGTAGCTCCTGGGGTGATGATATCTAAAAATTTTAAAGATTCGGGTACCTGAGAAAATTCTAATATTGATTGATACCAAACAAGATAGGTTTATCTCGAAAGATGTAATGGCTAGACAAAGAAAACTATTTGGTTCAGATGAAAGATAAAAAAATGGCTAGTCGAAGAAAACTTTTTGGTCCAGAATGTTAGCGGTAAAAAATCTTAAAAATAGGTTTATCTCGTGGGAGGAAAAATTTAAGAGATATTTATCTCGAAAGATGAAAAATTTAAGATATTTATCTCGAAAGATGAAAAATGGTTAGTCGAAGAAAACTTTTTGGTCCAGATGTGTGTGGAAATGTGGATGCTGGTGGAAATGTGGCGGTGGGTTGCCTGATTTTCCTCTACTCTCGCCTAACATTTTTCAAGGAAACCGTGTCGGAATTCGAACCCTGGACCTTGGGCGTAGTATTCACACGCATACTAGCTACGCCATCCCTGACATTCTCAGAGCCTAATTACAGCTCGGTTCCCCCTCTATTGTTTTATAAATATATGCCCTATTTCGTCAATATTCAATGGTATGTGAATGGGGGGGGGAGCTTCCGCTTCGCGGTGTAGTTGGTACGCATGAGTCTACACGGTCCGCTTGGAAAATGTTAGGCGAGCATTTTTCACAAAAATACGCCTTCGTTCGGATGAGAGGTAAAAAGAAGGTCCCGTGTGTGAGTGTTGTCACGCACGTTAAAAATCTCTATCTTGCTTGGAACATCAAGGGTTCGGAAAAATTCAAACTTTTTCAAGTAAAAAACTCGCTTCCTGACCAATGTAGTACCTTCGGGTGGAGCATCAGAAAATCACATGTAAGGTATGTGAATGGGGACGGCTCTGTGGCGTAGTTGGTATGCGTGTGACTACTATGCTTAAGGTCCCGGGTTCGAATCCCGATACGGTCCGTTGAAAAATGTTAGGCGAGCATTGTTGCTAAAAATACACCCTCGTTCGGATGAGAGGTAAAATGAAGGTCCCGTGTGTGACTGTTGTAATGCACGTTAAAGATCCCTACCCTGCTTGGAACAGCAAGAGATCAGCAAAATTCAAAATTTTTTAGGTAAAAAAAACTCGCTTTCTGGCCAATGTAGTACCTGGCCAATATAGTACCTTCGGCTGGAGCATTGGAAAATCACATGTAAGGTATGTAAATGGGGGCTGCTCCGTGGCGTAGTTGGTAGGTCCCGGGTTTGAATCCCGACACGGTCCGCTTGAAAAATGTTAGGCGAGCATTTTTCACAAAAATACGCCCTCGTTCGGATGAGAGATAAAATGGAGATCTTGTGTGTGAGTGTTGTCACGCACGTTAAAGATCCCTACCTTGCTTGCATCAGTAAGGGTTTGGAAAAATTCAAAATTTCCAGGTATAACAATGTAGTACTTTCGGATGGAGCATTGGAAAATCAAATGTGAAGGGCAGTGATGCGGCTCCGTGGCGTAGTTGTGTGCGTGTGACTACTACGCCCAAACTCCCGGGTTCGAATTCCGACGCGATCCGCTTGGAAAACGTTAGGTGAGCATTTTTTACAAAAATACACCCTCGTTCGGATGAGAGGATGAGAGGTAAAATGAAGGTTCCGTCACGCACGTTAAAGATCCCTACTTTGCTTAGAACAGCAAGTGTTTGCAAAATTCAAAATGTTTTAGGTAAAAAAATTCGCTTCCTGACCAATGTAATACTTTCGGGTGGAGCATTGAGAAATCACATGTAGAGTATGTGAAGAGGGTTATCAGCCTGGGGTTACTACGATCCCCAACACAGGCATTTTTTGAATTAATAGTTTTTCAGTAAATTCATTCACACAATTGAAATTAGTTGAGAATATTGCAAAACCCACACCTGCAGTTGCTTATAATATTCATCAGATTTAAGCACAACTATCGTATTTTGTCATAAGGTTTTCAGTCTCGAAACTGGTTGGACGCATACCTCCATTGGTTTCTATTCTGAGCTAGCCTACACATTTCCTTGAAATTCACACAGCCTACATCTTTGATTATCTGTGACAATAGTCTAACCTAAGTCTATCTCTACTTCTCCTTTTCTTATCTCTGATTCTAATATATTCCGCACTATTCCCTTATGCCTTAGTATGTGGCCTATCGTCGTATCTCTCCCATTTTTTACCGTTTTCCACATTTTTTTCTTCCCCTGCCATTTCTAAAACATTAATGTTTCTAATTTTGTCTTTGAATGATATCTTCGTCATACGTTTGTAGCACCACATATCATTGACATCTATCTTTTTCCCGTCCGCTTGTCCTACTGTCCAAGTTTCCCAACCCTACAATGTTGTGCTCCACACATATGCTTTCAGCAATCTTTTCCTTGTTTCTTTGTTTGTTGTTTTTGAACACAGTAATTCCTTTTTCTTGTTAATTGTAGTACGACCTTGTGCTAATCTTTGTTTTATATCTTTTGTGGTTTTCCCATCTTGCGTTATTTGGTTGCTTACGTAGCAGAAATCCTTAACCTTTTGTATGCTCTTGTTACTTATTTGTATTCTAGTTTTTGATTTATTTTCCCCACATTTGCATACTAGTACTTTAGTTTTATTTTGGCTCATTTTTATACCGTATCTCTCAGTTAGAACTGTTTCCGTTTCATTAAGAGCTATTTCTAACTCTTCCTTGCTAAATGCTAATACCGCTATATCATCCACAAATCTAAGCATAACAATCTTTTGTCCCTGCATAATAATTCCAAATGTCTTCCTGCATTTGACAGTATTCGTTGCCTTTTCGAAGTATAAGTTAAAAATTAACAAGGATGGAGCACATCGCTCCCTGTCGTAGCACTTTCCTAATATATACTTCTTTACGTTCCTGCTCTAATTGTATTACAGTTGTTTGCTTTTTGTTTCAGCTATGCACTATCCGTCTATCCCTAAAATTTATTCCAATCTTTTTGAGAATTTTGAATTTTTTTTTCCATTTTACTTTGTCGAATGCTTTTTCTAGATTTGTAAACCTTATAAACATGCTTTGTCCTTTTTCTATCGTCTTCTCCAATATCACCCTCAGAGCTATAATAGCCTACCGTGTTTCCCTGTTTTGCCTAAACCCAAATTGATCTTCTCCTAGTACTTCTTTGGCCCATTTTTTCATACGTCTTTGTACAATTCTAGTTAATATTTTTGACATGTGTGCTGTCAAACTTATTCAATGTAGTACCTCCGGGTGGAGCATTGGGGACGTGGCCGTAAGTATAGAGGCCCTAATTCAAATTATAATGTCAAACTTATTGTTTGAAAATTTTTACATCTATTCGCGCCTCTCTTTTTTGGTATAGTGACTTTGATGTTATGTTTGAAATCTTTGTATATCTCGCCTTTCTCATACATATAGCTTACTAGTTGGAATGGACGTTCTGTAAGCTTGTCCAGCGACTTTACAGTTTTTCCTTGAACCTTATCTATACCCGGTCTTTTACTATTTTTCAGGCCTTTTAATGCTAATTCAAACTCATCTCTAAGTATAGGATATCCCAAAGCTCATCGTTTTCAATGTCTGATTCCTGTTCTAATGCTGTTAGTTCCTCTCCTGCATATAAATTCTTTATATATTCTTGTCATCTAACCACTTTCTCTACATTTTCCGCGCTCCTTTTATTTTGCTATACGGTTTTATTTCCCTAAAATTTATTCTAATTAGTTATTTCCATCTTAGTTTGTACCTCTTTGCACTTTTTACCAATCATTGCTTTTTAACTTTCCTGCATTTGCGAATAATTTCCCATTTTATGGCGTTGTATTTCTGTTTTCCAGCTTCGTCTGGTCTGCTTTGTATTTTCGTCTTTCTTCTATAAAATTCAGGATATCCTTTGTTATCCATGGCTCCTTATTTTCTTTTTGTGTACACCCCAGAATATTTGTGGCCGTCAAGTCTAAGCTAGATTTAATGTTACTCCATTCTGTTTCTACTTCTTAGTATCAGAAATTTTCCCGATATCTTACAGCAATTCATTTGACTTTTTTTCAAATCGTTTGTGATATTTTTATTTTTTAGTTTCTCAAAGTCAAAGTGCCTTTTTCTGCTTCTTTTTTTTAAATTTTTAGATTTAAGAGGGGCTTTCATAATTACGATGTTGTGGTCAGTGTCTATATTTGCTTCTGGATAGCTTGTAGAGTCTTTTACTTGATTCCTAAACCGTTGTCTAACAAGAATGTAATTTATCTGATATCTTCCTATATTTTTTGGCATTTTCAACCTGAATCGTCTTCTAGCATGATGTTAAAAAAACGTGTTTGTGGTAGTTAAATTGTTTTTGTCGCACAATTCTGCCAGCCTATTTCCCCTGTCGTTTCTCGTGCCTAATATACCTACTATCGCTCTTTCTCTACTATCACCTACCAATGTATTAAAATCCCTCGTAATTATTAAATTTTCATGTTCTTTTACGTATCCTATTATCTCTTCGATATCTTTGTAGATCGCTTCTACCTCTTCCTCACTGTAGCTAGAGGCGGGCATGTATATTTGTATTATTACTGTATTTACCGGTTTAGACTCTAATATAACCATGAGTAGTCCTTTGTTCTTTTGTAGGTAGTTTTCTACACAGTGTCCTATCTTTTTCCCATAACTATCGCCACGCCCGAATGTCCACTTCTGAGCCTGTGTGAATTACCCTAAAGTCTCGTCTGCAAAAATCCCCCGCCTCTGACCAATAAACTTCGCTTATCCCTTCTATGTCTAATGCTAACCTATACATTTCAATTTTTTAAGTTCTCTAGCTTACTTACTTTCTTCATACTTCTGACATTCCGCCCTCCGACTCGCGGGATGTTCACGACTCTTTTTTATACTTTCAGAACACATCCTCCTAAGGAGTCTCCTCCCGGATATCCGAACGGGGGACTATTTTAACTCCGGGTAAAAACCCCAGAGGATGCCATAATTTTAAATAACAATCTAAGTACGCTGTGTACTTGGAAAGTAATGCTGTGGTTTTCAGTTACCTTCCACATTGCAGTAGTGTGTCTGAGAATGCCATACCGACCCCTATGGTCTCTGCCACTCTAAGTACCGAAAAAGCTGCTGCCCTCTTTCGGGGACTTGTCTTAGTTTGGTTCTTCACTAAAAAACCCACTAATTTGGTTAAACCTATAGTTCGACTCTTTAGATCACTGGAACTCTCAAGCTGTTATACCTGTTCCAGTAATGTAGAACTTGTTCAAGGTGCAGATCCATTCAGAACGGTCAAAAATTATGATACATTTTTTTAGTTATGAAATAAGATTTTATTTGTTTGTATCCCCAAGTGCAGTTAGCTTCCAAAAAGCTTTTTACAAACTTTTAACTATAGAAATTTTTTCTCCATCCCTCATA
Organism: Platerodrilus igneus; assembly: GCA_036346225.1. NCBI lineage: Eukaryota > Metazoa > Arthropoda > Insecta > Coleoptera > Lycidae > Platerodrilus > Platerodrilus igneus. The sequence continues at coordinate 1,649,764 of JARFIW010001436.1, read as the reverse complement.
GTAGTGTAGAAATAGAAGACTTAAATATATTTAGTATAATAAATTTTTCAAGTAATTATGAGCGCAGTCATCAACCAGAAAGGGGCAATATCTAAAAATACTATACTTTAATACTTTATTCCTTACGATCAAATTGTGCTACCTTCCCCTTTTGAAATATTAAAATAAAACTGCTACTCAGATTAGTAGAGGATTCTGACTAATAAACGGCCCCAAACGTCAGCAAGCACAGAGATATATGGACATTGAAATAGAGAATATACAGCCGCAAGCAAGCCGGGCGTGATGGGATATAACAGCTGGACTGTTGTTCCAGGTGAAAATAATGAAATCAACGAGCCGAAACAATAGATCGACATTTAGGATCAGTTTACCCTTGAACTTGTCTGACCCGAAAATTGAATATTACCGATATATGTTTATTAATTTTGTACGTTTCAGTTGCAAATCGTAAAAGCACGGCTTGCATTTACTAATTTACGTTTAGAATGGGATCCTATTTTAATATATTATAATCATTCTGATACATATTGGGCAACTGAACTAATTAATAAAAGTGTTTTTAAAAAATTGTAAAAAAATTTAAGTTTGCAAATTTGAGTTTCTGTATATGTATATTCCATGTCATTGCATGTAACGCAATTTTATTGTTTGTTTAAAAGTATACTTGATACTGATAAATAAACCTATGAAGAGTGCCTTGGGGTACTAGTAACAGACGTCTTCATGATTAAATCCCCGAGTCCTTTTCACTCGACAGCAATCGGCGCATTTAAGATTCAAAAAGCATTTACTTTTGAACAAAAAAGCTCTTGGTGCGAACATCATAAAAATAACACAGAAACATACCCATGAATTTTAGGGTGAGAAATATCAATTGCACATTTCATACCACCCTCATAGCCGCAGGTAAATGCATTTTGTACTAAAAGTTTGTACTAAATACTAGATATGCTTTTCGACTCTTGTGTGCTTTTTATACCGCTACCGAATTCCAACACCATACGTGTGTGTAAAACAAGAATTGCACCGGACGAGACTTTAAGAATATATGAGAGATGTATGAGTACAAAAGAGATACAGATACCCAAAGATGCATACGCGAGCGGGCGTGCACCCGCATGCACGCACGCACGCACGCACGCACGCCGCACGCACGCACGCACACACACACACACACTTTTTACACCACACTACTTTAATTAAAATATCAACTTCCATCTTTGTTTTTCGTTCCATCACTTAGATAGGCCACCCTACTTTCTCACCATACATTAGACTAAGCAATTTATATATATATATATATATATATATATATATATATATATATATATTACTCAAATTTAGACCAAAGTAGAAAAATTAATAAACGACATCAAATAATTTTAATCACCGTGTATAAGAAAGCTTTGGGCAATAATACGCTTCATTTAAAGGCATATTGGATAAATTCGTCATTTACTTCTAAACATAGGGTTTAAATTGTTTAGATAATGTTAAACACCGTGTATATTAAAGCAGTGGAAAATAGAACGCTTAATTAAAGGCCTACTGTGTAGATTTAAATCATTCAATTAGAGTGTAGGGTTTGTATAGAATTTCATTAGATAATACGCGTTATTAAAACCGTGGAGCATAAATAATTTATACGTTTCGTTAAAAATAAGGGATTTAAATTATTCACTAGACGCTTTCTATAAAAAGAAGCAGAATTAAAATGTTCAATTTGTATGTAATTTAATCGTTCCAAGTACTCAAACTATCGAGAAATTATAAAGACGTGGGGAAATTATATAAAAGCTTTCGGCGTATTAGAACGCAGAACACTTGCAAGAATAACGATGTATATGTTAGTCGATAAGCTTCAAGCTATATGAGTGCAAGTAAGAAAGCGAGTTTGTGGTATAGAGACGAGCGAGATGGAATGCATTAGCAGTTAAATGAGGGGAAAAATGTGAAACAAGCGCACAGGTTTTAGATAGAACGAACAGACTAGATTGGCAATTAAGGTTGAAATAAGATGCAAACGTGAGAGGGGAAGCATATCAGTTGGTGTGTAAAATTAATTAGTTGTTCTCGGACGTGTTGCGAGGCGTGTGGAAAATTCGTAGATTTCAACTTGGACGTGTGCAAATTTTTAGTAGAATCTCTGTGCCGAGCCGTCGGAAGAGAAACGAGAATGCGAATTTCTTAAAATCGTCTGTCGCGGGACAAATTCGACTTGCAAGCGGGCCATTATATAAACCCGTGCTTATAGGTGTTTCGCTCTCTTATATTTTTGATTTTATTCGATACTTTAAACAGTTTTGCTCTTTATTTTTTGATTATTCGATACTTTAACTAGAATACGTGGTGATTACGTGCTACAATAAAAGTTATCAGTACACTTAGAGAAGATAAATGAAGGTAACAAAGTCTAGTTATATTTGCGGGTATTACTGTACCAATTATTCAAATTAATAACGATAAATAAATAAATAGAAGTAGGCAGTTTTGGGTATAGCGTGAAAGAATTATAAATTTCATTGCTATTTGTCGGGATTGTTAGTGATCAAATGTTATTCGTAAACGTGATTGGATCCACAAAACAAGATTTCGATATATCTAGATGAGTTCCCGAGAAACCCTGAAACCGTTTAGACGAATGGTGGTGCAGAAGAATTTTAAAGGCGGCTAGAAATCCGAGGACGTAAACATAAACCAGCTGGAATGGTGGGATGAGCAAATCCGATGTACATTGAAGCCACGAGTGCATTAACCTTCAGGTAAATTATGCATTTTGTTCGATCTTAGATGTTTTGGTGTGTGTTGAATATTTTTATAATTTGTTTGATAAAAACGGACAGTAGTAAATTTGTATAAACAACAAATTTGAATTTTAAGGTAAAATTTTCTTGTATAAGTAGAAAGGAGTATTTATCAGGTTTATGTTTTTGATTATGATAAAAATTTGGGTCTGTCTTTGAGCTCAATTAGACTAACCTGTTAAATTAACGTAAGGGGGTGGGAGATGCTCCCTTTTATTCAGACTCAGGTCTGCAAATATTGTTTATTTAATTAGTATGCATCCTACAAGGACTCTAATTCCGGATGCAAATTAAAATGATGACCAATTTGAACTTGAAATTTTATAATGCTGAAATTTATGCTAAAATTTAATTTTGAAATTTTAATGTATTGTGAATATTGGTGTAAATAGAGTTAACATTGATGTTTGTGGTATGAATGTGTTTTTTTTTTTATGAATGAGGATGAAAGTTTTATCTAGGTGAGCAGCCGAGGCGGAAGGATTCAAGAGGCGATATTCAGGTAAGAAATCGAATATCAGAGGAGATTTTACCGTAGTAGCGAGAATCACAGCAAATCTTGACGCCCAATGTGTGAGGCTCGATTCTTATAAGGAATCACAACAATTTTGACGCCCAATCTGTGGGCTCAAATGTTTTTTAGAAAGGACCCAGTTCCTGTGGACGTAGATCACAGCAATATATATATATATATATATATATATATATAATAATATTATAATAATAATATATATATATATATATATATGTATAATGATATTAATAACGTCCAGAAACAAAGAATCTATTATATATATATATATATATATATATATATATATATTGCTGTGAAACCTCTTGAATTACCTGGTCTGTTGTTTCTCTTCTGTTAATCGCCTCGGCTGCTCCTCTAGATAGCTTTCATCCTCATACATAAAAAAAACAAACACATTCCTACCACAAACATCAACGTCAACTCTATTTACATCAATATTCACAATACATTAAAATTTCAAAATTAATATTCAGCATAAATTTTAATATCGGAAAATTTCAAAATTAAATTTATTATCATTTTAATTTGCATCCAGAATTAAAGTCCTTGTAGGATGCCTACTAATTACTATAACAATATATGCAGAGTACAAAGGAGCATCTACCACCCCTTTACGTTAATTAACCAGGTTCGTCTAATTGAGCTCAAAGACATACCCATATTTTATCATAATCCAGAACATCAATACTAAATACCCTTTCTACTTAAACAAGCAAATTTCACCTTAAAATTAAAATATTATTGTTAGTACAATTTCACTACTGTCCATTTTAAATAAACAAATTAGAAAGTTATTCAACACACACCAAAATCTCAAAGTTCAAACAAAATAGTATAATTTACCTGAAGGTTACTTGCACTCGTAGCTTCAATGTACATCGTCCCTTTGTTAATCTCACCATTCCAACTGGGTTATATTTACGGCTTCTGATTCTCAACGCTTTAAAATTTTCTCCATCACCATTTATTTAAAGTTGTTTCAGGGCTTTTCCGGAACTCCTCTGTGTATATCTGACCCTTGTTTCGTGGATCCAGACACGTTTATGCACCATTTAAGTATTAATACCCCGAAAATAACAAAGAAATTCATACTTCTTTCACCAAGATACGCCAAAACTGCCTACTTTTGTGTATTTATTTGTCATAGTAAATTTTACCAATTGGTACAGTGATACTAAACTTTATTACCTTGAATCTTCTTTTCTAAGTGCACTAACGTACATTCATTGTAGCACGTAAAGAACAAGCTGTTTTAAATCATATAATATTCGAGCAAACTGTTTAAATTATTTAATATTAAAACCGGAAAACTAAAAAGCACTGTTTAACGCGTTCAATCAAGTCGAAGATCTAAGAGAGCTTCTTCATATTCACCTCCGTATATATAGCGGTTAGCCTGTCTGTCGGTCTGTTCCCCAAAACGGCCAGTTTCTAGAATTTCGTCATTCTATGTTCCCATTCCGTAGCCCGCGCGTAGGTTTTTACGAATTTTGTACTCGCCCCAGTTAAAATCTCAGAAAATTTCCACACGGCACGCAACGTCTGAGAATACCTAATTAAATTTTATACAGAAATGTTATTTCTACCTCTCAATTTTGCCTTTTACTTTCAACCAATCGCAACCCCATGACGTTGCTCTACTCACGCCTTTTTACTATATGTGTCTCGGTCTTGCGCCTATTATCTGTCTCTATCTACCCTTTCTTATTGATGCAAATTGATATTCTTTATTATCGATTATTTTAGTCCATGTGGAGTGTGAAATATCCCACCTTTAGCATTTCTCGTAACTATTAAGCTACGTTTTCTCCAAGATTCTTTGAAACCATTTGTTATCTACAAAATTTTCGCCGTACGTGACATTTAAACTACGCAGGTGTTCAAACATAATATTAATTCTCAGAGCTTTATTTTCTGGTATTTTAATCTTGGATTTTCACAGGCTTTTATGCTTATTATTAATAATGTTTAATTAACTCCAATTAAAATTGACTTCTATCCTTTCATTTTTAGCGAATACAAATTAAATATTAATTATTATGTGTACACTTTGTTTAATACCGGTTACTTAAAATAGGGTTAATTAATATAAATTTTGCACGTAATTTCCATTTGTTTCTTTATTAGGAATAATTAAATTACACGTAGCGCTTTTTAATACTGTTTCTTTTGATATAAAGCGTCTTGTACATGATTTAAATCTCTTATTTTTACTGAAACGACCGAATTTATTTATGCTTCACGGTTTTAATAAAGCGTACTTTTTCCCAAAGCTTCTACACGGTGATTAAAATTATTTGATGTGCTTATTTAATTTTCTACCCTGGTCTAAATATGAGCAATATATATATATATATATATATATATATATATATAGTAGTGGTTTTAAAGGGCTAAATTTAAGTATAAACAAGGCAATTTCAAACACCCTGTATAGAGGAAACAACCAAAATTTACGTGCGAAATTTATTTCATTTGGTTCATTTTAAAGAAACAAGTATTACTATAATTTTACAAGTAGTGATTAAAAATTAGTTAGGTTCGTAAAGAAAATAAATGGGAGAAGCCAATGCAAGTTATTAATTAATTTAATTGAGTTTAATTGAACACGTAATTACGTCTAATACGCATAAAAGCATGAAAAATCGATAATGCCAAGGTGAAACGCTTTGCTAACACATAAACAGCCATTGAATATAAAATACCTTGAAACGCAACCTCTTAGAAATTTTGTGTTAAAACGTTTGTTAATTGAACACCTGCAGGTTTTTGGAAATGTCAGGTTCCCCTTATTTGTGTCGATAAAAGACAGTATTTAAAGTATATCGGGTAAACGGTCGGACGGTTCGCGTAAATGTTAACTAAAAGTTTCCTTAAAGCGCAGAAAGGATAGACGATCAATAAAATACGTCGGAATGAGACAGGCATAATAACAGTTCACTTCAAAACGCATGTATTCAGTCCACATGGGCTAGTTTGAAACGCGGACAGTAATATCGATTTTTATCACTCAAACAAGGTTAAAAGGAAACATAGAATATGCATAAAAGAGGAATAGCGTTAATACAGGCTGGGTTTCAAGACGTCATTGAATATCTTATTGGTCTATATAGTTAGTAGTATAACAGACAAACACGGGAATATTGAATATTAATTTTTTGGAAAATATCGTAACGACGCGCTAAATTTCGAAGATTTCGAAAACGGTTGAACCAAAATTTTAAGAACAAATTAGTTTAATTAAACGTTTCACGTTAGGAGGGTCTGGAGAGGTTACATTCGGAATGATATAAATACTCTAAAAGAATTAGCATCGCTCTCTTTTAACTTCGTTCTCTTAGTACTTTCATCGCTTCAGACTACGAACAGAAATTTACCACGAGCTTGTAAGTATATACAATTATTTTAAATTAAATAGTACAGTGTTGGCCTCATAATTTTGATACGCGGATTGTGTCGAGTCTAAATTTTATTGAAGTGCAACATTTATTTTAAACAAGCTCGTGAAGTAAAGTAATGAAACGTAAATTAAATTAAATTAAACTAAAGTACGCAATTATGAAAGAAGTGTAATAAATTTGGATTTGGATTTGGATTTGGATGCATTATGAAGGCAGAGCATGCAGCACAACTTAGATGGTGTTCATCTACAAATAGCTAGAAGCGGCCAGCAGAGCAGATCCACGAAACCGAGTTCGAAAACAACTTAACGGCTTCGACAACGGAGTAGAAATCTTCAAGAAATTCCAGGTAACGCTTTAGAATTTGTTGTTTTTATAAACTATGGAAATTGTTGTGATGTGTGAGAGTGAGCTATAAAGGTGTTTTGCATTATTTTGCGTATTAAAACAATACGCATAACTAACTTTTATTATGGTATTTAAATATAAATCTAAAGGTGTATATAAAGCTTATTAACGTTCCATCAGGAATTTAAATTTTTATTGTTACGAGTACATGGGTTTTTTTGTTTGCAGTAAGCGTATGCTAAGTAAAAAGCATACATTAATCATAAAAAAACTGGGTTACCATAAGCTCACCATACTCCAGAGTGTCCTAATTAAAATTAATTATAAATAAAGAACGAAAAGTAAGGTATTATTCAGGGTCCATTTACTTCGGTTACATTCAATGTGTTTAATATTTCTAGTTAAAATACTGGACTTTACAAAAATAGAATTTATTTAGGTGTAACTTGAGCACTGAAATGTAGATAATCTTGAATTTTTATTTGTAAATAGTGGTAAATAAATATTGTATGATTGTTGTATTATTTTGTGGTTTTATTGAGAGTGTGCGTGAACGATAAAGAGTATGATAGTGAATCTAGGTATCCAAGAGGAGGTCCAACTGAGCTAGCCAGGGAAGCGGTTGAAGAATTAAGGCGATGAAGAGAGGAATATGGATAAGAAAAAAATTTTTTGAAAAATTTTTCTATTGTATGAAATTTATGACGATTTTTGGGTAAATTAATAAAATTTTCGAATGTATTTTTGTTACTGAAATTCGATTTAGAGAGGTTACACGGCAATTTATGGCGCCCAATTTGTGAGGCTCGATTATTCATAAGATAAACACAGCAATATATATATATATATATATATATATATATATATTACTCATATTTAGACCAGGGTAGAAAATTAAATAATCACATCAAATAATTTTAATCACCGTGTAGAAGCTTTGGGAAGAGGTACGCTTTATTAAAACCGTGAAGCATAAAAGGTTATTAGTTTCATTAAACATAAGAGATTTAAATCATGTACAAGACGCTTTATATCAAAAGAAACAGTATTAACAAGCTCTACGGGTAATGTAATTATTCCTAAACAAATGGAAATTACGTGCAAAATTTATATTAATTAACCCTATTTTAAGTAACCGGTAGTAAAACAAAGTGTACACATAATAATTAATAGTTAACTTGTATTCGCTAAAATGAAAGGATAGAAGTCAATTTTAATTGGAGTTAATTAAACCATTAGTAATAATAAGCATAAAAGTGTGAAAATCCAAGATTATAATACCAGAAAATAAAGCTCTGAGAATTAATATTATTTTGAACACCTGCGTAGTTTAAATATCACGTACGGCGAAAATTGGGTAGATAACAAATGGTTTCAAAGAATCTTGAAGAAACCGTGGCTTAATATTCACGAGAAGGTGCGATACGGGGTTATTAAACCCAGATAGTCCACATGGACTAAAATATAATCGATAATAAAGAATATCAATTTGCACCAATACGAACAGGTTAGAAAAGGAAAGAGAAAATGCGTCAAGCAAAGACACATATAGTAAAAGGCGTGATTTAAGCAACGTCACGAGGGTCACGATTGGTTGAAAATAAGATGCAAATATCAGAGGTAGAAACAACGATTTCTGTACAAAATTAATTAGCTTTTCTTGGACATGTTTGCGTGCCGTGTGAGAATTTCTGAGTTTTAAATGGGGCGAGTGAAAAATTCGTAAAAACCGACGCGCGAGCGACGGACTGGGAACATGGCATGAGAAATTCTTTAGAATTACCCGTTTTGGGGAACAGACCGACAGACAGGCTTTTTGCTATATATACCTAGGTGAATATAAACAAGGCCTCTTAGACTTTTGACTATTCGATGCGTTAAAAGCTCTTACATCCGCTACTTGATTCAAGATGTTAAACAGTGCATTTTAGTTTGATAAAGTAATTTAAAATTTTGCTCGTATATTTTAGTGATTCAAAAAAGTTTGTTATTTACGTGCTAACATGAATGTACTTCAGTGCACTAAGATACAAGGTAATAAAATTTAGTATCACTGTACCAATTAGCAAAATTTACAACGACAAATGTATACACAAAAGTAGGCAGTTTTGGCGTATATTGGTGAAAGACGCATGAATTTCTTTGCTATTTTTCGGGGGTGTTAATAATTAAATGGTTCAAATACGTGTCTGGATCCACGAAACAAGGGTCAGATATACACAGATGAGTTCCGGAAAAGCCCCGAAACAACTTTAAATAAATGGCGATGGAGAAAATTTTAAAAGCGTTGAGAATTAGAAGCCGTAAATATAATCCTGTTGGAATGGTGTGATTAACTAAAGGGACGATGTACATTAAAGCTACGAGGACAGTAACCTTCAGGTAAATTATACTATTTTGTTTGACATTTTGGTGTGTGTTGAATAACTTTATTATACTATTTTGTTTGACATTTTGTGTGTGTTGAATTACTTGATAATTGATTTACTTTAAATGGACATTAGTGAAATTGTACTAACCATAAAATTTTAATGTTAAGATGAAATTTGCTTGTATAAGTAGAAAGGGGTATTTAGTATTGATGTTCTGGATTATGATGAAATTTTAGGTATGTCTTTGAGCTCAATTAGACGAACCTGGTTAATTAACGTAAAGGGGTGGTATATGCTCCCTTTTTACTCTGCATATATTGTTATATTAATTAGTAGGCATCCTACAAGGACTTTAATTCTGGATGCACGTTAAAATGATAATAAAATTAATCTTGAAATTCTTGTTAAAACTGAAATTTATGCTGAATTTTAATCTTGAAATTTTAATGTATTGTGAATATTGATGTAAATAGAGTTGACGTTGATGTTTGTGGTAGGAATGTGTTGTTTAATTTTATGAATAAGGAGGTTTATAAAATTAGGTGAGCAGCTGAAGCGAAACCAGGATCACAGCAGTTTATGACGCCCAATCGGTGGGACTAGAATTTTTTTGTTGAAAGGACCCAGTTCCCGCATTCAAAGGAGTATATCACAGCAATATATATATATTGATATGATAACGCCGTACTCGGTGTAATGAACGTTTTTACTTAACGCCATCGCTCTGTGTTCTCACTTCAAATTTTACTGATTTTATTATTATTATGCCACGGCTAGCCCTTTTTAATCTACACAGAGTGCACAACGTTACGATGATCAATTTTTCTCTTCTCCACCCCTTTATGATTACCTATTTGTTTGAATTGATAAAACGAAGTCAATTAATTTCATATAATGAAAAGAAATATTATTTACAATTTTGGAATTCATTAAATGCACTCCTCGATCAATCAATATCATATGTATCATTTATCCCAAAATTTATATACTTTCGATTCAATCTAAAGTCACCAAAAACTACTTCTTTACCAAAGAAACCTGGTACATTCTACACCTCTCTATAATATATTACGTAAGTTTAACGTATGCAATGTTTGTTGTTGACTTCATTACAAGTTTTATATACATTGAATAAATTCAGTATTGAAATTTAAATAGAAAAATATCTTAAAATTAAATAGATCTGACCTGCGATATGTTGTTCGCGTTGTGGATCAACACCCCTTTGTTGTCCTCATTCGTCTACCAATGCTCTGCTTAGTTGAATCAGTGTTTGAGTACAGTTTTTCAAAAATTACTTCGTGCTTCTTTATTTTATACGCCTTGAATCTCTTCCGTTCGATGCTTTCGGCGCAAATCAAAATTGTACCAGAATTGTACCAAAATATAACTGTCGACGCTGATTTGAAATATTATATTGACCAAGATTTAAATTATTCTTGTCGACACATACTTCAAATATTATTATCGACGCAACTTGAATTATTCAGAAATACACCACAAATTTAAAATATTCAAAAATGTACCACAAATTTGAAATATTCAGAAATGTACCACAAATTTGAAATATTTGGAAATGTACCACAAGTTTGAAATATTATTATCGACGCAACTTGAAGCCCTATTATAATAAATATTTAGTTTAAATAAATTATCCAAATTCTACTTATGTTTTCTATAAAAAAAACGGCAAAAAGTCTTCGTAATCGTTGCACTATTGTCACTGTAACATACACTTGATATTCTATTATATTTAAATTACGCGTGACTTTCTGGTTAACAGTGACGCAGTTTCGGCGTGTATGAGTTGTAAACTCACCCGTCTTATCATTGCTGTGTGATATAGGCTCTTCCCACTTACATGTGGGCTGGGCTATCAAGCAGTCCTGCAGATTATCTCAACCAACCAAGCCCTGTCTTCAACATTCCCTGCAGTTTGAAGTTGTTTCTGATGTAATTTATTCGGTTTTCCGTGTAATGTTTATATGCTATTGATACATTGTTATCTTTGCCAGATGTTCAACTTTAAGTCTGTTGTTTTGTATAGATATCGCCTTTTGGATAATTGAACAAAATAAATGATGTAGCTTTAATGCTGTTTTTGTTTATGTATTTTTATGCGTCTTTGAAACTGCGTTTTTTTATTAAAAGTGTTTATTGTTTTAGTGTAATTGCATAAACCTTTGTTAGGTTTTATCTCTTGTCTTTGTATTTGTTTTATAACTAATTAGACACTTCTCAATTACATGTACGATCATTTCTCTGAATACGGGTTCTATTGTTGAAAGGCATGCTCACTGGCATTACTTAAAATTATTAACGGTCTATATACAGAGTGTTGAATGCTTGCTATTTACATAATGTATGAATTACATATTTTTCTGCTAAATACGCGTTCTATTGTTGTAAGATATGCTTACTTGCATTGCTTAAAGCTAATTACGGTTTATATACAGGGTGTTAAATGTTTGTTTTACATAATGTACAAATTACTTAATTTTCTGCTAAATAAATGCAATTTTCTAATTCATATTGCAATTTATGGTTACTACACGACCCTTACTACTCAATACACCCCTAAACAACTCCTTATCACAGCAATATATATATATATATATATATATATATATATATATAGCAATTAATAAGATGAAATAACAACTTAGACTTTTTATGCAAAGCCCAAATGAACATTTCAAATCAAGCTAGTAATTGAAAGAAGGATTTGAACCTGCATCTCAGTTTTATTGGAACTGTGCGTTTACCAATTACGCCACCGAGACCGATGACTATAATTGGGAAATTTACAAATCTAAATCGTGTACAGAACTATACATAAACGTAACTTTTAACTACGTTTAGCATTTTTGTCAATTATATCTTGAAACTGACTTTTCAAAAATGCACCACGTTGTGTGCCAGTGAAACTGTATTTTTTCTATATCTAGCTAGCCTCACGCATCAGCGTCAGTGTTACTAATTTTCTAAATGGGCGCCAGAGAACAAAGTCTTCCGACACAGCTAGGGGTCTATTCCTTGGGCAGAGCTATGAGAAATAGGGGGGTAAGTCGAAATCTGTTTGTAGGTCAAACTTAAACTAAACCAAATAGGCGCCACCAAGTCCTGACTTAATTATGATAATTGCATAGCATATTTCTAAGGGCGGACGTGGAGACCCAAAGAAAAAAAAGATCGCCTTCGCTGACAAAAACCTGTCTTAATAAAATAAGACGCAGCTCCTGTAAGAAATTGTAATAGTTAAATACATAAAAGAGTGGAACACTATTTGTGTCCAGCAAAAATACATAAAGAAGTAGTAAAAAGGTATTTCCAATATAAAGTTGGCATCAAAGACCTACTCATAAGGATGTTAGCTTTATGTTATTAGATTTGATCATACTTGATCAAAATAAAAAACTTTAATCTTGAACCAATTGTTTACTAAAAAGAATCTCTTTTAAAATAATATGATTTATAACAAAAATTTAATCAATAACTGTATCAATCTATAGCTTTCAACTTCATGTTTATCTTATTTATTTTTAATCAATTACTTTACAGTATAACATGAACTTGTTATACAAATAAGGTTCCGACCTGTGCAGATCTGTTCAGGCAGATGACAAATTAATAAGTTCTAAAAATGTTAGCATTCAAGTTTTCTAAATTACATATGCAAGTTTTAATTTATATAAAGCTGATCACAAAAATAGAGGTGTTTACATCTCTTGTATTAAAGCTGTTCGAGGCACTTGCCTTCAAAAATACATCTGTCAGCAGTACACAGCAGAAAAATATATGACGTCAGTAACACCTGTTGACGTTACCGACGATTCATAATGAACCACGCGTGTGGTTTTCTTAAAACATCAAATCTGTAAACTTTAGTTTTAATACTGGAAAATCCAGCTCAGCAATTAGTTGAAACTTTTACAATATTCATGCTTTTACGCATTAAAACAAATTAACGTGTTCCTAGTTTGAAACACATAAAAAGAACTTATCGCTATCTACGAACCAAAACCGCGTTTGTCGCATTGTTGCAAGGAAAGATGAGATCCTCGTTATTTCAAGCAACGATAACAGCGTTGTAGTGTAAACCAAATTCATCCAAAACAACTTCTACTATGAATTCGTCCCACGTGTCGAATCAAATCCTGTTACAATACATTCTGCAGCCGTTGTAATCCTGAAGTTGAATACGCCGCCTTACTAAGGTAGCATCTTTACATTGTCCTTGTGTGTCTTAAAAGTTTGCATTGCAAGTGTCGTCTTCTAAAAATTGCCTTCTAAATTTCGTGTTGTAAGTTTCGTGTTCTAAGAGTTGCATTGTAAGTTGCCGCGCTAAATAAATTATCTTAAATTAAACAAGTTAATCAAACTATATACGTTACCGACCGTTATTCGAAGATGTGTTCACTCATTGAAGTGGATTCGCAAATTGCCGGCCTGCAATCTAGGGTACATGTTATTGCTTCTACTACATCTGGCCGACTGTCTACAAAACTAGCTCGGGCGGCCGAGGCGTCCGGAGGGGGACCGTCAAACAGAGATGTGTTTGTAAATAGCTGTAGATGACACAGATATTTAACCACAAGTAGAATACCAAAGGACGATGCGGCTTTAACGTATTACTATTATTTGTTGAATGCAATTTACTATTGTTGTTAATAAAATTGTTATATTATTCTCGCAATTTTATGGAGGGATTTATTATCAAAAATAAAATTGTTACAATCTGACATTGTCAAGTTTTGACTTATGTCAGATATAGACAGGAAGCAACGCTCAAAATTCCGGCAATACTGAGATGCAGGTTCAAATCCTGTCTAAGACCTTATATTTTCCTTCTTTCAAATACTAGCTCGATTTGAAATGATCATTTGGGCTTTGCATAAAAAGTCTAAGTTATTATTTCATCTTGTTAATTGCAATACGTTAGTATTTATCAACTTATCTTTTGTAAAAAAAAAACTACCTAATATATGTTGTCATGAAATTATAGATTAAATAGGTCTAGATAATAAATTTTTAACAACTGTGTATATAGGAAATAGGAACAATTTATATACGCGCCAAATTAATCAGTTTAGATAGTGAAAAACGGAAGGTTATTAAGATATTTTTGTATTTCTAAATCAAAATGTTAAAATTGCATAACGGGTAGAAGCTTTAGGGTACATGAAAACTCAAGGATACGCATAATTAGTTGTAATATTTTAAATCAAGCGCATTGAATCAGAAACGGAGCTTTTGAATCAATAATTTAAACGCATATTCGCATTTAAATAAACGAAACGTTCGTTATACAAATCCTAAGAAGTGTTATACTCGGAATTATTATTTTAAACGGACAAGTTACTTCGAAGAAACACCTGTTAGTTAAATGTCAAATTTCAAAAAACTGAAATATACGTTGAGACAGAATTTCTATGGAATTGTTTGTAGCGGTCGGTCCGACAAGCTGCTAATGTAACAAGTGCTTTGAAGACTAAGGGAACGGAAAGATCTATAATGTAAAACAGACAGAGAACACGTATAAGACAACGTTGGTTACAACACACATTTAAAATACACGGGAGTCCAACAGCAATATCGCTTTTTTGTAGCTTGAGAGGGGTTCTAAAAGAGATAATAAATATGGGTGTAACGAAGAAAGGCAGCTAGGAGGTAGAATGTTATAACGGGGGAAAGCAATATCATTGGTCGAAAGCTAGCATTTTTGCGAAGCTCGCGTCCGTTGATGTTATTGAACGATATTTTCAGATTTTTAAGTTCGTTACGATTAAAATTTGGAGAATTGGTTTTAGAAAATAAGCTTTGTAATGAAAAGAGGTCCGTGAGGGGTATTGAAAAGCGTATAAATCCACCGGGAAAAGATATTAGAGCTCTCTTGCTCTTAGATCTTATATCGGTTAGATCTTTTACGTAATTGCTAGTATATGTTCTTACGTTGTATTGATTGTTGTTTATTCGTTGAAGTAGCATACAATATCCTATTTTAAAGTGTATGAAGCTGTTAGTAACGTACGAGAAATGTATTAAAAGTGATTTGCACAAGTGGGTGCTAACGTATCAAAGGTGCTGTTACTACACGATACAATCTAATGACAGGATGGTACTTGGGTAAGCGAATCAAAAAGCTTAACTAGTATGCGTGAAGTGTTGTGGCTATGAAAGGTTAAGTTTGGTCAAGACAATTATCTGGGTAGAGATACTAAAGGAGGTGCCAGAGATTTGGATAGCGAGTGGGGATCAGTTGGATCCAGGCATAATCACGAGGTATATGGACACAACGACGAGGGTTTTTGGTACAAATCTCCAGGGGTATCGATGGACGAAGCTTACTCCAGGTAAAGAAAATTAATTTCTTGCTTTTACATGAACATTTGTGCTGATATTTTGTGCTTGAGTATTTTAACTTATTGGGGGTGTATTTTAATATCATAAAAACTTATATAAATGTGTATGTACAGGACAATTAATATTGATTATTAAAAAAATGTTTATTGATGATATGAAAATATTGTTGTAAGGAGTAAACGGGTCTTTAGCTTTATTTTAAATAAAAATGCAAGGTGTAAATGCATTTAGAGTAACTGGGTTATAGTGAGCTCAAAATAGACCAGAATAAAAATCAATTGAAGGTTGCACGACGGGCCCATTTACTCGTCTAAAATAAAGTTGTCGAAATATATTAAAATCATGAAATTTTAAGGGATTTAAAGATTGAGATGGTAACAGTTTTTATCAAACTGTATATACCAATGTGTAAATATTTTCTTACTAATGGAAACTTGTTAATATGTGTAAATAAAAAAGTTGTATGTCTTGTTGCATTATTTGAGTGGAAATTTCATTTGACTGTGTTTGTGAGAAAGGAATGTACTTAGGATGGTAGGTATTCAAGAAGAAGCAGATTTATAAGCTAGCCAGGAAAATTTTTTTTTTATTTTTATTTTCAGAAAATTTTATGTCGGTCCAACGAAGGCGATCTCGAATGAGTATCAGAGAAATTCCACTGCAATATATATATATATATATATATATATATATATATATATATATATATTGCAAATAAATCCCACCAAAACATAAAAGAATCAGGAAAAATAAAAATTTCCGAAAATTTATTTACAAGCATACTGTTATTCATTGAGGTACAAGCAAAAAATTCAATTGCGCTTGTATAAATAATCACCCTGCATGAACTAACGTATTGTAAATAAATAGCAAGTAACGTAAGTTGTATATGTAAAAATAATTAAATGTAATATACTGTAAAACGCATTCAATGCGAACGCAAATCGATCGTTTAAGATGAATACAAAGCCATTTATTTTCACTTATTAACTATCAAAACATTTTTGATAAAAATGCTTTTTGATTTATTGTAAATAGCGTAGAATATTACCAGCGTTACGCATTTAGCATAAAAATAAATAATTTCGTGTATTAAACAAGCCAATTCTGGTCTTAAGGTTGTGTACTAAAACACGAAAGCAAATATTTTCTATAAAATGCAACCGCTTTTGCATTAAAAAGCAATTATAGTTTAAATTAGCTACCCCGTGGATTACAGAAATTTATTTTAAATAAAAAATTTTCTAGAATGTTAGGAATATAAAAAGATGAGTCATCGATATTTAAAACTACGTAAACATCTAATTAATAAATGAGACTTTTTATTCTAAGAATCGGCCCGATCATTATATAACTCATAAAACTGATAAAAATTATTTATTACTTTTCGCATTCTCTGTTAAAGAGAAGCGATGTAACACAATAACCTTGGGTGTTAAACAAGAACAAACAGCGCACGTCACAAACAACTGGAAGCAGATAACAAGGCCGCGATTTTAAACGCTAATAAGTTTTTCTGAGAACCTTGCATCATAATGTTCCACACTATTCCAGTAACTTCTGGATATAGATAATTTTAATATATAAAGAAGCGTTCATTAAAACAAGGATTGATTCAGTATATTTATTCATTCAATAGATTTGATTCATAAATTCGATCGCGTGATGTTATTTTGAAAAAGTCGCGAGCTGTTGCTTAGCGAAGATGATAATTGAAGTATGCAGTAAGCACGCCTTAATTTGATAATTGCATTGTTGCAATGAATATAGAAGTGATGTTTTGAACGCAAATTACATAAAAAATGAAAATTATTAATTACAATAAAAAATAATCTATAGGAACACTGTGGCACGATTTAAATAAAATTAAATAAAAACCCTTAACCACAAAAAATATTTAAATTACTAGATACGTATTTCGACCACTATGTGGTCATCATCAGTAGGGAGAAAAAAAAATATTAGCTGTATAATTTACTATATTGTTGCTTTAAACACTATCGAGGATATTCTCCTCACCCGCAGGCTGGTGTTCTCAACAACAAACAAGTGAATTGTGACATTATAACTTAAAACTACCTAATTTATACAAATTCTAAATCTACTGAAGCGGAACCAGTTTAATCTTGCTTTCTCATTGGTTGTTGACCAATAGGGAAAGCAAAGCAGATGACTCTATTGGCCCTTTATCGGTGTTTAAGAGGGGTCCTTTATGTTTAACAATTTTAATTGATTCATAGGCATTTAAGGAGGAAAACGTTGGTACCGCTTTTAACAATTTAACATTTTCTAGTTTAACGGGGTGGCTGGTTTCAAATATATGTTTGGCGACCTGAGACCTTTCATATATACCATATTTGAAGTGAGCAATGTGTTCTTTAAATCTTGTTGTTATAATCCTCTTGGTCTGACCCATATATAATTTTGAAAACACCCTGGCCCTGAACAACTAATTTCATAAATCCCCGACTTTTGCAATTTTTCCACCTTGTCTTTTGGATTACCTAGCAAATCTTTAATTTTATTATTATTAGTGAAAGCAATTTTGAAATTACACTGTTTGAATATTTTATCAAGACCCTTTGTGGTTTTGTGAAACGGAAGTTTAACATATTTAACATTATCGTTAGAGGTGGTTGATTGCAAAGTCGTTGATTTACGGATGTTGATCCTATTTTTACACTTTCTAAAAATATTATCTATAATATCAGAAGAGAAACCATTGTAATTCGCTATTTGTTTAATAAGAGCAAATTCCTTATTAAATCTGTTTTTATTCAAATTCATGCAGTGTGTGTGTAAAAGCATTTTTACTGGATGTGACGCCGTAAACAAACACAATGAGAAGCACATCGAGATGGTTTATTTCCAGGAAGAGCTAAAAATTACAGACAATGGGTGGGGGTAAATTAAGGATTTGGAAATGCAGTCGACCACAGCGCATAAAGAATGTATAAACGCCGAAATTAAGATAAAGTAAACCAAGTTTCTGTTTCAAAAAATATACGCTGTAACAAAATCTTTTTCAGAATCATAATTGTAGGTTTGAACCCGTTCAAAAATTATAAAATAACTTTGAGATTTGTTGATATCATTTCGCAGACTGTACTTGATGTATCCCTCAATGTATTTAGGAAGCTTATATAAAATCTTCCATATATTATACGCACTATGGAAGTTGGCGTGCGAAATCAGATATGCAAGTTTGACAACTTGCGTTTTTATTTAAATAAGAATTGTTTAGTGGAGATGGTGACATTTGATGAGAACTTCAGAACACTTTTTAGGAGTTTCTCAGATCGTTCTCAACCACGCTAATACTTTAAGAGAACTAACGAAAAACGGTACTCCTAATATAGATCTGTTTCTGTTAGATGTAGCAATGGAAAGATATAATAGGAATGATGTCTTACAGAATCTCGAACATGAGATAATTATAAGCAAATACAGTAATAGTGATATTGGTGTCATATTATACGAATTGATAAGAACCTATTCAAGATTGTTTGAAAACAGTATTTGTAGACAAGTTGAGTATATGGAAGAGTACAACAGGTTTCCAATCCACTCATTTACGAGCGACGTTTAAATTTTAAACTATAGATTTTAGAGAAATTTCTGTTACTATAATCCTGCATATTACAGTTTATTCTCTTATACTTTTCTAAATTGTTGTATTTCAACTACTGATATTAATAGCGGTAAATAAAATCATGCTATAGTTTTAAATAAAACGATTCTGATTAATAATTTTGTAAAGCGTTTATAGCACCCTTTTAATAAATACATATCTTTGTTATAATACTTTTCATAAGAACTTAGATACCCGCTTCAGTTGCGTGCATATTTGAAGAATTAGACAATACCAATGTATACCTTATATTTTATAACATAAACAAGCTAATATATACAAAAATAATTTTTAAATTCCCATCATTCATTTCTAATGATAGTAGTTGAGAAGGTTACTTTAAAACTTACAAGATAGTAAATATTCCATCTGTATATCTGTCAACAATTTTATAAACCTCAATGATTTCCATAAAATCATCCAAATTCTCGGGCAATACTGAGACAGCAGTACAGTGCTTTATTGCTTCCTCGTATGACTGACACATAAAACATTTTTCTCTTTCTATCGAAAACCGTTGCCCGCATTCTGTCTTTTTTTACCTGTAGAGCATTGCGAAATCTTCAAATAACCTCCCTAAGGTCTTTGAACATATTTGTTTAATCGTCTCTTTAAACTGTACAATCGACAAATAATAACTTAGTTCCGAACAGTCCTTTTATATGAACTACTCTTATTCGGATATGTACCGATTGTGTCCGATTTGTGTGCACGCACGAAACAACAGGTAGGGAATGTATCCTCTGAACTACTTTATTACGTTTTTTATGAAAATGCTAAAGACTTTGAAAATAATTATAACTCTTGTTAGACATCTAGTGCCAAGATAAACGCTATTATTTAGGTTATGTCACTGTTCTTCTGGATCAATTTTCTACACACTTTTTCCCAAACTTCGTGTATCGGATTGAGATTATACCTTACTCCATAAACCGATTTGTCTATATTTTCGTCTTCATTTTCAACCAACTATCCATTAACGTTTTTTCCCAATATTTATGTACTCTTCGAAATTCTTCCGATACCGTCCTTTATCTATATCAAAATCTTTCACAATTGTGTTTGACTCACCCCCGCCCCTAATACTGCAAGCACATTTCTTTAAATTCTGGATATGTCATGTCACCACTTATATGATCAAGAAGGTTTGTGTCATCTTGTTTCCATAATGCGATTACATTGACGTTATCTCTGAGTATGTTTTAAGGCACTAACATACGTTTGGCATAGGTAGAATGAATCTATTGCTTTATGCCTCCCAAACGAGAAAAACTGCGTGATCTTGCTTTACTCGTTTGCTGGTACATCATCAAAGACAATAATTGAATCTTCGTTGGTATCCCCGGGTTCAATCAAATCGTCGTAATTTTCAAACTCATGGTAGCCAATTTCTTCTTTTAATGGTGTAAATACGTTTCTTAACAATTCGTATTTTGGTTGATATAAAAATTTTGAATTCTCGTGCAAAATCAGAGATATTAAGGCATTAGTCTTCCACAATTCGATGGTCCAGCGAATATAGCTCGTATGTTAGACGGAAACAAAAGCCCATATTTACCCATATTGTTAGGTGCGGAAACCAAGAATTCGTCAAAGCTCTGCACCGGTATTTTAACTTCTTGTATAGCATCACCCATGTCACTCACATCTTCTTGACTAGGAACACCATTCCTCTTATGAGGTTTACGGAGATCTAAATGCCTGCCGAACGTTCTTCTAGTTATACCATACAGCCTACTTGCAGAGTTGTAACAATTTTATTTCTTAGTTACTAAATCCAACCATAAAAGTGCAAAGTTATAAAGCGCTTTTATTCAAATTATTAGTAAAATACATGCAACAAGTTTAGTAATACGCTAAAGTTGTATCTATAGATAGTTTTCTATAAATAGTCAGGTGTCTGTACCTTCGATAACTTTTCGCAGGCGCGTTTTGGTTGAAGGCCTCCGCCGGGGAATACGCCGTCGCTCGTACGAGGTGATAACCAGTCGGCCCTGCAAGCTTGATAAATCAAAATGTACGATTGGAAGCAGGCCGCCAATTTGCGGTTACATTTTGAGGAGTAAAGATCCATCTTTAAATAGCGCGCGTAATTAACCACCATAAAACCAACTGTAGAAACAAGTATTCCAACAACAGATGTAAAACCACTTTGTATTGCAGTCCGTAGGAAGCGGCTTTGATAATGGAGAATTTGAATAATTAATAGAAGAACTTATTACTACAAAACCTGATGGAAATATGGTGATTACGTTTGATTTTTCAACACCTCTTAACATCCAAATAATGCAGTTCTGGTTTGTAGATAACTTTAAGAAATTTGGTTGTGTTTCAAATTAGAAACACGCTATTTTTGTTTAGTGCATAAAAGCACGAATGTTATTAAATTTCGATTATTAGTTGAGCTGAATGTTTCAGTGTTAAAAATTTTGATGCACAACTTGTAAAGTTTTAAGATACCATTCACGTGGTTCATTTTGTCCTGTTGGTAACAGCGACAGATGTTTTGTTACGTCACTTGTTTGCCTACAGTATACTGCTGACACCTGTGTTCTAATAAACATATGCTTTGAACAATGCTTGCCTAAGTTGAGCTTATAAGAATATTTTTATGATCATTCTTTATTAGAAACTGAAAATAACACAATTAATTTAGATAAGGAAACTGAATTTACTATGTTTTAATTTTGTAACCCTCTCGAACAGATATGCCCGAGTCGGCTTTTCTTTGTAACAAGTTTACACTAAGTTTTAAAATGTTTGCTTAGTAACTATTGTGATGAAACTTTATTTAAAATCCTTGAACTCATTTAATTATTTATGAAACTTTGTAGCACTGAATTTTGTTTTAAAAGAGAATCTTTTGAGTAAATTATTAGTTCAAGATTAAAGCTTTTTTTATTTTGATCAAATATGGTCAAAACTAACTACAAGAAACTAATATCCGTATGTGTGGAATTTTAATGTCAACTTATATAGGAGATATTTTTTTTGATATTTCTTTAGGTATGTTTGTGGTACACAAATAGTGTTCCACCCTTCTATTAAGTTAATTATTACCATTTCTTACAGGAGCAGCGTCTTATTCAGTTAAGACGGGTTTCTGTCATCAAAGGCGATTTTTTTTTCTTTGGGTTTCCACGTCCGCCCCTAGAAATATACTACGCAATTATCCTAATTAAGTCAGGACTTGGTGGCGCCTTATTTGTTTTGGATTAAATTCAACCTACAATCAGAATTCGACTTACCCCCCCATTTCTCATAGCTCTACCCAAGGAATAGACCCCTAGTTATGTCGGAAGACTTCGTTACACTTGCCCAGGCGCGAGGATAGTCACGTAACCACGCAATGAATATATAAAAAAAAGGAAAGCAGCACTGGTGCCCATGAGTGAGGCTAGCTGAGCCGAGTTAGAAAAAACAGTTTCACTGGCGCCGGCAACGTTTGGAGCCTCGAATTTGTTTGTTCAAAATTTATTTTATCTCGAATTTGTTTGTTCAAAATTTATTTTACTTCGAATTTGTTTGTTCAAAATTTATTTCCCTTCGAATTTGTTTGTTCGAAAATCATTTTGCTTTGAAATTAGTTTGTTCAAAAATATTTTGCTTTAAAATTTGTTTGTTCAAAAATTATTAGGCTTCAAAATTTGTTTGTTCAAAAATTATTCTGCTTCGAAATTTGGTTGTTCAAAAATTATTTTGCTTCGAAACTTGTTTGTTTAAAAATATTTTGCTTCGAAATTAGTTTGTTCAAAATTTATTTTGTTTCGAAATTTGTTTGCTCAAAGTTTAGGTTGACATTAAGATTTGTTTGTTTAAAAGTTAGGTTGAAACGTTAAATCCCATTCAGTAATTAAGTGACTTAGTCGAATTTATTTTTAACTTTCATTCCATTTAGACGCAATATAAATTTTTTTTGATATTGTTTTGGTAAAATTTATTTTTCCAATACACTTTTTGACTTTTACCTTTGGTTGCCCGAATTTGTTTTGATAATTTTTGTAAGGTTCAAACCATTTAGATCTTTCAGTTTGATTCCATTAGGCTTTTGTAATCATGTCGGAAAAAAATTCCAAATTGTTTGTCTACTTAAAGAGGAACTGGAGTAGTGAGTGAGAACCCAGTTTTGGAGAAAAGGAAAATTTTGGGAAGATTGTTGGCTGAAGAAGCTGATAAGCCTGGAGTATGATTTGCATGAGTCAATAAAGAACATTTTTGTCCAAATTTGATGATAAGGCTAGAGATTCTATTTTGAAGGTACGTTGGAGTGAGCTATCGTCGTGTCATTTGAGAATTGCTCTTGTGCATAAGCACGTTTTTGATTTTGTTAGCAGATTTTGTTTAGATCGGCATTGCAACGCAATTTAGTCTAGGCGGAACTTGTCGTCGTGGTTGGTCGCTCAGCAGTATGTTAGTCCAGACGAGACTCAGGAAGAGTTGGTCGCTCGGCATTACATAAGTCTTGACGAGACTCGAGGTGAGTTAGGCGCTCTAGAATTTTTTTTGCATCATATTTTTTGATTTGATGTAAATTTTGGTATTGTTTGTCTAGGTGAGACTCTTAGAGAGTTTGTCACTCTAGCATATTTAGGCGTTGTGAAGCATTGTAGTTGTTTCGACAGTTCAATTGGTAGTAGGATGAGAGTGTACCCGAACACTGATTTTTTTTGTTAGCTATCGTCGTGATTAGTTTTTTATTGATGATTCATAAACACATAAATGGCTTTTAGTTGTTGGTGACTGGTTTTCCAAGTATTCAATTTTGCAACCTTTGCGTAGTGCCACGGCACATTTGATCGAGAAGTTTTTAGAAGAAAAGGTATTTCTTGTCTACGGAGTACCACAATTCGTTATTTGTGATAATGGTCCACAGTTGATTGGACGTGTTGTTAAAGCTTTGTGTGCAAGGTACGAAATCCAAAAGATTTGGTACAATGCTGTGTATGCTCCTCAATGCAATTTTGTGGAAAGAATCAATAAGACAATTGGTACTGCCATCCGTTCGTACGTAGAAGAACATGATACGTGGGATGTCGAGATATCAAAAATTCAGTACGCAATTAATTCAGCAAAACACGAATCAACTAACTATTCTCCAAATTTTTTAGTCTTTGGTCGTCAGGTACCCTTAAGTGGAAAAGCTTATAGTGATAATTTTAATGATGACCCTGACTATTAGTTCCAGTCTAGTCATCTCTTTGATGTTAAGCGAAGCGGTACTTGTTTGCCTTGTTTTGTTCTGATCTTTGATTTGGCATCGTTTCACTAATACTAAATGGAGACTGCCGGTTGGTATCTATTATTTTGAAATTTTTGTTTGATAATTGAAGCAAGTGGTTAGGGATTTTTGGTGGTAGTTTTGAGGTGTGCATTATTGTGCATACGGGTTGTTTTGGTCGCGCGTTATTTGAAGATGTGGTTAAAAGATGTCTTTGACAGATGTCTTCAGGATGTAGAGATATGTGGGCTATTTAAGTCCTGATTTCTGCACATTTAGGTTGAGAGAATATTAATTTATTCTTTCCCTTGTTTCTGACCTGTCAGAAATTTTGTTGTCAAGGTCAAAGGTTTGAGTGGTGAACCTCACCATTTATTCCATCACTAAAAGGATGTGTTGTTTGAAGGTTAGTGATAGGATAGTCAGTAGGGTGTAGGATGTTACAGCCCTAGCTGGTTCAGATTTGAGTTTGGATTTTGTGAGTAACCTTTTGGTCAGGTTACCTTTGTTTTGATTATCACTTTGTGATGATGATATTTTGAATTTGAATTTTGTGAGTAACCTTTTGGTCAGGTTACCTTTGTTTTGATTGTCACTTTGTGATGATAATATTTTGAATTTGAGATTTGTAAGTAACCTTTTGGTTAGGTTGTTTTGTTTTGAGTATCACTTTGTGATAATGGTATTTTGAATTTAGACCTATTAGTAGTGTCTTCCTTTTGATTGTCACTTTATAGTGATGGTATTTTGAATAGTTATGCTATTTTGATGTTGTAGCATTCAAATTTTTTGTATATAGAGCTGCTTGAGCTCCAGGATGTGGAGTCTTTATTTGTGGAAATTAGGATAATTTCTAATATGTTTGGTATAGTTAGTAAATACTAGCCTCGGTAGGAGTAAGGACCTCTAGTTAAAGGCTTACTCTGAATTTAGATTTTGATTAATTTTTTTGTCCCGTGGAGTGTTAGACTTTTTACTTTGACCCCTCCCAATTTTGACCTACACCGATTGCGACTCCTCGATTTTGTCTCCCTATGGACGTTAGGTACACGTAGTTACCGACACACTCAAATTTGTAAATATTTGTCCCCCTCGTTTTGATAAATTCATAAGATTTTGTTTTGATAATTAGGGATGTAGGAGAGGCTAGTATGCATATGTATAAAAAATTTTTTTTTTGGTATTTACACTTAAAGTTTTTCTTTGTTAAAAAAATTTTTTTTTCTTTTTTAGGAAAGGGGTAGTGTAACAATTTTATTTCTTAGTTACTAAATCCAACCATAAAAGTGCAAAGTTATAAAGCGCTTTTATTCAAATTATTAGTAAAATACATGCAACAAGTTTAGTAATACGCTAAAGTTGTATCTATAGATAGTTTTCTATAAATAGTCAGGTGTCTGTACCTTCGATAACTTTTCGCAGGCGCGTTTTGGTTGAAGGCCTCCGCCGGGGAATACGCCGTCGCTCGTGCGAGGTGATAACCGGTCGGCCCTGCAAGCTTGATAAATCAAAATGTACGATTGGAAGAAGGCCGCCAATTTGCGGTTACATTTTGAGGAGTAAAGATCCATCTTTAAATAGCGCGCGTAATTAACCACCATAAAACCAACTGTAGAAACAAGTATTCCAACAACAGATGTAAAACCACTTTGTATTGCAGTCCGTAGGAAGCGGCTATGATAATGGAGAATTTGAATAATTAATAGAAGAACTTATTACTACAAAACCTGATGGAAATATGGTGATTACGTTTGATTTTTCAACACCTCTTAACATCCAAATAATGCAGTTCTGGTTTGTAGATAACTTTAAGAAATTTGGTTGTGTTTCAAATTAGAAACACGCTATTTTTGTTTAGTGCATAAAAGCACGAATGTTATTAAATTTCGATTATTAGTTGAGCTGAATGTTTCAGTGTTAAAAATTTTAATGCACAACTTGTAAAGTTTTAAGATACCATTCACGTGGTTCATTTTGTCCTGTGGGTAACAGCGACAGATGTTTTGTTACGTCACTTGTTTGCCTACAGTATACTGCTGACACCTGTGTTCTAATAAACATATGCTTTGAACAATGCTTGCCTAAGTTGAGCTTATAAGAATATTTTTATGTTCTTTCTTTATTAGAAACTGAAAATAACACAATTAATTTAGATAAGGAAACTGAATTTACTATGTTTTAATTTTGTAACCCTCTCGAACAGATATGCCCGAGTCGGCTTTTCATTGTAACAAGTTTACACTAAGTTTTAAAATGTTTGCTTAGTAACTATTTTGATGAAACTTTATTTAAAATCCTTGAACTCATTTAATTATTTATGAAACTTTGTAGCACTGAATTTTGTTTTAAAAGAGAATCTTTTGAGTAAATTATTAGTTCTAGATTAAAGCTTTTTTTATTTTGATCAAATATGGTCAAAACTAACTACAAGAAACTAATATCCGTATGAGTGGAATTTTAATGTCAACTTATATAGGAGATATTTTTTTTGATATTTCTTTAGGTATGTTTGTGGTACACAAATAGTGTTCCACCCTTCTATTAAGTTAATTATTACCATTTCTTACAGGAGCAGCGTCTTATTCAGTTAAGACGGGTTTCTGTCATCGAAGGCGATTTTTTTTTCTTTGGGTTTCCACGTCCGCCCCTAGAAATATACTACGCAATTATCCTAATTAAGTCAGGACTTGGTGGCGCCTTATTTGTTTTGGATTAAATTCAACCTACAATCAGAATTCGACTTACCCCCCATTTCTCATAGCTCTACCCAAGGAATAGACCCCTAGTTATGTCGGAAGACTTCGTTACACTTGCCCAGGTGCGAGGATAGTCACGTAACCACGCAATGAATATATAAAAAAAAGGAAAGCAGCACTGGTGCCCATGAGTGAGGCTAGCTGAGCCGAGTTAGAAAAAACAGTTTCAGAGTTAACAATTAAACTCTTTTGTATTTCACTAATTGCTTTCTCTAAAGATTCCTTGGTGTGCATCTTTCAAATATAAGTTTAAACTGATTCAAATTAAAAATAATACCCCTTATATACTAGCATTACAGAAATGCGCATGGGTAGGGGTGCGCACACGCAGGGGTACACATGGGTAGGGGTGTGCACGCGCAGGGGCGCTCATGGATAGGGGTTGAGCCTAGTGTTGTCTGGCGTTAGGTTAGGTTAGTTGGACTTGTGCAGACGTAGGTTGATAGCAGGAAAAATTGATAGGTTAGATCAGCACCGCGGCGCTGATCTAACCTATCAATTTTTCCTGCTGATGTGTCGCCTGGCTAAAAAGTTTATAAGGACGGTCAGAAATCGCTGCTAGTAAAAAAAACTTAAAATTTAGATACCGCCTTAGGAAGTTATGTTATCTAAAACATTCCTAGAAATTCAGGTAGCTGAGAAAAATCTAATATTAATTGACACCAAACAAGATAGATTTATCTCGAAAGATGAGCTTAGGAGGCAGGAGGAAATGAGTGAGGAAATGAGGGATTCTGGAGGAAATGAGGTTATTAACCGGCTCAAACACTCTACTTGTTTTCTCTCGATCTCGCTAGCCCCTACTATATCTAATGCTATCCTATTCCTTTCAGTTTTCAAATTCTTATATCTTGTCTACGTGTTTTATGTTTTGCTACGTACCTAGATGTAGCCGGAAAAAAGTAAATACCAGGCTAACTATCAAACGCGGAAAGTGGGGGGGATTCACCTAAATACCAATAAAAACACAAAAAAATAAAGTACGTCGCCCACGATTATCTAGTAACAAATAAAAAAAATAAATAAGTGATTTTGTACAAACAAACGAAAACAATAAATTAAGCGTTTTTTAAATGTAAACACTTATACGGACAATTTAGTAAGTTAGATTCGAAGTGCGCATCTTGTATTTACACAAAATAAAATTAATCGGTAGCAAATAAAAACTGTGAGAGCTTTTGTCAAGTGTTTTAAAATTTTTATCTAATACTTTTTAAAAAGTAACTAATTAGTAGGAAAGAATTAACGTGTGAGAGCTTTTGTCGAACGTTTTTAAAATTTCACCTAATAATTTTTGTAAAGTAACTAATTAGTAAAGCGAATAAACGTATGCGTTCTTTGGACAAACTTGTTTAAAAATAGTACATCGCACCTGTAGAGCGATAGTATCGATTAGCGGCTACAAACAATAGTTCTACGATATCACGTTTCTACACCAAACGTTGACACGGAATATGCCATTGACATACACAAAAAAAACGAGTTGCATACCTGTAGGTGTTCAGATATTTAGCTTGCAAACCGCCGGGGGTGAGTCAATACAGGAACGCCATGGTGGTCAACATACATTTACTCTGCTACCATAATTGCAGCAGCGGTCTATGGACAAAAGCAGTTAGTCTACAGACAAAAGCAGTTGTTGTACATAAAGACAGAACCCATTTGACCTCTAACTAAAAAAAGCTAAAAAGAGAATCTGATTAGAATGGGTACGCGCGGGGAGATTTGCCAATACACGCCAGACACCTCTTAGTTGTCGAACAGAAAAAAAGAAACGTGCATTGTTTTTGACATACGGTGACGAATACTGTAGAAAATATTTTGACGTACAAGCTGTAGGATCAAATTCAAAAATGGTTCAACTAACACGACTTCGAGTTGCAAACCCTCGCTTATCAAAGCGCGATTGAAATTGGAAAACCCTGGTTTTATCGGATAATGCCCGACCTTATTTTAACAAGTCGTTACATTGGAACAATAGAGAAAACCATTATACGTCGGTCGTAAGGTATACCAAGATAACGGGTACCTAAAAATAGGATATAACTATTTAGTTGTAGCATAAACTTGTCGTTTCGAAATAAATAAGTTCAAAATGAAAATTTGTAGATAGCGTATTTATTATTTTAAACAGAATGTTATGAAGAATTTAAGAGATTGCCAGATACCTAACACAAAGCATAGACTATTTATTTTATCGAATAAATTTTTGTTTTAAAAGCAAAAGGGATTTGGATTAAAGAATTTATTTGAGAGCGTGTTTATTATTAATTATGTTGAAAATAAACGTAACAGCTTTTACTTCACACCTTTACTCGCAAGATGTTCCTGATTCTTCTTTTCTTATTATTAAGCTTGCCAATCACATCCTACGAAGTAGTCCTCTTTCGGAGGTCCGAGGGGACTATTTTAACTCTGGAATCTTTCACTTCAGCGAATGTCATCATTTTAAAAAACTTGTTTGGTACGCAGTATACTTAGGACCTAATGTGGTAGTTTTCTGTTGCTTTCTATCCTCTTTTTGTTGTATGTGTTCTTATATGATTCGTAGTCTTCCACATCGCAGTAGTGTCTTGAAATATCATACCGACCCCTATGGTTTCTGCAAATCTAAGTACGGAAAGAGCTGCTGCCCTCTTTCGGGAATCTGTCTTACGAGGGTTGTTTGAAAAATTTAATGGATCCAACTATCTAGTGCGCAGATTTTTAATTTGACTTATTCTGTCAAATAGTATTAATTTGGTGCTATATGAAGTAGAGTTAGTTTTGTGAGTTTTTCAAAATGGATAAAATTGAAACGCGCGCTGTTAACAAATATTTTGTAAAAAAGGGTTGGAAAGCAACAGAAATACATAAAGATATGCAGGACACATTAGGAGACTCGCTTCATAATTTACAACTGTGCACAAGTGGGTGACGGAATTGAAACGTGGTCGTGAGAGCCTAAAAGATGACCCGCGCAGCGGACGACCAAAAACTGACACCACGCCAGAAATCGTCCAAAAAGTTAATGATATGGTTACGCAGGATCGTCGATTAAAGATCTCCGACATTTTTAAGGATGCAAGTATCTTAGATGAAAAAGCATTTCATATCTTAACTGCGGAATTAGGTATGAAGAAGCTTTTGGCAAGATGGGTGCCGCGCATATTGACAATTGATCATAACCTTCAGAGCAAGAGAATTGCCAACAAAGTTTAGACCACCTTAACTCCAATAGAACCGATTTCGTCCGACGATTTGTTACGACAGATGAAACTTGGGTTCACTATTATACTACTGAAACCAAGCAACAATCTAAACAATGGAGACATAGGGGTTTTCCACCACCAAAGAAAGCAATGTCCGTGAAGTCGGCTGTAAAAGTTATGGCATCAGTTTTTTGGGATGCTAAAGGTGTCCTACTAATTGACTATCTTCCCAAGGGCCAAACAATAAACGGTGAACATTACGCTAAACTTCTAGGCCAACTGAATAAAAATATTCGTAAAAAAAGACCTGCATTGCGTAAAAAGAAGATCATTTTCCAACAGGATAATGCACGTCCACACACAAGTGCAGTAGCAATGCAAAAATTGATGAATCTGAAGTACGATCTGTTGCAACATCCACCTTATTCGCTTGATTTGGCTCCTTCTGACTTCCACCTATTTCCACGACTAAAAGTTTTTCTTGGGGGAAAACGAATTTTCACGGACGAAGAAGTAAAAGCAGCTGTCGACGACTATTTTGGAGGCTTTGAAGAATCGCACTTTCGTGATGGCATAATGGGTTTGGAACATCGCTGGATGAAGTGTATTCAACTTGACGGAGATTATGTTGAAAAATAAATTATATTTTAAAAACAAATTTTTGCATTTTCCCTTTCGTTTCGCGAACTTTTCAACGACCCGTAGTTTGGTTCCTCACTAAAAATCCCACAAATTTGGTTGTATCTGTAGTTTGGCGCTTCAGCTCACTGAAACGCGCAAGCCATCTACTAATCTAGAACTTCTTCAAGATGCATGTCCATTCAGAACAGACTATTAAAGTATTTTAAAAATTTGTACAGGAAGTAATTGTATAACATATTCCTTACAGAAATTTTCAGTAGTAGAAATTTATTTAAAATATACCTGCTATTAATTTTCAAAAATGTAAGTTGTGTTTAAAAAATGTTTTAAATTCATTTTGTGTTAATAATTTAAAACCACCAACAAAATAATAGATGTACATACATTAATAATCTGTCGTCGTTCCGGGTTCCGATTATGTAACTTTAACTGAGATACTTCAAACTTGTGACGGTACTCATAAAAATTCTAAATGTAGTTATAATTACTTGTCGACAAAAGTGTCCGCCTCCTACGGCCGCTACGTTGCTCTGCTTGTTCTTTCTAATCAATATTAAACCCAAAATCATTGTATACATTTTTGTACGCATATGTTGGCGATGAACGAGAATTAGTTGGATATGTTTGAATAATTACATATTCAAGGTTTTTGTAAGCTCAAAGCTTTGGCTAACAACAAACTGTAATTAACTAATTACTATGTATATGGTATTATGTGGCCACCCTGACACGGTGTAGCGGTTTTTTGAGTACAGGGACCATAAACGCATTAATAGACCAACTGACGTCCTGGCAGCTGCCCGTCATGACCCTGTCTCTGATTGTGGGGCACCGGTCATTTATCTCCTCAAAGACAACCGTAATTATATTTGATGTTTTTTCATTAAAGTATGTGTTAAGTGTAAGTACAAAGTGAATGTTTGCGCCGACTTAATCAAAACAAGTTTTACCAATTTGTTTCAATTAAACAATTAGGATGTCATACCCTGAGAAATTTATGTATGTTCTTGCAAAATTAGACCTTTGAAAAATGTTTAAATAAATATATCCAATCAGTATAGTGCAATAAAACGGTAATTTCGGTAATTTGTAGAAAATTACGGCATCAATAGGTTTGTTAAAAATAGACATACGTAACCTTAAATTTATTAGTAGAAGAAAGGATCAATGTAAACAAACACGTCTATTAAACTCATAAACATAAAACAGATTATTTTGAATAGTGAAAGAACTAAACTGAACTATGAAAGACTGCAACACAAAACTAACAGTACATAAAACTTGCTAACTTTCTTTTTTTAAGAATATGCAGTGTCCAGAAAAGGCAAGGGGAATTTGCAAATTCAATAACAAAAACACCACAAATCAGAAAAATATTTTTTTTATGTTTAATCTCCATTTCAAATGGACCTGCACCTTGCCGAAGTTCTAGATTACCAGAACAGGTGAAATGGATTGCGTGTTTTAATAAGCTAAAAACCCAAACTACTGGTCCAACCAAAGTAGTAGGGTCGTTAGTGAGGAACCAGACTAAGACAGGTCCCCGAAAGAGGGCAGCGGCTCTTTCGGTACTTAGATTGGCAGAGACCATAGGGGTCGGTATGGCAGTCTAAGACACACTACCGCGGTGTGGAAGGCAACGGGAAACCACCACATTACCTCCCAAGTACACAGCAAACCTAAATTATAATAAAATAATGGCAATCTCTCGGGTAAAAGATTCCGGAGTTAAAATGTCCCCCATTCGGATCTCTGGGAGGGGACTACTTCGGAGGATGCGATCGGAAAGTTCAAAATAAAGGTCGGGAACATTTTGCGAGTCGGAGCGTGGAATGCTAGAAGCACGAAGCAAGTAGGTAAGCTAGAGAACCTAAAAATCAAAATGAATAGGTCAGCACTGGCCATAGTAGAGATCAGCGAAGTTCGGTTGCCATAGGCGGGGTATTTTTGGAGTGGAGAATTCAGGGTAATTCATACAGGAGCAGAGGAAGAAAATTTGGGCGTGGGGATAGTTATGCGGAAAAAGATACGTAGAAAATTACTTACAAAAGAACGAAAAAGTGCTCATGGTTACATTAGAGTCTAAACCGGTAAACACAGTAACAATACAAGTATACATGCTCACCTCTAGCTACAGTGACGAAGAGGTAGAAGCGCTCTATAAAGATATAGAAGACGGATTAAGATACGTAAAAGGACATGAAAATTTAATAACTACGGGGGATTTTAATTCAGTGGTAGGTGAGGGGAGGGAAGGAGCGGTAGTAGGTTTATTTGGTTTAGGCACGAGAAACGCTAGGAAAAATAGACTGGTGGAATTTTGCGACAAGAACAATTTAATCATCACAAACACATTTCAACATCATGCTAGAAAACAATATACGCGGAAGACGCTAGGAGATATAGGAAGATATCAAATAGATTACATTCTTGTTAGACAACAGTTTAGGAATCAAGTAAAAGACTGTGGAAGCTACCCAGAATCAGATATAGACAGTGACCATAACATCGTAATTATGAAGGCCGCACTTAAATTTAAAAATTTTAAAAAGAAACGGAAAAATGCACTTTGACTTTGAGAAACTAAAAGATAAAAATATCCAAGGAAGATTTGAAAAAAAGTCAAAGGAAATGCGAAAAGGTATCGGGAAAATATCTGATACTAGGGAAGTAGAAACAGAACGGAATAATATTAAATCCAGCTTAGACATGGCAGCCAGAGATATTCTGAGGTATACACAAAAAGAAAATAACAAACCGTGGATAACAAAGGATATCCTGAATTTAACAGAAGAAAGACGAAGATACAAAAATAAATCAGACGAAACAGGAAATCCAGGAAAGCTATAGAACAATGGATTGATGAAAAGTGCAAAAAGGTGCATACTAAGATGGAAATAGGAAAGACAAATGAAGCCTACAAACTAAGTAGAATCAATTTTAGGGATATAAAACCGTATAGTAAAAATATAAGGGACGCGGGAGGAAACGTCATTATAAAAAATGTAGAGAAAGTGGGTAGATGGGAAGAATATATAGGGAATTTATATGCAGGAGAAGAACTAACAGCATTAGAACAGGAATCGGACATTGAAAATGATGACTTTGAATATCCTATACTTAGAGATCAGTTTGAATTAGCATTAAAGGGTATGAAAAATGGTAAGGCGCCGGGTATAGATAAGGTGCATGCAGAAACTCTAAAAGCCGCTGGACAAGCAGTAACAGAACGTCTCTTCCAACTTGTAAGCTATATGTATGAGACAGGCGAGATACCCCAAGATTTCAAACGTAGCATCATAGTAACTATACCAAAAAAGAAAGGCGCGGATAGATGTGAAAATTTTCGAACAATAAGTTTGACAGCACACATATCAAAAATATTAACTAGATTGTACAAAGACGAAAGGAAAAGCGAGCTGAAGAAATACTGCGAGAAGACTAATTTTGATTTAGGCAAAACAGAGGAACACGAGAGGCTATTTTAGCTCTGAGAGTGATAATGGAGAAAACAATAGAAAAAGGAGTAAGTGTGTATATAGGGTTTGTAATCGGGAAAAAGCATTCGACAATGTAAAATGGAAAAAAACTGTTCGAAATACTCAAAAAAATTGGAATGATTTATAAGGATAGACGAATAGTACATAGCTTTACAAAAACCAAACAGCAGTAATAGAATTAGAGCCGGTACGTAGAAAAGAAAACATTAGGAAAGGGGTGAGACAGGATGTGCCCTATCCCCATTAATTTTTAACTTGTACACCGAAAAGGCAATGAATACTGTCAAATGCAGAAACACATTTGGAATTACTATCCAGGGACAAAAAATTAATATGCATAGATTTACAGATGATATAGCAGTATTAGCATCTAGCAAGGAAGAGTTAAAAGCTGCTCTTAATAAAATAAAAACAGTTCTAACGGACAGATTTGGTATGAAAATTAACGAAAATAAAACTAAAGTTCTAGTATGCAAAAGAGAAGAAAATAAATCAAAAACAAGAATACCAATAGGTAAAACGAACTTACAAGAGGTTAAGGATTTTTGTTACCTGGAAAGCCAAATAACGCAAGATGGGAAAAGCGCAAAAGATATAAAACAAAGATTAGCACAAGGTCGTGCTACATTTAACAAGAAAAAGCAACTACTGTGTTCAAAGACAACAAACATAGAAACAAGTAAAAGATTGCTTAAAACATATGTGGAGCACAGCACTGTACGGCCGTAAAACCTGGACAGTAGGAGAAATGGCCAAGAAAAAGGTAGAAGCCTTTGAAATGTGTCGCCACACACGTATGATAAAGATATCATGGACAGACAAAGTTAAAAACGAAGAGGTACTAAAAATGGTAGGGGAAGAAAGAAGGATGTGGAAAACGGTAAAAAATAGGAGATATCTGATAATAGACCACATACTACGGCATGAGGGAATAGTGCGGAATATATTAGAAGCAGAGATAGGAAAAGAGAAGTAGAGGTAGACCTAGGTTAGACTACTGCACACAGATAGTGAAAGATGTAGGCTGTAGGAATTTCAGGTTAGCTCAGAATATAAATCAATGGTGGTACGCATCTAATTAGTCCCAACATGGATAAATTTATGTCGAAAAAATACCTGTACTTAAACATGATGATTACTATAAGCAACTACAAGTAATGGGTGGCAATATTCTCCCATAATGTTAATTGTGTGAGAGGATTTACTGGAAAACTATTAATTTGGCAAATGTCTAAGTACTGAGAGATCTTGACAGCCACAGGCTACTTAACTCCCTTCACTGAATCTTGATGAAATAGGGCATAAAAATAGAAAACAATAGAAGAGGAATCGAGCTGTATACAGGCTGTGTAAATTTCGGGAAACTGTGTAGGCCAGCTTAGAATATAAATAAGTTCAGGTACAGCCCAACCAGTTTTGAAACGGAAAAACTAATGACGAAAAAATAAGCGCAGATAAATTTCATGATTATTATTAACAACTACATGTGTTGGTTGTGAAATATCTGCAGCCAATGTTGACTGTGCGAAAAAAAATATTGGAAAAAATATTAAATCGGTAAACGTTCAAGTGCTGAGAGAACTTGGCAGCCACAGGCTGCTTACTCCCCTTCACATTCATTGAATGTCGGAGAAATAGGGTATATAATTGTAAAACAATATAAAGGGACTGAACTGCATCTAAAAAGAAAGAACGGCGCCTAAGATGAAAGACAACAACCATCGAAACAAGAAGAAAATTGTTGAAAGCATATGTGTGGAGCACAGCACAGTATGCCTATGAACTGCGGGCATTAGGAAAAGCAAGCAGAAGAACGGTAGCAGCCTTTTGCAATGTTGTGCTTCAGATGTATGAGGATGATAGCATAGACAGACAAAGCTAATAACAAATAGGTTATAGAAATAGTAGAGGAATAAAGATATCTGTGGAAAAAAATATAGGAAAAATAGAAGGGCAGAATACGTTCTTAGGCATTTTTGAGGAATAATATGGAATATATTTCTAGCAGAGGTAGAGAAAATGAGGTAGATGTAGACCTAGATAGATAGTGATCGCTGCAGACTGTGCAAATTTCATTTCAAAAATGTATATTAGTTCAGAATAGGAAACAATGAGGGTACGCGTCTAACCAGTTCCAGAACTGAAGACCTAATGATGATGATGATTGATTTATAAAAAAAAATTGGTTTGTAAAGGGTGATTTTTTGAAAAGCAAAGTATTTTTAATCATAATTATCTCGAAGGGTTGAGCAGCTGTCTTAGTATTAAAGTAAAGGGTGGACCAGAAAGGCGTACGATTTTAAAAGCACTCTTGCGTTTGAACCATATGAGAGGGGGCCGCGCGAGTGGTGGGGTTGAGAAGCTCGGGTCTCGGAAATTTAGTCGCGATGGATCACTTCACCGGAGCGCAACGTGCATTCTGCGTTAAATATTATTATAAAAATAGCAATTCGTGCACTATTGTTCGGTGTTTATTTCGGCGTGAGTTTGGATTACATGACCTAAATCAGTGTCCGAAGGAAAGTGTGATTAGATCGTGGGTCAGAAAGTTCGAAGCTACTGGTTCGACTTTCCAACAGAAGCCTGCGGGACGGCCAAGGTCAACAAGAACGGAAGACACAATTGAACAAGTTAGAGCTTCAGTTCAACGTAATCCTGGTCTATTGACTCGCAAGCGATCAGCTCAACTTGCGGTATCCAGAACATCTTTGCGTCGCATTTTGTTGAAAGATCTGAAATTGCACCCGTATAAAATTCAACTTGTGCAGAAATTACAGGCAAATGATCAAATTTTACGACGAGCTTTTTTTGAAACAATGTTGGAACGCTTTCGGAGTTTCAACAATATTCTGTTCTCCGACGAAGCCCATTTTCACATAAATGGGCATGTCAATAAACAGAATTGCCGTTACTGGGCTGCAGAGAACCCACGTGCAAAACATCAAAAGCCTCTGCATTCGCCGAAAGTAACCGTTTGGGCGGCCATATCAGCACACGGAATTATCGGACCCTATTTCTTTGAAAATGAACAAGGGCAATCTGTCACTGTAAATTCTGACCGATACATAGCCATGTTAAGAGATTTTTTCTTTCCGCAACTGCAACAATTTGAAGCCTATAATCGGGCGACGTGGTTTCAACAAGATGGCGCGACATGCCATACATCTAATGCCTCTTTGGCGGTCATAAATGAGATGTTTGCTGGGAAACTGATATCGCGCCGAGGTGACATTCCATGGCCGCCTAGAAGTCCGGATCTAACGCCACCGGACTTTTTTATGTGGGGATACCTAAAAAGTAAAGTCTACTTCAATAACCCAGCAACAATTAATCAGTTGAAGGCCAATATCAGAGAAGAAATGGCAGCTATTCCTCGCGCAATGTGCGAGCGAGTTTTTACCAATTTGCAGTTCAGATTTGAGGAATGCTCGCGGCGCGATGGTGCACACCTGGATGATGTTATTTTTAAGAAATGAATTTCCCGGATGTCTTTTTTAATTGAAATAAAAATTTGTATGCGAACTGTATTTAGTTTTTTTTTTATTATTTTTTCGCAATTCTTTCTGGCCCACCCTGTATTTTGAAACACTGCACCTCATTTTGAATACCCTGTCTAAATAAACGTAACCGCTGTAACAGTGAAACATTGTTATGTTACAAAAGATTTGAAATAAAAAAATATCGAAATTTTTTCAAGGGATTTCAATCAAGTATAAAATCATTCGTTCACTGACGTATTTGTTCTAATATTTATAAATTGCAGAACGTGTTTGTATTTACCCTAGAATTAAAAAGTAGCCGCAGGTAAACAATACTCATGTGTATACAATACCTTTTGTAACATTACCTCTTCTACAGAAATAAAAACAAAACGAATTCGTTGATGGCGAGAATTTGTAATCAGATACCTTGCAATACCTGCTTCGTTTACAGTTGGTGCATATAACCGACATTTTGCTCTTATAGTTCAAAAATCTAGAAGTTCATTTTGTTTCAGATTGAACTTATCGGTTTATTAATAAAAACGTTAATGATTTAAAATCTTTAATTTGTATTAGAATATTTGAAGTTGCTGTAGCAAGGGAGGGAGGAGTAATTTAGCTTGTTGTTTAGAAACACTGAATATACCCTATATTTTAAGTATAGAGGAAATTTTTAAAGGCTGTTGATGATTCACAAAACGATTCTTCGTTCAAATCTAAGATGAAAGGTATTTGTGAACATAGAGCAGGGTGTCTCGACCTTTGGGGTACCATCCCATAAGCGATGTAAAACAACGGTGGAGGGGGAAGGGCGAAACTGCAAGAAGAACGAAGGAAAAATTACAAACGTGAAAACCCGATAATTAGTGGTCACCTTGATCCCGTCTTGTAGAGTGTTACGTACATTTTCCTATTCTCAATAACTCTACATCGTTTTAAATACGTTAATTTCACGTTACTATTATTCTCGAGTATTCTAATTACCTATCTGAACAGATCTGCTCCTTTACGAAGCTTTAGAATACTAGAACGGTTGGAATGGCTTCCGCGTTCCAGTGAGCTAAAGAGCCGAACTCTAGGTTTAATCAAACTAGTGGGGTTCTTTGTCAGGAACCAGACTAAGACAGGTCCCTAAAAAAAGGACATCAGCTCTTTCAGTACCTCGAGTGGCAGAAACCATAGGGGTTGGTATGGCATTTACTGCGATGTGGGTGTCAACGGGAAACCACCACGTTACCTCCAAGTACGTACCAAGAACATATTCAAAAATGATGACGACCTCTGGAAAAAACGATTTCGAAGCAAAAATAGTCTCCCATTCGGATCTCCGGGAGGGGACTACTTCGGAGGATGCAATCGGCAAGATCAGTAGGAAGAAAACCAGACCGGCAACACCTTGCGAGTTGGGGCGTGGAATGATAGAAGTATGAGACAAGTAGGTAAAAGCTTGATAATTTGAAAATTGAAATAAATAGGTTAACATGAGACATAATAACGATTAGCAAAGTTTTGTCGTTAGAGGCGGAGTCTTTTTGGAGCGGAGACATTCAAAGTAATTCATATAGGAACGGAAAAAAGAATTTCAACGTGTGTAGATTGCTATGAAGAAAAAATACGACATTGTGTAGAAAACTGCTCACAAAGAAACAAAAAGCACTGATGGTGCGGATAGATGTGGAAATTTTCGAACAATACGTTTAAAAGCACACGTGTCATAAATATTAACTAGAATTGTAGAAAACGAATGGAAAAATAGGCTGAGGATACTAGGGGAAGATCAATTTGTGTTTAGGCGAAACAAGTGAGCACGGGACGTCATTTTTGCTTTACATGTTATAATAGAAAACACAAAAGATAAAGGAAAAAGCGTGTGTATATAACATTTGTAGATCTGGAAAAAGCATTCGACAATATAAAATGGAAAACAATATTTGAAATACTAATAAGAATAATAGTACATAGCTTATACAAAGAACAAACAAGGATGATGGAATTAGAGCAGGAATGTAGAAAAGTAAATATTGGGAAAGTGGTGAGCCACGGGTGTGCGCTATCCTCATTAATTTTTAACTTGTATATCAAAGAAACAATGTTTACTGTCAAATACGGAGACATTTGGAATTATTTTCCATGGACAAACAATTGATATGCTTAGATTTGCAGATGATGTATGATATTAGTATCTAGCGAGGACGAACTAAAGCATAAAAGTATCTCTTTACGAAATGGAAACAGTACTAACATAGAGATACGGTATAAAAACAACAACAAAAGAAACAACTAAAGAACAAGTATGCAAATGAGGGAAAACGAGAATCTACAAGAAGTTTAAGATTTCTGCTACCTAGGAAGCCAAATAACGCAAGATGAAAAAACTGCAAAAGATATAATGCAAAGATGCACAAGGTCGTACTGCGCTTAACAAAAAATAAGCAGCTACTATGTTCAAAGATAACAAACATGGAAACAAGGAAAATATTACTGAAGGCATAAGTGTAGAGTACGGCACTGTAAAGTTGTGCAACGTGTAGAGTAAGAATAGCGGACAGAAAAAGACAAAAGCCTTTGAAATCTTATGCTACAGACTTATGATAAAAATATCATGGATAGACAACGTTAAGGACAAAGAGGTTTTAGAAATAGTGGGGAAAGTAACAAATGTGTGAAAAACAGTAAAGAAAAAGAAAGATAAGATGATAGGATACGTTCTAAGACGTGAGTGAGTAGTGTGGTGTTACTTTCTATTTCGTATTTGTAAATTTACTGCCTCCTTATTTCAACTTCTACTTATTTGAATATGCGGATTCGCTAGACTATTATTATTTCAAGTTAGCTCAGTTAGGCAACCAAAGATGCTCGGCTTTATTTATTTCATAAGTCCTCACGTTTATAGTACAGTTTCTGGTTTCTTATCTAGGCATGTGGCCGATAAGGATTCCATGAAAGGTGCTTGTTTAAAAATACTATTAAAAATCGTTGTTGTTTCTGGTGTTCTATTATATCATTATGTTCTTGTGTTGGTTTATGCAATCTAGCATTCTTACTAAAACGCTGTTAGAAAAAGTTTCTATATAGAGTGTCCTTCGCGTTTGTGACACATGGAACGCGTGGTTTAAATGAAAATTGTGACTGTTGTTTCTTCACTACTATACTGCATTAACTACATACTATAATTAACTATAATTAACTATAATTAACTATAATTAACTATAATTAACTATAATTAACTATAATTAACTATAATTAACTATAATTAACTATAATTAACTATAATTAACTATAATTAACTATAATTAACTATAATTAACTATAATTAACTATAATTAACTATAATTAACTACAATTAACTATATTAACTATAAACCCAATCAGGCAGTTATAACAAGAAAGATCTTAAGGTTGTCGTGAAATGAATGCACTAATTTGGTCATGATACTATTAAAATGTTCTAATATTAATACTTCGTGTTTCCTTTGGGTGTAACTGTCCGTTTCCTCTTTAGAAGTTACCAACACTTTTCACAGCCTGCGGGAAGAAATATTATATTATGACCGACAACTGTCTACTTAATTCCTTGACGGTATATAGATTGCCTACATCCTAGAAGTAGTAAGAGGAATACTTTATGCCATAAGATTTGTCCAATAATTTGATGATTGTATTTAAATGTACTATTGTAAACATGTATTTTTTGTTTGCTTATATGTTTCAGTAACTCGGTGTGCATCAATATAGTAGATAATTAGGTTTGCGTCAATTTAGAGAAAGTAGTTAAGATTCTGACGATTTATTATGTGTGTTCGTATGTCTGTATAAATATAATTAATTAGTTGTTTGCTGTGCTAATGCAGACTGTTATTAATTACAGAAGTTAAATGCCACTGAGTTTTGTTATCCTAGATTATGAGGCAATAGTTAAGGAGGTGTATAATGGAACGGTTATTTTATTTAAAGCACCTCCTCCAGCTTGTTTCTTACTAGATATAATTAATATTTTATATGAGTACATGAGAAGTGGAGGATACAGATGTTCGTCCTTAAACCAGTAATTTAATATTGTTTTGCCATTTAAACTCGTAAAAGGTCTTTATTAGAATTATATTGTACATGTGTTTTGTGTTTAATCATCGTTTGGGGTACAGACGTTTTAAGATAAAAGCGAATTAGCTCGTGTGTACTCTCCTTAGACCACCTCGCTCTTCCAACTTCCAACTGTATTTAGCTCGGCATTCGTTTTCTTTCTCTTTTTTCTTTTCCGTTGTTTTACGTAATTCGGATGAGTTCACTCTTTATACTAATTTTGTACTTTTCTTACTGGTCCATTCGTCTTACCGGCAACAGCGGGTTACACTAGAAGCAGGGAAAGAGAGGTAGCGATAAATCTAGTTTAGACTATTGCAAACAAATTATTTTATTATATTAGAAGCAGAAAAAGGACAAAAAACGATAGACGTTAACCTAGACTAGACTATTGCACACAGATCGTGAAACATACAGGCTGCTGGAAATTCAGAAAATCGTATAGGTTAGCTCAGAACAGAATACAATGGAGCTACATGTCCAACCAGTTCCATGACTGAAAACCCGCTGAGGATGATTCCAAACTAATAGTGTGTCCGAGTTAGGTAACCCAATTTGCAATGTCCTAATATAAATGTAATTTCTTGCTTCATCTTATCTTACTAGATATGCCCAACAGTCTATTACGGAAGTGTTTTCTTTAACCCCCTTATCTAGTCATATTGGTACGTTCAACTGTATCCTGCTAAATATTTTCGTTCGTTTTAAGATTGTTTTTAAATATCCTTACGCGTCCGATTCGATATTTTGTGTAACTTCTGGTTATAAGAGACGTCGCTGATTACGCTTTATAATTTAATGTATCGGTTTGTTTTTGTAAAACTCATCCTAATACAATTGAAACAAGTATTTGTTTAACACTCCGTAGAATGTTATTCTTGTATTTAGTTTAAGTAAATGTACTTCAATCTATCTTTATTGTTTGAGATAACACAGCATACGTATTAGGTTAGTTACGATTCTTGTTTTTTAAAAAATATGTTTGCTTTATTTATGGGTAGTAATAAAGTTTGAATAGCATAAATTTCCTACAAATATGAATAACAAAGGCAATTGTGATCGAATTTGCCGGTATTCGTTATCTATATATGCATTACAACGGTTTTGTAAGTATTATTTTGACATGTGTTACTCAAATATTTGATTCGACTATCATCTCGTTTCCTAATTTGACTTTCACTTTAATTCTGCTTTCCCTGCTAGCATGTACTTTATGCGTGACTGATTTTGCTACTCCAAGAGCAATGCACGCTTTTTTGGTGCATTGGTAAGTTCTTATCGCGCTTATTAATACTAGAAACATTCTTTTATTAGCTCTTCTACGTAGGCAGTGCTTCTCTACGTAGGCACAAGTGTTCTTCTACGTAGGCCAACTAGTTTTTCCTTTTACGTAGACACAAATAATCTTTTGCATCGGCCGCAGTTGCAAGTATGGTCACCGCCTTAATGGTTCAAACTACCGGGAAGACAGCCCCTCAGTGAGCGAGGTCGTGCTGTGTTGCGGATTCACCGATGTAGATGTTAAAAAATGCAAGATAAGTATCACTGTACAAAGATTTATTTTTCGACCTTTTTGTCATATCGTATGTCTCCATATTTGATGTTTGGGTGGATCAAAGCCGGCTTAAGAATTAGTGTCGCTTATGTTTCTAGATGCTTTTTCTAAAAAATAATCACTAGAATTTGTCCT
The DNA here is from genome assembly GCA_036346225.1 of Platerodrilus igneus. Taxonomy (NCBI): domain Eukaryota; kingdom Metazoa; phylum Arthropoda; class Insecta; order Coleoptera; family Lycidae; genus Platerodrilus; species Platerodrilus igneus. The sequence continues at coordinate 1,605,748 of JARFIW010001436.1, read as the reverse complement.
GCATTGCATGCTTTTTTTACCGAACACACTTGTGATACGAAAACATACAGATTTTTTACGATTAGTTTTACATTTAACTATACGAAATGCGCATTTCGTATCTCCGGTATAAAAATTGTCCTTAAAATATAGTTTTTTTTTGTTGGTTTAAATAGAAATTTTTACGTTTACTGTAAAATGTATCCCTTTATTTGTTTTTTAACAAGAAAAATGTTTATTCTTAATTATCAATAGAAACTCGATGGTGATGTGCGCGTTTGTAGTTAGCTCGATATTTTTGTCTTTTTATGCGTAATCGTGATTCCTGCGGGTCCTTAATTCGCTTTCGTTTTTGTCTCTGTCTGACCCGTGCGTTTTAACCATACAATATGCTGTATATACGAGTTGAAGGGGTTGTTTATTGTTTTAATACAAAAGGTGTAGTTTTAGAGTTGTGTTGCTTTTGAATTATGTCTTCCTCACTAACATAACCTCTTTGGGAAGATTTATATAATTTTCTAAAAGCAAGTACACTATTTTTTTAGTTTTCTTTTTACTATTTGCTTTTGCCTGCGTATTTGATAGGCAACCCTAGGGTGATCAATTACTAATCTTTTGTATGTTTTAGTTCGTTTAGGGTTAGGCTTGATACACGCCAAATATAGCTTCACAAAAGTAATTTAACGTATAACTAATTGTAAAGGATTTTTGTGTAATTAATTTAGGTATATTACATATATTAAATTACGCATATCAAATAGGACCGTGATGTTCCTCTAAAATGCGTGGGGGGACTTTTTTTATCGAGTTACTAAAAGTTCGAATTATATATTGCCGGTTTCCAACCAATCAGGACGCATACAAATAAGAAGTGATGGTTTTCAAGTTGTTGAGAGCACGCCATGATTTTGACTATCTTATCTTCGACTGTTTGTGAGGAAGAGTGAATTATAGAGAATGCAGTGGAGTGCTTACCAGTCGATTCCTATACCTGCGTCCTTTATGATACCCTATATTATTTGTGTTCCCAGTTTACGTTTGTTATAGACAATCATCAGGTTTCAATGCAAAATTGCAACAAATAATTTTATTGCCTTTGTAAATTCGGTGAAACCTAATACGCCCTCTATGCAGATGCGCGATTAACTACAGTACTTTTGTTTGTCTTATAATAATCTGTACCGAAAGCGCCTGAGAGGAGATAATCACCCTCATTCCATGTGGTTCGTAGCGGAATACCACCAAACTAACGTTGGAATAAGTTCCTCTGCCCAATCCACATATTTATGTACAGTCTAAGGAACATCTAAAGCAGGAGCAATTATTTTACACGCTACTTTACAGTAATAAGTAGCCAATGTATTAACTTCCTCAGGTGCTGATGGTTTGGTCGAATGAATAGAGTAAAGTGTATTGTTTTCAAGCTCTCAAAAAAGCAATACTAAACTTACTACCGGAAAAATCGAGAGATGTTTACAACAAAGAATATGAGAACTTACTTATTTATCATAATTCATTGCAAAAGGTCGAGTATCTATAATTCTGGGATATATTGTAGACGCTAATACCACTAGTAAAAACTCAAGTCTTCACAATCCTAGACCTTGTGGAAGCAGAGGTATATCCAAAAAACATCAAAATTTTCGCACTTTTATCAGTTTTTCTCGATATCTCTTTTCTTCTGTACCTGCGAGGAAAATGATTAGTACCAATTTTGTAGAGAAGAAAATTTACTGATATTTCATTACATGATATTTTTTCTCTGCGTGCTATAGTTTTCAAACTACAAGGCTTTGAAAATACGATAACTTGGGACAAATACAAAATAAGAAATAATATTTAAAGATAAATTCAGTCATATATTGTGTATTTTTTGTATCTTCATTTTAGATTAATTTGTTTGAGAAAAATTACGAATTTATTCATTATTATAAAATAGTATTTATTTTTTATCAGAATTTAGGTTGTTTTGAAGGTCCTGTCATTGAAGAATCCTCTTCGTCCCTCATGAAATTCATAGGAGAATGTAGGTAGCTGATGTCACTAATAACATCCAGAAACTCATCTTCGTCGGTGTCTTCCAAAATATTAGTACAAGCGTTTTGACACGATTGGCAAAGACAGAAAGTGCAAAGACCTGGACACTTTAGGCCTGCTTTTTTACAACTACAAGGTCCATGGCACTGTTTTTTGCAGCGACATGAAATAAATTATAGCAAGCATTGAGGTGCAGGATCTTTACTAGCACAAATTGGTGCAAGCTCTTGATCAGTGCACATCCAATCCCGGTCCAAAGGGATCATTTCAAAACCCAACTACTTTTGAACTGTGTGGTATGTTCGATAGAATGGTATCTGGCAGTGTCTTGTTGGGGGCAGTCGTGCCAGATTTAATGTGCTGGTAGAAGGGCCCTTTATGAATTGCCGATAACGGAGGTTATCCAAATTATGTGTGTTCATATCAACCGCAAACAAACTGACAAATTACTTCTCTTCTGCAATGGCAGTGAGTTTTGTATTGTATATACTGAAAGTAGTTTTTTAGCTGAATATTTTTCTCTAGAGTGGTACAGAATTTTATTTTACCTTGCCTAAAAATTGCTGATGTAATTTGACATTCACTGACAGAATGCAGGAAAAGGACAATCCCTCGTAGATTTGTTAGTGATTCATATTTGAAGAAGGAACTAGAATATATAACATCGGCAGACTCACCTCTTCCACGCTTGTGTAAATACACATTGTTCACAGTTGGGGCCAAACCAGCGAGAAGCGCTAGCAGATCAATATCTTCCCCAATTTATAAGCTAAGACATTAGAAATTGCTGTGTTAGCAATGTCCACATCTGCATCTTCCACAGCCTGCTTTACGTTCATGCTTTGTTGGTCAAAAGCGTTACACAGCAATACTATGAAACATTGGTAAGAAATTTCTCCGGTGGTACTGGGATGGGTGTTGCGTGGTCTAATAACATAACGATATACCTTTTAGGAAAGAAACATTGTCGTGAAGTACACGTTTAACGCTAGCAGTTGTCAGGGTAGCTATGTCCTTTTTTTTTAATTACAATGCTTCACCCTCATTCAAATGATTACGACATATAAAGCATATGCCAGGTTTTATGACGGACATTACTTGAAAAAAATACAAACAGAAAAACAGAAAGAAACATACACAACAAAAAAAAATTACGAAACGCAAATTGTTATAGATCTATTCACTTGCTGTGCACAGCTAGACTGATATGATGACGGTGGTCCCATTCAGCATTCCATGGGCCGACGGAATGGCTTTTGTAAGGGGAACCCCTCACAGATGATTTCTATTGTATAGAAACGTCTACCACTTCCCACATAACCCGGATAAATTGATTAAGGGTTATTTTTTTATTTAAAGCGTATGGTTAATGCTACCATGTTTACTTAATAATATTACTTCATCAATATTCAATGAATGCCTCAATTTTTCTTGCAAAATGGTGTGTTTTGTATTTGTTCTAAATTATCGTATTTTCGAAGCTTTGTAGTTTGAGAATTATAGACTGTGGAGAAAAGACCACACAGACACACACACGCCACGCGCGTGCACACACACGCACGCACGCACACAGAAATACATATATTGCTATGATATCACCGCACGCCGATGTAATTAACGTTCAGTTTCCTGCTGCCCGCCGCCGCTCTGTGTCTCTCAATATCCTCAAATTTAAATTTTAAACACAATTTGTTTTATATACCTCGACTAGCTCGGTTCAATTCACACAGAATGCACGACGATATGATAACAAAGCGGTTTTTACCCTCCCCCCTCCCTTTCACTAACACTTTCCCACTTGAATGATATAAACAAACTTATCAAAATTTGTATAATGACCAAAAAAAGTATATACACTTCACAGCTTTACAACTTTTATAATGTGATTCAAACGACCTTCTTTCTCTCTACGAATTTTTAAAAGTTTTTTGATACCCCTTTACATAAATATTTCAATATATGCAAAAATGTAAGTGTTCAAAATAAAAATAATGCTTTATGCTATTAAAGAGTGTTTTTATTTCTGACCTGTGTTTTCCTTGCGTGTTTCCAATTCTTAGAACTGCTGTTGCATGCGATTGATCATACCACTGGATTGTTTTCAGTTAAGTTCTCTTGTTTATTGCGTAGTACAGCTCGGCCAAACGCCCAGTTTAACCCTTAGTTTATTTTCTTAATCAATTTCTCCGTTCAATGCACAGATGCATATGTAGACCAATATTTAAATGGTCGTTTAGACGAATATTTAAATGATTATTTAGTCGGTTATGTAGTGGTTTATTTAGTTGATTATGTGGTTGAATATTTAGAGCCGTTTCAAAGTCAAGGGCAAACTTCTATCGTATACTTGCACTAGTATTATTATTTCAAAATTTTTCTATTACGACTTTCACTAAAATTACAATTATTTAATATATTATTTTCACTTCGCGTGATATTCTAATTTGAACTAGTACAGAACGTGCCTTGGTTGAGGAAAGACCGATTGTTTATCAAATTCGTGTCCTATTTAAAAGATCCTCCTTTTCACCTGTATCATTCGTTTTCCAAGGTTACGTTGTTAATTGAGGCGTTACACTTTGCCTTATCATGCAGGCTTTCGGACTTTCTATAAAGTTACCATCCAAATTCTCGTCGAAATGCTCAGTACATCACGTAGACATCTAGTTTTGTATATGAATATGATTCTGAATATGATACCTATGTACCTTTTCCAAATCACGTCCACTTGTTTGTATAGCAATTTATTCAATCTTTCGGTTTAATTTATCACGTAGCCAAACATCTGTTCTCTTATTTTTTCTAATCTGTTGGATTTCATTCAAATTTTCTGATGTTTACAATTAAAAGATCGCGTAGTTAAATTTTTATAATGACGCAAATTAAATGCGTTTATTCACTTCCCGCGTTTATGAAATATATTTGTTTTGAATGGGATTCTTTTATTGGGAGTATGCATGGTTATTTCCTTACACTAATACGCATTTATTTCAAGAAGACTCGTTGCCTTTAAAATGTTATCCATAGGTATTTATTTTCGGTTTTATGCTTGCATTGTAGTTTTTAAATGAATTGCATGACGCACAAGTTATTTATCTTACTAAATGTGATTTGATTTTTAAAGAACGAGCTTCCTTTTATTAATTAAAGTTAGTTGTAATTTATATACAGTGTGTATGATGTTAGCTTTTTGCTTGATTGACGAATCGCCTACCATTTATGATAAAATTGTTTAGTTTTCTAGACTTTCTGTGTAAACTGTATGCTAATTTTGATTGGATAAGCCATTAAATAAGTTATTGCAAGTTTCTGCATGTAAATACAAATTAATCAAATATTAAAACACTTTCCTAATCGCCAGTGTTGTAATTAAAGATCTTAATGAAGAGGTTCATTAAGTACAAGAGTTAATTTGCTTTATTTTTAGCGTGTGTAGATATTCTGCAAGAACTTTCACAATGTTTGAATGATTGGGAGCATAATCCTTTAATGATAAATACTAGTTATAAATAACAGGTGTTATAAGTGTAACTATTCTTAGCTTATATTTTATCATAGTTTTGGTGAAAAGATTTAGAATTTGTATAACTTTTAAAAGCTTAATTATAACTAAAGAGAAACAAGCTTAACGGTTACAGGTTCTAGTAAATTCGAATAAAAGAGGTATAGCAAATAACACGTTCTCAATATTTGTTTACTAGTTTGAAAGTTGTTCAGCAAGGATTTCTGGGCAGCGTTGTATTAATGTTGTTGTCAACAAGTATAATCGTCGCTAGGTTTCTACGTATTCAAGCAGAAAATGTACACAAAATAACATTTCGATTCTACAAAAGGTATTGGACGGTTAAACAGGCAGGGAGCGATATATAATAAGGAAAGATTGTTTATAGCTTAAATGGGGTAAAAATAACATGTGTTAAGTGTTCGTTTGACTTTGAAAAAAACTGCGAGATAAAAAAAGATTAATAAATAGCGTAGTTATAGGAGCAGGATGAACGTATTTTGTATATCATTTAGAGTGGTTGATTTCAACAAGAACAGTTGAAACTTGTATGTGAGGAACGAAGAAGGATTATTGGATTTCACATATAGAAGGGAGTTAGACGATAGTTTTGAGATTGCTTATAGAAGGTAAATGTTGTTTTCGGTATAACTGAACGTGCAAACATGGTATAAAAAGGATAGACGATATAGAATACATGGTAGACTGGGATAGAGATAATTCGTGGTAGAAATATGTAATATAAAATGGGTACGAACTAAGAAATAGAACATTTTTGTATGAAGGGTAGAGTGAGACGACTTTAATACGTGTATTATGAGGGGCGTGTGGTAACCAAGAAACATATTCTAGGGGCTAGGATTCGGCGAAATAAAGATCCGTTGCAAAGCGAAAGTGTATTATCGTGGTAAATTGTTGTTTGTAGTGTTGAAAATTTTGAGATTTTGGTGGCAGTTGATATTAGGGTAGAAATTTACAAAGAATTGTTGAAAATTAGCTCGTGTGTTGTTATTGGAATTTAGTGGCGGTTGAAAATTTTGCTTGTGGAAGGGTCTTAACCGTTTAGAAAATTATCAAGAAGACTAGTTTGTTTGTATTAATGTATTTACGAGAAGTTTCAAGTTAAGGGGGGTAGGTTTGGCTATATAACCAAGAGGATGTGGTGATAGAGCTCTCTTTTGCTGGTCATTTACTTCACTAATATTGGTGAAGAAGTTAATGTTGAATTTTTTGTTAGTGAATTTTAATTTTTGAATTAAATCATACACAAGTTGGTGTAATGTTTTCCAGCAGTCCAGAAATGTGATGAAGTACATTTTGACAATTACGAAGCATGTTTAAGTACTGTAAGTAAAGACAGGTTTATATTTTGGTGGTTGGTGCAACTTGTGCACACTAATGGAGTAGAGAGTATTGATGGATCGATTTGGTGTTTTACCTATGGTAAATGGACCAGTAGCTGAATGTGGGAGTTGGATGTACCTTCACTTGGTAGTCGAGAAATTTGAGCAGCTGATTGCCTTCATGGATGGTGTTATACAATTTGGTGAGGTTTGAGAACGTGCAGTCATTGGTGAGGACATCAGGCATCGATGGTATGATTGCAGTTCCATGTGCAATGGTGCATTCCAGGTAACAAATTTTTGTGAAACATTGTTTATTTTTGTGGTTATTTGATAATGTTATGACAATTTTGTGCTTTATGGGTATATTTTTATAAACTCTATGGACTAAGAGTTACTTATTTAAAGTTTATGATTTATTAGTTAACTATTTTAAGGAGGAATTTTTTATATTCATAAAATGATTGTTGTAATATTTGATTGTGTGCAAAGTCTGCAAAATTTAGCACGAGTATTTAAAAGTTTTACTATGAGCTCATATTAAAACCAGGGGTAGCGTAACATGGATGATTAAGCCTTGTTACTTTAAATCGTTTATTAAAGAATTAAATGTTATTTCGAAAATAATTTGAAAGAAAAGGTAGTATTTCAAAACGAGGTTGTAGGTAATTTTGCTGATGTGTGAAATAACAATTGATAAGGTTTCTTGGTGTAGAATTTTTTGTTTGTTTGAATAAATTGAGATGAGTTGCCGTATTCGAGTTTTCTTTGCTAGAATAGTAGGGTAGTATTTTTGAGATAGCAGCAGAGCAACCGTGATGAACTTCTCTGATGAATTTAGAGTTTTAGGTATAAGCAGCAAAAAGCTCGAATTGGCTTTAGTAACTAGGCTTCAGCGACACAGGTAATTTTAGAGGGAAACTTCGTAGAATTAATAACGCCCAATTAGTGGGGCCCGAATCATCCAGCTTAACTTCGTAGAAATTTATATATGAATATTCAGTAAATTTTTTCTCTACAAAATTGGTAATAATAATTTTTCCTCTCAGATACACAAGCAAAGTGATCGAAAAAAAACTGGTAAAAGTGAGAAATTTCGATACTTTTTTGATATACCTCTGATTCCAGGGGGTCTCGGATTCTGCAAACTTGAGTTTTTACTAGTGGTATTGGTGCCTGCAATTATATCCAAGAGTTATAGATACTTGACCTTTTGCAGTGAATCCAAATTTTTTGGTATAAATTGACTGGACTACAAATTGGATGACATTAAGCGATGCAGAACTTATTAATGGAACTGTGCTGCTTGCATAAAAACGTATAAAAAATGTTTTGACGATTGGTTCGTTCTCACGAAAACTTTGAAAGATTAAAATTCATTTTTTAATTCTAAACATCTTCGTCCTCTTCAATTTGAAAATTTTAGCAGCTCTTGTGTCGGCCACTTAGACCTACGAAAACTTTCGACTAACTATACACAAACAAGACCCTTTATAACATTGGCGTGATGCATTAACCTTGCGTAAAACCGTTTCAATTAAGTGTCATTGTAAAACAATTTTACTATCAAAATCATCCACTTAGAAATCACGACAATACAATATGACATAGGTAAAAAAAAAGGTGCTAATCGTACGGTCATGGGATAAACCTCGGCACGGGCGTTGATGGCACGCAAGATCGCCATTAATACACCCGCTTTAATCCTTTCTCTATCACATGCATATGTAATCTTTAACACGAAAAACGAATAGCAAATAACGGTGTACATATGGTTTTTAGTTTACATATAAATTAAGTCACATTTTTTCGAATTTCACTAATGCTATGATTTGTAGGTTCTTATCATTTTACGCGTTTGCGTTCGGCAAAATTTGCCTCAAATTTTGCGCCAATAACAAATGATTGTTATAAAAATTCCTAGTAGAATATCTTGTGAAACCTGCTTCGCTACTAAATATTTTTGTCAAATAGACGATTTTGAACCAGATGCAGTGTTTAAAGGAACCATGACAAAAATTGAAACAAAATAAATATTTGCTGAAAAGTAGAGCTTGTAGCCTTTCAATGTAGTATGAAAATAATTCATTATTAACCAAAATTTTCCGTGCCAAACGATAGTGAGTTTAATACTGTCGGAAAATAGAATTTACTGTTTCCTAAATTTTGCACATCTCACAGTCTTATGTGCTCCAGCTAGGTGTTTCGTTCTTCTAAACGTTCCAGTCTCACAGCCGACAAGTTCTGAAAATAGTCTAGGAACGGGAATAAATAATTGGGATAATGCTTTTCATTCTGTAACAAAAACTCTATTTGCACAAACAACTCATAGCTACAACTGAATTCTCTCACAACAATTTATTTTCTGCTAATCGCTAAAAGTACAAATATTACCTTCTTAAAAGTACAATGCTATCTTCTAAATTACTTACCATTTAAGCACTATAATGAATTACCCAAGCATTAATAATTAATGTATATTACACAAAGTAACTTATATCAACAGTAATTTATATCACACATGCACAACTATTGAAGTTTTAAATTACAATCCGTATTATAATCTAAAGTTCCACCAGAACTCATATCAAAGCTTCAATTACATCTGACTTTCAATTTTCATGACGGTATTTTATATGCATTTCAATTGTACTACTTAATTCGAGAGCATACCAAAAATTATGCAAATAACATTCTCGAGATTTCCTACTGGAGTCTAAATAACTCTTGAATCCAAACACCTCGTACCTGTCAATCAATTCCATCTTCAAGATATAGTGCCGAAGGGCCCATCATTCATCTTTTGTGTACAGACGCTTCGTTTGCGTTTTAATGTAATTATTCTGGTCAGAAGCAGACCAATCGGCGCTACGGTATTAATTGTAAGAATTAAAATAAATAACTCATTGAATTGTTACTTACACAAGTAATTTACAATACTTTTTCCGGTGTGTCAAAGATTTTCGTATTTTACAGTTTTATTTTTTTTACAGTCGCAGCGCCTTGCTACAGAAGAGGCAAGTCTAACATAATTTTTAACACTTATCTTATTGTATAAACTTTAATTAATTGCTTTCACGTTGAATGCCCAACTGAGACCCTATTTCCCTATACGTTACATTCGGTCAAACACCATTATTTCTTGAACAACAGCAATGCTTTTGTCGATTTCGACTCACAATTTTAACTGTCGGACGGTTACTAACAAAATTAATATCTTGCTATCATCGAAACAGTGCAGTTTTTAATCACTGAATCATAACCCCCTTTTTATTTGTATGTTTGTTGTGGTTTATTTAGCATTCTTCTTAATCTTCTTTGGTAATTAAACCACTCATAGTTTTTAAATCATCTTTATTTACGTTTCGATCCATGACCTAGGATCGTTGTCAAAATAAAAACTTCAAGTTTGACATTTATTACATAAATTGAAGGTGACTTTGATTTATTGATGTTTGAAATATTTGGTTTGAGTACACTAAGCAAAAATTCTTAAAGTTTAAAAGAATGATTGCCTTCAATTTGTGTTGCGGCCTGGGACCGACTTTTTTTAGGTAGCCAATACGCTTAACGTGAAATTAGCTGATTAATTTTTTTGGTGAATTGGGAATTGGAAAACATTTTTTAACATGTCTCTATCTATACAATTGAGAGGATGGTTATTAAAGAAGTGTGCGATTGCGTTACCGTAAGGCTTAAGCAGTCGTTTTTTTATATTTATTTTGAGGGGGGGAAAAATTATTATGATTTAGGCTACCTCTTTGGTAGATTTTAACATGGTTCTAAGGCGACCCTATGGCGGGTTTACACTTGTCAGATACCAATTCTGTTTTACAGGGGTTGTTAATATGCTTATTGTTATGTAATTAGTGATTGTATGTATAAATAGAAATCATGTATGTAGACTGTATTTCATGTAAATATCGCAAGGAAAACCCAGGAAAAACTTGCAATGCTACCTAGATATTGTGAGCATTTGATTTTTATTTGTTATTTCTTTTGTTATTTCAAAGAAGCTGTTTATATAACCCTACATAAAAATAACTGCGTTGCAAACGAATCCGTAAACAAACTCTTATGAAATTAATAAGAGCTTATTGACAAATACAACTCGGGCTAATAGTTGTACAGTCATTAACAAAACAATAGCTTTATTATTTCACGTGGGGGGAAACATCTACTAACCGGCCGGTTTCAACTTCCTTAAGCATCTTCAGAGTGAATTAGTTTCCAACCCTATGAAGTAATCGAAGCTATTATACTGATATAATTTCGAAGCAATCTCTGTACTATGGCAAAAGTAAATAATACCGCCATCAGGTGGTAAAACACCAACACTACTAAGCGTGGAAGTACAAATATTGAATCGAAACTACATCGTCTTTCTATAGATGGCTATACAACCAATTAGAATGAAAACGAAGCTTCCACCTCCCTATAAAGATTCCTATAGATGGTACAAAAATTAGCAGAAACGATCTTAGATTTTCTTATTACTCTAAAATTGTTGCCACGTGACCAATACAAACTTATACCAGTGAGTTTATGGAATCCCACTATAATTGGTATTCTTACAAATGCTCCAATTTTCTCACGATTTGTAGCAAAGGTTTCACCTCTGTGACTAGCATACATGATGATTCGGTCAACAATATTTCGTATAACACTGTCAAACAAAAAAAGCTTAAAACTTTGCAGTGGAAAATGGAATAAAATTGTTCGAAAATGTTCAGGATATAAATATTGTAAATATTGTTCATCATCATTAGAACTTCAGTCCTGGAATTGGTTAGACGCGTACCTTCATTATTCTGAGCTAACCTACACATTTTTATGAAACTCCCACACCCTACATCTTTCACTATCTACGTGCAGCAGTCCGATATAGGTCTACCTCTGCCTTGCTTTTCTCCTATCCCTGCTTGTAATATTTTCCGCACTATTGCCCCAAAAATGCCTTAAAACATGTCTTACCCTTATATTTCTCCTAATCTTTTTGTGTTTTTCCCCTACTATTTCTAGAACCTCTTTGTTATTAACTTTGTCTGTCCACGCTATCATTATCAAACATCTGAAGCACAACATTCCAAAGGGCTTCTACCGTTTTCCTATCTGCTTCTCCCACTGACCCTATTTCATAGACGTACTGTGCTCAGCTTCACACATATGCTTTCAACAATTTTCTCTTTGTTTTTAAGTTTGTTGTCTTTGAACATAAGCGTTACATTTTCTTGTTAGATGCAGGTCGGTGCCCCTTCAATTGTTTTACAGTTATATATCCTATTTTCCCGATTTTTAGTGGTATGTGAAGGGGTTAATCAGCCTGCGGCTATCAAGATCCCCAACACTTGAACATTTGCCGAATGAATAGTTTTCCAATATATCCTTTCACACAATCAACATTAGTTGGAAAATATTTCAAAACTAACACTTTACTTGTTTACAATAATCATCAGATTTGAGTGCAATTATTTTTTTGTCATTAGGTTTTCAATCTAGAAACTAGTTGGATGCGTATCACCATTTATTTCTATTCTGAGCTAGCCTACATGGTTATCTAAAATTCCCACAGCCTAGATACAGCTCGGTTCCCATTCTGTTATTTGCATATTTCACCGAGATTCAGTGGTATGTGAAAGGTATTAAGCAACCTGTGGCCATCAAGACCCTCAACACCTAAACATTTGCCGAATTAATAATTTTCAAGTAAATGCTTTTGCACAATTAACATAAGTTGTGAATAATGAAAACCAATATCTGTAGTTGCTTATAATAATCGTCAGGATTAAGTACAATTATTTTTTTCGTCTTTAGGTTTTCGAACTCGGAACTGGTTGGACGAGTATCTCCATTGATTTCTATTCTGAGCTAGCCTACACATTTCCTTAAAATCTAACCTAGGTCTACGTCTAACTCTATTTTTTCCTATTTCTGCTTCTAATATATTCCGCAGTATTCCCTCATGCTCTAATATGTGACCTATCACCTTATCATCCCTATTTTTTTTACTGTTTTCCACATATTTCTTTCTTCCCGTATCATTTCTAGTACCTCTTTGTACTTAACGTTGTCTGTTCACGATATCTTCATCATACGTCTGTAGCACCACATTTCAAAGGCTTCTAACATTTTCCTGTCTGCTTCTCCTACTGTCCAAGTTTCACAGCCGTACAGTGTTGTGCTCCACACATATGTTTTAAGCATTCTTTTCCTTGTTTCTATGTTTGTTGTCTTTGAACACAGTAGTTGCTTTTTCTTGTTAAACATAGCACGACCTTGTGCCAATCTTTGTTTTATATGATTTGCGCTCTTCCCATTTGGCTTCCTAGGTAGCAGAGATCCTTAAGCTCTACCTCGTTACCTATTTGTATTCTAGTTTTTTATTTATTTTCCCCTCCTTTACATAGTATTACTTTAGTTTTATTTTTGTTGATTTATATATCATATCTCTGTGTTAAAACTCTTTCCATTTCATTAAGAACAGCTTCTAACTCTTCCTTGCTAGATGCTAATACAGCTATATCATCTGCAAATCTCAGTATATCAATCTTTTGTCCCTGCATAATAATTCCAAATGTCTTCCTGCATTTGACAGTATTTATTGCCTCTTCGATGTACAAGTGAAAAATAACTGGGATAGGGCACATCCCTGTCTCGCCTCTTTCCTAACATTTACTTCTCTACGTTTCTCCTTTAATTCTATTACCGCTGTTAGCTTTTTGCATAAGCTATGTACTATCCGTCTATCCCTAAAACTCATTCCAATCTTTTGAGAATTTCAAACATCTTTCTCCATTTTACATTGTCGAATACTTTTTACAGAGCTACAAACTCTATATACGCGCTTTCCGCTTTTTTTATTGTTTTCTCCATTATCACCCTCAAAGTTTAAAAGGCTTCGCGTGTTCCTCTATTTCGCCTAAAGCTAAATTCATCTTCTCCTAGTATTTCTTCAGCTCGTTTTTCCATTCGTCTTTGTACAATTCTAGTTAATGTTTTTGATACGTGTGCTGTCAAATTTATTGTTCGAAAATTTTTACATTTCCGCGCTTCTCTTTTTGGAATAGTAACTATGGTGTTATGTTTGATATCCTTGGGTATCAGCTGTCTCATACACATAGCGTACAAGTTTGAAGAGACAGATTGTTACTGCTTGTTCAGCGGCTTTTGGAGTTTCTACTTGTACCTTATCCGGTGCCTTACCATTTTTCAAACCCTTTAATACTAATTCAAACTGATCTCTAGGTATAGGATATCCCAGGTTATCCTTTTCAATGTTTGATTCCTGTTCTAATGCTGTTACTTCCTCTCCTGCATATAAATTCCCTAAATATCCCTGCCATCTAACAAGTTTCTCTACATTTTCTATAATGACGTTTCCTCTCGCGTCTGTTATATTTTTGCTATACGGTTTTATATCCCAAAAATTCATTCTAATAAGTTTGTATGCTTTATCTGTCTTTCCTATTTCCATCTTAGTTGGTATATCTTTGCACTTTACATCAATTCATTGTTCTTTAGCTTTCTTGCGTTTGCGAATAATTTTCCATTTCATGGCTTTGTATTTCTCTTTTCCTGTTTCGTCTGATCTATTTTTGTATTTCTGTCTTTTTTCAATTAAATTCAGGATATCTTTTGTTATCCATTTTTCATTTTCTTTTTGTGGATACCCCAGAATATCTCTGGCCGACATGTCTAAGCTGGATTTAATATTATTTCATTCTGTTTCTACTTCCTCAGTGTAAGAAATTTTCCCGATATCTTTCAGCAATTCATTTGACTTTTTTTCTAATCCTTCATGGATATCTTTATCTTTTAGTTTCTCAAGGTGAAAGTGCATTTTTCCGTTCCTTTTTTCCAAATTTTTAAATGTATGTGCTGCCTTTCTAATTTGAGCGGCTCCGTGGCGTAGTTGGTATGTGTGACTACTACGCCCAAGGTCCCGGGTTCGAATCCCGACACGGTCCGCTTGAAAAATGTTAGGCGAGCATTTTTCACCAAAATACACCCTCGTTCGGATGAGAGGTAAAATGGAGGTCCCGTGTGTGAGTGTTGTCACGCACGTTAAAGATCCCTACCTTGCTTCTAACAGCAAAGGTTCGGCAAAATTCCAAATTTTCCAGGTAAAAATCGCTTTCTGGCCAATGTAGTATCTTTGGGTTACGATTTTGCTGCTATTGGATAGCTTCTACAGTTTTTTACTTAATTTCTAAACTTTTGTCTAACAAGAATGTAATCCGTTTGATATCTTCCTATCTACCAGCCTATTCCCCCTGTCGTTTCCCACCCTTACCTACCACTGCATTAAAATCTCCTGTAATTAGTAAATTTACGCATCTTAGTATGTCTTCGGTATCTTTATAGATCGCTTCTACCTCTTCCTCACTGTTGCTAGAGGTGGGCGTGTATAGTAGCATTATTACTGTATTTACCGGTTCATATTCTAATCTAACCATGAGCACTCTTACATTCTTTTGTAGGTAGGTTTCTACCCAGTGTCCTATCTTTTTTCGTATAACAATCCCCACACCCGAATTTCCTTCCTCTGATCTTGTATAAATTACCCTGAAGTGGCCGCTGCAAAAATCCCCCGTCTCCAGACACCGAACTTTGCTGATTCCTACTACGTCTAATGCTAACATATCCATTTGAATTTTCAAGTTCTCTAGCTTATCTACTTGCTTCATACTTCTGGCATTCCACGCTCCAACTCGCAAAATGTTTCCGATTCTTTTTCTAAACTTTCTGATCGCATCCCCGAAGTAGTCCTCTCCCGGATATGCGAATTTTAACTCAGGAATTTTTTATCCCTGGGGATGCCATCATCTTAATTACAATTTAAGTACGCTGTGTACTCGAGAAGTAATGTGGCGGTTTTCTGTTGCCTTCCATATCAAATTAGTGTGTCTTAGAATGCCATACTGACCCCTATGGTCTCTACCTATGTAAGTACCGAAAGAGCTGCTGCCCTCTTTCCGGGACCTGTCCTGGTCTGGTTCCTCACTAAAGACCATACTAATTTGGTTAAATCTTTAGTTTTGCTCTTTAGATCACCGGAACGTGCAAGCCATTTCGCCTGTTCTAGTAATCTAGAACTTCTTCAAGGTGCAGGTCCATTCGGAACAGTAAAATATTGTTGACTTTGAAATTATGCTGAAATCACTCTTCAACAATTTTGCAACCAATCGCTTTTGTTCAAACATATGATGATGATGGCTACGCTCTTGACAAATCTTGAAATTTTAAAAGCAGCGTTCTTACTGCATTTAACTAGCTTATTGAAAATTTAGAAGTTACGCTGTAAATACTAAACGCATTGACAAATCAAGAAGAATTAAGCAACCAAGTGACTATATGCATTAAATTTGGGCTTTATATAATTTTTCCTTACCTTAACCGTAAGTGACACTTACGTCACGGAGGCGACCTTCTGTAAGTTGCATTTACTAGGATGGCTATGAAGCGGGACGTAAATTTTTACTTGCTTCCCTTGGGACGTAAGTGATTGTTATCCAAATAAAGGAAACCATGGTTAGAAATCCATGGTTACGGGTCTAAGCCTACATTAAATAATTCTCTATTCTTATTTGAATTTTAAACTTAATTTAAGGGCATTTTTAATGATTTTGAATTTAGAGGCAGGGAAAAAATAACACACATACCGCGGGATGTAAGAGGTTTACGGTGCCTCGACAATTTACAGCCCGAGCAAACCTTCTCGTCACCGTAAATCCTACCTACGTCCCTTAGTATGCAATATTCTATTGGACACAAATACCGAAATCTAATCCAAATACTTACGTACTTTTAGCATCGGAATCGTATAACCGTGACAAATGGCTATAAAATGTTGCTCTATTCATATACTATACATCAGCTACTTACAATTCAGCTATTGAGTAATAATTTGATTGGACATGACAATTTAATTAAAATAATTTGTAGGAAGAGTAGTGTGACCGAACATACTCAGGGCCAAAGTATACGATGGTGACCTATAAAACGCCTGATTGACGAATTTGTCTACTAATACCGTTTTGATTGGCTTAACCAAAAAACTACCTATAAGACCCAATAGCATTTGCGAAAAATACCCTCGCAAGCTCAGGCTCTCAAATCGTAGGATAACGGCAAACAGTTTCTTTGACATGCGTTCATCAATAAATCTGTTGTTAGAGTAACGGCATGTACGCGGACAAGAAAATAATATACATCAAAGCAAATTTGGATAGCGGTAAAAGTAACAAAATTTTCTCGACCTTAGCTGAATCGCATGAGAACTGGATCTAATTAATGCCGCCACAAACACAATAAAATATGATATGCGTCAAACTCCGAACTGTGAGTACCACCAAGTAACCAAGTTGATATGTGATCGTAGTAAATTGCAACATAAGTTACTTTTCCAAGGGACACCCAAAATACGCTTAGTTAAACTCACAAAATTTGAATACACTGTACAGGAAAGCAACATACACCACAATAAGCAACTACTAAGAATTTATTTACGCTTTGTTTACGCTTCAATATCCCATAATAAAAATAAAATGGCTATAGATTTGACTAGGACCTGAAATAATTTAGTATATAGTTGGGAGTGGTCCATGGCACCACCAATAATTAATTCTAAAAAGGGTGATTTTGTTGTAATCCGATTGAAATGGCCACGTTGTCGTGAAAGGGGCGGAATACCACGCGGTTGTGGCCCCGTAAAAATCATATACGCTATTTACAAACTTGCCATTTCAAATTATAAATTTCAATTTTCAGTCTTAGCATACAACAATATCAAAAATTTCCAAACATAACGTACATATAAAATAAATTACAAAATTAGTAATTGAGCCAACAATAATTTCTCAACTCAATTAGCAGAGCTAATCCTTAATAATATGGATCTCAAAAGTACGAAATGCATATGCAAATAAAAAATAATATTTAGTATACAGCACAGATTGCGAACATACCAGGTTCTTGATACTTTCTGACTATATAAACCCTGGATATTAATTTAATCTTAAGGGGATAATTAACTCATGTATGTTGTGAGCCAGCCTCCCCCTTCGCCAAATTTGATTGGGCCATAATTGAATAATTTAGTGCTATTTCTGTGCCTAATTAGTTGTCCTAGTCTGAATTTTTCTGCAGTGATCGTTTAGCAGAAATTTAAATTTAAGGTTGGAGGGAGCGGGTAGGCTTGACATTAAGCAACCCCTCCCCATGTATTAAAAACTGCAATAGAAAAATCAGCATGTCTGATTAATGTACTCTTTATGTGCTAATTAGTTGCTCTCCGATTTTTGTGCTCAAGTAGTTTGTTACGTTCATTTTCGTCAATAATTGGTTATTTTATTTACAATAATTTTCAACTTAAATCTTTTACTAATTAAGTATCTGTTTATCTAAATTCCATGTCCACGGTTAAATAAAAGCGTCGATTCATAATTAAAAAGAAATACGCTGTCTAATAATTTTCAACTAAAATCCCTTGCTTCTGAAACGAAACTTTATTCGATAAATTAAATATCCTGTATATTTTTTTTAGTAAATACTTTCGCTAATTAAAAATAAATACTACTTCCCAGAATTTCCTAACTAAAAGTTTACGCTATACTCAGTAGTCGATAACGTATTCCAAGTATCAGATAATTGCTTCTTATGTGTTTTTCGTCGGAAGAATTCGTCGAATTAAAGCTGCGTTTTATCCCAATCTAAACTGTGTTTTTCCAGGTTAATTCTGAATAGAAATATTACTTTGAACTCTGATCACTGGCTGAACGAAATTGATTTTATTTGTTTTCCAATCTACACAACGTGTTGAAATGTTTGGTTGTTTCCCTTTTTCGTTATGAAAATTTCGCGCACGCAATACGTTGTGGTAAGTATATAGAGTTTTTAGAACATTGTATTTTTCGTCAAAATTAAAGTAATTGCTACTGGTAATTGCTCTAGCTTCTTCCGGTGGCCTTAAAGCCACGATGAATAGTCGTCCCGTGCTGTAATGGGAGGCCAGGTACGTTATTTCTGGGTGTAGGACCACCTACTCGTTGCCGTGGACCAGCTAGTGACTCAATCCCCGACGCCCGCAACTTCGAGGGTGAGTGTTTTCTTTCTCTATCATTTACGATTGCGCCTATATCGGTTGGGATTTCCGGTTTAAGCTCATCCATTCCTAAATTTAATCCGTTTAGACGACAATTACTGAATTAGTTTGAGATTTATTGACACTATATGAATGTATTACTATTTGCTTTAAATAACTAAGAGTGTCAACTTAAGTGAAAATGATTTGAAGGCTTGCTGGCACGTTTGAAAATGGTGTTGCCATTAGATGTATAGACTTAGTTGTAGATTTACCATGCTGATTTCGAGCTGTTGGTTTTGGAGGGGTAATTTTGCTTAATTAATTTTTTTGTTGAAACTCAGTCTAGGGAGTAACCTAAAACCGGCAGCTCACCATTTAAAAAAAGATTTGTTCTTTTGGTTGATGTTTTTTTAGATTGAGTGTGTAATTATTTATTGCGTATACATATTGTAATTAATTAATTATATGTTTCTTTTGTTGATATGTTGTGTGTTGAGTATGAATGAGTGTGTAATTTTTCCTTCTTTATTTCATGCCTCCCTTAATTTTTGTTGTAGGTATAATACCGCGCCCACTCCCTGATTGAGCCCGGTTTATTTCTTTTTTTGTTTTTTTCTAGGCTACGTCAATGCACGTAGCACGTTTACCTGGAAATTGTATTTAAAAATGGGGTCCAGCTTATGGTTAAGCCGGTTCTTCAGGTATAAAAGAGCTGTAATCAAAAAAACAAATACGGCTGATTTATATGCTCTCGAAATGTCAAAAAACTTTTGCAAAAGCTAAGCAATTTTACAAAAATTTGCATATACGATTTTTACGATTCCCTGGTCGACAAGCAATAAGACGTAACTTTGCCAAATAAATTGTGACTGCGACATGCGTGCTTGGTGTCAAAATGCTCGTAGCAAAATGCAGATTTGGGATATATACATAGTTGCTCGTTGCAAAGTGCCAATAAACGAACCGGAGGCCCCTGCATGTAGCTTGCGAAAGAGATAAAGCACTCGTATGTAGCAAACTCGCTTTATTTCCTTCGGATGTTTTTCCACTTCTTAAGAGCGCATAAATAGCACATACTTACAGTACGTTCGCTTCGTTCGATTAGTAGCACTATATATTTTTTGACAACCCCCTCCCGTGGGCACGCATCCTTTACTAGATGCAGGCAAATGAAGGGGCTCAAGACATGTTGCGCCTCCTATCCTAAATTTTGACTTGAAAAGGCTCCCATAATTTTGTGCATATTTTATGTCATTTTGTGCACATAACCCATAATTTTGCGCACGTTCAGTTCCAAAGTCTCTGCTTCCAAAGTTTTAGAGTCCAGTTACCCCATTGCGAAAGCTTGCGTCAGGAGTGTTGTCAATTAATGATTTAATTTTTGTGCAATTTTGTGCACTGTAACTTAGATTCTATACACGTTTCTGGTTGAAATACAAATTTTTAAAATCTAACTGTTACTGGCAAGACGAGCGGGCTAGGAAACAAAGAACGTAATCAGGAATAAGGAGTCAACACGCCAGAATTACGGGGGAGTAACAAAGAGCAAAGAAGAAAAAGAAAGAAAACGCAATGCTATGCTAACACAGTCCAGGGTGGGAGGGGGGTATCCTAAAGAACGAAACCACACGACACACGAAGCAATTCGTCTCTTTTAAAACATCTGTACCTGAAATGATAATTAAACACAAAACACATGTAAAATATAACTCTTATATGTAACTTTTACGAATTTAAATGGCAAAACAATATTAAATTACTGGTTGAAGGACAAACATCTGAATTCGTTACTCCTCACGTACTAATAATAAATACTAAATATATCTATTAACAACCAAACTGAATGGTGTTTTGTAAATAAAATAACTACATCGTTATAGATCCCTTAATTATTACCGCATACTTTAGGATATCAGACTAAGTGGCATTTAACCGCTGTAATTAAATTGACACAACAAACAACTAATTAATTTTATTTAATCAGCGGCATCAACGTACGTATCATAAACATCGTCCACATTTTAACTACTTACTCTGTATTGGCGCAAAATGAGTCCATTCTGAATAGAAGCTACTGATATATAAAAGTACAAAAAAATACATATTTACAATAATACATTTAAATACAATCCTCAAATTATTGGGTAAATTTTACAGGAAAAACAGCGATTGGTCACCACTCTCACACAGGCTATGGTGGGTGGTGGAAACGTTTGAACCGGTAACGAACAGTTACACCCAAAGGAAACATGAAATATTAATATTAAAGCTTAAAACATGTTTCAAATCGGTTGGCAACTGTATTTTGATTTTGTAATACTATAATTTATAACACTTTTAAGCATTACATCATAGAAATTGATAACGAACCGCATGTATACTTTAATGGTATCGTAACCGTATTTGTGCATTCATAGATAATAGCATAAAGGTATTTCTTTCCAACTGGTTGTGTTCTCAGTCAATAAACAATACCGCCGTGAAAAACAACAGTCACAATTTTTATTTAAATTACTTGTTCTATGTATGACAAACACAATGTACACCTCATAAAGAAACTTTTAGCAACGTATTAGTAAGAAAACTTCATTACATGAACTTATAGTAACAACAAAACAACAGAACCGAAAGCCGGTTTTCAATTGTATTTTAAAATAGCAACATTCAGTAAATTCTTGATTATCAAAAGCACGTGTCTAGTTAATAAACCAGAAAGTGGAACATAAACGTACTACTTTGCAATTTAAATATAGGACCGGCAAAGTTGGCTGTCCAACTTCTAAACTTGAAATAATAACAGTGTAGCGAAGCCGTATATTCAATTAAGTAGAAACTGAAATGATTTTTAAATCAAGGAGGCAGTAAATTTACAGGGATAAAACGGAACGTAACACCCCCCTCCCCCAATTGGAATGTCGGGCCTAAACTAGTGTCAAGATTTTACTTAAATTTTAAAAAATTCGTGCACGGAACCTTACTTAAATTTTTTTAAAATTCGTGCACGGTACCCCAATTTGTGTTGTTACATTTATGTTAAAATGTATGTAATTCAAATGTAACCCTCTAAAAATTTATTGTGATTTAAAAATGGTGTTATAATTTTGAAATAACTGACAATTTTGCGCAACAACCCCAAAATACTATATTACATTTTTCTCAACTACACTTTAAGTATTTATTTACCGTACAGCACTCGCATAATATTTTTAATATAATATTGCTCAGATTGCTTATGGTTTTTTATAGGTTTCAAACTCTAATTTTTGTTCAGAAAACCTTTTTGTTTTGAAGATGGGAGCTTGGGTCTGTAGGGTTTCTAGTGAGATTAAATCAATTGAAGTTTGAGTGATCATTTTTTTATTAATTGTGCAAGATGCGAATTAAATAAAAACTGCTCAACGTAGTTTATACGAACCCCCTATTTTTATTCTTTATGCATTAAAAATTGGGTATTGCTTTTGATAGTATATTAGGACGCGAAATTGCAATATCTACGTCGTCCGGAATTTCTCTTTATTTATTCGATGCTTTGACAATATGATCCGGCAGTTATATCAGCAATTAAAGATACCGATACTTATACCGCTCAGTGTTTGCTGATGCCCATTACACCCTAGACATAACGTTATCGGATCCGACGTATCGGCATATCGATGTATCGCATAATTGCTGTTACACTTCATTCTTTACTTGTAAATTTTCTGTCTCCTTAACTTAAAAACTATTTCAATTTCTACTTATTTGAACATACGGGTTCGCTACACTTTTATAATTTGAAGCTAGTTCAGTTACGCAATTAACATTGATTGTTGTTTATCTAATTTACAAGACATCATGTTTGTATTACACTTTCTGGTTTCTTATCTATCTTGATAAGAATTTCCATAATGTTGCTAGTTTAATTGTAATTAGGTAAAGATGCGATATTTCTAGCGTTAGCTGGCATTGGTCTTTCTATGAAAAATATTTTCAACTCAATCAGGTAGTTACAAAATCCTCTGTTTTTACGTGACTGGTAGGTAATTGAAGAGTGATGTTCTTTTAATGGAAATGTTAATATTTTCAGGCCGGTTTACAATCAATGTTCTTCGGATTTTACGCTATTTTTGTTAGGTACTTTGTACTATTGCACTTGGTTATACTACAGAAATTTCACATTGTCGTTACCACAAATTTTGTTTGGCTGCTGTTGTATGCAGATGAAGCTATGATGAGATAAGGACGTTGAAGTTACGTAAAATCCTCAGAAGTCCACGTGAACGAACTTCATTAAATGCCAACAGGTACGATTGCTATTTACTTACGATAGGTGGATTTGCTGGTGAGTAAATATTTAGAAATCTCGAGTAACACATTTTTGTCTGCTTAATGTTTATTATTTGAATAAGGATTTAGTATGTATGACGTTTTTGTATCGAATGATATCTGTGTTAAATGGTTTTGCAATTGCAGAGAGATTTTATAATTATCCATGAGTCCTGATATTTTATTAGCTGTTAGTTAATGTTGATTGCGCTTAAAAGCATTATTGTAAATATGTACTTTGTTTCTAAGTGTTAGTAGGATCTACTTGGAGCGAGTTCGTTATAGTCAAAGTAGGTAATATTCTTGTTATATTTATTTATGGTATTGTTTATTGTTATTAGCTACAGTGGTTAAATACCACATAATTTTGTTATCCTAAATTATGCGGCAATGTTTAAGGGGTGTATAGTAGAGTAGCCCTTTTATTTACAAAACATCTTTCAGCTTGATTGTAATAAATATAATTAATATTTAATATTAATACGTGGGGAGTGACGAACTCAGATGTTCGTCATTAAACCAGCAATTTAATATTGTTTGCAATCTAAATTCACCGAAGTTACTTACTAGAATTACATTTTACGTGTGCTTTTATGTTTAATTATATTTTCAGGTACAGATGTTCCAAACATGACAATTCCGTTTGTCCTACACATGTATTTATACAGTTTTTTGCAAAATTTTGCAGATTACACGAACAGCTGTAACTATTCGTTAGTTTCCCTCAAATAAACTTAATTATTTTTCTTTAAAAAATAGACCATCTTCATTAACTTTTAGATTTCTAATTTATTTCGAAGACTACAAATTTATATTAGGTATTTTATAGGGTTTTATTTTAAAACTTATAAAAATAATTCTGTCATCTTAAATTTTGACAGCACCAATTCGCCCAACTCCGACGGCCTTCGATATAGGTTTTTAACAGTTTTCAATTTAATTTTATAAATTATAAGCACAAATATTTAAAAAAATACATTACGCACTGCGAAACCGCGCTGAATTGAAGTTCGAATTTGCTTCTAGAACGTCCCCGCGTATATTGGACATTTTATAAGGTCAAGTGTTTATTTTTTTAAACCGCATCGATTTTCTTTCTCTGTTTTACTAATGTGTTTACAAACATTGCTGTCTCTATCGCACCGCATGTTTGGCTACTTGCAGTCTTCAGTCAAAATTTTCCAATATACGGTCATCTACATTACAAATTTAAACCCGCAAGCACTGCAAAGTTTGGCTTACATTCAGAAATAGATAGAAATTAAGAAATCTTTTACTTTATATGACTTATAACCGTGCACTTTTAATGCCACTCACCATCCCATCTATTTCCCCACATTCACCTATCTAAATATAGATAAATATTTCAAACAAAATAAAAACTTGTCTAGATCAATGTTAATTCCTAAAAGCAGAGCGTGAGATATAACCACCAAACTAGAAATATAATTTAAATAAAATATCCGTAGTTTCTAAATCTAAGTCAATCACCAAACTCTACAATATTTGTACAAAACTTGTATGCTTGTGCATTGTTGTAGCAAATATTTATTAGGTCGGAAAAAGGAATTTATTAATTTAAGTTAGTTAAATAAGTTTCATCGCAAAAATACTTTGGAAATTTAACAGAGGCTTGGGATGTTTACATTTAATTGCATGGCAATTTTAATATGATATTAAATTAGGTCAAATAAACCGAAAAGCAGCTAGCACACAATAACGCCCAGGATTTTACGTTCGTCGTATTCAATTAGAAAAA
Source organism: Platerodrilus igneus (assembly GCA_036346225.1). Taxonomy (NCBI): domain Eukaryota; kingdom Metazoa; phylum Arthropoda; class Insecta; order Coleoptera; family Lycidae; genus Platerodrilus; species Platerodrilus igneus. The sequence continues at coordinate 1,580,738 of JARFIW010001436.1, read as the reverse complement.
TTATCAATAAAAACCGGAAACATCATCGTCCACAATAATATTTGTATAATTTCACATGGGTTTCAAGAAACCACAGAATGATAAAATGTCATAAAATTAATGTATTCACAGAACTCACGACATTGACCATAAGAAAGCTTTAGACGCACTAAATGTGGGAACGGAATTATTAAAAGAGGAAGGATAAACAGGATATAACAATTAAGTTTGGAATTACTAAAGGAAGTTACAAAAGAACGATGGTTGAGTAACAACAGAAGTTTATATGGACTGAAGGCGGGCCCAACGTCGAATTCTTTTGACTTTTTCTGGATAAGCAGGCCAAAAAATTCACGCACGTAGCGCTATATAATTTATATCCCCGTCAGTCGAGCATCGGTAAAAAGACATAGTCTTTACAAAGGCGATGAACAGATTTCACTCTTTTAGTAAACGCTGGAATTTAAATAGATGAAATCAAGTGACCTATCGTATTGACAGGTGTAGACAGGTAAATCATTGGTTTTCCTGGATGTGCTTAATTAATTTAAACAACCTAGGATTGGAATTTAACTGTGAATACAACACGAATTTGTCATTTTTTATGCTTGATAAACATGTACATATGAAATTGTAAAGATATTTTGTAATTGGTTTGTATAGAGACGGAAATAATTATGTGTATATCTAAATCTAATGCTATTGGAAAGGGAGTTTGACACTTTAGAAACGTTCAGAAAGATGTGCGCACTAATTTAAGCGTAAGCTTTATTTGTAGAATGTATTGGTAGTTAATTTCTTTGTGAAAATTTAGTATATTAATGGACATTCGAATGGCGAAAGCAGAAGTTGGTAGTGCGCTTTTTTTACGTGTTACTGTTAAACAATAAGATTTAAAATGCCGTATAAAGCCTATCGGTTACTAGAACAATGGAATTGTAGTATTATTTATAAATTAATGCTTTTATTAAGAATTTTGTTAAAAATACCTGGCCAGTTGGATGTTATGTTAGGTTTGTTTTCTTTGGATAATGTATGTATATTTTCAGAATTACTGTTAATAGAGTTTAAGCTTAAGTGGATTTTTATTTGGAATTATTTATAAGATAGGTAAAGGTGATCATTGTGAAAGTATATCCAGCTAACACAGTGATGAAGTCATATTTGAGAGAGCTTTGTTTTGAAAATTTCTTTAATTTAATAAAATGTTAACGAGTCTTTTTAAGGTATGGTAGATAAAGGTAGAGTATGAGGTGATGAGATTTAGAAACACTGAAAGCACGGGAATTAATTTGGAATAACCGTCTTCCAGGTAGCGAAAATAAAACTGATTAGTGCCCATTGATTTTGACAATTAGTAACGTTTTTCAAGGTAAGCGGTATTTGTAAAGTAGTTTTGTATTGTGGTCGTTCTACATATTTATAATTTTATTATTTTTATCATTTATTCTTATGCAGAAAGTCATTTTTACACGACTGTAATTAGCCGGTGCACCCATAAAATGACTACAGGGTCTCGCCCCTTCTGGGAAAGTTGAAGTCCGTAACGTAACCTCATTTTTACTCGTAACAAAATTTTACATTAATTAATCTTGAAATTCGTTCCAATTGTAAAGGAAAATTATAATAAAATAGTTGGTTGTTCTACACTGAATTCTTAAAAAGAGGAATGTAACAAACTATTTGCCTGCAACAAGTTGATTTTTATTACTAATATTATTTAGTTGCTGAGCGATACAGAAAAAAACAACAAAAAAAATAGTTATACTAACTACTGATTAGGTACACGCAACAACAAGATTTTCCTGTGCTACAATTTTATTTTTTTACTTGCTGGAGTTTAACACTTCAAAAAAATAAAGTTATATACCTAGAAGACGGAAAAGCTGAAAATTGTATGTCTTCGGCTAACTTTTCTATTAGCCCAAGGGCGAGTTAGAGGTATGTCGGTCTGAATTTACTTAGTTGCATAAAAGAAAATGTAATCTTAAGTGGCACGCCACTGTATCTAATTAGTATGAATTAATTTGAAGGGCGGATATAGAGAACGCTCTCGTATTTGCTAATTCTTAGCCGTTATCTTAATTTTTGGATAAATATAGTGTGATAGAATGTAGGGTTGACCTTATCTCAACCAATTAGACGTTTTCCTTAACCAACAATATTTTAACATATGCATTTCTTAAATTACAAAAAAACTGCTAACGTAATAAGGCGTCCATTTCATTTTTGAGAAATAAATATTTTTATTATAACAATTCTATAAAATTTATATTCAATAACATAATAAAATCATGAAAGTTTTTTTGCTTCAAATACTTAAACTTGATTGTTATATAGTTCATGCACTTAGACATTTGGTACCTTAACCATGGTTTGCTATATCTGACATTGCATATTTTAATTTATAAAGGAGGAATGTTATTTGGTTTTCTATTTTTTATACAAAACTAATTTTGTTGCAAATTATTATAGAAAGAAACTTTTTAACATAATGATTTAGGCCGGCTTCTCGCAAATGAGATAGCTCTATTTGTTATAAAATTTTAAAAAGGAATTTACTTAAGGTATTTTCTTTTAAAAAAATAACTGCAACTAAAAGAAATCGAAATTTTAAATATTTAGTATTTTACGAAAAGCATCCTACGGACTGAAATGGTGATATTTTTACCATTAGATCGGTTAACGAAGTTATTAACATATCAAGATTTAAGGGAGGTCGCTTTGTACAAATTTAATGACAAATTCGGCAAGTGCGTCACTCACCCTTAATAGCAAGTTGTAGAAAGCTACCTCGAGGGAACTATTCTACTGTGGTAGAAGATTCAACTAGGCTCTGACCACAAACATTCATTGATATCAGCGGTCTATTTTTATGTAATAGAACAAACTACTTCAGGTCGACGTTTCGAAGAGAAGAGCAGTATCATTGTCCTTGGGTTTTGCGTTCTAAACAAATTAAAGCACTGTCTTCTTAGACTAAGTTTTACTCTCAACGACCCCATTGTGAACTTCTCGGAGAATGGAATGGAAGTGACGATGTTATTATTATTACGGTTTATAAGAACGATTCAACCTGGAAAACCCTATCTACAAGGAATTTACATCAAAGAAAACATACACTTAATAGTACTAAAACGGCAACGAGCTGTGTTTATAGAACAACTTGGAAAACCTTGACATATTTGAGAATAATAATTTATTTACTTACAATTCCTAACGATAAAATGCTATTTTAAACAGTTACCTTTACGTTCAGAAAAAAATCTCAAACACCTGAAGTGTTTAATTTGTTTATTGCAACAATGTGTGGAATTTAATCTTGCATTAGAATTAATAGGAAAAATGGATCGTTTATTGTTTTCAATATGGAAGTAAAAATTTATTACGAATATGAAAACTTACTTTAAGATTGCAAATATGTAATTTTAGGGAATTTTTTCTTATTATTCTTCTCTTATAAAAAATTATTACACTTAACCCCTTGTCAGATGTATATCGTCTCGCTAACTATTTGTTAGCGGAAGAATATAGACTCTCGCCAAAAAAGCACATAAACCCATATACAGAACGAGTTTTATTGGTATTACAACAAACTTAAATTTGCAGTTTCTTATTTGGTCTAATATGAGCCTAATCAGTCACAAATATTTACACAACATCTTTAACATATCCAAATATACCATACCATAGTAGTTTATAACTGTCAATCACTAACGATGTTTACTAACACTAAATTCCTTCTTAACATGACCAGCGTCCTATATTCGTTATTGAATTAGACTTAGTAGTTTATCTACACAAGCACTAATTGTTACTTTTTGGCAACATATCGTTCAGATTTTCTCTTGAAAAATGCGCGTGATTTTGTTACGGGTGGTAAGTGTGATAGTTTGTTATTTGCTAAGACACAAACTCTACGAAAAGGCAGTATTGTTATGTGATATGCAAATAGATATATTACGATAATGAATTGTTACAATTAACTATATTTATACAATTACATTAAGCGATACATCAAATGTAAGATTACGAGAGATGCGTGTATTCACGGTCGCGTCCATGTTGGTACTGCGCAATGTATCGCACACGTGCGCAATAGATAATATAGTAACTAGAACGAAACATCAATACATGACAGTAAGCATATTTGTTTTAACGATCGGTTCAATAATTTATTTCATATCACTTTTGGATTAATATTTAGATTCCTTAACCATAGGATCGTACGGTTTATATATCTAACTAATATAAGCCATAGAAGTTCGTAATCACCAAGTACTACACAAGAAAAAGTAAAACGCACCTAAATTACGTAAAAAAATCAAAAATAATTTTCAAGAACATGCTCAAAATGTATGTAGAAGATATATATATATATATATATATATATATATATAGATTTATATATATATATATATATATATTAAATACACAGTCTCTAAATATACCAACCTTGAAAGTAGCTTTTCGTACGAAGATAACTGACAGACAACCTCAAAATAGATAAACGATCCAACTTTGATAAAATATTTTGTTCAAACGGTAATAGACTTGCCAAAGTATCCAGTTCTGCATTTAATCGCTCACGATGTCGTTTACTTGGATTACTCTTCGTTACGCCATCTTTCGGTGTTGGTTTTAAGCTGAAAACAAAACCGTTTGTTAATTTTCATTTTCAACCAAGTACAGTAGATACATACAATATACAGAATTACTACTTTCAGTCGCACAGCTATTAGAATATAAGTACTGTAGTAATATTTTCTGTGGGAATCTGTATTCAAGTATTTTGAATGAGTAGGGTAACAACCATGTTAAAATATTAGTACAGAAAAATAGATATAGCCTGTATGACAAACACATAATACATCTGTTACGTTCAATTTTCGTACTACTAAATTTTCATGCGGAATTGTAAATAAGTGCTTCAATTACTATCTTTGGCTATTCTAAATTTTTAATACTTTTAAACCAGGCAACACACATTGATAATACAAGTCCTCTAACTAATACTTGTTTTATATTCAATTTTAAAAGAATTAATCTAAAATTCATAAAGGTCATTATTAGCATTGTTTCACTTTTCTTTGTGTTTTAGAAATTAGTACACAATTATCTTTTAGTAGCATTTTCTGACAAATTTTTAAAGAGCATGTAGGTAACAAATATTTTCTTTTAAAACATGTATCCTGGTGTAATTGTGGTATGTATGCATCGTGGTGAACACTCAGTAACACATTCCGTTATATCTCCTTGATCCTAGGATTTAATTTTATTCTAAGATTAAATTATACGTTTTAGCATGGCTGTATATTTTTTTACATATGGCAGAGAACTAAAATGCTTCCATTATTCTTGTCGTAAATATGGTCAATGCTGACATTATATGAATCACAAATCGCTTTCGGATTAATCATAGGCACCCCATTGCTGGGCTAGAGCATATTCTCAGGTATTACAAGAGTATAGATTATATTTTCTGTGAAATTAATTTATGAAAAATATCGCATATACTATGTGCCAGTGCCAATATTTTTAAGGTACGCAATAACAGTAAATTAATTAACATAAGAATTAACAGCTATTTGTTAAAAATTAATTATTTAAATAATTTAGCCCAGGTGTAAAATAAGTCGCGTAGTAACTTTAATATGTAACATATACGTCGAAGTTTTTAAGTATGTAAATATCTTTTGTTTGTAGCTCAAATTTAAAATCACTTTTACTCATAACAATTATTAGATTTTATAATAGTTCTAATTTTTCCAGAATTGTAGTTTCCTGATTGTAGTCAAGGTTGATAGACTAGTATTGTTTAAATTATATATTCGTTATAATTGCTTATGTGGTGCGCTACTAGTGTTTGTAGTAGTTTATGTTACAACACACGCATCAAAGCCTTCTGTCTTACATTGTGTTTTATATTTATTGTGAGCTCGCCTTATACCACTGTCATTTTAAAATTACATTTAAAAAAATTTAGTAAATAAAAGGAATAGCTATAACCATCATCTTTTTTTATTTATTTCTTTATGGTGCTTTCTATCGGACAGAATAACGTTTTGTCGTGATATATTTGTTTTACAGGTAGTCTAATATTCTTTTATTTCAACTATTAAGTGGTATCGCATTTCTACTACTCCCCACTCCAACTTCCAACTGTGCCTAACCGGCTCATTTTTTCTTCCTACTTGTTGTGTTGCGAGTTTTACCATAACATCATTTCTGGCGCCCAACGTAAAGCTATTCTGATCCGGACCCACTCGGGGACCAGAAATTATGTTGCGGTAAAATTTACGAAGAATAACACTAATGACTTTAGAAGTACAAGAGGGAATCTGACAAAACACTATCTGAAGTGAACGCAAAGAAAAGAATAGCCGAAAAAACAACAGATAAAAGAAGAGATAAGGGGGAAAATCAACAATCAACAAGAACTAAGATGGAACGCCATCCGCACTGCAAAAATTGCCAGTTGACAGTATAGTTTTATACCTCAAGAAAAGAAATGATTTTTCGCGCAAAGACCAAGAAGGAAGAAAGAAACGAGGATGAAAACCAGCAGTAATAGCCAATCAGGACAAAACCCTCAACCCTCAAGGCGACAGGGCTGAAAAATAACATGGTACTTCAATCTGTGGTAACACGGAGTCGTCTGAAACAAATAATCCATGAAACGAATAACTACTAGATGCGAAAAATCGTCTAAGCTGCAGTAATCGAAGAAAAGGAGAAAGATCTAGGAAGCATACCTCCTACATGTGATTTTCCAATGCTCCACCCGAAGGAACTACATTGGTCAAGAAGCGAGTTTTTTATCTGAAAAATTTGGAATTTTGCCGAACCCTTGCTGCTCCAAGCGAGGTAGGGATCTTTAACGTGCGTGACAACACTCACACACGGGACCTCCATTTTACTTCTCCTCTGAACGAGGGCGTATTTTGCTGAAAAATGCTCGCCCAACATTTTTCAAGCGGACCGTGTCGGATTCAAACCCGGGACCTTGGGCGTAGTAGTCACACGCATACCAGCTACGCCACGGAGCCACCCCTAGAAAGTATACCGCAGGAAGCGAATGGAAAATCGAATTAAGTCAGTACGATGACCGACAACAAGCAAAACCAGCAAAAGGCAAAGGGAGGCGGAGTTCAGGTAAGAGGAAAAAGAGACTAAAAACCATGAGCACAGGGTACAAAAGGAAAAATACCAAAGTAGCACAAACTTGGCATGAAATTTTGGACCGGGAAAACAAATAACGAAGTTTTCGCGTGTGTAGCGCCAAAAGAACAGTAACAAAATATCAGGGGCATTTGGATCATTAGGATGGACATGTATAAGATCTCTGACGTGCCAAATGCTTTTGGTACCGGTAGGATCATAGAATTTATAGGTCCAAGGAGAAATAACTTCACTAATAGGAAAAGGACCAAGAAATTTAGGGGCAAATCTGGGGTTAGAGCGACGTGACGTCGAATAAGGAAAAATTACGGCGCCAAACAATATTCTACTTGAAATTCAACAGGACAATGTTGAAGAATACTACGACTTGGGTATTGCAGTACACAACACGCAGTTACAATAGAACATGGGAACAAGAACTTTTAAAATGTTCGGAATTAGACGCAGGGTGCTCAGGATCTGGGATATAAATATCATTGAATTCGGACAGTTGATCGAAGTAATCGCCCAAAAGAATGTGTTTCCTAAAAAAACAACGCTAAGGATGCAGTACTATCAATGGTTTCATGTTTGGACGTGTGATTGGCGTAAGCAAGTTGTGAAAGGTTAACATCCTAAGACGATGGTTGTCAGGGACATACGGAGAAATCATGATTTTGAAGTTACGGATAACGCTTTAGGCAGGATTGGCTTAAAGATTATAACAAGCGGTGAAAAGAAAATTGAAATGATAACGGACACACGTAGGTAAATTAGAGACTGTAGAACTGTGTACCGTTATCGGTGATCAGGTATTGAAAAACACGAGAAGACTCGATTTTCAAAAATCTTAGTAATGGTCGATACAGTAGCTCTGCACAAAGTAATGAGCAAATTTAGCAAAGTAATCAACCTCTACAAAGAGATAAGAATAACCTTTGACAGAACAGGAAAGAAGAATTATAAGATCACAGGAAATGACTTAACAAGCATAAGAAGGTATAGCTCTAGAAGCAAAGAAACTAGGTGGAGGTTACAGTTCAATCTTATAGACAGCACAACGTCGCATATATACAGCGACGGAAACAAGACCAATAGTAGATGCGGAGAAGTCGAGTACAAGTTGTGATCATACCACAATGACCGAAAGTGGGAGGAAAGTGCTGAAAGGCGTTCAGATGTTCACTTTGCTCAAAAGGTACGACAATTATCAAATCGTCCTGAGAACGAGCTGGGATAGAAATCTTTTGACGACGGAAAAGGATGTCGTTCACTACGGACCAGCTAGAATAACATTTAGAGAAATTATATTTCTGGAGGCAAAGAGATTAGAAAGCTAAGCGTCCAAACAGAGTCTTAAATTTATTTCACCTAATGAGGGAATGGTGATCAGTGATAACAGTTAAGCGAGTACTTTAGATATATGAGCGGAACATCTTTATTTCCCGTCAGAACTTCAAGCATTCCGGTATATTAACGGAATAATTACGTTCAGATTTGGAAAGTGGGCGACTAACAAAACTGACAAACTTTTTCGCCATCGGAGAAGTTCTGTCTCAGAATAGCGCTTAGACCGAATGAGAAGTTTTAACTGGGATAGTAAAAAGCTATGTTAAGTCGGGCTTGTAGAGTATGGGAGTAGAAACTTAATGTTGTTTAAGGACGAGAAACGCAAACTAGACTCCGAACAAGAATTCTTCCTAGTAAAATTAGAAAGTGGAGTAAAAAAATTTGCATCGGTTCCAACTGGCTATGCCAATCATACGGCGTACTTCGGGGACAGAAGAAGCACGAAGAATATTTAGAATAACAGAAACTTTATCAGGATCGACAAGTAGACCATTTCGGTTAACGACGTAACCAAAATAGTGGTGTTCGGGGAGGCACAAATGACATTTGTCCTGATGAAGGCTAAGACTAGCAGAGAAGAGTCGGGATAGAACTAGGTTGAGGACACGTTCGTCAAAAAAAGGGTAACTATGATGATGTCGTCAAGATATGCGAAGCAGAAGGGTTCCAGGTCAAGATCGATGACCTAATCTATAAGTAGTTGAAAAGTGGCAGGGGAATTATGGAGGTCAAAAGGCATATGATAAAACTGATAGAAGACCCTCTGGGATACGGTAAAAGTAATAATGGGGTTTTGATTAAGAAGATAAAGGAATTGGTCAGTAGGCGGAGCGATATCTAGAGAAGAAAGGATACGAGCATCGCGGAGCCGATCTAGAATAGAAGGTAATAGGAAGAGGATAGACATCCTTTTTGGTAATTTTATTGACTTTTCAGAAGTCAATGCAGAACCTATATCGAGCATCGCGGTGTCGATCTAGAATAGTGGACATGTAACGAAGAGGACATGCATCTTTTTGGGTGACTTAATTGATTTTTGGGAAGTCGGCACACAACCTATGTCGTCTTTCTTCTTTACGAGAACAATAGGATTAGACCAAGGACTACTGGAAAGGTATGATAACTCGGCGGCGGAGCATCCTTTTAAGTTCGGAATTGTCAACGCTAAGAAGAGGAAGGAAAAGGTGATAATACCGTTGTTTTATAGGTTTTGCAGGCGTACGTATGATGTTCGATCAGAGTAGTACAACAAAAATCAGAAGGCTGTTAAGAAAAGGTAGTAGAAATCAGATAATCTTAATAATGTTGTTGTTCGGGAGTAAGGTCGGATATAATGTGAACCGTATCAGAAATGGTGATGACCAATGAGGGAGAAGCAAAAGTCCACAGACGATCGCAAAAATTAAAAACACATTGTACTGATTTCCAAAAGTCGATACCCAGAATTAAAGAATGAGAAATTTCAAGAATTACGAAAACATCCAGGGTGAAGATAGAATCCTAGAGAGTGATGGGAGGGAAAACGGAACCAAGGGTGGTGCAATTGAAATAATCAGCAAGAGTACAACAGGGTGAAGAGGAAGAAGAACGGGTAGAAGGTGGTGCAGAAATTATGCTACGGTAAAATCCACGACAGAAAAGAAAGGATGAGCCAGCTTAGCAGAGTTGGGAATCGGAGTGGAAAGTAGTAGAAACGCGATACCACAAACCGGTTAATTCTTATGTTAATTAGTATTCTTTTATTGCATACCTTAAAAACATTGGCACGAAGTACATGCGACATTTTTCATAAGTAAATTTCACAGAAAATACAATCTATCCCTACGTAATTCCGTAGAATACGTTTTAGCTCAGTAATGAGGTTCCTATGATTATTCGAGAAGTGGTTTGTGATTCATATAAAATATCGCCATTGGCCACATTTACGACAGGAATAATGGAAACACTTTATTTCTCTGCTAAACCACGGACTCATATGTAAAATGATGTACAGTCCAGACTTAATCGTATAATTTAGTCATAAGAAAAAATGAAATTCTAAAATAAAAAAGTTGTGGCAGAACATACTATATTGCACCTTTACCACCATGCATACATACCATAGTTACACCAGGAGGAACGATTTAAAAAAAATTATTAAGTTGCTCCTTTAATATTTTTCAGAAAATGTTACTAAAGAATAATTGTGTATTCATTTCTAAATCATAAACGAAAATGAATCAATAACAATATGACTTTTATCAATTTTAAATAGCAACATTTTTTCAATCTTAAATACAAAGCAGGTGTTGGATAGAGGATTGTATAATCAATGAGCAACCAAATGTGGTTATATCAATAAAATTCACACTTCAAATAGTGAAAGAACACGGCGTAATGTATGTTGGATGGTTTAGAATTATTACGACATTAAGATAGCCAAAAATAGTAATGGAAGCACTTATTTACAATTCTGCAGGAAAATTTAGTAGTACAAAAATTAAACGAAAAATACTTCTTTGCTTTTGGGATAACAGCTCATTGATAATATAATTCCTCTATCTAACACCTGTTTTGTATTTAAGATTAAAAGAAGGCTGTTATTTAAAATTGATAAAAGGTCATTATTGCCAATGACCTATTTTCCTTTGTGTTTTAGAAATGAATACACAATTATTCTTTAGTAACGTTTTCTGAAAGATTTCGAAGGAGCAAATTACATAAATATTTTTTTTAAATCATTCCTCCAGGTGTAACTATGGTATGTATGCATGATCGTAAAGACTGACTAATATATTCTGTTACAACTTTTTTATCTTAGAATTTCATTTTTTCTTAACAAGTTTTAATACATTTCAGGCAGATCAAAAAGACCGTACAACGAGTTCTAATATGTAAAGATGTATACATTTAAAAAAATACTAAATAACACGAACATCAAGTACTACTCTTGAAAAACGTTATTTGTAACTTAGTCATAACGCAATTGCAAGTATCTAACACGAAGTGTGCACTCTGATGCAAAGAAGTCTCATTCATTCTAAGAAGCTACTTTTCTAGATGCTTCCAGGTCAGTCTGGTAACATAAAATTTAGATTGCAAATGAATTTATAAATCATCAGCAAATGACAGGTAATTATGTGTTACTATAACAGTCTAAAATTTAGATAAGATAAGACGTATAAAGACCAGAAATCAAATAACAAGCGATACCCGCTAAGTATTTTTCATACATTCATCCAACTAATAAACTATTTTTACGATAAGATTAGACGTTTTGCGGCCTATTAAATAATAGTAAAATACGATAACACGCTTTACGACCATAAATTAGATAGGCAGATAACTGTGATAACAAGCGAATAACATCAATTAAGCGACTATTTTTACGATTTCCTAAATCAAAAATGACAGCTGCAAACGTAAAACGAACAGAATTTCGTAGAACTTAAAAAGAAAGACTTACTAATAGCTAATAGTATTAGTTTAGATAATAAAAAGTTTCTTAAAGTCGTACGTATAGAGCGTTCAATTATACGGTAGTGAGACTTGGACAATTAAAGAGGTAGATAAGAAAACGATAAAAGCTTTTGAAACTTGGTGTTATAGGAGAATGTTCAAGATTAGTTGGACAGATAGAATAACAAATGAGGAAGTTTATAGAAGGATAGGTGAGGAACCCTGTATGTGGAAACAATTAAAGGTCAGGAGAGATAGAAGGATTGGGCACCAGTTAAGACATGAGGGACTATTTAGTATGGTCTTAGATTACAGACTGCCAAAGAAAAATAGAGTAGGAAGACCTGGACAAAGCTATATTAGTCAAATTATTATTAGAGATTTAGGTTGTGAAGGGTTGTTACATGCCAAAAATTGGCATTGCACACTTTTTAATTTGAGATTGAATTCGCGGCAATATTTTTAAAAATAGACTTGTGCATTTCCGTCACTTCGGACAGTTGCGTCGGCGCAAGAGAATGCACAGACGTGGAGTGATGAAGTAACTGCGCGGTTTGCGACATGACCGGACATCGGGGATTAGCCAACGAGACGTCGAACAGTGAGGTTTATCTGTGTCGTCCCTTTTGTCTTTTCTTTTTCAGAATGTAGGTTTCCCTTTACCTCTATCGTCTATTGTTGCCTTCACCTTTTTCCTTCCGTCCTACCTACGAATAAAGAAGAGGGAAGGCAGAAAATCTGATTTTAACGATGGTTAACCAAACCCAGGCCCAACAACGCCGAGATCCATAGAAATGAGAATGGCCCCTGCGCAAGGATGACCGCAAAATCGTGAAGTTCCACATTTTTAAGAAAGTACATTTTATCTTTTTTTAAGGCGCATCTTGTATCACTACAATCATTTTTGGTATGTGATACAATTTGAGACGCAATTATGACGTAATATCTTGTTGCGCAATATTGGGTATGTGTTTAGTATGTGTTTACAACTGTCGTAGTGGCTCTGAACACGCGCGCACGGGACTATTACAGTTATACTTTAGACTATAACAGAGTATATAGACCTTTTTAGACTAGCTCAAAATAGACAAAAATTTAGAGCTGCGTCAAACGACCTTAAGTAAGTTGGAAAACAAAACAAAAAAAAATGGGTTAATTAAATGTCACCATAAAATAACTCACAATTAGTTAGCGGTCTGGCATGTTGGTAGCGATTCCTTGCTTAAGCCTTACCATAACATATAATTTAACACTTTTCCCTTTTTGGAGGGATTACCAAGTAATATTTCATTTCCTTATAAAAGGGTATCATGTAAACATGTTGGAGTTTGTTAACAATCATCATGTTGCTAATATCTATGTAGAGCCAGGTAGATAAGAAAAAGATAGAAGAGTATAGGAAGACGTGGACTAAGCTGTATTAGTCAAATTATTAGAAATTTAGGTTGTGAAAAGTATGTTTAACTTTTTAGATGAGCACAGAATAGAAAAGAAGTTAGAGCTGCGTCAAACCGACCTTAAGTAAGGTCGAAAAGAAAATGATGATGATGACATCATGCGATAGGTCAGACCAATGGGTAAGGTGTGGAAGCCTCTAGAAGTTTGTGACGTATCAAAGATTTTATTATATAAAAGCCGGCAAATAATTAGGATGATTGGATTGATTTTAATTTATGTTTAATTAGTATAAGGTTTTATTGTGTGGATGTTATTTGTAAATTGATACGTTCATAATGTTTTAGAGGTCAAATCTCGAGTTAATTTGATCATTACAACGATTTTCTTAAGGGTCGTTGGTCATACACACTCAGGCGGGTTAATTAAAGAGTATACAAATTATCCATACCTTTTTGAAAAAGAAAATTTTGTGACTTCTACAAGAGAAGTTTTCGATTAACTGAGTATCAACTAGGAACTAGGCAAATTCTATATTAATGTTTAGTAGTTATGAAATTTAGTATAAATTGCATTTGTAGATTTAATGTGTAAGTAACTTTTATGTATAATGTGAGTTGAAAAAAGATGTTAGTGAATGTAGCGATTATTATATATAAAGGATTGTTTACAAACATTTTATGTCATTAGAATCGTGATGTTGAAACTTCGTTGTTTGGTTCCATCTGAGCTAGTTAATACGGGAACCTTCAGGCAATAAATCATATCAGATCAATTTTGTTTTCTTTTATTAAAGCCCGGCATAAATAGGCACATTTCCTTAAGCTGACAATTGACAGTACCTTTATTGGCTCCCAACGTTTGAGCAGCTATAAGCTAGCAGCTTACAGCAATATATATATATATATATATATATATATATATATATATATATCGCATATACATTGCTGTGAGACCGCCTCACGTTGGAGTGCCGCTATAAGAGTGCTGGATCACGGCCTCACATTGAAGTGGAAGCTAAAAGAGTGCTGTGATAACGGTACAGCAATGAGAAATTTGAAATTATTATCTTACCTTCCTTTTCTTCTCTAGCTCAACGGAAGTTATACCAGGAAATTTACAAAATGGAATAAAACACAACAAACTGAAGAAAAAATTTATACATACAAAAACATTTTTCTTGTATACAAAACAGTTCATAAAACAATGCACAGTTTAAATTCCTACAAGTTACTTAATTATTAAAATATTCCTCCTGATTTTATTTTTAAATTGACGTTAAAATCCCAGTGTATAAGATTATGCATATTCTTATAATTCTTCATTTAGAATATTAATTTTCAAAATGCATCAATTAATTTAGCAGTAGTTCTTATCGAAGAATGTTCAATCTTCATTATATTTTACAAGATAACTATGTTATATATTTTTGCAGAGTTACGTTTTAAGAATTAATTCTTTACTCAAAGATACATCTTAAAAGTCCAATACTCTATGCCTGTCGCATACTTATGAATGCCTTTACTCAAAGTAACATGTTCAACGTCTTTAAATAATACGCGAATTTATGAATCTTACACGGTCGAAATGAATCTAGAATGTGAATTACTTCCGCTTATATACAAAATTATTCAACTACGAATTTTTTTCAGAATTTTTACGATTTAGTTCGAATCTTATATTGGCGCAAATGGTGCGCTTTATGATTTAATTATCGTCAAACTATGATTTATGTTTTATCGTAAAACGGGTCGTTTACCATTGTCCAACGCACGGAGTTAGTAATCGTATCGCTTTCCTTCTTATTGAAATGCGGAGCGCTACAAGTAATTCTTATCGATTTTTACTACATTTTAGGTTCGGGCGAGTTCTTTAAACCGACGTTTATTCAATAATTAGCTTATACAATAGCTCTTAGTATTTGATAACGAATTTGTCTTTATTACTGACGACCGTTCTAGAATTAATGCTCCAAATGCGTTTTCTATACTTTGCAGACTTAATAAATGTATTTCTACGATTCATAAAACCAATATTTTATGCACGGGAGATGTATTTTTATGAAAAATCAATGGCTTTATATCTTAAAGATTGAAACTCGTTTTTACTAAGGTTTTATTTACAGACACGAAAAAATAATTAAAACTCGCAATTGTTTTCTTTATGGTTTTGCAAACGATAAATAAAACGTGTCCTATCGCATATTTTACACAGAAAATTTATTACATAAATTCAAGCTTGCAATTGCTTTGCATGTTAATAGAGATATAGATTTTAGTACAATTACATAATTAATTAAAGCTTCAATTTGCTAAATGCAATAAGATGAATATAGTTTTTCGCGAATATTTCAAATGATTTCTATTTTATATCTTAGAATGAATTTAATGGCTTTGTACATGCAATATTCTTAATTTTATACAGGGTTAAAAAATGAATGTTTGGAAATTTCAACTTTTTCGGTTTCCTTCTATTTGGGCGGGCTTTATTTATTGGATTTGGGTTTCGCCCGTTTCTTGTCTCAAAGGCAATTCAAACGAAGGAATAGGAATAGTGAAAACCTGAGTTAAATAACATAAAGGAGTAGCGGAGATAGGTATCCTCACGGTTTAACTCTAGAAATCCTAACTGTTTCAATTCTTGAGCTCCGTTTTCAAACTTACAATGAAAACAGTTCTTTGTTAAAAAGACCTTGAGTGGAAGATTAGTGAATCATTAAAAGTTTGAGAAAGTAAAGAAAGCAACGTAGCTTTAAAAATATAATTTCAAATAAAATTCTAATAACAAAAAGTTTGCTTTCTTTGTTGTTTCACTACAATTTAACAGTTCTAGGGATATGTCTAGCATTTCTAATTTTGTACAAGCTTATTACGATAGAAGCGTTCCAGGTAAAAACCTGTGGTCAGTAAATAGATATCGATTCTACACAAATTGTACCAGCACGTGTACGGTTCAACTATAGATTTATTTCTCCGCAATAGCTTTGAAAACTGTATGAATAACTACTTAGTTGACATTGCAGTAACTGTTTCTTAGGAGCCGCCCTCTTCGTTTTACCTAGTGAACTTGAAGATACATTTAGATCAGCGATTATTCCTTTTCTATAGAGCGTGTGTAGATATAATATTTCAATTGAGTCGCCTGATACTAATTAAGCCTTCAGATATGTATGAGTCTTAACCTTCGCGACACCTTGATGTTTATGCAAATGTAGAATATGTGTGCTGATAATAAAATGAAATTGGAGAAAAATTGCTGGAAATTCGAACTACTTTCCTTACTCTAACGAGATAATGGTTTTGAAAAATGTTCGTCATTTTAATTGCAGTTTTTTGCTTATACCAAATTGAAAGCAAATTACAATATTTTTCAACAAACTTTTTTGTAGATAATTTCGCTTTGAACCTAGTAAAAGAGAAGTAATAGGAACAAAAAAAAATTACTAATCTTGTAAATTACACCGAAGGAGAATTTGATTACAGAGTATGTAAAACAAATGTTATAACAAATAATATCTAGTTGAAAAGTAAAATGTTCGGTTATCTTACTTAACATTTTGTTAATTATTTATTAATTTAAAATTTATTAGTAGTTACGAACCATTTCGAATGGACGTGCACCTTGCCGAAGTTCTAGATTACTAGAACGGGTGAAATGGCTTGCGTGTTCTAATGAGCTAAAGGGGCAAACTACAGGACCAATCAAAGTTGTAGGGTCATTAGTGAAGAACCAGACTAAGACAGGTCCCCAAAAGAGGGCCGCGGCTCTTTCGGTACTTAGATTGGCAGAGACCATAGGGGTCGGTATGACAGTCTAAGACACACTACCGCGATGTGGAAGGCAACGGGAAACCACCACATTATCTCCCAAGTACACAGCGTACTTAAATTGTAACAAATGATGGCATTCTCTGGGGTAAAAGATTCCGGAGTTAAAATAGTCCCCCATTCGGATCTCCGGGAGGGGACTACTTCGAAGGATGCGATCGGAAAGTTAAAAATAAGAGTCGGGAATATTTTGCGAGTCGTAGCGTGGAATGTTAGAAGTATGAAGCAAGTAGGTAAACTAGAGATCCTAAAAATCGAAATTAATAGGTTATCACTAAACATAGTAGGGATCAGCTAAGTTCGGTGGTCAGAGGCGGGGAATTTTGGAGTGGACACATCAGGGTAATTCATACAGGAGCAGAGGAAGGAAATTTGGATGTGGAGATAGTTATGCGGAAAAAGATAGGATACTGTGTAGAAAATTACTCACAAGAGAACGAAAGAGTACTCATGGTTAGATTAGAATCTAAACCGGTAAACACAGTAATAATACAAGTTGTTGGGGTTGCGGTTAATTACCTGTAGTCAACTGACAAGGACTGTTTACAGCAGAACTAAAGACTTCCTTTGCCACTCAATGTTCAGATTAGGAACACGGCAAGTTGGCTCTTTATTAAGCAGCTAAATTCCTAACAATTTTAAATGAATAATAGTAACAATTTTACAATAACTTACTGTATCTCTTACTATCATATAACCTTGCTTCTCTTAAATAGTTTCTAAATGTAACAAACTTTCAAGGAAATAACTAAATTGTAATACACAACCAGGATATTTATCATCTAAAAACACAATGTTTTAAATCTGTCAAAGTTCACCCCTGCCCACTGGATTACCAAAACTAGGATTACAACTATCAACAATAATAAATATATTAATCAACAAATCCCAACAGTCCCCCCGGTGCACCATTCTAACGGTTAATGGTGCGCAACTATTTTGGCATTCCCACCTCCAATTTTCCTAGTTTAACCACTAAGCGCTCTAGTATGCTGTTTGTAGTTTGTAGCATCGCACTCCTTACTTTCCCGTCTGCTGCTTTACGAACCTGCACTACTCTTCCCTTCGGCCAGGTGCTTCTAGGGTTGTCTTTATCAACGACTAACACAATATTATTGATTTCTAGCGGTAGTTGCGGTTCGTGTCATTTACCGCGCAGCAATAATGCCGGCAGATACTCTTTAATAAATGTTTTCCAACATCGGTTAGCAAATTGTTCCTTATAACTATAATTATTGCGCAAAACTTTAGCACAATCGTTAATCGCAACCATTGTCTTATCTCCACCGATGGAGAGTCTCAAGAAGTGGTTAGAAGTCAGTGCTCATGAATGTTCGGTTTCTAAAGGCAAGTATGTCAGTGGCTTAGAATTGACAATGTTTTTTGCTGCTACGAGACAGCTACGTAGTAATGGGTCAATTGGGGTTCGAGTGGTAAGGATGGCATAAACAGCAAGCTTAGTTGCTTTAACTAATCGTTCCCATCTGCCACCCATATGTGGCGATGCTGGTGGGTTGAAATGTCATTCTAAATCAGGACTAACGAATCTCTCAACAATTTTTTACGTGTTCAAGTTTTTGAACTTTTCCTTCAAAATGCGCTCACTAGCTACAAAATTAGTTCCACGATCACTAAACATCTTTCGGGGTTGCCCTCTTCGGGCCATAAAATCCCATATACAGAGAATGCAGTGATCAGCATCTATTTTATATGCTACTTCAATATGAATCGCTCGGACTGTCAAACAAGTAAACAACACGCCCCATCGCTTTCTTTTCTTCGACCTACTACAACTAGCATAGGTCCGAAATAATCTACACCGACAAAAGTAAAGGGCTCACTATAGCAGAATAGTCGTGCATCTGGAAGTGGAGACATTTCAGGCTCTAGAGGTCGTGCAAACATTAAATGGCATTTTTGACAGTTTCTCCTAATTGAATTCAGCTCGACCCGAAGCCTTGGAACAAAATATTTCTTGCGTATTTTTTAACAACTGTTTCGTGGTTTCGATACAAATAGGCTTCATGATAATGTGTAAGGATCAACTGAGTTATGTCGTGCTTACTAGGTAAAATTATTGGACGTTTTGTATAAACTCAATAAGGACAGCAACGTCGATTCTTCCACGTACTCTCAACATGCCGGTTTCTTCCAAGTAGACAGACAATTTATATAACAGTCTTGAAGGTAGCACCGTCGGCTTAAGCATAGGATTTGGCGATTTCTTGGACAAATGGTTAATATCTTCTTCATAACACTCTTTTTGTGCCATTGATATCAACAATTGTTTTGCCTTTAGCAATTCAGCACCACTTAGACTACCGTTCAGTAACAGATCTTTTGAACGTTTAGCTTTAAAGTTCCTCACAGCTCGGAAAACATATGCCACAGATCTTAACAATCTGTTGCAGCTACGGAAGCGCTGTAGATCTATAAGCCGTTCAGCTACTATATGCACGAGGGTCGTCTCTTTTTGTGCTTCGGTCTTTTTATTGTGGTTCTTCGGCTAAGTAGCTTCAGATTCATACAAAAAGTCTGGGCCCTTATACTAGCGACAGCTATTGTCCATTTTCGGAGTCGACGACCATTTTGTGGCCTCGTCCGCGACATTAAGTGCAGATGGCACATAACGCCAATTTACCACACAAGAATTTTCCTGAATTTCTGCAACTCCATATGCAACAAATTTGCTTAATTTACGAGGGTCTTTATTTCTGATCCAATTCAAAACAGTTTCAGAGTCTGTCCAATAAATTGTTTAAGCCGGCATTATGCCGAGATGCTTGTTTAAGACTTAGCAAGTCTAGCTCCTAGCACGGCATCATCTAATTCCAAACGCGGGACGGTGATCAGTTTTAAGGGTGCGACTCTAGTTTTAGCTGCCAGTAAAACACACTCTACAATGGAATCGTTTTCGATGCGCAAGTACGTTACCGCAGCACTAGCATTATCGCTCGCATCAACAAAAACGTGCATCTGCGTAAGGTAACATCTAGGTAGCATACCAAGTTTGCCACTTGATATAGTGTTCATTCAGGATTAATTTGTCCCAGTCAACACGAGTACGCCATATTTCTTGTAGTAGAATTTTAAGGTAAACCACAAAGTTGGCAACTAGTCCGATTGGGTCATAAATTGACATCAAGACACTCAAAATCTCACGTTTAGATGGCTTGCGACCACACTTATTTGTATCTTCTACTTTCTTGTTGTAACCAAGTGAAAATGTGTATTCGTCCGTATCTAATCTTCACCATAGACCCAGGATCTTTTCTGTTGAGCCTTCTGTACCCACACTTATACTTACAGTGCTGGTATTGAATGTTTGAGAATTTAGGGCAAGCATGACTTCCTTGGAATGGGACACCCAGTTCCTGATCTCAAACCCAGCATTATCGTGGATCATAGCTATTTCCTTACAAGGTTTTAATGGTATCCTCGACAGAATCAGCGCAATCTAGCATGTCATCAACATAGTGGTTGTGTATGATACTGGTTACTGCTCAGGGATGACTATCCTTGAACTCTAACGCTTTCACGTTTTTCACGTATTGTGCGCAACTAGGGAAGCATGTGGCACCAAAGGACATTACTTGTAGAACATATGTATCTGGAGGTTTGGTTTGGTCACAATGTCGTCAAAGAAACCGTATTGCATGTTGGTCTTTGTCTTTAATTTTTACCTGTAGGTACATTTCTGTGATGTCGTCGCGGACCGCTATCTTACGTTCACGAAACCTTAGAAGCACTCCCAGTAGCAGGCTGAGTTGATCTTCCCCTTTAAGAAGCATACTATTTAACGAAATTCCATTGACTAATGCGGCGGCATACCAGACTCTTTGGAATTTCCCGGGCATGTTTTGATTAAACCCCGGGAAGATTGGCAAGTACCAGACTCTTTTGTGTGTTTGATAAAGATCTTTCTGGGACAACTCTCGGATGTAGCCGTTCTCCTTATACTCCTTTAATCTTTAGATCCATATTCCTTGCTTGTGTGGGGTCAGACAGTAGACGATGTTTCAAACATCTGAGTTTCTGAAAGGCCATTGGTCGACTATCTGGTATAGTAAACTTGTTGTATTTCCATATTAATCCCATTTGGTAATAGTTGCCGATTTTTGTCATTGAGGCGTTCACTATTTCATTTGCTCGGCAACCCTCTTGAGCCACGGCCGCATCCCTCGGTATTGATACGCCTAGCGATTCTACAGGAAAGAAGCTTTTTACTAGTTCGTGTAGATCTGGCACCTCATTCGGCTCACACTCGCATACATGATAAGTATGAATCGAAAGAGATTCTCCTTCTCAGGGGGATACTTTTAGGGCAGCGAACAGGGACCATCCTAATTTGCACTTAGCTGCCATGGGTTGACCGTCGTCACCTTCCCTAAACTTGCGTGGAACGGCTAGTTTCCAATTGTCAAGACCAATTAATATACCATGCCTTGCATTGGTGTAGGACTTTTTTAGAACTTTTTTCTATCCGATGCATTTCACTCGTCCATTTTAAAGTCAAGAGATCGAGTTTTCCATTTAGGAAAAGTTGTTCTGCTAAGCTCTCGTTTAGCAGAGTAGTTGAACAGCCCTCATCTAAGAAGGCGAAGGTTTCAACATAGTAATCGCCATTTCTTAGTACAACAGGCACTATACGAAAGCTAGCTGTATATGTAACATCCTTTTCTGAGGCTACTGAAACGTTATGTTGTTGCTCTATAACCATAAGGCTTGAAGTCTTCGTTTCTAGTTGCCCTATATTTACTGTGGGACTGGCAGAATCAGGTTTTATCTTTTCGGACAACTGTGCGTCATTGTGAAGCAATCGGTGGTCGATTTTGTTGCAACCATTTTTACCGCACTCAACTGGAGCTGGACATTTAAATTTATGAACTCCCAGACATTGACGACACAGCCTTAACTTACACACTGGGTTCCATTTTTCTGATAAACACAACTTGGCAAACCCTTTGCAATACGTAATACTTTTACATTTGCTCTTACACAACTAACACACTTCTGTTTTAATAGGTTTTGTATCTACGGCTGCATTACAGGTATCCTTATGCTGTTTTGGTCTTTTAGTCGGAACGGGATTTTTGGCACCAATCACTGTGAGTGTTGGAAGCGCTCCGCAAACATTTTTAGCTAATGTGTAAAGCAACTCTCCAAACACAAGCAGGTTGTTAGTCTGTGACAAGGAACTTTTATACATAGCGCTATTAAGCTTCATTGAAGTAGGTAGCTTTAGAAGCAACTCTTGCAATAGCGATGGGTTATTAAGACAATCATTCAACTGAGCAAGCAGCTTTTAAAGACGCACAAACATTTTGTATAGCAATGGCATACTCTACCAACGTTTCTAATTTTTCTTGTTTTATTGGTGCCTGCTGTCGCACTTTCAAAATGTGTTCTTCAATAATTTGCTCAGGTCTACCAAAAGGCATTTGTAAGGTAGACATGATTTGTGATACACATTCAGGCATAAGTAACAAACTAGATACAATATTTTTTGCAATACCTTTCAACGATCGCTGCAAACGAACAAGGTTCTCATCGTTATTAAATCCACACAAAGATGTAGTCCTCTCAAAACTGCTGACGAATAAAGGCCAGCCGAGAGGGTTACCCGAGAATGAAGGTAGTTCTCTAGGAATCGACTGTCTTGCTGTCGTCTGTTGAGAAGTTAGAGATGACCAAATATTTTTACCGTAAGTACCTAATAGTGAATTAAATGCAGGATCTCGAGCTACTCCTGCACGTTGCGAGTTACTAACTTTTGGAGACGTTTCGTTTCGCTTTAGCGTATCCGAACACCTCACAGAAGCCGGCTCGATCGATTTTAATGACAAGTGAACAAATTTTTGAGTGAGTTCACTTGGAACCACCTTTGTGTTTTCGCCGGTTAGCATCACAAGATCTTCTTCAATTTGTTGAGATAAGTTTGCATTGTGAAGGGCATCAACTGCATTTATCTCGTCATCGTCAATACATTGGCTGAAGTCGGTGTCGTCCTGTTCGAGCAATAAACGCTTTTTTGAAGCTAGCAGCTGACATTTGCGAAGTATTTCCATTTCATCATCAATAGCTTTAAGCTGAAGATTTTTCTTGTTGCTTCTAGTAGTGATTGAATTTAGAGACTTTCGAGATTTAGCTACTCTATGTTTAGTTATCTTGCAACTAGCACTGCCTTGGCGGCAGCTAATGTCATCTGTCTTGTTTCCAATCTGTACAATTTCACGGCGCCCTTGCGATAAAGGAATTGGCAATGCATTGTGACTGAATCTGCAATCAGCGGGAGACCCAGAAGTACTCGATTCTAGGCAATTAGAACACTTCTAGTTTTTAATTCTGGCCACACTGTCGTTCACATTGACACACTCGTAGTGAAGCCATTTGCGACAAAGAGTGCATTCCACCATATCATAGCTGCGGTAAGATTTATTGCAGATAGGGCAACAGTTACGTCGTCCTTGAACTACGAGTTGGTTTATCATATTTGTTTAGATAATTTATATCAATTTGAAAGGTTCCAAAAAAATTTGAGAATGTTGGGGTTGCGTTCAATTACCTGTAGTCAACTGACAAGGGCTGTTTGCAGCAGCACTAAAGACTTCCTTTGCCACTCAATGTACAGATTAGAAACACGGCAAGTTGGCTCTTTATTAAGCAGCTTAAGTTCCTAACAATTTAAATGAATAATAGTAACAATTTTACAATAACTTACTGTATCTCTTACTATCAGACAACCTTCATCATTTTGTTATCGACCTTACTTAAGGTCGGTTTGACGCAACTCTAACTTCTTTTCTATTCTGTGCTAATCTAAAAAGCTCTACATACCTTCACAACCTAAATTTCTAATAATTTGACTAATATAGTTTGGTCTAGGTCTTCCTAATCCTTCTATCTTTTTCCTATCTAGCTGGCTCTACATAGATATTAGCAACCTGATGGTTGTTAAAGAACTCTAACATGTTTACATGATTACCATTTATAAGGAAATGAAATATAACCTGGTTATCCGCTTCAAAAAGGAAAAGTGTTAAATTATATGTTATGGTAAGGCTTAAGCAACGAATCGCTGCCAACATGCCAGACCGCTACCTAATTGTGAGTTATGCCATGATGACGTTTATTAAATTATGTTATGGTAAAGCTTAAGCAACGAAACGCTACCAACATGCCAGACCGCTAACCAATTGTGAGTCATGTCCTGGTGACATTTAGTTAACTGATTTTTATTTTTCTTTTTGTTTTGTTTTCAAACTTACTTAAAGTCGGTTTGACGCAGCTCTAAATTCTTTTCCATTCTGAGCTAGTCTAAAAAGATCTACATAGCCTTCACAACCTACATCTCTAATAATTTGACTAATATAGCTTTGTCTAGGCCTTCCTACTCTATTTTTATTTGGTAGTCTATAATCTAAGACTTTACTAAATAGTCCCTCATGCCTTAACTGGTGCCCTATCATTCTATCTCTCCTGACCTTCAATTGTTTCCACATACAGGGTTCCTCACCTATCCTTCTATAAACTTCCTTGTTTGTTACTCTATCTATCCAACTAATCTTTAACATTCTCCTATAACACCAAGTTTCAAAAGCTTCTATCTTTTTCTTATCTACTTCTTTAATTGTCCAAGTCTCACTACCGTATAGTAGAACGCTCCATACGTACGACTTTAAGAAACTTTTTCTATTATCTAAACTAATACTATTAGCTATTAGTAAGTTTTTCTTTTTTAAAAACATTTTTCTTGAGCCATTCTAGCTACTATATCCCTTCTGCTACGTCCATCCTTTGTAATTATACTACCTAAATAGCAAAATTCATCTACCTCCTCTAACTCGGTATTACCTATTTTTAATTTTGGTTTAGAACTAGGCTGTAACTCACTTGTCATTATCTTTGTCTTTACTGAGTTAATTCTCATACTATAGTTACTCCGTAGTATTTCATCTAAAATATTTAAAAACTCTCCTAACTCTTTTCTAGACTCCAGACAACCTTGCTTCTCTTAAATAGTTTCTAAATGTAACAAACTTTCAAGGAAATAACTAAATTGTAATACACAACCAGGATATTTATCATCTAAAAACACAATATTTCAAATCTGTCAAAGTTCACCCCTGCTCACTGATTATCAAAGCTAGGGTTACAACTATCAACAATAATAAATGTATTAATCAACAAATCCCAACACAAGTATACATGCCCACTTGTAGCTACAGTGACTAAGAAGTAGAAGCGATCTAGAAAGATATCGAAGACATACTAAGATACGTAAAATGACATGAAAATTTAATAATTGGGGGGATTTTAGTGCAGTGGTAGGTGAGGGTAGGAAAGGAGCGGTGGTAGGTTTATTTGGTTTAGGCACGAGCAAAGACAAGAGAAATAGGCTGGTAGAATTTTGCGACAAGAACAATTTAATCATCACAAACACATTATTTCAACATCATGCTAGAAGACGATATCCGTAGAAGATGCCAGGAGATATAGGAAAATATCAAATAGATTACATTCTTCTTAGACAACGGTATAGGAATCAAGTAAAAAACTGTGGAAGCTACCCAGATGTAGATATAAACACTGACCACAACATCGTAATTATGTTGGCCGCACTTAAATTTAAAAATTTGAATAACAAACGGAAAAAAGCACTTTGACTTTGAGAAACTAAACAATAAAGATATTCAAGAAAGATTCGAAATAAAGTGAAATGAATTGTTGAAAGATATCGGAAAAATGTCTGATACCTAAGGAAGTAGAAACAGAATGGAATAACATTAAATCCAGCCTAAACATGGCGGCCAGAGATATTCTGGGGTATAGACAAAAAGAAAATAAGAAACCATGGATAACAAATGATATTCCGAATTTAATAGAAGAAAAACGAAAATACAAAAATAAATCAGACGAAACAGAAAAACAGAGATACAATGCCATAAAATGGGAAATTATTCGCAAATGCAGGAAATCTAAAGAACAATGGATTGATGAAAACTGCAAAGAGGTACAAACTAAGATGAAAGTAGGAAAGACAGATGAAGTATACAAACTAATTAAAATCAATTTCAAAGATATAAAACCGTATAGCAAAAATATAAGGGACGCAGGAGGAAACGTCATTATAGAAAATGTAGAGAATGTAGGTAGATGACAAGAATATATAGAGTATTTATATGCATGAGAGGAACTAACTGCATTAGAACAGGAATCAAATATTAAAAATGATGACTGGGATATACTATACTTAGAGATAAGTTTGAATTAGCATTAAAGGGTCTGAAAAATGGTAAGGCGCCGAGTACAGATAAGGTGCAAGCAGAAACTCTATATACCGCTGGACAAGCAGTAACAGAACGTCTCTTCCAACTTGTAAGCTATATGTATGAGACAGGCGAGATTTCAAACGTAACATTAAATAAACTATACAAAAAAAGAGGCAAGGATAGATGTGAAAAGTTTCGAACAATAAGTCAAAAATATTAACAAGAATTGTACAAAGACGAATGGAAATACGGGCTGAAGAAATACTAGGAGAAGACCAACTTGGATTTAGGCGAAACAGAGGAACACGGGAGGCTATTTTAGCTCTGAGCGTGATAATAGAGAAAACAGTAGAAAAAGAGGATAGCGTGTATATAGGGTTTGTAGATGTGGAAAGAGCATTCAACAATGTAAAATGGAAAAAAATGTTTGAAATACTCAAAAAGATTGGAATCAGTTATAGGGATAGACGAATAGTACATAGCTTGCACAAAGAGCAAACAGCAGTAATAGAATTAGAGCAGGAACGTAGAGAAGTAAACATTAGGAAAGGGGTGAGACAGGGATGTGCCCTATCCCCATTAATTTTTAACTTGTACATAAAAGAGGCAATGAATACTGTCAAATGCAGGCATACATTTGGAATTACTATGCAGCGACAAAAAAATAATATGCTTAGATTTGCAGATAATGTAGCGATACTAGCGTCTAGCAAGGAAAAGTTAGAAGCTGCTCTTAATGAACTGGAAACGGTTCTAACAGTATGAACGGTATGAAAATTAACAAAACTAAAACTAAAGTACTAGTATGCAAAGGAGGGGGAAATAAATCAAAAACAAGAATACAAATAGGTAACACGCATTTACAAGAGGTTCAGGATTTCTGCTACCTAGGAAGCCAAATAACGCAAGATGGGAAAAGCACAAAAGATATAAAACAAAGATTCACACAAGGTCGTGTTATATTTAAGAAGAAAAAGCAACTACTGTGGTCAAAGACAACATACATAGAAACAAGCACTGTACTTCTGTGAAGCCTGGACAGTAGGAGAAGCGGACAAGAAAAAAGTAGGAAACTTGAAATGTGGTGCTACAGACGTATGATGAAGATACAATGGACAGACAAAGGTAAGAACAAAGAGGTACTAGAAATGGTACGGGAAAGAAAAGAATATGTGGAAAACAGTAAAAAATAGGAGAGATAGTACGATAGGCCACATACTAAGACATGAGAGAATAGTGCGGAATATATTAGAAGTAGAGATAAGAAAAAAGAGAGGTAGATGTAGACCTAGGTTAGACTATTGTACACAGACAATGAAAGATGTAGGATGTGGAAATTTCAGGGAATTGTGTAGGCTAGCTCAGAATAAAAATCTATGGAGATACCCACCACCCAGTCTCAAGATGGAAAAACTAATGATGAGAAAAATAACTGTATTTAAACATGATGATTATTATAAATAGTTACAGGTATTGGTCTTGCAATATTTTAAACTAGTGTTAATTGTGTGAAAGGATTTACTGGGAAAATAATTAATTTGGCACACGTCTAAGTGTTAGGGGATCTTTGGCAGTCACAGGCCGCTTAACCCCTCGACATACCCTACATTTGAATTTTCAATGCTTCACCCGAAGGTACTACATTGACCAGTAAGCGAGTTTTTTTACTTGGAAATTTTGAATTTTGCCGAATGAGGTCGTATTTTTGTGAAAAATGCTCGTCTAACATTCTTTAAGCGGATTGTGTCGGGATTTGTACCCAGGACCTTGGGCATAATAGCCACACGCATACGAACTACATTACGGTGCCGCTCCCCTTCACATACCTTATTTTACATTTGTTTTTGTCCAATGCTCCACCCGAAGGTACCAGAGATGAAATGGGTCACCGAAAAAGTGACCCATGACTCAGTGACCCAAATAGGTATGTGACCCAAGACCCATTGACCCACTAACCCAAATTTACCCGGTGACCCAAATGGACCCGGTGACCCAAATGGACCCAGTGACCCAAATTGACCCGGCTACCCAAATTGACCCGTGTATCTAAGATGATTTACGCCTACGCTTATCGAATATTGTCTCAACAAAATATCTTATTTATTTTAAATAATCACATAAAATGTAACCAAAAGAAGGTAGAATTATAATATATAAATACAAATTATTTTATAAACCTACGTAATAAAAGAAGGTAACATCACTTATGAATTTATGATGACTAGGCTATATTTTTAAAATTTTGTTTTTTAAAGATTCTGAAACAATAAGTACGACTAAACATACGTGTATGGGAAAAGCATTTACTTTATATTGGAAGATATTATGGATTTACTTATGCAGGTTATTACATTTCAAAGCGAAATTGATGGGCGGCCAATAAATATTTGCCTACTGGCAGGAAATTTCAAAAGCCAGCCCTGGTGAAAGGGGGTGCAAACTAAGGAAAACGTAACAAAATCGAACTTGTAATACGCGTTTTATATAATTTTTACCATTGTATTTGCTTTATGACTCCACCTTTCGGAGATTTGCAAAAGTATATATAACAACCAAGGTGATGCCTACTGCCACAAATTACCAAAGTAATGAAATGTTATAAAAATAAAGAAACAAGATTTAGAGTTTTTACCACAAACTACGTCAGTGAAAGACAATTCTATTGACAAACTAATTTAGGTGTATATATTTGATACTATGACGATTACTAACCCTGATGTTAGTTTTTAAGTGTCATTGTTTTTTTTAAGTCCAACTACAGTCCAGAATGATGCAAATTTTGAAATCTTATAGTACTATTGCTACAATAATGAGAACAGAAGCTAGAAGCAGAAATTTTTAAATTTATTAAAATTATAACATACGAAATTCTATAAGTTTATAACACCGCATTGTGTGCCATAGCACGTTTCTTTGAAAAAATTTAAAAATGCATTTTCATATTAAAAGAAAGGCGCTGTACTCTTATCGCATTATAAATTACTTCAAATTCATAAAATGAGTGCAAGTAACTTACTGAACTAATAACCTTATGTATAATTTTGTGGACGTACTTAATAAACTGACCTAAAAGCTCACTAAACTATGGCTTTACCTAGAGAAAGCCAATCTGTCACTTTATTAATTTGGATTACTGGATCAATTTCGATCACCGGGTCAATTTAAGTTACCGGATCAAATTGGGTAGCCGAATCAATTTGGGTCGCCGGGTCAATTTGAGTCGATACACATGACCCATTGACCCTGTGACCCATACAAAAAAGTGACCCTTTGCACCCACTGACCCACTTGGTCCATGACCCATTTCATCTCTGGAAGATACTACATTGGCCAAGAGCGAGTTTTTTACTTGAAAATTTCGAATTTTGCCGAACCCTTGCTGTTCCAAGCAAGGTAGGGATCTTTAACATGCATGACAACACTTACACACGGGACCTCCATTTTACCTCTCATCCAAACGAAGGCGTATTTTTGTGAAAAATGCTCGCCTAACATTTTTCAAGCGGGCCGTGTCGAGATTTAAACCCGCGATCTTAAGCATATTAGTCACACGCATACCAACTACGCCACGGAGCTGCCCTCCTCTTCACATACCGTGCATTTACATTTCCAATGCTCCACCCGATGGCACTACATTGGCCAGGAGGCGAGTTTTTTGTTGCCTGGAAATTTAGAATTTTGTCGAACGCTTGTCGTTCCAGGCAAGGTAGGGACCTTTAACGTGCGTCACAACACACACACGGGACCTCCATTTAACCTCTCATCCGAACGAGGGCGTAATTTTTGTGAAAAATGCTCACCTGCCATTTTTGAAGCAGTCGGCCGTGTCGATATCTCTTTCACATACCACTGAAAATCGGTGAAATAGGGCATGTAATTAGAAAACAATAGAAGGGAAACCGAGCTGTATATACTCTGTTGTGGGAATTTCAAGGAACTGTGTAGGCTAGCTCAGATCTTAAATAAGTAGAAGTACGCATCCAACCATTTTCAAGACGGAAACCT
The DNA here is from genome assembly GCA_036346225.1 of Platerodrilus igneus. Classification (NCBI taxonomy): domain Eukaryota; kingdom Metazoa; phylum Arthropoda; class Insecta; order Coleoptera; family Lycidae; genus Platerodrilus; species Platerodrilus igneus. The sequence continues at coordinate 1,550,311 of JARFIW010001436.1, read as the reverse complement.
AATGACAAAAAAATAAGTACACCTAAAACTGATGATTATTATAAACAACTACAGGTGTTGGTTGTGAAATATTTTCAACTAATGTTAATTGTTCGAAAGAATATATTGGAAAACTCTTAATTTGACAAATGCTCAAGTGATGGCGGAACATAGAAACGAAGAGAATTGTTCTAAGCATGTGTGTGAGGGGCAGTAGGAAAAGCAGACAGAAAGAGATAGAAGTATTTTGGAATGTTGTGCTTCAGATTATTAACAAATAGGTTATAGAAATAGTAGAGGAATAAAGATATCTGTGGAAAAAAATAGGAGAAATAGAAAGGCTGGATACGTTCTAAGGCATTTTTGGGGAATAGTACGGAATACATTACAAACAAAGATAGGATAACAGAGGTAGAGGTAGTCAGAGATAAGATTTTTGCACGCAGATAGTGAAAGAAGCAGACTATGCAAATTTCCAGGAAATGTGTAGGTTAGTTCAGAATAGGAAACAATGATGGTACGCGTCTAACCAGTTCCAGGACTGAAGATTTGATGATAATGTTTATTTTTATGTAGAATTTATCTGTTTTCATCTTTGCATAGGAAGTCACTCCCTTACAACTGCAGTTGGCCGACGAACCCTTATATTGTTACAGGGTACCCGCTCCTTCAGCGCAAATCCAAATTTATTATTGTAACGCACATTTTGCCCATAACACAAGGTCTGGCCTATCATCAACATTTTGCAAATTAGTCCAACTAAGATACTTAGGAAGTTAGTGGTATACGAAGACAATGGCTAACGTAAATGTTAATAAATAACCATTTGATTTTTTGAATGTTTAACCTGCATCTTAATAAAAAGTTGCACATCAAAAATTCTTTCTTCAAATTTTAATTAGACATTTATCCGGACACGCATTGATGTTTGAGTTTGAAGTCCATTATTTCCTTCAATTTCTGAGTTGTTAAACGTAAAATGTATTTTGTTGCTTTTACAAACCACTTTAAATTGATACGTCAAAAATTTCTTTCTGATTCGTAGAGGTTAATTACAAAATTACATAAAAAGGGTTTTCTTTTCATAGATTGATCTACCCAAATTATACTAGTCTGATTCGAGATCAGTAAAGACTGTTCCTGCAGAAACCGATGGAAATCGCTCTGAAAAGTGTATGAAAATTAACTGAAGGATATTGAAGTAACCGTTTCTTAAAAGCTACTCGTTGTTTTCTCCCATTGAACTTAAAGATAGATTAAGATCACCCATTATTCTTCTTTCCTATTGGGGGTGTGTATACATCATTTGTCATTTGAGTCATCTGATATTAATTAAGCTCTCACGTAAACATCAGTCTTAACCTGCCTGACATATGGAGGTTTATACTGATAGCTGTATAACGGGAATATGTGCGTTGTTACATAAAATGTAACAGGAGAAAAATTGCTTGAAATTCTAACATCCAAAACCACTTTAATTATTCTGATGAGATAATGGTCTTGGAGAACGTAATTATAGCTATACCATTTCAACGTCAGCTCAGTTATACCATTCTTCCACTTATACAGAATTAAAATCAAATTACAATATTATTTGAATACATTTTTTCGTAATTTCTTTTTAACCGATGACGCCACGTCGTCCAGAAAAATTGATAATTTTAACTTTTGTAAATTGGATTCTTATTTTGTAAATTATACTGTTGGAATATTTGCAAAATAAGAAAAATGACGGTTAGAGAAAATGATATTGAGTGGAGAAGTGGGAAACTAGCCTTTGTAGTTTCCAAGATTATAGCAACATGCTACAGGTGAAAAATCGTTAGATTTTTAGGGTTTGAATTGTCCAGAAGGGACGGGAATCCCGTGCACCGGCTAACTACAGTGGTATAGAAGTGAGTTCATGTCTAACCAAATTGATAAATGGCAAAGTGTGATGGGAAAGTATTACGGTTGATTTCATATTAAAAAAATTTACGGCCCCTTCTATTTTGTGTTTAAAAATAATTCACTGCCTCATTACTTAAAAACCCTTTCAGTTCCTACTTATCAACCAAACTTACGAAGTAAGTTAGGTTAATAAGATCGCTACGTCGCCGCCGTCGTCCGTTGCACGTTTTTTTCGTTTTACAAACATTTGATATATGGATCTTGTTCAGTTTTTTACGCTGATTAAGAATATGCTATCTATTTTTCGATATCTCATTTAGTTTTCGAGTTATTCGACTTTAAAGTCGAAATTTTGACTATGATAAACTTCACTCCAGCAAAAAATAAATAAAGTTTTAGGTTAATATCGACCTCTTGAGCATATTTTCTCATAGCTCTCATAACTCCTTACCTCCTGAACATATTTTCTCAAAGCACCAATGCTCTAAGTCGAAAGGTTTTCGAGTTATTCGACATCTTGTTTTTAATGTATATGTAATATTTATATATTTTTGATAACAACATATCTGTAAGTTTGGTTAGAAGTTCTGCACATGAGAACTTAGATTTTTTAAATTTGCGTTTGCTACAATTTTGGACCGCAAAAATAAGCAACCAATTATACGCTTCCTTCATCAAATTCACGAGTTTGATTATCTATATTCTTATCGCTTATCTATACAAGTCCACCTGTTGATGCTGTAGTTCTTTAGCTTACACAAAAATTAATTAAGCGTGCTTGGAGTGTAAAATGCTTTTGCTGGGATTCATATAGTGTTGGTTTATAAAAACAGTTCGTGGCTTAAAAATGTAGTTTTGTTTAGGATGTAATTTAAAAGGTACTAGTTTGAGTGTTGTTAGAAGTTTTGTTAAGAGAACTAGAATGCGTGTATTTTAGTAAAATTATCGTTTACTTTTGAAAATAAGATTGATACTGAATGGTTCTTAATGTAATGCCGCTGTAAAGTTTTTTAATATGAAATAGAACATTACAAATTCTCCGCAAGTACAATTAAATGTTGGGGTAGGAAACCAAAGGAAACGGTTAAGCAATGCACTAACAAGACAAACCACAAAAAAATTCGTTTAAGGAAACAAAAGAAAAGACCAAAAAAAATTTTTCATTGGGCTTGAAGAACCAAAATATATCGGATAATGTCAAAAAATGTATAGGACTATAGGAAAAGAAAAGGTATACGGTAGCAATCAATGAGGACGAAAATAGAATGACATAACACTGCAAAAGTTGTCGAAGGACGGATATCTCGAATAAGTAAATATTCAAGTTTTCAAACTTTACAAAAAAATTGGTTTCGTGTAAAAAACCAAGAAGTAAGAAAAGGAACTAAGAAAAAACCAACAGCAAATGCTAAAGCGAAACAATAACTGCTAAGTCTCAAAGTATGCTAGGGAACGTCGAGAACGCTGGATAAAGAAATTGATGTACTTAAAACTGGGGTAACACAAAATTTTATCAAACGCACAATTGAAGGAAAGAATAGCGAAGAGTTAACAAAGTCGTGGCTTCCGAAAAGAAGAAGAAAGATCTAGAGAGCACATGCTACAGGAAGAGGATCAGAAATTAAACGATGTCAGTATGAGAACTTACAGCAAGAAAAACCAGTCAAAGAAAAGAAAAGTGGAACAAAAGCAGATCTAAAGTTCAAAACACTAAAGAAGCAGTACAATATCCAAAGAATGAAGACAAAAACGAAACCGATTTTAATTAGAGTTGAGCATGCGTGTGTGCGTGTCGTGTTTGGATCTTCATGTGTGTATGTGTGTGTGTGTGTGTGTGTGTGTGTGTGTGTGTGTGTGTGTGTTTGTACAGAGTGTGTGTGTATCTACGAAGAGTGTGTCAATATAGTGTATTGGACTGCTTTACTCGCCTCTTACGGCGGGTAGGTCGTACCATGGGGCTATTCTAATCCAGACCCACTCGGGGATGAGTACGAGAAGCGAAACGAAAGAACAGAAAAACAAACAAAAATATGTGTGTACGGAGTGTGTGTATGTATTGAGTGCGCGTGTGGTGTGTATGTATGTGTGTGTGTGTATGTTTGTGTGAGCGTGTTGAGAGTGTGTTCGGATTGGGACTGCATGGTTTTTTATGTGATGAAGCCGCATTTTTTTTTAATATGAATTAAAACAACAAATTAGTTAAAACTACCAAGTTACGTCACCATAAACACTTACCTTGAGAGGCTTTTTGGTAGTCTTAATTAATGGGCGCTAGCTAGTCTGGTCTAGGCTACGATCTTCTAGAAGGAATTTTTTCTAGTAGATCTTGAATATTTCCGCCATCTAGTGAAGTGGACTTTTTAAATTGAATTTAAATATCCAGTGTGAGTCAGCAAAGTGAAATAAAATGAGAGTTCAACGATGTTGTTGAAAACAATACTGTAAAACCGCTCTTCGTTTGTTTGGGACATCTTCAATAAACTGCGGGGATCACAGCACGTTGAAATCACTTTAGCTAAACTTCTAGCCAAATCCGTTCCTTTGACAACGCCTAGAAACGCCCGTCCCCTCCAATGCTTTCGGTTTACCAGTTCACAAGTTGTTTCTTCTCTTCTTTCGTCAACTCTCTCTTTCTCATTCGCCTCCCCACTGCCTATGCTTTCGATAATTACGATTACGATAATTCAGGCCATGAGAGAGGTTTTAACTGTCGTTGCCTACTCGTAGGATATAATCGTCCTGGTGGAGGGGAATATAAGGGTTGCAATCGAACAAAAAGTTACAACTACAGTAAATCGAATAAACAGTTGGTGTAGAAGCAACAAAATGCTCATCTCTGCGTCCAAGACCACATATATGATGAAGGTGAATCTCTCGAGGAACCCCCAAATCATCTTACGACAAGAGACTATTAAAAGATCGCCCCAAACTAAGTACTTTGGAGTTTATGCATTTGGCCCCCATATGAGAGAGGTCTAGAACCGAAAAAAGCCGAGCACTAGCGAAGTTCTAGTGCATGTGCTAGACTTCGCTCACCTCAGAACCTCTACTATCCTCACGTGGGTAGAAAATTGGAAAACCAAAAGAACACAAATCGAACAATTAGACTTGCCCAGATGGGATTATCCGCTTAAGAGCTCATACATTAGCAAAATGAGATTTCTAAAAATATCAAGTTGAGCAGGAGGGATCACGCATCAAGACTAGAAACTTGGCAAACAAACCATCACAAAATGATCGGAATCAACATTTTATAAGGAATCAGGCATTAAATTCATTCAAAGACGGTTCAAAGACGGTATATTTTTTAAGATACCATATTTATGACAAATTCTTACAAATCAATTCACAGATGCCTTGAACTTTTAAGCAACTGTTAGGCTGAAGCTGTTAAGGTATCTTGTAAAATTGAATGTATAAACTCTTATGAGAACTAGAAATTTAATTTAATGCTTTTTAAGAGACAATTCAGCGGTGTGGTCCTAAACAAAACCAAATCTTGTCCTTGACTAATCAGTCAAGACAGATTAGCCCAAAGCTATAATTTTCTAAAGATGTTCTCTAACCTTTCTGTTGCGTTTTAATTACTTTTGGGATATTTGAATGAAACCGGTAACGGTTGCTATATTTTACTCTTGTTAAAGCTTTTGTTAGAGGCCGGGGCATTTACATTTATTAGGAAAGAGTGCCGTGATATTGTATATTGAAAAGGACCAATTTTAAAGCGCGCTGCTTATAAAGATACTAAAGGTTTACAATTTACAAAAAAGATAAAGATGGTATTCGATGGTATCAGAATCCAGAAAGCACTTTAAATCACAATTGTTGACGACAGAACAACATTCGATTCACACAGCAATAGATTATGCGTATACGTATATTGCTGTGATAGCCCCGCGTTGGTGCGCCGCTAAATTTGATGTGATACCCTCGTCCTTTAGAGTAGGCGCTAAAAGCGTGCTGTGACATGATAAATTTGAAATTACTTTCTAACTTTTCTTTGTCTGGTTAACTCAGCGGAAGTTATGAAATTTATAAAATGAAATCAAACGCAGCAATCTTAAAAGTATCTATAAATTCAAATACAATTTTTTTTCATACAAAGGAATATAGAACAGTTTACAAATTTTATAACATAAATTATTCCTAACAAGTGCCTATTTATTTAATTAGTAAAATGTTCCTCACTTAATCTTTGTTACAATTTACAGAACTTAAATCTATTTTCTTGTGGATAATTTACCTGTCTTTTACTCCCACGCTTGTAAGGGTGTTTGGCCAAAATTGTTGACAGATGGGTTATTTAAAATTCAGAGTGTTTCAAACTTTGAACTCAAAACTTTTTGGTCAATATCCTTACAAAAATATTATATGATTAAGACCTTAAATTCAAATGACAAAATACTCAAATATCAGTTACAAACAAAGAAATCTAAAATTAATACTTGAGAAATCCAATGACGCTTTTCGTAATTAACGGTAGTACATACCTTCTGCTTTCATTGTTAAATTGACGTTAAAGACTCAGCTAACCAGCTTTGTTCATATAATTTTAAATTTCCATTTAGAATCTTTATTTTCAAAGTGCATTTTCTATTTTTAATTAATTAGCTTTGGAGTAGTTTCTGTATTGAAGAACGTTCAATCTTTATAAAACAAATGATACTTCAAACTTCCAAGGCTGACATTATTTAAACGTATAAGTCTTATACAACTCGGCATGCTATTTTGCTTTATAATCAAACGCGAATGTTACGCAGCGCTTGGTTTAAGAACGAATCCATTCTTAATTCTTATATGATACTTAGCAAGACGCGAAGTAATGCATGACTACCTCTAATAAAGTTCCCGCTTTTATGTTAAAGTTATCTAACAACGTTATGATTCTAGATTTTACGTAATTTAATTCGAATCTTTGTCCCCTACGAGATGTAATATTTCCGAGAATTCCACAGCTTTAATGACTTAATTAGTGTCAAACCGCCGCGCTCGAATGATTTTCAAGTATAGCAAGCCACTGCCGATCCTTGTCTGATTCACGGAGTTAATTTTGCGTCGCATATATCCTATAATAGTGCGAAAACAATAAAATTGATTTTATTGCCTTTTTAATGATAACGCGAGTTCTTTGAATACGGTGTTTATTGATTTAACTATTTAATGGTTTCTCAATATAGATGACACATTTTCTCTATTTTCTCCCAAAGCTTCTAAAACATGTTTTATTTAAAATGTTATACGAAAGTCAATTTAATTAAAGCTTTAATTGTTTTATTTATTGTTTGTAAATGAAAAAAGATTTGTATTTTAATAATTAAAAAAAAGCATGTTCTAAGAAATATTTTACAGATGGGATAATTATTTATTGCATAAATAACCATAGCTCTTATTTGCTTTCTTTGTCCAGATTGATTTGTATACTAATAAAGTTAGTATTTTAAGGAATGAGAGGCAATAACTGGATAGTGTTCTAACACGGATTAAGAGTTTTTTTGTATTTACAATACGATTATATTATTATACATAAAATTATTTATTTTATGCACGTAAGTGTATTTTAATAATAAATTAATGGTTCAAACCTAATGATGATGATATGTATGTATATATATATATATATATATATATATATATGTATATATGTGTATGTGTGTATGTGTATGTGTGTATATGTGTATATATATATATATATATATATATATATATGTGTATATAAAAGTGTTTGGAAATCTTGTGGGGTTTATTTCGTCCAGGTGTGGTATTTGGATGGATGTCATTTTGACTGACGTTTCGGAAAGTATATTTCCTTGGGCTTGGTTCTGAAAATGGTTTAAAGGTTACAATGTTTGGGGAATTTCTTGTATCTAGACTTGCATTTGCTTGACATGTGATTGTTGATGTTGTAGTGTGTTCTTATGAAATTTGTACGTTGTTTTGTTTTCGTGGAGAATGCTATACTAACTGGGTTCTAGTACTGGGTTTCTGATGGATGATTGTGGTTGGAGGTTTGAAGTGTGGAGATTGGAAGCGTTGTGGAGGAGGGAATTGTTGTTGAATAGTAATGGTCTACTGTAGGCATTGGTAATACTTTTGATTATATCTGATTCTTGATTTGACTTCGATGTGTGTGTGTGGGCGTTGCTGCTGTCTGGGTGTGGTGGATGGTAAATATGTCTTTTTAGTGTATGTAATATCCCTATAGTAGGGGATAAAGAATACTACTATAGTTAGGGGTGGGCGATACGGGATTTTGCGTATCGAATATCGATACATATTCTATATCGATATGTATCGATATATCGAATATCGATATATATCGATACGTATCGATACGTATCGATGCGTATCGATACGTATCGATGCGTATCGACATGTATCGATGCGTATCGGTGCGTATCGATACATTTCGATGCGTATCGATGCGTATCGATACGTATCGATACGTATCGATGCGTATCGGTGCGTATCGATACGTATCGACTCGTATCGATGCATATCGATACGTATAGATACGTAGCGGTACGTATAGATATATATAGTGATTCGTATCGGAACGTTTAGATGTGTAGATTAAGTATACATATCGAAACGTAGCGATACCTATCTATACGCATCTATAAATTTTTCTACTCTTTCTTTGGGAATAAAATCACAAGATCGTTTTAAAATAATGTATTTACTGACAATTCGATCTTTCACTTAAGATTGTTTGTTATCAAAATAATTAAAGTTTCAAGTTTAATATTTGTGACATAAGTATGTATATAGGGGTGGGCGATACGGGATTTTGCGTATCGAATATCGATACATATTCTATATCGATACGTATCGATGCGTATCGATACGTATCGATGCGTATCGATACATATCGATACGTATCGATACATATCGAGTATCGATATATCGATATTTATATTCTATATCGATACGTATCGATGCGTATCGATACGTATCGATGCGTATCGATACATATCGATACGTATCGATACAAATCGAGTATCGATATTTATTTTTTGCTGTATCGGGGGGTCGATACGGGGGTCGTATCGATACGTATCGATATATCGATACGCCGACCCAGCCCTAACTATAGTAAGCCTCCTTATCGTAAAAGGCGATTAAAAGGCACAGCAAGGGGCAGCAGCCTTGCTGGCTAAAAGATATTGGAGGAGGGTCGGTTGGTCTCGGGCGATCCTCAATAATTTACAAGCTTGTTGGGGGTTGGCCGTGACGGATACGGCTTTTTGCTAAAATCTTTAAAAACTGCGTTGTGGAAAGATATGGGAGCCTACCACAATATTTCCCAGGTGTGCGTGGCCTAAAACACGAAATAGATATGATGGAGAGCTCACAAGTAAAATTCTTGTCCGGAGGTAAAATACTCCTTCATTCGGATCTCCGGGAGGGGGTACTTGGGGCTCGTCATCGTAAGAATATAAAACAACAGTTTGATTTAGTGATAGGGACTTGGAATGTAAGGTCATTACTCAGAGTAGATAAGTATTAGTCGAAATGAGAAAGCAAAAGCTGGACATTTTAGGTATTAGTGAGGTGAGATGGCCAGAAAGTAATGACTTTTGGAAGGATAATTATAGAATAATTACAACTTCTTCAACTAATGCACAGGCAGGCGTAGGAATAATGTTAGATAAAAGATTAGGGCATAAAGTTAAAGAGTACATACAATTTAGTGATAGAATAATTATGGTTAGATTGAGTACAAAACCCACCGACACTGTTTTAGTACAGGTTTACATGCCAACAACTCAGTACGAGGATGAGGAAGTAGAAAAGGTATACGAGGATATAAATAGTATAGTGAGAAAAGTAAAAGGAGATGAGAATTTAATAGTTATGGGCGATTTTAATGCATCAGTGGGAGAAGGTAGTGAGGGAAAAATGGTAGGAAAATTTGGGTATGGCAGACGAAATGATAGAGGAGAAAGATTAGTTGAGTTTTGCCAGGAACATAGATTAGTAACTGTTAACACCCTATTCGAACAACATGTTAGGAGAAGATATACCTGGAAAGCCCCAGGTGATAGAGCTAGATACCAAATAGATTATATTTTAGTTAAACAAAGATTTAGAAACCAAGTTAAAACTGTCGTAGTTATCCAGGGGCTGACATAGATAGCGATCATAACTTAGTTAAAATGAAGTGTAAACTAAAATTCAAAAATTGAGAAAGGTGAAAAGAGAGGATGGGATCTAGGTAAGCTTAATGATAGAAGGGTAAAAGAGGAATATAAACAAGTATTAGATAATAAGAGCAAAGAGATAGCTGTAGGAGGAACGTAGAAAATAGATGGAAAGAAATAAAACTGACGGTACATGATACAGCAACACAGACTATAGGTAAGAAAAAATAGAAGCTAGAAAACCGTGGGTAACAAAGGAGATATTAGATTTAATAGAGAATAGAAGAAAGCTTAAACCTTTCAGAGAAGTGGATAGTGAAAGGAAGCAAAATATAATACAGTTAGAAATAAGATAGTACATGAGTGTAGAAAAGCTAGAAATAAATGGATGGAGGAGAATTGTAAGGAATACAAGATGATTTGAGAGTAGGTAAGACAGACAGGGCTTACAGGGCAGTTAAAAAGTTTTTGGGAAGATAGGAAAAATATAATGGTATTAGAGACGAGAATAATGAGCTTCTAATAAATAAAGTTGAGGTAGCTGATAGATGGAAAAGATATTTAGAAGATTTATATAAGGGAGACGATATGGATGAGTTAGAGAACGACCAAGAAGAGGATGTAGAAATAGGGTTCTCAATATTAAGAGAGGAATTTGATAGAGCTATTCGGAATCTTAAATTAAATAAAGCGCCAGGGATAGACGATATTCCCGCAGAATTAATAAAATATGCAAGTCAGAAAACTTTGGACAGATTATATGAACTAATAAATGTAATATATGACACAGGTGAGGTTCCAATAGATTTCGAAAAAAATATTATTATCCCAATCCCAAAAAAGTCAGGAGCTGATAGGTGTGAGAATTTTAGAACGGTTAGTTTAACTTCTCATGCTTCCAAAATACTAACAATAATAATTAAAAATAGAGTAGAAGTTTTGACTGAGAATTATTTAGACGAAGACCAATATGGTTTTCGTAAAGACAGAGGACTAGAGAACCGATACTAATGATTAGGGTAATTATCGAAAAAGGTTACAAAAAATAAAAGACTCATTTCGCGTTTGTAGATTTAGAAAAAGCATTTGATAGGGTTAATTGGATTGTTATGTTCAGGGTTTTGCAAAAATAGGAATCTCTCATAAAGATAGAAAAATTATTTACAGTCTATATAAAACCAAAGTGTAGTAATTAGATTTGATGAGATAGAAAAGGAAGCTAAGATTAGAAATGGTGTTAGACAGGGTTGTATACTGTCTCCTTGATTTTAATGTTTATATTGAGGAAGCTTTAAACTTAGCCAGAGAGAGAAAGAGATAGGTATTAGTGTACAGGGACAGAAAATAGACATGTTACGTTTTGCAGATGATATAGCCATTATAGCAGAGTCTAGAAAAGAGTTAGGAGAGTTTTTAAATATTTTAGATGAGATACTACGGAGTAACTATAGTATGAGAATTAACTCGGTAAAGACAAAGATAATGACAAGTGAGTTACAGCCTAGTTCTAAACCAAAATTAAAAATAGGTAATACCGAGTTAGAGGAGGTAGATGAATTTTGCTATTTAGGTAGTATAATTATAAAGGATGGACGTAGCAGAAGGGATATAGTAGCTAAAATAGCTCAAGCTAGAAAAATGTTTTTAAAAAAGAAAAACTTACTAATAGCTAATAGTATTAGTTTAGATAATAGAAAAAGTTTCTTAAAGTCGTACGTATGAAGCGTTCTACTATACGGTAGTGAGACTTGGACAATTAAAGAAGTAGATAAGAAAAAGATAGAAGCTTTTGAAACTTGGTGTTATAGGAGAATGTTAAAGATTAGTTGGACAGATAGAGTAACAAACGAGGAAGTTTATAGAAGGATAGGTGAGGATCCCTGTATGTGGAAACAATTGAAGGTCAGGAAAGATAGAATGATAGGGCACCAGTTAAGACATGAGGGACTATTTAGTAAAGTCTTAGATTATAGACTACCAAATAAAAATAGAGTAGGAAGGCCTAGACAAAGCTATATTAGTCAAATTATTAGAGATTTAGGTTGTGAAGGGTATGTAGACCTTTTTAGACTAGCTCAGAATAGAAAAGAATTTAGAGCTGCGTCAAACCGACTTTAAGTAAGTTCGAAAACAAAACAAAAAAAATAAAAATCAGTTAACTAAATGTCACCAGGACATAACTCACAATTAGTTAGCGGTCTGGCATGTTGGTAGCGTTTCGTTGCTTAAGCCTTACCATAACATATAATTTAATAAACGTCACCATGACATAACTCACAATTAGGTAGCGGTCTGGCATGTTGGCAGCGATTCGTTGCTTAAGTCTTACCATAACATATTATTTAACACTTTTCATTTTTGAAGCGGATAACCAGGTTATATTTCATTTCCTTATAAATGGTAATCATGTAAACATGTTAGAGTTCTTTAACAACCATCAGGTTGCTAATATCTATGTAGAGTCAGCGGGATAGGAAAAAGGATTTAGGAAGATCTAGACCAAACTATATTAGTCAAATTATTAGAAATTTAGGTTGTGAAGGGTGTGTAGAGCTTTTTTAGATTAGCACAGATTAGAAAAGAAGTTAGAGCTGCGTCAAACCGACCTTAAGTAAGGTCGAAAACAAAATGATGATGGTTCAAATCTAAGTTATTTTTAGTACGCCATACGCGGGAATTAACTATTTATTAACGCGTATGAGTTTAATGACTTTGTACATGCAATACGCTTATATACAGGGTGGAACAATAAATATTCACAAATTTTAACTTTTTCCTTTTTACATCTATTTGGGTTGGCTTTATTTATAGAATTGGATTTTAATGACCTCTCGTGACCTTATCATGTCAATATAATGTATACTTAGTAATTTCATGTTTCAATCATATTTATAACCAACCTCATTGTGAGTAACTGAAAGTTTTCATACTTATAATCAGTGTTTATATATATTTAGTTAAACCTGTGATCAAGTATAAAATATATGCGAAAATTTAGGTATTAAAGAAGAGTAGTTATTTCCAGTAGACCTATTTACCGCAAACAATCATATTAAATATTATATATATATATATATATATATATATATATATATATATATATATATATATATATATTTATACATTATATTGACGTGATAAGGAGGTCACGAAAGGTCATTAAAATCCAATTCTATAAATAAAGCCAACCCAAATAGATGTAAAAAGGAAAAAGTTAAAATTCGTGAATATTTATTGTTCCACCCTGTATATAAGCGTATTGCATGTACAAAGTCATTAAACTCATACGCGTTAATAAATAGTTAATTTCCGCGTATGGCATTTATTACAGAGCAAACAAAACTCTTATCAATAGTACTAAAAATAACTTAGATTTGAACCATTCATTTATTATTAAAATTCACTTACGTGCGTAAAATAAATAATTTTATGTATAAAAATATAATCGTATTGTAAATACAAAAAAGCTTCTTAATCCGTGTTAGAACACTATCCAGTTATTGCCCCTCATTCCTTAAAATACTAACTTTATTCGTATACAAATCAATCTGGAGAAAGAAAGCAAATAATAGCTATGGTTATTTATGCAATAAATAATTATCCCATCTGTAAAATATTCCTTAGAACATGCTTTTTCTTTTAATTATTAAAATGCATATTTAAATGTATTTTTAATAGTTGCCAGCGGTTTAAAATTTTGAGCGTTACTTCCTGTGTATATCTGACGTGAGTCAAAAATTTTGACACTGTTAGATTTGATTGACAAAAATGCCAAACGTAATTAAAACTTAAGATGATATATGGTTGCGTACACGATCTAGATTTGTACATTTCTCCAATTGTCGTCATCTGTCTCGGTGGCGTAATTAGAAAACGCAAGGTCCGCGAAAGACTAAGATATAGGTACGAAACCTGTCCGGGACCTTATATTTTCCATCTTTCACGTTCGATTTAAAATGATCATTTGGGCTTTGCATTAAAGTATACGTTATTATTTCATCTTATTCACTATTTCTTTAGTATTAATCAATTTGCCTTGTGCAATTATCCAATATGTATTGATGTGATAATGAGGTCACAAAAAATCATTGAGCACCGTATTTTATGAGAAAACAGACCCGAAAATAAAATTTTCCAATTTTTAAATTTTACCTTCTATAGTATTCTCATATGATTCCTTTAACATAATTAATGCATTCCCGCGCTAAGTACATATAATGTTGCGAGATAACATATAAGAATGAAGGCCAATTTTCATATCCGTGTGTAAATAAGTATTCTCTAAAGAATTTCTTAAAAACAAGTTTAATCTGTGAAAATAAACCATTTACTCAAATCGGTGTGTAAATATTTATTCTTTGTAAAAAATACCTTTGAACAAAATTCATTGCATTTATAAAAACCTAAAACGAGTGTAAGAACACTAAATAACTTTATAAAATCGATGTCTTCAGTCCTAGAACTGGTTGGACGCGTTTCTCCATTGTTTCTTATTCCGAGCAAACATACACATTTTCCTGAAATTCCCACAGCCTACATCTTTCACTATATGTGTGCAATGGTCAAATCTAGGTCTATCTCTACGTCTCTTTTTTGTCTGCTTCTAATAGATTGCGCACTATTCCCGCATGCCTTAGTATGTGTCCTATCTTTCTATCTCTCCCACTTTTTACTGTTTTCCACATATTTATTTCTACCCTTATCATTTCGAGAACCTCTTTGTTCGTAACTTTGTCTGTTTATGATATCTTCATCATACGTCTGTAGTACCACATTTCATTGACTTTTACCTTTTTCCTGTGTGCTTCTCCCGCTGTCCACTTTTTACACCGTACAGTGTTGTGCTCCACACATGTCTTCAGCAATCTTTTCCTCGTTTTTATGTTTGTTGTCTTTGAACATAGTAGTTGTATTTTCTTGTTAAATGCAGCACGGCCATATGCTAATCTTTGTTTTATATTTTTTGACTTTCTAGGTAGCAGGAATCTTTATTATCAAGTAAGTTCTCGTTTCCTATATGAATTCTGGTTTTTGACTTATTTATCCCTTCTTTGCATACTAGTACTTTGTTCTAGTTTGTTAATTTTCATACCATATCGATCTGTTAGAACTGTTTCTATTTCATTTAGAGCTGCGTCTAACTCTTCCTTGCTAGATGCTAATACCGCTATATCATCTGCAAATCTAAGCATATCAATTTTTTGTACCTGTGTAATAATTCCAAATGTCATTCTGCATAGATAGTATTCATTGCCTCTTCGATGTACAAGTTAAAATTGATAGGACACATCCCTGTCTCACCTTTTTTCGATATATTTACTTCTCTACGTTCCTGCTCTAATTCTATTGCTCTTTATATAAGCAATGTACTATTCGTTCATTCCAATTACCCAATCCAATCTTTTTGAGTATTTTGAACATTTTTTTCCATTTTACATTGTCGAACGCTTTTTTCAAATCTACAACCTCTATATATTCGCTCTCCCTTTTCTAGTGTTTCTTACGTGAACACCAGTAAAGCTAAAATAGCCTCCCGTGTTCCCCTGTTTCGTCTAAACCCAAATTGATCTTCTCCTAGTATTTATTTTTTCGACTCGTTTTTCCATTAGTCCTTGTACTATTCTAGTTAATATTTTTGGCACGTGTGCTGTCAAACTGTTCTAAAGTTTTCACATCTGTGGGCACCTTTGTTTTTTGGTATAGTGACTATGGTGTTACATTTGAAATCTTTGGGTATATCACCTGTCTCATACATATAACTTGCAAGTTGGAAGAAACGTTCTGATACTGCTTGTCCAGCGACTTTTAAAGTTTCTGTTTGTACTTTATTTATACCCGGTGTCTTATTATTTTTCAGACTCTTTAGTAGTGCTAATTCAAAATCATTTCCAAAGATACAATATACCAAGTTATCCTTTTCAATTTCAGATTCCTGTTCTAGTGCTTCAAGTTCCTGTCCTGCATATAAATTCCCTTTATATTCTTACCATCCAACCACTTTCTCTATATTTTTTATAATGACGTTTCCCCCCGCGCCTCATATACATATTTTTTCTATACTGTTTTATATTCCTAAAATTCATTCCAATTAGTTTGTATGTTTCCGTCCTACTTTCCTATTTCCATCTTAGTTTGTACCTCTTTACACTTTTCAGCAATTCATGTATGTCTTTTTTCCTGCTTTGCCTGATCTGTTTGGTATTTTCGCTTTTCTTCTATTAATTTAGAATATCCTTTGTTACCCATGACTTCTTATTTCCTTTTGGTTCATACTTCATTCTGTTTCTACTTCCTTAGTATCAGAAAATTTCCCCGATGTCTTTCAGTAATTCGCTTGACCTTTTCTCACATTTTTGTGGATATCTGTATCTTTTAGGTTCTCAAAGTCAATGTGCATTTTTCCATTCCCCTTTTTTAAAATTTCTTAATTTAAGCACGCTTTTTATAATTACTATGATGTTGTCAGTTTCTATATTTGCTTCTGGGTAGCTTCTTTTACTTAATTTCTAAACCGTTGTCAAACAAGAATGTAATCTATTTGATATCGCTCTATGTCACCTGGTACCTTCTGCGTGTATTGTTTTCTAGTATGATGTCGAAATAATGTGTTTGTGGTGGTTAAATTGCTTTTGTCGCAAAATTTTACCCACCTATTTCCTTTGTCATTTCTCGGGCCTGAACTAAATAAGCTTACTACCGCTCCTTCCCTACCCTCGCTTACCATTGCATTAAAAGCTCTCGAAATATTAAATTTTCATGTTCTTTTACAAATCTTAGTATGTCTTTGATATCTTTGTATATCGCTGCTGGCTCCTCGTCACTGTAGCTAGAGGTGGCCATGTATGCTTGTATTAATATTGCATTAACCGGTTTAGACTTTAATCTAACCATGAGTACTCTTTCGTTCTCTTGTAAGTAGTTTTCTATACAGTGTCTTATCTTTTTCTGCATGACTATCCCCACACCTGAATTTCCTTGCTCTTATCCTGTATGAATTACCTTAAAGTCTCTGCTCCAAAAATCCCCCGCCACTGGCCACCGAACTTTGCTAGTCCCTAAATGCTATCCTATCCATTTCAGTTTTTAGCTTCTCTAGCTTACCTACTTGCTTCATGCTTCTGATATTCAACGCTAAGACTCGCAAAATGCTCCTTGCTCTTCCTTTAAACTTGTCGAATCCGAATGGGGGCTATTTTAACTCCGGAATCTTATACCCCAGGGGATGCTATCATTTTAAAACATTTACAGTACGCTATGTACTTGGTTTCTGTCACTCTAAGTACCAAAGAAACTGTTGCCCTCTTTCGGAGACCTGTCTTAGTTTGGTTCCTCACTAAAGATCCCTCCAATTTGGTTAAATCTATAGTTCAGCTCTTTAACTCACTGAAACCCGCAAGCCATTCTATCCGTTCCAGTATTTTAGAACCTCTTCAAAATGAAAGTCCGTTCAGAATGGCTTTATAAGATATATAATTTAAAACAGGTTACTGCCGGCGAAATGTAAGAGTCCGTATTTTTCTAAAAATGTAAATCAAGCATTCATTCTTTTTAGAAATATCGGTCAATAAACATTATTTATTCAAAACTTTTAAACACAATTGTGAAAAGTTTTTCTTTCAAAGAAGTCTATTTCGGGACGATTGTAAAATAAATTTAGTTACGATAACAAGTTATAAATCATAAGCAAAAAACAGATAATTTATGACCGATTCGGGGAATCTAATGGTACCGGTTGACTATAGAACCAGATAAGATAACGACTTTAATAGCTCTAATTATTAAAAACCTTTAGGGAAAGCAAATGTTGGTTGTATTCACTATCAAAGAATGGAAAAGTTCTAAGATCGCTATAAATTTTATAACTGACACCTCATTAAAGAGATAAGGGCGCCAAATTACGGTAGATTGTTACATCAATTGGTGTGTAATATTTCCAGAATGCAATCAGAGGAATCTAGACCTCTGACGTGTTTGGAATTTTATCTATTTATTTCTTTTTTCTCTGCTGTTTTGTGTTATATATCTACATTGGCAAGTTAGATGTACGAAAGGGCCATACGGCCCTAATCTCGCTTGTGTAAATAAAAACGTTACAATACAATACAATAGGAATATAAATGGAGAGCGGGTGATTCATTCTTTCAGCATTCAACATGTAACATAGGAGTTTTTAGACATTCGATCATTAATAGGTAATTATTTTATAAAGTACAACGACGATTTATTGCTGCAATATAAATAATCTTGAGGAAAAGTCACACGCTATTTTAATCTGCAAAAATACTTTTAAAGACGTATACTTCGATGGATGAAAATTAATTAAAATAGAGCTTAAAAAATTTAGAATCAGAAATTTTTCAATGCAGTTAATTCTAATGGAAATGATATTTATATAAGCAAAAACAGGTGGTCATAAAGAAAAATATCAGCAAGAATTTGATGATCTAACGAGCAAGTATAACTTTGTTTTTTTACTAAAAGACATGAAGATGTTATTAAGTAGATTAAGCTAAGAAAGGTATTTACTTTGCGTATAAAAATTTGTTGTAAATGGATTATTAATTTTAGCGATCTAGAGATCAGAGCTCGAGGAGTTTTGACCCTTACCAAATATTTTTGTTCAGCGTCGTTGACCAACTATATTGACACGGATTAGTATAAGAATATTTCAAATATCCATGAGAATTTTAAAGAAAACTTTGTGACTTACACATAAAATATTTTGGGGTTTTCTAATTATTAACAAGAATTATGTGAAGATTGTTTTAATACGTAAGTAGTGATAAGATAATTTTTCTTTCTAAACTTAAGCTGTAAATTGCATGTATAAGCTTTTTTTTATATCTGCGTGTGTAAGTAGATTTCGTAGATAACGTGTGTAAAAGAAATATGTTTTTGAATGTATTGAGGATTGTTCATAAATGTTTCTTGAAATTTTTTTATTTCATATCATTTTTGTAGTCCACGGCATTTTTGTCGCTAAGCTAGCCAAAGAGAAAACAGCACTGTAAGGTAAAACTCATATTTTCTATTAAGTAAGCTTAAATTTGTCGGGGCGGCTGTACTGAAATATTCCCAATGTAGTATCTTCAGCTGGAGCATTGGGGACGTGGCCGCAAGCATAGCGGCCCTTAATTAAATTATAATGTACTGGAATATTTACAGCATAATTTGTGACGCCCAACGTTAGAGCAGATTTTCCAACAAAACATAACAATATCTTTAGTAGTTGATATCAGTCGTAATTTTGAGCGTCGCTTCCTATCTATATCTGACATAAGTCAAAATATTTGACACTACTAGATATGAATAACAAAAATGCCAAACTTAATTTAAAGTTAGGCTTCTGCAAGGTTATGTACAGGATTTAGGTAAGTAACATTTTCCAATTACCATCACCAATCCCAGTAATGTAATTGGTAAATACATCAGCCGCAAAAGCTGAAGATATAGGTTCGACTCCTGTCTGGGACTTTATATTTCCATCTTACAATTACGAGCTCGATTTGAAATAATCAATTAGGCTTTGCATAAAAGTCTAAGTCATTATTTCATCTTATTGACGTATATATTTGCACAAGGCCAATCGATTTTCAGTATTTTATTAATTGTATGATGAACTAATAACTTAGACTTTAATGCAAAGCCAAAATATTGAATTCCGAACATGGTTCGGTCCTGAATCTTCGGCATTCGCGGCCAATGCACTAACCAATTGCGCCATAGGGACGAATGATTACAATTCGAAAATATATAAATCTAAATTATGTACGCAACCAAAGGTTACAGGTCCGAATCCTGTTTGAGATTTTATATTCTCCATCTTTCAACTACTAGCTCTATTTGGAATAATCATTTTGGTTTTGCACAGAAGTCTAAGTTATTAAAGAGTTATCTTATCGCATGACTACCGTTAGGTTTACCGTACGTTATTTTTGCTAATTTTGCAAAAACCGCATGCGCGTAGACATTACTAATCGGTGGTCCCTTATTTCCGTAAATTACCGTTTAACAATTAGTGCTTAGGCTGATGATGGTAACATATTTATTCACCACTATGAGTCATCACAAACCCCGCCTGAACTATATTCATCTCTGTCTTATGCATGTCTGCTGTTGCGTTCAGAACCCCATTTGAGTTACAGAAAATCGATATTGATGACAGCTCATCTCTACTCCACGTGTATTGGAACGTGCATTTTCAACCCCAGCGCTTCTCTACCTGTCTCTATCTGTTGTGTATAACCGATTGTGCATTTCCCTCGCTTTTTAAGAAGTTTGTTAGCCTTGTGGTTTATACCAAGTGACGGTTGAAAATATTTCTATGAAATCCTATCTAAACACATGCTCGACTTCTTCGAATGTAACCTTTTATAATGCAGGTGTTTGTTAATTATCGGACGTTTAACACAACAATTCCTAGACTTTGTATTTCGTCGTATTTGTATAAAATGAATTACATTTACATTGGAATTATTGATTTTGTTACGCAAACACGTTCTCTTATGCTTATACGTGTTGCATTAAAATAAATTAAAATTAATTATGAATTTCTATTTGCTTTGAAACTGTTTTTTCTTTATGTTTTGGCAAAAGAGCAGGAGTTGGCTTTAGTAAAACATATTGTAGATTTAGAGGAAAGATTTTTTGGATTATCAGTTCTAGAATTACGAAAATTAGCGTTTGATTATGCTGAAAAAAATCAAATTCCACATAACTTTAATAAAGAATAAGGATTGGCTGGCAAAGATTGGTATAGTGCTTTCATGATAAGGCATAGAAAATTATCACTACGAACTCCAGAGAATACGTCAGCTGCTAGAGCTTCAGGTTTTAATGCTGTGTCCTTAAAAGCACTTTTCAACTTGCTGGGTTCGATGCTGGACAAACATTCTTTTCCAGCTAGTAGGATTTATAATTGTGACGAAACCGGTATAACGACAATTCCCAACAAACCAATTAAACTGCTGTCACTAAAAGGTAAGAAGCAAGTTGGAATTTACAGTTCTGGTGAACGTGGAACTTTAATTACAGCCGCAATTTGTTTTAATGCCGCGGGTCACTACATTCCTCCATTACTTGTGATACCACGTGTTAGAAGAAACCCAATTTATGAAAATGGCCTTGTTGCAGAAAGTATACTAGCGTTCCACAAATCAGGGTGGATGCAGTCGGATATTTTTTGTAGATGTTTGGTTTTCTTATTTTTTAAAACACACCCGTCCAACTTACGAAGATCCAGTGCTTTTGTTGCTAGATGGACATGCTACTCATGTAAAGAATTTACCATTAATAGAAAAAGCACGTGAAAATAATGTTCACATTTTGGTGATACCTCCCCATACATCCCACAAACTACAACCACTCGATGTAGCTTTTATGTTCCCCCTCAGCAGTTATTATAATCAAGAGTTGAAAACTTTTCAACGACATAAACCAAATAAAATAATCGAACTTTCTGATGTTCCCGCAATTTTTGGCAGGGCATTTTCAAGAGCAGCAACTTTGACAAATGCCGCAAATGGTTTCAGAACCACAGGAATCTGTCCTTTTGATCCACATAAGTTTATAGATGAAATGTTTGTACCAGCATCGTTAACAGAAAGAGAAAACTCTGCTGCAGATAATCCTGGAACATCCTCCCAGTGTCAACTATTACAACCTTCCTTGATTGATGAACAAAATATAAACACTTGACCTGATGAAATAACTCCACCTAAACCAGTAAGCATAATGCCAGCAGATCTTCTACCGCTTCCAAAAGTCATTCCGAAGCAACAAAAACAGGTTAGGCGTCGTGGCAAAACTGCTATCATAACTGCCTCACCATATCTGAATGAACTAAAGGACGACAAAGCAAGGCAGACGCCGCCTGATCGAAATATAATCAAGCGAAAAATATTTGAAACACGCACATCAAAATCTAAAAATTATATTTGCTCATCTGATTCTGAGCTATCAGACACGGAACTTTGTCAGGACTTGTCTGACGATTCAAATTTTGCAGATTCATCTGGTTCAGATAGTGTCAGTCAAAAAAACGAACTTTTTACCTTATCCCAAAGCAAAATAGTCGTCGAGGATTTTGTGTCAGTATCAATGACACACGAAAAAACAGGTGTCGAGAAGAAATTTGTTGCCCAAGTTAGTGGAATAGAAATAGAAAATAAAATAGAAATATATCATGTAAAATTCATGCGAAACTATAGACAACATCCGGATACCTTTGTTTTCCCATTTTTTAATTGTGCGTGATAAGAGTAAAAAAAAAAGTAATAATATTCGCGAACAATAGAAACCCTCGCAAATAAATTGAACGTCTCCTAATTTAGTAGTTGAAAATGGAAAGGTAGTTATTTGAGAAACTTGAGCAAAAAAGACGACTCGATAAATAATTAGAAGTCAAAAACAGCAGCCATGTAGTTTTTCGTAACTTAAATATTTGGATTACTTTGGGCTTTGAGGTCTTCAATTCGATTTACATTTACTTGACAGTTCAGATCCTGCGTTAGTTCGAACCACTACATCATTTTGGATTCCCGGTACAGTTTGGGTCGTCGGGTTTGTTAGGGTCAGTGGGTCAGTTTTGGTGAGCAGATCAGTTAGGGTATCCAAATTATAGGGTCGCAAGCTAGGTTGTGCCTTATATCACAGGGTTTCGGATCAATTTGTATTTTGGGTCACCAGTTCAGCAGGTCAAATTTTGACCCCGTCCAACCATGGTTAACGCCATCGATATGAAACGGTTTATAATTGTGTAACGCCTTCGCGTTACTAGTTGTAATATCCGCGGATAAATCGACAAGGACCCAATATCGAATTCCAACTGTTTGACTCCAACTGAACTTGGTTGGAAATTAAATAATCCTATTTGCAACGTGAAGTCAAGTCTGACAAATTGGAAATCCTTAATTGAACTAACGTTCAGCTGTAAGTTTATTAGCTATTTATAAATTGTTATTTCCTTTTAGTTGATGTTAGATATTTATAAAACCTGTTAAGCTAGTTATTGATGAGATTATAAAACGTTCGCCAGTATTGTCTCAGCTTAGTCGATCCTGGACCTCTGAGGTCCAACTTCCTTTTACTGCATTAATCAATATTGATTTTAGCTGTCTTGCTATTTGTTGTTACAGATTTTGCCATGTTTTGGCGGGTGGTTGATGCAACGAGTAGCTTCCCGGATCTTCTTCTTTATTGCTCTCCAACTATACGATATCCAAATCCCGGAGGCGAAGGTAGATATTGTAGGTTATAGCCACTACTTTATTAGATTTACGTAGCCTGGACATTGGAATTTTAATTCGACAAAGTTGAAAACGTGGTGAGATTGTTATAGATGAATAGTAAATGTTCCGACCAATCGAAAGTAATTTGATTTATGTAATTTAAAATTTTTGTATGTTTACCTGGTTACAAAGAAGAAAATTGTTGAGAGCATGTGTGTGGAGCACGGTACAGTACGTCTACGAAACAGGGTCAGTAGGAAAAGCAGACAAAAATATATAGAAGCCTTTTGGAATGTTGTACTTCAGATGTATGAGGATAATAGCATGGACAGACAAAGTTAATAACAAATAGGTTATAGAAATAGTAGAGGAAAAAAGAAGGGCAGGATAAGTTTTAAGGCATTTTTGAGGGAATAGTACACGATATATTATAAGCAGAGATAGAAAAAAAGAGGTGCAGGTAGACCTAGATTAGACTATCGCACGTAGATAGGGATAAATACAGACTGTGCAAATTTCAGGAAAATGTGTAGGCTAGTTCAGAATAGGAAACAATGAGGATACGCGTCTAACCAGTTCCAGGACTGAAGACCTCGTGATGATGATGGTGATAGCTGGTTACAAGAAAAATGATATGACATTGTATTAAAATAGATTTAGGTTAGGTAATGAGACGAAGGTGTTTTTTACCTTATTAAAAATTAAGTTTGATTGTAAAAAAAGTGTTTGGTCTCTTTGTCGCACGTTTGCGTGTTTAATTTTAAGTCTTGTAAATTCGTAGTTGGATATCAAATAGCAAAGTTGTCATCCCTTGTCACTTTATATCCTGTCATAAAACCTCCTTTGTGTCTGTGAAAATTAAATTGGACTAAAGGGGTTGAGACAGAAACTTGTTCATGGACATCGAACACAAACGGTTGTTGGTTCGGTAACATGAGTTAAGTCAATAGTGTCGCTGAATGTAAATTTATCGATAAACCCCTAAAAAACACAGTGATAGTGCAAACGTAACACGTCCAATAAATTAGCTATACAGTTCACTTCGTCGAAGAACAGAAACGACACTTATAGGACAGTAGAATACGCCTGAGGTAAGTTGATATATAAAATTATAAGACCCTTCACGCATTACATAAACATGGTTTTCTCAAACCGGATTATTTGATTAATTAAGTAGTTCCTATTCCTGTCGTTCCTCACTAATACTTTTAATTTAATAATTGTCGTAATTTTGATATGTTTGGGCGTGTTACAAAGAGGCTAACATCTTGTTTGCACATTTAATGGTAGAAACCTTTGGCTATAGCGGTAGATTTATAATACATCCCTTTTTCTTTGTCGCAAGGATTAATGGTTGGTCGGTTTACTTTATGTAAACTTTGTAGGCATACTACATTTATGAAGGTGTATTTTAAATTCTTACCTTATTTTCGTTGACCACAGTTTGATGCACCATACGGATTCATCCAACTTAGTATAACAAAAGGGTTAGTGGTATTTATTTTAAAACATTAAACGTTTTGTCGAGCGCGAATTGTAATTAGTTGTATTTGTTGATTAATAATTTAATTTCGTAGATTAATTAGCTGTCGTGGCGTATTTGAGTACGCTTTGTTTTTACGTTAATTTTATTGTCGCGCATTAAACAAAACAAAGGGCTCAATTCCTCCAACAGGCCGACTTAATTAGGATTCTAGGAATATTCGCCCTACAGAGGACTCTCACTAGACCCATCGAGTTGGTGCCCATACATTTAAGATAGTATTAAAAGCTTATCAGGGTACTTGGTTTTCCCCGTTCACTTTAAAGTTGTTTATATAGGAATACACTCCCGCCCCACTGTAAATAACCGGTGCACCCGTAATTTGTTACGGATTCTCACACCTTCTGGACAATTCAAAATTTAGCAGCTTACTAATTCTTTTACTTGTAACAACTTTTCTGCTTTTGTTCCTTGGAATTTGTAATCATAAGCGCGATAGAACGCATCTTGGGTTGAATAATACACAAACGGAAATCTTGAATAACTTTATATTTGAATTTATTTGGCGCGAATGTTGGGTTGGAACTAGCGAACTCTGTTTGTTTGTAAGTGTTTTGTATCTAACGCCAAAGGTTAGAAGGTCGGGAAGCACTTAGGACGTAACAATAAGAAATTTTGAAGAAACTTCATAGTTTATTTACCTTTGGTGAACATGGTTGATCAATTTTAGAGAAGTTAGAAGAACATTATTTAAATATGCGCTCTATTTTATAATGCCAACAACCCGCATCTAATAAACCACAATACTCGCTTGAAGCAGAAGCGAAATTCAATTTTGCTTTTTTAGTCTCACTACTTTTTCTTCTATTGCTGGACAATTTTAGAAACATTCCCTCTTACATTATCAATCCATTAAAAATACCGTTTTTGTTGCTCTTACGACATACGGTATTTATTTTAAGGGTTTATTGACGCTTCGTGTTTTGACTGATGACGTGTATCTAACACAAATTAGAAAAGAGAACACCTGCTGTCACCTTACAACTAACATTAGCTCTGAACAGGTCAGGGCCCCATCATTAGAGAAAAAAAGCACATTACGCTATAAAATTCATCATTAACGTGAAATCAGAGAACACCAAAGGTACCTAATACGTCAACAAATATTTGTTAGGTAATAAAAGGTAATACATTTATAATTGCTCAAAATAACACTTTGTCTAGGCAATAGTTTCTTAAAATTAATTCTGTTAAGTTGATGATGAAATGTTTCTCTAATAGAAAATCGCGTTACTGTTTTTATAAGTGTGCAGTAATCATCAATCAAAGTTACCATTTGTTAGATGTGCTGAAGACAGTGAGTAATAGTTTCAAAATATTAATTTGCTTCAGTATTAGTTTAGTACGCTGAAACTGTCTCGCTGTTATGCCATTTGATTGCTGACACTTTTTAAAAGTAATTGTTTCAGGAGTGGAGTGTTGCAAAGAAAGCAGCCCGTAATTACCGAAATAAGCTGTAGGTAAAATTGGCCTGAGGTGGAATTTGTTCGTAAAATAGTCAAAAGAAAATTATAAATGCGAGGTTCGGTTTTTTCTAAAGGTGTAACTTGGTTAACAATTTGTAGAAAAATTAATAAATATGTACATACAAACTTGCCCTTGCCAAATTGTTGCTTGTTCAATTGCATCTTGCACGACTTCGAATAACAACAGCAAGAGGAAGAACAGTAATAATAATAATAATAATCCCTAAGGAACTTGTTACCTCCCCAACAGACACGGGCATGGCAAACCCTTCAGTTGTTCGCTGTCCCCCATTATCGTTCATCAACACCTATCCTATCGAACCAATCCCTTCCACTCCTTTCTTTTTACCCATGATATATTCCTATCCAAAAAAAAACCTCAGCCAAGCTGTAAAGCATTGCAGTGGAGGTAAGATGATGTCATACGTGGATGCCTGTAGGTAGGCGACACTACAGTAATTAGTTCTAGGTGGGCAATGCGGCTCCGGTCAGGCGGACTATCACCACTCAGGTACGCTTGTAAATACGATGGAATCAAACAATAAAAGAAAACAAAAACCATACGAAACCAACGTCTGGGATGTCATACAAGAAACACACCTGATAAAAAAGTACGTAACACAACAGCCACAAAAATAAATGAAAATCTGAATAGAGGTGTTTTGCGGGACATGTTGCCCGAAACCACACTTTGAGAAATACAAAGACAGTGAATGAGATGGTCAGACGAAATCAACCTAAACCTCATTTTATATTAGTACTAAATAACTAACTGCAAAACAACCTTACAAATTAAAAATCACTTCTACACAAAATATTCACAAACAAATATCCAGAACTACAATTCATCACAGAACAAAGTCTTTTAGACCAGAAACAACAGAATCCAAAACCAGAACTAGATCACAAAAGAACCAGTACATCAAAAACTACAAAACAACAATCTAAAAGAAACATATACCAAAAACCAAACAAATAAAAGAAACGAAACACAAAAAGAAACAGAAACACATTGTAACCAGAAAGAAAAACAAATAAACAAACAACTGCCACATGAAATACCATAAGGTACAAACAAAAAAATCACAGAAATAGAACAAAAATGTGAAATAATATATATAGAATTCGAAGACACAAACAATGACATCAAACCGTTCATACACAAAATACCGGATTACATAAACATAAACACAACAATTGCACTCATTAACACAATAGTAGTACACCAAATACAAAACGACACAACTATGGAAGAATTACAACAACTAATCTATATGGGAGCACTTACCACGATCAGAATCCACACAAAACTAAAACAATCAACACATAACAAACAAAAGAAACAAATTATACCAACATGGCAACACAATCATAAATACTAAAACTGAGAGAAGACATAATCTGAAGAAGGGAAAAACGAAAAGTAATAGGAAAAATATCGAAACACAAAAAACAATAGAACAACTAGACGAAAAGAAACAAAGACCACAAGCACTAGCCAAAATACTCAGAAGATACCAAAGAAGAAATAACAGGAAATATCAAAAAAGCATTCATCCAAAACATAAGAAATTCTACCAAACTATAGACGAAACCGAAATCACATCTCCCTCCAAACATAACAGACATCGAACACTTTTGGAACAATCCAAGGCCCAACACAACACAACACAATCAACACGCACAATGGATCCAAACAGAAACAAACAAATACAACACAATAAAAGAAATGCAAGAAATAACAATCATACACGAAGAAATTATACAAACCATTAACGAATCACACAACTAGAAAGCATCTGGCTACGACAAAATAGCAAATCTCTGGCTAAAAAAATTGTAACGGC
The DNA here is from genome assembly GCA_036346225.1 of Platerodrilus igneus. Classification (NCBI taxonomy): domain Eukaryota; kingdom Metazoa; phylum Arthropoda; class Insecta; order Coleoptera; family Lycidae; genus Platerodrilus; species Platerodrilus igneus. Next base: position 1,522,216 of record JARFIW010001436.1, on the reverse strand, counting down.
ACACACGCATGCACGCACGTCCGCACGCACATCCGCACGCATGCACGCATGCAAGCACGCACGTACGCGCACACACGCACATACGCATGCACGAACACACACGCACACACGCTCGCACGAACACACACACACACATACCTGGCAAAATCATTCAACAAATATATCACTAAACCACACACAACACCACACATATTAACAGAAGGAATAACATATATCAAATCAGAAGGTAAAAAAGCAGAGAAACCCCATAAAATATCGCCCAAAAACATGCCTATAATACTTACATCCGAACCAACACAAAAACTAGTCACACATGCAACACAAAACATAATACACAAAGAACAAAAAGGGTGTAACAAAGAAACACAAAGATGTAAAGAACAATTGATATTAGACACTGAAATAACACACAAAACTAAAATTAAAAAAAGAACTTTACACTACGCATACATAGACTACCAAGAGGCATAAAACAGCATACCATACTCATGGGTAATACACATACTACAAATATACAAATCAACACAATACTAATGTATTTCTTAGATATAATAAAAAAAACGGGAACGCAATACTAATCATAAAAACAAACACAGATAAAGTATAAACGAAAATAATGGGGATCAGGGAGACTCCTTTGGTACCTTCTGGGTCTACATAGCACTAAACCCACCATCTAACGCACTAAATAGCACAATAAATGAATACAACATTACACATACACACTCACACAAAATAACACGTTTTCCGAGCAGGGAGTCGATTCTTGCAATTGTTCCAATGAGAATCCCCACTTTTTCCCATGAGAATATACAAATGGTATTCTTGAATCACTTCGTGTGAAAATGATCCATCAAGTTTTGTGGGAACGCATTCACACGATACTTCCCATGAGAATTAAATAGTACGCATGCGTACTACTTGCTATATGTTATTTAAATTGTTGACGTCTATAATTTAGTTATATCTTTGACGATCACTGCTTTGAATATTACTAAGAAAGGGCAAATTCTGATGAAATTGTTCTATTGGATACACTAGAAGATTCCCACTTCAGTCGAGCGTGTAGGAATGTAAATTTATTAGAAAATTTTCTCTTACGGAGATAACCTTTCTGCTGCATAATCTGAATGAGTTTTTGTCTCTGACCCTCTGAGAGGTTTCCACAGAGCGCTGTTTTACTTGATAGTAAATCCATTACTTAACAAGGCTTAAATAACAAGATGTTAAAAGAAAAATATCTACAAACCAACACCAACACAATTTATGGTTATAGGATAAATCGTATAGTTATTAATATATCCATACCCGTGTTTATATTGCAGCAATTCTATTGGCTGCCTGCTAGTAAAAATCACCGGCATACGTTATTTTGTTATTCTTATGGGAAGTTAGATTGCAAAACCTTTCAAAAATAGCTACAGTTATTCCCATGGGAATTCTATCGGGAGGATTTGTTCTCATGGAACGAATTTGTAAGACTTCAAGAATCGACCCCCTGGAGCGTGGAATGTCAGAAGTGGATAGGTTAACACTAGACAAGTAGGTATTAGCGAGGTTCGGCGGCAGGAGGCGGAGGATTTTTTAGGCGGAGGCTTTAGGGTAATTCATACAGGATCAGGGGAAGGAAATTCGGGTGTGGGAATAATTACGTAGAGAAGGATAGGACACCGTGTAGAAAACTACTTGCAAAAGAAAGAAACAGTACTCACAGTTAGATTAGAATTTAATCAGGTAAATACAGTAACAACATAATTGTACATACCCACATCTAGCTACAGTAGGGAAGAATTAGAAGCGATCTACAGAGATACCCCTACATTTGATTTTTCCGATGTTCCACCCAAAGGTACTACATTGGCCAGGAAGCGAGTTTTTTTTTACCTAGAAATTTTGAATTTTGCCGAACCCTTGTTGTTGCAAGTAAGGTAGGGATCTTTAACGTGCGTGACAACACTCACACATGGAACCTTCATTTTACTTCTCATCTGAACGAGGACGTATTTTTGTGAAAAATACTCGCCAAACATTTTTCAAGGAGACCGTGTCGGTATTTGAATCCGAGACCTTGGGCAAAGTAATAACACGTATACCAACTACACCACTGAACCGTCCCATCCACAGAGATATCGAAGACATGAAAATTTAATTATTACGGGAGATTTCAATGCAATGGTAGGTGAGAGTAGGGAAGGAGCGGTAGTAAGTTTATTTGGTTTAAACACGAGAAAAGACGGGGGTAATGAACTAGTACAATTTTACAACTAAAACAATTTAACCACCACAAACACATTATTTCAACAACATACTAAAAGACGATACACGTGGAAGATGTCGGGAGTAAATGAAGATATCAAAAGGGTTACATTTGTGTTCGACAACAGTATAAGAATCAAGTAAAAAAACTGTTGAAGCTATCCAGAAGCAGATATAGGCACTAACCACAACATAGTAATTATGAAAACCGCGCTAAAATGTAAAACCTTGAAAAAAAGTAACGGCATGATGCACTTTGATTTTAAGAAAAGATATTCACCAAAGATTTCTGAAAAAGTCTAACAAATTGTTGAAAGACATCGTAATGTTTCTGATACTAAGGAAGTCGAAACAGAATGTAATAACATTAAATATAGCTTAGATATGGCGGCCAGAAATGCTTTGAAGTATAAACAAAAAGAAAATAAGAAACCATGAAATGTTCTAAAAATCCCTCGTAAATATCAGATAGCAAATTGGACCTCCATATAACATTAACGACTATCTTGCCTGATATCACAAAGTCGAGAATTTCTTATTAATGATAGAAGCCTAAGGTAAAGTTGGATGGAAAACGGCTTGAGGAAAAGAAAAACTCTTTAGAGATAAACGGCTAGTAGAGTGTTAGCTCTGGGTAGATCATGAGCTTGGGTCATGGGTTGTCTGTTGACCAAAAATATAGATAAAGAGCGCCACCGTATTTTTCAATACAACAACATACAAAAATACATGTACGGAAACCTGAATCTACACCGCTTATATAGCCACAAAACCTGTATATCAACCTTGCAAAGCACTTACTAAAATATCAATTGCCAGATGTGTTACACATGTCTCGACTTAACCTGTGAACAAACAAATGCACAACATGGACACCGTTTGTGTCCTCAAAAATATTTACCAAAAATAATATAATTTAATTTAAGTTCCATGAATATATACACCCAGGGTATTTGTTACCATAGGACACAGTTAACCTTTTGCTTATTAAGATACTATAAATTTCACTTGAATTTTTAATAATAAAAGAGTTAAGCAAAAATAGATTCTATTCAATTAAATTCTCTTGGTTTGTTTCAGCATTAACTTTTTCAACAAAAATTTACATAAAAAGAAACTAGTATGGTTCTGTCTTCAAAAAAAACACAAAGATCTCTAAATTGAATACTTCTACATAAGTTTACCATAAAGTTTGTTTTCTTAATAATTCATATTTCATATTTTAATTATAGTCATCTGTAGTACTACGGTCGGCTTTACTAGTAAGAAATTAGATTTTGTAACGTCTTATAAAATTGCATCCTTCAACAAAGAGTTAGCTTTACTTAATATCTTATAAAAAATTTATCATGTTCTTTAAAAATCAAACTACATGACCTCAAAATAACTAAAGATATTTTTAAAGTAACGCAAAATCATCATCATATTGTTTTCGACCTTACTTAAGGTCGGTTTGACGCAGCTCTAACTTCTTTTATAATCTGTGCTAATCTAAAAAGTTCTACATACCCTTCACAGCCTAAATTTCTAATAATTTGACTAATATAGTTTGGTCTAGGTCTTCCTATATCCTTTTATCTTTTTCCTATCCACCTGACTTTACATAGATATTAGCAACATGATGGTTGTTAAAGAAATCTAACATGTTTACATGTTTACCATTTATAAGGAAATGAAATATAACCTTCAAAAAGGAAAAGTGTTAAAATATATGTTATGGTAAGGCTTAAGCAACGAAACGCTACCCACATGCCAGACCGCTACCTAATTGTGAGTTATGTCATGGTGACGTTTATTAAATTATATGTTATGGTAAGGCTTAAGCAACGAATCGCTACCAACATGCCAGACCGCTAACTAATTGTGAGTTATGTCCTGGTGACATTTAGTTAACTGATTTTTATTATTTTTTTGTTTTGTTTTCGAACTTACTTAAAGTCGGTTTGACGCAGCTCTAAATTCTTTTCTATTCTGAGCTAGTCTAAAAAGGTCTACATACCCTTCACAACCTAAATCTCTAATAATTTGACTAATATAGCTTTGTCTAGGCCTTCCTACTCTATTTTTATTTGGTAGTCTATAATCTAAGACTTTACTAAATAGTCCCTCATGTCTTAACTGGTGCCCTAATCATTCTATCTCTCCTGACCTACAATTGTTTCCACATACAGGGATCCTCACCTATCCTTCTATAAACTTCCTTGTTTGTTACTCTATCTATCCAACTAATCTTTAACATTCTCCTATAACACCAAGTTTCAAAAGCTTCTATCTTTTTCTTATCTACTTCTTTAATTGTCCAAGTCTCACTACCGTATAGTAGAACGCTCCATACGTACGACTTTAAGAAACTTTTTCTATTATCTAAACTAATACTATTAGCTATTAGTAAGTTTTCTTTTTTAAAAACATTTTTCTAGCTTGAGCTATTCTAGCTACTATATCCCTTCTGCTACGTCCATCCTTTGTAATTATACTACCTAAATAGCAAAATTCATCTACATCTTCTAACTCGGTATTACCTATTTTTAATTTTGGTTTAGAACTAGGCTGTAACTCACTTGTCATTATCTTAGTCTTTACTGAGTTAATTCTCATACTATAGTTACTCCGTAGTATCTCATCTAAAATATTTAAAAACTCTCCTAACTCTTTTCTAGACTCTGCTATAATGGCTATATCATCTGCAAAACGTAACATGTCTATTTTCTGTCCCTGTACACTAATACCTATCTCTTTTCTCTCTCTCTAGCTAAGTTTAAAGCTTCCTCAACATAAACATTAAAAATCAAGGGAGACAGTATACAACCCTGTCTAACACCATTTCTAATTTTAGCTTCCTTTTCTATTTCATCAAATCTAATTACTACGCTTTGGTTTTATATAGACTGTAAATAATTTTCTATCCCTATGAGAGATTCCTATTTTTGCAAAACCCTGAACATAACAGTCCAATTAACCCTATCAAATGCTTTTTCTAAATCTACAAACGCGAAATGAGTCTTTTATTTTTTGTAACCTTTTTCGATAATTACCCTAATCATTAGTATCGGTTCTCTAGTCCTCTGTCTTTACGAAAACCATATTGGTCTTCGCCTAAATAATTCTCAGTCAAAGCTTCTACTCTATTTTTAATTATTATTGCTAGTATTTTGGAAGCATGAGAAGTTAAACTAACTGTTCTAAAATTCTCACACCTATCAGCTCCTGACTTTTTTGGGATTGGGATAATAATATTTTTTTCGAAATCCATTGGAACCTCACCTCTGTCATATATTACATTTATTAGTTCATATAATCTGTCTAAAGTTTTCTGACTTGCATATTTTATTAATTCTGCGGAATATCGTCTATCGCTGGCGCTTTATTTAATTTAAGATTCCGAACAGCTCTATCAAATTCCTCTCTTAATATTGAGAACCCTATTTCTACATCCTCTTCTTGGTCGTTCTCTAACTCATCCATATCGTCTCCCTTATATAAATCTTCTAAATATCTTTTCCATCTATCAGCTACCTCAACTTTATTTATTAGAAGCTCATTATTCTCGTCTCTAATACCATTATATTTTTCCTATCTTCCCAAAAACTTTTTAACTGCTCTGTAAGCCCTGTCTGTCTTACCTACTCTCAAATCATTTTGTATTCCTTACAATTCTCCTCCATCCATTTATTTCTAGCTTTTCTACACTCATGTACTATCTTATTTCTAACTGTATTATATTTTGCTTATTTTCACTACCCACTTCTCTGAAAGGTTTAAGCTTTCTTCTATTCTCTATTAAATCTAATATCTCCTTTGTTACCCAGGGTTTTCTCGCTTCTATTTTTTCTTACCTATAGTCTGTGTTGCTGTATCATGTACAGTCAGTTTTATTTCTTTCCATCTATTTTCTACGCTCCCTCCTACAGCTATCTCTTTGCTCTTATTATCTAATACTTGTTTATATTCCTCTTTACCCTTCTATCATTAAGCTTACCTAGATCCCATCCTCTCTTTTAACCTTTCTCAATTTTTGAATTTTAGTTTACACTTCATTTTAACTAAGTTATGATCGCTATCTATGTCAACCCCTGGATAACTACGACAGTTTTAACTTGGTTTTAAATCTTTGTTTAACTAAAATATAATCTATTTGGTACCTAGCCCTATCACCTGGGGCTTTCCAGGTATATCTTCTCCTAACATGTTGTTCGAATAGGGTGTTTACAGTTACTAATCTATGTTCCTGGCAAAACTCAACTAATCTTTCTCCTCTATCATTTCGTCTGCCATACCCAAATTTTCCTACCATTTTTCCCTCACTACCTTCTCCCACTGATGCATTAAAATCGCCCATAACTATTAAATTCTCATCTCCTTTTACTTTTCTCACTATACTATTTATATCCTCGTATACCTTTTCTACTTCCTCATCCTCGTACTGAGTTGTTGGCATGTAAACCTGTACTAAAACAGTGTCTGTCGGTTTTGTACTCAATCTAACCATAACGCAAAATAACAGGTGGTATTTATATTGGATAGCTAGATATTTTTGACATCATATGTCAATAACAACTTTTTCAGTGTAGTCACTACTGTCTGCTTGTGAAACAAATACTATAGGCAAACTACATAACCATTTTTAAAATTTTGTAAAGTTACAAGTTTAGTACGAGATCTTTCTTTTTCTAAATGAATTTTAAGATAACTAAATCAAGGTAAAATTTCAACCTTCGATCATTCGTAAAACATTTAAATAAATATAACTGGAATTAAAGATTAAATGTCACTCACGTGCCGAGGTACAGTTCAATCAAAAAAATTTGAACTTTTAGACAATAACCATATAACACTAGATGTAGACTATTCCATATACATCTGCGATGCACGCAACAGGAAACATAGCATTACGACTGAATTTAACGCTGGAATTATAAAAGATCTTCTGAACAAAATATTATCTAACCAAACCAAATCTTCATTAAGTATGTCTTATTATTTTCTTGTATTTTAAATCTCAAACTAAATTTTCATTCCAGTAGTATGTATGGTTTTGATGATATTGCACTACGAGGAAAGCGTTAATAAAATTTATCTAATTAATTATACCAACTGTTTTAATGATGGAGGGACTTCTATCTTCTTCGGCTTGCAGGAATCAACTAACTCGCTAAAGGTGGAATACAAAATAAAACCATCATCCAACAGCTGCCAGGAACCACATTCAGACACGAAGGTTAAGTTAATTAAAACTTTCTTACGGACCGTATTGCAGGCCATGTGCCTGGATACCATTTTGACCTTTCTACGCTGCGGATAGCAGCTTACCTGTTCAAACGCTGATAGAAAAATGATACGAAATGACAGACTGACGATTCTTATTATAGAAACTTAGACCTCTAAAGCGAAGGAGCGCATATCCCATTATATATTTTATGAATTATTTTAAGTGATCAGATATTTATAAATTATATCTTTATTTTATTGAGACATTATATTAGATTAATAAGGAAAGTGTAACTGAGTAAAAAAATACGTTGCAACCATAGGTAACCAAGAATATTCTGAATTTAACAGAAGAAAGGTGAAAATACTACAACAGACCAGATGAAGCAGGAAAACCACAGACAAAGCCATAAAATGGAAAAATTATTCGCAAATTCAGCAAAGGCAAAGAACAATGATTGATGAAAAGTACAAAGAGGTGCAAACTAAGATGGAAATTGGAAAGACAGACAAGACAAACTAATTAAAACGAATTTTACGAATATAAAATCGTATAGCAAATATATAAGGGTCCCGGGAGGAGAGATGCAAGAATATATACGCAATTTATATGCAGAAGCGAAACTAGAAGAACGAGAAAAAGAATCAGACATTGAAATGAATGGCTTGATATATCGTATCCTTAGAGATGAGTTTAAATTCGCATTAAAAAGTCTGAGAACAAATAAGGCACCGGGCATAGATAAGGTATAAGTAGAAACTCTAAAACCGCTGAACAAACAGTAACTGAACTTTTCTTCCAATTTGTAACTTGATGTACAAGACAAGCGAGATCCCCGAAGATTTCAAACGTAATACCATAGTCACCATACTAGAAAAAAGAGGTGCCGATAGATGTGAAAATCTTCCAACAATAAGTTGGACGACACACGTGTAAAAAATATTAGTTAGAGTTGAACAAGACCGATGGAAAAACAAACTGAAGAAATACTAGGAAAAAATCAATTTGGGTTTAGGCGAAACAGGGGAACATGAGAGACCATTTTAGTTTTAAGGGCGATAATGAAGAAAACAATAGAAAAAAGGGAAGGTGTGTATATAGGGTTTGTAGATCTGAAAGCGCGTTCGACAATGTAAAATGATAAAAAATGTTCGAAGTACTCAAAGATATTACATGAGTTATAGTGATAGGCGGATAGTACATAGCTTATACAAAGAGCAAATAGCTGTAATAAAATTAGAGCAAAAACATAGGAAAGAGGTGACACGAGATGCGCCCTAATCTCGTTAATTTTTAACTTGTATATCGAAGAGGCAATAAATACTGTCAAATGCAAAAAGGCATTTAGATTATTATGCAGGGGCAAAAGATCGATATGCTCAGATTTGCAGATGATATAGCGGTATTAGCATCTAGTAAAGAAGAGCTAGAAGCAGCTCTCAATGAAATGGAAACATTACTACCAGAGAAATACGGTACCAAAATTAACAAAAATAAAACTAAAGTATTGGTATGTAAAGGAGAAAGAAATAGGTCAAAAACCAGAATACAAATAGAAAACGAGAAGTTGCAAAAAATTAAGGATTTCTGCTACCTAGGAAGTAAAAGAACGCAAAATGTAAAAAGTGCAAAAAATATAAGACAAAGACTAGCACAAGGCCGTGCTGCATCTGGCAAGATAAAACAACTACTGTATTTAAAGACAACAAACATAGAAACAAGGTAAATATTACTGAAAGCATATGTGTAGAACACATCACTGTATGGCTGTGAAACGTGGACAGTAGTAGAAGCGTACAGAAAAAAGAAAAAAACCATTGATATGTGTGGTGCTACAGACATATGATGAAGATACCATAAACAAGCAAAATATAGAAGGGTTTGGAAATAGTAAAAGAAGAAAGAAGTATGTGGAAAACAGTAAAAAGTAGGAGAGATATGATGTTTGGCCACATTCTAAAGCATTAGAGAGTAGTGCGAAATATATTAGAAGCAAAGAAAGTAAAAAAGAGAGGTAGAGGTAGACTATTGCGCACAGATAGTGCAAGATGTGTAGGTTAGCTCGAAATAAAAGTCATTGGAGGTATGCGTCCAACCAGTTCCAGGACGGAATACATTCTGATGAAAAAGTAATAGTATTTAAGTCTGATAATAATTGTAGACAACAGGTGTTAGTTTTGAACTATTCTCAACAAATTTTAATCGTGCGATAGGAGTAATTGGAAATCTATTGATTCGGCTAGTGTCTAATTAATGAAGATTTTGGTAACCGTCAGGTTGCTTAGCCCCCTTTATGTACCATTGAATATCGGTGACGTAGAAGGGAAAAAATGCAAACGATGTAAAAAAGTTTAGCACTAACAAGAAAAAGCAACAAACATATGCTAAAACCATATGTGTGGAGTACAGCACTGTACGACTGTGAAGCACGGATGGTAGAAGAAGCGGGCAGAACGCTTTAGAATGTCGTGCTACGGACGTATGATGAAGATCATAGACAGACAAAGTTAAGAATATAAAGGTACTGTAAATGGTAGGGGATGAAAGAAATATGTGGAAAACAGTTAAAAATAGGAAGGATGGGATGATAGAATATATACTAAGACATTAGGAAATAGCACGGCATACAGGGTGGCATTAGTTTTATGTCGTTAAATTTAGAAGGTGATTAAATTGATTAGTTAAGCATAAACCAATAAAGCATTTTTAAATGCCCTACCTAGATCAACTTAAGTAAAAGTCTTAGAACTGCTGGTTTGTCATATGCTTTTCTAAAGAAATAACCTACCTATGCTATTGATATCCTAAATCACATGACACGCATGAAATGATTTCACAAGTGTTCAAAATTTCCACTGGATCTGAAAGTTCGTGGTTGGTATAATTCGTGGGTTTTCGTGTTTTCAAAAAACAATTCATTAAGGTACTACGCAAAAAATTCCAAAAATGTAGATCTAGATCTAGATCCACTTACAATTAAGTCCCAACACTGCATTTAAGTGTATTACATAAGCACGTAGTTGAACACAACAAAATCAAACAGGTGAAACACACTTACGGCATCTAACCCTGGTTGCGAGCTATGTATTGTAAAAGTACATTCAACTTAAAGTAGGATATCGTATTCTGCATAAACGCTGAATTGCAACAAACTAATAAATTGAAGGCAGCGTAGGTCTATTTCTAACAACAATACACCTTTATCGGTATCGACGGTATCGGACAGGCCGGCCGCGGCTCCGCATAAATAAAAGCAATTTCGCATTCGTGTCGTCGAACGAACCAAAAAATTAATTATTTTAGATATTAAAATTTAATGCTGGTTTCCTAGAATGCAAGGGTTGAATGCTCATACGAGATACGACTCACCCGCAAAATTTGTAACGTAAAAATCAACAAGAAATTTTGAAAATATATTTAATGCATTTCAATGCATGCTGAATTATCGATTAATTGCATATTGAATTACTCATTGACCCACTGTGGCACAGGGCTCGTGGGTTGCAGTCCACTTCGACATATGATAAATTCTGCTCTTCCCCTAGAACTAACGTGGTCTAATTATGAGATAAAGTAATTTTTCGTTTGATGTTTTTTCCATATTTTAAATAAAAAATTGTAGATGTAAATTCCAGTTCTGTAGGATGAATCACAGGCTACATTTATATACGAATCAAAATATTCACAACAGCACTATTTGAACCGAACCTAATAGCCGTTTCAACAGTCTGTCATTACAAAAGAGTTAGGACAACCTTTAAAATATCCAAGCAAGACCCCAAATTTCTTTATAATTTCTTCTTGTAATTATGGATTGACTGCTTAATGACGTAGCTGTTCTTCTAACATCAGTGTACGTTACAACATATGGTCTTATACATATTCCATATAATGTATCCACTAAATACCTCTACAGATAACGTATTTTATTTTATAAATTTTCTGTCTATGTAATTGCGTATGAAATACGTTCTCAACATCGTAATTAGAGGTTTAGGTTGCACAACATATGTAATTAAAGAGAATGACAAGGATACTCCCAGTTTCTTTTATTGTAGCATTTTCCCATTCGCAAGTAAATATTAATGCGGTCTTCTATTCTAATTATATGTTGGTGTTTTGTATAAATTGTGTTTTGTTATAAATTTCTCGTTTTTAAATGTATAGGTTAAGATATCTTAGCAAAATTAACGTTTACATAATATGTTATTTATATAAAAACAATTTTACTTATGTATAAAATTAAGACACACCTAAAAAGTAATTATTCTACTATAGTAATTATATTTGATAATTAGTAAAAAATTATTAATGTTCTACGTCATCTTCATTTGTGAAAGGATTAATTTTAATTCTAGTGTATATATTAATATTACTCTTTTGTAATTAGTTAGGAATTGAGATTTCTATTCTAAATTTTTTGTACCAAAAGTATATGTTACCGGACTTCAGTAACGTTTTAAATAAATACTCTAACAATTATCGTTTTTTTACCTTCAGCCATTTCGTTGGTATGAGACAACTTTCCAAGCTTCTTATTTTACATTTATACATGTCAACATTTCTGTCAAAATCTGCATTATTAATAATTTGTGTAAGATATTTAAGTTTTTGCCTACCCTCCCAAATTTTCCAATCTACTTCCATTCCGTTATCAGGAATACCAATCTTTGATACCGCAGGTGATTGTCTACGTATACTTTCCCTATAGACCGTTTTTGCCAATTCGTTTTAATTCTTCTCCTATGTCTAATTAATTTTCAACTTGTTATATTTCATCACCTTTCAAAAGCTTCAAACTTTTTTCTATATTTTCTCATAATTCATATTTCACAGCTATATAATGTTCTTCATACAAATTTCTTAAAAATTTTTTCATATCTTTAAATTAATGTTTGAATCAATATAAGATTTTTTATTGTGGCGCCGTTTAAGCTATCTCTAACCAGAATAATACAGAGCGTAAGTGAGACATTTGTGTATCAAATATAATTGATAGGTCCCTACAGCACGACATCTTTAGATGGATTTGATTGAGAAGTGTAAGTGTTTGCATTTAAGTGCTGTATTACCCCTAAAATAGAAAATCGCTAGAATGTTATTTGCATATTCTGGCATGTTGTTACGTTCATACATGGATTGCGTTTCTTCCATACGTCAATAACATCCTATATATTTTACGTGTTTATAATAAATACGCTTGCGAATAATTTTCAATTGCAACCTATCTACTTTAAAACGACGAGTTTACTTTATAAATTCTACAGTTGGCACCTTGTTTTGAGTATCCGTTAACTGGCTACACATTACTATAGCGTATAATTAATCTTTATACTGCTACGACCGAAAGACTCGTTGAAATGCTGTATTCTATTATTTGATAAAGCTTGGGTCAAGTTTTCTAATCTCCTTTTTGGTATGTTGATAACGAGAGGATTGAGGTTCGAATCCTTGTTATTTAAAACAATTTCAATTTGGTTCTGCAGTTCGTACTCATATGTATTTTTGTAAACTACTCGTTCTATTACTCTAAGAGCGATGCACGTTTTTTCTTTTAAGAAATGTAGATTTTGCGTGTATCGGTAAGTGCGTATTTACAAAAGTTCGGTTTAACCGACAACGACCGCTGCGAATACGGTGAGGGCGCAGAAAACGCAAAGCTCGTGCTCTTCGTCTGCCCACTCAAAGTGGCAAATCGAGGGTTAGCTGATATGAAATTAGCTATTGCAGGACTAGCATGGCCAAAGAGCCTAGAGGAAGTGGCTAACCAGAAGGCGTTCTGGACAGTCTTCAAAGAATTTTCGAAAAGGGTCTCGAGATTAGACGGTGATAACCGGGCGTAAAACAGAGCTTTAGTTTCAGTGTGTTAGATTTTTATTTAGTATTGTTAAAGCTGAAGTTAGATTAAATTTGGAGCACGTTTATTTTTCGCGTTTAAACCTAATGTAGTACCTTCGGGTGGAGCATTGGGGACGTGGCCGCAAGCATAGCCGCTCTTAATTACATTATAATGTATCGGTAAGAGCTCCTGAGTTATTAATACTAGTAACACTCTCTTTCTAGGTCTTTGCTGGAGGCCAAATTGTTTAACGTAGGCCGATTATTCTTCTTATGTAGTACTAACTGTGCTAGTATGTGTTCCGCTGTTGCAAGGAGTGTAGCAGCGCTCAACATCTGTCGACCGTGGTGACGCTACATCTGGACTCCAGCACCCTGACGCTTCGCTGACTTACCTCCGTGGATGCAATGGGCACACGATAATAGCTGGCACTTGGAGGTATGTTGTATTAGTCTTTCCATATATCGGGAGCACCTCTTTTCTTCCTACTTTTGTTGTTCGTACGTCGCTGGTGCTCCATTGTACTTCAAAACATGATTATTAGAATTTGTTCTACCGTGAATAATATTTTTTGTAGTTTAACACCCTGGTGTTATGAGCAAGCATAAACAGTAATTGTTCTTTTCTTTCGTTTATTAATGAATACTAAATGTCAAACGAAATGCGCACTTCGTACGTTCTAAAATTTGTTCTTTATAATGCAACTGTTTATTTATTGTTTTTGTTGATTCAAACCGAATTCTTTTTTTATTAATGTTTACTGTAAATAGAAAATCAATGACGATGGGTTTTTGTTTTGCTAGGAATCCCCCTCTCTCCGCATTGGTAGTTATACCGGGATTTCTACGTCTTTTGTGTTCTGTTTCGTCATCGTGATTCGTGCGGGTCCGCACTTTAAATATCCTTTCTATTTCTGTCTGACCCGTACGATGCATAATGTAGCATAAATTTGGACGCGCTGGCGTGGGGCCCAGATTTTGGCTTGGGTAATGTATGCTCTAATTTGGTTTCGCTTAATTTTTTGTGCAATTTTTGTTTTGATTTTTGCGTGATTTTTTTTGTACTGCCTAAGTTACTATGTCATCCGTTTTCTCGGCCTGACACTACTTATGTTTTTTCCCTTACGCTCTTTTTTTTTTCTCTTGTGTGATTTCGATTTTCTTAAATTTTAGTTGTGGTTTCTTTCTTGATCGCTCAATATTATTGGTTGGTTAAATTCAGATTATTGGACTTGTGTTTTCGCCAATAATCCTAGACCTTTTAAAAACTCTGACGCCCTATTTCTGAGTTTAGTGACCTTATTTTTCTCTTACGTTTAATACTCTTTTTTTTTTAAATTTAATCAGTTTGTTACTTCCGTATTGGATAAAATCGTTGTGTTGCGATTCACTTATGATATTTTTTAGTTTATTCGGTTGAAGTTGCTAATTTTGCATTACTCTGATATACAGTGTGTATTTCTTTTGTCACAATAGTTACGTGGGGGTTGGATGTAAATAGGCTGTTAAAACCCGAGCTCCAATATGAGTTATCTTATCGAGGATTTGACTCTGACATTAAAGTCGAAGGGTTGCGTAAAGCTGCCCGCATCGTGATTCAAGTAGAAATGAATCAGTTTTTTACTCCTAGTCCTTACACAATTACGTTTACAGAGGATCATGTGACTATTAAACGCGCGCTTACTAAACTTGGACCGTCTTCTGACGACTTTACTGGAAATGTTACTGATAGTAAGTTTGCTCGTTTACGCTCCTTATGGGTACACATTCAGCGACGTTGTGAATTGATGTTAGCTAGCTCTGAGGAGGAAGCCCTTATGAAAAATAAATTATTATTCGCTTTACAGACCATTCGTTCTGACGTTGAGGCGACTGTTAGAAAATTCAAGCTTCAGATTCTGAGGAAAAATTGGATACTTCTACTACTACCAATACTATGACCCCTACTAAAGGATACCCGCTCACTAAATTGAATGTCTCTTTTTCAGGTGAAGGTTCTCTACTGGAATTCTTGTTTCGCATTAAGGAATTCAGTGTTTCGCGTAATATTTCTGCTCAGCAACATTTTCTTTTTACTCCGGAATTACTTACCGGAAAGGCTTTACTTCTCTTCCGAGCACATCAGCGTTCCCTCAAATGTTGGGACGACGGTGTTACTTTATTAAACGAAGAATTCCTACCCTTGGATTTTGATTATAAGTCTGCTACTATTGAATACAATACTTTTACTTCACATGACCGAGTTGTTAAGGTTTCTTTTACGCCTACGCACTTTCTACTGTTCTTCCTCCTAGTTCTACTTCTACTCGTCAGGTCGTGTGCTTTAATTGCGACAAATCTAGTCATGCTTCGACCCGTTGTACTCATACTAAAGTACTCCAATGTTATGGCTGCGGATATAAGGGAGTTACTCGTCACAAATGTCCACAGTGTCATCCTACTCCTAATAGGTCTTCAAATAATCCTTCAAACACTGCCCTCACCTTTAAATGCCTAATTTCTTCTGCTTCTCACTACGTCCTCTTCTGTACCTCATCCAGGTCATCCTGCTACTACTATCAACACATACCCCTCTTCGGCAAATATAGCTTAGTACAAAGTTTCTTCCGTCTCTAGTTCTACATCTTTTTCTACACCTCCTTCTGCTCGCCCTACTGCCATCACCTCGTACCCTTTTCGGCCACATGAGCCTTTGAACTATAATATTGATTTTTACGGCTATCACGCCCCTACTTACTAAACTTCTACTAACAAGAACCAATTCTCTTCTGTCCTTCGCGAATCAAACGATGCTCAATTGGATCATACATTTTCATTTCCACCCCAAATTGTGCCTCCACTTCCATTACAACCCATACTTTAAATTAGTGACTTGCAGCTAGCTTCTCAAGAGTTGGT
Source organism: Platerodrilus igneus (assembly GCA_036346225.1). Lineage (NCBI taxonomy): Eukaryota > Metazoa > Arthropoda > Insecta > Coleoptera > Lycidae > Platerodrilus > Platerodrilus igneus. Next base: position 1,506,015 of record JARFIW010001436.1, on the reverse strand, counting down.
TCTCGCTTTCTTAAACAATTCTACCCAAGAAATTCCTGTCATGTCTGCAAGCACACATGTCGCTGAAGTGACGATAAATTCTAATTTAGTCAGAGAGGATTCCGTTAAAGTCCATAAACCTGTATCGTTAATGCCTGTTGCCATTTTTGTCAAAATTTTACGCGTTCCTGCTTTCTTAAATGATTCTAGTCAAGAAATTGCTGCCGTACTTACAGTAACAGTTGTAGGTAAATTGACGATAACTTCTAATTTACTCAGCGAAGGTGCTGTTGAAGTTCACAAACCTGTATCTTTAATGTCTGTTGCTGTTGCTGTCAAAATTTTACATGTTCCTGCTTTCTTAAATTGTTCTACTCGAAAAATTTCTGTCGTGTCTGCAATAACAGCTGTAACTAAAGTGACGATTACTTCTAATGCGGGTAGAAAAGCTCCTGTTGAAATTAGGAAACCCGTAGCTGTAATGCCTGTTCCTGCTGTTGTAAAAATTTTACATGGCCCTGTTTCTTTAGCTACTATTGTCAAGGAATCAGTTCCTATTGTGGCTGAAAATTTGTCTGTTCCTACTCCGTTGTCTAAAGTCCTACTTTATTCTACTCCTTTATCGGACGTTGATAAAACGTTACCTACTGTTACTCATTTTTTTCATGCTGGCAAAATGTTACTTGGTTCTGTTCTTTGAAAGGTTGGTGAAATTCTAGCTAATGTCTTGCTATCTAATGTTGACGAAGGTCAACTTGATTGTGCTACCTTATCTATTGTGGATAAAGTTCTTCCTTATGCTGTTTGTTCTTGTAAAGTTGATAAAATTCTGTCTGGTGCTGCTCCTTTCTTTGGTGTTGATAAACTTCATTCGACTCCTTTATCTAATGTTGGCGAAGTTCTACTTGATACTGTTTGTAATTGTAACGTTGACGAACTTCTACATAATTCTGTTCCTTTATGTGATATGGTTAAAGTGTTATCGGATTCTGCTCCTTTTCCTAAAGTTGATATTCCTACAGCCAATGCTGTTTTCTTTCCTAACTGTGATACTTCTAGTCCTATATCTAACGTCTATAAAATTTTATCTGTTTCTGTCCCTTTATCTAACGTAGCTGAAGTGTGCTCTGCTTCTGTTTCTTTTCGTAAGGTTGATTCTCTTACAGTCCATACGTTTTCTTTTTCTACCGTTGATATTCTGACAACCCATGGTGTTTCCTTTTCTACCGCTGACTTTCTTACCACCAATTCTAACAACAAACAATGTCCTTCTATGACGCGTTTTGAGTTTTCTAAACTCCCCTATGGTCACCTCCTAAACTACTACAACTACTACACCCCCTGCTGTTCCTATCTGGCAGAAAACTGCCCAAAAGAGGCAGGCATTAGTCTATGCTCCTTCCGAACCGGGAGATGTATGTCGACAAAGTCCTAATGGCCTTGGTCTTGTTTTATTTTCGTGCTGGCGGCGCAAACGTCTTAAGCTCAATATCTGGTCCTCGCGTCAGTTTCTTATGCCGACTTTGCTCCCCTTAGGTTTTCATTTCTGGACCTTAAGTTTTCTTTTTGATTTACTTCCCTGTTTTGTTGGGTTTCTTTCTTTTTCTTTAATCTCGTGTGGGTCCAAGAATAGAATAGCCCTATGATACGACCTCTGCCTGTCGTAAGAGACGACTACAGCGGTCCAACACATACACACACGCACACTTTATACACGCACACTACCCACACACACACACATACACACACGCACGTACATACACATACGCCAAACACACACACACATACACACACCCACACGCACACACACACACATACTTCTACATCAACACCCACATACATACACACACGCACACACATACTCATACATAACTACATTGGGATTCGGCTTGATTTTCTTTTGGTACGGTTTTTTTTGTTTTGTTTTGGAAACGAGGTTTGTCTTCTTCCTGCAGTTTTGATGCTGCTATAATATGGGTTCTGTTTGCATTAGTTTACTTCTCTGTTACTTTGGATCCACTTTCCTTTCCCTATCCTTTTGCTGGCTTTCTTTGCTGTCGGTTCCTATACCGATTGTGTTTCGTCCATCCGCTACTGTGGTAGGTGCTTTCTAGTCCGTTATTCTTTTCTTCGGAAACCACGAGTTAGTCGACTTTAGGACTAGTTAGCATTTCTTTTCATTGGTTCTTTGGTTGTTGTGATTCCTGGTTACCACAGTGTGTAGTACATCTTTTCTTTTACCAGCGCTCTTTCTCTCCTCCTTTCGTTCTCCCTTGTTGTTCCTTTGCATACTTGAGGCTTGACCCTTGGTTCCTGTTTTGGCTTGTACTGTTGGTTTTCTTCCTCGTTCCTTTTGTTACTTTGGTTTTATCGTGAGAAACCAATTTCTTCTTTTGAGGTTGAAGACTTTACTGTTTCTTCTAAGAAACATCCATCCTGTGACGGCTCTGCAGTGTCGATGCCGTTTCATTTTAGTCCTCATTGATGGCTTATTACCAGTCTTCCCTTCAATTATTTTTTTTTGTTCGTCAGTACTTTGGTTTTTCGAGGTAGATAAGGGTTCTTTTTTGGGTGGTTCTATTTTTTTGTTTCTTTTGTTTTCGTAAACGAATTTTCTTTTAGTTTTTAAGCGAATTTTTTTGTGTTTGTTTTTTTTCTTTCGGTACTGCTCACTCCCTCACATTGGCTTTCCTATCCCGAGCTGTTAATTTTGCTGGGGGGGATTTTGTTACGTTCAACGTTAATTTATGGCCGATGAATTAAAAACCATATCGATTCCGTTTCTACTCTTCCATACGTCAATAACATCCTATATATTGTACGTGTTTATAATAAATACGCTTTCGAATAATTTTCAATTTCAATCCATCTACTCTATAACGACGAGTTTACGCTATAAATTCTACAGTTGGTACCTTGTTTTGAGTATCCGTTAATGACTACACATTACTATAGCGTAAAATTAATCCTTATACCGCTACGACCGAAAAACTCGTTGAAATACTGTATTCTCTTATTTGATAAAGCTTGGGTCGAGTTTTCTAATCTCCTTTTTGATATGTTGATAACGTGAGGATTGAAACTCGAATTCTTGTTATTTAAAACAATTTCAATTTGATTCTGTCGTTCGTTCTCATATGTATTTTTCTAAACTACTCGTTCTATTACTCCAAGAGCGATGCACGTTTTTTCTTTTAAGAAGTGTACATTTTGGGTGTATCGGTAAGTGCTCCTGAGTTATTAATACTAGTAAGATTCTCTTTCTAGCTTTTAGTTGGAGGCCAAATTGTTTTACGTAGGCCGATTATTCTTCTTATGTAAAACCAACTGCGCTGGTATGTATAACGCTGTTACAGGGAATGTCGCAGCAACATCTGTCGACCGTGGTGACGCTACATCTGAACTCCAGCACCCGGACGCATCGCTGACTTACTTCCGTGGATGCAATGGGGACACGATAATAGCTGGCACTTGGAGGTATGTTGTATTAGTCTTTCCATATATCGGGAGCACATCTTTTTTTTCTACTTTTGTTGTTTGTGCGTCGCTGGTGCTCCATAATACTTCACTACATGATTATTAGAATTTGTTCTACCGTGAATAATTTTTTTTTTACTTTAACACCCTGGTGTTATAAGCAAGCATAAACACTAATTTTTCTTTTCTTTCTTTTATTAATGAATACTAAATGTCAAACAAAATGTGCACTTCGTACGTACATTTCTAAAATTTGTTCTTTATAATGCAACTATTTATTTATTGTTTTTGTTGATTCAAACCGAATTCTTTTTTTATTAATGTTTACTGTAAATAGAAAATCGATGACGATGTATTTTTTTGTGTTGCTAGGAATCCCCTTCTCTCCGCATTGGTAGTTAGCCCGATATTTCTACGTCTCTTGTGTTCTGTTTCGTCATCGTGATTCGTGCGGGTCCGCACTTTAAATATCCTTTCTATTTTTGTCTGACCCGTACGCTGCATAACGTAGCAATGTTCTCTAAATAATCATGAAAAATTAGATAAAATATAATTACAGTGATGAACATTAGTTAGTTCAGTTCTAATTTAAAGCTTGGATTACAATATTACGTTTTTATTCGGGTTATAAAGTTGGGATTTATACTAGTGGTACATACTGTTAATATAAATTGCTCTGTGTGAGATAAATTATTGTAGTAATCGATATAATTTTCTTATAGTGCTTCGATATAAATGAATTTTAGTGCATGTTTATTAGTAATTAACAAGACAGCATCGTAGTTTTAGGAGTTAGTATTTGTGCTGTCAGCGATTAGCTGCAGATAAATAATTATGTTTTTAGAATTTCACTACACTACGAGTTGTTGAAAAGGCTTGTTTAATCAGTTTGATAATGGAAAACTTGTTTCTGCAAATATGGTTTTCAGTACATTGGGTTCAAGTAGTGAGGGTGTAGTAAAAAAAGAACATTTGAAAGATTTCTAATTGAATGTGAGTAACTCATAGCCAACAACAAGAAATGGATAGCTATTTCTTATTTTTTTTGAAGAATTTCAAGTCAGGCACAAAGGAAAGTTACACAAATTTTATAGAAAAATTACAAAAACCCGCAGAGAAATAAGACCAAAACTCTGCAAGCCTGGCAGCAAAGTTAGAAGAAAATTTCCCGAAGTTAACTGAAAATGCGGAAAAATTGAACCAGGCCACGGCAAATTTCGAAGAAAGTTACACAAGTTTAACAGAAAATTACAGAAAATCGCCGCAAATCTCATAAAAAATTGGGATCAAAACGCGAAGGCCAAATCGGTAAACAATTGAAAGAAGAGTTTATACAAGAAGCTATAAAACCCGCAAAATAGATCAGAACGAAAAAGCCGATGAACAAAAACAAATTGAAAAGTACAGCCAACTGAAGAAATAATGTGTACAGGAAACTTCATAAACCTGGCGAAGAGCCATATTTTCCGGCGGTTTACTGAAATTGAAAAGTTTTCAAAGTATTTATTAGAAAACTCGCAGAGGTGAAAACCAGATTTTCAGGAAAACTTTAAAAAAATTCGCATAAATGGTAAAAATGTACTGAAGATAAAAGAACGGATTAACTTCTTAACAGTACAAGTACTAGAACTTTCAGTGCTGGTGATATAACAGCACGCCACGGAATTAAAAGATGTCTGGGAATGCGAACTGACGTCAAGGTTTAGAGTAAAACAACTCACATTTGATGAAAAATTACTTTGTGAGCCCTATTTCAACCAATTCGAGGCTGCCGCAAGGTGAACGAGCAACCGCGTTGATTGATGCGTTATGAAGTGAGTCCTTGAACGTCCTGCAAATCATACCAGACCATCACCACAGAAGCTGCAGGACCTTAACATCAAATCTGAAAATAAAGTACGGCGACTCTTCTGCACAAATTCTGCCCCGAATACCATCATACGCATCACACGATCAAAGCCTGCAAACAGCATTTACGTATATAGTATCATTCTCAACTGAAGAACTGTTACCGAAAGACCAACGAAAATTTACAAGAGTTTGAAGCAGATATTGCAGGTCTTCAGTCTTGGAACTGGTTAGACGCGTACCTCCATTACTAATTATTCTGAACTAACCTACACATTTCCTGTAGTTTGCATCTTTTACTATCTGTATTCAATAGTCTGATTTAGGTCTACATCTACCTCTCTTTGTTTCCTATTTCTGTCTGTAATATATTCCGCACTACTCCCCAAAGACCTTAGAATGTGTCCTGTCTTTCAATTTCACCTATTTTCTTTTGTTTTCTACAGATATCTTTCTTCCCCTACTATTTCTAGTACCTCTTTGCTATTAACTGTGTCTGCCCACGTTATCATCATCATACGTCTGAAGCACCGCATTTCAAAAAGCTGTCTGCTTCTCCTACTGTCTCTATTTCATAGCTGTTCCACACATATATCTTCAACAACTTTTTTTTGTTCTATTTGTTGTCTTCGAACATAGCAGCTGCACTTGTTAAATACAGCTGGGTTCCCATTCTATTGTTTTTTAAATACAGACCCTACTTACCCTTATTCAGTGGTATGTGAAAGAGGGTAAGCAACCTGGGGCTTCCTAAATCCCCCACTACTTAAACATTTACCGAATTAAGAGTTTTGACAGTTTCCCATATCTCCTGGCATTTTCCACGTGTATCGTCTCATAGCATGATGTTGAAATAATGTGTTAACCATCACAAGATGGTTAAATTGTTTTTGTAGCAAAATTCTACCAACCTATTTACCCTGTCGTTCCTCGTGCCTAAACCAAATAAACCTACTACCGCACCCTTTCTACTCTCACCTATTACTGCTTTAAAATCCCCCGTAATTATTAAATTTTCATGCCTTTTTATGCATGTTAGTATGTCTTCGATATTTTTGTGGATCGCTTCTATCTCTTCCTCACTGTAGCTAGAAATTTGAATGTATACTTGTATTATTACTGTATTTACCGGTTTAGATTCTAATCTAACTATGAGTACTCACTTTTTCGTTCTTTCGTATAACTATCCCCACACCCGAATTTCCCTTCTTTGATCCTGCATGAATTACCCTCAACTCCCTGCTTAAAAAATCCCCCGCCCCTGCCACCGAATTTGTATAATGAGTACTCACTTTTTCGTTCTTTTGTATAACTATCCCCACACCCGAATTTCCCTCCTCCGATCCTGCTTGAATTATCCTAAACTCCCTGCTCCAAAAATACCCCGCCCCTGCACCCGAACTTGTATAATGAGTACTCACTCTTTCGTTTTTTCGTATAACTATCCCCACACCCAAATTTCCCTCCTCTGATCCTGCATGAATTATCCTAAACTCCCTGCTCCAAAAATCCCGCGCCCCTGCCAACGAACTTGTATAATCCCTACTATGTCTAATGCTAACCTATTCATTTCAATTTTCAAGTTGTCTAGTTTAACTGCTTGCTTCATACTTCTGACATTCCATGCTCCTACTTGTTAAATATTCCTAGCTCTTCTTTTCGACTTTTTAATCACATCCTCCGAAGTAGTCCCCTCTCGGACATTTGAATGGGGGAGTATTTTAACTCCGGAATCTTTTACCCCAAAGAACGCCATCATCTTGAATAACAGTTTAAATACGCTGTGTACTTAGGAAGTAATGTGGTGGATCCCGTTGTCTTTCACATCATAGTAGTGTGTCCTAAAGTGCCATACCAAAAGAGCTACTGCTTTCTTTCGGGGACCTGTCTTTGTCTGGTTCCTCATTAGAAATCCGACTAATTTGGTTAAACCTGTAGTTCGGCTCGTTAGCTCACTGTAACGCGTAAGCCATTCCACCCGTTCTAGTGATCTAGAACTACTTCAAGGTGCAGGTCTATTCAAAAGGGAAGTATGTAATATTAAAGTAGATAAATAATATCAGCTTGTCTTTTCTGGCACTTGTATAGACTCAAATAAAACATCTCATAGTTTCATAGCTTTAATCACTATTACTCGAGGTCTTTTAAAAACTGGAAGTTCTGATTGATATTAAAAAGAGTTATCAATGAGGCGATTGAAATTATTTGGATTTCTCGAACTTCAAAGAAAGTAATAACTGCTTCAAATGGAAAATAAGGCAGTAGAAAGGAAATCATCTCCTTAGACTAGTAAAAAAATTTTTAACTGTATTATTTTGGCATTCCTTGGGAGCTACTTGTACGACAGGAGGTGCTAGGTGATGCTTGGTTAGTACTAGTAAGTGCAAGAGAAAAAACTGAAAAAATGTAGTGCGCGATTGGCACCACATTATTCCTCCCCAAAACTAGCAAGTGCAAGAGGAAAAACTAAAAAAATGTAGTGCGGGACTGGCACCCCAGTATCTCTTCCCAAACGTTGAACTGCTATATCTTCACCTTTACGTAAGTGGTAGGGATTTGACTGGTGCTGCTATGTTACTACAAGCAGCTGCAAGAAAAAGATTTAAAACCCATTGGGTGTTGGCATCGCCTAGTACAACAATCCCATACGACCTAGCCACCCCGTTAAACAGTCCTCTCCGACGGGGCCAAACCCCTATTTGAAACCTTGTTGGATGTTGGTTCCAGTTTATTCCTTACTATCACGGCTCTTCTCTTACCTCAGGATCTCTAAATGTGCCAAATAACGATGGTTCAGGTACGTACGCCGTAGGTCCGGTAACGCACGTATCCTACAAATATCGCAGCCCTAACTTACGCTATTTTTTCGAATATACAAAATCACCACTGACAACAGCCCTTTTTTAGAATTTAGATAAATCAAGCAAAGATGTATACAAAATTTCTAAAATTCAGACTTGAATCGCTTTTTGAACTGTGTCCAGATTTTGCTTTATATTCCATACCTTACCTTTGTAAGGATCCTTTACAAATATCTATACTAACTTCTCTTCAAATGCTTTCCAAATACAACCAACAAATAAATCTCTCTCTAATATCCAATACCGCTATATCTTTTCACTTCTAGCTTTAACTAAAAGCTAGAACCACTTCCTGTCTATATTTGACATTACGCAAAAATGCCAAACGTAATTGAAAGTTAGGTTGATGTATGGTGACATGCATGATTTAAATTTGTATATATTTTCCAATTTCACCACCAGTCCTTGTAGTGAATACTTACCTTACTGTTACCCGTTTTCTCTTGCTGCCTCAGCAACAAATATGCTGTGAATTTTGCGAAAATGACATGAAACAAAGAAATTTAAGAAAGATTTATGAACAATCCTCTGTACATTCAAAAACATCTTTCTGTTACACACGTATCTAAACAATCTACCTACATGCAATCTACAACTTATAATTTACAACTGAAGTTTGTTACGTTCACTTTCGACGGTAAATTTCATTACTCATTCACATAGATTTTATTTCTACTCTAAAAACACCATTCTGTATATTTTACCTTTTTACAATAAGTACCTGTTATTATAATTTCATTAAAACCCATTTGCTGCGAATTAGAAAGTTTTCGCGATAAGTTACATCGTCCGTACCTTGTTTTAGGTGTCCGTTGACTTGATGCACATTACAATAGAGCGTAACTACTGCGTATATTACTTCAATCTAGAAACTCGTTGAAATAATGTATCGTATTCTTTGATGAAGCGTGGTTTGGGTTTCTGATCACATTTGATAACGCGAGGATTGAAGTTCGAATTCTTGTTATTTGTACGAATTTTTAATTTGATTCTTTCTGAACACGACACTAATTACTCGTTGTTACATTTATTTTTCCTTATCTACGAAATATGCGTTCACATACGGTGTGGTAAGTACTTGCCATTTTAAAAAAAAGTACTTTTCTTCGTGAAGGGTTTAATCTGTAACTGCACTTATTATAGCTTCCTCCGGGGAACATGATCGTCCGTTGCATTGACCCCGGACTGACATGTTAGTTCTAAAGGTGAAGCACATCTGTACCAACTGAAAGATGGAATAGTGAATAACCGTTAAAATCACAAAACTAACTTTCCTATCGTATAAAGTGAAACGGAACATCATTCCCAGCTGATAACTTCATTACGACCGTCGATGACTTTACCAGCAATAGATTGGAGTTACATTGTTTTCTTTGTCTTGTCCTTTGTCAAGTTTTGGGGTATTGGAAAGGGATTTCACTTCTCTCCCGATCGATGGATTATAGCGATTAAGTTTCACCCTGCTACCTAGTTACATACGATTTGCTTATTTGTTTTGTTTTAAAGGTAGTATACGGTTTAGGAACAATATTGTGAACTACTACAGCTGGACCAATGCATTCAAACAGCAACAAATTATCTGTAATGGGGATCAATAGGTAAGTAACCCTTCGTTTTTATATTTATTAAAAGTTTAACTCTTTTGGCAATAAAAATTTAATACTTGTAAATATAGCAGGACTGAAAGTAGCTCATCCTAGTTTTGTTTTAAATTACTTTACAGGGTACTTGAAAGGGTATTAATTATTTTTATTTTCATTTTTTTTGTACCATTGCTATTAATTATTTTTAATTTTCATTTTTTTGGTACTACTGCTCATGTGTAACATAGTTTCTAATTAGAGGTTTTTATGGTTTTTTTCTTGTGAGTTATAAATGAGTGTGTTTATTTTTATTTTCAGGTCTTTTCGTTATTTTGTATTGGTAAAACCACGCCTATTCACCAACTGAGCCCGGGCATTCCTTTCTTTGTGCTGCCATCTACGTCAATGTACGTAGAAAGTCATCACCACTTACGTATTAAAATAATCCTCACCTAATCCTTGTTAATAATTAGAAAACCCTGTATATTTTATATAAACGTTATAAAATTCTCCTTAAAACCCTTTGGAGAATTTACATATCCTTGTATTTCCCGTTTGTTAGTGTAGTTGATCAACGACTCTGGCGGAAAATTTTGTATAGGTAGTAGTGCTTGAGCTCTGACTTTAAAATTGTTGAAATGAACTTTCCACTGACAAATACGCAAAAACTTATTCTAGCTAAATCTACTTAATAATATTTCAAATATCCTTTTAGGTTGGAAAACAAAGCGATACTTGCAGATTGGATCGTTAAATTCTTCTTTATAACTACTTGTCTTCGCTTATAAAAATTTTGTTTTCATTGGAATAAGCTGCATTGAAAAATTCTTGATCACATTTCAAATTTTCATTTTTAATTAATATTCCATCCGTCGAAGCATATGTCTTTGAAAGTACATTTATTTTTAATAGATTAAAATTAGCGAATGACCATGCACTAATGTTATTAATATTTGAGCAAGAAATCGTACCTTATACACTAATTATGCATCACAACTTATGTTCAAACGCCGTCAGAATGGTTTACTATTTTTAAATGAAGCTCCACTCATTAAAGTCAATTTTATATAATAAATAATCTTAATACGTCATCGTTCTTCAAAGTTCTACTATATTCTCTAAGTATTAGTCATCGCCTGATGCAATAATCCGCCGGGATTTCGCGCTTTAGTATTTCTAATGAACTGTCAGTTAAAAGTTATTGTGATCATAAGATTCCTCCGTCCTTTGTTAATAAACGAAATCAACCATTATTATCTCTCTCCCTCGAACTTCTGTAATATAATTAGAACTATTAAAACGCATTATCTTATCTTTTTAATAATTTTTCAGTATTATTGTAACAATTTTATTTTTGGGTTGATAAATCCCTTCATTAAAAGTGCGAAAGTAATAAAACACTTTTATTAAATAATGTCGTAATACGTTTAACAAGTAAAATAATACATTGAAACAGCATCTTGATTCGTTAGTCTATTTGGGTTGGATGTCGGTGTATTCCACAGCCAGTCGCAGGTGCGTTTAGGTGTGACAACCTCCCCCTTTGGATCCTCCGACCGACCGAGCGAGCGTGATAAGCACTCGGCCATACGTAGCAGAACTAGCAAGATGTATGAGAGGACGATGGCCAGTAACCTGCGTATCAATTTGAATGAGTGAGCACATTTTCTGAATAGCGGTTGGTATAGTATAAACGTTGTTATTTTATTTAATTTGGAAAATTTGTTTAGCGCGACGAAAGATTAGGCGACGAAAGATTAGGCGACGAAAGTTTAGGCGACGAAAGATTAGGCGACGAAAGATTAGGCGACAAAAAACATCACTACAATCTACGATGCAGTTAGAATTTTGAAAACTAGAATCAACGTTAAGAAAACCACTTCACTTTACGATGTGTGCGGTGTACTTGGAAGATGGGAAGTTGATCTAATTTATAGAAGATCGTTTGTTGCACCGAGTGAAGATGCTACTTTGGTAGAAAATATGCAGTAAATTTCGCATGGTGAAACAAGTACCTAATCCAGTCTAGGAATGCAGTTTTGTTTGGTTCGTAGTAGTTCTAAGAAATTCTTTTGTGTTTCACTCTAGAAACACGCTATTTTGTTCCGATGTGTAGAAGTACGAATTTGTTATTTGCTTCAACTATTGCTAAGCTGGATTTCCCAGTATCAAACTTAAAATTCACTCACTTGATTTTGTAAGAATATAAACTGTTAGTTACAATAACAGGTGTACCTACGTCACTTGTTTGTCTGAAATATGCTGCTGACACATGTATCCTTGAAAGCAGATGCTTAGCACTGTATTATTACCACCTTTGAAAACAAGAACATTTTTGTGATCATTTTCATTTTAAACTAAAATTAGTTCTTTTACTTAAAGAGAAAAATTTGTATATTAACTTTTGTAATGTAATCGACCTAAACAGACCTGAATGGGTTAGAATATCTTTGTGTAACAAGTTACACCTTGTTGTAATATATTTGATCATGAATAAGATTGATAAGCCTTACTTTAAACTTACAAAGTAATTCAAGTAATTATTTAATTTTGTTGCATTGAATTTTATTTAAAGAAAAAGAGATTCTTTTTAGTAAATTATTAGTCCAAGCTTAAAATTTTTTATTTTGATCAAGTGTGATCAAACCTAACCACCGAAAATTAATATCTTTAAGAGTTGTATTTTTGATGCCAACCTTATATAGAAAACATTTTTTTTATATATTTCTTTAGATATGTTTGCGGGACACAAACAGTGTTCCAATTCTATGCTGATCTAATTAACATACTTTCTTACAGGAGCAGAGTCTTATTCTGTTAAGACAGGTTTTTGTCAGCGAAGGCGATCTTTTTTTCTTTGGGTCTCCACGTCCGCCCTTAGAAATATGCCATGCCATTAACGTGAATCAATCCGGACTTGGTGGCGCCTATTTGTTTTAGTTTGAGTATGACCCCCCCAACAGATTTCGACTTACCCCCCCATTTCTCATAGCTCTACCCAAGGAATAGACCCCTAGTTACGTCGGAAGACTTCGTTTTGCTGACACCCAACTTCTAAAGTCAGATATATGTGTTAAGAAGAGAAACGTAACACTGACACCCAATGTGGGGCTGGTGTTTTAGTAGTTCAAAAAAAAAAATCGCATCATTATTATTTTCCGAAAAATGGTTGTATTCATTGATGATTTTATAGCTTTTAGAACACTTTGTTACGTTTATTTTTGAGATAAATTAAATACCCCTTTTTTCCTTGTTAATTCATAAGCCCGCTTTAGAATAATTTTGTTAAGTCGATTCCGTTGCTATTTTTAAATCCTTCATTAACATCCTATCTATTTCACCTGTTACTCATAAGCCTGCATTACAATAATTTTTAACTCAAATCTAGTTGCTTTGAAACGTAAAGTTTATACTATAATTAAATAGTCAGAACCTTGTTTTAGGTATCCTTTAACTGGTTATACAGTATGACCGCGGATAATTGATTCTTATGTGATTTCCATCTTAAGACTCGTCAAACTAAGGTCGTCTACTATCCGATAAAACCGTGTTTTCCAGTTTCTAATCGTTTGATAACATCAATGTTACTTTTGAATTCTCTTTATTTAGTTAAACCAATTAATATTCACTTGCTTTTCCTTATACTCGACGAAAACAGTCGTTATATTTTTGCTGTTTCTTTTTTCTTCATGGGACTTTCTCGCACGCAATACAGCGTCGTAAGTAATGCTGGTTTTACAGATCATACTTTTCGACGTAAATTAATTTCACCTATAACGATTCTAGCTTCTTCCGGTGGATAACCCTACGTGTTACCTTGGACCTAATTGAGGGGGCCGCCCCTTTTTATATGGCACCAATTGCGTGATCCAAGGCCCTTCTGCCCCGTTGCGGCCCTAAGGAGGGTGTGATAGGTCCAACCTATTCGACACGTGGGTGAGTGTTTATCTACTATTTTTTTATGGGTTTCATGAACTGGTTGAACCAATATATTTCCGTTTTGTTGGATGATTACATCTTATGGTTCTAGAATGATTATCATCTGTACGGGGAAGGGTTGATACTTATTATTGGTATTGTATCGATTGTATATACTTAATTTTATATTTAAGATGACGATTTAGAGCTGCGGTTTTTAGAGTTGTGATTTCTTTTTCTTTCTTTGTTAATTAATATGGTGGTAGATACCTAAAAACGGCAGATCGCTATGTTAAGAATTGATTTTTTCCTGGTTCTTCCTGACATGTATATTGTGATTACTACTTATTTTTGTTTTCATTTATTTTTGGTACTACTGTACTAAGACATGTTCTTTTTGTTTAATTATAATTTTTTTATGTTGTGTGTGGTTTTAGAGAATGAGTGCGTGTATTTTTATTTCAGGCCTCCTTTAACTATTGTATGTATTATACCCCGCCCACTCACCGAATGAGCCCGGTCAATTTCTTTATTTTCTTTCTTCTTCCTTTTTTTAGGCTACGTCAATGCACGTAGCAATTTTTCGACGGAATGTTGTAATTTCGTCTTGTTAACATAAATATAATTTATGCTAGAATAGTTCCGAAATGACCGTCTTTGAAAGAAAAAGTACTTCGCTCCTAAAATTGGTATTTTAACTGGGATGAGTGCATTATGGAACTTGTTTCAAATAATATATTTAGACATTGAACTTTATTTAGTATTTTTAAAGTAGATAAATGTAATAAACATTTGTTTCACGGTAAATGAAACGTGCTTAAAGGTATTTTTTACAAGAATGATTATTTACACACGGATACGAATTAACACAATCAATGAATGCTTTGGTATATTTGCTAATTTTAAAATTGAACTTTGTTTTTAAATGGTACTTAAAGCGTTTTTTATTTTGCATGAGAATACATTTATCTTACCGAAAAATATCATACAGGATAAAAACAAAATATTGGGAATCCTACTTTTTTCCGTTTTGATTGTGTTTTCTCACAGAATAATGATGCTCAATGACCTCTTGTAACCTCATTATCACATCACTATATATATATATATATATATATATATATATATATATTACTCATATTTAGACCAGGGTAGAAAATTATATAATCACATCAAATAATTTTAATCACTGTGTAGAAGCTTTTGGAAAAGGTACGCGTTATTAAATAACAGCGTGAAGCATAAAATTCATTCGTTTTATTAAAATTAAGAAATTTAAATTATTTATAAGACGCTTTATATCAAAAGAAACAGTATTAAAAAGCTCTGCGTGTAATTTAATTATTCCGAGGAAAGAAACAAATGGAAATTACGTGCAAAATTTATATTAATTAACCCTATTTTAAGTAACCGGTAGTAAAACAAAGTGTACACATAATAATTAATATTTAACTTGTATTCGCTAAAAATGAAAGGATAGAAGTCAATTTTAATTGGAGTTAATTAAACCATTATTAATAATAAGCATAAAAGTCTGTGAAAATCCAAGATTATAATACCAGAAAATAAAGCTCTGAGAATTAATATTATTTTGAACACCTGCGTAGTTTAAATATCACGTACGGCGAAAATTGTGTAGATAACAAATGGTTTCAGAGAATCTTGGAGAAAACGGGGCTTAATATTCACGGGAAGGTGCGATACGGGGTTATTTAACCCAGATAGTCCACATGGACTGAAAATAATCGATAATAAAGAATATCAATTTGCACCAATACGAACAGGTTAGAAAAGGAAAGAGAAAATGCGTCAAGCAAAGACACATATAGTAAAAGGCGTGATTTAAGCAACGTCACGAGGGTCACAATTGGTTGAAAATAGGATGCAAATATCAGAGGTAGAAACAACGATTTCTGTACAAAATTAATTAGTTTTTCTCGGACATGTTTGCGTGCCGTGTGAGAATTTCTGAGATTTTCAACTGGCGAGTACAAAATTCGTAAAAACCGACGCACAGGCTACGGACTGGGAACCTAGCATGCGAAATTCTTTAGAATTACCCGTTTTGGGGAACAGACCGACAGACAGGCTAGCAGCTATATATACGGAGGGGAATATAAACAAGCTCTCTTACATCCGCGACTTGATTCAAGATGTTAAACAGTGCATTTTAGTTTGATAAAATAATTTAAAGTTTGCTCGTATATTTTAGTGATTCAAAATAGTTTGTTATTTACGTGCTAACATGAATGTACTTCAGTGCACTTAGATACAAGGTAATAAAATTTAGTATCACTGTACCAATTAGCAAAATTTACAAAGACAAATGTATACACAAAAGTAGGCAGTTTTGGCGTATATTGGTGAAAGACGCATGAATTTCTTTGCTATTTTTCGGGGGTGTTAATAATTAAATGGTTCAAAAACGTGTCTGGATCCACGAAACAAGGGTCAGATATACACAGATTAGTTCTGGAAAAGCCCTGAAACAACTTTAAATAAATGGTGATGGAGAAAATTTTTAAAGCGTTGAGAATCAGAAGCCGTAAATATAACCCAGTTGGAATGGTGTGATTAACAAAAGGGACGATGTACATTGAAGCTACGAGTGCAAGTAACCTTCAGGTAAATTATACTATTTTGTTTGAACTTTGAGATTTTGTGTGTGTTGAATAACTTTATAATTGATTTACTCAAAATGGACAGTAGTGAAATGGTACTAACAATAATATTTTAATTTTAAGGTGAAATTTGCTTGTTTAAGTAGAAAGGGTATTTAGTATTGATGTTCTGGATTATGATGAAAATTCAGGGTATGTCTTTGAGCTCAATTAGACGAACCTGGTTAATTAACGTAAAGGGTGGTAGATGCTCCCTTTGTACTCTGCATATATTGTTATAGTAATTAGTAGGCATCCTACAAGGACTTTAATTCTGGATGCACATTAAAATGATAATAAATTTAATTTTGAAATTTTCCGATATTAAAATTTATGCTGAATATTAATTTTGAAATTTTAATGTATTGTGAATATTGATGTAAATAGAGTTGACGTTGATGTTTGTGGTAGGAATGTGTTTGTTTTTATGTATGAGGATGAAAGCTATCTAGAGGAGCAGCCGAGGCGATTAACAGAAGAAAGTCAATGGACCAACACAGTTAAGGTAATGAATAGCTTTTGTAGGATTCACAGCATTCTTGACATCCAATTCGTAGGGGCTCGATTCGAAAAGCGGAGTACCCGGATTAATGGTGGTATCACAGCATTCTTTGACGCCCAATTCGTGAGGCTCGACAATAATACAGGGTATCACAGCAATATATATATATATATATATATATATATATATATATATATATATATATAGATGTATATTGCTATGATAATAAGATTATTTAGGAGTTCTTAGGGCCACAAGTGTAGTATACTTCATATAAACAACACCAAAGTCAAGGAAACTAAACATGTGAATCATAAAAAATACACAATTCGTTAATTATGCAAAAAGCAAATATCAAACACACTGTATAAAATTTACAACCAACTTTTAGTCAATGAAAGGAAGCTCATTCTTTAATAATTTAACCGCATTTAGTAGAATAAATAACTCTAGGCCCAATCTAATTCATTTTAGCAACAAGAATACATTCAAAAGCTTTAAATAAATACACAATAGAAGTATCAAAGTCAAATAAACATGAAACAAATTTTTTTAAACTCGACGCATTAATAATCGTGTGTGCTCACAACAAACGGAATCTTGCAAAACAAGCATATTTTAGAGCGGAAAAAGTCAATAGAAACGCATCTAATTTACGTCATCTGTTAAAGATTCCCATAATTAAATTTGCCTACGTGATCTTTTAAAAGTAGACTTGACAAATTCAATAAAATTCAACACATTGGATAAACAAAATATGGAACAACAAGTTTGTATACTTGCGGAATTAAAAGGAACATTTGAATAATTTTCTATACAAAATACGAAAACATGATATTGAACGTTACAAAGTACCATAGTCAACGAACCCTATAGAGTAAAATTTTGATGTCTACGTGATTTGGAAATCCAAAGGCTTTCATGATAAGACAAGTGCAACGCCTCAACCCAGAGAATGCGCACTTAAGCCAATGGCAGCCTAGTGAAGGGCTTGCCTTTATATATTACATCAAGCAGTTAATGGTGAGTCTCTACCTAACTGAAGCACAAACTGTACTAGTTTGAATAAAAATACTACGCAAAGTTCAAGTGTGAAATTAAAATCACAAATTTTAAGGAAAAGTTCATAATTGAAAATTTCAAGTACAAGTGCGCGTTAAAATATACATATGAAATAAAAATTCGCCGTCGACATAAAACATAAGTCCAAATTTGAATTAAAGTAAACATGATCTCTAATATTTATTAACTTCATCATCATTTAGTTTTCGACCTTACTTAATGTCGGTTTGACGCAGCTCTAACTTCTTTTCTATTCTGTGCTAATCTAAAAAGTTCTACATACCCTTCATAACCTAAATTTCTAATAATTTGACTAATATAGCTTGGTCTAGGTCTTTCTATACTCTTCTATCTTTTTATTATCTACCTGGCTCGACATAGATATTAGTAACCTTCATTAACTTAGGGCTATAAAAATATACTAAGAAATTCTCTAAGGAAATTTAAGGAAACTGAGAATCTACTAAAAATATACTGAAAGATTTACGAAGCGATTCAATAAACAATTCACGAAACAAATTTAATAAGAAATCCAACGTAAAAATTTAATACTATGCGCAACAGATACAACAAAAGATAAAATTCTGAATCAGGACGTTATGTTGAAAGCAACTTAAGGACACTGGTTAGCACCACGTTGCGGCTGGATTGGGGGTACGCAGAACTACACATTCGAACCAGGGAATCTACCTAGAAAATACCAGGTAAGCGATAATTAATTAATAGCTTAAGACTTAAATTTTTTTGAACATTCAAAATTTGCATGCACTTAGATATTTATGTGAAGGGTCATCAAAAATTTTGATTAATACGTAGAAATTACGAAGGGTCATCGAACGTTCAACGAGACCTCCAATATAATACAGAAGTATTTTTGCTAGCTTTGTATAATTTTAATAGGGTTATAATTTGGCGGTGAACAGATTTAAATATTTTACTTTGATTCAAGGGTTACAAATAGCAAATGATAGTACGCAGGTTGTAGAAGTGCAAATTGTACATATTTCTTGATTATTATACAACTTTTTGGTTATTCAGCTTATAGTATTTAGGTATGAAGTGTTAGAGAAAAAGGGGGGTAAAAATTTCTTTGTTACCGTAACGTCGTGCACTCTATGTGGGGTTGAACTGAGCTAGTTGAGGCATAAAACTAATTGTGTGAAATTTAAAATTTATTTACATACATCGAAGTACGGCGATATCATATATATATATATATATATATATATATATATATATATAGTGAATAATATAGTATAATAACTTAGACTTTTATGCAAAACCTAAATGATCATGTCAAATCGAGCCTAGTAATTGAAAGATGGAAAATATAAGGTCTTGGACAGAACTTGAACCTGTATCCTGGTTTTGCCGGAACCATGCGTTTACCAATTATATATATATATATATATATATATATATATATATATATAATTTTCCACTGCCCGATAAAACGTTCCAAATTCTTCTTGCTTTCGTATAAACCACTCCAAATTAACCAGTTTCCAAAATCATAAACCTTTTAAACACCTTTTATCTTCAACTTTTTATGTCTCGATCTTATTTGTAATTACTATTATATTGCTTGCTTAGTATATCTTTGCTGGTAAAATGACTTTCAATAACTTTAACTTCAACAATTGGTTTTAATTAAATTTTATTTTTCAGAGCACAAATTCTTAACCGCTTTTACAAAAAACTAAAAATTAATAATAATCAAACTTATTTACATCACTGCACCTCTACCACCGTTAACACTTTTTTTATTTCTATCCCAACACTCTATTTTTAAGAAAACCAATTCCAAAATTAATCAATCTACCCACCCGTTATAAATTAATATGTATTCCTATGACAATAAACTACTTACCTACTTACAGACTTTAACAAAATAACACCAAACTTAACTTACAAACAACAACGAATTCTTATAATCTACCGCAACTCTTATTCAATATAAATTAACCAACCCAGCAATTACAAACCCTTTATACAAAAAAACGATAATAATATAGGTGGTATTTACAATTCATATATATCCATAGAACTCTTACAAAGCTAGGTAATGTTGTTCAACAAAATTTCTAGTGTTCTTTATAAAAATATCAGATTTTATGTATCAAAAAAGCGAACGAATTTGATTGTGCCTAATAGGGATGGACTAGGGCTCGGGCTTTCGGGACGGCCCGGCCCGGGCCCGGTTCAATTTCGGGCTCGAATCCGGGCCGGGCCGTTGAATACTTTATTTGGGCCGGGCTCGGGCCGTGTCTATCTTTTTTCGGGCCGGGCTGGGCCAAACTATTCGGGCCGGCCCGAACTTTCTGGGCCGAAAAACGCACGAGTGGCTATTCTACCGTCGTTTCACGTCTATCTCACATCGAGTAAGTAAACGTTCTTAATTTTATTTCACGAAGTGTCTTCATGAACCCATTAATAATCAGTTTTTCGTCTTGTTTAGTGTGAAGGAGATATGATATTATAACTAACTTCTTATCCCGAATATTTTTTCTATTCCTATTTAATGTTCAGCATGTTGTACTTTAGGCAAGTTAAAAATGCCCAGGAACATTAAAGTAGATGATTTATTCATAATTCAAAAGTTTGCACGATTTATATTATGTATATGTATATACTTCAAATTTCAATCATGCGGCGAACGTCGATATCATCAAACGCGTGTATAGTTTATGTCTACCGCATAAAACAATAGAAAGTTATTGCAATGTACATTTTTACCAATTTTTTAATAAAGTTTTTCCTTATTTGACATTTACACATGCGCAATTAACACACCTTTAATGTTTGTACTTTATTAAAATGCAGGACATCTATGATTTATTTAAATACAGGCAAGGAATGCTTTTATTTAAGGCACCTTAACTTTGACATATACCAAATGCCTAACGTACGAACTTACATTTAATTGTCTGCTTTCTGTATAAATATTGTGAAATTAAAGAGATTTTTGCATTGTTGTTTCCGTAATTAAATTTAGAAATATAGTTTCCAAGTTTATAACACGAAAAGGATATAAAACGTCAACGCTCTAAAAACGAAGATGCTGTTCTGTAATGCTTTTCCTCGAAGTAAAGTATAAAAATTCTTTTAAAAACAGATATGCTATATGCTTGGGAAGAAGTAAAAAACAATGTCTTGAAATAAAATCGAAAAGTATTCCGTGAAAACATTTTGACAACACATACAAATGTTATCAAATCAGTGGGAAATGAAAGACTCAAATAATAAAAAAAGGTTCATCTTTGTGTGAATACAATTTTTTTGATCTTTTCCGGTATAGTTAAACATGTATTATAGGTCACTTATCACAAAAAAGATTAATTCTTTATTCATTTTTAAATCATAACCTATAGATAGATATAGAATACTAAACATATATGTCAAAATAAAGAGTAAAGGAAAAACACGTGCAATAACATTCCTTTAAATTGGATGCAAACTTTTAATAAAGGATAATTTATTTGAAGACTCTTTTAATAAAGTCTGCTTGGAATGAGTTTGCAATAACTCTCTTATATCAAGTAGGTAATTTTAGTGAAATTCTTTGAAGTAGGAAGGAGAGGATAAAGCGGACGCAAATTTATGATAAGGTGATAAGGTACATTAAGCGTACACTCAATTTACATAAAAGTCCAACCGATGTCAATGCGTTCTTGCAACAAATTTCTATTTTCAATTTATTGTAGGATTTACTGTCAACCCTTTTTTCAAAAATTGCCTGTTGGTTTACTCACTCCATAAAATCATAAGCCTGTTTTATATTTTTATATGCGCAAATTTTGCAGCCACATGTTGTCTGCAATAGTAAATACTCCCTGTATGTTTGTTGTGGTTTGTTTAGCATTCTTCTTAATTTTATTTGGGAATTAAACCACTTATATTTTTTAAAATCAACTTTATTTACGTTTCGATCCATGACCTAGGATTTTGACAACGGTCCTAGGTCATGGATCGAAACGTAAATAAAGTTGATTTTAAAAAATATAAGTGGTTTAATTCCCAAAGAAAATTAAGAAGAATTGTCTGTAATAGTTTTCGTAGTTTAAATTTATAGTTTTATAGCTACAAGTTAAAAATGTGCTAAAGTTGTTTAAAAACATCGCGTGTCTTCACCAAATTGGTAGTTTGCCGAAAAGCTGGATGTACCCATTGCTTATAATCCCTCGTACATTTTGTACATAATATTTTCAATGCAGATGCAAATCCCTGTAGAAAACAGTTGGTTTTTATGGTAATTGTACTTCCTAGGAATTGTTAATTGTAGTTCCTTAGATTTCTAAAAAGTTTGCTCAGGTCTCCCAGTCTCAGTTCGTCGATGACAACTTTATACTCAAGACCGCCTTTATGTGAATTTAATAATGACACTTATTTCTAGTATAGTATATAGACTACCGAGTATAACAAATAAAATAATATTTATCTACTTCATATATGATGGTGTTGTTTGATATAGTAACTATCATGTTAAATTTTGATAGCGATGATAACGTGAAAGACCCTAATTATAATACCAATAAAAGTGGCAATAGTGCTGCTGATAGTCCAACAAACCTACGTTTTGATATGACAACCGGGTCGACATCCTGCAGCAAATTTAAACAATTTTTTGAGTTTGGTGTTATTTCAAATGATACAAAAACTTCATCTTGTTTGTTGCGTAAAACGAAAAAAAACAGGCTGGAATTCAAAATTAAATATTTACGCACCATCAATTTAAAACGTCATTTAAAATCAGTTCATGAAAGTGAATATAAAGTTTTATTTGCAAATGCTGACTAGACCGGACCCAGTAAGGACCCATTTTATACGCAGAAGACTCTAAAGGAGATGTACTAGTCAAGGATAGGCATAATATTTACAGATTCTTATAATTAAGAATTTAAAATTTTAAAATAAGGTGTTTGTGTATAGACGAACTATAGATATAAATTACCTACAAAAGTTAAGATGTCTTCAAATTGCATCTAAACTAAACTTTATATCGACATCAATGAAGAGAAAAAAATTGCATTATCATAATCAGTTTATTGGGGTTAATTACATTTTATTCTTTGCAAATTAACCGCAGGCATATTGATACGTTTATGTTCGACGATAGATACAAATACGTCTTTTTTTGTGGTAATTCGTTTTTCATTCACCTAGCTTTTGTTTCTATTCAAAATCTCATCCTGTATTTTTACATCGTTACAATAGTACGCGCAATCATAACATTTCTTTCAAATCTATTCAAAACGAAAAATTCGATAAATTAAATAGTCAATACCTTGTTTTAGATATCCGTTAATTTGTTAAACATTTCGATAACGTATAATTGCTTTCTCTTGTGTTTCCCATCTAAAGACTTGCCAAAATAATAGATCCTACTATTAGTCGATAGCGTGTTTTCCAGTTTGCTAATCGCGCTTTGATAACGCGATGATTGCAGTTCGAATTCGTGTTATTTAAACCAATTTTTAATTTGATTCTACAGCTTGTGCGTTTAAATATTTTTTACAGTGATGCACGTTTTTTTGTTCAACAAGTAGGAGGTATCTTGCGTGTATCGCTCTTAGCTGGAGGCCAAATTGGTTCTTTTTTATGCAGGCCCAACTGTTCTTTGCCACAGATTAACTGCTATTGCCTGTAGATCACTAGTGCCGTTATAGTAACAGGGTAAATAGATCCTGACGACCGTGGCGATGCGGCGCAAATTCGCTCCCGAGGGCGTGCAAGTTAAGTATCCCGACACATACAGATATACAAATTGTTCTTTTTGTGTATATCAA
This sequence comes from Platerodrilus igneus, assembly GCA_036346225.1. Taxonomy (NCBI): domain Eukaryota; kingdom Metazoa; phylum Arthropoda; class Insecta; order Coleoptera; family Lycidae; genus Platerodrilus; species Platerodrilus igneus. Next base: position 1,482,339 of record JARFIW010001436.1, on the reverse strand, counting down.
AGGCATATTCCTTATCAGCGTTGGGTGTAGTTACGTGATAAGAAACTGTAGGACTTTTGTTAGTTACTGCGAATCGATATGAACGCTCTACAGGTGTGATGTACCATTGTTTAAAAAAATGTTTGACAAAAGTTCCCACACGCTTATTCTTTTCTACTGATTAGTTTATTTTACAAACGGTATTATGTAGAATTTAAAAGAATGTTTGACAAAAGCTCTCACCCGTTAATTCTTTTCTACTGATTAGTTTATTTTTCAAAAAGTATTATGTGCAATTTCAAAAACGCTCGACAAAAGCTCTCACATGTTTATTTTCTACTGATTAATTTTATTTTGTATAAAATACGAGATGCGCACTTCGTATCTAAAGTACTAAATTGTTCGTATCACATAATTGTTTGCTTTGAAATAGTAATGCTTAATTTATTTCTTTTGCTTGTTTTGTACAGAATCCTTTATTTATTCTTATTGTAAATAGATAATCGTGGGCAACGTGTTTTTTTTGTTTTTTTGGTATGTAGGTAAATCCCCCCACTCTACGCATCTGGTATTGACGTTTTTTCCGACTACGTCTAGGTACGTAGCAATATACTTTGTATTGCTTGAAAAATTTAGGAAAGTAATGTTTGTTGGAATTTATGCCAAAAATAATATGTGCCCACACTTATTCAATGACACAAGTTTAGAATAAAAGCTGTTATAGCTTCTCCGAGGTGTCCAACCCTTCAAGTCTCAGGTAGATAATAGTATTTCTTCCATATAACATCACAGGGATTATGATACAGGTGGTGGTACTATGTTTGTTCGTTGAACTTTCAAAAATGTATTTAAACGAAAGTGAAAGTGTACCTCACTAAAATGTGCCAAATAGGTACCTTACCTATACCAATTTGTACCCGCACATTTGTTCCTATCGCTCACGCTATTCAACCGTCAGAAAGTGATGTACTACTGATTCTAATTTACTTACTTGAGCAGTTTTCAGTTTGTTTTAGAGAACTCTTATTAAAAAAACTAAAAACTTTTATATTAATTTTGATTAAGTTTTGTTAGGGTTACCCTGTCAATCCTCAAATAAAATTTCAGACCTCTCAAAATTATATGTGGGAATTTTTCGAAACTTTTTGCAGAATTATACAAGATGATTAAAATGAATTTGAATACCATTAAATCTAAAACTTAAAAACTCCCACTTAAAACTGATTCAAAATACGAATTTGTAGAGATTCATCACCGATAGCAACAATGCTTTAAATATATCTGCTATATAGCCGTTGGTTTATATTAAATTAAATAAACATCATTAGAGTTACAGTTTTTATGTTGGCTGCTACTAAAATTCATTGCGAAGTAGTTACTTGTTGAACACAACTGAAAAAATATCTTCTCATTCACTGAATGAAAGTCGGGCCGGCCCGAAATTTCGGGTCGGCCGGGCCCTCCGGGCCGGACCGTCAGTTTTCATTTCACGTCGGGCCGGGCCGGTCGCTTTTCTGCGTCGAACCGGGCCGGGCTTATTAAGAGTCCGCCACGGCCCGGCCCGAGTCCAGCCCTAGTGCCTAAACATATGTTATACCACACCCATTTGTAATATAATTTTGACCGCCCCATTAATTCCAAAACGATTCAACAAAACAAACTATCCTTTTAATTTGGTTTCCCACATGGTGTAACCTCTGTATTAAACAAATATACCTCCTTGCCATCATTCAGTGCACCAAGGTCATAAACTTTGAACTGTTATAACTTCGCAATTTTTTGGGTGTTAGCTATGGGAATGATGGTGCTATATGATGCTATGTCAATACGAAGTACAAAAGCACACATTGGGGGTCTGGCATCGCCTATTGTCATAAACTTTGAACTTTTATATCTTCGCTATTTTTAGGTGTCAGCTATGGGAATGGTAATTGTGTGGTGCTAGGTTAGTTCTAGCAGGTGTAAGAAAAAAAATTAAAAAAAAAAATATTAGGGCGACTGGCATCACCTTAGCTCCTCAAACTTTGAACTGTAATAACGTCTTTGGTTTTTGGGTGCTAGCTATCAGACTGCTCGTGCGATGTGGTGCAATGTTGATGTGATTAAGTGCTATTTAAAAAGGCAATCTTGCTCAATCAATCCTAGGATACGGTTTGTTTATATTTTCTTTGGCTTCTTTATTGTGCTACTCAAATATTTACAAAAACATGCTTCAAACCATACTCTGCTATATGATGAAACATACAAATACGCAGAAAAACACAAAATAGCATCAATATTAAATATCCACCTTTGAACACTATCCATATGTTCATCAAATGACGCATTCCATTTGTATATTAGAAAATCACTTTCCTTAAAACTAAAAACGTGTTGCTTATAGCGCTTTCAAGCTTTTAAATCAAGGCAATTAAAGCTATTTCCTATCAGCTCCACCAAAGTGACTGCAATTAAAAATTCCTTTCAATACGAGTTACAAACATTTTATAGACCAAACTTGAGATTAATTAAACGTGCTTTATCTGCAATCTGTATAGACCATAATGGACGTGTTGCTTTTGTACATGTGCTTATTATTTCTCTTAAGTAGCTCATTAGAGTATCAAAACCTTTGTTATAACTGTAATGCTCCAGGATGTTTTAATGTAAATATTTAATTAACATGAGGCGACCTCAGCTTTTGTAAATTATAAAATTGCATTAATATTAATAAAATTAATTATTCTATTTTATTAAAGATTAAATGTTTAACTATTTTAAATACAATGGTCATATGGTTATGTAATCTGTTTTTGTAGTTTTCTACCTGCATGTGAGAGGAATCCTCAAATGACTAAGATGTACATATTTAATTGTGAATTTACAGAAACCAAAAAAGTTAAATTGTGCAAAAAAATAAAGAAAAGTGAACGAAACGTAATGTACCGAAATACGAAAAGGAACATGATGGAATTTTGTTAGGGTTTATTTTCTCACAGTATTTATATGTACAAAATCCGTCACGACAAGTTGAAACGATATATATTGTAAGGCGTTCGCGTTACTTGAAATCTACACCATATTGGAAAAAACATTTAATTTTGGACGGATAGAATGAAGATAAACGCACCATGTATATTAAGATTTTTAGGGATGGACCCGGGCTCGGGCTTTTGGGCCGACCCGGCCCGGGCCCGGCCCGATTTCGGGCTCGAATCCGGGCCGGGCCGTTGACTACTTTATTCGGGCCGGGCCCAGGCCGGGCCAAACGATTTGGGCCGGCCCGAAATTTTCGGGCCGAAAAGCACATGAGTAGATATATTGAATATAAGTTGCGAACGTTGCCGTGAACAGACGGGCAAACGATGTAGTCCGTAATCTAATTAATCTTATTATCTAAGTTTCTTAAAATAAGTTTAATTATAAAGTGCAAACCACAAACAGAAACAAAGGGCATCAAGAAAAAATAACGTAGGAAAAGATGATTTCGAATTTTTTTTCTGAATTTTACCACGCGAAGAAGGACTATTGTACAACTGTGTTCTGGACCTTTTGATGCATGTGCGATTATACATGAAGGTATGTTTTTAGAGGACTCTTGTTGTAAATTTTAAACTGTCCTAAACTGCCTTGGGAGACTATTTTGGGAAGTGGGTCCGGGTTAAGTGGTTCAACTTACGTGTTTTTCTAATACCATAGTTGTTTCCGCATACCACAACATATTCTAAACAGGAAAAGTTTACGTTCTATTTTAAACCCGGTAGTGTTCTGATTCTCTATTGATAACATTCGTATTAGCTGTCACAATCACAATTATTTATAACAATCAACAAGGAATTAACACCAAACGCATTCCATTGAACGTCATGCTGTTATGAATAATATATAAACTTACTTGAAATTAAACTAGTGTAAGTGATTATTATTAATACACCATCGCATTCTTCAAAAAAATGACCTTCTAGTGGAAGTATTATTGTATTACTACAACATTTTTCAACGAGCAGCATATTAGATTTTAAATATAACACTTTTACTGCATATTACGGACTTTTGTCATTTCATTTGCTTTTTAATTAAATTTAAATAACTTAATGATAGGTAAATTTACATCAGACAGCTATAGTACAAGATGCCTACCCAATATTTCCCCAAGGTTTTCCTTGGGGGTAAAACAACGCCAGATCTTGACTTAAACTCACATCCTTCACTACATACCACCTCGACATCACCAATGCAGCTTGACTCTGCTTTTCAAAGTCAAATAAGCGTCGTACTAACACCCTCTGCCCATATACCAACGACCAAAATACCACAGAACAAAAGATTGAGAGGAAGCCCCAGCCACAACAACCCGGAAGATATGAAACAGTCTATCTTAGAGCACCTAGAGAACCTAGGGACGGACCTTCTTAACTTAATTGAACATTAACTGGACCCAAGTAACCGTCTGCGAGTAGGAGCCCATAAAACCCTTAGAGATAAAATAATAAATTAATTTATCTACAAGCCGAATTAACTGGTGAACATAGATTCATAAAACAACAAAACAACACACTACAAGACAAGATAATCGAAACTAAAGTAGAAAAGAGCCATCTGAAACAACAATCAATGCTTAATCCAACCATGTGTTCAAACACGTACGCAAACGTGACGGCAATACCAACACAGACATACGCCAGTGCTGTAGCACAAAAACCGAAAGCTCCAAAACAAGACGCAATTTCAAAAGCGATATCAAACCAAAATACAACGGTGTTCATAACGTCAAAACGTGGTGAAACACACAAATTCAAGAAATTTTTTCAATAACAGTAAATCCACTGAAAGACAAAATTAAAATTAAAAACATCCGAACAACCAACAAAGCAGTAACTATAGATACTGATAACGAAACCGAGGCAAACAAAATTTTAAACCATGCAAACCTAAAACAAACCCTAAATTGCAAAAAACCACGCAAGAAAAAAACCCTTAGTTATTATGTACGACATACCAACGTGCCTGAAAGATCAAGACGTGACATTCAATTTATACTCAAAACCTTGAACACCTAATTAACAGAGAGGATTTTAATAGGGACTTTCAATTTAGTTTCAAAACAGGACCGAAAACAAACCGACTCAACATCATGTTGTGACGGTAAGTGGCAAAACGAGAAAGATATTAATAAATCTAGGGAAACTCTATATCGCATATCGCTGTGTTACAGTGTAAGACTTTTTAGTAGTACTCAAATGTCTACGATGTCTCGATCTAGGACACATCACGAAACATTGCACACGCACCACCGATACATGTAGACACTGTGGAGAAGACTCCAAGCACAAAAGGGCAGACTGCCCCAAGCACGGACAACACTCAGTTTGCATACCATGCTTAAATCGTAACAAAAAGTGCGCTTCTAACCCTAAAGATTGCCCAACCCACAAAATGTTAATGGACAGACTCATACAAAAAACCGACTATGGACAGTAAACCTAACCAAACAAAACACTAACAACCCTCACAAATTCAAAGGAACAAAGCAAAGGCAATCACGTATCGACAACATCTTCAACAACAATACAAGAGAACATGCACACAGACAAAATAGCAACCCACCCACAAACGGAAGACGAACCTACACTCACACACAACATTTTCACACAAACACAAGCAACAACCAGAATGCAGCATAAACACCTATTACCCCTAATGGACGGAAAGATTAGAATTGGTCAAATAAATGCCATGCACTGTGCAACTATAATGAAAGAGCTTACACAACTAGCTGAAACCTTACTACTACATGCACTTTTTATACAGGAACCTTATCTGGTGCATGAGAAGATTCCAAGCATGCCAGTCAGGGCAAGACAAATACATACAGGTAGAAACCCACAAACGGCAGTGGTCATTTTTGATCCCACATTGACAATCACGACAATCCAACGATACAGCGGAGAACACTGCACATGTCTGGAGGTCTCAAACGGTCGGATTGGAAAGTGGATCTTGGTAACGAGCTACTTCCAGTACAGACTGGATCCCCAGCCGTACATAGACAACATACGCAACATATTACACACTTACAATAACAAACCAATAGTTATTATGGTAAACGTAAATGAAAAATTTCCGATGTGGCACAGTTCCCTCACGGACGAACGCGGAGAACAAGTCGAAAACTTGATTAACGAACTACAACTCGAAGTAATCAACCTTCCTAGTAACCCATCCACATACAACACCCATGCAGGAACAGGAACAAACATAGACGTTACACTGACAAATGGGATGGCGTACAACTACATACAAGACTGGCAGGTATTAGAACACCAAACCGTTAGTGACCACAACCTAATCACGTTCAACATTGACATGACAACCAGGTCATTTGACACACCACAAAACTTCACCAATGTACAACGATACAAAATACGAAATGCAAATTGGAACAAACTGAGGGACACATTTGTACCCCCACAAGATATAAGATCAGATGAAAACGTTCACGAGTATACAAAGCTACTCACCAACACAATTAGACGCACAATGGAGCAAGTGCTTCCAAAACAACGGAAAACACGACACACAAAGACAATTCAATGGACAAGACGCTTACAAAACCTAAAAAAGGAAACACAGCGAGCGAGAACAAGCTACCAAAGCTCCCTAACACCTGCCGAGAGAGAATACCACCTAACAAATTATCGACAATTAAAAGACATATACCAAAAAGAACTGACTGACATGAAGAGGAGGTCATGGGAATTATTCGTGGAAAGACACTTACAAACTGACGACTGGGAAATACCCTATAAAATCACTCAGGATAAAATCAAACCACCGATGACTTATTCAACTTTAATAAAATAAGACGGTATATACACAAAAGACTGGGGTGAAACTGCGACACTGCTATTACAAACACTTTTGCCTGATGACAACGTTCAAGACGACACTAACGAACAACAATTCAGACGACAAGAAGTAATCGACAGAAACCACGTAGGTAACCGACCATGGAACAGACAAGACGACAACTTAGATCCTTTCACAGAAGACGAAGTGAGATACGCACTATGCTAATCGAAGAGCAGGAGAGCACCCGGACCGAACGGAATTCTTGCGGAGATTGGCATAGCGCTACAAAATAAGTTAACACCGACGCTAACAGCACTGTACAATGAATGTATACGACAAGCCGTTTTCCGAACATCTGGAAACAGGCGAATGTCGTGATTATCCCTAAAGGGAAAGGTAAAGACTCCAAACAACCGGGCTCTTACCGACCCATATGCCTTTTGAACACGCTAGGAAAAACGTATGAAAAACTATTATGTAAAGGAATGCAGGACCACAGACAAATCACAGGAGTACATCCAAAACAATACGACTTTACAGAAAACAAATCAACCGAGGACGCCATAACCAAGCAATAGAAACCATCAAGCAATCACACAAAAAATACGTCCTATTAATATTAGTGGACATAGAAGGCGCATTTAATAACCTTTGGTGGCCTTCACTTTTTACACGGCTTACGACCATAAACTGTCCATCACAACTATACCACTCTTTCAGGAGCTACTGCAGGGACAGGTATGTAACCCAACAAGGCACGGAGATCACTACAAAACATATAAATAAAGGTTGCCCGCAGAGGTCCATATGCGAGCCCCTATTTTGGAATATTGTAATGGATGAACTCCTGGAAAAGCTGGACACTGTTGACAAAGTGTTGTCGACGATTGCATACGCGGACGACATCTTGCTGGTGGTTGAAAGCAATTCCAGAAAGGTAATCGAACGTAAAGCTAACATCGCCCTTTCCTATACACAAAGTTGGTGCAAAACCAACAAAATGACCATAACACCACAAAAAACTACATACCTTGTGATGAAGGGAACCCTGGCAAGGGACCTCACCATCAAACTAGATGGTGTAAATATAAATAGAACACAAAACACAAAATATCTGGGCTTAGCATTAGACGAAAAACAGAATTACTCTGCACATATAAACACCGTCTGTGCAAGTGCAACTGCTGCAATGCAGAACATTGCAACGCTGGCCCAAAGGACTTATAAGATACCACTTAATTGCGTAAGGCTATATCTCAACAGTGTGCTCGGTGCTATGGTATCATACGCCGCGAGCGCGTGGGGACATCGCCTTAACACAATCAAACCTAGACAAAAAATTAATAGTACACAACGAAGTGTTTTACTGCGACTGACGGGGGCTTATGGGACTACCGCACATGATGAACTTCATGTACTGGTGGGAACTATGCCCTTGGACCCTAGTAGTGAAACAGCGAGCTGCAATATACAATCTTACACACAATGACAACCAACAACTACAACGCATCTTAAACACAAACCAACTGCCCACGACAAAGACGGAAATAAAAAACTACATACTTGCAGAATGGCAGACAAGATGGGATCAAAGCACAACCGGTAGAAGGGTATACGCAATGATCCCAAATATTAAAGACCGCCTAAAAGCTAAATACCTGGTGCCCAGTCGCGGATTTATTCATTACCTAACTGGCCGCAGACCCTATCCAACATACAGAGAACGAATGAACTTAGTTGGCAGCAACATATGCACGTGCAGAGAAATAGGAACACCGGAACATATAGTATTCGAGTGTCATGACTTACAACCGTACCTCTACGCACATAGACAAACATTATTAAACAAGACCCTACACCAAATGATTTGGAACGAAAACCTCTTTCCATGCTTAAATGCACTCACACAAAAAACCACGGCACTCATCCACCATCGTTATTTTGACGGATAAAAGACACAAACAAAACTACCCGGACAAAGACATAAAAGTACCACCTCTCCTTGGACCGAGGCTCTGCCCCGGAGACCGGAGATCGATCTCCTGGAATTCCAAGCGCTCTGCTCTTGACGACCAGAAGCAACAAGATCAAACCATTAACCCGACTTTGAAACGATCCAACCCCCTAATATGTAGAATTTGCATGCTTCTACATATTAGCAACCCTGTCTCTCACAAAGAATAACCAACAGTAGTAGTATAAGTTAATTTTAAGTAGTAGAATAGAAAATTTCTTTTCTTTTTAACAAACGCTAAATTTTAGGAACTTACACATACCCGAGGCAAACAATACAGCAAACAAATCCTTTCCTCTGAAAGAACCTAATTTTTTATTTATGTAATAGTATAAGTTCAAACATGTACAAAATTATACTAATCCATTCCAACCTTTTAGTAACCTGGGCAAACATAAACACAAATTAACATTTCAAACACACTTCACACACACACACACACACACACACACACGCACAAACACACAAAACACCTCTTATGCACTGTGCAAACACAAAACACCATTCACACACTTGCCTTTTCAACATCTAGATTTCCGGCTGCCGATGGTCCAGACTGATAAGGCAACATCCGTCTTGCGTTCCTCTTTGAAGATTGGGATATCCGGCTTCCGATGGTCCTGGTCCTAAAGGGGGAACGTAACACGGATACCAACATCACACACAACTTTCTCTTTCTCTCTCTCTCTCTCTACACACACACACACACACACACACACACACACACAAACAACACACACACACACACACACACACACCTAAACACACCCCTCCATTGCCTTTTCAACATCTGGATTTCCGGCTGCCGATGGTTCGGACTGACAAAACAATGTCCGTTGTGCGTTCTTCCTTGACGACTGGGATATCCGGCTGCCGATGGTTCTGGTCCTAGGGGGGGAACGTAACACGGACCAACATCACACACAACACACATACACACAATCATCCCCCCCCCCCACACACACACATACACACATAACACATGATGGTTACTTTCTGTGGAGAAGTCAGGTCTGCTTAAATTTCAGGTAGCAGACTACTGAAACGTTGGAACAAATAAATAAATAAATAAATAAAAAATGAGTAGATATTCCACTGTTCTTTCACTTCTATCTCACATTGAGTAAGTAAACGTTCTTAATTATATTTTCACGTAGTGTCTTCATGCACCCATTAATAATCAGTTTTTCGTCTTGTTTGGTGTAAAGAAGACGTGATGTTATAACTCATTTCTTATTATGAATATTTTTTCTAGTCCTATTTAATGTCCCTCATGTTGTACTTTGGGCAAGTTAAAAATGCCCGGGAACATCGAACTAGGTGATTTATTCATAATTCAAAAGTTTGTACTATTTATATTATGTATATGTATATACTTCAAATTTCAACCATGCGGCTAACGTCGAAATTATCAATCGCGTGTATAGTTTATGTATACTGCCTAAAACACCAGAGAGTTATTGCAACGTTCATTTCACCAATTTTTTAATAAAGTTTTCCCTTATTTGACATTTACAATGCGCAATTAACACACCTTTAATGTTTGTACTGTATTAAAATACAGGACACCTTTATTTAATTTAAATACAGGCAGGGCATGCTTTTATTTAAGGCGCCTTAATTTTGACATATACCAAATGCCTATCGTACAAACTTACATTTAATTGTCTGCTTTCTGTATAGATATTGTGAATTAAATAATTTTTTGTAGTGTTGTTCCGTAATTAAATTTAGAGATATAATGTCCAAGTTTATAACACGAAAAAAATATAAAACGTCAACGCTCTAAATACGAGGATGCTGTTTTATATTATTTTTCCTAGAAGTAAAGTGTAAGAATCCTTTTGAAAACAGATATGCTATAGGTTTGGGAAGAAGTAAAAAACAGTGTCTTGAAGTAAACTCGAGGAGTATTTTATGAAAACACTTAGACAACACATACAACTAATATCGAGTCAGTGGGAAATGAAAGACTCAAATAATAAAAAAAGGTTTATCGTTGTGTGAATAGAATTTTTTTGATCTTTTCCAATATAGTTAAACATGTTTTATAGGTCACCTTATTACAAAAGAAATTTATTCTTTATTTGTTTTTAAAACATAACCTATAGATATAAAACAATATACATATATGTCAAAATAAAGAGTAAAGAAAAAACACTTGCTCTGAAATAGTGTAAGAAATTGAACTATGTAGTACTAGCGCAGCCTGATATTTTTCAGGAATTTTTTAACAATACTGTCGGTGTGTTAAATATATCATTTCCATAACAACGTGTGATGTAAAGCCACTATATAAACACAAATACTAGCTATAGCTTAATCAGGTAAGTGAAAAAATTTTGTAATAAAACCATGCATGGTTGCACCTAGACCACGAAACTATTTTAGAGACCTCGAGATTATATTGCTTCCGTCGCAAGCGATCTATGCGATAAACTTTCTTTTGGTACATTAAAAAACAATTTCGCGGCCTTGATATACAAATAACTATTTAAACGCTACCATGTAGTATATATTAATTAGCGTTAGATTCTTTAGTGCTGCATATATTTTGAAATAACGATTTCTATAAAACTTTCGAAAACAATACGTTAATCGTCTATTCGTAGACTATAGTTATAGCAGACACTTCTACGGTACATGAAATTTTGAATTTTATAGTTTGAATATTTTGATATTATCACCAGTAACTTAACTTGCTTTTTGTTTGTGGGGACTGAACAGCCATTAGTCATTTTCTAAATACAACTTTATTTTTAGCGTTTTCTGAATGCCCTTCTTGGGGTGAACTAGAATATTTAGGGGGGTGGGGTAGCCTTCTAAGTACCCTACCCCTAGTTACGTGCATGATTATCACTTAATTTATTGTTGAATATTAAAATTTGGCTGCAGATATAGTTTTCTATTTATTGTAGGAGAGTGTATAATAATACCATTATCGAACTCATGCCATAAAAAAAGGATAAAGAAAATAACATTTTATTAGTATATAAAAGGATCTATGTACTGATTTATACCTTTTGGTAATCATTTTTTAAAAAAACTTTTCAACCTTAAACAATTACTTCATTTTACTTCTATTTCATCAGATAATATGTGTTTCTAAAGAATAAGATATCCTCTGCATACCACAATTTAAAAATCCAACTTTTTTAAGGAAACATTCGATATATTATTTGATTTTCAGGTTCCTTAAGTTCTAATAACATTAGGTACCAATTTTCAATTGCTTGAGATATTAACCGATGAAGTTTGGTACCGTTTATACTACGACCTATAAACAATTTAATTTTTAGCATTCAGTAAAGCACCAAAAGTGTTAAATCTCGAACTTTGGCAGGATTTGTCAGTCGGTCAAATAAAAATTTAAAAGAACTAGAACAAAGACAATCAAATTATAGATCAAAGTTCAATTCCAAAAGTTTCAGTTTCTCAAAGTAAAAAAGACTATAAAAATCCGTCTGTAACAATTTTATAAACATTGAAAATTGCTAAACATTTTGTATTTTTGTTACATATTTCTAGGATTTTTCAAAGAATCAAAAATCAAATGATATACTACGGTGTTCCACAAGTGTCTTGATTGTAACTCAAAATCATTATACTCTTAAATCAAACGCAAGAGCGATAGTTACTTGTTGAACACAACTGAAAAAAATATCTTCTCATTCACTGAATGAAAGTCGGGCCGGCCCGAAATCTCGGGCCGAGCCGGGCCGGCAGTTTTCATTTCGGGTCGGGCCTCGAGCCGGACCGGTCACTTTTTTGCGTCGAGCTGGGCCGGGCTTATTGAAAGCCCGGTCCGGCCCGCCCGAGTCCATCCCTAAAGATTTTTACGAACAATTAACATTAATTAAGCATTACACTTCAAAATTTTGTTTCTATAAAATTTTTTTTTAAATACATTGTAAATGTAATAATCCAAGACGATTATTTGCTATAAAGCCGCCAATGAAAATAAATCTAAATGTGAGAAGATGATACGTATGCGCTTCTCATAGAAAGATAAATTTCTCATTATCTTTTCTTTACGTTAGAACTTCTTTGCATATTCTTTTAATTAAATATACCACTTTCGTTAATATTCGCTTTCGCAGGTGGGAATATTAACAAATTATACCACCCGGCTATAGTACTTTTAACATTCAATATTAGTTATAGTGATCGTAATTAAATAAATCCATAAGTTATCTGGAATTATGCGTGCATTTATTTCAATTTATTCTGATGGGTTTTCCAAAAATCTTGATACAAAGCGCATACGTTTGTTAAACACCTGATTTTTGTATTGCAAATGGTATAATGGGATCTCCGTACTTTATTGTTTCTATTGCAGTCATAATTGTGGCGTGGAATAAAAACAAGTTTGATCTTTTTATCAATACATATTGGGTTATGTTATTGAAAGGGGTTTTCTGTGACCATTTTTAAAAAGAAAACAGTTAGTCTGTCGTGGATTAAATAGTTTTATTTTTGACGACAGGCTGTCCTGTTTGACGATTGTATTCATTTATAACGGGTGTCATAATTTCGAACGGGCAGTCAGAAAAATTCTTGTGTAATAGAACCTTTACTTTTCTGCGTGACTGGCAGGTTACAAATATTTTTATTGCTGCGCTAATGGAAATGTTTTGTCGTTAGCCCGGTTCTTGGTTTCGGAATTTTGTATTTTGAGTATATCCGTAACACATGCTTAGGCCCGAGTCGTAGGTTCCTGCTATGGCATGATATGGAGCAGGCGGTTATATGGTGTAGTTGGTATGTGTGTGACTACTACGCCCAAAGATCCCGGATTCGAATCCCGACACGGTCCGAGTAGTGCATTTTTACCAGAAACAGCGCCACATTTGCTCCACCGTCCACCTTTACTTCCTCATCTGGACCAAATTTACATGCAAATTCCAATAAGGAGGAAATGAGGGAAATGAATCTCCTCCTTGCTCCTCTTTGCTCTCTTCCTTGCTCGGATCTCAGTTACCTGAATTTCTAGGAATTTTTTAGATAGCATCACTCCCCAAGAGAGCTACCCCAATTTTAAGATTTCTTTACCGCTAACATTCTGAACCAAATAATTTTTTCAACTAGCCATTGCATCTTTCGAGATAAACCTGTCTTGCTTGGTATCAATTAATATTAGATTTTTCTCAGCTATTCGAGTTTCTAGGAATTTTTTAGATAGCACCATCTACCAGAGAACTAACCTCATTTTAAGATTTTTTACCGGCAGCGATTTTTTGGCCGACTGCATAAATTTTTTAACTATCCGACACATCAAATTAGTCTAGAATTTTACGCAGAATCTGAATCTGTAAACAGATTTAAAATAAGACCGCTCCTTGCAAGGTTACACTTTAAAGCTCCCAAACCTCTAAATTTTTTAGCTTGTTTGTTTAGAGACCATATAAAAGATTATTTTTGTTTCTTTTAAGATAAATGTACCTTATTCTTAAGCATTATAGAGAAATTCGAAACTTGTTCTTTAATAAAGCATTCTAAACCTAACACACCTTATCAAAAAATATGAGGAATTTATATGGGTAAAAAATTTCACCAATTCCCCAGATTTACATTTTAATTTCTAAACACGTCATAACATAATTATGTAGTTAACGCAGTACTAAATAGGTACTTAGAAAATACAATTCGTTTCCAAAATAATTTCTTGACGATTATGGATTACCCAAATTACATGTGAGAGCGCTGTATAATTTCTTTTTAAAAGTGCGATTTTGCAAGACCCACAGTTTAAGTACTTTGCTGCTGACGGATGTATAAGCTTAACAGTGGACGATGTTACACTACATTTGTTCTGATGCCATTTGAGAGCATTTTTCCAGAATGTTAGGTTAGGGTGCAAAATTGATAGGTAAGGTCAGCGCCGCGACGCTGACCTAACCTATCAATTTTTCCTTTTATCTAACCTAAGTCCACACAAGTCCAACTAACCTAACCTATCTCCAGACAACACTAGCTAACCTAACTCCTGACAAGTCCACATTCAACCTAGGTCGGAGGCAATTTCACCCTATGAGGGAATTTCACCCTATGAGGTAATTTCACCCTATTAGGCAATTTCACCCTATGAAGCAATTTCACCCTAACCTAACATCCTGGAAAACTGCTCTCAAACGGCATCAAAACAAATGTAGAGTAACATCGTTCACGGTTAAGCTTATACATCCGTCAGCAGCAAAGTACTTAAACTGTGGGTCTTGCGGTATCGCTTTTACGAAAATGGACAACTTACTACGGTACAAGGAAAAACAGCACGGTATGTCATTAAGCCGTAAACGTTCAGCTCCGCTAACTGTTAGAGGGTCTTGTACGAACAAACCACGAATTATGTGTAAAGTATGCGATTTCGAAATGGAAAAGACTACCTATGCCGCACACTTGAGGAGCAACAGACATAAAAATGCAACAGTTACCTCTACTGCCGAAGATGGCGTAGAAATGGTTAGCACAGCGTTTAACAACCGTATGGCTAGCTATCGCATAAAGAACGCCAGTGTCGACGATGGAGTGTCCGAGTTTCTTTGGAAGCAGAAAGAGCGGTTTATTCGATTAATTAATAAAAAAAGAACATAACATACAGCAATAAAAGTTAATTGCGAACTCTACGGCATCTACACAGAAATGGGAGAAGAGACTACCGACGTGAAATCCTTAAACACAAAAAATATGGTTATAACATCTTCTAATAAGATGAAAGATATGTACGAGGTCTTACACGAAACCATGTAAACACCAACTTTATACCCAATTAATTAATAAAATTAGTTTGACGGGCGAGGACGACAAAAGGTACATCATTCCTAATAGTAGAGCAACCTACGCATGGGGGCATAAATATATAAGATAGTTGCTATATTTGTATATATTTTATTGTGTTTCCTTGTACAAACAATTAAGGTAGGTCAGTAAGCAGTATTAAATTGCTATTAATTGGCTTGCATTCAGCGTATTTTCCTTCTGTAATTAAAGTATTTGTTTGGAGAAAATATACACTTTTAAAAAGAAATTATACAGCGCCTTACATGTAATTTGGGTAATCCTTAATCGTCAAGAAAATATTTTGGAAACGAATTGTATTTTCTAAGTAAGTATTTAGTACTGCGTTAACTACATAATTATGTTATGACGTGTTTACAAATTAAAATATAAATCTGGGGAATTGGTGAAATTTTTTACCCATATAAATTCCTCATGTTTTTTGATAAGGTGTGTTGGGTTTAGAATGCTTTATTAAAGAACAAGTTTTGAATTTCCCTATAATGCTTAAGAATAAGGTACATTTATCTTAAAAGAAACAAAAATAATCTTTTATATGGTCTCTAAATAAACAAGCAAAAAAGTTTAGAGGTTTGGGAGCTTTAAAGTGTAACTTTATAAGGAGCGGTCCTATTTTAAATCTGTTTACAGATTCAGACTAATTCAGACTAATTTGATGTGTTGGATAGTTAAAAAATTTATGCGGCCGGCCAAAAAATTGCTGCCGGTAAAAAATCTTAGAATAAGGGTAGCTCTCTGGTGTATGATGCTATCTAAAAAATTCCTAGAAATTTAGGTAACTGAGATCCGAGCAAGGCGGAGAGCAAGGAGGAGCAACAAGGAGATTCATCTCCCTCATTTCCTCTTTATGGGAATTTACATGTAAATTCTCAACACGGTCCGCTTGAAAAATGTTAGGCGAGCATTTTTCACAAAAATACGCCCTCGTACGGATGAGAGATAAAATGGAGTTCCCGTGTGTAAGTGTTGTCACGCACATTAAAGATCCCTACTTTGGAACAGCAAGGGTTCGGCAAAATTCAGAATTTTTCAGGTTAAAAAAACTCGCTTCCTGGCCAATGAAGTATCTTCGGGTAGAGCATTGGAACATCACATGTAGGGGTATGATATGGACCATGCTCATCTATTATTGACCTGGAAATTTCACATTTTGCTTCAACATATTGACGACCATACATGTGATTTTCCAATTCTCCACCCGAAGCTACTACATTGGCCAAGAAGAGAGTTTATTTATTATCTGAAATATTTTGAATTTTGCTGAACCCTTGCTGTTCCAAGCAAGATAGGGATCTTTAAAGTGCGTGACAACACTCACACACGTGGTCTCCATCTTACCTTTCATCCGAACGAGGGCGCATTTTTGTGAAAAATGCTCGCCTAACATTTTTCAAGCGGATTGTGTCGGGTTTCGAACCTGTGACCTTGGGCGAAGTAGTCACACGCATACCAACTACGCCACAGAGCCTACATGTGATTTTTTCCCAATACTCCACCCGAATGTATTACATTGGTCAGGAAGCAAGTTTTTTTTGTAGCTGAAAAATTTTGAATTTTGCCGAACCCTTGCTGTTCCAAGCAAGATAGGGATCTTTAACGTGCGTGACAACACTCAAACACGGGACCTCCATTATACCTCCCATCCGAACCATATTTGACTACCGTGGTGTCGGTTGCATCACCTAAAACGTAAGCAGCATGCTTGAAAAAAATATTAGACCAGCACCAATCTTTATAAAGCGACTGGACAGCTTTGCTAGCTTACCTTACGGTTTATTTATTTGTATTATATATAAGTAAAAGAATATCATTTTTTATAAAACGATTGCTTTGCTTGCTTATGTTATGGTTGGCTTACTGATATTATTCAACTATTCGGATGAGAATATGCTTTGAACACAGTTGATTTATAAGGATCGATAATTCAGCTAGCGGTATCCCTCCAATATGATAGTTGTGTAGATATTTGTTAGTGGTGCTATTATACATACTTTTCTTCTATTTTTTATAATACGCAGATTCTTGTGAGGCGAGCTGTTCACCCATACTGTAGGGTTAGTAAATAGGTTTGATAAAGCCGCTGTAGATGTCTGTAGATAAATATAATATTTTCTTTATTTGTACGCTACTTATATCTTATTTATTGTTTGTTTCTTAATTTTTTTATTTCTATACTTTACTGTCCGGTTGTAGGATCATCGGTTTCGTTTTGATTGACCCCCTACCCCATCTTCGACTGTGTTAGCGTAGCCTTCTCTTTCTTTCCGTTTCCTTTTCTGTTGCCGTAATTCGGGCCTGTCGTTTTTGATTGACTCTCGTCTTTTTCTTTCTAGCCCACTCATTTGATTGCAGCAGAATATAAATAAACAGTTATCGAACAATCGTCGTGTATTTAGCATAGATTAAAAAAGTTACATTGTGAGAATTAAATTTGTAGCAGCGAAAATACTATATAACACCTAAGCTTGGGAATGTACCCTATCCAAATTAATTTTTAATTTGTACAACGAAGAGGCAATGAATACTGTCAAATAAAGCAAGACACTTGGAATTATTATGCAGGGACAAAAAATTGATATCCTTAGATTTGCAGATAATATAGCGGTATTAACATCTAGCAAGGAAAAGTTGGAAGATGCTCTTAATGAAATGGAAACAGTTCTAACAGAGAGATACAGTATAAAAATTAACAAAAATAGAACTAAAGTACTAGTATGCAAAGGAAGGGAAAATAAATCAAAAACAAGAATACAAATAGGTAACGAGAACTTACAAGAGGTTAAGTATTTTTGCTGCGTAGGAAGCCAAATAACGCAAGATGGGAAGAGCGCAAAAGATATAAAAAAAGATAAGCTCAAGATCGTGCTACATTTAACAAGAAAAAGCAACTACTGTGTTCAAAGACAACTAACATAGAAACAAGGAAGAGATTGCTTATAACCTATGTGTGAAGGACAGCATTGTACGGTTGTGAAACTTGGACAGTAGAAGAAGCGAACAGGAAAAAGATAGAGTCCTTTTAAATGTGGTGCTACAGACGATGATGAACATATCATGGTCAGACAATGTTAAGAACAAAGAGTTATTAGAAATGGTATGGGAAGAAAGGAATATGTGGAAAACAGTAAAAATAGAAGAGATAGGATGTTAGGCCACATACTAAGACATGAGGGAGTAATGCGGAATATATTAGAAGTAGAGATAGGAAAAAGAAGAAGTAGAAGGTAGACCTGGGCTAGGCTATTGCACAGAGATAGTGAAAGATGTAGGATGAGGGAATTTCAGAGAAATGTGTAGGTTAGCCCAGAATAGAAATCAATGGAGGTAGCATCCAACCAGACCCAAGATGGGAAAATTAATGATGAAAAAAATAACTGTACTTAAACATGATGATTATTATAAACAACTACAGTTATTGGTCTTGTAATATTCTCAACTAATGTTAATTGTGCGAAAGCATTTACTAGAAAACTGTTAATACAGCAAATATCTAAGTGTTGGGGATCCTTGTCAGCCACAGGCTTCATAACCCCCTTCACATTTCACTGAATCTCTGTGAAATAGGGAATATAATTAGAAAACAATAGAAGATGAATTCAGCTGTATATATGCTGTTGTGGGAATTCCAGGGAACTGTAAGCTAGCTCAGAATATAAATAAGTGGAGATACGCGCTCAACCAGTTTCAAGACGGAAACCTAATGACGAAAAAATAAATGCACTTAAATCTGATGATAATTATAGACAACAACAGGTGTTGGTTGTGAAATATTTTTAACTACTGTTGATTGTGCTAAAGGATATATTAGAGAAACTATTAATTCGACAAATGTTCAAGTGCTGGGGACACTTGGCAGCCAATAGCTGTTTTACCTTATACATATCACTGAATGTCGACGAAATAGGGTGCATAACTGTAAAACAATAGAAGGTGAGCAAACTGCATCAAACAAGAAAGAACAGCAGCTATGTTAAAAGACAACAAACATAGAAGCAAGAAGAAAATTGCTCAAAGCATATGTGTGGAACACAGCACAGTACGTCTATGAAATAGGAGCAGTAGGAAAAACAGACAGAAAGAGATAGAGGCCTTCTGGAATATTGTGCTTCAGATGTATGAGGATGGTGTCATGGACAGACAAAGTTAATAACAAATAGGTTAAAGAAATAGTAGAGGAATAAAGATATCTGTGGAAAACAAAAAAAATGGAGAAATAGAAAAGCACGATACGTTCTAAGGCATTTTTGGGTTATAGTACGGGATATATTGCAAGCAGAGACAGGAAAAAAGAGGTAGAGGCAGACCGAGATAAGATTTTAGCATGTAGATAGTGATAGGTGCAGATTGTGCAAATTTCAGGGCAATGTGAAGGTTAGTTCAGAATAGGAAACAATGAGGGTGCGCGTCTAACCAGTTCTAGGACTGAAGACCTAATGATGACACCACACTGCTGAGTTATTTGAACATTACTTACTGAACAGAACTACATTATAATTTGAATTAAGGCCGCTATACTTGCGGCCACGTCCCCAATGCTCCACCCGGAGGTACTACATTGCGAGACAGAACTACAAAAAGAACTTGTCCTTTTAGACTCTTACTAATATAAAGCCAAGTAATATTGCTGACCAAACCTGATATGAAGCACTTTTGACATGACTACCAACAGGTCATTATCAACACCTTATCTATTTGGTAATATTGATCAAAGAATTGTATTAAGTTCCCAATTTTTGGACGCACTTGTCCAAAATAATACAGCAAGCTTAGGTTAAGTTGTTCGTGTAATATATCTGTATTCTTTTTTAAGATTAATAATTTTATTTACAAAATATACAACAAATATTCCATCAAAACAAAGGGTTTTCAAAAAACGTCAGTTAATTTAATTATAGTGGAGTACTCTTTCCTTACTAAATTCGTATATAACGCCAACCCCTTATACAACATAGTTACGAAATCCCTTTGTATCAAATGTGTATAATTCGGTTTACAACCTTGCTGATACAAGTACTAGTGTTTAAATTTTAAGTAAGATATGCAACGCCAACTATTTTTATGTTACAAGTATTTCTTTAAACATAATCGTTAATATTTAAGTGGGAATTTCTTATAGCATAAACCAATATTTGCTTAAGTGAGTTGCTCATGTAAAGGTGCTACTAATTTTCTTATCAAATTTCATAACAAATAGGGCGCTGGATCACACTAATAAAGCTAATCGCTTATCTTGAATTGTTAAGCAGATGTTGAAAGGTCAAACTACTCACGCCGAAACCATATGCTTCAAATTTAAGCAAACTCCATACAAAATTGTCAAGGAATTAAATATTTATTCTGCTTTTCTGTACCCTTTGTGAATGACCTGCTAATAGAATTTATTCCTCATCATCCACAAACCAAGAAACTGAACGGCATAGATCAGGACGAGGAAGTGCTGACCTCGTGGAACTATAATTTTCTTAAAACGCTTTATAAAAAATTAACGCTGTAAATGAAATTAAATTAGCACAATGAACCTAATACTTTTACCTTACTAGCGTTAACAGAGAAAGCAATGCTTACCATGATATCTTCCCATCTAAAGAGCCAAATCTAAAATGGCGATTCGCATATAGCACGCTGTGCTCTTTCTAAAACCCATCCTTTTTTATTCATGAACCGAAAGCAAATGCCTCGTGTTGCGATCAATTGAACAAAGTTCAAACATCCATTTGATAAAGCAAGAGACATTATTATTTATTTTAAATAATAATCGACTCCTAATTGGATAATACTGCAAACGATTGGACGGTAAATAACATTAAGGAATCAATCACTGAATCAAACAACTGTCACACGAAATATAGTACAGGAAAGAATCTACGGTTATTTATGTCTCGTCGAAAAGATATGTTAA
Source organism: Platerodrilus igneus (assembly GCA_036346225.1). NCBI lineage: Eukaryota > Metazoa > Arthropoda > Insecta > Coleoptera > Lycidae > Platerodrilus > Platerodrilus igneus. Next base: position 1,460,821 of record JARFIW010001436.1, on the reverse strand, counting down.
CAGACTAATGTTTTGTCATGATATATTTATTTTTACAGGTACTTTACGAAGGCGTAGAAGGGCCACCAAAAAAATCGCTCTACTTATTTTGGTTAAATTTCGACTTCGATCTCGAAATTTAGTTAAATTTCAACTTCGATCTCGAAATACCAACAAGAATAAACTTTTGACTGTAAGTTAAAAATCCAGCAAAATTTCGAAATAGAAGTCGAAATTTAAGTAAATTTTGACATCGAAATCGAAATTTAATAAATTTCGAAATCGAAGTCGAAATTTAACTAAAATAAGTGAGCGATTTTTTGTGGCCCTTCTACACCTTCATGGTACTTAATATTCTTGTATTTCTGCTGGTTAGTTTGTGGTATCACGTTTTTACTACTCAGTCTTTTGTTGTGTCGCGGGTTTTACCGTGACATATACTCAATTTGTGCGAATTATCCCGTTTTAATTTAAGTAATAAACCCATGAAACACAATTTCCAAACAACCTCTAACGCGTTTTCTTCTATGCCAATTAAGATAAAGATAAATGGAAAACTCATTCGCTGCATCAATTCGTCCTTCATTTAAAAAACGGCCCGTATCAAAATTTATGTAAAACCAAACCGATATTTTAAGTTCAATTAGAAGTGTCTGAAGAAAGAATGGATCTGATGCATCAGTGTGAGACGATTAGCATACAGAGTACTGGTCCTCGTTCCAGACGAGCTCGTTAATAGCCTAGTTGATGTCTTCATCTGTGGCTACCGATCCGGTAGCTATATCTCAAACAAGGAATTCCTCTTGAAACGAGTGTCTCGTGTAGGATGTGTACCGCTGTCACTAACATTGCTACTCTGCATATCTCTTTTGTATCGCAATCGTTCAAACTGTATTTATTGTTGGAGTTACTTTCTTGTTTCTTGAAGTTATTTTTTCTCCTTGGAGGATATAATTCATACACGGTAAATTATAAGTGGAATATTTTATGTATTTTTAACGGAACGGCAGAAAAAATAAAGATTCACAAGAGTGGATAGCTTGAGTTAAAGTAGCGTAACTAATAGTGACCACCTAAAATTGTATTAGGTCTGATGTCGTTCGGATATTCGGATGCGCGTATCTTAATAGGTATTAATTTATACCAGGAATTCATTTAGAATTTTATAGCGGTTTATAGTTGGAAGATTTAACGTTTTCTATATCGTTTACAACTTGAACGACATTTCTGTAGCTCAGAACAAGACGAACGTAAGTCACATTTGGCCAACTTTTCAGGAGAGCATACAAACGGAATAATAGAGTATGTTACTTGGAAATAACGCTTGAATTTTGAAGTAGTGCGTAAAAGTTGATTGTTAACGTTAAAAATATACATGTTTTATCCTTTTTTGGTTAATTTGATTGTAATTTTTATAGCTAATGACTATTTTTTATAGTTTATTAAGCCCTACTGAACTTACGTTATTGTGGTTCTTCATTAAAAACCTGTTTTAGGACTTAATAGTCCTTTAAAAATGTGTTTTAAGTAAACCACACGAGCAATCATACGAACAAGGTAGTTTTAATTGTACAAAAAATATAGAAAAAATACAAATATATTATACAAATTGAGTATTGCTATGTTATAAATGACCTAAAAGCTACACATTAAGCAAAAACATTACTCTTGAACGGTTTAATCATCTTCAAGTAAGTCTCCTTCATTAATTGCTCCATGAGGAAGGTTTTCAACGTAAGGTTCTATACTCTTCAGGGATCCACTGCATTAAGTTCATAAGGTCTCTATACTTCTCATTACTCATTATTTTTTTGATTACTCTTAATTTTGATATCGGCGCTGGCATAATTACATTTTGTTGTCTCCCAATTCTTTTACACTCAACAGTTTTAAAAGTATCATCTGAAAAACTGGTCTTATAATACAACTCCCTGTCTCCTTTGCGAAACTGTAACCAAACTGCATTGGAAATCAAAAATGGTTCTTTATCACAGCTTTTCTTTCGTGAAACAGTTGGACCTTCCTTGCTCCTAAGTAAAAAAAAAATCAAAAAATCTTCCAGGTACATCCTTCTCACAACAAATGAATTCCTTTTTGGGCATGTTGTAATAAAATTTACCCAATCATTTGTTGTAAAAGTAGTATGTGTTTTTAATGGCTCCTTTGCTCTCTCTAATGTTGACTATATCTCCGCACCCGAGCTGAACACAGAATAGACTAAAAAATTGCAGTTGACTATATCAAAGTACACAACCTGAACACAGAACAAACCAAGAATAGAGAGAATTTCCAACTCTTTTTTTGGTACCCGAAAATCAGCACGCTCATTGGTCAAACTACATTTAGATATTCGTTTACATTTGAAAATCGAAATACACAATTCCATTGGTTAAAGACATCATTAGCGTTTTTCAACACAGGAAGTATAGGAAATGCAAGTGTATAAATATAATTTCAAATTCTTCGAAAGACGAGGATTTGCTTGCAGTCATTTGAACAGAACCCATCGATCTACGAGCTCTTCAAATTACATCTTAGCTTAGGCTAAGGCGAGTAATTGTAGTTCTTAGTACAAATTTATAAGAATTAACATTTATAAGGATTAACATTGCTCCTCTCAGGGCGATAGAGACAACGAATCCGAAGCGTGCTTCGGCGACGTTTACAGACACAGACGCCGAATCAATCAAAGTACGTCGACTACAAGAAGAACAGCACTCCGACACAGAGACAAAACGGACACGCAAGATTGCAGACCACTCTACCGAAAAACAAATCACGATCGTGCCTGAAGTACCATCCGCTGAGCCGACGAAGATGCCATACCACAGCAACCTCCAATTCAGCATCCACAAGCACTGCAAGACCATCGACTAGAAATCCCACAAATACGAACAAGACTGACGCGACGAGCAACAAAATCCCGCCCATCTTCATAGCAACATTTTCGGACTTTATCAAACACGCAAAAGAGATGAAACGAATAACCAAACGAGACATCAACATTTGAGCAACAGGACTAGGTGCACAAATACATGCAGCCGACGCGGACGAGTTCAGATTCGCATAGGACTACCTGAAAAGACATGCAATTGAATTCCACACATACGGACTAAAAATTGAACGACAACTCAAGGTTGTAATCAAAGGACTGGCCGCAAACATCACACCAGAGGACGTCACCAACGAACTACTGGACATGAATTTCAAAATCGAACACTAAACTAAACTGCAATCCAAGGACAAGCAATACAGTAACACATTCCTCCTAATATTGAGGAACGAACCGACATCGCAGACCATCTACGACATACGTGAACTCTTATACTGTCACGGCGTTAGGGTTGCTGCCTTTCAATCGAGGGTGGAGATACCCTAATGCTTTGCATGCAAACGATACGGACATTCAAACCTAAATTGTGGATACATACTGAGTAGGGTAAAATAAGTGCAGTAAAGAACATCTGAACTCACAAAACGCGAATCGACACCGACATGTGCTAACTGTAGAGGACCGCACCCCGCAAATTACAGAAACTGTCCAGCCTACCAACAACTACTGAAACAGAAAAAGAAGACACACCAACCACCAGCACCTATACTGGCACAAAACACATCTGACAGCTCCAACACAGACGAAGAAAAAGGCTGGACCAGAGTTGACCGTAACAAGAAAATACGTTCACGCAAGGCCCCACATGAAGCACCGACAAAACCGGCGGAAGCGGTTACTGCAACCACTTCCAGCACTCACTGTCCACCAGACACCGACAACTCCACCGACGTCAGCATGGACTCCGCTCCCAAAAAACAAGAGAAAATTAGGAGCAGACGATCCACGAAAAACAAGTCGACAAAAAAGACGACACCGACTACCACGACAACCCCTACAACAAAACCACACACCACCGAAAGGACTACTCCAGCAGCTTCAACACCTGAAGTAGTCGCGCCCCTACAAACACCAACCAGGACAGCAGCATCAACAGACTACTAAATAAAGCACTACAGTGGAAACAAAGACTCATATCGACCTACATGACTGGGGAACCTGTTATACCACTTCTCCTGAAGGCACTGTGCGACATCTTCACGACTCTTAATGGACTAGCAACGAACACCACGACAACTGCGACTACTCTCTTGGAACGCCAACAGAATCAAGAACAAACTAACTGAACTACGACACTTCCTCACCGAATTCGACATCGACATTGCACAACTTGGGGAAACGAAATTAAACCACAACTACGGACTCAAGACCGCTAACTACACAACCCACATAAAAGACAGAATTATCGAACCAAGACAAATGTCAAGTGAAGGAGTAGCCGTACTTATTCACAGACGATTTACTCATCATGCACTAGACCTTCTACAAACACAGCTAGATGCTACAGGCGTGCAACTCTACACAGACGGACTACTACTGAGACTAATCTCCGTATACCGTAGCCCAACCAGAAAACTATCTACGCAAGACATTGACAACCTAATACTAGGAGACACCGCTACAATAATCATGGGTGACTTAAACGCTAAACACACTACATGGAGTTCCAGAATAAACAATCGCGACGGACTGGCGCTCTACACTCACTCACTGGGTAAAGACTTCGACATCAATGGACCAGACACACCAACAAGAATACCTCCAAACCCAGATCATCAGCCTGACGTACTAGACATAACACAAGTGAAAAATATGCTGTACAACTTCACGACAGAAGTGATAGAAGACTTAAGCTCCGACCATCTATCGATAGTAACTACGATTCACCCAACGCCACATACACAAGAAACGACTAACACCGTGGCATCAACAAACTTGAGGAAGTTCAACGAGTACCTACAACACAAAATAACATCTGTAAACCCGACCGTCGATACACACGAACAAATTAATGCAGTCACAAAATATATCACCAATACACTACAAGAAGCACTAAATCACAGCACTATGACAAGAATCCGCAACACTAACAGACCACGACTTCCTGACTACCTTCGCGACATTATCAAACAGAAAAGGAAGTTAGTCCGGAGATGGCGGATAACGAGGGACCCAGCCATCAAAACCCAACTAAACATAACACAAGCTGCACTCAAAACTTTACTAGATGAACACAACACACAACAGTGGACGGAACATATCAACAATGTACTCGAGACCGAAGGAAACCTACACCGACTTAACAGAGGACTCATAAGAAGACATCAATCAATCAACACACCACTAGACGAACTAAACGGAAAGACCTACGACACCCGAGAAAAGACAAACATATTCGCCACAACAATACAAGAAATATACTGACTGAACCCAACAACACACCAGCAACACGAAACACAAGTAAACGAAACTATGGACGAACTACTTACTACAAATGCATCCAGAAGACCACATACCACTTATAACACCAAAAGACACAAAACAAACAATCCTCAGCAACAGAAACAGAAAAGCTCCCGGAAAAGACAACATCACAAACCAAGCACTCAAAAATATCACGAAATGCACACTAGCGTACATCACGAGACTATTCAACGGCATACTCCTACAACGACACTAACTCACAGCATGGAAGACTGCAATCACAGCTATGATACACAAAACAGGAAAAACAAAGACAAACCGACCGATATCGCTTCTCAGTGCGACATCAAAAATATTTCAACGACTACTACTACAAAAACTGAAGCTTCACCTACGAGACCTACAAGAATAATTTGGCTTCAGAGAAGATCGCTCAACCACACTACGAGTAATACACGTCATAGACCACATCGCAGAGAACTACAATAAAGCTCACGTCACGACAGCAGCATCTATGGACATACAAAACGCATTCGATAAGGTTTGGCACAGAAGACTCCTGTACAAACTAGCGGCCATACACCAAGTACCACTACAATACATACAGCTACTCGGCATCTACCTTACCGACCGAAAACTAAAAGTACGAGTAGACGGACAACTATCACACAAAGTACCTATCACGACTGGAGTTACGCAAGGCGGATGTCTCTAAGCGGCACTGTTCAACGTCTATATACAAGACATACCAAGCAACAATAACGTTAAATGCTGACTATACGCCGACGACACTTTATTCATTACTACAACACGTAACGCCAGACTAGCCACACAAAGATTGCAATGCCAACTGGACACCCTACCCGACTGGTTGGGAAGATGGAGAATCCAAATCAACGTGGACAAAACCGAAACCATACTATTGTCATGACACAGACCACACGGACACCTTCCGCCAGCGTTTGAAGGGAGGCAACTCCCGTGGGAGAAAACCATCCCATACCTCAAAGTGACTATCGACAGAAACCTCTGCTTTCACAAATATCTAGACGAAACACTCAAAAACGCAAAACAAATCAAAGACTACCTACATCCGATGCTGACATTTAACAACAAGCTACCCACAGAAACACGGACCAGAATATACAAAACGCACATCAGACCGATCATCACCTATGGCTCACAAGCATGGATGACATACTTATCTAAGACAAAATTACGACGCCTAGAAGCATTCCAGAACATCATCCTTCGACTAATTACCGGCGCACGGTGGTTCGTCAGAAACAATACAATATAAAACGACTTAAACATTCCTATAGTACACGGATACTGTAGAACAAACGCCATAAAAACGTATCAAACAATAGACGACTCACCACACCCATCCATACGAGACATCGCACCGCTACAAAGCACGCGACAAACATGCAAATAACGCCCACGCCGACTACTAGATATGTAACATAACATCAGACGAAAGCACACCAGACCGTAACTAGTTGGCTAAATAAAAAAAAAACCACCAGAACACAACACAATACGCAGACCACGAGGTGGGAAAACAAACACCTAGAACACAGGCACGATAAATAACAATACAGACTAGACAGCAAAAACCACAAGGTTAACGCTGACTACTAGACGCGCCCTGAGAAAGCAGGATCGACCGGGATAATCCGAAAGACATTTTGTTAGTGCTCACCATAGCCTAAGGAATCACCTTGCAGAGCCCCCCCATAGCCTGTAAAACCTTCAGCAAGCAGCGCTCTCCATAGCCTGCTATACTTCGACACGCAGTGCTCTCCATAGCCTGCAAGCCACTATAATTCATCAATCAATAGTTAACAAACTACGTATGGACGTTAAGCTCCGTTCCATACTAAACCGACAAATCGTTATTGTGATTGCGTCTGTCAACTTTACCACCGGGACGACACCCCCGTAGCTCCACGGCGACTTATCCGACGAAGCCTAAGACACCACTACCACGACGCCTTTCGAAGAGTACCCAAGATCACCGAAGACGTCTGGGCCTCTTAATACTGTAAATAATTTCTAACCTCACTCTTTAAGTTTTTACGGGGTCGCACAAATAAATTCCGAAGTCTTCCGAAAACGACCGAAGACTTCTGAGCCCTCCATACTTGTATATATTGTAAATTAGTAGTTTTTAATTTCATACTATGATTCTTTGTGACTTAACGTTGTCCCATAAGTAAAGCGCGAAGCCTTCTGAAGAGTTCCAAAGACCCTTGAAAACGTCTGGACCTCTTCAAACTGTAAATAATTTCTAACCACCGCTATTCAAATTCCTACTCGACCTCACAAGCAAATTTCTAAGCCTTCCGAAGAGATCCGAAGACTACCAAAACCGTTTTCACCGCCTTCAAGCTGTATATACATTCAGTTAATAAGTGTTTACGTTTATTTGGGTTCCACAAGCAACCATGAAGCCTTTCGAAGAATTCCGCAGATTACCGAAGACTTCCGAACTACTTTAACTGTTAAAATCAATCAATTTTAACTATTTCATTTTTATTTTCATGTATTTATTTTGCTTGTACTTATTAAACAAAAAATCAAGCCAAGCCTACATGCTTTCAGACGCCGTCCACCCGAACGGTAACACTATCTCACTATGCATGCCATGTACCTCCATGTGGGTGTGTTCAGCAAGTACGAACTGATGGTTGACTTCTTTAAGAGTAGATACTTTCTCCAACGGCCATAGGTACATGATAATATTCTGGTTTTGGCCACTGCAATTATCTGTTCACATAGTTAAGTTTTCAGTAGGTTTATTAGGATCTCTCAGCTCTTCAATCGCCCATGTGGACAAACATAATGCTATTTCGTTACCTCCCCGCCAGCTGTAACTTTATCCCAAATCATACAACACGATTTGTCAATGGTTGATTCATAAATTATACTATTTAGTGTACAGAGTGTTCTTGAATAAAAACTTTGACCGTACTTCAAATCGGGCGTTGAAAGACATTTTTGAAAATCACACATAATGACTCTCAAAACTTGATTAGCACGGCCTTTCAGTTTATCTTCTCTTTTTAATTTATATCTACGTGAAGCTTCTTGTATGTCCTCCTTTCATAATTTAAGTTTATTGAGTATTTCATCATTGTTTCATTTTTAATATTGCAGTCCAGTTAATCGCAAACATCACAAGTGTCGTTTTCTGGTGAGTGGGAAGATAAGTTAAAACCTTCATTGAAAACTTTGAAATACGCACACTTTTTTCTGGTTTAATTTTTTCTTTTTTACACTCATCTACATAAAGTGAGTACATCGTGGAAATGTTCAGGTGATTGCCCAGATATTTACGTTTGGTGCTTTCTCTGCTGTAGTGACTTTCATAAACCATAAACCTTGAAATAAGATTACTGATCCGTTCTAAGCTATCGTTTAGTAATTTATTTGCTGGAATGTTTTCCCCTAAGGTCAGGCGTCATTAAATCGGTCTTGCCGGCTTTTTTTAAAGCAATTCTCATGAAAGTTTCAGAAATAGCAAGAGTATTCAGGAAAAAGTTTTGCAAAAGACTTTTTCATTGTAATTGAAGTTAAAGTTAAAATATGGCTCTGGGATTTGTTTCCTCGTGTGCCATCTCTTTTTCGTTGTCTAACGACAGGCTTAGTTTTTATGCATGAAAGCACAAACTGTCGTTTTGAGTCCCGGTTTCTCTCAGCGTTCCAATACTCAGAGTGTATCTTCAATCTCTGTTCCTCTGTAAACCTCTGCTTGCATTTTAGACAACCCCTAGGGAAGGGAAGTTTCATACATTTTTCATTAGTAACTACATTTTTGTATCAACATACTTATTTCCACTTAGTCTGTTCTTCTTCTTTATATTTTTTTCCAGTTCTTTTCATTTCCTACCCTTTTCGTTCTTTTTCTGTTATTTTGCACCTCAATTTTTCGTATTCTTCATTGTCTGTGTCTGAGGTGCTGAAAGGAACCAGAGAAAATGCATTCACTACAAGTTCACCAAAAAACATGACGGACACTGCTGCAAATGAATCACCGGAAGATGATTCAGTTGCAGAGGCTGTTTCTGGACAGAAAGTAGGATCATCATTGTCATCAAATAACTCAAAGTCAGAACTACACAACTATCTATTTTCAAAATTATTGTTTTATACGATGACAGGAACTTTGACCGGGAGGTCGTAACCAAATAGTTCCGTATCCTGCGTTAGTGTAAGTAAAAGTTGCTCTTCCGCTTCTAGAAATACTTAAAAGTGGTCTCTTTTCATGTTCTTCAAATTCCTCCGATTAAATGTTGTTCAAAAAAATCAGGAATTAAAGTCTGTAAACAACAACTTATGGCATTAAAATTAATCTAAACTTACAGTAGAATAATAGTTGTATTGCTGGCCTTTGTGGTCACTTTGTTTATTATTTCGTCGTTAGAAAATGATAAAGGAAACGAAGGTGTGATAAGAAAAGAAACCAAACCAACATTTGTAGCTTTTCACAAACTGTAATCAAAATCTACTTGACACTTTATCTAATCATTTTTTATTAGAGATACGTTTAAACCATTATTCTGTTTTTTCCATTTATTGGCCAACTAATTAATGTAACAGCTTTGTCAATTGCATATTAGAAATTGTAAAATGACTGTGCGATGCAAATGTAGGAACGTTAAATCTTATAATTTCTTGTTCCCTAATAATGTAATAATTTTTTTTACATTAGATATCGGAATTTCAAAGGTTTTCACTGGTTATAAATGTTAGAAAATATTTATAATTAAAATATCTGTCAGGTTTATAACTGGACTAATAAGTTCTACAGCACTGCCGTCTATATGTGCTTCCTGGTACTTTATAAACCAAGTAGGCGGAGTACTAAACTTCATATCTTTTTCTATTGAATATCTGCATCTCGACATTTCATCCCGCTCTACGCTACCTCACCCCAACTCGCGACAGCAGATGGTAGATAGCCTGCTGTGATGAGCTCTTAAAAGTTCGTTTTAGTTTTTGTAAATATTTCTTCTGATACCAGGTTTGTAATAAAACTACTTTCTGAAGCTTCTAATTTTTCCTTCTGTGCGATGTACCCCACTCTACAGCGTTTTCAGCTAGTACGACATCGTCTTCGTCACGAGTTCTTTGCAGTTTCCGCCGACCTTCGACTGCAATTTCTTGGCGTCATCGCGACCTACACATTCCACTACGACACCGCCCCTGTGCGTTCTACGAGCTCCAACAACGACAAATCCATCTCGTGCTGGATCGACCTTCTGCTTCAGGGTCTTCATCCCGTCATCCTTCTGGTCTGACCTGGCGTCGACCCTGACGGCAAACGTCGGCTAAACCCCTGCCGCAGCTGCTGCATAGGAAACGCGCGGAACCGACGCTCCCTGACTCCGCAAACCCTGGTCACCTAAAACAACCAAAGCTTCTCTGGATTTCCCCCAACAACACTAGCTTTCCCAGAGTGATCTAAACAAAGACGCAGCACCCTAACCATACCTATTAGCTGGTTGGTCACGTCGCGGATATCATCCACGGCAAACCGAACCGTCTTCCTATCCTCTACGACGATACTGGCGGAGGTAGTTGGCACCTTCCCATAGACAGCCGCGTGCGCCTTCCTTACCCAGCTCATCTAGGTCGCTAGCATGAACGCTACCGTTGCGGCTAGTCGACATTTTACGCCGGGACCTTGAAGATGAAGGCAATTCTGGCGCCGCAACCACCGCGGGAGGCTCAGACTCCTCAGACACGACCGCCGCAGACACAGGCTCCTTCACTACCTCCTCCTGTGTCCCTAACATACCGTCCTTAAAAACAATCATAAGCTGTTTCCCCCCAACAGCGCCATCAGCCACCAACCTAGCAGACTCCGACAGATCACCCCTCTTTTTCCGTGGCAACGGCTCCTCGTCCCGGTGGACCACCATGCTAACAAAGCTAACGAAAAGGAGTAACCAACGAAAAAAAAGCAATGTAAAAGACGACCTGGCTGTTACGACGCTAAAAGAATGCAAATCGTTGGTCCAATAAAAATATTTTGGTTATAGATAAACCATAAACAACCCGGTATTTATTATTTAAACTTCAAACCGTCAAATTAAATTTCAAATTTAGCAAAAATACAATAAACACTAAACGTCAAAATAACAACTAGAACCAAATAACAACACTATTTATTTATTTTAAATTTTTAAACCCTCAAATCAAATTTAAATAAGCTAATTACTTGAAAATATTATTTATAAAAAACTGTACTTTAAATTTAACTGTGGGAAATAAACACATAAAAACATGCGCTATTGGAATGCGGTACCGGAAACTCACTTACCCCGTGTTTGCTCGAGCTTCAAGTGTTACACCACTAATTACACTGAAAATTCGACTTTAAGAATGTTTAAGTACGCGTGTACTTAAAATGTGGAATACTTATATTTAATTTATTTCAAAATTTACAGTTTTTGAGCTATTTATTTAATTTAAAAAGGCCTAGATTTTGGTTTTTAGGTTGTTATTTTATTATACGCGCACTATAAAATTTTTACACACTTTTTGATGGTTTTAGGCGGTCTTTACACGATTTACGCTGTTTTTGTTTTAAATTTATTAAAAACGCATTTTAAATTATTTTGGGTTGTTTGTTTAATAGTTTTTGACTTTATTAGCCCGAAATTTAATTTAGTTTATTTTTTAAACGCAGATTTTAGTTTAAATTTAAAGAAAAATGCGATTTTTTATTATTTAACGGACTAAATTATTATTTTTAATTTTATTTCACTGCCCTATGTTTAAAAATTAATGTCGCACAATAATAAAAATATAATACAATAAAAAGCAAAGCTTAAAATATAATAAAATAATGAAAACCCTATATAAACACTTACTTGTAGCCTTGTATTTGAGAGCTTCGTGAAATAGGTCCGTTCACTTCAAGCGCTAACTAGAAAGTTCAATGAATACACATAACATGTGAATTTCCAATGCTCCACCCAAAGGTACTACATTGGCCAGGAAGCGAGTTTTTGTTACCTGGAAAATTTTGAATTTTGCCGAACCCTTGCTGTTCCAAGCAAGGTAGGGATCTTTAACGTGCGTGACAACACTCACACACGGGACCTCCATTTTACCTCTCATCCGAACGAGGGTGTATTTTTGTGAAAAATGCTCGCCTAACATTTTTCAAGCGAACCGTGTCGGGATTCGAACCCGGGACCTTGGGCGTAGTAGTCACACACATACCACTACGCCACGGAGCCGCCTAATAATGAGTACACACGGCAAAACTTGGAATGAAATAGATGAAGATGCCTGATAGAAAACCAAGAAAATCCTGTCCTCAAAATGTCATTCCTTTTTCAACTGGTCCTTCAAAACATGGCGAAATTTTTACAGAAAAAAATGCTTGGAGAAAGATTATAACTAATGACATGATCGGCGAAATCATTGTTTGTACTAATACAGAAGCTGCTCGCACATACCTGCATCAAAAGAAAGTTTGGTACACAATTAATAAAGAAGAAATGGAGGTATTTATTGGAATTCTACTCATGGATGAAGTGGAAAAAGGTTGAGATGTACCAATACGAGAACTTCACTTGATAAACTGTCTAATTCAATCTACAAAGCAGCCATGTCCGTGAATCATTTGAAAATATAAAACTATTTTTGAGATTCGACGATTAGCTTGGCAAGAAATTGACAATTTAGCTCCTGTAAGCCATATTTGGAATCTATTCCTGGAGCAATGTAGGACTGAAATGGTGTCAAAAAATTTGTTACAATTGATAAACAATTAGTAGGATTTAGAGGAAGATACGGTTTTACACATACATACCAAGCAAACCGGCGAAATATAGCATAAAAATATTTCGGTTGTGTGAAGCAGAGACTGGATATGCCATCGATGGAGATATATATTAAAAAGCAAACCAATTTGGAAATGCGCGTTGTACAGTCTCTTGTGCGTTCAATTCAAAATGCATCAAGGAATTTAACATTAGATAATTTTTTAACAGCGTCGAATTATACGAAAAACTTTTATCTATTAGAATAACCGCTGTGGACACTATAAGAAGAACCAAAAGAAATATACCTACAGAAATGTCACCCAATAGAAACAGAGAGATATTATCATCTATTTTTTTGGTTTTTTTTACTCAAAACATAACTCTTGTGAGTTACGTTCTAAAGAGAAATATATCGGTAATTCTGTTGAGCACAATGCACCAGGACAATGAAGTGGATAATACGACGAAAAAAAAACCAGAAATAATAAAATTTTATAATAAAACAAAAGGCGGTGTGGATGTGATGGATCACAAAATATCAAATTACACGTGCAAGCGACACACAAAGAGATGATCTTATGTCATAAGCAGCAACATATAGACATTGGCGCTCATAATGCATATATTTTGTTCATTATCAAAAATAAAGACTACAAAAGCGAAAGGTCAGACCGAAGAAGATTATATCTAAAGGAGTTAGTGAATGCAGCTTATTCTAGCATATATGAAAAATCGATCAAAGAATTGCAAATAGAAAATTTTGTTACAGGCGGAAAAGCTACTAAGTATATATTTTTCAGTAAAATTATAAAATGGGCGCGGCCTGTAAAACAAAAATTAAAGAGGGGTCACCGGCACTAGCTAGCGGAAGGTCGTGGATTATATAGAAGGTTAGAATTTTGCAGAAAGAGCTAAATTAATATATAATATACAACAAAAAAATTTGGCACTTACCTTTCATAAATATTGTGGCTTAATGACAATTACCAAGGGCGCCAGACAAGTCGAGAATGTCCAAATGTTCATGCAAAACCTTGAGAGACTTGTCATCTCAAGGAGGACAATTGTTTCTTTTAATCAATTCGTATCTTTTTGACTAATGCAAAAAAATAAAAAAACAATTGACTTAATCAACGGCAAACAAACATTATTTAATTAACAGAGCAATAAACGTGAATCACTTACATTTAGAAATTCATTGATTTTAATTTACAAATTTAGATTAAATGGTTGACATGGAATTCTGATAATTTTATGTACATGAGTAATTCCCAAACACTTTATATAGAAAAAAACTTATCTTATAAATTTTACACTAAATTTATCCCACGGTTTATGGCCAAAACGTCCTAACAAATAAATTAACTAAACTTCTTCATACTAGCTTAACTATAAAAAACTTACTTACTAAAAATCGTCAATTGGTTGATGGTTTGCCTTCCAACCCAGAACAGCTCTTAAATTGGTGGAGAGAATCTCGCTTGTTGCTCTTGTACTTAGCAATTAATAAATAATTCAATGGCACACGAACCTGGCAAGATCTTTTTGAGCTTAACTTAACTTGTGCATTACATGCATACAAGCTTTTTATTATTACTTTATATCACTATAAATCCGCAAACATACGAGCGTAACCCTCGCGAACTGGAAGAGTTAATTAATCCTTTCAAATTTCACTATCGTGATACTAAGTGCAATATCATATCTGTGATGCCGGAGAACGCTACCACAGCAAACTTCTGTGGCTACGTTTCTACCTTTTGACACCGGACAACCCCATTGGAATCTCCGTCTTTTAGCTAAAGCCTTAAGTTATATATTAATTCCTACTCTAACCATTATTTTACCTCATATTTTTGTTATCCAATGACTATTAACAGAACCTCGCAAAAACAGATTTTAGAAACCAAATCCAACCCCTTTCAGGATGAAAGTCACGGAAAGCAATAATTTTCTTAAGGGTTTAAATAAGTTGTATCTTCTTGGAATTTTAATTACTAAATTGTGGACCATACCTATTGGCGACAGTTGTCTGCCATTAACAAAAGACCGGTTAACCCACTTGAGCCGAAATGGATTTTAATACAATGGATGTCTCCTGACTACTTAAAATTACTTGCAATCTTTGAACAAATCAAATTGGAAAAAAGGTTTGGATATTTGTAATGTTTCGTTTTCTGTACCCCGCTGTCAATCAACGAAAATACTACGAAAATTAAGTTTTACAACTAAAAATTGCTTTTCTTTGTTTACGTTAAAAGGTACTATTCCATTTAAATTTATCAGATTTGTCAATCTATAACCCACATAAGTTTTAAAAGAGTTACTGTATTCGGATTTGCAAGGTAGGATCATTAAATTATGATGACAGTCGCTGGAATTTATAATATTCAAGCCTAAAGCTATTTCTAAACCTGGTCTTTATTATAAGAAATGCTTATTAAAATATAAGGGTAATTTATTATGTAATTTTTTTATATAAGTTATACAAGTTAATGAAATTTAATTAATCAATTAATCTGTTTATAAGTTAACATTTCAAAATAATGTTACAATTTATTTAAGTGGAGGAAAAATTAGAAACAGTATCAAAGAAACCAGCAACAAAGAAACAATGTTCCTTATGTCCCGCATGAAAGCATAGAAAATGCAGTAATATTATTTGCAAGGACCACTCGGTATATACATCTACAAAATGTGTAAATAATAATTAATTATTATGTACTATTTGTAAATAAAAAACCTTTTAAAACATTAAAGCCTTAATTATTCAGTAAAAGCACATACATGTCAATAGATATCTAATGGGCCTTTTTGACTCACGATATGTAAATGTGTCTGACAGTCATGCATCCTAGGGTTAACCGATAAATAAAAAACTTGCACCCTGTTTAAGTTTTTAATTTTGTAGCAATATCGTGGTACGACGAATCAAACAATACGCGAAGATTTATGTTTCAAACCGTGTTATCGTAGTTAATTTTTAATAGTTATTTCAAAAAGTCATGCAGCGACATCTGTCCATATCACAAACAGTCGTTGTACTTTACACTTCCACAATTGGAAACCTAATATTTCATCCCTCTTAGAACTTATCGAAATCTCAATTTTGTCTTCGTCCATATAATCTGTTAGTGTTTGATTGTTTAAACAGAATAAATAAAACACATTTACCCAAGTAGGTAAAGAAATATGTTTTAAATAATTAATGACTCCCACAAAATGTAAAACGATCATTAATGATAATAAGTATAGAATGAAATGGCGTTTGAGACACGCTTTCGTGGGAGGCTGTCTGGATAGTGCGTGGAAGTCTAGAGTGATTGTTCACGGCACGCGAAACAATCAAACACGAACTACTACTACTCTACCGGTGTGGGTTAGGTCAGGAAAATTGTGAATTACATACATATCACACGTGCCATGACACTTGATTACTATTTGCCCCCGTAATGACTACATTCCGTGAATACGCCCAACTAATTTCCTAATATCTATTCTGTATTAAGTACGTCCAATATCAGGTTTGTGAAATCAGGATTGATCAAATAATATTGGCTGGTTTTAAATCTATTAGCTTGCTTATAGGCTGCTAGCTCTTTGTGAAGCAGATCAACGTTTGTTGCAACTGTACCATTACCTCAGAAGGTCAGATTTATATCACTATTTGTTTTTAAAGCATTCTCAGTAGATGAATTTGGAACAAATTTATTGTGCTTGACAAAGCAATTATTTCAATAAATGACATGATAAACGCCATAAATCTACCAATCATATCATGCTTATGGAATTGCATTCTGATTCAGCTTAATTCAGGATTGCTGTATCGATGTAGAGCATACTTTTCAACAAACATCGATACTTTTCATAAACATTCATGTCTGAAATGTGGGGTTTAAAAACACATTCGTAAAATCTGAAATTCAATTCCTTTGTGTATAAATAACCTTTGTTTTTATAAGTCCTAACAAAGGCCCTTTTGCAAAAGGTTTTTCAATGAACTAAGGCCGTAGCTAGGAAAAAATTTGGGGGCTGACAGTAGGTGGTTTTTAACAGTTTACCCGCCACATTTCCACCAGCATCCACATTACCACACACACATTGTTTATTACATTACTTCTCTTGAATGTTGAATAAATCAACTAAACATCTTGAAAAAAACTTTAATTCTTATTGTGGACTGTATTAATATCAATTTACATATTTTATGGAAAAATAACATGTCATGGAAGATAGGACTACTCGGCCATCTTCCTTCTAGTAAAAATTAAATTATATTTTCAAAAGCCAATCGTGCTTTGTTATAAAGACGAGTATAAACGAAGAGCGCCGGAAATACATGTAAAATAAATGGCGCACTATTTAAATTTAAAACTACGTAAAAATACTAAAGTAAAGTCTTAACACACATCTAGAACAAATAGTTTTCTTCGACTAACCATTTTCATCTTTCGAGATAAATTTATCTTGTTTGGTATCAATTAATATTAGATTTTTCTCAGCTACCAGAATTTCTAGGAATTTTTCAGATACCATCATCTCCCAGGGAGCTCCCTCATTTTGAGATTTTTTACCGATAGCGATTTCTGACCATTCTTATCAATTTTTTAGCCGTGCGATACATCAAATTAGTCTAGAATTATATGAAGAATCCAAATATGCAAACAGATTTAAAATAGGACCACCCCTTACAAAGTTATACTTTTTAAAGATCCAAACCTCTAAATTTTTACTCATCATATTTAACTCCATTTTTAAGACGTTTTTTTTCGCTACCCAAAACATATGTTTTAACCAACCATTTCTCGAAAATCAAAAACCGCTGAAATTTTAGAAATAAACGCTTTATAAGCCATAAGTGTTTGATATTTAAAAACATTTTAAAAAACAGTCTAGTCCTTTATAAGTCATAAGTGTTTGATGTTTAAAAACATTTTTAAAAAAACAGTCTAGTCTTTTATAAACCATAAGTGTTTGATATTTAAAAATATTTTTAAACAGTGATGTTTTGTTTTTAAAATAATGTAAAACATTTCAATGTAATGTGTTTTTAATATATGAATGGGAAGGTTGAGTTTAACGTCATCATCGCCTGAATTACATGTAAAAGCGGTGTATAATTTCTTTTCAATAAACTTTCTATTAATTATATCATTGACTGCGTGTTTTTGAGGTATACAAGATACATGTTTTAATGCCATATAATAATTTATTTTATCCGATTTACAGTTTAATAAACTAATAGAATACTATTTTTACGTTGCAAAGTATAACATTATCTTCTTTGTGTAGCCGAATCCGAACAGCTGAAAGTAACTTGTAACAAAAAAAAAGCATTAATGTGTTGCTTAAAAAGAGAGGATGCGTGTTTTCGGTCGATAAGACATATTGCCGTTAATCTAACAATATGTCTTACCGTCCAGCGACATCGCGTAGAGGTAAACACATTTGCCAGGAGCAAAGGGATTATTAAGGATGGGGGTGGTGGGTATGTCTTATAACTAACTTACATGCTACTATACACAAAAACTTAACCTATATCTTTATGCCCCCCTGCGTAGGTTGCTGTACTATTAGGGATGACGTACCTTTTGTCATCCTCGCCCAACAAACTAATTTTATTAATTAATTGGGTATAAAGCTGGTGTTTATGACTTTGAATACACACAATGCTATGAATAAAGGTACCAGAATTATTATGTACAAAGTCCTTAAAACTATCTACATTAATATTCTTAACTACACTTCGTGAGACTCCTTTAAACTTTTTAATTGTGTCTTTCTCGCTTACAATACAGTAGAACTTATCCCTATTACCGACAAATTTTAATACTAGACCCACATTGAATTTGTCTTTGAATTTCCCTACAACTTTATTTGTTGACAAGCGGTATATTCTGTTTATCATCTGCGGGGTACACCACTTTAAACTTAAGAATAAAAACAAGATAGTTTAATTCGCCTATTAATAATTTTTTTGCTAATGTTGGCGATACAAATAAGTAAAGCAAACTTTATCTATAAACATTATGTTTCAATAAAATATATACATGTATTGATAACATCTATAAACCGCTGTTGTAACCAGAGTCTGGCGAATCTGGGATAGCCAAATCTCTAAACATTTGCGTAAGCGATTGTCTCGCAGTCGCATCTTCTAAGTATTGGATGGGGTAACATTTAATGATTACCAACACTGTCAAGTAATTTAAATTGCTGCAATCATTAGGCAGAGAAATACTGACACGGTTCTCTTTCTCTAATAACGTTTAAACCCTTTCTTAGTCCGTCGTATTTCCACATACATTTTTTATATCACCTACAAATTTTTCATAAAAATCTGGAAAGTTTTTACACCTCAACTCAGGCATTTTAAAACAGATTAATTCTCGCAAATTTAATCGCTTGATGCACTCGTACGCAGGTAGCACAATAACATTCCGATCTTTCATAATTTCCATATTATAAAAAATTCTCTTCTTCAAAATTGTTCAGCAGCCATATACTTCTATTAAAGGCTGTGCTCAGCTGCAATTTGAAATCTTGATTCAATTGTATGTCAACTACGTCGTCTCCAGTAGTCAAACCATTTAATCTGACTTGTTTTGAGTCTTGAGCAAATTGGTGAATTTGAAATTCCATTTGAAAAGTACACAATTTCTTCCAATCGAAGTATGAGAATGTTATCGTAGAATCTGCACACATACCACTACAGCAAATAACTTGGATGACAGGTTAAAGACCACCATATAAATCAAAACCAACTTCTATTATATGGCGGTGAGAATAGGTTGTTTTACCAACTAGTTGGTTGATATTTAATTGTGGTACTCGCACATCACTTGTAACGTCAACACAAGAAAAATCCATCTTTAGCTTGTAATTTTGATCAAACTCGACGATATTTTGACGACAAATGCACTGGAACATGGCTCCCTCGCCTTTTATGCCGATGGTCAAGCGTGCGCAGCTATTATTATGTTAATTGGCGTTATATGCAAATCTTGACTGGAAAAGTGACGCTTATAATTGTTTTATAGTGGGTTTTACCTGTATGTATTTAACCACCAACACCATTTTTAGAATTTTTATAAAAAATTACTCTTAGCAGTATTTTTAATATAACTCCGTCGTGTAAGATATCAATCATTATTGTGTTTTTCCTCAGGTTCTCAAATCCTTCGAAATTTTTTTCAAATCGAACGACCCCATACTTATTTACAGATCAACCTTTTGCAAACCATATGGGATTCATCTTTAATCTATTTCTAAACAGTATTGCTCTGTTTTTTGAGATAAACCCATCGTGTAACCTATCAAATTTGCATAGAATTTTTTTGGGGAATCAAAATCAATTATCACGTCTTTTAAAATTAGCTCCACCAAATACCCGCATAGTGTTTTAATATTCAAAAACCTAACATTACATGTGATTTTCCAATGCTCCACCCGAAGGTACTACATTGGCCAGGAAGCGAGTTTTTTTTACCTGGAAAATTTGGAATTTTGCCGAACCCTTGCTATTTCAAGCAAGGTAGGGATCTTTAACGTGCGTAACAACACTCACACACGGGACCTCCATTTTACCTCTCATCCAAACGAGGGTGTATTTTTGTGAAAAATGCTCGCCTAACATTTTTCAAGGGGACCGTGTCGGGATTCGAACCCGGGACGTTGGGCGTAGTAGTCACACACATACCACTACGCCACGGAGCCGCCTTCAAAAACCTAACAGCAAAACATATCTGCATTTTTATTTAGATTTAACTCAATAGTAGAATAAAACTCAAAAAATATTTATTAAAATGGCTGAGTTGAGGTGTAGAAACTTTCCAGATTTTTACGAAAAATTTATAGGTGATATAAAAAATGTATGTGAAAATACGACGCACAAAGAAAGGGTTCAAACGTTATTAGAGGAAGAGAACCGTGCCAGTATTTCGCTGCCTAATGATTGCAGCAATTTAAATTACTTGACAGTATTGGAAATTATTAAATGATACCCCATCCAATACTTAGAAGATGCGACTGCGAGACAATTGCTTGCGCCAGACTCTGGTTACCACAGAGGTTTATAGATGTTATCAATACATGTATATATTTTATTAAAACATAATATTTATTGATAAAGTTTGCTTTCATTATTTGTATCGCCAACATAAGCAAAAATTATTAATAGACGTATTAAACTATCTTGTTTTTATTCTTAGGTTTAAAGTGGTGTACCTCGCAGACAATAAACAGAATATACCGCTTGTTAACAAAAAAGTTGTAGGAAAATTCAAAGACAAATTCAATGTGTGTCTAGTATTAAAATTCGTTGGTAGTAGGGCTAAGTCCTACTGTATTGTAAACAAGAAAGACACGATTAAAAAGATTAAAGGGGTCTCACGAAATGTAGTTAAGAATATTAATGTAGATAGTTTTAAGGACATTGTACATAATAATTCTAGTACCCTTATGCATAGCATGGTGTGTATTCGAAGTCATAAACACCAACTTTATACCCAATTAATTAATAAAATTAGTTTGTCGGGCGAGGATGACAAAAGGTACGTCATCCCTAATAGTACAGCAACCTACGCACGGGGGCATAAATATATAGGTTAAGTTTTTGTTTATAGTAGCATGTAAATTAGTTATAAGACATACTCACCAGCCCCATCCTTAATAATCCCTTCGCTCCTGGCGAGATGTGTTGACCACCACACGATGTCGCTGGACGGTAAAACATATTGTTAGATTAACGACAATATGTCTTATCGACCGAAAACACGCTTCCTCTCTTTTTAAGCAACACATTAATGTCTTTTTTTGTTACAAGTTACTTTCAGCTGCTCGGATTCGGCTACACAAAGAAGATAATGTTATACTTTGCAATGTACAAATTGTATTCTATTAGTTTATTAAACTGTAAATCGGATAAAATAAATTATTATATGGCATTAAAACATGTATCTTGTATACCTCAAAAACACGCGTCAATGATATAATTAATAGAAAGTTCATTGAAAAGAAATTATACACCGCTTTCACATGTAATTAGGGCGATAATGTCTTAAACTCAACCTTCCCATTTATTTATTAAAAACACATTACATTGGAATGTTTTACATTATTCTAGAAACAGAACATTACTGTTTGAAAATATTTTTAAATTTCAAACACTTAAGGGTTATAAAGGACTAGACTGTTTTTTTAAATGTTTTTTAAATATCAAACAATTATAGCTTATAAAGCGGTTTTAGATTTTTGAGAAATGGTTGGTTAAAGCATATGTCTTGGGTAGCGAGAAAATAACGTCTTATAAATGGAGTTAAATATAGATGAGTAAAAATTTAGAGGTTTGGATCTTTAAAAGATGTAACTTTATTAGGCGTGCCTTATTTTAAATCTGTTTGCATATTTGGATTCTTCATATAATTCTAGACTAATTTGATGTATCGCACGGCTAAAAATTTGATAAGGATGGTCAGAAATCGCTATCGGTGAAAAATCTTTAAATGTGGGTAGCTCCCTGGGGGATGATGCTATCTAAAAAATTCCTAGAAATTCTGGTAGCTGAGAAAAATCTAATAGTAATTGATACCAAACAAAGTACATTCATCTCGTGGTTGGAAATGTGGAGAAAGATTTATCTCGCAGAGGTTATGTGTGTAAAACGGTAAGGGGTGGTCGAATTTTAAATCTGTTTACACATTCGAATTCTGCGTAAAATTCTACACTAATTTGATGTGTCGCTAACAGCAAAAAATTTTAAAATATTGGTAGTTCTCTGCAGGATGATGCTATCTAAAAAATTCCTAGAAATTCAGGTAGCTGAAAAAAATCTAATATTAATTGATACCAAACAAGATAGATTTATCTCGAAAGATGGAAATGGTTAGTCGAAGAAAACTATTTGGTCCAGATGTGTGTGGAAATGTGGATGCTGGTGGAAATGTGGCGGGTAAACTGATAAAAACCACCTACTGCTGACTAAAGGCTTTTTACCCATTTTATTAACGAAAATTGGAAATTATTATAAGTTTAATCTCCTCACCCGTTTTCTAGCAAATCGATTCATCACTTCGTCATTCTTAATATCAATTCTTCGGTGAACTGAAAGTAAAGCCAATCCATTTAAATGTTGTTCCCCGATGAATTTCTTAAATAGTTTTTCAATCTGTTCAATGTGGAAAATGATCTCTCTGCAGAACAAGTAGTAACTGGAAGCGTTAAAAGAATCTTTAATAAGCAATGTATATTTGGAAACAAACTTTCGTTGCTTCACTAAGCGCTTCTATAGCACAACTTGCCCATTTTTTTGTCCAAAGACCTAGTTCTGCGTCAAATGCTTCATTGTTTAAAAATTTTTTCTGCATTTCAAAATTACTGGCACTCAAATTAAATCCTTTTTCACTTAATGAAGGTATAAGCTAATTTAAATTTTTTTAATTTGTGCGATGTTCCTTAAATCTGCTTTCTAGTTGGTTTATAAAATCGTCAAAAACTGGAACAGCGATTACAATTCTAAAATATGTTTCGGGATTATCTGTCTGAACATTAGGTCTATTTTTCTGCTTAGTAGCTAAACGTGGTATTTTTATATTTTCATTAATGGATCGCATTAAATTTTGGGCCGATTAAAGCATTTTTTTGCTAAATGTTATTGTTTGGTCTCTTTGTCGCACGTTGTCGTGGTTAAATTTAAGTTATTTTAAATTCTTAGTTGTAAATCAAATACTAAAGCTGTCATCCCTTGCCCCGTTATACCCTGTCGAAAACCTCCTGTGTGCATGTGAAAATTAAGTTGAGAAGGGGTAGTCACAGACACTCTCATCGATATCGGAACGAAACGGTTGTTCGTTCGGTAAGTGAGTTAGTCATTAGTGCTGCTGAATGTGACTTTACCGATGAACCCCTAAAGGCACAGTGAAAATGCAAACGTAACACGTACTATAATTCGCATACAGTCCACTTAGTTGAAGAGTAGGAACTACACCATAGAACAATAAAACAATGAGGAGATAAGTCGATATACAAATTTATAAGACCTTCCGCGCATTAAACATGGCCTTCGTAACCGGATTATTTAATTAATTAGTTCCTATTCCTTCTGCTCCTTATACTTTAATTTAATAATTGTCGTAGTTTTGATTATGTTTGAGCGTGTTACAAAGAGACTAACATCGTGCTTGTGCATTTAATGGTAGAAACATTTGGTCGTAACGGTAGATTTTACAATATATTCCTTGTCCTTTGTCGCAAAGATTAGTGGTCGGTCGGTTTGCTTTATGTAAACTAAATTTATGAGGGTTATTGTTTTTTTAAATCTTTACCTTATTTTTCGTCCTCAAGTTTGAGCTCGGGTTCATCCAACTTAGTATAACAAAGGGGTTTGTATTTACGTGAAACGTTTTTGTCGGTCGAGGACTGTAATTAGTTGCATTTGACCATTAATATTTAATTTCGTAGATTAATTAGTTTTTAGTTGTCGTAGGGTATTTAAAGTACACAATGTTTTTTCCATTAATTTTTATAATCGTTCATTAATCATTAATCAGATATGGTTATTTCAATTATTAAAGCTATTCTTGAAGCTAAATTTGTAGTTCAAAGGTTGGATCATATATACAGTAAAATTAATCAACCGGAAAATGTATCAATTGCTTTAATTAGAGCATCGATTAAAAGTGTCGAGCAAATTGAAACTCATTTCAAGTCTTTTTGCAAGGATATTTTATTTGATGAGGAGAGTGAACAATTGGACGAATTCTCGGCCCTTAGGGTGAAAATCTATGATTATCTATTAGATATTTTATTATCGCTAAACAAAATGAATTAGATCGCGTAGAAAATAAGCTGCAGGTGGAAAATTTGAATAATTCTTTATCGCTAAATATTGGTTTTTGCTGGAAACACCTTCCAGTCCTGCGGTTCTCAAGACGTATTTCGGATTTTAAAAGTTATCATGCAATTTATAAGCGATTGATTCATGATAATGTTAGTTTGTCACCTGCTGAAAAATTTTGCCATCTCGTAGATACACTAGATGAGTCGTGGCGTGCGTTAATAAAACATTTGCCATTAAACGATTGTGCATACGATGAAGCCTATAAAATCATTACTAATCGTTTTCAGTTCAAGATGTTATTACTTTCAACATATTTTAATGCTTTCGAAAAATACCCTAAGGTCAGTTCCTGAGACTCGCACACGGAACTCTGGCAATTAATTAGATGTTTTGATGAAAATATATTCGCGTTAAAGTAGATGGAAATAGATTTATTAGATTTGATGTTGTTTAATCTGTTATTCAAAAAATTAGATACAAACATTTTAAAGCGTTTTGAATTAGGAAATAATGACGAGATTCGTTTGTTCAAAGATTTAAGGTCGTACATTGAAAAACAATGTAAAGTGCTAAAAATAAATGACATTGCTTCAGGAACATGCTTCATATCTCGAGATTACGTGAAACAAAAGGGAAAATTCGTTATCACTTCGGCTAAAACTTCTTTAGTTGGTACCACCAATGATTGTAAAAATTGTAGCTTGTGTTAAGCTGTGCATCCGATTTATAGATGTAAGCAGTTTCTTAATAAAACCTCTCAAGAAAGATTTGAGGTAGTCACGACTAAAAACCTTTGTATCAAATGTTTACATACTTCACATTCTGTGAAAAATTGTAAGTTAGATTGGTCGTGTAGAAAATGTCATCGGTCGCACAATTCGTTACTTCACTTCGATAAACGAGAAAAATCGGTGTCCCCACGCAGACAAACGCATCGTCAAAGGTCAGCGTCTCCTCGGAGAGCGGCGCCTAGA
Source organism: Platerodrilus igneus (assembly GCA_036346225.1). Taxonomy (NCBI): domain Eukaryota; kingdom Metazoa; phylum Arthropoda; class Insecta; order Coleoptera; family Lycidae; genus Platerodrilus; species Platerodrilus igneus. The sequence goes on along the minus strand of JARFIW010001436.1, from coordinate 1,434,928 downwards.
TTTACTTCTACTAGTAGACCCAGTGAAGACAATCTGTCGTCGGCGGTTGTGCATGAACAACCTGACAATAGCTCGTTAATTTCGACGTCATTAGAACATACAACCACGCTGTTAGCTATGGTAATGGTGTCGGTGCTTGATTATACGGGAAAATTGCAACCTGTTCGTGTAATTTTAGATAACGGGTCCATGGAAAGTTTTATGACTGAAAGGTGCCGTCAGAAATTAGGTTTAAAGAAACGGAGAGCCAACGTCACTGTTCAAGGACTTGAATTCGTCGTTGGTGTCTGGTACAATATCGTGTGTAGTCAGCCCCTCGGGAGCAAGGCCTCCAACTTATGAAATTGATTGTTACATTTTACCTAGCATTTGTAATCAATTATATTCGTCGTCTATAGGGGTCAAGGAGTGGTCGCATACTCGAGGTTTGGCCTTAGCTGATCTTAATTTTAATATTCCTGGTAAGATTGACATGCTGCTCGGAGCATAAATCTTTGCTCAGGTTTTGTTGAACGAATTTCGTTGGAGTGTCGCTAACGAGCCAGTTACTATTGAAACAACCTTTGGTTGGGTTTTACGGGCAAGGTCGTTTCCCCGAATAATTTTATTACGTCGTTGTGTGCTTTCGTTGAGCCCTTAGATAGCGACATTCGTCGATTTTGGGAATTAGAAAATATTTCCTTCAAGAAACACATTTCTTCTGAAGAAGAAAAGTATGAAAGGAATTTGTGGAAAATTATAGACGTAACAAGGACGGTCGTTTTGTAGTGTCCTTGCCCTTTAAAATTTCTGAACCCTCATTCGTGGGTACGAGATCGATTTGTATTAAAAGATTTTTGTCATTAAAACGTCGTTTGCTAAAAAATCCTGAATTGTATTCGGATTATAAAAAATTTATGGAAAATTATTTGAAAGGTGGTCACATGGCTCAAGTGGAATCACCTGAAAATTCGCCGGTTCATGAGAGAATGTATTACATTCCCCATCATGCTGTGCATAAGAGTGATAGCACTACCACCAAACTACGTGTGGTTTTCGATGCGTCGTGTCAGGATCAATTTGGAAATTCGTTAAATGATAGCTTGGCTATTGGCCCTGCTTTGCAAAAAGACATTGCAGTTTTGTTATTGCACTTTCGTGTACATCCTGTCGCAATTTCAGCTGATATTAAACAAATGTATCGGCAGATTTTGGTTAAAGATACTCATCGTGATTATCAACGTATCGTCTGGAGGTTTTCTCCGTCAGATCCTATTATAGACTTTAAATTAAATACTGTGACTTATGGAGTTTCGTCGTCACCTTTTTTGGCCTTGCGTACTGTTCAAGAATTGGCAAGGTTAGAATCGATTAGTTTTTCTTTCGCGTCATCGGTATTGACGAGTGATATCTATTTTGATGATTTAGTCACTGGATGCAATTCGATTGAAGCTGCAAATCAATTAATTGATGTGTTGAATAGTATTTGCACTAATGGTGCCTTTCAATTAAGAAAATGGAATAGTAATTGCCCGGAAGTGATGTCTTCCTTGAAAGAGTCCCTGTCCAGTTCGGAAGCAATTACATTTCAAGATAAAGATAGTGGTTCAATACAAATTTTGGTCTTTTCGTGGCACGCTCTTACAGATGTATTTTTATACAACTTAGACGTTGAAGAGTGCAGATGCACTAAGCGTAATATTTGGTCGACTATCGCAAAAATTTATGATCCTCTCGGTTTGATAGCGCCTTTAGTACTTTTCGCTAAACGTTTAGTTCAATCTGTGGCTTTTAGGTCTCGGTTGGAACCAAGAGCCGCCATTGGAAGTTGTACAAAGATTTTTGGTGATCCAACGCAGTTTCTCACGCATTCCGGTGTTCGCCTAAGCACGCCTGTGCCCATGCGCACTTTGCGCGCGCACCGCCTACCCATGCGCACGCCTGCGCGCGCATCCCCTGCTCTTGCGCGCCCTAACCTAACATCCTACATATATCTGACATATATCCGGACATATGTCGATGCGAACCACTGCTCAGTCCGACCTAGGCCGGATTAAATCCGATCAAAGTCGGATAACAAAACTGTTCCTAAACAAGAGAATGTAAGCGATATGGCGGTGTCCAACATATTCGGATATCTTCGGTAATATGCGCCCCCACTCTGTAGGGTACATAAGGGCAATTTTCGTATTCAATTTAGTATTCGACAGTAGCTAGAACGGTAAACATTAGCGTCTCCAAGGTGATTAGCGTTTCTCAGCTTCTTGGGAATAAAGTGAAACCGACAAATGAGCGATTTGGATTATGACTGTTGGCAAAAAATATGTGCAACAATAATCTGGTGACAGATATTGGTAATATTTGTTATTTCGAAGGCGAACAGATGCTGACTGGCGGACTACACACACCAATTACAGAAACATTTATAAGGACGGTCAGAAATCGTTGTCGGTAAGAAAATCTTAAAATAAGGTTAGCTCCCTGGAGGATGGTGCTATCTAAAAGATTCCTAGAGATTCAGGTAGCTGAGAAAATTTTAATATTAATTGATACCAAACAAGGTACATTTATCTCGTGGGTGGAAATGTGGAGAAAATTTATCTCGCAGAGGGTATATGTGTAGCTTTGTAAGGGCGGTCCTATATCAAATGTGTTTGCAGATTCCGGATTCTGCATAAAATTCTAGACTAATTTGATGGGTCGCATGGCTAAAAAGTTTATAAGGATAGTCAGAAATCGCAGGTTCAGGACTTTAAAGGGTATAACTTTGCAGTGGTGCTCGGATTTTAAATCTGTTTGCAGATTCGAATTCTGCGTAAAATTCTAGACTAATTTCATGTATTGCGTGGTTAAAAAATTTATAAGGACGGTCAGAAATCGCAACCAGCAAAAAATCTTAAAGTGAGGGTAGCTCCTTGGGGGATGGTGCAATCTAAGAAATTCCTAGAGATTCGGGTAGTTGAGCAAAATCTAATATTAATTGATATCAAACAAGATAGGTTTATCTTGTGGGTGGAAATGACTAGTCGAAGAAAACTATTTGGTCCAGATGTGTGTGGAAATGCGAATGCTGGTGGAAATGTGGTCATGATTCCCCTGTCAACCATCTACTGTGGGTGTTGATTGAAAAGTAACCTGAATTGACCCACATTTCCTCCTTCTGGGGATTTCAATGCTTGGTACAAAAATTACCAGAATGGACCTTGAGCCTCCTTATGGGATTTAACATGGGGAAAACCGGTTTTTTGGGCTAGAACATAGGTAGCTTATCTACTCCTTTTAAATACAACACAGGAGTAACAATTGCTTATGTCATCGCAGATATTGCAAAATTTGCTAAATATATTTCCAGTTCTGGAAAATAAGCGTTCGCATTGCACAGAAGACTAACAGAACACTTGTCTCTTACTATCCCACTTAGAAAGGGTTAATTAAATTTATTAACTTCCAGCGCCGCACAGCATCTTTATTTGTTTCCCCAATAGCATCTTCGAGATCTAGTCGAAGCTATTGTACCACTATGTTCCACATCCACAATTCTAATATGATTAATTATTTCGATCGACCTTTGACATAAAATTTGTAAACTTAAAAGTTTTGTACAGGTTTTAGTTTGACGTGCATTAATGATGTACTAAAATATTTTTCCCTACTAACAATACTGGTTTCACTTGCAGAAGGTTCTAAAATTTTTCATAATTCTTGAGCAATTTTCCAATAGCAATGCTGAGTGAAGTAGGCATCGGTATAATTCTAGGTCGTTTATTAATGGATTTAGAAGAATCGTTATCTTGTTCTAAATTATAAAAGCATTTTTTAAATATCTTTTATTAAGACGGACAATAACTTACTTTTGGTGTAATGAAGACTTGTTTCGAAGTAGCCGGTCTTGAATATCTATTCACTTACTACGAAAATATTTCTAACCCATCAAACTATGTATAATAATGTTCCAATTCTTTGGATTAAGTAAATTTTTGAATAAACATTTGTTTATAAGACTTACTTACTAACCTATGTTTGTTTAGAAGTCGAAATGCGACATAAAGTAACCTAACTTACATCTGTCAATGTTAATAGAACGTATATTCCAAGTCGCATTGCATTCTGGAACTTCCTAGACATACATTTTTATGGTATTACAGCATACGATTACAAACAATGAATCATAAGCAACCTTGTTTGATTTTGACCATACACACTGTCTATGTTGAGGAATAACTTGTTTGGGACAGCATGTTTGACTGTCATTGGCTTATTTTCATTCCTAATTTTAATTTCTTATTAACTTGTGTGCCTGACTACGCCAAGCCCAGCTACTAGCGTTCTTGTTAGTATACTTAATGTTTAATAATGTTTAATGTTTAATGAGGGAAACTACAGTCCACTTAATTTTATAGTAGGTAGTGATTTTTTGATAGTTGCAAAAAAAATATAATATAATGTCAAATTATTTTAGAAAAACTAAAATAAGAACATTCTTGTCACTGTTTATGTTTATAAAAAGGATAATTAAATTGTGAACCAGCGTTTATTAAGGCATTAGATAACACAACAAAATAAGTTTCATCAAGAATTTGACATGGTCGACTTCGAACCGGATCTCTATCACAAGTTAATTGTAAAGAATCTTTACAATAGAAAGGCAGTTGACAGGAATTTGTACCAGGTTACAGTTGGAATCAACTTGGATACAAAGGTTTAAGGAACTCTTACGGTACACATTATCAAAGGCTGTTTTACAAAGGAAAGGTACTGGACAGGAGTTATTCAAGGAAGCAACTCGAAGACAAAGATTTCAAGAAGCTTTAAAGGACACATAATTAAAGGTTGTTGCTACAAGTTCTTAGCTACCTAAAATGTACAATTATTCAACAAAGGACAGATTGTCAAAGGACAACGGAACTTTCATTATTTTAACCTACAGCACTGCAATTTAAAGGGACAGAATCTATTACATACAAGGAGGTTGAGATAGTGAATCAACAAGAACATTAATTACATTAGAAGTGTGGTTATCGTTTCCATAGGTAAATTTTCTGGTTCAGGAGGAATTTGTCATAAATAAAATAAAAAAACTTCTGGGACTATGATTAACAACGACACTATAATACAAAAACGAGGTAGAATTAAATCAAAAATTACAAGAATAGAAACTTATGTAAGAGCTAATAAGAAGAACGATGGTATTGACATAAACGAATTTATAATCAGGGAATCCATGTTAATGAAGTCGTATGAAGAGTATGAATTTATTCAAGATCAACTAGAGGAGCAAGAACCGTCTGAAGAGGAGGACCGCGTATTGGTAGAATTGCAATACACTTCGCTGCATAGTAAACTGAAGTCAGTTATTCAAAAAAGAAATCTTGTTAATGCAAACAACGGTAGCGTGGCATTGGAGCACTCAGGTACGGTATTAACAGACGCGGTTGCACCCTCAGCAACTCCCTCCTTTCAGGTAAAGTTACCAAGTTTCAATATTCCTACATTTTCTGAGAAATACGAGGATTACAGGTCTTTTATAGAGCTTTTTAATTCATTGATACACTCGGATTCGCGTTAAAATAAGGTTCAAAAATTCTTATATTTAAAGTCAGTTTTGCAAAAAGATCCATTGCTAATAGTAAAAGATCTACAAATTACTGACGGGAATTATGACGTAGCGCTAGACTTATTGAAAAAACGTTACGACAATAAATTGGTAACCATAAATTGCCATATACGCGTTTTAATGGACACTCAAGTCACCAAGAGTAGCGCGGCTGCATTAAGGGACTTTGTTGTATCAATCAAACAAAATTACAATGCACTACAAGCGTTAGAAGTTCCAGTAAAGGAGTGGAATCTAATTTTGATTTACATTCTGGCTTCAAAATTAGATTTCAATACACATAAGGCATATGAATTGGAGAGGAATCCATATGATCTGTCAACTTTTAAGGAGTTTCTAGAATTTCTAGAAACGCAATGTTTAGTTCTCGAAGCTTTAGTAAACAGAAGTCAAATCAAAGGTTATTAAAGGTAGTTATCATTCGGTAAATGCTGTACAAATAGGTTTCAAAGGAAATGCATATGTTGTGACTCAAGTTATCATCCCATTTACAGGTGCACCAAATTTTGAAGTATGATTTAATACAAAAAGGAATTTGTTGCTAAAATCGTCTTTGTTATAATTGCTTGGGTTTAAAGCACCGTGTAAATAATTGTAAATCAAAAGGGTGTAGAGTCTGTAAGGGAAGACACCATACGTTGTTGCATGATAAGGGTCGTAGAATTGAAAATGTTGAAGATCCATCTTTATCCGAGCAAAGAAACAATGAAGGCACTATTAATAAAACTAAAAACTTATCAATGGTAAAGGCAACGTCATTAGTAATCACCCCATCAGGAGAAAATATGGTTCTCCATGCCCCTTGTTCAATGGCCAATACAGGCAACCAGGTACTTTTAGCTACCGCCTTGGTGAATTTAATTGCTAATAACGGTTCTACAATAGAGGCGAGGGTACTATTGGACTAAGGGTCTCAAGGCTCATTTATGACAACAAGGATGGCAAATAAATTAAATCTCATGAGAACTTTTAGTAACATTCAAGTGTCAGGGATAGCACACGGCACGGCACACGGAAGTTATTACAGTTACAATTGAGTCTCAGCACAATACAAAAACAAGAATATCTACAAAATGTGGCGTGCTCAAACGGATAACTTGTCCATTGCCACACATGCATATAAACATTAACAATTTAAAATTCCAGACGATTTACGTTTGGCGGACAAGGGTTTTTATTCCTGGGGAATTAGATTTATTGCTAGGAGCAGACGTGTATTTTGAAATAATTCGATGCGGACTTATAAGGCTAGGAGAAAATCTTCCCATTTTGCAAAATAGTGTTTGGTTGGATTGTAGGTGGAAACATTCCGGTATCTAATACCAACTGCTCCAATTTAAGTGTAGTATTGTTTTCACGTGTCTCCTGAAAACAAGGTTGGTGAAGAAATTTATTTAGCTACAACTAAGAGATTATAATCTGGTGTTTTTGAAGTTAGATTGTCTCTCAAACCTGGTTATGATGTATCATTCTTAGGAAACTCGTTAACAAGGGCTACTCAAAGGTTTCATTCGTTGGAGAAAAGGTTTAGTAAGGATCCCAAGTTACAGAGCGAATACAAGGCATTTATCGATGAATATCTAAAACTTGGTCATGCTAAGGATATCACTCAGGAAATTAACTCCACAACTATAAACAGGTACTATTTTGCGCACCACTGCGTAGTACGTGAAGATAATCTCACGACTAAATACAGAGTCGTCTTTGATGGGTTAATGAAAACCACATCAGGTTTAAGTCTAAACGACATCATACTTAAGGGCACTCTAATGCAACCATAGCTATTTGACATAGTGTGTAGGTGTAGAACATTTAGGTATATTCTTACAAGTGACATACAAAAAATGTACAGGTGTATTAGAATTAATCGTCAAGATACCATTCTACAAAATATTGTTTGGCGAGATGATCTTTCTTGTCCATTGAAACATATTGAGCTCCAAACTGTAACGTATGGAACTAATTGATACCTGTTTCTAGCCACTAGAACGTTGGTAGAACTTGCCAATCAAAATAAAACAAGGTTTCCGTTGGTTGCAGAAACGTTGCTTAAGCAAACCTATGTTGATGACATATTGAGCGGTGCAAACACTGCTGAAGATCTTTTACAGCTTCAGCTTGAATTAAAGGAATTATTAGAATCTGCCGGGTTTATGCTACACAAATGGAACTCTAATATTCAATCGTTATTTCCATTTGTACTATCAGAAGAAATTTCAAAGATTTTAGGAATTGAGTGGAACCCTATCTCTGACATGTTTCAAATGTCGATTCCCGAGTTAACGGAGAAGGAATCTTTCACAAAACGAGAAATTCTGGAATTGATTGCACAAATATTTGATCCCATAGGACTTGTTGCTCCTGTGATAATTATTGCAAAAATGATTATGCAAAAATTGTGGTCGATAAAGGTGGAATGGGACGAAATTGTGCCGCCAGGAATACTAGATGACTGGCTAAAATTCTACAAACTATTACCTAATTTACGAAAGGTCAGCATCCCTCGTTGGATTTTTATTCCAAGTAATATAGTCGCAATGCAATTAATAGGTTTTTCAGATGCGTCTTTTTATGCATACGGAGCTTGCATATACATGAGGGCCATTTATGAAAACAATATGGTTTCTTGTCGTCTTGTTGGTGCAAAATCTAGAGTGGCTCCACTAAGGACAATTTCGTTGCCACGTCTAGAGTTGTGTGGTTTTTTATTGTTAGCTCGTTTATGCGATAAGTTTACATCATGTATTTCGTGGAGAGAACAAACAGAACTGTTGATACAGCTATGCGATGTTATATAAAAGAACATGTGAATTGGGATGTAGAGTTACCTATGCTTCAGCATGCCATTAATACCGCTAAACATGAAGTCACAGGATATTCTCCCTCATTTTTAAATTTTGCACGTCACGTCCCGTTATCGGGTAAATACTATGGCGAAGTCACCACTACCGCTGATATTGAAATCGCTCCCGGCGACAGGCATGCATACGCCGCCAGTTTAGAACATTTAAAATCTATCTTTACCGAAATACGTAAGAAACTACATTCCGCTTATGAACGCAACGCTAAACAGTATAATCTAAGGAAAAGAGATTTTACTTTTAACGTTGGCGATAAAGTCTGGAAAAAGAATAAAGTACTTTCCGACGCCGCCGCCAAATTTTCTGCAAAACTCGCGCCAAGATATGCTCTATGTACAATTAGACGTAAAGTTTCTCGTTTGGTATATGAGCTAATTGATCAAAATAACTCTCCGGCGGGACAGTGGCATATTAAGGACCTGAAGCCCTACTTCGGTTCCAATTCTGATATTTCTGTTAATTAAACATTGAATATTATTGGTAGATGTAGTGGGTGCCTCGGATTCCACTACCTTATCGACCCTATTGTTTATGTCAATTTGCGCATTCCGCACATTTCCTAATTACCCTTTGGATTTCACAACCCCTCTTTGTTACGTTGAGCGAGCAGCCTTCCCGATTATCGACTTTCCCTACTATGAACTCTACCTGATTTGTATTACCCTGATATGTTTCCATTTGGACGTTTGGTACGCGCAGTTACTATCAGGTGCTCCTCAACTGATTCCTTGGCTTAGTTCGTGATAAAAATAGTCTAAGAGGTTAGACTATTTTTCTTTTTGGAAGGGGTAGTGTAGCATTTACAAAAGCTCATTTTATTTAATTTTTTAATATCTTATTATATCGGCCTACAATTCCGTATCGCTCAGTATAAATTTAATTTTGAATATTGATTAACATTTATATAGTTGTTAAACACATGAAGGTTTGATAAAAGCGGACGCGCTTTCAAACTAGTTCACATAAGACGAATTGATATTCATTTTGGATTTGATGGTGCCGTGAGCACTCGTGGTTAATAAACCACATTTATCTCATCAAGTACCTGCGGGTACTTATTTATCGTGTTCCCCTAATACAGGGGTAAGTATTTAGTAATAAAATCTTATTATACATTTATCTTGCTCTATTGTAATTCTCTTGTATTGGTTATCTTAGGAAACTTTTGGGAGTTTGAAATTTTTGAAGTTTGGAACTTGGAAGTTTGGGAGCCCAGATAAATCTGGACAGGAGATTTGATACAGCACCACAAATATTGCGGAAGTAACATTCCCGTATCGTCATCTGGTAAAACAAGTTCTGAACCTATTTTCAAACACTTACCGTCGATCTTGGAAACCCTGGTCATCTGTAATGTAACATAACACGCCCGGATGCACAGCTGTTATACACCGTCGAGGGTCGTGTTCAGCATACGAAGCTAACGGATAACAAGATCGTATATCTCTTTTCTTGTCTTATTTAATTTATTTTGATGCTACTATCAGCCGGTCAGAAGAATCAGGTGTTGGTAGATTCCTATAACATGTATCTGTGTATATAACGTTGCTAGTAATCTTATTGAGGTTCTTTGATGTTATATTTAAATATTTACAAGATTAAAATAGCGTACCTAACTATATTAATATCAACTGGAAATGTATTAATCTACTCTATTGCTTAAATTATTGTTACCATAAATTTTTAACAACTGAAATCCACATATACGTAAACGTTTATGTTTTGTTTGTAACAACGAGGTAACCATGGTAACTGCGTTGATCATCGCATACTCTTGAATTTTATAATAATCACTTTTTATGATTTACATATTTATTTATTTGAATTACTCGAGCATGAGAGTTCGTATTCAATATTATTTGAAATGACATTATATGCGATACGCTAAAAATTAACCTCTCGACTACTTTATTTGTAATAATTGATATCTTTTACATACACTTGATTGACACTCAATTTTCCTGTTTCCAGTTGAATGTGTCACTGCGTCTATTACCGAAACAGGTGGTGCCCAAAATATTTCCGATTTAGTCAAGTTATTCGTTTGAGATTTATATTCTCATTAAATTTTCTGCTCTTAAGTAGCCCTAATTTTATTCATACATAAACCCACGCCTATAGTGCTCTCCAATGAACCCCAGCAGTTAGCCGGCAAGGTACGTTGTTGTTATATTTCCCTGCCACTAATATTTTCTTTAAAAAAACAACATCACAACGTTGGACAACGTTTGTGGCTAATAGAGTGTCAGAAAATTGTGAAATTGCTCATCATGCAATATGGTTACATATTCCTTCAGGTTTAAATCCCGCAGCCTGTATTTCGCGCGGTCTTGACTCAACAAAGTTAATACATAAAAGGTCTTGGCGGGTAGCTTATATTCAGACAAATATTGAAACCATTTGTTCAATATTTCTCAGGTTTTCATCATTTGTTCGAATGCAAAGAACCTTTGCTTTTATATTTCGAATTATTAACAATTCACAACACAATACAACAATGGTTTCTGGTCTCTTGAGAGTGGACGAACTAGATCGAGCTGCAGCACACATATTTTTATTAGTTCAAAAGGAGCATTTTTCAAAGGTAATATTTTATTTAAAGGAAAATAAGAAATTATCTAAAAGGAGTTCAATTCTAACATTAAATCTGTTTTTAGATTCAAAAGGTCTACTAAGGGTTGGCGGGCGATTGGTAAATGCAATGTTACCTTTTAATGCACAACATCCAATCATTCTTCCAGCAGGTAATCATGTTACTGATTTGTTAATTGAACATGAACATAAATACTTATGCCATGCAGGCCCTCGTGCAGTGCTATACAGTTTACGCCAGCGAGTGTGGCCTATTCGTGCTTTGAGACGCATTAAGACAATTGTACTTAGGTGCGTAAAATGTTACAGGTTTAAGGCAATGGTTGCCAAGCAATTTATGTTTATGTTTATAAAAAAAAAGGATAATTAAATTGTGAACCAGCGTTTATTAAGGCATTACATAACACAACAAAATAAGTTTCATCAAGAATTTGACAGTCTACTATAGGCGTTTCAGTTTCAAAAATATTCGATCAAATGTGAACGTTATAGTGTATCAGTCTCATTAAACCAAGTACCATTATAATCATAACAATAGCTATAAATCGACCACAATTCAAAATAAAAAATAAACAGTTTGTGGGTTCAATTTATCACACATCAACCTATACTTACGCGTTGATGATAATGTCTAAAAAAAACGAATACAGGCCGCTCACTTGGTAATGGCTTTTTAAGTGAAATCAAGAATTCTAATCTGTCATATTATCTTGGAGTGTATCTTTTCTTCTCAACCGCAACGTTGATACCCACGGTTATATACCTGCATGGTCTGGTCTCGTATACGTACAATATAATACACAGTAGCGTATCTCTGCAAGCTGATGAATGGTCGCATGACTGGACAATTTATTACCCTTTAACCTACCCATATGGGTGCGAATGCTGACACTAAAAGATCTCAAATCGATAATCACTATTATTGAGAGTTGATTGATTTTAACGGTAACGCTATACGGCTATTATAAATATCGTCGTGGTATAGTTCTCTATCGACAACTTGTTCTATCAATGTTAATTGGTCCATTTGTTGTACACGACGAGGTTATTAAGTAATAAATCAAAATTTGTCGACGGCAAAGGCAAAGCTTAGGTGCTTGGGTATAAAATAGATTTAACAAGTTGAAAAATCTAATTTGGTAGTATAATGTTGTAGAGATGGTACAAATTTGGTTATCTAATTTATTGTTAGAATTTTAATTATCTTTTAGTTTGTATGTATTTTTAAATTAACAGTTTCTTTTATTTATAACTAATAATTGTGGTAGAGCAAATGGCGGATAGTTACAGGTTCGGCCGTAGACTCTGATAAACCGAATCCGCAAATTTAAAGTGCGCCCTTTGGTTCAATTTTATAAAATAATTTTATCGCAAGACAAAATTTTATATAAGGATATGTAAAAAATATATTTCTTCAAAGCTTAAGTTACAGTCGGGACGAGATTATTTTCGAATCCTCTCCGATCTTGTTTTAAATTACAGAATCGCATTTGTATCTTTTTAATCACGAATGTTTAAAACTCGAACATGTAAATTGTAAAATTTGCTTGGAAAGTAGGAGACTTTCGATTTTTCTTATAAACAGTTGTTACGTTTATTTTGAACATCCCGTACATTTTTTTCTATTAATAAGAAATACGCGGTCTAATAATTTTCAACTCAAATCCCTTTGGCGTTAAAAACGAAAATTAATTCAGTAAATTAAAATAACTCTTTCACGTGTTAATTCATTTATCTATTTGTATAAATTCGATTCTTATTGTTACATCCTAGAGCCTGATAATAATAAATACTCCTTCTAAGAATTCCTCAACGTAAAGTTCATGCTAAAATTAAACAGGCAATAACTGGTCCTAGGTATCTGATAATTGCTTCTTATGTGTTTTCCATTGAAAGCTTCGTCGAATTAACGCCACGTATTATCCCAATAAACCGTGTTTTTCCTGTTTTATTTTTTTAACAACAATACTACTTTGAGCTTTTGTCATTAGTGAAACAAAATTAATATTCACTTGCTCTTTAATCTACACAACGAAAACACATGTAGATGGTTGGTTGTTTCCGCTTTTCTGTATGAAAAGTTTGCGCACGCCTTACAGCGTGCTCCTTCCGGTTGCCCTTAAAGCCACAATGAGTGGTCGCCCCCTTGTTGTGATGGGAAGTCCACCCCAAGGCGGGATCACACGCACCTCTGTTTCGCACCGTTTTTACAAACGGTAGGAGCCAACCCGACGATGGTGATTCGAGGGTGAGTGTTTACACACTAATTTTCTTATACAGGTACCCGGTAGTTGTTGGAAACAACATATCTACACGGGTCTACGGATGTATCACCTTGTTGGTGGTAAAATGACTGGTTGTTTGTATGTGCGAGAATATTATAATGTTTACTAATTTCTTTATTAGGATAATTTTATGTATAAAATTCCGTACTTACAATGCTGATTTCGAACTGTGATTTTTAGTGGGGCAATTTTGTTCCTTTTTCTTGTTTGAAGATTAATATAGAGGGTGACGTAAAAACCGCAGCTCGCCATGTTAAAAATGATTCCTTTTTTTTTATTCGTAAATATGTATATTGTGTACCTACGAATTGTTCATTTTTGGTACTATTGTGTTTTGTAAATAAGGTTGTTTTTTTAAAATAGAGGTTTTTCAGTTTGTAAATGTTTGATTGTGCGTGAATGAGTATATATTTATTTCAAGTCTCCCTTAATTTTTTGTAGGTATAGTACCCCGCCCACTCGCTGAATTGAGCTCGGTCAGTTTCTTCTTTTCTTCCTCGTTTTTATTTCCTATTTTCTTTTTTTTTAACTACGTCGCTGAACTTAGCATAATTTCTGTCGCCCTCGCGTGGGGCTGTGAGTTTGTTTAGTTAATTTTCTTATGCTCCGATTTTGTTTGGTATAACTTTGGCCCCGATTTTGTTGTAGTTAATTTTTCTGTTGCTTCGATATTGGTTTTCGTTAATTGGTATTCCAATTTAGTTCCGCTTAATTTCTGGCCTAATTTCTGTTTTGCTTCTGAATTTCTTAAATAGTTTTTCAATCTGTTCAATGTGGAAAATGATCTCTCTGCAGAACAAGTAGTAACTGGAAGCGTTAAAAGAATCTTTAATAAGCAATGTATATTTGGAAACAAACTTTCGTTGCTTCACTAAGCGCTTCTATAGCACAACTTGCCCATTTTTTTGTCCAAAGACCTAGTTCTGCGTCAAATGCTTCATTGTTTAAAAATTTTTTCTGCATTTCAAAATTACTGGCACTCAAATTAAATCCTTTTTCACTTAATGAAGGTATAAGCTAATTTAAATTTTTTTAATTTGTGCGATGTTCCTTAAATCTGCTTTCTAGTTGGTTTATAAAATCGTCAAAAACTGGAACAGCGATTACAATTCTAAAATATGTTTCGGGATTATCTGTCTGAACATTAGGTCTATTTTTCTGCTTAGTAGCTAAACGTGGTATTTTTATATTTTCATTAATGGATCGCATTAAATTTTGGGCCGATTAAAGCATTTTTTGCTAAATGTTATTGTTTGGTCTCTTTGTCGCACGTTGTCGTGGTTAAATTTAAGTTATTTTAAATTCTTAGTTGTAAATCAAATACTAAAGCTGTCATCCCTTGCCCCGTTATACCCTGTCGAAAACCTCCTGTGTGCATGTGAAAATTAAGTTGAGAAGGGGTAGTCACAGACACTCTCTCATCGATATCGGAACGAAACGGTTGTTCGTTCGGTAAGTGAGTTAGTCATTAGTGCTGCTGAATGTGACTTTACCGATGAACCCCTAAAGGCACAGTGAAAATGCAAACGTAACACGTACTATAATTCGCATACAGTCCACTTAGTTGAAGAGTAGGAACTACACCATAGAACAATAAAACAATGAGGAGATAAGTCGATATACAAATTTATAAGACCTTCCGCGCATTAAACATGGCCTTCGTAACCGGATTATTTAATTAATTAGTTCCTATTCCTTCTGCTCCTTATACTTTAATTTAATAATTGTCGTAGTTTTGATTATGTTTGAGCGTGTTACAAAGAGACTAACATCGTGCTTGTGCATTTAATGGTAGAAACATTTGGTCGTAACGGTAGATTTTACAATATATTCCTTGTCCTTTGTCGCAAAGATTAGTGGTCGGTCGGTTTGCTTTATGTAAACTAAATTTATGAGGGTTATTGTTTTTTTAAATCTTTACCTTATTTTTCGTCCTCAAGTTTGAGCTCGGGTTCATCCAACTTAGTATAACAAAGGGTTTGTATTTACGTGAAACGTTTTGTCGGTCGAGGACTGTAATTAGTTGCATTTGACCATTAATATTTAATTTCGTAGATTAATTAGTTTTTAGTTGTCGTAGGGTATTTAAAGTACACAATGTTTTTTCCATTAATTTTTATAATCGTTCATTAATCATTAATCAGATATGGTTATTTCAATTATTAAAGCTATTCTTGAAGCTAAATTTGTAGTTCAAAGGTTGGATCATATATACAGTAAAATTAATCAACCGGAAAATGTATCAATTGCTTTAATTAGAGCATCGATTAAAAGTGTCGAGCAAATTGAAACTCATTTCAAGTCTTTTTGCAAGGATATTTTATTTGATGAGGAGAGTGAACAATTGGACGAATTCTCGGCCCTTAGGGTGAAAATCTATGATTATCTATTAGATATTTTTATTATCGCTAAACAAAATGAATTAGATCGCGTAGAAAATAAGCTGCAGGTGGAAAATTTGAATAATTCTTTATCGCTAAATATTGGTTTTTGCTGGAAACACCTTCCAGTCCTGCGGTTCTCAAGACGTATTTCGGATTTTAAAAGTTATCATGCAATTTATAAGCGATTGATTCATGATAATGTTAGTTTGTCACCTGCTGAAAAATTTTGCCATCTCGTAGATACACTAGATGAGTCGTGGCGTGCGTTAATAAAACATTTGCCATTAAACGATTGTGCATACGATGAAGCCTATAAAATCATTACTAATCGTTTTCAGTTCAAGATGTTATTACTTTCAACATATTTTAATGCTTTCGAAAAATACCCTAAGGTCAGTTCCTGAGACTCGCACACGGAACTCTGGCAATTAATTAGATGTTTTGATGAAAATATATTCGCGTTAAAGTAGATGGAAATAGATTTATTAGATTTGATGTTGTTTAATCTGTTATTCAAAAAATTAGATACAAACATTTTAAAGCGTTTTGAATTAGGAAATAATGACGAGATTCGTTTGTTCAAAGATTTAAGGTCGTACATTGAAAAACAATGTAAAGTGCTAAAAATAAATGACATTGCTTCAGGAACATGCTTCATATCTCGAGATTACGTGAAACAAAAGGGAAAATTCGTTATCACTTCGGCTAAAACTTCTTTAGTTGGTACCACCAATGATTGTAAAAATTGTAGCTTGTGTTAAGCTGTGCATCCGATTTATAGATGTAAGCAGTTTCTTAATAAAACCTCTCAAGAAAGATTTGAGGTAGTCACGACTAAAAACCTTTGTATCAAATGTTTACATACTTCACATTCTGTGAAAAATTGTAAGTTAGATTGGTCGTGTAGAAAATGTCATCGGTCGCACAATTCGTTACTTCACTTCGATAAACGAGAAAAATCGGTGTCCCCACGCAGACAAACGCATCGTCAAAGGTCAGCGTCTCCTCGGAGAGCGGCGCCTAGATTTACTTCTACTAGTAGACCCAGTGAAGACAATCTGTCGTCGGCGGTTGTGCATGAACAACCTGACAATAGCTCGTTAATTTCGACGTCATTAGAACATACAACCACGCTGTTAGCTATGGTAATGGTGTCGGTGCTTGATTATACGGGAAAATTGCAACCTGTTCGTGTAATTTTAGATAACGGGTCCATGGAAAGTTTTATGACTGAAAGGTGCCGTCAGAAATTAGGTTTAAAGAAACGGAGAGCCAACGTCACTGTTCAAGGACTTGAATTCGTCGTTGGTGTCTGGTACAATATCGTGTGTAGTCAGCCCCTCGGGAGCAAGGCCTCCAACTTATGAAATTGATTGTTACATTTTACCTAGCATTTGTAATCAATTATATTCGTCGTCTATAGGGGTCAAGGAGTGGTCGCATACTCGAGGTTTGGCCTTAGCTGATCTTAATTTTAATATTCCTGGTAAGATTGACATGCTGCTCGGAGCATAAATCTTTGCTCAGGTTTTGTTGAACGAATTTCGTTGGAGTGTCGCTAACGAGCCAGTTACTATTGAAACAACCTTTGGTTGGGTTTTACGGGCAAGGTCGTTTCCCCGAATAATTTTATTACGTCGTTGTGTGCTTTCGTTGAGCCCTTAGATAGCGACATTCGTCGATTTTGGGAATTAGAAAATATTTCCTTCAAGAAACACATTTCTTCTGAAGAAGAAAAGTATGAAAGGGAATTTGTGGAAAATTATAGACGTAACAAGGACGGTCGTTTTGTAGTGTCCTTGCCCTTTAAAATTTCTGAACCCTCATTCGTGGGTACGAGATCGATTTGTATTAAAAGATTTTTGTCATTAAAACGTCGTTTGCTAAAAAATCCTGAATTGTATTCGGATTATAAAAAATTTATGGAAAATTATTTGAAAGGTGGTCACATGGCTCAAGTGGAATCACCTGAAAATTCGCCGGTTCATGAGAGAATGTATTACATTCCCCATCATGCTGTGCATAAGAGTGATAGCACTACCACCAAACTACGTGTGGTTTTCGATGCGTCGTGTCAGGATCAATTTGGAAATTCGTTAAATGATAGCTTGGCTATTGGCCCTGCTTTGCAAAAGACATTGCAGTTTTGTTATTGCACTTTCGTGTACATCCTGTCGCAATTTCAGCTGATATTAAACAAATGTATCGGCAGATTTTGGTTAAAGATACTCATCGTGATTATCAACGTATCGTCTGGAGGTTTTCTCCGTCAGATCCTATTATAGACTTTAAATTAAATACTGTGACTTATGGAGTTTCGTCGTCACCTTTTTTGGCCTTGCGTACTGTTCAAGAATTGGCAAGGTTAGAATCGATTAGTTTTCTTTCGCGTCATCGGTATTGACGAGTGATATCTATTTTGATGATTTAGTCACTGGATGCAATTCGATTGAAGCTGCAAATCAATTAATTGATGTGTTGAATAGTATTTGCACTAATGGTGCCTTTCAATTAAGAAAATGGAATAGTAATTGCCCGGAAGTGATGTCTTCCTTGAAAGAGTCCCTGTCCAGTTCGGAAGCAATTACATTTCAAGATAAAGATAGTGGTTCAATACAAATTTTGGTCTTTTCGTGGCACGCTCTTACAGATGTATTTTTATACAACTTAGACGTTGAAGAGTGCAGATGCACTAAGCGTAATATTTGGTCGACTATCGCAAAAATTTATGATCCTCTCGGTTTGATAGCGCCTTTAGTACTTTTCGCTAAACGTTTAGTTCAATCTGTGGCTTTTAGGTCTCGGTTGGAACCAAGAGCCGCCATTGGAAGTTGTACAAAGATTTTTGGTGATCCAACGCAGTTTCTCACGCATTCCGGTGTTCGCCTAAGCACGCCTGTGCCCATGCGCACTTTGCGCGCGCACCGCCTACCCATGCGCACGCCTGCGCGCGCATCCCCTGCTCTTGCGCGCCCTAACCTAACATCCTACATATATCTGACATATATCCGGACATATGTCGATGCGAACCACTGCTCAGTCCGACCTAGGCCGGATTAAATCCGATCAAAGTCGGATAACAAAACTGTTCCTAAACAAGAGAATGTAAGCGATATGGCGGTGTCCAACATATTCGGATATCTTCGGTAATATGCGCCCCCACTCTGTAGGGTACATAAGGGCAATTTTCGTATTCAATTTAGTATTCGACAGTAGCTAGAACGGTAAACATTAGCGTCTCCAAGGTGATTAGCGTTTCTCAGCTTCTTGGGAATAAAGTGAAACCGACAAATGAGCGATTTGGATTATGACTGTTGGCAAAAAATATGTGCAACAATAATCTGGTGACAGATATTGGTAATATTTGTTATTTCGAAGGCGAACAGATGCTGACTGGCGGACTACACACACCAATTACAGAAACATTTATAAGGACGGTCAGAAATCGTTGTCGGTAAGAAAATCTTAAAATAAGGTTAGCTCCCTGGAGGATGGTGCTATCTAAAAGATTCCTAGAGATTCAGGTAGCTGAGAAAATTTTAATATTAATTGATACCAAACAAGGTACATTTATCTCGTGGGTGGAAATGTGGAGAAAATTTATCTCGCAGAGGGTATATGTGTAGCTTTGTAAGGGGCGGTCCTATATCAAATGTGTTTGCAGATTCCGGATTCTGCATAAAATTCTAGACTAATTTGATGGGTCGCATGGCTAAAAAGTTTATAAGGATAGTCAGAAATCGCAGGTTCAGGACTTTAAAGGGGTATAACTTTGCAGTGGTGCTCGGATTTTAAATCTGTTTGCAGATTCGAATTCTGCGTAAAATTCTAGACTAATTTCATGTATTGCGTGGTTAAAAAATTTATAAGGACGGTCAGAAATCGCAACCAGCAAAAAATCTTAAAGTGAGGGTAGCTCCTTGGGGGATGGTGCAATCTAAGAAATTCCTAGAGATTCGGGTAGTTGAGCAAAATCTAATATTAATTGATATCAAACAAGATAGGTTTATCTTGTGGGTGGAAATGACTAGTCGAAGAAAACTATTTGGTCCAGATGTGTGTGGAAATGCGAATGCTGGTGGAAATGTGGTCATGATTCCCCTGTCAACCATCTACTGTGGGTGTTGATTGAAAAGTAACCTGAATTGACCCACATTTCCTCCTTCTGGGGATTTCAATGCTTGGTACAAAAATTACCAGAATGGACCTTGAGCCTCCTTATGGGATTTAACATGGGGAAAACCGGTTTTTTGGGCTAGAACATAGGTAGCTTATCTACTCCTTTTAAATACAACACAGGAGTAACAATTGCTTATGTCATCGCAGATATTGCAAAATTTGCTAAATATATTTCCAGTTCTGGAAAATAAGCGTTCGCATTGCACAGAAGACTAACAGAACACTTGTCTCTTACTATCCCACTTAGAAAGGGTTAATTAAATTTATTAACTTCCAGCGCCGCACAGCATCTTTATTTGTTTCCCCAATAGCATCTTCGAGATCTAGTCGAAGCTATTGTACCACTATGTTCCACATCCACAATTCTAATATGATTAATTATTTCGATCGACCTTTGACATAAAATTTGTAAACTTAAAAGTTTTGTACAGGTTTTAGTTTGACGTGCATTAATGATGTACTAAAATATTTTTCCCTACTAACAATACTGGTTTCACTTGCAGAAGGTTCTAAAATTTTTCATAATTCTTGAGCAATTTTCCAATAGCAATGCTGAGTGAAGTAGGCATCGGTATAATTCTAGGTCGTTTATTAATGGATTTAGAAGAATCGTTATCTTGTTCTAAATTATAAAAGCATTTTTTAAATATCTTTTATTAAGACGGACAATAACTTACTTTTGGTGTAATGAAGACTTGTTTCGAAGTAGCCGGTCTTGAATATCTATTCACTTACTACGAAAATATTTCTAACCCATCAAACTATGTATAATAATGTTCCAATTCTTTGGATTAAGTAAATTTTTGAATAAACATTTGTTTATAAGACTTACTTACTAACCTATGTTTGTTTAGAAGTCGAAATGCGACATAAAGTAACCTAACTTACATCTGTCAATGTTAATAGAACGTATATTCCAAGTCGCATTGCATTCTGGAACTTCCTAGACATACATTTTTTATGGTATTACAGCATACGATTACAAACAATGAATCATAAGCAACCTTGTTTGATTTTGACCATACACACTGTCTATGTTGAGGAATAACTTGTTTGGGACAGCATGTTTGACTGTCATTGGCTTATTTTCATTCCTAATTTTAATTTCTTATTAACTTGTGTGCCTGACTACGCCAAGCCCAGCTACTAGCGTTCTTGTTAGTATACTTAATGTTTAATAATGTTTAATGTTTAATGAGGGAAACTACAGTCCACTTAATTTTATAGTAGGTAGTGATTTTTTGATAGTTGCAAAAAAAATATAATATAATGTCAAATTATTTTAGAAAAACTAAAATAAGAACATTCTTGTCACTGTTTATGTTTATAAAAAAAAGGATAATTAAATTGTGAACCAGCGTTTATTAAGGCATTAGATAACACAACAAAATAAGTTTCATCAAGAATTTGACATGGTCGACTTCGAACCGGATCTCTATCACAAGTTAATTGTAAAGAATCTTTACAATAGAAAGGCAGTTGACAGGAATTTGTACCAGGTTACAGTTGGAATCAACTTGGATACAAAGGTTTAAGGAACTCTTACGGTACACATTATCAAAGGCTGTTTTACAAAGGAAAGGTACTGGACAGGAGTTATTCAAGGAAGCAACTCGAAGACAAAGATTTCAAGAAGCTTTAAAGGACACATAATTAAAGGTTGTTGCTACAAGTTCTTAGCTACCTAAAATGTACAATTATTCAACAAAGGACAGATTGTCAAAGGACAACGGAACTTTCATTATTTTAACCTACAGCACTGCAATTTAAAGGGACAGAATCTATTACATACAAGGAGGTTGAGATAGTGAATCAACAAGAACATTAATTACATTAGAAGTGTGGTTATCGTTTCCATAGGTAAATTTTCTGGTTCAGGAGGAATTTGTCATAAATAAAATAAAAAACTTCTGGGACTATGATTAACAACGACACTATAATACAAAAACGAGGTAGAATTAAATCAAAAATTACAAGAATAGAAACTTATGTAAGAGCTAATAAGAAGAACGATGGTATTGACATAAACGAATTTATAATCAGGGAATCCATGTTAATGAAGTCGTATGAAGAGTATGAATTTATTCAAGATCAACTAGAGGAGCAAGAACCGTCTGAAGAGGAGGACCGCGTATTGGTAGAATTGCAATACACTTCGCTGCATAGTAAACTGAAGTCAGTTATTCAAAAAAGAAATCTTGTTAATGCAAACAACGGTAGCGTGGCATTGGAGCACTCAGGTACGGTATTAACAGACGCGGTTGCACCCTCAGCAACTCCCTCCTTTCAGGTAAAGTTACCAAGTTTCAATATTCCTACATTTTCTGAGAAATACGAGGATTACAGGTCTTTTATAGAGCTTTTAATTCATTGATACACTCGGATTCGCGTTAAAATAAGGTTCAAAAATTCTTATATTTAAAGTCAGTTTTGCAAAAAGATCCATTGCTAATAGTAAAAGATCTACAAATTACTGACGGGAATTATGACGTAGCGCTAGACTTATTGAAAAAACGTTACGACAATAAATTGGTAACCATAAATTGCCATATACGCGTTTTAATGGACACTCAAGTCACCAAGAGTAGCGCGGCTGCATTAAGGGACTTTGTTGTATCAATCAAACAAAATTACAATGCACTACAAGCGTTAGAAGTTCCAGTAAAGGAGTGGAATCTAATTTTGATTTACATTCTGGCTTCAAAATTAGATTTCAATACACATAAGGCATATGAATTGGAGAGGAATCCATATGATCTGTCAACTTTTAAGGAGTTTCTAGAATTTCTAGAAACGCAATGTTTAGTTCTCGAAGCTTTAGTAAACAGAAGTCAAATCAAAGGTTATTAAAGGTAGTTATCATTCGGTAAATGCTGTACAAATAGGTTTCAAAGGGAAATGCATATGTTGTGACTCAAGTTATCATCCCATTTACAGGTGCACCAAATTTTTGAAGTATGATTTAATACAAAAAAGGGAATTTGTTGCTAAAAATCGTCTTTGTTATAATTGCTTGGGTTTAAAGCACCGTGTAAATAATTGTAAATCAAAAGGGTGTAGAGTCTGTAAGGGAAGACACCATACGTTGTTGCATGATAAGGGTCGTAGAATTGAAAATGTTGAAGATCCATCTTTATCCGAGCAAAGAAACAATGAAGGCACTATTAATAAAACTAAAAACTTATCAATGGTAAAGGCAACGTCATTAGTAATCACCCCATCAGGAGAAAATATGGTTCTCCATGCCCCTTGTTCAATGGCCAATACAGGCAACCAGGTACTTTTAGCTACCGCCTTGGTGAATTTAATTGCTAATAACGGTTCTACAATAGAGGCGAGGGTACTATTGGACTAAGGGTCTCAAGGCTCATTTATGACAACAAGGATGGCAAATAAATTAAATCTCATGAGAACTTTTAGTAACATTCAAGTGTCAGGGATAGCACACGGCACGGCACACGGAAGTTATTACAGTTACAATTGAGTCTCAGCACAATACAAAAACAAGAATATCTACAAAATGTGGCGTGCTCAAACGGATAACTTGTCCATTGCCACACATGCATATAAACATTAACAATTTAAAAATTCCAGACGATTTACGTTTGGCGGACAAGGGTTTTTTATTCCTGGGGAATTAGATTTATTGCTAGGAGCAGACGTGTATTTTGAAATAATTCGATGCGGACTTATAAGGCTAGGAGAAAATCTTCCCATTTTGCAAAATAGTGTTTGGTTGGATTGTAGGTGGAAACATTCCGGTATCTAATACCAACTGCTCCAATTTAAGTGTAGTATTGTTTTCACGTGTCTCCTGAAAACAAGGTTGGTGAAGAAATTTATTTAGCTACAACTAAGAGATTATAATCTGGTGTTTTTGAAGTTAGATTGTCTCTCAAACCTGGTTATGATGTATCATTCTTAGGAAACTCGTTAACAAGGGCTACTCAAAGGTTTCATTCGTTGGAGAAAAGGTTTAGTAAGGATCCCAAGTTACAGAGCGAATACAAGGCATTTATCGATGAATATCTAAAACTTGGTCATGCTAAGGATATCACTCAGGAAATTAACTCCACAACTATAAACAGGTACTATTTTGCGCACCACTGCGTAGTACGTGAAGATAATCTCACGACTAAATACAGAGTCGTCTTTGATGGGTTAATGAAAACCACATCAGGTTTAAGTCTAAACGACATCATACTTAAGGGCACTCTAATGCAACCATAGCTATTTGACATAGTGTGTAGGTGTAGAACATTTAGGTATATTCTTACAAGTGACATACAAAAAATGTACAGGTGTATTAGAATTAATCGTCAAGATACCATTCTACAAAATATTGTTTGGCGAGATGATCTTTCTTGTCCATTGAAACATATTGAGCTCCAAACTGTAACGTATGGAACTAATTGATACCTGTTTCTAGCCACTAGAACGTTGGTAGAACTTGCCAATCAAAATAAAACAAGGTTTCCGTTGGTTGCAGAAACGTTGCTTAAGCAAACCTATGTTGATGACATATAGAGCGGTGCAAACACTGCTGAAGATCTTTTACAGCTTCAGCTTGAATTAAAGGAATTATTAGAATCTGCCGGGTTTATGCTACACAAATGGAACTCTAATATTCAATCGTTATTTCCATTTGTACTATCAGAAGAAATTTCAAAGATTTTAGGAATTGAGTGGAACCCTATCTCTGACATGTTTCAAATGTCGATTCCCGAGTTAACGGAGAAGGAATCTTTCACAAAACGAGAAATTCTGGAATTGATTGCACAAATATTTGATCCCATAGGACTTGTTGCTCCTGTGATAATTATTGCAAAAATGATTATGCAAAAATTGTGGTCGATAAAGGTGGAATGGGACGAAATTGTGCCGCCAGGAATACTAGATGACTGGCTAAAATTCTACAAACTATTACCTAATTTACGAAAGGTCAGCATCCCTCGTTGGATTTTTATTCCAAGTAATATAGTCGCAATGCAATTAATAGGTTTTTCAGATGCGTCTTTTTATGCATACGGAGCTTGCATATACATGAGGGCCATTTATGAAAACAATATGGTTTCTTGTCGTCTTGTTGGTGCAAAATCTAGAGTGGCTCCACTAAGGACAATTTCGTTGCCACGTCTAGAGTTGTGTGGTTTTTTATTGTTAGCTCGTTTATGCGATAAGTTTACATCATGTATTTCGTGGAGAACAAACAGAACTGTTGATACAGCTATGCGATGTTATATAAAAGAACATGTGAATTGGGATGTAGAGTTACCTATGCTTCAGCATGCCATTAATACCGCTAAACATGAAGTCACAGGATATTCTCCCTCATTTTTAAATTTTGCACGTCACGTCCCGTTATCGGGTAAATACTATGGCGAAGTCACCACTACCGCTGATATTGAAATCGCTCCCGGCGACAGGCATGCATACGCCGCCAGTTTAGAACATTTAAAATCTATCTTTACCGAAATACATAAGAAACTACATTCCGCTTATGAACGCAACGCTAAACAGTATAATCTAAGGAAAAGAGATTTTACTTTTAACGTTGGCGATAAAGTCTGGAAAAAGAATAAAGTACTTTCCGACGCCGCCGCCAAATTTTCTGCAAAACTCGCGCCAAGATATGCTCTATGTACAATTAGACGTAAAGTTTCTCGTTTGGTATATGAGCTAATTGATCAAAATAACTCTCCGGCGGGACAGTGGCATATTAAGGACCTGAAGCCCTACTTCGGTTCCAATTCTGATATTTCTGTTAATTAAACATTGAATATTATTGGTAGATGTAGTGGGTGCCTCGGATTCCACTACCTTATCGACCCCTATTGTTTATGTCAATTTGCGCATTCCGCACATTTCCTAATTACCCTTTGGATTTCACAACCCCTCTTTGTTACGTTGAGCGAGCAGCCTTCCCGATTATCGACTTTCCCTACTATGAACTCTACCTGATTTGTATTACCCTGATATGTTTCCATTTGGACGTTTGGTACGCGCAGTTACTATCAGGTGCTCCTCAACTGATTCCTTGGCTTAGTCTGTGATAAAAATAGTCTAAGAGGTTAGACTATTTTTTCTTTTTTGGAAGGGGGTAGTGTAGCATTTACAAAAGCTCATTTTATTTAATTTTTTAATATCTTATTATATCGGCCTACAATTCCGTATCGCTCAGTATAAATTTAATTTTGAATATTGATTAACATTTATATAGTTGTTAAACACATGAAGGTTTGATAAAAGCGGACGCGCTTTCAAACTAGTTCACATAAGACGAATTGATATTCATTTTTGGATTTGATGGTGCCGTGAGCACTCGTGGTTAATAAACCACATTTATCTCATCAAGTACCTGCGGGTACTTATTTATCGTGTTCCCCTAATACAGGGGTAAGTATTTAGTAATAAAATCTTATTATACATTTATCTTGCTCTATTGTAATTCTCTTGTATTGGTTATCTTAGGAAACTTTTGGGAGTTTGAAATTTTTGAAGTTTGGAACTTGGAAGTTTGGGAGCCCAGATAAATCTGGACAGGAGATTTGATACAGCACCACAAATATTGCGGAAGTAACATTCCCGTATCGTCATCTGGTAAAACAAGTTCTGAACCTATTTTCAAACACTTACCGTCGATCTTGGAAACCCTGGTCATCTGTAATGTAACATAACACGCCCGGATGCACAGCTGTTATACACCGTCGAGGGTCGTGTTCAGCATACGAAGCTAACGGATAACAAGATCGTATATCTCTTTTCTTGTCTTATTTAATTTATTTTGATGCTACTATCAGCCGGTCAGAAGAATCAGGTGTTGGTAGATTCCTATAACATGTATCTGTGTATATAACGTTGCTAGTAATCTTATTGAGGTTCTTTGATGTTATATTTAAATATTTACAAGATTAAAATAGCGTACCTAACTATATTAATATCAACTGGAAATGTATTAATCTACTCTATTGCTTAAATTATTGTTACCATAAATTTTAACAACTGAAATCCACATATACGTAAACGTTTATGTTTTGTTTGTAACAACGAGGTAACCATGGTAACTGCGTTGATCATCGCATACTCTTGAATTTTATAATAATCACTTTTTATGATTTACATATTTATTTATTTGAATTACTCGAGCATGAGAGTTCGTATTCAATATTATTTGAAATGACATTATATGCGATACGCTAAAAATTAACCTCTCGACTACTTTATTTGTAATAATTGATATCTTTTACATACACTTGATTGACACTCAATTTTCCTGTTTCCAGTTGAATGTGTCACTGCGTCTATTACCGAAACAGGTGGTGCCCAAAATATTTCCGATTTAGTCAAGTTATTCGTTTGAGATTTATATTCTCATTAAATTTTCTGCTCTTAAGTAGCCCTAATTTTATTCATACATAAACCCACGCCTATAGTGCTCTCCAATGAACCCCAGCAGTTAGCCGGCAAGGTACGTTGTTGTTATATTTCCTGCCACTAATATTTTCTTTAAAAAAACAACATCACAACGTTGGACAACGTTTGTGGCTAATAGAGTGTCAGAAAATTGTGAAATTGCTCATCATGCAATATGGTTACATATTCCTTCAGGTTTAAATCCCGCAGCCTGTATTTCGCGCGGTCTTGACTCAACAAAGTTAATACATAAAAGGTCTTGGCGGGTAGCTTATATTCAGACAAATATTGAAACCATTTGTTCAATATTTCTCAGGTTTTCATCATTTGTTCGAATGCAAAGAACCTTTGCTTTTATATTTCGAATTATTAACAATTCACAACACAATACAACAATGGTTTCTGGTCTCTTGAGAGTGGACGAACTAGATCGAGCTGCAGCACACATATTTTATTAGTTCAAAAGGAGCATTTTTCAAAGGTAATATTTTATTTAAAGGAAAATAAGAAATTATCTAAAAGGAGTTCAATTCTAACATTAAATCTGTTTTTAGATTCAAAAGGTCTACTAAGGGTTGGCGGGCGATTGGTAAATGCAATGTTACCTTTTAATGCACAACATCCAATCATTCTTCCAGCAGGTAATCATGTTACTGATTTGTTAATTGAACATGAACATAAATACTTATGCCATGCAGGCCCTCGTGCAGTGCTATACAGTTTACGCCAGCGAGTGTGGCCTATTCGTGCTTTGAGACGCATTAAGACAATTGTACTTAGGTGCGTAAAATGTTACAGGTTTAAGGCAATGGTTGCCAAGCAATTTATGTTTATGTTTATAAAAAAAAAGGATAATTAAATTGTGAACCAGCGTTTATTAAGGCATTACATAACACAACAAAATAAGTTTCATCAAGAATTTGACAGTCTACTATAGGCGTTTCAGTTTCAAAAATATTCGATCAAATGTGAACGTTATAGTGTATCAGTCTCATTAAACCAAGTACCATTATAATCATAACAATAGCTATAAATCGACCACAATTCAAAATAAAAAATAAACAGTTTGTGGGTTCAATTTATCACACATCAACCTATACTTACGCGTTGATGATAATGTCTAAAAAAAACGAATACAGGCCGCTCACTTGGTAATGGCTTTTTAAGTGAAATCAAGAATTCTAATCTGTCATATTATCTTGGAGTGTATCTTTTCTTCTCAACCGCAACGTTGATACCCACGGTTATATACCTGCATGGTCTGGTCTCGTATACGTACAATATAATACACAGTAGCGTATCTCTGCAAGCTGATGAATGGTCGCATGACTGGACAATTTATTACCCTTTAACCTACCCATATGGGTGCGAATGCTGACACTAAAAGATCTCAAATCGATAATCACTATTATTGAGAGTTGATTGATTTTAACGGTAACGCTATACGGCTATTATAAATATCGTCGTGGTATAGTTCTCTATCGACAACTTGTTCTATCAATGTTAATTGGTCCATTTGTTGTACACGACGAGGTTATTAAGTAATAAATCAAAATTTGTCGACGGCAAAGGCAAAGCTTAGGTGCTTGGGTATAAAATAGATTTAACAAGTTGAAAAAATCTAATTTGGTAGTATAATGTTGTAGAGATGGTACAAATTTGGTTATCTAATTTATTGTTAGGAATTTTAATTATCTTTTAGTTTGTATGTATTTTTAAATTAACAGTTTCTTTTATTTATAACTAATAATTGTGGTAGAGCAAATGGCGGATAGTTACAGGTTCGGCCGTAGACTCTGATAAACCGAATCCGCAAATTTAAAGTGCGCCCTTTGGTTCAATTTTATAAAATAATTTTATCGCAAGACAAAATTTTATATAAGGATATGTAAAAAATATATTTCTTCAAAGCTTAAGTTACAGTCGGGACGAGATTATTTTCGAATCCTCTCCGATCTTGTTTTAAATTACAGAATCGCATTTGTATCTTTTTAATCACGAATGTTTAAAACTCGAACATGTAAATTGTAAAATTTGCTTGGAAAGTAGGAGACTTTCGATTTTTCTTATAAACAGTTGTTACGTTTATTTTGAACATCCCGTACATTTTTTTCTATTAATAAGAAATACGCGGTCTAATAATTTTCAACTCAAATCCTTTGGCGTTAAAACGAAAATTAATTCAGTAAATTAAAATAACTCTTTCACGTGTTAATTCATTTATCTATTTGTATAAATTCGATTCTTATTGTTACATCCTAGAGCCTGATAATAATAAATACTCCTTCTAAGAATTCCTCAACGTAAAGTTCATGCTAAAATTAAACAGGCAATAACTGGTCCTAGGTATCTGATAATTGCTTCTTATGTGTTTTCCATTGAAAGCTTCGTCGAATTAACGCCACGTATTATCCCAATAAACCGTGTTTTTCCTGTTTTATTTTTTAACAACAATACTACTTTGAGCTTTTGTCATTAGTGAAACAAAATTAATATTCACTTGCTCTTTAATCTACACAACGAAAACACATGTAGATGGTTGGTTGTTTCCGCTTTTCTGTATGAAAGTTTGCGCACGCCTTACAGCGTGCTCCTTCCGGTTGCCCTTAAAGCCACAATGAGTGGTCGCCCCTTGTTGTGATGGGAAGTCCACCCCAAGGCGGGATCACACGCACCTCTGTTTCGCACCGTTTTTACAAACGGTAGGAGCCAACCGACGATGGTGATTCGAGGGTGAGTGTTTACACTAATTTTCTTATACAGGTACCCGGTAGTTGTTGGAAACAACATATCTACACGGGTCTACGGATGTATCACCTTGTTGGTGGTAAAATGACTGGTTGTTTGTATGTGCGAGAATATTATAATGTTTACTAATTTCTTTATTAGGATAATTTTATGTATAAAATTCCGTACTTACAATGCTGATTTCGAACTGTGATTTTTAGTGGGGCAATTTTGTTCCTTTTTCTTGTTTGAAGATTAATATAGAGGGTGACGTAAAAACCGCAGCTCGCCATGTTAAAAATGATTCCTTTTTTTTTATTCGTAAATATGTATATTGTGTACCTACGAATTGTTCATTTTTGGTACTATTGTGTTTTGTAAATAAGGTTGTTTTTTTAAAATAGAGGTTTTTCAGTTTGTAAATGTTTGATTGTGCGTGAATGAGTATATATTTATTTCAAGTCTCCCTTAATTTTTTGTAGGTATAGTACCCCGCCCACTCGCTGAATTGAGCTCGGTCAGTTTCTTCTTTTCTTCCTCGTTTTTATTTCCTATTTTCTTTTTTTTTAACTACGTCGCTGAACTTAGCATAATTTCTGTCGCCCTCGCGTGGGGCTGTGAGTTTGTTTAGTTAATTTTCTTATGCTCCGATTTTGTTTGGTATAACTTTGGCCCCGATTTTGTTGTAGTTAATTTTTCTGTTGCTTCGATATTGGTTTTCGTTAATTGGTATTCCAATTTAGTTCCGCTTAATTTCTGGCCTAATTTCTGTTTTGCTTCTGGCCTGATTTTTGTGTTTGCGTCCCAAGTTACTACCCTATCCTTTTCTCGGCCTGATAATACTCATGTTTTCGTCTTTTAAACTCGAACTTGTATTTATTTCTTTTCTTTATTTACTATGTGGGCTCGATCTTCTTGAATTTCAGATTATTGGACTTGTATTTTTGCCAATAATCCTAATCCATTAAAAACGCTGGCGCCCAAGATTTTTCTTTTATTTTACTTCCCTCTCGGCGCATATTGTTCTCCCCATTAAGTCTAGAGTTAGTTTTTTTTCTTCCGATTTTTCTTTTATTCTACAGCCCTATTCTAATTCCTACATTGTTGTTTCGCTCCTATTGGTGTCGGATATGTTTTAGATTGTCCTGTATTCGTAATAATTTTTTCTTGAGCTTCTATCGAATTACGGTTAGCCTTTATTTAGTTACTTTCTTCCAATTACCTTCTTGTTCGTAATCAAAATGACTTCTTTTTCGGCTTCCTACCAAGGTATCCCTGTGTGGCAGTGGAATTTAAAATTTTCTGGTGTCCCGAACACTCTTACCGTACATGATTTTTTGAGAATGGTCAAAAACTCCTACGAACTCACCCTATTACGAGACGCCCACCATAAGATAAATCAGGCGGGTATTTTTTGTAAAAAAAAAGCAATCGGAATCGAAGGCGAATGACAAAAAATGTTTAACGAACATTCGATTACATTTTTTTTATCTTTGTACCGTGGTGTCCGGAGCCAGTTTTAGTGAAATGATCGTGGCAGTCAATGTGTTAAGATTTTTGGTAATAAATAAAATTTTTTAATTGATATCATAACAAAAAAGAATCTAAGCCGCATGTACGGCTCACAACCAAACTTAGACATTAAGTTCAACAAATATTACTTACCTTTGTGTTAAATATTTGAAATTTAATTGTACGCGAAAATAATAAATAGTAATGTGTAAAAATTCGTATTTAAAGTCGAATATCTTGATTAATAATTGAAATATCGAAAAGTGAATAGCGTATTCGTATTCAGCGTAAAAAACTGGATAAGAATCATATATTATATGTCTTGTAACATCACGGGACTCGTGCAACGGACAGACAGACAGACCGACCGACAGACCGACCGACAGACTAGACCATCTCATTAACCAAACGAAGTTTGGTTGATATAAGATGTCTACATTTGTTGATGCTTTACTCTTTAGACACACGTAGTACTCGAGAACTATGCCTCTGTAGTAAAAATTCGATTTCTGTAGTTGCACAACGAAGGTCTTCTACTCGTGTTTTCTTTCTAAAATATCTCAATCATTTTTTACAGTTTCCTTCATCAACCGTTTACTGTGCCATAAGGACTTTTCCATATTTTTTCTGTTTTTTCTTGAACATGTTGGTGAGGGGTTGGTGCATTTCGTTATTCCATAGTTAATATTGAGTTGTTTTTTTGATATGCTAAAAGTTTTTTTCTATTTTTAAATAACTGCTTAATTTTTTTTATATGTTTGTGGTAGCTATTGCTTTTGAAATTACCATGGGAGTATACTTAGGTTGATCGATTTTACTTTTGTTGATTTTGTTATCACAGTGGATGTGCTCGATAGGAAAATGAGTTGTCTAAGTCTTATCTGGAGCATAATTACTTTTTAATCAACAACCTGTTGAGCTTATTTTGTCGCTAGCGTTGCAGGTGGAGGCCGATCTGTTTCAACAGGGAGATTCTCTACTGTTTATCCTTTCGCTAGGATGCTTATCCATTCCGAAGGACCTACACCTTGAGGAAGTTTTAGATTACTAGAACAGTGAAACGGTTTGTGCGTACAAGTGATGTAAGGGTTAAATTACGCGATCAACCAAAGTCGTAGGGTTTTTAGTGACGAATCAGACTAAGATAAGTCCCCGAAAGAGGGCAGCGGCTCTTTCGGTACTTAGATTGGCAGAGACCATAGGGGTCGGAATAGCATTCTAAGTCACCCTACTGCGATGTGGAAGGCAATGGAAAACCACCACATTGTTTCCCAAGTACACTGTGTACATAAAGGAAATTCGGTTGTGGGGATAGTAATGCGAAAATTACTTGCAAAAGAACGAAAGAGTTACTTATGGTTACATTAGAATCTAAACCGGTAAATACAGTAATAATACAAGTATACATGCCAACCTCTAGCTACAGCAAGGAAGAGGTAGTGGCGATCTATAAAAATATCGAAGACATACTAAGATACGTAAAAGGTTACGAAAATTTAATAATTACGGAGAATTTTAATGCAGTTGTAGGAGAGGATAGAGGAGGAGCGCTAGTAGGTTTATTTGGTTTAGGCACCAAAAACGACAGGAGAAATAGGCTAGTAGAATTTTGCGACAAGAACAATTTAACCATCACAAACACATTATTTCAACATCATGCTAGAAAACGAACCAGGAGATATAGGAAGATATGAGATAGATTACATTCTGGTTAGACAACGGTTTCGGAATCAAGTAAAAGACTGTAGAAGCTACACAGAAGTAGATATAAACACTGACCACAACATCTTAATTAGGAGTACCGCGCTTAAATTTAAAAATTTGAAAAAAAAGAATGGAAAAATGCACTTTGACTTTGAGAAATAAAAAAATAAAGATATCCACAAAAGATTAAAAAAAAATGAGTTGCTGAAAGATATCGGGAAAATTTCTGGTACTATGAAAGTAGTAACAAAACGGTATAACATTAAATCCAGCTTAGATATGGCGGGCATAGATTTTACGGGGTATACACAAAAAGAAAATAAGAAACCAAGGATAACAAAGGATATCCTGAATTTAATAGAAAAAGACGAAAATACAAAAATAGCTCAAATGAAGCAGGAAAACAGAGATAC
The DNA here is from genome assembly GCA_036346225.1 of Platerodrilus igneus. Lineage (NCBI taxonomy): Eukaryota > Metazoa > Arthropoda > Insecta > Coleoptera > Lycidae > Platerodrilus > Platerodrilus igneus. The sequence continues at coordinate 1,401,265 of JARFIW010001436.1, read as the reverse complement.
AAAGCCATAAAATGGGATATTATTCGCAAATGCAGAAAAGCTATAGATCAATAGATTTATGAAAAGTGCAAAGAGGTACAAACTAAAATGAAAATAGGAAAGACAGACGAAGTATACAGACTAATTAGGATGAATTTTAAGGATATTAAACCGTATAGCAAAAATATAAGGGACGCTGGAGAAAAGGTCATTATAGAAAATGTAGAGAAAGCGATTAAGATGGCAAGAGTATGTAGGGAATTTATATGCAGGAGAAGAACTCACAGCATTAGAACACGAATCAAACATTGAAAAAGATGACTTGAAATATTCTATACCTAGAGATGAGTTTGAGTCAGCATTAAAGGGTCTGAAAAATGGTAAAACGCCAGGTACAGATAACGTGCAAGCAGAAACCGTAAAAGCCGCTGGTTAGATACCCAAAGATTTCAAATGTAACATCATACCAAAAAAGAGAGGCTCAGACAGATGTAAAAATTTTAGAACTATAAGTTTGACAGCGCAGGTGTCAAAAATATTAACTAGAATTGTACAAAGACGAATGGAAAAACGAGTTGAAGAAATTCTAGGAGAAGATCAATTTAGGTGTATACGCAACAGGGGAACACGGGAGGTCTAAGAGTGATAATGAAGAAAATAATAGTAAAAGGGGAAAGCGTGTATATAGGGTTTGTAGATCTGGAAAAAACATTCGACTTCGTAAAATGGAAAAAAATGTTCGAAATACTCAAAAAATTGAAATGAGTTTTAGGGAACGACGGATAATACTTGGCTTATACAAAGCGTAAACAGCGGTAATAGAATTAGAGCAGGGACGTAGAGAAGTAGATGTTAGGAAACGGGCGAGAGAGGGATGTGCCCTATTCCTATTAATTTTTAACTTGCACATCGAAGAGGTAAAGAATACTGTCAAATGCAGAAGGACATTTAGAATTATTATGCAGGGACAAAAGATTAATATGCTTAGTTTTTCAGATGATACAGCAGTATTAGCATCTAGCAAGGAAAAGTTAGAAGCAGCTCTTAATGAAATGGAAACAGTTGTATCAGAGAAATACTGTATGAAAATTAACAAAAATAAAACTAAGGTACTAGAATGGAAAGGAGGAGAAAATAAATTAAAAACTAGAATACTAATAGGTAACGTGAACTTACAATAAATTAAGGATTTCAGCCACCTAGGAAGACAAATAACGCAAGATGAAAAGTGTATCAAAGATTAGCACAAGGTCGTGCCACATTTAATAAGAAAGAGCAACTACTGTGTTCAAAGACAACAAACATAGAACAAGGAAAAGATTGCTTAAAACATATGGGTGGAGTACAACACTGTACGGCTGTGAAAACTACACAGAGGAGAAGCGGACAGGAAAAAGATTGGACAAAGTCAAGAACAAAGAGGTCTAGAAATGGTAGGGGAAGAAAGAAGTTTGTGGAAAACAGTAAAAAATAGGCCACATACTAAGGCATGAGGTAATAGTGCGGAATATACTAGAAGCAGAGATAGGAAAAAGTGAGATAGAGGTAGACCTAGGTTAGACTATTGCACGCAGATAGTCAAAGATGTAGACTGTGGGAGTTTCATAGAAATGTGCAGGCCGGCTCAGAACAGAAATCAATGGAGGTACGCGTCCAACCAGTTCCAAAATTGAAATTCTAATGACCAAAAAAGATAACTGTACTTAAATCTGATGATTACTATAAGCAACTACAGGTATTGGTTTTGCAATATTCTTAACTAATGTTAATTGTGCGAAAGATTTTCTGAAAAACTATTAATTTGCCAAATGTGTAAGTGTTGGGGGATTCTTGGTAGCCACAAGCTGCTTAGACCCTTCACATACCTCTAAATCTCGGTGACATAGGGCATATAATTAAGGAGTAACAGAAGGGGAAGCAAGCTGTATCTAGACTGTGGGAATATCAAGGAACGGTGTAGGTTAGCTCAGAATAGAAATAAGTGAATGTGTACCAACCAGTTTCCTGATGACGAAAAATAGGTTCATTTAAATCTGATGATTATTATAAACAACTACAGGTGTTGGTTATGAAATATTCTCAACTAATGTTAATTGTGCGAAAGGATATATTGAAAATATATTAGTTAGGCAAATGCTCAAGTGTTGGGAGATCTTGGTAGCAGCAGGCTGATTAAACCCCTTCACATACCTTACATGTGATTTTGCAATGCCCCACCCGAAGGTACTACATTGGCCAGGAGGCGAGTTTTTTTGTTGCCTGGAAATTTAGAATTTTGCCGAACCCTTGCCGTTCCAGGCAAAGTAGGAATCTTTAACGTGCGTGACAACACTCACACACGGGACCTCCATTTAACCTCTCATCCGAACGAGGGCGTATTTTTGTGAAAAATGCTTGTCTAACATTTTTCAAGCGGACCCTGTTGGAATCATTTTCACATGCCCTACATGTGATTTTCCAATGCTTCACCCGAAGGTACTACATTGGCCAGGAAGCGAGTTTTTTTTACTTGTAAAATTTAGAATTTTGCCGAACGCTTGCTGTTCCAAGCAAGGTGGGGCTTTTTAACGTGCGTGACAACACTCACATACGGGACCTCCATTTTACCTCTCATCCGAACGAGGGTGTATTTTTGTGAAAAATGCTCGCCTAACATTTTTCAAGCAGACCGTGACGGGATTCGAACCCGGGACCTTGGGCGTAGTAGTCACACACATACAACTACGCCACGAAGCCGCCTCCCTTCGCATACCACTGAATATCGGGGAGATAGGGTATATATTTGTAAACAATACAAGGGTAACCGCATCTAACAAGAAGGGGCAGCGGCTATGTTTGAAAACAACAAACATACATACTAGGAGAAAATTGTTGAAAACATATGTGTGGAGCATAGCAAATTACGTATATGAAATAGGGGCAGTATAGGAGAAACAGACAGAAAAACGGTAAAAGCCTTTTGGAATGTTGTGTTTTAGATGTATGTGGATGATAGCATGGACAAACAAAGTTAACAACAAAGAGGTTATAAAAATAGTAAGGGAATAAAGATATCTGTGAAAAACAAAAAAAATAGGAGAAATGGAAGGGCAGGATACGTTTTAAGGCATTTTTGGGGAATAGTGTGGGCTATATGACAAGCAGAGATGGGAAAAAAGAGATAAAGGTAACCCTAGATCACACTATTGCACGCAGATAGTGAAAGACCTAGACTGTGGGAATTTCAGGAAAATGTGCAGATTAGTTCAGAATAGAAAACAAACGAGAGTACGCAACGCGTCCAACCAGTTCCAGGACTGAAGACATTGATGATGATGATGAAATGTAAATTGGCGAATATTGAAATGCAAGATAGTTACTACAGAGAAGAAAATGGAGTGCTTTGCAAAGCAAGAACTCCGTTTCGAAGCTCATTAAAGCAACTCGTGGCTAATACGATTTAGGGAATGTAAAAACTCGGTTTTCTAGCTGATTACCTCAACCAGTAGCGCTCACAGTATAGAAAACGAAAAAATACGAATGGGGAATCTATACATGAAGTTTTTGTTATTTTTGACAGCATATTATTTAAATGTTCGAACAACCATTACTTATAAAACGAACTGAACAATAATGCAGTTTATTGGTAACGAGCTTACATAACTCGTTAAGATAAAATGGAAAACGCATTCTATTCAATGTTGAATAGATGGTTTTTGCTAAGTTTATTAAACTCAGCTCTTCGTTTGCTTAGTTAAAAGCGGTTGTCTGGTCTAAAAATTACTTTGGAAATTGCCTTCAGTTTTGGCATTTTTACATTTTGTACTTTACTGGTAAAATTTAAATATTTTTTGTCTTATACGGGGGGTTTTTTTGTCACCAATGCCACTCTCAAACGATGCCCTTGCATAGAATCAATTAAGCTTATTTGCCTCTGCTGAAATAATGAATATCAAATAAATTCTAATTCGGACCATTAGCATTATTATTATTATTATTATTAAAGGTCTTTATTGTCTTAAATTGATTTACCTAGTATACATATAAACTAAAGCAAATTATGAATGAGAATTAAATTTAAGAAACAATGGGCGAAGTTCATCTTATTAGCAAAACTACTAGATGTTCTTCCACTTAACCCGCATTCGCAATTGTAAAACTTAAAACAAGAAACAAAAAACCAAAAATAATGATACAAAAAAAAGAAAAGAGAAGGAAAAAAATTAAATTAATACAAAAAACACATTTCATATAAGTAATAGCTTATAGAGTTACAGTGCAAACTATAAAAGCGAAAGATGCCGCTCGAAGAAGCTTTTGATACATTAATTTTTTAAATCATATAATGCCTACCAATTTAATTTCATCCACTATTGAATTATACAATTTTGTTATATTGTACGTATACGAACTTTTAAATAGCTCAGTATGGTGAAATGGAGGTATCAACGTTCCTTTATGTCGAATATTGATATTATGAACGTCTGTTCGAAAGGTAATCTTATCATACAGATATTGTGGAGCTTTATTGATTATGAATGAATGAAATAGAGATGCAGCATGCAGGTTTCGTCTTGCAGACATGGTTAGCCACTTAGATTCAGTTCTTTTACAACTAATACGATAATAGTTTCTCAAGCCATAAATCAATCTAATACAGGAGTTTTGCAATTTCTGAATTTTATTAATATCAACAGATGTTAAGCACGGACCATATACTACATCAGCATAATCTACACACGATAAGACCAATGACTTGCATAGAATTGTTTTTGTCGATGCACTTAGTATATCACGATTATTAAACAAACTTTCAAGTTGCCATACGCCACCTTTAAACGACTAGTTATATACTGAGTAAATCTTAAATTCGTATCAATGGTTAATCCCAATAGTTTAACAGTATCCTTTTTTGGCAACAACTCTCCTTCAATAAATAGATCTAGATTTTTTGAGGCAAAATGTCTATCACTTGCATTACCAAATATAACAAACGCAGATTTACTTGAATTGAGTTTTAAACAATGATCGTTACAATATTTCACTATATGCATTAAATCCAAGTTTATAGCGGCAGCAGCTTGTTTTGTTTCATCAACGAAGAAATGCATATATATATATATATATATATATATATATATATATATATTACAGTATCATCAGCATACATGTGCAATTGAGATGAAAGAAGAGAATATTCAACACAGTGAGTATACAATATGAACAGTAAATGTCCCAAAATGGAACCTTGTGGTACACCAGAGGGTACCATTCCAAAACGGGACGTTGCCCCTTCGACAGCCTGCTTTCTAAAGCTCAGATAGTTTTTGATCAAATTACAGCTCTCAGGAAGCAAACCAATATAGTGCATAATAGCAACAAGAATTACATGACTTACGGTATCAAACGCTTTACTGAAGTCTAGTTGAACTAGACACGTTATTTTTTTATTATCGCAAGCCCGAATTATATCATCAGTAATATTTAACATTGCTGTTGTACAACTGTGATTTGGCCTAAAGCCTGACTGCATAAGTGGTAGTACATTATAAGTCTGTAAATATTCACGAAATTGTATATCTAGGACTTTTACTAACATTTTTGAAAACGTAGGAAGAATGCTTATTGGCCATTAAATCTGACAAAGTTTTGGGATTGGAATTTTTTGGTATAGGCGTAACGTAAGCTATTTTCCATTTTTCCGGAACAATTGATTGAAGAATACACTGGTTTATAATATGGGAGAAGAAAGGGAATGCAGAGTTTGATCGTTAGTATATTTATCCCATCTAAACCTGTTTAAGTACTCTTTATGTTTTCTATTACGCGAAATATGTCATTCTCGGTGACGGTTTGAAAATTAAAAGATGATGCTGCTTTAGGATGAAAATTGTTTTCATAATATTTGATAACTTCACTATTTGGGCTTGTATTAGGTATTGAATCTAAGAAATGATTATTTATTGCCTCAACATCATTGAGATAATCAGGTAAGTTCTGCAATTTCCTAGTATTAAATATGTTACTTTTTATTTCAGACCAAAAACATTAGTTGCTAGCATTTGTAAGCTTTTGTTCCAAGTAATTTTTTTCTGCTTCCTTATTGCAATATTCACTAAATTTCTAAGCTGCTTGTAATTGTCCCATGAATTTTTTCCTTTGTCTTTTTTAAACCGAGCAAGTGCTAGATCTCGAATTTTCATCATCTGCCGCAGATCTGCAGTAAGCCACGGTGAATAGCATTTAGTAATTTTACGTTTCACAAATGGGGCATGCATATTTAGAAGAATCAGTATATTATTAGTTAGGAAATCAACTTTGTTGTTGATATTGTTTAAGTCGTAAATTACTCGCCATGGGATAGATTGTAAGTGCTGCTTAAAATCAGAGTAACTAAAATTTTTGAAATCTCTGTACGTTTTATATGTGGGGTTATTGACTGTTGTTTGCTGAAAATTCAAGGTACAAAAAACTAATTCGTGTCTGAGCTAAAAAAAGGTATAACTCCAGCTGAACTAACCTCTTCAGGCTTACCGCATAGAATATAGTCTATTAAGGTTGAGCTCTTTTCTGTATATCTAGTACGTTGATTTATAATTTGTTTTAACCCAAAAGTTTCTAAGGCACTACAAACATATTTGGCTTCAACTGTATCCATACGAAGCAAATCTACATTAGTATCACCTACGCAGTAAATAGAGTCAACTTGCATGCTGATGTCTATGATCGAATTTTCAAGGCTATCAAAGAAGTGTTTGTAATTAGCTAAGTGTGGATTATACATAGTGCCAAAAGCAATTGCCTGTTGGTTTAGTTTAAATTTAATCCAGAGCTGCTCAATATCTGCACTTGAAGACCATATTACATAATTAATATAAGATTTCAAATAAATTGCTAAACCACCTCCACGTTTAACTCTGTCCCTTCTTATAAGTGAGTATCCATTAAATGATATAGTATCTGATGCTATACATAGGTTCCCAACCTTTTCTGAACCACCGCCCCCTCTACTGAAAAAAAAAACTTCCAACGCCCCCCTCCTCATCATAGTGCATTATAACGAATATTAAAATATTGTTGCATAGTATCTATCTATCTATATATATATATACATAGATACTCATATACGAACGTTGCACTTTTGACTGCTATTACAAGCGTTCACTAAAGCGTTGGACAAGGTATATATATTAAAAATCGCAAAAGTAAACCTTAATTAAAACGACTATCAAATGTAGTACAAACTTGTTTATTAAAACTTAAATATGAATACATAATGAACAGAAAAAGATTAAGAAGAAAAATTAATGAGATAGTTGAGGCTGGTGAAGTTTTAACAATTTGCTAATGTCGGGTTCCAATTTCGTTAACATCAGCCGCAAATCGCCACGTTCAGTAATGTGCAGTCTGTTCCTTTTCTTAGACAATAAATTAGCTACTGCACTGAACCCACGCTCAGCCAAATAAGATGAAGGAAATGCAATTAAAAATATCTGTACTCTTGACCACAATCCAGGGCAAAGAACTGGTATTGGTTTTGAAGCCAGAACTCTTGATATCCATTTCTGAATTTTACTTTTAGTTCTTCGTTAGTTGTGAGTTCTACGAGTTCCTCTTCTAAATTTGATGATTCTGCTGTATCTGCATTTGCGAAAGGATCTAAAACCCAACCCGGTATATTCATGTTTAAAATATCCTGGAATCGCTCCACACAATCAACATGAAGAACGTCCAAGTGTTGGCAGTAAGTAAGTAAATCTTCATGTTTTGCAGAGACTGCTGATAATGTGGGAAAGTGGCTGTATTCACCTCTCCCTAGATTTCGTTTGAATAGAAGAAGTTTTCCCACAAAAGCAGCTATGACGTTTTTGTTTTAATTAAATTCAATTCGTCACCTTGCAATTGTAAATTGACTTCATTAAATATTTTAAACAAATCTGTCAAATAAGCGATGTCATTTTATGTATAATCAGGTTTTCGCGCAATTTTCGTTTCTGTTTTCAAGAAAGTCCAGTACTGAATCAAATAGTTGAAAAAACGGTTCAAACAAGTACCTTTTGAGAGCCAACGAACTTCTGTGTGCAGCAGCAAGCGATTGTAATCTTCATCATTTTCACTACAAAGTTGGCTAAATAATCTGTCATGCAATGAATTGCTTCTAATCGTAATTACTGCTCTAATAACGTAATGAAGCGACGAATGCAAACGTTCGTTCAGATTTTTTGCAACCAAGTGCTGACGATGAATAATACAATGTATAGCGAGTACATTTGGTACTGCTTGTTTCAAATGAGCTATGAAACCCTTATGACGTCCCGTCATTGCTGGAGCACCATCAGTAGCTGCCGACAAAATATTATGCATAGGTATTTCTTTCTCTTGAAAAACGTACTCATGGTATTAAATATCGTTTCTCCTTTGTATCAGTTTCCAATTTTTTGCAAATAATAACTCTTGATAAATTTTTCGTCTTTATGAACCGAACGTATGATAACAGCAGTACTTCGTTATTTGGTAGAGTGGATTCATCAAGTTGAATGGAAAAATTGCAAGTTTTAAGTAATCGCATAATGATATTTCAACGTCTTGAGCCATTTCGTCTATTCTCCTTTGCACTGAGTTATTACTCAGAAGAATTTTCTGATGACATCTGCCAATGTCTTATGATGAAGAACAGTTTTATTACCTCTCTGACTGCCGGCAAGATAAGTTCCTCGCCAATGGTATGTGGTTTTCCCGTTTTGCGATTAACAATGAAATGTTATATGATGCTCGTAGTCCATCATCTTCTTGTTTAGAAGACGACGCAAATAGGTTTGATATAGTTGGCTGTTTCAAATATTTCTTCTGCAGTTCTTGAAAATAGGACAAATCTTTGTCCTTTTATCAGTATGCATTTTATTTAAATGTTCTTGTAGCCTAGAAGCCTTCATGGCTTCATTTGAAAACTTTTGGCAAAGTAAACACATGGGTAATGATGGGTTTACAGGAGAGTGCGTAAATCCATATTTCAAATACAAAGACTGTACTGCCGGCATTTCTTCTTAGATTCAGACATTTTGAAATCCAAAACTTGCCACGGTTTAAAATAAATTAACTTTTCAACGAATTTATAGATAATTATAAAATTAATGGTTATAATGACTTATATAACTTATCACTCATGAACATGGATTATTTGCAAGCACAAAAATAATAACACATTCCTAGAGCTATCCCTGCCTTTTATACGTTTGATTTCATACAAGCATCAACTTGTATGTTTTATCTTGTTTGCGATGCCGGTGCACTTTGTAAGCAAGTCATATCGCGTCTTTGCTTATCAACTTGCAAAGACTTGTTGCGGACAATATTAAACGGAATTAGGTATTCATAGACCTAATGCTGAATTAAATGTTTTAAAGTATATTTTCTCGATAACAATAACATAGACATTTTAGATAGCTAAATAAACTGTCTATTCATGCCAACTAGGTATTTTCAAAGTATTTTAATATATTTATTTTCTAAAAAGGTAAGTACGTCACGAACGCCCCCCTTGATCCTCCTAACGACCCCCTTTTGCCCCTGTACTCGCTACCGCCCCATTTGAAAGCTACAGCGCCCACTGGGGGGCGGTACCGCCCCCGTTGGGAACCTATGTGCTATACAGTCGTTCAACCAAGTTTCTGATACACCTACTATATCATAATTATTAAGTGATACACAATCTCTAAACTCATTAAAATGTAGTAACAGTGATCTAATATTAAGGTGTGCTATACTAAAATTTTGCATCTGTAACTATGTGATTAAGTTCGATATTTTTGAAATGTATATTTTAAACAAGAAAGAGAAAATAAAGATAGATAAGTGATCGTTATTACACCTGCTCCTAACCTGTTGTATAATATTTGGACTAATACTGGGAGAAAGAACATAAACTTAAATACACAAGTTTGGATTGGCAAATTCACTATAAGTTGGTTACTAACTATCATTCCTATTTACAAGTTGTAATTCAAATTGTATTAGGTTTCACATATTTAACATAATAACTTTAAAAATTAATTCAAACATACATATTTGAAAGATCATTAACCGCACAATCTTCATTAGATTACAACAATAACATTATAAATCCATACGGCTAGCAATACAGAATCTTTTGTTATCTTTGAATGTATATATTCTACCATCAAACTTTATTCCTACCTAGTTTTTTCTGGGCTTCCTTAAACAACATATACCTGGGTTTGGTTAGAAATAGGTTCCCAACGGGGGCGGTACCGCCCCCCAGTGGGCGCTGTAGCTTTCAAAGGGGGCGGTAGCGAGTACAGGGGAAAAAGGGGGCGTTAGGAGGATCAAGGGGGGCGTTCGTGACGTACTTACCTTTTTAGAAAATAAATATATTAAAATACTTTGAAAATACCTAGTTGGCATGAATAGACAGTTTATTTAGCTATCTAAAATGTCTATGTTATTGTTATCGAGAAAATATACTTTAAAACATTTAATTCAGCATTAGGTCTATGAATACCTAATTCCGTTTAATATTGTCCGCAACAAGTCTTTGCAAGTTGATAAGCAAAGACGCGATATGACTTGCTTACAAAGTGCACCGGCATCGCAAACAAGATAAAACATACAAGTTGATGCTTGTATGAAATCAAACGTATAAAAGGCAGGGATAGCTCTAGGAATGTGTTATTATTTTTGTGCTTGCAAATAATCCATGTTCGTGAGTGATAAGTTATATAAGTCATTATAACCATTAATTTTATAATTATCTATAAATTCGTTGAAAAGTTAATTTATTTTAAACCGTGGCAAGTTTTGGATTTCAAAATGTCTGAATCTAAGAAGAAATGCCGGCAGTACAGTCTTTTGTATTTGAAATATGGATTTACGCACTCTCCTGTAAACCCATCATTACCCATGTGTTTACTTTGCCAAAAAGTTTTATCAAATGAAGCCATGAAGCCTTCTAGGCTACAAGAACATTTAAATAAAATGCATACTGATAAAAAGGGCAAAGATTTGTCCTATTTTCAAGAACTGAAGAAGAAATATTTGAAACAGCCAACTATATCAAACCTATTTGCTTCGTCTTCTAAACAAGAAGATGATGGACTACGAGCATCATATAACATTTCATTGTTAATCGCAAAAACGGGAAAACCACATACCATTGGCGAGGAACTTATCTTGCCGGCAGTCAGAGAGGTAATAAAAACTGTTCTTCATCATAAGACATCGGCAGATGTCATCAGAAAAATTCCTCTGAGTAATAACTCAGTGCAAAGGAGAATAGACGAAATGGCTCAAGACGTTGAAATATCATTATGCGATTACTTAAAAACTTGCAATTTTTCCATTCAACTTGATAAATCCACTCTACCAAATAACGAAGTATTGCTGTTATCATACGTTCGGTTCATAAAAGACGAAAAAATTTATCAAGAGTTATTATTTGCAAAAATTTGGAAACTGATACAAAGGAGAAACGATATTTAATACCATGAGTACGTTTTTTCAAGAGAAAGAAATACCTATGCATAACATTTTGTCGGCAGCTACTGATGGTTCTCCAGCAATGACGGGACGTCATAAGGGTTTCATAGCTCATTTGAAACAAGCAGTACCAAATGTACTCGCTATACATTGTATTATTCATCGTCAGCACTTGGTTGCAAAAAATCTGAACGAACGTTTGCATTCGTCGCTTCATTACGTTATTAGAGCAGTAAATACGATTAGAAGCAATTCATTGCATGACAGATTATTTAGCCAACTTTGTAGTGAAAATGATGAAGATTACAATCGCTTGCTGCTGCACACAGAAGTTCGTTGGCTCTCAAAAGGTACTTGTTTGAACCGTTTTTTCAACTATTTGATTCAGTACTGGACTTTCTTGAAAACAGAAACGAAAATTGCGCGAAAACCTGATTATACATAAAATGACATCGCTTATTTGACAGATTTGTTTAAAATATTTAATGAAGTCAATTTACAATTGCAAGGTGACGAATTGAATTTAATTAAAACAAAAACGTCATAGCTGCTTTGTGGGAAAACTTCTTCTATTCAAACGAAATCTAGGGAGAGGTGAATACAGCCACTTTCCCACATTATCAGCAGTCTCTGCAAAACATGAAGATTTACTTACTTACTGCCAACACTTGGACGTTCTTCATGTTGATTGTGTGGAGCGATTCCAGGATATTTTAAACATGAATATACCGGGTTGGGTTTTAGATCCTTTCGCAAATGCAGATACAGCAGAATCATCAAATTTAGAAGAGGAACTCGTAGAACTCACAACTAACGAAGAACTAAAAGTAAAATTCAGAAATGGATATCAAGAGTTCTGGCTTCAAAACCAATACCAGTTCTTTACCCTGGATTGTGGTCAAGAGTACAGATATTTTTAATTGCATTTCCTTCATCTTATTTGGCTGAGCGTGGGTTTAGTGCAGTAGCTAATTTATTGTCTAAGAAAAGGAACAGACTGCACATTACTGAACGTGGCGATTTGCGGCTGATGTTAACGAAATTGGAACCCGACATTAGCAAATTGTTAAAACTTCACCAGTCTCAACTATCTCATTAATTTTTCTTCTTAATCTTTTTCTGTTCATTATGTATTCATATTTAAGTTTTTAATAAACAAGTTTGTACTACATTTGATAGTCGTTTTAATTAAGGTTTACTTTTGCGATTTTTAATATATATACCTTGTCCAACGCTTTAGTGAACGCTTGTAATAGCAGTCAAAAGTGCAACGTTCGTATATGAGTATCTATGATATATATATATATATATATATATATATATATATATATATATATATATAGATAGATAGATACTATGCAACAATATTTTAATATTCGTTATAATGCACTATGATGAGGAGGGGGGGCGTTGGAAGTTTTTTTTCCAGTAGAGGGGGCGGTGGTTCAGAAAAGGTTGGGAACCTATGGGTTAGATCCTCAGTGATTTTATTATTAAAAAACCATTTGTTTACTTTTGTAGCTTAGAAATTTGATTATTATGCTACGTTTTTTTCCAAATTCTATCCTTCCTAAACGATGACATCGCTCGATCCCCGCCGCCGATATCTACAGACCCATTTTATCATTAAACAGTTGCAACACCACATTTTCCAGAACTTCATCTTTTTTCTCCGTAATTTCAAAGATTCTAACACAACTTCTACGATTATAACTTTCCAGGTCGTCTACTTTCTCTTTTAAAGCGATGTTTTTTGTTGTAGTTCATTAATAAATTGCTTATGTTTCTGAAATTTCCTGTCATCGATTCAGAAATTTTCGTTGTGACCTCAGTCAATTGAGCAAGAAATCTTTCATCATTTATTAGGTCACTAATGGATTGTTTAATTATAGCAACAATATCATTTACCTGTTTTCTCGTGAATGGCATCTTGCAAGCACTAATTAATACGATAACCGAAATTAAATTAACAGTTGTTTAATAAAATTAATGTAACTTATATTCAATACTAGGTTTAATAGATAACGGAGCGGTGTTTATCAACACGTTCACTCTACCACGTACATCACGCGAATTGCATATTTCTTTTGATCCAATACATATGCGATTGAGATCGTATACATTTTAAAATGTCCACCATTAAAAACGTCCAAATTTATCATCCATGCATTCCCTTAGTATGAAGCAGATACCTACGCAACGTTAACATTACTTAATAGTTAATACAAATATGACTTGCATACGAATGCACCGTGGATCATAATCTCGATCACTACACGAGGAATAAATTCTAACTTTAATTTCACACATTTCAAACCTATGTATCTTCAATGCTACATCAAATTATAAGCTGCACAAATTACCTACTTCGAAACCTCGCACAATGCAGTTAATGGTTTTTAATTAGCTATAGAAAGATTATATATAATCCTCATTAATTGCATTTATTAATTAATTAGACGTTATTGAAGAGCATACTTGTGCAGCAGGTGTGAATTCAGACGTCAAACCAGCCGCGGAGCCGAAATAATGAGGATAGCAGCTGATACTTCTAACTATGACAGTTATTGGAGAAATCTATATTTTGGTATTAATAATTGCCGCTCAAGTACTTAAGTGTAATCAAATTTTATTGCGCTAGTTAATATTATGCAAGTGATGCATTTTACTGATATTTTAATATTTATGAAAGATGAATTAACATGCAAATTCTCTGTGAATTCTGAACTAAATGGATCCATAATTATGCAAAGATTGATCATATCTATTTACGGTGAATGCTTCTCTTAAGCGGACAGTTCTGCCAACACGTTGATTGACAACAATGAGAAAAATTGTATTAAGCGATTTAGTCGTGGGAGCCGATTACGTATTGGCAACATTTGTCATCGTTGTGCAAGGACTTGTATTCTCGTGCATCCACGTGCAAATACGGACATTTGGCTACCGGGAACCAAACTTGAAACACAACTTGGCGTACACAAACGCAAAATATATTCGTACAGTTAAAAGAAAATCAAACTTATCGCAAAATATTATTTTCATACTATATTAAACCATTCTTAACAGACCTGCACCTTAGTTTAAAATACTAGTACGGATAGAATGGCTTGAGTGTTTCAGTGAGTTAAAGAACCGAAATATAAGTTTAACCAAATTAGTAGAGTCTTTAGTGAGGAACCAAACGAACACAGGTTCCCGAAAGAGGGCGGCAGCTCTTTCGGTACTTAGAGTGACAGAGGTCATATGAGTTGGTATGGCATTCTAAGACACACTACTGCGATGTGGAAGGCAACGGGAAACCACTACATTACCTCCCAAGTATACAGCGTACTGAAAATGTTTTATAGTGATTGATGACATCCTCTGAAGTAAAAGATTCCGGCGTACAATAGTCCCGCATTCAGATCACCGGGAGGGGACTACTTCAGAGAATGTGACCGCAGATATAAAAGAAAATCAGGGAACATTCTGTTAGTCTGAGCGTGAAATGTCAAAAGCATGAAGAAAATAGGGAAGCTTGAGAATCTGAAAATTGAAATGGGTAGTAGGTTAGCGTTAGATATAGTAGGAATTAGCGAAGTTTGGTGGCCAGAGGCGAAGGATTTTTTAAGCGAAGACGTTAGGGAAATTCATACAGGATCAGAGCAAGGAAATTTGGGCGTGGGGATAGTCATGCAGACAAAGATAAAACACTGTGTAAAAACTACTTACAAAAGAACGAAAGAGTAATCATGGTCATATTAAAATCTAAACCTGTAAATACAGTAATAATACATGTATACATGCCCACATCTAGCGACAGTGAAGAGCAATCTACAAAGATATCGAACACATGCTATGATTCGTAAAAGGGCATAAAAATTTAATAATTACAGGAGATTTTAATGCAGTGGTAGGCCAGGGTAAGGAAGAAGCAGTAGTGGGTTTATTTGGTTTAGGAACTAGAAATTACAAATTACAGGGCAAATAGCCTGGTAAAATGTTGCGGCAAAAACAATCTAAGCATCACAAACACATTATTACAACACTATGCTAGAAGACGATACACTTAGAAGATGTCAGGAGATATAAGGAGATATCAAATAGATTACATTCTTATTCGACAACGGTTTGGAAATCAAGTAAAAGACTGTAGAAACTACCCAGAAGCAGATATAAACACTGACCACAACATAGTAAATCTGAAAACCGTGCCTAAATTTAGAAATTTGCAAAAAAAACGGAAAAGGCACTTTGACCTTGAGAAACTAAAAGCTACAGATACTCCCCAAAGATTTGAGAAAAAGTCAAACGAATTGCTAAAAGACATCAGGAAAATTTCTAAAGTAGTAACAGAATGAGTAACATTAAATCCAGCTTAGATATGGTGGCCAGAGATACTCTGTAGTGTAGGCAAAAAGAAAGTAAGAGGCGATGAGTAACGAAGGACATTCTGAATTTAGTATAAGAAAGCCGAAAATACAAAAACAGTCCAGACGAAGCAGGAAAAGAGAGATACAAAGTCATAAAATGCAACAGAACAATCGATTGATGAAAAGTGTGAGCAGGTACAAACTCAAATGGAAATAGGAAAGACAGACAAAGCATATAGACTAATTAGAATTAATTTTAGGGATATAAAACCATATACCAAAAATATAAGGGGATGCGGGAGGAGATATCATTAAAGAAAATGTAAAGAAAGTTGTTAGATAACAAGAATATATAGGGAACATATGCAAGACAGGAACCAGAATCACTGAAACAGAAATCAGGCATTGAAAAGGATGACTTGGGATAGCCTAAACTTAGAGATGAGTTTGAATTAGTATTAAAGAGTTTGAAAAATAATAAGGCACCGAATATTGATAAGGTGCACGCTGAAACTTTAATAGGCGCTGGACAAGCAGTAACAGAATGTTTCCTCCAACTTGTATGAGACAGGCAAAATACCTAAAAATTTCAAACGTAACATCATAGTCACTATACTAAACAAGACAGGTTCAGATTGACGTGAAAATTTTTGAACAATAACTTTGATTACACACGTGTCAAAGGTATTAACTGGAATTGTACAAAGACAAATGCAAAGATAGGCTGAAGAAATACTACAAAAAGACTAATTTGGGTTTCGGCGAAACAGGGAATAGGGGAGGCTATTTTAGCTCTGAGGGTGTTAATGAAGAAAACAATTGAAAAAGAAAAACATGTATATAGGGTTTGTAGATCTGAAAAAAGTATTCAACAATGTAAAATGCGAAAAAATGTTCGTAATACTCAAAAAGATTGGAATGAGTTTTAGGGATAGACGAATAGCACATAGTTTATACAAAGAGCAAACAGCGGTAATACAATTAGAACAGGAATGTAGAGAAGTAAATATTAGGAAAGGGATGATACAGGGATGTGCTCTATCTCCGTTAATTTTTAATTTGTATATCGATGAGGCAAAGAATACTATCAGATACAGAAAGACATTTAGAATCATTATGCAGGGCAAACGATTGATATGCTTAGATTTGCAGATGATATAGCAATATTAGCATATAGCAAGGAAGAGCTAGAAGCCCTTAATGAAATGGAAACAGTACTAACAAAGGGATACTGTATGAAAAATAAGAAATAAAACTAAGGTATTAGTATGTAAAGGATGGGTAAATAGAATGTAGAACACAAATAGGAAACAAGAGCTAACAATAGGTTAAAAATTTCTACTACCTAGGAAGTGAAATAATACAAGAAGGGAAGGGTGTAAAAGATATAAAACAAAGATTAGCACAAAGCTTTGCTGCATTTAACTAGAAAAAGCAACTAGTGTGTTCAAAGACAACAAACATAGAAACAAGGAAAAGATTGCTTAAAACATATGGTGGAGCACTGCACTGTATGACTGTGAAAGCTGGACAGAAAGAGAAGCAGACAGGAAAAAAATAGAAGCCTTTGAAATGTGGTACTACAGACGAATGATGAAGATATCATGGGCAGACAAAGTCAAGAACAAAGAGGTCTAGAAATGGTAGAGGAAGAAATAAATATGTGAAAAACAGAAAAAATTGAAGAAGCAAGATGATAGGACGCATACTAAGGCATGAAGAAATAGGGCGTAATATATTAGAAGCAAAGAAAGGAAAAAAGAGAGATAGAAGTAAACCTAGATCAGACTATTGCACACACATGTTCAAAGATGTAGGCTTTGGGAATTTCAGGAAAATGTTTAGATTAGCTCAGAATAGAAAACATTGGAGGTATGCGCCCAACCAGTTTGAGGACGGTAAACTATGAAAAAAAGTATTGTATTTAAATCTGATGATTATCGTAAACAACTACAGGTGATGGTTTTGCAGTATAATTAAGCGGAAGAAAAAATTTGAAAACTATTGATTCCGTAAGTGTCTAAAGTGATGGGGGAACTTGGTATCTGTTAGATTGCTTAACCTCCTTTGTGAATCATTTAATATCGGTGAAATAGTTAATAGTTTTTAGAAAATAAGAGGAACGGAAAAGTGCAAACGATTTAAAAAAATTTAACAAGAAACAGCAGCTGCTATGTTTGAAGACAACAAACATAACATAGGGGGAAATTTGCTGAAAGCATATGTGTGGAACACAACACGGTACGACTGGGAAACTTGAACCGTTGGAATGTGGTGCTAGACATATGATGAAGATATCATGCACAGACGAAGTTAAGAACAAAGAGGTATTAGTAATAATAGTAGGGAAAGAAGAAATATATGGAAGCGATAAAAACTAGAAAAGGCAGGGTGATAAGAAACATACTACGGTATTAGGGAATAGCGCGACATATTAGAAGTAGGGTATGGAAAATGAGATCTAGAGGTAGACTCTTGCACATGGATAGTAAAATATATAGGCTGTGGGAATTTCAGGGACTGTGTAAGTTAACTCAGAACAGGAAACAAACGAGGTGCACGTCCAACCAGTTCTATGATTGAAGACCTAATGATGATGAACATATTGTAACGGGATGGTAAGTTATTATAATTGTTATTTATTATAATTATTATAATAATAATATAATATAATATAATATAATATAATATAATATAATATAATATAATATAATATAATATAATATAATATAATATAATATAATAATTATATTATAATTATAATTATTATAATTGTAGGGTTCTATTCTGTAGAATCTACAGGTAGTAGTTGTGCAAAACTTTAATAAAAGTAAACAAAACAATATATTTTAAGCTAATAAATCGAAACGTATTATATTCGAATCAAAGTTACAAAAGGTTTATTTCAAAAGCACATCGTGTGGTCTTAAACGTCCAACATAGATCGAAGATCGTTTGCGACTATATGTTGCCAAGGTGCGCTTGCCTTTGAAACACCGAGTACGTTCCTTACGTACAGGAACTTATTGATTATGTTTGTTATAGTTTCTTCTCCCGGTCAAGCACTCGTCCCGAAAAATGACTGACATATTTACAATTCTATTTTTTTGCAAGGTTTACCTCTTTTCCCTAATTCAACTATGGCTTATCTGAAGACACATAATAAATTCCCAAAGGTTCATTATCTGAACCTGTTTTGCGTGCATTAACTTCGATTAACACAGATGGTGGAGAAAGTGGAAGTGTAAATATAAGCAAAGTTTAAACAAGCGGAACTTTCAAGTACTTACCAGTAATAAATTCAAGGTTTAAACAGTGGCGACTAGAACGAGGAACTGTCGACTTCTTACGGAACTCAAACGTTTATAGCACCATAGTTATTTACAGCCTATTTACAACAACTTTACTGTGCAACAGTGCGGCATACACCACACAAAGTACTTAAAGTTTAATCGCGGTAAAACCATAGATTATACTATCTACACGATGGAGGGGATTTTCCCTACAAGCTACATCTTATACTATAATTAAAATTATATTATATACTTATAATTTCAAACGAAACAGAACCGATACTTCCAATTTCATAACTAACGGGCGAAACTAGTTTCAAAATTTTATATGAACCATCTCGTTTGGGATAAAACTTCGAGATTTGCCCCTTCGACGAATTGCTAGTAGCATGTGTAATAATCCGCACTAAAGTTCCAACCTTGTAAGACTCTAAATCTCGTTGCTTTGCGTTAACATTTCTCATTTCCTGCTTTGATTCTCTACAAGGTGTCGCTTCTTGTCAAGTGTCTACAATTTTCTTCAGATACGGAGTGATCTGTGGCGCAAAAGTGTCTTTCTCCAGTACAACCTTTATGTCATTCTTGATATCATCCAATGTCCGAGTTATTCTTAACCAAAAGACATATCAACGGTTGAATTGCCAGTTGTTTCACATCATCCCAAATTCGTTGCGAAACAGATAGAAGGCAACCTCTTAGGCCAAGTTCTGTGGTCAGTATCTACAAGTATTGCAGGTCTTGACTACATCTCTATTTTTACACTCAACTACATTCGCTGAGGGATGATGTAAACGATTTCTTAATATCCAAAATGAAACAAATCTGTTGATATCAGCAGATACAAACTGTATACCATTATCTGAAAAAATTTCCGGGGCATGCCACAACGATGGAATATTTCGTCCACCAGACTGACATCACAGTCTTTGCTCTATGCAAAATAAACAATTTTACCCATTTTGTGATCTTCCCCTATTTGTATCTATTTGTCTCCTCTTCGACCATCAGGCAGCGACACAAATAAAACAAACAAGTGGCTTGGTGGCTTGGTTGGTTCACACGTGACTACTAAGCTGAAGGTCCAGGGTTCGATCCGTGACACGGACCGCTTGAAAAATGTTAGGCAAACATATTTACAAAAATACACCATCGTTCGGATGAGAAGTAAAGTATAGGTCTCGTGTTCTAGTGTTTCGCGTATTTTGCTTGGAACAGTATAGGTTCGGCAAAATTAAGCAAATAACATCTCGAATGATGTTATTATAAACTAAATAACTCTTAAATGCCTATTAATCAAAACCATTTGAAAAATGACTCGCGGCAGAGACCTATCAATCATCTTTTGTGGACAACCGCGTTGGTTACATTCCAATGTAAGTATCCTGGCGCGAGCCGCTACATTATCAAGATAAGATTTATATAACTATTACAAATATTTTTACATAATACTATATGCCTTATTTTGAAGATTGATGAGTAACTTAATGAGATATTGGTATTGTGGGTACGATATTATAAATATAAATATTTTTAATTTTTTATAGTTGCAGAGTTTTTCTTATCCAAATTTTGTAGATAGTTTGTGATTTTCAGCATTTACCTTCAGATGTTGTTACCATAATGTAAATATTAATGTAAGATTGATTAACAAATTTGTATATGAAGTTAAGAATTGAATCTGAATATAAAAACTTTCACTTTAGCTGAGAGGTATTTTAAGCTTCGTGGTTTTTAGTTGTTTGAAATTTTTGAAAGTTTTATTTGTTTCAGGTTTTGGTCAATCGTAGCGAACTAGCTACCATAGGTGCCTAGTCGTCAGCTGGATATAGGTAAGAAACACAGTAATACAGCAGTATTTTAAATTTTCCGCGAGGTGGTAGAATTACTACAGCCATAGTTTTACGTTATATATATGAAAATAAATAAGAGGAATGAATTAATCAGTTATGAAGTTCCATGGATTGACCTAATTCCAATATTAATTAAATAAATAGGTCAAGGACAGACCCCTTCTGTTTCTCTCTCTCTCTCTCTCTCTTTATTATATATGTGTGTGTGTGTGTGTATATACATGTATATATATATATATATATATATATATATATATTGCTGTGAAATTGAGGGGTTAGAATGGTATTGGTAGTTATTTGTACAGTTTATTTCGTTATTCTAGCATATAAAACAACAGAGTACGCCTTGAAAATGTGTTTTTTAAATAAGTAGTTTTGAAGTTAGTAGTCCGACGGAAATACGTAAGAAACTCATTGTCAAACATTTCTTGCTATCAACAAACTATTTGTCTATCAGTGCGTCCTAGACTACATGTAACCACAAACAAAAAAAAATGTAGATTGATATAAGTGCATATTTGAATGCGGTTTTTAGTTCTGATCAACTTTTCTTGATAACAATTTCCGATATTGTCAAATATAAAGGTACTTTACTTTTGAGTAAAATTCATATTTTTTTTGGGAAACCGCGTATACAACTGAAAAAATGTAATATCTGGTGATTGCATTTTAGATGCTTCCTGGCCAATGTAGAACCTTCGGGTAAAGCAGTGGAAAATCAAATATAAGGTTTAAGGATGGCTGACATCTCTGTCGGTTAGATAGTTTCGCGTGCGACTACTCAAGGTTGCGAGTTTGATTCCCTACATAGACCGCTCGAGAAGTGTTAGACAAACGTTTTTTACAAAGATACGCTCTCATTCCGATGAGCGGTGAAATGTAGGTCCCGCGTGTGAGTGTTGTCGCGAACATAAAACATCCCTACTTGCTTAGAATAGCAAGGATTTGGCAAAATTCAAAATTTCCAGCTTCTTAATCAATGTACTACTTTCGGTTGGAGTATTAGAAAATCAAATGTACGGTTTATGGATGACTGGCAGCTACGTGGGTTAGATAGTTTCGCGTGTGACTACGAAGACCAAGGTCTTGGGTTCGATTCCCGACACGGACCGCTTGAAAAATGTTAGGCGAGCCTTTTTCACAAAAACACGCGCTCATTCGGATCAGAGGGTAAATGTAATTCCTGGGTGTGTTGTCGCGCACGTAAAAAATGCCTACCTTGCTTGGAACATTAAGGGTTCGGCAAAATTCAAAATTTTCAGGTAAGAAAACTCTCTTCCTGGCGAATGTAGTATCTTCGGGTAGAGCATGGGAAAATCGAATGTAAAGTGTATACATGATCAACGGCTCTGTGAATCAAACAGGTTTGAATATGACTGCTAATCCCAAGGTTCCAGATTCGGATCCCAACACGGACTGCTTCGAAGGTTTCACGCAAGCATTTTTCACAAAGATATGCCCTCGTTCGGATCAGAGGAAAAATACAGATCACGTGAATGGGTGTCGTCATGCACGTTAATGATACGTAGCTTGCTTGGAATTGCAATGCTTCGGCAAAATTCCAAATTTCCAGTTAAAAAAGAAGTCGCTTTCTAGTCAAAATATAAAGTCAATATCTACGGTTGAATGAGGCGACTTTGTGGATCATACAGGTTTGTGTATGACTGCCGATGTCAAAGTCCCGGGTGTGTATTGTCGCGCACGTTAAAAACCCTTACCTTGCTTGCTACAGCAAGAATTCGGCAAAATTCAAAATTTCCAGTTAAAAAAGAACTCGTTTCTGGTTAATATACTACCTTCGGGCTGAGCATTGGAAAACCAAATATAACGTTAATATCTACAGATGAATGAGGTGCCTTTGTGGAGCAGACAGGTTTGCGCCTGACTGCTGATGCCAAGGTCCCAGGTTTGATTCCCAACACAGACCGCTTGAAAAATGATAGGCAACCATTTTTTACAAAAACACGCGCTCGTTCGTATGAGAGGTTAAATGTAGTTCACGTGTGTGTGAAACTTACCTTGCTTGCAACAGCGAGGGATCGGCAAAATTCAAAACTACCAGGTAAAAGACAACTCACTTTCTGGCTAATGTTTTACCTTAGGTTGGAGCATTGCAAAATCAAATATAAGGTCAATGTCTACAGATGCTTCCATTGCAAAATCAAATATAAGGTCAATGTCTACAGATGATTCAAGCAAGTTTATGGACCAGATAGGTTCGTGTATGACTGCTGATCCCAAAGACCTGAGTTCGATTCCCAACACGGATTACTTGAAAAGTGTTGGGTGAGCATTTTTCACAAAAACACGCGCTCGTTCAGATGAGAGGTAACTGTAGTTTCCGGGTGGGTGTTGTAGCGCACGTAAAATTCTCTACCTTGCTTGAAACAACCAGAATTTGCAAAATTCAAAAGTTTCAAGCACAAAAACCCGCTTCCTAAACAATGTAGTGCCTTTGGGTGCAGCATTGTAAAATTGAATATAAGGTCTATACATGGCTGGCGGCTCCGTGGATCAGACAGGTTGGCGTATGACTGCTAATTTCAAGATCCCGGGTTCAATTCTTGACACGGACCTCTTGAAAAATGTTAGGCAAGCATTTTTCACAAGGATACGTCTTCGTTCAGATGAGACGTATAATGTAGGTCCTGTGAGTAAATGTTGCCATGCACGGTTGAGATCCCTACCTGGCTTGGAATAGCAAGGGTTCGGCGAAATAAAAAATTTCCAGGTATTAAAAGCTCGCTTCCTGGCCACTGTAGTACCTTTTGGTGGAACATTGGAAAATCAAATGTAAGGTTTATGAATAACTAGCGGGTTCGTGGGTTAGATAGGTCCGCATATGGTAACTAAACCCAGGTCCCAAATTCAATATCCTACATGCACCGCTTGAGAAATGTTAGGCGAATGTTTTTCGCAAACATACGCCCTCGTTCGGATGAGAGGTAAAATGTTTGTCCCGTGTGTGAGGATTGTCATGCACGTTAAAGATCCCTACCTTGATTGGGATAGCAATGGTTCGGCAAAATTCAAAATTTCTAGGTAAAAATTCCCTTCCTGGCCAAAGTACTACATTTTGGTGGGGCAATTGAAAATCAAATGTAAGGTTTATAGATGACTGGCGGCTTCGAGAGCTAGATAGATACTAAGCACAAAGTTCCGGATTCAATTACCGACACAGAGCGCTTGATAAATGTTAGGCGAGCATTTTTCACAAAAATACGCCCTCGTTCGTATGTGAGGTAAAATGTAGGTTTCGTGTGTGAGTGTTCTCGCACACGTTAAAAATCTCTACCTTGCTTCGGCAAAATTCAAAAACTTGCTTCCTGGCCAATGTAGTACTTTTGGGTGGAGCATTGGAAAGTCAAATGTAGGACCTTTAATTTGATCCAAATCTGTTCTTGTTGATTTGTAATTTGCGTATTCAAGACTGTGTTCTATCTTAGTTTTTATATATAAGCATTCTCTACTTCCGCGGCTTTGTGTGTCTGCGCTGACCACACTATACCCTGGTAGAGCAATAAGGTTTGATGGACAATCAGAGGTCGACACGTTTCCGACATTGCAATTTCTAGGTCTATCAGATGATTTGCACATTGATTAAAGCATTTATAATTGATCTTGTTAATGTATCCTACTTGCAAGGGTTTACCATCTTTGCTTGTTTTTAATTTCTATAAGTTTCATATTTTTTTTTGCCTGTAGTATGTATTGCTATCTGGTGTAACAGAATTACTAAAATTAAAGAAATGGAAAACAGAAACTTGATCTCTCCGGTCTTGATGTTGGAAAATCTGGACATATTATACTTTCTAACTGGTTAGTAATCGCATTTCAAGCAGTAAATGAAAAATTAAATGGGATAAGCTATAAACAGTTTCGCGCAAGAACAAAATCATATGCTTTGTGTGTAGAAATAAATCAATTTTATAATTTTTCAATAAAAAGTAAAATTAAATGTTACTTATAAATCACAACAAATGTTCGATGAACCAGGCTTAAATAGAAGAACTTTAAAATATCCCCAACATCAGTTATAGATAGGCTTACCATGCGTCCGGTATTTCCCCGGACAGTTCGAGTTTTGACTGTGCGTCCGGGGAAATGTCCGGGGTTAACGTTTGTCCTGGTTTCTTGCTAGCGAGAAGACGAAAACGGCCAAACGAGTATTGAAACTGTACGAACGAATGGGAATTTCGTTGTGAGCGGTTGGCAACGCGTAGTTAGTGACGTGACTTACACTTCACCGTTGTACTTCAAGTATATCACTATTAAGTAATATTTTGGTTGTAGTTCGTGTTCGCTGTGTTATCTAAATAAACTAGATAGTAAAAGTTAGTGTACTTTACGATGGCTCCTAAAAGAAAGTGTGTTTTTAATGATAAACTAAAAGCAGATACAAATGTTTAAAAGGTGCTCAATCACGTAACAAACGGGTACGGTGTTTAACGTGCAATTCAAAAATCTATTTTAAAAATTGACGGAGACGAAATAAATGCTACTGTAGGTTCTCACGCTTATTCGGATTTGATTAAAAAGCTACACGAGAGGAAGAATCTAGTGTTTATACCGTTTGCAGCACAGCATCTACTTAATAAATTGAAAGTAGACGAAGCTTCATTCTATGAAAATGTTTCCAAATTTTATGAAAGTAGTATTAATTACCTAAAAATGTGGCAGACCTCTTTTGATAAGGCTAGCATATTTTCATGGACACGTCTGAAATGCAATGTAACCTGGTCAGAATTTGAAGAAAGTGGGACTTCTGTCAATGCTGTAGTTTCTGAGAGTGTAGATATGGATAAGCTCTTTGATGAGAGGGTATTACTGTCCCAAGTTCTTGATGAACTCATTCCTAAGTAGAACGATCTGTCGGACAAGAAAAAACCATCAACTGTAGAAAAGTGGGACTCTGTATTCAATCTACTGAGAAAAAGCAATGTTTCATTTAAGAACATGGCCAAAGTAGTGGAATTCGCAATGTGCCTACCAGGAACATCGCCTCCGGCAGAACGAGTCTTTTCAATAATGTGAAATATTTGGTCGGCAGAACGAGGACGACTGTCTATTTCAATTGTCAGGGCACTTTTAAATGTTAAAGTGAATTCAAAGCTTTCATGTTCCGATTTCTACGACAAGATAAGAAATGATAAGTTGTTTCTCGCTCAGGTTTTATCTTCTGAGAAATATAAATCTACATGTAATGATAAATCATGTAAACATTAATAAGACATTGCTGCAGTAATATAGTTTTGCTTTCATTGTCTCTATATATTCCTCAGTTTTTTTAGTTCCTTATCTCCCCCACCCATCCGTTTAAATACAGTGTCCGGGATTGACTCTGAAAATTTCTGGTAACCCTAGTTATGGAGAGGCATACCTACTTGGATTTAATAAACTAGAAATTATTTAGCAATATAAAACACAGAGATCATCCTCGTACCTTACCACCATTTTATATAGAAATAATTTGTTTAGACCGCCGTGAATACCAGCTACTGTACTTGATGCGTCGAATCAAGGCCATGACGTCATAAATGCGGTAATAAGATAGTGTGTTGTCGGTGCATTTTAGAGCATTCTGGTTTTGGCTATTGGAATTGCAATGCACTATTGCCAAGCCTATTTTGTTCGGTTTAAAGTTAACGAGGTCTGAACCTATTTTCAACATTTGGCACCCATATGACGTCAAGAATAAGAGTACTTTAGGATTGCGGGTTTAAGTGTGTTGATAATAGAGAAAAATATATTGAAAAATAAAAAAAACACTAAGTTTGATATTTAAATTTTTAATCTTATTTTGCGATAAAACATCCACGTATAGTAACAAATTTGTGAGTTCTTGTATCAATGGTAACTTATTTTACATCCACTAGCTCATAAATGAAAATTAATGGCAATACACTCATGTATGAAATAAAATCTACAAATTATCCCGAGCAGTTGTATACGTACGTACAATCAAGATATACAAGCAAAATATTACATGCATTATGCAATTTTTGTATTACCTATGTAATTTTCAAGGTCCATGAATTATTAATTTATTAAAACACATCCGCAAAAGGTCTATAAACTGCATTGAAAACATCAACAGCGGTATCTAGATCAAATATGCAATCGTTGCAATGGTTTTTATCTTCTCTATATTTACGACATGCATCAGGAATTAAAATGCTTGAGAATATTTATGAATTTCTAAGATTTAATTAATCTATTATTTATTTATTAGACTATTGTGGTTTATATCAAATTGGTTGTTCTTAGTTATAATATCGTTGATGTAAAAGTTGCAGATTTACAATCTCACGGTACATCAAGAGATCCATGCAAAGTGACGAAGAGCGCGGAGTTGACTCCGTAACATATTATGACTCTTTTCTTATAATACTGACCAACAAATTGTAATTTTTCCCAATATGCGATGGTTGTTTCTTATAGGATTTTTCCGCTGACTACGAATCTGTTAAGAGAATTATTCTATCACTCTCCAGTCAAAAGATATTTATATATTTTATAATGGAACGTTCTATTATGTAATGTTTACATTTGTTTTAATACAACTTATGCATACCACGTTACTACAAAATCTCAAATTTTTTATCTAAAATTCATTTGTAGGGTACCTCAGATTAGGTTGCAACAATAATATGCGGCGTTGTGTGACTCTACTTCTCTTTGTATCAATTTTCACAATACATAATGTCTGGATGAAACGTTTCACCATGTTCGTTACTCACAGAACCAAGATTTACGGGGAAAAAGTCCAAATGCGAGTGGAAAAAATAAATCTTTAATATGTTGCAACCAATGTCGCGATATGTCGAAATTATAAAAGTCCCAATTTGTTCGTAATTTTTTGTTTTTGTATTTCCAAGGAAATTGTAACACATCACTTTAGATGATACCCATGTAGCACCCTCAATCTTGGTCAATTTTGAATCCCATACATCGTCCTTTATGATGTGACGAATTTGCCGATCAATAAAGATTCCTTTGTTTATTTTGTCTCACTTAGTCTGGGAAACTTCTCTCAGGTATTGAAATACTTCGCCGTCTTTATTCAAAGTTTTTATCAGTTCCAGTTTTATGTACTGACGTGGTAACAAAACTTTCTTTGTATCAACGGGAGGAGGTTTCTCTCCAACAAAAAGGTATTTTCGCACCTTTTACAAAGTAGTGTTTATCCTTTGTTCCGCTGTCCCATCATCATCATTAGGTCTTCAGTCCTAGAACTGGTTGGACGCGTACTCTCATTGTTTCCTAGTCTGAACCAACCTACACATTTCTCTGAAATTTACACAATCTGCATCTATCACTATCTGATCTAGGTCTTCATCTACCTCCCTTTTCCTATCTTTGCTTGTAATATATCCCATACTATTCCCTAGAAATGCCTTGTAACGTAACCTGTTCTTCTATTTCTTCTACTTTTTCATTTTCCTCAGATATCTTTATTCCTCTACTATTTCTACAACCTACCTGTTATTAACTTTGTATGTCCATGCTACCGCCTTCATACATCTGAAGCACAACATTCCAGAAGGCTTCTATCTCTTTCTGTCTGCTTTTCCTACTGCCCCTATTTCATAGATGTACTGTGCTGTGCTCCACACTATGCTTTGAACAGTTTTTTTCTTGTATCTATGATCATTGTCTTTGAACATAGCTGCTGTTCTTTCTTGTTTGACGCAGTTCGGTCACCTTCTATTGTTTTACAATTATATACCCTATTTCCCCGATATTCAGTGGTATATGAGGGGAATAAGCAGCCTTTGGCTGCCAACTTACCCCAGCACCTGAACCTTTGTCGAATTAATGGTTTTTCCAATTTATCCTTTTGCATAATCAACATTAGTTGAAAATATTTCACAACCAATACACATAGTTGTTTATATTAATCATCAGATTTAAGAGCACTTATTTTTTTCGTGATTGGGTTTTACATCTTGAAACTGGTTGGACTTGTACCTCAGCTTATTTATGTTCTAAGCTAGCCTACACCGTTCCCTGCAATTCTCACAACAGCCAATATACAGCTCGATTCCCTTCTATTGTTTTCTAATTATACGCCCTATTTCAACGAGATTCAGTGGTATGTGAAGGGGGTTAAGCAGCCTGTGGCTGCCAAGGTTCCCCCAACACTTAGACATTTGCCACATTAATATTTTTCAAATAAATCCTTTCGCACAATTAACATAAGTTGAGAGTTTTGCAAAACCAATATCTGTAGTTGTTTATAATAATCACCATGTTTAAGTACAGTTATTATTTTTGTCATTAGTTTTTCCATCTTGCGGCTGGTTGGAAACGTACCTCCATTGGTTTCTATTTTGAGCTAGCCTACACATTTTCCTGAAATTCTCACAATGTACATCTTTCACTATATGTGTGCAGTAGTCTAACCTAGGTCTACTTCTACTTCTTTTTTTTCTTATCTTTGCTTCTAATATACTCAGCACTATTCCCTCGTGTCTTAGTATGTGGCCTATCATCATATCTCTCCAATTTTTTACTGTTTTCCGCATATTTCTTTCTTCCCATACCATTTCTAGTACCTCTTTGTTCTTAACTTTGTCTGTTTACGATATCTTTATCATACGTCTGTAGCACCACATTTCAAAGGCTTCTACCTTTTTCTTGTCTGCTTCTCCTACTGTCCAGGCTTCACAGCCATACAGTGCTGTGCTCCACACATATGTTTTAAGCAATCTTTTCCTTGTTTCTATGTTTGTGGTGTTTGAACACAGTAGTTGCTTTTTCTTGCTAAATGTAGCACGACCTTGTGCTAATCTTTGTTTTATATCTTTTGTGCATTTCCCATCGTGCGTTATTTGCATTCCTAGCTAGCAGAAATCCTTAACCTCTTGTAAGTCCTCGTTACCTATTTGTATTCTTGTTTTTGATTTATTATCCCTCTTTTGCATACTAGAACTTTAGTTTTATTTTTATTCATTTTCATACCATATTCCTCCGTTAGAACTGTTTCCGTTTCATTAAGAGCAGCTTCTAATTCTTCCTTGCTAGATGCTAATTAATACCGCTGTATCATCTGCAAATCTAAGCATATCAATCTTTTGTCCCTGCATATTAATTCCAAATGTCTTCCTGCATTTGACAGTATTCATTGCCTCTTCTATGTACAATTAATGGGGTTAAGGCACATCCTTGTCTCACCTTTTTTCTAATATTTACTTCTCTACTTTCTTGCTCTAATTCTATTACTGCTGTTTGTTCTTTGCATAAGCTATGTACTATTCGTCTATCCCTACAACTCATTCCAATTGTTTTAAGTATTTCGAACACTTTTTTCCATTTTATATTGTCGAATGCTTTTTCCAGATCTACAAACCCTATATATACGCTTTCCCCCTTCGCTATTGTTTTCTCCATTATCACCCTCAGAGTTAAAACAGCCTTCCGTGTTCCCCTGTTTTGCTTAAACCCAAATAGATCTTCTCCTAGTATTTCTTCAGCTCGTTTTTCCATTCATCTTTGTACCATTCTAGTTAATATTTTTGAAACGTGTGCTGTCAAGCTTATTGTTCGAAAATTTTCACATACATCGGTGCCTCTTTTTTTTGGTATAGCTACTATGATGTTACGTTTGAAATTCTTGGGTATCTCGCCTGTCTCATACATACAGCTTATAAGTCGGAAGAGACGTTCTGTTATTGTTTGTCCAGCAGCTTTTAATGTTTCTGCTTGCACCTCATCTGTACCCGGTGCATTACCATTTTTCAGACTCTTTAACGCTAATTCAAAATCATCTCTAAGTATAGAATATCCCAGGTCATCCTTTTTAATGTCTGATTCCTGTTCTAATGCTGTTAATTCCTCTCCTGCCATCTAGCCACTTTCTTTACATTTTCTATAATGACATTTCCTCCCGCATCCTTTATATTTTTGCATTATGATTTTATATCCCTAAAATTCATTCTAATTAATTTGTATGCCTCGTATGTCTTTCCTATATCCATCTTAGTTTGTACCTCGTTGTACTTTTCATCAATCCATTGTTCTTTAGTTTTCCTGCATTTGCAAATAATTTTCCATTTTATTGCTTTGTATCTCTGTTTTCCTGTTTCGTCTGATCTATTTTTGTATTTTCGTCTTTCTTCTATTAAATTCAGGATATATTTTGTTATCCATGGTTTCTTGTTTTCTTTTTGTGTATACCCCAGAATATCTCTGGCCGCCTTGTCTAAACTGGATTTAATGTTATTCCATTCTGTTTCTTCTTCCTTTGTATCAGAAATTTTCCCGATATCTTTCAGCAATTCATTTGACTTTTTTTCAAATCTTTCGTGGGTATCTTTATCTTTTACCTTCTCAAAGTTAAAGTGCTTTTCCGTTCCTTTTTTTCAGATTTTTAAATTTAAGTGCGGCCTTCGTAATTACGATGTTGTGGTCAGTGTCTATATCTGCTTCCGGGTAGCTTCTACAGTCTTTTACTTGATTTCTAAACCGTTGTCTAACAATAATGTAATCTATTTGATATCTTCCTCCTGGCATTTTCCACGTGTATCGTTTTCTAGCATGATGTTGAAATAGTGTATTTGTGATGGTTAAGTTGTTCTTGTCGCAAAATTCTACCAGCCTATTTCCTCTGCTATTTCTCGGGCCTAAACCAAATAAACCTATTATCGATTCTTCCCTACCCTCACCTACCACTACATTAAAATCCTTCGTAATTATTAAATTTTCATATCCTTTTACGTATGTCTTTGATATCTTTGTAGATCGCCTCTACCTCTTCCTCACTGTAGCTGGTGGTGGGCATGTATACTTGTTATATTACTGTATTTACTGGTTTAGATTCAAATCTAACCATGAGTACTCTTTCGTTCTTGTGTAGGTAGTTTTCTAGAACGTTGTCCTATCTTTTTTCGCATAACTATCCCCACACCCGAATTTCCTTCCTCTGATCCTGTATGAATTACCCTGAAGTCTCCACTTCAAAAATTCTCCGCTTCTGGCCAGCGGACTTCGCTAATTTCTACTATGTCTAGTGCTAACCTATCCATTTCGAGTTTCAGATTCTCTAGCTTACCTACTTGTTTCATATTTATAACATTCCACGCTCCGACTCGCAGAATGTTCACGCATCTTTTTCTATTCTTTCGGATCACATCCCCAGAAGTAGTCTCCCCCTGGAGATCCGAATGTCGGACTATTTTACCTCTGGAATTTTTTACCCCAGAGGATGCCATCATGTTTAACAATTTCTGTACGCAGTGTACTTGGGAGGTAATGTGGTGTTTCCCGTTGCCTTCCACATCGCAATAGTGTGTCTTAGAATGTCATACCGACCTCTATGGGTCTGTCACTCTAAGTACCGAAAAAGCTGCTGCCCTCTTTCGGGGACCTGTCTTCGTCTGGTTCCTCACTAAAGACCCCACTAATTTAGTTAAACCTATAGTTCGACTCTTCAGCTCATTGAAATACGCAAACTATTCTACCTGTTCTAGTATTTTAGAACGTCGTCAAGGTGCAGGTCCGTTCAGAATGGTCCGCTGTCCCATTCGCAGAAAAAACAGCAGTACGTGGTGTAACACAATTACACTTTTAACAAAAGTGTTCTGACGTTTAAATTGCGACATTTATGCTTCACCCATGTTCTATATGCTTAATTTTTTCAAGTAAAGTTTCCAAATTGTCATAGTTCTTCATATGTACTGCGTGGGTAATAACAACAGAGGTATACAAATTTCCATTGTGAAAGACAACTCCCTTCGAGCTTAGAGTAGATGAATCAATAAGTAGTCTTCACTCATTAGTTTTGTATTTACGTCCTATAAACGTGTTTAGGATATCAATTGCCGCTCATCCTGTACGCCACACTTATATATTTTAGGCCGGTCCTTCCAGCGATTTCTAGAACCTTTGCCAGCCGTTATAACTCTGCTTACATTCCAATGATGAGTCACCCGCCAGATTACGTTCGTTTCAATATGTTATATACAGTGTAAACGGTCTTTAATGAATATCTTAATACCCGAGGGTGATACGAAAATACTGATTGCAAATTCGGTTTCAGCGACCAAAAATACATAGGAGTCACCCATCAGACATCAGAAAACAAAAAACGTGTTGGTCTGTAAATCGGTAAGTAGTATGTTGTTGTACGTCTTTCAATGCGTTTAATTTTAATAAAAAAACCTTAACCACAAATTTTCACAAACTAAATACGTACTCGATCACTAAATTGTGATCATGAACAGCAAAACAATTGAAAAAAGGTTATAGACATTATTCAAGTAATCTTGTGAGGATATTTTCTTCACCAAGTAGGTTGAAGTGAACTTTTCCAACAAACAATTAATGAACACCTGAAGATATTCTCCACACCACTCTGGTTGACGATATTACTGTGTGATATACGGATAATGAAACGAATATTGTTAATGTTGAAAGCGTCTAGATTGAATCAACTCTTGTATAATAGAAGTATGTTCGGACTTTGTCTTCTGGAATACTCATATAATCCATTAATCCCCGGGTACATTGTACAGTACAAGTATAATATTGTTAAAGTATGGTGCTAATTTTCTTAATTAACTCAATTTCGAAGCACTACAATTAATTTATATACAAAGAACTAATTACTGTAATTAATTTGTATCGATTAGAGCGACTTATGTTAACAATACAGTGATTTATGTTGCATATTTTAAAACTTTAAATTACATCATAAAGCTATACATTAGCACTCAAGTACTACAATCAAAGCTGGTATCAAGACTGACTCGTAGAACCCCTTAACGTTAATGTATATCCTATCCAATTGTTCCTGATTATTCGACAACAATCCAAAGTATGCAAATGATTTTCTAGATACTTTTTATTGCAATCTTAAATAACTATTCGTATATACTTATAGTAATCTTAACAACTCCTCAATGTAAAAACCTTGTACCTGTCGATCAAGTGTTCTTGCATAGCATGACTTGACAATCATCACATATTTAAAGATGTCACACCACAAGTTGAATTTAACCCTTCGTCTGCGTTCTAATGTAATCGCAGGTAGACCCAGTGGCGTCATAACTACTACGTTATGCAGCGTACTGGTCAGATAGAAATAAAAAGGATATTTAAAGTGCGGACCCGCACGAATCACGATGACGACACAGAACACAAGAAACGTGGGAATACCGAACTAACTACCAATGCGGTGAGGGGGGGGGGGGGATTCCTAGCAACACAAAAATAATACATCGTCATCGATTTTCTATTTACAGTAAACATTAATAAAAAAGGGAATTCGGTTTGAATCAACAGAAAAAATAAATAAATAGTATTATAAAAACAGAGTTTAGAAATTTACGTACGAAGTGGGCATTTTGTTTGACATTTAGTGTTCATTAATAAGAGATAGAAAAGAAAAATTACTATTTATTCTTGCTCATAACACCAAGGTGTTAAAGTAAAAAATATATTATTATTTAATGAGCAGAAAGATTTATCAAGTAAAATATATAGGATATTTATTATTAATTGCAATACTATTTTAAACACGCGAAAGGGTTGTTTTAATTTACAGAATTAATTTTCGTGTTTAACTCCAAAGAGATTTAAGTTAAAAATTATTGTACATGAACTAAACAAATACTTCCGAAAATGAACGTAACAAATCGATGAACAAAAAAAAATTGAAGGAAAGACGGGTAATAAACCATCAACTACGATTAAGATGAAGCGGCATCGACACTGCAGAGTCGTCAAAGGACGGATGTTTCTCTGAAGAAACAGTAAAGTCTTCAACCTCAAAAGAATTGGTTTCTCGCGAAAAGTAAGAAAAGGAACTAGGAAGAAAGCTAACAGTACAAGCCAAGGGAGAACGAGGGAAAGATGGGAAAAGCGCTGGTAAAAGAAACAATGTAGTCCAAACTGTAACCAGGAGTCACAACAATCGAAGATCCAAAGAAAAGAAATGCTAACCAGTCCTAAAGTCGTGGTTTCCAAAGAAAAGAAAAACGGACTAGAAAGCACCTACCACATAAACGGATGGTCGAAACACAATCGGTATAGGAACCGACAGCAAAGAAGACCAGCAAAAATATTGTGAAAGGAAAGTGGATCCAAAGTAACAGAGAAGTAAACTAGAGCAAACAAAACCCATATTACAGCGGCATCAAGACTGCAAGAAGAAGACAAACCCCGTTTCCAAAACAAAACAAAAAAAAACCGTACCAAAAGAAAATCAAACCGAATCCCAGTGTAGTTATGTATGAATGTGTGTGCGTGTGCGCGCGTGTTGTGTATGTGTGTGGGTGTTGATGTAGGAGTATGTAGGTGTGTGTGTACGAAGAGTGTGTGTGTGTGTGTGTGCATGAAGTGTGTGTTGGACCGCTTTAGTACGTGTGTATGTGTTATGCGTGCATAAAGTGTGTGTGTGTGTGTGTGTGTATGTGTTGGACCACTGTAGTCGCATCTTACGACAGGCAGGTCGTACCATGGGGCTATTCTATTCCCGGACCAACGCGGAGTGAAAGAAAAAGAAAGAAAACCCAGCCAAATACGGAAGTAAATAAAGAAATCTTAAAGCCCTGAAATCAAGTCCTAAAGAGAGCAAAGTCGGCTTAAGAGACGGGGGCGAGGACTAGATATTAAGCTTAAGACGTTTACGCCGCCAGCAAGAAAATAAAACTAGATCAAGGGCATTAGGATTTCGTCGACCAACATTTTCAGGTCCTGAATCAGGATAGACAAATTTCTGCCTCTTATAGGCAGTTTTCCGCAAAACAGGGACAGCAGGGGTGTAGTAGTTGTAACGCGAGGTATAGGAGATGACAAAGGTAGCTTAGAAAAGTCAAAACGCGTCATAGAAGGACGTTGTTTGTTGTTAGGATTGGTGGTAAGAAAGTCAACGACTGAAAAGGTAACATCATGGGTTGTCAGAATATCCACGGTAGAAATAAAAAGGTATTGGCTGTGAGAGAATCAACCTTACGAAGAGAAACACAAGCAGAGCACACTTCAGTTTAGATAAAGGGACAGAAACAGATAAAATTTGATCGATGTTAGATAAAGGACTAGCAATATCACAGTTAGTAAAGAGAACAGCATTGGCTGTAGGAGTATCCACCTTAGGAAAAGGAGCAAGATCCGATAACACTTCAACCATATTATATAAAGGAACAGAATCAGGTACAAGTTCATCAACGTTACAAGAACAAACAGTATCAGGAACAACTTCATCCACAATAAATAAGGACGCAGAATCAGGTTGACCTTTGTCAACATTAAAGAACAGGGCATCAGCTAGGATTTCACCAACCTTAGGTAAAAGAACAGAAGCAAATAGCATTTTGTCAGCATGAGAAAAATAAGTAAGAGTAGGTAACGTTTCATCAACGTCCGATATAGGAGTAGAATCAAGTAGGACTTCATCACTGTTAGACAACTGAGTAGGAACAGACAAAACTTCAGCCACATTAGGAACTGATTTGTTAACAATAGTAAATAACGAAACAGGATCAGGTAAAACTTTGACGACAGCAGCAACAGGCATTATAGCTACGGGTTCCCTAACTTCAACAGAACTTTCTCTATCCGTATTAGAAATTATCTTCCCTTCAGCTACGGTTGTTATTGCCAGCACGACAGAAATTTCTTGAGTCTAAGCATTTAAGAAAGCAGAAACATGCAGCAACAGACATTAAAGATACAGATTCATGATCTTCAACAGGACCTTCGCAGACTGAATTAGAAGTTATCGTCACTTCAGTGACATTTGTGTTTGCAGACACGACAGAAATTTTTTGGGTAGAATCGTTTAAGAAAGCGAGAACCAACTCTTAAGAAGCTAGCTGGAAGTCACTAATTCGAAGTATAGGTTGCAATGGTGGTGGATGCACAGTTTGGGGTGGAAGTGAAAACGTCGGATCCATTTGACCATTGTTTGCTTCGCGAAGGACAGAAGAAATTTGGTTCTTGTTAGTAGAAGTTCGGTAAGTAGGGGCGCGATAGCCGTAAAAATCAATATTACAGTTCAAAGGCTCATATGGTTAAAAAGGGTACGAGCTGATGGCAGTAGGGCGAGCAGAAGAAGGTGTAGAAAAGGATGTAGAACTATGTACGAAAGAAATTTTGTTCAAAGCTATATTTGCCAAAGAAGGGTATGCTTTGATAGTAGTAGCAGGATGACCTGGATGAGATACAGAAGGCGACGTAGAGTGAGAAGCAGAAGAAATTAGGCATATAGAGGTGAGGGCAGAATTTGAAGGATTATTCGAAAACTTAATAGAAGGATGACAGTGGGGATAGTTGTGGCGAGTAACTACCTTATATCCGCAACCATAACAGTGGAGTACTTTAGGACGAGTACAACGGGTCGAAATATGACCAGGTTTGTCGCAATTAAAGCATACGACCTGACGAGTAGAAGTAGAACTAGAAGGAAGAACAATAGAAAGTATGGAGGAAGTATCTGATCTACTCGTAGGCGTAGGAGAAACCTTAACAACTCGGTCATGTGAAGTAAAATTATTTTCCTCAATAGTAGCAGATTTATAAGCAAAATCCAGGGGAGGAATTCTACGTTTAATAAAGTAACAATGTCGTCCCAATATTTGAGGGAACGCTGAGGTGCTCGGAAGAGAAGTAAAGCTTTTCCGGTAAGTAATTCCGGAATAAAAGGAAAAGTTGCTGAGCAGAAATATTACGCGAAACACTGAATTTCTTAATACAAAACAAGAATTCCGGTGGAGAGCCTTCACCTGAAAAAGAGACATTCCATTTAGCAACCGGGTATCCTTTAGTAGGGGTTATAGTATTGGCAGTTGTAGAAGTATTCAATTCTTCCTCGGAATCTGAAGAAAGATAAGGAACTTGTTCGGTGACAGCGGCAGTTACATTAAGAGTTTGTGGACTGGAAGAAAGCGGTTGAGTAAAATCAGCAAAAGTAACACGCTTGAATTTTCTAACGGTCACCTCAACATCGGAACGAACGGTTTTGAAAGTGAATAATAATTTATTGTCCGTAGGGGCTTCCTTCTCAGAGCTAGCCAACATCAATTCATAACGTCGTTGAATGTGTACCCATAAGGAGCGTAAACGAACAAACTTACTATTAGTAACATCCCTAGGAAAATCGTCAGAAGACGGCCCAAGCTCAGTAAGCGCGCGTGTAATCGCCTCATAATCCTCTGTAAACGTAATTGTGTAAGGGCTAGGAGTGAAAGAAAGATTCATTTCCACTTGAATCGCGTTGCGGACGGTTTTACGCAATCCCTCGACTTTAATGTCAGAGTCAAATCCTAGAGAAGGTAACCCATATTGGAGCTTGCATTTTAACAGCCTATTTACATCCAACACCCACGTAACCATTGTGACAAAAGAAATACACTCTATATATCAGATTAATGCGAAATCCAACTTCAACCGAATAAACTATAAAATATCAGAAGTGAATCGCAACACAACGATTTTATCCAATACGGAATTAACAAAAGAATTAACTTTCAAAAAAAGTACTAAACGTAAGAGAATAAAGTCAATAAAATCAGAAATAGGGCGCCAGAGTTTTCAAAGGGTCTAGAA
The DNA here is from genome assembly GCA_036346225.1 of Platerodrilus igneus. Classification (NCBI taxonomy): domain Eukaryota; kingdom Metazoa; phylum Arthropoda; class Insecta; order Coleoptera; family Lycidae; genus Platerodrilus; species Platerodrilus igneus. Next base: position 1,362,769 of record JARFIW010001436.1, on the reverse strand, counting down.
TCACCAACGAAAACACAAGCCTGGTAATCCGAAAGAGAAAAAAAAATAACGACAATAGGAGAGGGTTTCTGTATAACCAAGAAACAATCAACCAGATCCAACTACTGTGCAAATACCCATGAATAGCGAGTTGTTGTGAAGCGACGAGGAAATCCGAATTTAAAATAAACTGACAAGCTAAACATAAACACAGATTTAAACGAGTATAGTGGTCAAGCGAATAGTTGCGTCTACCAATAAAATTACAGCAATGAAAGTCGAAAGAAAAAAGAATCTAAACCAACATACTCAAACAAAATCGGGGCCCAACGTCAGGGTGTCAAGGTTTATACTACGTTATGCAGCGTACGGGTCAGATAGAAATAGAAAGGATATTTAAAGTGCGGACCCGCACGAATCACGATGACGAAACAGAACACAAGAAACGTAGAAATACCGCGTTAACTACCCATGCGGAGAGGTTGGATTCCTAGCAACACAAAGAAATACATCGTCATCGATTTTTTATTTACAGTAAACATTAATAAAAAAAAGAATTCTGTTTGAATCAACAAAAAAAATACATCAATAGTTGTATTATAAATTGTAATATAAAAATTATTTAGAAATTTACGTACGAAGTGCGCATTTTGTTTGACATTTAGTATTCATTAATAAAAGAAAGAAAAGAAAAATTACTGTTTATGCTTGCTCATAACACCAGGATGTTAAAGTAAAAAAAATATTATTTACGGTAGAACAAATTCTAATAATCATGTAGTGAAGTACTATGGAGCACCAGCGACGCACGAACAACAAAAGTAGGAAGAAACGAGGTGCTCCCGGTATATGGCAAGACTAATACAACATACCCCCAAGTTCCAGCTATTATCGTGTGCACAATGCATCCACGGAGGTGAGTCAGCAAAGCGTCCGAGTGCTGGGGTCCAGATATAGCATCACCACGGTCGACATATGTTGAGCGCTGCGACACTCCCTGCAATACCGGAATACATACCAGCACAATTGGTTCTACATAAGAAGAATAATCGGCCTACGTAAAATAATTTGGCCTCCAAGAGCTAGAAAGAGAGTCTTACTAGTATTAATAACTCAGGAGCACTTACCGATACACTCAAAATTTACACTTCCTATAAAGAAAAAACGTACATCGCCTTTGGAATAATCGAACGAGTAGTTTAGAAAAATACATGAGGACGAACTGCAGAATCAAATTGAAATTGTTTTAAAGAACAAGAATTCGAGCTTCAATCCTCGCGTTATCAACATATCAAGAAGTAGATTGGAAAATTCGACCCAAGCTTTATCAAATAATACAATACACTATTTCAACAAGTCTTTCGGTCGTAGCAGTATAAGAATTAATTTTACGCTATAGAAATGTGTAGCCTTTTTACGGATACTCAAAACAAGGTGCAAACTATAGAATTTATAGCGTAAACTCGTCGTTTTAGAGCAGATAGATTGAAATTGAAAATTATTTGCAAGCGTATTTATTATAAAAAGGTAAAATATATAGAATGTTATTGACGTATGGAAGAGTAGAAACGGAATCAATGTGGTTTTTAATTCATCGGCCGTAAATAAACGTAACATAACATCGTAGAAAAAGGTATCGAATATGTGATCGAATTTAAGAAACCAGGAGCAAAGGAGTACCATGCGGAATAACCGTCTTTAAGAATAATGTCGAAGGGATTGTTGTGGCAGACGGTTTGGTACCCCTTAATTTTGACAAGAGAACCCGTTTTTCAGGGTAAGTGATTTTATGACATAGATTGTCTGCTTTTCAGCCATATTATTATTATTATTTTTATAGTTTCCCAATCATTATTTTTATAATTTCTTACATAGAAACCACTCCCGCACCGCTGTTACGAATTCCCAGGGCAGCTCTTAATTTATTAACGTAACGCTCATTTAACTGTAACAATTTGTTCTACATCGATTCCCAAATAAGGCTGATTATTTCTTAGATCATAAACGACTTTCTTCTTTGGCCAATAAAATAAACGAAAAAATGTATCTCAAATACTTCATTTTAACCAGCCATTATTGAGAAGATTGCTACTATAAAAAAGTAGAAGCATTTTTGTGGTAAAGAACAGCTAAGAGTTTTTCATAATGGTCGTCTAAAAATCTTAAGTAGCTCTTCGCCTATTTTTGCCAGTGCTTGTAGTCACCAAGAAAAAGTTTAATAAAAACGTTTATTTTCCTCGTCTAATTATATTGCACACGATTAGTTCTATTTTAAAATAATTTCTAGCCGCTTTTGGTAATATTAACCTCAAAACAGAATGTATATAGCAATTACAATCGGCTTCCTTGTTGTACAACTATAATTTACCAAACAAAAACGACGCTATTACTGTGAGAAAGTCGCCATTTTTTCTCATATTTATAACAGTCCGTTGACAATATTTTAAGGATTGCTGTATCGTACTAAATAATCAAGTTCTTTTCAATTACATATACTTTCTTGCGTAATTCGTAGCTACTCATTTTAATAATAGTACTTTATCTCCCAGCAATTATCGTGTACCATTGTGTTCTGGATAATGGTCAGATTAAGTGCATGTTCAGACCTTACGCAATGTAAATTGCGTAACATCAGTCCGTCATATTTGTTTTTGCAGTTTAAGTTGCAAGGGACAAAAATTATATTCGCCGTTATATAAAAAATTGCAGGTGATTAACTAGAAAATTATGTTGGACAATTTTTATTTTAATACACGGTAGTTATGAGTAATTTTCAAAGCTATTTTCTTCTATTACTAAAGAAAAAGCGCATCTTAAGGCAACTAGAAATGTTAGTTCTCTGGAAGTTTATTACGTTGAGATACTCTTCGCCAAATGATGCGTACAACCTATACTATAAGAGCTTCACACCGGAACTTGATCGTTTGTCTGTCTGTCTAGACTTCCGGAGCTTTCAAACGTCGATATACGTGTATCGGCTGTTGGTTTGCCTCCGTACAAAAGATAAATCTTTAGAAAACACAAATCAGTTTGTGTTTAACCCCAAGGAACAAATTTTAACAAGTACTAAAGTGCTTATAAGTTACATGTAGCAGATCCAGTTTAACAACTAGACTGGGAGCTGGAAGAAGTGATTATACAAAATATGAGGACCGCATTTTATCAATTGATGTTATCTCATAAGATGTTGTCCTTCCATTTTTTGGTCCAATTACCTTTTATGCCCCCCAGTATTAAAGAAATTAATTGAGTAGATGCTACGGAAACATTTTAATGAAAATTTTAATAAAAATAGTTAGATTTTAAATGATAAAAGTAATGATAGGTTCTTAAATAAAATAAGAACAGAAATTATTAATAGCAAAAAAATTTATTGTTAATAAATATAACAAGAAAAAGCAATTACTGTGCTCAAAGACAACAAACATAGAAATAAGGAAAGGAATGCTGAAAACATATGTGTGGAGCACAGCACTGTACGATGTGAAGCTTGGACGGTAGGAGAAACGGACAAGAAAAAGGTGGAAGCCTTTGAAATGTGGTGCTACAGACGTATGATTAGGATATCATGGACAGACAAAGTTAAGAACGAAGATGTACTAAAAATGGTAGGGGAAGAAAAACATATGTTGAAAACGGTATAAAAATAGGATAGATAGGATGATAGACCACATCCTACGGCATGAGGGCATAGTGCGGAACATATTAGAAGCAGAGATAGGAAAAAAGACAAGTAGAGGAAGACCTAGGTTAGACTACTGCACACAGATAGTGAAAGATGTAGGCTGTAGGAATTTCATGTAAATGTGTAGGCGAGCTCAGAATAGAAATCAATGGAGGTATGCATCCAACCAGTCCCAAGATGGATAAACTAATAACGAAAAAGTAACTGTACTTAAACATGATGATTATTATAAGCAACTACAAGTATTGGTTGGGAAATGTTCTCGAATAATGTTAATTGTGTTATAACATTTTTTCTTAATGGTTGGGTTATTTTTATATCCCCAAATGTGACCAGTAACCTTTAAGGAAGGATTCCCTTAAAATGATGGAACGCAATTATCTTCCGACTATGCTAGGGGTCTATTCCTTGGGCAGAGCTTATGAGGATTGGTCGTGGTTCTTTTTACAAAGCATTATTTTATTACTAGGGCTAGATTCTCGACAAAACAGGGGTTTAAACAGGGCGCCACCAAGTCTGTAATTTTAAACACAGGGTTTCCTTAAGTGGGACTTGGGCGTCCTTAAAGAGGAATACCGTATTAACTGCTGACGCAGGAGCTGTAAAGAAAATTTAATTAAATATACCAAAATGAGGACACAAGAAGTTTTCTCTTGCTACCTCATCTAAAAAAACAATAAAGATTAATCAGGCAACAATAATATGAACATAGGTTTTGTTCTTTAATTACTGAAAAGGCTATTAAAGCTCCTTATTAAATTGGGTTTACCACTTTACTCTATTTGGTCTTATTCTTTGTCACCATACTTCGGAACGTACTTGTTCAGAATAAAACAATTAATTAAGAAAATTAAATGTTGTTTCTTTAATTAAAAATGGTGCTTTCATAAAAATTGTAGATATAAAATGTATGTTTAAGAAAAGATAATACAAGCTTCATAAGGTAGAATTATATATACAAAGAAAAATATCAAGACTTCAAATGTTACTTTGGTTACAAAAATCTAATTTGAATTTATACCAGAAATGTCAGATCTGCTTTTTCTGTTTACACTTTATACAAATTTAACTACTTCTCTATTAATTCATTATTTAAAATTTGTAAGTGAAATCATGAGTAAATGAAACATTAATAAGAACTCTAAGTTCAGATTATTTAAAAAAATTTAATAACTGTAATTGTATTGAATTAATATTGTCAACAAAAATTTACTAAGGTCCTTTTTAATATGCGAAATGGATTTGTCAAAGTAGATAGTTACAAAAATATTTTCTGAAGCAGCCTGGTATTAAAGATCGCCAAATGTAGACATGATGCAAGAATAATTTAATCTCTTACCTTGACTCTGCAGGTGTTCTTTACATGTTGTCTTCACAACATGTTTGGGCAGGTGTTTATACATACATTTTCAGAAAACAAGTGACGTCAAATCCACATGTTCCAGCGAACACGAACAGCTGCGTGACCCTTGGACTGGACCATGCTAACTTCCATGCGTTTTTGTTATACGCACGAACTGGACCAACCAAAATTCCAATACTTTCAAAAGCGTCTTCGGACTTAATTTGTAAACCATAAAAATTTCTACCTACTTTGTAGAACGTTTCTTTTACATTCCAACTTAGTGCTTTTCCATAACATAACACAAAATCCAACTATCCATCGTACGGTTGAAGGACGTTCATATTTTACATTCACAGATGTAAAAGTAGAATTTTATCTTCTATTAAATACAGCCTGCTCGCTGCTTTAGTTTTGTAAAACCAGATAATACAAAACGACTTCTTAAAGTTGTTAATTATAATATAAAAATCTAGTTGACGAATTCTACGAAGCGTTGAAAAACATATCTTATCGTACTTTTACGAAATCATTAAAGAATTGTTTTTTGTGTTATTTACACAAATGTCCAAAAAATTATTAAATAAGTTTATCTCAGCAATTGTCGAAACGAAGTTATTTATTAGAAATCATTTAAAATCGACTTTTAAACGGAACGTTTTAACAAAAATATTGAAGATTATTAAAAATAAAATTACGAAGAGTGTAATTATGAAAAGGGAAATTTATCAAACGAACATCTTCTATAAGTTAAATTATCAAAAGAGCAATTTCCAAAAGACAAGATAGGATAAGATAAGATAAGAGCGCTACAACAAATTATTTAGTTGATCTAATTAATTATTATTTTAATTCTTACTATTGTTAAAATCACAAAGCCTAGGGTTTTAGCGCACTAGGGCTGTACTCCGCACAAAAAGCTAGGCGCAAGTTACACGCCAGAACCTTTAGTGGTTCCATTGTTTACTCTACGAGAGCTCTGGCAAAAGTGGGCGCAAATGTGCTATGCACTAAACAGGAAAGGTGTTTGGCCTTGATAATAGTTGTATTAACTTTCTGCGCCTGATGTTAGCAACCAAACTAACATTTCTGTATGGCGGTTAGCACATGCAATATCGATACTTGTTTGTATTAAAAATGGTTCGCATAATTTAATGACTCTACTTGAGTTATTAGAACTAAAATTTGTTGATATAGTGTAGCGGTCAAAAAAACTGTTACAGTGTGTAAGGATTTACTGGAAAAGTATTAATTCGGCAAATCTCTAAGTGCTGGGGGATCTTGGCAGCCACAGGCTGCTTAAGCCCTTTCACTGAATCTCGGTGAAATAGAGCATAAAATTAGAAAACAATAGAAGGGGAACCGAATTGTACATAGGCTGTGTGAGAATTTCAGGGAACTGTGTAGGCTAGTTCAGAATATAAATAAGTGCAAGTACATGACCAACCAGTTTTGAGACAGAAAACCAACCTACGAAAAAATAAGTGCAGATAAATCTGATAATTATTATAAACAGCTACAGTTGTTGGTTGTGAAATACCTGCAACTAATGTTGACTGTGCGAAAGGACATATTGGAAACATATTAAATCGGCAAATGTTCAAGTGCTGGGAGAACTTGACAGCCACAGGCTGCTTACCCCCCTCACAAGTACTAAATGTCGGAGAAATAGGGTATATAATTGTTAAACAATAGGTGGGAGAAATGCATCTAACAAGAAAGAACAGTGCCTATGATGAAAGACAACAAACATAGAAACAAGAAGAAAATTGTTGAAAGCATAGGTGTGGAGCACAGTACAGTATGCCTATGAAATACGGGCAGTAGGGAAAGCAGACAGAAAAACGGTAGCAGCTTTTGTAATTCTGTGCTTCAGATGTGTGAGGATGATAGCATAGACAGACAAATTTAATAACAAATAGGATATAGAAATAGTAGGAGAACAAGGATATCTGGGAGAAAAATAGGAGAAATAGAAGGGCAGAATACGTTCTAAAGCATTTTGAGGAATAGTATGGGATATATTACAAGCAGAGATAGGAAAAAGGAGGTAGATGTAGACCTAGATCAGATAGTGATAGATGCAGTCTGTGCAAATTCCAGGGAAATGTGTAGGTTAGTTTAGAATAAGAAACAATGAGGGTACGCGTCTAACCAGTTCCAGGACTGAAGACCTAATGATGATGTTAATAAATAAATGATTTAACAAGAAATAGTCCAATTTAATAAAAAGGAGAAAATTCTAAAGTAATATGCAAAAGAAGAAAAATGATTAGTCATTTTTATTTCGCCAATTATTGTTTACAAACTTACACATCGGAATACAAGTTAAATCTGATCCGACGGATTGATTTACATTTACAGGGCGGAATCGGAGACTATGGGAACGCTTGCTGTATCTGTCGTTATGGCCTAAAAATTACCATTTTGTATTTCATAACCAAATAAAGTGGAATCCATCGGTTCAAACTGTGTTTGATGAGCATTTTTCCATAAGTTTGTACAGTACCTCTTAAAAGATGTAAATGCAAAGAGCATCCGATGTACATATTACCTTTATTAAATTAAAACCGAAGCTAATATTGTGTAAAATTAATTTATACTAAAGTTCATAGGCGGTTACATTTTCTTTCCTTGGAAAAAAATATCATCATCATCATTTTATTTTCGACCTTACTTAAGTAGGTTTGACGCAGCTCTAACTTCTTTTCTATTCTGTGCTAATCTAAAAAGTTCTACATACTCTTCTGAACCTAAATCTCTAATAATTTGACTAATATAACTTGGCCTAGGTCTTCCTATACTCTCTTCTATCTTATTCCTATCTACCTGACTCTACATAGATATTAGTAACCTGATGGTTGTCTAAGAACTCCAACATGTTTTGCATGATTCCCATTTATAAGGAAATGAAATATTACTTGGTTATCCCCTTCAAAAAAAGAAAAGTGTTAAATTATATGTTATGGTAAGGCTTAAGTAACGAATCGCTGCCAACATGCCAGACAGCTAACTAATTGTGAGTTATGTCATGGAAACGTTTATTAAGTTATATGTCATGGTGAGGCTTAACCAACAAATCGCTGGCAACATGCCAGACCGCTAACTAATTGTGAGTTATGTCATATTGGCATTTAATTAACTGATTTTTATTTATTTTTTGTTTTGTTTTCGAACTTACTTATGGTCGGTTTGACGCAGCTCTAAATTCTTTTCTATTCTGAGCTAGTCTAAAATGGTCTACATACCCTTCACAACCTAAATCTCTAATAATTTGACTAATATAACTTTGTCTGGGCCTTCTTACTCTATTTTTATTTGGAAGTCTATAATCTAAGACCTTACTAAATAGTCCCTCATATCTTAACTGGTGTCCTCTCATTCTATCTCTCCTGACCTTTAATTGTTTCCACATACAGGGTTCCTCACCTATCCTTGTATGAACTTCCTCATTTGTTACTCTATCAGTCCAACTATTCTTTAACATTCTCCTATAATACCAAGTTTCAAGAGCTTCTATCTGTTTCTTATCTACCTCCTTAATTGTACAAGTCTCACTACCGTATAATAGAACGCTACATACATACGTCCTTTGTAATTATACTACCTAAATAGGAAAATTCATCTACCTCCTCTAACTCGGTATAACCTATTTTTAATTTTGGTTTAGAACTAGAATGTAACTCACTTGTCATTATCTTTGTCTTTCTTGAGTTAATTCTCATACTATAGTTACTCTAAGTATCTCATCTAAAATATTTAAAAACTCTCCTAACTCTTTTCTAGACTCTGCTGTAATGACTATATCATCTGCAAAACGTAGTATGTCTATTTTCTGTCCATGTACACTAATATCTATCTCTTTTTTCTCTCTAGCTAACTTTAAAGCTTCCTCAATATAAACATTAAAAATCAAGGGAGATAGTATACAGCCCTGTCTAACGCTATTTCTAATCTTAGCTTCCTTTTCTATTTCATCGAATCTAATTACTACGTTTGGTTTTTATATAGACTGTAAATAATTTTTCTATCCCTATGAAAGATTCCTATTTTTTACAAAACCCTGAACATAGCAATCCAACTAACCCTATCAAATGCTTTTTCTAAATCTACAAACGCGAAATGAATCTTTATTTTTTTTAAATCTTTTTTCGATAAATGCCCTAAGTATCGGTTCTCTAATCCCTCTGTCTTTACGAAAACCATATTGGTCTCCGCCTAAATAATTCTCAGTCAAAACTTCTACTCTATTTTTAATTATTATTGTTAGTATTTTGGAAGCGTTAGAAATTACACAACCGTTCTAAAATTCTCACACGTATCAGCTTCTGACTTTTTTGGATTGGAACCTCACCTGTGTCATATATTACTTTTACTAGTTCATATAATCTGTCGAAAGTTTTCCGACTTGCATATTTTATTAATACTGCTGGTATATCATCTATCCCTGACGCTTTATTTAGTTTAAGATCCCTAACAGCTCTATCTAAATATTGAGAACCCTATTTCTAAATCCTCTTCTTGGTCGTTCTCTAACTCATCCATATCGTCTCCCTTATATAAATCTTCTAAATATCTTTTCCATCTATCTGCTACCTCACTTTATTTATTAGAAGCTCATTATTCTTATCTTTAATACCATTATATTTTTCCTATCTTCCTCGACAAACTTTTTAACTGCCCTGTAAGCCCTGTCTGTCTTACCTACTCTCAAATCATCTTGTATTCCCTTACAATTCTTCTCTATTCATTTATTTCTAGCTTTTCTACACTCATGTATTGTCCTATTTCTTACTCTATTATATTTTTGTTTACTTATAGCCTTTACATATATTAAGAGATTTTTCCTATTAGGTTTTCTTTCTATGTGACCAGCTGAAAGGCACAAGCAAGTTTCACGAGGATTTCCAGTAAGCGGATAGAGCCCACGGCAAGTTCCGATGGAAAATGGTTGAGGAAATCTCAAAAGGCTAAGCGGCTAGTCGAACTATTTGCTCTGGGTAAAACATGAGCTATGGGTCGGGGTTGGACTGCGACCAAAAATATAAAGAATATGGCGCCACCGAATTTTTCTATACGAAGAAGACCTTACTTAACTCCCTTGTACAAGGCGAATGCGGAAACCTTTATTCAATTACCGCTATACTATTTATTAAAAACAACTCAATCCCTAAAGTTTCTTTCCTTATGGCTCGACTTTGACCTTTATAGATCACTGCTACACCTGTGAACAGATTAAACAAAGAATAGCACTGTTTGTGCATTTATACCCAAAATTTAAAAACTTAATTCGAATCAACCTTCATTCATTCCAATTAAAAAGAATAGTCTTGACCAAAATATAAATCTATTCCTTCAGTATTTAGTTATTGTGCTATTTACAAAACATCTTTTTCCTTTAATATAATTTTGATTAATTTAAATTCTTAAAAAATATGTACATAAGTACTTGGTATAATAAGTACTCTTCACCGTTAAAATATGGTCATTTCTATTAGAAATATCTAGCCAAATTTTACTTAAAAATGAGTGAGCCTGAGTTTACTTTCTGAATAATTAACTTATGTATAACAATTTCGGTTGATTTGAGTAGATTTACTATAACCTCACAAAAATACTCCACTCAGCTATTAGTGAAATATGAAACGTATAAGTTTAATTTCTAACGATTCGAGTAAATCATGTTTCAAATAATTAAATCAATTTTCATAAAAGGTAGAATTTAACTTTCCTTATCTCATAATGACATCTTCCGTAATTTCAATGTATTAATAAAAAGATTTAAAAATGAAAAATTTACAGGTTCCTGTTGCTTAATATGAAAAATATATAGTCTGTCATTCACCTACTTTGAAGTTCAAATCACGTGATTAAGCAAAAAATTATTTGTCTGCTATATCCATGCTACAGCTGACATACGAAAGCAAATTTACATACCAGATGTTCATCTGACGGAAAAATACCTGCTAGGCGTCTTGCTTCAGCACTTAAATAAAGGAAATCTCCAATTCAGTACAAGCAAATTTGCTGCTTATTGAAGCTCCAAACCATATCACGGCGTCCATATTAACTAATTGATACTCGTCAAATCCACATTCGTACAAACGTTAAATTCGTAAATTTTCTAAAATTTCCTACGTTGTATGTTGATTAAATTTACGTTGCATGTTAAATAAAATTTTACGTTAAACAAAAGTTCTGTTAACTAAAAGTTGCATATCATTTCAAAGTTGCACTGAAAAATCTTTATTTAATAAGATTACAGAAGCAGTACTACTTACTGTTAACCAAGGCCCTTCAACCAAAAAATCGTCTCATCATCTGCGAGCTATTCTCCAGCAAGTGGGCAACAAAAGTGCCGTCGGAGACGATATTATCTCACGAAAACAATTTTAAATTTTACGTGTTTCCAACACGTAGATTCCTCAAACGTCATCGTCCTTGTGTTCAAGGAACAATTCGACTTCTTCTGACGACAGCTGTATTGGAAGTGATAATCTCACGCGAGTTACCGCTTGACAACAAACCCAACGCTACAATCGTCTAACAGAGGGAGCTCTAAGAATGACACTAATAGAAAAGTATCTTTTGTCACCGCATAAATTAAAATTTGAATTGAAAGCTAATATTTTATTGGACAATATGTAATATTTATTTAGTGGATTGTGTAGCATTATTATGCATTTTTAAATAAATAGATTAAATTTCTGTAGACATAATGATAGAAAATAAAATCGTTACATACTTTCACTATTCAATTCTCCAAAAGATGTAAGCTTTCTTCTATTCTTTATTAAATCTAATATCACCTTTGTTACCCAGGGTTTTCTCGCTTCTACTTTATTCTTACCTATAGTCTGTGCTGCTATATCACGTACAACCCTTTTTATTTCTTTCCATCTATTTTCTACGTTTCCTCCTATAGCTATCTCTTTGATCTTATTGTCTAATACAGTATTGCCCGAAATAAACAGTACTGAAACTAAGTTGGCGGTGTTTTTATGCGTGCGCTGTCACACTCAAGTTAGCTAGTATAGACCTGTCAAGTAAACCTCAAACAAGTAATTAGTAGGGCCTAATTGTTAAAAATGGTGTTAAGTACAGAGGAGAAAGTGTTTCTGGTAGAGCATTATTTTCGTTCATACGGAATCGGCCGACGTAATGGTGCAAGTTTGCTATACGTGTCTGATCAATTCACACAAAGGTTTAATAAACGTTCTCCAAGTAATGCTGTAATTTTGAAGGTTATTGAAAAGTTTAGAAATACAGGTAGTGTATTGTGCCAACGAAAAGGAAACTCAGGGCGTCCCAGGACAGTTAACAACAACAATAACCATGAACGTGTTTTGAGCAAATCTTAGAAAATCCGAAAGTCAGCCAGGCAAGGACAGCGTTACAACTTGATTTAAAAGAACTTCCTTTCAAAGAATCCTGAAAGAGCTGGGTACATTTTCGTATGTGATTCAGGTACATCAACAACTACATCCTCGGGATTATCGCAGTAGAGTGGAATATTGCGCCAGAATTCTCGCGTTACCGTATGAAAATCCTGAGTTTTTGAAAAATGTTTGGTTTTCAGATGAAGCACATTTTCACTTGTCAGGCTATGTGAATCGTCGCACAAATCGATTTCTGGGCTTTGCCAGACCCGATGAGGTTCAAGAGGTTCCTTTACATAGTGAAAAAGTGAGTGTCTGGTGTGCTGTTTCCGGACACGGAATCATTGGTCCGTACTTTATCGAAGAGAATGGTAGGCAAGTCACACTTAATCAACAGAGGTACAGACAAATTTTAACACGATTTATCCCTGATCTACGTCAATTCTGTCGTGCACGTAACTTGGCATTTCGAAACCAATTTTTTCAGCAGGACGGGGCAACTTGCCATACTGCTACCGCAATTCGTCAATTTCTTCAAGAACATTTTCCAAGCAAATTCATATCACGATTTACTGACTTCCCTTATCCTTCACATTCTCCAGACCTCACACCTCCAGACGCATACATTTGGGGCATGGCTAAAAATGCCGTTTTCAAACGGGCACCACAAACCATCGATGAATTAAAGGATGTCGTTAGAGACTTCTTCGCAGCCCTGAGACAACCCTTATTCAATAACATGACCAGAAACATAGAACATCGTTATGAAGTCTGTCTCGAACGAGGAGATGCACATTTAGAACATATAATAAAGTGTCAATAATATGTATTTTTTAAATATACAAAACAATTACAATTTCAGTACTGTTTATTTCGGGCAATACTGTACTTGTTTATATGCCTCTTTCACCTCACTATCATTAAGCTTACCTAGACCCTATCCCTCTCTTTTAGCCTTTTTCAATTTTTGCATTTTACATTACACTTCATTTTAACTAAGTTATGATCGGTATCTATGCCAACCCCTGGATAACTACGACAGTTTTGAACTCGATTTCTAAATCTTTGTTTAACTAAAATATAATCTATTTGGTATCTAGCCCTTTCACCTGGCGCTCTTCAGGTATATCTTCTTCTAACATGTTGTTCGAATAGGGTGTTTACAGTTACTAATCTATGTTCCTGGCAAAACTCAACTAATCTTTCTCCTCTATTATTTCGTCTACCATACCCAAATTTTCCTACCATTTTTCGCTCAGTACCTTCTCCCACTAACGCATTAAAATCGGCCATAACTATTAAATTCTCATCTCCCTTTACTCTTCTCACTATATCATTTATCTCCTCGTATACCTTTTCGATATCCTCATCCTCGTACTGAGTTGTTGGCATGTAAACCTGTACTAAAACAGTGTTTGTAGGTTTCGTACTCAATCTAATCATAATTATTCAATCACTAAATTGTAAGTACTCTTTAACTTTACGTCCTAATCTTTTACCTAACACTATTCCTACCCCTGCCTGTCCATTAGTTGAAGAAGTTGTAATTATTCTATAATTATCTTTCCAAAAGTCTTTACTATCTGGCCATCTCACCTCACTAATACCTAAATTGTCCAACTTTCCTTTTCTCATTTCGACTAATAAATTTCTTAACTTATCTACTCTAAGTAATGACCTTACATTCCAAGTGTCTATCACTAAATCGAACCGTTGTTTTAAATTCTTACGATGACGAGCTAAAAGTATGTACAAACCATTTCCAATTCATTCAATTGTTTAGCACTTAGATATAGTTTTCCAAATATGCAATAACCTTTTGTACAAAATCTAACGACGCATCTTTTAAACACCCTTTTGTGCTGTCTACCCTACTAGTAGTATCGCAATCACTTATGGAATATAATACTGGCAAAATACTACAAATTTCGTCTCAAAAGGATTGTGCAGCTAAATGGCATCCTAAAATAAGTTTCTTCTTATTAGAACTCTCAAACCATAAACCTTAACATCCAATACTCAATACCTTTTGGATTTGCCAGAAATAAATCGCCAGGATGAATTCCTCAGTATCAGTACTGAAGATGATAACATGAACAGATTGAATACTTATTGCGTAAAATATGTGACAAAATATCCTTGAATCTGCTTCTAAGCGATTAGATTGTTGTTCAAGTACCTCAAAAAATGAAGATCTTTGCAGCTTAAAACATTTTGTCCGATCATCAAGTCCTCCACAAATTTTCAATTGACAGTCTTCCTGTACTTGGGCGTAAGTGGTTGCATCAGTGCAAAAAAATAAAACCAGTTGTAATTTATGTTCATTACTTGAAAAGAAGGACTTATAATCAGTAGGAATTTGTTGAACGGAGCACACACAAAAACAAACTAAGAAACCATGGATGATGGATAACAAAGGATATCCTGAATTTAATAGAAGAAAGCCGAAAATACAAAAACAGGCAAGACGATGGAGGAAACATGGGTAAAATGGAAAATTATTCGCAAATGCAGGAAATCTAAGAAGAATGGATTGATGAAAAGTGCAAAGAGGTACAGAGTAAGGTGGAAATAGGAAAGACAGACGAAACATATAAATTAATTAGAATTAATTTTAGGGATATAAAACCATATAGCAAGAATATAAGAGGCGTGAAAGAAGACATCATCATAGAAAATTTAAATTGTGGTTAGATGCCAAGAATGTATGGGGAATTTATATGCATGACAGGAACTAGCAGCACTGGAACGGGAATCAGACATTGAAAAGGATGACTTGGTATTTCATGTTCTGAGAGATGAGTTTGAATTAGAATTAAACCGTTTGAAAAATGGTAAGGCACCGGGTATACATAAGGTGCAAGCAGAAACTCTAAAAGCCACTGGTCAATCATTAACAGAACGTCTCTAGCAACTTGTAAGCTATATGTATGAGACATGAAACATACCAAAAGATTTCAAACGCAGTATCATAGTCACTATACCAAAAAAGAAGGACGCTGCTAGATTGACAGCACACGTATCAAAAATATTAACTACAATTGTACAAAGACGGATGGAAAGACAATCTGAAGAAATACTACGAGCAGATCAATTTGGGTTTAAGCGAAATAGAAGAACACGAGAGGCTATTTTAGCTTTGAGGATGACAATGGAGAAGACAGAAAAAAGAGAAAACGCGTATATAGAGTTTGTAGATCTGAAAAAAGCACTCGACAATGGAAAATGGAAAAATGTTCTAAATACTCAAAAAGATTGGAATCAGTTTTAGGGTTAGACGGATAGTGCATAGCTTATACAAAAAGCAAACAGCGGTAATAGGATTGGAGCAAGAACGTAGAGAAGTAAATATTAGGAAAGCGGTGAGACAGGGATGTGCTCTATCCTTGTTATGTTTTAACTTGTACATCGAAGAGGCAATAAATACTGTCGAATGCAGGAAGATATTTGGAATTACTATGCATGAACAAAAGATTGATACGCTTAGATTTACAGATGATATAGCGATATTAGCATCTAGCATCAAGAGTTAGCAGCAACTCTTAATGAATTGAAAATAGTTTTAACAGAGAGGTACGGTATGAAAATTGACACAAATAAAATTAAAGTACTAGTATGTAAAGCAGGGAAATAAGTCAAAAACCAGAATGCAGATAGGAAAAGAGAACTAACAAGAAGTTAAGGATTTCTGCTACCAATGAAGCGAAATAACGCAAGATGGGAAAAGTGCAAAAGATACAAAACAAAGATTATCACAAGATTCTGCTGCGTTTAACAAGAAAAAACAACTACTATGCTCAAAGACAGCAAACATGGAAACCAGGAAAAAATTGCTGAATACAGATGTGTGGAGCACAGCACTGCATGGTTGTGAAACTTGGACGGTATGAGAAGCGGGCAGGTAAAAGCTTTGAAATGTGGTGCTACAGACGTCTAATGAAGATATCATGGACAGACAAAGTTAAGAACAAAGAGGTTCTGGAAATGGTAGGAGAAGAAAGGAAAATGTAAAAAATAGTAAAAAACATGAGCGATAGGTGGATAGGCCACATACTAAGACATCATGGAAAAGTGCGGAATATATTTGAAGCAGAGATAGGAAAAAGAGAGGTAAATGTAGACCCAGGTTAGACTTTTGGACACAGATAGTCAAAGATGTAGGCTGTGGGAATTTCAGGGAAATGTGTATACTAGCTCAGAATAGAAATCAATTGGAGGTCCGTGTCCAACCAGTTCCAAGACGGAAACCTAATGCCAAAAAATAATGTACTTGAACCTGATGATTATTATAAACAACTGCAGGTGTTGGTTTGTCAATATTCTCAACTAGAAAACTATTAATTAGGCGAACGGTTAAGTGATAACGGTTCTTGATAGCCGCAGGTTGCTTAGCCCCCTTTATATACCACTGAATATCGGTAAAATAGGGTAAATATTTAGAAAACAATAGAAGAAGTACCGAGTTGTATCTAACAAGAAAGAGCAGCGCCTACATTCTAAGATAACAAACAGAAATAAGAAAAGAATTGCTGAAAGCATGTGTATGAACACGGTACTGTGTGGTTATGAAATAGAAACTGACAGTAGGAGAAGCGGACTCAAAAAGTAAAAGTCATTTGGAATGTGGTGCTTCAGATGTATGACGATGATAGCATGGACAGACAAAGTTAATAACAAAGAGGTTATAGAAATAGTAGGTGAAGAAAGAAATCTGTGGAAAACAAAAAATAGAAGAAATATAAGAACAGGACACTTTCTAAGGTAGTTGGGGAATAGCGCGGCATATATTACAACAGAGATAGGAAAAAATAAAGGTAAAGGTAGACCTAGATTAGACTATTGCACGCAGATAATGAAAGATGTAGGCTGTAGGAATTTCAGGGAAATGTGTAGGTTAACTCAGAATAGGAAACAACGAAGGTACTCGTCTAACCAGTTCTAGAGCTGGAGAACTAATGCTGACTAATAAAGAAAGTAACCCAAAGGAGTACCGGAATATTGCATTAAATGTGAAATACGCATCCTCATACGAGTATGATAACATACAGCTCATTGACTTTTATTAACTTCAAATTGAAAATGTATTGAACCCTTGTTATGTAAACCACGGGGTTTACTGCATAGAAATATCTACACTTAATTGAATATAGTGGCTTCTGTGGGTGTGATTTTGAAATCAAATATCTGCTCCAAAGATTACATCAATGGATATACTTAAAATACCTCTCTGTTCATTGTACTGAAAACTGATGATTATTACAAGCAACTACAGGTATTGACGGGTTACCAGAGGTTGCATTTAACAGCTTTATTAACCTTACAATAGAAAACCTCTAGAATGTTATTCGCATAATTTTTTGTGCGTTCTGTAAATATTCCAGGACAATCTGATAAAGTATTAATGGCTGTTAAGGGGTTCGGAAGTTCGCCTTTAATTTAAAGGTTTGAATTATATTTTGTTTTTATTAAAGTTATAAACCATTCTGAGCGGACCTCCACCTTGAAGAAGTTCTCAAATACTAGAACGGGTGGAATGGCTTGCGTGTTTTAGTGAGCTAGAAAGTCGAACTGTAGGTTTAACCAATTTAGTGGGGTCTTTAGTAAGGAACCAGACTATAACAGGTCGCCGAAAGAGGGCAGCAGCTTTTGCGGTACTTAGAGTGGCAGAGACCATAGGGGTAAGTATGACATTCTAAGACACACTACTGCGATGTGGAAGGCAACGAGAAACCACCACATTACCGCCCAAGTACCTAGCGTACATAAATTGTCATTAGAGATGATGACATCCTCTGGCGTAACAATTCCAGAGATAAAATAGTCCCCATTCGGATCTCCGGAACGGGACTACTTCGGGGGATGTGATCGAAAAGTATAAAAAAAGAACGTAAACATCTGCGTCTCGGAGCGTGGAATGTCAAAAGTATGAAGCAAGTAGATAAGCTGGAAAACCTGGAAATTGAAATCCATGGGTTAGCATTAGACATAGTAGGAATCAGCAAAGTTCGCTGGCCAGAGTCGGGGAATTTTTGGATTGGAGATTTCATACAGGATCAGAGGAAGGAAATTCGAGCTTGGAAATAGTTATGCGAAAAGAATAAGACGACGAGTAGAATACTACTTACAAAAGAACGAAAGAGTACTCATGGTAAGATTAGAATCTAAACCGGTAAAAACAGTAATAATATATGTATATATGTTCATCTCTTGCTACAGTGAGGAAGAGGTAGAGGCGATCTATAAAGATATCGAAGACATACTGAGATACGTAAAAGGACATGAAAATTTAATAATTACGGGGGATTTTAATGCAGTGGTAAGTGAGAGTAAGGAAGGAGCGGTAGTAGGTTTACTTGGTTTAGGCACGAGAAATGACAGAGGAAATAGGCTGGTAGGTTTTTACCTTGAAAATTTTGAATTTTGTCGAATCCTTGCTGTTCCAAGCAGGGTAGGGATGCTTAACGTGCGTGATAACACTCACACACGGGACCTCCATTTTACCTCTCATCCAAACGAGGGTGTATTTTTATGAAAAATCAGGCCTAACATTTTTCAAGCGGACCGTGTCGGGATTCAAACCCAGGACCCGCCTCCCCCTTCACATACCCTATATGAGATTTTCCAATGCTCCACCCGGAGGTACTACATTGGCCAGGAAGCGAGTTTTTGTACCTGAAAGATTTTGAATTTTGCCGAACCTTTGCTGCTGCAAGCAAGGTAGGGATCTTTAACGTGCGTGACAACACACACTCGGGACCTCCATTTTACCTCTCATCCGAACCAGGGCGTATTTTTGTGAAAAATGCTCGCCTAACTTTTTTGAAGCGGACCGTGTCGGGATGCAAACCCAGGACCTTGGGCGTAGTAGTCACGCGCATACCAACTACGCCACGGAGCCCCTTCTCCCCCCTCCCTTCACATACAACTGAATATCGGGAAAATAGGGTATATAATTGTAAAACAATAGAAGATGACCAACTGCATCAAACAAGAAAGAACAGCAGCTATGTTCAAAGACAACAAACAGAAACAGGAAGAAAATTGCATAAGTGTGGAGCACAGCACAGTACGTCTATGAAATAGGGGGAGTAGGAAAAGCAGACAGAAAGAGCTTTCGGGAATGTTGTGCTTCAGATGTATGCGGATGGTAGCATGGACAGACTGAGTTAATAACAAATAGGTTACGGAAATAGTAGGGAAATAAAGATATCTGTGCTAAAAATAAATAGTGGTGGGCAGGATACGTTCTAAGGTATTTTTGGGGAATAGTACGGAATATATTACAAGCAGAGGTAAGAAAAAATAGGTAGAGGTAGACCGAGATCAGAGTTTCGCATGCAGATAGTAATAGATGCAGACTGTGCAAATTTCAGGGAATTGTGAAGGATAGTTCAGAATAGGAAACAATGAGGGTACGCGTCTAACCAGTTCAAGGACTAATGATGAAAGCTATAAAGTCGTGTTAATATAAATTGAGCTATGTGATATAAATTAATTAGAGTGTTTCGATAGTAATTAAGAAGATAAGCATTGTAGCTTTTAAAAAGTTAGTATTTGTATTGTTAGCGATTAGCTGGAGCAAATTGTCGCGTGTGCTTTAGAATTTTACTGTACTTCCTAGTTGTTAAAAAGACTTGCGTAAGGAACTGTTGTCGTTTTGCAGAACTTTTCGTTAAAATATAAAAGTTGTATTTGTTGGCAATTTGTAAAGGGAAGGCAACCAATGATTGGTTTCACTGTTTTTGGACTTCCTCAAAAGAGGTTAACACAACAGTAAAATCTCACATTTAAAATACAAAGTTGAAGATTTCCAAAACGCCATTCGACCAAATTCAACATCGAATGCTGTAGGTAATCTTCTATAGAACCATGTTGAGGGTTCTGTAATTGGTTTCGATAGCGAAACGAATTGTGCTATAACAAGTTTATTTTCCGGCAATATTTTCACAAATACCTAATTTAATTAATTCATAAAAAGTCAATTCAAATATAATATCTCTACACAATCTACGTGATAAATATTACATATTGTTAAATCCAATATAAGTTTTCGAATTGCGAGCATAAATTATAAATTAAGCGGTGACAGAAAATGTCATTTGTTAGCGTCACTATAAGGGCTCCCTCCTTTGATAATTATAAAAATCGTAGCTGTTGTCAGGCGGCATAATACGTCAATAGGACACTTCCACCTGAGCTGTTGTTAGAGAAGGTAATTGTTCTTTACTTAAAAGAACGTGCCGTTGCACACCTGGTGTTGGAAGCACCGAAAGATTAAGGTCGATTTTCAAGATGAAATCGTCTCGGCGAAACTCATTATATGTCCACACTTGGAATTTATTAGTTCGTATAAGACGGGACGTTAAATTGTTCTGATTGGCTTTAGGATAGCAGTAAGTATTACCGAGTTTTAAGGCCCTTATTAATTTAATATTTGCAGTGCAACTTACTATAATTTAAGAAAAATTATAAAATTTATTTAGTAATCAATGGAAAATTTATTGGCAACTATTTGAAATCTTGTAGGAATAGTAAAACATATTTGAAATTTTACTTGATATGGTAATCAATCTAACGTGGTTCATTTGTTTGATGTGGACGCCCGTAATGTTTGTTAGATATTGAGTATCCAGTTGTTTGGATTGTGTGGTATTGGAGATTCCTAACCTGTAAATGCTGAAATAAGAAGATTCTAGTTTATTAATTATTATTCCGGGTATGGTTCTAATACCTTGCAAGTTTTCTTCTGATGGATTAACATCTGGTATGTAATTAATGTTTTTTTTAATACGTCAGCTGTAACTTTTGGCATGACAGACAAATAAGTTTTTGTTTGTTCACTTGGAAATTTCCTAGTTCATTATGTGAATCACAAACAAGTTATTTTTAAACTTCGGTGAAAGGAACTTATAAAGCTTCACTTTTAATCTTTGTATTAGTAATAACAAAAAATGGTAGATGGCGATCATCATCATTTTGTTTTCGACCTTACTTAAGGTCGGTTTGACGTAGCTCTAACTTCTTTTCTATTCTGTGCTAATCTAAAAAGCTCTACATACCCTTCACAACCTAAATTTCTAATAATTTGACTAATATAGTTTGGTCTAGGTCTTCCTATATCCTTCTATCTTTTTCCTATCCAGCTGGCTCTACATAGATATTAGCAACCTGATGGTTGTTAAAGAACTCTAACATGTTTACATGATTACCATTTATAGGGAAATGAAATATAACCTGGTTATCCGCTTCAAAAAGGAAAAGTGTTAAATTATATGTTATGGTAAGGCTTAAGCAACGAATCGCTGTCAACATGCCAGACCGCTACCTAATTGTGAGTTATGTTATGGTGACGTTTATTAAATTATATGTTATGGTAAGGCTTAAGCAACAAATCGCTACCAACATGCCAGACCGCTACCTAATTGTGAGTTATGTCATGGTGACGTTTATTAAATTATATGTTATGGTAAGGCTTAAGCAACGAAACGCTACCAACATGCCAGACCGCTACCTAATTGTGAGTTATGTCATGATGACGTTTATTAAATTATCTGTTATGGTAAGGCTTAAGCAACGAAACGCTACCAACATGCCAGACCGCTACCTAATTGTGAGTTATGTCATGATGACGTTTATTAAATTATCTGTTATGGTAAGGCTTAAGCAACGAAACGCTACCAACATGCCAGACCGATACCTAATTGTGAGTTATGTCATGATGACGTTTATTAAATTATCTGTTATGATAAGGCTTAAGCAACGAAACGCTACCAACATGCCAGACCGCTACCTAATTGTGAGTTATGTCAAGGTGACGTTTCTTAAATTATATGTTATGGTAAGGCTTAAGCAACAAATCGATACCAAGATGCCAGACCGCTACCTAATTGTGAGCTATATCATGGTGACGTTTATTAAATTATATGTCATGGTAAGGCTTAAGCAACGAAACGCTACCAACATGCCAGACCTCTAACTAATTGTGAGTTATGTCCTGGTGACATTTAGTTAACTGATTTTTTTTTTTTGTTTTGTTTTCGAACTTACTTAAAGTCGGTTTGACGCAGCTCTAAATTCTTTTCTATTCTGAGCTAATCTAAAAAGGTCCACATACCCTTCACAACCTAAATCTCTAATTATTTGACTAATATAGCTTTGTCTAGGCCTTCCTACTCTATTTTTATTTGGTAGTCTATAATCTAAGACTTTACTAAATAGTCCCTCATGTCTTAACTGGTGCCCTATCATTCTATCTCTCCTGACCTTCAATTGTTTCCACATACAGGGTTCCTCACCTATCCTTCTATAAACTTCCTCGTTTGTTACTCTATCTGTCCAGCTAATCTTTAACATTCTCCTATAGCACCAAGTTTCAAAAGCTTCTATCCTTTTCTTATCTACTTCTTTAATTGTCCAAGTCTCACTACCGTATAGTAGAACGCTCCATACGTACGACTTTAAAAACTTTTCTATTATCTAAACTAATACTATTAGCTATTAGTAAGTTTTTCTTTTAAAAACATTTTTCTAGCTTGAGCTATTCTAGCTACTATATCCCTTCTGCTACGTCCATCCTTTGTAATTATACTACCTAAATAGCAAAATTCATCTACCTCCTCTAACTCGGTATTACCTATTTTTAATTTTGGTTTATAACTAGGCTGTAACTCACTTGTCAATATCTTTGTCTTTACCGAGTTAATTCTCATACTATAGTTACTCCGTAGTATCTCATCTAAAATATTTAAAAACTCTCCTAACTCTTTTCTAGACTCTGCTATAATGGCTATATCATCTGCAAAACGTAACATGTCTATTTTCTGTCCCTGTACACTAATACCTATCTCTTTTCTCTCTCTAGCTAAGTTTAAAGCTTCCTCAATATAAACATTAAAAATCAAGGGAGACAGTATACAACCCTGTCTAACAATATTTCTAATCTTAGCTTCCTTTTCTATTTCATCAAATCTAATTACTGCACTTTGGTTTTATATAGACTGTAAATAATTTTTCTATCCCTATGAGAGATTCCTATTTTTGCAAAACCCTGAACATAACAATCCAATTAACCCTATCAAATGCTTTTCTAAATCTACAAATGCGAAATGAGTCTTTTATTTTTTGTAACCTTTTTCGATAATTACCCTAATCATTAGTATCGGTTCTCTAGTCCCTCTGTCTTTACGAAAACCATATTGGTCTTCGCCTAAATAATTCTCAGTCAAAGCTTCTACTCTATTTTTAATTATTATTGTTAGTATTTTGGAAGCATGAGAAGTTAAACTAACCGTTCTAAAATTCTCACACCTATCAGCTTCTGACTTTTTGGGATTGCGATAATAATATTTTTTTCGAAATCTATTGGAACCTCACCTGTATCATATATTAATTTCACTAGTTCATATAATCTATCTAAAGTTTTCTGACTTGCATATTTTATTAATTCTGCGGGAATATCGTCTATCCCTGGCGCTTTATTTAGTTTAAGATTCCGAACAGCTCTATCAAATTCCTCTCTTAATATTGAGAACCCTATTTCTACATCTTCTTCTTGGTCGTTCTCTAACTCATCCATATCGTCTCCCTTATATAAATCTTCTAAATATCTTTTCCATCTATCTGCTACCTCAACTTTATTTATTAGAAGCTCATTATTCTCGTCTCTAATACCATTATATTTTTCCTATCTTCCCAAAAACTTTTTAACTGCCCTGTATGCCCTGTCTGTCTTACCTACTCTCAAATCATCTTGTATTCCTTACAGTTCTCTTCCATCCATTTATTTCTAGCTTTTCTACACTCATCTCCTATCTTATTTCTTACTGTATTATATTTTTGCTTACTTTCACTATCCACTTCTCTGAAAGGTTTAAGCTTTCTTCTATTCTCTATTAAATCTAATATCTCCTTTGTTACCCACGGTTTTCTCGCTTCTATTTTTCTTACCTATAGTCTGTGTTGCTGTATCATGTACAGTCAGTTTTATTTCTTTCCATCTATTTTCTACGTTCCTTCCTACAGCTATCTCTTTGCTCTTATTATCTAATACTTGTTTATATTCCTCTTTACCCTACTATCATTAAGCTTACCTAGATCCCATCCTTCTCTTTTACCCTTTCTCAATTTTTGAATTTTAGTTTACACTTCATTTTAACTAAGTTATGATCGCTATCTATGTCAGCCCCTGGATAACTACGACAGTTTTAACTTGGTTTCTAAATCTTTGTTTAACTAAAATATAATCTATTTGGTATCTAGCCCTATCACCTGGGGCTTTCCAGGTATATCTTCTCCTAACATGTTGTTCGAATAGGGTGTTTACAGTTACTAATCTATGTTCCTGGCAAACTCAACTAATCTTTCTCCTCTATCATTTCGTCTGCCATACCCAAATTTTCCTACCATTTTTCCCTCACTACCTTCTCCCACTGACGCATTAAAATCGCCCATAACTATTAAATTCTCATCTCCTTTTACTTTTCTCACTATACTATTTATATCCTCGTATACCTTTTCTACTTCCTCATCCTCGTACTGAGTTGTTGGCATGTAAACCTGTACTAAAACAGTGTCTGTGGGTTTTGTACTCAATCTAACCATAATTATTCTATCACTAAATTGTAAGTACTCTTTAACTTTATGCCCTAATCTTTACCTAACACTATTCCTACCCCTGCCTGTCCATTAGTTGAAGAAGTTGTAATTATTCTATAATTATCTTTCCAAAAGTCATTACTATCTGGCCATCTCACCTCACTAATACCTAAAATGTCCAGCTTTTCCTTTCTCATTTCGACTAATAAATTCGTTAACTTATCTACTCTAAGTAATGACCTTACATTCCAAGTCCCTATCACTAAATCGAACTGTTGTTTTATATTCTTACGATGACGAGCCCCAAGTACCCCTCCCGGAGATCCGAATGAGGGAGTATTTTACCTCCGGACAAGAATTTTACTTGTGAGCTCTCCATCATATATATTTCGTGTTTTAGGCCACGCACACCTGGGAAATATTGTGGTAGGCTCCCATATCTTTCCACAACGCAGTTTTTAAAGATTTTAGCAAAAGCCGTATCCGTCACGGCCAACCCCAACAAGCTTGTAAATTATTGAGGATCGCCCGAGACCAACCGACCCTCCTCCAATATCTTTTAGCCAGCAAGGCTGCTGCCCCTTGCTGCGCCTTTTAATCGCCTTTTACGATAAGCAGGCTTACTATAGTAGTATTCTTTATCCCCTACTATAGGGCTATTCCAATACTTATTCATTGCAAATATAAAAAAGTTTTTTTCAGAACTAAAAGGATCGATTATACATAATAAGAGTTGTTCATAATGCTTCGAAACAAACACCTAAGGCCTCAAACTCACCAGATGATTTTAAACATTATGACTTATTTTGAACGAGCGTGATAATCAAGGTGCTTTACTTCCATTTGAAAGTGTTATGCAGTGCAAAAAGAAATATAGGAAATGCAAAAAATACAATTAATTAGTCATTGGCGATATAAAGATAGAAAAGGTTAGCTTTCAGAATTAACAAAAATTAAAGCTATTTTAGAGAACTAAATTGTTTCATGTTGCTTTTCATTAATTAATAATTGGAATATTTTACCATTTAATGTGAAGTTTATGTAGTACTACCAAGACCAAATAAAGTTGTAATATAAATTTAATTAATCCAAAAACTCAAATTTAAACATTTCCAAGAATAAATTTTACTAGATTCTTATCATGTAAAAAACTACATTACTCTATTTTTGTGAAATACTGATGTTGAAATTATTATCAAGTACATATGTACATATTTTTCATTATCATAATTTAGTCAAATTTTTAAAGATGATGTTTTGTAAATTATTTTAAACTGCAATTTAAAGGAATAGATATTCATTTTGGTCAAGACTATGATTATTAGTTGGAATGAATGAGGGTTGATTCTTATTAATTATGAATTTTTTGAAATGAATGCACAAAAGGTGCTAGTCTTGTTTTAATCTGTTTACAGGTGCAGCAGTGCATCTTTAACGATCAATATCGAGCCATAAGGTAAGAAAACTTTAAAGATTGGGTTCTCGTGATAATTTTTGTATAGCGGTATTTGAGTATAGGTTTTCGCATTCGCCTTATACAAAAGACTCAATTTGGGTCTTCTTAGTATACAAATTTCGGTGGCGCCATATTCACTATATTTTGATCGCAGTCCAACCCCGACCCAAAGCTCGTGTTCTACCCAGAGCAAATCGCTCGACTAGCCGCTTAGCCTTTAGAGGTTTCCTCATCTACGAGCCATTTTCCACCGAAACTAACCTTGGGCTCTTGTCATCTTCAGGAAATCCTCGTTATCTATCCTTGTGCCTTTCAGCTGGTCATATAGGAGTAAAGAAAATAACCCCTTAGTAAGGCAAAACGTTATAGTGCATCAGCATTTTGCTGGCAATTTGTTTCGCTGTTTTACAGTCTTTGAAATTGGTGGATTTTTCTCTCTACAAAATGTCAACAAAAACGTGAAATCATAAGATTACTTCAAATTTAAAGTTAAGTGGTGTAATTTGCTCAACTAACCATCAGAAACTCCAGTTCCGGGATAAGTATCTGGACTATTGTTTGTGCAGTATTTGTTAAAATGGCTATTGTTTAATAACTTCAATTGCGAGAAAGCAACCGTTCAAAACTCTTATCGTTCAATTTTTTTAAAGTAAGTCTCTAAAATTGCTAAAGCTTATTGCGTGATACCGAGATACAACCCACTCATCCGGCCACAGCCATATTCTATTTTGCCCCAAGGTTCATAGTTAATGCATATAATTGGTCGTACACTAACAATTATTTTGATTTAAAGTTTCCAAGACTATTTGTATTCCTATATTCTATTTTAGCCACGTTCAATAGTTTGATTACTCACTATAAATGCTATAAAACCTGCTATTCATCAAACATAAACTAACACCGCTTATGAATATTAGATACAATCAATACCTACACAACGGGAGCGCCCTCATTAAAGTGGAATGTACGATTAGAAAAACACAGTCATGTAAAATGTGAAACAAAAGATTTTTGTAATTAGCTGTGTATCTTATGGTTAATAACATCGAGGAGCTATGCCTGGTCTGTCATTATTTAGTCTTGCTTCCATTTCATTGCTATTACTCTGCACCCTTACTGTTTAGCCCGTTCATTCCAAATTCCCTATACCTTTGCTTACGTTCCTCCGTTTCAACATTTTATATTTCTTTCTTTAGGCTGAGTTATTCATACTTTCTTATCTCCTTACCTTTCTAATATAATACCGGGTCATATTATATTACTTTCTAAAAAGTTGTCAGTTTTTTCGATGTTCTGTCAACTTAGAATAATTAAAGTTTCTATTTTTTGTCCCGATTTTGATGCAGTTCTGTTTATCTATACTTAACATCGACTACGGTTTACTTTCTCATTTAATTTTATTTTATCTTGTGTGAAATTATGCCACCACCTGGGCAACTAATACAATCTTTTGTCTGATTTTTAATGCAGTCTTAGCTAATATATTACTGTGATGTTATGTAGGCTCGCTTACTTACTGTAATACCTGAAAAAAACACAAAAAATCGCATTTCAACGCAACAGTTGCAGAGTAGAGTCTCAAACCTAAATTTAGGAATGCACTTTGTGACCCTCCATTGACTCATTTTAATCTATAGTAAACTATGAGCTAAGGTTATGAGTATCTTTATATTTTGTGGTATCTTACAATTCTCTGCCCAGTGGTTTAAATCTTTTGATACTCTTCTGTCACATTATTCTGTCAATTGCTTTGTCAGCCTTAATAATTCTAAACGTAATCTTGTTATTCAGTTTGAAATTTAAAAAAAAAGCTTGCTATGGAGTTGTTATTGCTTAGTTTGGTGATAATGTGGCCGATTTGAATGGTACCCTCTTCTTCCTCGGGCTTTCATCGAGATCAGACATAACTGGCGAATTCTGTACTTCAGCAACATTATTTGTGTGCATTTTTAAGGAGTTTCACTTTTAATACTAATTTACTACCACTAGAAAGAGGGCAGCGGCTCTTTCGGTACTTAGATTGGCAGAGACCATAGGTGTCGGTATGGCGGTCTAAGACACACTACCGCGTTGTGGAAGGCAACGGGAAACCACCACATTAACCTCCCACGTACACAACGTACTTAAATTGTACTAAATATGAGGGCATTCTCTGGGGTAAAAGACTCCGGAGTTAAAGTAGTCCCCCATTCGGATCTCCGGGAGGGGACTACTTTGGAGGATGCGATCGGAAAGTTAAAAATAAGAGTCGGGAACATTTTGCGAGTCGGAGCGTGGAATGTTAGAAGTTTCAAACAAGTAGGTAAGCTAGAGAACCTAAAAATCGAAATGAATGAGTTATCACTAGACATAGTAGGGATCAGCGAAGTTTGGTGGCCAGAGTCGGGGGATTTTTAGAGTGGAGACTTCAGGGTAATTCATACAGGAGCAGAGGAAGGAAATTTGTGTGTGGGGATAGCTATGCGGAAAAAGATACTGTGTAGAAAATTACTTACAAAAGAACGAAAGAGTACTCATGGTTAGATTAGAATCTAAACCGGTAAGCACAGTAATAATACAAGTATACATGCCCACCTCTAGCTACAGTAACGAAGAGGTAGAAGCGATCTACAAAGATATCGAAGACATATTAATATACGTAAAAGGACACGAAAATTTAATAATTACGGGGGATTTTAATGCAGTGGTAGGTGAAGGTAGGGAAAGAGTGGTATTAGGTTTATTTGGTTTAGGCACGAGGAGCGACAGAGGAAATAGGCTGGTAGAATTTTGCGACAAGGACAATTTAATCATCACAAACACATTATTTCAACATCATGCTAGAAGACGATATACGTGGAAGATGCGAAGAGATATAGGAAGATATCAAATAGATTACATTCTTGTTAGACAACGGTTTATGAATCAAGTAAAAGACTGTAAAATCTATCCAGAAGCAGATATAGACACTGACCACAACATCGTAATTATGAAGGCCGCATATAAATTTAAAAATTTGAAAAAAGGAAACGGAAAAAGGCACTTCGACTTACAGAAACTAAAAGGTAAAGATATTCATGAAAGATTCGAAAAAAGTCAAAGGAATTGCTTAAAGATATCGGAAAAATATCCCATACTAAGGAAGTAGAAACAGAATGGAATAACATTAAATCCAGCCTAGACATGGCGGCCAGAGATATTCTGGGGTATACACAAAAGAAAATAAGAGACAAAGGATATTCCGAATTTAATAGAAGAAAGACGAAAATACAAAAACAGACCGGACGAAGCTGGAAAATAGTGACACAAAGCACAAAAATTAGAAATTATTCGCAAATGCAAGAAAGGTAAAGAACACTGGATTGATGAAAAGTGCAAAGAGGTACAAACTAAGATGGAGGTAGGAAAGACAGATGAAGCATACAAACTAATTAGAATCAATTTTAGGGATATAACACCGTACAGCAAAAATATAAGGAACCCAGCAGAAAAAGCCATTATAGAAAATGTAGAGAAAGTGGGTAGATGGCAAGAATATATAGGGAATTTATATGCAGGAGAGGAACTAACTGCATTAGAACAGGAGTCAGAAATTGAAAATGATGACTTGGGATACCCTATACTTAGATATGAGTTTGAATTAGCATTAAAGGGCCTGAAAAATGGTAAGGCGCTTGGTACAGATAAGGTGCAAGCAAAAATTCTAAAAACCGCTGGACAAGCAGTATAAAAACGTCTTTTCCAATTTGTAAGCTATATGTATGAGACAGGCAAGATACCCAAAAATTTCAAACAAAACATCATAGTAACTATACCAAATAAGAAAAGCGCGAATAGATGTGAGAATTTTCAAACAGTAAGTTTGACAGCACACGTGTCAAAAATATTAACTAAAATTGTACAAAGGAGAATGGAAAAACGGGCTGAAGAAATAGTAGGAGAAGACCAATTTGGGTTTATGCGAAGCAGGGGAACACGGGAGAAAAAGGGGAAAGCGTGTATATAGGGTTTGTAGATCTGGAAAAAGCATTCGACAATGTAAAATGGAAAAAAATGTTCGAAATACTCAAAAAGATTGGAATGAGATATAGGGATAGACGAACAGTACATAGCTTATACAAAGAGCAAACAGCAATAATAGAATTAGAGCAGCAACGTAGAGAAGTAAACAATTGGAATAGGGTGAGACAGGGATGTGCCCTATCCCCATTAATTTTTAACTTGTACATTGAATAGTATCCCCATAGTAGGGAATGAAGAATACTACTATAGTAAGCCTGCTTATCGTAAAAGGCGATTAAAAGGCGCAGCTAAGGGCAGCAGCCTTGCTAGTTAAAAGATATTGGAGGAGGGTCGGTTGGTCTCTGGCGATCTCCAATAATTTACAAGCTTGTTGGGGGTTGACCGTGACGGATACGGCTTTTTTCTAAAATCTTTAAAAACAGCGTTGTGGAAAGATATGGGAGGCGTCGTCGTGGATCGATGTAGTAAGCGTAAGACTACGGATCCCAAGGTCCCGGGTTCAAATCCCGACACGGCCGACTGCTTAAAAAATGGCAGGTGAGCATTTTTCACAAATATTACGCCCTCGTTCGGATGAGAGGTTAAATGGAGGTCCCGTGTGTGAGTGTTGTCACGCACGTTAAAGATCCCTACCTTGCCTGGAACGGCAAGGGTTCGGCAAAATTCTAAATTTCCAGACAACAAAAAACTCGCCTCCAGGCCAATGTAGTACCTTCGGGTGGAGCATTGGAAATCTAAATGAACGGAAAGATATGGAAACCTACCACAATATTTCCCAGGTGTGCGTGGCCTAAAACACGAAATATATATGATGGAGAGCTCACAAGTAAAATTCCTGTCCGGAGGTAAAATACTCCCTCATTCGGATCTCCGGGAGGGGGTACTTGGGGCTCGCCATCGTAAGAATATAAAACAACAGTTCGATTTAGTAATAGGGACTTGGAATGTAAGCTCATTACTTAGAGTAGATAAGTTCACGAATTTATTAGTCGAAATGAGAAAGGAAAAGCTGGACATTTTAGGTATTAGTGAGGTGAGATGGCCAGATAGTAATGACTTTTGGAAAGATAATTATAGAATAATTACAACTTCTTTAACTAATGGACAGGCAGGGGTAGGAATAGTGTTAGGTAAAAGATTAGGGCATAAAGTTAAAGAGTACTTACAATTTAGTGATAGAATAATTATGGTTAGATTCAGTACAAAACCCACAAACACTGTTTTAGTACAGGTTTACATGCCAACAACTCAGTACGAGGATGAGGAAGTAGAAAAGGTATACGAGGATATAAATAGTATAGTGAGAAAAGTAAAAGGAGATGAGAATTTAATAGTTTTGGGCGATTTTAATGCGTCAGTGGGAGAAGGTAGTGAGGGAAAAATGGTAGGAAAATTTGGGTATGGCAGACGAAATGATAGAGGAGAAAGATTAGTTGAGTTTTGCCAGAAACATAGATTAGTAACTGTAAACACCCTATTCGAACAACATGTTAGGAGAAGATATACCTGGAAAGCGCCAGGTGATAGGGCTAGATACCAAATAGATTATATTTTAGTTAAACAAAGATTTAGAAACCAAGTTAAAAACTGTCGTAGTTATCCAGGAGCTGACATAGATAACGATCATAACTTAGTTAAAATGAAGTGTAAACTAAAAAAAAATTGAGAAAGGTTAAAAGAGAGGGTAAGGTAAGCTTAAAAGGGTAAA
This sequence comes from Platerodrilus igneus, assembly GCA_036346225.1. Lineage (NCBI taxonomy): Eukaryota > Metazoa > Arthropoda > Insecta > Coleoptera > Lycidae > Platerodrilus > Platerodrilus igneus. Next base: position 1,330,624 of record JARFIW010001436.1, on the reverse strand, counting down.
AGAGGAATATAAACAAGTATTAGGTAATAAGAGCAAAGAGATAGCTGTAGGAGAGAACGTAGAAAATAGATGGAAAGAAATAAAACTGACTGTACATAATACAGCAACACAGACTATAGGTAAGAAAAAATAGAAGCGAGAAAACCCTGGGTAACAAAGGAGATATTAGATTTAATAGTGAATAGAAGAAAGCTTAAACCTTTCAGAGAAGCGGATAGTGAAAGTAAGCAAAAATATAATACAGTTAGAAATAAGATAGTACAAGAGTGCAGAAAAACTAAAAATAAATGGATGGAGGAGAATTGTAAGGGAATACAAGATGATTTGAGAGTAGGTAAGACAGACAGGGCTTACAGGACAGTTAAAAAGTTTTTTGGGGAAGATAGGAAAAAATATAATGGTATTAGATACGAGAATAATGAGCTTCTAATAAATAAAGTTAAGGTAGCAGACAGCTGGAAAAGATATTTAGAAGATTTTTATAAGGGAGACGATATGGATGAGTTAGAGAACGGCCAAGAAGAGGATGTAGAAATAGGATTCTCAATATTAAGAGAGGAATTTGATAGAGCTGTTAGGGATCTTAAACTAAATAAAGCGCCAGGGATAGACGATATTCCCGCAGAATTAATAAAATATGCAAGTCAGAAAACTCTAGACGGATTATATGAACTAGTAAAAGTAATATATGACACAGGTGAAGTTCCAATAGATTTTGAAAAAAATATTATTATCCCAATCCCAAAAAAGTCAAGAGCTGATAGGTGTGAGAATTTTAGAACGGTTAGTTTAACTTCTCATGCTTCCAAAATACTAACAATAATAATTAAAAATAGAGCAGAAGCTTTGACTGAGAATTATTTAGGCGAAGACCAATATGGTTTTCGTAAAGACAGAGGGACTAGAGAACCAATACTAATGATTAGGGTAATTATCGAAAAAAATATACAAAAAAATAAAAAGACTCATTTCGCATTTGTAGATTTAGAAAAAGCATTTGATAGGGTTAATTGGATTGTTATGTTCAGGGTTTTGCAAAAAATAGGAATCTCTCATAGGGATAGGAAAATTATTTACAGTCTATATAAAAACCAAAGCGTAGTAATTAGATTTGATGAAATAGAAAAGGAAGCTAAGATTAGAAATGGTGTTAGACAGGGTTGTATACTGTCTCCCTTGATTTTTAATGTTTATATTGAGGAAGCTTTAAACTTAGCTAGAGAGAGAAAAGAGATAGGTATTAGTGTACAGGGACAGAAAATAGACATGCTACGTTTTGCAGATGATATAGCCATTATACCAGAGTCTAGAAAAAAGTTAGGAGAGTTTCTAATTATTTAGAAGAGATACGACAGAGTAACTATAGTATGAGAATTAACTCAGTAAAGACAAAGATACTGACAAGTGAGTTACAGCCTAGTTCTAAACCAAAATTAAAAATAGGTAATACCGAGCTAGAGGAGTTAGATGAATTTTGCTATTTAGGTAGTATAATTACAAAGGATGGACGTAGCAGAACGGATATAGTAGCTAGAATAGCTCAAGCTAGAAAAATGTTTTTAAAAAAAAAACTTACTAATAGCTAATAGTATTAGTTTAGATAATTGAAAAAGTTTCTTAAAGTCGTACGATTTGGAGCGTTCTACTATACGGTAGTGAGACTTGGACAATTAAAGAAGTAGATAAGAAACAGATAGAAGCTTTTGAAACTTGGTGTTATAGGAGAATGTTAAAGATTAGTTGGACAGATAGAGTAACAAACGAGGAAGTTTATAGAAGGATAGGTGAGGAACCGTGTATGTGGAAACAATTAAAGGTCAGGAGAGATAGAATGATAGGGCACCAGTTAAGACATGAGGGACTATTTAGTAAAATCTTAGATTATAGACTACCAAATAAAAATAGAGTAGGAAGGCGTAGACAAAACTATATTAGTCAAATTATTAGAGATTTAGGTTGTGAAGGGTATGTAGACCTTTTTAGACTAGCTCAGAATAGAAAAGAATTTAGAGCTGCGTCAAACCGACTTTAAGTAAGTTCGAAAACAAAACAAAAAGAATAAGTAAATAAAAATCAGTTAACTATATGTCATCGTGACATAACTCACAATTAGGTAGCGGTCTGGCATGTTGGCAGCGATTCGTTGGTTAAGCCTTACCATAACATATAATTTAACACTTTTCTTTTTTTGAAGCGGATAACCAAGTTATAGTTCATTTCCTTATAAATGGGAATCATGTAAACATGTTGGAGTTCTTTAACAACCATCAGGTTGCTAATATCTACGTAAAGCCAGGTGGATAGGAAAAAGATAGAAGGATATAGGAAGACCTAGACCAAGCTATATTAGTCAAATTATTAGAAATTTAGGTAGAGACCTAGGTCCGATAGTGATAGATGCAGACTGTGCAATTTCAGGAAATTTGTAGATTAGTTCAAAATAGGGAACAATGATGGTACGCGTCTAACCAGTTCCAGGACTGAAGACCTAATGATGATGACCACTAGATTGTTTTTCTGGTTAGTAATTAAATACGCCAAAGACGGATTAAAAGGTTAATTGTCTGGTTTGCTTACTGAGAGCACATGTTGAATGGATTGTTGAAACTGTCCATTTGTTGGAATTAAGTACAAATCCCACAGTAGTTGAGATTTTATGAAGGAATTAATTTAAAGACTGGTTTATCTAAGATCCTAGTTATTCCTTTTACGACCGGATCTATTGAAGAAGCGTTTATTGAAGGTGGTGCGACTTTAGCATTGTACCCAGGACTGGTACCCAATGCACCTATATAGTTGGATGTCCCATCCATACATTTTTGGCTGACTGTTTCTACTTGAGCAGGCGACCTCAAGAATTTGGATCGCTGACGATTTCGGTTGTGAGTCCCTTTCAGCTGTAGAGAGGACTCGCACATAATCAGGTCGTATAATTTGTTAGTAATTGCTTGTGCATGTTTTATAGAACTGATTATTGCTTGTCTTGTGGTTTTCTAGACAATATGGAAAACTCTTGTGGTTTTCTACAATGCTAGAATCACAGAGTGGTTTGATGCAATGAATAAGAAACGATGTAAATTAATCTATTAAATATGGAAAAACATTAAATTATGACATACATGTTTTATAAAATACTGCAACTGACATATGTATAAAATCAACAACATTTCTTTGGAAACCAAGCAACATAACTAAAGTAGAAAAACGCACCCTGCAAAGGTTTTAAAATAAACAATTATTTTCAACACTTCCCCTAATTGTTTAGTTTTTTTATCGTTAAAGCAATCCGAGAAGATTGTTAACTTGAAACGGCAACGTTCCAACCCTTTCGTTAACCCGTCTGCGGCTTGATTTTTTGTTTCCACATATGATACTTTAAGTTGACCGTCTTGAACCTTTTTGCGGACGAAGAAATAACGAATTTCAATATGTTTTGTACTGCGGTGCAGTTCTGGGTTCTTGATAACTTGAATTGCACTTTGGTTATCGATATTAATAACAGGAACTTCATCATAATTGACTAACTCGAAGAAAAGTCGCTTGATCCACATGGCATGTTTAGCAGCTTCACAACTTGCCACAAATTCCGCTTCCATTGTGGATAGAGCGATATCAGATTGTTTCCTGCTCATCCAGCAGATTGCTGCGTCACCATACTTAAACAGAACTCCACTGGTAGATTTCCGATCACTACCACTGGCGAAGTCTGCATCGCTGTAGATTTCAAGCTTGTCATGGCCATGGCGGTAAGTGAGTTGATAGTCCTTTGTACCTGCAAGGTATCTAAGAATCCGCTAAACACCAATCCACGTATGACTAGTTGGTTTTTCGACAAATCTTGACCAGTAGTTCACTGCAAACATAATATCTGGGCGAGTGCAATGAGCCAAGTACATTAATCGACCAATGACTTGTCGATAAGGAACATCTACAGATACTTCACTGTCACTGTCACAAGACAAGGGTTTACTAATTGGAGTCATAACTGGCTTACAATCATCCATTCCAAACATTGTAAGAGTATGCTCAATGTAACCCTTTTGATGGACCGTAATTGAACCATCACTATTATGCTGAATACATAGTCCGAGATAATGTAAATCTTCACCAATTGTGATTTTAAACTCTCGTTTCAGCTCTTCAAGAAACTGCTTTGCCGTTTGTTCGGTTGTAGACAATACTAAACCGTCATCAACATAGATGGCTATCATCAGTTTTTCACCATTGTAACAACCTATAAACAAGCACGGGTCAGACATACTTTGTTTGAGCCCATATTTCAATAAAACTGATGTGAATTTTGAATTTCAGCAACGGGAAGCTTGTTTCAAACCATATAGACCTTTTTGAAGTAAACACACACGGCCAGAGCCATCATTGTAGCCATCAGGTTGCTCCATGTAAATCTCCTCCTTAAGATCTCCATAAAGGAACGCGGTTTTTACATCAAACTGACGCATTTTCATACCTTTTGCAGCTGCTATACTAATGAGTGACCTGATTGTATCCAGCCGTGCTACCGGACTAAAACTTTCTTCATAGTCAATGCCAGCTCTCGGGGTAAACCCTTTTGCTACAAGTCGAGCTTTATAGCGACCAATACTTCCATCTGCATTCACCTTGACCTTATAAACCCATCGACTTTTAACTAGTTTTCGGTTTTCTGGAAGCTTAACCAGTTTCCATGTTTTGTTTTCATTTAGTGAATCCATTTCATCATCCATAGCACTTTTCCATTGTGCTGACTCATTTGACTCTATTGCTTCACTATACTTGGTCGGTTCATCATAGGAAATGAGAACCTCATCTTCATCATCACAGCCATCATAGTAGCGAGCGGGTTTCTTCAACATATTACGATTTCGCAGTTGCCGTGTGCCTTCATGATGTTTAGACTCTATAGGTGCAATGTTGTCGCTTAACGATGTATCATCTAGTTTCACTATCGCAGGAGCATTAGTTTGGTACCATGAACTAGAGGAGGGCATATTTACAATAGTTGATTGTTTAACTGTCACTTCTGTTGTAAATTTGACATCTTTTGATATGCGTACTTGATTTTTGTGTGGTACATAAACACGATATCCGTCATAATCGCCGTGATAACCAACAAAAATACCTTTGTCTCCTTTTCTATCAAATTTCTTTCGATTTTGCTTAGGAACATGTACATAGCATTCAGTTCCAAATATCTTTAAGTGGTCAAATTTCGCCTTTCTTCCATACCACAATTCATATGGCGTTTTACCACTAACTGATGTATTACCTGTCCGATTAAGAACGTACATGGCAGTATTTACCGCTTCAGCCCATAGCTTTTTAGATAAATTCTTTGTATGGATCATGGATCTTGCTGATTCACATAGGGTACGGTTTTCACGCTCAGCAGCACCATTTTGCTCCGGAGTATACGGGGCCGATTTCCTAAAAATGATACCATTATCAGCAAGTAGTTTGTGGTACTCAGAATTCTCATATTCTTTACCACCATCTGACAACATTGTTTTTATCACATGTCCACTTTGTTTAGCATGTGCAATAAATTCACGAGTCCGATCAATAACTTCAGATTTTTCTTTAATAAAATACACCATGCGAAATTTGGAGTAGTCATCTTTGAACTCCACATAGAGTCGCTTACCAGATAGTGAAGGTACATCCATTGGTCCACAAACATCAGTACTGACAAGTTCACACACTTTAGTTGTACGATTGGGCCTAGATCTATAAGATGAACGATGTTGTTTACCGTAAACACAACCTTCACAGAATTCGTTATCCTCATTCACATCAATACCCTCTAGGCGCAGAAACGACTTGACATGACGTTTGTTTTGATGAGCTAACCTTTCATGCCACATCTGTAATTGCACATCTTCACTTATGTTAACCTCGCAGGTAGAAGATGTGTTTGAAACGTTCGCTTTAATTGCTAGTTTGTATATTCCATTTACCTTTTTGCCTGTTACAATCGTTTGACTGGATCGTGTGATAGAGCACTTTCCACCAACATAGACACAACTACAGCCTCGAGCTGTGACGACTCCAACAGATACAATGTTTTGACGATTTTGGAACATACCAAACACCACGTAGCCAGATTACTTTCCATTTATTACCTATTTTTGTTTGAACTTGAATGTCACCCTCTGCAAATGCATAGATAGCATCTGAATTACCTACTCGAACAACTCCAGGGACCTTTAGTAAGGTGAGCGATTGAAACCATTCTCGCCTATTACATAGATGACGGGACGCTCCTGAATCCAGAATCCATTCTTCAGATACAGTCGACGTTGATTCAAGTACATAGCAGCTAGTCGAGTCAGAAAGTATACATTCAGTTAAAATTCCTTCTTGAACTGGTTTTTCACTAAATTGTTGCTGCTGCTTACGCTGTTTATATTCAGCGTGTTTCTTCAAAGCTTTCTCATTGGTACAGTCTTTCATTATGTGACCAAATTTTTTACAGGCAAAACATTGAACCGATATTTTCCTATGACGTCGGCTATTGTTTTGCTTAAACTCGCCCACTTTTGGATCACTTTTCTTTGTCTTAAGATACATAGCATCTGTAACCGACTTACCGCCATCGCGATTTTTTAGAGAGAGCTCCTTAAGGCATAGTCGCTCAAGCAGTTTTTGCATTGTTTGCTTTTCTTTAGGCATTGCAGACTAGGTGTCCTTAAACTCAAAATACTCTTGAGGCAGTGTATTCAAAATACGATTTATAACCACTGAGTCAATTACTTCTTCCACCGTCATAGAGCCAACTTCGTCTTTGATTTCTTTTGCAATACTTTCTATGGCATGGAAATGCGTGGCAATGTTAACGCTGGGATCTTTCACATAAGTGAACAATTTCGTATAGAGTAGATCTAACCGTTGTCCAGAGCGTTGTTCATAGATGCTCAGAAGTTTGTCCCACATAGAACTTGCATTTGAACAAGTTGACAACATTGAACACAAATCCTCACTGATCGAAGTACGGATTAAGATTTGGGCATCCAAATCTGTATCCACATATTTCAATTTTGCAGTTTCATAGGTTGAACTTATGGTTGCATCAGCATCAGGTGCGGGCATGGTAGGCTCACTGTCTTTGTACGTAGGTAGTATTGCCTCGTAGATATGCTTCCGCTTTAACATCAACACGATGTTGGTTTCCCATATTGTCCAATTTTCAGCTCCACGAAGTAGATTAATTTTTACTCGATCTAATTTCATAATTACATCAAAACTTATAACGCATAGATGATACGTAACCTGGGCCCATAACCTCTTGTGGTTTTCTAGACAATATGGAAAACTCTTGTGGTTTTCTACAATGCTAGAATCACAGAGTGGTTTGATGCAATGAATAAGAAACGATGTAAATTAATCTATTAAATATGGAAAAACATTAAATTATGACATACATGTTTTATAAAATACTGCAACTGACATATGTATAAAATCAACAACATTTCTTTGGAAACCAAGCAACATAACTAAAGTAGAAAAACGCACCCTGCAAAGGTTTTAAAATAAACAATTATTTTCAACAGCTTGTGTACATTTTATTAAGCACTACTTCTGCTAGTGCCACGGTAGAGCTTATTGTATTATTGTCCACTTAAAATTGTAGTTAATACGACTCATCGTGTTGTTGCGTTCTACCTATTACCTATACTAGGAATGGCTAAATATGTTTCTGTTAAGATAACTAAAGCCAATATTTATTAATTACAGCTAATAGTTAGAATTCATTTTTAGTTCAATTTAATATTGCACGTACCTATATTAGTATATAGCTTGCCCCACAAATACCTGATCGTTCTGCGACGTTCAGCTGTACCCAATTAATAACTGTGACTTTTGTGGCCATAAAACTTCGCTATTAAGAATTTAATTTTAATACAAGGTACTTGGTAGAGTATAGTACATAGTGGGTTACTAATCCTCAGAGTTTAATTATTGAATTGAATATTTAATCGATCAAACCTCCTATGGCATATCGTTATTAATGTATATGTAGTTATATAGTAGTGAAATAGAACTTATATGTTTCATGTAATTTCGGATATCGTTTCTTTTATCTTGTGGCTATTTATAGTGTTACTTTGTGGTCTATCACAGTTCCTGGACTGTTCTCTATTGTTTCATGCCGAAAATCGGCTATGTAAACATTTTTGATTTTAGTTTAAATATGTGAGTGAAATCGCGCCAATATTTTAAAAATAGACTTGTGCGTGCATTTCCGTTACTTTAGACAGTTGCGTCGGCGCCAGAGAATGCGCAGACGTGGAGTGTGGAAAGAAGTTGGCGTTTTTCCGACACGAGGGGACTAGTCAACGAAACGTCGAACAGTGAGGTTGATCTGTGTCGTCTTTTTATCTTGTCTTCCCTTTCAGATAATATAGGTTTCCTGTATCGTACCTTTTATCACTCCCTACCTTATTCCTATATCGCTACAACAAGAGAAGAGGGAAGACAGAAAATCTAGTTTCGACGAGGGCAAAGCCCGACCCACGCCCAACTAACGCCGAGATCCTGCCGCCAGAATAGCTGCAATGTCGTGAAGAGCTCCACATTTTACGTGAGTACATTTTATCTTTTTCTTTTGTATGTGATACAAATTTGAGACGCAATAATGACGTAATATTTTGTTGCGCAATATTATGTACGTGTTTATTATGTTGCCAACTTTCGTAGTGGCTCTTATCAATTACGCGCGGGACTTTAACGGTTATACCTTAGACTAGAACAGACGAAGATTATAACACTATGTTGTTTATGCTCCCTGTCTTGGCGCCAAAAAATGAGTAGCTCTATTGAGGGCTAAATTTATTATGGGTCATCAAGAAGAACCCCCCTCCCCCTTCGTTTTGTCATTGACATTTAACATCGAAGAGTCCTTGTCTTGAGCTACCCTGGAGCCCTCAAAAGTCATCGTGCTACTAAGGAACACTATAATAAATGTTAAATACATAGTTTTCATATTGTACCGTGACAACTTCCTCGACTATAGCTCAGTTTGTAGAACATTAAAACTACTCTAGCTCTGATAGATTAATGTACATATTATACTTTTACTGAGATCTTTAAAGCACAAATAATATTTACAAATATAATATCAAAAAAAAAAGTTTTTACATTATAAAATCATATAAAAAAGGTCAAAAGTTCAACCTACACACCAAATAATTTTACGTTGCTCTTAGAGCGTCTAAGTATACTCATACCACCGTTTTTGCTCTTTCATAAATATCCCTTTTCTCCCCAATATGTGCAAATTGCCCTTTATAGCACAAGAAATAAATTTTCTAATTGAAAATCGCAAGATGCGCGTTTAAGTTGATTAAACACAACATCTCACAGTGAGAATCTTATTAAAACACAGACCAAAAAGAAAAGATTTCTGATTTATTTTTAAATCGTTTGTTACGTCCAATTTCACACTTTGCTACGTTCTAATTCATATTTTAAAAAAATTCACGGCCTCATTATTTAAAAAACGCTTTCACTTCCTACTTATTTAAATCTACTTTTGCTACATTAGTTATGGATTTGGCTACTGAAAGTGACTTTTTAAAAATATTTATTTTCAGTGGAGTTGGCGGCTTGTAACTCCTCTCAACTATTTGTAAAAAAATTTTTCTTAGGACGGGATACGTTCTAAGGCATTTTTGGGGAATAATGAGGGATACATTACAAGCAGAGATAGGAAAAACATATTTGTAGTTATTTTAAAAATTCTGAGTAAAATATCAAAATTTAAAGTAAATCTCCCCCATTAAAAAAGGATACGGAAATGAGCGTTTTTACAAATTCCTCTTCCGTAAACGCACGCGCACACACACAAAACTCCACATGCAGGCACCCACCCCCGCGGGCGGCACCATTGGTTGGTTTCGCGTCTTATAACAGTTCAACCTATAATAAATAATATATAACTGAAACACAACTTTATTAGTATATACACTTTTTATAATCATCTTATTACTTGATGGCCATTTTTCAGAATCCGGACCATACGTCCGTCCTGGTTGCTGTTTTGCACCATCCTTCGTCAAATTCATGAGAAGTCAGTTGTCGAAAAAGTTTCTATCTCGTTGCGTTAATAAAACATTTGCCATTAAACGATTGTGCATACGATGAAGCCTATAAAATTATTACTAATCGTTTTCAGTCCAAGAGGTTATTACTTTCGACATATTTTAATGCTCTCGAAAAATGCCCTAAGGTAAGTTCCTCAGACTCGCACACGGAACTCCGGCAATTAATTAGTTGTTTTGATGAAAATATATTCGCGATATCTTTTAGATTTCATGTTGTTTAATCTGTTATCGAAAAAATTAAATACAAACGTTTTAAAGCGTTTCGAATTAGGCAATACTGACGAGATTCCCTCGTTCAAATATTTAAGGTCGTACATGTAAAGTGTTAGAAGTAAATGACATTGCTTCAGGAACATGCTTAAAATCTCGAGATTCCGTGAAACAAGAGCAAAAGGGAAAGTTTGTTAGCACTTTGGCTAAAACTTCTTTAGTTGGTACCACCAATGATTGTAAAAATTGTAGCTTGTGTCAAGCTGTGCATCCTATTTATAGATGTAAGCAGTTTCTCGATAAAACCCCTCAAGAAAGATTTGAGGTGGTCAATGTTAAAAACCTGTGTATTAAATGTTTAAATACTTCACATTCGGTGAAAAATTGTAAGTTAGATTGGTCGTGTAGAAAATGTCATCAGTCACACAATTCGTTACTTCACTTCGATAAACGAGAAAAATCGGTGTCTCCACGCAGACAAACTCATCGTCAAAGGTCAGCGTCTTCTCGGAGAGCGGCGCCTAGACTTGCGTCTACTAGTAGACCTAGTGAAGACAATCTGTCGTCGACGGTTGTGCATGAACAGCCTGCCACTAGCTCGTTAGTTTCGACGTCATTAGAACATACAACCACGTCGTTAGCCACGGCAATGGTGTCGGTGCTAGATTATACAGGAAAATTGCAACCTGCTAGAGTAATTTTTGATAACGGATACATGGAAAGTTTTATGACTGAAACGTGCCGTCAGAAATTAGGTTTAAAGAAACGGAGAGCCGATGTCACTGTTCAAGGACTTGGCTTGAATTGGTCGTTGGTGTCTGGTGCACTATCGTGTGTAGTCAGCCCCTCGGGAGCAAGGTCTCCAGCATATGAAATTGATTGTTATATTTGACGTAGCATTTGTAATCAATTACCTTCGCCGTCAATAGGGGTCACGGAATAGTCGCATACTCGAGGTATGACCTTAACTGATCTTAATTTTAATATTTCTGGTAAGATTGACATGGTACTCGAAGCGGAAATCTTTGCTCAGGTTTTGTTGAACGAATCTTGTTGGGGTGTCGCTAACGAGCTAGTTGCTATTAAAACAACCTTTGGTTGGGTGTTAACGGGAAAAGTTGTTTCCCCGAATAATTCTATTACGTCGTTATGTGCTTTTGTTGAGCCCTTAGACAGTTCATTTACATTTTCAATGCTCCACCCGAAGGTACTACATTGGTCAAGAGGCGAATTTTTTGTTGCCTGGAAATTTTGCCGAACCCTTGCCGTTTCAGGCAAGGTAGGGATCTTTAAAGTGCGTGACAACACTCACACACGGGACCTCCATTTAACCTCTCATCCGAACTAGGGCGTAATTTTTGTGAAAAATGCTCACCAGCCATTTTTTATGTAGTCGACCGTGTCGGGATTTTACGCGTACTACATTGATCTACGGCGCCGCCTGAGCCCATAGACATTACATTTGATTTTCCAATGCTCCACCCGAAGGTACTACATTGGCCAGGAAGCGAGTTTTTTTACCTGGAAAATTTGGAATTTTGCCAAATCCTTGTTGTTCCAAGCAAGGTAGGGATTTTTAACGTGCGTAACAACACTCACACATGGGACCTCCATTTTACCTCTCATCCGAACGAGGGTGTATTTTTGTGAAAAATGCTCGCCTAACATTTTTCAAGCGGACCGTGTCGGGATTCGAACCCGGGACCTTGGGCGTAGTAGTCACACACATACCACTACGCCACGGAGCCGCTTGAGCCCATAGACAGCGACATTCATCGATTTTGGGAAATAGAAAATATTCCCTTCAAAAACACGTTTCTCCTGAAGAAGAAAGGTGTGAAATAGAATTTGTGGAAAATTATAGACGGAACAAGGACGGTCGTTTTGTAGTGTCTTTGCGCTTTAAAATTTCTCAACCCTCATTTGTGAGTACGAGATTGATTTGTATAATAGATTTTTGTCGTTATAACGTCGTTTGCTAAAAAACCCTGAATTGTACTCGGTTCATGAGAGAATGTATTACATTCCCCATCATGCTGTACATAAGCGTGATAGTACTACCACCAAATTGCGTGCGGTTTTCAATGCTTCGTGTCCGGATCAATCTGGAAATTCGCTAAATGATAGCTTAACTATTGGCCCTGCTCTGCAAAAGGACATTGCAGTTTTGTTATTGCACTTTCGTGTACATGCTATCGTAATTACAGCTGATATTAAACAAATGTATCGGCAGATTTTGATTAAAGATTCTCATCGTGATTATCAACGTATCGTCTGGAGATATTCTCCGTCAGATCCTATTATGGACTTTAAATTAAATACTGTGACTTATAAAGTTTCGTCGACGCCGTTTTTGGTTTTGGGTACTGTTCAAGAATTGGCAAGGTTAGAATCGATTAATTTTCCTTTCGCGTCCTCGGTATTAGCGAGCGATACCTATGTTGCTGATTTAGTCACTGGATGCAATTCGATTGAAGCTGCTAATCAATTAATTGGTGAGTTGAATAGTATTTGCGCTAGTAGTGTTTTTCAATTAAGAAAATGGAATAGTAATTGCCCGGAAGTGATGTCCAACTTCAAGGAGTCCCTGTCTAGTTCAGAAGCAATTACATTTCAAGATAAAGATAGTGGTGAGCCATTCGTGGCGCGCTCTTACAGATGTATTTTTATACAACTTAAACGCTAAAAAGCGCACTTGCACCAAGCGTAATATTTTGTCGGCTATCGCAAAAATATTTGATCCTCTCGGTTTGATAGCACCTTTAGTACTTTTCGCTAAATGTTTAGTTCAAGATCTTTGGCTTTTAGGACTCGGTTGGGACCAAGAGCCGCCATTGGAAGTCGTCAAAAAATGGAAACATTTTTTGGGTGAATTGCCCGCGGTTTCAAATATTGAGATTAGGCGTCGCATCGTATGTAATAATTATAAAAAAAAGGTGGCGTTGCATGGGGACTGTGATGCTTCTGAAGCCGGGTATGCAGCTGTCGTCTATCTTCGTTCGCTCGATTTCGAAGGTAATATTACCATGTCATTAGTATGCGCAAAATCGAAGGTTGCTCCTACTAATCGCGTTTCATTGCCCCGTCTCGAATTGTGTGCTGCCGCACTCTTGGCAGATTTAGTAGATTTTATCAAAAATACTTATACAGATAGTTTATCATTTAGGGGTATTTTCGCGTGGTCAGATTCCACTGTTGTTTTGTCTTGGATTCGGTCTTTCTCGCATAAGTGGAAGACATTCGTTAGCAATCGCATTTCGCATATTCAAGAACGTATTCCTCCATCTTCGTGGTTTCATGTTGAGTCACAGGATAACCCTTCGGATTGTGCCTCACGTGGACTTTTGGCTTCAGAGTTGGTTTATCATCCATTATGGTGGACAGGGCGTTTCCTAGCAAAGAATGGCCAGTAACTTCACTGCCAAAACTCATCGACTCATCTCAGATGGACGTCGTTAACGGTCGTTATGTCTGAGAATTTTTTAGATTTGTTATTGGATAAATTTTCAAAACTGCAGGGAATTTGTAGGATTATTACATGTATTCGTCATTTCATTCGTAATGTTCAATGTCCGGCACATTTGCGTTCAAAATATTCTGATGGTTTGTCACTAGCTAAGCAGCAAGAGGCTATACATTTATTGATTAAAAACGTTCAAACAAATGTTTTTGCCCAAGACATTGCAAATATTAAAACTGGAAAACTTGTTAGTAAACAACTTCGGAGCCTTAATCCGTTTCTAGATAGTCGTGATTTGTTGAGGGTGGGCGGTGGCCTGCGTAATTCAGCGTTATCGCATGATGCAAGATTTCTAATTTTGCTCTCTCGGTCGCTCGGTTGACTGAAATTATTATATTAGATTGTCATAAAAGACATTTACATTCTGGAAATCGAACAACTCAATTTTTATTATAATTCAAAATTGTTGGATTTTGTCCGCAAAGAGGGCTATTCGGCAATGTTTGAAATCTTGCATTCGTTGTTTTCGTGTAAACTCCGTGGCTTTATGCCACCCTATGGGGGATTTACCAGCTTCTAGGTTAACTCCAGGTAAGGCGTTTTTACATACGGGAGTCCACTTTGGTGGACCTTTCTCTGTCACGATGTATCGGCGTCATAGCGCAAAATCATAAAAAGTGTATATTTGCTTAGTTATTTGTTTTAGCACTTATATAAGTTTGTCGGTTTAGGTTTCTTAGTTGATAGTTCTAATTATTTTTAAATATAAAATAAGCTAATTCATACTTATTTTGGTGGGCGGGGTGTTTGGTCTCTTTGTCGCACGTTTTCGTGGTTAATTTTAACGCATAGTAAATTTCTTATTGTAAATCAAATAGTAAAGCTGTCATCCCTTGTCCCGTTATATCCTGTCATAAAACCTCCTTTGTGCATGTGGATATTAAGTTGAAAAAGGGGTAGTGACAGACACTTTCTTATCGACATCGAAGCGAAACGGTTGTTCGTTCGGTAAAGTGAGTTAGTCATTAGTATCGCCGAATGTGACTTTATCGATAAACCCCTAAAAACACAGTGAAAGTTCAAACGTAACACGTACAATAATTCCCCTACAGTCCACTTCGTTGAAGAAGGAACGACACTTATAGAACAATAAACGCGGAGGTGAGCCGATTTACAAAATTATAATCCCCCCCGCGTATAATAAACAAATTCTGTTAACAGTTTCGTAAGCAGCGGGAAGAATCCGATAAGAAACGCCCATCGCATTGTAGGAAACAACAAAATTTGCATTTGCTTGTTCAGTGTAATTAGACTTGTATTGAATTGAATAAAGAAGTGTATCGTTACAGTGGTTTCAAGAATGTAAGAATAAACTACGTGTTACAATTTTAAAAAAAAGAAACAAAATTGCAATATTTAGGGGTCGAGTGTCGTACTCTTGCGAGTTAATAATTGTAGCGTAAACGTAACGCGCCTGTATAACCAATAATTATTAATTACTTACGGGGTGTAATCTTTAAATTGCATATCTTCAAAATCCTTGATTTTGGGTTATATATTTGTATCGCTGACGGGGTGATAACACTTCGTCCAAAACACAAAACTAGCTACTTCAACCTCCCAGACATCTAAAATGTATATAGGAAATTAGTATTCTGATATGTGGAAAATAGTTAGCTTCGTTCTTCGGCTCAGCTACTGTATCATTAAAACACATTGCGATTTTAAGAAAATTATGGTTTATACCCATGCATCGCAGTCTGCAACCTCTTCCTATGCACCACTTAGCATATATTAGGTACTTTGGAATAGCGAAGACTGCATATTATACGAAAACCATCCTGAAAGCACCGCTTATGAAACATATATTTGTTTCGACTGAGAGATTCTAGGTTTAATTTTTGTAATGCGGTATGAATATATTATTTTTGGGGTAATTACGAAGCCAAAAACTTCATCTGATAAATATACCGCTCCCATATTATAATATATATGCGAGTATTACAGGGGTACCTTTGTGTAGGGTTGGCGTCGTAAATAACTTTGGTAGGTATATAAAATATTTTTATGAACTTTTTATGAGAATACTTCGAAACATGCAATCTACCAAAGTTGAAAAGAAACCCGAAATTTATATTCGCATATATTGGGATAATTACAATCCTGCTGACATTGTTTAACCTCACTTTGACGAGTTGTGATATAAAAAGATTTCAAGAAGGAAGTTGTTCAACATTAATTACTTAATTACTGCAGAAGTTCTTGGAGATTGCTCGGAAGTGTACGATGATATTTTGTTTCATTTTAAAATATGACCAAATTACATTGGAAAATAATAAATCAACAAAATACCGAATACGAATATCAAAATTTAACTCATTAAAAATTTATGTAAAACTTTTTAATATTCAGTAGCCAATTTTCTGCTTCCCAGGGGTTTGTTTATTTAGACTTTGATATCTTCGAAATCACGGACACGCAATGTACACATAAATGTTCATATTGAAAGGCCCAGTTGGGATAATTACGCGTTGATTTTCTAAATTTTTCTGTATACTTCGTTAATTGATAGATAAATACAACCTTATACAAAGAAAACATTTCTACAAAAATCAGAAAACATTCTTGGTACGTGCCTATCCTTTGTATGAGTAAATAATTAATAGTAAAGCATTCGCATTGGCCGAAGACAGAGCGCATTTGTCCAGAATGCTCTTTTATCCAGGATTTTTATCGCTGTATAATTCTGTCTATTTTTCAGTTATATTCATTTAATCATCATTAAGTCGTCAGTCCTAGAACTGGTCAGACGCGTACCTCCATTGTGTCCTATTCTGAGTTAACCTACACATTTCCCTGAATTTCCCACAGTCTGCAACCTTTTCTATCTGCGCGCAGTAGTTTGACTTAGGTCTACATCTACCTCTCTTTTTTACTATATCTGCTTGTAATATACCCCGCACTAATCTTTCTGGTCCTTCTATGTCTCCTATTTTTTTTTGTTTTTTACAGATATCTTTATTACCCTACTATTTTTATAACCTCTTTAGTAGTATAGCAAGGTTACCATGAGACCAAAAAAACGGTTTTCTTATAGGGTTAAACATGAAAAATTCTAAGGTCCGTTATGATTATTTTTGTCAGATACAAAGATCATGCACCCCGGACGATCCTACATATATATATTACTGTGTATCCATAAATTGATCGAGCCTCTTCGAATTGGGCGTCAAATTTATGCCGTGGATCTCGGGTAAGAAATTGCGATACAAAAATATATTCGAAAATTTTATAAAATTTTCATATTCGACAATAAACAAAATTTTCAAAAATTACCTAATCAAAAAAATTATCCTTACCTGTTTTCCTTTTCTCCTCGGTTGAACGGCCTTCTTCAACTGCTTCCGGCTAGCTCATTCGGATCTCCTCTTGGGTATCTAGAATTCACTCGCATATTCTCAATCATACGCACACTCTAGCAATAAAACCTCAAATACAATCAACATACAAGCTTTTATTTATAATTATTTACACATGAAATGCAATAATGTCCATATTCCATTAATCACGTTACACTTCAGAAAAACCTTATTTCATAATGTCCAGTATTTTATTTTTAAATCATTAAACTCAGAAATTGTACACGGAGTAAATGGGCCTTGAATAAAATTCTCTAAAATTCCTTCTTTATAATTTATTTATTCATTTTACTCTAAATAAACTCTGGGGTAGGATGAGCTCAGAATACCCAGTAATTATGCATTTGCATACTTTTAAAACAAATAACAAAACAAAGCCATGTACTCTTTACAAAAAAAAATTATGTTCTGATGGAACGTTTAAAAGCTTTATAGAAACCTTCAACTTTTCAGTTAACCATCATAATAAAGTTTTACATGTATTACGTTCAATACGTAATTAATACACACTACCTTGAAATTTCACGCTAGCATTCTCCCAATATTCACAGTTTAAAAAGTCACAATTCAAATCGTTACCTGGAAATTTTATAGTAGATCTCTGCTTTGAAGATGTTGCCGTCTATTTCTTCTGTCCGTTCTGCAGGTCGTTTCTAGCGGTTACTAGAAAAACTCCATCTCAATTGAACTGCACACGCGGCCTCCCTGGTGTAACCAATTCCAAATTCCATTTAAAATTATTTCTTCTCTAATTAGAAGCTTCGAACCACGCTATTTAAAGCGCGACACGAGTTGTTTATAATTACAGATGATATCCTATTAAATGTAATTTCGACACACTTAACCGCGTATTTAATTACGAGACTATCAACTTATAATAAATTAAATTGATTTTGTAATACTTACAACTCGTGATACTGCGATATGTACTTTTGAGCGCTCGAAAACTTAAGGGCCTCTACTACGTTCTCTAAAATCATTTATACACTTAGGCTGCTACCTCCTGGCCGCCTTTCATCCGAAATCCCCTTGTTAACACCAATATTCTCGCAAATTTGCACTCAACCCCATTTTCACTCCACGAATTTTAATACCTCGTTATAACATTTCCAGAATAATACGCTACACTAAGCTCTTGTTCGTTTCAAACTAGACTAAACATTTCAACCAATCGTAGACCTAGTGACGCTTCACAAATCTCTCCTATCCTGTTGTTGTTTCATGCTTATGCGTTTTATCCGTCCCTTTCTAATCTGGTTTGAGTGGTACAAATCGATATTCTTGACTATCTACTATCTAGACCCCACGTGGACTAGCGACGTGACTTTTGAATAAACTGTTTTGTATTTCCTCCTAAAACATTCACCCGTTTCCAATCTACCTAGAATCTGCATGTTTATCTGCTCGAATTTATTAGAACTTGACATTTCAAAGTTTGCAGATGTTCGCTCCTAATGAACGTTTTAAATACAATTCTCCGAGCTTCGTTTCATGGTATTCCAACCCTCCTTTTAGCCGTTTCTTACCAACGCGTTTCACCTTGGGTTTTCACAGGCTGTTATGCTTATTATATATCACTAATTGTTCAATTAACTCTAATTAAATTAATAATGAATGGCATTGACTTCTACCATTTAATTTTTAGCAAAGCTATTAAATATTAATTACCAAATTGTACAATTTGATTAATACCCGTTACTTAAAATTGAATTAATTAATATAAATTTCGCACGTAATTTCTGTTTGTTCCTTTATACAGGGTGTTTTGAAATTGCTGCGTTTATTTTTTTTTTAATAATATAAAAACCACTATAATATATATATATATATATATATATATACATGTCCGACATATGTCCGACATAGTAAAGTATATAAGGGGAGCATATTTTCTAAGAGAAATCAGTTGAGATACAGCATTCTTAAACATATCAATATTAGGAACACCGTTTTCTGTTAGTTTTCTTAAAGCATTAGCGTAGTTGAGAACGACCTGAGATATCCCTAAAAAATGCTCTAAAGTTCCTTTGGTAAATAACTTATAATCCTCATCAAATTTCACCATCTTCACTAAACAATTCTTATTTAAATAAAAACGCAACTTGTCAAATTTACATGTCTGATTTTGCACACCAACTTCCATAGTGCGTATAATACATGAAAGATTTGATGTAAACTTTCTTAATACATTGAGGGGCATATCAAGTAGGGTCTGCAAAATAATGTCAACAAATGTGAAAGTTATTTTATAATCGTCGAACGAGTGCAGCCTACAATTATGATTTTAGGAGAAGATTTTGTTATGACGTATGGTTTTTCAAATAGCAACTTGGCTCGCTCTAACTGAATTGCTGCGTTTGTACATTCTTTATGCACTGCGGTCGACTGCTTTTCTGAATCCTTCACTTGCTCCCACTCATCGTCTGTAATTTTTAGTTTTTCCCTGGAAATAAACCATCTTGATGAGCTTCTCGTTGGGTTTGTTTACGGCGTTACCTCTAGTAAAAATGCTTTCACACACACTGCATGAGATACTTAAGATGTTCATTGTAGAAAAGATAATGATTAACAGGAATTATACATGTAAATATTAATTTTTTCAACGTTTACAAACGGATAATATAAAAGGTGTCTTGCAGATAAAGGTGCTGAATAACAATAGAAAATCGCAGTTTAAACATGCAAGTTTTAAAATGTTGTCTTACCCCGAAATTTTCAAAGGTGGAAAATTCTGCAACACTATTACACTTTGAACGACTTTATGTTTAACAAAAATAAGTTCAAAAAAACTTTTAGTGTCATTTTCCCCGTATTTATGCACATAGGGAAAGTATAAGTATAATTTGTCTTTACACTCACACAATTTAAATCAAATTATTAGAATGCGTATTCCCATATATTAACTAGAACTGTGGAAAAGTACCTTTCACAATTAATAGCCAGATGTCATTAATAAAACAATGCAAGGCTGCGGATTATATATTTCACTAAATTTATTTAGAAAATACGTCTTATTTTGAACTACATTTAAAATAAATTACCGAACTACTTTCTAGCCCGCTGTGCAGAATTAATATATATTTAACCTTTTGTTTTAATTATTTAAATGTGGATGCACTAATTGAAAATTTTAACAATCCTAAATATTAATAAATATTTTTTGAATTTTACTCTATTATTGACTTAAATCTAAATAAAAATGCGGAGGGTTTTTTTTGTTAGGTTTTTGAATATTAAAGCATTATGCGAGTCTTTATTAGAGCTAATTTTAAAAAACGTGATAATTGATTTTGATTCCCCAAGAAATTCTATACTAATTTGATAGGTTACACGATGGGTTTATCTCAAAAGACAGAGCAACACTATTTAGAAATACATTAAAGATGAACACCGTATGGTTTGTAAAAGGTTGATCTGTAAATCAGTAAGGGGTCGTTCGATTTAAAAAAAATTCCGAAAGAATTTGAGAACCTGAGGAAAACACAATAATAATTGATATCTTATACGACGGAGCTATATTTAAAATATTGCTAAGAGTATTTTTTTATAAAAATTCTAGAAATGGCGTTGCTGGTTAAATACAAACAGGTAAACCCTACTATAAAACCATTATAAGCGTCATTTTTCCAGTCAAGACTTGAATATAACACCAATTAACATAATAAGAAACTGCACACGCTTGGCCGTCAGTATAAAAGACGAGGGAACCATGTTCCAGAGCATTAGTTGTCAAAGTATCATCAAGTTGATCAAAATTACAAGTTGAAGATGAATTTTTCTGGTGTTGACGTCCATCGACAAGAACGCTGCACCGTGGCTTACATTCTAGATGTACAAGGCTTCCAGTATAAAACAAGCGAATTTTTTATTAAAGAAGTGGCGGTTTTTGACGTGGAAAACGACGAAGTATGGCACGAAATATTAGAGATGTCTTTAGACTATAACTATTTGAGTAAAGATTTGAAGAAACATAGCGCATGGCTCCGGAAGCACTTGCACAGGCTTAGCTGAGAAAACCCATCAACAAATGTGTTATCACCAGACGGCAATTTTTAATTCCGGTAAATACAATTAAACATTACTAGTATTAGAAGTACCAAGTTTCACTTCCAAACAATTTAGAAAACTGACCTCGTATTAGTAATTATAGCGAGGACAGTCGACAACGTTGATAAGCTTATAAGTAGTTTACATTGGTAAATCGTTAATTTAATAACAATAAAATGCATTCTCCTTGGTGATATGCATAGAAACTGTCAAGTCTCGTAGGAATACCCAAGTTTTCACTTGTAAAGAATTAAATTTTGAGCTTGTCGGTATTTAAAACAATAAATATAAGCAATGCTTTCTTACATTAATCACTAATTAACCGCGCTCACAAATGATATGCAAATTCTTAATTTAATAATAATGCATGTACTTTTGCTCGGTGATTCATTTAGAAAATAAACAAACCTGCGATTTCCAAAAATATGACGTAGAATTTATTTCAAATTAAATTATTTTATTCGTAACTATCCTGTAGACAATAAGCATGATATACCCTTAATAAACGTTTAAAGTGTTTTATTAAATTTCTCTTTCAAATTGATTTACAAAAACCTAAATTGATTTTTAAGGTATGCGAGAAATCTATGTATAATTGATTATCTATAGAGGTTTTTATAGTTGATTCTATTTTAAAAATTCATCAGGTTTCTTAAAATTATCTCGCAGAAAAGAAATAAAAATGTTTAAAGTTGGTTTCAAAGTTTTGGTGTTATTCTTAATATAATTGAATGGTTTGCATATTGCGGTAAATTTTAGACCACGTTATAACATTCCTATAAATACAATAGCTCAAAATTTGGGCGTAGGGTTTGTGTTAAGGTAGGGGGCAGTCGGCAAACTTTGGATTAAAACGTATATCTCGGTTGACCAAAAAAAGATTTAAAGATTGAGTTAAAATTAAATATACAAAAAATTTAAAGATACGAGGCTCTAAAAGGGTGTAACTTTGTAAGGGATATTCCGATTAAAATAATTCCTAGGGTTTTAGACTGCCTGAGGGATTTTGTATCAGGTTAATATAGCTAGTCTAAGAAAACTCTTACCTAGGTTAGATATGAATGCAATGAGGAAAAACTTGGGGTATGAGGCTTTAACAGGGTGCAACGTTGTAAGGGGTAGTCCGATTTAAAAAATTGCAAGGGTTTAACCTAGGTTAGATTGCGGTAGCGGCGGCGACGGTAATGATAGATGTGACGTAAAAAAATGATTGGATCGTTTATAAGTTTTCTCATTAAAAGCGATTAGTGTTAATGAGTTTTCCAATTAAAAGGCGATTAGAGTTAATGAGTTTTTAATGAGAAAACCCATTAAAAAACGATCAATGGCGCTGCGGCGGCGGCGCTCTCCCAGGACCGCCTATTTCCCTATGTCGGACATACATATATATGTAAGATCGTCCGGGGTGCATGACCTTTGTATCTGACAAAAATAACCAGAACGGACCTTAGAATTTCCCATGTTAAATCCCATAAGAAAACCGGTTTTTGGTCTCGTAACCTTGCTATACTACTCTCTTTGTTATCAGCTTTATCTGTCTGTGCAATCATCATCATACATCTGAAGCATAACATTCCAAAATGATACTTCCTTTTCCTATCTGCTTCTCCTACTGCTTCTATTTCATAGGAGTACAGTGCTATGTTCCACACATATGCTTCCAACACTTTTGTCCTTGTTTCTATGTTTGTTGACTTTAAACATAGCCGCTGCTCTTTCTAGTTAGATACAGTTCGGTTCCCCCTCTATTGTTTGTTAGGTATTATACCCTAATTCACCAATATTCAGTGGTATGTGAAGGGTGCTGAGCAACCTGCGGCTACCAAGATCCCCCAACACTTGAACATTTCCAAATTAATAGTTTTCCAATAAATCCTTTAGCACAATCAAGATTGAAAATATTGCAAAACCAACACCTGTATTTGTTTCTAGTACTCATCAGGTGTAAGTGCAGTTACTTTTTTGTCATTAGATTTTCCTCTTGAAACAGGTTGGGCGCGTACCTGTACTGATTTCTAATCAGAGCTAACCTACATAGTTCCCTGACATTCCTAGGGCCTAGATATATATATATATATATATATATATATATATATATATATATATATCGGTTGCCGTTCTATTGTTTTCTAAATATATACCCTATTTCACCAATATTCAGAGGTATGCTTGATCACAAGCTACAAAGTGAAGATGGTTGAAATTGACATCGGTGTTTGGAATGAAATAATGTTTTTTATTGAATAAATATTAATGTAAATAGATGGTTCAAAAACATCAGTCAAATTTGACTGATGTTTTTGAACCATCTAACATTTACATTAATATTTATTCTATCATCATCATTTTGTTATCGACCTTACTTAAGGTCGGTTTGACGCAGCTCTAACTTCTTTTCTATTCTGTGCTAATCTAAAAAGCTCTACATACCCTTCACAACCTAAATTTCTAATAATTTGACTAATATAGTTTGGTCTAGGTCTTCCTATATCCTTCTATCTTTTTCCTATCTAGCTGGCTCTACATAGATATTAGCAACCTGATGGTTTTTAAAGAACTCTAACATGTTTACATGATTACCATTTATAAGGAAATGAAATATAACCTGGTTATCCGCTTCAAAAAGGAAAAGTGTTAAATTATATGTTACGGTAAGGCTTAAGCAACGAAACCCTACCAACATGCCAGACCGCTAACCAATTGTGAGTCATGTCCTGGTGACATTTAGTTAACTGATTTTTCTTTTTCTTTTTGTTTTGTTTTTGAACTTACTTAAAGTCGGTTTGACGCAGCTCTAAATTCTTTTCTATTCTGAGCTAGTCTAAAAAGGTCTACATACCCTTCACAACCTACATCTCTAATAATTTGACTAATATAGCTTTGTCTAGGCCTTCCTACTCTATTTTTATTTGGTAGTCTATAATCTAAGACTTTACTAAATAGTCACTCAAGTCTTAACTGGTGCCCTATCATTCTATCTCTCCTGACCTTCAATTGTTTCCACATACAGGGATCCTCACCTATCCTTCTATAAACTTCCTCGTTTGTTACTCTATCTGTCCAACTAATCTTTAACATTCTCCTATAACACCAAGTTTCAAAAGCTTCTATCTTTTCTTATCTACTTTTTAATTGTCCAAGTCTCACTACCGTATAGTAGAACGCTCCATACGTACGACTTTAAGAAACTTTTTCTATTATCTAAACTAATACTATTAGCTATTAGTAAGTTTTTCTTTTTTAAAAACATTTTTCTAGCTTGAGCTATTCTAGCTACTATATCCTTTCTGCTACGTCCATCCTTTGTAATTATACTACCTAAATAGCAAAATTCATCTACCTCCTCTAACTCGGTATTACCTATTTTTAATTTTGGTTTAGAACTAGGCTGTAACTCACTTGTCATTATCTTTGTCTTTACTGAGTTAATTCTCATACTATAGTTACTCCGTAGTATCTCATCTAAAATATTTAAAAACTCTCTTAACTCTTTTCTAGACTCTGCTATAATGGCTATATCATCTGCAAAACGTAACATGTCTATTTTCTGTCCCTGTACACTAACACCTATCTCTTTTCTCTCTCTAGCTAAGTTTAAAGCTTCCTCAATATAAACATTAAAAATCAAGGGAGACAGTATACAACCCTGTCTAACACCATTTCTAATCTTAGCTTCCTTTTCTATTTCATCAAATCTAATTACTACGCTTTGGTTTTTATATAGACGGTAAATAATTTTTCTATCCCTATGAGAGATTCCTATTTTTTGCAAAACCCTGAACATAACAATCCAATTAACCCTATCAAATGCTTTTTCTAAATCTACAAACGCGAAATGAGCTTTTTTATTTTTTTGTAACCTTTTTTCGATAATTACCCTAATAATTAGTATCGGTTCTCTAGTCCCTCTGTCTTTACGAAATCCATTTTGGTCTTCGCCTAAATAATTCTCAGTCAAAGCTTCTACTCTATTTTTAATTATTATTGTTAGTATTTTGGAAGCATGAGAAGTTAAACTAACCGTTCTAAAATTCTCACACCTATCAGCTCCTGACTTTTTTGGGATTGGAATAATAATATTTTTTTCGAAATCTATTGGAACCTCACCTGTGTCATATATTACTTTTACTAGTTCATATAATCTATGTAAAGTTTTCTGACTTGCATATTTTATTAATTCTGCTGGAATATCGTCTATCCCTGGCGCTTTATTTATTTTAAGATTCCGAACAGCTCTATCAAATTCCTCTCTTAATATTGAGAACCCTATTTCTACATACTCTTCTTGGTCGTTTTCTAACTAATCCATATCGTCTCCCTTATATAAATCTTCTAAATATCTTTTCCATCTATCTGCTACCTCAACTTTATTTATTATAAGCTCATTATTCTCGTCTCTAATACCATTTTATTTTTTCCTATCTTCCCCAAAAAACTTTTTAACTGCCCTGTAAGCCCTGGCTGTCTTACCTACTCTCAAATCATCTTGTATTCCCTTACAATTCTCCTCCATCCATTTATTTCTAGCTTCTCTACACTCATGTACTATCTTATTTCTAACTCTATTATATTTTTGCTTACTTTCACTATCCACTTCTCTGAAAGGTTTAAGCTTTCTTCTATTCTCTATTAAATCTAATATCTCCTTTGTTACCCACGGTTTTCTCGCTTCTATTTTTTTCTTACCTATAGTCTGTGTTGCTGTATCATGTACAGTCAGTTTTATTTCTTTCCATCTATTTTCTACGTTCCCTCCTACAGCTATCTCTTTGCTCTTATTATCTAATACTTGTTTATATTCCTCTTTTACCCTACTATCATTAAGCTTACCTAGATCCCATCCCTCTCTTTTAACCTTTCTCAATTTTTTGAATTTTAGTTTACACTTCATTTTAACTAAGTTATGATCCCTATCTACGTCAGACCCTGGATAACTACCACAGTTTTTAACTTGGTTTCTAAATCTTTGTTTAACTAAAATATAATTTATTTGGTATCTAGCCCTATCACCTGGCGCTTTCCAGGTATATCTTCTCCTAACATGTTGTTCGAATAGGGTGTTTACAGTTACTAATCTATGTTCCTGGCAAAACTCAACTAATCTTTCTCCTCTATCATTTCGTCTGCCATACCCAAATTTTCCTACCATTTTTCCCTCACTACCTTCTCCCACTGACGCATTAAAATCGCTCATAACTATTAAATTCTCATCTCCTTTTACTTTTCTCACTATACTATTTATATCCTCGTATACCTTTACTACTTCCTCCTCCTCGTACTGAGTTGTTGGCATGTAAACCTGAACTAAAACAGTGTCTGTGGGTTTTGTACTCAATCTAACCATAATTATTTTATCACTAAATTGTAAGTACTCTTTAACTTTATGCCCTAATCTTTTACCTAACACTATTCCTACGCCTGCCTGTCCATTAGTTGAAAAAGTTGTAATTATTCTATAATTATCTTTCCAAAAGTCATTACTATCTGGCCATCTCACCTCACTAATACCTAAAAAGTCCAGCTTTTCCTTTCTCATTTCGACTAATAAATTCGTTAACTTATCTACTCTAAGTAATGACCTTACATTCCAAGTCCCTATCACTAAAACGAACTGATGTTTTATATTCTTACGATGACGAGCCCCAAGTACCCCCTCCAGGAGATCCGAATGAGGGAGTATTTTACCTCCGGACAAGAATTTTACTTGTGAGCTCTCCATCATATGTATTTCGTGTTTTAGGCCACGCACACCTGGGAAATATTGTGGTAGGCTCCCATATCTTTCCACAACGCAGTTTTTAAAGATTTTAGCAAAAAGCCGTATCCGTCACAGAGATGAAATGGGTCATGGGTCAACTGGGTCACTGGGTCCAAGCGGGTCACTTTTTTGTTTGGGTCACTGGGTCAGTGGGTCCCGTGTACTGACCCGGATTGACCCAGTGACCCACATTGACCCAGTGACCCAAATTGACCCGGTGACCCAAACTGACCCAGTGACCCAAACTGACCCAATTGATTCAGTAACAAATTGAATTATTGAAGTCATAAAAATCTTTTTCCCATACTTTCAGCTCAATTTATTAACTATTTTCACAAATGCATAAGCTTTTTGGTGCCGTTAGTTGCTAGCATTCGTTTCATATTTCAAGCAAACGCTAAAATGTTTTGTAATCAATACATCGCTTTTTATATGATATGAAACGCATTTTTACATGTTTTTCATGAAACGTGCTGTGGCGCTGTGCCGCGAGAATGCAGTGTTATGAACGTATACAATTTTGTATGTTCAAATAATAGTATTCTTTCACATAAGAACTGAAATAATTTGTAGCAATAATCTTAATATTATATACCCGTTTATTTTCAGTGTCCATTATTTTTGTAATTTGTATATCATTATCATTAAGCATGGATAAACATAACCCTAATTGTAATTTAAACCTTATACATAAGTGCTGACTTTTATAAATCTCCGTGAGACCGAGTTTTCTTGATAAGACTAATTAACTAAAAGAATGATGAAGATCATATAAAACAATGTTCCTGTATCAACTCGATGTCAGAAAACGGGATTATTCAATTTATATTTTATTGCGTCTGTCATTGAAAAATATTTTGATCATTTAGTATATTTAATTGTTAAAGATTCTCACACTAATTAAAATTGTCTCGGACAGCAGCTACTCCTTCTGCCAGATAGTTATGAGATTTATTTTGTAACTGTAATTCGTAGAACAGCACATATTTATTAAAAATTAATAATAAAATTTCCAAATTTCATAATCGGTTATTCGATAAAACTCGCCCACTAATTGAAGACATCACAGAGGGCCAATTTGAGACAGTAAGAAAATTTTTGCTACTGCATCAATTTGGGTCAATTTAGGTAACTGGGTCAATTAGGGTCACTGGGTTAATGTGGGTCAATTTAGGCCACTCGGTCAATTTGGGTCACTGGGTCAATGTGGGTTAATTTGGGTCACTGGGTCCATGTGGGTCACTGGATCAATTTGGGTCATGGGTCACTGGGTGGTGGGTCACATCCTCATTTGGGTCACTGGGTCATGGGTCACATTTTAGGCTTACTATAGTAATATTCTTTATCCCCTACTATAGGGAAGTACCATATAACAATATTAATAATATCCATATCAAAAGTAGGTCATCGATAGAAATTAATATCAAATCAAAAAGTATTAATACTATGTATAGAATCAGTACATAATAGATTAAACGTTGTTTAGGGCGAAATTTTGCCTTGATTAAATAGTCCAGTCAATTTATCATAATTCATTGCAAAAGATCCGGTATCTATTATTCTCCGATATGTTGCAGGGACAAGCACCACTAGCAAAATCCAAGTCTGCAGAATCCGAGACGCTGTGGAAGCAGAGCTACAGCCAAAAAACATTGAAACTTTCCCACCCCCCACAGTCCCTTGCCCATATCTCCTCTCCTGTGCACCTGAGAGGAAAAACTAGCATCAACAATTTTGTAGAGGATAAAATTTACTAACATTTCATGTCTATAGCTTTTTCTTTACGGGCTATAGTTTTCTAATTACAGAGCATCGAAAATACGATAATTTGGAAGAAATACACGAAATACACGTTTTACAATAAAAATTTATGCGTTTATTGGATATTCATAAATATATATTATTAACAAAACATAATAATCTTTAAACACAATATGCTTGAAAGTAAAAACAACATATAAAAGTAAATTGAGTCGTATTAAGCGTGCGTTATTGGTTTCTGTAGAATAGAAGCTATGAAATGGGGAGGGTTCCCCTTACAATGGCCACTTTTCCACCACCGTGGAATAAAGTTTCGTCCACACCATCTCACTTATCAGTCTACCTGCTCTCAGCAAGATAGTTTACGCGTTTACCGTTTTTTTAAAGTGAAATGTCTGTTGTAGAATCTGGCCATTGTTTTATATGGCCTAATACTTTGAATGACAGTAAAGTTATAGTAATTAAAGAAAAGGGTATAGCTACCTTGAATGCTGCGGGTGCTAAACGTGGACTTTACGACAATGTTTCTTTCCTAAAAGGTATGTAGGTATAAAGTTTATGTTGATATTATAGTCACTGGCGTCATTATAATATTTGGGCAATAGTAATAGTCACTTTGGCCAGATTTTTAACTTTCATTTATTTCCTCACTCTCTCACACGTTTCTCGCCTGCACAATTCCCACTTGAGACCAACGGTCAAAACTTGATAATTAAAAATATTATAGTATGACAATTTTAATAGCTTAAGTTTTTAATAAAGCTAAACCATGCCATGTTTTCAAGAGAACTGGTATGTACCTTCAAACCCCACTGATTGCATATTTGTCGAAACGTCGCGTGTTAGAGAATGAGCAAATAAACAAAATTCAAAAATCTTGAAAAAAAGTTACCCCCCGAGGACTGATCTATAAGTTTCTGAGATTATTTTTTTTTAGGTAAGAAACAGGTACACTACCATGACAATTGCCGGAAGAAATACACTGAAGAAAAGATGATTTCAGCTTATGTTCGTCGTGGCGGTGATTATGGACCACATTTCCAAAAACAATCCCTTAGATCGTCAAGTGGACAGACAGGAAGATTAAAAAATATTTGTTTTTTGTGTGGAGATGAAATAAGTGAAGATTTCATCCAGCTTCAGGCTAGACTTCAAATTTCTTGACGAAATCATGTTTATTCGGTTGAGAAATTGGTAATAATCATTCTTCCTCCCAGGTGCACAGGAAAGGAGATACAGACAAAAAACTGAAAAAAGTGGAAAAATTTCAATGTTTTTCAGCCTCCACAGGGTCTCGGATTCTGCAAACTTGGATTTCCACTAATGGCACCCGTTCCCACAACATATCCAAGAATAACAAATACCGGATCCTTTGCATTAAATCCCAATATTTTTGTGTAAATTGACTGGACTATTATGCAACAACGAAAATACAAATTGTACGTCCTCCCGGTGAAAAGCGAAGACCGTCAAATATTCAAAAATAAGTTTATATTAACTACTTTGAATCAAAGCTTGTATGTAAAAGTCATATGTATCAAACAGGCCTGTACTTTTATATGGCCTAATAAGTCATTTGCACTTCATCCTATCATACAATAATATTATTCAGTTGTCGTCATTCCGAGATTTGCATTAAAGCATCAATCCTGATAAAGTATTGAAAGAAAAGAACCAACGCCAAATGTACTTAGTATCCAACAGAAGCTATCAGGATCGAAGGAGCGTCCATATCGCTAGCTCTGAACAGCGACAAAACAATGACCGTAGATCGAGTTTATCATCTAAGATTATTGTATACATGCGATTTAGTTTGTATATGAACCCTAACCACAAGCAAAAGAGAGAAGATTGGACCATATTTTGCGACATGTGTGCTAAATTCATAAGCAAAGATCATTTTAAAACCGTACATTGTTTTATATGTTTAAATTTAAAATCAGAAGACAGTGAATCAGAATAAGCGTGTTGTGTAATGAATAGTCATACTAATTAAATAAACATATTCTATAAAAAACATTATTTTATTCCAAACACTGATGTCAATTTTAACCATCCTCACTTTGTAACCTGTGATCAAGCACAAAAAAAATTTATGCGAAAATTTAGGCCATAAAAAAGGGTGTTTATTTAAATGCAGCAGACCTAAAAAAACCTACAAAGAAAAAGTATTATTCCTGCAAGGTCACCAAGCATTATATTTTATATATATATATATATATATATATATATATATATATATATTGTTACATCTGAAAAATTCAATTGCAAAATATTAGTGTTTATAACATACGTTGGTAAGAATAATGCACTAAAGAAATGGAGTCAAATAATATTTTACAATAATGTTAGTGTCTTGAAAATATTGTATTTAACCGAAGATGTGTATAAAATTGTTATTTTGATAATAAATCAGAATAAAGATGCTAATAATGAATAACAATATAAGGCAAATGTAAACATTGCCAAAGGGCAGGCACTATGACGCGCAATATGGCAGCCAATGCTGATCTTGAATTTTGTAAACCACTTTTACCACTTTAAACATCTAGACTGCAACCTGTCTTAACAAGAGAAAGATCTTAATCCTTTTGTAAAGAGGTTCTTACTTCCATTGTAAGTCATTAGCTTGTACGTTGAATTTATGCTGAGCTTTGATGTTTTGATTAAAAATAATTGATAAAATAAAAGTATTTCGAGGATTTGTTTCCTGAAAACGGTTCTGCCCGTGTTCAATGACCATCCTGAATACTGAGTTTACGCGGTTCTACTACGTCATTCATACTAAAGTATATCATGAATAGAAAACGTGCATTTATTCCTTCTTTCGTGATTTTAACGATACCTACTACTTAGAGATGTAGCTGAAGGTGCATCTCATTGGTTTTAGTTCACATGCATACGTATAATGTAGACTAAAAACAAACACTTATAAGAAATTTCCTAAAAGTTTAAAGACACCAGGCGACTAAATAATAGACTATCTGTCAAATTGTCGTGTTTGACTGGTAAATTGTTCACATCAGAGCACGTAATGTAAATAGATACCTCTTTACTTACCTGCCTACTACCTATATAGCTCTATTGTAACACGCATCACAATCATCACGCAATTTGTATTGACGATTACAATATTCATGCCGTGTTCATGTTCACATGCTGCAATGCTTCCGAGAGGTGTTCAGGCCAATTAACAGCCAATTAGAAAACAATGCGTTCATTCTGCACTCGGGTCACATTAAATAGTGCATTTTATAAGATGCAAGCAATGTGCACAGCACTGCATACTCTAACGTATGTGGCGCGTTACTTATCGTAGTTATATTTAAAGAAAAATAATTGATGTTCGACACGGTTTATAGATTATGCAAATTGTTGTAGTTAACTATTATATGGGTAGCTTACATATCAAATATTACAACAAATTATGCTAATAATAAATTTAAACATAGTTAAACGTTGAAAATCTCCTTAAACGCTACGTTCCATGAATAATTTTATATACCATTACGAATAATAAATGACCAGGTATAAAATTGCATGCGAATCGTACTGACAGGAGAGATTTTCTCGTTATTTAACAGGTCGTTGTAGGCTGAGATGAAATTATCGTAAAGTTTGGATGCTTTGGATATTATTTATCACCTCTCTATGAGCAAAAGATCATTACGTGTGTAGTAACTATATTTTCAAGAACGCAGAAACTATTTCTTCCTTACGATTTGGTTTTTCTGTAGGTTGTATCATAAGTTCAAGTGTATAACGAATGATTTAATAAAGTAAAAAATTTTATCTTTCGGACCGTCTTGGTGGCATCTGATGTCAGCTTCGGGTGGAGCATTGGATAATCACATGTAAAGCATCTAATGTCAGGCGGTTCCGTGGCGTAGTGATATGTGTGTGATTACTAGGTCCAAGGTCCCGGGTTCGAATCCCGACACGGTCCGCTTGAAAAATGTTAGGCGAGCATTTTGTTACGGTTCAATTTTACATAACGCCTTTCCCAATTTTTATACGTACTTCGTTCCCAAATACGACGCCTATGGTTTATTTCCTTATTGTAATTTATCAAGCTTCGTTCATAAATTCAAGTTTTAATTCTTGTATGTTGATAACGTGCATAAAACTAATCTTTATCACTTCAATACGAGTCGTGATTATTTGTTCTATTCTGAATTTGATCCTCAATGGTTGGTAACGTGCATCTTATTGTGAACTAATTTGTAGTTCCGCCCTTATTATTTTAATTTTGGGGAATTGATGATCCGTTGTTTAATAAGAGCGAATTATTAGTGAAAATTTTATATTTGATCTGCTCTTTTGAGAATTTTATAGAAATTCGAGGTATGATTATTTGTAATTTTTATGCACGTAAACTTTATACAATTGTTATCTTTGTAGGACACACATTTGAAAACTCGTTAATAACATCGAATTTTGTTCTTATTATTTAAGCCCGTTTTGTAAAGGAACCGCAAAACGGTAAAGTAAATAGCAGGTATGTTCACATCTAATTATAACATTTTAGGGTTGCAGTTTTACAGCTGTAGTTTGCAGTTTACAGGTTGCAGTTTGCAGTTTTACAGCTTTGTAGTTTGCAGTCTTGTAGTACTTAGTATTTCAGTCTGGTACATTATGTACCTATTTTATTGAAACAAACTCAGGCGTACCTGCAAGATAAGATATCCGCGCTCAGGACCTGTTCTGGTAAGATCTTTCCATATTATATTTTGATTGCACGTGCCGCTAATCTGGTATCCATGCTGGCTTTCCCCCTGCAGATAACATTATAGAGCCATCCCACATTATAACTGATATTGTAATTTATTTTAATATCATTTTTGTAACAGTTGTGCGTCGCAATTAATTTAACCAACGAATTATTGTACACATTCGTTTGATAGGTATTTTTATCTGCATAATCGTACGCACAAGCGTTGGTACCACCGCGAGCAGCGTTCGACTGTTTTTAAATTTATACAAAGTGAACCTAATGAAAATATACTGCAGCCATTTAATTCCTAATAGGTGTAAGGTACATATTGAAAAGTACGTTGGTTTCATTAACCCAATCGCTTGCATTTAAGCTTTGTTATGATGTAAAATTTATGTTTATGTTCAACCATATGAATATTAGAAACCATAAGTTGTGTCAGTAAACGATTATATGTTACTTGTTGTTACGTCATCATCGAACATTTATTGGTATTGGTGACAATAAATACTATTAGTGCGGGTACCCTACAGTTTTAGTGAAACATTTTATGCCGGCAGTGCGTGAAGTGAGTCGTACTCGAACCGTTGCGGAAGACAGTTGTATGAGAGCTTTTGGAAGCGACACCATCACCCCAACGTGCGTGTTCTTGGTGGTCCGCTAAACCTTTTGTGTGTGAACTTTTATTGCCCACAGCGGCACAGGCTTTAAGGTATTTATACCCTTTATTAAGTAGTTTGTTGTAGTTGTTTTAGTTATTACATAACCGCTCCACTGCCATCGGTATTGCTACAAAAAGCAATTGGTCCTTCCCTATAATTAGCATATCTATATCACCTCATTCATCCCATACATCCACTTGTATTTCCTTGTTGTCGAGTTTTATGTCCGTTAAGCATCTACAGATTGCGCGAGAAATTTCCTAGATTGATTTCGCGGGAGGCATACAGTTCCGATTTAGGCGGCGCTCTCCAAGACTCTTGTTCACCGTGTCGACCTTAGGTTATTTGTATCTTGGTGCAAATTCTCACTCCCCCTCACCGACCAGAGTCTAGTCGTGGTAAAATACGGTTACTCCTACGGCTAACGGTGTGTGTTTTTTGTGTTAGGAAACCGTGTAAATTTTTCACAAGAATACATCGTCGTTCGGATGAGAGGTAAAATTGAGGTCCCGTGTGTGAGTGTTGTCGGGCACGTTAAAGATTTCTACTTTGCTTGCAACAGCAAGGGTTCGTCAAAATTTCCAAGGAAAAAAACTCGCTTCCTGGCCAATGTAATACCTTCGGGTGGAGCATTGGAAAAATCAAATGTACAGGGCGTCTGATGTCAAGCGGCTCCGTGAATTAGACAGGTTCACATATGACTGATGATCTCAAGGTCACGCGTTCGATTACCGACACAGACCTCTTGAAAAACGTTCGACGAGCATTTTTTACAATAATACGCCCTTGTTTGGATGTAGGTCCAGTGTGCGTGTCATGCATGTTAAATATCCTTACCTTGCTTGGATTAGCACGGGTTCAACAAACTTCAAAATTTCTAGGGAAAGAAACTCGCTTTCTGGTCAATGTAGTACCTTCGGGTGGAGCATTAAAAAATCAAATGTAGAGGGCATCTGATGTCAAGTGGGCCCGTGGATTAAACAGGTTCGCGTATGATTACTGATCCCAAACTCGCGCATTCAATTACCGACGCAGGCCGCTTGAAAAAACGTTCGACGAGCATTCTTCATAAAAATACACCCCTGTTCAGAAGTAAGTACCGTGTACGTGTCATGCACGTTAAATATCCTTACCTTGCTTGGATTAGTACGGGTTCAAGAAAATTCAAAATTCTCAGGTAAAAAATCTCGCTTCCTAGCCAATGTAGTACCTTCGGGTGAAGCATTGGAAAAATCAAATGTAGAGGGCATTAGATGACAAGCGGCTCCGTGGATTATACAGGTTCGCGTATGACTGCTGGTTCCAAGGTCGCGCGTTCGATTACCAACACAAACCGCTTGAAAAATATTTGACGAATATTTTTCACAAAAATACGCCTCTGTTGGGATGTAGGTACCGTGTGCGTGTCCTGCACATTAAATATCCTTACCTTGCTTGGATTAGCACGGGTTCAACAAAATTCAAAATTCCCAGGTAAAAGATCTTGCTTCCTAGCCAATGTAGTACCTTCGAGTGAAGCATTGGAAAAATCAAATGTAGAGGGCATCTGATGTCAAGCGGGTCCGTGGATTAAACAGGTTCGCGTATGACTGCTGATCCCAAACTCGCGCATTCAATTACCAACACAGGCCGCTTGAAAAAACGTTCGACGAGCATTCTTCACAAAAATACACCCCTGCTCAGATGTAGATGCCGTGTTCGTGTCATACACCTTAAATATCCCTAGCTTGCTTGGATTAGCACAGGTTCAACAAAATTCAAAATTTTCAGGTAAAAAATCTCGCTTCCTAGCCAATGTAGTACCTTCAGGTGGAGCATTCGAAAAATCAAATGTAGAGAGCATTTGATTGCAAACGGCTTCGTGGATTATACAGGTTCGCGTATGACTGCTGACCCCAAGGTCGCGCGTTCGATTATCGACACAGACCGCTTGAAAAACGTTCGACGAGCATTTTTCACAATAATACGCCCTTGTTCGGATGTAGGTCCAGTGTGCGTGTCATGCATGTTAAATATCCTTACCTTGCTTGGATTAGCACGGGTTCAACAAACTTCAAAATTTCCAGGTAAAAAAACGCGCTTTCTGGTCAATGTAGTACCTTCGGGTAATGCATTGGAAAAATCAAATGTAGAGAGTATCTGATGTCAAGCGGGTCCGTGGATTAAACAGGTTCGCGTATGACTGCTGATCCCAAACTCGCGCATTCGATTACCGACACAGGCCGCTTGAAAAAACGTTCGACGAGCATTATTCACAAAAATACACCCCTGCTCAGATGTAGGTACCGTGCACGTGTCATGCACTTTAAATATCCCTAGCTTCCTTGGATTAGCACAGGTTCAACAAAATTTAAAATTTTCAGCTAAAAAATCTCGCTTCCTAGCCAATGTAGTACATTCCGGTGGAGCATTTGAAAAATCAAATGTAGAGGGCATTTGATGTCAAGCGGCTCCGTGGATTATACAGGTTCGCGTATGACTGCTGGCTCCAAGGTCGCGCGTTTGATTACCAACACAAACCGCTTGAAAAACATTCGACGAGTATTTTTCACAAAAATACGCCTCTGTTGGAATGTAGGTACCGTGTGCGTGTCGTGCACGTTAAATATCCTTACCTTGCTTGGATTAGCACGGGTTCAACAAAATTCAAAATTTCCATGTAAAAAATTTCGCTTCCTAGCCAATGTAATACCTTCGGGTGAAGTATTGGAAAAATCAAATGTAGAGGGCATCTGATGTCAAGCGGGTCCGTGGATTAAATAGGTTCGCGTATGACTGCTGATCCCAAACCCGCGCATTTGATTACCGACACAG
This sequence comes from Platerodrilus igneus, assembly GCA_036346225.1. Lineage (NCBI taxonomy): Eukaryota > Metazoa > Arthropoda > Insecta > Coleoptera > Lycidae > Platerodrilus > Platerodrilus igneus. The sequence goes on along the minus strand of JARFIW010001436.1, from coordinate 1,293,679 downwards.
ACCGCTTGAAAAACGTTAGACGAGCATTCTACACAAAAAAACACCCCTGCTCAGATGTAGGTACCGTGTACGTGTCATGCACGTTATATATCTTTAGCTTGCTTGGATTAGCACAGGTTCAACAAAATTCAAAATTTCCAGGTAAAAAATCTCGCTTCCTAGCCAATGTAGTATCTTCGGGTAGAGCATTAGAAAAATCAAATGTAGAGGGCATTTGATGTCAAGCGACTGCGTGGATTAGACAGGTCCGCGTATGACTCCTGATGCCAAGGTCGCACGTTCGAATACCGACACAGGCCGCTTGAAAAACGTTCAACAAGCATTTTTCATAATAATACGCCCTTGTTCGGATGTAGGTCCAGTGTGCGTGTCATGCATGTGCATGTTAAATATCCTTACCTTGCTTGGATTAGCACGGGTTCAACAAACTTCAAAATTTCCAGGTAAAAAAACGCGCTTTCTGGTCAATGTAGTAACTTCGGGTAATGCATTGGAAAAATCAAATGTAGAGAGTATCTGATGTCAAGCGGGTCCGTAGATTAGACAGGTTCGCGTATGACTGCTGATCCCAAGGTCGCGCGTTCGAGTACCAACACAGACCGCTTTCAAACGTTCGACGAGTATTTTTTACAAAAATAAGCCTCTGTTGTGATGTAGATACCGTGTGCGTGTCATGCATGTTAAATATCCTTACATTGTTTTGATTAGCACGGGTTCCACAAACTTCAAAATTTCCAGGTAAAAAAACTCGCTTTCTGGTCAATGTAGTACCTTCGGGTGGAGCATTAGAAAAATCAAATGTATAGGGCATTTGATGTCAAGCGGCTCCATCGATTGGACAGGTTCGCGTATGACTGCTGATCCCAAAGTCGCGCGTTCGATTATCGACACAGACCTCTTGAAAAACGTTCGGCGAGCATTTTTTACAATAATACGCCTTTGTTCGGATGTAGGTCCAGTGTGTGGGTCATGCACGTTAAACATACTTACCTTGCTTGGATTAGCACGGGTTCAACAAAATTCCAAAGTTCCAGGTAAAAAACTCTCTTCCAGGCCAATGTAGTACCTTCGGGTGGAGCATTAGAAAAATCAAATGTATAGGGCATTTGATGTCAAACGGCTCCATGAATTGGACAGGTTTGCGTATGACTACTGATCCCAAGGTCGCGCGTTCGATTATCGACACAGACCCCTTGGAAAACGTTCGGCGAGCATTTTTCACAAAAATACGCCTCTGTTAAGATGTAGATACCGTGTGCGTGCCATGCACGTTAAATATCCTTACCTTACTTGGATTAGCACGGGTTCAACAAACTTCAAAATTTCCAGGTAAAAAAACTCGCTTCTGGTCAATGTAGTACCTTCGGGTGGAGCATTGGAAAAATCATATGTAGCGGGCATCTGATGTCAAGCGGCTCCGTGAATTAGACAGGTTCACGAATGACTGCTGATCTCAAGGTCGCGCGTTCGATTACCGACACAACCCTCTTGAAAAACGTTCGCCGAGCATTTTTCACAATAATACGCCCTTGTTCAGAAGTAGGTCCTGTGAGCGTGCCATGCACGTTAAACATCCTTACTTTGCTTGGATTAGTACCGGTTCAACAAAATTCAAAATTTCTTGGTAAAAATCTCGCTTCGTGGCCAATGTAGTACCTTCGGATGAAGCATAAAAAATAAAATGTATACGTCCATCTGGCGTGTTAGTATCCTTTAGGCGTCCTTTTACCGCAATTTTTGAAAAGAGGTGTGTCACTTTTAAATCCCAGCTTGAAGTTTTTATAGCAAAATACAGTGTAGATTGTGTAAAAATCGTGTAAAACGTCCAAATATATTATAAAAATTCTTGTAATTTACGTATAATAAACCAACAACCTTAAACCGAAAACCTAAACCCTTTTCAAATTAAATTAATAGCTCAAAAATGGCAATTTTTGTAGTATAGTATTCAAGTCTACGTGCAATAAAGAGCTTATTTAAATCGAACTTTTTGTATAATTAGTGGTGTAACAGTACAACCTTGTACCAGTAACCGAGTAAACAAACAATTAGTGAATTTTCAGTGCCGCGCGCTATTGCATTCCATTAACGCGATTTCTACTTGTTGGCCAACCAGAGTCCAGTATTTCATAAATTTAATTTTTTGAAGTAGATTTGCTTGTTCAATTTTTAAAATTGTTATTAGAGGTATGAAGTTAGAATAAATAAACAAATTCAGGGCCGCTTACGGCGACTTTTATAAGTAATTGAAGTATTTTTAATGAGCTAGCGATTCTATTTTTAGCGTTGCTGTTATTTGTGACGTTTTTAGTAGTTTATTTTATCTTTGGGTCGTTTGAGGGTCGCAACAGTCACGTCGTTTTTGGACTGGTTTTCTTGTTGGTTTCTGTTCGTTGTTCTTTTGTCCTTTTTTGACATCATTGTGGTCCATCGATATGAGTCGTTAACAAGGAGGAAGGAAACCGACAGGTCGGAATCAGTTAAGTTGGAGACTGAAGGCGTTATGGGGAAGAGATTGAGGGCGATAGTAAAGAACGTGATCTTAAAAACTCAGAAGGAGGTGGTGATGTTGGAGACAAAGCCTGCGCCTGCGGCGGTTAGTTTGGGAAAGTCGGGATATTACTGCGCCAGAATTGTCCTCAACATCAAGAGGACAGCGTACGACGTCCACTAGTAGTAATGAAAGCGTTGCTGCTAGCGACCTCGACGAGCTGAAACTTCTGAAGCTTAGGGTAAAGAAAAGCTGCAAAAAGGTACCGGCAACTACCACCACATTTGCCGTAGACGACTAGAAGTTGAATCGAAATGCCACGGACAAGTTCCGCGAACGTTGCGAATCAACTAATTAGTATGATTAGAGCAATAAATTTGTGCGTTGCGGATGTTGCTACACCTGGAGGCGCAGCGGAGGTCGAGGTCCTCTCAAGACAGCAGGGGTTGAAAGATTAGGGAGCCTTAGTACCGGGGACGGCACCAAATGCTGCAGCAGCTGCGGAAACTATGCCTACAATCGCGGTCCGTATTGACGCCAAACCGTGTTAGAAAAAATGTGTGATAATCGCCCTTAAGAAGAAGGTTGATCCTGCTCGTGATGGATTTGTAGTTATTGCAACTCGAAGGACGCGCGAGGGGAGTGTTGTTGTTGAGTGTGCTAATCGTAAAAAGGCAAACCAGTTGCAGTCCAAGGTCGGAGGAAACTGCAAGGAACTCGTAGTAAAGACCATTGACAAGAGGCGTCCACGGATTGCTTTCCCGGGGGTCGAAACGGGAATGAAAGCAGAAGAGCTCGTCGGTTTGATCGCCAGCTGGAATCCCCGTTTCGGCGATTTGAAGCTAGAAGACTTCCTGAGAAAGAAGTTGGGGTTTGGTGGAAAGGGCTCTAGGAATCTTTTTGCCAAGATCGTCTTCGAAGTGACCCCCAAACTTCGAAGGCTCATGTTGGCTGAAGCTATAACGCTATAAACCTTAGAGTATGTGCCCGGGACCACTTCTCGATGACGTAGTATTACCAGTACTACGAACACGGCCGCAAGTGGTTGCGGCAACTGTGCTGAGGTCGTTACGAATTTAAGAATTCCCGGAAGGCAGTTCCCTGTTGTGCGGTTTGCGCACGACAGAACAAGCGGTGGCGCAAAAGTCGACGCGCGCCACGACGCTAAGTCGAGAAGATGCCCCGCGATGCAACATCTGAAAAACGCAATCACATGGAACATCAACTATGGGTTATAAAGCCCAAACAATTCCTGTTAAAAAAAAGATTAAGAGCGTCCAATTAAATTTAGGAAGGTAAAAGGGCGACTAGCAGTTTCATTAAACTATTCGCGGAAAATAAGATCGATTTCGGATTTATACAGGAACCGCACCTGTATAACCATAGGATAATGAGTTTTAAGAAGGGACTTCCGTTTTACAAACAACCAACGCGCGGCCGCGTAGCGGTATAATAATACTCATGAGACATGCGCGGGGATATTGTTAAATAACGTATCCAATAATTTTGTAGCAGCGGCCGAAATACAAACTGGCGGTAACATTATCTATGTTATAAGCGCGTATCTCCCACAGGTCAACTCGCGGCGCAAAACCCACAAACCGAAATCAAATGAAAAATGTGTTCCGAAAAATTGGGCAAAACTCAACAATAATAATGGGGGTGTATTTTATGCCAAGTCCCCATTATTGAAAAGTCCGATAGAGGACGAAAAGAGGTTGCAAACCGTTTATCTATTAACAGAATGGGACTTGAGCGTGTTAAACAATGTCGATGTTTAAGGGACATAGGAGCACCAGTTTCATCGATGTCACGTCAGTCACGCATGAGATGTTGGAGAATGTTTGTAATTGGCAATTAAGGTCGAAGGAATCACCCCTTCCGATCACAAGCGGATAACATGAGATGTTGAAGATCAGACACGCGAAAACGAGCAAATAACTATTTATACCCAGTTCTGTAATAAAAAAGCAAATTGGGGGCGGTTTAAACAAAAACTCAGTAAAAGGATCCCATCGCTCGAGAACGAACTAGTCAACTGCCGAAAGGTCACCCAAATAAAAAGACTTGCGCAAAAACTAGCGTTGGCTCACTCTACGGAAATATTTAAAGACATCGTACCTTGGTGGATGCGGAAGCTAGCCTATATGTATACGGTAACCTGTAACTTAAGGCGCCGCTATGCCAACACGCATCGGAAGAATTAAGAGAACGTATAAAGATGAAGTATAATCAATGTAACCCAGAATATAAATGCCAATAGAATACACGCGAACAAAAAATTTAAAGGATTCTACACGCGCAACTATGAAAAAGAACATTGGAGGACGACGTATCGCGTAATAAGGGGTAAACAACAGAAGATTGCGCTCAACAGCGTCAAAAAAGATAACGGAAAGTATACGAAGAGATTTAAAACAACGGCAGAATATTTGCTAGAGAAATGTTTCCCAACGGAAAATCCAGAGGATGATGAGGGGTCGCACGACATGGTACGTCGGGCAGTTATAGACGCGCAAGGGAGAGGTACCAATAAGGCAATTCTCGATAACGAGGTTGTAAAGGTTCTTAGAAGGATGAAACCTAAAAGGCACCGAAGCATGATGGAATCACCTCAGACGCAGCCTTGAAGGCGTGCCTTTAGGCCCCGCGTGTCCTTGCCGGGTTGTTTAATCCTTGTTTGAAAAGGGGCGTATTTCCACGTTGCTGAAAAGTTCAGAATGTGAAGTTTATCCCTCAACCTAAAAAGGCGTCAGACCCGGGCAATTGTAGTCTAGTTAGCTTGCTAGCGGTACTTGGGATAGCTTTGAATCGAGTCATGACGACGCGAATTGAGCACGCAATGCGAGACAGCAGTGGTTTCAATAAGCGACAATTTGAATTTGCGGAGGGTCAGTCGACTGTTGATGCGATAGAGTTCGTAGTCGAAGAAATCATGCAGGCAAGGGATGCAAAAGAGTATTGCATAGTCGTGGCTTTGGACATTCAAGAGCATTTGATACTGCCTGGTTGCCATCTAGTATTTGAGAGTTGGAACGTAGGAATTGTCCGCAAAATCTGATATCATTGATCAAAAGTTATTTCTCGGCGCGATTGGCACAGGTTGAAATTCCGGTGGGCATTGTATCACGAATAGTAAATGGGGATGCCTGCAAGGGTCATGTTTGCTCCCACATTCTGGAAGTTGTTATATGAGAGCATTTTTAGGGTCAAATTGCCCAAAGGGTGCACTATTATTGAGTAAGCGGATGATACGCTGTTGATTATCAAGTCGAGATTGTTAATGGAGAAGCAAACAACGCCGAACGAGGCGTGGAGCAGGTTGCACATATGGTCACGGTAGGTCAAGTTGAAAATCAACACGTCGAAGTCGTTGGCGCTCTTTTTTGGAACGTAGCCGTGACAGCGTCCTCCTAGCTAGGGTGAGAGAAGATTCCGTTCGAGAAACCCATCACATACCTCAGCGTCAAGTTAGACAACAAATTGAATTGGAGGACACATGTACAGTTTTCTAAAAGCAAGGGCAGCGAGATATCATACCACTATTAGCGCTAAGTGCACGTCGTGGTCCTGCAAGAACTGCTTAATATCCAGGTTTCGTTAACGTTTCAGTAGAGGACAGTCAATTTTCTTTTAGGCCGTGTTAAACATTGCAGAAAAAGAGAATGACGATGAAGATCGTACAGATTATGAACGCGACAGGTTCTCCTGCTATATAAGCGCTGATGTCTCTCTGGATCGTTTGCAACAACTCGTGCAGTATTTTCTTCAAAGTCAACGTGATGTCGATAGAGTTTGGTCGTTTGGTATGGTCGTCTTGGGATCTAGCAACTAGTATGTTGTGTTAGTGATTCTTGTTTCGACTCGACGATTGGGGTAGTTGTTTTGTGGTGGCGTCTTTGTCTGCTCTTGGTGGTCTTGATATGTGCAGTCGGTTGCGTGCTCGTGTCAGTGTTGCTCGATTCCTCAGCTGGTTTTCGCTTCGGTGCTGTATCGATTTGATATTAGGCTATTGCCTGTATTGCACGTTTATATATTTTATTGTTTTGTTGCTTAATTTGTTCTGTTTGACGTTTTGCCTGTTTTTGGACGTAGTACTCATAGGATGGAAAATTGAAATTGCAATAAGTCAGTTAGGGAACGATAGGCAATGATAGGGGCGAATTTAAGCTGAAGTTAAAATAAATTACTTAGACTAGGGCGGACGTTATTGTAAATTTATAGAGTAAGAAAAAATAGTTGGATTCACTATTAATAAATTTGGTATATGCTTAAAAATGCAAATTCATTAGTAAATATTAATTTTACTACCGTTGGATAGTTATATGTCGACTCTTCGGGTCCAACTGGTAAGCAGAGCTACTCTTTTACTTTTTTGTTAGTGTTTTGTTGATTAGACACATTCCAAAGTCAACTCTATGGGTATCAATATTTAAACCCTAACTTTAGTTCTAGTTTATAAATTATATTTAACAATTAATTAATTTTGAAATCAAGTATATGTAGCACATAAGTATTCGCGTTGTAACCCAATGCAGTACCTTCAGGTGGAACATTGTGGACGTGGCCGCAGTGTAGCGGCCTTTACTCACATTATACTGTTCGGCTATTGCTTGGGTGTAAGTGGATGCTTGAAGTTCAGTTGGTTTTGTGCGTAGAGGTGTTGCATTTTTTTTATGCGTTGGTTGGTCCGGTTCATCCATGCCTAATTTTAGTCCATCCCTCCTCGTCTGTGTTGGTATCTAATGCTGTTTGTAGTCTGAGCGTTTCCAGAGTTGTTCTATGTTTCCGTTGTAGCTGTCATTAGTATTCTGAGTAGTTCCTATAGTTGGTAGAGTGGGGCCTGTTGCAGTTTCCCCACGTAGATTGTTGATCTCTCTTCTTTTTGCAGTGCGCTGCATGATGCTGACTTGCGCACTTGAGACATCGGGATTGAAACTGTAGTTGAGACTGGAATATCCAAAACTCTGGCAGACAGAGTACTGCAGCATCCCTACTCGGGGCCGCGAGGGCAAACTGTTGAACACGGCTGCAGTATAATAAGTGCGTAATCTTGTAAATTTCTTTTGGTATGACCGTGTTCTTAAAAATAACTAAGAAAGTGTTACAGTAGTCTCGGATTCAACTGTGCAGCTTCTCTATGTGCAACAACACTGAGAAGCGCTTGTCTGTGAACTCGTGCTTGTTGTTATCGGTAGTCAAGTTGATAGCAAGCCTTGCTAGTACTACTTTAATCTCTCGTTCTGTATTGAGGGTGTAGGTGTAGAATTGTATCTTGCTTTGCCTCAGGTAGTCATATATGAAGCTAAACTTTTTGGCATCGGTTGCGTAAATACGTGCTCCTCCTGCAGAAGCACATATTATCTTCGTCTTGAGTAGGTCATTGCTAGCTTTCGCGTGGATCAAAATTAGGTAATTTCTCAATGTTGGGTTTACTGGCTGTTTTCGTCGTCATCGTCGTCGTCGTGTCTTGCGGCGCTGGAGCGGTTAATGGTTCTGGGTCCTGTTGTGGGCGTTTGTTGGTGTCGGGAAAGCGGTCCACTGTCGGCATAGTATGGACGTACTTGTTTCGGTTCAGCAGCTGTTAATGATCGCTCGTCGTTCCTATGCTTGTCGTCCTCCTGGGTCGATCTCGTATCTATCGCTGTGTCGTTAGATTGGTAGTCTGTGTCGTCTGCGCGCTGGGTTGTTCTTCTCGCTGAGCCTTTCGTTATTCTGAAAAGAAGGTGGTTTAGTGATCGAAGTCACTGTGGTGGTGCTGGAGTTTCTACTTCCGTTGCCGTATCAAAAACACAGATGTCACAAAGAACGGCCAAGTGACTTACCTTAAAAATGCTAATTAGCTAACCTAACCTAACCTAACCTAACCTAAGCTTCAACGCACACCGCCTTCTCTTAAATGATTTATTCTAGGTCAGCAAATGTTGTAGTACAGCAGGTGAAAGCAAACCTATGCTGAAGTGTTGCTCTCTAAGATTGATGCGTTTGCTTTCGAAGCTTAATTTGAACTCGCCTGATATGGTTCTGGAAGTTCTTGAGTAAATCGACGGACTTACCACTACTCCCCGTTATTATCAATATAGTGACTCTTGACGAAGTAGTTCATTCAGCACCAGTATTTCCAAAGCAAAGTGAGTGTATAATTTAAACTGCAGTGAATTAAGAAAAATAACAAGTATTGAATAGGCCTAAGTTGAATGCAAATCAAGAAATTCAGACGAGTTTGTGGAAGTATAGAATTGGCCGAGATTTGAGCATTAATTCAACTGTCAAACCTCAGACAGGTTATTGACTTACAAGTTGCTACAATTATTCCAGTACAATACACGTCCCTTGTACATTTTCCACGTATGTTATTTAGCTATAAACGGAATTCAGAGAAAAATACACAACCATATTTGACGGCGTAGCTAAAGCTGCAGTCTACGAAAAACAATGTACACAACACGACGCAGTAATAATTTGCATAATGTGCTTTCAGACAAATTGCCAACATTTTCAGGATCGATTTTCTAAACGACATAGACAGCAAAGCCAGTTAATAAACTGGTTATAAATTCATTTTCGTTTCACATTAATTATACAGGGGTAGTTTTGTTACATCCAAATGTCATTGGAGGTTAGACACACCCTTAGTTGCAGAGCTTAGAAGAGTAAGGGGTAAGATGGCATCGAACCAACAACCTTTATGATTCACATAAAATTTTATCAGCGTGTTACTTATAAATATTTTTTTACGCTAAAACCCATAGTTTTATAAGCAACATAAGAGCTGCAATAAAAAAACTGTGGATTTATTACAAGGCGCCAGGTGAAGGTAATAAATGATTGAATTTAATTTATTACCTTTTAGGGAGCCTTGTCCGGTGTTCGAAATTACTGGTACAGATTAACTTTATTAATCGGTATTTAAAGGAGTAAGATAATCGCTTCGAAAAGTAGGACAATAAATTGCCGATAGCTAATTTAGTCACATTATGCAAAATTTGCAATTAGTTACTTTACAAAACTGCTTTGTAGTTTAGACACTTTTCAAATACATCATTGGATATTAAATTTTGTATCTGTCTGCAAATTTTGCTGTTTTAAAAGAACGGAAAAAACAATAGAAAAGAGAGAGAATGTATATAAGGTTTGTAGATATAGATAGGCATTTGACAATGTAAAATGGGAAAATTTTTCGAAATTCTCAAAAAATAGAATTGATTCATAGGGATTGTTGGATAGGACATAGCTTGTACAAAGAGCAAACAGCGGTAAATAATTCGAGCAAAAACGTAGAAAAGTAACTATTAGGAAAGAAGTGAGACAGGAATGTGCCCTATCTCCGTTAATTTTTAACTAGTATATCGAAGAAGCAATGAATACTGTCATACTGTCAAATGCAGAAAGACAATTGGAATAATTATGTCCGGACAAATGATTAATTTGCTCAGATTCGCAGACGATTAGCGGTATTAGCATTTAGCAATGAAGAGTGAGCTGCTTTTATTGTAATGAAAACAGTACTAACAGAAAAATTCGGTATCCAAATAAACAAAATTAAAACTAAAGTAATCAGTATGTAAAGGAGGGGTAAATAATGCAAAACCCAGTTTACAAATAGGAAACGAGAATTTACAAGCGGGTTTGTTACGTGCCGAAAGTTTCGGCACTAAACATTCATATAAGTTTTAATTTGTAAGGATTTCGCGCTAATGAATTCAAAATGACTTGTGTGCGTATTTCCGTCACTTCAGATAGCGCGTTGCGCGAGATTTGCGCCGACGCGGTGCGCCAAGAGGAGAGTGGGGGATTTCCGATATACGGTGAGAACTAGCCTCCTAGATATGAACAAGGGTTGTTGTCTTGGGTGTCTTATCGTATCTTTTTTGGTTATGTAGATTCCCTTTTGCCTTCTTTTGATTATCGTTCTTTATACCCGTTCCTGTCGCCCCTCTACATAGGAAGAAGACAACTGAATTTGGATTCGACCAGGGCCCAACGAAGTCCCACACCCGAGAAAGATTGGCGAAGCAGCCGGAGCCCCGCTGTACCCATCATGGAGTAATTCTGCAAGAAGCCCTGTAAATTATGTGAGTAGCCTTTCCGTTTTTTTTTATGTGCTGAAGTAATTTTATATAATTGCGTGACGTCATCTTTAATTTGCGCATCAATTTTTACATTATTTAACATTGCTACCAACTGACTGTAGTGGCTCGCGTACCTCGTTTACGGGGATGTAATAGGTTAATGGTTTGTGCTACCTCATTAGGTTTTCAATCCTGGAACTGCGTAGACGCGTTCTTCCACTGTTTCCTATTCTGAGCTAACGTACACATTTCCCTAAAATTCACACAACCTACATCTTTCACTATCTGCGTGCAATAGTCTAATCTAGGTCCTACCACTACCTCTCTTATTTCTATCCCGCACTACTTCCAATGCCTTAAAACGTATTGCATCTTTCTATTTTTCCTATTTCTTTTTTTCACGGATATCTTTCTTCCCTTTTCTAGAACCTCTTTGTTATTAAATATCTGTAGTACCACATTCCCAAATGCTTCTACCTTTTTCCTGTCTGCTTCTCATACTGTCACCATTTCATAGTCGTACACTGCGTGCTGTACACATGCTTTCAGCAATCTTTTCCTTGTTTCTATGTTTGTTGTCTTTAAACACAGTAGTTGCTCTTTCTTGTTAAATGTAGCACGGTTTTGTGCTGATCCTTGTTTTGTAACTTTTGCACTTTTCCCGTCTTGCGTTGTTTGGTTTCCTAGGCAACAGAAATTCTTAGCCTTTTGTACGTTCTCATTTCTTATTTGTATTCTGGTTTTTTATTTATTTTCCCTTCCTTTACATATAAGTACTTTAGTTATATTTTTGTTGATTTTCATACCGTTTCCCTCTGTTAGTATTGTTTCCATTTCATTAAAAGCAGCCTTTAACTCTTCCTTGCTGCAAATCTAAGCATAGCAATTGATTGTCCCTGTATAGTAATTACAAATGTCTTTTTGCATTCGACAGTGTCGATTGCCTCTTCGAAATATAAGTTAAAAATTAGTAGGGATAGGGAGCTCACCTTTTTCCTAATATTTACTTCTATAAGTTCCTGCTTTAATTCTATTACAGCTGTTTGCTCTTTGTGTAAGCTTTGTACTATTCGTCTGTCCCCAAAACTCATTCCAATCTTTTTCATTACTTCAAACATTTGTTTCCATTTTACATGCTTTTTCCAGATCTACAAACCCTGTGTACACGCCCGTTTCTATTATTTTTCCATTATCACCTTCCGAACTAAAATAACCTCCCGTGTTCCCCGGTTTTGCTTAAATCCAAACTGATCTTCTTTTAGTATTTCTTCATCCGTTTTTCTATCCGTCTTTGTACAATTCCAGTTAATATTTCTGACATATGTGCTGTCAAACTTATTGTTCTACAATTTTCACACCTATCCGGACCTCTCTTTTTGGTAGAGTGACTATGATGTTACGTTTGAAATCTTTGGATATCTCGCCAGTCTAGCTATCAATTTGGGAGAGACATTCTTGAACTGTTTGTCCAGCGGTTTTTACAGTTTTTGCCTACACTTTATCAATACCCAGTACCTTATTATTGTTAAAACTCTTTAATGCTAATGCAAATTCATCCCTAAGTATAGAATATCCAAAGTCATCCTTTTTAGTGTCTGATTCCTGTTCTAGTGTTCTAGTTTTTGGTCTACATATAAATTTCCTATATGTTCTTGCCATCTAACCACTTTCTCTACATTTTCTATAATGATGTCTCTTTCCGCGGCCCTTATATTTTTGCTGTACGGTTTTATATCCATAAAATTCATTCTGATTAGTTTGTATGCTTCGTCTGTTTTTCTTACTGTTCTTTAGTTTTTCTGCATTCGCGAATAGTTTCCCATTTTATGGCTTTGTATCTCTGTTTCGTCTAGCTTGTTTTTGTATTTTCGCCTTTCGTCTATTAAATTCAGAGTATCCTTTGTTACCCGTGGTTTCATATTTTCTTTTTGTTTATACCCCAGAATATCTCTGGTCCCCATCAGTAATCTGGGTATAGTGTTATTCCATTCCTATACAGTGTGAGACGTGATAGATGTCTTCGCAAATGTTTAGTGCAATAGATTATTGTATCAAATGTTTCTAACTAACTAAAAGCAAAACGTCAAACAGAACAAATCAAGCGACAAAATAATAAAATAAATAAATGTACAATATAAGCGACAGATAAGCAATAGATCGATGCAGCACCGAACCGAAAACCAGCTGAAGAATCGAGCAACACCGACACGAGCATGCAACCGACTGCACAAGCCATGACCACCAAGAGCAGACGAGGATACCACCGCAAAACAACTAGCCCTATCGCCGAGTCGAAACCAGAATCACCAACACAACGTACTAGTTACTAGATCCCACGCAAGACGACCATACCAACGCTACTTACATCCATCGACAACACGTTGAGGACCTTCAAGAAAATACTGCACAAGCTTATGCAAATGATCCAGAGAGATATCAGCGCTCATATGCCAGAAGAACCTGTCGCTTTTTTCATCCGGACAGTTTTTACCGCTATTTTCTTCTGCAATGTCTAACACAATCCAAAAGAAGAAATTGACTGTTCTCTACTGGAACGCTTATGGAACCGAAAATTAAGAACTTCCTGCAGAACAACGACGTGGATTTAGCGCTAATAGAAGAAATCCGACTGACTGTAACAACACAACTCCGAATATACAACTATACGACCTACTAGAAGGACACAGCACTTCCATCTAGAGAGCAAGCTGAGGACGAAACAGAAGTTCTGGTGCACAGACGGATACCTCACCTACCACTCCTTCAGAAACACGCTTGGATTCCGTAGCATTTCAAATACAAACTGAACACTCGCTTCTAAAACTGGTAGCCGCATACAGAAGCTCCGGAAATACCCGTCTAATGTCTGAAGACATAGACTTGCTTCCTGACGGAAATACACCAACACTGATCGATGGTGATCTAAACGTAAAACATATTTCATGTGGTTCCAGTATTAACAACCAGAACGGGATCATTCTCTACACTCACGCAACTGAGAGAGACTTCGACATAACGGGACCGGATCATTCGACAAGAATAACGACAAAAGCTACAGAGCTACCTAATACGCTGGACATCATGGTAATCTGAAACATCCTGTACCACATATCCACAGAAGTCGTAGAGGTCCTAAGTTCTGACCACCTCCTTACCGTTGCCACCTTACATACGAACCCTACAACACGCTGTAACACGACAGCTCAGGCAACCGCCTGTAGTAAATACAACGAAATTCTTCAGGATCGCATCCACACAAAGACTCCGTCATCAACATACTGGGAGACTTGAATTTTGCAGTAATGAACTTGACAAACATACTGAAGGCAACCATGGAACATAGCGCAAGTACCAACCAACCACACGGCGGGAAAATCCAGCTACCTCTCTATATAAAAGATTTGATCTACGAGAAAGCACAACTTGTAAGACGATGGCTACTTACAAAAGTCCCTGCGACGAAGACCAGACTGAACAACAAGCAACAAGTCCTAAAAATCTTATTACGGGAGTTCTAAGAATCTTGGATTGCACACGTGAAAGCCACTCTGGGCAAAAATGAAATTTATATAGCTGAACAGGACTCTTAAAACAGTGACGAACGACACTTGACATCACTACAAGATTGCTGTACGCCACTGACAAAAAGGCCAAAGAATATACCAGAATCAACAGGAAACATCACGACAAATTTCACTGCAGGTGCAGACCACGCGAGTAACGTCCGAGTATCTGTCATTCTACTCTTACAAGAAAATTCTAAATACGAAATTCTTTTTATGAATCCAAAGGAAGCGAAACAAACGATTGTAGCACAAAGCCGCAAAAAATCGACGGAACCGAACAACATTACTAACGAAGTTCTATGCAATATTACAAAACCCACGCCGCACGTCTAACGCGAATCTACAACAGCATTCTACATCTGAAGTGCTTCCCTTTAGTATAAAAGCAGGCGACAGCGGCAATGATCCTTAAGCAAAAAAAAAACCAGAATCGATTCCAAGAACCAACGTCCCAAATGCCTACTGAACTCGATAGTGTAGATTTTCGAACGACTACCTCTACTCCGACCTGATGATAAGAGAGGAACAGTTTGGATTCACATAATACCATTCCACGACGCATCAAATTATCATACTAATCCATCGGGTAACCGACAACTGCAACAGACGCAAAGCTACGGTAGTCGTTCCTCTAGACATGCAGAAAACCTTCGACAAAATCTGGCGTGTCGCACTCTTTTACAAATTACGAGCAATACATCGAGTCTTAACCAGCTATTTGTAGCTGTTGGCCAGGTTCTTAACTGAAAGGACGCTACGAGTCAAGGTTGAGGACAAACTTCTGAATTCCACTCCGATCCGCATTGGCGTACAATAAGGGGATTGTTTACCACCCACCCTTTTCAACGCATATGTCTACAACTCCACATGAGATGCGCCTTCTACGTGGAGGAATCCTGCCTGCAAATTGTTTCGTTCCTAAGACCGCCACTGCGAATATGCAGACACAGCTGGATTCTGTGCCTCAATGGTTTATCGAACGGAGAATGAAACGACTCGAAATCTGTCAAGGTATCTCCATCACGGGCGCTTCATTGTACGTCAGGAATAAGGCGACTCTATGGGTTAGATAGGTTTGCGTACGACTACTAATCCCAAAGTCCTGGGTTCGATTCTATACACGAACCGCTTGCACAATGTTAAGCGAGCATTTTTCAAAAAAATACGCCCTCATTTGGATGAGATGTGTGTGAGTGTAGGCATGCACGTTAAAGATATATTACTTACAACGGCAAGGGGTCCGCAAAATTCAAAATTTTCAGGTAAAACAAATTCGCCTTCTGACCAATGTAGTACTTTCGGGGGGAGATTTGGAAAATCAAATGTAGGGTACATAAAAACGATGACATCAGGCAGGACCTGCAAATCACAACATTCCACTACCCCTGTGCGGCGTTTACACCAAATTCGACGACCAAACATCCGACCATTCGTAACATCGCACCGCTCGATGGTGAAAGCCTAGACTTATACTCCAACCTTAAAACAAGCAGAAAAGAGAATTGCAGCAGCATCAACTATAAAGCAGTAAAATCGTAATATTCACGCTGTTTAAGGATATTGACCTTGAGAGGGTCAGGCTCGACAAGTGATAAGCCATATTCTACGTTGCTGTTCTAAAACAAAGGGTTAATGTTTTGGTATGAATGACCAAGATGGAAAGTGCCAAATCTAGAGCTCTTTAGGCCCAGTTTTTGACAGTGTAATTTAAGTAAGCACCGCTACTTTTGTGGCCACGTCACCAATGCTCCACTCGAAGATACTACATTGGATTTAAACGCGAAAATAAAAATGCTTCAAATAAATACGACGATATTTTCATCAGGACAATGCACTGCATGATCTCAGGCAACGAACAAATGACAACGGCTGTTGACCCAATCAGCAAATATTGCACCGCGAGACGTATCCTTCTACGATAAACGAACTGGTTCCTTTTGAACTATAAGTGCTGTTTCCATTACAAATTCAACAGAACTTCAACTCTTACATTCCAAAATTCTATCTATAAATTGATTACTTGCACGCTAACTAAAACTAATTCATAATGCACCACATGCACCCATTGCTACAAGCGGCTAACCCCGCCAACCAGCGATAATCAGGGATCTAACCACCTCTAATCATTCGGTACGTCGTGCTTGATCTTCATCTAAACCACATGGAATGCGACGGCTCCAGGCAGAATGAATTAATAACTTCGTCCATCTGCATAAAACTGAGCATCAGAATCTATTCCACGCATGCGTTATCTGTTCCATGACGACAATCGCATCAACTTATTCACCAGTACGCACGCACTAACTTAAAGTTAGATACACCAGCATTCCTTGAATACCATCTAATCCAGTTACTAAATGCGATTCTCGAAGTAGCGTATGGTAATATTTAAATGTAAATCTGTATTGATATCTCAAAGAAATATTTGAGTATTTGTGATTGGTTTATAAACGAAAAAGGAATATAACATATAATGTATATACAAAAATCTTGCTTATAAATAGCATTAGAAAACTGAAATGCTACAACGCACTAACGTTTAACACGTCTCTTTACGAGGATAAGCAAAGCTGAAGTCCTTCATGATCGCCTAGTTCCAATCGGAAACCATCCAATCCCACTATCCATCGAACGTTTTCATTGCAATAACCGCACATTCTTTAGGGCAAGTGAAAAAGCTTATTCGACGGATTACATACAATAATTCATAGGTCCTTCACCTATGGGGCTTGAGAACATCGCAATGTTATGCCTCGTAGCCTAATTAAATTAATGATGGGAAATAATGCTTTCCATTTCGAAATAGAAAATTTTCGATATCTAATATTAAAATAAAACTATGTAAAGCAAGAGGCGTAACCAATTATATTAAAATTAAAAAATAAATAGGTGTTGCAGTTTTGTAGGAAATATCGCAAAAGTACAGTAAAAAGTAGTGACATGTTGTAGCATTGTTAATTGAATGTAAATAGTTTTAAAACTAAAATTCCAATTCTAATTTAACTAAGTTTGCTTCATGGGATAATTCGGTAGCGTTAGTCGTCTGTGGGTGCTCAAAGCCCCTAGAAAATTTTCTGTGGCTACTTGAATTCCAGAGCACCTACGTAGTGGGTGCCGGTATGTTACCCAATATCAAAGTACGTGCTGTAAATAGAACAAGGCGGCTCCGTGGCGTAGTGGTATGTGTGTGACTACTACGCCCTAGGTCCCGGGTTCAAATCCCGACACGGTCCGCTTGAAAAATGTTAGGCGAGCATTTTTCGCAAAAATACACCCTCGTTCGGATGAGAGGTAAAATGGAGGTCCCGTGTGTGAGTGTTGTCACGCACGTTAAAGATCCCTACCTTGCTTGGAACAGCAAGGATTCGGCAAAATTCAAAATTTTCCAGGTAAAAAAAACTCGCTTCCTGGCCAATGTAGTACCTTCGGGTGGAGCATTGGAAAATCACATGTAATGTAAATAGAACAAATTCCGAAAAACACCGGAAAGACCGGAAAGATCCCATAGCGTTGACTTTGGAGAATGTTTGATCTAAAAGACACAAGCAGAAAATAAAATAGAAGGGATCCATAGTACCGGATAGCAGCTACCAGCTCTGCTTACTGGTACGACTTGAATGGTCGACTTAAAACATTATTGAATACAGATCTCACAAGTACATCACCGCACTGTGTAATTAAATAGAAATAACAGCGACTACGATTTTAAAAATAACTCGACGCAATATAAACTTAAAATTAATAAATCTAATACTACAAGTACGAAATTAATCTCAAATTCTTACCAAATTTTTATCCACCCAATCCAAACTGAAAATTAACCATTCCTAACTAAAAAATAACGCCGAAAAATAACGAAATAAACATCAACCTTTACCAAATTTTTATGTACCTAATCTAATTGAAAAATTAACAAACCAAAACCGAAGTTAACATTTCAAATAGCAAAATCAACATCAATTTTTACAAAACTCAAAGTTATTCAATCTAAAAAGGAAAATAAAAAAAAAACCAAAGCAAAAAAATAACGTCATAAAAAGGAAAATCATCCCCAATATTTACAAAATTCGAAATTATTTCATCCAAAAGAAAAACTAATACATCCAAAGCATAATTAACGTTACAAATAGAAAATCAACCCCAATTTTTACAAAAATTGAAATTTCACAACCCAAACGGAAAAT
The DNA here is from genome assembly GCA_036346225.1 of Platerodrilus igneus. NCBI lineage: Eukaryota > Metazoa > Arthropoda > Insecta > Coleoptera > Lycidae > Platerodrilus > Platerodrilus igneus. The sequence goes on along the minus strand of JARFIW010001436.1, from coordinate 1,275,366 downwards.
TAATAAATCCGAAGCAAAAGTAACCATACAAATAACGAAATAAAGCTTAATTCAAAAAAAAAAAAAAAATTTTTTTAAATTTTCCAAAAATCGAAAACAACCCTTAACCAACATGAGTAACACAGACTTACGTCTCTATTTAGAGACAATACAGACGTTTGACGGCGCGCAGGCCCATCTCTCGAATTTCATTGGAGCATGTGAAATGTTCCTAAAAACTTTTACAAACCCGGAGATGACCAAAAAAATTCATTGCTTATACGCTTGGTAATAAGTAAGCTAGCCGGAAGGGCACTAACCTTAATCGCCAGTAGGGACGATTTACAGGAATGGGAACAGTTTAAACAACTACTAATTGCATATTTTGGAGACCAACGTAATATAAAATGCCTGGTACGAGACCTAATAAACCTTAGAATGGAACACAATCAATCCCCCTACCAATTCGGAATGAAATGCCAAGACGTGAGTAGTTTAATTTTAACAAAATTAAAAATCGAAGAACCCGATCAAAACGTTAGACATTTAAAACAAAATGTATGACGAAATGGCACTAGACACATATATAAACGCTTTACCAGAACGACTATCGGATAAAATCAGATTCCAACGACCCCAAAATCTAGAAGAAGCTATGAGCCTAGTAATAGAAGAAGAAAATGTAATGTATTACCGCAACAGACTATACAACCCCAACGCGAATAAAAGCTATTCACCAACAAAACTATACAAGCTACAAGACAAACGATCCTCAACAAAATTCACACCCTTTAACTCACAAACAAATCAACCGCGAAGTAACAACCCAAGTTTTAACAATACCAATTTTAATAATCAATATAAACATTTTTCAAGACCAACATTCAACCCAACTTTTACGAAACCCGCATTCCAACCGAGATTCAATCAAAACCTAAACCAACAAAGACCAGCATTCAATGCAAACCCTAATGGAAATACACCAATGACTAATACTCATAACAACCCTAACAATTATTACAAACCAACACCAATGGACACCTCATCTTGTAACACCAGACAAAACACAAAAATAACACATATCCGACCAAACCCTTATCAGAAACGTAATTTTACATCGGAAGAATTATTTCATCAAGAAATAGAAAAATTCGACACTGACCAGAATAATGACATTGAGACACCTACGAACAATGAAACAAACCATGCAGAAACTTACGAACGTGACGAACAATACGAAACTTACGAGGAGTATGATGAAGAAAATTCGAACTCAAATTTTCAAATGGACCCTTTTATAGACAACCAAACTTAATAAACTTAAATAACATAAATCACTTAGTATTACCATACATAGAAATACCCCACGCCAAATTCAAACTATTAATCGACACCGGATCATCTAAAACATTAATTAGCCCCAGAACCGTACAAAAACATTATTTAGATTATGTAGAAAGAGAACCATTCAAAATCAAAACAGCTCATCAAACGACACTACACCAATTCGTAGCAAATATACCCTTACCGAGAACATTTAATGTTAAAATGAAACATAAATTTTGTGTATTCGAATTTAACGACAAATATGACGGATTAATCGGAATGGATCTTCTAAGAAAATTAGGAGCCAACATTGACATTAAAAATCGCTTATTAAGGACAAAATACGGAAAAATCCCAATTAAATATCAAAACACACAAGTTGAACAAAAATACACTATAGAACCCCGAACGGAAAGAAAAATAAAAATCCCAGTAAAATCTAACAAAAATTTAGGAATAATAAATCATATAACTTTTCAACAAGGAGTAGAAACCCCAACTGCCTTAGTTCAAATAAAAGATAACTTTTCAACCACAACAATATTAAATTCAAACGACTATCCCGTAGAATTATCATTGACAGACCCAATTAACGTAGAAGAACTAAATTCTAACGAAATGGAAATAGACGAGAATTTAGAAAACGAATACAACCCAATGGAACATGACGAAATGTTAAGAGAAAATTTAACTAACATCCGCTTTAATACCGATATCAATCAAGAAGAAGAAAGAGCAATTAAGAACTTATGTTTTGAATACCGAGACATATTCCATTGCGGCCTTTGAAATGTGAACAGGAATAGTTGGTCTGGTATCTTATCGTATTTTTGTTATGTAGATTCCCTTGCCTTATCTTTAATTATCTATACTCCACCCCGTTCTTTATCTTACCACTACATAGGAAGAAGACTAGCAAATTTGGAAGAAACCTGGCTTAGAAGATCCACGACTCGAGAACCATCATGAAGTAATCCAGATGCAAGCCGCCATCAGGAAGTAATTCTGAAGGAAGCTTTGCCTATTCACGTAAGTACCCCGTGAGGGTGTTTATATAATTTGTATATTTAAAGAAAAATGTGTGTTGCAATAATTTGCATATTGTGTGACGTCATCGAAATTTGAGCGTCGATTTTCACATTATGTAATATCGTTACCAACTGTCTTTTGTGTCGCATGTATCGCGTCGACGGGACTGTAATAATAGTGCCATAAAATAAATTTGTGCCGTCTTCTAAACTAAACTACCTCCTACCCCAAAATTTGGGCATCCTCTCCTCTTCCTAACAGTTTAATCTTATTCTCGGCGTCCAGTTTCGCGACATTATCCGCAAGCTCCTTACAGGTTATCCAGAACGCCTTCTGGTTAGTTACTCTGGACTTCTTCCAAGCTGTTAGGTTATTCTAGCCCATCGACGGCTGGTTTCGTCCACCAACCCTCTGTTTGCCATATCTGGTGTGCAGTCATATAGCACGCGTTGGCGCTTTCTGCGCCTTCGCCGCATATGTAGCGGTCTTTCTCGGTCAATCCGAATCCTCGTGGTGGGTTTTCAGAGCCGCGTACCCTGTTACTAGTTGCACATTCTTATGATCGAACTTCATCTTCATCTTATCTCTAACTTCTATGCTCGGTATAAATTTGTATGTCAACCTCAGCGGCAGCATGCTTCTACCTCTTTTCCACTCACATTGACCATTCTCGCAGGTTTTTCTAAATTAGCGACTCGGTACCGAAAAATTCGGTGTAAGAAATTTTCCTGTTGCGGCCTGTTCGGTCAGCTCATTTGCTCTGTCGTTCGCTCGATTGCCTACCGAGACATATTCCATTGCGAAGGAATACCATTAACATTCACCAACACAGTAAAACATAATATCGAGTTAACAGACAATAAACCAATTTTACAAAAGCATACAGACTACCTCATGCAAGCCAAGAAGAAGCTGACAGACAAGTAGCAGACCTATTAGACCAAGACATAATCCAGCACTCCAATTCACCATGGAGCAGCCCGTGTTAATAGTACCTAAGAAATTAGACGCAACCGGAAAGAGAAAGTACAGAATGGTAATAGATTATAGAAAGTTAAATGAAAAACGGTAGATGACAAATATCCACTACCAAATATAACCGAAATTTTAGACAAATTAGGCAAATGCCAATATTTTACAACATTAGACCTAGCATCAGGATACCATCAGGTAGAGATGGAAGAAAAGACATATCAAAACAGCCTTCAGCATACCTAGAGGACATTACGAATACAAACGAATGCCATTTGGATTAAAGAACGCACCCGCTACTTTCCAGAGAGTCATGGACAATATACTACGAGGAATACACAATGAGAAATGCCTTGTATACCTTGACGACATCATAGTTTATTCCACATCATTGGTAGAACACATAGAAAGATTGAAAGAAGTATTCGAAAGACTTAGACAAGCACATTTTAAAGTACAATTAGACAAAAGTGAATTTTTACAAAAAGAAGTATCATTTTTAGGACATGTAATAACACCCCAAGGAGTAATGCCAAATCCAGACAAAACAAATGCAGTTCTAAATTACCCATTACCAAAAACAAACAAAGAAATTAAAGGATTTCTAGGACTTAGTGGTTACTACCGCAAATTCATTAAAGGTTACGCTCAGATAACCAAACCCCTGACAAACTGTTTAAAAAAGGGAAACAAAATTGAACACACCCAGAATTTATTAAAGCTGTAGACAAAATTAAAACATATTAACAAATCACCCTGTATTAGAATACCCAAACTTTACAAAACCATTTATACTGACGACAGACGCATCGAATGTAGCATTAGGCGCAGTATTGAGCCAAGGAAAAGTAGGTAGCGATAAACCTATCAGCTACGCATCCAGAACCCTAAATGAAACCGAACAAAATATAGCACTATAGAAAAGAATTATTAGCCATAATTTGGGCAACAAAATATTTTAGACCTTACCTATACGGAAGAAAATTTTACATATATACCGACCATAGACCACTAGTATGGTTATGCAAACTGAAAGAACCAAATTCAAAATTAAAAGATGGAGAATCAGACTCGAAGAGTATGATTACGAAATTATATATAAAAGGAATTTATAACAACAACGCAGACGCTTTAAGCCGAATCCAACTCAATGCATTAGAAACGGAATCCATTATAGGAAACGTAGACGAAGCAGAAATAAGGGAAGATCCAGACGAGATCGACACAATACATTCGACACAAAACGAAGAACCAAAAAACGCGATTAAAATCTTAAACGAAGCAATCGATATGAAACCTAACCAATTTATAATAACAGAAGTTTTAAATAACCCCAACCCAGTAAAATATACAAAAGTAGACAATAAAAAAATATATCAAATTCAAATAACTAAAGACGACAACGAGGAACAAATAATTAAAATTCTAAAAGAATACACCCCCGAGAAAAAACGATTTTATTTTTATTTCAATACCGAACATTTATACCAAAGATTTTCAGAATTATACATTGAACTATTCAATAACTCTGGACCTGAACTCATCAGATGTACTAGAAAACTAATAACACTAGACGACCCTGACGAAATAAACGATGTAATTAGAAATCAACACGAAGGAAAACCAACCATCGTGGAATTAACGAAACAATAAAACAACTTGTAAGACGTTATTATTTTAAAGACATGAAGGACTTGACCACAGATTTCATTAACCAATGCGAATTACCAGAATCAACATTATATTTTCACGGAAAATTTTTGAAACACGCCGAAGCCAAACCACATGTTTGCGCATTTTTACCATTAATTATTGAGACCCACGCACGATCATGTGTTAAGACCCTCGGTTTCAATACGAGATCCTCATCTATCAAACCGCGCACAGCCAGATTTACCACTGAACGTCACCACCGTCATTTACCACACTTTACGTGTATCGCGCAGCATCAACTTTAAAACTAGAACACCGTTCAATTGAGGAACAAATAAAACAACATAAACATTTTCAAATACCATGTTTTATCAACACATGATCACCGATAACACCATAAACCGCCGTGGTACCGAGTCGGCGGCTATACAGAAACATCGAGCGATTACCGTTGCACCGAACAACGTTCGTCACCGCGTCACCCTACCGCGCCAGAACAACGCTTTCCCCTCTTTCTCACGTCACTCTTTATCACCCGGGCCTGAAAGCCACCATCCTCAACCACGAAACAGCCATTTAAGCTGGCACCGCAGCCCTATCTTCGCACCCACACAACGCGTCAACACCAGCAGTGTGTCATAACCTGATCGTCAGCGTCAACATCAGTCTGACCATCGTCACCTGTTTGAGCCGAGCAACGGCATTACCACGCGTCACTGTTGAGCACGTCACACACAACAGCAGCACGATTTGACACAGTATAACAACCTTTAATATGGTGATACCTGAACCAGCCACTTTATCACCGCTGGCCGATCGACTGCAGCACCATACGTTAACACAAAGAACCATCAATTTATACCTTCACGATAAACGCGACCGATGCAGGCAGCCCCGGAGCGGGCGAGCCACATTCGCGCGCAGACGATGCAGCCATCGGCGATGCATTGTCATTTTAACATCAAACCGAATTATTTAGAAAGCACAGTTTTAATATCGCCAAATCATACGACTTGCTCGATTTCAGACATTTCCAGCATCTGCAGCATTCACTTTAATTATTTCAACCGCACGCCTGTCTTGAGACATAACCCATAAAATACAGCTTCCAGAACACCATGATCAGGTCTTGAACAGTTCCAACAAAGACGTATATACGTATTAATATTCAAAACAATATTCAAAAGACCTGCATTTGTTTAGATTTGTCGACATTAAACCGTGAATATTATCAATTTGAACCACAACGATCAGACACACAGATTAAACACATTTACAGTGGTTGATACTATTTTAACGTTCAGACGGCACCCCGAAATGGCGATCAGCTCATTTGAATGACTCGCCCGACCATCGTTTAGCACCCACATACAATATTTCACCATCTGCAAATTGATTGACAAATTATACCTCATACTTTTCATAATGCACAAAATTGCTCAGCGTAGTCAGCATCATACCGTCTGTTTGTCTCCAACATCTGTCAAGACATAGCAGCCTGAAGTCAGCAAACGAACAGCATCATAATTCAAAATCAACATCACTCAGAACGAACATCAACATTCGCAGTTTCACGGTGAACATGATGCCAGCGACCATGAATACAGCGATGCACCGGAGAACTAAACACAGCCGTCGAGCGAACACATTGAGAAATCACGACGCAGCGCAAAGAACGCACACCGCACCGAACGAACCATGTTATTGATTTGAACCATAACAATCTTCTTCCGAATATAATTGGTTCGACATTACAAACACTGATTGATTATTACACAACATTTGCGAGCGTACTGATACCAACTCAATGCGCGAAGCCGGTCATCTTCACACCGCACCATGAAGCTGGCACAAAATCAGATAATTGACAACCGCGTTTATTTAAACGACGAAGATGATGTACACGATGAATGCGAAATTCAGCAGCAGAACACAGATCAGCTCAACCATAACTCAAAGAACATCCGACAGATCCAGTCACAGATGTCGCACGGAAAGATCAGAATGAATGACACCGCACGACGAACAGCAACACAGAAAGTCATAATACACGACACCAGATTGCCAGAAAGATCGCCGAGCTGGAACGATTGATTCACCAATGAGCGACGCTTGCGAAGACACTGTAGCACAATCACACCACACTTTCTCAGTCAACGCACGTTTAACACGCGTCGAGATTTCAACAAATAAACATCCTTGTATCACACCTTAAATATTTTGCACACATCTTCATACTTTTACCATTGACGTCGTCAACGCCACCAATTTTATTTCGCAAACGTTAATACTCCTCAATTCATCATTCATCATGTTGTGGTGGTTAATTATTTTAAAACCAATTTAGTAGCATATTCCATTTGATGCACCCAGTCATCCTCGACATTTCAGATCCGGCGATAACACCGCAGCACAGCCGTTCGATGACACATTCCCCAGTCATGCCACACTGCTTTTTCACAGAATTCGAACACCAAAGCATACGTTGTATATTGTTTGAATGCAATCAACGCCTTGAACTTACGCGAAGTCATGACGTCTCGATACGATTACCAGTGCACGCATGAATCACATCCCATGAACACTCAAACAATGTGGCGACTCTTAATTATAACTTACAAACTTCAGCCAGCGATAAACGTTATTATTTTAGTTGCTCATCACCGAATCATTTTCCCAACTGCGTCATCACATTACATTTCAACCGACAGTTACAGTTTTTCTTCATCGTCCGTGCACAGACAGACTGTCACAACCGAATCATCTTTAACCAGCCTGTTTTCGTTTAACCCTGTTACGTGATTTCTTTCCAGATTAGAATCGGTGATTTGCAGCCCACCAGCATTACTCTCGAATTTTTTAGAGATGGTCAACACACAGAATCCCGCACAACGCTTATTAACGCACCCACATATTTCGTAACATGAAACCACACAATATTCCATTTCACCGTACCCATTCGCTTCAAATCGTTCCACACAGCACGGTAAGTCAGCCCACCATTTCACTGCTTTGATCCGCCCACGGGCCACGGAGCAGGTGCCTCACAACGCACAGTCATCACCTGGTCGCGCCTGTCCCAGCGTGCCTGACGGCAGCGACCATCGCACGCACCATGGGCAATCACCACGGCACCCACGGCATTCTCTTGCGCAGATATCATTGATGCACAGAACGACCAACCATGCGCACGAAATTAACATCAGTAAGTCAACACCTCATGCACAAATTACACGATGTTTATCACTGTGGCATACTGCCGAACGAACAGTGAGCTGTTGCATGACGCAAGTGGCACGACACTGCCAGTTGAGCCGACCGCAGAGTAACGGTCAGCAACAGCCTGAGCTGAGGTGTTGGCAAAATTTCAACACTGTCTGAACTGTACGTCACCACATAAAATACGACGGACTGTTGATGGTTACGCGTGCAGGTCAATCAGAGGTACAGCACGAGCTCATTGCACAGCACTCAGCACGTTTTTCCATTAAAACTGCGTGACCTGTGATAAAAAATTGTTAGCGCGCCGCGGCGCCGACCCAACCTATTAATTTTCCTTTATCTAACCTAGGTCCACACTTGGTTTTTAATGGAAAAACTCATTAAAAAGCAATTAGTGCTAATGTGTTTTTAATGAGAAAACTCATTAAAAGCAATTACCCTCCACCCTACTTTGTCCTTCTCCCTCCTTTCGCATCCGTACGACATACATCCAAACTATATCCAACATACACCTGAGATATCTCCATTTTGAATATTTTGGGGCTTGACAAAATTTTTAGTAGTTCGGACTTAGAAAAATTTTAACATAAATTTGTAAATTTTATACCAAGGCCTCTAACTCGAAACTGATATAGCTACCAAAATTTACAAAGCCAGTTATTACGACTACTCTGCGGTCAGACAGCTCCAACCCCACTTACTGGAGTCGGTGCTACACCAATTCGCATCGATTCATCAACTTAATTGCACTGTTTCTCGGTTCAACCAGATATGGTACCACTGTAATGATAAACTTAGTCATAACATCCATTTTAAGTTTCAAAGACAATTTTTAAAATTGGTTGTTACGTATAACTTTTGTGATATTGCAATAATATTAAACTATTTCTTTATTTGCATAATCGGATTTAGGTCTGATTGTGGGGTGCATTAATGGCAAAGTTCCTTGAATTTATCTGCATCAGAATAGGGTGAAATTACCATAGGGTAAAATTGCTCATAGGGTGAAATTGCCCCATAGAGTGAAATTGCCCCATAGAGTGAAATTGCCCCATAGGGTGAAATTGCCCCATAAGGTGAAAGTGTCTCCGACAAAAGATCATTGATTTCCTTTTACTTATGTCAAACTTACGCTAGGACCTTAAAACATAGACTCTGAGATGACGCCAATGTAATCGCATTATGGAAACAGGGTCACACAAACTTTCACCATATTTTTCTTGACCATATAAGTGGCGACATGTCATATCCAAAATTTAAAGAAATGTGCTTGCAGTGTTGGGGTGACTGATAGTAGTTTATTACTATTGTAAAAGATTTTGATTTGGAAAAGGGGGCGATATAGTAAAATTTTTGAGGAGTATATAAATATAGAAGAAGGCGTTCAATGGTTAGCCCCAATCCGAAGTTTCATGGTGACGAACGTTAAAGATTTAATTGTAACAAACGTAAGCTTCATTTTATGCAGGATTCCGTACGAAAGAACTTTGTGGTATACAAAAGGGAGACACTACATCTCTACAAAATTGAAGAGGTGTACAAACAATTGATTAAACCTTTGCAAATCACCGATTCCTAGTCACAAGGAATAGCGGAAAGAATCCTCACACGTACAACAAGGGTTAAACTTGAAAACAAAGGCTAGTTTTTTAAAAAAGATTAAGTCACCAGTTGACGACGAGTGTCTGTGCAATCTTTATTATACGGACGTGATAGCTAGAGACTAATACGAAAATATATACAAGTCGGTTTATAGAGTAAAGTGTAACCCCAATTGATACGCATAGTTTAGGAAAAGTGTGTAGGAAGTTGATTCAGAAAACAGTGACACAAAAAAATAATAACGTTTATCCGGAGGCTAGAGGTCAACAAGAGTTATAATTATTTTTAAAGTCCTTAGCATTTTGTTTAGAAATGTAATAGATTAATTCATAGAATACATTCCCTACCTGTTGCTTCGTACGTGTACACAAATCGGGTGCAATCGGTACATATCCGAATAGAGCTCATATAAAAGGACTGTTCGCGTAGAAGTTATTATTTGTTGATTGTACGGTTTAAAGAGACAATATAATAAACATGTATAAAAACTTTGGAGAGGTTATTCGAAGATTTCGCAATTCTACGAGTAAAAAAGCAGAATGTGGGCAACGCTGATAGAAGGAGAAAATGTCTTATGTGTCAGTCATACGAGGCAGCAATACAGCACTGTACTGCAGTGTTATCAATGCCCGAGGATCTGGATGATTTTATGGAAATAATCGAGGAGATGGGGTTTATAAAACTGTTGGCAGATATTCAAATGGAATATATACTAAATTGTAAGTTTTAAAATAAAAATTTAACCACCACAACTGTTATCATAAGAAATGAATGATGTGAATTTAGAAATTATTTTTGTATATATTAGCTTGTTTACGTTTTTAAAATATAAAGCATACATTGGCATTGTTTAATTTTTCAAATGTTCACGTAACTGAAATGGGTATCTAAGTAATTATAAAAAGAATTATAACAAAGATGTGTATTATTTATTAAAAGGGTGTTATAAACGTTTTACAAAATTATTAATCAGAATCGTTTTATTTAAAACTATAACATAATTTTATTGACATCTATTAATATCTGTAGTTGAAATACAACAATTTAGAAACGTATAAGAAAACAAAAGTGTAATTAATAGTGTTACAAAATTTTCAGTCTTCGGCTTAAAATTTAAACATCGCTCGTAAATGCGTGGAATGGAAAACTGTTGTATTCTTCCATATACTCAACTTGTTTACAAATACTGTTTTCAAACAATCTTGGTAGGTTCTTATAAATTCGTATAATATGACCCCAATATCACTTTTACTGTATTTGCTTTTAATTACGTCATGTGCGAGATTCTGTGAATATCATTCTATTATATCTTTCCATTGCGACATCTAACAGAAACAGATCTATATTAGGAGTACCTTTTTCCGTTAGTTCTTTAAAGTATTAGCATGGTTGAGAACGATCTGTGATACCCCAAAAAGTGCTCTAAAGTTCCTTTGGTAAATATCATATAATTCCCATCAAATGTCATCATCTTCACTAAACAATTTTATTTAAATAAAAACGCAAGTTGTCGAATTTGCATATCTGATTTTGAATGCCAACTTCCATAGTGCGTATAATGTGTGGAAGATTTGATATAAACTTCCTAAATACGTTGAGGGATACATCATACGCTCTGCGAAATGGTGTCAACAAATCTAAAAATTATTTTGTAATCGTCGAATGGGTTCAGACCTACAATTATGATTTTGGAAGAAGATTTTGTTATGGTGTATGGTTTTTCAAATAGTAACTTGGTTCGTTCTAACTGAATTGCGGTGTTTATACGTTCTTTATGCGCTGCGGTCGATTGGTTTTCCAAATCCTTAATTTGTTCCCACTCATTGGCTGTAATTTTTAGTTCCTCCTGGAAATAAACCATCTCGATGTGCCTTTCGTTGTGTTTTTTTATGGCATCACATCCAGTAAAAACATTTTCGCACACACTGCACGCAATACTTAAGATGTTCATTCTAGAAAAAATTGTTGATTAACAGTTTTGAATTATACATGTAAATATTAATTTCTTCTACGTTTGCAAAATTCAAACTAAGACTTACTCTTTCTTGTCGATAGTCCTCACACGAAATTTTAAACCAAAGACTGAAAATTCAGTATTACTATTAATTACACTATAAACGACTTTACGCTTTACAAAATAAACTTAAAATGAACTTTTGGCATCATTTCCCCGTATTTATGTACATAGAGAAAGTATAAGTATAATTTGTCCTTACATTAACCCAATTTAAATCAAATTATAGAATGTGTATTCCCGTATATTAACTAGAATTGTGGAAAGTGCTTTATTAAATTATTAGTCAGACGTCATCGACAAACAATGCAAGGCTAATGATCATACATTTCACCAAATTTATTTAGAATTTACGTCTTATGTTGAACTACATTTAAAATAAATTATCCAACCACTTTCTAGGTCACCGTGCAGAATTAATGTATGTATTATACCTTTTGGTTTAATCATTTGTATGTGGATTCACTAATTGAAAATTTTAACAATTCTAACCACTAATAAATATTTTTGAAGTTTAACTCTATTATCGAGCTAAATCTAAATAAAATGCAAAGGTGTTTTGCTGATAGGTTTTGAATATTAATACAATATATACAGGTCTTTGTTGGAACTATTTTTAAAAGACCTGATAATTAATTTCAATTACCCAGGAAAATTCTATACTAATTTTATGGGTTACACCAGGGGTTTATCTCAAAAGACAGAGCGATACGGTTTAGAAATAGATTAAAGATGAATTATATACGGTGCTTGCAAAAGGTTAATCTGCAAATCAGTAAGGGTCATTCGATTTTGAAAAAATTCCGAGGATTTGAGAACCTGAGGAAAACACAATAATAATTGAAATCTTACACGATGGTATATTAAAAATACTGCTAAGAGTAATTTTGTTTAATAATTCTAAAATGGCGTTGGTGGTTAAATACATACAGGTAAAACCCACTATAAACAATTATACACGTCACTTTTCCAGTCAAGACTTGCATATAACGCCAACTAATATAATAAGGAGCTGCGCACGCTCGACCATCGGCATAAAAGGCGAGAGCTATGTTCCAGTGCATTAGTCGTCAAAGTATCATCGAGTTTAATTAAAATTATAAATTAAAGATGGATTTTTCTTGTGTTAACGTTACAAGTGATGTGCGAGTACCACAATTAAATATCAACCAACTAGTTGGTAAGTCAACCTATGGGTTAGGCGAATTTCCTCCAAATTATCACCACCATATATTAGAAGTTGGTTTTGATTTATATGGTGGTCTTCAACCTGTCATCCAAGTGATTTGCTGTAGTGGTATGTGTGCTGATTCTACGATGACATTCTCTTACTTCGATTGGAAGAAATTGTGTACTTTTCAAGTGGAATTTCAAATTCACCAATTTGCTCAAGACTCAAAACAGGTACGATTAAATGGTCTGACTACTGGAAACGATGTTGTTGACATACAATTGGATCAAGATTTCAAATTGCAGCTGAGCACAGCCTTTAATAGAAGTATATGGTTGTTGAACAATTTTGAAAAAGAGAATTTATATAATATGGAGATTACGAAAGATGGGAATGTTATTGTCCTACCTGCGTACGAGTGCATCAAGCTATTAAATTTATGAGAATTGATCTGTTTTAAAATGGTTGAGTTAAGGTGTAGAAACTTTCCAGAATTTTACAAAAATTTGTTGGTGATATAAAAAGTATGTGGAAATACGACGGAGGAAGAAAGGGTTCAAACGTTATTAGAGGAGAGAGCAGTACCATTATTTCTCTGTCTAATGATTGCAGCAATTTAAATTACTTGACAGTGTTGGAACTTATTAAATGTTTCCCATTCAGTACTTAAAAGATGCAACTGCAAGGCAATCGCTTGCGCAAATGTTTAGAGATTTGGCTATCCCAGATTCGCCAGACTCTGGTTACCACAGCGGTTTATAGATGTTATCAATACGTGTATGTATTCTATTAAAACATATTTTTGATAAAGTTTGTTTTACATATTTGTATCGCCAACATTACCATAAATTATTAATAGACGTATTAAACTATCCTGTTTTTATTTTTAGGTTTAAAGTGGTGTACGCGGAAATAATAAACACAATATACCGCATGTTAACAAAAGTTGTGGGGAAATTTAAAGACGAGTTTTACGGTGACTTGGTGTTGGAATTTGTAGGTAAGGCTAAGTCCTACTGTATTGTACGCGAGAAGGACACGATTAAAAAAGATTAAAGGATCTCACAGTGTAGTTAAAAACCGAGGGTCTTACAACCTATAACGAGCATATACTCAAAAGGAATGGACATGCAACTACGTAGCAGTGCGTGGGAGAATAAGGATTCTCCAATAAGAAATTAAAGTCATTGGTAATGGTAAAATGTTAAACCTATAAAGGCGATTATTAATTGTGGTTTAGTGACCGCGTTTGTGCACTCTTCGAGTGTCTTCGGCAATCTTCGATTGTTTCCAAAGAAAATATTCAAGCACGCCATTTAATGTCGTGGTGTAACATCGTCCACTGTTAAGCTCCGTTAATTATACTACTAAATGAGGTTTGTATTTTCCGTAAATACGCACTTTTCAGCACCTCGTGGTATTGGTAATCTACAAACAATTATATCTCGATTTGAAATGCGCGTCATTGAAACATATTCTCAACATAATTAATAGAAAGTCCAAGAAAAGAAATTATAAAACAGTATTCAAATGTTCGTTAAGAAATCTAGAATATTTGTTGGATTACGAGTTACTTTCAGTACTTAATCTGGTTTATTACATTTTGTTAATTCTGGAATTTAGGTAGTTAATGATGTCATACACAAAATTTCTAATTAACATACATGGCTGGTATCTAGCGAAAGTTGTAGCATGCATTTTCAATTACGAATGCATTCTTCTTTCATTACAGGAGAAATTCCATAGATTTCATACCAGCAAATGCGCTTTCTTTAGATATTTAAAACACATTACATTGGACATCAAAAGTCGACCTTGCCATTTCTACATTATTGTTAAGCATGCATTGAATTTTGGATGCGGTAATTTTGTTTAAAGTAACTTAGTTAAATAAAGTGTAATTTAAAATTCATAAGTGATTGTATAGTCAGTTATTGCAATTGAAAACACATTCAGGGAATAATTTATTTGCTCTATATATTTTACAGTAGCGTTTCCGAACAAAACTTTCTGCTTTTAATTAAATTTCCTTTGTTCCCGGCGGCATGTGTTTACCTCCACGTGGTGTCGTTGGACGGTAAAACATATTGTTAACGACAATATGTCTTATTGACTGAAAACACGTCTCCTCTTTACATTAATCTTTTTGTTACACGTCTATTTAAACAACACATTAATCTTTTTGTTACAGGTTAAACTTTCGGCTACACACAGGAAATAATGCTATACTTTGTAAAAATTGTAATAGTTTATTAAACTGTAAATTGATAAATAAATTATTAAACTTTTGTGTTACTACCTCTAACTGTTTGGTTAAAGCATATACCTTGGGTAGCGAAAAGGTTTTAAAAATGGAGTTAAATATATACGAGCAAAGGCGAAATTTAGAGGTTTGAGAGCTTAAAGTATAACTTTGCAGGGCGTGGTCCGATTTCAAATCTGTTTGCAGATTCGAATTCTGCGTAAAATTTAAGCTAACAAGATGTATCGCATGACTAAAAAATTTATGGACGGTTAGAAATCGGTCTTGGTAAGAAATCTTAAAATTGGGGTAGCTCCTTAGGGATGGTGCAATCTGAAAAATTCTTAGAGATTCGGGTAGCTGAGAAAATTCTATTGTTAATTGATACCAAACAAGATAGGTTTATCTCGAAAGATGCGTTGGCTAGACAAAGAAAACTATTTGGTTCAGATGAAAGATAAAAAAAAATGGCTAGTCGAAGAAAACTATTTGGTCCAGAATGTTAGCGGTAAAAAAAATCTTAAAAATAGGTTTATCTAAAAAAATTTATGCGGACGGTTAGAAATCGGTCTTGGTAAGAAATCTTAAAATTGGGGGTAGCTCCCTTAGGGATGGTGCAATCTGAAAAATTCTTAGAGATTCGGGTAGCTGAGAAAATTCTATTGTTAATTGATACCAAACAAGATAGGTTTATCTCGAAAGATGCTAGACAAAGAAAACTATTTGGTTCAGATGAAAGATAAAAAAAAATGGCTAGTCGAAGAAAACTATTTGGTCCAGAATGTTAGCGGTAAAAAAAATCTTAAAAATAGGTTTATCTCGTGTGTGGAAATGTGGATGCTCATTTATCTCGAAAGATGAAAAATTTAAGAGATATTTATCTCGAAAGATGAAAAATGGTTAGTCGAAGAAAACTTTTTGGTCCAGATGTGTGTGGAAATGTGGATGCTGGTGGAAATGTGGGCCTGGGTTGCCTGATTTTCCTCTACTGCCAAGCAATACCAATCACATCCAAAAATAGCATCGACGTGACCCAAGGATTTTTACAATATTTCACATTTTACGGAACACCCGAATCAATCACTTTAGACAATGGTAGCGAATTTAAAAACGAGACAATACAAAACACTTTAGAACTTCACAAAATAAAAATTCATTTCATAACGGAAAACCACCCTGAATCAAACGGACTAATTGAACGATTACATTTAACCCTGTTAGAACAAATTCGATTATTAAGAATAAATTATAAAAAGGAACATATAACCAATTTAATGTCATACGCACTAATCGCCTATAATAACACAATTCACTCATCAACAAATTTTACACCCTTAGAATTAACCTTAGGACATTCAGATTCACGAAATCCCTATGACATACACTACAATAAAGAAGTATATCAACAATATGCGAAAGACCACAAACAAAAATTAAAAATAACTTACGATAAGGTAAAAGATAAACTAGAGAACGATAAAGAACGTATCACCACAACCCGAAATAAAAATACCGACTCAAATAAATTTTAAATAGGACAAACCGTGTATGAGAAAAACTTTCAAAGCAAGCGACATAAAACAGCACCCAGAAATTTAGGACCATTTAAAATTAAGAAAATATCAGATAAAAACATAGCAGTAGTAGACAACGGTAAAATAACTAAATACATTCATTTGAAAAACCTAAGACACCCTGTAATTTCAGATGGACAATCATCACCCTTACCGTCAACCTCCACCCAGGTAGAACGGACAACCAAGTAATAATAAATAAAAAAACAACCCGGTATACTACCAATAAACTAGGCAGTATACAAAATACAATATTTACTCAAATAATATCCAACCTTACTTTAACGCAACAACTTTTAGCAACATTAAGAATAACGAAATAATATTTTTTAGAAATCTAGATAGTAGAAAGTAACAATCATCAATATTATCATTTATTTGCTTTTCCAACAAAGGTTACTAGCACATACCAAGTAATCATACCCAAAACCAAATTCCTATCCCTAAATGAACTGAGATATGGTTATACAAACGAAAAATGTACTGAAGTAACACCAAATCAATATTTATGTCAATCGATGACGACAACAACCATTCAAGAAGACAGCCCTTGTGAAGTACAACTATTAAAATTCTCAAACCATTACGAAAACTGTGAAACCAAACAAGTGCAAATAACTAATATGAAAATTCAAAAAGTTACAGATAACAAATGGATAGCCATTTTCCCAACAGAAGTAATAGCAACCATCCACTGCAACCAAGATGAAAATAACCAAGCATTAATCGGAAGCAAACTAATTACCCTCAAAGAAGATTGTTATGTGAAATTGAAAGATGAAGTTATCAGAGTTTATCAAGATCCCATAGCAACAAAGAAACTTGCAAACCTACCGGAACTACAATTCAAAATACAACAAGAAGACGAAGAAATAAATAAGAAACCCATGAAGCTAGAGCATCTAGACTTAGACGATCTCAACCACGCCGTGAAATTAGTGGAAAGTTATAAAGAACAATTATGAAATCAAAACGCCAAAGTTACATTATAATAATATAAGTGTTTGGACAATTGTATTAATCATTTTAATAATTTTGTAATCATGTATTATACAAAATGTACCTTAGATATAAGAATGAAGGAAACAGTTCTAGATTTAAGGAAACAAAGAGAAAAAGGAAACAATAAGTATACCCTTAGAAACAATGAATTTTAAATGAATTTAAATAATGTATTTTATGTATTTAAAATTAAGAAAACCCTTAATTTTTCATTTACGGTGGGAGGAGTTATGTATCCCCAATTACCTATATATATTGATGTATTGAATCTAATATGAATTATTAGAAATTATTAAGTATAAGTTCAATGCAACATTGTAACACAAGGATAACCCAGAGAGGTTATCGACAGTTCATGGGAACGGAATGCAGCTGTGCATCCGTGAGGGCAGTGATACTGCAGGTGGCAGGTCACAGGCGGTCAACAGACCGCAATTACTTAGAATTAAGTCGTTACATTGTAATAAAGTGTACAATTAAAGAGAAACGCAGACATGAGATCTGCAAGTTCTCACAGCCGTGTGAGGGGCAGGTTATTATAAAAGGCCCGGGAGCTCAATGCCCGGCAGTCAGTCTCCAAACTCCATACTTCGTTGTTTGAGCTACTCACTAGTACAATAATTATTTTAGTATTATGTACAAGTTATCCAAATTTTAACTAATAAAAATATTGTTAAAGTTTCAAAGTGTTTTTAAAAAACCAGCTCCAAAGGCCCGAACTTTAACTCGCGTAGGGACTGGCCTTTGAAATGTGAACAGGAATAGTTGGTCTGGTATCTTATCGTATTTTTTGTTATGTAGATTCCCTTGCCTTATCTTTAATTATCGTTCCTCCACCCCGTTCTTTATCGTACCACTACATAGGAAGAAGACTAGCAAATTTGGAAGAAACCTGGCTTAGAAGATCCACGACTCGAGAACCATCATGAAGTAATCCAGATGCAAGCCGCCATCAGGAAGTAATTCTGAAGGAAGCTTTGCCTATTCACGTAAGTACCCCGTGAGGGTGTTTATATAATTTGTATATTTAAAGAAAAATGTGTGTTGCAATAATTTGCATATTGTGTGACGTCATCGAAATTTGAGCGTCGATTTTCACATTATGTAATATCGTTACCAACTGTCTTTTGTGTCGCATGTATCGCGTCGACGGGACTGTAATAATAGTGCCATAAAATAAATTTGTGCCGTCTTCTAAACTAAACTACCTCCTACCCCAAAATTTGGGCATCCTCTCCTCTTCCTAACAGTTTAATCTTATTCTCGGCGTCCAGTTTCGCGACATTATCCGCAAGCTCCTTACAGGTTATCCAGAACGCCTTCTGGTTAGTTACTCCTTGGACTTCTTCCAAGCTGTTAGGTTATTCTAGCCCATCGACGGCTAGTTTCCTGTCCACCAACCCTCTGTTTGCCATATCTAGTGTGCAGTCATATAGCACGCGTTGGCGCTTTCTGCGCCTTCGCCGCATATGTAGCGGTCTTTCTCGGTCAATCCGAATCCTCGTGGTGGGTTTTCAGAGCCGCGTACCCTGTTACTAGTTGCACATTCTTATGATCGAACTTCATCTTCATCTTATCTCTAACTTCTATGCTCGGTATAAATTTGTATGTCAACCTCAGCGGCAGCATGCTTCTACCTCTTTTTCCACTCTCACATTGACCATTCTCGCAGGTTTTTCTAAATTAGCGACTCGGTACCGAAAAATTCGGTGTAAGAAATTTTCCTGTTGCGGCCTGTTCGGTCAGCTCATTTGCTCTGTCGTTCGCTCGATTGCCGTCATGCGACTTAGCCCAATAAAACTTCAAATCCGGAAACCCAAGTGCCGTGTGCGCTATCCTCTAGACGCCCCTTAAAAATCTGTGATGTGTTCATATTTGCTAAAGCAGTCAGAACCGATTTGTTGTCGCTAATAATAGACTACCTACTTGTGTCCGAGTGGTTGATGACGTACTCTATAGCTTCTCTTATAACCACCAACTCGCATTAAAAGACTTTGCTCCAATCCGCAAGTTTAGTTTGGAATCGGAACACTTCTCTCTCCTCCTCATACACAACCGACGCCACTTCTGCCTGTCCATCGTTTATTATTAGGGGGTGTAAAAGAATCCTGCTGGCCGTCCAGCGCAGAGTCATAATTTGAAGGAAAATGTCAAAGCAAATATTCCTACTGCTATAAAACATAACGTGTCACATTAATGCACTTTTTTGTTATCCCAATCAACTAATAATATAATTTGGAATGTTTTCTGACCGGATAGCGGAAGCTGTAACTTTTTTCTGTTGTATTTATTGTTCTAATTTTTTTGTATCGTGTTTCTGTGCATGTGTGGACTGTGTATGAGAATGGTCATGCTGAATTTTTGAAAATGCCCTTACTAATTAAAATATTGCCTTTCTATTGTTTTTTTAAAATGTTGTCTTCTGCACGGAACAGTATTTTGAATGCCAAACGGACTGTTTCAAAAATTCAACCTGACTATTCTCACCCACACACACCCAGAAATTAGGATACAAAAAGTTGTTACACTATTATGTACCTTGCCCTGCCAATAAAAAGCTTAATAAAAGAAAAAGTTGTTTTAAAATATTAATCACATTAATATCTGCAAAGAGACATTTTCAACATTCTAAACCTTATACTGCAGGGCGCAATATAACATCATGGCCCCGAATATAGGACAACGACTACAATTGGCCGGCTTACCATGCCCTTTGGCTAGATGCAGGGATACAATACGTTTTTTCTTGACTACCTGACTAGATTCATGTTCATAACGAAATTCCAACGCGAAAATCTTGCTCCCCACAAAGAATTCATGAAAGCTGCTGGAACGTGGTGTAAATCGTCGTGTTGACCGTGCCCTGGAATAAGATAACATCGATTTCTATGATGTGGACAGTGAAAATTATATTTTTGTGTAATACTCCACAAATGAAATCATCTCTCGTTATTCGGTTTGAAAATATAAATAATCTTTAAATTAATGAATTTATGTTAAAATATTGTAAAATTTAAAGTAGTAAGTAAAAGTCTTCCTCGCGTAACTTACCGCTAGATGACAGTAGAGTACATTTTTTGAAAATACATTCGGCGAATGTCATGAGTGACTCCTAATTTTACTTAATTTATGTTCAGGGCATTGAAAGGAACATTTTTATATATAAAAAACTTGAATTCTTGGGGAATAAAGTTAAGATATGTATTCTGTTTATAAAATACCAAAAACTCAGTTATTTTTTCATCCTAATGTATATATATTGCTATGATAAGAGGGTAGTTTAAGGGTAGATTAAGTCATAGGGGTTGTAAAATAAATGTAAATAATTTTACCGTTAAGAAATACAAATAATTCCACCAATTATAGGAGTATATCTTCAACAAAGGCACGAATCACGTCGATTTAAAGTGAAAATTACGTACTTATAAAATTAGTGAAAGTAAAAAATTTATTAAAAGTAAAAATTTGAAAGTGCCAATATGTGCAACGAAGAATAGGCCGTTTTTATGCGTAAAACGGCTTCAAATAAACCTCCAAGAAAAGTAAACAATTTCGAATAAACGTCCAACAAAAGTATTTGAATAAAGATGCAAGTAAACGTATTTGAATAAAGATCCGAAAAAGGGGTCCGTCTGGATAAATACTCTAAAGGTAGATTTAAATGTACGTCTAAATAAATTATTATATGGAATAAACGTGAAGATACTCAAAGTTACTCCAGAAATCAAAGGGGAAAAATACAAACAACCATTAATCTATCATTCTGGTAAATCAAGTGAAGCAGGTCGAGCTGTAACCAAGGGGTGCTAACTACAGACACTCTTAAAAAATTCCAGTGACGAGCAAGGAAAAAGCAGGTTAGAAATTTTAAAATTTTTATTAGTTAAAGACTGTTTCAATTTCAGTATTTGCTAAATATTATATATCTGTAAGAGCCAACAAAAAGGTCATTTGAGAATTTGAATTATAGGGAAAAGCATCTTTGAACGTTCGAAAGATACTTTAGAGTAATTACAAAGATATTTTTGCTGGCTTTCAGGAAAATTAAATTTGGTGAATGTGAATAATTTATTCAGGGGCTAATTTTTGAATTGACATAAAACTGTACATATTATCAATCATTATACTGTGTAATTTTGAATTGCTTTATTTAAATGATTTCAACAGATAGAAAAAAAGGGGAATATCACAGCAATATTAATGGTACGCCCAATCGTGGGGCATTTCATAGCAATATTAATGACACCCATCGTAGGGACTTAAATCCTAAAAAGGCTATTTCATAGTGTTACGTCATAATCAAACAATTTGGTTTTGGTGACAATAAATACCATTAGTGCGGGTACCCTACAGTTTAGTAAAACATTTATGCCGGCAGTGAAAGTGCGCGAAGTGACACAGTCGTACTCGAACCGTTACAAAAGACAGTTGTATGAGAGCTTTTGGAAACGACACCACACCCAACGTGCGTGTTCTTGGTTGTCCGCTAACCTTTTGTGTGTGACCTTTATTGCCCCGAGCGGCACAGGCTTTAAGGTATTTATACCCTTTGTTAAGTAGTTTGTTGTAGTTGCTTTATTTATTACATAACCGCTACACTGCCATCAGTATTGCTACAAAAAGCAATTGGTCCTTCACTATAATTAACATATCTAGATCACCTTATCATCCCACACATAGCAATCTTAAGGGCACACCAACGTAGGGGCTATTTCATAGCAATATTAATTGCGCACCAATCGTGGGGCTTGTAAGGGGTGATTTTATAGCAATATATATTAAGATAAATTCTTGAATCTTGGTCAGTAAAAACTTTTTAATAAAAACACTAAAACAGGATAAAGTTTGTAACTTTTATTCTGTACATCTGACGCGTTTCGGTTTCATAAATCATCTTCAAACTTATTCTAAAAATATTATCTATTTTATAAATTATTTTATAAATAAATACATACCAGGAAATTTATGAGTAAAACTTTACAACAATTTTAAGTGAGGTTATGTCAATAATTTAAAATATTTAGCGTTATTTAATAAAAACAAAAGCAAAAACCTCACACACATTTTAATTTTGAAATATTAGGCAACGAACGTACTTAATTAATATAAACAGAAAAATAATAACCAAGGTGGGATACATAACAACAAATGGCTAAAAAACCTCACTAGTGTAATAATACCACCAAATGTAAAATAAATATTTTTCAATGAAAACAAAAAAATATAAAATACGAACACATAATTGCAAACATTGAAAATGCAATAAAAACAAAACCAATGCATAAAAAAATATCAGAAATAAAATCTGTAACATTTTAACAAACCACAAATTCAGAACGGCCAGCAATAAAAAAGAATGTAAACAAGACAGTCAATACATGAAAACCATAAGAGAATTTCTAAATAAAAACAAAAATATATATGTACTCAAGGCCGATAAATTAAAACTACAGTATTAATATATAAAAATGAATAAAATTTTGATAGATAAAACATCCTATATAACTAGAAAAATTGACCCTACCCTACGATTGCAAATCACAATGAATTTGCTAATAAATTCCTGGAATAAAAAGGGCTATATAACTCCAAGCACCATACATTTACGGGTTATCAAAAATACATAAAATAAATATACCACTTAAACCAATTGCTAGTAATATTAATTCACCCACATACAGTTTTTCAAAATTCCTAAATGAAGCATTAACAAAAATAATTGGCCAAACCGATTATTATATCAAAGCTGGCATTTTCATAAATTTATTATAGAACAACTGACTGCAAATTTCAGCGAAATGTGTAGGTTGGTTCAGACTAAGAAACAATGAGGGTACGCGTCCAACCAGTTCTAGGACTGAAGACCTAATGATGATGATGATGATGACGATGATTATAAAACAAAAAGTTCCTAAAAAATATATGATAATTTCTATAGATGTCAAATCATTATTTACAAATATTCCCACTGATTTAGTTCTAAAAATTATAAACGATAAATGGCCACTTATAACACCTTTCACGAAGCTACCGCTTGTCGAACTCATAAAAGCTACTGAAATATGTTTAAGTGCAATTTATTTTAAATATGAAAATAAAATATATAGTCAAATATTCGGGACTGCTATGGGCTCTCCAATATCATTCACTATAGCTAACCTAGTTCTAGAAGAACTAGAAGAACAAACAGTAAAACAACTAAATTATAAACCTATATTTTTTAAAAGATACGTTGATGATTGTTTAATGTACATCCCTGAAAATAAAATAGACGAAACACTTACTAAATTTAATGCCTATCACACCCGACTTCAATTTACGGTAGAAGAAGAATCAAACACCATTACATTTTTAGATTTATCGATTTCACATAATGAAAAAGGAGATAACCACAAATTGGCATAATAAAGAAACATGGAGTTGTCGATACCTTAATTTTAATTCTATTGTACCGGTCCAGTATAAACGAAATGTCGTAAACAATCAAGTTGACCGAGCAATGCAATTTACACACTATAAACATAAACCAAAAAATTGAAAATATATTAAAAAATAACAACTATCCTAAAGAATTTTATAAACCCTTAATTAAAACAAAAATACATAAGTTATTTAATAATTCAGAAAACAATAACAAACAAAAAATAAAAGATAATTTAGTTGGAATGGAATATATACTGAGACTATCAAAAAGATTAAAAAGAAGTTTAGAATCGCACAATATACAAATAGTAATACACAAACCCAATAATTATTCAAAAACCTTTTTCACCAATTTAAAACCGACAATAGAACAAAAGAAAAAAAACTTATACCATTTATAAAATAAATTACTTTGATTGCTCTGGCGTATACATAGGTAATTCCAAACAGTACCTCCATAAGCGCATTTACGAACATAAATATTCCATCAAAACAAATATTAAAAAATGTATCGCTTTAGCAGCCCTCAATAGGTAAAATGCATCAATTTGATTTTAACAATGTGGAGATATTGGATAGGGAGATAAATGACAATAAAAGAAATTACTAGAAACCATACACATACAAAGAACCTTTATTCAATTAATTTAAAAAACTTTATACAATGTTACTGTAATTTAATATTTTGAGTTTATATTGCACCCATATATAGATATCCTTTTGTTTGTTAAGTAAATATTTAAACGTAGCAGTTTATATAGTATTAGATAATAAGTTATTAAAAGAGAACATATCACCTAAATTGTCCATTCTTTTAGAAAGATTAAAATAAATTATTACTAATGAAGTACGTTCGTCGATTAATATTTCAAAATTAAAATGTGTGAGGTTTTTGTTTTTGTTTTTATTAAATAACGGTAAATATTTTAAATTATTGACATAACCTCACTTAAAATTTTTGTGAAGTTTTACTCATGAATTTTCTGGTACGTATTTATTTATAAAATAATTTATAAGATAGGTAATATTTTTAGAATAATTTTGAAATTGATAATGAAACCGAAATGCGTCAGATGTACAGAATAAAAGTTATAAGCTTTATCCTGTTTTAGTGTTTTTATTAAAAAGTTTTTACTGACCAAGATCCAAGAATCTATCTTTATATTATATAACATATGGTCAAGAAAATAAAATTATAGTTTATATATATATATATATATATATATATATATATATATATATACCTTAGTATTTATCAACTTGCTTGTGCAAATAATTACCTAATATATATGACAGATTTAGAAATTTTTGATTCGGGTTAATATATAACTCTTGTCAATCATTATAACACATATACATATACAAGTTAAAATGTGTCATTTATCCTGCGTTGGCTATATGTCTTTTAACTAATATTGTTGATGAGATTGTACTTAACCATCATAGTTACAATTTGATACAGTTTTCTTTATACATGGTGGATGTTAGAACCTTTATACTTTATGCAATTTTAGTTACTCTTATTTTATTATTCCAGATCGTTCCCCTTTATCAGTTTTGTCGTTTATTGTTCTAGGATTTTCATCTATGTAACATCATTTTCAGGATTTCTCTTTTATATATGTTTATCTCTTTCAAGTATTGCTTTTTCTCTGTAATTAAATGTGTTCGTTTCTTTCATCTCATGTTTAGTGGGTGCGGTCTAATTATTTTTAGTTTATTTATACTCATTTATACGTTTACCTCAATTTTGATACTCTGGCTAATGTATACACTGTCACAACTAGCAAGATATCTTATGCATTGTGTTCTTTGGGGTTTGTTTTTTATCTTGTTGTACCACTTTTGATTAATTTCATACCTAAATGTGTTGTTTTCCCTTATGGAAAACTATGAATTAAAGATTTTGTAGTAAGGTTTTATTTTTAGACCTTAGAACCCGAGAAATTTATAACTTTGAAAACAAAGGTCAAGAAACAACGTTTAAGAAATATATTAATCGTTAATGGACTCGTTAGCTTAATTATTTTGGTAATAAGATGGTAGTATACTGGGTTTGAAGTCATAATAATAATAGTTGATCTAAAATTAAAATTTAATTTCTTCTGATTAACGTTTCGGCAAAACTTTTTGCCTTTGTCAAAATTATCTACAATTGGAAGTGTCGTAATTTAAAACTAACATAATATAATAGATTCCCTTACTATATAAAATCAATATTTGTCAAATTTAAAAAATAGCAAAATTGTTAAAATTTAAAATTAACATATGATTACCTTGATCAAAAATTATTAATAAAATTCATTTAGTGGGAAATATGATGTAGATCTAGTAACAAATTGAGTCTTAAGAAATAATAAGTTGGAGGATTAGTATGATGTAGATTTAATATTCATGTGATTATCATGTAAGAAAGTTCTTTAGATTTGAAGTGATTTAGACTGTATAGAGTAGAATAAAATCTGTGTGAGTCTTCTTATATGCCTTGTTTATTATTCAAACATTGTTCTACTTTGTTGATATAGTAAGATTCTAGAAAGAGTCTGGTTTTCTTTGCCTAATATTTTAATTTCTTTATATGCAGGAGTATGTTTAGTTGTATAAACATGTTTAGCTAATGCACATTTGTTATCATTGATCATGCAGTCACTTCTATGTTGGGTCAGACGATTTCTCAACCTGTCCTTACACTCAGACCTATCATTTCAACTTTGAACACTCCAACGTACTTGTTGGCAACTTTCATTTCTAAAATACTTCAACTAGCTTTTGCACCTGGAGACTACAATA
This sequence comes from Platerodrilus igneus, assembly GCA_036346225.1. NCBI lineage: Eukaryota > Metazoa > Arthropoda > Insecta > Coleoptera > Lycidae > Platerodrilus > Platerodrilus igneus. The sequence goes on along the minus strand of JARFIW010001436.1, from coordinate 1,248,367 downwards.
TCAAAGACAGTTTTACCTTCATCGATAAGTTCAAAACTTCCCACTTCCTGAAAATCATATTCTTGTCTCTTTAGACGTTACATCGTTGTTTACAAACATTCCTCTTACTCTAATCCTTAATATCATCAAAGAAAAATGGCCCGCCATTAAACCTCACTGCAAGATTTCTGTTGACTATTTTCTTGCTACTGTTAATTTGATTTTTAATAATACTTATTTTGTTTTTCAAGATTGTTTTATCTCCAACTTTTCGGCACACCCGTAGGGTTCCAATATCACCCATCATTGCGCAAATCGTTATGGACTCGCTTCTAGATTCTATGCTTCCACGGCTACCTTACGAAATGACTTTCCTAGTCAAGTACGTTGATGACATCATCTGCTCTGCCCCACCCTATCATATCAATGAAACAATAACCACGTTCAATAGTTTTGATAAACAATTACAATTCACTAGTGAGACAGAAATAGATGGAAAATTACCTTTTCTTGATATCTTAGTTATCAGAGGAACAAACAACGTTTTAATATTTGACTATTATACTAAACCTACCAATTCAGGTAGATATTTGAATTTTCTTTCCAACCATTCATTGAAACATAAATTCAACACCGTCAATGCCATGAAATATCGCTCCGAAAGAATTTCTGATCCTCAATTTTTAAATAAAAATTAAAGAATTCTATGCAATACCTTATTAAACAATGGTTGCCTCAAACAATTATTACGTAAACTCATCTACACCAACACTTTGGATATAAACAATAGCTTCTATAATAATATTAACAATAATGTGTTAACATTGTACTAACAGTAGTTAGGAGGTTATGCTTTATTCTATGATCTAGTAGTATGTCTAGTAATTTATAAGTACTGTCAGTCCAGTTTTGTGACATAATTAAATCCTGACCTTAAGGTAAAACTTCGAGTTTGTGTTTTTACCCCGAGGGCTCTTAGTGGAAGGGGCTAACATCTCAGCAGTGGGATTGAAACAGTTCACACGATAATTAAAAAAGAGCAAAAATTTTTTCTTTTTAGTTTTGAGTTAGACAAGGCATCTGGCAAATCTGTGAACCACGAGGTAAATAGTCATAATTTGCAAGGTCAACAGCAACCAAATGAAGGAATGAATAATCCTTTAATGGCAATGATGTCTATGTTCGAGAGAATGGAGCAATCCAGGGCAAGAATCACCGAGCTTTTATGCGCAATATTATAACAACAAATAAAGTCTAATGATAAAGCGCTTGAAGTAAAAGTGCCACAACAAAGTTTCACGTGATGCCGGATTTCTCAAAAAGTATTGAAAATTTTTCAGGTTTATGCGGTGAGGAAGCAATCGAATGGATTGATAAAATAAACAGCTGTGCTTTGCTGCACAATTGGCCAGAAGAATTTAAGCTGGAAACAGAGAGAATACATTTGCTTTCGGCTGCGCGAAGCTGGTTCAATGCCAAAAATGATAATATTAAGTCATGGTCCGATTTCGAAAAGGAATTTCGTACTACGTTCGAAGTCATTTTTAGTATAACGAATTTGTGGAAACACATGATTCAACGTATACAAGGTTATCGCGAACCAATAGAAAATTATTTCCAAAATAAGAATAAAATATGCAAAGCTTTGAAATTTCCATTTGAAGAATGTAGAGAACAAATACTGACAGAACTAAATCAGAGGAAAGTAATTGCAGGGTTACTTGTAAAGCAACATAAAGACAAAAACGAATTACTACATGACCTGATATGTTTATACCGAGTGAATGAGCGGTTTAAAACACAGCCTAAACAGGTGTTTAACCATCATCAAACAGAATCAAGAACAAATGCGCCGATTCCAGTGGATGCGGAACGTACAAAAATGGTATACAGTCAAAAGGTTAGTATGTCTCAAGGGAAAGCGAGCGGGCCTAGATGTTTTAATTGTGCTGAGCGAGGTCATTTGTAAGCCTCATGCACACAACCGTGCAGCGGATCTATTTGTTTCAAGTGCAAACAACCGGATCATAAGTACAAAGACTGCCCAAAAAGAGATGCCCCAGTCGGCAACACAGCTAACGACAAACCAGTTATGTTAATTGATCCTAACAATGCGATAGAAATATTTTTACGCTTTGCAAAAATTAATGGTAGGGTAGTAAACACATTAATAGACATAGGCAGTGGTGTGTGTACAATAAAAGCATCAATAGCTGATAGTGTTGGGCACGCAAAGTCAACGACAGAGCAATTATATGGTTTTGGTAACCACCAGGATCCGGCAGTTTTATACAAAGCCTTTATAATGTTAAGAGTTCAAGTTGACGATGTATACGTAGAAGCGGTTAAGATTTACGTAGTTCCAGATCAGGCATAACCAGTAGATATTATCCTAAAAAGGTCTTTCACAGAAAACAAAGAAATCGCATATATACGAGTAGGCGACGAATTTACCTTTGGTTGGAACAACGATTTCCCTTTTAATGACTGGAATGTTCAACAAAACTGTAAAATTAAGTTAAGAGACGCGAAAACTTGCGTTATTTCAGCAAATTCGATCAATTTTGTACGAATAGAGTGTGAGGACGGTATTTTTTCCGTGCCCATCGCAAATAATGGCAAAGATATTGTTCTCATACGGCAAGGTCAATGTATCGGTTTTATAAAACCTAAGGAAATGGCGTTAGTCGAGAAGACTACAGATACTGGCGATATTACTACGGATATGTTAAACGTAGACCAAAATGTGGAATCAGCGATACGAGAAAAACTTTTAAAACTTTGCAATGAATATAGGGACTGGTTTGCGTGTGCCTTATTCGAATTAGGGTGTACTGACTTAATGAGTGTGACAATTAAGGATACAGGAATCCCAGTAAGAAGTAAACCATATAAAACTAGCGTGGCGCATCGAAAAATAATTCAAGGCATTGTCAACGAATGGAAAAAGGCCTGAATAGTGACGAAAACGTCTTCACCGTATGCAAGCCCGGTATTATTAGTGAGTAGAAGGTCTGGTGAACCACGCCTAGTCATCGATTACCGCACATTGAATAGACAAACGACTAAAAGTAACTTCCCTATTGCGACAATAGACGAACATTTTGAAAACATTAGTCAGGGGGTATTGTATACGACGTTGAACATGGCTCACGGATACCTACAGATTCTCTTGACAGAAGAAGCGAAGGCAAAAACAGCATTTATAACACCTGATTGCACTGGACAGTTTGAGTGTTTAATTTTTGGACTAACGAACGGTTCTTATGAGTTTAGTAGGCTGATATCGTTAGTTTAGGGTTCATTGAAGAATAAGATAGCGATGTCGTATCTTGATGATTTAATAATACCTGGGCGCAATATGAAATTGAGACAAGTTTTCGATGCGTTATAAGAAGTGCAAAATTGACATTGAAATTGAAAAAGTGACACTTTGGGGTGTCGCGAGGTTGAATTTTTAGGATTCATAATTTCGGATGGTAGCATTAAACCTGGTGAGACCAAAACGAAAGCGATACGTGAATTTCCCAGACCAAGAAATGTTTACGAGTTACGAAGATTTCTAGGTTTAACGTCATATTTTCGCCGTTTCATTATGGATTTCGCATTACGCGCAAATCCCTTAACTGAATTAACTCGGAAGGATAGTGTTTTCGCGTGGAAGGAAACACAATAACAGGCTTTTGTAGATTTGCGGGATTCATTAATAAGCGAGCCAATTTTAAAATTGAATGATGTCACAACTTTTGAAACCGCATTGTTTACAGATGCAAGTTCAATTGGCATCTCTGGAATATTAATGCAACGTACGTCAGAGGTAGGGATGGATTCGGGCCGGGCCGGGCCGGGCCTTCAATAAGCCCGGGCCGGACCGGGTCGGGCTTTCAATAAGCCAACGCAGATAAATAACCGGCCCGGCCCAAGGCCCGACTCGAAATAAAAACTGACGGGCCGGTCCGGCCCGAAATTTCGGACCGGCTCGACTTTTATTCAGTGAATAAGGAGAAATTTTTTTCAGTTGTGTTCAAGAAGTAACTATTTCGCAAGAATTTTAGTAGCAGTCAACATAAAAACTGTAACTCTATTGATGCTTATTTAATCTAATATAAACCAACGGCTATATATCAGATATATTTAAAACATTATTGCTATCGGTGATGAATCTCTACAAATTCGCATTTTGAATCAGTTTTTAGGTTTTAAATTTAATGGTATTCAAATTCATCTTAATCATCTTGTATAATTCTGCAAAAAGTTTCGAAGAATTCCAAGATATAACTTTGAGAGGTCTGAAATTTTATTTGAGAATTGACAGAGAAAACCCTAACAAAACTTAATCAAAATTAATATAAAAGTTTTTAGTTTTTTTAATATGAGTTCTCTAAAACAAACTGGAAACTGCTCAAGCAAGTGAATTAGAATAAGTAGTAGATCACTTTCTGACGGTTGAATAGCGTGAGCGATAGGAATAAATGTGCGGGTACAAATTGGTGTAGGTAAGGTACCTATTTGGCATTTTAGTAAGGTAAACTTCCACTTTCGTTTAAATACAATTGAGAAAGTTCAACGAACAAACATAGTACCACCACCTGCATCATAATCCCTGTGTTGTTATATGGAAGAAATACTATTATCTACCTGAGACTTGAAGGATTGGACACCTCGAAGAAGCTATAACAACTGTTGCTTTTATTCTAAATCTGTGTCATTGAATAGGTGTGAGCACATTTATTATTTTTGGCATATATGCCAACAAAAATTACTTTCCTAAATTTTTCAAGCAATAAAAAGTATATACCTACGGTTAATTTGCAAAGGATATAATATGTAGTTAACCCCAATAAACTGATTATGACAATGCAATTTTTTCTTCTTCATTGATGTCGATGTAAAGTTTAGTTTAGATGCCATTTGAAGACATCTTAACTTATGTGGGTAATTTATATCTATAGTTCGTCTATACACAAACGCCGTATTTTGAAATTTTAAATTCTTGATTATAAGAATCAGTAAATGTTATGCTTACCTTTGACTGGTAGATCTTTTTTAGAGTAGGTATTCTGCTTATAAGATGGGTCCTAAATGGGTCCGGTCTAGTCAGCATTTGCAAATAAATCTTTATATTCACTTTCATAAACCTTATCATAAATTTGCGTCCGCTTTATCTTCTCCTTCCTACTTCAAAGAATTTTACTAAACTTCCCTACTTAATATTAGAGGGTTATTGCAAACTCATTCCAAGTAGACTTTATTAAAAGAATCTTCAAATAAAGTATCTTTTATTAAAAGTTTGCATCCAATTTAAATGAGTGTTATTGCAAGTGTTTTTTCCTATTGACATATATCTCTAGTATTCTGTATCTGTAGGTTATGTTTTAAAAATGAATAAAGAATTAATAATACACGTTCAAATATATTGGAAAAGATAAAAAAAATTGTATTCACACAAAGATAAACCTTTTTTTTATTATTTGAGTCTTTCATTTCCTACTGATTTGATAACATTTGTATGTGTTGTCAAAATGTTTTCACGGAATACTCTTCGAGTTTACTTCAAGACACTGTTTTTTACTTCTTCCCAAGCATTTAGTATATCTGTTTTTAAAAGGATTTTTACACCTTACTTCGAGAAAAGCATTACAAAAAGCATCCTCGTATTTAGAGCGTTGACGTTTTATATTCTTTTCATGTTATAAACTTAGACATTATATTTCTAAGTTTAATTACAGAAACAACACTACAAAAACTATTTAATTTCACAATATTTATACAGAAAGCAGACAATTAAATGTAAGTTTGTACGTTAGGCATTTGGTGTATGTCAAAATTAAGGCGCCTTAAATAAAAGCATTCCTTGTCTGTATTTAAATTAAATAAAGGTTTTCTGCATTTTAATAAAGAACAAACATTAAAGGTGTGTTAATTGCGCATGTGTAAGTGTCAAATAAAAAAACTATATTAAAAAATTGGTAAAATGAACATTGCAATAACTTTCTAGTGTTTTAGGCGAAAGACATAAACTATACACGCGATTGATAATATCGACGTTCGCCGCATGATTGAAATTTGAAGTATATACATATACATAATATAAATCGTGCAAACTTTTGAATTATGAATAAATCGCCTAGTTTGATGTTCCTGGTCATTTTTAACTTGTCTAAAGTTCAACATGAGGAACTTAAATAGGACTAGAAAAAAATATTCGGGAAAAACTGGTAATTTATGGGTTCATGAAGATACTTCGTGAAAATATAATTAAGAACGTTTACTTACTCAATGTGAGATAGAAGTGAAACGACAGTGGAATATCCACTCGTGCGTTTTTCGGCCCGAAAAGTTCGGGCCGGCCCGACTCGAAAAAACATGGGCTCGGCCCGGGCCCGGCCCGAATAAAGTAATCAACGGTCTGGCCCGGATTCGAGCCCGAAATCGGGCCGGGCCGGCCCAAAAGCCCAAACCCGAGTCCATCCCTTGTCAGAGGAGAGTGAAATGAAGCCAATTTATTATGTAAGTAAAAAAACGACAGACGCCGAGAAAAATTACCATTCGTCTAAACTGGAGTTATTAGCGATTATCTACTGTATTGAGAGGTTACGAAATTTCTTAATTGGAATTCCATTTCATGTTTATACGGACTGTCAAACGATTGATATATTTAAACACGATGAAAACCAAAAACGCGCAAATAATGTGTTGGTATACAATCCTAGCAGAATACGACATGATGATCAAATATAAACCTGGTGCGAAAATACAGCATGTGGACGCATTATCGAGAGCGCCTATATGGTCAGAGTCAGATATGTGTAAAGAAATAGAGGAACGTATAGAAGTTTTGCAGACCATGAACGAAAACGACTATATAACGATGATACAGCGTAGTCATCCTTATCTGTGCAGTATTATAAATGTACTGACAAAACTAGAAGAAGAAAGAACTCCTCAAGAAGTTAAGAGTATTGCAGGTTACAACTTAAAAATGGTAAGCTTTATCACGAGACGTTTTTGGAAGGTCGAATAAAACATTTATATGCAATACCTAAAGCATTGAGAAAAAGTATCGTTATTAAATGCCACGATTTATTAGACCATTTTGGTGTGGACCGTACAGTGGACAAAATAAAAGAATTGTATTGGTTTCCACGGCTAAAACGATATGTTCGACGTCACATAAGTGCACGTGCCGAATGTTTGATAAACAAGGTGTCCGCTGGAAAAAGACCCAGAGAGCTCAACCCAATTCCTGCGCCGTGTAGGCCTTTAGCAAGAATTCATGTAGATTACGTTGGCCCGTTCGTGGCTTGTGAATCGGGTAACACGTATGTGCTGGTAGTAACAGATGCGCTAACAAAATTTGTAAAACTGTTTCCTTCAAAAACTGTGAAAACAGAAGCAGTAATATATGCATTGGAGCGATTTCTATTAGAGTTTGGCATTCCGCAACGTATCGTAAGTGATCGAGCTACTTGCTTTACATCGAATGAATTTTAAATGTTTTTAAGTAAACACGATATTCGTCATACGTTAGATTCTAGTCAATGGCCGCGTGTAAAAGGAGTTGTGGAGCGTGTGAACCAAACGCTAATAGCAGAAATTATGGTGTGCATGGACGAAGAAATCAATTGGGATGTAAAAACTCCTGAGGTCGAAAGAAATTTGAATATCTTTCGAAATAAAACGACGAAGAAATCGCGCTGTATGGATTTTTACCTCGATTTGCGGATGGAAAACTGGCTAATGTTGTAGAAAATAAGGACGGTGAATGGCAACCACCGGAAAATTTACAACGCGAAATTAGAGAAAACATTTTGCTTGAGCAAGTAAAATAGAAAAAACGACATGACGCTAAAAGGTGCCGAGCAGAAACGTTTGATATTGGCGATATAGTGTTAATGCGAAGATTGCCAAAAACGACAGGCGAACGCACAAAACCCAAAAGAAATACAGAGGTCCTTTTGTGATAAGCGAAATAATCTCGGAAATATTTATAGAATATGTAGTATTGACGGCACCCCAGGCCGACGATTTTTGACAACAGCACATAAAGTCAGCTAAAGATTTACCGTGTTCAGTAAATGGTAAACTTAACGAAGCTTCAGAAAGTGAATCGATCACAGACAATATAGAACAATGTGAGAATACGTGTTCAGAGTACGGAAATAAAAACGCTTCGAATGATAATCGTACTTTATCTACGCGAAGTGGTTGAGTGGTAAAAATGTTTAACATTTGGCAAATTATTGTTTAGATTGATTGTTTTGTTTTATTTTAATTATTTAAAATAATGTGCTTTGTTAACATAGTGAAAAATTTTACGTTTTAGATCGTAAGCTGGTTTGTTTAATTTAGCACGTCAACGAGGTCGTTGCCTTGGTTAGTTTGACCGAGTGTAAAAATTGTACTAGCATTAGTTAGGATATTATGCTTTATTCGGTGATCTAGTAGTCTGTCTAGTAATTTATAAGTGCTGTCAGTCCAGTTTTGTGACATAAATAAATCATGACCTTAAGGTAAAACTTCGAGTTTGTGTTTTTACCCCGAGGGCTCCTAGTAGAAGGAGCTAACAAATGTATCTTAAAATATTAATAACAATAACCAAGACAATGTCAATTTCAATAATTACAATAACAATAATAACAACGACGATAGCTTACCGCCTAACAACAACATTAACAATATAAATTCCACCATATATAAAAAACTACCATTTATTAATGGTTTAGCTCCATTACTAGTAAGAGTTCTTAAACAACCTACTATTGCCACTGCTTTCGAGTACAACAATACCATTACAAACCTATTTACTAAACTAAAGGACCCTACCCCTAAATTATTAAATAATAACTTGATTTACAAAATCGTCTGTAGCTGTTAGGCATCTTACATTGGTCAAACTACTCAATGGTTGAGAAATCGTCTGACCCAACATAGAAGTGACTGCATGATCAATGCTAACAAATGTGCTCTAGCTAAACATGTTTATACAACCAAACATACTCCTGCATATGAAGAAATTAAAATATTAGGCAGAGTCGAATTACAAAACCAGAATCTTTCTAGAATCTTACTATATCAACAAAGAAGAACAATATTTGAATAATAAACAAGATATAGAAGACTCCCACAGATTTTATTCTACTCTAGACAGTCTAAATCACTATAAATCTAATGTGCTTCATTAAGAACTTTTTTACATGATAATCACAAGAATATTAAATCTACATCATCTACTGCGACCATACTAATCCTCCAACTTATTATTTTTTTAGACTCAATTTGTTACTAGATCTACATCCTATTAATAATTTTTGTTCAACGTAATCATATGTTAATTTTAAATTTTAACAATTTTGCTATTTTTTAAATTTGACAAATATTGATTTTATATAGTAAGGGATTTATCTATGATAATATGTTAGTATTAAATTACAACACTTAAATTTGTAGATGCTTTTGACATATATATATATATATATATATATATATATATATAACAATTAGTTAAAAGTGACGACCAGCAGTGTATACAATTAATACTAACAGGTTATTTGGTCTTCTACTAATAAAACTCTTATTTGTTTTTTACCGAGCTTTCGATTTATTTAAAATCTTCTTCAGGGTGCTGTATAGTAACTGTGACTATCATTAACATAAGAATTATAAAATATTACTTACAAAAACTGCAGTTAAAATACTGTCATGGCTTTGATAATTATCATTAAAACTTAAAATAAATAAATTAAATAAAACATTTGATAAAAGTACAAGAAACAACTTTTCACGTCTATCACAATACACGTTACAAATTAAAATAAAATTTGGCTTTTAAAATATAAATTCCATTGAGAACTAAAACATGACGATTATTAAAATAATTAGTACGATAACATTCTTGAAGTGCATGGTTGATTATCTGTATTTATCTAATGTTGTTTGATTTCCTATACTTGAGTAAATACATATACACAGCGTTCAAATTGTTTGTATCTGTTTTGAAGTTTAAAGCTTTTTCATTGTTTACTATATGAGCCATTTCAGAAAAAGTCTACTCTTGTATGAATTTTCTTTATCCAACACTTTTACATTATTAAAATCCGGATAATGGTTAGTATTATTTGTGTGACACGCTCTTGCGCATGAATTCTTTTTTATTTTGCAATCGCTCTTATGCTGCACAATTCTTGATCGCAGCCATTGTGATGACTGTCCTATGTAAATTTTGTCACATCCTTGGCAATGAATGGAATACACAATATTGTAACGAAGTAGCATAGGAGTTTTATCTTTTGTGTTTGAAAAAAGTTGGCTAACCGTGACTGAATTATACTTTGAAATGACCATGCCATCGTTTTTTAAAATGTTTACTAATTTTGGGGTTAAACCCTTTATCATCGGTAACTTTTTATACGCAACACTATTTGTTGATTGCTGGTCTTTTTAACATTTTTTATTGCTGCTCGAACTAAATATCAATTTATTTACGAGAGATTTCGGATAACCATTGTTTACCATGGTGTTTGATAGAAGTGTCAAATTCTTTCTATGAAATGAAGGATCTGAAATTCTTGTAATTCTGTTTTTTAAACATAACAGCGTGTTTATTTTGTAATATATACTGTGATCCGAATAATAGTTAATGTACCTACCTGAACTGGTAGGTTTCTGGAACCAGTCCAGTAGGAGCTTGTTGTTGGGGCTTCTTATTATTTTAGTATCCAAAAATGGAATACTGCTGTTATGTTCTATTTCCAATGTAAATTGGATACGTTTGTTATATTTGTTAAAGCTGTTTAAAACATCATCAACTTCATTTTTAGGTACGGCACAAATTACATCGTCAACGAATTTTTTAATAAAAGCTGGGGGAGTCGATAAAGTAGGAATGACATTGTCAAACAGAAAATCCATTATCATGGTAGCAATAATAGGACTTAAAGGGGAACCCATAGGAGTATCAAAAATTTCTGCATAAAATCTATTGTTGAATGAAAAATAAGAGTTGTGAAAAATGAAATTTAAAGTTTCTGTTAGTAATTCCAAAGAAAAGTTGCAATTTGGCTGAATAATATGCCATTTTTGGTTAATTATTTCTATTACTAAGTTGATGGGGATATTGGTAAATAGAGAAATTACATCGAGAGATATTAAAACAAAATCATCAGGTACAAAATAATCCTTTATTTCCTCTGCAAATGTAAAAGAGTCTGTGGTGTTGTAATTGTTAGTATTACTAAAAGATTTGATTAAGATATCTGCAATAAATTTAGATAATTTGTATGTGGGAGAATTATTTGATGCAACAATGGGTCTTAAGGGGATTCCATTCTTATGAATTTTTGGTATTCCACAAAGTTTTGGTGCTACCGAATTTGTTATACACAATCGTTTTTTGTCATCTTCGTTAATACAGTTTTGTTTATAAAGTCTATTAACTAAGTCATTGTTCTTTTTTTGAGTTGTAAATGTGGGGTCACATTTTAGTAATTTATACACAGTTTTGTCATTCACTAATTTTTCTCTTTTAGTCAAGTAATCTTGTTTATACATAATTACTGTAACCGAACCTTTATCGGATTTAGTCACAATGATATTAGGGTTATCTTTTAGAAAACGTAAAGTTGTATTAAAAATGCGTCTATTACTTGTTTGATCGTGAATTTTAGATAATTAGTTACTACATTGGTAACACGAGCTCGCTTTTCGTCCTTGATATCACTAGGTAATATTGCTAATATAGCTTCAATATCAACTAAGAGTTTTTTAATGTTTATAGTTTCTGGTATAGGAGATATACCAAATTTAGGCCCTAACGAAAGCAAGTTCGAAACATCCGTAGGAATGACCTCCTTGGCTAAATTGTGTAACCATTTGTCGTAGTTAATAAACATTTGGCATTTAACAGTGTTGGATTTTAAATTCTCAAACTTTTTTATGTTATTATTCTTTACAAAAGTAAACATTCTCTTAAAAGCTTTATTAGTTTTATTAGTAAAGTCTGTAAAGACCTGTTCGGGGAGTAAACATCTAACAGATTGTATAGTCTCGCTAATAGAATCATTAATTTCTTTATAATTTCTGCAACCGTTATTTTAATTTCAAAATTTAAAATTGTTTTACTTAATCTATTCTTAAAATTATCAATCTTTCTTTGCAAATACATGTCATGAGTGCACATAAGGTTGATTAGACTCTTCCAGTTTTGTGAAATATGAGTTGGAATAATGTTGAATCTTCGACATTTTAATAAAAAGTAACGTCGATTTAGTTTAGAGACAAGCTTCTTTGTCAATGATGCCCAGAGTTTTAGCAGCTTCGTGGTATTAGCGCCATAAGTAGTTGTTGTTTCTCGATAAAACCCCATCGGTTAGATAACAATTAGTTAAAAGTGACGACCAGCAGTGTATACAATTGCAACTTTTCTTTGGAATTACTAACAGAAACTTTAAATTTCATTTTTCACAACTCTTATTTTTCATTCAACAATAGAATTAATGCTCAAATTTTTGGCACTCCTATGGGTTCCCCTTTAAGTCCTATTATTGCTACCATGGTAATGGTTTTCTCTTTGACAATGTCATTCCTACTTTATCGACTCCCTCAGCTTTTATTAAAAAATTTGTTGACGATGTAATTTGTGCCGTACCTAAAACTGAAGTTGATGATGTTTTAAACAGCTTTAACAAATATAACAAACGTATCCAATTTACATTGGAAATAGAACATAACAGCAGTATTCCATTTTTGGATACTAAAATAATAAGAAGCCCCAACAACAAGCTCCTACTGGACTGGTTCCAGAAACCTACCAGTTCAGGTAGGTACATTAACTATTATTCGGATCACAGTATATATTACAAAATAAACACGCTGTTATGTTTAAAAAACAGAATTACAAGAATTTCAGATCCTTCATTTCATAGAAAAAATTTGACACTTCTATCAAACACCATGGTAAACAATGGTTATCCGAAATCTCTCGTAAATAAATTGATATTTAGTTCGAGCAGCAATAAAAAATGTTAAAAAGACCAGCAATCAACAAATAGTGTTGCGTATAAAAAGTTACCGATGATAAAGGGTTTAACCCCAAAATTAGTAAACATTTTAAAAAACGATGGCATGGTCATTTCAAAGTATAATTCAGTCACGGTTGGCCAACTTTTTTCAAACACAAAAGATAAAACTCCTATGCTACTTCGTTACAATATTGTGTATTCCATTCATTGCCAAGGATGTGACAAAATTTACATAGGACAGTCATCACAATGGCTGCGATCAAGAATTGTGCAGCATAAGAGCGATTGCAAAATAAAAAAGAATTCATGCGCAATAGCGTGTCACACAAATAATACTAACCATTATCCGGATTTTAATAATGTAAAAGTGTTGGATAAAGAAAATTCATACAAGAGTAGACTTTTTCTGGAAATGGCTCATATAGTAAACAATGAAAAAGCTTTAAACTTCAAAACAGATACAAACAATTTGAACGCTGTGTATATGTATTTACTCAAGTATAGGAAATCAAACAACATTAGATAAATACAGATAATCAACCATGCACTTCAAGAATGTTATCGTACTAATTATTTTAATAATCGTCATGTTTTAGTTCTCAATGGAATTTATATTTTAAAAGCCAAATTTTATTTTAATTTGTAACGTGTATTGTGATAGACGTGAATAGTTGTTTCTTGTACTTTTATCAAATGTTTTATTCAATTTATTTATTTTAAGTTTTAATGATAATTATCAAAGCCATGAGTATTTTAACTTCAGTTTTGTAGGTAATATTTTATAATTCTTATGTTATATATATATATATATATATATATATATATATATATATATATATATATATAATTGAAAGTATACCATTATTGGTCCGTTAGGTTGGCCCGCACGTTTCCCTCATATGAAAGTGCTGAAGGTTGAATAAACACTTTTAAATACATACCTAACTATTAGAACAAATCTTTTCATAAATATCTACTGCCTTAGAGTTTTTATAAATGAAAGGTTCATTTGTTATTTAATGGAGGATTGATTTTAGAAGAAACATCGTTTCAGAGTCAATACCCGATTTGTTGCTACCTGTATTTGCTTAAAACATGAGCGTGTAGAAGGTCAGTAGCACATGATAGTTAAACGACATGCGTTTGGTCCCTCATTTCCATAAAATTTAACTGTGCGGGAAGCCTTATGTATCACCTACTATTAGTATATTCTGAAAATTTTCTATACAAATCTAAAAAAGTGTATGGTGAGGAACGTACTTTTTAAAGGTCGAAACTGTGTTCCAATCAATCACTACATAAAAAAAATTGTGAACATCTGTGGTGAATGTGTTCCTACCTTTTTCCATTTCGTCGTCGCCTTTTCGTAGCATAAACCGTTCCAAGCTGATTCATATTGGTAACCGGCGTCGCAACAATAATAGGGCTAGACCCTAAAATACACGTCGGTTCACCTACAAATGACACAGCGCCGCCGCCGACCGATAACGAACTCGGTGCACATTGGTTCTGATGCACTGAATTTATGAATTCCGTGATGGCGCTAATAAATCACACACAAAAGGACACAATGCACTCGCGACGTAGCAGAGATCGCCCGCATCAAGAGTTGCAAACACGGGGTTCTGAAGACTGATTCACGCGCATACAACAACGCTCACCGCGACCTTCCCACTCTTTGTTCCTCATGAGGTATTATGGTAACCACGCCCTTTCGACGAATAGGCCGTCGGTATGTACAAGATGGCTTCGTCAGTGGTGGGGTGTTGGATTGATTAATCCCTATGCAAAATTGTTTGGTTAGAGTGTATCTCGCTTTCATTAGTCTTATCTGATAGTTAGATAACAATTCGTGTATATGTATACAAAAACCTCGTTTTCTTTTTGCGATTGTATCTCCTGTGCAATTATTTTAGAGACAGTTATATAGAATTTTTAATGAAGTCTCCCTTTTAGTTAGGAAATTCAATTAGTAGAATCAAGGGTGGTTTGTAAATTTATTCTAAATGTATAATTAACACGTCCCAGTAAATCTCCCTTAAAATATAAAAATCTAAATGTTATGTCATTGGAATATTTGGGTTTTGAAGACAATCTTACATACTTTTAATAAAGAAGGTTTATGGATGTTTTAATTTTTAATAGTCATTTGTTTTAACTTAAAATTAAAACTTTGTTTTATTCGACTGTTTTTAATGGAGTGAGCTTTTTTGCAACTCCAACTGCGTGATTTTACATAAGTATTTGAACGTTCAGCTTGACCAACATATGCTGTTTAGCAAGTTTAGCATCTTTCTCGCTATAGGCTAGGTATAATTAATAATATTGCCTGCTATTTTCTCAGTAACCCCACTGTAATTATTGATTATTTTTGTACCTAATATAAAGCAGTTACACAAAGTAAAGTTAATTATTAATACTACGATGTTAGTTAATAAGATGAAATTATAACCTCGATGTTTAAGCATGGCCTAAATAATCATTCCAAATCCATCTCGTAATTGAAAGAAAAAAAATTTAAATCTCGAGCAGGATTCGAGCCTGTAACCTTCGAATTTGTACTTGGACACTCTATTTATTAAGGTAATGGAACAGATGCGGGCAATTAGAATGATACACAAATCTAAATCGTGCGCGCTACCCTATATCAGCCTATAATTTCAATTGCATTTGGCATTTGTGTCAATTAAATTTGACAGTGTCCAGTTTTTTACGTCACATACGGACAATATATATATATATATATATATATATATATATATATATATATATTACTATGTACTTACCCCCCCGTTGTTGCGTCATTTAAATATTGATATAATGACGCCGTACGCCAATGTGCTAAACGTCCATCTGAACGCCACCGCTCTGTGTTTTTCTTTAATCTTCTAATTTTATTATGCCACGGCTAGCCCTTTTTAATTTACACAGAGTGTACAACGTTACGATGATCAATTTTCATTTACCCCTTTATGATTACTTATTTAAATTGATAAAACGAAGTCAATCAACATTCATATTACGAAAGGAAATAATATTTACTCTTCACGATGTTTGAAATTCTTTAAATACACCCTTCAATCAATTAATATCATATGGATTATTTATCCCAAAATTTATATCCTTTTAACTTAATATAAAATCATCAAAAACTACACCTTTACAAAAAAAATCTGGAACGTTCGAGATCTTTTTATGATTATTACGTAAGTTTCAACGTATTCAATGTTCCTTACAAGTTTTAGAAAAAATTAATAAATTTAGTGTTAAAATTTAAATTAGAAAAGACTCCTTAAAACTAGGTAGCTCTGACCTGTGATCTCCTGATAAGTTGTTTCGTGTTGTGGATCAACACCCCCTTGTTATCTTCAATCGCCAACCAATGCTCTGCTTTGCACTCCTTAACATAGGTTAAACCAATATTTCAGTACGGTTACTTCTTGTTTGCAAAATCACCTCGTGCTTTTTCTATATTTCTCCGGATACGCTTTGGACCTCTTCCCTTAAATATCACTTGGAATTCGTAAGTTTCAGAATTCGATTAGCAGTGGATTAGAATTCCAAACTTCAGATCATAAATTAGCAGCGTATTCGAAGTGTACTAGCAGCGGATTAGAAGCAGACCAGAAGTCTATTAGAATTGAACCAGAATTGTTTTAGACGCTGATTACAATTGGGCCAGCATTCCATGTAATTCTCATACAGCACTATTTTCACTATGATATAAATTTTATTTATCTGACGCGTAAATATTTGATTAGAAGTATTGTGGATTCGACGTGCTTCAAGTTGAGACTCACTGTTTTTTATCACCTGTGGACGTTATATAGCTTTTTCCCACTACATTTGGATTGGTTTTCCAAACAGCCTTACAGATTTTTGCAACTAACCACGTTTGTTTTTAACATTCCTAGTATTTTCAAGCTGATTTCTGATGAAACTATTTTGGATTTTCGTATCATGCTGTTATTTACTATTGTTATCATGGCCAAACTTTTAACTTATGTCTGTTGTTTTGTATAGATATAGCTTTTGGAGAATTGTACAAAATAAATGATGTAACACGATTGCTGTTTTCGTTCCTGTATTTATTTAACCCGATATTTGAAAGTGCGTATTCTTATCAAAGCGCTTATTGTTCCAGCGTAATTGCATGCGATTTATTAGGTTTTATCTTATCTTCTGCGTATTTATTTTATAAGTTGTTGAACTCTTCTCAACGTAGTTTAATTACATCTATGATTATTTCTTTGCTGAATACGCGTTCTATTATTGGAAGATATGCTTACTGGCATTGATTAAAGTTAATTACGGTCCATATACAGGGTGTTAAATGCTTGCTATTTACATAATGTGGGAATTATTTATTTTTCTGCTAAATAAATGCAGTTTTCTGATTCCCATTGCTATTTGCAGTTACTGCGCGACCCTTACTACTCAATACACCCCTAAACAACCCTTATTACAACAATATATATATATATATATATGGGAGGGGTGATAAATATCACGAAAGGTTATTGAAGCCCAAATTCCATAAATAAAACCCACTCAAATAAAAAATATCCCGAAAAATTTTAATTTCGGAATATTCATTGTTCCACCCTGTATAATACAAACGTACTTCTTTGCCATTTATTAATTATTAATTAATTAGTTATTATTAATTATTATTATTAATTATTATTAATTGTATGATTAAATTTCTTGAGTGTAGATATTAAAGCAAAGCAAAATATATTTTCGTGTATAGACAACATTTAACTTCAGTGTAAGAATTTTAAATATATACAAAATGCCATTTCATCTGCGTAAGACCAATATCAATTTATTGTACCTCCTTAAATAAAATACTAACTTTTTTAGTATACAAATCAATGTAGACAAAAAAAGCAATTAAAGCTTTTATGATTTATGTGATAATCCCATGTATAAAACATCCGCGTTATTACAAAACCTATTTCTATATTTTGAACTTTAAACTTTATACAAATCAATTATTTTTAAAGTGTAAAATACTAAATAAATTTTCTGTGTGTAAAATATTCGTGTACAAGCAATGCAAATCTTATTGCATTTTGACAAACAAGCCCTTATTAAATATATGTATAGATGTAATATTCAAATTCATTTTTAAATAAAGAGTGTTTTTGGAAGCTTTGGGAGGAATAGAGAAGAGTAGCATCTATTGTAAATAATAATTTCCATTTTTTCTTTATGTAATTTGCATTTAGAACATCACTTCTGTATTTATTGTACCAACGTAATAATTATTAAATTAAGGTATGCTTACTGCATACTTCAAACATCATCTTCGCAAAGCTGTTGCTCGCGACTTAAAATAATATTTTGCGATCGAATTTCTGAATCGAATCTAATAAACGCTTCCTTATATACACTAATTTATCTGTTTCCAGAAGGTTGTAGAATGTGCGCGATTTCATTCTAAATAATAAACGCCTATCTTACGGAATTTTTTGGAAATTGTCATTAGCGTTCATATTTGTTGAGTTTTATTATCTTATTATCTGGTTCCAGTTATTTGTGACGCGCGCTATCATCACTTCCAATCCCCACTCCTTCACTCCTTAACCACTCCTTTCTTAACATTTGTTTACAACACACCACTCATACACCAAATAATTCCCACACACTCAAGAAAACTAATAAAATATTTACAAGACACTTAACCTTTTAATCTCAGGATCGTCAATTTCCTGAAATAAAATTTTTTTGAATTCGAGCCGCTCACGTTCGGGTCGCCATAAATGCTGCGAGCTTCTCCTTGGTTAGCCCTACAAAAATACCTAAAATAAATGGGTCATCATAAATACTCTGAAGTTTAGCTCTAAAAACAAGCGCTGGATCACTAATTCGAGCCCCACTGTTAGGTCGATATAATTCTCTAAAATCTACCTGGAACAAGTACGACACCAAACCTTTAGCCTTTTTGCTCTGCTATCTCAGAGATATTCGCCACGGCTGCTCAGTTGCTCTCTGAAAATACTACCCTACTATTCAAAGAAAATCTACTACCAAAATTACATCATATTTTATTGTAACATCAAATCGCTACCCAAAAATGTTTGTCTTAACATTCTTAATTCACACCTCAGATATGTAATAACAATCTTCAATTTTAAATAAGGTCATTTTAAAAATACCATAATTTCCAAATTTGTATACTTACATCTATAATTATTAAAAGTAACTGGGCTTATCCCTAAATGTTATTTTAAAACCCTAAGTGCTAATTACTGCACTAAAAAATTACCAAAAACCCGTTTACTTTGTACAAAAGCCAATACTACACACTCATTTGATAATACATAATTTTACATAAATATTTTCAAATAATTCCTTATCAAAGAAATAATCAATTATTATGTCCATAGAATTCAACAAAATCCACCCAAAAAGCACAAAATGTCATAATCACCAAAAAATCACAATAGTCAAAAATATGTATAAAATTCAGTTACCTGGAATACAGCACAACCAGATCTTTGCCCTGAAACCATTTCTGACTTCGTCTTCCTTAATAACTGCACGTACAGGAATTATCCCAAGTTGACTCCCACCATTAGGAACAGCAATTATCAACCCAGATCTCTCTACATCCAATGTGCGGTACTTCCAAACAATCGTACATCCGCTACTGGTCCATCAACATCCACTACTCCATGTCAGTGCACAACAAGTACCTCCAACCAAAAGTAGGAAAAATTCTACTTACGTTTATCAAGCTTCGGTTGTCAAAATGTATTTTATACAATTTACGACTGCTCTTTTAATCTTGCACCAACTTGTGCATATTTAATTTATTGTAATTAAAATCTCAAACTTACTAGTCACGTAACTAATTTGCTATTATAGTTCGAAGCTTGGCTGAAGATCAAAAATAGACGAGAGCGTTTACCGCTTCCTCTTGGTTTATATAGACTCAAAAGTTCCCTTCCCCCCCGAATCGTTTCACATCGCTCCACTAAACACGCTTTTTTTGTAACCTTTGTTAAATGGTCTACCGATTCCACAAACCCATGCACACAACAACACCTAACCGTCGTCCATTTCTACAAATCCAGCCATTAACCTTTAGCTATTCACGGTAAAATTGGCAAGCCGTTTGCCAACCATCTCGAAAATCTCAGAATTTTCAATCACAAACAAGCATTTTACTCCTAAACCCTCATTAAAATCTCCAACGGCTATCAAATTCGTCGAAGTCCCCCGGCAACTGGCACCAACACAAGCATCCAAAACACGTCTCTCTCATATGCGCATATACGGTCACCTCTCTCCAACTTGCATCCAAAATGTTCTTTCCTTTGTCTTGTACCCTTTCTCAATTTGTGTCAGTTATCCGTTTCTTGTATCCTTGTCTAGCTTGTATGTTATATCTCTTTACCTTTATTCTCGCTGTTTACAAGTTCTATTCTACTCAACCAATCTACACTATTGTCTTTCTCGTTTTTATATATACACTCTAATAGTCCTACTCTGCCTGTAGCCTTCTACTGTACTTCTCATTTCTTTTTCAAATCGGTGTCTAATGAAAATTTGCTGCATCTCAGTCTAGCGTATTGACTTTTAAAATTTCCTTATCTTACAGACGTTTCAAAGTCAATGACAACTAACCATATGACATTCATTCCTTGCTACTGCATACAAAACACAATCTTTCTCTTTATTTTATCGATCCATTTTTATATGTAACCTTCAACACCCTAACGTAGACCTGCTGTTTATTTTTAACGTTCTTTTATCTAGAAACCTTGATACTTGTTTACAGGTTGTTAAATTAACACGCCGAATGTATTTACAATGCTAAACTTTACTGGAAATGTTTTGTTTGCTGCATGTTTTTTTTTTAGAAACTCATAATCGTTAACGTGTTTCTTGACGACACTTTTATATCTTATACTAATATGAACCTTTGAAAAATCATAAATGTTCCAACTGTCTATTACCCTACAATAAGTTATGTACACAAATAGAATAATTACACTGTGAATATCCGTTACTTGATATCACTATAGAATTCACCCTCTTCAATTATTGATTTTTATGCCACGAAATGAAAAGGTTTCCTACTACTAACTTTGCGTGGTACTTATACATTTCCTATATCTTATAATTGTAATTAATTTTTACTCTAACTCTAAAATGAAGCAAAATTAACATTAAAGCTTATTTTAAATTGTAAATCCTTATACTATAGCTTTGAAAAACGTTTTAAATTATTACTTTCCTTCTATATACATGGTGTACCTTGTCATAAATATTTATCTGACCTATCTACCATCAGGTCTAACCTATAAATCCATAGTAATATATATATATATATATATATATATATATATATATAAAGGGTGCAGCATTACGTGACAAAGTAAGATATTTTTCTTATTTAATGAAATAGGAAAATAAAATTTTGGTTAGTAATAGGGAGGTTTAGTGCACATATTTTTAAATTATTTTAGAATATACAAGGTGTCTCATATATACAAAGCAAATCAAACATATTTCGTTAAATAGAACACATTGTATATTATTTTAAATTTAGATTCGGCACACTTTCTCCGTTCTTCCAATATACGGTTTGACTATCTTACACAGGGTATTTTAGAAGATATTGTCATTTTATTAGAAAAACGTGTATTCATGGACACCTTGTATTATTTTGATTATAAAAAAATGCAGCCGGTTCTATATAGAAATAGGTTCGGCTAGTTGGTGCTTTTTCTGCCAGTTTAAATATTTAAAATTAAATAAAAACCCTTAACCACAAAAAATATTTAAATTACTAGATACGTATTTCGACCACTATGTGGTCATCATCAGTAAAAAAAAAAAAAAAAAAAAATTAGCTGTATAATAATTATACAGCTAATTTTTTTTTTTACTGATGATGACCACATAGTGGTCGAAATACGTATCTAGTAATTTAAATATTTTTTGTGGTTAAGGGTTTTTATTTAATTTTATTTAAATCGTGCCACAGTGTTCCTATAGATTATTAGTTTAAATATTTTTCAAAATATTTCAATTTTTGTACAGGGCGAGTCGAAATACAAATGTAGGTTTCTTTACAATTTTTAACTGGAAACACCTTCTTTCATCTGCATATTTACAACTACATTGAATCTGATAAATAACTCTATTACAAAGAGACTTATCCGTGTTATCTTACAATTAAGTAAATAAACTGCCGATTGATTTTTCATAAGTACAAGCTATAAAAATGGCACGTTGTTTCTATATCTTAGCAAGTCGAGGTGTTAAATTTGGAATGAAGAGAAGTTTCCTAAATTTGGTAACCCTTACTCGGTCTTGAACTGACGAATTTAGATTATACGATTATAATACCACTTTTATGAAAGATTTAGGGTATGAGTTATTATCTAGAATAAATTCTAATTATTTAATTTTTTTTAGCAAATCCGTTTTACAAATTATTGAATCGTTATTAAGCACATAGTAGCGTTAAGATTGTGTTTAAAATATGATTTGAGTGACAAAGTAGGTACCTGCCAGTAGAAATGGATGGTTGAGGAACAGAGGCGCCACACACCACGTCTAGCATCCACCTCTTCCACCCCAATCTCAACTTCCTGCTCCACCTCCACCTCCACCTCCACCTCCACCTCCACCTCCACCTCCACCTCCACCTCCACCTCCACCTCCACCTCCACCTCCACCTCCACCTCCACCTCCACCTCCACCTCCACCTCCACCTCCACCTCCACCTCCACCTCCACCTCCACCTCCACCTCCACCTCCACCTCCACCTCCACCTCCTACCTCCACCTCCACCTCCACCTCCACCTCCACCTCCACCTCCACCTCTACCTCCACCTCCACCTCCACCTCCATCTCCACCTCCTCCTCCACCTCCACCTCCGCCTCCCCCTCCGCCTCCGCCTCCGTCTCCGCTTCCGCCTCCGTCTCCGCCTCCGCCTACGCCACCACCTCCGCCTCCGCCTCCACCTCCACCTCCACCTCCACCTCCACCTCCACCTCCACCTCCACGTCCACCTCCACCTCCACCTCCACCTCCACCTCCACCTCCACCTCCACGTCCACGTCCACCTCCACCTCCACCTCCACCTCCACCTCTACCTCTACCTCCACCTCCACCTCCACCTCCACCTCCACCTCCCACCTCCACCTCCACCTCCCCCTCCACCTCCACCTCCACCTCCCCCTCCACCTCCACCTCCACCTCCACCTCCACCTCCACCTCCACCTCCACCTCCACCTCCACCTCCACCTCCACCTCCACCTCCACCTCCACCTCCACCTCCACCTCCACCTCCACCTCCACCTCCACCTCCACCTCCACCTCCACCTCCACCTCTACCTCTATCTCCACCTTCACCTCCACCTCCACCTCCACCTCCACCTCCTTGTTAAGTTTTATCTCTGTATTATATTGTAACTAATTAGAATCCTTTTGAATGCGTGTTTAATTACATTTATTATCATTCCTCTAAATACGCGTACCTTTAGTGAAAAATATCGTTATTTGCATTTCTTAAAATTACTAAAGCTCTATATACCGGGTGTTAAATACTTGTTATTTACCTAATGTACGAATTACCTATTTCTATGCTAAATATGCGTCCTATTGTTGTAAGATGTGTTTATTTGCGTCGCTTAAAACTAATTATGCTTTATATACAGAGTGTTAAATGCTTACTATTTACATAATATAAGAATTATTAAATTTTCTACTAAATAAATGCAGTTTTCTGCTTCCTATCGTAATTTATGATTACTGCACGACCCTTGCTATACAATACACCCTTAAACAACCCCTTATCACAGCAATATATATATATATATATATATATATTGCCATGATAATACGGTAGTTTAGGGGTAGGTTAAGTTCTAGGGGTCGTAGAATAAATATAAACAACTTCCACTTTAAGAAAAGCAAATAATTCCAGAAATCATAAGAGTAAAACGGTCCCTCTACACATTGTTAATTGAGAGGACGCTGTATATAAAATACACGGGATTAAATGCATGAGAACATAAAGATGTCTAAGTGTAGTTTACAAGTAAACATAAAATTTTAAAACACAACAAATTGCATCAAAATTAAATCACCGGGAAGAATTGATAAATTGGCAGTACAAATATTTAACAATTGCGTCGAAAATATCATCGTACACGCATTCTAAATAATTCATTATTAGAAAATCGTTACGTGACTGGAAGAAAACACATTTGTTCAGAAAACCAATATTCTGTAGAAATAAACAAACACCAGGTGATTCAATTAGACGATAAAATTAAGAAACCTCCAAATACGTGAGTTAATGAAAGTCAAAAGTTGGAAGTTCTCGAATAATACTGCAATATGCGGGATGCGGACGTGACAGACAAGGCATGCATTGAAAGATTTAAACTAAGTAATTTGTAAAAATTTCGAGGTATACGAAATAAGGCAGAAGTATCGTCCTAGAATGTCAACAAGCCTATGAAATCAAGTGGAAGTAAGGCTTATATATACGATAGTAATGGAGCGACATTTTAGTCTACATTCAAACTGAGCAACGACTATGTTCAAAGGTGAGAAAAACTTACGTAACCAGTGAAGTATAGATCAAAAATAAATCAGAGTCAAAAGTGCGAGAATTTGTGCAACGAAAATAAGCCGATCTGTAGGTAGACGTAAGTAAAACGACTTATATAAATTCATTTTTAATATTAATAAAACAGGGCTTTTAATTTTGAATTTCAATCTGGATTTTAATTTTGAATTTCAATCTGGACTTTAATTTTGGATTTCAATCTGAATTTTAATTTGGGATATTTAATTGAGACGACTTTAATTTGGAACTTTTAACTCTGAACATACTCTAATTTTGGAGATATTTAAAATGAACGTGTTTTAATTTGGACATATTCCGACTTGGTACGATTTTAATTGGAAGCGATTTATGGGAGCCGATTCTTATATGGGGCCGGCATGTAAATAAGCAAACCGAACACAGAAAGGGGATGCACATCATAGACTAGGATGGAACTACAGAACCCATTCCAGGTTAGCAATCTTAATACACTTTATTATTGAAAACTGTTTTTGATTTAATATTTGCCACATTGTATATTTGTAAGAGTCATCAAAAAAGTCACTTAAAAATTTATAAAACGGAATTGGTATCTTGAAACGTTCGAAGGTCCCTGAATAATTAAAAGATATTTTTGCTGGCTTTCAGAAAAACATAAATCAGGTAGATATTCTGTACAAAAAGGAAAATATTGAGTGTTGTAAATATTCTCAATTATTATATTGTGTATTATAGAATTGCTTTATTTGATTCAATAAGATCTATTCAGTAAGCTAGTCGGGGTAAAAATCCTAATTTAACATTTAATTACATTGAGGCTTAAAATAATAAAGGAATCAGAGGGGTAAATCGCAGCAAATTTATGATACGCCAAATCGTGGAGTAAAAATCACAGCAATTTATGACGGCCCGCTGGGGCTCGATTGTTCAGGAATTTATTGTATTTTATGTTTTTTGTAAAACTTCTGTTCATATTCACTAAGTAAGGCCTTTGGCCCAGTAATAGTGTAAAAAACAATAAATAAACAAACAAAAACAAACGAACCCTATCGTTTCTAAACCGTAGCAAATGATTCCCGTAGATTTAGTAAGACCATTTCGTAAGACCACTAAAGGTTATTCGTACATTTTATCTGCGATTGATTCCTTTTTTAAATTCCCTTTATTTTTTCGTTGTGAACCACCGTCGCTTCTGCAATTTGTCAAAAAACTGAAGAATTGGTCATTGTATTATTTGATACTCCACAGTATATTTGATAGATAATGATATTCAGTTCCTAAGCAATATTTTTAATTCTTTAACAAATAAATATTACTCAAACATTATTTTCAATGTGCTATATCATCTTCAGGCAAACCCCGTACAAGTGGTTAACCGTGATTTGAAGACCATGTTAGTTTTATATGTCGCAAATAACCAACGAGATTGGGATAAGGTCTTACCAATAATTAGTTGTACTGTTTGCACTGCAGTTTATAAAGTTACATGCATTTTGCCATATTTTGCTAACTTTGGCAGAGAAATGTTGATTATGGACTCTCAATTTTTACTACTAGCGATTCAGTCACTCTATTCGATGTGAACTTTTCTGATAGAAAAGAGAGTTCCTGAATTTAGAAAGGTTTAGAATGAAATCTCAAGGAAGTTCGAAATGGCCTATAGTAAAGCTAAAGTTAACTATGATCTCCGTCGCCGCAAGGCTAATTTTTCAGTTGGTGACACAATTTGGCGAAAAAATTATGTTTTATTTGACGCTTCTAAATACTTCAATCTTATATTGTGTTACGTTCCGTCCCTGTAACTAACTAATTTTCCTCATACTTCATTTAAAATTTCATATCCAGTACGGTTTTCACGGTTATTTTGCATGTCTATTAGCGAATCCGACTCCATTTCAATGTAAACGATCATTTGTCTAACATCCTGTAGAATTTTATTAAATATTTAATTATAAAATTGATTATAGATCTATTCTATTTGGATAACGCCAAAACTTAGGATTTTATTATTTACAAGGTACCGAAATCTATTATTTATGTTCAGCGGTATGTGCATTTCTTAAATAAGTTTAAAAACGTGGTTTGATTATCAAGACATGTTTTCCCGAGAAGTTACAATGTTATAACGTGTTTACTGCAAGGTCGGTTACGAACATAAATTACGAGCTATAGAAATTTCCGACTCGTTATCTGTATACGACGTATTAATTAATATTAAATTTCTGTAATGTTATACGATAAATAGGCCACCAATTCTACACTTACCCAATGTTTTAAAAGGTTGCTTGCAGATTCTCTTCGGCTGGTTAGACAGGTTTGGTTTTGCAAACGTTACGACTGGTTGTACAAACCAGATGTAAACGTGGAATTTTTCATTTTATTTAGGGCAGTTCGCCCTGTTGTTATCTTATCAATAGGTGATGTTTTGAAAATATCTTCCATGTAGTTTTATTAACAGAAAATATTTTCAAGGGAGAAAACGATGCTTTCAGGTGGTTGATTATCTACACATGGACGTTTATAAGCGAAGCTACAGTGGAAATAAACACGACTACTGTGCCAATTTTTCACGAGTAAGGTTGTTGTTGTCTAAGTCATGTCCCAAAGCAATGCAAATAAAGCGTTTGAATGCGAGTGCAAAGTATTTATTTTTGTGTCTGTCCCTTGCTTTTAAGAAGCCTGCTCAGTATGTGTAAAATTAGAAAGATACTACTCCTGTAAAATATAATTTTATGGAATGTTTTAGTGACAACTTTGTGGTGTAAATTCTGTACGTGCACTAAATTCTCAATCTGAAAACAAAATGACATTTGCAGGACATTCATTTTAAATACAGTTAGGAAAATTTGTTGTGTCTATCCTGGTTTTCCTTTAGATTATTTTGTTGTGACCACCAAATCCAACGGGATAAAATGAAGTAAATTTTAATACCCACACTACTGGTGCCGGAGCTCGCCATAACACAGCTTGGACCCGCTCCACCTCCGAAGCCATCAGGACCACCTCTTTGAGCACGTGGCGCCAACACGCATGCCTGGATTGGAAACGATTCAATTTTTTACCAACTAAGGATGTCGCCTGTATGCCAGCATCTCCTCATACTAGACGCAAGGTACCGAAGAATGAGAATTCAGCGAAACAATGAACGACTCTTATACACAACACCAGATTCAGGTTTTCGTCGTGTAGCGACAACATTCGATTCTTTAACATAGAAACACATTCTGCAACTTTACAAACTAAAATGTTTTCAGTTTTAAAAGACATTACACACAAATGCTATTGAAAATATTTTCCTTGTGCTCATGCCCTTAATGTATAATTAGTTCGAATTTTTAACTAGTAAATAAATGTTGTCTCTTGCTATAAAGCATTAACGAGGTGCCCCCTGACAAACTAGAATGCTTCAAACTAAATCCAGACTTAGAGGTTTAGAAAACTTAACTTATTTTATCTAAGTGCACTAATATTACGTTCAAACTCAAAGTCAACATATAAAAGCAAATTTCTTCAATCATCATCATGATTAGGTCTTCAGTCCTAGAACTGGTTAGACAAGTATCCTCATTGTTTCCTATTCTGAGCTAACCTACATATTTCCCTGAAATTTCCCCAGTCTGCATCTTTCACTATCTGCGTGCAATAATCTTATCTAGTTCCACCCTACCTCTTTTTTCCTATCTCTGCTTGTAATATATTCCGCACTATTCACCAGAAATGTCTTACAACGTATCTTCTATTTCTCCTTTCTTTTTCACCGATATCTTTATTCCCTTATTATTTCTGTAACCTCTTTGTTATTAATTTTGTCTGTCCATGCTGTCATCATCATATATTTGAAGCACAACCTTACAAAAGTCTTCTACGGTTTTTCTGTCTACTTCTACTTACTGTCCCTATTTCATAGATGTACTGTGCTGTACTCCACACACATGCCTTCAACAATCTTCTCTTTGTTTCTATGTTTGTTGTCTTGGAACATAGCCACTGCTCTTTCTTGTTAGATGCAGTTTGGTTGTTTGGTTGTTTTACAAATATATTCCCTATTTCCCCAATATACAGTTGTATGTGAAGGGAGTTAAGCAGCCTACGGCGGTCAAAATCCCCCAACACTTGGACATTTGCCGAATTAATAGTTTACCAGTAAATCCTTTCACACATTCAACATTAGTCGAAATTATTTCAAAACCTATATTTGTAGTTGTTTATAATAATCGTGAGATATAAGTCCAAATATTTTTTTCGTCACTAAGTTTCCGTCTTGAAAGTGGTTGGACGGGTACCTGCACTTATTTCTATTCTAAGCTAGCCTATACGGTTCCCTGAAATTCCCACAACCTAGGTTCAGCTCGGTTCTGCTTCTATCGTTTTCTAATTATATGCCCTATTTTACCGAGACTCAGTGATATGTGAAGAGGGTTAACCAGTCTGTGGCTACCAAGGATCCCCCAACACTTAGACATTTGCCGAATTAATAGTTTTCCTGTAAATCCTTTCGCGCAATTAATATTAGTTGAGAATTTTGCAAAACCAATATCTGTGGTTGCTTATAATAATCGTCATGTTTAAATACAGCTATTTTTTTCGTCATTAGGTACACCATCTTAGAACTGGTTGGACGCATACTTCCATTGATTTTTATTCAGAACTAGCCTGCACATTTCCTTGAAATTCCCACAGCCTACATCTTTCACTATTTGTGTGCAATAGTCTAACCTAAGTGTAGGGGAGACCGGGGCAAGTTGTAACAATTTTAAAATTTTATTATTTATTTCAAAAACTATGTGCATCATGCATTTTAAACTGTAACACAGTAATGTAGATATATTTGGCTGGCATTTGGTTGTTACATGATTAAAAACTATCTAACCGTTTCTTCTCAGAACAGAAAAATATTAGACCAAGCATTTGTTACAATTTACCCCGTTTGTGGGGTATGTTGTAACAGTCACGGGGTAGCTTGTAACAGTGTGTTTTTTGGCTACAAAATGGATACTCGAACCTATTAATTGGGAAAATTTGCCTCATATGAAAACTAGTGACATTTACTATGAGCCACATTCAGAACAATAAAAATAAACATTTTACACAATTATTTTCTTGGTTGCTCACCATAGAAACTACTTGAAGTAAACCTTACAGCCCATATTACTCACAATTAGAATCACAATGGTGGCATATGTATGGGGTTGAACCAGGGTCCAAACTTCCCCTGGTTTACTGTTAGAGTAATTTTCACAACAGACAACACAAATTGCATCATCTTCGTCAGAAGATTCTTGAAGAACCTTTCTTTTTGCTGATTTCAATTTTTGTTTTCCGGATGTCAATTTTTGTCTTTTTGATATCTTTTTTTCGGCTTCGAACTTTAACAAGTCTAATTCAGGTGTGTCGGTTAAGACGGCAGATTTTCTTTTCTTTCGGCCTTTGAAAGAAAGTTTTCTTGGCTCGGCTCTAGGAATTGGACTAACAGCTGATGGACAGAAGCCTAATGAGGAAATAGAGGCCGTTTTTGCTAATGGGCAAGATTGTACTGTTGTGGAAGCTAAATTGCTACTACAATTGAGCTGTTGGGAAGTTGAAGAGATTGATTCAGCTTTATCCGGTGTAGATGATTGCAAAAGTTTGTTGGATTGCTGTGCTGTAATAGGACCATCGGTGGAAGAGGAGTGGGCTAAAAACTCTGATTCTTGAGATAAACAATCGGATGATGTAAAAGGCAAATTAGGCTGTGGTTCTAAAGTAATTGGATGATCAGTGACACTGGAAGGCAGAAAATCATCATCGGCAAATATATTTCTATTGAATGGTTCAATGCCTGTACATTGAAATCCTTTCACAATATTTTTTTTTGCAAGGGTTAGTGGTAGAGCTTCCCGAGCTATTCCTGGTAAATCATAGATTGTCATTGATTTACCAGGATTATTTCTCATTCATAAGTCCTGTTCAGATGTTAAATATTTTTTTAAAGGATCATAAACGAAGCAGTCCAGAGGCTGGAGTCGGTGCGAGCAATGAGGGGGAAATGACAACAAGATTACTCCATTGTCTTTTGCAAATTTAACAGTTTTATAGGCTGTATGTGACTCATGATTGTCGAGTAACAAGAGCACTGGTTTTTCAATAGACAAACGAACATGGGAAACAAAATGTTTCATAAAAATATAGAAATCTTCTGAAGTCATCCAACCGGATCCATTACTAGCTCCTATGCAACTTGGGGAACCGTCCCGAATAAAATGGTCTTGAAAGCGTTTTCGTGGAAACAGGAACATTGGCGGGAATGATTTCCAATGGCGTTTATTGCAATGTACAATGTTACGAGAACTCCTCTTTCGCTAGAAGTTATACCGCCAACTTGTTTTGTTCCTCTTTCAGCTATCACTTTACCTAATCTTTGCACAGTCGTCAAGCCAGTCTCGTCTAAATTCCAAATTTTAGATAGAGCAAAATGAAACCGATCGCGAACACTGGAAAGTTTATCAAAAAATGCGTTTGTTAAAATTTGTGGCTCTGGCAATACTTGTAGCTTTAGGAACCCGAATTAATAGTCTTGGTTGTGTTTTCAAAAAGTTCGTGAACCAGTCCTCCCCAGCAGCCATATTTCTTTTCCATGATTCAGGAACTGCAATACCGAAAGCAATTGCACAATCATAGGCCAGTTTGCGAACTTTTTTTGAAGACAGCCCAAAATAAATTTTTGAACAATGCTTTACATAATTAGTAAGCTCTGTAAGTTGTTGTTCAGAAAATATCCGTTTATGTTTACTGTAGCCATAATTTTCTAAATGTGCATTTTTGTCTTTATTTTCGTTATTTCGAGTCTGTCTAATTTTCTGTACATATCTGCTAAGAGTTACGTGACAGATGTTGGTGGCTTTTGCCACGGACCTAACTGACTCATTTTCGAGCAACACCCTGTCTATTGCCTGCTCCATTTCTTCTTTAGAAGTCACCCCTCTTTCAGATTTATGTTTATAGTTTCTCATGCTGCATAAAAAAGAACTAATTTATTATACAATCTACTACGGGGCACATTGTAACATGTTACAATGTACCCCAGACAAACCGTTACAACTTACCCCAACGCTTGTTGATTATATGTTTGTCCTTAATCCCAAAACACTAGTTCTTAGAATAAAAATCGAAGTTATCAAATGATAAACTAAACTACATAACTTAATAACCAGATGTTAGTTTTGTTGTAACTTTTAATAACAAAACAGTAGTCAGGTTTTAATGGTACCTTCAAATATTACTTTAGTCCAGGAATTACACTCTTTTGTCAATAACACATAAACCACCCGTATAAACTCCACAACACTATATAAGAGTAAGCTGATAGATGCTTGAACTTGCTTACGCACTTAATAAGAATGTATGTGTCCTTCGGTTTGTTGCCATGCGCAGTGTATCAACGTGCCCCGTGTTACTACATGCCCTGGTCTCCCCTACCTCTAACATTCTTTTTTCCTATCTCTGCTTTTAATATATTCCGCACTATTCCCTCATGTTTTAGTATGTGGCCTATCATCCTATCTCTTCAATTTTTTTACTGTTCTCTACATATTTCTGTCTTCTCCTACCATTTCTAGTACCTTTTTGTTCTTAACTTGTTTGTCCAGAATATCTTCATCATACGTCTGTAGCTCCACATTTCAAAGGCTTGTATCTTTTTCCTGCCCGCTCCTCCTACTGTTCAATTTTCACAGCCGTACAGTGCTGTGCTCCACACATATGTTTTAACCAATCTTTTCCTTGTTTATATGTTTGTTCTCTTTGAACACAGTAGTTGCTTTTTCGTGTTAAATGTAGCACGACCTGGTGCTAAGTTTTGTTTTAAATCTTTTGCGCTCTTTCCATCTTGCGTTAGTTAGCTTTCTAAGTAGCAGAAATCCTTAACCTGTTTTAAGTTCTCGTTACTTAATTTGTATTCTTGTTTTTAAATTAATTTCCCCTCCTTTACATACCAGTATTTTAGTTTTATTTTTGTTAATTTTCATACGGTATCTCTCTGTTAGAACTGTTTTCATTTCATTAAGAGCTGCCTCTATTTCCTTGCTAGATGCTAATGCCGTTATATCGTCTGCAAATCTAAGCATATCAGTCTTTTGTTCCTGCATAATAATTCCAAATGTCTTCTTGTATTTGACAGTATTCATTGTCTTGTCGATGCGCAAATTAAAAATTAATGGGGGGTAGGGCACATACCTGCCTCATGCCTTTCCTAATATTTACTTGTATACGTTCCTGCTCTAATTCTATTACCACTGTGTACTATCGGTCTATCCCTAAATCTCATTCCAATCTTTTTAAGTATTTCAAACATTTTTTTTTTCTATTTTACACTGTCGAATGGTTTTTCCAGATCTACAAATCCTTTTTTCGTTTTTCTATTGTTTTTCCCATTATCACCCTCAGAGCTAAAATAGCCTCTCGTGTTCCCCTGTTTCGCCTAAACCCAAATTGATCTTTTCCTAGTATTTCTTCAGCTTGTTTTTTTGTTCGTCTTTTGTACAATTCTAGTTAATACTTTTGACATGTGTGCGGTCAAACTTATTGTTCGAAAATTTTTACATCTATCCGCGCTTCTCTTTTCTAGTATAATGACTATGATGTTACTTTTGAAATCTTTGGGTATCTATCTCGCCTGTTTTATACTTATAGCTTACAAGTGAGAAACGACGTTCTGATACTGCTTGTCCAGCAGCTTTTATAGTTTCTGTTTGCACTTTATCTATACCCGGAGCCTTAGCATTTTTCAGACCCTTTATTGCTAATTTAAACTCATCTCGTATATGATATTCCAAGTCATTCTTTTCAATGTCTGATTCATGTTATAATGCTGTTAGTTCCTCTCCTGCATATAAATTCTCTATATATTCTTGCCATCTAATCATTTCCTCTACATTTTCTATAATGACGT
Organism: Platerodrilus igneus; assembly: GCA_036346225.1. NCBI lineage: Eukaryota > Metazoa > Arthropoda > Insecta > Coleoptera > Lycidae > Platerodrilus > Platerodrilus igneus. The sequence goes on along the minus strand of JARFIW010001436.1, from coordinate 1,214,858 downwards.
TTCCTTCCGCGCCCCATATATTTTTGCTATATTATAACTAGTTTTTTTTCACTGGATGGGTTAAATAGTTAGGGGTTATTTTTATATCCCCAAATATGACCGGTAACCTTTAAAGAAGGATTCCCTTAAAATGATGGAACGCAATTATCTTCCGACTATGCTAGGGATCTATTCATTGGGCAGAGCTTATGAGGATTGGTCGTGGTTCTTTTTACAAAGCATTATTTTATTACTAGGGCTAGATTCTCGACAAAACAGGGATTTAAACAGGGCGCTACCAAGTCTGTAATTTTAAACACAGGGTTTCCTTAAGGGGGACTTGGGCGTCCTTAAGGAGGAATACTGTAGTAGCTGCTGACGCAGGAGCTGTAAAGAAAATTTAATTAAATATACTAAAATGTGGACACAAGAAGTTTTCTCTTGCTACCTCATCTAAAAAAACAACAAAGATTAATCAGGCAACAATAATATGAACACAGGTTTTGTTCTTTAAATACTGAAAGGCTATTAAAGCTCCTTATTAAATTGGGTTTTCCACTTTACTCTATTTGGTCTTATTCTTTGTCACCTTACTTCTGAACGTACTTGTTCAAACTAAAACAACTAATTAAGAAAATTAAATGTTGTTTCTTTAATTAAAAATGGTACTTTCATAAAAATTGTAGATATAAAATTTATGTTCAAGAAAAGATAATACAAGCTTCATCTACTCATAAGGTAGAGTTATATATTGTTACGTGCCAAATTGGCACTAAACATTTCTTAGCTTAATTTTGATGTGCGGGAGTTTTCGCGCCTTAAATTCAAAAGACTTGGCGTGTATTTCCGTCACGTCAGAGTGCGTTTGCGCCAGATCGTGCTGACGCGTGTGGCGAGAGAACAAGAGTGGGGAAGTTTCCGGGGGTTTTCGGTAACGTATCTTTATCTTTTATTTATGTAGATCCTTGCCTTTGCTTATCTTTGTTTGTCGTCTTTATACCTGTTCCTCATTCGTTCCCTACATAAGTAGGAGGTAATTTGCAAGCAGCCTGCTGAACCGTAGTCCACGACCCTAGACGAACGAGACCCGGGAGCAACTGCGACCGCCGTAGCTAGTCGGAGCCATTTGGAAGAACGCTAGGCGTACCCTCCGGTAAATATCTTGAAGGGGGCCATCAGCATTATTTTCCTAACGAGTGCATCCACTACGATAAGAAAATCAGACAAAAGTTGACACAACAACTTAAAAGTATCATTTCAGATACAATCACACGAAAACCCAACTGTTTGAAGGTAGTTTTTAAAACGGTAACGCCCTAAATACACAAAAATACCTAATTATAAGCAGTTAAATACAGATACACTGTCCCAATATGCTAAAACAACCGAGAATTTAATAAGATATCAATAAGAAGCAATAGCGCCTCACCACGAAGTTCAACAAAAAATAATGAAAAAAAATGTTTATAAGTTATAGTGATTTAGTAGGAAAAGAAACAAATAATGATATAGTATATTGTGGGCGACTGCAATAGTTCAGAGGAAAAACATATGGAATAGACAATCCTAGTTTTTTGCAACTGCGAATATGAACTATTTCTTTCAATGGCATAGGTTGCGCGTGTCCTATGTGAACCCAAAGAAGAAAAACATCCACTCTAACATCGGCTAAAACGAATCATAAAAATTCAATGAGTTATTAACACAATTAAACGATGTAAGAAAAAAATTAAAAACCAAATAATATGCTGTAGGAAAAGTTCGAGGATTAATTAAATGAAACGGCTGAGTTATATTGGGGGGTGTAGAGGATAAAATGATATACAAGTAACGGTACGATGAAGGAAAAGTCAACCAAAAGCAAAAGGTTAATGTCCCCCTTCAAGATATTTACCGGAGGGTACGCCTAGCGTCCTTCCAAATGGCTCCGACTAGCTACGGCGGTCACAGTTGCTCCCAGGACTCGTTCGTCTAGGGTCGTGGACTACGGTTCAGCAGGCTGCTTGCAAATTACCTTCTACCTATGTAGGAAACGAATGAGGAACAGGTATAAGGACGACAAACAAAGATAAGCAAAGGCAAGGATCTACATAAATAAAAGATAAAGATACGTTACCGAAAACCCCGGAAACTTCCCCACTCTTGTTCTCCCGCCATTCGCGTCAGCACGATCTGGCGCAAACGCACTCTGACGTGACGGAAATACACGCCAAGTCTTTTGAATTTAAGGCGCGAAAACTCCCGCACATCAAAATTAAGCTAAGGAATGTTTAGTGCCAATTTGGCACGTAACAATATATACAAAGAAAAATATCAAGACTTTAAATGTTACTTTAGTTACAAAAATCTAATTTGAATTTATACCAGAAATGTCAGATCTGCTTTTTCTGTTTACACTGTAACGTTTTTTTTTTCGTAGTTACACTTTGTCTATTAATATAAAATAAAGCAGCAATAAAATAAAAATATAATTTGTAAAATTCCGTACAATTAAAATAAAACTTAAAATCTATAATAGCATATAGACTCCTTTACCTTTGAGGTCTAAAATTCGTTATTAAGCTTCGTCGAGTTGTCAATTCGAGCACTTTGCTATCAACGTTTGAAGGGACAAGCTGCGATAAGCGGCGTAGTAAAGTCAAGATGGTCGTGTCTAAACACGTGGGCTGTAACACAGTCCAAAAAAGAAATGGAATTGACTGAATCTTGGTGTCTGGAGGTTGTTTCCTAGCGGCTTTAGCGTAATGTTATTCTTTTATATGTTCCGCCTAGAGCAGTTCAGTTGATCCCTGCAGGCCTAAGGAGATGGAAGCTCACCATCATTAATACAGTTGGTATAAATTATTTAAATAAATTTTATTAATATTTTCCTCTTAGTGCAATATCACGAAAATATCACGTAACCATATGATATGAGAATATTATATTCAATTTCCTTTTGGTTTTGGAGTACTAGATTTTATATGATGTAAAACCAAGCAGAAGATAGTTTCGTTAAATACTGGTTTTATTCAGAAGAGTTCTTGCAATTCCAGTAATAATTTCGTAACTATTCACATGGCTTCTATTTTTGCGTCGCAGAAAGCAGATGTTTATAGAATTTCCGACAGCTGGGGTTATAGTCCGATTTTTTTTTGTTCACAGCAGTATCTCTACACGTGAGTGTTTTTAGCATTTAATCAGTTTCAATATTAGTTAAATTGCAATAAGAAAATATTAGATTGAACTTTAGTCACGTAAAAATCGTTTAAGGAAAGAAAGAATTAAGTAACAAATTTATTGCTTGTCAAAATGATTGCACATACAGATAAAGTAACTAAGCTAAAAAGTTGTGAGGGACATATTATGTCAGATATAAAAAACATATATTCAGGTGTCCTATTTAGACCTCACATGTCATGTTACGTTAATTTAAAAATATGTTTAAATATTTTGAGGTCATGTACTGTGATTTTTAGTTAACATGAGGAATTCTTTTAATAACTATTAAGTAAAAGTAACTTTAGGTAGACACATGCTAGTTTATCTGCACTTAGGTAATTTTAATTTCATTGTTAAAGTCGAAGTAGTGCTACTATGACTTGAAGAATATGTAATATGAATAATTAAGAGGACTCAAATCCTTACATAAAAATTATTAAGAAAGATTCATTTAGAGATCTTTATGTTATTGAATACAAATCCTTATTAGTATATTTCTGTTCTATAAAAATTATTAATTAAAAATATTATAGTAAAACGAATTAAAAATATTATAGTAAAATGAATCAAGAAATTTAAGCAAATAGAATCTATTTTTTTATTACTTTTTTATTGTTTGAAATACAAGTAAAGTTTACAAATCATTCCTGATCAGAAATTGTGGGTAATGATTACAAATACCCTGGGCGTATACTTTTGAAACTTAAATTCTATTATTTTATTTTTGGTAAATATTTTTGAGGACACAAACGGTGTCCATGTTGTGCATTTGTTTGTTCACAGGTCAAGTCGAGACATCTGTATGACATCTGGTGTTTGAGATTTTGGTAAGTGTTTTAAAAGAGTGAAATTCAAGTTTTATGGCTATGTTAGTGGTGTTGATATAAGGTTTCCGCATTCCCCTAATACAAGCACAGTTAATTTTTGTAGGTTGTTGTATTGAAAAATACGGTGTCGCTCATTATTCATATTTTTGGTCTTTTGACAACCCATGACCCAAGCTCATGATCTACCCAGAGCTAACACTCTACTAGCCGTTTATCTCTAAAGAGTTTTTCTTTTCCTCAAGCCGTTTTCCATCCAACTTTACCTTGGGCTTTCATTGTTAATAAGAAATTCTCGATCTTGTGATATCAGGTAAGGGTTTGGGAAATATAAAGGTGCAATTTATTAGCTGATAGTCACGAGGGTAAAAATAAAACTAAAAACAAATTTATTCTGTTTTCAACACTTTATAAAACTTTAACTACTTCTCTATTAATTCATTATTTAAAAATCGCAAGTAAAATCATGCGTAAATGAAACATCAATAAGAACTCTTTAAGTTCACATTATTTTATAAAATTTAATAACTGTAATTGTATTGAACTAATATTGCCAACATAAATTTACTAAGGTTTGTTTTTAATATGCGAAATGGATTTGTCAAAATAGATGGTTACAAAAATATTTTCTCAAGCAGACTGGTATTAAAGATCGCCAAATGTAGACATGATGCAAGAATAATTTAATCTCTTACCTTGGCTCTGCAGGTGTTCTTTACATGTTGTCTTCACAACATGTTTGGGCAGGTGTTTATACATACATTTTCAGAAAACAAGTGACGTCAAATCCACATGTTCTAGCGAACACGAACAGCTGCGTGACCCTTGGACTGGACCATGCTAACTTCCATGCGTTTTTGTTATACGCACGAACTGGACCAACAAAATTCCAATACTTTCAAAAGCGTCTTCGGACTTAATTTTATAAACCATAAAAATTTCTACTTACTTTGTGGAACGTTTCTTTAAGATTGCAACTTATTGCTTTTCCCTAACATAACACAAAATCCAACTATCCATCGTACGGTTGAAGGACGTTCATATTTTACATTTACAGATGTAAAAGTAGAATTTTATTTTCTATTAAATCAGCCTACTCGTTGCTTTAGTTTTGTAAAACCAGATAATACAAAACGACTTCTTAAAGTTGCTAATTATAATATAAAAATCTAGTTGACGAATTCTACGAAGCGTTGAAAAACATTTCTTATCGTACTTTTACAAAATCATTAACGAATTGTTTTCTGTGTTATTTACACAAATATCCAAAGAATTATTAAATGAGTTTATCTTAGTAATTATCGAAACAAAGTTATTTATTAGAAGTCATTTAAAATCGACTTTTAAACGGAACGTTATAACAAAAATATTGAAGATTATTAAAAATAAAATTACGAAGAGTGTAATTATGAGAAGGGAAATTTATCAAACGAACATCTTCTATAAGTTAAATTATCAAAAGAGCAATTACCAAAAGAAAAGATAAGAGAAGATAAGAGCGCTACAACAAATTATTTAGTTGATCTGATTAATTATTATTTTAATTCTTACCATTGTTAAAATCACAAAGCCTAGGGTTTTAGCGCACTAGGGTTGAACTCCGCACAAAAAGCTAGGCGCAAGTTACACGCCAGAACCTTTAGTGGTTCCATTATTTTCTCTACGAGAGCTCTGGCAAAAGTGGGCGCAAATGTGCTATGCACTAAACAGGAAAGGTGTTTGACCTTCATAATAGTTGTATTAACTTTCTGCGCCTGATGTTAGTAACCAAACTAACATTTCTGTATGGCGGTAAGCACATACAATATCGATACTTGTTTGTTTTAAAAATGGTTCGCATAATTTAATGACTTTACTTGAGTTATTAGAACTAAAATTCGTTGATATAGTGTAGTGGTCAAAAAAACTGTTACAATATGGTTTTATATCCCTAAAATTCTTTCTATTTAGTTTGAATGCTACGTCTGTTTTTCCTATTTTCATCTTAGTTTGTATCTCTTTACACTATTTATCAATCCATTGTTCTTTAGCTTTCCTGCATTTGCGAATATTTTCCTTTTTTATGGCCTTGTATTTCTTATTTCCTGTTTCGACTGATCTATTTTTGTATTTTCGTCTTTCTTCTATTAAATTCATGATATCCTTTGTTATCCATGGTTTCTTATTTTCTATGTGTATACCCCAGAATATCTCTGGCCGCCATGTCTAAGTTGGATTTAATATTATTCCATTTTGTTTCTACTTCCTTAGGACAAGAAATTTTTCCTATGTCTTTCAGCAATTCATTTGCTTTTTTTAGCTCTTTCGTGGATATCTTTATTCTTTTTTACAAATTTTTAAATTTAAGCACGGCTTTCATAATAATGATCTTGTGGCCAGTGTCTATATCTGTTTTTGGGTAGCTTCTACAGTCTTTTATTTGATTCCTAAACCGGTGTTTAACAAGAATGTAATCTATTTGACATCTTCCTATATCTCCTGGCATCTTCCACGTGTATCGTCTGCTAACATGATATTGAAATAATGTGTTTGTGATGGTTAAATTATTTTTGTCGCAAAATTCTACCAGCCTATTTCCCTTGTTGTTTCTCATTCCTAAACCAAATAAACCTACTGCAACTTTCTCTCGACCTCACCTACCGCTACATTGAAATCCCCCGTAATTATTAATTTTTCATGTTCTTTTACGTATCTTAGTACGCCTTCGATATCTTTGTAGATCGCTTCTACCTCTTCCTCCCTGTAGCTAGAGGTGGGCATGTATATTTGTATTATTATTGTATTTACCGGCTTAGATTCTAATCTAACCATGAGTATTCTTTCGTTCTTTTGTATGTAGTTTTCTACATATTGTTCTATCTTTCTTCACATAACTATTACCACCGAATTTCCATTTTTGGCATAATAATCCCCACGCCCAAAGTTTCTTCATCTGATCCTGTATGAATTACCATAGTCTCCACTTCAAAAACCCCTCGCCTCTAGCCACCGAACTTCGCTGGTCCTTACTAACTCTAATGCTAACCTATCCATTCCAATTTTGAAGCTCTCTAACTTACGTACTTGCTTCATACTTTTGACATTCCACGCTCCGACTCGCAGAAGTTACTAACTGTTTTTCTAAGCTTTCCGATCGCATTCTTCGATGTAGTCCCGTGCCGGATATCGGAATGGGGGACTATTCTAACTCCGGAATCTTTTACCCCAGAGGATGTCATCATCTTAATTACAATTTAAGTATGCTGTGTACTCGGGAAATAATGTAGGGGTTTCTCGTTGCCTTCCACATCGCAGTCTCTGCCAATCTAAGTACCGAAAAAGCCACTGCCCTCTTTCGGGGACCTGTCTTATTCTGGTTCCTCACTAAAGACCCTTCTGATTTGGTTGAACCTGTAGTTTAGCTCTTTAGATCACTGGAACGCACAATCTATTCCACCCGTTCTAGTAATCTTGAACTTCTTCTAGGTGCAGGTCCATTCGGAACAGGATTCTTCAATATCTTTCTTTATATAAGTAATAAGTCAATCTCTTGGTGAAAATGCAAACGGAAGATTTTACATAGATATACTTAATTTATTGTCCTTTGAACTTCCGCTCTGATGTCATGCATTCTCTGCACCATAAGGTAGGCGTTGGGCATCTAAATTAGAGAGACTTAGGTGGGGTATGATAAATGAATTTGAGAAACACCGATATAAACAAAACAACTTCTGAAAAGGCATACTCTCTGCCCTACACAAACGATTTTCAACAATACTCATATGATTAACAACTTTATAAGGACACAAAAGGCAAAACAAACACATAAATTCCACGATTTCCATTATGCATTCAGTTTTTAATAACTTAATCTTAAAAAGAATTCCCAGTATTATAGTTGGTATTTGATTGGCGCGATATGGAATATTAAAAAATGTTTTATGAATTCTAATATAAAAGTCAGATCATATCACATATTCACATAAAGCATAAAACGTGTTTATATGTGCATAATATATGGTGCACAGTTTCCGATAACCGCGCCGCCTATTAATATGTATGTATGTGCAAACTGATTATAGACGAAGATAAACACATGCTTTTTCTTTGCCATGTCCTAAATTAATAAAATTCTCTAGCATTAATTTGTGTCTACTTTCACCCTATTTGCACTGTTCAAATTTGAAAGTTGAAGTGACACTATTTGAGGCATAAAGCGTGGTATTGCATTATTTGTCACGGTCATTGTAGGGGAATTGCATGACGATATTTTACTAAATATTATTAAAAGAAGCTTCTAGAAATTTCCATAAATCGTTGAATAAAACAAATGAATATCTGATTAACGTTCTAAGTGGAACATACAGTAACGAAAATTAAAACGGACGTTTCTATGATTCGCTTAGCGGAAATGAGCTTGCAACTACTTAAACGTAATCTTTAAACTGCAATTTTCTTTTATATCAGTGCTCATTTCTTTAATTAATGTATTTATTTCACTACGGACATTATTTATTTTAAGTGTATGCTGTGTTGAAACGTAGGTACGTGAGGTTACATGACAAAGAACTTTTAGTAATTTTGTGATAATACCTTGATTTACGCTGTTGCTCAGAAACAGGCCTGACCTTAGTTTTCGCTAGAGACTCAAAAACCGTTCACTTGGATTTTATGATAAAAAACAAAATCATTTAAACCTGTAACGTAAATCGCAACAACTTTAAATTTGCCATAAGGCACATTAGGCACTAACCTATGGCCTTAAGGCTCAGGGGATCGCCATTACCAAGCCCTAAGACGAACACTTGGTAATAGCTCATAAACGCAATGTCCTAAACCGGATGTCTGGAAATGATGCCCAAAAATTCGAAAGTCGATTCTGTAAGAAAAATAATGTAAGGGAAATATTTGTACAAACAACAATTTTTTATTATCGAACAGACCTTTACGACAACTCGTTGTATAATGAAATTTTCAAAGCACTGAGCAATTTCTTGCCACCTGATCGCTAGCAGTACAAATACTAACTTCTAAAACTTCGATAATAACTTCTTAATTGCTTATATCGATGCATCATCATCATTGGGTCTTCAGTCCTGAAACTGGTTAGACGCGTACCATCATTGTTTCCTATTCTGAACTAACCTACAGATTTCCCCGAAATTTGCACAGTCTGCATCTATCACTATCTGATTTAGGTCTACATCCACCTCTTTTTTCCTATCTCTGCTTGTCATATATCCCATACTATTCCCCAAAAAAGCCTTAGAACGTATTCTGCCCTTCTATTTCTCATATTTTTTTCCCAAAGATATCCTTGTTCCCTTACTGTTTCTATAACCTATTTGTTATTACCTTTGTCTGTCCATCTTCAAACATCTGAAGCACGGCATTTCAAAGGCCGCTACTGTTCTTCTGTCCGCTTTTCAGACTGCTCGTATTTCGTAGGCATATTGTCTGTGCTGTGCTCCACACATACGCTTTCAACAACTTTTTGTTCTATGTTTGTTGTCTTTCATCATAGGCACCGTTCTTTCTTGTTAGATGCAGTTCGGTCACCTTCTATTGTTTTACAATTATATACCCTATTTCTCCGACATTCAGTGGTTGCGAAGGGGGGTAAGCAGCCTGTGGCTGCCAAGTTCCTCAGCACTTGAACATTTACTGATTCAATGTTTTTTCCAATATGTCTTTTCGCACAGTCAACATTAGTTGCAGATATTTCACAACAAACAACTAGTTGTTTATAATAATCATCAGATTTGTCTGCGCATATTTTTCGTCATTGGGTTTCCCGTCTCAAAACTGGTTGGACATGTACCTGCACTTATTTCTTTTCTAAACTAACCTACATGGTTCCATGAAATTCTCACACAGCAATACAGCTCGGTTCCCCTTATATTGTTTTCTAATATTATGCCCTATTTCACAGAGATTTATTGAAGGGGGTTAAGCAACCTGTGGCTGCCAAGATCCCCCAACACTTAGACATTTGCCGAAATAATAGTTTTCCAGTAAATCCTTTCACGCAATTACCATTATTCGAGAATATTGCCCCTCCAATGCTTGTAGTTGCTTATAATAAATATCATGTTTAAGTGCAGCTACTTTCTTCGTCATTAATTTATCCATCTTGGGACTGGTTGGATACGTACCTCCATTGATTTCTCTTCTGAGCTAGCCTACATATTTCCCTGAAACTCCTACAGCCTACATCTTTCACTATATGTGTGCAGTAGTCTAACCTAGGTCTTCCTCTTCTTCTCTTTTTTCCTATCTCTGCTTCTAGTATATTCCGCACTATTCCTTCATGCCGTAGTATGTGGCCTATCATCCTATTGCTCCTATTTTTTACCGTTTTCCACATATTTCTATCTTCCCCTACAATTTTTAGTACCTCTTCGTTCTTAATTTTGTCTGTCCCTTGATATCTGTAGCACCACATTTCAAAGGATTCTACCTTTCTCCTGTCCGCTTTTCCTACTGTCCAGGCTTCAAAGCCCTACAGTCCTGTGCTCCCCACATATGTTTTAAATAATATGTTCCTTGTTTCTAGGTTTGTTGTCTTTGAACACATTAGTTGCTTTTTCTTGTTAAATGTAGCACGACCTTGTGCTAATCTTTGTTTTATATCTTTTGTGCTTTTCCCATCTTGCGTTATTTGGCTTCCTAGGTAGCAGAAATCCTTAACCTCTTGTAAGTTCGTGTTACATATTTGTATTCTTGTTTTTGATTTATTTTTCCCTCCTTTGCATACTAGTACTTTAGTTTTACTTTTGCTAATTTTCATACCGTATATCTCTGTTAGAACCGTTTCCATTTCATTGAGAGCAGCTTCTAACTCTTCCTTGCTAGATGCTAATACCGCTATATCATCTGCAAATCTAAGCATATCAATTTTTTGTCCCTGCATAGTAATTCCAAATGTTTTCCTGCATTTGACAGTATTCATTGCCTCCTCAACGTACAAGTTAAAAATTAGTGGGGATAGGGAACATCCCTGTCTTACCCCTTTCCTGATGTTTACTTCTCTATGTTCCTGCTCTAATTCTATTACTCCTGTTTGCTCTTTGTATAAGCTATGTACTATCCGTCTATCCCTATAACTCATTCCAATCTTTTTGAGTATTTCGAACATTTTTTTCCATTTTACATTGTCAAATGCTTTTTCCAGATCTACAAACCCTATATACACGCTTTCCCTTTTTTCTATTGTCTTCTCCATTATCACCCTCAGAGCTAAGATAGCCTCCCGTGTTCCCCTGTTTCGCCTAAACCCAAATTGGTCTTCTCCTAGTATTTCTTCCACCCGTTTTTCCATTCGTCTTTGTACAATTCTAGTTAATATTTTTGATACGTGTGCTGTCAAGCTTATTGTTCGAAAATTTTCACATCTATCTGCGCCTTTCTTTTTTGGTATAGTTACAATGATGTTATGTTTGAAATCTTTGGGTATCTCGCCTGTCTCATACATACAGCTTACAAGTTGGAAGAGACGTTCTGTTACTGCTTGACCAGCGGCTTTTAGAGTCTCCGCTTGCACCTTATCTGTACCCGGCGCCTTACCATTTTTCAGACCCTTTAATGCTATTTCAAATTCATCTCTAAGTATAGGGTATCCCAAGTCATCATTTTCAATGTCTGATTCCTTTTCTAATGCAGTTAGTTCTTCTCCTGCATATAAATTCCCTATATATTCTTGCCATCTGCCCACTTTCTCTACATTTTCTATAATGACATTTCCTCTCGCGTCCCTTATATTTTTACTATACGGTTCTATATCCCTAAAATCGATTCTAATTAGTTTGTATGCTTCATCTGTCTTTCCTACTTCCATCTTAGTTTCATCAATCCATTGTTCTTTAGCTTTCTTGCATTTTCAAATAATTTCCCATTTTATGGCTTTGTATCTCTGTTTTCCTGTTTTGTCTGATTTATTTTTGTATTTTCGTCTTTCTTCTATTAATTTCAAGATATATTTTGTTATCCATGGTTTCTTATTTTCTTTTTGTGTATACCCCAGAATATCTCTGGCCGCCATATCGAGGCTGGATTTAATGTTATTCCATTCTGTTTCTACTTCCTTAGTATCAGATATTTTCGCGGTATCTTTGAGCAATTCATTTGACCTTTTTTCGAATCTTTCTTGAATATCTTTCTCTTTTAGTTTCTGTACGTCCAGGTGCCTTTTTCCGTTTCTTTTTTTCAAATTTTTAAATTTAAGTGCGGCCTTCATAATTACGATGTTGTGGTCTATATCTGCTTCTGGGTAGCTTCTACAGTCTTTTACTTGATTCCTAAACCGTTGTCTAACAAGAATGTAATCTATTTGATATCTTCCTATATCTCCTGGCATCTTCCACGTATATCGTCTTCTAGCATGATGTTGAAATAATGTGTTTTTAATGATTAAATTGTTCTTGTCGCAAAATTCTACCAGCCTATTTCCTCTGTCGTTTCTAGTGCCTAAACCAAATAAACCTATTATCGCTCCTTCCCTACCCTCACCTACCACTGCATTAAAATCCCCCGTAATTATTAAATTTTCATGTCCTTTTACGTGTCTTAATATGTCTTCGATATCTTTGTAGATTGCTTCTACCTCTTCGTCACTGTAGCTAGAAGTGGGCATGTATACTGTATTATTACTGTGTTTACCGGTTTAGATTCTAATCTAACCATGAGTACTCTTTCATTCTTTTGTAAGTAATTTTCTACACAGTATCCTATCTTTTTCCGCATAACTATCCCCACACCCAAATTTCCTTCTTCGGCTCCTGTATGAATTACCCTAAAGTCTCCACTCCAAAAATCCCCCGCCTCTGGCCACCGAACTTCGCTAATCCCTACTATGTCTAATGATAACCTATTTTCGATTTTCAGGTTCTCTAGCTTACCCACTTGCTTCATAGTTCTAACATTCCACTCTCCGACTCGCAAAATGTTCCCGACTCTTATTCTTAACTTTCCGATCGCATCCTCCGAAGTAGTCCCCTCCCGGAGATTCGAATGGGAGACTATTTTAACTCCGGAATCTTTTACCCCAGAGAATGCCATCATGTTTGTTATAATTTAGGTACGCCGTGTACTTGGGAGATAATGTGGTGGTTTCCCGTTGCCTTCCACATCGCGGTAGTGTGTCTTAGACTGCCATACCGACCCCTATGGTCTCTGCCAATCTAAGTACCGAAAGAGCCCCTGCTCTCTTTCGGGGACCTGACTTAGTCTGGTTCCTCACTAACGACCCTACTACTTTGGTTGGACCTGTAGTTTGGCTCTTTAGCTCATTAGAACACGCAAGCCATTTCACCTGTTCTAGTAATCTAGAACTTCGGCAAGGTGCAGGTCCATTCGAAATGGTATATCGATGCACTATAATTAATTTATATTAACTTATATTGGAATGGACCTGCACCTTGCCGAAGTTCTAGATTACTAGAACACGTGAAATGACTTGCGTGTTCTAATGAGCAAAAGAGCCAAACTACAGGTCTAACAAAAGTAGTAGGGTCGTTAGTGAGGAACCAGACCAAAACAGGTCCCCGAAAGAGGGCAGCGGCTCTTTCGGTACTTAGATTGGCAGAGACCATAAGAGTCGGTATGACAGTCAAAGACACATTACCGCGATGTGGAAGGCAACGGGAAACCACCACATTATCTCCCAAGTACACAGCGAAACTGGCACGTTTTTGCTCTTTGCAAATTTTCCGTGTTCTTGAAGGCTTTTCCGAGGATTTAAGAAATGTATTTAATCGAGAATTTCCCGGAAAATCTAAATTCGTCGGAATTCTGAAATCAGAACACGCTTGTCGAGTTACACCCCTATGAATTTTGCTCTTTGGAATTTCTCGTGGTTGCAAAAGAATTTTTCGGAAGCTTATGACATGTATTTACTCCAAAATTGTCTAGGGAATCTAAATCTTTTTGAATTTTTCAAATTGGACCACCAATTAAACCCTCGTAAGAGTTTTTTTCAACTATGCATGATTAACTTTCATCATCTACACAACAAAAGTTTTTTCGAATAATCAATTTCTCCTACGTTCCAGTGGTGTCGCATATCGAATTTATCTATAATTTTCCCAGCTACATGAATCTCTTAAAATATTTTAAATCTGCGCAATTCGTAGAGAGCTGCCCCTACTTTTAAATTTTTTACCAATACCAATTGTTAGCGGTATTTTTTAAATAAAACCGTCGTGTATAGAATGAGATTAGTTTAGTTTAGTTTTTTCTAAGAAATACAAATTTTATTTCATAACAAACCTATACTAGAGTTACAACCCCTAAAACAGATTTTTCTTTGATACCTTAAAGATTTCAAATAGAAACCCAATAAAACATTAAACATAATAAAGAATCGTTTATTAAATGTAATCATTACAAGTGCTACGTGAGTTATGTATCCTTCAATTTATAAATGTACAAATAAATATAAATTATTAGAAAATTATAAAGAAACTTAAGTTATATGCAACATTGCAAATTCAAGGATAAATCAGAAAGGTTATTAAAAGTTCACAAGCAAGTTGTGGGAACGGATATAATACATTGTATTCCAGACGTAAGTGATACTTCAGGTGCAGGTCACAGACGGTTAGGAAACCGTGATTACTTAGAAATTAAGATTGTTACATTGTATAATGAATAGAATTAAGAAATAAGCAGACATGAGCTCTGAAAGTTCCCACAGACATGGGAGGGGCATGGACAACATAAATACTCAAGGTGCCCCAAGACATCAGTCAGTCTTGAGTATTTCAGCTTTAACATTGTCGTTTGCTTAGGCTACTCGCCCTCAATATTAAATTCAATTATTATTTTATTTCGACTTAGAATTGTTAGTCAAAATTCCATTGTAATTTCTGTATAAGAAATAAAATTTGTTACAAGAAGTTTTGGAAGAAGTTTTTAAAAAGACCGCTTCCAAGGCCCGAAACGTAACTCATGTTCTTAGTCAACCAGTATTTTGAAAATTCTAAATTTAACAAAATATTAAGTCGTCCAGCGAACACTACGGGGGTCAATACCCCTACCATTTCAGTATCACCGAAACTTTGGGACCAACTCAAAACAATTTTAAAGCCTTATCGAGGTCTAGAGTAAAATCTTTAAGCAATTTCAAAAATTAACACAAATTTCGTATTAAAATACCATAACTGATGCATTCCTATAAAAAGATTTTTCTAGAATGTATTTTATCTTGTGTATAATTTAAATCTGTTAGCAATTGGCAGAGACCATAGAGGTCTGTATGGCAGTCTAAGACACACTACCGCGATGTGGATGGCAACGGGAAACCACCACATTACCTCCACTTTGCGTACTTAAATTGTAATAAACATGGTGGCATTTTTTGGGGTAAAAGATTCCGGAGTTAAAATAGTCCCCCATTCGAATCTCCGGGAGGGGACTACTTTAAAGGATGCAATTGGAAAGTGCAGAATAAGAGTCTTGAATATTTTGCGAGTCGGAGAGTAGAATGTTAGAAGTATGAAGCAAGTAAGTAAACTAGAGAACCTGAAAATTGAAATGAATAAAGACATAGTAGAGATCAGCGAAGTTCGGTGACCAGAAGCGAAGGATTTTTGTAGTAGAGACTTCAGAGTAATTGATACAGGAGCAGAGGAAAGTGTTACGTTTATTTTTCAACATTAAATACCCTTTTTTCCTCTGGTTAAGTCATTATCGCTCGAATAAACTCCATTCCTAACCTAAATTCTACAGCAATACCCTATATAGTGTACCTGTTCAGAATAAGCCCGCTTTAACATAATTTTCCCGCAAATCCATTTTGCTTTTAAAACGAAAATTTATTCCATAAATTATATAGTCAATACCTTGTTTTAGGTATCCGTTAATTTATTAAACTTTCCCATAACGTATAATTGCTTTCTCTTGTGTTTCCCATCTAAAAACTTGCCAAAATAATAGATCTTACTATTATTTGATAGCGTGTTTTCCAGTTTGCTAATCGCGCTTTGATAACACAAAGATTGCAGTTGAAATATTTTCTTCAGCGATGCAGACGAATGGAAAAACGAGCTGAAGAGATATTAAGAGAAGATCAATTTGGATTTAGACAAAATAGGGGAACACGGGAGGTTAATTCAGCTCTGAGAATGATAATGGAGAAAACAATAGTAAAAGAAGAAAACGTGTATATAGGGTTTGTAGATCTGTAAAAAGCATTCGACAATGTAAAATGGAAAAAAAATGTTCGAAGTACTCAAAAAGATTGGAATGAGTTATAGGGATAGACGAATAGTACATAGCTTATACAAAGAGCAAACAGCAGTAATAGAATTAGAGCAGTAACGTAGAGAAGTAAACATTAGGAAAGGGGTGAGACAGGGATGTGCCCTATCCCCATTAATTTTTAACATTTTGTACATTGAAGAGGCAATGAATACTCTCAAATGCAGGAAGACATTTGGAATTACTATGCAGGGACAAAAAATTGATATGCTTAGATTTGCAGATGATATAGTGGATAGCATCTAGCAAAGAAGAGTTAGAAGTTGCCCTTAATGAAATGAAAACGGTTCTAACAGAGGGATATAGTATGAAAATTAACAAAAATAAAACTAAATTACTAATATGCAAAAGAAGGGGAAAATAAATCAAAAACAAGAATACAAATAGGTAAAAAGAACTTACCAGAGGTTAAGGTTTTCTGCTATCTAGGAAGCCAAATAATGCAAGATAGGAAAAGCGCAAAAAATATAAAACAAAGATTAACGCAAGGTCATGCTATATTTAATAAGAAAATGCAACTACTATGTTCAGAGACAACAAACATAGAAACAAGGAAAAGATTGCTTAAAACATATGTGTGGAGCACAGCACTATACGGCTGTGAAGCCTGGACAGTAGGAGAAGCGAATGAGAAAAAGCTGGATGCCTTTGAAATGTTGTGCTACACACGTATGATGAAGATACCATGGACAAAGTTAAGAGTAAAGATGTACTAAAAATGGTAGGGGAATAAAGGAATATGTAGAAAACGGTAAAAAATAGGAGAGATAGGATGATAGGTCACACACTACGGCATGAGGGTATAGTGAGGAATATATTAGAAGCAGAGATAAGAAAAAAGAGAGGTAGAGGTAGACCGAAGTTAGACTACTGCACACAGATTGTGAAAGATGTAGGCTCTAGGAATTTCACGGAAATGTGTAGGCTAGCTCAAAATAGAAATCAATGGAGGTACGCATCCAACCAGTCCCAAGATGGATAAACTAACGACAAAAAAAGTAACTGTACTTAAACATGATAATTATTATCAGCAGCTACAAGTATTGGTTGGGCAATATTCTCGAATAATGTTATTAGTGAGTAAGGATTTACTGGAAAATTATTAATTCAGCAAATCTCTAAGTGCTGGGGGATCTTGGCAGTCACAGTCTGCTTAACCACCTTGACTTAATCGCAATGAAATAGGGCATAAAATTATAAAACAATACAAGAGGAACAGAATTGTATATAGGTTGTGTGAGAATTTAAGGGAACTGTATACGCTAGTTCAGAATATAAATAAATGCAGGTATGTGTCCAACCAGTTTCGAGACAGAAAACCTAATGACGAAAAAATAAGCGCCGATAAATCTGACGATTATTATAAATACCTGTAGGTGTTGGTTATGAAATATCTGCAACTAATGTTGACTGTGCGAAAGAACATATTGGAAAAAATATTAAATCGGCATATGTTCAAGTGCTGGGGGAACTTGGCAACCACAGACTGCTTACCCCCCTTCACAACCACTGATTGTCCGAAAAATAGTATATATAATTGTAAAACAATAGAAGGGTACCGAACTGCATCTAATAAGAAAGAACAGCGCCTATGATGAAAGACAACAAACATAGAAACAAGAAAAAAATTGTTGAAAGAATATGTGTGGAGCACAGCAAAGTATGCCTATGAAATACGGGCAGTAGGAAGAGCAGACAGAGAAATGGCAGCAGCCCTTTGGAATGCTGTGCTTCAGATGTATGAGGTTGATAGCACGGACAGACAAAGTTAATAACAACTAGGTCTGATCTCGGTCTACCTCTACCTCTTTTCTCCTATTTCTGCTTGTAATATATCTTGCACTATTCCCCAAAATGCCTTAGAGCGTATCCTGTCTTCTATTTCCCCTATTTCTTTTTTGTTTTCCACAGATATCTTTATTCCTCTACTACTTCTATAACCTATTTGTTATTAACTTTGTCTGTCCATGCTACCATCTTCATACATCTGAAGCACTACATTCCAGAAGGCTTCTATCTCTTTCTGTCTGCTTTTCTACTGCTTCTATTTCATACAAGTACTGTGCTGTGCTCCACACATATGCTTTGAACAATTTTCTTCTTGTTTCTATGTTCGTTGTCTTTGAATATACCTGTTGTTTTTTCTTGTTTCACCTTCTATTGTTTTAAGTTATATACCCTATTTCCCCGATATTCAGTGGTATGTGAAGGGGTGTAAGCAGTCTCTGGCTGTCAAGTGCCCCCAGCACTTGAACCTTTGTCGAATTAATAGTTTTTCCAATATATCCTTTCGCACAATCAACATTAGCTGAAAATATTTTACAACCAACATCTGTAGATATTGATAATAATTAGATTTAATTAGATTTAAGTGTACTTATTTTTTCGTCATTAGGTTTTACGTCTTGAAACTGGTTGGACGTGCACCTTAACTTTTGAACTTTAACACCAGATGTGGACTATTCCATATACATCTGCGATGCACGCAACAGGAAACATACCATTAGGACTGAATTTAACGCTGGAATTATAAAAGATCTTCTGAACAAAATATTATCTAACCAAACCAAATCTCCATTAAGTATGTCCTATTCTTTTTTTGTATTTTAAATCTCAAACTAAATTTTCATTTTAGCAGTATTTATGTTATTTATGATATTGCACTACGAAGAAATCATTAATAAAATTTATCTAATTAATTATACCAACTGTTTTAATGATGGGGAGGACTTCTATATTCTTCGGCCTGCAGGAATCAACTAACTCGTTAAAGGTGGAATACAAAATAAATTCATCACCCAACAGCTGCCAGGAACCACATTCAGACACGAAGGTTAAATTAATTCAACTTTCTTTCGGACTGTTTGCAGGCCATGTGCCTGGATACCATTTTGACCTTTCTACGTTGCGGATAGCAGCTTACCTGTTCAAGCGCTGATAGAAAAGTGACACGAAATGACAGACTGACGATTCGTATTATGGTAACTTAGACCTCTAAAGCGAAGCAGCGCATATCCCATTATATATTTTCTGAATTATTTTAAGTGATCAGATATTTATAAATTATATTTTTATTTTATTGAGACATTATATTAGATTAATAAGGAAAGCGTAACATAGAAAAAAAAATGTTACACAGCCTCTTTCCAAGAGAAAAAATTCGAGGTACCTATAAAATCGAAGAATTTTTCTACCAAAACTTCAACGACAGAAGAATCAAAATATCCATATTAACTATTTAAACACACAACTAATCAATACAAAACAGCACAATCTTTAAATTATAACAAACGACAAGTTTAACCAAAAAAAATAAGAATAATTCGTTAAATGATATGGGGAGATATAAATGCATGGGAATTAGTGATTAGTAACTACGCGTACTACACGCCGATAAAGGGACAAATTCGAGAAGTCATAATCAGTATCAATACTTAATCAGTTAAGAATAATTAGTGGAATCTAACACTCACTAGATACATGTTATAATAAAAAAACTTCAGGTACTCTCTGGGGGGATGATGCTATCTAAACATTTTTTAGAAATTCGGATAGCTGAGAAAATCTAATATTATTTGATACCAAACAATATAGATTTTACCTTGTGGGTGGAAATGTGGAGAAAGATTTATTTCGCGGGTGTAAAGAAGGCGGATGTGACATAATCAAAATGATGTGGGCGGCAGGGAGCAAGCAGCGAGCAAGGAGTGAGCAAGGAGGGAGCAAGGAGAAAATCCCTCCCAACAGATCTTCCTTATGGGAATTTACATGTAAAAAAAGCGATTAGCGGCGGCGTCGGCGGCGCTGTCCCAGGATCCCCATCATATGCTACTACGAAGGTTAGTTCAGAATAGGAAACAATGAGGGTACGCGTCTAACGATTTCCTGGACTGAAGACCTAATGATGATGATGATACTGCAATAAGTATATAATGTATTTCATGATAACCGAGATTATTCTAGACTGAATTTTTAGAATAAGTTTGATGTTAATTACTGCTGGCAATAAAATTCGATTAATCGATTAATCGAAATTCGCGGTTTTTAAAAATTAACAAATCGATTATTCGATTAATCGAATATTCGAACAATCGATTAATCGAATATTCGAATAATCGATTAATTGAATATTTGAATAATCGAATATTCGATTAGTCGACCAATAGGACACACCTATTAAAAATTATGGGTAAATAATATACAGTTAAAAGAAAAATGGTTTGTTTTTATTTCTATTAAGAGGCAAGTCCTTACAGAACGAAAGTTCTAGTAAAATTAAAAATATAACAGTACAAACATGTTGTAAAATAAAACTTAAGTGTGCTCTGACCTGTGTACAGGAACCGGACCTGTACACAAAATTACAAACGATATATTTTTGTCAAATAAATTAGAAATACATCCAACAACACCTATAATCACTGTTATTTGATTAACTGACTTGAATCAATTGGAAGAATAATTTTTTATTGTGTTAATTGACTAACATGATCCGTGACGTATATATAATTCAGTTTGATTACCTCATCATTATCATCATTTTGTTTTCGAAATTACTTGAGGTTGGTTTGACGCAGCTGTAACTTCTTTTCTATTCTGTGCTAATCTAAAAAGCTCTACCTACCCTTCACAACCTAAATTTCTAATAATTTGACTAATATAGCTTGGTCTAGATCTTCCTATATCCTTCTATTTTTTCCTATCCACTTGGCTCTACCCGGCTGCCAACATGCCAGACCACTACCTAATTGTGAGTTATGTCATGGTGACATTTATTAAATTATATGTTATGGTAAGGCTTAAGCAACGAATCGCTGCCAACATGCCAGACCGCTAACTAATTGTGAGTTATGTCATGGTGACATTTAGTTAACTGATTTTTTTTTTTTGTTTTGTTTTTGAACTTATTTAAAGTCGGTTTGACGCAGCTCTAAATCCTTTTCTATTCTGAGCTAGTCTAAAAAGGTCTAAATATCCTTCACAATCTATATCTCTAATAATTTGACTAATATAGCTTTGTCTAGGCCTTCGTACTCTATTTTTATTTGGTAGTCTATAATCTAAGACTTTACTAAATAGTCCCTCATGTCTTAACTGGTGCCCTATCATTCTATCTCTCCTGACCTTTAATTGTTTCCACATACAAGGTTCCTCACCTATCCTAGTATAAACTTCCTCGTTTGTTACTCTATCTGTCCAACTAATCTTTAACATTCTCCTATAACACCAAGTTTCAAAAGCTTCTATCTTTTTCTTATCTACTTCTTTAATTGTCCAAGTCTCACTACCGTATAGTAGAACGCTCCATACGTACGACTTTAAGAAACTTTTTCTATTGTCTAAACTAATACTATTAGCTATGAGTAAGTTTTTCTTTTTTAAAAATATTTTTCTAGCATGAGCTATTCTAGCTACTATATCCCTTCTGCTACGTCCATCCCTTGTAATTATACTACCTAAATAGCAAAATTCATCTACCTCCTCTAACTCGGTATTACCTATTTTTAATTTTGGTTTCGAACGAGGCTGTAACTCACTTGTCATTATCTTTGTCTTTACTGAGTTAATTCTCATACTATAGTTACTCTGTAGTATCTCATCTAATATATTTAAAAACTGTCCTAACTCTTTTCCAGACTCTGCTATTATGGCTATATCATCTGCAAAACGTAACATGTCCATTTTATGTCCCTGTACACTAATACCTATCTCTTTTCTCTCTCTAGCTAAGTTTAAAGCTTCCTCAATATAAACATTAAAAATCAAGGAAGACAGTATACAACCCTGTCTAACGCCATTTCTAATCTTAGCTTGGTTTTCTATTTCATCAAATCTAATTACTACGCTTTGGATTTTATATAGACTGTAAACTATTTTTTGCAAAACCCTGAACATAACAATCCAATTAACCCTATCAAATGCTTTTTCTAAATCTACAAACGCGAAATGAGTCTTTTTATTTTTTTGTAACCTTTTTTCGATAATTACCCTAATCATTAGTATCGGTTCTCTAGTCCCTCTGTCTTTACGAAAACCATATTGGTCTTCGCCTAAATAATTCTCAGTCAAAGCTTCTACTCAATTTTTAATTATTATTGTTAGTATTTTGGAAGCATGAGAAGTTAAACTAACCATTCGAAAATTCTCACACCTATCAGCTCCTGACTTTTTTGGGATTGGGATAATAATATTTTTTTCGAAATCTATTGGAACTTGACACATATTACTTTTACTAGTTCATATAATCTGTATTAAGTTTTCTGACTTGCATATTTTATTAATTCTTCGGGAATATCGTTTATCCCTGGCGCTTTATTTAGTTTAAGATTCCGAACAGCTCTATCAAATTCCTCTCTTAATATTGAAAACCCTATTTCTACATTCTCTTCTTGGTCGTTCTTAACTCATCCATATCGTCTCCCTTATATAAATTTTCTAAATATCTTTTCCATCTGTCTGCTACCTTAACTTTATTTATTATAAGCTCATTATTCTCGTCTCTAATACCAGTATATTCTTTCCTATCTTCCCCAAAAAACTTTTTAACTGCCCTGTAAGCCCTGTCTGTCTTACCTATTCTCAAATCATCTTGTATTCCCTTACAATTCTCCTCCATCCATTTATTTCTAGCTTTTCTACACTCATGTACTATCTTATTTCTAACTGTATTATATTTTTGCTTACTTTCACTATCCACTTCTCTGAAAAGTTTAAGCTTTCTTCTATTCTCTATTAAATCTAATATCTCCTTTGTTACCCAGGGTTTTCTCGCTTCTATTTTTTTCTTACCTATAGTCTGTGTTGCTGTATCATGTACAGTCAGTTTTATTTCTTTCCATCTATTTTCTATGTTTCCTCCTACAGCTATCTCTTTGCTCTTATTTTCTAATACTTGTTTATATTTCTCTTTTACCCTACTATCATTAAGCTTACCTAGATCCCATCCCTCTCTTTTAACCTTTCTCAATTTTTTGAATTTTAGTTAACACTTCATTTTAACTAAGTTATGATCGCTATCTATGTCAGCCCCTGGATAACTACGACAGTATTTTAACTTGGTTTCTAAATCTTTGTTTAACTAAAATATAATCTATTTGGTATCTAGCCCTATCACCTAGCGCTTTCCAGGTATATCTTCTCCTATCATGTAGTTCGAATAGGGTGTTTACAGTTACTAATCTATGTTCCTGGCAGAACTCAACTAATCTTTCTCCTCTATCATTTTGTCTGCCATACCCAAATTTTCCTACCATTTTTCCCTCACTACCTTCTCCCACTGACGCATTAAAATAGCCAATAACTATTAAATTCTCATCTCCTTTTATTTTTCGCACTATACTATTTATATCCTCGTATACCTTTTCTACTTCCTCATCCCCGTAGTGAGTTGTTGGCATGTAAACCTGTACTAAAACAGTGACTGTGGGTTTTGTACTCAATCTAACCATAATTATTCTATCACTAAATTGTAAGTACTCTTTAACTTTATGCCCTAATTTTTTACCTAACACTATTCCTACCCCTACCTGTTCATTAGTTGAAGAAGTTGTAATTATTCTATAATTATCTTTCCAAAAGTCATTACTATCTGGCCATCTCACCTCACTAATACCTAAAATGTCCAGCTTTTCCTTTCTCATTTCGACTAATAAATTCGTTAACTTATCTACTCTAAGTAATGACCCTACATTCCAAGTCCCTATCACTAAATCGAACTGTTGTTTTATATTTTTAACGATGACGAGCCGTAAGTACCCCCTCCCGAAGATCCGAATGAGGGAGTATTTTACCTCCAGACAAGAATTTTACTTGTGAGCTCTCCATCATATGTATTTCGTGTTTTAGGCCACGCACACCTGGGAAATATTGTGGTAGGTTCCCATATCTTTCCACAACGCAGTTTTTAAAGATCTTAGCAAAAAGCCGTGTCCGTCACGGTCAACCCCGAACAAGCTTGTAGATTATTGAGAATCGCCCGAGACCAACTGACCCTCCTCCAATATCTTTTAGCCAGCAAGGCTGCTGCCCCTTGCTGCGCCTTTTAATCGCCTTTTACGATAAGCAGGCTTACTATAGTAGTGTTCTTTATCCCCTACTATAGGGAAATTTGATTACCTAATAGATTAAATTCAACTATCTACGTAAGTGTACAATAATATAGTAAAGAAACGCCTGTATTAATAACTGTTCGATTTCCGATTACCTGAGTGGGTCGACTATTATAGTTTATAATTTAGTTGTTGCTTATTAAACTGCAAGTTTATAATTTTAAAAAGATTTTGTAAGTTTGTTTCTAACTTGATCTTATAATACCTAACTAAATTATAGCCGTATTATTTGTATTACGTATATAGAGCCCAAGTTCTCTTTTTCCTATGTGTGCTAGCTATAACGTGAGAGAAGACAAAAATACAACCATACATAGTACAAGTTCAGGACAAGATCTTGCTATTGGATGGAGGATACTTGAAAATGAAATGAAACACGACTTGATGGATTTTGTAATTGACTATCCCGCACAATAGTGAATTAATCAGACAAACGATTATTTGGTTAGAAATAATTTGTTTGACTACTTGATTAGTCGATTAAACGGTTAGTCGATTAATAGATTATCTAGACAACCATACGATTGATTGACTAACCGATTAATGAACTAGCCAATTAGTTAACAAAAAAATTTGTTAATAATCGAATAATCGGTTAATCGAATATTCGATTAACCGATTATTTCATTAATCAGTTAATCGAATAATCGATTAATCGAATATTCGATTAGCCGAATATTCGATAGAAAATCGATTAATCGGTTTAATCGGTTTGCGAATACTGCAAAATTTGATTAATCGAATACAACTTTTTTGAATTTTGCCAGCCCTAATGTTAATGTTTTTGGGTTTGTGTCCATAATAGTATTTTTTGTGAATTGCGTTGCAGTTTCATTTTTGGTGTTTGAACTCAATTTGTTTTGTTTAGTCGAGCGACAAACAAGTATTACTGGTTGATTTAAATGAAGAGAAAACATACCCATCAAGGCAAATAATAATGTCTATTTTAATTAGTACCACTTTCACTATACTATTTGGAAGACATGCCTAGAAATTCAATTTTTGGATCCCGTTACTGCCACAATGGTAAATCCACTACAACACCCCGATTCTGGGATGAATAGCTATAATAAATAAAAATTTAAACTCTCAGTGAATATTGAAAATATGTATGTTATGTTACTTATGTGTATATCCTTATGAAAATAGTTACTAGATAGCATAGAAACTTGGTTATACTATTTCAAGGTAAAGAAATTATCAGTGAAAAGTCTTGAAAGTGTCTCTTTTCGCCCTTTCTATGTTAGTGTTCATTTTATTATACGACAGCATACTTATTCTGAAGCAACTGCTAGCGGCGGCAACAAATTCCTTTTATTTTTAAATTACAGTTTATTAATCCGATAAATTATTGCCAGAATAGCATTCAATTCAGGTTATTTTTAATTTATAGATAAATTGAAACATATGCCAATTCTGACAATAACTAAATTAAGACAGATAGTAACAAACATCGGTGTGATTCGGTTCTCTATTAAATTGTGGCATTACGGTGTGTACGTCAAAATAACCCCTTGCACCCGTCTTAGAGCGTGGGTTCGAAAATGGTGAAATTTCTAAATTGGTGATCCTTGCCTTCCTTCAATGACCATCCTAAATCTCACCCTTTAAACACCTATTTAAAGTGAGCTGCAGATCTTGGGTAAGTTCATTGTTTTACATTTGTTTGTTCATGTTTAAAAATAACAGTCCACTGTGTCTTATCCGAGCATTAATAGCAACTATTAGTAATTTAAAAAAGAAATCAAACGCGCAATTTCGTTTTCAGCTATTCAAAAGGTAAGGTACGTTTTAATTATATGACTCAGGTGTAGTCGAAATCAGGAAAGAATGAATGCACATCATAGGTTTCTGAATTAAAAAACGACATACTTTTAAAGGATCTATCGGA
Organism: Platerodrilus igneus; assembly: GCA_036346225.1. Taxonomy (NCBI): domain Eukaryota; kingdom Metazoa; phylum Arthropoda; class Insecta; order Coleoptera; family Lycidae; genus Platerodrilus; species Platerodrilus igneus. Next base: position 1,188,618 of record JARFIW010001436.1, on the reverse strand, counting down.
GTATACTTAATGCAAGATTTGAAAGTATGTCGTTTTTTAATTCAGAAACCTATGACGTGAATTCATTCTTCCCTGATTTCGACTATATATGTCATGCTTAAAGGGTTAAATTCAATTAAATACTAGTTCAGCATCGTCCTATTATATTTCAACAAATAGAAAAACTTTCTCTCTTAACCTAGCTTACCTGACATAAATAAATAGATTTAACCTTCATTCTATAAAATTGTTTTCTTATGGTAAATATGGTCGAATGCTGCTTGTGGCATAACATTCCTACCATTAATGTTATATTTAACTTTACCGTTATTATTAGAATTAAAGCTTATAGACAACCAATTGTAAGGCGTGGAAATTGTTAAAAAGCACCAATGAATCATATAAAAAGGCGTGACTAATTCTACAATAAAAACTGAATACGCCTTTATATGTTATGTTAACTATTTGTGAAGGTTTTATTCTTTGAAGACCCCGAGGAACTAAGAGTAGTGACTGGCGGATACCTCGATCCAATTCTATGTATCGGATGATTAATTTTGTAAAAATCGGTACCTACCGATCATTTTACAAATATTGGATTAATTCAAAGCAAAAAGTGGTGCGTCTTTTCTTCCAGAGTCCTCAGTTGACGTAGTGATTCTCTTAAAAACTACGAAGAAAATGTCAATAATGTAGATAGCTGAAAAATAACGTTTTAGGTGTCGAATATTAGTATGATGGAAGTTCCTCAACTAGTTATGAAAAGACAAGTTTTATTTGACGAAAGTAATACTTGCCAAAACGAGCGAAAGCAGTGACCAAAGTGGCCCGCAGAATAATTTGTATAGGGCGTGACGACTTTCAAAAATATTAGTTATTTTTTACTAGTTAAACAAAGGATGAACATTGTTAATGCTGTGATGTATATTAAATCTAATCCACAATAAAATAAATTGTGGTAGATTTTTACTTTACCTATCGCGAATTCTTATGTAACTGTAACAAGCCCCGGGTAAGGTTAGGATGGAAAATGGCTTTTAGTAAAAGAAAACTTTTAAGGACTTTTTAGCTAACTGAGTTTTTGACCCACGGTCCTATGAGATTGGGTCAGTGGGTTTATTAAACTTGGAAAAAACAAGATAATGGACGCCACCTAAATTTTTTATAAAGCAACTGACTAAATCAATTTGCATAAAGGAAAAATTTGGAAACCTAGATTATCGCTAACCACTTTAAATACCAAGTTTGATTGTCACACATATGTTACTTACATCTGGCCGTCATCTTCACTGAACTAACGAAGACTAGGGCAGCTCTGAAACATAAATACTACCCACATAGATACTCTTTATATCTTACAAACCAGTATAAGCATGAAATCTTTGTTTTAGTTTCAATTAGTTTTCACAGTATGGTGATACACATTCGTGCAAGTTTAACCTTTTAAATTCCTATCAAACTTTGGAGAAGTTTAACGATTACTGAGTAATGAACTGAAGTCAAAAATAACTCTATATAGTCTTTTAAGATAAGTAATGAACATTTTAAATTATAAGTGTACTTAATAAAAAAATTAAATTCTTATAAATGTAGTTTCTTGAATTGAATATTTAACTTTTGGACATTATTTTTCATAATTAATAGTCTGGGGTAGCGCTACTAAGACTTTACAATTCTTTAAAAAATTTACTTAACTTTTGGCAAATATCATCAATTAATTAATTAATCTAAGTTCAAACTTCATTGTACAGGACTTAGGCCCTATTAAATCAGCATGTTAGTATTTTGAAATTGTGGTAAACAAGATAACTATTAAGCATGTAGCAAACAAATCATGAATATTTGTCTGCATATTTTACTATCGTCTATATACAACCGGTGAGTGTACAATTTCCAAGGTTGAACACACCATTAATTACAAAAAATTGTTGTACTCATTGTACTTTACATGTTAACAGAATAAGCTTTCAGCAAATTAATTAACAAAAATTATTCGTGACAACCATTAATGAATTGCATACAACAACATGAATTAGTGCAAGCTTTCAAAAAAAGAATTTATTACGTGCTTAGATACTCAATGAACTTTGCTACTGCAGCCTTATCTTAGAAACTTAAACAGTCTTACCCATAGCGGCAATGACCTATAACCTTCAATTGACATGTTGTAACTTATTTTGTTTTTATATATGTTGTGGCGTCAGTGTTACTTATCTTTCTAAATGGGCGCCAGTGAACAAAAATTTTCCGACTTAGCTAGGGGTCTATTCCTGGATAGAGCAATAAGAAGTGGGGGGGGAGAAGTCGGATTTTGTTTGTAAACCAAAGCTATACTAAGTTAAATAGGCGCTACTAAGTCCTGAGATAATCACGATAATAGCAGAGCACAATTTTAAGGGCGGACGTGGAAACCCAAAGATAAAACGATCGCCGTCGTTAACAAAAACCTGTCTTATAAAAATAAGACGCAGCTCCTGTAAGAAATTACAAAGATTAAATAAATAAAAATGTAGAACACCATTTGTGTCCTATAAAAGTATCAAAAATAAAAAAACTGTATATCCAATATAATATTGCCACAAAATTATTACTTAAAAATTCTACCTTTAGGTTATCAGATTTGATCGCATTTGACCAAAATAAAAGTCTCAAAGTTTAACTAATTGTTTACTAAAAAAACTCTCTTTTAAAATTTCAAAACTTTTTAACAAGTAAAAAAAATTTCATCATTAACATCTATAACAAAGGCAAGGTTTTGGCTTTTTAAAACAAACAACTGTTTTTCAAACATAAACTTGATTTAAACATTTGATTAAAAATAATTTGTAGCCACAATACACTGAATTAACGTTTCTAACCTGAGCAGATCTTTTCAGGTGGATTACAGTTTCTAAATTCTCACGCAGCGTGTATTTAAATTTTCATATTTAGATTTTATAATTTATCCGTAGATAAAAGCTAATCACAAAAATAGGAATTTTTATTTTAAATTCTATGACAGCTGCACAAAGCATCTGCTTTCATGACAACATCTGTCAACTGTGCAACACAAAAAAAAGTATGACGTCGAAAACATACCTTGAAATTATCTAAGGTTCAAATGGAACAAAGCTTGTAATTATATAAACCTAACTTGACAAAATTTCGTTCTACGGCTTGTAAAACCAGTTCAACAATAATTGAGAATTAAACAGATTACATGTTCGAAAACATAATAGCAACTTTTCGAGCTATATATGATAGTCTGTTTATCAAATTTTTACGACATTCAAAACACATGCAAGAAATTTCTTATATTTAATAACAAACCGAACTGCCTCTGTTGCTCCAAGACAAATCTGGACGGAAATTCATAATCTCCAAACAATGTTACTAGCCATTTCTAATTTGGGACGACTGCAATCAAAACCAACATCATCACTCGTACTAAATCTATTATTCTTCGATGACGAATTCTTAGTTGACAAATTCTTAGTTGACAAATCCTAAATGACGCGCTAAATAAATGAAACCAAATTAAATTAGTTCGCAAAATGTATAATTTACCAACCGTTGGTAAAAGGTATCAAAATGGTTTTAGGTCTAGCACGACCTGACCTGCTTACATAAGTAATTTAGCCGAAGGTCGCATGCCTCTAGCCGGGAATACATCTTTATAAGGCGGTTGGTAGCGGGCGACTAACTCGACGAAGCGAGAACCGAATGATAGCGACGTTAGAGGTGGGGAAACAGCAAGGAAGCAGCTAGAGATGCTTGACAAAGTAACTTTATGTCACACAAATATTATAATATAAGAAGATTAATAAGGAATAAGGCACGCTTAGCGCATTATCCTCGTAATTCAATGCGAATAAATATAGCTCAAATTAAACATGTTACACTACCCCTTTCCCAAAAGAAAAAAAATCTTTTATAACAAACAAAGTTTAAGCTAAAAGCAAAAGATTTTTTTTATAAAAGCTTTTATCAAACTCCTAACTAACATCACAATTATTTGCAAAACATCACATTTTTCGAATTAGAAATACTTACTTAATCATCTTCCAGAATAACTACAAAAATTATGAAAACGAGAGGGAATAATATATATGAATTTGAGTGTGCCGGTAACTACGTGTACCAAACGTCCATTGGGAAACAAAATCGGGGAGTCATAACCGGTATAGGTCAAAATCAAGAGAAGTCAAATCAAAATGTCAAACACTCCACGGGACAAAAAAATTAATTTAAGTTTAAGGGAATTCTTTTATCAGAGCAAGAATTTTCTTACTCCTACTGAAGCCGGTACATACTAACTATAGCTAAACACAACATAAAATATCCAAACTTCCAAAAATACTAACTCTACTTCTTGGAGTTTTAGTAACTTTACTAACCAAAAAGGACGGTACTATATCAAAACAGCATCTTAATACAAAATACTATCAGCTCAAAATGATAACCAAAACCAATATAAACTAACTAACAGGTTACTTACAAAAATGGCGGTGAGTGCTCATCACCACAATAACTCAAAATGTTAGAAGTTTTGTTTCTACTAAACTTAAACTTCTACACAAATATTTCACAAAACGAAACTCTTAACGCCAAACTGAACCAATCGGAGCTGAAGTCTCCTTTACCCTACTGATTATACTATCACTAATTTCCAAATATCATCACCTATTAGTGACTGATCACATGGTTAGGTTTACCATGCAAACCTCTGACCTTACCAAACAAAAAGTATTCAAAGAAAGGTCAGAATCAAGGGAAAGAATACGCCAATATTCTCTCTACCTAAATATGTAGAAATCAGGACTAACAATTTATATAGTCGACTTATTTCTACTTTCAAACAATATCTTCTACTAGCGCGCGTCAAACTAAACTAGTACGTACATCAACGTACACCACAAAACCACTACTAAATTACGACTACAAGTTTTTATAACCATACAAAATTCTCAAACAAAACAAGTTGTAAAAGGACAATCTTCATTTAGTATAAGTTATAACCATACTAAATCAGAAACCAGAACAAAACGAAACAAGCAAATAACTGATTTACTTATAATCAAAGAAATGACAGAACTGAACTTAATTTTCAGGATCTTCTTCCTCATCTGATGTGTCCAATGCAGCAAAGGGCTTCAAATCTTTGAGGTGCCATCTACCGGCTTTAGAATTATCAATAAAAAACTAATCACGACGATAGCTAACAAAAAAAAAATTAGTGTTTAGGTACACTCTCACCCTACCACCAACCGAACTGTCGAAACAACTACAATGCTTCACAACGCCTAAATTTGCTAGAATGACAAATTCTCTACGAGTCTCACCTTGACTAACAATCAAAAATTACATCAACTCAAAAAAAATTATGATGCATAAATTACTAGAGCGACTAACTCACCTCGAGTCTCGTCTAGACTTACGTAATGCTGAGCGACCAACTCTTCCTGAGTCTCGTCTAGACTAACATACTGCTGAGCGACCAACCACGACGACAAGTTCCGCTTAGACTAAATTGCGTTGCAATGCCGATCTAAATTAAAAATCTGCTATCAAAAACAAAAACGTGCCTATGCACAAGAGCAATTCTCAAATGATACGACGACAGCTCAAACCTATGTACCCTTAAAAATAGAATCTGTAGCATTATCATCAAATTCTGACAAAATGTTTTTTATTGACTCAAGCGAATTAAACAACCAGGTTTATCAGCTTCTTTACCTAACAGTCTTCCTAAAATTTTTCTTTTCTCAAGAACTGGTCTCTCACTCATTACTCCTCTAATCCTAAGTTCATATTCCAGTTTCTCTTTAAGTAAACAAACAATTTGAAATTTTTCAGACATATTTGTAATAGTCTAATATTTTAATGAAATTAAATTGGTAAATCTAAATGATTCAAGCTTCAAGAAAATTGTCAAAGCAAATGTGGGCAACGAAAGGTCAAAGTCAAAAAGTGAATTTGGTAAAAATAGATTTTTGCCACAACAATGTCGATTAAAATCTTTATTAGGCCAAAATAAAATTAAAGTTAAAAATAAATTTGGCTAAGGTAATTAACTGAATAAAAAAAGGAAATGTCACAACCAAATTTGTGCCAAAACAAATTTCGAGAACAATAGCAAATTTGAGCAAACAAATTTCGAGGCCCATAGCAAATTTGAGCAAACAAATTTCGAGGCCCATAGCAAATTTGAGCAAACAAATTTCGAAGCCCTACACGTTGAGGCGTTAGTGTATCTACATATGCCCCACGTTGTTTTTTTTTGTTTTATGGGCGTGGTAATATCCAATGATAGGACGTTGCCTTCATTAACAAAAATATGTCTTATGAGAAATAAGACGCAGCTCCTGTAAGAAATTACAAAGATTAAATAAATAAAAATGTAGAACACCATTTGTGTCCTATAAAAGTATCAAAAATAAAAAAACTGTATATCCAATATAATATTGGCACAAAATTATTACTTAAAAATTCTACCTTTATGTTATCAGATTTGATCGCATTTGACCAAAATAAAGGTCTCAAAGTTTAACTAATTATTAACTAAAAAAAAACTCTCTTTTAAAATTTCAAAACCTTTTAACAAGTAAAAAAAATTTCATTATTAACATCTATAACAAAGGCAAGGTTTTGGCTTTTTAAAACAAACAACTGCTCTTCAAACATAAACTTGATTTAAACATTTCATTAAAAATAATTTGTAGCCACAATACACTGAATTAACGTTTCTAACCTGAGCAGATCTTTTCAGGTAGATTACAGTTTCTAAATTTACACGCAGCGTGTATTTAAATTTTCATATTTAGATTTTATAATTTATCCGTAGATAAAAGCTAATCACAAAAATAGGAATGTTTAGTTTAAATTCTATGACAGCTACACAAAGCATCTGTCAACTGTGCAACACAAAAAAAAGTATGACGTTGAAAACATACCTTGAAATTATCTAAGGTTCAAATGGAACAAAGCTTGTAATTATATAAACCTAACTTGACAAAATTTCGTTCTACGGCTTGTAAAACCAGTTCAACGATAATTGAGAATTAAACAGATTACATGTTCGAAAACATAATAGCAACTTTTCGAGCTTTATATGATAGTCTGTTTATCAAATTTTTACGACATTCAAAACACATGCAAAAAATTTCTTATATTTAATAACAAACCGAACTGCCTTTGTTGCTCCAAGACAAATCTGGACGGAAATTCCTAATCTCCAAATCATGTTACTAGCCATTTCTAATTTGGGACGACTGCAATCAAAACCAACATCATCACTCGTACTTAATCTATCATTCTTCGATGACGAATTCTTAGTTGACAAATTCTTAGTTGACAAATTCTTATTTGACAAATTCTTAGTCGACAAATCCTAAGTGACGCGCTAAATAAATAAAACCAAATTAAATTAGTTCGTAAAATGTATAATTTACCAACCGTTAGTAGAAGGTATCAAAATGGTTTCAGGTCTAGCACGACCTGACCTGCTTACATAAGTAATTTAGCCGAAGGTCGCATGCCTCTAGCCGGAAATACATTTTTATAAGGCGGTTGGTAGCGGGCGACTAACTCGACGAAGCGAGAACCGAATGATAGCGACGTTAGAGGTGGGAAAACAGCAAGGAAGCAGCTAGAGATGCTTGACAAAGTAACTTTATGTCACCCAGATATTTTAATATAAGATTAATAAAGAATAAGGCACGCTTAGCGCATTATCCTCGTAATTCAATGCGAATAAATATAGCTCAAATTAAACATGTTACAATGTCATTCATCAACTAAACACGCCAGGTGTAGCTGCATAGCGAAATCCACCATTTGTTCAACAAAATTGCTTACGCATTTATATTTTGAACGAGTTCCGTAAAAGTTGCTTGAACCAAACCAAATTGAATATGTTCAAGATAACCTAAAGTTATATCGGAGTTGCACGTCGCCAAAATGAGTTTGTACACTACACTTATATGCAAGTTGTCACAGACAACTTTTAAAATACTGTGCCTTTATTACGGCGTCTTTGCCAGGAAATCTTAATTTCCCACACCATCTTGAGTGTTTTTTTTAAAACACACCAAGTGACCTTTCTGTTCAACGAGGAAACGAAAAGTGACTATCTGTTACGAATCATCGGAACAACTTGAAAATCTTAGATATTACAAAAAAGTAGGAGCACGCGAATAGGTTTGTATACATGTTATCAGTAAGGACGACGTGATACGTAGTAGATTGTAATTCTAATTAAAATTGTAGTGTGCTGTAACGAATTTTTTACTCAGTTACGCTTTCCTTATTAATCTAATATAATGTTTCAATAAAATAAAATTATAATTTATAAATATCTGATCGCTTAAAATAATTTATAAGGTATATAATAGATTATGCGCTCCTTCGCTTTAGAGGTCTAAGTTTCTATAATACGTATCGTCTGTCTGTCACTTCGTGTCACTTTTCTATCAACGCTTGAACAGGTAAGCTGCTCTCCGCAGCGCAGAAAGGTCAATATAGTATCCAAGCACATGGCCTGCAATACGGTTCGCAAGAAGGTTTAATTAATTTAACCTTCGTGTCTGAATGTGGTTCCTGGCAGCTTTTGGGTAATGGTTTTATTTTGTATTCCACCTTCAGCGAGTTGGTTGATTCCTGCAGACCGAAGAAGATAAAAGCCACTATCATTAAAACAGTTGATATAATTAATTAGATAAATTTTATTAATGCTTTCTTCGTAGTGCAAAATCATAAATATCGTAAATAACATTAATACCATAAATACCACTGAAATGAAAATTTAGTTTGAGATTTAGAATACAAAAAAATAATAGGACATACTTAATGGAGATTTGGTTTGGTTAGATAATATTTTGTTCTGAAGATCTTTTATAATTCCAGCGTAAACATTCAGTCGTAATGGTATGTTTCCGGTTGCGTGCATCGCAGATGTATATGGAATAATCCACATCTGGTGTTTTTTGGTTCTAGTTTAGAAGTTCAAATTTTTTTGATCGAATTGTACTTCGGCACGTGAGTGACATTTAATCTTTAATTCCAGTTATATTAGTTAAATGTTTTACAAATGATCGAAAGTTGAAATTTTATTTTGATTTAGTTATCTTAGAATACATTTAGCAAAAGAAAGATCCCGTACTAATGTTGTAACTTTACAAAAATTTAAAGATGGCTATGTAGTTTGCCTATCGTATTTGTTTCACAAGCAGACAGTAGTGATTACAGTAAAAAAGTTGTTATTGTCAAAAATATTTAGTTATTCAACATAATTACCACATGTTATTTTGCGATACTTTAAAAATATCTTTGGTTATTTTGAGGTCATGTGTTTTAATACTAAAGAATTTTTCTATAAGATCTAAAGTAAAGGTAACTCTTTGTTTGAATGATACATTTTTATAAGACGTTAAAAAATCTAATTTCTTACTTGTAAAGTCGACCGTAGTACTACAGATGACTATAATTAAAATTTGAAATATGAATTATTAAGAAAGTATATACCTTATAGTAAACTTATGTAGAAGTATTCAATTTAGAGGTCCTTGTGTTGTTTTTTTTAAAGACAGAACCATACTAGTTTCTTTTTATGTGAATTTTTGTTGAAAAAGTTAATACTGAAACAAGCTAAGACAATTTAATTGAATAGAATTTATTTTTGCTTAACTCTTTTATTATTAAAAATTCAAGTGAAATTTATAGGTCCTTAATAAGCAAAAGGTTAACTGTGTTTAAAGATAACACATACCCTGCGTGTATATATTTTTGGAACTTAAATTCATTTATATTATTTTTGGTGAATATTTTTAAGGACACAAACGGTGTCCATGTTGTGCATTTGTTTGTTCACAGGTTAAGTCGAGACATCTGTAACACATCTGGCAATAGATATTTTGGTAAGTGTTTTGCAAGGTTAATATATAGGTTTTGTGGCTATATAAGCGGTGTAGAATTCAGGTTTCCGCATTCCCCTAATACAAGTACATGTATCTTTGTATGTTGTTGTATTGAAAAATACGGTGGCGCTCGTTATCTATATTTTTGGTCATTTGACAACCCATGACCCAAGCTTATGATCTACCCAGAGCTAACACTCTACTAGCCGTTTATCTGTAAAGGGTTTTTCTTTTCCTCAAGCCATTTTCCATACAACTTTACCTTGGGCTTCCTTCATTAATAAGAAATTCTCGACCTTTTGATATCAGGTAAGGTAGTCGTTTATGTTATATGGGGATCCAATTTGCTATCTGATATTCACGAGGGAATTAATTTTTTCACAGTGCCTTGAAGTTTGTTGGGTTATTAAATATGCAAAATCGAATAAATCAATAATATAAACGTTGTTGAATAAATACTAAAATAATAGATGCATAGCGGTAACGTCAACAATAAATTTGCAGGTAAATTTATATGTTACAATGCAACCCTGTTACCGGACGTAATGGAAAATATAGTAGAACCTCTCATATCCGACCTTCCCATAACCGACTCCTCCGATATCCAACTAGGTGAGCCTGTATCTACTACACTACGTATGTTTTGTTTTCGTGTCACAAACTGTCAGTTCAACCGTGAGTGTTGATGTGGAATGTACTCTGACTATAATCTTGTACTGTTCTATGTTTGTTAACGTCAATACGGTTTGTGTTTTTCCCCGGATTGTGAGGTGTTTTAAATTGAGGTTTGTTACGTGCCAATTAAAGTGGCCCTTAAACATGTTTAGGTTAAGTTTGATGTGCGGAGGTTTCGCGCCATATTTTCAAAAGACGCGGTGCGCGGAATTTTAAAAGACTAGGCGCGTACTTCCGATACGTCATAGTGAGTTTGCGCAGATCGCGCGACGCTAGAGGGTTGGACGAATAAGTTCGCGCCGATGGGAAAAAAGACAAAAGAGTGGGGAAGTTTCCTGTTCTCTCTATAACGTGGCTGTTTTGCCAGAATCTTCGAGTGGAGTGGACGCTTGAGGTATCGTATCGTGCTTATCTTATCTATGTAGATTTCCTTTGCCTAATTGTCTTTGTTGTTGCCTCATACTTTGTTTCCTGGTCCGATCCCTGCATAGGTAGGAGAATTTGCAGCCACATAGGCGTACCGTACTCCACGACCCGAGATGACGAGTCACCATCTTTATGAACTTTTGTTTAAATTTTTATATTTCCGATTATTACGCAATGTAATTTGGCAGTGGTGACGTCATTGGTAGTTGGCAGCGCGGAATCTGTAATAAGGTTCGCGCTTACATCCGCCAGGGGCGTTGCTCGCTTTCTTATTCATTGCGCTTGCGCGATGTGTTTATGAACTCTTAAACTGTATTACCGACTTCGTAAACTGTTTTATCGACTTTTAAATGGTAAGAACTATTACCAATTAAATTGTAATAGGTTACGTGTGTGACAACGGCAACTCAAAAACGTAAACGTGTTTGTGTTTCTCTGCAACAAAAACTTGAGGTGTTACAACGATTGGACCATGGTGAGTCTGTTGTTAAGCTAGCTTCTGAGTTGGGTGTAGGGTCGACTACGGTAAAACAACCGTAAAGATCTGGAAGCGTACTCAACGACAGTTAAGACAGATGATGCATTAAAAAGTAGAAAAATGTTGAAAAAACCAAAACTTGAACATGTCGATGAAGCGTTATGGGTTTGGTTTTGTCAGGAAAGGCGAAAAGGAACACCATTGGCAGGCCCCATTGTAAGGAAAAAGTCATAAAATTGCATGAAAAGCTGGGAGATAATCTAGAAAAGTTTAGCGCTAGCGAAGGGCAGCTACATAAGTGGAAGTTGTGTCATGGCATACGACATGCTATAATTGCAGGGAAAAAACTATCAGCTGATGATAATGCTGCTAAAGAATTTGAGAAGTTGGTCACAGAACAGAAACTTGTACCCGAACAAGTGTACAATGTAGACGAAACGGGCCTAAATTACAAAATGCTTCCAAAAACCACTCTTGCTGCTAAAAATGAACATGTGTTAGGAACAAAGCTTGCTAAAGACAGGCTCACAATCGCAACTTCTAGCAATGCCACGGGAAGCAACAAAATGCCGCTGTTCGTCATAGGAAAATCCAAGAAACCAAGAGCATTTAAAAATCTAAACATGGCAACACTTCCAGTTTTCTATCGGAATCAATCATCTGCTTGGATGGATGGTGATTTATTTAAGGAGTGGTTTTTTGACGAATTTGTCCCCGCAGCAAAAAAACATTTAAAGTCTAAATACTTACCTGCTCGTGCTGTTTTGCTGTTAGATAACGCTCCTAGTCACCTCTCTGAATGTGAACTAAAGAAAGGAAACTTCAAAGCTTTAGTTTTACCGCTCCATGTTACACCTTTAATACAACCTATGGATCAGGGCGTCATAGAGTGGTTGAAGAAAAGATACAGAAGAAAATGTGTCGGCTCTGCTGGAAAAAACAGAAGAATGTAAAATTTTTAAGGCGATGAAAAGTTTCAACATAAAAACGCTATCTACACTGTTGCTGCAGCTTGAGACGAAATTAATCAAACTGCCCTTCAGAAGGCTTGGAAAAAGATTTGGCCAACATTGAAACAAGGAGAACTTGAGACAGAAGCAGAAGTTGATACAGACAACACAAAAGTATTACAAAATCTACAAATGTTTCTGCATGATCTCCCGATGAAAGATGTAGAAGAGTAACTAGTTGAAGATGATGTTTCGGAAGTTAGCAATGAAGATGTCAACGACGACAAAATCATCGCTGTTGTGCAGAACAAAACCATGGAAGAAGAAATTGCCTTGGATGAAGACGAAACCACCAGTGACAACGTAATGAGTCATTCTGCTGCTAAGGACGCCTTCGAAGTTGCGCTGAAATACATTGAGCAACATCTAAATGCAACCCCAATGGACGTATTGTGGGCAAAAAAGTAGAGAGACACTTCCACAAAGTCAAGATTTAAAAATTGAAACAAAAATTCATTACTGAGTTTTTTAAATAGGGTATGCTTAGATTTACAAGTACAATAAAGTTGTATTACATTACTGTGTAGCTGTTTTTCTACTTAGGAAAAAAGTATTTTCTGCTCCTCTCGATATCCGACCTTTTGGCCGTTCCGACCATGGCCCGGTCTCATCGTGGTCGGATATGAGAGGTTTTACTGCAGTGATAGACTCGAGCCGAGCCGAGCCAAACTATGCATCGGCTCGACTTGCGATTTCTAAAATTGAGCTCGGCTTGAAGTGCGGCTCGAAGTTTGGCTCGAAATTAAATTGTTAACTCGGCTCCTACTATGTCTAGTTTACTAACGCTAAATTTTAAGAACCAAACTTACACATACCTGAGGCAAATAATACAGCAAACAAATCCTTCCCTCTGAAAGAACCTAATTTTTTTATGTAATAGTATAAGTTCAAACCTGTACAAAATTATACTAAATCAATCCAACTTTTTGGTAACCTGGGCAAACATAAACACAAGTTAACCACACACATAAACACACAAAACACCTCTTATGCACTGTGCAAACACAAAACACCATTCACACACTTACATTGCTTTTTCAACATCTGGATTTCTTGCTGCCGATGTTCCGGACTGATAAGGCAATATTTGTCGAGCGTTCCTCTTTGACGATTGGGATATCCGGCTTCCGATGGTCCTGGTTCTAAAGGGGGAACGTAACACGGATACCAACATCACACACAACACACATACACACAACCCTCTCTTTCTCTACTCTCTATCTCTCTCTCTCACACACACACACACACACACACACACCTTACAACACACACTTACATTGCCTTTTCAACATCTGGATTTCCGGCTGCCGATGGTCCAGACTGACAAGGCAATGTCCGTTGTGCGTTCTTCCTTGACGACTGGGATATCCGGCTGTCGATGGTCCTGGTCCTAGAGGGGGAACGTAACACGCACCAACATCACACACATAACACACATACACACAACCATCCCCCCCAGACACACACACATACACACATAACACATGACGGTTACTTTCTGTGGGGAAGCCAGGTCTGCTTAAATTTCAGGTAGCAGACTACTGAAACGTTGGAACAAATAAACAAATATGTCTAGTGCTAACCTATCCATTTCGATACTTGTTCCATACTTCTGATATTCCACGCTCCGACTCGCAGAATGTTCACGGATCTTTTTCGATACTTTCGGATCACATCTCCTGAAGTAGTCCCCTCCCGGAGATCCGAATGGGAGACTATTTTACTTCCGGATTATTTTACCCCAGAGGATGTCATCATGTTTCCTAATAATTTCTGTGCGCAGTGTACTTGGTAGGTAATAATGTGGTTTTTCGTTGCCTTCCACATCGCAGTAATGTGTCTTAGAATGTCATACCGACCCCTATGGTCTCTGCCACTCTAAGTACTGAAATAGCTGCTGCCCTCTTTCGGGGACCTGTCTTAGTGTGGTTCCTCACTAAAGACCCCACTAATTTGGTTAAACCTGTTTTAGTATTTCAGAACATCGTCAAGGTGCAGGTCCGTTCAAAATGGCCTCTAATAAATAGCTTATCAAAAATATTTAGGTAGCTCTAAGTTTCAAAGGGTAAGGGGTTTGCAAATGCTAAAAGATTTAAATTATACACAAGATAAAATACGTTCTAGAACAATCTCCATAGGAATGCATGCGTTATACAAAATTTGTGTTAATTTTTTTAATTGTTTAAAGATTTTACTCTAGACTTCGATAAGGGTTTAAAATTGTTTTGAGTTGGTCCCAAAATTTCGGTGATACCCAAATGGTAGAGGTGTTGACCTCCCCGTAGTGTTCGCTGTACAACTAATATTTTGTTAAATTTGGAATATTCAAAATACTGGTTGACTAAGAACACGTAGCGCTTGTACGGATTATTTTAAATAAACGATTTTTTATTATGTTTAATGTTATATTGGGTTTCTATTTGAAATTTGTAAGAATCAGAGAAAAATCTGTTTTAGGGGTTGTAACTCTAGGAAAGGTTTGTTATGAAATAAAAATAATATTTCTTAGAAAAACTAAACCAATCTCAGACCATACACGACGGATTTATATTAAAAACACGGCTATCAATTGGTATTGGTAAAAAATTAAAGGTAGGGGTAACTTCCTGAGGGTTGGTTATTCCGATTTAAAATATTTTAAGAGATTTATGTAGCTGGGGAAATTCTAGATTAATTTGATATGCGACACCACTGGAACGTAGGAGAAATTGATTATTCGAAGAAAACTTTTGTTGTGTGGATGCTAAAAGTTAATCATGCATAGTTGAAGAAAACTCTTACCGAGGGTTGTAACTTTGTGATCGGTGTTCCGATTTGAAAAATTCAAAAAGATTTAGATTTCTGGACAATTTTGGATTAAATACATGTCATAAGCTTCCGAAAAATTCTTTTGCAACCACGATAAACTCCAAAAAGCAAAAGTTGGTTTACTTTTGCTTTATAGGGGTGTAACTGGACAAGCGGTGATCTGATTTCAGGAACTCCAACGGATTTAGATTCCCCGGGAAATTCTAGATTAAATACATTTTTTAAATTCTCGGAAAAGTCCCCAAGAACAGGGAAAAGTTGCAAAGAGCAAAAACGTGCCAGTACCGCTATGAGCATTCTACTGATGATATTTTTGTGTTTACTCCACAAATGAAATTATCTCTTGTTTTCATCATCATCATTAGGTCTTCAGTCCTGGAACTGGTTAGACGAGTACCTTCATTGTTTCCTATTCTTAACTAATCCACACATTTCCCTGAAATTTGCACTCTGCATCTATCACTATTTGATCTAGTTTTATATCTACTTCCTTTTTCCTATCTCTGCTTGTAATACATCCCATACTCTTCCCCAAAAATGCCTTAGAATGTATTTTTCCCTTCTATTTCTCCTATTTTTTTTCCACAGATATCCTTGTTCTCCTACTATTTGTATAACCTATTTGTTATTAACTTTGTCTATCCATGCTATCTTGCTCATGCATTTGAAGCACAACATTCCAATTACAAAAGGCTGCTACCCTTTTTGTGTCTGCTTTTCCTACTGCCCGTATTTTATAGGCATACTGTGCTGTGCTCCACACATATGCTTTCAACAATTTTCTTCTTGCTGCTAAGTTTGTTGTCTTTCATCATAGGCGCTGTTCTTTCTTGTTAGATGCAGTTCGGTCCCCTTCTATTGTTTTACAATAATATACACTATTTCTCCGATATGCAGTGGTTGTGAAGAGGTACTACGTCCAAGGTCCCGGGTACGAATCCCGACACAATCCGCTTGAAAAATGGCAGGTGAGCATTGTTCACAAAAATACACCCTCGTTCGGATGAGAGGTAAAATGGAGGTCCCGTGTGTGAATGTTATCACGCACGTTAAAGATCCCTACCTTGCTTGGAACAGCAAGGGTTCCTCCAGGTAAAGAAGAACTCGGTTCCTGGCCAATGTAGTACCTTCGGGTGGAGCATTGGAAAATCACATGTAAGGTTGCGAAGGGGGAGCGTCGCCGTGGATCAATGTAGTAAGTGTAAGACTATGGATTTCAAGGTCCTGGGTTCGAATCACGACACGGACGACTGCTTGAAAAATGGCAGGTGAGCATTTTTCACAAAAATTACGCCCTCGTTCGGATGAGAAGTTAAATGGAGATCTTGTGTGTGAGTGTTGTCACGCACGTTAAAGATCCCTACCTTGCCTGGAACGGCAAGGGTTCGGCAAAATTCTAAATTTCTAGACAACAAAAAACTCGCATCATGGCCAATGTAGTACCTTCGGGTGGAGCATTAGAAATGTAAATGCGCGCTTGTGAAGGGGGGTAAGCAGCCTGTGGCTGCCAAGTTTCCCCAGCACTTGAACATTTGCCGATTGAATATTTTTTCGCACAGTCAATATTACATGCAGATATTTTACAACCAACACCTGAAGTTGTTCATAATAATCATCACATTCATCTGCGCTTATTTTTTCGTCATTAGGTTTTCCGTCTCAAAACTGGTTGGACGCGTACCTACACTTGTATATATTCTGAGCTAGCCTACACAGTTCCCTGAAATTCTCACACAGCCTATGTACAGCTCGGTTCCGCTTCTATTGTTTTCTAATTTTTTGCCCTATTTCACCGAGATTCAGTAAAGGGGGTTAAGCAGCCTGTGGCTACCAAGATCCTACAACACTTAGACATTTCCCAGTAAATCCTTTCACACAATTAACATTATTCGAGAATATTGCTCATCCAATTCTTGTAGTTACTTATAATAATCATCATGTTTAAGCACAGTTATTTTTTCGTCATTAGTTTATCCATCTTGGGATTGGTTGGATGCGTACCTCCATTGATTTTTATTCTGGGCTAGCCTACACATCTCCCTGAAACCCTTACATCTTACATCTTTTACTATCTGTGTGCAGTAGTCTAACCTAGGTCTGCCTTTTTTCTTTTTTCCTATCTCTGCTTCTAATATATTCCGCACTATTCTCTCATGCCGTAGTATGTGGCTTATCATCCTATCTCTCCTATTTTTTACCGTTTTCCACATATTTCTTTCTTCCCCTACCATTTTTAGTACCTCTTTGTTCTTAACTTTGTCTGTCCATAATATCTTCAGCATACGTCTGTAGCACCACATTTCAAAAGTTTCTACCTTTTTCTTGTCCGCTTCTCCTGTCTAGGCTTCACAGCCGTACAGTGCTGTGCTCCACACATATGTTTTAAGCAATCCTTTCCTTGTTTCTATGTTTGTAGTCTTTGAACACAGTAGTTGCTTTTTCTTGTTAAATGTAGCACGACCTTGTGCTAATATTTGTTTTATATCTTTTGCGTTTTTCCCACCTTGCGTTATTTGGCTTTTTAGGTAGTAGGAATCCTTAACCTCTTGTAAGTTCTTGTTATATATTTGTATTCTTGTTTTTGAATTATTCTCCCCTCCTTTGCATACTAGTACTTTCGTTTTATTTTTGTTGATTTTCATATGCTATCTCTCTGTTAAAACCGTCTCCATTTCATTAATAGCAGCTTCTAACTCTTTGTTGCTAGATGCTAATACCGTTACATCATCTGCAAATCTAAGCATATCAATTTTTTTCCCTGCATAATATTTCTAAATGCCTTCCTGCATTTGATAGTATTCATTGCCTCTTCAATGTACAAGTTAAAAATTAATGGGGATAGGGCACATCCCTGTCTCACCCCTTTCCTAATATTTACTTCTCTCCGTTCCTACTCTAATTCTATTACTGCTGTTTACTCTTTCGTCTATCCCTCTAATTCATTCCAATCTCTTTGAGTAATTCGAACACTTTTTTCCAATTTACATTGTCGAATGCTTTTTCCAGATCTACAAACCCTATATACACGCTTTCCCCTTTTTCTATTATTTTCTCCATTATCACCCTCAGAGCTAAGATAGCCTCTCGTGTTCCCCTGTTTCGCCTAAACCCAAATTGATCTTCTCCTAGTATTTCTTCAGTTCGTTTTTCCATTCGTCTTTGTACAATTCTAGTTAATATTTTTGACACGTGTTCTGTCAAACATATTGTTCAAAAATTTTCACGTCTATCCGCGCCTTTCTTTTATGGGCGCCATTGTTTACCTCCCGAATAACTACACGTCATGGTTATACTATTGCGGGGAATTGTTATACTATTGCGCAATTGTTATAATTTAACGCATAATTACGCGGCAAATTTCCCCCGCTAGATTGCAACTTAAACCGACCACGCTTTCGAGTGATGCAACCGGTATATAAGTCAAATCTGCATGTACAATTTAACTCAAAACAAATTACTTACATGGTGGGTATATCGTAGCTTAATCTCAGGATCCCTCGGGCATTTGTGAGCTTGGGTCCAGTTACGCCATGTTGAATCAAATTACCATCCGTTCTTCCATTTACTTCACTCGTAGGGAATGAAGGAACATCAGGTAAAGGAACGACACAAGGCAAGATAAAGAGGAACCTACATACCTAAGATACAAAAAACACACCACCACTCAGGTAATTGTTGCTTGCTTGAGGGCTCGTCGTTTCATGGCGTTTTTTTCCACTACGCGGACATTCCGCATCACTTTTGTGCAGACGCGACTCTCAGCGACAACGGAAGTTGGCGTTTTTAATTTAAAAAATACGCGGGAATTACCTTATAAATTATAACTAAATCTAAGAATGTACATTGCCAATCTTGGCATGTAACATAGTTACTATGATGTTACGTTTGAAATCTTTGGGTATCTCGCCTGTCTCATACATATAACTTACAAGTTGGAAGAGACGTTCTCTGACTGCTTGTCTAGCGGCTTTTAGAGTTTCTGCTTGCACCTTATCTGTACGCGGCGCCTTACCATTTTTCAGACCCTTTAATGCCAATTCAAACTCATCTCTAAGTATAGGATATCCCAGTCATCATTTTCAATGTCCGATTCTCGTTCTAATTCTGTTAGTTCCTCTCCTGCATATAAATTCCCTATCTACCTGCTTTCTATACATTTTTTACAATGACGTTCCCACCCGCGTCCTCTATATTTTTGCTATACGGTTTTATATCCCTAAAATTGGTTCTAATTAGTTTGTATGCTTCATCTATCTTTCCTATTTCCATCTTAGTTTGTACCTCTTTGCACTTTTCATCAATCCATTGTTCTTTGCTTTCCTGCATTTGCGAATAATTTACCATTTTATGACTTTGTATCTCTGTTTTCCTGTTTCGTCTGATTTATTTTCGTATTTTCGTCTTTCTTCTATTAAATTTAGGATATACTTTGTTATCCATGGTTTTTAATTTTCTTTTTGTGTATACCCCAAAATATCTCTGGCTGCCATGTCTAAGCTGAATTTAATGTTATTCCATTCTGTTTCTACTTCATTAGTATCGGATATTTTCGATATCTTACAGCAGTTCATTTGACTTTTTCACATCTTTCGTGGATATCTTTATCTTTTAGTTTCTCGAAGTAAAAGTGCCTTTTTCTGTTTCTTTTTTTCAAATTTTTAAATTTAAGTGAGGCTTTCATAATTACGAAGCTGTGGTCAGTGTCTATATCTGCTTCTAGGTAGCTTCTACAGTCTTTTATTTGATTCCTAAACCGTTGTCTAACAAATATGTAGTCTATTTGATATCTTCCTATATCTCTTGGCTTCTTCCACGAATATCCTCTCCTAGCACGATGTTGAAATAATGTGTTTGTGTTGATTAAATTGTTCTTGTCACAAAATTCTACCAGCCTATTTCCTTTATCGTTTCTCGTGCCTAATCCAAATAAACCTACTTTCGCTGCTTCCCTACCCTCATCTACCACTGCATTAAAATCTCCCGTAATTATTAGATTTTCATGTCATTTTGCGTATCTTAGTATGTCTTCGATATCTTTGTAGATCGCTTCTACCTCTTCGTCACTGTAGCTAGAGGTGGGCATGTATATTTGTTTATTACTGTGTTTACCGGTTTAGATTCTAATCTAATCATGAGTACTCTTAGGTTATTTTGTAAGTATTTTTCTACACAGTATTCTATCTTTTTTCGCATAACTATCCCCACACCTAAATTTCCTTCCTCCGCTACTGTATGAATTACTCCGAAGTCTCCACTCCAAAAATCTCCCGCCTCTCGCCACCGAACTTTGCTGATACCTACTATGTCTAGTGCTAACCTATTCATTTCAATTATTAGGTTCTCTAGCTTACCTACTTGCTCCATACTTCTAGTATTCCACGTTCCGACTCGCAAAATGTTCCCGATTTTTATTCTGAACTTCCCGATCGCATCCTCCGAAGTAGTATCCTCTCGGAGATTCGAATGGGGGACTATTTTAACTCCGGAATCTTTTACCCCACAGGATGCCATCATATTTATTACAATTTAAGTACGCTGTGTACGTGGGAGGTAATGTGGTGGTTTCCCGTTGCCTTCCACATCGCGGTAGCGTGTTTTAGACTGCCATACCGACCCCTATGGTATCTGCCAATCTAAGTACCGAAAGAGCAGCTGCCCTCTTTCGGGGACCTGTTTTAGTTTGGATCCTCACTAACGACCCTACTACTTTGGTTGGACCTGTAGTTTGGCTCTTTAGCTCATTCACCTGTTCTAGTAATCTAGAACTTCAGCAAGGTGCAGGTCCATCGAAATGGATAACTTATTCGTTTTTCAAAAAATTAATGAATTTATGTTGAAATTTTGTAAAATTTGAAGTACTAAATAAAAGTCTTTCAATGCCCCTGTAGCTTACGACTAAATGGTCGTAGCGTCTATTTTTTGAAAATACGTATGTACTTTGAACACCTTCCATTTCGGCGGGTATCATGAGCAACGCCTAATTTTAAATGATTTTTACTCAGGACATCGAGAGAAACATTTTTATATATAAAAAGAACTTGAATTCCTGGAAAGTGAGTAAGTAAATGATATGCTAAATATACTAAATTTTTGTATTGCAAATGAAGAAAATCATATTGAAGACTTTCAATTTGATAGAATATTGCGAAGACGTAGATACGAAGGCGTAGAAGAGCCACAAAAAATCTCTCACTTATTTTAGTTAAATTTCAACTTCGATGTCGAAATTTAATTAAATTTCGACTTCGATCTCGAAATTTAGTAAAATTTCGACTTCGATCTCGAAATTTAGTTAAATTTCTACTTCGATCTCGAAATTTATTAAATTTCGACTTTAATGTCAAAATTTACTTAAATTTCGACTTCTATCTCGAAATTTTGTTGGATTTTAAACTTACAGTCTAAAGTTTATTCTTGTTGGTATTTCGAAATCGAAGTCGAAATTTAACTATATTTCGACATCGAAATCGAAATTTAATAAATTTCGCGATCGAAGTCGAAATTTAACTAAATTTCGACATAGAAATCAAAATTTAATAAATTTCGAGATAGAAGTCGAAATTTAACTAAATTTCGAGATCGAAGTCGAAATTTAATTACTTTCGAGATCGAAGTCGAAATTTAACTAAATTTCGACATCGAAGTCAAAATTTAACCAAAATAAGTAGAGCGATTTTTTGGTGGCCGTTCTACGCCTTCGTACGCAGAAGGGCCACATAAAATTGCTCACTTATTTTAGTTAAATTTCGACTTCGATGTCGAAATTTAGTTAAATTTTGACTTCGATCTTGAAATTTAGTTATATTTCGAACTTCCATCTCGAAATTTAGTTAAACTTCTACTTCGATCTCGAAATTTATTAAATTTCGACTTTAATGTCAAAATTTACTTAAATTTCGACTTCTATCTCGAAATTTTGTTGGATTTTAAACTTACAGTCTAAAGTTTATTCTTGTTGGTATTTCGAAATCGAAGTCGAAATTTAACTATATTTCGACAACGAAGTCGAAATTTAATAAATTTCGAGATCGAAGTCAAAATTTAACTAAATTTCGACATAGAAATCAAAATTTAATAAATTTCGAGATAGAAGTCGAAATTTAACTAAATTTCGAGATCGAAGTCGAAATTTAACTAAATTTCGACATCCAAGTCGAAATTTAACCAAAATAAGTAGAGCGATTTTTAGGTGGTCGTTCTACGCCTTCGTACGCAGAAGGGCCACAAAAAATTGCTCACTTATTTTAGTTAAATTTCGACTTCGATCTTGAAATTTAGTTACATTTCAAACTTCCATCTCGAAATTTATTAAATTTTAATTTTGTTTAATAATTTTTGTTAAAAATTATTAAAATTAAATTAAATTAAATTAAAAATTAAATTAAATTAAATTAAATTATTTGCATAAATTACTAATTGACATGAAGAAATTTACCAAATATAGAATTTTGGGCGTAGCTCGAGCAGAAGGCCAAAAATTCTCACTTATTTTAGTTAAATTTCACTTCGATGTCGAAATTTATTAAATTTGACTTCGATCTGAAATTTAGTAATTTCGACTTCATCTCGAAATTTAGTTAAATTACTTCGATCTCGAAATTTATTAAATTTTTTACAAATTTACTTAAATTTCGACTTCTATCTCGAAATTTTGTTGGATTTTAAACTTACAGTCTAAAGTTTATTCTTGTTGGTATTTCGAAATCGAAGTCGAAATTTAACTATATTTCGACACGATCGAAATTTAATAAATTTCGGATCGAAGTCAAATTTAACTAAATTTCGACTAGAAATCAAAATTAAATTAAATTAAATTAAATTATAATTTAGAATTACAAATATATTTTGGTTACTAGGCAAATTTATTTTAATTTTAATTTATTAATCTAATTTAATTATCAATTTTGTTTAATAATTTTTGTTAAAAATTAATTTAAAATTATAATTAAATTATAATTAAAAATTAAATTAAAATTAAATTAAAATTATATTAAATTACAATTAAAATTACAATAAATTTTGGCTACTCGAGAGGCAAAAATTCATATTTATAAATTTCACTCAGTCGAAATTTATAATTTGATCGATTAATTGTATTTCGACTCATCTCAATTAGTTAAATTACTTCGATCTGAAATTTATTAATTTCACTTATTCAAATTTATTAAATTTCGACTTCATCTCGAAATTTTGTTGGATTTTAAACTTACAGTCTAAAGTTTATTCTTGTTGGTATTTCGAAATCGAAGTCGAAATTTAACTATATTTCGAAGAATCGAAATTTAATAAATTTCATGAAGTCAAATTGCTAAAATTACAAATAATAGATTATTCGAATGACGAAAAAATCTCACTATTATAATTATGACGAATTTATATTTCACTCACAAATTATAAATTGCTCACTAATTTGTTGATTTACTTCATCTAATTATTTTTGATTTAATCATCAAATTTATAATTTCGACTCAATCGAAATTATAATTCATAAGTCAAATTTAACTAAATTTCGACATAAAATTTAAAATTTATAAATTCGAAATAATTTAAAAATTTAATGAAGTCGAAATTTAATTACTTTAGTCGAAGTCGAAATTTAATAAATTTCGACATCAAGTCAAATTTAACAAAAAAGTAGATTTTTGGGGCCGTTCTACCTTTCGCAGAAGGCCACATAAAATTTCACTTATTTTATAATTTCGACTTCGATGCGAAATTTAGTTAAATTTTACTTTCTTAAATTTAGTTATATTTAACTTCCATCTAAATTTAGTTAAATTTATTCGATCGAAATTTATTAAATTTCGACTTTAATGTCAAAATTTACTTAAATTTCGACTTTATCTCAAATTTTGTTGGATTTTAAACTTACAGTCTAAATTTATTCTTTTGGTATTTCGAAATCGAAGTCGAAATTTAAATATTTCGACAACGAAGTCGAAATTTAATAAATTTCGAGATCGAAGTAAAATTTAACTAAATTTCGACATAGAAATCAAAATTTAAAAATTTCGAGATAGAAGTCGAAATTTAAAAATTTCGAGATCGAAGTCAAATTTAACAAATTTCGACATCAAGTCGAAATTTAAAAAATAGTAGAGCGATTTTGGGGTTTCTACCTTCGTACGCAGAAGGCCACAAAAATTGCTCACTTATTTTAGTTAAATTTACTTCGATTTGAAATTTTTACATTTCAAACTTCCATCTCGAAATTTATTAAATTGCTCCTAATTTTGTTGGATTTTAAACTTACAGTCTAAAGTTTATTCTTGTTGGTATTTCGAAATCGAAGTCGAAATTTAACTAATTTCGACATCGAAATCGAAATTTAATAAATTTCGCGATCGAAGTCAAATTTAACTAAATTTCGACATAGAAATCAAAATTAATAAATTTCGAGATAAAGTCGAAATTTAAAAATTTCGAGATCGAATCGAAATTTAATTATTTCGATAAGTCGAAATTTAAAAAATTTCGACATCGAAGTCAAAATTTAACCAAAATAAGTAGAGCGATTTTTAGGTGGCCGTTCTACGCTTCGTACGCAGAAGGGCCACATAAAATTGCTCACTTATTTAGTTAAATTTCGACTTCGATGTCGAAATTTAGTTAAATTTTGACTTCGATCTTGAAATTTAGTTATATTTCGAACTTCCATCTCGAAATTTAGTTAAACTTCTACTTCGATCTCGAAATTTATTAAATTTCGACTTTAATGTCAAAATTTACTTAAATTTCGACTTCTATCTCGAAATTTTGTTGGATTTTAAACTTACAGTCTAAAGTTTATTCTTGTTGGTATTTCGAAATCGAAGTCGAAATTTAACTATATTTCGACAACGAAGTCGAAATTTAATAAATTTCGAGATCGAAGTCAAAATTTAACTAAATTTCGACGTAGAAATCAAAATTTAATAAATTTCAAGATAGAAGTCGAAATTTAACTAAATTTCGAGATCGAAGTCGAAATTTAACTAAATTTCGACATCCAAGTCGAAATTTAACCAAAATAAGTAGAGCGATTTTTTGGTGGCCGTTCTACGCCTTCGTACGCAGAAGGGCCACATAAAATTGCTCACTTATTTTAGTTAAATTTCGACTTCGATGTCGAAATTTAGTTAAATTTTGACTTCGATCTTGAAATTTAGTTATATTTCGAACTTCCATCTCGAAATTTAGTTATACTTCTACTTCGATCTCGAAATTTATTAAATTTCGACTTTAATGTCAAAATTTACTTAAATTTCGACTTCTATCTCGAAATTTTGTTGGATTTTAAACTTACAGTCTAAAGTTTATTCTTGTTGGTATTTCGAAATCGAAGTCGAAATTTAACTATATTTTGAC
Source organism: Platerodrilus igneus (assembly GCA_036346225.1). Lineage (NCBI taxonomy): Eukaryota > Metazoa > Arthropoda > Insecta > Coleoptera > Lycidae > Platerodrilus > Platerodrilus igneus. The sequence continues at coordinate 1,163,002 of JARFIW010001436.1, read as the reverse complement.
AACGAAGTCGAAATTTAATAAATTTCGAGATCGAAGTCAAAATTTAACTAAATTTCGACATAGAAATCAAAATTTAATAAATTTCAAGATAGAAGTCGAAATTTAACTAAATTTCGAGATCGAAGTCGAAATTTAACTAAATTTCGACATCCAAGTCGAAATTTAACCAAAATAAGTAGAGCGATTTTTAGGTGGTCGTTCTACGCCTTCGTACGCAGAAGGGCCACAAAAAATTGCTCACTTATTTTAGTTAAATTTCGACTTCGATCTTGAAATTTAGTTACATTTCAAACTTCCATCTCGAAATTTATTAAATTTCGACTTCGATCTCGAAATTTTGTTGGATTTTAAACTTTCAGTCTAAACTTTATTCTTGTTGGTATTTCGAGATCGAAGTCGAAATTTAACTAAAATAAGTAGAGCGATTTTTTGTGGCCTTTCTACGCCTTCGTTAAAACTTTGTTCCTGGAAAGCATGTATTTTTGCCTGTGCCCGGCCTGTACAAGAAACTTCCATCAAGAAGCAAAAGGCGTACAACCAAGTTTTTTCAAAGAAGTAGTTTCGATAAGTTAAGTAATCGTTTCGTAGTAGCTGCGGCTGCATATTTTTACTATCACGAGTAAACTAGGTACCGTATGATAGTTGCATTTAAAATTCCATGACGCAAATATAACTAACCGACTAATCCTCGCGTAGGTCTCCTTTTGAAAACACCGATAGATAATGATAGGTCTTATTATTCTCATGCCGCCTTGTTATTCTATGACACACTATTTAGAGCGGTCAAAGTCGAATCCTGTGGGCTGTCACACGGTTATTATTTAATATTAGAGGAAAATATGTGTTTGCATCCCATCTTAACTTAACAATGAATACTATACATGTCGGGCAGCCTTATGTTAAGATAAAATATACAAAAAAAGCTACTCCTCAGATATGTAAGCCTACTTTGTAAATTTAAAACCAGGATTTAACAAGAATTTAAATCACACGTTTAATCAACTTGATAGTTTTTTACTACATCACGAAGTGACTTCCAGACAATTTTATATTGCCAAGATTGATTTACTCTTAAAATTTTCAACAGCAAACGGAAATTCTGCAACGAGCCGATAATAGTCTTCGTCCTGGTACAAAACTATAATTTTAATAAATAGGTTCAAGCTATTGCTTTGAAAATGTTAGAAACATGGTCTAATACCAATTAATTGTTTCTGTATTGGGGGTGTTGCTGAAGTACAACTACGAGCTCTCTGAGCATTTATTCGAAGTTTAAATTATGACATTGCTAAGACAATCAAAATATTATCAGTATTGTTGCGATCCACTATTAGGCAACCCGTCAAACATACAAACGCATGGGGAACAGCGCCTTCTCAAGGATTCCAGAATTCTTCTAGAAATTACGGGAGCATGAGTCATCCTTGTAATCTAGAGTATATATAAGACCGCTAATGAATGCAAGAGTCAGTCTATTTTTGAATGTCTAATATAAATTATATCGTGTAAAGTAATAGTAGTTTTGAGCTTTAGAAGTATATATAAACGTGATATGCTGTGTCTAATGTGCATGCAGCTTGTAGTATACATAAATAAATAGAAGTGTATAAACAAATAATTGTGTTAGTGTTGTTAATGAACCTATGGTAAAGGAGTTAATTTAAGAAGATATTAGTGCTTGTAAATTCATTAGTGTAATAGTGCTTCATTGTTGAGTGGACTGAAAACATCTATAAATAAGGCATATACTGTTAATTAGACTTGTGAACAGTGAGTAATAAAGACCATTATTATTACTTGTTTTAAATTAAAGAAACGCGGTAGTAGTAGCCCGCTACACTGGTGTCAGCCTGTGTGGGGTATATAGTGATTAATTTAAAACACAAGTCTAAAGACATTTAAGTAGTTTGTATATGCCAGTTACAAGAAATCAAAGTAGGATGGAGGCAGAAACTTTAATGAATTTCCTTAAGGATTTTAAATCCGAAGTGCAAGTGACACTCAATGAAAACTTAGTGAGGTCAGCTAAACTGGAAGTGACACTAAATAAAAAGTTTACTGAAAATACTGCCAAAATGGAAGAAAAGTTGAATGAAAGTACAGCCACGTTAGAACAAAGATTAATGGAATGTTCCATTGCATTGAAAGAGGATTTCACTGAACAGGTAAAAACAGTTGAGCAAAAGTTGGATAATAAATTGATAAAAATGGAAGAAGAGGTGATGAGGCTGCAAGAACAAGTGATTTCACTAACAACGCGACCACTTGAATTACCAAGCCAAGTTGTTAATCAGAACATTCCAGAAATAAGAACCATGGAAAGAAGCGAGTCAATTCCGTCTAAATTTAAAGTAAAACCACCTACATTCGATGGTAAAACACCTTGGCCCACATATTTGAAACAATTTGAAGCTGCTGCAATAGCCAACGGTTGGTGCAACAAAGAGAAGGCTATCTCCTTAATAGTGGCCCTACGGGGGGAGGCTCTTAACATCTTACAAACGATTCCCGATCACCAGCAGAATGATTACGGCCTCTTAACATCGAAGCTTGAGATGAGATATGGAGATGCTCACCTTCAACAGGTTTACCACGCACAAGTTAAGAACCGCTCGCAAAAGACAAGTGAAAGCCTGCAAGAATTCGAAGCTGACATTGCCAAGTTAGTTAGATTGGCATACCCAACGGCACCAGACAGCTTCCTCGAACAACTTGCTGTCCAAACATTTGTGGATGGCGTTAAGGATGGCGAAATACAGCAAGCGCTAAGACTAGCACGGCCAAAAATGTTGGATGACGCACTGGCCCATGCGCTTGAATTTGAAGCAGCTAAGCAGACATCACACAGGATGGGTCACAAAGTTCGGTCTGCCTTAGAGGAACCTGGTCAAGCTCAGAACAGCATAGATGAAATAGTCAACCGTGTGGCAGAAAGGCTGGAACTACAACGACCGCGGCGATTGCGTCTGCGATGCTGGAACTGCGGTGAAGTTGGTCACATACAGAGACGCTGTACTCAACCAAAAAAACAACCGGTTGAGCAGCAGGAAAACTAAAGCAAGTCGACGTAAGGGGGCAAACGTCGACAGCACAACGTAGTGCCCCGGAGATTATCATCCGTGCTGCATCGTCGATGGGGAGTCTGGACAGCATTTATATCGATGGAAGAATTAATGGTAGGGTGTCCGATTACTCGTGGATACAGGAGCGACAAAAACTATTGTGAGACCAGATTTGGTTGGTCGTGGAAAAGTGCTACCTGTATCGGTGTGTCTTCGAACGGCAAGTGGTGAGAAAATTTGTACTCACGGAGAGACTGCCGTTATGTTGACAATTGGGGACAAATTAATTAATCATCGAGTGTTGGTAGCTGAAATTACAGAAGAAGTGATCTTGGGAATGGATCTCATGAGAGAATATGGGTTTCATGTAAACATGAAAGAAAATGTGCTTCGGATAGATGATGATGAGATTCCATTTCAAGGGACGAGTAACCAGACGATGCAAGTTCGAATGATTTGCGATATGAAAATACCCAAGAAGGCGGAGATGATAGTAATGGGACGCCCGGATGGTACGCTCCGGGAAGGACAAGTATGCATGATGGAAGCAACTGAATCGGGGATGGGTCAGGCGGGACTTCTGATTGGAAGAACGCTGGTAAAGTCGAAATATGGTACCAGTAAGGGTGCTGAACATTAACCCTCATACAGTGACCCTGAAGAAAGGCATGATTGTGGGAAGTTGCATTCCAGTATGTCATATTAAACGTTGTATTGACGACACGAAAAATAAACCAACCAACGGTTGCTCACAGAAATTGCTGGATATGTTGATACCCTCGTGTCAAGGATTAAATGGCGATCAACTGGGCTAGGTAAAAGAACTGGTCGGACGATATCGAGGTGTGTTTGCACTGGATGATAGTGAGAAGGGAAGGACGAATGTTGTGCAACACAAGATCAATACTGGAGATGCGCAACCGATAAGACAACACCCCAGGCGGCTTCCTTTGGCAAAACGTAAGGAAGCTGAGCAAATTATCACCGATATGGAAGAACAGGGAGTGATTAAACCCTCGAATAGTCCATGGGCATCCTCGGTAGTGCTTGTCAAGAAAAAGGACGGGTCGACAAGGTTTTGTGTAGACTACCGGCGGCTTAACAATGTGACAAAGAAAGACAGCTATCCTTTGCCCAGAATTGATGACACCTTAGATACTCTATCCGGATCTAAATGGTTTTCGACCTTGGACTTGAAAAGCGGATACTGGCAGGTAGGCTTGGAGCCAAACGATAAAGAAAAGACTGCGTTTACAATTGAAACTGGATTATGGCAGTTCAAGGTCATGCCATTTGGATTATGCAATGCTCCTGCTACTTTTGAACGATTGATGGAGTCGATACTGCGTGGACTGTCCTGGAAAACATGTCTGGTGTACATAGACGACGTAACAGTGTTAGGTGGGTCTTTTGAGGTACACCTCCAGAACTTGGAGGAGATATTTCAAAGATTACGCGGGGCAAACCTTACCTTGAACCCTAAGAAATGTCAGCTATTTAGAAAAGAGGTGAAATACCTAGGGCATGTCGTTTCAGAGACCGGAATAAGAGCTGACCCTGACAAAATAAAAACGGTACAAGAGTGGCCTACACCAGCAGATATACACCAACTACGCAGTTTTCTAGGATTGTGCACATATTACCGACGTTTTATACTTGGGTTTGCGAACATTGCCAAACCGTTAACAAAATTAACCGAAGATGGACAAGAATATGATTGGAATGACGACTGCCACAGTGCATTCGAACAACTGAAACGGCTACTAGTTACAGCACCAATTTTGAGTTATCCACGGATGGAGGGAAAATTTGTGTTGGATACCGATGCCAGTAACACAGCTATAGGAGGCGTTCTTTCTCAAGTGCAGGACGGACAAGAAAAAGTTATTGGGTATTTCAGCAAGGTCTTGTCGCGGCCAGAAAGGAACTATTGTGTGACAAGAAGGGAGCTGTTGGCCGTCGTCAAATCCGTAGAGCACTTTTATAAGTACTTATACGGCCGTAAATTCCTGTTGAGAACAGACCATGCTGCACTGAAATGGTTATTGCAGTTTCGAAATCCTGAAGGGCAAGTGGCAAGGTGGATAGAGCGGCTGCAGGAATATGACTTTGATACAGAACATCGTGTAGGAACTAGCCATCGGAATGCAGACGCTCTATCAAGGAGACCTTGTCCGATGGACTGCAATCATTGCTCCAAGATGGAAGAGAAAATAAGTGTCATCCATAGAATGACGGTAACCGATGATACTTGGCAACTCGAAAGAATACGAGAAGACCAGGAGAATGACGCCGAATTGGGACGTATTATTGAGTGGAAAAATAGAGGACAACGGCCAGCTTGGGAAGAAATTAGTATTTTAAGTAGGAGCCTGAAGGCATACTGGGCACAGTGGGACTTCTTGATGATAGAAAATAGAATCTTGAAACGACGCCTGGAATTTGAAGAGGGCACTGAGAGACTTCAAGTGATAGTGCCGAGAAGCAGAGTGCCGGAAGTGTTGCAGCACTTGCACGATGGTATTTCCGGAGGGCACTTTGGCGTGAAAAGAACTCTCGAGAGAGTGAGAGAAAGATTCTATTGGCTGAACTGCAAAGATGATGTGAAGGAGTGGTGCCGGAAATGTGAATTGTGTGCCTCTGCAAATGGCCCGGTCTCAAAACGGAAAGCCCCAATGAGACAGTATAACGTGGGAATCCTTTTGAGAGGGTAGCCATTGATATAGCTGGTCCATTTCCTGAATCAGAGAAAGGAAATAAATACATCTTGGTTGCAATGGATTATTTTACCAAATGGCCGGAGGCATATGCTATACCTAACCAAGAAGCCGAGACGGTTGCAGATGTACTAGTCAGGGAGTTGTTTTGTCGTTTTGGAGTTCCGTTGGAATTACACTCCGATCAAGGTCGAAACTTCGAATCAGTATTGTTTCAAAATGTCTGCAAGCATCTTGGAATCAGAAAGACTAGAACCACGCCACTTCATCCCCAAACGGATGGAATGGTTGAAAGAATGAACAAGACGTTAGGGAAGTACCTGGCCAAAGTTGTCTCTGAACATCAACGAGACTGGGACCAATATCTGCATTTGTTCCTACTGGCGTACCGATCTTCGGTACATGACAGCACAGGGTACTCTCCCGCTTGCGTAATGCTAGGACGTGAATTGCGGCTACCATGTGATCTTCAGTTTGGATTTAAACCTGGAGAAGAGATCGCAGGTGAAGATTACGTTAGTAAGCTTCGTGAAAGATCAAATAGTATTCACGAAAACGTCCGAAAGAATATACAGGCAGCAAGCGATCGAATGAAATCACAATATGACACGAGAGCACAAGAAGGTGGTTATCAACCTGGAGATTTAGTGTGGTTGTACAATCCACAAAGAAAACGTAGATTGTCGCCAAAACTACAAAGACAATGGGAAGGGCCGTACGAAGTGTTAAAAGGATTAATGATGTAGTGTACCGGATCAGAAGATCCCTCGTGGTAAACCGAAAGTGGTACACTTTGACCGTTTAACATCCTACGCTGGCAACAACCAGGAAGACTCGAATAATGATAATGGTGTTCGGCAAGTTATTAATCATGAGCCAAATGTAGATTTTGAGAGCTTTATGGCGGCGTATGGTGGTTCCGCTAAAGCGAGATTTGGCGTTGTTGTTGAAAAACAGCAAGATCTGTTTAGAGCACCAGAAGAGTATTCCTTGCACATTGCGTAGCTCAAGATTTGGCAATGTCAAGGGAATAGCTGTTGTTTTCAAGAAAAAGTTTGGATGTGTGGATGAATTAGTACAACAGCAGCCAACTGTAGGAAAATCTTTGGTCCTTCAAGATAAAAATCGTTATGTTTACTATCTGGTCACCAAAATTCTTCATGGCAGAGACCTAGTTATGGACATCTATGGGAGGCTTTGCTAAATCTTAAGGCGCAGATGATGGAAAATGGAGTAACGAGACTAGCGGTGCCCAAGCTGGGCTGTGGACTGGATCGCTTAGACTGGAGGATAGTCTGAAATATGCTAGAAGTAGTTTTCCAGGGAACCAACGTCCAGGTTCTTGTTTGTTGTTATCAACCGGTTGCCTACCAAGACCAGGAAAAGAGTGTTGACTGTTACTTCCAACGACGCGGTGGATGCACCAGAGGAGATAGCTGCCGATACCGTCACCAGTCATCGAATTGGCGTCAAGATGGATTTACAGTTACGAGACGTAACGGTTTTAAAGAGGGGGCAGTGTTGCGATCCACTATTAGGCAACCCGTCAAACATACAAACGCTTGGGGCACAGCGCCTTCTCAAGGATTCCAGAATTCTTCTAGAAATTACGGGAGCATGAGTCATCCTTGTAATCTAGAGTATATATAAGACCGCTAATGAATGCAAGAGTCAGTCTATTTTTGAATGTCTAATATAAATTATATCGTGTAAAGTAATAGTAGTTTTGAGCTTTAGAAGTATATATAAACGTGATATGCTGTGTCTAATGTACATGCAGCTTGTAGTATACATAAATAAATAGAAGTGTATAAACAAATAATTGTGTTAGTGTTGTTAATGAACCTATGGTAAAGGAGTTAATTTAAGAAGATATTAGTGCTTGTAAATTCATTAGTGTAATAGTGCTTCATTGTTGAGTGGACTGAAAACATCTATAAATAAGGCATATACTGTTAATTAGACTTGTGAACAGTGAGTAATAAAGACCATTATTATTACTTGTTTTAAATTAAAGAAACGCGGTAGTAGTAGCCCGCTACAGTATTAAATATACGGGAATCTATTCTTGCCTTTACGCCCTTGCTTACAACTTGTAACGTTCAAATACAGGAAAACACTGCTTTAGTGAAGCTATCACAAGTAATCGGATATCATGTATGGATAACTTGGAGACTAGATATGGCATTTGTCACATCAACGATTGCTATTTAATTGGAGCTTGTGAGTTTTGCACAGAACCCTTCTACGTTTCCTATATTTTAAAATGTTTATTAATTTTTAGTTCCTCAGGCAACCGTCCCTGTAACACCAGTCTTGACCAACCCTGTGATTCAAAGATTTAATAAAATGAACTAACAGACGTCCCATAATTCACGCAAAATTTGAATTTGGCGCCATTTGATGGTGCAGTGTCGCCAACGGAAAAGAAGATAAAGAACGTCACAGCTGACACTTTGGGATTAGTAAAAATGGAGCGCTATAACAAAGAACAGCGCATTTTCATTGTTGAGCAATATTTTTGAAATAATAAAGGTGTGTCAGCCACAGTTCGCAATTTTGGTACAAAATATGACCGGCATAGTGATTTAAAACCATCAACTGTAAAGAGAATAATGGAAAAATTTAGAAAGAGTGGATCAATTAGTGATCGCAGACACTGTGTGCGGCCTCTTAAAAGTCGTTCAGCAGAAAACATCGCAGCAGCTAGCGAGAGTATTGCTGACAGTCCAGAAACATGATTTCGGCTGACACACTATAGATTTGTTATTTAATTCGCTGTTTCCTTAAAAGCTTTTTACATTACAAAATTTTTAATGTTCTATTTTCTTATTGCAACTTAATTAATATTCAAAGTGATTAAATTCTAAGGAACACTCACGTGTTGTCATACTGCTCAGAACGAAAGAAATAGGACCTTGACCTGAGCCGTCGAAAATTTCCATAACCATCGATTATCAAAGTTCTTCTGAATACAACTATTATTTAACGAAACTAACTTCTGCTTGATTACATTTAATACTCCAACAAAATTTCTAGATCCAAGATTTGCTTATTCGATATTATTTATTTGTAAAGTTGAATTATACGAAACATATATGAAATTGCATTCTATGATATTGCACTAAGAGAAAAAATATTAATATAATTTATTTAATTAATTTATACCAACTGTATTAATGATGTAAAGGGGGGCTTCCATCTCCTTAGGCCTGCAGGAATCAACTGAACCGCTCTAGGTGGAACTTATAGAAAAACATCCTCACGCTACAGCTGCTAGGTTCGACCTCCAGACACCAAGAATCAATCAATTATTCATATTTTTTCTTACTCTGTTAGAGGCCACGTGTTTAAACACGACCATCTTGACTTCACTATCCTGCCGAGCACCTTACCCGTTCAAACGCTGATAAACAAGTGACAAATTGACAACTCGACGAAGCTTAGTAACTAATCTTAGACCATAAAGGTAAAGGAGTGTATAATTATTATTAATTTTATGTATTAATTTGTTACCGAATGGAAAGTTATAAATTATATATTTTATTTTATTGCTGATTTATTCTATATTAAAGAACGAAGCGTAACAAGAAAAAAATACGTTACAACTCGGCCCCTGGCGTGCATTAGAAATAGCTATATATAAACCTAAATTATAGTTAAGATATGTTGACGACACGTTTGTGATCTGGACACATGGAAAAGAACAACTCAATGGTGTCCTAGAAGACCTAAACGGTATACATCCAAAAATAAAGTTTACCATGGAAGTAGAAGAGAATAACCAATTACCGTTTCTGGATGTACTAGTAAAGAAAAAGGATAACGAACAAATTAACCACACGGTCTACAGGAAGCCTACTCACAAGAATAGTTATTATTTAAAAGCTAAGTCACATCATCACCCGACACAACTCTACAATGTTGTGAAAACCTTAGCTACACGGTCCCAGAGACTAGCTGATGACACAAATAAACAGAAGGAAATACGAAAGTTACGAGAAGCACTCCAGAAGAATGGATACTCACACCAAACCATTCAGAAGTCGTTCTCAGCCAGGAAATCCAAACCAGAGCCGGAGTCACCACTGACTACAGCATACTTACCATTCATTAAAGGAACAACAGAGAGAATCAGCAAAGTTTTACGAAAATACAAAATAACTACCACATTCAACACTAATAAAGAACAGTGCAATCCTAAAGAATCCCAAGAATCAGATCCCATTAGAAGACCAAGGAGTCTACGAAATACCATGCTCAGACTGCAACAAATTTTACACTGGGTAGATAAACAGAAGAATTAGTGTTAGGAAGGAAGAACATAAAAACGTAATAAAAAAAGAAGACAAAGACATCGTCGCTAGCTCAGCACTTTAATACTACAGGTCACAACATCGACTTCAAGAATATTAGAACGCTAGCTAAGATTAAGCACTACACCTCAAGAATAATCCGAGAAGCCTTTGAAATAGAGAAACGCTCACATAGTCCCAACACAAGGGACGATTCTCAAAGATTGCCGCAGGCATGGAAACCAGCAATTACCAATATACCCATCGTTAGACAATCAGAAGAGAGCATTTTGTTAAATCAGCCGTGCAGAACTAAACAACACCAAGACTAATAACACGGAGCTGCAAAAGAAATCAAGCAAGTGCAACTGAGAATGTACTCTAACTAGTATATATATATATATATATATATATATATATATATATATATATATATATTGCTGTGAAACCACCCAAAATCCGGGTACTCCGCTTTTCGAATCGAGCCCCTACGAATTGGATGTCCAGAATGCTGTGAATCCTACGAAAAGCTATTCATTACTTTAACTGTGTTGGTCCATTGACTTTCTTCTGTTAATCGCCTCGGCTGCTCCACTAGATAACTTTCATCCTCATTCATAAAAAAAAACAAACACATTCCTACCACAAACACGAACGTTAACTCTATTTACATCAATATTCACAATACATTAAAATTTCAAAATTAAATTTTGGCATAAATTTCAGTATCAGAAATTTTCAAGATTACATTTATTATCATTTAAATGTGCATCCTGAATTAAAGTCCTTGTTGGATGCCAACTAATTAATATAACAATATATGCAGACCGGAGTCTGAGTTCAAAGGAGCATCTACCACCCTTTACGTTAATTAACCAGGTTCGTCTAATTGAGCTCAAAGACATACCCAAATTTTCATCATAATCCAGAACATCAATACTAAATACCCCTTTCTACTTAAACAAGCAAATTTCATCTTAAAATTAAAATTTTATGGTTAGTACAATTTCACTAATGTCCATTTAAAGTAAATCAATTATAAAGTTATTCAACACACACAAAAATATCAAAGTTCAAACAAAATAGTATAAATTACCTGAAGGTTACTGCACTCGTAGCTTCAATGTACATCGTCCCTTTTGTTAATCACACCATTCCAACTGGATTATATTCACGGCTTCTGATTCTCAACGCTTTTAAAATTTTCTCCATCACCATTTATCTAAAGTTGTCTCAGGGCTTTTCCGGAACTCATCTGTATATATCTGACCCTTGTTTTGTGGATCCAGACACGTTTATGAACCATTTAATTATTCACACCCCCGAAAAATAGCAAAGAAATTCATACTTCTTTCACAAATATACGCCAAAACTGCCTACTTTTGGTGTATTCATTTGTCGTTGTAAATTTTACTAATTGGTACAGTGATACTAAATTTTATTACCTTGTATCTAAGTGCACTCAAGTACATTCATGTTAGCACGTAAATAACAAACTGTTTTAAATCACCAAAATATACGAGCAAACTTTAAATTATTCTATCAAACTAAAATGCACTGTTTAACGTAGTGAATCAAGTCGCGGATGTAAGAGAGCTTGTTTATATTCACCTGGGTATATATAGAAGTTAGCCCGTCTGTCGGTCGAGTCCCCAAAACGGCCAGTTCTAAAGAATTTCGCATTCTCGTTTCCCATTCCGTAGCTCGCGCGTCGGTTTTTACGAATTTTGCACTCGCCAGTTGAAAATCTCAGAAATTCTCACACGGCACGCAAACATGTCCGAGAATAACTAATTAATTTTGTACAGAAATTGTTGTTTCTACCTCTCATATTTGCATCTTATTTTCAACCAATCGTGACCCTCGTGACGTTGCTCAAATCCCGCCTTTTACTATATATGTCTTTGCTTGACGCATTTTCTCTTTCCTTTTCTAACCTGTTCGTATTGGTGCAAATTGATATTCTTTATTATCGATTATTTCAGTCCATGTGGACTGTTATCTGGGTTAAATAACCCCGTATCTAGTCTTCCTGTGAATATTAAATGTCGGTTTCTCCAACATTCTCTGAAACCCTTTGTTATCTGCAAAATTTACGTAGAATGAGCTTTTTTTAAAAATACGCAGGTGTTCAAACATACTAATAATTCTCAGAGCTTTATTACATGGTATTTTATTGGGTTTTTTACAAGTTTCTATAGATATTATCTGTTACTAACGATTCAATTAACTTCAATTAAAAATAATACCCTTTAATTTTTAGTGAATCCTAATTAAATATTCAATTATTATCTGTACGTTTTGTTTAATACCGGTTACTTGAAATAGAGTTAATTAATATAAATTTTGCACGTAATTTCTCTTTGTTTCTTTACTAGGAATAATTAAATTACACGCAGAGCTTTTTAATACTGTTTCTTTTGATATAAAGCGTCTTGTACATGATTTAAATCTTTTATTTTTACTGAAACGAATGAATTTTTATTCTCCACGGTGTTTTAATAAAGCGTATTATCTAATAAAATTCCTTATACACGGTGATTAAAATTATTTGATGTGATTATTTAATTTTCTACCCTGGTCTAAATATGAGTATATATATATATATATATATATATATATATATATATATATATATATATATACATTGTAATGTAAGGGGGGGGGTACAAGGCTTCTAAGGGTAGATTTGTGTTAAAAGGGGTGTATGCCAGACAACATGATTCATATATCAGATCCAGGAAGTTAAAAACTATAGTTTGCCATACTTTACATATGCTAAAGTATTTACCATTTTAGTTTGAAACGTATGTGCCAAAAGGTAAACAAAATGACTTGATGACGTTGATACAATGCACGGTGCTCAAGGTTTTATACTAAGTTGAAATTTTATAAGCCATTGAAAGTACATTCGCCGTCGGAAAACCGGGCGCGTCTACGGATATCTACAATCAACCAAGCGTCCAGGTCTTGTGTGAATTATTTTGGCTTTTCATTTAAGTAGAATCAACTTTTGGACGAATTGTAAATTCAAAATTATAAGTGAATAGAAATATAAAATATAATTGGAGAATTGTGAAGTGTTTAGGACCAATGGTAGAAATTAGGATTGTATGTAAAGACTATAGTTAAGGTATTTGTGACACTAGAGAAAAGAAAAGTTGTTATTGGATAATTTTATGATTTTAAAATGTAATTAAGTAAGCTAGTTTTGTTGTGCTTATTGCCTAGCGAAGTAAATAAGAGGATTCTTTTTCGAAATATTTAGTAAAAAGACGTGTTTTGCAAACCTGCGTTAAAGTTGTATAAATATTTGGATAAAATAAATGTTTTTGAGTTTAAATAGTATGATTATTAAAGTGAAGGTATAAGAAGCATCGGTGGTATAAAAGCGACGATTATAAAAGAATATTTAAAGTAAAGTGCGACGGGAAAGCAACGGATATTTAATTAGATTTGAACGAGATTGGTATTGGATTTGGAACGATTTTGGTTTAAAGGCAGTAGGAGATTCGAGTGGTTATACAAAGCGACGGCGAAGCAACGACGATATTAATAATTTTGGAGTGATTTGGATAAAGATTAAAGTCCGTAGGACATAGAGTGGTCATTGAAGTTATAGCAGGGCATAGATTGATTTGGAACAGGACGGCAGGATAGATTTGGGATTGAGTACGGAAAGGCGAAAGGATTAATTGGAGCACGAAGAGAGAAAGTAGGAGAGCAGCATATTACAGGGGAAGATTCAACGCAGAAACCAAGGGAACACGGAAGGATTAACGCAGGGGAAGTAAATACAACGGTATATTCAAAATTCTAAAATCAGGGTAAATTATTTCAGATTTGGGGTCATCAAAATTGTTAAGACACCTGGAGGCGATACGCAAGTTCAACAGTGATTGTGAATCCTTGTAAAGGCGCGTACGGCGAATAAGAACTTGAGCCAGCAACATTTAAAGAAGGCATCAGCGCAGTATAATTCAGGTGAGTACCGTGTAATATCTTAAAACGTCAAACAAAAGTCAGAAATTGTATACATAAATTAATTTGGCACCAAGCAACATTGATCAGTAAAATTTGGCATATACAGTAAATAATTCCATATAAAAGTAGTAAAACAAAAGAGTGTGCAGTTTGGTTGGGTAGTGCACATCTACTCACGATTGAACCCACGGTGAGTAGGTGAACACCCTGAGATAAAGGTTTCATATAGTCGAGGCATAAAAATAGTAAACAGTTTAAATATATAACCAACCAAACTTTGCTAAAACACATCATATAGGAGTCATTCATTGAATACTAAAAATAGGGGCGACGACAAAAGTCGTGTATCATAATTAATTTGTAAATAAATAAAAGTAAAATTAAAATATATAAAATAAAAATAAGGGCGGAGGGGTGGAGTAGTAGTAGCACTAGAATATATATATAATATATTGCTATGCTACTACTGGAATTATCGTGTCCCTTCGTTGGGCTGTTATATTCTTTGCTATGTACTCTAAATTATACGCGCTACATCATTTGAGCGACCATATTATTTATTGCTATGAATAAACAAGATTGTAATTATCTCCTCCGACGTTGGGCTGTCTTATTAATATTGCAATCAATTCCCTCCATAAACTTAAATGGATTTTATCTTGAACCAACCTTGTCAACCAATAACAAAACTCGGTACGTTACCGCCTTACTTGTTATCAATTTTCTTGTCAACTCGTAGCTCCTCCTTGAACTATTTAAATTAACAAATTACTCACATTGACTTTATCTTATGACCTCGACTAGCATTTATTTGGAATTATGAAATTCAGTTAATTTTGATTTTATATAATGAAACCAATATATTATGTACAGCTTTTGTAAATTATTTGAAATACACTTTTCAATTAGTTAATGTTGTAAATTTCATTTATTAAACATCATATCCTTTTTACTCAAAACCCAAAGTCACCAAAAAAAACCTATTATCTTTATAAACAAAGTGTAGAACGTTCTAAACCTGTTATCATATTACTCACTTTATACGTATGCAACTTCTTTTGTTGACTTTTTCACATTCATATTATATTAAGCAAATTCAATATTCAAAATAAAAAATATATAGAAAAATAAAATGTCTTCTTATAACTAAAAATCTGACCTGGTCTATTTTTTTACATCGACGCATCCATTTGAATAAAATTATCTTCCCCCAATTCAGGATTATATTGTCTATCCACACGCTTGAACCATTGCATTTAAATTATTGCCATCACCCTCTGGACTACCATTAACTTATGCACCCCAATTCATTGTCGTTTCATTTCAGACTTATTACTTCTTATCAATCAATTTCCTCAAACTTAAAATGGAATTCTTATTATCATCGTCCTCTGACTTGAAATCGTAGTTTATTTTCTCCCTTTACTCAAATATCGAATTTTTCTCCCCGGCTTTAGAAATTGTAGTTTGTTTCCCTCGGACTTAGAAATTGTAGTCTATTTTCCCCGGACTTAGAAATCGTAGTTTGTTTCCCCTCGACTTACAAATTGTATTATTCTTCCCCCAGACTTAGAAATTGTATTATTCTTCCCCCAAACTTAGAAATCGTAGTCTATTTTCCCTGTACTTAGAAATCGTCGTTTGTTTCCCCCGAACATAGAAATCGTAGTCTATTTTCCCCCGTACTTAGAAGCCCTATTATTTTTATGTTTTAGTTTAAAATAAATTCACCAAAGTGTACTTACGTTTAATCGGCAGTCGTAATTTTCATTTTCGCACTTTTACAATTTTTACTTTGAATTATTATTATTACGTATCACTTTATTTCATAGTGGCGCACTTCGGCCTTTGTTGAGTTCAAAACTGACTTCGTTATCACTGTACCTGCTAATATATTATTCAGTTCCCACTCCGTCAGTGGGTATGGTCTAGAAACTCTTCGCTCATTTTTAACGAATCAAATATTTGCATTTAAAGTGGTTTCTGATGTAATTTTCTATGCTTCCCAATAATTGTAACCTGCTTGCAGCTGTCTTCGTTATCAACATGCGGTGTTTTGATAGATCTAATTGCTTTTCCATAAACAACTGATGCAATTCGACTTTTAATTTTCATATTTACATGTTATTCACGCAATTTTTAATCTGCTTTCTTATCAAAAATGGTTAGCTATTTGCACGCATTTATATTAGGCTTTCTGAAGCTCTATTTCTATCTCCGTATTAATCTAATTGTTTGGAACTCTTTTGAATGCGTGTCTGATTACACTTTATTATATTTACATATAAATATACGCGTGCTTCCACTGAAAAATATCATTATTTGCTTTACTCAAATTAACTAAAACTTTATCTACAGGGTATTAAATATTTACTATTTACCTAATGCATGTGTTCCTTGTTTCTACACTAACTATGCGTCTTCCTATGTTTATTTGCGTCGCTTAAAACTATTTATACTTTATATACAGAGTGTTGACTGCTTACTATTTAGAAACTATCTCCATATCTCAATTCTTCACTACATAAGTGCAGTTTTCTGCTGCCTATGGTAATTTCTCATTTTTAAATGACCTTTACTATAAAGTACACCCTTAAACAACCCCTTATCACAGCAATATATATATATATATATATAGCAGGACAAAGGAACACTTCTTCATTTACTGCTCAACCTACAGAGGTTGAAGATGGCAGATGTGTTTTTGCCGAAACGTCGCCAAATTGACAACGGTTCACTTCAGAACGAGCCAGCTATGCGGATTAATACTTGGAAAATTGACAAAGCAAAAAACGTCCGCAGAAACCTAAAGATTAACACCACACACACACACACACACACACACACACACATACCACACACAGACACACACTCACATATATATATATATATATATATATATAGATATATTGATACGATAACGCCGCTCGCCAGATATATAACGACCAACTGCCTGCTCATCGCCACCTCTCTGTACCTCTTAAATAATTTAAAGTTAACACAATTAAATTTATGCCTTGACTAGCTCAGTCGCACGGAGTGAACGACGATATGATAACAGACAAATTTTTACCCACTCCTCTCTAACACTCCATATACCTAAATAATACAAGCAAAATTCACCAAATTCGTATAATAAGCGAAGAAAATTTACAATTTACACAACTCTTCGTCCTTTTTAATATCATTTACTATTTACATAACTTTTAATTAAAAATATATAAATGCTCTTATCAAATTTGTTCAGTACAAAATTTATAATCTTCTTAAAACCTTTTTATAGCAATTAAAGTCATCACCCGAAAATTTTAAGTCCCATTTAGACACCAGCTGTCCATAACCAGACGTAGCAATTGGTTTAGAAATAGGGATAGGTATAGGTAATTCATCAGAAGATTCAGCAGAAGTAAGATCATCCTCAGTATCAGTAGTAGTCGGATTAATAGTAGCCGTAGAAACAAGTGGTACCCTAGGTGAAGTGGAAGAACGTCTAAAGCGACGGTATAATCTATCGCAATCACTGCCTAAATTACTAACACGTAGCAACAACTTTCGCTGTATTACGGTTTCAGCGTCAGAAGTAACATTCATGCGTTGGATTCTCCCTTTGAGATGCATAGCAAGGCTAATAATACGTTTGCCGTCGGCAGTTGAAATATCACCATTAAAATCTTTACTCTTCGTAGTTAATTCAGTTAAACCTTCAGTCACGGCTTTATTATCAGTCTGAAAATCGATACCAGATTTAAGTGGACTTAGAATTTCAGAAGATTCCATTTTCAAAATATTCCTAAAGGATTTACGAAGTTCGGATACAGGTACCTTTGCATCGAACCCACGAGAACCAACCTCATATTTGAGTTCAGCTTCATGTAAACGATCAACTTTTAATTCCCAATAGTCACCCATTACTACAGAATCAACAAACACCCAAATATTTAAAGACACAACAACGAATTATTAGGCTTGTTCGATAGAGAAACTAAATTAACTAAATACTAAACAAAATCCAGTTCAAACGAGAAGGAACAAAAATAATTTCGAGCCCCACGTTGGGCGCCAAATTTTTGTTACGTTAATCGAGGCAGCCACGTTGGGCGCCAAATTTATGCCACGTTGACTCGTAGCCGTGCGTAACACAAAGAAAATCAAAGAAATGACCGGGCTCAATCGGAGATAAGGGGGGGTTGTAGAAAGCAGCCAACATATAACGTACGTGGCTGTAAGGAATTAGTAACAATACCTGCAATAAAAAAAATTAGAATAGCAAACCTGCAATAAAAAAAATATTAGTCCTGCAAACCTGAAATAAAGAAAAAGCATAGCATGCTGATCGAGCATAGATTGTTCAGTACTTTGTAGAATGTAAAAAAAAACTGTTTGGATAATCTATATAATATAACAACGGTAACATCAATACAAAAAATTTTAGTACAAAGTGAGGTAATATTAGGGAGTAGCAGAAACGTTTCCTCACACACCAATTAAACATAAATCAGACAAAATTTTAACAAAAGATAAATAGGTAAGCACAATTGATATGAGTCATCCAGTGTTGTTGATTTTTCTTTTTTTTTTGTTTGTTTTTTTTTTAAATAGCATGCAAGTCTATGGTAAAAGGTATCAGAACGACAAAGATATGGCACAACAACGGATAGATATTTAAAGTAATAACAAGTAGGAAATAGTTCAACTTGCAAAAGGTCCTTCAGTAACGCTTACTTGCAATTGAAATGTGGGATTCACGATGTCCGGCACTAACAAAGCACCTCACCCTTGACTGTGAGGGTGTTGATGGAACTTATCACACGTTACCCTAATCACACCTACGTATTTCACTGGTGTTAGCAGCAGACATTATCACACGACGGAACTATGTAGCATTGATAAATTTCTTGTTAATTCTATTTCCCGAGACAATAATTTCGAAATATTTTGTAGCACTAGTTTAATTTCAACTGGGACCAAATGTATATTATTTTCATAAACATCCAAAAAGCAGCGAGAGACTTCAACCAATACCTTTGTAAACCGGTAATCTGTTATATTTCGCCAATAACGAAATTTGCGCAAGCAATGTTCTATTTTAGATTCTTTAGGGTTAGCAAATTCAGAAACTACAGTATCAACTGTATTTGGATAATCCAAAGTATGCACTACTCTGATAAAATAAAAAAAAGAAGGGACCGCGAAACTAGATCGCACACAGTTTAAATATCAAAAGACAAAGCACCAAACAAAAAAACCACAATGAGTAAAGCACGTGTATCACTAAAGTAAGTCCGTCAAATGTTCCGTAAAACACGCGTGCAGGTCGAGTTTAACAAGTTCTACCACTTTTATTTCCAACAGAAGATCAACTAAAAACAATTAGTAAGGCGCTCGTAAACAATAAAACCGTCCGTCAAATGTCCTTAAGACACACGTGCGTCGACCAAACATGTTCGCCTATAAACCATACTACTTCAATCGAAATTAGCACTACACTCTCTACAGTTAATATACAACTTTTATTTCACAAGAAAAACAACTAAGATCGTGCCGTGCTTGTTCAGGAACCATTTGAAAATTGATACCGCATTAATGCTCACTATTGTCAAAGCAAAAAAGAAGCAGTATTTTCAACGTAATTAATATATAAGAACAACTACCCATCTGTTTATATCAAGTCGTTGCAATTACAACCTCTTATCGTCTATTATCTAGACTTGTATATCCACATAAGGAACAAAATTTATACGAACCAAATTTTTGTTGATTTTTTACACCAAATATCTAAATTACATGCAAGTTCTAAGTTCACCAAATATTTAAAATAATAAATGTAACGTACTGTGAATAGAAAAGATAATTCTGACCTGATACTCCTCCTGCTGCTTCTTATTAAAACTTCTTGATCCAAATCGTTTGCTTGTTTAGTGATTTCGAGTCGTTGACTTGCTGCTTGGCGTGTATTCCTGTACTTCGAACTATTTTCTAACAATTTGTAGCGGTTTGTCCAATGATTTGAAGTACTAACCCTGTACTTTAAGTATCATACCATTTATTTCGAGTTTTATCTTAGTATCTTAATGTTTTATAGTCGTATTTAGTGTTATTTATTTAATTATTTTGGTTGTTTATGTTTTACGCTCAGTATTTAGTTGATCACTCAGTGTCCGTACTTAGAGTCGATTTTAATTTCTCATACTTAGAGTCGATTTATAGTTGAGAATATACTTAGAGCCCTAAATTAATAAATTGTAAACTTTAGTCATATTAATTAAATCTAGACTTACGTTTTATACCAACGACAGAGTTTTATACACACGTATTTCAATCTCGCACTTTTACTGTTTTCCACTTGGATTTTTAATTAATTTGACTTTCACTTATAACTTTCAATTTAACTTTACTAAATTGAAATTTACGTAATACTTTTGTTTCGACTACTACAATGCGTGCGCCGATTATGGAATGAATGTCCTCTATCTGCTTAGGTTCGTTTTATAGACAAATTGGTTTCCTCCTTTTATCTTAACCTGTTGGGTTTTATTCGGTATTGCATGTTATAGACGCTTGATTTTGCACGTACATCAGAACTTTGTATTTTGGAATTTGGTATTTTGTACCTTTCAACTGCACGTAGTCTTAATTTTAGTGTCCATACTTTGTTTACATCTGCTGGATTTTATTAAATGTGGTAATTTCTACATTTCAAACGGCACATACGCTTTCGTCTCAATTCTTTATACTTTATGTAATATGCCCGCTTTTAAATGTTTGCCTATACAAACTGATATAAATTATATGCGTTTTATTGACTTAGATTTCTTACGCAAATGCGTCTAAGTTGAAAGATATTTTATTTTACCTTTATTTTACTTTAAAATTTGCCGAATTTGTATTTATTTTGAGCTTAGAAATGTTTTAAACGTTTTAACACGGATTGGGTTGCGTCCGTAATTATTTGTTTTGATGGATGTGGATAAGTTATTACTGAATGTGCTTCCTTGAATTAACTGTAGCTGGTTAGTGATTTTATACAAGGTGATTTGTATCTGCTTTTGTATAATGAACGAATTATTTACTTTTTATGATTTAAGTGTTTGGTTTTCTTGATTTATATAATGTTTACTTTGTGGTGTCTGCTGCTAACACTCATGTTGTAGTAGTTTGGGATCAACTCATGTCATAAAAAATGTTAGGGTTATTTTGTAAAATATTCATACCTTTTTTAATAAAGAAGTAAGAATGTACTTGACTTTTGTTTGTTTTTAATAACGCACTCACCCTCACCCATACCGATAACGATAACTCACATGTTTACTAATTTTTAATTTCATTAATTCACAATTTATAAGGTTCGAACTTACGAGTTCAGATATCATGTTGAATTTCTCAGTTTACCGTTAAATAATCTCGCCTTGGGATAGGTTAATGAGGAGTCAAAAATGATGCAAACTGCATAGCTCGTTTTATGGATTGATTTCGTTTCGCTTTACTTCGATAGATTGCACATCAAATTGATGAAAATGGTTCCCTATAATGGTCCAGTATAATACGCAGTAATGCATTTAATTCGTCGTTAGTTAAAAAAAAGAAGTTCAAATTTACGCTTTTATAGATGCAGATCTGGAAAGTTCGCTGACGTCACTTGTTTGTCTAAGAATTGCAGGCTAACACATGTGGTCTCGACAAGGTATTTGTTAGAATGAAGTTCAAAGTACAACCAGTCGCTAAGGTAAGTGTTAGCATAAGGGCTTGACCTGACAACAGCTGTTCTGAATAACTTGACAGCGAGGCGAATATTTGAAACTAAAATGGTAGCGTTTTTTAATTTGTTTAACGAAGACGTCGATTGGACTTTTACCATTTGGATTTCATTATTGTATAAATTATTGCTTACATTTGATATTACTGCAAATAATTAGAATTATAAATTTTCTTTATTTAATCCGGAAAGTATTGCATTCAAGTTCTGAACTTAAAGTAATTAGGAGAACTAATTTATTTAGCATTGAATATATAACAAATATTTGTTAACCAGGGTAAACAGATCTGTGCATTTTGGGTATTTAAAATCTTTACGGTCATATTTAATTCATTGTTGACATTTTGATTTCTAGTAGAAATTACCATAATTCTCATATTTAAATATCTGTGTCTAAAAGATTAGACCACGTTTTTTATTGTTGCACATTTTTGTATATAAAATTTTACTACAGAAAAAGATAAATTTGATTAAAGAACCATCATATGATTTAATTGAACAATTGTTTTATTTTGGACAAGTGCGTCCAAAAGGTAGAGATATATGAGTTAAAAGGTAAAAAGAATATATACGATTTTAGAAAAAATAGGTTATTGGCTGTGACTCAATAAAGAAGTACTTGTAACGTGCATTTTTATGGCTTAACATTTTACACTACCCAATTCGTATAAATTTTGTTCCTTATGTGGATATACAAGTTTAGATAATAGTCGATAAGAGGTTGTAATAGCAACGAGTTGATATAAACAGATAAGTAGTTGTAGTTTGTTCTTCGTTCCTATAAATTAATTACGTTGAAAATACTGTTTCTTCGTTTGCTTTGACAATAGTGAGCATTAATGCGAGATCAATTTTGGAATTGTTCCTGAACAAGTACGGCACGATCTTAGTTGTTTTTCTTGTGAAATAAAAGTTGTATATTAACTGTAGAGAGTGTAGTGCTAATTTCGATTGAAGTAGTATGGTTTATAGGCGAACGTGTTTGGTCGACGCACGTGTGTTTTAAGGACATTTGACGGACGGTTTTATTGTTTACGCGTGCTTTACTAATTGTTTTTAGTCGATTTTCTGTTGGCAATAAAAGTGGTAGAACTTTTTAAACTCGACCTGCACGCGTGTTTTACGGAACATTTGACGGACTTACTTTAGCGATACACGTGCTTTACTCATTGTGGGTTTTTTTGTTTGGTGCTTTGTCTTCTGATATTTAAACTGTGTGTGTGATCTAGTTTCGCGGTCCCTTTTTTTTATTTTATCAGAGTAGTGCATACTTTGGATTATCCAAATACAGTTGATACTGTAGTTTCTGAATTTGCTAAACCCAAAGAATCTAAAATAGAACATTGCTTGCGCAAATTTCGTTATTGGCGAAATATAACAGATTACCGGTTTACAAAGGTATTGGTTGAAGTTTCTCGCTGCTTTTTGGATGTTTATGAAAATAATATACATTTGGTCCCAGTTGAAATTAAACTAGTGCTACAAAATATTTCAAAATTATTGTCTCGGGAAAATAGAAGTAACAAGAAATTTAGCAATGCTACATAGTTCCGTCGCGTGATAATGTCTGCTGGTAACACCAGTGAAATACGTAGGTGTGATTAGGGTAACGTGTGATAAGTTCCATCAACACCCTCAAGGGTGAAGTGCTTCGTTAGTGCCGGACATCGTGAATCCCACACTTCAATGGCAAGGAAGCGTTACTGAAGGACCTTTTGTAAGTTGAACTATTTCCTACTTGTTATTACTTTAAATATATTTATCTTTTGTTAAAATTTTGTCTGATTTATGTTTAATTGGTGTGTGAGGAAACGTTTCTGCTACTCCCCAATATTACCTCACTTTGTACTAAAAATTTTTTTGTATTGCTGTTACCGTTGTTATATTATATAGATTATCCAAACAGGTTTTTTTTTTACATTCTACAAAGTACTGAATAATCTATGCTCGATCAGCATGCTATGCTTTTTCTTTATTTCAGGTTTGCAGGACTAATTTTTTTTACTGCAGGTTTGCTATTCTGACTTTTTTTTTACAGGTATTGTTACTAAGTCCTTACAGCCACGTACGTTATATGTTGGTCTGCTGTCTACAACCCCCCCTAATCTCCGATTAAGCCCGGTCCTTTCTTTGATTTTCTTGGTGTTACGCTCGGATACGAGTCAACGTAGCATAAATTTGGCGCCCAACGTGGCTGCCTCGATTAACGTAACATACTAAACAGCGCTTAAAAGAAGTTTGATATCTAAATTTCCTTTTACTATTTATACTTAAATTTTTGGTATTAATAACTACTCTTTTTCTTTATTGTATAAGGTAGCAAGAGTGTATCTCTTGTGTCCTTTGTTATTATAATAACATTATTTTTTTCAGATCTTGCATTTTGTAGTAAAAGCGATGTTTCCCCCTGAGGATTTCCAAGTTCTCCCTTAAGGTAACCCGTGCTTTAATAATTCTAGGATTTGGTGGCGCCCCTTTTGCATCCCCTATTTTGTATTTTAGAGTCAGTACAGAAAACAATAATTTTGTTGCAAAACCCACGACAACTCCTCATAAACTCTACCCGAGGAATAGACTTCTAGCTGAGTTGAAAGACTGTCGATTTCCCTTCATTATAAGGTGATTGAATAAATGAGTTATAATAATACTGTACGGTCATTTTGTTATAAGCTTATGAATGAGAGCATTCATGTCTGCTGCTCACTACTCATATTGAGTAGTCTAGGATCACCTTATGCCATAAAAAAATCAAGGTTATTTTGTAAAGTATTCATACTTTTTTAATAAAGAAGTAATAAACAATTTGTTACCCAATCTATTTAGAAATTTATTACGTCACAAGTTATCTTGATGTTTGATGATTGTTCCTTCTGGATTACTAAGAATTTCAAGAAGGAAACGATCGTGTGATCATTTTATTACAAAAAAGCGTATGTGTAAGTTACAACTGTGGTTTTACCTGTAAAAATTACACAGTAGCCCACTCCCTGCGTAAGATATACAAGAAGATATTACAAACATTTTGTACTAATGTTATTCATAATTCTGTCTGTACAAGTTATGTTCTTGTAGTAACACTTTGTGTGTGGTTCGTTCTGGCAGTAGCAACAACAGTGCGTACAATTTTACATGATGCAGTCTGGTCTGGGCTTTGGAGGTTATGTATAATTTACTGATTTACATACCCAAACTTATAATTTAATACACGGTTCTCAAAGGTTTGTGATGTTAACTGCTGGCTTGTTGCTTCTTTTTCTATGATTTAAAAATATATATGCACATTCATGCAGCCATGAAGTAGATGTACCAAGGAATCTTATGAAATGGTGATCTTAAAGCCTTTGTAACTTGTTGCACAGCCATTTAAATGATACAACTGTTTTTGTAAAATTATTTGATTTATTAACGAAATGAATATGGATTGCATCCATACTGGTAGTTACGCGGTACTTGAAAAAAGTTAAAATATTTGAACACTGTGTTTCTGGTGGCAAATAAAAATGGCTCCGAAAGTGAACGTTATAAGTAGAGGCATATCATTATTATCAAAACAATACCCAATTAGATCAATGGCATTTACACATTTCTTTTCCTTTGGATATCTTTGGTAATTGCTGTAAAAGTTATGCTACATGTTTAAGTAATAAAGACGAAATATTGCAATTAAAGTTGTCTTTATCAAATGCAGACGTTAAACATTAGTAGAGAGTTGACAGGGTTTCTGCCGCCACATTTTTCTCCAGCATCCACATTCTCCTCCCACATTTTCCTCCAGCATCCACATTTCCCTCACACATTTACATGTAAATTCCCATAAGGAGGGAAATGTGGAGATGAATCTCCTAGGAGGAAATGTGGAGATGAATCTCCTAGGAGGAAATGTGGTGGTGTAAATTCGCATAAGGTAGAAATGAGGAGAATCTCTCATTTCCACACTCATCTGGACTAAATAGCTTTCTTTGACTAGCCATTGCATCTTTCGAGATAAGCCTATCTTGTTTAGTATCAATTATTATTAGAATTTTCTCAGCAACCCGAACCTTTAGAAATTTCTTAGACTGCATCATCCCCCAGAGAGCTACTCTCATTTTAAGATTATTTGCCAGTAGCGATTTTATGGTCGTCCTTATAAATTTTTTAGACATACGACACATCAAATCAGTCTAGAATTTTATGCAGAATCTGATTATGCAAACAGATTTAAAATCCAACCACCTCTTGTTACAGGTTATTTTTGGCTTTAAGAAAATCATTTCAAACAATACAATTATTTGCATTAGTAATTTAATGCAAAGTCCTTGTTGTTATCACTGGTTGATAAGTCGAAGAATACAATCAATTTCGTGCCTTATTTATTGGTAATCGTGAATGAAATTGGAGGTCATTCCTTAAAATTGTTGCCTAGTGTATTTTTGTTTTGAGTGGTGTATTCCGTATAATCGTGATTGTTATTGGATTTGAGCGATCTGACTATAGCGTGTTAATTATTGATTGATCATTTTTTAATGTTCTAATTCGTGTTTCGGTAACCAGCCAACCTGGTGCGATCGTGGATGGTCGGTGAAACATTTGAAAGTTCGCTGTTGGACAAGAAGGTCGTGGTAGAAACGTGGTTTCAGGTATTTTTGAAAGCTGTGTTTGAGCTTTTCCAATTTGGGATTTTTATACTTGCAACTTTTACACGAGTTTCCGTTTGGTGTATGAAGACATCGTCTGGCATGTGGTTTAGCCGTTGGAAACTTGGACCACCCGTTTATTGGGGATTTTACGAATCTACTTTGACCGCCATTTTTGGCAGCAACTAGAGGCCGTTATAAGAAACCTTTTCTGCAGAATTATTATAACGCTCACACTTCTCTGATCATTGCTTCAATCCAGAAAAGGTAAATAAATCAGAATAATTAATTAATTTATTAATCACGAAATTTTCAAATACAGTGTTTACCTTCCTAATAATTAATTTGTGTAAGTTGCATTACAGAACTATGGCTGTTGACTTTTTTATGTTTTTTATTAACAACAAAAAAAATTTTAATAATAACACAAAAGGGTGTTGCACCCAAACTTAGTCAGTTGTTTTAGCAAATTGTTTTCGTAGGTTTCGACCTTCGGGAAAAGATTTCAAGTTCAAGTCGCAATTAAAAGTAACCTTGCAATTGGAGTCTGTGCGTGCAGCCTGGTGGTGGCTACAAAATTCAACGCTCTCGTTTTATATTGATTGCTTGCAATTCCATTCTGTGCATCCGTATCCACCGAAGTATATTCAGGTCGCCAAGCTGAGCAGATCCTTTAGGCAAAGTAAGGTATATTATGTAATTATAAATAGGTTTGGATCATCTTAATAAGATTGTTTTACTGTGTTGCATTTTACAATATGTATAAATGCGTATATTGAATGTAAATTCTGTAGGTACTTATAAGAAACAAGTTCAGGCGTACATCAGCTGGTTATTAATAGATAAGGTAAGAATCGAACAAATTTGTTTTCTCCTAATGTTATACTGATTAAATATACTCGTTAAACCTGTAAATGTTGTAAAACTTTTCTTGCGTCAACCCACTAACTTACCCCCCTTTTGTGTAGAGTTTTGTGTGGCCTCATATGAGCTAGTCGAGGGCACAATTTGGCACAATTTATAATGGTAACTACCAAGATTATCACCTCCCAGTTATTATTATATTGAAGGCAACTTATAAATCAAAAGTAGCCGTAACATAAGTGGCGCCCAACGTGGAAGTATACCATTCTTAATTTGCAACGCAATACTTATCAGATGATCAAACCTTATATTACATGCTGCTGCTGCTCGCAACGATGCGGTGACATGCGCAGGAATGGTACAGCAATCAGCTCTGGCGGAGCGTTGATCTGGCCGCCGCAGCTGCCGCACAGTGCAGGTTACTGTTGCGACCTGAACGATCTTTCGAAGGTCAGCTCTGGCTGTCTAAACAACGACTGTGGTGCAACACTGTGTGTGCCACTTGTTAATAAAAACATATAAAGTCGGCGGCCATGGTTCTGTTGCAACACATGTATGGGAAGGTAAACTGTGTTTAATTTCGTGATTATGGTGGTGTTCTGATTGTTGCTGGATTGAGCAATGATCGAGAATGTGAGCGTTAATTCTGCAGAAAAGGTTTCTATAACGGCCTCTAGTCGCTGCCAAAATGGCGGTCAAACAGATTCGTAAAATCCCAATAAACGGGTGGTCCAAGTTTCCAACGGCTAACCAAGCCAGACGATGTCTTCATACACCAAACGGAAACTCGTGTAAAAGTTGCAAGTATAAATCCCAAATTGAAAAGCTCAAACACAGCTTTCAAAAATACCTGAAACCACGTTTCTACCACGACCTTCTTGTCCAACAGCGAACTTTCAAATGTCCCACCGACCATCCACGATCGCACCACGCTCACACTTCTCTGATCATTGCTTCAATCCAGAAAAGGTAAATAAATCAAAATAATTAATTAATTTATTAATCACGAAATATTCAAATACAGTGTTTACCTTCCTAATAATTAATTTGTGTAAGTTGCATTACAGAACTATGGCTGTTGCCTTTTTTATATATGTTTTTTATTAACAACAAAAATTTTTTTAATAATAACACAAAAGGGTGTTGCACCCAAACTTAGTCAGTTGTTTTAGCAAATTGTTTTCGTAGGTTTCGACCTTCGGGAAAAGATTTCAAGTTCAGGTCGCAAATAAAAGTAACCTTGCAATTGGAGTCTGTGCGTGCAGCCTGGTGGTGGCTACAAGATTCAACGCTCTCGTTGTATATTGATTGCTTGCAATTCCATTCTGTGCATCCGTATCCACCGAAGTATATTCAGGTCGCCAAGCTGAGCAGATCCTTTAGGCAAAGTAAGGTATATTATGTAATTATAAATAGTCTTGGATCATCTTGATAAGATTGTTTTACTGTGTTGCATTTTACAATATGTATAAATGCGTATATTGAATGTAAATTCTGTAGGTACTTATAAGAAACAAGTTCAGGCGTACACCAGCTGGTTATTAATAGATAAGGTAAGAATCGAACAAATTTGTTTTCTCCTAATGTTATACTGATTAAATATATTCGCTAAACCTGTAAGTGTTGTAAAACTTTTCTTGCGTCAACCCACTAACTTACCCCCCTTTTGTGTAGAGTTTTGTGCGGCCTCATATGAGCTAGTCGAGGGCACAATTTGGCACAATTTATAATGGTAACTACCAAGATTATCACCTCCCAGTTATTATTATATTGAAGGCAACTTATAAATCAAAAGTAGCCGTAACACTCTTACAAAGTTATACCCCTTTAAAGTCCTGAACCTCTAAATTTTACACTTTGCTCCCACATCTGAACCAAATAGTTTTCTTTGACTGGCAATGGCATCTTTCGAGATGAACCTATCTTGTTTGATATCAATTAATATTAGAATTTTCTCAGCTACCCAAATCTCTAGCAATTTCTTAGATTGCATCATCCCCCAGAGAGCTACCTTTATTTTAAGATTTTTTGCAGGCAGCGATTTTATGGTCGTCCTTATAAATTTTTTAGCCATGTGATACATCAAACTAACCTAAAATTTTACGCTTAATTCGAATCTGCAAACAGATTTAAAATCAGACCACACCCTGCACAGTCACACTTTTAAAGTCCTAAACCTCTAAATTTTACTCTTTGCTCTATAACCTAACAAATAGCTTTCTTCGACTAACCATCGCATCTTTCGAGATACACCTATCTTGTTTGGCATCAATTAATATTAGATTTTTCTCAGCTACCCAAATCTCTAGGAATTTTTTAGATTGCATCGTCCCCCAGGGAGCTACCCCAATTTTAAGATTTTTTACCGGTAGCAATTTTATGGTCGTCCTTATATATTTTTTAACCATGTGATACATCAAATTAGTCTAAAATTTTACGCAGAATCCGAATCTGCAAACAAATTTGCAATAGGACCACTCCTTGCAAAGTTATACCCCTTTAAAGTCCTAAACCTCTAAATTTTGCTCTGCTCTATAAGCAAATCTAACATATAGTTTTCATCGACTAGCAATTGCATCTTTCGAGATAAACCTATCTTGTTTGGTATCAATTAATATTAGATTTTTGCTCAGCTACCCGAATTTCTAGGAATTTCTTAGATTGCATCATCCCCCAGAGAGCTACCCTCATTTTAAGATTATTTGCCGGTAGCGATTTTATGGTCGTCCTTATAAATTTTTTAGACATACGACACATCAAATCAGTCTAAAATTTTATGCAGAATCCGAATCTGCAAACAGATTTAAAATCCAACCACCTCTTACAAAGTTTTACTCTTTTAAAGTCCTAAACCTCTAAATTTTGCTCTTTGCTCTATAACCTTGTCACGGTAAAACCTACGGGTCAGGAAGGAAATGAAGCAAAGGCAGAAAAGGAACTTTCTACCCGGGTCCCTTACCGAAACAAAACAGGATGCTACAGCTAGCCGTCGTAGATTAGGGGTGGGGAGTAGGGTCATCGTAGCCAGGTAAAAGAATACCGCTGGAATAAAAGTTGGATTATTACATCGACAGGAAAAAAAATAGATAAACAAATGATGACAGACCATTAGTCTGTCTAATACTAGCATCAGTGAAATACCAGGACAGTGACAGTTCTAAGGACTCATGAGGGAGGTCGTTGTTCCGGAAATGCACTCCCGTAGATACAGGCATATAAATACTTACAGGAATTGGTAGTATCCTAGGGGGCGGATACTGAACACTCAGTAACTCTCGTCTTGAATGCACCACAGGCCAAGCTAAGTAAGGAGGGAGAACACTAAAATAATTTCCACTTTAACAGGACTAAAGTTTTTATTTAAGCCACTTCGTTGGCGGCTAATCAATATCAGATAAGTATAAATCGGAGCTAGCAATGATATATGGTAAGTTCACATAAACAGATATAACTTAATCTACCTATGGTGGCGGTGTTTATATTACATAACGCACTATACTATAACAACCTAGCGAGCTCGTGTTCCGCAAAGCTAATGGCATTCAAGCAAACAACCAAATATTTTATCACTACGGCACCATCCGTGCCAGGCGTTTTATGCTTAATACTAGTAAGTACCAAGGTTTATGTAGACTATTGCATATAAAAGTTAAGGTTTTAAATCAACAACCAAAACAGTAAACACTATTCATTTCGCAACACTCAGTATATATATATCCTGCTAGATCACGCAGTCAATGGCATGAAAAGTATCTCCAGAGGATATAGGAGGTAAACAATATAAAGGGTAAAAGGATACTTCGTGGAACTTACTTACGTATCATATTTAATTTGGGGAACTTAGCTCTGTAGTAAATCCAACACGAAATGTTCCTAACTTGATGGGAGACAAATTACTTTTTGTCGGCTACTCCAGAAAGTTTCCTCAACGTTCCATGTGCATTCTTAGGTGTACCTATATTTCGGAGTATGACGTTGTGAGTCGAGTACCATGAGCACCATTCGCTAACAGCATTTAGGAACTATTTGAACCCAGCCCAAGGAAGCGAGCTAGCATTCCACCAGGATGAGACCAGGACGTAGGAAGAGGACGGAAAGGAAACAGCTACAAAATTATATCGGCATTAGCCAAAGTATAACACTAACGAATCGAGTGCAAAAATTATTCGTAACTTACCACGAGTATAACTGCAATTGTCCGAATTTAGACTTATACTCCGTGCTGTATCCTCGAAGAAGTAGAGAATTACTTAGAATTTGTCGGATCGCATCCCTTTAAACAACGGGACACGCTAGAATTGAAAAACCATCACCGTAAATTTATTCCGTTCCAATGAACAGCAAAACGTCAAAATTTATTTATTTTGTTAACTTTCAAAAATTTTCAGAACCGCTATCTAGATATACAGAAGACAAGAGTAGTATAGGTTGCTTAGTTTAAAGGCATTATGAATTTGGAATCGGCAAAATAGGAACAACGTTATATTTAATTATATTTGCGCGGATTTAGTAACATGCTTTAAATTGAACGTAACAACCTAACAAATAGTTTTCCCCGACTAGCCATGGCATCTTTTGAGATAAACCTATTTTGTTTGGTATCAATTAATATTAGATTTTTTTCAGGTACCCGAATCTCTAGGAATTTCTTAGATTGCATCATCGCCTAGAGAACTACACCAATTTTAAGATTTTTTTATCAATGTCGATTTCTAATCATCTATCCTTTTTAATATCTAGAATCTTTTAACCAAACACTTAGTGGTATTAACACAAAGAAATTAAGCGTGCAAAAGTTTAATAATTTATTTTATCCGATTTACAGTTTAATAACTAATTGAATACAATATTTACAAAGTATAACATTATCTTCGTAGTGTAGCCGAACCCAAGCAGGTTAAATTAACATGTAACAAAAAAGACATTAATGTGTTTAAAAATACCTATAACAAAAAAGAGAGTTCTCTGGGCGATGATGTAATCTAAGAAATTCCTAGAGATTTGGGTAGCTGAGAAAAATCTAATATTAATTGATACCAAAGAAGATAAGTTTATCTCGTGGGTGGAAATGGCTAGTAAAAGAAAACTATTTGTTAGGTTATACAGCAAAGAGCAAAATTTAGAGCCTCAGGACTTTAAAAGTGTAACTTTCTAAGGGGTGGTCCTATTGCAAAGCTGTTTGCAGATTCAAACGCTGCATAAAATTCTAAACTAATTTGATGTGTCACATGGTTAAGAAATTTATAAGGACAGTTAGAAATCGCTGCCTGCAAAAAATCTTAAAATTGGGGTAGCTCTCTGGGGGATGATGCAATCTAAGAAATTCTTAGAGATTCGGGTAGCTGAGAAAAATCTAATATTAATTGATACCAAACAAGATAGGTTTATCTCGAAAGATGCGATGGCTAGTCGGGGAAAACTATTTGTTAGGTTATAGAGCAAAGAGCAAAATTTAGAGGTTTAGGACTTTATAGGGGTATAACTTTGTAAGAGGTGGTCGGATATTAAATCTGTTTGCAGATTCGGATTCTGCATACAATTCTAGACTGATTTGATGTGTCGTATGTCTAAAAAATTTATAAGGACGACCATAAAATCGCTACCGGCAAATAATCTTAAAATGAGGGTAGCTCTCTGGGGGATGATGCAATCGAAGAAATTCCTAGAAATTCGGGTAGCTGAGCAAAAATCTAATATTAATTGATACCAAACAAGATAGGTTTATCTCGAAAGATGCAATGGCTAGTCGATGAAAACTATCTGTTAGATTTGCTTATAGAGCAGAGCAAAATTTAGAGGTTTAGGACTTTAAAGGGGTATAACTTTGCAAGGGGTGGTCGTATTGCAAATCTGTTTGCAGATTCGGATTCTGCGTAAAATTCTAGACTAATTTGATGTGTCACATGGTTAAAACTTTATAAGGACGACCATAAAATTGCTACCGGTAAAAATCTTAAAATTGGGGTAGCCCCCTGGGGGACGATGCAATCTAAAAAATTCCTAGAGATTTGGGTAGCTGAGAAAAATCTAATATTAATTGATGCCAAACAAGATAGGTTTATCTCGAAAGATGCGATGGTTAGTCGAAGAAAACTATTTGTTAGGTTATAGAGCAAAGAGCAAAATTTAGAGGTTTAGGACTTTTAAAGTGTGACTGTGCAAGGGGTGGTCTGATTTTAAATCTGTTTGCAGATTCGAATTTAGCGTAAAATTTTATGTTAGTTTGATGTGTCACATGGCTAAAAAATTTATAAGGACGACCATAAAATCGCTGCCTGCAAAAAATCTTAAAATTAGGGTAGCTCTATGGGGGATGATGCAATCTAAGAAATTCCTAGAGATTCGGGTAGCTGAGAAAATTCTAATATTAATTGATACCAAACAAGATAGGTTTATCTCGAAAGATGCGATGGCTAGCAGAAGAAAACTATTTGGTCAAGATGAGTGTGGAAATGAGGGATTCTCCTCATTTCCACCTTATACGAATTTACACCACCACATTTCCTCCTAGGAGATTCATCTCTAGATTTCCTCCTAGGAGACTCATCTCTACATTTCCCTCATGGGAATTTACATGTAAATGTGTGAGGGAAATATGGATGCTGAAAGAAAATGTAGAAGGAAAATGTGGATGCTGGTGGAAAATGTGGCGGCAGAAACTCTGTCAACCCTCTACTAACATTATAAATTTTTACAAGAACCATCTGGACGAACCTGCACCTTGAAGAAGTTCTAAAATAATGGAACAGTAGAATGGCTTGCGTGTTCCAGTGAGCTAAAGGGCCGAACTATAGGTTTATCCAAATTAATGGGGTTGAGTATGTTGTTAAAGAAATCAGATGGGTTTTTGGACCAAACCTGTTGTAATTTTTAAAATCGAACTACTCCCTACAGAGTCACGACTCTTTTAATACTCGATCCTCTGGATAAGAATCTTCTTCAACTATGCATGATTGACGTTCACAATAAAAGTTTTTTCGAATAACCAATTTCTTTTACGTTCCAGTTCCACACGGTCCGCTTGAAAAATGTTAGACGAGCATTTTCACAAAAATACGCCCTCGTTCGGATGAGAGGTAAAATGGGGGTCCTGTGTGTGAGTGTTGCTACGCGCGTTAAAGATTTCTACCTTGCTTGGAACAGTAAAGATTCGGCAAAATTCAACATTTTTCAGGTAAAAAAAACTTGTTACCTGGCCAATGCAGAACCTTCGGGTGGAGCATTGGAAAATCACATACAAGGGTGTAGCACATCAAATTGGCTACCCGAATCCTTCAAGAAAATTTTTAAATCGGACCATCACCCTAGCTCCTACTCCAATTTTTAGATTTTCTTTACAAAACCTATTTTTAGCCACCTGTTTTCGATAATATTACAATTTTATCTCTAAAACAGATTTATCTCTGATACCTTAAAGATTTCAACAAACAAAACTAATACAACCCAAACCTAAATAAGAACCATTTATTAATAAAAACATGTGGTACGTGTTGTTAGTCAACCAATATTTTAGACATTCTAACAAAATATTAGCTGTCTAGCGAACACCATGTGGAGTTCAACATGCATACTTCGTTCACCAGGATAGAAAGATGAGATGATTTAGGAGGAGAAAAGGTGGAGGAAAATAACCTATTTCCAACTGGTATTTAAAAATTTAGGATTAAAATAATTTTCGATTGGATTTAATTAATGCATCGGAAACAGTAACCTAATGATTACCAAATCCAATTATGTGCAAGTTACCGCTGACTGCATTTTCTTACTGTTGGCAACACATATACTAAAATTGTAGTCGTCCTGGTAAGTGAACTACGGATATTGGGTGCCTTTGGAAAAACGTGAAAAGACTAACAAAAATGTATGTGAAGGGGTTTTGTTAATTATGTGAATTTAGATAGAATTAGCTGTGTATTGACGAAAATATAAGGGCAACCAAACGATACGTTCGCTGGAAATAAAAGTTTCAATCTGCCGGACTACCTGCTCCAAAAATTGGAATCCTGATGCAAC
Organism: Platerodrilus igneus; assembly: GCA_036346225.1. Taxonomy (NCBI): domain Eukaryota; kingdom Metazoa; phylum Arthropoda; class Insecta; order Coleoptera; family Lycidae; genus Platerodrilus; species Platerodrilus igneus. The sequence continues at coordinate 1,127,698 of JARFIW010001436.1, read as the reverse complement.
AAAATCTTTAAAAAATTTGCTATAAATGAGTCACCATTCAGAAGTCACATACTGCGCCCCACGCAAGCATCCCGAAGAAGGTGACATGGTTCGATGTGACAACTGCGATGAATGGTTCCACTTTCACTGTGCTGGTGTTTCCGCTTGTATCGAGAGGTAGCCTGGAGTTACTGTAATTGCAGAAATAAAGAAAACCTCATATCGAAAGCCAGCGGCAAGAAGACATGGTAATAGCAAAAAATGAACAGCGTAAGCATACCGTGAGCGTTGGGTAAAATCGTATACACACTCAAATTGAATTTACTAATAATAATCCTAGTTTGTTTGATACTGAATTAAAACTTAAATACTTAGAAGAAGAGAGACTAGCTAATCTGCGCTACTTGCAAAAGAGGTACGAACTACTGCAAAGGCAAAATAATGCGGACAAAGACAACTCGCTAGGGCGCTCGAATGCAATAGACTTAAGGTACACAAAGTCGAAAGACTACATTGTACCGGGCTGTCTTAGCAATAGTGAATCTTCGCCTCTGTCTACACCTGTGACACCTCTACGAGCACAACACATTCATGCTCGACAAGGGATTCCCAAGGACTTGCCATTCTTCAGTGGAAAGCCAGACGATTGGCCAGTTTTTATAAGCAGCTACGAAAACTCAACCAAACTTTGCGGCTTTAGCAACGAGAAAAACCTACTTCGCCTGTAACGATTATTAAAAGGCAAAATCTTGGAGTACGTCAGTAGTCAGTTATTAATTCCTACCTTGGTTCCTGACATAATTTCTACGCTAAGAATGGTATTCGGAAAGCCCGAATGTATAATAAATAGCTTGCTAGAAAAAATACGCGCCTCTAGTGTTATTAACGTCAATAAACTTGTAACGTTGATTGCCTTTACGCTGGAAGTTAAAAATTTAACAGCAACTATCAAGTCGCAAGACTTGATTGGCATTTAAACAATCCTTTACTTGTCCAAGAGTTGATCAACAAACTACTAGCCCAAATGCGTCTAGAATGGGCCATGACCACAAAGCGTAATGCCGAAATTAACCTCTTGGCTTTTAGCCAATGGCTTTGTAATTTAGCTTGCTCGACAATTTCCGTCGCAGCAGCTCCTCCAACTGCAAGTCAAGACGAAAAGAGTATAACACATCGTGTTGCCTTTCACAACGGTCAAGACACACTGGAAACCAAAGCAAAAAAAAGATTGGCGCCAAGCAGAAAAACACAACTGCGCAGCGTGCTGACAAAACCATCACATCAAAAAATGTGACGTTTTCGAGAAAATGTCATACAATAACAGTTGGGATGTTGTCCACAAGAAATTGTTGTGTCGTTCCTGTTTAAAGTTTTACAATCCACGATTTTACAAAGAACGACACGAGTGCGGAATAGACAGTTGTACTGCAAAGCACCACTTAAAGTGTCTAGCAAATGCAACCCCAACCAAACCTTCACATTCCGGGACGTACACACCGTCAGTAAGCTAGGCTAGCCTACTCAAACGCTGTTCATGAAAGAGCTTGAGGTAAAATACAAACATTTAAAAGGTCTACCGGTAGAGTCGTACCATGAATGATTATCGGTCGAACAATAAGAACGTGGCCATGCCAATGAAATTTAGAGAAGGCAAAACTACCGAACCAGTTGCTACTAAAGCACGTTTGGGATGGAGTGTTAGAAAAGAAAGACGTTTGTGGGTCCGTAAACGCGAGCTTTCAGTTACACATCTGCGAATGCGCTTTTGCCATGGCATTACACAAACTTGTTAGTGAAAGCATGAAGCTTGACAATATGGGCTCCGAAAACCTAGCACGAGATCACATCAACTCCGATAAATTGAAAATGCTTGAAGCGTATGTAAAACGAACGGGAAATCACTTTACTTCTAAGCTTCTGTGGCGTACAGATAACATAACTTTACCCGATAATTATAATATGGCTATGATCCGACCAATGTGCTTCGAAAAGAAGTTAAATCAGGATGCGGGGCTCAAGGTTTTAGTAAGTAGTCATATAGACCACATGGAACAAAAGCAATATGTACTAAAGCTTACTCCATCTGAAATAAAGCAGGAGTACAAGCGGAAATGGTATTTACCTATATTTTTAGTCCGTAATCCTAATAAGCCCAGTAAAATAAGATTAGTGTGGGATGCAGCGGCAGTACACCATAGTACCTCTCTTAATGAATGTCTTGAACCAGGCCCAGATTTTCTACGTTCACTTTTGCAGGTTTTATTCTACTTTCGTGTCGGTAGAGTTGAAATTTGCGGAGACATATGCGAGATGTTTCATAGAATTCACATTGATGTAGATGATCAGAAGTGTCAAAGATTCTTGTGGTGCAACCACTAGAAGATTCGGCCACTGGATGTTTATGTCTTGCAAGTTATGAGCTTGGCGCATGCTGCTCGACACCAGTAGCGTGGTATATCAAAAATAAAAACGCAGAAGAATTTTTTAAGAAATTTCCACGCGCCGCTAAAGCCATACAAGAACGTCATTATGTTGACGACTGGCGCGACAGCGTTAATACTCCAAGTGAAGCTATTGAATTAGCCAAAAATGTTAATGAAGTTCATAAACGTAAAAATTTTCATATTCGTAACTGGCTTTCAAATTCTCAAGAGGTAACTGCTCTCGGTCCTCTAAAAGTAAAAAAAGACTTTTGCCACGCAGGGCAATCAATCGATCATGTGGTTCAGCCAGAAAAAGTACTTGGTCTGTTGTGGCAAACAAGCAACGATACTTTTACGTTTAGTTTAAAGTATACAAAACCTAACACTGAAATTCTACATGAAGGAAAGGCACGAAAAGAGAACTTTTAAAATTGTTGATGTCAATATTTGAACCCCTCGGCCTTTTATCATGCTATACGATTCAACTCAAAATCCTGCTACAATGCGTCTGACGTACTGAAATCGAATGGGACGAACCAATCTTTAGTGAATTGATACCTAGTTGGAAACAATGGCTTTCACACTTAGAGCAAGTGTCTCAAATTTACATTCCAAGATGCTACAATAACGACGTGAGAGCACCAGACTGCCTAATTGAATTGCCCGTGCTTGTGGACGCAAGCGAATGTGCATATGCCGCTGTCGCATCCTTCAAATTCGTTTACAAACACAAAATTCATGTTTCATTGATAACTTCTAAGGCTAAGGTAGCGCCATTAAGCCCAATATTTATACCCCGCATGGAACTTCTCGCTACAATACTGGGTTCTCGCTTTGCAAGGAATGTAGTTAAAGAGCATGAGCTTGTAATCAGCGATACATAGTACTGGTCAGACTCGCAAACTGTCTTAGTATGGATTCGTTCTGACCCCCGAAAGTACAAACAATTAGTGATGTACCGAATTGCTGAAATACAAACAAATACAAACGTAACGCTGTGGCGCTATCTACCGTCAAAACTAAATGTTGCTGACCTGGCTACCAAGTGGCATAATAAAAATGTATTTGAGCCGTCTAGCGCTTGGTATTTAGATCCAGAGTTCTTGAGACTACAAACTGGCCAATGGCCCCTGCAAAGTTTTAAATCAACGAATAATTACATTTTAGAACCACAACCTGAGATGTATGAACAAATCGCGGCGGTCCAGACAAAATGTTTTCCAGTTATTGATGCTTTCCGCTTTTCAAAATGGGAACGCTTGATGAGCTGCATAGCTTACGTCGAACGGTTTATAAGAATGGTACGCAGAACAAAGCAAAACGATTTACAAGTTAGTACGAGTGTAGTAGGAGATGACGAATTTGCAACGAGACCCCAAATGTTATCTAGAAAAGGAGAGTACGCTTAGGAAACTCTCTTCCTTCGTTGACAACCTGGGAATACTGCGACTGCATGGACGGTTAAATAATGCTCTAATCTCAAGTGAAACAAAACATCCAATCATTCTACCAAAAGATCGTAGGATCACTTATTTGCTGATTGACTGGTATCATCGTAAGTACCATAATGTTCATCACGAAACCGTTGTTAACGAAATCTTTCAAAAATTCTATATCTTGAGTTTGCGACGTATATTTTGATCAGTCAGAAACAAACTGTCAGGTTTGTAATAATCGTAGCATTAAGCCCAAGCCTCCAGAAATGGGCCAATTACCCGAAGCACGTTTGGCACCTTACGCTCGGCGGTTTACATATGTTGGCGTAGATTTTTTCGGACCATTTCTAGTAATAATTGGAAGACGCTCAGAAAAGAGACACGGCATCTTATTTACGTGCCCGACACATCAAAGTAGCATATTTGCTATCCATGAACTTGTGTGTCTTGGCTATTAGAAATTTTATCAGCAGGAGACGAATGCCATCACAGATGGTTAGCGATAACGGCACAAATTTAACGGCAACCGAAAAAGAACTAAAAGAAGTCTACAAGCAAATAGACTTCGGCGCCTTGCAAGAACAATTTACTACAGCTGAAACTAAGTGGACCTTCATTCCACCTGCTAGTGCACATACGTTCTGTGAAAACCTTGTTGTATCAGATTATAACACCCGAATCAAAATTATCAGATGAAAAGTTGCATAACCTCTTCCTAGAAGTTGAATGTATTCTGAATAGCCGGCTGTTTGCATACTTATCGCTAGACACCGCAGAACAAGAGTCACTTAAGCCAAATCACTTTCTGTTGGGCAGTTCCTCTGGAGCTAGATTGCTAGGCAAATTTGACGCAACTGATCGATATATTAGGAGTTCTTGGAGACACTCTCAGTTTTTAGCCGATAAATTTTGGAAGAGGTGGGTGACTGAAGTGCTACCGATTCTTACAAGAAGAAGTAAATGAACCGATCAAGTTAAACCGATAGAAGGGGTCTTACAGTTTAAAAGTGCAAATTCTTACATTTTAAAACGTTCGCAAATACAGACCCGCAAGCGCGGTCTATTAGACACCACAGCAGTTGGTAGCGCTAATCTTATACAGATTTGGCGCGCTCATCTGACAATGACGTCACCAATGCACAAATTTAATACGCAATTATCGGAAAATATAAATTTAAGACAATAGTTTATAACAGCGAACAAATTAAGCAGTTTGAGTACTTACATAAGAAATCCGACGTCCTGCGGGGTTGAGTTGAAGTTGGCTTCTGTTGAAGTCCATCAGGGCTACTGATGGCCCTTTTAAGGCAATTAGCGCTCCGACCAGCTACGGCAGTCATAGACTCGTTCATCTAGGGTGGGGGCTGCTCCAAGGTCGTATCCATATTCCTATATGCAGCGGAACGATAGGAACGGGTTAATCAGGCAAAAACAGACAAAGATAAGCAAGGGAAATCTACATAATAAAAATAAAGATACGATACTAAGCACGACAACTGCACTCCTCGAAGATCAAAGGCAAACAGCCACGTTACCGAGTCTCACGGAAACACTTCTCCCACTTTTTGTCTTTTTACGCGTCGGCGCGAAATTATTCGTCCAACCCACTTTTGACGTGACGGAAATACGCGCACCGAGTCTTTTAAATTTATGGCGCGAGACTTCCGCACATAAAAATTAAGCTAAGACAATGTTTAGTGCCACTTTGACACGTAACAATCGCGACAAAGCCACAAAAAAAAACTTAAAAAAAAGAAAAAGTCTGTTAGCACAGTAACAGCTTAAAATCTAAATCCTAACTACCCTACATAAAACCTAACTTAAAACCTACAAAATGTTTATATAAGGCGCCACCTAGTTTTTTGACCGATAACACGTCTACCGAATTACCAGGAAACGGAAAATGTAGCCCCATTGTCTTTGACTACACTAATAATCGACAGCACAAATTTGTCGGGGAGCATGAAACACTACTTAAATTAAAACGGATGCGACAGTCGCCTAACCTATCTAAACTAAAGCTAACATTAAAGTTTTTACGTGCAACCACACATGAGCGCTGCATCAAAACTGTTCTTTGTTGGCAAAAAGTGCCCAAATTTAAAAATATTCAACAGAGTGCATTAAGTCTACACTCTAGCAAATGTTTGTTACTGGTACTTTGGTTTACTAACGATACACATCAAAACTTGTCCATGACATAGTTGTGAATCAACAAATTTACTAAAAGTACCACCCTACTAAATCCTTATATCGCTAACCTAACAAATTACATTTCTACATCAGGTTAGCTTTTTCACTTAAATTTCAAGAAAAATACTTCCCACGTCTGGTCATAAATACCAAACGTTAGAAAGATAAAAAGATAAGACAAGATCTCAAATTGTTGTTAAAGATAATAGATAAGATAACGCTTTTAAGCTTAAATTGTTATCATCAAAGGTAATAGGTAAGATAACGATATTAAGCTTTAGTTATTATTTGAGTTACTAGGTAAGATAACGCGATATTAAGCTAAAGTTATTATTAGAGATAGTGGGTAAGGTAACGCGACATTAAACAAAAGTTATTACTAAATATAAACGGTAAGATAACGTGAAATTATCTCGAAATTATTACTAATGGTAATCGATAAGATAACGATATTACAGTAAGGGTATTGTCAAAAATAATAAATAAGATAAAGGTATTAACTTAGATATTATCAAAGACAATAGATAAAGGTAGCGATAGAATGACTCCGTGGAGCCGTTAAATGGGCATTTTCTCGTACCCTTTAAAAAGAGAGACCTGTGAAGTAGGTCCGTTTACAAGAAACGGCACCAGGGACCGGCAAAGGCATTTGGGTGCATACCTGCACCCGGCGTTAATCGATATCGGTGATACAATCACCCGATACACACACGATATATAGCGACATCTATATATACACATGACTCACACATTCACACACTCATACATACCTTCACTGCCAGAGCCCATGCGCTGACAGCGGCACCGCATGACCTCACCAAAGATTCCCAGAGACGAGGTCCAGGTGTCTGTGAAAACCTCCCGCGCAACCACACGGTGACTAACGGAAATGAAAAAGGCAGAGAAATAGGAACGGTAGAAAGAGGGAGGTGGTTATTTGGAATGCATAAGAGGCACTTCCAGGTAGAAGAAAGTAGAGGAAGGGCTCGCATTGAGCAAAAGAGACAGAAAAAGGTGGATAGCAAAGTGCTACTCAACCAGCCAATGTAGTCAGTAGCCTGGAGTGAGGAAACATCACTCTTATGTGGCAGACGGGTGTTCCGGGACAAGAACAGGTCCACCGAAAGAAGAATAAGGCATAAACGGAGACAGCGGGATAAGAAAAAGTAGAGTTTTTGGACAAGCGTCCGAGAGAAGGTAGAGAGTTGTCCCTATTGAAACACAGTGCAGTCTGAAGGACCACCTGCGATATTAATCCGACAAGGTACGGTATCATACGTTAACAATTCACTAGACTCTTAAGAGAACTAGTATGATCATTTTCCTAACGAGTGCATCCACTACGATAAGAAAATCAGACAAAAGTTGACACAACAACTTAAAAGTATCATTAGAGATACATTCACACCCAAACAAACTGTTTTAAGGTAGTTTTTCAAAACGGTAGCACCCTAAACACACAACGATGCCTAATTATAAGCAGCTAAATACAAGTACACTGTCCCAATATGCTAAAACAACCGAGAATTTAATAAGATATCAATAAGAAGCGATAGTACCTCACCACAAAGTTCAATAAAAAACAATGAAAAAAAAATGTTAATAAGTTATGGTGATTTAGTAGAAAAAGAAACAAATAATGATATAGTATAATGTGAGCGACTGTAATAATTCAGAGGAAAAACACATGGAATAGACAATCCTAGTTTTTGCAACTGCTAACATGGACTATTTCTTACAAATGGCATAGGTTGCGCGTGTCCTATGTGAGCCCAAAGAAGAAAAATATCCACTCTAACATCAGCTAAAACCAATCATAAAAATTCAATGAGTTATTACAACCAAAGTTACGACAATCACCACACAATTAAACGATGTAAGAAAAATACTAAAAACCAAATAATATGCTGTAGGAAAACTTCGAGAATTAATTAAATGAAACGAGAGAGTTATATTGGGGGGTGTAGAGAATGAAGTGATATATAACTAACGGTAAGTTCATGGAAAAGTCAACCAAAAGGAAAAAAATAGCTAATTTAAGGTAAGTAAGTTAAACGTATAACAGGTATATACTGTACACAAAAGAGGGAATAAGTAATTAAAGTTAACTAAATGATAGTGAGAACAAAAAAATATTAGGTAAATCGTAGGGGTTTAATCATATTAAGATACCAGGTATCAGGGATTAAATTTGGAATGTTAAGATAGACAACATCACGAGATAAGGCATCAGGTACGATATTTAATTTGACAGGCCTATGCCTAACATCAAAAATGAATTAAGAGATACGCAAGTTTCATCTTGCCAACCGACCTGCGGGTTGTTTTAAGTTATTAAGCCAAGTGAAAGCTAAGAACATTAGGTACATTGTTAAAGAAGTAAACGTGAAAAGCTCTTAGATATACGTAGGGTTGAGCAATTTTAAAGATAATTTTAAGGCATTTAAAGAGATTTAAATCGATATGTGAAGAGATAAGAGTAATCAAGACTCGATTAACTAACAAAATTGTTGAATAACAGAAAGATATCTTGTAAAGCATATATTTACCAGAATGGAAAGCTTTCGTTTGAGTTTCACCCAACTAATAAAGAAAAATTTCAACATCATTATTAAAAAAATGATTACAAATTCTAAAACGACAAACTTACCACCCAAATTCTCGTCTAGACTTATGATGCTTAACGACCGGCCCTTCTATGGGTCTTGTTCTAGACTTCTAGACAGCTAGACGACAAAGTCCGACAGTAAATTCCGCTTAATGGATGTTAAAGTACGTTGAAATATCGATATCTAAAAAAAATATGCAATCAAGACAAAATCATACTCGCTACACGAAAGAAAAATTCCACGATACATGTACAAAAAGTTAGTATTCCAAATTATTGGAATGTTCTTTCGATATTGCGGGAGTTATCAACAACTATCGTAAATGAGTTTAAATACTAAAACGTTAACGGCAATTCCTTTATTTCAGTATTCAAAGGAGCAGATATAAAGAGATCCAGTTTATTACAACATTTTGGAAAGTAAAAGAGATATGGTTAGGTAATTTCGTTAACTATATATAAAGCAAGAACCTCTATAAAAGGCATTCGTAGGTTATACTGTTTAAAACATTTAAGGGAACAACTTTTAAAACTATATCAAAGCAAGATAATATCTAAGAGAAAAAAAACTATATCACGGTTAAGTCAAAATAACGCTTTAAAATACACTAAAAACTCAGGTAAGTAGGAAATCTATATTTGGACAAACAAATTTGTTATATATATGTAATTCTGAATTATACTAAATGTTTTCGGTTATAGAAAACACTCCAAATTATAAATAAAAAGTAGATAATGTGTTATTTAACCAATGCAACAACCCGTAGTTTAACGTTTCTTAAAAAGATATTGAAAAAGGGCAATTTATTTCATTAAGTGCTTTTAAACACAAGGTTTCTTGTAAAGATAATTGAAATATCATTAATTAAACATGTAAATCACTAAGACACTTTTTAAAATGTAAACACACAATAGTGTATTCACGGTTTCAAAAACGGTCTTTTAAAGTCGAAAAAACAGACAAGGGTTATGTTTCAATTTAATATAAAGTAGATAATTTCATAGTAAACCGTGTTTAAGACATAAAATTACTTAAAAGCTTATTTATTATTTTTTAAATGTACTTACGTGTAAAAAGTAGGGTTAAGGGATTGATTCTTCGTAAAAGCTTATATATGCACCTAAAAACAAACTAATCACTCACAATATAACTGAAGTTAACAAACACATCCCACATTGAAAATTAAACTAACATTATATTTAAAAAAATATTTTATAATCAACAGCTATATTTTAGTTTCAAAATGGCGGTACACCTCTAGTACCTAACAATTATTTTTGACATCTAGGAATGGGGTGTGTTCCAAAACACGGATATAGGGTTTTAAGGTCAACAGATATTAGATAATTGATTTTTTATTGAAAAGCTATAAATAACATTGGTAATACATTGTATGTTTATAAAGGAAGTTATTACAACCTAAAACAAAGGAATAAACCTCACACGTTAAAGGCGCCAAATTCTTACAGTTTAAAAGTGCAAATTCTTACATTTTAAAACGTTTACAAATACAGACCCGCAAGCGCGGTCTATTAGACACCACAGCAGTTGGTAGCGCTAATCTTATACAGATTTGGCGCGCCCATCTGACAATTACGTCACCAATGCACAAATTTAATACGCAATTATCGGAAAATATAAATTTAAGACAATAGTTTATAACAGCGAACAAATTAAGCAGTTTGAGTACTTACATAAGAAATCCGACGTCCTGCGGGGTTGAGTTAAAGTTGGCTTCTGTTGAAGTCCATCAGGGCTACTGATGACCCTTTTAAGGCAATTAACGGAGGGTACGCCTAACGTACATCCAAAGCGCTCCGACCAGCTACGGCAGTCATGGACTCGTTCATCTAGGGTCATGGGCTGCTCCAAGGTCGTATCCATATTCCTATATGCAGCGGAACGATAGGAACGGGTTAATCAGGCAAAGACAGGCAAAGATAAGCAAGGGAAATCTACATAATAAAAATAAAGATACGATACCAAGCACGACAACTGCACTCCTCGAAGATCAAAGGCAAACAGCCACGTTACCGAGTCTCACGGAAACACTTCTCCCACTTTTTGTCCTTTCGCGCGTCGGCGCGAAATTATTCGTCCAACCCACTTTTGAGGTGACGGAAATACGCGCACCGAGTCTTTTGAATTTATGGCGCGAAACTTCCGCACATAAAAATTAACCTAAAAAATGTTTAGTGCCACTTTGGCACGTAATAGGGGGTGATGTAGTAATAGTAATTGATGCAAACTTTCCTAGCTGCACTTGGCCTAAAGGGATCGTAATCCAAACCTTAGCTGGTAAGGATGACCAGGTTAGGAGTGCCCGTATTCGAACAACCAAGGGAGAGTACTTACGTCCGGCAACCAAGATTCGCAGTCCTTGATGTGAAGGGTGTGATCATTCCGTACAACGCATAGTTGTCAGTAGTAGGGTATAACTCACTCGGATCGTTTTTACCGGCGGGGAGTATGTTGGCAGCACATCATACACTAAAATTGTAGTCGTTCTTGTAACGCTTAAGTGAACTACGAATATTGGGTGCCTTTAGAAAAATGTGAAAAGACGAACAAAATTTATGTACAAGGGTTTTGTTAATTATGTGAATTTAGATAAAATTAGCTGTGTATTGACAAAAATATAAGGGCAAGCAAACAATACGTTCGCTGGAAATATAAGTTTCAATCTGACGGACTAACTGCTCTAAAAATTGGAATCCTGCTGCAACAATTACTATTTATGTATGGATTAGAACAAATCTTATTATGTTTAATACCTATTAACCACTTAATAACAGTATCTAGGAATACACGTGCAAATTCTTTGCAATATTAACACTTCATTAAACCATAAAGCATAGTAAGGCACATTCATCTAATCTAGAATTTCTCAGGCAATCCAAAATTGTTACAATTTTAAAAATCGGACCATCCTCTGCAAAGTTACAACTCCTTTAATACGATGTCCTTTCGATAAGAGTTTTCTACAACTATGCATGGTAGTAGAATAGGTACCTTTTTACGAGGCCAAAAAACCGGTTTTCTTGTTGGATTTAACATGAGAAAATCTAAGGTCTGTTTTGTACTTTTTTGTACCAAGCATTGAAGTACCCATAATGAGAATCCGTGCGTCAATTCAGGTTACTTTTCAGCACAACATCCTGACTGGAGAGTCCATTACAATCAGTTTTTAAGAATAGCATAACACTATACTATATAAAATTTTATTAAGGATAATATATTTACAAAAAATATTCTAAATTTACAATAGTATTATATTTCTTCATGTACCATAATTCGACAGGTAATGTTGCATACGAACCAGGAAACAAGTGGCGTTTATCATCGTGCGGGCTAAGGGCAATCTTCTCCTGAGCGGTGGTGTGAACCTGATGCTTGTATGATTGGATATGGTTCTGTTTTACAAATATTTCTTTATAATCTTCTATGCACTCCACATAATCTTGAAACGTAATCCTGTTCTTTATCACTGATCGTTTAATCCCTTTTATCTTCTTTGTAACACCAACGTCTCGGACATCGGGTAATTCCTCCTCTTCTCGTAAGAGTTCAGCTTCTTCTACCTCGATTGTCTTAAGAATTCTTATAGCATACATCTATGATCGTTAGCCAATAAAATCTGTCATAAGTCGCCCAATATTTTCATCCTTCATTATTCCCAGTACTTTTTAGTTAATTAGCGGAATTCCATAATTGTTGGTGGCAGAATAGTCTGAAGTATCGGAACGTTGCAGATAGGGATGGACTCGGGCCCGACACAGAAAAGTGACCGGCCCGGCCCGAGGCCCGGCCCGAAATAAAAACTGACGGCCCGGCGGGCCAAGCCGGCCCGGCCCGAAATTTCGGGTCGGCCCGACTTTCATTCAGTGATTGAGAAGATATTTTTTCAGTTGTGTTCAACAAGTAACTATTTTGCAATGAATTTTAGTGGCAGCCAACATAAAAACTGTAACTTTAATAATGTTTAATTAATCTAATATAAACCAACGGCTATATAGCATATATATTTAAAGCATTGTTGCTATCGGTGATGAACCTCTACAAATTCGCATTTCGAATCAGTTTTAAGTGGGAGTTTTTTTAGGTTTTAGATATAATAGTATTCAAATTCATTTTAATCATCTGGTATAATTCTGCAAAAAGTTTTGAAAAATTCCCAGATATAATTTTGAGAAGTCTGAAATTTTATTTGTGGATTGACAGGTCAAACTCTAACAAAACTTTATCAAAATTAATATATAAGTTTTTAGTTTTTTTAATAAAAGTTCTCTAAAACAAACTGGAAACTGCTCAAGCAAGTAAATTAGAATAAGTAGTAGATCACTTTCTGATGGTTGAATAGCGTGAGCGATAGGAACAAAAGTTCGAGTACAAATCGGTGTAGGTAAAGTACCTATTTGGCATTTTAGTGAGGTAAACTTTCACTTCCGTTTAAATACAAATGAGAAAGTTCAACAAACGAACATAGTACCATCACCTGCATCATAATCCCTGTGATGTTATATGGAAGAAATGCTATCATCTACTTGAGATCTGAAGGGTTTGACACCTCGGAGAAGCTATAACAGCTGTTGTTTTTATTTTAAATTTGTGTCATTGAATAAGTGCTCATATATTATTTTTGCCATATATGCCAACAAAAATTACTTTCCTAAATTTTTCAAGCAATAAAAAGTATATTGCTACGTGCCTAGATGTAGCCGGAAGAAACGTCAATACCAGGCTAACTACCAGACGCGGAGAGTGGGGGAATTCACCTACATACCAAAGAAACAAAAAAAACACGTTGCCCACGATTATCTACAATAAGAATAAATAAAGGATTCTGTACAAAACAAGCAAAAGAAATAAATTAAGCATTACTGTTTCAAAGCAAACAATTATGTAATACAAAACAATTTAGTACTTTAGATACAAAGTGCGCATCTCGTATTTTACACAAAATAAAATAATTAGTAGAAAATAAACATGTGAGAGCTTTTGTCAAGCGTTTTTAAAATTGCACATAATATTTTTTGTAAAATAAACTATTCGATAGAAAAGAATTAACTGGTGACAGCTTTTGGTCAAACATTCTTTTAAATTGTACTTAATACCGTTTGTAAAATAAACTAATCAGTAGAAAAGAATAAGCGTGTGGGAGCTTTTATCAAACATTTTTTTTAACAATGGTACATCACACCTGTAGAGCGATAATATCGATTCACAGTAACAAACAAATAGTCCTACAGTGTCACGTTTTTTATCATGTAACTACACTCAACGCTGATAAGGAATATGCCCTTGATATACACAAAAGAACAATTCGTATATCTGTATATGTCGGGATACTTAACTTGCACGCCTTCGGGAGTGAATCAGCACCGCATAGCCACGGTCGTCGGAATCTATTTACCCTGATACCATAACGGTACTAGCGATCTATAGGCAACGGCAGTTGATCAGTGGTAAAGAACAGTTGGACCTACATAAAGAGAGAACCAATTTGGCCTCCAGCTAAGAGCGATACACGCAAGATACCTCCTACTTGTGGACTTGTAGACTTTATTAAAAGAATTTTCAAATAAATTATCCTTTATTAAAAGTTTGCATCCAATTAAAAGGAGTGTTATTGCAAGTGTTTTTTCTTTTACTATTTATTTTGACATATATGTTTAGTATTCTAATTCTGTAAGTTATGTTTTAAAAATGAATATAGAATTATCTCTTTTGTGATAAGGTGACCTATAATACATGTTTAACTATATTGGAAAAGATCAAAAAAATTGTATTCACACAAAGATTAACCTTTTCCTATTATTTGAGTTCGTTCATTTCCCACTGATTCGATAACATTTGTATGTGTTGTCAAAATGTTTTCACGGAATACTCTTTGATTTTACTTCAAGACACTGTTTTTACTTCTTCCTAAGCATATAGCATATCTGTTTTTAAAAGGATTTTTACACCTTACTTCGAGGAAAAGCATTACAGAACAGCATCCTCTATTTTAGAGCGTTGACGTTTTTAACCTTTTTGTAAATTTTGACATTATATCTCTAACTTTAATTATGGAAACAACACTACAGAAATCCATTTAATTTCACAATATTTATACAGAAAGCAGACAATTAAATGTAAGTTTGTACGATAGGCATTTGGTATGTGTCAAAATTAAGGCGCCATAAATAAAAGCATTCCTTGCCTGTATTTAAATAAAACAAAGGTGTCCTGCATTTTAATAAAGTACAAACATTAAAGATATGTTAATTGCGCATGTGTAAATGTCAAATAAGGGAGAACTTTATTAAAAAATTGGTAAAATTGTTACGTTTTTTTTTCGTGGCAGCCACGTTGGGCGCCAAAGTTATGTTACGTTGGCTCGTTGCCGTGCGTAACAAAAAGAAAATCAAAGAAGAAATGACCGGGCTCAATCGGAGAGTAGGGGGGGTTGTAGAAAGCAGACCAATATACCATGTACGCGGCCGTAAGGAGTTAGTGATAATACCTGCAATAAAATTAATTAGTTAAGCAAACCTGAAAAGAAAAGAATAAGCATAGCAGCAATGAAACGTCTAAGTTATTCAGTACTTTGTAGAATGTAAATAAAAGAAACTGTTTAGATAAACTATATAATATAACAACGGTAAAAGCAATACCGAAAAATGTTTAGTACAAAGTGAAGTAATATTGGGGAGTAGCAGAAACGTTTCCTCACACACCAATTAAACATAAATCAGACAAAATGTTTAAAAAAATAAATAGGTAAGACACAATTGATATGAGTAATTCAGTAAATAAATAGGTAAGACACAATTGGTATGAGTAATTTAGTAGTATTGATTTTTCTTTCTTTCTTTTTTTTCTATGTTTTATAATAGCATGCAAGTCTATTGTAAAAGGTATCAGATCGACAAAGATATGGTAAAGCAACGGATAGATATTTAAAGTAATAACCAGTAGGAGATAGTTCAACTTACAAAAGTCCTTCAGCAACGCTTCCTTGCAACTGAAGTGTGGGATTCAACGATGTCCTGCACTAACGAAGCACTTCATCCTTGACACGTGAGGGTGTTGATGGAACTTATCACACGTTAGACTAATCACACCTACGTATTTCACTGGTGTTAGCAGCAGACATTATCACGCGTCGGAACTATGTAGCCTTGATAAATTTCTTGGTAATTCTATTTCCTAAGACAATAATTTCGAAATATTCTAAAGCACTAGTTTAATTTCAACTGGGACCAAAGGTATATTATCTTCATAAACATCCTAAAAAGCAGTGAGAAACTTCAACCAATACCTTTGTAAGCCGGTAATCTGTTATATTTCACAAATAACGAAATTTGCGCAAGCAATGATCTATTTTAGATTCTTTGTTGTTAGAAATTCAGAAACTACAGTATCACTGTATTTAAACAATCCAAAGTATGCGCCACTCCGGAAAAAAAAGGACCGCGAAACTAGGTCGCACACACAGTTTCAATATTAAAAGACAAAACAACTAAAAAGAACCATAATGGGTAAAGCACGTGTATCACTTAAGTACGTCCGTCAAAAGGTTCCGTAAAACACTTTTGTACAGTTAATATACAATTTTTATTTCACAAGAAAACAACTAAAAAAATCGTGCCGCGCTCGTACATGAACAATACGAAAATTAAATCCCGCATTAATTCTCACTAGTCAAAGCAAAGAGAAAACAGTATCCTTAACGTACTTAGTATATCGGAATCAAGAACAAAACACGACTCCCTTTTCCAACAGAAAATCAACAAAAACAACGTTAGTAAAGCAACGCGTAATCACTAAGTCAATGTTCCGTAAACAAGCACGTCAAACACGTTCGCCTATAAAAGCATCTTTCTTTTCAATGTAATTAGAATATATCGGAACAAAGAACAAACTACAACTGCTCGTCTGTTTATATCAATTCCTTGCTATTACAACCGCTTATCTGGTTATATAAAATAGTTGTTACCCATAACATCTGAGCGTCTCTTATCTCGACTTCGATAATACATAAGGAACCAAATTTATATTTACGGCAAGACAAGAACGATGCAATCTATAATTAATTACAATTGTTTATCATTTTCGATAAGTTGGAAAGTAATTTATGAATAATCCAATTTAAACTTCGTTCCTTGCAATCTATTTATTAATGAGAAGCATTCTTCAACTTATCTATCTTTTAAATTACTACACACGAGTTAATAAATATCAAATATAAAAATAGTAATTTGTAGAAATGTATTTATAAATTGGGAAACACCGCAAAATGTTTAAAATTACAAAAACTGCCCGTTACAAAATGTACATTGCAATAACTCTCTAGTGTTTTATGCGGTAGACATAAACTATACACGATTGATAATATCGACGTTTGCCGCATGATTGAAATTTGAAGTATATACATATACATAATATAAACCGTGCAAACTTTTGAATTATGAATAAATCACCTAGTTTGATGTTCCTGGGCATATTCAACTTGCCTAAAGTACAACATGATGAACATTCAATAGCACTAGAAATAAATATTCGGGATAAGAAGTGAGTGAAAATATCATGTCTCCTTTACACTAAACAAGACGAAACACTGATTATTAATGGGTTCATGAAAACACTTCGTGAAAATATAATTAAGAACGTTTACTTACTCAATGTGAGATAGAAGTGAAACGATGGTAGAATATCCACTCGTGCGTTTTTCGGCCCGAAAAGTTCGGGCCGGACCGAATAGTTTGGCCCTGCCCGGCCTGAAAAAAGATAGGCCCGGCCCGGGCCCGGCCCGAATAAAGTAGTCAACGGCCCGGCCCGGATTCGAGCCCGAAATCGGGCCGGGCCCGGGCCGGGCCGGCCCGAAAGCCCGAGCCCGAGCCCGAGTCCATCCCTATTGCAGACAGTCCCGCTTCATAGTTTCATAAGGATCCTGATTTATTATTTTATAGATTAAGCTATCGGTATCCGTGTAAAGAACTCGGCACCCATCTCCAAAGGCGGCATTCATATATCCATAGTGGAAATCATAGATTGTCAACTTGGCTATGTCGAGAATGCGCATACCAACATATATATTACTCATATTTAGACCAGGATAGAAAACTAAATAATCACATCAAATAATTTTAATCACCGTGAATAAGGAATTTCATTAAATAATACGCGTTATTAAAACCATGAAGCATAAATAAACTCGGTTGTTTCAGTAAAAATAAGAAATTTAAATTATTTATAAGACGCTTTATATCAAAAGAAGCAGTATTGAAAAGCT
Source organism: Platerodrilus igneus (assembly GCA_036346225.1). NCBI lineage: Eukaryota > Metazoa > Arthropoda > Insecta > Coleoptera > Lycidae > Platerodrilus > Platerodrilus igneus. Next base: position 1,109,781 of record JARFIW010001436.1, on the reverse strand, counting down.
CTGCGTGTAATGTAATTATTTCTAAACAAAGAGAAATTACGTGCAAAATTTATCTTAATTAACTCTATTTAAGTAACCGGTAGTAAAACAAAGTGTACATATAATAATTAATATTTAAGTTGTATTCGCTAAAAATGAAAAGGATAGAAATCAATTTTAATTGGAGTTAATTAAACCGTTAATAACATATAATACCTATAGAAACTTGTAAAAACCCAAGATTAAAATACCACGGAATAAAGCTCTGAGAATTAATATTATGTTGAACACCTGCGTAGTTTAAATGTCAAATACGGCGAAAAGTTTGCAGATAATTAATGGTTCAAAGAATCTTGGGGAAAACGTCGCATAATAGTTACGAGAATTGCTAAAGCTGGGTTATTTCACACTCCATGTGGACTAAAATAATCGATAATGAAGAGTGTCAATTTGCACCAATAAGAACACGGTAGAGAAGGAAAGAGAAAATGCGTCAAGCAAAGACACATATTGTAAAAGGCGGGATTTAAGCAACGTCACGGGGGTCACAATTGGTTAAAAATAGGATGCAAATATCAGAGGTAGAACAACAATTTCTGTACAAAATCAATTAGTTTTTCTCGGACATGCTTGCGTGCCGTGTGGAAATTTTCTGAGATTTAAATGGGGCGAGTGAAAATTCGTAAAAATCGACGCGTGAGCGGCAGACTGGGAACATGGCATGAGAAATTCCTTAGAATTACCCGTTTTGGGGAACCGACCGACAGACAGGCTTTTGCTATATATACCGAGATGAAGATAAACAAGCTCTCTGAGACTTTTGACGATTCGATGCGTTAAAAGCTCGTACATACGCGACTTGATTGAAAATGTTAAACCGTGCATTTTAGTTTGATTAAATAATTTAAAGTTTGCTAGTATATTTTAGTGATTCAAAATAGCTTGTTATTTACGTGTTAACATGAATGTACTTCAGTGCACTTAGATACAAGGTAATAAAATTTAGTTTCACTGTACCAATTAGCAAAATTTACAACGACGAATGTATACACAAAAGTAGGCAGTTTTGGCGTATATTGGTGACAGAAGCATGAAGTTATTTGCTATTTTCGGGGTGTTAATAATTAAATGGTTTAAATACGTGTCTGGATCCACGAAACAAGGGTCAGATATACATAGATGAGTTCCGGAAAAGCCCAGAAACAACTGGTGATGGAGAAAATTTTAAAAGCGTAGAGAATCAGAAGCCGTAATTATAATCCTGTTGAATGGTGTGATTAACTAAAGAAACGATACCTTGAAACGACGAGGACAGTAACCTTCAGGTAAATTATACTATTTTGTTTGACATTTTTGTGTGTATTGAATGACTTTATAATTGATTTACTTTAAATGGACATTAGTGAAATTGTTCTAACCATAAAAGTTTAATTTTAAGATGAAATTTGCTTGTTTAAGTAAAAAGGGGTATTTTGTTTTGATGTTCGGGAATATGATGAAACTTTGGGTATGTCTTTGAGCTCAATTAGACAAACCTGGTTAATTAACGTAAAGGGTGGTAGATGCTCCTTTGTACTCAGACTCCGGTCTGTTTATATTGTTATATTAATTAGTAGGCATCCAACAAGGACTTGAATTCTGGATGCACGTTAAAGTGATAATAAAATTAATTTTGAAATTCCTTTTAAAACTGAATTTTATGCTGAAATTTAATTTGAAAATTTAATGTATTCTGAATATTGATGTAAATAGAGTTAACGTTGATGTTTGTGGTAGGAATGTGTTTAATTTTATGAATGAGGAGATTTATAAAATTAGGTGAGCAGCCGAGGCGAAAAGCGTAGTTCACGGATTTTGGAGGTTTCACAGCATAATTTGGCGACCCAAAAGTGAGGCTCGAGTTCCAAATAAAATTTTGTGATTTTATTCCAGGAAACTGGCGATCTGAGAGAGAGTTTTTGTGTGTATAAATTTAAGAGTATTTTAGAGTGTGTGTGAGTGATTAGAACGTATGCAGAGAAAAGAGTGGTTAAGGAGTCAAGGAGTGGAAATTGGAAGTGACGATAGTGCATTGTGTGAGAAAATTTCTAAAATGGAAGATGCTGGAGGCAGTAGAGATCAGTCGAGGACGGAATCAGGGATCAAGGAAACGAGATGATATTGAGAATGTTAGAGAGGATGAGTGAAGAATCTAATAGAGCTAGGGAAGAATCGAATAGAGCGATGGAGGAGTCCAATAGAAAATTAGAACAGCTAAGCGATGAATCTAATAGAGCTAGGGAAGAATCGAGCAGGAAGTTAGAAGAGATTAGAGAAATGAGTGAGGAATCGAATCGTAAGTTTGAACAAATTAGTCAGAAAATAGATAAGACGAATCAAGAAGTTTCAGAATTTAAAAATAGTCTTACCGTAAAGATGGGGAAGTTGAAAATAGGGTTGAAAAAATGAACGTGATATTACAGGTCTTCGACAGGAAATGGGACATTTAAGGTCCGAAGTACGCATTTTCTGTGAAGAAGAAATAAACGTAAAAATGACTGAAGTAACGGACTCATGTAGGGATCAGTTAGGCAGGGTAGAACGTGAAGTTAGTAGTATTAAATACAACATGTCAAATTTAACGGGGGATGGTCCCAGATTTTATACAGGTGGAGTATCATTGGACCAACACATGAAGTTTTATGGCGATAACAGGGTAAATCCACAAATTTTTATAAATAGTGTAAGAAATCTAGTGGGAAATTTATTTGACGAACAGACCAAACTAAATACGATAAAGGCTTTATTAAAGGACAACGCGGAAGCATGGTACAATTTAGTAGGACAGGACATAGACACGTATCAGGACTTTGAAGACAAATTTTTACAACATTACTGGAGTGATCACAAACAGGATCAGATTAGGGACGACTTGATTACAGGAAAATTTAAGGAGAGTTTGCAGGTTCTAGGGAGCAATATGCCATCCGCAAATACAGTGTGGCCAAACAACTGAATCCACCATTGACGGACAGACAGATTATCAAGTACCTATCACGACATTTTGAACTGGAAATTAGACAACACGTGGCCTTACAAAACATCACAGAACGGGAGACATTTTAGAGTATTTGCAGAGATATGACGATGTATGTGTAGGACGGACAAGAGAGATACGAGAACGAAACGTTAACACAGTTAGGTTTGACAACAGGACACCGAATTATCCGAGACGGCCTGACTACAGCAGAAATTTTCGACCGAATTGGGAACGACGAGGACAGGAATACAGGAGCAATAGTGCGACTAGGGGACCGACGCCAAGACCTAGTTACACGCGACAGAACAGTTTACCGGAAGTAAACAGGACTGTGACCAGCACGCCGAATAGAGACAGGGACACGGATATTAACACGAGGAGGACGTACGCACAGGTTGTAGAAGGACAACCAGGACCAAGCACGGAAAACAGGATGAGACAGGATTTTTAGAACGTGACAGACCACTAGATTTCTGTGTAAATGTATACGAACATCCACGTGAATTTTTCAAAATTGAGGAGGAAGTAGAGCCAGAAACTGAAGAAAAATTATATTTGCCAATTATTAATTTAGAAATTTTGGAGAATAATGTAGAAGTATTACTTGATACAGGGGCAGAGGCGAGTTTAATATCGGAGGAATTCGTCAGCAAAATTAGGGATAAGGTTTGTGATAGAATTATGCTTATAAAACGTAGCCATTTAGTAGCTCCAAATAAAAAGAAGTTTGCTGTAGTAAATAGTGTTGTGGTGCTTAGGATAGATATAGGAGATTTAAGCTGTGAACAGGAGTTTGTAATTGTACCTGGACTGAAGTTTCAGAGCATTTTAGGTGTTGACTGTATGATGAAGTTAGGGGTTTTGATAGATATGGAACGGAAGGTAATAAGGATTAAGGATAGGGTAGTGCCATGGAAGGGCAGTTATGAAGTCACAGAGGATGACACTGGGTTTAGTATTAATGTAGTAGAGGTAGAGGATGATGAAGTAAAACAGATCAACACTATAAGATGTCCAGAGGATAGGATAGTAGAGGTTCAATCTTTAGTACAAAAACATGCAGAATTAGTGGGGGTAGAAGCAACAGCAGCATATCGGGAGCAGGTGAAGGCAGAATTATTTTTGACGAGGTTAAGTGGCAAGTTTGTTTTTAATAAAGTAGATTTAAGGAATTCATTCTGGCGGATTCCATTACACAAAAATTCTAGAAGGTACATAGGATTTTCCATAGAGGGAAAAATCGATAATTGTAAAGTAGTATCGTTTGGTTTGTCGGCAGAAAAGAAAATAATAATAAATAAGAAACAGACATGTGTAGAGACTAAAGAAGAAGTAATATTTAAGAGTCAGGATAATAGGGATGATAAGTTTATTGTATGTGAGATAATAGGGATGATAAGTATAGATATAAAAGGAGGAGAAATAGGGATGAAGAGTATTAGGATGGTGAGAAGAAAGACTTGGAGGGTCAAGAAGAGAGTTAGATTTAAATAACTTGATGAACAAAGGATAGAGATAGGTGAATTTAGTATAGGATAGAAAATAAAGCTAGGTATAGGATAAATATGGGAGATAATTAGAAATAAGTTTAGGATGAGAATAAAGAGTAAATGTAGGAAGAAAATAAGATAGGTTAAGTGTAGATAATTCATATAAGATTAGTGGAGAGTTAGGAATAGAGTAAAAGTAGGATAGGCATATAGGATTAGGTAGGGGGAAGTAAAGTATAGTAAAGATTAGTTAAAAGTTAGGAATAGGATAGGTATATAGGATGTATATAGGATTAGATAGATGAGTAGGATGAAGTTAGGGATAATTTCAGTTTATAGAATTAGGTGAGAGTTATGAATAGGATAGGGATATAGGATAGGTGTAAATATTTTTTGGATTGGAGATAAAGTAGGTAAGTTAGATAGATAAGGGTAGAGAGAGATAGGCAGTTTTTTTATAATTTTTGTCTAAATGTTTTATATTTGAAGTCAAATAAGTGGGATTATTTGTATTCAAATAGGGGGAAAATACTCATATTTAGACCAGGATAGAAAATTAAATAATCACATCAAATAATTTTAATCACCGTGTATAAGGAATTTCATTAAATAATACGCGTTATTAAAACCATGAAGCATAAATAAACTCGGTTGTTTCAGTAAAATAAGAAATTTAAATTATTTATAAGACGCTTTATATCAAAAGAAGCAGTATTGAAAAGCTCTGCGTGTAATGTAATTATTTCTAAACAAAGAGAAATTACGTGCAAAATTTATCTTAATTAACTCTATTTAAGTAACCGGTAGTAAAACAAAGTGTACATATAATAATTAATATTTAAGTTGTATTCGCTAAAAATGAAAAGGATAGAAATCAATTTTAATTGGAGTTAATTAAACCGTTAATAACATATAATACCTATAGAAACTTGTAAAAACCCAAGATTAAAATACCACGGAATAAAGCTCTGAGAATTAATATTATGTTGAACACCTGCGTAGTTTAAATGTCAAATAGGGCGAAAAGTTTGCAGATAATTAATGGTTCAAAGAATCTTGGGGAAAACGTCGCATAATAGTTACGAGAATTGCTAAAGCTGGGTTATTTCATACTCCATGTGGACTAAAATAATCGATAATGAAGAGTGTCAATTTGCACCAATAAGAACACGGTAGAGAAGGAAAGAGAAAATGCGTCAAGCAAAGACACATATTGTAAAAGGCGGGATTTAAGCAACGTCACGGGGGTCACAATTGGTTAAAAATAGGATGCAAATATCAGAAGTAGAACAACAATTTCTGTACAAAATCAATTAGTTTTTCTCGGACATGCTTGCGTGCCGTGTGGAAATTTTCTGAGATTTAAATGGGGCGAGTGAAAATTCGTAAAATCGACGCGTGAGCGGCAGACTGGGAACATGGCATGAGAAATTCCTTAGAATTACCCGTTTTGGGAACCGACCGACAGACAGGCTTTTGCTATATATACCGAGATGAAGATAAACAAGCTCTCTGAGACTTTTGACGATTCGATGCGTTAAAAGCTCGTACATACGCGACTTGATTGAAAATGTTAAACCGTGCATTTTAGTTTGATTAAATAATTTAAAGTTTGCTAGTATATTTTAGTGATTCAAAATAGCTTGTTATTTACGTGTTAACATGAATGTACTTCAGTGCACTTAGATACAAGGTAATAAAATTTAGTTTCACTGTACCAATTAGCAAAATTTACAACGACGAATGTATACACAAAAGTAGGCAGTTTTGGCGTATATTGGTGACAGAAGCATGAAGTTATTTGCTATTTTTCGGAAGTGTTAATAATTAAATGGTTCAAATACGTGTCTGGATCCACGAAACAAGGGTCAGATATACATAGATGAGTTCCGGAAAAGCCCAGAAACAACTGGTGATGGAGAAAATTTTAAAAGCGTAGAGAATCAGAAGCCGTAATTATAATCCTGTTGAATGGTGTGATTAACTAAAGAAACGATACCTTGAAACGACGAGGACAGTAACCTTCAGGTAAATTATACTATTTTGTTTGACATTTTTGTGTGTATTGAATGACTTTATAATTGATTTACTTTAAATGGACATTAGTGAAATTGTTCTAACCATAAAAGTTTAATTTTAAGATGAAATTTGCTTGTTTAAGTAAAAAGGGGTATTTTGTTTTGATGTTCGGGAATATGATGAAACTTTGGGTATGTCTTTGAGCTCAATTAGACAAACCTGGTTAATTAACGTAAAGGGGTGGTAGATGCTCCCTTTGTACTCAGACTCCGGTCTGTTTATATTGTTATATTAATTAGTAGGCATCCAACAAGGACTTGAATTCTGGATGCACGTTAAAGTGATAATAAAATTAATTTTGAAATTCCTTTTAAAAACTGAATTTTATGCTGAAATTTAATTTGAAAATTTAATGTATTCTGAATATTGATGTAAATAGAGTTAACGTTGATGTTTGTGGTAGGAATGTGTTTAATTTTTATGAATGAGGAGATTTATAAAATTAGGTGAGCAGCCGAGGCGAAAAGCGTAGTTCACGGATTTTGGAGGTTTCACAGCAATATATTTGTTTAAATATATTTCAAATTTAAAAAGTTCCACTGCAGCAAGGTTTTCATCGAAAATTGTAACATTTTTGAATAACTGGCTGGATATCCTGGCTTCGGCTCCATTATCTTCCTTCCTAGTTTCGTACAAGCTTCACATTACAATGTTACAATTTAGAATTCAACATAGTCATTAATTTGATGCTTTGAATTTTCGATACGGGCGGTTTCCTGTCTTTGGGTCAATGTGCTCTAGACAGAATGGAATGTCTTATGGATACTCTAAATCAACTACCAAGATATAACCTTCGTTAGTATTATCAGGAACTGATGATACGATGTTAGTGTCCACCCATTCAAATCTTCCATGGGATAATTTGTAACGGGCATTTTTGTAAATTTAACATTTTACGCTATCCTCAATTCATAAATACATTTCTACAAATTACTATTTTTATATTTGATATTTATTAACTCCTTAGGCGAGTGCATCGTATTAATTATAGATTGCATCGTCCTTGTCTTGCCGTAAATATAAATTTTGTTGCTTATGTGAATATACAAGGCTAGATAAGAGACGATAAGAAGTTGGAGTAGAACGAGTTGATAGAAACAGATGGGGAGTCGTAGTTCGTTCTTGGTTCCTATATATTAATTACGTGAAAAAGACTTTCTTTTTGCTTTGACAAGAGTGAGAATTAATGCGGGATTAATTTTCGTATTGTTCATGAACAAGCACGGCATGTTTTTAGTCTAGTTTCTGTTGGAAATAAAAGCGGTAAAGCTTGTTAAACTCGAGGCACGTGTGTTTTACGGAACATTTGACGGACGGTTTTATTGCTTACGCGTGCTTACTAATTGTTTTTAGTTGTTTTTCTTGTGAGACAAATGCTTTAAGGAACATTTGACGGACTTACTTTAGTGATACGCGTACTTTACTAATTTGTGGTTTTAGTTGTTTGTCTTGTGAAATAATAGTCGTAGAACTTGCAAAACTGACCGATTCTTTCTTTAGGATTAATGTGTGTGCGATCTAGTCTAGTGCCCCTTTGTTTTATCAGATTAGTGCATACTTTGGATTATTTAAATACAGTAGATACTGGAGTTTCTGCATTTTTCTAACACCAAAGAATCTAAAATAGATCATTGCTTGCGGGAATTTCGTTAGTGGCGAAATATAACAGATTACCGGTTTACAAAGGTATTGGTTAAAGTTTCTCACTGCTTTTTGGAGGTTTATGAAAATAATATACATTTGATCCCAGTTGAAATTAAATTAGTGCTACAAAAGATTTCGAAATTATTGTCTCAGGAAATAGAATTAACAAGAAATTTATCAATGCTACATAGTTCCGTCGCGTGATGGTGTCTGCTGCTAACCCCAGTGAAATGCGTAGGTGTGATTAGTGTGACGTGTGATAAGTTCCATCAACACGCTCACAGTCCAGGGTGAAGTGCTTCGTTAGCGTAGGACATCGTAAATCTCACACTTCCGTTGCAAGGAAGCGTTGCTGAAGGACTTTTGTAAGTTGAACTATTTCCTACTTGTTATTACTTTAAATATCTATCCGTTGCTTTACCATATCTTTGTCGTTCTGATACCTTTTACAAAAGACTTGCATGATATTTTAAAACATAAGAAAAAAAAAGAAAGAAAGAAAGAAAGATCAATACTACTGAATTACTCATATCAATTGTGTCTTACCTATTTATTTTCTTTTAACATTTTGTCTGATTTATGTTTAATTGGTGTGTGAGGAAACGTTTCTGCTACTCCCCAATATTACCTCACTTTGTATTAAAAATTTTTGTACTGCTTTTACCGTTGTTATATTATATAGATTATCCAAACAGTTTTTTTTTACATTCTACAAAGTACTGAACAATCTATGCTCGATCAGCATGCTGTGCTTTTTCTTTATTTCAGGTTTGCTATTCTAATTTTTTTATTGCAGGTATTGTTACTAACTCCTTACAGCCGCGCACATTATATGTTGGTCTGCTTTCTACGACCCCCCTAATCTCCGATTGAGCCCGGTCACTTCTTTGATTTCCTTTATATTACGCACGGCCCCTAATAACGTAACATAAATTTGGCGCCCAACGTGGAGCCCCGAATAACGTAACATAAATTTTTGGCGCCCAACGTGGCTGCCCCGATTCACGTAACAAAGGGTTGACTCATCCCCCATCCATATTGATTATTAACATCATAATACATAAGATACACATCAGGGTGAAAGAATCATCCAGAAAGTTTTAAAGGAAATGTATTTATATGTCTGGATAAGATTCAGGAAAGACAGATAAATCTGTAAGTGCTATAAGTCACGTACGTTCAAGTTTTAGGGTTATTCTAATTTGAAAAAGTTGATCCGAATTAATAAATTTTAAAAAGAATTCACTTTCCAGAAGATTCTAGATCTTACAAGTTTTAGAAAGTCTTTAGGAATGGGAATAAATTACAAAGTGCAAAAATCTTGCCAGATTTACTAGTCTAGATTTTTTAGTGAACTGCTAAATTCGCACACTACATTTAAACCTTTCCGAAATATCATGTTTTTCTACATAAATGCAAACCATAATTAACAATAAGAAACTCATTACTCGAAAGTACAATATTTACGAATTACAAGTTAATTGTTTATAATAGTCTTGGTTTATATACCAAGTTGGGAGCTAAAGAGAAGCGAGATCGACGAAATCGCGTACCGCGAACACACACTGCGTTGGGTTCACCACAGGGTGCCAGATCGTTCTCTCCGGCACTTCCAGATCTTTGCTTTAGACTGAGAATTAATTAGTAATCGCCTATAATGCACAATACCCAGAATTGCACATTAAATAACAAGCTTGTTTCTGTCATTATCGTAAATAAAAGTTAAGAAGTTTTACAAGTTATGGGACTTGTGTTGAAAGCAATGAAGATATTTTACATTGAATTTTTTCTTGACATCATACATTATTTATAATTTTGTTTTATTTTCTGTTTTTTTTTTATATTTTACAGACTGCATTTTATGATGAATGAATTCGTAGTGCTGAAGGCCGTTTAACGCTTTTGAAATCTATACGTAACTGCATAATTCGTAAATGCACATTTCGATCAAAACTATGAATTTTTTGTAAACGGACACTTTTACTTACTTGTCTTAAACCTAATAAGATCATAAATCAACCCATCGTAGACAACAAATATTTATTTTTTAATTGTATAGTATATAGCTTTGAGAAGTATCATGATGATAGTATGGACAAACAAAGATAATAACAAAGAAGAGGTATTAGAAATAGTAAGGGAAGAAACATATCTGTGGAAAACAAAAACAATAAGAGATATAGAAGAACAGGGCACGTTTTAAGATATTTGAGGAAGATTGCTGGATTTATTACAGGCAGAAATAAGAAAAAAGAGGGTGAAAGATGTAGGCTGTGGGAATTTCGCGGAAATATATAGGTTAGCTCAGAATAGGTAACAGGTACGCATCCAACCAGTTCAAGAACTGAAGACCTAATGATGATGATGATGATGATGATGATGATGATATATTGTTGTGATACTGTAGCAATACCCCTACCCTCCCTTTTTGTGAATTAAAAAGGTAAACATTTTTAATCTGTCAATCTTTAATTTTTTTAATGTATAATTTTAATTGCGCCGGCTAGCTCAGTTTTTGAATTACGCGCGGAGCTTGCGACAATACGACAAACAAAGCATTTAAATCTACCTTCTACCTCTCCTTCCTGTTTTAATCTTTAAACCAAAACGCCATTAAGCACAAATTATTATAATGTTTTCAAAAATATTTACAAAGTATGAAAAATTTAAAGATTCTCTAAATAAAACTTTCATTGAAAAAAAATTAAGAATCTTCATTAACAAAGATGATCAAAAAGCCAGCAAAATCATTATTATTATTATTATTAACTGAAGCTCCATGAACGTTCATTCAACTTCTTTAAATATTTACGTAATTTACAACGTGTACTTAAAAAAACAATCTCTGCCGACTCTCACATAAATTATCATGAAAGCAATTTTTAAAGTATTTGAATTAGTAATATTCAATGAAATGTTAATTTTTAAATCATTCAGTTTAGAAATGTACAACGAAATATTCACAAATAAAATAATAAAACATTCAGATTCAGCTCAAATCAGTCCATGGTCCAACTGCTTTAGATATTGTCTGCATTTCTCTTAGCCTTAAATCACTCTAGCGTCCTCCGTTAAACTATTTGACAATTCATAGTTGAAGTAAATGCTTGTTGTATTTCCTCATTTGTTCCAGTAATTATTTATAATTTTTCTCCAGTAATTATTTAGAATTGTTTTCCAGTAGTTGTTTATAGTCCTTTTTATTAAGGTTAATATTAGAATTTAAATTAAAACACATTTAGTTATTTACGCCTTTTGAAAGGTAAAACGACCACCCCCCTAATTTTCCATAATTACAATGGTATTATTTTTCACACGTCACAATAAATCACTTTACGTAAATATCTTCGTTTTAAGGGATGTGAACTAAGCCTTACTTCATGTTGAAAATGATTTGTTTACAAATCCGGTCGTATTTAAATGCATCGTCTATCTATTGACAAGCGCAAAGTTCGTTGTTGTGCATGATACCTTCATACAAAGTTTTTGGATATTCCATCGTATTATATTGTATGTTAACATCAACGCGTAAGTTTTGTCACGTACCATTTTGAGTTAATAGCATTGATTCCTTTGGATTTTCATACTTCTAGATAAGTAAGCCATTGTTTGTTTAAATAAATTTGGTGAACTTTAATTTTAATTACCATGCCTTGCTCGTTTCCAATAAATCAGGTGCCGATTTTAGCTTTCTAGTCACGTAGACTTAATACAATTTATGCATTAAATTATATGCGTTTGCTATCTTACGCATTTTTAAACCTGCTTGTTTTAATTGGGATCCTTGACGTAATAATGATGCGTTATACATGCGTGTCGCATTTTAGCTTGCGTTTATGTTGTTTAACGACTTGCGAATTTGTTTATTCGAATAAATTGTTAGAATATTTTTCATTAACTAAATTAATTATGATTATGGTCTATATACAGGGCGTTGTCATTTACTTTTCAGTCTAATCATCGTATTTCTTGTTGTCTTCAGAAAACTGTCTCGTTTTCTGAGCCTTCATGTATTTTATATGAAGTCTGCTATGCTATTGGTCCTAACTACCCCCAAATGACCTTATTAACACAGCAATACATATATATATATATATATTTAATGCTATAATTATAGGGTAGTTTAGGGGTAGGTTAAGTAATAGGGGCCGTAGAATAAATAAAAGAAACTTCCAGTTAACAAAAGCACATAATTTCAGATATTATAAGAGTAAAACAGTCACTATACATATTGTTAATTGAGAGCACGCTGTATATAAAAATACATGAGCTTAAACGTATAAGAACATAGAAATATCCAAGAGTAGTTTACAAGTTAAGATAAGATTTGAAAACGCAACAAAATGCATCAAAATCAAATCAATGAGAAACCTATATGAATTGGTTTTACAAATATTTAAGAAGCGCGTTAAAAATATCATCGTACACGCAATCTAAATTATGCATTATTAGAAAATCGTACGTGACATGAAGAATCACATTTGTTCAAAAATCCAATATTAAGTAAAAATAAACAAGCACCAGATTATTTCGGTTTAGATTATAATAAATAACAAACATTAAACACGTGACTTAATAAAAGGAAATTGTTGGAATTTCTCAAATAATACCATGAAATGTGAGTGTATTACGTGACGAGCCAGGCATCCATTCGAATATTTGAACTGAATAATTGGCGAAAATCCCGAAGTAAACAAAGATAAAGGTAAAGGTGTCGTCCCAACACGTAAATGAACCAATGAAAAGCAGGAGAGGTACGGCTTTAAATACGATAAAAATGAAGCGACGAGTTAGTATAGATTCAAACTGGGCTACGATTATGTTCTGAAGTGCTGATTATTTTACGTAACCAGTGAAACGAAAATTAAAGTAAAATTATTTTGAAAAGTGTACGAATTGTGCAACAAATAAGCCGATGTATTATAGACGTAAGTAATAACTACTTAATTAAAAATCCATTTCTAACATTAATAAAACAGGGCTTTTATTACTGGTATTTCAATGGCGGATTTTTACACTGAAATTTAAATTGGATTTCAATACTGGTATTTTATACTGGCATTTAACGCTGATATTTAAATTGGATAAAATTATGTTAATACCGATATGGAAAAGGTTTTAATACCGAGATTAAAATTGTCTTAGTACTTACATTTAAATGGGATTTTAATATCTACATCGATGTTGTTCTCATACCGATATTAAAAGAATTGGAATTTGGATTTGGATTGTAATTTTGACTTGGCACGAAACGATTCTAGGGGATGCAGATTACAAGCTGGGAAGGAACTACAGAACCATTTCAGGTTAGAAATCTTGACACAATTTATTATTGAAAACTGTTTTTAATTCAACAAAACATAGGTTCATTTATCAATTTATGACAAAAGGAAATAGGTATCTTAGAACGTTTAAAGGTCCCTAAATATAAACAAAAAGCATAGTTTGGCGGCTTAAATATTATAAATCTGAAATATGTAAATATTCTGAAAAGGGGAAAATTTTGAGAGTTGTATATATTCAATCATTATATTGTGTATTGTAGAATTTCTTTATTTAATTAAATCAGCTAGTCGGGACAAAAACCATAACTTAACATTCCACATCATAGGTGCTTGATTATTAGGGGTAAATTTCACAACAAAGTTTATGACGGCTCAACGCTGGGCTTAATATCACAGCATTTTATGACATGCCAAATCGCGGGGCCTAATATAAAGGGGATATCACAGCATTTTATGTACGCCCAAATCGTGGGGCAAAAATATCACAGTATTTTATGACGCCTATTGTAGGGGCTCGTTGATTCTAATAGAAATATCACAGCATTTATATATATATATATATATATATATATTGCTACGATATCGCTGCTCGCCGGAGTTATGTAACGATCAGTTGCCTGCTGATCGCCACCCCTCTGTGCCTTACAAATAATTTAAATTTAACGCAATTAATTTTTACGCCCCGACTAGCTCAGTGATACCCCGCACAGAGTGAACGATGATATGATAACATAGAGTATTTACCCACTTCCATGAGTAAGACAAACGAAATTTACCAAACTCTGTATTATAAACAAAAAAAAATGTTCAATTTACACCCTTAGGTTCTCTGTAATATCATTTGCTATTTACATAACTTTTGAATCAAAATTATAATAAATACTCCCGTTAAATGTGTTCATTGCCAAAATTATAACTTTTTTAAGCAATTAAAGCCAGTAAAATTAATTCTGTTTTATTTTGAATGCTTCGTTGAACGTTGAAAAGGACGATGCCTTTTAATGTAATTTTTACGTATAAACCAAAATTTTTGATGACCTTTTACACTAAATTACCTATATTACATAAAAGTTTTACTTCCATTAAATATTTGAAATAAGAAATGGAATAAGTATATTATAAATTCTAAAATTGGATTCTGACTTTGTATCCTTCTGTTGATTCTTACGGTAGCTTCTTGACCCAGATCGGTTGCTAATTCCAGTCATTGACCCTTAGCTTGACGTGTATCAAATGCTCTGTCCCTTTAGGATTATACCATTTATTTGGAGTTCTTTAATTCTTTGTTTAGTGAGATTATTTAGTGGATTATTTTTATTGTAAGTTCATTAGTAATTTCCTTAATTGGTTCATTAGTTGGTTCCTTAGTTGGTTCCTTAGTTGGTTCATTAGTTGGTTCATTAGTTGATTCATTAATTGCCCTACATCAATAAATTGTAAAGATTTTACTTATTAATTAAATTTAGACTTACGTTTTTATATAACGACAAAGTTTTTCGTATCTCAACTCGCATTATCACTGTATTTTACTTGAATTCTTTAATTTGCTATATTACTTTAACACTTTCGGCTTCACTCAATTTTGATTTCACATAATAAACTTCTCTTTACTGATACAGTCTTACATTTAATTTATTCCAATGCCCTACCCGAAGGTACTACATTGGTCAGGAAGCGAGTTTTCTTTTTACCTAAAAAATTTTGAATTTTGCCGAACCCTTGCTGTTCCAAGCAAGGTAGAGATCTTTAACGTGCGTGACAACACTCACACACGGGACCTCCATTTTACCTCTCATCCGAATGAGGGCAAAATATGCTCGCCTAACATTTTTCAAGCGGACTGTGCCGGGATTCAAACCCGGGACCTTGGGCGTAGTAGTCACACGCATACCAACTACGCCACGGAGCCGCCACTTGGCACATGCCGCCAGTTTTACACTATGGTTGTGTCTTGTATTTCTGCCACTCTAAATGGTACAAATGGACATTTTAACCTTCACGCATTAGTATGGATCCAATATAGAACCGTCCTTGAATCAGTCCAATAATCCACTCGCTAAAGATCAATACACAGTTTTTTTATTACAGTTGTAGCAATACGTGTACCTAATACTGCGGCAACAAGTTCTAACTTCGGAATTGATGTAAGTTTCAAAGAAGATACTCTACTTTTTGCCATTAGAATTGAACATTTAATTGTAGTACCCTGCTGTAAGCGGATGTAGGCAACAGCCGCACTGCAGTCCTTGCTTGCTCGACAAATACATGTAGCTGTGCAATAACATTTTTCCAGTTTGGAAATGATTTTAAATAGCAACGTGGTATGGTTAAAACTTCAATGACGTTCAAAGCTTTGAGCCGAATTATCCAGCGATCACAATAGTCTTTACCAATAGTTTGAACCCAGATACTTTAGAACGCCATACATCCTGCAAAAATACCTTCAGGTAAGTAATAAAGTGAGTAACAAGGCTCAGAGGGTCGTACACAGACATAAGTATCTTTAGTATTTCCCTCTTTGTAGGCATTTGTGTTGCATTAGTATGGACCGATTGCCTTTGTTGAATTTTAATAAAAACGTAAAGTTGTCAGAACACATTCCAAGCACCTTTACAGCCAAAACGTTTGAACCAAGATCAACATTTACACAAACAAGTGAATTGTGACAATTCACTTGTTTGTTGTTATTAACACCAGCATGCGGGTGAGGAGAATTTCCTCGATAGTGTTTAAAGCAACAATATAGTAAATTATAGGTTGGGAAGGTTCACTTCAGCCTAAGTGGTGAGGAGAATATCCTCTGAAGTGTTCCAGAACAACAGCTAATTATTATTTAATTACAGATTTCCTACTGATGATGACTACATAATGGTCGAAATACGTATCTAGTAATTTAAATATTTTTTGTGGTTAAGGGTTTTTATTTAATTTTATTTAAATCGTGCCACAGTGTTCCTATAGATTATTAGGATAAGAACTGTAAAATTATTTTAACGCTTTTAATGTTTTAAATGCAAATTAAGAAAAATAATTGACTGTACACAGCTTGCCATTCGACTACACGGAGTACTATGTAAATCATAGCAGCATGCGGTCTCTGCCTATAAACCTCGACTCGATGGTCAATAATTTGTATCAAAAATACCCTCATAAAGAAGCCGCTTAAGTCAGTATCCAGTAGTGTAATTGTTGTGAATATTAGTTTACATGTTAGGTTTTGTTAAAGAAGATGTACGTACCATCATTGCGTCGTAAGTGGCGTCTGACAAGTTTTTACGTGTTTGCACTCCTTTTTTGCGAAGATTGTTTTTTTCTGGGAGATCTCTTTACACTAGAATGACTAAACCATCAACCAAAAATCGTGAAGGGTTTTATATTTCTTTAGTTGCACTTACAATAATTCCAATACATTTTTCCAAAACTATAGCAATGTAAAAACTTTTAAATTGAAAGTAAAGTTTTACTCGAAGACTTTTGTAAAAATCGGTAAACAAGAAAAGATTTAATACGATATACAAATATACAAATTATCTTATTATAACTTTGTTACACTGTTGCGGTATTCCATGCAGACAAGAAAGGAAAGTAAAGTAAGCAAAGAAAATCTCCCGCACCGAATACCGCAACAAAAGGAATCGAAAGAAGGCTGTGCTAGCTAACAAGTCGTAGAGTGGAGTGGGTCACGCAGAAAGAAACAGGAAACCTCAGGAGAGAAAATTTATTTATAAAACCCTAAGAAAACTACAGGTTCTAAAAGGAAAACCAACCCGCATAGAAAACAACATTTATCCAAAACAAATCCTGAAGGATTTACACAGTATAAAATCTAAGTAAAATAAATACATTCCTGACTACTTCAAATTGATTGTTGTCCTCAATCGTAATATTTATATAACATAAATGGTACGAATTTAAGGACAGGATCACTATTTATCGCTCTGTATTTTGTACTAGTGTGTATTTTATTAATGTGCCTATTTAGAATCTAGTTATCTGATAGAGAACGGTAGTAGTTGTTGAATATATGTATGTGATAACGACTAATAATTATTCATGTAAGTAACTTTATTTTAGGTCCAAAAATAACATACATCAACTTGACATTTTAAAATTAATTGCTTGACATTCCCATCCTTCAACAATAGTTCCTCCTATTTTATCGTAACCCAGCGACCGACATCATTCACCAGGGTGCATGCAATTGTTACGTAATTCGTGGCAGCCACGTTGTTCGGGCGCCAAAGTTATACTACGTTGGCTCGTAGCCGTGCGTAACACAAAGATAGTCAAGGAATGACCCGGGCTCAATCGGAGATTAGGGGGGGGGGGGTGTACAAAGCAGACTAACATATGATGTACGCGGCTGTAAAAAATTAGTGACAATACCTGCAAGAAAAATAGTTAAGCAAACCTAAAAAAAAAAAAGAATAAGCATAGCAGCAATGATAAGTCTAAAATTATTCAGTACCTTGTAGAATGTAAAAAAAAGAACTGTTTGGATAATTTCTATAATATAACAACGGTAAAAGCAATATAAAAATTTTTAGTACAAAATGAGATAATAATGGGGAGTAGCAGAAACGTTTCCTCACACACCAATTAAACATAAATCAAACAAAATGATAACAAAAGATAAATAGATAAGACACAATTGGTATGAGTAATTCAGTAGTATTGATTGTTCTTTCTTTCTTTTTTTTTCTTATGTTTTAAAATAGCATGCAAGTCTATTGTAAAAGGTATCAGAACGACAAAGATATGGCAAAGCAACGGATAGATATTTAAAGTAATAACAAGTAAGAAATAGTTCAACTTACAAAAGGTCCTTCAGTAACGCTTCCTTACAATTGAAGTGTGGGATTCACGATGTCCTGCACTAACGAAGCACTTCACTCTTGACTGTGAGGGTATTGATGGAATTTCTTACACTTTACACTAATCGCACCTATGTATTTCACTGGCGTTAGCAGCAGACATTATCACGCGTCGGAACTAGGTAGCCTTGATAAATTTCTTGGTAATTCTATTTCCTAAGACAATAAGTTCGAAATATTCTGTAGTACTAGTTTAATTTCAACTGGGACCAAATGTATATTATTTTCGTAAACATCCCAAAAAGCAGTGAGAAACTTCAACCAATACCTTTGTAAACCGGTAATCTGTTATCTTTCGCAAATAACGAAAGTCGCGCAAGCAATGATCTATTTTAGATTCTTTGGTGTTAGAAAAATGCAGAAACTACAGTATCCACTGTATTTAAATAATCCAAAGTATGCACTAATCTGATAAAACAAAGGGAAACTGGACTAGATCGCACACACATTAATCCTAAAGAAAGAATCGGTCAGTTTAGCAAGTTCTACGACTATTATTTCACAAAACGAACAACTAAAACCACAAATTAGTAAAGTACGCGTATCACTAAAACCGTCCGTCAAATGTTCCGTACACACCCGTTATTTCAAAAAGAAACTGAACTAAGAAAACAATCGGTAACAGCACGTGTGGTTGAGTAAAACACATTCGTCTATATAGCATCCTTCCTTCAAAGCAATCAGAACTACACTTTTTTACAGTCAATATACAACTTTCACTTCACAGGAAAAACAACTAAAATCGCGTCGTGCTTGTTCATGAAGGCAAAAAGAAACAGTCCCGCATTAATTCTCACTATTGTCAAAAGCAAAGAAGAAACAGTATTTTCAACGTAATTAATGCATAGGAACCAAGTACAAAACTACAACTCCGCACTCTAATCTGTTTTATTTAAACTCGTTGCCATCACCGCCTATCGCCTATTATCTAGACTTGTATATCCACATAAGGAACAAAAATTTATACGACGGCCAGACAAGAACGATGCAATCTATAATTAATTACAACGGTTTATCATTTCCGATAAGTTGGAAAGTTTATTAATGAAAATCAATCTTCAAATTATCTACTTTTAAAGTAATACCCACGAGTTAAATTGCATACAAATCTGAATTATTCTGAAGTATTTCCTTTATACAAACAGCGATCCCAAAGAAACGATGTATTTTTAAGTACGCTAACAGAAAGGGAGCGTAAAATGTTAAACTACTAAAAATGCCCGTTACACAATGATGGCTGTGGTCAGCAACGCAAGAGACCGCTAACACTCGGTCATGCTGACTGGATAATAGTCGCTCTAAACCCATGTCAAACACATCAGTGTTGACTGCCAACTCAGTGCCCAGGGACGCATGTTCAGACAGCTGAACAATACCCTAGGGGTAGTTATCCCGACGACAATTTAATGTCCAGGGATAAACTGACCGATGGCATAAGTGGCCCAGGAACAGTTCACCCGACGACAAGTTAATGTCCAAGGACCACTAATCCCGACGGCGTAACAATGGCCCAGGGATAGTTAACCCGACGACAATTGAATGTGCAAGGAACAACTAATCCCGACGACGTAACAACGGCCCAGGGATAGTTTACCCGACGACAATTTAATATCAATGGAACAATCTCGACGGTGTAAAAACCGCCCAGGTATAGTTTACCCGACGACAAGTTAATGTCCAGGAGACCACTAATCTCGACGGCGTAACAATGGCCCAGGGATAGTTAACCCGACGACAATTTAATGTGCAAGGAACAACTAATCCCGACGGCGCAACAACGGCGCAGAGATAGTTTACCCTACGACAAGTTAATGTCCAGGAAACAATCCCGACGGCGTAACAACTGCCCAGGGATGGCTAACTCGACGACAATTTAATGTCGAGGGAACAATACCGACGGCATAATAACGGCCCAGAGTTGGTTAACCCGACGACAATTTAATGTCCAGGAAATAATCCCGATGGTATAAGAATGGCCCTATTACATATTATCAAAAGTGAACCAATTTTGTATATGCTCGGCAGCATATACGCCACTGTAAGATGTTCTCGATCTGCTAGAGTCCGGAATATCAGTTACCTCATAACGGTCATCCTTCGACACCTTTGAGATTCTGAATGGCCCCTTCCACTTGGGCATTAACTTATGACTTTTATCACGATAGAGGAAATCTATACCAACACCAACTCGCCTCCCGTAAAATCCTTCGGGTTCGCTCTATGTGAATCGAAACTTGCTTTCTGGCGGGAATGGTCAATCTCTATCTGTTCTCTAATAGCATTGCGTAGCTTCAAATCATCGATCGCTCCGTCGGATTTCAAAAACCCCACATTTTGTGGTCCGGATTGTTAACCAAAAAGTGCCTCAGAAGGTGTCGTGGATATGACTCTGTTCAAAGTATTATTCAGACCCAACTGAATGTTAGTAACGTTTTCATCCCATTCATCGTACTCCTGACCTGCGCCAATAGTCACTAAGCAATCGAGCGCTGTTCTATTATACCGTTCAACTTGGCCGTTGCCACGAAGCATTCCGACGGCATTAAGGTGCAAGCGGTTCCGTGGCGTAGTTGGTATGCGTGTAACTGTTACGCCCAATGTCCCGGGTTCGAATCCCGACACGGTCCACTTGAAAAATGTTAAGCGAGCATTTTTCACAAAAATACGCCCTCGTTCGGGTGAGAGGTAAAATGATGGTCCCGTGCGTGAGTGTTGTCACGCACGTTAAAAATCCCTATCTTGCTTGGAACAGCAAGGATTCGGCAAAATTCAAAATTTTTTAGGTAAAAAAAACTCGCTTCCTGGCCAATGTAGTACCTTCGGGTGTAGCATTGGAAAATTACATTTAAGGTAAAGGTATAGAGGCGGCTCCGTGGCGTAGTTGGTATGCGTATGACTTTAAAAAAGATTTAGTTTTTTTTAACATGGGGCATGCAAAGAGCAAGCAAAACAGGACTTAGTAAAAAAAATAAAATATTGTTTCAATTTGGAGCAAACTAAAATTATTTATAAGTAATTATTATAGTTTTTGTTAGTTCTTTGCGAATTTCCAAAATATGGCTACTAATCAAAAAATTAAACTAATTTTAGCTTCAAAACTAACCTACAATGTTTCCGGACACACAAAGGTAAACAAAAAATAAAGCAGTATTTGATTTTGACCAATTTATAAACAGTTATTAGAAATTTTATGGAATTTTCTGGAAACTCGTGCTTCCAAAATTATATCAGTAACTAATATTAAAAGAACTCTTCTTTTGTGTTTGACCAATTTAAAATAATTTATATATAATTATAAGAATCTTTTGGAACTTCTTTCCAAAATATCGTCATTAACCAAAAAACAAAACTAAATGCTAAACGCTTCTTTTACTTCTAAACTAAATTGCAACGTTTTCGGACACAAAAATCGAAACCAAAAACAGGTTATCAATAAACCAAAACATTATGTTATTTTTGGCAAACTTACAGCAATTTATAATTATTTATTAAATAATCTTGGAATATTCTGGAAACTTGCGCCTCCAAAAGTTACAATAACTAAAACTAAAAAAAAGACCGCTGGAATAACTTAACTTTTCTACTGTAAAGCAATCTTAGTGTTTTCTAACATTGACCACGAAAAAATGAAACAAAAAGGAAATTAGCTAAAAAAATTAAACATTGTTTTACTGTTAACTAACTAAAATAATTTATAAACAATTATTACTCTTTAGGTTATTTCTTTACAAATTTCCAAAATTTCCTCATTAATCAAAAAGCAGAAGTAAATGCTGAACTCATTTTTAGCCTCAAGCTGATCTACAATGCTTTCAGAAGTGACAAAAGGAACCAAAAATACGGAAATGTTTTCAATTTCTTTTGATTTTTGTGAATTTAGAAAGGAGTTTAATGTATAATAGTTATTTTGAGTTTGTCAATAATAAATTGGTATTTCTTATTTGATTATTAACACTTTTTTTGTTCTATTTTGGAAATGCTTTCGATTTATTATGGTTTTTATAAGTGAGTCATTTTAGAAAAAGGAAAGGTTAAGTGCAAATTTCAAAGAATTTAAGGTAAAGTAGTATATACTTTTAAGTTATTTTGTGTTTGTCAAAACTAGAATGATGCCTTTTTTTGTTGTTGACAATTTTTTGGTTCTATTTTCGGAAATGCTTTCAATTTGTTTTGGTTTTGTGAATAATTTATTTTGGAAATGAAAGGTTTAGCGGTTGTGGTATTTTGAGTTTGTCAACAATAAAATAGTGTTTTTCTTTTATTTTTACATTTCTTTTGTTTTAGTTTCCGAAATGCCTTCAATGTGTTTAGTTGTAGTGAATGATTCATTCTGGAAATAGAAAAATGTAACACTTGATTTAAGATAATTAAAATACCTTTAACTTATTTTTATCGTGCCCAAAATAAAAGCGTTTCTAGTTTATTGTTAGCAATTTTTTGGTTCTCTTTTGAAAATGCTTTCGATTTGTTTCTGTTTTAGCGAAAGATTCATTTTAGAAAAAAAAAGTTATCGCATCTTTAAAGGAATTTATTAAATAGTTAAATATATACTTTTCAACAGCTTGAAGTTTATCTACAATACAATGGTTTTCTCTTTTGGTTTTTAACAATTTTTTGGTTATCTTTTCCGAAATATTTTTAATTCGTTTTGGTTTCAGGAAATGTGTTATTTTAGAAACGGAAAAAGTTTAATGCAAGCTTTAAAAAAATTACAGAGGAGATTATATTATATCTTCAAATTGTTTAGGTTTGTTTCTTTTTTATTGTTAACAACTTTTTTGGTTTTTTTCGGAAATACTTTTAATTTATTTTGGTTTTAGTAAATGATTTATTCATGAAATTTAAACGTTTTACCCATTCTTTAAGAAGTTTAATATATATTTTTAACTTATTTCTAGTGTGTTAAAAATGATGTTTCAAACTTATGGTTAGCAATTTTTTTGTTCTTTTTCTGAAATGCTATCAATTTATATTAATTTTTACGAATGATTCATTTTATACATGAAAATGTTGTCGCATACTTGAGGGAATTTATAAAAACCTTAATATATTCCTCCTTTAAGATGTTTTAAGTTTGTCTACAGTAAAATGGTATTTCGTTTTAATTTTTAACAATTTTTTGGTTCTTTTTCTGAAATATTTTCCATTTGTTTTGGTTTTAGTGAATGCGCTATTTTAGAAAATAAAAAGTTTAATGCAAGCTTTAAAATAATTTACAAACAAGATTAAATTATACTTTTAAATTATTTTAGCTTTGTTAAAAGTAAAATACCTAGCGTTTTTTTTATTGTTGAAAATTGTTTGTTCTCTTTTGAAAATGCTTTCGATTTCTTTTCGTTTTAACGAATTTTGGTAAAAAAGTTTATCGCATGCTCTAAAAGAGTTTAATATATACTTCCAAATTATTTTAAGTTCGTTAATAATAAAATGATATTTCACTTCTATTATTAACAATTTTTTGGTTTTTGTAAATGAGTCATTTTAGAAGTAAAAAATTTTTAAAAGATTTTCCAAAAAAGGCTAATATATACTTTTAAGGTATTTTAGTCTCGTTAAAAATGAAACAATGCCCCTATTTTATTGTTAGCAATATTTTGATTTCTTTTTTCGGAAATGTTTTTAATTTGTTTCGGTTTTAGTAGTACCTCTTTTTTATTGCTAACGATATTTTGGTTCTCTTTTTGGAAATACTTTTGATTTGTTTTTGTTTTTTGTGATATGAGTCATTTTAGAATTCACAAAAGTTTATTGCAAGCTTTAAAAAATTTACAAATAAGATTAATATATACTTTTAAGCGATTTTAGGTTTGCCAAAGGAAAAATAATACCTCTTTTTTTATTGCTAACGATATTTTGATCCCAGATTAGAATCCCGATACGATCCGCTTGAAAAATGTTAGGCGAGCATTTTGCACAAAAATACGCCCTCTTTTGGATGAGAGGTAAAATGGTGGTTCCGTGCGTGTGTTGTCAAGCATGTTATAGATCCCTACCTTGCTTGTAACAGCAAGGATTCGGCAAAAGTTAAAATTCTTCAGGTAAAAAAAACTCGCTTCCTGGCAAGTACCTTTGCGTGGAGCATTGGAAAATCGCATGCAGGGCATTAAGGTGCAATTGCATTTGCCTTTCATTGTAAAACCTTTTAAACTTTATAGCAAACGCTGTGCCTCGATCGCTAATTACACGCTTATGCACTCCAAAGATTTCAATAATGCTGTTCAATTCTTCTATCACATGCTTAGTTTTAGTACTTTTCACAGATTTAATAAAACTAAATTTCGTGAAAGCATCAATAGTAATCATAACATAAGTATTTCCTTCTTTAGATTTGCAAAAGGGACCTAAATGATTCACATAAATGATATGAAATGGGCGAGGGATTTTCTTTATTGGGTGCAAGTATGCTGGTCGTTATCCAGATGGAACTTTGTGATACACGCAATTTATACATACCTATACATACTTTTTTATAAATCTGTGCATCTTAGGAAACCAGAAACTGTTAGTAATTCTTTCAAGCGTCTTATCGAGTGCAAAGTGACCTATGTCGTCGTCGTTATATCTTAAGACTTGCCACCGACACGCTTTAGGAAAAACAGCACGATCTCTGTGTTTTGTTCTACAAAAAACTATGCGTCTACGCAGATTGTAGCCATTGGATATCGCTTTCTTCGCATGTCGTTCCGCAGACTGAATTACTCTTTTAATATTCTTTAGCTTCTTATCGGCTTCCTGTGTCCCTAAAAGCCATTCATGTTCAGTGATCACGGCAGCGTACACTCTTTGAGAACCTTCTACACCGGGGTTTCGACTTAAGGCGTGACCCATTCGACTTCCAGGCCTGTGCCTGCGCTTTTTGCAGCTGCACAAACGGTATATATATTAAACTACACTCCAATTAAATAATGTCTAAATCGTTTGACACTCCTAACTATAGCAAGGGCCTCTAATTCGAAAGAGTGGTATCGCCGTTCTGCAAGAGAGGTGATTTTGCTATAATACCCTACTGCCTTTTCACGTCGCTCTTCAACTTGTACTAATACTCCGACCAAGACGACTCTACTGGCATCAGTATAGAGGGCAATTTCTTTGTGAGGATCAAACAATGTCAAAACTGGAGCTGTTATCATATAATTCTTAAAACATTCGTATGCGCTTTGTTATTTTGTTGACCATACCCACTCTTTACCTTTTTTAAAAGTTCAGTTAGGGGTTTTGATTTTTGTGAAAAGTGAGATACAGATTTTCGAAAGTACCCAACTAATCCTAAAAATTGCCACACTCGGTGGGCATCTTTTGGTATGGAAAAGGTTTGGATTGTTAGTACCTTTGTTGGACTTGGTCGCACTTCACCGTTTTTAATAATATACCCTAGGTATTCGATTTCCTGAGTTAGAAAATGGCATTTCTTTAGATTGAGGCATACGCCATGATTTTGCAGTCTAGACAGAATAGGTGTTCTAAGACTTTCCTCAATAGTTCTCGAGGGTAGCAGCACGTCGTCTAAATACACGACGCTTCTTTAAATCTTAAGTCACCCAGAATAGCGTCCATCGCGCGTTGGAAAATCAGACCAAACGGGGTTTTTAGGCACTTAAACTTTCCTTCGGGTGTAATGAAAGCAGTAATTGGGACAGATTCTTCAGACACTCTGATTTCATGGTAGTCAGACTTACAATCTATCACAGTAAAGTACTTTTGACCCACTAATCAATCAATTAGTTCCTCGATTATGGGGAGGGAGTAATTATCTTTGACCGTTTGTGGATTTACCAATCTATAATCTACGCACAGTCGCCGCTTGCCCGATTTCTTTTTAACCGTAATAACTGGACTTGCAAACGATGATTGTGACGTACGTATGACCCCGTCTTCCAAAATGTTATTAATAAGTCCACGTAACATCACTTTTGCGGCTTCTGACCGTCGATAAGGTCTTTGAGCGATGGAGTTATCTGATTTTAATTTTATATTAAATTCAACACCAGTAATACAACCTAATTCTAAAGCATCACTCGGGAAGCAAGTAGGGAATTTTTCTAATTGTTTTGATTTGTTCTTGCACACCTGGATCATCAACGCCTACCTATTCTAAGCATTTGGTTAACCTGCACATCTGTCTGAACTACATTAACATCTAGGGTAGATACACTAAATAGCGATGTGTGACCAGTTCGACTGTATTTAATACCCGAATCTTGGGTAAAGTTTTGATCGATGATAATGTCAATACCCGAAATGCATTTTGGTACTATTAATAATGAAATGGTTAAGTGCACGAAATCAATCGAAATTTTACAGGTAACTTCAATTTCGGATCCAGCGAATACCGTTAATACGATGGATTTTGAAAGCGAATCTGTCTTTAAGTTTATTTTCTTTAGCAAAGCTTTCGCTAATCAACGAACATTTACTACCAAAGTCAATAAATCAGAATGCGCCAATTTCGCCGTAAATGCGGGTGGGTTTATAAAATTTGTTTTTATCGCCATCTCTTGAGATAAATACGTCTTGCCTATTATTTTTAGCATTATTTTCATCGCGCGGTTGTTACATTCCAAATTTGGAAATGTACATTTTTAAAAATGTGAGTAAGTTCCCGCCAATATTTTAAAATAGACTTGTTAACTTCCGTCATTCTGAACAGTTGCGTTGGCGCAAAAGAATGCGCAGGAGCGGAATGTGTGGCGCAAGTGAGCGGTGTGCGACACGACATTATTAGCCACGAGACTTCGAAGCGGGTAACGTCTACCTGTGTCGTGTTTTTTGTCTTTTCTCTTTTTAGGATGTAGGTTCCGATATCTTACCTTCTACTGTACCTCTACCTGTATCTTTTCGATCGACGATAGAGGAGGGACGATTAAATTTGGATTCAACAATAGCGTGACGCAACCCACACCTAACAACAACGAGGAGATGCCCAGAGATAAAACTGCAAGGCGCGTTTTAAGTGAGTACATTGCTTTATTTAAACTATAAATTAAGAATTGTATCATTGTAAACGTGTTTGGTATTTGATACAATTTGCCGCGTAATTATGCTATAATACACAATTGCGCAATATTATGAAACGTAGACCGTATCAGTGGTGCCAAGCGTATCACGGTATCGGTCGAGTTTTGCTAATTTTTTTAATTTCATTTAAAACAATTTTCGACTGTATGTCCGTTATTGCAGCAATACTTGCAAAACAGTTTGGGACGATCAGAAAGCTTTGGGCTTTGAGGACAGCGTCGCTGTTTGTGCCCCGTTTGTTTACAACTGTAACAAATGATTGCCCTTTCACCTTCACTCCATGCATTAGAATCCGCGTGCTGTTTTATTATATTTTTAGAAGACGATTGACGGTTAGTAAATTTTAGTGATTTCACCACTTAGTTCTCTTGTTCAAACGTTTTTAAATATACTGCCAATTTGGACGGGTCAGTAGTATTAGCAGCTTTAACGGCGAATTTAATATTGTTGTGGTTCACGCCACCAACAATGAGATTAAATTCATGGCTACCGCTCAGATTTAAATTCATTTTACGAATTAAGGATAACTTTTCAAAACAAACTCGTACAGACTTTGATTAGATTTGGGTTTTGAATTTATGACTTCTGTCATTAGAACATGTAAGTCATGACCCGACGGAAAAGTTCAGTTAATAGACAATTCCAATCATTCCAAGATTTTGGCACATAGCCTAGACTTTTGTACCATAATTTGGCAGGACCCTTTTATTTATTTATTGCTAAATGACAGGTACTAATATCACTCCAATTATATATATTTGCGAACTCATCGATCTTAGCAATCCAGTTTATCAACATCGCGTATCAATAGGTTAAATTCTGAAATGTCAGCATCTCGTACTGACATACCAAAGTGCGGCCTCTACACATTCTTAAGTAAATTAACTATGTCTAGCAAACCTGAATTTCCAGACTGCAATTCAGGGGTGTGTGAGCGGTTATTTTCATCTAGATCTTCAGGTCTACTCCTTTTACTATATTCTTCAGAACTAAACGAGGTCTCACCACTATAAGAAGCATGTCGATGCTTAAGGCGATTACTCATAATTGTTGCACAATGGCTTTTACTCACCCTAAACTTGTAAATGGTAGAACATCCCACTTCTGTTGATAACGACTAATAATTATTCAAGTAAGTAACTTTACTTTGGGTTCAAAAATAACACACTCAACTTGACATTTTAAAATTAATTGCTTGACATTCCCATCCTTCAACAATAGATCCTCCTATTTTATCGTAACCCAGCGACCGGCTGCTCAATACCATGGCGACATCATTTACCAGGGTCCATGCAGAGATGGCTGTGGTCAGCAACACGAGACCCCAGATTTGGTCTTCTATTTTAATGGTGTATTAACTTCAAAATTAAAGGTGAAACGAATCTACAACATTAGCCCTACAGTCGACCAGTGTCTTCTTATACAACTATATTGGTGCATTCGACCGCATTAGCAAAAAGTACAAAAAGAGTTTGAAAATTTTCTGCATCTGTCAAATGCTGTCAGTTGTGAAATTTTAAAATTTGATGCACAGTAAAGCAACAGAACGTTCTTAATCAAAATACATACAAATCAACTACTCACGTGCGGATTTATGTATCGTACTAGTGGTGGTGTAGAGGAGCCTTCGGTTGATAAAATTTCTTATAACTGAACAGAAGCGTAACGAAGATCATGTTTCCGGCTTTCAGATAGCTAAGTGTTGCGTCAAAGAAATTTTGGAACAACACAGTACTGCAGTTCAAGTCATGAAGGGGTGTCTGCACAAATCAGGTTTAGTGTCTTTTTCATTCTGCAAAGGTAAGTTACCCTAGAATATCTCTGGTCGCCATGTCTAAGCTGGATTTAATGTTATTCCATTGTTTCTACTTCCTTAGTATCAGAAATTTTTCTCGTAATTTTCAGCAATTCATTTGACTTTTTTTCAAATCTTTCGTGGACGTCTTTATCCTTTAGTTTATCAAAGTCTAAGTACTTTTTCCGTTCCTTTCTTTCAAATTTTCAAATTTAAGAGCGTACTTCATAATTACGATGTTGTGGTCAGTGTCTATATCTGCTTTGGGTAGCTTCTACAGTCTTTTACTTGATTCCTATACCGTTGTCTAATAAGAATGTAATCTATTTGATATCGCTATATCCCCTGATATCCTTCACGTGTATCGTCTTCTAAATTGTTTTTGTCGCAAAATTCTACCAGCCTATTTCCCCTGTCGTTTCTAGTACCTAAACCAAATAAACCTACTACCGTTCCTTTACACTCACCTACCATTGCATTAAAATCCCCAGTAAATATTAAATCTTTATGTCCTTTTATATATCTTAGTATGTGTTCGATAGCTTTGTAGATCGCTTCTACCTCTTCCTCACTGTGGTTAGAGGTGGACTTGTACACCTGTATTATTACTGTTTTTACCGGTTTAGATTCTAATCTAACCATGAGTACTCTTTCGTTCTTTATAAGTAGTTTTCTACACGGTGCCCTATCTTTTTTCGCATAACTATTCTCACACCAGAATTTCCTTCCTCGGATCCTGTATGAATTACCCTAAAGTCTCCACTCCAAAAATTCTTCGCCTCTGGCCACCGAACTTCGCTGATCCCTACTATGTCTAGTGCTAACCTATCCATTTCAATTTTTAAGTCCTCTAGCTTACCTACTTGCTTTATACTTCTGACATTCTACGCTTCGACTCGCAGAATGTTCCCGATTCTTTTTCTAAATTTTCGATCACATCCTCCGAAGTAGTCTCCTCCCGGAGTTCCGAATGGGGACTATTTTACGTCCAGAATCTTTACAATTACAATTTAAGTACGCTGTGTACTTGGGAGGTAATATGGTGGTTTTCCGTTGCCTTCTACATCGCGGTAGTGTGTCTTAGAATGGCATACCGACCCCTATGGTCTCTGCCAATCTAAGTACAGAAAGAGCTGCTGCCCTCTTTTGGCGACCTCTCTTAGTCTGGTTCCTCACTAAAGACCCTACTATTTTGTTTGCACCTTTAGTTTGGCTCTTTAGGTCACTGGAACGCGGAAGCCATTCCACCCGTTCTACTAAACTAGAACTTCTTCAAAGTGCAGGTCCATTCGAAATTGTAATCTTGTGTAAGGTAAACAAAATTGGAGTTGAATAAATTGAAGCGATAAATTTTAGGACAAAGGAATTACTTCAGTAATCAGTAGTGCTCAGACTAGTATCTTATACTAGTGCTTTATGGTTTTGAGTTTTATTATGCTGCTGTATGATGGCCACTAAAGTTAGTCTTTGCTATAACTGATCAAAATGTTTCGTTTTCAGGTACGTTTTTTTTAGTCACAGTTGCACGTTCATTGCTGATCACTTTTTGGTTTGGAAATTTTTGGTGTCAACGGTTTCTGCTTTTCTCCCAGGGCTCTTAGTAGTGAGTTAATTAGAGTCAGTAAACCAAGTGGCGCTCTTCTTTGTTTATTTGTCGTACGAGGTAAAGCAGAATTGGCTTACGTCCACTCTCGTGATCTCCCTTAAATTAATAATCAGAGTTAACCGTTTTATCTTGTTAGGGGTTCCTTTTGCTACAGCCATTTACCATCCAAATAACACCGTGGGCTTGTTTCAACATAAGGAAACCTTTATTTTTTTCCAAGCCTAACAACTTGGGGCTGATAAAAATTTTGTTTACAAGGATTTACAAAAATTCTATTTTTATTAAATGGAACAATTTCAGGGGGCACACCGAAAAATTCGAAGGTGAAAAATAAGGTCCACATTAACGCACGACACACATGCACACACGCGCGCACACACTAACGCGCGCGCGCATGCACGTACGTACGCACGCAAACACACACATATCGCACCGCACATAGAACCAGACACACAAGCATAACATTGTGAATTGTTCATATGGTTTATTTATTTATATTTTTTTTTATATATTCTTCATCATCGTTAGGTTTTCAGTCCTTAGAACTGGTTGGACGCGAACCTCCATTGATTTCTATTCTGAGCTAACCTATACAATTCCCTGAATTCCCATAGCGTATATCTTCCACAATCTGTATGCAATAGTTTTATCTAAGTTTACCCCTACCTCTCTATTTTTTGTCTTTACTGTAATATGTCTCAAACTATTCTCTCATGCCCTAGAACGTGTCCTATCATCCTATCTCTCCTATTTTTTACCATTTTCCACATATTTCCTCTAACATTTCTAGTTCCTCTCTTTAAGTTTGTCTGTCTATGATATCTTCGTATGTGTGTAGCACCACATTTTAAAGGCTTCGATCCTTTCCGATCCGCTACTCCTACTGTCTTCGCTTAGCAGCCGTACAGTGCTGTAATCAATACCTATGCCATCAGCAATCTTTTCCTTGTTCCCAACTTTTTGTCTTCGAACACAGTAGTTGCTTTATCTAGTTAAATACAGCATGGCGTTGTGCCATCTTTGTTTTATATCTTTTGCAGTTTTTGCATCTTACGTTATGTGGCTTCCTAGGTAGCACTTATTACGTAGGACGTATTTAGTCCCGTTTTTATTTCGGCCGTACAAATTATTTAATATTATCCCGACGCACGTCCCATTATTTATTCTTATTCCGCTGCGCGATCGTTTGCTATTCGCGTTAAGACGACACCCCCTCCCAAAACCTGTTATTTCTTGGCTATACAGGTGCGATTCCTGTATAAGCCCGATGTCGATATTTTCCTCGCTTAATAACTTTACGAAGTTATTTGTTGCCCCTTTTCCTTTTCCAAGATTTAGTTGCGCGAATTTAATCTTCTTTTTCTTCACAGTCCATAATTGACGTTGCGTGTGATTGCGTTCTTCCGACGTAGCATCGTGGGGCATCTACTCGACTTGACGTCGTGGCGCGTATTGACCTTCCCGCCACCGCCAGTTATGTCGTTTGCCCTTGCGCAAACCACACGGCAGGAGACTGCCTCCCGGCAATTCTTGAATTCATGACCAACCTCAGCACAGTCACCACACCACTGTACCTTCTCCCTGCACTCCATCGATCTATGGCCGTACTCGTAGCACCGGAAGCACTGCGTCATTGAGAGGTGGTCCCGGTCCCATACTCTTCGCCA
This sequence comes from Platerodrilus igneus, assembly GCA_036346225.1. NCBI lineage: Eukaryota > Metazoa > Arthropoda > Insecta > Coleoptera > Lycidae > Platerodrilus > Platerodrilus igneus. The sequence goes on along the minus strand of JARFIW010001436.1, from coordinate 1,077,328 downwards.
CCTGAGGTTTATAGTGTCAGCTAATATGCGCCTCCGAAGTGTGGAGGTCACTTCGAAAACTACATTGGCGAAGAAATACCTGGGACCCTTTCCGCCAAATCTGAACTTTTCTCTCGGATAGTCTTCTAATTTTAAATTGCCGAAGCGGGAATTCTGGCTCGCACTCAACCGCACGAGCTCTTCAGCCTTTATCTCTACTTTGAGCCCCGGAAAGACGACCCGTGGACGCTTCTTCCCAATCGTCTTCGCTACGAGTTCTTTGCAGTACCCGCCGTTCGACTGCAATTTCTTGGCGTTTTCACGATTAGCACACTCGACAACCACGTCGCCTCTGCGCGTCCTACGAGCTTCGACTACGACAAGCCTATCTCGTGCTAGATCGTCTCCCTTCATGCCTGGCCTGGCGTCGACTCTTACGGCAAACTTAGGCGTAGCACCTGAAGCTGCTGCGGCATACAAGATCTTGCGCTGCACCAACGCTCCCTAACTCTGCACACCCTGGCCTCCTGAAACAACAGAATTCTCCGCGGGACTTCCCCAGACAAAGATGGCTCTCCCAGAATCACTTACACATAGCCGCACCGCCCTAATCATACCTATGAGCTAATTCGTCACGTTTCGGATATCATCCGCGGCGTGCCGAATCAACTTCCTGTCGTTTACAATTATTGTCGCGGTGGTCATCGGCACCTTACACCAGATGACCGCGTGCGCTTCCTCACCCTGAACTTTAAAAGCTCCAGCTCATCGAAGTCGCTAGCAGCAACGCTACCGTTGCTGCTAGTCGACATCTTACACTGGGCCCTTGAAATTGAGGGCAATTCAGGCGCCGCAACCACTGCAGTAGGCTCCGACTCCCCTATCGCAGGCTCCTTCTCCAAGCCCTTAACCTCCTCCTGAGTCCCTATCATAACGTCCTTCAAGACGACCGTCAGCTTTTTCCTTCCAACAGCGCCATCAGCCTCCGATTTAGCAGACTCCTACCAATCACCCCTCTTCTTCCTCGACAATGGCTCCTCGTCTCGGTGGACCAACATGCTGACAAAGCTAACGATAAAAGAATAAGCAACAAAAAATGCAACTCAAGAAACGACCTGATCAATGCGACGCTAAAAGAACATAAACGTTGGTCCAATAAAAATACTTTGATTAAAGATGAACCGTAAACATCCCTCTATTTATTTATAATTCAAACCGCCAAATTAAATTTCAAATTTAACAAAAATACGGCAAACACTAAACGTCAAAATAACAACTAGGATCAAATAAAATCGCTAGTCCAATAGAAACACCTCGATTAAAATGTACTGTAAACAAAACTGTATTTATTTAAATTTTAAACCGTCAAATCAAATTCTAAGTTTAAACAAGCTAATTACTTCTAAAAATCAAATTTATAAAATACTGCATTTTAAATTTAAATATAGAAATAAGCAAATAAAGACACGGGCTATTAAAATGTGGTATCGGTAACGCACTTATCACGTGTATACTCGGTGCCTGGCACGAACTCCAAGTGTTACACCACTAATTGCAATAAAAACTCGCCTTAATGAACCTCTAAGTACGCGTGTACTTAAAATATGGAATATTTTGAAATAATTTATATAAAAATTATTATACGCGCACTATAAAATTTTTACACACTTATTTGATGGTTTACACAGCTTTTTTACTCGTTTTAGGCAGTTTTTATTTTAAAATTATTAAAAACGCTTTTTTAAATTATTTTAAATTCATATTTAGGTATTTGTTTATTGGATTACCGATTAATTAACCCGGATTTAATTTTGTTAGGTTTAAACTCTGATTTTAGTTACAATTTAAGTTAAAAACAGGATTTATTTATTATTTATTGGATTTAAATTTGGTTTTTTTAATTTTATTTACTGCCCCCTGTATTAAAGTTAATGCCACACAATAATAAAATTAAACACAGTAAATAACAAAGCGTTAAATATAAAAATTATAATAAAAACCCTATATAAAAATTTCTTATTCCTGCAGAAGCGGGAGCTCCATGAAACAGCTAACTAGAGAATCTCCCTTCATAACCCTACATTTGATTTGCCAATGCTCTACCCGAAGGTACTATATTGGTCAGGAAGCGAGTTTTTTTTTACCTGAAAATTTTGAATTTTGCTGAACCCTTGCAGTTCCAGGCAAGGTAGGGATCTTTAACTTGCGTGACAACACTCACACACGGGAGCTCCATTTTACCTCTTATTCGAACGAGGGCGTAGTTTTGTGAAAAATGCTCGCCTAACATTTTTCAAGCGGACCGTGTCGGAATTTGAACCCGGGACATTGGGCGTAGTAGCTCCTTTTCACAACCCCCTACATTTGATTTTCCCAATACTCCACTCAAAGGCACTACATTGGTCAAGAAGGGAGTTTTTTCACCTGGAAATTTTGAATTTTGTCGAACCCTTGCTGTTGCAAGCACGGTAGGAATCTAACGTGCGTGACAACACTCACACACGAGACCTCTATTTTACCTCTCATCTGAACGAGGGCGTATTTGTGTGAAAAATGTTCGCCTAACATTTTTCAAGCGGACTGTGTTGGAATTCGAACCCGGGTCCTTGGACGGAGTAGTCACACGCATACCAACTACACCACGGGGCCATCTCTCCTTTACAACCCCTACATATATTTTTCTAATGCTCCACCAGAAGGTACTACATTGGTCAGGAAGCGAGTTTTTTTACCTGGAAATTTTAAATTTTGCCGAACCCTTGCTATTGCAAGCAAGGTAGAAATCTAACGTGCGTGACAACACTCACACGCGGGCCCTCCATTTTACCTCTCATCTGAACGAGGGCGTATTTGTGTGAAAAATGTTCGCCTAACATTTTTCAAGCGGACTGTCTCGGAATTCGAACCCGGGACCTTGGGCGGAGTAGTCACACGCATACCAACTACGCCACGATCCCCCCCTCTTCACAACTACTGAATGTCAAAGAAATAGAGTATATAATTGTAAAGCAATAGAAGGGAACCAAACTGCATCTAACAGGAAAGAACAGCGCTTATGAGCAAAGACAACAAACATAAAAACAAGAAGAAAATTGTTGAAAGCATATATGTGGAGCACAGCACAGTATGCGTATGAAATAGGGGCAGTAGGAAAAGCAGACAGAAAAACTGTAGAAGCCTTTTGGAATGTTGTGCTTCAGATGTATGAGGATGATAGCATGGACCGACAAAGTTAATAATAAATAGGTTATAAAAATAGTAGGGGGATAAAGAGATCTGTGGCGAAAAAATTGGAGAAATAAGAGGGCAGAATACGTTCTAAGGCATTTTTAGATCAGATAGTGATAGATGCAGACTGTGCAAGTTTTAGGAAAATGTGTAGGATAGTTCAGAATAGGAAACAATGAGGGTACGCGTACAACCAGTTCCAGGACTGAAGACTTAATGAATATGAGTATAGGGAATATATAACTGGCTTCACGAAGAAAATTCAAAATTAAAAATAGCGTCCACCATAACGCGCGTCACACACTCACATACTCACACATATATCTCAATCCGTACACGGACATTTAGACACGCAACCGCCTTTTTTGAATTGTTCATGTAGTTTATTTACTTTTATTTCTAATTTTCTATATTCCTTATGATTAGTATTTTCTTAATTTTTTATTATATATTGTACACTGCAAAACCCAGGCCCAAATATTGACTCTTATGCGTTGGTAAATAAATTGAAATGATTTGATAATTGAAATTAAAATAGTCGGTTAATTTAATCAAGGAAGTAGGAAAAAGTCGTTAAAAATATTTCATCTTTACAAGGAGAAACTGACTTCTTGCGTGCAAAAAAATGTGGTTTCATATCCGTTTCGCAATTAACTCCCAATACCTAAATTTACAAGTTCCTATCACATCAAGATTATCAAAAATTAAAGCACGAGCCGTTATTATAAAGTCAGGTGCTTTAGCGGATAAAGTTATGAATACACGACACCGGAGTCGATTTTTTAACGCAAATACTTTAGCCCAAATATTATTTATCTTTTTGTTAAAAGAATCCTTGCCAATTAGCCCATGTCCAAAGCTTAATACATGCAGCTGTTATTACAGTAATGAGCGTACATTCAGTACGTGTTATTAAACCCGTGTGCGTTTTTGTGTAAACTTCCAAAAGTGCATGTCTTAATTTACTTCTTATAAAATTAACATTTACATGCGATAATTGTAGACGAAGCCGATCATCGCAGGCACGCGATTGATAACACTGCATGTTAATTTGACTAATAATAGTTTCGTGATCAAAAGTGATCGAATTAAGCTTTGTTTAATTTGTTAAACATACAATAATTATTAGATTTTGAACGATGTAAGTTTCAATGCTTACTTTGATCAAATTATTTCGACCTACTTACTCTAAATTAGATTGAATTATGCTATGAATATTTTATTGATCTTAGGTAGCGTCGACTAACTAACTATATATTAACCCACTGGTATCTTTAATTAATTCCACTGGAACTTTTAATAAAATTCAGTTCACGTACCACTAATTAATCTCCAAAATACAAAATATTTTTTCAAAAAGTTTTTCTGAGACCCATAAATTCTTAAAGTTTTGGTTCATGATCCCACTTCTGAAATTGTGGCAATAGAAGTGCTGGAGTCAACATAGAATTGTAAGAAACATTTCGCACAAAGTATATGTGGAAACTATCCGGAGATTAATCAAACTAACGAAGTCACGTACCATACACTTTAAGTACACCCTTAAGAATGTATAGAGGAATAGCCTGTAAAACAAAATAGTAGCCAACGACAAAATTAGATGTTTCATAGTTAAATGAAGAAAACAATTCAGCTAAGCTGGATTGTAATCTCGGGGAGAGCTGAGCTGGATCGTACGTATAAACAATTAAACAACATAACAAATTTGGACGCTATTACGCCTAGATAAGGGATGATCGAAAAAAAAATTTCGTATAAAAGATGTAGAAACTCAAAGGAAAGATATTCCAGTAAGTTGTAATAAAGAAACATTCCAAAAATAATTACCTGCTCAAACATGTGCTCGTCTCAGCCATCAAACTACTCGCCAGATGGTACCTATAAGAGACTGATACAAAAACAAAATAAATATAGCATGGCGGACACCGTTCGTGCCTCATCAACCAGAAAAATATTCATATATAGCTTCCACTAAATTAAATATGGTTTGAGATTCCAAACCTTTTTGTTTCCTAAACAACTCTGATAGATATTCTGTATCTAAATGTTTTATCATCATCATCATCATTAGGTCTTCAGTCCTAGAAATGGTTAGACGCGTACTATCATTGTTCCCTATTCTGAACTAACCTACAGATTTCCCTGAAATATGCACAGTTTGCATCTATAACTGTCTGATCTAGGTCTACATCTACCTCTTTTTTCCTATCTCTGCTTGTAATATATCACATACTATTTCCCAAAAATGCCTTAGAACGTATTCCGCCCTACTATTTCTCTTTTTCCCCAGATATCCTTGTTCCCCTACTATTTCTGTAACTTATTTGTTATTATCTTTGTCTGTCCATGCTATCGTCCTCATAATCTAAAGCACAGCATTTCAAAAGGCTTCTACCGTTTTTCTGTCTGCGTTTCAGGCTGCCCGTATTTCATAGGCATACTGTGCTGTGCTCCACACATATGCTTTCAACAATTTTCTTCTTATTCTATGTTTGTTGTCTTTCCTCATAGGCGCTGTTCTTTCTTGTTAGATGCAGTTCGATCACTTTCTATTGTTTTAAAGTTATATGCCCTATTTCTCCGACCTTCAATGGTTGTGAAGGGAGGTAAGCAGTCTGTGGCTGCCAAGTTCCCCCAACACTTAACCATTTGGCGATTTAATATATTTTCCAATTTATCTTTTCTCACAGTCAACATTAGTTGCAGGTATTTCGCAACCAACAACTAGTTGTTTATACTAATCATCAGATTTATCTGCGCTTATTTTTTCGTCATTAGGTTTTCCGTCTCAAAACTGGTTGGACATGTACCTGCACTTATTTATATTCTGAGCTAGCCTATATAGTTCCCTGAAATTCTCCCACAGCATGTGTATTCAGCTCGTTCCCTTTCTATTGTTTTCTAATTTTATACCCTATTTTACCGAGATTCAGTGAAGGAGGTTAAGCAACCTGTGGCTACCAAGATCCCCCAACACTTGCCAAAATAATGGTTTTCCAGTAAATCCTTTCACACACTTAACATTATTCGAGAATATTTCCCCACCCATTCTTATAGTTACTTATAATAACCATCATGTTTAAGCACAGTTATCTTTTCGTCATTAGTTTATCCATCTTGGGATTGGTTGGATGCGTACCTCCATTGATTTCTATTCTGGGCTAGCCTACACATCTCCCTGAAACCTCTACAGCCTACATCTTTTACTATCCGTGTGCAGTAGTCTAATCTAGGTCTGCATCTTCTTCTCTTTTTTCCTATCTCTGCTTCTAATATATTCCGCACTATTCCCTCATGCCGTAGTATGTGGCCTATCTCTCCTATTTTTTACCGTTTTCCACATATTTCTTCCTTCCCCTACCATTGTTAGTACCTCTTCGTTCTTAACTTTGTGTGTCCATGATATCTTCATCATACATCTGTAGCACCACATTTCAAAGGCTTCTACCGTTTTCTTGTCCGCTTTTCCTACTGTCTAGGCTTCACAGCCGTACAGTGCTGTGCTCCACACATATGTTTTAAGCAATCTTTTCCTTGTTTCTATGTTTGTGGTCTTTGAGCACAGTAGTTGCTTTTTCTTGTTAAATGTAGCACGACCTTGTGCTAATCTTTGTTTTATATTTTTTGTGCTTTTCCCATCTTGCGTTATTTGGCTTCCTAGGTAGCAGAAATCCTTAACCTCTTGTAAGTTCGTGTTACACACTTGTATTCTTGTTGTTGATTTATTTTCCCCACCTTTGCAAACTAGAACTTTAGTTTTAGTTTTGTTAATTTATACCGTATGTCTCTGTTAGAACCGTTTCCATTTCATTAAGAGCAGCTTCTAACTCTTCCTTGCTAGACGCTAATACCGCTATATCATCTGCAAATCTAAGCATATCAATTTTTTGTGCCTGCATAGTAATACCAAATGTCTTCCTGCATTTGATAGTATTCATTGCCTCTTCTATGTACAAGTTAAAAATCAATGGAGATAAGGCACATCCCTGTTTCACCCCTTTCCTAATGTTTACTTCTCTACGTTCCTGCTCTAATTCTATTACTGCTGTTTGCTCTTTGTATAAGCTATGTACTATTCGTCTATCCCTATAACTCATTCCAATCTTTTTGAGTATTTCAAACATTTTTTTCCAATTTACATTGTCGAATGCTTTTTCGAGATCTACAAACCCTATATACATGCTTTCCCCTTTTTCTATTGTTTTCTCCATTATCACTCTCAGAGCTAAAATAGCCTCCCGTGTTCCCATGTTTCGTCTAAACCCAAATTAGTCTTCTCCTAGTATTTCTTCAGCTCGTTTTTCCATTCGTCTTTGCACAATTCTAGTTAATATTTTTGACACGTGTGCTGTCAAACTTATTGTTCGAAAATTTTCACATTTATCCGCGCCTTTCTTTTTTGGCATAGTTACTATGATGCTACGTTTGAAATCTTTGGGTATCTCGCCTGTCTCGTACATATAGCTTACATGTTGGAAGAGACGTTCTGTTACTGCTTGTCCAGCGGCTTTTAGAGTTTCTCCTTGCACCTTATCTGTACCCGGCGCCTTACCATTTTTCAGACTCTTTAATGCTAATTCAAACTCGTCTCGAAGTATAGGATATCCCAAGTCATCATTTTCAATGTCTGATTCCTGTTCTAATGCAGTTAGTTCCTCTCCTGCATATAAATTCCCTATATATTCTTGCCATCTACTCACTTTCTCTACGTTTTCTATAATGACGTTTCCTTGTGCGTCCCTTATATTTTTGCTATACGGTTTTATATCCCTAAAATTCATTCTAATTAATTTGTATGCTTCGTCTGTCTTTCCTATTTCCATCTTAGTTTGTACCTCTTTGCACTTTTTATCAATCCATTGTTCTTTAGCTTTCCTGCATTTTCGAATAATTTCCCATCTTATGGCTTTGTATTTCTGTTTTCTTGTTTCGTCTGACTTATTTTTGTATTTTCGTCTGTTACGTATTTCTAGTAGACGCCACGTTGTGCGTCAAAGTTATGTCACGGTGGCTCGTAGCCGTGCGTAACAAAAGAAAATCCAAGGAAAAAAAACAGTGACCGGGCTCAATCGGAGAGTAGAGGGGGTTGTCGAAAGCAGACCAATCTAGAAGGGACGCGGCTGTCAGGAGTTAGTACCAGTACCTGTCATAGAGAAATTCGAATAGTAAACCTGAAAGAAAAACAAATTAGTCCTGCAAACCTGAAACAGAGAAAAAGCATAGCCTATGGATCAAATATAAATTGTTCAGTACTTTATAGAATAAATAAGAGCAACTGTTTAGATAAACTCTATAATCTAACAACAGTAATAGCAGTACAGAAAAATTCTTAGTACAAAGTGAGGCCATATTGGGGAGTAGCAGAAACGTTTCATCACCCACCAATTAAACATAATTCAGGTAAAATGTAACAAAAAAATATAAATAGGTAAGACATAATTACTCTAAGTAATTTAGTAAGATTTTTAGCAAAGACATAAATAAGTAGATAAGCACAATTGTTCGGAGTCATTCAGTAGGGTTGATTGTTCTTTCGTTTTTTTTTTTGTTATTAAATAGCGGGTAAGTCTATGGAAAAGGTATCAGAACGACAAGGAATATTGCAAAAACAACGGGTAGATATTTACAGTAAGTACAAATATGAAATAGTTCAACTTACACAACCAGGAGCACAGGTAGAGTTTCTATAGAATTGGACCAGTTCGGCTACTGATAGCCTTGCAGTTGGAGCTGGTGGAGTATGGGGTGTCCATGGTTCCATCCCATTATCAACTTGAAACTTGGTAAGCCGGATGCCCTGGTGTAGCTTGGCAAAGATTCACAGTCTATTCGCGGGGGTGGAAGTTGTGGTACAACAGACAGGAACACATGCAACACACGCAACTAAGAACAATTAAAGTTAGTATAATTCCGATCCAAACATCCGTCAAGAATTTTCCGTATTGCGGATCTGCTTCAGCAAAAAGAACTTCGTCAACTTCTGAAGCTAATTTCAGTTGGTACAGTCAATGTTTGAATACGGTGAAACATTTAAAAGCACGATCACTCTCACAATCTCGTCTTTTAAAAAAAAAGAATGTTCATATTATATTTACTTAGTAAATGCAAGGTAAATTTCACATATCATTAATACGGAATGAGTTAAACACTTCTGCAATTCCATTTTGTAAATGTTTTAGGGAGTTTAAAACCTGACTAAAGTGGCTCCTTTAAGAATTCTGTACAAGTTTATTGCACTTACCCTGATAAACAAAAAGGGATCACGAAAAACTAGATCGCACACACCGTTTAAATATCAAAGACAAAGCACCAACAAAAAAACAACAATTAGTAAGGCACGTGTATCACTAAAGTAAAACCGTCAGTCAAAATCCTTAAAACACACGTGCGTCGACCAAACACCAACTCTACCGCTCTTAGTTCAACCCGAAAAACCGTATCTTACACTTAATTTTTTTGACATCTCGCAAGCAAGAACAAAACACGACCCTTTTTTGTTTATATCTAATCCTACTAGTACAACTTCTGATCGCCTACCTAGACTGTATATCCACATATTAATTACAGCGGGATTATTTATTAATGACAAGTGGAAAGTAATTTTACGAGTATTCCAATTTACAACTAAACCATCTTTTAAAATTAATACCGGCGAGTCAACTTGCATATCAATCTGAAAACTAGGCGGAAGTATTTACTTTATACAAACCGCGATCCAAAAACGATGTATTTTAAGAATTAAGTAGACTAAAAATAATAGGCCACCAAAAATGCACGTTACACGTCTTTCTTCTATTAAATTCACGATATCTTTTGTTATCCATGGTTTCTTATTTTCTTTTTGTGTATACCCCAGAATATCTCTGGCCGCTATGTCTAGGCTGGATTTAATGTTCCATTCTGTTTCTACTTCCTTAGTTTCGGATATTTTGCCGATATCATTCAGCAATTCATTTGACTTTTTTTCGAATCTTACTTGAATATCTTTATCTTTTAGTTTCTCTAAGTCCAAGTGCCTTTTTCCGTTCTTTTTTTTCAGATTTTTAAATTTAAGTGCGGCCTTCATAATTACGATGTTGTGGTCAGTATCTATATCTGCTTCTGGGTAGCTTCTACAGTCTTTTACTTGATTCCTAAACCGTTGTCTAACAAGAATGTAATCTATTTGATATCTTCCTATATCTCCTGGCATCTTCCATGTATATCGTCTTCTAGCATGATGTTGAAATAATGTGTTTGTGATGTTTAAATTGTTCTTGTCACAAAATTCTACCAGCCTATTTCCCCTGTCGTTTCTCGTGCCTAAACCAAATAAACCTACTACCGCGCCTTCCCTCCCCTCACCTACTACGGCATTAAAATCCCCTGTAATTATTAAATTTTCATGTCCTTATACGTATCTTAATATGTCTTCGATATCTTTGTAGATGGCTTCTACCTCTTCGTCACTGTAGCTAGAGGTGGGAATGTATACTTGTATTATTACTGTGTTTACCGGTTTAGATTCTAATCTAACCATGAGTACTCTTTCGTTCTTTTATAAGTAATTTTCTACACAGTATCCTATCCTTTTCCGCATAACTATCCCCACACCCAAATTTTCTTCCTCTGCTCCTGTATGAATTACCCTGAAGTCTCCACTCCAAAAATCCCCCGCCTCAGGCCACCGAACTTTGCTGATCCCTACTATGTCTAGTGATAACCTATTCATTTCGATTTTTAGGTTCTCTAGCTTACCTTTTTGCTTCATACTTCTAACATTCTACGCTCCGACTCGCAGAATGTTCCCGACTCTTATTTTTAACTTTCCGATCGCATCCTCCGAAGTAGTCCCCTCCCGGAGATCCGAATGGGGGACTATTTTAACTCCGGAATCTTTTACCCCAGAGAATGCCATCATGTTTGTAACAATTTAAGTACGCTGTGTACTTGGGAGATAATGTGGTGGTTTCCCGTTGCGGTAGTGTGTCTTAGACTGCCATACCGACCCCTATGGTCTCTGCCAATCTAAGTACCGAAAGAGCCGCTGCTCTCTTTCAGGGACCTGTCTTAGTCTGGTTCCTCACTAACGATCCTACTACTTTGGTTGGACCTGTAGTTTGGCGCTTTAGCTCATTAGAACACGAAAGCCATTTCACCTGTTCTAGTAATTTAGAACTTCGGCAAGGTGCAGGTCCATTCGAAATGGAAATGTTTTATATTATTGATAAAATATTAATTTCTCTCTTTGATTTTTAAATGTTCCACAATAATTACTTTAAATAAAAGTATCTCTATTGATTCAACATATTGCAACCAAAACTCTATTTGTAATAACAACCGTTTTTTATTTTATTTTATAACTGTAACAATTTTTTTTACGACTGCAATCACCTAAAGTTGTTCGTTAAATACATCATTTGGTCTATTTAAATAAACACGTAAATATCGTTATGCAAATAAATATTCGTATTGGTATGGTGTAGTCCAATCATAATGCAGAGATTATTCTCTAGTGCTAGTTTGGTTGCTATCAACGGGCGTTGGCTGTTTGAATAAATACCTCAATGTCAAACGACTTTGAAGTACTTGTGCGCAGTGGACAAACCAGTCAGTCTGGCACGGGCATTTGATAAAGACACCATGCAGAAGTGCAGTGTTCTAGCCAACAATTTGCGTGTAGCCTTAGACCTAGCCGTTTAAGTCAAGTGCAACATGCACTTGAATAAGTGTTTCTTAATAATGGTAAGCACATAGATTTAATTTCTAAGACAAACTAAATAAATTTGTTATAGCGTTTTTCAGTTAATCATAATTCTCTTGAATTAATCTGAACGTTCTTCAATTAGTAATAATTATCTCCAATATAACATAATTTTCTTCAGTTTACTATAATTTACTCAAGCTTACGATAATCTTTTAATTGCCATGATGTTTTATTCGAAAGAGAGTGCAGTTGAAAAGATAACGAGAGAAGTCTAGTGATAACCTTTCTTGTGTTTAATGTAGAACTTTTAATAAAATAGCGTTTATATGCTCAATTGTTTTCCGATAACAAGATATCCGACTTTGTTAATTTTTGTTTTCCCAAAAATGACAAAATGTACTCCAAAAAATTTTAATAATGACCCCGTAACTTGTTAATATTGATTTCAATTAGTTTGTAAAATTAACCTCGATGATTGGCGAATTTCCGGTATTTGCAATTAATAAAGTGAATAATTACGGTCAACATAATTGTTTTGTAACGAATAGAATGCCGTAAAAAACAAAGCATTTTGGATAGCTGTTTGATTGGATTTGTTTGTTTCATTTTGCAAGGAAGAAATATACTTCAAGTTTGTATAATTGGATCCAAGAAACGTACAGTTAGCTACATCACAACATGTAGACAGCCGACGTTATTTGTTTGTCGAGGCACCGTATGTAAGCACATCTGGTTTAGACAAAGTAACACTCTTACATAAACAAGAACATCGCTGTACAAGGTAAGCCTTTTTTATTATTTTCACATGACGTCCGCATTAGGCCAACATTGATACAAAGCAACATATTAAGTACAACATTGTGATGACCTACGATTCTTGTTTTGCTTAGCAACTTTTGATGTTAAGAATTTATCACCATTTAAATCCAGGGTTGTACCTGTTATTATTACCAATCAACTTAAACACCCTAATTGAGTCCTGATTAAAGTTTTTATTTATGTGTAATTATACTTAAAGTAAATATGAAAATTAAATTATTAGATTTTTGAAATTTCCATATACACCTGTAAGTCAAATAACAGATCTGATATTTTGGGTACTGATTTGAAATAGCTTTATAACAAAAAAGGAAATGCTTAACATGTTTTGATATTTTGTTTGATTTTATTGTTCTACAACTGCGTAGAAAAAATTGAAGTACAATTTTGATGTATATATTTTGTATATACAACCTTTAATCATAGAGAAAGCAGTATTTGATTAAAGAACCATCATTTAATTCATTTAAGTAATTGTTATATTTTGAACAAGTCAACAAGTGAGTTCAAGAATAGGGTAATTGAATCAAGGAGCAAGAGGGATAAATACCTTCAATATATTAATATTTCTAGTTCCCATTTGACTAAAGAGCACTGATAGCACTTTCAAAATTTGATGCCTAATATTTGTTTCTATTAACGTGTGTATATAATTAATATTTATAGCTTTTCTCTTTTGTATGAGGTAACAAGAGTACACCTCTTGTGTCCTCCTTTGCTAATTTAATCCTATTTTCTTTACATCTCCTGCTTAAGCAGTAAATACAATATTCCTCTCTAAGGACTCCCAAGTTCCTTTTTAGAAAACTCAATCCTCAATCCTTCACAACATCAATTCTCATATTACGGACCACGACATCCTATCCCCATCTCAACACGGTCTTAGACCCAACCAAAGTGCTGAGAAAACTATCACCCTCCTAGTCTTTTCCGTCAAAAATTCCACATCCAAGTACACCATCGCTCTCTTCTTTGACTTCAAATCCGTTTTTCACCTCCTCTGGTGGCCTAACCTGTTAAATCAAGTAAGACTATCCCACTTTCCTTCAAACCTATGCAAAATAATTAACTCATTCCTAACCTTAAGAACAGCATCCCTAACCTCAAATTATTACCATATAACCAAATCCCTTTTCCAAGGATGCCCCTAAGGCTCTTGTTTGTCTCCCACCCTCTGAAACATAGCCATTAATCCCTTACTCCTACACAACATACCCAACGTCACCACCCTCGCATGCGCAGATGGTGTCACATTTCTTATCGACGGTAACTCCAGATCTTCCATTGAACAAACGGCCCTAACACTGACATCACACATAAAATCCTGATCCGTCTTAAATAAGCAACCATTATCCCCAACCAAATTAAAATTTCTCTTGCTGAAAGGCTTCCTACACCCACAACGTCTTTCCAAAATCAAGATTCTAAACGCCCCGCTTAGATTCTCCCCTTACGTACGATACTTACGACTGTATATAGACATCCGACTACACACACGCGCGCACTTAACCAAACTAAAGACAAAAACACAGATCATACTAAAGAACCTCTACCAATCACTCCCAACTTCAATACATCTATCCACACACACTCTACGCCTGATTCTTTCCCAAATTATAATCCCTATCATACAGTACGCATCCGATACCTGGTTGATAGAGGTTAGAAGGAGTAAAAGAGCTAGAAAGAAAGGGACTATAATTATTAAAATTTATGCAGAAACTGGAAAAACATATACAGAGACTGAAAGAAATGTGGAGTAAAAATATATATACAAGCTACAGGTATATACAAGTAAGAAATATTGAAAAACCAAAGAGGGCAACATAAAGCTGAGAATAAGGGAGAAAGGGGATGATGGAAGAAAACTCGCCTATGTGGTAGAAAAAAAAGTAGAAACAGTTGTAAAAGCAAGTCTTAAATAACAAGTCTTTCCTTATAATAGACATGGAGGAAATGAGAGGAGAGGAAGATGTACAAAGGGCGATAGCCAAAGTGCTACTAGAAGGGCGGGATGGAAATGCGGAAAAGGATAATGTGGTTTATACCATTAAAGTGTCCCAAAAAAATGAATAAACAGAAGGCTTAATATGCGATCGTCACAATGCCCGTTATAAAAGCATTTAGTATATTAAACAGTATCAGACTAACAGTAGGCTGGACCAGATATAAGATCAAGGAATTTCTTACCCCTAGTAGGTGTTATAAATGCTATAACTTCGGTCATGAGGCCAGAACTTGTAGGAAAAAATGAAGGAAAGGATATGCTATAAGTGCGGGGAAGCTGGGCATACGATGAAGTAGTGCAATAACAATGAAAAATGCTACAAATGCCTAAAGGAAGGGCATCGTGCGGATGAAATAGTATGTTCACACTATAAAAAGGTACTTGAAGAATTGAGAAGGGCAAAGAAGCATGGCGGTGGCAAGAAGGATACAGATAACTGTATGGATGATGAAGAGAGCAATAATATACTAGTCGAAAACATTGACAATAATATAAAGTTTGAATGTAACGTAGATGAGGTATGAAAGGCGGTGGGAACTCTGAAGAATGACAAAGCGGCGTGTGTAGATGGAATAACAAGTGCAATGCTTTAAGTATGGGTCCAGGATGCTGATTGAATGTTTGTGCAAACTTTTAAAGTTGTGTATAAAACAAGCGAAGGTGCCTGACGATTGGAAGAGTGCGATCTATCCCTTTGCACAAAGGTAAAGGCAACAAGTATGAATGTAAAAATTATCGTGGGATGATAAGTCTGTTTAGTGTACCCAGTAAAGTGTATGGAAAAATTGTGATCGAGAGAATTCGCAAGAGAACGCAGAGCAAGATATGGGACGTTCAATGTGGTTTCATGCCTGAAAGAGGATGTGTGGATCAGATGTTCGCAATGCAACAAATTGTTGAAAAGTGTAAGTATGTATGAATATTCTTTATTTTAAGCTATACCTAGGCCATTGGCCCGTCCTAGCTTGAACAGTCTAAGTTATAATACGAAAAAATAAACAAATAAGAAACACAAAATAAATTAAAGTTTGTTCGGTTTTAGGTGGTCTTTTTTTCAAGGCGGCTCCGTGGCGTAGTTGGTATGCGTGTGACTACTATGCCCAAGGTCCCGGGTTCAAACCCCGACACGGTCCTCTTGAAAAATGTTAGGTGAGCAATTTTCACAAAATAATGCCCTCGTTCGGATGAGAGGTAAAATGGAGGTCCTAGTGGGTTTTGTCACGTTAAACGGTTCGGCAAAATTCAAAATTTTCCAGATAAAAACTCACTTTCTGGCCAATGTAGTACCTTCGGGTGGAGCATTGGAAAATCAAATGTAACGTCTTTTCCTCAGACTCGCTTATACCTTCGGGTGACGTCAAAAACTTGATCCCGGGCGGGGAGGGGGGGCAGTTTCCTTTGGTCCGATGCAGTATTCACTTGTTGTTTTCGTATTTGATCGCAGGTGAGAGGGGTTTAGGTGGGGGTACAGGAGGTTTGGTGTCTAAAATTTCTTGTAGGAAGGTATGTAAAGGAAGCTTTCCCCTAGTGATTATCAGTTTAAAATCGGGTAGTGGGGAAAATAGGTCGAGATGAATGATTTTGTTACGTTTATTTTCAGCGTAGATTAATTCTAATCATTTTCAACTGAAACCCCTTTTGCTTCTACAACGAAAATTAATTCCGTAAATTTAAAATAACCCTGACCGTTGTTAATTCATTTATCTGTTGTATAAATTCGATTTGTATTGTTAAACCCTTCCGCTACTTAATAATCAATACTCTTTCTAAGAATTCCTTAACGTAAAATTTACGCCAGAATTAGATAGGCGATAACGTTGTTCCAAGTATCCAATAATTAATTTTTATGTGTTTCCCATTGAAAGAATTTGTCAAATTAAAGCTGCGTATTATTTCAATAAACTCGGGTTTTTCAGTTTTAAAGCCTTAGCAACGATATTACTGTGAGCTCTGGTTCTGGGTTAAACGAAATGAATATTTACTTGTCTTTTAACTTACAAGACGACAACTCCTATTCCGATTTTCTTCGTTTCGTTCGTTATGAACACTTTGAGCACGCCTTACAGCGTGGTGAGTATTTAGGGTTTTTATAAAATGGTACGTTTCGACAACAATAAATTAATCGTTACTTGTAATTGCTCTAGCTTTTCTTCGGTGGCCTTAAAGTCACGATAAAAGGTCGTCCCTGGTTGTAATGAGAGGCCAACGGCGTGGTTTATGGGTGTAGGCCCCCATGTTTGTTGCCGTGGACCAGCTACTGACTCAACCCCGACGTCAGCAACTCTAGGGTGAGTGTTGTTTTTCTGTCTTGCCTAATTACGTTGATTGGGAGTTGGCTATACAAGTACATGCATTTCCAAATGTAATTCGTCTATACAAAAATTAGTGAAGTATTTTGGGATTTATTTCCGTTATACTAAGAACTATTTTTGGTATTTATTGCCGTGAGGCATTACTCTTTGGTTTCATATGACTAAAAAAATATACTAATTGAGGAAGTGAATATGAGTTAACGACTTGCTGACGCCGTTAAAAATGTTGTTGCCATTCTTATGTATAGATTTAGTTTTAGATTCACTATACTGATTTAGAGCTGTTGGTTTTAGAGGGAAACTTTCGCTTAGTTTCTTATTTTTGGTTGAACCTTAATCTAGGGAGTAATCTAAAACCGGCAGCTCACCATGTAAAAATGATCTTTCGTTTTGTATTTTTTGCTAGGGTTACTGTGTACATGTTTTGTTTAATTATAGGTTTCTTTTTTGGTAGGTTTTGTTTTTAAGTATGAATGCGTGGGTGTATATTTGTTTCTATTTTTATTTCAGGCCTCCCTTAATTTTTTTGTATAATACCCCGCCCCCTCGCCGATTGAGTCCGGTCATACTGTTTTTTGGTTTTTTTGTAGGCTGCGTCACATGCACGTAGCAATTTGTTTGAAGGTATTTCGGATGTGAGTAAGGGCGAGGCAATAGTATAGTAAATGTTCTGGGGTTTGAATTGAATTGAATTGAATTGAAACGTCTTTATTATTAAATTAAATATACATTATGAGATATATACTTTTGATACAAACTGCATCAAGCGCGATTAGGGCCATTAGGGCCTGTCTTACACCTAACTTGCATGCAGCAGTACTCTTAAATAAATAATTAATTATCACTACACACACGCGCACACCCTCACACGAACGCACCCTCCTCCCACACATGCACTCACAACACACACACACACACACACACACACACACACACACACACACACACACACACACACACACTCTCTCACACATACAAACCCACGCACACACTCATCGAGCATGAGTTTAGCAAAATGCACTTGCTTTTACACCTGAAAGTTTAAAAGATGTTCCTGAAAGGGTTTACGGGGGAATCAAGATTGCATGGGCATAGAGGAAAGGGTATTAGGTGGAAGGAGTGTGGTTTGGATCGGAATTTTCCATGACCAGTTAGGAATTGGATAGTTGTACGGTTGGAGTTTTGTATGTGAGTAGGGATTTCGGTAATGGTAGGAAGTATTTGGTGGGTGTATCTACTGGTATCGGAGTAGGACCATAATTCTTGTCAGGAGTGAAGGAGGGAGTTGTAGATACGGGTCTTAAAGTCAGATGTAGGGATTGTACGGTACGTATCTGGGGATAGTATTTCATTATGGAGGTGGATCGGACGAATGAATTTTAGGTTACGGGTTTGCACGAAATAATGTAGTCGGATTTCTAAGAAGGGAATTATTAATATTTGTGTATAGAGAGGCAATGGAAGTAGTTCGAAAGGCTCGAGAAACGTACAACAGGTAAGGACGTATGATTGGGTTTAGGATTTTGAGGAAATGTGGGGTTGTTTAGGGGATACCAAGAGTCGAAAGCGTAACGGACGATAGGGATGATGATATTGTTCAGGATTAGTCTTCTTGTAGGTGGGACTAGTTGAATTGATTTTGGTAAGGATTGCTGAATGTTGTGCAGGAATAACTTGGTTTTTGAACGGATTTTTTGGAGGTGGATGTGCAT
Source organism: Platerodrilus igneus (assembly GCA_036346225.1). Lineage (NCBI taxonomy): Eukaryota > Metazoa > Arthropoda > Insecta > Coleoptera > Lycidae > Platerodrilus > Platerodrilus igneus. The sequence goes on along the minus strand of JARFIW010001436.1, from coordinate 1,058,584 downwards.
CTTTATGCGCGTTTCTAAATGGATACCGAGATAGGAGACAGATTCAGACAAAGTTAAGGGTTTTCTTAAGATATGGATAGTAGGACTGCGGCGGGGGGTCAAGGAAGCCTTTTAGAAGTAACATTCTGGATTTGGTAGGAGAGATGGGTTGCTTATTTAGGATAGACCATTGTTTGATATATTACATTAGGATATTTGCAGTGGATTGTAGTTAGAGGCGGGAGTTTCCGTGAATGAAGAACATAAGGTCGTCTGCATAGGCGAAGGTATCTGTGTTTTGAATATTAAGGTCAAGGAGAGGGTTAATGGAAAGGTTTCAACGGGTAGGTGAAAGAATATATCCTTGAGGGCAGCCTTGCGTTAGAGACATGGTATTGGAAAAGTAGTTTGTACGGAAGCTTGCTGTTCGGGAAGACAGGTATCATTGGATGATTTAATATATATATATTGGAGGGAAAATTCAGTATTTTGAGTTGGTTCAGGACATTGAGCCACCAGAGGAGATTAAAGGCGGAGTGGAAATCAAGGAAAATTGCTATAACGTATTTGGATTGTGATGATCGGACTTTGAAAATTAAGGAAAAGATTGTTTGTTCTGCTCTGTGATCTTGGCGGAAGCCGTATTGGTTGTGGGAAATCAGGGAGTAATTTTCGATATGTGACTGCAGTTATTGTAGGATCAGTTTTTCAAGGAGTTTATTGATGAACGAAAGAAGAGCAATTGGACGGTAAGAACGTGGGTCTGCAAGTTTCAGTAGTAAGGTGATGTTAGCATGTTTAAAGATGCCAGAAAAGATACCGGTGGTTTGGCATTTTTGAAATAGTTGGATGATAGGTTGACGGATTATTGGCCATGATTTTTGAATGATGGTGTGTGTGATGTTGTCAGGACCTGAGTTTCATTTGGAAACAATGGAATCAAGAAAGTTAGTGTCAATGATATCATCTGAAGGTGTGTTAGGAAGGGTTTCGCAATTGGAGATAATTTGGTCTTGTTCGAATGAAGGGATATCCATAGAAGAAAGAGGGATAACAGTGTTTAATAGAAGGGATAAAGTATTTTGGATGGTGGGGTTTTGGAGTGATGTGGGCGTTGTTAGGATTTGATTTGGAGGGGATTTTACTAACTTGCGATAAGTTTTCCAAGGATCGGCATTCGGGTGGTTAACAATGTTTCGTAGATTATTCTTCTTTGCCTTGTAGATGGAATTTTTGAAGGTTGATCTTAATTGTCGGTATTGTGTGCTCAATAGTGCTATGTGGTCATTGGGAACTGCGAGTCTACGTAGTTCTTGTATTTTGTGTCATAGGGCGTTTAGGCGTCGTCTTGTGTCTTGTAATGTAGGTGTGGTATCTTGTCGAGATGGTAGTGGATGCGGCACGGTGTTGAAAAGTGTATGCATGCCAGAAAGAAAATGTATGCAGAACTTGTAAATCTGGAAAAGGCGTATGATTCTATGAACAGAAGTGAATTATGGAAAGCGCTATGTGAATACGGTGTAAGAAAGTGCTTGATAAGATCCATCAAAGCGATGTACGAAGACCGCAAATTCGTCAAATCATAAAGACTATTCGATTCAAAACAGACCGAGATTAAGTCTGCTGCATGGGTATCATTTCAGGTGTATTATAATTTCCTGGCAAATACAAAAGCAACAAATTACGAACAAATTTCTACATACAACGACATGGGTTGCAATATGTCTTTAAAAATTTATTTTCTCCATTGGCATTTGGGCTTTTTCCCCGCTAATCTATGATTTGTAAGTGACGAACATAGTAACAGGTTTCACCAAGACATTATGTATTGTGAAAACCGATACCAAGAAAAGTTGAGCCCCACAATGCTTGCAGATTATTGTTGGAAGCTAATCAGGGATGCTCCAGAGATACCCTACAAACGAAAATCGCATGCAAAAAATTTTGAGATTGGCTAGTGATGTGGTATGCAATTTGTACTATAACAAATGTAAATGTTACATTCAAACGTTCCACGATAAAAATATGAATAACTTTCGACTGGATGGTGATGGAAAAACTCTATTAACAATTTTGTCATCAGTGGCAAAAATTCTACAAAAAGCGTCCGTCGCACATTAGAAAACTAACAAATTATTTGCTATTCGCTGTTGTTAAAAATTTTTTTAATAGAATGAGTGAACATTTAAAACCGTTTTTGATACAAAATTTTCAGGGTATAATCGATGGGAGAAAATGGCAAGTTTTCGTACAATTCCCCTTGAACTACTGATAGGTGTATAATTATTTATAATGAATATGTTATAATGGCATCCAATTCAGTTTTTAATAGATATAATAAGAATAATTTTCAAATATGGTCGTGCAGTTATTATATATTACGCTTCTGGATTGGTAGCTTAGGGCACAATGGTGTAAAAGAACCTCCTACCGGATTTACGTTCATGAAGCTCACAATAATTCGCGTAAGCTCGTTCATCCTTAGGGTATGAGGGTTGCTATTCATATAATCCCTAAGCTAAAAATAATATTCTTCTATATAAAACACATGGGCACGTTTCATTAGTTAAGCGAGTTCTTTTTTATGGCATTCTCATTCGATATGCACTAGGGCTTTCTTAAAACTGCAGCGTTGTTTTCATAGCAAGACCGGTATAAATCAAGAACCTCACGATTTATGGTTTAAATTTATAGTATAATTAGAAATACATCGATGAAGTTTTAAGAAGCTCCCACACAGTTTTAGGTAACTGTTTATAACACACCGACTTAGGAAACGAAAAAAAGGTAAAATTCAGAAGTTTCAAAACTGGGCCCGAAGAAGGTTGTGCCAAAATTAAGAATTAGGATAGGAATAACAATTAAAGAAAAAAAAAAAAAAAAAGAAACCAAAATCTAACAAAATAATTCTGATGGGAAAGTAGCAGTCGGGGTGAAAAAATGACTAACGCCAACTAGCAGCCTGCGGTAAGTGACGCGAGCGGAAAAAAACACAAAGCAATACGAATCAACTACTCTTAAGACGCCGGGGTTTATCACGGTAAAGTGATGACCTTATTTATCACCTAATAAAAAAAAAATAAAAAATAAAATACAAATAAGGAAAAGAACAGCGGTACAAAAGCAAGCAAGCATACGTGGTATGCGTCGTTATTGTTCGAGTGGACGGTGTCGGGCTTCTCCATGATCGCCTGCTGCAGGGTGGGATGATTGTCGTCGAAAGGGTACCTGTTCTTGGGACAACCATCCACAGGTATGCCTCTCTGGTTGTGCGCCTTGCAAATGATTGGGCAAAACGACACGGGCTGTGTGGTTAGCTCGTGGTCTGCATGTTTCGGTGTCCAGTGATAATCGGCTGGTGCTGGCTGTGGTAGTTGGTTGTGCTGACCTATCGATCACTGATTGGAATTCTTCTCGAAGGCTGCCGGGCAAAAATTCGTCTGCGAACTTGTTAGTTGCAGTTAGCTGTGGTAGTTGGTTGTGTTGGCCTATTGACTACTGGTTGGAATTATTCCCGAAGATTGTTGGGCAAGAATCCAACTGGAAACAAGTGAGTGGCAGTTAGTGTGTGTGGCTTGTTGACGGTAACGGGCGTCACCGTTTCGTTCCAGTGGAACGTCTTACGGTTATTTGATCCGAAATGTATAAAGCTTTGTTCGTAATCCATCACCACTATCTGGCGTTGGAGCTAAAATTCACACAGAATGATATCCTCAGCGAGGTTTGTTACTACTAAGAAGGTTTCGTAGTTCGTCACTTTTCCAAGGGTGAATGGAGTACGGAACTTGCCTTTTATTGCCATTCCTGTCCTTGCTTTGGGTAGATAGGCGGAGGCATGATAGGGCTCTACCCGTGAACCTGCGAGTATTCGATCTTCCCTAATCATGCACGTCGATGCTCCTGTATCTAGTAGTGCGTTGAAGGTTATCTTCTGTATGGTGACGGTACTTTCTAGTTGCCGCTTGAAGCGAGCGGACGTGTTTTTGCCGAGCTCCCGCTTCAGCAATAACAGTAAGTTTTTATCTAGGGTTTATATTATTTATTGTTGTATTATTTTATTTGAAGCTTTGCTTTTTATTGTGTTTTATTTTTATAATTGTGTGCCATCAAATTTTAAATACAGGGCAGTAAAATAAAAATTTTAAAACAGAATTTAAACTAAATAAAAACTAAATAAATCGCGTCTTCTTTGTAATTTAAACCAAATCCGCGTTTTAAAATAAACTAAATAAATTTCGGGTTAATAAAACAAAGGTCTACTCAACTAATACTCAAAACAATTTCGAAATAACTTAAAAGGCATTTTTAATAATAAATTTAAAATAAAATCCGCCTAAATCAAGTAAAAACCGGGTAAAACAACCAAAAAGTGTGTGAATTTTTATAGTGCGCGTATAATAAAATAATAACCAAAAACAAAAATCTAAGCCCTTTTAAATCAAATAAATAACTCAAAAACTGTAAATTTTAAAACAATTTTAATATAAATTTTCCGTAATTTAAGTTCACGCGTATTTAAAAGTTCCTTTAAAATCGATTTTGGTGTAATTAAGCGGTGTAACAGTTACGGGTTGTGCTAGTTACCAAGCGATTAAGTGAAAGGTCATTTCCGGTTACCACATTCCGATTGCGCTCGACCTTATTTTGTTAATTACACATTTAAAAATAAAGTGTTCTTATTTATAAATTAGATATTTTAATATTTTGAAGTAATTAGTTTATTTAAATTTGATTTGGCGGTTTAAAATTTAAAATAAATAAATAGCGTTCTTTACGGTACATTTTAAATCGAGATATTTTTATTGCGTTAGGAAATTTATTTGATTCTAGTTGTTATTTTGACGCTTAGTGCTTGTTGTATTTTGTTAAAATTTGATATTTAATTGGGCGGTTGAAGTTTTAATAAATACAAGGTTGTTTACGGTTCACCTTTAAACAAAACATTTTTATTGGACCAACGTTTTGCGTTCTTCTAGCGTCGTTTTTTAGCGTCGTGACGGTTAGGACGTTTTTGAGCTGCGTTTTAGGTGTCATTTTATTGCTAGTTTTGTCAGCATGGTGGTCCACCGCGATGAGGAGCCGCTGCCCAGGAGGAAAAGGGGCGATCGGTCGGAGTCTGCTAGGTCGGCGGCGGAGGGCGCTGTTGGGAGGAAACAGCTTAAGGTAGTGCTAAAGGACTTCTTGTTAGAAACTCAGGAGGAGGTACAGGAGGTAGGGAAGGAGCCTGCGTCTGCGGCGGTCGTGTCTGGGGAGTCAGGGGCCTCCGTGGTGGTCGCGGCGCCAGAATTGCCCTCTACTTTGAGAGCCCAGCGCACGATGTCGACTAGCAGCAACGGTAGCGTTGATGCTAGCGACCTCGATGAGCTGGAACTCTTAAAGTTTAGGGTGAGGAAGGCGCACGCTGCCGTCTATGTGAAGGTGCCGACGACCTCCGCCACTATCGTCGTGGAGGATAGGAAGATGGTTCGGCACGCCGTGGATGATATCCGCGACGTGACGAACCAACTGATAGGTATGGTTAGGGCGCTGCGTCTTTGTTTAGATGGTTCAGGAGAGCAAGTGTTGTTGGGGAAGTCCGGCGGTGAATTCTGTCGTTTCAGGAGGCCAGAGTCAGGGTGCGTCGGTGCAGCGCAAGGTCTCCTACGCCGCTGCAGCTTCAGGATCTGCCCCTACGTTTGCTGTAGGGTCGACGCCAGGCCAGGCCAGAAGGACGACGTGATGACGACCCTGAAGCAGAAGGTCGATCCCGCTCGAGATGGGTTTGTTGTTGTCGGAGCTCGTAGGACGCGCCGGGGCGGTGTCGTTGTGGAGTGCGCAGGTCGCGACGACGCCAAGAAACTGCAGTTGAAGGTCGGCGGAACTGCAAGGAACTCGTGGCGAAGACCATCGAGAAGAAACGTCCACGGGTCGTTCTTCCGGGGTCGAAGCGGGATGAAGGCTGAAGAGCTCGTGCGGTTGATTGCGAGCCAGAATCCCCGTTTCGGCGATTTGAAGCTAGAAGACCACCTGAGAGAGAAGTTCAGGTTTGGCGGAAAGGGCCCTAGAGATCCCTTCGCCAACGTAGTCTTCGAAGTGACCCCCACACTTCGAAGACGTATATTAGCTGATGCTATTAACCTCAGGTGGCGAAGAGTATGGGCCCGAGACCACTTCTCGATGACCCAGTGTTACCGGTGCTACGAGTACGGCCATCGATCGATGGAGTGCAGGAGAAGGTACAGTGGTGCGGTAACTGTGCCGAGGTCGGGCATGAATTCAAGAATTGCCGGAAGGCAGTCCCTGCTGTGTGGTTTGCGCTAGGGCAAACGACAGAACTGGCGGTGGCGCGAAGGTCGATACGCGCCACGACGCCAAGTCGAGTAGATGCCCCACGATGCAACGTCTGAAGCACGCAATCACACGAAACATCGATTATGGACTGTGAAGATAAAACAAAGTCCATAAGAAGCAAGAAGATTAAATTCGCGCAACTAAATCTCGGGAAAGGTAGAGGGCAACAAATAACTTCGTAAAGTTATTCATCGAAAATAATATCGACATCGGGTTTATACAGGAACCGCACCTGTATGGCCACAAAATAACAGGTTTTGGGAGGGGTTACCGTCTTAAACGCGAATAGTGAACGACCGCGTAGCGGGATAATAATAAATAATGGAACGTGCGCCGGAATTATATTAAATAATTTATCGAACGAGTTTGTAACGACGGCCGAAATCAAATCAGGGGAAAATGCGTTCTATGTAATAAGCGTGTACCTCCCGCCGGTCGATTCCCGGCGGAAAATCTCAAACCGAAGACTTGATAAATGAAGTAGATAATATTATTCGTAAAATCGGCAGAAATAAAAATCTAGTCATTGGGGGAGATTTTAATGCCAAGTCGCCACTATGGGGCAGCCCTATCGAAGACGATAGAGGCTCGCAGGTTGCTGATCTTTTTACGGAATGGGATCTTAGTGTGATAAACACTAATGATTTACCTACGTTTGAGACGCATAGAGGCAGCAGTTTTATAGATATTACTGCAGTCTCGCACGAAATGTTAGAAACGATTTGTAATTGGAAATTAAGGTCGGACGAGGAAACGCTCTCTGATCATAAATTAATAACATGGGACGTTGAAACCAAAACAAGTGCAAACGAGCAGCTAACTGTATTTCCGCGGTTCTGTAATAAAAAGCAAATTGGGAGCGATTTAAACAAAAATTTGGCGAAAGTATCCCTGTGCTCGAAAATGAGCTATTTAACTGCCGAGAGGCAGACGAAGTAGAAACACTCGCGAAAAATTAAACGACGCGGTGGTAGACGCGTCGTCGTATTCCATGCCGAAAAGAAAACATTTAAAGACAGCGTACCTTGGTGGACCCGGGAACTAACCACCAAGCGGGCAGAAACGCGTAACCTAAGGCGCCGCTATCAACGCGCCTCGGGAGATATAAGAGAACAACGGAGAATAGAATATAATCAAAGTTACCGCGAATATAAAATATTAATAGAAGAAACGCGAACGAATAAATTTAAAGAATTCTGCACGCAAAACTCAGAGAAAGAACCCTGGGGAACCGCATACCGCGTAATTAGAGGAAAACAACAAAAAATCGCGCTCAGTAATATAAAGAAAACAAATGGCGAATACACGGAAGGTTTTAAAACCACAGCGGAATATTTACTAGAGAAATTTTTCCCATCGGATAATCCCGAGGGGATGAAGGGTCGCACGATTTAATACGTCGGGAAGCTGCAAAGGCGCAAGGAACAGGTGCCGATAAGGCAATCCTAGTTCACGAGGTCGTCAGGGCTCTTAGGAGGATGAACCCTAAGAAGGCACCGGGGCATGATGGAATCACTTCAGACGCAGCTCTGCAGGCGTGCCTGTTAGCCCCGTGTGTCTTTGTTGGGTTGTTTAATCTTTGTTTAGAAAGGGCGTTTTTCCGCGTTGCTGGAAAATCCAGAATGTGAAATTTATACCCAAACCTAAAAAGGCGGATGCGTCAGATCCGGGCAGCTATCGTCCAATTAGCTTGCTACCGGTGCTGGGGAAAGTTTTAGATCGCGTTATGACTACGCGTGTTGAACACCTAGTGCGAGACAGCGGCGGTTTTAATAACCGACAGTTTGGTTTCGTGGAGGGCAAGTCGACTATCGACGCGTTAGAGTTCGTTGTCGGGGAAATTAAGCAGGCAAGAGATGCCAAAGAGTACTGTGTCGTTGTTGCTTTGGACATTTCAGGAGCATTTGATGCTGCCTGGTGGCCATTAATCGTTTGCGAGTTAGATCGTAGGGGTTGTCCGCGAAACTTGATGTCTTTGGTCAAGAGCTATTTCTCGGGCGATTAGCACAGGTTGAAATTCCGGGTGAAGTTCTGTCGCGTGAGGTGGAAAGGGATGCCCGCAAGGGTCATGTTCTGGTCCCACATTTTGGAAGTTGTTGTATGAGAGCATCTTTAGGGTCAAGTTGCCCGCAGGATGCTCAATCGTCGGGTTTGCAGATGACACACTTTTAATTGTAAGATCGAGATTGTTAATGGATATGCGCACAAAACCGAACGAGGCGCTTAATAAATTACACGAATGGTCGCAGGCGGTAAAATTAAAATTTAACACGGCGAAGTCAGAGGCGCTTTATTTCGGCACGAAACCAGGACAGAGACCTCCTAGGTTAGAGCTAGGAGGAGAAAATCCCGTTTAAAGATTGTATTACCTACCTCGGCGTCAAGATCGACAATAAATTAAATTGGAAAGCGCACGCACAATACGTAAAAAGTAAGGGCGGCGAAATATCAAATAAAATGATGGCGGCGGCTAAAATAAAGTGGGGTTTCAGGGGCGAATCGCTGAGGACGGTTTATGCCGGAGCAATTGAGCCGGCAATACTGTACGCAGCTTCTGTATGGGCAGAAGGTTGTAAAGTCCGGGAGATGCGTCAATTGACGAGCGTACAACGCATAACCGCGGTAAAAGCGGCGAGGGCGTACAGGACCACCTCCACGGAGGCTGTCCTGGTGATCAGTAGGTCTCTCCTATCGAATATGTCGTTAGGGAGATTAGAGATAGACGATTAATAAATATAGGAAAAGGGCGCGAAATTATCGAAGATCTTAATCTTGGTAATAGGAAATTGCAAGAAAGATTGTTGTATCTGAGTTAGAGCACCCGGCTGATATTAGAGGATCGAGTTTGTCGAAGGTGATGAGGACGCGATGGGTATCAGAATTTATACGGACGGTTCACGTATGGACGATGGGCAAGCAGGCGCGGCGTTTGTCGTGTATAAGCAGGAAAGGGAGGTGTTTCGGTTTCAAACCAAACTCGCGAACTGGTGCACTATCTTCCAGTGCGAATTGGTAGCCATACGAGAGGCTATCGATTATGTAATAAACCATACGGGCAGAGACGAGTATTATATAATCAGTGATAGTAAATCGGCGCTAACGGCTTTAACAAACATGAACACCTCGACAGATCTCCAAGCGGACGTCTGGAGGATAGCGCGTACGGCGCTAGAGTTTCGACGTTTAAAGTTCTGTTGGGTCAGGTCGCACAATGGTAACGTAGGAAACGATAGGGCTGACGAATTAGCTAAAGAGGCCGCAACGGGCGACTTTCGAATATCACATTCATCGATACCGAGGTCTTTAATCAAAAGAAAGCTGCGCGAAAATCAATTCGACAATGGGAAGAGGTGGAACAACGCTGCCACGGGCAGGTTGACCCACAAATTCATACCGAGCATAGAAGCCAGAGGTAAGATCGAGGTTAAGCTCGATCACAAAATGGTGCAGTTGATAACAGGGCACGGCGCCCTGAAGGCGTATTTACAAAGGTTCGGTCTAACCAATAGCGACCGCTGCGAATGCGGTGAGGGCGCGGAAAGCGCAGAGCACGTGCTCTTCGACTGCCCGCTTGAGGCGGGAAATCGAGGGTTGGCTGATAGCAAACTAGCTATCCTAGGTCTGGCATGGCCAAAAAGCCTAGAGGAAGTCGGGGAAGTGGTTAACCAGAAGGCGTTCTGGACAGCCTTAAAAGAATTCGCGGGAAGGGTCGCGAGATTAGACAATCAATGACGACCGCGTGTAAAAATTCGGTGGGGTTGGTGGGAGGATTGAAAATTTTAGATTGACTTGGCGTGAGTAAGGATACGAGCATAACCAAAACCTGATATTAAAAAAAAAAAAAAAAAAAAGATAATTATACCAAAATGTCCAATATGCACGAGAAACCCCACTCCATTAATACAATCACTGCCTATCTTCATAATTATGTGCGGAAAATCGAATAAATAATACCAAATAAACAATAACAAATAAATCATAAACCCTCATTAAATTAAATCAATAAAGTAAACAAGGATAATAAAACAGAGTGCAACCGCGCATCCCCCCAGGACTTGAAAGTGAAGTGATAGTGATAGTGATCCCCCCCAAAAACATTTAGTGCATACCCACCAGGACTTTAGCAGTGCACCCGTCCCACCTTTAGAAGTAAGTTACAGACGACCAGATCTTCGGATGCTGGAGAATTTTATTATCGAGGTAAGACTTAAATTGTGGCGGCTGTACTCGCACAAGCATTGATTTACATTAATTAGTAGTTTTTGAAATAATTTAAGAAGCACGTTTGGTGTGTAAAGGCGCTAGCCGACATAATGCTTGTGCGAGTGCACCTGATAAATAGGGTGATGCTTTCGCTATTTTGTGCACTGCTATATGCTTAACGCTTATTAAACATTTATTTATATATTTACATAATTATATTTATTTATATTTTATATTTACACTTTATATTTATTTATATATAGCATGTATTATGTGGCTTATTTGTTTTGTTTGACGTTCTGTCGCCATTTTGGTTGCAGTATATATTTGGGAAGGACGAGCAGAATTGCGAAGATTGTAATCATAATGTAAATCAGTTAGGGAACGATAGGAAAGCTAGGGATGGATTTAAATTAGTTAGCTAGATTTGGATAGTTTTAAGACGACCCTTCAGGTCGCACTGGTAAGCAGAACCGGCGTCTGCTATCCGGTATTACGGATCCCTCCCCCTCTCATTTTTGCTTGTTGATCGGGTACACTCGAAAGTCAGCGCTAGGGATACCATTATTTACAACCCTGTTTTTAGTTTTTGTTTTGTTTTTGTTCCAGTTTTTGTCAGATTTTTAGGTTTATTAGATTGTTAGAGTTTGTTAGGTTTGTTAGATTTTAGGTTTGTTAGATTTTATTTAGTTTTTATTTAGGTGAATCAACTATGAAGTAAGAATAAATTAGGAGCACGACTATTTTTCGCGTTTAAACCCAATGTAGTACCTCCGGGTGGAGCATTGGGGACGTGGCCGCAAGTATAGCGGCCCTAATTCAAATTATAATGTATGGTGACGGTCTGCTATCCGGTATTACGGATTCCTCCCCCTCTCATTTTTGCTTGTGTCTTGTTGATCGGGCACACTCCAAAGTCAACGCTAGGGATACCATTATTTAAACCCTGTTTTTAGTTTTTATTTTAGTTTGTTAGCTTTTTAGTTAGATTTTTATTTAGGGTGGATTAATTATGAAGTTAGAATTTAAGAAGCACGTTTATTTTTCGCGTATAAATGTATGGTGACGGTGATCCTTAGTAAGGGTAATCGTGTGTAATGTTTAGTCGCGCCAGTTTGTTTCGCCCGACCGGGCTGTAGTCTGACGTTGCTCGGCTGGTGGGTCGTTTCCCGATGCCTTGATTGGGCAGTCTCGGTAACAATGTCGTTGTGGACAGAATGCGAACCTTGGTAACTGCTTCGTTGTTCGTGGAAATCTGGTTGCTGGCGTGAGGACCGTTGTTCCTTTTGCTACCTTTTTTATGTTTTCTTCGATTTTTGTGAGGCGAGAAACCATTTCCCATACTGTTGTCGGCAACACTGAATTGGGTTCCTCAGTGTCAGCAAGAGGAGGTCCGTGAACAGCTCTATGTCCCGGTTGGTGTATAGTTTTAGGCACTGGGTTTATCACACCTTAGTGCCAAGAAAAGAGGCTACTGGTTGAGACGCCATCTGTTTTTGTTTATAGTACTCGAAGGTTATTTTGGCTCTAATGGTTGGACAGTTGTACTTGTCCAGAAAGCTGTAGCTGGGTTGGAACATCGCGTATGCTTCCCACCATGTTGCTGCTTAGCCACGGAGTAGAGCGGTTGTTGTAGGTACATCCGCGTTTATTGCTTCCATCTGTTGAAGGAATTCTGCAGGATCCTCTAGAAGGGTGCCAGAGAATATAGGTTTTTCTGCTTCGAAGGTCGCTGTGGTGACATGGTAAAGGTCCTACACTAGCACCTTGATTGTGACCATTTTGCTGGTTGGTTGTGTTTGTTGAGCGCCACTGGGTTGTTGCAGTCCCAGGACTGTTGGTGGTTGTGTGTCCTCTTGGGTTGGAGGCGGCTGTTTGGTGTCCGGCTGTACGTTTTGTTGTCGTTTGACTCCTCGTCTCGGGCATGTTAATGGTTCTTGCAAGCGCGCTGTTTGCAAAATCTTCTGTGAAGACGGCCCAATCACGTTGGATGCCACTTGTTATCGTTTGAGTGGGTGGTGTCTGAAAGTGTGTAGGCTTGGCACTATTATTTGTTTAATATGAATAAGTAAAATAAATATAAAGTTCATGAATATATTCAAATGAAATTTAAATAGTTAGAAATGAATGATTTGTACAGTTTGAAGCAATGCGGAAGACTTCGGTAATCTTTGAAACTCTTGAAAGGCTTCGTGGTTGCTTGTGGAACCAAGTAAAACACTTATTGAATGAATATATATATTAACTGGTGGGACAACTTTAGAGTATAAAGAATTATTATATGAATATAATAACTATAAATTGAACATAGATACGAGCACAGAGGAGTTCAGAAGTCTTCGGTAGTATTCGGAATTCTTCGGAAGGCTTCGGATTGTACTTGTGAGACCAAGTAAGAACGTGAATAACGATAGTTAGGAAATATTTACAGCTTTAAGAGGTCCAGACATCTTGGAACTCTTTGGAAAGCTTCGTGGTTTACTTGTGAGACAACATGGGAGTGTAAAGAATTATGGTATGGACGTATGTACAGCTTAGAGTAGTTCGGAAGTCTTCAATGATCTTCAGAACCTTTCGGAAGGCGTCGTGCTAGCGGTGCCTTAGGCCTCGTCGAGTGCGTCGCCGTTGAACTCTACGGGGATGTTGTTTCGCAGGTAGAGTTGACAGAGGCAATTGGTGTCATCACAATAAACGAATTCTCGGGACGTAGTTTATTAACTATTTATTGATGAATTATAGTGGCGTGTTCCAGGTACGGCGACAGACAACATCACTGTCGGAGAAAAAGCAGGTTATGGGGAACACTGCTCGCCAAAGTTTTAGCAGGCTATGGAGAGCGCTGCTCGCTGAAGTGTTAGCAGGCTATGGTGAGCACTGCCAGTTGATTCTTTAGGCTATGGGGAGCACTAAGGAATTAACTGGCAGTACTCACCATAGCCGTAGGGTTCAACAGTGACGCACTCGACGAGGCCTAAGGCACTACCACCACGACGCCTTTCGAAGGGTTCGGAAGATCACCGAGGACTTCTAAACTACTCCAAGATGTTCATACGTCCATACTATAATTCTTTACACTCTCATGTTGCTCCACAAGTAAAACACGAAGCCTTCCGAAGAGTTCAAAAGACCGCCGAAGACGTCTGGACCTCTTAAAACTGTAAATATTTCCTAACTATCGTTATTCATGTTCTTACTTGGCCTCACAAGTACATTCCAAAATCTTCCGAAGAGTTCCGAAGTTTACCGAAGACTTATGAACCCCTCTATGCTGGTATATATGTTCAATTTATAGTTCCTATATTCATATCATAATTCTTTATACTCTCAAGTTGTCCTCATCAGTAAATCACGAAGTCTTCGGAAGAGTTCCGGAGACTGCCAAAGACGTCTGAACCTCTTCAAACTGAAAATATTATCTAACTATCGACCTCACAAGTCAATTCCAAAGCCTTCCAAAAAGTTCCGAAAACTACCGAAGACTTTTACACCTCTTTAAACTATATATATATATATATATATATATATATATATATATATATATATTGTTGCGGATTTAGAGGGTAAATTGGTGTAGACAATAAAATTTTAGCAACTGTGTATATAGAAATAGGCGCAAATTATTTACGAGCCAAATTAAGGTATTTTTCTATATTTAAATAGAAATGTTAAAATTACTTAAGAGAAAGCTTTAAAGTACATATATGCTCAAGGAGACGCATAAGAAATTATTATTATTTAATCAAACGCATGGAAGTAAAAAGGGGAGCTTGCATGCATAAGAAAACCAATAATTTCAAACGCAAATGTTCCATTTTAAAAGCCAACGTTCGTTTATACAAATACTAAGATGGGAAGAAACCGAGAATTGTTATTTTTAAACGGTCGGTTGTTTCAAGAACACCTGTTGTTAAATGTCACGTTCAGGGGAACTTAAATAAACGTTAAAATAGAATTCCTATGAAGTTTGTTGCAACGGTCGATTTCACTAACTGCTTTAAATATCAAATGCCTTGAGGAGTGAGTGGAATGAACGATCGATAATATAAAACAGACAGAGAAACGTATAAATAAAGAGTTGGATAGAAGTCACGTCGACATACACGAGTAAATGTGAAGGACGACTACAATATCGATTTTCTGTAACTTAAGAGGAGTTCAAAAGGAGACAACAAATATGCGTAGAACGGAGATGGATAGCTGATAGGTGGAGTTCTGTGACGAAGGAAAATACTATCATTGGTCGTATAACGAGACGAGGCGCTCGCAATACAACGACAACGAGCAAGGAGGGATTTCAAATTGAATCCTAATTTACAACTAAAATCGCTAATGAGGTAAGCAAGGTAGATGCTTATCGGGGCAGTCGGAGCAAGCAGCTTCAATGTACCCTGAGCTAACCCAGTACCGAGGCGGGGAGTGGGGTAAACCAACAACCAAACTTTTTTGCCAAAAATGAGCGCCACCTAACTCTAACAGCTGGGCTCCGACGGAACTGAGATAGGAAATTCCTCACAGTCACAAATAATACCCACACAGCATACAATCCAGCTAACATACTGTAACGCGCTACTACTACCGCGTTTCTTTAATTTAAAACAAGTAATAATAATGGTCTTTATTACTCACTGTTCACAAGTCTAATTAACAGTATATGCCTTATTTATAGATGTTTTCAGTCCACTTAACAATGAAGCACTATTACACTAATGAATTTACAAGCACTAATATCTTCTTAAACTAACTTCTTTACCCTAGGTCCAATAACCACACTAACACAACTATTTGTTTATACACTTCTATTTATTTATGTATACTGCAAGCTGCATGCACGTTAGACACAGCATATCATTTATGTATATATTCTAAAAACTCAACTACGTTTACTTTACAACGATATAATTTATATTAGACATTCAAGAATAGACTAACTCTTACATTCATAAGCGGCCTTATATATACCCTGCATTAAGATATGACTCATTATCTAGAACTTTGTAGAAGGATTCTCGAATGCTGAAGAATACGCTGTGCCCCGGGCGTTTGTATGTTTGACGGGTTGCCTAATAGTGGATCGCAACACTGCCCCCTCTTTAAAACCGTTACGTCTCGTAACTGTAAATCCATCTTGACGCCAATTCGATGACTGGTGACGGTATCGGCAGCTATCTCCTCTGGTGCATCCACCGCGTCGTTGGAAGTAACAGTCAACACTCTTTTCCTGGTCTTGGTAGGCAACCGGTTGATAACAACAAACAAGAACCTGGACGTTGGTTCCTGGAAAACTACTTCTAGCATATTTCGGACTATCCTCCAGTCTAAGCGATCCAGTCCACAGCCCAGCTTGGGCACCGCTAGTCTCGTTACTCCATTTTCCATCATCTGCGCCTTAAGATTTAGCAAAGCCTCCCATAGATGTCCATAACTAGGTCTCTGCCATGAAGAATTTTTGGTGA
The DNA here is from genome assembly GCA_036346225.1 of Platerodrilus igneus. Classification (NCBI taxonomy): domain Eukaryota; kingdom Metazoa; phylum Arthropoda; class Insecta; order Coleoptera; family Lycidae; genus Platerodrilus; species Platerodrilus igneus. The sequence continues at coordinate 1,042,619 of JARFIW010001436.1, read as the reverse complement.
CCAGATAGTAAACATAACGATTTTTATCTTGAAGGACCAAAGATTTTCCTACAGTTGGCTGCTGTTGTACTAATTCATCCACACATCCAAACTTTTCTTGAAAACAACAGCTATTCCCTTGACATTGCCAAATCTTGAGCTACGCAATGTGCAAGGGAATACTCTTCTGGTGCTCTAAACAGATCTTGCTGTTTTTCAACAACAACGCCAAATCTCGCTTTAGCGGAACCACCATACGCCGCCATAAAGCTCTCAAAATCTACATTTGGCTCATGATTAATAACTTGCCGAACACCATTATCATTATTCGAGTCTTCCTGGTTGTTGCCAGCGTAGGATGTTAAACGGTCAAAGTGTACCACTTTCGGTTTACCACGAGGATCTTCTGATCCGGTACACTACATCATTAATCCTTTTAACACTTCGTACGGCCCTTCCCATTGTCTTTGTAGTTTTGGCGACAATCCACGTTTTCTTTGTGGATTGTACAACCACACTAAATCTCCAGGTTGATAACCACCTTCTTGTGCTCTCGTGTCATACTGTGATTTCATTCGATCGCTTGCTGCCTGTATGTTCTTTCGGACGTTTTCGTGAATACTATTTGATCTTTCACGAAGCTTACTAACGTAATCTTCACCGGCGATCTCTTCTCCAGGTTTAAATCCAAACTGAAGATCACATGGTAGCCGCAATTCACGTCCTAGCATTACGCAAGCGGGCGAGTATCCTGTGCTGTCATGTACCGAAGATCGGTACGCCAGTAGGAACAAATGTAGATATTGGTCCCAGTCCCGTTGATGTTCAGAGACAACTTTGGCCAGGTACTTTCCTAACGTTCTGTTCATTCTTTCAACCATTCCATCCGATTGAGGATGAAGTGGCGTGGTTCTAGTTTTCCTGATTCCAAGATGCTTGCAGACGTTTTGAAACAACGCTGATTCGAAGTTCCGACCTTGATCGGAGTGTAATTCCAACGGAACTCCAAAACGACAAAACAACTCCCTGACTAGTACATCTGCAACCGTTTCGGCTTCTTGGTTAGGTATAGCATATGCCTCCGGCCATTTGGTAAAATAATCCATGGCAACCAAGATGTATTTATTTCCTTTCTCTGATTCAGGAAACGGACCAGCTATATCAATGGCTACCCTCTCAAAAGGATTCCCCACGTTATACTGTCTCATTGGGGCTTTCCGTTTCGAGACCGGGCCATTTGCAGAGGCACACAATTCACATTTCCGGCACCACTCCTTCACATCATCTTTGCAGTTCAGCCAATAGAATCTTTCTCTCACTCTCTCGAGAGTTCTTTTACGCCAAAGTGCCCTCCGGAAGTACCATCGTGCAAGTGCTGCAACACTTCCGGCACTCTGCTTCTCGGCACTATCACTTGAAGTCTCTCAGTGCCATCTTCAAATTCCAGGCGTCGTTTCAAGATTCTATTTTCCATCATCAAGGAGTCCCACTGTGCCCAGTATGCCTTCAGGCTCCTACTTGAAATACTAATTTCTTCCCAAGCTGGTCGATGTCCTCTATTTTCCACTCAATAATACGTCCTAATTCGGCGTCATTTTCCTGGTCTTCTCGTATTCTTTCGAGTTGCCAAGTATCATCGGTTACCGTCATTCTATGGATGACACTTATTTTCTCTTCCATCTTGGAGCAATGATTGCAGTCCACCGGACAAGGTCTCCTTGATAGAGCGTCTGCATTCCGATGGCTAGTTCCTACGCGATGTTCTGTGTCAAAGTCATATTCCTGCAGCCGCTCTATCCACCTTGCCACTTGCCCTTCAGGATTTCGAAACTGCAGTAACCATTTCAGTGCAGCATGGTCTGTTCTCAACAGGAATTTACGGCCGTATAAGTACTTATAAAAGTGCTCTACGGATTTGACGACGGCCAACAGCTCCCTTCTTGTCACACAATAGTTCCTTTCTGGCCGCGACAAGACCTTGCTGAAATACCCAATAACTTTTTCTTGTCCGTCCTGCACTTGAGAAAGAACGCCTCCTATAGCTGTGTTACTGGCGTCGGTATCCAACACAAATTTCCCCTCCATCCGTGGATAACTCAAAATTGGTGCTGTAACTAGTAGCCATTTCAGTTGTTCAAATGCCCTGTGGCAGTCGTCATTCCAATCATATTCTTGTCCATCTTCGGTTAATTTTGTTAACGGTTTGGCAATGTTCGCAAACCCAAGTATAAAACGTCGGTAATATGTGCACAATCCTAGAAAACTGCGTAGTTGGTGTATATCTGCTGGTGTAGGCCACTCTTGTACCGTTTTTATTTTGTCAGGGTCAGCTCTTATTCCGGTCTCCGAAACGACATGTCCTAGGTATTTCACCTCTTTTCCAAATAAGTGGCACTTCTTGGGGCTTAATGTAAGGTTTGCCCCGCGTAATCTTTGGAATATCTCCTCTAGGTTCTTAAGATGTTCTTCAAAAGACCGGCCTAACACTATCACGTCGTCCAGGTACACCAGACATGTCTTCCAGGACAGTCCACGCAGTACCGACTCCATCAATCGTTCAGGAGCATTGCATAATCCAAATGGCATGACCTTGAACTGCCATAATCCAGTTCCAATTGTAAAGGCAGTCTTTTCTTTATCATTTGGCTCCAAGCCTACCTGCCAGTATCCGCTTTTCAAGTCCAAGGTCGAAAACCATTTAGATCCGGATAGAGTATCTAAGGTGTCATCTATTCTGGGCAATGGATAGCTGTCTTTCTTTGTCACGTTATTAAGCCGCCGGTAGTCTACACAAAACCTTGTCGACCCGTCCTTTTTCTTGACAAGCACTACCGGGGATGCCCATGGACTATTCGAGGGTTCAATCACTCCCTGTTCTTCCATATCGGTGATAATTTGCTCGGCTTCCTTACGTTTTGCCAAAGGAAGCCGCCTGGGTGTTGTCTTATCGGTTGCGCATCTCCAGTATTGATCTTGTGTTGCACAACATTCGTCCTTCCTTTCTCACTATCATCCAGTGCAAACACACCTCGATATCGTCCGACCAGTTCTTTTACCTTGCCCAGTTGGTCGCCATTTAATCCTTGACACGAGGGTACCAACATATCCAGCAATTTCTGTGAGCAACCGTTGGTTGGTTTATTTTCGTGTCGTCCACACAACGTTTAATATGACATACTGGAATGCAACTTCCCACAATCATGCCTTTCTTCAGGGTCACTGTATGGGATTAATGTTCAGCACCCTTACTGGTACCATATTTCGAGACTTTACCAGCGTTCTTCCAATCAGAAGTCCCTCCTGACCCATTCCCGATTCAGTTGCTTCCATCATGCATACTTGTCCTTCCCGGAGCGTACCATCCGGGTGTCCCATTACTATCATTTCCGCCTTCTCGGGTATTTTTACATCGCAAATCATTCGTACTTGCATCGTCTGGTTACTCCTACCTTGAAATGGAATCTCATCATCATCTATCCGAAGCACATTTTCTTTCATGTTTACATGAAACCCATATTCTCTCATGAGATCCATTCCCAAGATCACTTCTTCTGTAATTTCAGCTACCAACACTCGATGATTAATCAATTTGTCCCCAATTGTCAACATAACGGCAGTCTCTCCGTGAGTACCAATCTTCTCACCACTTGCCGTTCGGAGACACACCGATACAGGTAGCACTTTTCCACGACCAACCAAATCTGGTCTCACAATAGTTCTTGTCGCTCCTGTATCCACAAGTAATCGGACAACCCTACCATTAATTCTACCATCGATATAAATGCTGTCCAGACTTTCCACCGACGATGCAGCACGGATGATAATCTCCGGGGCACTACGCTGTGCTGTCGAAGTTCGCCCCTTACATGGACCAGCTTTGGCACAACCGGTTGTTTCTTTGGTTGAGTACAGCGTCTCTGCATATGGCCAACTTCACCGCAGCTCCAGCATCGTAGACGCCATCTCCGCGGTCGTTGTAGTTCCAGCCTTTCTGCCACACGGTTGACTATTTCATCTATGCTATTCTGAGCTTGACCAGGTTCCACTAAGGCAGACCGAACTTTGTGACCCATCCTGTGTGATGTCTGCTTAGCTGCTTCAAATTCAAGCGCATGAGCCAGTGCGTCATCCAGAATTTTGGCCTTGCTAGTCTTAGCGCTTGCTGTATTTCACTGTCTTTGATGCCATCTACAAATGTTTGAACAGCCAGTTGTTCGAGGAAACTATCTGGTGCCGTTGGGTACGCCAATCTAACTAATCTTGCGATGTCAGCTTCGAATTCTTGCAGGCTTTCACTTGTCTTTTGCGAGCGGTTCTTAACTTGTGCGTGGTAAACCTCTTGAAGGTGAGCGTCTCCATATCTCATCTCAAGCTTCGATATTAAGAGACCGTAATCATTCTGCTGGTGATCGGGAATCGTTTGTAAGATGTTAAGAGCTTCCCCCCGTAGGGCCACTATTAAGGAGATAGCTTTCCCTTTGTTGCACCAACCGTTGGCTATTGCCGCAGCTTCAAATTGTTTCAAATATGTGGGCCAAGGTGTTTTGCCATCAAATGTGGGTGGTTTCACTTTAAATTTAGACGGAATTGACTCGCTTCTTTCCAGGGTTCTTATTTCTGGAATGTTCTGATGAAAAACTTGGTTTGTTAATTCAAGTGGCCGCGTTGTTAGTGAAATCACCTGTTCTTGCAGCCTCATCATATCTTCTTCCATTTTTAGCAATTTACTGTCCAACTTTTGCTCAACTGTTTTTACCTGTACAGTGACATCTTCTTTCAATGCAATGGAGCTTGCTATTAATCTTTGTTCTAACGTGGCCGTCTTTTCATTCAACTCTTCCATTTTCATCGCGTTTTCACTAAACCGTTCTTCTATTTTCTTAGCATTTTCAGTTAACCTTTCGGTAAGATTTGATTCCAGTTCAACTGACCTCACTAAATTTTCACCGAGTGTCACTTCCAGTTTAGCCGACCTCTCCTCCATTTTCTCAGCATTTTCGTTTAACTTTTCTTCTATACCCGATTTAAAATCCTTAAGGAAATTCATTAAATTTTCTGCCTCCATCTTATTTTGACTCCTTGTTACTGGCATATATATAAACTACTTAAATGTCTTTAGACTGGTGTGCTTTCCTTTTAAATTAATCACTATATACCCCACAAATGCCTGACACCAGTGTAACGCGCTACTACTACCGCGTTTCTTTAATTTAAAACAAGTAATAATAATGGTCTTTATTACTCACTGTTCACAAGTCTAATTAACTGTATATGCCTTATTTATAGATGTTTTCAGTCCACTTAACAATGAAGCACTATTACACTAATGAATTTACAAGCACTAATATCTTCTTAAACTAACTTCTTTACCCTAGGTCCAATAACCACACTAACACAACTATTTGTTTATACACTTCTATTTATTTATGTATACTGCAAGCTGCATGCACGTTAGACACAGCATATCATTTATGTATATATTCTAAAAACTCAACTACGTTTACTTTACAACGATATAATTTATATTAGACATTCAAGAATAGACTAACTCTTACATTCATAAGCGGCCTTATATATACCCTGCATTAAGATATGACTCATTATCTAGAACTTTGTAGAAGGATTCTCGAATGCTGAAGAATACGCTGTGCCCCGGGCGTTTGTATGTTTGACGGGTTGCCTAATAGTGGATCGCAACAATACGTTGACACACAGTAATGTAAACCTCATAGCTATTCAATACGTTTACTATACAAGAATATATCAAATTAATAACAATAAACACATATACTATAATTTAATTAATAACCGGACTTACCCACTTGTTATGGTGCAACTCTAACGATACATATACCAATACATCGATTGACTAATTCGAATTTTACTTTAAAATCAAATATTAACACAGCCAACAAGGCAATATAAATTTGTGACCATACGGCCGATTTAAAAGGACTATTACGCAAATAAGGGGTTGCACTAGGATCCTAGTAGGATAACCCTTAAGTACTGAGGGTATCTGCAATAATACCTGTAATAATAATAGGCGGGTCGTCGACTTAGTTTTATATACTCTATTAAGTATTGTGAATATGCAATGTTCAACACCCTAAATTAGAACCCAACCCTATTATAATAAACCCAATAATATTACAATGTAATTCACCAGCATGCAAAGTCAAGCAAACGGTTGTAATGATAAAATAATATGAAACGGACTCACCAACTGCTGATGCGTGGATGGCGATGTTCCAGCTCAAATGGTACGTGCAGGTAGAATATCGCTACCAACTCTATTCGCATGGGTCCACTGGATCCTTACTTGCAACCATATTTTCCTCTTAATTACAGATGCCACGTCTAGAACTCGAAATTCAACATACAGTTTACAACGGTACTTGAACCTAGAATAGCAGAACGTAAAACGTAGAATGGAATGCAGAACGTACAAAAAACATGTAGAACATAAATCTAGAATTGGGACTAGAACTTGAATTAGAACCCTAAAATATCATCCCATAATTTCAGTCAGTAAAATAGCGGTTTACTTACCGATCCACAATCGGGTTCAATGCACAAACAAACAAAATGTGTAACAGGTGGTTACCAGATAGCAGTTGAGGACTCAACTTTATAAATCGCCGTAATCCCAATTAGGTAAAATTATATTATATCAGCTCAGAATAATTTCCTTTCAAATTAATTCACTAAAATCCCTTCAACGAAGGCGCGCATATATACGAACCCAAAGCGTAAATTAAAAGTATACGATTCAAATGAAAAATCATGTGAAGATGATACCACTAAAGCTGGTTTTCAAACTCGTACCTGATGACGCGCTATCAATATTGAAGTATGCACAATTTAATACGGAAAGAATTAACTATTTAATACACTGCTAAAATGCAAATGTTGTATTGAAAATTTCAACCGCAACATCCCCATCTTACCCAAAAATGATTGGTACATTGGTACCTATGGTACCTGTGGTACCTGTGGTACCTATGGTACCTATGGTATGGTTCGAACCCACGCACAACATATCGAGACATCGGATCCGAAACTTCTTCGCCTCCAAGCAACTGTAGTCAACCAAGTTACTCGAAGTCCAGCACAAGGAACAGATCCAGCAATTGTCGAAAAGTACAACCTAATATTTCCCAAATACTGAAATTCAAACTCCAGAATAGGCAACAAAAACAAACGAGAAAAAGAACTCGCAAACATAGTCAAGGATCAGGACGCAAATTCTTGGCATACCAAACCCCAACCTTACGACCCTCAGCGGATTCTAACTAATAGGTCCACGGTGAAACGCATTCGGACACAATAAAAAGGCCTACATATTTGGGTGCAAGTTTACTTGAAAAATATTCGGCGGCATTCGATTGCACGAAATTTCTGTGCCATACTTTCTGACCAACAACATAGCGATCGGGACGACGTCGTAAGTCATACACCTTTTTGCTACGTCCAAATACTTTATCTAGACGAGCACGAATATCTTTAAACACTTTGTCAAAAATTGGAGGGCGATCCTCAGGATGCACGGGATCTTGCTCAACCCCATCCTCTAATAATTCACACACACATACACACACACACACACACACACATATATATATATATATATATATATATATATATATATATATATATTACTGTGACATTTCTCTTTGTTGTTGATTTTTATTCTTTTAACTCAAAATATATTATTTTGACCTCAACTAGCTCAGGGTAAGAGTGAATATCAGGAACAAAGATGTTTATAAAGACGTTTATATATATATATATATATATATATATATATATATATATATATTAGTGGTTTTAAAAGGTTAAATTTAACTATAAACAAAGCAATTTGAAACCCCCTGTATAGAGGAAACAACCAGAATTTACGTGCGAAAGTTATTTTATTTAGTTCAGTTTAATGTAACAAGTATTAACAAAAATTTACAATTGAGGAATAAAATTTAGTTTAGGTTCGTAAAGAAAATAAATTTTAGAAGCCAATGCAATTTATTTATTAATTTAATGGAGTTTAATTACGTCTAATACGCATAAAAGCATGAAAAATCAATAAATCCAAGACCAATAGCGTTCGTTATAACAAACAAATAAATCGGTTGGGTTGAAATACCATGAAAAGAAGCTCCTAGAAATGTTGTGTTAAAACGTCGGTTAATTAAACACCTGCATGTTTCTAAATGTCAGGTTCCCCTTATTTTTATAGATAACAAACACGTTTCAAAGAATATCGGGTAAACGGTTGGAGGGTTCGCGTAAATGTTAACTAAAAGTTTCCTTAAAGTGCAGAAAGGATAGAGGGTCAATGAAATGCTTCGGACTGAAACAGGCATAATAATAGTACATTTCAAAAAGCACGTATGCAGTCCACATGGGGTAAATAGAACGCGGACAGGAATATCGATTCTCTACCACTCAAACACGGTTAGAAGGAAACATATGCTATGCATAAGAAAGGGACAGCGTTAAGATAGTCGGAATTTTGAAGACCTCAATGCATATACTATTGGTCGATATCGTTAGTTTTAAAAACAGACAAACACGGGGATATTTGAAGTCGGGTTTATTGGAAAATATCGTAACGACGCGCTAAATTTCGGAGATTTCGAAAACGGCTGAAACAAAATTTGAGGAAGTGTTATTTTAAATTAGATTTTTCACGGTAAGAGGGTCCGGAGAGGTTACAGTCGAAGCATATAAATACTTGACGAATTAGCACGGCTCGCTCTTTTTAAACTTCGTTCTCTTAGTACTTTGATCGCTTCAGACTACGAACGAGCTTGTAAGTATATAAAATTATTTTATTTTAAATAGTACAGTTTTGGCCTCATAATTTGATACGCGAATAAGTGGCGAGTCTAAATTTTAATTTGAGGTGCAACATATATTTTAAACAAGCTCGGGAAGTGACGTGAAGTAACGTAAATTTAAAATTAAATTAAACGAAAGTACGCAAGTATGAAAGAAGTGGAATTAATTTGGATTTGGAATTGGATGCACCGGGAAAGCAGCGCAACTTAAATGGGGTTTTTCTACGAATAGCTAGAGGCGGACAGCAGAGCAGAGCAAAACTACTTTACCGCATCGTCAACGGAGTGGAGGTCTTCAAGAAATTCCAGATAACGCTTTAAAATTGTTGTTGTTATAAACTATGAAACAATAAAAATTGTGTGACGTGTGATAGTAAATTTTGAAGGGTTGTGCATTATTTTGCGTATTGAAAATACGTATGATTAACTTTATTAAGGTATTTAAATAGAAATCTAAAGGTGTATATAAAGCTTATTAACGTTCCATCAGGAATTTAAAATTTTTATTGTGAAGAGTACATGGGTTTGTTCTTTTTGTTGGTTGTAAGAGTATGCGAAGTACAAAAGCATACATTATTCATAATTAACTGGGTTATCATGAGCTCACCATACTCCAGAGTATACAAATTCAAAATAAATTATAAATAAAGAAGGAAAATAAGGTATTATTCAGGGCCCAATTTGTTTGATATTTTAAATTAAAATCGAGGACAGTACAAAAATAGGATTTATTGAGGTGTAACTTGATCTCTGAAATGTGGATAACCTTGAATTTTATTTGTAAATAGTGTTTAATAAATATTGTAGGATGGTTGTATTATTTTGTGGTTTTATTGAGAGTGCGCGTGAATGATACAGAGTATAATAGTGAATCTAGGTATCCAAGAGGAGACCCAACTGAGCTAGCCTAGGAACTGAAGAAGAATTAAGGTAATGAAGAGAGGAATCTGGGTAAGAGATTATTTTTTATTAAATTTTTGTATTGTGTGAAATTTATTTTCGAGTTTTCGAAAATAAAATTTTCGAATATTTTGTTATAGAGGCGATTAGGGAGGTTCCACGGCAATTTATGACGGCCCAACGTTGGGGCTCGAATGTTTTTTTTTTACTTAGGCGAGGATTTTACCAAGGTTACACGGTTATATATATTTAATGCTGTAATTATAGGGCTAATTTAGGAGTTAGGTTAAGTCATTGGGGTCGTAGAATAAGCAAGGGAAACTCCCAAGCAACAGAAGCACAAAATTATAGATATTAGGGGATTAAATAAGTTATTATAAAAATTATTAGTTGCGAGCACACTGTATATAGCAGTACAAACAATTAAAACACATATCCAAGTGTAGCTACTAGCAGAGATTAGAATTTAAAAAGGAAATGAAACGCATAAAATTAAATCAGTGAAAAACCTGCATGAAGTGGCTAGATAAACATTCTTAAAGTGTGTAAAGATATTATCGTAAACGCACGCAAAAGTTATGTTTTATTTAAAAGCGTACGTGATCGAAGAGAATCACAGTTGTTCGAAAATCCAATTTATGGGAAATAAACAAATATCAAATTTATTCAATTTAGATTAGAATAAAGCTAACAAACAAGTCTACGTGCTCGATATGTACGAAGTTCCTGGGATTCCTGAAGTAAACATAAGATACAACAATTGAATTACGTGATTTCTAGCACCGCGGCATGCAGTTAAAATACATACAATTGGTAAATTTTCCCAAACATAACAAGTGATAATAGACTTGACCTCGCCTAGCACGTGAAACCAGCGAATCACAAACAAAAGTGGGACGATCTTATAAATATCTGGAGAATTGAATATCAAGGTAGTATACTTTGAAACTGGGCAGTGACTATAATTGAAAATGCCAAACATTTACGTGAATAATAAATATTTGTTAACAGTGAAATTATTACTTGTAAAATTGTGAAAAATATACCGTATTTCTGAGACGGCTCTAAATGTCGATCTAAATGTCGATCTGAATATCGATCTGAATATCGATCTGAATGTCGATCTAAATGTCGATCTAAATGTCGATCTGAATGTTACGATTCCTGTAGAATTTTAAATTACAAAACATTACGATCAAAAAATACAATTTTGGGGAAAGCTGCCCATTCAAGCAAATTGATAGTAAATACTCTATGGAAAAAATGAAAAATCTTTCATTGCAATAAACGTACCTATAACGATTTGAATATCGACTTCAATTCTTCGGAGCACCAATGAAAATGATTCAGGTTAGAGATTTTGATATGTCGTATTTTTGAAACTGTTTTATCTCAAATATTTTTGATATGATTTATTTTTAAACTGTTTTATCTCAATCATAATTTAAAGTGTAAAAACCGACAAATTGGGGATTTTTTGCGAATATTTTATGAAAAGTTACAGACGGCTTGAAACGTTTCAATAAGTCTTTAAAAGTAATAGAAAGCTCGTTTTGCTGGCTTGATTTTGTAATAATTTGACAGATGTATATGATATAAAAAGGGAGAAAATAGTTAAAGGAGTTGTAAATATTCAATCATTATACTGTGTATTATAGAAGTGCTTTATTTAATTGAATCAGCTAGTCGAGGCAAAAGAAAATTATAAATTAATATTTCACAAGTGTTTGAGTGGTATAAGGGGCTGTGAGAGAATAACAGGGGTTAACACAACATTTTATGGGCTTCCCAAGCCGTGGGGCGAGTTAACACAGCAAAATATATATATATATATATATATATATATATATATATTGTTATATTTTTGTATATATTGAGTTATAGAGAACCCTTTTATAATCAATTACCACCTATTTTGTATTGTTTATTCATGATTACAGGATTGATCTTTCTTTTTTTTATCTTAGGACAATTATGACAATTGCAACCGAATACACAAGCATTCTTCAAATAATTGTAAATGCCATCTGTTATATATACTGTGATCCTACCTTATTAGTGATAGGCGTAATATCTCTATCTGTCACTCCTTGTCTTATTTTAGAGCCTTGTTGAGTTATGCCACACAATTTATCTTTAAATATTTTACACGGCTGCTGCACTTAATTATTTTACAGGGCCGTCAAACACGTGGCGGAATCTACCTAGGGTGGGTCCGTCCTAAGCAAACACCTCTCAACTAGACACCCAAACAAATATCCAAGGAGTTTTCAAAATAATTTTAAAAGCCAAAAGTATTCCCAAACACTAGTTCCACTTTTATAAATTTGATTAAAGCACTGCGTAGATATTAAATACTAATACCTGGAATCCAGATACAAGCGCCGCCTTCCAGCCGTCCTGAAGCCAAGTGACCAACTGCAGGCACCTCCTGTAAATAATAAGTAACTCGAGCAACTGGTAATCTCCAGACTATAAAACTACTAATATTTCTACAAATTTTATGTTATACAAATACTCAGATAACTCCAATTCCACTATGCTTTCGTCTTCAAACAATAACGGTACAGACCAGCACTCCCTCTTTTAATTAACTTTTATTCGCCGTAAAACTGCTACTATTTGCTATCTCCAGGTACAACTTGACTTTCAAAACTTTCTCGTAACTTTTAAATGTAATAAAACTCATAACAGTACAAAACACGTCTATTTTTCAGTAATATAAATTTGAAGTCCCTTATAAATAAAATCCGTCTTCTTTTGTTTCCGTTGCCATAGCAACTATCTCTACGCACACTATGCAATTTCTAATTATTAATAATTGATTAATAATACAGTTCTTTTCTCTAGATACATTCATTTTCTAGATGGTTTGTAATCCAGTGATTTATGTATTTTGAACTTTTTACATTATTGAAAATAGCTAACAAACTTTGATGGTTCAGCTTTTAAATTGTACGCAACAGACATTTATGTTTTATTCGGTAAACGTCCTGTCATTACATAACCAATCTTTAATTGTTAAAACATATTCAAACTGAAATTGATTTACAAATTTTACGGGAGTATCACTTAACTCCTTAAAATTTTAAAAGCGTGCAGTATACCAAGCAATTTTGATATTTGTTTTACATTCAAATGGTTTTGAAAACGCTAACTCAAATTAAATTTCATATACGTGCAACCATAACAATTAAAATACGTATACAATGCAAACTTATAACTAGCTTAGCCTGGTCTATGGCCGGTATATGTTGTTTAATGCAATGCAGTTTCAAAAGCTTTATAAATTTATAAACGTGGAATAGTTGTTGTTAATTTATAAACCAAAAATACCTGAAAGAAAATACTCAAACAAAACCAAATATACCCCCATTCTAGCAAAGTCGTTTCGAAGCCCTATTTAAACATTTTATAAGCCCACCCCCTTCTTGACAGTATAATATATATATATATATATATATATATATATATATATATATATATTGAGTGTGGAATTATAGGTTAAATAGGTCCAGACAATAAAATTTTATCAACTGTGTATATAGTAAACAGGAGCAAATTATTTACGCGCCAAATTAATCAGTTTATATAGTGAAAACGGACGGTTAGTAAGATATTTTTCTATTTTATAATTGGAATGTTAAAATTGCATAAGGGAAAAAGCTTTAGAGTACATAAAAACTTAAGGAAACGCATAATTAAATTGTAGTAATTCTTCGTCTGTCCCCCTTCTATATATAAAATCCAATAATCTATCTCCGTTCCTCATATGCAATCTTGTCTATAATCTCGATATATATTCCCTACTCAACACATTTCAAACAATGTCTATACAAACATGCGGCATCTCACGCGTGTCTATAAACTTTACTCTTTCCTTGTCCCTCAGTTTCTTTTAAAGTCAAACGAACCCTTAACATATGATATCTTGTATTCCACTCTAATGTATGCTAAAATAATCTCTCCTTATCGTGCATCGATCTCTGCCTGTTTATCTGCTAACTACCATTCGTAAAATAGGCATGTTATTTGAGCGCGTTCTCTTTCTGCCTACCGAAAAATTTGTTTACAACACTATTCAGAAAACTTTCAATACCACCACGTTATCGACAAAACCTTGAAATAAACTACTACTAGGAACTTGTTTTCAACAATATGCGTTATAACTTTGACAGGTTACACATGTTAGAGCTTACTAAAATATGGTAAAAGGTGCACGCAAAGAATATTTGCATCTATAACTCCTATTAATTCATGAACATTAATATTTCACCTACCTTAATTATGACCTTAGAATTATTGATTTTTGCTCTAAAAGAATCTGAAAAGCTTTTGACTACTATATATCTAATCTGCTTTAATTTAAAGTGCTCGCTTCTCCACTCTACGTTAAGAATATTTACACTTCTTACAGCTGTTATTTGCAATTAATACTTAAAATTAAATGGTTCTGCTCCCTATCATTTAAACATTGTGAAAGTTCTTTGAGGATATTTACACATGCTAAAAATGAAGCAAAATTAACTCTGAACCTTACTTTAAAATTATTAATTGCTACACTAGAGTATTAGAAATCGTCTCCAATTTTTAATGAGTCGTGTTTACATGAGTAAACCTGCAATAACTTATTACCTGACTTATCTAATCAATTTTAACCTACAAATTACACAGAAATATATACATAAGTTAATAAGGTGAAATTATTATAAACTGGACTTTTATGCAAAGCTTAAATGATAATTTCAAATCGAGCTAGTAAATGAAAAATAGAGATATAACGCCACAGACAGGATTCGAACTTGTAGCCTTCATATCTACTTGTACGCACTAACCATATAAGCCATTAGTATTTGCAAATTCAATTGGAAAATATGACTTGAATGAGAGTTCCACGACAGGTAGAACGCAAATAAGCTCAATGCTGATCTTTTGAGCTAGATACTATAAAGGTGTCGTCTACAGAGTTGTCTTCAAAATATTACGTTACTAGAAACTTATTAAAACTATGCACATTTTAAAGGTTTGTTCGTGCAATGCAAGTTGAACAAAATCTTAAGTTTTTATTTTGAAAGTGTTTCTGCTGTGTGCAGATCCGCTTGGTTTAATACGAAAAAAATATATGTATTTAAATTTATTATTGGTCAGTTCTAGCTGAATAAGAGGAGACATTCCTCTTCACACCTATTTAAAAATTCACATATGTTTGACAAATATGCGTTTACTATATTCGCTATATATCGTACCTGCATTGACTTAAATCCATACACCCAGTGATATACCATCCCATCGATATTTCTGGAATGACGTATCCTTTTTAATAAAACAGCCTAAATCAGTCACGCAAATTTTATAATTTACACTTAACACTCCGATTACGCTTCAGCTTATCGAGAGTGTATTTGAAAACCTGATGATCACTCTTCTTTCAGAAGTAAAAGCACTTACAGATTTACTTTCTTCACTGCGATAACTACATCACCGGATACCTAGAGTAAACTCACAACTTCCAGTAGTGGAATATACGGTGTCGGTGGTGGGCTCCCAAATGTGTCGTGATGGCCCCAACACATCCTGCACGCCCTGTTGCGTGCTGCACGGAGGATTGCGTCTCTTCTGCAAACTGTTGCACTTAAAACACGCATATGACATCAAATAAAATTCTCTTTAAAAGGTAGTTATTGTGTTTATCGTTTAATTGTTTTTGGCACGTTATTCGTACATCTAGCAGATTTACGGCCTTTTCAAACGGTATGAAGTCGAGAATCGGTTTCAGCGGAAAAATTTATTTGCCTTTGGAAAAGAAAACGAAAAACTTTAAGTTATTTCATACACTTTCATACATTTTTTGGGAAAATAGAGGTACCGTAAAGGCAAGCATCACACAGTATATACATGCCAATATGAAATAGCACTGTTTTGGCAAAGCTACTAGCACCATCTACCGTCAATTCCTGAATTTATGTATACTTTAATTATGTATATTAAGATGAGTAGTCTATGTACAATAAATATCTGACAGTTGTGATCCTAACACACGTAAAACATAAGCATAGGACTTTGCTTTGGGTGGGTTAAAAGTTCATGACAACTTTTTGGAACTTACATTTATTTGATGCTGTACGAGCTACAGAACAAAATCTAGTTTTCTAGGTTTCTTTACCAGCTCATTTACTACTACGTCCCAACTTCCTGTGTATGGATAACATTGCCAGTCCATTTAGCCGATTTTGAGATGTAGAATTTCGAAGATAGTTGTTCATTCTCTTTAAAGTAGAGAATGACCCTTCAGCCGTCGCTGTAGATACAGGTATTGTTGCCATGATTTTCAGCATAATAAATATGTTAGAAACATATTCTTATTGCACAGGGCCAAAGCATCCGTTGCAGATATGTAAGGAAGATGTTTATTATTTTGGCATCGTTTGTACAGTTTGAACACATCAGAAGGTGTTCCACTGAGTTTACTCGCGTAAGATTCCAGAAGAACTAACAAATCATTTTCGTCTTGATTGGACAGGGCTTTTTCATTGGTCGAGGGAAATATTGCTTGAAATCCCTTAAATATATAGCCGTTTTTTGTGAACCTACGCTCCAGTTCGGAAATAAACACTTCCAAGATCATCATCATTGGGTTTTCAGTCCTGAAACTGGTTAGACGCGTACCGTCATTGTTTCTTATTCTGAATTAACCTACAAATTTCCCGAAATTTGCACAGTCTGCATCTATTACTATCTGATCTAGGTCTACATCCACCTCTTGTTTCCTATCTCTGCTTGCCATATATCCCATACTATTCCCCAAAAATGCCTTAGAACGTATTCTGCCCTTCTATTTCTCATATTTTTTTCCCAAAGATAATTTTGTTCCCTTACTGTTTCTTTAACCTATTTGTTATTACCTTTGTCTGTCCATCCTCATACATCTGAAGCACAGCATTTCAAAGGCGGCTACTGTTCTTCTGTCTGCTTTTCAGACTGCTCGTATTTCGTAGGCATACTGTTTGTGCTGTGCTCCACACATACGCTTTCAACAACTTTTTGTTCTATGTTTGTTGTCTTTCATCATTGGTGCCGTTCTTTCTTGTCAGATGCAGTTCGTCCCCTTCTATTGTTTTACAATTATATACCCTATTTCTCCGACATTCAGTGGTTGCGAAGGGGGGTAAGCAGCATGTGGCTGCCAAGTTTTCTCAGCGCTTGAACATTTACTGATTTAATATTTTTTCCAATATATCTTTTCGCACAGTTAACGTTACTTGCAGATATTTCACAACAAACAACTAGTTCTTTATAATAATCATCAGATTTATCTGCGCTTATTTTTTCGTCATTGGGTTTTCCGTCTCAAAACTGGTTGGACATGTACCTGCACTTATTTATTTTCTAAACTAACCTACATAGTTCCCTGAAATTCTCACACAGCAATACAGCTCGGTTCCCATTATATTGTTTTCTAATATTATGCCCTATTTCACTGAGATTTATTGAAGGGGGTTAAGCAACCTGTGGTTGCCAAGATCCCCCAGCACTTAGACATTTGCCGAAATAATAGTTTTCCAGTAAATGCTTTCACCAAATTACCATTATTCGAGAATATTGCCCATCCAATGCTTGTAGTTGCTTATAATAAATATCATGTTTAACTGCAGTTACTTTCTTCGTCAGTAATTTATCCATCTTGGTACTGGTTGGATGCGTACCTCCATTGATTTCTATTCTGAGCTAGCCTACACATTTCCCTGAAACTCCTACAGCCTACATCTTTTACTATCTGTGTGCAGTAGTCTAACCTAGGTCTACCTCTTCTTCTCTTTTTTCCTATTTCTGCTTCTAGTATATTCCGCACTATTCCCTCATGCCGTAGTATGTGGCCTATCATCCTATCTCTCCTATTTTTACCGTTTTCCACATATTTCTTTCTTCCCCTACCATTTTTAGTACCTTTTCTTTCTTAACTTTGTTTGTCCATGATATCTTCACCAATCGTCTGTAGCACCACATTTCAAAGGCTTCTACTTTTTTCTTGTTTGCTCCTCCTACTGTCCAGGCTTTACAGCCGTACAGTGCTGTGCCCCATACATATGTTTAAAGCAATCTTTTCCTTGTTTCTATGTTTGTTGTCTTTGAACACAGTAGTTGCTTTTTCTTGTTAAATGTAGCACGACCTTGTGCTAATCTTTGTTTTATATCTTTTGTGCTTTTCCCATCTTGCGTTATTTGGCTTCCTACGTAGCAGAAATCCTTAACCTCTTGTAAGTTCGTGTTACATATTTGTATTCTTGTCTTTGATTTATTTTTCCATCCTTGGCATACTAGTACTTTAGTTTTACCTTTGTTAATTTTCATACCGTATCTCTCTGTTAGAACCGCTTCTATTTCATTGAGAGCAGCTTCTAACTCTTCCTTGCTAGATGCTAATACCGCTATATCATCTACAAATCTAAACATATCAATCTTTTGTCCCTGCATAGTAATTCCAAATGTCTTCCTGCATTTCACAGTATTCATTGCCTCTTCAATGTACAAGTTAAAAATTAATAGGGATAGGAAACATCCCTGTCTCACCCCTTTCCTGATGTTTACTTCTTTACGTTCCTGCTCTAATTCTATTACTTCTGTTTGCTCTTTGTATAAGTTATGTACTATCCGTCTATCCCTATAACTCATTCCAATCTTTTTCAGTATTTCGAACATTTTTTCCATTTTACATTGTCAAATGCTTTTTCAGATCTACAGACCCTATATACACGCTTTCCCCTTTTTCTATTTTTTTCTCCATTATCACCCTCAGAGCTAAGATAGCCTCCCGTGATCCTCTGTTTCGCCTAAACCCAAATTGATCTTCTCCTAGTATTTCTTCAGCCCGTTTTTCCATTCGTCATTGTACAATTCTAGCTAATATTTTTGATACGTGTGCTGTCAAACTTATTGTTCGAAAATTTTCACATCTATCTGCGCCTTTCTTTTTTGGTATAGTTGCAATGATGTTATGTTTGAAATCTTTGGGTATCTCGTCTGTTTCATACATATAGTTTACAAGTTGGAAGAGACGTTCTGTTACTGCTTGACCAGCGGCTTTTAGAGTCTCTGCTTGCACCTTATCTGTACCCGGCGCCTTACCATTTTTCAGACCTTTTAATGCTAATTCAAATTCATCTCTATCCCAAGTCATCATTTTCAATGTCTGATTCCTTTTCTAATACAGTTAGTTTTTCTTCTGCATATAAATTCCCTATATATTTTTGCCATCTACCCACTTTCTCTACATTTTCTATAATGACATTTCTTCCCGCGTCCCTTATATTTTTGCTATACGGTTTTTTATCCCTAGAATTGATTCTAATTAGTTTGTATGCTTCATCTGTCTTTTCTACTTCCATTTTAGTTTATACCTCTTTGCACTTTTCATCAATCCATTGTTCTTTAGCTTTCCTGCATTTGCGAATAATTTTCCATTTTATAGCTTTGTATCTCTGTTTTCCTGTGTCGCCTGATCTATTTTTGTATTTTAGTCTTTCTTCTATTAAATTCAGGATATCCTTTGTTATCCATGGTTTCTTATTTTCTTTTTGTGTATACCCCAGAATATCTCTGGCCGCCATGTCGAGGCTGGATTTAATGTTATTCCATTCTGTTTCTACTTCCTTAGTATCAGATACTTTCCCGATATCTTTGAGCAATTCAATTGACCTTTTTTCGAATCTTTCTTGAATATCTTTCTCTTTTAGTTTCTCTAAGTCCAAGTGGCTTTTTCCGTTTCTTTTTTCAAATTTTTAAATTTAAGTGCGCCTTCATAATTACCATCTTGTGGTCAGTGTCTATATCTGCTTCTGGGTAGCTCCTAAACCGTTGTCTAACAAAAATGTAATCTCTTTGATATCTTCCCATATCTCCTGACATCTTCCACGTATATCGTCTTCTAGTATGATGTTGAAATAACGTGTTTGTAATGATTAAATTGTTCTTGTCGCAAAATTCTACCAGCCTATTTCCTCTGTCGTTTCTAGTGCCTAAACCAAATAAACCTACTATCGCTCCTTTCCTACCCTCACCTACCACTGCATTAAAATCCCCCGTAATTATTAAATTTTCATGTCCTTTTACGTGTCTTAATATGTCTTCGATATCTTTGTAAATCGCTTCTACCTCTTCGTCACTGTAGCTAGAGGTGGGCATGTATACTTGTATTATTACTGTGTTTACCGGTTTAAATTCTAATCTAACCATGAGTACTTTTTCATTCTTTTGTAAGTAATTTTCTACACAGTATCATATCTTTTTCCGCATAACTATCCCCAAACCCAAATTTCTCTCCTCTGCTCTTGTATGAATTACCCTGAAGTCTCCGCTCCAAAAATCCTCCGCCTCTGGCCACCGAACTTCGTTGATCCCTACTATGTCTAGTGATAACTTATTCATTTCGATTTTTAGGTACTCTAGCTTACCCACTTCCTTCATAGTTCTAACATTCCACGCTCCGACTCGCAAAATGTTCCCGACCCTTATTCTTAACTTTCCGATCACATACTCCGAAGTAGTCCCCTCCCGAAGATCCGAATGGGGGACTATTTTAACACCGGAATTTTTACCCCAGAGAATGCCATCATTTTATTATAATTTAGGTACGCTGTGTACTTGGGAGGTAAATGTGGTGGTTTCCCGTTGCCTTCCACATCGCGGTAGTGTGTTCTAGACTGTCATACCGACCCCCTATGGTCTCTGCCAATCTAAGTACCGAAAGAGCCGCTGCCCTCTTTCGGGCACCTATCTTCGTCTGGTTCCTCACTAACGACCCTACTACTTTGGTTGGACTTGTAGTTTGGCTCTTTAGCTCATTAGAACACGCAAGCCATTTCACCTGTTCTAGTAATCTAGAACTTCGGCGAGGTGCAGGTCCATCCGAAATGGACTTCCAAAAAAGGAATATAAATTGTTGCACGATAAAAATCTTCTGGCTTCAGGAGGTTAAGATTTGCAGGATGCTTCTGCCTATCAGTAACTCTCGGAATATTCATTGCAACTCTGAGCTTTTCACCTATCATTTTTGCTTTCTCAAATATTATATTGAACTGTTTGTCAGTATCCTTTCTTAGGTCGGTGTTTATTTTCTGTAAGTGCTTACTAAGCGGAAGACTGATTCCAAACGCCTGACGTGTTGCAATTAATGCCAACAGAAATTGCAGCTTCAGTATCGCACTTTTTAGCAATGCAGCATATCTGGACGTGTTAGCGTTTCTCCAGGTCTCTATGATTTTTAGTGACTTCACTACAGGTTCCAGCAACTTGAGAAAATCACTTACGGAATGATACTTTTCAATCCATTGTGTAAGACAGTCTCTTTTTAAAGTTTTAGCGTTGGGTGTAATCTCAAGTTTCTCAATTCCTTTAGACAAGACATCTTTGCGTTTTGGTGTATTAAAAAAATCATGAGTTTTACCAATAACACCGATACTGTTTCTGATTTCAGTCACTTCGCAGGACTTGGACACCACAAGATTCAGAGAATGAGCAGCACAATGAGTATACGGGAAAACAGGATAATCTCGAGAAACATTCGATTGTACACCGTTGAATGCACCAGACATTGCTGCAGCTCTGCCATAACCTTGTCCTCGGAATTATTTTGTGTCAATGCCAAATGATTTCAGACTACTTAAGATTAGGTAAGCTAGTCCTGTGCCTGTGAGATCTGAGTAGATAAGGTACCTTCGTTCTAGGCCAAAAGGTGCAATTTTTCCATGTTGAATCCCATAAGGAGGATCTAAAGTCCGTTCTAGTCATTTTTGTACCATACATTAAATTCCCCATAAGGAGGAATTGAAGGTCAATTCAGGTTACTTTTAACCAACACCCACGACGGAGGAGTATACTACACTTTTATTTTTTAAGATTAGGATAACACTAAACTATATAACATTTTAGTAGGTGTTTTTTGGTTGTTTTGTGACCACATTTGCTTCCACATCTGGAGCAAATAGTTTTCTTCGACTAACCATTTTTTATCTTTCGAGATAGCATCTTTCGAGATAAATATATCTTGCATTTTCATCTTAGCATCCTCATTTCTTCCCACATCTGGACTAATCAGTTTTCTTCAGCTAACTATTTTTCATCTTTCGAGATAAACCTATCTTGTTTGGTATCAATTACTATTAGAATTTCTAGGAATTTTTTAGATTGCATCATCCCCCAGAGAGCTACCCCAATTTTAAGATTTTTTTACCGCTAACATTCTGAACCAAATAGTTTTCTTCGACTAGATAATTCCACCTACGAGATAAATCTATATTGTTTGATATCAGTTAATATTAGAATTTTCTCAGCTACCCGAATTTTTAGGAATTTTTTAGATTGCATCATCCCCCAGAGAGCTACCCTCATTTTAAGATTTGTTGCTTGTAGCAATTTTTGCCCGTCCTTATAAATTTTTTAGCCATGCGATACGTTAAATTAGTCTAGAATTTTACGTACAATCCGAATCTGTAAACAGATTTAAAATAGGACCATCTCTTACAAAGTTACACACATACCTTCTAGCGAACATACTGCCACCGTACCACTACTCGCTTTTAATGTCATACCATACTTTCTATCTTGTTTAGCTCATCTTTCGAGATAAATATATTTTGTTTGGTATCAATTAATATTAGACTTTTCTCAGCTACCCGAATCTCTAGGAATTTTTTAGATAGCACCATCCCCCAGGAAGCTACCCTCATTTTAAGATATTTGGTGGTAGCGATTTCTAATCGTCCTTTTTTTTAGCCATGCGATACATCAGATTAGTCTATAATTTTACGCAAAATCCGAATCTGCAAGCAGATTTAAAATCGGACCACCCCTTACCATTTTGCACACACACCCTCTAAATTATAACTTTCTTGTAGCTCATACCTAAAAGAAAATCTACAAACCATTCTTAAAACTTTTTATTACAGACAATTTTTACTAATACAGTTTAAATTTTGTAAACCACATTTCTAAATACATATTCACAATTTTTTATTCTTAACCTAGAACTCCTCACATCGGTTTATTATTATTATTATTATTATTATTATTATTATTATTATTATTAATATTTATTTCTAAATAAACACCTTTTCCAAAGACCAACCGGACCCACGTGTTTTAAATTCCTCTGATTTTGTTCTCATGGTTTCGCTTAAGACCTCGTACATATTTTCCAGATTAATAGAAGACGTTATAACCATATTTTTTGTGTTAAAGGATTTCACATCGGTAGTCTCTTCTACCATTTTTGTGTAGACGCCGTAGAGTTCGCAATAGACTTTTATTGCTGTATGTTGTGTTCTTTTTTCATTAAGTAATCGAATAAATCGCTTTTTCTGCTTCCAAAGCAACTTGAACACTCCATCGTTAACACTGGCGTTCTTTATGCGATAGCTAGTCATACGGTTGTTAAACGCTGTGCTAACCATTTCTACGCCATCTTCGCCCTTAGCGGTAACTGTTGCATTTTTATGTCTGTTGCTTCTCAAGTGTGCGGCATAGATAGTCTTTTCCATTTCGAAATCGCATACTTTACACATAATTCGTGGTTGTTTCGTACAAGATCTTTTAACAGCTGTCGGAGCTGAACGTTTACGGCTTAATGACATACCGTGCTGTTTTTCCTTGTGTCCCAGTAAATTACCCATTCTCGTAAAACCGATACCGCAAGACACGCAGTTTAAGTACTTTGCTGCTGACGGATGTATAAACTTAACCGTGGACGATGTTACACCACAACATTTGTTCTGGTGCCGTTTGAGAGCATTTTTCCAGGTATAGAAAGCACCGCAAGAGGTGCATTTAAAAACGTTTGCAGGTACCATTTTAGTACAAAACAAAATCCGCATTATAGGACTTTGGTTAAACTTGTAAGCGAAGAAAACTATTTGATCCAGATGTGGGAGGAAATGAGGATGCTAAGATGAAAATGCAAGATATATTTATCTCAAAAGATGCTATCTCGAAAAATGAAAAATAGTTAGTCGATGAGAACTATTTGCTCCAGATGTGGGAGCAAATGTGGATGCTGGAGCAAATGTGGTCACAAAACAACCAAAAAACACCTACTAAAATGTTATATAGTTTAGTGTTATCCTATTCTTAAAAAATAAAAGTAATAGACTCCTCCGTCGTGGGTGTTGGTTAAAAGTAACCTGAATTGACCCTCAATTCCTCCTTATGGGGAATTCAATGTATGGTACAAAAATAACCAGAACAGACCTTAGAGCCTCCTTATGGGATTTAACATGGGAAAATTGCACCTTTTGGCCTAGAATGAAGGTACCTGATCTACTGATCTGATGTTGGAACAAAATTTAGAAAATCTTTTCAAAGTTTCATTGTTTTTTCATTATCGTATCTGACACATCTGGAAACTTGTTCAATGCCACTAATATCTACAGTTTCACCTGCCATTAAAGCAAAACTATTGGCTTTGTTAATATTGTCCACTACTTTTCTCATCAAAATGTCATTACAAGATTCTATAATTTCATTTTGGATTTTTGGACTAAGATACTGGTGCCCTGGTCCTTCCAATGCATCCCTTAGATTGGGGTCATCTATTGCCCTATAGCGAAAGGCTGCACGAAATTTTCCTTTGTTTTTGTTTGTTTCTCTGACAGAGTCCCGATGACCACGAAGTGCCAAATCTTGCCGACCGCACAACAAAACTGCATCAATTATAGGAATAATTTGTCTTCTGTTGCCTAAAATTTCCTTTTTTCTTCCTTCTACAATTTGATTGTCTATCGAGAGTTCTGGTCGTGCCCATGTTTAGTTAAAACGCTCATCATCGGCAACACATTCCGCATGATATTTCTAAGAAGCATGGTGAGTAAATGTTTCTCTTGCCTTTTTCCAATTACCACAACCTCTTTTCAACAACAAACCAAGTTCTTGTGAATTGACACAGCCTCATCAACAGCAAATAGTAGACAGTACTTGCAATAGACACCATTTTCCGTTGCCGAATATACCAACCAGGGAAATCGCTTCAGCCAGTTATGTTGAAAACGGAGATTGCACGATTTTTTCTTTTCTCTATCTTGTACATTTTGCACCCGCACGGTACCCGGAAAGCTATAATCTTCAGATGGTATCCATATATTATTGTCTAAAACTTGCCTTATTTCAGCAGTGTTTAGTGACCGTTTAGCAAAAAGCCGATATCATTGAGCTTACTGAGCGCGGTTGTATTATTTGTAGAGGTAGTAGATAACACCGGTACAAAGTCATCTTTATCTTTCGATTCAGCTTCGGCAACTCTATTCAAAACACTGACATATTGATCTTCGTCTTCTTCACTTGTCTTCTGTTTTTTTATGAAAAAATTCGATATTGACATTTGCGTCTTCTTTTTATCGGTCATCCTGGACGTACCCAAATATCATTAAGAAATGAATGTGATATTCTTGCGTAAAAAGAGGAGGTAAAGGGTTTTATTAGTCAACGAACAAGTTTATTTAAATTAAAAATTATGAGATTACACCTTAGAAAATACTATTATACGCTAATCTTTACGGTAATCTCGAAACAGAATCACATGTAACAACAAGCAATAAAACTACGTGTAAGCGTATATGTCTACTATACACCCACTCTGAATACGAGCCAGTATAATACTGACGTAAGAACGTTATGGATGATCCTATGTATGTATGTATGTATGAATAAGCTTTATTTTGAAACTATACCTAGGCCATTGGCCCATCCTAGTTTGAACATTCTAAGATAAATAAAAAAGAAAGGAAATAATCAATTAGAAAAACAAAATAAATAAAAAATTTGTTCAATTTTAATTGGTCTTCTCTTCAGACTCGCTTTTCCTTCAGGTGACGTCAGAAACTTGATCCAGGGCAGGGAGAGGGGGCATCTTGAGGTCCAATTCAGTAACAACTTCTATCCATGTTTACTCGCAGGTTAGAGGGGTTAAGGTGGGGGTATAGGAGGTTTAGTGTCTAGGATATCTTGTAGGAAGGCGTGTAAAGAAAGGGGAAAGTTAGTGATTAGGAATTTGAACTCAGGTAGAGGGGAAAATATGTCGAGATGAATGGTTTGTTTGAAGGTATTTCGGATGGGAGTAAGGGCGGGGCAGTGGTATAGTAGATGTTCTGGGGTTTCGGGGAAATCAGGACAGCAAGGACATAGTGGAGAGGGTATTAGGTGAAAGGCGTGTAATTTAGATCGGAATTTTCCATGACCAGTTAGTAATTGGATTGTTGTACGGCTGGAGTTTTGTATGTGATTGGGGATGTCAGTAATAGTAGGAAATATTTGATGGGTGTATCTGCCGGTATCGAAGTAGGACCATGATTCTTGCCAGGAGTGAAGGAGGGAGTTGTAAATGCGGGACTTAAGGTCGGTGGTAGGGATTGTGCGATAGATATCAGGAGATAGTGTTTCATTATGGAGGTGGATCGGACGACGAAATTTTAGATTACGGATTTGCACAAATTGATGTAGTTGAATTTCTAAGGGGGGGATTTTTAATATTGTATATAGAGAGGTAGTGGAGGTGGTTCGAAAGGCACGAGAGACGTATAACAGATAAGGACGTATGATTGAGTTTAAGATTCTGCGGGAATGTGAGGTTGTGAGGGGATACCAAGAGTCAACAGCGTAGCGGACAATGGGGATGATGATGTTGTTTAGGATTAGTCTTCTTGTAGGTGGGGCTAGTTGAATTGATTTAGGTAGGGATTGCTGAATGTTATGCAGGATTAACTTGGTTTTGGAGCGGATTTTTTGGAGGTGGGTGTGCATCTTCAAGCGGGTTTCTAAGTGGATACCGAGGTAGGAGACGGATTTAGAGAAGGTTAAGGGTATTCCTAGGATATGGATAGTAGGACTGCGGCGGAGGTCAAGGAAGCCTTTTAAAAGTAACATTCTGGATTTAGTAGGGGAGATAGGTTGCTTATTTAGGATTGACCATTGTTCGATATGTTGGATTAGGATATTTGCAGTGGATTGTAGTTGGAGGCGGGAGTTACCGTGAATAAGGAACGTGAGGTCATCTGCGTAGGCGAAGGTATCTGTGTTTTGAATATTAAGGTCAAGGAGAGGGTTGATGAATAGGTTCCAAAGGGTAGGTGAGAGAATGGATCCTTGTGGACAGTCTTGTGTTAGGGACATGGTAGAGGAAAAGTAGTTCGTACGGAGGCTTGCTGTTCGGGAAGATAAATATGATTGGATAATTTTATATATATTGGAGGGGAAATTCAGTATTTTGAGTTGGTTCAGGACATTGGGCCACCAGAGGAGATCAAAGGCGGAGTGGAAATCGAGGAAGATTGCTATGACATATTTGGATTGTGATGATTGGACTTTGGAAATTAAAGAAAAGATCGTTTGTTCTGCGCTGTGTCCTTGGCGGAAACCGTGTTGGTTGTGGGAAATCAGGGAGTAATTATCGATGTGTGATTGGAGTTTTTGTAGGATCAGTTTTTCAAGGAGTTTACCGATGGATGAAAGAAGGGCAATTGGACGGTAGGAAGGTGGGTCTTCAGGAGGTTTTGCAGGTTTCAGTAGTAAAGTAATATTAGCATGTTTAAAGGTGTCAGGAAAGATACCGGTAGTTAGGCATTTTTGGAACAGTTGGATGATGGGTTGACGGATTACTGGCCATGATTTTTGAATGACAATATTTGTGATATTGTCTGGACCTGGAGATTTGTGTGTATTTAATTTAGAAACAATGGAATCAAGTAAGTTGGTGTCAAAGATATCATCTGGAGGTGTGTGAGGGTGGTTTCGCAGTTGGAGATAATTTGGTCTTGCTGAAAGGAAGGGATATCTATGGAAGTAAGAGGGATTACAGTTTTTAGTAGGAGGGATAAAGTATTTTGGATGGTGGGGTTTTGAAGTGATGTGGGCGTAGTTAGGATTTGATTCGAAGGGGATTTTACTAACCTGCGATAAGTTTTCCAGGGATCGGCATTGGGGTGGTCAACGATGTTCTAGAGATGGTTCTTCTTAGCCTCGTAGATGGATTTTTTAAAGTCTGATTGTAGTTGTCGGTATTGTGTATTCAGTAGTGTTAAATGGTCATTTGTAACTGCAAGTCTATGAAGTCGTTGTATTTTGTGTCGTAAGGTGTTTAGGCGTCGTCTTGTGTCTTGTAAAGTATGACTCCACCAGGGTGTCGTGCGAGTATTGTGGTATCTTGTTGGGATGGTAGTGGATGCGGCACGGTGTATATTTTGGACAATGGAGTTAGCGAGTAAGGTTGGATGGGAACTTTTTGGTATAGCAGGTTGGGGATTGAAAATGTGGTTTCTCAAGGATTTCAGGAAACAGGGCCAGTCTGCTTTATTTGTATTATAGGATGACAATTTGTGAAATTGTCGTGATGGGAGATTGGGAAGGATGTTGAATGTTATTGGATTGTGGTCACTGGAGGTTATAAAATGGGATATATTCCAGGAGTCAATTAGGTTACGGGCTGATGGGGTGGCAAGGGTGACGTCAATATTAGAACTGTGGTTTAAGGATTCCCAGGTTGGTGTGTTTGATGGAGTGTTTAGGATAGATAAGTTGTGTTGGAGGATGAAATCTTCAAGGAGGGTGCCTTTGTCATCAGTGGTGTCATTGTGCCATAACGTAGAACGTGCGTTGGCGTCTGCACATATAAGTGTCGGTTTGTGTGCAAGGGTTTGTAAAGTGTTGTCCAGTTGTTGTAAGTATGTCTGAATGTTTTTGTTGTATTGAAAGTAAGCCGAAATAATGTAGATGGTACCAGTCTTCCAGTGTAGTGATCCTATATTAGCGGTAGCGTTGTCCGTTGTGATCACTGCCATATAGTCTCGTCTCTGTTCGGTTGGGTTGGCGAATGAATCTGGGCCGTCATAAAATTTTTCGAAAAACAAAATAAAAATGTTATAAATTTCTTACCCTTTTATTTCTGCTTCAAATTCCTTCAGCTTCCCTGGCTAGCTCAGCTGTGCCTCTTCTCGAATACCTAAATATTAACAGATAAATTATATTTACATGTGTTAAAAACAGTTAGATACAATAATTACAAAACTCCAATTGTGGTATGTTTTAAAGTCTTTGATTTTTCTAATAAATTTTAAACAACTTCAATGAGATCTGAGTAGATGGGCCCCACATGTTACCCTAAACTAACTTCACACTGGAGTATGGTGAGCTCATAATAACCCAGTTTATTAATGTATGCCTTTTACCTTGCATAAATTAAAATCAAAAATTATAGACCCGTTTACCCTTTACAATTCAATTTTTATCCTGACTAAAATTTTGGATGTATTAAATACACCCTTTTTCAATATTTAAACATCAATAAATAGTCCAGTACATGTATCTTTTACAATAAATTTCTGCAGCCTTAAATATGCCACCAAAAACGTCAACCACGCAGCACAAAATTTCACAAATGTTTATACAACAACAGAAATTTTAAATAAATACCTGGAGAATTCTTTAGTCTTCATTCCCGTTGGAGATGGTTACCATAAAAACCCCTTGGCGTTGTTACCATTGATTATACTGCTTGTCAAATCAACAGGCCTATACCATCCATATCATGCACACAAAATAGATTACCAGCTCTGGTTACCCCCATATATCATGTTTCCATTTATTGATTTGCTTAGTATTGTAGTAGCCGGACCTTTTTTAATTTAAAATGCACCACTTGTACTTCACGTCAATAATTAGAGGTCCGCTACTATGGTTTATACTAGCAACCACTATATTTCCGAAAATATTACATAAATACTCACGAAAGCTTTATTATTGTATTCTGAATTGGTATTCAGCACTTTTATCGACGTAAAGGAAAAGAAAAAGAACCTTAGTAATCTAGGTTGAGTATTTATATGCTTTTAAAACCCCCTTAGTCGACGCTCTTCAAGCGAAAAGCTTATTTTCAACTCTAATTCCAAAAATTTTGAATATAACCGTCGGTTGATTCTGAAAATTTTTCCCACCGTGCTTGTTGTATACTTCGAATTCGCTTACAACCTTCGCGTGTGCATTCGTTTCTAGCACTGTTGACTTTCGACTAATGACAAATTTCTCTGCCGTCAGAAACTCCGCCTAAACTTTATTTATTTCTGTCTTATGCATGTCTGCTGTCTCGTTCAAAACCCCACTTGAGTTACAGAAAATCGATATTGATGACACGTGTATACTGTACGTGCATTTCAATCCCAACGCTTTTATATCTGTCTCTATCTGTTGTATATAACCGATTGTCCATTTCCCTCGCTTTTTAAGATGTTTGTTAGCCTTGTTATTTATACCAAACTAACAGTTGAAAATATTTTCTTTGAAATCCTATCTTAACGTACGCTCGACTTCTTTGAATGTAACCTTTTAAAACGCAGGTGTTTCTGTTAATTATCAAACGTTTGAACATAACAACTTCTTGGACTTTCTGCTTCTTGGTATCTATATAAAACGAATACATTTGCCTTGGAATTATTGATTTTCTTACACAGCACGTTCCCTTATACTTATATGTGTTGAATTTTCTTTATGTAATCCTAACATTCCAATTATTAAATATACAAATACGTTAATACTCGTCCGTTTTCCCTAAATGAATTAAATTAATTTTGCGCGTAAATAATTTGTTCTTTTCTATATACAGGGTTGTTGAAATTTTATTGTATCTACCTATTTACCCTTTTGAATCCACAACAATATATATATATATATATATATATATATATATTGTAGTGTCAGAGGGAGCTACCAAGGGTTCTAAGGGTTGTTTAGTAGAAGGTAGTGTATGCCAAGTAAAATGATCCATATATCTGATTCCATAATTTAAAAATGTATGTTTGCCGTACTTTACATATGCTAAAGTATTCAAAATGGTTGTTGAAATGTAAGTGCCAAGAGGTAAATTAAAATGACTTGATGACGTGATAAAATACACAGTGCTCAAGGGTTTATACTGAGTTAGAATTTAATAGGCCATTGAAAGTACATTTGCCATCCGAAAACCGGATGCGTCTATGGATGTCCACTATCAACCACGCCGATCCAGGGTCATGTGTGATTTATTTTGGCTTTTGTTTTATTAGAATCAACTTTTGGACGAATATGTAATTTCAAAATTATAAGTGATAACAATGTCAAATGTGATTGAAGGATTGTAAAATATTTAGAACCAATACTAGAATATTATGTGAAAAGTATGAAAGTGTAAAAGGACATAAATTATGGTATGTGTGACACAAACTTAGTGTTTAAATATTATTGGACAATTTTAGTTTATGTAATTTGTAATGTTGTAGGCTAGTAATGTTGTAATTATCACCTTGGAAAGTAAACAAGGTGAGTTTATTTTGAATATTTTTGGTATAAAGACGTATTTTAAAAAAATGCGCTAATTTGTGTAAAGATTTTGGAAGATTAATAAACGTGTTTGATTTTGAAATAGTTTGATTATTAAAGAAGGGTAAAGAGCAGCATCGGTACATAAATAAGTAATAGCGACGACAAGGAAGAGTAAAGATTTGTATTAGTGCGACGGCGAAGCGACGGATAGTAAGATAGATTTGGAACGATATTGATAAAGGCAGAATGCATCGGATTGGAATTGTAAGAAGGAAGAATATTTGGGATCGATTTGGATATAGATTTATAGGTAGCAGGGCATTGAGTGGTTATAAAAAGGGACGAAGATTGATTTTGATATGGATGTATATGTAGCGGGGCATTGAGTGATTTTGAACAGGACGACGATAGATTTGGATTGAGTACGGATTAAAGGCGGACGTATTAATTTGGAACAAGAGGAGCGAAATAAGGAGAACACGTAAGAGCAGAAATTGGAAGTGGAAGAGTCAACGCAGAATCTACGACGGAAGAATTAGCGCAGGGGAAGTAAAATAAACGGGTATTCTAAATTCTAAAATTCGGGTCATTTATTTCAGATATTGGGAGCAACTAAAATTTACAGAAAGATACCTGGAGGCGAGACGGAAATTCAAAAGGATATTGCAACCGTGTAAAGGCGCATACGGCGACGAGGATTTTGAGCCAGCAGTAAGAGAGGCCGGAAACAAAGTATAATCTAGGTGAGTGCTGTGAAATATCTTGTAACGTCAAAAGTCATAAATTCGTGGTATTAAATTAATTTGGCACAAGGCAACGTTGATCATAAAAATTTGGCATATACAAAACTAGATTCAAAAATTAGTACTAAAACAAAAGAGAGTGCAGTTTGGTTGGGCATTGCACATCTACTTACCACTGAACCCACGGTAAGTAGGTGGACACCCTGAGAATAAAGAGTTCAAATAGTCGAGGCATCTTAATAACAATTTTGATTAAATAACCAACCAAACGTTGCAAAAGTACGGGGCGTGCAATAGGTGTTTGCACATTATACAAAAAAGCATTGAAATTTAGAAGAGGCGCGCGACGACGAAAATAAAGTAATAAAAGAGGGGGTGGAGTACAAAAATATATATATATTATAGTAGTTTTAAAAAAGGTTAAAAGTAAATATTAACGAAGCAATTTCAAAACAACCTGTATAAAGGAACAACCAGAATTTACGGGCGAAATTTATTCCAGTTAGTTCATTTTTAAGTAACAGGTATTAACAAAATTTTACAAATAAAAATAAAATTTAGTTAGGTTCGTGAAGAAAATAAATGGTAGAAGCCAATGCCATTAATTTATTAATTTAATTGAGTTTATTTGAACGGTTATTTACGTATAATATGCATTAAAGCGTGTAAAAATCAATAATACCAAGGTGAAACGCGTTGCTAACAAACAAGTATATCGGTGGGGTTGAAATACGCTGAAATCCAACTCGTAGAAGTGTTGTGTTAAAACGTTCGTTTAAAGTTAAACACCTGCGTATATTCTAAATGTCAAGTTCCAGTTAATTTTTATAGATAGCAAATGGTTACAAAGAATATCAGTAAACCGTCGCATGTGTTCGCAGTAAACACTAATGAGGGTTATTTAAAGCAGTCCACGTGGGGTTAGATAGCAGATGGTTCGGAATATCGATTTTCTACCACTCAAACAAGGTTAGAAAGAGACGTAGAAAACGCATAAGCAAGGGACAACGGTAGTATAGGAGGGATTTATAAGACGTCAGTAAATATACGATTGGTTGAGATAGTTAGTTGGACGTGAAACAAATACGAGCATAGTGTATATGAATTTTCAGAAAATATTGTAACGACGCGCTGAAATTCGCGGACTTAGAAATGGGTTGAGCTCAAAATTTTAAGAATGTGTTGTTGTAGATGGGGATTTCGGATAAAAGGCGGCCAGGAGGTAGCAGCCGAGGTTGTATAAATGCTTTTCGAAAACATGGTGAAGGCGCTTAATATTTTGATCGCTTCAGACAACGTATGAAAGTTATCACGAGCTTGTAAGTATAATAAAATCATTTTTAAATTGTATTGCATGGTGTTAGCCTCATAATTGTACGCGGTTTGTGTGCCGAGATTACATTTTTTAATTGTGGTATCACCTATAACTTTTTTTAACAAGCTCGTGTCGTGACGTTAAGTAACGTGGATTAAAGTAAATAATTGTGAAAGATGTATAATTAATTTGGATTTGGAAACTGGATACACCGTGAAGGCAGCGCTAGCAGCTCAATTTACATGGGGTTCTTCTACTAATAGCTAGAAGCGGCCTGCAAAGCAGAAAAAAAACAAATACCATCGTCCACGGAGCAGAGATCTTCTAGAAATTCCAGGTAACGCTTTGAAATTGTGGTTATAAACTATGAATATTGAGTGATGTATGAGAGTGATTTTGAAGGTATTGTGCATTATTTTGCGCATTGAACATAATGCGTATAACTAACTTTATTATGGTATTTAAATAGAAATCTGAAGGTGTATATAAAGCTTATTAACGTTCCATCAGGAAGTTACAATTTGTATAGAGTACATGGGTGTTTTTTTTGTTTGTTGTAAGAGTATGCAAAGTATAAGGGCATACATTATTCAAAATTAACTGGGTTATTATGAGCTCACCATACTCCAGAGTTTACTTAGATTTAAAATAAATTATATAAAAGGAATGAGAAATAAGGTATTATTCAGGGCCCATTTACTCCGGGTACATTCTATGTGCTTGATAATTTAAATTAAAATCCAGGACATTACAAAATAGGATTTATTGAGGTGTAACTTGATCACTGAAATGTGGATAATATTGAATTTTATTTGTAAATAGTGAAAAATAAAAGATTGTATGTTTGTTGTATTTTGTGGTTTTATTGGGAGTGTGCATGAACGATAGAATATGAGAGTGAATATAGATATCCAAGAGGAGGTCCAACTGAGCTAGCCGGAAGCAGTTGAAGAAAGCAATTCAACCTCGGAAAAGAGGAAAACGGGTAAGAAATTATATTTTTTGAATTATGTAATTTTTAAAAAATTTTCTATTATGAGCAATTTTCGAGTTTTGAAAATTTAATAAAATTTTCGAATATATTTTTGTTGGTGAGGCTTTTACCCGAGATCCACGGCAATCTTATGACGGTCCAACGTTGGGGCTCGAATGTTTTTGAAAAAGTACTAAATAAGAGCCGAGTTCCATGGCAGTATATATATATATATATATATATATATATATATATATATATATATATATATTGCTGTGGTTCGGCATTAAGCTCTTAAATCGAGCGTCATAAAATTTCTGCAAAAAAATAAAAATAAAAAAATTGTTTTACACTTGCTTTTGGAACGCCTCCTTATCTCTGCTCAGCAATCGGCTTCTTCTTGAATACCTACCATCTTAAGCACCTTCCTTTCTCACAAACGCAGTCAAATGACATTACCAATCAAATAATGCAACAAAACATTTAACCTTTTATTTACACATATTAACAAGTTTCCATTAAGAAATATTTACACCTTGGTACAGACAGTTTTCTAAAACTGTTACCACCTCAATCATTAAATACTTTAAAATCCTTGATTTTAATATATCTCAACAAATATCTTTTAGACGAGTAGATGGGCCCCTCGTGCAACCCTAGATTGATTTTATTCTGGTCTATTTTGAGCTCATTATAACCCAGTTCCTCTAAATGCTTTTAAGCTATGCATTTTTATTGAAAACAAATGTAAAGCTAAAAAATTTAATAAGGACAGTTAAAAATCGCTGCTGGTAAAAAATCTTAAAATGAGAGTAACTCCCTGGAGGATAATGCTATCTAAAAAATTCCTAGAAATTCAGGTAGTTGAGAAAAATCTAATATTAATTTATACCAAACAAGGTACATGTATTGTGAAAGATGAAATGGCTAGTTGAAGAAAACTATTTGGTCCAGAATGAGTGAGGTTTTGTGGATGCTGGAGGAAATGTGGCGCTGATTATCCTGTCATCCTTCTACTGCCAATGTATTATTTTTGTGTTGCTAGGAACCCCTAGGTTTTCTACTTCTTATTCACTTTGGATGGAACTGAGAATTTTGAACCTTGTAAATTATTTGGCACTTTATAGTTCTTTGTTACCATAAGGCGAGCGTGCCAGTAGGAAAAGAACGAAATTAGTAACGGAAAGCTTGCTCGAATTATGTGTTTCGAGGGAAGGGAAAGAAAGAGAAACACACCAGTCGGAAAACGAAACAATAGGACACACGAACCGATTCGCCTTTTGTAGAACATCTGTACCTGAAAGGATAATTAAACACAAAACACATGTAAAATATAACTCTAATAAATAACTTCTATTAATTTAAATAGCAAACAATATTAAATTGCTAGTTTAAACACGGATATCTGATTTTTAACTATACAATAACATGATGAATTCAGATTGCATCTATTAAGCTCGATGCTCCATGGAAAACAGAACGACATGCATAAAGCAATTTCATATTCTAAATACACCAATAAGTCTAAATATATATACAAATAAATCTTACATACTTACTCGACAATAATGATGACGAGATCGTATCATTAGCAGCTACTAAACCTAGTACACAAATATTTACAGTAGTGCTCTTAGGCGCAATCAACCAATCAACACCAATAATTAATCACTAACACAACTGATGGCATCCCTATAGTAGGGGTAAAGAATACTACTATAGTAAGCCTGCTTATCGTAAAAGGCGATTAAAAGGCGCAGCAAGGGGCAGCAGTCTTGCTGGCTAAAAGATATTGGAGGAGGGTCGGCTGGTCTCGAGCGATCCTCAATAATTTACAAGCTTGTTGGGGGTTGGCCGTGACGGATACGGCTTTTTGCTAAAATCTTTAAAAACTGCGTTATGGAAAGATATGGGAGCCTACCACAATATTTCCCAGGTGTGCGTGGCCTAAAACACGAAATACATATGATGGAGAGCTCACAAGTAAAATTCTTGTCCGGAGGTAAAATACTCCCTCATTCGGATCTCCGGGAGGGGGTACTTGGGGCTCGTCATCGTAAGAATATAAAACATCAGTTCGATTTAGTGATAGGGACTTGGAATGTAAGGTCATTACTTAGAGTAGATACGTTAACGAATTTATTAGTCGAAATGAGAAAGGAAAAGCTGGACATTTTAGGTATTAGTGAGGTGAGATGGCCAGATAATAATGACTTTTGGAAAGATAATTATAGAATAATTACAACTTCTTCAACTAATGGACAGGCAGGGGTAGGAATAGTGTTATGTAAAAGATTAGGGCATAAAGTTAAAGAGTACTTACAATTTAGTAATAGAATAATTATGGTTAGATTGAGTACAACACCCACAGACACTGTTTTAGTACAGGTTTGCATGCCAACAATTCAGTACGAGGATGAGGAAGTAGAAAAGGTATACGAAGATATAAATAGTATAGTGAGAAAAGTAAAAGGAGATGAGAATTTAATAGTTATGGGCGATTTTAATGCGTCAGTGGGAGAAGGTAGTGAGGGGAAAATGGTAGGAGAATTTGGGTATGGTAGACGAAATGATAGAGGAGAAAGATTAGTAGAGTTTTGCCAGGAACATATATTAGTAACTGTAAACACCCTATTCGAACAACATGTTAGAAGAAGGTATACCTGGAAAGCGCCAGGGGATATGGCTAGATACCAAATAGATTATATTTTAGTTAAACAAAGATTTAGAAACCAAGTTAAAAACTGTCGTAGTTATCCAGGGGCTGACATAGATAGCGATCATAACTTAGTTAAAATGAAGCGTAAACTAAAATCTAAAAAATTGAGAAAGGTTAAAAGAGAGGGATGGAATCTAGGTAAGCTTAATGATAGTAGGGTAAAAGAGGAATATAAACAAGTATTAGATAATAAGAGCAAAGAGATAGCTGTAGGAGGGAACGTAGAAAATAGATGGAAAGAAATAAAACTGACTGTACATGATACAGCAACACAGACTATAGGTAAGAAAAAAATAGAAACGAGAAAACCCTGGGTAACAAAGGAGATATTAGATTTAATAGAGAATAGAAGAAAGCTTAAACCTTTCAGAGAAGTGGATAGTGAAAGTAAGCAAAAATATAATACAGTTAGAAATAAGATAGTACATGAGTGTAGAAAAGCTAGAAATAAATGGATGGAGGAGAATTGTAAGGGAATACAAGATGATTTGAGAGTAGGTAAGACAGACAGGGCTTACATGGCAGTTAAAAAGTTTTTTGGGGAAGATAGGAAAAAATGTAATGGTATTAGAGACGAGAATAATGAGCTTCTAATAAATAAAGTTGAGGTAGCAGATAGATGGAATAGATATTTAGAAAATTTATATAAGGGAGACGATATGGATGAGTTAGAGAACGGCCAAGAAGAGGATGTAGAAATAGGGTTCTCAATATTAAAAGAGAAATTTGATAGAGCTGTTCGGAATCTTAAACTAAATAAAGCGCCAGGGATAGACGATATTCCCGCAGAATTAATCAAATATGCAAGTCAGAAAACTTTAGACAGATTATATGAACTAGTAAAAGTAATATATGACACAGGCGAGGTTCCAATAGATTTCGAAAAAAATATTATTATCCCAATCCCAAAAAAGTCAGGAGCTGATAGGTGTGAGAATTTTAGAACGGTTAATTTAACTTCTCATGCTTCCAAAATACTAACAATAATAATTAAAAATAGAGTAGAAGCTTTGACTGAGAATTATTTAGGCGAAGACCAATATGGTTTTCATAAAGATAGAGGGACTAGAGAACCGATACTAATGATTAGGGTAATTATCGAAAAAGGTTACAAAAAATAAAAGACTCATTTCGCGTTTGTAGATTTAGAAAAAGCATTTGATAGAGTTAATTGGATTGTTATGTTCAGGGTTTTGCAAAAAATAGGAATCTCTCATAGGGATAGAAAAATTATGAAATATAAAAGGAAGCTAAGATTAGAAATGGTGTTAGACAGGGTTGTATACTGTCTTCCTTAATTTTTAATGTTTATATTGAGGAAGCTTTAAACTTAGCTAGAGAGAGAAAAGAGATAGGTATTAGTGTACAGGGACAGAAAATAGACATGTTACGTTTTGCAGATGATATAGCCATTATAGCAAAGTCTAGAAAAGAGTTAGGAGAGTTTTTAAATATTTTAGATGAGATACTACAGAGTAACTATAGTATGAGAATTAACTCAGTAAAGACAAAGATAATGACAAGTGAGTTACAGCCTAGTTCTAAACCAAAAGTAAAAATAGGTAATACCGAGTTAGAGGAGGTAGATGAATTTTGCTATTTAGGTAGTATAATTACAAGGGATGGACGTAGCAGAAGGGATATACTAGCTAGAATAGCTCAAGCTAGAAAAATGTTATTAAAAAAGAAAAACATACTAATAGCTAATAGTATTAGTTTAGATAATAGAAACAGTTTCTTAAAGTCGTACGTATGGAGCGTTTTACTATACGGTAGTGAGACTTGGACAATTAAAGAAGTAGATAAGAAAATAATTGAAGGTCAGGAGAGATAGAATGATAGGGCACCAGTTAAGACATGAGGGACTATTTAGTAAAGTCTTAGATTATAGACTACCAAATAAAAATAGAATAGGAAGGCCTAGACAAAGCTGTTACGTTTTTTTTTTCGTGGCAGCCACGTTGGGCGCCAAAGTTATGTTACGTAACACAAAGAAAGTCAAAGAAATGACCCGGCTCAATCGGAGAGTAGGGGGGGTTGTAGAAAGCAGACTGACAGATAATGTATGCGGCGGTAAGGAGTTAGTGACAATACCTGCAAGAAAAATAGTTAAGCAAACCTGAAAAAAAAAGAATAAGTATAGCAACAGTGAGAAGTCTAAGTTATTCAGTAAAACGTAGAATGTAAAAAAAAGAAACTGTTTCGATAATCTATATAATATAACAACGGCAAAAGCAATACAAAAATATTTAGTACAAAGTGAGGTAATATTGGGGAGTAGCAGAAACGTTTCCTCACACACCAATTAAACATAAATCAGATAAAATGTTGACAAAAGATAAATAGATAAGTCACAATTGATATGAGTAATTCAGTAGTATTGATTGTTTTTTTTTTCCTTTCTTTTTTTTAAAATAGCATGCAAGTCTATTGTAACAGGTATCAGAACGACGGAGAATATTGCAAAACAAACGGATAGATATTTACAGTAATAACAAGTATGAAATAGTTCAACTTACAGAAAGTCCTTCAGGAACGCTTCCTTGCATTTGAAGCGTGGGATTCAACGATGTCCCGCACCAACGAAACACTTCACCCTTGACTGTAAGGGTGTTGATGGAACTCATCACACGCTACACTAATCACTAATCACTGGGGTTAGCAGCAGACAATATCACGCTGATGGAACTATGTAGCATTGGTAAATTTCTTGGTAATTCTATTTCCTGAGACAATAATTCCGAAATATTTTGTAACACAAATTGTAAAGAAAAATAGTAATAAGAATTTAGAACCACGTGCTTTCAAGGCACGATGTAATGCATGTCATCTGATAAGTTCTTGCATTATACTAACAGTAATGTGAGGTGTTTTATTTGCTACACCTGGTAACAAAAAAAAATCTAATGCTTTTGAATAACAAAACTCACGCAAGCCATGATCCATTTCAGATTCTTTGGGGTTAGAAAATTCAGAAACTATAGTATCACAGCAACAAAAACAATTAGTAAAAGCCACGCGTATCACTAAGTAAAACCGTCAGTCAATGACCTTAAAACCCGTGCGGTCGAGTAAACACATTCTACAGTTAAAATACACTTTTATGCCACAAGAAAAACAACTAAAATCGTGCCGTGTTTGTTAATGAACAATTTTAAAATTTATCCCGCATTCCTTCTCACTAGTTTCAAAGCAAACAAACAGCATTCTTCCCGTAATTAATAAAGATCAACCAAGCACGAAACTAACTACGTAACGTAATTAACATATAGTAACAACGGACAAACTAGAACTCTTCAACTCGTCGCTATTATAACTGCTTATCGACTATTATCTACCTCGCTAATCACATAAGGAACATCTAAAACGTGAATCCAACAATCATATCTACTAATTAATTACAGGCTGTTTATCGTTTCCGATAAGTATGGAAAGCAATTTACGAATAATCCATTATTTATTAATGAAAATCAATCTTCAAATTATCTACTTTTAAAGTAATACCGACGAGTTAAATTGCATACAAATCTGAACTATTCTGAAGTATTTGCTTTATACAAATAGCGATCCCAAAGAAACGATGTATTTTTAAGTACTCTAACAGAAAGGAAGCGAAAAATGTTTAACTATTAAAAATGCCCGTTACAAATGCCCCCCTAGCAAAATAAAGACGTCGGGGTGAAAGAAAAAAAGAAAAAAAAAGAAAAAGAAAAAAGAAAAAAAAACGACAGACAAGGAACCAAACAAAAAAAAAAATTTTATCCGGTTCGAAGGACCAACACCAGTATAAGAAGAGGAACATTTTTCTAAAAGAAGACAAACTCATCTATCGTAACCAACAACGACAGAATAGGTAAAGAAAGCATCAAGTAAACACACAATGAGGATTAAAGGTCTTAGCTACTTTCAAAATCGTCAAAAGACGGATGTCCCCAAAAGGGACATTTTTGTTTTCCACCTCAAAGAAAA
The DNA here is from genome assembly GCA_036346225.1 of Platerodrilus igneus. Classification (NCBI taxonomy): domain Eukaryota; kingdom Metazoa; phylum Arthropoda; class Insecta; order Coleoptera; family Lycidae; genus Platerodrilus; species Platerodrilus igneus. The sequence continues at coordinate 1,001,854 of JARFIW010001436.1, read as the reverse complement.
GTTTTGGTTTCCCGCGGAAAAACCAAGAGAAAAGAAAAAAAACGAGGAAAAAAACTCGTAGCAAAACTGTCACCCTCAAGTGTGCAGCAAAGAAAGAATCAAGACAAAGTAAAGAGCAAAGGCAAGCTAGTACACCATCTAGAATACTTCCAACTGAGGTAACACAGATTCGTATGAAACGATTACTCAAGCAGAGTATGGCTAACAGACCTACAGAAGCGACCAAGTCGAAATTCCTAAAGGAAAAGAAAATAGGTCTGAAGCCTACCTCAGGGAATGGATGTAGAAAGCAACTATAATAGTTAAATAGTGCACAAATGGTGGACCTAGCCAGAAGGAAAAGTCACGGGATGGGCTAGCTACAAAAATATGAATAGGAATACGAAAAAAAACTATACCAATCCAATCAGAACCAACACACAAAAAAATTCCGGCTCAAAGGACCAAAATGTCGGACGAAACTAAGAGTAAATAAAACCACAGGGAAAGATAGGTAAGCAGTAGCAATCGGAGAGGACCAAGGTGTAAAGGCATAAACGCTGCCAAAGTCGTCAAAGGACGGATGTCTCTTTAGAAAAGAAACAGCACAGTTTCCAACCTCAAGAAATTGATTTCGCGCGCGCAGTAACCAAAAGAAAAGAAAAGTAGCGAGAAAGGAAACCAACAGCAATAGCCAACATAAGACACAAGTGTCAAGCCTCAAGTAAGCTAGGGAACGACAAACGGAAAACTGGAAAAAGTAACGAAAGGCTTCAACTGTGGTATCAAGAAGGAAAAAAAAAAGTCGTATAATACAACCAGATCTAGATCGGGGACATTAGGATTATATTTAAGTGAGGTAGCGAAAGCGACGTGAAGAAAAGAAAAGAAAAAAAGAGAAAAAAAAGGTGGTGTACAGAAAACTTGGGCGCCAGTGTTTTCCAGAACCAAATTACCAGCGAAAACACAACTCTGATAATTCACACAACAAAAAAAGAAAAAAATTACGATCAAGGAATTTCTATATAGCGAAGGAAAAAGATTCAAGACTACACCACAAAAAAATTAGAGCCAGCCAATATTGGCTGAACAGAACAGAACAGAAAATCGAACCGATACACCAAAAAAAAAATCAAGGCCAAAAAAAAAATCAAGGTCATAAAAAAAATTTTTAGAAAATCAAGAGCAACCAAAACAATCGAGAGTAAATCAAAAAAATCGAGAGCAAATCAAAAAAAATACAGCCCCTCTAAAAAAAATCGAACCCCACGTTGGTATTACAGCCCCTTAAAAAAATCGAGCCCCTCAAAAAAAAATCGGGCCCCCGTTGGTATTCGAGCCCCACGTTGGGCGCCAAAAATCTCTGTTACGTTTTTTTTCGTGGCAACCACGTGGGGCGCCAAATTTATGTTACGTAACACAAAGAAAGTCAAAGAAATGACCCGGCTCAATCGGAGAGTAGGGGGGGTTGTAGAAAGCAGACTGACAGATAATGTATGCGGCGGTAAGGAGTTAGTGACAATACCTGCAAGAAAAATAGTTAAGCAAACCTGAAAAAAAAAGAATAAGTATAGCAGCAATGAGAAATCTAAGTTATTCAGTACTATGTAGAATGTAAAAAAAAGAAACTGTTTCGATAATCTATATAATATAACAACGGTAAAAGCAATACAAAAATATTTAGTACAAAGTGAGGTAATATTGGGGAGTAGCAGAAACGTTTCCTCACACACCAATTAAACATAAATCAGATAAAATGTTGACAAAAGATAAATAGATAAGTCACAATTGATATGAGTAATTCAGTAGTATTGATTGTTTTTTTTTCCTTTCTTTTTTTAAAAATAGCATGCAAGTCTATTGTAACAGGTATCAGAACGACAAAGAATATTGCAAAACAAACGGATAGATATTTACAGTAATAACAAGTATGAAATAGTTCAACTTACAGAAAGTCCTTCAGGAACGCTTCCTTGCATTTGAAGCGTGGGATTCAACGATGTCCTGCACCAACGAAGCACTTCACCCTTGACTGTAAGGGTGTTGATGGAACTCATCACACGCTACACTAATCACTAATCACTGGGGTTAGCAGCAGACAATATCACGCTGATGGAACTATGTAGCATTGGTAAATTTCTTGGTAATTCTATTTCCTGAGACAATAATTCCGAAATATTTTGTAACACAAATTGTAAAGAAAAATAGTAATAAGAATTTAGAACCACGTGCTTTCAAGGCACGATGTAATGCATGTCATCTGATAAGTTCTTGCATTATACTAACAGTAATGTGAGGTGTTTTATTTGCTACACCTGGTAACAAAAAAAAATCTAATGCTTTTGAATAACAAAACTCACGCAAGCCATGATCCATTTCAGATTCTTTGGGGGTTAGAAAATTCAGAAACTATAGTATCACAGCAACAAAAACAATTAGTAAAAGCCACGCGTATCACTAAGTAAAACCGTCAGTCAATGACCTTAAAACCCGTGCGGTCGAGTAAACACATTCTACAGTTAAAATACACTTTTATGCCACAAGAAAAACAACTAAAATCGTGCCGTGTTTGTAATGAACAATTTTAAAATTTATCCCGCATTCCTTCTCACTAGTTTCAAAGCAAACAAACAGCATTCTTCCCGTAATTAATAAAGATCAACCAAGCACGAAACTAACTACGTAACGTAATTAACATATAGTAACAACGGACAAACTAGAACTCTTCAACTCGTCGCTATTATAACCGCTTATCGACTATTATCTACCTCGCTAATCACATAAGGAACATCTAAAACGTGAATCCAACAATCATATCTACTAATTAATTACAGGCTGTTTATCGTTTCCGATAAGTATGGAAAGCAATTTACGAATAATCCATTATTTATTAATGAAAATCAATCTTCAAATTATCTACTTTTAAAGTAATACCGACTCTAACAGAAAGGAAGCGAAAAATGTTTAACTATTAAAAATGCCCGTTACAAAGCTATATTAGTCAAATTATTAGAGATTTAGGTTGTGAAGGGTATGCAGACCTTTTTAAACTAGCTCAGAATAGAAAAGAATTTAGAGCTGCGTCAAACCGACTTTAAGTAAGTTCGAAAACAAAACAAAAAAAAAAATCAGTTAACTAAATGTCACCATGACATAACTCACAATTAGTTAGCGGTTTGGCATGTTGGCAGCGATTCGTTGCTTAAGCCTTACCATAACATATAATTTAACACTTTTCCTTTTTGAAGCGGATAACCAGGTTATATTTCATTTCCTTATAAATGGTAATCATGTAACCATGTTAGAGTTCTTTAACAGCCATCAGGTTTCTAATATCTATGTAGAGCCAGATGGATAGGAAAAAGATAGAAGGATATAGGAAGACCTGGACCAAACTATATTAGTCAAATTATTAGAAATTTAGGTTATGAAGGGTATGTAGAACTTTTTAGATTAGCACAGAATAGAAAAGAAGTTAGAGCTGCGTCAAACCGACCTTAAGTAAGGTCGAAAACAAAATGATAAATGAGGAACCCCTCCCTCACCGTATTGGTAGTTGGCCTGGTATATTTACGTATTCTTCCGGCTACATCATGGTACGTAGCAAGTTCTAAGAAGTTTTGTAATCAAAAATCCGCTGGAAAAGTTGTTCCTTCGGCTTCTTGAAATATATGTGGAATAATTATCATCGATTAACTAAAAAATGGTCAAACCATCACTGGATATTAATATATTATTATTTTAAATTGCTAACCATCCTGAGAGAGAAAATTAAAGAAACAAGTCGTGGCATGTTAACGAAAGATGCGTTCTTTTGCAAGAAAATGCATCTATACCCTTATTGCGAATTGTCATGAATTCAATTTGGCTTTATTACTCGAATTACTGGAACACCTACCCTATTCCACAGATTCAGCTCACTTGGAATATTACCTGTTCCCTCGATTGAAAGAAAATTTAAAATAACATCAATTTGTTGTCTACGGAGAAGGTACTAGAAGCTGCGGAGGACTGGTTTGCAAACAAAGAGGGATCTTTTTTTAAAGAATTAAAGACGTTGCAAAAGCAGTGTAATAATTGAATTAATTAACAGGAGACTACGTTGAATTACAATGTAGGTTTCAATGGTAGACTAAGAATAAACTAATACTCCCTAGGAAATTAAGTTTCTTAAATCTTAAAATTGTTCTTAGAAGAGATGATCATGTAAAAGCATTTAAAACTGTTAAATCTTTTTTAAATCACGTCTTACGTTTTTAATTATATTCTGTAACCATATCCTAAATAATACTAACTTGTATTCATTCGTTCTAAAATACTAAAACGAAACTAGACTTAATTTTATCGATCAAACATACGTCAATCTTAAATATATTTTCTATCTATAATTTAATATTTTTTTGTGTGAGACATAACCGATATTTAAAGTAACTGTTACGTCTTGCCATAATTTCCGTATTTAAAAAAATCGTAGAAAAGTTGTATTTTCTTTGTGTGTTAGTAATCTATAGGTAAATTGTCCCGCTTTTATCTGGCCTATTACTAGTTAAATTATAGGGGCTGTTTGATGCAACCGTGACAGCTAAATGAGGCAAAGCTGGTTCGGGTCGGGCGCGATCAGATCGCAGACCCCCAAGCCACATAATTTGTTTGTTACACGGGGAAATTAGTTGGAAATAATTGTACTGAACCGATATCTATTAAATGAAATTCAGGATATAATTTTATAAATTAAAGGAAAACAATCATTTTCCATACATGTGGAAGTAGGGAATTGATGCTAATTAGTGATATGTAGAAGTAGTAAGGTGGCAGTAAGTGCGAGTAGTATTCGCACAGAACAATTTTTGTGAAATAACTAGTGTTTACAGGATGTACATTTAAACAGACGTGAATACTCGCTTACCAGTTTGATTTGTTCAACTTATACGATAAAGTTAATGAAAGAGAAGAAAATATTTGTATGCTGTAGGGGAATCGGGATGACATCTAGGATAAAAACACAAGACACAAGCACTAATATCTTCTTAACCCGTAACTACTGTTCTCCGGTCAATTTGACCATTGCATTATTTCAAATTTAAATAACGCAGTTAATTCTCTAGTGGCGTATTCATCCGTCAGTGTATTTTCTTACGTTCTGAATGTCAGTCGACTGATATACCCGCAGTTGTGTGGTCGTGTTATTTGTCAAGATATTAATCAATTCCGTTTCCTACCGGTCAATTTGACCGGATGCAGTAAGTACGTTACACATTTTTATTTTGTTATTATTATTATTTTATTTTAGGTTGTTTTATTATGGAATCACGCCCCGGTACATCTAGGCGAGTAAAGATAACCGACAAAGACTATGAAGAGACGGTTATGAAATGGTTTGAAGAGGTTGACGACGACACTTTACCGGATAATGACGAATTAGAAAGTGACTTAGAATCTGACTGCGAATTTGTCATAGAAAGTGAGCATGACTCCGATTCGATTGAAGAAGACAGTGAAAGTGATAACAAAGACATCGGAAGAGAGAATGAAAATGAGCATAGCGACGAAGCCAGCGAAACTAGTAACGAAAATGTAACTGCAGCCAACAGAAAACAATATTTTGGAAAAAATAAATTTTCTTGGACTGCTGAACCAAGTAAGCCGAAAAGGAAAACTCAAAAACGCAACATTATATCTCAGCGGTCTGGTTTACGAGGACATGCTAGACTAGAGAGTACAACTCCAGAAGAAATGTGGAATTTACTTATGGACAACAATATTTTATCTGAAGCTTTGCGTTGGACTAATACTCGAATTGAAAGAGAAAGAGAAAAATACAAAAAACAAAATCGTCCAGAACTAAAAGTATTGGATATAATTGAACTAAAGGCTTTTCTAGGATTGCTCTATTTTTCTGCTGCATTCAAATCAAATCATGAAGATGTAAATGCAATTTTTGCAACTGATGGTTCAGAAAGGGACATTTTTCGAGCAGTTGTGAGTAAATGTCGCTTCCTTTTTTTGCTTAGTACCTTGAGATTCGACGATCCTCAAAGCAGAAAGAAACGCAAAATACTGGATCCTACAGCACCAATATCCTTTATATTTGAATCTTTTGTAAAAAATTGTCAGGAACTTTACAGTGTGGGGGAATGTGCAACGATCGATGAAATGCTGGTAAGTTTTCGTGGTAGATGCAAGTTCCGGATGTACATGCCAAATAAACCATGTAAATATGGAATAAAAATAATGGCACTTACAGATAGCAAAACTCATTACTTTTTGAATGGTTATATATATTCTGGGAAAGAATCAGACGGTCGAACTCTTTCACCAGAAGAACAAGAGCTACCTAAACCGACTCAATCTGTAATACGACTTTCAAAACCAATTCAAATGACTAATCGCAATATAACTGCCGATAATTGGTTTACATCAATAGGCCTTGTTCACCTATTGGAGACAAAAGGTCTTACTTATGTTGGCACCATAAAAAAGAATAAAAGAGAAATTCCACCAGAATTTCAGCCTAGCAAACACAGACCAATTGCTTCAAGTTTGTATGGCTTTACTTTGGTTTCATATGTTCCAAAGAAAGGTAAAGTAGCTTTGTTAGTAAGTTCTATGCATCATTCAAAAGTTACTGACCCCGTTACAAATAAACCAGAAATTATTATGTATTACAATTCGACTAAGGCTGGAGTTGATGCCCTGGATGAGAAATGCGCGATTTATTGTTCTGGACGAAGAACAAGACGATGGCCTATGGCCATATTTTTCAGAATATTGGATATAAGTAGTATCAATGCATTCATACTTTACAGTGCATGTAAAAATAATTTGGCATTGAAACGAATTGATTTCATAAAACAATTGGCTCTCGAATTAGTAAAACCAGAAATGGAAAGTCGTTTGATGAATCCCCATACAGCACCAGAAATCCGATTTATTATTAAACGAATTTTAAAAATTCATATACTCGTATCTGCAGCGGATGGATTACAGACTGAAATAGGAAAATTGCCGAAGCGTAAGACTTGTTATTTGTGTCCTGCTAAAAAAGAAAGAAAAGCATCGCATGGTTGCATAACTTGTAAAAAACCTGTGTGCTCACAATGTTCCAGGCATATTTGCAAGGAATGTGTTTAAATTTTTCTGTTAGGTATATCATTTTTCTATATTATATGTTTATTTTTTATTTCATGAATGTATTATGATTATGTTAATTTGAATAAATGCTTCAATTTTGCTGGGTTGTTTTTTTATAAATTTATTTTAGGAATGGAGGGGGAAAGGGGTTTATTGAAACAAATATTATAGGAGAGAGTCAAATAATGTAATTAGTGAAACGTATCACCCTTTAAGGTATACGTAATATAGATAAAACACGATTCGTGCCGGTCAATTTGACCGGTGAACAGTGTGTGCGTACTTAAAATTGCTTCACAGCAGTTACGGGTTAAACTAAATTCTTAACCATATGTCTATTTAACAACACTAAACACTACTATAATTTATTAATTACACTTTTGTCTAAATATGTTTTCCACAAGCTGCATGTACATTAGACACGTTCACATAATATACATTTATTATACTCGCGGACTTCCAAAAGCTCAACTATTTAACTTTACTTTAACTTTATATTCGACATTCTGATATAGACTAACTCTTACATTAATAAAGAAATATATAAATAAATATTAAAAACGCGTTTAAAAGTTGTAGTGTAACCGCTCTGAAGGCTGACCCAACGCCCTCCAAAACCCGCACACCGGGCTGCATGATCTAACATCTAGTGGCAGTGGCTCGACGACACCTACGTTGTGTTGTTATCATGTAACCCAAATTCACACTGAGAAGATGGCGTTAAGGTGGGAAGGTTTGAAATAAAATTATAGTATTTACCTAACTGGACTTTTAATTAAAACAATGACCACAAGATAGATCATTTTGTTACATGCTGAAAATCGGCTATGTAAACATTCCTGTAAGGTTCTAATTTGTAAGTGATTTCGCGCCATTAATTTAAAAGACTTGGCGTGCATTTCCGTCACTTCAAATAGTTGCGTTTGCGCAAAGGATTGCGCCGACGCGGAGTGTGAAAGAAAGTGGGGAATTTACGACACGTCGGGACTAGTCAGCCAGACGTCGAGCCTAGTGGTTTATCTTTGTGCCGTTTGTTGTCTTCTTTTCAGGCAATGTAGGTTTTCTCCCATTTCTACCTGATATCGTTCATCCTTACCTGTATTCCTGTGTTCCGCTACAGAAGAAAAAGACTAATTTGAATTTGCATTCAACCTGGGGCAAACGGATTACCCACGACTGAAATGCTCCCCGATGACCAGCCGTTATAATAGCGTAATGCTGTAAGGAGTCCTACAGTTACGTGAGTACCTTTATCGTTTTTTTGCATGTGATGTAGTAATTTAAAACATTTATATGACGTTTGCGCATCATTTTGCAAATATTTATTTGTGTTACCAACGGACGTAGTGGCTCTCATGCATTACCGCCGGGAGTGTAATAATTTGCATGAAAGCATAGAAAAATAACATTTAAAGCAAACAGTGCGGTACTCAACCTTCGCGATTGGGAAAAAAACACGGCAGAGACAATTCCAAACTGCCCTCACACTTCCAACTGCATTTGGCACATCTCGACAAGCACGGGTAACATACAAGTACCCAAGTCACCAACACTGAATTTAACGGGATGTCAACTGTTACCCAGACATACCACACATGACAATTGAAGAAACGTTAGTGTAGGTCAACTAGTCTTTTCTGACAGGTACTGAGGTCGAATAACCAATACTACCCAGCTAAAGTTGAAGAGGGGGACACCAGGAAGGTAAAATCTGCCTTGACTACCAATGCTCCTCCCCGCACGGACATAAAATGTTAATATTCAACAAGGTTCGATCACACGCGCCCACATACATACATTAACAGTTTCCAGCCTGTGTTACAAAATATTTCACAACGGCTAGCCGACTGAAATACTAACTTTTTATTTTTCTAATCTATATAAATATATGGTGATAAATTGCTTTTATAGCTAATAATTATTCTAAAACTATCTGCAGTGACAAAAAGCAACACAAAAGAGAAATCTACGTTAAGGTTAGTCTAACATCTGTTAAATGCATGAATTTGTAATTTCCCGCTAAGGAAATGGGGAGGTTGGTAGCTAGAATCGGCAAAAAAGGAAACTGAATAGGCGGGTTAATGGCGAGATGGTCGCGATAGACATTTTTGTTTTTAGTACTGATGTATAAATTTTTTTGTATTCAGTATGTTTGAATGTATTTTGCGATATTGCGAATAACATTCGTGCTGTGTATTAAGTGTAGTTTAAAAAATTAATTAGGTGGTATTTGTTGCCAAATATTTATGCATTGTAAAAAGTACCACGTGTGTTTGTTTATATACTGATGTTTAGATAATACTAAAAATAAAACTCCAACAAGGATATAGTTATATTCTCTTCTTAAGATAGTAAGAAAATATTTTTCTTCAAAATTTTGTACCCTAAGAAAATAAAAGTGTAACACGACTTCCTATTATTTGCAAAAGAGTACACTGCAAGTACATGGACGAGACATGAATTGCTGAAATAAACTTATGGTATGATTGCGCATGCTTAAAAAGGGCTTATTATTGAATAGGCTATCTCCAACGTAGTCATAAATGCAAACGCGAAAGGCACGAGGATGATCGGTCATACCAAAGGTTTAGTTTAATACATCACAACAATGATCACAAACGTTAAACACTAGTTAATTATATAGTGTAACGGGCTACTACTACCGCGTTTCTTTAATTTAAAACAAGTAATAATAAAGGTCTTTATTACTCACTGTTCACAAGTCTAATTAACAGTATATGCCTTATTCATATATGTTTTCAGTCTACTTAACAATGAAGCACTATTACACTAATGAATTTACAAGCACTAATTTCTTCTTAAACTAACTTCTTTACCATAGGTCCATTAACAACACTAACACAACTATTTGTTTATACACTTCTATTTATTTATGTATACTACAAGCTGCATGTACATTAGACACAGCATATAACATTTATGTTTACTTCTAAAAGCTCAAACTACTATTACTTTACAACGTTATAATTTATATTAGACATTCTAGTATAGACTGACCCTTGCATTTCTTAGCGGTCTTATATATACTCAGATTTAAATATATGACTCATCTTCTGGTAATTACGAGAAGTTTCCAGGTCTGGCGAGAATGAACAGTGCTGGCGGCGTTTTGTGTGTTTGATTGCTAGAAGCATTCTAGAATCCTGAAGACTATGCAGACCCTACAACGCTTGTGTGTTTGACGGGTTGCCTAATAGTAGCTCGCAACAATAGGAACATCGGCTAGATAATAAGATAAACAAAACAACAAACATATAATTACGTTTAAACCGAGATATGAGCGATGCAGTGGAATATCTGGTTAATATGCTAAAATAAAACAATTACACACAAAATAAAAATGTCAAATACATCACAAATATCAAACATTATAAAACATGTAAGCAGCAAATACATATCAAAATTTTACAACATAAAAACAAGCCCAGATTCAGGCACTAAATCTTTATATAAATGCATCTCAATTAAATATATTAACTCTAGTAAGCAATTGTTAAAAATTATTCATTATGATTGCATCGGTTAAAACGTACTTTTAGAAATTAAACACATCGTGGCATTACAAGCTACAAACACAAAAATATGCACAACTTTGTGGTTAATTCAATAAAATCCAAAAAAAGCACAACATTGAAATATAATACTGTTCGTATTCAAACTTGCCTAATAATTTGATTTAATATATCAAGGAATTATGTGTTGGTACTAATTGCTCGTAAAATCACAGTAAGGGTACATTTACTATTGATTCTGCAACAAGTGCAATGCGATTGGAGTTACAACTTTGTATTTAGTACTAAATAAACGTTATTTCAAATAAACAAATATTAGTTTTACTCTGATTTAGATACTAAATAAACAATTCAAATAAATAAATATTAGCTTTCGGTTGTTAAATGAAACAACACTCATTTGTACATAAAACGTGCAATAAAATCGTAAATCACCTATATTAAGCATACTTAAAGCAACCGGCATCAAATTCTAAGCCAAGAGCAACAGGTAACACATAAATATTTCCTTCAATAATTAAATAATTAACGGTTTTACAATAAATACCAACATCACATTCAATACAACGCTTTGATTACAAGATGTAATTAGATTACCTTAAATAACCACTACTTTATAAACTTAAAAACATTACTTTTAATAAAAAATCGCTAAGTGCAATGTTTCAACCCTCCATCTTAAAAATCTAAAACAAAATCTTTTAACTTTGTCAACTAGCCCGATCCTTTGTACACATGCGTCCTTATAACATAAGTTCTGACATAACGGAATGCGTTCAGAAACCTGCAAATTGTTACCGATCTTTTCTAACAAATATCTTCAAATATCGAAATGTACACTATAATATTTTCAATAATTATCAACCAATGAGAAATCGACTTAGAAACACTACGGATCACTTCAAAGTCTGTATTGTGCAGGACAATATCAACAGTTATCTGGTTAATCGTATTAAAATTTGAACCTTTTCGCGCCACTGGTGCATATGGATATGCTACAAAAAATGTAATTGAGTTCACTTGCCACGTCTACAACGTCCTACGTTTTATTAAGAAATCCCACAAAATCGCCACATGTTGTTTGTAATATTTCACAAAGTAAATTTGAATCCAAAATGATATTTAAAATATATTAATTAGTATTTCTCATTCGGTGGGTCCGTAACTTAGTTGGTTAGCGTGTGACTACTAAGTCCAAGGTCGTGGGGGTTCGATTCTCGACATGAACCGCTTGAAAAATGTTAGGCGAGCATTTTTCAAAAAAACAAGCTTTCGTTCGGATGAAACGTGAAATGTAAGCCCGGTGTGTGTGAGTTATAAGGACGCCCGACGCTATCTTGCATCAAACATTACAATCAGTTTCCGGAAAAATACGAAGCTACAGAGACGTGCGGAGCAATATATTTTAAAACGTTTGGCTGTGGAAGACAGATTTTTTTAATCTCACAAGTAGGAGTACTACTCTTTCTAATTTAAATTAATTCCTAAACGTAAAATGATTACTTGCCTTAATATAATAAAATCGATAATGTTAGCGTGGCTTTGTCGCTACTTATTTGATCAAAAGTTAAAACAACTTTAAATAGTCGGCCTAGAATGGAGAGCGACAACGCATTTTGCGAACCTATAGTTAAAGTTTAACTTTCCAATACTACATTGGCCAGGAAACAAGTTTGTTTACGTGGAAATTTTAAATTTTATCGAACATTTGCCGTTCCAAGTAAGGTAGGGGATCAGTACGCGACAACACTCACGCACGGGACCTCCATTTTACCTCTCATCCAAACGTTGTTACGCCTTTTTTAAAAGCTTTAACGTTTATTGTATTCGTTAGATTTGAAGAACTTTTAAAACCTCAAACGGTAAAATTTCTTGCATATTAATGTTTTAATGCAAGCGTACGTGAAAACCACACAAAGCTTTAGTTTTCATCATTTTGTGGTTTGAGAGAATGCAATGTTGCGATTTTTCACGCCGTACATGTGATTGTACCGACCAATGGGCGTCATAAAACTTGAACCTCTCCTGGAGGGGAGATATATTTTTGTGGAAACAAATGTATCGAAACAAAAGACTTGACTATTGATCTCCCGCGAATGTAGACGTGTTGTAGTGCGCCGTTATCGACGAAGTGATACCTTCCCTTCCTCACCTATCGTATCGTTCAACACATATCGCGCTTTGTTGAAGGGGGCTTCAGCCAGGCAAATACCAGAAACAGCAGGACTCTACCACAACATACTTGCACAGATTTTGAAGATACGCCGAAAGATGGGTAGGCGTGGCGGGGTGGAAATTTCACTCTATTAAATGCATCAGGGGCAAGAAACCGCGTGTAAGTGGTAGTCATAATAACTTAACGACGCATTGGGTCACCTTGGGGAATTTAACCCCCGAGTAAATTTGAGGTTATATGTGTTAAATATTAACTTCAGCAAACTCTAAATGCGGTCGTTTTTAATTTATTTCAAACAAGCGCGTACTTTTGTAGAAAATGCTCGCTTAACATTTTTAAAACGGATCGTGTCGGGATTAGAACCCGGGACCTTGTGCTTAGTAGTCACACGTAAACCAACTAAGCTATGGAGCCCCCTCACATGTGTATATCGCTGTACCAGTAGCCACGAACGTAAGCGGATATGATACTTCCAATTCGAGACTGGGCAAAAGTGGTCCGCATGGGAATGGTTTCTAAGGCGAAAGGGGTTTAAAGGCAAAAACGGTTTCCCGATGAAAGTGTTTGTTATTTGACTCTTAAATTTCAGCTTTACTTTACTTTACTTTTATACTACTACTATTTTTATTAATTGTTATTGTTTAAAAAAACGAACAGAGTACGAATAGAGTTTAGCATCCCGAATCGATGACGCATCACCAAATTAGGACAGCCTTCTTCTCACGCACGTTTAAAATCCTTACCTTGCTTAGAACAGCAAGAGTTCGAAAAAATCCAAAAATTCCAGGTATAAAAACTCGCTTTCTGGCCAATATAGCACCTTCGCGTGGAGAATATGAAAATCAAATGTAGGAGGATTTCTCATTTACTCAAATGTTTACAAGCAAGTTTGCATATGCTTTCATAACCTCATTATTACGTTCCTTTGAATTATTTTGAATTTTTTTGGCTATATAAAAAAATTTCTTTTCGGAACAACATAGAGGTATTTAGGCAATAGAAAAAAAAAATGAAAAGGTTTACAAACATATTTATTTGCAAGTTCATATGGATTTTGAAATTCTTCCGTTTTGAATGGACCTGAGTTAAAGTTCGGGCCTTTGGAGCTGTGTTTTTAAAAACGTTGATACTTTAACAAAATTTATTTAATATAATTTGTACATAATAACTTTATAAAAAATTAATTAATTGTACAGGTGAGTAGTCTAGGTAGACAACAATGCAAAAGTTGTAATACGCAGACTGACTCGGTTGAGTAGCTCAAACAACGAAGTATGGAGTTTGAAGACTGACTGCCGGGCATTGAGCTTCCGGGCTTTTTATAATAACCTGCCCCTCACACGGCTTTGGGAACTTGCAGATCTCATGTCTGCTTTACACTTTGTTACAATGTAATAATCTTAATTCTAAGTAACTGCGGTATGTTGACCGCCTGTGACCTGCCACCTGCAGTATCACTGCCCTCTCGGATGCAAAGTTGCATTCCGTTCTCATGAACTGTCGATAACCTCTCTGGGTTATCCTTGTGTTACAATGTTGCATTGCACTTATGCTTTATTTAACAATTTCTAATAATTCCTATTAGATTCAATATATCAATATATATAGGTAATTGGGGGATACATAACTCCTGTACCTTGAAGAAGTTCTAGATTACTAGTGTAGTGTCCCGTAGTATTTTCCTAAGTCAATTCTCATTGACTGATAATTATTGCAAATACTTTAGTGTACATTTCGTTTTGTCAATGTAGTTCTAGTTGTACCTTTTTGCAAATAATAGGAAATCGGTTAGCCTTTGTAAAATATTTAGAAGCACAAGCATGTGGGCGCGTGTGATCGATTCTTGTTGAATATTACTAACATTTTATGTCCGTGCGGGGAGGAACATTGGTAGTCAAGGCAAATTTTAACTTCCTGGTGTTTCCCCATCTTTCAACTTTAGCTGGGTAGTATTGGTTATCCGACCTTAGTACCTGCCAGAAAAGACTAGCTGGCCTATACTAACGTTTTTCAGTTGTCATGTGTAGTATGTGTGGATAACAGTTGACAACCCGTCAAATTCAGTGTTGGTAATCTGGTTACTCATACGTCACCTGTCCTTACCAAGATATTTCAAATGCAATTGGAAGTGTGAGGGCAGTTTGGGGTTTTCTCTGCCATGCTCTTTCCCTAATCGCCCAGGCTGTGTACGACACTGTTTGCTTTAAATGTCATTTTTCTGTGCTTTCATGCGAATGACCTATTTAGCGGTTATTGTTTTGATTAAAGTAAAGCTATGTAAATTCTGTAGTTTTGTTTCAAACCTTCCCGCCTTAACGCGGTCTTTTCAGTGTGAATTTGGGTCACATGATAACAACACAACGTAGGTATCGTCGAGCCACTGCCACTAGATGTAAAATCATGGATCCCGGTATGCCGTTCATAGAGGGCGTTTGGATCAGCCGTCAGATTCGTTACACTACACTAGAACGAGTTGAATGGCTTCCGCGTTTCAGTGATCTAAAAAGTCAAACTACAGGTCCAACCAATGCAGTAGGGTCTTTAGTGAGGAACCAGACTAAGACAGGTCCCCGAAAGAGGACAGCAGCTCCTTAGGTACATAGATTGACAGAAACCGTAAGGATCGGCATGGCATTCTAAACACGCTACTGCGATGTGGTGGGCAACGGCAAGCCACCACACTACCTCCCAAGTACACAACCTACTTAAATTGTAATTAAAATGATGGCATCCTCTAGGGTAAAAGATTCCGGAGTTGAAATAGTTCCACATTCGGATCTCCACAAGGAGACTACTTCGGAGAATGTGATCGGAAAGTATAAATAAATGAGTCGTGAACATTATATGAGTCGGAGAGTGGAATGTTAGAAGTATGAAGCAAGTAGGTAAGCTAGAGGTAGTAGGAATCAGCGAAGTTCGGTGGCCGGTGGCGGAAAATTTTTGGAGCGGAGACATTAGGGTAAGTCATACAAGATCAGAGGAAAGAAATTCGGGCGTGGGGATAGTTATGAGAAAAAAAAAATAGGACACTGTGCAGAAAACTACTTACAAAAAAACGAAAGACTACTTATGGTTAGATTAAAATCTAAGTCTGTAAATACAGTAATAATGCTAGTATACATGCCCACCTTTAGCTACAGTAAGGAAGAGGTAGAGGCGATCTACAAAGATATCGAAGACATACTAAGATGCGTAAAAAGATATGCAAATTTAATAAATATGGGGGATTTTAATGCAGTGGTAAGTGAGCGAAGGAAGTGCACGGTAGTAGGTTTATTTGGTTTAGGCACGAGAAATGACAAGGGAAATAGGCTGATAGAATTTTGCGATAAGAACAACTTAACTATCACACACATTATTTTAACATCATGCTAGAAGATGATACACGTGCAAGATGCCAGGAGATATAGGAAGATATCAAATAGATTACATTCTTATTAGACAACGGTTTAGGAATCAAGTAAGAGACTGTAGAAGCTACCCAAGAGCAGATATAGACACTGATCACAACATCGTAATTATGAAAGTTGCTCTAAAATTTAAAAATTTGAAAAAAGGAATGGAAAAGGCACTTTGGCTTTGAGAAACTAAAAAATTAAGATATCCACGAAAGATTTGAAAAAAGTCAAATAAATTGCTGAAACATATCGGGAAAATATCTGATACTATGGTAGTAGAAACAAAATGGAATAATATTAAATCCAGCTTAGACATGGTGGTCAGAGCTATTCTGGGGTATACACAAAAAGAAAATAAGAAACAATGGATAACAAAGGATATCTCGAATTTAATAGAACAAAGACGAAAATACAAAAATAGATCAGACGAAACAGGAAAACAGAGATACAAAACCATAAAAGTGAAATTATTCCCAAATGCAGAAAAGCTAAAGAACAAAGAACAAAGTGGTAGATGACAAGAATATATTGCTACGATATTGCCATTTGCCAGATGTACAAGACCAATTGCCTGCTGATCGCCACCTCTCTGTGCCTTTAAAATAATTTAAGATTAACACAATTAAACTTATGCATCGACTAGCTCGGTTGCTCGGTGATACCACGCACAGAGTGAACGATGATATGATAACACAGAATTTTCACTCCCTCCTCTCCAACACTCAATATCCCCGCATAAGTAAAACTAAATTCACCAAAATTTGTATAATGAATTAAATCAAATAACTATTTACAAATCTGCACACTTTTTATTATCATTTACTTTTTATAGAACTTTTAAATCAAATTTTAAATAAATATTCTTATCAAATATAACTTTTTACACCTGTTATAGCAATTAAAGCCAGCAAAAAAAATTGTATTTTACCACGAATAGTTTCGTTGAACGTTCAAAGAAATATCCCCTTTTTTTTCAAACATACCTTTACGTACTAACCAAATTTTTGTTGACTTTTACACAAAATATTTAAATTACATGCAACTATTAAGCTCACTTTTGAATACACCAATTATGTGAAATTCTAAATGGAACATACTATAAATTGATAAGATAATCCTGACTTTATCTTCCTCCTGTTTTTCTTCCTGGCTCCAATCGGTAGTTTGTTCAGTAGCTTGGAGTCGTTAACTTAGCGTGTTGACCCAGTACTTTGAAATATTCAGCAGCAACTCGAAGTCGTTTGCTCAATGATTTGAAGTATTAACCTTAGAATTTTTAATCCAGTAGCTTGGTCTTTTGTACCAGATATTTAGAATATTAAGGCGTGATCTAGTGTATTATTAACGTCGAGATTTGATTTATTAACGTCATGATTTGGATATATTAACCCAGTAGCTTGTTGTTAACGTCGTAATTTGGATTATTGCTTGAAATATTATTAACGTAGGAATCTGGATTGTTACTTGGATATATTACTTGGAGCCCTTAAATTAATAAATTGCAAAGATTTTACTTATTATTTAATTCTAGACTTACGTTTACATCAATGGCAGAATTTTATACACACTTATTTCAACGGGCACTTTACTGTTTCACTTGAAATTACTGATTTATGTTACTTTCAATTTAACGTTGTAGTGTAGCCGACCTGAAGGCTGACCAAAACGCCCTCTATGAACGGCACACCGGGCTCCATGATCTAACATCTAGTGGCAGTGGCTCGACGACACCTACGTTGTGTTGTTACAATGTAACTCAAATTCACACTGAGAAGATGGCGTTAAGGCGGGAAGGTTTGAAATAAAACAACAGTATTTTCCTAACTGAATTTTAATCAAAATAATAACCCCTAAATAGGTCATTGGCATGAGAGTTAAGAAAATTGAAATTTAAAGTAAACAGTGCCGTACTCAACCTGGGCGATTGGGGAAAAAACACGGCAGAGAGAACCCCAAACTGCCCTCACACTTCCAACTGCATTTTACACATCTCAACAGGGACGGGTAACGTACAAATACCCAGATCACCAACATTGAATTTAACGGGATGTCAACTGTTACCCAGGTATATCTCACGTGACAACTGAAGAAACATTAGTGTAAACCAGCTAGTCTTTTCTGGTAGGTACTGAGGTCGGCGAGGCCAATACTACACAGCTAAATTTGAAGAGGGGGAACACCAGGAAGATGACCTGCACCTTGACTACCAATGTTCCCACCCGCACGGACATAAAATGTTAGTTATATTCACCAAGGCTCGATCACACGCGCCCACATACATACATTAACAGTTTCCAGCTCGTGCTACAAAATACTTCACAAAGGCTAACCGACTTCCTATTATTTGCAAGAGTACTATTACAATTACAATGACAAAGACAACATACAATCACTGAAAACTTATGGTATGATTGCGCCTAGTTAAAAGCGCGCTGGTTATTTAATAGACTATCTCCAACATAGTCATCAAGGCAAACGCGTAAGACACGTGAAGGTCGGTCATACCAGAGGTTCAGTTTAATTACATCACAACAATTATCACAGACGTTAAATACTAGTTAATTATATAGGAACATCGGCTAGATAATAGGATATACAAAAACAACAAAATATATAATTATGTTTAAACCGAGATATGCAGTGGAATATGTGATTAATAAGCTAAAATAAAACAACTACACATAAAATAAAAAATGCAAATGCATCACAAATATCAAACATTATAAAACATGTAGGAAGTTAAACATATCAAAATTTTATAGCACAAAATATAAAGCCCAGATTCAGGCGTTAGATGTTTATATAAAAGCATGTTAGTTTATACATGAAATCTAGTGAGCAAACGTTAAAAATGATTTATTATGATTGCAGCGGTCAAAACATACCTTTGGAAAAATTAAACAACATCGTGACATTGTAAATTTACAACCAAAAATATACATTACATCGTTAGGGCTAAATTCAATTACTATCGTAAAATCAAAGCAGATTATTAAATACTAAATAAACATTATTTCAAATAAACAAACATTAGTTTTGGTCGTCCAAACAAATAACACTCATTTATACATAAATAATTTCAATAAAATTGTAAATCGACAGGAAAAGTATAGCTTACACCTGATAAGTAAAGCAAATGGCAAAATTCAGAGACAAAAGCAACAGGCAATCATAAAAATATTCCCTCCAATGGTTAACTAACTAACGGTTTTACAATAAACACCAACAACCATTCAAAACAAGGCGCTGATTACAAAGATGTAATCGGATTACCTTGGATATCCACTACATTATTAGTTTATAAAACATTACCTTTAATAAAACCAGCCAAGGGGAAGCTCTTTCGACCTACCATTTTGGAAACTGCAGACCAAGTGCTTATCAAACCTGTCGACTCTAGTTCGATCACCCATACGCATGCGACCCTTCTACTCTGAATTCTGACATCCCGGAGTGCGTTCAGAAACCTGCAAGTGATTACTGAGCTACTAACAAATACCTTCGAATATCGAAATTTACACTATAATATTTGTAATAATTATCGACCAATGAGAAAAAGATTTAGAAATACTACGGATCACTTCAACGTTCACTAAATTTTATTTACGTACTTAATAATCTTCTTTCAACGCGTCGATTATGGAATAAATGTCGTTTATCTGCTCCAGTTTGCTTTATAGACAAATTCCTTCCCGAATGTTGCCCGCGTTCTTATTGGTTGACAGCCCGCTATCGGTTGTTTGTCTGTGGAAAGTCGTTTCAATTATGTGTTATATCTGCAACCTGTTGGGTTTTATTAAAATTGCATTCTATATACGTTCTAAATGTCACGTATCTGGTAACTTTGTAAAGAGACTTATTTAATATTGCATTTTCTATACGTTCGAATTTGCACGTAAATCGGAGCTTAAATTTCCATATTTTCTTCACATATGCTTGTTTTACCAAGTTTGGCACCTTATTTACGTTTTAAACTGCACGTAATCGGAATTTTATAATGGGATTCGTTAACAAATGATATACCATGTACGCTTTAAACTGCACGTAGCCCGTCACCTCTAATATCTTTATTTACATATGCTATTATAATCTAGCTTTCTATATTCTTAGGTATACTGTTAAAGTCCCGGCGCGTAATTTATGAGTCACTACGATAGTTGGGAACATAATAAATACGTGCGTAATATTGCGCAATAAGGAGTTACGTCATTATTACGCCTCAAATTATTATCACATACAAAGAAAAGATAAAAGGTACTCACGTAAAATGTGGAACTCGTCACGGCATTGCAGCTATAGGATCTTGGCGTTAGTTGGGCGTTCTTGGGCGTGGTTCGGTCTTTGAAGTCAAATTAAATTGGTCTTCTCTCTTCTTGTGTAGAGGTACGACAGGAATAAGGTGAGGAACGATGCAGGGCACAGATACGACAAAGGAACCTACATTACCTGAAAGAGAAGACAAAAAAAGGCACACAAATCAACCTCACTGTTGGACGTTTAGTTGACTAGTCCATGACGTGACGGAAACAACCACTTACTTCCACACTCCGCGTCTACGCAATCTCGGACGCCGACGCAACTGTTTGAAGTGACGGAAATGCGCACAAGTCTTTTAAAATATTGGCGCGAATTCACTTACAAATTTGAAACTTATAATGCCAATTTTTGGCATGTAACAATGCTTGTTTTTAGATGATTGCCTATTACAAACTGGTATAAATTTAGACGCGTTTATTAACCTTTTTACCCAAATGCGTTTAGATTGAAAGGGATTTCATTTCACGGTTATTTTTCTACAAATCTGTTAAATTTGTGATTTGGTTTTTAAGCTTACAAATGATTTAATGTTTTAAAGATGATTGGATTGCTTCCGCAAATATTTTGGCAAAACAGGGAAACACGGCAGGCTATTCTAGCTCCGAGGGTGATAATGGTGAAAACAATAGAAAAAGGGGAAGGCATGTATATCGGGTTTGTAGATCTGGCAAAAGCCTTTGACAATGTAAGATACAAAAAAATGTTTGAAATACTCAAAAAGATTGGAATGATTTTTAGGAATAGACGGATAGTCCATAGCTTATACAAAGAGTAAACAGCGCACAATGGTAATAGAATTAGAGCAGGAGGATAGAGAAGTAGATATTAGGAAATAGGTGAAACAAAGATTTGTCCTATCCCTGTTAATTTTTTACTTGTACATTGAAGAGGCAATAAATACTGTCAAATACAGGATGACATTTGGAATTATTGTGCAGGGACAAAAGATCGAAATATTTTTAACTAATGTTGATTGTGCGAAAAGATATATAAGGAAACTATTAATTCGGCAAATGATCAAGTGTTGGAAGATCTTGGTAGCCGCAGGCTGCTTAACCCCCTTCACGGTACACTGAATATCAGGGAAATAGGGTATATATTTATAAAACAATAGAAGCGGAACCGAACTGCTTCTAACAAGAAAGAGCAGGGGCTATGTTCGAAGACAACAAACAGAAACAAGGAGAATATTGTTGAAACCATATTATATAGGAGCATTAGGAGAAGCAGACAGGAATACGGTAGAAACCTTTTGGAATTTTGTGTTTCAGATGTATGAGAATGGCAGCATGGACAGAAAGTTAATAACAAAGAAGTTATAGAAATAGTCGGGGAACAAAGATATCTGTGGAAAACAAAGAAAATAAAAGAAATGGAAGGGCAGGATATGTTCTAAGGCATTTTTGGAGAATTCTGCAGGATAAATAACAAGCAGAGATAGAAAAAAGAAATGGTAGGGGCAGACCTAGATCATGCTATTGCACACAGATAGCGAAAGATGCAGACTGAAAATTTTAGGGAAATGTGTAGGTTAGTCCAGAATAGGAAACATTGAAGGTACGCGTCTAACCAGTTCTAGGACTGAAGACCTAATGATGATGATGATTCAGATTCTTAATAATTCTTGATCCCATATGGAAAACACCATGCGATTTGTTATTTTCTAGTTTGGTTAAATTGTAAGGCTAAGTTCAACATTTTGAAGCACAATGGTATAGAAAACAATTCCGGTGCTTTGAAACCTGGTTTGTACAGTCATAAATAGCAGAATAATCTTTCGAAAATTATTGTAAACACCTTATTGTTCACAATATACCTCAAGGTTTTTAACTTGTTTAATCCGCACAGCACGTGGGCATTAAACATTTGTTCTGATAAGATTTCCCCCAGTTGAACTGTCTTTGTAAGCCGTATTCTTCTCTTCGAGACAAGCAGGATGGGGAATCGTTGATGCGTAAATTCTATGGAGTCATTTAAATTCTATAGGGTCAACAAATTCTTTAGTGTCTACAATTCCACAGAGCCAACAAAATTCGGTAGAGTCAATAAACACCATCGAGCCAACAAATACTTCCTAGTTCACATGTACCCTAGAGCCTACTAGCTTCCGTGAGCAACAATCACCCTCAAGCTCACCCATCATGTACTAACATCAGTCTGGAATCATTGCCATTTTAAAGAAATAATTCCTGACCGTGTACACGAAATTTTCAGTATAATCCAAAAGAGAGTATTTTCGTGTAAAAATATAATATTTAAAATACTTTTTTAAAATTACAGCAGAGCGCTTTCGGCATTAGCCATCTTCAATGCCATGTCAACTTAAAATTAAATATTCCATCAAACTATTACATTAAGTATAGGACATTTTAAATGTAAAACTAATACCACATCAATAAAGACTAGTTAAATAATTGATTGATTGTTCCTATAAAAATGGATTATATCTTGTCTACGTCGTTGATAGAAAGTTTGTTTTGTAATTTTCTAGTTACGATGGTTTTGAATTTCTCTGCCTCAAGTATATTTGAACACTCCACTGCTAGCTCTCCATTGCTGATATTTTTGACTTTACTAATTACAATATCGCTTTCTGCAACAACTGAGGTTTTGTAATAGCAATACTCTTGAGTTGGATCCTTTGGTTTAATGATAACAGTGTTTTTGGAAGCTGCAGATGCGTATTTCATTTTAGTTACACATGGGTTTGACGTATTGCTTCAGCACACAGTTGACAACTTATCCTCCATAACTTTTGGGAGAGCTGGTGTAAGTTGTTACGTGCCAAATTGGCCCTTAAACATGTTTTAGTTTAATTTTGATGTGCGGAAGTTTTGCGCCATAAATTCAAAAGACGCGGTGCGCGTATTTCCGTTACGTCAAAAGTGGGTTGGACGAATAATTTCGCGCCGACGCGTTAAAGGACAGAGAAGTGGGGTTTTTCCTGTGCTCTCTGTAACGTGGCTGTTTGCCTTGGATCTTCGAAGAGTGCAGTTGTAGTGCTTCGTATTGTATCTTTATTTTTATTATGTAGATTTCCTTTGCTTATCTTTGTCTGTCTTTGCCTGATTAACCCGTTCCTATCGTTCCGCTGCATATAGGAATATGAATACGACCTTGGAGCAGCCCACGACCCTGGATGAACGAGCGCATGACTGCCGGAGCTGGTCCGAGCGCTTTGGAAGAGCGTTGGACGTACCATATTTAACTACCTAAAAAGGGCCCTCCGTAGCCCTGATGGATTTCAACAGAAGCCAACTTTAAACCAGGGACATATTCATGTGAGTAATTGCTGTATAACCTATTGTCTTAACTTTATATATTTTTCTGATATTGCGTAATATAATTTGTGCATTGGTGACGTCATTGATAGATGGTCGCGCCAAATCTGTATAAGATTAGCGCTACCAACTGCCGGTGGTGTCTAATAAACCGCGCTTGCGGTGTGGTATTTACGACTTTTAAAGCGTAAGAAAGTGTTGCGACTATATCTTCACCGGAAACTGATTGTGCATTTTCATTAAGAGAGATTTAAGGGAGCTTTCAATATTATTTATTTCTTCTTTAAGGTCACAAACCATAGTTTTGATTTCTGACAGTTTCTTTGGAATGTACATTCTTTACTGTGAGAGACATTCAGGATAGTTAAATATTAAAACTCGTTCCTTCAAAGAAATTGCATGAATTTCTGTGGAGGTTATTTTAGCACAAGTTTTACATATATTTCTGTTGCATGAATCACATGGATAACAAAAAAATTCTCCATCAGATGGTTTTGCACTAGTGTTTATTATTCTATTGCATATGTAGCAGTTCATTACCAAGCATATGGTTGATAAAATTGCACGTGGTTGAAAAATATAGTAAATGAATTAATAATTTACTATTAAGTCTTTGTGATTAAAGTTGAAGTATCTGAGCTGCCACTCAAAGCTTTCATGCTTTACTTAGAGAACAACTACCTGATCAAAATGATACCACAATTACTAATTAATGCACTCTAAATTCACACTAAAAACAGCTTTAAATGATGAGCATAAAATATACACTTTCTTCCACAAAATCTAGCCGGTACCACAGAAAAACTTCCGTCCAAAAATCCTGTTTTAGTAAAATATCGAAAACCTCGACTGCATTAACTAAATGGTTTCCGACAACTCAGTGGGGTGTGTGGTGTTAGTGTTTGAAGAGGGTTTCAGAATGCTATCAGGTATAAAATATGTAATCGAGAACTATTTTGGATGCCACCTAAACTTGCAGGGTGACTAGAAAATAGCTCTACAAAGAACAACAAGAATGTACAGAAACCTGAGATCAGGAGAATGATTCTGGCTTAAAAATTCATCTAAGAAATTGTTAAGTACAGCCAGTGTACTTAAACATAAAACAAACATTAACCTTAAAGACGTCAATAGACTATTTAGAACTGATAGGCAAATTTTTAAAATCAAATGTTAAATGACCTGTGTTTGTGATATTAATTAGAGCAAATAGGACAGTACGCTTTTTAAGAGTTTTATTGAGAAATTACAATGAGTAGAGTTTAATACACTATTAGGAAAATAATAAACATCCCGTCTTCACAGAACGACGGTTTGTCAGTGAATGCTGAATATAATTCCATTTACACCTTCAGGGGTGCGTTAGAACAAATAACCTTCAGGAGCGCGTAGTATAAATCCTTATTATTGACGCGATTAATAAAACGTATTAAATATATAACTATTCTTACAGTTTAAAAAAACGATAATTCTTACAATTAAAGAGTCGATAATTACAGTTAAAAAAGTCGATAAATATATCGCGCAATCGCGAAATAAGAAAGCGAGCAACGCCCCTGGCGGATGGTAACGACAACCTTATTACAGATTCCGCGTTGCCACTGCCAATGACGTCACCAATGCACAAATTATATTGCGTAATAATCGGGAATATAAAAATTTAAACTAAAGTTCGTATCAGTGAACAAATTAAACACTGTACTACTTACCCCGGAAATCCGAACGTTCTGCGGGGTTGAGCTAAAGTTGGCCTCTATCAAGGTCCATCAGGGCTCCATCCCAGAGTAATTAAAGATGGTGACTCGTTCATCTCGGGTCGTCTAGGGTCGTGGAGTACGCTTCGCTTACGGTTGCATATTTATTCCTACCTATGTAGGGATCGGATAAGGAAAAAACCAGGTAACGGGCGACAACAAAGATAATTAGGCAGGATATCTACATAGATAAAGATAAGCACGATACGATACCTCAAGCGTCCACTCCACTCGAAGATCAAAGGTAAACAGCCACGTTATAGAGAGAACAGGAAACTTGTCCCCACTTCTTGTCTTTTACACGTCGGCGCGAAGTTATTCGTCCAACCCTCTCGCGTCGCGCGATCTGCGCAAACGCACTATGACGTAGCGGAAATACGCGCCTAGTCTTTTAAAATTCCGCGCACCGCGTCTTTTGAAAATATGGCGCGAAACCTCCGCACATCAAACTTAACCTAAACATGTATAAGGGCCACTTTGGCACGTAACACTATCAAATTAAAGTACTTAACAACCTGAGTTTCCAATCACGTCTCTAGATAATTGCAAAATAATTTATTACAAAACTTCTAACTATACCTTTACATTAATTGAAAAAATGAAACAAATATAAACATATCTTTACACCATTTTATACGATTGTTGTTTTCAACTGTGTTACATACACGTGTTCATTACAATTACATGAGACATTCTTCAGCAAATATTAAAAATTTACTTAACTAAATCCTTAACCTGTTACGTTCATTTTCGTAACTAATCGATTAGTTTATATGCAATAATTTTTACCTTAAATTCCTTTGGCGTTCAACACAAAAATTAATTCCGTTAATTAAAAATAACCCTTTCGTGTATTAGAATTTGTATTGTAATTAATAATAAACTTCCTATCTAGGTCAGTTGATAAATCTTTCTGCTTATTAGAAAAATAAATATCCTTTCTAAGAATTTCGTACCTTGGAATTTACGCCTTAATTAGATAGGCGACTTTCCAAGTATTTCAATAATTAAATGCTGGTGTGTTTTCCCTTTTTAAAGAATTCGGCAAATTTATTTTAATAAAATTAGGGTTTTCCTAGTTTATTTCATTGCTTTGGTGCCTAACACATGTAATATTCATTTGCTGTTCGATTAGCAACCCGAAAACACGTTCTGTTTTGATTAGTTCGTTTTCGTTATGCGAATTTCCGGCACGCATTATTTAGCGTGGTAAGTATATAGAGTTTGTATAAAACAATACTTTTCGGCTTCAATAAATTAATTTATGGTTCGTATATATTCTAGCTTCCTGCGGGGACACGTTAATCCCTTGAGCTGTCGCTTCTTCTGGGAATGCGAAGTCAAATGCGCTCTGCCTGGATGTAAGCCTGCCTGTTCGCTGACGGAGACCAGCGACTAGTTCCACCCCGATGCCAGTAACTCGAGGGTGAGTTCCTTTTTTTTGTTTTCTCTGTATGCGTTTCTGACTTCGGAACCAGAACGCCTGGGGTTTTACCATTCAAATATGGCATTTCCAAATTTAATTCTTATGTACGAAATTTCTTGAACTATTTTGGTATTTACTGTTCTTATATTAATGCTTTACTATTTGTTTTAAATAACTAAAAACTTACTACTTATTAATGAAAAATTGTTTAAAGACTTGCTGGCACATTTAAAAATGTTACCATTATGTTTGTAAATTCAGTTTAAGTTTATACTTACGATATTCTAGAGCTGTGGTTTTTAGGGTTGCGTTTGGTTCTTTTCTTTTTTTAATAAATACTGTCAGGGGGTTATTACCTAAAAATTACAGCTCGCCATTTTTATGGGTAATTTTTTTTGAATGTTTGAGGGTTTCTCATAATGTATTTATAAATTGGGGACATTGACTTTTTTTGGGTTGGGTTTGGGAGTACTGTATTCTGTATATATATTTTTTTTTATTATAAGTTCTTTCTTTTCCGTTGTATGTTTTGTTCTGAGTGTGAATGAGTGAGTGTATATAATTTTTCTCTATTTATTTCAGGTTCCTTTGTAATTTAGCTATAGGTATAAAACCTCGCCCACTCGCCGCCTGAGCCCGGACTTACTTACTTCTTTCATTTTCTTGTTTTTTTATGTTACGTCAATGTACGTAGCAAACCTAATCACACAGACATACTATAGATACATTTTATCAGTTCATGCAATGAATTTAAAATGTTCAGTTATTTACAAACTTTCTCAGGTATAGTTTCCAAAGTTTTCATAAAAACCTGATCAATCATTGTTGACTGTAATTAAGGCGAACACCATTAAATGCCTCTATCTACGTTGACTTCAAAACTCCCAACATAAAGTTGTTGATCAGAGAACCAAGGTGCCCCTAAAATTGAAAACAACAAACTTGGAAGGTATTATCCGAACATGTTGACTATCTTCAGTCTGTTCGACGATCTGTTTACAAAGTTAGCTAACCTTGCTCAAGTTGCATGTAGATTGTTTGGATGATAATAAGTGCAAGGTGCTCAAAAAAATGGGTTTTCTCTTCATAAAACAATTTGAGGCATCTTCGGACAGATGAATTAAGACTGCAAATTGAAGTTATGTTGGTGTCGTTTTCTATATCTAATAAATAAGTAAAATTAACTTACGGATATATTCACTAACCTCAGAAACCCGAACTTTTTATTTATTTCGGCAAGCATAATTTGCATGTGACGTGTCTTTGTTCTCAGACGAGATCACTGGCGCCAGTATAATACCATATTAATCAAAATAAATTAATAATAAAACTGTAATAATTTAGAACAAAATTACGATAATATTTCTAACCTTCTAACCTTTAAAAACTGCTATAATAAATTTGAGAACTATTGATTATGAACAATATATAATCCAAAAATATTTGTACCTTAGATCAAGGATGTAGTAACCTAAAAATTACATTTCTTAAAAAAAGTTGCTTTACCCTATTGGTGGATTTTTTAATTCCGAAACTATTAAAATGAAGTATGATTATACACATTTCATAGAAACGGCACGACATAATCGGTTTCACAGAATTACAAATGAAATATTTAGTTCATTTTGAAATTGACAATGTAAGTTAATTATAACTTTGCTTACTTTGGAGTACTGCATTTTAGCAAGCTAGATAACTAAAGATTATTGTTTGTCTACGTATTACAGAGCATGGATGTTTAATCCTTTACTAGACCAGATTTGCTGGTGGAGATTGTTGCTATTTCTACAACATTAAACGGGACAAGATAAAGATACAGGTACTGGATCAGGTAAGGAACGACAGGTAAACTCCACTACAATATTTTATAAAGCACTTGTCCCTGCATCGAAATATTTTTGTTTTTACGTAATTAAATCCTTCATTTCTTACTGTATTCATAGTCATTTGCGAATTTTTATCGAGTTCTACAGCTTTATCAACTTCAACGGTTGCTTATTCATCATCTTGTAGTATTTCTATTAAAATATTTAGATATAACTTTAAGGTGCGTAAATACATTCTATTTCGATATACCCTTAAAATCCGTTGGTTAACAAAGATAATTATCATCAATTTGTAACGTGCATTTTTGTAATTTAACATTTTACGCTATACTTAATTCATAAATACATTTCTACAAAGTACTATTTTTATATTTGATACTTTTTGATACTCCTTAGGCGAGTGCATCGTGTTATAATGTATAGATTGCATCGTCCTTGTCTTGCCGTAAATATAAATTTTGTTGCTTATGTGAATATACAAGGCTAGATAAGAGACGATAAGCGGTTGTAATAGCGACGAATTGAATAAACAGATGAGTCGTAGTTCGTTCTTGGTTCCTACATATTAAGTACGTTGAAAAAACTGCTTCTTTCTGCTTTTGACAATAGTGAGAATTAATGCGCGATTAATTTTCGTATTGTTCCTAAACAAGGGCGGCACGATTTTAGTTGTTTTTCTTGTGAAGTAAAAGTTGTGTATTAACTGTATAAAGTGTAGTTCTAATGCCCTTTTCAAGGAAGTATTCTTGATAGGCGAACGTGTTTACTCGACCTACACGTGCGTTTTACGGAACATTGACTTAGTGATACGCGTTGTTTTACTGATGGTGTTTCTGAGTTGATTTGTCTTTTTATACTTAAACTGTGCGTGCGATCTCACGGCATGTTTTTAGTCTAGTTTCTGTTGGAAATAAAAGCGGTAAAGCTTGTTAAACTCGAGGCACGTGTGTTTTACGGAACATTTGACGGACGGTTTTATTGCTTACGCGTGCTTACTAATTGTTTTTAGTTGTTTTTCTTGTGAGACAAATGCTTTAAGGAACATTTGACGGACTTACTTTAGTGATACGCGTACTTTACTAATTTGTGGTTTTAGTTGTTTGTCTTGTGAAATAATAGTCGTGAAACTTGCTAAACTGACCAATTCTTTCTTTAGGATTAATGTGTGTGCGATCTAGTCTAGTGTCCCTTTGTTTTATCAGATTAGTGCATACTTTGGATTATTTAAATACAGTGGATACTGTAGTTTCTGCATTTTTCTAACACCAAAGAATCTAAAATAGATCATTGCTTGCGCGAATTTCGTTATTTGCGAAATATAACAGACTACCGGTTTACAAAGGTATTGGTTGAAGTCTCTCACTGCTTTTTGGAGGTTTATGAAAATAATATACATTTGATCTCAGTTGAAATTAAATTAGTGCTACAAAAGATTTCGAAATTATTGTCTCAGGAAATAGAATTAACAAGAAATTTATCAATGCTACATAGTTCCGTCGCGTGGTGGTGTCTGCTGCTAACCCCAGTGAAATGCGTAGGTGTGATTAGTGTGACGTGTGATAAGTTCCATCAACACCCTCGCAGTCCAGGGTGAAGTGATTCGTTAGCGTAGGACATCGTGAATCTCACACTTCCGTTGCAAGGAAGCGTGGCTGAAGGACTTTTGTAAGTTGAACTATTTCCTACTTGTTATTACTTTAAATATCTATCCGTTGCTTTACCATATCTTTGTCGTTCTGATACCTTTTACAATAGACTTGCCTGCTATTAAGAAAAAAAAAGAAAGAAAAAAAAAAGAAATCAATCCTACTGAATTACTCATATCTATTGTGTCTTACCTATTTGTCTTTTGTTAACATTTTGTCTGATTTATGTTTAATTGGTGTGTGAGGAAACGTTTCTGCTACTCCCCAATATTACCTCACTTTGTAATAAAAATTTTTATAATGCTTTTATCGTGATTATATTATATAGTTTATCCAAACAGTTTTATTTACATTCTACAAAGTACTGAATAACTTAGACTTTTTATTGCTGCTATGCTTTTTCTTTATTTCAGGTATGCTTAACTATTTTCTTTCTTGCAGGTATTATCATTAACTCCTTACAGCCGCGTACATTGTATGTTGGTCTGCTTTCTACAACCCCCCCCCCCCTAATCTCCGATTGAGCCCGGGCATTTCTTTGATTTTCTTTGTGTTACGCACGGCTACGAGCCAACGTAGCATAACTTTGGCGCCGAACAGGGACTGCCACGAAATACGTAACATAACAATTTTTGGCGCCCAACGTGGGCTCGATTAACGTGGGGCCACGAATTCACGTAACATAAATTTTTGGCGCCCAACGTGGGGCCCCGAATAACGTAACACACCTCTTAGTATAAGCATTAATAGGAAACTGCATTATAGTAAATTTTTGAATATGTTTCATTAAACACTACACTTTTAAGAAAACCAACTATCCAAACTTGTATACTAATTTGGCTGTTGCCGATTGGACTTTTCTATAAAACTTTACTGACCCTGAAGCGGCATGTATGCCATTTTACGATACTCTGTATCCAATCTTAGATTCGTATGTTTTTATTTATCGCAGTTTTAAACGTCATTATCCTAGATGGTATACTTCTAATATTATATGCCTTATTACACTTATTAGGGAAAAGCACAAGGCGAGGAAAAACTAAAAATCTATAAAAACTTAAACTGTTAAATTGAATTTAAAAGACAGCGCATTATCTAAAGCTCTTATTCAAACTGTATACATGAATTATATTGTCGAAATAGAAAGCACTCTGCAGGATGATCCAAAATCCTTTTGGTCTTTTATTCATCAGAAACAGTGTAGGACGCATATCTCAGCAGGTCACCTTCAACGGTCTGAAATACGATACCTCTCAGTTGATTCTTAAAACCTTTAAAAATTTCTTTAGTAGTGTCGACTCAGCCAAATCCTTTTCTACAGTTGATATTAAATCGTTTTCACATGTTTATTTGCAGATTTCACGCATTCCTACGGCTGAGATTGAAAGCTATATGCATAAAATAAAAAATAAATCCACTACTGTCTTGATCAAATACTTTCATTTCTCTTAAGAGACCGTGCACCAGTATTAGCTTACCAGTTAACTTATCATTACATACTTCTATTTTTCCATCTGTTTGGAAGATTTCTTTAATATGTCCGGTTTTAAAAAGTGGTGAATCAAACCATATTGAGAATTACAGGCCAATTTCCATTCTTTCAAATTGTGCTAAAGCATACGAGTACAGCCACTTGTTATCCTTCGAGTGGGAGGCGTCTGAAAACATGTAGGCTTGGCTTGATTACTTGATAATAATAATAATAATAATGTCTTTATTGCCCAACAGCAAATGCCAATTACAGGACAAACAACACAAAAAATAAATACAATTACAAACATAACATTTTGATACAGTCACTATACAGCATGTACAATATATGAGAATAAATGAAACATAGAGTATACTTATACATCTAATAAATCTACCTAAGCCTATGTACCTAGCTAGAAGTTATAGTACTAGTGAAATGATTTAGCTCATCATTGAAAATATCACCATTGCTACAGAAATTGTTACACAAAGAGCACATAACAGTTATGGGTGCTTTAAGCAGCAAGTTTGTACGAGCAGAAGCAACATAAAACACAAGTTTTCCTCTACTACCACTACGTGGTATATGGAACTTAATTTTAGATAATATATACATACAGTCAATATTATTGCGTAAAAGCTTATGGAGGAATGTAATGGCAGCTAACAGATGCCTCGTATTAAGAGAACTCATGCTGAATTCATCAAGTAATGCTTGATTTGGAAACCCCCTGGGTGGATAAAAATGATGTTTTTTATACCATAAGTACTTTAAAAATCTACGTTGAGGACCTTCCAGAAGTAATTTATATCGCTCATAAAAGGGATACCATACTACAAGACAGTATTCCAGACGTGATCTCACCAAAGCAAAAAAAAGTAGTTTTAGTGTATTAATATTAAACTGACTACAATTGCGTAAAATGCAGCCAAGTATTTTATTAGCACATGCGATTATATACAAAATATGTGAGTTAAACGAAAGATCTGAATCAAACACGACACCTAGGTCAGTAATACTGCTACATCGAATCAACATAGAAGAAGCCACTGAGTAGTTGAACACTAAAGGTTGAATTTTCCGCGAGTAAGTTACCACTTTACATTTGGTAACATTCAAGCTTAGCTTGTTATTTATGCACCAATTATTCACAAGGTTTATCTGATCTTGTAATTTAATACAATCGGTTAATGTTTCCACGACTACAAAAATTTTAACATCATCGGCAAAGACTAACACTTCACAGATTAATACTGAGACTAAATCATTTATAAAAAGTAGAAAGAGCAACGGCCCAAGATTGGACCCCTGCGGTACTCCAGAAATGGGTTTATATGGAAAGGAACAGAAACCGCCATGTTCAACAATCTGAGTACGATCGAATAAATATGAAGTCAACCATTTAATACTAGGGTACAAAAAGTTGTAACCGCTTAGTTTGTTAAGCAAAATGTTATGGTTGAGACGGTTAAAGGCCTTAGAAATATCAGTATACACAGTGTCCACCTGGCCTTGACAATCAAGAACTTCAGCCACAAACTGAACGAAACTGCACAAGTTAGTAACTGTTGAACGCTTCTCAACAAAGCCATGGTGATGATGAGAAATTGTACTTTTAACTGCGTTATATATAATGACATAAACAACCATCTCAAAGATTTTAGAGAAATTTGACAGTATAGTAATTGGTCTGTAGTTGCTAACGTCACTATCATTTGCCTTGTGCACAGGGCAGACGCGTGAAACCTTCCAGGAAAGGTTCCAGTTTTCAAAGATAAATTTATAATAGTTAGAAGCGGTGATACAAACACAGTTTCACAAGCTTTAATTAAAAAGCATGGTACCTGATCAAGCCCCGCTGTTGTCTTATTTTTCAATTTTCAAATAGCATGCATGACATCGCTTTCCGATACGATTTGAAGATCAAAATTATTATGATAGTGCATAGCAGGTACATTTCCACTACCCATTGTTGGACAATCTAGGTCCTCAAAAACAGCGGAAAAGTGTTCCGCAAATTTATTCACAATGTCTTGGGGATTGTTAAAATAAACACCATCACTGTGCATTCTCCCAGGTATTCTGGATATACCTTTTTTGGACCTAATAAAAGACCAAAAATTCTTACTGTCAGTGTTAATGGAGTTTTCTATTTCATCTAGGTAAATTGCATATGCAGCTCTGGTTAGACTTTTAACCACCAAGCGTATCTTCTTAAACTCAGCAAAGTGGTACTGAGAGTTACAAACTTTGTACTTTCGAATTAGTTTCTCCTTTAACCTGATATAACGTATGATTTCACTGCTAAGCCAAGGCGGATACTTCATATTGCTGGCATTGTTTTTATTTTTATAGTGGGGCACATATTGGTCGAAGACCTTATACAGAACTTCATAAAAAATACTGCACGACTCATCAATGTTAGTACAACTATTTAAGGTAGACCAATCTAAAGCCTCTAAGGCATTATATGAAATTTGCTTTTTTGAAATTGTATTTTGCATTACTACGAAATTTGTTACGTGCCAAATTGGCACTAAACATTCCTGAGCTTAGTTTTGATGTGCGAAGTTTTCGCGCCTTAAAAATTCAAAAGACTTGGCGTGTATTTCCATCACGTCAGAGTGCGTTTGCGTCAGATCGCGCGACGCGAGTGCCGGGAGAACAAGAGTGGGGTAGTGTTTTCCGGGGACTCTGTAATGTGTCCGTTTGCCTTTGAACATCGAGAAGGGCGGTCGTGTCTGGTATCGTATCTTCATTTTTTATTATGTAGATTTCCTTTGCTTATCTTTGTTTGACTTTACCTGATTAACCTGTTCCTTATCGTTGCCACTACATATAGGAATTTGATACGACCCTGGGAGCAGTCCCACGACCCTAGAACGAGCCGGAGTCCATGCTCCGCTAACAGCTAACCGGAGCAGTCGCCATCTTTAAATACTTTGTGGGAAGCCGTACCTTTTTATGTAAGTACCTTATTTGTTTATACTGCATTTCGAACATTTATTTATTGCGTAATTGCGGAATTAAATTTGCTTATGGTGTGACGTCATTGACTTATGCGCAATTAAATTTGCTTATTGTGTGACGTCATTGACAGATGGGCGCGCCAAAATCTGTATAAAGATTAGCGCTACCAACTGCCATTGCGTCGCGTATAGCGAGTTCACGGGGAGATAATAATGGCGCCTTCAACGTGGTTTAGGTTGTATAGGAATTTCTTCTTTTCTTTTATGACTTTATAATTATTAATTAACGACATCTATATATATACATATATATATATATAGCTTTTTCACTAAAAATAAAATTTAATTATCTTAATTTTTCAGCACTATTGACCTTAAATTTTAGGTTGGTATTTTGCAAACTCCCTAGAGATTTTTCTGAATTGACATGTCAGCTGATTGCAGTGTATAACTTTTGTCCGAAAAATGTTTCATTAAAATAATTAATGTTCTAGTAAATTTTAAATGCAGTGTCATTTATAATTCAAATTATTTGAAATGTGTGATTAGTTTGTTTTTAAATGCAAATATAAGTTTTTAGTAAGGATCAACAACTTAACCTCACTTTCAATTTACACAAGTACGTATATTTACATATAAATAAATAAGCAATTAAGTAATTGCATGCCTTAAACACTGTTTATTAGGGAAATTATCTATTTATATTAGACTAAAACATACCCCTTGCTTGTTTTTCGACTTTAAAAAACCGTTTTTGAAATTGTAAATCAACATTATCTTGTCTGATAGCAATCTAGCAATCTACCTATTTAATTATGACATTCGAATTATTTTTAAAAGAAACCTTGTCTTTAAAAGCATTTAACGTAATGATTTGAGTCTTTAAAATATTTTTTAAAACGTTAGAGTACCGGGATTTGGTTTTGTTTGTTAAATAACACATTATCTATCTTTTTATAATTTGGAGTGCCCTTTTGTAACTTAATAGTGATATATTTCTTTTATTAAACACTAATCTTGCCCTTTTACAGTACTAAACGTGTTTTTTTAGTGATTTAAATACTTACCGTAATTAAATTTAAACAGTATAACCTACAAATGCCTTTTAAAGAAGATTTCGCATTTATATATAGGAAACGAAATTATCTAACCATATCTTTTACCTTCTAAAATGCTGTCATAAACTGGATCTCTTTATATCTGCTCCTTTAAATACTGAAATAAAGGAATTGTCGTTAACATTTTATATTTAAACTCATTTACGATGGTTGTTGATAACTCCCGCAATATCGAAAGAACATTCCAATAATTTGGAATACTGTTTCTTTATACATGTATCGTGGAATATTTTTTTTGTATAGCGAGTATGAGTTTGTCTTGATAGCATATTTTTTTAGATATCGATATTTCAACGTAGAACTTTAAGATCCGTTAAGCGAGATTTGCCATTCGAATTGGTCGTCCAGCTCTGTAAGTCTGGAACGAGACCCCAAGGGCCAGTCGTTAAGCATTATAAGTCTAGACGAGATTTACATGGTAAGTTTGTCGTTTTAGAATTTGTGAATCATTTTTTAAGAATGATGTTGAATTTTTTTTTATTAGTTTGGGTGGAACTCAAACGAGAGCTTCCCATCCTAGTAAATGTATGTTTTACAAGATATCTTTCTGTTATTCAACAATTTTGTTAGTGAATCGAGTCTTGATTACTCTTATCTCTTCACATATCGATTTAAACCTCATTAAATGGCTTAAAATTATCTTTAAAATCGTTCAACCCTACGTACATCTAAAAGCTTTTCACGTTTTACTTCTTTGTCAATGTATCTGTTGCTTATCAAGTCCCTTTAACATATGTCTTAGATTATTTTTTTTTTCGATAACCTTTGTCTTTATTGGTGCTACCACAATGACATTTTCTAACATTCGATTAATTTCCTCCATCACTATCAATTGGATAACTTTAAACATGTATCTTATCTCTTTCAATTAATATCGCTTGACTTATTCGGACCTCTCCCGATCGAAAAAAGGTAACCAATATCTTTTAGTTGTCACCGATTGGTTTTCTAAATTTGTTATGGTGCAACCCTTATGTAACGCTACATCTGCTGCTATAATTAAATTCCTAGAGCAAAATGTATTTCTTATCTTCGGTGTTCCTCAGATTATCCTTTGTGACAATGGGGCACAATTTACTCAAAAGATTTTCAAAATTTTGTTAAGAGTTACAAAGTACAACAAATTTGGTTTAACGCAAAATACCATCCCCAAGTAAACCCTACCGAAAGAGTAAATAGAGTCTTAATTACCGCTATCTCTTCCTATATTGATTCAGACCATACTACATGGGATGAACATATTTTTAAAATTGCTCAAGCTTTGCGTACATCTAAACACGAAGCAACTCAATTCACTCCGTCATTTCTTGTTTTTGGAAGATATACCCCAATCGATGGGAGTTACTATGGTTTAGTGCCTGACGATACTAACGTAATTGAATTTGACGATGAAGTACGCTGGGACAAAGACCAACAATCATTACCTTCTATCTTTAACGACGTTAGAAAAAATTTGTTAAAAGCTTACGAAAAAAGTAAGGACCACTATAACTTGCGTAAACGAAATATTTCCTTTGCTTTGAGCGAACAAGTTTGGAAAAGGAATTATGTCTTATCGGATGCATCTAAGAAATTTTCTTCAAAATTAGCCCCTAAATTCATTCTTTGTAAGGTCACTCGTGTCATTAGTCCCCTTATCTATGAACTTCAGGATGCTGAAGGAAAACGCCAAGGCAAGTGGTATATTAAAGACCTTAAGCCATTCTCTGCTGACCCAAATGCTAATTAAGTTTTTAACGTTCCATTCCCCTCATAATTTACCTAATATTTTTTGTTCTCACCATCAATTAGTATCTTTAATTACTTATTCCTTCTCTTATACACCTGCCTTTTATACGTTTAACTCATTTACCTTAAACCTTTTGCTTCTGGTCAACTTTTCTTTGACCGTACCGTTACTTGTATATTATTTTATCCTCTAGACCCCCAAGTATAATCCTGTCGTTTCATTTAATTAATCCTCGAACTTTTCCTACAGCATATTATTTGGGTTCTAGTATTTGTCTTACATCGTTTAATTGTGTGGTAATTGTCGTAACTTTGGTTGTAATAACTCATTGAATTTTTATGATTGGTTTTAGCTGATGTTAGAGTGGATGTTTTTCTTCTTTGGGCTCACATAGGACATGCGCATCCTATGCCATTGTTAGAAATAGTTCATATTCGCAGTTGCAAAAAACTAGGATTGTCTATTCCATGTGTTTTTCCTCTGAATTATTGCAGTCGCCCACATTATACTATATCATTATTTGTTTCTTTTTCTACTAAATCACCATAACTTATAAACATTTTTTTTCATTGTTTTTTGTTGATCTTCGTGGTGAGACGCTATTGCTTCTTATTGATATCTTATTAAATTCTCGGTTGTTTTAGCATATTGGGACAGTGTACCTGTATTTAATTGCTTATAATTAGGCATTTTTGTGTGTTTAGGGCGTTTCCGTTTTAAAAAACTACCTTGAAACAGTTGGGTTTTCGTGTGATCGCATCTGTAATGATACTTTTAAGTTGTTGTGTCAACTTTTGTCTGATTTTCTTATCGTAGTGGATGCACTCGTTAGGAAAATGATCGTACTAGTTCTCTTAAGAGTCTAGTGAATTTCAACGTATGATACCTTATCTTGTCGGATTAATATCGCAGGTGGTCCTTCAGACTGCGCTGTGTTTCAATAGGGACAACTCTCTACCTTCTCTCGGACGCGTGTCCAAAAACTCTACTTTTTCGTATCTTACTGTCTCCGTTTATGCCTTATTCTTCTCTCGGTGGACCTGTTCTCGTCCCTGAACACCCGTCTGCCACATAAGAGTGATGTTCCCTCACTCCACATTGGCTGGTGGAGTAGCGCTTTGCTATCCACCTTTTTCTGTGTCTTTAGCTCAATGCGAGCCCTTCCTCTACTTTTTTCTACCTGGAAGTGCCTCTTATGCATTCCAAATAACCACCTCCCTCTTTCTACCGTTCCTATTTCTCTGCCTTTTTCATTTCCGTTAGTCACCGTGTGGTTGCGCGGGAGGTTTTCACAGACACCTGGACCCCGTATCTGGGAATCTTTCGTGAGGTCATGAGGTGCCGCTGTCAGCGCATAGGCACTGACAGTGAAGGTATGTATGAGTGTGTGAATGTGTGAGTGCATGTGTTTATATATATATATATATATATATATATCGTGTGGGTATCGGGTGATCATATCACCGATATCAATTAACGCCGGGTGCAGGGATGCACCCAAATGTCTTTGCCGGTCCCTCGTGCCGTTTCTTGCAATCGAGCCTGCTTCACAGGTCGCTCTTTTTAGAGGGTACGAGAAATGCCCATTTAACGGTTCCACGGAGCCACTCTATCGTTATCTTATCTATTGTCTTTGGTAATGATTAAGTTAATACCTTTATCTTATTTATTATCTTGGATAATAACCTTAGTCTAATATCGTTATCTTACCGATTACCTATAATATTAACTTTAGTTGAATATCGTTGTCTTACCGACTACCGTTAGTAATAACTTTAGTTAATTTCGCGTTATCTTACCTATTATATTTAGTAATAACTTTTGTTTAATGTCGCGTTACCTTACCTACTATCTCTAATAATAACTTTAGCTTAACATCGCGTTATCTTACCTAGTATTTCAAATAATAACTAAAACTTAATATCGTTATCTTATTCATTACCTTTGATGATAACAATTTAAGCTCAATATCATTATCTTATCTATTGTCTTTAACAACAATTTGAGATCTTGTTTTATCTTTCTATCTTCCTAACGTTTGGTATTTATGACCAGACGTGGGAATTATTTTTTTTGAATTTAAGTGAAAAAGCTAACCTGATGTAGAAATGTAATTGTTAGGTTAGCGATGTAAGGATTTAGTAGGGTGGTACTTTTGGTAAATTTGTTGATTCACAACTACGTCATGGACAAGTTTTAATGTGTATCGTTAGTAAACCAAAGTACCAGTAACAAAAATTTGCTAAAGTGTAGATTAACGCACTCTCATGAACATTTTTAAATTTGGGCACTTTTTGCCAACAAAGAACAGTTTTGATGCAGCGCTCATGTGCGTTTGCATGTAGGAAACTTTAATGTTAGCTTTAGTTTAGATAGGTTAGGCGACTTGTCGCATCTGTTTTAATTTAAGTAGTGTTTCATGCTCCCCGACAAATTTGTGCTGTCGATTATTAGTGTAGTCAAAAACAATGAGGCTACATTTTCCGTTTCCTGGTAATTCGGTAGACGTGTTATCGGTCGAAAAAACCAGGTGGCGCCTTATATAAACATTTTGTAGGTTTTAAGTTAGGTTTTATGTAGGGTAGTTAGGATTTAGATTTTAAGCTGTTACTGTGCTAACAGACTTTTTCTTTTTTTAAGTTTTTTCTTTTATGGCTTGGTCGCGATTGTTACGTGCCAAATTGGCACTAAACATTCCTGAGCTTAATTTTGATGTGCGGAAGTTTTCGCGACTTAAAAATTCAAAAGACTTGGCGTGTATTTCCGTCACGTCAGAGTACGTTTGCGCCAGATCGCGTGACACGAGTGCCGGGAGAACAAGAGTGGGGAAGTGTTTTCCGGGGACTCTGTAACGTTGCCGTTTGCCTTTGAACATCGAGAAGGGCGGTCGTGTCTGGTATCGTATCTTCATTTTTTATTATGTAGATTTTCTTTGCTTATCTTTGTTTGACTTTACCTGATTAACCTGTTCCTTATCGTTCCCGCTACATATAGGAATTTGATACGACCCTGGGAGCAGTCCCACGACCCTAGAACGAGCCGAAGTCCATGCTCCGCTAACAGCTAACCGGAGCAGCCACCATCTTTAAATACTTCAGAAGGGGGCCATCAGCAGCCCTGATGGACGTCAGCAGACGCCAACTTTAACTTAACCCCGCCGGAAGCCGTACCTCTTATGTAAGTACCTTATTTGTTTATACTGCTTTTCGAACATTTATTTATTGCGTAATTGCGCAATTAAATTTGCTTATTGTGTGATGTCATTGACAGATGGGCGCGCCAAAATCTGTCTAAAGGTTAGCGCTACCAACTGCCATTGCGTCGCGTATAGCGAGTTCACGGGGAGATAATAATGGCGCCTTAAACGTGGTTTAGGTTGTATAGGAATTTCTTCTTTTGTTTTATGACTTTATAAAATATAAATTGTGGAAAATTGGGCTGAGTAGAGGATACAAGATCAAAATAGATTATTAATGCCGGATGATGAACATCCTCACTAACCAGAGGCACATTATCATGAGTAATTATGCAATTGAAAGTAGCAAATACTAAGTCGAGAATCTTATCATTTTCATTATAAATTTTGTTATATTGTTATAGATCCATTAAATT
The DNA here is from genome assembly GCA_036346225.1 of Platerodrilus igneus. Classification (NCBI taxonomy): domain Eukaryota; kingdom Metazoa; phylum Arthropoda; class Insecta; order Coleoptera; family Lycidae; genus Platerodrilus; species Platerodrilus igneus. The sequence goes on along the minus strand of JARFIW010001436.1, from coordinate 960,485 downwards.
AGTGAAATTAGTCAATGTGGAACATAACACGTCCTTTACATTCATACTACAGAAGTTTGGAATATTAAAATCACCAAGAATCACTAATTTGTCAACACTTAAGTAATGTTGCACCAAGTAATCAAATAGTAAATTAAGGTGATCGATTGACTGTGTGCGCGGAATATAAACAACAAACACATACAAACAACATCCAATCAATGTACATTTGCAACCTACTACATCAAATGTTGGTAATGTATCCAGGAGTACAGACAAATTAAGCTGTTCAGTTATTATATGATTTTTAATTGCTAAGAGTACACCTCCGCCACGCTTAGCACTGGTAACAGCAAAGTTGTGATCACATCTAAACACAATGTAGTTAGTAAAAGCAAAAAACTCACTGTTTACTATGTCACTAGACAACCATGTTTCACTCAGGGCAACTAGATTATAATTACAAACACATATGTTTTTGTAAATTCATTAACTTTACCTCTAATACTGCGAACATTCTGGTAAAACAAGAAATGCCTTTACTATCTGAATCTTTTAAATTATTTTGTAAAATGTTTTGTGAGTTATATTGAAGTTGTGATACAACTGAATTTAAATACTCACATTTTTCTGCTATGCAGTCAATACTTGTTTTGACTGAAGGAATAAAAAACGATTCAGACATACTCCTTTAGGCCATACATAACTGGGGTTGTTGAAGAATATCAGCAAATCCTTCCGGAACTGAAATTTTAAATGAAGCATATTGTGTGGGATATTTTGCATTCATTTTTACTATATCGACAATATTGATGTCTTTTGAATGCAAATTGTTAATAACCGCCTCAGTTGCAGTTTCTGGTGCAAACCTGTAGACATGAAAGTGATTCAACTTTTCAACACATTTTAACTCATTAACCTCAAAAATTCCCTCTACTCTTGCAGGTCTAACTCTTCTCCTAGTTTTTACAGTTTTCCAGACATCCCTAGCTTGATCACCATTTTTCATTTCCTCAACTGCACTATTAAATTGGTGTACTCTTGATCCTAAATATTTAGAATGTAAAACAGGATCCTGGTTCACCTTGGATGGAACCTCAATTTTGTTAGAATTTTGTGGAATGTAATTGTTGGATGCTGATTGAGTTTCAAATTCATCAGCTAATTTAGTAGCTTGCTTAGGTAAGTTTAAGTTGGAATCACTAGAAGAACTATGACCACTATTGAAATTAAAATCATTCTGGCATTTATTTACATTTGCCAGATGTTGTTTTGATACTGGAATTGAAGGAACATGTTGCTTTGTTAATAATCATATCAAATCAATGTTGCTTTCCTTTAAATTTGCTATTTCAGTTTTTAACTCTTTGATTTCAAGGTTTAATTTACTTGTTTCATGGCAGATTAACTCCCTTAAACAAGTTACAAACCCTTCACTTATTAAATACTGGTCAAATTCATGGACAAGGCCACTATTTCTACAAACATCTGCAATGCTAGAACACATCTTACACATAAAGGCAGAATCTCCATTAGTCTGCTGCTGATGAACACCTACTCTTTCACTGCATGATACATGAACCTTTATATTGCACTTATTACACATAATGTATTTATTCACAACTTTTTTCTTACAGTAATTGCACAATAACAGCTGCTCAGTTTCAATGACATTTCCACTGGTAGCCATTTTGTTTAATAAGTACAAGCAAAATAATTATAAGTTTCATAAATACATGAAAATAAAAATGAAATAGTAAAATTGACTAATTTTTAATAGTTGAAGTAGTTCGGAAGTCTTCGGTAATCTTCGGAACTCTTCGGAAGGCTTTGTGGTTGCTTGTGGAACCAAAATAAACTTAAACCCTTATGTCTATGCAGCTTGAAGGCGGTGAAAACGGCTTCGGTGGTTTTCAGAATTTTTCGGAAGGCTCCGTGTTTCACTTTTGGCACAACGTAAAGTTATAAAAAATTATAACTTGAAGTTAAAAACTACTAATTTACAATATTAACAAGTATAAAGGATTGTCTTCGAAACTCTTCGGAATTGATTTGTAAGGTCCAGTAGGAACTTGGACGGTGACGATTAGAAAATATTTACAGGTTTAGGAGGTCCAGACGTCTTCGGTGATCTTTGGTACCTTTCGGCAGATGTCCTGAAAGTGGTGTCTTACGCCGTTAAGGAAGTCACCATTATACTCTACGGGGGTGATGTCCTGGAGGTACACTTGGCAGATGCAATCGACGACATCACAGTAAACCACTTCTTGGGATGTGCTTGCTATGAAAGTGGTTTGAATATCCTCTCTAGGTGATGGTGGCAGAGGTGATAGAAGCCTTGGGTGCGGTCGAATTTAACAGATCGCACATCAAAGGGCGTTCTGTGCTTGCTTCCTATTTACTTGGTGTATGGAACGAAGCTTACTACCCATACGTAGATATTATAACTATATACAATGAATATAATGACGTACCCCAGGTGTGGCGGCAGACAGCGTCACTGTCGGAGAATACGCAGGCTATGGAGAGCACTACGTTTCAAAGTATAGCAGACTATGAAGAGCGCTGCTAGTTGAAGGTTTTGCAGGCTATGGGGAGCACTGAAAGAGGATTCCTTAGGCTACGGTGAGCACTAACGAATGTTTTCCAGAGAATTTAAAATTTTATTTATACACTTCCATTTCCTATTCGTCCTGTGTTGAATAACGTTAATGATGTCTTTAACCATGGAATTGTGTAATTTCGAGTTTTGAATGTAAAATAATCTCCAAATTTAGTTTGTTCAATGAAAATACAGATTTTTGGGTACCACAAAAAAATGAGTTGGAATTTCTCGCGATTCTTAGTTTATTCTATTTCCAGCTCGTGTACTTTGATATAGTCAACTGCAATCCTGTCAGTCTGTTCTGTGCTCAGCTCTCGTGCGTGTGTGGAGAGGAAAAGTGGGGAGTTTCCGGAAGACGCTGAGGACTTGCTTTTGAACGTGAACAAGTGTTGTGTTGGGTCTAGTATCGTATCTTATCTTTTATTATGTAGATCCCTTTTTCTTGCTTATCCAGACCAACAAATTTGGAAGCAACCCGGCCTAACAGCAGCCAACGCCCCGAGAACATCTTTAAATAATCCTGAAGGGAGCCCCGCAGTCGCTAGCCTGGAGCAATCCTGAAGAAAGCCCGCAGCCGCCATCTTTAAATAATCCTGAAGGGAGCCACGAGCCGCCATCAGGAAGTAATTCTGTGAGACGCTTACATATTCACGTAAGTTCCCCGTGTGGGGTTTTTATAATACATCTTATGAATTTTGCATATTTCGTCATTTACGTGTAATAATTTGCATATCGTGTGACGTCATTGACAGATGGGCGCGCTAATTTCCACATTACGGATTATCGTTACCAAATGTCTTTTGTGTTGCATATACCGAGTAAACGGTACTGTAAGACCCCGTTCCATCCGGATCCAGTAGATGTTGGGTCCGGCTCTTCTTTGGATTGGGTGAGGTCCAGCCCATTTGGCTTCGAATCGATTTCTGGTGGAGGGATGGCTTCTGATCATGACCGTGTCCCCAGGCGAAAACAGAGCAGGATCCTCGTTTTGGGCATATTTTTCCTTGAAGCGGCGCTCGCGATCCTGAATTTCTTGGATACGGCGTAGTCGGGCTTCTCCTTGATTGTCCACTGGCGGTTGGTGGCCTCATTTGGTTTTGATGATTCACTTATTGCATTATTTGCATCCCGTTTGGGGATCATGCTCAATGTTATATATAATAAATTTCACTTATCCCCATTCACAGCAACTTCTGGTGTCCCACAGTGCTTCAATTTGGGGCCACTTCTATTCATAATTTTTATAAACGATGTTATAAATTCATTTTCGTGTTATCATCTTGTAACAATTTTATTTTCGCATTAAAAATCTCTTCATTAAAGGTACAACGAATGTTAAAACACCTTTATTAACTAAAGTAATAATACGTGTAACAATCAAATTTTTGCATTAATACAGTATCTAGAGTCGTTAGTCTATTTGTTTCGGAGGTCGGTGTATTCCACAGCCACAGGCACGCGCGTGAGAGGATTAACAACCCCCCTCGGGACCTTCCCACCATGCAAGAACGCGGCAGGGGCACTCGTCGATAGGTAAAAGCAGCGACAGCATGCATTCGAAGAGAATGGCGAGTGACCTCCGGGTCGCATTAATTGTGTGACACACTTCCTGAGTAACGGTTGGTATTGTATATTCGTTATCATAGTATCTAATTTAAAAATTTGTTTAGCGCAACTACGACTTACAAACTACGACTTACAAACTACGCAACGAAAATTATATTTATAACTAAGATTAGACCATGGAAGATGACGCTACAAAATTTATGCAACTTTGAATCAATGTAAGAAACCCACTTCGCTTCAACACCTGTATTTAAAGCATGGAAAGCAGGAATAATTAGCTGCAGACTCCGCACGGCGATGCAGTTCCCAATCTGGCCAAGGACAGCAGCCCGGGGTTTGGTTCGTAATAGCTTTAAGATTTCCTCAGTGCTTCCTTCTAAAAGCACGTTATTTCGTTTTGTTTTATAGAAGCACAAATTTGTTATTCAGTTTATCTGTAGCTAAGCTGGTTTTCTCCAGTATCAAATTTAAATTTCACTTAGTTTCGTAGATATTTGACTACACGTGGCTTCAGCATAAATTAACAGCTGCGGCTACGTCACTTGTTTGTTTAAAATATGCCGTCAACAATTGCACAATTGCAAGCAGATGTTTAGTATTACATTACTACCACCTTTGATAAAATTAGAGAATATCTTTGTGAATATTTTGACTTCAAATCGATTTTAATACTGTTAACTTAAAAAGAAAGTTTTGTATATTAATTTGTAAATGACCTACACAGATCTGATTGGGTTAGAAAACCTTAGTATAACCAGTCACACTGGGTTGTAATATATTTGAGTAAGAATCAAGTTGATAAACTTTACATTGATTTTTCAAGTAATTCAATTATTCATTTTATTTTATTGCATTAAATTTTATTTACAGAAACAGAAAAATTGTTTCTAGTAAATTTATAATCCACGCTTAAAGTCTTTTTATTCTGATCTAGTTTGATCAGACCTGATAAACAAAAAACAATAAGAGTTAAATTTTTATGGTACCCTTATGTAGGAAACATTCTTTTTGCATTTTTAGATATATTTGAGGGACACAAATAGTGTTCCCATTTTTTATGTGACTTAATTATTATTTTTCCTTACAGGAACAGCGTCTTATTCTGTTAAGACAGGTTTTTGTCAGCGGGGGCGATCTTTTTTTCTTTGGGTCTCCACGTCCTCCCTTGGAGGTTAGCCATGCCATTTACGTGAGTCAGTCTGGACTTGGTGGCGCCTGTTTGTTTTGGTTTGAGTGTGACCCCCCACAGATTTCGACTTACCCCCATTGCTCATAGCTCTACCCAAGGAATAGACCCCTAGTTACGTCGGAAGACTTTGTTTTGCAGACACCTAACTTGGAGCATGGTGATTATAAAGTAGTGTCGGCCAGAAGTTTAGAAAAACGTTTCACTAGCGCCCATGCGTGAGGCTAGCGGAGCCAATTAGAGAGAAAAAAATCGTTACAATCTACTCTATGCTGACGATTTAAAACTGTATATGAAAATAACCTCCTCTACTGATGATCAAAATTTACAATTTCAAATAAATAGTTTACACGAATGGTGTGTAAAAAACAAAATTGCTCTTAATGTTTCCAAATGTTCTGTTGTATCGTTCACTAGGAAGTTGCAACCAATTCATTACAACTATTATATTGACACTAAGGCGATAACTAGACACGTGTTAATGAAAGACTTAGGAGTATTGTTTGATGTCTGGTTTTTATTTACAGGTCACATAAATGATATTTTAAATTTTTTTTAAATATTAGGATTCATAATAAGTTTGTCCCAAGCTAGAATATGGTTGTCTTATATGGTTTCCATTATATAAATGTCAATAATCATTGCTAGAATCCGCTGGAAGTAAATTCCTTAAATACTTACTTTTTAAAACAGGAGTATTTTGCGAAAAGAGGCTACAGTCAGCTTGTGCTATTAAATAAATACAGTTTTAGGTTTTTGGAGTCCCGTAAAGCTATAATTGCAATAACATTTTTATATAAATTGTTTCATAACCTGAATGATTGCATGGATCTGTTATTGAACGTAAAGTTTCATATTCCTAGATACAATATCCCTCGACAACGGTTAGTTAACCTGTCCACGTCTCAAACAAATTTATTGTCAAGATCACGGGTGCATGCTGTATTTGCTTTATAATTCGATAAGCAGTTATTGTGATATCAATTATGATAGTTTAAAGGATATTGTACATGCTGAAGCATATATTTGTAAATTAATATAGTGTATTTATATGATCTTGATTGTCTTATTTGTCCTATCTTGTTACATGCCGAAAATCGGCATTTAAACATTTCTGTAAGTTTCTAATTTGTAAGTGAATTCGCGTCAATGATTTAAAAGACTTGTGCGTGTATTTCCGTCCCTTTGGATAGTTGCGTTTGCGCAAAAGATTGCGCAGACGCGGAGTGTAAAAAGAAGGGGGGTGGGGGTAATTTCCGTCACGTGGAGACGAGTCAACCAGATGTCGAACGGAGTGGTTTTATCTGTGTGCCGTTACTTTGTCTTCTCTTTCAGGTAATGTAGGTTTCCTGCCTTATACCTATTATCGTTCCTCTTACCTGGGTATTCCTGTCGTATCGCTACACAAGAAGAGAAGGCAAATTTAAATTTGGTTTCAACAAGGGGGCAAGGGATGACCCACGCCCAACAACGCTCAACCCACGCCCGCAACGCCCAACTAATGCGAGAGTAGCTGCCATGCTGTGAAGAGTGCTACAGTTTACGTGAGTACCTTTTGTCATTCTCTTACAATTAAAATAAACATTTTTTGCATGTGATAATAATTTGATCATAAATATGATGTAACCGCTTATTGCGCAACATTTTGCAAATATTTATCATTGTTACCAACTGTCGTAGCGGCTCTCATACATGTGCATCGGGAATTTAAAAGTATACCTTAGAGTGTAGAACCGGAGTTTAACAATCTTCAATACTTTGGTTTAATACCTGTAGAAGATGTAAATAAATAAATAAATAAAAGAGTTAATGTACGTTGTATTGGTTATCACGATCCTTACTTTTTTCTTGATGTTATTAAAAGAGTAATTGCACGACGAAGTATAAGAAATACTTTGGCACAGCTTGCATCGACCTTTAAGGTTGCGGAGGCTGCATGAGATTTGAAATCACAGGGTAAGAGGAATGTTTAGAGAATATGTGAATGTTAAAATTTAAATATCGAGACACTTGTTTACACAACTGTAAAATAACTTAGAAAAACAAAAGTTAAAACACGATAAGAAAAATTTGACTAAATATGTATATTAATACTCAGTTATTACAATTCCAAAGACATGTATAAGATATACGCTTGTGTCATTAACATTGTAGACATCACTATATATTTTAACATGATATAATTCATATATTTAATAAATGTACACGAAGAAATTTCTATAGAGAAATCAAAATAAATAATCTCTGTTTAAAAACTCAAAATTTAACTTAATGCGAGAGTAAATCAAAAAGTGATCAGAATTGTAATAATGTCATGTAACAAATGCACATGAAATGAAAGTTCAAGTAATAAACCTTTTTACCATAAGAAGCTTCATGAAGTTCCGAATGTTTACATATTTTTAGGTTATGCATTAGAGAATTGTATTTGAAATCATTTAAGGTAAGTAAAATGTAATTAATAATCAAAACAAAATATTTGTAGTGACAAAAACAAATTTAAATAGAGGTTTGGCCTCTTTATTTTAACAGAAAAACGATAAGGTAAAAGTTTTAATCTCATACCTGTAGCATCAGTAACAGAACTAATACTAATAGTTAATAGTTACTTAATTTATAGGAATCCTTCATATCCAGAAAACTGAGACATCCTGCATTGGTGAATCTCCTAATGTAGGTACAAAACAACATGTGGTCGACTTCAAATGTTGTCTTTAACAGACTTCTGTTGCATAAATTAAACTTGTAGGCATTTTTCAATAAGATAATAACTGAGCGGCAATATGTAAAGTAGAAAAAAACCAAATATAAAATTCTTGTGATGAGAGTATTTATTTTACATCATCTGGTTGTGAGAATGCACGAGCAACTTTTCCATGTAGAAATCTGAATGAGAGAACAAGTCGCCGTAACATCGGTAACCAAAACACAGATAATCGGAACATAGGTAACCGGAGCACCCTAGAAAATTCAGTTGTGTTACAAAAGTGAAAATTTAACACGAGGTGCAAAGGAAAATTAATCCATTAATAACCTGCCATCTGTATAATTATTTGATGGGTTAAACGAATAACCAACTTCTTTATCCTTCATACTAAACATCTAAAATTATATTTAAATGTTAATTTAGGATTTATGATTAGAAAATTTACATACCAGGTAAGCACATGAGGCAAGGTAGAAGTTCAAATCAAAAATGGCCAACAATGCCAGATAAGCAATCAGATATCAAAAGAGAAATGATAATTTGGCACTTCAAATAAATTATTTTCGGCCATCTTCGGGATGGACGATCTCTAGCGATTATTCTCAATCATACAGAATTAGAACCACACCAGTTGTGCTTTTGGAATAAACACTTCAGAAATAACCAATAGGAAAATTTCATATAGATATAATTATTTGTACTATGTAACAAATTAGGAACCTGTGAATTAAAACTAATAATCCAGGATTGTGCGAGATAAATTCTTATAGAAAATTTATTATATAATAAACAGAGTAATTTTATAATTAAATGAAGATATAAGCATTTATATGCTAACAGTGCCAAGCACAATGTAACATGTTAAAATATAGGCAAAAAGTCATGTTACAATCAGAACATTTGCTTTTGGAAATATTGCAATCAGCTGTTGCTAGAAGGTTGTTACAAAAATTTCGATCCATAATCTAGAATCTTTTGTAAAGCATTTTTTTAATGCAAAACAAATTTCACTAAAGAAAGTTATTTAACAATATATTATTTATTGTACAAAATTAACATAATTACAATATTAATAATTACATGGCTTTTATACCTTGGTCATGCATACACAGATATCAAAACAATTTACATTCAGTTCGCACTCATACAATGATTAACATTTATACAATATACTATTGCTAACATTAAAAAATAGAGATTGTTATAATTCGGTCGTTGTTTCTATCGGAGAACGGTCATTATAGGAAAATCCTAATTGGGAATAGTCTTTCTTTTCTCTATACATAACATTATCGTTAGTTGGACTTTCGCTTAGTTCATCTTCATCTGATGATCTGTGAAAATACTCAAGATTAAATTATAACCTGGTGATATAAAAACAGTTACCGTTGATAAATATTGTGATTTTTTCCAATGTGATCTCTGTTGTGTTTATTAGAAAACCCACCAACACTTGAAGCTCGTGCTGTTGTAGCTGATTCACTACTAACTGGACTTCGCTGACCTGCAAAGTAAAACTACATTAGTACTTGTAGTTGAACGAACTTATTATTATTACGTTTCTATTCTGCAAATTGATTTATTATAAATTTGCTGGTCTTCCTACGGCAAGTGATGTTTAAGTTGTCTATGTTTCATTTAGATTTGTTTCTTATTTTAGGGTTTGGTTTTGGACGCAAGTTTTGCAAGTCGATACTTTCCTTGTGAATTTGCTTTCTTTTTGTGTAATGCTATTGATCTGGTTAGCATCTAGTCATAATAATTTGCATATTAACCCAAAAGGCCCACCGTATTTTATATCGTACGCAGTACCCGCAAATGCAAAGTGCTATCTACTAATGAATAGTCAACTTATCTCCTGTTAAATTCTTTTGTAATTTGTTCACAAGATGTTAAGTAATCCAGAACACATAGCTATTACAATTTCTGAATTATGTAACACCCAAGAACCTTTTAAATTAATCCAAATTTTCAAATAATATTTTCGGCCAATCACAAATAATTCTATCTAAAATATAACCTATCACTGACCATGAATTAATACAGTTATCCAATCCTAGTTCGACTTTAGGGTGACAATTGACAACTTTAAATTAACATAACCTATCAACTGAAATCTAACATTCAGTGAAATGTAAAAGATTTTAAATTTAGACACCAAAGGGAAATGCTAATTTGGTCTAGAAAGTTCATAACCGAAAATACGTAATAAAATGTTATTTTTCGTGATATCTATAAAAATATTAACAGGAAATAGTTCAGAATATTGCAGAATAACTTAAATTTAATTATAGGGTAATTTCAATTAGCAATTGCAATAATAAAAATGGATTTAACCATTAACCTAAAAACATGTGTAAAAATGATACACAATTGTGCAATATGTAAGGTTTTTAATTGGCTAGAACAATCACGTGATCAAAGATATATAAATAGGGGAAGTGAAGAAATTAACACACGACTCACAAAGACAAAAGACGATACAAAAACGCAAAAGATATGAAAGAAGGCACGAAATAAAATAAAAAAGTAACTAGCCCGTAGTTAGGGCAAGTTACGCTGCAATGGCGCGTAACTATCGTGGTTATTTGAACGCGTAAATTAAAGTAATGTATAGGTAACAAACATAAGAAGTGAATACGTTTATTACGGGACGATTAGTGGATTTAAATAATGGACAAAGGGCAGTATAATTAGATGACGAAATGGTTAAGTTGTAGGGCGGTTAATGGTTGGCCGGCTTGTTAACGGCATAGAAGATGATAACTAACCACACTTATATGGCTCATTTTTGATTGATTGGTGGAAGTTTGAATTTTGGAAGTTCGACTCCAAACCATAAGTTGTTATAGAATTAGCGAGATATCCAGAGTTCCAAGCACGAAAGTTATCAATAACCGTGTTAACAGTTTTAACCCTGGTGAGAATAAATTACCTCAGGGCCTTGTGTAGAATGGAGCAATAGTGGGTATTGCATACCCAACACTGGTATTGAGTGAATCTTTGCATACATGGTTCAAGAGAACGGACGTGTATTTGCATGCATACACGGGGTTTGCAAGTATGAATTTATATATATAGTTGTGTATATATATATATATATATATATATATATGTGTGTGTGTGTGTGTGTGTGTGTGTGTTTTACATGAATATGTTAAGTTGCTAGATTAAGATTGAAATTCTTGGACTTTATTTACGTTACTACTTATTATTATGAATTGTGTATAGAATACCAAGAGTTATTGGCAAGGTTTCAGTTGGAAGCCAATTTGTTTAAATGTAGAATTTGCAATGCTTAGTAGAATGTAACTACCCGACTTAAGGGAACTTTAGTTAAATAAGAGATACTGATTTTATTGCATTCAAGTATGTCAGTATAGTAAGTGTATAAAGTTATATCACCACATTAAAGGTTATTAAATTCATTACTTGATAATTTTGAGATCTATAATTAAAAGGGGTTTGTTGAAATACATTTAGGTACAGATACTTTGTAAACTTTTGGGTAAGTTAACTCACCAGTATCGGTTTCAGAATTCTAAGCCTATCCACCCTGGGGCATGTCCATGTCCTCTCCGCTGTAGAGTAGCCGAGGCGTTTGAAGAAAGAGTAAAGACTATTGGAATAGGTAAGTGGAGCCTTATATTGCAATTTTGAACCATAAAAAGTGATATAGAATTGATATTCGATTATATATGTATTAGGTAACTCAATCCTTGTTTCTTTGACTGCTACGTAGGTCAGGAAGGGGAGTGAAGTGTTACAATTACCATCGCAAATTTAACCTAACCTTTTAGGAGCACAAGTGTTTCAGAGCAAGTGCTCTATATTACTGTTGCAAATAATTGTGATTTTATCAGACCCTATAAGTCTTTTACAAAAATATTTTAGTATTCATTATAGTAAAAGGTGCAACTTAACAGGTAAGCAAATTAGATTACATTGCATGTATTACGTAATATCATTATAAAACTTTATATAGAGCGCATGTTTTAAAATACGCTGGGCGGTAGTGATTTCAGACAAGTTACTAATAGAATCAGGGATGTGGTTAGTGTTATAGGATGAAACATTATGTTTGAGAGCACTATTGCTCAATTTTTGCTCTTTGCTAGCAATTTTAGCTTTGAACATTTTATAGATGGCTGCAAAAAGAAGGTATGACCCTAGTGACAAAAAGGATGCTGAAGAATTAATGTGTATTTTAGAAAATATAGAAGAAGAGGAACGTATAACTTGGCAAGTTGACAAAGCTAGTGCAATTGAATTTGTGCTACACTTTCCTAACGATGGAAATTCGGATAAAGATGATGCTACAAGTGATAACGAAGATATATTAACCAGAACATTGATAAGATTGGAAGAGGTGTGCTTTCACAGACAATGGATGTTCGAACAGTTACAATGAATAATCTTCACCAAGAAAAAAAATATTTACTTGTTCGTTGATGAATTCCGATCAAGCAGAAGATACATCTAAAGTTGTGAATGATAAAAACAAAAATTTAGATAAAAATAAATTATATCTGAAGCAGAGCCGTCTTGGTGCAAATTCAGAAAATAATTCATATGTTGCAAATGCAAGCCGCAAACCAAAATCAAAAACATATGTCGTATTTGGCAAAAAAAAAACCACTCCGACAGACAACTGCTGTTAGCACTTCTAATGATGTCAACATTGTAACACCCAAGAACTTTTTAAATTAATCCAAATTTCAAATAATATTTTCGGCCAATCACAAATAATTCTAGATAAAATGTAACCTATCACTGACCAGAATGAAGATAGTTATCCAATCCTAGTTTGATGTTGGGGTGACAATTGATACTTTAAATTAACATAACCTATCAACTGAGATCTAACATCCCGTAAAATGTAGAAGATTTTAAATTTAGGCGCCAAAGGAAATGCTAATTTGTTCTAGAAAGTTCAAAACCGGAAGTACGTAATAAAATGTAATTTTTCGTAATATCTATAAAAATATTAACAGGAAATACTTTAGAATACTGCAGAATAACTTAAATTTAATTATAGGGTAATTTCAATTAGCAATGGCAATAATAAAAATGGATTTAAACCATTAACCTAAAAGCACATGTAGGGATGATACACAATTTTGCAATATGTAAGGTTTTTAATTGGCTACAACAATCACGTGATCAAAGGTATATAAATAGGGGAAGTGAAGAAATTAACACACACGTCACACAAAGACAAAAGACGATACACAAAGACAAAAGATATGAAAGAAGGCAATTAACCTAAAAGCACATATAGGGATGATACACAATTGTGCAATATGAAAGGTTTTTAATTGGCTAGAACAATCACGTGATCAAAGGTATATAAATAAGGGATGTGAAGAAATTAACACACACGTCACACAAAGACAAAAGACGATACACAAAGACAAAAGATATGAAAGAAGGCACGAAATAATAAAGTAACTAACCCGTAGCTAGGGCGAGTTAGGCCGCAATGACGCGTAGCTATAGTGGTTATTTGACCGCGTAAATTAAAGCAATGGTTAGTGAACATAACTAATAAATTCGTATGTTTAGTACGGGAAGAATAGTGAATTTAAGTCGTTGATGGTGGACATAGATAAGTTAGTCTCTTAACAAAGAGTTAAATAGCAATAAATTTAAAGGTTTATTAATTACAAAGAAGATGATGACTAAACCCAACCATACGGTTCATTTTTGATTGATTGTGGAAGTTTGGATTTCGGGAATTCGAGTCCAAACCCAATTGTTATAGAAGTAGCGTGATATCAAGAGTTTCGAGCACAAAATTTATCAACAACCGGGTTAAACATTTCCAACCGTGGTGAGAATAAATTGCCTCGGGGCATTGTGTAGAGCTTGGAGCAACAGTGGGTATTGCATACCCGACACAGGTATTGAATGAATCTTTGCATACATGGTTCGAGAAAACGGACGTGTATTTGCATGCATACACGGGGTTTGCAAGTATGAGTTTTTATATAGTTATATATGTATATACATATGCTTTACATGAAATGTTAAGTTGCTAGATTAAGATTGGAGTTCTTGGACTTTATTAACGTTACCGCTTATTATTATGAATTTTGTATAGAATATCAAGAGTTATCGGCTATGTTTCAGTTGGAAGCCAATTTGTTTTAACTGTAGAATTTGCAGGACTTAGTACAATATTTAACCACCCGGCTTAAAGTAACTTTAGTTAAGTAAGAGATATTTTTTCTTATTGCATTCAAGTATGTCAGTATAGTAAATGTAAATAGTTATATCACCACATTAAAGGTTATTAAATTCATTACTTGATGATTTTGAGATATATAATTAAAAGGGATTTGTTGAAATACATTTAAGGTACAGATACTTTGTAAACTTTTGGATAAGTTAACTCACCAGTATCGGTTTCAGAATTCTAAGCCTATCCACCCTGGGACCTGTCCATGTACTCTCCGCTGTAGAGTAGCCGAGGCGTTTGAAGAAAGTAGAGTAAAGACTATTGGAATAGGTAAGTGGACCCTTGTATTGCAATTTTGAACCATAAAAAGTGATAGAGAGTTGACATTTGATTATATATGTATTAGGTAACTTGGTCCTTGTTTCTTTGACTGCTGCGTAGGTCTGGAAAGGAGGGTGAAGTGTTACAACATGCAACCTTGTGTTATTGCCGAGTGGAAAGATAATAATGTGAAACCAATTGACGTATTCAAGCTATTTTTTGATGACAACTTTATGGATTTTGTTTGTCGAGAAACAGTCAAATACACTTCACATAACGGAGTTCAAATTACGTTATCGTTTGAAAACATTTAAATATTTTTGCATTTTAATACTTTCTGGTTATCACTCCTTACCTTCTCGTAGAATGTACTCGGAATATAGAAATGACTCTCACTCACACTTAGTAAGTAGTACTATGAGCAGAAATCGGTTGGAACAAATTCGTCGATTTCTGCATTTCAACGACAACAGTACAATTGACAGAAGTGATGGAATATATAAAGTTTGTCCTATAATAGATCATCTGAATAGCTGCTTCCAAAAATTTATTGAACCTAGGCCTGCCAAGTTCTTTGTTGATGAAGCTATGGAGCCATATTACGGTCACCATAGTATGAAACAGTTTATTAGGGGCAAACCAATAAGATTTGGTTTTAAATTTTGGTGTTACAACTCACAAAGGCTACTTGGTAAAATTTTATCCATATACTGGAAGTGGCGATAAAGAACTAGGAAACACACTAGGTAGCTCGGTGCCTGAAAAGTTGTGTTGTAACATTTCGCATATAGGCAAGTACCAAACTGCTATATGTTCGATGTATTGCCGCAATCCAGGCGTGAATATGTAGTCGACTTGTTTATCGATCCGCGCCGTCATGCGCGTGGGGTTCAAGGCGTCTGCCCGATGTACTTGATCCATTATTCTTCTATCAGATGTAGTCAACTAAAGACGAATATTAGAAGAAACGTGGTAGGAGGTTTCCTACCAAGATGGGTCGAATAAAATTCGATTCGTGGGAGAAGCACGTCGCTTGGGGAATGAAGAGGGCATAGTAATATTAAAGACAATCAGCAAGATAAACAAGGTCTATAAAACGGTTCGTAAGCATGACAATATGGCGTTTTTATAGAGAATAATTCATTTGAATTTTTAGCAAGCAGTTTCATCTACAAGTTTCACCTTTACAATAAATATGCAATGGATTTCTGAATTGATTAGCATAATTTTGGGCCGTATGGAAGTCGATAAACTTTGGAGATGTTGTTTCATTCGTTCGTAATGTGGCTCGTGGTTGCAATCTGCAGGTGTTGTAAGTCTCTGAACACTTTAGTGCGGTGAGTATGCTATTATTTGCTGTATCAAACACCGACCCAAATAAGAATTAAGCTTATTGTGCAACATGTCGACTTAGAGGATACATAATTTTCTAAATGATTTTTTTTTTTAAATTCAATACATTTCTACTAATTAAATATATTAAAGTTTTTTGTTAAACGATTTTAAAATTGTAGCATGTTTTCATATACTAAAGTGTAAAAGCTTTCCTATTAGAATAACCTATGTGCCACAGAATATATATAAAATAATTGGCTTAACGATTTAAAAATAGTTTTAGTGTTTCGAATACAGTATTAGAAAGTTCCCAGTAAAAATAAAATCAGCTTATTTAGAATATGTTAGATAATCTGGCTAAATTTTTTTGGATTAATTGTTAAATTTAAATAGTTGATTAGGGCACATTTTTGGTTTAACATCTGTCAGATAAACATCTGCACTTGCATGTTTACTCAAACAAGTTAAATGTATGTTGTACAAATGAATTGTATGATAAACTAATCTTTGACTTATCCTTGTGAGCCGAGAACAAAGATCTTTGCTTGAAGCATTTGTTTAACGTAATGAAATATTATTTTTATGATGGGCTTCACCGATTAGTAACTGCTAATTTGTCAATTCAGCATCGATAAGACCTTTTCACTTCATGTTCTTATAATTTTGGTTGTCTTTAATTTACTTGATTTATTTTTTTGTATATACAAGAACTCGAAATAACTTTATTACATATCTGCAAACTAAGGTAATAGTTTTATTTCTGAAATTCTAGTTACAATGTTTAAGTGTTAAAGAAACACAGTTATGTTGTTGAGTATCTATCTTCAGACTTAAGTTAATTCCCTTAAGGTTTATCTACGTCTTTCCTTAAGAAGATTATTTTTTTGATTGACGTAGTGGCGCCCTAAAATTGTACAAAGACAGGTTAATTAATAAAAAAGACCCCTCAATCTCATGCCTCCGCAAGGATAGACCCCGACACTAGTCCGCGAGCTTATATAATTCTTTTTGGAAACACTGCTTGGCTCTATGTGATTTTAATTGAAGCCACCCTCTGCATTATATTATCCAAAAAGAAAAAATTCTATAACACTGTCGCCTGAAACGTGGGACATGACTAAATTTTACTGTTGCTCGACTAATTTCACTGTCGTTCGAATAATTAAACTTGTCTTTGTTAGTTCGCATTTAGTGAAGTAATTTTGGTTAAGCCTGAAGTATTAAATTCTTTATTATAGTAGTAAATTTTGAGCTAGAATATTTTGTCGATGTTGATGAATTTATTTGTAGTCGTGACTGAACTTTAATTTTAGTAAGGATTAATCAAACGTTTTTGTACTGAATCTAAAAATGGCAGACATTTATCAGATTGTATATTTACACAAAGAGGAACTAGAATATGAATTAAATATTCGTGGTATAAGAAGTACTAGGTCTGTTTCTGAGAAGAGAAAAATTCTAGGTCATTTGCTGGCAAAAGAAGCTGGAAAATCAGGTTGTTTAATTGATCTCTCAGAATATACCGTAGAATTTTCTGTCGAATGTGCTGAAATTAATGCCACTATAGATTCGATAAGAAATATTTTGCCTGAATTTGAAGGAAATACTTCGGAGTCTGTTTTAAGAGGGTTCAATCTAGGTTGACTCATTTGTCTGGTCGCGTTAAGAGAATGCAAATTCCTTTAGAAAATCCTGAAGAGGCTACATCATTTAAAAATGAAACAATAGCTACTGTCATTATTTTAGAAGCTGAGTTATATGATAAAGTGGAGAGAATTTCAAAATCCACTTCCCATAATGATACAATTAATGCATCTTCCTCAACAGTCAGTGTGCCTATGCACATAGTAACGTATCTTTCGCCCCCAATACCTTTTAGTTCTTGGTCCGTAAAATTTAGTGGAGACCCTGTAACATGTCATTTTACCTATGGTAAATGCCACGTTACAGCTTCAGTTATTTCTCTCTTTAAACCTCACATTTTACCTAGAAAAGTCCATCGAACCCTAATTTACACTTTACTTCTAATAGATAAGTTATAATCACAGAACATAGGAAGGTATGAGTATTTCGTAAAGTACCGTGTTTGTTTCCAATATTTATACCTGTTAGTAAAGTTGCCTATAATCCAGTGTTCTTGATATTTATTTTCATAGTTTAACTTTGCTAAAGAATTCTGTGGTCTTTCCTTTCCTTATAACTTCAAATTCCCCCTCTCTGATAATTAAAACAGATGTTTGCATGTCAAAGCGTACTGGCAAAAGTTTTCATTTCTTGTCTGGGTTCTGTGCACAACAGGTCGTCTTAAATTCAAGGTGACAAAAATTGACCATGAGGTCGAAACAAGTATGTATTCCTTTATTAAATAATTAACTAATAGTCATCTAAATATTATTACAGATGTCTAGCTTAGCGTTTTCCTTACCTCAATAAACTACAAATCCCACCGGATTACTTTTCCGATGGTAAGAATTAAATAGATACATTTTAAATTCCTTTACATTTGTTATAGCGTGTTTAATTAATGCACGTGTTATATTTCAGGGTCGTTCTCTACCCTCATGTCTTCATACCTATATTAAGTTCCGCTATGATGCAAATTTGCTTTGCTGTCGTTTTTTAAAGGAGATGACAATGCCGTTGTATTTTTGATTTACATTACCTCAACATGCAAATTTTAGTTTGGTTAAATATTTCTCTTAAAATAATGGATCTATGAAGTTACACACAAAATTCTACCTCATCATTTGCCGTCGATGCTACCTGGGACTCCTACAGTTTATACACCTTTAATTGGGATTTCCACAGATGGTCAGTTCAAGGAATTTTACGGTAACAACACATGTTTTACGATGCACGTGTCAGGTATGACAAACTAAAGTAATACTTATCCACGCAAAATTAAAGTGAACTGATTTCTACAAATATTAAATTTTCTTTTCATTTTTCATTTGTAAAACGTACTAATATTACAGACAATTTATCTACTATTTGCAATATTTAATTCCTAATTATACATAGTCGTACTGGACGCATACTGTCCATATGTAAGCCACATGTTTCACGAAACTTATGGTAGTCAAGTTCATTCATTAACTTATTAACGCTTTTAAAAGCACAGTTACATTTTTTTAGTTACATAAAAACAAGTTTCATTATTTTTACTGATCTATTCTATTTCAAATGACTTCATAGAACTTTTATGATATTTTTGTTCAAAATTAAATATCTAACAAAATTTAATAAATATGATAATTAATTTGTCTATAGTTTTCTCTCAGTTATTGATGTTACAGTTATTAGTTCACCAATTCTCTTCCCCTCGAGATTTTAAGTTTCATGCAGCCTACGCAACCACGACGGTCGATGCTAGCTGTGCCAGAGCATAATTTTTTATGCTCTGTCGTGCACCTATCCTTTAATAACGCCTGAAAAAGAGTAGGGTGCACGTGGCGCCCAACGATTTCTATTTTTTTTCTATACCTACCCACGTTTCCACGTGGCGCCCAACGCCCCTTTTTTACTATACCTACCCACGTTTCCACGTGGCGCCCAACGCCCTTTTTTTTCTATACCTACCCACGTTTGCACGTGGCGCACAACGTTTTTTTCCCCTATAATATTTTTTTCCATATCTGCCCACGCTTACACGTGGCACCCAAATTCCTAATAATTTTCTCTATATCTGGCACACGCATACACGTTGCGCCCAACATAATTTTTTTTAAAATTTTTGATACAACACAACCCTACGATATTTTTTCTTTAAATTTTCTATACAACGCGCTTTGTTTTTTAATACTTTATACAGCACATGGCCACGCTTCCAAGTGACGTCTAACCTGTCTCATTTTTTTTCCTCTTGCGTACGTTTACACGTGACATCCAACGTATCTTTCTTTTTTTTCTAGTGCATGCTTGCACGTGTCGCTCAACGTATCTCGCTTTTTTTTCTTGCACACACTGTCACGTGAAGCCAACGTTTATTTTTATACCTATTTCTACCTTAACGTTAACTACTTTACCGCCCAACGATATTTTTTATATATACCTGCCTACGTACACACGTAATGCTCAACTTACTTGGTTTATATACCACATAGTTCAAAATAAAAGTGAATTAATTTTTGGTAATATATTACAGTTATATAATGTACCACTAAATCTTTCCTTCATATTATTTTTTTTCAATTAGTTATATTTATAACTGACCTTAAAATATCTTGATTAATTGCTTTAAATATATAAAGAATTCCAATTTACGTAAATAATTTTTTTTCTTAAAATATAAATAAATATTCTATCTTAAAATATAAAAAACTAAAATGGAAGCATATTTAAAAGCAGGTTATTTACTAATAGAGGAGCTTGAGTATGAACTTTACATAAGGTCCATTAGTTCAAAAAAGAGAACTATGGAGGATAAAAGAAAACTTTTGGCTCGTCAATTAAGAATTGAATTAAATAAACCACCCCCACATAAAGAACTATCTCAATATACTATAACTTTTGAGCAAGATAGTGAGCAAATAACTAATACTATAAATTCAATTACGAATTTAATAGAAGAATTTGATGGTGATGTTAAAGGTTCACTTTATAAAAGAATAATGTCTCGTCTGGCGCATGTATGTGGCAGAATAAACCGATTAACTATTCCTGATAATGATAATGAAGTTGTAACAACTTTTAAAAATGAAAGTTATTCAACTGCACTTTTGTTAGATGCAGAACTTCATGAAAAATAGACAAATATGAAATTACTACCGGTAAAATTAATGTACCTTTAACAAATACTACCCCCACAATAAATGTTCATCCACCAACAGTAACTTATATATCTAATCCTACTCCAATTTCTTTTTGGTCAATAAAGTTTAATGGTAAACCAGACACAGTCTTTGAATTTTTAGAAAGAGTATCTGAATTAGCTGAAACCAGAAATGTTTCACTACAAGATCTGTTTTCGTCTGCGATGGAATTGTTTGACGGAGATGCAATTGTGTGGTATAGGGAAATAAAACACTCTGTAACAGATTGGAACTCCTTAATAACTCGTTTAAAACAAGATTTTCTACCTCCTAACATAGAAACTATTTTATGGGACAAAATAAGACTTAGAAAACAAAAGACGAATGAAGCAGTGACTATCTATATAATGAAAATGCAGAATTTATTCCGCAGATTTCAAAAATTACCTTTAGAATCAACAAGAATACAAATTATTTCACAAAATCTATTACCTGATTTTATTACACCACTTTCTATAATTTTACCTACAATTAATACTATCTCAGATCTCGTTACAGCTACAAAAAGATTAGAAGAATCTTCGTATAAAAAATCAACTTATATCTAATAATAACTCATTTAAACCAACTACCTCTGTTTCACTACAAAACAAAAATTCTTTTCCACAAAATCTTTATACACAAAAATTTCAAGAAAGTAAACCGAAAACTTGGACATACAACAATAAACCTAAAATACAAAATTCTTCGTCTCAATTAAATGCCATACAATATAATACGATTTCAAAAATTCAAACACAACCACAAACCACAATAAATAAAAATATAAATACAAATTTACCTACTTTCCCTTCAAACGGTTCGTAAGCATGACAATATGGCGTTTTTATAGAGAATAATTCATTTGAATTTTTAGCAAGCAGTTTCATCTACAAGTTTCACCTTTACAATAAATATGCAATGGATTTCTGAATTGATTAGCATAATTTTGGGCCGTATGGAAGTCGATAAACTTTGGAGATGTTGTTTCATTCGTTCGTAATGTGGCTCGTGGTTGCAATCTGCAGGTGTTGTAAGTCTCTGAACACTTCAGTGCGGTGAGTACGCTATTATTTGTTGTATCAAACACCGACCCAAATAAGAATTAAGCTTATTGTGCAACATGTTGACTTAGAGGATACATAATTTTCTAAATGATTTTTTTTTTAAATTTACTACATTTCTACTAATTAAATATATTAAAGTTTTCTGTTAAACGATTTTAAAATTGTAGCATGTTTTCATATACTAAGGTGTAAAAGCTTTCCTATTAGAATAAATTATGTGCCACAGAATATATATAAAATAATTGGCTTAACGATTTAAAAATAGTTTTAGTGTTTTGAATACAGAATTAGAAAATTCCCAGTAAAAATAAAATCACCTTATTTAGAATATGTTAGATAATCTGGCTAAATTTTTTTGTATTAATTGTTAAATTTAAATAGTTGATTAGGGCACATTTTTGGTTTAATATCTGTCAGATAAACATCTGCACTTGCATGTTGTTACGTGCCAAAAATTTCGGCATTAGACATTTTTAACTAAGTTTTAATATGTGAGGATTTCGCGCCATAAATTTAAAAGACTTGTTGCACGTATTTCCGTCACTTCAGAAGTGCGTTGCGCCAGATTGCGCCGACGCGTGTGGACGAGAGGAATTTCCGAAAGACGCGTTAGGACTTGCCTCCGAAACGCAAAGACAGTAGTATCGTATCTTACCGTGTCCTTTTTTCGATATGTAGGTTTCCTGTGATCCCAATTATCGTGCCTTTAACTGCCTTCCCTACCTTATTTGTCTACATATAGGAAGAAGACAATCAAATTTAGATGCAACCTGGCTCAAGAAATCCCACGACCCGAGAAATATTAGCGAAGCAACGGCCGACGATCATGGAGTAATCCTGAAGGAAGCCTACCTGTTCACGTGAGTACCCCGTGGGGGTTTTTATATAATTTGTGTAATTACGTGCCATAATTTGCATATTGTGTGACAACATCGAAATTTGCGCGTCAATTTTCACATTATGTAATATCGCTACCAACTGTCATTTGTGGCGCGCATATCGCATCGACGGGGCGGTAATAATGTTTACTCAAACAAGTTAAATGTATGTTGTACAAATGAATTGTATGATAAGCTAATCTTTGACTTATCCTTGTGAGCCGAGACTTTGCTTGAAGCATTTGTTTAATGTAATGAAATATTATTTTTATGATGGGCTTCGCCCATTAGTAACTGCTAATTTGTCAATTCAGCATCGATAAGACCTTTTCACTTCATGTTCTCATAATTTTGGTTGTCTTTAATTTACTTCATTTATTTTTTTTGTATATACAAGAACTCGACATAACTTTATTACATATCTGCAAACTAGGGTAATAGTTTTATTTCTGAAATTCTAGTTACAATGTTTAAGTGTTAAAGAAACACAGTTATGTTGTTGAGTATCTATCTTCAGACTTAAGTTAATTCCCTTAAGGTTTATCTACATCTTTCCTTAAGAAGATTATTTTTTTGATTGACGTAGTGGCGCCCTAAAATTGTACAAAGACAGGTTAATTAATAAAAAAGACCCTCCCATCTCATGCCTCCGCAGGGATAGACCCTGAGACTAGTCCGCGAGCTTATATAATTCTTTTTGGAAACACTGCTTGGCTCTATATCATCTTAATTGAAGCCACCCTCTGCATTATATTATCCAAAAAGAAAAAATTATATAACAGTGTGTAGGGTTTTTGCCAGAAGATTCCACAATATTTATCAACAATTTTTTCACCTCTTTCACTCTTTTTACAAAGTTAAAATCGGCACACATCAACTGCACATTGGTACCATTTGCAAGGACAGAATCAAACGAGCTCCACTAAAAGATTTGCAAAAAGAAGCTAGAGAAACTTCTCGTGTTCTACATGATGAAGAAAAAAGACTATAACTCTTATTCGTTGGCACGATAACAGTCAAGTAACTATAGCTACTAATATTACATCAGAAGACATATTTTCAAAGGCACATGCAGTAGGTGGTCAAGAAAAGGCAGAAAAGTTGTATCTATACCACAACCAAATGTTGTTCAATTATACAATCATATGTGTTTGATAAACTACGAGGATTATATTGCATTCGAATAAGATCCAAAAAGTGGTATTTTCCAATTTTTAGGTTTTGTCTAAATGGAGCAGTTGTCAATATGTGGCTATTATATCGTTATGTTGAAAATATGTCTCTCTTAGCATTTTACAGGCGAATTGTAGAGGCACTGCTAGTCGCCCCTGATGTCGAACGCCCTCAAGGAATACAACCGAAAACATCTAATCATGTAGCAACTGAAATACGATTAGACGGTATGGGGCATTTTGTGAATAAAATTGAAAAACAGCGCCGTTGTGAAAAATGCAGAAAATGTACAAATATAAATGTGTGAAATGCAATGTAGGGTTACATCCAGATCATTGTTTTTAAAAGCCATACATCGTAGTCTTTAATCAACTAATAATACTTATACACAGATTATTATAATATAGGGTTTGTTTATACCAATGCTTTATATATATATATAGTATTATACCCCCATAAACGAGGTACGCGAGCCACTAATGACAGTTGCTAGCGATATTACATAATGTGAAAATTGACGCGCAAATTATCGATGACGTCCCACAATATGCAAATTAGGGCGACACAATTTACCAATTACACAAATTATATAGAAAACCCCCACGGGGTTCTCACGTGAACATGTAGGGCTTCCTTCAGAATCTCCATGATGGTCGGCGGCGGCTGCTCTTTCTCGGGCGTGGGAATTCTTGAGCCGGTTGAATCCAAATTCGATATCTTCTTTCTATACGTAGGGAACGACAGGAACGGGTTTATAAGAAACGATAATCAAAGCTAAGAGCAAAAAGGATCTACTTAACACAAAAAAGGCACGATAAGATACGAGACAGCCACACCTGTTCACATCTCGGAGGCTAGTTCCAACGCGTCTCTCGGAAATTCCCCAATAACATCCTTCGTCCACACGCGTCGGCGCAATCTGGCGCAAACGCACTGTCTGAAGTGACGGAAACACGCGCACAAGTCTTTTTAAATTTATGGCGCGAAATTCTTACATATTAAAACTTATAAGAATGTTTACGGCCGATTTCGGCACGTAACAATAGATAACACAGACCCTATTATTGTCCAACGTATTATACTTCATACGCTTTAAAAAAAGGGCTTTTGCTTATAAATGTCAAATTTTAATTATTGAGAACTTTAACTAGCTGCCTTCTCATGATAAAATATAAATTTTATGAAATTATAAGCTAAATGTAATTTTGGGTATTAATGGGCTAAGATAAATTTGGAGTGCTCTTTGTTAGAAACTTTTTGTACGGCTAGTGCTTTAGTACTTTAATTGTACCGGTTTTCAGTATTTCCTTCCAGGCAATAGTAGCAATTATACTTTACAACAAACTGCGATCATCCTGATATAAATACTTTTTGGTGATTGTAATTTTATTAATTCCTGTTCGTGTAGCAATATTTTCGGGTTTATTCAGTTATTTCTTTATCTTTTTAGTTCTGTTTTTCTTGGATCTCAACAGGTTTAAGCGGCTTTAGTATTGTATATTCATATACTGGCGAAACTTAAAATCCTTGTAACATATAAATTTTCCTGCAAATTTATTCGTTGATTTTACCGCTGTGCATCTATTATTTTAGTCTTTATTCAACAACGTTTATATTATTGATTCATTCAATATTGCATATTTAATAACAAACCAACCTTAAGACACACTACAATTTCAATTACAATTAAATCTATTAAGTATCACGTCGTCATTACTGATAACATTTATACAAACCTAGTTGTGTGTTCCTACTTCTTTGTAATATTTTCAAGTTGCTCCGACGATTCGTGACAGATAGTCACTTTTCGTTTCTCCGTTGAACTGAAAGGTCGCTTGGTGTGTTTAAAAAACAATCAAGATGGTGAGGAAAATTAAGTTTTCCTGGTAGAGATGCCGTAATAAAGGCACAGTATTCTAAAAGTTGTCCGTGACAACTTGGGTAAAAGTGTAGTGTACAAACTCTTCTTGGTGACGGTTTGTTTAAATGTGTAATCATATTAAAATTAATTAAGCAATTTATTACAGTGCAACTCCGATAACTCCGTTATCACTTTGATGTAATTCCATGTAATTTCGATGTAAGCTTAGGTTATCTTGATCATATTCAATTTGGTTTGGTTCAAACAAATTTTATGGAACTCGTTTAAAATATAAATGTGTAAGCAATTTTGTTAGACAAATGGTGGATTTCGTTATGCAGTTGCACCTGACGTGTTTAGTTGATGAACGACATGTCATTTGAAGGTTATAGGTCATTGCCGCTATGGGTAAGAATGTTTTAGTTTCTAAGATAAGGCTGCTGTAGCAAAGTTTATTACGTAATCTATGCATGTAATAAATTCCTTTTTGAAGCTTGTAACTACCTCAGGTTGTTGTATACAATTCATTATGGCTTGTACAAATAATTTTATTAATTAATTTGCTAAAAGCTTATTCTGTTAAAATGTAAAGTACAATGAGTACAACAATTTTTTGTAATTAATGGTGTGTTCAACCTTGGAAATTGTACCTCACCGGTTGTATATAGACCTTAGTACATATGCACACAAACAATCATGATAGTTATCTTGTTTACCATAATTTGAAATACCAACATGCTGATTTAATAGGGCTGTATAATGAAATTTGAACTTAGATTAATCACTTAACTGATAATAGTTGCCAAAAGTTAAGTAAATCTTTTTTAAAGTACTGTAAAGTCTTAGTAGCGCTACCCCAGACTATTTATTATGAAAAATAATGTCCAAAAGTTAAATATCTAATTCAAGAAACTAAATTCATAAGAATTTTATTTTTATTTAGAACACTTATAATTTAAAATGTTCATTACTTGTCTTATAAGAGAATATAGAATTATTTTTGACCTCAGTTCATTACTCAGTAATCATTAAATTTCTCCAAAGTTTGTTAGGTATTTATAAGGTTACACTTACCCGAATGTGTACCACGATATAGTGGAAACTAATTGAAACTAAATCAAAGATTACATGCGCATACTGGTTCATAAGATACATAAGGTATCAATGTTGGTAGTAAATATGTTTCAGAGTCGCCCTAGTCATCGTTAGTTCATTGAAGAAGACGACCAGATGTAAGTATCATTTTTATGACAATTAAACGTTGTATTTAAAGTGGTTAGCAATAATTTTCCCTTTAAGCAAATTGATTTAGTCACTTGCTTTATAAAAAATTTAGGTGGCGTCCATTATCTTGGTTTTTTTCCAACTTTAATAAACCCACTGACCCAATCTCATCGACCGTGGGTCAAAACTCAGTTAGCTAAAAGTCTTAAGAGTTTTCTTTTACTAAAAGCCAATTTCCATCCTAACGTTACCCTGTGCTTGTTACAGTTACATAAGAATTCTCGATAGGTAATATAAAAATCTACCACGATTTATTCTATTGTGGATTAGGTTTAATATACATCACACTTGCACCAAGAACGTAGGGCAAGATTGTTTGCACGTTGATGCACCTACACTGACCTCGTAATGTGGGTGCAATTTTGGTTGTCTCAATTTTGTTTGTTCATTAATGATTCCCTCGTTCGATTTAAAGATTTTATGTCTCACTGATTCATGTAACGTTTAATTTTAATGAAGTTAGATCTCATCAATAGTAATTTTCTGTAGCATTTTTTACAATCTTGAAGTAAAGCGAAACAGTTGTGGCGGATACCATAACTCTTCCAGGTTAGATTCTTGTAAACTACTTTATTCGGTTTAGTTAGTTATTGACTACTGTTGAGTGAGAGCTTATATTTACAAAATAATTTTTGAGTTTATAAATTTTTACAATGGCAAAAAAGTATCAGATAGTACATTTACTTAAAGATGAGTTAGATTATGAGTAGAATATTAGAGGTATAGAAAACACTAGACCAGTCGCTGACAAAAGAAAAATATTAGCTCAGTTATTAGCCAAAGAATCTGTTAAACCAGGATGTTTGATTGACCTTTCAGGATATATAGTAGACTTTTATATAGAAAAACAGGAAGCTGAATCGAGCATCGAATTGATAAAAAATATCTTAACGGAATACCAAGATAAACCTTCAGACTCCACTTTTAAGAGAATACAGTCTATGTTAATATACATTTTAGGTCGTATTAAACGTATGAAACTTCCCAAAGAAAATTCTGAAGAGGCAACGTTATTCAAAAAAGAATGAAGCACTTGCTTAATTGATAGCATGGTCTTCCGTATTATGAGGCTACTATAAAGTGTGTACTAAATATATTGTTTTGGTAAATTGGGTACATTAATTTGTGCTGTCGTCATATTATTTGAGAATTGCTTTTGTGTATAGGCACGTTTTTGTTTGGATAGAAATTTTTTTATGTATATCCGCATTGCAACGCAACATGTTTGATTCTATTTAATCTAAGCGAGACTTGTCGTCGTAGTTGGTCGCTCAGCAGTATGTTAGTCTAGACGAAACTCATGAAGAATTGGTCGCTCAGCATTACATAAGTCTAGACGAGACTCGTGGTAAGTTTGTCGCTTTAGCAGTTTTGGCATCATTATTTGAGGTCAGTTATGATGTAATATTTTGTTTATTAGTCTAGGTGAAGCTCGTAGAGGAGATTGTCATTCTAGCAAATTTATGCGTTGTGAAGCATTTTAGTTGTTTCGACAGTTCTGTTTGGAGTAGAGTGGGAGTGTACCTGAACATTGATATTTTTTTTGCTGGCTATCATCATGATTAGTTTTTATTAATGAATTGTTTAGTACACGAAAACCCGATGAGTGGCAAATTCTATGGTACAGATTGTGATTCATTAAATGACGTAGAAGTTAGTCCAGGCAGTAGGCCATTGTATGTGGCAGATCGTCAAGGTCTCAGTGAAATTTTTAAAGAAATACATGCTAAGCTAAATTTAGCTTATGAA
This sequence comes from Platerodrilus igneus, assembly GCA_036346225.1. Taxonomy (NCBI): domain Eukaryota; kingdom Metazoa; phylum Arthropoda; class Insecta; order Coleoptera; family Lycidae; genus Platerodrilus; species Platerodrilus igneus. Next base: position 931,803 of record JARFIW010001436.1, on the reverse strand, counting down.
AAGGCAAGTCGTCTTTATAACTTAAGGCGGAGAGATTTATCGTTTGAAGTTGGTGATAAGGTCTGGAGAGTAAATAAAGTTTTGTCAAGTGCGAGTGAAAAGTTTGCTGCTAAACTTGCACCTAAATTTGTGTTGTGTACGATTCGAAAAAGGATTTCGAATTTGGTATACGAGTTATATAATATAGATGGTTCAAAAGCAGGTAAATGGCATGTGAAAGATCTCAAGCCCTATTCTGCTTTAGATGATGATAGTGATGATGAAAATGACCTATCAAAAAATTAAGTTATGTTATAGTTAGTAGTCGATTAGGACATAGGTTGTTAGTCATCAAATTTTAGTGTTATAGGTTATATATTTTTTTGGTTCATGAATTATGAAGTTGCATGTTCGCGAAAAAAGTTATGGGTGTTAGTACATTACTTAGTTTTAGGTTTAAGATAATTAATGTTAAGTAAACGTGTTACGTTTACATTTTTTTGTTTGTTCCTTTGGAGGATTAAGTATGAGTCCTTGCAAGGAGGTGGTTGCTTGAGCAATGGTTGCTTATGACCAGCATAGAGATCTGAAATAGGCCAACTTTGATTACTTGACCCAGACTGTACGTGATTTGTTTTGGTTGCTCTTGGTCAAATGTAACGTCTATGGGATACTCTTGTTATTATTCTGTAGTGCTTGGTAGCAATGCTAGTAAGGTTGGGCAGCAGTTAGCTACGCATGTTTTGTGTAGAAAATGGTTAAATTCCGAAGTTGACATTTTGTCATAAGTTATAATTCATATATGTTTCGATGTATATTAGAAGATATGCAAATTAGCAAACGGGTTTTGTTTGTGCCGATGGCATGCATATGAAATATAAATATAAAAAAAATCTGTATTTACTCCACAGATTTAGATAGTGTATTATATTAGTATAGATAAGTAAATTTATTATAGGTTAATATAGTTTAAAAAATGTTTATATATAATATATATATATATATATATATATATATATATATATATATATATATATATATATATATTGTGTGTGTGTGTGTGAATGTCTTGATGAAGAATTTTGAGTTGTTTTGCATTCAGACATATTGTTTCTTTATATTGGTTAAATAGTATAGTCCTAGTTCCCTGTTATACACCTAGTAAGTGATAGACTTCCCGATTTAACCCTTCAAATTGATTAAGTTTATACCGAATATGACTTCCCTGATGTGACCCTCTTATAGCGAATAGTACACGCAGTTACCACTCTCACTTAATTTCATCTTTACTCATTTGTTTATTGACTTAAAAAAAAAAGGATTTGATTAGTAATTTTGCGTACATGTTTATCCTCTAAGTTAGTTATATAGTTAGTCGTTAGGTAATTATTATAATAAAGATTTGTAAGGAATAATTCTTCGTCTCTAGCGTTTTAAGTTGTATTTCCTCGAATTTTTCCTCTTGCGAAGGGGCTGTGTAACATATAAATTTTCCTGCAAATTTATTCGTTGATTTTACCGCTGTGCATCTATTATTTTAGTCTTTATTCAACAACGTTTATATTATTGATTCATTCAATATTGCATATTTAATAACCAACCAACCTTAAGACACACTACAATTTCAATTACAATTAAATCTATTAATTATCACGTCGTCATTACTGATAACATTTATACAAACCTAGTCGCGTGTTCCTACTTCTTTGTAATATCTAAGATTTTCAAGTTGCTCCGACGATTCGTGACAGATAGTCACTTTTCGTTTCTCCGTTGAACTGAAAGGTCGCTTGATGTGTTAAAAAAAACACTCAAGATGGTGAGGGAAATTAAGTTATCCTGGCGGAGACGCCGTAATAAAGGCACAGTATTCTAAAAGTTATCCGTGACAACTTGGGTAAAAGTGTAGTGTACAAACTCCTCTTGACGACGGTTTGTTTAAATGTGTAATCATATTAAAATTAATTATGCAATTTATTACAGTGCAACTCTGATAACTCCGTTATCACTTTGATGTAATTCCATGTAATTTCGATGTAAGCTTAGGTTATCTGGAACATATTCTATTTGGTTTGGTTTGAACAAATTTTATGGAACTCGTTTAAAATATAAATGCGTAAGCAATTTTGTTGGACAAATGGTGGATTTCGCTATGCAGCTGCACCTGACGTGTTTAGATGATGAACAACATGTCATTTGAAGGTTATAGGTTATTGCCGCTATGGGTAACAATGTTTTAGTTTCTAAGATAAGGCTGCTGTAGCAAGTTCATTACGTAATCTATGCATGTAATGAATTCCTTTTTGCAGCTTATAACTACCTCAGGTTGTTGTATACAATTCATTATGGCTCGTACAAATAATTTTGTTAATTAATTTGCTGAAAGCTTATTCTGTTAAAATGTAAAGTACAATGAGTACAACAATTTTTTGTATTGTCCAAAAGTTAAATATCTAATTCAAGAAACTAAATTCATAAGAATTTTATTTTTATTTAGAACACTTATAATTTAAAATGTTCATTACTTGTCTTATAAGAAAATATAGAATTATTTTTGACTTCAGTTCATTACTCAGTAATCATTAAATTTCTCCTAAGTTTGTTAGATATTTAAAAGGTTAAACTTACCCGAATGTGTACCACGATATAGTGGAAACTAATTGAAACTAAATCAAAGATTACATGCTCATACAGGTTCGTAAGATATATAGAGTATCTATGTTGGAAGTAAATATGTTTCAGAGTCGCCCTAGTCATCGTGAGTTCATTGAAGAAGACGACCAGATGTAAGTATCATTTTTATGACAATCAAACGTTGTATTTAAAGTGGTTAGCAATAATCTAGGTTTCCAAATTTTCCCTTTAAGCAAATTGATTTAATCACTTGCTTTATAAAAAATTTAGGTAGCATCCATTATCTTGTTTTTTTCCAACTTTAATAAACCCACTGACCCAATCTCATGCGACCGTAGGTCAAAAACTCAGTTAGCTAAAAGTCTTAAGAGTTTTCTTTTACTAAAAGTCAATTTCCATCCTAACCTTACCCTGGGCTTGTAACACTTACATAAGAATTCTCGATAGGTAATATAAAAATCTACCACGATTTATTCTATTGTGGATTAGGTTTAATATACATTTCACCTTGTTAAAGTATTAATAATCGGATTTGTTATCTGTAGAGGTGAGCAATGCATATCTGGAATTTTATGGATAGGTTTTATGTTTCGATTTACTTCGATGGATTGCACGACAAATTGATGTAAATGGTTCCCAGTAATAATCCAGTATAATATGCAATAACGCATTTAATTAGTCATTAGTTCAAAAGAAAAAACTCAACCTTCTACCTTGTAAACGCAGATGTGAAAGTTCGCGGACGTCACTTGTTTGTCAAAGAATTGCAGGTTATCACATGTGGTCTCAACAAGGTATTTGTTACAATGAAGTTTAAAGTACAACCTACTTGCAAAGGTAAGCATAACATAAGGACTTAACCTGGCAACAGCTGTTTTAAATAACTTGACAGCGAGGCGAATACCTGAAACTTAAATGGTAGCGTTCTTTTGTTTGTTGTACAAAGAAATTGATCAAACTTTTATAGTTTGAATTTAACTATATTATTTCACTATATTTGATGTTTAAAATTACTGCGAATAATTGAAATTATGAATTTTTTTTATTTAATCCGGAAAAGTATTGCATTCAAGTTTAATAAGCATAAAGTATTTACCAAGAACTAATTTATTTAGCATTAAATATATAACAGATATTTGTAAACTAAAGTATACAGATCTATGCATTTTGGGTATTTAGAAAACTCACGGTCCTATTTATTTTATTGTTATTATTAAGTCAATAGGGGAGATCACTTTAAACTGTAAAAGTCGGAATAAGCTAGCAAAAATATCCTTCATAGTAGTTGATAGTAAGGATCAGAAACCCTTATTAGGATTACAGGTTTGTTTAGACCTTAATTTAGTTAAAAAAGTAGAGTTTTTTCTATGTGAGCAAATTTAAATCATTAGACGATGTAGTAAAGCGGTATCAGTCAGTATTTCAAGGTTTAGGGGAGTTTCCAACTCTACATCAGATTATTTTAAAAGAAAACTCTGTTCCACATGTGCAACCAATAAAGCGTATATCACAATCATTACATGTGAGGGTAAAATCTAAATTAGATCAGCTAGAAAAGTAGGTATTATTGCAAAAGTGGATAAGCCAACGGAATGGTTAAACCCACTAGTTATAATAGAAAAAAGAATAAGGAACTTGAGGTAATGTCTAGACCCCAAACATTTAAACGATGCGATTAAGAGGGAACACTTTCTCATTCTCACCATAGAGGAAATTGCAAGCAAACTGTCAAATAAATCTTATTTTTCAGTGTTAGACATGAAGGGGATGGCTACTTTCAGGTCAAAATTACTAAGGAAGTTCTGAGTATTGTACTTTTGGGACCCCTTTTGGATGCTATCAGTTTTTGAGACTTCCTTTCAGGATCAAGTCGGCCCCAGAGGTTTTTCAAAAAAAAATTATGAGCTGTTTGGCGATATCAAAAGGATAGGGATTTACGTTGATGATCTCATCATAACGGGCTCAACAGAGCAAGAACATGATGACAACTTAAGACTGGAACGTCCCGTTCTAAGTTTTATAATTCATTGCAATTTTTAGTATCTTTTTAACATAATGCTCTGTGGTTAGAAGCCTTTGAATCTCTCCTTTGGTTAGATATTTCACTGAATTGACATTTGTCAAGTTGTTATTGTAAACTGTATTAATTGATGCACATTAATTTGTTTTTGTTCATAAAAAGTGGTTTAATTGTGGGAAAATGTTATCTAACCTAAGGGCGATAACAAGCCCATGTGGTGGCTCTTCCTTCTTCTTGATCCAGCCTTCGAACCGAAACGACGAACATGGTATGTTAGCAAAATTTATATCGCTTATTTTAGCGGATTCTAGCTTACTACCTTGGATAAAATTAATCTTTCTGGTGTTTGTGAGTAAGAAAGTTAATTATTACGCCTTTGGCGGATTTCACGTCGTTTTGATTAATACCTTCGCTCAGTTAGAGAAGCACATTTTTGTGATATTTGTTATATGCTACCCACATGGTTATGTGGTAAGTAATAGCGTTATAGCACTTCTTGTTCTATGTATTACATGAATTTTAGGGTTCAAATCTAGGTTCAAATTTAACTTCAAAATTAACTTCAAATTTAAATTTACGTCTGCATGCGAGTCCAAGAGTAATTGCATATTTTAGGTTTAGCAGTTCCAATTTAAGTAGATGCACATTTGTGAAGATTCGTTTAAGTAATCGTTCTGGTGGTATTACGATTACCCAACCTCGACAACTTACTGAAATAGATGGTATTGAAGCTCCTGAGGAAGAACTAATTATTAATACAACAAGTTCCATCTGCTGGACTACCGAAATATTAATCGAAACCTGTTGGAGTTATCTGTGGATGAATATTACACCTGAAGCGATTTTGTGTGACTACCTTTAAGTGCTGTAATCCTGTTAAGTTGGATTTGGAATCCTTGACTGCTACTGGTGCATTGGAATTACTTCTTGAGGTCGTATACTTCCTTATTTAAGTGTGTTGTTTATGTTCTGTTGAGATTATTGGAGTAATATTTTTGTGTATGCAACCTTATATTCACCTTCTTAGTATTTTGCTTTGCATGCAACCATACTTACACCTGTGTGTAAGGTGGGTTGCGATAACTAACGTAAATCTGTATTTATGATAAAAGTATTTAGGTATTAATGATTGAATGCTTCCGTAGCTAGTGGTATGTTCTTATGATTGTTGCTAACAACTCGTTAATGCGTTCCAGTGATTTATACATATTGATTGTAAATATAGTCACGAGCTTAGACCCTTGGTTAAATTATTACTCACTTGAGTTATGCTGTTACAGCTTACTTAGTGGCCACCAAGTCTGCATGTACCCAATTATTACTTAGTACGAATTATTTTTGCGTATGGGCTCGTGCCCGGATATTCTGAACACCATTGCGTTATTACTGTTAAATATTATTTATACAATCACCTGGAGTAAACATATATTTGCTTATTGTGAGCACTTAGCTTGGTTAATTTTCTCTTGAATCATTTAGGTTTGAATCTTGTATGTATGATTATTTGTAGAATTATTTGTTCTAGTGAAATTTATATTTATGTGTTTGATTTCCTGTTTGGCATTGTAGTTACTTCAATAAATTCAGGTTTAATTCTGTGCCCTGTTAATTTATTGATATAGTGAGTTACCTTGGGTTTCGCCCGAGAATAGTGGAACATTTCTCGTTGATTCTGCTTGCTCCTGTTCCTGGCGCCCATTAATAAAATAGTTAGTTTTGACTTATTGGACCTTTCTAGTGGTTCCTTATGGTCCATGAATGCGATTCTTTACCCACCGCCCTGATGAGTCTTTTCTGAGCTATTCCGGAGCACTATTTGTCATCGTAACGTTAAGGAACCCATTATATCGATTAGTTATCGAAATTTTACCGTGGCAAGACTAGTTGTTGACTGTACTTAAGAGTTTAACATTAAATTTAATAAACAAAAAATTCAATTCAAATCCAGAACAGTGATATTCATGGGACAATTATTTTCAGAGAAAGGGATAGAACCATGCGAGCCATATGTTAAAGCAATTGGTGAAATGCCTTGTCCACAACAAAAAAGTGATATTTTAAGACTCTTAGGTATGGCAAAATATTTGGGCAAGTTTATACCTAATCTGTCAAAAATTACAGCTCCCTTATGTAATCTCACACGTCAAGATGTTGAATGGTCTTGGACTAATGGACATGAAAATGCTTTAACTCAGCTTAAGCATTTGTTAACTCATGCCCCTGTGCTTGCCTATTTTGATCCATCTGTAGGTATTGAAATAGAAACCGATGCATCCAAAGATGGAATAGGCGCGTGTCTGTTGCAAAATGGACATCCGGTAGCATTTTGCTTCCGTAGCTTATCACGGAGCGAAATAAAGTATGCTCAAATTGAAAAAGAATTGCTAGCAATTAGATTTACATGTCAGAAATTTCACTATTTAATTTATGGAGTCCAAAATATTTTAGTTCGCACTGATCACAAGCCACTTGTAGCAATTTTCAAAAAAGATTTGTATAATGTAACAATTAGATTACAAAATTTACGTGTAAGATTGCTTATACATGATTTGAATGAAGTTTATAAGCCAGGCAAATATTTATATATAGCTGATATGCTTTCAAGGGCATACTTAACTACTACTGAGTGTGTTGATGAAGAATTAGAATTTATTATTCATTCGCTAGTAAACCATTTACCTATCTCAGATGAAAGAAAGCTTGAACGTAAACAAGCAACGAAAATCGACCCTCAGTTGAGTCTAGTGATGAAGTTTATTGAGTCAGGTTGCCCCGTCAAAAATAAAACTCCCTCAGACATTCAGCAGTTTTTCAAACTAAAAGATAGTTTCACAATTTGTGATGGTCTTTTATTTTGCGCCAACAAATTAGTCGTTCCCCAAAGATTAAAACTATTCATGCTCAAAAAGCTTCATGAAGGCCACATAGGCGAGGAGAAAGTAAAAATAAGAGCTAGGCAAATATTTTATTGGCCATTGATGAACCAAGAAATTGAAGATTTCCTAAAAAAAATGTAAAATATGCGAGAAATTTGCCAGAAAAAAATATTAGAGAACCATTATTAGCATTCGCTTTCCCCTAGAGACCATGGCAAAGAATAGGTGCAGATATTTTTTCATATGCTGAAAATGTGTATCTATTAGTAATAGATGCTTACTCAAACTGTCTAAAAATAGTTTCCTTAAAAAATAAATCTGCTCATGAAGTGATTTTGAAACTAAAATCCATTTTTGCCAAATTTGGTTGTCCTGATGAAATTACTGTGATAATATCCCTTTCAATAGCTTTATAATGAATGAATTTGCCAAAGAATGGGATTTTAAAATCATACTAAGATCCCAAAACTACCCTCAAGCAAATGGTCTTGCGAAAAAAGGGGCGGGAATAGCAAGGAATATTGTAAAAAAAGCATGTGAAGAAAAATCAGATGTGTTTGAAGCATTGCTTCAATATCGCAACACACCACTGAAGCATATCAACTATTCACCGGTTAATGAGTCACATGTGCAAGACAAACCTACGCTTTGCAGCAATGTTGGTGAGAAATTATCAAATTACCAAACCCTTGTCCATTATTGACACCGGTCAGAGCATCACTGTTTATGATCATAATAAAAAATGTTAAGATCCAGGCAAAGTGGTCAGTAAACATGCAAGCCCTTGTTCATATATAATACGAACACCGAGTGGTGAAATTGTTAAGAGAAATCGGATAGATTTAAGAAAATCTGAGAATGCATTTAAGGTTGATCGACATGTTAATGATTCTACTGATAATAATAACTTAGCAATATCTGCAGATTCTTCGAAATCTATTAAGTCACCTGTTAAAGGTAGTCCAGAGTTAGGCATTAGTGGTAGCAGCCCTAAGTGTCAATTGCGTGAAGACCCTGATGTTAGTCCACAGAAATGTGTAATCACTACGAGGTCTGGTCGCATTGTGAATCCTCCACGACGATTAGATTTGTAATTTTAGGAGGGAGGATGTATTATAAGTTAATACCGCATCTTATATTGCAGTGCTGTAAGGTTGGTTGCGTGGAGTGCTAGTTTATTAGAATGTGACATGTGTGCCCTGCCGTGAACTTGTTACGCATGCGCTTGCCCAGCTGGGTTGTTGTTTACTTCAGGCAATATGTTGTAACGCAATGAATTGTAATGAACTTACTTGTGGCAATCATTAAATGTTATTTGCATATGTTATTTGTTATTGTCTTATGCCAACAATAATACAACGCTATTGAATTGAAATATCTTAGAATGATCTAAATATGACTTTGATGATCTTCCCCTATGCTGGCCATTTAATTTAATAGTTTTCCACTTTAACCAGTCAAAATTGGAAATAAAGAATATTCCTTATAACCAATGAAATTTAAGCTTTCTTAGAAACCAATGTAAATTATTAAAGACTTTAAGGAATTGCTCAATATGTGAACATAATGATTTGAGAACGTAATGTATTAAAAATACATTACAAATTTTTAAAAACACCTAAACAGGTGCATAAATAACTATTATAAAATAAAAACTTACCACCATATTTTTTAATATGGTTATCCTTTGAAATGTAGCTGACATTATCTAGATTAAATGCATGATTCTTATTGCTAAAATCCAAGTGTAAATCGTTGAATTCATCTTGATCATCTACTGGAACACACATTTGTAACACCTGCGTCTCATATTCTTTTAAGTTCGGTTCTAGGTAAGTATCATAACGTGTAGGACTTGCTGGAACTACATAGGAACGATGCATTTGTTCCTTAGATGATTTGTATCTAAAAATAAAATCGTGTTAGGATTTTTGAATTTAAAAGACATTCAATCCTTACCGAGACCAAGATACACATATATAAATAATTCCTATAATTCCAATCAAAAATATAATGCATGCAAGTACAATTAAGGCATATGGAAAAACTTCTCCGTTAAATACTAAAACTGTTGCCGATTTAAGCTTTTGGAGCATTATAGGTTCATGTATGTTAAAGACGGTATGCATGATTTCACCTGACACGTCAAATGTAATGTTGTCCATTGCAGGCTTCTCCAATATGGCTCTACAAAATCTAATATAATACGACAAGCACCGTGAAACATAATACTAACCTTTTTACTACAGTATGATTATTTGGCAATATTGTGTCCGTTTCAGGATTAACTACATAAAACCAAATATCAGTAGCTTCTGGATCAATTTCCAACGTACCATTTTCATTAATATATTCTCTAGTGGTCAGCTTTTCAATTCCAACAATCAAATTTGTTTGTTCCTGGATTATGCGTGTTAGTATATCGAGTTTAGTTGAAACGAGGTCTGGTTTTGCATCTCCAATTACAAGAATTAATCTGTTTATATCATGTATCAAATTTACAATAAACGGAGCTTGCGTTTCATGAAACTCGGCTGTTCCATTTGGATTATCTCTTATTTTTATTGTTAAATTAAATGGCGATGGTTCCACATACAAATTATGAAAACTTTTTATAGTTTTTATAATGCCTGAAGTTTTATCAATTGTAAAATAATCGCTGCTGTAGTTTCCTGACATACTATAAATTAGTTTGCCGTATTTGCCACTGTCTTTATCATCAGCCTAAAATGGTTCACTATCGTACATTTTTCATCAATTTAAAGCTAATGATTCTTACATTAAGTAATTTCTGATCAAATGCTGAACTTTATTTAATTTATGTTTACCGCAACAATTTAGTGATTGAAACCAATATGCTAGTTTTATTGCTTGCCGCAATGCTTTAACGTTCTTTCCTAATTTTGATATGTATTTTGAATAACGAATGAAATTATGTTGTTACATGCCGAAAATCGGCTATGTATCATTTTTGGTTTAAGTTTTAAATTTGTGAGTGGATTCGCGCCAAATATTTTTAAAAAATAGACTTGTGCACTTCCGTCACTTCGGACAGTTGCGTCGGCGCAAGAGAATGCGCAGACGTGGAGTGAGGAAGTAAGTGACGGTTTCCAACAAGACGATTATTAGCCAACTAGATGTCTAACAGTGAGGTTTATCTGTGTCTTTTTTTGTCTTCTTTTTCAAGTAATGTAGGTTTCCTTTTATCTCTTGCCCTATCGTATCTCTGCCTTCACCTTATTCCTATCGCACCGCTACAAACAAGAAGAGGGAAGACAAAACAAATCTGGCTTCAACGAGGGCAAAGCCCGACCCACGCCCAAAATGGAAATAAATATGGCTTCTGCCGCAAGAATAACCGCAAGGTCGTGAAGAGCTTCACATTATTTTGTGAGTACCTTTTATCTTTTTCTTAAAGGCGCCTCTGGTATCACAATAAATGTTTTTGGTATGTGATACAATTTGAGACGCAATTATGACGTAATATATTGTTGCGCAATATTATGTACATGTTTAGTATGTATTGTCAACTATCGTAGTAGCTCTGAACACGCGCGCGCGCGACTTTAACGGTTATACCTTAGACTATAATAGTCGCGCATGCATTATAACAGTGGCGCCTAACGTTGTGTTAAAATTTGTCCTCACCTCTTGTGTATCTTATAAGGTGTTAGTTTTGAATGTCTATAGAAATTGGGTTTTTCCTTCAAAAATAATAATTTTTAAATTTTTAATAACTTTTATATAGAAAAGATATAATCTGGCAACATTGCAATGTGGCAACATATTTTATGTTGGCATGACATCAAATGCAGTTGAAATGACATTGAATACAGCTGATGTGTTAATTTGAACATTTAGGCAGCCATTTTGATTAGTGTTTTGTTTACTTCGTATATGTTATTTCTAAATTTAATTAGTTGACTTTTCCTTTATAAAAAGAGTGTTTGTATTCTGGGTTCTCTTAAATAATTACCTAAACTAATTTAGCATGAAGCTGGAGCATATACCTTTCAAAAGTATCTAGTAAATTACCTTAACCTAACTTTAACATGTGTTTGGATTACTAATGCTTTATGTAAGTATTTTTAGTTATACATAAATAGCTTTATTTACCTTTCTTTATGATTAAAAAATCTCCTTAAAAATACACTAAAGTTAGTTAACTAACTATTATAAACCTCAAAATTTTTTTAGTTTTTTGAGTTAATTTATTAAACCTGTCGTTTAGAAAACTCATATAATATCTTACTTCTCTATGATTCTAAAGTGTCCCTTTATAATCTAAATAATCAATTATAAGTTACGAATCCCTCCATAAAGAAATTTTGTCCCTAAATATAGCTTATGCAATTAACTGAATCTATACCTTAAACCTTCTAAAACGCTATAATAAACTTAATTTCGTTATATCTGCCTCCTTAAACATTACAATAATGAGCTTGATGATAATGTTTTGCATTTACAATCCCCTTTCGTTACGATGGATGTTGATAAATTCTCTCGATATAAAAGAAATATTTTAATAATTTGGAATACTGTTTTTTCTATACATGTATCGTAGAATATTGCTTTTGTGTAGCAAATATGATTTTGTTTTAATAGCATATTTTTTAGATATGTCGATATTGCAACGCAGCATTTTAAAATCTATTTGGTCTAGGCGAGATTTTTCGTCAAAGTTGGTTGCTCAGCAGTATGTAAGTCTTGATGAGACTCATGAAGAGTTGGTCGCTCAGCATTACATAAGTCTAGACGAGACTCGGGGTAAGTTTGTCGTTGTAGCAATTTTCGAATCATTTTTTAAGAATGATGTTGAAGTTTTTCTTTATTAGTCTAGGTGAAACTCAAAGGAGGGCTTGTCACTCTAGCAATTGTATGCGTTGTAAGATATATCTTTTTGTTCTTCAACAATTTTATCAGTAAATCGAGTTTTAATTACTGCTATCTCTTCATATATCAATTCAAACCACACTAGGTGGCATAAAATTATCTTTAAAATCGCTTAAACTTTGCGTACATCCTAAATTTTTCACGTTTCATTTCTTTAACGATTTACCTAATGTTTCTGTCCTTGTTATGAATTAGTTAACTTCATTTACTCATTCCTTTTGTTATACACCACTTACCTTCTACACGTTTAGCTTATTTACCTTAAACTAGCTATCTTTTTGCCACCTGTTGACCTCACCTTGAACTTATTGTTAGCCACATATTCGTTTATTATCTAGATTCCCCAGTATAACTCTGTCGCTTCATTTAATTAATCCTCGCACCTTTTCTACAACAGATTATTGCGTTTTCAGCATTTATCTTATATCGTTTAATTTTGTGGTGATTGTCGTAACTTTAATTGTAATAACTCATTGAATTTTTATGATTGGTTTTAACTGATGTTGAGTGAATGCTTTTTTCTTTAGGCTCACATAGGAGCCGCGGCCTATGCCATTGTAAGAAATAGTTCGTTTGCAGTTGCAAAATACTATGAGTTTCTATTCCATGCGTTTTTCCTCTGAATTATTACAGTCGCCCACTTTATCCTATATTTTTACTTGTTTTCCTTTTTTACTAACTCATCATAACATATAAACATTTTTTCGTTGTTTTTTATTGAATTTCGTGGTGAGGTGCTATCACTTTTTATTGATATCTTATCGAATTCTCGGTTGTTTTAGCATATTGGGACAGTGTGTCTGTATTTAACTGCTTATATTTAGGCATTTTTGTGTGTTTATGGCGTTACCGTTTTAAAAAAATTACCTTGCAACAGTTGGTTATTTGTGTGAAGGTATCTGTAGTGATACTTTCAAGTTGTTGTTTCAACTTTTGTCTGATTTTCTTATCGTAGTGGATGCATTCGTTAGGAAAATGATTGTACTAGTTCTCTTAAGAGTCTAGTAATTTTTTTAACTTATGATATACCTTAACTTGTTGGATTAATATCGCAGGTGGTCCTTCAGACCGATCTGTGTTTTATAGAGACAACTCTCTACCTTCTCTCGGACGCTTGTCCAAAAGCTCTACTTTTTCTTATCCTGCTGTCTCCGTTTATGCCTTATCTTTCATTCGGTAGACCTGTTCTTGTCCCGGAACACCCGTCTACCACATAAGAGTGATTTTTCCCTCACTCCGGGCTACTGACCACATTGGTTGGTTGAGTAGTGCTTTTATATCCACCTTTTATGTTTCTTTTGCTCAATGCGAGCCCTTCCTCTATTCTCTTCTACCTGGAAGTGTCTCTTATGCATTTCAAAATGCCTACCTCCCTCTTTCTATCTTTCCTATATCTCTATTGCCTTTTCATTTCCGTTAGTCACCGTGTGGTTGTGTGGGGGGTTTTCACAGACACCCGGACCATGTCTCTGGGAATCTTTCGTGAGGTCATGGGGTGCCACTGTCAGCACACATTGCCACTAACAGTGCATGTATGTATGAGTGTGTGTATGTGTGAGTGCATGAATTTATATATATATATATATATATATATATATATTGATATATAAGTGTGGATATCTTACCAATATCATTCAACGCCGGGTGCAGGTATGCACCCAAATGCCTTTTCCAATACCTCGTATCGTTTTTATTAACGGGTCTGCCTCACAGGTCGCTCTCTTTTAGGGGGTACGAATCTTTTTCCTGCATACCTATTATCTTTGATAATAACTTTATCTTATTATCGTTATCTTACCTATTATCTCTGACAATAACTTGAGTTTAATATCTTTATCTTACTTATTATCTTTTATAATATCTAAAGCTTAATATTGTTATCTTACCTATTATCTTTGATAATAACTTGAAATTTTACCTTATCTTTTTTATCTTCCTGACGTTTGGTATTTATGATCAGATGTAGGAATTATTTTTTGAATATTGAGTGAAGAAGCTAACCTGATGGTAATGATGTAATTTGTTAGGTTAGTAATGTAAGAAATGAGTAAGATGGTACTGTTGGTAAATTTGTTAATTCAGAACCATATCATGAACAAGTTTTGATGTGTATTGTTTATTAAGCTAGAGTACCAGTACATAAATATTTGCTAAAGTGCATAGTAACTTGCTCTTTTGGACATTTTGAAATTTAGGCATTTTCTTGCCAAAGAAAAACAGTTGAGATGCAATGCTTATGTGCGTGTGCACTCAAAAACTGTAATGTTAGCTTTAGTTATAGTATATATGTTAGGCGACTTGTCGCATTTGTTTTAGTAGTGTTTCGTACTCTCCGACAAATTTGTGCTGTCGATTATAACTGCACCACATCAAAGACTCGTGTGTGCATTTATAAATGTAGTTCATAAACAATGGGGCTACATATTCCGTTTCCTGGTAAATAGTAAGACGTGTTATCGGTTGAAAAACCCAGGTGGCGCCTAAAATAAACATTTTCTAGAATTTAAGTTAGGGTTTATGTAGGTTAGTTAGGATTTAGATTTTAAGCTTCTACCGTGCTAACAGTCATTTTCTTTTTTTTAAAGATTTTTTTCTTTTATGGCTTTGTCGCGATTGTTACATGCCGAAAATCGGCTATGTATCATTTTTGGTTTAAGTTTTAAATTTGTGAGTGGATTCGCGCCAAATATTTTTAGAAAATAGACTTGTGCACTTCCGTCACTTCGGACAGTTGCGTCGGCATAAGAGAATGCGCAGACGTGGAGTGAGGAAGTGGCGGTTTCCGACACGACGATTATTAGTCAAGTAGACGTCTAACAGTGAGGTTTATCTGTGTTCTTTTTTGTCTTCTCGTTCAGGTAATGTAGGTTTCCTTTTATCTCTTGCCCTATCGTATCTCTGCCTTCACCTTATTCCTATCGCACCGCTATAAACAAGAAGAGGGAAGACAAAACAAATCTGGCTTCAACGAGGGCGAAGCCCGACCCACGCCCAAAATGGAAATAAATATGGCTTCTGCCGCAAAAATAACCGCAAGGTCGTGAAGAGCTTCACATTATTTTGTGAGTACCTTTTATCTTTTTCTTAAAGGCGCCTCTGGTATCACAATAAATGTTTTTGGTATGTGATACAATTTGAGACGCAATTATGACGTAATATATTGTTGTGCAATATTATGTATGTGTTTAGTATGTATTGCCAACTATCGTACTAACTCTGAACACGCGCGCGCGGGACTTTAACGGTTATACCTTAGACTATAATAGTCGCGCATGCATTATAACAACTTAATGTAATTTTACA
Source organism: Platerodrilus igneus (assembly GCA_036346225.1). Taxonomy (NCBI): domain Eukaryota; kingdom Metazoa; phylum Arthropoda; class Insecta; order Coleoptera; family Lycidae; genus Platerodrilus; species Platerodrilus igneus. The sequence goes on along the minus strand of JARFIW010001436.1, from coordinate 916,098 downwards.
ACTTATTTGTGCAAAATTAATGTTTGTGTAATTTGCAATGTAACTTTTGTTATAATATTTATTTTTATATGTAAATCATATTATTTTATTTTATGAATAGAACTTCATTCGTTGCACAGGTACGTGTCAAAATGTTACCTCATTTATTTATTTATTTATTGTCCATAAGAAATAAATTCAATAACAACTGCCAAAACTAAAAAATATGATTGCGTTAAGAAAAAAGTATGTCACGAAATGGCACCAATTATGTCCTCCACTATCCTTTTTGAAATGTAAGAAGTCAACGCCCTTCTGTTTGTTGTGTTTGCGTCCTTCCAGGAATTAATAAGTTCACGTATGAGTTAGTTGTTTGTCGTGTCTCGTGCTAGTTACTAGTCATGCTAGGCAAGGAAAAACGCTTTTTTACTTATACAACTTAAATGGAAACAGTATCACATATCCAAGAATCTAGTAAGTGTACGCTTTTAACCTGACCTGCAATCCAGTGTACTCTTCTTCATTGAATAACAAACCAAGACTATAACCTTAAAATCCTTAGTTACCGGTAAAAAATGGCTCACTTCAGATAGTAAGTATATCCTATTCACATTAAATATGGGATGATGTCATAATTTGCTAGCTACCTAGACGTAGCCAGGAAGAAAATAAATACCAGGCCTACATGCCAAAAAGAAACAAAAAAACACATCACCCACGATTATCTATTAACACATAAAAATAAATAACAGTTTCTGTACAAACAAGCAAAAAGAAAACAAATTAGAGGTTATTATTTCACAGCAAACAATTATATTGTATGAACAATTTAGAAATTTATATACGAAGTGCGCATCTCGTATTTACACAAAATTAAATTAATCGATAGTAAATCAATATGTGAGAGCTTTTGTCAACCGTTTTAAAAATTTCACCCAATTTTGTAAAATCAACTAATTAGTAGGAAAGAATTAACGTGTGAGTTCTTTTGACAAGTATGTTTAAAAATAGTACATCGCACCTGTAGAGCGATAATATCAAATCGCAGCAGCAAACAATAGTCCTATAATGTCACGTAACTATACCTGTTCGCGCCATTTCGCTCTCCCAACATTGAATTCGTTATCAAACCAGACAATTAAAGATAATGAATAACATAATTAAAAGAGAGTCGATAAAAAACCATCCGCAAACTCGAACGTGTTTCATTCATTTTCAATATGAACTTCCTATAATGTCTTTCTTACCATAATCATTTCCTCCGTTCCTATTTATCTCTGGTCAGAAACAGTAATGAAAGGTGCCGCGTTAGTGCTCCAGATGTTGTGCTTCGGTAAGTGTTTTTAAGTATTAATGTGACTTTGTATTTAAAATCTGTTTCCCCCTCTTTTACTCTATACAGTCCATGCTCTACCTTACAACCCCTGGTTTACTGCCTACTGCATTCCAGGCAATTTCTATTTGCGTCCCTTGACGTTCCAAGAGGCGCAAACAACACCAAACGTTGATACGGAATATGCCATTGACACACACACACACACAAAAGAAAACGAGTTGCATACCTGTATGTGCCTGGATACTTAGCTTACAATCTGTCGGGGGTGAGTCAGCATAGAAACGCCGCGGTATTCAGGATCCATTCACCCTGCCATCGTAACTACAGCAGTGATTCACAGACAAAAACAGCTGGTCCAGAGCAACGATCATGTGGGCCTACACAAAGAAAGAAACCATTTGGCTCCAGCTTAAAAAGGCAATGCACGCCAGCCACCTCCTAGTTGTCGAACAGAAAAAAACCGTACATTGCTTTTGAAATACGGTGACGAATACTGTAGAAAATATTTTGACGTTTAAGCTGTAGAATTAAATTCAACAATCGTTCAACTAACACGAATTCGAACTGCAAACCCTCGCTTATCAAAGCGCGATTGCAACTGGAAAACCCGGGTTTTATCGGATAGTGCGAGACCTTATTTCAACAAGTCGCTACATTGGAACAATAGAAAAAACCATTATATGGCGGTCGTAAGGTATACCAAGAAACGGGTGTCTAAAAACAGGATATAACTATTTTTGTTCCGTTCTTATTGTAAACATTTAAAACTAAAATTTATTATTACATTGAGCTTGTTGGTTATTTTTAAATTCGCCACGTGTATATTTTAAATTTGTTAGTGCAAAAGCCCCATATGTTTACTTAAGCACGCAACAGTGCCGTGAGTGATAAACGTTACTCCGCATGTGCGAACAGTATCGATTGGAAAATACACGCCAAGCCAGGCAGAGTCTCGTGTCGCTGTTCGATCCCATCGCATCGCTAGTTTTCCACGTTCTACATGTAGAGTCTCGCTCTAGTAGTCGACTACACCGCATCGCGTTTACACGTTCTACGTGTAGTTAATTAGATGGACCGCTTTGTTAAGGCAATCAATTTGTTTTTCGACTGTTCGCATCGCTAGTGTGCATGAACCGCTTGTTTGGTAGAACACCGCTATTGTAATAAATGTGTGCTTCGCTTCCCTACACGAGGCAGATTAGATGCTACATCGTTTTTTTGCATTGGCACGACGCCGTAAACAACCAGGTGAGTGCTATAGTAAACGCTTTTTGCTTTAATGTGATTAAGAACATTTAATTATCTGTTGCTTGTTAAAATATCCTTTAAATTTTATACAGTCCACTTTATCTCTCTTAATTAGCTTTTCGAAATTTACACCGCAATTATTTTACAATTTAATTGTAGCATAAACTTGTCGTTTCAAAACAACTAGATTTAAGTTGAGGAATTTATTCGAGAGCGTGTTTATTATTAATTATATTGAAAATAAGCATAACAAATTCAAATAAATGTTGCGTTGTCATGGTTAAGTTATTTTATGTGTATTTCCTGATCAGAGTAGCCATTTCTTGTGCACACGAATTCAAATGTTTAGGCATTCTAAATGTTAAATACTTGAAACTTGCAATGTCCAAAGTGTTTTAGTTCTGAAAAGAACTTTTATTTAGCAAATATAAAGCACAAACGAATTATTACAAAACTAAACAATGACAATAAAATAAATGTCAAAGTAATAGAAGTGAAAAATGTTACAACACCGACCACAACTGTCAACTGCTACACACTAAATCTTAATATCATTAAATCTACGTTCATAGTTACGTTCACATTTTACAATCTCTAGCGCTTTATTACTGTTTATGAAGTCATCCCATAATTATCTTGAACGGGGTATATACTCTATAAATCTGCAGGGCTACAGCGGTTCTTTGAATCTGTATTCCTGCTAGTAAACATCTAAAAAAACTTCATAGGTACAGATTTATTACTAGTAATAATGTTCAAGATAAATGATAGGCTACACTATATACACAATTAGTCACAAAATATATAAGTCCTAAGTTGCCACCCTTAAAAATGCAGCAATGCAAACAGCATCTTAAAACTTTAAATAATTAATAATACTGGTTCCTTTTTAAACTGAAGTAAACAGCAATTAAATCGAACCCGCTTTAAAATTGGAAGACTTACAGAACTAACAATTTGCTATAAAATTAGAGGGATACTAAATTAAAGTTAAGTTAAATAACTGCATGTTTTGGGTTATTAATAAGTAAAGAAAGCCTTTGTTACAACATGTGAAACTACTTCGACATCATAATAAAATAATACGAAATACCTATGGCTTTTGATAAGCTTCAACTTATCACCTGCTGCCTGCGTTGATGACGCTGTTATCCTGGAGAGCCTTAACCAGTATTTTAGTAGTTAACAGCACCAACGATAACTACAATTGCAAAGCAAATCTTCTCAAAAAAAAAAAATGATTAGAAAGAGTACAGATACTTGCTTCCCAAATTTATTTATAATACCATGCTAAATTTTCTAAGAAAATTCCAACTTAATTTTACTGACGAGTATGATTCAAAATTTGCTACTGCAACTGCAGGATGAATTCGGTATTGCAACTAAGGGGATCTGAGTTACCCCAAACTTAAGCGATGTCTCTCGCCTTGTGCGTATTCCAGTATGTTGCCAACGTTATCGACTTCAATGTGAATGTGCCAAGACTTAAATTAATACCATGCACTCCCAGGTATAATTTAATTTTATACGCACACTGATTTAACTTATTGTGTCGTGTCCTTGCAAATAATTACTAAAAGGAAAAACCTTCATCAGTTTTGCGAATTACTACAAATAAAAATAAAGTAGACTTACCTACCTTAGTCAACCAAAAACAAAGTGCCCAAACTAACTTAGAACCACGTTTGTGCCTGGTACCCATCCGGCAAAAATCAAATTCAAAAAGACTAATTTCAGTACAGTGCTTGAATCATGAGGTAATGTACAAATTCCACACAAAAGAGCTGATATTCCTCCTTAACACAACTGATTACTAGAATTTATCTAACAACTGTTTTTTCATGATCTGTAAGTAAGGTTGCCTATCTACTGAGCATACGTAGAGTAAATAGTTTAACTAACAAACTCGTAACAGCAAAATTAACTTGATACATAAATTATAGCGGCTTCATGGCTTAGTCGGTATGCGTGTGACTATTAACCCCAAGGTTCCGGGTTCGAATTACAACACGGACTGCTTGAAAAATGTTAGGCAAGCATTTTTCATATAATAAATACGCCCTCTTTCGGATGAGAGGTAAAATGTTGAGCCCATGTGTGTGTTGTCCGCACGTTAAAGATCCCTACCTTGCTTGGAACAACAAGGGTTCGGCAAAATTCAAAATTTTCAGGTAAAAAACACTCACTTCTTGGCAAACGTAGTACCTTCAGGTAGAGCATTGGAAAATCAAGTGTTGAGTCTAGTAAGTTAAAATTTTCCTACCAAAAATTTTAAATTATGTATAAGTTCAGTTTTTAATATGTTATAGGCAGTTTAAATTAATAGTAAATTTTTGTAGGAATATCTCTTAATATTAGTTGAGTTAAACATAATTTAATCCCTCAAGATATGCTATGCTTAATGTGTTTTGGGAAAGAAGGCATTCCTAGAAAAAAACACAAGGCATTACTTTACTTTTTGGGATTTGAGTTTACCAGCCATTCAAAGGAGTATGACGGAAAAATCAAAAATCTAATGGAACTAATGAAAATTGCTGATTTAATTGCTGTATGTAGTATTTTTGACTTGGACTACAGCGGCTCTCTTCAAGAAGTTACGCACAGAATATGTGCATTCTTAATTGATTTTAAATACAAAGATGCTAATAAAGAAGTCGAAATGACGATAGTAAAAATTCAGACAATTCTAAAGACAAAAGATGTGACATGCCAAACTGGCCATGTAGCATGTTTAGGTTTAGATATAATTTGTAAGTTAATTGCCGCATATTTTTGAATTAATATGCTAACTTCCGTCGTCGCTGCCAGTCGAGTCTGCACAGAAGGAATCCGGATGTGCACACGTCGAGGAAGCGACATTAAGCTACAAGACATGGACTAGGCAACAAGTATCGGAGGACTGTGTAGTTTTTTAGGAACAGGTATGTAGGTTTCCTGTACCTTGACTTTATCGTTCTGCTACCTATTTCCTTCAACCCCCTACGAGACGCAATGGAGGTTTAGAGACGAATTGCAATTTGATGTTCAACATGGCGTAATCAAACCCAAACCACATGCTGGACCCTGATGAAGTTTCGAGATACACATCACGTAAGTAATTTGATTTTTACCTAGTATGTGCATGTAAATTTGACTTAGACAACGATTGCATCATCCAGTTAAACGTAATCTGTAGATGTTATAACAATGGCGTTATAGCCGTGCCTAAAGTGTGAAAATAGTGCGTAAATATGCCGCGTAATTGTAACAAAGATTGACACACATTGAATTCAAAGAACCTGTAGAATATCAAAGACGTGAGATGCGAGAGAGCTTTTTGTTAAGCTTCAGTGATGTCAAAGATAGTATAAGGCCGTTCTCGGGAAAACACGATTAGCCAATGAAAAGATGGATTGAAGATTTTGAGGAAATTGCAGAAGCTACTGATTGGAATTGCAGAAACTTATTTTTGCTAAAAAATCATTAAAAGACCTTGCAAAATTATATATTCAATCACAAAAGGGTACTGAAGCATAAATTAATCCAAAAGTTTGCTGCGAAAGTAAATAGTGTTCAGATTTATAAGATGTTAATGAATAGAAGAAGGAAACGACAAAAGTGTTCAGGAATTTGTGCTTTTAATGAGAGAAATAAGCAGCTGTTGAGACTTAGAATCTTATGTCATCATTCAATACATTATAGACGGGATACACGATGATTCGTCGAACAAGATAGTTCTTTGCAGAGTTTGTACCTTTGTTGAATTTAAAGAAAAAGTCAAAATTTATGAAAGTATCTTTAAAAAGCATTCATCAACAGGGCCCGTTAATTCAAAATCAAAATGGGAAGTTGCAAAAGATGAAATAAAGAATACCACCCATAAAAAAAACCCAATCTGCAGCATCTTTAGGAAAGACCTGATGCTCATCCAAGTCGTAAGGAATTAAAATGTTCTATAAATAATAATTTCGCTTCATATCACTAAACTTTGTGAATTAATTTAATTTTTTTGGATAAAAGTTATTGTTGTACAAGAGATATTTTCTGATTCTAACAGGTATAGTTTTATAAGTACATTAAAAGTTTTAAAAAATGTATTCCAATAAGGTTTCTGTATCTACCCTAAAACACACTTTTTAATACTTGCTAGATACAGTGGCATCCAATTTCACTTTATTTAATTTTTGGTTTAACGAAGAATATTTCAACCCTTCCCTTGCTCATGATCTCTCAGGAGTAATAGCCAAACTAGCGGCAGAAGCGGCATGTTTTTATAGTTCCAACTTCTCATTATTTAATTCCCCTACATTGATTCCCAATGTCGTTGGGTTAAAAATTAATCAGCTTCAGTGTGGACATTACAGTGTGCAGTTTGTTTACTGTAAATCGCTTAATTTTGTGACATTATTGTATGTATTCTTGCATGCAAAAAATGGAAACAGAAGAGTTATCCAACAAATACCGCTTGCTCCATCACAGAGCAGAAACCTTTCTAAAATGTGGCGAAGAAGCTGAACAAGATCCAGAAAACAAATTTGATGCATTTGACGTTTGTTTTAGTGCCTTCCCAAACTTGGTACATCAATTCGAGGAACTACAACTTGAAATTGTGTTCCTCCATTGATGAGTTTCGTTATACATTGCTGAAGATATTGAGTGTAAAAGAAATAAATAATAAATTTAAATTATTGTTCATTCAGTTTTAGTTAACCATGTTGCATTTGTATATTTATATTTAATATGCTCATTTACTTATGTGAAATTTGTTATATATATTTTTTTGTGTTTGAAACACAAAAAAAAAGGGTTTCCCGTATAAATAAATAAATAATAAAGGCAGCTGACATTGACGATCAAGAGACAGCACAGTCTAAGTTTGACGTTATTCAATTTTCTATGAAGCTAATTCATCGAGATTTGTATCAAAGCAAGTCACAAGTTGAAGGCTCTATAGCAGTGTCCCAACATTTTAGTGTGAATGGATAAAACTCTAACAATTTAAAGCGTCCCAGGATCTCGATTCCTAAATTTGATGGCAACTTAAAGGAGTGGTCCACATTTTATGACCTTTACCACACACTTATTAATAAAAACAACGGCTTGTCGAACGTGGAAAAATCCCAATACTTACCATCTTTCTTGTCAAAGGAGTCATTATCAATCATTAAAGGACTTCATTTAACGTCTGATAAATACATAATTGCATTTCAACAACTTGTTGAAAGATATCAAGACCAACGTTTGTTACTTACCAGTTATTGGCAGGCTATATTAATGCTCCAAAGATAACATCGGATTCACCAGCTTCATTGCATGGCGTGTTAGCTATATTCTCTGAAAATTCATTAGCCCTGGGTCAGTTTCAGTATGAGTTGTGGGATTTTACTCTGTTGAATTTTCTTTTACAAAGATTGAATAAGTGCAACAAGGAAACTTTTTGAAATTGAATTCGGCGATGTGAAGGTTCCTTGTATTAACAATTGTATTTGTAATTATCGAAACGGTGTAAAGCGTTACGCTCTAATTTTGTGATAGCCACACAGCCCTCAAAAGCAGTTAAACAGTCTCCATTAATGAAACAATCGTAAACTAACTGCAATCAAACTTCAGCTGTTGCTACAAGTGCAATAAAATCCTGTTCTAGTTCTAATCGTGATCAATGTGTATATTGTAAAGAGGAACACACCCTGTTAAAATGAGATGGTTTCTTTACATTAGAGCCTGCTGATCGTCACAAGTTCGCAAAGACTTCTACTTTATGTTTTAACTGATAGTCTGTCAAATACACACTCACTTGCAAAATGTGTGTCATTAATTGGATGCTGTTTGTGTAACAAGAGACATTATACATATTTACAATTTAACTAGCCCGAATCTTCAAGTGTTAGCAATAGTGTGTTGAAAATGGAAGCTCCGACAGAAAAGGCAAGTTCCCCAAACCAATTGTCCATATTAACGAGTACATTAACTGACCAAAGTGTCGTTTCATTATCCACTGTGATTTTGCAAGTTGATGATAATGTGGAAAATCATCAAACATGCAGAGCATTGCTGGACAGTGGTAGCCAATCCATGACTTAAGTGTGTTAAATGACTAGGTTTGAAAGTGTCTGATCATCCGTTGAAGTACATGGCCTGAATAAATGAGTATGTCTCGTGATGACGTATCCTCATGTTCATTACGACCTTTTCACAAACTCTACCAGAATTTTGAGATTGATGTAATTACTGTGCCTTCCATTGCTAGTATGATGCCACCTGTTCCGGTATCAACTCGTTGGAATTGTCTGATATTTATTATAGGCATATGCGGGAAGTAGATTTACTCTTGGGAGGGGACATATATTTGTCAGTATTGTTGCCTGGTTTACAGAAGGGACGGGTAGGAAAGCCTTCAGTCCTGAACGTATATTTGGATGGATTCTTGTTGGAAAAACATTGTGCACCAGTAAATCGAATGCGACAACTTTGTGTACATCGATAAATACTCCCTTAGACACTATTATTCGCAAATTCTTGGAAATAGAGCAAGTTCCGAAAGTGTCGTGCTGTCCCTTGAGGATAAACAATGTCAACTGAATTTTCAAGAAAATCATCAATGTAATCAAGATGGGAGATTTGTACTTCATTTACCCTTTTGAGAATCATATGAAGAGCTAAGAGACCCATACACCATAGCATTACGACGATATAAGATACTGGAGCGATGGTTATTGAAAAATCCTGCACTAGCTAAAGATTATACAATGTTTATGAAAGATTACCTTGATTCAGGTCATATGTTCTTAGTGCACGAACCATTCCCAATGCCTTCAGCAGGGTATTAAATACCACACCATAGACAGAAACTTGACAATACTACAACCAATTTGAAAGTAGTTTTTGATGATTGGGCAATATCATCAAATGGATTATCATTGAATGATATGTTGCTGCCAGCTCCAAAATTGCAAAAGGATATAACAAATATTTTGTTAAATTTTACGTTGCATAAAATTGTTTTAACTTTCGATATAAAACAAACGCATCAGCAGATTGAAATCTGTGACCAACATCGTTCATTTCAATGCATTTTATGGAGGTTTTCTCAAAGTGATCTGATTTAAGAGTGCCAACTCAATACAGAAACTTATGGTGCTACATCGTTCCTATTCTCAACTCTTCGTGTTTTGGTGCCGGACAAGATAATGTAGAATTTTATACGTTAGTTTCCAAGGTACTTCTTGCTGACGTGGATACTGGAGGAATTCTGTGGAAAATGTCTTGGAACTACAACAGCTGATATTATTATTATGGAGACAGCAGGGTTTAAGCTCTGCAAGTGGAGAAGTAATGATTATGATGTAGTAACTTCACTCCCAAAAGAAAATCTTCAACCAATGTGTTTCGATATGTTAAAGGTGCTAGATTTGCAGTGGCAGCAGACAAACTGTTTTCAATGTAAAATCATTATCATAACTGTGTACAAAGCAAAACATATTATTAGATATAGCTTGGGTATTTGACCCAATGGGGTTTCTTGACACCTGTTACGTTTCTAGCGAAACATTCTGTGCAACATTTGTGGACTTTAGGAATAGGCTGGGATGACACCTCCAGATGTAGTGGTTAAGTGCATGTTATGTAAATCACAATTATCATGTTTATCAGGTGTAACAATCCATACATGCCTTTTAATGGATACTGTGAAATCATTAAGACCTTTAGGCTTTTGTGACGCATCTCAAGCCACTTGTGCCCCAGCAATTTATCTCTGTTGTGTCACACATGATAAAGAATGTTCTGTAGGATTAACCTGTGCCAAGTCTAAGATTGCTCCCTAAAACGAATATCGTTGCCAAGATTAGTGTTGTGTGCAGCTGTATTGTTATCAAACTTGATAGAATATGTGACTAGTGTTTATAAAACCATTCTTAAATTTGACAAAATTTATACCTGGTCTGATTCGACTGTAACCTTATCATGGATTAAATCTTCACCACATAAATGGAAAACCTTTGTTGGTAATAGAATCATCCACATACAAGACCGGGTTCCTCCTCAGTTGTGGCATCACATCAGTGGCAAAACAAATCCTGCAGACTGTGCTTCACGTGAGTTATTCTATTAAAACTTGTAACGAATTCCACATGGCTGCAAGGCCCATCATTTTTTTACGGTGCTTATCTTTCAGTTAACCCAAATCATTGGGATTTAAGCAAAACGGGTGAAGAACGAACCATTGCTTTAGCGAATGATATGTTAACAAATGTGATATCGTCCGTGAACCGGCAATACCGCCTAACTAACATTTTTACCAAAAATGAGTTATGCACGTTATCTGTTGGAAATAGTTACTATCTATATTAGGATGAAATCCTTCCAAGTGATATGTCTATTATAAACGCTATTTTCCTTAAGTGGCAATAACTTCCAACTCGAATGCAAGGAATATTGGCACTAATTCCTTCTACCCAGTAAGCAAGGATCCCTTTAAACTGCAACGCAAAGAAATTTAGCAGCAATTGCATCTAACTAATGTTCTTAGCTTATTACATGCATAGACTTGTCAGAGTATGCACGTTTGCATTTCTGAATATAGATTTATTTGGTTGTTTTTTTGTAGATTAACGATTTTTTGAGTGGTACTTATTTTAGTCATGGTTAATCATATCTTTAAATCAAATTAATCTTTAGTATTCACATCAAATACAATTGACAGTGTTTTTATTTATTTATTTAAGATAAAAGAAATTGCTATATTAGTTTTATGTCCATTTCTACAATATTTTATGGGCGTTAAAGCAGAGTTAGGAGATATTGCTTTGTACGATTCCAATAGTTTAGTTTAGTTGCGTAGTTATTTTTTTGTACAATAGTAGATTTCATTGAATAAATGGCATTATTTTACACCAATATTTTTCTATTTAAACACGTGCCAATTTTTTTGGGAAGATGTTCTTACAGTTCTTACAGTAAATAGAATAAACGCTTTACATATTTTGGTTTGATAATTATTATTTTCTTATTAATTTTAATTTATTGTTATAGAAGAATGAATCACAGTAGAACGGCACGAATAATGCAATTATGTTTGTCTTCGGCAGAAAACACAGTGTCAACAAAACCCAGTTTGGAAAACGATAGTGCACACGTTAGTAATATACATAAAGAACTGGCCGACTTAAATTCAATTCGAAATAAAAAAATAAATGTTTCAGGTTCTGAATATTCTCTAACAATGCTAGTACTGTGTCAGCTTAATTCATCTGAAAAGAAGATTTCAGTCATTTTTATCCTGATGAAGACAGTGACTATCAACCATATTCTGAATCTGATTCTGATATCGAGCAAATCAATGAAGAAATAGGTGCAAGTAATGAGCTTGAGCTCATAAAGGAAAATGCAAATGCGGTTTCCAAAAACGTATACCATGGTAATATGAAAGAGGGTAGAAAAAGAAGACGTAACGGTAAACCAAATACATGGAAAAGAAATATAACAAGAAATTAAGAATGAAAGGGCAACCTTACGTTGGATTTATACGTCCAAAAGATAGTAAAATACTGCAAAACGTGCAAAAGGCAGTTACTGTAGAAAAAGTAAATTGAGGTTTTGTAATTCAGTTACGAAAATCCAACGCCAAGCTTTATTTCAAAAATTTGGAGTAACATGACTTGGGACCAGAACAAATTTTTTGTATGCAATAATGTTGTGTTTAAAGAGAGATAGCGAATTACAATCACTTCTAATAATTCAAGAAAAGAAGGAAGTTTTATTTATTATTTGCCAATTACGAAAAATTCAAAAAAGAAACAAGTTTGCCGTAAGTTGTTCCTGTTGACATTATGCCTTGGATCATTTTCTGGAATATCATACAAAAGCATCAAACAGGACTCCTGTACAAATAAACAGCGACATCAATCCGAAATTTTAAACGTGTTTTTTTATGATATTCCGAAACTTCCTTCTCACTATAATAGGATGAATACAAACAAACTCTTTTTAGAGCCTATTTGTAGAAGTATTTCTCATGTATATTGTAGCGTACCCAATATTTTTGTTATACTCCACCCTGTTCTAGTCTAAGCTATACAGTTAAAGTCCCGTGTGTAATTGATAAGAGCCACTACAACAGTTGGCAACATAATAAATACGTGCATAATATTGCGCAACAAGGTATTACGTCATTAATGCATCTCAAATTTGTATCACATACAAAGAAAAAGATAAAATGTACTCACGTAAAATGTGGAGCTCTTCACAACATTGCAGCTATCCTTTCCATTGATCTCGTTGTTGGACGTGGGTAGGGCTTCGCCCTTGTTGATACCAGATTTTCTGTCTTGCCTCTTCCTGTTTGTAGCGGTACGACAGGAATAAGGTGAGGAACGATAATAGATACAGTAAAGGAAACCTACATTACCTGAAAGAGAAAACAAAGGCACACCACAGATAACCACACTGTTCGACATCTCCTTGACTAGTCCACGTCGTGACGGAAAATGCGCACTTCCTTCCACACTCCGCGTCTACGCATTCGCTGGCGTCGACGCAACTGTCTAAAGTGACGGAAATGCACGCACAAGTCTATTTTTTAAAATATTGGCGCGATTTTAGTCTCATATTTTAAAACTAAAACCAGAAATTTTTACATAGCCGATTTTCAGCATGTAACATTTTATAGGATAGTTTGAACCTATAATACAGAGGATCAGGTAGGGTATAGAAGAAGGAGTTGAGATTGTGTAGAACAGCCACATGGGAAAAGGGGAAGTAATCACTAATCTTTCAGACCATGAAGTGTTGCTTGAAGTGACGTGTGGGTTTGTTCTCGACTATTTAGTCTATTTGTGTAAAATCACTGCACTGTAATTATAATTAGCGCTATTAAATAAGGGTGACAAAGTGCACGGAGCAATGTAGGTTGTGTTTGTCTTCGTTAACTGAATAATATAAAAAGTGGCCGTAAATCCAGTAGTGCAAAAACAAGGATTAAATTTCGGCTTGAAGTAGAGGCTTCCTGTTACTACAATTTGCAGGAAGTCGTTGCGTGAGACGATTACTGTAAACATCAACCCACCTGTTCGGGACTTGGAATACGGCTAAGTTTTTATATTGTCTAAGATTATTTTGCTTAAATTTTTAGAAACTGCATTAATGTTAGTAGATAGACGTCAAGCCTGTATTAGCTTAATGTTGTAGTAACGATATCCGGGGTTGACTGCCGAGCTTAATTGAACTTTATGCACAACGCTTAGTGTTTTTTTGGGTAGTAATTAGGTTAGATAGCGACGAACGTTAGTTTGATTTGTTGACAGTTAAATCGTAATTATTCATAATAATTAACGAGGATTCATTAATTTTATACGAACATTTTTTCTTTTTTATTAAAACGATACCGACACTTGTGGATTTTCTTTAGTTCAGAAGCGTATGTTTTCTTAATAGTTATCATCAAGAACCCCACCCAGCTGTGCATAGGCGGGCCTTTTATAATATCAAATTTACAAAGATCGTTGCTCAGAATTACATGAAGGAGCATTTTCCAGAAAAAAGTTTGAAGAGATATTTCATAATACAAATTTAACGATTCATCAGTTGAAAAAGGATATGTGCGACATTTGTATAGGACACAAAATATGGAAATGCGAACGATGAAACGTACAATGCACATATAACAAAAAAATCAAGTAAGACAGGAAAAACAAGTTGACAAAATACTTGCAAATGAGAGAAAAAGTATTGTCCTGGTGGCTGATTTGCAAGCTGTAAAGGTATGCCCATTTACAACAGCAAGTACTTTTTATTATAAAACTAAACTTTGCTTGCATAACTATGCAGTTTATAACCTCAGTTCCAATCACGCTACTTGTTATTGGTTCTCTGAAACTGAAAATGATCTTACAGCTTCCAACATCATTTATCATTGATTATCTAAGTACAAATTGTCTTGAGAATTTTCCCGTTATTATCTACACTGATGGATGCACAAGTCAAAACCATAACAATATTTTATCCAATGCATTATTAAACTTTGCAATTACACATGGCATCACTATTACTCAAAAGTTTCTAGAAGTGGACACACACAAATGGATGGTTACTCAGTTAATAGCAGTATTGAGAGAAAACTAAAAAACCGAATGATTCATCTTCCAGTGACTATGTCTCTGTAACTAAAGAAGCATGACAAAAACCTTTTCCTTATGAAGTTCACATGGTCCAGTTTGACTACTTAAAAAATTATGCAGATCCGGAGACGCTTAGATGTAAATCCTTAACACCAGGACGTAAACCTAGAGACCCTAAAGTGACCGATCTGCGTGCTATCCTGTATGATCCTAAAGGATACATAAAAGTAAAGCTAGCTTTTGACAATGATTGGATGGACCTACCACAACGGTTACAAAAAAAAGAAACAGTTGAGTACACAAATCTACACAATGAATGATTGCCTATTTCAAGAATAAAATTTGACCACTTGCAAGACTTTAAAAGTGTTATCCCACCCTAATGCCACCATTATTACTACAATTTACCTTATTTATAAAATGTTAGTTCGTCTCTCCATTTTTGTAGAATAATTTTGTTGTATAGACATTTAGTTGTACAGCTTACTAATAAAACTTGCAGAATTTTGAAGTGTTTTCTTAATTTTTATATTACTACTTTATTTTAAGTAAACATTGAAAACTTTTTTTTCCTTACAAGTTTGGGTATTTAATTGTTTTTCATAATAGTAACTCCTACTAACTAGTTTGTGCAAAATATTTATGACATAATTCACTTGTGTCAAAATCTCCTATCTAACTTAACAATCTAAAACATTTTTACAAATTTAAAATGAAAATGCTATAATGAAAATGTGTTACATTGTGACCATTTTGCAAGTTTTGAAGGAAATATACAATTTCAGTTACATTTTATTTACTTTTAAAGGCTTCCTCTAAAATTTAACTAAATTCAGATAGGAGTTATTGCCAGTTCACGGACGATATGTAATTTATTAAATCGCTTCTCAATCCCTACATAAAGTGCTAGACGTCATAAGTTTTGGTTTGCATTTTATTAATTATATTGTAACGTTTCACATATAGGCAATTACCAAATTGCTATATGTTTGATGAATTGCCGCGTTCCAGGCGTAAATATGTAGTCGACTTGTTTATCGATCCGCGCCGTCATGCGCGTGGGGTTCAAGGCGTCTGCCCGATGTACTTGATTCATTCTTATACCGGATGTAGTCAGATAAAGAAGAATACTAAAAAAAACGTGGTAGGAAAGTTTCCCTACCAAGATGTGTCAAATTAAATTCGATTCGTGGCAGAGACCCGTTGCCTGGTGTATGAAGAGGGCAAATATTTATTGAAGACAATCAGCAAAATGAACAAGGTCTATAAAACGGTTTGTAAGCATGACAATATGACGTCTTTATCGTCAATAATTCATTTTAATTTTTAGCAAGCAGTTTCACCTATAAGTTTCACCTTTAATAATAAATATATAATGGATTTAAGTAATTGATTTGTATAATTTTGTGCTGTATAAAAGTCGATCAAGCTTTGGAGATGACAACCCATTCGTTGATAATGTAACAACGTTGTTTGGCAAGTGGTTACAATCTGCAGGTGTTGTAAGTGTGTGTAAACACTTCCCTTTGGTGAGTATGCTATTATTTGTTGTAACAAACATCGACCCAAGCAAGAATTAAATTTGTTGTGTAACGTTGTCGCCTTAGAGGATAAATAATTTCCTAAATGATTTTTAAAAATTCGATAAATTTCCAATAATTAAATATATTAAAGTTTTTTTGTTAAACAATTTATAAATTGTAGCATATTTTCATATACTAAGGTATAAAAGCTTTCTTATTAAAATAAATTATGTCACTGAATACATATAAGATAATTTGCTTAACGATTTAAAATAGTTTTAGTGTTTTTAAATATAGAATTAGAAAGCTTTCAGTAAAAATAAAATCACTTTATTTAGACTATGTCAGATAATCTGGCTAAATTTTTTTTGTATTACTTGTTAAATTTAAATAGTCGATTAGTGCACATCTTGGTTTAACATCTGCCGGATAAACATCTGGAGTTACATGTTTACTGAAACAAGTCAAATGTATGTTGTGCAAATGAATTGTATGATAAGCTAATCTTTGACTTATTTTTGTGAGCCGAGAACAAAGATCTTTGCTTGAAGCATTTGCTTAATGTAACGATATAATTTTTTTATGATGGCTTCACCCATTAACAATTGCTAGGTTTGAAGCATTCGCTTAATGTAATGAGATATTATTTTTATGATGGGCTTCACCCACTAGCAACTGCAAATTTGTCGATTCAACATTGATAAGACCTTTCCACTTCATGCTCTTATAATTATGATTGTCTTTAATTTATTTTATTTATTTTTTTGTATATACAAGAACATCAAATAACTTTATTACATATCTGCAAACTACTGTAATAGTTTTATTTTTGGAAATTCTAGTTACAATGTTTAAGTGTAAAAGAAACACAGTTATGTTGTTGAGTATCTATCTTCAGGCATAAGTTAATTCCCTTAAGGTTTATCTACGTCTTTCCTTAAGAAGATTATTTTTTGTTTGTGTTTGATGTAGTGGCGCCCTAAAATTGTACAAAGACAGGTTAATTAATAGAAAAGACCCCCCCCCCCCCTCTCATGTCTCCGCAGGGATAGACCACAAGACTAGTCCGCGAGCATAAATATTTCTTTTTGGCAACACTGTTTGGCTCTATGTCATCCTAATTGAAGCCACCCTTTGCATTATATTAACCAAAAAGGAAAAATTTTATAACAATATAAGACCAGGAATGGGGCAAAGGGACTGTGAACTCCTTACAATGGCAGAACTAAATAAATCTCTAATTGTGCTAGTGAAAATAGTTCAATATGAAGCATTTATCAATGAGTTAGAGAATAAAAAAATACAACTGTGTGTGTGTGTGTGTGTGAATCCAATTCAGTAGTTAGCTCCCTTTCAGAATTCTGATGGTATTATTTGAATTGGTAGCCGTTTGCGTTATTCCGGTTTGTCCTATGACGCCAAACATCCTTCATTGCTACCTCTGCATCATCAACTAGCCACAATGATTATTGACGATACTTATCGTAAACACTTATATCCTGGTCCACAAACACTAGGACATCTGCTATCATAGCGATTATGGATTTTGGGTCAAAAACGTATTAATCAAGTGCTATCACGTTGTATTCTCTGTTTTAGAGTACAACCAACATCAACCACTTCATTAATGAATGATCTACCTTTACCTCGTGTGTTTCAACTGAAGCCGTTTTGCCATGCAGGAGTTGACTTTGTGGGCCCCTTAACTATAACTTTAGGGCATCTCAGAGGTGCCAAACATATGAAGGTTTATATTTGTATCTTTGTTTGTATGGCTACAAGAGCTTGTCATATCGAATTAGTGTCTAATCTCTCATGAGGTATTATTGGCGGCTCTTTGTCGTTTCGTGAGAGTTTGTAACGTATTTTTTTACTTAGTTACACTTTCCTTATAAATCTAATATCATGTTTCGATAATATAAAAATATAATTTATAATTGTCTAACCACTAAAAATAATTTATAAAGTATATGATGGATTATGCGCTCCTTCACTTTTGATGTCTAAGTTTCTACAACACAAATCGTTGGTCTGTCAGTTCGGCTTCACTTTTCGTTTAGTGCTTCAAGAAGTAAGCAGCTCTCCGGAGCTTAATAGAAAAGTCAATATGTTCGGGCATGTGGCCTGGAATAGAGTTCGTAAGAGAAGCTGATTAATGAATACCTTCGTGTCTTGAAGTGGTCCCTGAAAACTTTTGGTGAAGATTTTATTTTGTATTCCACCATCAGAAAAATTATTTGATTCCTGCAGACGCGAAGAATATTTGGAGTGTTTTATCATTAAAACATACAATACCGCTGAAATAAAAATGTAATTAAAATTTAGAAAACATGAAAATAATTGGACATACGTAACAGAGATTTTATTTGGTTGGATAATATTTTGTTCTGAAGGTTTTTGAAAATTCCAGCGTAAAATTTAGCATAATAGTATTTTGTTCTGAAGATTGCGTGCATCGCAGATGTACATGAAATTGTCGACATCTGGTGTTGTTTGGTTCTGGTTTAAACGTTCAGTTTTTTTGATTGAACTGTACAAGCACGTGAGTGACATTTAACCTTTAATTTAAGTTGTATTTATTTAAATGTTTTACGTATGATTGAAGATTGAAATTTTACTTTAATTTAGTTATTTTAAAATTCATTTAGTAAGAAAGATTCCGTTCTATTTTCGTAACTTTATAAAATTTTAAAGATGGCTCCGTAGTTTGCCTATCATATTTGTTTCACAAGCAGACAGTTATGGCTTCACTAAAAAAATTGTTATTGACGAAGATGATTTTCTTATGAATTTGCAAGATTTTAGAGGTAATCCTACCACCAATGCTAATGCAAAACCTTGGTTGGGATTGGAGCACGCAAATAAAGCTTCAAAACGAGCAAGATTTTAATTATTTGGAAAAGGCTATTAATATCTACAACTAAGAATGGTTCTATAATGCAAGCCAGTGGTGATTGTACATTATTAAAGTTGGCATCAACTAAACACCATCATAATTATTGTTTTGATTGTTTTTGCTGTTTCGTAACAATTAGAATGTAATATTTTTTATCTAAATAACAAAAATATCTAGTTATTCAATATAAGTACCACATGTTATTTTGTGTTACATTAAAAATATCTTTGGTTATTTTGAGGTCATGTGAATATGATGAAATTTTGTAGCATATAAAGTAAAGCTTATTCTTTGTTTGAATGATACATTTTAGTATCACGTAAAATAATCTAGTTTCTCACTTGTAAATTCGACTGTAGTACTACTGAAGGCTATAATTAATTGAAATTTAAATTAAGTAAGCATATACCTTACAGTAAACTTACGTAGAAGTATTGAATTTAAAGATGTTTGTGTTTTTTATGAAGACAGAACAATACTAGTTTGTTTTCATGTAAATTTTTGTTGAAAATATTAATGTTGAAACAAGCTAAAACAATTTGATTGAATAGAATTTATTTTTGCTTAACTCTTTTATTATTAAAAATTCAAGGGATATTGGTTCTTAATAAGCAAAAAATTTATTCTATCTTATGATAACAAATACTCATATATATATTTTTGGAACTTAAAATCAAGTATGTTATTTTTTGGTGAATATTTTTAAGGACACAAACAGTGTCCATGTTGTGCATTTGTTTGTTCACAGGTTATGCAGAGACATCTGTAATACATCTGGCAATTGATATTTTGGCGAGTGCTTTGCAAGGTTGATATTTAGGTTTCGTGGCTACATAAGTGGTGTAGACTTCAGGTTTCTGCATTCCCCTAATACAAGTACATGTATCTTTGTATGTTGTTGTATTGAAAAATACGGTGGCGCTCTTTATCTATATTTTTGGTCAATAGAACAACCCATGACCCAAGCTCGTGATCTACCCAGAACTAACACTCTACTAGCAGTTTATTTCTAATGAGTTTTTCTTTTCCTCAAGCCGTTTTCCATCCAACTTTACCTTGGGCTTCCCTCATTAACAAGAAATTTTCGACTTTGTGATATCAGGTAAGGGTTTATGATATATGGTGGTCCAATTTGCTATCTGATATTCTCGAGGGAATAAATAATTTTTTTATTAAAAGTTCTACGTTTACTTTCTGCGTACGTGCAAGAAGCCGTTGTGTCTTCGGAAATTAAGTTGCATTTTAATCCACCTGCAACACCTCATTTTGGTGGTATTTGGTAACAATCCATCCAAACGATCAAGTCACACCTGCATAGAGTCATTGGTGATCAAGTTCTCGCCTATGCAGAAATGTTAACTGTCTTAATGCAAATAAAAACGGTTTTAAATTCACAATCCTTATATAGTGCAAGTGCTGATCCAAATGACTTATCGGCGCTTACCCCTAGATATTTTTTAATCTGAGTCATTGACTTCCCACCTGATGCAAAAATGACTTCTCTTAAACTGAATCACCTTAACCAAGGGCAGCTTCTGCAAAGAATGCATCAAGACTTTTGACGACGGTTGTCGACCCAATACCTGCATTCATTGCAACTAAAGAATAAGGATTAGTGCTTCATCCCCCCCCCCTATGTGTTTGTGTTGTAGTGTTAATCAAGGACTCGAATCTAGTCCCATTGCAGTGGAAATGTGTTAGAATGATCTCGCTTCATCCCGGACATGATGGTATCGTTAGAGATGCTTGCTTGTAAGGCAAAATTAATCGCCCAGTAGTGAAATTATGTTGACTACCAATTTGTAGTTATAATTTGTATTTTGTATCTTACATTCATAGCTTCTAGTTACATTCCAAATTTGGCAATGTACATTTTTTAAATATGTGAGTAAGTTCCCGCGAATATTTTCAAATAAACTTGTCAATTTTCGTCATTCCGGACAGTTGCATTTGCGCAAAAAAATGCGCAGGCACGGAGAAAATGGCGCAAGTGCGCGCGGTGTGATGAGATGTCATTAGACTACGAGGCCTGAAGCAGAAAACAGCTACCTGTGTCGTGGTATGTCTTTTCTCTTTTTTAGGATGTAAGTTCCCTTTTACCTTACCTTCCTGTGCCTTTACCTGTATCCTTCTCGCCCTACCTACGAACGAACGAAAGAGGATGGACGAATAAATCTGGCTCAACAACGGCGCAATGGACCCACAAGGAAATGGCCCTGGGATTTGGCGGCAAGGTGCGATTTAAGTGAGCACATTGCTTTATTTATATTGTAAATTGAGAATTGTATCACTTTTAAATGTGTTTGGTATTTGATACAAATGTCGCGTAACTTGCCGCGTAATCATGTTATATTAAACGATTGCGCAATATTATGAAACGTGGGAAACCGTAGCAGTCTATGTATATGTTGTGTGTGTTCTCTTGTGTTTGTAAATAATCATTGTTTATTTTGAGGATCGGGATGTTTAGAATTGATTGTGTACATATTCTTTTAAATTATGTAATTTTCCACCATTTTTAGTACCTATGTAGTTCCCCTTGTTTTGTTGTACTCTCTGATGCTAATGCACGTCGTGCTTCATGTGTGCCAGTTTCCGTCGAATTTCTGCACTATGAACATCGCACTGCTGAGTAAAAGTGTAGTCATGTAACGTGACATGTTTAATGTAAAGATGTTTAAGTGTATCCGAATTTTCTATGTATTTTAAGTGTATTAAACCTTAATATTAGAATGTTATCTTTTGTTCTGTGTGCGTTTTTAATTTAAGGTTATATTTTCATATACCGAAATTGTTCATAGAAATTGTAAGGTTTATATCTTATTTTAGTAATATGTCGTAAACATAACTGGCATTAGTTTTTACATGCAACGGCATTAAGCTTTACTTAGTTACATTAATTAGTTTCTAAAACAGGTTTACACATTTTGAAAACATAATTTAAAACAAATTCAGCATAGTGGAATCTATTTTAAAGAAAATACCTTTATCTGAATAACGTTGGTTGCAATTGGAGCAATACTTGATATAGCAGCATAATACTTTCCATTACTGATACTGTTTGTAGGGTAGATAAAAAATGGTTTGTTATCGTTAACATCTGCGATGTTAATGCTAACTTGAGTGGTACTAAAATCTCTATTAATAAACCCTTGCAAAGAAATTAACTGCACTTCTAATTGGTACGACTCCTCAGTTTCATAATCCAAAGTGTCATTGAGATATAAAGCACAATTTCTTTCTTCAGTTACATTTACTTTAAATTTTCCTAAAGTACAAAGTGGTTATAATGTGGGTAGATAAAAGCATGGTATATATACCTTCTTTATTTCCAGAGATAATATGGCATTTAAGTGGTATGTTAGGTCCATGTAAACGACTATTTACTATAGTTAGCGTTTTAATTAAATAACCAACTGTTGAATTTTCTAGCACTTGAACACTATATGCATTGTCAGCGAATCTCAAACCAACTTCGGGAGCCACAGTTGCAACATGTTGAATATAAACTTCAACTGTTATCACTGATGATAGTTGTGGTTCACCTAAATCATATGCTCTAACATCAACCTGAAATCATTTGTTTGTATTAGTGCCACAATTTCTTAAAATGTAAATTTATCACTGACAAAAGTAAATAAAAATTATATTATAAAAAATCGGTGGAGGCCCCATCAAAATCAATAAAAATAACTACACATTTGGTGCTGATATACTTAAATTATTAGGAGATAAACTAAAAAATGGGATTTATGTGAATAAAACTCAAATATACACTATCGATAAACTTTGGGTTGTAACAAATATAAATTCTAAGGTACTAACTAACCTTTGAAGTCGCTTCTAATTGTTACAGTTCTGTGGCATTTGATTTCATTAAATTGCATTATAATATCAGAAGAAACAATTTCGTAATAGAAATAAACGTTATTACTATTTAAGCCGCATTGAATTTATCTTAAGAATATATTCAATCATAACAAATACTATAAATTCATTCTAGGAACTGAACGTTTTAAAATACGTTATAAACAAGCCATATGTGTTGCCTAATTCATAGGCGGTCGGTATCCATTGTCAAGAATTATTAAGTTAATATGACGCTTGTGAAAAGTGTCATGAAGTGGCGTTTCGGACAGCTTACTTGTTCTTTATATTCAAAGGATTGAGAGAAAACATGGCCATTTTCTTCAATGCGGTGATAGCAGAATGAGTGGAAGAAAATGTTGGCGCATTTATGTGCCAGTTGGTGCCTGATAATCGGTATTTAGGTCGGCGTACAATTGATGGTTGTTTAAAAAGGGACAAGATGTTAAAAGTTCCCCGGATTTTGTTACGACGGCCAGTATGTATAATTATCAACATAGTTGCTTAAATCACAGTATCCATTAACGGTGAAATAATAATATTTTACGTGATACTTATGCTAAAAGAAACTTTAATTTTTTAGCGCATCTCTTTTTATTATAGAGGAATTTTTGTAGCAAGAAGTAATTGTGATCGCTCACATGGTGTTTGTTTGATACGAAAACATGACGTCATGATGTCAGCCGTTTAGTTCGGAATTCCCATAGCAGAGGTTTTGCTGTCAAGATGGAGCCCGATGCTTTTGGTTTAGAAATTTTTTTGAGGTTGGAGTTTTTGCTTGTTTGTAAGCCAGGTATTTAGAGTATATTTATCTAACAGTTGGAGTTCATATTAATGTTACTCTGCTTAATCAATATTCAAAACTATACTATACAAAATAGATGCTACAGTGGGAGATCCTGTAGAATCAAAATGTGGTTACTGCAAAAGTAAATGTACTGGTGGATTTCAATGCATTAATTGTGATAGAAAATTTCATAACAGCTGTGCTAGACGAGTGGGCAACTTAAAAAAAATTGATGAGGTTAGTGTGATATGCTGTGGAGGTTTACAGGAAAATAGTAATTGTCTGCAGTCATCAAAAAATCAAATTGTGTTACCAATCCCTGAAAATCCATCTTTATATGATTTAATAGTTGTGATCAAGGAGATGCAAATTTCTACGGACTTCATATCTAAACAATTTGAGCAGCAACGTCAAGACAATGATTGCATCAAACTACGCACTAAAGAATTGGCTGCTGTAAAAGAAGAAAATTTTAAGTTGAAGCAATTAAATGATGCTATCGAAATGAAGCTGGATGATATTGAGAAGAAAAATTGATCTTACAATGTTGAGATACATGGCATTGCTGTTCTACCTAATGAAAACACTAATCTCATAGTACAAAAGGTGGCAAAAACTATTTCACATCGGTTACCTTCTAGATCAAATGGGTCATCGGCTATTATTGTGAGATTTCTTAGAAGATCTACTAAGGAGATATTTTTGGTTAGAAGAAAAGGGAAAAGTGTTTATGTAAATGAGATTGGAATTGGAATCGCAGAAAAACTCAGGTTTTTATTAACAAAAATTTAACGGCAAAGAATCGCAACTTGTTTGTATTAGCCCGAAAGAAAAAAATTGAGCTACATTGGAAATTCTTGTGGACACGTGATGGCTTTGCATATGCCAAAAGAGATGAGCAATCAAGTGTGATCAAAATTACCTCTGAAGAAATAATAAATAAGGAGATGTTACCATAATATTATATCATAAGCTAGGAATTTGAGATTTTTTTCCTTTTTTTCTCAATGGCAGACACTACATTAAATATTTTATATATAAACACTAATAGTATTCGTAATAAATTATGTGACATTGAAGCTATTTGTAATTTAAAAAATAATATTCATATAATAGCAGTAACTGAAACTTGGTTGTATTCTAGTGAAACACAATACTACAATATACCAGGGTATCATTCTAGTTTTGCATGCAGAGACTCTAGAGGTGGGGGTGTCGCTCTGTACATTAAAGAAGGTATTCAATTCAACATAATTGACTCGTCGTCTTTGTATAATTGTAAAGTATTACACATTAACTTAGTTCAAACACACATTCACATAATAGTGATTTATAGACCAGAGGATGTAGAAACTGGAGAATATCTCAATGTGGTTCAGATGAATGCCTTTAAGATAATTAATGACTTAAACTGTCCCACTAGAGTGGGATGTTATAAAAGCAGTATAATAGACCATGTTGTTGTTAACCATGATTTAAATAGTCTTATTAATCTTGAAGATCATTGTATTTCAGACCATAAAATTATGAATGTTGTAATTAATTATCCCGTAAAAACTAGGAATAAAACTATTATCATAAAATCTAAAATTGAGTATGAAATTTGGAAGGAACGTCTCCGATTTGAGCTAATTACTAATGATAAACAGATAAGTACTTTCACAGATTTAACTCATTTAATAGATACAACGAAAGCCAGTTGCATAAAATTCAAACAAATAAAATAGGACAAGGCAATACTTGGATCTCTTCCTTATACATTCAAAAAATGAAAGAACGAGATAAGGCTTATAGAAGGATGAAATCGCTATTCTCTGAGGAAGCAGTAGCTAAGTTTAAACAACTAAAAATGAGTTAAATATTTTAGGGCGTAAATTAAGGAAACAATGGACAGACCAAGAGTTTTGGAAAACAAACAACAATCCTCGTAAAAACTGGCAGATTATTAACAAAATCATAAATAATTGCAACTTCCCTAAACCTAACATAAATATTGAATATATAAACACAGGAGACAGGATTATAAAATCTGCTCAAGACATTGCAAATGAATTCAATTCTTACTTTAATAGGATTGGGTCTGATATTGTCTCAAAAAACAACACAACCACCAATACAGAATTTAGAGAACAGTCATGGGGTAAATCAATTTTCTTATATCCAGTAACAACAGTGGAAGTTCTAGATATTATAAAACATTTAAAAAATAATGCTGCTCCAGGTGTAGATAATATTTCGAAACAAGATTTGCTTAGAATCTGTAGTGATGCATTATTAATAAACCTTGCTAAGTTAATTAACAGCTTCTTTTGCAATGGTATCTTTCCAGAGGAACTAAAGATTGCTAAAATAATACCTGTATACAAAGCGGGTAGTCAGCATGAGATGGGTAACTATAGACCAATTTCACTATTAAATATATTCTCAAAAATCATAGAGTCAGCAATAAAAGAAAGGTTTATGAAATTCATTGCTACTTCTTATAATTTTGACAACTATCAGTATGGTTTTTTGCCTGGGAGTAGTACACTTAGGGCAACTACTGACTTAATTGAACTAATAATAAAAGAACTAAATAAAAATAAATACACAATTCTGGTATTTATTGACTTACAAAAGGCTTTTGATACTGTAAACATTCCTATCTTAATGGAAAAATTGTATAAAATGGGAATAAGAGGTGTTGCATTTGATTTAATGAAGTCATATCTAATAAATAGACATCACTTTACAGTAGACAAAGGGCACAAAAGTATAACTTCTAACATTAGTATAGGTGTGCCGCAGGGCTCTATTCTCGGCCCATTACTGTATCTGATTTACGTACACAGTTTACAATTTGTGGAGCTAAGGGGCATATATTTTATGTAAGCAGATGACACGCAATCCTCTATTCGGGGTATGATTTGTCTCAGCTGCAAAATCTAATAAATGAAGATTTAAAAATATACTCTAGCTGGCTAGTGCATAATAAACTTTGTATTAACTTAAATAAAGCGGTGTATATGCTGATAAAACAAAAGAGTAAACCATAAGGTTATATTTCAGTTTCGTTAAATAATGTATATATTCAAAGAGTAGAATCTTATAAGTATCTTGGCCTAATTATAGACAGCCAGCTAACTGTTTCATGTTAAGACAATAATTAAAAAGATCACTTCTATGACGGGAGCAATAAAAAGGTGTCAGTTTGTTTTTAATATTGCAACCAAGAGATTAATTTATAATAGTTTTATAGTACCATTCTTCAGATATCTTATAACAAACTGGGGAAACTGTTCAAAATATATAATTAATCCACTGCAACGAATGCAAAATAAAGTCTTCAAAGTGCGATTCGGGATTGAATACTACACTCCTACCGAACTTGTCTATGCAATTTGTCATTTGAATCCTATTTTTAAATTGCGTATGTTAGAACAGATAAAACTAATACACAATATCTCAAACAAACACTTAAAATCTAATTGTGCCTTAATAACAGGAGACAAAATACATAACTACAGTACTAGAATATCAAATAGATTTAGAACAAATCTATTAAAGACTACAAAAAGTCAAACATCACCCATTTATTGCAGTGTGTTGGTATACAATGAGACGCCTGCATTTTTGAAATTGTCTAAAAAACGAATATTTACCAAACTTTTAAAGCGCTATATCTCTGATTATAAAGATCCGTGATGTGATACACTTTACGAGTGTTAAATGTTATATGTTAAAAGTCGAGTATGCATCAGGAATCAGGAATCAGTTACTAAAATAACATTTATCTTACAATTTAAATATTCCTTACACATTACTGGTTTGGAATTATATTTGATAAGCTTTAAATGTCATGTAGAGGTATATTAACATAATTGATTACTTATAAATAAGAAATTGTCCTCATGTACTTATTTTAGCAGTGTAACACAGTTAACTGAATGATTGTGCCTTCATGACTAGTACTTTTTTTTGTATTTATTAGGCCCTGTTACCAGTGTTTCTCATTGCTTTGGAGTCATAAATAAAGCAACTTTTTTTTTATTAGTGCGGAAATCGATACCGGTGAGTGTTTAAATTTTTTATGTTGGTTGCGGTTACGTTTATAAACATAGGAAAATATTGGTGCAATTATTAAAAATATTAAATTTAATAAGCGTATAAATTTTGCATTTAGAATTCAGTATAAAAGATTGTAAAAGTTTTAATGTTCTAAAAATTGTGTGTCAGATATTTTTTTGTTAAGAGTTGAAATTTAAAGTTTTATAAGAGAAAGGGAAATCTTGTTCTTTGGAGGTAAATCAAAATATTTTGTGAAACATGTGAAATATACATATGGTCTTAAAAGAAAGTTTCAATTTCAACTAAATATGTCCATTTATAATATGCTTGATAATTAGTAGGTTAACTGTGTTATTCCTATACCATGTCAGCCTGAATAATTTTAATTTATTTAATCTATTTGTATCTGAATACTTTTTTTGTAACAAATAGAGTTGTGTGAGTTTTTTTTGGAATTTACTGTGAACCAATCTAACAGATCTGTCAATTGACGTTATAAATTTTTTGTTTGTGAAAATAGTATCAAATGTCAACATTTCATTATTTAAAAGAAAAATTTATGAATCCTTATTCCATAGAAAAAGTTTAATTTGACTTTTGAGCATCAAATTTGTGATTTTGTTTTCTTGTATTTGCATAGAGTACCCTTCAGAGAGTCAACTTAATGCTAATTAAAACAATTGAATAAAATATAAATTGCCACCATGAACATAGTTAGTTCAGTTTCAATTTAAAACTATGATTATAATAATACGTTTTTATTAGAGCTATAAAGTAGTGATACAAATTAGTGGTAAATACTGTTAATACAAATTGCCCTACGTGATATAAATTATTGTAGATAAATTTATTATAGTACATCGATATAAGTTAATTATATTGCTTCGATCTTAAGTAATTAATAAAAGATAGTGTAACGTGATTCTTTTTACTGCACGCCAATGATTGGTTTTGTTGAACACACTTGTAACCTCCTGATAGACAGTATGTGATATGCCATGTTGAGGAATGGTCGTTACTTTCCTCTTTGTTGTATTATGCATTGTTTGATTCTTGAGTCTTTAATATACGTAGTGTACCCGTGTACCTTTGATTTATAATAAAGCCCTTGTTATGTTTATTTTCGGCCTAAATTAAAATATATATATATATATATATATATATATATATATATATATATATCTTTTGCTGGTAACTCATCATTCATGCAAATAGAGTCCACCTAAATCTTTAAAACATCATCCTGTACTTTTACCTCTTTACAACAGTACGTGCAATAATAATATCCTTTCAAATCTATTTACGTTACCAAATGGAAAATCCCCAATATTAAATTAAAGTAAATAGTCGGGACCTTGTTTTAGCTGTCTGCGAACTTGCTATACTTTACGATAGCAAATCTGTTACGTGCCGAAAATCGGCACTAGACATTGTTAATTAAGTTTTAATATGTGAGAATTTCGCGCCATAAATTTAAAAGACTTGTTGAGCGTATTTCCGTCACTTCAGAAGTGCGTTGCGCGAGATTCGCGTCAATGTGTGTGGGGGAAGAAGGAAGTGGGGAATTTCCGAAAGACGCGTAAGGACTTGTCTTCGAAACGCGAACATGAGTAGTTGGTCTGGTATCTTATCGTATCTTTTTGTTATGTAGAT
The DNA here is from genome assembly GCA_036346225.1 of Platerodrilus igneus. Taxonomy (NCBI): domain Eukaryota; kingdom Metazoa; phylum Arthropoda; class Insecta; order Coleoptera; family Lycidae; genus Platerodrilus; species Platerodrilus igneus. The sequence goes on along the minus strand of JARFIW010001436.1, from coordinate 886,670 downwards.
CCCTTTTTTTTCTTATCTTTGATTATCGTTCTTCATAAACCCGTTCCCGTCGTTCCCGGTACATAGGAAGAAGACCAGCGAATTTGGATGCACCCTGGCTTAGGAGATCCACGACCCGAGAGATATTGGCGAAGCCACGGCACGACCATCATGGAGTGATCCTGAAGGAAGCTCTACTTGTTCACGTAAGTGCCCCTTGTGGGGTTTTCTTTAAAACTTATTTCCTTTATAACTTGTATATTTTAAAATTGTGTCGCCTAATTTGCATATTGTTTGACGTCATCGAAATTTGGGCGTCAATCTTCACATTATGTAATATGGTTACCAACTGTTATTTGTGTCGCATGTACCACGTTTATGGGGCTGTAATAAATAATTAATTACTATTGTACGTCAGTCTAAAGACTCATTGAATTAAGGTCACGTATTATTTGGATAATCCACGTTTCGATTGCTTTGAATTCTGATTATTAACAACTATTGGTTAAATCTATATTTTATTTGTCTAATCGCCTGTTCGATAACACTCGGATGGTTTAGCATTCTTATTACTAAAAACTTTTGTTTGTTACAAAAATTCTGTTCTAGCGACAACAACAGTGGCTCGGTGTTGTTGTAGTAATTTCCTTTTTTGTATTTCCGTTCTCCCAAAGTTCACACATGCTGTGTGGTAAGTATTTGAAATTTAAAAAAAAAGTACTTTTCTTTTGTATCGGTTCTAATTTGGCCTGTATATTTTGTTTTATAGCGTCTTCTGACGGGTAGGACCGTTCTCCCACCTTGGCCCGACTTGACGGCCCATCATCCTCAACTTTGGTATGAGTGTTGATTCGTTCTTCGATGTGTGGTAAAAAGAAGTTTTATGCAATGATTATTCAATTTTTTTTTCTAAATTATTTTAACAATATAATACTCACTCTAGATTTTTCTGTAGTATTTAGAAGTATGTATGCTTAATGAATACAATGAAACGTGTAACCTAATGTAATACAAAAAAATGATAGTTAGTCCTCATGAAAAACTTTATTTATTAATATATTTTAGGGGTTAATTAACTAATTTCAGTTACGTAATCAATACGTGATTTATAGCATATAGTCGATTCCAGGATTATGATAAAGTTTTAGGGCTGTTGTTTTTGGGAGGGGTAATTTTGGTTTTTCTTCCTTTAGTACTTAAATTAGGGTAGTACCTAAAAACGACAGCTCACCTTTGGAAACAAAAATGCTTTCTTTTGGGTTTTCTTGTTGGGTTACATTGTAGTTATTGGTATTCAATTCTGTAAAATATTTTGTTTAATTATAAGTTTTTCTTGTGTATGTTTTGTTGTGATTTATGAATAAGTGCGAGTGCATTTTTATTGCAAGTCTTCCCTTTAAGTTTCTTTCTTGGTAATTATAAAACCCCGCCTACTCACCAACTGAACCCGGGCCTTCTTGCATTGTTCCGCCAACTACGTCAATGTACGTTACACCCTGAGATTGAGATACAAATATATATTATATAGATATTTAAGTGTACAACGCATATTAATAATAATTATAGTAATAACCTCCCTCGTCCCGTTAAAATAGTTAATTAACAAGTTATAATTTGTACTATTAGCGATTGAGCTGGAAATAAATTGTTAAGAGTGCTTTTCGAATTTTACTGTAGCTAGAAGTAGATGGCAAGGCTTGTGCAGTCAGCTGATAATAACTGTTGTTTTGCAAAAGTTTTCGTTACAGTATAATGGGTGCATTCAATAAAGTTTAACACCACTTCCCAGCACATATACAGTTTCCATTCAGTCAACTTTTGTATACTGCACACCGTCTTCTGCAATGATTCTAGATGCCAACGAATTGAAGTACATTGCATCACAAACTACACTTACTACTTTTACTAGCACAAGAACTATTACAACACCAGCTTTAATTAAAAGGCAGAAAAGTTTCCTTAAAGCTTACAAACTGTACACACTTTTACTCATTATGCTGTGTCAATGCAAACTCAATACAAATTGTAAATAAACTTTATACAGCAACTAGTCGGGCCAACACCTGCATACATTCACAGCAAACAAAATAAAAATAAAATTACCTGGTATTCTGTATCAATTTCTTTCCTAAAATCATTAATAACTTTCAAAATTCCCGAATCTGGTTCTATTTGAAAGTAATTCGGGGCTTTTCCTCTTCCAATTATCTCATAGCGAACCTAAAATTTCTTAAATAGTTTACAATTACAATACAATTACAATACAAATAACTAATAATTAAAACACCACCTCAAAAAATATTTGAAAAACTAAATAAGTATTTAGCCTATACGTGGAAAACTTCTGAGAATATCCTCCTCAGAAGTGTTGCAAAACAACTTTTTTTACTTATTTATTGAATTCTTTGCTGACGATGACCACATAGTGGTTGAACTATGTATATATTTTCAAATGTTTTTGTGGTGAAGGGTTTACGTTGTTGTTTATTTGAAACGTAACATCGAGTCATTCATCATTTTAAACATACCTTATTACCAGGTGCTGTGCCATCAGAATCAGTAGCAACTAAGTTTGTTACAGATGTACCTACAGATACGTCATCGTCTAAAGTAATCGGATGAGGAATGATGGTAAAAACAGGTGGAATATCATTACGATCCTACAAGAAAAATAAATTCAAATAACAGATTGAAATAAATTAAATGTACCTCAACATGAACAAGTACTTTTGTTGTACTACCTTTTTCATTTGACATATTTTCAAGGGTGCCTATGATAAGAACATGCTCATTTTCTTTTTCGTAATCCAAACCTCTTGTTGTAAAAATAGCACCTGAGTTTTCATCAATCCTAAATAAATCAGTTGGACCTTGTTGAATGACATATGTTATCTTTTTGATTGTATCTGGATCATTAGCCTAAAATTTCTTAAAATATCAAATCATTATTCAACTATTACGGATAATTGTTTACCAAAACGTCGATGACAAAGTGTTCAGGGCCGTTTTCTGGTACTAATGCTTCATAAACAGCTCGCTGAAAATAGGGTACTTCATCTTCAACGTCTATAACTGATATTGTTATAGTCGCTGTAGCTATTCGGGCATCGGCAGCACTATCTTTTGCAGTAACAACAAAGTGATAATTCTATAATGTACAAGAATTAGACTAATGTTGTATGAATCATATCCAGAATCTAAGTTTCAATTGTACATAAAAATTATAGCAAAATTGTTCCTTAAAATATTTATTGTTCACAATTAAGATACAGTTCAGGTTATTTCCTAATATACTTGCTTTTTGAAATGTTGTAGCATGATACAAATTTTTCTACACCAACTTTGTATAAATCTCATCAACGTTATTTCATTAAATAACCAACATCACCCAATAAAATGAGTCATCTTAAAATAAATAAATTGTAAAACACCCACAAACGATATGTGATTTGCTGTAATGCAACTTCTACAGATTCTGTTGTCAAACTAATCTAACGTACTTAAAAAAGCCAGACATTCTTCTAAAGATGATAGGGCTGTACGTTAAGAGTATCTCATTCATTTATATATCAATATTTTACCTCCTCGTCTGTCCAAATCTATCTATAAGAAAAATGTAGAGGTAAAAGAATTGATATCAGTTTTGAGATGCTTAGTAAGAGGTTAAAGAACAATATAAGCATACTGACTAATTACAGAGAAGATAGGTGTAAGAGTTTGGTGGGGACTGGAAATACTATACTCTGGAATACTTGCATTAATTTTGGTGATTAAGTTGGAAGCCACCTAATCTCCATTAGTTTCAGGACTTCTAGATAGTAGTTGCAGATAATAATTATAGAGTAACTCTATTTATGTATAATTATTATATCTCCTCCTTAGTCTCAAACCTCTCATCTGTAAGATATATTTCAGGTGAAGGAACTGATATCTTTTGAGATGATTAGTAAGAGTGTAACATATTTTTCTTCAAGTTAATTACACATTCCTTATAAATCTAATTTCATGTTTCGATAATATAAAAACATAATTTATAATTGTCTGATCACAAAAGATAGTTTATAAGGTGTATAATAGATTATGTGCTCCTTCCCCTTTCGATGTATAAGTTACTACACTAGTTGTTTGTCTGTAATTACAAGTTCACTTTTTGATTAGAGCTTGACGAAATAAGCTGCTCTCTAGAGTATAGAAAAGTCATCATGGCACTAAAGCAATTTGCTTGGTGCCGTATTCGTAAAAAAGTTTAATAAACGAATAAGTTTGAGTCATGAAGTGGTTCCTGACAACTTTTGGTGAAGATTTATTTTGTATTCCACCATCAGTGAAGTCAGTTGATTCCTGCAGATGCAAAGAATATTGGTGTGATCCATCATTAAAACATGCAATACGACCGAAATAAAGCTTTAGTTTAAAAATTTTAGAAAACATGAAGATTATCGAACATATGACACGGAGATTTTATTTGGTGGGATAATATTTTGTTCTGAAGGTTTTTGAAAATCCCAGCGTAAAATTCAGCATAATGGTATGTTTATTCATATTGTGTGCATCGCAGATGTAGACATCTGATATTGTTTGATTTTAGTAAGAACGTTCAAGTTTTTTAGTTGAACTGTACTTCAAGCACGTGAGTGATTTTTAACCTTGATTTAATTTGTATTTATCAAATGTCTTACGTATGATGAAAGGTTGATATTCTATTTTGATTTAGTTTATTTTGAAATTCATTTTGTAAGAAGCATCCCGTTTTATTTTCGTAACTTTACAAAATTTTAAAGATGGCTCCATTGTTGCCTATTATATTTGCTCTGTAAGCAGACAGTTTTAGCACCACTAAAAAAAATTGTTATTGAAATTTGATGTCAAAAATATCTACAGTTATTCAGTATGATTACCACATGCTATTCTATGTTACATTAATAATATGTTTGATTATTTTGAGGTCATGCAATTTAACTTTAAGACATAATAAATTTTTGAAGGATATAATGTTAAAGCTTATTCTTTGTCTGAATGCTACATGTTAGTATAACGTAAAATAATCTTGATTCTCACTTGTGAAGTCAACCGTAGTACTATTGAAGACTATATTTAAATTTGAAATTTAAATTATTAAGAGAACAAATACCTTACAGTAAAGATATGTTGAAATATTGAGTTTAATGAAGTTTGTATTTTTGAAGGTAGAACAATACTAGTTTCTTTCCATGTAAATTTTTATTGTAAATATTAATGTTGAAACAAGCTAAACTAATTTAATTGAATAGAATTTTTTTTATTTAATTCTTTTATTATTATATAATTTTCATAGAAAGAAATTTACCGAATCTCTTTATGATAATGATTAGTTCTACCTAAAGTCAGCAAGTACAGTGAGTATATAAAATATTTTTGGAGCTTAAATGATGATGATCTTTAGTGGTGAATTTTTTTTTTGAGGACACAAACAGTGTCTTAGTTCTGAATTTATATGTTCACAGGATGGGCCCACACATCAGTAAGGCATCTGGTCAATGATATTTTGGTAAGTATTTTGTGAGGTTGATATTTAGGTTTTGTAACTGTATAGGCAATGTAGACTTCAGGTTTCCGCATTCCCTTAATGCAATTACATGTGTTTTCATATGTCGTTGTATTGAAAAATATGGTGGCGCCCTTTTTCTATATTTTCGGTCGTTTGTCAACCCATGACCCAAGCTCATGATCCAACCAGAGCTAACACTCTACTAGCCGTTTATCTTTAATGAGTTTTGCTTTTCCTCAAGCCGTTTTCCATCCAACTTTACCTTGTGCTCTCTTTTTAACAAGAAATACTCAACCTTGTGATATCAGATAAGATAAGCACATATGTTATATGGAGGTCCAATTGGCTATCTTATATGTAAGCAAGGAAATTTTGGTAACACGAGGTTAAAGAATACTGTAAGCAAACCAATTAACTATGGGAAAGGTGGGTATAGAAAATACTATTGCCAGTTACACCAGCATTAATTGGTGATTAAGTTGGACACCATCTAATCTTAAATAGTTTAAGGGCTTCCAGATGGCAGCTACAGCTGAAAATTATAGAGGATACTAAAATAAGAAATCAAGGAAGTGACCTTTGGAAGACCAACAAAAAATGTTATACTCTATCTGTAATGAATTGGCGTCAATTATATTCCCGCCATTCTTTTTGAAAGGTTGGAAGTTCTCCTTTTCGTTTTTCTTCCCCCGGAATTAATAAGTTCACGTGGGAATCAGTTGCTTGTCGTGTCCCACGCTAGTTACCTGCCATGCTCCTCGAGAAATTAACGCTTTCTTACTTTTAAAAATTAAATGGAAACATTGGTGCTTTGAGTCGGATTGAATCAGCCATAAGAGATGCTGTTCAGTAAGTGTCAAATTGTGAAATTGTAATTTTACAGATTTTCTTCTTAAACGACGGTGACATGTGGTCATACGTGAGGTGCTCGATATGTATTGGGAACTGACAACACTAGTGTTACCAGATGCGATCTGACGTTTCTAACCTTAAGTTTGACATTTTTGACAGTACATACTTATAACATTTTGTTTTGATTGAGTTGAAAATTTCGTCTCGACCAAAAAATGGAATTAACTTGTGAACATTTTTGTGCGATAAATTTTTATGATTTACGACGTGGATGATCTCCACAACAGTGCCTGAATCAACTTATTTTGACTTTTGAGGAAAAAGCTCAAACTAAAATCACTGCATATCGTTGATATAGTGAATTCAATCGTGATCGTAGTTTGCTAGTGGATGAATTTAAAAAAGGTCATCCAAAATCGGCTGTTGTGACAGAAAACATCGATGCTGTATGCGAATTGATAATGCAAGATGTTCATGTGACTTATCGTGAGATTCAGGCATCCCTAGGCATTAGTATGACAAGTATACATTCAATATTACATGAACATTTAGCTGCGAAAAATCTATGTCCACGTTGGCTCCCACATAATTTGACAATCGCTCAAAAAAGACTCGTGTCGATTGGTGCAAAGAAATACTCAAAAAATACGATTGCGGTAATATCTACACAGGTAACGAATCTTGGATTTATTAGTATGAGAACCCGAAAGTAAACTGCAGTCGACCGTATGGGTCTTCCAAGATGAACAAAATCCAACACTCGAAGCACTTCGAAGAGAATGGTTGCCTGTTTTTTCGAAATAAATGGACATGTCACGATCGTTGCTTTAGAGGATTGTAGAACAGTTAATTCTGTTTGGTATACAACCATTTGTTTGCCACAAGTTTTCAGAGAAATAAGAAAAATAAATCGACAATGCCAAATCATTCTCCATGCTACGCACCTAGACGTAGCACGAAGAAACGTAAATACCAGGCTAGCTACCAAACGCGGAGAGTGGGGGGAGTCACCTAGATAAAAAAACACATCGGCCACCATTATCTATTAACCATAACAATAAATAAAGGATTCTGTACAAACAAGCAAAAAAAAAAAATTAAGCGTTACTATTTCACAGCAAACAATTATGTGATACGAACAATTTAGTACTTTAGATACGAAGTGCGCATCTCGTATTTTACGCAAAATAAAACTAATCAGTAGAAAATAAACATGTGAGAGCTTTTGCTAAGCGTTTTTAAAATTGCACATAATACCTTATGTAAAATAAACTAATCAGTAAAAAGAATAAGCGTGTGGAAACTTTTGTCAAACATTTTTAACAATGGTACATCACACCTGTAGAGCGATAATATCGATTCGTAGCAACTAACAATAGTCCTACAGTGTCAAGTTTCTTATCACGTAACTACACCAAACGCTGCTAAAGAATATTCCCTTGATATACACAAAAGAAAACAAGTTGTATACCTATATGTGTCGGGATACTTAGCTTACACGCCATCGTGACTAAATCAGCACCGCATCGCCACGGTCGTCGGGATCTATTTACCCTGTTACCATAATGGCACTAGCGATCTACAGGCAACGGCAGTTGATCTGTGGCAAAGAACAGTTGGGCCTACATAAAAAAGAACCAATTTAGCCTCCATCTAAGAGCTAAAACGAGAATCAGATGAGGATGGTTAAGCGTGGAAAAACTCACTGATACACACGAGATATCTCAACTTGCCGAACAAAAAAAATGTGCATCATTCTTGAAGTACTGAGACGAGTAATGTAGAAAATATATCCACTGCAGAATCAAATTAAAAATTGGTTCAAATAACTCGAGTTCGAACTGCAATCCTCGCGTTATGAAAGCACGATTAGCAATCTGGAGAACACGCTATCAAATAATAGTAGGATCCATGATTTCGACAAGTCTCTAGATGGGAAACACAAGTGAAAACAATTATACGTTATCGGACTGTTTAACAAATAACAGATACCTAAAACAAGGTATTGACTATTTAATTTATCGAATAAATTTTCGTTTTAAAAGCAAAATTAATGTGAGTGGAAATTATGTTAAAGCGGGATTATTCTGAACAGGTACACTATGTAGGGTAATTACTTAACCAAGAAAAAAAAGGTATTTAGTTTATGTTCAAAAATAAACGTAACATCCATGATGACAACGAAAGCTCTCACAATTCGGCTCAACAAGTGACTATTTGAGCACTCGAAACATCGAATTGATGGGGTCATCCGCCGTATAGTCCTGATTTGGCACCTAATGATTTCTTTTTGTTCCCACACGTAAAGAACAAACTGAAGAAGCGGTTGATATGTTCAAAACCCATGTTTTGGAGATATCTCAATCAGAATGGAAAAAATGCTTTGAAAATTAGTTCTAACGTATGCAAAAGTGCATCAACCATTGTGGAGAATATTTTGAAAAACAGTAAAGAAGTTTTCACACCTTAAGTTTTGTTTTTGTTACTTATGCCCGATACATATTGAGCACTCCTCGTGTCCTTGTTTATGTCCGCCATTTTTATTACATGTTTATGGGAATTCGTCATGCATGAACGGCCAAACATTGGGTATAGCTCAAACCACATGTATAACAAAAAGTGTTTTTCTTTAGAACAAAAAGTCAAGAACTAAACTACCGGGAGCTCTGTAGATGATAGACGTTCTCATGACTGCTAATCTCAAGGTCTAGGGTTCCATTCTCGACACGGACAACTTGAAAAATATTAGGCGCACAGTTTTCACAAAAATACGCCTTCATTCGGATGAGAGGTAAAATGTAGGTCACGTGTGTGTATGTGTATGTGTGTGTGCGCGCGCTTGCGTGCGTGCATGCGCGCGTGTGCGTGCGAGTGAGCGGACGTGCGCGCGTGCATTGTTACATTCAAAATTTGGCATTGTACATTCTTTAAATTTGTAAATAAATTCCCGTGGATATTTTTTAATGAACTTGTCAATTTCCGTCATTCGGGACAGTTGCGTTTGCGCATAACATGCGCAGGTGCGGAGTGTGTGAAAGGGCGCCATTAAGCTACGAGACCTGAGGCCAAGAACATCTACCTGTGTTGTGTGTGAGTTTTTTCTCTTTTTAGGGACGTAGGTTCCTTATCTTTACCTTTGTGTTCCTCATACCTGGTTGTTCCTATCATTCTGCTACGAGGGGAAAAGAGGATGGACGGATTGGAATCTGACTCAGCAATGGCGTAGCCTACCCACAAAAACAACAAGGATCCTCAGATGTTAAAAAATACAAGTGCATAACCGTTTTACATATATGGTAAATGTAAATCTGACTATTGTGTCATATTTAAAACATCGTGATACATGTTATAGGTATTATGCGTTTTTAACGATTGCACAGTAATATATCAATTGCCTGCATATAGAATAGCGAATGGCCGGTTATAATAGCGTGCGCGCGCGTGTGTGTGTGTGTGTGTTATCACGCATGTTAAAAATTCCTACCTTGCTTGATATAGCAAGGGTTTGGCAAAATTCAAAATTCCGAGGTAAAAAAGTGCTTCCTGGCCAATGTAGTACTTTTGAGTGCAACATTGAAAAATCAAATGTAGGGTATAATTATATTGGTGGCTCCATGGATCAGATAGGCTTGGGTATGTCTGCCGATTTTATAGTCCAAGGTTCAATTCCTGACACACTGTTTGAAAAATGTTAGGCAAGCATTTTCACAAAAATATGATACGGTCCTACAATACGCAATATTGTGCAATCGTTAATATTATGACAATTACGTGGCAAATTGTATCAAATACCAAACACTTTTAAAATAATACAAATCTTAATTTAAAGTATAAATGAAGCAATGTACTCACTTAAAACGCGCCTTGCAGTTAATCTCAGAGCCCTCGTTGTTGTTTCAAGGTGGGTGTAGGGAAGCGGCAAGGATAACCAGGTAGAGAGAACAATAAGGCAAGATAAGATAGAGGAACCTACAACCTAAAAAAAAAGAGAAAAGACACGCAACACGGGTAGCTGTTACCAGCTTCAAAGTCTCGTGGCTAATAATCATCGTGTCACTCCACGCGCTTGCGCCATTCACTCCGCGCCTGAGCATTCTTTTGCGCAAACGCAACTATCCGGGATGACGGAAATTAACAAGTTTATTTTAAAATATTGGCGGGAATTTACTCACATATTTAACAATTTACATTGCCAATTTTGGCATGTAACAAATATACTCTAGTCCGGATGAGGTAAAATGTGGATCCCATGTATGAACATTGTCACACATGTTAAAGATTCCTGCCTTGCTTCAAATAGCAAGAGTTTGGCAAAATTCAAAATTTCCAGATAAAACAAAAACTCGCTTCCTGACCAATGTAGTAGCTTAAGGTGGGGCATTGGAAGATCAGCTACACTACTAAACTACTGAACTGGGAAACACTACCAAAATTTATGGGCCTGTACCTAGATTTTATTCTTCGCCAAAATTTTTGGACCTACACCCTGAATGTTATATCATTATTTTCATGTATCTTCTGACAAAATGCACCTCTACACAATAAGAAATTAAACCTTTAATGTATTAGTTTGAATAAAACAGGGTATACAAATGAACACAAGCCTACATAATACGTCTCTTTCTAATACTCTTAAAGATTTTATGACAAGTATATTAATTTTAACCATATAAAACTTTTATCTACAATAGTATAAAAGAAACTTGACAGAATTTGAATGACAATTGTGACGTAAATGTCTTTTTTGTGAGACTGATAAGAAAACGTGTATTTCTGATCATTTTTCAGCAGAAAGTACATTTGTTGTCAAGCTAGATTGGTAAAGTGACATAAAAGATAGGAAAAGTGACACAGGAGCTCGGAAAAACGAATGCCGACCTCATGTGAACAAATGCATTAAAAACAAAGTAGGCGTGTTACATAAGTCATGATAGTACTGTTTTCATCTGTCAGTTAGTTCTTATGAATTAATTGTTACAAGTTTGTAAATTATTTAAAAATTTAAATATTGTTGTAGTTCTATTATTGTCAAATTATTTGTAGCTGCACAAAAAATGTTGTACGTGCCACACTCGGAAAGTGTCTTTACAGGGCTTGCATGCTTTTAGGGATCTGCCTATGGCGTTGCCCTGAAAGTACCCTCTAAAGTACCACTTTCCAAGCTTGGCACGTAAATAACTATTCTTCTACACACAACTGCAAAATATAACAGATAGTGAAATATTCACCAAGGAATTACATACAAATTATTACTTTTTCTATTTACTAAAATTGCAAATAAATATACAACTTTAAATATTTGCTTTTGTAAAGTTTGTTATATTAGAGGTAAAAACATAATACAGTTGCCTTAAATAACAATAAATAAGTTTTTGGGAGGTTCTACAATACAGAAATCATTAATTGAACTTAATCTTTGATTCTAACGTGTTGGCGTTACGTTAAATAGGAATTGGATGGATAAGAAACAAGTTGAAAATGCAAGGCATTGTCGCAACGAACTTCCAAATGTAGACTTACTTTAAAACAAATTAAAGAAATTAAAATTATTATGTTGTAATAATTATAAGTATTTACATAAAAAAACCAAAATTTATAAACAACAAAAGAGACATTTTAATATATTTTATTTTAGTGAATAAATATTTTAAAAGCTATATATTAGTTCTCATCAATAAGATAAGAATTTTTTTTTTATGAATCCAATTATTATCGGTAATCAAAATTTAAGTTTAAACAATGTCTATAATATTGGAATAATTGGCATGAAATGCCATAAATTGTTCAAATATGTGTCGCATATTGATTTTAAACTTATTTAAAATTTTAATCATCCCTGTGGATTTTCCCGGGGGCTCGGCGTCCCCGTGGCTCGATTTTAACTGACATCAAAACTTAAGCTCTGGACACCGAGCTGAATCGATTGATGTATCACACATTGATGTCCGACCATTAAAAAGGCCTCGGACACACAGACAGACAGACACACAGACAAATAGATTTCATAAACGAACGAAGTTCGTTAAAAACTTAATCGTAAATGGACAAAATTAATATTGATGTAGCCTGTGTATTCCGATTTCATGAATAGTAGTGTCCATTAACCCATTTTTGGCCGATGTGGCATATATGACCCACTATATAAATTAATTAATTATTTGTTAATTTTTGTTTAATTATAAAATTGTTATTTAATAATTAAACAAGATATTGTTATATTTTTTAGAGGTACAATACTTTATTTTACTGTTGCTAAGTTGGCAAATAACTAAATAATTTACGTATTTTCAGTGATTTATCTTGCACAAGACATTAAGTTATTTTCTTAGCTCACACAATTAAATTTTGTATATGTTAGTAGAAAAATTATCAGTAGACAAACGAAAGAATGTTTTGCAGCTCAGTTTGATAGATTAAAATTTTCTTGGAATGTGATAGCAATAACCCATCTTTTGTGTGGCGTGAACATTCGCTGGTATCGATATCATCACATTTGCGAGCATTTTTATTTGCATATGTTGGCAAGATATCCAATGCCTGATTTCTATGTTGTTTCATAATTGTTTTTATCTGACCGTAAGTCATAGGCAGAGTTACAAGCTGCATTAGATGAAATTGAAGCCAGCAGAAACAAGGTAAGTTTGATTTTAAATTATTTTATTTTCTAAAAACTTGCTGATGTTTAAATTGATGTAACTAACTTTAAAATTTTGTATGTATACCGGTTTTCATGAATAATAAAATGATGTTGTTAACGCCTTCTATTTAATTTTAAATTTGAATTTTTACCGCTACATCGCCTAGTAGCGCCTCTGTACTAATTTTACCTAACCAGACAGACACTGGATTCGTTGTTGTGTTAGCCTTCAAATAAAGTAGACGTTTTCTCTGCACTCAATTATTATTTACTGTAACTACAAATACAAGCTGCACTACAATTAAGAAGTTTACTCATCATAAAATGGTCTTTCGACAAATTAGCAAAAAACAATTAATATTGGTTAATTATTAAAATTTTTCCAAGAAGTTTGAAGTATTGCACCAGCAAGGCCAACCCTTTTTACTACATCAAGCAGATTGGGGTAATTATCAATGCTACAATAGCATACTTAATCATTTTAGGAGGATTATAATTTGGAGAAGAAATTTGCTAAATTATTCAATCCAAAATACAGCAAGATTATATTTTCAACGTCAAGGTAAAATTCCAATATATTCACAAATTGGCGGCTATTCTACTAGGAAAGGAAAGGACAGAAGATATACAAATAATCTTGCCTGTTCAACAAGGCATTGATTTAGTTTCACAAGGCAAGAAACAGAATGATGCTAGTTAGAATGCACTACCAAAATATCTGCATCTCATTTGATTGGGGTTAGTAATCCTCTGTGTTACCCTGCACCCATACCTTAGAAATTCCATCCCTTTCCTACAAACAGGTATTGACAAATTCTTTTGCTTTCATAAAGATGAGTGAACTTAAGTTATTGAGAAATAAAGGTGGTGGTTTTTCAGGTCAAATAACCTTATTTGCAAAATATATTCAATCATTAGATGAATCTAATTTATCAGAATCAGATCTTCAAAATTTAAATGAACGTTTAACAAAAATTGAAATTTTATATGATCAGTTTAATGATATTCAGGGTGAAATAGAAACTATTGATAAAGATTTAAATGCAAATCTCTTAGCTAGAGAAACGTTTCAAAATAATTATTTCAGTGCTATTTCTAAAGCAAGAAATCTTATTTCTAAGTATTCAAAAAATTTTGAGGATCATGAGTCTAGTAGTGCAGCCTCTAGCAACAGTTTATTGATATCTTTTCAGCACTAATTCATAACAATGGAGAGTTATCTGATAGTCAAAAGCTCTGTTATTTAAAATCATGTGTCAAAGGAACGGCTTTGGATATGATTAAATACAAATACAAATTATCAGATAGCTTTTCAGGCTATTGAAAAACGTTTTAATCAACCTAGGCGAATCATTGAGAATCATGTTCAAAATTTATGAGAATTACAACCAATATCTAAAGATACTCAAATTAGCTTAAGGCATCTCATTGACGATGTTCAAAATAATATTCAATGTCTTCATGCTCTAAAGCAACCGGTTGATAGTTGGGATGCTCTGATTGTGCCAATCATTGTCAGCAAACTTGATGTACAAACTTCTAAAGACTGGCATTGTAAGCTCAGTTCAAATGAAAATGCAAATAATAAAATGCCCACTTTAAAACAATTAATTGAATTTTTGATAAACAAACAAAACATATTAGAAGCGTTAACAGTAAAAAAGGATAATCCTGAAACACAAAAATCTGTAAAATGTGTCACAACTAAACCAAAAGGCGAAATTTCATTTAAATCCTTTTCTACTACCACAACCATTGTTTGTCCAAATTGTGCGGGCAATCATGCTATTATAAACTGCAAGGCCTTTCTTGATTTAAGCCTTGCAGAACGATGCAATGCTGTAAAACGTATGAAACTTTGTTTAAATTGTTTACGTTCGGGGCATTTTTTACCTGAATGTAAATCTTCACGATGCAAACTTTGTCCAAGAAAACACAATAGTCTTATTCACATACCAACAAAGGTGCAAACATCGAGTACGTCTGAAGTTCAAGCGGCTACTGAATCTCAAAATGCCACAACAGGCGAATCCGAGATAATTAACAATTTTTCCTCACAATTGTCATCAAATTGTACTGTTTTATTATCGACTGCAAGGGTTAATGCACTTGATGCCAATAATCAAGTTGTTACCTTGAGAGTTCTTTTAGATTCAGCATCACAATCACATTTTATCACTGAAAGGGCATTCAAATTACTTAATCTAAAATCTGAAGCTATAAATGTATCAGTTTCAGGCATAAATCAAGGTGTATCTTGTATACAACAAAAAACGCAAGTAAAAATTGCATCTTGTGTAAATAATTTTTCGATATCTATACAATGTCTTGTGATTCCGCGCATAACAAGCCTATTACCTTCTACTCAAGTTAGTATTACAAATTTCAAAATAGATCTTAATATAAAGTTGTCTGATCCATTGTTTTATCAACCTGGGCCGGTGGATATGCTCATTGGAGCAGCATTGTTTTACGATTTGATGTGTGTAGACCAAATAAAGCAAACCAATTCTCCCATTTTGCAGAAAACTAAATTAGGGTGGATTGTTTCGAGGAATGTCTATGGTTACCCTCATGCAAAACAAATAGCTCTTGTATCGATGCAAGAAATGAATGACAATTTAGAAAGATTTTGGAAGGTAGACAAATTTAAATCTAATTCAGGCAGTTTAAGTTCAGAGGAAATATTTTGTGAATCATATTTTGTGCAAACGACTGTGAGAGAGTCGGATGGGAAGTTTAAGGTAAGATTGCCTTTCAAGGAAAATGTTGCCATGGTAGGTGATTCTTACAGTATCTCAAAAACACGTCTTGATAAGTTAGAACGTAGGTTTCAAGGTAACTGTGCTCTTAAAGAGGAATATGTTGTTTTTATGAAAGAATATTTAACATTAAACCACATGTCAATATCAAACAATGAGAATAATTGTTTTTTCTTGCCACATCATGCAGTTTTTTAAAAATCTAGCGATACCACAAAATGTCGTGTAGTTTTTGATGGAAGTTGCAATCCATCTTCAGGTTTGTCTGTAAATCAAGCATTGTTAGCAGGTCCTACTATTCAGGATGATATATTTTCATTAATAGCTAGATTTCGTACTCATAAATTTGTATTTACTGCCGATATAGAGAAAATGTATCGGCAGATATGGATCCATGAAGATGATAGAAAATTTCAAAAAATTGTGTGGCGGGAAGACCCAAGTCACGAAGTCAAAATTTATAACCTAAACACTAACTTATGGCACAACATGTGCACCATTTTTAGCAGTTCGTTGCTTATATGAGGTAGAAGAGCAAATTAAATTGACACACCCCGTGGAATCATCAATTATACAAAGGGATATTATGTAGATGATCTCATAACAGGTTCATCATCTGAAGTTTCGTTATTAAATATTAAAGAAAATTTAACAAATATTTAAAAAGATTACGGGTTTGTCTTACGTAAATTCAGGAACAATATACAAGGAATTAGAGATTACTCTAGTGATACTATCTCTCTTTCAAATAAATTTGGCAAAACGCTTGGCATACTGTGGAATCCAAATTCTGACTTATTTACGTATTCCTTCACAATTCTAAAAAATGTCACTCACATATCAAAATGTTCTATACTTGCTCTCGCAGCACAGCTATATGACCCATTAGGCATGTTAGCCCCTATAATCATACTAGCTAAGTTTGTTATACAACAACTGTGGCAACTAAAATTAGGTTGGGACCAATCAATTCCGACAAACTTACACACCCAATGGTTAAAGTTAAAAGACGAGTTAGACTTTATTAACAAAATTACAATTCCGAGATATGAATCTATGTCAAATGCTCTGTGCTTTGAGCTTCATGGATTTTCAGACGCCTCAGAAAGGGGATACGGGGCATGCATTTACCTCAGATGTGTTACTCAAAATCGTGAACATTCAATCAAGCTTTTAGCAGCCAAGACACGAGTTGCACCCATAAAAACCATAACATTACCTAGGCTAGAATTACTAGCTGCAGTATTGCTAACTGATCTAGCTCAAAGGTTCAAGAAAATTCTTAATATTAATTTTGCTAGGACGGATTCACAAATCGTACTTGCTTGGTTAAATTCACAACCTAATAAATGGAAGGTATTTGTGGCAAATAGGGTAACCCACATTCAAACACTATCCAATATTAAAAATTGGAATCATATAAATTCAAGCGACAATCCAGCAGACATTGCCTCACGAGGCTGTATGCCAGCGAAATTACATTCTCTTTCCTTGTGTGGCAGGGCCCAAGCTGGCTTCAGCTCAACGAAGAGCACTGGCCAACGAAAAATTCAGAGTTGCATGAACCAATACCAGAAGTAAAGGAGAAAATTTATGCTTTTTTAAACAAAACTCTACAAAGCAAAAATACACTGTTTAAAAAATTCTCATCTTTCAATAAACTAAAACGTGAGACTGCTTGGTGTCTACGATTTAAAAACAATTGTGTAAACCCTAAACCAGGGAGAAATTTTGGTCCCCTAACATTTCCAGAATTAAATCATACATTAGTAGTTCTTACCAAAATGGCTCAAATTGAGTCATTTCCAGAAGAATACAATTTATTAATCCAAGGCAAATGCTTACATCCTAAAAACTCACTATTGCAGTTAACACCCTTCATAGATCCAATAGGTATCATGAGAGTGGGTGGAAGATTGCAGTTATCGAAGTTAAACTTTTCGAAAAAGCATCCTATTGTCATTTTAGGTAAACATAACTTTACCAAACTATTATTTGAAAAATTACATAAGCTTTGGCTCCATCCGGGACCAAATTTATTATTAAGCATAGTTCGTGAGAAATATTGGCCTATTTCAGGAAGGAATTTGGCCAGGAAAACTACAAAAAATTGTGTAAAATGTTGTCGTTTTAACGGTAGTACTAATAACAATCCCATTATGGGAGAATTACCTTTTCAAAGAGTTGCTACCATGCCACCCTTTTATTCTGTTGGGACAGATTATGCAGGCCCAATAAATATAAAAATGTCATGTGGTAGATGCTCCAAATCCATGAAATGTTATATTTGCATTTTTATTTGTCTTAGTACGAAGGCTGTACATATTGAGCTCGTGTCCAATTTATTGACTGATACTTTTATTGCTACTTTCAGGCGATTTGTTGCTCATCGTGGCAAGCCGATGTTCATATTCAGTGACAATGGTCGAAACTTTGTAGGTGCAAATTCTACACGTAATGAATTATACAAGTTTATCAACCAAAACTCAAACACTATTTTTCATGAAGCATTACATGAAAGTGTAAATTGGCAGTTTGTACCCGCATATGCACCTAACTTTGGCGGACTCTGGGAAGCAGGTATAAAAAGTATTAAACATCATTTAAGGCATGTATTATATGAAACATCATTAAACTTTGAAGAACTGTACACAGTCTTAACACAAATTGAGTCAATACGAGTCAATACCGTTAACTCCACTTTCCTCTAATCCTAATGATTATGCCGTACTAACCCCAGCACATTTTTTAATTGGCCGACAACTTACTGCTGTTGCAGACCCAGATGTGCTAGACATTCAAGTTAATCGGTTAAGTCGCTATCAGTATTTACAAAAAAACAATCAAGACTTCTGGCGAAGATGGTCTAGAGAATATTTGTCAGAATTGCAGCAACGTGTCAAGTGGAAGCATTCTTCTGAAAACTTGAAGATTGGGGATCTTGTGCTTATAAGAGAGGACAATGTACCACCAGCCAATTGGCCATTAGGAAGAATTGTCGCCACATCACCTGGGAAGGACAATGTTGTGCGTGTAGTGCATATTAAGTGTTCTAATGGTGTGATTAAACGTTCTGTACGCAAACTTTGCATACTGCTTAAAACAGAAACAGATTAAAATTTGATAGTTACAATATTACGTTTTGCCTTACTAAAAGGGGTTTATTCATTTGTTACATTTTTGCTCCTATGTGACCAGCTGAAAAGCACAAGGATGTTTGACGAGGATTTCCCAGAAAGTGTAAAGAGCCCACGGCAAGGTTCGGTGGAAAATGGCTCGTAGATGAGAAAACCTCAAAAGGCTAAGCGGCTAGTCGAGCTACTTGCTCTGGGTAGAACATGAGCTGTGGGTCGGGGTTGGACTGCGACCAAAAATGTAAAGAATATGGTGCCACCGAATTCTTGTATACGAAGAAGACCTTACTTAAGTCTCTTGTATAAGGCGAATGCGGAAACCTTTACTCAATTACCGCTATACAATATATTACTGAAACACACTCCCTAAAGTTTTCTTACTTTATGGCTCAATATTGACCTCTATATGTGCACTGCTACACCTGTAAACAGATTAAAACAAAGATAGCACTGTTTGTGCCTTAATATCCAAAATTAATGATTAATTCGAATCATCCCTCATTCGTTCCAATTAATAATCATAGTCTTGACCAAATAAAAATCTATTCCTTCAGTTGCAAGTAAATTATTTACAAGACATCTTCTTTAAATAAGTTTGATTAAATAAAATTATTGAAAGATATGTACATATGTACTTGATAATATCAGTATTTCTCACAAATAAAATATAATCATTTTATATTAGCAAGGTCTAGCAAAATTTATCTTCAAATAATTGAGTATGAGTTTTTTGAATGTTTAACTTTATATTACAACTTCTGTTGGTTTGAGTAGCACTACTGTAACCTCACATTCTATGGCAAAAATATTCCACTTAAATAATTAGTGCAATGTAAACTTTAACAATTTAATTCTTTAAGATTTGAATAAATTATATTTCAAATAATCAAATCAATTTTCATTAAATATAGAATTTAACCTTTCCTGTCTTCATAACGACATCAACCGTATATTAATAGTATTAATAAAAAGATTTAAAGTGAAACCTTATAGGTTCCTGTTGCCTAATTTAGAAATAACTTGTTTGTCATTCACTTAATGAACTTGAATATTACCACGTGATCAAACAAAAAATTATTTGTCTGCTATATCCAATGCTACAGCTGACGTATAAGAAAACAAATTACATACCAGATGTCAATCCGATGATAAAGTAATTGCTAAGTATAAGGACCATACCCGAAATTATAATTGATAATTTATAATCCTCTGGTTTCAGCAAGTAAGAATTTAGGAATCTCCAAATCCATACAAACCAATCAGCTGCGTACTGAAAATCCTACACGCCATCACGGCGTCCACATTAAACAATTGAAGCACGCCAATTGGACTTTCGTACAAGGTTAAACTTCACATCGTTACTAATAAATTTTCATTTCGTGTCCAAATAAATTAGATATATTTCTTAAATTTCAAAAGCTAAGATGTACAAATTATCCTAGATTGCATGTTAGCCTAAGGCCATTCAAACACTTTAACGTCTCGTCAATTGCGAGCTAATTCCAGCAAGTGTGGACATAAAAATGCGCGTCGCCGAGACGATACCATTTCAAGAAAACAATTTGTTACGTTTTTTCGTCGTGGCAGCCACGTTGGGCGCCAAATCGATGCTACGTAACACAAAGAAAGTCAAAGAAATGACCGGGCTCAATCGGAGAATGGGGGGGGGGGGGGGTTGTAGAAAGCAGACTGACATATGATGTATGCGGCGGTAAGGAGTTAGTAACAGTACCTGCGAGAAAATTAGTTAAAGAAAACCTGGAAAAAAAAGAATAAGTATAGCAGTAATGAAAAGTCTAAATTATTCAGTACTATGTAGAATGAAAAAAAAGAAACTGTTTAGATAAACTATATAATATAATAACGGTAAAAGCAATACAAAAATTTTTAGTACAAAGTGAGGTAATATTGGGGAGTAGCAGAATCGTTTACTCACACACCAATTCAACATAAATCAGACAAAATGTTAAAAAAAATAAATAGGTAAGACACAATTGGTATGAGTAATTTAGTAGTATTGATCGTTTTTTTCTTTCTTTCTTTTTCTTAAAAGCAGGCAAATCTATTGTAAACGGTATCAGAACGACGAAGACATGGCAAACAACGGATAGATATTTAAAGTACTAATAAGTAGGAAATAGTTCAACTTACAAAAAGTCCTTCCGCAACGCTTCATTGCAACGGAAGTGTGGGATTCAGCGATGTCCTGCACTAATGAAGCACTTCACCCTTGACTGTGAGGGTGTTGATGAAACTTATCACACGTTACACGAATCACACTTACGTATTTCACTGGTGTTAGCAACAGACATTATCACGCGTCGGAACTATGTAGCATTGATAAATTTCTTGTTACTTCTATTTCCTGAGGCAATAATTTCGAAATATTTTGTAACACAAATCGTAAAAATGGTAATAAAAATTTAGAATTAGAATTAGAATTAGAATCTTGTTTTTAGAAACACTCAAGCTTGAAACGGTATTTGGCTACTCCAAAGTATGCACTACGCTGATAAGAAAAAAAAAGAATCACGCAGACTAGATCGCACACACAGTTTAAGTATTAAAAAGACAAAGCACCAACAAAAAACACAATGCGTCAAACACGTGTATCACTAAATTAAAACCGTCAGTCAATTTTCCGTAAAGCACACGTCAAACACGTTACATATCAAGCATATTTCCTTCAAAATGGTAAACAAAAACTACGCTGCTATAGTTAATATACAACTTTTCCTTCACAAGAAAAACAATTAAAATCGTGACGTGCTTGTAGTTAATAAATATAAAATCACTCTCTTCAAAGCAACAACGGAAAGCAAACAGTATTTTAACGTAATTAACATCTAGAAAACCAAGCACGAAACTAACAAACGCTCATCTGTAGATATAAAATCGTTCTTCCTCTATAACCTCTTATCGACTTATTATCTAGACTTGTATATCCACATAAGGAACAAAATTTATATCAGCGGTTAGACAAGAACGATCCAATTTATAATTATAATACGACGCATTCACCTAAGGATGTCTTTCAAACTCGATCACCTAACCACACTATCGAATTGTAGAGAGTGAACGTCGATAATCGCGTAAATAATATAAAGGGATTATTTGCAAACGAGTTAATAATTATAAAACATAGAAATAGTAGGGTAAAATGTTAAGCCTAATAAAATGCCCGTTACAGATTTTTATCTTTCCAACACCTGGACTGCAACAACGTCATGATCCTTGATTTAAGGAACAATTGACCTACTCTAACGACAGCTCAGTTGGAAGTGATAAGATGACGTGTGTTGCCACCTGACAACAAGCTCGATATCACAATCATCTAACGGAGGGAACTTTATGGTGACACTAACAAAGGGCATCTTTTGTCACCGCGTAATTTAAAATTTTGCACTTTCAATTCGAAAGCTAATATTGTTTTCAACAATATATTATATGTATTTCGTAGATTGTGTAGCATTATTATACTTAAGTTGGTTATTAATAAATTAAATAAGTTAGATATCTGTGAAAATATTGACAGAAAATAAAATTGTTACAACAATATAGAAACATGTGTTTCTGGTTTTTTTTTGTGTATACTTTGTTGTACATTTGTTTATTAATTTAAGGTTTGTATGTTTAAATTGAAGGTTCAGAATCCTTCAAGGAGGCCGGTATGTTAACGTCTTCTATTTAATTTTAAATTTGAATTTTTACCGCTACATCGCCTAGTAGCGCCTCTGTACTAATTTTACCTAACCAGACAGACACTGGATTCGTTGTTGTGTTAGCCTTCAAATAAAGTAGACGTTTTCTGCTCTCAATTATTATTTACTGTAACTACAAATACAAGCTGCACTACAATCAAGAAGTTTACTCATCAGATGTATTAAAATAGATTTAGGTGCACAGTGTGCAGAAATCTGTTTTCTTTGTGTACACATATAGGGCAGTATTTTTGTAAAAAGAACTCCATTCTACCAGAAAGTTGAAGTAATTAAAATTTCCAAGAATACTCTTCGTCCAAGGGATTTTCACTAGACTAGACTAGACGCACCCATAATTTACAACAGATTGAAAGTCATTTAAGGGGAAGTGTTATTGGTAACATAGCTTGAAATTGAACCTGTTAATTGATAAATTATTTGATTTTTGTTCCATTTCTTTAATTTTTTTATAGAAACCCACTCCTGCACCACAGTAGTTCGCTATTGCGCCCTTATTTTGTTACAGGATTTCCACCTCTTCAGGGCAATTCTACATATAAGAATTTAACACCTCATGCATTTGTAATAAATGATTTGATTACTGTATTGTAGTGTAAGCATTTAGTTGTTAGCAGTACCGCAGTATGCTAGAGGTATCCTAGAAAAGTGATCTATCATAAAAATTGACAGCAATACAACAATATTGATTTATCACAGCAACTTGATATAAATTCTGACTTGTACCACACTTTTTTCATCAAACACTAATGCTCCTAAATTTTTCTCAAAAATTTTAATCTCAATTATGGGCAAACAAAATTTTTCTTAAGTGAAAGCGTTCATTACCACAATGCACCCTTGGTAAATAAATTTTACCTCATCAATTTTCCTATGACTTAAATTCTACACACAACTTAGATTCTGAATATGCCTTGTATAAAAATAAAACAAACCGATTGTTCTTCATAATTTAAAGAAGTAGTTGTAGTTAGTTCTCCTGTTTCATTATCGATATGAAATGGCAAGCCAGACGGAATTGAATATGTAACAATTGCATTAATACCTTCATCTGCATCAACCGCATGTACAAATCCAACTGTAGTCAGTGCCTCTCTTTCTTTAACCTTGAAACTGTAAGGATCGCCCATAAATTCTGGATTTTTATCATTAACATCGGTTACTTTAATGTTAACATTAACAGTACTTGACAATTTTCCATTATCCTCTGCTTTCACAACCTACAATAAACATGTTACCAAATTTACAACTTTTCAAAGAATTGCAATAACAGTGTAAAAAGTTATACATACCAATAAATAGCGAGTCAGATCTTCACGATCTAACTTACGGATAAGTGTAATTATACCAGTTGTAGATCCTATCATAAATTGACGTAAATCATTCCCAGATATTATTGAATATGTTACAGGGTCATGTTCAGGATCTTCAGCCTAGCAACAAAAATAAATTTAACATTAAAAGGAAACTATAGATAATTTAAAGTTGTTACGTGCTAATTTGACACTAATGATCTTTGAATTTACATTATTCTGGAACGTAACAGAAAAATTTATGCCAGCTAGCTTAGTGCCAAGGGGTGAATTCAATAATAATAATAAAAGGAATTATTTCAGGAGTGTACCACTTTAACACATGCAACCTACCTGCAAAAAGGTTTCTGAACGAACAGTTACATCATAAACTGTCGAGCTACAACTTAGCTAACATTTTCGTCTTTGGGCCTTAAATAGAAGCGAGTAATCTATAAGATGAGATAACTAAAGAATTATTATTTCTGACTCTACACGTTGGTTGAATCTTGTTCACATAGACCTCTTCTGCAATGCTAACCTAACCATAAATAAAGAAAGAAAATGACAAGATTTTCACTTAACCTATATTCAGAAGCATGAAAAGAGTTTTAGCAATCATCACCAGTGCATATTACCTAGAGTTCAACCCTAATTTATGCCAAATTGCATATATCTATAAGACATCTTAAATTTGTTTAGTTACCCAACAAATTGACTGTCTCTCAAAATTTTTATGAACACAATAGTGGTGCTTAGTTTTAATACTATTCGTTGTGTATTCAGTGTATGCACCATGTAAAGTTTGAATATTACTGGATTAGGTATGAATAATACAATACATATCAACAAAATATAAACAGACAAGAAGTTATGCTTTTTCACTTATGGCATGCAAGTTAACAGGTAGGATTCAAGCACTCTTCTTTGAAGCAAGACAACTCCCGGTGTATAGTAGTAATATCTTAATTCAACCACTTGTTGCTGAAAACTTCTACAGCTTCAGGTTAATTTCATTCAAATACGGTCAATTATCTAAATTAGCACTTTCAAATGCATTTTTGGAAACCTGCATTAACGAAAAATACGGCACTGTATTATTAAACACTTGTCATTGCTCCAATTGGTTGATGGTCGGTTTCTAACAGCTTGGGAAACATAACTGATCAATTGTGTTTGAAATGCTCCCTTCTATACAAGTTAAAATGTCCAAGTGGGGTTTGTGCTGTACTAATTTACCTCGAGTTCGTTCGAACTTGTACTAACCATACTGGTAAGGTCAAGCATTGTTATGGTGCATGAGAAAAGTATGTACTTGGAGTGTTCACACGGATATGATTTATTATAAACATGTGCATCGGGGTTTTGTTTTTACACAATTAAATTTTATGATGTCTTATGGATCCTGTCTATTTAAAAATTTACAATGTTTTTGGTAAAGTGCAATGCATGAGAATATTTCCTATTCTATGCTGGTAAAGTTAAATGTGCGGATGTTTGTTGAACTATGGTATTGTAAAGTCCCGCTTTTTAATGGCTAGTTTTAAAAGAATGCACTATGTATCTTCCCATGGATTTCAGTATTATATTTTAATAATATGATACATTAGTGCCATTATAAACTGTAAATTTATTACGGTTCCTAAATGGGTAAAATGAAAGTCATTTTCCTATATTCCGTGTATGCATACTTACTGTGCTAATGTTACAAATTATACTAAATTTTTTAAGTTATGCTTCTAATCATTTTAATATATTAACAATGAAAAATTGTTAACAAAGATTAAAACTGAAATACCATTGTTTATCCTAATTTCACACTTTTGGTGAATGAAAAACTATATATTTCTGTTCTATATATTATTCTGAAGTTTGTATGAATTAATTATGTCTACCAGAAGTTACTGAACATCCTTATGAGATGCTATCAGATGTCCTGGACTATACTCAGTACGGCAGTTGGACGTTACTGTACAAGCCAGCATGCAAGCTGTTACGTTTATTTTGAACATCCCGCACATTTTTTTCTGTTAATAAGAAATGCGCGGTCTAATAATTTTCAACTCAAATCTGTTTGACGTTAAAAACGAAAATTAATTCAGTAAATTAAAATAACCTTTTGACGTGTTAATTCATTTATCTATTTGTATAAATTCGATTCCTATCGTTACATCCTAGAGCCTAATTAATAATAAATACTCCTTCTAAGAATTCCTCAACGTAAAGTTTATGCTAAAATTAAACAAGCGATAACTGGTTCTGGGTATCTGATAATTGATTCTTATGTGTTTTCTATTGAAAGCTTCGTCGAATTAAAGTCGCGTATTATCCCAATAAACCGTATTTTTCCAGTTTTATTTCCTTAACAACCATATTACTTGAGCTGTGGTCATTAGTGAAACGAAATTAATATTCACTTGCTCTTCAATCTACACAACGAAAACACGTGTAGAATGGTTGGTTGCTTCCATTTTCTGTATGAAAACTACGTGCATGCCTTACAGCGTAGTGGGTATTTATGGGTTTTATAAAATTGTACTTTTCGACAACAATAAATTAATTTTATTTATAATTACTATAGCTGCTTCCGGTGGCCCTTAATGCCACAATAAATGGTTGCCCCTTGTTGTGATGGGAGGACCACCCCAAGGCAGGTTCACATGCACCTCTCTTTCCCACCGTTTTTACAGACGGTAGGAGCCAACCTGATGGTGGTGATTCGAGGGTGAGTGTTTATACACTAATTTTCTTATATGGGTACCCGGTAGTTGTTGGAAACAATATATGTACATGGGTCTACGGATGCATCACCTTGTTGGTGATAAAATGACTGGTTGTTTGTATGTGCGAGGATATGATAATGTTTACTGATTTTTCATTAGGATAATTTTATGTATAGAATTCCGTACTTATAATGCTGATTTTGAGCTGTGACTTTTAGTTGGGTAACTTTGTTCCTTTTTCTCGCCATGTTAAAAATTTTTTATTCGTAAATATGTATATTGTGTACCTGCAAATTGTTCATTTTTGGTACTATTGTGTTTTGTATATAATTTTGTTTTTTTAAATTAGAGGTTTTTAGTTTGTAAATGTTTGATTGTGCGTGAGTGAGAATATTTTTATTTCAGGCCTCCCTTAATTTTTTTGTAGGTATAATACCCCGCCCACTCGCCGAATTGAGGCCGGTCAATTTCTTCTTATTCTACCTCGTTTTTATTTTCTTTTTTTATAGACTACGTCACTGAACGTAGCAAAGCTACTGTGAATGTAGTACCAAATGAACCTGTGTGCTGAGTTGCATTGCGTCAGGAAGTCGTATTCAGTCTATACGTTGTGTTTTGTAATTACGTGTCAACGTTCATTTGCAAATTTTATTAAGAATAAAAAATTCGAACAATGAGTTTGCATCTAATTTTGTTTTAAAATTGATAAATCGTCCACTGAAACGATAGCTGTGCTCCGGGAAGCTTTTGAAAACATTCTCTAAATGGAACAGTTTTTTAGTGATAAACTCTTATGCATTGCGTTACGCTAGCTATAAATTAAATGGGAAAGAAAAAATTAGTATGTTTGAATGAACAAACTAGGTATGAGCACACCCTGTATAGTAGATTTTATGAATGGTTAATATTAATTAAGCCTGATATTTTAATTCTTTTGTTTTTAGAAAACATTTTCAATTGGGGCAGTTAGTATAATTAAAGGAATAAAAATGAATTTTTTTAAAATAAATTGGTACAATTTAATACAATATTAAGATAATGCATTTATCATTAAATGGGATAAATGTTGCGACAATAAAAACTGCTAAGACAAAAGATTTCATAAACCATGCAATATAATAAATATATAATATAAGAATGTTAAATGGGCATAAAATGTATCATGTCATAAACAAAATCGCAGAGTATACATTAATGAAATAAATTAGTAAGTGAGAAATGCAGAATCATGTCTGGCACTTGGTAAGATGTTCAAGGCCAATTGTACAAGTACACAAGTTATATAATTGAAAAGACAAGAACTTCTATTATTAAGCATAGATTAACATTGCTGACTGCAGTTAAAAGATTTTTATAATGGAAGAAATGACAAGTAGTAAAACACCCAACTGAAGGAGCGGATTAATTATCTGTGAGCAATTAATTAGAAAACCTCAAAATGTAGTAATACGAGGGGGTGTGTTTGAACAAAAGCAGCTCCAACATGTAACTTGGAAATTTTAAAGGAAAAATGTATATGGTGCTCAAGCTTTTGTATAACTTTACTTGCATATTTGGCAAGAATGTTAACCGTGAGTGAGATTTTGAAAACTCGCACGTATGCCGTGATAAAGGGCCATTTGCGGATATAACTAAAATAAGTGTGTTGTGTGTGTTAGGAAGCTGTGTTAGTTGGAAAGCTCAAGAAATTATTGTAAGAGAGACAGACGTCAGACATCCAGAAATTAAACAGTAAGTAGAATGAGCTTTCATGTTCAGATTAGAATTATCCACATATGGATTGAAAATGTAAATGGTGTATATATTTATGTAATAGGAAATTAATCAAAGTGAAAGTAATGGTTTCTGTGGGCTAAATTAGCAACAAGATTAGTGTATACTGATTTTAAAAGTAAGCTTTATTAGTGAAATTATTGTTGGTGTCACGCCAATAAAAATTTTGTAATTTGGAATTGACAATGAAATAATATAACAAAAAAGCTTGTATCGAACTGTTTTCTATATTTGTTTTTAACGATATTTCCAGATATTGGGATTTACGTCGGGTAATTTAATATGGGAAATGGAAAGATTGGGAGCGATAGTATTATTAATGGATTTGATTTTGCTTTCTTGGGATCTCTTTTTTAGCAAAACATAGCAAAATTGAGGTTAAGAAATTAGGTTTTTTTGTATATTTACATTTGCATCACAACAATTATTTGATGTTAATAACACTTAAGTATAGGTGTAATCTTATATATATATATATATATATATATATATATATATATATATTTAGGAACTACCTAAACAGACACATTTGTTAAAGAATATCGAACTACTCAGTGATGAAATCGTGTTTGGGGAAAAGGTTTGATTTCAAGAATTAATTTAATTTGTCAAGAATTTGAGTGTTTTTGGTATTTTAAAGAACGGTAACGTATAATGGGATAAATTTGGAAACCCCAAGCAAGGAAGATCTATGCGGAATAACCATCTTCTGTGAAAGGATAACATTCAAGAGATTGCTGTGACAAACGGTTGAGTGCCCCTCAATTAAGACAAAGAGAAAAAGCCTTTCAGATTAAGTCATTAGTGTAACATAGTTCTTTTATATTTCAGCGCTTTTTATTTATTATTTTTATTTCAAATTTTTCTATTTTGTTTAATATTTCTTCCATAGGAACCCACTCTCGCACCACTGTAGTTAGCCCCTTCAGGGCCAATCACTTAACATTCATTTTATCTGTAACAGCTTGTTTTAAGCCTGGGCTTTACTTAAAGACATTCTTTCACGAGCAAAACATATAAAATTGTTGAAAAGATTCGACAACTCATTCACAAAGACCATCGTTAAACAAGACATCATTTGCCTATACATGACCAAAAAAATGACGGGTAATAAGTGCAACATAAACCATGCTTATTGTGTTTTTCAACATCAAAATCTTTGGCCATCGCAAGTCATGCCAGGTAGTAAACATGTGCTGACCACAATGACAGAATATAGGGCTTGCTTTACTACACAGGTTTAAAAAACGTTATTGATTTTAATAAAAACTAGTTTTATCAGAAATCAATTTTGTTAAAAGTCCTAGTATGTAGTGTTCAACAAAGTATTGTCAAACTCGTGAAGCTTTAATTGACAGTCTAGAATACAAGAATAAAAGTGTTGTAGGTGAGTGATCTGTAATGTAAACATGGACTGATTTCACAAGGACATCTGTAACGATAATGTGTTGATCGAGCATATCTCGTAAATAGCAAAGCATTTATTAATTTAAGTTGACTAAATGAGTCTTAGTGCAAAATTTTATACAAACTTGTGTGGTTTACATTTAATAATATGGCTACATCATTGTAATATTAAAATAGAACCTAAATAGTAATGTACTTACTGCATTGTTTCACAACCAGCAGTTAAGCCTTTCACTGCAGGCATATTAAATTAGAAAAATACCGACATATTTCAGCTTAGAAAAGTGTATTTTCGTAAACACTTACATGAATTGCAGGGAGCCGAAATAATTTTAAATTATTCAAGCAGGCAGAAACCCATAAAGCAACAACATTTAAGGCGTGCAGACCAACAAATGACGGGGCTGTTAGTATTAAATAGAAAGTGTGGAAATACATATACTTGTTCTCACACACCCATATAAAATATATATCCTTGACCTCAACCTAAGATAGTTCAAGTCGTACAAACCATGTTAAAGAGGAAAATCGAATAATCCCCTGAAACATTATAATTTATAAATATTGACAGAGCACAATACGGGAATCATCTGTTCAAACTTTTATCCTTAGTTAATCACTGACAAGCAACCATCGCTGAGTGAGTGAAAAAAGTTGAGTAATTTGTGACAGTAGTTCTAAACTCGAGTTTGTAGTGAAACAAGTTCACAAACGCGAAATTATTCGTAGATTTGAGAAAATTGCTGTTACATGGGAAAGTTGTTCCTAAAATGAATGCCTTCCTTCAACACCGGTTGGATTTAGTACATTAATTACAACCCCATTTTTATCCCGCACAATAAGGTCGTTTGAGCCATGTACAAACTTCACAAGCTGTAAGTAATTGAATTTTTGTTTTCCACCTGCTACATATTTTTAATGCTGCTGTATATTTTATAATTGGTTACATAAAATTTATTTGTGTTAAGAGGATTTTTGTTGGTGTATGCTTAGTTAAAAGTGTAATGTAAACAGAAAATTCTGATATAGACAAGTACCACAATTATATTTGCATAAAATTATAAGTATCAGTTACGTTGGTAAACCCGTAACTACAGTAATAATAGAAGTATACATGCCCACCACTAGCTATAGTGAGGATGAGGTGGAAGCGATCTACAGAGATATCGAAGACATATGAAGATTCGTAAAAGAACCTGAAATTTAATAATTACGAAACATTTTAATGCAGTGGTAGATGAGAGTAGGGAAGGAGCGGTAGTAGGTTTATTTGGTTTAGGCACGAGAAATGACAAGGGAAATAGGTTGGTACAATTTTGCGACAAAAACCATTTAATCATCACAAACACATTATTTCAACATCAAGCTAGAAGACGATACACGTGGAAGATACTAGGAGACATAGAGAGATATCAAATATATTACATTCTTGTTTGACAACGGTTTAGGAATCAAGTAAAAGACTGTAGAAGCTACCCAGAAGCAGATATACACACTGACCGCAAAATAGTAATCATAAAATCCGTGCTTAAATTAAAAAATTTGAAAAAAGGAACAGAAAAAAGCACTTTGTCTTTGAGAAACTAAAAAATAAAGATATCCACAAAAGATTTGAGAAAAAGTCAAAGAAATTGCTAAAAGACATCGGGAAAATTTTTGATACTAAGTAAGTAGAAACGGAATGGAATAACAATAAATCCAGCATAAATATGGCAGTCAGAGATATTATGGGGTATAAACAAAAAAAGAAGCCATGGGTAACAAGCTAACCAGAAGCAGATATAGAGACCGACCACAATATCGTAATTATGAAGGCCGCTCTTAAATTAAAAAATTTGAAAAAAAAGGGATGGAAAAAGACACTTTGACTTTGAAAAACTAAAAGATAAAGATATCCACGAAAGAATTGAAAAAAAGGCAAATGAGCTGCTGAAGGATATTAGGAAAATTTCTGATACTAAGGAAGTAGAAACAGAATGCAATAACATTAAATCCAGCTTAGACATGGCAGTCAGAGAGATTTTGGAGTATACATTAAAAGAAAATAAGAAACCATGGATAACATAAGATATCCTGAATTTAATAGAAGAAAGACAAAAATACAGAAATAGATCAGACGAAACGAGAAAACAGAGATACAAAGCCATAAAATAAGCAATTATTCACAAAGCTAAAGAACAATGGTTTGATGAAAAGTGAAAAAATACAAACCAAGATGAAAATAAGAAAGACAGACGAAGCATACAAATTTTAGGGATATAAAACCATATAGCAAAAACATAAAGAGCATGGAAGAAGACACAATTGTAGAAAATGTAGAAAAAGTGGTTATATGGTAAGAATATATAGGAATTTATATACAAGATAGGAACTAACAGCACTAGAACAGGAATCACATATTGAAAAGGATGACTTGGGATATCCTATACGTAAAGATGATTTTGAATTAGCATTAAATGGCCTGAAAAATAATAAGGTACCGGTATAGATAAGGCGCAAGCAGATACTCTAAAAGTTGCTGGACAAGCAGTAACAGAACGTCTCATCTAACTTGTAAGTTATATGTATAAGACAGGCGATGCACCCAAAGATTTCAAACATAACACTATAACAATAAAGAAAGGTGCAGATAGATGTGGAAACTTTCAAACAGTAAGTTTGACAGCACATGTGTCAAAAATATTAACTAAAATTGTACAAAGACGGATGGAAAAATGGCTGAAGAAATATTAAAAAAAGATCAATTTGGGTTTAGGCAAAACAGGGAAACACGAGACCATTTTAGCATTAAGGGTGTTAAAGGAGAAAACAATAGAAACAGGAGAAAGCATGTATATAGGATTTGTAGACCTGGAAAGAGCATTTTACAATGTAAAACGGGAAAGAATGTTCCAAATACTCAAAAAGATTGAAATGAGTTCTAGGGATAGACGAATAGTACATAGCTTATACACAGAGTAAACAGCGATAATAGAATTAGAGCAGGAACATAAAGAAGTAACTATTAGGAAAGGGGTGAGACAGGGATGTGCCCTAACCCCATTGATTTTTAGCTTGTATATTGAAGAGGCAGCGAATACTATCAAATGTAGAAAGCTATTTGGAATTATTATATAGGGCAAATGATTGATACGCTTAGATTTGCAGATTATATTGCAGTATAAGCTTCTAGCAAGAAAGAGTTAGAAAAGTCTCTTAATAAAATGAAAACAATTCTAACAAAGAGATACTATATGAAAATTAACAAAGATAAAATTAAAGTACTAGTATGTAAAGAAGAGGTAAAAGTCAAAAACCAGAATTCAAATAGGAAACAAGAACTTACAAGAGGTTAAAGATTTTCGCTACCTAGGAAGTCAAATAACACAAGATGTGAAGAGTACAGAAGATATAAAACAAAGATTAGCACAAGGCCTTGCTGCATTTAGCAAGAAAAAGCAACTAATGTGTTCAAAAATAACAAACAGAAACAAGGAAAAAGATTGCTGAAAACATATGTGTGAAGTATAGCAGTGTACGGCTGTGAAACATAAACAGTGGGAGAAGTGGACAGGAAATGAAATGTGGTGCTACAAACGTTTGTAACGATATCATGGTTAGACAAAGTTACAAACAAAAAAGTTCTCAAAATGCTAAGGGAAGAAAGAGATATGTGGAAAACAGAAAAAATGGGCGAGATAGGATGATAGGACACATACTAAGGCAGAGGGAATAGTGCAGAATATATTAGAAGCACAGAAATGAAAAAAGAGAGGTAGATGTAGACCTATATTAGACTATTGCACACAGATAGTGAAGATGTAAGCTGTGAGAATTTCTGGAAAATGTGTAGGTTAGCTCAGAATAGAAACCAATGGAGGTACATGTCCAACCAGTTCTTGAACTGAAGATGATGATGAAGCTGGTTAGATACCTATAATTGAATAAATGTAAGATATTCTTTTTCTTTTAGAGACACACATATTTGGCCAATTATGGATAGAGCTCAGTTTATTTGTTTTGTTGTGTTTGTTATACTGTGATATTCACGTTTCGATAATATAGGTTAAGTGTATGACTAAAAATTTTTCTATTACTCGTGTTTATTTTAAATTAGTATGTGAGAAAAAGTGTACACAAGACTCCATCATCTTCTGTTGCAGAAAAAACCTATTTAAATTGTCTCTTCAAATGCCCATCATCTTACAAGATTGAAATCAGGTGCGTTGGTGTTTAACTACTTCTTATTAGACAAGAAGTTCAAAGCTCTTTCCAGGTAGATGTAAATGAAGGTGTTGAAATTTCTATACCTCTAAAACAATTTGCATTTGCTTTTATACACTCTACTCCTCGTCATTGAAAACTAGCTAGTGTATTATTTACTATTACGTCTCCTTGGTAGAGTAAATCAATTTAGCACAAAACATTACTGCCAAACTTGTGAAGCTTTAATTGACAGCCTAAAATACAGAAATAACACTGTGTTGTAAGTGGATGTTCTAAAATGTAAACATGGGCTCATCTCGCAAGGAAATTTTTTGTGATGCTATATTCAACATAAAAGGCATTTCCAGTAATCGTTTAAAGAACCACCAAAATGCATTAATATTTATATTCATGTTAGTTTTATAATATTGTCGGTGTATGCACAGTTTGCTGATTTTACATTTGCCACGTTGGATATACGACTTTTATTGCGATTTCTGGGAATGTGCATGCACAAACACTAAGAGACCGATGTAATCCACAATAGGGCACGGTTCAATGTGCATACATAACCTCTTTTTATTTTCCTTAGTTTGCACATTCCTATTCTGTCCTAAAAGGTCAGGCCTCTACAAGTGTTAGTGCAAAGAAATACTTGCATTTTGAACCAGGGTTTCTATCTTTATGACTTCTAAATATGAGACATTATACAATTTTTTAAGTAAAAGCAATAGATTCGTATCAAACCGTTGACATTGAAAAGGCTGTATTCTAACATTAAATCAACAAGGTTCTTATGAATATATAATAGGTGTAAACCGTTTATAAAACTGGAAAAGTGTAACATGCAATAAAATATAAATATCAAAATTTTCTGATGAGTATTAAAATTCAGAATACTATAAAAGTGTAACATTCTGTAACATTTACATGTTACTTAAGTACACATTAGCTTGTAGAAATAAATGTATATAATAATTTATATAGTAAATGAGCTTAAATATACTGGAAATTTTATATAAGTTTCCTTGGCTTACATTTACTAACATAACTATTTCATTATAATATCAGAGTACGGCAATGAAATAAATAGTAAATAACCAAGTACGTTCTTGTACTACCAGCAATATAAACCGGGATTTTCGACTCTGCATATTAAATTAGAAAAACACACAGATTTCTGATAAATAACCAGCCTAGAAAAGCATATTCGCAAACATTCACACTAGCTTAAAGAAACCAAAACCATAGCAAATTACCTCAATGGTCATAAATTCGTAAAACTATTATACTGTTAAATAACTACACGTCATTGTTATACTATTGTGGGCAATTGTTATATTATTGCGCAATTGTTATAATTTAACGCATAATTATGCGGCAAATTTACCCGCTACATTGTAACTTATACCGACCACGCTTTCGAGTGCTGCAATCGCTATATAAGTCAAATTTGCATACACAATTTAACTCAAAACAAATTACTTACATGGTGGGCATCTCGTAACTTAATCTCAGGATCCCTCGGTGCTTTGTGGGGTTGGGTCCAGTTACGCCATGTTGAATCAAATTACCGCCCGTCCTTCCTTTTACTGCACTCGTGGGGAATGACAGGATTAGATAACAGGTACTATAAAAGGTAGAAGGTACAAGGAACCTACATACCTGTTCTTGAAAAGAAAAGACACACCACTGAAGATAGTTGTTGCTTCGTCAAGAGCTCGTGGCTTAGTCCCCTTTTTGACACTCGCGCACTCCTGCATTCACTTTGCGCAGGCGCGACTGCCCGCGACGACGGAAGTTGGCGTTTTTAATTTAAAAAAATACGCGGGAATTACTAAATCTAAAAATGTACATTGCCAATTTTGGCATGTAACAAAACAGCATAAAAATTAATGCGTAGTAACCAACAAATGGCATTGGTATTAGAAAGTATGGAAGTACATATAATCGCCCTCACGCAACAAAATAACCTCGACCTTAAGACAGTTTAAGTTGTACAAACTCTGAGGACAAAGAACGTAGAGAATACTTATGAAACATTTTATCTTATAAAATCCCCAGATAATAGTTGGAAACATGAGATCACATTACAACACGTCAAAGCATCTTCAGCAGAGTTAAAAAACATGCAACCATTGTCATGCGGGATGAGGTTGCTAAGCGGGTAAATGAATAGACGATCATAAAAGTAGGAAGGATCCTTAAACATGTGTCCAAATGTAAGTTATAGCATAGATATAAAAATACCGGTTAAAAAACTGTAGAAGTCACTTGTAGGGAAAACTTTTATTTCACATTACATTGGAGAAATTAATTTGCTGCAACAACTTCCTGCACTGGAAGCAGACAGAGCGTCTGCAGAGGATAAATAAACATAACTGCAAGTTATTGAATTTGTTATCCATTTTATAAAAATTTATGTTGAAATTTAAGAATTGTGACTAGAAGCGGCTTGTATCTCTTTGAAACTACTTTAAGCGCTATGTACCCATTATGCCCAATATCTATTTTGCCCAAAACCCATATCCATCTCAAGACTCAAATCCGTTCCAAGATCCCTTTAATTTGGCCAGCCGAGTGAGTTGAGCGAGTTGAGTGAGTGAGTTGAGACATCATAAAAACGACTTGGAAGAGTTGAACGGATCAAGACCACTTCGTCCTACTAGACTTTGCCGAATCGACAACTGAGAGTTGATCGGACCAAGACCACTTTGCCCTAGTAGACCTTGCTGAACCGACAACTGGGAGTTGATCGAATCAAGACCATTTCGATCAGATCAAGGCCACTTTGTCACAGTAGACTTTGTCGAAATAACTTCGAGGAGTCGATCGGGTCAAGATCAATTCCCTCAAGTAGACTTTGTCAAAATCACTTTGAGGAGTCGATCGGATCAAGATCACTTCGCCCTAGTAGACTTTAACGAAATTACTTCGGAGAGTCGATCGGATCAAGATCACTTCGCCCAAGTAGACTGTTAAAATTATTTCGAGGAATTTATCGGATCAATATCACTTCGCCCTAGTAGACTTTGTCGAAACAACAACTGGGAGTTGATCGGATCAAGGTAACTTCGACCTAGTACATTCCGTTAAAACGACTTGGAGTAGTCTTGCGTATCTAGATCAATTCGCCCTAATAAATTTCATAGGAAAAATAAAAGCTCTATGCAATGTAAATAATAGAAATGTAGCTTATAAATATTTTACAGACATAGCATTCGAAGGAATTTTTTAGCAATATGAACAATATTAGTTACATATTGTTATTTACATAAAATAAATAACGCAGATACGAAAGAGCAACGGATATTATATACAGTGGTTAAATAATCGCTTGCAATAAGCAATAATTGTAGAAAGCTTAACCAACTGTTGTTTAACAACTCAAGTCGTGTTTCTTAACGTACCCTGGTCTGTCAAAGTTATTGAAATTAGGTGATTGCTTTAGTTTAATTCACGTGCAATGAATGTACTTTGAAATATATCAAGGTACTTGTGTATAATAATATGTGGAGTAGTTATTAATAGTTAAAAATAATATATACAAAGAAATGAAATAAAAAGAATATTCCTTCTTTCAAATTAAGAAACACGCGTATTTTGTTATGAGTGTATGTTATTGTCGCATGTCGCACTCGGGTTTCGGAATCGTATAATTTAAAAACGTTACTTTTTAACACACAATCGAATATTTTATTGCAATTTGTACAATTTCAGAAAAAGCTAAAGCATTGAAAATTGTTGTTTGGGTAAATGCAATTTATAATTAAGAGATTGTAGAAATCACTGACACATGTGAAAAACTGATTTGGTTT
Source organism: Platerodrilus igneus (assembly GCA_036346225.1). Lineage (NCBI taxonomy): Eukaryota > Metazoa > Arthropoda > Insecta > Coleoptera > Lycidae > Platerodrilus > Platerodrilus igneus. The sequence continues at coordinate 848,862 of JARFIW010001436.1, read as the reverse complement.
TTACATGAGTATTGTTAAATAAAGTGGTTATAAATGTTGTTCAGGTTTTGTTTGTGTACAATGAACGCTATTGGCCGTTTAAAAAGTCAATATGAAATTAAAAAAAGTAAATGTTACTGAGCACCAAACCACTTACGTTGCGAATGGAAGACTGACCTCTTAACTCGGAGACATTGAGGTAACGTTTATTGGAATCCCGTTGGCCGTATACCTGCATGAGATCACGCCACATAAGAAATATATAGCAATTTCTGACCAAATCATGCCGTACTGTATTCATTCAGCTGTCTTCGTAAATAAACGTCAAATGTAAATTTATTTCTCAAATAAATAGCCCGTGTATATTAAAAGGCGATGGTTACTTATAATAATAATCAATTATCGGTACTATTAAGGTATATTAAATAATTTATAAGTTTAAATTTCAGAAATTTGAAAAAAAGGAGTCATCATAGATTTTTGAAGGAACATACTCATTCGTTTACGCCGGTTTTCGTTACCTGTTTGATGTTTCTCGAATTAATTATACAAGTTTTAATAAATGTTTTAAGAAGATGCCGTAGTACCAGCTTGCAAACTGTTAATAATTCAGGTTGTAGGACACGGATAGTGTTTTTTGGTATGTATCAGATATTTTTTAGAGGCCTGATACGAATTTTGGAAACCAACTCTTTCTTCTCTCTTGCACTAACGGTAACCGACCCGTTGTCGGCTTCGTCGCACTGCTCGTTCGACTTTTCAGATAGGAAAAATTCGAGGTATCCTAAAATTTTTAACACGTAAACGAATACGTCGCTTCAATCCAATAAATTTCAGAAAAACCTCTATTTCTCTCTTAGTAGTGAGTTTTTGGCGATAAAAACCACCCTATGGCACGCACGCAAAAATTCCTCACCACACCATGGCCCGCCCGAAACCCCCCACTCAAACCCCCTTGGATGCTAATCCCGATTAGCAATCGATTTGCACATCTCAACTTTAGCACAAAGATAGGGTAGACGGTTTTTAAGATATGGGACTAGAAACGCCTTGTAGTACCTTCAGTACTACGTTGGGCGCCAAAATCCCATTCCGCCCAAGACCCGTGTAACCTTTCACGGAACCACCTCACTGAGTTGGTCGCATTAAGACCACTTCGGCCTAGTAGACTTTGTCAAAATCACTTCGGAGAGTCGAACGGATCAAGACCACTTCACCCTAGTAGACTGTCGAAATCACTTTGGGGAATCGATCGGATCAACACCACTTCGCCCTAGTAGACTATCTAAATCACTTTGGGGAGTCGATCAGATCAAGATCACTTCGCCCGAGTAGACTTTGTCTAAATCACTTCTTACAATTTAAAACAATTTAAAACAATTTCAAATGCAGTAAAAGAATTAAAAAAAAATGCAAAACAAAAATTAATTCTGTAGAAATTGTAATAAAGTCATGCCTTAGAACAGCTGTATGCGTCATTAAGTGCAAAACAAAGGTTACAAGCAATGTATCTAAATGAAATAAAGTTTAAAAGTATTTTACAAACATACGATCCGAAGGGTTTTTTTTTAGCAATGTGAAGAATATCAGTTGTATAGCCTGTTTACAGTAAGTGTGAAATTAGTAATATTGATATACGTGCATTTTACCGGGACGCAAACGAAATACACCGATTTCTGAGCAAATCACAGTCTATTGTAATTGCTCGGATATCATCGTAAAGAAACGCCAAATTTAAAAATTAATTATTTTTAAAATATATAGTCCGTGTATATTGAAGTGTGATGTGTTTGTATAATAATAATTAATTATCGGTATTAATTAGACATTTTAGATGAATGATAGGTTTAAATTTGAGAAATTTGAAAAGAAGTGTGTAATGGTAGATTTTGATGGTACATATTCGGTCGCTTCTGGCGACCTTCGTAACCTGATTTTGATATTTCTCGAATAAATTACACAAACTACAATAAGCGTTTTAAGAAAAAACTGCAGTGTCAGCTTGCAAACTGTTAATAATGATATGAATTCTGGAAACCAACTCGTTGTTCCTTCTCTCTCAAACCAACGCAAACGAATCTGTTGTCAACGTCGTTGCTCGGCTGGTTCGGCTTTTGAGATCGGATATTTTTCGAGGAGTGCAGCTTTTTTAACACGTAAGGCGAATACGTAGCTGCAGATTAATGTTTTCCCAAAAAAACCTTATTTCTCCCTTAATAATCGGTTTTTCGGAATAAAAACCGGCCTATGCAACGTACGAAAAAAATCTACACCAAACCCACACGTTCTCTTCCTCGAACTTAATTCCCCCTCGGAGGAGATACGCGATTAGTCACTCACTCGGATTTATCAACTTTAGCACAAAGACGGGCTAATGCGGATTAAGATATGGGATTGATGGTAATAAAAAAAAATACACAAAACCTATTATTAGAAAGCACAGTTACCTTGGTGAGTGCTTATTTAAAGTGGATTGTAGAAAAATAATTTTTCATACATGAAAGCTCAGTATTGTGGAGACAAAATAGTAATTAGACATTAAATTCGTTGGCTGTATATTGAAAATTTTAGTTGCTTTTTTTTCTACGCATATTTGGCCAAAGTAGGGCTAGATCTTAGTATTTTTTTTGTTTTCTGTTTCTACCTACTGTGATAATTATGTTTGGTAACACAGAATAGTTGTACCAGATGTGAAGTTTTTATTTTATTATTGTGTTTAACGTAGACTGATAGATAGTAGGTGTAAGCAAAGCTCTATCAACCTCCAACTGCAGCAAAAGTCACTAAATCATTTCTCAAAACACTCATCTTTTGGGTAGACACTATTCAGGATTATCCAGGTGGGTTGGTGCTCAACTGCTTTTTATTACACAAATGTTCAACCTTTGCAGATACTAACCTAAGTATAACCCTAAAAATATTTGTATTTGCTTATACAAAACCCACCACTCACCACTGAAAACTAGCTGGTGTATTATTTACTGTTACGTCTCTTTTGTAGAGTAAAATTAATTCGGATAATTAGCATCAATTTAGCACGCAACAACTCAATAGTAAATAAAGAATAACCACACTTTAAGTAAATCATTCACATGTGTTTGTAAGATTAATTAGAGCAAGTAGGACTGAACACTTATTAAGAGTTTTATTGAGAAATCACAATGTGTAGAGGTTAATACACATTTAGGAAAATAATTAAAACTTTGCGTCTTCACAGAATGAAGGTTCGTCAGTAAATGCTAAATATAGTTCCATTTACACCTTGAAGGGTGTGTTAGAACAAATAACATTCAGGAGCGCGTAGTATAAGTCCTTGTCATTGACGCAATTAATATAAAACTATCAGATTAAAGTATTTAAGAGCTCATCACCCTACACACAGGTGTAAGTATGGTTGCATGCAAAGCAAAATATAAGCGGGTGAACATAAGGTTTCATACACAAAAAGTATTACTCCAATAATCTCAACAGAACATAAACACAACACACTTAAATAAGGAAGTATACGACCTCAAGAAGTAATTCCAATGCACCAGTAGCAGTCAAGGATTCCAAATCCAACTCAACAGGATTACACCACTTAAAAGTAGTCACACAAAATCGCTTCAGGTGTAATATTCATCCACAGATAACTCCAACAGGTTACGATTAATATTTCGGTAGTCCAGCAGATGGAACTTATGGTATCAATAATTAATTCTTCGTCGGGAGCTTTAATACCATCTATTTCAGTAAGTTGTCGAGGTTGGGTAATCGTAATACCACCAGAACGATTACTTAAACGAATCTTCACAAATGTGCATCTACTTAAATTGGAACTGCTAAACCTAAAGTATGTAATTACTCTTGGACTCGCACGCAGACGTAAATTTAAATTTGAAGTTAATTTTGAAGTTAAATTTGAACCTAGATTTGAAGTTACATTTAAACCCACATAACCATGTGGGTAGCATATAACAAATATCACAAAAATGTGCTTCTCTAACTGAGCGAAGGTATTAATCAAAACGACGTGAAATCCGCCAAAGGCGTAATAATTAACTTTCTTACTCACAAACACCAGAAAGATTAATTTTATCCAAGGTAGTAAGCTAGAATCCGCTAAAATAAGCGATATAAATTTTGCTAACATACCATGTTCGTCGTTTCGATTCAAAGGCTGGATCAAGAAGAACGACGAGCCACCACATGGGCTCGTTATCGCCCTTAGGTGAGATAACATTTTCCCACAATTAAACCACTTTTATTAACAAAACAAATTAATGTGCATTACAATAATACAGTTTTACAAACAACTTGACAAATGTCAATTCAGTGAAATATCTAACCAAAGGAGAGATTCAAAGGCTTCTAACCACAGAGCATTATGTTAAAAAGATTCTAAAAATTGCAATAATTATAAAACTTAGAACGGGACGTTCCACTCCCCCTCAACTTCGAAGGAAGTAAACTCCTTAAAGTTTACGACGTTCAGCAGCAGGCTGAACCTAACATAACCAATAACACAAAAAAACTATTCAATCATCATCAAATACATTAGCAGGTTTCAGTTCTTGAGCATGCCAGATACCCTTAGGTTGTCCATCTTCAGTTTCCAGTTCGTAAGTTGCTATTCCTAATTTCTTTTTAACTTTATAAGGGCCTAGGAATTTAGGAGCAAGTTTTGTTGAAAAGGACTTGGTCGCATCACTCAAAGCCTTATTACGTCGCCACACAAGTTGACCAGGTTCATAGTGAACAGCTCTTCTTCGCAGATTATACGTATGACGAAATCGTTCATGCGCTTGACGTAATTTTTCTTTAACAGTTTCAAACATTTTCTGATAACCAGTTTTACGTTTTCTATATGTTCATTTAAATCTAGATCGGGTGTTTCAATTTTTAACTTAAAGTCTTCTCCAGGAAATATGTTCACGTCCAAAATTTATAAAGTATGGGGTGAAACCAGTAGTTTCGCTAACAGAAGTTCTAATTGCACAGGTCACAGCAGATAAATTGATATCCCAATTTTTCTGTGACTCTTTAATATATGTTGCAAGCATAGTCTTGATGACTTTGTTCGTACCTTCGGTTGGATTTGCACGAGGGTAATATAAGGAGTAAATATAATAGTAGATTTATATTTTTCATACAAGTGTCTAAAGCGTTTACTTTTCATTTGTCCACCATTGTCGCAAATAATGTACTGGGGTACACCATAGACCAAAAATATACCATCTTCTACGCTCGTGCATAAAGTTTTAGCACTAGCAGATCGAAGGGGAAAGTAAGTACATATTTACTAAAATAATCGGTGACAACTAGCAAATATTTATATCCTTGAGTAGATCGAACAAGGGGACCCATAAAATCTAAACTTATCATTTGCCAAGGTTGTATGACAGACGGTCGCTCACCCATAAGACCAGCAGGAGCTTTTGTTCGGGCTTATGTTGTTGACAAGTAAGACAATGGTTAACATACCGGGTAATATCACACTTCATTTGGGGCCAATAATATAACATTTTAATTCTAGAGTAAGTCTTGAAGATTCCTAAATGACCAGAAATGGGATCATTATGATATCGCCACAAAAGTTGGGAACGTTTTTCTTTAGGAACTACTAATCTCCACAAGTCATTTTCAGTAGCTAATTCAGGTATAGGTGGTTTGACAAACTTATAGAGTCGTTCGTCTTCCACACGCCACAAAGGAAATTTTAAGGGATTAGAACTAACTTTCTTAAGTACTTTACGATACCATCTATCGGTAGTGTTAGAATAATCATCATCGTCCACTTTAATAGGTTCAATAAAAACAGGGACAGCACGTGAAAGAAAATCAGGTACAATATGCTCTTTACCTTTACGATGAATTATCGTGTAATCATAGGATTGCAATCTCAAAGCCCAACGTGCCAAACGTCCTTGAGGGTCTTTCAGTTTATGAAGCCATAATAGAGAATGGTGGTCGGTAATTATCGTGAAGTGATGACCTTCCAGATAGTGTCGTAATTTTCAACCGACCAGATAACGGCAATACACTCACGTTCGGTGGCAGAATATTTTGCTCTTGCACAGTAAGAGAGCGAGATAAGTAGCAAATAACTCTGTCGCCAATATCAGTGGATTGGGTAAGAACGGCACCAATACCATAAGCAGAGGCATCAGTTTGTAAAGCAAACGGCTTGGAAAAATCAGGGCACGTCAACACAGGAGCAATTATTAACAACTCTTTGATACGATTGAAGGCGGTTTCGCAATCAGAAGTCCAACGCCAAGTACAACTTTTCTTAGTTAGACTAGTCAAAGGTTGAACAATAGTAGAAAAATCAGGGACGAAACGTCGATACCATGATGCTGTACCTAGGAAACGTCGAAGATCAGTAACAGATTTCGGATACGGGATGTCTAATATAGCTTTCACTTTATCGGGATCAGGTCGAAGTCCATGTTGATCTACCAAATATCCTAAATAACGTAACTCAGATAAACAGAATTTACATTTATCGAGGCTTATGACGAGACCAGCTTCAGTTAAACGATCAAAAACTTTGCCAAGAATTTCTAAGTGATGGTCAAAATCTTTGGATACAATAATTATATCATCCAAATATTGCAGAACAAAAGGTTGTAAATCAGCACCAAGTGTATTATCAATGAGACGCTGGAATGTAGCGGGGGCATTAGTTAAGCCGAATGACATTCGATTGAACCGATAGAGCCCACGACCAGGAACAGTGAAGGCCGTAAAGTCTTTCGATGACTCACTAACAGGGACTTGCCAATAAGCAGATAATATATCAATAGAACTCAAATAACGAGCATCTCTTAATTGATCTAAAATCGCAGACATGTAAGGTAGCGGATAAGCATCTTTGATAGTTACAGAATTTAATTGACGATAGTCAATACAAAATCTATACGAACCATCTTTCTTCGGTACCAAACAAACAGGAGAGGACCAAGAACTTTTACATGGTGAAATAATTCCATCCTTTAACATATGGTCTAATTCTTTATCAATAATCTTTTGTTTAAAAGGAGAAACAGGATAGTACCGTTGTTTAATTGGTTTAGTACCAGGCAGTACTTCGATTACATGTTCGGTTGTTTTACAATAACCTAGTGCAGTTCCCATATTTTGCAATTTTTCCCTAAGAAGGAGATTTAAAGCAGATCGTTGACCAATTGTTAAAGCATCTTGAGTATTAATACCAGAAACATTATTTTGTATTTACTATTAGGCTCTGACTCGGGAGAAAATGCCAAACACCTTCCTTTAAATTTGGAATTATACTCATGACCTTCCAAAATCTATACCTAATATAAGGACATGGCTAAATTCAGGTACTACTAAAACTTTTATTATATGTAATTTTTCCATCAGTTGTATAGGGGTTGAGATATAGCCTAAAGCTTTGCAAATATTACCACTAGCAACAGTGCATTCAGATGGGGATTTGATTAAAGTTAATCCTAATTTCATTAACAATTCATAACCAGGTAAACCTACAACAGTTTGACTTGCACCACTATCCAATAAAGCTAAGATAGGATGTCCTAAAATTTTAACTTCAAGATATGGTCTTTGGTCATCTTGGGCATGTGACAAAACAAAGTCCAATAGTGACTGATTAGGAAAATTATTATAATTCGAATAAATTTTATTTTTATTTTCAATGTTGGCCAAGGTTGGAGAAAAAGGGAGGGAAACCACTTGACCTATTGGTTCCTCCGGGGTAAGTTTAAATGTTTAAATGATGGTTACAATCTGGGCATGTACGTACCGTAAAATCATGTTTACCACACTTGTAACAAATTAATTTCTTTGGTTCGGGACAAACTTTAGTCAAATGTCCTAAACGAGAACAATTATAACAAACAATTGATGGTGAATTGGTTCTAACTTCATTAACATTCGTGCACATAACCGATTGATCATGAACACCAGCAATATTTTTAGTCGAGACCGATACAAAAGCAAAATCAGGTTCCACATAAGAGCGTTGATTTTTATTAGGGGTACATAACTGTCTACTCTAAATTTCTTCAATTCTAATTTCAAACATTCCTCTTCCAATTTCTGTAAAGAATCCACATCAGGTAACTGGGTTGTATAAAATGGGGATAAATTATGCGAAACAATATCAAGTTGAACATCTTCAGGCATAGAACCGTAACGTCGAAACATTGAGGTCATACAGGATAAATAGTCAATAATACCTTCAGAAGGATCTCGTGTTCTTGCTAAAATATCCTTGAAAAGTCTACGTTTATAATCAGGAGGTTCAAAATGTAACAATAATAAGGTAGATAAGATTTCCAATTAGAAAACCTATGGCGATTACTTCTATACCAAAGGAGTGCCTTTGACTCAAATAAATCCACAGAGGACTCAAATAATTCAAGTTCAGAAATATTTCGGGCTCTACGGAGCTCGTCAACTCGTTCAAGAAAATTATGAACAGTAAGTCCATCAGGATCGCCGGAAAATTTTAAGTTCCATTTCAACACTGGTAATGATCTTAAATTCGAATTTGGAGATGAAGTATTAAATGTATTATTTGGGTTAGCTGCAGCTTCAGATAATTCTTCATCAGCCTCAACATTAAACGAGGGTTGTTTTGATAATAAATTACTGAGATTTTCCACTTCTTTAGAAGAGTGAGAATCCAAAGTATCTAATAAAGTAAGAATTTTGTTAAAAGACTCGAGCGTAACTCTACTTGTTCAGGTGATAGGGTATCTACTGATATAAGATTAATTCGTTTCCACAAATGAATCGTCCGAGCACGAATAGTAGCAACAGGAGAATCAGCTTTCTGTAAATTAGATTGTAATTCAACTATCTTTTCAGAAATAATAGTAAATTCATCATCAGGTATAAGATCTGATGTATTAAAAGAAGAAGCAATACTAGTTTGTTCCATTTTAATAACGGGCGTAAATAAGCTCGCATACCTTCAACTGTTTCTTTCGCTAATACAGTAACACCACGAATCAATAATTCAAAAGATAGTTCATCCTTACGAAGTCGATGAATATCCATTTTATAATCAGACATTTTAATATAAATTGAAAAAAAAAACAAATTATTCACTAATATAATGTTCAAATCGCAATTCAATAATAAATATTTTATATTTTATCAAATAATTATGTAAATAACCTCTAACTATCTCTGCAAGTTAGATATGTGTTCAATTTTTGTAATTACACAACTTTTTTTTTTTTTTTTTTTTTTATATCACCAATAACTTCACAAAATATGCACCTATAAATTCAGTACCAATAATCAATACCAGAGTATTTTTAAACACTTTAAAATAATAGCACCAATAAATGTTTAAGAAAGCACAAACTAGCACAAGCATACAAATCAACATACAACCACTGTAATAATATTGTTGCCTAAAATTGCAACTTCACAAAATATCCAATAATCCGAAAAAAAAAAATTTAGGGGTTGTAGAATGAAATGCAAAACAAAGTCTTGCACGTTGAGAATTAATTTTTGTCGTTGGGACAACAAGCAATATAGTATCAATTCTGTATTTCGAACCACAAACCACAAACGTTGTGTCAATTTTTGCCAATTCGAGGTACAAACGTTTTGTGTCAATTTTGCCAATTCGAGGCCACAGACGTTCGGGCGCCAATTTTGCCACGGTAAAATTCGATAACTAATCGATATAATGGGTTCCTTAACGTTACGATGACAAATAGTGCTCCGAATAGCTCAGAAAAGACTCATCAGGGCGGTGGGTAAAGAATCGCATTCATGGACCATAAGGAACCACTAGAAAGGTCCAATAAGTCAAAACTAACTATTTTATTAATGGGCGCCAGGAACAGGAGCGAGCAGAATCAACGAGAAATGTTCCACTATTCTCGGGCGAAACCAAGGTAACTCACTATATCAATAAATTAACAGGGCACAGAATTAAGCCTGAATTTATTGAAGTAACTACAATGCCAAACATGAAATCAAACATATAAATATAAATTTCACTAGAACAAATAATTCTACAAACTAATCATACATACAAGATTCAAACCTAAATGACGCAAGAGAAAATTAACCAAGCTAAGTGCTCACAACAAGCAAATATATGTTTACTCCAGGTGATTGTATAAATAATATTTAACAGTAATAACGCAAGGGTGTTAATAATATCCGGGCACGAGCCCGTACGCAAAAATAATTCGTACTAAGTAAAATTGGATACGCAGACTTGGTGGCCACTAAGTAAGCTGTAACAGCATAACTCAAGCGAGTAATAATTTAACCAAGGGTCTAAGCTCGTGACTAGATTTACAATCAATATGTATAAATCACTGGAACGCATTAACGAGTGGTTAGCATTATTCATAAAAAAAAACCTAGCACTTACTAAGGAAGCATTCAACCATTAGTACCTTAATAATTTTATCATAAATACAGATTTTACGTTAATTATCGCAACCCACCCTACACACAGGTGTAAGTATGGTTGCATGCAAAGCAAAATATAAGCGGGTGAACATAAGGTTTCATACACAAAAAGTATTACTCCAATAATCTCAACAGAACATAAACACAACACACTTAAATAAGGAAGTATACGATCTCAAGAAGTAATTCCAATGCACCAGTAGCAGTCAAGGATTCCAAATCCAACTCAACAGGATTACACCACTTAAAAGTAGTCACACAAAATCGCTTCAGGTGTAATATTCATCCACAGATAACTCCAACAGGTTACGATTAATATTTCGGTAGTCCAGCAGATGGAACTTATGGTATCAATAATTAATTCTTCGTCGGGAGCTTTAATACCATCTATTTCAGTAAGTTGTCGAGGTTAGGTAATCGTAATACCACCAGAACGATTACTTAAACGAATCTTCACAAATGTGCATCTACTTAAATTGAAACTGCTAAACCTAAAGTATGTAATTACTCTTGGACTCGCACGCAGACGTAAATTTAAATTTGAAGTTAATTTTGAAGTTAAATTTGAACCTAGATTTGAAGTTACATTTAAACCCTAAAATTCATGTAATACATAGAACAAGAAGTACTACAAAGTTATTACTTACCACATAACCATGTGGGTAGCATATAACAAATATCACAAAATGTGCTTCTCTAACTGAGCGAAGGTATTAATCAAAACGACGTGAAATCCGCCAAAGGCGTAATAATTAACTTTCTTACTCACAAACACCAGAAAGATTAATTTTATCCAAGGTAGTAAGCTAGAATCCGCTAAAATAAGCGATATAAATTTTGCTAACATACCATGTTCGTCGTTTCGATTCAAAGGCTGGATCAAGAAGAACGACGAGCCACCACATGGGCTCGTTATCGCCCTTAGGTGAGATAACATTTTCCCACAATTAAACCACTTTTTATTAACAAAAACAAATTAATGTGCATTACAATAATACAGTTTTACAAACAACTTGACAAATGTCAATTCAGTGAAATATCTAACCAAAGGAGAGATTCAAAGGCTTCTAACCACAGAGCATTATGTTAAAAAGATTCTAAAAATTGCAATAATTATAAAACTTAGAACGGGACGTTCCAAACTTTCCCAAATGTGTGAATAATGTTTATGAATTTTTATCAAAATTGCACATTACAATTCACTTTATTTATCGAATAAATCAAATATTAGTATTTTTTAGAAAAATGTACCTACAATGTGCTGCCGTGAAAAAATTCAGAACTTCCATATCACACACTATTGTAAAACAGAAATGGTTTGAATACATGCTATACAAAACAAAACACAACAAACATACAGGAAACGCTATACTATTGGGATCAAACTATCATTATGAGAGTTTTCGACTATAGTCGTAATTGCTCGCAAATCTATTTATAACTTTCATTATAGATATTATTTAGGCCTCAGCAATTATTGAAATGAGTTGTTCTTCATAACCTTAGATTTATATAAATGTTTGTTGGGCTTCCTATTTAGCAAAGTAAGTAATTGGTGTTCTTCCAGTTTTGAGGTAAATAATAATGAAAGACTGCATTGCAATAGTGTTCTACATTTTTTAAAAAAAATTAAAAATAATATACTATATAGTTGATGAAAAACTGGCTGGTAAATATGGTGAAAGAATGGGTGTAGTGTAATGTAAAAAAGAATAAATACAGAAATATTTAATTTTTATGCCGAAGTTCAATTAATGTTTTGGGATAAATTTAAAAACGGCCATCTCATGCCAGTAATGACGTGGCTGCAATGATAGGTTAGGTTACTGTTAGAAATTGATATTATTATTAAAAAACACAAATCACTTAACACGCATACTGTTCTGATATGCGTGTTAAGTGATTTGTGTTTTTTAATAATTATATCTAATTTGGGTTTTTTAATAATATCTATTTCTAACAGTAACCTAAACTGTCATTGCAGCCACGGCATTACTGGTGTGAGACGGTCGTATCTAAACAGTCACCAGAAATAGCTCGCTCAGATTTAGGCTTGTGTAATAAAAGGAATAATGTGATAAAAATCCTTAGGGTTAATTAGAATTTACAAACCATGTTTAGTTAAGTTTTTTTACCCTGAAACTTCTCTAATACACGTAAAATGTACTTTTGTTCAGTATGGTACAAATTCACCATTAACAAACTTCCATACGCAATTGTATTGAAACAAAATATAACAAGTTGCATGCAATACGTAAATAAATAAAAGCAAAACAAACTTTGGACTACTTAAAAATGCAAGACATGCATTTTTATTCTACTAGAGGAATGTTTACTGTGTCCGATTCAGTACACTTTGTTTATTATTTCGTCGTTAGAAAATGATAAAGAAAACTAAGGTGTGATAAGAAAAGAAACCAATCCAATATTTGTAGCTTTTCACAAACTGTAATCAAAACCCACTTGACATTTTACCTAATCATTTTTTATTAGAGATACGTTTAAACCATTATTCTGTTTTTTCCATTTATTGGCCAATTAATTAATATAACAGCTTTGTCAATTGCATATTAGAAATTGTAAAATAACTGTGCGATGCAAATGTAGGAATGTTAAATCTTGTAATTTCTTGTTCTCTAATAATTTTTTTACATTAGATATCGAAATTTTAAAGGTTTTCACTGGTTATAAATGTTAGAAAATATGTATAATTAAAATATCTGTGAGGTTTATAATTGAACTAATAAGTTCCACAGCACTGCCATCTATATGTGCTCCTGGCACTTCATAAACTAAGTAGGCGAAGTATTAAACTTCATATCCTTTTCTAATAAATATCTGCATCTCGACATTTCGTCTCGCCCTATGCTACCTCACCCCAACCCGCACTTTTACAGCAGATGGTAGGGAACCTGCTGTGATGAGCTCTTAACAACATGCATCAAAGTTCTAGAAGCAAAAGCTTATGGGACATATCATACTGCGTTTGAAATGCAAGATATTATCGTTAGAAACAGGATTGTTTTGACTAATGTGGGATCGATGGCAATCCTGTACAGTTAACCAAACAATATAATTACAATACTTACCAAAACAGTCGCAATAGTAGAATTAATAGTTGCGCCTTCACTAACTTCAACATCATATTCGGCTTGTTCAAAGACAGGACTCTTAGTATTGGGTCCTTTTATTACATTAATTTCAACAATAGTCTGACTATTCAAACCTCCTGTGTCAGTAGCTTTAATTGTTAGACTATACTGCTCGCCAGCATTTAATTTACTGTTAGTTTCCAAAACTCCAGTTTTTCGATTGATTGTAAATTTGTTATTGCCATTGTTTGAAACATGATAGATTGAATACTCAATTTGGGCATTTTCTCCAATATCGTTATCGGTTGCTTGTATAGTCATAATAGCTCGTTTTCCCTCACCAGCTGCAACCTTTACAGCTGGAATTTGAGACAATACGGGTGGACTATCGTTGACATCATTTAGATATACAGTAATCGGTAACGGTGAACTTGCTGCTTTGCCACCTTTTTCTCGTGCGACAATTTGAAATCGGAATTTACCTGGATTAGGAGGATCTCTATCAAGGTTATTTTCATTCACGATCAAGCGATTATTTCTATCGATAATAAAAAAAGGAGACGTAAGTTCAAAACTGTATTCAGGTGTTTCATCATTGGGTTCCTAAAACCAATCTTAGAATTATATTGAATGTATAGAAGAACTTACATAATCCTTGTCGCTGACTGTGAATGCTAACGGATTTCCTTGGGTATCGACTACTATAGTACCTATTGGTGCATTTTCATCAACATAACCTTCTGACGATGAGACAAAAATCTCAGGCGGATTTGCATCAACTGGTTTAACGGTTATATTAAGCTTGGCAGTTGCTGATCGCCTTGCTTCTGAATTCTCTTGAGCCTGTTAAAAAGAAAATTAATCATCTGAAGTTTTTCCGGAAATACAACTTTTATAATTATATTAAATGTTTTAGTGCTTGATGTATCTACTGGTTTAATTTGATTAACAATTCCAGTACTGGGATCGATATTAAAATATTCAAAGTAAGAAGATGGTGATCCACTGACAAAGTTGTAAAGAATTGGCGTGTTAAGTGTATCCATGTCAACGGCTTGTATCTTTTCTGGTGAGATATTAAGGGCTCCTTGTACTGTTCCACTTGATACCTAAATTCAAGATTTTAAAGGTTATATAATTATATTAGATCGGCTTACTATTGCTGAATATTCTGGATTTATACAATAACCATCAAGTACCATGCAACCCTTGTAAACAAATGCAGGGTTTAGATCATCGTCATCATTTATATTCACTGTAAGTGTTGTCGTTGCAGATAATCGTTCTTCTACATTCTTGGCTCTGTCCTATAAATAGCAGACTATATAAAAATTGAAAATGCTTTTAATACAGAAACTAAGTAGACATGAAAACAAGGAAAATGAAATTTTCTTTTAAAAATCGACAATTTTAAATAAGAAGCTTAATTATCAAATTTAATAAAGTTATTCCATGTAATGTATCTTGATACACTAGCAATTGTATAGATTTTGGCAATTCCCTAATGTTTCCCAAAAAGAAGAGATTTTATTGTTGTATATTTAAATTTAGGGGGCTTCCCTAGTCTTAACTAGTTTCTATTTTAATATCACTGGATCGCGTTAAGGAATATTGCTCTGATTAAAAAGCGTAGACTCTATTTAGTTTTTATCGTTCAGAAATTAAATACTGGCGTTCCCACTATTTACTCTAGTTCGTTCACGAAATTCCAGAGTAATCATTTGGAATGCACTCTTGTATCTTTTTACTCTGTACAAATGGACAAACTTCTGTTTGTTTCTTAATCGTTTTGACTTCGCTCATTACTCGATGAAACATTTGCGCAAAATTTACCACTGCTGCTAAACGTGTAAACTTTCTTTTTCTTTTAATTTCGATTTCACCCATTTCAATAATACCAAAACAAAAAACTTTTACAACAACAAAATCTGTTCTTTAATGGTTAAGATGTTGTCATACTCTAATGTGTTCAAGTTTAAAATCGTATTGAAGTGCACTCTTGAAAAATTACTCTAGATCAAACACTAACATAATACTATTCCTGAACGTGAGTTACATATCCCCCAAATTAGTATGTAGAAATAATCAAATGGACCTATTGAATCTAAAGAATATATTGTTACAATGGCTAATTGAAAGATATATTACAAAAGGTTAATGGAAGATCATAAACCAGACATGAGAACGGATGCAACTACTTTGTATTCCAGACGTAACATAACACTGCAGGTGCAGGTCACAAAAGATTATAAGAAACTTATTGTTAGAATTAAGATTACTAAGAAGTAATATTTTGTATTGAATAAAGAAACAGCAGATCTGCGTTTCCCACAAGTGATGTAAGAGCAGGGATAGCATAAATACCCTGAGAACCCCAGGAGGGTCGAACTTCACAACTTTAACATTGTTGGTTGTTCAAGCTACTCATCCTAATTTTAGTTAAATTAAATAGTGATTTTCAACTTAGAATATTTTCATTTCAATACGTTACTGAGCATAACGTACCTGTTATTAAATTCATATTGTAATTTCTGTTTAAATAGAATTGATAGAAGAGTTTTTTGAACGAAAGCCTTTTTTAAAAACCCTCCAAAATGTCCAAAACCTATCTGGCGCAGTCGGAACGGATTCCAAAAGGGCACTAGTAAATCCAAAATCGAGAAACTGGTGGTCGTGTATCTTAATTCTTCGTCTGGAAGAACAAACAAAAATTTGAACAAGGTACAAAATCGGCCAAGCCCAAAGAAAGAAAACTGGTGGAACTGGCAATAAAAATTTTGTAAGTTCATTTATCCTAACCATTTTTCAATTATTGATATTAGCTAGTAAGCAATGAAAGAATTTATATACGCATTTTTGCACAATTTATTATTACATTTTATTGCAATTTATTAATGAAAGAATTTAATCAGCAAGAATCTGAACATTAATTATAACGGAGGTGTATAAATACGCAAGTCTATGTACAATTTATTACAGCAATTTTATTATTGAAACAATTTACTCAGCAGAAGTCCGAAACAAAAACGTGTAATTATAAGGTAGTTCTTGTACAACTTATTGCAGGAAACTATTACTGAAATAAAATTATTCACAAAACCTAAAACTCAATTTGCAGCACTTTATAATCTCTACAAAGGTTATAATTATATACTTTAACGCAACAGTAATTGATGAGACAATTACTCAGTAGAATTCTTCAAAATGCTTACTTTGTAATTACATATAAATTATACGTAAAAGATAAGTGATTCTTTAAATAACTGAATACCAACTTTAATACAATACGAACTCGAGTGAAAAATTAACTTTTAATTAATTAATAAACAATGAACATGAATAACATGCGATTATATTTAGAATCAATCCCAGTATATGATGGCACTCAAGCACCACTAGGTATCTACAAGGGCCATATTTTTTTCAATCTCCAATCGCTCCGTGCAGACGCTACGCGGGTAGCAGAAAGCGGGCATGCGCTGTAGGCGACTGTGCAGCTCTTGCACTACACACCTCGCCATTGTTGACATTCAGGCGTCAGTCTGCGTTGTGCTACAGCCACGTAAACATGTCTGCTATTATTGATGCTCCCGCCAAGTCTGAAGTGTGATTCGTTTTCTACAGGCTGAAGGTCCTAGTGCTGCAGAAATCCATCAAAGAGGAAAGCTGACCGCTGGAGTTGTTCTGATCCACGACAATGCCCGTCCACACACTGCTGGAGCAACTCAACGGCTTCTTGAACAATTTTGATGGGACATTTTCGATCATCCGTCATACAGTCCTGACTTAGCACCAAGCGATTTTAATCATTTTCCTGACCTGAAGACGTGGCTTGGTGGGAAGCGCTTTCAAACCAATGAGAACCTTCAAACCAACGTCAAGGACTACTTGAATTCATTGGCGGCAACTTTATTTGGACAGGGTATTGAAAAGCTTGTCTACAGATATGACAAATGTCTTAATCTCTTCGGTGATTATGTCGAAAAGTAACCGTAAGTGTGCCAATCTTTTGGTAATAAAATTATTGTTTTATATGAACTTGTCTTTTATTTATAGCCTATCGGAAGTTGAAAAAAAAATGGCCATCGTATATCACTGCTTGCGAGACATTTTTAAAATCATTTTACAAAGAAGGTGACATTGACCGCAACGTCATGCTTTTACACCTGATTCTCAGCAAACTAACAGGCAGAGCATTAACACTAATTGCACGCCGCGATGACCTCAAACAGTGGGAAGACTTCAAACGGTTATTAATAGCGTATTTCGGCAAACAGAGAAACATCAAATGTCTGGTGAGAGACTTAATAAACCTTTGACTGGAACCCAGTCAATCACCTTACCAATTCGGTATGAGATGCCAAGATGTGAGGAGCTTAATCTTAACCAAACTGAAAATCGAAGAACCCGACCCGAACATACGTTTATTAAGAACGAAAATGTGCAACGAAATGGCATTAGACACATACATAAACGCGTTATCTGAATGGTTATCAGATAAGGTTTCAACAAAACCAAAATTTAGAAGAAGCAATAAACATGATTGTAGAGGAAGAAAACGTTATGCATTACAGAAATAGGATGTATAACCCTAATGCAAATAAAAATTACTCACCGATTAAGATGATACAAGTGGTGAGACAAATACAAGCACAAGTGAAATGTACACCATTTAACGCACCAATGAATCAACCACGAATTAACAACACAAATTTTAATAACCCTAATTTTAACAACCAATTTCGAGAGTTTCTACCGCAAACACTAAATTCAAACTTTATAAAACCTGTATTTACACCAAAATTCAATCAAAACGTAAATAAAACATAGCAAACATTTGGCAGAAATTCCAACAGAAACACACCTACGACAAATAATAACAATAACCCCAATAATTACTACAACCAACCCCAATGGATACTTCATCTGGTAATACTAGACAAAGCACAAAAATATCGCAAATCACACCAAACTATAACCAAAAACGAAACCACTTCCGAAGAACTATTCCCACAAGAAGTAGAAGCTTTTGACAACGCGAATAATGACGAGACTTCGAGTAGAGACAATGAGACAAATTACGAATGCAACAACCATTATGAAAATTACGAAGAAGACGACGAAGAAAATGCATGCTCAAATTTTCAGTTGACCAATTCAAATACGACCAAACGTATTTAATTTAAATAACATCAATCAACAGATTCTACCCTATATAGAAATACCTCACGCAGAACTTAATTTACTAATCAATACCGGATCTTGAACAACTTTAATTAGCCCCAGAACCATACAACATTATTTAGTGTGTAGAAATAGAACCCTTCAAAATCAGGACAGTCCACAAAACGACAATACACCAATTTATGGCAAACATACCCCTACCAAAAACTTTCAACGTAAAAATGAAACACAAATTTTGCATCTTTGAATTTAACAACAAATACGACGGATTAATAGGCATAGAGCTTCTAAAAAAATTAGGAGCAAACATTGATATAAAAAACCGATTATTAAGAACAAAACACGGACAAATTCGCATTAAATTCCAAAACAGTAACATTCAAACCGATCAAAAATACATGATCGAACCCAGAACGAAAAAAATCTAAGCCGCATGTACGGCTCACAACCAAACTTAGACATTAAGTTCAACAAATATTACTTACCTTTGTGTTAAATATTTGAAATTTAATTGTACACGAAAATAATAAATAGTAATGTGTAAAAATTCGTATTTAAAGTCGAATATCTTGATTAATAATTGAAGTATCGAAAAGTGAATAGCGTATTCGTATTCAGCGTAAAAAACTGGATAAGAATCATATATTATATGTCTTGTAACATCACGGGAACCGTGCAACGGACAGACAGACAGACCGACCGACAGACCGACCGACAGACTAGACCATCTCATTAACCAAACGAAGTTTGGTTGACAAAAACAAATAAAAGTTTTAGTAAATTCAAAAAACCACATAGGCATTATAAACCACACGACATTTCAACAAGGAGTAGAAACACCCACCGCGTTAGTACAAATAAAAGACAGTTGCGACACTACAACAATTATAAACTCAAACGGTTACCCCATAGAACTACCATTGACAAATACAATAGACATAGAAGAAGTAAATTTTAGCGAAATGGAAATCGACGAAGAATATGAAAGCGATTTAAACCCTACAAGACACGATAGAATGTTAAAAGAAAATTTAATTAACATTCGTTTTAATGAAGATATTAATGACGAAGAAGAGAGTGCAATCAAGGACTTATGTTTTGAATACCAAGGTATATTCTACTGTGAAGGAATATCTTTAACTTTTACCAACACCGTCAAACATAAAATAGAATTAACAGACGATAAGTCAATTTTCACCAAAACATACAGACCAATTCAAGCAAGTCAAGAAGAAGCAGATAGACAGGTAGTAGATCTATTGAAGCAAGATATCATCCAACATTCAAACTCACCATGGAGCAGTCCCGTAATAATAGTCCCGAAGAAGTTAGATGCCTCAGGCAAACGCAAGTATAGAATGGTTAACGATTACAGAAAACTAAACGAGAAAACTGTAGATGATAAATACCCGCTATCCAATATTACAGAAATCTTAGACAAATTAGAAAGTGTCAATATTTTTCGACGATAGACCTCGCCTCAGGATATCAACAAGTAGAGATGGACAAGAAAAACACAACCAAAACAGTTTTTAGTACACCTAGAAGATATTATGAATACAAACGCATGTCGTTTGGCTTAAAGAACACATCCGATACTTTTCAAAGAGTAATGGATAACATTTTAAGAGGGATCACAACGAAAAATGCCTTGTGTACTTGGACGACATTATCGTATACTCAACATCACTGACTGAACACATCGAAAGATTACAAGAAGTTTTTGAACGAATATGAAAAGCAAGTTCAATTAGATAAGAGAATTTCTACAAAAAGAAGTAGCATTTTTAGGACATATAATAACACCACAAGGAGTTATGCCAAACCCAGACAAAACAAATCCATTTATAATGACAACCGACGCATCGAAAGTTGCTTTAGGCGCAATATTGAGCCAAGGAAAAGTAGGTAGCAGTAAACCAATCAGCTACGCATCACGAACACTAAATGAAACAGAACAAAAGTACAGCACAATTGAGAAAGATTTATTAGCAATAATATGGGCAACAAAATATTTTAGACCATATCTTTATGGAAGGAAATTCTACATATACACCGACCATAGACCATTAGTATGGTTATGCAAACTCAAAGAACCGAATTCAAAATTGCAGAGATGGAGGATTGGACTAGAAGAATATGACTATGAAATCATATACAAATAAAGGAATTTATAACAATAATGCAGACGCACTAAGCAGAATACAAATCAACGCAATAGAGACATAGTCAGTTATAGGCAATGTAGACGAAACAGAGATAAGGAAAGACCCAGAAGAAATAGAAACCATACACTCAACGCAAAATGACGAACGAAATTGCAATTAACATTTTAAACAAAGCAACAGACATGAAACCAAATCAATTCATAGTTACAGAAGTTTTAACCAACCCCACTCCAGTAAAATATACAAAAATAGATAATAAGAAAATATATCAAATTCAAATAACAAAGGATGATAACGAAGAGCAGATAATTAAAATTATAAAAGAATATACCCCAGAGAAAAACGTTTTTACTTTTATTTCACCACAGAACATTTATACAAACGATTTTCAAAATTATATATTAGATTATTTAATATTCAGGACCCGAGATTATCAGATGTACACGAAAATTAATAACTTTAGATGACCCTGACGAAATAAACGACGTAATTCGAAACCAACACGAAGGAAAAACCAACCATCATAGAATCAATAAAACATTAAAACAACTCATAAGAAGATACTACTTTAAAGACACGAAGGAATTGACCACAGATTTTATCAATCAATGTGAACTACGTGATAAGGCAAAATACGTATTATACCCCCGGCGGTACGGTACGCGAGCCACTACAGTAGTTGGTAGCAATGATAAATAATTGCAAAAATGATGCGCAAATAAGATATTATGTCACATAATTGTTTAAAATTACTACATCACATAAAAAAACGAGAAAAGTACTTACGTAATTGTAAGACTCCTCACAGCATTGCACTAGTATAACGGCAGCTGGGCTTCGTTGATCTTTTCGAGCGTAGGTGATTCGTCTGGCCCGGTTGAATCCAAATTTGATTTGTCTTCCTCTTTCTGTTTGCAGGCAGGGCGAAGGAATAAGGTAAAGGTAGCGATAGACAATAGAGGCAAAGGGAACCTACATAACCTGAAAGAGAAGACGACGGTACAAAGATAACTACACTCGTCGACGTCCCGGTCACGCGTGCCGACGTGTCGGAAATCACTACCCTTCCACACTCCGCGTCTGCGTAATCCTTTGCGCAAACGCACTCTCTGAAGTGACGGAAATACGCGCACAAGCTTTTAAAATTGGCGCGAAATCCTTACAAATTAAAACTAAATTTGGAAATGTTTACGGCCGATTTTTCGGCACGTAACATACGACAGATCACCCCCAAAAATATCTTTAATGTTAACTAAAACACCCGATAAACCTTTTCAAAAACTACACGCAGATACTTTGCTAGTAGAAGTGCAAACCTTATTAACAATCGTAGACGCATTCACGAAAGTAGGCCAAGCGATACCCATTATTTCAAAAAATAGTACAGATGTAACCCAAGGATTCCTACAATACTTTACATTTTATGGTACACCCGAATCAATAACTTTTGGACAATGGACGCGAATTCAGAAACAAAACAATACAGAATACCCTAGAACTTCATAAAATAAAAATTCATTTTATAACAGAAAATCACCCGGAGTCTAATAGACTAATTAAAAGATTACACCTAACCTTTATAGAACAAATCAGACTGTTAAGATTAACCTATAAGAGCATATCACTAATTTATTGTCATATGCACTAATTGCTTACAACAACACAATTCACTCATCAACTAACTTTACACCTCTCGAATTAACATTAGGACACTCAAATTCCCGCAACCCTTATGATATACACTATAATAAAGAACTATACCAACAGTATGCAAAAGATCACAAATTACTTATAATAATGTCAAAAGTAAATTAGATAACGATAAAGAACGTGTTACAAAAACCCGCAATGAGAACGCTAATATAAATAGATTTTCAGTAGGACAAACCGTGTATGAGAAAAAAAGTAACAGCCCCCAGAAATCTAGATCCGTTTAAAATCAAAAAGAACTCAGATAGAAATGTAGTCGTAGTAGACAACGGAAAAATCGTAAAATACATTCACTTAAAGAATCTAAAACACCCTGTAATTTCAGATGGACAGCCATCACCCTTGCCGTCAACCTCCACCCCGGTAGAACGGACGACAGTGACAAAATAGTGGAATACATTAAATACAACTCTGGTATACTACCAGTAATATTAGGAAGTATGCAAAATACAATAGACTATTTAACTTTCGCACAGAAATTTGATTTAACCGAACTAAAACAAGAATTTGAAATAATTAGAGATAATTACTACAGACTGAAACAATCAATGGACACACCCAAATTCGGAAAAGAATGCGCGATAGAAATGCTTAATTACAAAAATATAATGGAGAACACCTTAAAAAACACAAACGACAAATTCAATTGATTAATACCAACAGAGCAAATCACAAGACAGAAAACAGGATTTATTAACAGACTAGGTAATATTATAAAAGCTATCACACGTAATTTAGACAACCAAGATGCTGAACGATACGACAACACAATACAACAACTAATTGAAAACCAGATTGACGTAAAAACTATTGTTAGAAATCAAATATCCTACACTCAGTCAACCATAATAAAATTCAATGATACATTAAGTAAATTAGTACAGAACCAAGACAGTATCACTAACAGAATACTAACACTTGAAAGTAACATGCAAACCACAATGCTAAGAATGCGAGATTTAATAAGATTCAACATGATATTCAATCAGATGATATAAACCATTACCATAATTCAACAAATTTTAGCCACATTAGATAATGCTGTAACATTTGCAAAGTTAAACACATTACATGCTAGTATTATAGAACCAATTGATTTATTAAATGAATTATTAGGAATTAGATCACTCATAACTAACAGTAAACTACCCTTTGAAGTAACGGAATCCAACATACTTTTATTTGAAAAAATAGCCAAAAGGTTATGTAAAGAATCATGAAATTACGTTTTTAATAGAAATCCCCATTGTACAAATTAACCCTTATAATTGTTATAATTAATTTGCCTTCCCCATGAAAGTTGCTAGCCAGTATCAAGTTATTATTCCTAAAACCAAGTTCCTTTCCCTAAATGAACTTAGGTATGGCTTCACGAATGAAAAGTACAAAGAAGGGCACTCAGCCAGTATTTATGTCAATGATTAACTACGACAGCTATTTAAACGGATAGCCCTTGTGAAGTACAACTATTAAGATTATCTAATCACTACAAGAATTGCGAGTCAAAACCAGTACAAATTACAAACATGAAAATTCAAAAGTCACGGACGACAAATGGATCGCTGTATTTCCACAAGAAGTAATAGCGACCGACCATTGCAACTAAGACGAAAACAGCCTAGCTTTTATCGGAAGCAAGCTCATCACAATAAAAGAAGATCGCTATTTAAAATTAAAAAGCAAAATTATTCGAGTATACCAAAACCCAGCAATAACTAAGAATTTCGCAAATCTATTCGAACTACAGTTCAAGACTGCATAAACTGAAGACAAGATCATCAAAAAACCAGTGCAACTAGAACATCTAGACCTAGACGACCTCAACCAAGCCATAAAATTAATGGAAGTTATAAAGAACATTTAAATGAAGCAAAAGTGCCAAAACTACACTACGACAATATCAGTGTTTGGACAATTTTATTGATTATTGTAATAATTTTATTAACCATGTATTTATTGTACAAAATGTATCTTAGATATAGAAGCAAATGTTAGTCATAAGAACAAAGAGACAAAAGTAAATAAAGAAATCATAAAAGATCCCTTAGGGACAATGAGTTTTAAAAATTAAGTTCAACCCTTAATTTTCATTTAAGTAAGGAGGAGTTACATATCCTCCAAATTAGTATATAGGTATAATCAAATGGAACTATTGAATCTAAAGAATAGATTGCTACAATGGCTAATTGAAGGATATATTACAAAAGGTTAATGGAAGTTCATAAACTAGACATGAGAACAGATGCAACTACTTTGTATTCCAGACGTAACATAACACTGCAGGTGCAAGTCACAAAAGATTATAAGAAACTTATTGTTAGAATTAAGATTACTAAGAAGTAATATTTTGTATTGAATAAAGAAACAGCAGACATGAAATCTGCGTTTCCCACAAGTGATGTAAGAGCAGGGATACCATAAATACCCTGAGAACCTCAGGAGGGTCAGTCAGTCTCGAGCTTCACAACTTTAACATTGTTGGTTGTTCAAGCTACTCATCCTAATTTTAGTTAAATTAAATAGTGATTTTCAACTTAGAATATTTTCATTTCAATACGTTACTGAGCATAACGTACTTGTTATTAAATTCATATTGTAATTTCTGTTTAAATAGAATTGATAGAAGAGTTTTTTGAAAGAAAGCCTCATTAAAAAGACGCTCTAAGAGATCCACAACCTATCTCATGCCCCTGTTTAAATTTCATATTTTACTTGAAATATTTAACCTTATTTTGATATAACTGTATGTATTATAATACAATTTTGTGTAAATGCAGTTTTAAGTTTTCTAGACCAGTTAATTCGCAAAAATGTTGTTAACCTTATACTTATTTTAATATGACTTTCATGTTTATTCAAAAGGATCATATATTTGTAAAGTTATGTTAGTATTTAATATCATACTAGTGCTGGGAAAAGATGGTATAGAAAAAGAAAATCCATACCAAAAAGAATTTTAAAGAAAAAATTCGTCAGACTGCTGCAGGAAAATCTGTTAAACATAATCCCTGCATGAATAAAAAAATGTGGCAATTATTGTGCTAATAAGTTCAGTGAAGATGATCAATTGATTATATTTGAAAATTATTGAGCAATAGGAAATAGAAAACACTTGTACTCTCTTGTGTTAAGCCAAAACCAATTGGCAGAAAATGAACGATTAGTAATACTCGCACAATTTCGAGGTCAAAACATTAAAATATGTCAACAATATTTGCTTAAAACTAGTGCTATTTCCCAAATAACTAAGATACACCATGTAAAATGCCAATAATACACTAAATACCACTGGAAAACACAGAAGGAATCTCTACCCTCGCACTGATGATGCAAAAGTGAATCTCTTAAAATCTTTTATTGTGATGTTACCTGCTGTACCATCCTACTATTGTCGTAATAAAACTACTACATTATATCTCCCTCAAGAATTTTATAATGTATCAAATTTGTACAAAATGTAAACCGATCAATTAAAGAAAACTCGTACAATTATCAGCATTATCAAAAAGAGTTTTTTGCCAAATATTTAAGGCAAATTTTAATGTAGGGTTACATTTACCTAACAAAAACAAATGCGTATTTTGTGAAAGCTACAAAAATCTCAACATAGAATGTAGAAACATTTTGGAACAAACAGCAGAACACAAAGCCCGTAAACTGGACATAAATAAATGTAAGCAAATATTTTTAGAAGACCAGCAATAAAGTAAGGATAGTAATTCTTCTTCCTTATGTTGTTACATTCCAAATTTGGAGATGTACAGTTTGAAATATGTGACTAAATTCCCGCCATTATTTCAAATAAACTTGTTAAATTTCCGTCATTTCGAACAGTTGCGTTTGCGCAAGAGAATGCGCAGACACGAAGTGGCGGAAGTGCGCGGTTTGGACACGACGAGATTATTAGCCAACGAGACGTCGAACGGTGACGTTTACCTGTGTCGTTTTTTTGTCTTTTCTCTTTCAGAATGTAGGTTTCCCTTTATCAATACCTTCTATCGTTGCCTTCACCTTATTCCTTCGTCCTCCCTACAAACAGAAGAAGAGGGAAGACGTTAAATCTGGTTTCAACGATGGCATAACGTAACCCACGCCCAAACGAGATCCATGGAAATCAGCATGGCACCTGCACAAGGATGACCGCAAATTCATGAAGCGTTCCACATTTTTAAGTGAGTACTTTTTATGTTTTTTTAAGGTGCAACTTGTATCATTGTAAACATATTTGGCATGGGATACAATTTGAGACATAATTATGTCGTAATATCTTTGTTGTGCAATAATGTGAACGTGGATAGTATCCGTGTTGCCAACTGTGGAAGTAGCTTTGAACGCACGACGCCGGGAGTATTACAGTGACGCCTAAACTTGAGTTGAAAATTTGTCTTCACCTCTCATCTATCTTATAAGGGTTAGTTTTCAATATCTTTGTAGAAATTGTTTTTTTTTTCACTCTAATATAATAAATAATAATTTTTTAAATTTTTAATGACTTTTAAATAGAAGAAATACAATCTGTCAACATTGCATTTGGTAACTTCTATTTTATGTTGGCGTGACATTGAATGCAATTGAAATGTCAATCTGAAGCATTTAGTCAGCCATGTTTGAACAGTGTTTGTTTACCTTTCATATAACTTATTACTAACTTAGTTAATTGGCATTTTCCCTTATAAAAACAGTGTATTTATATTCTAAATTCTCTCAAATAATTACTTAACCGAATTTAGGATGAAACTGAAGCATATACCTTTCAAATGTGTTTAGCAAATTACATAACCTGACTTCTACGTGGAAACATGTGCTTTTGGATTAAATAATTTTTTCTGTAAGTATTCTAGCCATAGATAAAAACCTATATGATTAAAAAATCTCCTTAAAATGAGATTAAATTTAGTTAAACAATTATCTCAAACCTGAAATTTCTTTAGTTTATTGAAACCTGTTTTAAGTTTAAATTTTATTTAAATACTATATTATCTTAGTTGACCATAATTCTAAAGTGTTCCCTTACAATCTAAATAATCAACTATAGGTTACGAAAACTTTCTCAAAAGAAAATTTTGCTTTTAATACAGCTAACGCAATTAACTGAAATCTTATCTTGGTATATCTATACCTTCTAAAACACTATAGTAAACTTGATTTTGTTATATCTGCTTTCTTAAACACTGCAATAGTGAGGTTGATGATAATGTTTTGCATTTAAGTTCATTTACTATCCCCTTTAATTACGATGGTTGTTGATAAATACCTCGATATAAAAGTAATACTTTAATAATTTGGTATATTGTTTTTTTTTCTGTAGATGTATCGTTAAAATATTGTCTTGTGTAGTGCGCATAATTTTGTTTTAATAGCAACTTTTTTATCTATATCGGTATTGCAACGCAGCATTTTTAAGATCTATTTGGTCTAGGTGAGACTTGTTGTCAAAGTTGGTCGCTAGGCAGTATGTTAGTCTAGACGAGACTCATGAAGAGTTGGTCGTTCAGCATTATATAAGTCTAGACAAGACTCGTGATAAGTTTGTCGCTCTAGTGATTTTTGAATCATTTTTTGAGGATGATGTTGAAGTTTTTCTTTATTAGTCTAGGTGAAGCTCAAGGGAGGGCTTGTCACCCTAGCAATTATATGCGTTGCAAGATATTTTTTCTTGTTCTTCAACAATTTGTTATGAGTAAATCAAGTCTTAATTACCGCTCTCTCTTCATATATCGATTCAGATCATGCTAGGTGGGATGAAAATATCTTTAAAATCGCTCAAGCTTTGCGTACATCCAAAAAATTTTATGTCCCATTTCTTTAACTATTTACCTAATGTTTTTGTTCTTGCTATGAATTAGTTAACTTTATTCAGCCATTTCTTTTCTTATACAGCACTTACCTTTTACATGTTTGGCTTCTTTACATTAAACTAGCTATCTTTTTGCTACCTGTTGACTTTCCCTTGAATTTATTGCTAGCCACAAATCTCTTTATCTAGATTCTTTAATATAAATCTGTCGCTTCATTTAATTAATCCTGACACCTTTTCTACATCATATTATTTTGTTTTCAGCGTTTATCTTACATTGTTTAGTTTTGTGGTGATTGTCGTAACTATGGTTGCAATAACTCATTGAATTTTTATGATTGGTTTTAGCTGATGTTTTGAGTGGATGCTTTTTTCTTTGGGCTCACATAGGAGACGAGGCCTATGCCATTGTAAGAAATAGTCCATAATCGCAGTTACAAAAAAACTAGGAGTTTCTATTCCATGCGTTTTTCTTCTGAATTATTACAGGCGCCCACCTTATTTTTTATCATTACTTGTTTTCTTCTTCTTATAAGTCATCATAATATATAAACATTTTTTGTTGTTTTTTATCGAACTTTGTGGTGAGGTGCTATCGCTTTTTATTGATACATTATCGAATTCTCGGTGGTTTTTAGCATATTGGGACAGTGTGTGTGTATTTAACTGCTTATAGTTAGGCATACTTGTGTGTTTATGGCGTTACCGTTTCTAAAAACTACCTTAAAACAGTTAGTTTTTTGTGTGAAAGTATCTGTAGTGATACTTTTAAGTTGTTGTTTCAACTTTTGTCTGATTTTCTTATCGCAGTGGATGCACTCATTAGGAAAATGATTGTACTAGTTCTCATCAAAAGTCTAGTAATGTTGTAACTTATGATGTATCTTAACTTGTCTGATTAATATAGCAGGTGGTCCTTCAGACCGATCTGCGCTTAACAGGGACAACTCTCTACCTTCTCTCGGACGCTTGTCCAAAAACTCTACTTTTTCTTATTCTGCTGTCTCCTTTTTCCGCCTTATTTGTCATTCGGTAGACCTGTTCTTGTCCCGGAACACCCGTCTACCACATAAAAGTGATTTTTCCCTCACTCCGAGCTACTGACCACATTGGTTGGTTGAGTAGTGCTTTTCTATACACCTTTTCTATCGCTTTTGCTCAATGAGAGCCCTTCCTCTATTCTCTTCTACCTGGAAGTGTCACTTATACATTCCAAAATGCATACCTCCCTCTTTTTACCTTTCCTATATCTCTATTGCCTTTTCATTTCCGTTAGTCACCGTGTGGTTGCGCGGGGGGTTTACACAGACACCCGAACCACGTCTCTGGGAATCTTTCGTGAGGTCATGCGGTGCCGCTGTCAGCGCACGTGGCCGAAACGTGTGGATATCGTATCGATATCGTTCAACGCCGGGTGCAGGAATGCACCCACATGCCTTTTTTTGGTCCCTCATACCTTTTTTTATAAACGGGCCTGCCTCACAGGTCGCTCTCTTCCAGGGGCATGAGTATTTACCTATATAACGGCCTCAAGGAGCCACTCTATCTTGTATCTTTGTGATGGATGACAAAACGGCTTGGTGAGATGGGGAATTCTACGCTATATCTTTAATGTATGTAGTCGTAGCGTGCCTTAGCGTGCTGGGACATTTCGGATCCACCTTTTGTTATCTAGTTTTATGTTAATATCTTTATCTTACCTATTATCTTGAGACTTTGCCTTATCTTTTTTGTTTTCCTGACGTTTGGTATTTATGATCAGACGTAAGAATTATTTTTTGAATATTGAGTGAAGACGGCGGTGACGGCAACTACGACGGCAGCAGTCAGACATTGAGATCTCATTAACCAAACTAAGTTTGGTTGATAACTTTTCTATTACCCTGGTAAATTATAATGGATGTAGACTCCATACATAACACAATTTAAAATTTTGTCTATAATAAAACCATGCAGTCTCCGTCCGATTCGCCAACCATGATTACAAACGCTAGAACCAATCCAGTAGGTTATACTGTAATTGTTTTACAGCACTTGCTTAGGGATTGTGCAGCTTGAAAAATCCAATAATCATATTTCAGGAAAGTTTTTGAGGATAGCAAAGAAACCGAAGTGAATACGAATCAGGTTATTAAGTCGAGAGAAAATTCTGTCATCGTCATTAATGGGCCAAATCAGGTAACCACAATGAATTGAAAATCTTGGCTGCCAGGTATAGAGACCTAGCTGATCTGTAAAAAAAGAAATATCATTCCAAGCAGGTATCAAGAAGACTACTTTAGCATATAATGGTGCACTCTTTTTAATAAGGCTTCACCTTTTCATGGTACTATTTAATTTTAGAGGATTTTTAAACCCAGCATGGGGAAGTCCTCCAATATTATTTTTAATTTAAGCTTTATGTGTACAATTCACAAAGATTCTATCTCACGCCTTTCCGGACATTGACCGACGATTTGTGGTGTGTGTGTGTGTGTGATTACTACGCCCAAGGTCCCGGGTTCAAATTCCAACACGGTCCGCTTGAAAAATGTTAGGCGAGCATTTTTCACAAAAATTCACCCTCCTTCGGATGAGAGATAAAATGAAGGTCCCGTGTGTGTGTGTTGTCACGCACGTTAAAGATCCCTACCTTGCTTGGAACAGCAAGGGTTCGGCAAAATTCCAAATTTTCCAGGTAATAAAAACTCGCTTCCTGGCCAATATAGTACATTCGGGTAGAGCATTGGAAAAAAACACATGTAAGGTGTAAAAAACCCTACGCCCAAGGTCCCGGGTTCGAATCCCGACACGGTCCGCTTGAAAAATGTAAGGCGAGCATTTTTCACAAAAATACATCCTTGTTCAGATGAGAGGTAAAATGGAGGTTCCGTGTGTGTGTTGTCACGCATGTTAAAGATCCCTACCTTGCTTGGAACAGCAAGGGTTCGGCAAAATTCAAATTTTCCAGGTAAAAAAAACTCGCTTCCTGGTTAATGTAGTACCCTCAGGTGGAGCGTTGGAAAATTACATGTAAGGTGTAAAAAACCACAAACATTGCGTTCTCAGGTCATAAAAACGTAACTGCGTTGCGGTTTTAATGTGTGAACAAGAGAAATCGTGGATGGGAGGATGGTTTGTTAGAACAAAACATCAAAGAAACAGGAACTTGTCTATCGATCGTCAAAGACAGACATGCGGGCATGAAAAGTTTGAGTTGGTGAGGACTGTCTGCCACCAATTGAAGAAACAACCACCAAAGTACCCATAACCCATGATCTCCACGGGGTAAGTTTTTGCATTATAATTGGAAGGACTTTGACGCCCAGGGGAATTTAATCTTATATAAATTCGCACGATTATTATATTATATTATTATATATTTAAAGAACGTTACAATGAAACACGTTGGAACAGTTCTAGATGTAAAATTGTAGTGCTTTATTTTTCTTTATTATAATAAAGAAGGTATCAAGCGCTTATGAGCACAATTTTTTTAAAATAATTAAAACGATATTACCCTAAAAATATCATTTTAGTTTCTGTAAGATTATTATAAATATTTCTCTTAATTATAATAATAATAATAATCAATTTAAAATTATAAAAATCCCTTAAAATTATTATCATTTGCATTGTTTCCCTAAACTGGTTTTCTATATTGCAAGTACAGTATTAAACGGCATAAATATAAAGCACAACTTTCATTATGACAGCAAAAGCATCACAAGCTACATAAACGGCTTTAAAAATTGAACTTTTCAATCAATAATCTTCTAAGAGGTATTATTACACAAAAATTACTCCTTAAAAAATTATATAGAATTGTAACAAACTTTGTTACGTTTATTTTTGGGATAAATTAATTACCCCTTTTTCCCTTAAATTTGTGTTTCAGTTAAATCAATTCCGTTGCTTTTCTTAAATCCTTCATCAACATCCTGTATATTTTACCGGTTTATCATAAACCTGTTTTACAATAATTTTTTAACTCAAATCTATTTGCTTGAAAACGACAAGTTTATGATAAAATTTAAATAAGTCAATACCTTGATTTAGAGATCCTTTAATTTGTTAAACATTGCGATAACGTATAATTGCTTTCTCTATGGTTTGAATCTAGAGACTCGTCGAACTAAGGTCGCGTACTATCCGATAAAAGCGTGTTTCCAAGTTTCCTAATTACGCTTTGATAACCACAATATGACTAGGAGCTCTGGTTATTTAATTAAACGAATTTATGTTCACTTCCTTTTCAAAATGTTAAAGAGCACTAGTCGTAATTGCTAAATTCTTCGTTCCGTTTTTCTTTATGAAACTTTCGCGCACGCCTTACAGCGTGGTGAGTATTGATAGTTTTATAAACCCGTACTTGTCGGCGTAAATAAATTAATATTTTTCGTAATCATTTTAGCTTCTTCCGAGGAACACGATAGTCCCTTGAATTGCCGCTCCTTGGGGTATAGAAGGCTGCACCCGTTACGTAATCTCAGGTCCATCTGGCCGGCTCTGGTCCGAGGAGCGAACGAGAGATCCAACACCGTAAAGACGTGGGTGAGTGTTTCTTTCCTGCTTGTGTCGAAACCCTGTCCACTTAGATTTGACTGTTTGGAACCCATACAGGTCTAGAATTAATTGAATGTTCGAAAATGATTTATGATATTGGGATTTATTGCCATGGGATTACTGTATTATGCTGAACTTTAACTACTATCTATTAATGCGCAAATGAGATAACTTGCTGGCACATTGAAAGACGCTATTGCCATTGTTTTTGTAATTGTAAGTTATATGTTAGCATTATCAGAACCTATGTGAGGTATCATAATATTATGATTACTAAACGAAATTGTGAAATATGGCATACAAATACACTAGCTAGCAAATATTTAATATATATAGTTTATTCTCACTTACTTAAACCGGGTTAATGCCCACTGTAATGTTTCGTTCTCTTTTTATGCTAATTAGAGTTCTTTTGTTAATATGTTATTTCTTGTGTTTTTTATTTAAGTATAACTGCAGGCGGGAATTTCTCCTACAGGCAGTATGGAGCAGTTAATAATTTACTTTTATTTCAAGTATTATACCCCGCCCACTCACCGACTGAGCCCGGTCAATTTCTCTTTCTTTCTTCTTTGTTGTCTTTTTTTGTGGACTACATCGCTGCACGTAGCAACTTCATTAGAAAAAGATTTGCAAAATACCTTTCAAGGAAATATTTAATTTTTATTGTTTGCGATAAGTATGCGGTTAGGGCTCGATATTTTCTATCATTTTATATTTTATGAAAATATTTCATTGTACACTATATATTTTGTACATTTGGTATCTAATATAAAACTAGCAAAGCAGTTGATCAATCCATACTTATATTGTAAAACATATATACTCACAGAAGCCACTATAGTAACATAAAATCTCTGAATTTTTTCAAAATCCAGTGTTCTGTTTACAGTAATTTGGCCTTGATGCGGTAAGTTTATAGCAAAATAACCATAACCATCTGCGCTGTTAATTCTAGCTCTTCCAATACCCTGTTCATAACCAAATCCAGTATTATTCCCTTCTATGATTGAGTATTCAACTAATCCATTAACACCTATGTCTTTATCTTTGGCAAGTACATTCTGAAAAATGGTTGTACCAATTGGTGTGAGCTGTAAAAAAAACAAAAATTATTAGTAAATGCCCAAAGAGTACATAAATAATAATGAAAAGTATTAGACGCATATGAAAAAATTCAAAGTGAATCTTACACAAATGATATATATATATATATATATATATATATATATATTGATATAATAACGCTGTACTCGTTGTAATGACGTTTTTACTTAATTCCACCGCTCTGTGTTCTCAAACCAAATTTACTCTTACTAATTTTATTATTATGCCACGGCTAGCCCTATTTAATCTACACAGAGTGCACAACGTTACGATGATCAATTTTTCTCTTCTCCGCCCTTTTCTGATTACCTATTTGTTTGAATTTATAAAACGAAGTCCATTAATTTCATGTAATGAAAAGAATTATTTATTATTTACAAGTTTCGAATAATATTAAAATACACCCTTCAATCAATCAATATCTCATTTATTCCAAAATTTATATGCTTTGAAACCAATCTAAAGTCACCAAAAACTACCTCTTTTTACCAAAGAGACCTGGAACGTTTCTGGACCCCTTTATAATATATTACGTAAGTTTAACGTAAGCAATGTTTGTTGTTGACTTTATCACAAGTTTATATAAATTGAATAAATTCAGTACTGAAATTTAAATACAAAAATATCTTAAAACTAATTAGATCTGACCTGCTACTGGTTGTTCAGGTTGTGGATCAACAGCTTTTTTTTGTCCTCATTCGTCTATCAGTGCTCTGTTTAGTAGAACCCCTCGTTTTCCATAAATTACTTCGTGCTTCTTTGTTTTATTTGCATTGAATCTGGCAACTCAAAATTGTACCAGAATTGTACCAAAATCGTCGACGCTAATTTGAAATATTATATTATATTGACCTAGATTTGAATTATTCTCATTAACACATTTAAAATATTCTATCGCCCAATTCGAAATATTATATCAATCCATTTAAAATATCCCCACATTCGAATTATCATCAACACAATTGTATTATAATATCTATCTACTCAAATTTGAATTATTGTCATCACATTCGAATTTGAAGCCCTATTATCATTAATATTTAGTTTAAATAAATTACCCCAAATTCTACTCACGTTAAACGGCAAAAGAAATCTTCATATTTGTTGCACTCTTTTGTCACTATAACATACACTATTATATTATTAAATATTAAATTACGCGTGACTTTCTGTTTAGCAGTGACGCAGTTTTGCCCTGCTTGAGTTTTAAACTGACCCGTCTTATCATTGCTCGGTGTTAAATATAGGCTGTTCCACTTACATGTGGGCTGGGTTTTCAACAAGTCTTTGTAGGTATCTTAACCAATAAGGTCTTTGTATTTCCTGCATTTTGAAGTGGTTTCTGATGTAATATATTCGGTTTTCCATGTAATTCTTATTTGCCATAGATACTTCGTTATCTTGACCATACATACGTTGTTTTGTTTAGATATTGCCTTTTCCATAATTGAACACAATAAATGATGAAACCTTAATTCTACTTTCGTTTATGTATTTTTGAAACTGCGTTTTCTTATCAAAATGTTTATTGTTTCTGCGTAATTGCGTAAAACTTTGTTAGGTTTTATCTCTTATCTTCGTATTTGTTGTATAACTAATTAGAACACTTCTCAACGCGTGTTTAATTACATGTACTATCCTTTTCTCTGAATGTGCGTACTTTTACTGAAAGATATTCTCACTTGCATTACTTAAAATTAATAAAAGTCTATAACAAGGTGTTAAATATTTGCTATTTACATAATGTATGAATTACCTATTTTCCTGCTAAATACGAGTACTATTGTTGTAAGATATGCTTATTCGCATTGTATAAAGCTAATTATGATCTATATACAAGATGTTAAATGCTTACTATTTACATAATGTATGAATTATTTAATTTTCTGCTAAATAAATGCCGTTTTCTGCTTCTTATTGCAATTTATGTTTACTACACGACCCTTGCTACTCAATACACCCCTAAACAACCCCCTATCACAAAATTATTCCCCCAAATTAAAATATAAAATTTTAGAAGAATGACTTTTTTGGCGCCCAACGTGAAGTTAAACTCACATTGGTCTATAATTCTTATATTTTTATTTCATTTTAGAAATCTAACTCTCTCTTTATTAAACCCCTATTTACATTTATCTAATCTTATACCTATGTCCTATTTTCCTACTCTATTCATACCTATACCTATTCTTATACTGTATTCTATTTCACTACTCTATGTATACCTATACCTAAGTTTATTTTACATTTTATTTATTTCTTCATTTCCCTTGGTATGGGTGTGAACTAAATTTATTTATAACTTCCCCCTTATTGTTCTTGAATCTGGGTGCTTTTAACTCATATTTGTTAGTTCCCTGCTTTCTAATTATACCCTTACCATCTATTCTATATCCTAAAAATTTAACCCTATCTTGAAAAAATTCACACTTCTTTAAATTTAATCTTAAACCTGCTATATTCAGCTCTAATAAAATTCTATCTAAATAAACAAAGTGTTGTTCCCCACTATCACTAAATATCAGCACATCATTCACATAGTGGATACAAAATTCCTCATACGGTCCCAAAATATTCTGCATCGCCTTCACTAATGCAGACGTACTCAAGGAAAAACCAAACGGGACCACCCTAAATTGATATACTCTTCCTTCTACTGAAAAACCCATATATTTCCTTAATTCTCGCGCTAATGTAATCAACCAAAATGAATTCTTTAAGTCAAATTTGCTATAGATTTTCCTATTACCTATTCTTGCTAATATGCTATCCATCGTTGGTGGACAATTGTATTGCGGCTTCGTTCGCTTATTAATCTTTCTTGCATCTATACATAACCTGATGCTATCATCACTTTTCTTTACGACGACTAATGGATTCACAAAATGTGTACTGGAGCTTTCTATGATACCTTCACGTAACATTTCTTCTATTTCTTTCTTTACTCTATCCCTATATGCTAATGCAATAGGATATATTTTAGTGTTAAACGGTTCAGTGTTTACTACTTCCAACTTGTGCACATAACCTGTGGCAATTCTCGATTTCGACCTTATTAATTTTGAATGCTTTCTCAATAATATAGCTTCACCCTATTTCTTAAATCTTCTGGACATTTAATCTCTTCATTTTCATTACCCTCATTATCTATTTCTTCATCAAACTGATTAATATTCACGCAGTCACTATCTATTTCAATATTACCTTCTTCATACCATTTAATATATTTCCCTTTACACTCTATCTCTCTGCATTATGCATTTATCTTCAACCCCAACTTATCTATAATATTCATCCCAAATATAACATCTATCTTTCGTCCAGGTACTACCATAAAATCATTTTCCCATTTTCATCTCCCATTTCACATCTCAGAATTACCATTTCATTTATTCTACAAAATCTCTTATTATTTGGTGCCACCAAATTACACCTCGTTATAGGTATCGCTTTATCCCCCAATTTCTCTTGTTTAACAAATTCTTCCGCAACAAGTGATGCTTCCGCTCCAGTATCTATTAATACTCTAACTATTCTATTTTCCAACTTTAAATTAATTATTGGTAATAAGTTCCTTTCAAATCTTCCTTATTCATTTTCCGTTTCATGTTTAATAAATTCTCGCTGGTGTTCATATCCGTTTATCTGTAGAAGTTTCCTTGGTTAGTCCGTATCTAAAAATTTTGATTTCTTGTAGAAGGTCCTGCCTGATTCGTTATTTCTGCGTAGGTGCAATTAATATTACTTGTATGTGTGCTTTCAATATTTCTCGCTTGCGTTCATCGATCCGCATTTTCCTGCCTATTTATTTCTCTATTATTATTTCCTTCATGATTCGTTCGCTCTATTTGTTGTCTTGGTATTTGACCCGTGTTTCTACTTCTCTTAAAATCATTATTAAAATTGTTATAGTTCCCCCTATTAAAATTTCTTCCACAATCATAATTATAATTGTTTTGTTGATAATTACTTTGAGTCTCATTATTCCTCTGCGTCCTTATAAAATTCGTGCGTCGATCCCTAACATTGTTTTCCATTTTATAATTAGTTTCCAACTCATCATACCTTTGCAAATATTCTATAAATATGACCCTGTCCACTATATTCTGTGTTGTGTTATATCGTTTTGCTTCAGCGTTAAAATGCCCTGCTAAATATTTTATAATTTGTTTATCGTGTAAAGGAGGATCTAATTGTTTAGCTACAGTAAACTGTTTAATAGCATATAATTCCCGCGTTATTCCTCTATCTGAATTGTACTTTCCCATGCTCAGGTTATTCCTAATTTTATCCCGTTGATTATCCCCCCAAAAGGGTCGTAGAAATTTCTGCTCAAACTGTTGAAATGCTTCTATTTCGATTTCAACTAAGTTGTACCACATTTCAGCTCCTCCTTTCAGCATTGATTTGACTAAGTTTAATTTATATAGCTCGTCTGTAGAGCCCTGTACTAACATTTTAAAATTTTTCAAAAATATTTTCGGATTTAATTTACCGTCCCCATAAAATTTAGTATACTGATCAATTAAAAGATTTGGTTGAATTAGCCTAATTGGTTCCCTATTGTTAAAATTTCCCGAATTAATTTTTAAATTACTAATTTCCCGATTTATGGTTCTGAATTCCGTTTCACAGTTTTCTTCAACGTTCCGTAATTTGATATTCAAATTTGTGATTTTATGGTTTGACTCGCTTACATATTTCTCCTGTTTTGATTTCACTATTCCAATATGATCCCACGCACAGTCGATATCTTCTATAACCCTCACGATTTTCTCCTGCATTTGCGCCCTCATTTCAGCAATTGTTTGGTTGATTTCTCTTAATCAATCCATCACTTAAAATTTTTGATTTCTTTACCTAATTTTTCGCCGTTCTCATCCATTTTCGTAGTCATGGTTTTCATGGTCTCCTCATTTCTGTTCATTTTATTGTTAAGTGCCATTAAAATCTCATTTTCGTTTCCTGTGAGATCAGCCTTTCTTCGCTAGAACTCCTTTCCTGGATTATTACACTCTCCTGGGATCCTATTTCCACTCCTTGATTTCTTAGTGCTTCCCTTGTTTCCCGTATTCTTTTGTCCATTTTTGAAATTATTATATTTACACGAAACTTTTAAATACTAAATAAATCTGTCTAAATTTAATTAATGTACAAATTCCTCTTAATTTTTGGTTTCGTAATTTTTACCCAATTAAAAGCTCTTTAAAGCTCAGGTTTAATTTAATAATTTTATTTTAAATCCCACAGTCGTATTTTTAAATTTATTTTGATTTAATTCGTGTCTCTTAATCTCAGGTCGCTGTATTTTATCGTGATAAAATGTTCATGTCCCTACGTCCCGGTAGCCAAGAAAATTGATATGATATCGCCGTACTCGTTGTAATGACGTTTTTACTTAAGTCCACCGCTCTGTGTTCTCAAACCAAATTTACTCTTACTAATTTTATTATTATGCCACGGCTAGCCCTATTTAATCTACACAGAGTGCACAACGTTACGATGATCAATTTTTCTCTTCTCCACCCCTTTTTGATTACCTATTTGTTTGAATTTATAAAACGAAGTCCATTAATTTCATATAATGAAAAGAAATATTTATTATTTACAAATTTCGAAAAATATTAAAATACACCCTTCAATCAATCAATATCATATGTATCATCTATCCCAAAATTTATATGCTTTGAATTCAATCTAAAGTCACCAAAAACTACCACTTTTACCAAAGAGACCTGGAACGTTCTAGACCCCTTTATAATTTATTACGTAAGTTTAACGTATGCAATGTTTGTTGTTGACTTTATCACAAGTTTATATAAATTGAATAAATTCAGTACTGAAATTTAAATACAAAAAATATCTTAAAACTAATTAGATCTGACCTGCTACTGGTTGTTCAGGTTGTGGATCAACAGCTTTTTTTTTGTCCTCATTCGTCTATCCAAGCTCTGTTTAGTAGAACCCCTCGTTTTCCATAAATTACTTCGTGCTTCTTTATTTTATTTGCATTGAATCTCGCAACTCAAAATTGTACCAGAATTGTACCAAAAACGTCGACGCTGATTTAAAATATTACATTATATTGACCCAGATTTGAATTCTTCTCATTAACACATTTGAAATATTCTATCGCCCAATTCGAAATATTATATCAATCCATTTAAAATATCCCCACATTTGAATTATCATCAACACAATTGTATTATAATATCTATCCACTCGAATTTGAATTATTGTCATCACATTCGAAATATCCACACATTCGAATTTGAATTATTCTTCTCATCAACCATTCGAAGTATCCACAGATTCGAATTTGAAGCCCTATTATTATTAATATTTAGTTTAAATAAATTACCCCAAATTCTACTCACGTTAAACGGCAAAAGGAGTCTTCATAATTATTGCACTTATTTGTCACTATAACTTACACTATTATATTATTAAATATTAAATTACGCGTGACTTTCTGTTTAGCAGTGACGCAGTTTTGCCCTGCTTGAGTTTTAAACTGACCCGTCTTATCATTGCTCGGTGTTAAATATAGGCTATTCCACTTACATGTGGGCTGGGTTTTCAACAAGTCTTGTAGATATCTTAACCAATAAGGTTTTTGTATTTCCTGCATTTTGAAGTGGTTTCTGATGTAATATATTCGGTTTTCCGTGTAATACCTATTTGCCATAGATACCTCGTTATCTTGACCATACGTTGTTTTGTTTGGATATTGCCTTTTCCATAATTAAACACAATAAATGATGTAACCTTAATTTTACTTTCGTTTATGTATTTTTAAAACTGCATTTTCTTATCAAAATGTTTATTGTTTCTGCGTAATTGCGTAAAGTTTTGTTAAGTTTTATCTCTTATCTTCGTATTTGTTTTATAACTAATTAGAACACTTCTCAACGCGTGTTTAATTACATGTACTATCCTTTCCTCTGAATGTGCGTACTTTTACTGAAAGATATTCTCACTTGCATTACTTAAAATTAATAAAGGTCTATATACAGGGTGTTAAATATTTGCTATTTACATAATGTATGAATTACCTATTTTCCTGCTAAATACGAGTACTATTGTTGTAAGATATGCTTATTCGCATTGTTTAAAGCTAATTATGGTCTATATACAGGGTGTTAAATGCTTACTATTTACATAATGTATGAATTATTTAATTTTCTGCTAAATAAATGCCGTTTTTTGCTTCCTATTGCAATTTATGTTTACTACACGACCTTTGCTACTCAATACACCCCTAAACAACCCCTTATCACAGCAATATATATATATATATATATATATATATATATATATAGCACCTTTTAGTAAAGAATTTTTATATTCACAATGTTCTAAAATGTTCAAATTCAGGCATAAGAGTTAAATTAAATTAAGTGGTTACAAAGTTATTGATAATATTTCATCACATACATTTGAAATTTCACTGCCGATATGGCTAGAATAATATAGAATCAAAATGGTTCAAGAAATTCTATTACACAAGCATTGGATAATGAAGAAAAGCCTCGAGAAAGAGACATTACTATAATATACACTGGGCAACACAGTTTATGGTTGTTATACTTGGAGTTTATACTCTAAGGTATACTTTTAAAGTCCCGACGCATAATGTATAAAAGCCACTAGGACAGTTGGTAACACAATAACTTTTTGACTAATAATGCGCAATAAGGAGTTACGTCATATTTATGTACAAATTATTATCACATACAAAGAGAAAGATGAACGTACTCACGTAAACTGTAGAACTCTTCCCTACATTGCAGCTATTCTCTCGTCAGTTGAGTGTTGTTGGCATTGTGGGCATGGGGCGTTCCTTGCCCCCTCGTCGAAACCAAATTAAAATTTGTCTTCTCTCTTCTGTTTTATAGCGGAACAACGGGAATAAGGAGAGGAACAATAATAGATACAAGACAAAAAGAAATCTACATAACCTGAAAGAGAAAAGACAAGCTAAAAGTCACACAGATAACCACTCCGTTCGACGAGTTCTTGACTAGTCCATGACGTGACGGAAATCCCCACTTACTTGCCCACTCCGCGTCTGCGCAATCTCGGGCGCCGACGCAACTATCTAAAGTGACGGAAATGCACGCACAAGTCTTTTAAATTATTGGCGCGAATTCCCTTACAAATTTAAACTAACAGAAATGCTTACATACCGATTTTCGGCATGTAACATGATAGTATGTGCAAAAGATATATAAAAATAAATTATACATATGTAATTGTGAAAAAATAAGCTTCTATTTTCCCCAGCTAAAAAGAAGTTTGCTCCCTGTGAGCATTATTGCTATTTAGTCATGCTCAAAAGAAGTTGCTAGTTAGATTCTCTAAAAAATATGTTGTAATATTAAGCTAAATCTAAACTCTCGTTACTTTTGTATGACTTATAGGTGTGTTCTTAGAATTTTAATTCTTGAAAATTTGAACAATTTGTCGGTTTAGTCCAAAACAACACTATTTACACAAAGTATATTTTTAAGGAGTAAAGAAACATATATTTTTTTGGTATTTAGGTTAATTTTGTGAAATTACAACATGCTTTTGTGACAAAAACACTTTCTAAGCAGTCTAACACTTTAATTTTAGGCAAATACATAATGCACTTTTTGCGACGTGGGTTGCCGGAATTTAGGTGAGAAAGTCATTGCTAACGTATTTAAAATCTCACGCAGTCGTAGTTGGTTAATAATGTGCATTGAAATCATTCTTGTCGATGGCAGGTAGTCACTAGACACGTTTTTTTGAAAAGGTGATGTGTGAGTTTTTGAGCCATCATGGGCGGAAGAAAGCTCCACTAATGACAACTGCACTTAGCTTGGCGTTAGGGGCCATAGCACCGAGATATGTTAGAAGTTCTAATTAAGATTGAGTATTTATAGAACGCAAGCAGCTTTAGATTATAGAATTTATGGATTAGAAAAATAAAACAGAATACCATTTTAATACCAATCAATTGTAACTCAAGATGTAATTCTTAGTTTTTGTAAAGAAGTTTTCGTGGATCGTAGAGAAGAT
The DNA here is from genome assembly GCA_036346225.1 of Platerodrilus igneus. Classification (NCBI taxonomy): domain Eukaryota; kingdom Metazoa; phylum Arthropoda; class Insecta; order Coleoptera; family Lycidae; genus Platerodrilus; species Platerodrilus igneus. Next base: position 805,816 of record JARFIW010001436.1, on the reverse strand, counting down.
GGCGGACTCATGATGCTCCGATTAGACAGGTGTAGTGTATTTTATTGTTATTACTTAATGCCGTTAAGCTTTGGTGAGTACAATTCCTTTTGTTACGATCAAGAGAATCAACACGTAAGTGATGAACGTTTTGTTTGAGAAGCCGAGTTAGCTAAACTAATTAGTTAGCAAATACGGGATTCAGCATTTTTGATTTACAAGTTCGAACGGTATATTATTAAAACAAATCATATTTTTATTTGGTGTAGTTAAGTTGATTTAGAAATTTTTTATGTAGCCATATTCTTATGGAAAATATTCGTTAAGAACAACACTTCAAAACAGCATATGTAATAATAAGAATCTAGTTTTCCATGTTTGTTTAAAACAGATGACACTTATGTTACTAAATAAATTTTATATTGAGATAATTCATGATATAGAAAAATTCAGTAAAATCTTAGAAAGACTAAAGTATAAACTAAAGACAATTTTTGTGTGCTATATCAAAGATCTCTGATTACAGCATGTGACTAATGTAATAAGATATTGAGTAATTTTGTTATGACAGCCTGTGATTTTTGCCCACTTACAATTTTCATCAGCATTCACTTTCGTGCTATTGTATTTACACTGTAAATTCCTTTAATTTTTTTGTACAAAGATGAAGAGCAACAAATTTTATTAGATACTAGTCAAAACTCACAATCGTTTTATTTCTAACAACTCAATACAAGAAATATGTTACTATCCTTACGATGAATTTTTGTGCTAGCTTTATTGACGCAGTGGTGCCCAAGTTTATTTATATATCAGGTTTAGCTTCAGGAAATACCCTGACCATCTCATGCCTCCACAGGAATAGACCCTGAGTATAGACCGAGAGCATCCTACTTTTCTTTCGCAACACCGTTTGGCCCTACTATATCCTCAATAAAGGCCATCCTCAGAAAATCTATATCTAGCGAAAGAAAAAACATTACAACCAGTCTCTAATGAATTAGTTTATGTCATACTAGTTTATTATTTGTGTTTTTACTGCTTAGTTCCCAACTACATAGCAGTGTACTTTATGTCCATGCTGGCATAAAGTGCACTTTAAGGCCCATGCAGACACAAACATACAAAAGAAATAGTTTTTGTTTAATTTATTAATAACTTTTCTGAACAATCAAATGGCAGAAAAGACATGTATTTTCTTATGAGCTTCAAACTGTTTATTCCGTCTTTGTCAATAATGGTAAAAAATGCACATTTTATCAGTTTTTGTCTCCGGCACATTTACCACGAAAACTGATTTTCAATCACCTATGTGAATAACTAGCTAATTCACAAGTTCTTGACATCAACCTTCACCAAATACACCCAATAATAATGCGACTTCGATAATCAAATACATTTCATTTGGTGCCACGTGAATAAATTTTAAAATATCTTCTCTGAACAAAGCTTTAGACGTTTTGGTTGGTACCATTTTTACTCCTGCTTCAAATATTCACCTAACTTATGGTAATTCACAATGTTAATATTCTTATTTACCATTAAAGTCTTCTTTAACATTAAATATTTGAACCATATGGAGCTCGGAGAAAAATTTTTAGCAAAATCACCAAAGTATACAAGCAGCATAGTTATATTAATAAGTTCTACACAGTTTTCTGCCATCCAATTTAGTAATTTGTCATATTCTTTGTCGTGGATGTCTCTCGATTTCTTCGAAACTAAGTTTTTACTTTATCCGCCTTTTTGATTACAATTTCTCAGGAATTTTAGAACTTTTCTGCATTTTGACTTTCTAAGTTTAACAGCTAATAAAATTTGTTTACGCCTTCAAGTATGGCATTTTCCTAGCAACGATAGTGGCTGCTATGATAAAATAAAAACTAAATTTTAGGATTGTTCTCAATATTATTTATACGAGGTCTGTTCAAAATCTATCGCAATTTTTGAATTTCCACGGGCAACGTATATTTGATTTTCGATTTTTTGTGGCGTTAAGTTGGTACACATGTCTCTCACTTATGCTGACAAAGTCGGCCATTTTGAATGTTTAATTAATTGTTGACAGCTATTTTGGTTGGACGCGTTTTGGCTTGTCTTCGATTTTTGCCTATTCCAAAAAATGGATCAAAGAATCTGAATCAAATTTTGTGTGAAAACAAAATCAAGTGCACGGACGCAATTTCGAAATTGACTGTGGCGGTGGCCTATGGTGAAGCTACCTTGGACCAATGCAACGTTTATCGGTGGTACAAAATGTTCTCTATCGGTGATACAAAATGTTCTCAGAGAACCGAGAAGATGTGAACAACGAAAAGCATGCCGGACGCGAGAGCACATCAACAACAGACGAAAACATTGATGAAGCGAAAAAAATAATTTTGGCCAATCGTCGAATCACCGGTAGGGAAGTTGCTGAGGACCTAAACCGATGATTTGGGCATAAGACAGGTCGCCGCGAAATGCATACTAAAATTGTTCACTTTCGAACAAAAACAGTGTCGCGTTAACATTACTAAGGAGCTGTTGGACTCGGTCCACGACGACCCAAATTTGCTCCAGAGGGTCATAACTGGTGACGAATCATGGGCTTATGGTTATGACGTGAAAACCAAAACTCAATAGAAGCGATAAAGACGGCAACGAAGGAGGAGCTGAACAAGATCACAAAAAATGATGTTTAAGTGCTTCGAGGATTGGGAAAAACATTGGCATAACTGTATTATATCCGAGGGAAATTACTTTTGTTACATTCCAATTTTGCTCTTAAAAATTTCGCTGGTTAACTCAAATCCCTTTTGCTTTTAAAACGAAAATTCGATAAATTAAATAGTATATGCCTTGTTTTAGATATCCGGTAATCTGTTAAATTCTTCAACATAATTAATAATAAATACGCTTTCTACAAATTTTCATTTTGAACTTATTTATTTCGAAACGACAAGTTTATGCAACAATTAAATAGTTTATATCCTGTTTAGGTACCCGTTATCTTGGCATGCATTACGACCGCGTATAATGGGTTTCTCTATTGTTCCAATGCAAAGACTTGTTGAAATAACGTCGCGCACTATCCGAGAAAACCCGGGTTTTCCAGTTTCAATCGCGCTTCGATAAGCGAGGATTTGCAGTTTGAATTCCTGTTATTTAAACCATTGTTGAATTTGATTCTACAGCTTGTGCGTCGAAGTGTTTTCTACATTATTCGTCACCATTTTTCAAAGGCAATGCACGTTTGTTTTTTCTGTTCGACAACTAGGAGGTGTCTTGCGTATATTGGTGTCTCCCCACGCGTACGTGCCCATTCTATCAGATTTTCTTTTTAGCTGCAGGCCGAATTGGTTCTTTCTTTATGTAGACCAGCTGCTTGTGTCCGTAGACCTCTGTTGCAATTATGGTAGCAGGGTAAATATATGACGACCATGGCGTTGCTGTGCGACTCACCCCCGACGATTTACAAGCTAAGTATCCGGACACCTACAGGTATGCAACTCGTTTTCTTTTGTGTCTGCCAATGGCATATTCCGAAGAAACGTTTGGTGCAGTTACATGATAATAAACGTGACACTGTAACACTATTGGGTATTGCTGAGATTCGATAGTATCGCTCTACACGTGCGAGGTATTATTTTTAAACAAGTTTGTCAAAAGAACGCACACCTTTATTGGCTTTACTGACTAGTATATTTTACAAAAAGTATTAGGTAAAATTTTAAAAACGCTTGACAAAAGCTCACATGGTTTATTTACTACTGAGTAATTTTATTTTGTGTGAAATACGAGATGCGCACTTCGTATCTAAATTTCTAAATTGTTTGTGCAATATAATTATTTGCTGTGAAATAATAACACCTAATTTATTTTCTTTTTGCTTGTTTGTACAGAAACCTGTTAATAGATAATCGTGGCCGATGTATTTTCTTTTCTTTTTGGTATGTAAGCGAATCCCCCCCACTCTCTGCGTTTGATAGTTAGCCTGGTATTTACTTTTCTTCCTGCTACGTCTAGGCACGTAGCATAATTTCCGACGCCCTGGCGTGGGGCTGCGAGTTTGTTTTAGTTAATTCTTTGTGCTCCGATTTTGTTTTGTGTAACATTGGCTTAATTTTTGCTTCGATTTTGGTTTTGGTTAGCGTTCGCTTCGATTTTGTTTCGCTTAATTTCTGACCCAAGAAAATAGATTTTAATGAATAAATAAATACTTTTTGAAAGAACAAAAAAATTGCGATACTTTTTGAACAAACCTTGTATTCTACATTCAATAACAAAGTAGTATGATATGATAAAAAGCTATAGGTACCATGAGTATGAATAGTTGTTTATGCCCTCGGGTGACTTACAAACCCTCGGGCTTATAACATCGTACCCTCAGGGCATAAACATTTACTTGAAAACCTTGGTTAATAAATAACTATTAATACTTCAAACTAATTAAAAAAGTTTTTGAAAAATTACTATACTATTAACTTTCTTTGGTTCTAGACTTTTGATTTGGGATTTTGAATTAGGGTTGAGAGAATACCATTTCAAAATTAATATTATTTACTTTTAAAGTTACTTAAAGTACTAATAAAAATAATAACTCATAATGATATTCTTAAATAATTGTAATATTGTAATATTAATTGTATATTTTATTTTTTCATTACGTCATCTTCAGAATTCTTATACACAACATTCGTTGCACTTTCTTGCCTCATACAAAGACTTTCATAAAATATTCTATTAATTTTCTGGTATGATTTTCAAATTGCAAAGCTATATATATATTTTTTTTTATTTATTTGTTCCAACGTTTCAGTAGTCTGCTACCTGAAATTTAAGCAGACCTGGCTTTCCCACAGAAAGTAACCATCATGTGTTATGTGTGTATGTGTGTGTATGTGTGTGTATGTGTGTGTATGTGTGTATGTGTGTATGTGTGAGGGATGGTTGTGTGTATGTGTGTTGTGTGTGATGTTGGTCCGTGTTACGTTCCCCCTTTAGGACCAGGACCATCGGCAGCCGGATATCCCAGTCGTCAAGAAAGAACACCCAACGGACATTGCCTTGTCAGTCCGGACCATCGGCAACCGGAAATCCAGATGTTGAAAGGCAATGGAAGTGTGTTGTGTGTTTAGGTGTGTGTGTGTGTGTGTGTGTGTTCGTGTGTGTGTGTGTGTGCGTGTGTGTGTGTGAAAGAGAGAGAGAGAGAGAGAAAGAGTTGTGTGTATGTGTGTTGTGTGTGATGTTGGTATCCGTGTTACGTTCCCCCTTTAGGACCAGGACCATCGGAAGCCGGATATCCCAATCTTCAAAGAGGAACGCTCGACGGATGTTGTCTTATCAGTCTGGACCACCGGCAGCCGGAAATCCAGATGTTGAAAAGGCAATGTAAGTGTGTGAAAAGTGTTTTATGTTTGCACAGTACATAAGAGGTGTTTTGTGTGTTTGTGTGTGTGTGTGTGTGTGTGTGTGTGGGTGCGTGCGTGCGTGCGTGCGCGTGTGTGTGTGAAGTGTGTTTGAAATGTTAATTTGTGTTTATGTTTGTCCAGGTTACTAAAAGGTTGGATTGAATTAGTATAATTTTGTACATGTTTGAACTTATACTATTACATAAATAAAAAATTAGGTTCTTTCAGAGGAAAGGATTTGTTTGCTGTATTGTTTGCCTCGAGTATGTGAAAGTTCTTAAAATTTAGCGTTTGTTAAAAAGAAAAGAAATTCCCTATTCTACTACTTAAAATTAACTTATACTACTACTGTGGGTTATTATTTGTAAGAGACAGGGTTGCTAATATGTAGAAGCATGCAAATTTTACATATTAGGGGGTAGGATCGTTTCAAAGTCGGGTTAATGGTTTGATCTTGTTGCTTCTGGTCGTCATGAGCAAAGCTCTTGGAATTCCAGGAAATCGGTTTCCGGTCTCCGTCGCAGAGCCTCGGTCCAAGGAGAAGTGGTACTTTTATGTCTCTGTCCGGGTAGTTTTGGTTGTGTCTTTTATCCGTCAAGATAACGTTGGTTGATGAGTGCCGTGGTTTTTTGTGTGAGTGCATTTAAGTGTGGAAAGAGGTTTTCATTCCAAATCATCTGGTGTAGGATCTTGTTTAATAATGTTTGTCTATGTGTGTAGAGGTACGGTTGTAAGTCATTACACTCGAATACTATATGTTCCGGTGTTCCTATTTCTCCGCACGTGCATATGTTGTTGTCAACTAAGTTCATGCGTTCTCTGTATGTTGGATAGGGTCCGTGGTCAGTAAGGTAATGAATAAATCCCCGACTGGGCACCAGGTATTTGGCTTTTAGGCGGTCTTTAATATTTGTGCTTTGATCCCATCTTGTCTGCCATTCTGTAAGTATGTATGTAACGTGCATTTTTAATAGCTTAACATCTTACGCTTTTTCCCAATTAGTAAACACATTCCTGTAACTACTATTTTTATATTTGATACTTATTAACTCCTTAGGAGAGTGCATCGTATTATAATGAGTGGATTGCATCGTCCTTGTCTTGCCGTTCGTATAAATTTTGTTGCTTATGTGAATATACAAGTCTAGATAAGAGACGATAAGAAGTTGTAATGGAACGAGTAGAATAAACAGATTAGGAGTCGTAGTTCATTCTTGGTTGCTATATATTAATTACGTGAAAAAGACTGTTTCTTTTTGCTTTGACAAGAGTGAGAATTAATGCGGGATCAATTTCGAATTGTTCCTGAACAAGCGCGGCACGATTTTAGTTGTCTTTTCTTGTGAAATAAAAGTCGTATATTAACTGTAGCAGTGTGTAGTTCTAATTCCTTTTTGAAGGAAGTATGCTATATATGTAACGTGTTTGGTTGACCACAAGTGTTGTGGTAAGGTCATTGACGGACGGTTTTAGTGATGCGCGTTGCTCTACTAATTGGTTTTTTTGGTTGCTTTCCTGTTGTAAATAAAAGTGACAGAACTTGTCGTGCGTTTTACGGAACATTGACTTAGTGATACGCGTTGCTTTACTAATTGTGTTTTTTTGTTGATTTGTCTTTTTATATTTGAACTGTGTGTGCGATCTAGTTTTCGTGGTCCTTTTGTTATCAGAGTAGTGCATACTTTGAATTATCCAAATACAGTTTTAAGCTTGAGTGCTTCAAAAACAAATGATGATACAGTTGTAACAGGTTTAGTAGAAAAAGGTTGCTTCTTATAAACAGGTATCTCATTCACTTGTAAAGACAGTTGATACTGTAGTTTCTGAATTTTCTAACCCCAACGAATCTAAAATAGATCGTTGTTTGCGCAAATTTTCGTTATTCAAAAGCATTAGATTTTTCTTTGTTACCATAAGTAGCAAATAAAACACCTCACGTTACTGTTAGTTTAATGCATTACATCGTGCCTTGAAAGCGTGATTCTAAATTTTTATTACCATTTTTTTTTTCGATTTGTGTTACAAAAGATTTCGAAATTATTGTCTCAGGAAATAGAGTTAACAAGAATTTATCAATGCTACATAGTTCCATCGGCATGATAATGTCTGCTGCTAACGCCAGTGAAATACATAGGTGTGATTAGTGTAAAGTGTAAGAAATTCCATCAACACCCTCACAGTCAAGGGTGAAGTGCTTCGTTAGTGCAGGACATCGTGAATCCCACACTTCAATTGCAAGGAAGCGTTACTGAAGGACCTTTTTGTAAGTTGAACTATTTTCTACTTGTTATTACTTTAAATATCTATCCGTTGCTTTACCATATCTTTGTCGTTCTGATACCTTTTACAATAGACTTGCCTGCTATTAAGAAAAAAAAAGAAAGAAAAAAAAAGAAATCAATCCTACTGAATTACTCATATCTATTGTGTCTTACCTATTTATCTTTTGTTAACATTTTGTCTGATTTATGTTTAATTGGTGTGTGAGGAAACGTTTCTGCTGCTCCCCAATATTACCTCACTTTGTAATAACAATTTTTATAATGCTTTTATCGTGATTATAGTATATAGATTATCCAAACAGTTTTATTTACATTCTACAAAGTACTGAATAATTTTAGACTTATCATTGCTGCTATGCTTATTCTTTTTTTTTCAGGTTTGCTTAACTATTTTTCTTGCAGGTATTGTCACTAACTCCTTACCGCCGTATACATTATATGTTGGTCTGCTTTCTACAGCCCCCCCCCCCAATCTCCGATTGAGCCCGGTCATTTCTTTGATTTTCTTTATGTTACGCACGGCTACGAGCCAACGTAGCATAACTTTGGCGCCCGAACAGGGACTGCCACGAATTACGTAACGTGACATGTAGTTCTTTATTTCCGTCTTTGTCGTGGGCAGTTGGTTTGTGTTTAAGATGCGTTGTAGTTGTTGGTTATCATTGTGTGTAAGATTGTATATTGCAGCTCGCTGTTTCACTACTAGGTCCAAGGGCATAGTTTCCACCAGTACATGAAGTGCGTCATGTGCGGTAGTCCCATAAGCCCCCGTCAGTAGCAGTAAAACACTTCGTTGTGTACTGTTAATTTTTTGTCTAGGTTTGATTGTGTTAAGGCGATGTCCCCACGTGCTCGCGGCGTATGATACCATAGCACCGAGCACACTGTTGAGATATAGCCTTACGCAATTAAGTGGTATCTTATAAGTCCTTTGGGCTAGCGTTGCAATGTTCTGCATTGCAGAAGTTGCACTTGCACAGACGGTGTTTATATGTGCAGAGTAATTCTGTTTTTCGTCCAATGTTAAGCCCAGATATTTTGTGTTTTGTGTTCTACTTATATTTACACCATCTAGTTTGATGGTGGGGTCCCTTGCCAGGGTTCCCTTCATCACAAGGTATGTAGTTTTTTGTGGTGTTATGGTCATTTTGTTGGTTTTGCACCAACTTTGTGTATGGGTAAGGGCGATGTTAGCTTTACGTTCGATTTCCCTTCTGGAATTGCCTTCAACCACCAGCAAGATGTCGTCGGCGTATGCAATCGTCGACAACACTTTGTCAACTGTGTCCAGCTTTTACAGGAGTTCATCCATTGCAATATTCCAAAATAGGGGCCCGCATATGGACCCCTGCGGGCAACCTTTATTTAGCTATATCAAATTCTTCTTTTTCTCTTCTTAAATTGGCAAACGTGTTGTATACAACTGCTTCAATTTTATGATATTGTCAGAGGCTTTTACGGCCGGAGGCATTATAAATATATATAGTTCCGGGTTGGAACCGCGTCATCTTATAAACTAGTAACTTTCCTTACTCTTTATACTTTAACTTGTACTTAATATTATCATTCTTATCTTTATTATTATTAATTTTAATATTTATTTCCATTTTCCTTTCTTGTTCTGATGAAGCCCCTTACAAAAGTAAGTGAAACGTCGACCTTAGTTTATAAGATGACATAGTCCCAACCCGGAACCATAAATATTCATAATGTTTCAATTTTAATTCAGAAATAGTAAAGTTATGTTGAACTCGCTGCTGAATTTTGAACAACGGGCATTGTTCTTTCTTTGCGAAATATTTAACATAAATATTTTCTAGATTGTTCTTCCTATATTAAAACTATTTTACTTGCAACCATTTTATCTGAGCATCGTTAACAACTTTTTTTATTTTTAAAAGATGTCAACACAATTGTTTAAAGGTTAGTATGTCTGTCTGTCTGGTTAATTTCCTTTACGATGTACTTGGCCTTTTTAGAAGTCTTTTTTTATCAGTATACCATCCTGAAGTATTACAGGTGTCTAAATTTTTGATAGCAGTTGTTACATGCCAAAAATCGGCTATTTATCGCATTTAGATTAAGTATAAATAATAAGGTAGTTCCCGCGAATATTTTTAAATAAACTTGTCAATGTCCGTCATTCCGGACAGTTGCGTTTGCACAAAAGAATGCTCAGGTGCGAAGTGTGTGAAAGGACGCCCTTAAGCTACGAGACCTGAAGCCAAAAACATCTAACGGTGTTGTGTGTGTGTCTTTTCTCTTTTTAGGATGTAGGTTCCTTTCTACCTTACCTTCGTGTACCTCTACCTGGTATTCCTTCATTCCTCTACGAGAGGAAAAGTGGTTGAGAACGGATTGGAATCTGAGTCAACAATGGCGTGATGTGACCCACAAAATGTGATGGCCCTGGGATTTGGCTTTAAGGTGCGATTTAAGTGAGTACATTGCTTTTAATGATATTGTGTATAAAATTTGACCATTGCATCACTTTTAAACGTGTTTGGTATTTGATACAAAATGACGTGTAATTTGCCGCGTAATTATACGTGATATTAAACAATTGTGCAATAGTAAGAAACGCGGGAAAGCGCAGCACAGTTTGTATGTTGGCATGAACAAAATTGCACACCATTTGAGTGTCCACACTCAAAAACAATTAATTAATGAGCGGTATTTTCAAAATGTTAACAGTGTATATACACATAGCTGAAATACTACTGTTACGGATCAGTTCACCACATGTATCTGATATAAAACCTACACTCTTCCCATCTTGAATAGTACTTAGCAACAAAAATAAACACAATGCAACTTCAGATGAACTCCATCCTGCCATCACTTCATGACCCATGCAGTTACATGCATTCGTATTACTAACATCATAGATTGTCAAGTTGTAAACACTTAATCGCAGGTTGTTGCAGGTTTTGCCATTTCCGATTTAATGTTTGTTTTTGTTTGCCGATCGCTCTTTTAAATGTTTATTTTCGTGCTTAATTAGGTTGTACTGTCCAAATAGTTGAACCTGGATAAAGGCCCAAGTTGTAATTTTCTCTCTTAAGGTTTTTGCCTTGTTACATGCCAAAAATCGGCTATGTAAACATTCTTAATTTTAGTTTAAATTTGTAAGTGAATTCGCGCCAATATTTTAAAAAACTTGTGCGTGCATTTCCGTCACTTTAGATAGTTGCGTCAGCGCCCGAGAATGCGCAGACGCGGAGTGGGGAAGTAAGTGGTGGTTTCCGTCACGTCATGGACTAATCAACGAAACGTCGAACAGCGAGGTTGATCTGTGTGCCTTTTATCTTGTCTTCTCCTTTAGATATGTAGGTTTCCTGCCTTGTACCTATTATCGTTCCTTCTACCTGGTTGATCCTTTATCGTACCCCTACACACGAAGAGGGAAGACAAATTAATCTGGTTTCAACGGGGGGCAAAGGCCGAACCACGGGCAACAACGTCCAACCAACGCCGAGAGCCTAACGCCAGAATAGCTGCAATGCCGTGACGAGTTTTACATTTTACGTGAGTACCTTTTATCTTTTTTCTTTTGTATGTGATACAAATTCGAGACGCAATAATGACGTAACACCTTATTGTGCAATATTACGTACGGGTTTATTATGTTGTCAACTTTCGTAGTGGCTCTTATCAATTACGCCGGGACTTTAACGTTATACCTTTGAATAGAACAGCATAGATTATAATAGCCTTTACAAGTTTCTGTTTTCGATCTTGTCCTTTGCCTAAAAATTTCACTTGATCTAAATATTGATTTTGCATGGTTTGTATTGTAGTTATTTTCACATTTTCGGGTAATTCCCTAATACTTTCATTCTTTCTTTAGCGTTTCTTTAATTGGGTGTTCTGTGTTGAGTTGTGAGATGGCTTACGTAAGCTTACGGTCTCCCTAAATATTTAAAACTATTAACATTTCTTCTAAAAACTTTAAATTGAATGCATAGCTCAAGATTTTGACGTTTACTTGACTGTGTCTCTGTACCCACCCCGAACTTTATATCATAACCGTAAATTTAACTTATCCCAAGTCTATAAAGACTATCGCATTCTGTTCATAAAAGTGCTTGAAGAACGTTTAAAAAAACTTTTCAATAGCTTTAGAAACAACAGAGGTATCGACTATAAAAAAAGTGGAAAAATTAAACTTTTGTTGGTAACTTGAAAACAAATATTGATTAAATATTTTTGTTTCTAGTATTGAAGTGACTCAAAAAACAAGCTGTTGAGACTATATGGTCCATTTTTCCGGATCTATTATGGTTAACGAGTTGTCCTATGATAATGTGTCAATCTGTCTATCCTGTACACTGCATTCAGCTTAAAAACGTGGCTGAAGAATGTTTAAATAACTTTTGTTACACTTCAGGTCTACACTCTAAGGTATAACATTTTAAGTCCCGACGGTTAATGTATGAGAGCCACTACGACAGTTGGTAACACAAAAGATATTTGCAAAATGTTGCACAATAAGCGGTTACGTCATACTTATGATCAAATTATTATCACATGCAAAAAAGATAAAGGTACTCACGTAAACTGTAGGACTCCTCACAACATTACGGCTATTTCAGCGGCAGCTGGGCGTCATTGAGCATTGTGGGCGTGGATAGACCGTTACCCCCGGTTGAATCCAAATTTCAAACTTGTCTTCTCTCTCTTCTGTAGCGGAACACAGGAATAGGGTGAGGGACAATACAAGGCAGAGATAGGGCAAGGGAACCTACATAATCTGAAAGAGAAAGAAACACACACAGATAACTAACTACTCAGTTAGACGTCTGGCTGCCTAGCCCTGACGTGACGGAAATCACCACTCACTTTTCCCTCTCCGTCTGCGCAATCTCGAGCGCCGACACGACTATCAAAAGGGACGGAAATGCACGCACAAGTCTTTTAAATTATTGGCGCGAAATCACTTGCAGATTAGAACTAAAATTAGAAATGTTTACATACGGATTTTTCGGCATGTAACAAGCGCGACAAAGTCATAAAAGAAAAAAATCTTAAAAAAAAATGACTGTTAGCACGGTAACAGCTTAATATCTAGATCTTAACTAACCGACATAAACCCTAACTTAAATCCTACAAAATGTTTATTTTAGGCGCCACCTGGTTTTTTCCGACCGATAACACGTCTTCCGGATTACCAGGAAACGGAATGTGTAACCCCATTGTCTTTGACTACATTTATAAGTGCACACATGAGTCTTTAATGTGGCGCAGTTATAATCGACAGCACAAATTTGTCGGGGAGCATGAAACACTACTAAAACTAGAATAAATGCGACAAGTCGCCTAACATATATATACTAAAACATTACAGTTTTCTAAGTGCAGACGCACATGAGCATGGCATCTAGACTGTTTCTTCGTTGGCAAGAAAATGCCCAAATTTCAAAATGTTCAGAAGAGTGAGTTACTCTACACTCTAGCAAATTTTTAGGTCTGGTACTCTGGTTTAATAAACAATACACATCAAAACTTGTCCATGACATGGTTGTGAATCAACAAATTTACCAACAGTACCATCTTACTAATTCCTTACATTACTAGCCTAACAAATTACATAGCTACCGGCAGGTTAGCTTCTTCACTCAATATTCAAAAAATAACTCCTACATCTGATCGTACATACCAAACTTTAGGAAGATAAAAAAAGATAAAACAAAATCTCAAGTTATTATCGAAGAGAATAGGTAAGATAACGATATTGAGCTTAAGTTATTATCAAAGGTAATAGGTATGATAAAGATATTAAGCTAAAGTTATTATCAAAGATAATAAATAAGATAAAGATATTAACTCAAGTTATTATCAAAGACAATAGGTAAGATAACGATATAGTGGTTCCTTAGAGCCGTTACATAGGGAAATGCTCGTACCCCCTAAAAAGAGCAACCTGTGAAGCAGGTCCGTTTGTAACAAACGGTACGAGGGACCGGCAAAGGCATTTGGGTGCATTCCTGCACCCGGAATTAATCGATATCGGTGATACCCAAACAATATCCACATATATTTTTACATACACTCACACATTCACACACTCATACATACATTTACTGTTAGCGGCCATGTGCGCTGACAGCGGCACCGCATGACCTCATGAAAGATTCCCAGAGACGTGGCCCGGGTGTCTGTGAAAACCCCCCGCGTAATCACACGGTGACTAACGAAAATGAAAAGGCAGTAGAAATAGGAAAGGTAAAAAGGAGGAGGTGGGTATTTTGGAAATGCATAAGAGACACTTCCAGGTAGAAGAGATTAGAATAAGGGCTCTCTTTGAGCTAAAGAGACAGAAAAGGTGGATAGCAAAGCACTACTCAACCAGCCAATGTGGTCAGTAGCTCGGAGTGAGGGAAAAATCACTCTTATGTGGTAGACGGGTGTTCCGGGACAAGAACAGGTCTCTCGAAAGAAAGATAAGGCAGAAACGGAGACAGCCGATAAGAAAAAGTAAAGTTTTTGGACAAGCGTCCGAGAGAAGGTAGGGAGTTGTCCCTGTTAAACATAGGTCGGTCTGCAAGACCACCTGCTATATTAATCCAACACGTTAAGATATATCATAAGTTAAAAAATTACTAGACTCTTAATGAGAACAAGTACAATTATTTTCCTAACGAGTGCATCCACTATGATAAGAAAATCTGACAAAAGTTAACACAACAACTTAAAAGTATCACTGCAGATACATTCACACAAAAAAACCAACTGTTTCAAGGTAATTTTTTAAAACGGTAACGCCCTAAACACACAAAAATGCCTAATTATAAACAGTTAAATACAGACACACTGTCCCAATATGCTAAAACAACCGAGAATTTGATAAGATATCAATAAAAAGCGATAGCACCTCACCACGAAGTTAAATAAAAAACAACGAAAAAAAAAGTTTATATGTTATGATAACTTAGTAGAAAGAGAAACAAATAATGATATAGAATAATGTGGGCGATTGTAATAATTCAGAAGAAAAATACATGGAATAGAAACTCCTAGTTTTTGGGAACTGCTAATATAGACTATTTCTTTCAATGGCATAGGCCGCGGCTCCTATGTGAGCCCAATGAAAAAAGCAACCACTCAAACATCAGCTAAAACTAATCATGAAAATTCAATGAGTTATTACAACCAAAGTTACGACAATGACCACAAAATTAAACGATGTAAGATAAATACTGAAAACAAAATAATCTGTTGTAGGAAAGGTGCGAGGATTAACTAAATGAAGCGACAGAGTTATACTGGAGGATGTAAACAATAAACCGACATATGACTACCGATAAATTCAAGAAAAAGTCAACCAGAAGCAAAGAGATAGCTAGTTTACGGTAAATAAGTTAAACGTGTAAAAGGTAAATACTGTATAAGGAAAGGAATAAATAATTAAAGATACTAATTGATAGTAAAAACAAAAAACATTAGGTAAATCGTTAAGGAAATGAAACGTGAAAAACTTAACTAGCATTTGGGTCAGCAGAGAATGGCTTAAGATCTTTAATATGCCACCTTCCTTGGCGTTTTCCTTCAGCATCTTGAAGTTCATAGATAAGTAGACTAACGACACGAGTGACCTTACATAGAATGAATTTAGGGGCTAATTTTGAAGAGAATTTCTTAGTTGCATCCGATAAGACATAATTCTTTTTCCAAACCTGTTGGCCCAAGGCGAAGGAAATATTTCGTTTACGTAGATTATAGTGGTCCTTACTTTTTTCGTAAGCTTTTAACAAATTTTTTCTAACGTCGTTAAAGATAGAAGATAATGATTGTTGGTCTTTGTCCCAGCGTACTTTTTCGTCAAATTCAATTACATTAGTATCATCAGGAACTGAACCATAATAACTACCATCGATTGGGGTATATCTTCCAAAAACAAGAAATGACGAAGTGAATTGAGTTGCTTCGTGTTTAGATGTACGCAAAGTTTGAGAAATTTTAAAAATATTTTCATCCCATGTAGTGTGGTCTGAATCAATATAGGAAAAGATAGCAGTAATTAAGACTCTATTTACTCTTTCGGTACGGTTTACATGGGGATGGTATTTTGCGTCAAACCAAATTTTTTGTACTTTGTAACTCTTAACGAAATTTTGAAAATCTTTTGAGATCAATTGTGCCCCATTGTCACAAAGAATAATCTGAGGAACACCGAAGATAAGAAATACATTTTGCTCTAGGAATTTAATTATAGCGGCAGATATTGCTTTACGTAATGGTTGCACCATAACAAATTTGGAAAACCAATCGGTGACAACTAAAAGATATTGGTTACCTTTTTTTTGATCGGGGGAGAGGTCCTAATAAGTCAAGCGATATTAATTGAAAGGGATAAGATACACGTTTAAAGTTACCCATTAAGCCAGAACAAGCCTCTTGAGAGCTCTTGTGAGAACCACAAATTTTACAGTTCCTAATATAACGACAGACAGATTGTTTTAGTGTAGGCCAATAATATAATTCAGATATTTTAGCTAGGGTTTTCATAGCACCAAGATAAGCAGCTATAGGATCATCATGACACAATTTAAGCACCTCACTGCGGTTAGCAGTAAAGACAACAAGTTTCCATTCAGGGATGTTAAATATTTTGCGGGATGAGGAATATGCAAATTTATACAATCTATTATTCGTTACACGAAAGGTAGGAAATTTATCGGGATTTTCAGAAACTTTTTTAATCATATTAAAATACCAGACATCAGGGATTAAATCAGGAAGATTAAGAGAAACGACATCACGAGATAGGGCATCAAGTACTTAATTTGCCACGTCTATGCCTAACGTCAAATGTAAATTGGGAGATACGCAAGTTCCATCTTGCCAAACGACCTGCGGGTTGTTTTAAGTTATTTAACCACGTGAGGGCTGCACAATCAGTAATTACTGTAAAATGTGTACCTTCAACATATCCTCTAAATTTTTCAATGCCAAAGATAACTCCTAATAGTTCACGTTCGGTAGCAGAATATTTTTGTTCAGCAGAAGTTAAGGCACGACTTGCATAAGCGATAGGATGTTCTAATCCATTGCTCATCTGAAACAACATTGCACCTAAACCAGTAAGTGAGGCATCCGTTTGTATATAAAATCTTTCATCGAAATTGGGCGAGATTAAGATAGGTGCTAAAGTGATTAACGTTTTAATTTGTTCGAAAGCCTCTATATTCCATTCGATAGATTGGGATTTCTTTTTATTTCTAATTAAAGCGGTAATGGGTGTAGATATAGTTGAAAGGTTGGGTAAAAAGATGCGATAATAACTAATCATTCATATTAAACGTTTAATTTCGGTAACAGTTTTGGGTGTTTTAAATTTAGTAATAGCGTCAACTTTAGCAGGATCTGCTCGTAAACTCGTTCCATCGATAATAAAACCAAGAAATGTAAGGGACGAACAACAAAATTGACACTTTTCCCAGTTTATTTTAAAACCTGCTGCATTTAAGCGTTCTGCAACCTCATTTAATGTAGCGATATGTTCATCAAAGGAACTTGAGATAACTAAAATATCATCCAAAAATACAAAGGCACGTTCCTGGTGTAAGATAGGACCTAACGTTTGATCCATAGTACGTTGTAAGGTTTGTGGTGCGTTACAGAGACCAAATGGCAAAAAATTATATTCAAAAAGACGTCGGCCTGGAACACAAAAAGCAGTTTTTGGACGAGAAGATAGGTCAAGAGGTATTTGATAAAAAGCTTGTCTAAGATCGATAGATGAGATAAATTTAGCGTTTCGAAGTCGGCTTAAAATCGAATCAGTTCGAGGTAGAGGGTAAGCGTCCGACACAGTTACAGAATTAAGTTTTCTGCCGTCAAAACAAGCACGCCATCATCATTTTTCTTGCGGACTAATAACACGGGAGACATCCATGGCGAATTTGAGGGAGAGATAACACCAGATTCTAACATTTTATCTATTTAGGAATGCAATTGTTTTTGTAATGCAGGCGATAACGGATATTGACATTGCTTAAAAGGGAGGGCATCACCTGTAGAGATATTGTGTGTTGCAGTAGTAACGCAACCAAGTTCAGAGGTATTTAGTTTACGAAATTTGTCGATTGTAGAGTTAAGGATTGCATTTTGGGAATCGGTAAGAGAAATTTTATTAGATATTCCTGCAGATGCACAGGAATTTGTTTTAAGGGAAGTTTGCCAACAAAAATCTTGAAAGTAGAGCGATAAATTAAAAAGTTTACAGAAATCTACGCCAAGTAAAAATGGGTAAGCTAATGTAGGTACGATCAAAAATGGCACGTCACGTTCAAGTGATTCTACTAGAATTTTTAGTTTAAGGGAACCCGTTACCTGTATTTGATTATCGTCAGCTAAATTTATGGAAGTATTTTCGGGAACAACTTGAATTTTAATGTTTTGTTTAGATAATTGCTGTAGGCCTTTGTTATTTATAAGGGAACATGAGGAACCTGTGGCCAGTAAAGCTATTACATTTAAGGAACTAATCGAGATAGATAAATGAGGACGGATATCAAGGAGTTTTTTAACAAGTTGTAAGGCAGCAGACTTTTTATGATAAAAGAAATTAACGGTTTGCAGCCAACTCGACCACTCTGACAGGGTAGTATGACATAATTCTGATAATCGAGGTAAGTTATTTTGTAAATTTAAGGTAGCGAGATCATTCTTGTTAGATGTATTAGGTAAAGGTATAACGTTAGAGGTAGTTTTATGCTTTAAATTTATTGATGTCTGGGTCCGTTGAATGGTTGGTGTTGAGGACGATTTTGATTCCTTCAGATATACACGTCCCGGATAGGAATATCTCGGCGGAAGTTTCCCGATAAGTTAGAGTTACAGTTTGTACATGTAGATTTGTAAGTATTGCTTGGACCGCAACCATAGCAACAAATATTTTTGGGGTATGTGCAAATGCTATAGCTATGTCCACTTTTTTTGCAATTTTAACAGGTGAGTTATTTGTAGAGGTAGTAGGGAGGTTAATGGTAGATACTTTACGAGAAGGTTGAGTTTGACATGCCAGATCAGGTTCTAATAGACCAAATTGTTTTTCTGGGGGAGGACGGTATTTATCGACACGCTATTTTACTTCTTGGAGCGAGCGACATAAATCTTTGAACTGAAGTAAAGAAGAAATGTGTTGTAACGCTAAACATTCAGAAAAATATGGATTCAAATTTCTACGCAACTGATCAATAATTTCAAATTCTGATGTTTTTTTTTATCTAGTTTGCTATATAAAGCTTCTATTGAGGTAATAAAAGAAATTACATTTTCGTTAGGTCCCTGGGTTCGGTTTCTTATTTCGTTTCAGAGATCGGTAATATAACCATGCGGTAGGAAATCCCGTTTTAAACACGTAACTAATTCGTCCCAAGTAGAAATCTGATTTCTTATATTTCTATACCAAATTAAGGCAGAAGCAGAAAATAATTCACCCGCTGAAACAAATAAATCCTGGTTTGTACAATTTCGTGATATCCTAAAATCGTTTATTCTATCGAGGAAAGACATTAATGAAATTTGGGGGTCAAAACCCTGGAAAGTTAAACCCCATTTATACACAGGTATGGATTTCCCCAATGATGGAGCTTAAGAAATTGCAAGGTTCGACAAGACTGCAGGTACATCTATGTCTACATCTAGGTTAAGCTTGTCAAGAACTGTTTCTCCGACTAAGAGAATATCCGATAAGAAAGTTTATTTAGTTTGGTCAGCCTGTTCGTTGTTAAATAAACACAACAACTCTATCCGCTGCTTAACGTGGGCTATTCGAGATATAACACGCTTAAGTTCAATTTCACTTGGTTTTGGATCAATTCTATTTACTATATTCGTGATATCGTCAAGAGATTGTTTAATTTCGAAGATATTTTGAGCTAGATCAGAGACGAGGACACGCGCAATGGGTGAGCCTTTAGCTTCTTGAGCTAGTATAGCTTTGAGCTGCAATCTTCTATCGTTTTCATTAGATGCGGCTTGAATGTTTCGAGATTGAATCTCGTTAATTAATTCCGATGATTTAAGATAGACGATATTCATTGTAATATAGTGTTTAAGGAAACAGATATAACGAAATGAAGTTACTATAGCAATTTAGAAGATAAAAGATATACTAAAAACTCAATTAATTGAAAAAGCTAAATTTAGGGAAAAAATTTTCTTTAAAAAGAATTCGTAGGTTATAGTTAATTGTTTAAATTACTAAGAAAACACTTTTAGGATGATATCAGACTAAGATAATCTATACATTATTTAAGGAACACTTTTAATAAGTTAAACCAAAAAAACAGATATATAATTACATTTAATATAATATCAAACAAACAATTTCCATATGGAATAAGGAATAAAACGTGGAATTAATTAATTATTTATATTAAGGTACTTACGAAACGAATTATTAATCCAAACAGGACATGGTGAAGTTAAGTTATGTCATGTAGTAGACACTTTTGAAAGATATACACTTTTAATTTTATTCCAAACCGAATCAGGTAATTATTTAAGAGAATTTAAAATAAAAACACACTATTTTTATAAAGTCACATGTAAATTAGCAATACATTTATAGAAGGTATACACAATAAGCAATAATCAATATGGCTACCCATGTCAAATTAGCATAGCAGCTGTTTCTATGTCATTTCATTTTAGATGATTGTCATAGTAACTTACAGTGTTACTACCCTATATTTTTTATTTAACAGTTATTAAAAACTCAAATAATTATATATTTTTTGAGTGAAAAAACTACAGATATATTTAAACTAATACATTATAAGATATAGGAAAAGAGAAAACAAATTTTTTCAACCAAAAGACTTTGGATGCGTCACTGTTACACTTCAGGTCTACACTCTAAGGTATAACTTTTTAAGTCCCGACGGTTAATGTATGAGAGCTACTACGACAGTTGGTAACACGAAAGATATTTGCAAAATGTTGCGCAATAAGCGGTTACGTCATACTCATGATCAAATTATTATCACATGCAAAAAAGATAAAGGTACTCGCGTAAACTGTAGGACTCCTCACAGCATTACGGCTATTTCAGCGGCAGCTGGGCGTCGTTGAGCATTGTGGGCGTGGATAGTCCGTTGCCCCCGGTTTAATCCAAATTTCAAACTTGTCTTCTCTCTCTTCTGTAGCGGAACACAGGAATAGGGTGAGGGACGATACAGGACAGAGATAAGGCAAGGGAACCTACATAATCTGAAACAGAAGAAGAAACACACAGAGATAACTACTCATTTCGACGTATGGCTGCCTAGCCCTGACGTGACGGAAATCACCACTCACTTTTCCCTCTCCGTCTGCGTAATCTCAAGCGCCGACGCGACTATCAAAAGGGACGGAAATGCACGCACAAGTCTTTTAAATTATTGGCGCGAAATCACTTGCAGATGAGAACTAAAATTAGAAATGTTTACATACTGATTTTTTGGCATGTAAGACTTTTCAATAACTTTACAAATGGCGGAGATATCAACTTTTAGAAAAAAGTTTGTAACTTGAAAGTAAATGGCAATAACATTTTGTTTCCAGTACTGAAGTTAACTCAAAAGATGTCGAAACTATATGGTCTATATTTTTGCATCCATTACGGCAAACAAGTTGTCCTAGAAAAACATGCAAATCTATCCACCTCGAACAGAAGAGCCATGAAGTTTGTCAAGAATGTTTGACTATAGGGATAATAATTAAATTTTTTAATTTTAGATTCATTTCTTCTTTGCATAAATTATAAAATAAAAATCATGCTAAAAATTAAAATTTTTATTTTGCTTAGACATCTACTTTTATCAAATTATGTAAAAGTTCATTTTTCAGCTTATATTATTTATAATGTATACATAAACATCATACTAAATTTATGCAAATAGTATATAATCTATTTTTATTTAAGTGGAAATACAACTTTTACTCTTTTACATTTGAATTATATTTAAGTAGTTTTATACTATTTTAAACGAAATAGTACACTTAGCTGGGCTGCAAATCTTAATGCCGTTGATGCACTTAGTACAAAGCCAGTACAATACTGGAAGTGTCCCACCTATCCTAGTCTTCTCTAATCATGTATATATATTTCATCACAGAGAACTCGTATTGACCTAATTTCAACTATTTGAGCGATTCTAATGAAATTTTAAACTAAATCATTTCACAGTTTAAGTTATTAAATATTTCGTACACGTTTCAAAGCAAACTTTAATTACACAGAGACACTTAAATGGCTTAAAACACTTAGGATCAATTGTGAATTCTCTGTGATGTTCTGTCCACATCTAAACAAGATAAAGATAGTGGTAAATATAGGATGACCTCATTGTCACTGCATTTCTGAGACTGCAGAAGTATAGACAAGAATCGAGAGGTTATATCATAATCATACAGTAAATAAAACTTACAAGATGGACGCTAACGGTTATTGAATGAAGAAGGAGAAAGTAGATCAATGTCTGTGTTACTAGGAAAATTTTTATGGGCAAATACAAGATGTGAACCAGTTAAAACTCTCACAGTTAATTTAGTATGCATATGAGAAATGCTAATCCTTTGAAATTACTAACAATTGTAAAAAAAAAACATTGGACTTAAACTCTCTATGAACTAAATTCTAATATTTTTAAGTTGCATTTGAATCATGCATGGTGCAAGACAATTATTGGTTTCAAAATTAAAAGCTAGAATATTGGGACGTACATTTGTCCTTAGGGTAATAAAATATCTTGCAATTTCATTTATTTTGTATAATTTATTTAAAATTTATCTAATACTTTTGTCGTCTTAATAAATTTTGGTAATCAGACGTTAGGTCTGTACAAGTCCTCGACTTAAAAAAAATCAAGTCTTAGTTCCCTGTTCGAAATCCATGCAATAAAAAGGGCTTTCATAAGCTCTCACACTTACAGATTTTAGCACAATGCACTTTAGCACAATCATTCAACTTTAGGAAGTGAACTAGGTACCATGCGGTGTAAAATTTAAAACCAATTGCATTTTATTCTGCCCAACACGTTTCCTAGAATTAAACTGTTTAAGGTTAACAATAAAAAGTTATAAACAAATTAAGTTAGTCCATGGAAACTTCACACTCAGCACCAACCTAATGTAAATATTAGGTTTCTTTTAAAATTTACGTCTGACGTTTCTTGCACCCAAAATGGGGTGGGAGGTGGGAGTTTGAAAGTGGTCCGGCAAATAGGCCCTTTAGCCCTTTTTACTAACCTCTATGACCACCTCTTTAAATCGTCAATATCAGGTTCCTCTATTTCAGTCCTATTCTGCCCTTCTTTTGCAAACCTGCCAGTTTATCTAATGAAAGTCAGCATACCTCGCTAGGGAAGGGAGATCAACGCCTCCTGCGGCAAGCTGTATGAGCTCAAAACCCTATTTTTAACCTCATGCACCCCTCGTACTCATTTATGTAATGAGCAACTGTTTCCTCCCGTCTTTCACAAGTTGGGCACTTACACTCTGCTGTGATGCCCAGCAAGGTCAGATATCTCCATAAAATGTTACATTCCAAATTTGGCAATGTACAATTTTTAAATATGTGAGTAAGTTCCCGCGAATATTTTCAAATAGACTTGTTAATTTCCGTCATTTCGGACAGTTGCGTTTGCGCAAAAGAATGCGCAGGCGCGGAGTGAATGGCGCAAGTGCGCGGTGTGCAATACGACGCCATTAGACTACGAGGCCTGAAGCCGAAAACAGCTACCTGTGTCGTGGTTTTAAGATGTAGGTTCCTCTATCTTATCTTATCGTACCTCTACCTGTATCCTTCCCGCCCTACCTACGAACGAACGAAAGAGGATGGACGAATAAATTTGGACTCAACAATGGCGTGATGTAACCCACACCCAAAAAACAAGGAGATGGCCCTGGGATATAACTAAGGTGCGATTTAAGTGAGTACATTGCTTTATTTATATTGTAAATTGAGAATTGTATCACTTTTAAAGTGTTTGGTATTTGATACAAATGTCGCGTAATTTGCCACGTAATCATGTCATCTTAAACGATTGTGCAATATTATGAAACACGGGAACCGAAACAAATATAAAATGCCCAGTTAGGATTTCCGCCAACATTTTAAGTGTATTATCATTCCATACAATACATACCCCGCTCTACCATCCTTTCTGAGCGCTTCATCTACATACACCCTCTTTCACTGAATACCCCCATCTGGCTCCTTTAACTCCAACAATTCTCCATATTACTGATGGACGTGATCTCATTCCCACTAGGGTTCTCTTTCTTTCCCTAAAATTCTTTTCCTCTAAAAAAAGTTTGGTGTCTAATGTTCACCCACATCTCTAACAGGGGCATACCCCACTATCATATTGATTACCAGGTTCGGCGCTGTTTTATATGCCCTACCGATGCCTCGAATATATTGCCTTTTAACCGCCCTTACCTGCTTTCGGTTAGCCACCCTCCTCAATCCTCTGCTCTGTACTCTCGTAAATGACTTTTAAAATTTTCATCCTGTTTCCCAATTTTCTTCTCTCTACAAACAACATAGCCCCAGCTAGCTGCATGCCCTTCCACTTTGTAACACCCAAGAACATTTTTAAATTAATCCAAATTTCAAATGATATTTTCTGCCAATCACAGATAATTCTATCTAAAATGTAACCCATCACTGATCAGAATTAATATAGTTACCCAATCCTAGTTTGATTTTGGGTGACAATTGACAACTTAAATGAACATAATCTATCAACTGATATCTAACATCCCGTGAAATTTAGAAGATTTTAAATTAAGGCGCCAAAGGAAATGCTAGTTTGTTCTAGAGAATTCGAAACCGGAAGTGCGTAATGATATGTAATTTTTCGTGATATCTATAAAAATATTAACAGGAAGTACTTTAGAATATTACAGAATAACTTAAATTTAAAAATAGGGTAATTTCAATTAACAATGGCATTAATAAAAGTTTATTTAAACCATTAACCTAAAAGCACGTGTAGGGATAAAGCACGTGTAGGGATGATGTACGATTATGAAATATGTAAGGTTTTTGATTGGCTAGGACAGTCACGTGATCAAAGGTATGTAAAAACGGGAAGTGGGAAAATTCAAACACACGACACACAAAACCTCACCAAGACACACAAAGACAAAAGATATGAAAGAAGGCACGTAAATGTGAAAATAACTAGCCCAGAGCTAGTACTGGTTACGCTGCAAGGCCGCGTAGCAGTATTGGTTATATGCCCGTGTAAATTAAAGTAATGTTCAGTGAACAAATATAAGAAGTGAGTATGCTTATTACGGGAAGAATAGTGAATTTAAGTAGTGTATAAAGAACAGAGATAAGTTCGGCTCTTAAAGGAAAAGTAAATCGTAATAAATTTAAGTGTAATCAGAGAACAAAATGGTTAAGCTGTAAGGCGGTTAATGGTAGGAAATGCAGGTTTATTCACTGCAAAGAAAATGATAACTAACCACACCTATACGGTTCATTATTGATTGATTGTGGAAGTTCAGATTTGGTAGCTGGATTCCAAGCCAAGTTGGTACAGAAGTAGGAGGATATCAAGAGTTTCGAGCTCAAAATTTATCAACACCCGTGTTAAGCACTATCAACCCTGGTGAGAATAAGTTACCTCGGAGGTATTGTACAGATTGAAGCAACAGTGGGTATTGCATACCCGAAACAGGTATTGAGTGAATCTTTGAATAAATGGTTCAAGAGAAAGGACGTGTATATGCATGCATACACGTGAGATTGTAAGTATGAACTTTTATATAGTTATACATATGCCTTTACATGAATATGTTAAGTTGCTAGATTAAGGTTGGACTTTTTGGACATTATTATTAACGTTACCAATCATTATTATGAATTTTGTGTAGAATACCAAGAGTTATTGGCTATGTTTAATTTGGGGCCAATTTGTTTTAACTGTAGAAGTTGTAGTGCTTAGTACAATATATAACAACCCGGTTTAAGGTAACTTTTAGTTAAGTAAGAGATATTTCTTTTATTTCATTCAAGTATGTCGATATTGGAAATGTAAATAGTTATATCACCATATTAAAGGTTATTAATTCATTACTTATGCGAATGTTTTGATATATATATATATATATATATATATATATATATATTATATAGTGGTTTTAAAGGGTTAAAAATAAATACAAACAAAGCAATTTCAAAACACCCTGTATAAAGGAACAAACAGAAATTACGTGCGAAATTTATATTAATTAATTCAATTTTTAAGTAACGGGTAATTACGAAATTGTACAAATAATAATTAAAAATGTAATAGCTTTGCAAAGAATGAAATGGTAGAAGCCAATGCCATTCATTATTAATTTAATTGGAATTGAACAATTATTGATATATAATAAGCATAAAAGCCTGTAAAAACCCAAGGTGAAACACGTTGCTAACAAACGGATATTTCAGGAGGGTTGAAATACCATGAAACAAAGCTCGGAGAATTGTATTTAAAACGTTCGCTACGATCGAACACCTGCAGACTTTTAAATATCAGGTTCTAATAAATTTGAGTAGATAAACATGCAGATTCTACGTATATTGTAAAACCGTCGCAAACATTCTCTGAATATCCTAATGAGGGGTTAGTAAAATCACGTAGCGAGTCCACATGGTGTGAATAGCAAGGAAGCAGAAATATCGATTTTGTACCACTCATACTAGGTTAGAAAGGGACGGAGAAAACGCGTAGGCAAGAGACCACAATAGGATAGGAGGGATTTGTGAAGCGTCACGAGGTCTACGATTGGTCGATATGTTTAGTCTGGTTTGAAACGAATAGGAGCTTAGTGTAGCGTATTGTTCTAAAAATTATGATAACGACGTGCGGAATTTTCGCGGGATTTGATATTGGTGGAGTGCAAAATTACTAGAATGAATGGTGTTAACAGGGGATTTCGCGTTAAAGCAGGTATGGAGAGGTTACATTCGGAGTGTATAAATGCTTTTAGAGAACGTGGTGAGAGACTTAAGTTTTCGATCGCTCCAAACAACGTATCTATGTATCACGAGTTGTAAGTATTACAAAATCAATTAAATTTGTTATAAGGTGGTAGTCTCTTAATTAAATACGCGGTTAAGTGTGCCGAAATTACATTTTAATAGAGATATCATCTATAATTATAATCAACTCGTGTCGGGACATTAAGTAACGTGGTTTGAAGCATCTAATTAATGAAGAAATAATTTTAAATGGAATTTGGAATTTGGTTGCATTGGGGGGGCTGCGTTAGCAGTTCAATTTGGATGGAGTTTTTCTAGTAACAGCTAGAAACGACCTGCAGAACGGATGGAAGAAATAGACGGCATCGTCCTCCGAGCAGAGATCTACTATAAATTTCCAGGTAACGATTTGAATTGTGACTTTATAAACTGTGAATATTGGGAGAACGTATGAGAGAAATTTCAAGGTAGTGTGTATTTTTTACGTATTGAACTTAATACGTGTAAAAACTTTGTTATGGTATTTAACTAGAAAGTTGAAGGTGTCTATAAAGCTTTTAAACGTTCCATCAGAACGTGAAATTTTTGTGAAGAGTACATGGCTTTGCTTTGTTATTTGTTTTAAAAGTATGCAAATGCATAATTAGCTGGGTTATTCTGAGCTCACCCTACCCCAGAGTTTAGTTAGAGTAAAATGAATAAATAAATTATAAAGAAGGAATTTTAGAGAAGGTATTATTCAAGGCTCATTTACTCCGGGTACAATTTCTGTGTTTAAGGATTTAAAAATAAAATACTGGACATTATAAAATAAGGTTTTCTGAAGTGTAACGTGATCAATGGAATATGGACAATATTGCGTTTCATTTGTAAATAGTTATAAATAAAAGCTTGTATGTTGGTTGTATTTGAGGTTTTATTGCTGGTGTGTGTGTACGATTGAGAATATGCGAGTGAATCTAGATACCCAAGAGGAGATCCAAATGAGCTAGCCGGAAGCAGTTGAAGAAGGCCCTTCAACTGAGGAAGAGAGGACAACGGGTAAGGATATTTTTTTTGAATTAGTTAATTTCTGAAAATTTGTTTATTGTCGAATTTGAAAATTTTATAAAATTTCAAAATAATTTATGGTTGGTAAGCATCTTACCCGAGTTCCACGGCATAATTTTGACGCCCAATTCGTGAGGCTCGATTCTTATAAAATTACACAGTAATATATATATATATATATATATATATATATATATATATATATATATATTATTACAATTAAAACGGGTTTGTTGAAATACATTTAGGTACAGATGCTTTGTAAACTTTCGGTAAGTTAACTCACCAGTATTGATTTCAGAATTCTAGGCCTAACCACCCTGGGGCATGTCCATGCACTCTCCGCTGTAGAGAATCCGAGCGTTTGAGGGAAGTATAGTGATTGCTATTAGATCAAAAATAGTTAACAACCTTTGGGAATAGGTAGTGGACTCTTGTATTGCAATTTTGAACCATAAAAAGTGATATAGAGTGGGCATTCGGTTATATATGTATTAGGTAACTCGTTCCTTGTTTCTTTGATTGCTACTTAGGTCAGGGAAGGAGGGCGAAGTGTTACAACTTACACCAGCGAGGATGACTGTAAATCTATAGAGTAGGAACAAATAGCTGGATTCGCTGTTAATAAATTTGGCATATGCTTAAAAATTTGAATCCATTGGTTAATATTAGTTAGCCAGATTTGGATAGTTTTAAGTTGACCTTTTAAGTCGCCTCCAGTAAGAACAGCTGGCCCTCCCATTCTACTTTTTGAGGTGTCTTGTGGATCAAGTACACTCCAAAGACAACGCTAAGGATATCATTATTTAAACACCAACTTTAGTTTTAGTTTGGTCAGTTAATTTTGAAGTCGGATTTATTCGAAGCACTTTTCGCATTTAAACCCAATTAAGTACCTGTGGGTGAAGCATTGAGGACGTGACCGCAAGTGTAGTGGCCCTAACTTACATTATAATGCACAACCTTCCTTATCATGACCCATATAAATGTTCTTATCACTTCATTCTTCTGTCAATAAACACCCCTGCATATTTGATGCTACTCCCTAGTTTTACCAATTTTACATTAATTCGTATCCTTGAATCCCTTGTTCCCATTTGTGCTCTCTTCACATGCATGAGCTCCGTTTTCCTAGCGTTATACTCAAACTCACTCCCTTTTTCCCATTTTTTGCATACCCCAATACGTTCTCTCATTTACTCGGAATATCATTCAACGCGTTGACTCCAATCACACCACGTAATCGTCTACATTTGCCTGGATTACCACTCCCATAAACGCCCTTTCCCTCGCCGTTTTAGACCACGTTTCAATGAGGGTCACCCACAAAACGGACCACAAGTTGAAATCCCGTGGATATCCCCTCTCCATTTCATACACCTCTTTCCCCACTACCGCAACCCTATCACACAGAAAATTTCCTACTATCCGCGCCAAATTACATTCAACCCCCATTTCAGTCATCGATATCACACATTCTCTGTCCCTTGAGTTAAATGCATTCTTTATATCCCGAGCGGATACTAACACATGCCTGAATTTTTCTCTAAGCCTTTGGTCTCTCACGCTAAATTATCCACCACATCTACAGTATTCTTTCCTCCCTGAACCCAAACCAGTTCTCGCTAAACAACCCCCATAAGGTACAGAGGTACAGGTACAATAGCTCTAAGAAAAATTATGGCATTCCCTACGTGAAATAATGCGGGAACTACCCTACCATTTGCAGATGCATATGTGAAATGCATCTGCAAATGGCAGGATAGTTTCAGCAACGTGCGGGCGCAGATATTATGTAGTAGTAACCATGTTGAAACAAAAGGGTAGGACCGGGTAAGTCATCCCTTTATTAAATTAGAACTTTGTGGCTTGATTGATGCAAAAGGGCTTTATGTGTTGGAAAATTAAAAGAATGTTTGCAAGAAACATTGGTCTTCGTGGATACCCTCAAATTATGCAGTAAAGATATTTATTAGGTTGGACGAATTAGTGACGGTCTGAGTGAATAGTGATTTGAAATACAAATTATTAGTGAAATTTAGATTAATAATCGTATAAAAACTTAAGTATGGTGGAAAGAACAATGACACAGCACAAACTTTGTATTTAACTGTTTTTTTGCTCTTATAAATGACATTGCCAATAAATCGGTATTTATTAATGTTTTGTAATTAAATAGGAAAGCAGGGATTTTTGGAGTGACGAATAGCTTTGTTAGTGGCTAATTTTTAAGTTTTTTTAGGACTTTTTCATGATTTATTTTAGCAATACCTGGCTAGATTTAACGATAGGAATTTGTTTTAGGAAATGTGTACTGAAATTGTTCTTATGTTATAGAGGTTAAGTTTAAGTTGATTTTTATTTTAATTAATTTAGGAAATAGACCGAGTCAGTGATTTGTAAAGGATATCCAACTACCCCACTGATAGACTTATTTGGAAGACGCATTGTATTTTGAGAAATTTCTTTAACTATGACCAACTTTAGGATAACAAAACAAAGGCATTGTATGCAGAATAACATTCTTCCGCATAAAAAGGACATACAAAGTATTGCTGTGACAGACTGTTTAGTGCATCTCGACTATGACAGTAGGAAAAGCCTTTCAGGATAAATGTTAATGTATCATTGAATTTTTAAATTAAAACCTTGTTATTTATTATTTTTGTATTCTTAAATTTTCCTTTCTTATTTTCCCTGGGAACCCACACCAGCAACGCACCTTTATATTGTTACGGGGTTCTTTCCCTTTAAGAGTAAATCAAAATTTAATTCATGTAATACACATTTCACCCATAATAGTAATTTTTGACGCCCCACGTTAATCTTCTTTTTTTATTGGTAGAGCCATTTTAAAAAATTTTTAGTGGTTTCGTAATTTTTTTGGTGGACATTTTCAGAATTTTTTTTGATAGGGCATTTTTAAATGTTAGGGCTCTTTTTTAAACCTATAATTGTTTTTTCATTAGAAGAAAATTAGGTCGGTTTTTTCAAGAGAGTAATATTTTTTTTATTGGGTGCAGTGTTTAAAAGAGTTTCTTGATTTGACAGTAATTTGCCGTTTTGTTTTTAAAGTAGTTTTTTTTCAATAGGGAATTCTTTTAAATATGAGATTGTTTTTGTGTAATTTTGTTAATTTTTATAGGGTTAAAATTTTAAACACTAAATTTTGAAGTAGTTTTTTATTGTTAGAGCAAAATTTTTTTAAACATGAGGCAGTTTTTTTTTATTATTTTAAAGTAATCTTTTTAACTTTAGGTTTTTGTTCATTTAGCTGTTTGTTGAAATTGGTAAAACATTTTCTTGGAGTTAATGTAGCGGCCGTAAAATTTTTGTATTTTTAATCGTTTAACCGTGAAGGATTTTTCAATATGAGTTTTTTGAGTTGTAAATTTTTTAAATTATTAGTTCTTTTTCTAAATTTAGTTGATAAAACGTAATTATTTCAATTTTTTTTTAAAGCTTATCTTAAGAGGTTTTGAAGACAGAACTTGATTGACTTTTGTTGAAAAATGAACTGATTTATGAATTATGAGTTAGGATGTGAAGTAAAAAATGATTTGACAGTTACCGGATTGAGAAAAGTTTCGGTAAAACACAATTATGATGTGCGGCAGTATGGAGTTAGTTATTGAGTTGGAAATAAAGTTTGTGGGAAATGTTTTGTTCTCAGACGCGACAGACTTCTTCACGATCGTATGAAAATCTGAATTTTCTGGGCAAATGATAATTATCGATAAAGTTTTGATAAAAAGGTATGACGTAATGTTCCTATAGGTCAATTCTGAGGGATTTGACATAAAGAAATTTTTTTTTAACCGAATGGGACTTGTAATAAAAATTTAAGGCGAAATATATGCTTGCACAATAGTTTATTTAATTTAATTTTAATTTTTTCTGTAGGGAAGTTTTTTTAAGTGGAGTTGGATAATATTAGTTGGTTTTTATTTTTTTTAATGGTAATTTAGATTTTGGACTGTGACATACTTAACAGATAGCACGGATATCTATCTTAACACCACACTTTTTTTTTCACTTTTCTTGACATCTTATCTTGAAGGTGTTTTATTCCTATCCCGCTATCGACACATCGTCTAATTTTTTCGAACAGCCTCCTAACAACACTAACGTACCCTTTCTTGGCTGTTCACCCTTGGTCCTTCCCTTAAAAAGGAGGGTTTTAACCGATGCTTGTTAGTATTATTTATGTGATTAGACATGCCTTTTTTGTATTTAGGACAACACTTGCCATAGTATCCTATCTCCACTTTCCAAAACAACTTTCTTTCCAATTCCTTATACTTCTACCTACTTTCAAATTTCAGTGGGTCTTCCCCCAGTCAATTTAGCATTGGACTTTGGGCTCAGGGCTGTATCGAGGGTCAAAGCCCATCGGCATTGCAACAGTTCTTCCTGTTAGAAGTACTGAGGGGGCTTAATGTAAGATTCCCCACAAGGAGTTAATTTAAGGAGAAGATTTATTTAATTGGCGGTGGCTAAATAAAGAGGAATCGAGAGAATGGTTGCTGTGGTCGATTTCACTAAAGGATTGGGGTAATACTTGACTAGAGATTATCGTTTGTTCCACTTCTCAGGTGGTATTATTCCAGCACTGCAGCACCAGTATTGAAGAGCTTGACCCCCGCGGGTGTTCTATTCCCTTATGGCCGAAGTAGAAAAGGACGCTTCACGACCTTTCTTGTTCAGCGGCACTCGCAGTGTTGTATAGTTTAGGGTTTAAGGGATTTCACTTTTTACTTTCGTAATTTTATTTTTATTTTTTATTAACTCGATGAATTGAGAGGGAACTTTTGACGTAGGACGGATACTAGGCTAACGTCAAAGATGTTAAGATAGTAGATTTTGGAAAAAATCTCGTTTGTAAGAGGCGTGTAACGCGTCGTATTACGCTAACAATAAATTAGATATGTAAGGAAGAAAATTTAATTTTGAAGTAACAAAATATATGGACGAGCTTTGTATAAAAGATTTCGTAAATAATCTTTCTTAATTTAATCAAGATATTTAAATTTTTGTTGCTATAAGAACAATTCAGACAAGAAAGTACAAAGTTATTCTTTTAAATAGATTGTATGATGAAAATGTAAGGCGATGACATTAAAAGAAACCGCAAAGCGCGTATTAAAATGTGACTAGCACTTGCGCATACATTTTCCTACAGATAAGAACATTGTAATAGATTGTATGCATGAGGATGTTCAACTAATCATAGAGTAAACTATAGACAGACGCAGACCGTAATAAAATATGATTTACAGCGAGCGCAGATTATATCTGCTAGACACAGTGGAAACAGATATAAAGTTAGTTATATATAAGTCGGTGACTTGAAAACATTAAAACGTAGTTAGATAGAACACGGCGGGGGAGGCGTAATACAAGTGAATTTTGAAAAGAATCTTATAGAATGTGCATTAAAAAATGTGGTAGAAGGTACATCTAATAGAGTGGATTCTCCTCCCCGCCGCGCCTACCCACCTTTTGGCATATGGCATCCCTACTTTTCTTAATGCTGGCCGACAACCCTCTTTTAATGCTCAAAAATACTCCACCAATTCTCAAAATAGCCCCTAATATTCCCACGTCTGAACTTCCCTGGTCTCTCCTTTTCTTAATGTTTTATCTTCCCCTACTCTATATCTCCCGTATAATTTTATTTACTATCTTCATAACTAGATCCCATTTCTTCCATCCCACGTCTTCTAATATCATCGGAAATCCCCCCCCCCCCTCCAATTTCCTAAAATTTTTGCACTCGCTACAACTCTGCGCCTTTCTTCACAGTCATACAATAGATTCCCCATCTTCCCTCCCTCACCCACATGTACACATCTCCCTGCTCTACTGCAACCTACATCTATTAAAGTACTCCCCATGGTTGCAGGTTTATTAACTGATAAGTGCATAGCATCCCTTTTCTTCCTACCCTTGGCATTAATTCTTAAGTCCATTTACCTAACCTCCTCCTCTACCATAAGCTCTATCATTCCATCTCTTCCTTCGCGCGCCTCCATCTCTTTAATTTTGCCCTTGCAATCCGCCCCACTTCTTCTCCTCCCTCCCCTACCCATCATGCTTTTGGAATCAAGTCTGCCCTTCTCACACCCTCTTTCTATTTCTCATCACCACCTAAGTTTAATTTTCCAACCCTGTCCCAGCGCCCTTTTCATCTCCTTCTCAATCCGAACCACCAATAACTCACTACTCCCCAATTTCCCACGCCACAAAACTTTCCTGGAAATCTGTCACGATTTCCAGCCAACCACTCTCCCCACTACCTACCATTCTGATGGCTTCTAGGATCGCTTTCGCTTCTATCTAGCCAACATCCATCTCTCCCACCATACCCCCTCTTATCTCCTACCAGTCGCTGCTCTTGTTCCACACAATACAATACCCGCTCTAACATCCTTTCCGAGCGATCCATCTACATACACCCTCTTGCTCTGAGTACCTCCATCTACCTCTCCTAACTTCTACAATTCCCCTCCTACTGATGGGCGTGGTCTCATTCCTACTAAGGTTCTCTTTCTTTCCCTAAAATTTTTTCGTCTAAAAAACTTCACGTCTAATGTTCGCCTACATCTCTAACTATCATATTGATTGCCAGGTTCAGCACTGTTCTATATGGCCCAGCCATACCTCATAGATATTGCCATTCGACCACTCTAATCAGGTAGCCACTCTCTATCCCTCTGCCCCATAATCCAACAGCGGTCTAAGTGCACCTTCGTAAATGACTTAAAATCTTCGTCCTGTTTCCCCAATTTTTCTCTTCCTACATACAACCCCAGCTAGCTGCACACCCTCAATAACCACCCCTAAGTATTTGATGTCATTTCCTAGTTTTACCAATTTTGCATTCATTCGTATTCTTGGATTCCTTGTTCCCATTCTTTCTCTCATCACATGCATTAATACAGTTTACCTAACATTATACTCTAACTCACTCTTTCGCACATTCCTTACATTCTACTACACGTTCTCCCATTTACTTTCAATATCATTCAACGTGTTGCTTCCAATCACAACCACCTGATCGTCCCCATACGTATGTATCACAACTTCCTCAAACGCCTTCCCCTTAACCGTTTAAACCACGTTTCCATGAGGGTCACTCACAGAACGGACCCGAAGCTGGAGCCCTGTGAGCATCCGTTCTTCACTTCATACACCTTTTTCCCCACTACCGCAACCTTAGTCTACAAAAACTTCTCACTATCCGCACCAAATTACATTCAAACCCAATTTCGATAATCGCCCATACCACGCATTCTCTATTCACTGAGTTTAATGCACTCTTTATATCCGGGGTGGCTACTAACACATGATAGATAGATAGATAGATAAATTACTTTATTGTGGACTATACCTAGGCCAGAGCCCATACTAGCCGTACATTATACTATTTACATGTATTCAAGACCTTAGAATCCATAATTCCTGACAACTGGGGTTCTTGAAGGTTTGGTGAGGAGGATTTGTGCCCCTACCTTTGTCGTCGACTGTGCACGTAACTAACACATACTTGAATTTACTCCCTCTTATCTGCCCACTAAATTATCCACTGCGTCTGCAGCCCCTTTTCTCTCTGACACCAAACTGGTTCTCGCTGAACAGGTACAAGTACAGAAGTACCGAGAAAAATTTAATGACGTTCCCGAAGGGAAAAACGCGGCAAGCGACACGTAAAATGTATCTGCAAGTGGTAGGGTAGTTTCAGCAATGCGCGAGTGCGGATATTATGTCGTAGTAATGGTTTTGAAACAAAGGGGGTAGGGCCGGGTGAGTCAATCAACTCCAACCTCACCTTTCCCTCCCGAACTTTTAGCTTGATCGATGCAAGGGGGCTCTGTGTTGGAAAATTGGAAGAATGATTGCGAGCGACATTGGTGTTCATGGATACTCTCGAAATACGCAATGAAAATAATTATTAGGTGAACAAATTAGCGACGGAGGAAGCGAATAGTGATTTGAAATAGGAATTATTAGTGAAATTTAAGATAATAATACTATAAGAACTTAAGTATCGCGGAAAGGCCAATGATATACCACAAAGTTGGTATTTAACTGTTTTTTTTTGTTTTTATGAATGACATTGCTAATAATTGGGGTTTATTAATGTTTTATAATTAAATAAAAAAGCAAGAAAGTTTGGAGTGACAAATAGTTTTGTTTATTGCTTAGATTTAAGTTTTTTAATATTTTCTTTAGGATTTATTTTAGCAATACCTGGCTAAATTTAAGGACAGAAATTTGCTTTAGGAAAGTATAGTTACGTGTGTACTGAAACTATTCTTATGTTAATAGTGGTTATGTATAAGTTGATTTTTATTTTAATTGATTTAGGAAATACGTCAAGTCACTGATTTGTAAAGAATATCCAACTACCCCAGTGATAATCTTATTTGGAAGGCGCATTATATTTTAAGAAATTCTTTAATTACAATCAACTTTAGGATACCAAAAAAAGTTTTATGCTGAATAACCGTCTTCTGTATAAAAATAACATAAAAAGAATTGCTGTGCAGACTGTTTGGCGCCCTTCGATTTTGACAGTAGAATTTTTTTAATGTAAGCCTTGTTATTTGTTGTCTTTGTATTTCTTTAATTTTCTTTCTTTTTCTTTTCTCATTTCCCTAGGAACACACTCCCGCGCGGCTGCATTTAACCGACGCACCCTTATATTGTTGCGGGGTACATGCCCCTTCGGGGTAAATCAAAATTTAATCTACTTAACGCCTATTTCACCCGCAACAGTAACTTTGGCGTCCAACATAGCTTTCTTTTTTAATTGGCAGAGCTACTTTTTAAAATTTTAGCTGTTTCGTAAATTTTTTAGTAAGCACATTCGGAATTTTTTTCGATTGGGTTTTTTTGTTGTAAATGTTTGGGCTATTTTCTTAAACTATTGAATTGTTTTTTCATTAAAATAGTTTTTTTAAAGAAAATTAGAGGTTTTTTCAAGAGAATAATATTTTTTTAACAGGTGGCTGTTTTTTGATTTGAGAGTAATTTGATTAACTTCGAAGCCGTTTTGTTTTGAAAGCCTCTTTTTAATAGGAAGTCTTTTAAATATGTTTTTGTGTGATTTGTTAATTTTTTGAGATTTTTGAAAACTTATCTTGAGAGGCTTTTAAGACAGAAATTGACTGATCGTGACTTGGAAACGAAGAAAATTGTATTTTAAATGGAAATTTACGTGTAAAATGTCCCCAACATTTTGCTGAAAAATGAACTGAGTTATGAATTAGGAATTAGGATGTAAAACAAAAAATAATGATTTGGCAGCTACCGGACTGAGATAAATTTCCAGAATGTACAATCATTACGTGTGGCAGCATGGAGTTAGTTATTGAGTCGGAAATAAAGTTTAGGAGTTTGCTCTTAGACGCGATGGACTTCTGGAATGGATGAATATTTGAAATTTTAGGTTGATGATTAGTGATAAAGTTTTGATAAAAAGATGTGAAGTAATGGTAATATAGGTCAATCCTGAGAGATTTGACTTGAGGATAATTTTTTTAACCGATTGGACTTGTGATAAAAATTTAAAAACAATAATTGAGATTAACAAATTTTAAGACGAAACATAGGCTTGCACAATAGTTTGCTAATTTAATTTTAATTTTGTTTTTTGGGGAATTTTTTTGTGTGTAGTTGGATAACATTAGTTGGTTTTTATTTTTTTAAATGATAATTTAGATTTTTTGGACTGTGACATACTTACCGGCCAACTTGAATATGTTAGGTTAACACCACGCTTTTTGCTTTTTCCCCTTACTTGACATCTTGTTTTGAAGGTACTTTATTCCTATCCCACTATCAACACATTGGCTAATTTTTTCGACCAGTCACCTGACAATACTAGCCTACCCCTTCCTGGCTGTTCACCCTCGATCCTTCCTTTGAAAAGGAAGGTTCTAACCTACGCTTGTAAGTTTTATTTGCGTGACTAGACAGGTCTTTTTTGCATTTCGGACCACACTTGTCACTGTACGCTATCATCCACTTCCCAAAACAACCTTTTTTCCGTTATATCCCTACTTTCAAATTTCACTGGGTCTTTCTTCAGTCAATTTAGCATTGGACTTTGGGTTTGGGTTTCTAGCGACGGTCACGGCCTATCATCGGCATCGCGACAGTTCCTGTTAGAGGTTCTCGGGGTTTTAATGTTAGATCCACAAAAAGGGTTAATTTAAGGAGAAGATTTTATATTTAGGAGTTGATTAATAAAGAAGAATCGAGAGAGTAGTTGCGAGGGCGATTTCTAAACGAACTTTCTGGTCCAATTGAAAATTATGCCCAAAGGGGTGCGGTAATAATCGACTGAAAAATGTAGCTTGCTCCATTTCTCAGGTAGTATTATTCTAGCACTGCAGCACCAGGGTGGAAGAGCTTGACCCCTGTGGGTGTTTTATTCATTTACGGAGTAGAAAAGAAAGCTTTACGGTTTTTCGCCTTCAACGGTACTCGCAGCGTTGTATAATTCAGGGTTTAAGAAACTTTAGTTTTGACTTGTACTTTGTAGTTAATTTTTTAATTTTTTTTAGCCCTTATGAACTAACGAAAGACTTCTGACGTAATATGGATACTAGAGTAACCTCATGGATGTAATGGTAGTAGATTTTTAGAAAAAATCTAGTTTGGAAGAGGGGTGTAACGCGTCGTGTTATACTAATAATAAATTAGATGTGAAAGAAATAAATTTAATTTTGAAATGAAAACGCGGTTTGTATAAAAGATATCGTAAGTAATTGTTCTTAATTTATCAAGATATTTTAATTTTTGTTGTTATAAGAACAATTCAAATAGGGAAGTATAAACGTATTTTTAAATTTATTGTGTAGTAAGAATGAAGAGCGATAACACTTAAAAAATCACAAATTAAACATCAAAATGTGACAAGCACTTGCGTATACATTTTCCCATAAACAAATACTTTATAATAAACTGTAAGAGTGACCATGCTGAAGTAATTATAGAGTAAACTAGAAACATTGTATTAACAGACGCTAACCGTAATAAAATATGATTTACAGTGGGCGTAAATTAGATCTGTTGGACACAGTGGAAACGGAACTAGTCCGTCACATAGAACTCGGTTACCGGAAAACATTAAAATGTAGAGATACGCACTGAAAAGTGAGGTTGAAGGTACATTTAATTGGAGAAGATTCTCCACCCTGCCACGCCCACCCCTTCAGAATAAGACGCCCTTACTTTCCTTAGTGCTGATCACGCCCAGTCGAATAACCTACTCTCAACAGCCCACATCAACTTCCCCGATCTCTCTTCTTCTTATGTTTTCCCTTTTCCTACTCTATACCATACTCCCGTATAATTTTATTTTGCTAACTTCTTAACTAGATCCCGTCCGTTCACTTTCATCGGAAAATCTCTCCCCCACGCTCTCCATTATCCAAATTTTGTCCTCGCTACAACTCTCTACCTTTTCCCACAGTCATACTAT
This sequence comes from Platerodrilus igneus, assembly GCA_036346225.1. Lineage (NCBI taxonomy): Eukaryota > Metazoa > Arthropoda > Insecta > Coleoptera > Lycidae > Platerodrilus > Platerodrilus igneus. The sequence goes on along the minus strand of JARFIW010001436.1, from coordinate 766,639 downwards.
ACATAACTCTTATCTTCCCACTTTCCCCACATGCACACGTCTCCCTGACCTACTGCAACCTAAAAACCTTTTCAAGTACTCCCCATCGTTGCCGTGAGCTGTAAGCAGTTGTGTTAAATGATAAGTGCACGGCGTCTCTACCCGAGCTGATGGCTCCTATATCTTCTTCTTGCCTCATTTTTCTGTCAATAACCACCCTTAAATATTTGCTGCTATTCCCTAGTTTTATTAATTCTTCATTTATTCGTATCCTTGGATTCTTTGTTCCCAATCTTTTTCTCATCACATGCATTAACACCGTTTTCCAAACATTATACTCTAACTCACACCTTTTCACTCATTTCTTGCATACCCTCACAAGTGCTCTCATTTACTCTCAATATCATTCAAAGCGTTGCCTTCAGTTACAACTACCTGATCGTCCCCATACGTCTGTATTACCACTTCCTCAAACGCCCTTTCCCTTACCCTTTTAAACCACGTTTCCATGGAGCCCTGTGGGCATCCCCTCTCCACTTCATGCACATTTTTCACCATTTCCGCAGCCCTATCATACAGAAAACTTCTCACTATCCGCACCAAATTAGATTCAAACCCAATTTCAATCATCGCTCATATCACACATTCTCTATCTACAGTGCTAAATACAATCTTTATATCCAGGGTGCTACTAACAGATGTCTGAATTGACTCCCCAAAGTCTTATCTCCCTCACTAAATTATCTATCGCGTCTACAACCCCCCTCCCTCCGTGAAACTAAACTGATTTTCACTGAACAACCCCCTAGATGATACAGATGTACAGATACAGAAGATCCAAAAATTTTTTTATGGCATTCCGAAGGTAAATAACGCGACAAGCGACACCTAAAATGTGAAATGCGTCTGCAAATGGCAGGGTAGTTTCAGCAATGCGCAAACGCGGATACTATGTCGTAGTAACCATTGTAAAACAAAGTGATTGGACTTGGTAGGTTATATCTTTTTTATTTTGAAACTTTGTGGCTTGATTGGTGCAAGGGCGTTTCACTGTTTGAAAATTGAAAGAATGATTGCACAGCATTAGTGTTCGGTCGTGCATACCCTCAAATTACGCAGTGAAAATAATTATTGGATTGAACGAATTAGCGACGGAGTGAGTGAATAGTGATTTGAACTACAATTTATTAGTAAAATTTAGATTAATAATAGTATAAAAACTTAAGGATGGTGGTAAGGACAATGATATAGCACAAAGTTGGTATTTAACTGTTCTTTTTTATTTTTATTAATGACATTTCTAATAAATTAGGATTTGTTAATGTCTTGTAATTAAATAGGAAAGCAGAAAATTTGACGTGCCTATTAGTTTTGTTAATGGTTTAGATTAAGTTTTTTTTATGACTTTCGCTAGGATTTATTTTAGCAATACCTAATCAGACTAAAGGATAGGAATTTGTTTTAGGAAAGTATATTTACATGTGTACTGACCTTATTCTTATATTAGTCAAATTTAAGTTAATTTTTATTTTAATTGATTTAGGAAATAGGCAAGTTGGCGATTTGTAAAGGATATCCAGCTACCCCAGTGATAGTCTTATTTAAAAAGAGCATTTAATTTTGAGAAATTTCTTTAATTATAACCAACTTTAGGATAACAAAACAAGGTAGTTTTGTGCGGAATACCAGTCTTCCGCATAAAAAGGACATAAAAAAAATTGCTATGACAGACCGTTTAGCGTCCTTGGATTTTGACAGTAGAAAAAGACTTTCAGGATAAGTGTTAGTGTAATGTAGAATTTTTAACCTTAAACCTTGTTATTTATTATTTTTGTATTCTTTAATTTTCATTTCTCATTTTCCGTGAGCTGAGAACTTACTTCCGCACCACTGCAGTTAGTCGATGCACCCTTATATTGTTGTGAGGTTCCCGTCCCTTTAAGGCAAATCAAAATTAAATTCATGAACGCCTATTTCATACGTAACATTTAGACCAAAAGTACTGCAAATTAAAGAACCTTGTATTCGTAAGTTGTTACGTGCCGAAAAATCGGCCGTAAACATTTCCAAATTTAGTTTTAATTTGTAAGGATTTCGCGCCAATAATTTTAAAAGACTTGTGCGCGTATTTCCGTCACTTCAGACAGTGCGTTTGCGCAAAGAATTAGCAGACGCAGAGTGTGGAAGGGTGGTGAATTTCCGGACACGTCGAGACTAGTGAGCCAGACGTGGACGAATGTAGTTATCTTTGCGCCTTATCGTGTCTTCTTTTGTTTGATATGTAGGTTCCCTTTGCCTCTATTGTCTATCGCTACCTTTACCTTATTCCTTCGCCCTGCCTGCAAACAGGAAGAAGAAGACAAATTAAATTTGGATTCAACCTGGCCAGACGAATCACCCACGCCCGAAAAAATCAACGAAGCCCAGCTGCCTTTATACTAGCGCAATGCTGTAAGGAGTTTTACACTTACGTAAGTACTTTTTCGTTTTTTATGTGATGTAGTAATTTTAAACAATCTTATTTGCGCATCATTTTTGCAATTATTTATCATTGCTACCACTGACTGTAGTGGCTCGCGTACCTCGCCGACGGGGTTATAATAGTGGCGCAATCCAACGTTTTTTTTGGTTGAATAATTTGTTTTCTTATTTTGCTATATCTTATAATGTATTAATTAAATATATATTGTAGTTTTTTCACTTAAAAAATTAATAATTATTTGAATTTTTAATAACTGTTAACTTAGAAAATGTAGAGTGGTAACACTGCAGTTACCATAGCAACCATCTGAAATGTAATGACATGTAAACAGCTGTTATGCTAATTTAACAGGGGTAGCTAAATTGATTATTGATTTTTGTGTTTACCTTTTATTAATGTATTACTAATCCAATTAATTCTCGTAACTTTATAAAAATAGTGTTACTAATTTGATTTTTTTAGATAATAACATAGTTTAATTTACCAGGAAGCTGAAATATATACCTTTTAAAAAGTGTGAAATTAACATAACCTCACTTAAGCATATGCTTTTGGATTGATTATATTGGCTGTAAGTATCTTAATATAAATAATTAATTAATTCAACGCTTTATTCCTTGTTCCATATGGAAATTGTTTGTTTAATATTAGATTAAATGTAATCATATGCCTGTTTTATTTTTGGTTTAACTTTTAAAACTGTTCTTTAAATAATGTATAGATTATCATACTCTGATATCGTCCTAAAAGTGTTTTTTTAGTAATTTAAACAATTAACTATAACCTACAAATTCCTTTTAAAGAAAACTTTGCTTTCAAATACAGCTAACGCAACTAACTGAGTTTTTTCGTATATCTTTTACCTTCTAAAACACTGTAATAAACTGAATTTCTTTATATCTGCCTTTCTAAACACTACAATAATGAAGTTGTTGTTAAAGTTTTGTATTTAAGCTCATTTACGATAGTTGTTGATAAATCCCGCGATATCGAAAGAATATTTTAATAATTTGGAATACTGTTTTTTCTATACATGTATCGAAGAATATTTCTTTTGTGTAACGAGTATGATTTTGTTTTGATAGCATATTTTTTTTAGATATATCAATATTCCAACGCAGCATTTTAAGATCTATTTGGTTTAAGCGAGATTTGCCGTCGAACTTGGTCGCTCAGCTGTATGTAAGTCTAGACGAGACGCATGAAGGGCCGGTCGCTCAGCATTACTTAAGTCTAGACGAGACTTCGAGGGTAAGTTTGTCGCTCTAGCAATTTGTGAATCATTTTTTTAAGAATGATGTTGGAATTTTTCTTCATTAGTCTAGGTGAAGCTCAATCGAGGGCTCGTTATCCTAGCAAGTATATGCGTTATAAAATATCTTTCCGTTTTTCAACAATTTTATCAGTAAATCGAGTTTTAATTACTGTTATCTTTTCATATATCGATTTAAACCACACTAGATGGCATAAAATTATCTTTAAAATCGTTCAACCCTACGTACATCCAAAGATTTTCACGTTCCATTTCCTTAACGATTTACCTAATGTTTTTTGTCCTTACTATCAATTAATTAACTTTAATAACTTATTCCTTCTCTTATACAGCACATACCTTTTACACGTTTAACTTATTTACTTTAAACTACCTCTCTTTTTGCTTCTGGTTGAGTTTTCCTTAAGTTATCGTTAGTCATATATCCGTTTATTATATAGATACCCCAGTATAACTCTGTCGTTTCACTTAATTAATCCTCTCACCTTTTCTACAACAGATTATTTTCTTTTCAGTATTTATCTTACATCATTTAATTTTGTGGTAATTGTCGTAACTTTGGTTGCAATAACTCATTGAATTTTTATGATTGTTTTTAGCTGATGTTAGAGTGGATGCTTTCCTCTTTGGGCTCACATAGGAAACGCGGCCTATGCCATTGTAAGAAATAGTTCATATTCGCAGTTGCAAAAAACTAGGACTTTCTATTCCATGTGTTTTTTCCTCTGAATTATTACAGTCGCCCACATTATCCTATATCATTATTTGCTTCTTTTTCTACTAAGTCATCATAACATATAAACATTTTTTCGTTGTTTTTTACTAAACTTCGTGGTGAGGTGATATCGCTTTTTATTGATATCTTATCAAATTCTTGGTTGTTTTAGCATATTGGGACAGTGTGTCTGTATTTAACTGCTTATAATTAGGCATTTTTGTGTGTTTATGGTGTTACCGTTTTAAAAAAATTACCTTGAAACAGTTGGGTTTTTGTGTGAATGTATCTGTAGTGATACTTTTAAGTTGTTGTGTCAACTTTTGTCTGATTTTCTTATCGTAGTGGATACACTCGTTAGGAAAATGATTGTACTAGTTCTCATTAAGAGTCTAGTGATTTTTTTAACTTATGATATACCATAACTTGTCGGATTAATATCGCAGGTGGTTTTTCAGACCGACCTGTGTTTTATAGGGACAACTCTCTACCTTCTCTCGGACGCTTGTCCAAAAACTCTACTTTTTTATATCCCGCTGTCTCCCTTTCTGCCTTATCTTTCTTTCGGTAACCTGTTCTTGTCCCGGAAGACCCGTCTACCATGTAAGAGTGATTTTCCCTCACTCCGGGCTACTGACCACATTGGCTGCTTGAGTAGTGCTTTGCTATCCACCTTTTCTGTCTCTTTAGCTCAATGCGAGCCCTTCCTCTATTTTCTTCTACCTGGAAGTGCCTCTTATGCATTCCAAATACCCATCTTCCTCTTTCTACCTTTCCTGTTTCTACTGCCTTTTTATTTCCGTTAGTCACCGTGTGGTTGCGCGGAGGGTTTTCACAGACACCCGGACCACGTCTCTGGAAATCTTTCGTGAGGCCATGCGGTGCCGCTGTCAGCGCACATGGCCGCTAACAGTGAATGTATGTATTAGTGTGTGAATGTGTGAGTGCATGAGTATATATATATATATATATATATATATATATATATATATATTGCTGATACTCTCTAAATTATCGTGCCCCTACGTTGTGCGCCTTATTAATTTTGCTATGAACTGCCGGAATTATCGAACCCCTTTGTTGGGCTGTTATATTATTTGCTATGTACTCTAAATTATTCGCGCTCCATCATTTGGACGACCATTTTAATATTTACTATGAATAAACAAGATTGTAATTATCTCCTCCGACGTTGGGCTGTCTTATTAATATTGCTATCAATTCCCTCCAGAAACTTAACTGGATTTTATCTTGAACCAACCTTGTCAACCAATAACAAAACTCGGTACGTTACCGCCTTACTTGTTATCAATTTCCTCTTCAACTCGTAGCTCCTCCTTGAACTATTTAAATGTTATGACCTCGGCTAGCATTTATTTGGAATTATAAAATTCAGTTAATTTTGATTTTATATAATGAAACCAATATATTATGTACAGCTTTTGTAAATTATTTGAAATACACTTTTCAATTAGTTAATGTTGTAAATTTCATTTATTAAACATCATATCCTATTTACTCAAAACCCAAAGTCACCAAAAAAAACCTATTATCCTTATCAACGAAGCGTAGAACGTTCTAAACCTGTTATCATATTACTCACTTTATACTTATGCAACTTCTTTTGTTGACTTTTCACATTCATGTTATATTAAGCAAATTCAATATTCAAAATAAAAATTTATATAGAAAAATAAAAATGTCATAACTAAAAAAATCTGACCTGGTCTATTTTCTTCACATCGACGCTTGCATTTGAATAAAATTTATCTTCCCCCAATTCAGGATTACATTTAAATTATTGCCATTGCCCTATGGACTACCATTATTAATTTATGCACCCCAATTTATTGTCGTTTCATATCAGACTTACTACTTCTTATCAATCAATTTCCTCAAACTTAAAATTGTATTACTGTTCCCCAGATTTCAAAATTTGTAGTTTATTTTCCCCAGACTTCGAAATTGTCGTTTGTTTCCCCCGGACATAGAAGCCCTATTATTTTTATGTTTTAGTTTAAAATAAATTCATTAAAATGTACTTACGTTTAATCGGCAATTATAGTTTTCATCTTGGCACTTACTTTATCTTTCACTTTTAAAATTATTACGTATTACTTTATTTCATAGCGGCGCACTTCGGCCTTTGTTGAGCTGCAAACTGACCTCGTTATCACTGTACCTGCTAATATATTATTCCGTTCCCACTCCGTCAGTGGGTATGGTCTAGAACTCGTCGCTTATTTGTGACCAATCAAATAATTACATTCAAAGTAGTTTCTGATGTAATTCTCCACGATTCCCAATAATTGTAAGCTGGTCGCAGCTGTCTTCGTTATCAACATGCTGTGTTTTGATAGATCTAATTGCTTTTCCATAAACAACTGATGCAATTCGACTTTTAATTTTCATATTTACATGTTATTCACGCAATTTTTAATATCCTTTCTTATCAAAAATGGTTAGCTATTTGCACGCATTTACGTATGCTACCTGAAGCTCTACTTCTATCTCCGTATTAATCTAATTGTTTGGCACTCTTTTGAATGCGTGTCTAATTTACACTTTATCGTTTACTTATAAATATACGCGTGCTTCCACTGAAAAATATCATTACTTGCTTTACCTTAATTAACTAAAACTTTATCTACAGGGTATTAAATATTTACTATCTACTTAATGCATGTATTTCTCATTCCTACGCCAACTATGCGTCCTCCTATGTTTATCTGCGTCGCTTAAAACTATTTATACTTTATATACAGGGTGTTGACTGCTGACTATTTACAAACTATGTCCATTTCTCAATTCTTCACTAAATAAATGCAGTTTTCTGCTGCCTATGGTAATTTCTCATTTCTAAATGACCTTTACTATAAAGTACACCCTTAAACAACCCCTTATCACAGCAATATATATATATATATATATATATATATATATATGTGGTTATATATCTTGTGGATATCGTGTGATTATCTCACCGATACCGATTAACGCCGGGTGCAGGAATGCACCCAAATGCCTTTGCCGGTCCCTCGTGCCGTTTATTGCAAACGGGCCTGCTTCACAGGTCGCCCTTTTTAGGGGGCACGAGCATTTCCCATGTAACGGCTCCAAGGAGCCACTCTTTCGTTATCTTACCTATTGCCTTTGATAATAACTTGAGTTAATATCTTTATCTTATTTATTATCTTTGATAATAACTTTATCTTAATATCTTTATCTTACCTATTACCTTTAATAATAACTTTAGGTTACTATCGTTATCTTACATATTATCTTTGATAATAACTTAAGCTCAATATCGTTAGCTTATCTATTATCTTCGATAATAACTTGAGATTTTGTTTTATCTTTTTTTATCTTCCTAACGTTTGGTATTTAAGACCAGGCGTAGGAATTATTTTTTGAATATTGAGTGAAAAAGCTAACCTGATGGTAGCCATGTAATTTGTTAGGTTTAATTAAGTATATATGTTAGGCGACTTGTCGCATTTGTTTTAGTTTAAGTAGTGTTTCATGCTCCCCGACAAATTTGTGCTGTCGATTATAACTGCGCCACATCAAAGACTCGTGTGTGCACTTTTCCGTTTCCTGGTAATCCGGAAGACGTGTTATCGGTCGGAAAAACTAGATGGCGCCTAGAATAAACATTTTGTAGGATTTAAGTTAGGATTTATGTAGGTTAGCTAGGATTTAGATTTTAAGATGTTAATGTGCTAACAGTCATTTTCTTTTTTAAAATTTTCTTTTATGGCTTTGTCGCGATTGTTACGTGCCGAAAATCGGCCGTAAACATTTCCAAATTTAGTTTTAATTTGTAAGGATTTCCCGCCAATAATTTTAAAAGACTTCTGCGCGTATTTCCGTCACTTCAGACAGTGCGTTTGCGCAAAGGATTACGCAGACGCGGAGTGTGAAAAAGTGGTCAATTTCCGGACACGTCGAGACTAGTGAGCCAGATGTGGACGAATGTAGTTATCTTTGTGCCTTATCGTGTCTTCTTTTTTTTTTGATATGTAGGTTCCTTTTGCCTCTATTGTCTATCGCTACCTTTACCTTATTCCTTCGCCCTGCCTGCAAACAGGAAGAACAAGACAAGTTAAATTTGGATTCAACCGGGCCAGACGAATCACCCACGCCCGAAAAGATCAACGAAGCCCAGCTGCCTTTATACTAGCGCAATGCTGTAAGGAGTTTTACACTTACGTAAGTACTTTTTCGTTTTTTATGTGATGTAGTAATTTTAAACAATCTTATTTGCGCATCATTTTTGCAATTATTTATCATTGCTACCACTGACTGTAGTGGCTCGCGTACCTCGCCGACGGGGTTATAATAGTGGCGCAATCCAACGTTTTTTTTGGTTGAATAATTTGTTTTCTTATTTTGCTATATCTTATAATGTATTAATTAAATATATATTGTAGTTTTTTCACTTAAAAAATTAATAATTATTTGAATTTTTAATAACTGTTAACTTAGAAAATGTAGAGTGGTAACACTGCAGTTACCATAGCAACCATCTGAAATGTAATGACATGTAAACAGCTGTTATGCTAATTTAACAGGGGTAGCTAAATTGATTATTGATTTTTGTGTTTACCTTTTATTAATGTATTACTAATCCAATTAATTCTCGTAACTTTATAAAAATAGTGTTACTAATTTGATTTTTTTAGATAATAACATAGTTTAATTTACCAGGAAGCTGAAATATATACCTTTTAAAAAGTGTGAAATTAACATAACCTCACTTAAGCATATGCTTTTTGGATTGATTATATTGGCTGTAAGTATCTTAATATAAATAATTAATTAATTCAACGCTTTATTCCTTGTTCCATATGGAAATTGTTTGTTTAATATTAGATTAAATGTAATCATATGCCCGTTTTTTTTTGTTTAACTTTTAAAACTGTTCTTTAAATAATGTATAGATTATCTTACTCTGATATCGTCCTAAAAGTGTTTTTTTAGTAATTTAAACAATTAACTATAACCTACAAATTCCTTTTAAAGAAAACTTTGCTTTCAAATACAGTTAACGCAACTAACTGAGTTTTTTCGTATATCTTTTACCTTCTAAAACACTGTAATAAACTGAATTTCTTTATATCTGCCTTTCTAAACACTACAATAATGAAGTTGTTGTTAACGTTTTGTATTTAAGCTCATTTACGATAGTTGTTGATAAATCCCGCGATATCGAAAGAATATTTTAATAATTTGGAATACTGTTTTTTCTATACATGTATCGAAGAATATTTCTTTTGTGTAACGAGTATGATTTTGTTTTGATAGCATATTTTTTTTAGATATATCAATATTCCAACGCAGCATTTTAAGATCTATTTGGTTTAAGCGAGATTTGCCGTCGAACTTGGTCGCTCAGCTGTATGTAAGTCTAGACGAGACGCATGAAGGGCCGGTCGCTCAGCATTACTTAAGTCTAGACGAGACTTCGAGGGTAAGTTTGTCGCTCTAGCAATTTGTGAATCATTTTTTTAAGAATGATGTTGGAATTTTTCTTCATTAGTCTAGGTGAAGCTCAATCGAGGGCTCGTTATCCTAGCAAGTATATGCGTTATAAAATATCTTTCCGTTTTTCAACAATTTTATCAGTAAATCGAGTTTTAATTACTGTTATCTCTTCATATATCGATTTAAACCACACTAGATGGCATAAAATTATCTTTAAAATCGTTCAACCCTACGTACATCCAAAGATTTTCACGTTCCATTTCCTTAACGATTTACCTAATGTTTTTTGTCCTTACTATCAATTAATTAACTTTAATAACTTATTCCTTCTCTTATACAGCACATACCTTTTACACGTTTAACTTATTTACTTTAAACTACCTCTCTTTTTGCTTCTGGTTGAGTTTTCCTTGAAGTTATCGTTAGTCATATATCCGTTTATTATATAGATACCCCAGTATAACTCTGTCGTTTCACTTAATTAATCCTCTCACCTTTTCTACAACAGATTATTTTCTTTTCAGTATTTATCTTACATCATTTAATTTTGTGGTAATTGTCGTAACTTTGGTTGCAATAACTCATTGAATTTTTATGATTGTTTTTAGCTGATGTTAGAGTGGATGCTTTCCTCTTTGGGCTCACATAGGAAACGCGGCCTATGCCATTGTAAGAAATAGTTCATATTCGCAGTTGCAAAAACTAGGACTTTCTATTCCATGTGTTTTCCTCTGAATTATTACAGTCGCCCACATTATCCTATATCATTATTTGCTTCTTTTCTACTAAGTCATCATAACATATAAACATTTTTCGTTGTTTTTACTAAACTTCGTGGTGAGGTGATATCGCTTTTATTGATATCTTATCAAATTCTTGGTTGTTTTAGCATATTGGGACAGTGTGTCTGTATTTAACTGCTTATAATTAGGCATTTTGTGTGTTTATGGTGTTACCGTTTTAAAAATTACCTTGAAACAGTTGGGTTTTGTGTGAATGTATCTGTAGTGATACTTTTAAGTTGTTGTGTCAACTTTTGTCTGATTTTCTTATCGTAGTGGATACACTCGTTAGGAAAATGATTGTACTAGTTCTCATTAAGAGTCTAGTGATTTTTTTAACTTATGATATACCATAACTTGTCGGATTAATATCGCAGGTGGTTTTCAGACCGACCTGTGTTTTATAGGACAACTCTCTACCTTCTCTCGGACGCTTGTCCAAAACTCTACTTTTTTATATCCCGCTGTCTCCCTTTCTGCCTTATCTTTCTTTCGGTAACCTGTTCTTGTCCCGGAAGACCCGTCTACCATGTAAGAGTGATTTTTCCCTCACTCCGGGCTACTGACCACATTGGCTGCTTGAGTAGTGCTTTGCTATCCACCTTTTCTGTCTCTTTAGCTCAATGCGAGCCCTTCCTCTATTTTCTTCTACCTGGAAGTGCCTCTTATGCATTCCAAATACCCATCTTCCTCTTTCTACCTTTCCTGTTTCTACTGCCTTTTTATTTCCGTTAGTCACCGTGTGGTTGCGCGGAGGGTTTTCTAGACACCCGGACCACGTCTCTGGAAATCTTTCGTGAGGCCATGCGGTGCCGCTGTCAGCGCACATGGCCGCTAACAGTGAATGTATGTATTAGTGTGTGAATGTGTGAGTGCATGAGTATATATATATATATATATATATATATATATATATATATTTATATATATATTGCTGATACTCTCTAAATTATCGTGCCCCTACGTTGTGCGCCTTATTAATTTTGCTATGAACTGCCGGAATTATCGAACCCCTTTGTTGGGCTGTTATATTATTTGCTATGTACTCTAAATTATTCGCGCTCCATCATTTGGACGACCATTTTAATATTTACTATGAATAAACAAGATTGTAATTATATCCTCCGACGTTGGGCTGTCTTATTAATATTGCTATCAATTCCCTCCAGAAACTTAACTGGATTTTATCTTGAACCAACCTTGTCAACCAATAACAAAACTCGGTACGTTACCGCCTTACTTGTTATCAATTTCCTCTTCAACTCGTAGCTCCTCCTTGAACTATTTAAATGTTATGACCTCGGCTAGCATTTATTTGGAATTATAAAATTCAGTTAATTTCGATTTTATATAATGAAACCAATATATTATGTACAGCTTTTGTAAATTATTTGAAATACACTTTTCAATTAGTTAATGTTGTAAATTTCATTTATTAAACATCATATCCTATTTACTCAAAACCCAAAGTCACCAAAAAAAACCTATTATCCTTATCAACGAAGCGTAGAACGTTCTAAACCTGTTATCATATTACTCACTTTATACTTATGCAACTTCTTTTGTTGACTTTTTCACATTCATGTTATATTAAGCAAATTCAATATTCAAAATAAAAATTTATATAGAAAAATAAAAATGTCATAACTAAAAAAATCTGACCTGGTCTATTTTCTTCACATCGACGCTTGCATTTGAATAAAATTTATCTTCCCCCAATTCAGGATTACATTTAAATTATTGCCATTGCCCTATGGACTACCATTATTAATTTATGCACCCCAATTTATTGTCGTTTCATATCAGACTTACTACTTCTTATCAATCAATTTCCTCAAACTTAAAATTGTATTACTGTTCCCCAGATTTCAAAATTTGTAGTTTATTTTCCCCAGACTTCGAAATTGTCGTTTGTTTCCCCCGGACATAGAAGCCCTATTATTTTTATGTTTTAGTTTAAAATAAATTCATTAAAATGTACTTACGTTTAATCGGCAATTATAGTTTTCATCTTGGCACTTACTTTATCTTTCACTTTTAAAATTATTACGTATTACTTTATTTCATAGCGGCGCACTTCGGCCTTTGTTGAGCTGCAAACTGACCTCGTTATCACTGTACCTGCTAATATATTATTCCGTTCCCACTCCGTCAGTGGGTATGGTCTAGAACTCGTCGCTTATTTGTGACCAATCAAATAATTACATTCAAAGTAGTTTCTGATGTAATTCTCCACGATTCCCAATAATTGTAAGCTGGTCGCAGCTGTCTTCGTTATCAACATGCTGTGTTTTGATAGATCTAATTGCTTTTCCATAAACAACTGATGCAATTCGACTTTTAATTTTCATATTTACATGTTATTCACGCAATTTTTTAATATCCTTTCTTATCAAAAAATGGTTAGCTATTTGCACGCATTTACGTATGCTACCTGAAGCTCTACTTCTATCTCCGTATTAATCTAATTGTTTGGCACTCTTTTGAATGCGTGTCTAATTTACACTTTATCGTTTACTTATAAATATACGCGTGCTTCCACTGAAAAATATCATTACTTGCTTTACCTAAATTAACTAAAACTTTATCTACAGGGTATTAAATATTTACTATCTACTTAATGCATGTATTTCTCATTCCTACGCCAACTATGCGTCCTCCTATGTTTATCTGCGTCGCTTAAAACTATTTATACTTTATATACAGGGTGTTGACTGCTGACTATTTACAAACTATGTCCATTTCTCAATTCTTCACTAAATAAATGCAGTTTTCTGCTGCCTATGGTAATTTCTCATTTCTAAATGACCTTTACTATAAAGTACACCCTTAAACAACCCCTTATCACAGCAATATATATATATATATATATGTGGTTATATATCTTGTGGATATCGTGTGATTATCTCACCGATACCGATTAACGCCGGGTGCAGGAATGCACCCAAATGCCTTTGCCGGTCCATCGTGCCGTTTATTGCAAACGGGCCTGCTTCACAGGTCGCCCTTTTTAGGGGGCACGAGCATTTCCCATGTAACGGCTCCAAGGAGCCACTCTTTCGTTATCTTACCTATTGCCTTTGATAATAACTTGAGTTAATATCTTTATCTTATTTATTATCTTTGATAATAACTTTATCTTAATATCTTTATCTTACCTATTACCTTTAATAATAACTTTAGGTTACTATCGTTATCTTACATATTATCTTTGATAATAACTTAAGCTCAATATCGTTAGCTTATCTATTATCTTCGATAATAACTTGAGATTTTGTTTTATCTTTTTTTATCTTCCTAACGTTTGGTATTTAAGACCAGGCGTAGGAATTATTTTTTGAATATTGAGTGAAAAAGCTAACCTGATGGTAGCCATGTAATTTGTTAGGTTTAATTAAGTATATATGTTAGGCGACTTGTCGCATTTGTTTTAGTTTAAGTAGTGTTTCATGCTCCCCGACAAATTTGTGCTGTCGATTATAACTGCGCCACATCAAAGACTCGTGTGTGCACTTTTCCGTTTCCTGGTAATCCGGAAGACGTGTTATCGGTCGGAAAAACTAGATGGCGCCTAGAATAAACATTTTGTAGGATTTAAGTTAGGATTTATGTAGGTTAGCTAGGATTTAGATTTTAAGATGTTAATGTGCTAACAGTCATTTTCTTTTTTAAATTTTTCTTTTATGGCTTTGTCGCGATTGTTACGTGCCGAAAATCGGCCGTAAACATTTCCAAATTTAGTTTTAATTTGTAAGGATTTCCCGCCAATAATTTTAAAAGACTTCTGCGCGTATTTCCGTCACTTCAGACAGTGCGTTTGCGCAAAGGATTACGCAGACGCGGAGTGTGAAAGAGTGGTCAATTTCCGGACACGTCGAGACTAGTGAGCCAGATGTGGACGAATGTAGTTATCTTTGTGCCTTATCGTGTCTTCTTTTTTTTTTGATATGTAGGTTCCTTTTGCCTCTATTGTCTATCGCTACCTTTACCTTATTCCTTCGCCCTGCCTGCAAACAGGAAGAACAAGACAAGTTAAATTTGGATTCAACCGGGCCAGACGAATCACCCACGCCCAAAAAGATCAACGAAGCCCAGCTGCCGTTATACTAGCGCAATGCTGTAAGGAGTCCTAAACTTACGTAAGTATTTTTCTCGTTTTTTTATGTGATGTAGTAATTTATACAATTATGTGACGTAATATCTTATTTGCGCATCATTTTTGCAATTATTTATCATTACTACCAACTGACTGTAGTGGCTCGCGTACCTCACCGACGGGGTTATAATAAAGTGTTACAGCGCACTCAAACGGATAGCTCACGATGCGAAATGATGGACAGCTAAGCCAAAGCAACTTGAGATTGTGACTAATAGAGAGACAGTTCAAAATTTTAATTATAATATTAATTAAATGTGATAACGTTCATTAGAGCTATACATAAAGAGTTAGATATCATTATATTGTACTTGCCTCAGATATGCTAGTCTCATAAGGAGCATTAATAAATTCTGGTGCATTGTCGTTGACATCCGTCAGTCTTACAATCACAGGTATCGTTCGTTTTCTACGTGTAGCTTTAACTGTACAACTTAACTAAAAAGAGAAAAAATGGTTGCCATCTTTACAGTTCTCCATCCAACTTACTTGAAATACAATATGTGAAAGATTATCAGCATCTCTATCCAATGGACTTATTAATCGCAATCTTTTACCATCAAGAGAAAAGATAGGATTTCCTTTTGGAAAAATTAAATCCAACAAGATTTCTAGATTTGGTTCGCCTGATATTGGTAACTCTGAGGGTATTGTACCTTGACTAACTGCTACAATTTAAATTGGTGAAGCTTGAAATTAAGTAAAAGGTGTGAATACTTACATAAACCGCGACTTTCTTCTATATCTACAATTATGTTTGATTTGTCGTTTTCTAACTGACATGGCCCTGGAAAAATACAACAAAGTACGATTAATTTGCTAATGTATAATAGATAATTTATGAGACAATGATGAAGATGCATACAAATCGATTTAATTAATTATATACGATGCAGTCATATCGATTATGTAATACTCATATTATGTGGTCGCAGTAACAACCTCTTCAAGCAATATTATTTAAGGTAAGAAGTTAAAACATATATTTCAACTAGAATAAATCGCATACATAAACCAACAATCACTAGATGTCTTTTAATGGTAATTCCCATTGACACGCCCATTTTAGGCAAATGAGAATGACAATCAATAAATTTTTAACATTTTTTTTCCTAAAGTAGATAGATAGAGGTAAGTATAACTTCTTCACAATTAACCAGCGGAAATTTGTTGTACTTATTAAAAAAACAGTAAAATATATGATTTTTATTATAAAAATTTTTGTCAGTAGAGAGCAGTGCACATTTCTAATCTTCCGGAGGAAGGTGACGTCAACAGGCATTAACCTTATGGAATGTGGAATTCGATACAAATACTTGCCCATGTCAGAACCGCACCTCGTGCTCTACGTTTTCTTCCTTAAGACATTTGCTACGTACCTAGACGTAGCCGGAAGAAAAGTAATACTAGGCTAACTACCAACCGCGGAGAGTAGTGGGATTCGCCTACATACCAAAAAGAAAAAAAAACACATCGCCCACGATTATCTATTAACACATAAAAATAAATTAAGGGTTCTGTATAAAAAAAACAAAAGCAAATAAATTAGGTGTTATTATTTCACAGCAAACAATGATATTGTACGGACAATTTAGGAATTTAGATACGAAGTTCGCATCTCGTATTTCACACAAAATAAAATTAATCAGTAGTAAAAAAAAACTGTGAGAGCTTTTGTCAAGCGTTTTTAACATTTCACCTAATACTTTTTGTAAAATAATTAATTAGTAGGAAAGAATTAACGTGTGGGAGCTTTTGTCAGACATCTTTTAAATTGTACATAGTACCGTTTGTAAAATAAACCAATCAGTATAAAAGAATAAGCGGGTTTCTGTCCAACATTTTTAACAATGGTACATCACACCTGTAGAGCGATAATATCGATTCGCAGCAACAAACAATAGTTCTACAGTGTCAATGTTTTTTGTCACGTAACTACACCAAACGCTGATACGGAATATGACATAGACACACAAAAGAAAACGAGTTGCATACCTGTAGGTGTCCTGATACTTAGCTCGCAATCCGTCGGAGGTAAGTCAACATAGAAACGCCGCGGTATTTTCAGGATCCATTAACCCTGCCATCGTAACTACAGCAGCGATCCACAGATAAAAGCAGCTGGTCCACGGCAACGAACACATCGGCCTACACAAAGAAAGAACCCATTTGGTCTCCAGCTAAAAAAAAAGCTAAAAAGAAAATCTGATTAGAATGGGTACGAGCGGGGAAACTCACCAATATACGCAAGACACCTCCTAGTTGTCAAACAAAATACGGCGACGAATAATGTAGAAAATATTTCGACGCACAAGCTGCAGAATCAAATTCACCATTGGTTCAAATGACACGAATTCGAACTGCAAATCGTCGCTTCTCGAAGCGCAATTAAAACGAGAAAACACGGTTTTATCGAATAGTGCGCAACCCTATTTCAACAAGTCTTTACATTAGAACAATAGAGAAAACTATTACACGCGGTCGTAATGTATACCAAGATAACGGGTACCTAAAACATGATATAAACTTATTTAATTGTAGCATAAACTTGTCGTTTCAAAACAACTAGATTCAACCTGAGGAATTATTATAGAGCGTATTTATTATTATGTTGAAGGATTTAACAGTAGAAACGGAATTTATTCGAGCGGGTATTGAATTAACCAGAGAAATTTTAAAAGCAAAATTGGAACGTAAGAAATCCCTCCCCCCTCGCCCCCAGAAAAATTAACAGATCGGGGTAGAAAACAAAAGTACGGAAGTGGGCAGGACCAAAAAAACCAAAGAGAAAAAGAGAAAAAAATGCTTAAAACTAAAAGAAAATTCGTTTCAAAAACAAAACAAACACAAAAAACCGAAAAAGAAAAAAGGAACACCCCAAAATAAAAAAAGAATTCTCGTCCGGCTCGAAGAGCCAATAATAGAAAAGAGAAAAAAAGGGAAAGAAGGAAGGGAAGCAAGCAACGAAGACTAAGATGAAATGGCATTGACACTGCTGAAAAGTCGTCGGAGGACGGATATTTCTAGTGAAGAAACAGTAAAATCTTCGACCTCAAAAGAAGATTGGTTTCCTACAGAAAACCAACAGTAAAGGAAACTATCCGACGGATAAACGTCAGAAATACCAATAGGAGCGTAACAACAAAATAGAAATTAGAACAGGGCTGTAGAATAAAATGTACAGAGAGGGAAGGAAAGAAAAAATTTTGGGCGCCAGCGTTTTCAATGGACTAGGATTATTGGCGAAAACACAAGTCTAATAATCTGAAATTAACCAACCGATAATATAGAGCGATTATGAAAGAAAACAAAATCGAACCGCATGTGAGGGACAGCAAAGAACCGAAAAGAAAAAGAAAATAACAGTTCGAACGTAAAGGAAGAAAAAACAAGTAGCATCAGGCCGCGAAATGCGGGTAATGTAGGAACTTAGGCACTAGCAACAAAAAAAAATCGGAGCAAAAATTAACTAAAACAAACTCAAAGCAGATATTAATCAAAACCAAATCGAAGTAACCGTTAACTAAAACCAAATCGGGGCCAAAGTTACAAGAAACAAAATCGGAGCACAAAAAAATTAACTAAAACAAACTCGCAGCCCCACACCAGGGCGTCAGAATTTAGGCTACGTACCTAGACGTAGCCGGAAGAAAAGTAAATACCAGGCTAACTACCAACCGCGGACAGTGGGAGGATTCGCCTACATACCAAAAGGAAACAAAAAACACATCGCCCACGATTATCTATTAACACAAAAATAAATAAAGGGTTCTGTATAAAACAAGCAAAAGCAAATAGATTAGGCGTTATTATTTCACAGCAAACAATTATATTGTATAAACAATTTAGGAATTTTAGATACGAAGTGCGTATCTCGTATTTCACACAAAATAAAATTAATCAGTAGTAAATAAACCTGTGAGAGCTTTTGTCAAGCGTTTTTAAAATTTCACCTAATACTTTTTGTAAAATAACTAATTAATAAGAAAGAATTAATGTGTGAAGGCTTTTGTCAAACATCTTATAAATTGTACATAGTACCGTTTGTAAAATAAACCCATCAGTATAAAAGAATAAGCGGGTATCTGTCCAACATTTTTAACAATGGTACATCTCACCTGTAGAGCGATAATATCGATTAACAGTAACAAACAATAGTTCTACAATGTCACGTTTCTTGTCACGTAACTACACCAAAAGCTGATACGGAATATGCCATTGACGCACACAAAAGAAAACGAGTTGCATACCTGTAGGTATCCGGGTACTTAGCTTGCAAGCCGTCGGGTGTGAGTCAGCACAGAAACACCGGCGTATTCAGGATACATTCACCCTGCCATCGGAGCTACAGCAGCGATCCACAGACAAAAACAGCTGGTGCACGGCAACGAACAGGTGGGCATACACAAAGAAAGAATCTATTTGGCCTCCAGCTAAAAAAAGCTAAAACGAGAATCTGATTAGAATGGGTACGCACGGGAAAACTCACCAATACACGCAAGACACCTAGTTGTCAAACAAAAATAAACAAACGTGCATTGCTTTTGAAATACGGTGACGAAGAATGTAGAAAATATTTCGACGCACAAGGTGCAGAATCAAATTCAACATTGGTTCAAATGACATGAATTCGAACTGCAAATCCTTGCTTATCGAAGCGCGATTAAAACTGGAAAACACGGGTTTATCGGATAGTGCGCGACCTTATTTCAAAAAGTTTTTACATTGGAACAATAGAGAAAATCATTATACGCGATCGTATTGTATACCAAGATAATGGGTACCTAAAACAGGATATAAACTATTTAATCGTAGCATAAACGTGTCGTTTCAAAGCAACTAGATTTAAATTGAGGAATTATTTGTGTTGAAGGATTTAACAGTGGAAACGGAATTTATTCGAACGGGTATTGAATTGACCAGGAAAATTTTAAAAGCAAAATTGGAATATAACACCCCCGCCAGCAAAATTAACAGATCGGGGCAGGGAAACAAAAGTACGGGAGTGGGCATGACCAAAAAAACCAAAGAGAAAAAAATGCTTAAAACTAAGAGAAAATTCGTTACGAAAACAAAACAAAAACAAAAAACCGAAAAAGAAAAAGAGGAACACCTCAAAATTAAAAAAAAGAACTCTCGTCCGGCTCGAAGGACCAATAATAGAAAAGAGAAAAAAGGAAGGAAGGAAGGGAAGGAAGCAACGAGGACTAAGATGGAACAGCATTGACACTGCTGAAAAGTCGTCGGAGGACGGATATTTCTAGCAAAGAAACAGTAAAGTCTTCGACCTCAAAAAGAAGATTGGTTTCCTGCAGAAAACCAACATTAAAGAAAAGAAGCGAGGAAGAAAACACCAACAGTACACGCCAAAGCAGGACCCGAAACATTTATTTTTTTTTCTTTCAATAAATTTTATTACATGTTAGCCGCGAAATGCGCACTTCGTGGATGCACTATCAAATTTGTCCTTTAAAATATCACTAAAGCTTAATACTTTTATTTGTCCATGCGAATCAAGAAATTTTGTTTTGTTTTTAGTTATTTTTAATTGTTAGTAGATAATCGTGGACGATGTGCTTAATATTTTTTTATGTGCTTTATTTTTATTTTTTTTGGTATTTAGGTGAATCCCCCCACTTTCCGCGTTTGATAGCTAGCCTGGTACTTACGTTTCGTCCGGCTACGTCATCGTACGTAGCAAATCGTTGCAATTTGTGCGATGTTTCGTATTCCAAATTTCATACATAGAAATTCGAATAAATAAAAGGCGTTGTTATAGCAGTATTTTCTGTCTTTTTCAACTACGGGGATTTGGTGATAGGTTCTGGAAAGACTGATTGTATAAAAACTTTTTTGCCTTTGCCTTGCAGTTTTTGTGAAAAATTTTCCACAAATAGGATAGGATACATACTGTTCGAGCGTTTAATACCCTGTAGTCGTTGATTTTGGTCAACCCTGACGCGAGTTACGCGAAATGTAATGCGGCACCTCATGGTGATATCAATCGCATTTCCACAACTTCGATAACTAGCGGCTGGTGGGTTGACATTAGCGTACGGCGACTTTTTTGGTTGTTAGGTTGCTGATGGTGGAATGTTCCCAATCATGTCATACTTGTTAGCGTCACGTATTCTAGGAGATAGTCCTTATGGCCGTGGGTTTGGAAGAGGAACGGGTCCAAGCTGTGCCAAGATCCAGTTCGTAGTATTATGAGAGCTTACTTCATTTTATCCCATTAGATTTGTTGGTCACAATGAGATAATCTGAAAGAAAGCCCTTATTGCATGAGGGGCTTGGTAACTTCCGTCCTGCACTATTCTTAAGTTCCACCCAAAAAGTTTGGTGGCTTGCTTAAAGAGCGATCGAAAAGAAGTGATTTGCTCTAGCGTTTAGAGCTCCTTTTACACCGAGGATCTATTTTGTATTCGAGGGTTATCGGACAAGTCGTTATTAATGGAGGAGTATTTTAAACGCTCATGCTATTTAGGTGCATGGTCATTGGTCAGTTAATTAGGAGTATGGTTCGTGGCATACTCTTACAAAACTAATGACTTGAGAAACAAAAAAATACAACAGCAGGTTCTGAACACAATTAAACTTTATTAATTCGTAGGTGGATCTATATTGTGAATTTTTTTCAGATACTCTAGTGGAAGATATGCTCCAATCAAATTCTCCAGAATATTACCTTTCTTTATTTACGGGAACATCAGGAATATGGATAACAAAATCAGGAAATATATTTAAAAATCGAATGCAGATAATCCAGCGCCTGTTCTACATCATGCTTTATATATGGCTTTTAATAGGTCTAAATGATACGACGGGTGTTTTTTTCTTATTGGCAAAATCTGAAATTATTATTATTATCAGTAAAGTATACGTATACGCTGACGTCATAGCAACAATATCTGCTTTAACCATAACCCACGTTTACGCCAGATATAAAATTTCTGCATTCAAAAATATTAAAGATATCGATCTCATTTTAAATAAGTTAAGACTCTGTAAAGTTCTTGAAAGAGCAAACAAAATTTACTGGAAAACTAGCGTTTCAGCTTTGATGTTTGCTGTCACCAACCTGGCTGGGAGTATGGCAGCAGGATATATAGGCTGTGACATTCCAGTTTCGCAAGTTATATGTTTCTCCATGACTTTTATTTGCAATATGTCAGTTAAAGTGCAATACGGTCTGTGGATGTTGCTACTTGAACAACGATTCCGAACGGTTAATGATTTGTTACAGGAAAACGTGACAACATCTAGAACAATCTTAAAGTATCCTCTTAACGAAGTTTTGTTCGTAAAAGGTATACGGGATGTTAAAAATCTGCATAGGAAGCTAGTAGAAACTGCTAGAATGATTGAGAAGTGTTTTTCCATATCTTTGGTTATATACATACCTTTATACTTCATTGTATTACTCTTGCAAGGATATATATGCGTGTATGTTTTTATATTTGGGAAACATAAATGGGAAGAATTTAATAATTGTTTAATATATACACGTATTCATTTCTTTATGTATACCGCCTTGGAGATGTACTTTGCTATAATACGTAGCACTACAAAAATGTGCCAAAAGGTGAGAAACTATTTTTTGAAAATGTTTAATGGCTGTAACTTTTAGGCCAATTCCGCCAAAGAAATTTTACATGGAATAAGGATACACCCTCAAAGAGCAGCTGCCTGCAATGAGGTAAGTATGTTACGTGCCAAATCGGCACTTAAACATTGTTTCTAGGTTAAGTTTTGATGTACGGGAGTTTCGCGCCATAATTTCAAAAGACGCGGTGCGCGGGAATTTTAAGAAGACTAGGCGTGTACTTCCGTACGTCATAGTAGTGCATTTGCGCAAATCGTGCAATGCTAGAGGGTTGGACGAATAACTTCGCGGACGTGAAAAAAGACAAAAGAGAGTGGGGGAGTTTCCTGTTCTCTCTGTAACGTGGCTTTTTTGCCTTGTGCTTCGAGTGAAGTGGACGTTTCTTTTGGTAACGTATCGTTAGGTTTACCTATGTAGTTCCTTGCTTGATTATCTTTTGTTGTCTACCCTTACCTGGTTTTTCCTGCCCATTCCCTACATAGGTAAAAAATCTGCAGCCACCTAGGCGTACCGATCTCCACGACTCTGGATGAAGACCTCATGACTGGCCGGAGCTGATCCGAACGCTTTTGTAGAGCGTCGGCGTATCATCTCTAATCCCTCCGGGAGGAGCCCTGATGGACTTGGTTAGAGGCCTAGCCTAGCGCAACTTCGCGGGAATCTGCACCTATTATGTGAGTACTTCATAGTTTATATTGTTCGCTTTTATCTTTGTTTTAAAATTAATATGTAAAATTCCGAAGTATTGCGCAATATTGGGGACGTCATTGGTAGATAACCGCGCCCAAATCTGTATAAGATTAGCGCTGCCAACCACCGATGGTGTCTAGTAAACCTCGCTTCCGGTGTTGTATTTATCGAACTTTTTAAATATAACTACCGTTTTAATGTAAGAAGTAAAAAGATCATACTCTATTCCGTTTTTTTTTGTTTTTAATATCTTTGCTATTCCCTATTCTTATATTCTACTGGCTTTTCCTCCCGAATCAAATTGGTTAGTTTCGAATATATTCTGATTTACCATATTCTTGCTATTTTTAACAACTTTTTTTACCCATGGTAATTTTTTTTACTCTCTTTACTAAATTGAACTGTTGCTTCTCGTGAATTTCCTTTATTTTTATTTTTCATTCTTGGTATATTGATTAGCGCTTTTCGTATATATCAAAATTCCTTTTGTAATGGCACATTGGCATATGACAGTTATGTACCCCCTAATACAAATACGCGCTCATATGTAGAACCCGAACTTGCCACCAAACAGTACGTTACCTTCTTTGGTCCGTCCACGCGAGTGTAATTTTTCCAAAAACCACACACAAGTTCCACGAGTAGAAATAATATTTCTTCTATTACTACCCCAACTACCACCCCTACTACGAGTAAACAGGTCATCTGTTGGAACTGTGATTAAACGGGACATGTTTCGCCCCAGTGCCCCCGCCCGCAGATCCTACACTGTTATAGGTGCGGTTATAAAGGCGTGACTCGACATGATTGCCCACGTCAATGTAGAAATTCTTTAAACCGTCGCTACGGTTCTTGGATAGAGACGAAGACCCTATTTTTTTCTCTGGCCTCGAATTTCCCCTTTTCTGGTTTGGAGGACCAATCTCGCTTTGTGTTAAACTATCTGTGTACTAGTGTCCGTCGCGACCAACGCCCATATTTATCTGTCTAAATCTTTGGGATTCTCTTTACTGGTCTGTTAGACTCTGGAGCCACTCGTACAATCCTTGGTGGTCCTGGTTGGCATCGTTTAAGTTTCTTGAACCTTTTCCTTTATAATTATTCTTCATCCTTCTGTAGCCTTGCCGACAACTCAAAATGTAACATTTAAGGTTTCATCTCCCTTCCCATCACTCTTCAAGATTCCGTCATTACCCTTGACATCCTTGTTATTCCTGAAGTCTCCCACCAACTTATTCTCGGCATCGATTTCTGAGAATCGGTGCAATGAGTACCCATTCTGCTCCTCCCTCCTCCTCAAATATCACTACTTCTGCTCCTACCCAATATTATTCCCGATCTTTCTCCCGAACAACAACTTCGACTCGACTCCCTAATTTCCTTCTCCTTTTCCAAGCAATCTCCTGGTTCTAACCAGGAACAATTCTGCTTTGCCTACCTCGATGATATCGTTATAGCTACCCCTCCTTCGACGAATATCTCCGTGTCCTCAACCTTGTCCTTTTACGTCTTTTCATTGCTGGCTTTACCCTTCTTCAGGATGTCATTTCTGCCGTCCTGAACTCCGCTATCTCGGTTACGTCGTTAACCGGGATGGTCTCCTCGTCGATCCCGATAAAGTGTTACGTTGATTTTCAACACAGTTTATAATAAACACGCTCTCGAATAAACTCCTCAACTCAAATCGCTTTTTCTTTTACAACGAAAATTTATTCTATAAAATAAATAGTTTATATCCTGTTTAGGTAACCTTTAATCTGTCGAATCTTCCGATAGCGTATAATTGCTTCTTATGTGTTTTCCATCTAAACATTCGTCTACATAGTGTATTGAACTATCCGATAAAACCGTGTTTTTCAGTTTTACCGCGCTTCGATTCGCTAGGATTTGCAGTTCGAATTCGTGTTGTTCGAACGATTGTTGAGTTTGATTCTGCAGCTTGTGCGTCGAAGTGTTTTCTACATTTTATTCGTCACTGTATTTCAAAAGCGATGCACGTGTTTCTGTTCGACAACTAGGAGGTGTCTTGCGTGTATTCGCTATTTTAGCTGGAGGCTAAATGGGTTCTTTCTTTATGTAGAACAACTGCTTTTGTCTGTAGATCAACTACTTTTCTCCGTGGACCAGCTGCCCTTTGTCTTTGGATCACTGCTGTAATTACGATGGCACGGTGAATCAACCCTGACGACAATGGCATTGCTGTGCTGACTCACCCCAGGCTGCTTGCAATATACGCATCCGACGCATAGAGGTATGTGACTCGTTTTCTTTTACGTACATCGAGGATCCTTATTTATCAGCGGTTGATGTTGTGAAACCAGTTCACCATCCATGTCTAGAAGCTAGCTTCACTAGTGTTTGTGGTTATCTTTCTTTAATTCTTACTACACCTTGGTCTACATTTAATACTTTAATTTAACACACTTGCTATTGAGAAAATCTAAGCAATACTTTGTGAATGATTTTTATTACCTGTTAGCTACGAAATGCGCATTTCGAGGATCCTTTGTAAAATTTGTTCTGTAAAATATAACTTAAATTTAATACTTTTCTTTGTACTTGTGAATTAAGAAATTTAAATTTTCAGCGTTAATAGATATTCGTGGGCGATGTTTTTTTTGTTTCTGTTTGGTATGTAGGCGAATCCCCCCCACTCTCCGCAGTTGGTAGTTAGCCTAGTGTTTCCTTTTCTTCCGGCTACGTCTAGGTACGTAGCAAAAGTTCTGCCATCCTTAACACTCTTTCTCCTACTTCTGTTTCTGAAGTCCGTCGCCTAATTGGCAAGGCCAGTTGGTACCGACTCTTTATCCTCCATTTCGCTACCCTTACTTCTTCTCTTTCTAACTAATCCGTAAGAATGTTTCCTTCTCCTGGACTCTCCTGATTGTTAGTCTGCCTTCCTCCCCCTTCAACAACATTTGGTTTCCGCCCCCATACTTTCCTGCTCTGACTTTTCTTTACCCTTCACCATTCAAACCGATGCCTCTCATTTCGGTTTGGGTGCGATCCTAAGTCAAACTTTCTCCGAAGACGAGCAGGTCGTTAGCTTCATCAGTCGTTCCCTGTCCAAGCCTGAGCGCAACTTTTTCAGTTACTGAAAAGGAGTGCCTGGCAGTGCTGTGGGCGATTGAGAAGTTCCGCCCATACGTCGAAGGTTCCCATTTCACAATCATTACTCATCACCACTCCCTCTTCTGGCTAAACAAAATCCAAAGTCCTTACGGTCGCTTAGCCCGTTGGTCCCTCCGACTCCGACAGTATGATTTCACCATCCTCCACCGTAAAGCTCATGATCATATTGTTCCTGATACTCTATCCCATTCTATTCCCGTTCTTGAACCTGTTTCTGTTTCGACTCATACCTCCCTCGAAGTAACCCTTCCTACTCCTGATCCCTGATACAATTCCATGATCCAAAAAGTTTCCAAACATCCTAAGCGTTACCCTTCCTGGTGCGTTTTGAATAACATCCTCCTCCGAAAACACAAAACGTCTATCGCTACCAATTCTCAGGGCGATTGGAAAATCGTCGTCCCTTCAGAGCAGCGAAAACATCTGATTGTCCTTCACCCCGATCCCTTTAATTTCCCGTCTTTCTGGTATGACCAAAACCTCTGTCCGTATTATACAATCCTACTTCTGGCCCAGCCTTCGAGCTGACGTCGGTCGCTATATCCGACGTTGTCCGTTTTGTGCTGCTCACAAAGTTGAACCGTTACGTCCTTCTGGTTTATTTGCCCCTAAGGCCAAACCTTCCTATCCTTGGCAAATTATTTCCTGTGACATTGTAGGTCCCCTTCCTCCTTCCACCAAAGGTCATTCCTATGTTTGTGTAGAGGCTAACTATTTTACCAAGATCCTAGAAGACCAAGTCTTCCTCCTTTTCGGCGTCCCTCAATATCTAATCACTGATAACAGTGTACAATTCCGAAGCCATCAGCTTATTTCCGTATGTGCCCGTTACCACACCAAGATCCTTTATACCGCTCGCTACCATCCTCAAGTCAATCTTGTTGAACGAATGAACTGTGTCCCGTATGTCAGTTAAAGTGCAATACGGTCTGTGGATGTTACTATTTGAGCAACGATTCCGCACGGTTAATCATTTGTTACAGGAAAACGTGACAAAATCTAGAACAATCTTAAAGTATCCTCTTAACGAAGTTTTGTTCGTATAAGGTATACGGGATGTTAAAAAACTGCATAGGAAACTAGTAGAAACTGCTAGAATGATTGAGAAGTGTTTTTCCATATCTTTGGTTATATACATTCCTTTATACTTCATTGTATAACTCTTGCAAGGATATATGTGCGTGTATGTTTTTATATTTGAGAAACACAAATGGAAAGAATTTAATAATTGTTTAATATATATACGTATTCATTTCTTTATGTATACCGCCTTGGACATGTACTTTGTTAATACTCCCTGTATGTTTGTTGTGGTTTGTTTAGTATTCTTCTTAATCTTCTTTGGGGATTAAACCACTCATAGTTTTTAAAATTATCTTTATTAACGTTTCGATCCATAACCTAGGATCGTTTCAAAATTTTGAAAACGATCCTAGGTTATGGATCGAAACGTTAATAAAGATAATTTTAAAAACTATGAGTGGTTTAATCCCCAAAGAAGATTAAGAAAAATGTACTTTGTTATAATACGTAGCACTACAAAAATGTGCCAAAAGGTGAGAAACTATTTTTTGAAAATGTTTAATGGCTGTAACTTTTAGGCCAATTTCGCCAAAGAAATTTTACATGAAATAAGAATACACCCTCTAAGAGCAGCTGCCCGCAATGAGGTAAGTAAAAAGGTCTTACCCCTATTTTTTTGTTTTTAATATCTTTTCTATTTCCTATTCTTATATTCTACTAGCTTTTCCTCCCGAATCAAATTGGTTAGTTCCGAATATATTCTGATTTACCATATTCTTGCTATTTTTAACATTTTTTTAACCTAGGTAAAATTTTTTTTATTCCCTTTATTTCCTTTATTTTTTATTATTTATTTATTTTTTATTTTTCATTCTTGGTATTTTGATTAGCGCTTTTCGTATATATAAATATTCCTTTTGTAATGTCACATTGGCGTATAACAGTTATGTACCCACTAATAAAAATACGCACTTATATGTAGAACCCAATCTTGCCACCAAACACTACTTTACCTTCTTTGGTCCGGCCTTGCAGGTTTAATTTTTCCAAACCACACACAACTACCACGAGTAGAGAAATATTCTTCTATTACTACCCCAACTACCAACCCTACCACGAGTAAACAGGTCATTTGTTGGAACTGTGATTAAACAGGACATGTTTCGCTCCAATGCACCCGTCCGCAAATCCTTCACTGTTATGGGTGCGATTACAAAGGCGTGACCCGACGTGATTGCCCACGTGAATGTGGAAATTCTTTAAACGTTCGCTAGGGTTCTTGGATCGAGGCGTAGACCCTTGATACGGATGCATATTTTAAAGAAAGTAGTTCAGAATCTAAGTTATTTTTTTAATATTGTAACATGCGGTAACAAACTACGATAGCTAATTACGAGAGAAAAGTGGACTGTATATACAATTAAGTGATATTTGAACAAACAACAAATAATTAATGTTTTTAACCAAATCAAACGTTTACTAAAACACTCACCTGGTGATTTATGCAGCCGTGCCAACGACAAAAACAATGTAACAAATTCTACTTTTCTCTTTTGGCGAGTGTAGCAAAGCACATTTATAACGATAGCGGTGTTCTAAAGACAAGCGATTTATGTAAAAATAGCGATGCGGATCGTTCAAAAGACAAATCAATTCTCTGCTGAGCTTCGTGGATTTTCCAGTCAATACTACACTGTTTGCACATGCGGAATAACATTTTATCACTCACGGCACTTGTTGGCGTGTGCTTCAGTAAACCAAGGAAATTCCACTCTAATAAATTTAAATATACCACGGCGAATTTAAATAATCAACAAACTCGATGTATAAATAAAATTGGCAGTAAAATTTACAATATAAACGGAACACATATTTACTGAGTAATTATCTATATATGAATGACTTGTGTATCTACATTGTAAAATAAAACTTGTTTAAGGTATTTTTTCACACTCTGCAATAAATGCAATATATGGGATTTAATTATATAATTAATAAGGACTTCTTTCTAGGTGCTTATATTTATGCAGGGTAGAGAAATTAAATATTGGAAATTTTTAATTTTTTCCATATTCTTGTTTTTATGTGTAAGCTTTTTATAGAATTTGATGTGATAATAAGGTGACAAGAAGTCGTTGAGCACCAAATTCTGTGAGAAAACTCATCCAAGGAAAAGAAAAGAAAATCCCCGGATATTTTATTTTACCCTGTATTATATTTTCAAAAGATTCTTTTAGCAAGACAAGTGTATTCCCATATGAAACCTTAAGCACATATAGTGTTGTAAGATATCATTTAAAAAGAAACAAATCTTTAAAATCTGTATGTAAATATCCTTCTGAAAAATACATCTTATTGTATTTATAAATCACAAAAACGACACCCAATTTTAAAATTAGCACTGTATTAATTCAAACTCCGTGTGTAGAGATTCTATAAACACTTTTTATTTGCCACAAAACAAGTTTTATTGCTTATCTCGACTGAAAAACGTATCTCGTTGATTTCAAAAATACTAAAATACGTACGTTACAATAAACATTGTTTACTCAAAACAATTGTGAGCTTAAATGCATTCTCCTTAAAATGCCATTTTTATGAGTTTTAATAAAAAAGTAGCTTTATTCAAAGATTCTATAAACACTTTTTATTTGCCACAAAACAAGTTTTATTGCTTATCTCGACTGAAAAACGTATCTCGTTGATTTCAAAAATACTAAAATACGTACGTTACAATAAACATTGTTTACTCAAAACAATTGTGAGCTTAAATGCATTCTCCTTAAAATGCCATTTTTATGAGTTTTAATAAAAAAGTAGCTTTATTCAAAGAAGACATGTCGGAACAATTCTAGAAGAAATTATATGTACGTTATTCAGTACAAGAATACGGCATTTCCTTTTACATGGTTCGAAAAGCTATAATTCATCTGTAAATACGCAAGAAATAGCTAATTATTTTCCGTAAATAAATACACGTTAAATTAAACGCGATAACACCGAGAAGGCTATAAAATAGATAGAAACAAATAGCACTAATTAAATTTCAAGTCGTAGAAAAAATAACAGCATTGGTATCGTTCATTAACAAAGAATGAAAGACTTACGATCGCCATAAATTTTAATACCGGCAGCTCGTTAAACGCAAAATCGCGGTGGATTATTACATCATGCAGTGTGTCACGTTAGAGAAGATAATTAGAAGAACGCCGTATTGAGATTATTTATTATATAGGGACGGGATTTAACTAGGTCATTCGTTCTTTGATTCATTCCTACGATACGCAACATGTAAGTTTAGTGTAATTTGTAATTGATTAAAGATTGGTAATCTATTTTGTCGGCGTTTCACATGTAACATTGAATATGAGTTATGAAGCATAATTATCCTAAAGTGTATAACGAAGATTTATCACTTCAATATAAATAAAAGCAGTACGAGGTCAACCACTAATTTTAATCTATTAAAAATACACGTACGTCAAATACGTATACATCGACAGATGGAAAATTAATTCTAATTTGAAATGGAACCAGGAATTTTTCAACGGAAACGAGGTTTTTATAAGCGAAGACAGGTTTATCATAGAGAACAATTTGACGATTCAAACTGCAAGTATAACTTTGTTTTTGTAACCCAAAAGGATATTTAAATATTATTCAATAGATTAAGCCAGAATAAGTTTTTAATTTTGCGTGTTTGTCATTGAATAGTTCATTTCAAGAATTTTAAAATCAGAGTTCCAAACCGCACACAACTCCCACGAGCAGAAATAATCTTTCTTCTATTACTACCACAACTACCACCCCTACCACGAGTAAACAGGTCATCTGTTGGAACTGTGATCAAACAACGAGACAAATTTCGCCCCAGTGCTCTCACCCGCAGATCCTACACAGTTATGGGTGCGGTTATATAGGCGTGACCCGACGTGATTGCCCACGTCAATGTGGAAATTCTTTAAACCGTCGCTAGGGTTCTTAGCTGGAAGCGAAGACCTATTCTTTCTCTGGCCTCGAAATTCTCCTTTTCTGGTTTCGAGGACCAATCTCGCTTTGTGTTAAACTACCTGTGTACTAGTGTCCGTCGCGACCAACACCCATATTTATCTGTCTAAATCTTTGGGATTCCCTTTACTGGTCTGTTAGACTCTGGAGCCACTCGTACAATCCTTGGTGGTCCTGGTTGGCATCGTTTAAGTTTCTTGAACCTTCTCCTTCATAATTATTCTTCGTCCTTCTGTAGCCTTGCCGACAACTCAAAATGTAACATCTTAGGATTCGTCTCCCTTCCAATCACTCTCCAAGATTCTGTCATTACTCTTGACATCCTTATTATTCCTGCCGTCTCCCACGAACTTATTCTCGGTATCGATTTCTGGAAATAGCTGGTTTCTGCGATGACCTATGGACTTTTGCTCCTCCCTCGTCCTCGGCCATCACTAATTTCCTCCTCCTCCACACAATCTCCTGGTCTCGGTTGTACTTCATTAGTACAACACCACATCCGTACGTCAGCCGAGCCCATCAAACAACGATACTATACCCTTTCCCCTGTTCTCCTTAAGGTTGCCCATTCGGAACTTGACGTGATGCTTCGCCTAGGAATCGTCAAACCTTCTACTAGTCCATGGTCTAGCCCCATTGTCCTAGTTAAGAAAGACGATTCCTATCGGATCTGTTTCGATGTTCGGAAGATCAACCAAGTCTCACGAAAAGATGCCCATCCTTTCCCATCCTTGACCGGCTCCGCGATGCTCGTTACCTCTCTCCCTAGATATTCGTTCTGTCTCTTGGCAAATTCCTCTGTCCCAATAATCCAAACTCATCACTGCCTGCAACGTCCCTCATCGAGGTTTATTTCAATTTTGTTGCATGCCCTTCGGCCTTCATAATTCTCCTGCCATCTGCCAATGTCTTATCGATCAGGCCATCGGTTCTTACCTGGAACAATTCTGCTTTGCCTACCTCGATGATATAGTTATAGCTACCCCCTTCTTCGACAAATATCTCCGTGTCCTCAACCTTGTCCTTTCACGTCTTTTTACTGCTGGCCTTACCCTTTGTCAGGATGTCATTTCTGCCGCCCTGAACTCCGCTATCTCGGTAAGGTCGTTAACCGCGATGGTCTCCTCGTAGATCCCGATAAAGTTTCTGCCATCCTTAACATTCCTTCTATTTGTGTTTCTAAAGTCCTCGCCTGATTGGCATGGCCAATTCGTACCAACGCTTCAATCCCCCATTTTGCTACCCTTATTTCTCTTTCTAACCTAACCCGTAAGAATGTTCCCTTCACCTGGACTTCTGATTATCAGCCTACCTTCCTCTTCCTTGAACAACATTTGGTTTCCGCCCCATACTTTCCTGTCCTGACTTTTTCTTACCCTTCACCATTCAAACCGATTCCTCCCATTTCGGTTTGGGTGCGATCCTAAGTCAAACTTCCTCCGAAGGCGAGAAGGTCGTTAGCTTCATAAGTCGTTCCCTGTCCAAGCCTAAGCGCTACTTTTCAGTTACTGAAAAGGAGTGCCTGGCAGTGCTGTGGGCGATTGAGAAGTTCCGCCCTTACGTCGAAGGTTTCCATTTCACAGTCATTACTGGTCACCACTCCCTACTCAGGCTAAACAAACTCCAAAGTGTTTCCGGTCGCTGAGCTCGTTGGTCTCTCAGACACCAACGTATAATTTCACCATCCACCACCGTAAAGGTCATGATCATATTGTTCCTGATACTCTATCCCGTTCTATTCCCGTCCTGGAACCTGTTTCTGTTTCGACCCTTACCTCCCTCGAAGTAACCGTCCCTACTCCTGATCCCTGGTACATTTCCAAGATCTAAAAAGTTTCCAAACATCCTAAGCGTTACCTTTCCTGGTCCGTTTTGAATAACATCCTCTTCCAAAAACACAAAACGGCTATCGCTGCCAATTCTCAGGGCGATTGAAAATCATCGTCCCTTCAGAGCAGCGAAAACATCTGATTGTCCTTCACCCCGATCTTTCTACTTCCGGCCATTGTGGTGTGACCAAAACCTCTGCCCGTATCCTACAAACCTACTTCTGGCCCAGTCTTCGAGCTGAGTCGCTCGATAAATCCGACGTTGTCTGGTTTGGGCTGCTCACAAAGTTGAACAGTTACCTCCTCCTGGTTTCTTTGCCCCTAAGGCCAAATCTTCCTATCCTTGGCAAATTATTTTCTGTGACATTGTAGGTCCCCTTCTACGTTCCACCAAATGTCATTCCTATGTTTGTGTAATGGCTGACTATTTTACTAAATTTCCCTGTTTTCTCTTCTCCCCTCTACGCAAGGCCACTGCACAGTCCATCACCAAGATCGTAGAAGACCAAGTCGTCCTCCTTTTCGACGTCCCTCAATACCTGATCACTGATAACGGCATACAATTCCGAAGCCATCAGCTTATTTCCTTACGTGCCCGTTACCACACCAAGATCCTTTACACCGCTCGCTAATATGCTCAAGCCAATCCTGCTGAACGAGTTAATCGTGTCCTAAAAACCATGATTGCTTCCTATGTACTCGACGACCAACGTCATTGGGATGTGAACCTCCTAAAAATTTCTTGTGCTATTCGCACTTTCAAACATAAGATCATAGGCTGTAATCCGTTCTTCGCTCTATTTGGTCGTGAGCATATCTTTTCCGGCGATTATTTCAGACAACTGTCCGAAATAAACGACATGTATATTCGTGATCCTGAACATCCTTCACCAGATCCTGAACATTTCAAAAATATCCGTTCCCACACTCTCAAAAAGCTTTCTGCCGGTTATCGAAAAATTCACAGCCGCTATAACTTCCGCTGCCGTCCTCTCCTATCAACTAGATGATTCCGTTGGGCTCCATAATTTCGCTCTGTTCGACGCTTCACGTCATTTTAATGCCAAACTTGCTCCTAAATTCGTTGGGCCTTTTCGCATCTCTAACGCTGTTTCTCCCTGGACCTACGAACTTACCGATCCTTCCGATCACAAATCCATTTGGCATGTCAAACACCTAAAACCTACTCATCCTTACAATCCTAATGTCCCCGATCTCGCTCTGATTTTCTTCTGGCGAGGCAAGCACCGCAAACTTCATCCGTAATTCTCGCGTCTCCCTACTTCGTATGCTGGATATTGGTCACTCTAATTTTCTCTTGGAATTTGGACTATTTCTTGGTATGGTGGTGTGATTTTTTCCCCTTTGTTCTCTTCGTTCCACGGTCCACCCCTTTTTTTCCTTTGGCTGGTTATAATTGCTGTTGGTTCTTCTACTGACTTTATATGACTTTCGATCTGCCTCCTGTGGTAGATGCTTTTAGACCTTCTCATTTTCTTCGGAAATCACGACTTGGTCGACTTTTGGATCTATTAACAAGTTCTTTTCTTGGTTTATCGTTTTAGACGACTTCTTGCTACCACAGTTTGAAGCACATCGGTTCTTTTCCCAGCCTTCCTCTTGTGGTTCCCTAGTATACGTGAGACTTAACATCTTATTTTGGCTGTCGCTGTTGGTTTTCTTCCTCGTTTCTTTTCTTTGCCTTTGGTTTCTGAGTACGAGAAACTAAACCTTTTCTTGAGGTTGAAAACTTTACTGTCTCTTTTAAGAAACATTCCGTCCTTTGAAGACTTGTGCAGTGTTGATACATTTTCAATTAATATAAAGAGCGAAATCTATACAAATAGATGCTTGAATAAAGTACTGTACAAACGACTACACCTTTGGCGGTGACACGTAACAAATTTTTAAAACTGGGAGTCATATAAAGTATTTATAGGGAAATATAATAACGATCGTTGTGTCCTGTTTAACATGTAAATGACTTATTGTAACCAAAACTTTTTTGCACAAACAATTTATTATCAACCGATAACCCAACTCGTTTAGTTCCAGCTGATACCAACAGTACAAATATTAACTTCTTAAAGCTACGACGCTATCTTCTTAATTACTATTGAAGCGCTATAATTAATTTATATAGGCAGTATGTACAACTAGCTTATCTTACGTAGTTCAATGTATTTCATGTCACAACTTTATAGCTCGAATAAAAACAATATATTATAATCAAATCTTTAAATTAGAACTCAGCCTTAAAACCCCTTAATAGCAGTTTATACCTTATCCAATTTTTCTAGATTATTTCGAGAGCGTACTAGAATTGGGCAAATAATATTTATTGTAAGCTTAATAAAGCTTTTAAGTACAACTTGTCAAGTCTATATAAAGATGTCGCGCCACAGGATGCATATCAATTATCTTTTTGTGTACAGATGCCTCGCTTACGTGCTGACGTATTATTTTAGTCAAAGGCTAAATCTCTTAAAGTTTTTTTAATCTTCTTTGGGAATTAAAATACTCATCGTTTTTAAAATCATCTTTATTTACGTTTCGATCCATGACCTAGGATCGTTTTGACAACGATTCATGGATCGAAACGTAAATAAAGATGATTTAAAAAACTATGAGTGGTTTAATTCCCAAAGAAGATTAAGAAACATACTAAACAAACCACAACAAACATTCAGGGAGTACTCTTAAAGCTGTTCTGTCCCACAGCACTCTGACCCGAACGTTGGATATCCCTATGGCTAAAGACAGTCTGAACCATTTTTGCAATTCCCACGCTGATATAAGTAGCATCAGCACTCTTCATAATAGAATGCCGTACCATTTCGATGGTAAACACACACCAAGATCGAGACCCCGGATTTCTGGTATAGTACCTCTAGCATATTTCTTACCCTATATTTGACTTTTTAATGCTCTACCCAAAGGTACTACATTCGCCAGGAAACTGAACTTTGCCGAACTCTTACTATTGCAGTCAAGGTAGGGATCTTGAACGTGCGTGACAACACACACACGGGACCTACATTTTACCTCTCATTTGAATGAGGGCGTATTTGTGTGAAAAATGCTCGCCTAATATTTTTTAAGCGGTACGTGTCGAGATCTTAGAATCAGCAGTCTTACGCATATCAGTATGATTTACGAAGCCTCCTATTTCGTACCACCCTCTAGTTCAACCCACCGAGCCCACAACCGATCTTGAGTATGGCCAAATTCTTGTCTTCAAATTTGATCATCTGGCCATGAAGGCCCACTAATACATTCCACAGATCCTGGCAATTCGATATACCAGACAGCTGTTGCTTAGTCGTCAGGTAGTAAATGCCACAATGTTGATCTTTTAACCCTATAGTCTTTTGAACCTTTGATTGTTGTCGGCAAAGTTGATTCAGACCACCAAATTTATTTTTAAACGCCCGAGCGAGTTTTTGGAACATATCATGATCTGCCGCTACGCAATGAGCCAGGGAATATTCCGATGGCTCATTCAATGGGTCACCTTGAATCTCATTTGTGCCTGTGCCGCAGTGCAGAGACATAAGCCAATCATATCTCGGTCCAGATTTTCGTTTATCCTCATGAGCGTAATTGTTTGTTCGTCTCACTGCTTGCCGTTATTCGGAATTACCGGCGTCATCCAGTCTATTAGGATGCTAACCGGTTAACGTGCACTACTATTGTTCTTCCCTTTGGGAGCTTACAAATCCAATATACCACGTCGTTGATCCTTTTTATAATTTCGTACGAACCCTCCCAATGTCTTTGTAACTACGACGACAGGTTACGCTTCCGTCTGAAGTCGTACTTAAAGGTTGAGAATGGGATCTTGGTGCTATACTTGGAAAATGGAGAAGATCCGTGAGTGCGCTTCAGGTGGTGATTCCTAAAAGCTCTGCATAGGAGGTTTTAGGAGGACATTTATGTAATGGGATCTCGGGAGGACATTATGACGTCAAGAAGACTAGAGAAACTTCGAGCAAGATTTTACTAGGTAGGCTGCAAGGACGATGTTAAAGGTTGGTGCCGCAAGTATCATCTGTGTGCACCATTGGGAAACTTGAATAGTTAAATGAGGCAATACAACGTGAGAAACTTCTATGAGAGAGTGGCGATCGATATTGCCGAAACGTATTCTATATCAAATCAAGAAGCTGCAATCGTCGCTGCTGTCCTGGTGAAGGAACAGTCTTGTTGTTTTGAAGTTCCTACGGAGTTGCACGCCAATCAGAGCAGAAATTTTGTCAGCGTTATTCCAAGCAGTTTTCGGTTGAGATAGACTCGAACAACAATTGCACCCGCAATTGGATGGTATGGTATAACGCATGAACCGTACCTTGGGTAAGTACCTTTCCAATATGGTCTCCAACATCAAAGAGACTGGGACCAATATTTACATCTACTATTATTGGTCTATTGGCTTAAAGCACTAGACAAACACCGGCATGTGCTATGCTGGGGTGCGAGATATGAACACCATGTGATATTGAGTTTGGGTGTAAGTCCGAAGATGACAACATGGGCGGGAGCTACGTAAGAAGAATAACATCCATGGCGAGATTAGTAAAAATATCCAGCGATCAGCGATCAGATGAAGAACAGATATGATGTCAAAGTGTAGAATTTTGGGTTCAAGAGGACGACCACGTCTGACTATACAATCTCAGACGGAAGTGTGACCTGTCGTCGTAGTTACAAAGACATTGGGAGGGTTTGTACGAAATTATAAAAAGGATCAACGACGTGGTATATTGGATTTGTAAGCTCCCAAACGGAAGAACAATAGTAGTGCACGTTAACCGGTTAGCATCCTAATAGACTGGATGACGCCGGTAATTCCGAATAACGGCAAGCAGTGAGACGAACAAACAATTATGAGAATAAACGAAAATCTGGACCGAGCTATGATTAGTCTGCGTCTCTGCACTGCGGCATTGGCTCGGAAGAGCCATCGAAATATTTCCTGGCACATTGCGTAGCGGCAGATCATGATATGTTCCAAGGACTTACTCGAGCGTTTAAAAATAAATTTGGTGGCCTGAATCAACTTTGCCGATAACAACCAAAGGTTGAAAACACTATAGGGTTAAAAGATCAACATTGTGGCATTTACTACCTGGCGATTAAGCAACGGCTCTCTGGTAAATCGAGTTACCAGGATCTGTGGAAGGTATTAGTGGACCTTCAGGGCCAGATAATCAAATTTGGAGACGAGAAGTTGACCATACTCAAGATCAATTGTGGGCTCGGTGGGTTGAACTGGAAGGTGGTACGAAATATTCTTCTTCGTACTATAGGTGAGCAAGTACTGACCTACGAGGAACTAGTCACTACCTTTATTCAGATTGAGGCCATCGTAAACTCACGTTTTGTCAACCCCGCGAGCAGTGACTCCAACGACTTGAGTTGCCTGACACCAGGTCATTTTCGGACTATAACCCCTTTAGTTACTATTCCAGAACCTACCCTGTCTTACCTTCCGCTCAACTGACTGTCTTGTTAGCAATTGTTCCAGTAAATTCATCAAGATTTCTGGTCTCGGTTGTCTAAAGAGTATTTGAATACGCTCCAACAACGGTCCAAATAGCACAAAACGTTTCCGCAGGTTCAAGTGGATATCTTAGTGCTAATTAAAGCCATTCCACCCCTTCGATGGTCCCTTGGACGTGTTGTTGCGGTCTTTCCAGAAGCTGATGCGGTCGTTAGGGTTATCACTCTCAAAACAGCACAAGGTGAGCTGAAGCGCGCTGCCGATAAACTCTGTCATTCATCTTCATTGTAGATTTTCCTTCATCTTTCTTCGTATATATTTTTTTTTGTTCGCGTAAATATTTCCTAGGTTTTCTTATATTAATTATTTTTGTTCATTCCATTCCACCCTTTGTAGTTATTTTCTTTTCAAAATGCCTTGCATTTTGGTAGGCGTTATGATCCGTTTGCAATTAGAGTTATAATTAATCTTAATTATCGCATAAGATGTAGCTAGCAGATCAATTTCCCTCCGTGGTGTATAGTATACTCTATGGTTTTTGCCGCGATTAACCTTCAAGTACTTTGTGTTGTGGTGTACCGCGACAGTTGTAAAAAGGCTGGTGCTACAAAAGTATTAACGTTTGAGTTCCCCAAAGGGGCGACAGTTCCTGTCCCGTCGTCGCCGCTTAACTTTGAAGTATTACTGGTAAGTACGTGAAGGATTCACTTATATAAACTTTGCTCATATTTACACGGTCCACTTTTTCCACCATCTGTGGCTATCGAATTTAACGTAGGACAGCTAGTTATTTTGTAAAAAATATTTATTCAGAGTATTAATCTACAAATTCTGCCAACTGTATTTAAAGCAACCATTTATCTTATCTGGTTAAGTATCTTAAGTGATAAAATGACTCTCACAGTTTGCTGCTAATGTATGGAACTTCAAACGCGCATCATTCAAAGAATGCTATCTAAAATATTGTTTGAAATTCAGAAATAATGTTACGTATAAAATATTTACTTGCTCCGACACTTTCCATTAATAGTAAGGTCGTGCCACGTATTACCTACAGAATCTGATTCACTGAGCGCTTCCTCCAAATCCGTCGGAGTGTAAGTATCTCTTAAATACCAATATTGCAAAGCCTCCCAAAAACTTAATTAATCCGAAGGGTCCGAAATATCATAAGAAGGTTTTAAGCTCCTATCAAAAGAAATTAAAGTTGTTTCTTTAAATACTACAAATCAAAAAATTTGACACTGTCAGATATGATTGACAAAAATGCTAAAAGTAATTGATAGTTAGGTTGATGTATGGTGAACATAAATGATTTGGATTTGTAAAATGTTCTAATTTCATCACCAGTTCGGGTAGTATAATTGGTAAACACATTAATCTGGAAAGCTGCAGGTTCAAATCCTGTCTGGGACCTTATATTTTCCTTCTTTCCTAGCTCCATTTGAAATGATTATTTAGACTTTGCATAAAAGTCTAAGTTATAATTTCATATTATTAACTATAACACCTCAGTATATACATATATATATATATATATATATATATATATATATATATATTATTGTGTAATTAGTAGCTAATTGTAGGTTAACAAGCTGTACAGAAGGTCATGGGTTAAGCTAAAGTGTCTTGGATAAATTTATTTAGATAATTAGATATTTGTAATAATGTAATTTTAGGTGTAGTTATTTATATAGGGCTTAGCATAATATTTAATTAGGATAATAAGGGTTTAGAAGCAACACGAAATAAATACCGCTTTTATTATGCAAAAGCTTTTCGTATGCGGTAACATAGGGTAAAACCAGAAACATTTTAAACCAAACCACACAAACAACAGGTGGAAAGTTATCTAAACGAACGAGGTCATAAAAATTTAATATGTTCCAAGAAAGACAGACCGTTGGATATTTGTGT
This sequence comes from Platerodrilus igneus, assembly GCA_036346225.1. Classification (NCBI taxonomy): domain Eukaryota; kingdom Metazoa; phylum Arthropoda; class Insecta; order Coleoptera; family Lycidae; genus Platerodrilus; species Platerodrilus igneus. The sequence continues at coordinate 726,054 of JARFIW010001436.1, read as the reverse complement.
AAGCAATATACAGCAAAGGCAGGTGGCCGTTAAAAAACACGGATTGATAGTTTACAAAGAAAGAAAGCGTTTTCGTATGTGTTAGTAAAAGAGCGTAGATAATATGTGTTGGTTAGTTGATTGACTTTTAAATGATCAGATAAACAAAGATGAATCGAGGCATACAAGTATGACGGAGAAACAGCATAAGCCATCAAGGTAATCTTCAAGGTAGTACAGTAGGGAAACAGAACCAAGCGGTTATAGAAGAAAATGGACGATGCAGAATGTATGAATGTGAGAGAGAAGCATATTTTTAGGATTTGATCATAGAAGTAGTATGGTCGGGAGACGGTATACAAATTTGTTTGGAGAGGGTAGAAAAATCAATAATTTCTAAGAACTTTAACGACAGACACGAATCGGTTAAAAGCAAGGGAGAGAGTTTGAATGATTTGATTAGACGTTATAGGAAGACCCGCAACAAGTTGGTCTTAGGAAGGGTAAATATCGATCGGATGAAAGATATAAGGCGTGGACGTAGCCAGAATTGAAAGTTCGTTGAGGCTAGTTTTCGCCAAAGCATAGAGTCGGTTGACGGTTTTGTGAGATTTTCGGATTATTTTGGTGTGTTTGTCAAGCGATATTCAGAGAAAACTAAACGGTTAGAGCTTTTCACAGGAAATAAGAGTCGGTTACAGTTCTACGGGGAATTGTTGTTGTCCGTTGGAAGTTTACTTGCTAAATTTTAACAAGGGGGGCTGGCCGAAGCTATATAATCACCCAAAAGAGAGGGTGACACTCTCTTAATTTTTCGTCGTTCCTACGTTTTACAAAGTTACTTCCAGTAAAATATTTAGTGGAGTTATATTTTGTTTATTAAGATAAGTACACACAAGTGTGTGTAATGTCCAGTTATATAAAAACTAGAGTTAAATATAGAATTAGAAACGGAATGTAGAAGGTATACGTAGGTACTACGATCTCTATTTGGTTTTGGAATGTATTAAAATTTGGAAATTAATGGTGAAGGCAGCAATCAATAATAAATTTGTTATAAATTGGAAATTTTGGAAGTTGAATCTGGATGGTTATTTTAAAAGAAGAGAAATTTTGGGGTAGCAGCATGCAGAGAGCGGCATTTATTCGAGCGAGTAGCGGTTCCATGAAGTACAGCCATACGCGACGGCATCATCTGCAAGGGCTAGTAGGAGGATAGCAGTTAAAGATAGTTACCAGGTAACAACTTTTATTCAAACTTTGTGTGGTGACTATTGGCAATGATTCTTTTTACTTTTTGTGCTTGGGGTACATTATTTTAATTGTTGTATTTATTGAACTATAAATTTATGGGACTTTCAAGGTGAATGAAAATTACTTAGGTTGTCAAGGAGTAGTGATTTATAGATAACCAGAATTTATCGTAAAAATGTATAGAGGGCTTATTTAATTTTGTTTGGTAGTGCTGTAGATTTGCACTCATGGTTAAAAAGTTTTACTATGAGCTCATGTTAAGACGAAGGGATTAGAGTCAGGTATGAGGAATGCCCTCTCACTTTAATAGGATAATTGTTTAATAAGGTTATCGAAGTGAAATATTTCCTTGAAAATAAAATTGTAGTTAGTACGAAGAATCCAAGTGTACATAACGAAAAATCTTATGAAAATGTAATATTTATTGACTGTAAATAGAGTGTGCTGTATTATGAAAATTACGTTATTTAGAGTGTAAGTGTAGAGTGAATTTTCTTTTAGGTTATAGCATGGTAGCAATGAGGCGGAGTTTTTGGATTCAACAATCCAGGTAAACGTCTGTTAGAATAAGTGTTTTAAAGAGGGGCAGAGCGGAGCAGCCGAGGTGACCACACAATAAATTTGACTTCCCAACGGAGGGGCTCGAGTAGTTAGAGCCCAAGCTTCACAATAATATATTCTTCTGCTGTTTATTACTCCACCCCTCCGCCCTAATATTTATTTTTTTATATATAATTTAAATTTAATTTTTATTTATTTATAAATTCTGATACACGACTTTTGTCGTCGCCCCTAATTTTAGTATTCAATGAATGATTCCTATATGATGTGTTTTAGCAAAGTTTGGTTGGTTATCTATTTAACTGTTTACTATATTTTATGCCTCGACTATATGAAACCTTTATCTCAGGGCGTTCACCTACTCACCGTGGGTTCAATCGTGAGTAGATGTGCACTGCCCAACCAAACTGCACACTCGTTTGTTTTACCACTTTTTATATGGAATTATTTACTGTATATGCCAAATTTTACTGATCAATGTTGCTTGGTGCCAAATTAATTTATGTATACAATTTCTGACTTGTGTTTGACGTTTTAAGATATTTACACGGTACTCACCTGAATTATACAGCGCTGATGCCTTCTTTAAATGTTGCTGGCTCAAGTTCTTATTCGCCGTACGCGCCTTTACAAGGATTCGCAATCACTGATGATCCTGCGTATCGCTTCCAGGTGTCTTAATATAATTTTGCTGACGTCCAAATCTGAAATAATTTACCCTGATTTTAGAATTTTGAATAAACCGTTGTATTTACTTCCCCTGCGTTAATCCTTCCGTGTTCCCTTGATTTCTGCGTTGAATCTTCCCCTGTACTTTGCTGCTCTCCTGTTTTCTCTCTTCGTGCTCCAAGTAATCCTTTCGCCTTTCCGTACTCAATCCCAAATCTATCCTGCCGTCCTGTTCCAATTCAATCTATGCCCTGCTATATCTTCAATGTCCACTCTATGTCCTACTGCCTTTAATCTTTATCCAAATCACTCCAAAATTATAAATATCGTCGTTGCGTCGCCGTCGCTTTGTATAACCACTCGAATCTCCTACTGCCTTTTAACCAAAATCGTTCCAATTCCAATACCAATCTCGTTCAAATCTAACTAAATATCCGTTACTTTCCCGTCGCACTATAAACACTCTAAATGTTCTTCAATTATCGTCGCTTTTATACCTTCACTTTAATAATCATACTCTTTAAACTCAAAAACATTTATTTTATTCAAATATTTATACAACTTTAACGCAGGTTTGCAAAACACGTCTTTTTACTAAAAGAAATCGAAATAGAATCCCCTTATTTACTTCGCTAGGCAATAAGCACAACAAAACTAGCTTACTTAATCACATTTTAAAAGCATAAAACTATCCAATAACAACTTTTCTTTTCTCTAGTGTCACAAATACCTTAACTATAGTCTTTACATACAATCCTAATTTCTACCATTGGTCCTAAACACTTCACAATTCTCCAATTATATCTTTGATTTCTATTCACTTATAATTTTGAATTTACAATTCGTCCTAAAGTTGATTCTACTTAAATGAAAAGCCAAAATAATTCACACAAGACCTGGACGCTTGGTTGATTGTAGATATCCGTAGACGCGTCCGGTTTTCCGACGGCAAATGTACTTTCAATGGCTTATAAAATTTCACCTTAGTATAAAACCTTGAGTACCGTGCATTGTATCAACGTCATTAAGTCATCATGTTTACCTTTTGGCACATACGTTTCAAACTAAAATGGTAAATACTTTAGCATATGTAAAGTACGGCAAAATATAGTTTTTTGAATTACTGGATCTTATATATTAATTATGTCGTTTGGCATACACCCTTTTTAACACAAATCTACTCTTAGAAGCCTTGTACCCCCCCCCCTTACATTACATTATATATATATACATATATATATATATATATATATATATATATATATATATATATCTGTGATATATGAGGTATCAATCAGGCCTTTTATTGAAATAAAGCTTTTTTCTTACTAATAATCGAATACTTTCTATAATATGTCGATGTAATTACGACCGGTGCAGGTATTAATCTTTTATAACTACCACGCAATAATTAAATATTTCCAAAGTTTTAAAATTCAACTGCTCATTACTTATAAACGTACTGCATTCGAAACAGTAAATATTAAAAAGTTAAATGCTTCAACAATAGCACGTTTCTTCTGCATTTTTATAAGTTTTAAATTTTCATTGTTTTTTAGGTACTATCGACCTCGCTGTATATGATGCAAAATAAATTAAAAATAATGCCTTGCGAATTAATAAACATAGATTACCGTCTTTTGCATTCGGTACTACGAATACATTGAAATAAAGTGAAATTAAAAATGTAATTGTAGATTTTTGCGGCAATTACAATGTACTTCAATGTGCTTCAATTCGATATGGATAACATCGTAACTTCAAAACATTTAACAGAAGAGCAACTTACCAGTATCTGCAACTACTCTTCGAAAGATGCAGCACAGAACTATACACAGCTTTGAAACATATATCGCCGTATGTGCCATTCCATAGATCTGTAACAGAATTGCTTGCTTAATGCTTTAATAGTATATTTAATGATTATCATAAATTCAATGTGTAAAATTCGATAAAATAAAAAATAAAGCAAATAATGTTACTATTCCAAATTTAGTCAAACCAAGAAATAGAAGCAAGGAGCAATTCGAAAGGATTCAGAAAAAGTAAATTGAGCGAGTAAGGAACCATATTAAAATTGGTTCCTGGAAAATATATTTATTTCAAACTGTTACAAAATTATTGTTATGTTCCATTTCGTATTTGTAAATTTATCGATTTCTTAATTTAAAAATCCTTTCAATTTCTATTTATTTAAATAAACGGGTTTACTACATTTTTATTATTTCAAGGTAACTCAGTTAGCCAACCAACGCTGCTCGTCCTTTATTTAATTCACAAGTCCACATACATATATTACACTTTCTGGTTTCTTATATACAGGCATGTTGTCGACAAACGACACGAACTGGGCATCGATGCTGTTTTGACGCTAAGTCCAGATGCTGAATTCTGATGTTAACTTCGTTATTGAATAAAATAACTGATAAAGTTTAGAATAATATATTTATTATAAATTATTACATTTCCACATCTGCGAGTACTATTCACAGTTCTCGCTGTAGATAGTAGAACAGCTTCAAGTAAATACTGACTTCCTATTTCTAATCCTTACTTTTTATACCCAAAAAACTAGGGCAGTTTATCCAAACATATTTAGTTTTGTGCTTAACTAGTGTTCTAAATTACTCACAATTACAGTAACAACCAAGTTACTTTATGTTTAACATAAAAGTATATCTATTACAATAAGCCAGTGTATTCTTAATGCTCTCTTTGTTTTGCCAAGATCCAATATTACCTGGTGGTTGCCTTTGTGTTCCACATTGCTCGTCCATTTACAAAACGGAAAACCACAAGATTTTAATAAATCAAAAAGCTGCTCCTTCAGTTCAAAAAACCTTCCACTGTGCTTGCCCCTCTGATTAAGTCATCTACATAAAAATCCTTTGATGCTACCTCGCTAACCATGGAAAAGTGGCGGTGTTCATCCTCAGTTAATTGTAAAATGGTACAAGTTGTCAAAAATAGTGCGGCAGCAGTACCGAATGTCAATCTCGTTAATTGATACTTTTAGATTTTTTCTAGTGTTTTGTCTCTTCACAAGAATTTATGATACGTTTGGTCGTTTTCTTTTATATGTATTTGTCTATACATTTTTTCGATGTCTGCAGCTATGGCGAATAGTGTTTCAACTAGTGTACCGGGATGTCTTTTAAATCCTGCTGTAACTTGTACCCAATATCCATTAAGTCGTTTAAAGTAACTCCTGTGGAAGTTTCTGAGGAGGCATCGAATACTACCCTGAACTTGGGTGTGTTGTTCGACATCCTGACATCCTTACGAAGAATGTAACAACTGATGTCCTCTGTTGATGTCACCTTCATATGGCTCATTTTGATGTATTCCGCCATCGCATCCGATATACTGAATCCAATTCCCTATTATGTTTAATTTTTTGTCTAATTGTAACAGTCTAGCCATTGCAGTCCTTCTTAAATTGCTCAAATCCACTGCGGAATCTTTCATGAAGGGGATAGCCACTGTGTATGCAACTTTCCTCTCCCTTGTAACATACTGCTGGAAATGTTTTTCACAGAATGTGACTTGATGTTTCTCTTCTACTTTCTTATCTACTGCCTTAATTTGTTCCTTTGAAAGTTTTGAACGTTTAGACCTATTATTTGGGTAGTTGAGTTAGCTGGATTGCCAGAAATTATCCAGCCTAACTCTGAATCTTTGGCTATTTTTCCATTTCTCTTACATATTCTTTGCTTTATTATACTTTTGTACATATTTATACATAGCATTATATCTGTTGAACCTGAAGTTGTAAATTCTGGGTCCGCCAAGTCTACCTTGTCCCTATACTAAAAGCCGATACTATGTTTTTTAAGAATTTTCCTAATGCTTCAAACCCATTATTCTGCATAGCGAAGAGAAGCGTACTGATTTTTCCTTCGCATGTACCAGTTATTGTCTTTCATAATCCGCCGATCGTAGTGGATATTCTTTCCCTTTGTAATGTCGATTGCTGCGCTACTTCTACAGAGATGAACGATGCATGAGCTCCTGCATCAATTAATGCTTGCCATGATTGCTTATTCCGGTGTCTATCCAATAATTGAACCATCGCTGTTGGCAATCTGGGTCTGTATGTAGGCAGTGATTGTTAACTGTTGACTACCTTAGTGCTGTAGCTGCTTCTTGATTTGATGACTATGGAATGTGTAATATAAAAAAAAAATTAATTTGCTTAAGTTGTCATTACTCAAATTCGGAAAAATTTGTGAACTGGGGCAAACACGTTTCTGTAAAAGGTATATATTGTTTCAGTACACCTACCCTAGTTGCCTACCAAGTTTCAAGAGCGCAGGTATAACAGAAGCTAAAAATTTTTTTATTTAATTTGCTTAAGTTGTTCTTACATAAATTCCAAAAAATTTGTGAACCGGGGCGAACACGTTTCTGTAGAAGGTATGTGTTATTTTAGTACACCTAGCCTAGCTGACTACCAACTTTCAAGAGCCCAGGTCTTATAGAAGCTAAGAAATGAATTTTTTTATTTTTCTTAGGAAGACCCTAGGTAAATTTAGAAAAATTTGTGAACCGGGACGAACACATTTCTGTAAAAAGTATGTGTTGTTTTAATATACCTACGCTAGCTGCCTACCAAGTTTCAAGAGCGCAAATATAACAGAAACTAAGAGAAAAAATTTTTAATTTGCCTAAGTTGTCATTACGCTGTTACGTGCCGAAAAATCAGCACTGAACATTTTCAATTCAAGTTTTAATTTGTAAGGATTTCGCACCAATAATTTTGATAAGACGTGTGTGTATTTCCGCCACTTCAGACAGTGCGTTTGCGCAAGATTGCGCCGACGCGGAGTGAAAAAGGAGGGTGGTGATTTCCGGGAGACGTGTCGGGACTGGTGACCGAACCGCCAACGAATGTAGTTATCTCTGTGTCTTATCGTGTCTTTTTTTGGGATGTAGGTTTCCTGCCTTCTACATAACTATCGTCCCTCATCCTTTTCCTGTGTTCCGCTACAGAAAAGAAAAAAAGTTTCAATTTGATTTCAACCTGGCCCAACGAATACCCACGCCCGAAAGATCAACGGAGCCCCGCTGCTGTCATCATGAAGTGTGACTTTCTAGTTGCCGCTTGAAGCGAGCGGACGTGTTTTACCGAGCTCCCGCTTCAGCAATAACAGTAAGTTTTATCTAGGGTTTTTATTATTTATTGTTGTATTATTTTATTTAAAGCTTTGCTTTTTATTGTGTTTTATTTTTATAATTGTGTGCCATCAAATTTTAAATACAGGGCAGTAAAATACAAATTTTAAAACAGAATTTAAACTAAATAAATCGCTTTTTCTTTGTAATTTAAACCAAATCCGCGTTTTAAAATAAACTAAATAAATTTCGGGTTAATAAAACAAAGGTCTACTAAACTAATATTCAAAAATAATTTCGAAATAACTTAAAAAGGCATTTTTAATAATAAATTTAAAATAAAAACCGCGTAAATCGAGTAAAAAACCGGGTAAAACAACCAAAAAGTGTGTGAATTTTTTATAGTGCGCGTATAATAAAATAATAACCAAAAAACAAAAATCTAAGCCTTTTTAAATCAAATAAATATCTCAAAAACTAGAAATTTTAAAACAATTTTAATATTAATTTTCCGTAATTTAAGTACACGCGTATTTAAAAGTTCCTTTAAAATCGATTTTGGTGTAATTAAGCGGTGTAACAGTTAGGGGTTGTGCTAGTTACCAAGCGATTAAGTGAAAGGTCATTTCCGGTCACCACATTCCGATTGCGCTCGACCTTATTTTGTTAATTACACATTTAAAAATAAAGTGTTGTTATTTATAAATTAGATATTTTAATATTTTGAGGTAATTAGTTTATTTAAATTTGATTTGGCGCTTTAAAAATTTAAAATAAATAAATAGTGTTCTTTACGGTACATTTTGAATCGAGATATTTTTATTGCGTTAGGGAATTTATTTAATTCTAGTTGTTATTTTGACGCTTAGTGCTTGTATTTTTGGCAAAATTTGATATTTAATTGGGCGGTTTGAAGTTTTAATAAATACAAGGTTGTTTACGGTTCACCTTTAAACAAAACATTTTCATTGGACCAACGTTTTGCGTTTTTCTAGCGTCGCTCTTTTAGCGTCGTAACGGTCAAGTCGTTTTTAAGCTGCGTTTTAGGTGCCATTCTTTGTCGTTAGTTTTGTCAGCATGGTGGTCCACCGCGATGAGGAGCCGCTGCCCAGGAGGGAGAGGGGAGATCGGTCGGAGTCTGCTAGGTCGGAGGCTGAGGGCGCTGTTGGGGGGAAACAGCTGAAGGTAGTGTTAAAGGATGTTATGTTAGGGATTCAGGAGGAAGTAGAGAAGCCTGTGTCTGCGGCGGTCGTGTCGGGGGAGTCGGGGCCTCCCGTGGTGGTTGCGGCGCCAGATTTGCCCTCTGTTTCGAGAGCCCAGCGCACGATGTCAACTAGCAGCAACGTTAGCGTTGATGCTAGCGACCTCGATGAGCTGGAGATCTTGAAGTTCAGGGTGAGGAAGGCGCACGCTGCCGTCTATGGGAAGGTGCCGACGACCTCCGCCACTATCGTCGTTGAGGACAGGAAGATGGTTCGGCACGCCGTGGATGATATCCGCGACGTTACGAACCAACTTATAGGTATGGTTAGGGCGCTTCGTCTTTGCCTAGATAGTCCTGGGAGAGCTGGTGTTGTCGGGGGAAATTCAGCGGTGGTTGCTTGTTTCAGGGCAGCAGTGTTCCCGGGGCCAGGAGGTGCCGATGCCGCGGAAGGTGTCGTATGCTGCAGCTGCTGCGGGTGCAACGCCTACCTTTGCAGTTAGGGCCGACGCCAGGCCAGGCCAGAAGGACGACGTGATGACGACCCTGAAGCAGAGAGTCGATCCCGCTCGAGATGGGTTTGTTGTTGTCGGAGCTCGTAGGACGCGTCGGGGCGGTGTCGTTGTGGAGTGCGCAGGTCGCGACGACGCCAAGAAGCTGCAGTTGAAGGTTGACGGGAACTGCAAGGAACTCGTGGCGAAGACCATCGAGAAGAAACGTCCACGGGTTGTTCTTCCGGGGGTCGAAGCGGGGATGAAGGCTGAACAGCTCGTGCGGTTGATTGCGAGCCAGAATCCCCGCTTCGGCGATTTGAAGCTAGAAGACCACCTGAGAGAAGTTCAGGTTTGGTGGAAAGGGCCCTAAGGATCCCTTCGCCAACGTAGTCTTCGAAGTGACCCCCACACTTCGAAGGCGTATATTAGCTGATGCTATTAACCTCAGGTGGCGAAGAGTATGGGCCCGGGACCACTTCTCGATGACCCAGTGTTACCGGTGCTACGAGTACGGCCATCGATCGATGGAATGCAGGAGAAGGTACAGTGGTGCGGTAACTGTGCCGAGGTCGGGCATGAATTCAAGAATTGCCGGAAGGCAGTCCCCTGCTGTGTGGTTTGCGCCAGGGCAAACGACAGAACTGACGGTGGCGCGAAGGTCGATACGCGCCACGACGCCAAGTCGAGTAGATGCCCCACGATGCAGCGTCTGAAGAACGCAATCACACGAAACATCGATTATCGACTGTGAAGATAAAACAAAGTCCATAAGAAGCAAGAAGATTAAATTCGCGCAACTAAATCTCGGGAAAGGTAAAGGGCAACAAATAACTTCGTAAAGTTATTCTCCGAAAATAATATCGACATCGGGCTTATACAGGAACCGCACCTGTATAGCCACAAAATAACAGGTTTTGGGAAGGGGGTTACCGTTTTAAACGCAAGCAGCGAACGACCGCGTAGCGGAATAATAATAAATAATGGGACGTGCGCCGGAATAATCCTAAACAATCTGTCGAATGAGTTCATAACCACCGCAGAAATAAAAACGGGATTGCATACGTTTTACGTGATAAGCACTTACCTTCCGCCGATCGATTCCCGGCGGGAGAATCCTCAAACAGAGGACTTAATAAATCAAATTGAAGGAATCCTTCGTAAAATCGGTAGAAATAGAAATTTAATTATCGCGGGAGACTTTAATGCTAAGTCGCCATTATGGGGCAGCCCTATCGAAGACGATAGAGGCTCGCAGGTTGCTGATCTTTTTACGGGATGGGACCTTAGTGTGATAAACACTAATGATTCACCTACGTTTGAGACGCATAGAGGCAGCAGTTTTATAGATATTACTGCAGTCTCGCACGAAATGTTAGAAACGATTTGTAATTGGAAACTAAGGTCGGACGAGGAAACGCTCTCTGACCATAAATTAATAACATGGGACGTTGAAACCAAAACAAGCGCGAACGCGCAGCTAACTATATTTCCGCGTTTCTGTAATAAAAAAGCAAATTGGGAGCGGTTTAAAGAAAAATTTGGCGAAAGTATCCCTGCGCTCGAAAATGAGCTATTTAACTGCCGAGAGGCAGACGAAGTAGAAACACTCGCGAAAAAATTGAACGACGCGGTGGTAGACGCGTCGTCGTATTCCATGCCGCAAAAGAAAACATTTAAAGACAGCGTACCCTGGTGGACCCGGGAACTAACCACCAAGCGGGCAGAAACGCGTAACCTAAGGCGCCGCTATCAACGCGCCTCGGGAGATATAAGAGAACAACGGAGAATAGAATATAATCAAAGTTACCGCGAATATAAAATATTAATAGAAGAAACGCGAACGAATAAATTTAAAGAATTCTGCACGCAAAACTCGGAGAAAGAACCCTGGGGAATCGCATACCGCGTAATTAGAGTAAAACAACAAAAAATCGCGCTCAGTAATATAAAGAAAACAAATGGCGAATACACGGAAGGTTTTAAAACCACAGCGGAATATTTACTAGAGAAATTTTTCCCATCGGATAATCCCGAGGGGGATGAAGGGTCGCACGATTTAGTACGTCGGGAAGCTGCAGAGGCGCAAGGAACAGGTGCCGATAAGGCAATCCTAGTTCACGAGGTCGTTAGGGCTCTTAGGAGGATGAACCCTAAGAAGGCACCGGGGCATGATGGAATCACTTCAGACGCAGCTCTGCAGGCGTGCCTGTTAGCCCCGTGTGTCTTTGTTGGATTGTTTAATCTTTGTTTAGAAAGGGGCGTTTTTCCGCGTTGCTGGAAAATCCAGAATGTGAAATTTATACCCAAACCTAAAAAGGCGGATGCGTCAGATCCGGGCAGCTATCGTCCAATTAGCTTGCTACCGGTGCAGGGGAAAGTTTTAGATCGCGTTATGACTACGCGTGTTGAGCACCTAGTGCGAGACAGCGGCGGTTTTAATAACCGACAGTTTGGTTTCGTGGAGGGCAAGTCGACTATCGACGCGTTAGAGTTCGTTGTCGGGGAAGTTAAGCAGGCAAGAGATGCTAAAGAGTACTGTGTCGTTGTTGCGTTGGACATTTCAGGAGCATTTGATGCTACCTGGTGGCCATTAATCGTTTGCGAGTTAGATCGTAGGGGTTGTCCGCGAAATTTGATGTCTTTGGTCAAGAGCTATTTCTCGGGGAGATTGGCACAGGTTGAAATTCCGGGTGAAGTTCTGTCGCGTGAGGTGGAATGGGGATGCCCGCAAGAGTCATGTTCTGGTCCCACATTTTGGAAGTTGTTGTATGAGAGCATCTTTAGAGTCAAGTTGCCCGCAGGATGCTCAATCGTTGGGTTTGCAGATGACACACTTTTAATTGTAAGATCGAGATTGCTAATGGATATGCGCACAAAACCGAACGAGGCGCTTAATAAATTACACGAATGGTCGCAGGCGGTAAAATTAAAATTTAACACGGCGAAGTCAGAGGCGCTTTATTTCGGCACGAAACCAGGACAGAGACCTCCTAGGTTAGAGCTAGGAGGAGAAAATCCGTTTAAAGATTGTATTACCTACCTCGGCGTCAAGATCGACAATAAATTAAATTGGAAAGCGCACGTACAATACGTAAAAAGTAAGGGCGGCGAAATATCAAATAAAATGATGGCGGCGGCTAAAATAAAGTGGGGTTTCAGGGGCGAATCGCTGAGGACGGTTTATGCCGGAGCAATTGAGCCGGCAATACTGTACGCAGCTTCTGTATGGGCAGAAGGTTGTAAAGTCCGGGAGATGCGTCAATTGACGAGCGTACAACGCATAACCGCGGTAAAAGCGGCGAGGGCGTACAGGACTACCTCCACGGAGGCTGTCCTGGTGATCAGTAGGACTCTCCCTATCGAATATGTCGTTAGGGAGATTAGAGATAGACGATTAATAAATATAGGAAAAGGGCGCGAAATTATCGAAGATCTTAATCTTGGTAATAGGGAAATTGCAAGAAAGATCGTTGTATCTGAGTTGGGGCACCCGGCTGATATTAGAGGAATCGAGTTTGTCGAAGGTGATGAGGACGCGATGGGTATCAGAATTTATACGGACGGTTCACGTATGGACGATGGGCAAGCAGGTGCGGCGTTTGTCGTGTATAAGCAGGAAAGGGAGGTGTTTCGGTTTCAAACCAAACTCGCGAACTGGTGCACTATCTTCCAGTGCGAATTGGTAGCCATACGAGAGGCTATCGATTATGTAATAAACCATACGGGCAGAGACGAGTATTATATAATCAGTGATAGTAAATCGGCGCTGACGGCTTTAACAAACATGAACACCTCGACAGATCTCCAAGCGGACGTCTGGAGGATAGCGCGTACGGCGCTCGAGTTTCGACGTTTAAAGTTCTGTAGGGTCAGGTCGCATAATGGTAACGTAGGAAACGATAGGGCTGACGAATTAGCTAAAGAGGCCGCGACGGGCGACTTTCGAATATCACATTCGTCGATAGCGAGGTCTTTAATCAAAAGAAAGCTGCGCGAAAAATCAATTCGACAATGGGAAGAGAGGTGGAACAACGCTGCCACGGGCAGGTTGACCCACAAATTCATACCGAGCATAGAAGCTAGAGGTAGGATCGAGGTCAAGCTCGATCACAAAATGGTGCAGTTGATAACAGGGCACGGCGCCTTGAAGGCGTATTTACAAAGGTTCGGTCTAGCCAACAGCGACCGCTGCGAATGCGGTGAGGGCGCGGAAAGCGCAGAGCACGTGCTCTTCGACTGCCCGCTTGAGGCGGGAAATCGAGGGTTAGCTGATAGCAAACTAGCTATCCTAGGTCTGGCATGGCCAAAGAGCCTAGAGGAAGTCGGGGAAGTGGTTAACCAGAAGGCGTTCTGGACAGCCTTAAAAGAATTCGCGGGAAGGGTCGCGAGATTAGACAATGACAATCGCGTGTAATTCGGTGGGGTTGGTGGTAGGATTGTAAAAAATTTAAATTGACTTGGCATGAGTAAGGATACGAGTATAGATTAACCAAAAAAAAAAAAAAAGATAATTATACCCAAATGTCCAATATGCACGAGAAACCCCCGCACCATTAATACAGTCACTGCCTATCTACATAATTATGCGCGGAAAATTGGGAAATCGGGAATAAATAATAACAAATAAACAATAACAAATAAATCAGAAACCCTCATTAAATTAAATCAATAAAATAAACAAAGATAATAAATAGAGTGAAACCGCGCATCCCCCAGGACTTGAAAGTGAAGTGATAGTGATAGTGATTGTGATCCCCCCAAGAACATTTAGTGCATACCCACCAGGACTTTAGCAGTGCACCCCATCCCCCCCTTAGAAGTAAGTTACAGTTAGATGTAGGCAGACGACCAGATCTTCGGATGCTGGAGAATTTTATTATCGAGGTAAGACTTAAATTGTGGCGGCTGTACTCGCACAAGCATTGATTTACATTAATTAGTAGTTTTCGAAATAATTTAACAAGCACATTTGGTGTGTAAAGGCGCTAGCCGACATATGCTTGTGGGAGTGCACCTGATGAACAGGGTGATGCTTTTTGCTATTTTGTGCACTGCTATATGCTTAACGCTTAACGCTTAACGCTTATTAAACATTTATTTATATATTTACATAATTATATTTATTTATATTTTATATTTACACTATATTTATTTATTTATTAGCATGTATTGTAGTATTATGTGGCATATTTGTTTTGTTTGACGTTCTGTCGCCATTTTGGTTGCAGTATATATTTGGAAAGGAAGAGTAAATTGTGAAGATTGTAATCATAATATAAATCAGTTAGGGAATGATAGGGAAAGCTAGGGATGGATTTAAATTAGTTAGCTAGATTTGGATAGTTTTAAGACGACCCTTCAGGTCGCACTGGTAAGCAGAGCCGGCGTCTCCCCCTCTCATTTTTGCTTGTGTCTTGTTGATCGGGTACACTCGAAAGTCAGCGCTAGGGATACCATTATTTACAACCCTGTTTTTAGTTTTAGTTTTTAGTTTTTGTTTCAGTTTTGTCAGATTTTTAGGTTTGTTAGATTGATAGAGTTTGTTAGGTTTGCTAGACTTTTAGGTTTGTTAGATTTTTGTTTAGTTTTTATTTAGGGTGGATCAACTATGAAGTTAGTATAAATTAGAAGCACGTTATTTTTCGCGTTTAAACCCAATGTAGTACCTCCGGGTGGAGCATTGGGGACGTGGCCGCAAGTATAGCGGCCCCTTATTCAAATTATAATGTCATCATGAAGTAGTGCTGTGAGAATCCCTACAGTTTACGTGAGTACCTTTTGGTTTTCCTTAAAATTAATATCACCTTTTTTATTATGTTGTAATAATTTGAACATTGATATGACGTAATCTTTTATTTGCGCATCATTTTTGGCAATTATTTACCATTTCTACCAACTGACTGTAGTGGTTCGCGTACCGTACGATGGGGGTATAATAACACAAATTCGGAAAAATTTGTGAACCGGGGCAAACACGTTTCTGTAAAAGGTATATATTGTTTCAGTACACCTACCCTAGCTGCCTACCAAGTTTCAAGAGCGCAGGTCCTACAGAAGCTAAGAAAAACATTTTTTAATTTTCTTATGGTGTCTACGCAAATTCCAAAAGTTACTGAACTGGGGCGAACACGTTTCTATAAAAGGTATGTGTTATTTTAGTACACTTACACTAGCTGCCTACCAAGTTTCAAGAGCGCAGGTATAACAGTACAACAATACCGACCGCAAACACGAAAAACAAGACAACAAAAACTGAGACGCATAGAGAAACCACAACAATTAAAATTGGACAGCTAAACGCCATGCGTAACGCCACCGTAACGCACAAAATCAGACACCTGGCCAAAACACAACGACTAGATATACTCTGCATACAAGAACCATACTGCAAAAACGGAAAATTACCGGGAATGCCAACGACAGCTAGACAGATATGTAAGGGAGACAGACCAAAGACAGCCACCATAATATTCAATCCTAACATACAAGCAACCACATTACAAAGATACACGAACGAACACAACGTCTGCCTAGAAATATCCGGACAAAACATACACAACTGGATACTGACCAACACATACTTCCAATTTCGGTTGGACCCCAATCCATACATCACCAACATTAAAAACATTGCACGTACATACACAAACCAACCCGCACTTTTTATGGCAGATGTAAACGGAAAATCCCCAATGTGGCACTGTAGCAACACTGATGCGCGTGGGTAGAGGGTAGAGGACATGATCAACGAGCTACAGCTTGAAGTTATGAACTGTCCCTTCAATTCACCCACCCACAGAAACCATCGGCCAGGAGCAGAGAGTAACATTGACGTCACAATAGAAAACGGACTAGCGCACCCCCCACATACAAAACTGCAAGGTACATGACAACTTAACAATAAGCGATCACAACCTCATAACTTTTGACATAAGCAAGGATAACATACCATTACATGAGGGAACGGGCAAAAAAAGACTAAAATACAATATACAAAATGCCAACTGGCAAAGACTACTGGACAACTTCAATCCGCCCCCTGATATCCAACGCAACGACAGCGTACACGCTTATGCCCAAGCTCTAACAAGAACAATTAAAAACACTATGAAACAAACATTAAAAACAGTAAGATAAACTGCGCCACAAAAACTGCTAAAATGAACCACAGAAGTCCAGATACTGAAAAGCAAAACTCGCAAGGCAAGGAGACGCTATCAGGCCGCTCTAACCCCGGTAGAAAGGGCCTTCCAGCTGACCAACTACAGACAATGCAAGGCTACATACGAACATGAACTATACAACATGAAACGAAAATCCTGGGACACTTCCGTCGAAAGACATTTGCAGACGGATGCTTGGGGTACCGTACAAGATAGTAATAAAAAACATTGCACCACCGACAACATACTCGACTTTAACCAAACCCGACGAAATAGAAACCAAGGACTGGATTGAAACCACGACATTACTACTACATACACTCCTCCCTGATGACGACTGGGAAGAGGACACACGAGAACAAATACGTAAACGACAAAGAGTCACCGAACAAAACGCGAATGGGAATACACCATGGAATAGAACACAGGACGACGTAACACCTTTCACTGGGGACGAGATTAGACACGCTATTCGATCAAGTAAAAACAAAAAAGCTCCTGGGCCAGACCGGATCCAGGCAGAAATCACAAAGGCACTAGACACCAAACTCACACCAAAACTTACTAAACTGTACAACGAATGTCTAAGACAAACAAAGTTTCCAAACTGCTGGAAGCAAGCAGACGTAATCATACTCTCTAAAAACCGATAAAAAGACCCGAAAAATTCGGGTTCGTGCCGTCCCATCTGCCTTCTAGACTCGCTCGAGAAAACTTTTGAGCAACTACTGTGCACGAGAATGCAACAACATCGGAAGACGAAAGGCATGTACCCTGCGCAGTACGGATTTAGACCGTAAACAAAGCCATAAACTCTGCAACCACTTCAAATAAAAAATACGTGGTCCTAATCATGATAGACATAGAAGGCGCCTTCAACAACCTATGGTGGCCAACACTGTTCCATAGGTTAATCGAAATTCAATGTCCAAAACAACTGCATCATACCTTCAGAAGCTATTGCCAAGATAGATTTGTAACACTGTCTGGTACTGAAAACATCACAAAATCAATCACCAAAGTATGCCCACAGGGGTCAGTCTGCGGTCCCATGTTTTGGGACATTACGACTGAGGAGCTTTTGGAGCAGCTGGAAACCGCAAATGAGGTGAGGTCCGTAGTAGCTTATGCGGACAACATCTTGTTGGTGGTAGAAGGAGGTTCCAGAAATGAACTACAGCACAATGCAAATACCTCATTGAACAAAATCCTAGAATGGTGCAACGCAAACAAGATGACGATAGCACATGACAAAACAACTTATATGATAGTTAAAGGTTCTCTAGAAAGAAACCCTATCATAAAACTGAACAGAGGCAGAATAGGAAGAACACGGGAGGCCAAATACCTAGGGCTAACGCTTGGTGAAAAACTAAACTACGAAAAACACATTGCCACAGTGACTAGAGGTGCCAGTAAAGCTATGCAATGCATAGCAACTCTTGCACCGGCGGTCGGAAGCTGGGAAAAAAAGCAGTCCCAAGGATACTACCAAAGACAGAAACACACACTCACGCACACATACGTGCGCACAGACACAGATCCACACACTCACAAACACAAACAAGAGTATTTCCAAATGCAAATAATATAAGACTAACCAGTATAACTTAAGGTAGCAAATAATTCCGTTCGATTTCTAAGGAGTAACAGGTTTGCTGTAATTTATAGGTAGCAAACTAATTGTAACGTTAGAATAAATAAATTAAAAAAAAGAAGCTAAAACAATGTTTTTTTAATTTGCTCAAGTTGTTCTTACATAAATTCTAAAAAATTGTGAACCGGGGCCAACACGTTTCTGTAAAAGGTGTGTGTTGTTTTAGTACATCTACCCTAGCTGCGTACCAAGTTTCAAGAGCGCAGATATTACAGAAGCTAAGGAAAAATATTTTTAATTTGCTTAAGTTGTCATTACGCAGATTCGTAAAAGTTTGTGAACTGGGACGAAGACGTTTCTGTAAAAGGTGTGTGTTGTTTTAGTACACCTACCCTAGCTGACTACCAAGTTTCAAGAGCGCAAGTATTACAGAAGCTAGGAAATGAATTTTTTAATTTTCTTAAGATGTTCCTAGGTAAATTCAAAAAAATGTGTGAACCGGGGCCAACACGTTTCTGTAAAAGGTGTGTGTTGTTTTAGTACACCTACCCTAGCTGACTACCAACTTTCAAGAGGCCAGGTCTTGTAGAAGCTAAGAAATGAATTTTTTAATTTTCTTAAGATGTCCTAGGTAAATTCGGAACAATTTGTGAACCGGGGCGAATACGTTTCTGTAAAAGGTATGTGTTGTTTTAGTACATCTACCCTAGAAGCGTACCAAGTTTCAAGAGCGCAGATATTACAGAAGCTAATGAAAAAATTTTTTCATTTGCTTAAGTTGTCATTACGCAGATTCGGCAAAGTTTATGAACTGGGACAAAGACGTTTCTGTAAAAGGTGTGTGTTGTTTTAGTACACCTACCCTAGCTGACTAACAAGTTTCCAGAGCGTAGGTATTACAGAAGCTAGGAAATGAATTTTTTAATTTTCTTAAGATGTTCCTAGGTAAATTCGGAAAAATGTGTGAACCGGGGCGAACACGTTTCTGTAAAAGGTGTGTGTTGTTTTAGTACACCTACCCTAGCTGACTACCAACTTTCAAGAGGCCAGGTTTTGTAGGAGCTAAGAAATGAATTTTTTAATTTTCTTAAGATATCCCTAGGTAAACTCGGAAAAATTTGTGAACCGGGGAGAACACGTTTCAGTAAAAGGTATGTGTTGTTTTAGTACATCTACCCTAGCTGCGTACCAAGTTTCAAGAGCGCAGATATTACAGAAGCTAAGGAAAAAAATTTTTAATTTGCTTAAGTTGTCATTACGCATATGTGTAAAAGTTTGTGAACTAGGACGAAGACGTTTCTGTAAAAGGTGTGTGTTGTTTTAGTACACCTACCCTAGCTGACTACCAAGTTTCAAGAGCGCAGGTATTACAGAAGCTACGAAATGAGTTTTTAAATTTTCTTAAGATGTTCCTAGGTGAATTCGAAAAAATGTGTGAACCGAGGTGAACACGTTTCTGTAAAAGTGTGTGTTGTTTTACTACACCTACCCTAGCTGACTACTAAGTTTCAAGAGCGCAAGTATTACAGAAGCTAGGAAATGAATTTTTTAATTTTCTTAAGATGTTCCTAGGTAAATTTAAAAAAATGTGTGAACTGGGGCCAACACGTTTCTGTAAAAGGTGTGTGTTGTTTTAGTACACCTACCCTAGCTGACTACCAACTTTCAAGAGGCCAGGTCTTGTAGAAGCTAAGAAATGAATTTTTTAATTTTCTTAGGATGTCCTAGGTAAATTCGGAAAAATTTGTGAACCGGGGCGAATACGTTTCTGTAAAAGGTATGTGTTGTTTTAGTACATCTACCATAGAAGCGTACCAAGCTTCAAGAGCGCAGATATTACAGAAGCTAATGAAAAGATTTTTTCATTTGCTTAAGTTGTCATTACGCAGATTCGGCAAAGTTTGTGAACTGGGACGAAGACGTTCCTGTAAAAGGTGTGTGTTGTTTTAGTACACCTACCCTAGCTGACTTCCAAGTTTCAAGAGCGCAGGTATTACAGAAGCTAGGAAATGAATTTTTTAATTTTCTTACGATGTTCCTAGGTAAATTCGGAAAAATGTGTGAACCGGGGCCAACACGTTTTTGTAAAAAGTGTGTGTTGTTTTAGTACACCTATCCTAGCTGACTACCAACTTTCAAGAGGCCAGGTTTTGTAGGAGCTAAGAAATGAATTTTTTAATTTTCTTAAGATGTCCCTAGGTAAATTCGGAAAAATTTGTGAACCGGGGCGAGCACGTTTCTGTAAAAGGTGTGTGTTGTTTTAGTACACCTACCCTAGCTGACTACCAACTTTCAAGAGGCCAGGTTTTGTAGGAGCTAAGAAATGATTTTTTTAATTTTCTTAAGATGTTCCTAGGTAAATTCGGAAAAATGTGTGAACCGAGGCGAACACGTTTCTGTAAAAGGTGTGTGTTGTTTTAGTACCCCTACCCTAGCTGACTACCAACTTTCAAGAGGCCAAGTTTTGTAGGAACTAAGAAATGAATTTTTTAGTTTTCTTAAGATATCCCTAGGTAAATTCGGAAAAATTTGTGAACCGGGGAGAACACGTTTCTGTAAAAGGTATGTGTTGTTTTAGTACATCTACCCTAGCTGCGTACTAAGTTTCAAGAGCGCAGATATTACAGAAGCTAAGGAAAAAAATTTTTAATTTGCTTAAGTTGTCATTACGCAGATGTGTAAAAGTTTGTGAACTAGGACGAAGACGTTTCTGTAAAAGGTGTGTGTTGTTTTAGTACACCTACCCTAGCTGACTACCAAGTTTCAAGAGCACAGGTATTACAGAAGCTACGATATGAGTTTTTAAATTTTCTTAAGATGTTCCTAGGTGAATTCGAAAAAATGTGTGAACCGAGGCGAACACGTTTCTGTAAAAGTGTGTGTTGTTTTACTACACCTACCCTAGCTGACTACTAAGTTTCAAGAGCGCAAGTATTACAGAAGCTAGGAAATGAATTTTTTAATTTTCTTAAGATGTTCCTAGGTAAATTTAAAAAAATGTGTGAACCGGGGCGAACACCTTTCTGTAAAAGGTGTGTGTTGTTTTAGTACCCCTACCCTAGCTGACTACCAACTTTCAAGAGGCCAGGTTTTGTAGGAGCTAAGAAATGAATTTTTTAGTTTTCTTAAGATATCCCTAGGTAAATTCGGAAAAATTTGTGAACCGGGGAGAACACGTTTCTGTAAAAGGTATGTGTTGTTTTAGTACATCTACCCTAGCTGCGTACCAAGTTTCAAGAGCGCAGATATTACAGAAGCTAAGGAAAAAAATTTTTAATTTGCTTTAAGTTGTCATTACGCAGATGTGTAAAAGTTTGTGAACTAGGACAAAGACGTTTCTGTAAAAGGTGTGTGTTGTTTTAGTACACCTACCCTAGCTGACTACCAAGTTTCAAGAGCGCAGGTATTACAGAAGCTACGAAATGAGTTTTTAAATTTTCTTAAGATGTTCCTAGGTGAATTCGAAAAAATGTGTGAACCGAGGCGAACACGTTTCTGTAAAAGTGTGTGTTGTTTTACTACACCTACCCTAGCTGACTACTAAGTTTCAAGAGCGCAAGTATTACAGAAGCTAGGAAATGAATTTTTTAATTTTCTTAAGATGTTCCTAGGTAAATTTAAAAAAATGTGTGAACCGGGGCCAACACGTTTCTGTAAAAGGTGTGTGTTGTTTTAGTACACCTACCCTAGCTGACTACCAACTTTCAAGAGGCCAGGTCTTGTAGAAGCTAAGAAATGAATTTTTTAATTTTCTTAGGATGTCCTAGGTAAATTCGGAAAAATTTGAGAACCGGGGCGAATACGTTTCTGTAAAAGGTATGTGTTGTTTTAGTACATCTACCATAGAAGCGTACCAAGTTTCAAGAGCGCAGATATTACAGAACCTAATGAAAAAATTTTTTCATTTGCTTAAGTTGTCATTACGCAGATTCGGCAAAGTTTGTGAACTGGGACAAAGACGTTCCTGTAAAAGGTGTGTGTTGTTTTAGTACACCTACCCTAGCTGACTACCAAGTTTCAAGAGCGCAGGTATTACAGAAGCTAGGAAATGAATTTTTTAATTTTCTTAAGATGTTCCTAGGTAAATTCGGAAAAATGTGTGAACCGAGGCAAACACGTTTCTGTAAAAAGTGTGTGTTGTTTTAGTACACCTACCCTAGCTGACTCCCAAGTTTCAAGAGCGCAGGTATTACAGAAGCTAGGAAATGAATTTTTTAATTTTCTTAAGATGTTCCTAGGTAAATTCGGAAAAATGTGTGAACCGGGGCCAACACGTTTTTGTAAAAGGTGTGTGTTGTTTTAGTACACCTACCCTAGCTGACTACCAACTTTCAAGAGGCCAGGTTTTGTAGGAGCTAAGAAATGAATTTTTTAATTTTCTTAAGATGTCCCTAGGTAAATTCGGAAAAATTTGTGAACCGGGGCGAACACGTTTCTGTAAAAGGTATGTGTTGTTTTAGTACATCTACCCTAGAAGCGTACCAAGTTTCAAGAGCGCAGATATTACAGAAGCTAATGAAAAATTTTTTTTATTTGCTTAAGTTGTCATTACGCAGATTCGGCAAAGTTTATGAACTGGGACGAAGACGTTTCTGTAAAAGGTGTGTGTTGTTTTAGTACACTTACCCTAGCTGACTAACAAGTTTCCAGAGCGTAGGTATTACAGAAGCTAGGAAATGAATTTTTTAATTTTCTTAAGATGTTCCTAGGTAAATTCGGAAAAATGTGTGAACCGGGGCGAATACGTTTCTGTAAAAAGTGTGTTGTTTTAATACAGCTACCCTAGCTGACTCCCAAGTTTCAAGAGCGCAGGTATTACAGAAGCTAGGAAATGAATTTTTTAATTTTCTTAAGATGTTCCTAGGTAAATTCCGAAAAATGTGTGAATCGGGGCGAACACGTTTCTGTAAAAGGTATGTGTTGTTTTAGTACATCTACCCTAGCTGCGTACCAAGTTTCAAGAGCGCAGATATTACAGAAACTAAGGAAAAAATTTTTTAATTTGCTTAAGTTGTCATTACGCAGATTCGTAAAAGTTTGTGAACTGTGACGAAGACGTTTCTGTAAAAGGTGTGTGTTGTTTTAGTACACCTACCCTAGATGACTACCAAGTTTCAAGAGCGCAAGTATTACAGAAGCTAGGAAATTTATTTTTTAATTTTCTTAAGATGTTCCTAGGTAAATTCGGAAAAATGTGTGAACCGGGGCCAACTCGTTTCTGTAAAAGGTGTGTGTTGTTTTAGTTCACCTACCCTAGCTGACTGCCAACTTTCAAAAGGCCAGGTCTTGTAGAAGCTAAGAAATGAATTTTTTAATTTTCTTAAGATGTCCCTAGGTAAATTCGGAAAAATTTGTGAACCGGGGCGAAGATGTTTCTGTAAAAGGTATGTGTTGTTTTAGTACATCTACCCTAGTTACTTACCAAGTTTCAAGAGCGCAGATATTACAGAAGCTAAGGAAATTTTTTTTAATTTGCTTAAGTTGTCATTACGCAGATTCATAAAAGTTTGTGAACTGGGACAAAGACGTTTCTGTAAAAGGTGTGTGTTGTTTTAGTACACCTACCCTAGCTGACTACCAACTTTCAAGAGGCCAGGTCTTGTAGGAGCTAAGAAATGAATTTTTTAATTTTCTTAAAATGTCCCTAGGTAAATTCGGAAAAATTTGTGAACCGGGGCGAGCACGTTTCTGTAAAAGGTGTGTGTTGTTTTTGTACACCTACCCTAGCTCACTACCAAGTTTCAAGAGCACAGGTATTACAGAAGCTAGGAAATGAATTTTTTAATTTTCTTAAGATGTTCCTAGGTAAATTCGGAAAAATGTGTGAACCGGGCCGAACACGTTTCTATAAAAAGTGTGTGTTGTTTTAGTACACCTACCCTAGCTGACTACCAACTTTCAAGAGGCCAGGTCTTATAGAGGCTAAAAAATGAATTTTTTAATTTTCTTAAGATGTCCCTAGGTAAATTCAGAAAAATTTGTGAACCGGGGCGAACACGTTTCTGTAAAAAGTATGTGTTGTTTTAGTACATCTACCCTAGCTGCGTATCAAATTTCAAGAGCGCAGGTATTACAGAAGCTAAGGAAAGAATTTTTTAATTTGATTAAGTTGACAGTACGCAGATTCGGACAAATTTGTGAATTGGGGCGAAGACGTTTCTGTAAACAGTGTGTGTTGTTTTAGTACACCTACCCTAGCTGACTAGCAAATTTCAAGAGCGCAGGTATTACAGAAACTAGGAAATGAATTTTTTAATGTTCTTAAGATATTCCTAGGTAAATTCGGAAAAATGTGTGAACGTAGGCGAACACGTTTCTGTAAACGGTATGTATTGTTTTAGTACACTTACGTTAGCTGCCTGTCAAGTTGCAAGAGCGCAGGTCTTGCAGAAGCCAAGGAAAGAACTTTTTAAATTATTTTATGGTGTCGACGCGAATTCAAAAAAATTAGTGAACTGGGTCGAACACGTTTCTGTAAAAGGTATGTGCTGTTTTAGTATACATACACCAGCTGTCTAACAAGTTTTAAGAGCGCAGGTTTTACACAAGTTAAAAAAATTAAATGCATTTTAATTTAAAGAGCAGCTGCTTAAAATATACACGTAAGAATAGTATAAGAATCTCAAAATTATTTAGCTTCAATCACCCTTAGATTTAAAATGGGCAAAGATAATTGGGTCAATATAAGAAACATAATAGAAAAATAGGGATGCTTGTTTAGTTCAGTAGGCGTGGTTTTGTAGTGATGGAGATTGGTAGATGTATCCATATTTAGCGACCGGTAGATAGAGGCGGCTAGCTTCACTAACGTTCTTTAACGCTAGCTCAAACTCGTCTCTAAGTATAGATATTCCAAGTTATCTTTTCCAGTGGCTGTTTCCAGTTCTAGTGCCTGATTACTGTCATACATTGATACGCTTGGCACCACTGATACGGTCCATGTTTCACAATATTGCGCAATAGTATATATTATGATATAATTACGTGGCAAATTGTATCAAATACCAAACACGTTTACGATGATACAATTCTTATTTTAAAATGTAAATAAAGCAAAGTACTCACTTAAAACGCGCCTCGCAGTTAAATCTCAGGGCCTTTTCCTTGTTGTTCTTTCAAGGTGGGTCGGCTATGCCATTGCTAAATCCAAATTCATCCGTTTGTCCCCTTTCGTCGTTCGTAGCGGTACGATATGAGAAACCAGGTAAAGAACGGTATAAGATAGAGATAAAAGGGAACCTAAATCCTAAAAAGGAGACAAGACAGATACCACGATACAGGTAGACGTTACCAGCTTGACGTGTTGTCGCTAATCATGTCGTGTCGCACCCCGCGCACTTGTGGCACTCACTCCGCACCTGCGCATTCTTTTGCGCAAACGCAACTGTCCGGGATGGCGGAAATTAACAAGTCTATTTTAAAAATGGCGGGAATTTACTCACATATTTAACAGTTTACATTGCCAATTTTTGGCATGTTACAATCGCGACAAAGCCATAAACGAAAAAACTTAGAAAAGAAAAAGAGTGTTAGCACGATAAAAACTTAAATCTAAAGTCTAACTAACTTACATATACCCTAACTTACCTGGTTTTTTCAACCGATAACACGTCTTACAAATAACCAGGAAACGGAATGTGTAGCCCCATTGTTTTTAAACTACATCTATACATGCACACACGAGTCTTTAATGTGGCGCAGTTATTTCCTACATATTCTTGCTATCTATCCACCTTCTTTACATTTTTTATAATGATATCTGTTTCCACGCCCCTTATACTTTTGCTATACGGCTTTATATTTCTAAAATTCGTTATTGTCATCTTAGTTTGTACGTTGTCTCCGACCATTGTTCTTTAGCTTTTCTGCGTTTACAAATCATTTCATGTTTCATAGCTTTGTATCTTTGTTTTCCTGTTTCGTCTGATTTGTTTTTGTATTTTCGTCTTTCTTCTATTAAATTCAGAATAACTTTTAGCACCCATGGTTTCTTATTTTCTTTTTGTTTGTACCCTAGAATATATTTGACCGCAGTGTCTAAGCTGGATTTAATGTTATTCCACTCTGTTTCTACTTCCTTAGTATACGAAATTTCCCGATGTCTTTCAGCAATTCGTTTGACTTTTTTCAAATCTTTTATGGATATACTTATCTTTTAGTTTCTTAAGGTTAATGTGCCTTTTCCGTTTCTTTTTTCAAAGTTTTAAATTTAAGCACAGTCTTCATAATTACTGCGTTTTGGTCAGTGCTTATATCTGCTGTACAAAATGTCATGTATATTTTTTTCAGAAAAATATTTTGTAAGAAATAATTTCTCATGGTAAGTTTCATCACACGTTTTCCGAACCTATGTGAACTTAGCACCCGACTATGCTAAAAATTTTTTTCAATATATCCATTCGATTAAGCTCAGTTTGTACCCTTTGGAACCGCTTTTTATTTCGTTTGTACCTCAAAGGGGTGAAAGTTACAGGGGGGTAAAAAATCATCAGCACCCGACTTGGAGATACAGAAATTTTTTAAATGCCATTTTATTAAGCATCGTTTGTACCTTGCGCATTTAAGATATCTCTAAAAATACGGGAAATAGGTGTTATCCCTAATTTGAAAATTCGGTACAAGCACCCCTTTAGGGTACAAACAAAACTTGCGAGGGTACAAACGGGTACAAACGATTATGAAGCAGCACCCGCTTGCGGATTTTAGATATTTCTAAAAATGGCAGAGTTAGGTGTTACCCCTACCTTGAAAATTTGGTACAAACACCCTTGTAAGGATACAAACGAAACTGGTGGCAGTACAACCGGGCACAAACGATTCCGAAACAGCACCCGCTCGCGCATTTAAGATATCTCTAAAAATGGCGGGGTTAGATGTTACCCTATTTTAAAAATTTGGTACAAACACCCCATTGAGGGTACAAACGAAACTGGCGATGGTACAAACGGGTACAAACGATTACGAAACAGCACCCGCTTGCGCATTTAATATAGCGTTTGAAATGGCGGAGTTAGGTGTTACCCCTATTTTGAAAATACGGCACAAACACTGCCGTAAGGGTACAAACAAAACCGGTGGTAGTACAAGCGGGTACAAACGATTACAAAACAGCACTTGCTTGTGCATTTAAGGTATCTCTAAAAATGGCGGAGTTAGCTGTTACTCCTATTTTGAAAACTCGATACAAACACTCTCTTAAGGGTACAAACGAAACTGGCGGTGGTACAAACGGGTACAAATGATTCTGAAACAGCACCCGCTTGCGGCTTTAAAATATCTCAAAAAATGGCGAAGTTAGGTGTTACCCCTATTTTGAAAATTCGGTACAAACACCCCCTTAAAGGTACAAACGAAACAGGCGGTGGTACAAACGGGTACAAACGATGCTTAATCGAATGGCATTTAAAAAATTTTTGTATCTCCAAGTCGGGTGCTGATGATTTTTTTACCCCTCTGTAACTTTCACCCCTTTGAGGTACAAACGAAATAAAAGGCGGTACAAACGGGTACAAACTGAGCGTAATCGAATGCATATATGGAAAAAAAATTTAGCATAGTCGGGTGCTAAGTTTACATAGGTGTTTTCCGGCACCTAAATTTTTAGAAATTAAGCAGTGTAAAGACCGTGTGTAATGGATGTATTAAGAAATTGAAATTAGTAAACTTACACTTTACTAATATCCTACTTATAGTATACTCCTTATGTATGTTGTAACACTTAAATTGTTTATTGATCGTTACTAATAAAGCGAGGTATTTATGCAAGAGAAAATAGGAAAAAGTAATAATTATTAAGAATTGTAAAGTATATGTGAGGTATATGATTATAGAAACTTGTAGTTTAAGTTGTTATTATGTATTTATTGTTTATTACTACTGACACAATTAAGCATTATTACATTACTTAATAGAAGTCTATTACTACTGAAGTATGAGCCCTCTATTTATCGATTTCAAAGTTGTTTACAAAATTGGATGTAATTGCAATTGCAAGCTTTAGCTACTGTTCTACTTTACAAATGAATTGTTTAAAATTAAACGTTAATATTAATGAACGATTGCGATAAGAAATAACGATGAGTAGATGATCTTGAAATTATGTAATACTATATTTTAATGTATTGTTAAACGTACTACTTAAAATTATTAATTACACAGGCCAATAGTTGTTTTGGTGCCACGGTCATTAGAGCTAATTTCATGTGAATAAGATGCCCTGAATTCAAATATCGCATTAGTTTTTGTCTAGGAGCTCAAATTCTAGGATACAACATTTGAATGAAATAAACGTTGTTACGTACAGTTTAGCCCTGGAAAATGTAACCGATAATCCATAGATAAACTGGTGAAGTACTCTCTATATTTGATTTTCCAATGCTCCACCCGAAGGTGTTACATTGACCAGGAAGTGAGTTTTTTTGTTGCCTGGAAATTTAGAATTTTGCCGAACTTTTGCTGTTCCAACCAAGGTAGGGATCTTTAATGTGCGTGACAGCACTTACACACGAGACCTCCATTTTACGTCTCATCCGAACGCGGGTGTATTTTTGTGAAAAATGCTCACTTTACATTTTTCAAGCGGGCCCTGGGCCCGGGATTCGAACCCGGGACCTTGGGCATAGTTGTCACGCACATACCAACTACACCACTGAGTCGCCGGTTGAAGCACTCCTTACATGTGATTTTCCAATGCTCCACCAGAAGATACTACATTGGCCAGGAAGCAAGTTTATTTTATCTGAAACTTTTGAATTTTGCCGAATCCTTGCTGTTCCAAGCAAGGTAGGGATCCGAACGAGGGCGTATTTTTGTGAAAAATGGTCGCCTAACATTTTTCAAGCGGACCGTATGGTTGAAGCACTCCTTACCTTTGATTTTTTCCAATGCTCCACCCGAAGGTACTACATTGGTCAGGAAGCGAGTTTTTTTACCTGGAAAATTTGAAATTTTGCCGAACCCTTGCTGTTCCAACCAAGGTAGGAATCTTTAATGTCCGTGACAACACGCACACAGGACCTCCATTTTACCTCTCATCCAAACGAGGGTGTATTTTTGTGAAAAATGCTCGCCTAACATTTTTCAAGCGGACCGTGTCGGGATTCAAACCCGGGACCTTGGGCATAGTAGTCACACAACATACCAACTACACCACGGAGCCGCCGGTTGAAGCACTCCTTACATGTGATTGTCCAATGCTCCACCCGAAGGTACTACATTGGCCACGAAGCAAGTTTTTTTTACCTAAAAAATTTTGAATTTTGCAGAACCCTTGTTGTGTCAAGCAAGGTAAGGATCTTTAACATGCGTGACAACACTCACACACGGGACCTCCATTTTACCTCTCATCCGAACGAGGGCGTATTTTTGTGAAAAAAGTTCGCCTATTTTTAAGTGGATCGTGTCGGGATTCGAACCCGGGACTTTGGGGGCGTAGTAGTCACACGCTTGCAAACTACGCCACGGAGCCGCCGGTGAAGCACTCCGCTAAAAATCCTGTTTCGGTAAAGTACCGAAAACCTTGACTGTACTAACAAAAATAGTTGCCGACTAACTCAATGGGACGAGTGGTGTAAGTGTTTGAAGAGGGTCCCGGAATGCTATCGTGTGTGAAATATGTCTTAATTGAAAAGTAACTTGGGTGCCAATTGTGACGATCTTAATTTGTGATTCAATTTTCACATGAGATTTAAAAACGTATTATAGCTTATGGTAGATAAAGTTTAGTTTAAAATCTGAAATATCGAAATTTCAAGTTTTCTGCTACTTATTTTGTGTTTGGTCTTATACGTGGGGTGCTCCATATATATATCGGGAACTCACCACACTAGCGTTGCTAGGTACGATCTGACGTTTGTAACCTAAAGTTTGACATTTTTGACAGTATACATTATTATAACATTTTGCCATATGAACACTATTTGTTTTGTTTTGATTGAGATGAAAATTTCGTCTCGGTCAAAAAAATGGAATTAACTTGTGAATATTTTCGTGCGATGAATTTTTACAATTTTCGACGTGGATTATCTCCATAACAGTGCTTGAATCAACTTATTTTGACTTTTGGGGAAGAAGCTTGTTACGTTTATTTTCAGCATAAATTCATTACCCTTTTTTCCCTTGTTAATTCATAAGTCCGCTTTACGATAATTTTGTTAAATCGATTCCGTTGCTATTCTTAAATCCTTCATCAATATCCTGTATATTTTTTCCTTCTTAATCCTAAGCCCGCTTTACAATAATTTTAACTTAAATCTACTTGCTTGGAAACGACAAGTTTATGCTATAATCAAATACTCAATACCTTGTTCTAGGTATCCGTTAGTGTATTAAACATTCCGATAACGTATAATTGCTTTCTCTTGTATTTCCCCTCTAAAGACTTGTCGACATAATGGATCCTACTATTATTTGATAAACGTGTTTTCAAGCTTCCTAATCGCGCTTTGATAACGCGAGGACTGCAGTTCGAATTCGTGTTATTGAAACAAATTTTTAAATTTGATTCTGCAGCTTGTGCGTTGAAATATTTTTTACAGCAATGCATGTTTTGTTGTTCGGCAAGTAACAGGTATCTTGCGTGTATTCGCTCTTACCTGGAGGCCAAATTGGTTCTTTCTTTATGTAGGCCCAAACTGTTCATTGACGTAGACCGACTGCTTTTGTCTGTAGATCGCTGCTGCAGTTACGGTTGCAGGGCGAATAGATCCTTACTACCGAAGCGTTGCTATGTTGACTCACCCCCGACGACTTGCAAGATAAGCATCCCGGCGCATAGATGTATGTGACTCGTTTTCTTTTATGCATATCGAGGATTATTATTTATCAGCGGTTAATATTGTGAAACCAGTTCACCATACATGTTTAACAGTTGGCTACGCTAGTACTTCTGGTTATATTTCTTTAATTCTTACTACAACGTGGTCTACATTTAATACTTTAATTTAACACACTTGCTATTGAGAAGATCTAAGCATGTAGGTGAATCCCCCCACTCTCCACGTCTGGTAGTTAGCCTGGTATTTACGTTTCTTCCGGCTACGTCTAGGTACGTAGCATAATTTCGGGCGCCCAATGTGGGGCTCCAACTTTGTTTCATGTAACTTTGACCCCGATTTTGTTTTAGTTAACGGTTACTTCGATTTGATTTTGATTAATTTCTGCTCCGAGTTTGTTTTAGTTAATTTTTGCTTGTTTTTTTTGTTGTTAATGCCTAACTTCCTACATTACCCGCATTTCTCGGCCTAATGCTACTTGTTTTTTCTTCCTTTACGTTCGACCTATTGTTTATTTTTTCTTTTTCTTTCGGCTCTTTGGCGTTCCTCATATGAGGATTGGTATTCTTTATTTCTTATGTGGGTTTGGTTTTCTTGAATTTTGATTTTGTTCTCTTTCATGATTGCTAAATATCCTTGGTTAGCTCATGTCAGATTATTGGACTTATGTTTGCGCCAATAATCCTAGTCCATAGAAAACTCTGGCGCCCTATTCTAATCTCTATTTTGTTGTTTTGCTCCTATTGGTGTTCCCGAAGTTTATCAGACGGATATGTTTTAAATTGTCCTGTATTCGCAACAATTTTATTTTCTTTTGGTTTCTATCGAGTTACGGTTAACCTTTATTTAGTTACTTGCTACCAATTTCTTTTTTGTTCGTATTCAAAATGACATCCTTTTCGACTTCTCACCAAAGCCTCCCAATGTGGGAGTAGAATTTGAAATTTTCTGGTAACCCAAACACTCTTACCGTAAATGATTTTTTGAAACGAATCGAAAAACTCCAACAAGATCACCATGTATCAGAATTGCAGTTATTTGAGTCTGCAGTGGATTTGTTCGAGGCTAAAGCGTTACTTTGGTATTGTGGTTATCGGCATAAGTTTTTCGACTGGAAGTCGTTGTCTAATTTACTGATTCAACATTTTGAACCCCCGGATTTTGCTTATAAGTCTACTACTATTGAGAAAAATACTTTTACTTCACATAACCGAGTTGTTAAGATTTTTCCTACGCCTTCGGGTAGATCCAATACTTTTTCCGTACGTTCTACTGCTCTTCTTCCTAGTCCTTCTCCCACTCGTCAGGTCGTATGTTTTAATTGCGACAAACCTGGTCATGTTTCGACACGTTGTACTCGTCCTAAAGTACTCCATTGCTATGAATGCGGGCATAAGGGAGTTACTCGCCGCAACTATCCCAACTGTCATCCTATTACTAATAGGTCTTCAAATAATACTTCAACTTCTGTTCTCAGCTCTAAGAGCCAAACTTCTTCTGCTTCTAATTCGGCGTTCTCTTCTGTACTTCATCCAGGTTATCCTGATACTACTATCAAAACCTACTCTTCTTCGGCAAATATAGTTTCTATAAAATTTCTTCCGTCTCTAGTCCTACATCCTTTTCTACACTTTCTTCTGCTTGCCCTACTACCATCACCTCGTACCCTTTTCAACCATATGAGCCGATGAACACGTCCCTACTTACCGACCTCCTACTAACAAGAACCAAATTTTTCTGTCCTTCGCGAATCAAAAGACGCTCAATCCTACATTTTCACTTCCACCCCAAATTGTGCTTCTACCACCATTGCAACCCATAGTTTGACTTAGTGACTTGCAGCTAGCTTCTCAAGAGTTTGTTCCAGCTTTCTTAAACGATTCTACTCAAGAAATTTTGTCGTACCTACAGTAACAGCAGTAGTTGAAGTGACGATAATTTCTAATTCAGTCTGCAAAGGTCCTGTTGTAGTCCATGAACCTGTATCTTTAATGTCTCTTTCCGTTTCTGTCAAAATTTTACCTGTTCCTGCTTTCTTAAATGGTTCTACACAAGAAATTTGTCGCACCTGCAATCACAGCCGTAGCTGAAATGAAATAACTTCTAATACGGATAGAGAAGGTCCTGTTGAAGTTAGTGAACCCGTAGTTGTGATGCCTGTTGCTGTTGTCATCAAAGTTTTACCTGATCCTGTTTCGTTATCTAGTATTGTTAAGAAACCCGTTCCTATTGTGGCTGAAGTTTTGTTTGTGAAAAGCATCAACTCAACATCAGCTCCAACAAGTCCTAAAGACTTATTGCGTTATTCATCCCAGTGATATAAAAAATCATAAATGAAGGTAGGAAGAAAAGGGTAGAGAAAATGGTAACGGAGAAAGCATTAGAGAAATTAGTGAAGATGCTTTGAATATCTAAGGAGTCAAAAAAATTAAAAAAATAAAGGTATATTGTATAGATGAAAAATCAGTCATAGGAACAAAAAAATAAAGACAATTATTAAAAGAATAAAGAAATTTGGAAAACTAAAGTTTTGATCTATTTAAAAATCAAAGGTAGAATACGTTTTCAACGTGAGATAAGGAGAAAGGATATATAAAGGGAAACGACAACAGATATTATGAGATATAAAACATTTTATAGTATAAGATATATTAAAAGTCGGATAAAAAGTATTAATTATTGTGGCGGGGCATTAAGCATAAATCAAATGAGAGAAAATTGACAATTTAATTTTTATAGGAGGGGCATCGGTAGAATATACGATAATCTTAATATCATCAAACGGATCAGAAAGTTCATTTTTTCCAATTACAAACTTATGGTACGAGGAATTGGTGTATCTTCCTTTTTTCTAAGTAAGAATCGTTTTAGTTGCAATGTACGTTCATCTTGTGTTTTGCCGGTAAAATATTGCTCGAAATAAGTTTAAAACATTCCTTCGTTTTTAAATGTAGTTAGTTCATCAGAAAAATTTTAATTTAGTTTTCGCAAAAAGCTTTAAAAGAGGTCGATTCATAAATTTTTATTGTAACAAATTATCAAAAGATAAGGTTAGGTCAATAAGTAAACAAAATATTCAAAAAAGGAATTTTTTACTAAAGTTTATTTAAATAAAAATTTTATTCAAAAGGGAACAGAATTATTACTAAACATCAAAATCTTAAATAGATAAGTAGAAATCACTGTAAAGTAAATATTTTAAAGACTTATTAAAAATTACAATTAGTTATTCTACGGAAATTTACATAAAAGATTAATCATTTAGTGTAAAAAAGAAACATTTCCATTCGATAAAGGCAAATTGGAGATAAGTCAGTCATTCATAAAAAAAATGTTAAGATAAATTTATGGTATTTCAAAATAGGTTAATCTGTTAAGTACTAACTACCAAAATTAATTATTTATAGGTTACGTGCTAAACATGAAATCTGAAAGCGTTATTGTGTACAAAATTTTAAAGCATAACATCAGATGGACGAAAATTACATTATAATATTTAAACTATTAACTTTATTAAAACACTCGAACATTAATTATTACTTTAAAAACACCTATCTATGCACGAGAGAATCAACATTTCGTGTATTATTTTAAGATATTTTACAATAAACTACGCGCATTAGCATAAAACCAAACCACTAGAGATCGCGTGAAATTTATTCCAAAGTATCAAAACTTACAACAAATTTTACAATAAGGAACGAAATTATTAGAGATTAATCCATCTAATAATTTAAAACAATAAGAAAAGCTTCCACTTTTATTGTAGTACTTATGAGAATTTATTTAGTTACGAATTTTAAAGATATTTTCCATTTAACTAATAGAGTTAATATTTTTAGTTCAGATAATTTTTATTCAACCAACGCAAGTATTAAACCTGCCAAGTTTACAAAAATAAAATTCTAGATTTTAGTAGACACCATTTAGTTTATTATCGTAGTTCACAATGCAATCGATAAATTGTGCTATTAATAAAAAGGAAGAAAGACACCAACTTAAATATTTTATAACTAAGAGACAATGTTACATCATTGAAAACTCCTTATAGGTTGTAGCGTCATTGTTAGTCACAATCATCGACATTCTCCATTATTTATTAAAATTTACTCGTGCAAATTTCAGTACTTTCCTCAAGTATAGAGTTACAAACACTTACGGTTCGTGGTCCCCTGCGACGGAACTCTTATCAAAGTGTGGTGATCTCGTCTTATTCAAATTGTATAACGTTGTTGCTTTCTAATGATACCTGCAGCGCCCTACGATATTTACTAACACAAATTTTGTCTAACTGCCCTAACAAATTGTAAAGCTAAAAACCAGTTACGGTTTTTTTCAACTTTTACATTTTACGTGAATTATACAAATCATGGTTCCAAAATATCAGTCATTTACAATTTCCGAAAATTTTGTCTAATTATAAAACTAAAAAAAAAAAATTCTAAGACAAGCTCAAGATAGAGGTAAAAATCCTAAGAAAATTTCTGAAGATAACTATAAAGGTAAAATCCCAAGACAAAGATATCAACAATTGATAAGAGAAAGATATATACTATAAATTTACAACGCCATAATCAAGAGCAGTATAAAAGAACAGACAGAGTTTCACTCTTATATCAGACAATAAAAAAATGGAATAAAATTTCTAGATCGCGGGGGGGGGAAAGGATATTGGGTGAAAACTTCAGAATGAAAACACAAGAAATAGAACTTGCCTGTCTGTGCAACTGCAAATATTGACCGTTTTAGGTGAATCAAACGAGAGTAAATTCGCAACAATTTAATTTTTATAGGCGGGGCATCGGTAAAATATACGATAGCCTTAACATCATCAAAAGAGTCAGAGAGTTTATTTTTCCTCAATTCCAAACAATTGGTACGAGGAATTGGTGTATCTTCCTTTTCTGAGTAAGAATCGTTTTAAGTTGCAGTCTACGTTCATTTGTGTTTTCGCCTGTAAAGTATTGCGCGTTGTAAGTTCACAACAAACTTTTTTCGTCTTTACATGTAGGTAGTTTACCATAAAAGTTTAAATTTAATCTTCAAAATAATCTTTAAAAGAGGCCAATTCACAAATTTTTGTTAGTAACTTGGCAAATAGATATTATCAAAAGATTAGTTTAGATCAATAAGTAGGCAATTAAAATATTCAAAGAAGAAAAGTCCTATTAAATAAAAAATTCATTCAAAGGGGAAAGAATGATTATTAAACATCAAAATCTTAAATGAATAAGTGGAAATTACTGTAAGGTAAATAGTTTAAAGACATTAATAATTTCAATTATTTATCCTACGGAAACCTATATAAAGTATAATACTTTAAAATAAAAAAAAAAGATTTTTATTCGATAAAAGCAAATTGCAGATAAGTCAAAGTCACTTATTGAAAAAATGTTAAAATAAATCCCTGGTATTTCCAAGTCCACTAAGTATTAATTATAAAAATAAATTATTTACAGGCTACGTGCTAAACGCAAAATCTGAAAGCGTGATTGGGTACAAAATTTTAAGTCATTGGCATTCAGATATACGTAAATTTCGTTATGGTATTCGCAAAAAGTTACAATTTTAAACTACTAACTTTATTAAAAGGCTCGAACAATAATTATCACTTCATAAAGACCTGTCTAAATACGAGAGAATTAACATTTCGTGTATTATTTTAAGGTATTTTACAATAAGTTACGCGGATTAGTACAAAACCAAACCTAAACAAACTTCACAATAATTATGCGATTTACCTTTTAAAAATTTAAAAAACACTAAAGAAAATGTCCACTTTTATTTTAGTACTTAGGAGAATTTATTTAGTTACCAATTGTAAAGTTATTTTCCGTTTACTAATATAGTCAATATTTTTAGTTCAGATAATTGTTATTCAACCAACGCAAGTATTATATTATGACATGTTTGCAAAAATGAAATTCTAGATTTTGGTAGAGACAATTTAAGTTGCTATAGTAGTTCACAATGCAATCAATAAATTTTGTCATTAATAGAGAGGAAGAAAGAAACCAACCTCGATATATAATACATCATTAAAAACGCCCCATAAGTTGTAGCGCCATTACTAGCCTCAACCCTCGACACTCTTGATTAATTATTAAGGTTTACTCGTGCAAATTTCAGTACCTTGTAACAAGTATAGAGTCATAAAGACTTACGGTTCTTGGTCTACTGTGACGAAGTTCTTCTCAGGGTCGTGACGATCTTGCCTTATTCAAATTTTATACCGTTGTTGCTCGTCAGTGATACCTGTAGTGCGCTAAAAATAAAAAGTGAGAAGGGAGGGCCAAAAAATTCCAACACTACATCGAAGCACGCGGTACCGGCATTTTTCCGAAACACAGTCATGTCAGGTGAAATATAGCACTAAAGTGTCCACGTAATTATAATTACCACATTGTCTCAGCACTTTTTCGTCCGGCTAATGTGTTACATCGAATTAGAATAGAGAACTTTGTCACTTAAAGAGCGCATATTCACATATTTTCCCTGAGAGCGATGAAAATTCCCCTAGGAGATCTTAACGTATTTTTTTCTGCTAAAACCATTTTTATACTTACAATGTAAATAATAATTTATGCAATCCAGGGTCAAACTTAGGAAACAAAAAGTATTCCTATATACAAAATACAATAGAATTAATAGATATAAGCGACGGAATTCATTTAACACATAACAATCGCGTCCAAACTAAAAAAAAAGAGAAAAAATTCTCTTGCTCACCCAAGTCTAGGCATCTACTTATAAAATAAAAACCTTGAGTTTTTCACAGAAAGCAAAAGACTTTCCCTAACCTAAAAATCCTACAACTCTAAATTGAATTCTAAATCTTAAGGAATAATATAGTTAATCTAGCTGTTTACCCAATTATAAGAGCAAGAAGATAATTTCATAAGACAAGCTCAAGATAAAGGTAAAAATGATAAAATAATTTCCAAAGATAACTCTAAGATAAAAATAAAATCCCAAGATAAAGACATCAAAAATCGATAAAAAGAAGATATGCACGATAAATTTACACAACCTTACTCAAGAGCGGTATAAAAGAAAAGACTCCGTTGTACTCTTATGTTAGGCAAAAAAAAGATTCAGTGACATTTGTAAGTTAAAAGTAAAGGGAGTCGAACAAGATAATGAGTGAAAACTGCAGAATAAAAACACAAGAAATAGAAATTCCCTGTCCATCCAGCTGAAAATATTGACTTTATCCAAAATAGGCATGGTTATCGACCACCATGTTTACCCCTATGTGAAAAGCATCAACTCAACATCAGCTCCTACAAGTCCTAAATATTTGTTACGTAATTCATCTTAAAATAATAAATGAAAGGAGGGAGGAAAGTGTAGAGAAAATGGTAACGAAGAAATTATTAGAGAAATTAGTAAAAATACTTTGAATATGTAAGGAGCCAAAAATTAAAAAATGAAAGTGTATTGTAGGAATGAAAAATAAAACTCATAAGAACGAAAAATGAATTTAATTATTAAGAGAATAAAGAAATTTAGAATAAGTAAAGTTTCAACCTATTTAAACATCGAAAGTAGAATATATTTTCAACTAGAGGAGATAAAGAGAAAAAATAAGTAAAGAAAAAGGACAACAAATATTATGAGGTAGAAAACATTTTATAATACAAAATATATTAAAAGTCAGATAAAAAGTATTAATTATTGTGGAAGACCATTATCGTCAAAACTGAAATAAGAGGAAATTCGCAGCAATTCAATTTTTATAGGCGGGCCATCGGTAAAATATACCATAATCTTAACATCTTAACAAATGGTAATCATGTAAACATGTTGGAGTTCTTTAACGACCATCAGATTGCTAATATCTATGTAGAGCCAGGTGGATAGGAAAAAGATAGAAGGATATAAAAAGACCTAGACGAAGCTGTATTAGTCAAATTATTAGAAATTTAGGTTGTGAAGGGTATGTAAAGTTTTTTAGATTAGCACAGAATAGAAAGTTAGAGCTGCGTCAAACCGACCTTAAGTAAGGTCAAAAACAAAATGATGATGGAATCTTAACATCACCAAAAAAATCAAAAACTTCATTTTTTCCAATTACAAACTTATGGTACGAAGAATTGGTGTATCTTCCTTCTTCTGAGTAAGAATCGTTATATATAAGTTGCATTCTACGTTCATCTTGTGTTCTTGCCGGTAAAATATTGCGCGAAGTTAGTTTAAAACAAACTTCATTTGTTTTAAATGTAAGTAGTTCATCTTAAAAATTTAAATTTAATTTCTGCAAAAAATCTTTAAAAGAATTCAATTCATAAATTTTTATTAGTAACTTGAAGAATGTAAATTATCAAAAGATTAGATTAGGTCAGTATTCAAAAAATGATTTTTTACAAAAGTCTATTTAAAAAAAAACTTTTATTCAAACGAGAATTATTATTAAGCACCAAAATCTTAAATGAATAAGTAGAAATCATTGTAGGGTAAAAATGTTTTAAAGATATTAAAAATTACAATTATTTATCCTACGGAAATTTACATAAACGATTAGTATACTTTAATGTAGATGAGAAATAGATTTTTATTCGATAAAGGCAAATTGCAGACAAGTCGGTAATTTATTTAAAAAATGTTACGATACATCCGCGGTATTTTAAAGTAAGTTAGTCTATTCAGTACTAATTACCAAAATAAATTATTCATAGGTTACGTGCTAAACATAAAATCTGGAAGCGTTATTGGTAACAAAATTTTAAACCATAACAACCTAATAGTCGTAAATTACGTTATGGCATTCACAAAATTTACTTTATTAAAACGCTTGAACATTAATATCACTTCAAAACGACCTGTCTAAATACAAGAGAAAGAACATTTCGTGTATTATTTAAGGTATTTTACAATAAGTTTTGCGGATTAGTACAAAACCAAACCACTAGAGATCGCGTGTAATAATAGAATTATAAACACTTACAGTTCATAGTCTCCTGCGACGGAGCTCTTATCAAAGTTGTGGTG
Organism: Platerodrilus igneus; assembly: GCA_036346225.1. NCBI lineage: Eukaryota > Metazoa > Arthropoda > Insecta > Coleoptera > Lycidae > Platerodrilus > Platerodrilus igneus. The sequence continues at coordinate 686,257 of JARFIW010001436.1, read as the reverse complement.
ATCTTGTCTTATTCAAATTTTATAACGAAGTTGCTTGCCAATGATACCTGCAACGCCTTAAAAGGAAAGAAGGGAGGAACTAAAAATTCGAACACTACATCGAAGCACGCAGCAACGACACTTTCCAGAAACACGGTGACGTCCGTGAAATCCGTTACTAAAGTGTCCACGTAATTACCCCATTGTCTCAGCACTTTTTCGTCCCTAGCAGGATTGGATTATTGAAACCGGCTAATGTGTTACATCGAATTAGAATAGAGAACGTTGTCACTTAAAGAGCGCGTGTTCACATCATTTCCCTGAGAGCGGTGAAAATCTCCGGATATCTTAATCTTTTTGGCTGCTAAAACCATTGTATACTTACAATGTAAATAATAAATTATACAATATCCAGGGTCGAATTAAAACAACAAAAGTAATTAATTTAGTTTTAAACAAAATACACTCGATTTAATAGATATAAGCGACGGAACTTGAATTTCCAGTAATTAAAAAAGGTAAGTTACGATTTAATTCATTTAACACGTAACAATCACGTCAAAACTAGAAAAAAAGAAAAAACCTCTTGTTCACCCAAGTCTGGGCATCTACTTATAAAATAAAGACCTTACGTTTTTTAGCCGCCACCTGATTTTTTTGAAACAAACCGCACTAAATCAAGATACGGAAAAGAAGTAGCCACTAGTTGACGGACTATCTTCGGTATTGCACGCACAGTTATTTTTTGCCACAGTTCTCGTTAGCGATACATTTACTCAGAAAGCAAAACTATCCCAAACCTAAAATTCTACAACTCTAAATTGAAATGTAATCATAAGGTATAACTTAGTTAAACTAGCTGTTTGCCCAATTATAAAAGCAAAAAGATAATTTCCTAAGACAAGCTCAAGATAGAGATAAAAATCTTAAGATACTTTCCAAAAATAACTCCAAGATAAAGGTAAAATCTCAAGATAAAGACATCCAAAAACGATAAAAGAAAGATATATATGCGATAAATTTACACCACCATACTCAAGATCGGTATAAAAAACAGTGCTGTACTCTTATGTTAGACAAAAAAAGAAAAAGATGCAGTGAACTTTCTATGTTACAAATAAAGGGAAGCAAATAATGAGTGAAAATTGCAGAATAAAAACACAAGAAATGAAAATTCTCTGTGGTTGCAACTGTAAATATTAACTTTTACCAAAATACGCATGGTTATCGACCACCTTGTTTACTCCTATGTGAAAAGCATCAACTCAACATCAGTTCCTACAAGTCCTAAAGATTTGTTACGTAATTCATCTCAAAGATATAGACATCATAAATGAAGAGAGGGAAGGAAGTGTTGAGAAAATGGTAACGTAGAAAATATTAGAGAAATTAGTGAAAATACTTTAAATATGTAAGGTGCGAAAAATTTAAAAAATAAAGGTGTATTGTACAGATGAAAAATCAAACTCATAACGAAAAATGAAGATAATTATCAAACAAATAAAGAAATTTAGAATAACTAAAGTTTTAACCTATTTAAACGTCGAAGGTAGAATATATTTTCAACGTGAGGAGATAAGGAGAAAATATAAGTAAGGGGAAACGACAATAAAAGGTATTAATTACTGTGGCGGACATTGATCATAAAGCATAAATCAAATGAGAGAAATTTAGTAACAATTTAATTTTTGTAGGCGGGACATCTATAGAATATACGATAACCTTAACATCATTGAAAGAATCAGAAAGTTTATTTTTTTCCAATTATAAACTTATGGTACGATGAATTGGTGTATCTTCCTTCTTCTGAGTAAGAATCGTTTTAAGTTGCAATCTACGTTCATCTTGTGTCTATACCGATAAAATATTGTGTGAACTATGTTCAAACCATTCTTTCATTTTTAAATCGCAAAATACTTTAAAATAAGTCAATTCACAAATTTTTATAGTAACTCGGCGAATACAAATTATCAAAGATTAAGTTAGGTCAATAAGTAGGTAATCAAAATCTTCAAAAAAGAAATTGTACAAGTCTATTTAAATAAGATTTTTTTTCAAACAATAAAAGAATTATTATTAAGCAACAAAATCTTAAATAAATAAGTAGAAATCACTAAGATAAATATTTCAAAAAATTTTAAAGTATTTATTTTGAAAAAATTTACATAAACCGTAAGCATGCTTTAATGTAAAAAAAAACATTTGTATTCGATAAAAACAGATTCCAATAAGTCGAAGTCATTTACTAAAAGGATGTTAAGATAAATCCGTGGTATTTCCAAATAAATTAAAATATTCAGTACTAAGTTTGAAAAGTAATTATTTATAGGTAACACGGTAAACACAAAATTTGAAAGCGTTATTGGGTGCAAAATTTTAAAGCATAACATCCAGATAGACGTAATCTACGTTGTTATTCGCAAAAGGTTACAATTTTAAACTATTAACTATATTAAAAGGCTCGAACGATCTATCTAAATACTAGAGAATTAATATGTCATGTATTATTTTAAGGTATTTCACAATAAGCTAGGCAGATTAGTATAGTACAAAACCAAACCACTAGAGATTGTTTGTAATTTATTCCAAAGTAGTAAAACCCGAACAGACTTTACAATAAGGAACGAAATTATTATGAGATTTATCCTTCTAAAAATTAAAAACACCAAGAAAAGCTTCCACTTTTATTTTAGTACTTATGAGAATTTACTTAGTTACGAATTTTCAAAGATATTTTTCGTCTAATAGAGTCAATATTTTTAATTCAGATAATTTGTATTCAACCAACGCAAGTATTATATTCTACCATGTTTGCAAAAATAAAGTTCTCGAACAATAATTATCACTTCATAAGGACTTGTCTAAATACGATAGAATTAACATTTCGTGTATTATTTTAAGGTATTTTACAATAAACTACGCGGATTAGTACAAAACCAAACCTAAACAAACTTCACAATAATTATGCGATTTACGTTTTAAAAATTTAAAAAACACTAAGGAAAATGTCCACTTTTATTTTAGTACCTAAGAGAATGTATTTAATTACAAAGTGTAAAGATATTTTTCGTTTACTAATACAGTCAATATTTTTAGTTCAGATAATTGTTATTCAATCAACGCAAGTATTATATTATGACATGCTTACAAAAATAAAATTCTAGATTTTGGTAGAAACTTAGCGAATACAAATTATTAAAAGATAAGGTTAGGTCAATAAGTTGGTAAACAAAATATTCAAAAAAGAAATTTTTACAAAAGTTTATTTAAACAAAACTTTTATTCAAACAAGAAAAGAATTATTATTAAGCAACAAAATCTTAAATGAATAAGTAGAAATCATTGTAAGGTAAATATTTTAGACTTGTTAAAAATTACAAGTATTTATCCTACGAAAATTTACATAAACGATGAGTATACGTTAATGTAAAAAAGAAACACAGTTTTATTTGACAAACACAAATTGCAGATACGTCAGTCATTTACTAAAAGAATGTTAAGATAAATTCGTGGTATTTTCAAATAAGTTTATATATTTAGTACTAATTACGAAATTAAATTATTTATAGGTTACTTGCTAAATACAAAATCTGAAAGCGTTATTGGGTACAAAATTTTAAAGCATAACATCAAGATATTCGTAAATTACGTCACGGTATTCGAAAAGGTTACAATTTTATACTATTAACTTTATTAAAAGACTCGAACATTAATTATCACGTCAAAGAGGCCTGTCTAAATACGAGAGAATTAGCATGTCATGTATTATTTTAAGGTATTTCACAATAAGCTAGGCGGATTAATATAGTACAAAACCAAACCAGTAGAAATCATGTATAATTTATTCCAAAATAGTAAAACCTGAACAGACTTTATAATAAGGAACTAAATTATTAAGAGATCAATCCTAAAAATTTAAAAACACTACGGAGAGCTTTTGTTTTAGTACTTAAAAGAATCTGTTTAACCACGAATTTTAAAAATATTTTCTGTTCACTAATAGATTCAATATTTTTAGTACAGATAATTTTTAATCAACCGACGCAAGTATTATATTCTGCCATGGATGCAAAAAAGAAATTCTAGATTTTAGTAGACGCTATTTAGGTTATGATTATTATCGTAATACACAACGCGCAATAAATTGTACAATTAATAAAAAGGAAGAACGAAACCAACCTGGATAACAAATAATGTTTCATCGTTGAAAGCGCCCCGTAAGTTGTAGCGTCATTGTTACCCTCAACCTTCGACACTGTCTTAATTAATTATTAAGTTTACTCGTGCAAATTTCGGTACTTTCTAACAAGTTTAGAGTTATAAACACTTATGGTTCATCGTCTCCAGCGACGGAGCTCTTCTTAGGGTCGTGGTGATCGTGTTTTATTTGAATTGTACAACGTGGTTGCTTGCCAATAATACCTGCAGTGCCCTAAAAAAACTATAAGAAGGGAGGAATGAAAAATTCGAACACTATATCGAAGCACGCGGTAGCGGCACTTCCCAGAAAAATAGCCACGTCGGTAAAACCCGGCACTAAAGTGTCCACGTAATTACCCCATTATCCCCGCACTTTTTCGTCCCTTGTCTGATTGGATTATTCAAACCGGGTATTGTGTTACATCCAGTTGGAAAAGAGAACGTGGTAACTTGAGCAGCGCGTGTTGAAATCATTTCCGCAAGAGCGATAAAAATCCCCGGAGTATATCTTTATATATTTTTGTTTGTCAAAACTATTTTATACTTACAATGTATACAATCCAGGGCAAAATTTAGGAAACAAACGATATTCCTTTATACAAAATACAATAGATTTAATACATACAAGCGATAGAACTCGGATATCCAGTAATTGAGAAAGGTATGTCCACGGAATTACCCCATTGTCCCAGCATTTTTTCGTCCTTTGCGGGAGTGGATTATTCAAATCGGCTCATGTGTTACATCTAATTAGAATAGAGAACGTTGTCTCTTGAAGAGGCGTCGCCGTGAATCAATGTAGTAAGCGTAAGACTACGAATCCCAAGGTCCTGGGTTCGAATCCCGACACGGCCGACTGCTTGAAAAATGGCAGGTGAAAATTTTTCACAAAATTACGCCCTCGTTCGGATGAGAGGTTAAATGGAGGTCCCGTGTGCGAGTGTTGTCACGCACGTTAAAGATCCCTACCGTGCCTAGAACGGCAAGGGTTCGGCAAAATTCTAAATTTCCAGGCAACAAAAAAACTCGCCTCCTGGCCAATGTAGTACCTTCGGGTGGAGCATTGGAAATGTAAATGCACTGTCTCTTGAAGAACGTTCATATCATTTCTCCAAAAGCGCTGAAAATCCATGGGAGATACCTTAACCTATTTTTTTATCAAAACCATTTTATACTTACAATGTAAATAATAAATTATACAATAATATCCAGGGCCGACTTTAGAAAACAAAAAAAATTTATTTTCTTTCATACAAAATACAATAGATTCAATACATATAAGCGCCGGACTTTGAATATCCATTAATTGAAGATGCACGTTACGAGTTAATTCACTTAACACCTAATAAACCTTAAACCCCTTCATAATCCGAATTGTACAAGCGGGTTTTGTTCTGCTAGGTACATTGTTACGTGCCGAAAAATTCGGCACTAAACATTTCTATAAGTTTTAATTTGTAAGAATTTCGCACCAAGGATTTAAAAGGACGTGTGCGTATTTCCGTCACTTTAGACAGTGCGTTGCGCGAGATTGTACCGACGCGGGGTAAAAAGGGGGTGATTTCCGGCATACGTGACGGGACTAGCCATCGAGATGTGAACAAGTGTAGTTGTCTTGTATCTTATCGTGTCTTTTTTTGGTTATGTATGTTCCTTTTGCCCTTATTTTTACTTATCGTTCCTTAAACCAGTTTTCCTGTCGCCCCTCTACAAATAAAAAAAGACAATTCTAATTTGGTTTCAACCTGGCCCAGCAAATTTCCCACGCCCGAGAAGGATCAGCGAAGCCGCCGCTGACGTCATGGAGTAATTCTGCAAGAAGCCCTGCAGTTTATGTGAGTAGCATTTTTGTTCCTTTTTTTATGTAATGGAGTAATTTTATATAATTGTGTGACGTCATCTATTATTTGCGCGTCATTTTAAAAATATTTATTGGTGCTACCAACTGACTGTAGTGGCTCGCGTACCTTACCGTCGGGGGTATAATAGTGGCGCATCCAACGTGGTTAGGTCGTGAAAAAAAATTTTTCTTTTGCTTTATATCCTAGAATGTATTAATTAACTATATTTGTAGCTTTTTCATTTAAAAAAAAATTATGAACATTTTTAATATCTATTAACTCATAAAATTTAGAGTGGTAGCACTGAAAGTTACTATGTCTATCATCTGAAATGAAATGACAGCTGTTATGCTAATTTAGCATGAGTGGCCATATTGATTATTGATTTTTCTGGTATATTTTTTACAATGTATTGCAAATCCAATTAATTCTCATGTGACTTTATAAAAAATAGTGTGCTTATTTTATATTCTTTTAGATAATGACATAATTTAATTTAGCATGAAGTTGAAGCATATACCTTTTAAAAGTGGCAAATCAACATAACCTAACTCCACCAGCTGGTTTCTGGATTATTAATATCTTATGTAAGTACCCTAGTTATAAATAAATAGCTTATTTTCCGTTCCTTATGATTAAAAAGAGGAAAAAATCTCTTAAAATGACACTAAGTTTAGTTAAAATAATCATTTTACTTCTGAAATTTTTCTCTCTATCCTTACTTCTTTTTGGGTTAACTTTTAAAACCGACGTTTAGATAACTCATATTATCTTATTTTACTATGATTTTAAAAGTATTCTCTTAGTAATTCAAATAATCAACTATAACCTACTAATTCCTTTTAAAGAAAATTTTGCTTTCAAATACAGCTAACGCAACTAACTGAGTTTTTTTAGTATATCTTTTACCTTCTTAAACGCTATAATAAACTTGGTTTCTTTATATATTGTAACGTATTTTTTTTCTTGTTACGCTTCGTTCTTTAATATAAAATAAATCAGCAATAATATAAAATATATAATTTATAAATTTCCGTTCAGTAAAAAATTAATACATAAAATTAATAATAGCATATAGACTTCTTTACCTTTATGGTCTAAGATTCGTTACTAAGCTTCGTCGAGTTGTCAATTTGTTCACTTCTTTATCAGCGTTCGAACGGGTAAGCTGCTCTGCAGGATAGTGAAGTCAAGATGGTCGTGTCTAAACACGTGGCCTGTAACACAGTCCGAAAAAAGATAGATAATTGATTGAATCTTCGTGTCTGAAGGTTGAACCTAGCAGCTGTAGCGTGAGGAAGTTTTTTTTGTTCCACCTAGAGCGGTTCAGTTGATCCCTGCAGGCCTAAGGAGATGGAAGCTCCCCTTTCATCATTAATACAGTTGGTATAAAATTATTTAAATAAATTTTTTAACATTTTCCCTATAGTGCAATATCGGATATGATAAAATTTGATACAATATGGTATATGGTAATTTCATGTTATGCAGTTTCATATAATTCAACATCATAAATAAATAATATCGAATAAGCAAATCTTGGATCTAGAAAATTTGTTGGAGTACTAAATTTAATATCATGTAAAATCAAGCAGAAGTTAGTTTCGTTAAATAATGGTTGTATTCAGAAGAGCTTTGGTAATTCCAGTAATAATTTTGTAAGTATTCACATGGTTTCTGTTTGTGCGTCGCAGATAATCGGCGGTTATGGATATTTCTGACAGCTGAGGTCAAAGTCCTATTTCTTTCTTTCAGAGCAGTATTACTACACGTGAGTGTTCTTTAGAATTTAATCACTTTGAATATTAATTAAGTTGCAATAAGAAAATAGTACATTGAAATTTTGTAACGTAAAAAGCGTTTAAGGCAAGAAAGAATTAAATAACAAATCTATTGTTTGTCAGAATGTTTGCACATGCACACAAAGTTTACATTTAAAAAGTTGTGAATGACATTTTATGTCAGGTATAAAAAACATAGATTCAGTTGTCCTATTTAGACCTCATATGTCATCTTACGTTAATTTAAAATATGTTTAAATATTTTGAGGTCATGAACTTTGATTTTTAGTCAACATGTGATATTCGCGTAATAACTGTTAAGTAAAAGTAACTTTAGGTAAATACATGCTAGTTTATCAGCACTTAGGTAATTAAATTGCATTGTGAAAGTCAAAGAAGTACTTCTATGGCTTGAAGAAAATATGTAATATGAATAATTAAGAAAACTCAAATCCTTACATTTAAATTTTTTAGAAAGATCCATTCAGAGATCTTTATATTATTGAATACAATTCTTTATTAGTATATTTCTGTTCCATAAAAATTATTAATTGAAAATATTATAGAAATACGAATTGAAAATATTATAGTAACATGAATCCAGAAACTTATTCAAATAGAATCTATTTTGTTTTTGCATGACTTTTTATTATTTAAAATTCAAGTAAAAATTACAAGTCATCCCTGATCAGGAATTGTGTGTAATGAAAACAAATTCCCTGTGTGTATATTTTAGAAATCTAAATTCTATTATTTTATTTTTGGCAAATATTTTTGAAGACACAAATGGTGTCCACGTTGTACCTTTGTTTGTTCACAGGTCAAGCCGAGACATCTGGTGTTTGAGGTTTTGGTAAGTGTGTTTAAAAGAGTGAAATTCAGGTTTTATGGCTATGTTAGTGGTGTTAACATAAGGTTTCCGCATTCCCCTAATAAAGCACAGTTAAATTTTTTTGGTTATTGTATTAAAAAATACGCTGGCGCTCATTAAATATATTTTTGGTCTTTTGACAGCCCATGACCCAAGCTCATGATCTACCCAGAGCTAACACTCGACTAGCCGTTTATGTCTTAAGAGTTTTTTTTTTCTCAAGTCATTTTCCATCCAACTTTACCTTGGGCTTGCATTAATAATAAGAAATTCTCGACCTTGTGATATCAGGTTAGGGTTTAGGAAATTTAAAGGTGTAATTTATTAGCCGATAGTCACGAGGATAAATAAATTTAATAAAAAACAAGTTAGAAAAATTTTTTTATTACAATATGATTTTTTTAAACACTACAATAATGAAGTTGTTGATAACGTTTTGTACTTAAGCTCATTTACGATGGTTGTTGATAAATTCCGCGATATCAAAAGAATATTTTAATAATTTGGAATACTGTTTTTTCTATACATGTATCGTAGAATATTGCTTTTGTGTAGCGAGAATGATTTTGTTTCGATAACATATTTGTTTTAGATATATCGATATTTCAACGCAGCATTTTAAGATCTATTTGATCTAGGCGAGATTTTCCATCCGAGTTGGTTGTACAGCATTATAAGTCTAGACGAGACTCGGGTAAGTTTGTCGTTCTAGTAATTTGTGAATCATTTTTTTAAGAATGTTGTTGGAATTTTTCTTGATTAGTCTAGGTGAAGCTCAAAGAAGGGCTCGTCATTCTAGCAAGTATATGCGTTACAAGATATCTTTCTGTTCTTCAACAATTCTATCAGTAAATCCAGTTTTGATTACTGTTATCTCTTCATATATCGATTCAAACCACACTAGATGGCATAAAATTATCTTTAAAATCGTTTAACACTACGTACACCCAAAAATTTTTCACATTTTATTTCCTTAACCATTTACCTAATGTTTTTTCTCCTTACTATGAATTAGTTAACTTCAATTACTTATGCCTTTTCTTATACAGCACCTACAGCCTAAAGGTTTAATTATTTACCTTAAACTAGCTATCTTTTTGCTTCTTGTTGACTTTTCCTAGAATTTATTATTAGTCATATATCCGTTTATTGTCTAGGTTCCCCAGCATAACTCTGTCGCTTCATTGAATTAATTCTTGCACCTTTTCTACAACATATTATTTTGTTTTCAGTATTTATCTTACATCGTTTAACTTTGCGGTGATTGTCGTAACTTTGGTTGTAATAACTCATTGAATTTTTATGATTGGTTTTAGCTGATGTTTTGAGTTGATGCTTTTTTCTTTGGGCTCACATAGGAGACGCGGCCTATGCCTTTGTAAGAAATAGTCCATATTCGCAGTTGCAAAAAACTAGGACTTTCTATTCCATGCGTTTTCTCCTCTTAATTATTACAGTCGCCCATATTAGCCTATATCATTACTTGTTTCTTTTTCTACTGTTACCATAACATATAAACATTTTTTTTTCGTTGTTTTTTATTGAACTTCGTGGTGAGGTGTTATCGCTTTTTATTGATATCTTATCGAATTCTCGGTGTTTTAGCATATTGGGATAGTGTGTCTGTATTTAACTGCTTATAATTAGGCATTTTTGTGTAGTTAGGGCGTTACCGTTTTTAAAAATTACCTTGAAACAGTTGGTTTTTGTGTGAATGTATCTGTAGTGATACCTTTAAGTTGTTGTGTCAACTTTTGTCTGATTATCTTATCGTAGTGGATGCACTCGTTAGGAAAATAATTGTACTAGTTTTCATTATGAGTCTAGTAATTTTTTAACTTATGATGTACGTTAACTTGTCTGATTAATATAGCAGGTGGTCCTTCAGACCGACCTGTGTTTAATAGGGACAACTCTCTACTTTCTCTCGGACGCTTGTCCAAAAACTCTACTTTTTCTTATCCCGCTGTCTCCGTTTCTGCCTTATCTTTCATTCGGTGAACCTGTTCTTGTCCCGGAACACCTGTCTACCACATAAGAGTGATTTTTCCCTCACTCCGGGCTACTGACCACATTGGCTGGTTGAATAGTGCTTTTCTATCCACCTTTTCTGTCTCTTTAGCTCAACGCGAGCCCTTCCTCTATTATCTTCTAACTGGAAGTGCCTCTTATGCATTCCAAATACCCATCTCCCTCTTTCTACCGTTCCTATTTCTACTGCCTTTTCATTTCCGTTAGTCACGGTGTGGTTGCGCGGGGGGTTTTCACAGACACCCGGACCACGTCTCTGCGAATCTTTCGTGAGGTCATGCGGTGCCGCTGTCAGTGAATGTATGTATGAGTGTGTGTATGTGCGAGTGCATGAATATATATATATATATATATATATATATATATATTGCTGTGATACCTCACCAAAATTCGGGAACTACGGTTTTCGAATCGAGCCCCAGCGTTGGGTTGTCATAAATTGCTGTGATCCTCCTTTGGTCTGAGGAACTGGTACTTTCTACTGATCATTCGAGCCCCACAGATTGGGCGTCATATTTTGCTGTGAAACCTACAAAAAAAACTCACAAGAGTAAAAAAAAACCACTTGAGCCCCTCGAATTGGGCACCAAGATTTGCTGTGATTCTCGCCCTGTTGAATCTCTTCTGATAATTGCCTCTTTACTCTTTCCGCCTCGGCTGCTCACCTAGTTAAAACTTTCATCCTCATTCAAAAAAAAACAAACACATTCCTGCCACAAACATCAACGTTAACTCTATTTACATCAATATTCATAATACATTAAAATTTCAAAATTAAATTTCAGCATAAATTTCAGCATCATAAAATTTCAAGTTAAAATTTGTCATCATTTTAATTTGCATCCATACTAATTAAGTTACAATATGTGCAGACCTAAGTCTGAATAAAAGGGAGCATCTCCCACCCCTTTACATTAATTAAACAGGTTAGTCTAATTGAGCTCAAAGACAGACCCAAATTTTCATCATAATCAAAAATATAAACCTGATAAATACTCCTTTCTACTTATACAAGAAAATTTTACGTTAAAACTAAAAATTTGTTGTTTATACAAATTTACTACTGTCCATTTTTTATCAAACAAATTATAAAGATATCCAACACCCACCAAAACATCAAAGATCGAACAAAATTGTATAATTTACCTAAAGGTTACTGCGCTCGTGGCTCCAATGTACATCGTCCTTGCTAATTTCACCATTCCAACTGGGTTATGTTTAAGTCCTCAGATTCTGACCGCTTTTAAAATTTTTCTACACCACCATTCATCTAAAATTGTTTCAGGGCTTCTCAGGAATTCATCTATGTATATCTAAATTTTGTCTTGTGTATCCAATCACGTTTACAAATACCACTTGATTACTCACTCCCGAAAAATAGCAAAGCAATTCATAATTCGTTCACGCTATACAAAGCGGCATACTTCAATGTATTTATTTATCGCTACTTATCTATCTTTTCTAAGTGCACTAATGCATAATAACTTGTATCGTAGCACGTATTCTGCTTGCAGTATCGTATAACATCAAAAAAATAAAGAGAGAAAACTGTTTAAAGTATTCAATAAAATCAAAAATCTAAGAGCCAAACTGTTTAAAGTATTGAATAAAATCGAAAATCTAAGAGAGCCAAACTCCTATAAACACGGGTTTATATAATAGCGCGCTTGCACGTCGAATTTGTCCCGCAACGGACAATTTTTAGAATTTCACATTCTCTTTTCCCTTTTCGACAGTCCGGCACAGCGATTCTACTAAATTTTTGCACTCATGCCAGTTAAATCTAAGAAATTTTCACACGGCTCGCAACGCGTGTCTGCGAACAACTAATTAAATTTTATATAGAAATTGTTGTTTCCACCTCTCATATCTGCATCTTACTTCAACCAATCGTAAAGCTAGTGACGCTTCTCAAATCCGGCCTTTTATTATCTGTGTCTCGGTTTTACCTGTTTTATCCGTCTCTTTCTACCCTGTTCTTAGTGGTGAGCTGGGGAATTCTACGCTATATCTTTAGTGTATGTAGTCGTAGCGTGCCTTAGCGTGCTGGGACGTTTCGGATCCATCTATTGTTATCTAGTTTTATCTTAATATCGTAATTTTACCTATTATCTTTGATAATGACTTGAAATTTTGGTTTATCTTTTTTATCTTCCTAACGTTTGGTATTTACGATCAGACGTAGGAATTATTTTTTGAATATCAAATGAAAAAGCTAACCTGATGGTAGAAATGTAATTTGTTAGGTTAGCAACGTAAGGAATTAGTAAGGCGGTACGTTTGGTAAATTTGTTGATTCACAAACATGTCATGGACAAGTTTTGATGTGTATTGTTTATTAAACCAGAGTACCAGTAACTAAAAATTTGCTAGAGTATAGAGTAACTCACTCTTTTGAACATTTTTAAATTTGGGCACTTTTTCTGCCAACGAAGAAGCATTCTAGATGTAACGCTCATGTGCGTCTGCACTTAGAAAACTGTAATGTTAGCTTTAGGTTAGTATATAGGTTAGGCGACTTGTCGCATTTGTTTTAGTTTAAGTAGTGTTTCATGCTCCCCGACAAATTTGTGCTGTCGATTATAACTGCGCCACACCAAAGACTCGTGTGTGCACTTTTCCGTTTCCTGGTAATCCGGAAGACGTGTTATCGGTCGAAAAAACCAGGTGGCGCCTCAAATAAACATTTTGTAGAATTTAAGTTAGGGTTTATGTAGGGAAGTTAGGATTTAGATTTTTAAGATGTTACTGTGCTAACAGTCATTTCCTTTTTTAATGTTTTTTATGGCTTTGTCGTGATTGTTACGTGCCGAAAAATTCGGCACTAAAGATCCCAATTAAGTTTTAATTTGTAGGAATTTCGCGCCAAGGATTTAAAAGGACGTGTGCGTATTTCCGTCACTTTAGACAGTGCGTTGCGCGAGATTGTGCCGACGAGGGGTAAAAAGGGGGTGATTTCCGGCATACGTGACGGGATTAGCCATCGAGACGTGAGCAAGTGTAGTTGTCTTGTATCTTATCGTGTCTTTTTTGGTTATGTATGTTCCTTTTGCCCTTATCTTTACATATCGTTCCTTAAACCAGTTTTCCTGTCGTCCCTCTAACAATAAAAGAAGACAATTTGAATTTGGTTTCAACCGGGCCCAGAAAATTTCCCACGCCCGAGAAGGATTAGCGAAGCCGCCGCTGACATCATGGAGTAATTCTGCAAGAAGCCCTGCAATTTATGTGAGTAGCATTTTTGTTCCTTTTTTTATGTAATGGAGTAATTTTATATAATTGTGTGACGTCATCTATTATTTGCGCATTATTTTAAAAATATTTATTGCTGCTACCAACTGACTGTAGTGGCTCGCGTACCTTACCGACGGGGGTATAATAACATTAAATTAAAGTTTATGCAGAACTTCATAAAAGTAAGCTCTATAAAAGGTATCTAGAATATTTAGGTTCGGGGACCCAGATGGCAATATCATAAAGGTCCCGAGGGCACAGTGCTCTCGACCCTTGTTAATCAACCACGGCTTGCATCGTACTGACAAAATCTACCCTACGTTTCTGATTTCCCTTAAAGTTCATTTTACTTTAATAATAGAAAAACAGAAGTCCACCAAGGGATTTGCGAAACCTTCGGTAACCTTGAAGATACAAAAATTTAAGCCACTCATATTTCCGTTCTAACTCTTACATTTTAACAACTTTTAAATTATATTTAGAACAACCTCATTAATAGGTCATTTTATTCCTGTGCCAATTCAGACATTTTTTACCTTTCTATTTCCAGTCATTAAGAAAACAAGGTTGTTACCATGGAATTTACTACTCTGTATTTTTTACAATCCAATACGTAGGTATCTATCGGTATTTGGTAACATTCAATTGTTTGAAATAAACAGGAAACAGAAACGTGTTTTCTTAATTTCTAGCAATATAAAGTCAGTGTTAATCATTCCCTATAATTATAAATTACCCACATAAAACCCATACACTTCGATGATTAACTTGACTTTCTGCATAAATTCCTCAATTATTCAAGTTTATTTTATTTTATGGAGGACTTTCACCATAGGTTCTTGCATAATGCAAATATCTCTTCGATACCGCGCCATAAAATACATTGAAATATTATAATCGCATTAATAATATATTTTACTTCATTAGGTATTAATTGCAGATTAAAATTAACCATGACATAACAGGATAAGACACAAAAACCGGTGTTATCGGGGTCAGTGTGCCTGTAGGGTTTGCGGTACTTGTAGCAAATACATACAAATTCCATTGCACGTTGACATAAACACCATTTAATTATATTAAACAAATTCTTACCTTTTATTATAGTACTCATATGTTACGCTGCAACACTGTATTCCTTTCTTTTCCTGGTTGACCTTTTCATTTAGCCATATTGAGGCTGCAAGACACATAAGCACATTACCACGAAAAAGCACAAGAAACTAAAGAAACACCAACGACCGAACACTCGTAATTACTAAAATATGGCATAGAATTACTCTGGGTTATTAATAAGATTCGATGATATGAACGTCGACGATTACCCCTGCAAACTGTTTATTAACCTGTTGTCCACCTCTCTATCAGATCGGTTAGCGGTTTGTTGCCCACCTTTCGATTTGAAGATGCGTGAACGGACTTCAGGTAAACTTTTAACTGTATTTGTACATGTAGGAGTTTTGATAGAGCTCCTTGTGGTTAGATGCACGTATATACAGTGGTTTGTAATAGTGGTTGCATAGATTCATTAATTTCTAATACATTGACGATGTAGTTATACTGAATTATTTACAAAATATCAGGTATTTACATATGAATCGTCACAATTTTCAACGAACTTCGTTCGTTTATGAAATCTATTTGTCTGTGTGTCTGTCTGTCTGTGTGTCCGAGGCCTTTTTAATGGTCGGACATCAATGTGTGATACATCAATCGATTCAGCTCGGTGTCCAAGAGGAAAGAAAAAACGAGGAAGAAAACTCGTAGCAAACCAACTAGACGACAAAACTGTCAACCTCAAGTGTGCAGCAAAGAAAGAACCAAGACAAAGTAAAGAGCAAAGGCAAGCTAGTACACAATCTAGAATACTTCCAACTGAGGTAACACAGATTCGTATGAAACGATTACTTAAGCAAAGTATGGCTAACAGACCTACAAAAGCGACTAAGTCGAAAATACCTAAAGGCAAAGAAAATAGATCTGAAGCCTACCTCAGGGAATGGATGTAGAAAGCGACTATAATAGTCAAATAGTGAACAAATGGTAGAACTAGCCAGAAGAAAAAGTCACGGGATGGGCTAGCTACAAAAATATGAATAGGAATACGAAATGGGCGATAGTGTTTTCGGACACAAGCTTATCAGAGAAAACACAAGACCAATAAGCCAAGAAAATTACAAGTCATTAGGGATAGCGACACGTAGGAGTCAAAATAGAATCGGCCGTAGGAAGCCCTTTAGGATCCGGAGGTTCAGGATCAAAATGTCGGACAAAACTAAGAGTAAAGAAATCCACAGGGAAAGATAGGTAAGCAGTAGCAATCGGAGAGGACCAAGGTGTTAAGGCATAAACGCTGCCAAAGTCGTCAAAGGACGGATGTCTCTTTAGAAAAGAAACAGCACAGTTTCCAACCTCAAGAAATTGGCTTCGCGCGCGCAGTAACCAAAAGAAAAGAAAAGTAGCGAGGAAGGAAACCAACAGCAATAGCCAACATAAGACACAAGTGTCAAGCCTCAAGTAAGCTAGGGAACGACAAACGGAAAACTGGAAAAAGTAACGAAAGGCTTCAACTGTGGTATCAAGAAGGAAAAAAAAGTCGTATAATACAACCAGATCTAGATCGAGGACATTAGGATTATATTTAAGTGAGGTAGCGAAAGCGACGTGAAGAAAAGAAAAGAAAGAGAAAAAAAAAAGGTGGTGTACAGAAAACTTGGGCGCCAGTGTTTTCCAGAACCAAATTACCAGCGAAAACACAAATCTGATAATTCACACAACAAAAAAAGAAAAAAATTACAATCAAGGAATTTCTATATAGCGAAGGAAAAAGATTCAAGACTACACCACAAAAAAAATTAGAGCCAGCCAATATAGGCAGAATAGAAAATCGAACCGATACACCAAAAAAAAAAAAATCAAGGCCAAAAAAAACAAGGTCATAAAAAAAATTTAGAAAATCAAGAGCAACCAAAAACAATCGAGCCGATACACCAATCGGGCCCCTCAAAAAAAAGTCGAACGCCACGTTGGGCGCCAAATTTCTCTGTTACGTTAATTCGTGGCAGCCACGTTGGGCGCCAAATTTATGCTACGTTGGCTCGTAGCCGTGCGTAACACAAAGAAAATCAAAGAAATGACCGGGTTTAATCGGAGATTAGGGGGGTTGTAGAAAGCAGACTGACATATGATGTATGCGGCGGTAAGGAGTTAGTAACAGTACCTGCAATAAAAGAAATTAGAATAGCAAACCTGCAATAAAAAAGATTAGTCCTGCAAACCTGAAATAAAGAAAAAGCATAGCAGCAATGCAAAGTCTAAGTTATTCAGTAGAATGAAAAAAAACTGTTTAGATAATCTATATATTATAACAACGGTAAAAGCAATACAGAAAAATGTTTAGTACAAAGTGAGGTAATATTGGGGAGTAGCAGAAACGTTTCCTCACACACCAATTAAACATAGATCAGACAAAATTTTAACAAAAGATAAATAGGTAAGACACAATTAATATGAGTAATTCAGCAGTATTGATTCTTTCTTTTTTTTTCTTAATCGCAGGCAAGTCTATTGTAAAAGGTATCAGAACGGTAAAGAATATTGCAAAACAAACGGATAGATATTTACAGTAATAACAAGTATGAAATAGTTCAACTTACACAACCAGGAGCACCGGAAGGGTTTCTATAGAATTGGACTAATTCGGCTACTGATAGCCTTGCAGTTGGAGTTGGTGGAGTGGGGGGTGTCCATGGCTCCATCCCATTATCAACTTGAAACTTGACGCTACTATCAACTGCAGATTGTTCTTTTACTTTCTGTAACTGAGCGAAAGCCTCCTGATAGCTTGGTAAGCCGGATGCACTGGTGTAGCTTGGCAAAGATTCACAGTCTATTCGCCGGGGTGGAATTTGTGGTACAACAGACAGGAACACATGCAACACACTCAACTAAGAACAATTAAAGTTAGTATAATTTCGATCCAAACATCCGCCAAGAATTTTTCGTATTGCGGATCTGCTTCAGCAGAAAGAACTTCGTCAACTTCTGAAGCTAATTTTAGTTGGTACAGGCATTGTTTGAATACGGTGAAACATTTAAAAGCACCATCACTCCCACAATCTCGTCTTTAAAAAAGAATGTACGTTCATATTTTATTTACTTATTAAATGCAAGGTAAATTTAACATATCATTAATACGGAATGAGTTAAACACTTCTGCAATTTCATTTTGCAAATGTTTTAGGGAGTTTAAAACCTGACTAAAGTGGTTCCTTTAAAAATTCTGTACAAGTTTATTGCACTTACACTGATAAAAAAAGGACCACTAAACTAGATCGCGCACATAGTAATCCTAAAGAAGAATCGGTCAAGTTTTAGCAAGCAAGCTCTACAACTTTTATTTCCAAAAGAAAATCAACTAAAAACACAATTAGTAAAGCACGCGTAATCACTAAGTGCGTCCGTCAATGTTCCGTAAACAAGCACGTGCGGTCGAGTCAAACACGTTCGCCTATCAAGCATCTTTCCTTCAAAAGCCATCAAAACTACACTGCCTACAGTTAATAAACAACTCTTACTTCACAAGAAAACTCAACTAAAACCACAATTAGTAAAGCAACAAGAAAACAGTATTTTTAACGTAATATATCGGAACAAAACACAAACTACCACTCCTCTGTTTATAACAACTCGTTGCTATTACAACCGCTTATCGACTCTTATCTCCAGTTCGATAATAACATAAGGAACATCCAAAACGTGAATGCCGCAATCATATCTAATAATTAATTACCGCGGTTTATCATTTTCAATAAGTTGGAAAGTAATTTACGAATAATCCTATTTACAAATCGTTCCTTGCAATCTATTTATTAATTGAAAATCAATCTTCAATTAAACTATCTTTAAATTACTACACACGAGTTAAATTGCATACCATTCTGCATTATTCTGAAGTATTTACTTTATACAAACAGCGATCCCAAAGAAACGATGTATTTTTAAGTACTCTAACAGAAAGGGAGCGAAAAATGTTCAGCTATTAAAAATGCCCGTTACAAATTTCCTACCTATACATAGTTTCCGACATGGATATGAAATACAAATAACAATGTCTTACCTATTATAGTCTGCTTCTGGTATAAATGACCAATTATCTGGCGGTGTATGTGACCTTTCCTCGATTGAATTTTCACATAGTTCTCTGAATATGAAATACAATGATATAATAATTTGGATTATTTATACAAATTTGCTTACTTTGTCCCAGTCTGCAAATTCATTGTTTCTGGGTCGGAAGTTTCTTCAGATAAAGTAGTTGGATTACGAACTACCTCGGGTAATCTTTGCAAACCTGAAGGGCCAGGCTTGTCAAAATTATCTGATATGGATTTCAACCTGAAAAAGTTTGGATTTTAGTATGACATCTAATTAATATGTATGTGGAAAGTCAGGTAATTTGTGGTTTTCTATGTTCAAGGCATCTGAAGAATGTATAATTTTTGTGGGTGGATATGCGACATTTAAATAGATATATTTCCATTGTTTTTGGATTTTATATTCCAAAACAAACAGCCTCATAAAGATATCCTAGCTACACTACTGAATGTATTATAACTTACAGCGGTAATTGTTGCATTTTCTGCCATCTTAAGCGGGCTGCTTTAGACTTAAACGATCGCTTTCTGGTACCACTGGGATTTTGGCTATATACCTACTTATGTTTACCCATCTGTAAAATGTAAATACGTAAATAAAAGAAACTTTACACCAGGCGACAACAGAAAGTAAGTATACTGTAACTTTTTCCGTATTTCAGATAAACATTTGAAATTTGGAAGGCTTGTACAAGACAAAGCGGGAGTACAAATTTTTTGAAATAATTGTGAATTTCAAATTATTTACGGTCTGACTAGAAGTGAAAAGTATTGTATAAACTACACACCCTATAGTTTTTTAGAATCAGTTGATCATTTTTAGTCCTAGGACATTATTTTAAATTTTTTAGAAATAGGTGTTTTCTTATTTAAGTTTTGAAAAGAAAAGTAAGCGACTGTAATTCTCTTAATTGGTGTATAATTGTGAGAAAAATTTGAAATCTAACGATTTTTTATGTTATTAGTAATAGTTATATTTTCGCCAGAAATTTCAAAACATTGTTTTTTCTTAAAAGTAAGATTTTGCAAAATCTATTAGACTGGATCTCAATATAATAGGACGTGTTTAAGGGACTGCTTAAATTATAAATAGGATTTATGTTGTTTTTAAACTAATTTATTTAGGACAAAAAGCTAGTGTACTCCGTTTCACCATTCGGTGTCATAAATTAAATAACGAGTATTTTTGATAAAATAATATATGCAAAGCAAATAATTTATTTATTCAAGAATCTATCTACAAAAATTAAAGTCAATATTTGAGCACGCATTTTCAAAATCGAATGAAATATATAATTAATTTTGTCCATTACTTTCACAAAGTATAAGAATTTAAAATATACTCACTTCCAAGCTCAAATACACCCACACTAAATAAAGCTCTAAATGTTTGTTTATAATAATAACGAAATGTCACTCTATGAACAATAAACTACACATTCAAAAATAACAATTAGCGAATACAATATGTACATAAATGAAATAATACAATAAATACTATACAAATTTGTTTCGGAAAACGACCTTGGCTATTATTAGAATGCACTATGTACCTGAGGCTTTGCTTGCGTTCGAGTTTGCCGAAGGTCATTTACGAAAAATACTTACAGGAATGAGAATTGAGAAAATAGCATCCTGCCGTATTTACTAAAGTTAAAATAAAGTAGTTCCCTCTATCATGCGAAAGCTATACCACAAAGGCGGCTATTTTAAAATTAGTTCGTGTTATGAAAATAGAGGGATGCTATCGCGCCCTTAAGTTTTGATGTCAGTTAAAATCGGGCCACGGGGACGCCGAGCCCCCGGGAAAATCCACAGGGATAATTAAAATTTTAAATAAGTTTAAAATCAATATGCGACACATATTTGAACAATTTATGGCATTTCATGCCAATTATTCCAATATTATAGACATTGTTTAAACTTAAATTTTGATTACCGAAAATAATTAGATTCATATAAAAAAAAAAAATTCTTATCTTATTGATGAGAACTAATATATAGCTTTTAAAATATTTACTCAATAAAATAAAATATATTAAAATGTCTCTTTTGTTGTTGCTAAATTTTTGTATTTTATCTAAATACTTATAATTATTACAACATAATAATTTTAATTTCTTTAATTTGTTTTAAAGTAAGTCTACATTTGGAAGTTCCTTGCGACAATGCCTTGCATTTTCAACTTGTTTTAGATAACACCACAGCTGCATAAATTTAAGAGCTATTATTCATTAACCCTTTCAGCCCCATAAGGGCAAATAAATTTCAGCGATTGTTTGAGAATCCTTCCTGTGCTATATATGTCCCATTTTACATGTATTTCTGCGTTATCGGTTTTTTTAAGCATCTCTGATATATTTTCCGCTATGTTAAAGCAAAAGTGGCAATATTGAAGTGTGCAGTATAGTAGTAGACTTTGCAGCGGTTACACTAGTGCTGCATTTTTTGTGATTTTTGCTATAAAATCGAATTTATTGAGAAAGAAATTAAATAATTTTATATATTATTAGTATTATATATAATCGTAAAATGTTCACATAACTTACCATTTATAGTTTTGAACTGTTGCGAATGGTTCAGGTGGGATTACTGATTGGAAGGACATTGGTAGAGTCTCGAAATATGATACCAATAAAGATGCTAAACATTAATCCGCATACGGTGACCCTGAAGAAAAACATGATTGTGGGAAGTTGCATTCCAATGTTGTGTGGACGACACAAAAGATTAACCACCCAACGGTTGCTCACAGAAATTGCTGGATATGTTGATACCTTCGTGTCAAGGATTAAACGGCGACCAACTGGGCAAGGTACAAGAACGGGTCGGACGATATCGAAGTGTGTTTGCACTGGATGATAGTGAAAAAGGAAGGACGATGTTGTGCAACACAAGATCAATACTGGAGACGCGCAACAGATACGACAACATCCCAGGCCGCTTCCTTTGGCAAAACGTAAGAAAGCCGAGCAAATTATCACAGACATAGAGAAACAGAAAGTGATTGAACCCTCAAATAGTCCATGAGCATCCCCTGTAGTGCTTGTCAAGAAAAAGGATAGGTTGCCAAGACATTGTGCAGAATACCGGCGGCTATACAATGTCACAAAGAAAGACAACTATGCTTTGCCCAGAATTGATGACACCTTGGATACTCTATCTGGATCTAAATGGTTTTCCACCTTGGACTTGAAAAGCTGATACTGGCAGGTAGGCTTGGAGCCAAACGATAAAGAGAAAACTGCATTTACAATTTGTTACGTGCCAAAAATTTTGGCACTAGACATTTTTTAATATAGTTTTAATATGCGGGAATTTCGCGCCACAAATTTAAAAGACTTGTTGCGCGTATTTCCGTTACTTCAGAAGTGCGTTGCACGAATTTCTGCGCCGACGCGTATGGTGGAAAGAAAGTGGGGAATTTCCGCAAGACGCTTAGGGATTTGCCTTTGAACGTGGAAGAAGAGCAGTTGGTCTGGTATCGTATCGTATCTTGGTATTATGTAGATTCTCTTTGCCTTTTGATTGTCGTTCCTCAACCCGTTTCTTATCGTTCCCTACATAGAAAGAAGACGACGAATCTGGATACAACCTGGTAGAAAATCCACAACCCGAGAACCATCATGAAATAATCCTGAAGGGAGCCCCGCAGCCGCCATCAGGAAGTAATTCTATAGGAAGCTTTACATATTCACGTATGTATCCCGTGTGGATTTTATAATATATTTGAGAAGTTTGAAAATTACGTGCCATAATTTGCATATTGTGTGACGTCATCGAAATTTGAGCGTCGATTTTAACATTTTGTAATATCGTTACCAACTGTCTTTTGTGTCGCTTGTGCCGCATCGACGGGAATGTAAGAATGGCGCCTTCAACGTGTTTTTGGTTATATTATTACTTCTTATACTATATAATGTATTAATTAACGATATATATATAGCTTTTTCATTTAAAAAGAATATAATTATCTTCATTTTTTGTTATCTATTAACCATAAAAATTTAGTGTGGTACTTCTGAAATTACTGGAGATTTTCCTAATATGTCATGTCAGCTGTTATGTTAATTTAATATAAACCGCCATTTTTGACTATTGAAATTGATAGCTTATGTTTTTAAAATGTTTTGCTAGTTCAATTAATTTTCTTGCAACTTTAAATGTAGAGTACCTTTTTAACTTGAAATGTCTTATTTAAGTGCATAGTTTGTTTTGAATGGAAGTACAAGTTTTTTTAGGAGTGGTTATTGACAAGATAACCTTACTTTCAAATTTCACACGTAAGTACATCTAAATATAAATAAATATAAATAATTAATTAATTTATGCCTTATTCATTGTTTATTAGGAAAATTATCTATTTTATATTAGATTAAACATAACTATTGCTTGTTTTTGGACTTTAAAAAATATTTTTTAAATCGTGAATAAACACTGTTTTGTTTTGATAACATTTTAAAAGTGTTTTCTAGTAATCCAGATATTTGGTTATGATTTACAAATTACTTTTAAAGGAAACTTTGTATTTACAAACATTTACCGTAATTAATTGGCCTTTTAGTATGTGTCTTAAAACGTTAGAGTAACGGAATTTTATTGTATTTGTTTTCTTAAATACCATTTTGCCCTGATACCGTTTAAAAAACATATATAATGTATCTTTCTATAATTTTGAGTGTCTTTTTATAACCTAAATAATTAAGTATAATTTACAATTACCTCCATCTCGAAACATAGATTTTCTAATTAACTGAGTTTTTAGTGTGTCTTTTAAAGTGTTATATTAACCTAACCGTGATGTATTTCTTTCATTAAACACTATCTTGCCCTCTTACCATTTTAATAGTGTTCCCTTAGTCATTTAAACAACTATAACCTATAAATTCCTTTTAAAGATTTGTCTCCAGATACAGTTAACGCAATTATCTAACTATACCTTTTACCTTTCAAAACTCTGTAATAAACTGAATCTTTTTATATCTGCTCCTTTAGACACTGCAATGTTGAAATTGTCGTTAATGCTTTATATTTAATCTCATTTACGATGGTTGTTGATAACTTCCGTGATATCGATAGAATATTTGAATAATATGGAATACTGTTCTCTTTATACATGTATCGTAGAATATTTCTTTTGTGTAGTGAGTATGATTTTGTCTTGATTGCATATTTTTTTAGATATATCAATATTTCAACGCAGTATTTTAAGATCTATTAAGCGAAATTTACTGTCGAATTTGGTCGCCCAGCTGTATATAAGTCTAGACGACACCCCAAGGGCCGGTCGCTCAGCTTTACGTAACTCTAGACAAGAATTTGGTTGGTCAGTTGTCGTTTTAGCAATTTGTAAATCATTTTTTTAAGAATGATGTTGAAAATTTTCTTTATTAGTTTGGGTGGAAGTCAAACGAAAGCTTCCCATCCTAGTAAATATATGTTTTACAAGATATTTTTCTGTTCTTCAACAATTTTATCAGTGAATTGAGTTTGGATTACTCGTATCTCTTCACATATCGATTTAAACCTCATTAGATGGCAAAAATTATCTTTAAAATCGTTCAACCCTACGTACATCTAAAAGCTTTTTACGTTTTACTTCCTTGACAATGTATCTAATGTTTTTAGCCCCCACTATCAATTAGTTAACTTTAACTACTGATTCCCGCTCTTATACAGTATATACCTTTTACACGTTTAACTTACTTACCTTAAATTAGCTATCTTTTTCCTTTTGGTTGACTTTTCCTTGAACATACCGTTACTTATATATCGCTTTATTCTCTAGACCCCCCAATATAACTCTGTCGTTTCATTTAATTAATCCTCGAACTTTTCCTACAGCATATTATTTGGTTTTTAGTGTTTATCTTATATCGTTTAAGTGTGGTAATTGTCGTAGCTTTGGTTGAAATAACTCATTGAATTTTTATGATTGGTTTGAGCTGATGTTAGAGTGGATGTTTTTCTTCTTTGGGCTCACATAGGAGCCGCGACCTATGCCATTGTAAGAAATAGTTCATATTCGCAGTTGCATAAAACTAGGATTTTCTATTCCATGTGTTTTTCTCTGAATTATTACAGTCGCTCACATTACCCGATATTATTATTTATTTCTTTTCCTACTAAATCATCATAAGTTATAAACATTTTCTTTCATTGTTTTTTGTTGAACTTCGTGGTGAGGCGCTATTGCTTCTTATTGATATCTTATCAAATTTTCGGTTGTTTTAGCATATTGGGACAGTGTGCCTGTATTTAATTGCTTATAATTAGGCATCTTTGTGTGTTTATTGCGTTACCGTTTTAAAAAACTACCTTGAAACAGTTGGGTTTTCATGTGATTGTATCTGTAGTGAAACTTTTAAGTTGTTGTGTCAACTTTTGTCTGATTTTCTTATCGCAGTGGATGCACTCGTTAGGAAAATGATCGTACTAGTTCTCTTAAGAGTCTAGTGATTTTTTTTAACTTATGATATACCTTAACTTGTCGGATTAATATCGCAGGTGGTCCTTCAGTCCGATCTGTGTTTTAATAGGGACAACTCTCTACCTTCTCTCGGACGCTTGTCCAAAAACTCTACTTTTTCTTATCCCGCTGTCTCCCTTTTTGCCTTATCTTTCCTTCGGTGGACCTGTTCTCGTCCCGGAACACCCATCTGTCACATAAGAGTGATGTTCCCTCACTCCGGGCTACTGATCACATTGGCTGGTTGAGTAGTGCTTTGCTATCCATCTTTTCTGAATCTTTAGCTGAATGCGAGCCCTTACTTTATTTTCTTCTACCTGGAAGTGCCTCTTATGCATTCCAAATATCCACCTCCCTCTTTTTAACGTTCCTATTTCTACTGCCTTTTTATTTCCGTTAGTCACCGTGTGGTTGCGCGGAGGGTTTTCACAGACACCTGGACCACGTCTCTGGGAATCTTTCGTAAGGTCATGCGGTGCCGCTGTCAGCGCATATGGGCGCTAACAGTGAAGGTATGTATGAGTGTGTGGATGTGTGAGTGCATGAGTATATATTAGTATCGTTATATATCGTGTGGATATCGGGTGATCATATCACCGATATCAATTAACGCCGGGTGCAGGGATGCACCCAAATGCCTTTGCCGGTCCCTCGTACCGTTTATTGCAAACGGACCTGCTTCACAGGTTGCTCTTTTTAGGGGGTACGAGAAATTCCCATTTAACGGCTCCACGGAGCCACTCTACCGCTATCTTATCTATTGTCTTTGATAATAACTTAAGTTAATATCTTTATCTTATTTATTATCTTTGATAATAACCTTAGTTTAATATCGTTATCTTTCCGATTACCGTTAATAATAACTTTAGTTTAATATCGCGTTATCTTACCTAATAATAACCTAATAATAACTAAAGCTTAATATCGTTATCTTACCTATTACCGTTGATAATAACTTAAGCTCAATATCGTTGTCTTATCTATTATCTTCGACAACAATTTGAGATCTTGTTTTATTTTTTTATCTTCCTAACGTTTGGTATTTATGACCAGACGTGGGAATTATTTTTCTTGAAATTAAGTGAAAAAGCTAACCTGATGGTAGAAATGTAATTTGTTAGGTTAGCAATGTAAGGATTTAGTAAGGTGGTACGTTTGGTAAATTTGTTGATTCACAACCATGTCATGGACAAGTTTTGATGTGTATTGTTTATTAAACCAGAGTACCAGTAACTAAAAATTTGCTAGAGTGTAGAGTAACTCACTCTTATGAACATTTTTAAATTTGGGCACTTTTTGCCAACAAAGATGCAGTTTAGATGCAATGCTCATGTGCGTCTGCACGTAAGAAACTGTAATGTTAGTTTTGGTTTTAGTATATAAGTTAGGCGACTTGTCTCATTTGTTTTACTTTAAGTAGTGTTTCATGCTCCCCGACAAATTTGTGCTGTTGATTATAAATGGGGCTACATATTCCGTTTCCTGGTACTTCGGAAGACGTGTTATCGGTCGAAAAAACCAGGTGGCGCCTTACATAAACATTTTGTATGTTTTAAGTTAGGATTTATGTAGGGTAGTTAGGACTTAGATTTTAAGATGTTATTGTGCTAAGTCTTTTTCTTTTTTTAAGTTTTTTCTTTTATGGCTTTGTCGCGATTGTTACGTGCCGAAAATTTTGGCACTAGACATTTTTTAATATAGTTTTAATATGCGGGAATTTCGCGCCACAAATTTAAAAGACTTGTTGCGCGTATTTCCGTTACTTCAGAAGTGCATTGCACGAATTTCGCGCCGACACGTGTGGTGGAAAGAAAGTGGGGAATTTCTGCAAGACGTTTAGGGACTTGCCTTTGAACGTGGAAAAAGAGCAGTTTGTCTGGTATCGTATCGTATTTTGGTATTATGTAGATTCCCTTCGCCTTTTGATTGGCGTTCCTCAACCCGTTCCTTATCGTTCCATACATAGAAAGAAGACGACGAATCTGGATACAACCTGGTAGAAAATCTACGAATCGAGAACCATCATGAAATAATCCTGAAGGGAGTCCCGCAGCCGCCATTATGGAATAATCCTGAAGGGAGCCACGAGCCGCACCCAGGAAGTAATTCTGTAGGAAGCTTTACATATTCACGTAAGTATCCCGTGTGGGTTTTATAATATATTTTAGAAATTTGAAAATTACGTGCCATAATTTGCATATTGTGTGACGTCATCGAAATTTGAGCGTCGATTTTAACATTTTGTAATATCGTTACCAACTGTCTTTTGTGTCGCTTGTGCCGCGTCGACGGGAATGTAAGAAATTGGAACTAGATTATGGCACTACAAGGTCGTTCCCTTTGGATTATGTAATGTTCCTGCTACTTTTGAACGTTTGACAGAATCGATACTGCGTGGACTGTTCTGGATAACATGTCTGGTGTATCTAGACGATATGATAGTGTTAGACGGATCTTTTGAAGAACATTTTAAGAACCTACAGAAGATATTCCAAAGATTACGCGGTGCAAACCATACCTTGAGCCCTAAGAAATGTCACCTATTTGGAAAAGAGGTGAAATACCTTGGACATGTCGTTTCGAAGACCGGAATAAGAGCCGACTCTGACAAGATAAAGACGATGCAAAAGTGGCCTACACCAGCAGATACACACCAACTACACAGATTTCTGGGATTGTGTACATATTACCGACATTTTATACTAGGGTTTGCGAACATTGCCAAACCGTTGACGAAATTAACCAAAGATGGACAAGAAAATAATTGAAATGACGATTGCCACAGCGCATTTGAACAACTGAAACGGCTGCTAGATACAACACCGATTATGAGTTATCCACGGATGGAGGGTAAATTTGTGTTGGATACCGATGCCAGCAACACAGCTATAGGAAGTGTTTGTTCTCAGGTGCAGGACGGTCAAGAATAAGTTAATGGGTATTTTAGCAAGGTCTTGTCTCGGCCAGAAAGGAACTATTGAGTGACAAGAAGGGAGCTGTTGGCCGTCATAAAATCCGTAGAGCACTTTTATAAGTACTTATACGGCCATAAATTCCTGTTAAGAACAGACCATGCTGCAATAAAATGGTTACTGCAGTATGAAAATCCTAAAGGACAAGTTGCAAAATGGATAGAACGGCTGCAGAAATATGACTTTGATACAAAACATCGTATAGAAACTAGCTATCGGAATGGAGATGCTCTGTCTAGAAGACCGTGTTTGGTAAAGTGCAATCATTGCTCCTAGATGGAAGAGAAATTAAGTGTCATCCATAGAATTATAGTAACTGAAAGAATACGAGACGATCAGGTGGAACGACGCCGAATTGAGATATATTATTGAGTGGAAAAGTAGACGACGACGACCAGCTTGGGAAGAAATTAGTATTTTAAGTAAGAGCCTGAAAGCATACTGGGCACAGTGGGACTCCTTGGTGATTGTAAATAGAATCTTGAAACGACGTCTGGAGTGTGAAGATGGCACTGAGAGAAGACTTCAAGTGATAGTGTCGAGAAGCAGAGTGCTCGAAGGGTACTTTGGCGTGAAAAGAACTTTGGAAAGGGCGAGAGAAAGATTCTATTGGGTCAACTGCAAGAAAGATGTGAAGGAGTGCTGCCGGAAATGCGAGTCGAAAAATTCTTCACAGAGCAGAACTCTCACTTCCTCGCAAACGAATTTCCAACACTCGAAAAGAAATAGACAATATTTCTAAACAACTCCTATAGCTCCATCTAACATTATCCGTCACGCTTAACTCCAATGACTGTACTCTGTTTGATCGAATTTCATACTTGCAAGCCCAAAAAACCACCGAACTCACCACAAAAACACACTTACGCAAATTCTTGCAACATTCCAAAAACCTTTAACAGCTTGAAAAAACATCTTACCCGAAAACTCTGTCCTCAAATACCGTCATAAACCTATTAGAACATATCCTATCCGAAAACAAACTACATATCTTGCCCAAAGGACTAAATTTCTCAATTGCACCCAGAAAAATTCCTGCAGAACAAATCATTAGCTCTGTAGAATCTGCGATCCGATCTCTACCCCAAGACGATGCCAACTTAATTCGCCTTGAAACAACTAAATGTCTCCGACATGCCAAAACTCCTAACAGGAGATGACGGCCTTAAAACACCTACGAACAAACAAAAAAATTGTTATACTCCCTGCAGACAAAGGTATTGCGACTGTAATTCTAAACCATACAAAATACAAAGAAAAGATTAAACAATTATTAGAAGACGATTCCTACACTCCTATAACAAAAAACCACACTTCAAAGCTTGAACGGGAAATTTCAGCACTTATCAAATTCTCTAATATTCTCAAAACTATCCAAAAACGCATAATACCTCGCGAATCTAAACCATCTCGCTTGTACGACCTTCCTAAAGTCCATAAACTTGATGTCCCTCTGCGTCCGATAGTTAGCACAATTGACTTGCCAATCTACCATCTGGCAAAATACCTGGCAAATTTCTAAAAACCTTATTACGGTAACACCCCTACTAATGTTTTAAACTCCACTCATTTCATAGAACTAATTGCAAATATTGAGCTAGGCCCTAATGATATACTAGTCAGTTTTGACGTAACATCTCTATTTACAAACGTGCCTGTCGTAGACACTGTCTCCATTATTAAGCAACTCCTACCTCAAGAAAACAAATTTGAGTACCTAGCCACGCTCATTGAAAAATGCTTAACTTCTACCTATTTTGTCTTCGACGAACAATTTTACAAACAAACCTCAGGCACACCAATGGTCTCACCTCTATCCCCTATTGTGGCCAATATATTCATGAAACCTTTGGAATCAATGGCTCTAGAATCCACAGACCTTAAACCAGAAACTTGGCTCCGTTATGTAGATGACACTTGGCCCCATGGACACCAAACGCTCAATAATTTTCTAGATCACATAAACAATCAACATAAAGATATTAAGTTCACTATAGAAATTGAAAAGAACGGAACTCAGCCATTCCTTGACGTTCTGGTGGAGCGCCAACCTAACGCACGACTAGATCATTCCGTATATCGAAAACCCACACACACACAGACAGATACCTACATGCGTCGTCACATCTTCCCTCAGAAAAATCATCGGTAATCAACTCTCTAGTCCACCGTGCAATTAAGATTTCACAACCAAAACACTTATCTAATGAACTGGTCCATCTTAAAACTAGTCTTATAAAAACGGCTATCGCAACTCAGATATCGGCAGAGTAATAAACCGACATGTGCATCCTACACAAACCCCTAAACCACGCTGTAATCTCGATACACGATCTTTAGCAATCCTTCCATATATATACACAGAGTAACAGACCGATTTGGCAAAATTCTACGTAAACACAGCATCAAAACAATCTATAAACCCACTAATAAAATTTCACAAATATTACCAACCCCAAAAGATTCCGAACCTAGTCTTAAAGACCTAGGCGTATACAGTATACTTTGTAGCTGCGGTTTAGTATACATAGGAGAAACAGGACGGTTAGTACAGACTAGACTAAACGAGCATAAGCGATGTTTAAGAACAAGCCAGTATAATCGCTCAGCGGTGGCCGAACATCAACATGAAACAGGCCATACCATTAACATTGACAAGACGAAACTAATTGCCAAAGTTTCATTTTTCTACAATAGAAAAATTAGAGAATCCATAGAAATCAATAAAAATTCTAATAATCTAAACAAAGACGATGGTTACTACCTTCACCCATTTGGAAAACAAGCCTATGTTCACAACAGCGGAACCATGACGTTCACTGATCAGCTACGACACTCCTCTCTATTCATGTTCACTCATGCATTAAGTTCTCGTCCTATATAAACTACCACTTTCGCTACTTTTACCAGTTACCTCACCACAAGACACATTTTGGCTTTGTATGGGCTAGTAAGTCTGCTTTTTCAGGAATAACTCTACTCTTTACACTTTAACTTGTCTACTTAATATTATTATTCTTATCTTTATTATTATTTTTATTTTATTACTCATGTTCTTTTTCTTGTCCTGATGAATCTACTTATAAAAGTGGGCGAAACGTCGACCTTAGTTTATAAAATGACACGGTCCCAACCCGGAACCATAAATATTTATAATGACTCCGGCCGTGAAAGCCTCCGGCAATATCTTTTTACACCCTTTATATCATTTAAAGCCAGCAAAAATAATTGTATTTTACAATGAATGTTTCGCTGAACGTTCAAAGAACTATTTCCCTTTTAAAACGTACCTTTGCATATCAATCAAATTTTTGTTGACCTTTTACACACAATATCTAGATTACATGCAAATTTTTAAGCTCATCAAATATTTAAAATAATAAAAGTAACATATTATAAATTTAAAAGATAATTCTGATCTTATCTTCCTGCTGTAGCTTCCCACTAGAGCTTCTTGAACAAAATCGATTGTTTGTTCAGTTGTTTCGAGTAGTTAACCTTCGGCCTTGCGTGCTCCCCAATACTTTGAAATGTTTACCAGCAACTTGGAATCATTTTTGAAGTACTAACCCTGTACTTCGAGTATTATACCATTTGTTATGTAGAGTTTTAACCCAGTAATTAAGTTTTGATTTAGTCTTTATTTAGTTTAGTTTAGTTAAATGTACTTAGAGTCGATTTAGCTTCGATTTAGTTGTGTCCTTACGTAGAGTCGATACATAGTTTCCCACTTATTGTGTCCGTACTTAGAGTCGATTTATAGTTGTGTACTTACTTAGAGCCCTAAATAAATTGTAAAGGTTTTGTTTATAATAATTAAATCTAGACTTACGTTTCATATTAACGGCAGAAACTTGAAAAAAATACGAAAAATATAAATCTATGCCATCTTTATTTTTGTGTAACAATTCCAAACGTTTCGGCCGTAAGTTCCAGCCTTTCTGAATGGTTCAATAAACCCCGTTGAAACGGAAACCAAAAATGGTATTAAACATATAATTTTATATACAGCATCTGTTATAGTAATATTCAACACGGGTCAATCACACGCGCCCATATACATGCATTAACAGTTTCCGGCTCGTACTACAAAATATTTCACAAACTTCCTATTATTTGCAGAAAAGTACAGCTACAAGTACATTGGCAAGACTTAGTATTAAATACTAAATAAACATTATTTCAAATAAACAAATATTTGTTTTACTCTGATTTAGATACTAAATAAACAATTCAGATAAATAAAATTAGTTTTCAGTTGTTAAACCAAACCACACTCATTTATACATAAAACCTTCAATAAAATCGTAAATTACCTATATTAAACATTATAAGTAAAACAACCGGCATCAAATTCTAAGCCAAAATCAACAGGTAACACATAAATATTTCTTTCAATGATTAAATAACTAACGGTTTTACAATAAGTACCAACATCGCACTCAAAACAAGGCTGGAATTACCAGATGTAATCGGATTATCTTAAATAGCAACTAGATTATCAACATAAAACATTACCTATAATAAAAAACCGCCAAGTGAAATCTTTCAACCTGCCATCTTGAAATCTAAAAACAAAGTCTTTTAACCGTGTCCACTCGATCGATCGTCCCTACACATGCGCCCTTTATAATGTAAATTCTGACGTCACGAAATGCGTTCAGAAACCTGCAAAGGGTCACTGAGCTATTCTAACAAATACCTTCAAATATCGAAATGTACACTATAATATTTGCGATAATTATCAACCAATGAAAAATCGACTTAAAAACACTAGGGATCATTACAACAGCAACCTTTTTTTTTAATGTTTACTTTTTACATAGAATTATTCAAATTATTTTATATAGGCATAAACAAATCAGTGCATATACAAAGCACGCAACTTAAACCGTGCTTTCCTCGTACGAACCATACTTAATATTAATAATATTTATAGTTTGATAATAACTAGTTTCAGAAATAACAAAACCAAACAACGAGCAGGTTAGCAAACATCCTAGAGTAATTGGTAGTACTGCTCAAATATGAAAGTTACCAGAAAATAACCAACAAATTGAAAGGTAATAAACCACACTTCTTAAATCTGTTTCGTATTATTAAACGATCAACTTCTTTTAAAACTTTTTGAATAAGTGGAGAAAAATCTTTCTTGCTTAGCTTTTCTCCCGTATGAACATTTTCCAATATTGAACGCTTTTCTTTATTTTGATTTCAAACTATTGATTACTGCAACGTCCATAGGTTGTATTAGGTGAGTTGTGTTTGCATATAATGCTATTTATTTTAATCCCAATCTTTTTGCAAAACTCTGACAATTTGTTACGTGCCGAAATCGGCCGTAAACATTCTTATAAGTTTTAATTTGTAAGGATTTCGCGCCAATGAATTTAACAAGACTTGTGCGCGTATTTACGTCACTTCAGATAGTGCGTTGCGCGAGATTTGCGCCGACGCGGGGGGTCAGGGAGGAAGTGGTGGGTTTTCGAATACGTGTGGAACTAGCCACCGAGATGTGAACAAGTGTTGTTGTCTTTAGGGTCTTATCGTATCTTTTTTTGTTATGTAGGTCCCTTTTTGCCTTCTCTTGACTATCGTTCCTTATAAACCAGTTCCTGTCGTTCCCTACATATAGAAAGAAGACAAATTTGAATTTGCATTCAACCGGGCTCAAGAATACAAAAGGCCCAAAAGTTTAGCGAATCACCCACGCCCGAAAGATCAGCGAAGCAGTCGACGTCCGAAAGACTAGCGAAGCCGCCGACATTATGGAGTATTTCTGCGAGAAGCCCTGCAAATTATGTGAGTATCATTTCCGTTTCTTTTTTTATGTGATGGAGAAATTTTATACAATTGTGTTACGTCATCTATAATTTGTGCGTCAATTTTTACATTATCTAACATTGCTACCAACTGACATAGTCTCTCGTGTACCTCGACGGCGGGGTTATAATAAATTGAAGAAAAATGTGTGAAGAATGGTCATCAAGAAAGGAAACAACGGAAAAGTCAATCTTTTCTTGTAGGAGCCACGGATAGAAAATGTTAGCTATATATTCATAGAACAGCTTTTGGGCCATCCAAGTATTTTCTGGTCTTACTATTGACCAATCTGTTGGGACTGTTTCAGCAATATTTAAGGGTATTCTTTTATACCGGTAGACATCATTGGTGGGCATAACTGTCCAGCAGCGTTTGCGGTAAGTAGTATGGTTACGTTTTCCTTTTCATCATTTGCTCCTGCTAAATAAACTAACTTCCTGCTTTTTTCAGTAATACTTTGCCACGTTAAAAACCCTTCAATATAAGGCCATACCTCTTCAGACCATTGAGCTAAATTCTCACCGGTTACATTTGCTTGGGGTCAAATTAAGGTTTGATATATCCTATCTGATATTCTAGCATTGTGGGCCCAAAACAATTTATACTATTTTTCTCCTGGTGATTTTTAAAACCCAACTCATTTGCTATGTTACCGACACTGGTCAAGAAAGCATTTTTGTCTTTAGAAAACCAATTTTGGCCAGAGAAATTACCCACTCTGCTAGGATATATCCTTGTTTAAGAGTAAAATGACTAGTTGGACCCATTCTTTTTCCCATGACAGTTTACCTTAAGACCTTATACACTAAAGTAGCTCTTGGTGCTCCATATTTTTTAGCAGTAGCTTTAACAGATTTGCTTTTTTTAACTTCATTTTTAGAATCAAACATGCTTTGTTGCGAGTGTTTTAAAATCTTTCTTTCATGCTTTGACATCTTTAAAGCAAACAGGAACCTCTTCAATACAATATGAAATTCAATAGATGACACCTCAGTAACCAATAAGTAACATACCGTGTCATCTATAGGTTACCAGTGTCTTAATAAAATAAAATTACTATCTTTAAGCATATTTTAGTAGAAAACGTTCACATAGAATAGCATTTATAACTAATTCCCAAATTCTAGTGCCTGACCCATGATGTCAACCATTGGCTTAACAGGATTATCTAAAACTAAACTAATAGCTGCTACTGGTGATAGCAAATGCATTTGGCTTACTTCATCAAGATAAACAGCATTAAAACATAATTTACAGACACATTAAAATACATATGGCAGTCGCCATTTTAAGTTAGCATGAAGATAAATCAAATTAATTTCTTATTTTAAATTTTTTCTAATAATTCTTCTAAAGTTGAAAAGAGTTAGCCATAAAAATTTAATTACATGTTTAATTAGTGCGTTTTAAGCGCCAAATTATTACTTTTCAATTCAGGTAAAAAAGGTAATATCATTTATCGCGTTGCCGTAGAGAGCGTAATAATATTATATAAATTTCACAATGCAAATTATACAAGCAACTCAATAAGTAAATCAAACTTACCTTTATAGATCTAGATAATTAAGTTGATGTAAGTTAATGTTATACGGCCCTTTTTTGGGGCAAATGCTATGTATTGTTCCTTTGAATACAGAAGCTTAAGCGTATAGGTTTTTGCGGCCTTTTCTCACTAGATAGCAGTAAAATTCGTTGTTGTTTACCTATAGCAATTAAAACAAAAAACACATATTTTGGGTAATGAGATAGATAGGGGGAATCAGGCAGTAGGCTCACCGCAATATAACGTACTACCCATACCATGTCTTTCAGTTACGGTCACTCAGGCAAGTCTGTCCATCATGGCCGATGTTCGTTTTTATTAACTGTCTACCACTCTAAGCGTAGCGTGTTGTCATTGGTTGAAACAATGATGTATATTTTGTTCGAAACGTTTACGCATGCAAAATCATAATTATGAGTTTTCGCGAGCAGTGCAGGGAACTTAAAATCACATTTATTTAATGAGTCATAACCTAATTCATTATAAAAAGACGCAGTGTTGTTACACGACCTATTTCTGCTGAATTACGTGTGTAGTACTCCTATGATTAATTATTAAAATAAAATAGCTGTAGAGCCAAATGAGCGTAACAATATTAAAAGCTAAGATTTTAGAGACTTGTATGCATGTTTGGTTTTTCTGCGTAGCAAAATTTTTGTTAAACTGAAATAGATTAAAATCACAAGTTTCGTCTGCGTGTTCATTACGTATGTTGTAACGAATACGATTATCTGCTTCTTAAATATACGCTTTTGTTCTAAATATCTATTCAACAAATATTCATTATTAAACAGTAAATATTAAATTCCGATAGAAACAATATATTACTAATTCATACATAGAGCTCCACCTATATTTAAATACTCAAAGTAAAATTTAAGATTTCTTCTATTTGTATGTATCTTGATACAATATCCCCTTTTCTGCGCGTGCTTGGATAGTAACATAACCTTGTGGCCAAGCTTCGTTATTTTACATCGGGATGTAATCAACGAAGCAAGTGTTAACGTGGACCAACGGGTTTTGATATAACATGCCGTCTAAGAGAGAAGTGAAATGGTGTCAACGGATACCATGGCTTCATTTTTAGTTGTTTTATCGATCTAGTATAATCAAGAAAAATATACTTACGGTAGGTGAATAATTCTCAAGTTTACTTTCAAATCATTTTTTCCGTTTCTTTTCAGCGCAAGTACGAAATCATATCATATTAAAAGCTATCAATCTTTTGTATATAATTATTGAGGAACACAGAAGAATTTTTGAATATTGGTTGTATTGAAAATAAAGTTTTAAATGTTGCTATGCAAGAGGATGGAATATTCCACTTATGTTGGTTCGTATAGAGATCAAGCCCGGACACATGTATCAGCCGTGCGCACCTGCTATTGTAAGCACCCAAGATGTTTAACGAATTTAGTTACCTAGAAGATTGTCTGTGGTGAGTCATCCTCAATTTTAGAGTAATTTTTATTTCATAGAACCATCACTTTCAATGTACTAATAATTTTTGAAAATTCTATATATGTTTACTTAAATTTGGTACACGAAATTTTTGTAAAACTTTTATAGTCATTTAAATTGATACACGTACTCTTTTGTTCAGAATTTAATAGTTGGATATTTCATAAATGGTCTTATAATCACAAAGGGATTTCTATAAGATAATTTTTGAAATTACAAGATTATACTAAAATGTATTCATAACTAAACATGTGATACGTTGATATTTGTTTGTCGCATTATAGAGTATAATTTTTTTGGTAGTACACTTGAAGTACAGCTTAATTCAAACAATAAGTTTTTTTTACCTTTGATTCCATCAAATAAATCAATTAAAAATGTAGTTCTGTAATCTACAAAAAGTCTGAGCATTTAATTTATTATTTGTAAACTCGAACAGGATCCTATTCAAGTATCATATATAAACTGTAAAATGATAATGAAAATACTATATTTCTTATAGAGAATTAACATAAATTTTTCAATTATAAATTTCCTATGAATAACCAAAGATTAATACTAGATCTTAATAAAAGTAATTGTTTTGAAAGTCTCAGTGCATGTAACTTTGAACAAGCGATGTATATATATATATATATATATATATATATATATATATATGTTTTTTTGCAAATTAATAGAAAGAATAATAAGTTGTCTTAAAGCTTTCTTTCATTGAAGTCATCGGTAATTTTTCTATAGAAGCAAACAACCACATTT
The DNA here is from genome assembly GCA_036346225.1 of Platerodrilus igneus. Classification (NCBI taxonomy): domain Eukaryota; kingdom Metazoa; phylum Arthropoda; class Insecta; order Coleoptera; family Lycidae; genus Platerodrilus; species Platerodrilus igneus. The sequence continues at coordinate 648,134 of JARFIW010001436.1, read as the reverse complement.
ATAAATTTTTTGTAGTGAAGAAAGATATATTATTGGTGTTGGTTTAAATTTTTTTTGAAGTATAATTTTTACTAGTTGATCTTTCTATACTTAATTTTTTGTGATAAAGTGACTAGGCTCTAACGTAGCCCTAGACTAAAAATGTTTGGAAATGATTAAATTTTCAGAAAGTACGAGAACGTCGTTCCTATTCCAGTTCGCAGAATCATAAGTAAGTATTATTTTTTATATGTTGCTCGTCAAAGGTATTTTTTTTCCAAAGATTTCCGTGTCTGATTTTCGGATTGATTCTTATTCTAACATTTATTAAGATACGGTGGCGTCCAATAAAACTTCTTTTATTATCGTATACCATCCTACGACCCTAGCTCATAGCTCTGCCCTAAGTTGAAAAAGCTTAGCTGCCTGAAAGTTTCTTTAGAGGGTTTTTTTTTTACTCAAAGCCATTTACCATCCTCTTCACCCTGGGCTTCGACTTTAAAAAGGAACCCTTCATAATCTATCGAGGATCTGTCGCCTATAAGGTAGAGTAGACACAGTATATACTTGTAAATACTCCCTGTATGTTTGTTGTGGTTTGTTTAGTATTCTTCTTAATCTTCTTTGGGGATTAAACCACTCATAGTTTTTAAAATTATCTTTATTAACGTTTCGATCCATAACCTAGGATCGTTTTCAAAATAGAAGAAGACCTGGCTGAATTCGTGTCGTGTAGAGGATGATGTGCATCGTTAGGTAGAATGCGATACAGCAGCGATAGGCAGAGATGGTGGTATACGAACGACGTCCTTGGTTGTTAGAAATTAGAGCGAGCTAATGGCGGAATGTCCCCGATTCTGGAGTGCATGTTGGCGTCACGTGCTTTAGAAGGTGGATTGTGTCCAAACTACAAAGAAGAAGTTTTTATTATTTTGAAAACGATCCTAGGTTATGGATCGAAACGTTAATAAAGATAATTTTAAAAACTATGAGTGGTTTAATCCCCAAAGAAGATTAAGAACAGTATATACTTTTTGAGAAAAAGTGTGTAACAATGTACTTATCGTATTTATTAAAAAAAACTTCCTATTACATGTTTCTACAAACAACAAAACAGATAATGCTAAATATGTCCATAAATATGAAGAAGTGGGACAATGTTGTCCCAATTGACGGTATTAAAAACTAAGACAGTATTTGAGCAGCTGTTAAAGAAATGTACAAAAGCCACCATTTAAAAAATAACGAATTCTAGGTGTATGCAACCAACATACTCTTAGCTAACCGACTAATAAGCACATAATATGCAAATAAACAACATGCACGTTTAAAACACTCCTAAAACAATATTGGACTCATCCGAAACCTCTAAATACATAATAGAACCATCCGAACGTAGAAGACAAACAAACTCGGGTTCTAAAAGGAGCTCCAAACACAAGAGCAAATGACTTTTTAGGTGTTGTCTTTTTAAGGTAGTCACAAAACTTTTTGGAGCTACGCTCAACGACCTACTTAAAAGGCAACACGCCTCACTTGGATAAGTGAAGCTAACAGTATACGCGAAATGCAAAGCACAACTAGCACAAGTCGTGGTACTTATATATCCACTTTTTGACACTGTCTATAACAACAGTCACTTCAGACTTTGCTGTCGGTTGAATAATCCAACAATGGAGCAATCAACAATGGCGACCTTTAGCTTTCTAACTAATGCCAAACAAAATATTCTGTATACGATCGACAACTTCTCACAATTTACCTAACTATCAAACAGTTTAAATACAAGTTAGAGGGTAGTTATTTCACGATCTACACAAACTACAAACCTTCAGTTTCCAACGAAAATTGAGAAATGTACTCCCGGCAATTTAGATTTGTGGATTACGTAAGCCAATATTCAATATACTTCGAGGGATGAGAACATTGTCGCAGACACTCTCGAAAATGGATAGCATCGACTTGAAACTGCTATCTAATTCACAGCAAAACGACGAAGAGTTCAAAGGTCTCAGGGAAAACAACAACTTAAGTTTAACTTACAGACTGGTACAAATTCCGAATTCTGACCAAACAATTTTTCTGACATACAACGATAGCTCACCCCTTCGTAACAAAAGAATTACGAATAGAAGCTTTCGCAAACATTCACAACTCAGCACACCCAGAAATAAAGGAAACTACGAAGCTAGTAACCCAAAAATTTGTTTGGTCTGTCATCAGATTAGACTCTCAAACCTGGACACACTTGTATCCAATGTCAAAGCCACAAGACACGTGATCACAGAAACACAAAATTCCAAACCACCGTCGTTAAGATTCAGGTATGCTTGCACAAATATACTGGTATCAAAGGGGCACCGATACATGTTCACATACATCCAACGCTTTACGAGATGACCAAAGGTAATATTTCTGGAAAACATTAAAGCTGAAGCCGGAGCTAGAGCATTCATACAACAGTGGCGTACTACTCAGAATCAACAGATCAAGGCCGTTGGTTTGATTTGCAACTATTCAAACAATTAGAATTCTTGATCGGATCAGCACAACAGCCTATCATCCACAGTCTGTTGACATGATGGAATAATTCCACTGGCAATGGAAAGCTACATTGATCTATCGCGAGACAAAGAAATGGACAGACGCATTACATTTAGTTCTAATCGGAGTTTGGAAAGAAGAACTAAATGCCACAGCTGCAGAGCTTACATTTGGGAAATGCTATGCCCACCAGGAGAATTGCTCACAAATTCGAGCAAGCTAACCGAACAAACACATTCTGAGGCATTGCAAAACAGCTACGTTACCACTTACAACGACTACAACCAGTCCAAGGCTCCAAGCATAGTAGCAAAACAAACATTCATATTCAAACGTTGAAAAACTCAAGTTATACTTTTCTACACTGTGGAGGAAACCAAAATATTACAAAGTACATACGGTGGACCACACAAAGTAATCCGCATGGACGGCAAAATGATCGCCATCGACAAACAGGGCAAGAAAACAACTGTTTCAATCGACAGGATCAAACCAGCATACATGGACAATGAACTCTCAGAAATATTAGAAGAGTACACTTTCCAAAGATATATCAAGTACAGACGATGGACCATACAAAGTAATTCACATGGACAACAAAACGGCCGCCACCGAAAAACAAGTCAGGAATACAACTATTTCAATCGACAGGGTGAAACTAGCATACCTGGAGAACGAACCCACAGAAACAATCACGATTCCCCTAGAACAAACTTGTACTCCAACGACTGTTATAAGAAGCAGTAGAAAATTAGTCTTTCCAAAGAAATATATCAAGTACATACGAAGTTCCAAACAACGTAATACACATGAACGACTATACGATCACTATCGATAAATACGTCAAGAAAATAACTATTTCAATCGATAGTGTTAAATCAGCAAACATGGAGAACAAACTCTTAGAAACAATCAACATGAGTCCATATGAACAGACTTGTACTCGTCCAACGACAGTTACGAGGGGAAATAGAAGAGTACACTTCCCAAAGAAATATATCACTTGTTATTGTGAGTATCGCAGTCACTGGAAGGAGAGGAGTATGCAACCAACCATACTTCTAACTAATCAGTAAGCACATAGCATACAAATAAATAACATGCACTCTTAAAACAACTACTACAACCAGTCCAAGGCTCCAAGCATAGTAGCAAAACAAAAATTCATATTCAAAGGGTAGAAAAACTCAAAGTCATACTTTTCTATACTGCGGAAGAAGCAAAAACATTACAAAGTACGTACGGTGCACTACACAAAGTTATCCACATGGACGACAAATAGGGCAAGAAAACAAATGTCTCAATCGACAGGGTCAAACCAGCATACATGGAGAACGAACGCTTAGAAATAGTCAACACAACTACAGAAGAATAAACCTGTACTCCTCCAACGGCAGCTACAAGGAGCAGTAGAATAGTACACTTCCAAAAAAAATATATCAATTCCATATGATGCAGCATACAAAGTAATCCACATAGACGACAAAACGGTCGCCATTCATAAACAGAACATGAAAACAACTATTTCAATCCACAGGGTTAAACCAGCATGCATGTAGAACGAACTCCCAGAAACAGTAGAAGAGTACACTTCCCAATAAAATGTATCAAGTACATACGATGGACCATACAAAGTAATCCACATGGACAACAAAACGATCGCCATCGACAAACAGTGCAGGAAAACTATTTTAAACGGCATGGTCAAAGTAGTATACATGGAGAACGAACCCTCAGAATCATCAACACGAGTCTACAAAAACGAAGTTGAGGTCCTCCAACAGTAGTTACAACGAGCAGTAGAAGAGTACACTTCCCACAGAAATATACCAAGTACATACGATGGACTATACAAAGTAATCTTCATGAACGATATAACGGTCGTCATTCACAAACAGGGCAAAAACTATTTCAATCGACATTATCAAACCAGCATACACGGAAAATGACCCCTCAGAAAATCAACACGAGTCCACAAGAACAAACTTGTACTCCAACCACAGCTAGATTACACTTCCCAAAGAAATCTATCAAGTACATACGATGGACCATACAAAGTAGTCCACATGGACGACAAAATGGTCAGCATCCACAAACAGGGAAAGAAAACAACTATTTCAATCGAAAGAGTCAAACCAGCATACATGGAGAACGAACTCTCAGAAACAATCAACACGAGTCCACAAGAACGAAGTTGTACCCCTCCAACGACAGTTATAACGAGCAGTAGAAGAGTGCACTTCCAAAAAAATATATCAAATACATACGATAGGCTATACAAAGCAATCCATATGGACAACAAAACGATCGCCATCGAAAAACAGGGCAAGAAAACTCTTTTAATCGACATGGTCAAACCAGCATACATGGAGAACGAACCCTCATAAACAGTCAACACGAATTCACAAGAACGAAGTTGTACTCTTGCAACGGTAGTTAAACGAGCAGTGGAAGATTACACTTCCCAAAGAAATCTATCAAGTACATACGATAGACCATACAAAGTAATCCACATAAACGAAAACGGCCGCCATCAATAAACAAGGTAGGAAAACAATTATTACAATCGACAGGATCCAGTCAGCATTCATGGAGAACGAACTCTCAGAAGCAGTTAACACGAGTCCACAAAAACGAAGTTGTACTCCTCCAACGACAGTTGCAACGAGCAGTAGAAAAGCATACTTCCCAAAGAAATATATCAAATACATACTATAGGCTATACAAAACAATCCACATGGACGACAAAATGATCACCATCGACAAACAGAACACGAAAACCACTGTTCCAATAGACAGGATCAAATCAGCATACATGGAGAATGAATCTTCGGAAACAGTCAACACGAGTCCACCAGAACAAACTTGTGCTCTAGCAACAGCTACAAGGAGTAGTAGAAGAGTACACTTCCCAAAAATATATATCAAGTACATACGATGGACCATACAAAGTAATCCTCATGAACGATAAAACGGACGTCATCGACAAACAAAGCAAGAAACCTATTTTAATCGACAGGGTGAAATTGGTATACATGGAGAACAAACTCTCAGAAAAAAGCAACATGAGTCCACAAGAACAAACTTGTACTTGTTCAAAGACAGTTAGAAGGAGCAATAGAAAAGTACACTTCCCAAAGAAATATATCACTTGTTATTGTGACTATCACAGTCACTGAAAGGAGCGGAATATGTAACCAACCATACTCCTAACTAACTAATCAGTAAGCACGTAGCATACAAATAAATAACATGCACTCTTAAAACACTCCTCAAACAATAATAGATTCGTCTGACACCCTTCAAAATATGTAATAGAACCGCCTAAACGTACGATACAATAAACCCATGAAATAAAAGCAGCTCCAAAGGCTAGAGCAAATTACTTATTGTTATCTTTTTAAGGTATTCACCAAATTCTTTTGAGAGAATTTAACAATGGTGCAATATGAAAGTCACTAAGCTACTCATGCACTAAGGGGTTTCCTTCAGATTATTACGTTGTGATCACCAAATCTAACGGGATAAGATGAAGTAAACTTTTGTAACTACGCTACGAATGCAGGAGCTGGCCATAACATACTTTGGACCCACTCCATCTCCTAAAGCACGTGGTGCCAACATGCACGCCAGGATCGGAGACATTCCGCTATTAGCTCGCTCTAATTTCTAACAACCAAGGACGTGGTTCGATAACCAGCATCTCTGCCTTTAGTTGCTATATCGCATAAAGCGTAACGATCATCATCCTCTACTCGACACGCGTTCAGCCAGGTCTTCTTTGTAGTTTGGACATAATCCACCTTCTAAAGCACGTGACGCCAACATGCACTCCAGAATCGGGGACATTCCGCCATTAACTCGCTCTAATTTCTAACAACCAAGGACGTCGTTCGTATACCACCATCTCTGCCTATCGCTGCTGTATCGCATTCTACCTAACGATGCACATCATCCTCTACACGACACGAGTTCAGCCAGGTCTTCTTCGTGAAGCCATAACATTCAAATCTACAACTATATAAACTAAAAGCTTTTAGTGTTAAAAGACATTTGCAATAACAACGCACAGAAAAACTTCTATAAATATTTTCTTTGAGCGACATTCTTTAATTAGTTGGAATTTTGAAACTTGTAAATAAATGTTACCTCTCTTGCTGCAAAGCATTAACAAGGTAACCGCAGGCAAACCAGAACGCCACAGAATGTGCAAGTATCTGAAAGTTAGCATGAAGCTTGAGATAACTACCGTGCTTTATGATACAGCATTAAGCAGCAGAGATTCTTCATTTGTGTGCTGATTTGGAAACACTTCCGATTGCGCGAATCTTTAAGTCTATTTAAATTGTTTTTTTAATAAGGTTTGTTGAATCAAAAGTCAGGCTCAAATAGTTTGTCACAAGCGGCAACTCTTCTTCTTAGTTCTGCAAGCTTTCGAAGACGTATTATATTAAGATGTAGCAGAATATGTCTTTTTAAATTATCCTTTGCAGGTGTCCTAAACTTACACATATAACATGAAAACTTATTTCTATCATTGTGAATTTTCAAATGATGGGTCAAGTTACTTTTCCAAAATGTTTTGTATTTACAAGCACCACATGAAAACTGCTTCATCCCACTGTTGTGTTTGCTCAGATGCAGTTTGAGACTATTCATGTGAACTGCTCTGAAATCACACCTATCACAGAAATGCTTTGTCATCGGTATGTTTCTTTGTATGATGTTTAAGACTGCTTTTATAAAATGTTTTGAATTCACATATGGTACATGAATAACCCACCTTGTCATTGTGCGTGGCCATATGCAATTTCAAGTTACCCTTAAAACATGCTTTGAAGTCACACATGTTGCATGAAAACGATTTTCCATAAAAGTGCATTTTCAAATGCTTCACCAAGTTGCTTTTATCAGGGGTGTCATATCCACAAACGTAACAACAAAATAGTGCATTTGCATCGTGTGTAGCCATGTGTCTTTGTAAATGCGACTTCCGATATGATTTGTAATCACATTCTTTACAAGAAAACGTTCTATCAGCGGCATGTCTTTCCAAGTGACGATTCAAAGCGCTTTCTTGAAATGCTTTATAAGTGCAGAAGGTACACGAAAATTGTATTCTGTTACTGTGTTTGTACATATGCAATCTTAGATTGCGTTCGCGAGAAGTTTGAAAATTACATTTATTACATGAATATGGCTTGTCACCCGTATGTATCGTCAAATGGTCATTTAGGCTGTATTCGTGAAATGTTTCGTATCCACAAACATGACAGGAAAATTGCTTTCTTCGTCTGTGAATGCTCATATGTTGTTCCAAACTGTGCTTAAAAAAAGCTTGGTATTTGCATGTATAACATAAAAGGGGCTTTTTATCAGTATGCCTTTTCAAATAGGCATTTAGGCTGGTTTTAAAGAAGGTTTTGAATTCACAAACACTGCAGGAAAACAACACATCGCCACTGTGACTGCTCATATGTAATTTCAGACTAGTTTTGCCATTTGTTTTGTAGTTACACTTCTTACACAAAAATAGTTTTTCAGTAGTATGTTGTAACAATTACGATTTTCTGCTATTTAAATATACGCTTTCGTTCAATACACCTATTTAATAAATATTAAACTTCTATTGAAACCTTATATTACGAATTCATACATCGTGCCCCGTCTACATTAGAATAGTCAAAGTAACCTTTAAGTGCTCTTCTATTTGCTTGTATTTTGATTCAATATCCTTGTTCCCGGCGCATGCTTGAATAGTTAACCTTGCCTCGTGGTCAAGCCATTTTTGATATCAGCATGTAATCGGTATAGAAGTGTTATCGAGGGCCTGCAGGTTTTTAATTAAACATGCCGTCCCAGCAAGTAGTAAAGTGGAGTCAACGTATACCATGGGTACAGTTTTAGTTGTGGCATTGACCTAAGATAGTTGTAAATATATTTCTACGGTAAGAAAATAATTCGCAAACTTACCTTTAAATTCAATTTTCCCGTTTGATTTCAGTGCAAGTTTTTTAAAGTACCCAGTATTAAATAGGAATCAAGTTTTTTAAAGTACCAAGTATTAAAGATGAAGCAAGTTTTTTTAAAGAATGAAGTATTATGCCCGTGTTATGCAAATAGCAAGCTTTAAGTATTAATTCCAAGTTTAAAATATCAATTTCAAGTTTCAAGTATTAAAGTAATGGAAATTATGTATTATATCAAACAATCGTTACCTATATGACAAGTACCAGACTGAAGTAAAGTAAATACACGATTTAAATTCTTTTGGAAGTGGGTTGAGCTTTAGATGCAGTTTCAATTGTTGCTAGGCGAGGGAGTGGAAGCCCCCACATATGATTGATTAATATGAAGGTCAAATGCGGACCCCTGCGTCAGACCCGGCCGCACTGCAGATAGCCAGCGGTGAGTCATGCTCCATTTTATACCTATATTCTTTTCAAGGAACATTCATTTAAGATGTACAAATAACTTTCGCAGAAGCTATATATGTTTATTTAAAGTTAATTCTCGAATTTTTGTGAAGGTTTGAAGATCAGTTAAATTGATTCACGTAAAATTTAGTTCAAAATTTAGTATTTGAATAATGCATAAATGACCTTATTATTTTCAAGGTATTTCTGTAAGATTATTTTTGAAGTTACAAAGTTGTATTAAAATGTTTGCATAACTAAACATGTGATACGATAAGAATTGTTTGCCGAATTATTGTGTATAACACATTTTGACAGTACACCTGAAGTACAGCTTAATGCCGACAATAAGTATTTTTCTTTGACCTTTGATTCCATTAAAGATGTCTATTAAAAATATAGTTCTATAATCTATAAAAACTTTTTTTGAGCATTTAATTCGTTTCTTGTAAACTGAACAGGATCCTATTCAAGTATAATGAATAAACTGTAGCTTGAAAAATGAAAATCATATATTTCTTATAGAGAATTAATGTAAATTATGCAATTAAAAAATATCCCATAAATATTCAGAGATTATTGTTAAATCATAATAAAGAAACTGTTTTGAAAGTCTCCGTACATTTAGCTTTATATAAACAATGTATATAAATATATATATATATATATATATATATATATATATATATATATTTTAAATTAATAGAAAAAATAATAAGTTGTAAAGCTTTCTTTCTTTGAAGTCAACAATAATTGTCCTATAGAAACAAACATTTTACGAGTATGAAAGTTTGGTATTGAAGAAAGATATTAGTGGTGTTAAAGTTAATTTTTTTTTTTTTTGAAAGTATAATTTTGACTAGTGGATCTATTTATAATCAACGAACTTCGTTCGTTTATGAAATCGATTTGTCGTCCGTCTGTCCGTCCGAGGCCTTTCTAATGGTCGGACATCAATGTGTGATACATCAATCGATTCAGCTCGGTGTCCTGAGCTTAAGTTTTGATGTTAGTTGAAATCGGGCCACGGGGACGCCGTGCCCCCGCGATATTCCGTCGGGAAAATTAAAATTTCAAATAGGTCCAAAATTAATGTGCGATACATATTTGGACTCCCCTAACATAGCTGAGTCGAAATATGGTATCCCCACAAAATCTGACCACGGATACCCGACCCCCGAATAAATTTTTATTTTTTTTTATCTGAATACTTATAATTATTACAACATAATAATTTTAATTTCTTTAAATTGTTTTAAAGTAAGTCTACATTTGGAAGTTCGTTGCGACAATGCCTTGCATTTTCAACTTGTTTTAAATGTTTTATATTTACAAATATTACAGCAAAATTGCGCCTGCATAGTGTGTCGATCGATATGTGTTCGTAAAGTATTTTTCTTAGTTGTTTTATAATCGCACAAGCTACAAAAGTAAAATTGGTCAACAACGTGTGTTTTTAACTGAATGATTAGGTTCTGTTTCATAAATGTTTTATCATTATAGTCATTACAACATCGTGATTTGGAATTTATACGAGTTTGTTGTTTATCATTTTACCAATCGCTTGGTCAATAGAAATAGAAGAAATGTCGCGTTCATTTGTCAGAAACTTTCTTTTTGCCTTGTCTCTAGATTTAAGTCCAATTACTTAAATATATGGTGTCTTCTCTTGTACAACACACAAATATACAGATTTTGATTGATTGCGTTTTCTACCTAAAAGCTTACACAACACAAAATTACCTTTCATTAGATTTTGGAAGTTCACAGGTTAGGTGGCACATCATCATTTTCATTATCAATATAATCGAAATCTTCATCCCATAGAGAAGACTCGATACTTTCTATAGATACTGATTTTGAATTTGTCGATTTGATATCCTCTTGTTGAATTTGTTTGGTTTTACCGATTTTTCCTTTGCTCATATTTTTTATGTTCCTCAACTTCTTTCTTTCTTGAATTTGTTTTCACTTTTGTTCTCTTTCTTTCTTTTTTTTAGTTTGCTGTTCAATTTTTTGTTGTTTATTTTCTTCTTTTATCCGAACATGCCTAATAATTTGAGGTGACGTGAGTACAGCAGAAATTTTTTTGTTTTTTTAGAAGTCAGGTCAATATTGTGCCCGTTTAAATTGAGAAGGAATAGTTAGATGCATATCGGTTATTGTATTATTTTGTTTAATAGGTGTTAGTAATTGAAGTTCAAATGATTCTAGATGTGCTACGGGAATATTAGATTTGCCTTTTTTGGAATAACTCGACTGTCATATTTTCAGGCATTGACCTGCGATTTAGTGCAATATATTTGGATAACGGTAGATCATTCCCAATATTTTCTTTGTATATAAATTTGGTGCAATAGTTTCCAATTCTGACGATAAACTTTGTAAATCTTCTTGTAAGTGATGACTGAAAAATAGAAACATAAATTTGTGGACAGTGATTGAATATAAGAAAATTCAACTTACTCCTTCCAACTGTAAATAATTTTCCAAATTCTGTAAAGACCAGTCTTTTTTAGGTCCTTTCAAATCGGATTCATTGTTTTTAAAATCTACAATTTTTCTCGCCAATCTTCTTTTCCATTTTACACAGAAATGTCTTAATTTCATCTATATTTTTCTTTTTTACAGCTGGTTGAATATGTAGCGCAAATTTACATTTCTGGGATTCTAAAGTAATAAACCACACTTCTTAAATCTGTTTTGTATTATTAAACGATCAACCTCTTTTGAAACTTTCTGAAGAAGTGGGGGAAAATCTTTTTTCTTTAGCTCTTATCCCGTATAAAAATTTTTCAATATTGAACATTTTTTCTCCATTTTGATTTCAAACTATGGAATACCGTAACGTCCATGAGTTGTATTAGGTGAGTTGTGTTTAGATGTAATGCTATTAGTTTAATCCCAATCTTTTTGCAAAACTCTGACAAATGTAGAGAAATAAATGTGTGAAGAATGGCCAACAAGAAAAAAACGATCTTTTCTTGTAGGAGCCACGGATAGCAAATGTTAGCTAGATATTCATAGAACAGCTTTTAGGTCATCCATGTATTTTCTGATTTTCCTATTGACCAATCTGTTGGGACTGCTGCAGCAATATTTAATGGTATTCTTTTATGCCGATAGACAATCAGTGGTGGACACAACTGTCCAGCAGCGTTTGCGGTAAGTAGTATGGTTACGTTCCCCTTTTCATCATTTGCTCCTGCTAAATAAACTAACTTCTTACTTTTTTCAGTAATACTTTGCCACGTGTGGGAGTTATGTAGAAAGCAGATAAATCTGCGTTAAAAACTATCAACAAGTTTTTTATTACATCATTAAGCCATTATCTTCGATATAGGGTCATACCTCTTCAACCCATTGAGCTAAATTCTCACTGGTTACATTTGTTAGGGAGCGCATAAAGGTTTGATATATCCTATCTGATATTCTAGATTGCGGGTCCGAAACAATTTATACCATTTTCTCCTGGTGATTTTTCAAAACCCAACACTGGTCAAGAAATCATTTTTGTCATTGGAAAGCCAGTTTTGGGCAGAGAAATCACCCACTCGGCTAGGATATTTTTTTGTTCAGCAGTAAAAAGACTACTTGGACCCATTCTTTTTCTCACTGGCAGCTTACCTTGAACCTTATACACTAAAGAAACTCTGGGCACTCCATATTTTTTAGCAGATTTGCCTTTTTTAACCTCATCTATAGAATCAAGCATGCTTTGTTGCGAGTATTTTAAAAATTTTTGTTCATGCTTTAACATCTTTAAAGCAAAACAGGAACTTCTTCAATACAATATGAAATTCAATAGATGACACCCCAGTAACCAATATGTGACACCCTGTGTCATTTGTAGGTCACCAGTGTCTTAATAAAATAAAATTACTATCTATAAGCATATTTTAATAAAAAACATTCACATAGAATAGCATTTATTCCCAAATTCTAGTGCCTAACCTATGATGTCAACCATTGATTTAATAGGATTATCTAAACTAATAGCTGCTACTCGTGCTAGCAAATACATTTCGCTTACTTCATCAAAATAAACAGCATTAATACATAATTTACAGACATTAAAATAAACACAGCAGTCGCCATTTTAAGTTTGCATGGAAATGAATCAACTTAATCCCTTATTTTAAATTTTTCTTCTAATAATTCTTTTAAAGTTGAAAAGAGTTAACCATAAAAATTTAATTTCATGCCTAATTAGTGCGTTATGAATAAAACAACGTTTTAGACGCCAAATAATTACTTATCAATTCAGGTAAAAAAGGTAATATAATTTATCGCATTGCTGTAGAGAGCGTAATAATATTACATAAATTTTACAATGCAAATTAAACAAACAAATCAATGAGTAAATTAAACTTATCTGTTACCTTTATTGATCTAGATAGTTAAGTTAATGTAATACGGTCATTTTTTGGAGCAAATGCTACGTATTGTTTCTCTGAATACGAAAGCTTGGGCGTATAGGTTTTACGGCCCTTCCTCACTAGATAGCAGTAAAATTCGTTGTTGTTTACTTATAGCAATTAATAAAAAAAACACATATTTTAGGTAATAGGAAAGATAGGGGGAATCAAAGAGTAAGCTCACCGATTATAACGTACAACCCATACCATGTCTTTCAGATACGGTCACTCAAGCAAGTCTGCCCATCATGGCCGACGTTCATTTTTATTAACCGTCTACCACTCTAAGCGTAACGTGTTCTCATTGGTTGAAACACTGATGTATATTTATTTCGAAACGTGAGAAACGTTTATGCATGCAAAATATTAATTATGAGTTTTCCCGAGCAGTGCTGGGAACTTAAAACCACATTTACTTAATGCGTAATAACCTAGTTTATTATAAAAAACACGGGGTAATTACACGACCCATTTTTGCTTAATCACGTGTGCAGAACACCTATGATTAATGATTAAAATAAAATAGCCGTGAAGCCAAATGAGCGTAACAATATTAAAAACTAAGGTTTTAGAGACTTGCATCCAAGTTTGGTTTTTCTGGGTGTTCCTTACTTATGTACTTATCGTATTTATTTAAAGAAAAACTTCGTATTGCATGTTTATACAAACAATAATAACAGATATACACAAACCACAAACCTTCACTTTCCAACGGAAATTGAAAAATGTACTCCAGGGCAATTTACATTTGTGGATTACATAAGCCAATATTCAACACACTTCAAGGGATGAGAATATTGTCGCAGACACTCTCGAAAATGGATAACATCGGCTTCAAACTGCTATCTAATTCACAGCAAAACGACGAAGAGTTTAAAGGTCTCAGAGAAAGCAACATCTCAAGCCTAACCTACAGACTTGTACAAATTCCGAATTCTGACCAAACAATTTTTTGTGACATTTATACAACGATAGCTCGCCCATTCGTAACAAAAGAATTACGAAAACAAGCTTTCGCAAACGTTCACAACTCAGCATACCCAGGAATAAAGGCAACTGCGAAGCTGGTATTTCAAAAATTTGTTTGGTCTGTCGTCAGATTAGACTGCCGCACCTGAACACACTTGCATCCAATGCCAAAGCCACAAGACACGTGATCACAGAAACACAAAATTTCAAACCACCATCTTCAAGATTCAGGTATGTCTACACAGATAATTGTCGGACCAAAACCCGTATCAAAGGAGCACCGATACATATTCACATACATCGAACGCTTTACAAGATGGCCGGAGGCAATATATCTGCAAAACATTAAAGTTGAGGCCGGAGCTAGAGCATTCATACAACAATGGATTGCACGTTTTGGCATACCACTCAGGGTCAACAGATCAAGGCCGTTAGTTTAAATTGCAACTATTCAAACAATAAGAGTTTTTTATCGGATTCATGAGCATCAGCACAACAGCATATCACCCGCAGTCCGTTGACATTACTTTGTCTCGCGACAGGTCAATGTAGCTTTCAATTGCCGGTGGAAGTATTGAAATACTTCTACCGGCCATTGAAATCTACATTGACCTCTCGTGAGACAAAGAAATGGGTGGACCCACTATTTTTATTCTAATCGAAGTCACAAATGTTTGAAAAGAAAAGCTAAATGCTACTGCTGCAGAGCTTACATTTGGGAAATGCTATGCCTACCAGGAGAATTTCTCACAAGTTTGAGCAAGTCAACGGAACAAACACATCTTGAGGCACTTGCAAAACAGCTACGTTACCACTTACAACTACAACCAGTTCAAGGCTCCAAGCATAGTAGCAAAACAAACATTTATATTCAAAGGGTGGAAAAACTCAAGTTACACTTATCTTACTGCGGAGGAAACCAAAATATTACAAAGTACATACAATAGACTACACAAAGAACTACGCATAGTCGACAAAATGATCGCCATCGACAAACAGGGCAAGATAACAAATGTTTCAATCGACAGGGTTAAACCAACATACATGGAGAACGAACTCCCAGAAACAGTAAAAAAGTACACTTGTCAATGAAATATATTAAGTACATACGATGGACCATACAAAGTAATCCTTACGAACGATAAAACGGTCGTCATTGATATACAGGGCAAAAAACTATTTCAATCGACAGAGTCAAACCAGCACACATAGAAAATGAACCCCCAGAAACATTCAACACGAATCCACAAGAACAAACTTGTACTCCAACGACAGCTACAAGGAACATAAGAAGAGTACACTTCCCAAAGAAATCTATCAAGTACATAGAATGGATCATACAAAGTAATCCACAAGGACAACAAAACGGCTGCCATCAACAAACAATTACTTCAATCGACACGGTTATATCAGCATACATAGAGAACGAACTCTCAGAAACAGTAGAAGAGTACACGTCCCAAAGAAATATATCAAGTACATACGATGGACCATACAAAGTAATCCTCAAGGATGATAAAACGGTCGCTATCGACAAGCAGTGCAAGAAACCTATTTCAATCCATAGGGTCCAACCAGCATACATGGAGAATAAACCCTCAGAAAAAGTCAACACGAGTCCACCAGAACAAACATGTACTCTAACGACAGCTACAAGGAGGAGTAGAAAAGTATACTTCTTAAAGAAATATCTCAAATACATACAATAGGCTATGCAAAGCAATCCACATGGACAACAAAATGATCACCATCGACAAACAGGGCAAGGAAACCACTGTTTCAATGGACAGGGTAGAACCAGCATACATGTAGAACAAACCCTTATACACAGTCAACAGCAGTATAAAAGAACAAACATGTACTCCTCTAACGGCAGTTATAAGGAGCAGTAGAAGAGTACATTTCCAAAAGAAATATATCAAGTACATACGATGGACCATACAAAGTAAACCTCATGAACAATAGAACGGATGTCATCGACAAACAGGGCAAGAAACCTATTTCGATCGACACAGTCAAACCAGCATACATGGATAATGAACCCTCAGAAACAGTCAACACGAGTCCACAAGAACAAACTTGTACTCCAACGACAACTACAAGGAACATAAGAAGAGTACACTTCCCAAAGAAATCTATTAAGTAGATACGATGGACCATACAAAGTAATTTACATGGACAACAAAACGGCCGCCATCAACAAACAGGGCAAGAAAACAATTATTTCAATTGACAGGGTCAAATCAGCATACATGGAGAACGAATCTTGAGAAACAGTCAACACGAGTCCACCGGAACAAACTTGTACTCCAACGACAGTTACAAGGAGCAGTAGAAGAGTACACTTCTCAAAGATATATATCAAGTATATACGATGGACCATACAAAGGAATCCTCATGAACGATAAAACGGACGTTATCGACAAACAGGGCATTAAACTTATTTCAATCGACAGGGTCAAACCAGCATACATGGAGAATAAATCCTCTGAAACAGTCAGCACGCGCTCTCCAGAACAAATTTGTGTTCCAACGAAAATTACAAGATGCAGTAGAAGATTACACTTTCCAAAGAAATATATTAAGTACAGATGATGGATAATACAAAGTAATCCATATGGAAGATAAAACGCCCGCCACCGAAAACAAGGCTAGAAAATAACTATTTCAATCGACAGTGTCAAACCAGCAAACATGAAGAACAAACTTTCAGAAACAATCAATACGAGTCCACAAGAACCTACTTGTACTCCAACGACAGCTACAAGGAACATAAGAAGAGTACACTTCCCAAAGAAATCTATTAAGTAGATACGATGGACCATACAAAGTAATTTACATGGACAACAAAACGGCCGCCATCAACAAACAGGGCAAGAAAACAATTATTTCAATTGACAGGGTCAAATCAGCATACATGGAGAACGAATCTTCGGAAACAGTCAACACGAGTCCACCGGAACAAACTTGTACTCCAACGACAGCTACAAGGAGCAGTAGAAGAGTACACTTCTCAAAGAAATATATCAAGTATATACGATGGACCATACAAAGGAATCCTCATGAACGATAAAACGGACGTTATCGACAAACAGGGCATTAAACTTATTTCAATCGACATGGTCAAACCAGCATACATGGAGAATAAATCCTCAGAAACAGTCAGCACGCGTCCCCCAGAACAAATTTGTGTTCCAACGAAAATTACAAGGTGCAGTAGAAGATTACACTTTCCAAAGAAATATATTAAGTACAGATGATGGACAATACAAAGTAATCCATATGGACGATAAAACGGCCGCCATCGAAAACAAGGCAAGGAAATAACTATTTCAATCGACAGTGTCAAACCAGTAAACATGAAGAACAAACTTTCAGAAACAATCAATACGAGTCCACAAGAACCAACTTGTACTTGTCCAACGACAGTTACGAGGAGCAATAGAAGAGTACACTTCACAAAAAAATATATCACTTGCTATTGTGACTATCGCAGTTACTAGAATGAGAGGTATATGCAACCAAACATATTCCTAAGTGACCAGTAAGCACGTAGCATACAAATGAATAACATGCACCCCTCAAACAATAATGGACTCGTCTGATACCCCTCGAAATGAGAACCGTCTAAACGTACAATACAAATAAACCCATGATATAAAAGCATCTCCAAAGACTACAGCAAATTACTTCTTTATTGTTATCTTTTTAAGGTATTCGTCAAATTCTTTGGAGAGAATTTAAGAATGGTACAAGATGAAAGTCACTAAGCTACTAGTGCACTAAGGGTTTTCCTTCAGATTATTTCGTTGTGATCACCAAATCTAACGGGATAAAATGAAGTAAACTTTTGTAACTACACTACGAATGCAGGAGCTCGCCATAGCATAGTTTGAAGCTTATAAAGCACGTGACGCCAACATGCACGCCAGGACCGAGGACATTCCGCCAATAGCTCGCACTAATTTCTAACAACTAAGAACATCGTTCGTATACCAGCATCTTTACCTATCGCTGCTGTATCGCATTCTACCTAACTATGCACATCATCCTCTACACGACACGAGTTCAGCCAGGTCTTCTTCGTGAAGCCACAACATTCAAATCTACAACTTTATAAACTAAAAGCATTTAGTGTTAAAAGACATTTGCAATAACAACGCACAGAAAAACTTCTATAAATATTTTTTTGAGCGACATTCTTTGATTAGTTGGAATTTTTAAACTTGTAAATAAATGTTACCTCTTTTGCTGCAAAGCATTAACAAGGTAACCGCAGGCAAACCAGAACGCCACAGAATGTGCAGGTATCTGAAAGTTAGCATGAAGCTTGAGATAACTACCGTGCTTTATGATACAGCATTAAGCAGCAGAGATTCTTCATTTGTGTGCTGATTTGGAAACACTTCCGATTGCGCGAATCTTTAAGTCTATTTAAATTGTTTTTTTAATAAGGTTTGTTGATTCAAAAGTCAGGCTCAAATAGTTTGTCACATGCGGCAACTCTTCTTCTCAATTCTGCAAGCTTTCGAAGACGTCTTATATTAAGATGTAGCAGAATATGTCTTTTTAAATTATCCTTTGCAGGTGTCCTAAACTTACACATATAACATGAAAACTTATTTCTATCATTGTGAATTTTCAAATGATGGGTCAAGTTACTTTTCCAAAATGTTTTGTATTTACAAGTACCACATGAAAACTGCTTCATCCCACTGTTGTGTTTGCTCAGATGCAGTTTGAGACTATTCATGTGAACTGCTCTGAAATCACACCTATCACATAGAAATGCTTTGTCATCGGTATGTTTCTTTGTATGATGTTTAAGACTGCTTTTATAAAATGTTTTGAATTCACATATGGTACATGAATAACCCACCTTGTCATTGTGCGTGGCCATATGCAATTTCAAGTTACCCTTAAAACATGCTTTGAAGTCACACATGTTGCATGAAAACGATTTTCCATAAAAGTGCATTTTCAAATGCTTCACCAAGTTGCTTTTATCAGGGGTGTCATATCCACAAACGTAACAACAAAATAGTGCATTTGCATCGTGTGTAGCCATGTGTCTTTGTAAATGCGACTTCTGATATGATTTGTAATCACATTCTTTACAAGAAAACGTTCTATCAGCGGCATGTCTTTCCAAGTGACGATTCAAAGCGCTTTCTTGAAATGCTTTATAAGTGCAGAAGGTACACGAAAATTGTATTCTGTTACTGTGTTTGTACATATGCAATCTTAGATTGCGTTCGCGAGAAGTTTGAAAATTACATTTATTACATGAATATGGCTTGTCACCCGTATGTATTGTCAAATGGTCATTTAGGCTGTATTCGTGAAATGTTTCGTATCCACAAACATGACAGGAAAATCGCTTTCTTCGCCTGTGAATCCTCATATGCTGTTCCAAACTGTGCTTGAAAAAAGCTTGGTATTTGCATGTATAACATAAAAGGGGCTTTTTAACAGTATGCCTTTTCAAATGGGCATTTAGGCTGGTTTTAAAGAAGGTTTTGAATTCACCAACACTGCAGGAAAACAACACATCATAACTGTGACTGCTAATATGTAATTTCAGACTAGTTTTGCCATTTGTTTTGTAATTGCACTTCTTACACAAAAATAGTTTTTCAGTAGTATGTTGTAACAATTACGATTTTCTGCTATTTAAATATACGCTTTCGTTCAATACACCTATTTAATAAATATTAAACTTCTATTGAAACCTTATATTACGAATTCATACATCGTGCCCCGTCTACATTAGAATAGGCAAAGTAACCTTTAAGTGCTCTTCTATTTGCTTGTATCTTGATTCAATATCCCCTTTCCCGGCGCATGCTTGAATAGTTAACCTTGCCTCGTGATCAAGCCATTTTTGATATCAGCATGTAATCGGTATAGAAGTGTTATTGAGGTCCTGCAGGTTTTTAATTAAACATGCCGTCCCAGCAAGTAGTAAAGTGGAGTCAACGTATACTATGGGTACAGTTTTAGTTGTGGCATCGACCTAAGATAGTTGTAAATATATTTCTACGGTAAGAAATTAATTCGCAAACTTACCTTTAAATTCAATTTTCCCGTTTGATTTCAGTGCAAGTTTTTTAAAGTACCCAGTATTAAATAGGAAGCAAGTTATTTAAAGTACCAAGTATTAAAGATGAAGCAAGTTTTTTTAAAGAATGAAGTATTATGCCCGTGTTATGCAAATAGCAAGCTTTAAGTATTAATTCCAAGTTTAAAATATCAATTTCAAGTTTCAAGTATTAAAGTAATGGAAATTATGTATTATATCAAACAATCGTTACCTATATGACAAGTACCAGACTGAAGTAAAGTAAATACACGATTTAAATTCTTTTGGAAGTGGGTTGAGCTTTAGATGCAGTTTCAATTGTTGCTAGGCGAGGGAGTGGAAGCCCCCACATATGATTGATTAATATGAAGGTCAAATGCGGACCCCTGCGTCAGACCCGGCCGCACTGCAGATAGCCAGCGGTGAGTCATGCTCCATTTTATACCTATATTCTTTTCAAGGAACATTCATTTAAGATGTACAAATAACTTTCGCAGAAGCTATATATGTTTATTTAAAGTTAATTCTCGAATTTTTGTGAAGGTTTGAAGATCAGTTAAATTGATTCACGTAAAATTTAGTTCAAAATTTAGTATTTAAATAATGCATAAATGACCTTATTATTTTCAAGGTATTTCTGTAAGATTATTTTTGAAGTTACAAAGTTGTATTAAAATGTTTGCATAACTAAACATGTGATACGATAAGAATTGTTTGCCGAATTATTGTGTATAACACATTTTGACAGTACACCTGAAGTACAGCTTAATGCCGACAATAAGTATTTTTCTTTGACCTTTGATTCCATTAAAGATGTCTATTAAAAATATAGTTCTATAATCTATAAAAACTTTTTTTGAGCATTTAATTCGTTTCTTGTAAACTGAACAGGATCCTATTCAAGTATAATGAATAAACTGTAGCTTGAAAAATGAAAATCATATATTTCTTATAGAGAATTAATGTAAATTATGCAATTAAAAAATATCCCATAAATATTCAGAGATTATTGTTAAATCATAATAAAGAAACTGTTTTGAAAGTCTCCGTACATTTAGCTTTATATAAACAATGTATATAAATATATATTTTTTTAAATTAATAGAAAAAATAATAAGTTAAGTAAAACTTTCTTTCTTTGAAGTCAACAATAATTGTCCTATAAAAGCAAACATTTTACGAATATGAAAGTTTGGTATTGAAGAAAGATATTAGTGGTGTTAAAGTTAAAAGTTTTTTTTTTGAAAGTATAATTTTGACTAGTGGATCTATTTATAATTTTATTTTGTGATAAAGTGACTAGGCTCTAACGAAGCCCTAGTTCGAGCATGTTTAGGTGTGGTTAAATTTTCAGATAGCACGAGATCGTCGTTCTCATTCCAGATTGCAGAGACAAAAGTAAGTATTTTTTTATGTTGCTCATCTTAAGTTTTTTTATTCGAAGATTTCCGTATCTGAACTTCGGATAGTTTCTTGTCATAACACTCTTTAAGATACGGTGGCGTCCAATAAAATTTCTTTTGTTTTATCGTATACCATCCTACGACCCTAGCTCATAGCTCTGACCTAAGTTGAAGAAGCTTAGCTGGCTGGAAGATCTCTTTAAAGGGACCCTTTTCTCTCAAAGCCATTTAACATCCTTTTTACCTTGGGCTTAACCGTTAAACAGGAACCCCTCGTAATCTATCGAGGCTCTGCCACCTATATGGTAGGGCAGACATACTATTTACCTTTTGAGGAATTTAGTGTGCTACAATGTCTCGCTATGTGCAAAACGTAGGTTGACTTTTTTGAATGTTTTATATTTACAAATATTACAGCAAAATTGCGCCTGCATAGTGTGTCGATCGATATGTGTTCGTAAAGTATTTTTCCTAGTTGTTTTATAATCGCACAAGCTACAAAAGGAAAATTGGTCAACAACGTGTGTTTTTAACTGAATGATTAGGTTCTGTTTCATAAATGTTTTATCATTATAGTCATTACAACATCGTGATTTGGAATTTATACGAGTTTGTTGTTTATCATTTTACCAATCACTTGGTCAATAGAAATAGAAGAAATGACCCGTTCATTTGTCAGAAACTTTTGTTTTGCCTTGTCTGTAGATTTAAGTCCAGTGTGGTGTCTTCTCTTGTACAACACACAAATATACAAATTTTGATTGATTGCGTTTTCTACCTAAAAGCTTACACAACACAAAATCACCTTTCATTAGATTTTGGAAGTTCACAGGTTAGGTGGCACATCATCATTTTCATTATCAATGTAATCGAAATCTTCATCCCATGGAGAAGATTCGACACTTTCTATAGATACTGATTTTGAATTTGTCGATTCGATATCCTCTTGTTTAATTTGTTTGGTTTTACCGATTTTTCCTTTGCTCATCTTTTATGTTCCTCAACTTCTTTCTTTCTTGAATTTGTTTTCACTTTTGTTCTCTTTCTTTCTTTTTTTTAGTTTGCTGTTCAATTTTTTGTTGTTTATTTTCTTCTTTTATCTGAACATACCTAATAATTTGAGGTGACGTGAGTACATTACATTTGATTTTCCAATGCTCCACCCGAAGGTACTACATTGGCCAGTTTTTTTTACCTGGAAAATTTGGAATTTTGCCGAACCCTTGCTGTTCCAAGCAAGGTAGGGATTTTTAACGTGCGTGACAACACTCACACACGGGACCTCCATTTTACCTCTCATCCGAACGAGGGTGTATTTTTGTGAAAAATGCTCGCCTAACATTTTTCAAGCGGACCGTGTCGGGATTCGAACCAGGGACCTTGGGCGTAGTAGTCACACACATACCACTACGCCACGGAGCCGCCCTGACGTGAGTACAACAGAAATTTTTTTGTCTTTTTAGAAGTCACGTCAATATCGTGCCCGTTTAAATTGAGAAGGAATAGATAGATCCATATCGGTTATTGTATTATTTAGTTTCATAGGTGTTAGTAATTAAAGTTCAAATGGTTTTGAATGTGCTACGGGGTTATTAGATTTGCCTTTTGGAATAACTCGACTATCATATTTTCAGGCAATGAAGGTTCTGCTGTGATGCCTTTATTTACCTTCGATTTGTTTGCAACAACTTTGGATAACGGTAGATCATTCCCAATATTTTCTTTGTATATAAATTTGGTGCAATATTTTCCAATTCTGACGATAAACTTTGTAGATCTTCTTGTAGTGATGACTGAAATATAGAAATATAAATTTGTGGACAGTGATTGAATATAAGAAAATTCAACTTACTCCTTCCAACTGTAAATAATTCTTTTTCCAAATTTTGTAGAGAGAGACCAGTCTTCTATAGGTCCCTTTAAACCGCCTTCATTGTTTTTAAAATCCACAATTTTTTTCTCGCCAATCTTCTTTTCCATATAACAAAGAAATGCCTTAATTTCATCTACATTTTTCCTTTTTTTTCTGCTGGTTGAATATGTAGCGGTAAATTTACAGCTCGGGGATTCCAAGCTAATAAACCACACTTTTTAAATCTGTTTTGTATTATTAAACGATCAACCTACTTTGAAACTTTCTGAAGAATTGGTGGACAATCTTTCTTCTTTAGCTTTTCTCCCATATGAACATTTTCCAATATTGAACGTTTTTTCTTTATTTTGATTTCAAACTATTGAATACTGCAACGTCTTTAGATTGTATTAGGTGAGTTGTGTTTGTATATAATGCTATTATTTAATCCCAATCTTTTTGCAAAACCCTGACAAACGTAGAAAAGTGTGCGAAGAATGGCCATCAAGAAAGGAAACAACGGAAAAGTCAATGTTTTCTTGTAGGAGCCACGGATAGAAAATGTTAGCTATGTATTGATAGAACTGCTTTTATGTCATCCACGTATTTTCTGATTTTCCTATTGACCAATCTATTGGACTGCTTCAGCAATATTTAAAGATATTCTTTTATGCCAATAGACAATCAGTGTTGGACACAACTGTCCAGCAGCGTTTGCGGTAAGTAGTATGGTTACGTTTTCCTTTTCATCATTTGCTCCTGCTAAATAAACTAACGTCTTACCTTTTTCAGTAATACTTTGCCATGTGTGGGGGTTTATGTAGAAAGCAGATAAATCTGCGTTAAAAACTATCAACAAGTTTTTTATTACATCATTAAGCCATTATCTTTAATATAGGACCATATTTCTACAAATCATTGATCTAAATTCTCACTGGTTACATTTGTTAGGGAGCGCATAAAGGTTTGATATATCCTATCTGATATTCTAGATTGCGGGTCCGAAACAATTTATACCATTTTCTCCTGGTGATTTTTCAAAACCCAACACTGGTTAAGAAATCATTTTTGTCATTGGAAAGTTAGTTTTGGGCAGAGAAATCACCCGCTCGGCTAGGATATTTTTTTGTTCAGCAGTAAAAAGACTACTTGGACCCATTCTTTTTCTCACTGGCAGCTTACCTTGGACCTTACACACTAAAGAAACTCTAGGCACTCCATATTTTTTAGCAGATTTGCCTTTTTTAACCTCATCTATAGAATCAAGCATGTTTTGTTGCAAGTATATTAAAATCTTTTCTTCATGCTTTAACATTTTTAAGGCAAAACAGGAACTTCTTCAATACAATATGAAATTCAATAGATGACACTCCAGTAACCAATATGTGACACCGTGTCATCTGTAGGTTACCAGTGTCTTAATAAAATAAAATTACTATTTTTAAGAATATTTTAATAGAAAACATTCACATCGAATAGCATTTATAGCAAATTCCCAAATTCTATTGCCTGATCCATGATGTCAACTATAGGTTTAACAGGATTATCTATACTAATAGCTGCCACTGATGCTAGCAAATGTATTTGGTTTACTTCATCAAAATAAACAGCATTAATACATAATTTACAGACATTAAAATAAACACGGCAGTCGCCATTTTAAGTTAGCAAGGAGATGAATCAAATTAATCCTTTATTTTTAATTTTTCTTCTAATAATTCTTCTAAAGCTAAAAAGGGTTAGCCATAAAAATTTAATTTCATACTTAATTAGTGCGTTATGAATAAAACGACATTTTAGGCACCAAATTATTACTTGTCAATTGAGGTAAAAAAGGTAATATAATTTATCGCGTTACCGTAATAATATTATATAAAGTTTACAATGCAAATTAAACAAACTACTCGATGAGTAAATCAAAGTTACCTTTATTGATCTATATAGTTAAGTTAATGTAAGTTAATGTAATACGGCCATTTATTGGGGAAAACGCTATGTATTGTTCCTCTGAATACGGAAGCTTGGACGTGTAGGTTTTTGCAGCATTTTTTTACTAAATAGCAGTGAAATACGTTGTTGTTTACCTATGGCAATTAAAACAAGGAACACATATTTTAGCTAATAGGAAAGATAAGGGAAATCGGACAGTAAGCTCACCGCATTATAATGTACTACCCATACCATGTCTTTCAGATACGATCACTCAGGCTAGTATGCCCATCATGGCCGAGGTTCGTTTATTTTAGCCGTCTATCACTCTAAGCGTAGCGTCTCATTGGTTAAAACAATGATGTATATCTTTTTCGAAACGTGAGAAACGTTTACGCATGCAAAATACTATAAGAATTATGAGTTTTCCCGAGCAGTGCTGGGAACTTAAAACCACATTTACTTAATGAGTTATATAACCTACTTCATTATAAAAATTCGCGGGGTAATTACACGACCTATTTCTGCTGAATTACGTGTGTAGTACGCCTATGATTAATTATTAAAATAAAACACCCGTGAAGCCAAATGAGCGTACCAATATTAAAAACTAAGGTTTTAGAGACTTGGATGCAAGTTTGGTTTTTCTGCGCAGCGAAATTTTCGTTAAACTGAGATAAGTTAAAATCAAAAGTTTCGTCTGCGTGTTCATTACGTATGTACTTATCGTATTTACTAAAAAAACTTCCTATTACATGTTTCTACAAACAATAATAACAGATAATGCTAAATATGTCCATAAATATGAAAAAGTGGGACAATGTTGTCCCAATTAACGGTATTAAAAACTAAAACAGTATTTGAGCAGCTGCTAAAAAATGTACATAAGCAACTATTTAAAAAATAACGAATTCTAGGTGTATGCAACCAACCTACTCTTAGCTAACCGACAATAAGCAGATAGTATGCAAATAAATAACATGCACGCATAGAACACTCCTCAAACAATAATAGACTCGTTTGATACCTCTAAATACATAATAGAACCATCCGAACGTAGAACACAAACAAACTCAGGTTATAAAAGGAGCTCTAAACGCAAGAGCAAATTACTTCCTTAGGTGTTGTCTTTTTAAGATAGTCACAAAACTTTTTGCAGCTACGCTCAACGACCTACTTAAAAGGCAACACGTCTCAATTGATTAAGTGAAGCAAACTGTATTCGCGAAGTGCAAAACACAGCTAGCACAAGCCGTGCTACTTACATATCCACTTCTTGACATTGTCTATAACAACAGTCACTTCAGACTTTGCTGTCGGTTGAGTAATCGAACAATGGAGCGATCAACAATGGCAACCTTTAGCTTTTTATTCCAAAAACTAGCTAATGCCCAAACAAAAATATCCTGCATACGATCGAGAACTTCTCACAATTTACATAACTATCAAACAGTTTAAATACATGTTAGAGGGTAGGTATTTCACGATCTACACAAACCACGAACCTTCACTTTCCAACGGAAATTGAAAAATGTACTTCCGGGTAATTTAGATTTGTGGATTACATAAGCCAATTTTCAACACACTTCAAGGGATGAGAATATTGTCGCAGACACTCTCGAAAATGAATAGCATATACTTCAAACTGCTACCCGATTCACAGAAAAACGATGAAGAGTTCAAAGGTGTCAGGAAAAACAACTCAAGTTTAACCTACCTACAGACTGATACAAATTCCGAATTCTGACCAAACAATTTTTGTGACATTTATACAACAATAGCTCGCCCATTCGTAACAAAAGAATTACGAAAGGAAGCTTTCGCAAACATTCACAACTCAGCACACCCAGGAATAAAGGCAACTACGAAACTGGTAACCCAAAGATTTGTTTGGTCTGTCATTCGATTAAACTTCCGCAACTGGACACACTTGTATCCAATGCCAAAGCCGTAAGGCACATGATCACAGAAACACAAAATTTCAAACCACCATCTTCAAGATTCAGACATCTCTACACAGATAATTGTCGAACCAATACCCTTATCAAAGGGGCGCAGATACATATTCACATACATCGAACGCTTTACAAGATGGACAGAGGCAATATCTCTGCAAAACATTAAAGCTGCAACGGGAGCTAGAGCTCATAAAACAATGGATTATATGTTTTGGCGTACCACTCAGAGTCAAGCAATCAAGCTCGTTAGTTTCAATTGCAACTATTCAAACAATTAGAATTCTTGATCGGATTCACGAGAATCAGCACAACAGCATATTACCCGCAGTTCGTTGGCGTGGTGGAATAATTTCACCGGCAATTGAAAGCTACACTGACCTGTTGCGAGGCAAAGAAATGGACAGATGCATTACCTGTAGTTCTAATCGGAGTCAGAAATGTTTGGAAAGAAGAACTATATGCTAAATCTGCAGAGCTTACATTTGGGAAATGCTGTGCCTACCAGACGAATTCCTCACAAGTTAGATCAAGCCAATGGAATAAACACATCCTGAGGAACTTGAAAACCAGCTACGTAACCACCTCCAACGACTACAGTTCATTTACATTACCAATGCTCCACCTGTAGGTACTACATTGGCTAGGAGGCGAGTTTTTTGTTGCCTGGAAATTTAGAATTTTGCCGAACCCTTGCCGTTCCAGGCAAGGTAGGGATCTTTAGCGTGCGTGACAACACTCACACACGGGACCTCCATTTAACCTCTCATCCGAACGAGGGCGTAATATTTGTGAAAAATGCTCACCTGCCATTTTTCAAGCAGTCGGCCGTGTCGGGATTTGAACCCGGGACCTTGGGATCCGTAGTCTTACGCTTACTACATTGATCCACGGCGACGCTGATCCAACGACTACAACCAATCCAAGGCTCCAAGCATAGTAGCAAAACAAAAATTCATATTCAAAGGGTAAAAAAAACTCAAGTCACACCTTTTTAGACTGAGGAGGACACAAAAATATTACAAAGGACATACGGTGGATCACACAAAGCAATCCGCATGGACGTTGAAACGATCGCTATCGACAAACAAGGCAAGAAAACAATTGTTTCAATCGACATGGTCAAACCAGCACACATGGAAAATGAACTCTCAGAAACAGTCAACACGAGTCCACAAGAACGAAGTTGTACATCTTCAACAGTAGTTACAACGAGCAGTAGAAGAGTACACATCTAACAGAAATATATCAAGTACACATTATGGACCATACAAAGTAATCCTTATGAACGATAAAACGGTCGTCATTGACAAACAGGACAAAAAAAACTATTTTAATCGACATGGTCAAATCAGTACACATGGAAACTGAACTCTCAGAAACAGTCAACACGAGTCCACAAGAACAAACTTGTACTCCAACGACAGCTACAAGGAACATAAGAAGAGTACACTTCCCAAAGAAATCTATTAAGTAGATACGATGGACCATACAAAGTAATCCACATGGACAACAAAACGGCCGTCATCGACAAACAGGGCATGAAAACAGTTATTTCAATTGACAGCGTCAAATCAGCATACATGGAGAACGAATCTTCAGAAACAGTCATCCAGAACAAACTTGTACTCCAACGACAGCTACAAGGAGCAGTAGAAGAGTACACTTCTCAAAGAAATATATCAAGTACATACGATGGACCATACAAAGGAATCCTTATGAACGATAAAACGGACGTCATCGACAAACAGGGCAATAAACCTATTTCAATCGACAGGGTCAAACCAGCATACATGGAGAATAAATCCTCAGAAACAATCAAGTCGAATTCACCAAAACAAACTTGTACTCCAACGACAGTTACAAGGAGCAATAAAAAAGTACCCTTTCCAATGAAATATATCAAGTACATACGAAGGACCATACAAAGTAATACATGTGGACAACAGAATGGTCGCCATCGACAAACACGTCAAGAAAATAACTATTTCAATCGGCAGGGTCAAATCAGCAAACATGGAGAACAAACTCTCAGAAACAATCAACATGAGTCCACAAGAACAAATTTGTACTCGTTCAACTACAGTTACGAGGGGCAATAGAAGAGTACACTTCCCAAAAAAATATATCACTTGTTATTGTGAGTATCGCAGTCACTGGAAGGAGAGGAATATGCAACCAGCCATACTCCTAACTGACTAATCAGTAAGCACGTAGCATACAAATAAATAACCTGCACTCTTAAAACACCCCTCAAACATTAATAGATTCGTCTGACACACCTTGAAATATGTAATAGAACCACCTAATCGTACAATACAAATAAACTCAGGATATAAAAGCAGCTCCAAAGGCTAGAGCAAATTACTTCTTTATTGTTATCTTTTTAAGGTATTCACCAAATTCTTTTGAGAGAATTTAAGAATGGTGCAAGATGAAAGTCACTAAGCTACTCATGCACTAGGGGTTTCCTTCAGATTATTACGTTGTAATCACCAAATCTAACGGGATAAAATGAAGTAAACTTTTGTAACTACGCTACGAATGCAGGAGCTGGCCATAACATACTTTGGACCCACTCCATCTCCTAAAGCACGTGATGCCAGCATGCAAGCCAGGATCGGAGACATTCCGCCATTAGCTCGCTCTAATTTCTAACAACCAAGGACGTCATTCGATAACCAGCATCTCTGCCTTTAGTTGCTATATCGCATAAAGTGTAACGATCAACATCATCCTCTACTCGACACGCGTTCAGCGGTCTTCTTTGTAGTTTGGACACAATCCACCTTCTAAAGCACGTGACGCCAACATGCACTCCAGAATCGGGGACATTCCGCCATTAGCTCGCTCTAATTTCTAACAACCAAGGACGTCGTTCGTATACCACCATCTCTGCCTATCGCTGCTGTATCGCATTCTACCTAACGATGCACATCATCCTCTACACGACACGAGTTCAGCCAGGTCTTCTTCGTGAAGCCACAACATTCAAATCTACAACTTTATAAACTAAAATGCTTTTAGTGTTAAAAGACATTTGCAATAACAACGCACAGAAAAACTTCTATAAATATTTTCTTTGAGCGACATTCTTTAATTAGTTGGAATTTTGAAACTTGTAAATAAATGTTACCTCTCTTGCTGCAAAGCATTAACAAGGTAACCGCAGGCAAACCAGAACGCCACAGAATGTGCACGTATCTGAAAGTTAGCATGAAGCTTGAGATAACTATCGTGCTTTATGATACAGCATTAAGCAGCAAAGATTCTTCATTTGTGTGCTGATTTGAAAACACTTCCGATTGCGCGAATCTTTAAGTCTATTTAAATTGTTTTTTTAATAAGGTTTGTAGATTCAAAAGTCAGGATCAAATAGTTTATCACATGCGGCAACTCTTCTTCTCAATTCTGCAAGCTTTCGAAGACGTCTTATATTAAGATGTAGCAGAATATGTCTTTTTAAATTATCCTTTGCAGGTGTCCTAAACTTACACATATAACATGAAAACTTATTTCTATCATTGTGAAATTTCAAATGATGAGTCAGGTTACTTTTCCAAAATGTTTTGTATTTACAAGTACCACATGAAAACTGCTTCATCCCACTGTTGTGTTTGCTCAGATGCAGTTTTAGACTATTCATGTGAACTGCTCTGAAATCACACCTATCACATAGAAATGCTTTGTCATCGGTATGTTTCTTTGTATGATGTTTAAGACTGCTTTTATAAAATGTTTTGAATTCACATATGGTACATGAATAACCCACCTTGTCATTGTGCGTGGCCATATGCAATTTCAAGTTACCCTTAAAACATGCTTTGAAGTCACACATGTTGCATGAAAACGATTTTCCATAAAAGTGCATTTTCAAATGCTTCACCAAGTTGCTTTTATCAGGGGTGTCATATCCACAAACGTAACAACAAAATAGTGCATTTGCATCGTGTGTAGCCATGTGTCTTTGTAAATGCGACTTCCGATATGATTTGTAATCACATTCTTTACAAGAAAACGTTCTATCAGCGGCATGTCTTTCCAAGTGACGATTCAAAGCGCTTTCTTGAAATGCTTTATAAGTGCAGAAGGTACACGAAAATTGTTTTCTGTTACTGTGTTTGTACATATGCAATCTTAGATTGCGTTCGCGAGAAGTTTGAAAATTACATTTATTACATGAATATGGCTTGTCACCCGTATGTATTGTCAAATGGTCATTTAGGCTGTATTCGTGAAACGTTTCGTATCCACAAACATGACAGGAAAATTGCTTTCTTCGTCTGTGAATCCTCATATGCTGTTCCAAACTGTGCTTAAAAAAAGCTTGGTATTTGCAAGTATAACATAAAAGGGGCTTTTTAACAGTATGCCTTTTCAAATGGGCATTTAGGCTGGTTTTAAAGAAGGTTTTGAATTCACAATCACTACAGGAAAACAAAACATCGCCACTGTGACTGCTCATATGTAATTTTAGACTAGTTTTGCCATTTGTTTTGTAGTTACACTTCTTACACAAAAATAGTTTTTCAGTAGTATGTCTCGCTATGTGCAAACGTAGGTTGACTTTTTTAAGTGTTTTATATTTACAGATATTACAGCAAAATTGCGCCTGCATGGTGTGTCGATCGATATGTGTTTGTAAAGCATTTTTCGTAGTTGTTTTATAACCGCACAAGCAACAATAATAAAATTGGTCAACAACGTGTGTTTTTAAATGATTGATTAGGTTCTGTTTCGTACATGTTTTATAATTACAGTGATTACAGCATCGTGATTTGGAATTCATACGAGTTTGTTGTTTATCATTTTGCTGATCATCTAATTGGCATCTGGATATTCTTGTACAGTTTGCAATAGAGGTCGCTGCTTGAACGTCTTCAGATGACTTGGAATTGCTAATGCAATTAAATGCATTAGTGTTAGCTTCACAGCTAGTTGTTAAATTCAAAAGTCTAAAATTGCTTATTAGAAACGTTTCTTCCCCTACAGTTAAATTGGATGATCTACGAATTCCGTCGTTGATATAAGAATTTTTAGATAAATTTTCCTGTTGCGGAAATGTTTCTCCTTTAGCGTTCATGTTTTTGGTTTCCCGTAAAATCTGTTAGGAAATATATTCTTTATTTGACGACACGATATATACACGTTATATCTACCCATTGGCATTCCTCCCAAATCCAAGTGGTAGCATTTCAGTAATTTCTTTTCACTAATATCATAATAAAAAAGCACAATAATAAAATAGGGCGTGTCCACATTTTACACAATTTGAAATGTTTACCGAAATCTGTTAACATATTTTCTTGGTTTTATATGAAAATAAGGTAAAGCGGTGTCAATTGCAAGTCACAAATTAGATATTGATGTACAAATTAAAACCCGGCACCAGTAGTTTTTCGATCAATAACTAGTCGTTCAAACTGAATGATTCACTCTCGCTAGCAGGTGCGTTGAACGATTTTCTCTTATAATGTACGAGTACTTCTCGTAGGTTAAAGTTAGAGTTTGTGATATATTACGGTTGATTGAAGTATTAGAGAAATTAAATAACCTTATGCAATCGTGGCCATGTTCTTGTATCGTTTTGACTTTTATTGATATTTTAAATTTAAAGTAGCGAAGTCTTTAAAGCGATTGCAAAACTAAATGATAGGGTAAGTGGATTTACAGAACTCTGTAGCTGCGATCTGCAAAATTGTAAATAGAATCACAGTATAATGAACTTTACAGTAGCGACACGAAATGGCGGCTCCTTTGATCTTGGCAGGCAGGATTTTAAATAAACATGGAGGTTCTTCAAAAACCTGACGCTAGATAACGTACACTAGAGCCGCGAAAATTTATATTTTCATGTATTATTTGCCTCTCCAAATTCAATAGTAATAAAACATAACACGTTTTCAACGAACTTCGTTCGTTTATGAAATCGATTTGTCGTCCGTCTGTCTGTCCGTCTGTCCGTCCGAGGCCTTTCTAATGGTCGGACATCAATGTGTGATACATCAATCGATTCAGCTCGGTGTCCAGAGCTTAAGTTTTGATGTCAGTTGAAATCGGGCCACGGGGACGCCGTGCCCCCGCGATATTCCGTCGGGAAAATTAAAATTTCAAATAGGTCCAAAATTAATGTGCGATACATATTTGGACTCCCCTAACATAGCTGAGTCGAAATATGGTACCCCCACAAAATCTGACCACGGATACCCGACCCCCCCGGGGAATTAATTTTTATTTTATCTGAATACTTATAATTATTACAACATAATAATTTTAATTTCTTTAAATTGTTTTAAAGTAAGTCTACATTTGGAAGTTCGTTGCGACAATGCCTTGCATTTTCAACTTGTTTTTTATTGTTTGTTTAATTGATTTGCGTAAGATAAAAGTTTTTGTTTTCAGACAAATTTGGTATTTTAAACACCCATAAAGAACTAATGAATTTAAATCTGATAATTATTAATCATCATCATCATCATCGGATCTTCAGTCCTGGAACTGGTTAGACGCGTACCTCCATTGTTTCCTATTCTGAACTAACCTACGCATTTCCCTAAATTTGCACAGTCTACTTTTATCACTATCTGCGTGCGAAAGTCTGATCACGGTTATTAAAGATGAAGGCATCTCCTCTGGCGTAAAAATTTCGGATTAAAAATAGTGCCCCATTCGGATCTCCTGGAGGGACTACTTCGGGGGATATGATCGGATAGTATAAAAAAAGAGTAGTGACATTCTGCGAGTCGGAGCGTGGAATGTCAGAAGTATGAAGCAAGTAGGTAATCTAGAAAACTTGAAATGCTAACGCATTAAACATAGTAGGTATCAGCAAAGTTCAGCGACCAGAGGCGGGAGATTTTCGGAGTGGAGACTTCAGGGTAATTCATACAGGAGCAGAGGAAGGAAATTTGGGTGTGGGGATAGTGATGCAAAAAAAGATAGGATACTGTGTAGAAAATTACTTATAAAAGAACGAAATAATACTCGTGGTTAGATTAGAATCTAAACCTGTAACGGGCATTTTTTATAGCGTAACATTTTACGCTCCCTTTCTGTTAGCGTACTTAAAAATACATCGTTTCTTTGGGATCGCTGTTTGTATAAAGTAAATACTTTCGAATAGTTTTCAGATTTGTATGCAATTTAACTCGTGTGTATTAATTAAAAATAGATTAATTGAAGATTGATTTTCATTAATACATAAATTGCGAGGAACGAATTTTAAATAGAATTATTCGTAAATTACTTTCCAACTTATCGGAAATGATAAACAGCTCGTAATTAATTAGTAGATATGATGGCTGCATTCATATAAATTTTGTTTCTTATGTGGATATACAAGTCTAGATAATTTACGATAAGAGGTTGGAATAGCAACGAGTTGATAAACAGATGAACAGTTGTAGTTTGCTCTTCGTTCCTATATATTAGTTACGTTAAAAATACTGTTTCCTTTTTGCTTTGAAAAGAGTGCAAATTAATGCGGAATAGATTAACGTAACATAGGAACAAGCACGGCACGCTTTTAGTTGTTTTTCTTGTGAAATAAAAGTTATATATTAACTGTAGCATGGTAGTTCTGATGAACATTTGAAGGAAGATGCTTTTATACGCGTTGCTTTACTAATTGTGTTTTTTTGTGAAGTTGTCTTTTTTTTTATTTAAACTGTGTGTGCGATCTAGTTTCGAGGTCCTTTTTTTTCAGAGTAGCGCATACTTTGGATTATCCAACTACAGTTGATACTGTAGTTTCTGAATTTTCTAACCCCAAAGAATCTACAACAGATCTTTGCTTGCGCAAATTTCGTTATTTGCGAAATATAACAGATTACCGGTTTACAAAGGTATTGGTTGAAGTTTCTCACTGCTTTTTAGATGTTTATGAAGATAATATACATTTGGTCCCAGTTGAAATTAAACTAGTGCTACAACATATTTCGAAATTATTGTCTCAGGAAATAGAAGTAACAAGAGATTTATCAATGCTACATAGTTCCGTCGCGTGATAATGTCTGTTGCTAACACCAGTGAAATACGTAGGTGTGATTAGGGTAACGTGTGATAAGTTCCATCAACACCCTCCCAGTAAAGGGTGAAGTGCTTCGCTAGTGCAGGACCTCGTGAATCCCACACTTCAAATGCAAGGAGGCGTTCCTGAAGGACTTTTTGTAAGTTGAACTATTTCCTACTTATTATTACTTTAAATATCTATCCGTTGTTTTGCCATATCTTCGTCGTTCTGATACCTTTTACAATAGACTTGCCTGCGATTAAAAAAAAAAAAGAAAGAAAAAAACAATCAATACTACTGAATTACTCATATCAATTGTGACTTACCTATTTATCTTTTGTTAACATTTTGTCTGATTTATGTTTAAATGTGAGGAAACGTTTCTGCTACTCCCCAATATTACCTCACTTTGTCCTAAACATTTTTCTGTATTGCTTTTACTGTTGTTATATTAAATAGATTATCCAAACAGTTTTTTTTTTACATTCTACAAAGTACTGAATAATTTAGACTTTTCATTGCTGCTATGCTTATTCTTTTTTTTTCAGGTTTGCTTAACTATTTTTCTTGCAGGTATTGTCACTAATTCCTTACCGTCGCGTACATTATATGTCAGTCTGCTTTCTACGACCCCCCCTACTCTCCGATTGAGCCCGGTCATTTCTTTGATTTTCTTTGAGTTACGCGCGGCTACGAATAACGTAACATAAATTTGGCGCCCAACGTGACTGCCACGATTAACGTAGCAAAAATTTGGCGCCCAACGTGGCTGCTACGATTACCGTAACAAACCGGTAAATACAGTAATAATACAAGTATACACGCCCACCTCTAGCTATAGTTAGGAAGAGGTAGAGGCAATCTACAAAGATATCGAAGACATACTGTGTTACGTGCCAAATTGGCACTTAAACATTTTTTAGTTTAATTTTGATGTGCGGAAGTTTCGCACCACAAATTCAAAAGACTTGGCGTATATTTCCGTCACGTCAGAGTGCGTTTGCGCCAAATCGCGCGACGCGAGGGTCGGAGAAAAAGTGGGAGAGGTGTTTCCGGGAGACTCTGTAACGTGGCCGTTTGCCTTGGAATATCGAGAAGGGCGGTCGTGTCTGGTATCGTATCTTTATTTTTATTATGTAGATTTCCCTTGCTTATCTTTGTTTGTCTTTACCTGATTAACCTATTCCTTATCGTTCCGCTACATATAGGAATCTGATACGACCCTGGAGCAGTCCCACGACCCTAGAACGAGCCGGATGTCCATGCTCCGCCAACAGCACCGGAACAGTCACCACTTTTAACTATCTTAAAGGGGGCTCCAGCCATTTGGAAGGCGTACCCTCCGTTAATTGCCTTAAAAGGGGCCATCAGTAGCCCTGATGGACGTCAGCAGACGTCAACTTTAACTCAGGGACATATTCATGTGAGTATTTCGCTGTTACAAACTATTGTATAAAAATTGGCATATTTTCCGTCAATGGCGTATTTAATTTGTTATTGGTGACGTCATTGACATATGGGCGCGTCAAAATCTGTATAAAGATTAGCGTTACCAACTGCCCGTGGCGACGCTTATTCCGCGCTAGCGGAGTTGTATTTATGAACTTTTAAATGGTAAGAACTGAAACACGTAAAAGGACATAAAAAATTAATACTTACGGGTGATTTTAATGTAGTGGTAGATGAGGTTAGGAAAGGAGCTATAGTGAGTTTATTTGGTTTAGGCACGAGAAATGACAGAGAAAATAGCCACGTAGAGTTTTGCGACAAGAACAATTTAATCATCACAAACACATTATTTCAACATTATGCTAGAAGACGATATACGTGGAAAATACCAGGAGATATAGAAAGATATCAAATAGATTACATTCTTGTTAGACAACGGTTTAGGAATCCAGTAAAAGATTGTAGAAGCTACCCAAAAGCAGATATTGACACTGAGCACAACATTGTAATTATGAAGACCGCTCTTAAATTAAAAAATTAGAAAAAAGGAATGGAAAAGGGTACTTTGACGCAGAGAAACTAAAAGATAAAGATATCCACGAAAGATTTGAAGAAAAGTCAAATGAATTACTGAAAGGTATCGAGAAAATTTTTGATACTAAAGAAATAGAAACAGAATGAATTAACATTAAATCCAGCTTAGACACGGCAAGAGATAGGTTTTGGGCCTTTTGGAGCGACTTTTTAAAAAGCTTCTTCCAAAAAACACTTCTATCAAATTTATTTTATAATAATTACAATAATGATTTTTTAACAACTTTGACGTTATCTTCATTAACCCCTTGGTCAAATATAACTAATAATTAATAATTAAATTTACTGCGAGTAGCTTTGAACAACTAACAATGCAAAAACTGGAAGTTCTCAGACTGGCTGGTGATCTTGGGCTCTCGAGGGTATTTATGCTATCCCTGCCCTTACGTTGCTTATAGGAACTGCAGAGCTCATGTATGCTTATTTCTGTATTTAATACAATGTAGTACTTCTTAGTAATCTTAATATTAATAACATTCTTATAACATACTGTAGCGGGCTACTATAACGCGTTTCACTAATTTAAAACAAGTAGTAACAAAAGTCTTTATTACTCACTATTCACAGGTCTAAGTAACAGTATATGCCTTATTTATAGATGTTTTCAGTCTAATTAACAATGAAGCACTATCACACTAACGCTATTTACAAGCACTAATATCTTCTTAAACTAATTCCTTAGCTATAAGTCTTCTTAGCAACACTAAACACTACTATAATTTATCTATTACACTTTATCTATTTACGTATTCTGCAAGCTGTCGATACAATAGACACGTTCACATAATACAGATTTATATTTACTAAAAACTTTTGGAACGTAACGAACAACTAACTATATACGAGATAATTTATGTACGACATTCTGATATAGACTAACTCTGTACTTCATCATCGGTCTTATTTATACCGTGAATTAAATAAATGATTCATTTTCTGGTATGTGCTCGAACATTCTCGGTTCCTGGAGAAGATGCATTGCTTACGACGCTTGTGTGTTTGACGGGTTGCCTAATAGTAGTTTGTAACACTGTCCCCTCTTTAAAACCGTTACGTCTCGTAACTGTAAATACATTTTGACGCCAATTCGATGACTGATGACGGTATTGGCAGCTATCTCCTCTGGTGCATCCACCACGTTGTTGGAAATAACAGTCAACACTTTTTTCTTTTTCTTGGTAGGCAACCGGTTGATAGCAACAAACAAGGACCTAAACGTTAGTTCCCTGGAAAATTACTTCTAGCATATTTCGGACTTTTTCTCCGATCTAAGCGATCCAGTCCACAGCCTAGTTTGGGCACCGCTAGTCTCGTTACTCTATTTTCCATCATCCGAGTCTTAAGATTCAGCAAAGCTTCCCATAGATGTCTATAACTAGGTCTCTGCCATGAAGAATTTTTGGTGACTAGATAGTAAGCATAGCGATTCTTATCCTGAAGAACCAAAGCTTTTCCTACAGCTGGCTGCTGTTTAACTAATTCATCCACACATCCAAACTTTTTCTTGAAAACAATAGCTATTCCTCTTGACATTTGCAGGTCCTGGGCTACTCAATGTGCAAGGGAATACTCTTTTGGTGCTCTAAACAGATCTTGCTGTTTTTCAATAACAACGTCAAATCTCGCCTTAGCGGAACCACCATACGCCGCCATGAAACTCTCAAAATCTACATTTGGCTCATGATTGCACACAATTCTCATTACTCAAGTCCTCCTGGCTGTTGCTAGCATAAAATGTTAAACGATCAACGTGTACCACTTTCGGGGAGATCTTCTAATCCGGTACACTACACCATTAATTTGTTTTTAACATTACGTACGGGCCTTCCCATTGTCCTTGTGGTTTTGGCGACAATCCACGTTTTCTTTGTGGATTGTACAATTTCTAGGTTGGTAACCACCTTTTTGTGCTCTTGTGTCATATTGTGATTTAATTCGATCGCTTGCTGCCTGAATATTCTTTCGGACGTTTTCGTGAATGCTATTTGATCTTCACAAAACTTAATAACGTAATCTTCACCTGAAATCTTTTCTCCAGGTTTAAATCCAAACTGAAGATCACAGAGTAGCCGCAATTCACGTCCTAACATCACGCATGCGGACAAGTATCCTGTGCTGTCATGCACCAAAGATCGGTACGCCAGTAGGAACAAATGTAAATATTGGTCCCAGTCTTGTTAATGTTCAGAGACTAGGTACTTTCCTAAAGTCCTGTTCATTCTTTCAACCATTCCATCCGATTGGGGATGAAGTGGCGTAGTTCTAGTTTTCCTGATTCCAAGATGCTTGCAGACGTTTTGAAACAACGCTGATTCGAAGTTCCGGCCTTGATCAGAGTGTAATTCTAACGGAACTCCAAAGCTACAAAACAACTCCCTCACTAGTACATCTGCAACCGTTTCACTTCTTGGTTAAGTATAGCATACGCCTCCGACCATTTGGTGAATAATCCATTGCAACCAAGATGTATTTATTTCCTTTTTCTGATTCAGGAAACGGACCATTTATATCAATGGCCACCCTCTCAAAATACTGTCTTATTGGGGCTTTCCGTTTTGTGACCGGGCCATTTACAGAGGCACACAACTCACATTTCCGGCACCACTCCTTCACATCTTCTTTGCAGTTCACCCAGTAGAATCCTTCTCTCACTCTTTCAAGATATCTTTTCACGCCAAAGTGCCCTCCGGAAATACCATCGCGCAAGTGCTGCAACACTTCTGGCACTCTGCTTCTCGGCACTATCACTTGGAGTCGTCGATAAGTGCTATCTTCACATTCCAAGCGTCGTTTCAAGATTCTATTTTTGATCACCAAGGAGTCACACTGTGCCCAGTATGCCTTCAGGCTCCTACTTGAAATACTAATTTCTTTCCAAGCTGGTTATTGTCCTTTACTTTTCCATTCAATAATACGTCCCAATTCGGCGTCATTGTCGTGGTCTTCTCGTATTTTTTTGTGTTGCCACGTATCATCAGTTACCGCCATTCTATGAATCACTCTTATTTTCTCTTCCATCTTGGAGCAATGATTGCAGTCTACCGGGCAGGTTCTCCTTGACAGAGCGTCTACATTTCGATGGCTAGTTCATACACAATGTTCTGTGTCAAAGTCATATTCCTGCAGCCGCTCTATCCACCTTGCAACTTGCCCTTCAGGATTTCGAAACTTCAGTAACCATTTTAATGCAGCATGGTCTGTTCTCAACAGGAATTTATGGCCGTATAAGTACTTATAAAAGTGCTCTACGGATTTGACGACGGCCAACAGCTCTCTTCCTGTCACACAATAGTTCCTTTCTGGCCGCGACAAAACCTTGCTGAAATACCCAATAACTTTTTCTTGTCCGTTCTGTACTTGAGAAAGAACGCTTCCTGTAGCTGTGTTACTGGCATCGGTATTCAACACAAACTTCCCCTCTATCCGTGGATAACTCAGACTTGGTG
The DNA here is from genome assembly GCA_036346225.1 of Platerodrilus igneus. Lineage (NCBI taxonomy): Eukaryota > Metazoa > Arthropoda > Insecta > Coleoptera > Lycidae > Platerodrilus > Platerodrilus igneus. The sequence goes on along the minus strand of JARFIW010001436.1, from coordinate 607,087 downwards.
CTATAACCAGTAGCCGTTTCAGTTGTTCAAATGCGTTGTGGCAGTCGTCATTCTAATTATATTCTTGTCCATCTTCGGTTAATTTCGTCGACGGTTTGGCAATGTTCGTAAACCCAAGTATAAAACGTTGGTAATATGTGCACAATCCTGGAAAACTGCGTAGTTGGTGTATATCTGCTGGTGTAGGTCACTCTTGTGCCGTTTTTATCTTGTCAGGGTCAGCTCTTATTTTGGTCTCCAAAACGGCATGTCCTAGGTATTTCACCTCTTTTCCAATAGGTGACATTTCTTGGGGCTCAAGGTATGGTTTGCTCCGCGTAATCTTTGGAATATTTTCTCTATGTTTCTAGCTTTTCCGCCTTTTGCTTTTCAAACACACGGTTGATTATATTATCTATGCTGTTCTGCGATTCACCAGGTTCTTCTAAGGCAGACCGAACTTTGTGACTCATCCTGTGTGATGTCTGCTTCAAATTCAAGCGCATTAGCCAGTGCGTCATCTAACATTTTTGGCCGTACTAATTTTGGCGCTTGCTGTATTTTGCCATATCTTTAACGCCATCCACAAATGTTTGAACAGCCAGTTGTTCGAGGAAGCTATCTGGTGCCGTTGAGTATGCCAATCTAATAAATCTGGCAAAGTGACCTTCGAATTGTTGCAGGCTTTCATTTGTCTTTTGCGAGCGGTTCTTAACTTGTGCATGGTAAACCTGTTGAAGGTGAGCATCTCCATATCTCATCTCAAGCTTTGATGTTAAGAGGCCGTAATCATTCTGCTGGTGATCGGGAATCGTTTGCAAAATGTTAAGAGCTTTCCCCCGTAGAGCCACTATTAAGGAGATAGCCTTCTCTTTGTTGCACCAACCGTTGGCTATTGCAGCAGCTTCAAATTGTTTCAAATATGTGGGCCAAGGTGTTTTACCATCAAATGTGGGTGGTTTTACTTTAAATTTTGACGGTATTGACTCGCTTTCTTAAATGCTTCTTATTTCTGGAATGTTCTGATTTACAACTTGGTTTGCTATTTCAAGTGGCCGTGTTGTTAGTGAAATCATTTGTTCTTGCAGCCTCATCACATCTTCTTCTATTTTTACCAATTTACTGTCTAAATTTTGCTCAACTATTTTTACCTGTTCAGTGACATCTTCTTTCAATGCAATGGAGCTTTCCATTAATCTTAGTTTTAACGTGGCTGTCTTTTCATTCAACTCTTCCATTTTCACTAAACCTTTTTTCCATTTTCTTAGCATTTTTACTTAACCTTTCTGTAAGGTTTGATTCCAGTTCAACTGACCTCACTACGTTTTCATTGAGTGTCACTTCTAGTTGAGCCGACCTCTCTTCCATACCGGATTTAAAATCCTTAAGGAAATTCATTAAAGTTTCTGTGTCCATTTTACTTTGGCTTCTTGTAACAGGGATATACAAACTACTTAAATGTCTTTTAAATTAATCACTATATATACCTCACAGAGCCTGACACTAGTGTAGCGGGATACTATAACGCGTTTCACTAATTTAAAACAAGTAGTAACAAAAGTCTTTATTACTCACTGTTCACAAGTTTAATTAACAGTATATGCCTTATTTATAGATGTTTTCAGTTCAATTAACAATGAAGCACTATCACACTAACGCTATTTACAAGCACTAATATCTTCTTAAACTAATTCCTTAACTATGTCTTCTTAGTAACACTAAACACTACTATAATTTATCTATTAAGCTACATTTCCAATCACTTCCACTTGGAAGTGGAATTAGAATTTTAATAAACGATCTAGATTGTTGTTTCCAACGAATGTCAATTTGTAGGTTATGTTTTGAAATTAATTATGGATAAAAATATTTTGTTAGCTGGTATTGCTGCAATTGTTGTTAACAAATTAATTTTAGAAATAACTCTTCATTTAAGTTGTTTATTTTTTTCGAAAATAAGAACCCGCGATAAAATAACACATACTCTATCTTCAAAATTTGACTTAAAATTGACTTGTTACTTGCTGTATGTAAGCTGCTTGCATCAATTCGACTTAAAAGTGGAATTACGTTCACGTCGAATTAGCATTGGAAACAGTAACGTAAAGAAATGTGGGCGCAAGCATAAAGAGTTGAATTCCACTTCAAAGTGGAAGTGGTTGGAAATGTAACTTTACACTTTGTCTATTTACGTATTCTGCAAGCTGTCGATACAATAGACACGTTCACTTAATACAGATTTATATTTACTAAAGACTTTCAGAACGTAACGAACAACTAACTATATACGAGATGATTTATATACGACATTCTGATATAGACTAAACTCTTACATTTTATCAGCGGTCTTATTTATACCGTGAATTAAATAAATGATTTATTCTCTGGTATGTGCTCGAACATTTTCGGTTCCTGAAAAATATGCATTGCTTACGGCGCTTGTGTGTTTGACGGGTTGCCTAATAGTAGCTCGTAACAATACTGTGACCTGCAGCTGCAGTATCATGTTGCTTCTGGAATACAATGTCTGCTTCTCAAGTCTGGCTTGTGAACTTTCATTAACTTTTTATTTGTGTCCTTCAATTATACATTGTTGCATCTAACTTAAGTTTTAATAGTTTCATTTAATTACATATATATCCTAATTCGAGGGTATGTAACTTGCGGTGGCCAGAGATATTCTGGCGTACACATAAAATGAAAATAAGAAACCATGGATAAAAAAGAATATCCTGAATTTAATAGAAGAAAGACGAAAATACAAAAATAGATCAGACGAAGCAGGAAAGCAGAGATACTGTAATTAATTAACTTGAATAATGTGTTGGCGCGTCTTATTAATTATAGTGGACTGTATTGCAAAAGTATAACAGAACGCGAGCTTTAAATGCGAAAATTGTATGCATTTAAAAACAAACAGAATGCATAAATTCACTCACCAATATTGTCCTTTGTGTGTGGTCCTCTTCAATGTTGCTGTAATGCCCCCGGGGGAGTCAGTTGAATGCACTGTTACAAGCACTATACTTTATTGTTTGAATAGCTGGTCCCGCACAACCGTTCCGGTACTAGGTCGAATGAAGAGTCATCTATAAACGTAACAAGACCACTTTCGCACGCGTTTACTCTATGAGAGGCGCAAGCGCACTGTACAACTTTATTCTACTATAGTTTGAGTTTAATTAATACGAAACATTCTGCCCACCAAAATAGCTTTGGACATTTTTTTTTCTTAAACGTAACATGAAAATTTTAATTTTGACCGACGCTTCTATGTATGTAGAATTAAAGGAATATAATAATGTTTACGAAACTATAATAAAGAACACTAAAATAATTAATATTTATTATTGAGACGGCAATGGGCATAGTTTGACCATTGGTCTTTTCAAATTGCCTCGTGAAGTTTTTACGGTGGCTACACGAGGTACCCCATCGCTTCCAGGATGAAGCTCTATAATTCTGGCGAATCTCTAATTTAAAGGAAGAACACGAAATGAAGGCAAATCACCCATAACTGGACTGACAGGAATAGGGCGAAGACGATAGCAAAAATAACACTTAGATAGTATTCTACGAACTGCGCGAAGAGATGAGATGATCCAAAATCGTTTTTGAAGCAAGGACATCGTTGTGTTTACTCCCGAATGTAAATTTTGTGTGTGCACTTGTTTAATCAACAAATCTGTTATACGATGTTTATTGGGTAATACCGCTGAATGTTTTGCAGAAGCTGGAAGACTGGAATGAATCAGTCTCCTGCCTACTCTTAAAATGTCATTCAAATCAAAAATAAGCTTAGACGTTGCAGATGTTTAGGCAAAGGCTTACCTTGACGAACGGCTTCGATTTCAACTTTAAGTGAACTAAATTGGACCACCTTGACAATAACCATAAGAGCAGTGTGAAGCTCCACCGACGATAAAAATAGCGAATTGATGGTACCTTTTCTAACTTTAAAGATTCTCAGACAATATGCGTCTATACGTTAAATTTTGTGTAACGACGAAAATTTGTTTGATAAGTCTTCCAGCCAAGTTGATTCTACAGTTACAATCAAAGTAATGCGTTTCTCCTCAGAAGATGCTTCTAGAGAAGAGACGAACAATTTTGGCAAAGGTCATTTTTCTTCAGACAACGACAAAAATTCAGGACCTGTCCACCATAGCGCATGCGCGGGCAATACCGAAGGAAATAAACCTCTGGTAGCACAATCAGATGGGTTGTTTGAAGAACTAATGTAACTCCACTGTTCGGGAGAAATACGTTCTTGGATGTAACTAACACGGTTAGCTACAAACATTTTTAAACGATAGGTAGGTGACTTAATCCAAGTCAACGCGACAGAAGAATCAGTGTAACAACAGACTTTTTCAAAGGTTACATTGAATAAGTAGTTTTAACAAAATGAACTAATTTAGACAAAAGTACGGTAGCACATAGTTCTAGCTTGGGTATAGAAAGACATTTCAAAGAGGCGACCTTTGATCTAGCCATAACAAAGTGAACAGATATTTTTCCTGACGGAAATACTAAACGAAAATATGCAATAGCCGAATATCTTTTTTTGGACGCGTCACAAAAACCATGTAGTTGTATACTACAGGCTTCATCAATAAGGATATAACGAAGAATTTGAATTGAATTTATATATGAAAATTCAGCAACAAATTTTTTCCAAAATATGACAATAGATTCAGGAGGAGGATCATCCCAATCCAACCCCAGCACCCAAAATAGTTGAATGAGTTGTTTGAGTAAAAAGGTAACTAGTGTAGTAAATCCTAGAGGATCGCAAATCCTAGCAACTGTCGAAAGTAAAATCCGCTTGGAAAGACGATTTTCTAAAGGCTGCATTTCAAATGAAAAATTATCATGTATCGAGTGTCACTGAAGACCAAGCACTTTTATGGTAAGCTTAAGATCATTTGCGACTAAACTTAGTTTTACTTGTTGATACTCAGTAGGAATATCTTCTAACAGTAGTGGACTGTTGCTAGCCCATTTGCGTAGTTCGAAGCAGCCAGCACGTAGTAGTTCGATGAGTTGACGTTTTAGTTCATGAGTTGCCTGGAGAGTGGACGACCCAGTCAATACATCATCAACATACAAATTGTTTCTCAAAGCATGAGCAGCCAATGGATAGCTATTTTCTCCTAGTTCAGCTAATTTTAAGATAGTGCGAATGGCGAGAAAAGGAGCGGATGAAACTCCATATGTAATTGTGTTCAACTGATAGGTTGAAATTGGTTCTGAAGGATTCCATCGCCATTGTATCAATTGATAAGAACGATCCGTTTCTGATATCAATATTTGCCTGTACAATTGTTTTATGTGACAGACAAAAACGAACTTGGGAATACAAAATGCCAAAAGTATTTTTACAATATCATTCTGGACCTTAGGTCCAGTGAGTAAGGTATCATTCAATGAAATACCATTCGAAGCTCGAGCCGAAGCATCAAAAACAATTCTCAATTTAGGTTTATTATTTTCTAGTTTGAACACGACATGGTGTGGAATAAAATACGCATTATTGTCAGCTGGAGGCGTTGATAAAAGCGACATGTGACCAGATGCTTCGTAATCACGCATGAAATCTACATACAAATTTCGCAAGTCTGGATTAGTTTCGAGACGACGCTCTAGTGACAATAGACGTTTAATTGCAATAGATTTCGAGTCCGGAAATTCACGAACATTTTCTCTAAACGGGAGGCTCACGCCGAACCTACCATTGGGTAACCGATACAACGAGTTATCAAAAAATTGTTGAGCAAGGTCATCTTCTGGGGACGACAAACTCTTCGATGGAATGTCAAGCTCCCAAAAATGTTTAAGATTAATATCCATACAAGGATCGATAGATACAAAGAACGAATGAATAACATTGGTTGAGATGGGATCGACAGTACCAAATATCATGTAACCAAATATGGTGTTGACAGCAACAGGCGAAATTTCTTTGCCATCAATTTTCCCATTGAGCAAAATACGACTGGCAACATCAGAGCCCAATAACATTTGTAATGGAGAGGGATGTCTCCAGTTTTCATCTGCGAGTTTTATGTTTTCCAAATGAGACTAATACGATTGAATATACTTGTTTGGAAGATTACCGCAAATAGACGGCAAAACCATTAAGTTTATTTTCAAATTGTTGTCCGTGAGGACTGAATCATATTCCTGAATGGGACGAATTGTTCTAGATATCACACCTAACGTTTGGTGTGAAGTCTGGCCCAAACCAGAAATAGGAATCGAAGAAGGACGAGACGATATACCAATAGACTTACGACAAGACTCAGTAATAAATGAAATATGACTCCCAGTGTCTACTAGAGCACGAATAATTTGAGGTTGATTTCTCTTGTCGAGAATTTCCAAACAAACCGTGGGTAGCAGAGCTAGACAAGTTGTCGCCTCCGACTCAACTGTTGTAGTACAAGTAGCATTATTAGACGAACTGGTTTGCAAATTTTTTTCACGAGTTGGAGTTGAAGAAAGTGGTGACGTAGCAATCGACTGCACAAAATGTAACAATGTATGATGATTTTTATTGCAAGTTTTGCACAAAACTTTTTACGGACAAGACATGTTATGATTTGGTCGAAGACAGTTCAAACATAACCGAAGATGTTTGACTTGCTCGTGACGCTTGTTTGGAGACAATTTAAGAAATTGCTCAAATGAATACAACACATGACTTCCCTTGCAAAGAATGCAGGACGAATTGTTCTTAGGAGAAGTGTTAGTCTCAGCTAAGAATGTCCTAGGCTTCAAGTCAAAATTCGAACGAGTGAGACCTTGTTTATTAATAGTACCTTTAGGCACTTTCGTCTGTTTGCTTGAGACAAGATTCTCTAAGGCTACACATTGTTTTGACAAAAAGTCTTTGACGCAATTAAATGTAGGCTCATTGGTAGAATTGAAATGCAATTCGAATCGTTTACGAGTTTCCTCATCGAGTTTACATAATAAAAGATCTACAAGAACGAAATCCCAACTTTCAACATCAAATTGTAACGATCCCAAAATCGATAGGTTTTCTGTGAAACAGTCAATTAAATTTCGAAGTAGTTTTACGTTTTCCGCATGCATAGGCGGGTAGTTTTTTATTAAACCCCAATAGTGATTAGCCAAAAGACGTTTATTATTATATCTAGAACATAAAGTCTCATATGCTAATTTGTAATTTTCATGACAAAGAGGAATAGACCGCAACAATGTCAATGATTCACTCGACAAGCTTGAAGGAAGGTAGGAATGCTTTTCGATGTCCGTTAAATGCGGTTGTTTATCTATCAAAACATCAAACATATCCTTGAAAGTCTTGAAGTTTTTTGGGTCATTATCAAAACGTGGTAGAGTAATTTTTGGTAATTTTACTCTAGGTGTAAAAATATTGTCTTGTCGGATTGTGTGACTCGCAGACGGAGTTTTCACTTCAGCAGAAAATATTTCTTGCTCTATCAAAAGGATAGAATAATATTCGTCATCTACGTTTCGACACAAATTCTCTAAAGCCGGTTGCAATTCTGATTCTGTATTTACTAATACAGTAACATATTTTTCAGTAAAATCCTTGTAGATAGATTCAACCAAGCGACATTTCAACTTAAATAATTTATGCACAGAATCATTGTATTGTGCCTTCTCAGAAAGTTCGAAAATTTCATGAATCCTAGCAGCGTAGAGCTTTAATAAAGTTACAGGCGTATTTGTGTCAGGCATTTTGTATAAAAATAACAAACGACAATTATTTCAATTAACAACGACCCACAATAATCTTATTGTAAATTCAATCACCGAAAATGATCCAATAAAGTCATTACCCAATTTGTAATGTAAAATGCGAAACGAGTAGTTAGATATCTAAAGCTTCGTATTGTATTTTAGAAAGCTTATTTTAAACGAAATGACAACCCTTAATTCTACAAAAGCTAGAAGGTTTATAGAAAACCCAAACGGTTTAGTTATTCAAACAAGAAAGGTAGCTAAAATATTTAGTGGTTATAAACCCTTAAGAATGCAGATACGTATTTCGATAAAACTGGAATGTTGTTTCCAGCTGTACATAAGCCAAAGGAATTGATCTACTAAACAGGTAAACGAAATTTTACAATAGAACAACTTTGAAGCCAACATTTGCAACAAGTTTTCTATACGAACGATTTAACTATATCTGTAAAATGATTAATAATGCTCTCTAACTAAATTATTGCTAAATCGTAATATATCTATAATCAAATAATGATCTCTTATTAATAGACTTGTGTATCAAATTTTTTATATATAAGTAAATACAAATATGATGCGAATATTTGCTAATCGAAGTTTTACATACATACAAGCTATAACGAAATGAATTAATTTATTAACCATGGACAGTTGTATCACGCGAAGAAGGACCAAAATGTAATTAATTAACTTGAATAATGTGCTGGCGCGTCTTATTAATTATAGTGGACTGCATTACGAAAGTATAATAAAACGCGAGCTTTAAATGCGAAAATTGTATGCATGTAAAAACAAACAGAATGCATAAATTCACTCACCAATATTGTCCTTGGTGTGTGGTCCTCTTCAATGTTGCTGCAGTGCCTCCGGGGGAGTCAGTTGAATGCACTGTTACAAGCACTATACTTTGTTGTTTGAATAGCTGGTCTCGCACAACCGTTCCGGTACTAGGTCGAATGAAGAGTCATCGATAAACGTAACAAGACCACTTTCGCACGCGTTTACTCTATAAGAGGCGCAAGCGCACTGCACAACTTTATTCCACTATAGTTTGAGTTTATTAATACGAAGCAGATACAAAGCCATAAAATAGGAAATTATTCGCAAACACAGGCAAGCTAAAGAACAATAGATTGATGAATAGTGCAAAGAAGCACAAACCAAGATGGAAATAAGAAAGATAGACGAAGCATACAAACTAATTAGAATGAATTTTAGAAATATAAAACCAAATAGCAAAAATATAAGGGGCACGGAAAGAAACGTCATTATAGAAAATGTAGAGAAAGTAGTTAGATGGCAAGAATATATAGGGCATTTATATGCAGGAGAGAAACTATCAGCATTAGAACAGGAATCGGATATTGAAAATGATGACTTGGGATATCCTATGCTTAGAGATGAGTTTGAATTAGCATTAAAGTATCTGAAAAATCGTAAGGCGCCAGGCACAGATAAGGTGCAAACATAAACTCTAAAAGTCGCTGAACAGGCAGTAACAGAACGTCTCTTCAAACTTGTAAGCAATATGTATGAGACAGGCGACATACCCAAAGATTTCAAACGTAATATCATAGTAACTATACTAAAAAAAGATAGGTGCGGATAGATGTGAAAATATTCGAACAATAAGTTTGACAGCACACGTGTCAAAATATTAACTAGAATTGTACAAAAACGAATGGAAAAACGAACTGAAAAGTTACTAGGAGAAGATCAGTTTGGGTTTAGACGAAACAAGGGAACAAAGGAGGCTATATTAGCTCTGAAGGCGATAATAGAGAAAAAAAAGGGGGAAAAGGTGTATATAGGGTTTGTAGATCTGGAAAAAGCATTCGATAATGTAAAATGGAAAAAAATGTTCGAAATACTTAAAAACTTTGGAATGTGTTTTACGGATAGACATATAGTACATAGCTTATACAAAGAACACACAAAGCGGTAGTGGAATTAGAGCAGGAACATACAGGAATAAATATTAGGAAAGGGATGAGACAGGGATGTGCCTTATCCCCATTAATTTTTTACTTGTACATTGAAGAGACAATGAATACTGTCAAATGTAGAAAGACATTTAGAATTACTATACAGGGACAAAAGATTGATATTCTTAGATTTGCAGATGATATAGCGATATTAGCATCTAGCAAAGGATAGTTAGAAGCTGCTCTTAATGAAATGGAAACTGTTCTAACAGAGGGATACGGTATGAAAATTAACAAAAATAAAACGAAAGTATTAGTATGCAAAAGAGGGGAAAATAAATCAAAAACAAGAATACAAATATGTAAGAGGAATTTACAAGACGTTAAGGATTTCTGCTACCTAAGAAGCCAAATAACGCAAGATGGGAAAAGCGCAAAAGATATAAAACAAAGATTAGCATAAAGTCATGCTACATTTAACAAGAAAAAGCAACTACTATATTCAAAGACAACAAACACACGTCTGGAGCTTAGCACTGTACGTCTGTTAAACTTAGACGGTAAGAGAAGCGGACAGGAAAATGATCGAAGCCTTTGAAATGTGGTGCTACAGACGTTAGTTGAAGATATCATGGACAGACAAAGTTGAGAACAATGAGGTTCTAGAAATGGTGGGGGAAGAAAGAAATATGTGAAAAATAGTAAAAAGCAGGAAAGATAGGATGATAGGCCACATATTACGGCATGAGGGAATAATGCGGGATATATTAGAAGCAGACATAGGAAAAAAAAGAGGTAGAGGAAGACCTAGGTTAGACTATTGCATACAAGCAGTCCAAGATGTAGGTTGTGGAAATTTCACGGTGTTAGTTCTCCTCTTTTGTAAATATCTTCAATTATTCTCTTGTGTAATTTAATGTTATAATTTATTATTTGAAGTTGTGTTTTGAATTTTTTAGAGACCATCAAACTCTGTTCTTTGGGTATATAACTTAAACACGGTTACCTATGGCACTGCCTCAGCAATTCTCAGCTATTTTCAGCTTGGTATTGAATGTGAAACTTACAATCCAAGGGTTCGGCCAAATTCCAAATTTTTCAGGTAAAAAAAATTCGCTTCCTGGCTAATGTAGTACCTTCGGGTGGAGCATTGGAAAATCACATGTAAAGTCTCTTAACAGAATGTGGAACAGATCCGTACATCTTGTATTCGTGGTCCTAAAAAGTCATTGGCAAGGTAAAGTTTGAAGTAGGGAATACCTAAGTCTACTGTGTATAAAGTGATGTGAAAGAGACAAATTACATGGGTATAAGATTCAACTTCTACATGAAAATCAAACCCAATGACAAAGTGAAAGGATTCGATTTAATAGTATACATTTTGAACAGGATTGAAGAAAATGAAAACTTCCTAGAAAATGTCATGTTTCAGATAAGGCGATTTGTCAATCAACACAACTGTAGGATTTGGGGGTTTGTGTCGCCGCATGAATTCATAGAACATCAGCAAGACTCTCCTAAAGTCAATGTTTGGTGTGAATTGATGCATGATCGTATCGTAGGATTTTTCATCTTCGCAGAGAAGACAGTTAATGGGGATATTTATTGTGAAATGCTTGAACTATATGTTTTTCCACAGATAGATGATATCGAACTAGAAAAGAGACCGATTGTCTTCCAAGAAGACGGCGCCCCACCTTACTATAGCAACCGTGTCCGTGATGCGTTGAACTTGCGTACTCCTGACAGGTGGATTGGTAGACGTGGGTCGATTGCATGGCCACCAAGGAGCCCAGGGAGTCGATTCTCGAAGTTGATCTAAATATATTAGTACACTAATTATTCAGGTGCAGTATTTAGAGTGGTTTGTTGAGTTGCGTATTCTTGAACGGTAAGCTAAACATATGTGCTAAGTTCTTAGAGTGATCTAAATATCAATATGGCAACAAGGCATTTAGTTGGTACATTTGTATTGCGACTTCACACCATTTGATCTGATGTAGTGCTTTTAGATTGTATTAAGTAAAATGGAGAAAATTTGTTATTAAAAAAAATACATGGCGAACAAAAACAATATTTGATCGAGTTTATGAAGACGTATAAAAACCTACGCGATGGTAAATTTAATGCAAATTTTACATATAGAGATGCCCAAAAGCTATGGGAACAAGTTACAGTAAAATTGAATGCAATACCCGGATCCACAAAAGATTGAAAAGCTTGACGAAAGGTAAGTTTCTTTAGGTGTTGACTGATATCTTAGTAATTGATATTTTATTCGACAGTGCAGTATATTCAAGGTGAAGTTAAGAGGAAAAAAAGCCTTATAAATAAAGAGATATGTCGCACAGGTAGAAGATCTATTTCTACAAAAATTTTAACACCTCTAGAGGAAAAAGTAGCAGCATTAACAAGTGCTATTTTAGCAGAAGGTCATCCTAATACTGAAGAATCTTGTACAACGTTTGACAGGGCAAGTGTTACAAGTTCCTTTCAAAGTGACGATAACTTTGAAGTTATTCAAATGGAACTTAATGATGATGACATCAACGTAGATGTGAATGTTCCTTGTAACATCTCCTTTTAATTCAAATTAAAAGTAAATGCTATAAGGACATGTGGCCCGTCCACATGGCACCGCACGGCAATGTGGTGCTTATAGTCCAGTCAAAATAGACATTCCAGTTTGCATTAATTCCCAACAAGCTGGATTTTTGTGCAGGTTTTTAATACGTCATTACAAATGATATGTCAAAAGTCCCCATCGATCCTGCTTGTGCGTTGTTTTTTATTCGAGGTCAAAGGTCACAAATTTGCGTTTTTTGCGTATATCTCTGAAACAACGAGAGCTATCGGAAAATGGTTCAGACAAAGTTTGTAGATCGTAAAATTGTCTACAAAAAAGATTTTAACACTTTTCTTCTACAAAACATCGCTTTCGAGATATCCTGACTTTAGACCGCAGGAAAGTCGTATTTTCGACTATATATACACATTTCCGCACCACCTCTGAGGTAGTGTACACGGCGCTTTTTTTAACGTGGTTTTCCCAGTAGGAATACTCCACACTATATTTTGATCGAGGGAATGTAATGGGACACTATTTTATTGATGAATTTTTTTTTCTATTTAAATTTAATGAAAATTTTAACAGCAAGAAAATTACATCATCATTCATCATCAAATTCTTCATAGTCACTCGTTTCTTCTTCTTCACCGTCTTCTTCCTCTTCTTGCTCGATTTGTGTAGACTGCTCCAAGAAGAGAGATATATCAGTTATATCCTCATCAATTTCGAAACAATCTTCATCTGTTGCATTTGATTCAATGTTGGAGCAAGATTGGTCTTGACAATTGGTACATACCGATGAACAATACAATCCAACTTCTCTGCACCCACAATTGTTTGTGCAGCCTTTTTTGCAATTACAAAAAATTGTATTGAGTAATTTTTCTGGAGCAAGTGGCAGTAAAGTCTGGATTGGTTCCAAACTATTATTCATTAATTTCCAGCCCCAATCTTCAGGATTTAGATCATTGCCTAGCCACACTTGCACTTGGTAGAACACACAAAACAAGTGTTGATAAGCAGAAGCAGATGTTGGAGGGAGACAAGATAACTGCACTCTCTTATTGTTTCTTGTATTTTTCACAAAACTCAAATATCTATACTTGTCTATCGATTCCATTTTTTTTGGAGCTCCATACATAGCAAGGAGAACACGAATTTTATTGGTGAGGACAACATCTGCTGACGAGTTAATATTTGGAAATACTTTTGCGTTATCAATTAAGTCTTCACGTTTTTCAAACAATTTGAATACTGTATTTTTGCCTCTTTTGAAAATTGCTGATGTCGTATCGCAGCCAGTTATCGCATGAAGAAATAATATATGAGGCTGACATTTTGGATATGCAGTTAAACTTTGTGAAGAATATATTTTCGTTTGAACTTGAGCTCTCCCAGGTTTTAGAAAGTAAATGATCTTATCACTAGGTGTTCGTGCAGCTAAGATTATTAACAAATCTACATCTTCTCCAACAACGATAGTTGGATTGGTGCTACTGAATTGCTCAATTGCGGTTTCAATAATGAGGACATCAGCGTTATTTTGAGCTTGATCCACAACAATATTGGCAGCTGCAAATTCTTCACATAACATCGAAATTAAACGAGATTTATTGTGAGTATTAGCAAGAAACTGCTGTTGGTTTGTCGGAACAGTCATTGATCGATCAAAAACGATATCAGACGATGAAGATGTTTGTTTAGCTCAACGACGTTGTTCTGCAGCTTTGATATTTTTCGTATAATCAGTATAACCGTCAAATATTATAGTAACGTTATGACCAAAGTCTCTACGAACATACTGAAGATATTTGTCCATAATATCCTCAAATGTGTTCTCTCGATCCCACACAACACGATGTAACAGGTATCCTCCATCGATGATGTAGGTAGCATTCGCACTTTCGATACCAATGTTCACACATTCAAAGCAATCATAAATGGCTGACTTCTGTGTCTTACGCGTTCTAATTGCATCACAGAGCGATAAAGGGTAAGGGGCTAATTCGTACTCGAAGAATTTTTCAAGCTCATCTTCAAATGTCTTCGTAATACTCATGCGTTGAAATAATAATACAGGATCTATTGAGACCTTCTCATCATGAATCTTCATGGTACTGTTCATAGATAATAGAGATAGTACTTTATCAGCACGTTTCAATTTAATATTATTAAATGTTTGGCCCATCATTTTACTCATAGATGCAATACCCACTTCACGAGCATTATGGCAATTGATTTTATCATCCCCGACGACTCCATTAGCAATGGACATGATTTTGTTCAATTCAGGAAAAGGATCATGTGATGAAAACCATTCACAAAGTTTCTTGATGTCTCCAGTATCTCTCTTTACGCGGGAATCCCTTGCATCGACATGCTGATCTGTTGTGTCCATTCTTACATCCGCTAAATCCTCCAATCTTTCACACACAGTATTCATTGAATGCAAAGCCATAAATCCATTTACTTATGACGCTCTCTTGCGTACTTCTTCCTCGAGCAACACCTCCATCTGTTTTCATTGACTTCATCATCGATTGCTCAATGACCATATCCGTTTAAGTTCCACAACTCAATTAATCAGAATGTCTAATTGTGAAAAATCCCCGTGTAAATCTCTTGAATACCTCAGAATCATCAATCAAGTTTTCCAATTGTAGCATATAGACGTGTTTGTGAATTATATTCTCTTTTTAAACAGTGCCGTTACAAAATTTTGTAAAAATATCAGAAGTTTGCTTTATTTGCAATGAATGTTTGACTGAAAGTGAAATTGTGGTTGTTGATCGTGGGCTAAAGACTTTAATGGATTCAAGTACTGAAAGGGGTGATGGATTCGATGAATATTTGAGGGACAAAACATCTGTAACGATACATAAGCAGTGTCGTGAAGCATACACCCGGAAGAGCAGCATCGCTGCAGCTAAAAGACAGCGTGAGATGGAGATAGCTACCACATCTGGGATTAGTCCTCCTCGTACTAGAGCACGAGGTAATGAATCATCTTTTTGTTTCAAGAAATACTGTTTGTTCTGTGGCAATGAAGCAGATAAAACGGCTGAAATGAAAAAAGCGCAGCATCTTCGACGAAGAATGTCTCAAGTTTCAACCCTTGACTTCAAGAAAACCATCTTGAAGGAAGCTCAGACTCGTTCTGATGAGCTAGCAAGAAGTGTCATTGCCCGCATTCAGTATGAATATGACTTAGTTGCTGCTGAGGCTAAGTACCACAGTGATTGTTACACTTAGTTTCTGAAACCCATTAGTGGAGGTAAAATCGGCCGTCCTGAAAGTGATTCTATTACTTCAGCGATGGAAGAAATATTTGCATTTATTGAAAATCATGATGATTGCCAATTTTCAATACAAGAATTGAAAGATATTTGCAAAGAATCATCGATCGATAATAGAACAATTAAGTCAAAACTCAAGTTAAAGTATGGTAATAGAATCATTATAACTGAGAAATTGGGAAGTTCAACATTCATTTGCTTCATGGACAATCAGCATGACGTCCTCAGCAAAGCTTGGTATGAGAATAAAAGCAAAATGAAAAGGAAGAGGTTGAGAATACTTGAAGCAGCTGCAGCAATCGTTCGAGAAGATATTCAGTCGATAGTGTTTGACACTGATAATTATCCTCCACCTACTCAGATGTTCGAAGATATCAATAGTGATATTCCACAATCTTTGACTTATTTGTTAGAGCAAATAATTTTGAAAAATAAACGATCCAAATTGGAACACTTGAAATTAATATGTACAAATGTCAGTCACTGTATTATGGCTGCTGTTCGGCCTAGGTCTTTCAAATCACGGTTACAATTGGGTCTCTCAGTGTTTTTTCATCGACGGTTTGGATCAAAACGTCTTATTCAAATTTTTTCATCTTTTGGTTTGTGTGCATCGTATAATGAAACTATGATGTATGAGGCAGCAGCAGTTCTACATCGTCCACCTCATATTCTACCACCAGAAACTGGAACAATTATTCAATATGCTGCAGACAATGCTGAGATCAATGTACATACTCTACACGGTCATAACACGCTCCACATAATGGGTATCATTCAAATTATAACTCCAAAAACAGCAGTTATAGCCGAAAAACCTATATCACGAGTAAACAAAGTCCTTTCAGCGAAAGATTTTGCAGCAAAAGCTCATGTACCGATAAAAGTCTATCAAAATCATGGTGCAGTTGGGTATAGTAAAATAGTTGCACAAAATTTTGATTATGAAAGTAGCACAGCAGTATCTTTACTGAAAAAAGTTGATAATTTGTGGTTGTATGGGAAATGGAAAGATTTACTATTACCTGGTTGGAACGGTTACATTGAACGTTTAACGATTCACTACGAAAAATCGTTTAAAACTAACTGTATTTACTAGTATATGAGAGCTATGTCCTTCGGCAAAAACAGGTATACGCTGGTTTCGACCCGAAAAATGTAGTGTCGCGGGCAGATGTTTCTCAAGGCCAACCGCCCAATAGAATTAGGGACGGACGATGACTCACTCATAATTGTATATTTTTCACGTACTTGTGTGCATGGGGCAAATAAAACTGTTCTAATATTTTTTGTTCAAATGGTTAACCCGATGATGCATACTGGCCACGTATGAGTGCATAATCGTATTTTCTATGTTTAAAATAGCCATAATTCAAGAACAGTGCACCGTAGAAGAAAAAGTGTTGAAATCTTTTTTGTAGACAATTTTACGATCTACAAACTTTGTGTAAACCATTTTTTTGATAGCTCTTATTGTTTCAGAGATATACGCAAAAAACGCAAATTTGTGACCTTTGACCTCGAATAAAAAACAACGCACAAGCGGGATCGATGGAGACTTTTGACATGCCATTTGTAATGACGCATCCAAGGCCTGCACAAAAATCCAGCTTGTTGGGAATTAATGCAAACTTGAATCATAATTTAGTCTATTTTGACTGGATTATTATCATTTATAGTCACCGTCAATAAATTTGCTGAGGCATCACCAGATTAGAATAGCCCGCCATCTTTTTATCAACACATAGGGGTTTTACCGCTTGATTAAATAACTAATCAAAATTCTATTCAGGAAGTTTTGTAAATCACGATTTCTAGAGTAATTTGATAACAAGTCCGCGTGAGGGGAAGTTAAATTACGTTAGTTAATAGTAATAAATATTTGCATAAATTTATTGCCAGCATGTTTAAGTAGATCAAGTTTAAACGTAGTTTGTAAATAAGGAAGTAATAATAGGATATTATGTAGGAAACTGGACTTTAACCCATCAATACAGGTGCATTCGAAAGGAAATTGATAGGTTAAGAGTACCCCGAAGTTCTTTATGTTTCTTTATGTATTTTTAAATTTTAATGGATGTTATCCAAATTTATCATACTCGAGTTTGAACGACCCGAAAATTTGTAAAAAAAAGCCTTCTATCGAGTGTGGTAACCCATTGCCTTTCTCACTACATGCTACAAACTTCTAAAACAGACAAAATAGTAAATTTTTGTCGTTGCATGTTGTAAACATTATAGCTTTTGTCACAAAACATTGTAGATTTACTGTTCATGTAGATTGCTAAAATCAAGATTAGAGTTCTTCTTTAAGCTAAATGCTAAATATTAGTATTAAACCATTGTGGATAATTATATGTCGTTAGTAAAATTATTCTGGAAGATG
This sequence comes from Platerodrilus igneus, assembly GCA_036346225.1. NCBI lineage: Eukaryota > Metazoa > Arthropoda > Insecta > Coleoptera > Lycidae > Platerodrilus > Platerodrilus igneus. The sequence goes on along the minus strand of JARFIW010001436.1, from coordinate 589,192 downwards.
ACAAAAAATATATATACAGTACTCACTAGACGCTTGCATGCCAAAAACAATAACAAGCACAATATTAAGGACGGTATATAAATTCTTAAGAACACTGTAATGTAACGTTCTTTTGTATCTGTTTAGTTTAACGAAAAAATCATTCACGCTTTCAGAGAAAGCGGATGAAATTAATTAAAAACTTCGACAAAAATATAATGTGCTTTGCCCTTGTATTACATTGTTCAACAATAATTTTTCTGTTATCCACAGTTCTTTCTTTCAACAAAATTCTGCTCTGAGAACTATTTTTCTGAAGGAATCTAATTTTCCTGTGTAATGGGGCAATCATTTTTAAATTTTTCGAACACTACTTTTAAAATCGGTGTACATTTGTGTATTGTGACAAACTGGTATATAATGGTTCTTAAGATCTCTTTCTACAACTCATTCACTGTCGACTTTGCACTTGATTTCTTTGCGCTTTTCCCTGGTAAACTGAATTTCCTGCAGTAAGGTTGGAGAAATTACCACAAACTTCGACTGTACTAACAAAAATCGTTGCCGAGTAACTTAGTGGGACGGATGGTGTGTTTGAAGAAGATCCTGGAATGCTATCGTGTGTGAAATATGTCTTAATTGGAAAGTTGGACGCCATTTAATCTCGAAGTACAGGGATTTTTAGGAAATAGTCTCACAAAGAATAACAGGAGGATGTAAAACCTGATACCAGGAGTGTGATTCTGACTTACAATTTGTTATAATTCAGTGAAATTAACTTCCCCGGCGTCGATTAATCATGCAAGACCCTGACATAAGAAAAAATTATGCTAACAAATTCGGTTCCAGAAAGCCTAACAAAGAATCGAAAATTGATAAATACCAGCGTATTCAGTTTAGGGATTATTATTTTGAGTCTCAGATAGGGTAGTACGAAACCATTCGCTAGTAATCGTTGATTACTAGAATATTAGAAAGAAAAAAAAGCTTTTATCTCGAGGGGAGCCTCGAGTAAATACAAAGTGTGAGTAATATTTCCTTGACCGCATCGAGAGCAGTTCATTTCCATTTTTAAGTGATTTATCATCTCAAGTGTAACTGATTAAATAAATTGTGGGAGCGATTAACGGTCCAGATAAACTGATTTTACTAAATTAGATTGGAGAGCGGGCACGGATTGTAAAACATCCAGGTGCCCCAGTTTTTTCACTTTCAATGTACGAAAGTGAAGGTGTTTATAAACTTAACTAAATACCGTTAGCCCGACAAAGCAACCCTGCGGTGCGACCTTTGCAGGTAGTTCTTGGTATAGCCACTATATACATTATTAGAATAGAAAGTGATAGTGTTTCGTGCGAGGACAATAAACTACCCAAATACCGCGAGTGTATTACAAACAACGGCGCCACACATCAACCAGGACGCTGACCCAGGCTCTGGAATTTGCATCTGATCGTATACGCAACGCTGGTAGTGAAAAGCGGCGCATGTAATGTAAGTAATTTTAATGTTAAATTGACCCTTAAGGCGATTTATGACATACTTTCTGTCTGTAGTATACAAAATAACTAGGTTAAGAGTATTTAGTTAGGGAATTAGGTATGCATAGAAATAAATCCGTGGTGTATTTTGTTTTTACATCAAAGTAAAGAAGTTGCTTGTGAAGACTTATTTTTTTATTTAAATAACGTTGAATACAGTTAGGTAAAAGCTTGTAAGTGGCTCACGAACAAGTACTGGAAGTCAGGGTAAAGCTTTCTTAAAATTAAAATTCTAAAAAAATTTAACGTGTTAGAAGTATCCCCTACCATGTTTAATAGGGGATAATGATTATCTTTTAGAAATACTCTGTTGCAGGATTGGTATAAAAGAAAGAGTAAGAAATAGGCTCAAGAGCTTATTTTTATATTGAAACTGTAGGTATCCGTTTTAGTTGTTTTATTTGTCACCAATACAAATAAAACAAACCAATATTAAACAAAGGGAGACGTTACATCCTGCAGAAAATTTATATACAGAATTCAACATATCTAGTACAGCAACAGGTTGCAAAGCAGGACCATGAACAAACCAACATTTACCTGTTAAAGAAGAAACACATAAAACAGCAGCTGTCAAGAGATTAGAAAACGTTATTAAAGCTTCGGAAAATTTAAATAAGCATATGATTGCTAAACAACAAGTAAAACAAGTTGAAAATGCAAGGCATTGTCGCAACGAACTTCCAAATGTAGACTTACTTTAAAACAATTTAAAGAAATTAAAATTATTATGTTGTAATAATTATAAGTATTCAGATAAAATACAAAAATTTATAAACAACAAAAGAGACATTTTAATATATTTTATTTTATTGAATAAATATTTTAAAAGCTATATATGTGTGTGTGTATGTATGTATGTATGTATGTGTGTTTGTGTGTGTGTGTGTGTGTGTAAATAAGGGGGCATCATATTTCGATTCAGTTTTTTCAGAGGATTCTAAATATGTATCGCACATTAATTTTGGACCTATTTGAAATTTTTGATAAAACTTAATTCCCAGGGGGTCGGGTATCCGTGGGCAGATTTTGTGGGGGTACCATATTTCGACTCAGCTATGTTAGGGGAGTCCAAATATGTATTGCACATTAATTTTGGACCTATTTGAAATTTTAATTTTCCCGACGGAATATCGCGGGGGCACGGCGTCCCCGTGGCCCGATTTCAACTGACATCAAAACTTAAGCTCAGGACACCGAGCTGAATCGATTGATGTATCACACATTGATGTCCGACCATTAGAAAGGCCTCGGACGGACAGACGGACAGACAGACGGACGACAAATCGATTTCATAAACGAACGAAGTTCGTTGAAAAAGAATACTACAATAACAAACTTATTTTAATGAAGGAAGCTTTAGAAGAAGAAAAAATATAGAGAAGAAAAACTCAATTAGTAATATTGTTTCAAAATAGTTCTTAATAAAACGTTTAAGTTTTATTTACAATATACAGTTGAATTATTATTCTATTTTATTTACAAATGCTTAAATATATACATATAACTATTGTAACATATACTATATAAACACTACTGCATATTAAAAATTTGATTTCATCAATACATAATTATAAAATGTTCTGTACCAAAAATCTTTGCATTTTTCTGCCTTCTTCTAGTTCTCGATTAACTGAGTTTCTAGCTCTAATTAGTACATCTGCATTATTAAATTGGTTAAATATGCCCCAATCTAAATTACGGTCTGCTTCTTCTGGTGGAACATGGGATAAATTATTTTCAATACACAAATTGTGTAAAACACTACAAGCATTGATGATTTGTGATGCTTTCTCTGGACTGTAGTGTAATAGTGTTACAGGCTGAAAAGCTACTAAGTGTATCTTTTCCAGTCAAATTATCAAATGGGGGCGGCCTGTAAAACAAAAATTATAGAGGGGTCACCGGCACCAGCTAGCGGAAGGTCGTGGATCATATAGAGGGTTAAAATTTTGCAGACAGAGCTAAATTAATATATAATATACTACAAAAATGTGGCACTTACCTTTCATAATATTGTGGCTTAATGACAATTGCCAAGGGCGCCAGACAAGTCGAGAATGTCCAAATGTTGTACACAACCTTGAGAGACTTGTCATCCCAAGGAGGACAATTGTATCTTTTAATCAATTCCTCACTTTTTTACTACTTATATATAAAAAAATATAAGAAAAACTATTGACAATCAACGGCAAACAAAACTATTTAATTCACAGAGCAATAAACGTGAACCTCTTACATTCATTGATTTAGAAATTTAAGTGAATAGGTGACTATGGAATTTATGAAAATTTTGTGTACATAAGTAGTTATCAAACACTTGTATATGAAAGAAACTTATATTATAAATCATACACTAAATTAATCCTACGGTTTATGGCCAAAACGTCCTAACAAATAAACTAACTAAAAATTGGTCATGCTACTTAACTATAAAGACTTACTTACTAATAATTGTCCATTGTTTGAGGGTTGGTTTTCCAACGTAGAGCAGTTCTTAATTTTGGGAAGAGAATCTCGCTTGTTGCTTCTGTTTGTAATGTTTGAGAAAATTGACTGGTACACGAACTCGGCAGAATTTTGACAATATCACTTACTTGTGCGTCACACGCTTACAAGTTTTTTAAATATTTATCTTGTATCACTATAAATCCGCGAACATATGGGCATAACCCTTGCGAAACTGGAAGAGTAACACTTCTTTCCAATTTTTTTTACTAACGTGATACGAAGTGTAATATTCTATGTCATGCCAGAGAACCGCTACCCGCAAACTACGTTTCTCTCTACTTCTTGACCACCGTCGGCCCCATTGGAAGAACTCCCCGTCTTTGGCTAAAGCCTTCAAATATATAGACTATTCCTACCCTAATAATTATGTATGTCATTTTCTGTTATCCAATGACTGAACAGAACCTCCCACAAAACAAGATTTCAGAAACCAAATCCAACCCCTTTTTAGATGAGAATCACGGGAGCAATTATTCTCCCACGGGTTTAAATTATCTTACTTTCTACGAATTACTTAAATATGGCAATGTGGAATCTACCTATGGCGGCCGTAGTCTGGCATTAACAAAGACCGGCTAACCTACTTGAGCCGAAATGGATTTTAAATACAATGGATGTCTCCAGACTACTTAAGATTACTTGTAATATTTGAACAAATCAATTGGAAATAGTTTCCGCTATTTATAAAAGGTTTCGTTTTTGTATAACTGCTGTCAGTCAACGAAAGGTTAAGCTTTTCAAGTTGAAATTGGTTTTCTTTATTTACGCTAAAAAGGTACTAAACTTTTAAGAAGTTTATTGTTACTTGGCTTATTAGGGTAGAGCTTTAAATTATTATGACCTGCCGCTGGAATTTAGTAGCCCGAAGCTATCGGTAAATGTGGTCTTTTATTATATAGGATCCTAACTGAATGTGAAGTAATTTATTGTGGGAATTTTTGTCTATACTTTATTCAAGTTACTGAATTTTTAATTAATTAATTTATTTAATCGTTAACATTACAAAATAATGTTACAATATGCTATGCCTAACAAGACATCTAAACCTTAATTTCAAGACACCATTATATCTTTCAATTATAGAACGCACACTTGTTAGTTTGTTATTAAATATTTCTTCGGGCGTTCCAGGAATCGGATTTAATAATGGAGTTTGCAGGAATGCTCTTAACGGATACCCGAATTCCTGAAAATTATATATGTAATTTGTATAGGATGTTACTTTTACGTACCCAATAGAAAATATGATGTATGTCCATCTTCATGAAGATTTTCCATGTAAGTTTTGGCATTGCTGTTGTTCCATACAAATGTATCATTTGTGCTACCTGGATAAAGAGCACAAATATTAATGATCTTCAGTTTGGCATCACAAATTTGCATTTATTCAAAAAATGAAATTATAAATACAAATTATTTTAATTATATTCGTACCATTTGTGAATTTATTGAATGGTAATGTTTTCGGTTCACATACATTGCTTCTGGATATAGGGCATCATTTATTGCAGGTGAAAAAATTGCAATATGTGTGCAATCTACACAAGCTACAACTCCAGGAAAGTTATAAAGTTGGTAGAATCTGTTGTAATAATAAGTTATATTATATTTCAAATATCTGAAGCAATAAAATTGAAATTCTAACTCATTTCGTTTTTCGTGTAGTTCATCTATATTTTTTGGCATAAACACATATCTATTAAATATTTCAGGTCTGCTTCATGCAGCTGTTACTTCTAATATTATTCTACTGACTGAAGATTGACTAATAGCTGAATAAATATTCTGGCCAACAGGAAATTGATAGTTACCAGTAGCATAAAAGTGCAATGCTATTAATACTTGAAATATAGAATGTTTTATCGAAATCAACATATTTACATCTAAATTAATACTTTTTTACAAAGATCTAATGCAGAAGATCTACTTGGTGGTGCAATATATTCTTGCAAATTGTCTATAAGAGATGTGACCATATGTTTTGATAACCTGTAAGTTTTTACAAATTTTGTATTTGATAATGTTTCAATCTAAATATTAAGAACACTAAAACATATTTTGACTTTCAAGAATACACAAAACCAACTTTCACTCTAAATATTTGTTATTTAGTATACTAAAGCTTTTACACCGATTCGAGAATTGCACCCCAGATCTGACTTCACTAGATATCTTTTTTTTTTGGGACATGTAAAACGCATTGTTTATTCCGAGAAGATCCGTGACATTGCTTATTTGAAGGAGAAGATTGTTGCAGCTGTAGCATTCGTCACGCCTGATATGCTGCTGAATACCTGGGAAGAAACTGATTATCATTTAGACGGGTCCAGTGCAACAAATGGTGCACATATAGAACTTTATTAGGTATCAAAAAAACTTGAGAAAATTCTCTTTAACACTATATAGGTTTAATAACTATTGTTTTAACTTTAGTGTGTACAAGTAAAACTTTAAATCGAGGAGTTCTTTTATAAACTCAATGTATTTTAAATATTCCAACAAATTTTCTCGAGCTTGTTACGTGCCGAAATCGGCACTAAATATTTTTTATTTAGTTCTAATTTGTAAGAATTTCGCGCCAAAGATTTAGAAAGACTTGCGCATATTTCCGTTACTTTAGAGAGTGCGTTGCGCGAGATTGCGCCGACGCGGTGTACTAAGAAGGGTTGGTTATTTTCGGAGACGTGAAGAGTCGTGTCTGGACTGGTGATTGAGACGCCAACAAATGTAGTTATCTTTGTGTTTTATCGTGTCTTTTTTGTTATGTAGATTCCTTTTGCCTTCTCTTTGATTATCGTTCCTTATATACCACTTTCCTGTCGCTCTCTACATATAGGAAGAAGATAAATTGAATTTGGATTCGACCGGGCTCGACGATTACCCACGCCCGAAGAGGATCAACGGAGTCCCCCATCACGGAGTAGCGCTGCGAGAAGCTCTGCCATTTATGTAAGTAGCATTTTTGTTTTCTTTTTTATGTGATGGAATAATTTTATATACTTGCGTGACGTAATATTTTATTTGCGCATCATATCGCAATTATTTAACATTGCTACCAACTGACTGTAGTGGCTCGCGTACCGCACCGGCGGGGGTATCATAGTGGCGCATCCAACGTTTTTTCCGGTTGATTGATTTCTTTTCTTATCTTCTTATATCTTATAATGTATTAATTAACTATATTTGTAGCTTTTTCATTTAAAAAATAAATAATTATGTAAATTTTTAATAACTGATAACTTTGAAATTTAAGGTGGTAGCACTGCTGTTGCCATAACAACCTTAATGACATGAAATGAAATGACACTTGTTATGCTAATTTAACATCGGTAACCATATTGTTTATTGATCTTTGGTATACTTTGTATAAATATATTCCAAATCCAAGTAATTCTCTTGTAACTATAAAAATAGTGTGTCTTCTTCTAAATTCTCTTAAATAAGTACCTAATTCAGTTCGGAATAAAATTAAAAGTGTATATCTTTCAGGAGTGTCTATTACATAACATAACCTCACTTAAACACATGTTTGGATTATATAATTTGGCCTGTAAGTATTTTTAACTATAAGTAAATAGCTTTATTTTCTATCCATTATGAAGAAGAAGAGGGAAAGAAATCTTTTGAATTGCCGTTAACTTTGGTTAAAATAATTACTTTACTTCTGAAATTTTCTTTAGTCTATCTTAACTTGATTTTGAGATTAATTTTTTAAACTACCGTTTAAATAACACATATAATGTATTTTTCTATAATTTTGAGTGTTTCTTTATAACCTAAATAATCAATTATAAATTATAAATTTTTTTAAAGAAAATTTTGCTTCCAAATATAGTTAACGCAACCAATTGAGTTTTAGTATACCTTCTATCTCCAGAAACGTTATAGTATCTTAACTTCCTTATATTTGTCGCCTTAAACACTATCTTGCTCTGATATCGTGCTAAAAATGTTTTCTTAGTAACCATACCCTACAAATCCCTTTTTAAAGAAAATTTTGCCTTTAAATACAGCTAACGCAATTATCTAAGTATATCTTTTATCTTTCAAAACGCTGTAATAAACTGGATTTCTTTATATCTGCCTCTCTAAACACTACAATAATGAAGTTGTTGTTAACGTTTTATATTTAAGCTCATTTACGATAGTTGTTGATAAATCGTAGAATATTTCTTTTGTGTAGCGAGTATGATTTTGTTTTGATAACATATTTTTTTAGACATCGATATTCTAACGCAGCATTTTAAGATTTATTAAGCGAGATTTACTGTCGAATTTGGTCGGCCAGCTGTATGTAAGTCTAGACGAGACCCATGAAGGGCCGGTCGCTCAGCATTACGTAACTCTAGACGAGAATTTGGTTGGTAAGTTTGTCGTTTTAGCAATTTGTAAATAATTTTTTTAAGAATGATGTTGGAATTTTTCTTCATTAGTCTGGGTGAAGCTCAAACGAGAGCTTGTCATCCTAGCAAATATATGTGTTACAAGATATCTTTTTGTTTTCAACAATTTTATCAGTAAATCGAGTTTTGATTACTGTTATCTCTTCACATATCGATTTAAACCACACTAGATGTCATAAAACTATCTTTAAAATCGTTCAACCCTACGTATATTCAAAATTTTTTCAAATTTCATTTTCTTAACGATTTACCTAATGGTTTTTGTTTTTACTATCAATTAATTAACTTTAATTACTTATTGCTACTCTTATATAGCATATACCTTTTACACGTTTAACTTATTTACCTTAAATTAACTATCTTTCTGCTTCTTCTTGACTTTTCCTGAACTTACCGTTAGTTATATATCCGTTTATTGTCTAGGTTCCCCAGTATAACTCTGTCGCTTCATTTAATTAATCCTCGCACTTTTTCTACAATAAATTATTTTGTTTTTAGTATTTATCTTACATCGTTTAACTTTGTGGTAATTGTCATAACTTTGGTCCTAATAACTCATTGAATTTTGATGATTGGTTTTAGCTGATGTTAGAGTGGATGCTTTTTTCTTTGAGCTCACATAGGAGCCGCGGCCTATGCCATTGTAAGAAATAGTTCATATTCGCAGTTGCAAAAAACTAGGACTGTCTATTCCATGTGTTTTTTCTCTGAATTATTACAGTCGCCCACATTATCCTATATTATTACTTGCTTTTCCTTCTACTAAGTCATCATAACGTACATACATTTTTTCGTTGTTTTTTATTGAACTTCGTGGTGAGGTGCTATCGCTTTTTATTGGTATCTTATCAAATTCTCGGTTGTTTTAGCATATTGGGACAGTGTGTCTGTATTTAATTGCTTATAATTAGGCATTTTTGTGTGTTTAGGGCGTTACCGTTTTAAAAAATTACCTTGCAACAGTTTGTTTTCGTGTGATTGTATCTGTAGTGATACTTTTAAGTTGTTGTGTCAACTTTTGTCTGATTTTCTTATCGTAGTGGATGCATTCGTTAGAGTCTAGAATTTTTTTTTTTAACTTATATGTCTTAACTTACCTGTGTAACGGTTTCAAGGAGCCACTCTATCGTTATCTTACCTATTGTCTTTGATAGTAACTTGAGTTAATATCTTTATCTTATTTATTATCTTTGATAATAATCTTAGTTTAATATGGTTATCTTACCTATTACCTTTAATAATAACTTTAGCTTAATATCGTTATCTTACCTATTACCTTTGATAATAACTTAAGCTCAATATCGTTATCTTATCTATTATCTTCGATAATAACTTGAGATCTTGTTTTATCTTTTTATCTTCCTAACGTTTGGTATTTATGACCAGACGTGTGAAAAAGCTAACCTGATGGAAGAAATGTAATTTGTTAGGTTAGTAATGTAAGGAATTATTAAGGTGGTACGTTTGGTAAATTTGTTGATTCACAAGTATGTCACGGACAAGTTTTGATGTGTATTGTTTATTAAACCAGAGTACCAGTAACTAAAAATTTGCTAGAGTGTAGAGTAACTCACTCTTTTGAACATTTTTAAATTTGGGCATTTTTCTTTGCCAACAAAGAAACGGTCTAGATGCAACGCCCATGTGCGTCTGCACTTAGAAAACTGTAATGTTAGCTTTAGTTTTAGTATATAGGTTAGGCGACTTGTCGCATTTGTTTTAGTTTAAGTAGTGTTTCATGCTCCCCGACAAATTTGTGCTGTCGATTATAACTGCGCCACACCAAAGATTCGTGTGTGCCCTTTTCCGTTTCCTGGTAATCCGGAAGACGTGTTATCGGTTGGAAATAGCCAGGTGGCGCCTCAAATAAACATTTTGTAGGATTTAAGTTAAGATTTATGTAGGTTAGTTAGGATCTAGATTTTAAGATGTTACTGTGCTAACAGTCATTTTCTTTTTTAAGCTTTTTCTTTTATGGCTTTGTTGCGATTGTTACGTGCCGAAATCGGCACTAAACATTTTTTATTTAGTTTTAATTTGTAAGAATTCCGCGTCAAAGATTTAAAAAGACTTGCGCGTATTTCCGTTACTTTAGAGAGTGCGTTGTGCGAGATTGCGCCGACGCGGTGTGCCAAGAAGGGATGGTGATTTCCGGAGACGTGGAGAGTCGTGTCTGGACTGGTGATCGAGACGCCAACAAATGTAGTTATCTTTGTGTCTTATCGTGTCTTTTTTTGTTATGTAGATTTCTTTTGCCCTCTCTTTGATTATCGTTTCTTATATACCAGTTTCCTGTAGCTCTCTACATATAGGAAGAAGATAAATTGAATTTGGATTCGACCGGGCTCGACGATTACCCACGTCCGAAGAGGATCAACGGAGCCCGCCATCACGGAGTAGCGCTGCGAGAAGCCCTGCTATTTATGTAAGTAGCGTTTTTGTTTTCTTTTTTATGTGATGGAATAATTTTATATAATTGCGTGACGTAATATTTTATTTGCGTGTCATTTTTACAATTATTTAACATTGCTACCAACTGACTGTAGTGGCTCGCGTACCGCACCGGCGGGGGTATAATAAGATTTTGCTCAATTTGTTATCTACGCATTCATTAATGATGGTGTATCTCAGATTGACAACAAATTATGATATTAAAGACGAAATGGGATTTCAACTAAAATGCTATAGGAAATCTAATGGGATCTCATTGATGATGCCGCTGTACAAATAGGGCATTGCTTTTTTTTGATAAAATTTTTCTTTGGAATTATTGTGCTCTTTGTATGAGATTTTTAAAACGAAATCAAATAATACGAAAACCTATATTTTCTTTATTTCCAACAAGTAAATACTAAAATACAATTTCATTATTTATGTCATTAAAATATAATTCTAAATAACAATATATATACAAAAATATGTACAGTTTGATATGATTTTGATCGAAAGCTTTTACCTAAAATACAATATAAAAGAAATAGAAATATAACAAAATCGCTGCATAAACAATAAATAGATAAAAAATAATGCTCAGTATATGTATAATATTTTTAAAATAAAATCTATCAAAAAGTTTAAGCTGCTTATAAGTAATGCATTTATAGGGTGGTTTTAATACTAAAGTAGCAACAAATTAAATTTGATTTAAGTTCTGACTATCTATCCAAATTCGTCATTGTACAAGTAATATTTGATGATTATACATTTTTCGTTGCCGTGTAGCATTTTATTTAAGTTTGAGTTAGGAATCAAATTGTGGAATTTATCTATCATTAGATATATCTTTCTCTTTAAATTATACAAAACAGGGATTTTATGTTATCAAAAAAACTACAAAGTCGATTTTGCTTACAATTTTTTTTTGTAAATCGCTATAAAATATGTTTAGTTTTAGACTAAACCTAGCAGCTGGAACAATATCAATTGTGTATCCCACAGTAAGCTGCCTTACACAAAAACCACAACAAGAGATGCTCAGTTATATGTAGAAAACGCGATCAAAACTCCTTTTAGAAAGAGAACATATCCGTGCGATGCTGTATAATATTGAAGAAACATACGGGATTATCTCGAGTATAGTAAAACAATTTGTTTAGGTTTTGCAATCAAGCCACACAAGATTCGGTTAAAACTACAAAATAAATCATCATAATGTTTAATTAGTAGTGTCAAACTGCATCTGAAGCATTATAAAGAATAAATAGTCTTATACAATTTGGTCTTACATGAATAAAGCTAAACTCAAAAATATAGGATGGCGTTTTGGATTATTTTATTGTTTCCAAACGCCTATTAGATAATATATGCGATAACAAAATTCGCAGTGAAGTCCTAGGATCTGATCACTCTCCTATTTCGCCATTCTTAAATATGTAGGTTAAACATATGTCTAATCTTGTAATTAATTAAATAAGAAATAATAAAAAAATAAATATAATTAAAATAGTATTAGTACTAAGATTATAGGTTATATTTTATACTTTATGTTATCGGAAGTTTATTTATAAGTTGTTACTTTTGGTATTGAACGAGCACAAATACTCTCGCCAAATATAAATTTAATTATATGACAACCCGGACAACAAGTTTTGATAGGTCAGTAAGCAGACTGATTTAGAAAATATTCGTGGTAAGTTGTTGATAATTTATCTATAGATCTTGGGTTAATTGTTAGAGGGTTTCGCGCTTCCTCTCTGTCAAATTAATTTTATTTATGCTTAAAGATGCGGTAGCGCCATGTTTTCTTCTGAAATTTTGAATTGCCATATTCAACACATACTGAAACTCATGCTCACTTGTGAATTAAACCTAAGGCTAGTGGTTGGTACAGTAAGTTGGCAAGTAAGTTTCCAATTTGGTTTCATTGGAGTCTCTGACCTGGAGCATCTACCTACATTTCCCTGGCGCCCAACACCTCAGCCCATTGAGTATATGTATACTAATTTAAAGAAAAAAAGTATACTCAAAGACACTTAATAGCAGTAAAATATTAAGCATTAATTACTGATGAAGTCAATGCCTCAAGTAAAAAAAAAAGAATAAGTATTTTAGATCGTTAAATAGAGATCAGTTGTAATTTTCTGACTAACTGAGCAGTGTGATTGTTTTAGATTTAAAACGTAAAATCCGTTATCTATAATTACTGCCAGAAAATCCCCAAAGGACATTTTGCTAAATTTGTTAGTGTAATGAAACCTACTTGATAATTATGCTAAAATTATGTAAATCATAGCACACTTGCTAATTACGCTGAATTGGAATTTAGTACAAACATTCTAACTGAACAACTATTAAATGAGAGAATGTAATTTTAGATGTATTAATTGGTTTTTGAAATGTAATGCCCCTGAAACAATTTGTACAATTGTTACGTTCATTTCCGACGGTAAAACCGTATCCGTTTGTTTTGTTTATTCATTTACATTGATTCCGTTTCTACTTTTAAACCTTCCAACAACACCCGGTATATAAGACCTTCGTACAATAAATACGCTTTCTAGTAATTTTCAATTTCAAATCTATTGGCTTTAAAACGAAAAGTTTATTCCATAAATTAAATAGTCAATACCCTGTTTTAGGTATACGCGAACTCGCTGTGCATTGCGCTGGCGTGTGGTTGCTTTCTTTATTGTTTCAATAGGAAACTCGTTCAAATGAAGTATTGAACTATCCGATAAAACCGCGTTTCAAGTTTCCTAATCGCGCTTGATAACAACAATACTACTTTGAGCTCTGGTTATTAGTTGAACAAAATTAATATTCACTTTCTTTTCGATATACATAACGAAAACATTTGTTATATTTTCAACCAAACTTCGTTTGGTTAATGAGATGGTCTAGTCTGTCGGTCGGTCTGTCGGTCGGTCTGTCTCTCTGTCCGTTGCACGGTTCCCGTGATGTTACAAGACATATAATATATGATTCTTATCAAGTTTTTTACGCTGAATACGAATACGCTATTCACTTTTCGATATTTCAATTATTAATCAAGATATTCGACTTTAAATACGAATTTTTACACATTACTATTTATTATTTTCGCGTACAATTAAATTCCAAATATTTAACACAAAGGTAAGTAATATTTGTTGCACTTAATGTCTAAGTTTGGTTGTGAGCCGTACATGCGGCTTAGATTTTTTTTGGTTGTTTCCGTTTTTCTTCGTGAGAATGTCGCGCACGCCCTACAGCGTGATCGGTAATGATGGTTTTACAAACCTATACTTTTTGGCGACAATAAACTAATTCGAATGAAATTATTCTAGCTTCTTCCTTCGGGGGACTTAGCGACCCGTTAGATTACCAATCCTTTTTGGTATGGGAGGACACCAACAGTACTTGCTCACGAGCTCCTCTGTTCCGTCCTGTCACTAGGGCCAACCCTACGCTCTGAACTTGAGGGTAAGTGTTTTAGCAACCAATTTTTGATATGGGTTTTACGTACTTGATGAAATTGCCTATTTAGAAGCTTTTTCTATTGCCGATTAAATTTTGTAGGGGAAAACGATTCTCTTTATGTGAGATGATCCGTATTGAAAATATTGTATTATATCCTGACCTCTTATGGGAATAATTTTATGTAGTTAACTTGAATCGCACGATGGTAATTTAGAACTGTTGTTGGTGCTATAATTGTAAATTTTTGTTAAACTACGACCTCGTAGAGAGAATCTTATGGATTTATTTTTATATTTACAATGCGAATTCAGAGCTAAGGTTTTTAAAGTTGTAAATTTCTTTTGGGAAAGTAACATAAGGGTGAAACTTGAAAACCACATCTCGCCATTTTAGAGGGTAATTCTTTTTTTTCTTTGCGTTCTACCTGATATGTGTATCTTGTGGGTATTAATTTTGTTTTGATTATAATGCATTGTTATGTCTCCTCAAGACGTCACTTAGATTAATTATATGTATTAATAAGTTTGTGTAATTTCTTATTTTTATTTGAGGCTTTCCTCTAATTGTAATTCTTTCTTTTGTATCTATAATACCCCGCCTACTGAGCCCGGGATTTTTTTGTTTTCCTTCTTTGTCTTCAAGGCTACGTAAATGTACGTAGCGTAAATTTTGGCACCCGTGTGGGTTCGAGAATAGAATAGCTCCATGGTACGACCTGCCTGTTGTTTGAGGCGACTACAGCGGTCCAACACGTACAGACACGCACACTTTTTACACACACCCACACGCACACACACACACATACATCACACACACACCCATTCGCCCGCACACGCACACACATATCCATACATAACTACACTGGAATTCTGTTTTATTTTCTTTTGTGCAATTCTTAGGGTTTTTTTGTGGTTCTTGTACTTGTTGCTTGGTGTTATTCTTTTGGGTTTTTTTTCCTTCGTTCCTGTCGTTCCACATTTTTCGCCTGGTGTTACTTTCTGTCGGTTTTTGTGTTGACTTTGTATATTTTTTTATCCACTTCCTGTGGTAGGTGCTTTATAGTCCGTTTTTCTTTTTTTCGGAAACCACGACTTATTCGACTTTAGGCCTAGTTAGCTATTTTTTTCTTTGGTTCTTCGGTTGTTGCGACTCGTTTGGTTACCACAGTTTGTAGTACATCGTTTCTTTTACCAGCGCTTTTCCTATCTTCCTTTCGTTCTCTCTTGTTGTTCCTTTACATACTTGGGACTTGACTCTTGGGTCCTGTTTTGGTTGTCACTTCTCGTTTTCTCTTTTTTTTGGTTTCTTCGCGGGAAACCAATCCGGTTCTGGAGATTGATAACTTTCCTGTTTCTTTTCTGAAGAAACATCTGTCCTTCGACGAATTTGTCAGTGTTGACGCCGTCCTACCTTTGCCTTCGTTGCGTGCTGTTACCTACCTATTTTTCCCTGTGCTTCCCTTCAATTTTTGTTTTTTTTCTTCGTCCAGTACTTTGGTTCTTCGAGCCGTATGAGAGTTCTTCTTTATTTTGGGGTGTTTCTTTTTTTCTGGTTGTTTTTGTTTTTGTTAACGAATTTTCTTTTAGTTTTTCAAGCGATTTATTTTTGTGATTGGGTTTTTTAGGTACTTCCCACTCCCGTACTTTTGCTTTCCTACCCCGACCTTTTAAGTTAGCTGGGGGGGATTTGTTACTTTTATTTCCGACAGTAAAACCGTATCCGTTTATTTTGTTTATTCATTTACATCGATTCCGTTTTTACTCTTAAATCCTCCAACAAACCGGTATATTAAACCTTCCTCCAATAAATACGCTTTCTAGTAATTTTCAATTTCAAATCTATTGGCTTTAAAACGAAAAGTGTATTCTATAAATTATATAGTAATACCCTGTTGTAGGTATCCGGAAACTCGCTGTGCATTGCGCTGGCGTGTGGTTGCTTTCTTTATTGTTTCAATCGGAAACTC
This sequence comes from Platerodrilus igneus, assembly GCA_036346225.1. Lineage (NCBI taxonomy): Eukaryota > Metazoa > Arthropoda > Insecta > Coleoptera > Lycidae > Platerodrilus > Platerodrilus igneus. The sequence goes on along the minus strand of JARFIW010001436.1, from coordinate 572,894 downwards.
GTTGAAATGAAGATTAAACCGTGTTTCAAGCTTCCTAATCACGTTTGATAGCAACAATATTACTTTGAGCTCTGGTTATTAGTTAAACGAAATTAATATTTACTTTCTTTTCGATATACGTAACAAAAACATTTGTTATATTTTTGATTGTTTTCGTTTTTCTTTGTGAGAATTTCGCGCACGCCCTACAGAGTGGTGCGTAATGATGGTTTTACAAACCTATACTTTTCGGCGACAATAAACTAGTTCACCTGAAATTATTTTAGATTCTTCCTCCGGGGGACTTAGCGACCCGTTAGATTGCAACTCCTTTTTGGTATGGGAGGACACCAATACTACTTGGTCCCGAGACTCTTTGTTCCGTCCTGTCAGTAGGGCCAATCCTACGCTCTGAACTCGAGGGTGAGTGTTTTAGCCACCAATTCTTGATATGGGTTTTACGTACTTGATGAAATTGCCTATTTAGAAGCTTTTTCTATTGCCGATTAAATTTTATAGGGGTAAAACGATTCTCTTTATGTGAGATGACCCGTATGAAAATATTGTATTATATCCCGACCCCTCACGGGGATAATTTTATGTAGTTAATTTGAATCTCACGAATCTCACAACTGTTGTTGGTGCTATAATTGTAAATTTTTGTTAAATTACGACCTCGTAGAGAAAACCTTCTAAATTTAGTTTTATATTTACAATCCGAATTCAGAACTGAGATTTTTAGAGTTGTAATTTTTCTTTTGGGAATTTGACATAAGGAAGGGACTTGATAACCACAGCTCGCCATTTTAGGGGAAATCCTTTTTTCTTCTTAGCGTTCTACCTGATATGTGTATCTTGCGAGTATTAATTTTGTTTTAGTTATAATGCACTGTTATGTCTCCTTAAGATGTCACTTAGATTAATTATAAATATTAATAAGTATGTGAAATTTCTTATTTTTATTTCAGGCTTTCCTTTAATTGTATTTTTTTTGTATTTATAATACCCCGCCGACTCACCGACTGAGCCTGGGATTTTTTTGTTTTCTTTCTTGGTCTTCTAGGCTTCGTAAATGTACGTGGTATAAATTTTGGCACCCGTGTGGGTCCGGGAATAGAATAGCACCATGGTACGACCTGCCTGTCGTAAGAGGCGACTACAGCGGTGCAACACGTACACACACACACACACACACACTTTATGCACGCACAACACATACACACACACACTTTTTACACACACACACCCATCCGCACGCACACGCACATACATATCCATACATAACTACACTGGGATTCTGTTTTATTTTCCTTATGCAATTCTTAGGGATTTTTTGTGGTTCTTGTACTTGTTGCTTGGTGTTATTCTTTTGTGTTTTTTCTTTTTTCCTCGTTCCTGTCGTTCCATATTCCTCGCCTGGTGTTACTTTCTGTCGGTTTTCGTGCTGACTTTGTATATTTTTGATCCACTTCCTGTGGTAGGTGCTTTTTAGTCCGTTTTTCTTCTATTTCGGAAACCACGATTTAGTCGACTTTAGGCCTAGTTAGCTATTTTTTTCTTTGGTTCTTTGGTTGTTGCGACTCTCTTGGTTACCACAGTTTGTAGTACATCGTTTCTTTTATCAGCGCTTTTCCTCTTTTTCTCTCGTTCTCCCTTGTTGTTCTATTGCATACTTGGGACTTGACCCTTGGGTCCTGTTTTGGTTGTCACTGCTCGGTATCATTCTCGCTTTCTTTTTTTCTTCTTTTTTTGGTTTCTTCGCGGCAAACCAATCCGGTTCTGTAGATTGATAACTTTCCTGTTTCTTTTCTAAAGAAACATCCGTCTTTTGACGACTTTATCAGTGTTGACGCCGTTCTACCTTTGCCTTCGTTCAGTGCTGCTATCTACCTATTTTTCCCTGTGCTTTCCTTCAATTTTTGTTTTTTTCTTCGTCCAGTACTTTGGTTCTTCGAGCCGGATGAGAGTTCTTTTTTTATTTTAAGGTGTTTCTTTTTTCTGGTTGTTTTTTGTTTTTGTTAACGAATTTTCTTTTAGTTTTTTCTCAAGCATTTTTTTTATGTTTGGTTTTTTTGGTACTGCCCACTCCCATACTTTTGCTTTCTTACCCCGACCTTTTAATTTTGTTGGGGAGGTTATTACGTTCATTTCCGCCGACTCACCGACTGAACCCGGAGATTTTTTTTTGTTTTCTTTCTTTGTTTTTTAGGCTACGTAAATGTACGTAGCACAATTGCTACCGTTTATAAAGTTAAATGAAAAACTTAAATACAACGACAGTGACTTACGTTTTTGTGATTTTAATAGCAACTAAACTAATTGACGGATGAGTTAGTTGAGTTATATCAATAAAGAAAAATCGTCAATGTAAGATTGATATATTTTGATAGCCCAACCTTTCTTTAAATATCCTGCTTATTTAAACATAAAGAAGCACAAGTACACGCACGAATTGAAAATTATGACGTCTTATTAAACTGACATTCTAAATTGTGACGTTATGTGAAGTTATTTATCCCAACTTTTACTTCCTATTCAAACATAAATACGATACAATACGACACGTACGAATGGCGAGTTGATGACGTCCTATTAAACCGAAATGACGTCATTGATTATGTGAGGTCATATGTAGTCGAACCCCTGTAATACATCTACTTACAGAAATTTGCTGTTACAATTCTACTGCAAAGGAAAGCTGCAGTCTACAACTGTATTGAAACTTTCTACAAAACTTAGTCGTAAAAGTACACAAAGGTTGCTCTCATTAATTGGCAGCACTTTAAATTTAACGAAACAAGTGTATTATTATTATTAAATGACCTACTACAGTTTCAAAACCACCCCTTGTAGGATATGCACTATTACTAATTTTCTACATAGATGGTCTAAGCTTCTAGAGTAATTTATCTACACTTTTATTTTCACCTTACCTAAAATGAGTAATCTTTAAACACACTGGCAAGAAGTTTTTAACAAAACACAACCAAAATCATTGCTTCATTTAAAACAATTGAGGGTATATTAAAGCTATTTTTTTCCAAATTTAGAAGCAATAACGTAAAGAGAATTTAGTAACTGAAGAGCTCTTGTATCTTCATCTTCGTCATTTAAGGACGAGTGTATTATATGCTTAAACTGATTTGACGATTTCGTTTTCTCCAACGCTCTCAACCTGCTTGTCCGAAGAGTCACGTTATCTAACTCTGTATCTTCTTCCGTGTCATGTTTTTTTACGTGCTTACATTCGCTGATTAAAAGTAAAATTAAACGTTTTGTCAGAGGATTACTTTCGATTTCTTTCATCTTCGTTAGAAATTCTGCTTCGGTTATGTTGAGTTTGTGAAGGATCCTTTCCAATTTTTCGGAACCTTTAGATCTATTCTGTTTCATAAAATCAATTAAAATTCCATGTACTTGAGTTGAATTTAGTTCGAGCTTTGGAAGAGAACGAAGTTCGTACTGTATCTCAGAATATTGATTTGAGTCATCGAGCTCTTCAGAAGAAGCCACCGAAGGCTCAGTACTAACAGATTCCGGTTCGTGAAAGTCTTGATTGAGAGACAATGGATTAATCGCGAGCGTGTTTTGGAAGAATTTTGCAACCCGTGCAGAAGATGTCCAGTGGTTCTTGAGGGACTCATTTTTTTCGTACACTTCTTCAGTTAGCTGGGCGCTTTTACTTTCACCACCCGTGGGCAAAATATTCGTTACAGAGTTTGAAATTTTATTATACTGTGACACAAATGAAAGACTATCAGCACCCTGAAGGTTCTCGTTTTCGTTTGTTAGGGTGTTAGTGTTATCAAAATTGGAATTATTTAAAGCAAGAATATAACCCCACGTTGGACGATTTGATACTGTGGTTGAGAGTTCCTCCAACGTTGTTGATTCTGTAGGTTCGGTTGAGGTAATTGCTTGAGTAGTGCTCCAAATAGGAGTGGGAGTATTATCAGTAGGGCGTGTTTTTAATTGAGGCTGATTTAGTTTTAAATCAGTGTCGGAGTAATTTAAAACTTCGTCGTCTTCAATTTCCTCGGCTTTGGCCGCAACTGGCAGGGAGAACGTTTCATCCCGATTACGTGCAGTAACTAGTTCTGGTTCTTTTGGTCTTGCTTGGCGTAGTAGTTTTCTAAAGGATTCAGGATCTTCCAAATAATTACTAAGCGCTTGCGTGAATATTCTTGCCAACTGTCGTATTGGTGGTTTTTCAGAGTAATAAGTCGTTTCAGCGTGGCCAAGTTCGGTAGTAGCACTTTCGGTGGTTGTTTGAGAATTATTTTTGAAAAGTTTCTCATAACGATGATTTGTCATTTCACTCAAAAGGGACTTAATGACATTGTATGATTCTTCGTTGCTTGTAGATTTATTGAGTGCAATACTGGAGTTTGATAACGTTGTGTTATCCAAGGCATTAGCAAAATAAATAGCTAGGCTGTGGAGCGTTCTAGGACCCGCTGAGGGTGGTATAATGAGTCCAGGACGTGGTGTAGTATCTTCCGCGTTATCTGAATAATCTTCTTTTATAAAATCCATTAACATATCTATCATATTGTTAATTTCATCATCTTCTGGAATATTTGGAAATTCGCCGTCTTTTGAAATAGTAGAGTTAGTAGATACTGTTGTTGGATAAACATTTGGTGTAGTTGTTAAATCTCTAAGTGTGGTCGAAAAAGGACCTGGTGCAGATGTTTTATACAGAAGAAACGGAACGTTTGTAGCTGCAAGTGCAAATGGCTTAGGCTGTTCAGCAGTTGGGAAGCTTGAGGTAGATTTGGTAACCGATAACGGCTCTTGCACACTTGTAGTCGTTTCAATAGTTGAAAAAGGCGTAGGTATGTTTGTGGTGGTTTTAATAGTAATCGGTTGGGTCGTTGCTTTTGCAGGAATTGATACCTTAGTACAGTTTGTAACTCTGGAACTGATAGGAGTGGTACTGCTAATATGTTGAAGCGTGACTGGGAAACTATTGTTAGTAAACTGAGCTACGATTCCAAGTCGCTGAAGAATATCAGATAAAGTTTTTCGATCGATTGTTGAATTTACTTGCCTGAGTGTCGTAATAAGTGTTTGTATATTTTCAAGAGTCGTAAGTGATTTCTGGGGAGGAGTTGAACTAGTTGAGTCGGTTGTTAAACTGGGAGACGTAAACGCTTCTATTGTTGTTGAGGTTAGGTCTTGCCCATAACTATTTGAAGTTGAAGGCAATGAATACTGCGATTCAACAATTTGAAGGGGAAGTACGCGCGCATCTGGAACTTCAACATTGTCATGGGAAACCGGTGTTTCTTGCGTTGAAATTTTTGTAAACAAACTGTACTTGCCTGTTGTAAGTAGAAACTTGGTTGTAGTTTGAGCGTCATCAGCGTTTGTGCTGAAAGTTGAAAAGGCGGTTGTAGTGCTTAAGTCAGTAGTTGTGGGGCCTTCTGTGGTAGTTCTACTTGGTACTATTGTACTGTAACTAGTAGTAAAATCACTGGCAGTTGGCGGTACTGTTGATGTACTGAAAATGGTACTCGCAGCAGTTTGAGGGCTACTTGCTGGAGTTGTTATAGGAATGGTTGTAAGAGGTTTATTAAAAGTACCGTAGAATGGTTTATCTGGTAAAGTACGTTGTTGCTTATCATGATAATAGCGAGGATTTTTAATATCAGAGTACGTTGTTCTATGATTAGGATATACGTTTGTAGTACCAAAGATACTATTGCGCGAGTTATGGACAAACGAAGCAGTTTCTTGCAGTTCTTGGGACTCCTCGGGAATTTTTTCGTCCGTGTTTGATTGTAGCTTAAATGGTTCAAAAGCGGCAGCTTTTGGAGATTTCTTGAATTCTTCTGGGCGTCTTGTTGTAATGATATGTGCTTTCGATTTAGTTTGTTCTTGTAATTTCTTCTGCGCAAGTACACTATCCCAGTAAGTTACACCAAACGTGTTTTCTGTGCTGCTGCCTCCCGTTTGCGTACTTGACAAGTCTAAATCATTAATCCTTTTTGGTTTTTTATAATCATTAAATTGCTGAGTCTTTGCTCTTGTTTCGAAAAACTTAGTAACGATTTGTTCTGGCGATTTATCCGAAATTCCAGTATACTGTTCATTTATTAAGCTCTTTTCAACGTTATTCTTTTTTTCACCCAACGTTGTTCTAAAGGTATCTAGGGTTTTTGTAGTTATCTTTAATTTGTTAGGTTGTGTGTAAGAATTTTGAACAAATCTGGTTGTCAATGTTCTTTTGAAAGTACCTTCTGTATTTGTAGATATTGTTTTGTCTAATTGTTTGTAAGGGTATGATGACGCTACTAAGAATGAAGGCGTGACTTTGTAAGGTTTGTGTCTAGTAACAGTTTCTTCACCGGTAGAAAAGATACCATGTTTGGTACCATGATGACGGCGGCTTTCTTTGCGTCTGGCATTTTCGCGTTGTAGCACTTCAGCGCTTTCCTCATACAAAAACGGAGAAGTCGTACAGTTGACCTTGAACCACCAATCGCATATTAAACTGGTTTGTTGAAAAATAGTACCATTAGGGCAAAGGAATGATAATTTTCTTCCTTCGTTGCATATATGAAACACCTACAAAGATAAAATTTAATTACTTTAAAGTATAAAGGGTGGTAGTACCTGACAGTCGGTATCTGTATCCGCATAGTATCCTTCTTCCATGTCTTTACAGCTGAAAGTGGTTTTGGGGATGTGCGAAAAAACTGGGAAGTCTACTCCTGGAATTCCATCGCCACCTGCTGTTTTTAATTACATTAGTTTCAAATAATTGAATAATTAATTTTTATTTGTTTTTTTATTAAAATAATTAATTTAAAAACCTAGTGATAACTTAATTATGTGAAAAAATAAAAGTGGAACAAAAATGAGGAAAAAGTGGATATAATTGTAGATTTTGGTTTATAATTGTTATATTTGAGATAGATGTGCCGTCGTAGTGGAAGTAGTAGTAGCATAAACGAAGAGCAGCAAATTTATACGCAATGAATCTTAGAAACCGCTACATAGATCAAGATTAAAGGGATATGTGTAGCCTAATATATTGTTGCGAGCTACTATTAGGCAACCCGTCAAACACAAAAGCGCCGTAGGCTCTGCATATTCTCCAGGGTTCGAGAATTCTTCTAGCAATTACTGGAGGATGAGTCATCCTTTTTAATTCAGAGTATATATAAGACCGCTAATAAATGCAAGAGTTAGTCTATACGAGAATGTCTAATATAAATTATTTCGTGTAAAGTAAAAGTAGTTGAACTTTTGGAAGTCCAAGAGTATACACAAATGTTATATGATGTGTCTAATGTACATGCAGCTTGTAGTATACATAAATAGACAAAGTGTATAATAAATAAATAGTTGTGATAGTGTTGTTAATGGACCAATCCTAAATAAGTTAGTTTAAGAAGATATTAGTGCTTGTAAATTCATTAGTGTGATAGTGCTTCATTGTTAATTAGACTGAAAACATCTATAAATAAGGCATATACTGTTAATTAGACTTGTGAGCAGTGAGTAATAAAGACTCTTGTTATTACTTGTTTTAAATTAGAGAAACGCGGTAGCAGTAGCCCGGTTCAATATGTAGTTCAAATAAAAAAATAAGAACCCAAAAGTTGAAGAGTTAGAATTAAAAAATATCGAAGTACCATTATTAATGTCAAAATATCTACACCAAGGAATGGCGGGTTGGAGGAGGGGGGCGGCGCAAAAGTGTCAGAATTAGTGGATCGGCGGCTTATAAACAAAAGTACTTTAGTATCCGGCAAAAATCTGGTGAGTTTTCTTTTCGCTATTAAATTGTTACGTTCAGCGACGTAGTCTAAAAAAAAGAAAACAAAAACGTGGAAAAAATAAGAAATTGGCCGGGCTCAATCGGCGAGTGGGCGGGGTATTATACCTACAAAAAAATTAAGGGGGCCTGAAATAAAAATATACTCACTCACGCACAATCAAACATTTACAAACTAAAAACCTCTAATTTAAAAAAAAAACAAAATTATTTACAAAACACAATAGTACCAAAAATGAACAATTGGTAGGTACACAATATATATATATATTTACGAAATATAAAAAAAATCATTTTTAACCTGGCTAGCTGCAGTTTTTAGGTCACCCCCATTATTAATCTTCAAACAAGAAAAAAGAGCAAAAATACCCCACTAAAAATCACAGCTTGAAATCAGCATTGTAAGTACTGAATTTTATACATAAAATTATCGTAATAAAGATATCAGTAAACATTATATCTTTGCACATACAAACAACCAGTCATTTTACCACCAACAAGGTGATGCATCCGTAGACCCCTGTACATATGTTGTTTCCAACAACTACCGGGTACCCTTATAAGAAAATTAGTATATAAACACTCACCCTCGAGTCAACACCGTTGAGTTGGCTCCTACCGTCTGTAAAAGCGGTGCTAAACAGAGGTGCGCGTGATCCCGCCTTGGGGTGGCCCTTCCTTCACAACAAGGGGCGACCATTCATTGTGGCTTTAAGAGCCACCGCAAGAAGCACGCTGTAAGGCGCGCGCGAACTTTTCATACAGAAAAACGGAAACTACCAACAATTCTACACTTGTATTCGTTGTGTAGATAGAAAATCAAGTCAATATTAATTACGTTTTACGGATGGCCAGAGCTCAAAGTAATATTGTTGTTAAGGAAATAAAACTGGAAAAGTGGGATAATTTGCGGCTTTAATTTCACAAAGCTTTCAATAGAAAACATATAAGAATCAATTATCAGATACCTATAACCAGTTACCGCCTGTTTAATTTTAGCATAAAATTTACTTTGAGGAATTTTTAGAAGGAGTATTTATTATTAATTAGGCTCTAGGCTCTAACAATAGGAATCCAATTTATACAAATAGATAAATGAATTAACACGTGGAAGGATTATTTTAATTTACTGAATTAATTTTTGTTTTTAACGCCAAAGGGATTTGAGTTGAAAATTATTAGATCCTTATTAACAGAAAAAATGTACGAGATGTTCAAAATAAACGTAACAAATCCCCCCTCTCCTAGCAAAATTAACAGGTCGGGGTAGGAAAGCCAAAATAAAGAAGCGGGCAGTACCAAACTACAAAAAAAAACCCAAACAAACAAAAAAAATCGCTTACAAAAAACTAAAAGAAAACTCGTTACGAAAACAACAACCAAACAAAAAAACCGAAGAAGAAAAAAAGGGATACCCAAAAAAAAAATAACTCTCGTCCGGCTCGACGGACTACTAATAGAAAAGAGAAAAAGAAAGAAAAAACAAAAAAGGAAGAAAGGAAGGACGGATAATGCACAATCAAGGAGGACTAAGGTGGAGCGGCCTCAGCACTGAAGAAAAGTTGTCAAAGGACGGATGTTTCTTCTAAAGAAACAGGAAAGTCATCGATCTTAAAAGAAGAAACGGAACGAGGAAGAAAAACCAACAGAACCCAAAGGTCAAGTCTCAAGTATGTAAGGGAACAACAAGGGAGAACGAGAGGAAAAGAGGAGGAGTGCTGGTAGAAGAAACGATGTACTATCAACTGTGGTAGTCGAAGCTGAAGAACCGAAGAAAAGAAATGCTAACTAGTCCTACAGTCGACTGAGTTGTGGCTTACGAAGAAAGAAAGACGGACTAGAAAGCATCTACCACAGGAGCAGATAAACGAAATACAATTAGTATAGGAACCGACAGCAAGGAAGACCAGCAAAAGGATAGGGAAAGAAAAGTGGAACAAAAGGAACGAGAGAAAAAAAGAAAAAACCAAAAATAATAACACCAACACTAAGTACAAAACAAAAAAACCCTCAGAACCGTATGAAAGAAAATAAAACAGAATCCCATGGTAGTTATGTATGAGTAGGTGGGTGCGTGTGTGTGTGTGTGTGTGTAGGTGTGTGTGTGTATGTACGAGTGTGTAATAAGACCAGCAAAAGGATAGGGAAAGGACAGCGGAACGAAAAGAAACGAGAGAAAAAAGAAAAAACCAAAAATAATAACACCAACACTAAGTACAAAACAAAAATCCTCAGAATCGTATGAAAGAAAATAAAGCAGAACAGGTGTGTGAGTGTGTAAGAAGTGCGTGTGTATGTGTTATGCGTGTATAAAGTGTGCGTGTGTGTATGTGTTGGACCTGTTGTAGTCGCCTCTTGCGACAGGCAGGTCGTACCATGGGGCTATTCTATTCCCGGACCCACACGGGGTGAAAGAAAAAGAAAGCAAACAAAAGAAAACTCAACAAAACCGAGAAGTAAACCGAAATCGTAATGTCCAAAAATCATGTCCGAAGGAGATCAAAGTCGGCATAAGAATCTGGGGCACGAGGACTAGATATTGGGCTTAAAACGTTTGCGCCGCCAGAAGAAGAACGAAACGAGATCAAGGGCATTAGGAGTTCGCCGACATACATCTCCTGGTTTGGAAGGAGCATAGAATAATGTCTTCCTCTTTTGGGCAGTTTTCTGCCAAACAAGAACAGTAGGGGGTGTAGTAGGGGCAGCACGCGATAGGAGGTGGCAAGGGTAGTTTAGAAAACTCTAAACGAGATAAGTAAGAAAGTTATTTGTCATTAGGGTTGGAGGTAAGAAAGTCACGGTAGAAAGAGAAAAATCATGGGTTGTCAAAATAATTAGGGAGGAAAGAGAAAAAGTATTGGCTGCACGAAAATCAACCTTACGAAGAGAAACACAAGCAGAGCACATTTCAGTTACGTTAGATAAAGGGACAGAAACAGATAAAATTCGATCGATGTTAGATAAAGGACTAGAAGTATCACAGTTAGGACAGAAAACAGTATTGGCTGTAGGAATATCCACCTTACAAAAACAAACAGTATCAGGAAGAACTTCACACACCATAGATGAGAAAGCAGAATCAGGTTGACCTTCGTCAACATTAGATAACAGGACATCAGCCAGGATGTCACCAACCTTAGCTAAAAGAACAGAAGCAGTACTATTTTGGCAGCTTGAGGAAAATGGGTAAGAGTAGGTAACGAAACAGGATCAGGTAAAAATTTGACAACGACAGCAGCAGGGCTCACTAACCTCAACAAGACCTTCTCTATTTATATTGGAAATTATCTTCACTTCAGCTACGGCTGTTATTGTAGAAACGACAGAAATATCTCGAGTAGAACAATTTAAGAAAGCAGAAACATGTAAAACTTTGACAGCAACATCAACAGACATTAACGATACAGGTCCATGGACTTCAACAGGACCCTCGCTGACCGAATTAGAAATCATCGTCACTTCAGCGACATGTGTGCTTGCAGGCACGACAGGAAAATTTTGAGTAGAATCGTTTAAGAAAGCGGGAACAATCTCCTGAGAAGCTTCCTGCAAGTCACTAATCCGAAGTATGGGTTGAAATGGTGGTGGATGCACAGTTTGGAGCAAGTGAATAAGTAGAGCGAGCAGAAGGAGTAGTAGAATATTATGTAGAACTAGAGACAGAAGAAATTTTGTTCGAAGCTGTATTTGTCGAAGAAGAGTATGTTTTGATAGTCGTAGCAGGATGACCTGGATGAGGTACAGAAGAGAACGTAGAGTGAAAAGCAGAAGAAATTGGGTAACTAGAGGTGAGTACAGAATTTGAAGAATTATTCGAAGACCTATTAGTAGTAGGGTGACAATTTGGACAGTTGCGGCGAGAAACTCCCTTATATCCGCAACCATGACAATGGGGTACTTGAAGACGAGTACAACGTGTCGAAACATGACCAGGTTTGTCGCAATTAAAGCAGATAACCTGACGAGTAGAAGCAGAGTTAGCAAGAAGAACAGTAGAGCGTATGGAAGAAGTATCGGATCTACTCGTAGGCGTCGGAGAAATCTTTACAACTCGGTTATGTGAAGCAAAAGTATTTTCCTCAGTAGTAGCAAACTTATAAGCGAAATCAGGGGGTTTAAAATGTTGAATCAGTAAATTAGACATTATAATTTGAATAACGGCCGCTATACTTGCGGCCACGTCCCCAATGCTCCACCCGGAGGTATTACATTGGGTTTAAACGCGAAAATAATCGTGCTTCTAATAGTAAATTAGACAACGACTTCCAGCCAGAAAATCTATATATAAATATATATATATATATATATATATATATATATATATATATAAAAAGACAAGTTATTTGCAGTCCGCAATAAGAAAATTGAATATAAAGTAAGATGTATCTGTAAACAAACTCTTATGGAAATAATAAGAGCCATTGACAAATACAAATCGGGCTGGTAGTTATATAGCCATTAACAAAACATTAGCTTTATTAATTCATAGGGGAGAAAACATCCACTGACCAATGGTTTCGGCTTGTTAGCCTCATCAGAGTGGACTGTTCCCAAGAACCCTATGAAGTAATCGAAGCTATTGTAATGATATAATTTCGAAACAATCACTGTACTATGGCAAAAGTAAATAAAACCGCCATCAGGTGATAAAACACCAACACTACTAAAGTGTGGAAGTACAGAATTGAACCGAAACTACATAATAAATTTTAAAAATGACTATAAAAGTACGTTGGGCCTTTGAGATTTGCGGAATATTACAGCAAAATTTATTTGCTAAGGTTTGTTACGTTAGCAAATAAATTTTGCTGTAATATTCCGCAAATCTCAAAGGCCCAACGTACTTTATAGTCATTTTAAAATTTATTATGTAGTTTCGGTTCAATTCTGTACTCCACACTTTAGTAGTGTTGGTGTTTTATCACCTGATGGCGGTTTTATTTACTTTGCCATAGTACAGTGATTGTTTCGAAATTATATCATTACAATAGTTCGATTACTCATGGGTTCTTGGGAACAGTCCACTGATGAGGCTACGAACCATGTAGGGTTTTCTCATGAATTAATATATATATATATATATATATCATATATATATATTTTCAAATTAAATGAAAATAAGTAGGAGCATCTACCAAAACAAAGTTAAATTAATTTTATTTATTTTTAGGCCTACATAAAATTGATTTTGTATTGTATTATGTCGATGTTCTTGTGTAATGTATGATGAGTATTCTGGCTGTCAAATACATCATTATATATATATATATATATATATACATATATATTGCTGTGATAAGGGGTTGTTTAGGGTTGTATTGAGTAGTAAGGGTCGCGTAGTAACTGTAATAGCAATGGGAATCAGAAAACTGCATTTATTTAGCAGGACAATAAATAATTCGCACATTATGTAAATAGCAAGCATTTAACACTCTGCATATAGACCGTAATTAACTTTAATCAATGCCAGCAAGCATATCTTCCAATAATAGAACGCGTATTCAGCAGAGAAATAATCATACACGTAATTAAACTACGTTGAGAAGTATTCAACAAGTTTATAAAACAGATACGCAGAAGATAAGATAAAACCTAGTAAATCTTCATGCAATTACACTTGTGAGAAAGAAGAAACTATAAGCGCTTTGATAAGAAAACACACTTTCAAAGATGAGTTTTAAATAGATACATAAACGAAATCAGCACTCATGTTACAGTATTTATTTTGTACAATTCACCAAAAGCTTTATCTACACAAAACAACAGACATAAGCTAAAAGTCCAACAACGATAACAATAACAAGGCGATCAAAGATCGTAAAACAATAGTAAATAATAGCATGATACGGAACTTCAAAATAGTTTCGTCAGAAATCAGTTTGAAAAAATGCTAAGAATGTCCAAGACAAATATGGTTGGTTGCAAGGTTATTTGAAAAACCAATCCAAATGTAGAGGGCAAAAGTTATATAACGCCCAGAGGTGATAAGAAACAGTCAGTCTCAATTTGAAGCACGTTGAATCCATAATACTCTTAATCAAATATTTACGCGTCAGATAAATAAAATTTATATTATATAGAAAAACAATGCTGTGTAAGAATTGCATTAAGAATACATAAAAAAGCTTTTGGCGTTTTTGCAGAAAACGTGAGTAGAAATTGGTTAATTAATTTAAATTAAATATTTATAATGATATAGGGCTTCTAATCCATGGTCCTAAGTCTGGTATTCTAAGCCAAATCTAATCCACTTCTATTTTATGCTACTAAGGTGTATATAAGAAATTCACTTCAAGACCATAAGAAATCCAGTTTGTAAATAAGTGAAGAGGTCCAAGGCGTATCCAGAAAAATATAGAATAAAGCACGAGGTGAATTTAGGAAACAAGGGGTAACCGTACTAAATTATTGGTTCAAACATACGTTAAGGAGTACCAAGCAGAGCATTGGTTTTCGATTGAAGAAAATAAGGAGGTGTTGATCCACAACACGAAACAACTCATCAGGATATCACAGGTCATGGCTAACTAGTTTTAAGGAATCTTTTCAAATTTAGATTTTAACACTGAATATATTAATTTGCTCACAAATTTGTAAGGAGTCAACAAGAACATTGAATACGTTGAAATTTACATGATAATCATAAAAGAGTCTTGAACGTTCCAGATTTTTTGTAAAAGGTGTCGTTTTGGTGACTTTAAATTAAATTAAAAGGATATACATTTTTGGGATAAATGATCCATATAATATTATTTGATTGAAGGGTGTATTTAAAAGATTATAAAAATTGTAAAGTGTAAATATTATTTCCTTTCATTATATGAATATTGATTGACTTCGTTTTATCAATTCAAACAGATAAGAGGTAAAGGGGTAAATTACATTGATAATCGTAACGTTGTGCACTCTGTGTAAATTAAACTGGGCTAACCGTGGCATAATTAAATTAAAAGATTAAAGCAAACACAGAGCGATGGCGTTCAGCTGGACGTTTATTACATCCGGCGGCTCAAGCGTGGGGAAATACTACAGCAATATATATATATATATATATATATATATATATATATAAGCAATCAATAAGGGTAAGCGTAACAGAAAAAATATAAACTAAAGACAAAAGATAAAAAAAGAAATTTTAAATTAATACTGTCTGAACTTGACAGGCCTACACAAAGTAGACGTAAAACAGGAAAAAATTATACTTATGATAATCAACTATTTTACCTTGGTAGAAATAGCGCGGATCGTTAGCCAAACTTTGTACTGCTGCTGTTGTGTTTGAACGGTCATTGGAATCATCTAACTGAGCCACAACCTATTAAAAACTATTTTATTACATTTATAATACTTATTGTTAATGTTCTTCACCTGTGGCATATAACAATACGGTCCAAGTAGTAGTAGCAGCAAACCTAAAACAAAATACATGTATGAAGCTTTCAATAATGTACAATAAATAAGAAAGAGCATAAATAAATTACTGAAATGTATTGTTTTATCAAATACGTAAATTATGAGAGTTAAAAGAGGATTGTAATTGCTACCTTTGATTCTATTTTGTCAGAGTACATATGTTCTATTATATTAGTGTTCAAATTATTAAGTTTTCTATTAAAATTTTTCTGATAAAGCAATTTTACTAATACGTTGTAGCACGCCATTTTGTTTATAGCATTGGTCATGTTCCAGATTAGCAAATTCTTTATATTTTTATTTGTAATTTAGTCTGGTTTAGAAAAGTAATTTAGGACATAGTGAACAAAAATTAATTTGTTGGTTATTTTACAAAAAAAAAAACCAATGACCGGTTTTGTTGAAGTAGCAACTTGTCAAATTGGCACATTTCTCTTTACAAAACAACCAACAAAAAACTTGAATTATACACCAATTATGGTGTATTAATAAACACAAAAGATATCCATTTGCCCTCTATATTTGAATTTAAACAACTAACCGATAAGATGCCATTGCCAAAGAAAATATCATAACTAGTCTAAAGACAACTAAGGTGGAAATAAAGCAAACAACCGATTACACATTGTAACATCAGCGGATTTACGGGATATTATAGACTCTAAAGAATTTACGCTGAAATAAAAAGAAATTAAAGCACTTACATTTTTACCACCAAATGTTACCATCAACGACTCCCCATCCTGTTTGACTCGAAGATGATGGTGGAAGTGAGCGGATTGAGAAAATGACTTCCAAAGACCGCTCAACTAGGTGAAATCTTATCGGAACAAATGTTTAATGCACAAGCGCCGTGTGTATGAAACAAGTTGAAAACCTAAAGGTATATTGTGAAGGACTTTTGAAAGATTATATTGCTATTTATGACTTTACAAACCAGGTTTCAAAACAACTGATTTGTTTTCTATATGATTGTGGGTACAAAATGTTGAACCTAGCCTTACAACTTAACCAAACTAAGAAATAATAAATCGCATGTTGTTTTCCATGTAAGATCAAAGACTTATTAAGAATTTGAAAATACATCTACGTTAGCAAATAAATATTTTGGCGAATTTTTTCATTCTTTTTTCTATTACCTTAATACTTCCACGTTGTTCCGAAAAGAAATTTTTTTTATATAACCAAAAAAATTGTTACAGTCGGCGTACAACTCCATAGGAACTCCTAAGCAGTAGAACAGTTCTTTTACCAGCACGTCAGCGACGGTTGTAAGTTTTTGGTTTGGTATAGCATACGTTTCGGTCCACTTCGTAAAATAGTCTATGGCCAACTTATTCCAGGAGTCTGTCTCAGGGAATGAACCGGCAATATGGATTGCCACTCTTTCAAAGAGGCTTCCTACGTAGTAGTACCTAATTGGAGCCTTACGGTTTTTGAGTGGTGTGCACAGCTGAAACTTGCGGCACCACTCTTTTAGATCGTCCATGCAGCCTACCCACTAAAATCTTGCTCGGACTGTTTCGACAATCTTCTTCATGTCAAAGTGTCCTCCTGAGATTCCATTATGTGGATTTCTTAAAACCTCCGACACCCGGTTATTAGGACCCACCACATGAAGCGACGTATCTATCTTCATTCTCCAAGGATCGCATCACAATTCCATTCTCTACCTTAAAGCAATTTTATTGTGTCCAGTACGACTTCAGGGTACTAGCCAACGGATTAATATTCTGCCAATATAGACGTTCTCCTTTGGTTTTCCAACCCAGGATGTCACCTATGTATTTGTCACCTGTTCGGTTCGCAAATGTAGAGACTGCCAAGCGTCATTATTCGCTGTAGTCCGACCAAGCAAATTACACTTCCTCTCTAACCGTGAGCAATGACTACAATTTTCGAGGCGTGGTCGTTTCGAAAGCGCATTCGCATTATGGTAACTTGTAGCAGCATGTGTTCTGTGTCGAGGTCATACTCCTGCAAGCTTTCTATCCATTTGGCGATTTGCTTCTCAAGCTTTTTAAACTTTAATAGCCACTGTAGAGCATTGTTGTCGGTCCTCAAGTAAATTTTTCTCCCGTAAAGATATAAAAGTTAAATGGATTTCACCACAGCCAACAGTTTTCTTCTTGTAACGCAATAATTCCGTTTTTCGAAATCACCTTACTAGAGTAACCGATGATTTACTCTTTGCCTTTTTGTATCTGAGATAGTAGATTTTCGATGGTGATGTTGCTGGCGTCTGTATCTAAGATAAATTTGCCCTCCGACCGAGGGTAACTTAAGATCGGATCTGTTGTCAATAAATGTCTCAGCTGTTGGAAATCATTTTGGCAATCTTTATTCCAAACGTAATCACGTTCTTCTTCAATCAACTTGGCTAAGGGCTTGACAATATTCCCAAACCTTAAAACAAATTTTCTATAATAAGAAGAAAGCTACGTAGCTGATATTTATCTTTTGGGGTCGGTCACTCTTGTACTGCCTTAACTTTTTACGGGCCTGGTCTAACTCCGTTGCGTGAAATTATGTACCCTAGGTATTCCTCTTCTTTGCTTAACAGGTGACACTTCTTTGGTCTAAATTTCAGATTGACGTGTCTGAGTCTTTACGACACTTCCTCCAAATTTTTCAAGTGTTCCCCATACAACTTAATCACCATCACATAATCTAAATATTGTTACGTGCAATTTGCACTTAAACAGTGTTTTTAGGTTAAGTTTTGATGTATGGAAGTTTCGCGCCATAATTTCAAATACGCGGTGCGCGGGAATTTTAAAAGATTAGGCGTGTACTTCCGAACGTCATAGTAGTGCGTTTGCGCAGTGTGCGTGTCCCTAGAAGGGGTATGGGAATACTAGACAAAGAGTGAGGAAAAGTGGCGAGAGTTTTCCTTTTTTCTCGAGAACGTGGCTTTTTACCTTGGTTCTTGGAGTAGAGTGGTCGTTTTGTGGTGACGTATCGTAGCTTTACCTATGTAGATTTCCTTTGTTGATTATCTTTTGTTTGTCTACCCTAATACCTTATTTTCCTAATCCGATCCCTGCATAGGTAGGTGATGAATTCGCAACCTTAGGCGAAATTGGACTTCACGACCCTGATGACTATGCCACGCCAGCAGCTCCGGAGGAACCACCATCTTTAATCCTTCCGGGATGTAGCCGGATGGACTTGGGAGATGCCTACCATAGCGCAACTTCGTGCGAAGGCCGGATCTCTGAGTGAGTACTCTTTTTGTTTAAATTTTTATATTTCCGTTTATTACGCAATGTAATTTGGCAGTGGTGACGTCATTGGTAGTTTGCAGCGCGAAATCTGTAATAAGGTTCGCGCTTCCGGCCGCCGGGGCGTTGCATTGCTTTCCTATTCATTGCGCTTGCGCGATGTATTTCATGAACTTTGGTAACTGCATTACCGACTTTAAAGAACTATCACCATCTAAAGTGTAATACTTTGCAAACTGTTTTATCGACCATATAAACTATCACCAAGAGAAGTGTAATAATATACAAGACAAGTTTTCTATGATAGCCCACGAAAATGTTATCTATTAAACGCTCGTAGATGGCAGGAGCGTTGCAGAGTCCAAATGACATGTCTGCAAAATGCTACAAGTCAGTACCAACAACGAAAGTGGTCTTTTTCCTTAATCTTTCTTGGGGATAAAACCATTCAGAGTTTTAAAAATTGTCTTTATTTACGTTTCGATTCATGACCTAGGATCGTTGTCAAAATAATAAAAAATTTTAAGTTTGACATTTATGACACGATCCTAGGTTATGAATCGAAACGTAAATAAAAACAATTTTAAAAACTCTGAGTGGTTTAATCCCTAAGAAAGAGTAAGAAAAATACAATACAAACCACAACAAACGTACAGGTAGCATTTACAGTCTTTTCCCAATGTTTGAGTTCTACATCCTCTTGCCCGCAGCTACTCTTTACTTTAAAGTTAGGAACCATCGTGAATTTGAAAGTGTACCTAAGATGTCGTCAATCCTTGGAAGTGGGCAGCTATCCTTTTTAGTGAGGTCATTCTATCGCCTGTAGTGGACACAAAATTTTGTCCACCCGTCATTCTGCTTTAGAGGCGCAACAGACCACGCCTAAGGGCTATCAGAGTGTTCAATTACACACAGCTCTCCATGTTTCCAATCATTCCCTGATCCCTGCACGTTTTGCCAATGGGAGAGCCTTCTAGGCTGCTGTTGGCTGAACATGTCCTTTATTGATTCTATGCTCCACTAATGCAGTCTTTTGTAATCGACTGCCGCCGACTGCGAACATGTCCGCGCACCGTACATTTGACTTTCCGACGTTTCACCCAAAGGTACTGCTTGGGTCAGGAAGTGAGTTTTTTTACCTAAAAATTTGAATTTTGTCGAATTCTTGCTATACCAAGCAAGGTAGGTATGTTTAACGTGTGTGACAACAGTTATACACGGGACCTACACTTTACCCCTCATTTGAAAAAGAACGTATTTTTGTGAAAAATGTTCCCTTAACATTTTTCAGGCGGTCCCTGTCGGGAATCGAACTTAGGACTTTGGGATTAGCAGTCATACGCAAACTATGTAACCCAGCAAGCCGCCACGCCTGAATACTCTACATTGTATTTTACAAAGCTCTACCCATAGATACTACATTGGCTAGAAAGCGAGTTTTTCTTTTAGCCGGAAATTTTAAGTTTTCTCTCCAAGCAAGTATCTTTAATGTGCGTGACAACATTCATACACGCGACCTACATTTTACCTCTCATCCGAACGAGGGCGTATTTTTGTGAAAAATGCTCGTGTAACATTTTTTAAGCGGTCCGTGTGGTAATCGAACTTGGAACCTACGTAAATAAAGTATTATAAATTCCATCTGCGATTTAAATCTTAACCATTTAATTAAATGTTGAATCCCGTTATCTGTTACTAGATGGCGTCCCGATGAAAATTTTAAGTAGGTTTGGTTAAGATACGAGCTAATGTTATGGTACCAACCCCCTTGATGGCGCTAGAAACTATGTTTTGATTACGGTAGATTCTCATCTATAGCTTATGTGGTCTGGGAGTTAACCTAAATCTAAAGTTTGAGTGCTACAACAAACTGTTACAGTAAACTAGTGAATTAAAAAATGGAAATGGCAATTTTCGCGCAATAACTTTTTATAATTTTCGAAGACAAGTATCTCAGCCAGCAAGAATGGTTCGTCAAATTGGTTTCTGTTGTCGACAATAAAGCACCATATCGGACAACAACTTCTTGTTAGTAGAGAGTATTTAAACATTGACGGATTAGTCTTAGTGACGATTCAAGAGCAGGTGCACAAAAAATGGCAGTCACTCAGGAAAACGTCGATGCTGTGCGCAAGTTCATCAACGAAGATCAACATGTGATTGAGTGCGAAATTGAGGTATCATTGGGGATTTCAAAGATTTCAACTAAAAAAATTTTCCATGAAAAATTGTGTAAAAAATTAGTTTCCCGTTGGATACTGCATCTGTTAAGCGAAGAATAGGAAGCAGCCAGAGTGAATTGGTGTCAAAAAACTCTAGACAGTTTCAAAACAAGAAACTCTAAAAACGTGTACAACATCGTGAGTGATGATGAAAATTGTTACATTCCAAATTTGGAAATGTACATCGTTAAAGATGTGAGTAAATTTCCGCCAATATTTTAAAATATACTTGTTAATTTCCGCCATCCCGGACAGTTGGGTTTGCGAAAAAGAATGCGCAGGTGCGGAGTGAATGGGGAAGTGCGCGGTGTAACACGACATTATTAGCCACGAGACGTCAAGCCGGTAACATCTGCTAATGTCGTGGTATCTGTCTTTTCTCTTTGTTAGGATGTAGGTTTCCCTATCTCTACCTTATATCGTTCCTTACCTGGTTGCTCCTATCGTACCGCTACGAACGACGAAAGGGGATAGACGGATAGAATTTGGATCAACAATGGCGTAACCGACCCACTCTAAATCAACAACAAGGGCCCTGAAATTAACTGCAAGACGCGTTTTAAGTGAGTACAATGCTTCATTTATATCTTAAATTAAGATTTGTATCATTTTAAACGTGTTTGGTATTTGATACAATTGGCCACGTAATTATGTCATAATATTAACGATTGCGCAATATTGTGAAACGTGGACCGTATCAGTGGTGCCAAGCGTATCAGTGAAGTTGAAAATTCGTTTTAACCTTTAATCTATCTTATAAGATGTTAGTTTTGAATATATTTATATTCCTGTACGAAAATTAGGTTTTTCACTCAAGGAATGTAATAAAAAAATATTTTTTTGTCGCTGTTGCGTAGAAAAAATACAACTTGGCAACATTGCATTTAGTAACTTTTATCTTATGTTGCCGTGACATTTAATGGAGCTTGGAATATCAATTTATATGATCAAAAATCGCCATTTTTAATAGTGTTTGTTTACTTTTCATGTATATTATTTTAAACTGAATTAATTGATAATAGCATTTCTGTTAAATAATTACCTAACGTGATTTGGAATTAAACTAAAATATATATACCTTTGATGTGTTTAAAACTATCTTAACCTCACTTCTAAGTGAATAAAAATGTGTTTTGGATTTAAATAACTCTTTCTGTAAGTATTCTTAGTCATAGATAAAAAGCAATCCCCTTAAAATCACTCTAAATCTGGTTAAATAATTATTTTGAACCTGAAATTCCTCTAGTTTGTTAAAACCTGTTTTTAGTTTAAACTTTAGATAACTCCTATATTATCTTTGTTTGCCATAATTTTAAACCGTTTTTTTATAATCTATACTATAGGTTATAGATTCTTTTTATAGAAAATTTTGTCTTTGCCACAACTATCGTAATCCCACGAAACTTGATTTCGGTATATCTGCTTTCTCAAACACTATAGTACAATGAATCCCGTACACCTTAGCGCTTTTGAAATGATCTTTGAGTTTGAGTCGCGGAATATTCAAGCGACAACCAATCAAAATGATTGCAGTTAAAAGCTATATTAGCTCAAGAAGCTAAAAGTTAACAAGTTCCTCGTGTAATGGTCTCTAATCTACCTCAAAATAACTTTGAAATTAAACAATCTCTTGATGACATTAGTAATACACTTCATAAAATTGATCCCGAACCTACTGAGATTGAGCTTAAACGCATTGCGTCGCGTACAACGCACTTGAAACAGCGAATAGATTTATAGTCATTATTTAACGATGTACAGGCTAACGAAACCAAACAAACCTTTCTATCTGATGTTCTCTTATTTGAAGGAATCGTCCTCGAAAAACTTAACTTAGATTTAGATGTAAATGTACCTACCGTTTTTTCTAATTTAACAATGTCCCAACCTATATCGTCTGCAAAACCGATACCAGTATACAAGTGGGGTTTAACTTTTTAGGGCTTTGATTCCCAAATCTCGTTAATGTCATTCCCAGATAGAGTAAATGACTTTAAAATTTCTCGTAACTGTAGAGATGAAGATTTATTTGTCTCTGCAGGTGAATTATTTTCCGGTTCTGCCTTGATTTGGTATAGAAATCTACGAAACCAGATTTCTACTTGGGAAGAATTAGTTACGTGTTTAAAACGCGATTTCTTACCCCATGGCTATATCACCGATCTCTGGAATAAAATAAAAAATCGTACCCAGAGATCTAACAAAAATGTAATCCCTTTTATTACCTCAATGGAAGCTTTATATAGCAGATTAGATAAAAAACCACCAGAACCCGAAATTATTGATCAACTTCGTAGAAATTTGAACCCATATTTTTCCGAACGTTTAGCGCTACAACACATTTCTTCCTTACCTCAGTTTAAAGATTTATGTCGCTCGCTTCAAGAAGTGAAATTACGTGTAGATAAATACCGTCCGCCCCCAGGAAAACAATTTGGCCTATTAGAATCAGACCTAGCATGCCAGTCTGAACCCTCTGGTAAACTATCTAGCATTACTCTTCCTGCTTCCCCTTCAACAAATTCACCTACCTGTTGGAATTGTAAGGAAAGTGGGCATACCTATAACGTGTGCACATATCTCAAAAATATTTTTTGTTCTGGCTACGGTCGAAACAATACCTATAAATCTAGATGCACAAATTGTAACCTTAACTTATCGGAAAACGTCCGCAGAGATATTCACGTCCCGAGTAGGAATATCTCTGCGAAAGTTTTCCGATAAGTTAAGGTTATAATTTGTGCTTCTAGATTTGTAGGACGTGAATATCTCAAGAAATCAAAATCGTCCTCATCACCAACTATTCAACGCATCCAGACGTCAATAGATTTAAAACATAAAATTACTTCTAATATTAAACCTCTATCTAATGTACCTAATAAGAATAATTCCGCTAACTTAAACTTACAGAAGAATTTACCTCCCTTATCGGAAGTATGTCATACTACCCCGGCCGAATGGTCAAATTGGCTGAAAACAGTTAATTCCTTTTATCATAAAAATTCTGCTGCCTTACAACTTCTTATTCAGATATTTATTTATATATTTATTATATGTTTATTTATATATTTATATTATATTTATATTTATTTTTACACTTATATTTTTGCATGCATTGTATTGTTTTGTGGCTTGATTTAATTTGTTGAACGTTCTGTCGCCAATTTTTGGTCGCAGTATATATAGAAAAGAAGCTTGTATATATAATTTGTCAGTTAGGGAATGATAGGGAACGTTAGGGACAAATTTAGGATAAAATACTTAGATTAGGGAAGACGAATTTGTAAATTTATAAAGCAGGCAAAATAGCTGGATTCACTATTAATACATTTGGCAAATGCTTAGAAATTTGAATACATTTTAAATTAAGTAGCTAGATTTGGATAGTTTTAAGTCGACCCTTCAGGTCGTACTGGTATTACGGATCCCTCCTTCTCTTATTTTTATTCGTCTTGTTGATCGGCACACTCCAAAGTCAACGCTAGGGATACCATTATTTAAACCCTGTTTTTAGTTTTTGTTTCAGTCTGTTAGATTTTTATTTAGGGTGGATTAATTATGAAGTTAGAATAAATTAGAAGCACGTTTATTATTCGCGTTGAAACCCAATGTAGTACCTTTGGGTGAAGCATTGGGGACGTGGCCCTTATTTAAATTATAATGCTTTACAACTTGTTAAAAAACCTCTCGACATCTGCTCTCACTTACCTATCTCGATTGGCTCTCTAAATGTAATTGCTTTACTGGACACGGGTTCGTCATGTACTCTTATAAATGACGAAGGCTTACAGCAATTATCTGAACAAAACATTAAATTTCAGGTTACCCCCGTAAAAACCTCTATAAATTTAGCTGACGATGATAAAATATATGTAACTGGTTCCCTTAAATTAAAAATTCGAGTAGAGTCACTTGAACGTGACGTTCCATTTTTGATCGTACTTACATTAGCTTACCCATTTTTACTTGGCGTGGATCTCTGTAAACTTTTTAATTTATCGCTGTACTTTGAAGATTTTTCTTGGCAAACTTCCCTGAAAACAAATTCCTGTGCGTTTGCGGGAATATCTAATAAAATTTCTCTTACCGATTCCCAAAATGCAGTTCTTAACTCTACAATCGACATATTTCGTAAATTAAATACCTCTGAATTTGGTTGCGTTACTACCGCAACACATATCATCTCAACAGGTGATGCTCTCCCTTTTAAGCAACGTCAATATCCGTTACCGCCTGCATTACAAAAACATTTGCATTCCGAAATAGATAAAATGTTAGAATCTGGTGTTACCTCTCCCTCAAATTCGCCATGGATGTCTCCCGTGTTATTAGTCCGCAAGAAAAATGATGAATGGCGTGTTTGTTTTGATGGTAGAAAGCTTAACTCTGTAACTGTACCTGACGCCTACTCTTTACCCTGTACTGATTCTATTTTAAGTCGGCTTGGAAATGCTAAATTTATCTCATCTATCGATCTTCGACAAGCTTTTTATCAGATCCCTCTTAACTTATCTTTACGCCCAAAAACTGCTTTTTGTGTTCCAGGTCGGGGTCTTTTCGAATATAATTTCTTGCCATTTGGTCTCTGTAACGCACCACAAACTTTACAACGTACTGAAGTGCTCCTTTTGTTCACACCTGAATTTATTTCACTATTTTGATGATTAATTGTGCCTCGGACTAGTAAGTCATTCAGTAAACAAAACAAAAAGAACATGGAAACTATTTATTCATTACAATTATAAAAACACAAACTCTTCCTCTCATGGCGCGCAGAAATATTGAAAGGAATCATATCCAACGTTAATATTAAACCACATGCAACTCGCAGTATTTCAATTAATGGCTGTTACAATTACAAATAGATATACCGTGCCACTACGATATATCAAATAAACAATAATACATTCCATAAACAACTGGAAACAAAATAAAGAGTGATACTACCTTAATAATAATTGTCCCAGAGCATTTATTACACTGGTCACAATGAACGAACTATCACTTGCCTCTACTTTAGGGTCACGTCTTACCCTCACAAGCACTCAAGGCGGACTGCCGAATCCGTACTCCGCGCACATACCACTTAGTTAAGGGCGGCACCACTAAAACGCACCACAGTACTATGGATCAAACATTAGGTCTTATCTTACACCAGGAACGTGCTTTTGTATTTTTAGACGACATATTAGTTATCTCAAGTTCCTTTGAAGAACATATCGCTACTCTTAATGAAGTTGATGAACGTTTAAATACAGCAGGTTTTAAAATAAATTGGGAAAAATGTAAATTTTGCTGTTCTTCTCTTACATTTCTTGGTTTTATAATCGATGGAAGTGGTCTTCGGGCAGAACCTGCTAAAGTCGACGTTATTACTAAATTTAAAACACCTAAAACTGTTACCAAAATTAAACGTTTAATAGGAATGATTAGTTCTATCGCATTTTTCTACCTAATCTCTCAACTATATCTACACCCATTACCCCCTAGTTAAAAATAAAAAGAAAACTCAATCTGTCAAATGGAATTCAGAAGTTCAGCAGGCTTTTGAACAAATTAAAACGTTAATCAATTCAGCACCTATCTTAATCTCGCCCAATTTTGACGAAAAATTTTATATACAAACCGATGCCTCACTGGTTTAGGCGCAATGTTGTTTCAAGTAAATAATGGACTAGAACACCTTATTGCTTATGCTAGTCGTGCTTTAACTTCTGCTGAACAAAAATATTCAGCTACCGAACGTGAATTATTGGGGGTTATTTTTGGTATTGAAAAATTTAGAGGATATGTTGAAGGTACACATTTCACAGTAATCACCGTTTGTGCAGCCCTTACATGGTTGAATAACTTAAAACAACCCGCAGGTCAGTTGAAAAGATGGAACTTGCGTATCTCTCAATTTACCTTTGATGTTCGGCAAAGACCTGGCAAATTAAATATCGTACCTGATGCCTTATCTCGTGATGTCTCTTCTCTTAACCTTCCAAATCTAATTCCTGATGCCTGGTATCTAAATATGATAAAGAACGTTTCTGAAAATCCCGATAAATTTTTCACCTTTCGTGTAACGAATAATAGATTATATAAATTTGTATCTTCCTCATCTCGGAAAATCTCTAACATTCCTGAATGGAAACTTGTTGTCCCTACCGCTAACCGCAGTGAGTCTTCAATTGTATCACGACGACCCTATAGCTGCTCATCTTGGTGTTACAAAAACCCTAGCTAAAATATTTGAATTATATTACTGGCCTACATTAAAACAATCTGTCTGTCGCAATATTAGGAACTGTAAAATGGGTAACTTTAAACGTGTATCTTATCCCTTTCAATTAATATCGCTTGACTTATTAAGACCTCTCCCTCGATCGAAAAAAGGTAACCAATATCTTTTAGTTGTCACCGATTGGTTTTCTAAATTTGTTATGGTACAACCGTTACGTAAAGCCACGTCTGCCGCCATAATCAAATTCCTAGAACAAAATGTATTTCTTATCTTTGGCGTCCCATAAATTATTCTCTGCGATAATAGAGCGCAATTTATCTTAAAAGATTTTCAAAATTTCTTCAAGAATTATAAAGTACAAAAAATTTAGTTTAACGCAAAATACTATCCTCAGGTAAACCCTACCAAAAGAGTAAATCGAGTCTTAATTACTGCTATCTCTTCATATATCGATTCAGACCACACTAGGTGGGATGAAAATATCTTTAAAATTGCTCAAGCTTTGCGCACCTCTAAACACAATGCCACCCAATTTACTCCTTCATTTCTTGTTTTTGGAAGATATACTCCAATTAATGGTAGTTATTATGTTTCAGTTCCTGATGATACTAACGTAATTAAATTTGACGAAAAAGTACGCTGGAACAAAGACCAACAATCATTACTTTCTATCCTCAACGACGTTAGAAAAAATTTGTAAAAAACTTACGACAAGAGCAAGGATCACTATAATCTGCGAAAACGAGATATTTCCTTTGCTTTAGGCGAACATGTTTGGAAAAAGAATTGTCTTATCTGATGCTACGAAAAAATTTTCTTCAAAATTAGCCCCTAAATTCATTTTATATCAGGTCACTCCTGTTGTTAGTCCACTTGTTACGTGCCGAAAATTTCGGCACTAGACATTTTTAATTAAGTTTTAATATGTGAGAATTTCGCGCCATAAATTTAAAAGGACGTGTGCGTATTTCCGTCACTTCAGATAGTGCGTTGCGCGAGATTCGCGCCGACGCGTGTGGACGAAAAAGGAGTGGGGGATTTCCAAAAAGACGCGTTAGGACTTGCCTCCGAAACGCGAAGAAGAGTGGTTGTGTGGTATCTTATCGTATCTTTTTGGTTATGTAGGTCCCTTTTGCCCTTATCGTTCCTTATAACCAGTTCCCGTCGTTCCTGCTACATAGGAAGAAGACTAATCAAATTTGGATGCAACCTGGCTTAAGAGTTACCACACCCGAGAAAGAGCCGCGAGCAGGTCTCACCCGAGAAATATTGGCGGGGCCACGGGCGACCATCATGGAGTAATCCTGAAGGAGGCTCTACCTGTTCACGTGAGTACCCCGTGGGGTTTTTTTATATAATTTGTATACTTTGAAAATGTGTTGCAATAATTTGCATATTGTGTGACGTCATTGACAATTTGCGCGTCAATTTTCACATTATGTAATATCGCTGCCAACTGTCATTTGTGGCGCGCGAACCGCGTTTACGGGGTTGTAATACACTTATATATGAACTCCAAGACACTGATAGAAAACGCCAAGGAAGGTGGCATATTAAAGACCTTAAAGCATTCTCTGCTGACCCGAATGCTAATTAATAATTTTTATGCTTCATTTCTTTAACGGTTTACCTAATGTTTTTGTCCTTGTTGTGAATTAGTTAACTGTATTTAGCCATTTCTTTTCTTACACAGCACTTACCTTCTACACGTTTTGCTTATTTACCTTAAATTAGCTATCTTTTTGCTACCTGTTGACTTTCCCTTGAATTTATTGCTAGTCACATATCTGTTTATTATCTAGGTTCTCTAATATAACTCTGTTGCTTCATTAAATTAATCTTAGCATCTTTTCTACACCACATTATTTTGTTTTCAGTATTTATCTTACATTGTTTAATTTTGTGGTGATTGTCGTAACCTTGGTTGCAATAACTCATTGAATTTTTATGATTGGTTTTAGCTGATGTTTTGAGTGAATGTCTTTTTCTTTGGGTCCTAAACTTTTGTAAGAAATAGTCCATATTCGCAGTTGCAAAAAACTAGGAGTTTCTATTCCATTGCGTTCTGCTTCTAAATTATTACAGTCGCTCACTTTATCCTATATCATTACTTGTTTATTCTTCTATTAAGTCATCAGAACATAAACATTTTTTTGTTGTTTTTTATTGAACTTCGTGGTGAGGTGCTATCGCTTTTTATCGATATCTTATCGAATTCTCGGTTGTTCTTAGCATATTGGGACAGTATGTTTGTATTTAATTGCTTATAGTTAGGTATTCTTGTATGTTTATGGCGTGACCGTTTCTAAAAATTACTTTGGAAGAGTTGATTTTTTGTGCGAAGGTATCTGTAGTGATACTTTTTAGTTGTTGTTTCAACTTTTGTCTGATTTTCTTATCGCAGTGGATGCACTCGTTAGGAAAATGATCGTACTAGTTCTCACCAAGAGTCTAGTAATTTTTTAACTTATTATGTGCCTTAACTTGTCTGATTAACATAGCAGGTGGTCCTTCAGACCGATCTGTGTTTAGTAGGGACAACTCTCTACCTTCTCTCGGACGCTTGTTTAAAACTCTACTTTTCCTTATCCCGCTGTCTCCATTTCCGCCTTATTTTTCCTTCGTTAGATCTGTTCTTGTCCTGGAACACCCGTCTACCACATAAGAATAACTTTTCCCTCACTCCGGGCTACTGATCACATTGGTTGGTTGAGTAGTGCTTTTCTATCCACCTTTCTCTATCGCTTTCGCTCAATGCGAGCCCTTCTTCTAATCTCTTCTACCTGGCAGTATCACTAGTCCTATATCTCTATTGCCTTTTCATTTCCGTTAGTCACCGAGTGGTTGCGCGGGGGTTTTTTACAGACACCCGGACCACGTCTCTAGGAGTCTTCCATGAGGTCATGCGGTGCCGTTGTCAGCCGCACGTGGCCGCTATCAGTGAATGTATGTATGAGTGTGTGCAAGTGTGAGTGCAGGAATTTAAATATATGTATCTACATATATACGTATGGATATCTTACCGATATCGTCCAACGCCGGGTGCAGGAATGCACCCACATACCTTTTTTCGGTCCCTCATACCGTTATAACTAACGGGCTTGCCTCACAGGTCGCTCTTTTCTAGGGGGTATGAGTATCTTTCCTGTATAACGGCTTCAAGGAGCCACTCTATCTTGTATCTTTGTGATGGATGACAAAACGACTTGGTGAGTTGGGGAACTCTACGCTATATCTTTCATGTATATAGTCGTAGCGTGCCTTAGCGTGTCGGGACGTTTCGGATCCATCTATTGTTATATAGTTTTATGTTAATATCTTTATCTTACCTATTATCTTTGATAATAACTTGAGACTTTGTCTTGCTATCTTTTGTTTTCCTAACGTTTGGTATTTATGATCAGACGTAGGAATTATTTTTTGAATATTGAGTGAAGAAGCTAACCTGATGGTAGCAATGTAATTTGTTAGGTTAGTAATGTAAGAAATTAGTAAGATGGTACTGTTGGTAAATTTGTTGAATCACAACCATGTCATCAAAAAATTTTGATGTGGATTGTTTATTAAGCCAGAGTACCAGTACATAAAAATTTGTTAAAATGTATAGTAACTTGCTCACTTGGGCATTTTGAAATTTGGGCATTTTCTTGTTAAAGAAAAAACAGTTTAACTGCAATGCTTATGTGCGTGTGCACTTAAAAACTGCAATGATAGCTTTAGTTATTGTATATATGTTAGGCGACTCGTCGCATCTGTTTTAGTTATAGTAGTGTTTTGTGCTCTCCGACAAATTTGTGCTGTCGATTATAACTGCGCCACATCGAGGACTCGTGTGTGCATTTATAGATGTAGTTCAAAAACAATGGGGCTACACATTCCGTTTCCTGGTTACTCGTAAGACGCGTTATCAGTTGAAAAAACCAAGTGGCGCCTAAAATAAACATTGACTAGAATGTAAGTTAGGTTATATGTAAGTTAGTTAGGCTTCAGATTTTAAGTTTTTACCGTGCCAACAATCTTTTTCTTTTTTTTAAGATTTTTTTCTTTTATGGCTTTGTCGCGATTGTTACATTCCAAATTTGGAAATGTGCATCGTTATATTTGTGAATTTTCGCCAATATTTTAAAATATACTTGTTAATTTCCGCCATTCCGGACAGTTGCATTTGCGCAGGCGCGGAGTGAACGGGGAAGTGCGCGGTGTGACACGACATTATTAGCCACGAGACTTCAAGCCGGTAACATCTGCCTGTGTCGTGGTATCTGTCTTTTTTCTTTTTCAGAATGTAGGTTTCCCTATCTCTACCTTATATCGTTTCTTACCTGGTTGCTCCTATCGCACCGCTGCGAACGACAAAAGGAGACGAATAGAATTTGAATCAACAATGGCGTAGCCGACCCACCCTGAATCAACAACAAGGGCCCTGAAATTAACTGCAAGGCGCGTTTTAAGTGAGTACATTGCTTCATTTATATCTTAAATTAAGATTTGCATCATTTTAAACGTGTTTGGTATTTGATACAATTGGCTACGTAGTTATGTCATAATATTAACGATTGCGCAATATTGTGAAACGTGGACCGTATCAGTGGTGCCAAGCGTATCAATTTTGGATTTACTCATACCAGTCAGGTGAAGAAAAGCCGACAAAGTCGTCCGTTCTCAAAGTGTTTTCAACATTTCTCTCGAAAGCAAGTCATGCAGTAATAATTCCTCCACTATATCAGAGAACTTACTGGCGATTGGTATACAACCATTTGTTTACTGCAAGTCATCGTGGAACTTCGAATTAATTCCAAATGACGAATCATTCTCCACCAAGACAGTGCAAGTTTGCATACAACTCGGAAGACAACTGAATTTTTAAAGCAACAAAATGTCGAATTGCCAGATCGTCTTCCGTACAGTCTCGACTTAAGCTCCAACGATTTCTATACTTTTCAGACTGCGTGAAGAAGCAGTCGATCCCTTCGCAAATGCAATTTTGATTGTACCAACAAACGAGTGGAATAACTGCTTTCAGAGTTGGTTCGAGCGCATGTAAAGGTGCTTAATGTTCGTGAAGAATACATTGCAAAACAATAATGTCTACTGTTTTATTCTGTCTAGTAGTAAGAATACAGGCTATCCACCGCCTCTTTACCACCAGCATCCTCATTTCCACACACATCTGAACCAAATTTACAAGTAAATTCCCATAAGGAAGATTTGAGGAGATGGATTTTCTCCTTGCTCCCTCATTGTGGACCTCCTTGTGGGATTTTTACCCCAACCATCCCTACCCTAAAAAATCGGTAACCTAACCTCAAAAATTTTCGAGATACTTCTCGGTGCCTATTGGCACCGCACCCACGAGATAAATCTATATTGTTTGGTATCAATTAATATTAGATTTTACTCAGCTATCCGAATCTCTAGGAATTAGTCTACAATTTAACCCAGAATCTAAATATGCAAAGTTTTTTGGCCAAAGTCGACGCAAATGTATCCCTTAAACGTACATCTGGACAACATAAAAATCTAGATTGTCAAGTTGTTTATTAACACCAAGACTTGTTATCTGACACACAAATTTGTTGTATATCTTAATTCTTGCATTGGCTGTTAGCCATGTTAAACAATGGATTCCTACAGTTTTATCGTTGTCAGCTATAATATTGCACTTTTTTTCGTATTCGCCCTTGTAGCAAAAGTTATGGTTTGTAGTTTAATAATTACACATCCCCATCTTGCTAAATATGCCAGCAAAATCTTGGGTTACATCCATGTCAAAAAGAAAGTAATAATTTTTTTTGAGTTTGTCTAATATATCTGGTAGTTCCTCCAATAAAGTTTCCAACTTAACATCTGCTAGTGTTACACTCATGATCGCATGCAATACACTGAGCGAACATCGAAACGTAAGTTTGACTATATCAGAGTACACGTGCTGAGTACAGAACAATTCCAACAATTTGTGAAACCAAAAATTTTGAATAATCAAAATTTACAATCTAAAATCGACGATGCAGCTCATTGGTTTAAGCTCTGATAAGCGTTTTTCAACACACGATGGATAGCGACCTGAAGACTATAAATACAAATTCCGATTTCTGCATAAATCAGTCCTAGTGCTCATCATAGCCTGGGGTTCACCTCTCCTCTGCAGTGCTCATCATAGTCTGTGAACAGAACCTTTCTAAAGCGGCGCTCGCCATAGCACGCTTAATTCTAGCGCAGTGCTCACCATAGCCTGCGTCTTGTCTTAAACGTTACCCTATCCGCCGCCGTACCTGGAGGCCGTCGTCGTAATTCTTCAACACACAACTAACAAGCACGTACGAGCGCTCAGCTCCGTTCCATACAGCACCGACGTCGTTATTGTGATTACACCCGTCAAGCTCTACCACAGGGACGACATCCCCGTAGAGGCATCAACCCCACGACGCCGCCGAAGACTTCAGAAAACACCGAATACCTTCTGACCCTTTGCTTTTGTATATATCATGTAAATAGTAGTTTTTAAGTGCATATAATTTTTAGTACATAATTGCTTTAACGTAATTTCTACCCACCACTAAACACACGAAGATTACCGACGAGAGCCGAACACCACCGAAGATATCTGGACCTCGACGACCTGTATATATGTCTTAATCTTCACTGTTAAGTTCACACGGGGCCTCTGAAGCAACTCCCGAAGCTTCCCGAAGAAAGCTGAAGCCTTCCGAACAATTGAAACCATTTAATTTCACTATTATTATTATGTTTATTTGGATTTATAATGACTTTTCTTATGTTTATTAAACAATGAACTAAGCCAAGCCAACTTGCTTACAGACGCCGCCCCCTTCGAACGATAACAAATGTCGCCCAACGTGTCTGGGCCGTCTTCATAAGAAGATTTTGCAAACAACGCGCTTGCAAGGACCACCATCAAGCCCGAGACGAAGACTCAAGCCACCTCTAACGTCCAGCCGGACACCAACCAGCCGCCTCCAACCCAGGAGGCCACTCAATCAACAGTTCTGGGACTGCAACAACCCAGTGGCGCTCAACAATACCGATCAACAAAATGGCCACAACAGCCACCCCCGTGGCAGAGAGACCTACATTCTCTGGCACCCTCCTGGAGGATCCCAACGAATTCCTCCAGCAGATGGAAGCGATGAATGCGGATGTACCGACAACAACCGCACGATTCCGAGGCCAAGCGGCTACATGGTGGAAACCGTATGCCGTGATCCGGCCCACCTATATCGAGTTCCGAAGATTCTTTTTGGATAAGTACAGCAGTACAACCAGGGACTCGGAAAACAGCACCCCGACCGAGCCACGCCAGACTACAAGCCGCTCGCGCGCAACGGACTGGCACAATTAGATATCGCCGACGATGACCCACTACCAAGGATCCCCGTCACATTCTTGGTAGTCGCAGACCTCGCTGAGGATGTCATTCCCGGCGAACCACGGCTACAGACATGCAGACCACGAGCTACCTACACAACACGTGTCGATCTGCCCAATATTGTGCAACGCGCACAACCGGACGGATGTCCCAAGAAGAGGTGCCCTTTCAACAAGCAGTAAGCGAACACAGAGAGGTCCAACGCCGCCACACGACGGTGACGCCCGTCGCCGCCACACCAACTGCAACCAAGCGGTTCGCAGACGAATTCTTGCCCAGCAGCCTTTGGGAAGGATTCCTACCAGTGAACAATGGGTCAGCACCGCCTACTGCCGCCACCGGCACCAGCCTATTATCACTGAACATAGAGACAGAAAGGTATACCTACGGACGAATGTCCCAAGAAAAGGTGCCCTTTCGAACACAAGCAGCAAACGACCCCAGAAAGGTCCAACGCCGCCACACGACGGTGACGCCCGTCACCGCCAAACCAACTGCCACTACGCAGTTCACAGACGAATTCTTGCCCAGCAGCCTTTGGGAATGATTCCCACCAGTGATTAATGGGTCAGCACCGCCTACTGCCGCCCCTGGCACCAGCCCATTATCACTGAACATAGAGACAGAAAGGTATACCTACGGACGGATGTCCCAAGAAGAGGTGCCCTTTCACTCACAACAAGCAGCAAGCGACCACAGAAAGGTCCAACGCCGCTACACGACGGTGACGCCCGTCGCCGCCACACCAACTGCAGCTAAGCAGCTCGCAAACGAATTCTTGCCCAGCAGCCTTTGGGAAGGATTCCCACCAGTGATCAATGGGTCCGCACCGCCTACTGCCGCCACCGGCACCAGCCCATTATCACTGAACGCAGAAACATGCAGAGCACGAGCTAACTACACAGCCCGTGTCGAGCAGCCTAATATTGTGCAAAGCGCACAAACAGAAAGGAACACCTATGAACGGATGTCTCAAGAAAAGGTGCCCTTTCAATCGCAACAAGCAGCGAACGACCACAGAAGGGTCCAACGCCGCTACACGACGATGACGCCCGTCGCAGGCAAAGCCACTGCAACTACGCAGTTCGCAGACGAATTCTTACCCAGCCGCCTTTGGGAAGGATTCCCACCAGTGATGAATGGATCAGCACTGCCTACTGCCGCCACCGGCACCAGCCCATTATCACTGAACGTAGAAACATGCAGAGCACGAGCTAACTACACAGCCCGTGTCGATCTGCCTAATGTTGTGCAAGGCGCACAAACAGAAAGGAGTACCTATGGACGGATGTTCGAAGAAGAGGCGCTCTTTCGAACACAAGCAGCTGGCGATCATGGTGAAGCCCGACGCCGCCGCACGAAACGCAAACGTAAATATTTCGACAACAAAGCCCCGCCGCTTCTTCTCAACAACATAGCTACGCTACCATGTTCAGCGGGGTGGAATGTTACACTCATGATCGCATGCAATACACTGAGCGGACATCGAAACGTAAGTTTGACTATATCAGAGTACACGTGCTGAGCACAGAACAATTCCAACAATTTGTGAAACCAACAAATTTTGAATAATCAAAATTTACAATCTAAAATCGACGATGCAGCTCATTGGTTTAAGCTCTGATAAGCGTTTTTCTACACACGATGGATAGCGACCTGAAGACTATAAATACAAATTCGATTTCTGCATAAATCAGTCCTAGTGCTCATCATAGCCTGGGGTTTACCTCTCCTCCGCAGTGCTCATCATAGCCTGTGAACAGAACCTTTCCAAAGCGGCGCTCGCCATAGCACGCTTAATCCTAGCGCAGTGCTCACCATAGCCTGCGTCCTGCCTTAAACGTTACCCTATCCGCCGCCGTACCTGGAGGCCGTCGTCGTATTTCTTTCTTCAACACACAACTAACAAGCACGTACGAGCGCTCAGCTCCGTTCCATACAGCACCGACGTCGTTATTGTGATTACACCCGTCAAGCTCGACCACAGGGACGACTTCCCCGTAGAGGCATCAACCCCACGACGCCGCCGAAGACTTCAGAAAACACCGAATACCTTCTGACCCTTTGCTTTTGTATATATCTTGTAAATAGTAGTTTTTAAGTACACATAATTCATAATTGCTTTAACGTAATTTCTACCCACCACTAAACACACGAAGATTACCGACGAGAGCCGAACACCACCGAAGATGTCTGGACCTCGCCGATCTGTATATATGTCTTAATCTTCACCGTTAAGTTCACACGGGGCCTCTGAAGCAACTCCCGAAGCTTCCCGAAGAAAGCTGAAGCCTTCCAAACTATTGAAACCATATAATTTCACTATTATTATTATGTTTATTTGGATTTATAATGACTTTTCTTATGTTTATTAAACAATAAACTAAGCCAAGCCTACTTGCTTACAGACGCCGCCCCCTTCGAACGATAACACTAGTTCCACTCTGTATGGAACACATATAGGATTTTGGAATTTTTTATTAATGCTTTCGAGGTCTTCTTTTCCGATAATTCCTTTAACTTCCCTGCCCATCTTGTTAGTGCTTTCCAGAGAAACCGGAAGCTTAGCTTTAACACCATGCCTAACGGAAACAAATAGGTCGAACTTTCTTCGTAGATAGCTGTTCAATGCACCACAAATTTCTTTTTTTAGGATAAACATCCTTTTGCTTGCAGATGTTTGCTCGGCGTCGGAAACGTCGCAAATTTTAACCAACATTATATTGTCACAAAATGATTCTGTAATTGGTGTGTGTAGTCCACCAATCAGCATCTGTTCGCCTTTGACAAAACAAATATTACCAATATCTTCACCAGATTATTGTTGCACATATTTTTTGCCAACAACCACAATCCAAATCGCTCATTTGTTGATTTTACTTTATTCCCAAGAAGTCGAGGAACCTTAATAACCTTGGAGACGCTCATGTTTACCATTCTAGCTACTGCCAAATGCTAAATTGAATACGAAAATTGCCCTTATGTACCCTACAGAGTAGGGGTGCATATTGCCGATGATACCCGAATATGTTGGACACCGCTATATCGCTTACATTCTCTTGTTTAGGAACAGTTTTGTTATCCGACCTAGGTCGGATTTAATCCGACCTAGGTCGGACTGGGCAGGGGTGCGCATCGACATATGTCCGGATATATGTCGGATATATGGAGGATGTGAAGTTAGGACGAAATTGCCTTATAGGGTGAAATTGCTGCAGACCTAGGTTGGATATGGACTTGTCAGGAGTTAGGTTAGCTAGTGTTGTCTGGAGTTAGGTTAGGTTAGTTGGACTTGTGTGGACTTAGGTTAGATAATAGGAAAAATTGATAGGTTAGGTCAGCGCCGCAGAGGGTATATGCGTAAAACGGTAAGGGGTGGTCTTATTTTAAATCTGTTTGCATATTTGGATTCTGCGTAAAATTGTAGACTAATTTGTTGTATCGCATGGCTAAAAAATTTATAAGGACGGTTGGAAATCGCTGCTGATAAAAAAATCTTAAAATCAGGGTAGCTCCCTGGGAGATAATGGAATCTGAAAAATTCCTAGAGATTCAGGCAGCTGAGAAAAATCTAATATTAATTGACACCAAACAAGATATATTTATCTCGAAAGATGTAATGGCTAGTCGAAGAAAACTATTTGGTCCAGAATGTTAGCGGTAAAAAGTCTTAAAATTGGGGTAGCTCCCTGGGGGATGATGCTATCTATAAAAAATTCCTAGAAATTCAGGTAGCTGAGAAAAATTTAATATTAATTGATACCAAACAATATAGATTTATCTCGTGGTTGCGGTACCAATAGGCACCGAGATGTATCTCGAAAATTTTAGGGGTTAGGTTACCGATTTTTTAGGGTAGGGATGGTTGAGGTGAAAATCCCACAAGGAGGGAGCAAGGAGAAAATCCATCTTCTTAAATCTTTCTTATGGGAATTTACATGTAAATTTGGTCCAGATGTGTGTGGAAATGAGGATGGTGGTGGAAAAGAGGCGGTAGATAGCCTATATTCCTACTACTCTGTCTCCATGTGCAAAACTTAAAAGATAACCCTCGTAGTAATTTAACTTTATTCTATAGAAAAAACACATCACTTTTCCACATGTCAAACACGGATGCAATACATTTTGCGAGTCTCATCGTGATGATGTGCTGAGATGTTCTCATTAGCTATAAACTATTGCATTGACCCCATATTAGGTCATTTTTGTGTAATTTTTCACAGCAACTTTGAAAGTGTATAATTATCACTTGCAGATGTGTATAATTTTTAAACCAAACTTTGTCTTATTCCTAAAAGAAATACGTAACTAACCGCAATTACAACATATTGAGTTGTTAATCTGACATTTTTGTCTTTGTATGGAATACCATTATTGCCTCATTGGCAAATGATAATTGTTCAATTATAAAATAATTTGCCGACGATTTATCTGTATACAGGTTAGAATTCTATAAAAGTAAAACGTATCTATGCGCTATGCTATTTTTACACTTCCTGAATACTTATAATCCTTCAAAGAATGTCGTATTGCATGGTTCGTGTATAATTAAAGCTTGTAAAAAACGTCTAATTTGATATACAATCTATAGTAGTTTGGATCTTTGATGAGCAATTACGTTAGATATGCAAAAAGAAATTATCGTAGTTTCAAAATATCCGAACGTTAACAAATTGCAACTACTCAAGAAAGACAATGATGTTTCATCTTGATTTTTTCCTAACTTACAGAGATATACAATTGCTAATAACGAGTTGTTAAATTATCATTAGCTAACAACAAGATACTGCAGCGCTATATAATTTGTTCACTTGAGAAATTAAATTTCGCAAATTAGGTTAAAGGTTTTAATTTCAACTACGACCAACATAAAAGTTAGATAAAAGTCATTCAGGATAACTAATTTATTTACAAATAGCTTGCTTGGTGTCATTATGTTGCTGCCATTTTGAAAATGCCCAAATTGTATCAGAATTAATAATATGTCACTAATTAGTGGATAAATTTATTTTCTACTTAATCAATGAGTTAAAAGAAAAATAAAACGCGTCGATTTTAATATATGAAATTCCATTTTTTTAAATACAACACTCTATTCTTTTAAAATTTTTAATAAAATGAGAGGGCATGTGATTCCACATTTTAAAGGTATTTTAATTCTGTATTCAGTAATACAAAGCTTTTTGACTTTTGAATATTCGTTATTGTAATACCGGGTCGTTTGGTCTACCATTCAATGAAATGATGCGCCAGAACGTGAACGAGGCATCTTACACAAAAGATGATTGTTGGGCACCTGTGGCGCGACATCTTCAGATTGAGTTGTTTGACAGGTTACAAAAGTTTGCATTTAAGAACTTTATTAA
The DNA here is from genome assembly GCA_036346225.1 of Platerodrilus igneus. Taxonomy (NCBI): domain Eukaryota; kingdom Metazoa; phylum Arthropoda; class Insecta; order Coleoptera; family Lycidae; genus Platerodrilus; species Platerodrilus igneus. The sequence continues at coordinate 533,282 of JARFIW010001436.1, read as the reverse complement.
ACTTACAATGAGAAACCTCTAAAACATTATTTTCATATTCTGCTATATACGAGAAATAATCTAGAACAATTCATCATCATCATTAGGTTTTCAGTCCTAGAACTGGTTGGACGCGTACCTTCATTGTTTCCTAGACTAAACCAACCTACATATTTCGCTGAAATTTGCTCAGTCTGCGTCTATCCCTATTGGTGTGCGAAAGTCTGATCTCGGTCTACCCCTACCTATTTTTTCTATCTCTGCCTGTAATATATTCCGTACTATTCCCCAAAAATGCCTTAGAACATATCCTGTTCTTTTATTTCTCCTATTTTTTCGTTTTCCACAAATATTTTTATTCGTCTACTATGTCTACAACCAATTTGTTATTAACTTTGTCTGTCAATGCTACCTTGCACATACATCTGAAGCACAACATTCCAGAAGGCTTCTATCTCTTTCTGTCTGCTTTTCCTACTGCCCCTATTTCATAGACGCACTGTGCTGTGCTCCACACTATGCTTTGAACATTTTTCTTCTTGTATCTATGTTCGTTGTCTTTGAACATAGCTGTTGGTTTCTTGTTTGATGCAGTTCCGTCACCTTCTATTGTTTTACAGTTGATACCCTATTTTCCTGATATTCAGTGGTGTGTGAAGGAGGGTAAGCAGCCTTTGGCTGCCAAGTTCCCCCAGCGTTGAACCTTTGTCGAATTAATAGTTATTCTAATTTATCCTTTCGCACAATCAACATTAGTTGAATGTATTTCACAACCAACACCAGTAGTTGTTTATAATAATCATCAGATTTAAGAGCACTTATTTTTCGTCATTGGGTTTTACGTCTTGAAACTAGTTGGACTTGTACCTCAGCTTATTTATGTTCTGAGCTAGCCTACCTAGTTCCCTGCAGTGCTCACAACAGCCTATATACAACTCGATTCCTTTCTATTGTATTCTAATTCATCATCATCATCATTAGGTCTTCAGTCCTGGAACTGGTTAGACGCGTACCATCATTGTTTCCTATTCTGAACTAACCTACACATTTCCTGAAATTTGCACAGTGTGCATCTATCACTATCTGATCTAGGTCTACATCTACCTCTTTTTCCTATCTCTGCTTGTAATATATCCCATACTATTCCCCAGAAATACCTCAGAACGTATTCTGCCCTTCTATTTCTCTTATCTTTTTCCCCAGATATCCTTGTTCCCTTACTATTTCTATAACCTATTTGTTATTATCTTTGTCTGTCCATGCTATTGTCCTCATACATCTGAAGCACAGCATTTTAAAAGGCTGCTACCGTTTTTCTGTCTGTTTTTTAGACTGCTCGTATTTCATAGGCATACTGTGCTGTGCTCCACAACAATTTTCTTCTTGTTCTATGTTTGTAATCTTTCATCATAAGCGCTGTTCTTTCTTGTTAGATGCAGTTCGGTCACCTTCTATTGTTTTACAATTATATATCCCTATTTCTCCTACATTCAGTGGTCGTGAAGGGAGGTAAGCAGCATGTGGCTGCCAAGTTCTCCAACACTTAAACATTTACCGATTTAATATTTTTTCCAATACATCTTATCGCATAGTCGACATTGGTTGCAGATATTTCACAACCAACACCTTTAGTTGTTTATACTAATCATCAGATTTATCTGCGTTTATTTTTTCGTCATTAGGTTTTCCGTCCCAAAACTGGTTGGACACGTACCTGCACTTATTTATATTCTGAGCTCGTCTACTGTTACGTGCCAAAAATTTGGCACTAGACATTATTTAATACAGTTTTAATATGCGGGAATTTCGCGCCACAAATTTAAAAGACTTGGTACGCGTATTTCCGTTACTTGAGAAGTGGTTGCATGAATTTCGCGCCGACGCGTGTGGCGAAGAGAAAAAAGTGGGGAGTTTTCACAAGACGCTTAGGACTTGCTTTTGAACGTTGACAGGTGTGGTTGGTCTGGTATCGTATCTTATCTTTGATTATGTAGATTCTCGTTGCTTTTTGATTGTCGTTCCTCAACCCGTTCCTTATCGTTCCCTACATAGAAAGAAGACCAACAAATTTGGAAGCAACTTGGCCTAACAGCAGCCCACGAACTAGAACCATCATGAAATAATCCTGAAGAAAGCCCGCAGCCGCCATCTTGAAATGATCATGAAGGGGAGCCACGAGCCACCATCAGGAAGTAATCCTGTGAGACGCTTTACATATTCACGTAAGTTCCCCGTGTGGGTTTTTATAATATATTTTAGAAATTTGAAATTTACGCGTAATAATTTGCATATTGTGTGACGTCATGGACAGATGGGCGCGCTAATTTTCACATTATGGATTATCGTTACCAACTGTCTTTTGTGACTCTTGTGCCGCGTCGACGGGACCATAAGACTACATAGTTCTCTGAAATTCTCACATAGCATGTATACAGCTCGTTTCCCTTCTATTGTTTTCTAATTTTATGCCCTATTTCACCGAGATTCAGTGAAAGGGGTTAAGTAACCTGTGGCTGCCAAGATCCCCCAACGCTTCGACATTTGCCGAAGTATGGTTTTCCAGTAAATCCTTTCACACAATTAACATTATTCGTGAATATTGCCCAAGCAATTCTTGTAGTTGCTTATAATAATCATCATGTTTAGGCACAGTTATTTTTTGGTCATTAGTATATCCATCTTGGGAATGGTTGGATGCGTACCTTTATTGATTTCTATTCTGGGCTAACATACACATCTCCCTGAAACTACTACAGCCCACATCTTTTACTATCTGTGTGCAGTAGTCTAACCTAGGTCTACCTCTTCTTCTCTTTTTTCCTATCTCTGCTTCTAATATATTCCGCAGTATTCCTTCATGTCGTAGTATGTGGCCTATCATCCCATCTCTTCTATTTTTTACCGTTTTCCACATATTTCTTTCTTCCCCTACCATTTCTAGTAGCTCTTTGTTCTTAACTTTGTCTGTCCACGATATCTTCATCATACGTCTGTAACACAACATTTCTTGTCCGCTTTTCCTACTGTCCAGGCTTCACAGCCATACAGTGCTGTGCTCCACACATATGTTTTAAACAATCTTTTCCTTGTTTCTATGTTTGTGGTCTTTGAGCACAGTAGTTGCTTTTTCTTGTTAAATGTAGCACGACCTTGTGCTAATCTTTGTTTTATATCTTTTGTGCTTTTTCCATCTTGCGTTATTTGACTTCCTAGGTAGCAGAAATCCTTAACCTCTTGTAAGCTCTCGTTACCTATTTGTATTCTTGTTTTTGATTTACTTTCCCCTCTTTTGCATACTAGAAATTTAGTTTTATTTGTGTTAATTTTCATACCATATCTCTCCGTTAGAACTGTTTCCATTTCATTAAGAGCAGCTTCTAACTCTTCCATGCTAGATGCTAATACCGCTATATCATCTGCAAATCTAAGCATATCAATCTTTTGTCCCTGCATAGTAATTCCAAATGTCTTCCTGCATTTGACAGTATTCATTGCCTCTTCTATGTACAAGTTAAAAATTAATGAGGATAAGGCACATCCCTGTCTCACCCCTTTCCTAATATTTACTTCTCTACTTTCTTGCTCTAATTTTATTATCGCTGTTTACTCTTTGTATAAGCAATGTACTATCCGTTTATCCCTAAAACTCATTCCAATCTTTTTGAGTATGGCGAACATTTTTTTCCATTTCACATTGTCAAATGCTTTTTCCAAATATATATATATATATATATATATATATATATATATATATATATATATATATAGTTATTAAGATGAAATAAAAACCCAACTTTGTATTTAAAGTTGAATTACCATTTCAAATCGAACTAGTTATATATATTATATATATTATATATACATATATATATATATACAGGGTGAGTTTTTAGTGTGGCAACGGTCGATAACTCCGTTATTATAAAAGCTACGTAAACCAAATTTGGAGGCATATTAGGCATGCCTAAAGTGCACATTTTAAAAATATTTGGAAGCGTACAGGGTGTTTCATAATTCCAGGGCATATTAAACTTATATTTTTTTAAATGGAACACCCTATATATTATTAGATTTTTGAAAAGCCCATAAAAAGAGCTTTAATTTGATATGAAATTGTATCTGTCTATTCCTTTTAGTTTTTGAGATATTCAACTGTTTTAGAAAAATGACCCCAATTGGATACATTGCCACTGCACTAATACACAGCTTATGTTAATTTTCAAGATGCAGAAAATTTTACCATATACCATAGTATATTTGTAAATATCACTTTTTTGAAATTTCTTCCCAGTATACAGGGTGTGTCAGGTTTCGCAAAATGCAATTTTTAAAATTTTTTTTAAATGGCACCCTACCAATTTTATTGCTACAATGGATAGTTTATTAAGTGTCCTTTCATTTTTGTTAAGCATTCCCTATACCTAAATCCATTACTTTCTGAGATATTTTTGATTTTTTTCAAATTTTATGAATGTTTTAATTTACATAACTAAAAATAACTTACTATTGGGGAATATTATAAAACAATTAATACATTTTGATTAACAATCAACTACACTTATCCAATAACAATTTTCACTAAAGATATAACAACCTACAATAATACGCTATCAACAGAATTCTGCCAGATCAACAATATGCATTTTATAGAAAATGTTCAAACAGGAAATCAAGCAGGCTTTGAAAAAATAATTATTACATGTAAAGTGTCATTTAGGTTTATTAATTGTAGTGTGTTGTCATTTAACAGGATATCTCTTGGTATATTCTTGATGCAAGTAGGAAGTTTTTTAAACTTGCTCTCAATACCCAAATCATATTTATTTGTTCTTCCACTGTAAAATTCATTTTGAAAACTCCTTCAAAGATTACATTTAAAACAGAACTGATAATGTGTTAAATGACAACACACTACAATTAATAAACCTAAATGACATTTTGATTGTAATTGTTATTTTTTTCAAAGGCTGCCTGATTTCCTGTTTGAATATTTTCTATAAAATGCATATTGTTGATCTGGCAGAATTCTGTTGATAGCGTATTATTGTAGGTTGTTATATCTTTAGTGAAAATTGTTATTGGATAAGTGTAGTTGATGGTTAATCAAAATGTATTATTTGTTTTATAATATTCTCCAATAGTAAGTTATTTTTAGTTATGTAAATTAAAAACATTCATAAAATTTGAAGAAAATCAAAAATATCTCAAAAAGTAATGGATTTAGGTATAGGGAATGCTTTACAAAAATGAAAGGGCACTTAATAAACTATCCATTGTAGCAATAAAATTGGTAGGGTGCTATTTAAAAAAAATTTTAAAAATTGCATTTTGCGAAACCTGACACACCCTGTATACTGGGAAGAAATTTCAAAAAAGTGATATTTACAAATATACTATGGTATATGGTAAAATTTTCTGCATCTTGAAAATTAACATAAGTTGTGTATTAGTGCAGTGGCAATGTATCCAATTGGGGTCATTTTTTCTAAAACAGTTGAATATCTCAAAACTAAAAGGAATAGACAGATACAATTTCATATCAAATTAAAGCTCTTTTATGGGCTTTCAAAATGTAATAATATATAGGGTGTTCCATTTAAAAAAATATAAGTTTAATATGCCCTAGAATTATGAAACACCCTGTATGCTTTTAAATATTTTTAAAATGTGCACTTTAGGCATGCCTAATATGCCTCCAAATTTGGTTTACGTAGCTTTTATAATAACGGAGTTATCGACCGTTGCCACACCAAAAACTCACCCTGTATATACATATATATATATATATATATATATATATATATATGCTGTGATTCCCTATAAGAATCGAGCCTCACAAATTGGGCGTCAAGTTTTGCTGTGATCCTCGTCAACAGGAACTGGTCCTTTCTAAAAAACATTCGAGCACCACAGATTGGGCGTCAAGATTTGCTGTGATCCCCTCAAAATTAACTGGTCCGTTGACCTTGTTCTGATAATCGCTTCTTGAATCTTTCCGCCTCGGCAGCTCACCTAGATAAAACTTTCATCCTCATTCATAAAAAAAACACATTCCTACCACAAACATCAACGTTAATTCTATTTACACCAATATTCACAATACATTAAAATTTCAAAATTAAATTTCTGCATAAATTTCAGCATTATAAAATTTCAAGTTCAAATTTTAATTTGCATCCGGAATTAAAGTCCTTGTAGGATGCATACTAATTAAATAAACAATATTTGCAGACCTGAGTCTGAATAAAAGGGAGCATCTCCCACCCCTTTACGTTAATTTAACAGGTTAGTCTAATTGAGCTCAAAGACAGACCCAAATTTTCATCATAATCAAAAACATAAACCTGATAAATACTCCTTTCTACTTATACAAGAAAATTTTACCTTAAAATTAAAAAGTTGATGTTTATACAAATTTACTACTGTCTATCTTTATCAAACAAATTATAAAGATATTCAACACACACCAAAACATCTAAGATCGAACAAAAATGCATAATTTACTTGAAGGTTAATGCACTCGTGGCTTCAATGTACATCGGACTTGCTAATCCCACCATTCCAGCTGGTTTATGTTTACTTCTTCGACTTTCTGGCCGCCTTTAAAATTTTTCTACACCACCATTCGTATAAAAGGTTTCAGGGTTTCTCAGGAACTCATCTAAGTATATCGAAATCTTGTTTTGTGGATCCAATCACGTTTACGAATAACATTTGATTACTAACACTCCCGATACATAGCACTGAAATTCATAATTCTTTCACGCTATACCAAAAACCAAAAACGGGTTTATATAATGGCCCGCTTGCAAATCGAATATGTCCCGCGACGGACAATTTTTAGAATTTCGCATTCTATTTTCCTTTCCGACGGCCCGGCACAGCGATTCTACTAAAAATTTGCACACATCCAAGTTGAAATCTAAGAATTTTCCACACGCCTCGCAACACGTCCGAGAACAACTAATTAATTTTACACACCAACTGATATGCTTTCCCCTCTCATGTTTGCATCTTATTTTAACCTTAATCGCCAATCTAGTCTGTTCGTTCTATCTAAAACCTGTGCGCTTGTTTCACATTTTTTCCCTCATTTAACTGCTAATGCATTCCATCTCGCTTGTCTTTATACCACAAACTCGCTTTCTTACTTGCACTCATATAGCTTGAAGTTTATCGACTAACATATACATCGTTATTCTTGCAAGTGTTCTGCGTTCTAATACGCCGAAGTCTTACGTGACTTTCCCATGTCTTTTATAATTTCTCGCTAGCTTTAGTGCTTGGAACGATTAAATTAAATACAAATTGAACCTTTTAACTCTGTTTCTTTTTATAGAAAGCGTCTAGTGAATAATTTAAATCCCTTATTTTTAACGAAACGAATAAATTTTTATGCTCCACGTTTTTAATAACGCGTATTATCTAATGACATTCTACATTACTTCCTTCTAAACGTTGATTATGATTATATACAAAAACCCTACATTCTAATTGAATGATTTAAATCTACACAGTAGGCCTTTAATTAAGCGTTTTATTTTCCACTGCTTTAATATACATGGTGTTTAACATTATCTAAACAATATAAGCCCTATGTTTAAAAGTAAATGACAAATTTATCCAATATGCCTTTAAATAAAGCGTATTATTACCCAAAGCTTTTTATACATGGTGATTAAAATTATTTGATGTCGTTTATTAATTTTTCTACCCTGGTCTAAATTTGAGTATTTTATATATATATATATATATATATATATATATATTGTAATGTAGGGGGGGGTACAAGGCTTTTAAGGGTAGATTTGTGTTAAAAAAGGGTGTATGCCAAACGACATAATTCATATATAAGATCCAGTAATTCAAAAACTATATTTTGCCGTACTTTACATATGCTAAAGTATTTACCATTTTAGTTTGAAACGTATGTGCCAAAAGGTAAACAAAATGACTTAATGACGTTGATACAATGCACGGTACTCAAGGTTTTATACTGAGTTGAAATTTTATAAGCCATTGAAAGTACATTTGCCGTCGGAAAACCGGACGCGTCTACAGATATCTACAATCAACCAAGCGTCCAGGTCTTGTGTGAATTATTTTGGCTTTTCATTTAAGTAGAATCAACTTTAGGACGAATTGTAAATTCAAAATTATAAGTGAATAGAAATCAAAGATATAATTGGAGAATTGTGAAGTGTTTAGGACCAATGGTAGAAATTAGGATTGTATGTAAAGACTATAGTTAAGGTATTTGTGACACTAGAGAAAAGAAAAGTTGTTATTGGATAATTTTATGATTTAAAAATGTGATTAAGTAAGCTAGTTTTGTTATGCTTATTGCCTAGCGAAGTAAATAAGGAGATTCTTTTTCGATTTCTTTTAGTAAAAAGACGTGTTTTGCAAACCTGCGTTAAAGTTGTATAATATTTGGATAAAATAAATGTTTTTGAGTTTAAATAGTATCATTTTTAAAGTGAAGGTATAAAAGCGACGATAATTGAAGAATATTTAGAGTGTTTATAGTGCGACGGGAAAGCAACGGATATTTAGTTAGATTTGAACGAGATTGGTGTTGGAATTGGAACGATTTTGGTTAAAAGGCAGTAGGAGATTCGAGTGGTTATACAAAGCGACGGCGAAGCAACGACGATATTAATAATTTTGGAGTGATTTGGAAAAATATTAACGGCAGTAGGACATAGAGTGGACATTGAAGATATAGCAGGGCATAGATTGAATTGGAACAGGACGGCAGGATAGATTTGGAATTGATTACGGAAAGGCGAAAGGATTAATTGGAACACGCAGAGAGAAAGTAGGAGAGCAGCATATTACAGGGGAAGATTCAACGCAGAAACAAAGGGAACACGGAAGGATTAACGCAGGGGAAGTAAATACAACGGTATATTCAAAATTCTAAAATCAGGATATATTATTTCAGATTTGGGGTCAGCAAAATTATATTAAGACACCTGGAGGCGATACTCAAGTACATCAGTGATTGTGAATCCTTGTAAAGGCGCGTACGGCGAATAAGAACTTGAGCCAGCAACATTTAAAAAAGGCATCAGCGCAGTATAATTCAGGTGAGTATCGTGTAATATCTTAAAACGTCAAACAAAAGTCATAAATTGTATACATAAATTAATTTGGCACCAAGCAACATTGATCAGTAAAATTTGGCATATACAGTAAATAATTACATATAAAAAGTGATAAAACAAACGAGTGTGCAGTTTGGTTGGGCAGCGCACATCTACTCACGATTGAACCCACGGTGAGTAGGTGAACACCCTGAGATAAAGGTTTCATATAGTCGAGGCATAAAAATAGTAAACAGTTAAATAGATAATCAACCAAACTTTGCTAAAGCACATCATATAGGAGTCATTCATTGAATACTAAAAATAGGGGCGACGACAAAAGTCGTGTATCAATATTTAAATAAATAAAAGTAAAATTAAATTTTATATAAAATAAAATAAGGGTGGAGGGGTGGAGTAGTAGCACAAGAATATATATATATACAATTAAGATTAGATTTTGGGTTTTGTTTCGTCCAAATGTCATAAATTATTCAAAATGCCAAAGTCATTTATTAATAACTGACATTTCGGAAAATATGTTTCCTCACACTTAGTTCTATAATGAAACAGTTAATATCTTTGAAGAATTTTTTAAAAACTATATTTACATTTATTAAACTGTTGGTTTTTATGAAATTTTGTGTTGAATGTAATTTGTATTGGTTTTGTTTTGTTTTACTAACTACATTTTAATACTAAAAATTACAAAAGTGTCAATTACAAATAAGAAAATAAAATTTTAAAAATTAAAGATGTTACTTATATATTATATAAAATTATGATAATCTACTGTAACATTATAATTAATATAAATATTATCATTTATATACAGTTGTATATTACATTCTAATGTGTTTGTATGTGTGCGTGTGCGTGTGTGTGTGTGTGTGTGGTGTGTGTCGAATGTATGTGTGTGTGTGTGTCGTATGTATGTATGTGTGTGTGTGTGTGTGTGTGTGTGTTTGGGTGTGTGTGTGTGCATGTATGCATGCGTTGGTGTGTGTGTGTGTTTATTTTAGACTGCTTTAATTAGTTTAAATGGTGTTTATTACTTTTTATTTAAGGAGAATAAAAATTTGTTTAGTTTGAAAAATTATAGAACTAAGTGTAAGAAACTATATTTTCCGAAACGTCAGTTATTAATAAATGACTTTGGCATTTTGAATAATTTATAACATTTGGACGAAACAAAACCCAAAATCTAATCTTAATTGAATATTAATAACGTCCAGAAACAAAGAATCTATTATAATATCAAGATGGGCTTTTACCAACATATAAGAAGTAAATTTGGAGAAGATATCTTAAAATCTATGAAGAGATGGGCTAGTATAACTTTAAATTGGCTAACATTAACAACAGATCGTATTTCTTAGAAAGATGCAGAAGAGAAAATGTTGTACCTGACCACATTCAGCATAGCACAATAAACTGTGACAAACTATTAAACACAAGCAGTGGTAAACTTTTCTATAGAATAAGTAGATTCCAAACTAATATGAAGACCAAAATCCTATCTTTAGAAATAGAAGTTACCCATTCTAAACAAACACAACTAAAACATGAACTCTGCACTCTAAAAACAAATTTACAAACCTCATTACCTTCAAAATACTTTCAAGATTTCAACAACAGACAGAACTCATTTTACAATAAACGATTTATTCAGATTAGAAAAATTAATGTACAAAAGTTTAATACAACTCAGAAACAAAAAGTCCGTTCTTTTTGGACAATACCAAATAACTAGTAAATATTTCCGATACAGCAATACCATCAGATATCAGCGATTTTTTATCTTTAGGTCCTAAATTCAACCTACCGGTTATCACCAAAGATATTCATATTGGAAAATTACTAGCCAACATTGAAAATATTTTAGAGGCGCACGAAGAAAACAATAAAAACAAACTTAGGGCACAAATCATCAACAAAATTACAAATTTTTTATTGAATCCAAAAAACTCAAATAACATCAGTACTATCTATAAAACTAAATGTAAAGTAAATAGGTTTTTGAAGACACACCCAGAAATAATCATCACCAATGCAGATAAAGGAGCAGTTACCGTTGTTATGACACGCACACAATACAACACCTTATCAGAAAAATTATTGAACGATACAACCACTTAGAAAAACTAAACAAAGATCCTACATTCACAATTCAAAAGAATGTTAACGACCACATTAAGTTATTAGAATCTAAAAAGATGATCACAAAACAACAAAAGAAGGAACTCGCCCAAAATAATTCCATTGCAGGCAGATACTACGGACTTCCAAAGATCCACAAACCCGAATTATCACTTAGACCTATAATTTCATCTATCATGACATACAACTTAGCTTCATTTCTATCAACAACTTTAAGTAATGCATTTCCCATTGAATCCAGTTACAGTATCAAAGATTCCTTCACATTTGTCGAACGTTACAAACTATATAATATCCCAAACGAATTTATTCTAATATCATTAGATGTTAAGTCTTTGTTCACTAACATACCAACAGATTTAGTTATCAACATCTGGAAAAAAAAGGGGAGTACTATTGAAAAACATTGTAAGTTTTCACTTGATCTGTTCATCAGTAGTACATATTTGGTAATCCACAACACATTTTATATTTCAAAATAATTTTTATCAACAAATATCTGGTACACCAATGGATTCCCCGATCTCACCAATACTTGCTCAATTAGTAATGGACAATGTCATCGAAACCATAAAACCACAGTTACCCTTCAAACTAGAATTTATCGTAAAATACGTAGATGACATAATTTGCTCTATCCCAAAAGACAAAATCGAAGAAACTACTATAGCATTCAACAATTTCCATCCAAAACTTCAGTTTACTACAGAAACCGAAATTAACAGAAAACTAAGTTTTTTAGATACGATCGCCATTAGTGATTCTAATAATAAATTTATATTTAATTCATACAAAAAACCAACAAATTTAGACCGCTATCTCAATTTTAACTCAAATCATACTTTAAGACATAAAATAAATACTGCCCTAACTTTAAAAAACAGAATTTCAAAGATTTCCAACCCCATTTTTCTAGCAACTAATCTTAAACAACTACAAAAAACTTTACTAAACAATGGATATCCTGTTACGTGCCAATTTTGGCACTAAACATTTTTTAGTTTAGTCTTGCTGTGCGTGAGTTCGCGCCTTAAATTCAAAAGACTTGGCGTGTATTTCCATCACGTCAGAGTGCGTTTGCGCCAGATCGCGTGACGCGAGTGGCGGGAGAATAAGAGGGGGGAAGTTTCCGGGGGACTCTGTAACGTGGCTTTTGCCTTTGAACTTCGAGTGCAGTGGACGTGCTTGGTAACGTATCGTATCGTGTTTTTATCTGATTATGTAGATTCCCTTGCTTCTGATTATTTGTCCCTATAACCTGATCCTGCCGTTCTCTACATATAGGAATTTGGATACGACCTGGGAATAGTCCACGACCTCGGGAACGAATCGGAGTCCATGACCGCTGTAGCTGGTCGGAGCCATTTGGATGGACGCTAGGCGTACCCTCCGTTAATTGTCTTAAAGGGGGCCATCAGCAGCCCTGATGGACGTCAGCAGACGCCAACTTTAACTTAACCTCGCAGAAAGCCGTACCTATTTATGTAAGTACCTTATTTGTTTATACTGCATTTCGAACATTTATTTATTCCGTAATTGCGCAATTAAATTTGCTTATTGTGTGACGTCATTGACAGATGGGCGCGCTAAAATCTGTAACCAATATCAGGGTTACCATCTGCCGGTGCGTTACGTAATCTTGCGCTTGCGGGATTGCAACTTTAACTTTTAAATGTAAGAATCCTAAATCTTTAACAAATAAACTAATTTTTCAAACTAAACAAATACATCCAGGGAAACACATAGGAACTGAACTTAACAAATACAAAACGCTTCCATACACACAACAATTAACACCATCTTTAATAAAACTATTAGAAACTCCACAAATAAAAATTTCGACTAAATATGAAATTAGCATTAAGAACATATTTACCAGGACCAAAGACAATACCTAAAATCACTAAAAAGCAATATCATATACAGCATCCCCTGTAGCTGCAATAAACAGTATATAAGATAATCCAAACAGTGGCTGAAGAACAGAATAATACAACATAAAAGTGACCAAAAATTAAACAAGAAATCATGCGTTCTAACTATACATTTAAATGAATATCAACACCAAGCAGATTTTGACAACACAAAAATATTAGATACAGAAAGTATGTACAAAAACAGATTATTTTTAGAAAGTTACCATATCCAAAAACAAATCAACACAATTAATTTTAAAAATGACATAGATAACCTACACAAAAGTTATGCATTTTTATTCTCCTTAAATAAAAAGTAATAAACAGCATTTAAACTGATTAAAGCAGTCTAAAATAAACACACACACACACACACACACACACACACACACACACACCAACGCATGCATACATGCACACACACACACACATATTATAATTTATTTTACATATTGTATAAATAACACACACACACACAGACACACGCACACACACACACACACACACACACATAGGACACACACCACACACACACGCACACGCACACATACAAACACATTATAATGTAATATACAACTGTATATAAATGATAATATTTTTATTAATTATAATGTTTCAGTAGATTATGATAATTTTATATAATTTATAAGTAACAACATCTTTAATTTTAAAATTTTATTTTCTTATTTGTAATTGACACTTCTGTAATTTTTAGTATTAATAACGTAGTTAGTAAAACAAAACAAAACCAACACAAATTTCATTCATCACAAAATTTCATAAAAACCAATAGTTTAATAAATGTAAGTATAGTTTTTAAGAAATTCTCTAAAGATATTAACTGTTTGATTATAGAACTAAGTAAGGAAACATATTTTCCGAAACGTCAGTTATTAATAAATGACTTTGGCATTTTGAATAGTTTATGACATTTGGACGAAGCAAAACCCAAAATCTAATCTTAATTGTATATATATATATATATATATATATATATATATATATTTGTATGTATTTTAGAGGTAAAAATGATTAGAGAAATCAGGAGTTGATCAAATAGATAATTATAATTAAAAGTGGAGGAATATCGTTGGAGAAGTGAAAACATTATAGAAGATTTAATATCTGGGCTGATAGCTCTAGGATACTGCTTGGACAGCGCACCAACTCCGATAACAAGGTCAATTTCTTTTACGGCCACAAAAGAACGATTTACCGAGCTAGGAGACAAGATATCTATACCATATGTATATCCATTAAGTGTTTTTCGAAATAAAATTGTATAAAATTGTATGTTGTTTTATTAATGTACGTATAAGTAAATACCTTTTCCATCTGTAATCTGTCACCATGACAAATGAATGTGCTTAACTAATCACCTCCCATGCCACTTTTGAACCAATGAGCAACTGTTTCATATATACCCAAATTATTACATTACTAGGTAACTTTAAATCTGGGATATAGCATATCACCACTTACATGGTCAAAAAAGATATGTCAACGATTTTATAAACCGTGTGCGTTTGAGCAACCACTATGACGGCCGCCATGACGGCCCTGGCTCCAACATGGTGGCCGCCATGACGGTCATGTGGCCGCCATGGTGGCCGCCATGGCGGCTGTCATGACAGTCGGGACGGTCTTAAAATATAACAAACAAGTTCGGTTAAATCACTGCAATTTGTCTTTGGTATACCCGTCACGGTGCGTTTGCTTTTTAATTAATCACAATTTAGTCTGTTTATTGACTTGCATGTATTAGATGACCTTCAGTTCACTGTTTGGGGTGCGGGTATACCATAAATAAGAGCGGAAGGTGCGTTAATTTTAATCATTCTATTGTAGAAAATGGAACAAGCAAGATGTATCGTTTTATTGAATTGATTAAAAATATTGCTGCCTACCTTGGACTGGTGCAACATCATAATGATAGACGGATTGATGAAGGACTACAGTTATGCAGGACTGGAGTTTACACAATAAAAAGTGCTATAAAGGGTGCAAAGTCTGTTAGGAAAAACAGCTATTAGCATCGTTGGCAAGTATAAAGACCCTGCGTAGTCAATTGAAGGTGGCACAAGAAATCGGAGCTGGAGTTGATGTAAAGAAAGAAACCGTTAACTACCGAGTGCATTGGGAAGATTCCATCTCAACCTTCAATACAGACGTAATTAGTAATCTACACTAAATAACAATGAAGCTGTTAAAGTTAATACCGTCTTTTGTGGTGAATTTGAGATTACGACTGGTTCCAAAATTATGCGAGAATATTAGTACTTCACGAACGTCAAACGTCCCAATATTCAAGAACACCGATTTAAACAACTGGTTTGATATGAATGTCATGAAACCAATAACATCTGAATTAGAAGATTTTCAAGAACGTGACAGCTGCTGGACATTAATTATTATTTATAATTTAGGTGTAAATATAAATAAGTTTAACCCCATGCGGGGATCATCATATATAGAGTTGCCACCTCAAATACAACATAAATATGCATGTATTAATGTAAGGAATAATGATCAGGCGTGTTTTGCATGGTCTATAGTATCTGCTTTGTGTACTGTACAGCCTAATACTAATCGTACCTCATTCGACCCTCATTATTCATCTGTGTTAATTCTAAAAGGATCCAGTCTCCGATGACTATAAATCAACTTACAAATTTTGAATATCAGAATGAAATATCCGTTAATGTTTATACCCTTAAACTAAACAAACGTTAATTTTCAATCGTTCCTTTATTCATATCGGATAATAAAAAAAACTCTTGATGATTCATGGCCAGTACTATGATGAAGATTTGGAAACCTATAGAAACTTTACCATTGAACCTTTTAATTTCCATTATGTTTGAATTAAGGACATGAGTCGATTAGTGTCATCACAACTTAGTTCCGATCATTCAAGGAAGCATTTCTGTAATCGTTGCCAACACTATTTTACCACACAGTTAAAATTAAATAAATATGTTGAAGATTGTAAAACGAAACAATTGGGGGTACCTCGATTGCCTACAGAAAATGATAAAATCATATTTCAAAAATTTCAAAAACAAAGTTGTGGTTCCATTTACTATATACGCACATTTAGAGTGCCTTCTAAAACCCATCGGAGACGCTAGAAAGTATCAAGAATATGTACTATCGAGTGTTGGGTACTATGTAAAACGCCAATACGATGACCCATTATCATTCTATCGATCACATTGTGGGGAGGATTGTATAAAGTGGTTTACTGATGAGCTTCAACAGTTTGCGGAAAATGTTGAGACCGTGTTTATGTGTCCATATGATATAACCCCTTTAACACTGCAACAAGAAGCTGCTTTCTTGGTCTCAACACATTGTTATATTTGTGATAAACCATCTACTGTAGATAACATTAAGGTTCGCAACCACTATCATTTTATACCCAACAATAACTATAGAGGGCTTGTACATTTGGGTTGTAATACAAATCATCAAAACTCTCGAACAATTACCATCGTTTTTCACAACCTAAGTGGTTATGATTGTCATTTTATAATTAAAGACATTGCGGTTAATCTAGATGGTCGTATAGAGGTACCCCCCAGTAACTAAAGAAAAGTATATTTTTTTCACTAAATATATTCCTGAGAACTTGGTTAACTTTCGATTTATTGACAGTTTTCGCTTTATGAGTTTATTTTAGACTCACTTGCTTCATATATAACTGATTTACCGATGTTGCTAATATGGTGGAAGGGTATACTGCAAGATAAAGACAAATTAGAATTTAATTAAATTATCCATGCCGGGAGCTAAAAAATGCTTAGTTGAAGAAAACTATTGTGCAGATTTTGTTACCAAATGTGCGAATTTTTTTGCAAGAGTGATGGTGGTGGTTGTGGTGGTGGTGGTTGTGGTGGTGGTTGTTGTGGTGGTGGTTGTGGTGGTGGTGGTGGATCTAGAACTGACATCCTTCTTCCAGGGTCGCTATGGCGGCCTCGGGTTGGATGACCTGTGTTACTCACAAAAATAGTCTTTGTGGACCTTACAATTTCCCAAATTAAATGCCTTAACAAAACCGGTTTTTTGGTCTCGTACGCTCCTTGCACATCTCAACCCTTTTTTAATATTTACTTCTGTATGTTCCTGCTCTAATTCTATTACAGTTGTTTGTACTTTGTATAAACTTTGTGTTATTCATCTAACTATAATTTACTCATTTCCAATCCTTTTGAGTATTTCAAACATTTTTTTTTATAAATTATAATAGGAAGGAAAATGTAAAAAAGCAACAAACAAGAAAGAGAACAAGAAAAAATGGAATAGGCAATAAAAGACTGAGGAAAACTACAAAAAGAAAGAAGGAGGTAACGTAAATAAATAACCAGAAATAAAATACCCCCACAAGACTGGACTAGTCAAAAAAAAAGTTTTTAAGACAAGTTTTTCAAATTCCGACATTGAAATTAAGTATAATGACTATGCAGATGAAGATGTAGTTAAAGGTCGCACAGATGTACCGGTTGACAAGATTTGTATGAGCAAAGGATTGTAAAATTAAATAAAAATATGCAAATTAAAATGTCTTATAATTTTGCTTCTGGTTGGGTTAACTAGATAGGGGTTCTTTTTATCCCCTAATGTGACCAGTGATCTTTAAGGAAGGATTTCCTTACAATGATAGAACGCAAAAATCTTCCGATTATGCTAGGGATTTATTCCTTGGGCAGAGCTTATGAGGATTGGTCGTGGTTCTTTTTATAAAGCATTATTTTCTTACTAGGGCTAGATTCTTAACAAAACAGGGGTTTAGGTAGGGCGCCACCAAGTCATTAATTTTTAAACACAGGGTTTCCCTAAGGGGGACTTGGGAGTCCTTAGAGAGAATTCCGTATTAACTGCAAACGCAGAAGCTGTAAAGAAAATTTAATTAAATATACAAAAATGAGGACACAAGAGGAATTCTCTTGTTACCTCATATAAAAAACAGCAAAGATTAATCCGGCAAACAATAGTATGAACACAGATTTTTATGCTTCAAAATCTGGAAAGGCTATTAAAGCTTCTTGTTAAATTGGGGTTACCACTTTATGCTATTTGATCTTATACATGGTTACTGTATTTCTGAACGTACTTGTTCAGAATAAAACAATTAATTAAGAAAATTAAATGTTGTTTCTTTAATTAAAATTTGTTCCTTCATAAAAATTGTAAGTATAAAATTGATGTATAAGAAAAGATAATACAAGTTTCATCTACCCATAAGGTAGGATTATATATTCAAAAGAAATATCTAAACTTTGTTACGTGCCAATCGGCACTTAAACATGTATTAGGTTAAGTTTGATTTATGGAGGTTTCACGCCATATTTTTAAAAGACTAGGCGCGTACTTCCGATACGTCACAGTGAGTTTGCGCAGAGTGCACGACGCTAGAGGGTTGGACGAATACTGGACAAAGAGTGGGGAAAAGTGGGGAGAGTTTTCCGTTAGACGCTTGAACGTGGCTGTTTGCCTTTGTTCTTCGAGTAGTGTAGACGCTTTGAGGTATCGTATCGTGCTTATCTTATCTATGTAGACTTCCTTTGCCTAATTGTCTTTGTGTGTTGCCTTTACCTAGTATCCCTGCCCATTCCCTGCATAGGTAGATAAATTTGAAGCCACCGAGGCGTATCGTACTCCACGACCCGAGATGACGAGTCACCATCTTCCATTACTCCGGGAGGGAGCCCTGATGGACTTGGAATAGAAGTCAACTTTAACGCAGGGACATATCCATGTGAGTAATGATTGTGCTACCTTTTGTCCGACATTTACGTATATTTTTCCGATAATTACGTCTTAAATTTATGCATTGGTGACGCCATTGGTAGATGACCGCGCCCCAAATCTGTGTAAGGTTCGCGCTTCCATCCGCCAAAGGCGTAGCCGGCTCTATATTTCGCGCTTGTGCGAGGTAATTATCGACGTTTTTTAAAGTAATTATCGACTTTTAATTGTAGAATTATCGTATGTTTAAACTATAACAATGGCGCCTTAATGTGTGAGGAAACTGTAAACCTATGAATTTTCCTGTTTTTTTATAAACATTCAATGTATTACCGATGTAATTTATAGTTTTTTTACTTAAAAATTAACTATCTAATATCTGTAACCTTGAAACTTATACGTGTTTTGGAACACGCTTCATTCCTAGATGTCAAAATCAGTTGCCTTGCCAATTAAAGGTGAATACCACCATTTTGATTAAATATAACTGTTGTTTATAAAATGTGTTTTTAATATAATGTTTTTTTAAATTTAGAATGTGCGATCTGTTTGTTAACTTCAATTATGTTGTTGTGCGTGATGGTTTATTTTTAGATCCAAGTATAAACTTGTAGGAGGAATTAATCACCTAACCCCATTTGTTTTCCATGTAAGTAAATAAATAAGCTTTCACCTTATTTTATGTCTTTAAACACTGTTTATTACAAAATTATCTACATATATTAAATTAAAATATAATCTTTGTTTGTTTTCTTAACTTTAGAAGATCTTTTTGAAACTTGAATACACTGTCTTCTATGTTACATTTTAAAAACTGTATTAGTGTTTTACCTATTCAATTAATAATATCTCAATTACCTTTACAAGAAAACCTTGTGTTTAAAAACACTGAACGAAATAAATTGGCCTTTTTAATATATTTTTATGAAACGTCAAACTATGGATTCTTGTTCCTTTTGTTAAAGAATACATTACCTGCGTGTTATTATAAATTGGAGTGCCTTTTTTGTAGTTTATCAATGATATATCCCTTTGTTAAATACTAACCTTGTCCGCATACAGTCTAAACGTGTTTTTTTTTGTTTTTTGGTTGCTTAACATGATAAAATTTGAATGTTATTCTTTGCGAGTGGCGTCCATAGCAAGTTTCCGCCCTTAAATATCTTATCGTACTGACTTGAAGTAGCTGTAACGTTTTTACCTCCTGATTTACATCAGTATTGCATATTCTATATATATCGTGTCTCGAATATTCTATTCAAAATGAATATTTCACATTTAAAATCGCTTGAGTTAATTTACGAGATTGAATGTAGGAATATTATTCCCGCGCATAACCAAAACAATAAAAGGTCGCAGCTTAGGGCCATTTTAGCCTAGGAAATGAAGGGCGTTCCTATCTTAAAGAAAATCGTTGGCAATCGGCCTCATAATGTATCTGAAATTAAATTGTCTTTAGATGACATATCTGGTATAATAAATAGAATAGATCCTTGTCCCAGCAATACTGAGCTGAGGAGATTGCTTTCCAGAATAACGCATGTTAAACAACGTACCGAATTATTATCCTTATATGACGATGAGCAAGCAAATCAAGCTAAACAAAATTTGTTGTCCGAAATATTATTACTTGAAGGAATTGTTCTTGAAAGACTTAATCCAAATGCAGACGTAGATATACCGTTACCCCTTTCAAATCTCGTACTTGCTTCACCTCAACCTGTGGGAAAATCCATACCTGTATACAAATGAAGTCTTACTTTTCAAGGGTTTTATTCGCAAGTCCTCTATATTCCTTTCTTGACCGTATTAACGACTTCAAAATTTCTCGGCAGTGTACAGATCAGGACTTATTTGTCTCAGCAGGTGACTTGTTTTCAGACTCTGCGTTGATATGGTACAGAAACATCCGAGACCAAATTTCTACCTGGAAGGAGTTAGTTGCGTGCCTAAAACGAGACTTCCTACCTCATGGTTATATTACCGACCTTTGGAACGAGATACGTAATCGAACCCAAGGTCCTGACGAAAATGTTGTTTCTTTGATTACCTCATTAGAAGTTTTATATAGCAGACTCGACAAAAAACCCTCAGAATCCGAAATTATCGATCAGTTACTTAGAAATTTAAACCCGTATTTCTCGGAACGTTTGGCATTACAGCACATCTCTTCGTTAGCCCACTTTAAAGATCTATGTCGTTCTCTTCAGGAAGTGAAGTTAAGGATTGATAAATACCGCCCACCCCCAGAGAAACAATCTGGTCTCTTAGAACCCGATTTAGCTTGTCAAGCTCGAGCTTCCCATAAAGTATCTACCCTTAACGTTCCTTCTACCGTAACTAATAACTCACTTACCTGTTGGAACTGTAAGAGAAGTGGACATAACTATAATGTCTGCACATGCCCCAGAAATATTTTTTGTTATGGTTGTGGCCGCTCAAATACCTACAAATCTAAATGCACGAACTGTAATCCTAATGTATCGGGAAACTCCCGTCGAGATATTCAAATCAGGGCGTGAATATCTCAAGGATTCAAAATCGTCCTCATCACCAATCATTCAACGGACCCAGACGTCAATAAATTTAAATCATAAAACTACTTGTAACGCTGTACCGTTAGTAAATTTATCTAACAATAATACCGCTACTGTTAATGTTCAAGATGCTTTACCTTCATTAGAAGAATTATGCTATACTACTCCATCCGAGTGGTCTAAGTGGTTACAAACCGTCAATTCCTTTTATCATAACTTGTTAAAAAACCCTTCGATAATCGTCCACACTTATCTATCTCGATTGGTTCCTTAAATGTAATTGCTTTATTGGATACAAGTTTCTCATGTTCCCTTATAAATAACGAAGGTTTACACCAATTATCTAAACAAAATATTAATATTCAAATTATTCCCGAAAAAACTTTCATAAATTTAGCTGACGATAATCAAATATATGTAACGGGTTCCCTTAAATTAAAAATTCGAGTAGAATCTCTTGAACCTGATGTTTTATTTTTGATTGTGCCTGCATTAGCTTATCCTTTTCCACTAGGTGTTGATTTCTGTAAACTTTTTAATCTGTCACTTTATTTCCAAGATTTTTCATGGCAAACCTCTCTTAAAACAAATTACTGTGCATCTACAGGAGTATCTAACAAAATCTCTCTTACTGATTCTCAAAATGTAACTCTTAACGCTACAGTTGACAAATTTCGCAAACTTAATACCTCTGAACTTGGTTGCGTTACAACTGCAACACACGTTATCTCTACAGGTAATGCCCTTCCTTTTAAGCAACGTCAATATCCGTTATCGCCTGCATTACAAAAGCATTTACATGCTGAAATAGACAAAATGTTAGAATCTGGTGTTATCTCTCCCTCAAATTCACCCTGGACGTCTCCCGTATTATTAGTTCGTAAGAAGAATGACGAATGGCGTGTCTATTTTGATGGCAGAAAGCTGAATTCCGTGACTGTTTCTGACGCTTATTCTTTACCAAGAACTGACTCAATTTTAAGTCGGCTTTGTAACGCAAAATTTATCTCATCTATCGATCTCAGACACGCTTTTTATCAAATACCTCTCGACCTATCTTCTCGTCAAAAAACTGCTTTTTGTGTTCCAGGCCGAGGTCTTTTCGAGTATAATTTTTTGCCATTTGGTCTCTGTAACGCTCCACAAACCCTACAACGTACTATGGATCAAACGTTAGGTCCTATCTTACATCAGGAACGTGCCTTTGTTTTTTTGGATGATATCTTAGTTATCTCAAGTTCCTTTGATGAACATATCGCTACATTAAATGAGGTTGCAGAACGTTTAAATGCAGCAGGTTTTAAGATAAACTGGGAAAAGTGTCAATTTGGTTGTTCGTCCCTTACATTTCTTGGTTTTATTATCGATGGAACTGGCCTACGAGCAGATCCTGCTAAAGTCGATGCTATTACTAAATTCAAAACACCTAAAACTGTTACCGAAATCAAACGTTTAATCGGAATGATTAGCTATTATCGCATCTTTCTACCCAACCTTTCAACTGTATCTGCACCCATTACCGCTCTAATTAAAAATAAAAAGAAATCCCAAACTATCGAGTGGAATTCAGAATCCCAACAGGCTTTCGAACAAATTAAAACATTAATCACTTCAGCACCTATCTTAATTTCACCCAATTTCGATAAAAAGTTTTATATACAAACCGATGTCTCGCTTACTGGTTTAGGTGCAATGTTGTTCCAGGTAAGCAATGGTTTAGAACATCCAATCGCTTATGCAAGTCGTGCCTTAACTTCTGCCGAACAAAAATACTCTGCTACCGAACGAGAATTATTGGGCGTTATCTTTGGCATCGAGAAATTTAGAGGATATGTCGAAGGTACACACTTTACCGTAGTCACTGATTGTGCAGTCCTCACTTGGCTTAGTAACTTGAAACAGCCCGCAGGTCGTTTGGCAAGATGGAACTTGCGTATACCTTAATTCACTTTTGACGTTAGGCATAGGCCTGGCAAATTAAATATCGTACCTGATGCCTTATCTCGTGATGTTGTTTCTCTTAACCTTCCAAATTTAATTTTTGATACCTGGTACCTCAATATGATTAAAAAAGTTTCTGATAACCCCGACAAATTCCCTACCTTTCGTGTAACTAATAATAGACTATATAAATTTGTATCTTCGTCTCCACATAAAATATCGAATATCCCTGAATGGAAACTTCTCGTGCCCACGGCTAATCGCAGTGAGGTGCTTAAATTATGTCACGATGACCCCATAGCTGCACACCTTGGTGTTACAAAAACGCTTGCTAAAATATCTTAATTATATTACTGGCCCACACTTAAGCAATCTGTTTGTCGCTATATTAAGAACTGTAAAATTTGTGGTTCCCATAAGAGTTCGCAAGATGCTCGCCCTGGTTTAATGGGTAACTTTAAACGTGTATCTTATCCCTTTCAATTAATATCGCTTGACTTATTAGGACCTCTCCCCCGATCGAAAAGAGGTAACCAATATCTTTTAGTTGTCACCGATTGGTTTTCTAAATTTGTTATGGTGCAACCCTTACGTAAAGCTACTTCTGCAGCTATAATTAAATTCCTAGAACAAAATGTCTTTCTTATCTTTGGTGTTCCCCAAATTATTCTTTGTGAAAATGGGGCACAATTTATCTCTAAAGATTTTCAGAATCTCGTTAAAAGCTACAAAGTACAAAAAATTTGGTTTAACGCAAAATACCATCCCCAAGTAAACCCTACCGAAAGAGTAAATAGAGTCTTAATTACCGCTATCTCTTCCTATATTGATTCAGACCATATTACATGGGATGAACATATCTTTAAAATTGCTCAAGCTTTGCGTTCATCTAAACACGAAGCAACCCAATTCACTCCGTCATTTCTTGTTTTTGGAAGATATACCCCAATCGGTGGGAGTTACTATGGTTTAGTGCCTGACGATACTAACGTAATTGAATTTGACGATAAAGTATGTTGGGACAAAGACCAACAGTCATTACCTTCTATCTTCAACGACGTTAGAAAAAATTTGTTAAAAGCTTACGAAAAGAGTAAGGACCACTATAATCTACGTAAACGGAATATTTCCTTCGCCTTGGGCGAACAAGTTTGGAAAAAGAATTATGTCTTATCGGATGCATCTAAGAAATATTCTTCAAAATTAGCCCCTAAATTCATTCTTTGTAAGGTCACTCGTGTCATTAGTCCCCTTATCTACGAACTTCAGGATGCTGAAGGATAACGCCAAGGCAGGTGGCATATTAAAGACCTTAAGCCATTCTCTGCCGACCCAAATGCTAATTAAGTTTTTCACGTTCCATTCTCCTCACTATTTACCTAATATTTTTTGCTCTCACCATTAATTAGTTAACTTCAATTACTTATTCCCTCTCTCATATAGTATATAATCTCTTACACGTTAACTTTACTTCCCTTAAATCACCTATCTTTTTCTTTTGGTTGACTTTTCCTTGACCATACCGTTACTTATATATCACTTCATTCTCTACACCCCAATATAACCTTGTTGTTTCATTTAATCAACCCTCGAACTTTTCCTACTAAATATTATTTGGGTTTTAGTATTTTTCTTACCATGGTTTGATTGTGTGGTAATTGTCGTAACTTTGGTTGAAATAACTCATTAAATTTTTATGATTGGTTTTAGCTGATGTTGAGTGAATGCTTTCTTCTTTGGGCTCACATAGGACGCGCGATCTATGCCATTGAAAGAAATAGTTCATATTCGCAGTTGCAAAAAACTAGGATTGTCTATTTCATGTGTTTTTCTTCTGAATTATTGCAGTCGCCCACATTATACTACACCATTATTTCTTTCTTTTTCTATTAAATCAACATAACTTATAAACATTTTTTTTCATTGTTTTTTTGTTGAACTTTGTGGTGAGATGCTATTGCTTCTTATTGTTATCTTATTAAATTCTCGGTTGTTTTAGCATATTGGAACAGTGTACCTGTATTTAACTGCTTATTATTGGGCATTTTTGTGTGTTTAGGGTGCTATCGTTTTGAAAAACTACCTTAAAACAGTTTGTTTTTGTGTGTTTGTATCTGTAATGATACTTTTGAGTTGTTGTGTCAACTTTTGTCTGATTTTCTTATCGTAGTGGATGTACTCGTTAGGAAAATGATCGTACTAGTTCTCTTAGGAGCCTAGTGAATGTCAACATGTGTATACCTATCTTGTCGGATTAATATCGCAGGTGGTCCTTCAGACTGCGCTGTGTTTAACAGGGACAACTCTCTACCTTCTCTCGGACGCTTGTCCAAAAACTATACTTTTTCTTATCCCGCTATCTCCGCTATGCCTTATTCTTCTTTCGGTGGACCTGTTCTTGTCCAGGAACACCCGTCTGCCACATAAGAGTGATGTTCCCTCACTCCTAGCTACTAGTCACATTGGCTGGTTGAGTAGCGCTTTGCTATCCACCTTTTTCTCTGTCTCTTTTGCTCAATGCGAGCCTTTCCTCTACTTTCTTCTACCTGGAAGTGCCTCTAATGCATTCCAAAAAACCAACCTCCTTCTTTTTACCGTTCCTATTTCTACTACCTTTTTCATTTCTGTTAGTCACCGTGTGGTTGCGCGGGAGGTTTTCACAGACACCTGGACCCCGTCTCTGCGAATCTTTCGTGAGGTCATGCGGTGCCGCTGTCAGTGCGTGGGCACTGGCAGTGAAGGTATGTATGAGTGTGTGAATGTGTGAGTGAATGTGTATATATCTGTATATCGTATATACCGTGTGGGTATCGGGTGATTGTTTCACCGATATCAGTTATCGCCGGGTGCAGGAATGCACCCAAATGCCTTTGCCGGTCCCTCGTGCCGTTTATTGCAAACGGCCCTGCTTCACAGGTTTCTCTTTTTAGAGGGTTCGAGTCAATCCCCATTTAAACGGCTCTACTGGAGCCACTCTAATTTTACCTTTAATCATTGTTTTGGGTAATAACTAGGCCAATACCTTTGTCTTCTTTATTATCTTTGATAATACCCTTAGTTTTAATATCGTTATCTTACCGATTACCTTTAATAATAACTTTAGTTTAGTCTCGTTATCTTACCGACTACCGTTAGTAATAATTTTGGTTTAACTTCTCGTTGTCTTACCGACTACTGTTAGTAATAACTTTGAGATAATTTCACGTTATCTTACCGATTACCTTTAGTAATAACTTTTGTTTAAATTCATGTTACCTTACCTAATATCTCTAATAATAACTTTAGCTTAATATCGCGTTATCTTATCTAGTATCTCAAATATAACTAAAGCTTAATACCGTTATCTTGTTTATTACCTTTGAGGATAACAATTTAAGCTTAATATCATTATCTTATCTCTTATCTTTAACAACAATTTGAGATCTTGTCTTATCTTTTTATCTTCCTAACGTGTGGTATCTATGACCAGACGTGGGAATTATTTTTCTTGAAATTTGAGTGAAAAAGCTAGCCTGATATAGACATGTAATTTGTTAGGTTAGCATATAAGGATTTAGTAGGGTGGAACTTTTGGTAAATTTGTTGATTCACAACTATGTCATGGACTAGTTTTAAATGTGCATCGTTAGTAAGCCAAGGTACCAGTAACAAAATTTGCTAGAGTGCAGAGTGACGCACTCCAGGAACATTTTTTAAATTTGGGCACTTCTTGCCAAAAGAAGAATAGTTTTGATGCAACACTCATGTGTGTTTGCACGTAAGAACTTTTATGTAGCTTTAGTTTAGATAGGTTTAGGCGACTTGTCGCATCTGTTTTAGTTTAAGTAGTGTTTCATGCTCCCCGACAAATTTGTGCTGTCGACATTTAGTGTGGTCAAAAACAGTGGGGCTACCTATTCCGTTTTCTGGTACTTCGGTAGACGTGTTATCGGTCAAAAAACCAGGTGGCGCCTTATATAAACATTTTGTAGGTTTTAAGTTAGGTTTTATATAGGGTAGTTAGGACTTAGATTTTAAGCTGTTGCTGTGTTAACAGACTTTTTCTTTTTTTAAGTTTTTTCTTTTGTGACTTTGTCGCGATTGTTACGTGCCAATCGGCACTTAAACATGTATTAGGTTAAGTTTGATTTATGGAGGTTTCGCGCCATATTTTTAAAAGACTAGGCGCGTACTTCCGATACGTCACAGTGAGTTTGCGCAGAGTGCACGACGCTAGAGGGTTGGACGAATACTGGACAAAGAGTGGGGAAAAGTTGGGAGAGTTTTCCGTTAGACGCTTGAACGTGGCTGTTTGCCTTTGTTCTTCGAGTAGTGTAGACGCTTTGAGGTATCGTATCGTGCTTATCTTATCTATGTAGACTTCCTTTGCCTAATTGTCTTTGTCTGTTGCCTTTACCTAGTATCCCTGCCCATTCCCTGCATAGGTAGATAAATTTGAAGCCACCTAGGCGTATCGTACTCCACGACCCGAGATGACGAGTCACCATCTTCCATTACTCCGGGAGGGAGCCCTGATGGACTTGGAATAGAAGTCAACTTTGACGCAGGGACATATCCATGTGAGTAATTATTGTGCTATCTTTTGTCCGACATTTATGTATATTTTTCCGATAATTACGTCTTAAATTTATGCATTGGTGACGCCATTGGTAGATGACCGCGCCCCGAATCTGTGTAAGGTTCGCGCTTCTATCCGGCTCTTTATTTCGCGCTTGCGCGAGGTATTTATCGACGTTCTTTAACGTAATTATCGACTTTTAATTGTAGAATTATCGTATGTTTAAACTATAACAACTTTAAGTGTTGCTTTCGTTACAAAAATTTAACTTGAATTTATACCAAAAATACCAGATCTGTTATTTGGTTTACATATATATAAAAATTATCTAAATTGTCTATTAATTCATCGTTCAGAAACTGTAAGTGAAATCATAAATATATGAAACTTTAATAAGAATTCTTTAGGTTTGCTTAATTTTATTAAAATTAATAACTGTGATTACACTGCACTAGTATCGACAATAAAAATTTACTAAAGTCCTTTTTAGTTTGTTAAACGGATAAGTGATAATAAGTTATTACAAAGATATTTTCTGAAGCAGCCTTGTATCAAAGATCGCCAATTGTAGACGTGATGTAAGAATAATACTAATCTCTTACCTCGGTTCAGCAGATGTTGTTTACGTGAAGGTGTTACAGCATGTTAGAACAGGTGATAATACATACGTTCCTTGGAAAACAATTGACGTAGAATCCACATGTTATACAGGACAAAATCAGCTGCGTGATCCTTGGACCGGACCATAAGAACTTAGTGCGGTTTTTCTTATACGTACACACCGGACCAACCAAAATCCAATACAAAACTTAGATGTTCTACTGTGTGTAGATCTTGACCAAAATAATTACCATCGTATAGTTGTCCTGCTAATTACTTGTCATTTCACACTCGCAACTTCAAAAAGACCATTTCAATTCACTATTGGACTTTAGTTCCAAACCATAAAAATTTCTACGTATTTTGTAGAACGTTTCTTTAAAATCCAAACATATTGCTTCCTTGCAGAACATTTCATTAAATCAACTCTTCATCGTAAGGTTGAAAGACGTTCATACTGGATCGATATTTTCGTATCGCAACGTTGACGTGAATGAACTATAACTTGGTACTCGTAGATGAGAAAGTAGAATTAATATCGTATTGAAACACAGCTTTCAGACTGCATTATTTTAATAAAACCAGGTAAGGCGGGTTCATTCTAACAAATGAATATACGGAGAAGCCTTACAATTGATATACAAAACGATTTCTTAAAAAATTCTTTCTCTACATTTGCAGGAGAATTATAAAATAAATATCTAATAGAAAATTTGACGGAGCATTTCAAAAAGTATTTAATTGAAAGTTTTTTTAACGAAGCGTTGTAAAACATATTCAATTGAAACTTTTACGAAATTATTTAAAAAACATTTTAGAAGCTATTTTAAAAAAATATCCAAAGAACTATCAAAAAGGTTATCAAACGAATTATCAAGAGAATTATTTATAGAGTTATTGATAGATTTAATAATAGAGTTATTAATAGAGCGCTACAACAAAATTATTTAGTTTGTCTAGTAACTTATTTTTAACTGCTTACCATTATTACAACCACTAAGCCTAGTGTTCAGCACATTAGAGCTCCACTACAGCACAAGGTCATACGCAAAGTACATGCTAGAACCCTTCGGGTTTCCATGTTGGTTCTCGACGAAAGTTCTAGCTCTAGTGCGCGCTGATGCAATATGCATGAAACAGGAAAGCTGTTTGGCCTTAATAATTTTCATACTAACAACTAACGCCTGATGTTAGCAACCAAACTAGCATTTCTGTATGGCGTTTAGACCTCATAATACCAATACTGGTATTTATTTACTTAAAAATTGTTTACGTGATATAAATGACTAGACAAAAGGTTTGTGAAACTAAAAATTCATTGACGTTCTGCAGTGGTCAAAAAAACTGTTACACTAGCATTACCAACGTGATTGACTATCTTTTCCCATACCTGTGAACAATACCATTGCAGTTATGTTTTTACCAAAAGTGTTCGTATAAATGTGTTTTTAAATTTATAAATCCAATATCTTGATATATCTTAGATGATAGGTACAACTTCATATGAGATATAACTTGAAAAACCTTTTTTTTCCTCTTAGGTGACCGCCATTTGCGTTTTTCATCCTATAATTATATCTTGCAGAATTTTTGCCAAATAAAATTATAAAGTCAGCCCCTGCTTACGTCAAAATACAAACTTCACGCTCTCTACAATTTGAAAACCACCCTTCAAAAACGTATATAATTAAAAACTAAAAATATTTGTACCTATATGTTTCTTTTTTTCGTGCCGGTTAAATTACCATACTATATATTATTAAATAAAGCATCGATTGCACATCTTTGTCCTAGAACTCTTCCTAACCTACATTTTAAAAAGAGCGTTATGGTAATTAACTTCGAAGGTATTTTATTTCACGATTTGACTAATGTATTCTGTAGATTAAATAGAATGGACGCTAGAGATATGTATACTCATGAGTGTAATGCTTAATCCGTAAATTACTTAATGGATCACGATGAACTTTTAAAAATTAATTGAAGGTTATGAAGAAGATTTTAGTTCCCGTTCACAATTATGTCTGTAGTAATTAGGTATATTCAATAGAGACTATAGAAACTGATCGGAACCTTTAGACAAAGTGATATTGAACAGGTTTTGATGCTTTTAGAAGTGGCTGCTATAGAAACAAACCATTTTTTTTAATGAAAGTATATCAGTGGTTAGCAATAATAAGAATCATCCCAATTTTACACCTTCCAATTCTAATCTCGTATTTTTTATAACAAAACTTATCAGAACAAGAAGTTAAAGAGAAACTTCTGAGCTTCTGGTTGATGCTACACGCTTAATATAAGACGAAGCGAACCTACCATTTGTGAAGAAATGGTTTTCGCCAAATTTTCCGACGGTTTACAGATATTAGATGAAGTTTTCTGAAAACTCGCGAAAAATGAAAGAAAAGGTGCTGGAGATCCTGTATGAATTACTCTAAAGTTTCCACTCCAAAAATTCCCCGCCTTTGGCCAGCGAACTTTTCTAATCCATACTATGTCAGTAGATATGCTATGTTCGTACGAGCACAAAAACCGGTTTTCTTATGGGATTTAACATAGCAAATTCTAAGGTATGTTCTGGTCATTTTTGTCCGATACAAAGGTCATTCACCCGACCGATCCTACATTTAAGGTTCATGTGACTTTTGCTTAACTGTTTTATATAGGACATCTGGTGCAGTCCGATCCACAATCCAACCCTCCATGCTCTACCTCTCCTCCTCCCCTCAAATAAAAATAGGGGTTCATAAAAATGTTGTATTACACATTGCATTTACTTACATTAATTTTATATACATATTTTTAATATTACATATAATGTGTCGGAATATTTGAATTAACATACATTATACATATTGTAGCAGGCTACTACTACCGCGCTTCGCTAATTTAAAACAAGTAATAACAAGAGTCTTTATTACTCACTGTTCACAAGTCTAATTAACAGTATATGCCTTATTTATAGATGTTTTCAGTCCAATTAACAATGAAGCACTATCACACTAATAAATTTACAAGCACTAATATCTTCTTAAACTAACTTCTTGACCATAGGTCCATTAACAATGCTAACACAACTATTTATTTATTACACTTTTGTCTATTTATGTATTCTACAAGCTGCATGTACATTAGACACGTTCACATAATATAACATTTATGTTTACTCTTGGACTTCCAAAAGCTCAACTATTTAACTTTACACGAAATAATTTATATTCGACATCTTTATATAGACTAAACTCTTACATTAATAAGCGGACTTATATATACCCTGAATTAAAAAGATGATTCATCCTCCAGTAATTGCTAGGAGGTTCTCGGTCCATGGAGAATATACAGTGCTTACGGCGCTTCTGTGTTTGATAGGTTGCCTAATAGTAGCTCGCAACACTGCCCCCTCTTTAAAACCGTTACGTCTCGTAACTGTAAATACATTTTGACGCCAATTCGATGACTGATGACGGTATCGGCAGCTATCGCCTCTGGTGCATCCACCGCGTCGTTGGAAATAACAGTCAACGCTTTTTTCTTGGTCTTGGTAGGCAACCGGTTGATAACAACAAACAAGGACCTGGACGTTGGTGACTAAATAGTAAACATAACGATTTTTATCCTGAAGAAACAAAGCTTTTCTTACAGTTGGCTGCTGTTGTACTAATTCATCCACACCTCCAAACCTTTTTCTTGAAAACAACAGCTATTCTTCTTGACATTTCCAAATCTTAAGCTACGAAGTGTGCAAGGGAATACTCTTCTGGTGCTCTAAACAGATCTTGCTGTTTTTCAACAACAACGCCAAATCTCGCCTTAGCGGAACTACCATACGCCGCCATAAAACTCTCAAAATCTACATTTGGCTCATAATTCGTCGAACACCATTCTCATTACTCAAGTCCCTCTGGTTGTTGCCAGCATAAGATGTCAAACGGTCAAAGTGTACCACTTTCGGTTTACCACGGGGAGATCTCTGCTCCGGTACACTATATCATTAATTCTAGTTAACACTTCGGACGGGCCTTCTTATTGTCTTTGTAATTTTGGCGACAACCCACGCTTTCTTTGTGGATTATACAACCACATTAAATCTTCAGGTTGATAACTACCTTTTTAAGCTCTCGTGTCATATTGTGATTTCATTCGATCGCTTACTGCCTGGATATTCTTTCGGACGTTTTTGTAAATGCTATTTGGTCTTTCACGAAGCTTACTAACGTAATCTTCACCTGCAATCTCCTCTCCAGATTTAAGTCCAAACTGAAGATCACATGGTAGCCGCAATTCACGTCCTAATATCACGCAAGCGGGAGAGTATCCTGTGCTATCATATACCGAAGATCGGTACTCCAGTAGGAACAAATTAAATATTGATCCCAGTCTCGTTGATGTTCAGAGACAACTTTGGCTAGGTACTTTTTTAACGTCCTGGTCATTCTTTCAACCATTCCATCCGATTGAGGATGAAGTGGCATGGTTCTAGTCTTCCTGATTCCAAAATGCCTGCAGACGTTTTGAAACAACGCCGATTCGAAGTTCCGACCCTGATCGGAGTGTAATTCCAACAGAACTCCAAAGCGACAAAACAACTCCCTCACTAGTACATCTGCAACCGTCTCGGCTTCGTGGTTTGGTATAGCATATGCCTCCGGCCATTTGGTAAAATAATCCATTGCAACCAAGATGTATTTATTTCCTTTCTCTATTCAGGAAACGGACCAGCTATATCAATGGCTACCCTCTCAAAAGGATTCCCACGTTATACTGTCTCA
This sequence comes from Platerodrilus igneus, assembly GCA_036346225.1. Taxonomy (NCBI): domain Eukaryota; kingdom Metazoa; phylum Arthropoda; class Insecta; order Coleoptera; family Lycidae; genus Platerodrilus; species Platerodrilus igneus. Next base: position 499,985 of record JARFIW010001436.1, on the reverse strand, counting down.
TTGGGACTTTCCGTTTTGTGACCGGGCTATTTGCAGAGTCCCACAACTCACATTTCCGGCACCACGCCTTTACATCTTCTTTGTAGTTCACCCAATAGAATCTTTCTCTCACTCTTTCGAGAGTTCTTTTCACGCCAAAGTGCCCTCCGGAAATACCATCGTGAGTTGTGTGCCTCTGCAAATGGCCTAGTCACAAAACGGAAAGTCCCAATGAGACAGTATAACGTGGAGAATCTTTTTGAGAGGGTGGCCATTGATATAGCTGGTCCGTTTCCTAAATCAGAGAAAGGAAATAAATACATCTGGATTATTTTACCAAATGGCCGAGGCATATGCTATACCAAACCAAAAAGCCGAGACGGTTGCAGATGTACTAGTGAGGGAGTTGTTTTGTCGCTTTGGAGTTCTGTTGGAATTACACTCCGATCAGGGTCGGAACTTTGAATCGACGTTGTTTCAAAACGTCTGCAGGCATTTTAGAATCAGGAAGACTAGAACCACGCCACTTCATCCTCAATCGGATGGAATGGTTGAAAGAATGACCGGGACGTTAGAAAAGTACCTAGCCAAAGTTGTCTCTGATGATCAACGAGACTGGGATCAATATTTACATTTGTTCCTACTGGCGTACCGATCTTCGGTATATGATAGCACAGGATACTCTCCCGCTTGCGTGATGTTAGGACGTGAATTGCGGCTACCATGTGCCCTTCAGTTTGGACTTAAACCTGGAGAAGAGATTGCAGGTAAAGATTACGTTAATAAGCTTCGTGAAAGATCAAATAGCATTTACGAAAACGTCCGAAAGAATATCCAGGCAGCAAGCGATCGAATGAAATCACAATATGACACGAGAGCTCAAGAAGGTAGTTATCAATCTGAAGATTTAGTGTGGTTGTATAATCCACAAAGAAGGCGTGGGTTGTCGCCAAAATTACAAAGACAATGGGAAGGTCCGTACGAAGTGTTAACAAGAATTAATGATGTAGTGTACCGGAGCAGAAGATCTCCCCGTGGTAAACCGAAAGTGAAACACTTTGACCGTTTGACATATTATGCTGGCAACAACCAGAGGGACTTGAGTAATGAGAATGGTGTTCGACGAATTATTCGTAACCTTGGCGTACACTACATGCAAAGAGTTCCGCTAAACATTGTATATTTGCCTAGTAAAGAACCTTTCGGATCATTTAAAACCTAGGGTTTTATAATATAACGACTATATATTATCAAAAGTGGTGGACATGCTACTACGCAACAGCGAGTGGGATAATAAGGATTCTCTCCAATATCGACAAGTAAAAGTTGGTTAAGCTAACAAGATACGTATGCCGGATATAATGGGAGAACTGCGATTAAAAGATTGTCACAAGCTGCAGGAATTACACGAAGGAATGAATATGGTTGTCGGTGGAATCAAAGATTTTAATATAGAGACAAACTTCGATACATTTTACAATTCGAAAACCTAGATAGTCTCCATGTATCAAACTATTGGCTAGAAAAGGAAATAGAGGACTTGGGTGTCGATTTAAATTTTAAGCTGCGAATAAAATTAGATAGAATTAGAACCACTCCCAACAAACATAAAGAAAGGACTGTTTATTGTGTATAACTTTGTATTAAAATTAAGTTTAAATGGCTCCATGCTTGGCATTAAATATTTTTAAATTTTGTTATGTATAATGGCAGAATCAAAATTTTAGAATAGTATTACATTGCTCTTTATTTATAAAAGGCTATGACGTTACCACGAAATAGCAGTCACACAGAAATAGGGGCGCATGGGCAGGGGTGCACACGCGCAGGGGTGCGCATGAGCAGAGATACGCACGCGCAGGGGTACACATGGGCAGGGGCGTGCCTAAGTGTACACGAGGGAAGCAGAAGTTAACAGTCACCAAGCATCTAAATCTTATTTGGGTGGTATCGAGTACTTGCCGGTGTATGTATCCGGAGTAAAAAACACGATTTGTACACACAGCTTAGTAATAAAATTAGTTTATCAAGCGAAGATGACAAACGTTACGTAATCCCCGGAAGCATATCAACCTACGCATGGGGGCATAGAGATACAAGATAATTGTTTATATTTGTATAGATTTTGTAAATCTACTGTATATATTAGTTTTAAGATTCTATAATTTTTAAGTTCTTCTCCCACCTTCCCTTCTTCAAACCCTTCCTGCTTCTATTCTGGTGGACAGAGTATACGTGTTATCTCCACGTGGAGTTAAGTATAGATGGACAAAAATTAGAGGTTTGGGTCTTTAGAAGGCGCAACTTTGTAAGGGGCGGCTCTATTTAAAATCTATTTACAGATTTGGGCTCCCTAAAAAAATCTAATATAAGTTGATACCTAACAAGATATATTTATCTTAAAAGAGTGACTACCCCGCGGATAATAAATATAGTATACTGCTTGTCAACAAGAAAGTTGTAGGAAAATTCAAAGACGAATTTAATGGGGGTCCAGTATTAGAATTTGTTGGTAGTAGGACTAAGTCCTACTGTATTGTAAGCGAGAAAGACACGATTAAAAAGATTAAAGAGGTCTCACGAAGTGTAGTTAAGAATATTAATGTAAATAGTTTTAAGGACATTGTACATAATAATTCTGGTGCCCTTATGCATAGCATGGTGTGTATTCGAAGTCATAAACACTAACTTTATACCCAATTAATTAATAAAATTAGTTTGTCAGGCGAGGATGACAAAAGGTACGTCATCCTTAATAGTACTGCAACCTATGCATGGGGGCATAAAGATATAGGTTAGGTGTGAGTTGTAAGTTTTATAGATTAAATGTACATAGTGTAGCATTGACTTAACCACATAATTATGTTATGACATGCATTTAGAAATTAAAATGTAATGCTAGGAAATTGATAAAATTTTTACCCTGTTTAAAAGTCTCTCATGTTTTTAATAAAGTGTGTTGGATTTAGAATGTATTATTAAAGAACAGGTTTCGAATTTCTCTATAATGCTTAAGAATAAGGTACATTTATTTCGAAAAAAACAAAAATAATCTTTTATATGCTCGCTAGAGGGTATGTGTGTAAAACGGTAAGGGGTTGCCCCGATTTTAAATTTGTTTGCAGATTCAGATTTTGCGTAAAACAGCAAGATGAATCCGTATTTCAAACCCTCTAAAAAGTATATAGGGGGTGATTAAAAACCCAGTTTGTAAAAAATTTTTAAAATGAGGGTAGCTCCCTGAGGATGATGCAATCTAAAAAATTCCTAGAAATTCGGGTCGCCGAGAAAAATCTGATATTAATTGTTACTAAACAAGGTACATTTATCTTGTGGGTGGAAATGTGGAGAAAGATTTATCTCGCAGAAAGTATGTGTCTAAAACGGTAAGGGGTGGTCGGATTTTAAATCTGTTTACAGATTCGAATTCTGCGTAAAATTTCAGACTAATTTGATGTGTCGCATAGCTAAAAAATTTTATAAGGATGGTCAGAAATCGTTGCTGGTAAAAAAATCTTAAAATGAGGGTAGCTCCCTGGGAGATGATACTAGCTAAAAAAAACTCTTAGAAATTCAGGTAGCTGAGAAAAATTTAATATTGATTGACACCGAACAAGATAGATTTATCTCAAAAGATGAAATGGTTAGTCGAAGAAAACTATTTGGTTCCAGAATATTACCGGTAAAAATTCTTAAAATGAGGGTAAAAATTTCACAAGGAGGGAGCAAGAAGGAAATCCCTCCCCACAAGGTGGAATTCCCTTAAAATAAGACTTTATAGTGGGCTTTTGCATGTTAATTCCCATAAGCAGGTGGATTCGGTGGATTCTATAGGGGGATTCCATAAGGTGGATTTGCACCAAAACGAACACCATCCTCTACTTATGAATACTGCTTTTGCAGATGGGTGTAGTGATCTAAAACTTTTTCAGGTGTCTGTCCATCGGAATGGACAAGATCATTAATGTTTCTATAACAAAAAGGTTGTTATGAACTTCGTATCAACTGCGAGTTCTAATATCAACGAAGCTGGTAGTGATTCTGAGATGAAGCACTAAGAAACCACAACGATTTCGTTGTACGTCATCTTTTGTGTTTTGTGTAAGGCCAGTTTTACGGCCTTAATTTCAGACAACACTATTTTAATAAATTATAACAAAAGTTTAATAAAAAAGACATACAAACTAATTTGAAAATAATCCTTATCTTTAATTATACAAGTATTGTTATAAACCATAAATTTTGTTTGTCTTAAAGCAATACAAGAGTACCTAAGCTATAATAACATTTATTAGTCATACACTCTAGAATTTGTTCTAAGTGACCTTTAAAACAAATTGAAGAGGTGTTTGTATACTCAACTAGGCTCACACTAGCCGCATTTTTCAATCCTTTGAAAATTAATTTAGAAGACATCCAAATAGTGAAAGTAAATTGTTTGTGTTTAGCAACAACAGTATATGATAGTTATTAATAAGAAGTGCAAAAAATAATAAACAATATTATTTCTACTTTCTTATTAATGAATAAATTGGCTAAGCTTAAATGTATTCTTTACACTTGTCTTTGTATCCATCTACATTTACCACGGTATTTAACTGGATCAAAGAATTTTTGTACGACTCATCTAAGCTTTCACTTCATCATAAATAATTAACACCTAAATTTGCATTAATACGATCGTAACTTATGGGAATGTTGCATAATTTTAATTCCGTAAATAAATTGTACCATTTGCTTGCTCGCTTCGTTTAGGTTTGTATATTATAATGAAGACCGCCTTGATCATTTATTTTAGTTGATTATTATTTATCTGTGCAATTTGATAATCTTAGGGTTATGACTTGTCTTTCTAAAAATTCTTACGCAACTATAAATTTCAGAATATTTATCATTCTGAAGAATTCGGTTCCTACGCCTTTCACTTCCTTTATTCTGCGGTAAATAAAGTATTGCACCGCTATAAAATTCTAAAACACTGAAATCTAGCTAGCTATGGCTTTCTTATTCAACGCAACAATGAAAGAAGGATGTACTGGTTTTGGATGGGTGTACGCATCTCAGTTGCACAGGTCACAATCGGCTGTAAAAAATGAAATCGATTAAAAAAACGACTTGTGAAAAATTCGGCCCGCGAGACGTCATTTGCCCAGACCTGATCTGTACTCCAATCCAAATAAGAAGATAGTAGATGGCGCTGGTGTTTGAGACAGATTTATTATGCTCAAATAATGTTTTCGTTTAAATAAATGCAGATGAAGGAGAATGGGTCTTGGTTCTGTGACAAAAACAGCTTAGAAGTTGATTTTCCTCCGTAGAGCGTAGCGAACTGTATTTTGTGTTGTAAAGCTCAGATTTCAAAGAACCATTAGATTTTAGCTTGTAATGAAACTTTAGGAATTAAGCGAATTACACTTTTAACTTAAACCAAAAACTGTTACAATACAATCGCGAGATTATATACAGGGTATATCATATCGGTGCGAAGCTAGCAGACACATTTCAGCAGACAAATCAGCGGAAACACCCGAAGGTTCTGTCGTGTGGGTAAAATTAATATAAAAAGACTTACTCATTTGCTTACTACTTAATGCTGAATATCCTTTGGCAAAACAGATTTATACCGATTGATTAGTCTTGCACCTATATATAGCAGGCAGACAAAATTATTGAAGCATTTTTCAAAAATTTTAAAATAGCCTAAACGCAGATAACACAAATTTGAAAAAAACTTGTAGAAGGAAATACACTGCCAAACCAAATCAAGCCAATTACATCTGCATTAACTATATCTAGAACCGACAAAAAGGAAAATCACTAACAAGCCGTCAAAGTGATCAAAATGGCGCAAAATTATAAATACTAGGTTACTTAATATTTTACTGAAAAGTTGAAAAACTGGTAGAAGGAAATAGAGTGTCAGGATAAAACTAAGTTGATTACATGTGCATTAAACTATATCTACGACCGACAAAAAAGAAAATCACTGACCAGCCGTCTAAGGGTTCAAAATGACGCCAAATTATAAATACTAGGTTACTTAATATTTTATTGAAAAGTTGAAAATCTGGTAGAAAGAAATAGAGTGCCAGGATAAAACCAAGCTAATTACATGTGCATTATTTTGTCTCATCATCATCATTAGGTCTTTAGTCCTGGAACTGGTTAGATGCGTACTATCATTGTTTCCTATTCTGAACTAACCTACAGATTTCCCTGAAATTTGAACAGTCTGCATCTATCACTATCTGATCTAGGTCTACATTTACCTCTTTTTTCCTATCTCTGCTTGTAATATATTCCATACTATTCCCCAAAAATGCCTTAGAACGTATTCCGTCCTTCTATTTCTTTTTTTCCCCAGATATCCTTGTTTCCCTACTATTTCTATAACCTATTTGTTATTATCTTTGTCTGCTCATGCTATCGTCCTCATACATCTGAAGCACAGCATTTCAAAAGGCTGCTACCGTTTTTCTGTCTGCGTTTCAAACTGCCCGTATTTCATAGGCATACTGTGCTATGCTCCACACATATGCTTTCAACAATTTTCTTCTTGTTCTATGTTTGTTGTCTTTCCTCATAGGCGCTGTTCTTTCTTGTTAGATGCAGTTCGGTCACCTTTTATTGTTTTACAGTTATATACCCTATTTCTCCGACCTTCAGTGGTTGTGAAGGGAGGGCGTCGCCGTGGATCAATGTAGTAAGCGTAAGACTACGGATCCCAAAGTCCTGGGTTCAAATCCCGACACGGCCGACTGCTTGAAAAATGGCAGGTAAGCATTTTTCACAAAAATTACGCCCGCGTTCGGATGAGAGGTTAAATGGAGGTCCCGTGTGTGAGTGTCGTTACGCACGTTAAAGATCCCTACCTTGCCTGGAATGGCAAGGGTTCGACAAAATTCTAAATTTCTAAGCAACAAAAAACTCGCCTCCTGGCCAATGTAGTACCTTCTGGTGGAGCATTGAAAACGGTTGGAACGGTTGTGAAGGGAGGTAAGCAGCCTGTGGCTGCCAAGTTCTCCCAACACTTAACCATTTACCGATTTAATATAGTTTCCAATGTATCTTTTCGCACAGTCAACATTAGTTGCAGATATTTCGCAACCAACAACTAGTTGTTTATACTAATCATCAGATTTATCTGTGCTTATTTTATCGTCATTAGGTTTTCCGTCTCAAAACTGGTTGGACACGTACCTGCACTTATTTATATTCTGAGCTAGCCTACATAGTTTGTAACAAAAACTTTTGTTATATTAAAATCACTAAAGAAAAACATTTCTAGCCATTGTTATTCTACAGCATACGAAATTGTCATTTAGCGTGAAGTCGTTAAATAGTTTAATTTACTATAAGGAAGAACACTCTTTCCTTTTTTTAGATTATCTTCACCTATATAAAGCATTTAATAGTAACTCCTACGCTTTTGATATCTGCAAATACCCTAAACGTAACTTGTGTTGCATAAGCTACAGGTATTCTGAAGCCCACTTGTGCAATTGCTAGACAGACACAACGCCTGCGCGTAAGGTGACGCTATAGGTAGGGTGTTGGCTGGTTGACAAGAAGGCGAGCGAGAGCGCGGCCATCTTGCAAGCAATAACGAGCAGGTACGGTTCGTTCTAAAATGCGGAGTTTTTGCTCCGAGTGCGGCATTAGGATTGCCCTACTATCGAAGAGGGTGTAAAGGTTGTCGTGGGGAGCTTTGCAAAAGAGCTCTTGTAAAGCCGCTCCGGACAATGAAGAGGAGAATGTAACAACACGTGCTGGTGGAAGTCTGTTAATGATGAGATTGTGTAATAAGCCTTATATAAAACTAATAGATGCTTTAATTTCCTTAGCACATTTAAGTAGGCACATCTAAGTATGCTTGTCTGAAGAATAAAATTTTAAGAAAGCACGTTTGAGAATGGTAGAATTGAAAATTCAAGTGGTTTGTATGTCGAGCAGAATTCCATGTAATGTTATTGGAACGTAATTATGTATTGTGGAATCACTCGTTTTGAAGCTGTCTGTGGGGCTGTTCGTGTAAGAATGCTGTATCTAGCAAATGGCAACTTCGTACCTTTTTAAAACTTCAATAAGATAGAGTATAATGTTGTTTTGGTTGGTCTAGAGCGTTTTGCAGCACCACCATCGAGCAGTTAAAACAAAACCATTCAGGTACTTATAAAACTATTTATTGAGTAAATTAATTTTACGTATTAATTACGGGAAAAGCTTTGATTCAACGTTTTCCAAATTATAAGAAACTTTTGTTAAACGAATGTTAATGTTAAATTTTTTTTGCAAAATATTTTATGCTTAAATCCCAAATAAAAATCAGTTAGAGAATTATACCCTAGTAACCTAATAGGTCAAATACCTTTTTGTTCAGAACTAAATTTTTTTGACATAAGAGGAATTTTTGAACTTTTAGATTAATTAATTTAAAGTTGTTATTCAAAGCACGTAAGGAATGCACATGTTAATTGAGAAAAATAAGTATAAAGTTCACTTTTAATTGAAAGATGTTTAACTACAATATGCCGTATGATTAGTAGATAATCAATGCTGCTTCTAACATATGACGAACTAACTTTCTTTAATTTCATATAATGTTTGAGCCATGTGAACTTTTTGTATAATAAGTTCGTTAGAGAAATTTTGTAAGCCAGAACAGATCTGTTTTATGGATGTTTAAGAACCGACTGTATTAAATAATTTATAAATGTTAAGATCTCTCTATGTAGAGAAACAAATTCAGAGATTTTTAAAACTTATTTTATATTGATTATCAGATTTTTTATATATAATTTTTACAACAAAGAGAATTACATTTAGATTATACTTTGATTTAAAACTTTCGTCTTTTTATTTAACTAATTGAAATTAATAATATCCAAATTAGATAAACAAAATTTTGAATGTGGAACTTAGAAAAAAGTTGATACAGCATTAGGTAATAGAAACAGAGTAAGTAATTTTCAGTAGAGTATATTTTCATAGGTAAGGTGTTGTTGAGATTTTGAATTCGGGACAGTCGATCTATAAAGACCGAAATATTTTGTTGTCGTAAGACACAAACAGTGTCTTATATTTTATTTTTTTGTGTGACATGTTCTTGCAGGTCCGACATCGCAGAAGCTGAAGCAGAGCTGAAGCTGAAGCAAGAGGTTTCCAGAGGTATTGCTTATTTTAATTTGTATGCTTTTTGATAATCATTATATCCTATAGGTTTCTGCGCCTTCCTGTAGGATACTTTAGTTTTATTTATTGTCTATATAGATGCAGTGGCGCTCATTTCCTTTTTTTGTTCCCGTTTGTAGTCGAGCCCACCCTATATCCACGCCCAATCTCATTGCTCACCCTTGGGGTAATTCCCAGACTAAGCCGCGAATATAGTAAAGCCCGTGGGTCCACCGAGGTTTTGTTCACTAATTGACTCACTCCCCATTTAAAGAAATTTAATATGTCTCACTGATGCCCAACGTCAGGACATAATTAAATTAAATAAAGAAAAAATTTAATTTCAAGTTCCCTGAAATTTTCACACAGCATGTGTATACAGCTCGTTCTCCTTCTATTGTTTTCTAATTTTATGCCCTATTTCACCGAGATTCAGTGAAGGGGGTTAAGCAACCTGTGGCTACCAAGATCCACCAGCACTTAGACATTTGCCGAAATAATGGTTTTACAGTACATCCTTTCACACACTTAACATTATTCGAGAATATTGTCCAATCAATTCTTGTCTAATAACTATAAATTTCGGACGCCCGTCTTTGTGTTAAAGTTGAGAGGTGCAAATCGATCGCTTATTGGGATTTGCGTCCGAGGGTTTCGGAGTTGGGGGCGCGGGCGGGTGGTGGTTAGGTGGAGAATTTTTGCGTGCTTAGGATAGGCCGGTTTTTATGGCGGGAAACCGATGACTAAGGGAGAATCAAGGATTTTCCGGGAAAAGATTAATTTGAAGCTACGTATTCGTTAACGTGTTAAAAAAGTTTGGATCCCTCAAAAATTTCCGATCTAAAAACCGAACGGGCCGTGCGACGAGGTCGGCTACTGTTTCGTTAGCGTTAGTAAGAGAGAGAAGAAAGAGCGAGTTAGTTTTTAAAATTCGTATTCGGGCGTTAAAAAATTTCTAATATATACCAAACAACGCTATTCGTATTCTAAAACCTGAATTATTAACAGTTTGCGAGCTGGTGGTATGGTATTTTCTTAAAACAGGTATTAAAATTTGTATAATTACCTCGAGAAATGTCAAACACAGACAGCGAAAGCCGACGGAAGCGAACGAATATGTACCTTCAAAATCTATGAGGACACAATTTTTTTAAGTTTGTTAAATTTAAAATTATAAATCATCCAATATTACGTGTTACTTCCAAAAATTCATTATTAGTATACAATAACATGGCTTTTTAATATACACGGGCTATTTATTTGAAAAATAATTTTTTATTGCATTTGACGTTTGTTTACGTAATCGCCCGAACAATTACAATACACCGTGATTTATTCCTAAGGCGGTGTAATTCTTATGTGACATTTAGCATAGTAAGTATACAACCAATACGATTTCAATAAACAACGCTTCGATGGAGCAAGTCCAACATCGCTGCTTACGAATGCTAACCCCGGTGGTTCGGTTCCCAGTCAAATTCATTTTTTTAATTTAATTTTGTGTTGCAATAGCATTTACTTAACAATATGCATTAAATAAACCAACACTTTCTTTCATATGCTTCAATGCGATCTACAATCTACAATTTGTGGATTATATTTACTCACAAATCATTTACAAAGTTTACTTTTCACAGATTGTCCAACTTACAGGTACGTATTCGTTTATATGTGTATAAAAACTAAAAACCTTTAATATTTTACGCTCTAAAAACCCAACGCACAGAACTAAAAACCGGTACATTTGCGTTGGTGAACAGACGTTCGAGTTGGTTTCTAAAATTGGTATACGATCCTTAACAAATTTTCTAATATATACCAAAAACATTACATCTATCATAAACTCTACATCTTCATTTAAAACCTTTACTGCGATTTGTGTTATTTATTTGAGAAATGTCAAAGACAGGTTAAAAACCACGGTGGTGGCACTCTATAAACGATTATGTTTGCGCATTTTGGTATTAACACTATCCCAATAGATGGCGCCCACAATTTCAACAGCATTTACAAGTGGCTGATTATCACAGGATAATCCAACGTTGCCATATATTGTCAAATGAGCGGCAATTTTAAATTTTCCTATTTTTTATTAAGAAATTTATTACTAAATTATCCTTTGGCTGGCCTTGTCTATAGCATTTTATGGCTTTTAATTATTAGTATATAATACATAAATACAGACGTAGTAGTATACTGATTAACAATCCCATTTCTTAGTATTGGTTTTAAGGTATTGGATTAATAATTATCATATGAATTAGTGGTTTTATGTTAACTTTAAGTTCCCCAACTTAGACACAAGTATTGCAATAATTGTTGTTGATATGTATAAAACAATTTATAATATAATATAACAAAAAATTGCTACTAATTTATCTTAATACCCATTCTAACTTGAAATGCTGCATAGTAACTATAATGGTTCGCAAATGCAAACCATCTTACTAGATTTCTTTCATAACAAGTTTTCAAATAGTAAGTATAATACTCTACTTGAATCTGGAAAATCTTCATCTAAAACAGTTTTTAATATACTTGTTGCTCCATTTTCACTGATACACATTTTTTTTTAAATTACCAAACTAATTATAATATAAAAAAACAATAGGAACAAATAATAAATCCATAATACATTCAGATAAACATTACTTTGTAATATTACTATAATTTTAATATAATAATTCACTATTAGGTTCAGCTTAAAAATCAGTTTCTTCAACAGCGAAAACTATACTTTCCTAACAAATTATCTTTTTAAAAGTATATACATTACCTTCATTTAGAAAACTACTTTTATAGAAACGGATTCTTTTTTTCCAGTATTCAAACTACCTTTAACCCTTTTGAAGATAAAAATGGCGGTTCAAATAATTGATTTCACCACAAACTGTAAGAACTTAAACATACTTTGCTATAGTGCTTCTTCAGAAACGGTTTCCTTTCAGTACCAGTACGTTTCATAGATGTGAATAGTGGAAGGTCTGATAATGGGATGCAACCTATAGGAAAGGCGCATGCCGATGTAGCAGCGGACCAAGAAGTTTTATGGTAATCGTACAATGTCTGTGAGGAGAAGGATGTACTTTTCTGCTGTCATATACAAGTTTGTCAATGAATGTATACAACAGTAGAAAATAAACGAACAATATTACTTATACTTATCTTTTGGTGAAAACTGTTTCTGAAGAAACGCTAGAAGTATTAAGTTCTTAACAGTTTATTGGATTTGGTTCATTCAGATCTCATAACTTTTGCTAGTTTTGGCTTATTTTTACAAGAACTGTGTTTGGTGGGATTGCAATTCTTTTCTTTAGCTGATATTGTCTTTCACTGCTTGTCCCTGCTGCAGCCTGACCACTGTATTTCATCTTAAGTGAATTATACTATCATTTTAACACACAACATTAAATAACAATAAATATAATTTAGTACAAGGTTCTACAGCAGGAAAGTTTAGAACAATTCTACAACCATCATGTTCTATTGTTCTAAAACAAAACTCAAAAGATACGAAACAGTGACTTTGAAAAGGTTTTAAAATTTACAGATTCTTCTTAAAATGTCATAATATATGATGGCACAATATAACCAGAATAACAAAAATCGGACAGGAATGCATATAGCATCCAAAACCACTACCATATATTCAATAAATGTAAGTTGAAAATAGATTAACCATTTTATCGTATCATTGACTATTATACGTTCATTTTGTTGAATTTTATTGATAATTATGAATCTCATAATACGTTTACGCCATAATGCGTTAGTTACGAATCCATAATACGTTAGTTACAAAAGCGGCATACTACCTTTGATAAACAATTTTTTTTAAAAACAATGACTTAATTAACATATACACTTGAAAATCTTGACGGTTTTCAATATAAACGTCAAAAATTTCACAATTTTGAAGTTTAAAAGTTGTCAATGATACGATAAAGCTTTCAATGCAACTCAAATATTATCGATTTAAATCCATCTTGGACGTTGGCAAGTGACTCGGCTGTCGCCTCGTCACCTAGCAACGTCCTCGATGATTATAAATCGCATAATCATCTTGTTACATTAATAGCTATAAAAAATTACTTTCATTTTATTATACACACCTTTCTTTTCCTAGGAAACATGAATCGAAAAGTAAATAAAGTTTATTTTAAAAACAGTGTGATTTTATTTCCAACTAAGAGAAACAAGCATCACACAATAAACCACAACAAACTTACAGGAGTATACATAATTGATGTTTTCACAAAATAACTCGACATTTATTTTGTACAAGTACATACAGATGTATATATTTTACAATATTATAATCTAATGCTAAAGTGAAAACCCATAATGTATTCTCTGATTTCCAGATATGGTTTTCAGTTGCTTCTAGAAAGTTTAGGTATAAAAGCTATTCCCCGATTTTTCTGTTTTAATAAATTAATAATTGTGATCGTTTAGTAAACCTTGTATAACAACTTTTCTTCTTCAGTAGGTTTTAAAATAACTTGTGTCTCTTTTCCTTTTCTTTTGGTTGAAAAGAATCTAACTTGTTTGTCAATTTTTATGAACTGGTTCATTAATTGTTGAGGGTAATGGAAAAATTTACTGGAATTTATATTTTCATCCATTTCTAACATACCTCTAGCAATTTTTATATGTTGGGAAATTATTTTAATTTCCTCTGAAGAAAGGTTTGTATTGTCTATATTGTTAATAATTGCAGTAGCGTCATTTTTAATTTGTTGCTGTGTCCATTTTGTAGGTGCTTTACCTTGTTTAAATGACTTAATTAGTTTTTGAGAATTGTCAATGGCAGAACTTTCGTCAATGTTATAAAGTTCTGTATGTAGTAGATTCTTGTTGGTGGCAGTAGCACCATTTAAAATCAAAAAATGAATATGCTTGCATATAACAGATCTTATCAAGAAATCCATGCAACTGCATTTATAACGATGTAAGCAAATGTCACAGAAATTGCATTTAATGTGACAGCAATTTTCCTGCAATTCTTTTTAAATATTTGATATTCTTTTCGTTGCTCATATCCTTTAACAGGATTACATTTTCAGAATTGTAAACTATATTATAATTTGTCAATGTAACAGCGGAACGATGACATGCGTGAATCTTTGTCATGTGATGAGACGGTTTTTCTTTAACTAATTTAATTAAGCGTTCTACACATTTGTCATGCACAAAACTTAAGAGCATGTGAAGACTCTTGTCGATGCGCTTAATTTTTACCATCAAAATACAAATATTTTAAATTTCGATGCATATTTTCTAGATGCATGTTAGTATTTATTTTACACACCTTCCTGTAAGCATATGCCCACTGCTTTTTGATAGAAACATAATTCTCTAAAAAATACTTCTTAAAATCATTCAGGGCAAAATCTGTTAAACATTTCAAAAGCGTTTGTAATTCTTTCTCAAAATCATCTTCATCCAATGTATACTGAACCAACTTTAAATGTTTATATAAAATTTTCTCTTTACCTTATCAGCCACCTTACTTAAATTTTTTGCTAACACCTATCCACATGCCATGAACAGAAAAGTTGAAACTCCGCAGAGCCCATAATATTTCGCCAAGCATTATAAAATGCAGGAGCCATGTCACTCATAAAACTTTACAATTTATATTCCGCATTTTCTTTAACTTGTTTAAAGAATATTTCAAAAATATAAATATCTTTTCTATTAGAATACATGCAGGCACCTGGGAAGCCTTCACCATATTCGTCTACTACCAATAACGTAGTCATTTCAAAATCGTAAGCGTTTAAGCCATGTGTACTATCAACACATATTATATATTCAGGAATATTTTCCAAACTTTGTTGCTGAGCTGGAGTTATGATTATTAAACAAAATCATCTTTGTTGAGATTATAGCCATCTAAATCTTGGCCTTGCTTCTTATATAAAACAATAGGGTTTAAATCTGCATCTCTGGAAAATTCATTAACCCATAATTCAACACTTGTGGCATCATCTTTATGCCTAACACCATCATTTACATGAATTTTATATGCAGTTTTAATATTATTTATATCCTTCCGAGTTAACAAATCTTTCCGTTGGACATGATTGTTTTCTGCACCAATATGCTTTCGTTCACCCATTAGAATTCTAAAATTAAAATAATCAATTTATAGGTACATATTAACAAAATAATCACTAATCGCAATAATGTATATATACGAAACCTCAATATATACTATAAGGAGTCAAAACTATTTATAAAAAATTACCTCGATGGTGGAACACCAGCTAAGAGCTTTTCTGCAACCATTCCTTTGGTGAGTTTTGGTATGCGAATATGTTGCATTGAAATAGTATGTCCATAATGTATATAATAATATTTTGCTAGTATGGAACCAGTTCCTACATCATTTTGTACAACTATTTGACTTGTACAACATTGATTAAGTTTACAGGAACCACTAATTCTTGTAATCTTAGTTTTAATTTTCGGTCTATAATTCTTCCTGTAAAGTTTTGATTAGTTAGTTTAAGATTTCAAATTAGATTTTATTTACCAGAACGATTACAATTGAAGTAAATTGTTTTTAATTTCTTGTTGTAGAAAGTTGATGCTTTAAAATATTGTACTGCTTTAGTACTTTCTTCATGCATAAGCCAGGTTAAAATTCTGGAAAAACAAAAGTATATTAAAATAATGGGTTTATGCGTATGACTATAAAAAGTAAGATAGGAAAGATTTTTAAAAAACCATGAATAAAAGTTATGGTATAAACAGACCACCTTACAATTCGATTCCTACTATTCAATTTTAATGCCAATTCAATCACGTTCTACTCTATAATAAATAATGTATGTCCATGTCTACTTACCTTTATAGCATGCAAATGTTAAAGCTTCCATCAAATTATTGTCCAAATTATGTGTATCATGCAGGTGCTGCCTTAAATCACTATTGTTTACAAAAGAGACATCGCATTCATTGCACTTAAAATTGTGTTTTTTTTTTCATATGATATTATGTTCTTGCCTTCCAGTTTGTGCTTTTCGTGTAAATGGCGATTTAAATTACTTTGGTTGGAAAACATGTGATCGCATTTAACACAACACACAGGCATAGTTCTTAAATAAAACAAAGAATTTAATTGATAAAGGAACCCTTTCATACAGCGGCAAGAATACAATTTCTCTAACCTGTGAATACTGAATACAATGTACAATACTAGCTAGTCCAAATGTCAACAAACATTTGGCAACGTCGGATTGCTCTGTGATAATCAGCCACTTGTCAGCATTTACGTTTATCATTCATTTGACATTAATTTGACGTTTCGAATTATTGTTTATCTAACCATAGCGCTATTCAAAGATTGTTCAATTTGATTGGCTGCATTTCAAAAAATTCATTGTGAATTGTGCTATTAATAATCGACTTCTTAAATATATCCTGGTATATGATTAAAAAAAAATTACTTTTGCTTAAGATTACATTACTAATGTTTTTATAGGTACTTATTTCACCGTCAATGTTGTTATTACGTACCTACCGATATTGCATGGACAAATAATTTATTGTAAAACTAAAACTTAAGAGAAACTGATGTCTTAATGTTAGAGCTTGGTGTTTGTTTATACATTACTGTATTTAGAGGAGATTCATATTTATTAGTTTTTGTGACAAATGTTAAAATAATGGATTACATATTTTTATCCGAATCGTGGATTACAGATACGTTCTCTACTATGTGAGAAGTTGTGGAAATAAGATTGTCACTAGGCATAGATTTTCAAATCCGTATAACAATAAAATTACGTTTTCATGATTATTTTTTTAATTTGTATGCCAATGGCCCGTGTTTTGTTGTATTTGTCAATTATACCTATAATCGGTTTTCTTCATCCTGCAATATGCAATATGCCAATAATATACTTTGGTAAAATGTTTATTTCATTTCTTAAATTCCATGTATGATGTACAAACTTATATTTCCAGTTTTATAAATTTGACTTATGTAAATACATATTGTATGTATGTAATTCATTTTAGTGAAATATAGAAATATAAATTTTTGCATCTATAAGCTTTCAAATTCATTTGCAATGCATTCTTAGATGTAAACCATAGCAGGGTTTTTAACCTTTTCGATATAGTTCAGATACTAACCAAACCTATAATTTCATAGGAAGTATTTACACTATCCGCCCAGATGGCGGACAAAGACGCCAACATCTTACAAACAGGAAATGGCGCATATAAACTAACTCATCTAACCTATGCTACAAGTAAAGACGTTGAGGCACGAGTACGCACTATCTGAAACTCTGTTAATACAGTTAATTTGCAAGTTTCTACAATTAAAGCTTCTAAATTACATAATAATTCTTTACCGTACTGATAATTATTAATTCTGATTATACAAAAAGTATCACGCATTAATAGACGCCTTCTATTTTAAACACAAAAAGTTAAACATTTTATTTTACGTTTATTACCGAATACATCTGAAAAATTTCAAGTCTACGTGAATAATTTAGAAAACGCTATATATCTTTTGAGGCTTCGGCTACTACAAGTATACAACCGCAGGATTTTCTACAAAATAAGGTTCGATAGCGTAAGGCTAACACCTCCGTCTGCCTGCATTTGTATATAGTTTTTTAGTTTTTAGTTTTTATACTTTAAGGTAGTATTAAGGTTAAAATTAAGTTTAAAATAGGTTTTTCCACTGCTTTTCCTATTGTACAACACACAAGAATGGTATAAAATACAAATAAAATAGAAGAAACCGTTAATTATTTTAAACAGTTAGGTAAATATTTTAGTATAGATACCGAATATTGTCATTGTAATTGCTTATAGTTAAACGTCGCATCGTAGGTACTATTAAGGAAATCAATTGTTATTATTGTTAGTATTCGGCAAAATTGTATGAAAAAGTTAAAATAGATTATCTTTCCTTTCTTTCCTTTCTTTCGTTTCCTCCGTCTACCATACGCAACCTCGGTGGTTCAATGCCCAATTACATTAATTTTTTTTCGTTATTTTTTTGATTTTTTTAAACATTAACAAGCGTCTAATATGCGTAAAATAGCCAAACAAAATTTATAACCCCTACAAAATGGTCTACAATACGTTAACTATTCTTTATTTACATTAACCGTAATTAAAAACTTTAACATTTCAAGCGTTTTGGGTTTTAATTTTTTCTACATTTCATTTATTTTAAATACAGACGTAGGAAACGTCCTACATTCCTTTTATATTTGTTTATTTAAGGTCCACTTATGACACTTTTCTTTTAACAAACATCAAAAGTTAAGAATAAAAACCAATTGAAAAAATTCATCCGTATTTTCAACTTAAGTATTCATAATCGCATATGCAAATACTTTTTTTTTAATATTGAAATTTTACTAACATCCAAAGGAAAATCTACTCTAACAAAATTTTTAAACGTTATACAACTGTCTACAATAAGTTAATTTTTCCTTATTTACATTAACAGCAATTGACATCTTTGTCTTGCGAGCATACCTTATACGTAGTAATGAGGCAGCATGGTGTACAGAGAAGGTAGAACCAAGCGGTTGCCTACATTAACTAAAAGTCTTTATAAAATACCAAATATGTGCTAAAATACGAAGCTTCCGGGCGTAAAGCCTAAATTCAATACCGCTTACGTATACGTATTATACTCATTTTTGAATTTAAATTGAGAAATGTTAAACGCATATTGCGGCAGAGAAAAAACCTCTTTTTATCTAAATCTCTAATAGCAAAATTGATTGCATAGACTTCCGGTGAATGTTATCTTCAACATAAATTGCTATTTGCAAACACGTTATTACACATGTGCTCAGATGTAACATTGGCAACAATTAATAAATATTGCTTAATTTTGTTTGGTTTGCATGTATGGATTTTTATTTCGCCCGATCGACTTCCTGAAATGATTTCGACAAACTCTACTAGGGCGAACTTATCTTGGCCCGATCGACTCCCCGAAGTTATTTCCACAAAGACTACTAAGACAAAGTGATCTTGACCCTCCCCCCCCCCCAACCAACTCCCCGAAGTGACTTCAACAGTCTACTAGGGCAAAGTAATCTCGATCCTATCGGCTCCCGCAGTAACTTCGACAGTCTACTAGGGTAAAGTGGTCTTAATCCGGTCGACTTCCCGAAGTGATTTCGACAGTATACTATGGCGAAGCGATCTTGATCCAATCGACTTCCACGAAGTGATTTTGACAAAATCTCCTGTGGCGAAGTGATCTTGATCCAATCGACTCCCCCTCGAAGTGCTTTCGGCAAGATCACTAGAGCGTAATGGTCTTGGTCCGATCGATTCTCCAAAATTATTTCGGCAAGGTCACTACGGCGAAGTGGTCTTGATCCGATCGACTCTCCTAAGTAATTTCGACATAGACTACTAGGGCAAAGTGATTTTGATCCATCCGATCTTCTTCCCGAAGTGATTTCGACAAAGACTACTTGGACGAAATGTTCTAGATCCGATCGACTCCCAATCAATGATTTCAACAAAGTCAACTAGGGCGAAGTGAATTGATACGATCGCCTCCCCGAAGTGATTCCGACAAAGTTTGCTAGGTCGAAGTGGTCTTGATCCGATCGATTCTCCGAAGTGATTTCGACAAGGTCACTAGGACGAAATGGTCTTGATCCGATCGATTCTCGGAAATGATTTCGACAAAGTCCACTTGAGCGGAGTGGTCTTGATCCGATCGACTCTCCGAAGTGTTTTCGACAAAGACTACTAGGGCTAAGTGATCTTGATCCGATGGACTCTCCGAAGTGATTTCGACAAAGTTTACTAGAGTGAAGTGATCTTGATCTGATGTACTCCCTGAAGTGATTTCGAACAAGTCTACTGCAACGAAATGATCTTGGTCCGATCGACTCTCCAAAGTGATTTCGACAAATCTACTAGGTCGAAGTGGTCTTGATCCATTCGACTCCCCGAAGTGATTTTGACAAAGTCTACTAGAGCAAAGTAGTCTTCATTCGATCGTTCCACGAGGTGATTTCGACAAAGTCTACTAGGGCATCTTGATCCGATCCACTCACTGAAGTGATTTCAACAAAGTCTGCTAGGGCGAAGTGGTCTTGATCCGATCAACTCAAGAGGTGATTTCAACAAAGTCTACTAGAGCGAAATAATTCTTGATCCGTTCGACTCCCGGTGTGATTTCGGCAAAGTCTACTACATCGGGGTGATCTTGATCCGGTTAACTCCCAATAGTGATTTCGGCAAAGTTTACTAGAGCTAGGTGAACTTGATTCGCTCAACTTCTCAAAGTCGTTTTAATGAATTCTACTAGGGGAAAGTGAAGACGGGGTGTAGAGGGCGGGGCATAGAGACGACGGTGGAGACGGCGGGGCGTAGAGACGACGGTGGGGACGGCGGGGCGTAGAGAGATCGGGGCGTAGAGAGGACAGGGCGTACAGAGGGCGGGGCGTAGAGAGGGCGGGGCGTAGTGAGGGCGGGGCGTAGAGACGGCGGTGCGCAAAAATGGTAAGGCGTAAAGAGAGTGGCCCACAAAGCGAGTAGAGGCGTTCAAAGTAGTCCCGTAGGGACTACAAACCGCTTCTAGTAGTTACTTATAATAATCGTCATGTTTAAGCACAGTTATTTTTTCGTCATTAGTTTATCCATCTTGGGATTGGTTGGATCCGTACCTCCATTGATTTCTATTCTGGGCTAGCCTACACATTTCGCTGAAACCCCTACAGTCTACATCTTTGACTATCTGTATGCAGTAGTCAAACCTAGGTCTGCCTCTTGTTCTCTTTTTTCCTATCTCTGCTTCTAATATATCCCGCACTATTCCCTCATGCCGTAGTATGTGGCCTATCATCCTATCTCTCCTATTTTTTACAGTTTTCCACATATTTCTTTCTTCCCCTACCATTTTTAGTACCTCTTCGTGATTAACTTTGTCTGTCCATGACATCTTCATCATACGTCTGTAGCACCACATTTCAAAGGCTTCTATCTTTTTCTTGTCCGCTTCTCCTACTGTCCAGGCTTCAAAGCCGTACAGTGTTGTGCTCCGCACAATTGTTTTAAGCAATCTTTTCCTTGTTTCTATGTTTATGGTCTTTGAGCACAGTAGTTGTTTTTTCTTGTAAATGTAGCACGACCTTGTGCTAATCTTTGTTTTATATGTTTTGTGCTTTTCCCATCTTGCGTTATTTGGTTTTATAGGTAGCAGAAATCCTTAACCCCTTGTAAGTTCGTGTTACATACTTGTATTCTTGTTTTTGATTTATTTTCCCCACCTTTGCATACTATAACTTTAGTTTTGTTAAATTTCATACCGTATCTCTATGTTAGAACCGTTTCCATTTCATTAAGAGCAGCTTCTAACTCTTCCTTGCTAAACGCTAATACCGCTATATCATCTGCAAATCTAAGCATATCAATTTTTTGTCCTTGCATAGTAATTCCAAATGTCTTCCTGCATTTGAAAGTATTCATTGCCTCTTCTATGTAAACGTTAAAATTCAATGGGGATAGGGCACATACCTGCCTCACCCCTTTCCTAATGTTTACTTCTCTACGTTTCTGCTCTAAATCTATTACTGCTGTTTGCTCTTTGTATAAGCTATGTACTATTCGTCTATCCCTATAACTCATTCCAATCTTTTTGAGTATTTCAAACATTTTTTTCCATTTTACATTGTCGAATGCTTTTTCCAGATCTACAAACCCTATATACACGCTTTCGTCTTTTTCTATTGTTTTCTCCATTATCACTCTCAGAGCTAAAATAGCCTCCCGTGTTTCCCTGTTTCGCCTAAACCCAAATTGGTCTTCTCCTGGTATTTCTTCCGCCCGTTTTTCCATTCGTCTTTGCACAATTCTAGTTAATATTTTTGACACGTGTGCTGTCAAACTTATTGTTCGAAAATTTTCACATCTATCCGCGCCTTTCTTTTTTGGTTAGTTATTATGATGCTACGTTTGAAATCTTTGGGTATCTCGCCTGTCTCGCACATATAGCTTACAAGTTGGCAGAGACGTTCTGTTACTGCTTGTCCAGCGACTTTTAGAGTTTCTGCTTGCACCTTATTTGTACCCGGCGCCTTACCATTTTTCAGACTCCCTAATGCTAATTCAAACTCATCTCTAAGTATAGGATATCCCAGGTCATCATTTTAAATGTTCGATTCCTGTTCTAAGGCTGTTAGTTCTTCTCCTGAATATAAATTCCCTATATATTCCTGCCATCTAGCTACTTTCCCTATATTTGCTATAACGACGTTTTCTTCCGCATACCTTTTATTTTTGCTATATCGTTTTATATCCCTAAAATTCATTTTAATTAATTTGTATGCTTCGTCTGTCTTTCTTATTTCCATCTTCGTTTGTACCTTTTTTCACTTTTCATCAATCCATTGTTCTTTAGCTTTCCTGCATTTTCGAATAATTTCCCATTTTATGGCTTTGTATCTCTGTTTTCCTATTTCGTCTGATTTATTTTAGTATTTTCGTCTTTCTTCTATTAAATTCAGGATATCCTTTGTTATCCATGGTTTCTTATTTTCTTTTTGTGTATACCCCAGAATATCTCTGGCCACCATGTCTAGGCTGGATTTAATGTTATTCCATTCTGTTTCTACTTCCTTAGTATCAGATATTTTCCCGATATCTTTGAGCAATTCATTTGACTTTTTTTCGAATCTTTCTTGAATATCTTTATCTTTTAGTTTCTCTAAGTCCAAGTGTATTTTTCCGTTTCTTTTAAGTGCTGCCTTCATAATTACGATGTTGTGGTCAGTATCTATATCTGCTTCTGGGTAGCTTCTACAGTCTTTTACTTGAATCCTAAACCGTTGTCTAACAAGAATGTAATCTATTTGATATCTTCCTATATCTCCTGGCATCTTCCACGTATATCGTCTTCTAGCATGATGTTGAAATAATGTGTTTGTGATGATTAAATTGTTCTTGTCGCAAAATTCTACCAGCCTATTTCCCCTGTCGTTTCTCGTGCCTAAACCAAATAAACCTACTACCGCTCCTTCCCTTCCTTCAACTACCCCGGCATTAAAATCCCCCGTAATTATTAAATTTTCATGTCCTTTTACGTATCTCAATACGTCTTGGATATCTTTGTAGATGGCTTCTACCTCTTCGTCACTGTAGCTGGAGGTGGGCATGTATACTTATATTATTACTGTGCTTACCGGTTTAGATTCTAATCTAACCATGAGTACTTTTTTGTTCTTTTGTAAGTAATTTTCTACACAGTATCCTATCTTTTTCCGCATAACTATCGCCACACCCAAATTTCCTTCCTCTGCTCCTGTATGAATTACCCTGAAGTCTCCACTCCAAAAATCCCCCGCCTCTGGCCACCGAACTTTGCTGATCCCTACTATGTCTAGTGATAACCTATTCATTTTGATTTTTAGGTTCTCTAGCTTACCTACTTGCTTCATACTACTAACATTCCACACTCCGACTCGCAGAATGTTCCCGACTCTTATTTTTAACTTTCCAATCGCATCCTCCGAAGTAGTCCCCTCCCGGAGATCCGAATGGAGGACTATTTTAACTCCGGAATCTTTTACCCCAGAGAATGCCATCATGTTTGTTACAATTTAAGTACGCTGTGTACTTGGAAGATAATGTGATGGTTTCTCGTTGCCTTCCACATCGCGGTAGTGTATCATAGACTGCCATACCGACCCCTATGGTCTCTGCCACTTAAAGTACCGAAAAAGCCAATGTCCTCTTTCGCGGATCTGTCTTAGTCTGGTTTCTCACTAACGACCCTACTACTTTGGTTGGTCCTGTAGTTTGGCTCTTTAGCTCATTAGAACACGCAAGCAATTTCACCTGTACTAGTAATTTAGACCTTCGGCAAGGTGCAGGTCCATTCGAAATGGAATTTTATCTATGACCGACAAAAAGGTACGTCTAATAAATACTTCAATTAAATAGTTTTTAATCAGATGTAGCAGCTTAAGGTAATTAAATTTCTATTCAATCGTGTTATGTTAGATTTAGTGAGAAACCAGTCAGTTGTACTAAGATGTCATTAACTGTTCAATCGAACCCCTAAAGCTAGAAATTTTAACTACCTGATATGGAATCTTGCTCCCATTTTAATGTTTGCTTTATTTTCGTTTTTCTTAGGCATAGAAAACCATTGTAGAGGTATTGACTAATGGCTTTGTTTACCATTCGAGTTATCTTCATTACACAATAATTCTGAACTTTAGGAATTGACTTTTGGTTTGTGCTTACCTTTATTTTCAAAAGTAACCGTAACCTTTTATATTATTCCGAGAAGATACCTGGCTTTGCAGCTGATTATGTTCTGTCCACAATTTGTCGACCTTACCAAGAGAAGAGAATTCAATATAATGTATGATTCATTCGTCATAGTGTAAAGTATTTTTCATTTGTTTGAAATAGTAGTTTAAGTTTTGTTCTTCAGAAGTTCTTAACAACTTATTCAAGTGCATAGTATTTCGGTCGTGAACCTTTACTGTTATTTTAACGTACTTTTATTTATTGTTTCTACCGAACTTTAATCACGAATCATAAAGTTTAAATTTATTTCAAAGAACAAAGTGTTTAGTATAATATTTGAATGCATTAATAAACACATCTCTTACTTTAAATTAGAAGATCCACTAAGTGGGGCCATATACAAAAACATTATACATTCTCTAAAAGGCACCGAGTATGGTTTCTTATCCAGAATTCAGAGAATAATATATACAAATTGTAATTTCAAGCAATATTTCAAGGAACGGTGTAGTCAAATTTCAAAAAATGTTTTTAAACAAATCGGTAGTAGCTGGTGCAACTATAGAGTCTTCTTAACAGAAAAATGTATAAATTGTGCAAACGCGAGTCCTTTTTGGAGAGATCAAAGGTGACATGTGTAAAACGTTTTTGATGAAAAATTCACTTAAAATCGTAAATTAATATATCGGAAATGGGTGACTTTAACGCAAAAGGTATGTAAACAATCAAATGAAATAAAAGTAGTTGATTCGGACGTTTGCCTGGGCTCCATATACTGTTCAACGCAATTGGGCAATAAAGAAGTCAATTCTTTCGAGTATTCTATACAGAATCAAATAATTGATTTCGAACTAAATGAATTAGACAGTTATACAAAGGTGCATACAGACTCTAAGTATACTAGTATTTCTGATGTTATAGCACTAAATAATCCTGATGTTGAAAGTGCTAAAACTATTAACATCATTCCTGAAAATTTTGACGTTCCAAAGGAAGCTGTGGATCTATCTAGTCCAGCTAAAGACCAAAACATACTACCAGTAAAATCCAGAAATGCTGATTAATCAAATTCTGTTAGATGCATAAAGAATTCTTACATTTATTTTGAAGGCCATTTTAGTATAGACAGCAAAATTTAAAATTTGATCTATCGAAATGATAAACTTGTTTCAAAGCTTTACCCGACTGTACTCAGAAATCGTTTGAAAAAATATGTCAACATCAACTGTATAGTTATTTTGAAAGACGTGAGATACAGAAAGAAAGACAACATACGCATCTTCGGTATATATAAATGTAATAACTACAAATGTAAAAGATTTAAAATTATAGTAACGAATATGGTAGCTAGCATCGATAGTACATCGAATAACTTTTGTCGCCCAAACTTCTTAACCCAACATGTTCGTGGGGCTGAAAGAAGTATTTAAAAAAAAAGCTGTTCAAGGAAAAACTCCATTTCAAATGGACCTGCACCTTGCCGAAGTTCTAGATTACTAGAACAGGTGAAATGGCTTGCGTGTTCTGATTAGCTAAAGAGCCAAACTACAGGTCCAACCAAAGTAGTAAGGTCGTTAGTGAGGAACCAGACGAAGATAGGTCCCCGAAAGAGGGCAACGGCTCTTTCAGTACTTAGATCGGCAGAGACCATAAGGGTCGGTATGGCAGTCTAAGACACACTACTGCGATGTGAAAGGCAACGGGAAACCACCACATTACCTCCCAAGTACACAGCGTACCTAAATTATAATAAAATAATGGCATTCTCTGGGGTAAAAGATTCCGGAGTTAAAATAGTCCTCCATTTGGATCTCCGGGAGAGGACTACTTCGGAGGATGCGATCGGAAAGTTAAGAATAAGAGTCGGGAACATTTTGCGAGTTGGAGCGTGGAATGTTAGAACTATGAAGCAAGTGGGTAAGCTAGGGAACCTAAAAATTGAAATGAATAGGTTATCACTAGACATAGTAGGGATCAGCGAAGTTCGGTGGCCAGAGGCGGGAGATTTTTGGAGTGGAGACTTCAGGGTAATTCATACAGGAGCAGAGAAAGGAAATTTGGGGGTGGGGATAGTTATGCGGAAAAAGATAGGATACTGTGTAGAAAATTACTTACAAAAGAATGAAAGAGTACTTATGGTTAGATTGGAATCTAAACCGGTAAACACAGTAATAATACAAGTATACATGCCCAGCTCTAGCTACAGTGACGAAGCGGTAGAAACGATCTACAAAGATATCGAAGACATATTAAGACACGTAAAAGGACATGAAAATTTAATAATTACGGAGGATTTTAATACAGTGGTAGGTAAGGGTAGAGATGGAGCGATAGTAGGTTTATTTGGTTTAGGCACTAGAAACGACAGAGGAAATAGGCTAGTAGAATTTTGCGACAAGAACAATTTAATCATTACAAACACATTATTTCAACATCATGCTAGAAGACGTTATACGTGGAAGATGCCAGGAGATATAAAAAGATATCAAATAGATTACATTCTTGTTAGACAACGGTTTAGGAATCAAGTAAAAGACTGTAGAAGCTATCCGGAAGCAGATATAGACACTGACCACAACATCGTAATTATGAAGGCCGCACTTAAATTTAAAAATTTGAAGAAAAAAAATGAAAAAAAGCACTTGGACCTACAGAAACTAAAAGATAAAGATATTCAAGAAAGATTCAAAAAAGTCAAATGAATTGCTCAAAGATATCGGGAAAATATCTGATACTAAGGAAGTAGCAACAGAATTAAATAACATTAAATCTAGCCTTGACATGGCGGCCAGAGATATTCTGGGGTATTCACAAGAAGAAAATAAGAAACCATGAATAACAAAGGATTTCCTAAATTTAATAGAAGAAGGACGAAAATACAAAAATAGAACAGACGAAACAGGAAAACATAGATACAAAGCCATAGAATGGGAAATTATTCGCAAATGCAGAAAAGCTAAAGAACAATGGATTGATGAAAAGTGCAAAGAGATACAAACTAAGATGGAAGTAGGAAAGATAGATGAAGCATACAAACTAATTAGAATCAATTTTAGGGATATAAAACCGTATTGTAAAAATATAAGGGACGCGGGAAGAAATGTCATTATAGAAAATGTAGAGAAAGTGGGTAGATGGCAAGAATATATAGGGAATTTATATGCAAGAGAAGAACTAACTGCATTAGAACAGGAATCAGATATTGAAAATGATGACTTGGGATATCTTATACTTAGAGATGAATTTGAATTAGCATTAAAGGGTCTGAAAAAGGGTAAGGCGCCGGGTACAGATAAGGTGCAAGCGGAAACTCTAAATGCCGCTGGTCAAGCAGTAACAGAACGTCTCTTCCAACTTGTAAGCTATATGTATGAAACAGGCGAGATATCCAAAGATTTCAAACGTAACATCATAGTAACTATACCAAAAAAGAAAGGCGCAGATAGATGTGAAAATTTTCGAACAATAAGTTTGACAGCACACGTGTCAAAAATATTGACTATAGTTGTACAAAGACGAATGGAAATACAGGCGGAAGAAATACTAGGAGAAGACCAATTTGGGTTTAGGCGAAACAGGGGAACACGGGAGGCTATCTTAGCTCTGAGGGTGATAATGGAGAAAACAATAGAAAAAGGGGAAAGCGTGTATATAGGGTTTGTAGATCTGGAAAAAGCATTCGCCAATGTAAAATGGAAAAAAATGTTTGAAATACTCAAAAAGATTGGAATGAGTTATAGGGATAGACGAATAGTACATAGCTTATAAAAAGAACAAACAGGAGTAATAGAACTAGAGCAGGAAGGTAGAGAAGTAAACATCAGGAAAGGGGTGAGACAGGAATGTTCTCTATCCCCATTGATTTTTAACTTGTACATTGAAGAGGCAATGAATACTGTTAAATGCATGAAGACATTTGGAATTACTATGAAGGAACAAAAAATTGATATGCTTAGATTTGCAGATGATATAGCGGTATTAGCATCTAGCAAGGAAGAGTTAGAAGCTGCTCTCAATGAAATGGAAACGGTTCTAACAGAGAAATACGGTACGAAAATTAACAAAAGTAAAACTAAAGTACTAGTATGCAAAGGAGGGAAAAATCAATCAAAAACAAGAATACAAATATGTAACACGAACTTACAAGAGGTTAAGGATTTCTGCTACCTAGGAAGCCAAATAACGCAAGATGGAAAAAGCACAAAAGATATAAAACAAAGATTAGCACAAGGTCGTGCTACAGTTAACAAAAAAAAGCAACTACTTTGTTTAAAGACAACAATCATAGAAACAAGGAAAAGATTGCTTAAAACATATGTATGGGGCACAGCACTGTACGGCTGTGAAGCCTAGATAGTAGGAGAAGCAGACAAGAAAAAGAGAAGCTTTTGAAATGTGTTGCTACAGACGAATGATGAAGATATCATGGACAGACAAAGTTAAAAACGAAGAGGTACTAAAAATGGTAGGGGAAGAAAGAAATATGTGGAAAACGGTAAAAAATAGGAGAGATAGAATGATAGGCCACATACTACGGCATGAGGGACTAGTGCGGAATATATTAGAAGCAGAGATAGGAAAAAGAGAAGAAGAGGTAGACCTAGGTTAGACTACTGCACACAGATAGTGAAAGATGTAGGCTGTAGGAGTTTCAGGGAAATGTGTAGGCTAGCTCAGAATAGAAATCAATGGAGGTACGCATCCAACCCAGTCTCAAGATGGATAAATAAATGACGAAGAAAGTAACTGCACTTAAACATGATATTTATTATAAGCAACTACAAGCATTGAATGGGCAATATTCTCGAATAATGGTAATTGCGTAAAAGCATTTACTGGAAAACTATTATTTCGGCAAATGTCTAAGTGTTGGGGGATCTTGGCAGCCACAGGTTGCTTAACCGCCTTCAATAAATCTCAGTGAAATATGGTATAATATTAGAAAACAATAGAAGGGGAACCGAGCTGTACTGCTGTGTGAGAATTTCAGGGAACTATGTAGGTTAGTTTAGAAAATAAATAAGTGTAGGTACATGTCCAACCAGTTATGAGACGGATAACCCAATGACGAAAAAATAAGCGCAGATAAATCTGATGATTATTATAAGCAACTACAGGTGTTGGTTGTGAAATATCTGCAACTAATGTAGACTGTGCGAAAAGATATATTGCAAAAAATATTAAATCAGTAAATCAAGTGCTGGGGGAACTAGGCAGCCACAGGCTGCTTACCCCCCTTTGCAACCACTGAATGTCGGAGAAATAGGGTATATAATTGTAAAACAATAGAAGGGGACCGAACTGCATCTAACAAGAAAGAACGGCTCCTATGATGAAAGACAACAAACACAGAACAAAAAGTTGTTGAAAGCGTATGTGTGGAGCACAGCACAGACAGTATGCCTACGAAATACGGGCAGTCTGAAAAGCAGACAGAAGAACAGTAACAGCTTTTGAAATGCCGTGCTTCAGATGCATGAGAATGGATAGACAAAGGTAATAACAAATAGGTTATAGAAACAGGGATATCTTTGAGAAACAAATATGAGAAATAGAAGGGCAGAATACGTTCTAAGTCATTTTTGGGAATAGTATGGGATATATGACAAGCAGAGATAGGAAAAAAGAGGTGGATGTAGACCTAGATCAGATAGTGATAGATGCAGATAGTGCAAATTTCGGGGAAATCTGTAGGTTAGTTCAGAATAGGAAACAACGATGGTACGCGTCTAACCAGTTTCTGGACTGAAGACCCAATGATGATGATAAGGAAAAACTATTTAAATTTAAAAAGCAATCTTTGATTGAGTGCAAACTGGTAAAAACTAACAAACAATAAAGTCCGATCCAACACTTAGAAAAATCAGATCCGAAGCACTGTTTTCTTTAGATAGAAGTGGACATGCATTTTTGGATATAGTTTTAATGAAGCTGGATCATCCTGAATACATCAAGGAAGTGAGTATACCTTTCTGGGTTAACTTGTATAGCCTACAGCAGTTAAATGTACTAAAAGTTTAAAATTCCGCTGAAGATCAAACAACTATTTATTTTGATGCCACTGAAATTGTTATGAGGAGTCCATTGGAAAATACAAAACGAATATATTTTTATTCCGCGGTTATACAAATACAAAATTCTGGTCGAGTATTTCCAATATTCTCAATGATATCATCTGTGCACAACTCAAATGCAATTTTTAAATTGTTTAATGATTTTCGCTATTTTTGCGGTGAAAATAATTATTTTACATGCTTCTCTAGATT
This sequence comes from Platerodrilus igneus, assembly GCA_036346225.1. NCBI lineage: Eukaryota > Metazoa > Arthropoda > Insecta > Coleoptera > Lycidae > Platerodrilus > Platerodrilus igneus. The sequence goes on along the minus strand of JARFIW010001436.1, from coordinate 469,296 downwards.
GGTCACTGTTTTTTCTTTTGCCAATATACATGCTGCATGTTAAACTTTCAACAGGTGTACTTTATATGAATATTTACATAAAACGTATACACTTGTGATTAACAATAATAAGTTTCAAGAAAAAATCTCATAAGCATTCATCTTTGTAGTGCTCATTTTATGAAAATGGTTTCAACAGATGTGGATGGTTTGTCGACAAATGATGTTCAGACACCGTTGTTTAAAGAAATGATAGTTCTGGCCAATACATTACAATCTATTGAATATTTTGAAATATTTGTGTTTAATACGTATATATTACTGAATATAAAAACAACAATTCAAAGGTGCATCACGCAGAACAAAACATACGTTATTTGAAATCTCAGTCGGAGAATGAACTTAATTTTCATGGGGGCAAAATGTTCTGAAATTGAAAATATACAATCACATAAGCAAGAAGGAGAAACATTACATACATCAAGTCCGTTGTATATCCATTTTAACAAATTAATTAAAAACATAAACAATTTAGAAGAGAGCTGTATTGTGGAAGAAAACATGTTATATAATCCCGAATATTTTATAGTAATATTAACAAAATATCTTCCCTTCTGCAATCTTTGGAGTAGGTTAATGTTGCAAAAAGTCGATAGGTTACAAATGCACAGATAGAACACGGTCAACTAAAACGCAATATGTTAGAAGCACGAACCAATATAAAATACACACACTTTATAAGAAAACTAAGAGAAGAGGTTATTGCTTTAAATATTGAAACTGAAATTGACAGAAGATGCTATAAATGAAAAAAATTTGCAAGAACAGTGGAATAAAAAAACTAAAAAGCAAGGTACACATTTTGACGGTCGCTATCTACAATTTGGGAAAAGCATTTACGAAAAAGGGATAGTCTAATCTGAAGACGACGATGAGTTTGCTCAATGTGGATATTGTGGTCACGGAGTTAGAGACGACATGAATTTATGGGTGCAATGCGATGCTTGCAATCGCTGGTATCACCAACGCTATGAAGATACTAAACATAGCTTTGGTGCAGACTTTTTGTGAATTTTCTATCAGAGTTAATGTCAGCAACGCCACAGAAACTAGCTGGGATAGAAGTAAAAACGCGTGCTCAAAAACAAAGCAACGATTGATACGCAGAACGCAAAATTCGACTAAATGCAAGCAATTTTGGGAAAATATGCTAAAGTAAGGAAAGTGGTTATTCGAAAATTGTAAAAACTCTCCTTCAGAAATAACTCAATACGTCTGCTATACAGTATGGCATATTGAATGAAAAGATAGGGTTAAACAAATATCTGAAGATCGTTGGTCCAAAATACCAATTATGTGGTTTAGTGGTCCACAAGGAATATAAATATTTTGCCGCGTCACCAGATGGACTAATTGACAAAGATGGTGTTGTAGAAATCAAATGTCCATATGCAAGAAGAAATCAGGATCAATCCGTTTATAAATTTGATTTTTTAGATATGAATGGAGACACTTTTAAGACATTACATGATTATCATTTTCAAATTCGGGGAGTACTTGAAATCACTAACCTCTCATGGTGCGATCTAGTGATTTATTCCAACAACGGCTGCAAACTCATTCGCATAAATAGATCAAAAGTGTTCTGGAATACAATGCTACCGAAACTAAAAAAATTCGATTAGTTTTGTCTTCTCCTGTCATTTTTTGATGAAACTATATTATCACGTTTGTCAATTCAAAAGCTAAGATGGACAACATTAGATAACTTATCTTTTTTTGAAAATGGTCTCGTAAGTGATCCCAATTATTATAAGCTTTTACCTAGTAACAGAGGCTACGTCGTAGCCGTACCTGTAAGCGTAAACTTTTCTGTCAGTGAATTATTAATTGATGATTTTTTATCACTCAGTGGACAGGATTTTCAACTTTTCAGTAAAATATTAAGTAATCTAGTATTTATAATTTGACGCCATTTTGACCACTTAGACGGCTGGTCAGTGATTTTCCTTTTTGTTGATCGTAGATATAGTTAGATGTAATTGGTTTGGTCTTTGCAGTGTATTTCGTGCTACAGGTTTTTTTCAATTTTTTCAAATTTGCGTTTAGGGTATTTTAATATTTTTGAAAAATGCGCCAATAATTTTGTCTGCATGCTATATATAGGTGCAAGACTAATCAACCGGTATAAATCTGTTTTTCCAAAGAATTTTCAGCATAAAATAGTAAGTAAATGCGTAAATCTTTTTAGATTAATTTTAACTACGCCACTGAACCTTCGGGTATTTTCGCTGATTTGCCTGCTGAAATGTGTCTGCTAACTTCACGTCGCGATGTATTTCATTAACAATGGAATAACGGTTAACTGGAGATACCGTGCATCAAATAATGGCCATTGAGCCAAACTTTTCTTATTGGAATATTGATGGTTTAGGAAGTATAGGGTTTTGAAGGTTATAATTTTATTTTAATTTTATGGCATTATTCTGAAAATTTTTGGGTAATCGATATTAAAATTGGCATCTTTAAATCGTTAGAACTTTTACAAGAAAAGTACTTTAAAGGACATTTTCGAAATGTGCACCATTTACTTGGATGCATTTTGTACTACGTTTCCTGGCGAGTTTTAAAAAGTGCTACTTGAATGCCTTTGATTTCATTTGCAGCCGCTTGTATTCTCCCTTACAACTCCTCAAGCGAAATAACAGTTTCTTTATATACCACGTCTTTCATTCGAGACCAATTCGAAAAGTCCGTAAGATTTAAGTCGAGGCTCCTAGATGGCGAAGAAAATTTAATGTTTCGACTAATTCACCGATGTGAAAGGACGTTGTCTAATATTCCCGCACCAGTCGAGAGAAATGTGCAGCACTCCGTCTTACATAAACCACATATGTGCTCTGAAATTAAGCGGTACTTCTTTAAGCAAATCTTTTAAATTTTCTTGAAGAAAATTTAAATAAAGAATGCAATAAAAAAATTTGAAATAATACCACACTAAACATTGATCTTAAATTCGTGTTGAAAATGTTTTTCTTTTACTGCATAGGGGTTTCCTAAATCCTGCAAATGATTGTTTAGCCAGTTAAACATTGCCTCATCAGTAAAAACAATCTTATTCAAAAAATTAGAACTGATTAAAACGGAGTAAAGTGAAGTAAAGGGGGTATGGAAGAATATTCTGTCACGATATTCTCGTACCGTAACTAAAAGGATGTGCGGACTAGGCTGCAGTCGAAGATTGGGAGTGGGAGGATGGAGTAAGCTAAAACTGAAGTAACTCAACAAGGAGAAAATTAACGATTGAAATAAAATAAGGTTTGTACCTGCAAAAGAAAAGCAATAATTAATGACAGGACGCCAGTTCGTCTAACTAAAACACATAGGTAATAAGAAAATCACTTTGTTAAAAAAATTCAAGTTAAAAATATACTTTATTTGCTTATCATAAGACTTGTAACCAATAATCATTTCAGTAATGAATGTATATGATTGGTAAGAGCACAAAATAAACTTTTAAGGAACGCTCATTAATCAATAAGTACGCTTGGGCGTCTGTGACACTTGTCGTTATGATAAAAGATTACAACTACGCCCCTGACGCAATCAGGATAAAGAAAATAATTTATAATGAATAACCCTAAAGAGCTCGTGTAATTACATTCTAACACATTTATAGAAAGAAGGAAAAAATGGAATACTTATTTTTATACAAAGGGATCCACCCAAAACACTGATGCTAACTATGTTCATAATGGAATATTAATGATGCATAAAGAATGTGAGAGTATCTCAAAAGTAACTATTATAGTAACTATAACTTATTAGTATTGAAGGATTGTAGATGATTCAAACTTATTAAACATTACAGTAAAATTTGTAACTATCAGAGCTATAGTAAAGCACTGCTGGCGAGGAAAGTGTTACGCAATTATTAGCATATATGTGGGAAATAATTTATTGTATGGACTACTAGTAAAATAGAATTTAAAAAAATATTCTACTTTTGTCTACGTACTTATAACTAGACAAAGAAATGTTTAACATACCAGTAACCAGCCAAGATCCGGAACAATGTCTTTTCTTTTACAGTCACAATACCTGGTAGCTCGAGGATTCTGGTAAACCAAAAAGAGTTGTGAGTAGTTAGCAATCCACGTGGTCCAACATCAAACCTGAACATACGATCAAATCCATACGATAAAATTCTACACGTACGGGAAAGTTTTAAACCTTGGGTACGAACAACTTTTAAGTTCTACGATATGACCATACGATACGAGCTAGAAAGTAAACATGAAAGTCAGTAATTTACCAACCATTTTATTCACTTACCAAATACACAAGAAGTAGAAACAGAAAGGAATGTGCGTGTATTTGCTCTTTCAGAATTAAGAACTGTTTAAGAGAATCTGTTCAACGTGTAATAAAGTACAAAGTAAAAATGAATTAATTCCCAAGAGAACAATTTAGAATTACTCTGATAACATACGGTAATACCGTTAAAACAAGGAATTACCAGGCATTGATAAGGACAATAATTTGTACACTAAATTGTAGTATAGGTGATAAGAAATTAATATTAATAGAGAAACCAAACTGCTTTATGAATAAACTGATATGTTAATGTGCTTTATCTATAATAAGTATAACTTTGAAAATAGTCAAAAAGAGCGAATTAGGATACTTATTTAAACTGGTAATAATTTATCAATGAAGGGTATTGGAAAGATGCAAATTCAGGAATTGAACGTAACAATTCTCTTTGTTTAAAATTCTCCAAATTGACGAGTAACTTATGTCTATCGCCACACATAGACGATGGATAATGTTACGACTCAATACCGGTGTTTGGAGCGGTGTCTAATTCTGAGACACAGTGTGCGAGTTCTGGTTCCGTTTACTGACTAATATTGACAAAATATACATGTATACAGGGTAAGACAATTATACGATTAATATATATATATATAAAATAAGATGTATCTGTAACAAACTCTTATGAAAATAATAAGAGCTTACTGACGAATACAAATCGGGCTAGTACTTATATAGCCATTAACAAAACATTAGCTTTATTACTTCACAGGGGAGGAAACATCCACTGACCGACGGTTTCGGCTTTGTTAAGCCTCATCAGAGCGAATTGGTTTCCGACCATATGAAGTAATCGAAGCTATAATACTGATATAGTTTCGAAACAATCTCTGTACTATGGCAAAAGTATATAAATACCACCATCAGGTGATAAAACACCAACACTACTAAACGTGGAAGTACAGAATTGAATCGAAACTACATAGTAGATTCTATAGATGGTTATACAAGTACGTCTGACCATTTGAGATTTGCGGACTGCAAATAACTTGTCCCTTATATATATATATATATATATATATATATATAAAAAGCAAAACTTTCTCTGCAATCTGCAGTTACAATTAAACCAATTACATGAGATGTATCTGTAAATACACATTGTATTTACCTATACAAATCGAACTGGTATTTGCATAGCCATTACAAAACAATTACCTGATCATTTTGTAGGGGAAAAAACATCCATTGACCAGGTTTCGACCTCTTGGGTCTCGTCAGAATGGACTAGTCTTAACCCTAACAAAATGTCAAGAAACCTCAAAGTATAGGCACGAAGAAACCTCTGTACGTTGGCGAAAGGTAGATAGAGCGCCATCAGTTGGCTAGAACTAGCACTAAGGCTGAAACTGTACAGAAGTTGATTCGAAACCATACTGTGTTCTATAAATGGCTATCACAAATACGTTCTGCCTTTGGGATATTAACAATGTACATGCATATATTTAATGCAATAGTAACATTATTTCCCGTGGCGGCGTCCAATTCTTGCCTTTAAGGCACACAAAATATATAAAAAAGCAAAACTTTCTCTGCAATCTGCAGTTACAATTAAACCAATTACATGAGATGTATCTGTAAATACACATTGTATTTACCTATACAAATCGAACTGGTATTTGCATAGCCATTACAAAACAATTACCTGATCATTTTGTAGGGAAAAACATCCATTGACCAGGTTTCGACCTCTTGGGTCTCGTCAGAATGGACTAGTCTTAACCCTAACAAAATGTCAAGAAACCTCAAAGTATAGGCACGAAGAAACCTCTGTACGTTGGCGAAAGGTAGATAGAGCGCCATCAGTTCTGTGCCTAAGGCAACAAAATATGATAAGACAACTGTTCTTAGCAATCTGCAGTTCGAATTAACCAATTACATGCATATATAATGCTAGTAAATATCACGTTCGTCCATTTGGACCTATTACACAATGAACTGTATTTGCAATGCATTACATAAACAATTACCTGAGTCATTTTGTAGGGAAAAACATCCATTGACCAGGTTTCGACCTCTTGGGTCTCGTCAGAATGGACTAGTCTTAACCTAACAAAATGTCAAGAAACCTCAAAGTATAGGCACGAAGAAACCTCTGTACGTTGGCGAAAGGTAGATAGAGCGCCATCAGTTGGCTAGAACTAGCACTAAGGCTGAAACTGTACAGAAGTTGATTCGAAACCATACTGTGTTCTATAAATGGCTATCACAAATACGTTCTGCCTTTGGGATATTAACAATGTACATGCATATATTTAATGCAATAGTAACATTATTTCCCGTGGCGGCGTCCAATTCTTGCCTTTAAGGCACACAAAATATATAAAAAAGCAAAACTTTCTCTGCAATCTTGTATATTTGTATAGGTAAATACAATGTGTATTTACAGATACATCTCATGTAATTGGTTTAATTGTAACTGCAGATTGCAGAGAAAGTTTTGCTTTTTTATATATTTTGTGTGCCTTAAAGGCAAGAATTGGACGCCGCCACGGAAATAATGTTACTATTGCATTAAATATATGCATGTACATTGTTAATATCCCAAAGGCAGAACGTATTTGTGATAGCCATTTATAGAACACAGTATGGTTTCGAATCAACTTCTGTACAGTTTCAGCCTTAGTGCTAGTTCTAGCCAACTGATGGCGCTCTATCTACCTTTCGCCAACGTACAGAGGTTTCTTCGTGCCTATACTTTGAGGTTTCTTGACATTTTTAGGGTTAAGACTAGTCCATTCTGACGAGACCCAAGAGGTCGAAACCTGGTCAATGGATGTTTTTCCCTACAAAATGATCAGGTAATTGTTTTGTAATGGCTATGCAAATACCAGTTCGATTTGTATAGGTAAATACAATGTGTATTTACAGATACATCTCATGTAATTGGTTATATATATATATATATATATATATATATATATATATATATATATATAAATATATATTTCTATGATAATAGGGTTATTTAGGGATACATATGGTCACAAGGGTAGTATACTTTAATTAAACCACACCAAAGTTAAGAAAACTAAGCATTAGAATCATAAAAAGTACACAATTCGTTAATTATGCAAAGAGTAAATATTAAACACAGGGTACAAAATCTACAACTAACTTTAGTAAATGAAAGGAAGCTCATTCTTTAATAATTTAACCACATTTAGTAGAATAAATAACTCTAGACGCAATCTGATTCATTTTAGAAAACAGTAATACATTCAGAATCTTTAAATAAATACAAATTAGAAGTATCTAAAGTCAAACAAACATGAAACAAATTTTTTTAAACTCGACGTATTAATAATCATGCGTACTCACAACGAGCGGGTCTTGCAAAACAAGCATGTTTCAGAACGTAAAAGGTCAATAAAAACGCATCTAATTTACGTCATCTGTTAAAGAATCTCATTATGAAATTCGCCTACGTTATCTTTTAATGGTAAACTTGACAAATTCGAATAAAATCTAGCACATTGGATAAACAAAATATGGAACAACAAGTTTGTATACGTGCGGAATTAAAAGAAAAATTTGATTAATTTCCTGTACAAAATACGAAAACATTATATTGAACGTTACCATATTCAACGAACTCTATAGTGTAAAATTTTGAGGTCTACGTGATTTGGAAAGCATTGCAACGAAATTTAGAATAGGCAACTTTATGTAAAATCCGTAGGCTTTCATGATAAGCCAAGTGTAACGTCTCTGCCATGCTCAATCAACAAAGATAGCGTGGTCAACCAATGACGGCACGTAGAAGGACTTATCTTTATATACTACACCAAGCGGTTAATGGTCAGTCTCTACCTAACTGAAGCACAAGCTATATTAGTTTAAATAAAAATACTACGCAAAGCACAAGTGTGCAATTAAAACCACAAATTTTAAGTGAAAATTAAAAATTTCAAGTATGAGTGCGCATTCAAATATAAAAGTGGAATAAAAATTCGCCGTCGACATAAGACCTAAGTCTAAATTTTAAGAAGGTAAACATGATCTTTAACATTTATTAACTTAGGGCACTAAGAAATTCTCTAAGGGATCTAAAGAAATCTAAAGAATCTAAGAGATTTACGAAGCAATTTAATAAACATTCATGAAACAAATTAAAAAAAAATCAACGTAAAAACCCAATACTACGAGTAACAGATACAGCAAAGGGGAAAATTCGGAATCAGGACGTTAAGCTGAAAGCAACCTAAGAACACTGTTTAACAGCAGGTAGCGGCAGGATTGATGGTGTACGCAGAACTACACATTCAAACCAGAGAATCAGCCTAGAAAAATACCAGGTTAACGATTAATTAATAGCATAAGACTTAATTTTTTTGAACGTTTAAAACTTACTTGTACTTAGATATTTATGTGAAAGGTCATCAAAAATTTTGATTGATACGTAAAAATTACAAAGGGTCATTGAACGTTCAGCGAGACTCCCAATATAGTATATAGTTATTTTTGCTGGCTTTATATATTTTTAATAGGGTTATAATTTGGTGGGGAACAGATTTATATTTTTACGTTCATTTAAAAAATTTTAATAGCAAATAATAGTACGAAGGTTGTAGAAGTGCAAATTGTAGATATTTCTTGATTATTATACAAATTTTTGGTTATTCAGCTTATATTATTTAGGTATAAAGTGATGGAGAAAAAGGGGGTAAACATTTCTCTGTTATCGTATCGTCGTGCACTCTATGTGGAGTTGAACTGAGCTAGTCGAGGCATAAACCTGATTGTGTGAAATTAAAAATTTATTCTAGGTCATTTAGGAACACAGAGCGGTGGCGGACAACAGGCAACTGTGCGATAAATACATCAAAATACGGCGATATCATAGCAATATATAATTATATATATATATATATATATATATATATATATATAGCTATGATAAGGGGGTAGTTTAAGAATATATTAAGTCATAGGGGTCGTGAGATAAATGTAAATATTATTAACGTTAAGAAAACCAAACAATTCCACCATTAAATAGGAGTTAATCGACTATTTTACATAAAGTCAATGGCGAATACACTGTATATAAATCATAACCAATTTAATTCATAAGAGAGAAGCTTATTATTTAATAATTAGATACTATTTAGCAAAAATAATAATGTGTACGTTGTATAATGCGTTCTAAGTTAAATATACAAGTCCAGAACTGGAAGGAAACGAGCGAAAATTAGGTTTTAACGCAACGAAGTTTATCAAAATAAACACGTAATAGGGGAAGATAAACAACCTGGCATACTAGCTATTTAATAAAATCAACGCAAGTGGGTGCTTAGGATGAACCGCAGGGTTTCCGCTTCAGTATTTGTCCACTCCTTATTCTTCTTTTTTAGTTGTTTATAAGTAAAGCATTACTGCGAATGCAAGTGTAGAGAAACGCTGTATATAGGAAATAAATCTGAATGAAAACAGAATTCATTATGAGAGTAAAAATCAACCCCATGACAAAATAAAAGTAATTTAAGAGAGACCTCGGGAAAATTAACGCAACTAGGACATGGAATATGTCACTGCCAAGCTGACATGTTTCAATGTTGATTTGAGAGACTGCAAATATGTAAATGGATACAATGGAATAAATATTGAAGATGCTTATGTTTAGTTTTAAGTTTTTAGAAAGGAATTGGTTGTGAATAATTTTTGAGAAAATTGTTTAAATGAAAGGTTTTTGGTACCGGTTTGCATGGCGAAAAGTGATTTGGAATATAAATAATGGCAAAAAAATTGTGTCGAAGAGGTAGATGAATAGGAGATGGAGACTGAACTAAATTTTCTTTGATATTTTTAGTGATAGTTTGTATCAATTGCACAATTCTCTAAGGATGAAGTGATTCCATGCAACATTGGCGGGTTTTTCAAGGAGTATTAGGATGTAGTTTGCACTTGATCAAAGTAAACGATGAAGATTCTCCAAAATGATATATTAGCTCTATTTTCAAATATTTTAATGTTTTGCTTATGAAATGCATGATGATTAGATAACGCTAGATAGTTATGCACTAACCCTATATAATTTGTAATACTAAACTAAATTTGCAGAAAGAACAACGCAACAACATAATATTTCCACTCAATTTTTATCTAAATAGAATTCTGAATTTAATACCTTCCCATGAAGCTAGTAAACAATGCTTAAAACTCCACAAAAATGCAAAATTCCAATGAAAATAAGATCGTGTCCAATCAAACTTAAAATTCTTTTTGCATCAATCATGAGTCTCGATTTATATGTATGCAATCATAGACCTACATACACGATCTAACCAAGCAATTACTACTACTTCTACAATCTCATCGAGTCATCAACATCATTATAATTTGATTGTCTCGTCATTTGAGAGCGAATACCAGTAAAAACTAGATGAGAGAAATGAGGAAATGTACTTACCTGCGACTGATGAGGATCTGACCTTTTGATAAGTGGCTTGAATACAGTCGCTCTAATTACTATTATGATGCTTTTATAATTGTTAACCTTTTAAAAAAATGATAAATGTTATCTAATTTATCTCAGATTATTGTGTAGGAATGTAATTGTTTTCTCTTTGAAGATCAAGTATCTCCGCACCGATAGTTCGGTGGTTTGAGATATGTAAGATGGAGTATGTCTGTGTCTACATTTCAGTTAATTATTAAATGTCAAGAGAGAAAAGTCTACCATAACATATATCACACCTTTTTTTATACAGAGATTGATTTCAGTACGCTGCTCGAGGCGAAAGGATTAATGTAGGTACCTAAAATAGTTTTGATACATTCTTGCTAGGTACCTGTGATCGACACCATGACAAAGCAAAAGCTTTAACTAATTGTATTTTGTTGTACTCAAAGTGCGTCCTAAAATTAAAGCGTTTTAAAGGAGGAGCTTAGCACAAAAAACACTTCAGTGTTATAATTTTTGTTTTGGACGAACTTTTGTTACATACAGTTGTAGCTCCAGAAAATCTAACCGCTAATCCGTGCATTTTATATTTCCAATGATCCACCAGAAGGTACTACATTGACCAAGAGGCGAGTTTTTTGTTGCTGGAAATTTGGAATTTTGCCGAACCCTTGCCGTTCCAGGCAAGGTAGGGATCTTTAACGTGCGTGACAACACTCACACACGGGACCTCCATTTAACCTCTCATCCGAACGAGGGCGTAATTTTTGTGAAAAATGCTCACCTGTCATTTTTCAAGCAGTCGGCCGTGTCGGGGTTTGAACCCTTGGGATCCGTAGTCTTACGCTTACTACATTGATCCACGGCGACGCCTAACCGCTAATCCACAGAAATCTCATTAAAATTCTCTACTAAAAATCTTGTTTCGGTAGAATACCGAAAACTTTGACTATACTAACAAAAAAGTTGCCGACTTATTCAGCGGTACAAGTGGAGTAAATACTTAGGCGGTTCTGTGGCGTAATTGGTATGCGTGTAACTACTATGAACAAAGTCCCGGGTTCGAATCCCGACACTGTCCGCTAGAAAAATGTTAGGCGAATTCACAAAAATACGCCTTCGTGCGGATGAGAAGTAAAATGTAGGTTCTTTGTGTGAGTGTTGTCTCGCACGTTAAAGATCCCTACCTTGTTTGAAGCAGCAAGGGATCGGCAAAATTCAAAATTTCGAGGTAAAAAATGTAATACCTTCGGGTGGAGTATAGGAAACAAATTTAATGTTGTGTGTAAATGTATAGGCGGTTCTGATGCGTGTGACTGCTATACCCAAGGTCGCGGGTACGAATCTCGACACGGTCTGCTTGAAAAATGTTAGGCAAATAGTTTACACAAAAATACTCCCTCGTTTGGATGAGAGGTTGTAAATAGTTTATTTTCCAGCAGTATTTTGATGGATATCTGTGCTATTATTTTGGTAAAAGGTTAGTTCAAGCCTTATATCTTTGTAAATTGCTAAGTCATAATTAATTGTATGATTCTGTTTACGTCTTGTGTTTATTACTTACTTTATGCTTCAAAACTGGGAGCATAATTTCAAGTTGCGCAGTGACAAAAAATAACTCTTATAATAGTCATTGTAAGACTTCCTTCCTCCTATAAATAGGACGATCGTTATAACGGTCAAACTGACAACCAATTGTTAATACGTGCACTTTCATGTTGGCTGTTGGGTGTAGAAGTCGGGTTCTGATAAGAACAATGGACCTGAGCAATTATGTTTGGTGCCACGTGAGAAAGAAATAAGAAGGAAGTGAATACACCGTGTAATAGATCATCATTCCTGGCGATGCTAGCCCGACAGAGAGACTTCTAAGACACGGTATTAAAAATTTAAAGCATCAGAAACACTGTGAGTATTAATCAACCTCATGGGATTTGTTAATTCTTTTTTGTAGTGCAACATAGTAACGTCATTAGAAATATAAATTTACAGGTTTTAACATGAATGTTGAAATGTGAGAAATTCTAGGATTTAATTTAGAGTTGGTAGATTAACCACATCATCATTAGGTTTTCAGTCCTGGAACTGGTTAGACGCGTACCATCATTGTTTCCTATTCTGAACTAACCTACAGATTTCCCTGAAAAATTTGCACAGTCTGCATCTATCACTATCTTATCTAGGTCTACATCAACTTCCTTTTTCCTATCTCTGCTTGTAAAATATTCCATACTACTCCCCAAAAATACTTTAGAACGTATTCCGCCCTTCTATTTCTTTTTTTCCTCAAATATCCTTGTTCCCCTACTATTTCTATAACCTATTTGTTATTATCTTTGTCTGTCCATGCTATCGTCTTCATGCATCTGAAGCACAGCATTTCAAAAGGCTGCTACCGTTTTTCTGTCTGCGTTTCAGACTGCCCGTATTTCATAGGTATACTGTGCTGTGCTCCACACATATACTTCAACAATTCTCTTCTTGTTTTATGTTTGTTGTCTTTTCTCATAGACGCTGTTCTTTCTTGTTAGATGCAGTTCGGTCACCTTCTATTGTTTTACAGTTATATACCCTATTTCTCTAACCTTCAGTAGTTGTGAAGAGAAAGATCCTGGGTTCAAATCCCAACACGGCCGACTGCTTGAAAAATGACAGGTGTGCATTTTTCACAAAAATTACGCCCTCGTTCGGATGAGAGGTTAAATGGAGGTCCCGTGTGTGAGTGTTGTCACGCACGTTAAAGATCCCTACCTTGCCTGGAACGGCAAGGGTTCGGCAAAATTCTAAATTTCCAGGCAACAAAAACTTGCCTTCTGGCCAATGTAGTATCTTCTGGTGGAGCATTGGAAATATAAATAAACGGTTGTGAAGAGAGGGAAGCAGTCTGTGGCTGCCAAGTTCCCCCAACACTTAACCATTTACCGATTTCATATATTTTCCAATATATCTTTTCGCACAGTCACCATTAGTTGCAGATATTTCGCAACCAACAACTAGTTGTTTATACTAATTATCAGATTTATCTGCGCTTATTTTTTCGTCATTAGGTTTTCCGTCTCACAACTGGTTGGACACGTACCTGCACTTATTTATATTCTGAGCTAGACTACATAGTTCCCTGAAATTCTCACACAGCATGTGTATACAGCTCGTTCCCCTTCTATTGTTTTCTAATTCTATGCCCTATTTCACCGAGATTCAGTGAAGGGGGTTAAGCAACCTGTAGCTACCAAGATCCCCCAACACTTAGTCTTTTGCCGAAATAATGGTTTTCCAGTAAATCCTTTCACACACTTAACATTATTCAAGAATATTTCCCAACCACTTGTTGTAGTTACTTATAATAGTCATTTTTAAGCACAGTTATTTTTTCGTCATTAGTTTATCCATCTTGGGATTGGTTGGATGCGTACCTTCATTGATTTCTATTCTGGGCTAGCCTACACATTTCCCTGAAGCGCCTACAGCCTACATCTTTTACCATCTGTGTGCAGTAGTCTAATCTAGGTCTGCCTCTTCTTCTCTTTTTTCCTATCTCTGCTTCTAATATATTCCGCACTATTCCCCCATGCCGTAGTATGTGGCCTATCATCCTATCTCTCCTATTTTTTACCGTTTTCCACATATTTCTTTCTTCCCCTACCATTTTTAGTACCTCTTCGTTCTTAACTTTGTCTGTCTATGACATCTTCATCGTACGTCTGTAGCACCACATTTCAATGACTTCTACCTTTTTCTTGTCTGCTTCTCCTACTGTCCAGGCTTCACAGCCGTACAGTGCTGAGCTCCACACATATGTTTTAAGCAATCTTTTCTTTGTTTCTGTGTTTGTGGTCTTTGAGCACAGTAGTTGCTTTTTCTTGTTAAATGCAGCACGATCTTGTGCTAACCTTAGTTGTATATCTTTTGTGCTTTTCCCATCTTGCGTTATTTGGCTTCCTAGGTAGCAGAAATCATTAACCTCTTGTTCGTGTTCCATACTTGTATTCTTGTTTTTGATTTATTTTCCCCACCTCTGCATACAAGAACTTTAGTTTTCGTTTTGTTAATTTTCATACCGTATCTTTCTGTTAGAACCGTGTCCATTTCATTGAGAGCAGCTTCTAACTCTTCCTTGCTAGATGCTAATACCGCTATATCATCTGCAAATCTAAGCATATCAATTTTTGGTCCCTGCATAGTAATTCCAAATGTTTTCCTGCATTTGACAGTAATCATTGCCTTTTCTATGTACAAATTAAAAATCAATGGGGATAGGGCACATTCCTATCTCACCCCTTTCCTAATGTTTACTTCTCTACGTTCCTGCTCTACTTCTATTACTGCTGTTTGCTCTTTGTATAAGCTATGTACTATTCGTCTATCCCTATAATTCATTCCAATCTTTTTGAGTATTTCAAACATTTTTTCCCATTTTACATTGTCGAATGCTTTTTCCAGATCTACAAACCCTATATACACGCTTTCCTCTTTTTCTATTGTTTTCTCCATTATCACTCTCAGAGCTAAAATAGCCTCCCGTGTTCCTCTGTTTCGCCTAAACCCAAATTGGTCTTCTCCTAGTATTTCTTCCGTCCGTTTTTCCATTCGTCTTTGCACAATTTTAGTTAATATTTTTGACACGTGTGCTGTCAAACTTATTGTTCGAAAATTTTCACATCTATTCGCGCCTTTCTTTTTTGGTATAGTTACTATGATGCTACGTTTGAAATCTTTTGGGTATCTCACCTGTCTCATACATATAGCTTACAAGTTGGAAGAGACGTTCTGTTACTGCTTGTCCATCGGCTTTTAGAGTTTCTGTTTGCACCTTATCTGTACTCGGCGCCTTACCATTTTTCAGGCTCCTTAATGCTAATTCAAACTCATCTCTAAGTATAGGATATCCCAAGTCATCATTTTTAATGTCTGATTCCTGTTCTAATGCAGTTAGTTCCTCTCCTGCATATAAATTCCCTATATATTCTTGCCATCTACCCACTTTCTCTACGTTTTCTATAATGACGTTTCCTTGTGAGTCCCTTATATTTTTGCTATACGGTTTTATATCCCTAAAATTCATTCTAATTAATTTGTATGCTTCGTCTGTCTTTCCTATTTCCATATTACTGTGTTTGCCGGTTTAGATTCTAATCTAACCATTAGTACTCTTTCGTTCTTCTGTAAGTAATTTTCTACACAGTATCCTATCCTTTTCCGCATAACTATCCCCAAACCCAAATTTCCTTCCTCTGCTCCTGTATGAATTACCCTGAAGTCTCCACTCCAAAAATCCCTCGCCTCTGGCCACCGAACTTCGCTGATCCCTACTATGTCTAGTGATAACCTATTCACTTTGATTTTTAGGTTCTCTAGCTTACCTACTTGCTTCATACTTCTAACATTCCACGCTTCGACTCGCAGAATGGTCCCGACCCTTATTTTTAACTCTCCGATCGCATCCTCCGAAGTAGTCCCCTCCCGGAGATCCGAATGGAGGACTATTTTAACTCCAGAATCTTTTACCCCAGAGAATGCCATCCTGTTTGTAACAATTTAAGTACGCTGTGTACTTGGGAGATAATGTGGTGGCTTCCCGTTGCTTTCCACATCGCGGTAGTATATCTTAGACTGCCATACCGACCCCTATGGTCTCTACCAATCTAAGTACCGAAAGAGCCGCTGCCCTCTTTCGGGGACCTGTCTTAGTCTGGTTCCTCACTAACGACCCTACTACTTTGGTTGGACCTGTAGTTTGGCTCTTTAGCTCATTAGAACACGCAAGCCATTTCACTTGTTCTAGTAATTTAGAACTTCGGCAAGGTGCAGGTCCATTCAAAATGGATTAACCTACGATAAACTTTTTTGTTATGGCTCATAGTAGGCGGTTTGAGAAATAACAACCTATTTCATGATGATTTAAGAAAGCTTTAAGTTTCATATAAAATTCTTTTTGTAACAGGTTTTTAACGGGGTACTTCACCGGGCGTCACTGAAAGCATTTTCCACGTTCGACTCGATAATGTGGAAAGTCTGCCATAGGGGGCTGAACAGGTTCGCCCTGAAAGCGATAGCAAGTCAGGCAGCGAAATATTCTACTTCGAATTAGTTGACGGATACATGGAATCCAAAACGTACGGGTAACTAGTGATAGAGTTAACCGAGGACCCCCCATGGCCCGAATATATGTGATAGTAATCAGATATTAATACCGCCAATCTACTATTTTTTGGAATAAGGTAGGGATGTTAGTTAGATACGGGAAGGCTGGAATGGTGCAGACGTTTTCCCCATCATGATTATTCCCGTGGGAGAGAGAAAAGGCGGTAACGGACGCCCCTTTTCTAATAATACAATGTCATCATAGATATGTTCGTACTGAGTAATTCTTATAGCAAATATAAGAGCACCATGATACTCAGATGCAGTCAATGGACCAGTAGTCCTTGGAAGATTACGGTGACGCGCAAAACAGGTAAAGGTAAACCTCTTAATATACGCAAAAATTCTTTGCACTTTAATCAAATATGAAGACTTTTGTAGAACTGACAAATATTGCTCCACATCAAGGGTAGAGACGAAAGCATATTTAACAGGTTTAAAGCTGTCTTAAATAATATTCAGTGTATATTTATCACTTGGCCAATCAGAATAATCGCGGTATAAAGAATGATAACCCTGCTACCAGCGCGTACAATGCAGTTCGGAGGATTTCAATCCTCGGCTTGTAGAATCGGCAGCATACTCAGAGCTAGGAACGTACTTCCATACGGCTGTTGATCGATAATCATGCATTTGAACAACACAGTTCGCAAAAAATAATCTTAGCTGATAAGGCCGCGTACGAATCCACGTCAATGTGTTCCTAGAATCACTAAAACATATGGGTTCTAGTAATTTCATAGCGTCAAAGGCTAATGCAGTATGTTTCTATAGCTTAGTCAAAAGACCCGCTGCTCCTAGTTCAAGACGAGGAATTGTGCACGTCTTTAACGGGCAACGCATGTTTTAGAAGCTATCAAATGTGCAAAGATATTTCCGCTAACTTCTACTCTCAAGTACACGACAGCGGCCATGGCTGCGGAACTGGCGTTGGAAAAACCAATTAAGCGAGCTCGGGTATCGTCAGTTTTCCAAATACAACGCGGTATTGTTATATGCTCAAGAAGCGGCAGTTCTGCTTGTATTTGCTGCCATTTTCCAAGAATGTCTACGGGAAATTCTTCATCCCAATCCACCTTTTGCAACCCTAGGCATTTCAAAAGAACCGTAGATGGACTTAAATAACCATTAATGTCAAATGTGGTGTTATGCGTGACAAAATCCCTCGCTTAGTGGAGGTGTCAACAATATTCGGAACTTTACATCGAAATGTATCGGAACCCATATCTCAACAGATACCCAGCACATCGCGTAAAGTCAATGTAGAATTAGAGTTTGGTAGATTTAGTACATTGGTATCAAATGACTGATAACAGAAGTGTGGGAACTTCCCCACTTCCTTAGGTTAAAGTTACCTAATTTTAGTAAATTAATCAATTCAGTTTTTAAATAGAGAGCATCTTCTACCGAATCGGTTCCGGTCAAGATGTTGTCTACATATGTGGATGAGCAAAGGGCTTGAGAAGCCCTAGGGCAAGCATGACCCTCGTCTTCTTCTAATTGCTGTAAAATGCGAAGGGCAAGAAAAGGGCTGCATGTTCTACCAAAAATAACACGGATGTGTTCATATTTAGTTAAAGGTTCACAAAAGTGAAGCCACTAAAAAATATGCAAAAATTTTCTATCTTCGGGACGAATCACAATGGATCTAAACATTTGTCGGATATCGCAAACGAGTACGATTTGAGGTATTCGAAACCTTGTTATTACGAGATTAATATCTGCTTGTAATTTGCTGTTTGGTAAAAGAATGCCATTGAGGCTTGTGCTATTAATATCGCTATTGGCAGGGCTAAACACAGATCGGAATGCTATCCTGTGTGGAACACGTCTGAATCGGGTAGTATCTTGTACTCCACCTAATTTCGAAGTGCAGGGGTTTCTATGAGAAGATCTCCAGAAAGAATACCAAGGGAATGCTAAAACCTGAGATCAAGTAAGTGATACTAACCTAAAATTCATATGAGAAATCACTAAGTCCTGTATTGTTAAAGTAAACATAAAATAAACGTTAACAATAAGAACACTAATATACCTATTTAAAACGATTAGCTGAAAGGGAGGTTTCTAAAATTAAATGTTAAATAACCTGAACTATAACGGCTTGTAGTCCCTTCGGGACTACGTTGGGCGACAAATACCTATTCCTCCCAAGACACCTTTAACCATTTCATAGTGACCACTGTGCCGAGTAGAGCGCACCAAGACCACTTCCTTCCTAGTAGTTGCCGAAAAGACTTCGGAGAGTTGATCGGATCAAATTCACTTCGCCCTAGTAGATTTTGTTAAAACGACTTGGGGAAGTTGATGGAATCAAGATTATTTTGCCCTAGTAGATATTGTCAAAATCAGTTCAAAGAGTTGATTGGAACAAGATCAGTTCACCCTAATAGACATCTTTGAAACGACTTTGGGGAGTTGATCGAATCAAGGTCGCTCTGACCTAGTACACTTTGTTGAAACGACTCCGGGGAGTTGAACGGATCAAGATCACTTTGCTCTAGTGGACTTCGTCAAAATGACTTTGGGGAGTTGATCGTATCAAGATCACTTCGCCCTAGTAGACCATGTCGAAACGACTCCGGAGAGTTGATCGGATCAAGATCACTTCGCTCTAATGGACTTCCTCCAAACGACTTCAGGGAGTTGATCGGATCAAGATCATTTCGTCCTAGTGAACCGCGTTGAAACGACTCCGGGGAGTTGATCGGATCAAGATCACTTCGTCCTAATGGACTTCGTCCAAACGACTTTGGAGAGTTTATCGAATCAAGATCATTTTGCCCTAGTAGACTTCATCAAAACGACTCCAGGAAGTTGATTGGATCAAGATCACCTCGCCCTAGTGGACTTCGTCGAAACAACTTCGAGGAGTTGATCACATCAAGGCCACTTTGCCTAGGTAGACTTCGTCAAAACAATTTCGGGGAGTTGATCTCATCAAGGCCATTTTTATTCCGCAGACTTTGTCAAAACAACTTTGAGGAATTTACCGCATCGGGACCTTCGTTCTAGTAGACTTTGTCGAAACAACTTCGGGGAGTTGATAGCAGCAAGACCACTTCGGCCGAGTAGACTTCGTCAAAACAACTTCAAGGAGTTCATCGCATGAAGACCACTTTGCCCTTGTAGGCTTCGTCGAAACAACTTCGGGAAGTTGATCGCATCAAAGCCCCTTTGCCCTAGTTGATTTCGTTGAAACAACTTCAAGGAGTTGATCACTTCAAGGCCACTTTAACCTAGGAGACTTTGTCGAAACAACTTCGGGGAATTGATCACATCGAGATCACTTCGCCTTAGAAGAGTTTGTCGTGTACCGCGAACATCCGAGAAACCCCGCGAACATTCGAGAAATACCGCAATCATAAGAAAAATTCGCACACGTCTGAGAAACACTGCAAACATTTGAGAAAAACCGCTTAATATCCGCAAAAAACCGAGAACATCCTAGAGAAACCAAGAACATTCATAACCATCCGAGAACATCCGAGAACAATCGAGAACATCCGAGAGCATCCAAGAACATTCGACAACAATCGAGAATAGCCGAGAAAACTCCGAAAAAGTCGAGAAACCCCAAAAAAACACGAGGAATTTGTAGAAAACCTGAGAAAACCCAAGTAAAGTCGAGAAAATCCGAGAAAACCCGAGTTATAGTTTCTACGTTAGAGGTTTTGTGTTATGGTTCCCTCGTTATACTTCTAACGTTATATTTTTTACGTTATAGTTTTCATATTACGTTTTTACGTTATAGCCCTTACATTATAGACTTTACATTATATTTTGTACGTAATACTTCTTACATTGTAGTTTTTGCGTTATTGTTTATACTTTATAATTTGTACTTGATCATTTTTACGTTTTACTTTTTGTGTGATCGTTTTATATTATATTTACGTTAAATTTTTGTTATATTTTTTATCTTATAATTTCTTGGTTATACTTCTTACCATTCTACTTTGAGTTTTACAGTTTTCGCAACAAAAACCTGCCTACGCAGTCTAACTTTCAATTCCCAGCCCAACCCCGACTTTCCCGCCCTCGCAGCACCGACCATCTTGATGAAGATCCCGATTAGCGACACATTGTAAGCTCTCAACTTTGGATGGAAGGGCAGCTATGACATTTTAATTTAGAGTGTGGGATTTTAATCACGTCTCTATCTAATTGCAAAATAATTTATTACAACAAATCTAGAAATATTATTTTCACATTAGTTATAAAAAACGTCAATAAAAAAGTGTTTACACTATTACACAATTATGTTTTCGACTATATTACACAATTTTGTTTTTATTACACGTACATGTTAGACATTCTTAAGCAAATATTAATCAAATAAAATTACTATCTAAATCCTTTACTTAGTAACAAGAACGTACTGTGGGTCGGTTTAGAAATTTCATGCAACTAATTAAAAATATTCATTTATATACAGTAACTGCAAGTAATAGTTTCAGAAATTTTATTTATAAATTTGTTTTCGACTATATTACACAATTTTGTTTTTATTACACGTACATGTTAGACATTCTTAAGCAAATACTAATCAAATATATCAAAAATTACTTAACTTAATGGAAAATGTTTTCGATAAATAACATTACTATCTAAATCTTTTACTTAGTAACAAGAACGTACTGTGGGTCGGTTTAAAAATTTTATGCAACTAATTAAAAATATTCATTCATATACAGTAACTGCAAGTAATAGTTTCAGAAATTTTATTCATAAATACCTGATGAATGATTTTTGCCTGTAGATGTTTCGGACACCACTAAAAATCTTTATCCTTTGGATCTGCTTTGTTTTTACAAGATCATCCCGGTACTTTGAAAGGAAAACTAGATATCTCAATCAACATTCTTTTGCCCAAAATGAAGTGGTCAATTTAACGGTGACCAAAGTGTCCCGAAAAATTAAAAGCAACCAAGCTGGTAGGGTATTATCCGAACTTTCTTGACTACTTGCAATTAGTTCGATACCTATTCTTCAAGGTAAACTAACCTCTTCAAATTATATGTTAATTGTTTGGATGGTAAATACACTCTACAAGACTTATTTTCCTTCCATAAAACAATTCGAGACGTCTTCGGTATAAATCGGACAGATGAATTAAGATTGCAAATTTAAATTTGTGTCGTTTTCTATCTAATACATGTTCAATTAACTTCCAGAGACTTTTTTTCTAGACTCAGAGGAAGGAACTTCCTATTTTTTGACTCGGCGCAAATTTTCGTGAAAACGTCTTCGTGCTCAGACGATAAGGTCATAAACGTCAGCGTGATACCCTATTAAACAAAACAAATAAATAATAAAGCTAAGAATTTCAAGCAATTAATTGTAAATATTTATTCACTTACAGTAACTGCAGGTAGTAGTTTCCGAAATTTTATTTATAAATACCCGACGAGTGATTTTTGCTTGCAGCTACCTCGGATACCACTAAAAACTTTTATCCCTGGATGTGCTTTGTTTTTACAAGATCATCCTGGCATTTCGAAAGGAAACTAGAAATCTGAGTCAACCTGCTTTTGTCCAACATGAAGTTGTCAATTTAATGGTAACCAAAGTGTCCCGAAAAAAATTAAGCTGGTAGGGTATTATCCGAACTTTCTTGCCTTCTTAGAATCAGTTCGATACTTACTCTTCAAGGTAAACTAACCTTCTCAAATTATATGTTAATTGTTTGAATGGATAATACACTATATAAGACTTATTTTCTTTCCATAAAATAATTAGAGACATCTTCGGCAGAAATCGGACAGATGAATTAAGATTGCAAATTTAAATTTGTGTCGTTCTCTAGACTAGTACATGTTAAATAAAATTACAGAAATTTTTTTTTTAGACTCAGAGGAAGAAGCTTCCCATTTTTTTTACTCGGCGCAAATTTTCGTAAGAATGTCTTCGCTCTCAGACAATAAAGTCATAGACGCCAGCGTGGTACACAATTAATCAAAACAAATGATTAATAAAACTAAGAATTTCATGCAATTAATTAAAAATATTCATTTATTTACAGTAACTGTAGGTAATAGTTTCAGAAATTTTATTCATCAATACCCGATGAGTGATTTCGCCTGCAGAATCTCGGATACCACTGAAAACCTTTATCTCCTGGATGTGTTCTGTTTTTACAAGATCTTCCAAAGTTACGTGTCTGAAATCATTTCTAACCTTTAAAACCGCCATAATAGATTCGAAAACTTTGAGTATGAACAATATGAGATACAGAAATAATCACCTTAGCTCAAGAATGCACGTAACCTAAAAATTATATTTCTTAAAGGAAATAACCTAACCTCATTAGTGGGATTTACTAATACAGAAACTATTAAAATAAAATGGAATGTCACATAGTGCTTGTTCTACGTACAAATTAAACAGCTCTAAATTTTATAAAATTAGTCAATAAATGCATTGAATATTATTGTTATTATTGTAAGTTAGCTTTTAATAACAAAATAGTTCCCATAAACCAATAAATTTAATTTTAATAATGGTAAGGCAATTAACAAAACAGACCGGAAAAAGATATCGGAATTGGACTCGTGAATTCGCATTATTTACGTATAATCGTGGGTTTTATAATGTCGAGAGTGAAAGTGCAAAGGCAATGGGTCGTCTGCGGTTGGTCACACGGAAGACGGTTGTATTAACCTTATAAATATAACTCAACGAGTAGAAATGTCTTGATGTTTCTAATGCTTATTAAAAAATGTAAAACAAAAATATTTCCTTAAGGTATATTTGTGTAATTATAATTATTCTTACTAATGTTATGCATTATATGTATAAAATATTACACCTTGAATGCATGTGTTACGTATGTTACATAACGCATTCTAATCTAATACTGATGTGGAAGACAGAGAAAGATAGGTAGATGGCAGTAGCCTAATTATTATTACAGTCATCTAAGACGAGCGAAAGTAATGAAAGTAGAACGTGCAATACGTGCACCTTTATTTCATTAAAATTAGATGGGTTTTTAAAAATTTTTGAATTAGAACCATTAAATCTATTATAGAAAATCAGATTTATGATAAATTATTCTACTTCCATTGCTTCCCTATTACTCAATGATAATAAATTTTAAAAGAAACAACATTATTGGATTTTATGCTTAAAACACAATTTAACCACTGTCTAGAACCTTTCTTTTTTTCGAACATGAATATTAAAATAATAAAGTAAGAACAAGAAACAAAATTTCCACGTGTTTATTAGGAAAGATTTTATATAAATGTTAGATTTACAACAGACCATCAGTTACGAGCGAAGGTCAAGGAACCTCCCTTACTTGCGCTAGGGTGGTGTTTCACGAGACACAAGTGCCCTCGTACGACTAACGACAATGGTTTAAACATCGGCGAATGTTAACCATGTAATAATTACCATTAGCAATATGTATTATATATTAAGTAATTCCTTTTTCAAAATTAAATAAAATTAAGTTGTTCACCTTGTATTTTATTTGACTTTCAAAACCAATCCCATAAATTTTGGGGGTTCGTCCGAGATATTGCCTGACGAGCAGCTAAATCAAAAAAGTAGAAGTGATAAAGTATTCGATTTTAATCGGTCGTAATAAACGGAAACTGCCTTTGAGAACACTTTGTTACGTTCCATTTGGTCCTTGTAAATTTTCTTCCCTTCTTGACTTAAAGACCATTTCAATTTCTACTTATTTAAATATACGGGTTCGTTACACTTTCATTATTTCAAGTTTGTAGGAGATCAGTTACACAACCAACTTGGCTAGTTCTTTTATTTAATCCATGAGTTCGTATCTAGCCATGGGCTGAATAGTCAAGAATTCCCTGAATGTTACTATTTTAAATAAAATTAGAAATCACTTTCTATATCACTGTCATTATATTTTCGAGCGTTAGTTTGCATCGATTCTTCTATGAAAAATAATATGCACCCAACCGGGCAGCCACAAAATCCTTATGGTGGAAAACGTACTTTCTTTTTTACGTGACTGACCGGATGTTTCACATTCTTAGTCAGATATTTTACTCTCACCCTCTTAAGTTCTTTGAATTATTTCTACCTTGGTTGTATTACAGAAATTTCACATTGTCGTTACCACACTTTTTGTTTGGGTACCGTTGTATGCAGATGAAGTTATGATGAGATAGAGAGCTTGCAGTTGCCTAAGACATACAAAAGCTTACTTGAAGGAACATCATATTGATACTTCAGAAGACCCTATCAAACAACGGTACTATCTTCTCTCGCCCAGTCTTTTAGCCCATTTCGAGCTCGGCAAAGTTTTCCGCCTTGAAGTTGTTGAACCCTCTACTAAACCGCGGTCTAGCACTATTGTTTTGGTCAAAAAGAAAGATGTGTCTTATAGGTTTTCCATCGACTTTCGTACGGTCAACAAAGTCACCCATAAAAATTCCTACTTGCTTCCGTATATCTCCACCATCCTAGATCGTCACCGTTCTGCCTACTGGCAAATTCCGTTATCTTTCAATTCAAAACCCATTACTGCTTTTACGGTACTCTAGTGAAGCCTTTATCATTTTTGTTGCATGCCTTTTAGCCTTCATATTTCTCCCGCCACTTTCCAACAACTTATCGTTCAGATCATTTGTTCTCACCTGGAACAGTTCTGTTTCGCATATCTTGACGATATTATCATCGCTACCCCGTCATTCGACGAACGCCTCTGAGCCCTTAACCTTGTCCTTTCCCGTTTCTTTTTGGTTGGTCTTACCTTTCGTCAAAATAAACGCCATTCTTGTCTTCCCAAACTTCATTAACCGAGATGGTCTACTTGTCGATTCTAAAAAAGTGTCCGCTCTCCTTAATATTTTTCTGTCCAAAAAATCCGTCGACCGATTGGCATGGTCAGTTGTGCCGGCGCTTTATTTCAAATTTCCCCCACTCTTACTTCTCCACTTTCTAAACTTACTCGGAAGATGTTCTTTTTCTCTGAACTGCTGATTGTCAGTCTGCGATTCATTTACTCAAATATTTAGCTTCTGCTCCCATTCTTTGCTATCCCGACTTCTCCCTACCATTTACGATCCAAACAGATGGTTTGCGTGCTGTTCTGAGTGAAAGCTCTCTTGAAGGTAAGGAAGGGCTTTGGTTGTATCAGTCGCTCTCTTTCTAAAACTGAGCGCAACTATTCTGTCACTAAAGCAAGTACTTAGCAGTTTTGTGAGCCATTGAAAAATTTCGTTTGTATATCAAAGGCGCTCACTTTACTGTTTTCACTGATTACCATTCGCTCATCTGGCGAGACGAGCAGAAATTTTTGTCATGTTACAGTGATCAAAAGCAGGAGGATCGTGGTGAAGGAATATCAGAGAGGTCCGCTGCTCAAATGGTACGATGGTTTTCTAATCGCCCCGAGAATCGACAGCGAATGAAGTCTTGTGACCTAGCAATCACGGAGCATGATGGATAACGTCTAAGATATTTAGGGATTTTTTAAGCATAGAATTGTACCAGGTAATAGGAGTAGGAAAGGTGACTTTAAGGGAGGTAAGTACCGAAAGAAAAATGGGTTCGAGGATAAGCACAGAACGCGAAATAGTATCAGGGACGACATGATCTTTGTCCTTGTGGTGCTGAATACTGCAGTTATATTGTTCGAGGCAGATAGACCAGCGAATTAAATGTTGAGAAGGACTTTGAAGGTTGTTTAGCCAAATGAACGAATGGTTGTCAGTAAAAACAGTAAAGTAAGCGCCTTTGATATATGGACAGAATTCCTCAATGGCCCATAAAATTGCTAAGCATTCTTTCGCAGCTACACAATAGTTGTGCTCGTGTTTAGAAAGGGAGCGACAGATATTGGCTTTCTCATCTTCAGAAGAGTTTTGAATTAAAATAGCACTCAAACCAAAATGTGACGTATCTGTTTGGATCATAAATGTCAGGGAGAAGTCGGGACAACAAAGGATTAGGGCCGTAACTAATTGTTGTATCAGGGAAAGGTATGCAGACTAACAAGCAAGAATCCAGAAAATGGAACCATTCTTCCGAGTAAAATTAGAAAGTGGTGAAGTAAAAGTGGCGAAATTTGGTGCCAACTGACCATCCCAATCAGTCAACGGACTTCTTGAACAGAGGAAAAAGATCGGATACTGAGGATAGCGGATACTTTTTCTGGATTAGTAGACTATCTCAGTTATCGACGTAACCGACGTAACGGAGTTCAGAAAGACAAAGATGACATTTATTTTAACGAAAGGTAAAACCAGCCAAAGGAGACGGGATAGAACAGAGTTAAGGGCTTGGAGGTGTTTGTCGAAGGAATGGGTAGCGCTGATGATATCGTCAAGGTATGCGAAACAACTGTTCCAGATCAGAACCGATGACCTGGCCCATAAGGTGTTGGAACGTGGCGGACGAATTATGTAGATTAAATTGTATACGACAAAATTCATAAAGGCCTTTCTGGATTACGATAGAAACAGTCGGAAGCAGTCAGAAGATAGAGAAATCTGCCAGTAGATGGAACGAATGTCTAAGTAGGAGAGCAAATGGGCATCACGGAAACGGTCTAGAATATTTAACATATACTGAAGCAGGTAGAGATCTTTCTGGGTTACTTGATTGACCTTCGAAAGTCGATGCCAATTTATAAAAATTATCTTTCTTCTTGACTAACACAATGGTGTTAGAACACGGACTGGTAGATGGTTAACCGACTCCAAGACTGAGTTTAAAATGAGCCGCCTTCAGATGAGTTGGAGAGAGAGCATAGTTGTCCGCAAGTATTATAGTGCTATGGTTGTGGTAGAAAGGGAGTCACCTGACTCAATTCTCGTTTTTGCAAAAATTCCATTAAACCTACGGTAGCGTTTTCAGACCGAGTTGAAAACCCTGCCCATCTTTAATCTCGGCTTCTCTTTTTCTGATCTCAAAGAATAATTCTGATTATATGTGCTAATGTTCGTGTGGACGAGCGTCCTTGTTTACAACTCGAAATTTTCAATATTTCTTTTACGGTCTTTTTGACTTCGGAGCCACACGTACTATTCTTGGTAGTCTCGGTTGGCACCGTTTGCGTTCTCTTAACTGAACTCGTCATACCTCCCCTTCCTCTTTCTGTAGTCTTGCTGATAATTCTAAATTACTATCCCTGATTCTGTTTCTCCTCCCATTACTATTCTAGATTCCGTCATTACTCTATAAGTTCTTCTAATCCCCGAAGTTTTACACCATTTTGTTTTTGAAAACTAGAGTGTCTCAAATTTTTGAGATGGTTTGTGGACTTTTGTTTTTTTCTTTTCTTTTAGCTACCATCACTCTCGCAACCATCCAGCCACATTGTCTCAGAACTTACTTCCAACCAACAGCTGCGTTTAGGTTTTCTAATTGCTACCGCTTTTTCTAAATAGTCTACTAGTCTTGGTTACACTACTTTGGTACAATAATTATCAAGTCTATCTACAATTTCGAAACCAATTAACACAGTTATCGGTCAATATAAAAACATCGCACATAACTACACTAAATCCTTATTCTCATGACAGTATTAAAGTCAACAATGTATTGGACATTAATTACTAAATATTTCCCTACTACCATCAATTCCACGTATCGTAAGAAAAACAATCGTCCTTGTTGGCATTTAATGATGTTCCTTCACGTAGGTTTTTGAAGGTCTTAGGTAACTACAAGCTCCTTCATCTGCATACGTCAGCCAAACTTAATGTGTGGCAACGACAGTGTGAAATTTCTGTGGTACAACCCAGTAAGAATTAGTTCAAAGAACCTAAAAATGCGAGAGTAAAATATCAGACTAAGAAAAAGCAGTCCGAAAATATTACACATCAAATGCGGACTCTTAAATTCAATAAAAAGGATAAGTAAAGTTGGTTGCCTAACAAAAAAACTTGGAATAATGGTAGTGTAGCGAACCCGTATATTTAAATAAGTAGAAATAAGTAGAACAACTTTAGTGTCGCACCCAGTTTTAAGACTCATTCGAAATATTCCAGCATTACTTTCAGTTTTAAGCAAAAGGTGCAGTGAAATCTTTTTTAGTATTAACACTTTAACTACCATACGACACGCTGATGTATTTCTAAACCATTACGCCATACGACGGCCGGTGTCATCAGCTGGAAAACGTTAATGCGAAGGATGTTTACTTCCACGGTGCAATCGACCACGCAATTGGAGAAGCTGCAATTATTTCAAAGCAAAATTACGGATAGAATAACTTTTGGGTTTAGAGATCAGAATTGGCTGGCAAAATCTTGCGACTTGATGCTTATGAACCTTCTTATTTGAAGGTATGTGAAGAATCAGGTCTATAAAAACCATCTTCAAACAATTCCAGACCTAAAAAATGAAATTCAACACCACGAACTAAAATAAAACCGGCCTTTTGCCAAAAAATGTCGAAAAACTTTATTAAGAGATTGAGCACAAGCCAGCTCAATGTCAAAGACTTGCACATGCTGAATTGACATTACATCTTTGAATTAATTTTACTCTACAGGAGGGCGCAGTGGCGTAAAAGTAAATTAGTGCTTCGGCTGGCTTTCAGTGGTACTGCGAGGCCAGCAGTTACGTACTAAATTGACGTTACAGATCTGAATTGATTTTACTCTACAGAAAGGCGGAAGGACGTAACAGTAAAGTAGTGCACCGGATAGTTTTCAGTGGTGTGGGGTAAGTTACCATGAAAAAACTGGTGAACATAATAAAGTAACCAGATATAATTGTTGAATTACAAAAATAACTTTACAAGGGCTACTTACGTTAAAAGGCTTAGTTGATAGTGAAAAGCAAGGGGCGCAAAACCATTTCAGCAATCCCATTACGGATAGGTGTTCTTTGATTTTAATTTCCTACAATTTATCGCTTCGTCCTTTACCTTTGTCTACAATCCCCTAAAAACACTCATTAACTTTTTATTAAATTGAAGAAATTTTTAAAATAAAAAGCCTCTCCCAAATACGACTTCTTACTGAAACGGCTGGATGTACTTTCATATTTATTTATCTTTGCTTATATTATAAATAACTGCAAATAAAATTTAACCTTAGTTTAAACTCTATTAACAGTAAATTTCGGAAGTATAAAGACACGCACATTTACCTTAAAAAACGAACCTAATATAACATCTAACTGGCCAGATATTACTAAGAGAAATCCTTAAAGAAACATTAATCCGTAATTAAGACTACCACGCCATTGTTCCCGT
The DNA here is from genome assembly GCA_036346225.1 of Platerodrilus igneus. Classification (NCBI taxonomy): domain Eukaryota; kingdom Metazoa; phylum Arthropoda; class Insecta; order Coleoptera; family Lycidae; genus Platerodrilus; species Platerodrilus igneus. The sequence continues at coordinate 439,204 of JARFIW010001436.1, read as the reverse complement.
TTCCATTATTGAGCTATGCGACATTTGAAATCCCATTTCTGGAAATACCCGTAATAACAATACATAAAAAACGCAGTTCAACCAACTTTTTATTTCACCGTTTTAGTGTTTAAATTAATTTTCACTCTTTAACTAGCAATAACTCCAGAAATAAACTTACGTTTACATATTTCTCAATTTTTTAAAATGTTCAAACTTCCTTTTCCGATAATATTGTAACAGTAATTAAGAAGTTTATAGAACACTCTGGAAATTACGCTTATTCTATTTTTACTAAAGCAGCGTCTAGATTTTATTTGACACAAGTGTAACTGCGCCATAAATGGACAAGTAGTTCCACTGTTTTACGCATAGGGACAATGGTGTTGGTGAAAAATAACAATTTATCTCCTTGTAAATGGATACCTCGAAGAATTATAGACACACATCCAGGAAATGACGGTATTGCACTCGTTATAACAGTTAAAGTTACCAACGGGTTCTTAAAACGTTCAAAAGTATGTCCCCTACCGTGTGCTAGTGAATGCAATTAATTGTTTATGGATTCTAAGCGGTATTGAACGTTTCGCAAACGTTCAAGGCGGGCAGTATGTTTAATAATTAGAAGCTGGCATAAATAAAAAGAAGCTCATATAATTGGATGTTACAGTTTGTGCTGCCATGCAACCTTCATTAATTTTGAGAACTATCAACTTTTGTAGCATGTAAAAGTTTTTTTGAGTTGAATTAAAAGAACCGGCGTAATTTATGTATTACAATTTGATTTACAGTCCATTCCATGGAAGAAGTTATACTAGGTGCTTAGGTGCGTGAAGTTAGCGGAATAATGTCGGCAGGAATTATTTTAATTGGTGTAATTGTTAGCCAGCGGAGTACTAAAAAAATAGTTATATGCAGTTAAAGTTATTTCGCCAACATAACGCCTAGCGGAAAAGTGTTGGCAGGAATAATTGTAGCCGGTGTAATGGTTAGTGATTCGTTAGTGCTTTTTAATGCCAAAGTATGATTACCATCGGACTACTCAAAAAATACTTATATACAGTTAAAGTTACCCCGACAAAACCACCCCTAGCAGCGTAAAAGTGTCGACAGCCATAATTTAATCCGGCGTAATGGATAGTGTTTCATTAGTGCTTTTTAATGCCCAAATATGAATGTCACCAGACTATCCAAACAATAGTTATAAGCAGTTAAAGTTATTTCGTCAACTTTACGCCTGTCGGAAAAGTATCGACAAGAATACTTGTAGCCGGAGTAATGGTTAGTGCTTCGTTAGTGTTTTTAGTGCCCAAATATGAATGCCAACGGACTATTCCAAAAATAGTTATATGCAGTTAAAATTATTCCGCCAACATCACGCCTAGTGGAAAAGTGTTGGTAGGAGCAATTTTAGCCGACGTAATGGTTAGTGCTTCGTTAGTGCTTTTAAATGCCCAAACATAAATGCCAGCGGACTATTTAAAAAATAGTTATATACAGTTCAAGTTAACCCGCTAAATTCACGCCTGATGGAAGTGTAGGCAGGAATAATTGTAGCCGGTATAATGGTTAATGCTTCGTTAGTGTTTTATAATGTCCAAATATGAATGCCAGCGGACTACTCAAAAAATAGTTATATGCAGTTAAAATTATTCCGCCAACGTCACGCCTAGTGGAAAAGTGTTGGCAAGAACAATTTTAGCTGACGCGATGGTTAATGTTTTGTTAGTGCTTTTTAATACCCAAATATGGATGTCAGCGGACTATTCAAAATATTCCGATAAGCAGTTAAAGTTATTCCGCCAACTTCACGCCTGGCGGAAAAGTGTCGGCAAGAACAATGGTAACCGGTGTAATAGTTAGACAGTTTACTGCATAAATATAGATGCCAGCGGACTACTCAGATGGTAGTGATGCTCAGTAAAATTTAAATCTAATGAAAACTAAATCGAAATATAAACAACTAAAGTAGCATACAAGATGATATTGTAATATGAATTCAAATAAAAATATATCATTAAAAAATTCTATTAGTTAAAATTTAGGGAAGTACAAAATAAATATGATACATTAAAATTTATATATATGGACAGTAATCACTTGAGAGCAATAATAAACGTACGTCAATAATGTCACTTTTTGTTCAAAATGTATCATCATCATTAGGTCTTCAGTCCTGAAACTGGTTAGACGCGTAACATCATTGTTTTCTATTCTGAACTAATTTACAGATTTCCCTGAAATTTGCACAGTCTGCATTTATCACTATCTGATCTAGGTCTACATCCGCCTCTTTTTTCCTATCTCTGCTTGTCATATATCACATACTATTCCCCAAAAATGCCTTAGAACGTATTCTGCCCTTCTCTTTCTCCTATTTTTTCCCAAAGATATCCTTGTTCCTCTCCCGTTTCTATAACCTATTGGTTATTACCTATGTCTGTCCATCCTCATGCGTCTGAAGCACGGCATTTCAAAGGCTGCTACCGTTCTTCTGTCTGCTTTTTAGACATATGTTTTCAACAACTTCTTGTGCTATGTTTGTTGTCTTTCATCATAGGAGCTGTTCTTTCGTGTTAGATGCAGTTGGGTCCCTTTCTATTGTTTTATACCTATATACCATATTTCTCCGACATTCAGTGGTTGAGAAGGGGGATAAGCAGCCTGTGGCTGCCAAGTTCCCCCAGTACTTGAGCATTTACCAATTTAATATTTTTTCCAATATATCTTTTCGCACAGTCAACATTAGTTGCAGATATTTCACAACCAACACCTGTAGGTGTTTATAATAATCATCAGATTTATCTGTGCTTATTTTTTCGTCATTAGGTTTTCCGTCTCAAAACTGGTTGGACATGTATCTATACTTATTTATTTTCTGAACTAGCCAACATAGTTCCCTGAAATTCTCACACAGCATGTATACAACTCGGTTCCCCTTCTATTGTTTTCTAATTTTATGCCCTATTTCACCGAGATTCGGTGAAGGGGGTTAAGCAGCCTGTAGCTGCCAAGATCCCCAACACTTAAACATTTGCCGAAATAATAGTTTTCCCGTAAATCCTTTCACACAATTACCATTGTTCGAGAATATTACCCACCTAATACTTGCTTATGATAATCATCAAGTTTAAGTGCAGTTACTTTCTTTGTCATTAATTTATCTATCTTGGGACTAGTTGGATGCGTACCTCCATTGATTTCTATTCTGAGCTAGCCTACACATTTCCCTGAAACTCCTACAGCCTACATCTTTCACTATCTGTGTGCAGTAGTCTAGCCTAGGTCTACCTCTTCTTCTCTTTTTTCTTATCTCTGCTTCTAATATATTCCGCACTATTCCCTCATGCCTATCTCTCCTATTTTGTACCGTTTTCTACATATTTCTTTCTTCCCCTACCATTTTCAGTACCTCTTCGTTCTTAACTTTGTCTGTCCATGACATCTTCATTATTCGTCTGTAGCACCACATTTCAAAGGCTTCTACCTTTTTCTTGTCCGCTTCTCCTACTGTCCAGGCTTCACAGCCGTACAGTGCGGTGCTCCATACATATGTTTTAAGCAATCTTTTCCTTGTTTCTATGTTTGTTGTCTTTGAACATAGTAGTTGCTTTTTCTTGTTAAATGTAGCACGACCTTGTGCTAATCTTTGTTTTATATCTTTTGTGCTTTTTCCATCTTGCGTTATTTGTCGTCTTAGATAGCAGAAATCCTTAACCTCTTGTAAGTTCGTATTACATATTTGTATTCTTGTTTTTGATTTATTTTCCCCTCCTTTACATACTAGTACGTTAGTTTTAGCTTTGTTAATTTTCATACCGTATCTTTCTGTTACAACTGTTTCCATTTCATTAAGAGCAGCTTCTAGCTCTTTTTTTGCTAGATGCTAATACCGCTATATTATCTGCAAATCTAAGCATATCAATTTTTTGTCTTTGCATAGTAATTCCAAATGCCTTCCTGCATTTGACAGTATTCATTGCCTCTTCAATGTATAAGTTAAAAATTAATGGGGATAGGGCACATCCCTGTCTAACCCCTTTCCTAATGTATACTTCTCTACGTTCCTGCTCTAATTCTAGTACTGCTGTTTGCTCTTTGTATAAGTTATGTACAATTCGTCTACGCCTATAACTCATTCCAATCTTTTCTTCATTCTAATTAGTTTGTATGCTTCGTATGTCTTTCCTATTTCCATCTTAGTGTGTACCTCTTTGCACCTTTCATCAATCCATTGTTCTTTAGCTTTCCTGCATTTGCGAATAATTTCCCATTTCATGGTTTTGTATCTCTGTTTTCCTGTTTCGTCTGATTTATTTTTGTATTTTTGTCTTTCTTCTATTAAATTCAGAATATCCTTTGTTATCCATGGTTTCTTTTTTTCTTTTTGTGTATACCCCAGAATGTCTCTGGCTGTCTAGGCTGCATTTAAGGTTATTCCATTCTGCTTCTACTTCCTTAGTATCAGATATTTTCCCGATATCTTTGAGCAATTCATTTGACTTTTTTCGAACCTTTCTTGAATATCTTTATGTTTTAGTTTCTTTAAGTCCAAGTGCCTTTTTCCGTTTCTTTTTTCTAATTTTTAAATGCGGCCTTCATAATTACGATGTTGTGGTCCGTGTCTATATCTGCTTCTGGGTAGCTACTACAATCTTTCTAAACCGTTGTTTAACAAGAATGTAATCTATTTGATATCTTCCTATATCTCCTGGCATCATCCACGTATATCGTTTTCTAGCATGATGTTGAAATAATGTGTTAGTGATGGCTAAATTGTTCTTGTCGCAAAATTCTACCAGCCTATTTCCTCTGTCGTTTCTCGTGCGTAAACCAAATAAACCTATTACCGCTCCTTCCCTACCCTCACCTACCACTGCATTGAAATCCCTCGTAATTACTAAATTTTCATGTCCTTTTACGTGTCTTAATATGTCTTCGATACCTTTGTAGATCGCTTCTACCTCTTCATCACTGTAGCTATAGGTGGGCATGTATACTTGTATTATTACTGTGTTTACCGGTTTAGATTCTAATCTAACCATGAGTACTCTTTCGTTTTTTTGTAAGTAATTTTCTACACAGTATCCTATCTTTTTCCGCATAACTATCCCCACACCCAAATTTTCTTCCTCTGCTCCTGTATGAATTACGCTGAAGTCTCCAAAAATCCCCCGTCTCTGGACACCGAACTTCGCTGATCCCTACTATGTCTAGTGATAACCTATTCATTTCGATTTTTAGGTTCTTTAGCTTACCTACTTGCTTCATACTTCTAACATTCCACGCTCCGACTCGCAAAATGTTTCCGACTCTTATTCTTAACTTTCCGATCGCATCCTCCGAAGTAGTCCCCTCCCGGAGATCCGAATGGGGAACTATTTTAACTCCGGAATCTTTTACCCCAGAGAATGCCATCATTTTATTATAATTTAGGTACGCTGTGTACTTGGGAGGTAATGTGGTAGTTTCCCGTTGCCTTCCACATCGCGATAGTGTGTCTTAGACTCTTAGCTCTCTGCCAATCTAAGTACCGAAAGAACCGCTGACCTCTTTCGGGGATCTGTCTTAGTCTGGTTCCTCACAAACGACCATACTACTTTGGTTGGACCTGTAGTTTGGCTCTTTAGCTCATTAGAACACGCAAGCCATTTCACTTGTTCTAGTAATCTAGAACATCGGCAAAGTGTAGGTCCATTCGAAATGGTCAAAATGTATACAAAACTTTTTTAATCATTAACTTTATTTAAATTAATTAAGAGAAAACCAATTTGTTTAATATATTATATTAGGAACAAAATTGAAAACGTTGTAACTAAATGTTATTAGTATTAAATGTAATGTCAAATCAAAAATAAATTTTAATCAACTGTCATATACAGGGTGTCTGATCGTTCATTACACAGCTCATATCTTTGTTAATATTTTAGATACATTACATGTGATTTTCCAATGCTCCACCCGAAGGTACTACATTGGCCAGGAAGCGAGTTTTTTTTACCTGGAAAATTTGGAATTTTGCCGAACCCTTGCTGTTCCAAGCAAGGTAGGGATCTTTAACGTGCGTGACATCACTCACACACGGGACCTCCATTTTACCTCTCATCCGAACGAAGGTGTATTTTTGTGAAAAATGCTCGCTTTACATTTTTCAAGCGGACCGTGTCGGGATTCGAACCCGGGATCTTGGGCGTAGTAGTCACACACATACCACTACGCCACGGAGCCGCCTAATATTAGAGATACAACAAAATGTCAAAGGAAAAAGTTTCTTAGTTGAATTTTGTTTTAAAATTAGAGAATAATACTTTTCCAAGTCCTACCGTTTTTGAGGAAAAACACCTGATATTGTTTTTTTAAATGTAACACCCTGTATTGTATTTTAAAATTGAAGCTTATAAAATTAAGAATACAGTAGTACTTTCAATTGTTTTTTTTAATTTAATAAATAAATCGGTAATATTAAAAAAATGATTTCTTCAAGTTGACTTTGAAAATGTGATATTTATTAATATGAAAATTATTAAGTAATTCACATTAGCAACTTGTCTAAAGTTTAACTAATAGAATTTTTTAGTGACAGAAATTTTTATTTGAATTCATATTACAATATCATGTTGTATGCTACTTTAGTCGTTCATATTTCGATTTAGTTTTTATTTGATTCAAATTTTACTGCGCATAACTTCCATTTGAATATTCCGGTGGCATCCATATTTGTGCAGTAAACTGTTCTAGCATAGCACTAACCATTACACCGGTTACCACTATTGTTGCCGACTCTTTTCTGCCAGGCGTGAAGTTGGCGGAATAACTTTAACTGCTATAACTATTGTTTGAGTAATCCACTGATATTCATATTTGGGCACTAAAAAGCACTAACGAAGCATTAACCATTAGGTTGACTAAAATTATTCCTGCCGACACTTTTCCACTAGGCGTGAAGTTCGCGGGATAACTTTATAAATATTTTTGAGTAGTCCGCTAACATTCATATTTGAGCATCGAAAAACATTAACAAAGCACTAATCATTATACCGGCTACAAATATTCCTGCCAACACTTTTCCGCATGGCGTGAAGTTGGCGGAATAACTTTAGCTGCATATAAGTATTTTTTGAGTAGTCCGCTGGCATTCATATTTAGGCACTAAAATGCGCTAACCAAGTACTAACCATTATATCGGCTAAAATTATTCCTGTCGACACTTTCGCGCTGGATGTGGTTTTGGCGGAATAACTTTAACTGCTTATCAGAATTTTTTGACAAGTCTGATGACATTCATATTTGTCCATTAAAAACACTAACGAAACACTAACCATTACCTCGGCTAAAATTATTTCTACCGACACTTTTCCGCTAGTCGTAATGTTGGCGGAATAACTTTAACTGCAATATACCTTTTTTTTAACAGTCCGCAGACATTAATATTTGCGCATTGAAAAGCACTATCCATTACGTCTGTTAAATTATTCATGCAGACACTTTTCCGCCAGTCGTGAAGTTGGCGGAATAACTTTAACTGTTTATAGCTATTGTTTGAATAGTCCGCCGACTTTCATATTTGGGCACTAAAAAGCACTAACGAAGCACTAACAATTACACCAATTAAAATTATTCCTGCCGAGATTATTCCGCTAACTTCACGCAGCTTAGGTGCTTTACTATTGTAGTTCTTCCATTCTGATTTAATATTATACTGAGATAGTCACGTTATTAAATGTAGACTTCCTAAGCTTTTAAATTTGACAGCCTGCTTTTGTGCTAAAAGCTCATTTACCTAACTAAAATTAATAAATCCATTTCTATTGCTTAATGTTTTATCTAGTAATGCGCTAGCGTAACAGAGGTTTGTAAGATGATTCCTTTCATATGTATCGTACCTAATAAAATTTTTCATACCAATTTACTAAGCAGAGTTCATTTTTGAAATCCAAGATCAAGTTATTATAGAAACACATTTTAGAATGCGTACACAGACTGTATGAGTAAAAAATTATGCAAGAAACCAACATTCCTTAATCCTATACCTTACAGGCAGCATTACAGCCGTAAACAACTTGATTTACAAATCGTAACGTTGTACATCTAAAAGATCCGTTACAACACCACAATAGTTCAGAATAGCATGTCAGTTTACCAGACTTTGAATACCATTATCTTTTGTTATTTGACACTTCCTGGGCAACATTGTTGAATCTGTACCACTAATTATACACGCTGCGATGTCTAGCAATGCCCGGAAGATACTCTGCAATCTGTACTCATGCATCCATCTTCGAATTGGCCGGATATTGTACGAAACGCAAGACATATGCAAGAATTTTCTGTTATATAAACGAACGTCTTTCAGAACGATCGCATTACGCATATCACATTTGTACCCAATAAAACCTGCTTCAAAAGAACTGAAGAGCTCATGCCGCTTCTGTTAGTGCTTCATTTATAATTGCTATTGTTAGAAGCGCTAATACAATAGAGCTTGAAGAAAGTTCTCACATATAACGTAATTAAAATTTTGAAACAAAACTGATCAGAACCTTTTCACTTTTTAGAACTTATTAGCATTATTATACGTAAGAAAATTGAAAAGTGAATTCGAATTCATTATGATCACAAATAATGGATTTGATTAATCTTTTATTAAGTAAATTGTTATTCGTAGTGTAAGTAAGTGCCACTTGAACGTTACTGTTAGGTGATTAATTATGGATGATGGGTTTATGGAGAAAGTTTAATGTTAAGTACGAGCAATATGAACTTCCTATTAATTTGTCATTTTGTGCGATGGAAATTTATAGGTACAGGTTTTGGAGCTGAACTTTTCCTTATTCTCTTTCTGTTGTCGTAACCTCTTTGACGTAGCTCTTCCGAACAAATTTTCAATTCTCTATAGATATCCTTACTGACGCCCGTTTTCTCAATAAATGGAACTCGACCTCTAAGAAGATGCAAGCAACGGAAGGTGCGTGAAGTTGGCCGCAACATTTTTGAATTTTTCAAAAATATCTGTCATAATTAGGCGCCAATAAGGCGCCATTTTGCGCCGCTAAACCTAATTGTGCGCCGTCTTGGCAAACAAGTTATTAATAAAATAAGATTTTTTCGGCCAAGTTCACAAAGCCGCTCTTTTTATCAATTTTCAGAAAATCTTTATTCCATAATTTAGCGCCAATTAGGCGCCATTTTGCGCCGTTGAAACGAAATTTTGCGCCCTCCTGTGTAACAAGTTATTTGAAAAAAACTATTTTTCCGAACTATCTTAGCATATCGAGGAAAATGTGTTATTTATATTTTGGGTTTCCTTAAGTGGTAGATTTCGGTATAGTCTCGTTTAAATAATATAGACATAAATTTATGTGGATGCTATTATTACATAATTGTTGACATTGTTCAGGAAATTTATTTCAGTAGTAAAAGGTTTTCTTTTGCTTGTTGTTACTATCAAAGTTTTTCGTTTATGTTTATTATCAGGTATTTACTTTTAAGGGGTGTTAGTAGACAATACATAAGTATACAAGTTGGTGAACATTTTGAATGTACTAAGGGTACATATAGTATAGTATTTAAACGTAAGTGATGTAAAGTCATCATCATTAGGTCTTCAGTCCTGGAACTGGTTAGACACGTACCATCATTGTTTCCTATTCTGACCTAACCTACACATTTCCTGAAATTTGCACAGTCTGCATCTATTACTATCTGATCTAGGTCTACATCTACCTCTTTTTTCCTATCTCTGCTTGTAATATAATCCCATACTATTCCGCAAAAGCTTTCTATTTCTCCTATTGTTTTTCACAGATATTTTTAATCCCTCTTTGTTATTAACTTTGTCCGTCCATGCTATCATCGTCATACATCTGAAGCACAGCATTTCAAAAGGCTGCAACCGTTTTTCTGTCTGCTTTTCAGACTGCCCGTATTTCATAGGCATACTGTGCTGTACTTCACACTTATGCTTTCAACAATTTTCTTCTTGTTCTATGTTTGTTGTCTTTCATCATAGGCACTGTTCTTTCTTGTTATATGCAGTTCGGTCCTCTTCTATTGTTTTACAATTATATACCCTATTTCTCCGACCTTCAGTAGTTGTGAAGGGAGGTAAGCAGCCTGTGGCTGCCAAGTTTTTCCAACACTTAACCATTTACCGATTTAATATATTTTCCAATATATCTTTTCGCACAGTCAACATTAGTTGCAGATATTTTGCAACCAACAACTAGTTGTTTATACTAATCATCAGATTTATCTGCGCTTATTTTTTCGTCATTAGGTTTTCCGTCTCAAAACTGTTTGGACACGTACCTGCACTTATTTATATTCTGAGCTAGCCTACATAGTTACCTGAAATTCTCACACAGCATGTGTATACAGTTCGTTCCCCTTCTATCGTTTTCTAATTTTATGCCCTATTTCACCGAGATTCAGTAAAGGGGGTTAAGCAACCTGTGGCTACCAAGATCCCCCAACACTTAGACATTTGCCGAAATAATGGTTTTCCAGTAAATCCTTTCACACACTTAACATTATTCGAGAATATTGCCCAACCAATTCGTGTAGTTACTTATAATAATCATCATGTTTAAGCACAGTTATTTTTTCGTCATTAGTTTATCCATCTTGGGATTGGTTGGATGCGTACCTCCATTGATTTCTATTCTGGGCTAGCCTACACACCCTGAAACCCTTACAGCCTACATTTTTTACTATCTGTGTGCAGTAGTCTAACCTAGGTCTGCCGCTTCTTTTCTTTTTTCTTATATCTGCTTCTAATATATTCCGCACTATTCCCTCACGCCGTAGTATGTGGCCTATCATCCTATCTCTCCTATTTTTTATCGTTTTCCACATATTTCTTTCTTCCCCTACCATTTTTAGTACCTCTTCATTTTTAACTTTGTCTGTCCATGATATCTTCATCATACGTCTGTAGCACCACATTTCAAAGACTTCTACCTTTTTCTTGTCCGCTTCTCCTACTGTCCAGGCTTCACAGCCGTACAGTGCTGTGCTCCACACATATGTTTTAAGCAATCTTTTCCTTGTTTCTATGTTTGTGGTCTTTGAGCACATTAGTTGCTTTTTCTTGTTAAATATAGCACGACCTTGTGCTAATCTTTGTTTTATATCTTTTGTGCTTTTCCCATTTTGCGTTATTTGGCTTCCTAGGTAGCAGAAATCCTTAACCTCTTGTAGGTCCTCGTTACATACTTGTATTCTTGTTTTTGATTTATTTTCCCCACCTTAGCATACTAGAACTTTAGTTTTAGTTTTGTTAATTTTCATACCGTATCTCTCTGTTAGAACCGTTTCCATTTGATTAAGAGCAGCTTCTAACTTTTCCTTGCTAGACGCTAATACCGCTATAACATCTGCAAACCTAAGCATATCAATTTTTTGTCCCTGCATAGTAATTCCAAATGTTTTCCTGCATTTGACAGTATTCATTGCCTCTTCTATGTACAAGTTAAAAATCAATGGGGATAGGGCACATCCCTGTCTCACCCCTTTCCTAATGTTTACTTCTCTACGTTCCTGCTCTAATTCTAATACTGCTGTTTGCTCTTTGTATAAACTATGTACTATTCGTCTATCCCTATAACTCATTCCAATCTTTTTGAGTATTTCAAACATTTTTTCCCATTTTACATTGTCGAATGCTTTTTCCAGATCTATAAACCCTATATATACGCTTTCCTCTTTTTCTATTGTTTTCTCCATTATCACTCTCAGAGCTAAAATAGCCTCCCGTGTTCCCTAAACCCAAATTGGTCTTCTCCTAGTATTTCTTCCGCCCGTTTTTCCATTCGTCTTTGCACAATTCTAGTTAATATTTTTGACACGTGTGCTGTCAAACTTATTGTTCGAAAATTTTCACATCTATTCGCGCCTTTCTTTTTGGTATAGTTACTATGATGCTACGTTTGAAATCTTTGGGTATCTCGCCTGTCTCATACATATAGCTTACAAGTTGGAAGAGACGTTCTGTTACTGCTTGTCCAGCGGCTTTTAGAGTTTCTGCTTGCACCTTTTCTGTACCCGGCGCCTTACTATTTTTTAGACTCTTTAATGCTAATTCAAACCAAGGCCGCCCACAGAATAATTTGTAGAGGGGGTCAAGACTACTTTCAAAAATATTAGTTATGTTACACAAAGGATGAACACTGTTAATGCAACCCCGTTACCGGACGTATTGGAAAGTAATGTAAGGCATAAAATCTTATTTCCTTAAAGTAGCTCAAAAGCAGTTAGGACCATCGATAATGCAGCGTTTTTTAATATTATAGTTGAAATCACGAAAGAATGCATTCGCGACATAGGTTAGTGAATTTAAAAGCTATATACATTAAAAGTATGTCGGTGTTTAATTCAAAAACCTATGACGCGAATGCATTCTTTTGAGATTTCGGCTATAGTATTTGAAATTGAAAGAAAAACGTAGGATTGATAGTTTCTTAATAAATGCAGCATTCTGTAATTAATCAAATTTTCATATAGTGTAAAGTTACTTACCAATCTGGTAAATTGCTGGTGCAGCAGGCTATCAATTCTTTTGGCTTGATGATGCACAGGGTAGCAAATAGAAAAGATTGGATTTTAGATTAACACACACTAATTGAAAATTGAATGGACTTATTCCAATACACGTAATAAGCCGCCCGTAAGAAAATGTAAAAATACAGACACGACACAACCATATTTAACGGAAACAGAAAAAACACATTGTCAATCAAATGGCCACAAACCACAGATATTAATTAATAGTAAATAAATATCCGTTCGGCACTTTAATTAGTGTCTTTAATATTTGTTGCACAAACAAACATGACTAAGAACTAAGAAGGGTACAACAAACTATTATAACTGGCACTGCTGAATAGGACTGTTCTCGCGTTTTATTAATCATCATCATTTTTGAATAAAAATATCAATCTTCTTCGGTCTTGACCAAATCTATTTAGGACTTCATTTATAAATGCTTGTTTCTCCCTACCTACCATGTCCTTATGTACACTAAGCATGCATAAACCTGATAATTTATCCCCTGGCATGCTTGATCTAAGCCGCGATTTTACCCACTTTAGCGTACTAAATGACCTTTCTATTGTTGCAGTAGTTGGAGGTAATGCCAAAAAAATATTCAGCGCAGGTTTGATTGCCGGAAAAAAAGAAACTTCATTATCAAGCAAATGTACAAAGACTGTATCTTGTTGAATCTCTGTATTTTGCAAAAGTTCAACCCACGTTTGCAACTGTTCTGAAAAGTTATCAATGTTGTATCTTCTGGCTATTTCTTCTTTTTTATTTAACAATGCTCTTTTTATATTGTTGTCTTTTAAGTTATTTGGATGTAATCCAGAGAGTAAAAAAGAAGTCGTAGCATCTTCAGAAAACCTTGTGGAAATAGACTGTATAACAGAATCCAAATAAGGAATAAAAAGGCTTACTCGAAAGTAATCTTCAACACTACTCATATGATAATTAGACCTATGAGTTTGTCTTGGTGCAATACGTGGTATAATGTAATTTCCAATCCAAAACCATGGGCATGTTCAACACTTTTTTTATAAACCTCTTTAAAATATTGTTCAGGATCACTACGGTGTGTCTTAAAAAGTTTGAGTAGTTCATCTATGTGCTGTTTAACGGAAAATAAGTTTATACTTTTAGACTGCAGTGCATTACAAACAGGTTCCAATTTGCTAGAATATTTGGCCATAATATGCAGACAAAGAATAAATTTCGACGAACAAACGCAATTTAAAAGTTGACTGGCCCTATTTTTTGTCTGAGCATTTATTTCACGGTTATGAGCTAAATTTTCCAGAGCGTTCATAGTATCTGCAAAATGTTCCGCAAACAACCTCATTGATTTATATTTGGCGGACCAGCGTGTTTCACATAATAGTGGAATATTAGAAACATATCTACGTCTTAATGGACTATCTCGAAAGAAAGTAATTACTTCTTTAATGGTACCTACTGAATTTTGAATATCCGGAATTTTGTTCAAATCATTTATCACTAAATTTAATCTATGGGACGCGCAGTGAAAATATATCGCTTTTGGATATTTATTTTAATAAGTTTTGGACTCCTGCTCATGACCTGCCATCGTCGAGCAACCATCAAACCCTAATCCAACTAATTTATCCATACAAAGACCATATTCATTACAAGCGTTTAAAATTGCAGCAGTTATACCTTCTGCGTTCATCGATGTAAGGACTACAAAGCCTAAAAATTCTTCTCTGACCGAATTGTCATTACTAACAAATCTTACTCCAAGTGATAACTGTTCTACCCCAGCAATATCTGCACTTTCGTCAGCCAGAATTGAAAATGCTTCACTCAAATTCACATCTTTCACAATTTTTTCCCTAATTAATGTTCCACAAATTGAAATGATTTGATTTTGAGTTCTGTGAGAGGTGTAATTTGAGTTCTTCTTGCAAAACTTTAAGTGCTCGTTTAGAATGTGATCCCCACTTTCTATTCTGAATTGTAAAAGATCCTCAAAATTATCTTTTTATCACCTCGTAATGGCAAATCATGCATACCACAAAAAATGACGGTGGATATTATTGGTATAAGTTTTTTGCGATTCGATTCAATCAAATCCCGCTCAGCTTCATTTATTTGAGAGATAATTGATAGACGTTTTCCTTCAATAATTTTTGTAAAACTAGAAGCTTTTATAGTTGAATCGCGATGCCATTCGGTTGTAGCATGTGCTTTTGCAGAAGCGACAAAGTCATGATATTTTGTGAAGGGCTTTACAATGAAAGAACCAAGAACCCCTCTTTTAACAGTTGGCCGAAAAACTACGCAATATTTGCAAAGTGCGCCTTTGAGTTTTGGAGAATACGCAAGCCAATCGTATTGTTGAAGCCAGTCATATCTAAAAGCACGTCTTCTTTCTTCGGAATCGTTCTTGAAATTATATTTAGGATCTGGTTCGTAAGGATTTGTTAATAATGAAAAGCGAACATCGTCGGAAAGTGTTTCATTCGAGTTAACAAAATTGCCCAAATCGAGCATGCACTCATTCTTATCAGTTGAAAGATTGGTGTCATATTCACATGTGAGAGATTTTAAAGTATTAGGTGACGAACTACCAGCTTTATTTAGATCATTGACACTATTATGTACTATGCTATTACACTCAAAAATAGCATTAGCACCAGCACCGCTACTACTACAGCCTATGCTAGATGATTCTTTTAGTTCATTTCGTTTGAAAAATTTTCTAATATCCATTGTTAGTATTGTTACTGACCTTAGATCTGAATTTCTGAAAAAAAATAACACGCTTTACTTTTCTGATACTTCAAAAGAAGAGATTTGTTAATCAAATAGACTTTAAAGAAAAAAAATAAGAATCTCCCAAGTGCAAATAAATATTATTTTTAAATATGTATTCTCACGCATTAGATACATTAGTGCTTACTGCTATCCTATCCGTAACTAAACTGTAACTGCAATCTTCGGCCTTCTTTAAAAACAAAAACCAGTAACTACACTACTTATCAACACTGATAACAATAACTACAAGGAAAATGACCAATCAATATCTATCAACATACACGTCTTGTACTAATTCAACAGTCAGATAAAGTTTCCTAAGTCACAAATTAAAAGTACACCGCATTCGAAAAACACTGAATACAAACTGAAGTCACTGAAGATATAGACGTACTTTACTGTTATAGATAAAGAATATATTTTTTCTCAGAATAGAACACAATGAGACATTTGTAGAACATTCCAAAGTTTTAGTTGTAGAGTACCTGAACCTGTACAATAAGAAAGAAACCATTATGAAAGCCTTTATTTATATTTCGTTTGAATAGAAACTTTCAGGGTAAAGATATTTAGATATTAAAGAATGAAAATAACAGTTTTGTTATAGGCGGTTAGGGTTACTATTGTAAGGTAATCGCATTAATTCGCATTTCCTGCTTAAAATGACATACAAAGTCGGTCTATTTATAGTTAGATAATAGGCATACCTGTAGTGTAATCTCAACATTTAGGTTTATTTTATTTTTAAACAATAGTATAACCGATAATGAAATCGTAATCTTCTTCAATCTCTAGTGCAGGTGCACTTCGTGTTGCGATTTCTAACGAAAAAAACCAAAGGAACATATTCAGGGGGGGGGGTCAGGCGACCCCCATTGACCCCCTTTGTGGGCGGCCTTGATTCAAACTCATCTCTAAGTATAGGATATCCCAAGTCATCATTTTCAAAGTTTGATTCCTGTTCTAATGCAGTTAGTTCCTCTCCTGCATATAAATTCCCTATTCTTTCCATCTACCCACTTTCTCTACGTTTTCTATGATGACGTTTCCTTGTACGTCTCTTATATTTTTGCTATGCGGTTTTATATCCCTAAAATTCATTCTAATTAATTTGTATGCTTCGTATGTGTTTCCTGTTTCCATCTTAGTTTGTACCTCTTTGCACCTTTCATCAATCCATTGTTCTTTAGCTTTCCTGCATTTTGAATAATTTCCAATTTTATGGCTTTGTATCTCTGTTTTCCTGTTTCGTCTGATTTATTTTTGTATTTTCGTCTGTCTTCTATTAAATTTGGAATATCCTTTGTTATCCATGGTTTCTTATTTTCTTTTTGTGTATACCCCAGAATATCTCTGGCCGCCATGTCTAGGCTGGATTTAATGTTATTCCATTCTGTGTCCAAGTGCCTTTTTCCGTTTCTTTTTTTCACATTCTTAAATTTATGTGCGGCTTTCAGAATTACGATGTTGTGGTCAGTATCTATATCTGCTTTTGGGTAGCTTCTACAGTCTTTTACTTGATTCCTAAACCGTTGTCTAACAAGAATGTAATCTATTTGATATCTTCCTATATCTCCTGGCATCTTCTGCGTATATCGTCTTCTAGCATGATGTTGCAATGTGTTTGTGATGATTAAATTGTTCTTCTCGCAAAATTCTACCAGCCTATTTCCCCTGTCGTTTCTCGTGCCTAAACCAAATAAACCTACTACTGCTCCTTCCCTACCCTTACCTACCACTGTATTAAATTTCCCCATAATAATTAAATTTTCATGTCCTTTTACGTATCTTAATATATCTTCGATATCTTTGTAGATGGCTTCTACCTCTTCGTCACTGTAGCTAGAGGTGGGCATGTATACTTGTATTATTACTGTGTTTACCGGTTTAGATTCTAATCTAGCCATGAGTACTCTTTTGTTCTTTTGTAAGTAATTTTCTACACAGTATCCTATCTCTTTCTTCATAACTATCCCCACACCCAAAGTTTCTCCCTCTGCTCCTGTATGAATTACCCTGAAGTCTCCACTCCAAAAATCCCCCGCCTCTGGCTACCGAACTTCGCTGATCCCTACTATGTCTAGTGATAACCTATTCATTTCGATTTTTAGGTTCTCTAGCTGACCTACCTGCTTCATACTTCAAACATTCCACGCTCCGACTCGCAGAATGTTCCCGACTCTTATTTTTAACTTTCCGATCGCATCCTCCGAAGTAGTCCCTTCCCGGAGATCCGAATGGGAGACTATTTTAACTCCGGAAACTTTTACCTCAGAGAATGCCATCATGTTTAAGTACGCTGTGTACTTGGGAGATAATGTGGTGGTTTCCCGTTGCCTTCCACATCGCGGTAGTGTATTTTAGACTGCCATACCGATCCCTATGGTCTTTGCCAATCTAAGTACCGAATGAGCCGCTGTCCACTTTCGGGGACCTGTCTTAGTCTGGTTCCTCACTAACGACTCTACTACTTTGGTTGGACCTGTAGTTTGGCTGTTTAGCTCATTAGAACACGCAAGCCATTTCACCTGTTCTAGTAATTTAGAACTTCGGCAAGGTGCAGGTCCATTCGAAATGGGATGTAAAGTATCCACTATAAATTGTTTTAAATTTTTGTTTTAACTCGAAGACCAGAATGGATATTAAACGTTTCTTTTGAGGTCTATAAATTTGTAGTAATTATTTATCTGCCTTTGTGTTACTGAATATGCAAACTCCAAAATTTGTGTACGGTGTAAAACCCAGCCTACTCGCCGATTGGCCCCGGTAATTCTTTCCTTATCTTTTTCGTTTACGTCTACGTACGTAGCATATATTTTGACGCCCTGACGTGGACCCCGATTTTGTTTTGTTTAACTTTTGGCCTGATTCTTTTTGCTGACTAATTTCCTACATTACCCGCTTATCCGGCCTATATTGCTTTTTTTTCTTTTTCTCTTTACGTTCGGCCTCGATATACTATACTCAACTTTTCGTTCCGACAATATTCTTCATGAAACCAGTTTTGTATTTTCGGTTATTGTGTTCTGAAATTTTATTAATTTGTTTTCTTGGGTTTCTTGCATTACATAACAATTTCCTTTAATTTTTGTTTCTCTCCGAATTATTGGACTTGTGTTTTCGCCAATAACTCTAGTCCTTTGAAAATGCTGGCGCCCTATTCCTATTCCTAGTTTCTATTTGCTTGCTTCACTCCTATTAGTGTTCCAGAAGTTAAAACGAATGAACTATACCGATTCGGTGTGTTAGAATTTCAATTTCTTCCGTTGGATGTATTCTAAATTGTCCTGCGTTTGCAGTAATTTTTGGTTGAGTTCTTATCGTGTTACGGCTAGCATTCATTTAGTTACTTTCTACCATTTTTTTTTAAATAAGACCGTTTAATTGTATCAATAGACAGCAGGATTCATCAGAAAGCATTACTAACTATTTCACGTGTATAACGGCCCCATTTCATTAGAATGAAAATGATTAATTGTTCATTTTGCTCAGTATTTTGCTAATTTAGGAAGGGACATGGTTATTGATTGTTCGTCTTTTGGAGAGGCGGAGAATTCTGAAAATTTAAGGCTTATTTTTTGAAAGTAGAAATAGTTTAAAAGACTGGGTGCTTAAATTTAATAAATTTTATAAAGATATAAGTAAGAAATTAGACAAAGCTTACCAGAGGAAAAAATTGCTTATGATTTATGTAGACGATAGGTACAATTTCAAGTTGGAGATTCAGTTAGATGTAGGAACTTTGTTTTCCAGACGCAGCGAAATATTTCAATTCTAAATTAGCACTAAAATTTGAAGCGCCATTTTTTATTAAAAATAAAATTTCTACTAATGTTTATGAACTGTTAGATGAAATGAGAGCGAATAGTAGCGGCGGCACAGCAAAGATTTGAAATTGAATCCTGCTGATTAGCCAAACCTCTCCCTGTTGACTCTTTCCTTTGATTAAACTTAGTTTTTTTATATTGGACGTTTAATTGGATTTATATAAATTTTGCGTGCATGTCATCTACGTTTTATATTGATTTTGACATATATCTTCTTGATAATGAATAATTTTGTCTGGCATGGGGAAAGTGATTCGAGCATAGAAAACGAAAATCAACATAAATTGTTGGTTATTTTGCAAAAAGAAAACCCGTGACCGGTTTCACTGCTCTTGCAGATCATCAGACAGACGCATCTTTTTTTGCAAAACAACCAAGTTCTGGGATTATACACAAATCAAGGTGTATTTATAATACAAACAGTTTCTCATACGGGCCCTCTATGCTGGAATGTAAGCAACTAACCATCGGTACAAGACAAAACTATAACCGTGCTATTAATAGAGAACTGAAGATAATACATATAACGTCGACCAAATTAGGGCGACAAACAATCTTCTGGACCCAACTATCTACGAGAAGAAAATTCACATAGTTCTAGTACAGGAACCAAATAGAGGTATGTCGGATAGACACTGAAGTGACAAAAACACAGATTGTGCGGTAAAGGTGGAAAAATGTTTGCTGACCCCAAAAACCTTTATGGGCAAAAGTTTTGTGTGCGTAGAAACAAATGGCTTCAACGTTGACTCATGTTATTACTTCCCTAATCAATTCATAGAAGATTTTCATAAACTGCTGAATAGCATAAGAAAGCATTTTAAATGCAGCAAAATCGACTTTGTAATAGAAGGGAATTTTAATGCCAATTCAGTTGTGTTTGGCTCTTTGGTGACAAATGAAAGAGGCATAGTAGTGGAAGAATGGATAGAAGCGATTGACTTGGTGGTCATAATTGAACATTTTCGAATGTCAACGAGGAGTTTGTTATCGACATAACGATAGCATCCCCAAACATGGCGTAATATATAACAGATTGGCATGTAGACACCGAATGAGAGTCTATGAGCAGCCACAAATTTATTCTCTGTAAAACCACAAGGTCTGTAATGCGGGAGCCACAGGAAAAATCAACAAAAGGTTGGAAGATCACCCAAGGCTCCGTTAGAAATTCTAACAGCAAACAGCGGAATAGACATAGATGCTACCCAAAACCCTACAGGGGGAGCTAAGGATTTAATGTACGAAATCGCAAAAAAATGCAATATATATTTACAAAAAAGAACACTCCATTCGGACAGTTTATTAGTGGACAAAAGAAATTGGACAGAAAAGAAAAAAATCTATGCATAACAAATCGCGGATATAACAAGATTGCTAAGGATGAGACAAAAAAGCCTACAAAACCGTTAAGTGCGACCTAAATAGCACCATCAGCAACCAAAAACAGAGCGCATTGCTTACTTAGTAAAAGATACAGAAAACGATATGAGGTAAAGTATGCCAAATTGTCATTAAAAAATTACACATGGTTCCTAGAGTAGCAATAGGGAAAGCAGACGAAAAACAACAAATATTAACGCTTTTCCCACAACATCGCATACAAGCTTCGACCTATTCGAAAGTGGACCGGGATGAGATAAAGTATCTTACAAACAAGGAACTGCTTGAGGCGGCGACAGCGATTAAAAACAATAAGGCTGCAGGACCTGATGAAATCCCACCTGAGGTTGTGAAGACAATTGTGATAAATAATCTGGAAACTGTGAAAGGGATCATGAATAACTGCATATAGGAAGGAGTGTTTTCGACCATTTGGAAAAGAGCCAATTTGATACTCATAGAAAAGCTCAAGAATGATACGCAAGGGGAAACCACATGTAGACCTATATGCCTGATCGATGTCATAGGAAAATTTTGGAAGATAATAATAAAAAATAAATTCGATAACGCACTGGAACAAAACAATTTTCTACATAATAATCAGTTTGGTTTCAAAAAGGCAGGTTCGCCCTGAATGCCTTACAAGCAGTGATTGACACTGTCTACGAATGCAAAGATAAAGCATACCAACATAGATGGCCATGCGTCAGAGTGGCCTTAGATATCCAAAACACCTTTAATTTAGCACCTTGGGTAGAACTCGTTAGGGTACTGGAAGATATGAAGATAAGCACATATCTAGTAAATATCGTAAAGTCATACCTAACTGATCGGCGTATGTTAACTGATCAAGTGGAAGAGCTAATTACTTGCGAAGTCCCACAAAGAACAGTCCTTGAGCCCACCTTGTGGAATATTTTATATAACAAATTCCTAAACACTGATGTAGGACGGAACACCCGCCTAAGAGCATGCGCCGACGATGTCGCAATCATTACATATGACAAAAAAATAGATGATCTGAAAACAAATGCAAAGCGGACAGTCACAGCGGTAAGATCAGCTCTGTGCGACTTACATCTCAAACTGGCGGCTGAAAAAACAGACTTAGACTAGCTGCTGGCAGAAGTTTTAATGAGCTGGAAATTGATATAGATGGACTCAAAATCCAGAACAAAAAGGGGATCTAGTACATAGGGATCCTGAGCAAAAACCTCATAATGAGCACCCATGTTAGAAACATCTGCGATAAAGCCAATAAAAAACGTATGTTCTTGGCAAGAGTCGTGGCAAATAAAACCAAACCAAGAGCATCCAAAAGGAGAGTACTAACAACGGTTGTCTCCTCAATAGTGCTGTATGTTGTGTCAATATACCAAGGTGCCCTAAGATACAAATATTACGAGAACCTCCTCGAAAGATTTAACAGAAAAATGGTCGTATGAATCACATTGGCGTACCGTACGGTGGGGACGCAAGCTATATTAACGATTGCGGGTATCCACCGATTAGGTACAGAATAGAGGAAAGGGCCCTGATATACAGACAAGGAAAAGAATTTGCTTATATGGCTAGACAGTGGCTACACCAATGGACCAGCTACGATGGCGGGACTAAGGTCTTTATCAAGGCCGTATAGGACTGGTGTAATAGAAAATGGGGACACGCTGATTACCACATGACTCAAATGATGACCGACCACGAGGTGTTCAGCAACTGCCTCCATCGATTTAAAATTATTGACACCGACAACTGTTGGTCTTGTGACAAAGCCGATAGTGCCGAACACACCCTATTCCACTGTCCAAGTTGGAATGGGGAAAGGACAACGGTAAATGCTGAATTCAACAACATGATATCCAAAGAAAATATAGCAAAACTACTGCTACATACGCGATAAAAGCACGTAGGACATCATTAAAAAATGACAATGGCTATCGTCTACAAAGAAGAACGATTACCGACGTAATAAAACAAAACTATGATACAGTAGACATCGATTAAATCTGTTCCCCGCTAACAATCCGAAAGATGTCAGACGGCGGTTTCAGATTGTTTGGTTACTAATAGGCAGAGAAAGAGAGAGAAGGGTTATAGTTGGTATGCATGGTCTCCTGATGAGGGAGACCGATAAGAAGGCCTCGGACCTCTTACCGACCTTACGCCATTGGAACTCTTTGTGAACCCAACACTACCCGCCACATAGATCTAGTTGCAGGTGTCTTCCTCATGATAAGGAGTATAGAAGGCGCAAGGCAGACGGGCAAGTTACCATGGAGGCAATATTGAACATTTCCTATACTCTATTTAAAAAAAAGTTTTGGTCATAAATAAGATGCAGTAACTGATTGTTATTACCTGAAGTTTTTGGTTGTTCTGTGCTATGTATTTATCAATACATATTTTTCTTATTAAAATTACTAATTTGGCTTAAAAAACTATGAATTTTCTTTCATTACAAATTATCTGAGTGGATATTGCTTCCAGTCCAACCCCTACCCTGTAAGATATGTTAATCTCCGTTTTATTTGGTATTGCTTAGGGGTCATCGAAATTTTAAATCCAGTGTGTGATATATCAGTGAAATCGTATTTTTTTGCTCTATTTAATAGCATACAAATTCAACATGGCGTCCATAAAAAAATCTAAAGTGAACATTGAAAATAAGATGTTGAGTGGGCTTAGAAAATATCCGATCACTTCATTAGTAAGCCCCTGATTAACAATGCAAATAATGAGTTTGATTATTTTTTGGAAATAAATAAAAGTGTTATCGAAGAAAAAAGAAAACAGTAAATTTCAGTATTCTCGCGATAACTCAAAAACGGATTGAAATATCTTAGGTTTCTTTTAGATTTTCGAAAAGCATAAAAAAGACGCAACGTTTTTCTAATTTGACCTACGCTGTATTTCTTACCGTTGGCGGCTTCGTGGCGTAGTTGGTATGTGTGTAACTACGTCCAAGGTCCCGGGTTAGATTCCCGACACGGTCCGCTTGAAAAAAGTTAGACGAGTATTTTTCACAAAAATACGCCCTCGTTTGGATGAGAAGTAAAATGGAGGTCCCGTGTGTGAGTGTTGTCACGCACGTTAAATATCCCTACCTTGCTTGGAATAGCAAGAGTTCGGCAAAATTCCAAATTTCTAGGTTAAAAAAATTCGCTTCCTTGCCAATGTGGTACCTTCGGTTGGAGCATTGGAAAATTAAATGAAGGGTATCTCTTACCGTTTCGGATTAATCTGTGGTACGTACTGTTAGTTGACTAACCTCTATATGAATTTTTAGTTATACAATAAGCCGAAGAATTACACCCTTCCGTATGTACATGATATTTAGGAACGCCCTGTATAGACATTTCTTGATTTTGATAATTAGTGATGAACAATATATGTCATCTCATTCATGGAGTATTCAAGACTCTTATAAGCATTCAGTGAAAGTAAACTAAAATATACATTTTTAAAAGCCATTCTATGTCGAATCATCCTTAGGAATCAGGGAATTAAAACTATTTCTAATTCACTTTCAGTTTTTATGTATTTGTAAACCTGTCTAAAAGTAAGCATGCAATTTATCTCAGAATTAATAAATAACATCGTGGGAAATAAAGTAAATACAATTATGAATGTATAATGTAAATGCAACTATGAGAAGCAGCTAACTTATTCACTAATTAAGACAAAAGGAGGTTAATTCGAAATAATATATTATAATAAACATTCTATTCTCAGTTGGTTGTAAAATGCTTGTACGCAACGATGGTTCTTTTTTATATTTTATTACAATGCTGCAGTCGACTTGTCGTTCAAGTAACTGAACTCTGTATTGTTTTTTAGTTTAAGTGGTTGCATATTTCAAAACAAGTCTTGTGTAAGAACAAATTATAGATTGATTGGTTATACAAATATTAAATGATACATTTTAATGATTTTAGGAACTCTCTTAATCGTCATTGTCAGGAAGGGGGAAAAGAAAGGGCTTTTAACACTTTGGAAATGGATTTAGTGGGGACACAATTCTAGTATATTGAGGATACTTTCCGTTCCGAATGGACCTGAACCTTGAAGAAGTTTTAGATTACTACAACGGGTGAAAGGGCTGCCGCGTTCAAGGGATATAAAGAGCCAAATTACAGGTCCAACCAAAGTAGTAGGGTCTTTAGTGAGGAACCAGACTGAGACAGGTCCCCGAAAGAGTGCAACAGCTTTTTCGGTACTTAGAGTGGCAGAGGATAGGAGTCGGTATGGCATTCTAAGACACACTACTGCAATATGGAAAGCAACGGTAAACCACCACATTACCACCCAAGTACACAACGAACATAAATTGATATTTAAGATAATGGCATCCTCTGGGATAAAAAATTGCAGAGTTAAAATAGTCTCCCATTCGGATCTCCGCTAGGGGATTACTTCGGAGGATATGATCGGAAAGTATAAAAAAAAGAGTTGTGAACATTCTGCGGGTCGGAGCGTGGAATGTCAGAAGTATGAAGCAAATAGGTGAGGTAAAAAACTTGAAAATTGAAATGGATAGGTTAGCATTAGACATAGTAGGGATCAGCGAAGTTCGGTGGCCAGAGGCGGGGGATTTTTGGAGCGAAGGCTTTAGAGTAATTCACGCAGGATCAGAGGAAGAAAATCCGGATGTGGGGGATAGTTATAAGAAAAAAGATTAGATACTGTGTAAAAAACTACCTACCAAGGAATGAAATAGTACTCATTGTTAGATTAGAATCTAAACCGGTAAATAGTAATAATACAAGTATACATGCCCACCTCTTGACACAGTGAAGAAGAGGTAGAAGCGATCTACAAAGATCTCGAAGAGATACTAAGATACGTAAAAATTTAATAACTACAGTGGTAGGTAAGGGTGGGGAAGGGACAGTAGTAGGTTTATTTGGTTTAGGCACGATAAACAACAGGGACATAGACTTGTAGAATTTTGCGACCAAAACAATTTAACCATCACAAACACATTATTTCAACATCCTGCTAGAAGACGATACACGTGGAAGATGTCAGGAGATATAGGAAGATATCAAATAGATTACATTATTGTTAGTCAACGGTTTAGAAATCTAGTAAAAGACTGTAGAAGCTACCCGGAAGCAGATATAGACACAGACCACAACACCGTAATTATGAAGGCCGCTCTTAAATTTAAAAATTTAAGAAAAAGGAACGGAAAAAGACACTTTGACTTTGAGAAACTAAAAGATAAAGATGCCCAAGAAATATTTGAAAAAAAGTCAAATGAATTGCTGAAAGGTATCGGGAAAATTTCTGATACTAAGGAAGTAGCAACGGAATAAAATAACATTAAATCCAGCTTAGACATAACTGGGCTATACACAAAAAGAAAATTAGAAACCATGAATAACTTAAGATATCCTGAATTTAATAGAAGAAAGAGGAAAATACAAAAACAAAAGACGAAGCTGGAAAACAGAGATAGAAAGCTATGAAATGGGAAATTATTTGCAAATGCAGAAAACCTAAAGAGAAATGGATTGATGAAAAGTGCAAAGAGGTACAACCTAAGATAAAACTAAGAAAGACAAACGAAGATCTGAAAAATGGTAAAACACCGGGTATAGATAAGGTAAAAATAGAAACTCTAAAAGCCCCTGGACAAGCAGCAACAGAACGTCTCTTCCAACTTGTAAGTTATGTGTATAAGACAGACAATAGACCCAAAGATTTCAAACGTAGCATCATAGTAACTATTCCAAAAAAAGAGAGGCGCGAATAGATGTGAAAATTTTCGAACAATAAGTTTGACAGCATACGTGTCAAATATATTAACTAGAATTGTACAAAGACAGATGAAAAAACAGGCTGAAAAAGTACTAGGAGAAGATCAATTTGGGTTTAGGGGTAACATGGAAACACAGAAGGCTATTTTAACTCTTATGGTGATAATGGAGAAAACAATAAAAAAAGGAGAAAGCGTGTAAAGAGAGTCTGTAGATCTAGAAAAAGCATTTTACAATGTAAAATGGAAAAAAAAATGTTCGAAGTACTCAAAAGGATTGTAATGAGTTTTAGGGATAGACGGATAGTACATAGCTGATACAAAAAGCAAACAGCGGTAAGTAGAATTAGAGCAGGAACGTAGAAAAGTAGATATTAGAAAAGGCGTGAGACAGGGACGTGCCCTATCCCCGTTAATTTTTAACTTGTGCATCGAAGAAGAAATAAATACTATCAAATGCAGGAAGACATTTGAAACTATTATGCAGGGACAAAAGATTGATATGCTTTGATTTGCAGACGATATAGTGGTATTGGCATCTAGCAAGGAAGAGTTAGAAGCTGCTTTTGATGAAATGGAAACGGTTCTAACAGAGAAGAGTAAGAAGAATACTAAACAAACCACAACAAACATACAGGGAGTATTTAGAGAGATACGGTATGAAAATTAACAAAAATAAAACTAAAGTACTGGTGTGCAAAGGAGGGGAAAATAAATCAAAAACCAGAATACAAATAGGAAACGAGAATTTAGAAGAGGTTAAGGATTTCTGTTACCTAGGAAGCCAAATAACGCAAGATGAAGAAAACGTCAAAGATATAAAACAAAGATTAGCACAAGGCCGTGCCACATTTAGCAATGAAAGTCAATTACTGTGCTCAAAGACAACCAACAGAACCAAGAAAGAAGATTGCTGAAAGCATATGTGTGAAGCACAGCGCTGTACGGTTCTAAAACTTGGACAGTCGGAAAAGCGGACAGGAAAAAGATAGAAGCCTTTGAAATGTGGTGCTACAGACGTATGATGAAGATATCATGGACAAATAAAGTTAAGAAAAAACATGTTCTGGAAATGGTAGGAGAAGAAAGAAATATGTAGAAGACAGTAAAAAATTTTCAATAACTTTCAAACAGAAAAAATATAAGTTAGTAACACTGCATGTTGCCATGACAACCATCTTAAATTGAAATGACATGGAAACAGCTGCTATGTCAATCTGACATGGACAGCCTTATTGGTTACTATTTATAGCTTTCATGAATGTATTGCTAACTTAATTAATTTACATTTTACCTTTTAAAAATAGTGTGTTTTTGCTCTAAATTCTTTTAAATAATGACCTAATTTAATTTAGCATGAAGCTGGAACATATACCTTTTAAAAGTGTCTATCAAATCACCATGATCTAACTTTAGCAGCTGCTTTCTGGATTATTAATGTTTTATGTAAGTACTCTAGTTATAGATAAATAGCTCCATTTACCATTCTTTATGAGTAAAAATCTTTTTAAAAAAACACTAAAGTCCATTAAATAAACATTATAAACTTCAGATTTCTTTAGTTTTTTGAGTCAACTTTTTAAAAGCTGTGGTTTAGATAACTTATATAATATCTTACTGTTCTATGAATCTAAGTGTCCCTTTATAATCTAAATAATCAATTATAAGTTATGATTACCGCATAAAGAAAGTTTCTTTCTTAAATATAGACTTTGCAACTAACTGAGTTCTTAGTATCTCTCCTATCTTTTAAAACGCTATAGTAACTTGATTTCGTTATTTCTGTTTCCTTAAACACTATACTACAATTAATACCGTCCATCTCAAATCATCGGAAATGATTTACTAGGTTCAATTCCGGAACATTCAAGCGGCATCTAATCAAAATGATAGACAATTGCAGCTCAAAGCTATACTAGCTCAAGAAGCTAAAAGCTTACCTATTGCGCGTGTTGTGGTCTCTGATTTACCTCAAAATATATTTGAAATTAAACAACCTTTTGATGATATTACTAATATAGTACACAGAATTGATCTTGAACCTAACGAAATCGAGCTTAAGCGCCTTGTGTCTCGAATAGCCCACGTAAAGCAGCGGATAGAGTTGTTGTGTTTATATAACTATGAACAGGCTGACCAAACTAAACAAACTTTCCTATCGGACATTCTCTTACTCGAAGCGACAGTTCTTGACAAACTTAACTTAGATGTAGACGTAAATATACCTATAGCCTTGTCGAACCTTGCAATCTCACAACCTTTATTCTTGGGAAATCAATATCTGTCTATAAATGGGGTTTAACTTTCCAGAGCTTTGACTTCCAAATCTCGTTAATGACATTCCTCGATAGAGTAAACGATTTTAGAATATCACGCAATTGTACAGACCAAGATTTATTTGTTTCAGCGAGTGAATTATTTTCTTATTCTGCCTTAATTTGGTATAGAAATATAAGCAATCAGATTTCTACTTGGGAAGAATTAGTTACGTGTTTAAAACGAGATTTTCTACCGCATGGCTATATTACCGATCTCTGAAACGAAATAAGAAACCGAACACAGGGAACTGACGAAAATGTAATCTCGTTTATTACCTCAATGGAAGCTTTATATAGCAGATTAGATAAAAAACCACTAGAATTTGAAATTATTGATCAGCTCCGTAGAAATTTGAATCCATATTTTTCTGAAAGTTTAGCGTTACAACACATTACTTCTTTACCACAGTTTAAAGACTTATGTCGCTTGCTTCAAAAAGTAAAATTGCGTGTCGATAAATACCGTCCTCCCCCAGAAAAACAATCTGGGCTATTAGAACCTGATCTAGCATGTCAAACTGAACCTTTTCGTAAAGTATTTACTATTAACCTTCCTGCTACCTTTTCAAATAACTCACTTACCTGTTGGAATTGTAAGAAAAGTGGACATAGTTACAACATGTGTACATACCCCAAAAATATTTTTTGTTATGGTTGCGGTCGCACCAATACCTATAAATCTACGTGTACAAATTGTAACTCTAACTTATCGGGGAACTTTCGCAGAGATATTCCTACCCGGGACGTGAATGTCTCAAGGAATCAAAATCGTCTTCAACGCCAACCATTCAACACACCAAGACGTCAATAAATTTAAAGCATAAAACTATCTCTAACGGTAAATCTTTACTTAATATACCTAAGAATAATATCGCTACCTTAAATTTACAGAATAATTTACCTCCCTTATCAGAAATATGTCATACTACCCCGTCGGAATGGTCGAGTTGGCTGCAAATAGTTAATTCCTTTTATCATAAAAAGTCGGCTGCCCTACAACTTGCTAAAAAACCCCTTGATATTCGTTCTCATTTACCTATCTCGATTGGTTCCTTAAATGTAATAGCTTTACTGGACACAGGTTCCTCATGTTCCCTTAAAAATAACGAAGGCTTACTGCAATTATCTGAACAAAACATTAAAATTCAAGTTGTTCCCGAAAAAACCTCCATAAATTTAGCTGACGATAATCAAATACATGTAACGGGTTCCCTTAAACTAAAAATTCGAGTAGAATCACTTGAACGCGACGTTCCATTTTTGATCATACCTACATTAGCTTACCCATTTTTACTTGGCGTAGATTTCTGTAAACTTTTTAATTTATCGCTCTACTTTCAAAATTTTTCTTGGCAAACTTCCCTTAAAACAAATTCCTGTGCGTCTGCGGGAATATCTAATAAAATTTCTCTTACCGATTCCCAAAATGCAATTCTTAACTCTACAATCGACAACACATATTATCTCTACAAGTAATGCCCTTCTTTTTAAGCAACGTCAATATCCGCTATCGCCTACATTACAAAAACATTTGCATTCCGAAATAGATAAAATGCTAGAATCTGGCGTTATATTTCCCTCAAATACGCCATGGATGTCTCCCGTGTTATTAGTCCGCAATAAAAATGACGAATGGCGCATTTGTTTTGACGGCAGAAAGCTTAATTCTGTAACCGTGTCGGACGCATACCCTTTACCTCGTACTAATTCGATTTTAAGCCGGCTTCGAAACGCTAAATTTATCTCATCTATCGATCTTAGACAAGCTTTTTATCAGATACCTCTTGACTTATCTTCCCGCCCAAAAACTGCTTTTTGTGTTCCAGGTCGAGGTCTTTTCGAATATAATTTTTTGCCATTTGGTTTCTGTAACGCACCACAAACTTTACAACGTACTATAGATCAAACGTTAAGTTCTATCTTACACCAGGAACGTGCCTTTGTATTTTTAGATAATATATTAGTTATCTCAAGTTCCTTCCAAGAGCATATCGCTACACTGAATGACGTTGCTGAACGCCTAAATGCAGCAGGTTTTAAAATAAATTGGGAGAAATGTCAATTTTGCTGTTCTTCTCTTACATTTCTTGGTTTCATTATCGATGGAATTGGGTTACGAGCAGATCTTGCTAAAGTCGACGCGATTACTAAATTTAAAACATCCAAAACTGTCACAGAAATTAAACGTTTAATTGAGATGATTAGTTATTAACGCATTTTTTTACCCAACCTCTCAACTATATCTACACCAATTACCGCTTTAATTAAAAATAAAAATAATTCCCAATCCGTCGAATGAAATTTAGAAGCTCAGCAGGCTTTTGAACAAATCAAAACGTTAATCACTTTAGCACCTATCTTAATCTCGCCGAATTTCGATGAAAGATTTTATATACAAACCGATGCCTCACTTACTGGTTTAGGTACAATGTTGTTTCAAGTGAGCAATGGTTTAGAACACCCTATCGCTTATGCACGCCGTGCCTTAACTTCTGCTGAACCAAAATATTCAGCTACCGAACGTGAACTATTAAGGGTTATCTTTGGTATTGAAACATTTCACAGTAATTACTGATTGTGCAGCCCTCACATGGTTAAATAACTTAAAACAATAAATACTCCCTGTATGTTTGTTGTGGTTTGTTTAGCATTCTTCTTAATCTTCTTTGGGAATGAAACCACTCATAGTTTTTAAAATCTATTTCATTTACGTTTCGATCCATGACCTAGGATCGTTGTCAAAATAATAAAAACTTCAAGTTTGACGTTTATGACACAAATTGAAGGTTTCTTTGATTTATTGATGTTTGGAATATTTGGTTTGAGTACACTAAGCAAAAATTTTTAAAGTTTAAAATCGAAACGTAAATGAAATAGATTTTAAAAACTATGAGTGGTTTCATTCCCAAAGAAGATTAAGAAGAAACTTAAAACAACCCGCAGGTCGTTTGGCAAGATGGAACTTGCGTATCTCTCAATTTACCTTTGACGTTAGGCATAGACCTGGCAAATTAAATATCGTACCTGATGCCTTATCTCGTGATGTCGTTTCTCTTAATCTTCCAGTTTTAATTCCTGACGCCTGGTATCTCAATATGATCAAGAAAGTTTCTGAAAATCCCGATAAATTTTCCACCTTTCGTGTAACGAATAATAGATTATATAAATTTGTATCTTTCTCACCCCGCAAAATATCTAACATCCCCGAATGGAAACTTGTGGTCCTTACCGCTAACGGCTGTGAGGTGTCATGATGATTCTATAGCTGCTCATCTTGGTATCAACCCTAGCTAAAATATTGGAATTATATTATTGGCCCAGACTAAAACAATCTGTCTGTCGTTATATTAGGAACTGTAGAATTTGTGGTTCTCTGAAGAGCTCTTAAGAGGCTCGTTCTGGTTTAATGGGTAACTTTAAACGTGTATCTTATTCCTTTTAATTAATACCGCTTGACTTATTAGGACCTCTCCCCCGATCAAAAAAAGGTAACCAATATCTTTTAGTTGTCACCGATTGGTTTTCTAAATTTGTTATGGTGCAACCCTTATGTAAAGCTACATCTACCGCTATAATTAAATTCTTAGAGCAAAATGTATTTCTTATCTTCGGTGTTCCTCAGATTATTCTTTGTGATAATGAGGCGCAATTTATCTCAAAAGATTTTCAAAATTTTGTCAAGAGCTACAAAGTACAAAAAATTTGGTTTAACGCAAAATACCATCCCCAGGTAAACCCTACCGAAAGAGTAAATAGAGTCTTAATTACTGCTATCTCTTCCTATATCGCAAGCTTTGCGTACACCCAAACATGAAGCAACCCAATTTACTCCGTCATTTCTTGTTTTTGGAAGATATGCCCCAATCGATGGTAGCTATTATGGTTCAGTTCCTGACGATACTAACGTAATTGAATTTGACGAAAAAGTGCGCTGGGACGAAGACCAACAATCATTACCTTCTATCTTAAACGACGTTAGAAAAAATTTGCTAAAAGTTTACGAAAAAAGTAAGGACCACTATAATCTGCGTAAACAAAATATTTTATTCGCCTTAGGCGTACATGTTTGGAAAAAGAATTATGTCTTATCGGATGCAACTAAGAAATTTTCTTCAAAATTAACCTCTAAATTCATTTTATGTAAGGTCACTTGTGTCGTTAGTCCACTTATCTATGAACTTCAAGATGCTGAAGGAAAACGCCAAGGAAGGTGGCATATTAAATGCCTTAAACCATTCTCTGCTGACCCAAATGGTAATTAAGTTTTTCACGTTCCATTTCCTTAACGATTTACCTAATGTTTTTTGTCTTTACTATCAATTACTTATTCCTTCTCCTATACGGCACCTATCTTCTACACGTTTAACTTATTTACCTTATACTGCTTGTTGACTTCCCCCTTGAATTTATTCTTAGCTACATATCTGTTTATTGTCTAGGTCCCCCAGTATAACTCAGTCGCTTCATTTAATTAATCCTCGCACCTTTTCTACAACATATTATTTTGTTTTCAGTATTTATCTTACATCGTTTAATTTTGTGGTGATTGTCGTAACTTTGGTTGCAATAACTCATTGAATTTTTATGATTGGTTTTAGCTGATGTTTTAAATGAATGCTTTTTTCTTTGGGCTCACATAGGAGCCGCGGCCTATGTCATTGTAAGAAATAGTCCATATTCACAGTTGCAAAAAACTAGGAGTTTCTATTCCATGCGTTTTTCTTCTGAATTATTACAGTTGCCCATTTTATCCTATATTATTACTTGTTTCTCCTTCTAATAAGTCATCATAACATATAAACATTTTTTTGTTGTTTTTATCGAACTTCGTGGAGAGGTGCTATCGCTTTTTATTAATATCTTATCAAATTCTCGCTTGTTTTTAGCATATTGAGACAGTGTGTCTGTATTTAACTGCTCATAATTAGGCATTTTAGTGTGTTTAGGACGTTACCGTTTTAAAAAATTACCTTGAAACAGTTGGTTTTGTGTGTGAAGATATCTGTAGTGATACTTTTAAGTTGTTGTTTCAACTTTTGTCTGATTTTCTTATCGTAGTGGATGCACTCGTTAGGAAAATGATTGTACTAGTTCTCACCAAGAGTCTAGTAATTTTTTAACTTATGATGTACGTACTTGTATGATTAATATAGCAGGTGGTCCTTCAGACCAACCTGTGTTTAACAGAGACAACTCTCTACCTTCTCTCGGACGCTTGTACAAAAACTCTACTTTTTTATCCTGCTGTCTTCGTTTCTGCCATATCTTTCATTCGGTAGACCTGTTCTTATCCCGGAACACCCGTCTACCACATAAGAGTGATTTTTCCCTCACTCCGGGCTACTGACCACATTGGCTGGTTGAGTTGTGCTTTTCTATCCACCTTTTCTGTCTCTTTAGCTCAATGCGAGCCCTTCCTCTATTCTCTTCTACCTGAAAGTGCCTCTTATGCATTTCAAAATGCCTACCTCCTTCTTTTTACCTTTACTATATTTCTACTGCCTTTTCATTTCCATTAGTCACCGTGTGGTTGCGCGGGGGGTTTTCACAGAGACCCGGACCACGTCTCTGCGAATCTTTCGTGAGGTCATGCGGTGCCGCTTTCAGCGCACATGGCCGCTAACAGTGTGTGAGTGTATGTAGAAATATGTGAGGATATCGTACCGATATCGATTAATGCCGAGGACAGGAATGCACCCAAATGCCTTTTCCGGTCACTCGTACCGTTTTTTATAAACGAGCCTGCTTCACAGGTCGCTCTTTTTAGGGGGTACGAGCATTTTCCCTATATAACGGCTCCAAGGAGCCACTCTATCGTGTGTCTTTGGGATGAGTGACGAGATGGCTTGATGAGCTGGGGAATTCTACACTATATCTTTAATGTATGTAGTCGTAGCGTGCCTTAGCGTGCTGAGACGTTTCGGATCCATCTATTGTTATCTAGTTTTATCTTAAATTCGTTATTTTACCTATTATCTTTGATAATAACTTGAGCTTAATATCTTTATCTTACCTATTATCTTTGATAATAATTTTATCTTAATATCGTTATCTTACCTATTATCTTTGATAATAACTTAAGATTTCGTTTTATCTTTTTTATTTTCCTAACGTTTGGTATTTACGATCAGACGTAGGAATTATTTTTTGAATATTGAGTAAAAAAGCTAACCTGATGGTAGCCATGTAATTTGTTAGGTTAGTAATGTAAGGAATTAGTAAGATGGTACTGTTGGTAAATTTGTTGATTCACTACCATGTCATAAACAAGTTTTGATGTGTATTGTTTATTAAGCCAGAGTACCAGCACATAAAAATTTGCTAAAGTGCATAGTAACTTGCTCTTCTGAACATTTTGAAATTTGGGCATTTTCTTGCCAAAGAAGAAACAGTTTAATGCAACGCTTATGTGCGTATGGACTTAGAAAACTGTAATGTTAGCTTTAGTTTAGTATATATGTTAGGCGACTTGTCGCATTTATTCTAGTTTTAGTAGTGTTTCATGCTCCCTGACAAATTTGTGCTGTCGAATATAACTGTGCCACATTAAAGACTCGTGTGTGCACTTTAAATGTAGTTTAAAAACAATGGGACTACACATTCCGTTTCCTGGTAAATCGTGACGTGTTATTAGTTGGAAAAAACCAGGTGGCGCCTAAAATAAACATTTTGTAGAATTTAAGGATTTATGTAGGTTAGTTAGGATCCAGATTTTAAGCTTTTACCGTGCTAACAGTAATTTTTTTTAAGTTTTTTTTCTTTTATGGCTTTGTCGCGATTGTTACATGCCGAAAATCGGCTATGTAAACATTTCTGTTTTTAGTCTAATTTGCGAGTGAATTCGCGCCAATATTTTAAAAGACTCGTGCGTGCATTTCCGTCACTTTAGATAGTTGCGTCGGCGCCCGTGATTGCGCAGACGCGGAGTGTGGAAGTAAGTGGGGATATCCGTCACGTTAGGGACTAGTTAACGAAACGTCAAACAGGGTGGTTATCTGTGTGTCTTTTTGTCTTCTCTTTTTAGGTAATGTAGGTTCCCTTGTCGTATCTTTGCCCTGTATCGTTCCTTACCTTAGTCCTGTTATTCCGCTACAAAAAAGAAGAGAGAAGACAACCCAATCTGACATCAACGAGGGCAAAGGACAACCCACGCCCAACAACGCCCAACTGCCGCCAAAATAGCTGCAATGCAGTGACAAGTTCCACAGTTTACGTGACTACATTTATCTTTTCTTTGTATGTGATAATAATTTGAGGCGTAATAATGACGTAACCCCTTATTGCGCAATATTACGCACGTATTTATTATGTTACCAACTGTTGTAGTTGCTCTTATAAATTACGCAACGGGACTTTAACAGTATACCTTTGAATAGAACACCGAGAGTATAACAAGGGAATATTCCGGAATATAGATAGATAGAGAAAAAGAGAAGTAGGGGTAGACCTTGGTTAGAATACTGCTCACATTTAGTGAAATATGTTGGGTGTGAGAATTTCAGGGAAATGTGTAGGCTAGCTCAGAATAGAAATCAATGGAGGTACGCTTCCAACCAGTCGCAAGATGCAAAAACTAATAACAAAAATAATAACTGTACTTTAACATGGTGATTATTATAAACAACTACAGATATTGGTTTTGCAATACTCTCAACTAATGTCAATTGTGCGAAAGGACTTACTTGAAAACTATTAATACGGCAAATGTCTAAGTGTTGGGGGATCCTTGGCAGCTACAGGCTGCTTAACCCCCTTCACATACCGTGCATTTATATTTCTAATGCTCCACCAGAAGGTACTACATTGGCCAGGAGTCGAGTTTTTTGTTGCCTGGAAATTCAGAATTTTGCCGAATCCTTCCCGTCCCAGGCAAGGTAGGGATCTTTAACGTGCGTGACAACACTCACACACGGGACCTCCATTTAACCTCTCATCCGAATGAGAGCGTAATTTTTGTGCAAAATGCTCACCTGTCATTTTTCAAGCAGTCGGCCGTGTCGGGATTTGAACCCAGGACCTTGGGATCCGTAGTCTTACGCTTACTACACTGATCTACGGCGACGCCTAACCCCCTTCACATACCACTGAATTTCGGTGAAATAAGACATATAATTAGAAAACAATAGAAAAGATTCTAGCTGTATATGGGCTGTTGTGAGAATTGCAGGAAACTATGTAGGCTAGATCAGAACATAAATAAGCTGAGGTACAAGTCCAACCAGTTTCAAGACGTAAAACCCAATGACGAAAAAATAAGTGCTCTTAAATCTGCTGATTATTATAAACAACTACAAGTGTTGTTTGTGAAATATTTTCAACTAATGTTGATTGTGCGAAAGGATAAAAATGGAAAAACTATTAATTCGACAAAGGTTCGTGTGCTGGAGAAACTTGGCAGCCAAAGGCTGCTTACCTCCCTTCATACATCACTGAATATCGGTGAGATAGGGTATGTAACTATAAAACAACAGAAGGTGGCCGAACTGCATCAAACAAGAAAGAACAGCAGCTATGTTCAAAGACAACGAACATAGATACAAGAAGAAAACTGTTTAAAGCATAGTGTGGAGCACAGCACAGTACGTGTATGAAATAGGTGCAGTAAGAAAATCAGACAGAAGGAGATAGAAGCCTTCTGGAATGTTGTGCTTCAAATGTATGAAGACGGTAGCGTGGACAGACAAAGTTAATAACAAATAGGTTGTAGAAATAGTAGAGGAATAAAGATATCTGTGGAAAACGAAAAAAATAGGAGAAATAGAGGACATGATACGTTCTAAGGCATTTCTGGGGAATAGTACGGGATATATTACAAGCAGTGATAGGAAAAGAGAGGTAGAGGTAGACCGAGATCAGACTTTCGCACACAGATAGTGATAGATGCAAATTTCAGGGATATCTGTAGATTAGTTCAGAATAGGAAACAATGAGGGTACGCGTCCAACCTGTTCTAGGACTGAAGACCTAATGATGATGATGAGATGACAAAAGGGCCGACTAAAGAAAAAATGTCTAATACCATCCTAGAAATTTGTCTTCAACTATTCCCGCACTACATTTGATTTTCCAATGTACTTACATTGGCCCGGACGCGAGTCCTTTTACCAGGAAATTAAAAATGTTGCCCAACCCTTGCTGTTCCGAACAAGGTATGGATATTTAACGTGCGCGACAGTTCACACATTTTACCTCTCATTCGAACGAGGCTGTATTTTTTGTAAAAAAAGTTCGCTTAACATTTTCAGGTGGACCGTGTTGGAGTTCGAACCCGGGACCTTGGGCTTACCAATTATGTCACGGAGCCGCCTACTATTTCCCGTACCGATGCCCAATCTAAATTATTCCTACATTGCTCATTTTTTAGGGACAACCAACTTAGGCAAGATTTATATTTGATCTGATTAGAGTTTTAAAAAATCAAATTTTTGTTAATTTTTATTTTTAAGTTCGAGAAAATAGAGCAGTAAGTATATAGTTATATTAACTTCTTTTTAAAAATATAAAATATTAATATATTAGTAAAGTGGTTCACTATAAATATTCTTTTAAAACAGAAAAAATAATCTTGATAAAACGACAATTCATATCAATAAAGCTGACTTCTTGTAACGTTACTTCCGGACTTCCGGATAACAATTTAGTCAAGCTTGAAGCGTTTTACAACTTTATCGCGTCTTCATGATATATTACACCTGGGAACCGTTACTTTTATAAACAAAACACCGTCCAATAAATTCATCATTTATTAAATTGCCCATTTTTATGTAAATCATGCTTTCACCTACGTTAGCCAGTTCTTCAAAATTTCATGTACTATTAATTTGAATATAGAACGTCCGATAAATCGGTACCGCTCTAGAAAATTACTAGAAAAAAATAGACACACGTCCTTGCCAATCTAATTACATCTTACCTAGTAAATTCATCATACAGAAGCGAGCACTAAATAAAAGATGAATAAATTTTCAATTAGCGGTGACCGTAAAAAACTCTCGATTTCACACACTCCGCTCAGGAAGAAGAACACCTAAACCATACACGGTACACGAAAGACTAAACTAAGAAGAACCCGCTTGAATAGAAGATCTCGAGATGAACCAAAACAATTCACTCTCACCCATAAAGTTTCCCAATCTTCTACGTACGACCTTTCACAGCAAAGCACTCACACACATACATACACCTAACAAAGGCAATAGTTTCATTTGAGATTGTTGAAGACTAACAAGAAATGTTGCTAAAGTTCACAGGTTGAGGTATAATTTGGCTGCTGGACTACCATTGTTTAGATGGTTTCAGAACATCTTGGGAATTTTCTTAATAATGTAATCAATTAAAATCGAACGTGATGGTTTGTAGAATGGAACGCAACGATCTGTCAAGCAATGTTAACCTTTACTAATAAATGTCTTTCAAGTCACGATTAGCTATGTTTCATGATCAATTGGAACCAATTTTAATCATTTATATATTAGCGGATGGCCTCAAATGAAATCGTCACTTTTCGGACAACTTGAAATTATTTTATTTTTATTATTTATATAAGTGAATGTACTCTCATGTATTATTGCTTCATTGTCTCTTCTAATTGCAATTGTAATAGGTCACTCGAGTCTTATGTGTTCGGTCTACTGAGAAGTTTCTCAATAACGTTGTACCCACCAAAAATAAAACTGGTCGACATATAATATTAATAAACAACATGTTACGTTCATTTTCGGCAATAATTGGTTATTTTATTTACATAAATTTCTTCTCTAGGATTAAATTCTCTAAGAATACCCGATATATTGTACCTGTTCAGATAAGCTCGCTTTACCATAATTTTCAACTCAAATCCCTTGTTAATTCATTATCCGTTTGTATAAATTCCATGTCCATTGTTAAATCCTTCCGCATAATTAATAATAAATACTCTTTTTAAGAATTTCTCAACGTAAAGCTAGTTGTTTTGAAACGACAAGTTTATGCTACTAATAATTAGTCAAGATCCTGTTAGGTATCCGTGAGCGTGTTATACCTTCCGATAACGTATAATTGCGTTCTAATAGATTTCCCATCTAAAGATTTGTCGAAATAATATATTCTACTATTCTCCGGTTCAACCGTGTTTTACAGTTTCCATAGCGTTTCGATAACGTGGATGTTTGCTTTTCGAGTTCGTGTTATTTTGAACACCTGTTATCAACTTCCAAAGAAGATAAGGGACGAGAAAGAAAACCAACAGTGCCAACCAAAACAAGACCCAAAGGTTAAGCCTGTCGTAAGAGACGACTACAGCGGTTCAACACATACACACACACACACACACTCTTTATACACTTCCAATCCATACCCTCACACTTCATACACACACGCATACACCCACGCACTTTATAAACACACAGTTCTACTTGGTTCTCCTTTCTCTCGTTTTCCCCTTGTATTACTTGCACCCGTGTGGGTCCGGGAATAGAATAGCCCGATGGTACGACCTGCCTGTCGTAAGAGGCGACTGTAGCGGTCCAACACATATACACACGCACACTTTTTACACGCATAACACATACACACGTCCTTCTTACACATCCACACACACACACGCATACGCACACCTACTCATACATAACTACACTGGGATTCTGTTTTATTTTCTTTTGTACGATTCTTAGGTTTTTGGTTTTTACTTGGTGTTGGTGTTATTCTTTTTGTTTTTTTCTTCTTTTCTCGTTCCTTTTGTCCCACTTTCCTTTCCCTATTCTATTGCTGGTCTTTTTTGCTGTCAGTTCCTGGTCCGATTGTGTTTCGTCCATGCGCTCCTGTAGTAGTTGCTTTCTAGTCCGTTTTTCTTTCTTCGGAAGCCACTATTTAATCGACTCTAGGACTAGTTGGCTATTCTTTTCTTTGGTTCTTCAGTTACGATTCTTG
Organism: Platerodrilus igneus; assembly: GCA_036346225.1. Classification (NCBI taxonomy): domain Eukaryota; kingdom Metazoa; phylum Arthropoda; class Insecta; order Coleoptera; family Lycidae; genus Platerodrilus; species Platerodrilus igneus. Next base: position 398,720 of record JARFIW010001436.1, on the reverse strand, counting down.
GTTACCACAGTTGATAGTACATCGTTTCTTTTACCAGCGTTCCTTTTCTCTTCCTTTCGTTCTCCCTTGTTGTTTTACATTCTTGAGGCATGACCTTTGGGTCCTGTTTTGGTTGACACTTTTGGCTTTCTTCTTCGTTCCTTTTCTTTTTTGGAGGTTGATAACCTTACTGTTTCTTTTGAGAAACATTCGTCCGTTGACAACTCCGCAGTGTCGAGGCCGTTCCGCCTTAGTCCTCCTTGGTTGCGTATTACCCGTCTTCCCTTCTTTTTTTTCTCTTCTTCTTCTTTCTCCCTTTTTATTATTGGCTTTTCGAGCCGGATAAAAGTTTTTTTTGTTTTGTTGGGTGCTTTTTTTTTGTTTCTTTCGTTTTCGTAACGAGTCTTCTTTTAGTTTTAAACGAATTTTTTTTGTTTGTTTAGGTTTTCTTTTTTTTGTTTGGTACTGCCCACTCCCGTACTTTTGCTTCCCTACCCCGATCTTTTAATTTTGCTGGGGGGGATTTGTTACGTTCAATTACGGCAATAATTGGTTATTTTATTTACATAAATTCCATTCCTGGAATTAAATTCTCTAACAATACCCGATATATGATACCTGTTCAGATAAGCTTGCTTTACCATAATTTTAACACAAATCTCTTGTTAATTCATCCCTTCGTATAAATTCCATGTTTATTGTTAAATTCTTCCGCATAATTAATAATAAATACTCTTTCTAAGAATTGCTCAACGTAAATATAGTTGTTTTGAAACGACAAGTTTATGCTACAATTAATTAGTCAAGATCCTGTTTAGGTATCTGTGAGCGCGCTATACCTTCCGATAATGTATAATTGCTTTCTAGTGGGTTTCCCATCTAAAGATTTGTCGAAATAATCTATCCTACTATTTTTCCGGTAAAACCGTGTTTTCCAGTTTCCATCGCGTTTCGATAACGCGGATGTTTGCTTTTCGAGTTCGTATTATTTTGAACACTTGTGATCAACCTCCAAAGAAGATAAAGAACGAGGAAGAAAACCAACAGTGCCAACCAAAACAGGACCCAAACGTCAAGCCTGTCGTAAAAGACGACTACAGCGGTTCAACACATACACACACACGCGCTCTCTTTATACACATCCAATCCGTACCCACACACTTCATAAACACACAGTTCTACTTGGTTCTCCTTTCTTTCGTTTTCTCCTTGTATTCCTTACACCCGTGTGGGTTCGGAAATAAAATAGCCCAATGGTACGACCTGCCAGACGTAAGAGGCGACTGCAGCGGTTCAACACATATACACACGCACACTTTATACACGCATAACACATACCTACACCTTTCTTACACACCCACACACACGCATACGCACACCCGCACGCACACGTACACACCTACTCATACATAACTACACTGGGATTCTGTTTTATTTTCTTTTGTGCAATTCTTAGATTTTTTGCTGTCGGTCCCTGGTCCGATTGTGTTTCGTCCATGCGCTCCTGTGGTAGTTGCTTCCTAGTCCGTTTTTCTTTCTTCGAAAGCCATGACTTAGTCGACTCTAGGACTAGTTAGCCATTCTTTTCTTTGATTCTTCAGTTACGATTCTTGGTTACCACAGTTGATAGTACATCGTTTCTTTTACTAGCGTTTTTCCTCTCTTCCTCTCGTTCTCCCTTGTTGTTCCTTTACATCCTTGACGCTTGAACTTTAGGTCCTGTTTTGGTTGAAACTGTTGGCTTTCTTCTTCGTTCCTTTTCTTCTTTGGAGGTTGATAACCTTACTGTTTCTTTTGAAAAACATTTGTCCGTTGACGACTCCGCAGTGCCGAGGCCGTTCCGCCTTAGTCCTCCTTGGTTGCGTATATTACCCGTCTTCCCTTCTTTTTTTCTTCTTCTTCTTTCTCTCTTTCTATTATTGGCCCTTCGAGCCAGATAAAAGTTTTGTTTGTGTTCTGTTGGGTGTTTTGTTTTGGTTTCTTTTGTTTTCGTAACGAATTTTCTTTTAGTTTTAAGCAAATTTTCTTTTTGTTTGTTTGGGTTTTCATTTGTTTTTTGTTTGGTACTACCTACTCCCGTACTTTTGCTTTCCTACCCCGACCTTTTAATTTTGCTGGGGGGAATTTGTTACGTTTATTTTCGGCAATAAATAGTTATTTTATTTACATAAATTCCATTTCTGGAATTAAATTCTCCAACAATACCCGATATATTGTACCTGTTCGGATAAGCTTGTTTTATTATAATTTTTAACTCAAATCTCTTGTTAATTTATCCGTTCGTATAAATTCCATGTCTATTGTTAAATCCTTCCGCATAATTAATAATAAATACTCTTTTTACGAATTTCTTAACATAAATTTAGGTGTTTTGAAACAAGTTTATGCTACAATGAATTAGTCAAAAGCGCGTTATACCTTCCGATAACGTATAATTGCGTTCTAGTAGGTTTCCCATCTAAAGATTTGTCGAAATAATATATTCTACTATTCTCCGATAAAACTGTGTTTTCCAGTTTCCATCGCGTTTCGAAAACTCGGATGTTTGCTTTTCGAGTTCGTGTTATTTTGAACATCTTTTATCAACCTCCAAAGAAGATAAGGAACGATGAACAAAACCAATAGTGCCAACCAAAACAGGACCCAAAGGTCAAGCCTGTCGTAAAAGACGACTACAGCGGTTCAACACATACACACACACTCTTTATACACGTCCAATCCGTACCCACACACTTCATACACACACACACACACACATACGCCCACACACGTCATAAACACACAGTTCTACTTGGTCACCTTTCATTCGTTTTCCCCTTGTACTGCATGCACCCATGTGGGTCCAGGAATGGAATAGCCGCATGGTACGACCTGCCTGTCGTAAGAGACGACTACAGCGGTTCAACACATTTACACACGCACACTTTATACACGCATAACACATACACACACCCTTCTTACACACCCACACACACACACACACACGCATACACACACCCGCACGAACACGCACGCACCTACTCATACATAACTACACTGGGATTCTGTTTTATTTTCTTTTGTACGATTCTTAGGTTTTTGGTTTTTACTTGGTGTTAGTGATATTCTTTTTGTTTTTTTTTCTTTTTTCTCGTTCCTTTCGTGCCACTTTCCTTTCCCTATCCCTTTGCTAGTCTTCTTTGCTGTCGGCCTCTGGTCCGATTGTGTTTCGTCCTTGCGCTCCTGTGGTAGGTGCTTTCTAGTCAGTTTTTCTTTCTTCGGAAGCCACGACGTAGTCGACTCTAGGACTAGTTAGCTATTCTTTTTTTTGGTTTTTCAGTTACGATTCTTGGTTACCACAGTTGATAGTACATCGTTTCTTTTACCAGCATTCTTTCTCTCTTCCTTTCGTTCTCCCTGGTTCCTTTACATCCTTGACGCTTGACCTTTGGATCTTGTTTTGGTTGACACTGTTGGTTTTCTTCCTCGTTCCTTTTTTTTTGAAGGTTGATAACCTTACTGTTTCGTTTGAGAAACATCCGTCCGTTGACGAGTCCGCAGTGCTAAGGCCGTTCCAACTTAGTCCTCCTTTGCTGCGTATTACCCGTCTTCCCGTCTTTTTTTTTCTACTTCTTTCTTCTCCTTTTCTATTATTGGTCTTTCGAGGCGAATACAAATTTTTTTTTGCGTTTTGTTGGGTAGTTTTTTTTTTGTTTCCTTTGTTTTTGTAACGAGTTTTTTTTTAGTTTTAAGCGAATTTTCTTTTTGTTTGTTTGGGTGTTCTTTTTTTTGTTTGGTACTACCCACTCTCGTACTTTTGCTTCCCTACCCCGACATTTTAATTTTGTTGGGGGGGGGGGGGGATTTGTTATGTTTATTTTCTGCAATAATTAGTTATTTTATTTACACAAATTCCATTTCTGGAATTAAATTCTCTAACAATACCCGATATATTGTACCTGTTCAGATAAGCTCAGTTTACCATAATTTTCAACTCAAATCCCTTGTTAATTGATTATACGTTCGTATAAATTCTATGTCTATTGTTAAATTCTTCCGCATAATTAATAATAAATACTCTTTCTAAGAATTTCTTAACAAAAATCTAGTTGTTTTGAAACGACAAGTTTATGCTACAATTAATTAGTCAAGATCCTGTTTAGGTATCCCTGAGCGCGATATACCTTTCGATAACGTATAATTGCGTTCTAGTGGGTTTCCCATCTAAAGATTTGCGAAATAATATATCCTACTATTCTCCGGTAAAACCGTGTTTTCCAGTTTCCATCGCGTTTCGATAACGCGGATGTTTGTGTTATCTCGAACACCTGTTATCAACCTCCAAGGAAGAAAGGTACGAGGAAGAAAACCAACAGTGCCAACCAAAACAGGACCCAAACGTCAAGCCTGTCGTAAAAGACGACTACAGCGGTTCAACACATACACACACACACTCTTTATACACATCCATTCCGTACCCACACACTTCATAAACACACAGTTCTAAATGATTCTCCTTTCTTTCGTTTTCGCCTTGTATTCCTTGCACCCGTGTGGGTTCGGGAATAGGATAGCCCCAGGGTACGACCTGCCTGTCGTAAGAGGCGACTGCAGCGGTTCAACACATATACACACGCACACTTTATACACGCATAACACATACATACACCCTTCTTACACACCTACACACACGCATACGCACACCCGCACGCACACGCACACACCTACTCATACATAACTACACTGGGATTCTGTTTTATTTTGTTTTGTGCGATTCTTAGATTTTTTAGTTTTTACTTGGTGTTGGTGTAATTTTTTTGTTTTTTTTTCTTTTTTCTCGTTGCTTTCATCCCTTGAGCACAGCTATTCTAAGGATTGCCGCCAAAGAATTTAGTAAAAGCATCTTATTCTTTTAGTGGTTAGAACTTAATTAACTTGTTTTCCGTTACAGCCGGTACTGTCTAACCGAACAAACAACACGAGGCGTGCCTTGAAAGCAGTGGATTTATAGCTATCCTGTGATTGTTTCTGCACCTGCAGTATCAGGTTGCGTTTGGAATACAAAATAGTCGTTTCCTTTTTTATTTCTGATATGAACTCTGTTAAACTTTAATTATATAACCTTCATTTAATACAATGTATCATGCTATTACTAAGACATAATAATTACATTTACTTTATATACTTTTTAATACGGAGGATATGTAATTCGCGATCTTCATAATTAAGATGTTGTGATCAGTGTCTATATCTGCTTCTGGGTAGCTTCTAGTCTTTTACTTGATTCCTAAACCGTTGTCTAACAAGTATGTAATCTATTTGATATCTTCCTATATCTCCTGGCATCTTCCACGTATATCGTCTTCTATGTCGTCTATGTTGAAATAATGCGTTTGTGATAATTGAATTGTTCTTGTCACAAAATTCTACCAGCCTATTTCCCCTGTCGTTTCTCGTGCCTAAACCAAATAAACCTACTACCGTTCCGTCCCTACTCTCACCAACCACTGCATTAAACTACCCCGTAATTATTAGATTTTAATGTTTTTTACGCATGTTAGTGTGTCTTCGATATCTTTGTAGATCGCTTCTACCCCTTCCGCATTGTAGCTAGAGGTGGGCATGTATACTTGAATTATAACTGTATTGACTGGTTAAGACTCTAATCTAACCATAAGTACTCATTCGTTCTTTTGTAAGTAATTTTCTACACAGTATCCTATCTTTTTCCACATAACTATCCCCACACCCAAATTTCTTTCCTCTGCTCCTGTATGAATTACCCTGAAGTCTCCACTACAAAAATCCCCCGCCTCTGGCCACCGAACTTCGCTGATCTCTACTATGTCTAGTGCTAACCTATTCATTTCGATTTGTAAGTTCTCTAGATTACCTATTTGCTTCATACTTCTAACATTCCACGCTCCGACTCGCAAAATATTCCCGACTCTTATACTGGACTTTCCGATCGCTTCCTCCGAAGTAGTCTCCTCCCGGAGATCCGAACGGGAGACTATTTTAACTCCGGAATCTTTTATCCCAGAGAATGCCATCATTTTATTATAATTTTGGTACGTTGTGTACTTGGGAGGTGATGTGGTGGTTTCCCGTTGCCTTCCACATCGCGGTAGCGTGTCTTAGACTGCCATACCGACCCCTATGGCCTCTGCCAATCTAAGTACTGAAAGAGTCGCTGCCCTCTCTCAGGAACCAGTCTTAGTCTGGTTCCTCACTAACGACCCTACTACTTTGGTTGAACCTGTAGTTTGTCTCTTTAGCTCATTAGAACGCGAAAGCCATTTCACCTGTTCTAGTAATCTAGAACTTCGACAAGGTGCAGATCCATTTGAAATGGCTATTTGATTTATAAGTCACTTATTTTTTAAAGATTACACTTCGGTGAAAATAAGATGAACAAATTTGTGACTATAAAACCACGTACTTCAGAAGATTTATTTCAAAAAAGAAAGAAACTGCACTTCTACAGAAATTTGGTACGTCACACAAAATAGATGAATCTGAAGCAAGTAGTTCCAAAAGCTCCGGCGCCCCAAGCGAAACAGAAATGGGAATTGTCTCTCCTATAAATCCTGCTAATGAGATCCAGAGTTCTGATATTTTTTGTCGAATCTTATCAACCAAATATGTACTATACAAAAAAGATAGTAATGGTAAAAGACACTGCTCTAAGTCCTCCTGGTATTCTAATTTCAAGTGACTTGAAGCGGGCTACTATTAACGCGTTCACCAATTTTGAACGAGTAATAACAAAATTTCTTATTATTCACTATTCACATGTTTAATTAACAGTATATGCCTTATTTATAGATGTTTTCAGTCCAATTAACAATGAAGCACTATCACATTAATGCTATTTACAGGCACTAATATCTTCTTAAACTAAATTTTTAACCATAAGTCTTCTTAACAACACTAAACACTACTATAATTTATTTATTACACTTTTGTTTATTTATGTACATAACACAAATTTATATTTACTATAGGACCTTCAACTAACTATACACAATATGATTTATATACGACGTTTGGATATAGACTAACCGATGTACACTCAGCACCGATGATTCATAGTCTGGTGTTTGCTCGAATGTAGAATACACTTCGGTTACGCAACTTGCGTGTTTAACGGGTTACCTAATAGTTCGTAATACTGCCCCTCTTAAAAACCGTTACGTACCGTAACTGTAAAAACATTTTGTGCTAATTTGATGACTGATGACGGTAGCGGCAGCTATCTCCTCTGGTGGATCCACCACGTCGTTGAAAATAATAGTCAACACTCTTTGCTTGCTCTTGGTAGGCAACCGGTTGATAGCAACAAACAGGGACCTAGATGTTGGTTCACTGGAAAATTAGTGTTAGCATATTTCGAACTACTCTCCAATCTAAGCGATCCAGTCCACAGCCTATCTTGGGCACCGCTAGTCTCGTTACTCCATTTTCCATCATCTGACCCTGAAAGCTCAGCAAAGCTTCCCATAGATATCCATAACTAAGTCTCTGCCGTGAAGAATTTTTGGTGACCAGATAATAAACATAATTTCCATCCTGAAGAACCAAGGCCTTTCCTACAGTTGGTTGCTGTTGTACTAATTTATCCACACCTTCTTGTGCTTTCGTGTCATATTGTGATTTCGTACGATCCAATATGTGATTTTCAATGCTCCACCCGAAGGTACTACATTGGCCAGGAAACGAACTTTTTCTCTTTACCTAAAAAATTTTGAATTTTGCTGAACCCTTGGTGTTCCAAGCAAGGTAGAGATCTTTAACGTGCGTGACAACACTCACACACGGGACCTCCATTTTACCTCTCATCCGAACGAAGGCGTATTTTTGTGAAAAATGCTAGCTTAACATTTTTCACATCGGTATTCGAACCCGGGACCTTGGGCGTAGTAGTCGCACGTCACGGAGCTGCGGATTTCATTCGATCGCTTGCAGCCTGGATATCCTTTTGGACGTTTTCGTGAATGCTGTTTGATCTTTCGCGATGCTTACTGACGTAATCTTCACCTGCGACGTCTTCTCCAGGTTTAAATCCAAACTGAAAATCAGATGGTAGCCGCAATTCACCTCGTAACATCACACAAGCGGGAAAGTATCCTGTGTTGTCATGTACCGAAGATCGGTACGCCAGTAGGAACAAATGCAAATATTGGTCCCAGTTTCGTTGATGTTCGGAAACAACTTTGACAAGGTACTTTCTTAACGTCCTGTTCATTCTTTCAACCATTCCATCCGATTGAGGATGAAGTGACGTGGTTCTAGTTTTCCTGATTCCAAGATGCTTGCAGACGTTCTGAAACAACGCTGATTTGAAGTTCCGACCTTGATCGAAGTGTAATTTCAACGGAACTGCAAAGCTAAAAAATAACTCCCTCGCCAGTACTTCTGCAACCGTCTCGGCTTCTTGATTAGGTATAACATACGCCTCCGGCTATTTGGTAAAATAATCCATTGCAACCAAGATATATTTATTTCCTTTTTCTAACTCAGGAAACGGACCAGCTATATCAATGGCCACCCTCTCAAAAGGATTCCCCACGTTATACTGTCTCATTGGGGGTTTCCGTTTTGTAACCGGGCCATTTCCAGAGGCACACAACTCACACCACTCCTTCACATCTTCCTTGCAGTTCAGCCAATGGAATCTTTCTCTCGCTCTTTCGAGAGTTCTTTTCACGCCAAAGTGCCCTCCGGAGATACCAACACTTCTGGCATTCTGCTTCTCGTCACTATCACTTGAAGACGTCTCTCAGTGCCATCTTCACACTCCAGGCGTCGTTTCAAGATTCTATTTTCAAACACCAAGGAGTTCCACTGTGCCCAGTATGCCTTCGGGCTCCTACTTAAAATACTAATTTCTTCCCAAGTTGATCGTCGTCTTCTACTTTTCCACTTAATAATACGCACCGATTCGGCGTCATTCTTCTGATTTTCTGGTATTCTTTCGGGTTGTCAAGTATCATCAGTTACCGTCATTGTATAAATGACACTTATTTTTTCTTCCATGTTGGAGTAATGATTGCAGTCTACCGGACACGGTCTTCTTGACAAAGCGTCTGCATTCCGATGGCTAATTCCTAAGCGATGTTCTGTGTCAAAGTTATATTCCTGCAGCCATTCTATATCCACCTTGCAACTTGCCCTTCAGGATTTCGAAACTGCAGTAACCATTTTAGTGCAGCATGGTTTTTTCTTAACAGGAATTTACGGCCGTATAAGTACTTATAAAATTGCTTTACGGATTTGACGACGGCCAACAGCTCCTTCTTGTCACACAGTAGTTCCTATCTGGCCACGACAAGACTTTGTTAAAATACCTAATAACGTTTTCTTGACTATCCTGTACCTGAGAAAGAACGCTTCCTATAACTGTGTTGCTGGCATCGGTATTCATCACAAATTTACCCTTCATCCGTGGATAACTCAGAATCAGTGCTGTAACTAGTAGCCGTTTCAGTTGTTCAAACGCGCTGTGGCAGTCGTCATTTCAGTTATATTCTTGTCTATCTTCGGTTAATTTCGTCAACGATTTGGCAATGTTCGTAAACCCTAGGATAAAACGTCTGTAATATGTACACAATCCCAGAAAATTGCATAGTTGGTGAATATCTACTGGTGTAAGCCACTCTTGCACCGTTTTTATCTTGTCAGGATCGGTTCTTATTTCGGTCCCCGAAACGACATATCCTAGATATTTCACCTCATTTCCAAAGAGGTGACATTTCTTAAGGCTCAAGGTAAGGTTTGCCCCGTGTAATCTTTGGAATAGGCCCTCTAGGTTCTTAAGATGTTCTTCAAAAGATTCCCCTAACATCATCACATACATTACAGTCCACGCAGTATCGACTGCATCAAACGTTCAAAAGTAGCAAGAGCATTGCATAATCCAAAGGGCATGACCTTGAACTGCCATAATCCAGTTCCAATTGTAAACGCAGTTTTCTCTTTATCATTTGACTCCAAGCCTACCTACCAGTATCCGCTTTTCAAGTTCAAGGTCGAAAACCATTTAGATCCCAATAGAGTATCCAAGGTGTCATCAATTCTGGGCATATGATAGCCGTCTTTCTCTGTGACGTTGTTTAGCCTCCGGTAGTCTACACAAAACCTTGACCACCTGTTCGTTCTCTTTCCCGCACGTTGTCGTGTTTAATTTTAAGTCGTAAATTTGTAGTTGTAAATCTAATAGTAATACTGTCATCCCTTGTTCCCTTATATCCTGCCGTAAAAATTCCTTGTGCATGTGTAAATAAGTGGGACTAAGGGTAGCAGTGAACAAACACTCTCTTATGGATATCGAAGCAGAACAGTCAGTTTTTCGTTCGGTAACGTGAATTAGTCAAGTGCCGCCGACTTTATCGATAAACCCCTAAAAAAAAAAAAACAGTGCAAGTGCCAAGTAACACGTACTAAATCTTGCATACAGTCCACTTATTTGAAGGAATAGGAACTGCAGCAGAACAACAAAAAAAAACTGCAGAGGTAAGTCGATGTATACAAGTTATAAGAACCCCCGCGCTGAACACCACCCATCCTTTTTCTTGACAAGCACTACCTGGGATGCCCATGGAATATTTGAGCCCTCAATTACTCCCTGTCTGTGATAATTTGCTTGGCTTCTTTATGTTTTACCAAAGGAGGCCGCCTGGGATGTTGTCATATCGATTGTGCATCTCCAGTATTGATCTTGCGTTGCACCACATTAGTCCTTCCTTTCTCAATATCATCCAGTGCGAACACACCTCGATATCGTCCGATCAGTTCTTTTACCTAGCCCAATTGCTTGCCGTTTAATCCTTGACACGAAGGTATCAACAATTTCTTTTAGCAACCGTTGGCTGCTTTGTCTTTTGTGTCTTCCACACAACGTTTAATATGGAATACTAGAATGCAACTTCCACAATCATGTTTTTCTTCAGGGTTTTTCTTCGGATTAATGTTTAGCAGCCTAATTGGTATCCTATTTCGAGACTTTACCAGTGTTCTTCCAATCAGTAATCCCTTCTGACTTATTCCCGATTAAGTTACTTCCATCATGCATACTTGTCCTTTCCAGAGAGTACGTCCCATCACGATCATTTCCATCTTCTCGGGTATTTCATATCACAAATCACAAATCATCGTCTGGTTGCCCGTCCCTTGAAATGGAATCTCATCATCAGTCAATCCGATGCACATGTTCTTTCATATTCATATGAAACCCATTTTTTCTCATGAGATTCATCCCCAAGATAACTTTTTCTGTAATTTTAGTTACCAACATCCGATGATTAATTAGTTTGTCTCCAATTCCTAACGTTACGACAGTCTCTCCGCGAGTAAAAATTTTCTCATCGTTTGCCATTCGAAGACATATCGATGCAGGTAGCACTTTTCCACCACCAACCAAATCTGTTTTCACTCTATAGTCCTTGTCGCTCCTGTATCCACGAGTAATCGGACAACCCTACCATTTATTTTACCATCAATATAAATGCTGTCCAGACTTTCCATCGACGATGCAGCACGGATGATAATTTCCGGGGCACTACTTTGTGCTGTCGACGTTTGCCCCTTACGTCGATTTGCTTTAGTTTTCTTGCTGCTTAACCGGTTGTTTATTTGATTGAGTATAGCGTCTCTGTATATGGCCAACTTCACCGCAGCTTCAGCATCGCAGACCCCATCTCGCGGTCGTTAAAGATCGGCGTCGCCGTGGATCAATGTAGTAAGCGTAAGACTACGGATCCCAAGGTCCCGAGTTCAAATCCCGACACGGCCGACTGCTTGAAAAATGGCAGGTGAGCATTTTTCACAAAAATTACGCCCTCGTTCGGATGAGAGGTTAAATGGAGGTCCCGTGTGTGAGTGTTGTCACGCACGTTAAAGATCCCTACCTTGCCTGGAACGGCAAGGGTTCGGCGAAATTCTAAATTTCCAGGCAACAAAAAACTCGCGTCTTGGCCAATGTAGTACCTTTGGGTGGAGCATTGGAAATGTAAATGAACGGTCGTTAAAGATCAGTCCGCTTGAAAAATGTTAGGTCAGCATTTTTCACAAAAATACGCCCTCGTTCGGATGAGAGATAAAATGAAGAACCCGCGTGTGAGTGTTGTCACTCACGCTAAAGATTCCTACCTTGCTTGGAACAGCAAGGGTTCGGCAAAATTTCAAATTTTCCAGGTAAAAAAAACTCGTTTCCTGGCCAATGTAGTACCTTCGGGTGGAGCATTGGAAAATCACATGTAAGGTCGTTAAAGATCTATACTATGCTCAAAGTCCCGGGTTCGAATCGCGATACGGTCTGCTTGAAAAATGTTAGGCGAGCATTTTTCACAAAATTACACCCTCGTTCGGATGAGAGGTAAAATGGTGGTCCCGTGTGCGAGTGTTGTCACGCACGTTAAAGATCCCTACTTTGCTTGGAACAGCAAGGGTTTGGCAAAATTTCAAATTTTCCAGGTGAAGAAAACCTTCCGATGGAGCATTGTAAAATCACATGTAAGGTCGTTGTGTTTCCAGCTTTTTCGCCTTTTGCTTTTCAAACACACGGTTGATTATTTCTTCTATTCTGTTCTGGAATTGATCAGGTTCTTCTAAGCCAGACCGAACTTCGTGACTTACCCTATGTGATGTTTGCTTAGCTGCTTCAAATTCAAGCGCATGAGCCAGTGCGTCATCTAACATTTTTGACCGTATCAATCCTAGCACTTGCTGTATTTCGCCATATTTAACGCCATTCACAAATGTTTGAACAGCCAGTTGTTCGAAGAAGCTATCTGGTGTCGTTGGGTTTGCCAATTTAACTAATCTGGCAATGTCAGCTTCAAATTCTTGCCGGCTTTCAATTGTCTTTTGTGGGCGGTTTTTAACTTGTGCATGGTAAACTTGTTGAAGATACGCGCCTCTATATCTCATCTCAAGCTTTAATGTTAAAAGGCCGTAATCATTCTGTTGGTGATCAGTAATCGTTTGCAAGATGTTAAGAGCTTCCCCCTGTAGGGCCACTATTAAGGAGATAGCCTTCTCTTTGTTGCACTAACCGTTGGCTATTGCAGCAGCTTCAAATTGTCTCAAATATGTCGGCCAAGGTGTTTTACCATCGATTGTGGGTGGTTTCACTTTAAATTTTGACGGTGTTGACTCACTTGCTTTCAAGCTCCTTATTTCTGGGATGTTCTGATTTACAACTTGGTTTGCTAATTCAAGTGGCCACGTTGTTAGTGAAATCATTTGTTCTTGCAGCCTCATCACATCTTCTTCCAGTTTTACCAATTTACTGTCCAACTTTTGCTCAACTGTTTTTACCTGTTCAGTGAAATCTTCTTTCAATGCAATTGAACCTTTTATTAATCTTTGTTCAAGTGTGGCTGTATTTTCATTGAACTTTTCTTCCATTTTTGCAGCATTTTCACTATCACTTTTAGTTTAGCGGACCTCTTTTCCATACCGGATTAAAAATCCTTAAGGAAATTCATTCAGTTTCTGCGTCCATTTTACTTTGCTTGTAACATATTATACTCTCGCCGTGCGGGTACGCGAGCCACTACAGTCAGTTGGTAGCAATGTTACATAATTGTAACATGACGCGCAAATTAAAGATTCGTCACACAATATGCGAATTATTGCAACACAATAAAAAGTTAGACTAATTTTAAAGAAAACCCCAAAGGGGTACTTACGTAAACATGTAGGGCGACTCCAGCGCTACTCCATGATCGCTACAGCGGGGCTCCGTGATCCTTCGCGGGCGTGGGTGATTGTTGGCCTCGACCGAATCCAAATTGAATTTGTCTTATTCCTATATGTAGGGAGCGACAGGAAACTGGTATATACGAAACGGTAATCAAGAGAAGGCAAAAGGAATCTACATAACACAAAAAAACACGACAAGACACACAAGACAACTCCCTTCGTTCAAGTCTCGATAACCAGTCCAAACACGTATGCCGGAAATCACCCTTCCTCCTTCCTAGCACACCGCGTCGGCGCAATCTGGCGCAAACGCACGGTCCCAAGTAACGGAAGTACGCGCACGTCCTTTCAAATTTATGGCGCGAAATTCTTACAAATTAAAACTTAATTGGGAATGTTTAGTGCCGATTTCCACACGTAACAAACAAGCATATACAAACTACTCAAATGTCTTTAGACTTGTGTGTCTTTTCTTTTAAATTAATCACTATACACCCAACACAGCCTGATACCAGTGTAGCGGGCTACTATTAATGCGTTCACCAATTTAAAACAAGTTATAACAAAAGTTTTTAGTATTCACTATTCACAAGTTAACTAACAGTATATGCCTTATTTATAGATGTTTTCAGTCCAATTAACAATGATGTACTTGTTACGTGCTATTTTGGCACTAAACATTCTTTAGCTTAATTTTGATGTGCGTTAGTTTCGCGCCTTAAATTCAAAAAACTTGTCGTGTATTTCCGTTACGTCAAAAGTGGGTTGGACGAATACTTTCGCGCTGACGCGTGAAAGGACAAAAAGTGGGGTTTCTCCGGTGCTCTCTGTAACGTGGCCGTTTGCCTTTGAACATCGTGAAGGGCGGTCGTGTCTGGTATCGTATCTTCATTTTTATTATGTAGATTTCCTTTTGCTTATCTTTGTTTGACTTTACCTGATAAACCTGTTTCCTTATCGTTCCCGCTACATATAGGAATTTGATACGACCCTGGAGCAGTCCCACGACCCTAGAACGAGCCGGATGTCCATGCTTCGCTAACAGCTAACCGGAGCAATCACCATCTTTAACTATCTTAAAGGGGGCTCTAACCATTTGGAAGGCGTACCCTCCGTTAATTGCCTTAAAAGGGGCCATCAGTAGCCCTGATGGACGTCAATAGAAGCCAACTTTTACTCAACCCCGCAGGACGTCGGATTTCTTATGTAAGTACTTTATTTGCTTAATCTGTTCGCTAATTTAATATATATTTTTCCGTAAATTGCCCATTTAATTAGTATATTGGTGACGTCATTGACAGATGGGCGCGCTAAAACTGGTGTAAAGATTGGGGCTACCACCTGTCCGTGGCGTCGCTTTTTCCGCGCTTGCGCGATTGTAATTATGAACTTTTAAATTGTAAGAATGGCGTCTTCAACGTGTGAAAGTGCAAAATAATGGTTTTTCTTTTGTTTTTATGACTTTAGAATGTATTATCTAATGTTATTTATAGCTTTTTCACTAAAAAATCAATTATGTAATATCTGTTGACCTTAAAATCTTATATTCGTGTTTTGGAACACACCACATTGCTTAGATGTCAAAAATAATTGTTATGGTAACTAGAGGTGTACCGCCATTTTGAAACTAAAATATAGCTGTTGTTTATAAAATATGTTTTAATATTATGTTCCTTTAATTTTGAATGTGGGATCTGTTTGTTGACTTCAGTTATATTGTTGAGTACATAGTTTGTTTTTTAATACAAATATAAGTTTTTTAGGAAGGATCAATTCCTTAACCCTACTTCTTACAAGTGAGTACATTTAGACAATAATAAATAAGCATTCAAGTAATTTCATGCCTTGAACACTGTTTATTAGGGAAATTATCTATTTATATTAGATTAAAACATACCCCTTGCTTGTTTTTCGACTTTAAAAAAGCTGTTTTTGAAATCGCAAATAAACATTATCTTGTCTGATAACATTTTAAAGGAATTTTCTAGCAATCTACCTATTTAATTATGATATTCGAATTACCTTTACAAGAACCCTTGTCTTTAATAGCATTTAACGTAATGATTTGAGTCTTTAAAATATTTTTTAAAACGTTAGAGTACCGGGATCTGGTTTTATTTGTTAAATAACACATATTATGTACCTTTTTTATAATTTGGAGTGTCTTTTTGTAACCTAACCGTGATATATTTTTTTTATTAAATATTATCTTGCTTTGATATAGTTTTAAAAGTTGTTCCCTTAAATGTTTTAAACAGTATAACCTATAAATGCCTTTTAAAGAGGTTTTTGCCTTTATATATAGTTAACGAAATTATCTAACCATATTTTTTACCTTCCAAAATGTTGTAATAAACTGGATCACTTTATATCTGCTCCTTTAAATACTGAAATAAAGGAATTGTCGTTAACGTTTTATTATTTAAACTCATTTACGATAGTTGTTGATAACTCCCGTAATACCAAAAGAACATTCCAATAATTTGGAATACTGTCTCTTTATACATGTATCGTGGAATTTTTTTTTTATAGCGAGTATGAGTTTGTCTTGATAGCATATTTTTTTAGATATCGATAGTTCTACGTAGAACTTTAAGATCCATTAAACGAGATTTGCCATTCGAATTGGTCGTCCAGCTCTGTAAGTCTAGAACGAAACCCCAAGGCCCGGTCGTTAAGCATTATAAGTCTAGACGAGTTTGTCGATTTAGAATTTGTGAGTCATTTTTTAAGAATGATGTTGAAATTTTTCTTTATTAGTTGGGTAGAACTCGAATGAGAGCTTCCCATCCTGGTAAATATATGCTTTACAAGATATCTTTTTGTTATTCAACAATTTTATTAGTGAATCGAGTCTCGATTACTCTTATCTTTTCACATATCGATTTAAACCCCATTAAATGCCTTAAAATTATCTTTAAAATCGTTTATACCTACGTATATCGAAAAGCTTTTCAAGTTTACTTCTTTGACAATGTACCTATTGTTTTCAGCTCTCACTTGGCTTAATAACTTAAAACAACCCGCAGGTCGTTTGGCAAGATGGAACTTGCGTATCTCTCAATTCACTTTTGATGTTAGGCATAGGCCTGACAAATTAAATATCGTAGCTGATGCCTTATCTCGTGATGTTGTCTCTCTTAACATTCCAAATTTAATTCCTGATACCTGGTATCTTAATATGATTAAAAAAGTTTCTGACAATCCCGATAAATTTCCTATCTTTCGTGTAACTAATAATAGATTATATAAATTTGTATCTTCTTCTCCTCAACGCCAAGGCAGGCGGCATATTAAAGACCTTAAGCCATTCTCTGCTGACCCAAATGCTACTTAAGTTTTTCACGTTCCACTCCCCTTACGATTTACCCAATATTTTTTGTTCTCACCGTCAATTAGTAACTTTAATTGCTTATTTCCTCTCTTGTACTGTGTATATTTCTTACACGTTTAACTTTACTTATCTTAAATTAGCTATCTTTTTCCTTTTGGTTGACTTTTCCTTGAACTTACCGTTAGTTATATATCGCTTTATCCTCTAGATCCCCCAAGTATAACTCTGTTGTTTCATTTAATTAATCCTCGAAGTTTTCCTACAACATATTTTTTGATTTTTAGTATTTTCCATACATCGTTTAATTGTGTGGTAATTGTCGTAACTTTGGTTGTAATAACTCATTGAATTTTTATGATTGGTTTTAGCTGATGTTAGAGTGGATGTTGTTTTTTTTTGGGCTTACATAGGAGTCGCCACCTATGCCATTGTAAGAAATAGTTCATATTCGCAGTTGCAAAAAACTAGGATTGTCTATTCCATGTATTTTTCCTCTGAATTATTGCAGTCGCCCACATTATACTATATCATTATTTGTTTCTTTTTCTACTAAATCACCATAACTTATAAACATTTTATTTTTCATTGTTTTTTATTGAACTTCGTGGTGAGGCGCTATTGCTTCTTATTGATATCTTATTAAATTCTCGGTTGTTTTAGCATATTGGGACAGTGTACCTGTATTTAACTGCTTATAATTAGGCATCGCTGTGTGTTTAGGGTGCTACCGTTTTAAAAAACTTCCTTAAAACAGTTTGTATTTGTGTGAATGTATCTGTAATGATACTTTTAAGTTGTTGTGTCAACTTTTGTCTGATTTTCTTATCGTAGTGGATGCACTCGTCAGGAAAATGATCGTACTAGTTCTCTTAAGAGTCTAGTGAATTTTTGACGTGTGATATACCTTATCTTGTCGGATTAATATCGCAGGCGGTCCTTCAGACCGATCTGTGCTTTAATAAAGACAATTCTCTACCTTCTCTCGGACGCTTGTCCAAAAACTCTACTTTTTCGTATCCTACTGTCTCCGTTTATGCCATATCCTTCTCTCGATGGGTCTGTTCTCGTCCCGAAACACCCGTCTGCCACATAAGAGTGATGTTCCCTCACTCCGGGCTACTGGCCACATTGGCCGATTGAGTAGCGCTTTGCTATCCACCTTTTTCTGTCTCTTTAGCTCAATGCGAGCCCTTATTCTACTTTTTTCTACCTGGAAGTGCCTCTTATGCATTCCAAATAACCACCTCCCTCTTTCTACCGTTCCTATTTCTCTGCCTTTTTCATTTCCGTTAGTCATCGTGTGTTTGCGCGGGAGGTTTTCACAGACACCTGGACCCTGTCTCTGGGAATCTTTCGTGAGGTCATGCGGTGCCGCTGTCAGCGCATGGGCACTGGCAGTGAAGGTATGTATGAGTGTGTGAATGTGTGAGTGCATGTGTTTATATATATATATATATATATCGTTATATATCGTGTGGGAATCGGGTGATTGTATCACCGATATCGATTAACGCCAGGTGCAGGGATGCACCCAAATGCCTTTGCCGGTCCCTCGTGCCGTTTATTGCAAACGGGCCTGCTTCACAGGTTGCTCTTTTTAGAGGGTACGAGAAATTCCTATTTAACGGCTCCACGGAGCTACTCTATTACCTTTATCTATTATCTTTGATAATAACCAGGCTAATATCTTTGTCTTGTTTATTATCTTTGATAATACCCTTAGTTTTAGTATCGTTATCTTACCGACTACCATTAGTAATAACTTTGAATTAATTTCGCGTTATCTTACCTATTATCTTTAGTAATAACTTTTGTTTAATATCGCGTTACCTTACCTATTATCTCTAATAATAACTTTAGCTTAATATCGCGTTATCTTACCTTGTATCTCAAATAATAACTAAAGCTTAATATCGTTATCTTATCTATTACCTTTGATGATAACAATTTAAGCTCAATATCGTTATCTTATCTATTATCTTTAACAACAATTTGAGATCTTGTTTTACCTTTTTATCTTTCTAACGTTTGGTATTTATGACCAAACGTGGGAATTGTTTTTCTTGAAATTTAAGTGAAAAAGCTAACCTGATGTAGAAATGTAATTTGTTAGGTTAGCAATATAAGGATTTAGTAGGGTGGTACTTTTGGTAAATTTGTTGATTCACAACCATGTCATGGACAAGTTTTGATGTGTATCGTTAGTAGGTAAACCAAAGTACTAGTAACAAAAATTTGCTAGAGTGTAGACTAACGCACTCTCGTGAACATTTTTAAATTTGGGCACTTTTTGCCAACAAAGAACAGTTTTGATGCAGCGCTCATGTGCGTTTGCATGTAGGAAACTTTAATGTTAGCTTTAGTTTAGATAGGTTAGGCGACTTGTCGCATTTGTTTTACTTTAAGTAGTGTAGTTTCATGCTCCCCGACAAATTTGTGCTGTCGATTATTAGTGTAGTCAAAGACAATGGGGCTACATTTTCAGTTTCCTGGTACTTCGGTAGACGTGTTATCAGTCGAAAAACCAGGTGGCGCCTTATATAAACATTTTGTAGGTTTTAAGATAGGTTTTATGTAGGGTAGTTAGGACTTAGATTTTAAGCTGTTACTGTGCTAACAGACTTTTTTTTTAAGTTTTTTCTTTTATGGCTTTGTCGCGATTGTTACGTGCCATTTTGGCACTAAACATTCTTTAGCTTAATTTTGATGTGCGTTAGTTTCGCGCCTTAAATTCAAAAGACTTGGCGTGTATTTCCGTTACGTCAAAAGTGGGTTGGACGAATAATTTTGCGTCGACGCGTGAAAGGACAAAAAGTGGGGTTTTTCCGGTGCTCTCTGTAACGTAGCTGTTTGCCTTTGAACATCGAGAAAGGCGGTCGTGTCTGGTATCATATCTTCATTATGTAGATTTCCTTTTGCTTATCTTTGTTTGACTTTATCTGATAAACCTGTTTCCTTATCGTTCCCGCTACCTATAGGAATTTGATACGACCCTGGAGCAGTCCCACGACCCTAGAACGAGCCGGATGTCCATGCTCCGCTAACAGCTACCCGGAGCAGTCACCATCTTTAACTATCTTAAAGGGGGCTCCAGCCATTTGGAAGGCGTACCCTCCGTTAATTGCCTTAAAAGGGGCCATCAGTAGCCCTGATGGACGTCAACAGAAGCCAACTTTTACTTAACCCCGCAGGACGTCGGATTTCTTATGTAAGTACTTTATTTGCTTAATCTGTTCGCTAATTTAATATATATTTTTTCGTAAATTGCCCATTTACTTAGTATATTGGTGACGTCATTGACAGATGGGTGCGCTAAAACCGGTGTAAAGATTGGAGCTACCACCTGTCCGTGGCGTCGCTTATTCCGCGCTTGCGCGATTGTAATTATGAACTTATAAATTGTAAGATACTATCACACTAATGCTATTTACCAGCACTAATATCTTATTAAACTAATTCCTTAACCATAAGTCTTCTCAACAACACTAAACACTACTATAATTTATTTATTACCCGTTTGTCTATTTATGTACAAGCTGTCGGTACAATATGCACGTTCGCATAACATAAATTTATATTTACTATAGGACCTTCAAAACATAATGACCAACTAACTATACGCGATATTTGGATATAGACTAACTGATGTGCACTTATCGCCGATTTTATATATATACACTAAAATTAACTAGATGATTCATAAGGCGATTTTTCACGACATAAACTAACATTTAATTATGTGTGTATGTGTTAAACTTGCGTTTTGGCGATAAAATTTACTGGAGGGAAAATTGTACGGCACCATTCTATCAGATAATTGATCATTCCCTGATCTGTACCAAATTATGCTTGTGTATGTTAAACATTTGACTTTTACCGGGTAATTATTCAAAGCGAGGTTAGGAAACTACAATACGTTTTCGCGATGCCGCACAAGTAAATATTTTTTAAATAGTAGGGGCATACTTCAACATATCATACTCGAACAATTCAAGTATGTCGCGAAAAATCGCCTATAGTCTGGCGTTTGCTCGAATGTTCTAGACTTCTGTAGAATACACTTCGGTTATGCAACTTGCGAGTTTGACGGGTTGTATAGTAGTACGTAACAACAGGTTAGATTATATCCATTTGTAGTATAATTTTCTTATTAAATATACAGGTAGATTAAAAAAGAAATCTCTATAAATGACATCCTTAGTATAACTTTTAGAAACTGTTATATTAAACTCACATGTTACTGCTGTATAGTCGGTTATTTGGTGCAGGTCTAAAGTGGCACATTTATTTAATTTGAATTAGGAACTGGTACAAATATCAATAAGAGATGATATAATAGAAGTGACCCGCGTAGGTTGTGTAACATGTTGAGTAAGGTAAAACACCTTAAACAAAGAGTCAAGCTTTGTGCAATTAGAAGTGATATATTGATCAAGATCGATATTTAGGTCACTTATCATAGGTTAGACAAGTTCGTATAGATGTACCACGTCCTATTTATAAATTGTTGGCGTCTTCTACCGCCATCTGAGCGGATAGTGTTAGTACTTCGAATTAAATTATAGGTTTGGTTTACATCTACACTATACCTAAAAACCCTGCTAAGCTTTACATCTAAAATAACACTGCAAATTCATTTGAAAACATAGATTCAAAAACTTATATTTTCATATTTTACTAAAATGAACTACATACATACTTTATATATGTACATAGGCCAAATTAATAGAACTGACAAAGAGATACCTTAGAAATGCGATATTAGGTGTTATATATGAACTTTTAAGATTAAGTGGGTAGATTGGGTTTCAAATGAGAAGATATTGAGGCGCATTGGTGAGAAGAGAGCTCTGTAACAAGATGTAAAGAAAAGAAGATATAGTATGGTTGGATATATCTTGAGGCATACAGGATTGATTAACTTAACATGAGGAGGAAATGACATGCATAAAAATGATAGTCAGACTGTGACTTGATTATTAGAAACAAATTCGTATGGATGTACGACGTATTAGTTACATATCAATGAAAAGATTCGTAAAATTTATTACCAATAAATGTTATGATAAAATTATATTTAAAATATATAATACAAAACTACGCAAGAGCCGCCACATCTTTAACAACATCAAATTTAAATTACAATAAATTAATAAAATATCACATTTACGATTGCAACTTTTGTTTACACCATAGTTTGTTTGACTAATTAAAATTATTAAATTCTTAATTTTCTCTAAAGTAAAATTAAAATAGTACAAAAAATGAAAGCCGTTGATTTTATAATTTCGTTAAAAACGAATTAACAGTATTAACAATTATAAAATACAATCTTTGGGCAAGTTTTAAAATCTGAAATCGTTTAAAATATTTACAATAGCACCGTTTTTAAAATGTAAAGTCTTATACTAAAAAAGGTCTATGCTAATGCTGATGCTGGTAAAGAACTATGTTTAGGTTTCATTTTATTAATAAAGACTTTGATACAACCATTAAAATCAGCAGAAATTAAAACATAGCCACCACAACCTTTTGTTCTCTGTTCCACCATTGGATCTTCTACCTGTAAGTATAAAATAAGATTTAACAACTTTAAAAATTTTATTAAAGTACAAACCACAAATAGCACTCTCTTCGTATCATTTTACACATCTATTAAAAATGTATTAATTGTTTGGTATAATTTCAAGTATAACTGCTACAGTGTGGTAGGATAATTAGCATCTTTAGAACTGAAGAAGTGTGGATAATATGGAAGGGATGATGTAAAAGTCTGTGCCAGAGATAGAAAAAGTTGAGACCGACTTACAGAGCAAGGATATTGGTATTTCAATTGTATGTTGGTAAATTAGATGAATTGTTATATGTTAAAGTAGAAGCAAAGTGAACAAAACACAATATCATCCTTCTTAAAATCAAGAAACAATGAAATTTTTGTTCCTGTAGTGCTGGAGATGCCAAATTAATCCTGGTGGAATCAATATTATAAACTCATATATAATTGACACACAACGTGGGACTTTGTGAAGAAAATGGCAAATACTAGCTGTATGTACAAACATACGACGGAAATATCTCACCATTATCATATTTTCGGCCCTGGAACTGGTTGGATGCGTACTTCAATTGTCTATTAGGAGCTGACCTACACATTTTCCCGAAATTCCCACAGCCTACATCTTTGACTATCTGTGCGCAATAGTCTAATCTAGGTCTACCTCTACTTCTCTTTTCCTTGCTGCTTCTAATATATCCCGCACAATTGCCTCATGCCTTAGAACGTATCTTATCATCCCATTTCTCTTATTTTTTACTGTTTTCCACATACTTCTTGTTTCCTCCACCATTTCTATCCCCTCGTTGTTCTTAACTTTGCCTGTCCATGATATATTCATCATACGTTTGTACCAACACATTTCAGAATCTTGTATCTTTTGTCTGCCAGCTTCTCCTACTGTCCACGTTTCACAGCAACACCGTGCTGTGCTCTATACATTCAACAAACTTTTCCTTGTTTCCATGTTCGTTGTTTCCGAACATTGAACAACTTCGTAGCATAGTTGGTATGCATGTGACTACTATGCCCAAGGTCCCAGGTTCGAAACCTAACACAGTCCTGCTTTAAAAATGTTAAGTGAACATTTTTTTTTTTACAAAAATACGCCCTCGTATGGATGAGAGGTAAAATGTAAATCCCCTGTGTGAGTGTTGTCGTGCATGTTAAAGATCCCTACCTTGCTTGAAACAGAAGGGTTCGGAAGAAATTCAAAATTTCCAAGACACATTTCCTGGCCAATGTAATACCTTTGGGCGAAGTATTGGAAATCAAATGTAGTGTCTTCAAACATTGTAGTGTAACGAATATATATTGTGTGGCGCTGGCTTTGGTGACCGTTTCTATTCGTTACAGCTCTGTGATATCTGACCTTTTTATTCAAGATAATAATATCAGAAGAAAACAATTTCACAATAGAACAGGATGTTATTATCATTTAATTAGCTTTAGATTCATCACTAGGAAACATTTAATAGTAATAAGCACTTTGAAAACGTATTTAAAAAGGACTACGTAATGAACCAGTCATTTGTGTTGCCTAATCCGTAGGTGGATTATATCCTTTCTTAAATTAAGTTAAAATAGCGCTTGCGTAAAAAGTGTCACGAGGTGACACGCAGGACACATCAGCTGTTCTCGACATGGAAGGTATTAAAAGCGAACTCGCCATTGTGGTTGAAAGATAACATAAACAAAGCGACAAAGTTGGTGGTAGGATGGAGATACGGTTGCGTGTCAAATGGTGTCTTCGCATACCTATTGAGAAGGGGAAAATTCGTGGTCGTTTTGGGGGGGCCTAGGATGTAACTATTCCCCAGGTTCCGGCAAAACAACCAGCACACTTAGAAACAAGAAACGTAGCTAGAGACGTCAACGTCCATTAACAGCGAGACTACCATTAATAAATAATTTTTATGCTAAAAAAGATCTTTAATTTCCTTAGCGCTTTGGAGTAATTAAAATTAGAAGCAACTTTCGCTATGAATGTACTTGAGGCCGTTCATTGAGTTTTATTTGGGAAGGCATGATGATAGGGATGTTAGTCGTTCAACGTAAGATCCCGACGGTGAAGTTTTGTTAAGCAGTACCTGAATTTGTGCATCGCAGTTCGTTTAGAAGAAACAGCTTCTTCACATTCGCTAAGTCCAGGTATTTAAACAATAAGTTTTGTTCCTACGTTTTCTAGACTTTTGAAGGTGTTCATTAAATCGATAAATGATATCAAATTTTAAGAGAAGATTAAATTAATCATATTAAATTTTATGAACTAATTAATTTTACATTTAAGTTCAAATATAAAAGATCATAGAAATAATAATATTTTCTTAATTTGATAACAGGGTTATTTTCTACAATTGTGCTAAATAAATTGAAACAAAGTAAAATATGGTTCTTTAAACAGTAATCTAAAGTAATATTTTAAGACACGTGGAATATACATGTGTTCAAAAACAAAGAGATAACAAAGTCCACTTCCTGTTTAAAAAGGTTTAATTACAGTTGTCCAATATTTATTAGGGTCGTTGTGTCATTTCTATGTCATGATAAATTTGAAACTATATTTATTTAAACTAGTTACGTGCGATTTAGATTTTTTATAAGGAATATGAACTAAATTCATTTAATACATATGTAAACCAATCCACAGATCTGTTCGTTGGGAAATATGAATTTTGTTTTAAAGTAATACTAAATAGTAAGGTCTTATTATGTAGAGAAAGATTTATAGTTAATCAGAATTCAATTTTTTTATATTATACTTGTAACTCTATTTAACAAAAAAAAAGGAATTGCATTAAATTACATTTGTGGATTCAAGTTTTTCTATTCTATGAGTAATTAACTTTAATAAGAATACATAAAAAATAAATTTTTAAGAAATGAAATTAGACGAATGCTGAAATAATATAAAAGTACAAACATGTTACACTTGATTTATTCTTGATATCCAATTTTAAGTAAGATACCTTTGGTGTGGTAATTTCAAGATGATTAACTTATATGTATCGTTATGCTCTTTTATCGAAAGAAACAAATGGTGTCTTTTTAATAAAAAAAATTTTTTTGTGTAACATTTTCTTTCAGTGTCATCATGATAGAAGCAGATGTAGATACGTTCAAGAGGTTTCCAGATGTGTTAGTTCATAAACTTGTAAGTTTTTTTATTACTCTTATATCCCATGAGTTTCTGTATCTTCTCATAGGATTATTGAATTTCTTTTATTGTCCATATAGATACAGTGGAACTCACTTCCTTGTTTTCTTTCCATGCTTGTTTATTATTGAGTTTACGTCATACACACGTCCATTCTCATTGCTCGCCCTTGGGGTAATTCCCAGACTAAGCCGCGAATAACAAAAAAAAGGAAAAGCTTCACTTGCGCCCAACACGTGAGCTAGATTCATTTCAGTAGTTGTTTTTCGTGTTAAATGCAGCACAGACTCAATCTTTGTTTTATATCTTTTGCAGTTTCCCCATATTGCGATATTTGGCTTCCCCAATAGCAGCAATCATTAACCTCCAGTGAAGTCTTGTTTCCTATTTGTATTCTGCCATTTAACTTAACTCCTCCTTTACATAATAGTCCTTTGGTTTTATTTTTGTAATTTTCATTCCATATGTCCCTGCTAATACTATTTCCATTTCATTAAGCACTGCCTTTAACTGTTTCTTGCTATGTGCTAATACCACTATAATCTACAATGCTTCAATGCTCCACACGAAGGTACTACATTGGGCAGAAAGCGAGTTTTTTTTTAACTGGAAAATTTTTGAATTTTGTCGAACCCTTGCTGTTCCAAGCAAGGTAGGGATCTTTAACGTGCGTGACAACACACACACGAGACCTCCATTTTACCTTTCATCCGAACAAGTGTATTTTTGCGAAAAATGCTCGCCTAACATTTTTTAAGCGAACCGTGTCGGGATTTGAACCTGGGACACCTTGGGCATAGTAGTCACACACTTACCAACTACGCCTCGGAGCCGCCCACAAAAGCATATCAAGGAGTCCCTGCATAATAATTCCAAATGCCTTCCCGCATTTGATAGTATTTATTGCCTCTTCGATATATAAGTTAAAATTAATAGAGATAGTGCACATCCCTGTCAACCGTTTCCTAATATTTACTTCTCTACATTCTTGCTCTAATTCTATTATGGCTGTTTACCCTTTATACAGTGTGTAACAAAATAAGTGTAAAACATTTCAGGGGGTGATTCCTCATCGTAAAAGAGATAGGGTCTTTCATATAAAGAACCTTCATTGGAGCATCCCTTGTTAAGATACAGCCCCTTAAAAGGGGTACATAAAATTTGTTTTTCATTTTACAAACACTAAAAAAGTTACAAAATTTAAATTAAGGTGACATTTTTTACTATCAAAAATACACTTACTCAGTAATTTATTTGGTTTACCCGATGGTTGTAAGGGGTGGAAAACACAACCCCTAAAATTTATTTCCAATGTAACTTTTTGACTTATTATTTGTTTGCCATTTAAAAATTTATTTCCAATAGCTTATTTCGTTCTAAACAAAAAATGTCTTGAATTTTTTGTCCAAAATTAACCAGTTCGCAGAAAAAAATTATTTTACAAACAACTACAGAGATACATCGTCATAAGACGAAAATGCGAACTGAATTATTATTGTTATTTTTTAATTACTACCGGCATCAAAGTATGATTAAAGATGAATAAACAAAACTAATTTATTAATAACAAAACATACAACATGTAGAAATCATAGTAAGTGTTCAATACGTCCACCTTCAGTCATTACACATACGTCTAGACGTCGGCGCATAGAGCCCAGTATTCGCTCAAATATTCCTGGAGTCTCTCTAATTACCCTACACACATCGATAATGCGGTTTCTTAAGTCCTCTACATCGCGAACAGGAGTAGGATAAACCAAGCTCTGTAAATGGCCCCAAGTAGAGAAATCGAGAGGATTCAAATCCGGGGATCAAGCGGGCCAATTCTGTGGTCCTCTTCGACCTATACAATGATTTAGATATGTTTGAGTTAAATGGCGACGTGCTGCTTGACTAAAATGGGTGGGAGCTCCTTCATGCATAAAAAACATAACCCTTCTGATACTACAACTTTCTCCAGCAGTACTGGATGCACTTCTCTTAAAAATTGAGTGTATGCTTCACCATTTAATCGAGGAGGTAGAAAATGAGGGCCAATTAAATAATCCCCAATAACTCCGTTAAGACAAAAATGTTCTTGATGGCTAGGCTTGGACAATAGCGTGAGGGTTTTCATCAGCCCATATGTGGTTATTATGAAAATTAATAATCTTGTCCCGAGAAAAAGTACATTCGTCTGTGAATTCGATCGTCTTCAGAAAGTCAGGATTTCTTCTAATCATTTCCAGCATACAATTGGAAAATTCAAGACGGTTCGGAAAATCTCGTGGTAACAGTGCCTGTACTCGTTGTCGATGGTAAGGGTATAAGAGTTGTTCCTTTAAAATTCGAAATACCGTCATATGATCAACATTTAACTCGAAAGGAATCTTTCTAGTACTGCTAGTGGGTTGTTCTTCAACCAAATTAAGTACTGCTTCTTCAAGCTGTGGTGTTCTAACTTCTGGATGGTGACCACAATCCTGCATTCTTTTTTTGAATGAACCATATTCTCGTAATCGTTGATGAAGTTGGGCAAATATTCTATGCGAAGGAAGCTGCCGTTTAAGATACATTTTAGCATATCTTCTACAAGCTTCTAACCCATTACCCTGCGTCAGACCATAAACGTAATGCATATCAGACATTTCCACATTTGTGTATGCCATTTTAATAACAAGTGAATTATTAAACTAACAAATTACTAACAGAACAATAATACACAATTATTAATTCAATTTCAAAAATTTTCAAACTGACAGCATGATAACAATTCAATTGTCACTATCACTAATAGCGGCCTATTAGATAAATTAGTTTCGCATTTTCGTCTTATGATGATGTATCTCTGTAGTTGTTTGTAAAATAATTTTTTTCTGCGAACTGGTTCATTTTGGGCAAAAAATTCAAGAGACATTTTTTGTTTAGAATGAAATAAGTTATTGGAAATAAATTTTTAAATGGCAAATAAATAATAAGACAAAAAGTTACATTGGAAATAAATTCTAGGGGTTGTGTTTTCCACCCCTTACAACCATGGGATAAATCAAATAAATTACTGAGTAAGTGTATTTTTGATAGTAAAAAATGTCACCTTAATTTCAATTTTGTAACTTTTTTAGTGTTTGTAAAAAAAATAAAAAAACAAATTTTATGTGCCCCTTTTAAGGGGCTGTATCTTAACAAGGGATGCTCCAATGAAGGTTCTTTATATGAAATACCCTATCTCTTTTACGATGAGGAATCACCCCCTGAAATGTTTTACACTTATTTTATTACACCCTGTATAAACTATATACTCTGCCAAACTCCTTAATGCATTCCAATCTGTTTAAGTATTTCAAACATTTTTTCCCATTTTATATGGTCAAATCTACAAACCTTACATTTTTTATTGTTTTTTCATTATCACCCTTTAACCTAAAATAGTCTATCATATTCTCTTATTTCACCATCAGTCTTTGTACAATGCTAATTAATATTTTTGACACGTGTGCTGTCAAACTTATTCTTTGAAAATTTTTACATCTATCCATTCACATCTCTTTTTTGGTTTAAAATCTTTGGCTATCTTGCCTATAACATACATACAGCTGACAAGTTGGAAGAGACGTTTTGTTACTGCTTGTCCAGCAGATTATGAACTTTCTGCTTGCACTTCATCTGTACCAGGTGCCTTATTATTTTTAAAACTCTTTAATGCTAGTTCAAACCCACCTCTAATTAGGGAATATCCCAAGTCATTCTGTTCAGTATCGGTTTCCTGTTCTACTGCTTCTAGCTCCCATACTGCAAATAAATTTCCTATATATTCTTGCTATCTAACCACTTTTTCTACATTTTCTATAATGATGTCTTCTCCCACGCCCCTGCTATTTTGTTATACGGTTTTATATCACTAAAATTCATTCTAATTAGTTTGTATGCTTTGTCTGACTTTCCATCTACGTTTCTAACTCTTTGCACTGTTCCTCAATCCATTGTATTTTAGCTTTCTCACATTTGCGAACAATTTCCCATTTGTTGTGTATTTTTTTCAATATAAGACTTCGCGTTTTATTTTATAATTTAATTTTAGGGGATTTTAAACCCGCATGGGAAAATTTTCCTTTATCTTTTTAATTTAAGCTTTACGTATAAATCACACGACTTACTAGGTTCTCATGCATTTCATGACATTGGCTCATGATCTGTGGTGTAAAAAAACCCACAAATGTTGCATTCCCAAACCATGAAAATGCAGCTGGGGTTAGCGGTTTTAGTGTGGAAAGGTGCAAATGGTGTGGAGGGGAATATAGTTGATGAGAACTAAACCTAAAAAAAAAAACAAGACTACTATTGACCATTATCAAATACAGACATGCATGGGCGAAAGTTTGAGTTCACGAAGTGATTCTTCTTTGCTACAATCTCCCTCTACCTAAATAAAAAATAACTGTCCTCCGTCGATGAAGATCGCTGGATGCCATCGAAGAAATCAACGCCAAAGTATCCATAAGTTCATAATTTCTACCTGGTAAGTTTTGTATTATTGATTAGTGTAATTAACCCACAACGTCATTCATGCAACCCAATTTGAGGCATAATACTTTAAGTCAGGTTATGCAAGTTTGACAAAGCAGAGACAATTTAATCGTAGATAAATATGCACGTATTGTCATTTTAAAAAATATTACACACTTTATGGCTTTATCTGTTCCCCTGCACCGTCTGGTCTGTTTCTATATTTTTGCCTGTCTTCTATTACATTCAGAATATCCTTTTTCACCTATGGTACACAACTTCTTTTTGTTTATACCCCAGAATATCTCTGGACGCCATGCCTAAGCTGGCTTTAATGTTATTCCATTCTATTTCTACTTCCTTAGTATTAGAAATTTTCCCAATGTCTTTCAACAATTCGTTTGACTTTTTATTTTTTGTAGTTTTATGTTTTAGTTATCCAAAGTCAAAGTGCCTTTTTCTTCATCTTTTTCAAACTTAAGCGCAACTTTCATAATTACTATGTTGTGGTCAGAGTCTATTTCTACTTCCAGGTACCTTCTACAGTCGTTTAATTCATTCCTAAACCTCTGTGCAATAATAATGTAACTTATTTAATATCTCCCTACATCTCATGGCATCTTCCATATGGTTAAATTGTTTTTGTCGCAAAATTCTTCCAGCCGATTTCCTCAGTCGTTTTTTGTGCCTAAATCAAATAAACCTACTGCCACTGCTAATAAAGGGCGTCTAGCAACTCTTGTTCGTTCTATGTTTTATTTACTAAATCAACTCATTATTTTAATTGTTACTAGCATTGATCATTGTTTACACGCTTATTTAATCTACCCTCAAAAAGAGACAATTATTGCATTTGTTGCTTAACCGAAAAAAGACCAAGGTAAAAACTACCGGTGGTGAATGTTGTCAAAAGATCACTGAAAAGCAATATTTAAATACTTTGCATGTTTAGAAAGGTAAAGTATAGGTTGTAGAGTCTAAAGCATTTAATTTGGAAAAATGATGAAGAAACATGCTTGTCAGAACTTTTACGCGTAATGTTAGCTCAAAATTTTCCTGGGTCTTAAGAACAGTTTTGGAAGCTACGAAACAGACGACAACTTTGAAGAAACATTACTTTAATATTTTTAGAATTTTTTGTTTGTATGCCTTTTTTGTACACTTTTAAGTAAAGCTTATTATTTTTGTTTAACTTTTAATAAAGTTCAACTTTTACTCATTCAAGGTTTAAGATAAATGATTGCTTTAAAATCTACAAAACTAAAATTAATAAAATATATAATAGGGAAAAAAGGTAAAATTAAATTGTGGAGTATCAAACATCCTACGATAGTATAAGTGTAACTTGAAAACACTATAATACTTAGAGGATTAAATCGATAACCACAAGCTTTCAAACGTGTGTTTGTAATGTGGAATTAAAAAAGTTATTAGTACAAAGTAAAAGTGAAGTGGGCATAACCACTTTCAGCAACTTTTGTTGTAACCATAGGATTACCTTAGTATCAACCCATTTGTTATCTTGCACGAGGTCACTCGAGTCTTGCAGAAAATAACAAACTGTATGTCGATAAATTGTTTCCACTTGTTACATATTTCAAAAAGTGTTCAACCAATTTTTATAAAGCCAACATTTACTAGAGTGCATGCTCGACTACAGCAATTTAAAATCAGGAAGAGCATCACCATTGTAATTTTAAGAACCGAGATATACATATTTAGCTTAATTTATATTTATATTGGTAAGTGCATGGTCCTAGAAAGACTAAGATACAGGTTCAAGTCCTGTCCAAGACCTTATATTTTCCATCTTTCAATTACTAGCTCGATTTGAAATGATCATTTGGGCTTTGCATAAAAGTCAAAGTTATTATTTCATCTTATTCACTATATATATTACTGTGATATTTGAGGGTTAAAAGGGCATCATTAGCAAGCATTCGTTTGTAATTTATTTCGTTATTCATCATGTGAAAATACAAATAACAAACCTGAAACACTTTTCAAATCTTTAGTTTAGAATTTAATAATTTACTGAAAATTTTCTAGAAGCTATAATGTAATTTAGCATAATCCTTTAGATATAAATGCTAATAAAGGTAGCCTGTGTTATATTAAAAGCATTCCGCGTATAAAAAAGCATTTAAAAGGTCATATTATAAACATATTTAACCGTTGTATGTAGCAAGAGTAAATAATAGGGATAGATATTTATTCAAAAGTTTTTCTAAGATTTCAAATCGTTTAGTTTACAATCAAGGTTGGCTGTTAAATTATTTACGAGAAGTTTTAAAACATGTTTTGAAGAAACCTTCCTAGTATAATTATTTAATAAACGAATGTAGCAGTCACATTTTTCCTAGGGTAAATAGCATTGAACAAATAACAAGCAAATTCGAGGAGTTGGTTACCGCTGTAAATTAAAATAAAATTTACAGCTGGAATTGGTAAAAACAGTCGACAGTTACGATTAAACTTGCCAACTGAGAAACAAAGAGGGGTTATTAGATAGCATGGATACAAGTAGGATAGATATAACACGTGTAACCATAGACATAGTTTGAATGTTAGAGTTCGTTAAACTGGAGTGGGTAAATGGTTGGTTGTTACTAAATGTCAACAAAGAAACAAAGAGAGGTTATTTGATGGCATGTATAGAAATGAGATAGATCAAGAATACAAGGTTTACTTGAGTGAGAACAAAATAAGAGAAAGGTGATTTTAGCGTGTATGTTGAACGAAATGGCGACAACATGTGTTATATGAAGGAGTGTAGTTTAAAACCATAGCGTTCGTTGATTGGGGTTCGGACAAGGTTGTTTTAAGGTAAGGGTATCAAAATTTGAGGACTTTTAGAAAGCACACATGTTTGTTACGGCATATGATTTTCAAGGAAATGTTTTCGGTTAGAGAAAGAATTTCTGGAATTATTGTGTACATTAGTGGGTTTTTGGAAAATAGTGGCCGTTGGAGTTTGTTGTGTGGTGCAGTGTTTGGTAGAAATTGCTGGAATTTAAGGGGGGTGAGAAGCATTATATAAGCTAGAGGACATAAGTGAACTCTCCTTCTTAGTTCTCCCTTAGTCCTCTTAGTCTTCGACAAGCTGACGGCTTCAAACAAAATGCTTTTACGTTTTGCATGAAAGTTTAAATTAAGTAAGTAGAAACAGTATTGCTTTTAAGTTGAAATAAATGCAAAGTATGCGATTGGAAAATGGAGTAGAAGTCAGTGGTTAGTCGATGTGGTAATTACCAACAATTAATGGTATCACTATAAGAGTCTGGAGAGTTTGGATGCACTATCAGTTTGGTAGACGAGGTGAAATCGTGATAATATGCTTACAGCTTGTAGTCGAGGTTATTGCAGTCCAGATTGGGGTGTTCTTGAATGCCGTAGTCTTTGATAGTATGATAGCAGATCCGTGTGCAGTTATAGTATCCAGGTAACTGATATTTTCCCAACTGTATACGAGTATAATTGGTGCTTAATGACAGTGCATTGAGGTGTATAAATTTTATGTACAAAAAGGACAAAAGTTTCTAATTGAACAATTTAAGATGAATTAGGTTCCTTGTATTTTATGTGGGAATTTATGAGTGATGCATGGCATCAGTAATATTTAATTTATGTACAAGGTAAGAGGGTCTTTTTTGATTATTGATGTGCAGAAATTAGCACGAAAGGTAAGGTTTTACTATGAGCTTATATTAAACCAGAGTTGAAGTCAGAAACGTGGCAAAGACCTATTGCCTTTTCTTTTATTAACTGGAAATATTTATTTAAGGTAATTATAGATATCGAAACATATTGTTAAGGGAATAATTGGAGAGGATGTATATAGCTTTTATCAGAGATTTGAAAGAGTAAACTAATTAAAGCTTGTTTTGGATATATTATCTGGTATGTCAAATTTGAAATGTGTATATAACATGTAAATATTGTGTGAACAAGGAGTCTAATTTTTATATTGGCGTGTACTTTATGTCTGGTATGTTAATAAAGGTAGGCGATGTACCGTTGCAGCATTTTTGTTTTGAGTAGTTAGTTTTATTTTCAGGAAGCAGCTGAGCAGTCGTGGCAGAGTTTTTAAGATCCTGAGCTCGCAGCTATTAAAGGCACCCAAATTGTGGGACTTGAAGCTCGCAACAATTATATGGCACCCAGAAAGTGGGGCTTTTAGTATTGTTGAGGTGACGCCCAGCAGCAACTCAAAGCTCACAGTAATATATATATATATATATATATATATATATATATATATATATATAAAGGCAATATAAAGGTAATAACTCTGCCAATAGTCTTGAAGCCAGATAGAATAATTCCAATTGTAAGCCTCACTTTAGAATTAGGACTCTTTAATATTTCAAAACCATTTTCCAATTAACTAATTTCACTGGTCGTAGTATGTCAAAGTGCATGTAATAAATTTCCCCAGTTTTTTATAAAAATAAACATCTGAATAACAGTAGAGTGTAAGATCTTTGAACATTTACACAGCACTATATAAGTGAATTAATAAAAGCAGTGACAGTTCACTATCATTTGAAAATATTCTGAATGTGCATATTTACAATTTTTCTAAACAGAGAATCATTTATATCTACGCTTTACATAGATGTGCAGTAATAGTTCTAATAGAAGAATATATTGCCACATGCACTATAATGTGTATTTAAACACCACAGATCGTACCTTGTAATAGAACGGCCCCCCAGACCCCGCCCATAATCTCTGTTGAAAATAAAAGTTTTGTATCCTAATTAATTAAATTAATCGATAACTTACTTTGTCAACTTGCTCTTCCGACTTATTATGTTCGCCCATCATTTTGATAATATCATCAGGATTAGGTGCAAATATTGCACATGTTACAACAGCATTATGTGCTTTAATAGCTTCCCAGAAATCATTTCTATCTCGTCTAACGGAAGAAAACTTGGAATAATCATGATTAGTTTTCCATACATATATATCACGATTTTCAGAACCACTGACTATGAATTTGCCATCATGACTAAAACTGGCTTTTATTTGACTGCTCATGTTAACGTAACCCTTATATTTGCACGATAAATTTAGATCTCGCAAATCATAAAGTCGAATTCGGCTGTCATTTGATGTCACTAGTATTTTATCTTCACCAGGCATTGGCTCGATTCCACTGATTTTTCTCCCTGTAGCATTTTTACCACGAGTAGATCGCACATGTATTTGAGTGTGATATTTCAACTGATCAGTATTGTAAAATATACATCGACCATCATATGAACCAACAACAGCGAATTTGCCATTTTGACAGAAATTGGCAGCTGTTATTAACTTTGATGTTCCTTCAACTTCATTCCAAACAGCTACCTACGAAATCAAACATGACTAAACCTATACATACAATAAAACGCTCACAATTACCTTTTTATCTGGAATATTCCATAGTCGCAGTTTTCCATCTAAAGAACCGCTTAAAAAATACCTATCGTCTCTGGGATGGAAAACAATTGCAGTCACAAAATCTATGTGCTGAAAACAGCATAAACATTCTTTTCTAGATATATGCCATAGTCTAACAGTCTTATCCATTGAGGAAGACAAAATAAAATAGTTTTTTGACCAAGATACATCCAATAAGTCAGAGGTGTGGCCTGTATATGTACAAAAGGGTTTTGACACAAATATGTGTTTACTAGTCTCTTCGGATTTTAAGACTTCTGCAATGGCATTATAGTCTTCAGAAGACTGATGTGAAACTAATGATTCTTGTGAAGGTGTGGGTGATACCTTTTCTGCATTGTACTTTGTTCTCATATCCTAAAACCAAACAATTAGTTACAAAAGATATTTTACTATTAATGGTAAAATAACTTTGTATAAACTGTACTTGCTACAAATGAAAGATTGCTGTGCTAAGTATAAGAAACATTAAACTACAGTATTTTTTCAAATTCATTTATTTACAGGTGACCAACAGAATAATTTCTAATTACAGGTGCAGCAGCCAGCTTGGCAAAATACAAAACAATTTTGATTAAAATACAGTGATCAACAAGTATACAATACCTACAATAATAAACAAGTATAGTGTTAATATAAAACAAAAATGTAACTTTGTAACGTTTTAGTTATAGGCAAATTCAAAGTTGCTATATGTTATGTGGGATGCCACGATCTAGGTGCAATATTGTTAGTCAACGTGATTATCGATCCGCGCAGCCATGCGCATGAAGCTCGAGGCGTTCGCCCGAGATACTTACAATTATTCTTGTTCTAGCATGTATTCAGAAAAGACGC
Source organism: Platerodrilus igneus (assembly GCA_036346225.1). NCBI lineage: Eukaryota > Metazoa > Arthropoda > Insecta > Coleoptera > Lycidae > Platerodrilus > Platerodrilus igneus. The sequence continues at coordinate 362,237 of JARFIW010001436.1, read as the reverse complement.
AATTTTTTTAAAAACATGGGAGGAAAATTTCCTTGCCATGTCGTGTAGAAGGAACTTTCACTCTTGGCAAAGACATGTTGCCTGGGTTGTAATGTAGAAAGAAGATTATTGTTAAAGCTAAGCATTGAAGTGGACGCAAAATTTGTAAAACGATTCGTAAGCGTGACAATATGGCGTCTTTATCGCTACTAATTTGTTTGAATTTTTAGCAAGCAGTTTCATTCTTATGAATTCATAATGGGTTTCAGGAATCAATTTGAATAGCTTTATAGTAAATGGAAGTGGGTCAAGCTTTGAAGATGGAATCTTGTTTGTTCATAATAATGGAACGACATTTGCACGTGGCTGCAATCATACAGGTGTTGTAAAATTTTGTAAGCACCAAGTTTTGCTAGAGTGAGTACCCTTCCCTTTTTGTAACAAGCATCAATCCAAGTGAGAAGCAAATTCGTTTTGAAACGGTGTCAAATTGGAAGACAAATAATTACTTAAACGATTTAAAATTTCAGTAAATTTTCGATTATTAAATATATAAAAGCTTTCTTGTTAAAATAAATTATGGTTCTTTTAGTATATAAGATGATTTGGCTAACGATTAAAAAATTTTAGCATATTTACGAATATTAAATATAAAAGCTTTCTTGTTAAAATAAATTATGCTTCATTTAGTATATATAAGATGATTTAGCTAACGATTTAAAAAATTTTAGTATATTTTTAAATATTAAATACGAGAGCTCTCCTGTTAAAATAAATTATACTTTATTTAGGATATGTCAGATGATCTGGCTAGACTTTTTTGTCATTATTTGTTAGTTTTAAATAGTCGTTTAGGGCACAATTTGGTTTAACATCTGCCAGATAAACATCTGGTGATACATGTTTACTTAAACAAGTCACACGTATGTTCTTCAAACAAGTTGTATAATGAGATAATTCTCGACTTTTAAAGAAAAGCCACTCAGATGTTAAAAAGATTCAAGTTTAATCTGTAACTAAACCTTGTGAGCCGAAAACAAAGATCTTTGCTTGAAGCATTCGCTTAATGTAATGAGATATTATTTTTTTAGGATGGGCCTAACCCATTAATCACTGCTAATTTGTCGACTTAACATTTCTATGAGCATTCAACTTCATGCTATTGTATTTCTGATTTTGTCTTAATTTTTTTTTTGTATATAAAAGAAGAGCAAATAATTTTATTACATATCTGCAAACTATTATAGTAATTTTATTTCTGAGAATCTAACAAGAGAAACAGTGATTTATCCAAATTGTGGTTGCAATAATTAAGTGAAAAAGAAATGGAGTTATGTTACTGAATATCTATCTTCAGGCATAAGTAAATCCCCTTAAGGTTTATCTGCGTCTTTCCTTAAGAAGATTATTTTTTTGTTAATGTAATTGACGCAGTGGCGCCCTAAATTGTACAAAGATAGGTTCAATCTTAAAAAGAACCCCTCTCGTATCATTCCTCCGCAGGGATAGACACCGAGAGTAGTCCGCGAGCATTTATACTTCTTTTTGGCAACACAGTTTGGCTCAATGTCATCATAACTAAAAGCCGCCCTCAGTAATATAAATTAGCCGAAAAGTAATTATAATTTCAACTTATCGCAGAATTGATCATGAGCAACGGTAACAATAAATTTTAAGGTATTAAAAAATATACCACAGTTACTACAAATTCGGTTATAATAAGAACATACACCATAGACTGGAGACTTGGTTAGTGCATTTCTTATGGCAAACAGAATAGAAATGAATTTGTGTTGTCTGGTGCTAGATTTAAGAAATAGTATGTTGACGTTCGATACTAATTTAGGAAATCTATGGCAATATGTAGTAGTTTGTATAGAAGAGTTATACCGGCCATTAACCTATGGGTATCTCAGGAAAGCATGTTAAGTTTGTTTAACAAATTTCTTCGAAATTAGGTGATTGCTTTAGTTTAATTCACATGCAAGGAATGTACTTTGAAATATATCAACCTACTTGTGTATAATAATATGTGGAGTAGTTTTAAATAGTTGAAAATAATATATACAAAGAAATGAAATAAAAAGAATATTCGTATTTTCAAATTAAGAAACACACGTATTTTGTTACGAGGGTATCTTATTGTTGCACATCGCACTCGGGTTTTGGAATCGAATAATTTAAAACGGTCATTACTTTTTTAACACAATCGAATATTTTACTGCAATTTGGACAATTTCAGAAAAAGCTAAAGCATTGAAAATTGTTTTGAGTAAATGTAACTTATAATTGAGAGATTGTAGAATTCACTGAAGCATATGAAAAACTGATTTGGTTTTTACATGAGTATTGTTAAATAAAGTGGTTATAAATGTTGTTGGTGTTTTTGTTTATGTATAATGAATGCTATTGGCCATTTAAAAAGTCAATATGAAATTAAAAAAAGTAAATTTTACTGAGCACCGAACCACATACGTTGCGAATGGAAGACGGAGCTCTTAACTCGTAGACATCTAGATGACGTTTATTGGAATCCCATTGGCCGTATACTTGAATATGATCACGCCACATAATAAATATAGCAATTTCTGACCAAATCACGCGCTATTGTAATCGCTCGGCTATCTTCGTAAACAAACGTCAAATGTAATAATTAATTATTTCTTAAATAAATAGCCCATGTATATTAAAAAGCGATGGTTTCAAATAATAATAATCAGTTATCGGTACTATTAAGGCATATTAGATAATTTATAAGTTTAAATTTAACAAATTTGAAAAAAGTGTGTAATCATAGATTTTGAAAGTACATACTCGTTCGTTTTCGCCGGTTTTCGTTACCTGTGTTTGACCTTTCTCGAGTTAAATATACAAATTTCAATAAATGTTTTAAGAAAATACCGTAGTACCAGCTTGCAAACCGTTAATAATTCACGTTGTAGGATACGGATAGTGTTTTTTGGTATATATTAGATATTTTTTAACGGCCTGGTACGAATTTTGGAAACCAACTCGATCTTTCTTCTTTCTCGCACTTACGGTAACCGACCCATTGTCAGCTTCGTCGCATTACTCGTTTGGCTTTTCAGATCGGAAAATTTATAGGGATCCTAGCTTTTTTAACATGTAAGCGAATACGTCGCTTCAATCTAATAAATTTCAGAAAACCCCCTATTTCTCCCTTAGTATTGGGTTTTTCGCTATAAAAACTACCTTATGGCAAGCACGTAAAAATGCCTCACCACACCACAATCTGCCCGCACCCCCAACTCAGACCCCCTAGGACGCAAATCCCAATTAGCAAACGATTTGCACCTCTTAACTTACAACCAAATTGAAACACATTTTTAAAGACATTGAAGGAATACAACTGACAAGTAAACCTGTTTTAACTTTAGATAAAGTACTTTTTAGTAAATTAAAAAATCGAACTCCAAAAGATCAACAATCTGGAGTCGTATACCAAATACCATGTCAGAAATGGCAAATATGTGGGACACACATCTAGATGGCTCTCCACCAGAATTACTTCTCACAAAAGTGTCACCTGTGCATTAGTGTCAAACCCTATAGAAACTGGTCACACTTTTAATTACAACACTAAAATTATTTTCAAAGAAAATAATTACAAAAAACGTTAGTTTCTCGAAATGGTTGCTATATTTCACTACAAGATCTTCCACTAAACAAAAGGACAGACACGCAAAATTTAAATAACATTTATTCATATTTACTGTCAATAATAAAGAATACCAACACCCCTACAATTGATTAATTTATTAAACAAATCTCCTTGCAGCTATTATCTTAGTTTATCACATGTCTACAATCATAATTTAATTCATATAACTTATTTAATTTTCATAACAACACCCCTTATATCCATCAATGTATTTTTAGATTTATTTATTAATGCAACCTCACTGTAATGCAATAACTATCCCGTTTTATTTATTCATCAAATATGTGTCATTAGCTTTAAATGTCAACCCTAAAATAGTCGTTTTCTTTAAAATAGTTTCATGCTTCTTACATTTAAGATTAGACTCTAGATCGTAAGTAAACATTTTAATTACATCTTGTAATTATACATATTTGCAGTTTCCTGAAGAAGAAAATAAAATTTTTGAAAGCTCGAATCGATCAAAAAGGAGTTATTAATTTGCCCTAATTGACTACAACCCCGATAACCAATTCCTAAATTTTATATACGGATTCAAAGGGTTAAATCAGTGGGAAACAATAAAATTTCAACAACCCTGTATATAGAAAAGAACAAATTATTTACACGCAAAATTAATTCAAGTCATTTAGGGAAAACGGACAAGTATTGACGTATTTTTATAATTAATAATTGTAAGGTTAAAATTACATAAAGAAAAAAAAACAGTTGTAAAGAAGCAAATAGAAGTTCAAGGATACGCATAATTAATTTTAATCCAACACGTATAAGCATAAGGGAGAGTGCTTGCGTAACAAAATCAATAATTCCAAGGCGAATTGTAGTCGTTGTAACAAGCAAGCGTCAGTTTTATACAGATACCAAGAAATATAAAGTCTAAGAATTGTTATGCTAAACGTTCGATAATTAACAAATACCTGCATTTTAAAAGGTTACGTTCGACGAAGTCGAAAGCATGTTACGATAGGTTTTCATAGAAATTATTTTCAACCGTCAGTTGGATAAACAACAAGACTAACAAACATCTTAAAGAGCGAGGGAAATGCACAATCGGTTATATACAATAGATAGAGACAGATATAAAAGCGTTGGAATTGAAAATGCACGTACTGTATCCACGTGGAGTGGAGATGGGATGTCATCAATATCGATTTTCTGTAACTCAAGGGAGGTTTTGAATGAGACAGCAAACAGGTATCAAACAACGATAAATAGAGCTTAGGCGAGGTTTGTGACGACAGAGAATTGTCATTGGTTGAAAGTGGACAGTGTTCGAACGTAGAGACACGCAAAGGTGAAAGCGAATCGAGGTGATACAGCACGTAGCACACTACAAAATTTTACGAATTTCGAGACGGTTATATTCAAAATTTTGGGAATTAGATTTGAAAATAAGCTTTTCACTGGAAGTGCGTCCACTAAGTGGGGTTTTGGAAGGATATAAGTACTCAACCTAGGTTGTAGAGGTTCTCTTATCTGTTGTTCGCTTCTTTGTTAATTTACTTCGATAAAGTACTGAATGCCGAGCACCATAACAGTAAAGCTTTCTGTGAGTATTTTATGTAATTATATTACCGTAAATATAAAGGTTGAGAGTATAAACCAGTAGTAGCGGACCTCTAATTATTGCCGTGAAGTACGTGTAGTGCATATTAAATTAATCAAGGTCCGGCTACTACTATACAAAGCACGAAAATCAATAAATGGATGCATGATATATGGAATGGTACTGTGAGACAAGGCGCTTGGCTCGCAGATGTGGTAGACGGTGGATGCCTGTGAATCCGCTAAGTAACACGGTGAATGGAAACGAAGCCGAGGTGTTCTGGCAATCATCTTCGAAGGAAAGAAAGCCTGAAGAATACTCCAGGTAATTTATTTGAAATTTCTGTTGTTTGATAAACATTTATGAAATTTTGTGCTCTGTGATTGACTTTTGGGGCTTATTTAGGGTTGTAGAAACGTATTGAAAAAGATACATGTACTGGACAATTTATTGAGGTTAAATATTGAAAAGGGGTGTATTTAAAACATCCTAAATTTTATTCAGGATATAAATTGAATTGTAAAGGGTAAACGGGTCTGTTAATTTTGTTTTAATTTATGCAAGGTGTAAAAGGCATATACAAACTAAACTGGGTTATTATGAGCTCACCATACTCCAGTGTGCAGTCAATTTAGGGTAACATGTGGGGCCCATCTACTCATATCTCATTGAATTTATTTGAAAATAATTAGAAAAATCAAGGACTTTAAAAAACATACCATATTTTGAGTTTTATAATTAGTGTATCAAACTGTTTTTAACACATGTGAATATAATTTATCTGTTAATAGTTGTAAATAAAAGGTTGTATGATTGTTGTATTATTTGGTGATTTTATTGAAAGGCGTGCAAGTGTGAAAGAGGTATGGTTGTAAATTTAGGTATTCGAGAAGAGGCACAGCTGAGCTAGCCAGGGAAGCTGAAGGAGTTTGAAGGCGAAATAAAAGGGTAAGGAATTTTTTTGAAATGTTTGCATTTTTTGAAAATTACATGTTGACCCAGCTTCGTTCACGAATTTTTATAGCCCTCCACGCGGCAATATATTGTTTAAATTTTAATTTTTATTTTTATTTATAAATTCGCCTCCAGGTGTCTTAATATAATTTTGCTGACCCTAAATCTGAAATAATTTACCCTGATTTTAGAATTTTGAATAAACCGTTGTATTTACTTCCCCTGCGTTAATCCTTCCGTGTTCCCTTGATTTCTGCGTTGAATCTTCCCCTGTACTTTGCTGCTCTCCTGTTTTCTCCCTGCGTGCTCCAATTAATCCTTTCGTCTTTCCGTAGTCAATCCAAACCTATCCTGCCGTCCTGTTCCAATTCAATCTATTCCCTGCTATACTTCAATGTCCACTCTATATCCTACTGCCTTTAATCTTTATCCAAATCACTCCAAAATTATTAATATCGTCGTTGCTTCGCCGTCGCTTTGTATATCCACTCGAATCTCCTACTGCCTTTTAACCAAAATCGTTCCAATTCCAATACCAATATCGCTCAAATCTAATTAAACATCCGTTGCTTTCCCGTCGCACTTCACTTTAAATATTCTTCTATAATCGTCGCTTTTATACCGTCACTTCAATAATCATACTCTTTAAACTCAAAAACATTTATTTTATTCAAATATTTATACAACTTTAACGCAGGTTTGCAAAACACGTCTTTTTACTAAAAGAAATCAAAATAGAATCCCCTTATTTACTTCGCTAGGCAATAAGCACAACAAAACTAGCTTACTTAATCACATTTTAAAATCATAAAACTATCCAATAACCACTTTTCTTTTCTCTAGTGTCACAAATACCTTAACTATAGTCTTTACATACAAACCTAATTTCTACCATTGGTCCTAAACACTTCACAATTCTCCAATTATATCTTTGATATTTCTATTCACTTATAATTTTGAATTTACAATTCGTCCAAAAGTTGATTCTACTTAAATAAAACGCCAAAATAATTCACACAAGACCTGGACGCTTGGTTGATTGTAGATATCCGTAGACGCGTCCGGTTTTCCGACGGCAAATGTACTTTCAATGACTTATAAATTTTCAACTTAGTATAAAACCTTGAGTACCGTGCATTGTATCAACGTCATTAAGTCATCTTGTTTACCTTTTGGCACATACGTTTCAAACTAAAATGGTAAATACTTTAGCATATGTAAAGTACGGCAAAATATAGTTTTTGAATTACTGGATCTTATATATGAATTATGTCGTTTGGCATACACCCTTTTTAACACAAATCTACTCTTAGAAGCCTTGTACCCCCCTTTACATTACATTGGCCCCACTGATTTTGAATGAAATTGGGAATTTCGTATGTTTTTTCTCTTCCCCTGGTGTGCAAAATTTCTAATTTTATTTAAAATCACCCCCCGCATTTTACATATTAATTATTCAACCCCTATTCGCCTTTCTCTCACGTCTATCTTGCTACGCTATATACTAACCTATACTATAAACAAAAAAACAAAACTAAACTTTCCGTTGCATAAACTACATAATAAACTATCCTACTAAACCCTCTTCGACTGAGCTATCCGGGCTCACATATGGAGTTTTCGCTGGTTCGATAATACCTTCTTTAACATTTTCTTTATCTCGGCTTTAACCCTATTTCTTATGGCAAACGGAATTGGATACACCCTTGTATTAAACCCGTTGTCTTCCGTGACCTCCAACTTATGCATATACCGCCGCAAATCTTGGCTCTTCATTAAACAAGCCTATATATTTATTAAACAATTCCTCTAGCTTCACCCTAATTTCATTACTCACTTTCCTATCTGTTCATCATTAATTAATCTCGCAAACATATTACATAATCTGACTTCAATCCGTCCATAATTATCCTCTTTTACCATTCCTAATCCTGTACTATCTATATCATTTCCATTCCTATATTCTGAACTAACCGTAGGCACCACCCATAACCTATCTTTATCAAATATCCTAATTGACCTATCCTTTCCATCTATATTCAACCCAAAATCCTCTATAAAATCCATTCCTAATATGAAATCTAGCTGCAACCCCTTTGTAATTAAAAACTCTGCATCTCCTGCTTCTTTATTCCCTATGTATATTGGTACACGGATAACACTATAAATCGCCGTTAGCTTTTTGTTCATCGCTGACCATAAGTTAACCCCATCAATTGTTCCTATTCGTCCCTTTAAAAATTCTTCATGTTTTACTACCACATTCTCATTTACCAGCGACAACTGTGAACCACTATCAACTAAAGCAACATATAAACAATCCCTTAAACTAATATTTATAAACAACAAATTCTTTTTATTAAAGATATAACTATTTAACAATAAATCCCTTATACTATAACACACGTCGACATTTATCCCTAAGCGGTCGGTCGTCCAAAAATTCGCGTTTTTTTTTGTTCCTGTGGCGCCTCGTGAATCTGCACCACCTCAATCCTATCTGGGTCCGTTGTCATCGCGCTCGTCGTCATATGCTGGACGTTTACGTCCCTGTCCGTCCGGCTGTTTCCATTGTGTATTCCGCCCCCAGTAGTCCGGCCCTCATCCTCGTTGTTGCTGTGCTGATATCTGTTTTGTCCATTGTATTCATTTGCCCTGTGATCCCTATTGTAATACGGTCGTCTATGTCCTTCGTGTCCCCATTGATTCCGATGTCCGTGGTTGAAATTGTCCTGTCTGTAATTAGGTCGGTGTTCGTGGTACGGTTGTCGTCGGCTGTCTTTCCTATAACCCCTGTTTTGCTGCCAATAGTTTGTCCGCGTTTTCGCCTTCAGTGCTGTCGCTAAATCAAAGTTCCTCATTACCCCTAAAAATTCCTTCAACGTCTTGACGTTCTGTACCACTACCACCTTTGTAACTTCCGGTTCGATATGTCCTGCTAGTAGTAGTACAATGTCGTCCTCGCCCAATTTTGGTGTCAACTGTTGTGCCTGTCCCTGCAATTGTATCCGTGTAATTTTAGTCTCGTCATCTACGCGGTCTACGTTGTCTTGTAGCTCAGTCCTGCGTTCGTCCTCTGTCCGCGACTCTTCGATTTCGTCGGTTGGTTCCGTGTGTAATTCCGCGTGTGGTGTCTTAACATCTGTCCGCGACTGTTCAGTTTTGTCTGTTACGTCCGTTTGTAGTTCCGTGTGTGATTCTGAAATTGTTTTAGTTACATCCGTTTTTAGTTCCTTATATGATTCTGCAATTGTGTTAATTAAGTCCGTCCGCGACTCTTTAATTTGATTCGTTAAAACCGTATTTAGTTCCTTATATGATGTTACCATTTTGTCTTGCATACTTATCAGGAATCGCATAATGTCCTGGTAACTGACTGTTTCTGCTACCTTAACCTCCGGTACCGTCGCCTGGTCCGTGTCCATGTCTAATACCTCCGGCTCTGTCTGCCTCACCTCCATCTCCCGTATGTCTCCCCCTGCGTCTAGCTCCATGTCATGTGTCCCTAATTCCATTTCAACTCCGTATATCCGTCCCGATCTCGTGATCCTTTTCGTGTCCGCGTCCGTCATCTCTGCTTCCTTAGTTTTGACCTCCTTTTCTGCAAAATAATAAAGAAAAACTACGGGCCCCACCTAATCTCAGGATCCCGTATCCTACTATCTTTCACTCTAATACTTTTCTAGCTTTTTTTTCGAGCCTCACGTTGGGTTTGCCATATATATATTTAAATTTTAATTTTTATTTATAAATTCTGATACACGACTTTTGTCGTCGCCCTTAATTTTAGTATTCAATGAATAATTCCTATATGATGTGTTTTAGCAAAGTTTGGTTGGTTATCTATTTAAAACTGTTTACTATATTTTATGCATCGACTATATGAAACCTTTATCTCAGGGCGTTCACCTATTCACCGTGGGTTCAATCGTGAGTAGATGTGCACTGCCCAACCAAACTGCACACTCGTTTGTTTTACCACTTTTTATATGGAATTATTTACTGTATATGCCAAATTTTACTGATCAATGTTGCTTGGTGCCAAATTAATTTATGTATACAATTTCTGACTTATCTGACGTTTTAAGATATTTCACGGTACTCACCTGAATTATACAGCGCTGATGCCTTCTTTAAATGTTGCTGGCTCAAGTTCTTATTCGCCGTACGCGCCTTTACAAGGATTCACAATCACTGATGATCCTGCGTATCGCCTCCAGGTGTCTTAATATAATTTTGCTGACCCCAAATCTGAAATAATTTACCCTGATTTTAGAATTTTGAATAAACCGTTGTATTTACTTCCCCTGCGTTAATCCTTCCGTGTTCCCTTGATTTCTGCGTTGAATCTTCCCCTGTACTTTGCTGCTCTCCTGTTTTCTTTCTTCGTGCTCCAATTAATCCTTTCGTCTTTCCGTAGTCAATCCAAACCTATCCTGCCGTCCTGTTCCAATTCAATCTATTCCCTGCTATACTTCAATGTCCACTCTATGTCCTACTGCCTTTAATCTTTATCCAAATCACTCCAAAATTATTAATATCGTCGTTGCTTCGCCGTCGCTTTGTATATCCACTCGAATTTCCTACTGACTTTTAACCAAAATCGTTCCAATTCCAATACCAATCTCTCTCAAATCTAATTAAACATCCGTTGCTTTCCCGTCGCACTTCACTTTAAATATTCTTCTATAATCGTCGCTTTTATACCGTCACTTCAATAATCATACTCTTTAAACTCAAAAACATTTATTTTATTCAAATATTTATACAACTTTAACGCAGGTTTGCAAAACACGTCTTTTTACTAAAAGAAATCGAAATAGAATCCCCTTATTTACTTCGCTAGGCAATAAGCACAACAAAACTAGCTTACTTAATCACATTTTAAAATCATAAAACTATCCAATAACCACTTTTCTTTTCTCTAGTGTCACAAATACCTTAACTATAGTCTTTACATACAATCCTAATTTCTACCATTGGTCCTAAACACTTCACAATTCTCCAATTATATCTTTGATATTTCTATTCACTTATAATTTTGAATTTACAATTCGTCCAAAAGTTGATTCTACTTAAATGAAACGCCAAAATAATTCACACAAGACCTGGACGCTTGGTTGATTGTAGATATCCGTAGACGCGTCCGGTTTTCCGACGGCAAATGTACTTTCAATGGCTTATAAATTTTCAACTTAGTATAAAACCTTGAGTACCGTGCATTGTATCAACGTCATTAAGTCATCTTGTTTACCTTTTGGCACATACGTTTCAAACTAAAATGGTAAATACTTTAGCATATGTAAAGTACGGCAAAATATAGTTTTTGAATTACTGGATCTTATATATGAATTATGTCGTTTGGCATACACCCTTTTTAACACAAATCTACTCTTAGAAGCCTTGTACCCCCCCTTACATTACAATATATATATATATATATATATATATATATATATATATATATATATTGCTGTGGTCGTGGACTTAAGGGTTTGACATCGCCAGTGTCAACACTGATTTTCAAAAATAAAAATTTCACAAAAAAAATTTCTTACACGTTACTTTTCTGCTTCATGAATCTTCAGCAGCTTCCCTGGCTAGCTCAGCTGTGTTCCATTTCGGATACCTAAATTTACAATCATTCTTCCTTCCCACTCGCACACCATACAATAAAATCACCAAATAATACAACAATCATACAATCTTTTATTTACCGCTACATACAGCCAAATTATTCACAGGTATAAACAGTTTGGTACACTAATTACAACTCAATAAGTGATATGTTTTAAAGTCCTTGTTTTAAATTATTATTTGCAAACACATTTAATACAATATGAGTTGATGTTACCCTAGATTTATTGCACACTGGAGTATGGTGAGCTCATAATAACCCACTTTATTAATGTATGCCTTTTACCTTGCATAAAATTAATACAAAACTAATAGACCCGTGTACCCTTAACAATCCAATTTATATTCATAATGAAATTTAGTAAGTTTTACATACACCCTTTTTCAATATTTTAAATAACCCCAATAATTGTCCAGCACACGTATCTTTTCCGATGTTATATAACCACAAATAACCCCAATATTTATTCACACATCACCAAATAATATAAAAGTTTATCAGATAACAGAAATTTCAAATAAGTTACCTGGAGAATGCTTCAGGCCTCCATCCCTTCGACGATGCTCACCAGAACCCCTTGGCTTCGTGACTATGCGCTCTGATACTCCACATATTCATAGATGATAACCCCAATATTCGCCAAGCGCTTTGCTTCCAATTACAATTCCATAACAGCATACAAACTCACTTATATTATACTTCTATTTATTAATTTACTAGCTTGGTATGGTAGTTGGACCTCGGTTAATTTAATTCACTACACGTATCTCACGTTAATAACTATAAGGTCTCAACTACCAAATACTAGTGCTAGTACTACATTTACTGTATTATGAATATTTTTAATACTCACAAGAACTCTACTATAACGTCGATCTATCGTTGTAACAGTATAAAACGATGAGAATACAAAGAGAGCCCTCCCAATTCTCGCAGAGTATTTATATTTTTCAACATGCCACCTCTAGGACACACTTCACGCGAAAAACTTAATTTCTAATAACAATTCTGCAAATTTTGATATATCCGACTTCAAGATTCCAGAAATTCATCTCGTGGACGCGCCGTATGATCCGAAAATCGCTCCCACTTGTTGCGTGTTCGTACGTTTGTAAAACTATCCGTTCCCAACCAATGATACTATTCTGTGTCGCCATGAAACCCCGCCTGTACTATTTTTATCTCTGACTTATGCATATTTGCTGTTGCGTTCAAAACCCCCACTTGAGTTGTAGAAAATCAATATTGCTGACAGCCCATGTCCACTCCACATGTATTCGTACGTGCGTTTCCCAATATCAACGTTTTTATCTCTTGTCTTTATCTGTAGCATATTATCGATCGTGCATCTCCCCTGATTTTTAAGAACTTTGCTAGCTTGTTATTCGAAGCAACTGACAGTTGAAAACTATTTTCTATGAAGACCTGCTTTATTATGCTGATAATTTTGAAGAATGTAACCTTTTAAAAGTGCATGTGTTCTTAATTATAGACCGTTTAAAACAACAATTCTTGGAGTTTATACTTCACCGTATCCGACGTCTGTTTGTTACCAAAAAACCTTTTGCTTGGGAATATTGATTTTCTTTATCCTGGTGTGTTTTCTAATGCTTTTACACGTTGAATTAAAATAAATTAAATTAATTATGCGTTTCTATTTGTTTTTAAAACTGGTTTTCTTTATGTACCTTTAACCTTTCAATCAATTATAAAAATACGTCAATACTTGTCCGTTTAAATTAAATAAATTTTGCGCGTAAATAATATGTTCATTTCTCTATACAGGGTGTTTGGAATTGCATTGCTTACCCCAAATTTAACCCTTTGAATCCATAACAATATATATATATATATATATATATGTATATATATTGCTGTGATAAGGGGTTGTTTAGTGATGTATTGTATAGCAAGGGTCATGTAGTAACCATAAATTGCGATAGGAAGCAGAAAACTGCATTTATTTAGCAGAAAATTAAGTAATTTGGATATTATGTAAATAGTAAGCATTTAACACCCTGTATATAGAGCATAATTAGTTTTAAGCAACGCAAATAAACACATCTTACAACAATAGGACGCATATTTAGCATAGAAATAGGTAATTAATACATTAGGTAAATAACAAGTATTTAACACTCGGTATATAAAGCTTCATTAATTTTAAGTAATGCAAATGAGAATATCTTTCAGTAAAAGTACGCGTATTTAGAGGAAAGGATGGTACATGTAATTGAACACGCATTGAAAAGGGTTCTAATTAGTTATAATATAATATGGAGATAAGAGATAAAACTTAACGAAGCCTTGTGTAAGTGCGTAGAAACAATCAACATTTTCGATAAGAAAATGCAGTTCAAAAACGCATAAAATAGACAAAAGTAAAATTGAAATTTCATCATGTATTTTTGTATAATATGGAAAACGCGATATTTACACAAAACAATGTATGGTCTGATAACGAGGTATCTATAAGCAAATAACCATCACCCGGAAAACCGAATATATTACATCAGAAAACCTCTTCAACCTTATTGGTTAAAATAGCTACAGACTTGTTTAAAACCCAGCCCACATGCAAGTGGAATCAGCCTATATTTAACAAGCGAGCAATGATAAGGAGTTCAGTTTTAATTAAGCAGGTCAAAGCTGCGCCACTCTGAATCAAAAAGTCACGCGTAATTTTAAAAAGTTTAATAAGATAGATAGTGACAAATAAGTGCTACAAATAGGAAAATTTCGGTTGCCGTTTAACGTGAGTAGAATTTGAGGTAATTTATTTAAACTAATAATATAATAATAGGGTTCCGAGTGTATGGATAATCCTAATTGGGTGACAATAATTCTGAGTGTATGGATAATCCTAATTGGGTGATAATAATTCCGAATGTAATAAATCTGAATGGATGGATATTTCGAGGATAGATAGAATAATTCAAATCCTAGTTGGTTGATAATGGATGGTATAATAATGTAAATGCATGGAAAATTCTAATTGATGGTATAATATTTCAAGTGTATGGATAATTCGAATGGGGGGATATTTTAAATGGATTAAAATAATATTTCAAATCAGCGTCGACGATTTTGGTACAATTTTGAGTTGCGAGATTCAATGCAAATAAAACAAAGAAGCAAGAAACGATTTATGGAAACCAAGGGGTTCAATGTAACAGGTCAGATCTTAGTTTTAAGATATTTTTTCTATTTAAATTTGAATTTACGTAATTTACATAAAAGTGTAACGAAGTCAGCACAAACATTGCATATGTTAAAAGTACGTAACATTATAAAGGGGTTTAGAACGTTCTAGGTTTCTTTGATAAAAAGGGTAGTTTTGGTGACTTTAGATTGATTGCAAAGCATATAAATTTTGGGATAAATAAGACATGATATTGATTGATTGAAGGGTGTATTTTAATAATTTTCAAAACTTGTACATAATATTTCTTTTCATTATATGGAATTAATTGACTTCATTTTATAATTCAAACAAAGAGATAATCATAAAGGGGCAGAGAAGAAAAAAATTGATCATCGTAACGTTGTGCAATCTGTGTAGAATAATAAAAGCTAGCCGTGGCATAATAATAAAATTAGTGAGATTTAAATTTGATTAGAAAACACAGAGAGGTGGAGTTATAGAAAATGTACATTGACACCGAGTACGGCGTTATCATATCAATATATATATATATATATATATATATATATATATATCTTCTAGTGCAGGTAAACCTAAGGAAAAGACTGCAATGCATTGGAGACACTACCAAGAATAATGTCTATGTAAAACGTTAATTATAAATATATGTATGTGCTATGGCATTCTGTAATGTAATATACCGCATGTTATTACCATTCTTTATCTAAAAATAGCCCACAAATCTGAGATCATCTTGTCCTTAGCAGGATGATATATTACTAATATGTAATGTTTTGAGAGATTATTGCATTGAAAAAGTAATTCCTTTATCAAATATAATCAGTGGCAGCAAATAGAGCACAGGCCACGTTTAGGTGCTATCGTGGATTTACAAGCCATTTAAAACAAAAAGTATCTGGGATGTTTGCAATACACTTTGTCATCAATGGACAACATTTAGTCGATAAAAATCTGGGTGGTAGATTGCATCAATCTCTTCAATTTGTCATTAATGCAGTAATCAAAATTCGAAGTAATGTGTTGATTACTATATAGGTTATTTGCAAAGCTATGTGAAGAAAATGACGAGAACCATTATCGATTGCTCCTTAACACTGAAGTACGCTGTTAAAAAGATTTTTTTCACTTTCTGAGTTTGTAGATGGTAAAAATTCAACTTTAAAAGAAAATTTTATTAAGTGGAAACCAGACTGTTTATTAAAGATTTGTTCACTAAATTTAATGAGGTTAACTGGCAGTTACAAGGTGATAAAGTTATGAAATAAAATATTGGATAGCACGAATTTTCTGTTTCCCAATTTGTCACAGACAAACTGACAAGATGATGATTTTTCAAATCTGCGTTCAACGTTTAAATATATTTCACCACAGACTTTGAAACAAGGTTTCAGATTGTTTAGACTACTGAAATACCACATTGTATTATAAATCTATACAGTGCTATAGAAGAAACAAATGTCATATTACTAGAACGGCAATTTTGGCTTCAAAGAAACACCTATTACTTGTGCTGCATTATGAACGATCGTGCACTTGTTTCTGATAGCTTTTCAATCTTTGCAGATTGTTAAAAAAAATAAACATGTTAGAAATCATCGATTGAACAGATTTAAAGTTAAACAAACCTAACTAAATTAAACCCAAATACTGAAAATTTGCTATTAAAGCCTCAGACCCCTCTCTCCCATTATAAACTTTTTTTGTGTAGTTATTTTATGTAACAATTTTACTAGATGTGTATTTTGTATCATTTAAATTAATAAATGTATAAAATTTAACAGGCGTTTTATTTATTAAACAGTTAAACCTATCAATGTGAGTAGCACTGTCAGCTGTTAAAAACACATTTGAAGTTGATGAATTTGTAACAATTCAATATAAGAAAGGTACGGAGGTGGAGGGTAGCCGCTACTTAAAACAGAAAAAATAAACACTTGATCTACGAGACAAAAAAGTTTGAGAACTTCTTATCTAAATGTATGCAGTTATATATAAGCACGTTATGCACTTTCTATTTTATGTAAATGATTTTTAATCTTTTAATAGATAAATAAACAAACGTTGTCCAATTACGAAGAAAAAAATTGTGACTAAATAAGGTACATCAATTTCAAATCACAATTTTTTAAAAATGCTACATGGTTATTCAATTAAATACTTGAAAAAATTACACACCTGAAAAACTGAAATGCAGATTTAACAGCCCATATTCTCAAAATTTTATCTTGACCAGCGGTAGCAAGCAAACGACCACAAGATGAAAATTTCATACACCATACTGGACCTTCATGCTCCTCTTTTATTTCTTGAACATGCTGTATATTTTCTAATTCATAAGGACCTTTATGTGAATTTGAAGCCTGAAAATATAACGTTTAAATCAAACAGAAAATTAAATTATTGAAAATACCTTTAGTTTAATGTTCTGTTCACCTGGATATACTTCATCAACAATATCCATTACGTCCTCTTTGTGGCGACCATGTGACATTTCATGTGCAATAGTTTTAGCTTTGTGCATAGTCCTTTTGACAGTGGAACCAAGCAGTCTCTTTAACCTAGCAGTGCCTTTACGAACACGTCCTATTTCAGCATCATTTTCATCTCCAATAGGTAAATCGCTTGGCTTACTTCCCACGCTTTCTTCATCAGATTCTTTATCTTTTTCCAAACTTGAATTACTTACATATTCTGAAGTTAGTCGCATGATGTGCAGCGAGAGGGGATTAATGCATTGTGGTAACTTTTCTTCTGCAATACTTAGCGGAACCCGTTCACCTGTGTCCAAGTTCAGAACTGTCACTTGCTCAAGTATTTCGGTATCTGTTAACTGTTTTCCAGAATCTGTTCGTGTTTTGACATACATACTTAAATGATTCAACATATTTTCGTCGCCAGCAGATTTTCTACGTTCTTGTGATTCTTTAGAAGCATGGCGTTTGTTTCCCCTAAAATAAAAAGCAGGTACTTGACAAATAACAAAATAACAAAGTACATTAGACTGATTACTAAATCCACATCAAAACCAAAGTCTTCCAATTTATTAGTAATAACTATCTGCCCTCTATATTTTATTAAACACTTTAATTTAATTTATATTTGCAATCAATGATTTATGGCACTTTTATACTCTGACGTAATATAATTTTCAATTTACATACAGACTGTAGTAACAGCCGTTTAAAAAAATTATTCTGGCTGGGTTGTAATTCATTTGTCAAATTAATATGTCTATAAAATGCAAGCTGACTATTCATGTAAAATTTCTTGTAAGGAAAAGACATACCCAGTAACAAAATCTCCTCTACTTCAATTCAAATAGCAAATTCAAGTTACAAGGGTACACTTTCAAAATATTGTTTAAAATTTTCCCAATCATTCTGTATGGCAACTGCAATCGTTTTGATATTTTATTCGTACTCATGTTTTGAATTGAAATTGTTTTTCGTTGAAGGTTTTGGTTTTCATGAAGAATTAACTTGGAACATTTAACAAGATACCATTACATCGATTATTTCTAAGTTGAAATCTATTACTGTTGGTATCGATAGGATCAGCATAAAAATGTTAAAGCTAATCCCAATTGTTTGGATACTTTCACGCATCTTATCAACATCATTTTTGAGTTCTCGGTCATGCCATCATTATGGAAAGAGTTGATCATCATTCCCTTAGCCTAAGTTAGTGTTGCTACCACATACGAAAAACTCAGACCTGTTAACATTCTCCCCATACTATAAAAGGTTGTAATGTACAAGCAACTCATGCTGCACATTGAAGTCAATGGTATACTTTCCATAAGGCAGTCAGGTTTAGGCCCAGGCATTGCACAGCTACAGCTCTAAGCAAAATTACGGATGAAACTACTAGAAATATAGACAATTCTGAAATGCTTAGATTATAGTACAGCCTTTGATATATGCACTTGAATGTACTTGTTTCGTCTGTCCGAAGACTTTGGAGAATGACTCAAATGATTTTAAAAAGAATAGATTCAATTTTCAGAAGGGACTTTGTTTTAAACATTCAAATGCTCAACATGTCGCTTTGGTAGGCCAAGTACCTTGACCACAGGTTAGCAAATAAGGCAAAGTAGCCTAAGTATGTTTAGATAATTTCCTGTCAAGCAGTTCAGTTTTATTTTAGGGGTACATGATTCTCAGAAATTCAACCCTTGTGTTGGAATAACCATGTTGAGATAGACAGAGTGCATATATTTAATGGAACAATAGCCAATCACCTGAAGAAAAAAAATTATAAATAAAGCTTTATGGAACTATATCAGAGTGGAGGTTAGTACATAAACACCCTTAGTTAAATGCATGGACCGAATGTACCGATATTACGTCTGTGTGTGCAGATTAAATTTTTAGTTAGTAGAATTGTGATATATATTTGGTTTTTAGTACTTGTTTAAGACTGCAATGTGCATTTGTAATGCAATGTGTGTCCTACATAGTTACAAATGTTGTATAAATTTGTGTAAAGACTGTGTACATTTGGTTTTTACATTATTGTAAACGGTATAGTTAATTTTGCTGTAATAAATTGTTTTGTGGATCTAGTCGCGTGATTGAGTATTTCAGATCATTAAACATTTGTTTTTAGGAATTTTCTTTGCAGTTAATTGTCTTAAATAGATCTACATGTTTTTAGGTTTCATGTTTGTTTCAGGTTTAAAATAATATTGGTTTTAATGAATTTTCAGGTATATTTTGTTACGTTCATTTCCAAAGGTAAAACCATACCCGTTTATTTCATTACTCATTCCCATTGATTCCGTTTTTACTCTTCAATGCCCCAACCACATCTTGTATGTTTAACCTGTTTACAATAAGTACGCTTTAACTATATTTTCAATTTCAGATCTATCTACTCTAAAACGAAAAGTTTAAGCTATAAAATATATAGTTGGCACCTTGTTTTGAGTATCCTTTAACTTGCTACACATTACGACAGCACATAATTGATTCTTATGTGATTTCCATAAAGACTCTTTGAAATAAGGTCGCGTACTATTAGATAAAACCGTGTTTCAAGTTTTCTAATCATGTTTGATAACACGAGTATTACTTTGAACTCTGGTTATTATTTTAAACGAATGAATATTCACTTTCTTTTCTAAATTTTCACAAGCACTCGTCGTGATTGTTATATTTTTCATTCTGGTTTTTATGGAATTTCGTGCACGCAATACTGCGTGGTAGGTAATTGTGGTTTTACAAACATGTACGTTTCGGCGGCACTACATTAATTTACCTGTAATTATTCTAGCTTCCTCCGGTGGACCTAACAAACAGTTTGAACCATCGCTCCTGTTGGCATGGGAGAACAAGCGCATGGTGTGATTCCGCACACTGATGTTCCTCCCTGTTCTTAGAGACGGGAGCCAGCCTACAACTTGGACGTGGGTGAGTCTTTAGCCCTGATTTCTTTATTTTTTTTGTTGGCAGTGATCCTGGGAAAGGGTCGCATTCACATGTTTATCGGGTTCGATTCAAAGCCTACACTTTGTAGTTGTTAACATGAGAATCATTAGGCGAGATGGTATTTATCATTAAATGTTGTACGTACTTGTGACCATCCTACAGCTGCAATTGTATCCTTATGATGGTAATTTAGAACAGGGGTTTCCCTTTTTTTGGGGGGTTGGATGTTTTAAATAAAATAAAAATATGTATCATTAATATTGTATGTACTGTGACCATCCTACATCTGTAATTGTATAATTACAATGGTAATTTAGAACGAGGGGTTTTCCTTTTCTTTCTAAGGTTGTAAATTTTTGTTAATTAAGACATTGTAGTGCTAACGATTTTATGTCTAACTGTTATATTTAAGATAATGATTTGGAGCTGTTGTTTTTAGGGTTGTAGTTTCTTTTTCTTGGTAATTAATATGGGGGACCTAAAAACGACAGCTCGCCATTTTAGGTATTAATTCTTTTTTTTCTGTGTTCATTTTTGGCACTACTGTTCTGGTGTAATATGCTTTTTTTTTTTTGGTAATTAGAGGTTGTATTATTTTTGGTATCTGTAATATCCCGCTCCCACTTTCCGGTTGAACCCGGTAATTTTTTTCCTTTGGTTTTCTTTTTTTGGCTACGTCGATTTACCATAGCAATTTTCAAGCCCGAATCACTCTCCTGATTCCAAATTTTAGCACCCCCCCTTGTTATTCTTTCTAGGGTTCTTCCCTAGCAACCCTATGAGATTTGGTGGCGTCCAAAGTATTTCCCAATTAAGACCATATTTCATACCAAATATCATTCTGGAACCTTTTCAAACACTTACACTACACGTCCCACCGAGTTACTCGGCAACCAACTTTGTTAGTAAAGTCGAAGTTTTCGGTATTTTTCCAAAATGGGATTTTTAATAGAGTACTTCACCGAATTTTCTGTGAATTACCTGCTAGGTATTCTGGGTGGCCAAACTGTATGTATCTAATCACATCAATTATTGTAAATCCGTATATTTTAATTACTTATTGGTTGAGCTAAAAAACAGGTTGCAAATTCTACAGAACTCAGGTTTGAGATTATCACACAATGTAAAACATATGACCATGTAATGCCTATATATAACAAGTTGAAGTTTTTAAAATTGCGATCCCAACTATGCTTTGCTGTAGTTTTGTAAGTCCCGGGCACTTTGCTATCTAGATAGTGCAATAATTTTGAGGTCTCTAAGCAACAATTTGAACCTCTGCAATACCTACAATGCCACAATACCAATGCACAAAACCTCAAAATTCAAGTGCTCCTTTCAATATAGAAGTGCAGAAATGTTTAATAGATACTCATTTAATACTGAGTCTAGTCTCGAACAAATGTTTAAGACTGCCATTACCACAAGTCTACCGCAGGCATAAGCCATATGGCGGTAAATTCCGACTTTTTGTATCTAAAATTAAATAAAAATTACTTTTAACCGGTTACTTATTTCCTGCCAACTCCTAGTATTGTGCACATTCCCCAATCTTATAGTATCTAGAACTGCCTCATAAGTGAATCATTTAACAAATATAAGACTGTTTTACAGAAATAGTAATGTGACAATATGTATTGTAGGTTGTTGTCTTAGCATATGTGGATATTGTGTTCTTTAATTGTGATAATATACACAGCTTTCTTTTAATTTTAGTGCAAATATAACTTGTTACGTTTATTTCAGCACAAATTAATTACCATTTTTCTCCCTTGTTAATATTCCGTTTCTACTGTTAAATAAAATCGTTAATTCATAATTAATAATAAATACGCTGTCTAATGATTTTCAACTCAAATTCCTTTTTCTTTACGAACGAAAATTAATTCGGTAAATTAAGATAACCCGTTCCCTTGTTAATGCATTCTCCGTTCGTATAAATTCTATTTCTATTGTTAAATCCTACCGCCTAATTAATAATAAATACTCTTTCTCAGAATTTCTCGACGTAAAGTATATGCTATAATTAACTAGTCAATAACGTGTTCTAGGTATCCGATAATTGATTCTTATGTATTTTCCATCGAAAGATTCATCGAACTGAAGCCGCGTACTATCCGATAAAACCGTGTTTTTCCAGTTTTAATCCTTAGCAACAATATTACTTTGAGATCTGGTCATTAGTTAAACGAAATTAATATTCATTTGCTTTTCAACTCACACTACGAAAACACCCATTCTGATCTTCTTCGGTTCATTTTCCTTATGAAAATTTCGCGCACGCCTTAGAGCGTGGTGCGTGTTTATGGTTTAGTAAAATTGTACTTTTCGACATCAATAAATTAATTTTACTTGTACTTACTATAGCTTCTTCCAGTGACCCTAAAAGCCACGATGGATGGTCGCCCTTTGTTGTAATGGGAGGAGAACCCCAAGGTGGGATCATGCACCCCCTCCTTCGCACCATCGTTAGATACAGTAGGAGCCGGTCCGACGGCAGCAACTCGAGGGTGAGTACGTAAGTACTAATTGACACCATTTGGTAATCACACTTGGTGGCCTTAAACGAATTACTGTAAGTAATCGTAGGCGTACGAGGATGAGTTATAACTGTAGGGTTACCATGTGCTTTAATTTTTTTTGTGCTAATGCCAATGAGGCATGTGTAGTTTTTATATTTACAACCATTAAGAGCTGTGGTTTTTGTGTTCTTTTTGGGATTTGTTGTGTTGCGAAATAACATAAAGAGTAGGCACCTAAAAACAGCAGCTCTCCATGATAGAGAGAATTTCTGTTGATCTTGTAATATGTGTAACTTGTAATTACGGATTGTTTATTTGGTGGTACTATTATGCTTTTGTACCTAATTAATTTTTATTTTTTTGTTAATTAGAAATTGTATGATTATGGTTAGGAGTATGTTATTAGTTTACTTTTATTTCAGGCCTGATTTAATTTGTGTAGGTATTCTGCCCCGCACACTCACCGATTGAGCCCGATCAATTTCTCTTTCTTTCTTCTTTCTTTTTTTTGACTACGTCATTGTACGTAGCAAACTTTAATTCCATATCTAAATATTTTGTTTCTTTCATAAACTCTAGCACATTATTATCTATTTTAATTTCGATCTAACCACTGCCAAATAACCTGTTTTTTATCATTTTCTAGAAACATCGCCTTTGTTTTTTGAATACTTGAGCTGCAATTTATTCACCTTAAACCAATCACTAGTACTATGTAAGTCACAAAACAACTTATCCATTATTTCCATAATACAACTTATTACTGGTAATTGTAGTTGAAGCTAAATGTACTTTAGTATCAGGCATGGTTCTATGAAGAGCATAGCATTGCACTGATTTTTAATACAAAAACGAATAGTAATAAACAGTCTGAAATAGTTTACCTTTATTAATGTAGGTATTTATGTTAGGTAGAGCAGGTTATGGCCTTCTCGTATTCGGATAACGCTCCTCTAAATGTAATTTAGCAATGTTTTTAGCTCTCCAAGATGACTGTCACTTATGATCAGAATTTTTGGTACAGTTTCTTAAACTCGTAAATGTTTACCACTACACTTTATTGGCTGATTATTTAACTGATATCTGTGTGTATTTTCTAATTCAGAATACATAATAAGTTCCAGTCTTTATTGCTGGTTGTAAAAGAATGTACTAGGTACTTTACTTTGAATGTCCTATTTTAATATTATAATGAAATAACCATGTTATTAAATTTTTAATTACCCAAAGTTCTAAACCTGCATAAATATTATGAAGATCATATTTAGAAATGATTCACTCTGTATTTTTGGTTATATCGTTTCATGTTCCTTATTTTAAAACTATTGTCCATTGTAATGTGATTACGAATCGCCAGGTATAAATTACTTTACAAGTACTAAAAACGTTCGTTGTGGAATTTTTTTTCTTGCCTTATGAAAAAGGTTTTAAAATCAGCTTCAACTCTGTTATTATATGATATGCTACACAAAAAACTCCAAGGACATGTTTGTCTTGTAAAAAAACTGAGATAGCAGTGTTGAAAGAATATGAGGCAATCACTTTTTAGTCCTTATTGAATGAAGATGTGGCCGAAGAAACTAAAGACGACAGACACAATGCCATTTAATCTTTATAACAGAGTTCAAACACATAGTTCTGGTGATGAATCAACAATGATTCGTATAAACATCATAAAAATAATGCATTCACATGGACTGGCAACACTGGTCATAAAAACAGCTTTAGACATTCAAAGTGTAAGAAAGGAAATTTTTAAAAGGGAAAATGGAATATAACAATTAAGTTACAAATTAATAAGTTAAGAATAAAATGATGGTTTAGTAACAGTGGACATGTAGGCAGTAAGCCCTCTTGATATGTGGCCCATGTCGACTTGCTTTGAGCTTTGCTGGATTTAGACCAGGAAACTCAAACACATGCGTTAATTATGGAATTTAAATCAAGTGCATTAAAAGGGCGATAAGTGGGAGATCTATTGTATTGAGAAAGTAAAAGGTGAATCAATGGAGTTAATCTAAAAATACTTAGACTTAAACACTGTGTACCACTGAGTACCACTTGAGCTTTTCTTGATTTTTTTGGGTTTATGCTTGATATATGTATATGCAAACTTGTAAATATAGATCGTAATTGATTCGTAGAGCGACGGAATTAGTTAGTTTACATTTAAATATAATATGTTTGAAACGCCAAGAAAGCTGTGCATATTAATTTAAATGCAAGATTTTTAGGATTTAGTGTTAGGTAATGAATTTCTTCGTGAAAATTTAGTATTTCTATTGGACATTGCAATGACGAAAGTAGAAGTTGGTATTGCGCTGTTTTGCTAGGTATTGTTGTTAAGGGAATTTCCAAATAAATGAGATTTTAAAATATTGTATAAAAAAGTCTAGGAAATTAGAACGATGGAATGATACTATTATTTACAAATTGAGTTTTTAAAGGAATTTTGTTAATAATATCTGGTCAGTGAAGATAGATCGGGTTCGTTTTTTTAAGGTCAATATATGTGCAAGTATATTTTCAAAATTTACTGTTAATAAAGTTTAAACTTGTATAGAATTTTATTTGGAAAAATTTATAAGATACGTAAAGGTCATCATTGTGAGGATATCCAGCAGCCCCGGTGATCAAGTCGTATTTTAAAAGAGGCTGCCATTTTGAAAAATTGCTTTAATTTAACAAAAAGCTAATCAGTATTTTAAAGGTATGGTTAAAAACGTAAAAACGGCGGGAGTTTAGAAAAATCGACAACACAGAGACCTATTTGGAATAGAGCCGTCTTCCAGGTAGCAACATATCGAAGAAAGTGCTTGAACAAGACGGGGTTTGGTATCCTTATTTTTAACAACTAGTACAGCCTTTCAAGGTAAGCAGTAATTGTAAAGTAGTTTTGTATTTCGGCCATTTTACATCTAATAATTTCCCACTGCTTCACCACTGTAGTTAGCCGGCTCACCTTTAAAATCGTTACGAGATCCTGCTCCGTGTGGAATCAAAATTAGTAACTTAACAACATTTGGCGTCCAACGAGCTTGATATTTTCATTCAGGCAGTATTTTTCATTTTACAGTAATTTTTACACATCAGGGCCTTTTATTTTTTTAATCGTTTGGTTGTTTTTGTTATTGTTAATTTTTCTAAAGTTGATTAATAAATCAGGGTAATATTTTTTAAAGCTTTCTTTTAAGAAAAATTATCTTGAAAAGGTGCTAGAAAACACATGGACTGATCGTAAAAACAAAAATTTCTTATCGGAGTATAAAAATGAAAGAGTTATGAATAACAAATTAGAAAGTGGAACAAAACAATGAATTGAGAGTTATCAAATTAAGAAAAAATTTAAGAAGAATATAATTATTACTTATGAGGGCCTAGAGTTAATTATTGAGTCGGAAATAAAGCACGCTGCAGGCTTGGGTGGTTTACGTTTAATAACATGGCTATTTCATTACAATATTAAAATAACACAAGTACAAGTACTTAGTGCGTTCTTTTACAACTAGCAACAAACCAGAACTTCACAGTCTGCATATTAAATTAAAAAATACACAGATTTACTTTAAACCTTTGACGTATCTTATCGTACATCTAAATGGATATTGCCCCTTAATGTAAAAGTGTTCCAAACCTTTTCATGCCATATATAGTTTTTGATTTTACAAGACAGACCTATCATTCCTAGTTATAAATTTTTTCTAGTGGTCATTATACGCAAATAAATCCAATTTCTTTTATAGTCTCATCTTCTATCTTGTTATTAATCCACAACCTAATACACTTATTTATCGTAGTTGACATTATTTCTCGTCTAAACAATCCAGCAAATCTTTAAAGTTTATAGTACTTGACGTCGGGTTAATGCTTTACACTCTTTGGCTTCATATAGACCCGATCTAAGCATCTGTTGTAAAAAGTAAGTTTTTAGAGTTGCAAACACAAGAAATTTCTATTCAATGTGTTTTCTTATTTCACATCATTTTTATAATTTCTGTTACCAAAAGTTCTATACCATAGGAATGTTAATGCATTTTTCTGTTTTTCAAGAACGTGTTAGTGAGAGGCTATCATCGCCTTTGTTGTTTCCTATTCCCCATGTTGTGTTGTAATAATAATTTTCCTATTTTTTATCTTTGATTAACTGTCTATCATATAATTATTGCAGTGTCCATGGTAGTTGTCTTTGAAATTTGGAGGGGGGAGGAAGGGAGATATTTTTACATTGATTAAGTTACCTTTGTTTGATTTTCTTATTGCAGTGGATGCACCTGGTAGGAAGATTTATTTCGTCGGCCATATTTGAAGCTTAGTTTTTAAGTATCCAAGTGGTGGTTTAGGTATTATCTTATCATTAACATTAGAGTAGTCCTTTAGACCAATCTGTCTTAATAGGAACATTTTATACTCTCTATGCTTTCTCTAGGATGATTATCCTAAAATTTTACATTTTCCTTACCCTCTATCTCCTTTCATCAACCTCATTTTGCCTTCTGGTAGACCTATCTTAGTCCTAAGACAATCATACATCACATAAAAGTGGTGTTCCCCTACTCAGACTACACTTTGGCTGGTCCAATAGTGCTTCGCTATCCACTGTTTCTTCTATGCTATTGCTCAATGGGAGCCCTTCATCTTCTCTCTTCCACCTGGTTGCTATAAAGCTCCAAACCTTCTACCTCTCTCTTTCATTTTCACTGTATTTTCTATTTTTTCATTTACTTTCTAAGTTGCTGCATAGTTAGGAGGGTTATTACTTCACGAAGTTTGGCCATGGACGTGAGAAACCTACTCCCAGCTGTGTATTGCCACTGTCTTCTACTGATGTACGATTACAGCCATTGACAGTGAACTTGTTATCTGATTTGGCCTGTGTGCCTCTCTTACTTCATGCTGGGATACAGAGATTGTATCTCCTTTCTATCTGGTTCCTCATGCTGTTCGTATGAATAAGTGCTGCTTCACGAAATTTCTCCTTTTGGGAGGGCATTTGTAAAAACCAGAATTTCAAGTTTCTACGAGATCACTCTATAGGGCTTCACCTTTTCATTTTACTATGTGAGTTCACGAGATTTTTGAACCCGCAGGAATAATCCTCCATTATTATTATTTTTAATTTAAGCTTCACATGTAAACCACACAAAGATTTGATTCTCACGTAGTTTAGAACATTCGCCTACGATTTGTGGTCTAAAAACAACAAACAATGTATTTCCCATGCTTTAAAAGTGCAGCTGTGTCTACCTGTTTAGCATGAGAATATTAAAATATCTTGGAGGGGACGATAGTTCGGGGAAGCCTGAGAGACAAGACGAACCAGGTTTATGATGTCCGCGAGGTAAGTTCTGTATTACGATTTGAGAAGCTTTGAAGTTCCGGGGTATTTTAATTCCACATAATTTTGACTATATTATGCTATATCATTATTATATATAAGCAAAATTGCGGTGCAAGTCTGTAATTCCCAACAAAAAATTGTTGGAGGTACAATACAGTTCCACATCATTTTCCTGAGCGCAATAAAAAAATCCTCAAGACAAGCTCAACATATTTACACTTATTGGACCAATCTAAACCTACAATGTAGCTATTAATTTATAACCTACTCAAGGTCAGATCTAAGAAACAATGGGAATTACTATTTCTTTTAATAGAAAGAATAATTGATTTATTAAATATAAGGAAATGGAAACTGGTTATCCAATAAGAAAAGGGTATGTTACGGGTTAATTCATTGAACATGTAACATGCTTAATGATATACTAATATTTCAGAATGCTTCCTCAGTCACTTTAAAAAGATTTATAGGTTTGTAAGACTTAAATTATTTTTTAGTATCTCCGAAAGCGATTTAAATATTTTTAAAGTTGGTATATGTTAATAGAATAGAAAACCACATATTTTAGTGAGAAAAGGTATACACTAGTGCTCCATCATGTCTAACATTTTTACTAAAAAATTTCATCTGTCACTGATGTTGTACCTAGTGGATATTTCTTCTGATAAGCCTGGTCAACTCTACATGAAAAGGGTTTTAAAGTTTTCTATTTTAATTAAAAAAAAATTAATTAACACAAATGTAGTTATCTTACAATAAATAACACTTTTACAAATATCAGTTTCAAATTAATATTTAGCAAGTTGTTGATGTTCAACCATGTATTATTTCCCCAATTTTTTGTTTTATTAAATTTAGTTTATTTCATTGTTTTCTTCAAATATCTAAGTAAATGTGGTGAATTAAATGAATGTAGAAATGGCAGTAATGCATTGATACGATCTCAATGTCACTGATGGAACAGCCAAATAACTTTTCCAACTAAAATATACAATTTTATATCTTACATGTACCAAAATTGAAAATAAACAATTGTACTTGAATTGTAAAATTGTAAACTGAAAATGATTAAATAGAGAAGTTCTCATTGTCACCCATTAACAGTATATTTACATTTCAAGTACATAGTGTGCAAATATGCTGTACTAGTGAAGTGCAACACTCCTTAATCTTAATGACAATTGTTAGGAATGCGTTGAAGGAATTAGTAATAATAGCCAACAATTAAAATCACACGTCTGTACAAAGAGATTCTACAACTTCATATTCTCTATAATATCAAAAAGTCAAAAACATTCAATACAAACCTGTGAGATCCTAAACTATAATGTCCAACGCTGCTTCTTGTTGCAGAACTACGTGGGCTCTTTTTAGCAGCTACAGTTACTTCATTACCAGCTGCAAGTAATTCATTTTTAAGACGTTCAATTTCATCTACAGAAGGACCTTCTGCTTTAGATTTATCATCATCTTGAGGTTTAACAACATACAATCCTTTAGTAACTTGTCTTATATCTAACGAATGTAAAGACCTAATCGTGTTAAATTTTGATGGTTCCAAGCTTTTTTCGGATCCCATAGATTTTCTATGTTTATCTATTGGAAGCTTATCTAAAGAGTCTTCAAACTCTCTTGTTAAAGATTCTATTGTACTGGCAGGACTTGCTAAACATGACGAAGTATTATAACCAGTTGTGGAGGATCCCTAAATTATAAACAAATATATTTAGGACAAAAATAAAACAACTTACAGTCAAGGAGAGTGAAGATATGGCAGTTATAACCCGCTTCTTTCGACGAGGAGGTGCAACTGGAATTTCAGGTTTTAAAACTGGAGGAATTAACGATTTTGATGAACTCGAAGGTTTTGTGCTAGCAATTACATCAGGTTCTTGAAGAGGAAGACCGGTTACATTACTCTCAGAGAGCGCTGCACTACTTGGAAATTCAGATATATCTTTAGAACTTGGCGTTGATCCAGACTCATGAGAACTTAATGATAATGTTGATGCTGATGTTGGTTTCTTACTATTTTGTATATCTGCATCTGATATTAATTTCACGTTAACTGTGACGAATAAAATTATTACTTACTATTATCAAAAATATTGCCTAAAACCCTTCCAGTCCTACTTAACGAGTTTAAACTTTGTAAACTAATAGCATCGTGTTCAATTATTCGGAAGGGATGTGATGTTCTATTAGAAACGGCAAAAACTCCATCAACAGATGATGTTTGGCTATCAGGTGGTGTCATATTATTTACTGGTGGACAATCTTCATCATCAGTTTGTAGTCTTTGGCGTAACTCTTTAAACCGCTGACGTCCAACTGCTGCAGTGGGTTTAGCCTGTTCAATATTTGACATGTAATTAAAGTATTAAAAAAAAGGTGATTCAAGTGTGCAACTGTCAACTAAATACCACAATCTAATTGTAAAGTATATCTCAGGTTCAACTTTCATCTAGATTATGATAACGAAATGATAAACGATAAAGATAGATAAACAAAAGAAATAACAAAATAATCATTTTAAATGGAACAATACTTATAAATAAAACAACTGGAGTTCATTTTAATACAGGTATAAAATAGCCTTTGCTCCAAAAATAACTCATTCATTTACTCCGTGTTGAAATGTAAGTTTTCAATAAATTGTTATCATAACTCTAAAAAGAAAATGCTCATATATTATAATCAGGACCAAATAAATTTGCATGTGACTCATCGCAATACATAGAAAGAAAACACAACTATCATATAATATATGTTACTTGTGTCTATACTAATTTCACGGTTATAACGTAGGACAGCTATAGAAAAGAGCGTTTTCCCAATGTTGTAATGAAAATATAGTAAATGTGTTGCTACATGCCGAAAATCGGCTATGTATCATTTAAGTTTAAATTTGTGAGTAAATTCGCGCCAAATATTTTTAAAAAATAGACTTGTGCACTTCCGTCACTTCGGACAGTTGCGTCGGCGCAAGAGAATGCGCAGACGTGGAGTGAGGAAGTAAGTGGCGGTTTCCGACACGACGATTATTAGCCAACTAGACGTCTAACAGTGAGGTTTATCTGTGTCTTTTTTTGTCTTCTCTTTCACGTATTGTAGGTTTCCTTTTATCTCTTGCCCTATCGTATCTCTGCCTTCACCTTATTCCTATCGTACCGCTACAAACAAGAATAGGGAAGACAAAACAAATCTGGCTTCAACGAGGGCGAAGCCCGAGCCACGTCAAAAATGAAGTGAATATTGCTCCTGCTGCAAGAATAACCGCATGATTGTGAAGAGCTTCACATTATTTTGTGAGTACCTTTTATCTTTTTCTTAAAAGCGCCTCTGGTATCACTGTAAACATTTTTGGTATGTGATACAATTTGAGACGCAATTATGACGTAATATATTGTTGCGCAATATTATGTACGTGTTTAGTATGTATTGCCAACTGTCGTAGTGGCTCTTATCAATTACGCCGTGACTTTAACGGTTATACCTTAGAGTATAACAGTTGTGCATGCACTATAATAGTGGCGCCTGAACGCTTTTGTTGAAATTTGTCCTCACCTCTTGTGTATCTTATAAGGTGTTAGTTTTGAATATATCTGTAGCAATTGGGTTTTTGTTCACTCAAAAATAATAAAAAATAATAATTTTTAAATTTTTAATAACTTTTAAATAGAAAAAATGTAATCTGGCAACATCTATCTTATGTTGAAATTACTTTAAATACAGCTGATGTGTCAATCTAATTTAGTCAGCCATGTTTGAAACAGTGTTTGTTTACTCCATACAATGTTATTTTAAAATTTAATTAATTGACTTTTCCTTTATAAAAAGTGTATTTGTATTCTAAATTCTCTTGAATAG
The DNA here is from genome assembly GCA_036346225.1 of Platerodrilus igneus. NCBI lineage: Eukaryota > Metazoa > Arthropoda > Insecta > Coleoptera > Lycidae > Platerodrilus > Platerodrilus igneus. Next base: position 330,113 of record JARFIW010001436.1, on the reverse strand, counting down.
TTACTTGATCTGATTTAGCATGAAACTGGAGCATATATCTTTCAAAAGTATCTAGTAAATTACATAACCTCACTTCTACATGGAAATAATTCGTTTCGTAAGTACCTTTATATAAATAATTAATTAACTTCATGCTGTATTCGCTATTCCATAAGGAAATTTTTGTTGATATTATATTAAATTTAATTATATACCTGTTTTTTTGGTTTAACTTATTAAAAGCGTTGTTTAAATAATTCATATATTATCTTATTCTGACATGATTCTAAAAGTATTCTCTTAGTAATTTAAATAATCAACTATAAGTTACGAATTCCTTCTTAAAGAAAATTTTGTCCCTAAATATAGCTTATGCAATTAACTGAATTTATACCTTTTAAAACGCTATAGTAAACTTGATTTCGTTATATCTGCTTCCATAAACACTATACTATAATGAATCCCGTCCATCTCAAAGCATTTGAATCGATTTACGAGATTCAATCGCGAAATATTCAAGCAGCATCCAATCAAAATGACAGACGATTGCAGCTAAAAGCTATATTAGCTCAAGAAGCTAAAAGCCTACCTATTGTGCATGTTGTAGTCTCTGATTTACCTCAAAATATATTTGAAATTAAACAATCCCTTGATGATATTAGTAATATAGTGCATAAAATTGATCCCGAACCTAGCAAAATTGAGCTTAAGCGCGTTGTATCTCGTATAACGCACGTTAAGCAACGAATAGACTTATTGTGTTTATTTAACGATGAGCAGACCCTTCTATCTGATATTCTCTTACTCTTAGGAATAGTCCTCGACAAACTTAGCTTAGATGTGGACATAAATGTACCTACAGCCTTCTCAAACCTTACAGTCTCACAACCTTCTTTGTTGGGGAAATCAATACCTGTGTATAAATGGGGTTTAACTTTTCAAGGGTTTGAATCCCCAATCTCGCTAATGCCATTCCTGGATAGAGTACAAATTTCAAAATCTCCCGCAATTGCACAGACCAAGATTTATTTGTTTCAGCGGGCGAATTATTTTTTGGTTCTGCCTTAATTTGGTATAGAAATATAAGAAATCACATTTCTACTTGGGAAGAAATAGTTACGTCCTTAAAACGCGATTTTTTACCCCATGGCCACATTACCAATCTCAACGAAATAAGAAACTGAACCCAGGGACCTGAAGAAAACGTAATTTCTTTTATTACCTCAATAGAAGCTTTATATAGCAGATTAAATAAGAAACCACTAGAATCTGAAATTATTGATCAGCTTCGTAGGAATTTAAACCCATATTTTTCTGAACGTTTAGCGTTACAACACATTTCTTCTTTATCTCAGTTTAAAGATTTATGTCGCTCGCTCCAAGAAGTGAAATTACGTGTCGATAAATACCGTACTCCCCCAGAAAAACCATCTGGCTTATTAGAACCTGACCTAGCATGTCAAATTAAACCCTCTCATAAAATATCTACTATAAATCTTCCTGCTACCCTTTCAAATAACTCACTTACCTGTTGGAACTGTAAAAAAAGTGGACATAACTACATCATGTGCACATACCCCAAAAATATTTTTTGTTATGGTTGCGGTTGCAGCAATACCTACAAATCTACATTTACAAATTGTAACTATAACTTATCGGGAAACTTTCCAGAGATTTTCGTACCCAGGACGTGAATATCTCAATGAATCAAAATCGTCCTCAACACCAACCATTCAATGCACGCAGACGTCAATAAATTTAAAGCATAAAACTACCTCTAATATTAAACCTTTACCTTAATATATCTAATAAAAATAACAATCTACCTTAAACTTACAAAAGAACTTAGCTCCCTTATCGGAAATGTCATACTACCCTGTCCGAATGGTCGAGTTGGCTGCAAACATTTAATTCCTTTTACCATAAAAGTCTGCTGCCTTACAACTTAGGCGGCTCCGTGGCGTAGTGGTATGTGTGTGACTACTACGCCCTAGGTCCCGGGTTCGAATCCCGACACGGTCCGCTTGAAAAATGTTAGGCGAGCATTTTTCGCAAAAATACTCCCTCGTTCGGATGAGAGGTAAAATGGAGGTCCCGTGTGTGTGTTGTCACGCACGTTAAAGATCCCTACCGTGCTTGGAACAGCAAGGATTCGGCAAAATTCAAAATTTTCCAGGTAAAAAAAAACTCGCTTCCTGGCCAATGTAGTACCTTCAGGTGGAGCATTGGAAAATCACATGTAATGCCTTACAACTTGTTAAAAAACCCCTTGATATCCGTCCTCATTTACCTATCTCTATTGGTTCCTTAAATGTAATAGCTTTACTGGACACAGGTTCCTCATGCTCCCTTATAAAGAACGAAGGCCTACAGCAACTATCTAAACAAAACATTAAAATTCAAGTTATTCCAGAAAAAACCTCTATAAATTTAGTTGACGATAATCAAATATATGTAACCAGTTCCCTTAAACTAAAAAACGTGACGTTCCATTTTTGATCGTACCTACATTAGCTTACCCAGTTTTACTTGGCGTGGATTTCTGTAAACTTTTTAATTTATCGCTGTACTTTCAAGATTTTTCTTGGCAAACTTCCCTCAAAACAAATTCCTGTGCGTCTGCGGGAATATCTAATAAAATTTATCTTACCGATTCCCAAAATGCAATTATTAACTCTACAATCAACAAATTTCATAAATTAAATACCTCTGAACTTGGTTGCGTTACTACTGCAACACATATTATCTCTGCAGGTGATGCCCTCCCTTTTAAACAACGTCAATATCCGCTATCGCCTGCATTACAAAAACATTTGCATTCCGAAATAGATAAAATGCTAGAATCTGGTGTTATCTCTCCCTCAAATTCGCCATGGATGTCTCCTGTGTTATTAGTCAAAATAGTGACACAGCAATTTTGTACATAAGCATAGATTAAAATATATTACATCGTGAAAACAAAATTATATAGTTAAGAAAAACACCGTACTCAGAGATCCGATGGAAAAATTAATTAATCATTCATGAGCCGGTAATAAAAAAACATCGAAAATGTAGACATACGAGCAAGTAGTGATATGGCGAACATTACTGTGATATTAAGTTAAAAGTAAAATTAAACAAAACACAGTTACAAGAAAAAAAGATAAGTACAGAAGTTCCCACAATGTCAATAAACATGGCTGCAACAAATTTTTGAACTAGCGCTTGCTCGGGCAAAGTATTTTCAATTCACATAGTTGTGGAATTATTGTCATTATGACAAGTTACAGGGGTTCGGACATGTTCACTCCTCCATTAATTTGGAATTTTGTGTGGTGTTGGGTCAAGAGATCTGTTGCTTGAAAGACAAAAAATGGAAATATTGAAAAATTGGAGACTGCAGTTTCTTGATATTTTGAACCTTATAATAGGTGATTTAAACCGTGAGTTTATATTTATGTTTATATTTTTTATGTATATGCAAATTTTGAATGTAAACGTGGTTGGTATTATATGACATATGACATTAATCGAACATAAAGAGTGATTATTTTATTGAATGATAATTTACAGATGTTGGTTAAATTTAGGCATAATGTTGTCAGTGTAAAATATTAAGAAATGTATAGGTATTGATATTACATTATTTTGGAATAGACAATGAAAGGATGTAACAAAAAGCTGGTATTTAATTGTTTTCTATGTTGATTATTAACGTCATTTCTCGAAATTGGGATTTATGAATATCATGTAATTTAATACTGAAAACAGGAAAATTTGGAGTGATAGCTTTGTTGATAGATTAGATTAAAGTTTTTTTTTAGGATTGTTTTCTTTTAGTAATTCCTGGCCAAAGGAGGTTAAGAAATTAAGTTTTGTAAATTTGTGTGTACACTTTTCATTATTTTATGTTAATAGAGATTTAAGAGGTTGCCTTTTAATGTATGCTTATGTTCTTACGGTTTAAACCGCGATAATTACAGTTAAAAAAGTCGATAAATACATCGCGCAAGGGCGATGAAAAAGCGATGCCACGGCAGGTGGTAGCTCCAAGCTTACACAGGCTTTAGCGCGGCCATCTGCCAATGACGTCACCAATGCAAAAATTAAATTGCGCAATAATCGGAAAACATAACTTTAAAGACAATTGATTATATCCGCGAACAAATTAAACTATGAAGTACTCACATAATAGGTCCAGATTCCCACAAAGTACGCCAATCGTCCCTCAGGATAGGTTAAGACGGCGTCAGCGCGTCCATAAGGGCGGCATGCTGGCCCTTTTTAGGCAGTTAAAGATGGTACTGCTCCGGTGCTGTCGGCGGAACATGGACTGGACATCCGGCTCGTCTAGGGTCGTGGAGTACGGTTCGCCAAGGCTACAGATTACCTACCTATGCAGGGAAAGACGGGAACATGGTAAAGGTCGACAAACAAAGACAATCAGGCAAGGAAAACTACATAGGTAAAGATAAGGCACGATACGATACCTGACACGACCACACTCCTTGAAGATCAAAGGCAAAAACCGCCACGTTCAAGCGTCTAACGGAAACCTCTCACCACTTTGTCCCCACCCACTCGCGTCGCGCGATCTGGCGCAATGCACTGTGACGTAACGGAAATGCGCGCCCCGAGTCTTTTGAAATTATGGCGCGAAACTTCCGCACATCAAAATTAACCTAAAAACAATGTTTAAGGGCCAATCTGATTGGCACGTAACAATGTACAACACTATTGTTCCATTACTTTGGATGTAATGTTGTTGTAATATGGTATTTTCCTGTCTTTGGTGGTCGAGACAGACAATATCTGTCCATTGTAAATTATCTTGTTTATGAGAAGCGTGTAGGTGGTGTCTTCCAATATTGAGATGTTTTCATTTGTGGTTTTAAATTAAGTCTTCATCCTGAATCATTACGTTACAATGTATTTAAAAGAAACAATGTTATACTTTATTATCTGAATTATTTTTATAGAAACAAAATTTGAAATATCTTATTTAATTAACCCCTAGGTGCGTGCACAATATATTTTTCAATAATGAATAACAGGAGTCTATGAAGTTACAGTATGCTTTTTAGATTTAGGGTTCCACACACTCCATTTCATATAAAGAATTACCATTTGTAGTGCCATTTCTCGCAAAAATAGTCATTTTTATGAGTATTCTGGCCATCATATTTTGGATGCTGCTGGTCAAATTATATAAAAGGAATTGATACCAGCTACGTTCAAAATATTGTTAAACATCAGAAGGAGCTACCTTCCTGTTTACCTCTTACGTGTACAGTAACGTACTTTTTGATCCATCAAATACACTTCACTCATAGTCGTATTATAAAATTTCATAATTTCAGATTTCTTTTTGTCAATTTCTAAATGAAAAGACATCATGAAGCATGCAGCTGAGGAGTATGACAGATTAATTCTTTCTTGGTAGTTAAGTATTGTAAGTGGAAATCCAAACATCGATGATCTTACTAATCAAGTTGAAGATTTCAGCATTTCTCTAGGTATTGTTGGTTTACTATACTTTAGTGTACCAATTACAGTTAAACTCTTCGTCAACAAAAATTTAAGGACTAGCTACTAAAGAAATTATCCATTGTGACATTACTATAAATCCCCACAGCAGACTTACAAAGTTGTATTAGTACGAATGCTGCAAGATTTTTCTGAACTGTCTAACAAGGTTATTTGCCAATATAAACCAAACCATCAATAGTATAATGTTTCAGCGTCACAAAACCAAAATATTTGAATACCAATTTCCCTGGCTTACAAGGCATATATTGCAAGAATTTACACCTATCTCTAAGATACGTAAAAGAACATAAAAATTTAATAATTAAGGGGGATTTTAATACAGTGGTAGGTGAAGATAGGGAAGGAGCGGTAGTAGGCTTATTTGGTCTAGGCACAAGAAATGACAGGGGAAATAGGCTGGTAAAATTTTGCAACAAGAACAATTTAACCATCACAAACACAATATTTCAATATCATGCTAGAAGACGATACACATGGAAGATACCAGGAGATATAAGTTACCCAGAAGCAGATATAGACAGTGACAACAACAGCATAATTATGAAGGTCGCTCTTAAATTTAAAAATCTGAAAAAGAGGAACAGAAAAAGGCACTTTGACTTTGAGAAACTAAAAGATAAAGATACTCACGAAAGATTTGAAAAAAAAATCAAATGAATTGCTAAAAGATATCGGGAAAATTTCTTATAGTAAGGAAGTAGAAACAGAATGGAATAACATTAAATTCGGCATACATGGCAGCCAGAGATATTCTGGGTATGGGGTATACAACAAAAAGAAAATAAGAAACCATGGATAACAAAGAATATCCTGAATCTAATAGAAGAAAATACAAAAATAGATCAGATGAAACAGGAAAACCGAGATATAAAGCCATAAAATGGGAAATTATTTGCAAATGCAAGAAAGCTAAGGAACAATGGATTGATGAGAAGTGCAAAGAGGTACAAACTAAGATAGAAATAGTAAAGACACGCGAAGCATACAAACTTAGAATGAATTTTAGGGATATAGAACAGTATGGTACAAATATATAGGGAATTTATATGCAGGAAATGAACTAACAGCATTAGAACAAGAATCAGACATTGAAAAGGATGTCTTGGGATATCCTATTCTGTTACTGCTTTTCCAGCAGCTTTTAGAGTTTCTGTTTGTATGCATTCTTATTTTTCAGATTTTAATTCTAGTTCAAATTTGTCCCCAAGTCCGTCCTTTTCAATGTATATTTCCTATTCTAGTGCTAATTTCAATACTACAAATAAAATCCTTATATATTCTTGTCATCTATTCACTTTCACTACATTTTTTATAATGATATCTCCTCCCGTGCCCTTATATTTTTGTTATACAGCTTTACTTTTTTAAAATTCATTCTAATTAGTTTGTATGTGGTCTGTCTTTCCAATTTCCATCTCAGTTTGTGCCTATTTGCACTTTTCCTCAATCTAGTGTTCTTTAGCATTCCTGCATTAGCAAATAATGGCTTTGTATTTCTGTTTCTCTGCATCGCCTGGTCTGTTTTGGTATTTTCGTCTTTCTTCTATTACATTCAGAATATCGTTTGTGGTCCATGGTTTATTTTCTTTTCGGTTATACCCCAGTATACCTCTGGCCGCAATGTCTAAGCTGAATTTCATCTTATTCCATTTTGCTTCTACCTGCTTAATATCAGAAATTTTACAATTGTTTTACTTTTTCTCAAATTTTTGTGGGTATCTTTATTTTCAATTTCTCAAAGTCAAGTGGCATTTTCCTTTGTATTTTTACAAATTTTTAATTTCTGCAAAGTTTTCATAACTACTATGTTGTGGTCAGTGTCTATACCTGCTTCCAGGTACGTTCTACAGTCTTTTACTTGATTGCTATACTATTGTCCAACACATATGTAATTTGATTTCTCCCCATATCTCCTGGCATCTTCCACATTTTTATCTTCTAGCATGATGTTGAAATAATGTATTTGAAATGGTTAAATTGTTTTTGTCGTAAAATTCTACCAACTTATTTCTCCTATTATTTCTCGTTCCTAAACCAAATAAACCTACTGCCGCTCCTTCTCTATCCACACCTACCACTGCACTAAAACCTCATATAATTATTAAATTTTCACGTCCTTTTATGAATCTTAGTATATTTTTGATATCGTTGTAGATTGATTCTACCTCTTCCTCACTGTAGATACAGACAAGCATGTAAACTTGCATTATTACCGTATTTATCAGTTTAGATTCTAATCTAACCATGACTACTCTTTTGTTCATTTGTAAGTAGTTGAACATAATGTCCTATCTTTTCTCACATAACTATACCCATGTGCAAATTTTCTTCCTCCGAACCACCTGTATGAATTACCTGAATTTTCTGCTAGATATATTCCCCCCTCTGGCCTCCGAAATTCGCTGATCTCTACCAAGGGCGGCCCCGTAGCAGAGTTGGTATGCGTGTGACTACTATACCCAAGGTCCCAGGTTCGAATCGCGACACGGTCTGCTTGAAAAATCTTAGGCGAGTATTTTTCACAAAAATACATCCTTGTTTGGATGGGAGATAAAATGGAGGTCCCGTGTATGTGTGTGTTGTTATGCACATTAAAAATCCCTACCTTGCTTGAAACAGTAAGGGTTCGGCAAATTTCAAAATTTTCCAGATAAAAGAAACTCGCCTCCTGGCCAATGTAGTATCTTCGGGTGGAGCATTGGAAAATCAAATGTAGTTATCCTTACCAGGTATAAAGCTAACCTATCCATTTTAAATTCTCTAGCTTGCACACTTTATGCTTCTACCGTTACAAACCTCAACTCGCAAGATGCTCTTGGTTCTTCTTTTTAAACTTGTAGATCACATCCTCCAAACTAAGCCCCCCTAAATGGGCGAATATTTTAACTCCAGAATCTTTTACTCCTGAGGATGCCATCATTAAAAAAAAAACGCTTTTGGTACGTTGTATACTAGGGAAGGCGGCTCCGTGGCGTAGTGGTATGTGTGTGACTACTACGTCCTAGGTCCCGGGTTCGAATCCCGACACGGTTCGCTTGAAAAATGTTAGGCGAGCATTTTTCGCAAAAATACACCCTCGTTCGGTTGAGAGGTAAAATGGAGGTCCCGTGTGTGAGTGTTGTTACGCACGTTAAAGATCCCTACCTTGCTTGGAACAGCAAGGATTCGGCAAAATTCAAAATTTTCCAGGTAAAAAAAAACTCGCTTCCTGGCCAATGTAGTACCTTCGGGTAGAGCATTGGAAAATCACATGTAATGTATACTAGGGAGGTAACGTGGGTGTTTCTCATTGCCTTCCATATCGAAGTAGTGTGTCTTAGAATGCCATAAAACCCCTGTCGTCTCTGTCATTCACAGTACTAAAAGAGCTGCTGTGCTCTTTTGGGAACCTGTCTTTAGTCTGACGTTCTTGCTAAAAACCCCCACTAGTTTGGTTAAACCTGTAGTTCGGCACTATCGCTTGCTGAAATAGACAAGCCATTCTACGTATTCTAGTAGTATAGAACTTCAAGGCATGGGTCCAATTATAATAGATTTTTAGTCCGATCTCTAAAAATTTTAAATCAGTTCATATTATTTTTCCCTTTAAAATCATAAATGCATTTACTTGTTAACCTAACTTTCAAGAGTATATTTTTATTTGGTTGTATTTTACCAAAATATTTTCTGGGCTGATTTTAAAAACCTTAAAATTGGATTGCATTTTGTTATTGTTGCTGGTTTTCTTACATTCAAAATTCAGGTTGCTGTCCATCTATAGATCCATGGCCTTGTTTAGTTACTTTTTTCTTCAGGATTAACTCTTCTAGTTTTGTATATTCATCTTCAGTAGATTTAACTCATTTTTATATGGACCATCTGTCAAAATTCTGCCTCATAGTTTATGTATAAAAACTGAATATTTTTATTCCTTAATTGCAGTGTATTTCAGTGAGGCTTAAGTTTCAACATGATTTTCCAGCAAACACTATCTTTTGCCAGCTCTCCTATTAGAGTAATTACTTAATAATATTTATTTCCTTGCAATTACTGCATTCCATTTTATTTTAGTGTTAATGTAACAAAAATCAAGCTTATCAAAAAGTATTTATTAAAAGAGCAAAGTTGTTACTGAAAAAAATACTTTCAACACCAGGAAGTTCTTTGAACTTGGTATGTAAAATTAGTAAGTCTTAAGTAAATCTAATAATATAACAGGCAGTTCAAAATTATTAAGAACTGGTTTTTTGGTATTTAAATAATCAAGGATTTTAATATCCTGGAATGTCTTCTTCCAAATTATAATATACCTTATAATGAATGAGTAAAAATAAAATTTAGGGGTTATGTCATTCTTTGACAATTATAAAAACACATTATGCAATTTAATTTGTATATTTTGCAATTGCCCATTTAGGAAAACAACACTTTTTTCAAGTGGCAGCCCATATATGATCTATATCCAACAATTAATTCTATTAACAGTTTATATATCCTTAAAGCCATACTTTCAGATAATATATGAAATCAAGTATTTAAATATTTATAGAAAATCATAAAATATACTCACAAATACTTCACATTCTTGATTAGCCATAGGTACATCTTTTTCAATACATTTTTGTTCTTTTTCCGATACTTCTCCAACAGAAATATTAGGTTCTGAATTAGTCCTATGGGTTTCCTTATTTAAGATGCGAATTTTTCTAAAAATTCAAATTTCAAATATATAAAGGGCCGAATATAAACCAATAGCATTTGTTGTATTTATCACATGCTGAATAATTTCTTTATGATTGCTTTTCAAATGTTTTTTAATAAACAAACATAGCAAGCTCATGGCAAAATAGAAAAGTCCCTTCAAAGAACTATTTAAAACTACAGGTAAAATATTTACGAACTATTTTAGCTTTTATTTACATAAAATAGTTGCAGTATTAAAATACCTTATTGCGTGACATGGCGAAACATCCTCTGCATCATAAAATTCGTCGGAATCACTACTATTTGCCATTTTTACAAATAATATGTATTTTTGAATTATTTTAGAAAACCCAAGTAATTAAAAATCTTTACACCGCGATTTTTCGCCATGTTTAACCAATGGGGGAGCTGTCAAATTTTAAATTAGCGCGCACTCTCTTACCGACAATTTCATCCTATTTTATTGCGTTTTCTTTTTATTGGTTAGTTAGTTCTGGAACAGCAGCGCGACGTGCAGATACAACTGCAACCTTTAATCCAAACCAACATGGAGGATATAGTCGTTGAGGTTTGCGGCGAAAACGGAGCTCATTACAAGGTTAGTATAAATAAAGTATATACTTATTTATTTTGTAATTGTGTTAAAACTGTAAGGATTATAATATAATACAATTTTTTTAGAAATACAACGTCATTAAACTATACACTTAAGTTTAAATTACGAATGTTAATCCAACGCGGTCTTGACGCCATGACCATTTGACAGGGCGTGAAAATACATGTGTCCCAAAATAAATTAATCTCGTAATCTAAACTGGGTGTTCATCTCATTTTTTTTATAAAATTTAACATACTTTTGTATGAGTAGTTTGTTTTAATTACTCCCATGACCAGTAAATTGAGTATCAAATTTCTTAGTCTTTCTTAAGTTTAGTAACCACCTACACAGGGTGTATATTTTTTAGGGCACGATCCTCGACGTATTTGATGAGGAAGTTTTAATCCATTTTGAAGATGAGTAAGTTGCTTTAGTTTTTTGTAACTCAAATTATCTAGCTTTTATTAGGTGGCAGCCAGATTCCAAGTTCCCTTTTGCCTTGGTTCGTTTGCCCCCAAAAGCAGATGGCAAAATCGAATTTGTTGAAAACCAAGAAGTGGAAGTGTTCTCACGTTCCAACGCACAGGAAGCGAATGGTTGGTGGAAATGTAAAATTAAGGTATGTTACACTATATTCAATTGTTAGTGTGTGCTTAGATGAAAGAAATTATATAATTTTTACACGCGAATTAAGATTGATGCTTTTTTGCATGATTTGTATAAATAATGACGTTCAAAGTGTCGCAATTGCTATCTGTGCCTATGTTATTCAATTTTGCAAAACATGAGTACTGCTGTTTATGATGTAATAATCTTGTTTGTTATATGCAAACTAAAATTAATGTCGCCAAAAGTTTTTGAAAATTATTGCAAAAGCTGTTTATTTACAGATTTTGCCTTTCCTACTTTGTTTGAATTTCATTCGAACTGGTCTCGTCTTTATTTCAAGTTGAATACGTGTTTTCTGAAGATTTGTATTATTTGCTTTAGTAAAGTAATGAATATTGATCAAGTGTTTTAATTTCAATGTTTTGAATTTTTTTTTGTTCAATCAATAATTTCGTATAATCCTAGTATTCGTACCATCAAAATTTTTTTGATTTGATGGTACTTTTAATGCTGATTCCAAATATATAATCGATTTTCTACAGAAATTATCAGCTGTGTCGGTACAGCCGTACAAGCTTTTAAAATTGGTCCTATTTTCATATGCAAATTATAGTTACACAGATTGCATGACATTTCCTGCTTCTGTCATTTTATTTTCATTTCTTATGAAAATTAATCTGTTCAAGTTATTTACATTTATTTTTTAGTACTTTATAGTACTTTATTCCAAAACTTGAAATATGGATAAATGGAATTTACTGAAATTATACCAGTTATCTCTGAACGAATCTAAACTTTTCGAATACTTATATGACTGCAACATTTTGGAGCGTGAAAAGAATTGCCCTCGATGCAGCACTCCAACGAAGTTATCTTTCAAAGAAAACTGTTGGCATTGTCGTGTTAAAGTTTCAATAAACAAGCAAAAACTTGTGACAATCTCCTTAAAATCTGGATGGTTGTTTTCCAAAAATAATCTTGGAGATGTTATGCGGGAATTGTCACTGGCGAAACAAACAGTAACGGACTGATTTTCATTTGTGAGACAGGTCGGTAGTAGGTTCTGGTTTATATTGGAAGTATTTTACCGAAAACTATTGCTACATTGAATAGGTACTGGAAGAATGGTGCATGATGAAATCAGTCAAAATCGGTGGAATTGGGCACGTTGTAGAAATCGATGAATCTAAATTTGGCAAACGTAGATATACTCGTGGACATAAAGTGGAAGGTTGTTGAGTTTTTGGTGGTCTAGACCGAAACACGGGACAAATCTTCCTAGTCGCGGTAGAAAATAGAACTGCCGAAACACTAGTTGGGATAATAGAGCAATGGATTGAGAAAGGGACGACAATAAAGTCAGGCTGCTGGAAATCCTACTCACATTTGGGCCAACTAGGCCACACTCACCGCACCGTTAATCGTTTAGTGAATTTTGTTGACCCAACTTCCGGTGCTCACCCGAATGGAGTCGAAAGTACTTGGCGCCACACAAAACGGATTGTGCCTCATTACAACCAGAGAAAATCTGTTTCCAGCATACCTTGCTCATTACGTGTTTTTGAAAAAATGCAAAACTAAAAATGTTGACGAATTGACAGAATTTTTTAAATTTGTTAGCACTATTAAGGTTGATACTCGGTAACCACACAATGTAAATTAATTTCAATACAAGTGTTAATTGTTGTAAATGTTAAAGTTGTAAATTAAACAGATTTTCAGATTTTGAACCTCTTATCCACACTCAGATGACTCAACTTCTATATTTTGGTTAGGTTAGGTGTGAATGCCGAAGTTGCATATGAAAATAGGACCAATTTTAAAAGTTTGCGAGGCTATACCCGCGCAGCCGATAATTTCTGCGGAAAATTGATTACATATTTGGAATCAGCATTAAAAGTAATATCATTTACCACCATCAAATCAAAAAAAAAAATGATGGTACGAATACTAGGTTTGTTCCAATGATTTATATCATTACATGAAACAGACGATTTTAAGTTTTATAGGAACTTTTTTACATATGATACATGCAAAATATTTGTGATGGGTTTTTGTTTTTTTAAAGGAAAATCTGTAGTTTATGCAGACTTCATATTACTAGATTAGTCATAATTTGTCAAAGATTACAAATATATAAAAGTTCAGTGGTGAAATAAAAATTTTTACTCAGGACTGCTTTACATCACTACTGGGCATGTGAATCTAAGGTATTTGAACTAGATTTTTATTGATTTTAATGTTGTGTTTGTTGATTATAAATTTTAGGAGCACAGCATTTTCACAGTGTCTGATTTATAAAAAATTGTACAATCTTGCAAATGATTTTATACAGAGTCTCCCACGAGGAACCCGACAAACTTCTAAGGTGGTCTCCTCTCATCAAAATAATGAAAAAGTTCATATAAACATATGTCCGGAAATGCCTTGTTAGCTAGTTAGGGTTAGCGAAATATTTCGCCCGATTTTCTGGAAAAGTACGGAAATAAAGCTAAACTGATTTTTTTATGGGATTAAGTTGGGTGTTAAAATTTATTGGATTTTATGCAAAATAAACTGAAAAATTGAGTAAAACATGTCCCAGACCTCTAGGATCACCCATTTCTGAGATATCAGACAAAATATGCAAAATTCGGTCTCGAAAACCATGCTTCGTTTAGATTTGAACTTCATTAACGTCGTCAAATGGTTAATAAACAGATTGTGCATAATTATAAAGGAAATCATTTCGAACACCATTTGTAAGATATGGAAATTGAAATAGAAGAATCAGCAATTAAAATGCTTTGTTTTTACCTAGAACGTTTATTTACTAAACAGATATTGCATTTTCTGTCTATTTTTTTGTATGTGTTGATTTAATTAAACATTAATTTTTTTAATTTTGTTTGTTTATGGCATATTTTTTACATCATTCTCTTCAGAATTAAATTCACTATGTTTTGTTTTTAAAAAGGTTTGCGTGTTTATTACCCATTTAATGAAGTTAATGTAGTTCAAATCTAAACGACGCATGGTTTTCGAGACCGAGTTTTGCTTATTTTGTCTGATATGGATGGATCCTAGAGGTCTGGGACATGTCTTATTCAATTTTTCAGTTCATTTTTCATAAAATCCAATAAATTTAACACCTAACCTAACGCCATAAAAATCAGTTTGGTTTAATTTCCATCCTTTCCCAGAAAATCGGGCGCAATATTTCGCTAGCCATAACTCGTTAACAAAGCATTTCCGGACTTATGTTTCATCATCAATAGGTCTTCAGTCCTGAAACTGGTTTCTCATTGTTTCCTATTATGAACTAATCTACACATTTCCCTGAAATTTGCACAGTGCATCTATCACTATCTGATCTAGGTCTACAGCTATCTCCTTTTTCCTATCTCTGCTTGTAATATATCCCATACTATTCCCCAAATTGCTTTAGAACGTATTCTGCCCTTTTATTTCTCCTATTTTTCTCCACAGATATCCTTGTTCCCCTACTATTTCTATAACCTATTTGTTATTAACTTTGTCTGTCCATGCTATCATCCTCGTACATCTTTAGCACAGAATTCCAAAGGCTGCTACTATTTTTCTGTCTGCTTTTCCTACTGCCCGTATTTCATAGGCATACTGTGCTGTGCTCCACACCTATGCTTTCAACAATTTTCTTCTTGTTTCTATGTTTGTTGTCTTTCATCATAGGCACTGTTCTTTCTTGTTAGATGCACTTTAGTTCCCATCTATTGTTTTACAATTATATACCCTATTTCTTCGACATTCAGTGGTTGTGAAGGGGGGTAAGCAGCCTGTGGTTGCCAAGTTCCCCAGCACTTGAACATTTGCCGATGCAATATTTTCGCAATATGTCTTTTCGCAACCAACAACTGTATTTGTTTATAATAATCATCGGATTTGCATTTATTTTTTCGTCATTAGGTTGGTTTTGTGTCAAAACTGGTTGGTCATGCACCTGCACTTATTTATATTCTGAACTAGCCTACACAGTTCCCTGAAATTCTCACACAGCCTATATACAATTCGTTTCCTCTTCTATTGTTTTCTAATTTTATGCTCTATTTTACCGAGATTCAGTGAAGGAGGTTAAGCAGCCTGTGGCTGCCAAGATCCCCCAGCACTTAGAGATTTACCAAATTAATAGTTTTCCAGTAAATCCTTTCACACAATTACCATTATTCGAGAATATTTCCCAACCAATACTTGTAGTTGCTTATAATAATCACAATGTTTAAGAACAGCTACTTTTTTTGTCATTAGTTTATCCATTTTAGGACTGGTTGGATGCATACCTCCATTGATTTCTATTCTGAGCTAGCCTACACATTTCTCTGAAATTCCTACAACCTACATCTTTCATTATCTGTGTGCAGTAGTCTAACCTAGGTCTTCCTCGACTTCTCTTTTTTCCTATCTCTGCTTCTAATATGTTCCGCACTATACCCTCATGCCGTAGTATGTGGCCTATCATTTTATCTCTCCTATTTTTTTAGTTTTCCACATTTTTCTTTCCTCCCCTACCATTTTTAGTACATCTTCGTTCTTAACTTTGTCTGTCCATGATATTTTCATCATACGTATGTAGCACCACATTTCAAAGGTTTCTACTTTTTCTTGTCCGCTTCGCCTACTGTCCAGGCTTCGCAGTCCTACAGTGCTGTGCTCCACACAAATGTTTTTAGCAATCTTTTCCTTGTTTCTATATTTATTGTCTTTGAGCACAGTAATTGATTTTTCTTGTTAAACGCAGCACGACCTTGTGTTAATCTTTGTTTTATATCTTTTGCGCTTTTCCCATCTTGTGGTATTTGGCTTCCTAGATAACAGAAATCCTTAACCTCTTGTAAGTTCTTGTTACCTATTTGTATTCTTGTTTTTGAATTATTTTCCCCTCCTTGCATATTAGTACTTTAGTTTTTATGTTTGTTAATTTTCATACCATATCCCTCTGTTAGAACCGTTTCTATTTCATTGAGAGCAGCTTCTATCTCTTTTTTGCTAGATGCTAATACCGCTATATCATCTGCAAATCTAAGCATATCAATTGTTTGTCTTTGCATAGTAATTCCAAATGTCTTCCTGCATTTGACAGTATTCATTGCCTCTTCAATGTATACGTTAAAAATTAATGGGAATATGGCACATTCTTGTCTCACCCCTTTCCTAATGTTTACTTCTCTACCTTCCTGCTCTAATTCTATTACTGTTGTTTGCTCTTTGTATAAGCTATGTACTATTCGTCTATCCCTACAACTCATTCCAATCTTTTTGAGTATTTCGAACCTTTTTTTCTATTTTGCATTGTTGAATGCTTTTTCCAGATCTACAAACCCTATATACACGCTTTCTCTTTTTACTATTGTTTTCTCCATTAGCACTCTCAGAGCTAAAATAGCCTCACGTGTTTTCCTGTTTCGCCTAAACCCAAATTGATCTTCTTCTAGTATCTCTTCAGCTCGTTTTTCCATTCGTCTTTGTACAATTCTAGTTAATATTTTTGACATGTGTGCTGTCAAACGTATTGTTCGAAAATTTTCACATCTATTCGCGCCTTTCTCTTTTGGTATAGTTACTATGATGTTACGTTTGAAATCTTTGGGTATCTCGCCTGTTTCACATATAGCTTACAAGTCGGAAGAGACGTTCTGTTACTGTGTATCCAGCGGCTTTTAGAGTTTCTGCTTGCACCTTATCAGTACCCTGTGCCTTACGATTTTTCAAACCCTTTAATGCTGATTCAAACTCATCTCTAAGTATAGGATATCCCAAGTCATCATTTTGAATATCTGATTCTTGTTCTAATGCAGTTAGTTCTTCTCCTGCATATAAATTCCCTATTAATTGTTGCCATCTACCTACTTTCTCTACTTTTTCTATAATGATGTTTCCTCCTGCGTCCCTTATATTTTTGCTATATGGTTTTATATCCCTAAAATTCATTCCAATTAGTTTGTTTGCTTCATCTGTCTTTCCTACTTCCATCTTAGTTTGTACCTCTTTGCACTTTTCATCAATCCACTATTCTTTAGCTTTCTTGCATTTGCAAATAATTTCTCATTTTATGGCTTTGTATTTCTGTTTTTCTGTTTTGTCTGATTTATTTTTGTATCTTCGTGTTTCTTCTATTAAATTCAGGATATCCTTTGTTATCTATGGTTTCTTATTTCCTTTTTGTGTATACCCCAGAATATCTCTGGCTGCCATGCCTAGGCTGGATTTAATGTTATTCCATTCTGTTTCTACTTCCTTAGTATCAGATATTTACCAGATATCTTTCAGCAATTCATTTGACTTTTTTTCGTATCTTTCTTGAATATCTTTATCTTTTAATTTCTCTAAGTCAAAGTGCCTTTTTCTGTTTCTTTTTTTCAAATTTTTAAATTTAAGTGCGCCTTCATAATTACGATGTTGTGGTCAGTGTCTATATCTGCTTCTGGGTAGCTTCTACAGTGTTTTACTTGATTCCTAAACCGTTGTCTAACAAGAATGTAATCTATTTGATATCTTTCTATATCTCCTGGCATCTTCCACGTATTTTGTCTTCTAGCATGATGTTGAAATAATGTGTTTGTGATGATTAAATGGTTCTTGTCGCAAAATTCTACCAGCCTATGTCCCCTGTCATTTCTCGTGCCTAAACCAAATAAACCTACTACTGCTCCTTCCCTACCCTCGCCTACCACTGTATTAAAATCCCCCGTAATTATTAAATTTTCATGTCCTTTTACATATCTTAATGTCTTCGATATCTTTGTAGACCGCTTCTACCTCTTGGTCACTGTAGCTAGCTAGAAGTGGACATGTATACTTGTATTATTACTGTGTTTATCGGTTTAGATTCTAATCTAACCATGAGTACTCTTTCGTTCTTTTGTAAGTAATTTTCTACACAGTATCCTATCTTTTTCCACATAACTATCCCCACACCCAAATTTCCTTCCTCTGCTCCTGTATGAATTACCCTGAAGTATCCACTCCAAAAATCCCCCGCCTCTGGCCGCCGAACTTCGCTGATCCCTACCGTGTCTAGTGCTAACCTATTTATTTTGATTTTTAGGTTCTCTAGCTTACCTACTTGCTTCATGCTTCTAACATTCAACGCTCCGATTCTCAAAATGTTCCCGACTCTTATTCTGAACTTTTTGATTGCATCCTCCGAAGTAGTCCCCTCCCGGAGATCAGAATGGGGGACTATTTTAACTCCGGATTCTTTTACCCCAGAGAATGTTAATGAATTTTTTGTTGGAAAAACCGTCAGTATTGTTTCTCTCAAATAGGTTTACTTGATGAATGATATAATACGATCACCTCAAAGCCATGCCCCATATAAACAAATTAATTATTAAATTTTTATTATATATATTTTTTCTTATTAACTAGTTTTCGACATCCACTGGTGTCATCTTCAGACGTTTAAAAAACTTAAGTGTACGTATGGAAACTATATAGAAACTATATATATATATATATATATATATATATATATATATATATATTAAATATTGTAAAACCTCAATGATTTTATTATATAATTTTGACCAATAATGCGGTATAATGAATGGAGATGTCAATCATTTTACATTTTTGAATATAAAGGGTTTTGAAATTGTTACAAAACATAAATATGTTAGAGTGAAAATTAAGACACGCTTAACAATTAGCTTGTCCATGTTAATAAGAAAAAAATATATATAATACAAATTTAATAGTTAATTTGTTTATATGGGCCATAGCCCAGAGAATGTCATCATTTTATTATAATTTAGGTACGCTGTGCTGTGTAAGTGGGAGGTAATGTGGTGGTTTCCCGTTGCCTTCCACATCGCGGTAGTGTGTCTTAGACTTCCATACCGACCTCTATGGTCTCTGCCAATCTAAGTACCAAAAGAGCCGCTGCCGTCTTTCGGGGACCTGTCTTAGTCTGGTTCCTCACTAACGACCCTACTACTTTGGTTGGACCTGTAGTTTGACTCTTTAGCTCATTAGAACACGAAAGCCATTTCACCTGTTCTAGTAATCTAGAACTTCGGTAAGATGCAGGTCCATTCGAAATGAACCCATATCATACAGGGTGATTATTTATACTCGTGCAATTTGCATTTTTCGCTTGTACATCAATAAATAAAAGTACACTTGTATTTTACAGGGTGTAACCATGAATTTACAGAAATTTCCGTTTTTTCTAGTTTCTTTTATAATTTGATGGAATTTATTTGTATAATTTGGGTTTCAATGATCTCTGGTGACTCCTTATCACGTCATTATATATATTGCCTTGAATCACCTATATCTTTGGGAGTCACAAATTAATGCTGCGACTTATAATACTTTTCTTACAATGGCTTTTTTTTTAATGTTCTATCTTATAATTAACAGAACTTTTCTTAACTCTATCCTAACATCACCTATAATCCTTTATTTCTAATTTTTTCATATTTACACATTTCAAACAGAATTCCTTTCATTTGCTTATACTACTCGTCATACTGTAGCAAGTTCTCCTTTAAACTATCTCAATCTTGCAAGAAATATGGGGTAAAAAATTTCGTGAAGTTGTCCCAGCACTTTTCTAGCAATACTACTAATGCCATTTATATAGTGAAGATTTCTTTCAATTAATTCTCTTGATATGGCTAAACTTTAGCATTGAATGGTTCAGTATTAATAACTTCTAACTTGTTTGTACAATCTGTAGCAATTCTTGACTCTCTATTTACCACTTCAGAATAATGATTACTTCATTCTTAACTTCATTTGGACATTTAACAATAATTCTTACTTCGTTCTCAAATTCTCTCTCAAAATGATTTATACATTTATACTTTTAACTCCCTCGTCCTCTTTCACTTCACCGATCCCTTTCTTCTTCCTAACCTTCCGATTCGTTCTTATATCTGCATAATTAAATAAATGTTTTGACAAGCCAAACGCCATTTCTCCATATTTATACATGTGCCATTTCACAGAAAGATTTGATTCTTTAATAGATATTATCCCAAGCAAATTATTAAGTTTTGCTTGCCAAATTATTTTAATCATTATCTAAAAATTTTACTACCTTTCTTCATTTTATTTTTAAAAGTTGCATTTACATAAAAGTTCCTTTATCTCCTCATCAACTCCTGCAATTTATACTATTTTCATCCATTTCATCTATTATTTCCATCTTTTCAACATTATTTTCTGTGTTTTCCAATGATTCTGACAATTTCTTTAAAAATGATACTTTTTTCTAACTTCGCCAGGGCACCTAATACGTAAACTTTTATCTCCTTTACCTTTCAGTTCCTTCTCAAATTGATTCAAATTCATACAATCACCTTCTGTTTCTATATGGACTTCTTCTTCATTCCGTTTAATTCTTTGATCTCCCATAATTATTACTTTATTCTGTTTCTATTATCTCCCTTATCCTACTAATAAAATCCATTCCCAGAATGGCATCAACTCTTAACTCTGGCACTATTAAAAATTCTTGCTCAACCTCTATCTTTCCCAATTTGATCTTCAGATTTATGATACTGTTGGTTACTGCAAACTTCTTGTTATTAAGTGATACTAAGTTATTTCTTTTAATAGGTATTACTTTCTGCAATTCCTCTAAATTATCTTTTATAAAACCTTCATTTACTAATGTTGCTTCAGCCCCTGTATCTAAAAGTAATTTAATATTTTTCCTTCTACTTGTAATTTTATTATAGGTAGTACCTAAATCATTTTTCCCATTAACTTTTAAATCATTTTCCAAATCAAGTTTTATAAATTCACACACATGTTCATAATTATTAATTTTTATAGTTTTGTCGTTTGATTTGTCTGTTTCTAAATTGATGTTCCAGGTTGACACACTATATCTGCGTATTTCCTACTATTATCATTGTTACCATTCATGTCATCTCTTTGTAAATTTGTATCGTTCTTCCTTCCTTGGGTTATGGCTCTATTCTCAATGGTACTGGATTCATTGTTCTCCCTTCTCCCGTTTCTCCTGATGGCATTTTCTCCAAATTACTTCATGATTGATCCATCTCATCATATCGTTAAAGATACTCCAAAAACACATCTCTATACACAATATTTTGTAAAGCAATGCATTGCCTTGCCTCCGTTTTGAAGTGTTCCGCTAAATATTTGATTATTTGTCTGTCTCTCTAAAGGAGGATGAATCAAGCTGTTTGGCAATGCAAAATTTCTTTATGGAATAAAACTCCCTTGTCAAACCCGAATCACCAGTCCATAAGTAAATTTTCTCTAACCTTAAATTTCCCCCCCCCCCTCCAATTTTAATTTCAAAAATCTTTAAGAGTTTTCAATGTCAAACAGTCCAAACCTAGTTTCTGCACTACCTTTCAACATAACCTCACAATATTCAACTTGGTTTGTTTATTCCTTGTTTTAAAGTTTTTGCATTATTTAAAAATACCTTGGGATTAATTTTATTATACCCATAAAATTTTGAATTTGTTTCAACGGAACACTGGTTGGATTCCTTCGCATAGATTCCCCCAACTTTTTTATCTAATGATTGCTTACTTGTCAAAATAATCCTCACTTAATCCTTGTTAACAATTACAGAACCCTTTTTAAACTTTTGGGATAATTTACCTATTCTTTTATTACCCCCTTTGTGAGTGTAATTGGCCAACGACGCTGGACAGATAATTTAGTAGAGGTCAAAATGATTCGACCTCTTGCCTCAAAAATTGCTGGAATTTATCCCCTTGACAAATAATTTTTATAAAACTAAACTTTATTACAAGACGTTTAGGATTTCTGCTGTCTAGGAAGCCAAATAACGCAAGATGGGAAGAGCACAAAAAATATAAAACAAAGATTAGCACAAGATCGTGATATATTTAACAAGATAAAGCAATTACTGTGTTCAAAGACTACAAACATAGACACAAGGAAAAGATTGCTTAAAACATACAGGGTGAATTTTTAGTGTGGCAACTAGTGTGGCAACGGTCGATAACTCAGTTATTATAAAAGCTACGTAAACCAAATTTGGAGGCATATTAGGTATGCCTAAAGTGCATATTCTAAAAATATTTGGAAGCATACAGGGTGTTTCATAATTCCAGGGCATATTAAACTTATATTTTTTTAAATGGAACACCCTATATATTATTACATTTTTGAAAAGCCCATAAAAAGAGCTTTAATTTGATATGCAATTGTATCTGTCTATTCCTTTTAGTTTTTTGAGATATTCAACTGTTTTTAGAAAAAATGGCCCCAATTGGATACATTGCCACTGCACTAATATACAATATACTAATATACAACTTATGTTAATTTTCAAGAAGCAGAAAATTTTATCATATACCATAGTATATTTGTAAGTATCACTTTTTTGAAATTTCTTTCCAGTATACAGGGTGTGTCAGGTTTCACAAAATGCAATTTTTAAAATTTTTTTTAAATGGCACCTTACCAATTTTATTGCTACAATGGATAGTTCATTATGTGTCCTTTCATTTTTGTTAAACATTCCCTATACCTAAATCCATTACTTTCTGAGTTATTTTGATTTTCTTCAAATTTTAAGAATGTTTTAATTTACATAACTAAAATACACTATTGGAGAATATTATAAAACAATTAATACATTTTGATTAACAATCAACTACAGTTATCAATAACAATTTTCACTAAAGATATAACAACCTACAATTCGCTATCAACAGAATTCTGCCAGATCAGCAATATGCATTTTATAGAAAATGTTCAGCGGAAATCAGGCAGGCTTTGAAAAATAACTATTACATGTAAAGTGTCGTTTAGGTTTATTAATTGTAGTGTGTTGTCATTTAACAGGATATCTCTTTGGTATATTCTTGATGCAAGTAGGAAATTTTTAAACTTGCTCTCAATACCCAAATCATATTTATTTGTTCTTCCACTGTAAAATTCATTTTGAAAACTCCTTCAAAGATTACATTTAAAACAGAACTGATAATGTGTTAACTGACAACACACTACAATTAATAAACCTAAATGACATTTTGATTGTAATTGTAATTTTTTTCAAAGCCTGCCTGATTTTCTGTTTGAACATTTTCTATAAAATGCATATTGTTGATCTGGCAGAATTCTGTTGATAGCGTATTATTGTAGGTTGTTATATCTTTAGTGAAAATTGTTATTGGATAAGTGTAGTTGATTGTTAATCAAAATGTATTAATTGTTTTATAATATTCTCCAATAGTAAGTTATTTTAGTGATGTAAATTAAAACATTCATAAAATTTGAAGAAAATCAAAATATCTCAGAAAGTAATGGATTTAGGTATAGGAATGCTTAACAAAATGAAAGGACACTTAATGAACTATCCATTGTAGCAATAAAATTGGTAGAGTGCCATTTAAAAAATTTTAAAATTGCATTTTAAACCTGACACACCCTGTATACTGGAAAGAAATTTCAAATAAGTGATACTTACAAATATACTATGGTATATGGTAAAATTTTCTACATCTTGAATATTAACATAAGTTGTGTATTAGTGCAGTGGCAATGTATCCAATTGGGGTCATTTTTCAAAACAGTTGAATATCTCAAAAACTAAAAGGAATAGACAGATACAATTTCATATCAAATTAAAGCTCTTTTTATGGGCTTTTCAAAAATGTAATAATATATAGGGTTTCCATTTAAAAAAATATAAGTTTAATATGCCCTGGAATTATCAAACACCCTGTATGCTTCCAAATATTTTTAAAATGTGCACTTTAGGCATGCCTAATATGCCTCCAAATTTGGTTTACGTAGCTTTTATAATAACGGAGTTATCAACCGTTGTCACACTAAAAACTCACCCTGTATGTCTGGTGCATAGCACTGTGCGAATGTGAAACCTGAACAGTAGGAGAAGCAGTCAGAAAAAAGATAGAAGCCTTTGAAATCTGGTGCTGCAGATGTATGGTGATATCATGGACAGACAAAGTTTAGAACAAAGAGGTACTAGAAATGGTAGGGGAAGAAAGAAGTACGTGGAAAATAGTAAAAAATAAGAGTGATACGATAATAGGTCACATACTAAGGCATGAGGGAATGGTGCGAAATATATTAGAAGCAGAGATTGGAAAAAAGATAAGGTAGAGGTAGAGACCTAGATTAGACTATTGCACACACATAGTGAAATATGTAGGCTGTGTGAATTTCAGGGAAATGTGCAAGCTATCTCAGAATAGAAATCAATGCAGGTACACAACCAAGCAATTGCGAAGATGGAAAACTTAATGACGAAAAAAATAATTGTAATTAAACCTAGTGTTGTTATAAGCAACTACAGGTATTGGTTTTACAATACTCTCAACTAATGTTAATTGTGCGAAAGGATTTAGTGGAAAACTATTAATTCAGCAAATGACTAAGTGTTGGGGGATCCATGGCAGCCACAGGTTGCTTAACCCCCTTCACATATCACTAAATCATGGTGAAATAGAGCGTATAATTAGGAAACTACATAAGGAGAACTGAGTTATATCTAGACTGTGGGAATTTCAGGGAACATGTAAACTAGCTCAGAATAGAAATTAGTGAAGATACACATCCAACCAATTTCAAGGTTGAAAACCTAATGACGAAAAAATAATTGCACTTACATCTGATGATTATTATACAGGGTGTTTTAAAATTGCACGGCACTATTTTAAGGGAGTGTTCTTTAGCACAAAATAAACATAAAACTTCTAATAAACGTATGCCCTAAAATGTACCCTTATGGAGTTATAACTTCTTTAAGGTGGCTAGGTGAAATTGAGTTTTTTTAATTATCTGAAGAACCACAAAAGATATTTTATTCAGATTTTTGTTGCCTACCCATGTTTTTGTGCCAAATAAGATAGGCTTATCCATTTTTCGATAATAAGATCAGGAGCGTCCCATTCTGGGGGGAACAATCACGTTTAACCCTGTAATTTTTTTGTGTGTAAGCTTTTATAAATTATAATGCCAGAATTAGAATCTTTTGACATTTCTGAGTAAAAAAGTCACTCTTGTTTGAAGTCTATATCTGTAGCCGTTTTCGAGTTAATTGGGGTGAAGCATTCAGGATGCCCTATGATACTTTACATACCTACATAGATGTTGAGAGTTGAAAATATTTATTACAATTAAACATTTAAAGTAACTGTTCAAAATACCCACCATAGTGTTGTATGCAGCATCCAGCACGGCGAATTCGTTGCTCTCTGACAAGTTTTATAACATCAGGACCATTCTTAATAGTATCAGCAGCCTCCACGATCCGATTCTTTAACTCCTCTTGCGTGTAGATAAGCTTAGAATAAACTATAGTTTTCATCCAACCCCAAACAAAATAATCTAACGGTGTTGGATCGGGGGATCGAGGTGGCCATTTAACAGGTTCATTTCGGCCAATTCATCGGTTACCATATTCTGCGTTTAAATAGTCAGTGACAATATGAAAGAAGTGGGCTGGGGCACCGTCATGCATAAACCAAATCCCACATCTATCGGGAATTGGAATATCCTCTAACAGCTCATAAAGATTATTTTGCAGAAAATTCAAATAAAACACTCCTGAAAGTCTTTGCGGTAAAAAGAAGGGGCCAATGAGATTGGCACCAAGAAGTCCACACCAGACATTTAAGGAAAATGTATGCTGATAATGATTTGTGACAGTGGTATGGGGTTTTCTTCATCCCAAGTATGGGTATTGCAAAAATTGGTAATTCAATTTCTTG
This sequence comes from Platerodrilus igneus, assembly GCA_036346225.1. Classification (NCBI taxonomy): domain Eukaryota; kingdom Metazoa; phylum Arthropoda; class Insecta; order Coleoptera; family Lycidae; genus Platerodrilus; species Platerodrilus igneus. Next base: position 303,995 of record JARFIW010001436.1, on the reverse strand, counting down.
TAAAGGTAGATTCATCAGTCACTAGCAAGCGGGTCAAGAAGTTACGATGTAGTGTGCATTTTCGAATTAACCATTGCGAAAAATTGGTTCGTTTGATGTAATCTTGTGGTAACAAATCTTGCACAGATGTCACGTGAAATGGGTACAGTTAGTTGCTGCTCGTGCAATGTTCGCCAAACGCTTGCAGATGAAACACCAAAACGAAGAGACAATCTTCTGGTGCTAGTATTAGGAGATAACTGAACAGCATTGAGTATTTGTTCTTCAACATTTACATCTCGTCGAAATCTTTGTCGGCCAGCATTTACTCGTGTAGGTTTTAGCGTGCCAGTTTCCCTAAGACGTGTTGCAATGGATTGAAATGTTTTACGATTTGGTATCGTTCTAGTTGGAAATTGTTCTTGGTATCTGCGAACTGCAGCAGCGCCATTTCTCTGTACTTCACCATAAACTAACAGCATGTCTGTTTGTTCTGCAAATGTGAACAAGTTTGTGGTGTCTCCCATGATACAACAAATTAAAGTGTCTTCAAAGTACCAATTTACACAAAAACTAACAACTAGTAACACATATTAGTAACTTACACAGTGTTTAAACGTCTATTGGGGAATAGTATGAGATATATTACAAGCAGAGAGGAAAAAGGACGTAGACGTAGAAAAAGGATGTAGATGTAGACCTAGAGCAGATAGTGATAAATGCAGACTGCAAATTTCAGGGAAATGTGTAGGTTAGTTCAGAATAGCAAACAATGAGGGAAAGCATCTAACCAGTTCCAGGACTGAAGACCTAATGATGATAAAGTGGTATTTTTAATGAGAATGAATATTTTTTGTTTTAAATGATATATCTGAAATTTATTTAGTATTTAGAAAGTGCACGAGACTCGTTTTCAATCTGCAATAAATGTCTACACACGGATTATAATTAAACAATTAATGAGTGCTTCATTCTGATGATTCCTAAATGCACTAAGATTTGTTTTACTGTAAATGTGTAATGAAAACTTGTTATTCCAAGTATAGAGTAATTATTTACACAGCTGAAATGAATTACTTTGTATTTATATTTTGTTCGTTTCACAATCTTTCCATTCTGCAACAATTGCAATACAACTTTCATTGTTCAGAAGAAAAATATTTACATGTGGATTAATGAAGGAATACTGTTAGTTAGGGCTTTGTTCTTTTTTTTAAATGAGATGTTTTTACATGGAGATCTTATTTTCTGTGCTAATGGAATATGCCTATGTTTATATACGGTGGAAAAATAAATATAGGGCAATTTTACTTTTCTTTGTTTTTTTCTTTTTTGAGTGTTTTTTCTCTAGAATTTGGCATTCAATGGCCCTCCCGCGGCCTCATCATGAAAAGTAAAATTTCCTATATATATATATATATATATATATATATATATATATATTGATAGCCTCATCATGAAAAGTAAAATTTCCCTATATATATATTGATATGATAACGTCCTACTCGGTGTAATAAACGTTCTACTGAACGCCACCGCTCTGTGTTCTTCACTTTAATCTTCTGATTTATTATTATACCACGGCTAACCCTTTTTAATATACACAGAGTGCACAACGTTACGATAATCAATTTACTTTCACCCCTTTATGATTACCTGTGTGAATTGATAAAACGAAGTCAATCAACATTCTTATAAGGAAATAATATTTACACTTCACAATTTTCGTAATTCTTTAAATACACACTTCAATCAATTAATAACTATTTATCCCAAAATTTATTTACTTTTAATTTAATATGAAGTCACCAAAATCAACACCCTTACAAAAAAATCTGGAACATTCGAGACCTTTTTATGATTTTTGCGTAAGTTTCAACGTACTCAATGTCCTTGTTGGCTCTTTACTAATTAGTGAGAAAATTAATATATTTAGTATTAAAATTTAAGTTAGAAGAGATTCCTTAAAACTAGGTAGATCTGACCTGATTTGATTCGTGTTGTGGATCAACACTCTCTCATTATCTTCAATCGAAACCAATGCCCTGCTTTGTACTCCTTATCATACGTTTAACCAATATTTCAGTGTGGTTACCCCTTGTTTCCAAAAATCACCTCGTGCTTTATTCAATATTTCTCTGGATACGCCTTAACTTCTTCCCTTAAATACCTCTTGAATTTGCGGGTTACTTAGTATTATGAATTATCCCAGAATTAAAATTATAATTGTTTTTGACGCAGATTAGAATTGAACCAGAAATAGTCCAGAAGCCCTATATCATTATAAATATTTAATTTAAATTAATTACCCAATTTCTACTTACGTTTTCTAAAAAAACAACCTAAAACTCTTCATGTATTCTTAACGTAATTGTTGCACTGCACTATTTTCACTATAACAAATTTTATTTATCTGACGCGTAGATTTCTAATTAAAAGTGATTTGGATTCAACGTGCTTCAAGTGGAAACTGAGCTGCCTTATCACCAGTGGGTGTTACATAGCTTTTCCCACTACCTTTGGATTGGGTTATCAAGCAGTTTTACAGATTGTTGCGACCAACCATGTTTATTTGTCCTAGTATATTTTCAAGCTGATTTCTGATGAAACTCCTTTGTATTCTCATATCATGCTTGTTTATTTGCGATCTTTGATTGCCTTATTATTTGTTATCGTGGCCGGACTTTTAACTTACGTCTGTTGTTATGTATAGATAATGCTTTTGGAGAATTGTACAAATTAAATGATGTAACAGGAATGCTGTTTTCGTATTTATTTATTTAAACTGATCTTTGAAAGTGCGTTTTCTTATCAAAGCGTTATGGTTCCTTCTTTATCACAAGCGTAATTGCATGAGGATTTATTAGGTTTTCTTTTATCTTCTGCGTCTTTATTTTATAAACTTGTTAAAACACTCCTCAACGTAGTTTAATTACATGTACGATTATTTCTCTGCTGAATACGCGTTCTATTATTGAAAGATATGTTTACTGGCATTAATTAAAGTTAATTACAGGGTGTTAAATGTTTGCTATTTATATAATTACGAATTACTTATATTTCATGCTAAATAAATGCAGTTTTCTGATTCCCATTGCTATTTACAGTTACTACTTTACCCTTACTGCTCAATACACCCCTATACAACCCCTTATCACAGCAATATATATATATATATATATATATTGCTGTGAATCCTCTTGAATTACCTGGTCTGTTGATTTTCTTCTGTTAATCGCCTCGGCTGCTCCCCTAGATAACTTTCACCCTCATTCATAAAAAAAAACAAACACATTCCTACCACAAACACGAACGTTAACTCTATTTACATCAATATTCACAATACATTAAAATTTCAAAATTAAATTTTGGCATAAATTTCAGTATCAGAAATTTTCAAGATTACATTTATTATCATTTAAATGTGCATCTTGAATTAAAGTCCTTGTTGGATGCCTACTAATTAATATAACAATATATGCAGAGTACAAAGGGAGCATCTACCACCCCTTTACGTTAATTAACCAGGTTCGTCTAATTGAGCTCAAAGACATACCCTAAATTTTCATCATAATCCAGAACATCAATACTAAATACCCCTTTCTACTTAAACAAGCAAATTTCACCTTAAAATTAAAATATTATTGTTAGTACCATTTCACTACTGTCCATTTTGAGTAAATCAATTATAAAGTTATTCAACACACAACAATATCAAAGTTCAAACAAAATAGTATAATTTACCTGAAGGTTACTTGCACTCGTAGCTTCAATGTACATCGTCCCTTTGTTAATCACACCATTCCAACTGGGTTATATTTACGCTTCTGATTCTCAACGCTTTAAAAATTTTCTCCATCACCATTTATTTAAAGTTGTTTCAGGGCTTTTCCGGAACTAATCTGTGTATATCTGACCCTTGTTTCGTGGATCCAGACACGTTTATGCACCATTTAAGTATTAATACCCCGAAAATAACAAAGAAATTCCTACTTCTTTCACCAAGATACGCCAAAACTGCCTACTTTTGTGTATTTATTTGTCATAGTAAATTTTACCAATTGGTACAGTGATACTAAACTTTATTACCTTGTATCTTCTTTTCTAAGTGCACTAACGCATATTCATTGTAGCACGTAAAGAACAAGCTGTTTTAAATCACTTAATATTCGAGCAAACTGTTTAAATTATTTAATATTAAAACCGGAAAACTAAAAAGCACTGTTTAACGCGTTCAATTAAGTCGAAGATCTAAGAGAGCTTGTTCATATTCCCCTGGGTATATATAGAGGTTAGCCTGTCTGTCGGTCGAGTCTCCAAAACGGACAATTCTAAAGAATTTCACCTGCTCTGTTCCCATTCCGTAGCCCGCGCGGTTTTACGAATTTTGTACTCGCCCCAGTTAAATCTCAGAAATTTCAACACGGCACGCAAACATGTCCGAGAATAACTAATTAAATTTTGTACAGAAATTGTTGTTTCTACCTCTCATATGTGCATCTTATTTTCAACCAATCATGACCCTCGTGACGTTGCTCATATCACGCCTTTAATTATTAGTGTCTTTGTCTTACGCACATTATCTTTCCTTCTCTAACCTGTTCTTAGTGGTGCAAATTGATATTCCTTACTATCGATTATTTCACTCCATGTGGACTATCTGGGTTAAATAACCCCGTGATCGCGCCTTCCCGTGAATATTAAGCCCGGTTTCTCCAAGATTCTTTGAAACCATTTGTTATCTACAAAATTTTCGCCGACGTGACATTTAAACTACGAGGTGTTCAAACATAATATTAATTCTCAGAGCTTTATTTTCTGGTATTTTAATCTTGGATTTTCACAGGCTTTTATGCTTATTATTAATAATGGTTTAATTAACTCCAATTAAAATTGACTTCCATCCTTTCATTTTAGCGAATACAAATTAAATATTAATTATTATGTGTACACTTTGTTTAATACGTTACTTAAAATAAGGTTAATTAATATAAATTTTGCACGTCATTTCCATTTGTTTCTTTATTAGGAATAATTAAATTACACGTAGAGCTTTTTAATACTGTTTCTTTTGATATAAAGCGTCTTGTACATGATTTAAATCTCTTATTTTTACTGAAACTAATAAATTTTTATGCTTCACGGTTTTAATAACGCGTATTATCTAATAATATTCATTATACACGGTGATTAAAATTATTTGATGTGATTATTTAATTTTCTACCCTGGTCTAAATATGAGTATTTTATATATATATATATATATATATATATATATATATTGATTGCTACGATATCATCGCTCGCCAAATGTATAACCACCAATTGCCTGCTGATCGCCACCTCTCTGTGCCTTTAAAATAATTTAAATTTAACATGATTAATTTTTATGCCCCAACTAGCTCAGTGATACCCCACTCAGAGTGAACGGCTATATGATAACAGAATTTTTACCCACTCCCGTCTAGCATTCCATATACAACAAAAAAAGCTCAAATTAAAACAAACTAATTGTTCCAAATTTTGAATAGGAATTCACTTATGTAATTTTTCGTTCAACATATCTGATTCTAAAGAATTGAAATTTTTTATTACAAGTACGCAGATTATGAAGTAGAAAGAATGTGTGATTATTGCACCTAGCCACTGACGATTTTTCTTTTCTGAAAAATTCTATGAAATGAAATCGTGGTACTTTTGTATCTAATTGAATCACCGGGCGTGGGTGTATTTGTGCTCAGGTCTTAAGGGAAGTTGTTTAATACAACCAGTTTCCATGAATTCTTTAACGAATTCGGCAATAGAATGAATCACTCTACCTTAACAGCGAGTTTTGGATAATCACCCAGATAGAATTAATCTGCCGTGTTACAAGATGCTAACTTGGTGAGGCCATTAGGTTTAATCAGTGGTACCTTGAAGTGATGGTTTTGTTATGTAGTTATGAAAAGGTAATGGAATTGGCCATCTATTTCCTTGCAGTTTCTTCTAACAATTCATAATGCTTCAGACAAACGTATCTGGAGGGTTAAACTATGTTGTTTCTTCAATTTATTTATTTTTTTCACTAAAAGGAACGCAGATTAAATCACTGTTCGAATTCTTGAACTAAATTTTACCATCAACCACTGAACTATATAACATTGCACAGCACAGGATTGAAGAAACAAAACTATAAGAACCATTTGTCCTGGGAAATTCCATCTACATGGAACTATGGAAAAGAAGTTTATCAAAACTAGGACAGACCACCGGCCGTGTTTGTAAAATAACACTGAAACCCTGAATTAATTGATAGTAATAAAGTATTTGCCTACAATAGCTAATGTTAAATGGCTATATTAAGCAACAACCTTGTAGTTTTGAGAACTTTTACAAGGTTTTTGGATTAGTGCTATGCACCTGAAGCATATAATCTATTATTACAGTGTAAAGTATGAAACTTAACCTTGCAATAAAATTAATCGGAAACCAGTTTATTATTTCCCATATGGAACTAAAATTTGCTATGAATATGAAAGTTTATTTAGGATTGAAAATAAATAATTCTGCGAATATTTTTTTTTATTAAACACTTTTTGGCAGTGAAACCGCGTGGCTATATTTTTCCTAGGTCATGGATTGAAGTGTCTATAAATATACAATTAAAAACTATGTGATTTTACTCCCAAAAAGGAAAAGAAGAATACATAACCAACCACAACAAACATACCAGAACTATGTATAATCCAAAACACTTTTCTTTTTCTATCTTCAACAAATTTTATGTGTTAAGTTGGTTAAAAGTTCAACGTTGCCAACTCTTCTGACAAATTAGTGATCAATTAAAATAGGAATATTCAAATCAATGTTTCATTTTTTAATTTATTCTAATTGAACATTCCACTAAAATATGTACACATTATTAGCAATCTTAGATCAACAAATTATACAGCTGCAGTTATGTACAAAAAGCATCTCTATTAATTAAAATCGATAAAAGAAAATTGGCAAACTTGAAACGCCATCCTAGCAAAAATATAGGGTGTTCTGTTTTATTTTGTCTGGTGTCATTGTCGTTAGATTTGGCTTTTTTTTTACTTTGCATTAAATTTGAATTACTTGTTTCTTTTAGAACTAATATTACTGTTATTGTGTATTTAATTTAGTTGTAAACATAATTTTTTTTCTATTACTGTCTTTTTATGCTCCATATGTTGTGTCAATTGTACAATAGCAATGTTTAAAATCGAACGTTTTTATTTTTAAATTCAAATGGTAATGATAAAATACTTTTTTAGTAGAACTTTTAATTTCTACCTCCTTGTGATATAATAACACAAAAAGAAACAAACCTCAAAACTAACAAATCATTTTCCTCTGAATAATTACGATAAAAATCATTAAAACTATTTAACTGCAAATTATGCTTGTAGTTGCAACACTTTAATATTTTCATAGCAACAACGGTGCTTCTTCATGACGTCATAAATATTGATTGATGATGCACATTGAATTGTGGATCGCTTCAACTAAGTATATAATTATGAAGATTAAAATAAGATAAACATAATAAACTAGCAACAAATATTGGTCTAAGTGAATAATCAAATGATCCCTTCATGCCATATAGCTTCCTCCATGAGCAAATGAGTTGAGACAGAAAAGGAAACATGCTTTTGCTATAATATTATATAGGATTCCTAGCTTTCGATTTTTGATGCCATTTTGCATTCGTATCTGAAGTTAGATATATACTCAATTAAGTGGTAAGCTGTACTAAAATCCAACTTGTCAGTCTTATAAATTACAACAACACTGGATTAGTTAATTTCTATAAATATAACATATAATGCTTGGAAATTTAATATTGTTCAACAAGGTTGATACTTTTGGGTGTTTTAGTAAATGTCAATGAATTTACATGATTAAAAATCATTGTTTAGTAGGAAATTAATGATTAGCAGCTATTGATTTAAGTATTTGAAATAACTTGAAAGTTGAATAAGTATTAAAAGTTTTTGTTTGATATGTTTTTAATGGTTTGAAGTTGCATATTATTTAATTCTTGTTGAACGATTTCAGTTATTAAGACATACCTTGATATTGAAATTGATTAATTTAGATTTTTTATTGAAGGGAATTGCTTTATAATCTAAAACAACACAAAATTAATTATTTGTGAGTTATTTGCACTCTTTTAATCGATGTGTTACTAAAAATTGACACTATTTACCTTTAGTTAAAAACTAAAATGGCGACTTCTAGACTAATTTAAATTGTGTCACAGCTGCTTTTTGTTTATGGCAATTTGTATAATTGTTTGCGCTTCATTTTATATATGCATTATAACCTTAACTTATAACCTTAACCTTGAATTCCTATAAAAACCCCGGTTAAATAATATTCGTTAAATGCTTACCATAGTAGTTCTATACAGATGCGGAGGTGTCAGATCTCCGGGTAGGTTCTGTAGCTACTTGTGGCTTCTTGGTGTGTTGCTTTTTTGCTGGTGTGGTTTTGCTAGATGTCACAATATAAGGGAAAGGTAGGCAGGTGGTAACCATTCGAACAATAGTAGTCGAAGCTCTCGCATGTCAGCACTCAACTCAAGGCACTAAGAAAATGTCCCGAAACTATGTTATGTTTCCCATGTAAAATGGCTACTCCCTCCAACCGAGGTCGATGCACTTTCACGGGTGTTGGTGGGAACCAAATCGTTTCCACGTGCGAATCGTTATGTCAGTATACTCGGCAACCACAAAGATAAGTCAATGTTCTAAATAACTTGATGTGGTCTCCATAGGCGTTAGCATTATGATTATTATCTCCTAGGAATTTCCCCACGCAGAGTTCTAAAAAAATCCCTAAACCTAAATTAATATAATATTATGTTGTAACTTTAAAAGAAAGTGTAACAGCATATGCTTGCATATGCTTAAACGAAGCATCAGTGTAACCACTCGTGCTTGTCTGCACTCCCTTATTTAATATTTTTAATTGATTGCATTGCATTTAAATGCATTTACGAGCTAACGAGTGAGCTTCTGTCTCCGACAGATGCCATATTTTTGGTTTAAAAGAACATTTATGTTTAAAGGAGTAACAAGAGTTAATGTGCATGCCATTAAGGAAGAGAAGGTTGTTTCTGACAAGAAAGATCTCTCTCAAGGATGAATTGCATACGGAAAAATCAAAGAACGTCCCCTTACGCCACAGTCTAAAATGTTTCTTAAAAAAAGATCAGCCATTATATTCCTTGCTATAAGGGTTTACAAAATAAAAGTTTCATACTCGATCACGAATTTTTAGCACTCCGAAACAAAGCGAATATTACTTAACATTTAAAGATGAATTTAATGAAATCACTGCAAATGGCGATATTACAAAAACCATAAAATACATTAGTAGCAAACTGGCAATTATAAATAAAATAGTTGGAAATAAACAATAAGTAAACTATTCTAATATGTTATTCAATTCAGAAATTATATATTCAAACAAGTGTTAACTTATAAAGATTGGTGTAGTTTAACAAAATAAATATTGTATGAAAACATTTTACATGTACATAGAAATTGGAAATTTATGAAATAATTAATGTGTTATGTAAGTGGTTTGCTTAGTTTCTTCATCTAAGATTAATCTTTATTTTGCAGATGATGAAAGGCGATTTCTTTGTATTAGAATATTTAGGTTGGGATACCACATATACAGAAATAGTTAACAGTGAAAGACTTCGTCCTAAAAACACTAATCAACCCATAGATAGAAGCATGTTCCATAAATTTGAAATTGAGGTTCCTGAAGATGTTAGAGAATAGTAAGTTTTTTCAAAAATGTCGCACTACCATTGAATATATATTTTAGTGCTAAAGTTGAAAATGCCCATAAAGAATTTCAAAAAGCTATAGGTGCTGGTGTTGTAAAATATGCTCCTGAAAGTGCAGTTTTAGTTGTAATTTCGAGAAATGACAGTAGCCGTAAACGAGCCAGTATGTTGCAAGATATGCATTTTAGAAATCTATCACAAAAAGTCCTTTTGCTCAAACGCACTGAAGAAGCTGCAAGACAGCTTGAGAGTACAAAACTGGCGACTATAGGAGGGTAAGTTTTAATATTTCTTTTATGTGCTAGTTCTCTGAATGTGTTTCTTTCATCATCGTATTGCCTAAAGTTAATATTTAGCCAGGAAAGGACATCGATACTGTAGTTGATGTTTGTTTCTCTTTCAGAAAATATAGATTTCAACGTGGCCCATTTGAATCTGGGCGAATGTCATACAGGTGAGAGAGTTCCTGAAATCGTTTGCACGTAGTTTCTCCTTTTTCTGGTTCTTCCTGGCAGTATTAATTTTATGGCAATTTTACCGAAGTAGGTCAGCAATATTTTAAACTTAGAAGTAGCATGATTGATGTGCATAGCAGTGTGCATGTTTCTTAACTGCCAGGAAAATTCACAACTTACCGCTTGCTTAGTCAGTAGTTATGATGCGTACGTGGTAGCATAGTGTACTTGATGTTTTTCACGATTGCATGTTACAACAATTGGAATTTAGTGAGTTAGTGTGGCATTGTATACTCTTGACTTTCATAAAAATTCATTAATGGATTTAATTCTGTGTATTATTATATATCTTGTGGTTAGAAGAGTTTGCAAGATTTCTCTTTTTGTTTATTCATATTTCATCGATTCTTTAAAATTGTCAGGCATGTTTTGTCATTTATAATGGTATAGATTTATTATAGGTAAAAATACAAATCCACAGATACATTCAGAAATATACTGATATGAAAAACTTTTAGAAATATAAAATCTTTATCCAACCAAATTTCTTTTTTGTTATGGGTAAAACAATTTTTGGTCTGTTTGAATTGCCCAGAAGGGGCAGGAATTTCGTAACAACTGTGGTGCAGAAGTGGGTCCCTAAACAAATTGATAAATTGCAAACAAAAGTAATGGGAAAGTTAAATTATCAAACTGTTAACATTAACACTTACCTTGAAAGGTTTTTTGATCCTATCTTTATTAATTAGGTCTACCTCTTGGCAGAACTGAGTTTTTTTTTTTTGACAACGTGGGCCACGATTAATGTCACGTTTTTCTACCCACATTTATAACAGAAAAATCCTTTTCCTGTGTTACTACACTGGGGTCGGTAATATCCCTATTGACCAAAATGATAACATCCTCGTCCGTTTGTCGATTTTTAAGTACTCGAAATATGGGTAATATTTAGATTTTCGAATAGTTTGTAAACTTTCATGTTCCTGATATGATGTCTGTCTCTAAAGTGTTGGATTTTCTAGCTACAGGAGAATAATTTTCTATTGATACTTAATTCCTCTAATTTTCACATCTTAATTAATTCCTGTATGGAACTTATTTCCAATAAACTTAAGAATAACTGATAAAATGTATAATCCTACCACATATGTTATTTCACTTTTAGCTGAAATATGGGTACATAACGTTATAATCTGATTTCTGGTAATGCCGTAATTAGTTACAAATAAAAGCTAGTTCCAGACAATTTCACTTTGTCATTATTCAATAGTCCTGGGGAAATATTAGTTTTTTGCACCTTTCTAATAAACATACAACTTACATTAAAACGTACCCAAATTTATTAATCATTTGAAAGGTTCAAATTTAATTCAGTTTTAATTTTTAACTGCAATAAAAAATAATTAAGGATTTTCTGTCCAAGAACTTCGATGTTTTCTTGCCTGCAATGGTCAACTTTCTACCTCTTTGATTGTTGGATCACATCATCTCATTTAACACAAAAAATTCAAAATTATTTCTTTGGGTGAACCCTTAATTTAATCACTTTTCTTATTTATCCATCTTAACCCCATAGGTATGAACTTCTGGTCGACATGACGAAATTTCATGATACTCTCGATTGAAACCTTCCTTGTCTTAACCACAAATGAGGTTCAAAGGTATCGCCACCCACTGCCACTGAGTGACACTTTTGCAAGTTTGAGCTATTTCTTTTCTGACTTTTGCTTTCCTGTTGGCCTTAATTTCATTAAGTTTTCCCCTCTCAATGTTGCTAATTTTGGTAAGCAAACTTTCTTTGTGTTGTCACATTTTGCTTGGTACTTTTACATGCTATTGCTGTCATCGTCTAAACATATGACATGATATGTCTTGCCATATTATTTTATTACGTGAGTAAAATTTTACGTGTTTATTCTGCATTTCAATACATCATGGTTTATTATCATCCTTAGTCATGGTGAACTTATATTTATGAAATATTGCACATCCATAGTTTTTTGTGCGAGATTCATCGCATCAAATTATAAACTGCAGTTTTTTATCAACAGATGACCCTTTCTATTTTAATTATCGTGGGTATTGCATAGTTTGCATTTATAATTAATTTATTGCATTTTATTATTACGTCTTTTATTGTTGTACAGAGAACAATTTTATTGTTTTTGAATTATAATTTAAAGGCATAGAGTAGACTACATTTCTGGAAACAAAAGGTTTGAAATATCAACATTAAATATTTTTAGTCTTCATATAGGGGGTACTTCTACAATTATTCTGTCCATCCAAATCATATCGTACCTTATTTTGCTTGTATATAAAGTAACACGGCCGAATTATAATTTGTGTACATTATGTACATATTTTACAGAGACTACGTGCAGATCTTGTAAATAACCTACTTATGAATCATCCTGCTTTCATCATACTACTGTATTATGGTTCACTCCGTTTTAAAATTACTGTGCACTTATGCATTAAACACTTATAAAACTTAATCGGACTTCACTTATCACGTGTTGTAAGCTGGGATGTTCTAGTAGTGAACTTCGAAAGTAAGAGAGCTTTTACTGCCTCTAACCCTGTTTATATAACCTTCTTCCCCTGTTTAGTGGGACTCATTTCTAGAAATTCTCTCGTAACTGTTGTCTAAAATTTAGAAATAGCCTGCAAAAATCTGCCTTTACCACAAAAACTAACCGATAAACATAACAATTGAAATATTCTCTGACAATTTCCCTTACTATAACGTTCACGCAAATATAACACGCCTCTTGTGTGCACGTTCATTCTCTTGTCTTTTTCCATCCCGTGTTTTACATCTCGCTTGCCGTCCCAGTATACCAATATTGTTTGCGGTTAATTTTCCCCTTTACCATCTGTATGCTTTCGAAAATCGATATTCTGTGACGCGAATCTGTTGCATCTGCGCTTTTGTATTAGCCTCTACAGATATACTCTTTGATTACGTGCTTGGAACTGTTTGTCCTTAAAACACCTGCTATCGTTCATCTTTCTTTGTTGTGTATTAACTATAGTCTGTCTCAGAATTGTATTGATTTGTTTTTGAAATAATATGCTGTTTGTTAACTTTTGCGTCGTTCGTTACTATACAACTACTAAGAATTATTTTCATCGCATGCTGGCTTTTCAAGAATTGTTTATTTATTCCACTAGTCTGTTCTCTGAAATATTCGTCTGTTTCAAACGTGTTTTCCAATATCTAAGCTTGTAGCTTCTTCGAAATGTTACTGTATGCTATGTTAAATAAATATACCCGCCTAAATTATTGATTTTCTCTGTTCTGCAAAGCTTTAATACTACCTAACTTTGTATTAAATTAATGTATACAAATTATTGATTTGAGCGTATATTACAATACGTTTGTTTTATTCTAAGCTAATTAGTCTGAAGCAAACAAATAAATTATGCTTTTCTATACACAGGTTCCTTACATCACTACGTACTTGTTCTATTTACACCTGTTTACACCTACCTGTCACAGTAATATATATATATTTATATATATATATATATATATATGTATTGCTGTAATTATAGGGTTAATTTAGGGGTAGGTTAAGTCATAGGGGTTGTAGAATATACAAGGGAAACTCCCACGTACCAGAAGCACAGAATTACAGATATTAGAAGAGTAAATAGGTTATTATAAATGTTATTAGTTGAGAGCACACTGTATATAGCAGTACAAACGTTTAAAACATATCCAAGAGTAGCTATGAGCAAAGATAAGAATTTGAAAAAGTAACGAAACGCATTGAAATTATATCAGTGAAAAACCTGCATGAATTGGCTAGACAAATATTCAAAAAGTGCGTGGATTTATTATCTTAAACGCACTTACAAATTATGCATTATTTGAAAAGCATACGTGATTTAAAAGTATCACATTTGCTCAAAAATCCAATTTATTAGGAAATAAACAAACATCAAATTTATTCGATTCAGATTAGAATAAGGCCAACAACAATCATACTACGTGATCGATTGAATGAAGATTTCTGGGATTTCTGAAGTAAATGCATAGGTATAATAAGAATTTACGTGACAAAGTGAGCATCGCGTCACGCTATTGAACTAGACAACTGGTAAAATTCCCAAAATAACAAGTGATAATATACTTGGTCTCGCCCAGCACGTGGAGTCAACAAATCAGAAACTAAAGAGGGCCGATCCTATAAATATCATAACAATTGAATATTGAGTTAGTATACTTTTGAAACTGGGCAGTCACTATACTTAAATGTGATAAATATTTACGTGAAAAGTTAAGTGAAAATTATTTTAAAGAGTGTATAATTGTGCAGAGAGCCGTACTTCTAAAAAGGCGGTTCTGAATAATTACGATCTGAAGAACTACGTTCTGAACCACAATCGAAATAACGTTACGATTCTTGTTAAAACTTTTAATAACGATCCATTACGATTTTAAATACAATTTTGGATACGAAACTCTGGAAAATGCTGTCTGTTCAAACAATTTAATAATCTCTGAAAATGGTAAATATTCTATTGCGGAAATGAAAAACCTTTCATTGGAATAACGATTTGGATACTAAATTTTGGTTGGATGTCGACTTCAATTCCTAGGAACGCAGAGCTCCTACAAAACCACTTCAGGTTAGATATTTTTAATGATTTATTTTAAAACTGTTTTATTTCAATAATAATTTAAAAGTGTAAGAGCCGACAAATTGGGGTTTCTTGTATAAATTTATGAAAAGTTATAGACATTTTGAAACTTTTTAACGGGTCTCTAAATGTAATAAAAGCTCGTTTTGCTAGCTTCACTTTCTAAAAATCTAATAGATGTAAATAATTCAAAAAAGAAGATTTAAAAAAATTGAATCAGCCAGTCGAGGCAAAGAAAATTATAAATTAACATTTTCATAAGTGCTTGAGTGGGGCAAGTTTAACACAGCATTTTATGGGCTGCCCAACCATGGGGCGGAATTAATCACAGCAATATATATTGTAGTGGTTTTAAAGGGCTAAATTTAAGTATAAACAAAGCAATTTCAAACACCCTGTATAGAGGAAACAACCAGAATTTACGTGCGAAATTTATTTCATTTAGTTCATTTTAAAGTAACGAGTATACCATAATTTTGCAAGTAGTGATTAAAATTTAGTTAGGTTCGTAAAGAAAATAAATTGTAGAAGCCAATGCAAATTATCAATTAATTTAATTGAGTTTAATTGAACGGGTAATTACGTATAATACGCATAAAATGCATGAACAATCGATAATATCAAGGTGAAACGCTGTGCTAGCACATAAACAGCCATTGAATATAAAATACCTTGAAAAGCCAACTCCTAGAAATGTTGTGTTAAAACGTTTGTTATTGAACACTTGCATGTTTTCGAAATGTCATGTTCTTCTTATTTGTATAGATAAAACTCAAGTTTCGAGGTATAGTGTGCAAACAGTCTGATGTTTTAGCATGAACGCTAATTAAAAGTTTCCTTAAAGTGCAGAAGGGATGGAAAATCAAGGATATGCTTCGGAAAGAGACGGCATAATAGCAGTTTATTTCAAAACATACGTATTCAGTCCACATGGGTTAATCTGAAACGCGGAAATTTAACTCGTCGTTATGATATTTTCGAAAAACCTGCATTCAAATTTTCCCGTGTTTGTCTGTTGTACAACTAACTATATAGACCAATGAGATATTCAGTGACGTCTTGAAACCCCGCCTGTATTAACGCTATTCCTCTCTTATGCATATTCTGTTTCCTCTAACCTTGTTTGAGTGGTAGAAATCGATATTACTGTCCGCGTTTCAAACTAACCCATGTGGACTGAATACGTGCGTTTCAAAGTGACCTGTTATTATGCCTGTCTCATTCTGCAGCATATCCTTGATTCTCCATCTCTTCTGCGCTCTAAGGAAACTTTTAGTTAGCATTCATGCGAACCATCTGACCGTTTACCCGATATACCGCGAATCCTGTTTTTTATCTACACAAATAAGGGGAACATGACATTTCGAAAACATGCAGGTGTTCAATTAACGATCGTTTTTAAAACAACATTTTTAGGAGTTTTACGTTTCACGGTATTTTATATTCAACGGCTGTTCGTTTGTTAGCGTTTCACCTTGGTATTATCGATTTTTCAAGCTCTTATGCGTATTAGGCGTAATAACCCTTTCAACTAAACTCCATTAAATTAATTATTAATTTACATTGGCTTCTACAATTTATTTTCTTTACGAACCTAACTCAATTTTAATCACTACTTGTAAAATTTTGTTAATACTTGTTACTTTAAATTCACTAAATGAACTAAATTTTGCACGTAAATTCTGGTTGTTTCCTCTATACAGGGTGTTTGAAATTGCCTTGTTTATACTTAAATTTAACCCTTTAAAACCGCTACTATATATATATATATATATATATATATATATATATATATTTCTACTGGCTAACTTATTACTACTCCACCCCTTCGCCCTTAATTTTTATTTTATATTTTTTTATTTACAAATTTATATGCACACGACTTTTTGTCGTCGCCCCTAATTTTTAGTATTCAATAATATGACTTCTATATGATGTGCTTTTAGCAAAGTTTGGTTGGTTATCTATTTACTGTTCACTATATTTTATGCCTCAACTATATGAAACCTTTATCTCAGGGTGTTCACCTACTCACCGTGAGTTCAATCGTGAGTAGATGTGCACTGTCCAACCAAACTGCACACTCGTTTGTTTTACTACCTTTTTAATATGGAATTATTTACTGTATATGCCAAATTTTAATGATCAATGTTGCTTGGTGCCAAATTAATTTATGTATACTATTTCTGACTTTAATTTTGACGTTTTAAGATATTACACGTTACTTACCTGAATTATACTGCGATGAATGCCTTCTTTAAATGTTTCTGGCTCTAGATCTTATTCACCGTACGCACCTTCTACTTCCCCTGCGTTAATTCTTCCTTGTAATATGCTGCTCTCCTGTCTTCCTTTTTCGTGCTCCAATCAGTCCTCTCGCCTTTCCATATTCAATCTCCAATCTATACTGCCGTCCTATTCCAAATCAAACTATTCCCTGCTATTCCTTCAATATCCACTCTATGTCCTACTGCCTTTAATCTATCCAAATCACTCCAAAATTATTAATATCGTCGTTGCTTCGCGTCGCTTTGTATATCCACCAATCTCCTGCTGCCGCTTAACCAATCGTCCCAAATCCAATACCAATCTCGTTCAAACCTAAATAAATCGTCGCTTTCCCGTCGCACTATTAACCACTCTAAATATTCCTCTATAATCGCCGCTTTTATACTACCGATGCTTCTTATACTTTCACTTGACTAAATCAGACTATTTAACTCAAAAAACATTTATTTCATCAAATATTTATACAACTTTTAACGCAGGTTTGCAAAACACGTCTTTATACTGAATATAATCGAAAAAGAATCTCCTTATTTACTTCGCTAAGCAATAAGCATAACAACATCAGCTTACTTAATTACATTTTTAAAACCATACAATATCCAATAACAATTCGTCTTTACTCTAGTGTCCAAAATACCTTCACTATAGTCTTTATATACATTCATAATTTCTACCATTGGTCCTAAACACTTCACAATTCTCCAATAATATTTTATATTTCTATTCACTTATAATTTTGATTTTACAATTCGTCCAAAGTTGATTCTATTTAAATGAAAAGCCAAAATATTTACACAAGACCTGGACGCTTGGTTGATTGTAGATATCCATAGACGCGTTCGGTTTTCAGACGGCAAATGTACTTTCAATGGCTTATAAAATATCAACTCAGTATAAAACCTCAAGTACCGTGCATTGTATCAACGTCATAAAGTCATTTTGTTTACCTTTGGCACATGCGTTTCAAACTAAAATGGTACATACTTTAGCATATGTAAAGTACAGCAAAATATAGTTTTTAACTTATGGATCTGATTTATGAATCATGTTGTTTGGCACACACCCTTTTTAACACAAATCTACCCTTAGAAGCCTTGTACCCCCCTTACATTACAATATATATATATATATATATATATATATATATATATTGCTATGCTACTAGCGGATTATCGAGCCCCGACGTTGGGCTGCATCATATTTATTTGCTATGGTATTCGAAGAATTATCATGCCCCTACGTTGAGCTGCATTATTTATTTTGCTATGAATTCTAAATTATTGGACCACCATTTTAATATTCACTATTAAGTGTAATTATCTCCTCCTCCAGCTGTTTTCTTAATATTGCTATCAACTGGACTTTATCATTAAACAACTCTATCTACCAATGGCAAAATTCGACACGTTACGCCTTATGGGTTATCGCTTTCCTATTCAACTTGTGGCTCCGCCTTTGTACTATTTAAATCTTATGACCTCGGCTAGCATTTATTTGCAATTATAAAATTCAGTAAATTTAGATTTTATATAATGAAACCAATATGTTATGTACAGCTTTTGAAATTATTTGTAATACATTTCTTATAAATTTCATTTATTAACAACCATCTAGTATGTACTCAAAAACCCAAAGTCACCAAAGAAAATTTATTATCTTTACCAACAAAGTGTAGAATATTCTAAACCTGTTTTCTTATTACTCATTCAATACGTATGCAACCTCTTTTGTTGACTTCTTCACAAGCATATCATATTTAGCAAATTCAATATTAAAAATAAAATAAAAATTCATATAGAAAAACAAATGTCTTATAACTAAAAATCTGACCTGGTTTTATCTTTTTCACATCGACGCTTCCAATAAAAAATGATCTTCCCCAATTCTGGATTCCTTTCAAATTATTACACTATGGACCATCACCATTAAATTATATACCCCAATTTATTTCAATTCTTCAAACTTAGACTTTTATCATTCTTGCCCCAGACTTAAAATTGTAGTTTGTTTCATCCCTGTACTTCAAGATTGTATTATTCTTCCTTTCCCCTTGACATTTAAATTGTATTACTGTATTTTTCTTAACATCAGAATCCTAGTCTATTTCCTCAGACCTCGAAACCTTATTATTTTTATGTCTTAGTTTACAATAAATTCATTAAAACGTACTTACGCTTTAAACGGCAATTGTAATCTTCATATTCGCACTCATTTTATTTTTCACTTTTATACTTATTACGATTACTTTATTTAATGGCAATGCACTTCGCCTTCATTGAGTTCAAAACTGACTTTCTTATCAAGGTGCTTGCTAATATAATCTCGAATTCCCACTCCATCCGTGGGTCTGGTCTAGAACTCGTCGCTTGTCTCTGACCAATCAAATAATTGCTTTTAGAGCAGTTTCTGATGCAATGCTCCACGCTTTCCCATAATCACAACCTGCCCGCAGCTGTCTTTCATTATCAACATGCTGTATTTTGATAGATTACTTGCTTTTCTATAAACAACTGATGCAACCCGACTTTAAATTTTCATGTTTACATGCGATTCACGCAATTTTTAATCATTTCTCTTATCAAATTGGTTAGATCTTTGTACGCATTATATTAACTGCCTGAAACTCTATTTCTATATCCGTATTAATTTAATCGTCTGAAACTCTTCTTCTTAATGCGTGTCTAATTACACTTTATCATTCATTTCCCAATATACGCGTACTTCCACTGAAAAATGTCCTTATTTG
Organism: Platerodrilus igneus; assembly: GCA_036346225.1. Classification (NCBI taxonomy): domain Eukaryota; kingdom Metazoa; phylum Arthropoda; class Insecta; order Coleoptera; family Lycidae; genus Platerodrilus; species Platerodrilus igneus. Next base: position 284,062 of record JARFIW010001436.1, on the reverse strand, counting down.
TTTTACCTAAATTAACTAAACTTTATCTACAGGGTATTTAATGTTTACTATTTACTTAATACATGTATTTCTCATTCCCACGCCAACCATGCGTCTTCCTATGTTTACCTCGCGCCCAAAACTATTTCTACTTTATATACAGGGTGTTGACTACTTACTATCTACAAACTATGTCTATTTCTTAATTATTTCGTTAAATAAGTGTGGTTTTCTGCTGCCTATTCTAATTACTCCTTTCCGAACAACCTTTACTATAACGTGCACCCTTAAGCAACCCCTTATCACAGCAATATATATTGCTGTGGAAGTTGGGAACACTTGAGCCCTCCTTAAAAACTCATCAAGCCCCATGCTTAGCTCAACATAAAATTGCAGTGGATTATACTAAGACAATCTGGAACATCTTCGTTAGGCCGTCATAAAAATTTTCTGAAAATTTAATAAAAACATTTCTTACAATACCTTTGGAACGCCTCCTTATTTCTTAACACCTCTGCTAGCTCTAAAATCTGCTTCTTCTTGGATACCAACCATCCTAAATTCACTCTTTCTCACATATACAGTCAAATGAAATTACCACTCAAATAATGCAACAAGACATACAACCTTTTTATTTACACATATTAACAAGTTTCTATTAGTAAGAAAATATTTACACATTTGTATATACAGTTTGATAAAAAATGTTACCATCTCAATCTTTTAAAATTTCATGATTTTAATATATTTCATCAATTTTATTTTAGACGAGTAGATGGGCCCGTCGTGCAACCCTAAATTGATTTTTATTCTGGTCTATTTTGAGCTCAGTATAACCCAGTTACTCTAAATGCTTTTAAACCTCGCATTTTTGTTTAAAATAAATCTAAATACCCGTTTACTTTTTACAACAACATTTTTATGTCATTAATAAACATTTTTAAATAATTAATATCAAATGTCATGTACATATACCCCTTAACTGAGTTTTTATGGTAATCAAATACACCCTCAATAAGTCAAAACACTCAAGCACAAATGTTCAAGCAATAGCAAGAAATTAATTTTCTTTACCTGGAGTAAGCTTCGTCCTTCGTTACTTCTGAAGATGTGTGGCAAAACCCTCGTCGTTGTGTCCATACACTTTGTGATTATATCTGGATCGTACTCATTTCCACTAGCTATCCCAATCTCTGCAACCACCTTTAGTATTTCTACCCGGATAATGGTCTGGACCAAGCTTAACCTTCCATAATCACTACACTTCACGCATACTGGTTTCAAATTTCTCAATTCGCTTACCCAAGTACCATCCTATTATTAGATCCTAGCATGTAGTAACGGCACCTTTTATAAGCCAGCACCCACTTGTGCCAATCACACTTTTAATACATTACCGATACGTTACTAACAGCTTTTACACACTTTTAAATAGGATGTTGTATGATACTTCGACGAATAAGCGACAATCAGTACAAAGTAAGATCACGTGATCGCCAGTAAGAGATATCAGAGAGCTTTAATACCTCTCCCAGTGTATTTATACGCTTTTGAATACCCCTCACAGACCCTTTTTTTTTTTATAGAAAAGCTTATTTTCCAAAACCGATTCTCCAAATTTTATTCGTAACGGACTTCAACGTCTGAAAAATTCCAAGTTTACCCTCTTTTACAATGAAATTCGTTCCACAACATCTAACTGACACGAGCTTCTCAAAACTTCTAGCCTTTGACAAATTATATTGCTTTCTCTCGGTGTATACGTCCAACCCTTAGCTACCTTTCTTCGTTTCACCCATATTTATTGTCTCTTTTAGAAACCCTCACAAGCTACAGAAATTCGATATTGTGGTTGGCCTCCAAATCTATTGCATATTTTAGACATGTATTGTAACCAACGTTTTATTATACGTGTTCTTTGTCTGTTTTACATTATAGATATTTCACTTAGTCTTCAAAGCATTCGTTATTTTACCAGCTTGTCGCACCGACCATTACAAACAGTTCTATAGAATTCTGTCCCAACGTATATTTCAGTTCTTTGAACTTGACATTTAACTATCAGGTGTTTCTTTGAAGTAAATTGTTCGTTTAAAATTTATAATTCTGAGTTTTAACACTTCTTAGGATTTGTATAACGAACGTTTCATTTATTTAAATGGAAATATGCGTTAAAATTATTGATTTTCTATACTCAAAAGCTCCGTTTCTTAATTTAAAATATTACAACTAATTATGCGTATCCTTGAGTTTTCATGTACTCTAAATCTTCTACCCCTTATGCAATTTTTACATTCTAATTTAGAAATACAAACATATCTTAATAACCGTCCATTTTCACTATCTAAACTGATTAATTTAGTGTGTAAATAAATTGTTCCTATTTCCTATATACACTGTTGTTAAAATTTTATTATCTAGACCTATATATCCTTCTTAACCTATAATTTCCACGACTATATATATATATATATATATATATATATATTGCTGTGAAACCTACAAAAAGCTATTCATTACCTTAACTGTGTTGGTCCATTGACTTTCTTCTGTTAATCGCCTCGGCTGCTCCTCTAGATAGCTTTCATCCTCATACATAAAAAAACAAACACCTTCCTACCACAAACATCAACGTCAACTCTATTTACATCAATATTCACAATACATTAAAATTTCAAAATTAATATTCAGCATAAATTTTAATATCGGAAAATTTCAAAATTAAATTTATTATCATTTTAATGTGCATCCAGAATTAAAGTCCTTGTAGGATGCCTACTAATTACTATAACAATATATGCAGAGTACAAAGGAGCATCTACCACCCCTTTACGTTAATTAACCAGGTTCGTCTAATTGAGCTCAAAGACATACCCTAAATTTTCATCATAATCCAGAACATCAATACTAAATACCCTTTCTACTTAAACAAGCAAATTTCACCTTAAAATTAAAATATTATTGTTAGTACCATTTCACTACTGTCCATTTTGAGTAAATCAATTATAAAGTTATTCAACACACACAACAATATCAAAGTTCAAACAAAATAGTATAATTTACCTGAAGGTTACTTGCACTCGTAGCTTCAATGTACATCGTCCCTTTGTTAATCACACCATTCCAACTGGGTTATATTTACGGCTTCTGATTCTCAACGCTTTTAAAATCTTCTCCATCACCATTCATCTAAAGTTGTTTCAGGGCTTTTCCGAACTCCTCTGTGTATATCTGACCCTTGTTTCGTGGATCCAGACACGTTTATGCACCATTTAAGTATTAATACCCCGAAAAATAACAAAGAAATTCATACTTCTTTCACCAAGATACGCCAAAACTGCCTACTTTTGTGTATTTATTTGTCATAGTAAATTTTACCAATTGGTACAGTGATACTAAACTTTATTACCTTGTATCTTCTTTTCTATGCACTAACGTGCATTCATTGTAGCACGAAAGAACAAGCTGTTTTAAATCACATAATATTCGAGCAAACTGTTTAAATTATTTAATATTAAAACCGGAAAACTAAAAAGCACTGTATAACGCGTTCAATCAAGTCGAAGATCTAAGAGAGCTTGTTTATATTCACCTCGGTATATATAGCGGTTAGCCTGTCTGTCGGTCTGTTCCCCAAAATGGACAATTCTAAAGAATTTCGCTTGCTATGTTCCCATTCCGTAGCTCGCGCGTCGGTTTTTACGAATTTTGTACTCGCCCCAATTAAAAATCAGAAATTTCAACACGGCACGCAATGGCTGGAAATAACTAATTGACTTTTATACAGAAATCGTTGTTTCTACCTCTGATATTTGCATCCTATTTTCAACCAATTGTGACCATCGTGACGTTGCTTAAATCACGCCTTTTACTATATGTGTCTCGGTCTTGTGCATATTATCTGTCTCTATCTAACCTGTTCTTATTGATGCAAATTGATATTCGTTATTATCGATTATTTTAGTCCATGTGGAGTGTGAAATATCCCACCTTTAGCATTTCTCGTAACTATTAAGTTACGGTTTCTCCAAGATTCTTTGAAACCATTTGTTATCTACAAAATTTTCGCCGTACATGACATTTAAACTACGCAGGTGTTCAAACATAATATTAATTCTCAGAGCTTTATTTTCTGGTATTATAATCTTGGATTTTCACAGACTTTTATGCTTATTATTAATAATGGTTTAATTAACTCCAATTAAAATTGACTTCTATCCTTTCATTTTTAGCGAATACAAATTAAATATTAATTATTATGTGTACACTTTGTTTAATACCGTTACTTAAAATAAGGTTAATTAATATAAATTTTGCACGTAATTTCCATTTGTTTCTTTCCTTGGAGTAAATACATTACACGAGAGCTTGTTAATACTGTTTCTTTTGATATAAAGCGCCTTGTACATGATTTAAATCTCTTATTTTACTGAAACGAATGAATTTTTATTCTCCACGGTGTTTTAATAAAGCGTATTATCTAATAAAATTCCTTATACACGGTGATTAAAATTATTTTATGTAATTCATTAATTTTCTACCCTGGTCTAAATATGAGTATATATATATATATATATATATATATATATATATATATATATATATATATATATAATATATGCTCTGCTCTGCTCTTTTTTAAATAACTGTAATTACAAATCTCGAAAGTCAAAGAGTGTGTATGGCATTTTTACTGCTACAACAAATGTTCAAATATTAACTTTTAATGTTGTATTTTATTTGAACACCAGTTGTGGCTTTAAAATGTAATCTGTTAATTAAGAAGTAAGTATTTGCCTGCAACACATATTAATCTGAGCAGCACAAGATTGTCAGACTTACAAACTTCTTAAAAGGCATCAAACATATTTGGCTCGTAAAGACTGTATATACAGTGTATATGCGACAGAACTAACGCACCCTCTTAAGGAGAATGCTGTCAACTAAAGGTGTATAAGTTGCGATACTATACTGACTTATGAAGCCCAGGTAAATTTTCTAGAAACGCTATTTATGGCTGTATCTATCGAAATAAAAGTTAATACACACAAATTTTTAGGTAGCCTGTTTCAGGCTTCGTAAAACAACAGAGGTCTTCCTATAATCCGCAGAACATGTCGTTTAGGGCTTCGTAAAGGACGACACACACACACACACATACAGGGTGTTTCAGAATAAAGTACCATAAATTAGGGAATATATAGATCTTGACAAGTTATCAAGAAAAGTTAAGGTTTTCTGTAAACCCACCCGTTTCCATTATACAGGGTAATGAAGTGATATTGAAAAATACATATTTTTTAGAATATTTTCGTTTAGGGTAGAGATTTAATTTGAAAATAGGTAAACGCTAGTTGTTTACTAATACGAATTATTACACTTCATTTTGACTAAATAGTATAATTCGTTGGCATAGAATAAGGGGGGTTATCAAACAATTTTGACCTATATTTTTTGCACGCCCTGAATTTCATAAAAATTAAAACTCATAATTATTTCTATATATATATATATATATATATATATATATATATATATATATTGTTTTGACAACGGCCGTACGTTGAGTGTCGCTAAAAGTGTGCTATGATACAGATGCAGCAAATTGTAAAATTTGAAATTGTTGACTTATCTTCCTTTCTAACTTTACTTTGCCTGGCTAGCTCAACAGAATTGACGGAGTTTTCAAAATGAAATCAAACAGCAATATCATAAAGCATTTATACAGTATGAAATATGTTCTCTCATACGAAAGCATATAGAACATTTACAACATCGTTTCTTTCAAACATCAAATTACTTACTTAAAAATGTTTCTCACCTTATGTTGCTTACAATTCACAGAACTAAAATCTCTTCTCTTATGGATAGTTTACCTGGTTTTGATTCCCATGCTTGTAAGGTTTGTTTGACCAAAAAATCCTCGATAGGTAATCTATTAAAAGGACAGTGTTTCAAATTCTGATCATGAACTTTCTGGTGAATACCCTTACAAGAAAAAAAAAAATTATTATATCATTTCTACTTTAAATTTAAATGACAAATACTTAATTATCAATTACAAACGATGTTTTAAGAATAATACTTGCAAAAATCCATGAAGCGCTTTTCCAATTTGTAATCAACAGTATTAAATATCTTCCGCTTCTATTCTTTAATGAAGTCAAATCCCAGTTGACAAAATCTTCATATTATTTACATTTCCATTTCGAAACCAATGTGCATCCCTTGGTTTATTATTCAATAATATTTTTAATAACTTTCTATATCGAAGCATATCCCATCTTCATCAAATAATTGCATTTATCAATTTTCCCATTTCGAATGGACCTGCACCTTGCCGAAGTTCTAGATTACTAGAACAGGTGAAATGGCTTGCGTGTTCTAATGAGCTAAAGAGCCAAACTACAGGTCCAACCAAAGTAGTAGGGTCGTTAGTGAGGAACCAGACCAAGACAGGTCCCCGAAAGAGGGCAGCGGCTCTTTCGGTACTTAGATTGGCAGAGACCATAGGGGTCGGTATGGCAGTCTAAGACACACTACCGCGATGTGGAAGGCAACGGGAAACCACCACATTACCTCCCAAGTACACAGCGTACCTAAATTATAATAAAATGATTGCATTCTCTGGGGTAAAAGATTCGAGTTAAAATAGTCCCCATTCGGATCTCCGGAGGGGACTACTTCGAGGATGCGATCGGAAAGTTAAGAATAAGAGTCGGGAACATTCTGCAGTCGGAGCGTGGAATGTTAGAACTATGAAGCAAGTGGGTAAGCTAGAGAACCTAAAATCGAAATGAATAGGTTATCATTAGACATAGTAGGGATCAGCGGTTCGGCCAGAGGCGGGGATTTTGGAGTGGAGACTTCAGGGTAATTCATACAGGAGCCGAGGAAGGAAATTTGGGTGTGGGGATAGTTATGCGAAAAGATAGGATACTGTGTAGAAAATTACTTACAAAAGAATGAAAGAGTACTCATGGTTAGATTAGAATCTAAACCGGTAAACACAGTAATAATACAAGTGTACATGCCCACCTCTAGCTACAGTGACGAAGAGGTAGAAACAATCTACAAAGATATCGAAGACATATTAAGACACGTAAAAGGACATGAAAATTTAATAATTACGGGGGATTTTAATGCCGTGGTAGGTGAGGGTAGGGAAGGAGCGATAGTAGGTTTATTTGGTTTAGGCACTAGAAACGACAGAGGAAATAGGCCGGTAGAATTTTGCGACAAGAACAATTTAATCATTACAAACACATTATTTCAAAATCATGCTAGAAGACTATATACGTGGAAGATTCCAGGAGATATAGGAAGATATCAAATAGATTACATTCTTGTTAGACAACGGTTTAGAAATCAAGTAAAAGAATGTAGAAGCTAGCCAGAAGCAGATATAGACACTGACCACAACATCGTAATTATGAAGGCCGCACTTAAATTTAAAAATTTGAATAAAGAAACGGAAAAAGGCACTTGGACCTACAGAAACTAAAAGAGAAAGTTATTCAAGAAAGATTCGAAAAAAGGTCAAATGAATTGCTCAAAGATATCGGGAAAATATCTGATACTAAGGAAGTAGAAACAGAATGGAATAACATTAAATCCAGCCTCGACATGGCGGCCAGAGATATTCTGGGGTATACACAAAAAGTAAATAAGAAACCATGGATAACAAAGGATATCCTGAATTTAATAGAAGAAAGACGAAAATACAAAAATAAATCAGACGAAACAGGAAAACAGAGATACAAAGCCATAAAATGGGAAATTATTCGAAAATGCAGGAAAGCTAAAGAACAATGGATTGATGAAAAGTGCAAAGAGGTACAAACAAAGATGGAAGTAGGAAAGACAGATGAAGCATACAAACTAATTAGAATCAATTTTAGGGAAATAAAACCGAATAGCAAAAATATAAGGGATGCGGAAGGAAATGTCATTATAGAAAATGTAGAGAAAGTGGGTAGATGGCAAGAATATATAGGGAATTTATATGCAGGAGAAGAACTAACTGCATTAGAAAAGGAATCAGACATTGAAAATGATGACTTGGGATATCCTATACTTAGAGATGAATTTGAAATAGCATTAAAGGGTCTGAAAATGGTAAGGCGCCGGGTACAGATAAGGTGCAAGCGGAGACTCTAAAAGCCGCTGGTCAAGCAGTAACAGAACGTCTCTTCCAACTTGTAAGCTATATGTATGAGACAGGCGAGATACCCAAAGATTTCAAACATAACATCATAGTAACTATACCAAAAAGAAAGGCGCAGATAGATGTGAAAATTTTCGAACAATAAGCTTGACAGCACATGTATCAAAAATATTAACTAGAATTGTACAAAGACGAATCGAAAACGGGCTGAAGAAATACTAGGAGAAGACCAATTTGGGTTTAGGCGAAACAGGGAACACGGGAGGCTATCTTAGCTCTGAGGGTGATAATGGAGAAAACAATAGAAAAGGGGAGAGCGTGTATATAGGGTTTGTAGATCTGGAAAAGCATTTGACAACGTAAAATGGAAAAAATGTTCGAAATACTCAAAAGATTGGAATGAGTTATAGGGATAGACGGATAGTACATAGCTTATACAAAGAGCAAACAGGAGTAATAGAATTAGAGCTGGAACGTAGAGAAGTAAACATCAGGAAAGGGGTAAAACAGGGATGTTCCCTATCCCCACTAATTTTTAACTTGTACATTGAGGAGGCAATGGATACTGTCAAATGCAGGAAGACATTTGGAATTACTCTGCAGGGACAAAAAATAGATATGCTTAGATATGCAGATGATATAGCGGTATTAGCATCTAGCAAGGAAGAGTTAGAAGCTGCTCTCAATGAAATGGAAACGGTTCTAACAGAGAGATACGGTATGAAAATTAACAAAAGTAAAACTAAAGTACTTGTATGCAAAGGAGGGAAAAATAAATCAAAAACAAGAATACAAATATGTAACACGAACTTACAAGAGGTTAAGGATTTCTGCTACCTAGGAAGCCAAATAACGCAAGATGGGAAAAGCACAAAAGATATAAAACAAAGATTAGCACAAGGTCGTGCTACATTTAACAAGAAAAAGCAACTACTGTGCTCAAAGACCACAAACATAGAAACAAGGAAAAGATTGCTCAAAACATATGTGTGGAGCACAGCACTGTATGGCTGTGAAGCCTGGACAGTGGGAGAAGCGGACAAGAAAAAGGTAGAAGCCTTTGAAATGTGGTGCTACAGACGATGATGAAGATATCATGGACAGACAAAGTTAAGAACGAAGAGGTACTAAAATGGTAGGGGAAGAAAGAAATATGTGGAAAACGGTAAAAAATAGGAGAGATAGGATGATTGGCCACATACTACGGCATGAAGGAATAGTGCGAAATATACTAGAAGCAGAGATAGGAAAAAAAAGAAGAAGAGGTAGACCTAGGTTAGACTACTGCACACAGATAGTGAAAGATGTAGGCTGTAGGAGTTTCAGGAAATGTAGGCTAGCTCAGAAGAGAAATCAATGGAGGTACGATCGAACCAGTCCCAAGAGGGATAAATTAATGACGAAGAAAGTAGCTGCACTTAAACATGATATTTATTATAAGCAACTACAAGCATTGAGGGCAATATTCTCGAATAATGGTAATTGCGTGAAAGCATTTACTGGAAAACTATTATTTCGGCAAATTCTAAGTGTTGGGGATCTTGGCAGCCACAGGTTGCTTAACCCCTTCAATAAATCTCAGTGAAAAAGGGCATAATATTAGAAAACAATAGAAGAAACATGATATTTATTATAAGCAACTACAAGCATTGGATGGGCAATATTCTCGAATAATGGTAATTGCGTGAAAGCATTTACTGGAAAACTATTATTTCGGCAAATGTCTAAGTGTTGGGGATCTTGGCAGCCACAGGTTGCTTAACCCCTTCAATAAATCTCTGTGAAATAGGGCATAATATTAAAAACAATATAAGGGGAACCGAGCTGTATTACTGTGTGAGAATTTCAGGAACCATGTAGGTTAGTTTAGAAAAGAAATAAGTGCAAGTACATGTCCAACCAGTTTTGAGACGGGAAACCCAATGACGAAAAAATAAGCCTACACAAATCTGATGATTATTATAAACAACTAGCTGTTTGTTGTGAAATATCTGCAACTAATGTTGACTGTGCGAAAAGACATATTGGAAAAATATTAAATCAGTAAATGTTCAAGTGCTGGGGGAACTTGGCAGCCACAGGCTGCTTACCCCTCTTCGCAACCACTGAAGGTCGGAGAAATAGGGTATATAATTGTAAAACAATAGAAGGTGACCGAACTGCATCTAACAAGAAAGAACGGCACCTATGATGAAAGACAACAAACATAGAACAAAAAGTTGTTGAAAGCGTATGTGTGGAGCACAGCACAGACAATATGCCTACGAAATACGAGCAGTCTGAAAAGCAGACAGAAGAACAGTAGCGGCCTTTGAAATGCCGTGCTTCAGATGTTCGAGGATGGACAGACAAAGTTAATAACAAATAGGTTATAGAAACAGTAAGGGAACAAGGATATCTTTGGAAAAAAATATGAGAAGTAGAAGGGCATAATACGTTCTAAGGCATTTTTGGGGAATAGTATGTGATATATGACAAGCAAAGATAGGAAAAAAGAGGCGGATATAGACCTAGATCAGATAGTGATAGATGCAGACTGTGCAAATTTCGGGGAAATGTGTAGGTTAGTTCAGAATAGGAAACAATGATGGTACGCGTCTAACCAGTTTCAGGACTGAAGACCCAATGATGATGATCAATTTTCATAATTCTGTACAGGTTACATTTAAAACTAACTTCTGTATTCACTGTTACATGGTAATTATTATTTATTGTATGCATATTGCATAAAACAATTTCTTCTCAATGTGACATTTTCGCGATCGAATTTATGAATGAATGAATTTAATAAACACTTTTTCGTTTATATACAAGATTATCTATTTTTAGAATGTACTAGTATTTACGTCATTCCATTCCAAATAAAACACGCTTATCTGACATAATTTCTCATTAGCATTCAAATTGTCACGTTTTATTCCTCATTAACGTGTTCCATTTATTAGTGATGTGTGCAGCTCGTCTTTGTTTAACACCAAAAGTTAGTGTGGAATTGCATACTGATCCAGTAACTGTAAAAGGTAATAATTTTTATCGATTTTTATGGGTTTTTTTTTATTGTTCCGGCCACTTTTTGGAATAAACGTTTCTTTATTAATTAGGTCATACGAAATTGACGTATTTCTTCTCAATTCCTCTAGTCTATTGCAAAAAATTATTTATTTAAAATGAATTTATGTAATACAAAAGTCAATTGGTATGATTAATTTAAGGCTTAATGACATTATAATGCAAATTAGTTGCATTTTTATAGAAAATATTTGCTCTCACTGTAAAACGTATTTTTAATACACATAATTCAGATTAGAATTGGGGTTTTTAATACACGAAATTATTTATTTTTATGCACGGAAAGGGCATTTTTATTACAAACGAATAGTTTTTGTATTTATCTTAAAATGATCGATTTGCATTTGCATTTAATGCATTTTAAGGTATCTTAAAAATAATTATTCAAAGTTTATTCCTGATTCCTTTATATCCTTAGGGAGATTTATTTGTAGAATTTGGATTTCAATGACCTCTCGTGATTCCTTATCACGTCTATATATATATATATATATATATATATATATTACTCAAATTTAGACCAGGGTAGAAAATTAATTAATTACATCAAATAATTTTAATCACCGTGTATAAGGAATTTTATTAGATAATACGCGTTATTAAAACCGTGAAGCATAAAAATTCATTCGTTTCATTAAAAATAAGGGATTTAAATTATTTACTAGACGCTTTCTATAAAAAGAAGCAGAATTAAAATGCTCAATTTTAATGTAATTTAATTGTTCCAAGTAAAGAATCAAATAAAAATTACGTGCAAAATTTATATTAATTAACTCAATTTTATGAAACCGGTATTAAACAAAATGTACAAATAATAATTAATATTTAATTAGGATTCACTAAAAATTAAAGGGTAGAAGTCAATGCCATTCATTATTATTTTAATTGAAGTTAATTGAACGATTATTAAGGTATGATAAGCATAAAAGCCTGTGGAAAGTCCAAAGTTGATAAACAAATCGCTAATAGGAAGCTTAAAATAAGTGGAATATCCCAAATCGTAGAAGTGTTATTTAGAAGTATTACGATTGAACACCTGCGTATTTTTAAAAGTCACATTCTGCTTAAATTCTGTAGATAACAAATGGTTACAGAGAATGTTGGAGAAACCGTCGCTTAATATTCACGGGAAATGCTAATAAAGTGGGTTATTTAACAGTCCACGTGGATTTAAATAACCGATAATAAAGGATATCGATTTGTACCACTTAGAATAGGGTAGATAGAGACGGATAATATGCGCAAGACAGAGACACATATAGTAAAAGGCGTGATTTTAGCAACGTCACGAGGTTGCGATTGGTTGAAAATCAGATGCAGATATGAGGTGTAAATGTAACGATTTTGATACAAAATTAATTAGTTATTCTCGGACGTGGTTGCGTGCCGTGTGGAAAATTTCTCAGATTTTCAACTGGCGCGTGTGCAAAGTTTATAGAATCGCTGTGCCCGACCGTCGAAAGGGAACATAGTATGCGAAATTCTGGAAATTGTCCGTTTGCAGGACAAAACCGACATACGGGCGGGCTATTATATAAACCCGGACTTTAAACAGTTTCGCTCTCTTAGATTTTCGATTTTGATTGAATACTTTAAAACAGTTTGCTATTTACGTGCTATGATACAAATTAGTATGCGTTAGTGCACTTAGAAAAGAAGATACAAGGTAATAAAGTCTAGTTATATTTGCGAGTATTACTGTACTAAGTATCCAAATTTGTAACGATAAATGAATAAACAAAAGTAGGCAGTTTTGGGTATAGCGTGAAAGAAGTATGAATTTCTTTGCTATTTTTCGGGGGTGTTAATAGTCAAATGTTATTCGTAATCGTGATTGGATCCACAAAACAAGATTTTGGATATACTTAGATGAGTTCCGGAGAAGCTCTGAAACAACTTTAGATGAATGGTGGTGTAGAAAAGTTTAAAAGGCGACCAGGAATCTTAGGACGGAAACATAACCCAGTTGGAATGGTAAAATTAGCAAGGACGATGTACATTGAAGCCACGAGTGCAGTAACCTTCGGGTAAATTATACAATTTTGTTCGAACTTTGATGTTTTTGGTGTGTGTTGAATAACTTTATAATTTGTTTGAAAAAAAATGGACAGTAGTGAATTTGTACCAACAACAAATTTTTAATTTTAAGGTGAAATTTTCTTGTTTAAGTAGAAAGGAGTATTTAGCAGTTTGAGTTCTTGATTATGATGAAAATTTGGGTCTGTCTTTGAGCTCAATTAGACTAACCTGTTTGATTAACGTAAAGGGGTGGGAGATGCTCCCTTTGTACTGAGACTCAGGTCTGCAAGTATTGCTAAATTAATTAGTAGGCATCCTACAAGGACTTTAATTCTGGATGCAAATTAAAAATGATGACAAATTTAAACTTGAAATTTTATGATACTGAAGTTTATGCTGAAATTTAATTTTGAAATTTTAATGTATTATGAATATTGATGTAAATAGAGTTAACGTAGATGTTTGTGGTAGGAATGTGTTTGTTTTTTTTTTATGAATGAGGATGAAAGTTTTAACTAGGTGAGCAGCCGAGGCGGAAAGAGTAAAGAGGCGATTATCAGAAGAGAATCACAGCAAATCATAGCGCCCAAAAGCGAGGCTCGACTTCCAAAGAAAATCTTTGTGATTTTATTCCAGGAAGCTGGCGAGGCTTTTTGTACATTTCACAGCAATATATATATTGCTATGATAATAGGGTCATTTAGGGATATATAGGGTCATTAGGATAGTGTGCTTCATATAGACATCGTGAGAATCCAGAAAACTAGATATTTTACCAAGAAACATGCGAAATTCAACGAATTGGCAAAAAAGGCAAATACCAACGCCTTGTATATAAATTATAATTATATTCAAAGATAGGAAGAGTATTCGTAAAGATTCAACTAAATAAACAACCTTGCAAGTCTCATAAAACCACAGGGACAGAAGCTATAAAACAATACCCATAAGTAGTGCGTCATTATTATACAAGGAATTCCATTTAAACTAGCAGGTTTATCAATATGTTAAACAGATAAAATCATAATTTTGTACATCAATAAATATAAAGCTACGTGGCCAAAAAGTATAAAAATCCAACACCTCGATAATTGGAAATAATAAAAGCATGAGGATAAAACAAAGTTCAACAAATTTGCTGCACAAACAAAGCATACGTGATTTAAAAGACTATGGAAGATGTTAAAATTCAACGAATTTATACAAATAACCTGAAATCCTACGTGCAATGAAGAGCATCTCCACTTCGTTATACATGGAAAATTCATAGAAATACCCAAACCTGCATGTGAAAATCAAGGTACAAGGCGGTAATCAACGAACTATGCGCTTGACCGACCAAACAGATAGGCGTTCTCTTTAAATACCACAGGATTTCGTAAACAAATCAGTTTGACTCAAATGAAGGTATGCTCCACATCACCTGATGTAAAATATTTACCTGAAATAATTGCAAGTGATTTTATAATTAATAATTTAAATGTGGTGATAGTGAATAATTAAACAAGGTTCGTCGTTTAATCCTCAAAAACATAAGTTATAAAAAGTTGCTTCAAATAGATTTCGAGATTTATATTAACAAAGAACTCAAAGTAATTTCTGGAGAAGTCGAACAAGTACATTCAAGTAATTTTTGTATCCAACCGGGAGAAGTTATATAAGTATGTCCAAGTAATTTCTGGATCTGTCCTGGAGAAGTAGAATAAAGGAATCTAAATAATTTGTGGAGTATTTAAATAAATAAACTGAAGCTGAACCAGCAAATAATTGGAGCAGAAACTGGTCTGAATTGGGGGCACGGCTCACTCCAAAAAAGGGGACAACAGGTTAGCCATTATAAATATTTTGTTGCGTTGATGATTTTATTTATGAATATTTAAAAATATTACATGAACAAAAATTTATGTGAGGATCAACAAAAATTGTTTTGGCATGCATTATAGTTTACGTAGAAATTTAAGGAAGACTGATGAACGTTCATAGAGCTTCAAGTAATAATAAAAAGGGTGATTTTTGCTGGATTTTTGATCAATTAAAGGGAATTATAATTTTTGGGAGAAATTAATTCAATTATATAAAAGAGGTTCTATTCAACAATATTATAGACGCTTTGTACATTGTATATATTGAGAACATTATATAAATTGTGGTTAATTATGTTTAGCTAAAATACATAGGAAGTAGAGATAAAAGGGGAGATTGGGAATTCTCTATCATATCGTTGCAAGCTCCGTGCGTGATTAAAACTGAGCTAGCCTAGGCATTACAATTAAAATTAATTTTTTGAGAAAAAGGGGGTCCGGGTCATTGCAACGACTTCATAGCAAAGTAAATCTGTCGCATCAACGTGAGGCGAGAACAGAAAATTGACATCCTAAAAGTGAGGATAGAATATCATATCATACCACAAGTAATCTGGCGACCCGAACGTGAAGCTAGAATATCATATCAGGAAGTAAACTTATCGTATCAACGTAAGACGGGAACAAAACGGAAAATTATAGAGTAATAAAATTAAAAAGTCAAATTAGGATTTAGAACTTAGAACTAAAAACAAAAATGGATAAAAGAATGAGGGAAGCAAGAGATGCATTAAGGATCGAAGAAGCGGAAATAGGTTCACAGGAAAGTGTGATCTTTGCATGAGACATCAACGGAAGCTGCAGGAAGAATGTTTGAGAGAAGTCACAGCGAGGAACACCGGACCACTCAAGACTTAAAAATGATGGAAATTTTGCAGGCACTGAATGACAAAATAGTAAAGAATGAAGAGACCATGAAAAATATGATAGACGAGGCTATGCAAGAATTTGGAAAAATTGGGCTCCAGAATAGAATGGTTAAGTGATGGTCTAAGGTCGACGAATCAGAAGATGGAAGAGATGCGATTACAAATACAAAATAAAGTTATAACTATCACAGAAGATATTGATTGCGTAAGGGACGAGGTCATTAAAGTAAGATCAATACAAGAGACCAATGAAAGGGAGACAAACGACAGAATTATGAACTTAGCGGAAAAAAATGCAAGACGTTGAGAAGAATTTTGAAACTGAATTTTGCATAATAAATAAAGAAATAGATGATTTAAAAATTAACGTAGTGAATTTTAGCAGGAACAGGATGACGTATAATCAGGAATAAATCACCCAAATTTAACATTGGAACAATATTTAAAATTTTCTAGGGACAACAAACTTAATTCGAAATTATTCTTAAATGATATTAAAACACTGACACAGGGCATAACGGATGAGCAGTACAAATTGAATTTAGTAAGGGCTATGTTAAAAGAGAATGCAGAAACGTGGTTTGATCTAATCAGTAACGAGTTAAAAACATTCCAGGATTTTGAATATAAATTTTTAAGACACAATATAAGGCGAGAGATGATTTAATCATGTGGAGATATAATCGAAATTTAGGAGTATCCAAGGACCAGTACGCGATCAACAAATTTAGTATAGCCAAACAATTGAATCCTCTGTTACAAGAGAAACAGATCATTAAATATCTTGCAGGACACTTTGAAGTAGAGGTGAGGCAGTAGATTGCACTACAAAACATCATGGATCGTGATGTATTTTTAGAATACTTGCAGCAATACGATGAAATGGGACTGAACTATAGGGAGGAAGATTGAATGAATATTCAATCCGTACTCCTAGAAAGAATGCCGAGAAGAATGCCAATTGACCGAGTGAATTATCAAAGAACCAATCACAACTATAGGGGAAGTTTTAAGAACAATTACAACAGTAATCCTAGACGTAACTGGAATGTGAGTAACCGACCATGGCAAGAGACAAACAGTACAAACAGGGATAGGAATAGTAACCAAAATGAAAATAACCAAGGACACGAGGAAGAGACAACAGAACTAAGAAGGATTAGTCGCACTTACGCAGAGGTTTTTAAAACAAGGCATACCAAATAAGCCCTTAGAAATAAATCAATATGAACATCAGCGTGAATTCATAAAGCTTGAAGTGGAAAATGATTTTAGTAGAAATTTATTGCCTATAATTAATTTAAATGTAGAGAATAATGTAATTAAGATACTCATTGATACTGGAGCGGAAACGTCGCTCGTTTCAGAAGATTTTATTAAACTAGGAAAGTTAATGAAGAAAATAATGCCGATGAGGAAGTGTAATTTAGTAGTACCAAACAATAGAAAATTTGCAAGCATAAACAACATAGTGATTCTGAAGTGTTGAGCTAGGAAAGGAGAAATTCCAAAAAGGACTACATGATTGTACCTGGATTAAAAATGGACGCTATATGGGGAATGGATGTTATAAATAAGTTGGGGATGAAAATAAATGCGGAAAGCAAGGAGGTAATACACAAAGGGAATGCATCAAGTAGGATGAATAATTGAGGGTAGATAATGAATGTGTAAATATAAATCAATTTGAGGGTAACTTAGATAATGGGGGGAATGCAGATAAAGATATTAAGTGTCCAGGTAAAATAAAGGGTAGAGTTAGTATTATTGAAGAAAGATTCAGAATCATTTGGTTAAGATAAAATTATTATAAAATTGATAGGAATACAGAGGTTAAAAATTAAAATTAATAGGAACATTGGGTCAGAATTATAATTGATAGAAATATAGGTTAAGATTTGAGGAGTAAATTTCTGAGGGCTTACTGGGAATATTAGAATATAATCATACTTAGGTTCATATAAATAGGAAGAAGCATAGGTACATAGGAATTAGTGTAAGGATTGAATAAATACGATAGAATAGGGATAGGCATAAATAGGAATTAGTTTAATGGTCATAGTAGGATAAATTTATGATAAATAGGGTTAAACAAGAACAATAAGTACATGTAAATAGGGGTAAACAGAAACAATTGCTATAGGTAAATAGGATTAGTATAAGGGTCATATGGTAAAAACATCTGTGATTACGACATGAAATATTTAGGATAGGTGTATATAAATAGGAATCAACATTAGGAAGATAATATAAAATATTCATAATAGATACATGTAAATATGGGGGTGTAGTTGTAAGATAAGTTAGATTAGAATAGGGATGGAGTTGTAAAAATAATTTGGAGGTTTGTGTAAGTAAGGAAAATAAAAACAAAAGAATTTTTGGACCAATGTGAATTTTGTCTTGACGTTGGGCACCAAAAATAGCATTAGTAAAAAATTTTGTTTTCATTTGGGGGAAAATGCTATGATAATAGGGTCATTTAGAGGTTTATAGGGTCACTAGGATAGTGCGCTTCATGTAGATATCGTAAGAGTCCAGAAAACTAGACATTTTACTAAGAAAAATGTGAAATTCGACGATTAGGCAAATACCAGCGCCTCGTATATGAACTATAATTATAATTGTGATTCTCGCAGTTGTACGGTTTGTTTGGTCAAGAAAATCCTTGACAGATAATCTATTAAAAGGTCAGAGTGTTTCGAACTCTGAACACAAACTGTCCTGGTAAAGATCCTCTACAAAATAAATTATTAGGACTATCTTAAACTAAATAACAAAATTCAAATATCAGTTACAAAAAAAAAATTATACTTGCAAAAATCCACGAAGTGCTTTTTTATCTATTTCTTAATTAAATATCTTCTTATTTTAAATTGCCGTCCAAATTCGCTTACAAGATGGTGCACAAACAAGTAGAGTTATGTTAAAGAATTTCCCTCTTCATTGTATATAATCACATCTAATAATTTACATTTTTATGCAGATTATGTTTAAAACATCACTTCTTTATTCATTGTAACATCGTAATTTTTAAATTACAGCATGCTTACTGCATACTTCAAATATCATCTTCGCAAAGCAACAGCTCGCGACTTAAATCAAAATAACATTCCACGATGAAATTTATGAATCGAATGAAATTATTTAATAAACGTTTCCTTATACAGGGTATATAACAACTAACGGGACGGTCTTTTACATCGAAATGGTACAAGTTAAAAATATTTCAATGCCACGTTGTGTGAATCAATAGTGGCTACAACTTAAAAATATTTTTAGTATACAGGGTGTCCCAAGAAAGTGTGGTTCATCAAGGTTAGGTTGTATCTTATGAAACACCCTATATTACTTGCAATTTTAAATTCTACTCAACAAATAAGGTGAAGTTTTATTAAGATTCTTTATGTCTATCTATTATAGTTTTTGAGATACTTCGATTTTTTGACAGATGTGATATTTTTAAAAAATACGTGTAATTCGCAAAAAAATAATGTTAAAAAAGTCCTTGTACCCTGAAATAGTTGGATATTTGTTCAATCGGTTATAGTATTTAGTACTCTTGAATGTTGTACAGGGTGCTCAAAATGTTAGTTCTTTCATGAGTACATGTAGATGCCATTAACGTTGTTATTTTAAATAGAACACCCTGTATTTTATTTTTTAAGCATATTACCTTTTTAATTCTCTATCATACTACTATAGCATTTCCTATAGCTAAATGTTAAACTTTTCGTGTTATTTGCAATAGTTACCAATTTACAGTAGTTTCTCGTAACTCAGTATTTAATCAAGTAGTCGTCGATTTTTTTGGACATTGTTTTTTTTCATAACAAGTGTCCCTGCCAAAAAAACATAAAAGTCCGAAATTTATTGTTACTGTCATGCCTTTTAATTTTGAAAGTCAAATCAATTTTAAAACAATTTAATAAACCAACATACCTGAAAATCGTATATTTTACACAAATAAATTCATGAAATGCATAAAGGATTAGGAACAGAAGTAATAGGTAAATCATGAATAAGATTTATTTTAAATATGTAAAATTTACAAAAGTAAGTACTCAATATGATGACCATTTTTCTCAATGCAACACCTTATTCAACCCTCAAAAGATCTCCTAACATTTCGTAGCACGTTTGGTGTAATCGAAGTAAATGCTTGCATTATTTGCAACTTCATATCATCGGCAGTTTGAGCATTTGCATGTGAAATGGGTGATGTGATATTGTCTGAGGCTTTCACTGCCGGAGTCATTATAAATATTTATGGTTCCGGGTTGGGGCCATGTCACAACACGTTTCGCCCACTTTTGTAAGGTGCTTCATCAGGACAAGAAAAGAAAAATAAGTAATAAAATAATAATAAAGATAAGAATGATAATATTAAGTAGACAAGTTAAAGTGTAGAGTAGAGTTACTCCCATTCAAAGCCAAAAGGTGCCATGTGGCAAAGTAAGTAGTGAAAGTGGTAGTTTATATAGGGCAAGAACTTGATGCACGTGTGATCATGAATAGAAAGGAGTGTTGTAGCGGATCTGTGAACGTCACGGTTCCGCTGTTGTGAACATAGACTTGTTTTCCAAATGGGGGAAAGGTAGTAGCCATCGTCTTTGTTTAGATTATTAGAATTTTTATTGATTTCTATGGATTCTCTAATTTTTCTATTGTAGAAAAATAGAATTCTGGCAATTTGTTTCGTCTTGTCAAAGTTATTGGTATAGCCTGTTTCATGTTGGTGTTCGGCCACCGCTGAGCGATTGTACTGGCTTCTTCTTAAGCATCGCTTATGCTCGTTTAGTCTAGTCTGTACTGACCGTTCTGTTTCTCCTATGTATACTAAACCGCAACTGCAAGGTATACTATATACGCTGGGGCTTTAAGACTACGTTTGGAATCTTTTGGAGTTGGTAATATTTGTGGAATTTTATTAGTGGGTTTATAGATTGTTTTGACATTGTGTTTATGTAGAATTTTGACAATTAGGTCTGTTACTCTGTGTATATATGGAAGAATTGCTAAAGATTGTGTATCGGGATTACAGGGTGGTCTGGGGTTCATGTAGGATGCAGATGCCGGTTTATTACTCTGCCAATATTTGAGTTACGTTAGCCGTTTTTTATAAAACTAGTTTTAAGATGGGTCAGTTTATTAGATAAGTATTCTGCTTGTGAAATCTTAATTGCATGGCAGACTGGAGAGCTGATTATCGATGATTTTTGTGAGGGATGATGTTGTGACGACCCATGTAGGTATCTGTCTCTGTGTGTGGGTTTTCCTTATACCGAATGACCTAGTTGTCTGTTAGGTTGGTGCTCCACCAGAACGTCAAGAAATGATAGTTCCACTCTTTTCAATTTCTATAGCTAACTTAATATCTTTATATTGATTGTTTATGTGATCTAGAAAATTATTGAGCGTTTGGTGTCCATGGGGCCAAGTGTCATCTACATAACGGAGCCAAGTTTTTGATTTAAGGTCTGTGGAGTCTAAAGCCATGGATTCCACAAGACTCCATGAATATATTGGCCACAATAGGGGATAGAGATGAGCCTATTGGTGTGCCCGAAGTTTGTTTGTAAAATTGTCCGTCGAAGACAAAATAGGTAGAAGTTAAGCATTTTTCAATGAGCGTGGCCAGGTACTCAAATTCGTTTTCTTGAGGTAGGAGTTGTTTAATAATGGAGACAGTATCTATGACAGGTACATTTGTAAATAGGGACCTTACGTCAAAACTGACTAGTATATCATTAGGACCTAACTGGATATTTGCAATTAGTTCTATAAAATGAGTGGAGTTTAAAACATTAGTAGGGCTGTTGCCGGAATAGGGTTTAAAAAAATTTGCTAGGTATTTTGTCAGATGGTAGGTTGCAAATATTGACCTAGGTCCTAATGATATACTAGTCAGTTTTGACGTAACATCTTTATTTACTAACGTACCTGTCATAGACACTGTCTCCATTATTAAACAACTCCTACCTCAAGAAAACGCTTGTCATAAAGCCATTTTCGCTTACTTAATTAAATACTGATTTTAGAGAAAACTACTGTAAATTTGTAAAAATTGTAAATAACATAAAAAGTTTAACATTTAGGTATAGGAAACGCTACAGTAATTTGATAGAGAATTAAAATGGCACTATGCTTAATAAATAAAATACAGGGTTTCCATTTAAAATAACAACATTTATGGCATCTACATGTACTCATGAAAGAACGTAATATTTTGAACACCCTTTAAAACATTCAAGAGTAATAAATACTATAACCGATTGAACAAATATCCAACTATTTCAGGGTACAATGATTTTTTCAAAATATTTTATTTGGGAATTACACACATTTTTTAAAAATATCACATTTGTCAAAAAATTGAAATATCTCAAAAATCATAATAGATAGGCATAAAAAACCTTAATGAAACTATATTTTATTTGTTGCGTAGAAATCAAAATTGCAACTAAATATAGGGTGTTCCATGAGAAAAACCCCAACTTTAATGTGCCACACTTTTTTGTGACACCCTGTATACACTACAGTATAGGACATTATGATGCAAGCTTCTCTAGAAAATTTCATTAGCATCTAAAATCACGGCATTTTATTGTAACATGTCGATTCGCCGTCGCCTTTGCCATGTTACATTGAGCGTCCCATTTCCTTCCATATAAAAGTATTTTTCATTTTAATTTTATATTAATACCGTTTACAATCACAAGTTAATTTTGATTTGTGTAACATTTCCCTTTAGTATTGTAAAATAATACACTAATTACGTTGATCTTTAGTTTTAATTTAATGTTCCTTCTTTTGTATATTAATAATTATGATCTTATGTAATTTTCTAATTGGTAAACCTCTGAATAATGTCCATAAATACACAACTAGTGTATACATGAATCTGTCATTTAGGATGGTTTTCTTGTTTGTCCCTTTCTCAAAATGTGTGGTTATCTTCAAACCAGAATAAATTTTCGTTCTCTTGATATCTGATTGCCTTCTTGACCACATGCCGTTTCTCGATAAAGAAGTTCCTTTTACGGTCAAGATGTTGTTGTACCTGAATACTAGTAAAATGTGTATGGAGAAAGTCTACCTGAATTACCCGTTCAATTTGAGTATGAAGTGTTCTGTGGCGAAGTAATCTTTGGTGGAGTATTTAACTATACATGCTAGGCTATATAAACCTAATACACTAGTTCTATTACCTACAAATATTATCTATTTATCGTACAAGAATTTTGTTTCCATTTATTTACCTTCTAAAAATAAATTAAATTTCTGTTAACAAAACATATGGTCGTGGATCAAAAGGTTTGGTTCTTACAAATTTGAATTTTGAGGTTAACACCAAACTAAATATGAATGGTGTTCGTCTTAACTAGCAGTAAGAAGAAACTGAAACCTCCATAGTTCTGAACAAGCCAAAGTTCAATACCTAAGTATAAGTGTCTTTCATATTACATGAATACAGGTATGAGTTTTATCTTACTTACTTTTGTGATATAACAATGTGCATGTGTTTCAGTTTTAATCTCGAATATCTCCAGAAAAATAATGCATTTAAAATATAAAGTCATACTTTTACTTACTTATCTTAACTAATTTAATATTACCTTTGCCTTCCTAGTGTAACCTTACAAGTGTAAACATAAAAGCTTTCATGAAATTTTCTGTGGATTATGAGGTTATGTTCAATTTAAGTGTTTAATACAAATTCTCTGAACTATGTTAAATACAAAAAGCCTATGTATTTCTTTTTACTTAGAAAGTTAATTTGAAATTGTGTCTAAGTACAATAATAATTTTAGATTTTCTAATATCTTATCTGGTAGCGTTTGAGACAATTTTAAAATTATGAAAGAGTAGATATATATAACACTTAATGATTTTATCACATGAAAATTTGGTTGTAAGAAAATAAGGATATATATTTTGTTGTTTTTTTAAATGTTATTAACTAAACGTCAATATATAAGTTGTATTAAGGTATTTACTTTTGTCATGTTCTCAAGCAACAGAAAATCGATATTGTGGTTGACCTCCAAACCTGCCGCGTACTTTAAACGAGTGTTTTAACCAACGTTTATTATACATGCTCTCTGTCTGCTTTACACTATGGATATTCCGTTTCACTTTGCCTTCAAACCATCTGTTGTTTTAGTAGCTTTTGCGTCGACCGTTAAATACAATTCTACAGAATCTGTTCCAACGTTCATTTAAGGTTCCTTGAACTTGTTATTTTAACTGTCAGGTTTTTCTATGAAGCAACTGTCCGTTTGAAATCGTATATCCAAGTTTTAGAGTTTCCTAGGATTTGTATTTAACGAACGTTTAGTTTAGTTAAATGGAAAATATACGTTTACATTATTGATTTTATATACCCAAAAGCTCTGTTTATTATCTGATGCGCTTGATTTAAAATATTAAAGCTAATTATGCGTATCCTTGAGTTTTCACATATTCCAAGCTTCCACACGTTATGCAAATTTAACATTCCGATTTAGAAATACAAAAATATGCTATTATCCGTCCGTTTTCAATGTCAAAACTAAGTAATTTGGCACGTACATAAATTATTTCTATTTCCTATATACACTGTTGTTACAAATTTATTTTCTTGACCTATTTATCCTTCTTAACCTATAATTTCCACGACAATATATATAATAAAAACTGCTGGGAAATAAAGCTACCATGTATTGTAGACTTACAATAAGTCGATTGGACCCAATTTACCTATATACCAGCATGTACTGTGTTTCAGTGAGGAGTTCAAAGTTTACTTAAGAAATCACATTTTTGTACCCTGTTCAGAAATATGTGAAACAAATTTATTGTAATTCAGCAAAAGTGCATTTTAGAGGATTACCCTACTTTCTGTAATCAAAGAAATCCAAAGAAAGTTGTAGAAGGGTTAAAATCACTTTCACTCATCACAATTTTTGTTATACTGTTCTTAGGGGTGGTAATGCCGTAAGACTTTTTTAACTGAAAGACTTATCCAGCATCTTCATTTTTGACTCTTGTAAAAACTCCATATTTCGCTTAGTTTCAAGGGAAAAACGTTTTCTCGAACACTGCTAAACGATATTCATAAACATAAATGTCATAAAACACAAATCGTATCACTAGTTTTTGGCACTTTTGACAGTAAATGTTATAATAATTTGTTCGCTTCAGTTTGCTTTTGTACTGTTTTCTTTAACACAATCACCGTTATTGATTTAGTTGTTATTACTGTTGTGTAATTTTGGCAGCAAGCAAACTATGGGGTTCCCTTTTTAATGATCAGGTGGAGATGCTATTAGTTCTTGGATTGTGTCAGGGTAACTGCCTCGAAAGTGTCTGCGTGTATCAAGAGAAGTATCCAAACCGGAGAATTCCAAATCATAAAACCATTGCCTGAATTGAAAGAAATCTTTGAGAAACAGGAACGTTGGAGCCAGACATAACTAACGCTGGAAGACTTTAACAGGCCTGAACACCTATTACGGAAGATGCTGTTCTTCAAGTGATTGATGATGATTCTAAGATCAGTACCAGAACATTGCAACGAGAGAGTTTCCAAAAAGCACCGTAAGTTGGATCATTAGAGATCAATTACTTCATCCATTCCACATTCAGCCAGTGTAAGAATTACTGCCACTTGACCATGGATAACGTTTAAATTTTCACAAATTGTGGGAACGCAGAGTAGTTGGAAATAGATTACACGCTAATATCTTGTTTATATGTGAGTCTTGTTTTACACATCATGGCGTGATGAACTTGCACGATGAGCATGTGTATGCAAATGAAAATCCATATATTATTAAAATTAAACATTATCAACTAGAATTTTAAATTGTCTGGGTCTGAGTTATTGGCAATTTTATGGTTGGGCCACTCCAATTGCCTGATCGTTTGGATGGTGCTTGTTACCTTCGATTTCTTCAAGAAAGTTTGCCAGAATTACTGGAAGACTTGCCCCTTAATGTTTGTCAAAACATGTTCTTCATGCACGACAGTGCACCACCTTATTTTGCACGTGCCCTAGGAGTATCTTAATGAATAATTTACTCTTAGATGGATTGGTAGAGGCTATGAAGCACCCATTTAATGTCCTCCATGTTCTCCCGACTTAAATCTTTGTTACTTCTTCATCTTTGGGAGTGTTAAAAACATAAGTGTACAAGGTTCAAATTAATAATCTCGAACAATTGTGGAACAGAATTCAAAATGCTGTAAATGCATTATGAGAAAACGATGATGTTTTAAGATGGGTGCTTGTCAATTTCATACATCGAATTGACCTCTGCATTAATGAAGATGGATGTCACATAGAACACTTGTAAAAAAGTGTCGTCTTCGTATCCAAGGTCAACTTAGTTTGTGTTTGAACTCTTCTCACGAACAAATGGTATATGGGTAAATTGGGTCCAATCGACTTATTTTGACGTCTACAATACGTGGTAGCTTTATTTCTTAGCAATATGCCAATTTTCGAAACATGCACCATTTACTCACTGGTGACTTCTAAACAATGCCACTTGATCACCTTTGATATGGTTTGCAGTCACTTGTATTCTCCCCCACAACTTCTTGTGTGAATCAAGTTTCTTTATGCACGTCTTCCATTCGAGACCAAATCGAAAAGTTCAGAGTATTTAAGTCGGGGCTTATAGGCGACCAAGACAATTCAAGGCCATGACCAATCCACCGATGTGGAAACACGTCTAAATATTAGTGTACCGACCAAGGAGAAATGTGCAGTATTCCTTGCATAAACCACATATGTGCCTCAAATTATACAGTACTTTTTCAAGCAGCAAATTGTTTAAATTTTCTTAAAGAAAATTTAAATAAAGTGTACCGTTTAGAGAGTGTGGCAGTTGAAAAGGTCCAATAATAAATTTGAAATAATACACCAAACATTGACCTTAAATTCGTGTTAAAAATGTCTTTACTTTATGGCATTGGGGTTTTCTGAATCCCACACATGATTGTTTTGTCAGTTGAAAACTCCACGGTGAGTAAAGAGAAATGATATAAATATAAAAATGTATGAATCGGAAGCGCTACATTTAATTAAATGTATTGAACATTTGTGGTGGTTGGTACTGGTGTTCTGTACAGACCATCATCTATTGGTTAGTAGAACTGGAAACCCTTGATGAGAATATCTTTGAGGTCAGTGACCAAGTAGATTACATGGTAATTATGGGAGACTTGAACATAAATATGTTAGACAATAGCAATGTTACAAAACTGTTCATAAGACAGACTACTTCAATTTGAGATGTCCGCCGATCCCAGAAATTATGAGAAGCGAACATTTGTTTTTTAATAGTTTTAAACTAAATCGTTAGCATCAGAAGTGATGCATAAAAGCGGTGTATATGTTTTGAAAAATATTTTACATGTTTGAAATTCTTATTCATTAAATATTATATTCTTCACTGCGTTTATTCATAAATATAAATTTGTTTTAGATATTCGGATGAATTTAATGTGCGTGAAGATTTAATGGGGTTAGCTATTGGTGCACACGGGGTTAACATTCAACAAGCAAGAAAAGTTGATGGTATAACAAATATTGAGCTAGAAGAACATTCGTGTACATTTAAAATTTTTGGAGAGGTTTGTTTTCTCTTTTTAATGTTTTTGATTTACATTTTGTGTTTAACAGTCTGACGAAGCTGTAAGAAAAGCCAGATCCATGTTAGAATATGGTGAAGAATCGCTTCAAGTACCTCGTGCATTAGTAGGCAAAGTTATTGGAAAAAATGGTCGAATAATTCAAGAAATTGTAGACAAAAGTGGTGTTGTAAGTACGTATTATCTTGATATTGTAACTGTGGATTATGGTGTTTAGGTTCGTGTAAAAATTGAAGGTGATAATGAACCTGCTCCTACCATTCCTAGAGAAGAAGGGCAAGTGCCTTTTGTTTTTGTAGGTACTGTTGACAGTATTACGAATGCAAAGGTTTTATTGGAATATCATTTAGCACATTTAAAGGTAAGGCATTATCTTAAGTGTTTTTACTGAATCAAATTATTTTTGTTTTTTTTAGGAAGTTGAACAATTGCGTCAAGAGAAATTAGAAATCGATCAGCAATTGCGAAATATTCATGGTACAGCAGTAGGGTCTATGCAAAGTCTACCTTTATCTCGACGAAACGACCGTGGATATAATTCTGATGTGGATGGTGGAGCACGTGGTCGTGGTAGCATGACCAGGGGCCGTGGTACTAGACCCCGTGGTGCTGGTAACCGCACCAATGACAACCGCTACAATTCTGGTAGTACAATATCTGATTTTATTAATTACATGGACAAGCGTCACGGAGTACCTAATGATAGGGGTCGTGCTCCGACCACTAATGGGAGGGGCCCTCGTGCTGGCCCTTCGGGTGAACGCAATATACGTGATCGTGGTAATAGAGGAGGTAGGGCATCAGTTGATGGTCCATCTGGAAGTATGGATTGTAAATGATTTTTGAAAACTTTGTTAGGCTGAATTGTTTGGTCCTCGTTCATTGTTATAAATTAAAGCATTGATTCGGCTTTATGTATCACACATCTTTAGTTAGTTGCAATACTATTACAGGTCAAATCTTGGCATTTTTGACTTTGTGATACATAAAGCCGCTCAAGTTTTCAGTGGGACAAATTAAACCGACCCGGCGAACGACTTCTAATCATGATTAACAAAACAAACAATGATTTGTCACGTATTTATTCGTGAACAAATTATTGTATTACGGCGAGGAATTATATACCGATTTGATGAAAAAAAATTACCTATAAATACGACCCGTTCACGTATGTTGTTTCTTTGACAATCCATTCATTTCAACTTTTATTAAAATGAAGAGCTTAATTCGGTGTGAGATAGCCATATAAATAATAATGCATGTTTGTGTATACTAATAACTATAACAGGCTCATAATAATGGCTTAAGAAATGTAGTGTTTTCATTTTATAATAAGCAATTCCTTTTGTGGTGGAAGCAGGCTTCATGTACATATTTCAAATCTATTTCCTTTCTTTAAGAGGTCTAAGTGTATACATTTTTAACAATGTTTGGCAATTTAAAACTTAATCTTTTATATTATAACGGACTAATGTATATTCAAACTTTAAATTGCCAAGTATGTTAATATTTTACTTCATCTATTTTTTCTTTTCGATATCTATTTTTTAAAAATACATGTAGGTCAATTTCTTTATTAGTGCGTTCTTTCTATTTTTCACTAACTATATATCTATATATATATATATATATATATATATATATATATATATATATATATATATATATATATATATATATATAATTGTTTTAAGATCTTATTTGATTTGTTTTGTTAAAAGGACGTGTTGGTCCTTAACTACGATGTGGACATTATATTATATAAAAAGCAGAGAATTGTTACTTTTATGGTAGGTGCAGTTACATAATATTGGGCATGTAACAAGTGAAGTTTAGTCCAGTCAGATTAAAGTTGGTTTCTGAAAATATTTATACCACTTTTTTAATTCAGTACACAAGAACATAATAGAATATGTTAATTAAAATATAACAAACCGATGTATTGTCGCATTTAGCAAAGTACTACTACTAAATAGAAATTTGTTGGTATTGATTTCCTACAGTAGGGGTTGTATGGTTCGAATAAAAAAGTAAGATCCGTTTGAACGTTAATACCAGAATACCAATTATGCAGATCATGTAGAAAAGGCAACCATTTTGATCACTGGTTCAGGTCTCGTTTGGAAGTTGAATTGTGGAAAGTGTATTTAGAATTTAGTAAGACAATTTCTGGAATTTAGAAGTTTATAGCCATTTTTGAACAGATATTGCAGCTGTTCTTAAATATGAGAGTTTACTGATCTGAAATTCTAAATATTTTGTTTTATTAACTGTCTGGTTGTGCACAAATTTCACATCACTAGTCTTGTGATCGCTTTCACTCTTTTGTATATGATGCGTTATAGATGTTGTAATTGTTGTTTGTAACTGGATAGAAAAATAGTATCATTTTGGGTACAAGTGAACAAAGATGATGCATGGAGGTGATCATGAAAACTTCGATCAACAGATTTTTGTGTTATAAATTTTTGAGGCCTATTGTTTTATTATATCAATTACCAATAGACTATATTCTCTAAATGTATTAACCAACCCCAGAGAATGAACAAGACTAACTGGCCTTTAATGTGTCGGTTTGATATTTGATAAGAGTGAAATTATTCTAATATCGTTTTTTGTTAATATAGCAAATGGTTTTTGCATCTCACATTTTCCGAATATTTAGGCCATTACTTGTAGAGTTTTAGGATATGCTTGTATGAATACTGGAAGCACTTCAAGCATTGCCATTTGTTTCAGAAAATCTAGTAAATATATTGGATGATCACGTATTTTTAATCAAAGTGCAGGTTTCTACATGAAGCACTTTTGTTTTCCAGAATGAAAGTTTACTTGTAACCTAGTTGCAATTGTCGCCTTTTTTTATCGAATGCAGTTCGTAGTGCTTAAATTGAGCACAGTCAAATGATATTGCTTACACCAAGTTTTAATATTTAGTTAGCCTTTGGTGTAGAGTTAAATGTTTCTAAATATACCATTCTCTCACATACCTATGAGCAAAAGAACATAATTAAATACAGCATAGATTCTTTACAGTTGCACAAACAAACATTTTTTCCTACAATGCATTACAAAAGAGTTACTTAGTTTCTAATTACAATTGCAAGAAATTTTTCATTAAGCACTTTTAAATATAAATACATTGCTTATACTAGAAAATATAAGAAAAGATTTCTATTAGTTTTTGCATGCTTCGAGTTACCACAATAAGTGTTCACTTTCTAGATTACGCATTGCATATTATAACAGATCATGCAGTAATATCATATTTTGTTTGTTATACACGTGATCGATGCGCATTGGCTATGCTAAATGCTGTACCATTATGAACGTGTATAAAGAAATGAAAAAAACGAAATAGTCAGACCAAAACAACACAAGTGCAAAAATACTGGAACGACAGAAACTTGTAGTTTGTGTGTGCATGGGTGCGTACATGCATGATTGTGTGTGTGTGTGTGCATGAGAAGACAATTTTCAATTTTTGTAGTGAAGCTAAATTTATTTGACTGGACGTAAACAAGCATTAATTGAAGATACTGATTTTTTTGCAGCTGCACTTTCCAAATAGAAAATGTCGATTTACTTTATTCGTCTTAATTATAGAATTATTTTATGGCAAATAGCTTGTGCACCTGTTGTTTACTATTTTACTGATTTGAGTACTGCTGTTGCAGATATCTATGTGCATTAACTATTTGCCAATAGAAGTATTAGGCGTTAGTAAACCCCATGAGGCTCTAAACTTATCTTTAAAGAATTATAAACCTTGCTGGAAGGGTACTCAAAAGTCACTCTTTATAATGTAAAAAAAAGCATGTGAGTATGCATCACATTTGTAAATTCTTGTGTGCATCTTCACAGATGTTCAAAGAATGAGCTTATTGTGAGTTTGCTAACATATGAGGCATTGATGACTGCCCTGAAACATTTAAGACTGGCGATACTCATGTCAAACTTATGTGAGACTTTTTTTAGAGAATAAATTTATAAAAAGAGTGTAGTTTTATTTTTACTCTGATATTAGAGTGCAGACTCTGTACCCTTTCAGCAAATGTTCCTTGTATTTAGCTTTTTACTAACTATAGAATTTATTGCATGCACTTGTTTGCTTTGAGGGTTCTTTGAGTCTGCTTTTTAATATTGCTTGTTAGCATATGTGTGCATGTAAAACTTTTTAAATGATGGATCTGCCTATTAATAGGCAATTAATGTAGAAATGATATACCCTTCACATTCCTACCCCATATTGAAAGAGAATTGAGTGTTATCAAAATGTTGTAACAAAAAGTGTGTTAAAAGTAATTTTTCTGACGACCGCGTATGAAAACGTTCTGATTGCACACTACTTATTTATTTAGAAAGTGACATCACTCTAGGGTGCGAAAGGAAATATCACTCTAGAGTGCGAAAGTAAACATCATTCTAAAGTGCTAAAGTAAACATCACTGTAGTGTTGAAATAATTTCCAACTCTGACAAATGAGATATTAGTACATTAATTACTTAGCTGACTCAACATGCCCAATGCCAAAAACACGATGTAGAGTTTGTTCGACATAACCACTAGACGATCGCGTGACTTTGCGTCAAGGCAATGTGTTTAAGGGAAAGAGCAACAGTATATGTTTATTTAAAATATCTTTCCTAATTTTTTTTTATTAGTTGTGGTCGTCGGAAAAATTGTATACAATACTCGTGTCTAATATGCCATTTCACACTTGTGGGGTTGTTGTGTCGGCTGACAACTCTCTCACTTGTGTAAAATGGGTCACTTGCTACACTAGTAATGTAATATACTATTGCAGTCTTCTAGAGCAAAATGCACTTGCATTGCCCTGATCTTCATGAACAACGTTTTACACTCCAGAAACCTAAAAATTTTAACTAAAACTTTGTTGTATACTGATTGTTTCAAATATATTCGAAAGTGGTATTCTTTAAAACCACCTCTTTTGGAAAACTGATTTTATTATAAATCTTATTGTAAGAGCAGAACACACTTGAAGGTTTTATAAAATGTTATCAATTTTTGTTGCCCGTTTTCAGTTTCAATTCATTGTTGAAATGTATACAGATTCGTTTTCTTTAATACTATGATTTTTACTCATTAGCTGTCAAAATTAATGGGTACATGAGTGTTATTGATAGTCATGGAAAATTTCTAAAATATTGAAATCTGTTCGCGAATATTGAAAAAATTAAACACATTAGGACAGTATAATATTAGGGATCATTAAATGCATTGATGTTTATTTATGATTTTTATGTAATTTATATCATTTGTAACCTTAAATCAATGTACATAATGCTTAAATAAGGCAAAAATGTATTTAAATAAGTGATGTGTAGGTATCCTGTTGCTACCTGTTAATAGAAAGAATTCGTCAGTTATATAAAAAAAGGTATCAATTATAATAAGTGCTTACGAAAAGTGTACCCCATTGACGCCAGTAATCTACTGTTTAGCAGATACATTTAACGTTTGAGGTATGCTTAAGTACTTTTCGAATGTATTCCATAGTTCAATTTTTTAAAGTTATATTTACAGAGTAACCGACTAGTCTAGTAGGTTTATGAAATGTGAATCTGGTACATGTACCGATTACTTTGATACATTTCTCGAATGTGGTTTTTTGTACCAGTTACGTTTTTTTAAACACCTAAATGTAACATGTGACCTCTTTAGAACATTTTTGGCTACTTATCTATTTTCTTTATTTTAAACCTGTGTGTAGTTCCTTGCATAGTAGTTTAGATATTAACAAAGCTGTATTATAATAGTTTTTAAAAACTATTTTAAAAATATAGGTGCTTATGAGTTCCTGCAGTTTATGATTCTGAAATTTTATTTTTTTTTTAATTCAGATTTCCTTTATAGAAATGCATATTCAACTGAGACTTTAGCGGTGACAGAAAGAGTAACCCACTAGTCTAGTAGGTTTATGAAATGTAAATCTGGTACATGTACCGATTACTTTGATACATTTCTCGAATGCGGTTTTTTGTACCAGTTACGTTTTTCTAAACACCTAAATGTAACATGTGACCTCTTTAGAACATTTTTGGCTACTTATCTATTTTCTTTATTTAAAACCTGTGTGTAGTTCCTTGCATAGTAGTTTAGATATTAACAAAGCTGTATTATAATAGTTTTTAAAAACTATTTTAAAAATATAGGTGCGTATGAGTTCCTGCAGTTTATGGTTCTGAAATTTTTTTTTTTTTAGTTCAGATTTCCTTTATAGAAATGCATATTCAACTGAGACTTTAGCGGTGACAGAAATCTTAACAAATTTTAAAGATTTGTTTGATAGAGGTGTATGCTATATAAATGAAAATATATTAGATCTCGAGAATCTGTCACATAACCTGCCAAACAAAATGTGCCCAAAACACTTTGGGATAATATCTAATTCCCGCGGAAGTAACATCATGAAATATAAATAGTGACAGCGTAGAGCAAAGTGCATAAATGAAATAATCCAAACACCAGATTTTCTGCTGCAGGGTGATAATCTTGGAGCTTGGAGAAACCTGTTTATTCATGTTAATTACCTTTAAAATTACCCATTCAAAAATTTATTTTTAAAGGTGTTTCGAGTCCTGCCATAAAATGCAAACTAATTTTATGAATATTTGCAAAAATAGGTGCAGAATTTTTGGAAATATTTCAAAATATTCACAGTGTAGTTAGCCCACCTTTTTCTACGCTCTCATGGCCAAACCGTTATACACAGCTGCATTCTTATAACCTGGAAATGCAAATGTATGTCCTTTACATACAACCCATAAGTTTTCCTGAATGCATGGTAAATTACTCGCAAAACTTAAATTAAGGGTGGGAAAGGAAAACTCCCATATCGGGTTTAATAATTCCCTAAATTTAAATATTAAAATAAAATTTACAATCAAAAAGGCACAATTTAGTAGAATGGTAAGTAAAGAAATATGAACAATTGTTTTAATTTTATACAAGACAGTAACTGAAAACAAAAACTGTTAATAAACTTGATATCGTGTACAATTTTTAGTGTCTACATTTCTAAATATTGTATGAAATGTCTTTAAAGTATCTGTAAATCTGAATAATTACTATTGTACATGGAAACTCCCTAACAATCCAGCAATAGCAAAATTATCAGTGTTTCAGAGGTATCAAGGGTGACTGCATGTAAAGTATGTTACAGCAAACTAGTACCAATGTAAACGTTAACGCAGAGCATTTCACACTAGAACAAGTGTGTGATCAGGGCTGGCAACAAAAGCGGTTTTAGGTTAAGCCGGTGTTTCGGTGAAATCGCGGTTTTGACCAAAACTGAAAACCTGTTTTGGTAAATCGGTTTTGGTAAAATGGAAATTGTTTTGGTAAAATAGAAATCTGTTTTGGTAAATTCGATTTCCATTTTCTGTAAAATCTGTTTTGGTGAACCCGATATTGGTAAAACCGACTGGCAATACGTACTAAAAACTGATTTTGGTATTTAGAACTGTGGTTAAAATTTTACTCTCGGGAGTAGCGGTATCACGCCTCTGCACGTATTAAGTTGACAACATTGATGATACTCATTTTAATAATTTGTTTTTTGTACCATAGCTTGTACTTTCTCAAATTATGTTCACTGTCTTAGAATAATTGAATTTCTCAAGTTGTAGGTAGTATACAGTAAAGAAATATTCATTCATAGTAACAAAGGCAACTTCAGTTATTCTGTTTTTGTATAATGTACAAAATAACACGAAATTAAATAAACATAGTTTACTCTCGGTTTAAGTGTCTTGGTTATTCTTTTCGGTTTTCGCATTCTCGGTATGAAATTGTGTTTGCGTTCATATTTCTATTTAGGAACACTCTTTAATGAATATAGTATAATTTTGTCGCAAGGGCAGAAATAGCCTGCAGTTAGCTAGGGATGCTAATGCATTTTTTTGCACATGTGACACACAACTGTTTTTCGCCTAGCATTCACTAAACAAAAATAGGAAAAATATCACAAAAATCTTTAATTTAATAAATACAAATGGCGACATTAAATGAACAATTGTGTGAAGCACCAGAGTGTGCAATAATTGAAACACAACAATAGACAAAGATTGTGAAAAGCTTTAAAATTGCGTTGTTTTGAGCTAGTGACCCAAGGAACAATAAAAGTTACTTTTAGTCGTATTTTTAGGATTAATATGATACATTTTCATACATGTTAGGCGGAAAAAAATATTAGAATGCATTTTATGATTTTTATTGAATTAACTCAATTATGTATCATTAAAACATAAACTAACATAAAACATCAATTTCTAAATTGAAAAATTTAAATAAATTGAATCTATATTAATGCGTTCACTACTATAAAATATCAATTCGGCAAAAAGCGCATCTGTTCAAACTTTTTGAGTAATTCCTAGAAAAACAAAACTAACAAACCGAGACGATTTTTGTTTTTGACAAAACCGTGTTTAGAACTGCAACATGACTGATTTTTCTTTCATTACAGTTGGTTTTCTGTATAACTGGCAAACCCGATTTCAGTAAAACTGATTTTGATAAAAACCGGTTATTGTAATAGTGATTTCGGTAAAACAGTAAACCGATTTTGGTAAAACTGGTTTTGGCAATTGGGTTTCGGTAAAACTGGTTTGGGAAATCGGTTTTGGTAAACCGGTTTTACCAAAACCAATTTTTAGCTAAACCGGTTTTCAATTTTTCCTGTTTTTGCCAGCCCGGTTTTGATAACGGTAGAACCTGTTTCTGTAAGCCAGTTTTGGTAAACTGGTTTTACCAAAAACCGATTTTTAGTAAAACCGATAAACCGGTTGTCAATTTTTCCGGTTTTTGCCAGCCTTATGTGTGATAAATTAAATGTCATCTAATAATGCATAATCTAGCTCCCATTGCTATGTAGTTTGATTTACTACTACCGCTCTTGAAAAGCTTGATTTACAATTGCTGGAGGGGGAGGGGGATATTTCCAACTTTTAATCAAATTGTTACCAATGCATTCTCTAGTAAGTGCTATCTTTTCACAAGCAAAAGGATTATGGTTGCACCTAACTCAAAAACTATGTTTCATTCAGATTTATTTTCATAATGTTGGTAGTGTTCTGCCTTGATTACAATGTACATGCAAGTACCAAACAGAGATGGGGGTATATTAACACTAGTCGACAACATGCTGAGCACAAAACATTTTCTAGCTGGTTGTAATGTGAAACACTTGTTTGTGTTTTTAAGTAGTTCATTTAAGTGTAGCTTACATTGTTTGATGAGTATCGCGATAACTGTTTAACTGTCTAGGAGATTAGTAATAGCTATCATAATGTCCCATTTATTATTTGTAGGGGTTTTAATCTCTCTCGTGCAACATAGTTGCTTTGAAGACGCTGGTTCTTTCGTTACATGTCCATCTGGTTATCCTGCTGAACTTGTTGGCAAGTGCTTTTCGTTATCTTAATTGTTATTCAAGCATGAATATTCCAAATCGGCATGGTATTTACCTGGATTGTCTTTGTTAGCACAGATATTGCTGGCAAACTTAGCATAATCAATACAAGTAACGTCTTCCTATGAGTTATCACTATGGAATTACAGCTGACTGATTATTACAAAAATGATGCTTTTATATCACGTTTTCTCTTTACAATTTCAAAAGTTCAAATTGTTTGTCTTGATAACTATCTTGTTTGTTCAAGTGGGAAGAAACTAGACAGTAGGGGCATCTACGTTAGTGGTTATGGTATCATAGGATAAGCTCAGCTTTTATACCTGTATTTGCCTAATTGGTTCTGAACTGATCTCCAGTTAGTTGTGATAACTAAGAAATCAGCCCACACTAAATTTTAAAAAATTCTCTTATTGGCAGACTACACATTTGTTTACTGATCATGTTCTAAATGCAAGTTCCTATCTAGATATTGCTACAATATCTATATCTTTACAATTGACTTTCTCAATATCGATACAGAGCATTTCTGGAAATGTGTTAATTCTCTGCAATTTTACGATGGTCTTCCTGACAAAATATTTTTTTACGAATGTGAAAGCTGACGCTAAGTCTTACAATAGCAAATGTGTTTGCTCAATACTTTCTTAGTGTCTATTTTGATCAAGTTAGCCTCACTAATAGTAATATGTTTATGCTGGATATCTTAGATGTGCAGTTTATTCTTTCTGAACTGTTTGGGGCAATTGCCTGTTTAAAACGAGGTCAACTGTGAACCGGACAATATCCCTAATGCGTTTCTACGAAATTGTGCCTACACTATCAGAACCCCTTCAACTGCTATTAACTTATAAAGCTGCAACATTTCCCATCGCAATGGCGGCGAGGCTTTACTCTGTGTATAAGAGTGAAAAGAAGGATGATATCAGAAATTATTGCTTCATTATTTTGCTCGTACTTTATTGATGCTTAACTAAGTATTGTACCATTTTCTTTTAATTCCCGAGCAGCACGTTTTTACAACGGAAATCCACTTTTACTAATTGCTCGTATATAAGAACTGTAAAGCATTCGACACTCTTAAACTCTGCTCATATTCGAGCTAGGAAATTTTTGTTTTCTTGCGTACCTTCTTTCATGGCTGGAGAGTTATTTATGTATTCAAATCCAATTTTTGAATATCTAGATTTATGTATTTAATCTTGTGATTTCAGGAGTTCCACAGGTATCGCGTTTTGGCCCTTGTTCTTTAACCTGTTCATCAATAACGTGGATAAAATTTTCGTTCTGCCATTTCCTTTTGTTTGCAGATGATCTGAAACTTTACATTGAAATCGCTGATTCCGGCGATGCCTTAAACTGCAACACGCCTAATACTCTCTAATTGGCTGATCTTCCACCAATTATGTATCTCTCGATGCTAGTAAATGTTTCATAACTTCTTTTTCAAGATATACATGTACTGTCGATTTCAACTTCCAGTAAAATTGTACTAACTTAACAAGGTTAATGGAAATAAAGGATCTGGGGTTTCTTTTTGACATAATCCTAACTTTAATCACATACATTTGTGGCTTTCTATTTACACCTTAGCTAAGAATGGCTTAAAATTAGGTTAGGTGAAAATCTAACCTTACCTAACTTCATTTGCATTTGATTATTAGAAGGTACAACTTAGCATTTTAGCTAACTAACCTATAAAGGGGTTGAAAACAATATTGAAATCAACAGATTCTTATTAAGAATGAACTTGGTATTAACTGTTATGCTATAGTTACTTTTATAAATATGCACTAAAAATTTATATCATACATAACACGAAAAATATAATTTCAATATAAACTTAGGAAGGGAAGTTAGTATCTAAGGTAGATCTATAGGCACCTTATCTGGGGTAAGGGGAATGCAAAAGATCTAACTTTATCTAAGTCCCTTAGTAGTAAAAAGAACATGTCCTCAACTAAGATTATTTTAACTTCGGTTAGATTATGTTAGTTTTTGGGCAAATAGAAAACAACAATTAGCAAGTTTAAATCTCGTGCCTAAAGTCTGCTACGTTTTATCATTAGAAATTACTGGCTTTTCTGTTTCATCTTACAGAATGCTTTATAGATCATTTGTTCACAATATCTTGTTTTATTCTTTTTCAATGATCTCCATGCCAACGCGTTCACATTAATAGTCCGAAGTGTTCAAAATAATTCTTATTTGAACCTTTTAGATTGGGCATAGGGCATCTGTCTCACCCAGTTCTCTGATATCTAAATTTTTCTTGAGAGAGTTGTAGATTTAATGTTGATATAATCATAATATTTAAAATAGACGATATTCCCGCAGAATTAATAAAATATGCAAGTCAGAAAACTTTAGATAGATTATATGAACTAGTAAAATTAATATATGACACAGGTGAGGTTCCAATAGATTTCGAAAAAAATATTATTATCCCAATCCCAAAAAAGTCAGGAGCTGATAGGTGTGAGAATTTTAGAACAGTTAGTTTAACTTCTCATGCTTCCAAAATACTAACAATAATAATTAAAAATAGAGTAGAAGCTTTGACTGAGAATTATTTAGGCGAAGACCAATATGGTTTTCGTAAAGACAGAGGGACTAGAGAACCGATACTAATGATTAGGGTAATTATCGAAAAAAGGTTACAAAAAAATAAAAAGACTCATTTTGCGATTGTAGATTTAGAAAAAGCATTTGATAAGGTTAATTGGATTGTTATGTTCAGGGTTTTGCAAAAATAGGAATCTCTCATAGGGATAAAAAATTATTTACAGTCTATATAAAACCAAAGCGTAGTAATTAGATTGGATGAAATAGAAAAGGAAGCTAAGATTAGAAATGGTGTTAGACAGGGTTGTATACTGTCTCCCTTGATTTTTAATGTTTATATTGAGGAAGCTTTAAACTTAGCTAGAGAGAGAAAAGAGATAGATATTAGTGTACAGGGACAGAAAGTAGACATGTTACGTTTTGCAGATGATATAGCCATTATGGCAGAGTCTAGAAAAGAGTTAGGAGAGTTTTTAAATATTTTAGATGAGATACTACAGAGTAACTATAGTATGAGAATTAACTCAGTAAAGACAATGACAAGTGAGTTACAGACTAGTTCTAAACCAAAATTAAAAATAGGTAATACCGAGTTAGAGGAGGTAGATGAATTTTACTATTTAGGTAGTATAATTACAAAGGATGGACGTAGCAGAAGGGATATAGTAGCTAGAATAGCTCAAGCTAGAAAATGTTTTAAAAAGAAAACTTACTAATAGCTAATAGTATTAGTTTAGATAATAGAAAAGTTTTTAAAGTCGTATGTATGGAGCGTTCTACTATACGGTAGTGAGACTTGGACAATTAAAGAAGTAGATAAGAAAAAGATAGAAGCTTTTGAAACTTGGTGTTATAGGAGAATGTTAAAGATTAGCTGGACAGATAGAGTAACAAACGAGGAAGTTTATAGAAGGATAGGTGAGGAACCCTGTATGTGGAAACAATTGAAGGTCAGGAGAGATAGAATGATAGGGCACCAGTTAAGACATGAGGGACTATTTAGTAAAGTCTTAGATTATAGACTACCAAATAAAAATAGAGTAGGAAGGCCTAGACAAAGCCATATTAGTCAAATTATTAGAGATTTAGGTTGTGAAGGGTATGCAGACCTTTTTAGACTAGCTCAGAATAGACAAGAATTTAGAGCTGCGTCAAACCGACTTTAAGTAAGTTCGAAAACAAAACAAAAAAAAATAAAAATCAGGTAACTAAATGTCACCATGACATAATTCACAATTAGTTAGCGGTCTGGCATGTTTGTAGCGTTTCGTTGCTTAAGCCTTACCATAACATATAATTTAACACTTCTCCTTTTTGAAGCGGATAACCAGGTTATATTTCTTTTCCTTATAAATGGTAATCATGTAAACATGTTAGAGTTCTTTAACAACCATCAGGTTGCTAATATCTATGTAGAGCCAGGTGGATAGGAAAAAGATAGAAGGATATAGGAAGACCTAGACCAAACTATATTAGTCAAATTATTAGAAATTTAGGTTGTGAAGGGTATGTAGAGCTTTTTAGATTAGCACAGAATGGAAAAGAAGTTAGAGCTGCGTCAAACCGACCTTAAGTAAGGTCGAAAACAAAATGATGATGATTTAAAATCAAATTATTCTATTCTAAGCCTTATTAATTTGCAAGTTTCCAGTAGACAAACTGGCGATACGACTGTATTATCAAGCGGTTCCACCATACTTTTTATGGAATAAGCAGCCCTATGGATCGGTTATATTGGGTTGGTATCCAGTTTTCCTTTTTGGTGAATACACTAAAGTGGCTGCTTGAGTTTGCATAGACCAAGCTGGAATGAAATGTGTAGTATTTACTTTACTTTAAAGTTTAGCATAGCTTTTCTTTTCAATAGTGCTTTATTTATTCTTTTATAGTTAAATTAGTGTCTTATCCTTTCAATTAGTTTACATTCACATTATACCTATCCATTTCGTTACATATTATAATAAAAAAAGATTGTATTTTGTAATAAATAAATTGATGCAGTTAAAACCAATCACTATATGAGGTTCAAGGTTGCAGATCAGTTTCCAACAGATTTTGAACTTTTTAAACTTGATTAGGGTAGTAACTATTTTTATGCAGTTTTCAAAAGCCAGATTTCGATTCCTGTTTGAGCTGAAATTTTTCTGATACTTTTAGGATGGTCTTGATCTATGCACTTAGAACATTATTGACCTGGTTTCATCGTTGAACCTCACTTACTAGCATTCTTCTTAATCTTCTTTGGGAATTAAACCACTCTGAGTTTTTAAAATCATCTTTATTTACGTTTCGATCCATGACCTAGTGTTGTTGTCAAAATAACTGTAAATTAATTCCAAAAGAAGATTAAGAAGAATGCTAAATAAACCACAACAAACATACAGGGAGTACTCACATACTAGCTTTGGAAAGTTTGTTTCGTTCAATGACCAGAATATATTTTGCATTGTTTAACGGTTAGCGATTTGGAAGCCTGTTGGTATTCATTTACAGCTCAATAAGTCCAAACTGATGCAAATTGTGCTATAGTCAACTTAAGGGATCAAGCATTTGAACA
This sequence comes from Platerodrilus igneus, assembly GCA_036346225.1. Classification (NCBI taxonomy): domain Eukaryota; kingdom Metazoa; phylum Arthropoda; class Insecta; order Coleoptera; family Lycidae; genus Platerodrilus; species Platerodrilus igneus. The sequence continues at coordinate 241,893 of JARFIW010001436.1, read as the reverse complement.
TGAGGGGTAATATAAAAAAATCATTCATTACGTAACTGGTTAGAAATCTTCATATATGATAGATAGTGTGCTCGTCATATGAAACCACTGTAGTGTTAACAGTTATTCTTTATTATTCTTTCCAAGCTTTCATAAGACGTTTGTGGTTAATAAACTAGTTGTGTTAACTTGACTAAACCTAAGGATAAATTTACCTTAGATTACTTGTACTATTATGTAAGAGTTAGTTCAAATCGATATGTTTTGCAACTATGTAACCAAACAGAAGTCCTAAAACTTAACTTAAGTCGACATAGGTAAGGTCTTTAAAAATCGATCCAAGAGTAAAATGCCTTGTAGGTTTCTGTTTAGCCAATCAATCCCTATCTCCTCCTGAATTTATTGACAAAACTAATATCACCCTGTATAAAAGTACATGAGAAGCAAATGCCAGTGCCAGATTGACTTTTTGGCATGCAAAAATGTTTTGCAGTCTGTTACTAATGTAAAATTCCTGCATTTTTAGTGGCAAATGCGTTATCCTATTTTGTGCTCTTCTGATGCTATACTATGGTTGAATATGCATGTTACATATACTTTATGGCTGACATTTTATTACTGGACAGCACATCGTACTTGCTTGGGCAGTACCATATTATTTCACTTGCAAAAATGTCGATCATTTTTCTTTGTTTCTGCCAATTTTCTGGCTAACTTATCTGTGTCACATTAGTCTTTACTGGGCCAGAAATGAACATTTTCATTATCACCATTATCTTTAGCTTTTGCTTCATTGAAAACTGTCATTTCTTACGACATTGGGTTGTAGTTATATTATATCTTTATTAGCATTATTTTATTGTCTAGTTATAATGCTTCCTCTATCTTTATAGATTTCACTTACTTGCAACTCCTGATGTCTAGACATGTGTAACAAAATTATTTTTATCGCATCCGTTACAATTTGAACAATAACCACCTTTGCTTTGTTTTAATGTAATTCTAAAGGTAATCGTTTCGAATTGAATTTTTAGAATTATTCTGAACTGGTTATACAACTTATGTAACTAGGTAAAATCCTGTAAAATGATTAAAATGCTGTGGTTATGGCATTTTGAATTCGAGCAATCATGTGCTCACGGTCGGTAGATTGTGTTTGAAAAATCATATATTTTAGCCTTCCCCATAAATAGAAATCTAATATAGTATGCTCTGGGGATCTAGCAGGTCCAGGAAATAAACTTCTTCTTTCTATCCAGCAATTTGGGAAAGTTTTTTTTAAATAATTTCTAACTCCCAACGAATAGTGTGCCAGGCAGCCCTCATGCTGAAACCACATATTTTGTTCTAGTTTCTTGTGAAACATCCTCCAGAAGCTATCGTAGGTTATTAATCAAAAAATATAAATATGTTGCTCTGTTCAAATTTTCATTAAAAATAAATGGACGTGTAATTCTGCTTTCCACAATCAGAGGGGAAGATAAATCAAAAACTGGAATACAAATACGAAACAAGAATTTACAAGAGATTAAAGATTTCTGCTACCTAGAGGAAGCCAAATCATGCAAGATGGGAATAGTGCAAAAGATACAGAATAAAATTAATTGAAATGTAATTTTTTGTTTTCAAAGTGGGGTGAAGTAATTATATTAATTAATAAACTTGAAAATGTTACCAGTATAGATAGTGAAACATGTTGTTTGTTTAAATAAAAATTGTGGGTAAGCATTAAAAATTTATTAATTAATATACAAAAAGTTTAGCACAAAGCCGTGCTCCATTTAACAAGAAAAAGCAACTACTATGTTCAAAGACAACAAACATAGAAACAAAGAAAGGATGCCTGAAAAGATATGGGTGGAACACAGCACTGTATGGCTGTGAAACTTGGACAGTAGGAGAAGTGGAAAAGAAAAAGATAACGCTTTGAAATGTGGTGCTATGGGCATATGATGAAAATATTATGGACAGACAAAGTTAAGAAATGAAAGGTTCTTGAAATGGAAGGGGAAGAAAGAAATATGTGGAAAACAGTAAAAAAAAACAGGAGAGAGGATGCTAGGATGCATACTAAGGCATAAGGAAATGGTGCGAAATATATTAGAAGCAGATATAGCTAAAAGAGGTAGACCTAGGATAGACTATTGCACACAGGTAGTCGAAGATGTAGGATTTTGCGGAAATGTTTAGGCTAGCTCAGAATAGAAATCAATGGAAGTACGCATCCAACCAGCTCCAAAAATGTGTTGGTTGGTTTTGCAATATTCTCAACTAATGTTGATTATGCGAAAGGATTCATTGGAAATTTTGGCAAATTGTAACAATTTCTTTTTGTTGGTAGAAAAAAATTGCTAATTGAAACACCTTAGAAGTATAAAGGCAAGAAAGGAAAAATTGAAAAAATTTGCCAAGAATATTTGTTTGCAAAATTGGGTAGGTTATCAATTTTTAATAAGTTTTTGGTCGCATATGGAGAACAACATGCGAGTTGTTATTTTCTAATTTGGTTCAATTACAAAGCTAAGTTCAACATTTTGTACCCACAATCATGTAGAAAACAATACAGCTGTTTTCAAACCTGGTTTGTAAAGTCATAAACAGAAATTTAATCTTCCAAAAGTCCATGTAAATACCTTATTGTTCAAGAAATACCTCATGGTTTTCAACTTGTTTCATACACACGACACATGGGTATTAAACATTTGTTCTAGTAAGACTTCTCCCGGTTGAACAGTGTTTGCAAGTAATTTTTTGAATCCTCTCACTTCCACATCATCTTCGAGTCAAGCTGGTTGGAAAGACATTAATGGTGAGATTTATGATCAAAATATTTAAGTGCCTTAATCGATTTTTATTACGGCACAAACACCCAGTAGGGCCAACAACCACCAAGACCCTTTAGTGTCGACAACAATCATCTAACGACGATACAGTATGCAGTAAAATCGGAAACCACTTGGACTAGGTCCACATGTACTCTCTAGTCGACCAACATTTTTTAGTATTGTCTAGCATATCCATAATATACGACATCAGTCTGGGGTTGTTGCCTTCGTTACCCAACTGAAACCTGAGCTTAACTAACCAGCCTAAAGGTAACTGCCAGCAGCGTTAGTGATTAAGGGTGTGATTTTTTTTTGCTTGATCCCAAACGGATCTATTAATTATTTTTGCAACCCCCTTTTCTACAACAACTCTATCTCAAACCACCAAGAAACATCAATTGTTCTAGTATGTTTGAAATTTTCAATAACAATCGTAAAATGATCTGTATTACAGTTTTGCTTAAGTTTGTACATGATTATCAGATCTTATGCTCATAATAATCATAAGAAACAAAAAGTTGTTTAACCAATAATTTTCTGATATCACTAACATGTGAATTTATTTAATTTTGTTATTGCTGGATTAAAGTTATTTGTTATATAATAGATACCTTCTGATTTTAGTTTGTTCCATTTTCTAAAAACTGTAAATTAAAATATAAAATGATTCACTCCTATAGGTTTTTGTATCTACCCTACAATCACATCTTTTTAATACTTGCTAGATACAGTGGCATCCAACTTTACTTTATTTTATTTTCTCCCATGGGATAATAGCCGAACTAGCTGCCAGTGCATCCAGTTTTTTTATAGTTCCACCCCACAAGCGTATAAAGTTCGTCTCTTTAAATTCTTAATTGTTGTTCTATCTTCTCTCTAAGTGCAAGATTGCACGTGTTATTTAAAAATTGTTACTGTTACATTAACTGCCAACACTTTGAGACTTGAAATGAGTAATCATTTACGTACACCATCTATATAAAAATAAATTTGCAACACTGAACCAACAATGTGGGGATATTAAAAATAGAATTGCTACAAAACGTCTGTCTTGGGGGATCTTGATAGCCTCAGGTTGCTTAACCCCCTTCACATATCACTGAATATCAGTGAAATAGGGTATATATTTAGAAAACAATAGAAGGTTAACCAATCTGTATCTAGATTGTGGGAATATCAGAAATATGTGGCAAGCTCGGAATAGAAATCAATGGAGGTACGTGTCCAACCAGTTTCAAGACGGTAAGACGAAAAATATAATTGTACTTAAACTTTATGATTATTATAAACTACAGGTGTCTGTTTTGCATATTCTCAACTAATGTTGATTGTGCGAAAGGATTTATTGGAAAACTATTAATTCGGCAAATGTTGTGTTGAGGAATCTTGGTAGCAACAAGTTGCTTAACCTGCTTTGCATACCACTGAATATGCGTAAAATAGGGTATTTGTTTAAAAAACAATAGAGCTGTATAACAAGAAAGAGCAGTGGCTATGTTCGAAGACAACAAACATAGAAACAAGCAAAACATTTTTGAACGCATAGGGTTGAAGCGCAACACTGTGCGGCTATGAAATATGGACAGTAAGTGAAGCAGGCAGGAACAAGGTAGGAGCCATTTGGAATTTGATGCTTCAGATGTATGATGTTGATAGCTTGGATAGACAAAGTTAATGTGTTCTAGAAGTAGTAAGGGAAGAAAAATATCTGTGGACCTAGATCAGACTATTGCACGCAGGTAGTGAAAGATATAGGCTGTCAACAGACATCATTTGTTATTGCAGTCATAATCCATTCAAAACATGGCATTAAATCCTACACCCAATGTTTCTCATGCAAATGACCAACTTCTAGATAATCATTCGCACAATCAAATTCAACCGTATGTGCTTCTGTGATGCAATCATCGAATGCTTTATATTTTCAAGAATGTGATTGTAACTTATTTTGCACAAGCTTGAATCGTAATCAACTGCACTGATTTACATGTATGATAAGGGTTATAATCATATTTTATGCCGAGCCATTCTCAATAACAGTAGCGTCTGTCATTACTGAAGACTTGTTCGAAAAATTGAACTCTCCTTACAAATTAACACACATGTCTGTTTCAGATATAACTCAAGACACTACTGCCATTTCAAAACGAACTAATATCGAAATACAACCATTACATAATGATCATATAATGGTCAGTTGGGTCATAACCTAAATGATCCAATTCAGTCCTCAGTATCCTATATATCTGTTCAAAATAAAAATTCCTAGTAATATAATCCCTGCTGATAGTGAATTTTACAAACCTACTGAAGTTCAGATACTCATCGGTGCTCGGCTATTTTTCGATATTGTAAGCATGGGTCAAATCAAAACTGGTATAAAATCAGCCAGTAGTTAAACAAACAAAACTAAATTGGATAATCAGTGGTCCAATAACCTTAACAACCCTGCAAGGAATGCGACTTCAAACTCGTTACATTCTGCCGATCATAATTATTTATGTAACTACTTAGAAGATTTTGATATATAGAATGAAACACCAAGCAACCACCTAAAATCCTTTCTGCCAAGGTCGATTTATTGTCAGCCTTCTCCTGAAACCTAACATTCTTGAATTAGGCGATTTTCTTAGCCTGGATATAGGCTTGAATAAGATATTTGATAAAATCCCAGAAATAAAGAAACTGACTATGCTAGAATACCAAAATCTTGGTCATATGTCTGAGGGTAGATCCTGTTAATTGCTTTGACTATCCTGTCAATTATTTACCACATCACTGCTGGGACACCACTGTATAGCTTTGTTTCACATTCAAATACCTTATCATTGCAATAAACATCTCTTTCGATTTATTATAATGCTTTTCTGCAAATAATAAACATTACACCATCATTTACTTTAAAGCTTGATTAAATTTCCTTTCGGCATACATTGCATACAAAGTAGCTCTGCTGTTCATTTGAATGCTGTCTGAAATGTCCATGGTCTTAGTTTTCTTCCGAAACCTTTTTCCAGGACCGTGCACAATTAAATAAATAAAATATCAAAGTATCAACTTATGCTTATACTGTACTATATAAAATTCCGCGTTTTCTTTTCAAAATATACCTAAATATATGTGTAAATTACCCTTCATTATAATCACCCAAATCAATTTTTGAATTAATAAAATCTTAAAGCTACTAAATTTCACAAAAATTATAAACATACAATGCTGATCACAAGAAATTCTTGATAGAGCAACGCAAATTCTTATAAGTAGTCTGACCTTAAAATTCAGGAGAGTAGAAATCACTTGATGTATAAACACACGGTACTTCCTAACTTTGAACAGTCTTCAGTCTCAATACCTCACAACCCCCAAATCCAAATCAAACCAATAGAAATAAACCCAATTTCAGCAACAAATGGGCGAAAGCCATCATTGTCCAAAACAATCCATGAAGTGTGATACACTTGTAGTCTAACTCTAATATTCAAAGAAATATGCGAATAATATTCAAAGAATATTTGAAGACTATTAGGATAATATTTGTAGCCTTAAACTTATTATTGGGAGAATACCTGTAGCCGATATTAATATTGACTGAACTGAACTACACGTTCATTAACACAGATTATACTTTCACTATTTATACTTCCTCTATTTAGTGGTACTCTTGTTATGTTAAAACACTACCGCTTTGTAGAAATTGTAATGATCCTTTTCAAAATAAATCAACTGGTATTTATCGCACATTTAGTTCACGTAAATGAACCATTTTCTCAGGAATTTTATCGTAACGAGGTCTGGAATACTTGGTAAAAATAACGTACTCTGTGTCCAACGAGAAAGCTTTTTTTGAAAACAAAGAATCTCATTTGTCCAGTACTTTGATTATTGTTATTTTGACATCATATGCGATATGTAAAATTCTACGATTTAATTTCGAATGTTTCTCTAGGTAAATAACCATTTGTTTAGATATCGCCTATTATCATAAGCAAATGTTGATTTTATACAAAGAATTGACCATGGCAGTACGTGACAAATCACTCATAATATTAAGATTTATGATGTTGCAATTTTTGTTTTGGTTTAATAAAAGTTGCCAAGTACTTTTTATTATTAATTTCCTAGTTGAATAGATGCTTAAAAATCCATTTAATAAATATGAAATGCATTTTGCTAGTACAAATAGGTGTATACGCATGTCTTTTCAAATTATAAATTATTTATTTAATAAATAATAATTAAAATTAAATTACAATTATTACTTAAAGGTATAAAGTCAGCAAAGCTGATTTTCACAATATACCTGCTGCACAAGTAAAGTTCAGACAATATTTACTGGCATAAGGCTTGTTCTTGAAAAAGACACTTGGCGATGGATGTTTTAAACCTAGTGACAGAGTCTAACTTGAAGTTTAAGAAAAGATTTGAGTATTTGTTGAAGATTTTGGCACTTCTATATTCAAAAGAACATTTGAACTTTGAACTTTTGTGGTTATGTTGTAGTTATTACGAAGATTTAGATTATGATTATGCAACCTCAAATGTATTGTACTGTATAAGTAACTAGGCTGTTCTGACTAGTATCTTCAAATCATTGTATATAGATGTCCCATGCTCCATATAATTCACATTGTATGAAAATCTCAGACATGAGTTTTGAAGAATTTGCAATTTGTTCTTCAGATTGACTGTTAAATAATTATAATACACCAAGCTACAATAATTGGCATGGCTTAACACTAGACTTTGACATAGGTTCCATTTTGTATATGATGTCGGCAAAGTTTTATATCTGTACAGGGACTTGGGCTTATAATAACTTGTACTACATACTTTGTTAACATGCTTTTCGAAGGTAAGGTTGCAATTAAAAATGACACCAAGGTTTTTAGCTTATTCACTAAAGCTCAGAATGTGGTTATTGACCAAGATGTTAGTTGAAGCATAAGATTTAAACACTTCACAGCCATGTGGAATACCCACACATAAACAAGTACTTTTCAAAGGATTTAATGTTAACCCATTAGCTACCGACCATTCATGCACTGCACATAAACAAGTGTTGATTTCTTCAATTGCTTGATTGGCGTGGTAAGGATTAGTAGAGATATAAAGTTGTGTGTCATCTGCGTACATGTGGATACTATAATTTTTTGTAATGATTGCTGGAAGGTCGGCAGTAAAGATGGTAAATGAGAGCGGTCCTAAGATACTTCCTTGCGGAACTCCTTGTTCACTCGATTAATTCATTTTTTCTGTTTGATTTAATAAAAATAAAAAGGTTTCATTGATGATTTGTTAAAAGCGTCAAATGTCCATTTATTTAATGAATATACAGTGCACTTATGTATTCACAACCGTTATGAAAGTAGGCATGGTTATAGTTTGTCGTTAAAAATTTGCATTGCGTCCCCATTGACTAAGGTGGCATTTTTTCTCAGCAATATGTATGAGACATTTGTGAAAATTATAAATGAATTAAATAATATAGCACATAATTCTAAAATCTTAATTTGTAAAATTTTATTTGTTCTAGTTTTTATTTATTTTATATATTTCTATGATTCCAATTTATATCTTTGATGGAAATTTGAAGTAAAGCAAAAGCGTTGATAGTAAAAAAGAGAATGCTTTATTAACCAGCTGACCTAAAACTTGATTACGTTCAATAAATTATTAGCAAGGTTGTTAATATTTTTTTATATCGTTAAAACATAAAAGTCAAAAGTGTGGGACTTTGTTGGTACTGAAATGTTTCTATTTACTTGTCCATTTAATTGATAACATAATGCTATATTACCGAATCTTTCATAACAAATTTTAGGATCACGTCATCAAACACCAGACAATACTGAGGAACGTACACATGATCTTCCTCCACGGCAAGCTGGAGGGCCACGTGGCGGAAGAGGTGGTGGTGGTAATGTTCGAAGAGATCCTCGCAGAGATGAACGACGTCGAACCACAGATGATGATGAAAGCGTGCTTGACAGTCGTGATGTTTCTAGTGTAGATCGGGGTAAGTTATTAAAGTATTTCACTATATAAAATTAACGAACTTCTTGTGTGCAATGTTTCCTAATACAAATGCATGCCTGTTGAGCTTGCCTAAGTGTTTTTAGTTTGCTAAGTGCATGACCTGTAAAGATAAGATTTACAGTTCGCATGTAGGTAGAATGTAAGATGTCTGACGCTTTTCTTAGAATCAGTATCCAGTTCAGAAGCAGTATCTTGGGCAGGTAGCCGATCTCAACGAAGACGTAGACGCAGGGCAAGAAAACGCAGTCGTACTCCTTCAGCATATTCTAATAATGCGGAGGGTAAGTGGCTGCTTACACATCAGCTAATGACTAAGTGCTATTTGCATCCAGGGCCACAAAGAATGTTTTTTTTTTAAGTTGGAATGTAATTAGCAGTTAACATTTTTGTGTGTTTGTTAGATTTTGATGGTATTGTGGATGTTAATTGGCAAATTGTTGTCGCTAAGTTAAAAAATAACAAAAAGTCTATTCATATTCTTTTTAATGTTTTAACTAATTATAATGAGATCATTTAATTTGCACAACATTTATAAAACCCTTCTGCTTTTAATGCTTTTGTGGTATATAATCATTTTATACTATGAAGTGTAACATTACTTTTTTTGTTAAATCAATTAGTTTAAAACTCATAACTAATTTCATAACATACGTTTTAAAATAAGAAGCTTTTGTAAACCAATATTGAATAACTGATTTTTGAACTGCAATTAGACATTTTTACTTAATTAATAATGAATACTTAGTATATGGATGGTATTGTAATCGTCCCAAAATATGATTTCAATTTTCATTGGTCTTCGTTTTAAATATTTGTAAATTTAAATTGTACTGCTTTTCCCAGTATATCCGTGTGTATATGTTAGCATAACTTAGAAATGCCTTACTAGATCAACCAAATTTTGCATACGTTTATTACAGCACAATGATTTCTTTTTTTATTTTCTGACAAACAGCAACTTGAAACATTTCTTTAAATGATTCATTCCCACACAGCTTTTCTTATGACTATCAAATTGTGTATGTATTATATCAAAATCGGGGCTGGAAATTTTTGAGATGCCTGTTTTATCTTGACAATTTCATTTGTATCTACAACAAGCTATTTCTTAACATAAAAATCCTAGTTTACTATTGAATATTTACGTTACTATAGTAACGCTTGCATTTATTTATTTATGAAATGTCGGTTTGGAACAAACTCAAAGAATAAAATTAAAAAGAAAGCATTTTATCCTGTCAAGTCCTGCATAGTGTCAAAGTTAGCTACATTTTATTTTTTCCAATGCTCCACCCGAAGGTACTATATTGACCACAGGAGGTAAGTTTTCTTTACCTGCAAATTTTGAATTTTGCTGAAACCTTGCTGTTCCAAGCAAAGTAGGGATCTTTAACGTGCTTGACAACACATATACACAGGACCTACATTTTACATCTCATCCAAACGAGGGCGTATTTTTGTGAAAACTGCTTGCCTAAAATTTTCAAACGATCCGTGTCAGGAATCGAACTCTGAACCTTGAAATACTAAGATGCAAATAAATATTTTAATCAATTTATCACCAATATTACATTTACTGTATATGAAAACTATTTAATTATACATGATTGTCTATTAATTACAAACATTTATATATACTGCTACATTGCCATCTCATCTCTTTACATACATAAAGTGCAAAAGCCAATCACAATACTCGCACATACGAACATGGCCTATGCATTCAACGAATCACAACAGCTGAAAAGCTGCGGTGCGAAAACAACTCAATTTAAATTTTAAATATAATAAATATGCCTCAACGAGAATAAACGGCCATTCTCGTTGGTGCCAAAAAATCATGCAACGTACCGTTGGTTCAAAACCGATTGTAATTTCGTGAATGAAAGGCTTTTATTAAAATATCTGCCCAATTCATCTTAGTATGAATATATCTTAAATCAAACCATTGTTCAGCATAAAGATGTCTTATATAATGATACTGAATGTCTATGTGCTTAGAACGAATGTCGATTGCATGATTTTTTACAAAATAGAGTGCACTTTGACTATCACTGTACAAAATTGGTACTTTCTGTACTTCTTCGGAATTTTTATGTTGTCTCAAAATCCTAATAAGCCACTGTAGTTTGTTGCAGGCGGAAAAGCTACTACGTATGTATTTTCCAGGAAAATTATAAAATGGGGGCAGCCTGTAAAACAAAAATTAAAGGGAGGTCACCGGCACTAGCTAGCGGAAGGTCGTGGATTAAAATTTTGCATAAAGGGTTAAATTAATCTATAATATACTACAAAAAGAATTTGGCACTTACCTTTCACAAATATTGTGGCTTAATGACAATTACCAAGGGCGCCAGACAAGTCGAGAATGTCCAAATGTTCGTGCAAAACCTTGAGAGACTTGTCATCCCAAGGAGGACAATTGTTTCTTTTAATCAACTCTTATCTTTTTTACTACTTATGCAACTTCCATGATAAAAAAATAATAAGAAAAACTATTGACTTAATCAACGGCAAACAAAACTATGTAATTAACAGAGCAATAAACGTGAACCTCTTACATTCATTGATTTTAATTTAGAAATTTAATTGAATAGGTGAATATGGAATTATGAAAATTTTGCGTACATAAGTACTTCCCAAACACTGTATATGAAAGAAAACTTATATTATAAATCTTACACTAAATTAATCCTACGGTTTATGGCCAAAACGTCCTAACAAATAAACTAACTAAAAATTGGTCATGCTACTTAACTATAAAAACTTACTTACTAAAAATCGTCCATTGTTTGATGGCTTGCCTTCCAACATAGAGCAGCTCTTAAATTGGGGGAGAGAATCTCGCTTGTTGCTCTTGTTTGTAATTTTTAAATAATTGAGTGGCACACGAACCCGACACGATCTTATTGACAATATCACTTAACTTGTGTGCCACATGCCTACAAGCTCTTTATTATTTACCTTGTATCACTATAAATCGGCAAACATACGGGCGTAACCCTCGCGAACTGGAAGAGTTATTACTCCTTTCCAATTTCACTATCGTGATACGAAGTGCAATTTCATATCTGTGATGCCGGAGAACGCTACTCGCGAACTACGTTTCTTTCTACTTCTTGACCATGGACAGCCCCATTGGAATCTCTCTGGCTTTTGGCTAAAGCCTTAAGTTATATAGATTAATTCCTACTCTAACCATTATTTACCTCATATTTCTGTTATCCAATGACTTAACAGAACCTCCCACAAAACAAGATTTCAGAAACCAAATCCAACCCCTTTGGAGATGAGGGTCACGGAAGCAATTATTTTTCTAAGGGTTTAAATATGTTGTATGTTCTAAGAATTTCTTAATTACTGAAATGTGGACCATACCCCTTGGCGACAGTGGTCTGCCATTAACAAAAAACCGGTTAACCCACTTGAGCCGAAATGATTTTAAATACAATGGATGTCTCCAGACTACTTAAAATTACTTGCAATCTTTGAACAAATCAAATTGGAAATAGTTTTCGCTATTTGTAATGTTTCGTTTTCTATATCCCGCTGTCAATCAAAGAAATTATTAAGCAAATTAAGCTTTTCAACAGAAAATTGCTTGTCTTTATTTATGTTAAAAGGTACTATTCCATTTTAATTTTATCAAATTCGTCAATCTGTAACCGACCTAAGCTTTAAGAGGGTTATTGTATTTGATTTACAAGGGTAGAGCTTTAAATTATGATGACCTGCCGCTGCAATTTCTAATAGTTCAGCCTTAAGCTATTTGTAAACCTGGTCTTTTATTATAAGGGAGCCTAACTAAAATATGAAAGTAATTTATTGTGGAGTTCTTGTCTATAAGTTATGCAAGTTACTGAATTTTAATTAATTAATTTGTTTATTAGTTAACATTATAAAATAATGTTACAAGTTCTACACTTGCACTACTTAATGCTGCATATTCTGCTTCCATAGGGAACTTGCTAATACATTTTTGGATGGAACCTCCTGCCAATAGGGACATCACCTAAACATCACAAAAATCTGCTAATTGATTTCCTACAGTTCAAACAAGTACCAAAAGACGCATCTGAGTACATATTAATAATACCTTCATTTACCCGTGACAAACCAAGAAATAAGTACTTAGTAGTGTACAAATATTGTAAAATTTTTACTAATAATTGCCAAGCTAGTTTATTTGGCTTTGTGGCAAATTGTGCCAACTGAATTGTGGCGTAGGATATGTCAAACCTAGTTGTAGGAGCAATCAATAATAATAAAAATAATAAAAAATAAAAAAAAATAAATAAAAAAAACTAATAATTGTTTGTACTGACAGGGATGCTCTTTTCTCTTTCGCAAATTTATTACAGGATCTAAAGGAATCTGAACCCTTTGTTCTTTATTTATATAGAATTTTTCTGCTAGTTTTTCAATAAATATTCTTTGGTTTAGCAAAATATTTTTATCTTTCTGTTCAAATTGAACACCCAGGAACCTGTGGATTCGACCAAGATTCAAACATTTAAATTCTAATTTTAGTTAGTCAATTACAGAGTTCAATAACACAATGTCTTTCGCAAAAATGGCCATGTCATCAACATAAATCAAAATAAATACAGTAGAGTTTTTATGATATAAACAATGACTGTATTCCGAGACAGTAAAACTTAATTTAAATAGTGCTAAATCAATATAGGAATTCCACTCCCTTCCAGATTGTTTATCCATTCAATGCCTTGTTGAGTTTAATAACAAAATCTCTTGTATTGTTAACTACAAAGCTTTTAGGGCGCTCTATGTATATTGGTTCTTGTAAATCAGCATACGAGTATTTGCATTTAACATCTTCATGCACATCAACATATCTCTGCAAACAAACTAAAAATGAAACAAAAAACTTAATAAGAACAAACTCTACAACAGGTGCAAATACCTCAAATTTCTGGCAGAAGCCATGAGCTACTAGTCTTGTCTTATATTTACCTTCTGTCCCATCACTATTTATCTTTTTGTTAAAAATCCATCTATTAGTTATCATTTTATGACTACCAGGATACGCGACAATTTCCCCCGCATTCATTTCTTGTAACGTGTTCAATTCCTCATGCATTGCATCAATCTATTTTTCTCTGTCAGAAGACACCAATGCATCTTCATAATTATGTGGGACACCCGTTAGTCCAATAAAAAATGATTCTTCATCCTGACATCCATACTTATACTATCATCTATAGAGTTTCCAGCATCAACTTTATCTAAATTTATATCAACATTTTCTCTATTATTTGGATCCACAGCTAGTTCACGTGATATCCTAAAATTGCAGCAGTTTTCGTTAAACAACCCTATATTTTTAGTTTTACAAAATTCCTTCACATCAGGCAGTGATCTTAGTTTCGAATGACGTTTATATTCTTAATAAACATCCTGATGACCCTTTGATCTACCCGACTGACGAGTGCAAACAGTTCTCTTCCACCCTGAAGCACCAGGTTTTACAACTGCGTTATCACTAATTTTTAATTGAGGTTCATTCAAATTATCTTCATCTTCAGTAAACATAAATGGGTTAATTACTGAAGAATTTTTCTGAAAATTACTCCGCAGTTCTTTAAAATATCGAATTCCCACCTTCGATTCGTTAAATGTAACATGCTTTTGTTTTGGCAATAGATTTAGTAATGGGGTCATATATTCCTTAGCCTTGGTGTTATATATGTGAACACACCTTTAGTCAATAACGGCGTTCTCTGAACCGACCTTTATAAACGGGACAATTCATTCATGTGTGTCATGTAAATGTCAGTAACTATAATTAATAAATTACAGTTTGTTATACAATAAATTTATCAAATCATTGATTGTATTATATTTAGTACACAGATATACAATAGTGGCGATGAGATGTTTCGAACCTACAATTACAATTAGGATTGCAAACGGATTACAACGTGCTGCAACTAAATTCGTCATACATAACCTACAATGGCTGAGGAACCAAATCCAAATGCGGAGGTATTACAAACCCTCATTACTGCACTTAGTAACTTAAACAACCTGTGAATAACGCGAATTTACAATTTGATAACTTGAGAAATTGCGAGGAAACATTTAAAGTGTATCAGGAACGATTAGAAAATTTCTTTCGCCTGCGCTCGATCACAGAAGATCAAAAGAAGGTACAAGTACTCATAAATTCGATCGGAACTAAACCGTATCAATTACTTTCAAGTCTGACAACGCCAGACCTACCACACACGCAAAATTATAAAAACTTAACCACTTTATTAAATGAACATTTATGTCCGATTCCAGATGAGGTTACGGAACAGCATAAATTTGTAAACAGAATTCAGCATGAAGGTGAGACAATCGCAAATTACGTTGCGGAGCTAAAGAAAATGTCCACACATTGCAATTTTAAATGCCAAGCTTGTCAAGTTTCTACGTTAGATACACATTTACGTACACAATTTATTCGTGGTATACGCGATTCTGAAATACGAGAGCAATTATTACGGGAAAAGAAACAATCATTTAATGATGTGTTAAAAATAGCTTATGCAATTGAAGCGGCAAAGAATCAAAGCCGATCAATGCAAAATCAAAACGTCAATCAAGTCAGAACAAAAGTCTCTAAGTACACATCTCAAACTTCAGCATCTGGCAGTACCGAGCAGAGTGTGTGTTTCCGTTGTGGTAAGAAAAACCACAAAGCAAGCGAATGCCGTCGTGCCAGGAATGAATTTAAATGCAATAAATGTCACAAAGAAGGCCATGTTTCATGGGTATGCAAAGCAAGAATGCCTAGCACTACAACAAATTCAAATGTAAAGAATGAAGTACGATCATTGGAAATACAAACAAGCGATGTAGATTACGATGGTGTGCATACATTAAATGTTTTGCAAATTTACACAAAGAATCTTGACCCATCCAGAAAAATACACATACAACTATTAATTGAAGATAAACCATTTACAATGGAATTTGACACTGGTTCGGCAATTACAACAATAAGTCAAGATAATTTTCAAAAGTTATGTCCTACAGTAAGGATAAATTCAACAACTATTTGTTTACGAGCTTACAACCAGCAAGTTTTTCCTGCTCCAGGGGAGTCTACAGTAAAAGTCACTTACAAAGATGTGCAATTCATTGGCAAAATTTACATTATCAAAAATGGACTAGATGCAATTTGCGGTCGTGAATGGTTAACTAAATGTGGAGTTTTGAAATTGGAAAATGCATACAGAATTAATGAAATCGATAATTTAGAGAAAGGAATTACAAGGGTGACTGAAAAAGTTTTACATGATTTCAGTGATGTTTTCGAAGCAAAAATTGGTTCTATTACAGAAATAGAAGGTAAACTAAAATTACTTGAAGGAGCTACACCGATTTACATTAAACCTAGACCAGTACCATATGCATTAAAAGATCTAATAGAATCTGAAATTGACAGACTGGAAAAGGATGGAATATTTGTTAAAGTTATGCATTCAGACTGGGGTACACCAATCGTACCAGTGGTAAAGAAAGACAATCAAATACGTCTCTGTGCTGATTACAAGGTAACACTAAACCAATGCATAATTAATGATAAGTACCCTATTCCAACAGTTGAAGATCTATACCAAAAATTAAAATACTGAAAATATTACTGTGTATTAGATATTTACAAGGCATACTTACACATGAAAATGTCAAACGAAAGTGCATTAATGCAAACAATCGGTACTCATAAAGGCTCATATAAGGTTACAAAACTAATGTTTGGAGTAAAGACAGCACCTAATATATGGCAACGCTTTGTCGATGAAAATGTAACTAGTGGTTTGGAAGGCATTGCATGTTTTTTTGATGATATTATCATAACAGGTAAAGATCTAGAAGAAACAGAATTACGTTTACGTACATTATTACAACGATTACGTAAACTTAATTTACATTTAAATATGAATAAATGTCAATTTTTTAAAAAATCTGTTACATACCTAGGACATAAAATAGACATAGAGGGTTTACATAAAACCCAAGACAAAGTTAAGGCAATTTTAGAGATTAGTCCTCCTACAAATGTGACTGAACTCAAACAATTTCTGGGAATGGTAAATTACTACCATAAATTCGTCCCAAATTTATCTACAAAAATTTCAGAATTAAATAAATTATTACACAAAAACATAATGTTCGTTTGGTCAAACAGGTGTGAACAAACCTTCGAAGAAATAAAAAAAGATGTTATCAGTGAAAGAGTATTAATTCCATTTGATGAAAACTCACCACTAATACTGGCAACTGATGCTTCTCCAGTGGGGTTATCTGCAGTGTTATCACACATGACCAAAGAAGGCGGAAAGCCTATCGCATTTGCATCGTGCAGCTTATCCAAAAGTGGAGCAAATTACAGTCAGATTGATAAAGAAGCTACAGCAATTTTTTGGGGAGTACACAAGTTTTACAATTATTGTTATGGTTGTGAATTTACATTGATCACGGACAACAAACCCCTAATTTCAATCTTTAATCCAAAGAAATGTTTACCAGTCTTGACAGCACAAAGATTATTACACTATGCTGTTTTTATCAGGGTTTGATTATAAAATAATCTACAGAAATACAAAAGACCATACAAACGCTGACTTCCTATCAAGACATCCATTGCTTGTTGATGAGGAAACACTGAAACGCAATGAATGTCAAGTTTTACAATTACATGAGGCAGTATTACTAATTACAAGTCAAACAATTGCAATTGAAACACGTAAAGATAAGGAGCTATGTATTCTTTACAATGCTTTACAATCGGGCTCAAATTTAGATAATACCCCTTACAAAGGCAAGGAAGAAGAGTTAATGATTCATGATGGATGCATTTATCGTGGAGTGAGAGTCATTATACCAAAAACCTTACAAAAACAAATACTTGATGAACTTCGTGCGTCTCACATAGGCATCGTTAAGATGAAGAGTAGCTAGAAGCTATTGTTACTGGATAAACATAGACAGTGATATTGAAGCACTTGTTAAAGGCTGTTATGGTTGTGCGAGAGTAGCTAACGAACCAAGCAAAGTTCCTATTCATGCATGGGAAACGCCATTCTTACCATGGACACGTATACATATTGACTTTGCTGGTCCATTTATGGAATACTATTTTTTGATGGTTGTTGATGCCAAATCAAAATGGATGGAGGTAATCCCTATGAAAAATATTACAAGCTACCGTACAATTCGCACATTACGTGAAATATTTGCTAGATTTGGACTACCAATTATGTTAGTCTCAGACAATGGCACTAATTTCACATCGGCAGAATTTAAACATTTCCTGCAATCAAACGGTATAGTACATCGTACTACAGCACCTGCTCACCCATTCACAAATGGTCAGGCGGAGCGATACATACAAACCTTCAAGAATAGCTTTAGATTTGCGGAGAATGAACCAGAAGATTTACATGTTAAACTACATAGACTTTTGATGCAGCAGCGGAAAGTAATAAGTTCAGCTACAAACAGAAGCCCTGCTGAAATAATGCTAAAATTCAACCTACGTACAAGACTCGACTTAATTAAGTATTCACCAAAGGAAAAGGTAAATCCTGACCCTGACAAATTACGTCAACATAAAGTAGGTGAAAAGGTACAATACCGGTACTATATGAATAGAAGGATGAAGTGGATGTTCGGCAAAATTATAAAAAGGCTGGGAAGCTTATCTTATCAAAAATGGTGACAAAGTCATTAAGCGGCATATCGACCAACTACGACCTACAAATGTTTCTCCACCTATTGAAGTTCCGAATCCTATCACATTTGGTAATACAACTTCAGAACCTAAAATCACGTTGGAAAATCCTATTATACCTTCTGCACCGGACCCTCCAACGCCCATTTTGGATGATACTGGAAAAGAAAATACACCTATGTCCAATTCAACCGCTGCGACCTTACCTGTTGAAGATGAACAAAGGAGCTCTAATGAAGGAACCCCCCTGCGACGGTCCACTAGAAGTCGTCGCAAGCCCGAACGTTTAAATTTGTGAGGGAAGACTGTTATATATGTGAACACACCTTTAGTCAATAACGGCATTCTCTGAACCGACCTTTATAAACGGGACAATTCATTCATGTGTGTCATGTAAATGTCAGTAACTACAATAAATTACAGTTTGTTATACAATAAATTCATCAAATCATTGATTGTATTATATTTAGTACACAGATATACAATACTTGGGTTCCTAAAGCATAACCCACCGTTATACTTGGTTTTGCCCTTGTCTGTAATTTAGAACGATGTGGTTTCGGAATGTGGTAAAACGCCAACGATACGAACCTTTTAAAATAATTGACATTGGGTATGTGGCCATGTCATTGCTCCGATGGTGTTCTATTACCTAAACTAGAGTAGATTACTTTATTTTTAGTATGCACTATCGTAAAAGATGCTTCTACCTAAAATTCAGCAGGTAGACCCGAGTCGATCAATACAGATATAACACTGTTCAATAAATCACGACTGAGTTTCACCACCATACTCTTCTGTTGTGGAGTATAAGTAGTCGTTTTCCTATGTCTAATTCCACAACTATCAAATACTTTAGTTTACTATTACAGAATTCTAGTCCATTGTCTGTTTGAATTTCAACAATTTCTGATTGGAAGAAATGTTCTAATTTAGTTTTAAGTTCTAGGAAAACACCTGTCTGCAGCTTCATGTTTATTATTTAATGAATGCCACAATTATGCATCTACGAAAGTCGTCAATAATACTAAGAAAATATCTTTTTGCGCCCATAGACGTTACTGGGGACGGACTCCATAAGTCCCGGAACAACAATTGTAATAGATATGCAGATTTACGACCTAACAGACATCCAGGAGGGTTCTCTAGAACTCTGCCATTTGGCAACTATCACATACATCTATATCCTTTATAAAGGATAATAGCTTTACCCTAACAGCACCAGATTTAAAAAGGTTTTCTACCAAATTAGGGGCAATATGCCCTAGTCTATAATGCCATAACTTTAAAGAATTTTTCAGAATGTTACTTTGATTAGATTGAGAGTCATGATTTGCATTAAAAATAAATTTTGACTGTTATATATTTTGAGAAGATTTAACTTCTGAGCCAGGTACTACAATAAATAATCGATTTTTAGGGAGTAACTCAACACTATTTCCACTTTTATCTAACACTATTAAATTATTTTTTCCAAAATTGAATTGGAATGGTTGCGAGTAAGTAGACATCGTTTAAGTTGTCTAAGCCGAGTTTGCAGAATATTGATAAAAATTTGCTCATAAAATTATTTAGTTCGGTCTCATTTTGGTGTACTATTTTATTGTTAATACTTTCTTCGTCAAATTAAGTAATGTCAACCGGGATAACGGATAACGTGTTGGTATTATATTGTTTATTACAATGGACCAGAATCAGAAAGAACTCCAAGGAGTAGTTGATTTATTTAAGGTAAGAATGGACAACTTTGAAGCAGCCTTGCAAGATACGTTACAGACCCCAGGTGATGTCTTCAAAAATTCAACATTTGACCGACAGTTTTAATAAATTTAAAGTTGATATACACAATACGGTCAAAGAATTAAATGAACGTATATGTATGATTGAAACAAAAGTAGATGACCTAGAGAACTATTCAAGACGACATTGTTTACTGCTTGGTGTTCCCAAAGGTGAAGATGAGCAATTAGTAAAAGTTATAACTGATATCATTAGAAATAAGGTACATTTGGGTACGGTTAAATCTGAGATGTTTGATCTAGTACATCGTGTCGGCAGACCATTCAAACAAAAGAGTCATCCTTTTATTATAAAATTTTCGTCGTATCATCAGCGTAAAACTGTCTGCAATTGTAAAAAGTTGTTGAAGAGAATGGAGTATATTCTTACAGAATCACTTAGTGCTTCTGGCTATCAGTTACTAAGTTATGCTCGGGAGAGGTTTGGTCTTAAAAATTGTTGGACCATCACTTCTAAAGTGGTAGCACTTTTACAGAGCTGTGAAAAAAGGTTTGATACCAACCGAACTGAGCTTGATGAAATTATTGTCGTTACTGAGGAACGTCAACATCGTAGTAAAACTAAAAAATGACTAAAACAGCTAATACTTCTTCTTGCTGCATTTCATCGCCGACCATGACTTCGGCTGTTTCCGTAGTTTCCACGTTAAGTGAAATTGAAATAAAGATGATCCACAATTTGTTATTTACTCAAAATCAATTGATTGATTCGTTACATAATAAGTTTTCTCTGTTACGTGAAAATTCGGAGTTACTTAAAGAAAAAATAAATACTGTGAGTGATGACAATCAGTACTATAAAAACAAGTTTGGTTGTATTTACACTGTTAGTGATCGTAATTTATAAAGGTCAGCACCTTCAACCGCCACATCTGTTTCTACCAAACAGGCTTAACTTGGAACTACAAATACAATAATGGTTAATGCTAATAATGATGACGTAAACAAAGATGAATTATCGTCTTCTGCAGTATTGTTTAGTACCACCATAACAACCAATGTATGCAAACATGCGGGTCATCGGCATCTCTAACCTCACTTGTTAATAACCAACGGTCAGTGATGCAATCCGTAATCAGTTTGGGTGTGGATACTCCTGCTAGTGATGTTTTACATAATAAGTTATTGAATAATTGCCAGGCATCTGGTGACTAATAATATGAATAAGTCCGATGTATACGTGGGAACAATGATAAAACGACGATTCTAGGAGTTGAAAATCAAGTTTTATATTTATTTCTAGAGTACAACCGAAGTATTCCAATACTGATATCTCTAATTTTCTGAAAGAGCAGGATATTAAAGTTAACTCATGTGAAGATCTACCAGCAAAATTTAATACCTACAAATCTTTTAAATTAGGTGTTTCTACAGATGTCGTGAGTAAAGTCTTAAATTCTGAGCTTTGGGGTAATATCATTGTCAAGCCATTTAGTTTTAGGATAAGATCAAGGAATAATAATAATAATAATAATAATAGAGGTTTTCAATTATTAACGACAATTCAGCACTAAATGCTGATGTTAATGTAAATAAGGAATCTAACGGAAGTTTTATACCTAATTTTAATCTATTATCAATTAATATTCAATCATTAAAAAATAAGACTAATGAAGTGGAGGCTTTTCTTATTTCTAGCATAGATAAATGGAATTTACTTTGTCTTAATGAAATTAATTTAAGAGATGACGAGTTACAATACTTAAAACTTAATAATTTTGTTCAAATTTCTGGGTATTGCAGATGTTCCTTGTCCTGGGGAGGTATAACAATTTTTGCAGAGTTTAATGGTAATTTTAATCCAATATGTTTGGATAATATAAACAAATGCTCAATTGATTTACTTGCTGAACTAGTTGCTATTTCCATCTTTGTTCTGGACCTTATCATTATAAATACTTATAGATCTCCTAATAAAGGTTGTATTAAAACTTTTTGTGAAATACTATATAAAGTGCTTATTTTAATTAACCCTTATAAATTGAAGAGCATTATAATCTGTGTCGATTTCAATGTTCACTTCGGCCCGGGGGATAAAAATGCTATCTATCTAACCTAGTAGCTGATTCATGTTGATGTGAAGTGGTCAACACAGGTTTTTCTGATCATTATGGTATTTCCTTGCAATGTAAGTTGGACCTGAATTTTAAAGCACCTATTTAATTATCGGAATATCAACCCTTTACGAAGTATGGAAAACTTAAATTTTATTACTACATTGAACAACAAAATTGGTCATTTATTGATGATAGTAACTTTTCTGTTCATGAGAAATTTGACATTTTTATATCTATTTTTAAGAATGGTGTGGCTCTGTTTGCCTACCAAACTTAGACGAATAACACCTAATTCACGTCTTAGAATAAAATGGTTTAGAAAGGATTTGGAAGCAATGTGGGAAAAGTATCTTTCTCTATGTGAAGTCTGTACTGTAAACCCAAATGAAAATCTTTTTAATTCGTTTGAAAATTAAATTGAAATATCAGTATAGAGCAGCCTTAAGAGTAGATACGCAAAGCTTTTGATACATTTATAAGTAATTCGGGTAACAATAACATGGTCAAATGGAAGTTACTTACTGACAATAGAAAAACATGTAAAAATGGTTCTGTAATTGACTTGACTACAATCGATCTCAGTAATTATTTTATTAACTCTATTGAAAACATTATTAGTAATATACCTTCACCGCCATTTGAGAGTAGTTGTGTATCCACTCATAATAACCCAATTAAATCAAGCGATGCTCAATTTAAATTCTCTGACATCTCCTACATTCAAGTAAGGGATAGTATTAATTTTCTAAACAAATCTCATGCTAGGGATATTTATAAACTAAATGCATCTCTAATTATGGCAGTATGCAATCTTATTGTCGTACCACTTACTAAACTCTTTAACTACTGCATCAAGGAATGTTTGTTCCCTAATGGGCTGAAACATGCCACGGTTATTGCTATTCGCAAGAAAGGAAATCTTTCTACTATTCAAAGCTATCGGCCTATTTCTTTACTACCCATTTTTTCAAAAAATTTTGAATTTATTTTAAATACTCAAATGGCTAATTATTTGGAAACTAATAAGTTATTAAATACCAAACATTTCAGTTCAACAAAAAATTATCAACTACTGATGCTATTATCACCCTGGATCACAAGATCTCTGAGTCGTTTGATGACTGAATATCTCATGGCGAACTTCTGCGATCTAAGCAAGGCATTCGATTGTGCTGATCTGCTATTTAAAAAATTGCTTTTATTAAATTTGGATAATAGCAGTATCTCACTGATAAAATCTTACTTAACTGACAGAAGCCAGTCGGTTTGGCACAACAATGAACTTTCTAATAAGGCTCGTGTTACTCTCTGTGTACCGCAAGGGTCTATCGTTGGGCCACTTCCGTTCCTTTGCTTCATTAATGATCTACCACTATCAATTCTTAACTCTGATATCATCCTCTATGCAGATGACATCACTCTGTTTTCTCAGGGTGTAAATTTAACACAAGTGTTGAATGCAAGTATCGCCTCAATGAATCGTGCAAAAATATGGTTTTACCACAATAAGTTATCCTTAAATTGTAACATGTCAATTTACCTTTCTTTTGCCATCTTATATTGTGGTCCAATTTCCTTTAATATAAAAGCATTATTTGTCTTAAGTTTATACTAATACCCTTTACAATCACAGTTTAGTTTTGATTTGTGTAACTTTTCCCTTTAGTATTATTAAATAATACACTATATACATCTATCTTTAGTCTTAATTTAATATTCTTTCTTTTGTATAAATAATATAAATAATTAAGATCAGATGTAATTTTCCTATTGGTTAACCTTTGCATAATATCCATAAATACACAACTGGTGTATATATGAATATAGCCTTCAGGATAGTTTTCTTGTTTCGTCCTTCTCCCAAAATGTGTGGTTATCTTTATTAAACGAGAACAAAATTTCCATTTGTCTTGCTATCGGTCTTTTGAGCACATGCCGTCTTCCGATAAAGATGTCCTTTCTAACGCCATGATGTTGTACCTGGTATGTAAAAGGTGTCTTTGCTTTTATACTTCTTAACAGACATAAATATTATTTTAGAATACTACCAAAATATGTATGGACAAAGTCTACCTAAATAACCCATTCAAAATATTAGTGAATGGTAAGCTGTTTGTAGATGTCTTTAGGCTGTTCCTCGTGATGTATTGTAAGATTTCGTTTTTGTAACACGTTTATTTTCTAGGGTCCTCCCGTAGCATATCTTTGGATGGCGTGTCCTATGGTGGCATATCCTACCGTATAGCATATCATCTGCTGGCATGCTTTCCCGTAGCAAATTCATTTGTAGTATTTAATTATCTTTGCTAAGCTATCTAAGCCCATGCATTAATTTTACTACCTACAAAAACTATCTTTTATCGTATACGAATGTTATATTGACGTTTTAAGTATCCTCTAAAATAAATCAAATGTTCACTGATGAAACATATGGCTGTGGAACAAACCAGGATTCGCCCTTACAAATTAGAAGTTTGAGGTTAACAACCAATATAATTAACAATGGTGTTCATCTCAACAACAGTAAGAAAATCCTATGGTTCTGATCAAGACGTAAAGCTCAACATTTAAGTATACATTTCTTTTCATATATCTGGAATACAGGTAACACTTTATCTTATTTATTTCTGTGACGGAAAGACGTGCATGCGTTCCATTTCAAATCTCAATAGTCTGAAAAATTGTGCATGTAAAATATAGTCATAACTTTATTTATCCATTACCTTAACTATTACCGATTACCTTAACTAATTTAAATATTATCTTTGCCTGGCTATATAACCCATTGAGTTGTAAACAAGAAAGCTTTCATGAAACCTTTATTGTGAATTTTGGGGTTATTTTCAATTTAAACGTTCGTTTTAAATTATCTTAACTAAACTTAAGCACTACAAAGTGTATTTATGATTTCCTTTTATTAAGAGTGTTAATTTGAAATTGTGCCTAAGCACAATAATAAATTTAGATTTTCTAATATCTTATCTCGTAGAGTTTGAGACAAAATTTAAATTATGAGAGTGTAGATATATAAACTACATTACACTTAGTGATTTTATCGTATAAAAATTTGGTTGTAAGAAAATAACGATATATATTTAATTTTTTTTATTAATGTTATTGACTAAACGTCAATATATAAGTTGTATTAAAGTATTTTCCTTTGTTACGTTCTAAATTCCATCCCTTTAACTTGCCTGGGTAAAATTTAACTTTGTTCTCTAAGCCCCTGAGATATAGTCTCTTGTAATCTACCGCAGCCACAAACGGTCGACGCTAGTCCCACCAGAGTTTTATTTAGATTCTGTTGTACACCCATTTCTACCTGTAAAAAGGAAGGGTGCAAAATGAAAAAAAAAACTACCAAAATATGCTTTTCGCTAAAAAGGAATGCTCCGAGTGAGGACGAAGCAGTAACATTTTTAGGCGTAGTTCTAGATTCATCTTTGAATTGGGCCAAACATTGTGACTTTCTTAGTAAAAGCTTTGTAAATTAATATTTTCTATCAAGTCTATTACAGCTGTTGTATCAATAGAAATATTTAAGTCAATCTATTTTGCTATGTTGTTACGTGCAAATCGAATTTGCACTTAAACATTGTTTTAGTTAGTTTTCTTGATGTGCGGAAGTTCCCGCCATAATTTTAAATACGCAAGAAGCGGGAACAATTTAAATAGACTGGGCGGGGCTTCCGGTACGTCACAATAGTGCAATTGGCAAGTGTGAATTATCCCGATAGGGGTAAGGCAATGCTACAAAAGAGTAAGGGAGTTCCGCGGTTCTCGCGCGGAAACGTGGCTTTTTTACGCCGAACTTTGAAGTGAACAGTCGTGCCGGGTGTCGTGTTATCTTATTATGTAGATTTCCTTATCTTGAGTATCTTTCCTTAATTCCCTATTCCCGTCTTCCACTGCATATAGGAACGGAGATGACCCTGGAGCATCCCATGACCCCGAGATAATTTGGATGTCCAACTCTACCAGCAGCGATGCCGAGGTTACGGTGGCGGATTTCCTGCCGGTTAGCTGATCCTTTACGTGAGTAGATTATCTAATTTTTATTGTTTAAATTTTATGTACCTCCTCTTAATTATGGCGCAATATAAATTATCAGTGACGTCATGTGTATCTTATGAACTTTGGTAATTGTATTACCGGCTTTTAAGAGCCATCTATCGCCATTTCAATGTACCAGAATCTAAGCGTAACATTTTGTTAACTGCATTACCGACCAGGTAAAACTTTAAACGAAGTGTAGCAGATGGCGCCTTCAACCTGTTCAGGCTATGAACTTCAGGGCTTCTTCTTTGTTTTAGGTTAGAATAATTTCCTTTATAAGGATACAATGCATTAATAGCTTCTTCACTTAAAGAACTTTACTTTTATTCATGTAAGTATTTACCTTACCTTATGTCTTTAAATACAGTATTATAGAATTACCTATTAAAATATCTTTAGTTGCTTTCCTTAACTTTGAAAGGCCGTTTTTTGAAACTTAAATACATTGTTCTTTATGTTACATTCTAAAATTGCATTATGGTTTATCCTTCACATGAAAATTTTGTGTTAAAAAAAACACTTGAGTGAAATAAATACCTAGTATACCTTTTTTAAGAAGTGTTTGACTATACGTTGTTGCCTTATAGGTTAAATAACATATCCTCTGCGTCCATTTTCCATTTTGGAAGGCTTGTCTGTCATTATCTATAAAATATGTATTTAACTGAACATTGATTTCGTTTCCATATACCTTAAATGTGTTTCTTTGGTGTTATCGGTGACGTTCTAACAAGTTCTTACCTTTAAATATCGTATCGTATTACCTTAAAGTAGCTGTAACGTGTTTTTTACCTTCTAACCTGCGTCAAAATCGCATATTTTTTATATCGTGTCTTGAATATTGTATTCATAATGAACGTATCACATTTAAAATCGCTGGAATTGATCTACGAGCTGGAGTGCAGAAGTATCATAGCTGCGACCAATCAGAATGATAGGCGATCTCAACTTAGGGCTGTTTTGTCACAAGAAACCAAAGGCGTGGCTATCTTAAAGAACCCTGTTGGCGACTGGCCACTCAACGTATCAGAAATTAAATTATCTTTAGATGATATATCGGGTATAATAAACAAAACAGATCCTGCGGCTACTAATATCGAATTAGGAGATTGACTTCAAGAATAACTCACGTCAAACAGCGAGTTGATTCATTATCTTTATATAACGATGACCAAGTGACTCAAGCTAAACAAAGTTTGTTGTCCGAGGTGTTATTGCTTGAAGGAATTCTTTTAGAAAGACTTAATCCTAACGCAGACGTAGATATATCGTTACCTTTTTCAAATCTTGCGCTTGCCGAACCTAAACCATTAGGAAAACCTATACCTGTATACAAATGGGGTCTCACCTTTGAAGGGTTTGATTCGAAGGTTTCTTTATCATCCTTTCTTGACCGGATTAACGATTTTAAAATTTCTCGGGTGTACCGACCAGGACCTATTTATCTCAGCTGGTGATTTGTTCGCAGGCTCAGCATTAATATGGTATAGAAACATACGACACCAAATTTCTACCTGGAATGAGTTAGTTGCCTGTTTAAAACGAGACTTCCTACCTTATGGCTACATTAACGATCTTTGGAACGAAATTGTAATCGAACTCAAGGTCCCGACGAAAATGTTGTGTCTTTTATTACCTCATTAGAAGCTTTATATAGCAGACTCGACAAAAAACCTTCCGAATCCGAAATTATCGATCAATTACTTAGAAATTTGAACCCCTATTTCTCAGAACGTTTGGCATTACAGACCATATCTTCGCTAGCTCATTTTAAAGACCTATGTCGCTCTCTTCAAGAAGTGAGGTCAAGGATTGACAAATATCGACCACCACCCGAGAAATTATCTGGTCTTCTCGAACCTGATCTAGCTTGCCAAGTTCGACCTTCCCGTAAAGTATCTACACTTAACGTTCCTTCTACCGTAACTAATAACGCACTTACCTGTTGGAACTGCAAGCGAAGTGGACATAACTATACTGTCTGCACTTACCCTAGAAATATTTTTTGTTATGGTTGTGGTCGCTCAAATATCTACAAATCTAACTGCACCAACTGTAATCCTAACGTATCGGGAAACTCCCGTCGAGATATTTTAAATCAGGGTGTGAATATCTCAAGAAACCAAAATCGCCCTCAACACCAATCATCCAACGGACACAGACGCCAATAAATTTAAATTATAAAACCACTTCTAACGTTGTACCGTCATTAAATTTATCTAATAATAATACCGCTACTATTAATGTACAAAATACCTTACCTTCATTAGAGGAATTATGCTACACTACTCCAGCCGAGTGGTCTAAGTGGTTACAAACCGTCAATTCCTTTTATCATAAAAGACTACCGCTGTTTCACAACTTGTTAAAAACCCTTCGATAACCGTCCACACTTATCTATCTCAATTGGTTCCTTAAATGTAATTGCTTTACTGGATACAGGTTCTTCATGTTCTCTTATAAATAACGAAGGTTTACATCAATTATCTCAACAAAATATCAAAATTCAAATTATTCCTGAAAAACTTCCATAAATTTAGCTGACGATAATCAAATACATGTAACCGGTTCCCTTAAGTTAAAAATTCGTGTAGAGTCTCTTGAACGTGATGTTTTATTTTGATTGTCCCTGCATTAGCGTATCCTTTTCTACTGGGCGTTGATTTTTGTAAACTTTTAATCTGTCACTTTACTTTCAGGATTTTTCATGGCAAACCTCTATTAAAACGAACTCCTGTGCATCTACAGGAATATCTAACAAAATCTCTTACTGACTCCCAAGATGTAACTCTTAACGCTACAATCGACAAATTTCGCAAACTTAATACCTCTGAACTTGGTTGTGTTACAACGGCAACACACGTTATCTCCACAGGTGATGCCCTTCCCTTTAAGCAACGTCAATATCCCTTATCGCCTGCCTTACAAAAGCATTTACATGCGGAAATAGACAAAATGTTAGTATCTGGTGTTATCTCTCCTTCAAATTCACCGTGGACCTCTCCCGTATTGCTAGTTCGGAAAAAGAATGACGAATGGCGTGTTTGTTTTGATGGCAGGAAGCTAAATTCTGTTACTGTTCCAGACGCTTACCCTCTACCCAGAACTGACTCAATTTTGAGCAGGCTTCGTAACGCAAAATTTATCTCATCTATCGACCTAAGACAAGCTTTTTATCAGATACCTCTTGACTTATCTTCTCGTCAAAAAACTGCTTTTTGTGTCCCAGGCCGAGGTCTTTTCGAATATAATTTTTTGCCATTTGGTCTCTGTAACGCTCCACAAACTTTACAACGTACTATGGATCAAACGTTAGGTCCTATCTTACATCAAGAACGTGCCTTTGTATTTTTAGATGATATCTTAGTTATCTCAAGTTCTTTCGATGAACATATCGCCACATTAGATGAAGTTGCTGAACGCGTTTAAATGCAGCAGGTTTTAAGATAAACTGGGAAAAGTCTCAATTTTGTCGCTCATCCCTTACATTTCTTGGTTTTATTGTCGATGGGACAGGCTTACGAGCCGATCCTGCTAAAGTTGATGCTATTACTAAATTTAAAACACCAAAACTGTTACCGAAATCAAACGCTTTGATAGGAATGATTAGCTACTATCGCATTTTTCTACCTAACCTTTCAACTATATCTGCACCCATTACCGCTTTAATTAAAAATAAAAGAAATCCCAAACTATCGAGTGGAATTTAGAATCCCAACAGGCTTTCGAACAAATTAAAACACTAATCACTTCAGCACCTATCTTAATCTCTCCAAATTTCGATGATAAGTTTTATATACAAACCGATGCCTCACTTACTGGGTTAGGTGCAATGTTGTTCCAGGTAAACAATGGTTTAGAACATCCAATCGCTTATGCGAGCCGTGCCTTAACTTCTGCCGAACAAAATACTCTGCTACCGAACGAGAACTATTGGGTGTTATCTTTGGCATCGAGAAATTTAGAGGATATGTCGAAGGTACACACTTTACCGTAATCACTGATTGTGCAGCACTCACTTGGCTTAATAACTTGAAACAACCCGCAGGTCGTTTGGCAAGATGGAACTTGCGTATATCTCAATTTACTTTTGACGTTAGGCATAGGCCTGGCAAATTAAATATCGTACCTGATGCGTTATCTCGAGATGTTTTTCTCTTAACCTTCCAAATTTAATTCTGGATACCTGGTACCTCAATATGATTAGAAAAGTTTCTGATAATCCCGACAAATTTCCTACCTTTCGAGTAACTAATAATAGACTGTATAAATTTGTATCCTCGTCCCCACATAAAATATCGAATATACCTGAATGGAAACTCGTTGTGCCCACTGCAAATCGCAGTGAGGTGCTCAAATTATGTCACGACGATCCCTTAGCTGCACACCTTGGTGTTACAAAACTCTGCGAAAATATCTGAATTGTATTACTGGCCCACACTTAAGCAATCTGTTTGTCGCTACATTAAAAGCTGCAAAATTTGTGGTTCTCATAAGAGTTCACAAGACGCTCGCCCTGGTTTAATGGGTAACTTTAAGCGTGTATCTTATCCCTTTCAATTAATATCGCTTGACTTATTAGGACCTCTCCTCGATCAAAAGAGGTAATCAATATCTTTTAGTTGTTACCGATTGGTTTTCTAAATTTGTTATGGTGCAACCCTTACGTAAAGCTACCTCCGCTGCAATAATTAAATTCCTAGAACAGAATGTCTTTCTTATCTTTGGTGTCCCCAGATTATTCTTTGTGACAATGGTGCACAATTTATCTCTAAAGATTTTCAGAATTTCGTTAAAAGTTACAAAGTACAAAAATTTGGTTTAACGCAAAATATCACCCCAAGTAAACCCTACCGAGAGAGTAAATCGAGTGTTAATTACTGCTATCTCGTCTTATATTGATTCAGACCATACTACATGGGATGAACATATCTTTGAAATTGCTCAAGCTTTATACATCTAAACACGAAGCAACCCAATTCACTCCGTCTTTTCTTGTTTTTGGAAGATATACCCCAATCGATGGGAGTTACTATGGTTTAGTGCCTGACGATACTAACGTAATTGAATTTGACGATAAAGACGTTGGGACAAGGACCAACAGTCACTACCTTCTATCTTTAACGACGTTAGAAAAAATTTGTTAAAAGCTTACGAAAAAGCAAGGACCATTATAACTTGCTGGAAATATTTCCTTTGCCTTAGGCGAACAAGTTTGGAAAAGAACTATGTCTTATCGGATGCATCTAAGAAATTTTCTTCAAAATTGGCCCTAAATTCATTCTTTGTAAAGTCACACGTGTTATTAGTCCCCTTATCTACGAACTTCAGGATACTGAAGGAAAACGCCAAGGCAGGTGGCATATTAAAGACCTTAAGCCATTCTCTGCCGACCCAAATGCTAATTAAGTTTTTCATGCCCCATTATCCTCACGATTTACCTAATATTTTTTGTTCTCACCATCAATTAGTATCTTTAATTACTTATTCCTTCTCTCATATAGTATATAATTTCTTACACGTTAACTTTACTTACCTTAATTTAGCTATCTTTTTCTTCTGGTTGACTTTTCCTTCACCATACCGTTAGATATATATCACTTCATCCTCTACACCCCCCCAATATAGCTCTGTCGTTTCATTTAATTAACCCTTGAAATTTTCCTATTACATATTGTTCGGTCTTTAGTATTTCTCTTATATGGTTTAATTGTATGGTAATTGTCGTAACTTTGGTTGAAATAACCCATTGAATTTTTACGACTGGTTTTAGCTGATGTTGAGTGAATGCTTTCTTCTTTGGGCTCACATAGGACACGCGATCTATGCCATTGAAAGAAATAGTTCATATTCGCAGTTGCAAGAACTAGGATTATCTATTCCGTGTGTTTTCCTCTGAATTATTGCAATCGCCCACATTATACTACATCATTATACTACAACATTATTCCTTCCTTTTTCTACTAAATCTACATAACTTATAAACTTTTTTTTCGTTATTTTTTATTGAACTTTGTGGTGAGACGCTATCGCTCTTATTGTTATTTTATTAAATTCTCGGTTGTTTTAGCATATGGGGACAGTGTATCTGTATTTAACTGCTTATAATTGGGCATTTTGTGTGTTTAGGGTGCTACCGATTTAAAAACTACCTTAAAACAGTTTGTTTTTGTGTGTTTGTATCTGTGAAGATACTTTTAAGTTGTCGTATCTATCTTTGTCTGATTTTCTTATCGTAGTCAAGCACTCGTTAGGAAAATTATCGTACTAGTTCTCTTAGGAGTCTAGTGAATTTTAAAATGTGTATATCTTATCTTGTCGGATTAATATCGCAGGTGGTCCTTCAGACTACGCTGTGTTTTATAGGGACAATTCTCTACTTTCTCTCGGACGCTCGTCCAAAAAACTATACTTTTCTTAACCCGCTATCTCCGCTATGCCTTATTCTTCTCTCGGTGGACCTGTTCTTGTCCCGGAACACCCGTCTGCCTCATAAGAATGATGTTCCTCATTCCGAGCTACTGACCACACTTGCTGGTTGAGTAGCGCTTTGCTATCCACCTTTCCTCTGTCGCTTTTGCTCAATGCGAGCCCTTCCTCTTCTTTCTTCTACCTAGAGGTGCCTCTTATGCACTTCAAAAAACCAACCTCCTTCTTTTTTACCATTCCTGTTTCTCTACTACCTTTTCTTTTCTGTTAGTCACCGTGTGGTTGTGCGGGAGGTTTTCACAGACACCTGGACCATGTCTCTGCGAATCTTTCGTGGGGTCATGCGGTGCCGCTGTCAGTGCATAGGCTCTGGCAGTGAAGGTATGTATGAGTGTGTGAATGTGTGAGTGAATGTGTATATAGAATATACCGCATGGATATCGGGTGAATAGTTTCACCGATATCGATCAACACTGGGTGCAGGAATGCACCCAAAGGTCTTTGCCGGTCCCCCGTGCTGTTCTTACGAACGGACCTGCCTCACAGGTTTCTCTTTTGGAGGGCACGGGTCAATCCCATTTAAACGGCTCTACTGGAGCCACTCTTTTGTTGTTATCATTGTCTTGGGTAATAACTAGGCCAATATCTTTGTCTTCTTTATTATCTTCGATAATACCTTTAGGTTTAATATCGTTATCTTATTGATTACCCTTAATAATAACCTTAGTTTATTATCGTTATCTTACCGATTACCGTTAGTAATAATTTTGGTTTAATTTATCGTTATCTTACCGACTACCGTTAGGAATGACTTGAGTTATTTCGGTTATCTTACCGGTTATCTTGAGTAATAACTTCTGTTTAAATTCATGTTACCTACTATCTCTTATAATCACTTTAACTTAATATCGTGTTATCTTATCGAGTATCTCAAATAATAACTAAAGCTTAATACCGTTATCTTATTCATTACCTTTGAGGATAACAACTTAAGCTTAATATCTTTACCTTATCTACTATCTTTAACATCAATTTGAGATCTTATCTTATCTTTTTATCGTCCTAACGTGTGGTATATATGACCAGACTTGGGAATTATCTTTCTGAAATTTAAGTGAAAAAGCTAACCCAATTTAGAAATGTAATTTGTCAGGTTAGCATATAAGGATTTAGTAGGCGGTACTTTTGGTAAATTTGTGGATTCACAACTGTGTCATGGACAAGTTAAATGTGCATCGGAGGAAACCAAAGTACCAGAAACAAAATTTGCCAGAGTACAAGGTGACGCACTCTCATGAACATTTTTTAAATTTGGGCACTTCTTGCCAAAAAGAAGAATAGTTTGATGCGACACTCATGTGTGTTTGCATATAAGAACTTTATGTTAGCTTTAGTTAGATAAGTTTAGATAGGTTTAGATAGGTTAGGCGACTTGTCGCACCCGTGTTAGTTTAAGCAGTGTTTCATGCTCCCCGACAAATTTGTGCTGTCGGTAAGTAGTGTAGTCACAGACTATCGGGCTACCTATTCCGTTCCTGGTACTTGGTAGACGTGTTATCGGTCGAAAACCAGGTGGCGCCTTATATAAACATTTTGTAGGTTTTAAGTTAGGGTTTATATAGGGTAGTAAGGACTTAGATTTTAAGCTGTTACTGTGCTAACAGACTTTTCTTTTTTGTTTTTCTTTTGTGGCTTTGTCGCGATTGTTACGTGCAAATCGAATTTGCACTTAAACATTGTTTTAGTTAGTTTTCTTGATGTGCGGAAGTTCCCGCCATAATTTTAAATACGCAAGAAGCGGGAACAATTTAAATAGACTGGGCGGGGCTTCCGGTACGTCACAATAGTGCAATTGGCAAGTGTGAATTATCCCGATAGGGGTAAGGCAATGCTACAAAAGAGTAAGGAGTTCGCGGTTCTCGCTGAAACGTGGCTTTTTACGCCGAACTTTGAAGTGAACAGTCGTGCGGGTGTCGTGTTATCTTATTATGTAGATTTCCTTATCTTGAGTATCTTTCCTTAATTCCCTATTCCCGTCTTCCACTGCATATAGGAACGGAGATGACCCTGGAGCATCCCATGACCCCGAGATAATTTGGATGTCCAACTCTACCAGCAGCGATGCCGAGGTTACGGTGGCGGATTTCCTGCCGGTTAGCTGATCCTTTACGTGAGTAGATTATCTAATTTTTATTGTTTAAATTTTATGTACCTCCTCTTAATTATGGCGCAATATAAATTATCAGTGACGTCATGTGTATCTTATGAACTTTGGTAATTGTATTACCGGCTTTTAAGAGCCATCTATCGCCATTTCAATGTACCAGAATCTAAGCGTAACATTTTGTTAACTGCATTACCGACCAGGTAAAACTTTAAACGAAGTGTAGCAATGTTTAACTGTCATGTTACATATTGTGTGGAAGCCTGGGGTCATTCCTCTGCTGTCATTCGTATCTTTAGATTACAGCGTTGTGGTATGTGCAATGGCTAACCTGGGTTATCGCGATGATTGTCGCAACTTCTTTATATAATTCAATTTCCTTACTCTACCTTCAATCTATATACTTCAATGTCTTTTATATACTAAGAAACATCTAAATGATTACTCTTCTCATAATACATTGCATAATTTTGATACTCGATGGAAGCTAAATCTGGTATTGTCTTCATCATCATTAGGTCTTCAGTCCTAGAACTGGTTAGACGCGTACCATCATTGTTCCCTATTCTGAACTAACCTACAGATTTCCCTGAAATATGCACAGTTTGCATCTATAACTGTCTGATCTAGGTCTACATCTACCTCTTTTTTCCTATCTCTGCTTGTGATATATCACATACTATTCCCCAAAAATGCCTTAGAACGTATTCCTCCCTACTATTTCTCTTTTCCCCAGATATGCTTGTTCCCATACTATTTCTGTAACTTATTTGTTATTATCTTTGTCTGTCCATGCTATCGTCCTCATACATCTGGAGCATTTCAAAAGACTGCTACCGTTTTTGTGTCTGCATTTCAGCCAACATTTTTTAACATGTTTCTATTTATCCAATTGAGAGGATGGTTATTGAAGAAGTGTGCGATTGCATTATTAAAAGGCTTAAGTAGTCGTTTTTTTTTTATATTTATTTTGAGGGGGAAAATTCATTATGATTTAAGTTACCTCTTTGGTAGATTTTAACATGGTTCTGAGGCGACTCTATGGCGGGTTTACACTTGTCAGATACCAATGTTGTTCTATGAAGATTGTATATGGTATTATCTTATTGGTATTGTTTTATCACAGACTAAATCGAAGAGTGGAACTAATTATTACGGTATTAAGTTTTACGACGCTTTAAATTTCAGGATCCAACAACTGCCTCTCGTTCAGTTTAAAAATGTAATAAAAAAAATTTTAATTGAGAAAAGCTTCTATTCCATTCTAGAATTTTTAAACAATGCTAACCAATTGCAGTTACAAGAGTGTTGATCAATATTTATTTACTTATTTGTTCCTGCTAGTTAGTTGCTACAAATTCCCTGCTAGATTTCTAAATATGTTATTCCTTAGTATTTCACTAATACTTTGTATTTTTATTTTGTGTTGTGATGTATCTTTTGTCTGATCTTGATGATGTGTTTTTATAAGGTTGACTTGGCTTGATGTACCTGCTAATCTACCAAATAGGCGACGATATAAATAAATAAATAAATTCCATTACAGCCAATGCGTTAATCATTTTCATGATTTTCGATAATTTAAAAATTATTTTATAGTTGTGGATGAGACATGTAAATAATTACAGATCGGTTATGTTCCAAGATTCAGATTGCTATAGGTTTAGATCACATTACTTCGAATACATCGTGAATCAAATGTATGAAAAACTGTTTGGTATACATATGTACCTGCAGAGTCCTTTATACTCATGTTTATATTTTTGTTTATACCAGCATCGTGACAATTATTTGTTTGTGTTTAATTTTAAGGTGTGAATGTATGTATGGTTGGTGTAGTCCGTCGATAGAAATATTTGACTTTCCTTACTTGCAATGGTGTTATTGCTTTATACAATATTACTGACAATGGCTGAAAATTTTACAGATCTATGTACTATACAATTTCCTGATGAGGATATTGAACGAGAATTATTTTCCATGTTATCGTCTGTTCCTTCTCTTTCACAAGCGTTTTCTATTCACAAAAAAGCATTTCATTGCCGTCACGTTAACTCTGGATCGCTACTTTCAAATATTGATGAATTTAATTACCTATTTGAATTATGTATGCCACACTGTATTGCTATGTCTGAAATGTGTTTGAAGTCTTCTCTTTCTGATGCATTAGTGTACCTACCTCTTTACAGGATAATTTATAATGATCGATTAGGTAAGCCAAGAGGAGGTGTAGCTCTGTATATTCGAATCAATCAAAATTTTAAGCTTGTTGCTAAATCTACTGCACTATAGAATACAAGACCTGAATACTTTTTGGTGAAATTACTATCAATTACAGAAAATTACTATTTGGCGTCATATACAAACCTCAGCAGGTTAGTTCTGTAGAAGATATTGAGGAACCTATTTTCAAGCTTTTGCTACAATATTCGGATATAATTATTATGTGCGGCTGGAGCATTAATCTTCTTAGAGATACATCTGATGTTTGCTGGTTTCGTGCAATGGTGAATGCCAGTAATTCAAATATTTTCCCTTTGAAACCTACTCACCACGGGTCTCCTATATCATCCACTATCTATCGATCACATTATTACTACAAATAAGAATAATACACTACAGTCGGGGCAAATATCTGTAGTATTAGAGATTTCAAAACATGATTTAATATTTCTATCATATTCAGTTAAAACACAAAGCTTTCAATCAAAAACTATTATGTGCAGGAATTTAAAAAAGTATTAACTTAGAGCTGCTTAATCTAGATGCTGAACATGCGACTTGGTGCGAGATGGACGAAGTACTCGATGTTGATACTAAAGCTGAGCAGTTAGAAAAATTAGAGTAACTAGAACTAGAGCTCCATGGTTTACTCCTCAAATTCAATGTATGAGACATCTTAAGGGCGCATCGCTTTCCTATTACAAACAGTTTAAAACTGTTGAAAATTTTCAATGCTATAAACATTTACGTA
The DNA here is from genome assembly GCA_036346225.1 of Platerodrilus igneus. NCBI lineage: Eukaryota > Metazoa > Arthropoda > Insecta > Coleoptera > Lycidae > Platerodrilus > Platerodrilus igneus. The sequence continues at coordinate 203,829 of JARFIW010001436.1, read as the reverse complement.
ATAAAACAAAACAATTAATCAGAAATTGAAAATTACGATTTTTTTTCAACCTTTTCAGTTTTTATTTCTAATAAAATGTCACTTTTCTCTACAGCAAACATGTTCCCATGCCCTTGTAAAATTGGGATAGGATCAATTTCTATTTAATTTGTAAAAGACATTTTTATTGTAAGAAAAAGATGAGTTGTGCCACCACCTAATATCCAACTGTTATCTAATTGCTTTGTTGGCTTAATCATACCCATTAAAAGGCGGCTAAAATGAAAACTACCACCTGTTTTTACACGTACTAGAATAATTACCGCTGCCATAATGTTGAGGTTTTGAAATGCTTTGATCATTATTATTTAACTTTACATGGCAATTCTTTTTAAAGTACCATATTTTGCCACATCTGAGACATTGCTTGGCAATATTAACATCTTGACGTTCGTTTATATTAAAAGAATTATGTTGCTCTCATTTAACCAAACTTAAGATGAATGAGCATTAACTCTAATAACGCCTTCACCCAATTTCCCATCATTTTTAGCATGCAACCTGTTTTCCTCAATTAACAAACTTTTACTATTTTGTAGACAATATCTGGTGGTATTTGGCAATTTGACTGAGATACTGCATCATAAATATCCCCTAATCCTAACAACATTACGATTGCAACTAATTCATCGAAAACCTTTCCTTTAAACGCTGTAACTCACGTTTTTAATATCCTAGAAACATAGACACCCATTGATTCTCTATCTCATTTGCTAATCATAAAAAGATATTTATAAATTAAGGCTAATTGAAGCAATGAAGATGGTTCAAACTCGCTTTGAAGAATAGTCCAAGCATCGTTAGGATCATCACTGTTGGTTAATAAAGGCTGAATTTCTTCTTCCAAGGTTAGGTAAATGGTGCTAAGTACTCTACCACAGATCATCAAATTCATCTTTCTCCTTTTGTGTGGAACGTTTTCCCATGGGTTGCTATTTCTTCTCTATAAAGTTGAATAGATCTCTGTCACGTAAAAGCGTACTACAATTGATTTTCCACTCCATGTAATTGGACATATTAAGCTTTTTGAATGTCATTGCAGATTCCCGGTTTCCTTCCATCATGCAGTCAACGAAACAAAAATATAAAGTATCAGAATCCTTTGTGTCTTAAGAAAGTACTTACAGAAATGGTCGCTTAAATTTAGCAAAGGGACAATACTGAAGTGTGCTATCTAATAAATGCGAATATTTGAAAAACACGTGGTGCATTCGCCAACAACCAAATGGGCCAGGAAACCTCTAAATGCCATCTAATTAATTTCGTAAAATGTATAACTATAATAATAGGAAACCAAATCCAGACATAAATTCTTCTTCATAAATAATTTTTAGTGATTTCACTTTTAGCGGTAATGATTACAAATTAATGATTACGCAATTTAAGTACTTAACTGTGCTCTGCTACTAATTAAGATGCAAACATATATTTTAATAATCACTTTATCACCAACATTACATTAACTGTATATGAAAAATATTTAATTGTACATGATTGCGTATTAATTACGAGCATTTATATATACTGTTACATTGTCATCTCATTTCTTTACATGCATAAAACGCAAGAGCCAATCACAGTACTTGCACATGTGAACATAGCCAATGCCATCAACGAATCACAACAGCTGAAAAGCTGCGGTGCAAAAACAACTCAATTTAAATTCAAAATATAATAAATTTGCCTCAACGAGAACAAACGACAAAATAATTACAAATACCTTAAAAATCTCCACATTTAGAGCTTGCTACAGTTACTATTTAACATATATAACCTCAAATTTACTCGGGGGTTAAATTCCTTGAAGCAACCAAATGCGTCCCTAAGTTATTATAGCTAACACTTACCCGTGATATCTTGCTCCTGATGCAGCAGCTTCACGTCTCTGATGGGTGTTGTGGTGGTGTCCTGTTGTCTCACATGCCACAAATAAATTCAGAAATTTCTCCGATGTCACCCAAAGAAATAGCCACTCTAATAAGAATGCTGCCTATAAAGAAGGCATCAGGCCATGATAAAATAACAAATTTATTACTGAAAAACTCGAGCAAAAAATTGCACGCCCATCTAGCGATCTTATTCAAAGCCTGTCTAAGGATGTGATATCTTCCACAAACTTGGAAGCACTCTCTTGTACTTACGTTTCTAAAGCCTGGCAAAAATCACACATTAGTAACTGGATTCAGACCTATTAACCTTCTTCCCATGATGGGTAAACTTCTGGAAAAGATTATTCATACCAGACTGTCTGAAGAAATCGCAAGTCAAAATATAATTCCAACTTTCCAGTTTGGTTTCACACAACAACACTCGACTTGGCTCCAGCTACAACGACTAACCGATACCATTGAAGATTTGCTTTGAAAAGAAAGAATATGCTGTGACCCTGTTCCTTGACCTAGCCCAGGCCTTTGATAGCGTATGGCATTATGGACTAAAGTACAAAATAACTAATCTTAACATACCTGAATATCTCAAAGCTATATTATTCTCATTTTTCGACGATAGAACCTTTCAGAAACCATAACCAACTCGATCTCAACAATTAGAAAAATAGAAACAGGAGTTCCTCAAGGGAGTGTTTTGGAATCATTACTTTTTAAACATCTTCACTCACGACATTCCAACCACACGGGCAGTTATCTTCATGTTTGCAGACGATACAGCAATTTTAGCAAGGGGACAAGATTTACATAATACAATAACTAAACTACAACAGGCAACCAACATAATAATAAATTATTTTAACAATTTACCATTAACAACGATAAATGTGTAGCTAAAATCTTTATTCTACGACGTGTAAACAACCCACCAACAATCAACATAAACTACAATACGATAAATTGGAAGGCCAAGGACGAGTGTGTTAAATACCTAGGAGTATTATTGGACACCAGACTAACATGGCGAATGCACATTATAAAAAAATACTCAATGAAGGTTACACTAGATTTACACAACTATATCCGATTATAAACAGGAAGTCATCACTAAAAACTAAATGCACAATACTCCTTTATAAAGCACTAATTTGCCCCTTAGTAACCTATGCCTGTGTTATCTGGGGAAACTCTTCAGCGACTAATATAAATAAATTACAAGTACTACAAAATAAAATCGTACGTATAGCAGTAAACGCAAAGTGGTATATTACAAATAAACAACTATACCAAGAACTCGGATTGTCAACAGTGTCAGAATTCATTGAAATGTTGATAACTAATCACTACCGGAAACTGGAACAATGTCCCAGTACAGAACTTTTTAACCTAGGCAGTCCTAACATTCATACCAGGCTAAAGAGGAAGTTACCACAAGATATTTATCTCTAACATAACGTACTAAATATTATTATCTGCAGCAAATAATTCGTGTCGCTCACAATAAATAGCTATGTAATGTTAGGGAACCTATTGCTCTAGATAGGCCCTTTAGCTACTAATGTTAAAACTCAGATTACAAATGTGCCTTGTATAACAACTTGTTATTGTTGATCAGGCATTACTAAAATAAAAAAAAAAGTCAAATTGTCATTGACCTAAAGTAATAATTGACCAGAACGTGTGTGATCCAAGCAATATATCTATATTATTAGAAACATTAAATAGGGGATCTGCTGATACTACGTCTTCGGGAATATTAATTAGCTTTTTATCGTACAATATTTCAGGTGATTTCTCAGTAATCTTTGGAATTACTTTACAGTTTATATTTGCTACATAAGATGTATTGCACGATTTAATAGAAATATTAACTTGACTATACAATTTTAAAACGCTATGACCTACTCCATTGACTGTATGTTTAACAGGAATTATTTTAAGGTTTAACCTTTTACAAAAATCTTCTGTAATAAAATTGTTTTGGGAGCCCCTGACTAAGAGTGCATGTGCTATAAATAACTTGTTTTCTACCATAATGTTTACCAAAGCTATTAAAACAATACTTATTCTTCCGCTGGCCCCTTAGTGGGTTGCCCAACAGGCAGTAAAGATTTTATAGATTTTCTATTGTCCGCCATAGAGGACAACAGGGTTGAATTCTTAGAAGTAATAACATAACTTGGTGGATTTATCGCAACCTCTTCCTTTTCAGAATTTATTTTAAGGACGACATTGAGATTTTTGTTTAAATTTACCGATTTCACATTGTCGATATGCAGGAAGGAATTATGTAGTTTATTACATTTAAAACACCTTTTTGCTTTACATTTCCAGGACGAATGTGAGCCTCCTAAAGCAATTAAGACACAATTTTTTCTGTTTTAATTCATAGATGTGGTTTGCAATCGGTAATGTCAAGAATGTTTCACAATTATAAATTGCATGTTTTTGGTTACAAAAATAACAATGCATGTTACTTGTATTATTTGTGACAAAACTATGACTGGAATTTTTTTGCTTTGTTGCCTATATAATTTACTATCTTGATTTTCCTGATCTTTGTGTGTTTTAGTTATTTCAATTTTTCCAAAATTTCATATTTTTGTTTTAAGAATTTGTTGGTGGTGGACAATTCTTGTTCATATTTGAACGATTCAAAATCATGACACGTAGTAATATATTTTCCCCTAAAGAGTTTAATGATCGCAAATCTTTTTTAAATGAGTCAAACAAATATGCAAATCAGCAATTGAAGTCGCTCTCTAGATTCATCGCTAGAAGGACATGGTAATTCTATTTCCAACTGAATATCATTAAAATCATCTTAACATCTCTCAACCTTTTCAATTCGAACATTTAATTCTACAATAATAGATCAATTTAAATTATTAATATCTATAGTCTTAAAAAATGTTTGAAATATAGTTAGTGTGCCTTTAATTTGGCAACGTTTTATTTTAAGATTCTCTCCCATTTTGTTGACACAAACCAAAATATTCAAAACTCACAATAGGATATTTAATAGGAATAATGAAGTTAAAAATCACTTACTGAAAAGGATAACTCAGGAATGTACGATCATCCTATTGTCCACTTGCCTTGGAAGTTGACCGTACCTCGTTCCTTTTTTATAAAGCTTTTCAGAACTGAACCCATGGGGTTGACTTCTTCATTATTGGAATGCACTTTTAATTTGCTGAACGAAGGACCAGTGATAACACTTATAAAAATAAAAGCATAATGAACTGTAGTTGTTTATTTTTATTGCATATAATCAATGAATATTTCTTACTGGCCAACGATGATATATATGTGCTGCAAGTGGATAGAAGTAAAGGCACAGTTTTAATGCTAACGCAAGACTATATACATAAAATGAATGAAATTCTACTAGATCAAAATGCATGTTATTTAAAAAAAACTGGCCCTACGTTACAATTACAGCTTGCGATAAATGCACTGATGAACAAATGGCTAAAAATAACTATATTATGCAAAATATAAAAAACCGGTTCATTTCTCATAATGGTCATGCTCCATACCTAAAATTCATAAACCTAATATTCCACTTCACCCAATTGTCAGCACAAAAAACACTTTAAAACAAATTATTGGCCAAACTAAATACTACGTAAAAGATAGCTGGGACTTATTTAACTATGCAGATATGAGAAGGAATTGGAAGACTAGGAAAAAAAAGGAATTGGTGAAGTGAAAGAGGACACAGAAGTTAAAAGTATAAATGTAAATCGTTTTGAGAAAGTATTAGGGAATAATATAGAAAAGAGATCAATTGATATTAAATGTCCAGGTAAAGTTAGAAATGAAGTAGAGTCGTTAATAAATGAGTAATATTCTGAACTGGTGAACAGAGAATAAAGAATTGCTACCGATTATGAAACCAAGTTAGAAGTTATTAATACTGAACCATTCAATGCTAAAGTTTAGCCATATCAAGAGATTTAATTGTAAGAAATTTTCGCTATTTATAAATAACAGTAGTAGTATAGCTAGGTAGGTGCTGGAACAACTTCATGAAATTTTATATCCCATTTTTTCGGAGATTGTGATAGTTTAGAGGAGAACCTGCTACAGTATGATGAATAATGTATGTAAATGGAAGGAATAGTGTCTGAAGTGACACTTGATGAGACCGTGTGTAAATAGGAGAAAATTAGAAATTAAGGATAGTAATGTTAGATTATAGATGATGTTAGAATAGAATTAAGGAAAGTTTAGTTAATTTTAAGATGGAGATAGATAGATCATTAAAGAAAAAGGCCATTGTAAGAAAAGGATTATGTGTCTGTATTATGTCTTATAGAAATATTTGAATATAGTATGTAGTTAGAAATAACAATAATAAAATTACTCGTTAATGCAGAAATATGAAGCTCAATGTAAACTCAAAGGGATTAATTTCGAATTTTATATTTTAATGTAGGGGAAAATGATGTGATAATGAAGTCGTGGGAGGTCATTGAGCACCAAATTCCATGAAAAAAACCACGCCAAGGGAAGAAAAGTTAAAATATTCCAAAATTTAAATTTTTCCCTGTATACACGCATAAGCCTATTCCATTAGCACAGAAAATAATATTCCCATGTAAGATATATCATTTAAGAAGCAGCTCAACTTCATTTACCGTAAAACAAATCTTATAGCAGACTGAAAATGAGTCACATACAATTTTAGAAAACTAGATTTTTCCGTGTGTAAGTATATCATTTAAAACAAAATTAAAATATTCATTCTCGTTAAAAACAACACTGAGTTTTAAATAAAAGGTATTTTTCTTTCAAAGAAGTTAGTTTTGAATTATTCCAGAATTTTCGAATGTTTACGTTAGTTAATAAGAGACTACAGCATTTCTATTCGAGGAAATTCGAAAATTCATAAATCATACATATCATTTTACTAGAAATGTGCTCAAAGCCATTAAAGAAACAGATTATTTTGTATCGCTGAATGAATGCCTCAATTTGCAGAAACGCTACTATTCGAAAGTCATTAAATAAATTAGATAACTATTTAAATAGTTCTGTGGATGTTCAGTTCACGATTTGTGTGTTATGTGGAGTTACCTTTTGTTTGTTTCATTAATGCACAGAGACAACAAATATGTACAATTTATTTACAGATTTAGAATTTAACATTGGTTGTAAGAAATACATTTAATAACATGAAATTGAAAATAACAATTCCATAAGATTCTACATGCATATGTAATAAAATGTCATTTAATTTATGCATGAGAATAGAACTTGTATGTGAACAAATTTTATTAACGTTAGAAATGCAAATGTTCTTTAGCGTTAGAAAATTTATAATGCGGATTTGAATGAATGTGATGTTTGTACACAAAAAATGAAACTCGCGCACTGGATTAATTTTGAACTTTTACGTGCATTTCTGTGAAGAAACACGACTCAAAATGAAGCCTACACTAACATGGATTAGTGCAGGAGTAGGTACTCACAGATATGGTGTCACTTGGGATCTGCAGGTAGAAGTTTCGTTGGATTGAAGCCTGCATACGGTACTAGATGTGGCAGGTCAATCAATGCAGGTGCCGTATATTGTGCAGGTTCCTTTATAGGCGATATGAGGTGGATTCTTCGTAGTTGGCGTCGGAACTGGTGGGTGTGGTATTCACACGTCCAGGTCGCTATATCCGTTTCAGTAATGGTGGACGGCAAAGACGAGGGCATCACAGACGCCTTGGACATCCCATCTCGGTGGGCCATGTTTGGCTTGGGTTCAGCAGTAGATGCTGATACAAAAATGCTTCTACAAAGTAACTTTCTTTGGTGGAAGTCCAGGCCCTGATAGTAGGATTTGGAGCACCTTGCCAGCAGGGCCTGAAATATCCACGTTAGTGCATAAATCACAACCTTCTGGTTTAACCTCCAGGCTTTGGTGCACCGTGATTAAAGGTTAAACTCAAAAGATCAGAAGTTATTGCTTGCTCACGACTATTGTGTCATCATATACCCAGAAACAAATGAAAGTATTCATCTTGAGATTTTAATGCTCGCCTTCTTGATCATTATAAATAATGTTTGTATACTAATCAGAGAATCCGGGTGAGTCTATTCGATTTTATGGTGTGTTGATAGATGAGTCTATTATTAAGGGGCATTCACATCTGCATTTCTATGATGCTTATGAAGTTTGCTAGGTGCAACTTGAGTTGCTTACCTACAGTTCTAAGAAAGAGATAGCAGTGGTCTCTGTCGTTTATTAACAAAGAGCGGAAACGCTTTGCGATAGCCATAAATAATACCTACAGCTGAATTAATTAGAGAAAAGGAAATCAAATTGAGGTAATTATTAGATCACCCGGGTGTGTCATGCTTTGAAATAAATCTAGAATAGAATGGAAAAATGACGTATTTAGAATTGTATATGCTTCCTAGGTAGCAGAAATCCTTAACCTCTTGTAAATTCTCGTTTCCTATTTGTATTCTTGTTTTGACTTATTTACCCCACTTTTATATACCAATAGTTTAGTTTTATTTTTTTCATTTTCATACCATATCCCTCTGTTAGTACTATTTCCATTTCATTAAGAGCTGCTTCTAACTCTTCCTTGCTAGATGCTAATACCTCTATATCATCTGCAATTTTAAGGATATCAGTTGCTTCTCCCTGCATAATAATTCCAAGTCTTTCTGCATTTGACGGTATTCATTGCCTCTTCGATATACAAGGTAAAAATTAACAGAAATAGGGCACATTCCTGTTTCGCCCTTTCCTAATAATTGCTTCTCTACATTTCTGCTGTAATTATATTATCGCTGTTTGCTCTTTGTATAAGCTATGGACTATTCGTCTATCCGTATTATTCATTCCAATCTTTTTGAGCATTTCGAACATTTTCTTGCACATTACATTGCCAAATGCTTTTTCTAGATATACAAACCCTATGTTCATGCATTATCCTTTTTTTATTGTTTGTTCCATTAACACCCTTAAAGCTAAAATGGCCCTCCGTGTTCCCATGTTTTGCCTAAGTTCAAATTTCTTCAGCCCATTTTTTCATTTGTCTTTGTACAATTCCAGTTAATATTTTTGACACGTGTGATGTCAAACTTATTGTATGAAAGTTTTCATCTCTATCCACGCCTTTCTTTTTAGATATACTGACTATGGTATTGCGTTTGAAATATTTAGGTATCTCGCATGTCTCATACATATAACTTACGAGTTCGAAGAGACATTCTGTTAGTGGTTGTCCAGCGGCTTCTAGAGTTTCTGTGTGCATCTTATCTATACCTGGTGCCCTATTGTTTTCAAACCCTTTAATGCTAATTCAAACTCACTCCTAACTATTGGGTATCTTAAGTCGTTCTTTTCAATGTCCGATTCTTGTTCTAGTTACTGTTCTGTATATAAATTTCCTACATATTCTTGCCATTTAACAACTTTTTTTACATTTTCCATGACGTTTCCTTTGGCGCCCCTTATATTTTTGCTATATGGTTTTATATCTGTAAAATTCGTTCTAATTATATTATATATATATATATATATATATATATATATATATATATATATATTGCCGTGTAACTCGGGTAAAAGCCTCACCAGAGTAAAATAAAAACATTTGAGCCCTAACGTTGGGCCGTCATAAATTGCCGTGTATCTCTCAGGAATCTCGGTAGATTCGAAAATTAATTTATTTTCATTTTTACAAAATCGAAAATTGCACACAGTAGAAAAATTTAATAAAAAAAATAATCTTTTACCCAGATTCCTCTCTTCATCACCTTAATTCTTCTTCAGTTCCCAGGCTAGCTCAGTTGGGCCTCCTCTTGGATACCTAGATTCACTATTATACTCTGTATCGTTCACGCACACTCTCAATAAAACCACAAAATAATACAACCATCATACAATATTTATTTACCACTATTTACAAATAAAATTCAAGATTATCCACTTTTCAGAGATCAAGTTGCACCTCAATAAATCCTATTTTTGTACTGTCCTGGATTTTAATTTAAAATATCAAACACATTGAATATACCCAGAGTAAATGGGCCCTGAATAATACCTTGTTTTCTTTCTTTATTTATAATTTATTTTAAATTTGTATACTCTGGAGTATGGTGAGCTCATGATAACCCAGTTAATTATGAATAATGTATGCTTTTGTACTTTGCATACTCTTACAACAAACAAAAAAACCCATGTACTCGTAACAATAAAAATTTTAAATTCCTGATGGAACATTAATAAGCTTTATATACACCTTTAGATTTCTATTTAAATACCATAATAAAGTTAGTTATACGTATTATTTTCAATACGCAAAATAATGCACAATACCTTCAACATTCACTCTCACACGTCACACAATTTTCATAGTTTATAACAACAACAGTTTTAAAGCGTTACCTGGAATTTCTTGAAGATCTCTACTCCGTTGACGATGCGGTAAAGTAGTTTCGCTCTGCTCTGCTGGCCGCTTCTAGCTATTTGTAGATGAACCCCATTTAGGTTGTGCTGTTTACTCTGCCTTCACGGTGCACACAAATCCAAATCCAAATTAATTACACTTCTTTCATAATTGCGTACTTTAGTTTAATTTAATTTAAATTTACGTTACTTCACGTCACTTCACGAGCTTGTTTAAGATAAATGTTGCACTTCAAATTAAAATTTAGACTCGACACTATTCACGTATTAAATTATGAGGCCAACTCTGTACTATTTAATTTAAAAATATGTATACTTACAAACTCTTATTCTGAAGCGGTGAAAATACTAAGAGATCGAAGTTAAAAGAGAGCCCGATGCTAATTCTCTTAGAGTATTTATATGATTCCGAATGCCATCTCTAGGCCACTCTTCCCGTGAAAAAGCTAATTTAAAATAACACTTCCGCAAATTTTGTTTCAACCGTTTTCGAAATCTTCGAAATTTAGCACGTCGTTACGATATTTTCCAATAAACCCGACTTCAAATATTCTCGTGTTTGTCTGTTCTAGAACTAACTGTATCGACCAATAGTATATCCATTGACGTCTTAAAAATTCCGCCTATCTTAACGCTGTCCCTTTCTTATGCATATTATATGTTTCCTTCTAACCTTGTTTGAGTGGTAGAAATCGATATTACTGTCCGCGTTTCAAATTTACTCCATGTGGACTGAATACGTGCGTTTTGAAATGGACTGTTATTATGCCTGTCTCATTCCGACGTATTTCATTGATCGTCTATCCTTTCTGCGCTTTAAGGAAATTTTTAGTTAACATTTACGCGAACCCTCCGACCGTTTACCCGATATACTCTGAATACTGTCTTTTGATCTACACAAATAAGGGGAACCTGACATTTCGAAAACATGCAGGTGTTCAATTAACCAACGTTTTAACACAACATTTCTAAGAGTTGGCTTTTCAAGGTATTTTATATTTTACGGCTGTTTATGTGTTAGCAAAGCGTTTCACCTTGGTATTGCCGATTTTTCATGCTTTTATGCGTATTATACGTAATTACCCATTCAATTACACTCCATTAAATTAATAAATAAATTGCATTGGCTTCTAAAATTATGGTAATACTTGTTACTTTAAAATGAACTAAATGAAATAAATTTCGCACGTAAATTTTGGTTGTTTCCTCTATACAGGGTGTTTGAAATTGCCTTGTTTATAGTTACATTTAACCTTTTAAAACCACTACAATATATATATATATATTCATTCTGTCTTTCCTAGTTCCATCTTAGTTTGTACCTCTTTACATTCTTTGTCAATTTGTTGCTCTTTAACATTTGCGAATAGTTTCCTATTTTATGGCTTTGTATCTCTTTTTTTCCTTTTTCGTCTGGTCTCTTTTTGTTTTTCCGCCTTTCTTCTATTAAATTTAGAATATCTCTGGCCACCGTATCTAAGCTGGATTTAATGTTATTTCCGTTCTGTTTCTACTTCCTTAGTATCGGAGATTCTCCCGATGTCTTTCAGAATTTCGTTTTTTCTCAAATCCTTTATGGATATCTTTATCTTCTAGTTTCTCAAAGTCAGAGTGCCTTTTTATGTTCTTTTTTTCTTCAAATTTTTAATATTAAGTGCGACTTTCATGATTACTATGTTGTGGTCAGTGTCTATATCTGCTTCTGGGTAGCTTCTGTCTTTTACTTGATTTCTAAACTGTTGTCAAACAAGAATATAATCTATTCGATATCTCCCTGTCTCCTGGTATCATCATGTTGAAATAATGTTTCTGATGGTTAAATTGTTTTTGTTGCAAAATTCTACCAGCCTATTTCCTCTGTCATTTCTCGTGTCTAAACCAAATAAACCTACTACCCCTAAATCCCGCCCTTCGCCACACTGCATTAAAATCCCTCATAATTATTAAATTTTCATGTCATTTTACAAATCTTAGTATGTCTTTGATATCTTTGTAGATTGCTTCTACCTCCTCCTCACTTTATTTACAGGTGGGTATGTTTACTTATATTATTACTGTATTTACCGGTTTAGATTTTAATCTAACCATGAGTACTTTTTTGTAAATAGTTTTCTACAGTGTTTTATCTTGTTCAGCATGGCTACACCCACTCCAGAATTTTCTTTCTCTGATCCTGAATGAATTACCTTAAAGTCTCAGCTCTAAAAAACCACTGCCACTGGCCATCGAACTTAACTAATCCCTAGTATGTCTAATGCTAACCTATCCAAATAAAAATGAATAAAAACCCTTAACTACAAAAAATATTTAAAATACTAGATACGTATTACTACCACTATGTGGTCATCATCAGTAGGAATTTTAAATAATAATTAGCTATTGCTCCAGAACACTTCAGAGGATATTTTCCTCACCACTTAGGCTGACGTGAACCTTCCCAACATACAATTTACTATAATGTTACTTTAAACACTATCTAGGATTTTCTCCTCGCCCACAGGCCGGTGTTTTCCACAACAAACAAGTGAATTCTGACGTTATAACTAAAATCTACTTAATTTATACTAATTCTAAATCTGCTGAAGTGGAATCAAATTAATCTTGCTTTTTCATTGTTGACCAATAGGGAAAGCAAGGCAGATGGCTCTACGAGCCCTTTATCAGTGTTTAAGAGGGGTCCTTTATGTTTAACAATTTTAATTGATTTATAGGCATTTAAGAAGGCAAACGTTGGTACCGCTCTTAAGAATTTAACATTTTCTAGTTTAATGAGGTGGCTGGTTTCAAAAATATGTTTGGCGACCTGAGACCATTTGTATTTACCATATTTGAAGTGAGCAATGTGTTCTTTAAATCTTGTTATATTCCTAATTGGTCTGACCAATATATTTTTGAAAACACCCTGGTCCTGAACAACTAATTTCATAAATCCCCGACTTTTGCAATTTTTTGCCTTGTCTTTTGGATTACCTAACATCTTTAATTTTATTAGTATTACTGAAAGCAATTTTGAAATTAATCTGTTTGAATATTTTATCAAGACCCTTTGTGGTTTTGTGAAATAGAAGTTTAACATATTTAACATTATTGTTAGAGGTGGTTGATTGCAAAGTTGTTGATTTACGGATGTTCATTCTATTTTTACATTTTCTAAAAATATTACCAATAATATCAGAAGAGAAACCATTGTAATTCGCTATTTGTTTAATAAGAGCAAACTGCTTATTAAATCTGTTTTTATTTAAAGGGAAATTCAATAATCTATTAATTAAAATGTTAAATGAAGCCAATTTATGTTGTATGCTATGATTGGAGGAAGACAAAATAAAGCGATTTACATAGGTTTCTTTTCTGTAAATGTCAAATTCCAGTTTATTACCATTTCTAATTACTAATGTATCTAAAAAGGGTAATTGTTCATTATTCTCTAGTTCATACGTAAATTTTTTGCTTTGAAATTTTGAATTCAATTCTTTAAGAAAATCATCAACATTCGATTTAGAAATCTCAAAAACTGCAAAAATGTCATCCACGTACCTTAACTATATGCTTGGGAACTATTTGGAGTTTTTTTTTAACTCGGCCTCAAAGCGAGACATAAATAAATTTGCTATGAAAGGTGATAGGCTATTTCCCATTGCAGTGCCTTCATGTTGTTCGTACAACTTGTTGTTGAATTGAAAACAGTTCTGGGACATGCAATGCGAAACAAAATTGATATAGTCCTCAACATTATCATCATCAATATCACTATCTATAAGAACATGCTTTAAATATGTTAAAGTAGGTGGTATTGGAACACTATGGAATAATGAACTGACAACATTATAGTAAATTGTATGTTGGGAAGGTTCACTTCAGCCTAAGTGGTGAGGAAAATATCTTCTGAAGTGTTCCGGAACAACAGCTAATTATTGTTTAAAATTCCTACTGTTGATGACCACATAGTGGTCGAAATACGTATCTAGTATTTTTAATATTTTTTGTGGTTAAGGGTTTTTATTCATTTTTATTTAAATCGTGCCATAGTGTTCCTATAGATTACTAACCTATCCATTTCAATTTTCAGATTCTGTAGCTTACCTACTTGCTTCATACTTCTGACATTCCACACTCTGACTTGCAAAGAATTCCCAGTTCTTCCTTTAAAATTGTCGAACATATCCTCCGACGTAGTCCCCTTCCGGAGATCCGAATGGGGGACTATTTCATCTCAAGAATTTTTTACCCCAGAGGATGCCATCATCTTAAACACTTATAGCTCGGCGCGTTAGCTCATTGAAACGCGCAAGCCATTCTACCTGTTCTGGTATTTTACAACTTCTTCTAGGTGCAGGTCCGTTCAGAATAGGCAAATTGTCATGAGATTGAATATTTATGCTGGCTTACTTTACTCTTTGAATGACTTTATAATTGAATTTATTCTTCGTCATTCACAAACAGATAAACCGAAACGACATAAAACAATGCGATAAACATCTAGTAGGAGCTAACCTTATGCCACTATAATCTTCTTAAAACCCTCCGTAAAAAAAATGTGTCAACAGAGAAAACAAAGCTTACATGGAGCCTTCCCATCTAAAGATGCAAATCTAAAATGGTGATTCATGATGCAGGCCTTGCTCCAAACCTATCCCTTCTTAAAGCGAATGCCGTCCAATTTGACATACTAATGAAAACGACCTTGTGCTGTTGTCAATTGAACACAGTTCAAACATACGATAAAGCATGCACTTCTATTATTTATTTTAAATAATATTCTACTTTTCCTAATTGGATAATACTGCTAATGCTTGAATAGTAACTAATATTAAGGAACTAATTATGGAATCAAGCAACTAGCACACTTAGTGTAGTAAAGCAAAGAACTTACGCATTCATAAATCTCTGGTAAAATATATACTTCACTACATTATAATTGTTTTGTACAAAGCTCAAAAGGGTACATCTTCACGTTTTTGACATGCTACCGCTCATATTTGAACTTCATTAAATGCTTTAAGGTAAAATACATACTAACGCCTTTTACCCATAATTAATTTTTGATGTATTTGCTTATTAATCAATGCATTATACTACAACAAATTATTTTGACAAGTATTAATTGTTTTGCAGTTAACAGTGTACTTCCTGAAGCAGGTTCTGGTGATCAGTTACCAACTACTACAACAGGTGTTATGGTAGAGGCTCCACCGCCAATCCAACAACCTCCTCCTCCATATACAAGATCAAACAAGCCACCACAGTCTCGTCGTAGTGAACCAAAATCAAAAGCACCACTTGTTAATGGTACAACAGCTTAGCACCCAACTGACATATTAAAATATTATTGAAGGTTGTATTAAACGTTACTGGTGTGCGTGTAAAGAACTGATTAGTTTTCGTCAATATTGTATTTTGTATCTTTTCTATGGGCAGACGACTGCCCTATTACTGGCTGAAACGAATAGACAGTTGGGTTCTGTGAACCGCGGTCCACCATGTTGGTTTAGACTGTTTGTTTGTTGGTGTGTTGCTTTACTTTGCGCCTATTAATTCTAGACAAAGTACGGACTTGTAACATAACGTCTCAATATTTCTTTCTTATCTTAATGTTGTTATTTACTGCACTTTTTGTTTAGTTGCGTTGTTAGGATAATTTTAAGTTGGCTGTAAGAAACTCGTTAATTTATACTTTTAACTAATTTATTTTTATGTCGATCTAAAATGTAGGTAGGAGACATTTTTTGTTACCTTGAACTTTGAAAATTAACGTCAATATGAACCTAGATTTAACTTCAGCTGTAAAAATTTTTATAAAAAGATCAAAAATTATTGTTTTAGGGTAAAATTTTTGTTCATAAGTTGTTAAACTTTTTTGCCATGTATTAACTTTAGTAAATAAAATTTTGCATTAATTATAAGGTTAATCATAATTTTAAATAAACAGATCAAGCCGTACAATGTGCATAAGTTGTTGGTAGGTATTATGTTATAATCTTTTTTTTACATAATAAGAAGCTGGTTACATCCAATTACAATGATACTGGTGCAGTTTGTTGTGTGTAAAGGCCAAGAATAATGAGTGATTAAACTACTTAAAAGTGCATCAAAAATAGTGAAATTACATACATAAAACGGTACTTTCAAGAGCTATTATTTGATACAATTTTCAAGAATCACCTTCTGCCAAACTAACATAAAAACCATATTGGATTTTTATTTAATGAACTAAACACATCCATCAAATATTCTACATCTGGCAGATAACAACAAAGCAAGTTATAAATATCATTAGGAATAAAAGACAGATGATGATTAACTTCAAATGTTGTAAAGAAAAGCAATTTAATTATTACATATGTGGTCTTCTGCCATGGTTCTTATCTTAGAAACTGTTTTGAAAGAATTAAAAATAAATGTATCATTATAGAAGGAAATCAAATTAAATGTTGCATTACAACACCACAACATGATAGGGACATTATAGCTGAATTAAAAGAGCAAATTTAACTTTTAGAAATTAAAAACAGAGAACTTCAAGAGGAAAATATTTACTTACACAAACATACAAAAAACGGAAGCAAACTTAAAGCACATCACCGAGGAAGCACAGATATTGGAGGAATCATTAACAGCTACAATTATGAAATATAACTTAACCATAACAGAACAACAAAATAAACTCCAAATGCTAAAGGAAGGACCTTGCAAGAAATGCTTTTACCCTTTACCTTTAATAGGTAATTGGTATTATCGGTGCTATGCTCTAGACTTTACTTTAAGCGGTAGAAAGCATGGTTCGGGGGGGGGGGGGAGATATTAAAAAATTTAAACTAAATATTGAGCACCACTAAGTTAGCTACAACGATGAAATACCTGAAATAAATTACAAGATTAAAAATATAACATATGAGGCAGCAGTTTGCTCCTCCAATATATTTCAAAATAACATGATATTGTAAGTATCTTTATATATTGTAGTATTAACCTTTATGAAAGTATTTTATATACTTATAAATTTTATACTTTTTTGTTTTAAATAAAAATGTTCTAGGTTTCTTAGAAAAGTATAATGTAGCATAATATCCTTTTACAAATTATATGTTATAACAGAAATGGAACGTATTTATAATTCAGGTACAAAAAAATGTTTGTGCAATAGTAACTTAGCTTTCTTTAAATATATTTTTATAAATTGAAAATATAACTCTCTTGATTTTAAATTTCACGTTAATAATAGAATTTAACGTTTGGTTCTAATAAAAATGCAACAATATTTATAACATGTAGAAATCGGATCCGTTAACTACTTACAATTGGAATGAATAGATCTTAAAATTCATTAATATAGTAAGTAAATGAACAATGTTTCCCAATCAGATGATAAAAGAGACAAAATTATACTTGACAAAAAATTTAAATCAGTAGCATGATTTATACAAGTTACATATCTAAGTAAGTTGAAGTTTAGAATGTTGATAAGCAAAAAACAACACATTTCTATAAACTCATAGGAGTATTAAAATGTCCCTCTTTAATCATAATAGGAGGTAGACAATATAAAACTTTACTTGATAGCTGTTATAGCAAATTATGTTTAATTTAATAAGAACTATGTTTAGGTTTAAATGTATTGATCAATATTGTCTAATTATTCAATCAATGTGAAATACACCCTGTTCCTAAGTTTTAAATTCACTTTAACTTTACGAGATATTCATAGCCAAATTAGGTTTTATAATACCATTGTTATAATGTATACAAATGTAGTTGACAAATAGCATCTGTCGAATAAAAGTATAACTAGTACGCACCTTGAATATTCAGTTTGACACCTGTAATACCAACCAGATATAAGTATTAATGTCGTGCTGTTTACGTAGCAAATTAATGCTGCTTGAACTTTGACCAAGCCTCTTCGCAGATAGTTAAAACATTTATTTAATTTAACTAAGTTGAAATCTTGTGATCTTGTAACAAGCAATTGTAGTACTTTGAAATTCTGTACATCCTAGATAGACATAAATATGTATAACACAGCAATTCTTCAAAAACTCGAAGCTGACAATCTTGAGTGTGCACCTTAAACCAATTATAATATTAGATGTTGAACCAACGTACTGAAAAATTTCTCGGTATTGTTAATACAAATAAAAAATCATCACGTCGAGCATTCTCGACGCTTTATTCAATTCTCCATACTATCGCGATTCTCAAGTCCGAGGACGCTAAACAAGCCATGTTGGTATGATAAGCAGCGGCCTTAGACTCCCTTTTCGATTACGAACAAGTTCATATTTACTCGACGCATTCGTCTTCGTATATTTTTGGCAGATGGCTGTGCATATTACCACGTATTTCATAATGATGTTAATTAGGAATGTATTTATTTATCTACATTATAAATGTAATAATATATTTTTATTAAATCACTTAAAAATATAAATTAAATGTTGTAAGCAACAACTGGCTCAATTGTTGTGATATAATTATTTTGTCCTGACGTATTAGCCATAGCTAATTAGATATACCAACTGCATAGTGGGCACTACAAGGTGTGTTGCATATATTAGGGTTTACGTATGATTACATAATAAAATCCTTATTGAGGTTATTTTGTCAAACGTAACATTTGAAAATGTTACAATGCATTGACCACAACACCCACATACAAGACCTTATATCACAATGTGACCAACTAATAATAAATACAAACAAAAATTGAAAAGTTTGAGTGTAACCACAACTACACAGTCGAGACACGCTCATGAAGAACTTGGAAATCTTAATACTTACCATATAAATAAAGATAAGCTACCAGAGATAAACATCTGCGAAAAGAATACAGGGGTAACTAAAAATAGTATAATATTGGCATCATTGCCCATAAATCGTTCACTTTTTGAAGAATTAAACGAGGCTGAACGAGAAGTAAATACTCTCGGAAAGAACGAAGAGAAAACTGAAAATAGTATTACCTCTGCACCACGTCCGTCAACTACTCGCTTCTTAAAAAATTGGACATTGCTGAACATTCTGCAAGTATTGACAAATAAAACCAATTCAAAAATGCTTCTTGTAGGAGGAGATAGTCATGTAAGAAATCTAAATACTATTTTATCCACTCACAAACAATTTGAAAGTATTCTAACATTACACCAAATGCATCAATTCAGCAAATAATGGTGTCGTTGACACAATCAAGGAGTACACACTTTATGATTATATACTCTTCATTGGCGGAACAAATGACTTACACAAACACGACAACAGGTACATCATGGAATCGTTTAGATATGTAATTGACTTATGTAGAAATACTAACTTAATTATAATGACAATACCTTACAGGGTAGATAAAAGCCTGTATAATAAAAAATCAAAAGCATCAATGACTGGCTAACTTCCTTAAATAAAAATAACCATAACTTTAATGTTAATGTTAATACGTTTTTAAATCAGTATGACTATACAAGTTTTGGAATACATTTAAATCTAAAAGGTAAAAAAAAAAGATAATAAGTTCGATAATTTAAAATTTTAAATGAGTCATAAACAAACAGTCAGAAATAACAGTAAGGATTGCAACTAGAAACAGAAATTTTTTAATTATTTTGACAGAGAAGGTAAACGTTTCAACCTCATTACACAGGTCTTTATAAATGGTTACTATAACAGAAAGTACATACAACAAAAAAAAAAAATTGTAGCGTGTATTGAAAGACCTAAAATTCCCAAGAACAATTGAATATATATATATATATATATATATATATATATATATATATATATATATATTACTCATATTTAGACCAGGGTAGAAAATTAATTAAGTGCATCAAATAATTTTAATCACCGTGTATAAGGAAGCTTTGGGAAAAAGTACGCATTATTAAAACCGTGAAGCATAAAAATTTATTCGTTTCATTAAAAATAAGGGATTTAAATTATTCACTAGACGTTTTCTATAAAACTTGTATGTAATTTAATTATTCCAAGTAAAGAGACAAATGGAAATTACGTGCAAAATTTATATTAATTAATTCAAGTTTTAAGTAACGAGTATTACACAAAATGTACAAATAATAATTAATATTTAATTAGGATTCACTAAAAATTAAAGGGTAGAAGTCAATGCCATTCATCATTATTTTAATTGGAGTTAATTGAACGATTATTAAGGTATTACATGCATAAAAGCTTTTAAAAAACCCAATAATATTCAAATCGTAGAAGTGTTATTTAAAGTATGACGATTGAACACCTGCGTATTTTTAAATATCAAAATTCTAATAAATTCGAACTGATAAACATGCAGCTTCTAGGTATATTGGAAACGGTCGGATGTTTTAACGGGAAGACTAGATACGGGGTTATTTTACTTACGAATCCACGTGGATAATACAGAATATCGATTTGTACCATTCAGACCAAGGTAGAAAAGGAAGGAGAAAATGCGTCAAGCTGAGACACTAATAATTAAAGGCGTGATTTGTGTAGCGTCACGAGGGTCACGATTTGTTGAAAATAAGAGGCAAACATGAGAGGTGTAAAAATAACATTTCTATACAAAATTAATTAGTTATTCTCGGACGTGTTTGCGTGCCGTGTGAAAAATTTCTTAGATTTTCAACTAGCGCGTGTGCAAATTTTGGAGAATAGCTGTGCCCGACTGTCAAAAGGCTTTTTTGTAGGATTCACAGCATCTATGGCGACCCAAAAGTGAGGCTCGAGTTCCAAATAAAATTTTTGTGATTTTATTCCAGAAAACTGGCGATCTGAGAGAGAGAGTGTATGTTTGTGTATAAATTTAAGAGTATTTTAGAGTGTGTGTGTGAGTGATTAGAACGTATGCAGAGAAAGGAGTGGTTAAGGAGTCAAGGAGTGGAAATTGGAAGTGACGATAGTGCATTGTGTGAAAAAAATTCGAAAATGGAAGAAGCTGGAGGCAGTAGAGATCAGTCGAGGACGGAATCAGGGGATCAAGGAAACGAGATGATAATGAGAATGCTAGAGAGGATGAACGAAGAATCCAATAGAAAATTAGAACAGCTAAGCAATGAAGCTAATAGAGCTAGGGAAGAATCGAATAGAGCGAGGGAGGAATCGAATAAGAGATTTGACCAATTAAATCAGGAATTAGGGGATAAAATAGAAAAATCGACGAGGGAATTTACAGAATTTAAAAATAGTCTTACCGTAAAGATGGGGGAGGTTGAAAATAGGGTTGATAAAAATGAGCGTGATATTACAGGTCTTCGACAGGAAATGGGACATTTAAGGTCCGAAGTACGCATTTTTTGTGAAGAAGAAATAAGTATAAAAATGACTGAAGTAACGGACTCATGTAGGGATCAATTAGGCAGGGTAGAACGCGAAGTTAGTAGTATCAAATACAACATGTCAAGTTTAACGGGGGATGGTCCCAGAGGTTATACAGGTGGTGTATCATTGGACCAACACATGAAATTTTATGGCGATAACAGGGTAAATCCACAAATTTTTATTAATAGTGTAAGAAATCTAGTGGGAAATTTATTTGACGAACAGACTAAACTGAATACGATAAAGGCTTTATTGAAAGACAATGCGGAAGCATGGTACAATTTAGTAGGACAGGACATAGACACATATCAGGACTTTGAAAACTAATTTTTACAACATTACTGGAGTGATCACAAACAGGATCAGATTAGGGATGACTTGATTACAAGAAAATTTAAGGGAGAGTTTGCAGGTTCTAGGGAGCAATATGCCATCCGCAAATACAGTGTGGCAAAACAACTTCATCCACCATTGACGGACAGACAAATAATCAAGTACCTATCACGACATTTTGAACTGGAAATCAGACAACACGTGACCTTAAAACATCACAGAACGGGAGACATTTTTAGAGTATTTGCAGAGATATGACGATGTAAGTGTAGGACGGACAAGAGAGATACGGGAAAGAAACATTAACACAGTTAGGTTTGACAACAGGACACCGAATTTTCCGAGACGACCTGACTACCATAGAAATTTTCGACCGAATTGGGAACGACGAGGACAGGAATACCGAAGCAATAGTGCGACTAGGGGACCGACGCCAAGACCTAGTTACACGAGACAAAACAGTTTACCGGAAGTAAACAGGACTGTGACGAGCACGCCGAATAGAGACAGGGACACGGATACTAATACAAGGAGGACGTACGCACAGGTTGTAGAAGCACAACCAGGACCAAGCACAGAAAACAGGACAAGACAGGATTTTTAGAACGCGACAGACCACTAGATTTCTGTGTAAATGTATATGAACATCCACGTGAATTTTTCAAAATTGAGGAGGAAATAGAGCCAGAAACTGAGGAAAAATTATGTTTGCCAATTATTAATATAGGAATTTTTGAGAATAATGTAGAAGTATTACTTGATACAGGGGCAGAGGCGAGTTTAATATCGGAGGAATTCGTCAGCAAAATTAGGGATAAGGTTTGTGATAGAATTATGCCTATAAAGCGTAGCCATTTAGTAGCTCCAAATAAAAAGAAGTTTGCTGTAGTAAATAGTGTTGTGGTGCTTAGGATAGATATAGGAGGTTTAAGCTGTGAACAGGAGTTTGTAATTGTACCTGGACTGAAGTTTCAGAGCATTTTAGGTGTTGACTGTATGATGCAGTTAGGGGTTTTGATAGATATGGAAAGGAAGGTAGTAAGGATTAAAGATAGGGTAGTGCCATGGAAGGGCAGTTATGAAGTCACAGAGGATGACACGGGGTTGAGTATTAATGTAGTAGAGGTAGAGGATGATGGAGGTAAACAGATCAACACAATAAGATGTCCAGAGGATAGGAGAGTAGAGGTTCAAGCTTTATTACAAAAACATGCAGAATTAGTGGGGGTAGAAGCAAGCACAGCGTTAGGCTATGAACACGTGTTAGAAGTGGATAATTCAGAACCGTTTAACGCAAAGGTTTATCCAATTCCAGCAGCATATCGGGAGCAGGTGAAGGCAGAATTAAATAAAATGTTGGAAGATGGCATAATAGAGGTCTCAAACACTCATTTCATAAATCCGTTGGTGGTGGTTAAGAAAAAGGATGACAGTATTCGTTTATGTTTAGATGCACGAAAAATTAACCAATGGACCAAACCGCAATTCCATTGTCCACCATCTATGGACACACTTTTGACGAGGTTAAATGGCAAGTTTGTTTTTAGTAAATTAGATTTAAGGAATTCATTCTGGCTGATTACATTACACAAGGATTCTAGAAGGTACACAGGATTTTCCGTAGAGGGTAAAATCAATAATTTTAAGGTAGTATCGTTTGGTTTGTCGGCAGAAAGGGAAACAATAATAAATGAGAAACAGACAAGTGTAGGGACTGAAGAAGAAGTAATATTTAAGAGTCAGGATAATAGGGATAAGTTTATTGTATGTGAGATAATAGGGATGATAAGTATAGTTATAGAAGGAGGAGAAATAGGGATGAAGAGTATTAGGATGGTGAGAAGAAAGACTTGGAGGATCAAGAAAAGAGTCAGATTTAAATAAGAAATGAAGATTAAATGAACAAAATATACGATAGGGATAGAATAGGTGTATATAGAAGAGTAGAAGTAAGTGTTTATAGAAAATAAAGCTAGGTATAGGATAAATATGGGAGATAATTAGATATAGGTATATAGGATTAGAATGAAAATTAAATGTAGGAAGAAAATAAGATAGGTTAAGTGTAGATATTTCTTATAAGATTAGTGGAGAGTTAGGAATAGAATAAGAATAGGATAGGTATATAGGATTAGGTAGGGGGAAGTGAGTATAGTTAAAAGTTAGGAATAGGATAGGTATATAGGATGTTTATAAAATTAGGTGAGAGTTAGGAATAGGATATGTGTAAATATTTTTAGGATTGGATATAAGTTAGGTAAGTTAGATAGATAAGGGTAGAGAGATATAGGCAATTTTTGTTTGTAAATTTTTTTTTGCAGTCTAAATGTTTATATTTAAATTCAAATAAGTGGGATTATTTGTATTCAAATAGGGGGAAAATACTCATATTTAGACCAGGGTAGAAAATTAATTAAGTGCATCAAATAATTTTAATCACCGTGTATAAAGAAGCTTTGGGAAAAAGTACGCATTATTAAAACCGTGAAGCATAAAAATTTATTCGTTTCATTAAAAATAAGGGATTTAAATTATTCACTAGACGTTTTCTATAAAAAGAAGCAGTATTAAAATGCTCAACTTGTATGTAATTTAATTATTCCAAGTAAAGAAACAAATGGAAATTACGTGCAAAATTTATATTAATTAATTCAAGTTTAAGTAACGAGTATTAAACAAAATGTACAAATAATAATTAATATTTAATTAGGATTCACTAAAAATTAAAGGGTAGAAGTCAATGCCATTCATTATTATTTTAATTGGAGTTAATCGAACGATTATTAAGGTATAATAAGCATAAAAGCCTGTGAAAATCCAAGGTTAAAATACCACGAAATAAAGCTCTGAGAATTATGTTAAAACGTTCACACACCTGCGTATTTTTAAAAGTCAATTTCAGTTTAATTTGTTTGGATAAACATGCAGCTTCTAGGTATATTGGAAACGGTCGGATGTTTTAACGGGAAGGCTAGATACGGGGTTATTTTACTGACGAATTCACGTGGATTGAAATAACCGATAATAAAGAATATCGATTTGTACCACTCAGAACAGGGTAGATAGAGACGGATAATATGCGCAAGACAGAGACACGAATAATTAAAGGCGTGATTTGAGCAACGTCACTGGGTTGCGATTGGTTGAAAATAAGAGGCAAACATGAGAGGTGTAAAAATAACATTTCTGTATAAAATTTAATTAGTTGTTCTCAGACGTTGCGTGCCGTGTGGAAAATTTCTGAGATTTAACTGGCGCGAGTGCAAATTTAATAAGAATCGCTGTGCCCGACTGTCGAAAGGGAACATAGTATGCGAAATTCTGGAAATTGTCCGTTTGCGGGACAAAACCGACATACGGGCGATCTGTTATATAAACCCGGACTTTAAACAGTTTTGCTCTCTTAGATTTTCGATTTGATTCAACACTTTAAACAGTTTGCTTTTATATTTTGGTGATTATTGAATACTTTAACACAGTTTGCTCTTGACGTGCTACGATACAAGTTGTTATGCATTAGTGCACTTAGAAAAGAAGATACAAGGTAATAAAATTTAGTTATAGTTGCGAGTATTACTGTACCAATTATCGAAATTAGTACATGATAAATGAATAAACAAAAGTAGGCAGTTTTGGGGTATAGCGTGAAAGAAGTATGAATTTCTTTGCTATTTTTCGAGGGTGTTAATAGTCAAATGTTATTCGTAATCGTGATTGGATCTACAAAACAAGATTTTGGATATACTTAGATGAGTTCCGGAGAAGCTCTGAAACAACTTTAGATGAATGGTGGTGTAGAAAAGTTTAAAAGACGACCAGGAATCTGAGGACAGAAACATAACCCAGTTGGAATGGTAAAATTAGCAAGGACGATGTACATTGAAGCCACGAGTGCAGTAACCTTTAGGTAAATTATACAATTTTGTTCGAACTTTGATGTTTTTGGTGTGTGTTGAATAACTTTATAATTTGTTTGATAAAAAAAATGGACAGTAGTGAATTTGTACCAACAACAAATTTTTAATTTTAAGGTGAAATTTTCTTGTTTAAGTAGAAAGGAGTATTTAGCAGTTTAAGTTCTTGATTATGATGAAAATTTGGGTCTGTCTTTGAGCTCAATTAGACTAACCTGTTTGATTAACGTAAAGGGGTGGGAGATGCTCCCTTTATACTCAGACTCAGATCTGCAAATATTGTTAAATTAATTAGTAGGCATCCTACCAGGACTTTAATTCTGGATGCAAATTAACACTGATGACAAATTTAAACTTGAAATTTTATTATACTGAAATTTATGCTGAAATTTAATTTTGAAATTTTAATGTATTAGGAATATTGATGTAAATAGAGTTAACGTTGATGTTTGTGGTAGGAATGTGTTTGTTTTTTTTTATGAATGAGGATGAAAGTTTTAACTAGGTGAGCAGCCGAGGCGGAAAGAGTAAAAAGGCGACTATCAGAAGCGATTCAACAGGGCTAGAATCACAGCAAATCTAGGTGCCAAATTCGAGAGGTTCGAATATCTTTTTTTACTCTGGTGAGGCTTTTTTGTAGGATTCACAGCAATATATATTGCTATGTATAAACAAGAATTAGAATTATCGTTCTCCGACGTTGGGCTGTCTTATTAATATTGCTATGAACTCCCTCCAGGAACTTAACTGGATTTTATCGTGTCTCGAACTTGTCGACCAATAACAAAATTTGATAGGTTGCCTACCGCCTTACTCGTTATCAATTTCCTATTCAACTTATAGCTCCTCCTTGATTGTTTAAATTATCAAATCACTCCCGTTAACTTTATCTTATGACCTCGACTAGCATTTATTTGGAATTATAAAATTCAGTTAATTCGATTCTATATAATGAAACAAATATTATGTACAGTTTTTGTAAATTATTTAAAATACACTTTTAATTAATTAATGTTGTAAATCTCATTTATCAAAAATCATATACTTTTTAATCAAACCGAAAGTCACCAAAAAAACCTATTATTTTTATAAAAAAAAAAGAAATGTGGAATTTTCAAAACCTCTTATCACTTCACCCACTTTATACGTATGCAAGACCTCTTTTTGTTGACTTTCACATTCATTTATATTAAGGAAATTGAATATTCAAATAAAAAAAAAGAAAAAAATGTCTTATAACTAAAAATCTGACCTGGTCTATTTTCTTCGCATTGACGCATCCATAATTAGCTAGTATTTCCCATGCATTAAGCCATCCATTTGAATAAAATTTATTTTCCCCCAATTCAGGATTATTACATGCCCATTCGAAATATTGTCTATCCACACGCTTGAACCATTGCATTTAAATTATTGCCATTACCCTCTGGACTACCATTATTAACTTATACTTATGCACCCCAATTTATTGTCATCTCATTCAGACTTATTACTTCTTATCAATTTCCCCAAACTTAGAATTGGATTATCATCCTCCCCAAACTCGAATTTGTATTATTATTCTCCCAGGACTCGGAAGTTGGAATTCTTATCATTTATTTTTCCCTGACTTGGAAGCCCTATTATTATTATGTTTTAGCTTAAATAAATTCCCCAAAATCTACTTACGTTTAATCGGCAATCATAATTTTCATCTTCGCACTTATACAATTTTTCACTTTGAATTATTATTACGTATCACACTTTATTTCATAGTGGCGCACCTCGGCCTTTGTTGAGTTGAAAACTGCCTTCGTTATCACTGTACCTGTTAATATATCATTGCTCTCCTACTCCGTCAGTGGGTATGG
The DNA here is from genome assembly GCA_036346225.1 of Platerodrilus igneus. Taxonomy (NCBI): domain Eukaryota; kingdom Metazoa; phylum Arthropoda; class Insecta; order Coleoptera; family Lycidae; genus Platerodrilus; species Platerodrilus igneus. Next base: position 176,075 of record JARFIW010001436.1, on the reverse strand, counting down.
TCTATAAACTCGTCGCTCATTTTAACCAATCAAATCTTTGCATTTAAAGTAGTTTTTGATGTAATTTTCTATGCTTTCAAATAATTGTGGCCTGCTCGCAGGTGTCTTGTTATCAAACATGCGGTGTTTTGACGAATCTAATCGCTTTTCCATAAACAACTGATGCAATTCGACTTTTAATTTTCATATATGCATGTTATTTACCCAATTTTTAATCTCCTTTCTTATTAAAAATGGTTACCTATTTTGTACGCATTTACACTATGCTTCCTGAAGCTCTATTTCTTATCTCCGTATTAACTTAATTACTTGGAACTCTTTTGAATGCGTGTTTAATTACACTTTATTATGTTTAGTTATAAATACGCGTGCTTCCACTGAAAAATATCATTACTTGCCTTACCTAAATTAACTAAAACTCTATCTACAGGGTGTTAAATATCTACTATCTACTTAATGCATGTATTTCTTATTCCTACGCTAACTATGCGTCTTCCTATGTCTATCTGCGTCTCTTAAAACTATTTATACTTTATATACAGGGTGTTGACTGCTTACTATTTACAAACTATCTCCATTTCTTGATTTTTAATTAAATAAATGCAGTTCTCTGCTGCCTATGGTAATTTCTCATTTCTAAACGACCTTTACTATAAGTACGCCCTTAAACAACCCCTTATCACAGCATATATATATATATATATATATATATTTTGTGACCAGATTAATATTATATTGAATTAGGGTTAGAATATTTATCTTGGGATACTTTTGGTCAAAATTAAAAACCTTTACTTTTTAATCTTGTTTAATTGCTTGACGTTTCGGTCTAGTTTCTGACCTTAATCATAAGCCTAAAAGGTGTGGTTCTAATACAAATTAAAATGAGGTTTAAATATATACATTAAACTGGATTATGTAATAAATACAAATAAAAATGTATAAATTATTTTTTCTTCTGTCTTACATATAGGTGACAGACGTCAATGACATCTTTTGTAACTATAACAATATAGGAAACGTATTATTATGTATATGTAAGATTTAGATGTAAATTGCATATTTTTAGGACAAAATCACTTAACTAAGAATAATTATGTGAAAGATTTTTAAAATGAAAAATTGCAAAACATAAGCTTAGTAAATATTGATTGAATAATCTCTCTTTTATATATATATATATATATATATATATATATATATATATATATATATATTATAAGTAGTTTTTTACACAAGGTAAGTTGATAAATACTAACGTATTGAAATTAATAAGATGAAATAATAACTTAGACTTTTTAAGTAAAGCCCAAATGATCATTTCAAATCGAGCTAGTAATTGAAAGAAGGAAAATATAAGGCCTTGGACAGGATTTGAACCTGCATCTCAGTTTTGAGCGTTGCTTGCTGTCTATATCTGACATAAGTCAAAAACTTGACAATTTCAGATATGATTGACAAAAATGCTAAACGTAATTGAAAGTTAGGTTTATATATGGTACTGTACACGATTTAGATTTGTAAATTTTCCAATTATAGCCATCGGCCTCGGTAGCGTAATTGGTAAACGCACAGTTCCGGCAAAACTGAGATGCAGGTTCAAATCCTGTCCAAGGCCTTATATTTTCCTTCTTTCAATTACTAGCTCGATTTGAAATGATCATTTGGGCTTTACTTAAAAGTCTAAGTTATTATTTCATCTTATTAATTTCAATATATATATATATATATATATATATATATATATATATAATAATAATTTCTAATTTAATATGTTTTTAGTGTCTATAAAGTTCAGAGTAAGTTACACTTAGATTATTAAGATCTTGTTTACTATTGATACAATTTTTTCTTTTTGTATATAAAACGATTACAAGAATAGGCGTTTATAATAGTTGGGTTCCTTTACTAAAATTTTGGTTTCATTAAATGCAGGTGTATGTTGAGCAGCATAAGCATGTATAGCAAGAGCACAGTGGTTTTTACCTAACTTAGTGTCACTGCGATGTTGAGTTATCCTGTTACGGAGACATTGACTTGATTGGCCAATATAAGAATGATTACAACTACATTGGATCTTATATACTGTGTTGTTGCACATTGCATCATCTGTCTTGTCTTTAAGTTGTGAAAAAAAATTTTTGATTGATCCTTCATAATAATATGTAAATGTTATGTTTTGTTTTTTTAATATCCGAACAAGCAGTGGTGTTAGTTTTTGTATATACTGTAATTTTTTGTAGATTGTTTCTGTTTTGTTTTTAGTTTCTGTAATTGTATTAGTGTTTAATAATTGATTAATTAGCTGAATTGGCTAACCATTGTTAATAAAATCTTTTTTTAATTCTTGAATGTTTTTTTTAATAAATATTGGATTACTGATTTTGGTTATGCGTTGTTTTAATGCTAATAGAGTGTTAATTTTATGCATAAATGAATGATTAGAATGGTAGTTCATATATCTGCCTGAATTATTTGGTTTTTTGTAGTAATCGAAAATTAAACGGTTGTTGGTAGATCTAATAACTTTAGTATCGAGAAAAAGGATTTGTTTATTTTTTCTTTTTCTATATTAAATTTTAGGTGTTCGTTGAAGTTGTTGAAGTGTTGGAGGGTAACTTCTACTTGATTGTATGGTACTGAACAGATAATGTCATCTACATATTTAACTATGAATACCATTTGATATGGAAGATTCGAAATGACTGTCTCTAACAATAGGTCCATTACAATCTGAGCTAGAATTGGTGATAAGGGAGAACCCATTGGAGTACCAAAAAGTTGTAAATAAAATTTTTTTTGAAAAACGAAGTAAGTGTTGTTAAAAATAAGATTTATGGTAATAAGAAACATTGTTTTTGATAGTTTACAATGGGGTTCAATCTTGTTCCATTGTTTGGATATGATTTCTAAAATCAGTTCTTTTGGAATGTTTGTGAATAATGATATAACATCTAGTGAATTAAGTATATGATCTTCGGGTAATTGAAAATTATTGTATTTATTGACAAACGTAAAGCTATCTTTTGTATTGTAACATTCGAGAGGAAAGGATTTTTTTAAAATATCAGAAAAAAATTGCGCAATGTTGTATGTAGGCGTATTTATCGACTAAATAATAGGTCTTAGTGAAATAATGGGTTTATGTATTTTAGGTAGACCATAATACTTTCCTGGATTAGAACTGTTGTTAATGAGCTCATTTTTTTCTTTCATTGAAATCATATCTTGTTTATGAAGTATTTTGATGTGTTCATTTACTGTTTTTTGAATTGTAGTAGTAGGATCTTTTTGTAATATTTTATATGTAGTTTTGTCAGATAAAAGTTCTAATGATTTTTGTGTGTAGTCTTGAAATATCATTATGACGGTTACCTCTCCTTTGTCTGCTTTTAATATTAATAGTTCTTTATTATTATCTAAAAAAAATTTTGTTTTATTTGTAATTACGTGGTGTATGCTGTTTTTGTTGTTGTTTGGGTTTTTATAAAGTTAGTGATTGCATTTGTAACTTTGGCTCGTGTATTATTTTTTTCTTCTGTTGTACTTTCATAACTATTTATGATTGATTCAACGTCTGCAAGTAGTCTACCTATATTTGTTTTAACGATATTAGTTTTTAAATTGAATTTTGGTCCTAAAGATAAAAAGTTCTTGATATCTTCAGGAATAGTGACGTTAGTTAAATTAATTAACCATTTATCATTGTCTTTAAATAACATTGAACTTTGTAATTGATTCTTTACAAGTAAATTAAACTTTTTTATGTGTAATTCTTTGATTTTGATAAATAATTTTTGAAAGTTCTTTTCTTGAAATAAAATAAATTTTTGTAATATGTGCGGAGGTAGATATTCTATAAGGGAATCCTTTAACATTTTTATAGAATTTTTTAAAGAGTTTAACTTACTATATGTAACTTTGATTTCAATAGTAAGTATGGTTCTATCAAATCTCTGAGTATGCTGCTTAATTTTATTGTTAATCCATTGTTTATTGCATTCTAAAAGTTGTAGTACAGGTTTGTTGGTTGATTTGATGTGTTTAGGAAGGATACCTTCTCTACGACACTTTTCTAAAAATATTCTCTGATTAAGTATATTGTTATAGTTACAAAAGATGTCATTGACATGTCACCTATATGTAAGACAGAAGAAAAAAAATAATTTATACATTTTTATTTGTATTTATTACATAATCCAGTTTAATGTATATATTTAAACCTCATTGTAATTTGTATTAGAACCACATCTTTTAGGCTTATGATTAAGGTCAGAAACTAGACCGAAACGTCAAGCAATTAAATGAATTTAAAAAGCAACCGTTTTTAATTTTGACCAAAAGTATCCCAAGATAAATATTCCAACCCTAATTCTATATATATATATATATATATATATATATATATATATTACTCATATTTAGACCAGGGTAGAAAATTAATGGATTACATCAAATAATTTTAATCACCGTGTATAAGGAAGTTTATTAGATAATACGCTTTACTAAAAACCCGTGGAGAATAAAAATTCATTCGTTTTATTAAAAATAAGAGATTAAAAGTATTTACAAGACGCTTTATATAAAAATAAGCAGTTTTAAAATGCTCAACGTGTAATTTAATTATTCCAAAGTAAAGAATCAAATGGAAATTACGTGCAAGATTTATATTAATTGATTCAAGTTTGGGCAACGAGTATTAAACGAAACGTACAGATAATAATTGAATATTTAATTAGGATGCACTAAAATTTAAATGGTATTAATTTTAATTGAAGTTAATTGAACCGTTAGTAACAGATAATATCTATAGAAACTTGTAAAACCCAAGATTATAATACCAGAAAATAAAGCTCTGAGAATTAATATTATGTTGAACACCTGCGTAGTTTAAATGTCACGTACGGCAAAAGTTTGCAGATAACGAATAGTTTCAGAGAATCTTGGGAAAACGTCGCATAATAGTTACGAGAAATGCTAAAGGTGGGTTATTTCACACTCCATGTGGACTAAAATAATCGATAATACAGAATATCACTTTGCATCAATAAGAACAGGTTAGATAGAGACAGATAATATGCGCAAGACCGAGACACATATAGTAAAAGGCGTGAGTAGCGCAACGTCATGGGGTTGCGATTGGTTAAAAGTAAAAGGCAAACTTGAGAGGTAAAAATAACAGTTCTGTATAAAATTTAATCGGTTATTTCCAGACGTTGCGTGCCGTGTTGAAATTTCTGAAATTTAACTGGGGTGAGTACTAAATTCGTAAAACCGACGCGCGAGCGACAGACTGGGAACATAGAATGAGGAATTCTTGAGAATTACCCGTTTTGAGGACAAAAGCGACGTGCCGGCTTTTTGCTATATATACCGAGATGAATATAAACAAGCCCTCTTAGACTCTTAGACTTTTGACTATTCGATGCGTTAAAAGCTCTTACATCCGCGACTTGATTGAAGATGTTAAACAGTGCATTTTAGTTTGATAAAATAATTTAAAATTTTGCTCGTATATTTTAGTGATTCAAAATAGTTGGTTATTTACGTGCTAACATGAATGTACTTCAGTGCACTTAGATACAAGGTAATAAAATTTAGTTTCACTGTACCAATTAGCAAAATTTACAACGACAAATGTATACACAAAAGTAGGCAGTTTTGGCGTATATTGGTGAAAGAAGTATGAAGTTATTTGCTATTTTTCGGGGTGTTAATAATTAAATGGTTCAAATACGTGTCTGGATCCACGAAACAAGGGTCAGATATACATAGATGAGTTCCGGAAAAGCCCAGAAACAACTTTAAATAAATGGTGATGGAGAAAATTTTAAAAGCGTTGAGAATTAGAAGCCGTAAATATAATCCTGTTGGAATGGTGTGATTAACTAAAGGGACGATGTACTTTGAAGCTACGAGGACAGTAACCTTCAGGTAAATTATACTATTTTGTTTGACATTTTGTGTGTGTTGAATAACTTTATAATTGATTTACTTTAAATAGACATTAGTGAAATTGTACTAACCATAAAATTTTAATTTTAAGATGAAATTTGCTTGTTGAAGTAGAAAGGGTATTTAGTTTTGATGTTCGGTAATATGATGAAAATTTGGGTATGTCTTTGAGCTCAATTAGACGAACCTGGTTAATTAACGTAAAGGGTGGTAGATGCTCCTTTATACTCAGACTCGGTCTGCTTATATTGTTATATTAATTAGTAGGCATCCAACAAGGACTTTACTTCTGGATGCACATTAAAATGATAATAAAATTAATCTTGAAATTCTTTTTAAAACTGAATTTTATGCTGAAATTTAATTTGAAAATTTAATGTATTCTGAATATTGATGTAAATAGAGTTAACGTTGATGTTTGTGGTAGGAATGTGTTGTTTAATTTTATGAATGAAGAGGTTTATAAAATTAGGTGAGCAGCCGAGGCGAAAAGAGGATCACAGCAGTTTATGACGCCCAATCGGTGGGACTAGAATTTTTTTGTTGAAAGGACCCCGTTCCCGCATTCACAGGAGAATATCACAGCAATATATATATATATATATATATATATATATATATATATCAGTAATAGCAATAAGCTATTAAACTAGTTTTAGATCAAGAAATTACTAAACCAAACATGCATTTTTTATCAAAATGTACAATCAATTAGAAATAAGGTCAATGAATTAGTCTATTTTACAAGGCAAAAATGACCATATCTTATGTTACTTGGAACATTGGTTGAGGGACATTGAAGTACCATACTTTTGTTTAGATGGCTACTTCATAGCGTCCTATTTTACAAGAGCCAGAAAAGCACATGGTGGTTCTATAATAATGCTACACAACAAACTTAATAATACAAATAAGAAATTAAACAAAATAAGTAGCTTATCTCAAGAGGTCCATTGTGAAATAGCAATTTTGTTAATACCAGTTAACACAAGAATAATGTTTACAGATCCCCATTAGGAGATATAAAAATCTTTCTAGATATTATAAATAAAGCTCTCGATCTTGTTGACCCTTCAAAACATGTAGTACTCTGTGGTGATTTTAACATTAGGTTCAATGTAAATGACAAAAATACCACAAAATTAATAGACCTCTGTCAATCATTTAAATTGAAACGCAGAGTAACTTTTGAAACCCGAAAAAAAAATTGTTTAGATAATATTTTTACAAATCTTAACATTTTCAGTATAAAGGAGCAAAAAAACTTAATATCTTATCATTCAGGTGTCGAGTTTAAAGCTGTTGTCCAGTATGAGAAATTAAGTTTTTCCACAAAAATGTTTCGTCCAAAATCGCAGAAAAATAAATACAACTTTTATAAATGTCTTGAAGAGGTTGATTAGAATTTAATAATACATAACATTGACATATCAAAAAATTTTGAACGTTTCCTTGCGATTATTATAAAAACTTTTACAGTTTCCTTCTCGCTTAGAGTGTTTCGTAAATCAACTGATATCCAGGGCTTATGGTTTGATAATAGTTTACGCAAAATGCGTCGTACACTGGAAATATTGTATGAGATAAAAAATACTTACCCCACTAAACAAAATCAAATAAATTTTAACAATCTCGGAGCTAAGTATCGCCAGGCCATAAAGACAGCTAAGTTAAACAGTACTTCTGACAAAATAAAACAATCAAAAAATCCCATAAGGACTATGAGGCACGTTATAAATGCAAGAAGACCCTCCTGTAACGGAAATATATCCTCTACATTAACTCCAGATGATTTCAATAATTTCTTTGTCCATGTAGCTGAAAGTGCTACGACACTCATAGAAAAAAACGGCTCTGCACAAAAAAAAATTCAAATTTCATAAAGTGTAATTGTGAAAAATTCTCCTTTAACGCACTATCAGAAAATGAGGTCAGAAATGTTATAAACTCTTTAAAGAACAAAACTAGCGCAGATGCTTATGAATTAAATACGGAAGTAATTAAATGCTGTAAAAACATTTTGATTAGCCCTCTAACTAAACTAATAAATTCATGTATTAACAGTAGCATTTCCTTAAAACTAGCTAAGGTTATTCCTTTATTCAAAAAAGGTGACCCAAATAGTACATCAAATTATCGCCCTATATCCTTACTACCTATCTTATCAAAAATTTTTGAAAAAATTCTCAGTAATCAAATACAAACGCATTTTGGAAAAAACAATATTTTCTCATCTAATCAATATGGTTTTAGACCAAATAAATCCATAACTTACGCTATCCTATCTTTTATACAGAAAATAACAGACTGTTTTGAAAAAGGAGAATTCTGTATGACCTTTTTTCTTGATCTCAGTAAAGCATTTGATTATGTATCTCATGACATTCTTTTAAATAAATTAAAATATTATAAATTTGACCGAAACAGTTGCTTGCTGATACAATCTTATTTAAAAAACAGGCAACAGTTTGTATACTACAACAGCAGTACATCTGAGCTGAAGACTATAAAAAATGGTGTACCCCAAGGTTCTATTCTGGGACCTATTTTGTTCTTAATCTATATAAACGACTTACCATCATACATCACACAGTTCAAACCTGTTATTTTTACTGATGATACTACTTTAATAACCAGTTCTTTATCTTGTGTAGATTTGTTCAATAAAAACGTGATTAGTCACTTTTCAGCAAGTACATGGTTTGCATCAAACAAATTAAGTTTAAACTCCAAAAAAAGTGCACAGATGTTGTTCTCACTAAAACAGTATTCATTCTCAAATCCTGAGTCTGTTAAGTTCCTGGACTTATACCTGAACTGTGATTTAAAATGGGATCAGCAAGTGAAAGATATTGCGGTTAAATTAAATAAATCAATATACTGCATCTGCTCCTTCAAAAATTGGGTTTCAGATAATATTATCATGCTAGCATATTTTTCGTTATTTCACTCGCATTTATCATATGCAAAACTAGCATGGGGTGATTCCACACATATAAAACGTTTATTCTCGTTACAACGTAAAGTAATCAGAATAATAGCGGGATTGGATATAGAGAAAACTGTAAAGCATACTTCAGTTCACTATGAATTTTAACATTGCTATGTATATACATCCTAGAATGTATATTACATGTCCACAAAAACTGCAGTATATATGTAAATAATACACAAGTACATTCACATAATATAAGAACAAACAACTTCTTGAGAATTCCATTCACACGACTTCAAAAATCTAGGTACTCTTTAAACTATTATGCTTTAAAATTCTATAACCATCTTCCACAAACCATAAAGTTACTACCATTAACAAAGTTTAAAATAGTATTGAAAAATTTCTTAATAAAACGAGCATTTTACTATTTTAATGAATATTATGGTTACGATTTCATGATTGACTTAAAATAATATTTTACATATTTTTTACTGTATTTGTTACTTGTTTAAATAATATTTAAAATTTTGTTAGACTATACCCATAACATTGTATTACCACAACGTCTTGTGCAAATAATTTATCATTTTTCTTTTAATCTAAACTAAACTATATGTATATGTTTATATGTATGTACCCACTTTTATGTATAATATTGTATTATTACAGTTGATTTATGCAAAAAATGCATACATTTCTAATGCATCAATATATCTATCTATAGGTTAGAGTATAATAGAATTAAAATTTATTGACGCTTTAAAATTATTAAAAATTTGCTATATAATGTTATTCGATCTGAATGAACCTGCATTTTGAAGTTCTAGAATACTATAACGAGTAGAATGGTTTGCGTGTTTCAGTGAGCTAAAGAGCAAAACTATAGGTTTAACCAAATTAGTGGAGGGTCATTAGTGAGAAATAAGACGGACATGTCCTCGCAAGAGGACAGCAGCTCCTTCAGTACTTAGGATGGTGGAGACCATAGGGGGTCGGTATGGCATTCTAAACACATTACCTCCGAAGTACACAACTACTAAAAAAAAATTTAAAATGACGGCATCTTCTGGAGGGGGGATTACTTCGGAGGATGTGATCGTAAAATTTAAAAGAAGAACTGGGAACATTTTGCGTTGGAACATGGAATGTCAGAAGCATGAATCAAGTGAATAAACTAGAGAATGTGAAAATTGAAATGTATAGGTTACCATTGGCCACTGTAGAGACTACCGAAATGAGGTGTGCGTATGCATGCATGTGTGTGGGTGCATGAGTGTGTGAGCAGAGACTTTCGTTGATTCATACAGGATCGAAGAAAGAAAATTCAGGTGTGGAGATAGTTACATGGAAAAAGATGGGTCACTGTGAGAAAACTGCTTACGCGTTTTTATGGTTAGATTAAAATCTAAAGCGGTAAATACAGTAATAATAGAAGTATACACACCCTCCTTTAGCTACGGTGAGGAATGGGTAGAAGCAATCTACAAAGATATCGAATATTCATAAAGGACATGAAAATTTAATAATCAAGGGAGATTTTAATGCAGTGGTTAAGTGAGGGTAGAAAAAGCAGCGGTAGTAAGTTTATTTGGCCTAGGTACGAGAAATGGCAGATGTAGATTTTTGCAACAAAAACAATTTAACCATCATATTGGAAAATGGTGCATGTGGAAGCTGCCAGAAGGCATGGGTAGATATCAAATAGATTGCATTCTTGTTAGACAATGGTTTAGGAATCTAGTAAAAGATTGTAGAAGCTACCCAGAAGCAGATATAGACACTAATCACAACATAATTATAAAAGCTACGTTTAAACTTGTAAATAAGGAACGGGAAAAGACCCATTGACTTTGAGAAACTAGAAGGTATCCACAAAATATGTGAGAAAAAGTCAAACTGAAAGATATCGGGAAAATTTCTGATTCTAACGGAGTAGAAACAGAATGGAATAATATTAAATCCAGCTTAGACAGCGCATAGAAATATTCTGGATAAACAAAAAGAATTCATGGATGACTAAGGATATTCTGAATTTAATACAAGAAAGATGAAAATACGAAAACAGACCAGACGAAGCAGGAAAGCTAAAGAACAATGGATTGAAAAATGCAAATAGGTACAAAATAAGATGGAAATAGGGAAGACAGACGAAGCATACAAATTAATTGGAAAAAATTTTAGGTATATAAAACCGTATAGCAAAAATATACGAGGCACGGGAGTAAACTTCATTTGACTAGGTGACAAGAATATACAGGGAATGTTTATGCAGGACAAGAACTAGAACAGTAATCAGATAATGGAAAGGATGACTTGGGATACCCTATACTTAGAGATGAATTTGAATCAGCTTTAGAGTCTGAAAAATAATAAGGCACCAGGTATGGATTAGGTGCAAACAAAAATTCCAAGAGCTGCTAGACAAGCAGTAACATAATGTCTCTTCCAAGTTGGCGAGATGTCGAAAGATTTCAAACGTTACACCATAGTCACTATACCAAAAAAGAAAGGTGGTGATATATGTTAAAACTTTCGAACAGTAAGTTTGACAGCCCACATGTCAAATATTAACTAGAATCATACAGACAGATGGAAAAAGGGTGAAGAAGTAATAGGGGAACATTTTGGATTTAGCGAATCAGGAAAACATGAGAGCTTATTTTAGCTTTAAGGGTGAGCATCGAGAACAATAGAAAAGGCGAAAGCGTGTATATAGGGTTTGTAGATCTGGAAAAAGCATTCGATGGGGAAAATGTTTGAAATACTGAAAAAGATTAAGGATAGATGGATAGTACATAGTTTGTACAAAGAGCAATATAATTAGATCAGTTCAAAGACAGTATGATCTCTTGTAGACCAATTCCAAAGAGTATGTTGATCTCTCTCCTAAAAACTCATTTGATACGAATTGTTATAAAGCTGGCTTCACAAGTTATTATCTTATAACTTGAAATAGTAACAGAAATTCATTTTTTACATTATGTGACATTAATAATATAAGGCGCTTTCCTTTCACCACCTTACCAAGATATTCTTACCTAACCTAAGTTGTACTTTGTTATTTCGTATGTTCCTGTCACGTGCCTAGTAGTTCAAATAACTCGAATATTTTCTTTCCCCCCTAACCGATCCTAAGTGTACCTACAAACTGTCTTACATTTAAGTAAAATGGATTGCTTATGAGGTGACTTTTCGTTATAGTGCTGATTGAAGTATAGTAGTAAATAGTAATTATATTAATTTTGAATTTAAATTTTATTTACTGAAAGTGGCATGTCTTATGCAATTTGTATATGCCCTGCTGATAGTTGGATATTAAACGGCGAGATTATGTTAAAAGATCGTGGTAGGTATTTTACAAATAATTTTAATATTAAATCATGTGTATTGAATTATATTGCAGAATATGGTAGTGCTGTAGTTTCCACAAAATCAAATTGGATTTATGGAAAATAATAGTCCATTGGTTAAAGAATCTGGTTGTATTCTCCAGTTTCTGGTCATCAATCAAGAGGATGAAGTTATGGATGATGATGTGCACAACAAACTAGCGCTTCCCTCTGAAACAACCGACACTCTTCCTGCTAAATATATCTGGGATTATGACCACACTTTAGCGTTAATTGCAAGTGGGGAATCACGATATGATAATATGTTTCATCCAAAGAAAAAAAGTCGTTTTGGCAAGAAGTAGCAGACGACTTTGTAAGTTAAGGCCTGTGTCAAGATACAAAACGTTTGAAAAAAATGGGAAACCTAGTAAATACGTATAAGAACGCGAAAGACCATAAAAATAAAACCGGACGAGGACCTACACGATTTTTATTCTTTGACAGAATGGATGCATTGCTAGATGATAAACCAAACACCTGTAGCCCTCACAGCATTGACATTGCCGCAAGTACTTCCAACATTGACCATCAAAAGAGCCCAAATGCTATTACAACATCTACCACAAATCGCAAACACAAAACAAAAACTATGCAATTTGTGGACATAAAAGCAAAATACTATGCTGCCAAAGAGGAAGCACTAAAACAGAGAACCGCTGCATATACGGCACACTTAGCTAGCCTGGCGCAGCTTAATGCAGAAAAATTAATAGTGCAACAACAGAAAGTGGCATTAGAAGAACGCAGGGTGAATACGTTAGAACAAATAGCAAGTAGAAAGTGAACATGAAGGAATGTGATGTGTGTAATATTTAGGAACAGTTAGCATTAAGAAAGTCACAGAGCTAGAGCAATAACGTTATAGATTATGTAAATATATTACCATCCTAGATAACAAAAATAACAATACAGTGATTGTAGTGGTAAATGCAAATTTCAATACCTAACTACGTGAACAGTAACATGTGTTTTGTACTTATTCTTAACTCTTACAATTAACTTCCCAGTATAATCTAGTATGTAATGTATTATTATTAAATGTTCCGACTAATAGGATGTATCTATAAATACTCCCTGTATGTTTGTTGTGGTTTGTTTAGCATTCTTCTTAATCTTCTTTGGGAATTAAACCACTCATAGTTTTTAAAATCTTGACCTAGGATCGAAACGTAAATAAAGATCATTTTAAAAACTATGAGTGGTTTAATTCCCAAAGAAGATTAAGAAGGATGTATTTATCTCATTTGCATCAGTGTCTAAGAAACGGTGAATATTAAGCAACGATTGAAAGGTAAGTAGATCAAAAAGAAATACTATATACAGCTTGGTAAAATGAACAAACCACATGTATCAAGGCAAATCGATGTACTTTATATGTGTATTATGCAGTGACATTTTAATAAAAAACGTAAACAGGCTTTAATTACACTTTATTCAAATTATTAGAAAGTCAGTGTACCTATAAAACGGGTTGTTATTAGCTGGTAATATCGTAATTACAATGTATATACGCTAATAATTAGAATGTTTAACAATACCAGTAACTGTACTGCTGCAAATCGAAGCATTAGGAAACATGTCCTTCATTATTTGCTGTTGTCGATAATAGGCAGGTTGCTATGAAACCCTTTTCCAGTCCTTGAAAATAAATAATCTCAGGTACCATTGTAACATACTGTTTTAGTGCAGTCGGTTATGTAAAAATAACTCTCTATTATTTTTCAAATTGGTATATCTTCTAGTTTAATTTTAGCGTCCCAATTATTAGAATAACGGTTTTGTAGCATAAATATGTCTGCGATTTTAAACGGCTTCAAAAGCTCCGTTCCCAAGTAGCCAGAGCAGGGTTCTTAGAAAATATAATCCAAAGATTTAATTAACATTCCCAAGGTACAAAGCTTTACTTGGAAGGCACTTAACGTGTCAGATTAGTAGTATCTACTAATAGATGTCAATCAAGTAGCTAAGACCCTAGTTATGTATAAAGCAGCCCGACTTGTCTGAATAATTTTCAATTAGTTTGGGTACTTAACTAAAATTATAGTTTCGGAGTTTTCTTGTGAGGGAGATTTTGGCTATTCTTAAGCAATTGTTAGTTTTAATTAACTTTTAAGATTTATGACAAACTTAACCTTTTCGATTATGAGAGCTAAACTGGACTGGGTATTTTTCAATTAACTTAAAGTTATATAAGGAGTTCAGCGTGGGATGGAAGGGGCTTTTTTATTTTGATACTTCCGACAGACAGGTTGTCGATTTCTGTACTTCTGAAAGTAAAGTGATGTGTGTTTTTATTTTATTCTGAGTAAGTACTTTCCCAGTTACTAAAACAGAGGTTATGGTATTTTTAAATAATGAACTCAAGGGTTGTGTTATGAATATGTATCCGTAATTGTTTAACTAAATTGTGCCGACGTTCTGTAAAAATACCGACGTTCAGATTAAACCTCTGAGCTTGGACTTAAATTGAACGCGTTGAAATTTTAATTCCTGAGTACTTATTTCGGCAAACAGCTAGGTTTCAGCAGGGTACACCGCTTCATTGTTATTTCGACGGTAGCCTGGGGCCTCACGCAATAGCTTATCAACGAAACCTGCCTGATTACGCAATTTTCAGGTCGGGTATAGTAGTAAAGGACTCCCGTAGTGATAATATTTGTGTGTACTTGAACGAGTTCCGTTACAGTAATAGTTGACCGGTGAAAAGGTCGTTTCTGTCCCGTTAATTGGAGACACCCTTGTTAACTTAGAGCGTGGGTCACAGTAGGTAACTTTATTAGAATACTGTATATATAATTAATTATTGTATTGGGGTGTTTGAGCCGGAAATTGGTTCTTATATCTTTAAAAAGTAGATTAGTCCTAAGGAATTTAGACATTAATTTGGTTTAGTCGTATAGTGTTTAGCTAGCTGGGGACTATAAAGTTCCACAGTAGTGCAGTGTTAACATTTTTCTGCGTGCGTATTTGTGACAATCTTTTCCCATTCTCAAGAACAAAGTGTAACGAGGGAAAATACCTTGATAAGGTCCGTAAGCCTTCCCCTCCCTTACGGTGGCACCCTATTGTATATAACAGCAAATATTGTATATATTTTGTACTCATATGTCATTAGGTTAAGGTTTAATTAGTTGTACAGTTAATAAAACCATCTAAATTTATATCTTAGTGTGTTGTAGCTTAATGAACCTCACCCTCTCACCGACTGTAGCAAGCTTGCGAGGCAATGTTCCGAAACGTTTGGGTATTTTAGATTTAGGGGTCATGCCCTATTATTTTATTGGTAATTTGATACCCTCACGAGGCAGGTTTGTATATTAGTTACACCATAAATTATCTTTTATTACATAGATCCAAGAACGAATACATGAACATTGTAAAACCACTTAATTTTCAAATAGCAAATCAATATCTGGATAATTTTTTTATATATACGAACATTAGCTACAACAGAACGTGCTACTTGCAAGTGTAAAAGTATAATTATTCTCACAACAATATTATATTAAAATAGATACAATAGCGTAGAGACATCTTAACTATTCCACATCACAACCGCGAGTTCCCTGTAAACTTACGCTAGATTTCCCCCACTATTCAACACTATCACAAGATAAACAAATCCATCTCAAGGTACAATTTCACTAATTTGGAGGACCGCGTCTTCATTATCGTGACTACTATCATAGTCTACATGATCATCAAAATTGATGCGCATATGTAGCGCAGCAGCAGCTACAGCACATTCCACAATAAACACTATTGACAGGTTGTCAAAAAAGTGTAATCAACGGAATCTGCCTTTTAGTAAACCAAATGCATTTTTGATTATCATTCTTGTAGATGAATGGCGATAATTAAACATTTTCTCTGTTGGAGTTAAATATCCATTGTCTCTGAAGGGTGATATTAGCCAGTCAAGACATGGGTATGCTGAGTCTTCCAGTAAAATGTCCCGTCCCAAAAATCCATTTACACATTTATCATATAGGGACAACCGTTTTAATAAACGGGCATCGTCTATTGAGCCTGTCTCACCACAAAACAGATCGATAAATCGTTTCTCATGGTGACACAGCTTGCATCAGAATGCTGTACTCGGATTTTCTGTTGCAGTATACATGTGCATCTTTTACAGGTGTTTTAATGTTAATATGACACCCATCGATGGCACCTATAACATTTGTAATCCCTTGTTTCATTTCAAATCCATAATTAATACTGATACGTCGGTCATCTTCGGACCATTTAATATACTGATTCCCAATGCACACTAAATATTTAATAATTTTACGTAGTGTTCTGTGTGCTGAACTCATTGTTACATTGAAGCGATCTGCGATTTGCCAAAATGTTTCGGTATTACTTATATACCACAGTGTCATCAAACATGCATTTCCTGTAGTGTTTTTCTGCCTACCATGTTCATGTGTTGGTAGAACCTTATCACGTTCCATTAGTTCTAAAATTTCAATCAATTGTCGTCGTTACCACATATTATTGAATTACTAACCAATCACAAACCTATACGTTTCACGACGTAGCCTAAAGTACTCGTTAAATTTCTGTTCATCATATGATGCAACCGTTCGTTCCACACAGTCCAAATAGCGATGTAATGTGCGCCAAGGTTTCAACCTAACAGTGTGACGATTCTGGGGTTGATGACACTACTTCACTGTTTGTCTTCAGCCTCACTCTCCGATTCAGTTCGTTCCATAGAATGGCCATTACCCATCATTTTACCTCTATATCCACAACCATGTCCTCTATATCGCTAGCATCACTTTCAACTGCACTGTCCAATGCCTACAACAACGTTATTTTCAATTTGTAGTATACTTTCTTACCTTACATTAACATTACTTAACTTACTTAACATTTGTTTCTCTTGAGTCATGGGTGTTCCTCATCACTAAAAGAAATGACGAATAGACACTACAACCAAGGTTCAAGTAGTCCTAACTATAATTGAAAGCTTTAAACTTATCTAAAGTAAATCAAAGATTTTAAATTACACTTGTATATATACTGGATTTAATTCCATTTTGTTGAAAGCGATGTCAAAATGCGAGCGGACGTGTTTTTCAGTTCTCCCGCTTGTGCGGTAAACAAGTAAGTTTTTTTACTATTTATTATTGTTTTATTATAGTTTAAGCTTTACTTTTTATCGTATTTTATTTTTTATTGTTGTGTGCCGTTAATTTTAATATACAGGGCATTAAATAAAATCAAAATAATAATTTAATCCGTTAAATACTAAATAAACCGCGTTTTAACTAAAATTCGAGTTTAAAAATAAACTAATACAAATTTCGGGCTAATAAATCAAAAACCAATAATCAAACACCCCAAAATAATTTAAAAAGGCGTTTTTAATAAATTTATTGGAAAATCTAGTAAATCGGGCTAAAAAACCGCGTAAAACAAACAAATAAATTCAGGAAAATTATATAACGTGCGTATAATAAAATAACAAGTTAAAAACCAAAATCTAGGCCCTTTTAAATCAAATAAATAACTCAAAAACTGTAAATTTTAAAACATTTTAATATAAATAATCCAATTTTAAGTATACGTGTACTTTAAGATTCCTTAAAGTCGATCTTTTGGTGTAATTAGTGATGTTAACATTTGAAGGTCGAGTAAACACCGAGTAAACAAACGGTAAGTGCTTCAGGTACCGCATTCTAATAACGCGGTTTTAATTAGTTTGCATTTAAATTCGGGTATTTTATAGATTTGTTTTGGATTTAATTAGCTAGTTTGAATTTTAAATAAATAAATACAGTTTTGTTTACGGTACATTTTTACTCCAGGTATATTTATTGGGGCTGTGATTCTATTTTGTCTTCGTTGTTATTTTGATTTTAGTGCTTGTTTTATCTTTGATAAATTTGAAACTTCATTTGCTGGTTTGAAAACTGAATAAATAAATAAATTTAAATAAATACCGGGAAGTTTACGGTTCATTTTAAATCTAGGTATTTTATTGAAGCAGCCCTTTGTTTTGTACTTGCTGTAGGTTTTGTTGTATAGCTGATTGTTTTAATTTTGTGTATTTAGCTTCGAAACGGTCAGGGCGTTTTTGATCTGGGTTTTTTGTTTCTGGTTGTTGTTTGTTTGTTTGATTTTTCATCATGGTTGCCCACCGGGATGAGGAACCGCTGCCGAGGAAGAAGAGGGGTGATCGGTCGGAGTCGGTCAGGGGTGAGCAGTCGGAAGCAGTGTCGGTTGCGAAGGTCGCAGTGAAGGAGCTCGTGGTAGTCCTTGAGAAGTTGGTGTTGCAGCCCGACGGAGAGGTAGTCGTGTCGCATGTAGAACCTGGGTCGGCGATGGTGGAGTCGGAGGTGCCGGCGCCCCTTGTGGGTGGAGCCGGGTCTGAATCGCCCTCAACATCGAGAGGCCAGCGCCGCGGATCGACTAGCAGCAACGTAAGCGTCCAAAAATTAAGACTTTAGATTTTGATGGGTTAATGTTTAACATATGTTGCTTAGAGATGTTAACTAACCTACTTATGTCACTATTGATTTTCAATTCGGCAACATTTAGTTCTTCATCGGAAAGGAATAATACAGTTGTGTATCATCTGCATAAAAGTGCACTGAACAACTACTAATTACAGATGAAAACTGAGACATATAAATAGAAAACAGTAATAGACCTAGGATTGAACCTTGCTGCACACCAGACTTTAATTTTCGAATATAGGAATATTTACCAAATAAGGATACACGTTGAGATCAATTCCTCAAATAACTGTTCATGAGTTGACATGCACCACTGCCAAAGCCTATATACGATAATATATCAAGCATAACGTTGATATCTATTGTGTCGAATGCTTTTGTGTAGTCTAATAATATGTGCCGTAATTTTGTTGTTATCAGTGGAATATATTATGTTGTCAATAATTTTAGAAAGTGCTGCAGTGCAACCATATTCTTGTCAAAATCCCGATTGTGTTGCCGGTAAGAAACTATATTTAGTAACGTGTTCTTTAATTTGTAAATTAATAATTTTTTCTGTAATTTTAGAAAGCTCAGGTAGGATACCTATTTGTCTTAAGTACTTCATTTGCGATGGATTATTAACTTTAGATAATGGATGCACAACTGCTTCTTTCCAACATGAAGCAAATACGTGCTCTGATAAAATATAATTAATTATATGGGAAATGTATGGTAGTAGGTATGGCATGCAATATTTTATGTTGTGGTTTTCTATGGCAATATGGAAAACTCTTGTAGTTTTCTACAATGCTAGTATCACAGAGTGGTTTGATGCAATGAATAAGAAACGATGTAAATTACTCTATTAAATATGAAAAACATTAAATTATGACATACAAGTTTTATAATACTGCAACTGACATATATAAAAAAAATCAACAACATTTTTTAGCAACTAAGCAACATAACCAAAGTAGAAAAACGCACCCTGCAAAAGTTTAAATAAACAATTATTTTCAACATTTTAACATATTTATACTACTTATACCATCAAAGCCTATTGATTGTGAATTAATGGAATATAATACATTTGACACTACTTCACTGGTGACAGTACGGAATAGTAAGGGTACGGTTATATGTATTTTTGGTTTGCTTGAATAGAATGTCAGTGTGTCCCGTTGTGACTGTTTCGAAGTAGGAATTGAATCTATAAAGTAGTCGTTGACTTTATTTACATCAAAAACATTTTGAGGCAATGGCTTTTTGTATGTTTTAGTAGAAATGTTAAGTTCTCTTAACCTATTCCAAAGTTTTTTGGTATCGCCATTAGCACTAGTTAGAAGCGTTTCGATATATGCCCATTTCTCCTTACGAATTGCAAGCGAACAATAATTTCTTACCGATTTATAGTAATCCCTTATGTCATTAAATCTTCAGCTATACGAGCACGTTTGCATAGTCCTAATTGTCTGTCCTGTTAGTTATCATGTTCCTCATATTCTAAACGTTCACGAATTTCCTCATATAGTTCCCCTGTGCATCCATCATTAATCAAATATAAAATGTTATGTAAAACACTGCAGCTGTTATAATTTCGACTGCTTTTGATATGTTGTAAACGTTTATATATTGGAGCCTAACCCATCTACCCTTTACTAATCCAAATAGATTTTCTACTGCAACTTGTGATGAACTTAAACAGTAATATGCCTCTTTTCTATTCATGTTGTGGAATTTCTAGATGGAGTCATAAGCTAACTTATAGGAAAAGCAGTATCACTGATAATAAGGTGGTTTTCAGTTGGGAAATATTTCTTTATTCCATACATTTCAATTTCTCTAGTAAAATAAGAATCTGCAAACACTCGCGAATCATGAGCTGAAATCGTGAAGCCTACAAAAATGTAAGTAAAAACTTTTTACGCAGTAGATATATCCATTAAATTTATGGAATACGAGAGGTATCTATTAATGTAAACTGTCCTGATGATTTAATGCTACTTTAATCTCAACATGGCATCCATTAATAGCCCCTATAGTGCCTAAAACAAAAAAACCTTATACAGTTAAATTTAATCAGATGCTGCAGTTGTATTACCGCACCTTGATAATTTATAAAGCCATCAGATATATACTGAAATTCCTCCTCAGTTTGCGGCCAAAATATATATTTCTTTTTCAATGTCAAAATCACATATAAGAAAGCATTTATAATGTGCATTACTGTGGAAGGTACTAGATTAAAAGTCTCTCCTTGTAAGTAAGTAAGTAAGTAGATTTATTGCATAACCCAATATAGGTTATTAAAGTATAAAACAAAATATTATACTATAAAGCAAGTTATTAAAATACAGTTAATAATATAATTAGTTTTCATTTCTACAACTTAAAATATATTTTTTTAAATTACTCTTGAATTTTCTTTGAGAAGGCTGATTTGTAACTGATTTTGGTAATGTATTATATATCTTAACGCCATAATGAAATACATTTTTTGTGGTTATCGTTTTATTCTTCTTGTATATATAGTAATTGTCTGCTTGTCTTGTGCTGTAGTTATGTATATCTGACACTTTAATTAAGTTGCTAACCAAGTACGAAGGCAGCAAACCATTTATAATTTTATATATAAAAACCATACTATTATATTTAATTTGTTCCTGAACATATAAAAAATTAAGGCATTCTAACATTTTACGGACTTTGGCAAATCTGCTACATTTTAATAAACATCTCATTGCACGATTTTATATCTTTTACAATCTTTCCAAATCACCTTGGTTTGAGACAAATAAAATGGTGCTGCAATATGTTAGGTGTGGATAAACTATTGCTCTATATAAAGTTATTCGAGCAAAACTTGATAGCTTTGCACTAATTCTTCTCAGAAATCCAACCTTTTTGCTTACTTTATTTATAACCATCTGTAGATGCATTTTAAAAGTTAATTTTCGGTCGATTATCAAGCCAAGGTATTTAATGTTCTCTACCAGTTCAATATCAGACCCATCTATTTGTATATTCCTATTTTCTGTTTTTATCATTTGATAACTTCTATCATTCGTTAACAACATCCATTTTGTTTTATCAACATCTATCTTCAGCTTATTTCCAACTAAATATTTGCTAATTCTTATTATCACTATTTACAGATTGAATAAGGTTTATTACATTTGCACCTACAGCATATATTAAAGTGTCATCAGCAAACATATGCATCTTTGTTACCTTCACTACATTCACTATATCGTTTATGTAAATTATAAAAAGCAATGGTCCTAAAATACTTCCTTGTGGAACACCCCACTCAATTTCTGATTTATTAGATGTTTCCCGTTGCCATCTCGTTTCTTGCTCCCTGTTTTGTAGGCAGTCTTTAAACCACTCTAACGCATTGTCTTTAACTCCATATTTTTCCAATTTTTGAATGAGAATATTTCTACTTATATAGTCTCAAATGCTCTTTTGTAATCTATAAAGACTGCACACACCGCCTTTCCTTTATCCATTGATTCTTTCCAGTCATTTATAATTAGCTGAATCGCTGTTTCACACGAGTGTTTCGTTCGAAAACCAGACTGATAGGTGGTTAATATATTAGTCTCATCCAAGAATTGCTTCAGTTGCTTATATATTACTGTTTCTAATACCTTTTCAATTGTGGCCAACATATTTATAGGCCTGTACTCTTCGCATTTCTTTGTTGATACTACTTTTTGAATTGGTGTAATTGTTGATATCTTTAAGTCCTTGGGCACAATGCCATGCATAAGAGACATATTTATTATGTTTAGTAGCGGATATACCAATTCTTTTAGTTCATGTATTTTTAATAATTTAAAAGTACTTAATTGCTTCAGGCTTGTACGTATTCGGTCGTGAAACTCAAACTTTTCAATACCAATTGATGATGTAATTTTTGTTATACTATTTATGAAGTAAGTATTAAAGTTTTCAGCAATAGTCTTGTCATTAGTTTCTAGTGTTTTTTCAAATATAATGTGCTTACTATTTTGAATATGTTCGGTTTTTAATACAAGTTTTAAAGTCTTCCACATTTTTACTGGGTTACCTTTATTTTCATCTATTTTCTTTTCATAATATTTAATCTTAGCTCTACGGATCATGAGTATCACATTATTTCTGCATTCTTTGTATGCTTTCAAATCTTCCATACTTCTTGTGAATGTAAATTTTTTATAAAATTTATTTCGTATATTAATTTACTCTTTGTATTTCTCCATTAAACCATAGTTTTGAACTATTTTGTGACACCTCCTTGTCATATGAGTTATGGTCAATTGCATTTTTAATGTTTGTGTAAAATGTTTTATAAAGTTTATCGATGTTGGTTATTTCATACTTCCAATCTGCCAATATTAACTCGTTCTTTATGGCCTCATAGTTAAGAATTTTCTTTATTTTGCTTTCTGCATCAACTTGGAGTATTTGTGTGAGTGACTAATGTCTGCAACAACAATACTATGATCTGTAACTTTTGGAGTGTGCCGTACTGTACTTTTTAATCCATTATTATTAGTTATCACTAAATCTATTAATGTTTCAGATTCCTTAGTAATTCTTGTACTCTCAGAAATTAGTTGTACAAATCCACAGTCCTTTACAATATTTTTAACTTAATTGTATAGAAATCATTTATTTTATTCCAATCAATTGTAGCCTTTTACTTCCTGATTTTCGTTTAACGAGAATTTCCGATAATTAGAAATGAAGCCCACGGCAAATTAAGATGGAAGGTGGCTCTAAGTTGAGGAAATCTCAAAGGCAAGCGGCTAGTCGAACTATATGCTCTGGGTAGAGAATGAGCTGTGGGTCGGGGTGTAATTGCAACCACTAATAATAAGAATAAGGCGCCACCGTATTTTTTTATACTGAGAAGACCTGAAACAAGTCCCTTGTACAAGGCTAATGCGGAAACCTATTTTCTATAACCGCTATATAATTTTTAAAGACCTCCTAATCTTTGAAGTATCTTACCTTATGGTTCGACCTTGACCTTAGCAATCCTGCACTGCACCTGTGAACAGATTAAACAAAGAAAGGCACTGTTTGTGCATTCAAATTCAAAAATAATTAAACACTATCAGAATCGACTTTCATTCCTCTTAAATAAAAGATAATCTTTAGTCCGAAAATAAGAATCTATTCTTTTTGGTATCCAATAAAGTAATTTTTCGTTTACAAAAAAATATGTCTTCCTTTATAAGTTAATTTAAATTAGAAAGAGTTAATTACAATGGTACTGAAAGTATCCGTACCACTTACTATTTAATGAAGTTTATATGACAAATTGACAAAGCATAAAATTGCTTATTTAAAGAAAGAGTTAATTATGGTAAATTTACCTTAATTTCACAGTAGATAATTACAGCTAATTGTTCATAAAATATCAAATGTAAAGATTCAATTTCTAAAGGTTTAAAATTATGAGAATTTAATTTATCTAATTAATAGTGACATCTTCTGATGTTTCTTTGAGTTAATAAAAGAATTTGTAGAAACAAATTACAGATTCATAACGTATGACTACGAAAAATATAACTGAGGTCTGGCCTTGACCTGTTTTAAGGCTAACACAAGTCGATTACAGCAAAATTTATCTCGTTACTACGTCGACAGTTCAGACAACATACGAACATAATTTTTTGTACATACCAGAGTTCCAATTTGCACCTATATACTTGCGTGAATGCTGACATATGTTTGAACAACGGAAAATTCCATTCTAAACAAACAGCTGCGCCGCTTACTGAAAAACCGTCATTTGGCTTCCATTAACTGCGTTTCAAGAATTCACACCACAAGAAAGCAAATGTTGTCTGTAATTGATCCGAACAACTTTATATATGTAATTCCATATTATACAAAGATACAATTGTTTTCCATCAACTTCGAATGAATACCATTCAGAAAAGAGCTTATTCACAATCTACGTTGCAATATAATTTAAATTCAAATTTAATAATCTCCAATGTTACATGTTTTAAATTTATTAGTTTCCAAAGTTACACTGAAAATTTTAATTAATATTTTATAGAAACAAATTCACTTACTGTTCCTAATAGCATACACGGGCGATTTTCCATCGTGCACGCCTCCAACAGCAAAAATCAACCACGGACATCGCTCCTAAGAACAACTTTTCGACCTGCTTGAACCCCAGCTGTGTTGGAAGTGACCTGGCGGCTTGTTGCTGCCCAGTAACAAAGTTACGTTACGATTCCTGAGTGGAAGGGGATCCAGGAAGGATACCAAACAAAAGCTTTTATCTTGTCTCCGTAGAATTCAACTTTTAACATGAACTAAATACTAGTTCTTTATTGGACAATAGATATAATTATATTAAGTGGATTGGATTACATTATAATGTGTTATATTATTTAATATTTAATAAAAGGATTGATTATATAGATATATATATGAGGTAGAAAATAAAATTGCTACACAATATTATAATCCCCAATCAGAATGATATCTTCACTACCACGTGATTCTACTACTTCTTCTAACAAATTTTCCAACAGGTTTAGAAAATTTGCACAACTTCCACTTGGTGAACGGTAAAACGCAGCTATATTTATAGTTCTACTATTCAACTTAATATTGCCAACAATACCCCAATATTCTAAATGCAGGCTATACTCTTTTAATATTTCAAACTGTAGAAATGCCTGATAGTAAATTATGACACCTCTTGCGTGTCGTGAACTAGAATCAACCCTACCTAAACTGTATCCTTTAATGCCTATTTCATTACTTTCAATACAATTTGTCAGATGTGTTTCTGTTAAACATACCAATATTGGTTTTTCTCGATTGATTAGCTGTTGTATCTCGTCAAAATGTGTAATTAAGCCTTGTGTATTTAAGCATAAAATTATTGACTTATAGTCTGCTGTTATATTTAAATATCTAGAAGGTAATTGCTATAAGTAGTTTATTTTACGCTTTTGTAATTCAATAATCCTTTTAAAACGTGTACAATTATAGTCCCATACTGTATGCTGCTCATCTAATTCTATATTTAAACGACTTTTTGCTTCCACACAGTTAATACACTTAAATTAACTTTCTTGACAATCTGCTTCATTATGAGATTGTGCACACCGTGGGCACACTACACTCCCTTTGCATTCTTTGGCAATATGCCCAAACTTACAACACTTATAACATCTTTTTATTGCCACATGCTCTAATACCTTACATCTCCTCCATCCTATTCTCAATAGTTCTTCTCTCATAATGTATTTAAATGTATCTGTATCCACTTCTACAATAATGTTGAATAACCCTTTAACAATTTTGGTTTCATACTTAATATTCATTTGAAAATTTTGTTTATGCTCATCATCATCATCATTAGGTCTTCAGTCCTGGAACTGGTTAGACGCGTACCATCATTGTTTCCTATTCTAAACTAACCTACAGATTTCCCTGAAATTTCCAAAGTCTGCATCTATCACTATCTGATCTAGGTCTACATCTACCTCTTTTTTCCTATCTCTGCTTGTAATATTTCCCATACTATTCCCCAAAATGCTTTAGAACGTATTCCGCCCTTCTATTTCTCTTTTTCCCCAGATATCCTTGTTCCCCTACTATTTCTATAACCTATTTGTTATTATCTTTGTCTGTCCATGCTATCGTCCTCATACATCTGAAGCACAGTATTTCAAAAGGCTGCTACCGTTTTTCTGTCTGCGTTTCACACTACCCGTATTTCATAGGCATACTGTGCTGTGCTCCACACATATGCTTTCAACAATTTTCTTCTTGTTCTATGTTTGTTGTCTTTCCTCATAGGTGCTGTTCTTTCTTGTTAGATACAGTTCGGTCACCTTCTATTGTTTTACAGTTATATACTCTATTTTTCGTACTTTCAGTGGCAGTGAAGGGAGGTAAGCAGCCTGTGGCTGCCAAGTTCCCCCAACCCTTAACCATTTACCGATTTAATATGTTTTCCAATATATCTTTTCGCACAGTCAACATTAGTTGCAGATATTTCGCAACCAACAACTAGTTGTTTATACTAATCATCAGATTTATCTGCGCTTATTTTTTCGTCATTAGGTTCTCCGTCTCAAAACTGTTTGGACACGTACCTGCACTTATTTATATTCTGAGCTAGCCTACATAGTTCCCAGAAATTCTCACACAGCATGTGTATACAGCTCGTTCCCCTTCTATTGTTTTCTAATTTTATGCCCTATTTCACCAAGATTCAGTGAAGGGGGGTAAGCAACCTGTGGCTACCAAGATCCCCCAACACTTAGACGTTTGCCGAATTAATGGTTTTCCTGGTTGGACACGTACCTGCCCTTATTTATATTCTGAGCTAGCCTACATAGTTACCTGAAATTCTCACACAGCATGTGTATACAGCTCGTTCCCCTTCTATTGTTTTCTAATTTTATGCCCTATTTCACCGAGATTCAGTGAAGGGGGTTAAGCAACCTGTGGCTACCAAGATCCCCCAACACTTAGACGTTTGCCGAAATAATGGTTTTCCAGTAAATCCTTTCACACTTAACATTATTCGAGAATATTGCCCAACCAATTCTTGTAGTTACTTATATTAATCATCATGTTTAAGCACAGTTATTTTTTTCGTCATTAGTTTAACCATCTTGGGATTGGTTGGATGCGTACCTCCATTGATTTCTATTCTGGGCTAGCCTACACATCTCCCTGAAACCCCTACAGCCTACATCTTTTACTATCTGTGTGCAGTAGTCTAACCTAGGTCTGCCTCTTCTTCTCTTTTTTCCGATTTCTGCTTCTAATATATTCCGCATTATTCCCTCATGCCGTAGTATGTGGCCTATCATCCTATCTCTTCTCTTTTTTACCGTTTTCCACATATTTCTTTCTTCCCCTACCATTTTTAGTATCTCTTCATTCTTAACTTTGTCTGTCCATGATATCTTCATCATACGTCTGTAGCACCACATTTCAAAGGCTTCTACCTTTTTCTTGTCCGCTTCTCCTACTGTCCAGGCTTCACATCCGTACAGTGCTGTGTTCCATACATATGTTTTAAGCAATCTTTTCCTTGTTTCTATGTTTGTGGTATTTGAGCACAGTAGTTGCTTTTTCTTGTTAAATGTAGCACGACCTTGTGCTAATCTTTGTTTTATATCTTTTGTGCTTTTCCCATCTTGCGTTATTTGGCTTCCTAGGTAGCAGAAATCCTTAACCTCTTGTAAGTTCGTGTTACATACTTGTATTCTTGTTTTTGATATATTTTCCCACCTTTTCATACTAGAACTTTTGTTTTAGTTTTGTTAATTTTCATACCGTATCTCTCTGTTAGAACCGTTTCCACTTCGTTAAGAGCAGATTCTAACTCTTCTTTGCTAGACGCTAATACCGCTATATCATCTGCAAATCTAAGCATATCAATTTTTTGTCCTTGCATATTAATTCCAAATGTCTTCCTGCATTTGACAGTATTCATTGCCTCTTCTATGTACAAGTTAAAAATCAATGGGGATAGGGCACATCCCTGTCTCACCCCTTTCCTAATGTTTACTTCTCTACGTTCCTGCTCTAATTCTATTACTGCTGTTTGCTCTTTGTATAAGCTATGGACTATTCGTCTATCCCTATAACTCATTCCAATCTTTTTGAGTATTTCAAACATTTTTTTCCATTTTACATTGTCGAAAGCTTTTTCCAAATCTACAAACCCTATATACAAGCTTTCCCCTTTTTCTATTGTTTTCTCCATTATTACTCTCAGAGCTAAAATAGCCTCCCGTGTTCCCCTGTTCCGCCTAAACCCAAATTGGTCTTCTCCTAGTATTTCTTCCACCCGTTTTTCCATTCGTCTTTGCACAATTCTAGTTAATATTTTTGACACGTGTGCTGTCAAACTTATTGTTTGAAAATTTTCACATCTATCCGCGCCTTTCTTTTTTGGTATAGTTACTATGATGCTACGTTTGAAATCTTTGGGTATCTCGCCTGTCTCATACATATAGCTTACAAGTTGGAAGAGACGTTCTGTTACTGCTTGTCCAGCGGCTTTTAGAGTTTCTGCTTGCACCTTATCTGTACCTGGCACCTTACCATTTTTCAGACTCTTTAATGCTAATTCAAACTCATCTCTAAGTATAGGATATCCCAAGTCCTCATTTTCAATGTCTGATTCCTGTTCTAATGCAGTTAGTTCCTCTCCTGCATATAAATTCCTATATATTCTTGCCATCTACCCACTTTCTCGTTATCTATAATGACGTTTCCTTGTGCGTCCCTTATATTTTTGCTGTACGGTTTTATATCCCTAAAATTCATTCTAATTAATTTGTATGCTTCGTCTGTCTTTCCTATTTCCATCTTCGTTTGTACCTCTTTGCACTTTTCATCAATCCACTGTTCTTTAGCTTTTCTGCATTTTCGAATAATTTCCCATTTTATGGCTTTGTATATATGTTTTCCTGTTTCGTCTGATTTATTTTTGTATTTTCGTCTTTCTTCTATTAAATTCAGGATATCCTTTGTTATCCATGGTTTCTTATTTTCTTTTTGTGTATAACCCAGAATATCTCTGGCCGCCATGTCTAGGCTAGATTTAATGTTATTCCATTCTGTTTCTACTTCCTTAGTATCAGATATTTTCCCGATATCTTTGAGCAATTCATTTGACTTTTTTTCGAATCTTTCTTGAATATCTTTATCTTTTAGTTTCTCTAAGTCCAAGTGCCTTTTTCCGCTCCTTTTTTTCATATTCTTAAATTTAAGTGCGGCCTTCATAATTACGATGTTGTGGTCAGTATCTATATCTGCTTCTGGGTAGCTTCTACAGTCTTTTACTTGGTTCCTAAACCGTTGTCTAACAAGAATGTAATCTATTTGATATCTTCCTATATCTCCTGGCATCTTCCACGTATATTGTCTTCTAGCATGATGTTGAAATAATGTGTTTGTGATAATTAAATTGTTCTTGTCACAAAATTCTACCAGCCTATTTCCCCTGTTGTTTCTCGTGCCTAAACCAAATAAACCCACTACCGCTCCTTCCCTACCCTCACCTACCACGGCATTAAAATCCCCCGTAATTATTAAGTTTTCATGTCCTTTTACGTATCTTAATATGTCTTCGATATCTTTGTAGATGGCTTCTACCTCTTCGTCACTGTAGCTAGAGGTGGGCATGTATACTTGTATTATTACTGTGTTTACCGGTTTAGATTCTAATCTAACCATGAGTACTCTTTCGTTCTTTTGTAAGTATTTTTCTACGCAGTATCCTATCTTTTTCCACATAACTATTGCCACACCCAAATTTCCTTCCTCTGCTCCTGTATGAATTACCCTGAAGTCTCCACTCCAAAAATCCCCCGCCTCTGGCCACCGAACTTCGCTAATCCCTACTATGTCTAGTGATAACCTATTCATTTCGATTTTTAGGTTCTCTAGCTTACCTACTTGCTTCATACTTCTAACATTCCACGCTCTGACTTGCAGAATGTTTCCGACTCTCTTTCTGATCGCATCCTCCGAAGTAGTCCCCTCCCGGAGATCCGAATGGGGGACTATTTTAACTCCGGAATATTTTACCCCAGAGAATGCCATCAAGTTTATTACAATTTAAGTACGCTGTGTACTTGGGAGATAATGTGGTGGTTTCCCGTTGCCTTCCACATCGCGGTAGTGTGTCTTAGACTGCCATACCGACTCATATGCTCTCTGCCAATCTAAGTACCGAAAGAGCCGCTGCCCTCTTTCGGGGACCTGTCTTAGTCTGGTTCCTCACTAACGACCCTACTACTTTGGTTGGACCTGTAGTTTGGCTCTTTAGCTCATTAGAACACGCAAGCCATTTCACCTGTTCTATTAATTTAGAACTTCGTCAAGGTGCAGGCCCATTCGAAATGGTGTTTATGCTCATCTAACTTATTTTGATTTATTATTTTTTTGTAAATGCCTTCTTTGTCACTTTCATCTACTCCTATAATTTTCATCATTGTAAGTCTTTTTAATGTAATCTTTACTGTATATTCTTCTCCCATTTTTTGTGATATAGTTTTCTTCATCACCTCTACTGCCCTATTATTTTCACATTCAATAACAATACCACCATTTTTTGTAGTTTTCCCTACACTTACTCCAATTTCTAAACTAACAGGGTCAATATTATCTTTCAATTTTTTAAGGATTTCCTTAGAGTCTGTTTTTCCACCAATTTTATCTATTATTACTATAGGAGGTTGAGATACATTCCGTTTAGTGACTGCACTGTACAATTTATTAACATTGAGTTCTGCCTCTGGACACTTTTGTTCGAATAATTTATTTTTTATTTCTACCAAGTCTTTACTCTGTTCATCAAACTTTTTTAAAAGTTCCTCATGAGTTCTTTCCAGCGATTGTAATTTTTGCATAACTTTCCCAAGTACATATTTCGTCTCAGTCACTTGCTTTTCACACTTTAAACAATACAATTTTAAAACTCTTCCTTTTTTTTTAACTGCATACATCTTATTTCAGAACTTGATAAGTCTGTACAGTCAAAATGTACTATTTTTGTACACCCATCACACTCACAACATTTGTCATCTTCTATATTTAGATTACATTCCCAACAAACATGCATATTATACCCTTATTATTAATAATTTTACCAAAAATATGTTTGCATATTTTTCAAAATAACTTTCTTTCAATTTGCTTGGTTCCTGTCGAATGCAAAGTTTCCATAGAAACTAAGTAACGTAAAAAGCATGGTGCTTTATCTGCAGGCACGGGAAAATTGCCATCAATAGGTCTCTTCATAATTAGTTAATGTCTATCATTTCCCACTATAGTTAAAAAAATTTTTTTGTAATCTAAAGAGATTGTAAAAATCAACGTTTAAATAGCGAGTAATCCATAACTCGTAGCAAACAGGTATTCTGAAATGACTTTCTCTAAACTGCAATGTTATAGCATTATTTACAAATGCCCTATTAAGATAGATAGAATCCAATATTAAAAATATATGTTAAAAAAGCTTCATCCTCTAATAAAAATAAGGCCAACACATCATCAATTCCAGATATAATGGGCATTTGAACATATTATTTTATGGTATTTACGCTATTTGTAAATAAATTACTGACCTTTGTTTCTACCAATATAAACAAATCTTTGAACCAAATGGGTTGGGTTGCGTTTAAATAATCGCTAACGTACACCGTTTTCATTATTTACGACAACCATAACTACATCTGTAACTCTTCTTATGACTACTAATTACGAGTTCAATTTGTTGTTGGCGAAAAAATTCCCATATATTTGAGAACAAAATAGGGGCGTTTAATGATATCATCGAACAAGCCAATAACCCCTGTGACGTAAGCTACAGAGGAACAAAACTCACCGCTTTACTTACTGATGATTTTCTATCGTCATTTTCCCATTGTTATATAGACAAAAATTGTACAATAAATTTTAAGAACTTTGTTTAAAACGAAACCAGTAACGAAAAAAGTGCTTATCAATATTTTGTCAAAAACCTATCGATTAATCAATCATGTACAGAACAATCAACTTTATTAAAAATTAAATATCAATTTCTTAATAATAAAAAATATAACAAACTTGGTCTATTTCAATCATTATACCAATCTAGAAATAATAAGGAAAACGACATAACCAATAGAAAGAATAAAACCCAAACACGTAATCCGGCATTTCTTTGTATGGCTTGTCGTATTTGTTCATTAGCATCTTTCATATTATCAGTAGATTTAACCACAGTTGTAGCAATTCGTTCGATATCTTGTTCTTGTTGTAATACTTTTTCGGTGAACAGTTCTTGCAATTCAGTGATATGCACTACTTTACCCTCAATTTGTTTAACTTCGTCTGATAAACTATTTAGTTCATTAAACATCATTTCATTTTCAGACTCAAACATCTGCAATTCCTCTGGTGAAAGTTGTGCTTCTACATTTTCTATAAGAGGTGAAGGTAAACTGAAGGTTTCCTTTTTCAAAGGTATCTTATCATGTTTGTCAATAATATCGGAAACCTCTTTCATACTATTTTGTTGCGTTTTGGATTCAACTGGCTTTGTTTCTAATTTGGATAACTTATGGGCTTCTAAAACTCGCTTAACACGAACGGCTTTTGTTTCTGTATACACCTTAGAAACTGCTTTTAAATATTTCTCAAGTGACTCTATTACATTACTGTAATGATCCTTTTGCTGTTGTAAATGTGAACGTTTGTTAAGTTCTTTTTGGTAATCAACAATCCTTTTCGAACATGCACTAATAATAGATTGTGCTAAGGAGTCTACCTGTTGTCGATCAACTTCAGTCATCGTTTTATTTGTTGATAAATAGTTAATCACATTCAGGTAAGCAACCTTATTTTCTGCAATAACATCTTGAAGACTAGTAATTTGTTTAACAATTTCCTTTGCAGTACTTAGGTTACTGTCTCTACTTATACTTAAGATGTTATTTTTTGACTCTTTCAATCCAATATTCTTATTTGTTGTTCTAACCGTTTTCACGCAAGCTTTAAATAAAATTGTTATATCCATTGTAGACTTCGATATAATTGCTTATTCATTGCCAAAATAATATTTATAAAATAAATGGAATTTAAACATTGACGTGAAACTAACCTAGTTTTTGTGTTTAGTTTGACATTTCTCAATCAGTGGCTACAGATGCATCACGTTAATTTAAATAGTTTATTCTTTAATGAGAAGATAGAAACAAAACGATCTGACCAATCAAGAATGTCAGCTTGCGCAGAATGAATATTTCGGAAGATTATATTTTTTGAACAGTTGAGCTGGATCTTATATTCAACCTTGCTTATTTGGTAGCACATGGTAGCGTGCATTATGTGCTTCTTTCATCCTGGTTTCCAGAGTAAGTAAATCAATAAGTAAATTACAAAAGTAAAACAATTAATATTACAGATTTTTGTTTCCTTTTCTGTTTGGAGTTTTGTCTCTGTCTTTTCGAGATGCGCCAAATGCAGTTGGAAGTGTGACGGCAGTTTGGGGTTTTCTCTGGCGTGCTCTTTCCCCAATCGCCCAGGTTGAGTACGGCACTATTTGCTTTAAATGTCAATTTTCTATGCTTTCATGCGAATGATCTATTTATTGGTTATTATTTTGATTAAAAGTAAAGTTGGGTAAATGCTGTAGTTTTATTTCAAACCTTTCCGCTTTAACGCCATTTTCTCAGTAGACGATTTTTCGCGACATACTTGAATTGTTCGAGTATGGTATGTTGAAGTATCCCCCCCACTATTTAAAAAATATTTACTTGTGGGGCATCGCAAAAACGTATTGTAGT
This sequence comes from Platerodrilus igneus, assembly GCA_036346225.1. Taxonomy (NCBI): domain Eukaryota; kingdom Metazoa; phylum Arthropoda; class Insecta; order Coleoptera; family Lycidae; genus Platerodrilus; species Platerodrilus igneus. The sequence continues at coordinate 142,009 of JARFIW010001436.1, read as the reverse complement.
TTCCTAACCTCGCTTTGAATAATTACCCAGTAAAAGTCAAGTGTTTAACATACACAAGCATAACCTGGTACAGATCAGGGTATGCTCGATTATCTGATAGAATGGTGTCATACAATTTCCCCTCCAGTAAATTTTATCGCCAAAACGCAAGTTTAATACATACACACATAATTAAGTATGCTGGTTTATGTCGCGAAAAATCGCCTAGTGTGAATTTGGGTTACATTATAACAACACAACGTAGATGTCGTCGAGCCCCTGCCACTAGATGTTAGATCATGGAGCCCGGTGTGCTGTTCATAAAGGGCGTTTAGGTCAGTTTTCAGGTCGGTTACACTACAATATTGAAACAAAAATATTTTCTTAGAATTGTCAAGCCACCTTATCAGTGACAGAGAAACATATTTCCAACAAAAGTCGTGCAGAAGATGTTGATTTATCCGTATTAACATAAACTGACTTTAGTAGACTTCCGTACTAACTCTGAACCCTATCTTCGGCGGTTTTTAGAGACTATCAGGGGGGTCGTTAAATAAATACAGATGGGTAGGGCGCCACTGTACTTGTGCAAAGTATAGAAACAAAGAGAATCGCCAAGAAAAATACAGGAACCTCAACGAATATATTCTGTTATTGCAATACAAGATTTTGTATTTATAGATGGTACAAATGTTTATCCTAAAATAAAATAAAATACATAAAACTGCATTGGAGACAGCAGTTTGCGTCTCAAAATAATAAAATCAATAAATCAGACAAGTTCGACGCACTTATAAAATTTTGCTTGTGACCATTAATGCATGGACACTCTACTTACTAAATTTATGCACCTTTGGTTCATATAAAATTTATAGAATCCAAAAATATGTGTGCGGTAGTACAAACACAATCTCTTAAGTTTCTCTTAAAATGTGATTAACCACTTCTAAAGTTATAAAAAAATTAGACTTGTTAGAGAACAAGACATATATTAACTAAAGATAATTTTTGTTTCAAACTGACAGCAATTTACTATAAATTTTGTGAGTGCTTAATTAATTTTTATCAAATTCTATTAATAGTTTTGATTATATGAAAGCCTCTAAAGTAAATAGGCATTATATATTTCATTAAAAAAATTATTAGTTCTGTCATTTTTCCAGTACTGATCAAACGACGTACATTTTTAATAAATTTCTTATGCACTAGAATCTTTCACTTAGTAATTTTAAGCCTTGTTAAATATGTATCATGTATAAGAAACTACTCAACTGTATGATAAATAATCAACGTGAATAAGCAAATGCTAATAATAAAATCTATTCAGTATTCTTCTTAATCTTCTTTGGGTATTAAACCACTCATAGTTTTTAAAATTATCTTTATTAACGTTTCGATCCATAACCTAGGATCGTTTTCAAAATAATAAAAACTTCAAGTTTGACATTTATGTTTTATTTCACATAAAATTAGAAAACAATAGAAGGGAAGCTAGCTCAGAATATAAATAAGTGCAGGTACGTGTCCAACCAGTTTTGAGATGAAGATCCAATGAAGATGATAATGAAGCACATTAACAACCCCTGTAAAACAGCATTGGTATCTGACAAGTGTAAACCCGCAATAAGGTTACTTCACAACCATATACAATCTCCGTTAAACAGTATTGGTATCTGACAAGTGTAAACCCGCCATAGGGTCGCCTCATATCCATATACAACCTTCATAGAACAACATTGGTATCTGACAAGTGTAAACCCACCATAAGGTTACCTCAGAACAATGTTAAAATCTACCAAAGAGGTAGCCTAAATCGTACCTGCACTTATTTATATTCTGAGCTAGCTTCCCTTCTATTGTTTTCTAATTTTATGTGAAATAAAACATAAATGTCAAACTTGAAGTTTTTATTATTTTGAAAACGATCCTAGGTTATGGATCGAAACGTTAATAAAGATAATTTTAAAAACTATGAGTGGTTTAATACCCAAAGAAGATTAAGAAGAATACTAAACAAACCACAACAAACATACAGGGAGTATCTATTCAGTATGATTCATAACCTAAGTCCTTAAGCAGATCGTTTTAGTTAACAATCCTATAAAACAAGAATTTAATTTATTGTAAAGTTCAAAGGTCTAAATATTTAAATGAGATTATTAAGGTATTAGTTTTCAATAGTTCAAGCTATAAAGATTACAACTTAACCTTGGATATCTTCTACTTCGACACAAATAGCCATTAGCGTTGTACGTCAAACAGATGGTTTTTATAACAAAGGAAAATCGACTTACCGACCTCGAACGTAGAATGCATATTAATACAAACCTTTAGTAGATAAACTCGAAACATGTGTGCGCCTCTAATACTGCATAATAACAGCAAAAACTGGTTGTCCACTTTGTTACGGCAATATCCTGATGATCAGAACCATAAAAATAAGAAAGTGGAGTCCACCTTAGGCAAGAGCCATCGTTGAAATCTTTTAATTGTAGGTTTCCATTCGTATACAATTTGTACGCTATAAATTAGCTGTTACGCATAGCCATTAATAAACCTAAAACTTTCCGTGTTGACCAAACATTTCCGTGTTAACTAACAATTTCTGTGTTGCGCATGATAAACTTTCTAACTCATTTGGATCGATTTATTGCATAACTGAAATGCGAGTCGCAAGTCACCCTTCAATAGTAACCTCTGCATCTTATTACAAGAACGGCAAAGGGTCGACTGTCGTAGTCCGTGAACAAACGTGGCCTCTACACTTGGGTATTCAAAACAACAGATGCGCATAATCACTCTACATTACACCGCCTAGAATATAATTTATGGAATTTCTAACATGCACGTACGATTTGTAACATAATGTTAAATACAAAACTGGAGAACTTTTAACGATAATTTTGTTTACTACATAATTAGAATAAAAGGACTATAAATAAAGTGCTTCAAAATTAGTGTTGCGAGCTACTATTAGGCAACCCATCAAACACACAAGCGCTGTAGGCTCTGCATAGTCTTCAGGATTCGAAAATTCTTCTAGCAAGCAAACACACAAAACGCCGCCAGTACTGTTTATTCCCAATGGAACGGGAAGGTTCTCATAATTACTAGAGGATGAGTCATATCTTTAACTCAGAGTATATATAAGACCGCTAATAAATGTAAGTGTTAGTCTATGCTAAAATGTCTAATATAAATTATATCGTTGTAAAGTAATAGTAGTTGTGCTTTTGGAAGTTCAAGTGTATACATAAATGTTGTATGCTGTGTCTAATGTACATGCAGCTTGTAGTATACATAAATAGACAAAGTGTATAATAAATAAATAGTTGTGTTAGTGTGGACCTATGGTAAAGAAGTTAGTTTAAGAAGATATTAGTGCTTGTAAATTCATTAGTGTAATAGTGCTTCATTGTTAAGTTGACTGAAAACATCTATAAATAAGGCATATACTGTTAATTAGACTTGTAACAGTGAGTAATAAAGACTCTGGTTATTACTTGTTTTAAATTAAAGAGACGCGATAGCAGTAGCCCGCTTCACTGGTGTCAGTTGTGGGGTATATAGTGATTAATTTAAAAGGAAAGCACACAAATCTAAAGCCATTTAAGTAGTTTATATATGCCAGTTACAAGAAGTCAAAGTAAGATGGACGCAGAAGCTTTAATGAATTTCCTTAAAGATTTTAAATCCGGTATAGAAGAAAAGTTAAACGAAAATGCTGAGAAAATAGAGGAGAGGTCGGCTAAATTGGAAGTGACACTAAATGAAAACGTAGTGAGGTCAGTTAAACTGGAATCAAACCTTACCGAAAGGTTAAGTGAAAATACTAAGAAAATGGAAGAAAAGTTTAGTAAAAATGCTGAGAAAATAGAAGAAAAGCTAAGTGAAAATGCTGCAAAATTGGAAGAAAAGTTGAATGAAAAGACGGCTACGTTAGAACAAAGATTAATGGAAAGCTCCATTACATTGAAAGAAGATATCACTGAACAGGTAAAAATAGTTGAGCAAAAGTTGGACAGTAAATTGGTAAAAATGGAAGAAGATATGATGAGGCTCCAAGAACAAATGATTTCACTAACAGCACAGCCACTTGAAATAGCAAACCAAGCTATAAATAAGAACATTCCAGAAATAAAAAGCATGGAAGGAAGCGAGTCAATACCGTCAAAATTTAGAGTGAAACCACCCACATTCGATGGTAGAACACCTTGGCCCACATATTTGAAACAATTTGAAGCTGCTGCAATAGCCAACGGTTGGTGCAACAAAGAGAAGGCTATCTCTCTAATAGTAGCCTTACGGGGGGAAGCTCTTAACATCTTACAAACGATTCCCGATCACCAGCAGAATGATTACGGCCTCTTAACGTCGAAGCTTGAGATGAGATATGGAGACGCTCATCTTCAACAGGTTTACCATGCACAAGTTAAGAACCGCTCGCAAAAGACAAGTGAAAGTCTGCACGAATTTGAAGCTGACATCGCCAGATTAGTTAGATTGTCATACCCAACGGCGCCAGATAGCTTCCTCAAACAACTGGCTGTTCAAACATTTGTGGATGGCATTAAAGACAGGGAAATACAGCAAGCGCTAAGACTAGCACGGCCAAAAATGTTAAATGACACACTGGCTCATGCACTTGATGTGGATTTCAAACTTAAAAAGTTTGGGTTTTATTATGACATCTAACTAATATCTGTATTTGTGAAATTATAATTTATAATGTAACAGGGACATAACCAGTGTAGTTAGAAGGCTTGAACTATTGTTTACAGGTGAGGCAAAATTACTCATTTTTAGTGTCAGTACTTAATAATTATATAAAAATCATATGACACATCCGAGAGCTTACTTCGTTCAAAATAGCACAAAAATTCTTCGCATTGTTGTCAAAAACAATCTAAAGCTTATGAAATCCTATAGAATTTTAGAAAAAAATTAATAATATTTTGTAAAACACAGCTATCAAAATTCAACGAGGTAAAAACGTAAATGTTATTGTTATGTATGTACCCTACAAATTTGATGAGTATTTCTAATACAGTACAGATGTGCTATTCTGACGTACATTTAAAACTATTCATTGAGGAAATACTAAGTAATTTTTTTCTACGTCATAATTGCAGGGTAATCGCACTAACTTAGTTCTATGAAGAATGCGAAAACACTTATATTTTTAGTTTGCATTATCATATTTATAAATTCCAAATAGTCATAAGTGGAGAGTCGAGTAATTTGTGGTTTTCTATTCTCAAGGCATCTGAAGAATGTATAATTCTTGTGGGTGGATATGCGACATTTAAATAGGTAAACTTTCATTGTTTTTGGATTTTATATTCCAAAATAAACAGCCACATAAAGATATCTTAGCTACACTACTGAATGTATTATAACTTACAGCGGTCATTGTTGCATTTTTAACCATCTTAAGCGGGCTGCTTTAGACACGAGCGTCTCGCGCCACATCTGATCTTGGCTGCCGTCAAGGCCATAGATTCCTTGTTGTCATTTGCCTGGATAGGTTTATGTATGAGAGGTTATGTTTATGTTCACAGATGTTATGTTCGTTGGTGGTTTTAATTTAATAATTTTAATTCTGTAAATGAACAAGTGGAAACTATATCTTAATTACATTATAGAAAAAAGTAAATCACTTATTGTATCAGTAGTGTATCTCGCAGAAAGGAGCATAAATCAAAAAATCGAATTTTGGAAACCGCTTGTGAGGATAATAATCTCAGCAAAACGGTGGATCTCGAATATTGACACCAAATAGGCAATAATATCACTATAGCATATTGGAAAGCTGCAAGTATGTAAATGACGAGTATGATGACCTTGCGGCAGCCAAGATCAGATGTGGCGCGAGACGCTCGTCTTTAGACTTGGACGATCGTTTTCCGGCACCACCTGGATTTTGGTTATACACCTTCTTATATTTATCCATTTGAAAAATGTAAATACGTAAATAAAAGAAACTTTACAGCAGGCGACAACAGGAAGTAAGTATACTGTAACTTTTTTCGTATTTCAGATAAATATTTGAAATTTGAAAAGCTTGTACAAGACAAAGCGGTACTACAAATTTTTTGAAATAATTGTGAATTTCAAATTATTTACGGTCTGACTAGAAGTAAAAAGTACTGTATAAACTAAACACCCTATAGATTTGTACATTTTTAGAATCAGTTGATCATTTTTAGTCCTAGGACATTATTTTAAATTTTTTAGAAATAGGTGTTTTCTTATTTAAGTTTTGAAAAGAAAAGTAAGCAACTAATTCTCCTAAATTGGTGTATAATTGTGAGAAAAATTTGAAATCTAACGACTTTTTATGTTATTAGTAATAGTTATATTTTCGCCAGAAATTTCAAAACATTGTTTTTTCTTAAAAGTAAGATTTTGCAAAATCTATTAGGCTGGATCTCAATAAATTTTAAAAGGATTTTTTAAAGTTTTGGTACCCTAAATAATCACAACATGATAGGACATTTTTAGGGGACTGCTTAAATTATAAATAGGGTTTATGTCGTTTCTAAACTGATTTATATAGGACAAAAAAAGTTAGTGTACTTAGTTTCTGTCATTTTCACCATTCGGTGTCATAAATTAAATAATGAATATTTTTGATAAAATAATGTATGCAAATAAATAATTTATTTATTCAAGAAGACAGTAGTTGCTCGACCAAATCTACAAAAATTAATGTCAATATTTGAACACGCATTTTCAAAATAGAATGGAATATATAATTAATTTTGTCCATTACTTATCTGTCTATCCACAAAGTATAAGAATTTTAGAATATACTTACCCTCAAGCGCAAATATACCTACATTAAATAAAGCATTAAATATGCACATAAATGAAATAATACAATACAATACAAATTTGTTTCGGCAAACGACCTTGGCTATTATTACAATGCACTATGTACCTAACGCTTTGCTTGCTGTTCAACAACTTCGAATTCGCCGAAAGTCATTTACGACGAATAGTTACAGGAACGGAGAAAATAAACCAGCATCGTGCCGTATCCTTGCAACCGTTATTTGCCTAACTTGGAAACGAAACACTAAACTACTAAAGTTAAAATAAAGTAGTTCCCTTTATCATGCGAAAGCTATACCACAAAACCGGTTATTTTAAAATTAGTTCGTGTTATGAAAATAGAGGGATGCTATCGCGCCCTTAATTGACATTCAAGGTTTCAAGCATCTAAAATAATTGCACTTTCCTTCAATTTCATCATAAATTTTGTCGACACTGCCATCTACTGAGGCTTTGAGTCTGTTTAACTTGCCAACAGTATCCCTATTAGAGTGTCGCTACCGTGGTGTGAGATGCAAAACCACGACTAAGCCGTTATATTCGATATTAAAACTTTTTTCTAATGATTATTGCCACTAAAAAAAATCAATTTTATTCTCTCATAATTACTCCATTTTAAATAATTTGAGCTAAAGGCATAAAAGCAAGTCATCATATGTGTGGGGGTGGTTCATGAATAAAGAGAAGCGACTTTCTATAATTATTCCAATAAAATAATCGTAAAGTAATTTCAAGCGCTTCCCTAGCACATTTATAAACTTAGGCTCTTCTGTTTTTCTAAAACCATATCGTATTTTAAAAATTATTCGATTGTATAAAATACCTTCAAGGACATTTATTAAAATGGCTGCTACGGTGATAATGATTTAGATATTGTTAAGTTTTAAGAACACGGTAAGGTAAATTTATAACTACATAGTTATAGAAAAAAGTATTTAAAATTAAGTCAAATGAACCCTTTGTATTCAACTCTTTTAACAATCTGTGAATGGCACGATTAATAGCCAATATTGAAGTAAAGTGTGTGGTACAATTTATCGCTTAGTACGACATGATGTTTCGTATTAAGAGAATGCTTTGATAAGCATTGAACCAACTCGCCTACAAGAGTAGACTATTATTGGAATACGCTATTTGTATGTAGACATGAATTTGTATGTTTATTGTACATTTACAATAATTGATCTATTAACCAGTGTACGTTCTCACATTTAAACACCGTCCATTGAAATGTTGTTTACCCAGCAGAAAAATAACTTACCAATATATAGCTCGGTAACGTTCGTTATCATATAATTTATGTAATTATTGTTCCCGCTATAAAGTGAAATAAAGTTCGTTTCTGCTCACATACTAACGAACGGCTATTCGTATACTTTTTATGTGCATATTCTGTTTGTTGTAAGAGCATATTTATGCAATTTGTATGGTTATCCGGAATCTCCGAAAAGCACTTTAGCATACACAGTTGCATATTAACTAATCTGCATGCATTTGTATGCAATTTATGTAACTATGCCGTATCATGACTAAAAAGTTATTTACAAAGGCACATGATTCATCTTACTAACAAACATCCATTTACATGCAACTTGTGTGATTATTCCGCATCACAGAAAAATACTTTATAAAGTCATATACAGTTGCATACTGACGATCGTCCATTCGCAAGCAATTTATGTAATTATGCTAAACTGCATAAAGGTAGTTTAAAAGTACATATGATTTCAAACATTAATAAGTGTCTATTTGCATGCAATTTATGTAATTATGCCACATCAATGAAAAGTAATTTACTAACATATATGAAATCGCACACAATTGAACGTCCATTCGCCTGCAATTTATGTAATTATTCCGCATCAACGAAAAATTATTTACAAATACATATCAAGTCGCACACTCACAAACGTCCATTCGCATGCAATTTGTGTAATTTTGCCACGTCACATAAGAGTAGTTTAAAAATACATATCAAGTCGCACATTAACGAACGTCCATTCACCTGCAATTTATGTAATTATGCTGCACTACATAAAGGTGTTTTAAAAGTACATATGATGTTACACATTAACAAATGTCTCTTTGCTTGCAATTTATGTAATTATGCTACACCAATGAAAAGTAATTTACTAACACATATGAAATCGCACACAATTGAACGTCCATTTGCCTGCAATTTGTGTAATTATGCTGCATCACAGAAAGGTCATTTACAAACACATCTGAGGTCGCACACTAACGAACGTCCATTCGTCTGCAACGTATGTAATTATGCCGCATCACGGAAAAGTAATTTAAACACACATATGAAGTCGCACACTAACGAACGTCCATTCGCATGCAATTTATGTAATTATGCCACGTCACATAAGAGTAGTTTAAAAATACACATGAAGTCGCACACTAACGAACGTCCATTCGCATGCAATTTATGTAATTATGCCACGTCACACAGGAGTAGTTTAAAAATACACATGAAGTGGCACACTAACGAACGTCCATTCGCCTGCAAATTGTGTAATTATGCCGCATCATATAAAAGTAATTTACAAAAACATATGCAGTCACACACTAACGAACGTCCATTCACATGCAATTTGTGTAATTATGCTGCATCACAGAAAGGTCATTTACAAACACATCTGAGGTCGCACACTAACGAACGTCCATTCGTCTGCAACGTATGTAATTATGCCGCATCACGGAAAAGTAATTTAAACACACATATGAAGTCGCACACTAACGAACGTCCATTCGCATGCAATTTATGTAATTTTGCCACGTCACATAAGAGTAGTTTAAAAATACACATGAAGTGGCACACTAACGAACGTCCATTCGCCTGCAATTTATGTAATTATGCCACGTCACATAAGAGTAGTTTAAAAATACACATGAAGTGGCACACTAACGAACGTCCATTCGCCTGCACATTGTGTAATTATGCCGCATCATATAAAAGTAATTTGCAAAAACATATGCAGTCACACACTAACGAACGTCCATTCGCATGCAATTTGTGTAATTATGCCGCATCACAGAAAGATCATTTACAAAGACATATGCAGTCCCACACTAACGAACGTCCATTTGAATGCAATTTATGTAATTATGCCGCATCAAGGAAAGATAGTTTAAAAATACACATGAAGTCGCACACTAGCAAACGTCCATTTGCTTGCAATTTATGTAATTATGTCGCATCACAGAAAGGTAATTTACAAACACATATGAAGTCGCACACTAACGAACGTCCATTTGCTTGCAATTTATGTAATTGTGACACATTATATAAAAGTAGTTTAAAAATACATATGAAGTCACACCCTAACGAACGTCCATTCGCATGCAAATTGTGTAATTATGCCGCATCACAGAAAGGTAACTTACAAAGACATATGCAGTCGCACACTAACGAACGTCCATTCGCATGCAATTTATGTAATCATGCCGCATCAAGAAAAGATAGTTTAAAGATACATATGAAGTCGCACACTAACGAACGTCCATTCGTCTGCAATTTGTGTAATTATGCCACATCACATAAGAGTAATTTAAAAATACACATGTAGTCGAATACTAACGAACGTCCATTCGAATGCAAATTGTGTATTTATGCCGCATCCCTGAAAGGTAATTTACAAACACATATGAAGTCGCACATTAAAGAACGTTCATTTGTCTGCAATTTGTGTAAATATGCCGCATCAACGAAAGTGTAACGGGCATTTTTATAATTTAACATTTTACGCTATACTTAATTCATAAATACATTTCTACAAATTACTATTTTTATATTTGATATTTATTAACTCCTTAGGCGAGTGCATCGTATTATAATGAGTGGATTGCATCGTCCTTGTCTTGCTGTTCGTATAAATTTTGTTGCTTATGTGAATATACAAGTCTAGATAAGAGACGATAAGAAGTTGTAATAGAACGAGTTGAATAAACAGATGAGGAGGAGAGTTTTGTTCTTGGTTCCGATATATTAAGTAGGTTGAAAATACTGCTTTTTTTCTGCTTTTGACAATAGTGAGAATTAATGCGGGATTAATTTTCGTATTGTTCCTGAACAAGCACGGCATGTTTTTAGTTGATTTTCTGTTGGAAATAAAAGCGGTAAAGCTTGTTAAACTCGAGGCATGTGTGTTTTACGGAACATTTTGACGGACGGTTTTATTGCTTACGCGTGCCTACTAATTGTTTTTAGTTGTTTTTCTTGTGAGACAAATGCTTTAAGGAACATTTGACGGACTTACTTTAGTGTTACGCTTACTTTACTAATTTGTGGTTTTAGTTGTTTGTCTTGTGAAATAATAGTCGTAGAATTTGCTAAACTGACCGATTCTTTCTTTAGGATTAATGTGTGTGCGATCTAGTCTAGTGTCCCTTTGTTTTATAAGATTAGTGCATACTTTGGATTATTTAAATACAGTGGATACTGTAGTTTCTGCATTTTTCTAAACACCAAAGAATCTAAAATAGATCAGTGCCTGCGCGAATTTTGTTATTTGCGAAATATAACAGATTACCGGTTTACAAAGGTATTGGTTGAAGTTTCTCACTGCTTTTTGGAGGTTTATGAAAATAGTATACATTTGATTCCAGTTGAAATTAAACGTGCTACAAAATATTTCGAAATTATTGTCTCAGGAAATAGAATTAACAAGAAATTTATCAATGCTACATAGTTCCGTCGCGTGATGGTGTCTGCTGCTAACCCCAGTGAAATGCGTAGGTGTGATTAGTGTGACGTGTGATAAGTTCCATCAACACCCTCACAGTCCAGTTCGTTAGCGTAGGACATCGTGAATCTCACACTTCAATTGCAAGGAAGCGTTGCTGAAGGACTTTTTGTAAATTGAACTAGTTTCTACTTGTTATTACTTTAAATATCTATCCGTTGTTTTGCCATGTCTTCGTCGTTCTGATACCTTTTACAATAGACTTGCCTGCTATTAAGAAAAGAAAAAGAAAGAAAAAAAAACAACCAATACTACTGAATTACTCATATCAATTGGGTCTTACCTATTTATTTTCTTTTAACATTTTGTCTGATTTATGTTTAATTGGTGTGTGAGGAAACGTTTCTGCTACTCCCCAATATTACCTCACTTTGTCCTAAACATTTTTCTGTATTGCTTTTACTGTTGTTATATTATATAGATTATCCAAACAGTTTTATTTACATTCTACAAAGTACTGAATAACTTAGACGTTTCATTGCTGCTATGCTTATTCTTTTTTTTTCAGGTTTGCTTAACTAATTTTCTTGCAGGTATTGTCACTAACTCCTTACCGCCGCATACATTATATGTCAGTCTACTTTCTACAACCCCCCCCCCCCTAATCTCCGATTGAGCCCGGTCATTTCTTTGATTTTCTTTGCGTTACGCACGGCTACGAGCCAACGTAGCATAAATTTGACGCCCAACGTGGCTGTCACAAAAAAAAGTAACAAAAGGTAATTTACAAATTTATATGAAGTCTCATACTAACGAACGTCCATTCACATGCAATAATTGTGATTATTGTGCAACATGCAAAAGTCATTTACAGAAACATGTGCTGTCTCATATTGATGAACGGCCATTTGTTCGAAATATGTGAATTTTCTGCATCAGAAAAGAAAGTCTAGAAAGCATATGTGTTATCCGTCACTAACGATGATGATGTGCATACTTTTTACGTAATTAGGTTGTGTCAAAAGAAGTCAGGAAAACACATACGACCGCCTAATAACGAATGTTCATTTGCATACAGTTCACTTGCATACAAAAGGACTCCTGTTTACATAAATACCTTCCCATAATCACATCAATTGTATCATACTGTTTTAGTACAGTCGGTTATGTAAAAATAACTCTCCATTATTTCTCAAATTGGTTTATTTTCTATAGTAATTTTAGCGTCCCAATTATTAGGATAACGGTTTTGTAGCATAAACATCTCTGCGATTTTAAACGGCTTCAAAAGTTCCGTTCCCAAGTAGCCAGAGCAGGGTTCTTGGAAAATATAATCCAAAGATTTAATTAACATTCCCAAGGTACGAAGCTTTACTTGGAAGGCACTTAACGTGTCAGATTAGTAGTATCTACTAATAGATGTCAATCAAGTAGCTAAGACCCTAGTTATGTATAAAGCGGCCCGAGATGTATGAATAATTTTTAATTAGTTTGGGTACTTAACTAAAATTATAGTTTCGGAGTTTTCTTGTGAGGGAGATTTTGGTTATCCTAAAGCAATTGTTAGTTTTAATTAACTTTTAAGATTTATGACAGGCTTAACCTTTTCGATTATGAGAGCTAAACTGGACTGGGTATTTTTCAATTAACTTAAAGGTATATAAGGAGTTCAGTGTGGGATGGAAGGGGCTTTTTTATTTCGATACTTCCGACAGACAGGTGGTTTATTTCTGTACTTCTGAAAGTAAAGTGATGTGTGTTTTTTATTTTATTCTGAGTAAGTACTTTCCCAGTTACTAAAACAGAGGTTATGGTATTTTTTAAATAATGAACTCAAGGGCTGTGTTATGAATTATGTATCCGTAATTGTTTAACTAAATTGTGCCGACGTTTTGTAAAAATACCGACGTTCAGATTAAAGCTATGAGTTTGGGCTTAAGTTGAACGCGTTAAAATTTTAATCCCTGAGTATTTATTTCTGCAGACAGCGAGTTTACACCGCTTCATTGTTCTTTCGACGGTAGCCTGGGGGCTCACGCAATAGCTTAGCAACGAAACCTACCTGATTACGCAATTTTCAGGTTGGGTATAGTAGTAAAGAACCCCCGTAGTGATAATCTTTGTTGTACTTGAACGAGTTCCGTTACAGTAATAGTTGACCGGTGAAAAGGTCGTTTCATGTTCCGTTAGTTGGAGACACCTTTGTTAATTGAGAGCTTGGGTCACAGTAGGTAGCTTTATTAGAATACTGTATATATAATTAATTATTGTATTTGAGCCCGAAATTGTTTCTTATATCCTTAAAAAGTAGACTAGTCCTAAGGAATTTAGACAGTAATTTTGTTTAGTCATATAGTGTTTAGCTAGCCGGGGACTATAAAGCTCCACAGTAGTGCAGTGTTAAAATTTTCTGTGTGCGTATTTGTGACAATCTTTTCCCATTCTCAAGAACAAAGTGCAACGAGTGATAATACCTTGATAAGGTCCGTAAGCCTTCCCCTCCCTTACCGTGGCGCCCTATTGTATATAACGGCAAATATTGTATATATTTTGTACTCATATATCATTAGGTTAAGCTTTAATTAGTTGTACAGTTAATAAAACAATCTAAATTTATATCTTAGTGTGTTGTAGCTTAATAAACCGCACCCTCTCACCGACTGTAGCAAGCTTGCGATGCAATGTTCCGAAACGTTTGGGTACTTTAGGTTTAGGGGTCATGCCCTATTATTTTATTGTTAATTTGATACCCTCACGAGGCAGGAATGTATAATTAGTTACACAATTTGTGTTGAACTTCAGTAACTTATTAGAAATTAAACTTAATTTGGACTTTCACTTAACTGTTGGTTTTTTATTCGTTAACTTTAGAAGAAGATTCAAATTTAGTATCTTTATATATTAATAACCGCTAAATATTTGAATTAACTTTTACCGTTAATTTACATCACTGGAAAGTTATAAATTTTTTAAGTAAAACTTCGTAGATACTTATGGGAGAGTTTTTTGATAGCTGCAATGTATTTACCGTATTATACTTAACCTGCGTATAATGGCAGGTAGACAAAAATGTTGTAACAACAATGTGAGATTTTTGTATCACCACCAAGAAAGCATTGCTTAAAAAACCAACAACAGCATAAACATTGTTTAATTGCCTGGTTAGATTTATAATATGTTGTGCTTCCGGCGTTTGCTATACTATTACGCAACTGTTATAATATAATGTATAATAACGCGGCAAATTACGCACCATTTTGTATCAAATACCGAACACGTTTGAAGATGATGCAATAGTCAAATTTTCATGCACAATGTAAATAAAAACAATTTACTCACTTAAATCGCACCTTGCAGCCAAATCCCAGGGTCTATCACGTTTTGTAGGTCACAACATGCCATGTTGACTTCAAATTTCATCCGTCCAAACTCTATTCATTCGTAGGGGAACGATAAGGAACAAACAGGTATGAGGAACAATTAAGGCAAGGTAGAAAGCAACATACACACCTGAAAAGAAAAGGCACACCACACAGATAGATGTTCGATGCTTCAGCACTCGTGGCTTATTGACGTCTTTTCACACTACGCGCACTTCGTATCCACTCTGCGCAGACGCGAATGTCCGGGTGGGAGGAAGTCGACGTTTTTAATATAAAAAGATAAGCGGGAACTACCTTATAATTTATACTTAATCTAAATGTGATACATAACCAATTTTTGGCATGTAACAAATAGTATGTTACGGTATTCCGCGCAAACACAAAAGAAAGTAAGTAAAGAAACCGTTTGCGCCGAATACCGCAACAGAACGGGGATAGAATGGTAGAATTGGGCTAGCTCTAAAACGTCGTAGAGGGGCGTGGATGAAATAGAAAGAATACATTGGAAACCTCTGTAAAACTATATTGTTAACATAGAATCTTGAAAGAATATTTACAAACCAATAAAACTAATAAGTTGCGTAATCGTGATTGTAAACAAAGCGTCATAACATAAAAATTGGCAAACAAAATATATATAACGTCGTATAATCTAAATATTTATTTAATGATTTACCTTAAATACATATAAAAGAAAATTAAGCATAAACTGTACAGTAAATCTAGAAAAAGAAATATACCTAAATGATATGTACATGCTGCTTTGTGAAGTGCGCCTCCTCAGAAATAATATAACATTAAAATTAGACACCCTAACTTAAATTAATCATATATTAAAAACTTTTAAATTGAGGCATAAGTTCTTTTAGTTATTGTTTATACAGAAAGACAAAAGAAACAGTAAAACGGACTCTAACACAAACTTTGAATAATTAAATTTTTAGTTTAAAGAAGGGTTATTACATCGTCGCTCGTGCATTGTAAATGTGTCTGGTAACGTGGTGGCAGCAAATAAAATGTCTATACTCCACAGTAACATAAAAGAATTACGAAAATAGAAACTGTACCTTGAACTAGTTGGCTTCGTATCATGTTGTGGATGGAAAAATGCGACTGCATTTCTTTATTGGCTGCATGCTGGAACCACCGACTTCACTTATGCTAGCACAGAAAGCATTTGTAATAGCGCGACTTTACAACATGTTTCTTCGGTAAGAAGATGTTGTTTTTAATCTTTAATGGTCTCTTTCAAAGCACGGTCTCTATTTTATAAAGCCAGAATCATGTATGGGGGTAGGGTATTTGGCTTTCAAAGATATCGCCGAAGAATCAAGTTTGCAGAATTCCCAGACTACAGCTGCCGAAATACAAACTGTAACAGCTTGCCAACAAGCAGATAATGCAATCATCACAAGATTTTAGACAAAGGAGAACAATTTTGTTACTTTGTAACATCTTAACAGCTGCAGAATACCAGATAACAAGTCCATTGTAAGCAGATGTATGCAGGTGGTAATTGGTCTTATCTTTTAGAAGAAAGCTGCGCATTTACTTGCAGCTTTTAATTAAAATGTAATCACTGCAGGTGCTAGGAAATATTGCAATTACTTTGTAACGTAATGTTTCCTAAACAGCTGTTTGATTTTATAACGCAAACTTTTATACAGAGTAATTACTTGAGAAATTTTATTAAATAACACTAATTCAAATGGCGGGAAATCGAGCTTGTTGAGGTATTTTAGGGTGTTTTAAAAATGAACGCAGAAAAAATTGTTTGCAGGGTTTTGAACGTAACAAATTTCCCCCTAGCAAAATTAGAAGGTCGGGGTAGGAAGTAGAAGCAACGGAGCGGTATATTAATAAAACAAAGCAAACAAAAATTCGTCAAAAAACAACAGGAATAACTTAAAACCGAAAAAAAATTTTTATCGGTCTTGAAAGACCAGTACACACTAATAGGAAAAATAAAAAAATAAATCTTACAAACTACAAGAAAAATTAGTACACACTAGTAGCATAAATAAAAAGTAAATCTTACAAAACTACAGAAAAAACTTAAGAACTAACACAAAAGAATTTTTCCGGCTCGAATAAACAAGTCAAGAAGTCAAGAAGAGTAAAGGATATAGGAAAAGAAAAGGTATAAGGTAGCAATCATCGATGACATAGATGGAATGGTCTAACACTGCAAAATGTCTTCGAAGAACGGAAATCTCTAGTAAAGAAACAGTAACGTTTTCCACTTCAAGAAAAAAAAATAGGTCTCTTGCGAAAAAAACCCAAAGTAAGAAAAGGAGTAAGGAGGAAAACTTACAGTACAAGCCAATATGTGACAATAAATGTGAAGCTTCAAAGTATGCAACGAAACAATGAGAATCCTGGATAGAAAAGTTGAGATACTTTAAGCTGTGGTAACAAAGAATCGTATTAAACGACCAACCGAAAAAAAGAATAGCTAACTAGACCTAAAGGTCGACTAAGTCGTGGTTTCCGAAGAAAAAAAAGATCTAGAAAGCAACTACCACAGGAAGCAGATTGAAAAAATTTAATTAGTTTATAAGAGAACTAGCAGTAAGAAAACAAGCAGAAGAATAAGGAAAAAAAGGTGTATCAAAAGGAATGGTGAAGTAAAACTAAAAATAAAAAACTAAACTAAAAATAAAGCTAGAAGTAAGTAGTACCAAAACTAAAGAAAAAAAAGCAACCTAAAATATATATGTGTGAGGGAGAGCGGATGTGTATGTGTGTGTGTGTGTGTGTGGTGTGTGTGTGTGAGTGTGTGTGTGTGTGTGTGTGTGTGTGTGTATGTGTAAGACCGCTGTAGTCGCCTCTTACGATAGGCAGGTCGTACCGTGAGAATATTCTAATCCCGTGATCACACGGGGTTGGGGTAAGTACGAGGAGCAAATACAAAAGAAGAGAAATAAAGCTAATGAGAACAATAAAATTATTAGAAAACAAGAAATCGTAAAGTCCAAAATTCATGTCCTAAGAAAGGGCTGAGTTAGTATAGAAATTGGGGAAGTAGAGGACTAGTAATTAGGCTTAAGACGTTTGCGTCGCCAGAAGGAAAGCGAAGCAAGATTAATGACATTAGGGTTTTGTCGATCTACATCTTCGGATTCAGAATCAATATAGAACATTTTCTTCCTCTTAATTCTTTTGTTAACCGGTTTCGTTGGTTGAGATACCGGAGCAAGGGGTAACATTGGTTTGACGGTTTTCAGTAAAACAGGATTAACAGTGGGTGTAATAGTTGTAGCACGCAATTGAGGAGGTAGTGGCGATGGTAAAGGTAGTTTAGAAAACTTAGTACACTTATGGAAGAAAGCCCTTTGTGTTTAGTATTGGTTATAAGAGTATCAACGTTAGAAAAGGGGACAACATTGACGGTAAAAGTATCAACCTTTAGAAAAGAAACAGAATCAGATAACACTTCAGCTACGTTAGATAAACGAGCAGAATCAGGTAGAATTTCGTCAACGTTAGATAACTGGTCAGAATCAAGTAGAACTTCATCAACATTTGATAAAGGAGCAGAATCAAGTAGAATTTCATCAATGTCAGATAAAGGAGTAGAAGCAGGCAGAACTTCAACCACAATAGGAACTGATTCCTCGACAACAGCAGATAATGAAACAGGATTGGGTAAAACTTTCACAATAGCAACAGGCATCATAGGTACGGGTTCACTAACTACAACAGGACCTTCTCTATCAGTATTAGAAGTTCTCGTTACTTCAGCTACATCTGTTATTGCAGGCACGACATTGATTTCTTCGGTAGAATCGTTTAAGAAAGCAGGAACAAACTCTTAAGTTGCTACGTGTAAGTCAATAATGTGAAGTATGGGCTCAACTCGTGAAGGAGGCACAGAAGAGAACCTGGAACTAGAAACAAAAGAAATTTGGTTCTTATTAGAAATAGGATGACAGTTTGGACAAATGCGTCGAGTAACTCCTTTGCGGGCCGCACCCATAGCAATGAAGTACTTGAGGACGAGTACAACATGTCGAAATGTGAGCAGGTTGATCACAATTAAAGCATGTGACATGACGAGTAGAAGTAGACACAGGAATAGGAACAACAGAAATCACAGAATAAGTATTTGATCTACCCGTAAATCTAGAAAAACAAATATACCTAAATTATATGTACATGCTGCTTTGTGAAATGCACCTCCTTAAAATTAAACACCCTAACTTAAATTAATCATATATTAAATACTTTTAAATTGAGGCATAAGTTCTTTTAGTTAATGTTTATACAGAAAGACAAAAGAAACAGTAAAACGGACTCAAACACAAACTTTGAATAATTACATTTTTAATTTAAAGAAGGGTTATTACATCTTCGCTCGTGCATTGTAAATGTGTTTGGTAACGTGGTGGCAGAAAATAAAATGTCTATACTCCACAGCAACATAAAAGAATTACGAAAATAGAAACTGTACCTTGAACTAGTTGGCTTCGTATCATGTTGTAGATGAAAAAATGCGACTGCATTTTTTTATTGGCTGCATGCTGGAACCACCGACTTCACTTATACTAGCACAGAAAGCATTTCTAATAGCGCGACTTTACAACATGTTTCTTTGGTAAGATGTTGTCTTTAATCTTTAATGGTCTCTTTCAAAGCACGGTCTCTATTTTATAAGGCCAGAATCATGTATGGGGGTAGGGTGTTTGGCTTTCAAAAATATCGCCGAAGAATCAAGTGTGCAGAATTCCCAGACAACAGCTGCTGAAATACAAACTGTAACAGCTTGCCAACAAGCAGATAATGCAATCATCAAAGGATTTTAGACAAAGCAAAACAATCTCATTACTTTGTAACATCTTAACAGCTGCAGAATACCAGATAACAAGTCCATTGTAAGCAGATGTAGGCAGGTGGTAATTGGTCATATCTTTTAGAAGAAAGCTGTGCATTTACTTGCAGCTTTTAATTAAAATGTAATCACTGCAGATGCTAGGAAATATTGCAACTACTTTGTAGCGTAATATTTCCTAAACAGCTGTTTGATTTTATAAAGCAAACTTTTATACAGAATAATTACTTGAAAAATTTTATTAAATAACACTAATTCAAATGGCGGGAAATCGAGCTTGTTGATGTATTTTAGGGTGTTTTAAAGATGAACGCAGAAAAAATTGTTTGCAGGGTTTTGAACGTAACAAGTAATTTGCAAGGAATCCACACACACTAACGCTCGAAAATGAAAGTAGATTCAGTTTAACGAATGTATTATAAAACTGTCCCACAAATACACTCACGTATAACCCATTACAGCAAAGCAATAATTTTTAAGCACATCTCTAGCACCCAAAGATACGAAGCTCGATTTATTGAATTTTGCAGGCAGTTCTTGGTTTATATTGAAGTGTTCTGTGTCTGAAGAGACAACGAAATCTAGCCTTTAGAACCCCATTGTAACACTCAATTGTATTACATATAGTCATATGCAATTTGTTGTAGGCATCTTCCTCCGTATTATCTTGAACTTCTGGGAATGGAGTAAGTAATCAACTAAGAAGTGGGTATCCTGATTCACTTATAGATAATGTATTTCTTTGTAATGCAGTTTGCTGTAATAACTACCATTACCCAACAAAAAGTAAATTCGACTGATTCCATATAAATGAGTCCCTAGCACTGCCAGGAAATTTAGCGTTAACATTTAATATTTTTAAATAAGCATCACATATCTAAAATATCTCTCATGTAGAAGAATATATGAAAAAAAGATTACCAGTTGAACATTAAGTGAATGATAATTATTTTAATTCACATATACATGTTCAGGAAATTCAAGATCCTCAGGCTTGGGAGGTACTATTGCAACATGTGTGCAATCTATACATCCTACAACTTCTGGGTACTTTTGGTTATTAAATCTAGAAGTGAAAATCAAAACACACTTTAAATACCAAAAATATGCCTCTCCATTCTAATTGCGTTTAGTTTTTCTAAATTATAATTTAGGAAAATAAACTCACTTGTTAAATAGCTCAGACAAATTTAGAGCTTTTGTAACTTCCTTAGCAGACACACACAGAAGATTGTGACAGGTCAATAAATTTATTAGCACCGACATCTAGCTGATAGGTACCATTTTCATAAAGTTTCAATGCTGTTGGAACCTATTGTAACTATTTTTTTTGATCACTGCAAAGCACCAATAAATTATTAGTTAAATACATCTTTTTGTCTGTTCCATTAAACCAGTAAACGTCGTCAATTAAATAAATATCCGTATTGGGATCATGTGGTCTAACCACAATACAGAGATGCTAGTTTGGTTGCTAACATCAGGCGTTAACTATTTGTATAAACATTTCAATGCCAAACAGCTTTGATATTTCGTGCGCAACGTGTCAACGGTCATTCTGGCTAGAACACTTGGCACGAAGGCATCATGGAGAACCTTAGAGTTCTAGCCAGTAATTTACGTGTGGCTTTACGCCTTTGTAAAAACTCAAGTGTACTAAACACTTGATATAGTGTTTTTAATAATGGTAAGCAAATAGATATAATCTCTTTGACACACTAAATAATTTTGTTGTAACGCTCTTTTCGTATCTTTTTTTGTTTAGTCTGATCCCGTTTTATCTGGTTTTATAAAAATTAGCCCGTTTAAATTTTGTGTTGTATGATTATATGGATCTTTTCTTTGCGTTTACGATTATCGAGTTTACCATTCAATGTGAGCATTTATCAAGTTGATGATAATATTCTAAATTTAGCGAGAAAGTACTTCAATGTAGCGATAATAAATTTTTGTCTAACATGAACGTCCTTCAACTTTACCATAATAGGTGGATTTAATAAAATGTTCTGCGATGAAACTGTATATTTGAAATTTCACCGGAATGTTCTTCAATTTAGATAGCAATTTTTTGGTTTCAATCTAAACGTGCAATAATTAACATTAATGGTCTTTTTAAAACTGCTAAGATGAATTTACAAGTATCAATGTGGATAATTACACGCAAGATAATTGTTTTGGTAACGATCCAAATACATCGCCGTTGCAATGGATTTTGGTGTCCCGTTATTGCGTAGAGGAAATACGCTTTAAGTTCATATAGTTGGGTACAAGAAACACGCAGCTGGTTGTTCACAGTACAACACGTGAAGGCGACGTCATTTGTTTGTCCAGGAACCGTATGTATATACATCTGCTCTAATACGATGTAACGCTGTCACACCAACAAAAACCTGTCGAAACGAGGTAAGAGTTCTATATTATTCTTACATGACGTCCGCACTTGGCAAACTTTGATACAAGGCTACACCAGAAAAATAACTTTGTGACGATCTATAACTATTATTTTGTTTAACAAACTAGAAAGAACTTTGATAATTTTTTTATTGCCAATATTAATGCAGTGTAGTAACCGTTATGATTATTAACGAAATTAAGCAACTCCAATGAGTTCTGATTAAAGTTTCATTTATGTGTAATTATAGTTAAAGCTTTTGAACATTGAATTATTAAATATTTTGGATATATTCATATACACTTGTAAACCGAATAACAGATCTGATATTTTTGGTATTGATTTGAGTTAATTTTTGTAGTAAAAAGAAACGCTTAACGTATTTGATATTTCATTCAAATTTACAGTTTTACCTCTGTGTAGAAGAAATTATAGTAACCTTTTTGAAATGTAAATTTTGTACATACAATTTTTATCACGAAACAACTTTTAATTAAAGAATCACCATTTAATTCTCTTAATTAATTGTTTTATTTTGAACAAGTGAGTTCAGAAATAGTGTAACCAGGTCAAGGAACAAAAGGCATAAATACCTTCGAGATAATGATATTTGTAGCTTCTACTTAACAAAGAAGCTCTAATTGCTCTTACAGAATTTGATGCCTAATATTTGTGTCTATAAAATTGTGTGCATAATCAATAGGCGATTTTTTGCAACCTAAACTAACATACTTAATAATTATGTGTGTATGTGTTAAATTTGCGTTTTGGCGATAAAATTTACTGGAGGGGAAATTGTACGGCACTATTCTGTCAAATAAACAAACATACCCTAATCTGTACCAGGTTATGTTTGTGTATGTTAAACACTTGACTTTTACCGGGTAATTATTCAAAGCTAGGTTAGGAAACTACAATACGTTTTTGCGGAGCCGCATAAGTAAGTATTTTTTAAATAGTGGCGGGATACTTCAACATACCATACTCCAACAATTCAAGTATGTCGCGAAAAATCGCCTAATCTTTTCAGCTTTTTTATTATGAGGTAGCAAGAGTCCTCACTTTGTTAATTTAATTCAATTTTTTACAGCTCCTGCGTAAGCAGTTAACACGATATTCCTCTCTAAGGACTCCCAAATCCCCCTTAGGGAAAACCTCTGTTCAATATTTAATGACTTAGTGGCGCCCTCTCTAAACCCTTATTTTAGTATGAATTAAGCCAGAGTAAGCAAATAATGTTTTGTAAAAAGAACCACGGCCATTCCTCATAAGCTCTGCCCGAGGAATAGACCCCTAGCATAGTCGGAAGATATTTGCGTTCCATCATTTTAAGGAAATCCTTCCTTAAAGTTCACTGGTTCCATTTGAGAATATTAAAGAACTCACGGGTTACTTCAATTATTTAAGTAACTCATAACCAGTAGATGACTGTTTAATTTAGTAAGACTATAAAGAAAACTTGGTACAATAACTATAGGGTAGTTTCGCCTGTTTGCGATCACGTAATGTGATTCTCTAATTCAAGGCTGAATATCTCCGTAGAGTTTAATGCTGTAATGCATTTTATATCATTTTTGGTGACATACGATCACTTTATATTATTCTGGTTTGATATTTACATTATCAAAGTTTCTTTCCTGTTATCGCCTATCCTATAACATATACATACAACTTTGGATATTGGAAGGAGTGCGCGTGAGTGCTTTTTTGTGTTCGTGTACACAGTTCAAGACGCGCATTAGACAGAACATTATTTACTTGGCAACGGGAGTGACCGTAAGATTCAGTTCGGTGTGTTTTGACCATGAGGTTTTCATTGGTGAAAACGCCTCAAGAATAGTGAACTTTCGTTTATGCAGTTTACGGCGGTCATGCAGATGCAGATTACAGTCCACTACATTTTTCATACCAGTGCAATTGACAATCATTACAGGTTAGTGTTTTTTTAATTGATTAACTGTTTTAAAATGCCATTGGTCGATAAAAACATATAAACAAATGCTTTTCAATGTAAGTTGCTTTCATGGTTTGTGTAGTGTATAACTTGTCATTTCCTAATTTTATTTTGCGGTTAATTAACTCAATAAATAATGAAAAAATTAAAAACCCAGAAAGCGGTCATTCTCCCGGTTTCCGACCACTTATCCTAGTTGTCAGCCACCAGCTAACCGGTTTACTGCCATCATGTTTGTAGTTGGAAAATAAAACTTATTGTCTATGAAATAAAGTACATTTTTCTTTTAGTAAAATAAGAAATGAAAAAGTTATAAACATATTAATTTTATAATATAATTGACTGAAAATAAAAACCTAATCATGCATACGAACTCAAGAATCAGATACATATTTATTTATAACATTCCTAATTTAGTTATATCGTTATTTGTATTTCTCTATGGGAGTTCTTCTAATCTATAAACATGTCATTATTTTACTAGGTATTACTTAATAGTACACTCACAAAAGAATCATTAACATAGAAACTTATTTATATTTATTATATAGTTATTATATAGGTTGTTACATGCCGAAAATCGGCATGTAAACATTTCTAATTTTAGTTTTAAATTTGTAAGTGAATTTGCGCCAATAATTTAAAAATAGACTTGTGCGTGCATTTCCGTCACTTTAGACAGTTGCGTCGGCGCCCGAGAATGCGCAGACGCAGAGTGGGGAAGTAAGTGGTGATTTCCGTCACGTCGTGGACTAATCATCGAGATGCCGAAGAGCGTGGTTATCTCTGTGCCTTTCTTTGTCTTCTCTTTCAGGTAATGTAGGTTCTTTTTATCTCTACCTGATATCGTTTCTCCTACCTGTATTCCTGTCGTCCCTCTACACAAGAAGAGAGAAGACAAACCTAATTTGGTATCAACGGGGGCAAAGGCCTACCCACGCCCACAACGCCCAACTGCCGCCAAAATAGATGCAATGTAGGGAAGAGCTCGACAGTTTACGTGAGTACATTTGTCTTTTCCTATAATCGCAATAAACATATTTTGCATGTGATAATAATTTGTAGTATAAATATGACGTAACATCTTATTGCGTAACATTATGCACGTATTTATTATGTTACCAACTTTCGTGGTGGGTCTTATATATTACGCGCCAGGACTTTAAAACTATACCTTAGAGTATAGAACACCTAGAGTATAACAATTTGTTTTCATCTTTTCTATACCTTATAACGTATTAGTTTTAGATATATCTGTAGCAATTTGAATTTTTCACTCAAAAATAAAAACTTTTAATTTTTAATAACTGTTAAATAGAAAATATAGGTTGGTAACATTGTGAGTTATCATGACAGCCATCTTAAGTTGAAATGACATGGAAACAGTTGCTATGTCAATCTGACCTGGACAGCCATATTGATTACTGGTTATAGCTTTCTTAAATGTATTGCTAACTCAATTAATTTACATTTCACCTTATAAAAAATAGTGTGTTTGTATTTTGGGTTTTTTTGAATAGTGACCTAATTTAATTTAGCATAAAGTTGGAGTGTATGTGTGTTTGCATTTTGGGTTTTTTTGAATAGTGACCTAATTTAATTAAGCATAAAGTTGGAGCGTATGTGTGTTTGTATTTTGGGTTTTTTAAATAGTGACCTAATTTAATTTAGCATAAAGTTGGGGTGTATGTGTGTTTGTATTTTGGGTTTTTTTGAATAGTGACCTAATTTAATTTAGCATAAAGTTGGGGTGTA
Organism: Platerodrilus igneus; assembly: GCA_036346225.1. Taxonomy (NCBI): domain Eukaryota; kingdom Metazoa; phylum Arthropoda; class Insecta; order Coleoptera; family Lycidae; genus Platerodrilus; species Platerodrilus igneus. The sequence goes on along the minus strand of JARFIW010001436.1, from coordinate 116,187 downwards.
TACCTTTTAAACATGTTTGCCAGATTCCCTTAACCTCAGTTCTATGTGAAAGCATATACTTTTGCATTAAATAATTTGTTTCGTAAGTACCTTTACATAAATTAAATTAATTAACTTTATGTTTTATTCCTTTTTCCGTATGGAAATTTTTTTTGATATTATATTAAAGGTAATTATAAACTTGTTTTTTTGGTATAACTTATTAAAAGTGTTGCTTAGATAACTCATAGAATATCTTACTTCTCTATGATTCTAAGTGTCCTTTTATAATCTAAATAATCAATTATAAGTTACGATTACCTCAATAAAGAAAATTTTTTCCCTAAATATAGATTTTGCAACTAATCGAGTTCTTAGTATGTCTTTTATCTTCTAAAACGCTATAGTAACTTGATTTCGTCATATCTGTTTCTTTAAACACTATACTACAATAAATACCGTCCATCTCAAATCATCGGAATTGATTTACGAGATTCACTCAAGGAGCATTCAAGCGGCATCTAACCAAAATGATAGACGATTGCAGCTCAAAGCTATACTAGCTCAAGAAGCTAAAGGCTTACCTATTGCGCGCGTTCTGGTCTCTGATCTTTGAAATTAAACAATCCCTGGATTATATCCCTAATATAGTACATAGAATTGATCCTGAACCTAGCGAAATCGAACTTAAGCGCCTTGTGTCTCGAATAGCCCACGTTAATCAGCGGATAGAATTGTTGTGTTTATTTAACAATGAGCAGGCTGACCAAACTAAACAGACTTTTCTATCTGACATTCTCTTACTTGAAGGAACAGTCCTTGACAAGCTTAACTTAGATGTAGACGTAAATGTACCTACAGCCTTGTCGAACCTTACCATCTCTCAATCTGCATCATTGGAGAAATCAATACCTGTGTATAAATAGGGTTTAACTTTTCAGCGTTTTGACTCCCAAATCTCGTCAATGTCATTCCTTGATAGAGTCAACGATTTTAGAATTTCACGCAATTATACAGACCAAGATTTATTTGTTTCAGCGGTTGAATTATTTTCTGGTTCTGCCTTAATTTGGTATAGAAATATAAGAAATCAGATTTCTACTTGGAAAGAATTAGTTACTTGTTTAAAACGAGATTTTCTACCCCATGACTATATTGCCGATCTCTGGAACAAAATAAGAAACCGAACTCAGGGACCTGACGAAAATGTAATCTTTTTTATTACCTCAATGGAAGCTTTATATAGCAGATTAGATATAAAACCATTAGAATATGAAATTATTGATCAGCTTCGTAGAAATTGGAATCCATATTTTTCCGAACGTTTAGCGTTACAACACATTTCTTCTTTACCTCAGTTTAAAGATTTATGCCGCTCGCTTCAAGAAGTAAAATTACTTGTCGATAAATACCGCCCTCCCCCGGAAAAACAATCTGGTCTATTAGAACCTGATCTAGCATGTCAAACTGAATCCTCTCGTAAAGTATCTACTATAAATCTTTCTGCTACCCTTTCAAATAAGTCACTTACCTGTTGGAGCTGTAAAAAAAGTGGACATAGCTACAGCTTGTGTACATACCCCAAAAATATTTTTTGTTATGGTTGTGGTCGCAGCAATACCTATAAATCTACGTGTACAAATTGTAACTCTAACTTATCGGGAAACTTCCGCAAAGATATTCCTACCCGGGACGTGAATATCTCAAGGAATCAAATTCGTTCTCAACACCAACCATTCAACGCACCCAGACGTCAATAAATTTAAAGCATAAAACTACCTCTAACGTTAAATCTTTACCTAATATATCTAAGAATAATGTCGCTACCTTAAATTTACAAAATAACTTACCTCCCTTATCAGAAATATGTTATACTACCCCGTCGGAACGGTCGAGTTGGCTGCAAACAGTTAATTCCTTTTATCATAAAAAGTTTGCTGCCCTACAACAAAATTGTAATTACAATATAAATAAGTTAGGGAATGATAGTGAAAGCTAGGGACGGACTTAGGCTAACAAATTACTTATACCAGGGAAGACAAATTTGTAAATTTATAGAGCAGGTATAGCTGGATTTATGATTAATATATTTGGCGTATTCTTAGAAAATTTGAATCCATTTTAAATTAGCTAGCTATTTGGATAGTTTTAAGTCGACCCTTTAGGTCGCACCGGTAAGCAGAGCTGGCAGCTGTTATCCGGCATTACGGATCCCTCCTAATTCATTTTGTTTGTTTCTTGTTGATCGTGCACACTCCAAATCAACGCTAGAGATACCATCAATGAAACCCTATTTTTAGTTTTTGTTTCAGTTGTTAGATTTTTATTTACGATGTGTTAATTTTGAAGTTAGAATAATTAGGAGCACGTTTATATTTTCGCGTTTAAACCCAATGTAGTACCTTCGGGTAAAGCATTGGGGACGTGGCCGCAAGCACAGCGGCCGTTAATTAAATTATAATGCCCTACAACTTGTTAAAAAACCCCTTGATATCCGTCCTCATTTACCTATCTCGATTGGTTTCTTAAATGTAATAGCTTTATTGGAGACAGGTTTCTCATGCTTCCTTATAAATAACGAAGGCCTACAGCAATTATCTAAACAAAACATTAAAATTCAAGTTGTTCCGGAAAAAATCTCCATAAATTTAGCTGACGATAATCAAATACATGTAACGGGTTCCCTTAAACTAAAAATTCGAGTAGAATCACTTGAACGTGACGTTCCATTTTTGATCGTACCTACATTGGCTTACTTACCCATTTTTACTTGGCGTAGATTTCTGTAAACTTTTTAATTTATCTCTCTACTTTCAAGATTTCTCTTGGCAAACTTCCCTCAAAACAAATTCCTGTGCATCTGCAGGAATATCTAATAAAATTTCTCTTACCGATTCTCAAGAAGCAATTCTTAACTCTACAATCGACAAATTTCGTAAACTAAATACTTCTGAACTTGGTTGCGTTACTACTGCAACACATATTATCTTTACAGGTGATGCCCTCCCTTTTAAGCAACGTCAATATCCGCTATCGCCTGCATTACAAAAACATTTGCATTCCAAAATAGATAACATGTTAGAATCGGGTGTTATCTCTCCCTCAAATTCACCATGGATGTCTCCCGTGTTATTAGTCCGCAAGTAGACCATTTAGTGACGAACCAGCACCTCATTTCCACCAGAATCCCTCATTTCCACACTCATCTGGACCAATTTACATGTAAATTCCCATAAGGAGCAAATGAGGAGATGAATCTCCACCTGACTCCTCCTTGCTCTCCTCCTTGCTCGGACACCCCCACAACCATTTTGATTACATCACACCCGCATTCTTTCCACCCGCGAGATAAATCTTTCTCCACATTTCCACCCACGAGTTAAACCTATCTTGTTTGGTATCAATTAATATTAGAATTTTCTTAGCTACCCGAATCTCTAGGAATTTTTAGATTGCATCATCCCCAGGAGCTACCCCATTTTAAGATTTCTTACCTGTAGCAACTTTTGAGCGTTCTTATAAATTTTTTAGTCATGCGATACATCTTGTTAGTCTAAAATTTTATAGAATCCAAATCTGTAAACAGATTTGAAATCGGACCACGCCCTGCAAAGTTATACCCCTTTAAAGTCCTGATCTTCTAATTTTGCTATTTGCTCTATAAGCAAACCTAACAAATAGTTTTCTTCGTCTAGCCATTGCATCTTTCGAGATAAACCTATCTTGTTTGGTATCAATTAATATTAGAATTTTCTCAGCTACCCAAATTTCTAGGAATTTTTAGAATGCATCACCCCAAGGAGCTACCCCAATTTTAAGATTTCTTACCTGTAGCGATTTCCGACCGTCCTTAAACATTTTTATACATGCGATACATCTTCTTAGTCTAGAATTTTATGTAGAATCCAAATCTGTAAATAGATTTAAAATCGAACCACTCCTTACCATTTTACACACACCTCTAAATTATAAATTTCCTGCAGCTTATACCTAAAAGAAAATCTAAAACCATTCTTAAAACTTTTTATTACAGACAATTTTACTAATACAGTTTAAATTTTGTAAACCACATTTCTAAATACATATTTACAATTTTTTATTTTCAACCTAGAACTTGTCATATCGGGTCATACTTATTAATATTTATTTCTAAATAGAGCACTTTTTCCAAAGACCAACCGGACTCGCATGTTTCAAATTCCTCTGATTTTGTTCGCATGGTTTCGCTTAAGACCTCGTACGTATTTTCCAGATTACTAGAAGAACGTTATAACCACATTTTTTGTGTTAAAGGATTTCACATCGGTAGTCTCTTCCCCCATTTTGGTGTAAACGCCGTAGAGTTCGCAGTAGACTTTTACTGCTGTATTGTAACAATTTTATTTTTGCAGTAGGAGAATCCATTCATTAAACGTACAATGAATAGTAAAATACCTTTATTAATTAAAATAAATATTCAAGTAACAATCAAACTTTTATAGTATTATAATATCAAGGATTATTAGTCGAGTTGTTTCCGAGTTCGGTGTAATTTCACAGCCACTGGCGCGCGCGTGAGAGGTTCGAGAACTAAAATCCGGAACCTCCCACCATACAAGAAAGCAGCGAGCGCACTCGTCGATAGTTAAAAGTAGCGTCAAGATGCATTCTAAGAGAATGGCGAGTGACCTCCGAGTCGCTCTATGTTTGTGAAACACTTCCTGAGTAACGGTTAGTACCTAATCCACATTTTGTATATTCGTTGTCATATTAGCTAATTTACAAAATTTATTTAGCGCAACGACCCATTTGAACTCGCAACAACCCATTTGAACTCGCAACGACCCATTTGAACTGGCAACGACACATTTGAAATCCCAACGAGAAATTAGAAAACTGCATGGATAACGTATATATCGCACACCACGTCGAAAATCGCAACTGTAAAATTTGAGACAACATGATCCCTTTGAAGTTACAATTTAGAAAGCTTAATTTGTTGGCTACGCAATGAAAAATTATTTTAGTAAATAAATTTAGACAACGGAAGATTACGTTACAAAGTAATGCTGCCGTGATCCAAGTAAGGAACCCGCTTTGCTCCTACACCTGTGTTAAAGCATGGAAAGCAAGTATAATTAGTTGCTGTTCCGCGCTGCGAGGTAATTTCCATTACATCAAGGGACAACTGCTGCTCTTGGGTTCGTAATAGAATTAAGATTTCCTGAGTACTTTCCTTCTGAAAGTACATTATTTCATTTTGTTTGTTAGACGTACAAAATTGTTATTCAGTTTACCTGTAAATAAGCTGGTTTTCCCCAGTATTAAATTTGCTTTCACTTAGCTTCGTAAATACGTGATCACACGTGGCTTCAACGTAATTTAACAGCTGCTATTACATCACCTGTTTGTTTGTTCACTATTGTCAACAATTGCCCAATGGCTAACACATGTTTAGCATTTTAGTACAACCACTATTGATAACATTAGAGAATATCTTGGTGATTATTTTGACTTCAAACTAAATTTAAGTTTGTTAACCTAAAGAGAAAATTTCGTATATTCATTTGTAAATGACTCACACAGATCTGATTGGGTTATAAAGAAACTCTAGCATTTTTAGTTACATAGAATTATAAAATATTTGAGTAAGGATTAGTTGATAACCTTTACTACCAGTTTTGCAAGTACTTCAAATTTTTATTTTATTTAATTACAATGATACTTTATTTACTGAAACCAAGAAAATTCTTATTAGTAAATTAATATTCTTCATTTAAAGTTTTTTATTCTGATCTAGTCTGATCAGACTTGGTAAACAAAAAGCAATAAGAACTAAAATTTTATGATCCCATTATGCAGAAAATATTCTCTATACTTTTTAGGTATACTTGAGGGACGCAAATAGTGTTCCCATTTTTATGTGACTTAATTATTATTCTTTCTTACAGGAACAGCGTCTTATTCTGTTAAGACAAGTTTGTGTATCAACGAAGGCGATCTCTTTTTGGGTCTCCAAGTCCGCCCTTAAAAAATAGCTATGCCCCTAAAATAAATCAATTTGGACTTGGTGGCGCCTGTTTGTTTTTTTTGTTAAGTGTAACCCTCCATAGATTTCGACTTACCCCCCCATTGCTCATAGTTCTACCCAAGGAATAGACCCCTAGTTACGTCGGAAGACTTTGTTTTGCTGACCCCCAACTTCTAGAGTCAGATGTATGTATTAAGAAGAGAGCATTAGTTAAGCTCAATTTAGGAAAGAATGTGACCGTTTGGGGTTAGCGATCAAGAAAATATAATACGTTTCAGTATGTTGTATTCTTTTTTCATTTATTAATCGAATAAATCGCTCTTTCTGCTTCCAAAGAAACTCGGACACTCCATCGTCGACGCTGGCGTTATTTATGCGATAGCTAGCCATACGGTTGTTAAACGCTGTGCTAATCATTTCTACGCCATCTTCGCCAGTAGCGGTAACTGTGGCATTTTTATGTCTGTTGCTTCTCAAGTGTGCGGCATATGTATTCTTTTCCATTTCGAAATCGCATACTTTACACATAATTCGTGGTTGTTTCGTACAAGGTCCTTTAACAGCTGGCGGAGCTGAACGTTTAAGGCTTAATGACATACCGTGCTGTTTTTCCTTGTGTCGCAGTAAGTTGTCCATTCTCGTAAAAGCGATACCGCAAGACCCAGAGTTTAAGTACTTTGCTGCGGACGGCTTAACCCTGGGCGATGTTACACTACGACATTTGTTCTGGTGCCGTATGAGAGCATTTTTCCAGGTATAGGAAGCACCGCAAGAGTTGCACTTAAAAACGTTTGCAGATACCATTTTAGTACAAAACAAAATCCGCACTATAAGACTTGACTTGTAAGCGAACTAACTTATAACTAAAGAGTTTATTCTTGCGCACCTGCTTTATGTACCCTATAGAATGCAAACCGAAGGTTTCCGAAGATACCCGAACGAAGTCTCGGATTCAGCGAGGAACTAAATGACGTCATAATCCTCGCAGCTCGTCCAATACATTTAGCACCAATGTATGCGCCCGGTTCGCTTTGTCCATGCTGCGAATACCGTTAGTAGAAGCATCGAAAACGTCTTCCATGTTATACGGATCGCGTGCATATTAAAAATCCAAAAGGGTGATAGCACACGCACACAAATTGTATGCAAGTCGTGCTGTAGAAGATGCAGTGCTACTATAACCAAAAACACTTTAAACCTTTGCTAAGGGAATACCAAACTTGTTTACAGAATACTTACTAATAAACCAATTTAATTTTAAATAACTTCTACGTCATACTTTAGGAAATGGTAGGCTTGAATATTTTCTAAATAAATCACCGAGCGAAAGTATATGCTTAGCAGTATTTAAATTAACCATTAATTTCCCATTTTTACGACCATAGTTAATTATAGATTAAAATTTAATTTGTGCACGCTCGAGCTTCTCGTAAACTAACATATTTTATAGCAACAATGCGCTGTATAATACATGCATACCCTTCGCCGCGCTACTGCTATTCTTGTAATTGCTAGAAAAAGTCACTCTCCTTTTTACTGTTAGGAGCGATGCAAAGCACCATTTTTTATACTTTCTATAGCACATCGCACACTTTTTCGTCTGATAATTAAATTTTGCTTCTGTAGGCTTTTACACTTTCGCATAGCGGTCGGCCGCACGTATTGATTTCTAGAACCGGTAAGTACTCGATATCGTCCAAATAGAGAATTAGATGCTCGATGTCTATCAATTTCCGATTCCCTCGTAAAAGGTAGAAAAACTCGGTCAATCATCCATTAAACTTCGACCCGCTACCGTTTTGATAATTTCCAAACATTTTCGAACGACAATGGGCTGAGAATTTTAAACCTCCGAGGATCTTTAAGTCGTGATCAATTACACATCCGAGCTACGCGTAAACTAACATATTTTGCAGCAACTGTATAATACATATACCCCTTCTCTGCGCTACTGCTATTCTTGTAGTTGCTTGGAAAAGTCAGTCGCCCTTTTTACTGCTAGGACCGCTAAAAAGCACCATTCCATACTTTATTTATAAGTGTAGCACATCGCGCACTTTTTTGTCGGTTAATTAAATTTTTGTTTATGTAGGCCTTTACACTTTCGCTTATTTAAACATCTAATACGACCGATTAACCACTTTCGATTATTCTAACGGGGAACCACCATACATCCCACCGCACCGTTCTTTTTGAATCCAACGATTCTATGGGCTTCCGCACACTAACACCTAACGTATCTTTCCTACTAGTTGTTAAACAAAAACTACCGGTATCGCCATTGTGGATATAAGCAGATGTTTGTGGATGTGTACGAGAATATGCAACCATATACATTAATTAGTCTAAGCTATTTTATTTAGTCCAAGAAAATTATTATTTTTCTAATCCACAACTAATAATCGCCTTTATAGGTTTAACATTTCTACCATTTCCCAATGACTGGTGCTACGTACATGGAAACTTTAATTTCTTATTAGAGAGAATTCTTATTATCCCGCGCACTGCTGCGTAGTTGCATGCCCACCCCTTTTGGGAATATATGCTCGTTATAGGTTGTAGCACCCGCGGTTTTACTTAACTACACTTCGTGAGACCCCTTTAATCTTTTTAATAGTATCTTTCTCGCCTACAATACAGTAGGACTTAACATTACTACCAACAAATTCTAATACTGGACCCCCATTAAATACGTCTTTAATTTTCCCTACAACTTTTTTGTTGACAAGTGTTATATTGTATTTATTATACGCGGGGTAGTCACTCTTTTAAGATAAATATATTTTGCTAGGTATCAACTAATATTAAATTTTTCTAGGGACATCATATCTGTAAATAGATTTTAAATAGGACCACCCATACAAAGTTATGCCTTTTAAAGACTAATTTTACCCATCTTTATTTAACTCCATCTTTAAAACCCTTTTTTCGCTAACCGAGACATATGCTTTAACTAACCATTCCCTAGAAATCTAAAACCGATGTGCCCGCGAATACCACGTGGAGGTAACACGTATACTCTGTCAACCAGGATAGAAGCAGAAGAAGGATTTGGAAGATGGGCGAGGAACTTAAAATTATGGAATTTAAAACTAATATATACAATAGATTTACAAAATCTATACAAATATAAACAACTATGTTATATCTTTACGCTTCCATGCGTAGATTGTTGTACTATTAGGAATGATGTACCTTTTGTCATCTTCCCTCGATAAACTAATTTTATTAATAAGCTGCGTATGCAAATCGTATTCTTTACTCCGGATACATACGCAGGCAAGTACTCCACACCAAATAAAGAATTGGATGCTTGGTGACTGTTAACATCCGCCTCCTTCGTGTACGCCCAGACACATCCCAGCCCATGAGCACCCCTGCGCATGCACACCCCTGCCCATGCGCGCCCATGCGCGTACGCACCCTGCCCATGCTCGCTGCCCATGAGCACCCCTTTCTGTGCGACTGCTATTTCGGGGTAACGTTACAGCCTTTTATAAATAAAGAACAATGTTATATACTATTATAAAATGTTTATTCTGACATTATACATAACAAATTTAAAAATATTTAATACCAAGCATGGAGTCATTTAACTTAATTTTAATACAAAGTTATACACAGAAGACAGTCCTTTCTTTATGTTTGTTTGCAGTGGTTTTAATTTTATCTAATTTTATTCGCAGCTTAAAATTTAAATCGACACCCAAGTCTTCTATCTCCTTTTCTAGCCAATAGTTTGATACATAAAGTCCGTCTAGGTTTTCGAATTGTAAAATGTACCGAAGTTTGCCTCTATATTTAAAGTCTTTGATTCCGCCGACAACCAGATCCATTCCTTCGTGTAATTCTTGCAGCTTGTGACAATCTTTTAATCGCAGCTTTCCCACTATATCCTGTATACGTATCTTGTTAGCTTGATCGACTTCTTCTTGTCGGTATTGGAGGAAATCCTTTTTCTCCCACACACCGTTGTGTAGATGCATATCCACCACTTTTGGGAATATATGGTTGTTATAGGTTGTAAGACCCTCGGTTTTAAATGATCCGAAAGGTTCTTTACTGGGCAAATATACAATGTTTAGCAGAACCCCTTTGCGTGTGGTGTACGCCAAGGTTACGAAACCCGCATTCCTTAGTTCGTCTTTGTTATCTGCCATTTTGATAAATACGTTTTTAGAATAACCTTTTAAAAAGTATACGGATTTAGTACCATCCTTTTCTACAAGAAGACCTACATAACTAAAAGAGTCTTTCTTACTAACCGCAAATGCATACAGCTTGTACAACCCGGATGTATCTAAGTCAGTCCATCGACACATAAAATAATCTTTTAATTCTTCCTCATTTTCTCTAAGATGTTCTTTGTCTAACACATCTTTGTATTGTTCGCGTATCGTCGCAGTGTTTTCCATGTAGTCCAATTTTCGCCTTTTTGCATCCATTTCCTCTAATTCCAGTTGTCTTTTCCTTCCACTTACTGCGTATGGCATACATAATGGGGTAATTTCCTTTAGCGTAAACGGATAGAGTTTACTACCAATATTTGCGCGTTGTCGTACAACCTCTGGGCGAATGTTAGGTGTATTTATCAATCCCAATTCCGAAATGACTATTTCTTTTGGAATTGTAGAATATGGTGTTGCAGATTGTGTAAAATATGTACTACCTGCTTTAATGTAGCACTTGTGTAAGATTTTTATTTTATCTTGGCTGTCTTCCTCCTCTACTATCTCCAAATAATTTACGGGTAAATAGTTAAAACTAAAAGCCGAAAGCACATACTTTATCAATGTTTCCCTTTCTTTTGGTTTTCGGACAACTTAATTTGCAAGCCCGTCAATTTCTTTGTATTACCATTACCCCAATACACGTACTGTAGCAGGTTATTATACACTAAACAGCAGCTATTTTGTAGCTTGTCCGATAGCTTACTCCACATTTTGGCAAGTGGTACCGAGTACATTGGCGCCTTTAGGAAGTATAACTTACTATCTTCCAATAACGTTAAACAGTCTTTTAAGGGATTATACACCCGTTCCGCACTGACATAGCTTCCAATTGCACAATTGTATATTGTCGCTTCCAATCGCGTAATACCATGTTCTTTAGCCAAAGTAGACGCGAATGTTTCCTTAAACGTACATCTGGACAACGTAAAAAATCTAGTATATGATTGCCAAGTTGTTTATTAACACCAGGACTTGTTATCTGACACACAAATTTGTTGTATATCTTAATTCTTGCATTGGTTGTTAGCCATGTTAAACAATCAATTCCTACAGTTTTATCGTTGTCAACTATAATATTACACTTTTCTTCGTATTCGCCCTTATAGCAAAAGTTATGGTTTGTAGTTAAATAATTACACATCTCCATCTTGCTAAATATACCCGCAAAATCTTGGGTTACATCCATGTCAAAAAGATAGAAATAATCTTTTTCGAGTTCGTCTAATATATCTGGTAGTTCCTCCAATAAAGTTTCCAACTTAACATCTGCTAGTTCCACTTTGTATGGAACACATATAGGATTTTGGAATTTTTTATTAATGCATTCGAGGTCTTCTTTTCCGATAATTTCTTTTACTCTCTAACCCATCTTGTTAGTGCTTTCCAGAGAAAACGGGAGCTTAGCTTTAACACCATGCCTAGCGGAAACAAATCGGTCAAACTTTCTTCGTAGATAGCTGTTAAATGCACCACAAATTTCTTTTTAGGATAAACATCCTTTTGCTTGCAGATGTTTGTTCGGCGTCAGAAAGGTCGCAAATTTTAACCAACATTATATTGTCACAAAATGGTTCTGTAATTGGTGTGTGTAGTCCACCAGTCAGCATCTGTTCGCCTTCGACATAACAAATATTACCAATATCTGTTACCAGATTATTGTTGCACATATTTTCTGTCAACAGCCATAATCCAAATCGCTCATTTGTCGGTTTCACTTTATTCCCAAGAAGTTGAGAAACGTTAATCACCTTTGAGACGCTCATGTTTACCGTTCTAGCTACTATCGAATACTAAATTGAATACGAAAAAATTGTTCTCTTATGTATTCTACAGAGTCGGGACGTATATTACCGAAGATAGTCGAATATGTTGTTATCCGACCTAAGCCGACAGGGATGCGCATCGACATATATCCGGATATATGTAGGATGTAAAGTTAGGGTGAAATTACCCCATAGGGTGAAATTACCCCATAGGGTGAAATTGCCCCATAGGGTGAAATTGCCCCATGACCACATGACCATATGACCACATGACCACATGACCATATGACCACATGACCATATGACCACATGACTATATGACCTAATTGCTTTTTAATGAGTTTTCTCATTAAAAACCCATTAGCACTAATTGCTTTTTAATGAGTTTTTTCATTATAAACCAAGTGTGGACCTAGGTTAGATAAAAGGAAAAAATAATAGGTTAAGTCAGCGCTGCGGCGCTTATTTCTATCTTTTTGACATGGATGTAACCCAAGATTTTGCGGGTATATTTAGCAAGATGGAGATGTGTAATTATTTAACTACAAACCATAACTTTTGCTATAAGGGCGAATACGAAGAAAAGTGTAATATTATAGTTGACAACGATAAAACTGTAGGAATTGATTGTTTAACATGGCTAACAACCAATGCAAGAATTAAGATATACAACAAATTTGTGTGTCAGATAACAAGTCCTGGTGTTAATAAACAACTTGGCAATCATATACTAGATTTTTTACGTTGTCCAGATGTACGTTTAAGGGAAACATTCGCGTCTACTTTGGCTAAAGAACATGGTATTACGCGATTGGAAGCGACAATATACAATTGTGCAATTGGAAGCTATGTCAGTGCGGAACGGGTGTATAATCCTTAAAAGACTGTTTAACGTTATTGGAAGATAGTGTTATACTTCCTAAAAGCGCCAATGTACTCGGTACCACTTGCCAAAATGTGGAGTAAGCTATCGGACAAGCTACAAAATAGCTGCTGTTTAGTGTATAATAACCTGCTACAGTACGTGTATTGGGGTAATGGTAATACAAAGAAATTGACGGGCTTGCAAATTAAGTTGTCCGAAAACCAAAAGAAAGGGAAACATTGATAAAGTATGTGCTTTCGGCTTTAGTTTTAACTATTTACCCGTAAATTATTTGGAGATAGTAGAGGAGGAAGACAGCCAAGATAAAATAAAATCTTACACAAGTGCTACATTAAAGCAGGTAGTACATATTTTACACAATCTGCAACACCATATTCTACAATTCCAAAAGAAATAGTCATTTCGGAATTGGGATTGATAAATACACCTAACATTCGCCCAGAGGTTGTACGACAACGCGCAAATATTGGTAGTAAACTCTATCCGTTTACGCTAAAGGAAATTACCCCATTATGTATGCCATACGCAGTAAGTGGAAGGAAAAGACAACTGGAATTAGAGGAAATGGATGCAAAAGGCGAAAATTGGACTACATGGAAAACACTGCGACGATACGCGAACAATACAAAGATGTGTTAGACAAAGAACATCTTAGAGAAAATGAGGAAGAATTAAAAGATTATTTTATGTGTCGATGGACTGACTTAGATACATCCGGGTTGTACAAGCTGTATGCATTTGCGGTTAGTAAGAAAGACTCTTTAGTTATGTAGGTCTTCTTGTAGAAAAGGATGGTACTAAATCCGTATACTTTTTAAAAGGTTATTCTAAAAACGTATTTATCAAAATGGCAGATAACAAAGACGAACTAAGGAATGCGGGTTTCGTAACCTTGGCGTACACCACACGCAAAGGGGTTCTGCTAAACATTGTATATTTACCTAGTAAAGAACCTTTCGGATCATTTAAAACCGAGGGTCTTACGACCTATAACAACCATATATTCCCAAAAGTGGTGGATATGCATCTACACAACGGTGTGTGGAGAAAAAGGATTTCTCCAATACCGACAAGAAGAAGTCGATCAAGCTAACAAGATACGTATACAGGATATAGTGGAAAGCTGCGATTAAAAGATTGTCACAAGCTGCAAGAATTACACGAAGGAATGGATCTGGTTGTCGGTGGAATCAAAGACTTTAAATATAGAGGCAAACTTCGGTACATTTTACAATTCGAAAACCTAGACGGTCTTTATGTATCAAACTATTGGTTAGAAAAGGAGATAGAAGACTTGGGTGTCGATTTAAATTTTAAGCTGCGAATAAAATTAGATAAAATTAAAACCACTGCAAACAAACATAAAGAAAGGACTGTCTTCTGTGTATAACTTTGTATTAAAATTAAGTTAAATGACTCCATGCTTGGTATTAAATATTTTTAAATTTGTTATGTATAATGTCAGAATAAACATTTTATAATAGTATATAACATTGTTCTTTATTTATAAAAGGCTGTAACGTTACCCCGAAATAGCAGTCGCACAGAAAGGGGTGCTCATGGGCAGCGAGCATGGGCAGGTGCGTACGCGCATGGGCGCGCATGGGCAGGGTGTGCATGCGCAGGGGTGCTCATGGGCTGGGATGTGTCTGGGCGTACACGAGGGAGGCGGATGTTAACAGTCACCAAGCATCCAATTCTTTATTTGGTGTGAGTACTTGCCTGCGTATGTATCCGGAGTAAAGAATACGATTTGCATACGCAGCTTATTAATAAAATTAGTTTATCGAGGAAGATGACAAAGGTACATCATTCCTAATAGTACAACAATCTACGCATGGAAGCGTAAAGATATAACATAGTTGTTTATATTTGTATAGATTTTGTAAATCTATTGTATATATTAGTTTTTAAATTCCATAATTTTTAAGTTCCTCGCCCATCTTCCAAATCCTTCTTCTGCTTCTATCCTGGTTGACAGAGTATACGTGTTACCTCCACGTGGTAGGGGCGGGGCACATCGGTTTTAGATTTCTAGGGGAATGGTTAGTTAAAGCATATGTCTCGGTTAGCGAAAAAAAGGGTTTTAAAGATGGAGTTAAATAAAGATGGGTAAAAATTAGTCTTTAAAAGGCATAACTTTGTATGGGGTGGTCCTATTTAAAATCTATTTACAGATATGATGTCCCTAGAAAAATTTAATATTAGTTGATACCTAGCAAAATATATTTATCTTAAAAGAGTGACTACCCGCGTATAATAAATACAATATAACACTTGTCAACAAAAAAGTTGTAGGGAAAATTAAAGACGTATTTAATGGGGGTCCAGTATTAGAATTTGTTGGTAGTAATGTTAAGTCCTACTGTATTGTAGGCGAGAAAGATACTATTAAAAAGATTAAAGGGGTCTCACGAAGTGTAGTTAAGTAAAACCGCGGGTGCTACAACCTATAACGAGCATATATTCCCAAAAGGGTGGGCATGCAACTACGCAGCAGTGCGCGGGATAATAAGAATTCTCTAATAAGAAATTAAAGTTTCCATGTACGTAGCACCAGTCATTGGGAAATGGTAGAAATGTTAAACCTATAAAGGCGATTATTAGTTGTGGATTAGAAAAATAATAATTTTCTTGGACTAAATAAAATAGCTTAGACTAATTAATGTATATGGTTGCATATTCTCGTACACATCCACAAACATCTGCTTATATCCACAATGGCGATACCGGTAGTTTTTGTTTAACAACTAGTAGGAAAGATACGTTAGGTGTTAGTGTGCGGAAGCCCATAGAATCGTTGGATTCAAAAAGAACGGTGCGGTGGGATGTATGGTGGTTCCCCGTTAGAATAATCGAAAGTGGTTAATCGGTCGTATTAGATGTTTAAATAAGCGAAAGTGTAAAGGCCTACATAAACAAAAATTTAATTAACCGACAAAAAAGTGCGCGATGTGCTACACTTATAAATAAAGTATGGAATGGTGCTTTTTAGCGGTCCTAGCAGTAAAAAGGGCGACTGACTTTTCCAAGCAACTACAAGAATAGCAGTAGCGCAGAGAAGGGGTATATGTATTATACAGTTGCTGCAAAATATGTTAGTTTACGCGTAGCTCGGATGTGTAATTGATCACGACTTAAAGATCCCTCGGAGGTTTAAAAATTCTCAGCCCATTGTCGTTCGAAAAATGTTTGGAAATTATCAAAACGGTAGCGGGTCGAAGTTTAATGGATGATTGACCGAGTTTTTCTACCTTTTACGAGGGAATCGGAAATTGATAGACATCGAGCATCTAATTCTCTATTTGGACGATATCGAGTACTTACCGGTTCTAGAAATCAATACGTGCGGCCGACCGCTATGCGAAAGTGTAAAGCCTACAGAAGCAAAATTTAATTATCAGACGAAAAAGTGTGCGATGTGCTATAGAAAGTATGGAATGGTGCTTTGCATCGGTCCTAACAGTAAAAAGGAGAGTGACTTTTTCTAGCAATTACAAGAATAGCAGTAGCGCGGCGAAGGGGTATGCATGTATTATACAGCGCATTGTTGCTATAAAATATGTTAGTTTACGAGAAACTCGAGCGTGCACAAATTAAATTTTAATCTATAATTAACTATGGTCGTAAAAATGGGAAATTAATGGTTAATTTAAATACTGCTAAGCATATACTTTCGCTCGGTGATTTATTTAGAAAATATTCAAGCCTACCATTTCCTAAAGTATGACGTAGAAGTTATTTAAAATTAAATTGGTTTATTAGTAAGTATTCTGTAAACAAGTTTGGTATTCCCTTAGCAAAGGTTTAAAGTGTTTTTGGTTATAGTAGCACTGCATCTTCTACAGCACGACTTGCATACAATTTGTGTGCGTGTGCTATCACCCTTTTGGATTTTTAATATGCACGCGATCCGTATAACATGGAAGACGTTTTCGATGCTTCTACTAACGGTATTCGCAGCATGGACAAAGCGAACCGGGCGCATACATTGGTGCTAAATGTATTGGACGAGCTGCGAGGATTATGACGTCATTTAGTTCCTCGCTGAATCCGAGACTTCGTTCGGTATCTTCGGAAACCTTCGGTTTGCATTCTATAGGGTACATAAAGCAGGTGCGCAAGAATAAACTCTTTAGTTATAAGTTAGTTCGCTTACAAGTCAAGTCTTATAGTGCGGATTTTGTTTTGTACTAAAATGGTATCTGCAAACGTTTTTAAGTGCAACCCTTGCGGTGCTTCCTATACCTGGAAAAATGCTCTCAAACGGCACCAGAACAAATGTCGTAGTGTAACATCGCCCAGGGTTAAGCCGTCCGCAGCAAAGTACTTAAACTCTGGGTCTTGCGGTATCGCTTTTACGAGAATGGACAACTTACTGCGACACAAGGAAAAACAGCACGGTATGTCATTAAGCCTTAAACGTTCAGCTCCGCCAGCTGTTAAAGGACCTTGTACGAAACAACCACGAATTATGTGTAAAGTATGCGATTTCGAAATGGAAAAGAATACATATGCCGCACACTTGAGAAGCAACAGACATAAAAATGCCACAGTTACCGCTACTGGCGAAGATGGCGTAGAAATGATTAGCACAGCGTTTAACAACCGTATGGCTAGCTATCGCATAAATAACGCCAGCGTCGACGATGGAGTGTCCGAGTTTCTTTGGAAGCAGAAAGAGCGATTTATTCGATTAATAAATGAAAAAAGAATACAACATACAGCAGTAAAAGTCTACTGCGAACTCTACGGCGTTTACACCAAAATGGGGGAAGAGACTACCGATGTGAAATCCTTTAACACAAAAAATGTGGTTATAACGTTCTTCTAGTAATCTGGAAAATACGTACGAGGTCTTAAGCGAAACCATGCGAACAAAATCAGAGGAATTTGAAACATGCGAGTCCGGTTGGTCTTTGGAAAAAGTGCTCTATTTAGAAATAAATATTAATAAGTATGACCCGATATGACAAGTTCTAGGTTGAAAATAAAAAATTGTAAATATGTATTTAGAAATGTGGTTTACAAAATTTAAACTGTATTAGTAAAAATTGTCTGTAATAAAAAGTTTTAAGAATGGTTTTTAGATTTTCTTTTAGGTATAAGCTGCAGGAAATTTATAATTTAGAGGGTGTGTAAAATGGTAAGGAGTGGTTCGATTTTAAATCTATTTACAGATTCGGATTCTACATAAAATTCTAGACTAAGAAGATGTATCGCATGTATAAAAAAATGTTTAAGGACGGTCGGAAATCGCTACAGGTAAGAAATCTTAAAATTGGGGTAGCTCCCTTGGGGGTGATGCATTCTAAAAAATTCCTAGAAATTTGGGTAGCTGAGAAAATTCTAATATTAATTGATACCAAACAAGATAGGTTTATCTCGAAAGATGCAATGGCTAGACGAAGAAAACTATTTGTTAGGTTTGCTTATAGAGCAAATAGCAAAATTAGAAGATCAGGACTTTAAAGGGGTATAACTTTGCAGGGCGTGGTCCGATTTCATATCTGTTTACAGATTTGGATTCTATAAAATTTTAGACTAACAAGATGTTTCGCATGACTAAAAAAATTTATAAGAACGCTCAAAAGTTGCTACAGGTAAGAAATCTTAAAATGGGGGTAGCTCCCTGGGGGATGATGCAATCTAAAAAATTCCTAGAGATTCGGGTAGCTAAGAAAATTCTAATATTAATTGATACCAAACAAGATAGGTTTAACTCGTGGGTGGAAATGTGGAGAAAGATTTATCTCGCGGGTGGAAAGAATGCGGGTGTGATGTAATCAAAATGGTTGTGGGGGTGTCCGAGCAAGGAGGAGAGCAAGGAGGAGTCAGGTGGAGATTCATCTCCCTCATTTGCTCCTTATGGGAATTTACATGTAAATTGGTCCAGATGAGTGTGGAAATGAGGGATTCTGGTGGAAATGAGGTGCTGGTTCGTCACTAAATGGTCTACTTCCGCAAGAAAAATGATGAATGGCGTGTTTGTTTTGACGGTAGAAAACTTAATTCTGTAACTGTGTCGGACGCCTACCCTTTACCTCGTACTGATTCGATTTTAAGCCGGCTTCGAAACGCTAAATTGATTTCTTCTATCGATCTTAGACAAGTTTTTTATCAGTAACCTCTTGACTTATCTTCTCGCCCAAAAACTACTTTTTGTGTTCCAGGCCGAGGTCTGTTCGAATATAATTTTTTGCCATTTGGTCTCTGTAACGCACCATAAACTTTACAACGTACTATGGATCAAACGTTAGGTCCTATCTTACGTCAGGAACGTGCCTTTGTATTTTTAGATGATATATTAGTTATCTCAAGTTCCTTCCAAGAGCATATCGCTACTCTGAATGAAGGTTGCTGAACGCCTAAATGCAGCAGGTTTTAAAATAAATTGGGAGAAATGTCAATTTTGCTGTTCTTCCCTTACATTTCTTGGTTTTATTATCGATGGAACTGGTTTACGAGCAGATCCTGCTAAAGTCGACGTGATTACTAAATTTAAAACACCCAAAACTGTTACCGAAATTAAACGTTTAATTGGAATGATTAGTTATTATCGCATTTTTCTACCAAACCTTTCAACTATATCTACACCCATTACCGCTCTAATTAAAAGTAAAAATAAATCCCAATCTATTGAATGGAATTTAGAAGCTCCAGTATAACTCTGTCGCTTCATTTAATTAATCCTCGCACCTTTTCTACAACATATTTTGTTTTCAGTATTTATCGTACATCGTTTAATTTTGTGGTGATTGTCGTAACTTTGGTTGCAATAACTCATTGAAGAAGCTAACCTGATGGTAGCTATCTAATTTGCTAGGTTAGTAATATAAAAAATTAGTAAGATGTTACTGTTGGTAAATTTGTTGATTCACAACCATGTCATGGACAAGTTTTGATGTGTATTGTTTATTAAGCCAGAGTACTAGTACCTAAAAATTTGCTAAAGTGCATAGTAACTTGCTCTTTTGAACATTTTGAAATTTAGGCATTTTCTTGCCAAAGAAGAAATAGTCTAAATGCAACGCTTATGTGCGTCTGCACTTAGAAAACTGTAATGTTAGCTTTAGTTTTGGTATATATGTTAGGCGAGTTGTCACATTTATTCTAGTTTTAGTAGTGTTTCATGCTCCCCGACAAATTTGTGTTGTCGATTATAACTGCGCCACATTAAAGACTCGTGTGTGCATCTATAGATGTAGTCATAAACAGTGGGACTATACATTCTGTTTCCTGGTAATCCGGAAGACGTGTTATCGGTCGGAAAAAACTAGGTGGCGCCTAAAATAAACATTTTGTAGAATTTAAGTTAGGGTTTATGTAGGTTAATTAAGATTTAGATTTTAAGCTATTACCGTGGTAACAGTCATTTTCTTTTTTAAGATTTTTTTCTTTTATGGCTTTGTCGCGATTGCTACATGCCAAAAATCGGATGTAAACATTTCTAATTTTAGTTTTAAATTTGTAAGACAATTCGCACCAATATTTTAAAAGACTTGTGCGTGCATTTCCGTCACTTCAGACAGTAGCGTCGACCCCCGAGATTGCGCAGACGCGGAGTGGAGAAGTGAGTGGTGATTTCCGTCACATCATGGACTAGTCAACGAAACGACGAAACAGTGAATTTTACCGGTGCCTTTTTTGTCTTCTTTTTTCAGATATGTAGGTTTCCTGTCTCGTACCTGTTATCGTTCCTCTTACCTGTATCCCTTTACCGTATCGCTACAAGAGAGAAGACAACATAAATCTGACATCAACGGGGGCAAAGGACGACCCACGCCCAAGAACGCCCAACTGCCGCCAAGATAGCTGCAATGCTGCGACAAGCTCCACAGTTTACGTGAGTACACTTTGTCTTTTCCTATAATCAAAATAAACATTTTTTGCATGTGATAATAATTTGAGGCATAATAATGACAACCCCTTATTGCGCAATATTATTCACGTCTTTATTATATTACCAACTGTCGTAGTGGCTCTTATAAATTACGCGCCGGGACTTTAAAAGTATACCTTAGAGTATAGAACCCTAGAGTATAACAACCAATGACCGCACAACACAAATAACAGTAGTACTAAACAACCAGGACCTGTACGCCCTTGCCGCCTTCACCGCGGTAATGCGTTGAACGCTTGTCATTTGACGCATCTCTCGGACTTTGCAACCTTCCGTCCATACAGATGCTGAGTACAGCATTACCGGCTCTATCGCTCCGGCATAGACTGTCCTCAGTGATTCGCCCCTGAAACTCCAGTTTATTTTCGCCGCCGCCATCATTTTATTTAATAATTCGCCGCCTTTACTTTTACATATTGCACGTGCGCTTTAAAATTTAATTTATCGTCTATTTTGACACCGAGGTACGCGATGGCGTCTTTGAACGGGATTTTCTTCCCTTCTAGTTCTAGCCTAAGGGGTCGCTGTCCCGGTTTCGTCCCGAAATATGGTGCCTCTGATTTTGACGTATTAAATTTCAATTTTACCTCCGAAACCATTCATGCAATTTATTTAGCGCCTCGTTAGGTTTTGTACACATGTCCATTAGCAATCGTGATCTGATAATTAAAAGCGTATCGTCCGCAAACCCTACAATTGAACATACTGTGGGCAATTCGACCCTAAAAATGCTTTCATATTGTAACGGGCTACTACTACCGCGTTTCTTTAATTCAAAACAAGTAATAATAAAGGTCTTTATTACTCACTGTTCACAAGTCTAATTAACAGTATATGCCTTATTTATAGATGTTTTCAGTCCACTTAACAATGAAGCACTATTACACTAATGAATTTACAAGCACTAATATCTTCTTAAACTAACTTCTTAACCATAGGTCCATTAACAACACTAACACAACTATTCGTTTATATACTTCTATTTATTTATGTATACTACAAGCTGCATGTACACTAGACACAGCATATAACATTTATGTTTACTTCTAAAAGCTCAAACTACTATTACTTTACAACGTTAAAATTTATATTAGACATTCTAGTATAGACTGACTGCTGCATTTCTTAGCGGCCTTATATATACTCTGAGTTAAAGATATGATTCATCCTCTGGTACTTACTAGAAGCTTCACGGTCCATGCGAGAATGAGCAGTGCTGGCGGCGTTTTGTGTGCTTGATTGCTAGAAGCATTCTAGAATCCTGGAAACTATGCAGACCCTACAACGCTTGTGTGTTTGACGGGTTGCCTAATAGTAGCTCGCAACACTATAACAATTTCCAAAATGTAGGACCAGAGCATAACCCCTGCGGTTATCCTCTTTTCACCTCGCGCGACAAAACTTTACCCGAAATCTCAATCTGTGCCAATCGCCCCGAGAAATAACTCTTGACTAAAGACATCAAGTTCCGTGGACAACCTCTACGATCTTACTCGCTAACGATTAGTGGCCACCAGGCTGCATCAAATGCTCCTGAAATGTCCACAGCAACGACAACACGGTGCTCTTTAGCATCTCTCGCCTTCTTAATTTCCCCGATAACGAACTCAACGCGTCGATAGTCAACTTACCCTCCATAAAACCAAATTGTCGATTACTAAAACCGCCGCTGTCTCGCACTAAGTGTTCAACGCGCGTGGTCATAACTCGATCTGAAGCCTTCCCCAGCACCGATAGCAAGCTAATTGGACGATAGCTGCCCGAGTCTGATGCATCCGCCTTTTTAGGTTTGGGAATAAATTTGACGTTCTGGACTTTCCAGCAACGCGAAGATACGCCTCTTTCTAAACAAAGATTAAACAACCCAGCAAAGACACATGGGGCTAACAAGCACGCTTCCAGCGCTGCGTCTGAGGTGATTTCGTCATGCCCCGGTGCCTTCTTAGGGTTCAACCTCCTAAGTGCCTAAGTGCCTTATCGGCACCTGTTCCTTTGACCTCTGCAGCTTCCCTACGTACTAAATCATGCGACCATTCATCCTCCTCGGCATTATCCGAAGGGAAGAATTTCTCTAATAAATATTCCGCCGTAGTTTTAAAACCTTCCGTGTATTCGCTATTTGTTTTTTTTTTATTACAGAGCGCAATTTTTTGTTGCTTTCCTCTAATTACGCGGTATGCGGTTTCCCAGGGCTCTTTTTCTGAGTTTCGCGTGCAGAATTCTTTAAATTTATTTGTTCGCGTTTCTTCTATTAATATTTTATATTCACGATTACTTTGATTGTATTCTATTCTTCGTGGGTATCTTATATCTCCCAAGGCGCGTTTATAGCGATGCTTTAGGTTGCGCGTTTCTGCCCGCTTAGTGGTTAGTTCCCGTGTCCACCAGGGTACGTTATCTTTAAAAGTTTTCTTTTGCGGCACGGAGTACGACGACGCGTCTACCACCGCGCCGTTAAATTTTTTCGCGAGTGTTTCTATTTCGTCTGCCTCTCGGCAGTTAAGCAGCTCGTTTTCGAGCGCCGGAATGTTTTCGCCAAATCTTTGTTTAAACCGCTCCCAGTTTGCTTTTTTTATTACAAAACCGCAAAAAGATAGTTAATTGTTCGTTTGCGATTTTCTTGTTCTCAATATCCCACGTAATTAACTTATACTCAGAGAGCGTTATCTCATCCGACCTCAATTCCCAATTACTAATGAATTCTAACATCTCGTGCGAGGCTGCAGTAATATCTATAAAACTGCTGCCTCTATGCGTCTCAAACGTAGGTGAATCATTAGTGTTTATCACATTAAGATCCCATTCCGTCAAAAGATCAGAAACCTGCGAGCCCTTATCGTCTTCGATAGGGCTACCCCATAATGGTGATTTAGAATTAAAGTCTCCCGCGGTAATTAGTTTCTTATTTCTACCAATTTTACGAAGAATTCCTTCAATTTGATTTATTAAGTCCTACATTTGAGGATTCTCCCGCCGGGAGTCGGTCGGCGGAAGGTAACCGGTAATCACGTAAAACGTATTGTAGCGGGCTACTACTACCGCGTTTCACTAATTTAAAACAAGTAATAACAAAGGTCTTTATTACTCACTGTCCACACGATATATGCCTTATTTATAGATGTTTTCAGTCCAATTAACAATGAAGCACTATCACACTCATGAATTTACAAGCACTAATATCTTCTTAAACTAACTTCTTTACCATAGGTCCATTAACAACACCAACACAACTATTATTTATTACACTATGTTTACTCTTGGACTTCCAAAAGCTCAACTATTTTTACTTTACACGATATAATTTATATTCGACATTCTGATATAGACTAATCCGGTACTTCATCATCGGACTTATTTATACCGTGAATTAAAAAGGATGACTCATTCTCCAGTAATTTCCAGAAGCTTTTCGGTTCATGTAGAATATGCAGTGCTTGCGGCGCTTGTGTACGTTTGACGGGTTGTCTAATAGTAGCTCGCAACAGTATTTAATTCGTTTTTAATTTTGGCAGTCGTTAGAAATTCGGTTGTTAAATTATTTAATAGAATTCCGGCACACGTCCCATTATTTATTACTATTCTAATTTTGCACATTATAATTTGAATAAGGGCCGCTTTACTTGCGACCACGTCCCCAATGCTCCACCCGGAGGTACTACATTGGGTTTAAACGCGAAAATAATCGTGCTTCTTATTAATCCCAACTTCACAATTAATCCACCCTAAATAAAAATCTAAACAAAAATCTAACAAACCTAAAATCTAACAAACCTAACAAACTCTAACAATTTAACAAATCTAAAAATCTGAGAAACTGACACAAAAACTAAAAACAGGGCTCAAACAATGGTATCCCTAGCGCCGACTTTGGAGTGTACCCGATCAACAAAACACAAGCAAAAATGAGAGGGGGAGAGATTCGTAATACCGGATAGCAGACGCCGGCTCTACTTACCAGTGCGACCTGAAGGGTTGTCTTAAAACTATCCAAATCTAGCTAACTAATTTAAATCCAACCCTAGCTTTCCCTATCATTCCCTAACCGATTTATATTATGATTACAATCTTCACACATCTACTCTTCCTTCCCAAATATATACTAAAACCAAAATGGCGACAGAACGTCAAACAAAACAAATAAGCCACATAATACATGCTATATATAAATAAATATAAAGTGTAAATATAAAATATAAATAAATATAATTATGTAAATATATAAATAAATGTTTAATAAGCGTTAAGCGTTAAGCATATAGCAGTGCACAAAATAGCAAAAGCATCACCCTATTTATCAGGTGCACTCACACAAGCATTATGTCGGCTAGCGCCTTTACACACCAAACGTGCTTGTTATATTATTTCGAAAACTACTAATTAATGTAAATCAATGCTTGTGCGAGTACAGCCGCCACAATTAAGTCTTACCTCGATAATAAAATTCTCCAGCAACCGAAGATCTGGTCGTCTGCCTACATCTAACTGTAACTTACTTCTAAGGGGGGGATGGGGTGCACTGCTAAAGTCCTGGTGGGTATGCACTAAATGTTTTTGGGGGGGATCACAATCACTATCACTATCACTTCACTTTAAAGTCCTGGTGGGATGCGCGGTTTCACTCTATTTTATTATCTTTGTTTATTTTATTGATTTAATTTAATGAAGGTTTCTGATTTATTTGTTATTGTTTATTTGTTATTATTTATTCTCGATTTCCCGATTTTCCGCACATAATTATGAAGATAGGCGGTGATTGTATTAATGGTGTGGGTGTTTCTCGTGCATATTGGACATTTGGGTATAATTATCATGTTATTTTATTATTATTATTATTATTATTATTATTATTTTTTTTATTATTTTTAATATCAGGTTTTGGTTATATCTATGCTCGTATCCTTACTCACGCCAAGTCAATCTAAAATTTTCCAATCCTCCCACCAACCCCACCGAATTTTACACGCGGTTATCATTGTCTAATTTCGCGACCCTTCCCGCGAATTCTTTTAAGGCTGTCCAGAACGCCTTCTGGTTAACCATTTCCCCGACTTCCTCTAGGCTCTTTGGCCATGCCAGACCTAGGATAGCTAGTTTGCTATCAGCCAACCCTCGATTTCCCGCCTCAAGCGGGCAGTCGAAGAGCACGTGCTCTGCGCTTTCCGCGCCCTCACCGCATTCGCAGCAGTCGCTGTTGGTTAGTCCGAACCTTTGTAAATACGCCTTTAGGGCGCTGTGCCCTGTTATCAACAGCACCATTTTGTGATCGAGCTTGACCTCGATCCTACCTCTAGCTTCTATGCTCGGTATGAATTTGTGGGCCAACCTGCCCGTGGCAGCGTTGTTCCACCTCTCTTCCCATTGTCGGATTGATTTTTCGCGCAGCTTTCTTTTGATTAAAGACCTCGGTATCGACGAATGTGATATTCGAAAGTCGCCCGTCGCGGCCTCTTTAGCTAATTCGTCAGCCCTATCGTTTCCTACGTTACCATTGTGCGACCTGACCCAACAGAACTTTAAACGTCGAAACTCGAGCGCCGTACGCGCTATTCTCCAGACGTCCGCTTGGAGATCTGTCGAGGTGTTCATGTTTGTTAAAGCCGTTAGCGCCGATTTACTATCACTGATTATATAATACTCGTCTCTGCCCGTATGGTTTATTACGTAATTGATAGCCTCTCGTATGGCTACCAATTCGCACTGGAAGATAGTGCACCAGTTCGCGAGTTTGGTTTGAAACCGAAACACCTCCCTTTCCTGCTTATACACGACAAACGCCGCGCCTGCTTGCCCATCGTCCATACGTGAACCGTCCGTATAAATTCTGATACCCATCGCGTCCTCATAACCTTCGACAAACTCGATTTCTCTAATATCAGCCGGGTGCCCCAACTCAGATACAACGATCTTTCTTGCAATTTCCCTATTACCAAGATTAAGATCTTCGATAATTTCGCGCCCTTTTCCTATATTTATTAATCGTCTATATCTAATCTCCCTAACGACATATTCGATAGAGAGAGTCCTACTGATCACCAGGACAGCCTCCGTGGAGGTGGTCCTGTACGCTCTCGCCGCTTTTACCGCGGTTATGCGTTGTACGCTCGTCAATTGACGTATCTCCCGGACTTTACAACCTTCTGCCCATACAGAAGCTGCGTACAGTATTGCCGGCTCAATTGCTCCGGCATAAACCGTCCTCAGTGATTCGCCCCTGAAACCCCACTTTATTTTAGCCGCCGCCATCATTTTATTTGATATTTCGCCGCCCTTACTTTTTACGTATTGTGCGTGCGCTTTCCAATTTAATTTATTGTCGATCTTGACACCGAAGTAGGTAATACAATCTTTAAACAGGATTTTCTCCCCTCCTAGCTCTAACCTAGGAGGTCTCTGTCCTGGTTTCGTGCCGAAATAAAGCGCCTCTGACTTCGCCGTGTTAAATTTTAATTTTACCGCCTGCGACCATTCGTGTAGTTTATTAAGCGCCTCGTTCGGTTTTGTGCGCATATCCATTAACAATCTCGATCTTACAATTAAAAGTGTGTCATCTGCAAACCCAACGATTGAGCATCCTGCGGGCAACTTGACCCTAAAGATGCTCTCATACAACAACTTCCAAAATGTGGTACCAGAACATGACCCTTGCGGGCATCCCCTTTCCACCTCACGCGACAGAACTTCACCCGGAATTTCAACCTGTGCCAATCGCCCCGAGAAATAGCTCTTGACCAAAGACATCAAGTTTCGCGGACAACCCCTACGATCTAACTCGCAAACGATTAATGGCCACCAGGCAGCATCAAATGCTCCTGAAATGTCCAAAGCAACAACGACACAGTACTCTTTAGCATCTCTTGCCTGCTTAATTTCCCCGACAACGAACTTTAACGCGTCGATAATCGACTTGCCCTCCACGAAACCAAACTGTCGGTTATTAAAACCGCCGCTGTCTCGCACTAGGTGCTCAACACGCGTAGTCATAACGCGATCTAAAACTTTCCCCAGCACCGGTAGCAAGCTAATTGGACGATAGCTGCCCGGATCTGACGTATCCGCCTTTTTAGGTTTGGGTATAAATTTCACATTCTGGATTTTTCAGCAACGCGGAAAAACGCCCCTTTCTAAACAAAGATTAAACAACCCAACAAAGACACACGGGGCTAACAGGCACACCTGCAGAGCTGCGTCTGAAGTGATTCCATCATGCCCCGGTGCCTTCTTTAGGGTTCATCCTCCTAAGAACCCTGACGACCTCTTGAACTAGGATTGCCTTATCGGCACCTGTTCCTTGCGCCTCTGCAGCTTCCCGACGTACTAAATCGTGCGACCCTTCATCCCCCTCGGGATTATCCGATGGGAAAAATTTCTCTAGTAAATATTCCGCTGTGGTTTTAAAACCTTTCGTGTATTCGCCATTTGTTTTCTTTATATTACCGAGCGCGATTTTTTGTTGTTTTCCTCTAATTACGCGGTATGCGGTTCCCCAGGGTTCTTTCTTTGAGTTTTGCGTGCAAAATTCTTTAAATTTATTCGTTCGCGTTTCTTCTATTAATATTTTATATTCGCGGTAACTTTGATTATATTCTATTCTCCGTTGTTCTCTTATATCTCCCGAGGCGCGTTGATAGCGGCGCCTTAGGTAACGCGTTTCTGCCCGCTTGGTGGTTAGTTCCCGGGTCCACCAGGGTACGCTGTCTTTAAATGTTTTCTTTTGCGGCATGGAATACGACGACGCGTCTACCGCCGCGTCGTTCAATTTTTTCGCGAGTGTTTCTACTTCGTCTGCCTCTCGGCAGTTAAATAGCTCATTTTCGAGCGCAGGGATATTTTCGCCAAATTTTTCTTTAAACCGCTCCCAATTTGCTTTTTTATTACAGAACCGCGGAAATATAGTTAGCTGCTCGTTTGCGCTTGTTTTGGTTTCAACGTCCCATGTTATTAATTTATGGTCAGAGAGCGTTTCCTCGTCCGACCTTAATTTCCAATTACAAATCGTTTCTAACATTTCGTGCGAGACTGCAGTAATATCTATAAAACTGCTGCCTCTATGCGTCTCAAACGTAGGTGAATCATTGGTGTTTATCACACTAAGGTCCCATCCCGTAAAAAGATCAGCAACCTGCGAGCCTCTATCGTCTTCGATAGGGCTGCCCCATAATGGCGACTTAGCATTAAAGTCTCCCGCGATAATTAAATTTCTATTTCTACCGATTTTACGAAGGATTCCTTCAATTTGATTTTTTAAGTCCTCTGTTTGAGGATTCTCCCGCCAGGAATCGATCGGCGGAAGGTAAGTGCTTATCACGTAAAACGTATGCAATCCCGTTTTTATTTCTGCAGTGGTTATGAACTCATTCGACAGATTGTTTAGGATTATTCCGGCGCACGTCCCGTTATTTATTATTATCCCGCTACGCGGTCGTTCGCTGTTTGCGTTTAAAACGGTAACCCCCTTCCCAAAACCTGTTATTTTGTGGCTATACAGGTGCGGTTCCTGTATAAGCCCGATGTCGATATTATTTTCGGAGAATAACTTTACAAAGTTATTTGTTGCCACTTTACGTTTCCCGAGATTTAGTTGCGCGAATTTAATCTTCTTGCTTCTTATGGACTTTGTTTTATCTTCACAGTCCATAATCGATGTTTCGTGTGATTGCGTTCTTCAGACGCTGCATCGTGGGGCATCTACTCGACTTGGCGTCGTGGCGCGTATCGATCTAATTTTGCACAGCTGATAACTTTGATCAAAAGGAAGCTAGTTAATTTTTTCAACAAACTAACAGTTTGATACAGGAATTATGCCATTTTTATTAGAGAGCTTTGTAAATTAATGTCAATGTATCATTTGTTTTGTTGATTACTGTCAAATATAGTTTGCGGTTTTTAAACCGTTGCATTATAAAAGTTTTTATTATATCAATACTTTCTGCAGTGAACCAAGTGCTTCAACGGAAACTACTACAATTATATTTGATTCTTTTTACCAATAGTTTCATTTACAAGCAAAATATATTAAAATGCTGCGCGTAAAAGCCATATCAAGTGGTTCAATAAAGGTAAGATACATTTACAAATCTAACCCATTAACCCAGTTTTTTACAGCCGATTTTGCAAAATCGATCATATTCTCGAAAAATACCAGACAGGTTAAAAGATGTACCAACGAGTACAAATCCAAAATTTTTTTCCATGGTCGAATACTTTTTTCATCGAGCTTGTATGCACGTCGAGGAAAGGCTGATCGAAGACCTTGGAAATGTTAAAGGTAGTGCTCGTATGAGCTTAGAAGATAGAAAAGCCAAAGTCAAAGGAATATTGACGTTTTTGGAAGATTGTTCTTACGTGTGCGAGGTTTCATTTCCGATCAAGAGAGATAATGGAACATACGAAATTATTAAAGGAATCAGAGCGCAGCACAGTGCGCACAGGCTGCCCTGCAAAGGAGGTAAGTTTTATGTAAGTAAGCCATCTTAGTTTGAAGCAAAATTACTCATTTTTACATATATTTTCTCATAAGAGAGTTCAAGATTGTTTCTAACCTATTTGCTACCTATCAAAACTCACGGTATTCAAATCCTTATGTCCCCTGCCATATTTTGATCTCGGCCAGTACAAAGGCACAAGATGTCTGTCTCTTAACGCCTATCCATCTCTCTAAACCTCTCCAATCGGGCATGTAACATTTCTCAGGACTCGACGTTTTCTGAAAATAAAGTGCGTTTTACTCTCTTTACCAACTATGCATAACCCTGAACGTAACTTATGAGTCCCCAAATTTAGTAGCATGGGTTGCCGTCATAGGTATAGTCCACAAGTTAGCAAACAAACTGGAATCCAAAACCACCTCCTGCTTTTTGTGTCAGGGTCATCTGCAGGTGGTTTCTCGGTTCTTTGTAAGCAGGTGAACTGTGTGGCGTGTATTGCAGAGCTCCGAGAGTCTGTTAAAAATAATTCTTTATATAAGGATTTTGATATTCTTTACTTTGATTTTTATTGTGTTATAATAAAGCTGTGCGGTATTAATTTTGTAGCGGCTCTGTGACGTAGCGGTATGTGTGTGACTACTACGCCCAAGGTCCCGGGTTCAAATCCCGACACGGCCGACTGCTTGAAAAATGTTAGACGAGCATTTTTCACAAAAATACACCCTCGCTCGGATGAGAGGTAAAATGGAGGTCCCGTGTGCGAGTGTTGTCACGCACGTTAAAGATCCCTACCTTGCTTGGAACAGCAAGGGTTCGGCAAAATTCAAAATTTTCCAGGTAAAAAATACTCGCTTCCTGGCCAATGTAGTACCTTCGGGTGGAGCATGGGAAAATCACATGCAAGGTGATTGATGATTGAAAATGTGGTTTTTAAGGGAGTTTAGAAAGCAGGGCCAACCTATTTTATTTGTTATAGGATGGAGTTTTTGAACTTGAAGCAGAAGATTCGAAAGGATTTTAATTGTTACAGGGTTGTGGTCGTTTGAGGTTATAAGTCGGAATACAGTCCAAAAATCTATGTGTACTGCTGATAGGACGCAACGGAGATATCTATGTTGGATCTATGGTTCAGGGATTCCCATGTTAGAATGTGGGATGGAGTATTTAGAATGGTTAGGTTAAGCTGTTGGATAAATTTTTCTAAAAGGGTGCCCTTTTCGTCAATGGTGTCATTGTACCATAGTGTGGATCTGGCATTTGCGTCAGCACAGGTAATCGTTGAAGTGTGACCAAGTGTTTGTAATGTGTCAAGTTGTTTCAATATGTCTGTATGTTTTTATGATATTGAAAGTACGCCGAAATTACGTGCCTGTCTTTCAATGAAGGTCAGCGGTCAAGGTTTGCTGTGTGGAATGGGAGAGGATAATAGAGGGTTATTTATTACGATTGCTGCTTTAAGGTTCGGATCTGAAGGATGGGGATGAACGAAGGAGCTGATATAAAGGGGGAGATAAGGATATTGTTATTTACCAAAGAGTTCTTGTAAGACGGCTGGAATATGTTATGTTTGAAAAGGACATGGGAAAGTTCAAGCGGAATGTGAGTGCTGCATGTTTATTTGGATTACTCGTATATGGGAAGGTTAAGGGTAAGAAACTGGGTTAGGCACTGGAATGTGTATTAAGGTTAATAGCCATAATCGGTACGGAGTTTGGAAATTTCTAGTGATTGTTTATATACTGGGCAACTAGGGTTGGTGACTAGGGGGTTCTGATGACGGTTAAGTCGTTGACATTTGAACAAGAAGGTGGTAAGGACTTTTGGTTAGGACCCGATTTTATTGTATGATCTTGTGCACAATGACCGCAGATGGTGGCTGATAGGCAGACTTTGGCAGAGTGTCCAAATCGTTGGCAGTTGTAGCACCTGGCGATTGACCCGAGATTTGTAATGCGGCAAAATTTTTAAATAATATAAACATATGATCCGGAAATCAAGATCATTCGGAAACTAATGGAGACATTAAGGATGAGGTTATCATTGGAATCAGGTCTGGGGCGTCGCATGGCTACTGATATTTCGGTTATAAATTCGTTTTCTGGAATGAGGGGTTAAAGAGAGTTTTGTCGATATAGGAATGTAAGGGTGTTTAGTGTGGGAATTTCTTGGTTTATATCGAGCATGATTAGCTGAGGTTGTCTAGGTTTAGGGACAAGTACGGAACGGATTTGTTAGTTTAGGTTTAGCTGATGATTACGTCAGAGGATTTATCGGTTTTATTGGTGACTGCGGTTCTGAATGGTTTGATACTACGTATGAATTGGTCTGTTAGGGATGGACGTAGATTTTGTTTGACGATGTTAGGCAGCCGGGGCTTGGTTGTTTCAACGGTCCATGTCGGGAATCGAACCCGGAACTTTGAGATCAGCAGTTATACTCGAAACTATCTGATCCACCCAACCTCTATAGCTGTCTCATCCGCCGACCTTGGACATTTTTGACAGCAACATCAAATGCCTGGATGAACGTGGCGGTGTGTCGCTACAAGCGATTAGGAAGTACGTGGCGGCAAACTACAAGAAATTTCAGTTATGTTAGGGAAAATTTCAAAGGTGTACCTGCTTGTTTAGGATGTGTTCCAGGACTTTTGGCAGTAGTGGTACATGGAACATCTTATTAGATTTAATTTTAGTTTTGGGTAAGATTTGACGTTCTGCGGGGAGTAGTTGTTGTAATGATTTTTCATAGTGTTGATAAGTAGTTGTTTGAAAAATACTCTGCCCGTTGTGTATGTAAGTCATAAGGCGTTTAATTGAGCCTGGTTTGTGTTTTTACGTCGTGTTCTCTAGAGTTAGTGTCTGGTGTAATTTAAAGCTTGTCTTAATATTGTTAGTTTTGGCGTCTACCACGTAAACTTTGTGTGATATAAAATTTCCTTGAGGTGCTATCTGAG
Organism: Platerodrilus igneus; assembly: GCA_036346225.1. Taxonomy (NCBI): domain Eukaryota; kingdom Metazoa; phylum Arthropoda; class Insecta; order Coleoptera; family Lycidae; genus Platerodrilus; species Platerodrilus igneus. The sequence goes on along the minus strand of JARFIW010001436.1, from coordinate 83,036 downwards.
GCAACTTTGTGGATATTGTGACTAATTAGGTCTGTCAAGAGGTGGAGACTTCTGTCTGCGAATGTGACAGTACGGACTTTGGGAAATAGTTTGGTTAGATTGTTTAGTTATAATGTGCAGTTGGCTTTGGAGGTGTTATATGAAGTTACGGTAAGTTCTTAGAGATAAATTTAGTAAGATTTCGAAGGTGATGGGATTATGGTCACTGGATTGATGAATGCGAGAAACTGTCCAAGAGTTTATGAGGTTGGAAGCTGCTACAGTGGACAGTGTGTCAGATATTTGGGATGGTAAATTCCAACTTTGTGGTTTCCCTATCGAGGGAGCTGTGGAAAAGGTTAGACAGAAATTAGGTAGTTAGAGGTAACGCTTTTTGTAGTTAAATTTGTCAATTTAATTAAAAAGATTTGGTAATCGTTTTTCTATGAAAAAATAAGGGGTTATTTTCTATGTTGAATATCTTGCGTTGAAGTGGAACTCTGCCTTGAGATCCCACACAGTGTAAGATCAATGATAGTGCTACTGTTTGTTACGTTATTTCGTGGCAGTCACGTTGGGCGCCAAATTTATGTTACGTTGACTCGTAGCCGATGCGTAACACAAAGAAGATCAAAGAAATGACCGGGCTCAATCGGAGAGTAGGGGGGGTTGTGGAAAGCAGACCAACATACAATGTACGCGGCGGTAAGGAGTTAGTGACAATACCTGCAAGAAAAATAGTTAAGCAAACCTGAAAAAAAAGAATAAGCATAGCAGCAATGAAAAGTCTAAATTATTCAGTACTTTGTAGAATGTAAAAAAAAGAAACTGTTTAGATAAACTATTTTATATAACAACGGTAAAAGCAATACAGAAAAATGTTTAGTACAAAGTGAGGTAATATTGGGGAGTAGCAGAAACGTTTCCTCACACACCAATTAAACATAAATCAGATAAAATGTTGACAAAAGATAAATAGATAAGACACAATTGGTATGAGTAATTCAGTAGTATTGATTTTTCTTTCTTTCTTTTTTTTCTACGTTTTAAAATATTATGCGTCTTTTGTAAAAGGTATCAGAACGACAAAGATATGGCAAAGCAACGGATAGATATTTAAAGTAATAACAAGTAGGAAATAGTTCAACTTACAAAAGTCCTTCAGCAACGCGTCCTTGCAACGGAAGTGTGAGATTCACGATGTCCTGCACTAACGAAGCACTTCACCCTTGACTGTGAGGGTGTTGATGGAACTTATCACACGTCACACTAATCACACCTACGCATTTCACTGGGGTTAGCAGCAGACACCATCACGCGTCGGAACTATGTAGCCTTGATAAATTTCTTGGTAATTCTATTTCCTAAGACAATAATTTCGAAATATTTTGTAGCACTAGTTTAATTTCAACTGGGATCAAATGTATATTATTTTCATAAACCTCCAAAAAGGCAGTGAGAAACTTCAACCAATAACTTTGTAAACCGGTAATCTATTATATTTCGCAAATAACGAAATTTGCGCAAGCAATGATCTATTTTAGATTCTTTGTTGTTAGAAAATTCAGAAACTACAGTATCAACTGTACTTGGATAATCCAAAGTATGAACTACTCTGATAAAAAGAAAAGGACCGCGAAACTAGATCGCACACCCAGTTCAAGTATAAAAAAGACAACTCCACAAAAAAACACAATTAGTAAAGCAACGCGTATCACTAAAATAATGTTCCGTAAAACAAGCACGTGCGGTCGAGTCAACAAGTTCTATCACTTTTTTTCCAACAGAAAATCAACAAAAACAATTAGTAAAGCAACGCGTATCACTAAAACAAGTCCGTCAAATGTTCCTTAAAACATTTATCTCACAAGAAAAACAACTAAAAACAATTAGTAACGCACACACAGTTCAAATATAAAAAGACAAATCAACTAAAAAAACACAATCAATAAAGCAACGCGTATCACTAGGTCAATGTTCCGTAAAACACGCACGTGCGGTCGAGTAAAACACGTTCGCCTATAAGCATCTTTCCTTCAAAGCAATAAGAACTACACTTTCTACAGTTAATATACAATTTCCATTTCACAAGAAAAACAACCAAAAACGCGCCGTGCCCGTTCATGAACAATTCGAAATTCATCCCGCATTAATTCTCACTATTGTCAAAGTAAAAAAGAAAACAGTATTCTTAACGTAATTAATATATAGGAACGAAGAGCAAAGTCCAACTCCCAATCTGTTTATCTAAACCCGTTGTTATTACAACCGCTTATCGCCTTTTATCTAGACTTGTATATTCACATCAGGAACTAAATTTATATTTACGGCAAGACAAGAACGATGCAATCTATAATTAATTACAAGCTGTTTAACATTCATTCCTTGGAATGTATTTATTAATGAGAATCAATCTTCAATTTATCTATCTTGAATTAATACACACCAGTTAAATTGCATACAATTTTAAATTATTCTGCAGTATTTCTTTTATACAAACAGCGATCCCAAAGAAACGATGTATTTTTAAGTACGTTAACAGAAAGGGAAATGTTAAACTACAAAAAATGCCCGTTACATGTTTATAGATTCTCATGTTGGGATCTGGTAGAAGAAGCTGTGAATGTGGAGATGGTGTTGGAGTATAAATTCTTCCAATTACGGGTCCTTGTTCATCAGTGTGTCGTATCAGAATTGATTTAGCGTTGTCGTCCATTGCAAGTATCACCGGTTTGTCACCAATTAAGGATAGTATTATAAGCAGTTGTAAGTTTCAATACTGAACTGGAAATATGACGAAATGAGGTAAATGAATTCCGCCTTTCAGTAGAGTTATATGGTGATGATTTGAGGGGTTGAAAGCGAAGCAAGGTAGGAGGCATCTATATGAGGATCGGTAATTATGATAACGTATGTTAAATTTGGATTTGTGGAATTCGGGTGTATATATACGAACGCAAAGTGTGGGCAAACATCAAACGTGAAGTTTTTTTAAAGAAAAAGAATTTTAGGGAAAGAAAGAAAATTCTAGGAGTGAAGTTACGTCCATCAGCAAGAGGAGAATTGTTGGAGTTAGGGGAGACAGGTGGTGGTATTCAATACAAGAGAGTGTATGTGGATGAATCTTTCGAAGACGATAGTAGAGCAGGGTATAGTATAGTATGGAATGAAAGTGATGAGTGGCAGGAGATAGGAGGGGTTGGTAGGGGAGATGGATGTTTGGCAGGTGGAAGCGAAAGCAATCAGCAGAAGAGTAGGTCGGGGGGAAATTTAGGCGTTAGAAATTGTGACGGATACTCGGAAGAGCCTTTTGGGTGTTGAAAATGGGGGAAATAGAGACCTATGGGTGATTTGAATTCGGAGGGAGATTAAAAGGGCGCTAGAACAGGGTTAAAAAATTAAATTCAGGTTGTGAGGGGTTAAGAAAATGGATGAGGTAGTGAGAAGGGCAGACTTGGTTGCTGCGTCTTGAATTCCAACAATAATTATTGCATTATTATATCACGGAAATTGCCTGGTATTTCTTTAGCTTGTGAAACTTTCTTCTATTTGCCCTAATAATTTATTTTTTTTTGTGTTAAAAAACAATGTTAGCATTTCTTTTTCTTTGGTAATTTATTAATTTTTGCATTTCAACTACTAAATATAACTAATTTAGATTTGATTTTAGGTGTTCGATATTCAATGGATGTAAATAGAGATGAAGTGAAGGCTTTGGCTGCTCTGATGACATTCAAATGCGCTTGCGTCGATGTTCCCTTCGGAGGTGCTAAAGCTGGAGTAAGGATAAACCCTAAAAATTATTCATCAAATGAGATGGAAAGAATAACACGCCGTTTCACTCTAGAATTGGCTAAAAAGAATTTCATTGGTAAATATAATTTTTTGTATGGAATGATGAACTGCAACACTGGTACAAATCAAATAAATATAATAAAAAACATTTCATACACAAAATAATTTGAAAGCTAAATATATCTTTCGATCATTATATGGCCATCAGTAGAAAGCTTACTTAAACACATAAAACAATACAAGTGTTGCAGTTCCATTGATTGTTAGGCCAATACGAGATTAATCTACAGGCTGCTTATTGGTATCTATCAGGGGATATTTTGTGTTTGCTATAACTATTTTAATTGATTCGTAAGCATTAAGAACGAATTTATACACTACTTATCACGTTCATTTCCCTATGTTATAACTTTTCACCATTTTTCTAATTATTCCGTTTTTGTCAATATTCGCTTTCACGATCAGGAAAATTAATAAATTCATCGACCCCCTAATAATACTTTTTACATTCAATATTTAATATAATTAATTGGACTTCGTTTAAATCGTAATTAATAAAGCCACGCGTTATCTCGAATTGTACTTACATTTTGTTTCAATTTACTATGATGGGTTTTCCGAAAATCCTGATATAAACCGAATTTTATTATACGTTTGTTGAACACCTGATCTTTGTATTGCAAATGTGAGGTTGTATATGCATTGTACAGTGGAGTTTCTGTACGTTATCGTTTCTATTGCATTCACGATTCTAATGTGGAATAAAAACGTTATCAGGACCTTGGGTTATGGTAGTGGAAAGAGGTTTTTCGTGACCATTTTTTTTAAAAACTGGCTTGTACGCCATGGATTAAAAGGTTTTATTTTTTACTACAGGTTGTCCTGTTATAATTTCAAACGCGCAGTTATGAAAATTTTTGTGTAATAAAAAACTTTCTGTATTCTTCTGCTTGACTGTCCGGCTTCCAGCTTCTGGATCTCGAATTTTGTATTTTGGGTATATCAGTAAGCCATGCTTAAGTCCGAGTCGTGGATTCTAGCTGGCGTATGATCCAACAGCAAAGGTTCAGTAAAATTCAATATTTTCAGGTAAGAAAAAACGCGCTCCTTGGCCAACGTAGTACTTTCAGGTGGGGCATTGGAAAATCAAAATGTAATGTCGTATGATCCTTTGGACTATGCTCATCTGTCCTTGGACGCATATTCACATCTGGTTTCAACATATTTAGATGGATACCGTGGTATGTCGGTTGAGTCCCTTAGATCTACCAATCCTTATAAAATGTTTTGCTAGCATACGTTGCGATTTATTTATTTGTATTATGTGAAGAGTATCAATTTGTATCAAACGATTGCTTAGTTAGCTTACGTTATGGTTGGCTTACTGGTATTATGTAACTGTTTGGATAATTATGTAAGTGTATGCTTTGAACGTTGTTGATTTATAAGGATGGATAACTAAGCTAACGGTATCTATCCGATATAATAGCTGTGTAGATATTTGGTGGTAGTACCTATCTCCCCTTTCTTATGTTAAACAGATTCCGCGAGCTCGACACATGTACTATAGTGTTAGTAAATAGATCAGGTAAGGTCATTGTAGATACATGGGCGTGAATAAATATATATATATATTTTTGTATGTTACGTATATATTAATTGTTTGATTTTTCATTTTCTTTCTGTATTTCTATACTTTACTGCGGGGTTGTAGGTTCATCGATTTCGTTTTAATTGATCCCCACTCCTTTCCCAATCTTCAATTGCGTTAACGCCACCTTCTCTTTTCTTCAGTTTCCTCTTCTGTTGCAGTAATTCAGGCGATTCTTTCTCGACTGACTCTTGTCCTTTTCTTTCTAGCCCCTCGTTTGACTGTAACACACTTTAAAATTTGTCATTTAGAAAATGCGATTACTATATTGGCATTGAGCAATATGTTTTTGCAATGTCGTTATATTTCTTTTATCCAGAACAATATATTTTTTAATGCACCTTTGCCATAAACAACTAATCTAATAAATTTCAAAATTTTGCAACCAATCCACCTTGTTTTTACGTTACACTAATGAACCTCTAATTTTGCTTATATTATTACTAAAGCAATTGTGAGTTAACCTGTTGAAATATTTCATTTGAGTTTTGGTAGGTAGTTTGTTGAAAGGTAGGTTTAACATATTGAACACTGGTGGGGAAAAAATTATTCTGCCCCAACAATGAATTATCAGAACTTATAAGATCACGCCGTGATAAACTTAAAACCGGAACGTCGTGCCAAGCTGTAAAATTTGCTATGCTTTTCTTCTGCATCGTTTGACGAAGTAAAATAAAATAGATCGACATTGACTCTCCTATAAATTTATTTATATAAATTTTTTTAGGGTCACCTTACTGTTTAGGTGCGATATTAGTAAATCAATCTGTACCACCTGCAGCGAAATGCATTTCGGTCTGTAGATGAGTATTTCTTTGTATTTCTGTTATCTACTATGTAAGTATATGACTTTCTTAACGAATATTTTACACATATAAAGATTTAAAATATTTGTAACCACAGTCTTCTTTAATTTTGATTTATATGCACGTTAGAATTTAACCTCTGCGTGTGAGTCACGTAAGTGTATATTTTTCCTCATGTATATTATACATATATAAAGATTTAAAAATCGTAATCACATAACTAAAAACAATCCAGTATATTATATTGTTGTTTAATTTTGCTTTATGCACATGCTAGAATTCAAGAAGAACATTAGTTTAAGGTAATTAAAATTATATAATATATAATATAATATAATATTATATAATATAATATAATATAAAATATAAATTATTTTTGCGTCGATTGTTGTACTGTGTAAGTCTTCCGAGAAGTTCAGGATAAATGTCTTTCTTAGAGTTTGTTTTCCTTTTAGAAAAGGTATGTACATAAAGTTCATAATTTGAGGTTATTATTTTTTCTTTGCGACCCACCCCACTCTACGACTTTTAAATAGCATTGATTTCTTTGAAATTCCCTATTTTGTTGCGGTATTTGGTGCGGGCAATTTTCTTTGCTTATTTTACTTTTCTTTCTTGTCCACGCAGAATACCCTAACAGTCCACACAAATTAAAACGTGGTAGCTGGCTTTTGTTCTAAAGCTGAGAGGTGCAAATGCCCCGCTTAATCGTATATATCCTCCGAGGGGATAGGTGCTGCGTGGTCGGGAGAGGCGGGGTTTGGCTAGAAATTCAAACCTACGTTGCATAGGCTGGTTTTTGTGGCGCAAAAGTGTATATTTTAGGCTAAATAAGGAGATTCCGGGAATTGTCGATTTTGCAGCAACGCATTGACTTATGTTGAAAAAATAAAAATCGCTTAAATTTTTCCGAACAAAGGACGCGAACGCGAGTTAAGGTTCGTGGCTTCGAGCGGTCCTTTTTAAAAAGACTTCTTTGGTCCTTAACACATTTATTTGATTTACAGATGCGAACAATAACAATTTGAATTAATTTATTCTAAGTCGAAATACATTAATTAATTCGTACAGTGAGTTATCAGTGAACTGCAAGGTTAAAGCTGAACGTCTGATGAACTGACTAGGAGTGGAGCTCCTGGTCCTTATATAACTTTCTCCCCCTCACATTTCTGTGGGAACCTGCGGACGTAATGTCCGCTTACACTTTACAATACTTAGTTGCTATCTTAAAAGCTATTCATAAATACAATGTTGCAGGCTTATTCTGCGTAATCTCGGTACGTGACATCCGGCGACCGTCTGTGACCTGACTTCTGCAGTGTCACTTATCCTTGTGCTACTTTGTAGCGTTTCCACTCGTGGGAACTGAAATCATCATAATAAAATGTAATAAAATGTTGCAACGACATTGTTGCACTGTCCTAAAATTTCCTAATGTTTCCTAATACAGATATTAGTTTTATATATATATAATAGATGGGGGTTCCTATAACTCGCGCTGTGCAAAAAAGCCAGCAACGTATTGCGACAGAAAAGGACGATCGAGTTGGTTTACAAAATTCGTATCCGGTCCCTGAAAATGCCTACAATATACCAGAAGACACGGTCGTTATCGTAAAACCTGACTTCTGTACCGTTTTCGCACATGCACTATACTTTTTTTTACAAATTTTAATTGACATTTATATAACTTATTCGAGAAATGTCAAAAACCGGTTACGAAGACCGGCGTAGTCGTACGAGGAAATACCATCAAAACCTTTGGTGACATAATTATTTTCCAAATTTTTTTAATTAAAGCATATAAAAAACCTGATGTATGTTTTTAATATTCTACAATGATTTGCAATCTAAAAAGATATCGCTTTTTAATATACAGGGTCTATTTTTTAAGAAAACGTTAAAAAATTAATTTGACGGGGAACATACGGATGCGGCCTGACAGTTACAATTGGTCTATTTTTAAAAAGAAAATTTAAAAATAAAATTTACAAAAGACCTAGATACGATCAACTCCCCGAAGTTGTTTCGGCAAAATCTACTAAAGCGAAGTGACCTTGATGCGAACAACACACCGAAGTTGTTTCAACGAAGTCTACTGAGGCGAGGTGGCCTTGATGTGATAATCTCCCCGATTGTTTTGACGAATTATACTAGGGCGAAGTGATCTTGATGCAAACAACACTCCGAAGTGGTGTTGATGCAATCAACTACCCGAAGTTGTTTTGAGGAATTCTACTAGGGCGAAGTGGTCTTGATTCGATCAACTCTCCGAAGTTATTTGGACGAAGTCTACTAGTACAAAGTGGTTTTGATGCTTTGATGCGATCAAATTCCCGAAGTAGTATCAATAAAGTTTACTAGGGCGAAGTGGTCTTGATGCGATCAACTCTCCGCACTTGTTTCAATGAACTCTTCTAGGACGAAGTGGCCTTGATGCGATCAACTCCCTGAAATTAATACTCCCTGTATGTTTGTTGTGGTTTGTTTAGCATTTTTCTTAATTTTCTTTGGGAATTAAACCACTCATAGTTTTTAAAATCATCTTTATTTACGTTTTGATCCATGACCTAGGATCGTTGTCAAAATAATAAAAACTTCAAGTTTGACATTCATGACATAAATTGAAGGTGATTTTGATTTATTGATGTTTGAAATATTTGGTTTGAGTATACTAAGCAAAAATTTTTAAAGTTTAAAAGAATGATTGCCTTCAATTTGTGTTGCGACCTGGGATCGACTTTCCTATGGTAGCCAATACGCTTAACGTGAAATCAGCTGATTAATTTTTTATTGGTGAATTTTATATAAATTCAATAACTTGAGGATTAGAAAACATTTTTTAACAAGTTTCTATTTATACAATTGAGAGGATGGTTATTAAAGAAGTGTGCGATTACGTTACCGTACGGTTTAAGCAGTCGTTTTTTTATATTTATTTTGAGGGAGAAAAATCATTATGATTTAGGCTACCTCTTTGGTAGATGTTAACATGGTTCTGAGGCGACCCTGTGGCGGGTTTACACTTGTCAGATACCAATGTTGTTTTACAAGAGTTGCTAATATGTTTATTGTTATGTAATTAGTTATTGTATGTATAAATAGAAATCATGTATGTAGGCTGTATTTCATGTTAATATCGCAAGGAAAACCCAGGAAAAACTTGCAATGCTACCTAGATATTGTGGGCATATGATTTACATTTGTTATTTCTTTTATTTCTTTTAGTAACGGAATCCAAATTTTACTGAAAGTTACGGATTCGTTTGCAACGTGGTTATTTTTATGTAAGGTTGTATAAGTAGCTTCTTTGATTTTACGTTTTTGATGGTTTTCTTCTTTGTCGATAATTTTTGAGTCCTCCCATTTTATTTTATGACTCGAGTCCCATGCATGTTGGCAAATCATGGATTTTCAAATTTTCTATTTTTTATATATGATTTATGTGCTTTTAATCGAACTTCAAATGGTCTGGAACTTTCCCCTATATAAAACTTGTTACATTCGCACGGTATTAGCAACACTAAACACTACTATTTATTTATTACACTTTTGTTTATTTATGTATTCTACAAGCTGGCGGTACAACCACAAATTTATATTAACTCTTGGACTTTCAAAAGCTTAACCTATTAACTTTACACGATATAATTTATATTGGACATTTAGATATAGACTAACTCTGTACTTCATCAGCGGTCTTATATATATCCTGAATTAAATGGATGATTCATACTGCGGTATATGCTAAAAGGTTTGAGGCCTCTGTAGTATATACATTGCTTACGGCGCTTGTGTGTTTGACGGGTTACCTAATAGTAGCTCGTAACACTGCCCCCTCTTTAAAACCGTTACGTCTCGTAACTGTAAATAGATTTGGACGCCAATTCGATGACTGATGACGATATCGGCAGCTATCTTCTCTGGTGCATCCACCACGTCGTTGGAAATAACAGTCAACACTCTTTTCTAGGTCTTGGTAGGCAACCGGTTGATAACAACAAACAAGGCTCTGGAAGTTGGTTTCCTAGAAAATTACTTCTAGCATATTTCGGACTATTCTCCAATCTAAACGATCCAGTCTACAGCCTAGCTTGGTCACCGCTAGTCTCGTTACTCCATTTTCCATCATCTGAGGTTTAAGATTTAGCAAAGCCTTCCATAGATATCCATAACTAGGTGTCTGTCATGAAGAATTTTTGGTGACCAAATAGTAAACAAAATGATTTTTATCCTGAAGAACCAAAGCTTTTCCTACATTTGCCTGCTGTTGTACTAATTCATCCACACATTCAAACTTTTTCTTGAAAACAACAGCTATCCCTCTTGACATTTCCAGATCTTGAGCTACGCAATGTGCAAGGGAATACTCTTCTGGTGCTCTAAACAGATCTTGCTGTTTTTCAACAACGCCAAATCTCGCCTTAGCGGAACCACCACACGCCGCGATAAAACTCTCAAAATCTTCATTTGGCTCATGATTAATAACTCTCATTATTCGAGTCTTCATGGTTGTTGCCAGCATAGGATGTTAAACGGTCAAAGTGTTCCACTTTCGGTTTACTATGGGGAGATCCTCTGATTCGGTACACTACACCATTAATTCTTGTTAACACTTTGTACGTGTCTTCCCATTGCCTTTGTAATTTTGACGATAATCCACGCTTTTTTTGTGGATTGTACAACCACACTAAATCTAAAGGTTGGTAACCACCTTCTTGTGCTCTCGTGTCATATTGTGATTTCATTCGATCGCTTGCTGCCTGGATATTCTTTCGGACGTTTTCGTGAATGCTATTTGACCTTTCACGAAGCTTACTAACGTCATCTTCAGCTGCGATCTCTTCTCCAAGTTTAAATCCAAACTGAAGCTCACATGGTAGTCGCAATTCACGTCCTAACATCACGCAAGAGGGAGAGTATCCTGTGCTGTCATGTACCGAAGATCGGTACACCAGTAGGAACAAATGTAAATATTGGTCCCAGTCTCGTTGATGTTCAGAGACAACTTTGACTAGGTACTTTTCTAACGTCCTGTTCATTCTTTCAACCATTCCATCTGATTGGGGATGAAGTGGCGGGGTTCTAGTCTTTCTGATTCCAAAATGCTTGCAGACGTTTTGAAACAACGCTGATTCAAAGTTCCGACCTTGATCGGAGTGTAGTTCCAATGGAACTCCAAAGCGTCAAAACAACTCCCTCACTAGTACATCTGCAACCGTCTCGGCTTCTTGGTTAGGTATAACATAGCTTTCGGCCATTTGGTAAAATAATCCATTGCAACCAAGATGTATTTATTTCCTTTCTCTGATTCAGGAAACGGACCAGCTATATCAATGGCCACCCTCTCAAAAGGATTCCCTACGTTATATTGTCTCATTACGGCTTTCCGTTTTGTAACCGGCCATTGCCAAAGGCACACAACTCACATTTCCGGCACCACTCCTTCACATCTTCTTTGCAGTTCACCCAATAGAATCCTTCTCTCACTCTTTCGAGAGTTCTTTTCAGGCCAAAGTGCCTCCAGGAATACCATCGCGCAAGTGCTGCAACACTTTCGGCACTCTGCTTTTCGGCACTATCACTTGGAGTCTCTCAGTGCCATCTTCACATTTCAGGCGTCGTTTCAAGATTCTATTTTCAATCACCAGGGAGTCCCACTCTGCCCAGTATGCATTTAGGCTCCTACTTGAAATACTAATTTTTTCCCAAGCTGATCGTAGTCTTCTACTTTTCCGCTCAATAATACGTCCCAATTCGGCGTCATTCTTCTGATCTTCTCGTATTCTTTCGGATTGCCAAGTATCATCTGTTACCGTCATTCTATGAATGACACTTATTTTCTTTTCCATCTTGGAGCAATGATTGCAGTCTACCGGACAAGATCTTCTTGATAGAGCATCTGCATTCCAATGGCTAGTTCCTACACGATGTTCTGTGTCAAAGTCATATTCCTGCAGCCGCTTTATCTACCTTGCAACTTGCCCTTAGGATTTCAAAACTGCTGTAACCATTTTAGTGCAGCATGGTCTGTTCTTAACAGGAATTTACGGCCGTATAAGTACTTATAAAAATGCTCTACGGATTTGACGACGGCCAAAAGCTCCCTTCTTGTCACACAATAGTTCTTTTCTGGGCGCGACAAGACCTTGCTGAAACACGCGATAACTTTTTCATGTCCGTCCTGCATTTGAGAAAGAACGCTTCCTATAGCTATGTTACTGGCATCGGTATCCGACACAAATTTCCCCTCCATTCGTCGATAACTCAGAATTGGTGCTGTAGCTAGTAGCCGTTTCAGTTGTTCAAATGCGCTGTGCCAGTCGTCATTCCAATTAATATTCTTGTCCATTTTCGGTTAATTTCGTCAACGGTTTGACAATGTTTGCAAACCCAAGTATAAAACGTCGGTAATATTTGCACAATCCTAGAAAACTGCGTAGTTGGTGTATATCTGCTGGTGTAGGCCACTCTTGTACCGTTTTTATCTTGTCAAGGTCAGCTCTTATTCCGATCTCTGAAACGACATGTACTAGCTATTTCACTTTTTTTAAAATAGGTGACATTTCTTAGGGCTCAAGCTAAGGTTTGCCCCGGGTAATCTTTGAAATATCTCCTCTAGGTTCTTAAGATGTTCTTCAAAAGACCGGCCTAACACTATCACGTCGTCTAGGTACACCAGACATGTTTTCCAGGACAGCCCACGCAGTATCAACTCCATCAAACGTTCAAAAGTAGCACGGGCATTGCATAATCCAAAAGGCATGACCATAAACTGCCATAATCCGGTTCCAATTGTAAAGGCAGTTTTCTTTTTATTGTTTGGCTCCTAGCCTACCTGCCAGTATCCGCTTTTCAAGTCCAAGGTCGAAAACTATTTAGATCCGGATAGAGTATCCAAGGTGTCATCAATTCTGGGCAAAGGATAGCTGTCTTTTTTTGTCACATTGTTTAGCCGCCGGTAGTCTACACAAAACCTTTTCGATCCATTCGTTTTCTTGACAAGCACTACCGGAGATGCCCATGGACTATTCGAGGGTTTAATCACTCCCTGTTCTTCCATGTCGGTGATAATTTGCTCGGCTTTCTTTCGTTTTGCCAAAGGAAGCCGCCTGGGATGCTGTCTTATCCTTTGCGCATCTCCAGTATTGATTTTATGTTGCACAACATTCGTTTTTTTCTCACTATCATCCAGTGCAAACATACCTCTATATCATCCGACCAGTACCTTTTCCTTGTCCAGTTGGTCGCCGTTTAATCCTTGGCACGAAGGTATCAACATATCCAGCAATTTCTGTGAACAACCGTTGGCTGGTTTATCTTTCGTGTCGTTCACACAACGTTTAATATGGCATACTGGAATGCAACTTCCCACAATCATGTCTTTCTTCAGGGTCACCGTACGCGGATTAATGTTTAGCACCCTTACTGGTATCATATTTCGAAACTTTACCAGCGTTCTTCCAATCAGTAATCCCTTCTGACCCATTCGCGATTCAGTTGCTTCCATCGTGCATACTTGTCCTTCCCGGAGCGTACAATCCGGGCGTCCCATTACTATCATTTTCGCCTTCTCGGGTATTTTCATATCACAAATCATTCGAACTTGCATCGTCTGGTTACTCGTCCCTTGAAATGGAATCTCATCATCTATCCGAAGCACATTTTCTTTCATATTCACATGAAACCCATATTCTCTCATGAGATCCATTTTCAAGATAACTTCTTCTGTAATTTCAGCTACCAACACCCGATGATTAATTACTTTGTCTCCCATTCCCACCGTTACGGCAGTCTCTCCGTGAGTAGAAATTTTTTCACCACTTGCCGTTCGAAGACATACCGATGCAGGTAGTACTTTTCCACGACCAACCAAATCTTGTCTCACAATAGTCCTTGTCGCTCCTGTAGCCACGAGTAATCGGACAACCCTACCATTAATTCTACCACCGATATAAATGCTGTCTAGACTTTCCATCGACGATGCAGCACCGTTGATAATCTCCGGGGCACTACGTTGTGCTGTTGACGTTCGCCCCCTTACGTCGCCTTGCTTTAGTTTTTCCTACTAATGATTTATAAGGAATTTGTTCCCGTTAGCCAGACGGTTAATGCTGTGTTCCATCTTTTGTACTGCGTATTCGTCATATTTGACAGAATATTGTGAAGAAGAATATTGGCGGTTGTTGCATAATAATGCTTTATTTCATAGATCGACACTTGTTACTGATTTTTGACAAAAATCGCATTTTAAGCATCAACCACTCACCGTATTTGCCTTGCTGTACCGTATGATTTTTACCAATCGAAAAAATATATTTGACTATAAAAAGAAAGCGTTATGCCGATATGATAATCATCCAAAGAGTTTGCACTGACGTTCTCGAGGACATCTCGAAAGACTATCTAAAACACTCGTTCAATACGCTCTTTAACCGCACAAATCGCTGTATGGTTTCAAGGGACTATTTTGATAGAACTAATAAACTTTGGCAAAAAATGTCATGGTTCTACTTTTGAAAAATTTTGTTTACTTTGAAACGCATTTGGTACGTTTTTATTACATAATTTTTTTGGTTAACTATATTTTTAAATTTAACTGCGCTTTTGTTTCAATTTTGTTTTTTATTCAAGGACCTGGGCTTGACGTACCAGCACCTGACGTAAATACCAGCGAAAGGGAAATGGCGTGGATGGCTGATACATATACTAAAACAATTGGCCACAGGGATATTAATGCTGCTGGCTGTGTAACTGGCAAACCTATCAATCAAGGTGGTGTTCACGGGCGTGTATCGGCTACTGGACGAGGTTTATTTCACGGCTTAGAAAATTTTTTAAACGAAGAAAGGTATACTGAAATGATTGGAGCACCTGTTGGAATATCAGGCAAGACATTCATCATACAAGGTTTTGGCAACGTTGGCTTACATTCAATGAGATACTTACATCGTGTCGGTGCTAAATGCATAGGTATTATGGAGATTGATGGAGCTATTATAAATCATGATGGTATTGATCCAAAGGTTTGTATAAAATTTATATAATGATTGGTCACCCAAAATGATCCTATTTGTTTAAAGGAACTTGAAGAATACCGTCTTAGTAATGGAACCATTGTAGGATTCCCTGGAGCAAAACCTTACGAAGGCGACAATCTAATGTATGAAAAGTGCGATATATTAGTTGCTGCTGCTCTTGAAAAGGCAATTACAAAAGAAAATGCCAGTAAATTACGATGCAAGGTCAGTATTATAATTCTCCCAAAACATTCGACTTTTCCATTATTAGAATACAACTTGATACGTACAGTTTTGGTCCAAAATATCAATTAAATATTTAACAGAAAAGTTTAATAAATTGCTTAATTACGTTACACTTCTGAATTAATTTTACGTACAGGGGGTGGAGCGATATAACAGTAAATTATTGCACCGGCTAGTTTTCCGTGGTACGGGGTGAGTTCTGCTTTTAGGGGTGTACAAATTTTAACTCTTTTACTAAATACTTTTATGTTTACCTCGAAAGGTCTTTAACTTTTGTCTAATAAATCCAATGAGTGCCAACCCACCTAAAGGAAGTTCTCAATAAAGCCTACTCTGAAAGTTGTAATATTTTTTTTGCAATGACGTACAAATTTATCTAAGATTAAATTTCCCACGTCGTCAGTTCTGCATAACCTTGACGTAAAATATTACCCCCACAAATTGAGTTGTATAACTGGCACGGCGGGTGGTACACCAATTATTAATGACTTACCGGGTGGATCACTAAAGACCCGGTTGATTTTGTGTCTCAGGTGAAAATCATAGACTTGTGGATTCGTCGACTGTGTTAAGCTTGGTGCGGTTCAACTGTCCTCGTCGGCGAAGCCTGTTACATGCCAAAATTGGCATTTTACAGTTTAAAGATGTGACTGAAGTCGCGCCAATATTTTAAAAAATAAACTTGTTCATTTCCGTCACTTCGGACAGTTGTGAGGGCGCAAAAGAATGCGCAGACGTGAAGTGAGGAAGCAAGTGCGCGGTTTCCGACACGACGAGGATTAGCCAACGAGACGTCGAACAGTGACGTTTACCTGTGTCGTCCCTTTGTCTTTTCTTTTTCAGAATGTAGGTTTCCCTTTACCCCTATCGTATATCGTTGCCTTCACCTTTTTCCTTCCGTCCTACCTACGAACAAAGAAGAGGGAAGACAGAAAATCTGATTTCAACAATGGCTAACCAAACCCACGCCCAACAACGGCGAGATCCATGGAAATGAGTATGGCTCCTGTGCAAGAATAACCACAAAATCGTGAAGAGCTTCACATTTTTTGGTGAGTGTTTATCTTTTTTGAGGCGCTTCTTGTATCACTGTAAACATTTTTGATATGTGATACAATTTGAGACGCAATTATGACATAATATCTTGTTGTGCAATGTTGTGTACGTGATTAATGTGTTGCCAACTGTCGTAGTGGCTCTGAACACGCGCGCGCGGGATCATAACAGTCGGCGGGACTATATCAGTGGCGCCTAAACGTTTTGTTGAAAATTTGTCCTCGCCCCTTGTGTATCTTATAAGATGTTAGTTTTGAATATATTTGTAGCAATTGGGTTTTTGTTCACTCAAATAATAATAAATAATAATTTTTTTATAATTTTTAATGACTTTTAAATAGAAGAAATATAATCTGGCAACATTGCATGTGACAACATATTTTATGTTGGCATGACATTAAATGCAGTGAAAATGTCAATCTGATTTAGTTAGCCATGTTTGATTAGTATTTGTTTACCTTCCATATAACTTATTTCTAACCGAATTAATTGGCTTTTCCCTTATAAAAATAGCGTATTTATATTCTAAATTTCCTCAAATAATTACTTAATCTAATTTAGAATGAAACTAAAGTGTATACCTTTCAAATGTGTTTAGTAAATTACATAACCTCACTTTAACCATGTGCTTGGATTACTAATTCTTTATGTAAGTATTTTAGTAATAGATAAAAAGCTTTTATTTACTATTCATTATGATTAAAAAAAGGAAAAATCCCTTAAACCTATCTACTACATTATCTTAGTCGGCGATAATTTTCAGTGTTCCCTTACAATCTAAATAATCAATTATAAGTTATGAGTTCCTTCTTATTTTGTCTCTAAATACAGCTTATGCAATTAACTGAATTTTTAGTATATCTATACCTTTTAAAACACTGTAGTAAACTTAATTTCGTTATATCTGCTTTCTTAAACACATTACAATAATGAGCTTGATGATAATGTTTTGCATTTAACTTTATTTACTATCTCCTTTAGCTACGATGATTGATGATAAATTCCTCTATATAAAAGGAATATTTTAATAATTTGGAATACTGCTTTTTCTTTACATGTATCGTAGAATATTGCTTTTGTGTAGCGAGCATGATTTTGTTTTGATAGCATATTTTTTAGATATATCGATATTGCAACGCAGCATTTTAAAATCTATTTGGTCTAAGCGAGACTTGTCGTCAAAGTTGGTCGCTCAGCAGTGTTAGTCTAAGCGAGACTCATGAAGGGTTGGTCGCTCAGCATTACATAAGTCTAGATGAGACTCGGGGTAAGGTTGTCGCTCTAGTAATTTGTGAATCATTTCTTGAGAATGATGTTGAAGTTTTTCTTTATTAGTCTAGGTGAAGTTCAAAGGAGGGCTTGCCACCATAGCAATTATATACGTTGTAAGATATATTTTTTCTTGTTAGTCAACAATTTTGTTATGAATAAATCAAGTCTTAATTACCGCTATCTCTTCATATATTGATTTAAACCAAACTAGGTGGCATGAAAATATCTTCAAAATCGCTCAAGCTTTGCGTACATCCAAAATTTTTTACGTTTCATTTTTTTAACAGTTTACCTAATGTTTCTGTCCCTTTTATGAGTCAATTAACTTTATTTAGCGATTCTTTTTCTTATACAGCACTTACCTTCTACATATTTGGCGTATTTACCTTAAACTAGCTATCTTTTTGCTGCCTGTTGACTTCCCTTGAACTTATTGTTAGCCGCATATCCGTTTATTATCTAGATTCCCCAGTATAACTTTGTCGCTTCATATTATCAATCTTGGCATCCTTTCTACAACAGATTATTTTGTTTTTAGCATTTATCTTACATCGTTTAATTTTGTGGTAATTGTCGTAACTTTGGTTGCAATAACTCATTGAATTTTTATGATTGGTTTTAGCTGATGTTTTGAGTGAATGCTTTTTCTTTGAGCTCATATAGGAGACGCGGCCTATGCCATTGTAAGAAATAGTCCATATTCGCAGTTGCTAAAAACTTGGAGTTTCTATTCCATGCGTTTTTCTTTTGAATTATTACAGTCGCCCACTTTATCCTATATTATTACTTGTTTCCCCTTCTACTAAGTCATCATACCATATAAACATTTTTTTTGTTGTTTTTTATTGAACTTCGTGGTGAGGTGCTATCGCTTTTTATCGATATCTTTTCGAATTCTCGGTTGTTTTTAACATATTGGGACAGTATGGTTGTACTTAACTGCTTATAGTTAGGCATTCTTGTGTGTTTATGGTGTTACCGTTTCTAAAAATTACCTTGAAACAGTTGTTTTTTGTGTGAAGGTATCTGTAGTGATACTTTTAAGTTGTTGTTTCAACTTTTGTCTGATTTTCTTATTGTAGTGGATGCACTCGTTAGGAAAATGAGTGTACTGGTTTTCATCAAGAGTCTATTAATTTTGTAACTTATGATGTATCTTAACTTGTCTGATTAACATAGCAGGTGGTTTTTCAGACCGACCTGAGTTTAATAGGGACAACTCTCTACCTTCTCTCGGACGATTGTCCAAAAATTCTACTTTTTCTTATCCTGCTGTCTCCGTTTCCGCCTTATTTTTAATTCGGTAGACCTGTTCTTGTCTCGGAACAGCCGTCTATCACATAAGAGTGATTTTCCCTCACTCCGGGCTACTGACCACATTGGCTGGTTGAGTAGTGCTTTTCTATCCACTTTTTCTGTCTCTTTTGCTCAATGCGAGTCCTTCCTCTATTTTCTTCTACCTGGAAGTGTCACTTATGCATTCCAAAATGCCCACCTCCCTCTTTTTACCTTTCCTATATCTCTATTGTCTTTTCATTTCCGTTAGACACCGTATGCTTGCGCGAGGGGTTTTCAC
This sequence comes from Platerodrilus igneus, assembly GCA_036346225.1. Classification (NCBI taxonomy): domain Eukaryota; kingdom Metazoa; phylum Arthropoda; class Insecta; order Coleoptera; family Lycidae; genus Platerodrilus; species Platerodrilus igneus. The sequence goes on along the minus strand of JARFIW010001436.1, from coordinate 63,635 downwards.
AGACACCCGGATTACGTCTCCGGGAATCTTTCGTAAGGTCATGCGGTGCCGCTGTCAGCGCACATGGCCGCTAAAAGTGCATGTATATATATATATATATATATATATATATATATATATATATTATACTTTACCCCTAAACTTTCCTACCTATACTTTGTATGTGGTAGTATATAATTTGTCAATGTAAACTATAACGGCGCCACTACAAAAGAATGATCGGAGCTTCTATTTTCAAGACCTCCTTTTATTGCAAACTACAAGTTTGCCAAATTCAATCACCACGGCTATAAAAACTCTAACTTCTTTAAGAATACAATCAATCTCAGGATAATTAATAATTTAATTGTAAGATAGAATCTATCTTGTGCGGGTTCCATACAAGATAAATCCTCTTTCAGAATTTCTAACAAACACCGGTTGTAACTTATAACTCAATGTAATATAAAGTTTTGTTGGTTAGTGTGTTCAATGATGCAACTTTTAAACAAGTGTTACTGTTTTTTATTTTTGAAATTTTTATACCTGTAGTTGCGTCCAGCTGATGTAGTCGTCCTTACAATTGCCTGGTTGTATTTTGAACTTCCGCACGTATCTACTCTACAAGAAATATGGTTTGTATTAGTATTGAATTGTTTTAGATTAGTAATTAAATGCTTTAAATGCTTTAAAATTGATACTACTTATTCTTGACGTAATGTGATCCGCTGTTGATCCTTTTACTCAACTTCGCCTTCTGTACTTCTCTCTTGTTATAATTTTCCAATAAAACGCCGCTACCCTCCCATAAACTGTGACTTCTAAATTGCAACCAGCTACACCTAAACTTGAGCTCTGCTATGCTTTCTTGATTATTTTCTATTCAGGTTGAGCGCTTTTTTTCGTATAGACTCGTTACTCAGCTTAAACTGCTTTTAAAACTCTTAATAATTTTCGAGTTCACTATAATTTTAATTAAATAGGAAATGAAAAGTGTTCTATAAAAACTGCTTTATTTTCAAAAAATTAATTGTTCACTAATCAACAATCTTCCATATCACCATGGTTTCTGCTATCTTTTGTTTTTTTAAAAACCAATGCCCACTATTTTAATTGTAAATGCTTCAAACTGCTGTCTTGATCAACATGATCAGACTTCAAATCCACACTGGTTTTATACTTCACATTTTTTAAATGACATGGTTCTAAATATTTGATTTACAATAATAATAACATATTAAATTTACAACACAATAACATAATACAAGCGTTTTAAAAACTAACTACATTTTACATCAATATTTACAGATACAAGTTTTGGATTATATTCATTTTAGCTACATGCATCATTTATATCTTTGTTAATTCAGGGTTTTAGAGTCTTCCTTCACTGGACCTGGTATGCTTGAGTGAGATCTACAGCCACCAACAACTTGGAGTTGTATCATTGAACCCAACCAACTTTTGTTCTAAATACAAATGTACCACTGAATAAAAACTGCAATAGCTCAACATTGCTAAACTGATTAATACTTTTTAACCCCCGTGGTATAAACAGTACCTTTTTCAACTGTTGTGTAAATTTTTATTTTTGTGTTAAAATCACAGAATCTAAACTTCAAAATCCTTATGTACATTAGATAACCGTAGCTGGTTATAATTTTCATTTAATTTCTTACATTCAAGATTAAAATCTTTTCTCGTATTATAAGTGGGTTTAATTTATTGCATATGGGTATATATTCTCAATATGAAAACGCCCACGACATCTACCTTGATCGTTTTCCAATTCATACGTGTTTCCTTCAGCGAAAATCTGTTTTATGCGATATGGCCCCTCGTATGGAAATAAAAGCTTCGCGCAAATGCCACGATCTCGATTAGATACCCTTAGTCTTTTCACGATAACTAAATCGCCTACTGTAAAACTTGTCCGTTTCTTAATTCTTTTTAGTCTTTTTTCAATATTCCTCTGTTGGATTTTCTCAGCTCTTCGCCTGGCTTTCCCCAGTAATTCTGAAATATCCTCAATTTCACTTTCCACCCTCCATGGTCTTGCCGGCACTAAATTTCTCATTAGCGTGACTGGACACACTTCTGTCACTAAGCTTGGTACATGATTTAAGAAGTTTTCCACTTGTGGTAAACATCTGACCCAATTTTCATGCTGCTCTTGTGTACATAATCGTAAATATTTTATAACTTCTTTTATGTATCGCTCACTTGGGTTAGATTGTGGATGTCTAATACTACAGAAACTAATCTGAATATCCTCTCCTCTAAGCTTTGTTTTGACTCTTTGGTTCCTAAAATACGTTGCATTGTCTGCTAAAACTCTTTTCATTTTTCCAAACTGTGAAATGAACCTACCTAGACAGTTTAAAACATGCCTCGACGTACATCTACGCCCTGGATACACCTTAACAAATTTTGAAAAAACGTCTACCAACACCAAGATATGTTGATAGGAATTAGGTTGCTTACATAATCCATTGCCACCAACTCCAGTGGTTCCGTTGCCGTCACAGTCATTGGTTTATTTTGTAACAAGATGTTCTTCTCTTTTCCAAGTAGACATGTTTCACAGTGATTCACACAGTCTTTTATCAGCTTAATATCTTTCTGTGCATAAAACGCCTCTCGGAATACCATCAATGCCTTTCTTGCACCAATATGACCATATCTGTTATGTATTTCCATTATTAATTCCGCAGCCTCATCCTTTGGGAGCACCAATAATTCGTCATCACCGATCCTCTTTACCAGAAAATCTCGAACCAAATAAAATCCCTTGTATTCATTTACATTTTCCCTTACTAACAGGTCTTTTACTGCTCGTATTTCCTCATGTCCCTGCATAACAATAAACCTCGCATTTGACCATCTTCCCTCGTCTTCAAACTCCTGCAATGCCACTAAATATCCGTTTTTTTTTCATGCACATACCCTTGTTCTTTTCTGCTTAGATAATCCGCAGTTACGTTCTCTTTCCCCGGTTTATGCTTTATTTCGATGTCATATTCTTGCAGTACCAGAGCCCACCTATACAACCTACTGTTCAAAAATTCCTTCTTTTTCAAAAACGTTACTACAGCATTGTCTGACTCGATCAAAAATTTATTTCCTAGCAAATAGAACCTTAATTTCTTAACAGAATAAACGATTGCCAACATCTCCTTCTCAGCTGTAGAATACCTACTTTCAGAATCTTTCAAAACACGCGAGATAAAACAAATTGGCACCTCTTTGCCCTCCTGTATCTGAACTAGCTCTGCTCCTATTGCAAAGTTGGACGCGTCGGTTCTTAAAATAAATTTGTCCTTAAAATTAGGGTATCGTAACGATAGTTCTTGATAAAACACTCCCTTTAATTCTTTAAAAGCTCGTTCCCTCTGCTCGGTCCACTTCCATCTTACATTTTTCTTCAGTAGTTCTAACAGTGGTACACATAACTCTGAGTAATTTGGTATAAACCGTTTATAGTAATTGAGCACCCTATAAATCCACGTAAACCTTTTAAATTCCTCGGCTGCTCTAGCTTCTTCAACTCATCTAATCTTTTGTCACAAATTTTATACCTTCGCTACTTATCAAAAAGCCTAAATATCCCACATTACTCTTAAAGAATTCACATTTTCCAACATTTAACTTCAAACCACCTTCATCTAGTCTCTGAATTACCTTTCGCAAGTGCCTCATGTGTTCTCCCTCGTTTCTAGAGAAAATCAAGATGTCATCGACATAATGTGTGCAAAATTCTCGAACTCATTTAGCAGTTTCTGCATTGCCCTAACTAGCGCCGCCGAACTGGTAGAAAGACCGAAAGGAACTACTCTATATTGATAGATCTCTCCCTCTATGCTAAACCCTGTGTATTTACGACTGTCCTCATGTAGTGGAATTAACCAAAATGAATTTTTCAAATCTAATTTACTAAAATATTTCATTTCATGAACTTTGTACTGTAAATTATCAAGTCCCTGTGGTTGTTGATATTGTGGTCTGGTAATTAGGTTTAAACGCCTCGCGTCCAAACAAATCCTTAAATCTACTTTGTTGGGTTTGGGCACAACAACAACCGGGTTCACCCAAGAAGTTCTCGCTGGTTCAATAATTCCCTCTTTTAACATTCTATTTAATTCTAGTTTGACTTTATCCCGTAATGCAAACGGTATTGGATAAATTTTAGAATAAAAACCTTTATCGTCAATTATTTCTAACTTATGTGTGTACCGACTAGCAAATCTTGGTTCGCTGTTAAATAAACCTACAAATTCGTTAAACAAAACGCTTAATTGTTCCCTCGTCTGATCATTGACTGAACCTATCTGTTCTTCACAAAATACTTTTTCAAATAAATTACACAATCTAATGCCATCGTTTCCATCATAAATATTTTTAATCAATCCTGTCTTATTCTTGACATTATTATTCACATTCTGTTTTCCCCAACTAATATTCAATAAACTCACATTCTTAATATCGTTCTGTCTGTCCTGATCAACGATTCTTAATCTTTTATTGTCCTTAATCTCATTCCTTATATCATCCTGTCTGTCTTCAATCACCAATCCGAAATGTAAACTGCCCTTATTATTATTCATACGTGTTCCAATAGTATCCATATTTATCTCACATTCTTTTTTCAAACTATCATTGGGCTCCACCCAAATCTTTTTCACCTTATCAATCTGTACTGTTCTATCCTGGCCATCTATTCTCAACCCAAAATTTTCAATGAAATCAATCCCCATAATGAAATCTAAATGCAACCCTTTAGCTATTAAAAATTCTGCATCCCCTATCATATTTTCCCCAACAAAAATTGGTACACTGACTAATCTATTTATTGTTGATAACTTCCGTTTCATTGCTGACCACAAGTTTATGCTTTTTATTTTACAAATACGTCCTTTTAATAAATTACTATGTTTTAAAACGATATCTTCTTTGACCAACGACAATTGTGCCCCTGTATCAATTAACGCAAAATATACATGACTATCTAACTTAACATGAAGAAACGGTAACTGCTTTTTGTTTATCTTACAATCTAACAAAGAATCAATTAAATTAATATTTACATCTGTACCCAAATCTAACAATCTTAAACCTAATAAATTGGAGGTTTTTTTTCTCCAGGCGCCGGGTGAACTTCAGCTACCTCGATCCTATTTTCGGAATCCCTTGTTTTTTCAGCAGTTGTCAACACGTGATGCACTCCTGCATCTCTAGCATATCCCTGGCCTCGATCGTGTTCGCCACCTACGTTACGGTGATCACTATCATTTCGTGTCGTCGTTTGTCCCTGTTGCCGACCACCATAATCACCCCTGTTGTAAAAACCCCTGTTTTCATTCTTATGCCATATATTGTTTCCGTTTACTTGTGGTCCCCGGTGCTGTCTTTGTCCTTCCCACACTTTCTCAGTTCGGTGGTAGTTATTTCCGTTTCTGAAGCCCCTGTTGTCATCCCAGCGGTTATGGTAGTTTCTGTCCCCATTTCTATCGTCACTCTTATTTCCTCTGCACTTAGTTTCGTATGATTTCGCCATGTCATAGTTTCGCATAATCTCTAAAAAATCACGTAACGTTCTAATGTTCTGTATTGCGACAGCCCTTGTAATTTCAAATTCCATATGTCTTGATAGCAATTGTATAATCTCGTCTTCCCTCATTTTAGGTGTCAGGTGCTGTGCCTGATTGTATCTGTCAATGACATAGTCTTCCCGTGACCCTTGTACTACAGTGTAATGTCCGGTCGTCAAGTTTGTACGTACATCCCTTTGATGTGAGTTACTCCAGTATTGGTCAATGAATAGTTTTCTAAATTCGTCGTACGTATGATATTGTTTTTTAACGATACTATTCCATTTTTCCGCATTTCCAAATAGTGTTGCGTTTATGATTTGTAACTTAATACGTTCCGGTTCGCCTTCTACGATCTCATCGAGTTTGTCCAAAAATGTCATGGGTTGTTCGAATCTCTTACCGTCGAATTTTGGTAGAGTTTCTTTTCCAAATCGATACTGTATTTGTTCTTGTCCGTTTCGTCCCGTTTCAAAATCATTAATTTTGTCTCTAATCTGTTTTACATAGCCATCGACCCCACATATTTTCTCGTCCATGCGTTCTGCTAACGTTGTTGCATTTTGTTTTAGCAAATTAGTTTCGTCCCAACTCAGTCTTACTTGTTCTAAAATCTCGTTCCGTGCCGTCAAGTTGTTTTGTTTGTAAATGTTAATATTTTCGTCTAACTTTCTGTAATTGTCACTGTGTTTTCTGTCAACCGTATCTAAATCTCTCTGTAAATTCGTCAGCCCTGTGATCATGCTCCCCTCTACCGTTTCAATTCTATCCTCAATCTCTTTCTGGACTTCTAACCGAAATAACGCAAAGCTCCTCTGCATTGTTGCTTTAATCTCTTCAACCCTAGTGTCCATTTTCTCCATTCTTTCCTTCAAGTCTTCCTGCGATTTTTCAATTCGTGTTTGGAAATTTATTAAAAATGTCATGATATCCGGAGTTTCATTGTCATTTTTAGGTGCAGTCTCCCCCTTATGACTTTCTACATTTACGATAGTGACCTCTGGTTCCGCATGCGTGCCTAATTCTTCTTGTCTGTCTCCCGCTGTTTTCATCCCTACGTCAATCTCTAGACCATATGACTTTCCCGATCGTGTAGCAAATCTTTGTCCGTCTGTCATATTCGTAAAGATCAAGCTACAGGCCCCACTTAAAGTTTAAATCTCTCAAAATTTCCTTTCACCTTTTGTACACCTACGACCTGCTTTTCGGAAAACAAATAGTCCCTTTTTAGATTACAAATGCGCCAAGCTCCAATCTAAATTCTTTCGTTGCCCCACGTTTGGTGTCATATACTTTACCCCTAAACTTTCCTACCTATACTTTGTATGTGGTAGTATATAATTTGTCAATGTAAACTATAACGGCGCCACTACAAAAGAATGATCGGAGCTTCTATTTTCAAGACCTCCTTTTATTGCAAACTACAAGTTTGCCAAATTCAATCACCACGGCTATAAAAACTCTAACTTCTTTAAGAATACAATCAATCTCAGGATAATTAATAATTTAATTGTAAGATAGAATCTATCTTGTGCGGGTTCCATACAAGATAAATCCTCTTTCAGAATTTCTAACAAACACCGGTTGTAACTTATAACTCAATGTAATATAAAGTTTTGTTGGTTAGTGTGTTCAATGATGCAACTTTTAAACAAGTGTTACTGTTTTTATTTTGAAATTTTTATACCTGTAGTTGCGTCCAGCTGATGTAGTCGTCCTTACAATTGCCTGGTTGTATTTTGAACTTCCGCACGTATCTACTCTACAAGAAATATGGTTTGTATTAGTATTGAATTGTTTTAGATTAGTAATTAAATGCTTTAAATGCTTTAAAATTGATACTACTTATTCTTGACGTAATGTGATCCGCTGTTGATCCTTTTACTCAACTTCGCCTTCTGTACTTCTCTCTTGTTATAATTTTCCAATAAAACGCCGCTACCCTCCCATAAACTGTGACTTCTAAATTGCAACCAGCTACACCTAAACTTGAGCTCTGCTATGCTTTCTTGATTATTTTCTATTCAGGTTGAGCGCTTTTTTTCGTATAGACTCGTTACTCAGCTTAAACTGCTTTTAAAACTCTTAATAATTTTCGAGTTCACTATAATTTTAATTAAATAGGAAATGAAAAGTGTTCTATAAAACTGCTTTATTTTCAAAAATTAATTGTTCACTAATCAACAATCTTCCATATCACCATGGTTTCTGCTATCTTTTGTTTTTAAAACCAATGCCCACTATTTTAATTGTAAATGCTTCAAACTGCTGTCTTGATCAACATGATCAGACTTCAAATCCACACTGGTTTTATACTTCACATTTTTAAATGACATGGTTCTAAATATTTGATTTACAATAATAATAACATATTAAATTTACAACACAATAACATAATACAAGCGTTTTAAAAAACTAACTACATTTTTACATCAATATTTACAGATACAAGTTTTGGATTATATTCATTTTAGCTACATGCATCATTTATATCTTTGTTAATTCAGGGTTTTAGAGTCTTCCATCACTGGACCTGGTATGCTTGAGTGAGATCTACAGCCACCAACAACTTGGAGTTGTATCATTGAACCCAACCAACTTTTGTTCTAAATACAAATGTACCACTGAATAAAACTGCAATAGCTCAACATTGCTAAACTGATTAATACTTTTTAACCCCTGCCCTTGGATCCGTTACAATATATATATATATATATATATATATATATATATATATATATATATATATATATATTATGTTAGGCGACTTGTCGCATTTGTTTTAGTTTTAGTAGTGTTTCGTGCTCTCCGACAAATTTGTGCTGTCGATTATAACTGCGCCACATTAAAGATTCGTGTGTGCATTTATAAATGTAGTTCATAAACAATGGGGCTACACATTCCGTTTCCTGGTAAGACGTGTTATCGGTTAAAAAAACCAGGTGGCGCCTAAAATAAACATTTTCTAGAATTTAAGTTAGGGTATAAGTAGGTTAGTTAGGCTTTAGATTTTAAGCTTTTACCATGCTAACAGTCATTTTCTTTTTTTAAGATTTTTTTATGGCTTTGTCGCGATTGTTACATTCCAAATTTGGAGATGTACAGTTTTAAATATGTGACTGAATTCGCGCCAATATTTTAAAAAATAAACTTGTTCATTTCCGTCACTTGGACAGTTGCGTCGGCGCAAAAGAATGCGCAGACGTGGAGTGAAGAAGCAAGAGCGCGGTTTCAGACACGACGAGGATTAACCAACGAGACGTCGAACAGTGACATTTACCTGTGTCGTCCCTTTGTCTTTTACCATGCTAACAGTCATTTTCTTTTTTTAAGATTTTTTTTATGGCTTTGTCGCGGTTGTTACATTCCAAATTTGGAGATGTACAGTTTTAAATATGTGATTAAATTCGCGCCAATATTTTAAAAAGTAAACTTGTTCATTTCCGTCACTTGGACAGTTGCGTCGGCGCAAAAGAATGCGCAGACGTGGAATGAAGAAGCAAGTGCGCGGTTTCAGACACGACGAGAATTAACCAACGAGACGTCGAACAGTGACATTTACCTGTGTCGTCCCTTTGTCTTTTCTTTTTCAGAATGTAGGTTTCCCTTTACCTCTATCGTCTATCGTTACCTTCACCTTTTTCCTTCCTTTCTACCTACGAACAAAGAAGAGGGAAAACAGAAAATCTGATTTCAACGATGGCTAACCAAACCCACGCCCAACAACGCCGAGATCCATGGAAATGAGTATGGCTCATGCGCAAGAATAACCGCAAAATCGTGAAGAGCTCTACTTTTTTTGGTGAGTGTTTTTTATCTTTTTTGAGGCGTTTCTTGTATCACTGTAAACATTTTTGATATGTGATACAATTTGAGACGCAATTATGACGTAATATCTTATTGTGCAATATTGTGTACGTGATTAGTATGTGTTGCCAACTGTCGTAGTGGCTCTGAGCACGCGCGCGCGTGACTATAACAATTACGCCGTGATTATAACAAGCCAAAATAATTTTACAAATATTAGGAAAAAGGTAACAAGGAAGGAAATCACTTCTTCAAACTTGGAACTTTACCATGTACATCCGTATTCGTCCACGGGCGATAGTCAAGTCACCGGCCTTTAGGAGCCTTAGTTCCCACCAATCATCGTCCCTTTCACAATTTCAATGTTTCCACGTCTAAAACCGCTAAACGCAGCAGCATTATCATAGTCTCTAAACACAACATTTGCGGTTTTCTACACCACAAATAGTAGACTATTGTCCTGAAATGCGTGATAACCTAATATTTGAGCGTCTATTTGTAATATTTCTGGATTTAATATGAAGCGGTGTAAAGTTTCGATATTTACTACCGTTTGTATTTAATAAACTAAATACTTCCCTATTCTAATTTTTCCTTTTAATTTAATATTACATTGCGATAGCAACGTTATTAAATGTAAACTACCAAAGCTTCTAAATTTTACAAACTGCTTTCATGCTAAAAGCTCATTTATCTAACTGAAATTAATAAACTCATTTCTACTAACTAATGTTTGCTTAAGTAACGCGTTACGTTTTGGGTCTTGGGAGCGTTCTCTTTAAAACTTCTTCCAAAACTTGTAACAAATTTTTATTATTTTAAACAGACATCAATTATGGAACTTTGACAAACTCTTGTAGTAAAATAATAATTGAAGTAACATTAGGGCGAGTAACCTAGGTAAACAACAATGTTAAAGCTGAAATAATCAGACTGACTGCCGTGATCTGCGGCTCCCGGGCTATTTATGTTGGTCCTACCCTTCACATGTCTGTGGGAACTTGCAAAGCTTATGTCTGCTTGTTTCTTAATTTTATTTTTGTATTTTTGCTCGGTTTGGGTATTTTCAAATTTAATGGGGATTTGTCCGTGTTTCGTTCTTAATAAACGGTTTTTTATATCAATATTGGCTCCTAATTTTCTTAGAAGGTCCATTCCTATTAGTCCGTCGTATCTATTGTTGAATTCGAAAATACAAAATTTGTTTTTCATTTTTACGTTGAAGGTTTTTGGTAAGAGTATATTAGCTATGAATTGATGTAGCCGTTTCTTTAAATGTTTTTTTACGGTTCGGGGGCTAATTAGTGTTTTTGAGGATTTGGTATCGATTAATAATTTAAGTTCTGCGTGGGGTATTTCTATGTATGGCAATACTTGTTGATTGATATTATTTAAATTTATTATGTTTGGTCGTTTATAAACCGGTCTATCTGAAAATTTGAGCATGTATTTTCTTCGTCGTCCTCTTCGTAATTTTCGCATGGGTCGTTATGTTCGTAAGTTTCTAATTGGTTTGATTCATCGCTAGATTCTTTTATTTCTTGGTGAAATAATTCTTCGGAGGTAAAATTTCGTTTTTGATTATGGCTTGGTCGGATTTGCGATATTTTTGTATTTTGTCTGGTGTTACCAGATGTGTCCATAGGAGTTGGTTTATAACTATTGGTGTTATTATTGTTATTTATCATCGGTCTATTTCTAATGGGGTTTGTGTTGAATATTTGTCTTTGATGGTTTACGTTTTGGTTAAATCTTGGTGGAAATGTGGGTTTTGTAAAGTTTGAGTTGAATGTTGGTTATGGAAATTCTCTAAATTGATTATTGAAATTTGTGTTATTAAAATTTGGGTTGTTAATTCGCGGTTGATTTGTTTGTGCGTTAAATGGAGTGAATTTTGGTTGGGTGGTTGTTTGTGTCGCGGCTTGTATGGTTTTTATCGGTGAATAGCTTTTATTCGCGTTAGGTTTATATGGTCTGTTTTGATAGTACATGGCGTTTTCTTCTTCTATGATCATATTTATTGCTTTTTCTAGTTTTTGCAGATGTTGAAATCTTATTTTATCTGATAGTCGTTTAGGTAGTGCATTTATGTAGGTGTCTAGTGCCATTTCGTTTTACATTTTTGTTTTTAGAAGGCGGAGTATTTTGGCCGGGTTCTTAGATTTTTAATTTTGTTAAGATTAAACTTCTTACGTCTTGGCATTTCATTCCGAATTGGTTGGTTACTTTCCATTCTAAGGTTTATTAGATCGCGAATTAGACATTTTATGTTTCTTTGGTCTCCAAAATGTGCAATTAATATGCGTGTAAAGTCCTCCCACTCTTCTAAGTCATCTCGGCTGGCTATTAGCGTTAGTGCTCGTACGGTCAGTTTACTTATTACTAGACGTAAAATTAGAACATTTCGTTCGTTATCTCCTGGTCTGTAAAAGGTTTTCAAAAATATTTCGCACGCTGTAATGAAATTCACTAGGAGAGCTTGATTTCCGTTGAACCGAGGGATGCTTTTGAGGTAAATTTTTATATTTAAACTCATCATTGTTAAGGGTTGTTCTAATAATTGATAGTTATTTTCAGTTTTATTTAATATTGAGTTTTTCTATAAATTGGGATTTACTTTACAATTTGTATTGTTCCTTTTTAGTTTGGATTGTTGGGTTATTTAAAAAATCGTAGTTATACGGTTTTATAATTAAATTCAGAAATTTGTGCTTGGTAATGTCTGATTAATTGCTGTAGCCTTGAATTTGTATAATTATGTTTTGCGGATTTAATTTTCTGAAAGGTTTCTTATGTGATTAATAATTTCTTGTGGTAATTACGTGACTTTGTATGTTTTTGCGTCAGTCATGATTTTATTTAAGTTTTCCTAACTAATTAAGTATCTTGTTATAGTCAGTTGCTATTTCCGTGTTCGTAGGTGTTAATTGAGATTGCATAAAATGTTTCTCTGTAATTGCATTGTTTCGTTACTTTAAATATTTTAATTATAGAGTCCCAAGTTTTTAGTTAATTGCGTTGTTACAATATGTGCATCAAGGTTTCTCTTGTGCTTAAATTACAAAGTTTTCTAGTCTACTGAAGGATTTTATTTTTCAGTCTGGATGATAAATTTAAATAAATTAGGTAAATGCTTTTGTTATAATTAAATATTCTCGTGCTGAAAAATATTTAATTATAATTGTCACGTTTGAATGGATCCTTTCAGTAATGTAGATATAGCTTTTTATAGAGTTTATGATGAACGTTTATAACTAATTTTTATTCAATGAGGTTTTCCGGTTTGCGTTGTGGATTTGCGCGCTTTGTTAAGTAAATCTGATCAATATTAATTACAAAAATGCTTTTACAATTATACTGAGATGTTTTAATTATAGAATGAAAATTAAGTTTGAATAGTCGTTTCTATAGTTAATTATTTATAAGAATTGCGTTTTTATTCAGTGATAAATTTATTTCTATACATAAAATTGTAAAATTAATTGCGTTCTAATTTTAAAGTTTGCGGAAGTAAATCGTTGTTATGTTTCAATAATTTGTGCGTCAGTTATGTTTTGTATTAATAATAACTCGTAATAATCGTACTAATTTGCGCATGTAATGCGTCTTTTCAGTTCTCTTGTTTAAATTCTCTTGCTTTAAAAATAAATTCTCTTAAACTAAGTTTGAAGATAATTTCTCGTAATGGTTGCGTAAATTATTTTTATAAATGGCATAAATTGCAATAATTAAAAAATTCTGTACATACATAAAATAATAATCCGAAAGAAAAAATTCTTTGTTAGCTAATATCAAATAATTTGTAAAAAAAAATCAATTGGTTTTAAGAAAAACTAACTTACATTAATTTCGTCGTCGCTTTCATGGACTCGGTCAATTCTTGTACTTCGTCCACGTTGGTTTGGTTTGGATTCTATTGATGCTTGTATCTCGTCCAAGTTTGTTTGGTTGGGTTCGGTAGATGCTTGTACCTGGTCCAACTTTGTTTGGGTTCTTCCAGATTTGGAAATTGAAATTCCTGGTCACCAGTCTTCCGATTTTTTAGATTCGTAGTGCCTTTCTGGATCCTACCGGCTGCGCCAGTTACGTTTTGGGGCCTTTGGAACGGTCTTTTTAAAAAGTTCTTCCAAAACTTTTAACAAATATTTATTATTTTAAACAGACATTAATTACGGAATTTGGACAAACTGTTGTAAATATTCTAAATCGAAATAAAATAATAATTGAACTAATATTAGGGCAAGTAGCCTAGGTAAACAACAATGTTAAAGCTGAAATACTTAGACTGACTGCCGTGATCTGGGGCTCTCGGGCTATTTATGTTCTCCCTACCCCTCACATGTCTGTGGGAACTTGCAGAGCTCATGTCTGCTTATTTTTTAATTCTATTCATTATACAATGTAACAATCTTAATTTCTAAGTGATTGCGGTTTCTTAACCGTCTGTGACCTGCCACCTGCTGTATCACTAACGTCTGGAATACAATGTAGTGCATCCGTTCTCCCAACTTGCTTGTGAACTGTTAATAACCTTTATTCAATTATCCTTGAATTTAGATTGTTGCATATACTTAGTTTCTTTAACAATTCCTAATCATTTCTATTAATGGTACATATAGATTGGGGGATACATAACTCGCGTTAACATTACAAAGTCCTTGCGAAAATACTGTAATTTGGAAAATTACCGTTAGCCTATTTAAGGAATCTCCATTAGTTCTTTATAGGAAAGCAAAATTGTTTGATTATTTAAAATTCGGTAACTGGTTGGTTTTATGCCTTCTTGAAAGCTTTCATCTACGGGTATTTTTAGTGCATATTCACAGATCTACGAATTTGGAGGATGTTTTCCGTAAATCACATCCTGCAATTAACAAGTCATGGCCATGCCGACAATTGGAAATGTAAAATCTTTACCACTTAAAATATACGACAATGATGGGGTAATTAGTGTCAGAAAATAGTCCGCGGAATAATCTATTAGTTGGATATGATTGAATCACCCTAGTTTTTAAAATACTAATGTCAGCTGAGTGAAAACAAACTTCGCGCCGAAAGAAAGGTCAAATGCAGACTTAATTCCGACGTTCAGTACATATAGAAATTGTGAAAGCACGGTCCGTCGACACTTTTGGCCTGAAGAATTTTCAACAAGAAGAAAAGTTTACTGCGGATGAAGCGTTTAAAATTTGAATATTCCAGAAAGGGTCGGAATCCTGTAAAAAATTAAGGGTGCTCATGCTAACTACAGTGGTGCGGGAGTGGGTCTCTATAGAAACAAATAAAGAAATGGAAAAACTGCTAAATGTTACAATAAATAGATGCTGAGTTACCAATAATACGTAACCCTGAGAGGCTTTAATTCGTGTTAAATTTATGGGCGTCAACCTGTCTTGTCTAGTGATAATCCTCTGGAAGAATATTCCTGGGGATCCTAATTAAGTCGTCTCGTGGTAGAATATTTTTTACAAAAGGCGAAACTATATTTTTGAGCAAAGAAATTAACCGCTTTCAACTCCTTGCGTTACCTAAGCGCCACCTAAATCTATTGGAGTACAAGCATTATAATATTATTCCTATAAACAGGTACATACACAGAATTGTGAAATTACGTAAATCACTTCACTTGTAATTAGTCATACTATTAACAATCCTATTATAAAATCGATAGCATCTCCTCAACTTTTCAAGCTAAACTGCAAAATCCTGGTTGTGTATATTGTTACATGCCAAACTGGCTATGTAGCATTTTTAGTATTAGATATAATTTGTAAGTTAATTGTCGCGTATTTTTAAATTAATAATGCTAACTTCCGTCGTCGCTGACAGCCGCGTCTGCGCAGAGGGAATGCGGAGGTGTGCGAGTGTCGAAAGCGGGGATTAAGCCACGAGATCTGTAGCAGGCAACAACTATCTGAGTGGAGTGTGTGTTTTTCTTTGGAAACAGGTATGTAGGTTTCTTGTCCCTTGCCTTATTTGTACCTGGTACCTTATCCCTTTTATCCCCCTACGACGACAACATGCTCTCATTCCTCTGTGATTGGACTAGAAACATCATGCAACTATTACCAATCAGTGTAAAAACGTTTAAACCCATTTACCATAAGATTAAAAACCGGTTGCAAGAAAATGCTAAAGGGGTAAAGCACATGCACTATATTTTATGAAATCTGTTGCGCAATATCTGAAATAACCTAAAATTAATTGACGAGATATTTTTTGTAAACAGAAATTTGTTTCAAATTTTTGTAAACGGAACTAAAATCCTAACTAGTAACTTTACCGACGGAGAAATCTTTATTGCTGTATATAAGTAATTTGCAAGCATATTTTCTTTTTAACTTGGAGGTGCTTCCTAGACTGATATTGTAGACGTTATTCCAGTAACACATGGAGTTTCTTTGTATAAATTGTTATATACGGTTTTATAATCATCCAGTCGAGAACCGCCTATTTAATTTTCTAATTGTGTTTTGGTAAACTCTATTGGGATTGTTCTCTAAAAGCCCCGGATGTACTCGACTAGTCTCTCAACGTTCACACATGTATTCTCGTCTATGGCTCCGAATATGTTTTCCGTCGGTTATCTAACTTTTGTCCTTTTCCTCCCACTCTTTATGCGTGTGGGGGGTTCGATAGAACATTATTCCTATTGAGCTTATGGGCTGAATCATTTGAAAAATGCATGGTTTTATGTGGTTTACTTATGTTAGTCATGCGTTTAGTGTTACCGCATGTCTTCAGCAGTATAATGAATACATTGAAACATTTTACATTATGTTGTATGATATGATTAAATTACCTGTAACCTTATATTTGTGAGTTTTACTAAATATGCAAAGTATTACATTATAATGACATTATTTTCTTGTCTGGAAGTTATTTTGTATTATTATTACACACGCGTACCTGCAACATTAGTTCTGCTTAATTTTACAGCAATTTGTTAAAAGCTCTTCCTATATTTGGGATAATTATGGTATAGTTTGCTATTAACACTTATGTACACGCGAGTTGTAGTTGTAGCGATAAAAGGCGATTCGATACTAACTTGGCGAAGCGAAATTAACTTATTGCTCTGCCACATGTACAGCAAACAACAATAAACTATACGACCATTCAAAACTGTCAATCGCTGACCTTCAAATGTATTAAGCTTTGAACATGCATCTTAATAATTTAACTGTAATCTTCTTTATTAATTATTCTAAAAGCCTTCTTAAAACGCCATTCTATTAAAAATTGACTCTATAGTTATCTGTTTACACAACTACTCGGATAATTACTCGTGTTTGTTTTAGTATTCGACTTCATAATACCTAGAATTGAAATGTTTTCCCTTTGGCGTTTTGAAATAATTTACGAACCGGAGTTACGTTTGAATATGTATGACGCAGAAATAAACTATGCATTTGTAATTTTAAGTTTATGGTTTGAATTCCCTTTTATAGAATTAAAAATTTATTGGAACGTCATGCTTAATGAACACTTCTATTTATGAAATTAGAATTTACAGGACTCATTCGTATTTATTTCGTCTGTCAGGATTGGTTTCTATTTATAGTAAAACCAACACGTTATAGGATTTTTGAGGTTCACTTCATTACCATTTATATAATGCACTGCCCTCGCATAAGTAGTTAAAGATAAGATAGTTAAGACATGCTGGCTTTTTTAATTGTAAAGCCACCACTCCTCTTCGTTCACAATTCTGATTAGTCTGAAAAGCGATATATATTTATTACGAACGCTAAGAACAGTCTTTACAACAAAAGCACACAATAATAAAGAGCTATTCCTCGTAAAACATTGCTGGGGAACACCAAGACCACATTTATTATGCGTAATACCCTAAATACTTATACACTAATCCTCTCAAATTAATTAACTAAGGTAACTTGTGGAACGCTTTTTAACGCGTAACAATTTTCCCATAAAAAATTTAGGGTTTAAAAACGCAACTTACTTATGGATACAAGGTTATTCACCCCATGTAGTTCTACTTTCAAGAAATACATGACATGACCACCCCTACACCAACATCTTGGTGTCTGCATACATGTCAGTGTTATCTCATGTGATTCTTGAAAGTAGAGCTATATGGGGTGAATAACCTTGTCTATAAATAAATCGTCTTTTTGGACCTTAGGTTTTCTTATGGGAAAACACATAATTGAATGATTTTTATTTGATACGAAGGTAGCTCATCTACTAACATGTATTTGAAGAATAATTACAGTAGTTTTTAGTAAAGAATTAAATTTCTTCTATTTTGATTTTTGTGTCACTATTAAGTGCAGCAATATTTTACAGGTCATTGCTGAAGGAGCTAATGGACCAACAACACCAGCTGCTGATAGAATTTTAATCAAAAAGAATATAATGGTTATACCTGATCTATACATGAATGCGGGTGGGGTAACAGTATCATTTTTCGAATGGTTAAAGAACTTAAACCATGTATCATATGGGAGATTACAATTCAAATATGAGCATGACTCGACCCGTTATCTCTTAGGTAAAAATGTTTTATTTTTTGTTTACGTTAAAACCAATTAACGCATGTAGCATCCGTGCAAGAATCTTTGGAGAAGCATTTTAAAGATAACGGTGAAATACCAATTCGACCAACGAAAGCATTTCAGAAGCGAATACATGAAGCGTCCGAAAAAGATATTGTTCACTCAGGTTTGGAACTTACCATGCAGCGTACAGCCAGAGTACGTATTACTATTTAAGTTACATATGTTTCAAACGTTATTCTAGGCAATTATGAAAACTGAAAAAAAGTACGACCTTGGGCTTGATATTCGAACTGCTGCATATATAAATTCAGTCGAGAAAATATTCCGCAAATATTCCCAAGCAGGTCTTACCTTTTAACTGGAAATTTTTTCTTTTCAAAAGTTAGGTTTAGATAACAAAATTCTTTGTTCTTGTCTAAGAATATATTAGTGTGTATTGATATAATAATAAAACTGTATATAAAATTGTATCCCGTATTTTAAATTATTGTGACAAATCTAAAATTTCTATATGCCTATTTGACACTCAAATAATTAAATGACAGTTTACTCTATTAGTAGCGGTTCCGCAAATATACATACATTTACATAAAAAAATCCAATATAACTCCAACCGGTCGTGTATTATTTATATAACTCATAAAAAACATTAATCTGAAAGTAATACTATCATTCCATTGTACTAGATTTCTAAATTGCTTTATACTGTATTTGTAAATCCCATTTACTTGGAAATCCTTTAATAACCATACTTAGAAATACATAGCACAATATCAACTTCTGCTTTCGCTATTCCGAGATTCGTTAAGAATAAGAAATTCCTTGTGTAAACTAAAAGCTTGCGTTTCACTTAATACGCACGTCCTTTTTAGTGTTATACAGTTTTAAACTTCCTTTTCAATAGTCTTATACTTAAATGTAAACAACCAATCGTTTCTCTACGACCAATTACAATTATAAGCTTGCATGTAGATATTTATCAATCGTCAAACAAAATACAACAAGAAAAGCTCAGAATGGTACTCACAATTTAGTAATTTAAGAATTTCAAAGTGATTCCACTGATTGACCGATTATTTCCTCAATACATTAGGTCTCTCATTCCAGTAATTTAATATCAAATATATAGTTGTTAATAGTAAAACGATGCGACAGTGGTCAATCAATTAAAAGAAACGTGACTGTGTTGTTTTTGTAGGTCAATCTACAAAAAAAAACGTAGCTCTGAATTCAATATAGGTCAATCGTATAAAAAAGTGCCTTCGTATGAACTCAAAAGTATGTCAGTCTACTAAAAGCAATGTTATTTTGAACTCAACGTAGGTTAGCAGAACTGCTGGTGGTGGATAATTTTGCTAACTGCTTAGCAGTACAGACTCTGCAGACAATGTGAACTTCAATAAAATATTTTGAATAAACCTGCGTTCCGGTGATCTAAAGAGCCAAACTACAGGTTCAACCAAATTAGTAGGATCTTTAGTGAGGAACCGGACTAAGACAGGTCCCCGAAAGAGGGATGCGGCTCTTTCGGTACTTAGATTTACAGAGACCATAGGAGTCGATATGGCATTCTAAGACACACTATCGCGATGTGGAAAGCAATGAGAAACCACCACATTGCCTTCCAAGTACACAACGTATTTACAATGATGGAATCCTCTGAGATAAAAGATTCCGTAGGTAAAATAGTCCCCCATTCGGATCTCGGGGAGAGGACTACTTCGGAGGATGTGTTAGGAAAATTTAGAAACAGAATCGAGAACATTCTGCAAGTCGGAGTATGGAATATCAAAGGTATGAAGCAAGTAGGAAAGCTTGTTGTGAACCGGTCACTAGCTATACTATTGCCGACATTTGTTATACTATTGCGCAATTGTTAAAGCCGAGTAATTCCAATAACACGTATCACTACGTTTTAAGTATTGCACAATAGTCAAATTTTCATACACATTTAAAGTCAGATTACCTACACAATATAAGTAAAACAGGTTACTCACTTGTATGGTATTTCGTAGCTAAATCTCAGGGTCCATCCTGTTTTGTGGGTAGATTATGCCATTGCTGAATTTCAAATTGCCAATTCGTCCTAGGGGAATAATAGGAACACCAGGTAAAGAAACGACAAAAGGTAAGATACAGGAACCTACATACCTAAAAAGAGAAAAAGACAAACACACAACACAGATAGATGTTCTTGCTTGAGGTCTCGTGGCTTAATCGTCGCTTTCGACACTACTCGCACCTGCGCATTCTTTTGCGCAAACGCAACTGTCCGGAATGACGGAAATTGACAAGTTCATTTTAAAATATCCGCGGGAATTTATTTACAAATTAAAACTAGATCCAAAAATGTACATTGCCAAATTTTGACATGTAACAAGCTAGGGAACTTAAAAATTGAAATGGATAGGTTAGCACTAGACATAGTAGGGATCAGCGAAGTTCGGTGACCAGAGGCGGGGGATTTTTGAAGTGGAGACTTTAGGGTAATTCATACAGGGTCAGAGGAGGGAAATTCTGGTGTGGGGATAGTTATGCGAAAAAAGATAGGGCACTATGTAGGAAACTACTTACAAAAGAACGATAAAGTACTCACGGTTAAATTAGAATCTAAACCAGTAAATACAGTAATAATACAAGTATACATGCCCATCTCCAGTAACGGTGAGGAAGAGGTAGAAGCAATCTACAAAGATATCGAAGACATACTAAGATACGTAAAGGACATTAAAATTTAATAATTACGGTGGATTTTAATGCAGTGGTAGTTGAGTGTAGGGAACGAGCGGTAGTAGGTTTATTTGGTTTAGGCACTAGAAACGACAGGGGAAACAGGTTGGTAGAATTTTGTAACAAAAACAATTTAACCATCGCAAACACATTATTTCAACAACTTGCTAGAAAACTATACACGTGGAAGATGCCAGGGGATACCGGAAGATATCAAATAGATTACATTATTGTTAGACAACGGTTTAGAATCAAGTAAAAGACTGTAAAAGCTATCCAGAAGCAGATATAGACACTGACCACAACATCGTAATTATGAAGGCCGCTTTAAATTTAAAAATTTGAAAAATTGAAAATTTGAAAGATTTGAAAAAAAGTCAAATGAATTGCTAAAAGATATCAGGAAAATTTCTGGTACTAACGAAGTAGAAACAGAACGCAATAACATTAAATCCAGTTTAGACATGGCCGCCAGAGATATTCTGGGGTATACACAAAAAGAAAATAAAAAACCATGGATAACAAAAGATTTCCTGAATTTAATAGAAGGACAAAAATACAAAAATAGATCAGACGAAACAGGAAAACAGATACAAAACCATAAAATGGGAAAAGCCGCTAGACAAGCAGTAACAGAACTTCTGTTCCAACTTGTAAGCTTTATGTATAAGACAGGCGAAATACCCAAAGATTTCAAATATAACATCATAGTAACTATACCAAAAAAGAGAGGTGCGAATAGATATGAAAATTTTCAAACAATATCTGACAGCACATGTGTCAAAAATATGAACTAAAATTGTACAAAGACTAATGGAAAAACGAGATGAAGAAATACTAGAAGATAAATTTGAGTTTAGGCGAAACAGGGAAACACGGGGGGCTATTTTAGCTCTGAGAGTGATAATGGAGAAAACAATAGAAAAGGGGAAAAGCGTGTATATAAGGTTTGTAGATCTGGAAAAAGCATTCGACAATGTAAAATGAAAAAAAATGTTTGAAATACTCAAATAGATTGGAATGAGTTTTAGGGATAGAAGGATAGTACATAGCTTATACAAAGAGCAAGCAGCTGTAATAGAATTAAGAGCAGGAACGTAGAGAAGAAAATATTAGGAAAAGGGTGAGACAGGGATGTACCTTATCCCCATTAATTTTTAACTTGTACATAGAAGAGACAATGAATACTGTCAAATGCAGGAAGACATTTGAAATTACTATGCAAGGACAAAAGATTGATATGCTTAGATTTGCAGATGATATAGTGTCATTACCATCTAGTAAAGAAGAGTTAGAAGTTTCTCTTAAGGAAATGGAAACAGTTCTAACAGAGAAATGCGGTATGAAAATTAACAAAAACAAAAGTACATTTCTAGTATGCAAAGAAGGGGAAATTAAATAAAAAACCAGAATACAAGTATGTAACACGAACTTACAAGAGGTTAAGGATTTCTGCTACCTAGGAAGCCAAATAACGCAAGATGGGAAAACCACAAAAGAAATAAAACAAAGATTAGCACAAGGTCGTACTACATTTAACAAGAAAAAGCAACTACTGTGTTCAAAGACAAGAAACATAGAAAAAAGGAAAAGATTGCTTAAAACATATGTGTGGAGCACAGCACTGTATGGCTGTGAAGCTTGGGCAGTAGAAAAAGCAGACAAGAAAAAGGTAGAAGCCTTTGAAATGTGGTGCTACAGGCGTATGATGAACATATCGTGGATAGCAAAGTTAAGAACAAAGAGGTACTAGAAATGGTAGGGGAAGAAAGAAATATATGGAAAACAGTAAAAAATAGAAGAGATAGGATAATTGGCCACATACTAACACATGAGGGAATAGTGCGGAGTATATTAGAAGCAGAGATAGGAAAAAAGAGAAGTAGAGGTAGACCAAGGTTAGACTACTGCACACAGATAGTGAAAGATGTAGGCTGTAATAATTTCAGGTAATGTGTAGGCTAGCTCAGAATAGAAATCAATGGAGGTATGCTTCCAGCCAGTCGCAAGATGAAAAAACTAATGACCATAATAATTACTGTACTTAAACATGGTGATTATTATAAACAACTACAGATATTGGTTTTGCAATACTCTCAACTAATGTTAATTGTGCGAAAGGATTTAGTGAAAAACTATTAATACAGCAAATGTCTAAGTGTTGGGGGATCCTTGACAGCCACAGACTGCTTAATCCCCTTCACATACCCCTACATGTAATTTTCCAATGCTCCACCCGAAGGTATTACATTGGCCAGGAAGCAAGGATTTTTTATCTGGAAAATTTTGAATTTTGCCGTACCCTTGCTGTTCCAAGCAAGGTAGGTATTTTTAACGTGCGTGACAACACTCACACAAAACCCCTTCACATACCACTGAATCTCAGTGAAATAAGGCTTATAATTAGAAAACAATAGAAGGGAATCGAGTTGTCAATAGGCTGTTGGGAGAATTGCAGGGAACTGTGTAGGCTAGCTCAGAACATAAATAAGCTGAGGTACAAGTCCAAGCAGTCTCAAGACGTAAAACCCAATGACAAAAAAATAAGTGCTCTTAAATCTGATGATTGTTATAACCAACTACAGGTGTTGGTTGTAAAATATTTTCAACTAATGTTGATTATGTGAAATAATAAATTGGAAAACTATTAATTCGAGAAAGGTTCAAGTGCTGGGGGAACTTGGCAGCCAAAGGCTGCTTACCCTCCTTCACATACATTACATGTGATTTTCCAATGCTCCACCCGAAGGTACTACATTGGCCAGGAAGCGAGTTTTTTTTACCTGGAAAATTTGGAATTTTGCCGAACCCTTTCTGTTCCAAGCAAGATAGGGATCTTTAACGTGCGTGACAACACTCACACACGGGACCTCCATTTTACCTCTCATCTGAACGAGGGTGTATTTTTGTGAAAAATGCTCGCCTAACATTTTTCAAGCGGACCGTGTCGGATTCGAACCCGGGACCTTGGGCGTAGTAGTCACACACATACCACTACGCCACGGAGCCGCCCAATCCTTCACATACAACTGAATATCGAGGAAGAAAGGTATATAATTGTAAAACAATAGAAGGTGAGCGAACTGCATCAAACCAGAAAGAACAGCAGCTTTGTTCAGATACAACGAACATAGATACAAGAAGAAAACTGTTCGACGCATAGAGTGGAGCACAGCACAGTACATCTATGAAATAGGGGCAGTAGGATAAGCAGACAGAAAAAGATAGAAGCCTTCTGGAATGTTGTGCTTCAGATGTATGTGGATGGTAGCATGGACAGACAAAATTAATACCAAATAGGTTGTTGAAATAGTAGAAGAATAAAAATATCTGTGAAAAACGAAAAAAAATAGGAGAAATAGAAGGACAGGATACGTTCTAAGGCATTTGTAAGAAATAGTACGGGATATATTACAAGCAGAGATAGGAAAAAATAGGTAGAGGTAGACCGAGATCAGACTTCCGCACACAAGTAATGATAGATGCACACTGTGCAAAGTTCAGGGAAATGTGTAGGTTGGTTCAGACTGGGAAACAATGACGGTATGCGTCCAACCAGTTCTAGGATTGATGACTTAATGATGATGTAAGTCAGAAAACTTTAGACATATTATATGAACTAGTAAAAGTAGTATATGACACAGGTGAGGTCCTGATAGATTTCGAAAAATTATTATTATCCCAATCTCAAAAAAATCAGGAGCTGAAAAGTGTGAGAATTTTAGATGGGTTAGTTTAACTTCCCGCGCTTGCAAAATACTAACAATAATAATTAAAAATAGAGTAGAAGCTTTGACTTAGAATTACTTAGTCGAAGAATAATATGGGTTACGTAAAGACAGAGTGACTAGAGAACCGATACTAATGATTAGGGTAATTATCGAAAAAAGGTTACAAAAAAATAAAAAGACTCATTTTGCATTTGTAGATTTAGAAAAAGCTTTTGATAGAGTTAATTGGATTGTCATGTTCAGGGTTTGCGTAAAATAGGAATCTCTCATAGGGATAGAAAAATTATTTACAGTCTATATAAAAACCAAAGCCTAGTAAAATTAGATTTGATGAAATAGAAAAGGAAGCATTTGAAATGGTGCTAGACAGGGCTGTATACTATACCCCTTGATTTTTAATTATTATATTGAGGAAGCTTTAATCTTAGCTAGAGAAAGATAAGAGATAGGTATTAATGTACAGGAACGGAGAATGGACATGTTACGTTTTGCAGATGATAGCTAGCTATTATAGCAGAGTCTGGTAAAGAGCTAGGAGAATTTTTAAATATTTTAGATGAGATAATACAGAGTAAGTATAGTATGGGAATTAACTCAGGAAAGATAAAGATAATGAGAAGTGAGTTACAACTTAGTTCTAAACCAAAATTAAAAATAGGTAATACCGAGCTAGAGGAGGAAGTTGAATTTTACTGTTTAGGTAGTATAATTACAAAGGACGGCCGTAGCAGAAGGGATATAGCAGCTAGAATAGCTCAAGCTAGAAAAATGTTTTTAAAAAAGAAAGACTTACTAATAGCTAATAGTATTAGTTTAGATAATAGAAAAAGTTTCTTAAAGTCGTACGTAGGGAGCGTTCTATTATACGGTAGCGAGACTTGGACAATTAAAGAGGTAGATAAGAAAAAGATAGTAGCTTTTAAAACTTGGTGTTATAGAAAAATGTTAAAGATTAGTTGGACAGATAGAGTAACAAATGAGGAAGCTTATAGAAAGATAGGCGAGGAACTCTGTATGTGGAAATAATTAAAGATCGGGAGAGATAGAATGATAGGGCATCAGTTAAGACATGAGGGATTATTTACTAAGGTCTTAGATTATAGACTACCAAATAAAAATAGAGCAGGAAGACCTAGACAAAGCTATATTAGTCAAATTATTAGAAATTTAGGTTGTGAAGGGTATGTAGACCTTTTTAGACTAGCTCAGAATAGAAAAGAATTTAGAGCGGTAACAAACCGACCTTAAGTTAAGTTAAGTTTAGAAACAACAAAAATAAATAAATAAATAAAAATCAGTTAACTAAATGTCACCATGACATAACTCACAATTAGTTATCGGCCTGCCATGTTGGCAGCAATTCACTGCTTAAATCTTACCTTTACATATAATTTAACAGTTTTTCTTTTTTGGAGAGGATAACCAGGTAATATTTCATTTCCTTATAAATGGGAATCATGTAAATATGTTGGAGTTTTTTAACAACCATCAGGTTGAGCCAGGTAGATAATAAAAAAATAGAAGAGTATAGGAAGACTTAGACCAAGCTATATTAGTCAAATTATAGAAATGTAGGTTGTGAAGGGTATGTAGAACTTTTTAGATTAGCACGGAATAGAAATAGAACTGCGTCAAATCGACCTTAAATAAGGTCGAAAACAAAATGATGACAATATAACAAAGATATTTTCTGTTATATCTAGTTTCTGTAATAAAAACCTATATTTGGGTAGGTATCACAGTATGAACATTTCCGTTGCACTGTGACTGAACTGTGAAATATTAGGATTGTATTTTTTCAACTGTGTACAATATAGTGCTCTTATTTTAATATACATAGACATACCTAGCGTTTTCTTTATTGCTATTGTTCTAAATGATTATTTTTGCAATATTAGTTTTTATATTATCTTATTTTGCAACTTGTGCTCTGCTTTTATGTTTTATCATTGACTGACTTATGTCAATCAACGGATATACTCATCATAATATGATGATAGTATTAAGTATTAAGTGGACTATTTTTGTTTGTATTTTTAAATTGCCTGTGACCATTATATTTTCAGATACTTCAAGAGCTTTTAACTTTTGAACGAACGTAGAATTTAATTTGGTCAAAAATGAGCGTAACAAAGTAGCAACATAAGGATGTGGATTTTATTTTAGGTCAACAACCAATAGATTTCAAGACACTATCTGTTTAAGGTTAGTTTACGTTTGTCGTCAAAGATTTCAATTGTGTACGCAAAGCAAACAATTTGCAAAATAAGGTAATTTTACAAATTTTATGTAGGGTTCATTTTATTTTGTTTTATATTTAGCAGCATATTGTAAAATTTGAATACTCCGGTTGGTTGAGAACAGAAAGCGTTTATGCAAATACATAATATGCATTAATTAAAGTTGGAAGTATTTATTAGAAATCAATCAAGGTGCACATAATTGAAGATATAATGTAGAAATAGTAAGTTTATAATTTCATTTCTTTTATTCTCTATATGTAAAAAAACGAATTTGTTGGTGTAAGACGATACTATGGGTAGTCCTACGGAGACGTTAAATATAATTTGTAATTTAAAAATATCACAACTTGTTAGTAATTACTATTCACATCGCACTCTATTTAACTGGGCTGAATTTTGCAAAAATTAGCAAAGCAGCTTTATCGATTAGAACATTTATACCCGAGTACAAAGTTTAATTTATAGGTTATTGCACTTTCTGTTCAGTTTGAAAAATGACATCGTTTCTAGTCTTAACTAGCTCTTCTGGAATGAATCAAGTAAGTATCTTATTTGGTTTGCATTGTGGGATAATATCATAACAGAATATTGGTGCCCCTGCAATATAAAAAAAAATCCCTCATAAATATCTGATAGCAAATTGGACCTCCATATACCATAAACGCCTACCTTACCTGATATCACTAGGTCAAGAATTTTTTGTTAATGAGAGAAGCCCAAGATAAAGTTGGATGGAAAACGGCTTGAGGAAAAAAAACTCATTAAAGATAAACGGCTAGTAGAGAGTTAGCTCTGGGTGGATCATGAGCTTGGGTCATGGGTAGACAAACGACCAAAAATATAGATAAAGAGCGCCACCGTATTTTTCAATACAACAACATACAAAGATACGTGTAATTGTATTAGGGGAATGCGGAAACCTAAAGTCTACACCGCTTATGTAGCCATAAAACCTAAATATCGACCTTGTAAATCACTTACCAAAATATCACTTACCAAAATATCACTTACCAGATGTATCACAGATGTCTCGACATATCCTGTAAACAAACAAATGCACAACAGGAACACCGTTTGTGTATTTAAAGATATTCACCAATAAATAACATATTTGCTTTTAAGTTCCAAAAATATATACACCCAGGGTACTTGTTAACATTAGACAGAGTTAATCTTTTGCTTATTAAGAACCAAGAAATTTCCTTTGAATTTTTAATAATAAAAAAATTAAGCAAAATTAAAGAGATTCTATTCACTTAAATTTGGTTAGTTTGTTTCAATAGAAGTATTTACAATTATAATAAAAATTTACTTGAAAGAAAACTAATGGTGTTCTTTCTAGAATAATATAAATTTCATTAGATTTTCAATATCACATGTCATCAGACTAAGGTATTCGTTTTCTTAATAATATTACACATTGAAATTAAGATAGCCTTGAGTAGTACTACAATAGACTTTACAATTAACGATCAAAAATATTTCGTTTAAGTGTTACTAAATTGTACCATTCAGACAAAGAATAGACTTTAACATTTTGTCCTTTAAGAGTTTATCATTTCTTAAGGTTAAAGTACATGTCCTCAATAATAAGCAAAAATATTTTAATTAATTAATTAATTTCAATTAATATGTGGTGATAGTATCTAAAAATTGTAGGTATTTTGACATGTGGTTTCAATTACACGTTTTAGTAAAGCTAAAATTGTTTCCTTAATGATTAAATACACAAGGCAACAATACTGCCATCTTTAAAATTTTTTTGTAAAGCTACCAACACAAAAATAGGGTGTTTATACAAAACCCACTTCAAGATAACGACATTAAAATAATATATTAATCTTTCATCTAACTTGGAACTTTTAAATAAATTTAATATACTTTAAGGTCAAGATGACTCACGTGCACGAAGTACAGTTGGAACCAAAAAAAATTAAACGTTCTTACCAGAACAAAACAACGCCATATGTCGACCAAGCTAAACCATCTGCAATCCACACAAAAAGATGTTCATATTATAACGTTGAATTTAAATTGGGGCCCGCAAAAACTTTTTTAATAAAATATTATTAAATTAAATAAAATCTTTTCTTGATGTTTCTAACAATTTACATTATTCCAAAATTTATGTAAAGCTTTTACCTCTCCATTATTGCACTACAGAAAACGAATAAATAAATTTTATAAAATTATTTCATACTAACTGCATTAATGATGTACACCAGAATTTTTCATCGTGTCTCCAGGAATCAAACTGCTTCACCAATAGTGAAACACTAAATCAATCCACACTAAAAGCTACCAGGAACCAGACCATGGCACGATGGTATTAATCATTTAATCTTTTTTTCGAACACGATGCCAAGCAAATTCGCTTGGCACCATCTTGACTCTTCTTATCACCAGTCGAGCTGCTTTCTCGTTCAAGCTATAGTCGAAAAGTGATTGCGAAAATGGCAGATAAGTAACTAGCCTAGTAACTTAGATATCTGAGGGGAAGGAGCCCATTATACATAATACACATAATAAGCTATCTTTTGTCATCAGACAATTACAAATTGTTTTGATTTTATTAAGGCATAATATTAAATGTATAGAGAATATGTAACTAAATAAAAAATACGTTACACCCGGACTGTACAAAACGCTAATTTTTAATAAGATTTATTGGAGACTAACAGGGCTCTGGATCACATCTAAAACAATCATAGAACGGACCAAAAAAATTAAGAATTTAAAGAATTTTGAATATAAAATCAGGAAATTAATTTAAGCTAATGTAAACAAAACAATTTTTTACTAAACATGGACCAAAAGAAAGAATTAATGGAGTGCAAATTGAATTTTTGCGTCATTTTATTCTATTTTACAATGTAATTCTTTTAATTTTTAGAAATAGATCATAATTAATCAATCAAAGTGTAAGGTTCAATAATCTACATCCCTTAAAACTCCATATCATTAATTAATAGATTTTCAGAGAACGGGCAACTTCAAATCAATTAAAAACACGTGCTCAAATTATTTAAAATGCTAAATAAAATTAACAGTGGCTTTTAATTAAGTAATTTCCTATTAACTAATAATTTCATATCATTTACATTCATAAAGCATGCAAAAGTATTAAGTTCGTTCAACAATATCATATTTCCAGGCATACGACGCCACTTCGTAGAACATAAAATTTAGTGTTGCTATGCTAGTACAGCACGCAAAGTTGGATTTACGCATCAAGTTCCAGGGGGTGCTCAATAGCAGATGGAACGAATAAACAGAATAGGCGTAAAACACGCTCGATAAAGTTGATGTTTCGTTTACGTCCTGACTATATAAGGCGACCAAACCCTTTAAGAAATCTCTACAAAACTAAAATAGTAATTTATTGTAAATTACGGTGGAATAAAACTTAACCTTGACGTTTTAAATCTTCATTATCATATATATTTCCTATAATTTCCTGATTTCGTTTCTTGGACTTTGTCTAAGATGAAAGTTACTCAGCTCCTACACCCAAAAGTTAAATGCGGCAAAAGTTATAAAACAGAATACTAGATTGTAGATTTCTCAATTTGTTCTCAGTATTTTAGCACGCGGGAAATAAATTGGCACGTGGTAACCTCAAGCGAGCTGCAGGCACAAAATAGTTTACGTAAATAACCAAACAAATAGTTGATTATTAGTTCCTTTGAGGTTATCACGTAAATAAAGTAAATAATAAGTAGTTAACTACTGCAGTCTATTGTAATGTTTCAGACGTTGAAAATTTACTTTATTGGATCACATTGAGTAGATAACTTGAGATACCCCAGTTAATTCTGCAACCGGTATAAGCCTCTAATAAAAATAATGTAGCGCCGTTAGGTCAGTTCTGATTAAAGCTGATTACAATATGTTTTGGTTTAAGGCATTGAAAAGTGTGATATAAATTACTGTTGATATAAATTACTCTATGTAATATGAATTACTGTATTTATTAAAAAATGAATAATTAGTGCTTAGATAGCTAATTATAGTGCTTTGATATTAAGATAGATAAATGTGGTTGTCACTCAAACCCTTTACAATGACATAATGTTTGTTTGGATTCATTGTTACATGCCAAAATTGGCATTGTACATTTTTAAATATGTGACTAAATTCCCGCCATTATTTTTAAAATAGACTTGTTCATTTCCGTCATTTCGGACAATTGCATCGGCGCAAAAGAATGCACGGACGCGGAGTGATGGTGCAAGTGCGCGGTATGTGACACGACATGATTAGCCAACGAGACGTCGAACGGTGACGTTTGCCTGTGCCTTTTTTTGTCTTTTCTCTTTGAGAATGTAGATTTTTCTTATCGTTTCTTACCTGGTTTTTCCATCGTCCTACCTACGAACAAAGAAGAGGGAAGACGCTAAATCTGGTTTCAACGATGGCATAACGCAACCCACAACCCAAACGAGATACATGGAAATCGGCAAGGCCCCTGCGCAAGGATGACCGCAAAATCGTGAAGCGTTCCACATTTTTAAGTGAGTACCTTTTATCTTTTTAAAGTGCAACTTGTATCATTGTAAACATATTTGGCATGTGATACAGTTTCACACGTAGTTATGTCGTAATATCTTTGTTGTGCAATAATGTGAACGTGAATAATACCAGTGTTGCCAACTGTGGTAGTGGCTCTGAACACACACGCCGGGGGTGTAACATCATCCAACTTTTTTCGTCGCTTTCGGTTAGCCAACCTGTATATTTTTTAATAAATGGAAAGTCACTTCTTTCAGCTATTAGTTTGTATAACGTTTGTTAAATTAATGCGGAATTAACTGAGCAGTTAATGTTTAAGCAAAAGCTTGCAAAATCCATAATGTATAATGAATATAAAGCAAAACTACAAATAAACAAAAAGGTAATCAGTAAATGTAATATGCTCTAGGTATATGCAATAAAAATCTTAGAAAATAATAAATCAAATATTCCTAATTGTTATGACAGGGAATAGAAACCTTTTGCCCTGTAGAATACTTTATTAAAATAGTGTACCTAGTAAACAATTAAGGTATTTAATTTGTTATTTCCTTAAATTTTTATTGCAAAACATACTATACTACCGAATTGTTTATTTGTTACAATCTTTGTAATTTTTCTTTAAAAGATGAAATTTCAAATAGAAGATATTGTTTATTGTGATCAAATTTTGTTTTTGTATACATTACTGAATGTGCAAGCTTCAGCTTAATCATCAATTGCTCAGTTACTTCTGCATCGATTTTAAAAAAACGTTAACTACTGATATAGCTGATAGAAGTCACTTTTGATTTATCAAAAAATATACAGGGCATTCCACATTTAATAAATAAATAAAGAAAAATTCGAATAAGTCGCCATTTTGTTTTTTGGCTAACTGAATGTGTTCAAATAAATTTTGTGTCATTGTGAAGCATCTCATTGAAAACCGCACGTATCTATCTATATTTGCTTAAAAGTTGAAAGCTCTTGCAATTCCCGCAAATATAACGGAATCCGGGTAGTTACCGTGTTACATTCCAAATTTGGCAATGAACATTTTTTAATTATGTGAGCAAATTCCCACGAATATTTTCAAATAAATTTGTTAATTTCCGTCTTTCCGGACAGTTGCCTTTGCGCAAAAGAATGCGCAGGAATGGAGTGAATGGCGCAAGTGCGCGGTGTGTGGCACGACATTATTAGACTACGAGACTTGTAACGAATACGATTACCTGCTTCATTAATGTACGCTTTTGTTCTAAATATTTATTTAACAAAAATCATTTATGAGAAAATATCAAATTCCTATTTTAGCAATATATCTATATGTTACTTGGAACTCCACCTATGTCTATGGACTCGAAGTAGAATTTAGGTTTTCTTTTATCTGTGTATGTGTTGCTGCAACAATCCAATTCTGCGCGTGCTTGAATAATAAATTACCTCGTGATTAAGGTTCGTCATTTAACGTCCGAATGTAATCAGATAAACAAGTTTGTCAAGACGTGGGCCAGCAGGTTTTAAAAACATGCAGTCCCAAAGACAGGCGAAATGGTGTCAACGTATACCATTACACCGATTTATAGTTTAATCGACCTATTGTTGCTGTAAATTGAATATCATCTACGGTAGGTGAATAAATTTCAATTTTGCATCCAATCATTTTCTCGTTTCCTTTTCAGCGCAAGTTTTAGTCTAAGTGCCATGGAGTATTGAAACGCTTTATGTAGATTTTATATAAAACGCTAGAATGAAGCTATTTGTTATAGAATATTGAAGCACTAAATTTTATGCATCTAATCGTTATGGAATACTAAAGCACAATTTTTTTGTTATGCAGTATTGAAAGTTCAAATTCTCAAGTGTTTCTATGGAGTATGGTGGAATTTTCCGTAAATTTTGTTTTGTATAAAAGTCAAACTGTAAAGCCGTGCACGTGTGAACCGCGCGCACCTGTTGTCGTGACTACACACGATGGTTGACAAAAGCTGATGTCTAGCGGATTATTTGTGTTGAGTTTTCTCCAATTCCAATTAAATTTTCGTTTCATGGAACCATTACTGGAAATGTAATAATAATTTTTGTAAATTTTATATAGTGATTTAAATTGGTACACGTAATTTTTTGTTCAGAATTTAATAGTTGGATATTGCATAAATGTTCTTATGAACACAATGAAATTTCTATAAGATAACTTTATTTGAATTTACAAGGTTGCACTAAAATGTGCTTGTAACTAAGCACGTGACACGTTAATATTTGTTTGTCACATTATAAAATCTAATTTTTTTGACAGTACTATTGAAGTACAGATTAGTTTAAACCATAAGTATTTTTGACTTTTGATTCAAGAAATTAAATTAATTAAAAATGTAGTTTTGCAGTTTAGGAAAAGTCAATGTATTTAATCAATTATATGTAAGCCAAAACAGGATCCTATTTAGGTATCAAACACAAGTTGTAGAATATTAACAAAAACTCTTTAATTCTCATAAAGAACTATAATAAATTTACAATTCATACAAATAATAAGAGACTACTTGTAGACATTATTAAAAGTAGATATCTAAAAGGCTTCAGTACGTAAAAAATTGTACAAATGATGTATATATTTTTTGTAAATCAATAGAAAGTGCAATAAGTTGTTTTAAAGCTTTTTTTCAATGAAGTCAACAATAATTTTTCTATAAAAGCAAGCAACCATATTTATAAAATTTTAGTAGTGAAGTTGGATAGATTATTCGTGTTGTGTTTAAAAAATTTGAGGTATCATCTTGACTAGTTAATCTTTTTAGAATTAATTTTTTTGTGACAAATTGACTAGGCTCTAATGTAGCCTTAGTTCTAAAATGTCAAGAAGTGATCAAATTTTCAGATAGTACGAGATCGTCGTTCCAATTCCAGTTTGCAGAGTCACAAGTAAGTATTATATTTCTATGTTTTGCTTGTTAAGGATATTTTTTTCTTTTCGAAGATTTCCGTATCTTATCTTCGGATTGTTTCTCATTATAGCTATTATTAAGATACGGTAGCGTCCAATAAAAATTCTTTTGTTATCGTATACCATCCTACGACCCTGGCTCATAGCTCTGCTCTAAGTTGAAGAAGCTTAGCTGGCTGGAAGATCTCTTTAGAGGGTCCTTTCTTTACTCAAAGCCATTTACCATCCTCTTTACTCTGGGCTTAAACCTTAGACAGGAACCCCTCATAATTTATTGAGTCTCTGCCGCCTATAAGGTAGAGTAAAGACACTATAATAAAAAATAGTGTAACAGACTTCCAGCCGGTAACATCTACCTGTGTCGTGGTGTCTGTTTTGTCTCTTTTTTTAGGCTGTAGGTTTCCTTATCTCTACCTTTTATCATTCCTTACCCCTGGTTGTTCCTATCGTTCCGCTACGAAGGGAAAAGGGGATAGACGGATGAATTTAGACTCAACAATGGCGTGATGTAATCCACCTAGATACAACGAGGGCCCTGAGATGTAAAAGTAATACACGTGAGTACATTGCTTTCATTTCTATTGTAAATTTGATCATTGTATCACTTTTAAACGTATTTGATATTTGATACAATTTGCCGCGTAATTATGTTATAATATACAATTGCGCAATAATACAAAACGCAGGAAGCGTAAGAACCGCATTGTTTTTTTTTTAAATTATTTTTATAAAGTTTTGTTACTAATGATATTTGTGTTTTTATCATTGATAGCTGACTTTCTAGGTTTGTATTCTATAAGTTTGCTTATATTACATACATTGCATATTAATTATTCAACTGATTTTGGGAATTTTATAGCATGCGTAAACAAAAGGCAAAATTTATGGGACTAAAAATCAATTGAATCACTCAAAGATTGCGAGGGTGGCGGTTAGAATACCCCACACCCTGTCACCGTTGAATTGTGTTTCATATTTCTCGGTATAAGTAGTCAAGCACAATTAACGCAATCACCAGCGCAATCGAGCACAATTCAATAGACTAAGAAAAAATTAGAAAACAAAAACGGAACCTTAACGGCCAACCTGGTCGGAGGCTTCGTGGATTAGGTGGGTTCGCTTATGAGTATTAATTCCATAGGTGCCGGGTTTGATTTTCGACACGGACTGCTAAAAAATGTTAAGTGAGCATATTTACCGCCCTCCTTCGGATGGAAGTAAAATGTAAGTTCCTGTGTAAATGCCACTGGCTTCCTGGCCAATGCCGTATTTTCAGGAAAAGCATTAAAAAATCAAATGTATGGTCACCCCAGACCTGCACATTTGTTTTGAAGATTTTTGTTATAAGCAAATGAGCACAATTCGAACAAACACGACACAATTGAACACAAAACGAGCACAATTCAATGGAATCAGAAAAATTGACAAAGCGAAAAAAAACGGGGGAGGGGGAGGGCTGGCGGTCAACCTGGCCCGCCGGATTTGTTTTCAATTTTTTCGCTATAAATAAATGAGCACAATTCATTTAAACGGCACAATTGATGAGCTCAAACCGAGCACAATTCAATGGGCTTAAGAAAAATGGGAAAACTCAAGAAACGCGGGGAGGTTACGGTCAACCTGGCCGGGTGGCTTCGTGGCGTAGTGATATGTGTGCGACTACAACGCCCAAGGTCCCGGGTCCAAATCCCGACACGGTCCGCTTGAAAAATGTTAGGCGAGCACTTTTCACAAAAATACACCCTCGTTCGGATGAGAGGTAAAATGGAGGTCGCGTGTGTGTGTTGTCACGCACGTTAAAGATCCCTACCTTGCTTGGAACAGCAAGGGTTCTACAAAATTCCAAATTTTCCAGGTAAAAAAACTCGCTCCCTGGCCAATGTAGTACCTTCGAGTGAAGAATTGGAAAATCACATGTAAGTTCAACCTGGCTCCTTAGATTTGTTTACAAATTTTTCGCTATAAGCAAATGAGCACAATTCAAATAAACACTGGCACAATTGAGCACAAAACGAGCACAATTCAATGGACTGAAGAAAAATTGGAAAACTCAAAAAACGCTTACCAATATCTTCAAAGCACAAGTATTTTCATATTTTAAGGACCATAAATAAAACCATATATATCTTAAAATTATATTTAAAAACTAATATATACAAAAAGCAAGACGTAATACAAAATAGACTGAAATAATGAGAAATCTTCTACAAGTAACTACATCGAAAACGTAAATAAACACTATCAAAATACTTTTTTATAGCGGTAAAAGATTTTATATCCGCTGTGTGAGACTCTTCCTTGCGGGAGCAAGGTCATACTCACTAAACATCTACTTTGGTGGACTCGAGATCCCTTGTCATAGACTTTATAAGGATCCAGTGACAAGCGTACTTGAACTAGGTCCTTCACCGTCGTCGCGAATTGGAAACAACATGGCGTTACGCGCAGTTTATTCCTTTCGGACGTCTGACGGAATCGCACCAAAGATCATTGCCGGAGTATCGCTCTGGGGTGTCTATGTCGTTGCCATAGGTCATCTTCATGCGCTTCCAGGTCTCATATAAGCTGGTTTTTGTAATCTTTTAAAGAACCGTAAAACGTCTCTGCGTTTGACCGGCGCCATTCCTTGACGGTTTGCAGATTTGCCTCTCTGTGAAGCCGAGCGTTTCGAATGAACCAGGGAGCTCCTAAGACTACCCTTAGGGCCTTGTTCTGGATCACCTGAAGCTTACGCATGTGTGTTTCCGCTGCGCTACACCACACTGCTAATGCGTATGCAAACGTCGGTCTGGTTATCGCCCTGTAGAGCCTAAGCTTGTTTGAAGCGTTTAGCCTACTTCGGCGATTGGTCAAGGGGTATAGCAGAGCCATAACTCCTGTTAAATATTTTTCCAATCCAATGTTTATATTTATTGTTTAGTATTGCGCTTGTGCGCCACTTCCATGTTTTGTATTTAAAAACCGTCTAACCTCACTTCTACTATGTATGTTTACGTCAACACGTCAAGCCGTGTTGAAGCTTGATATCTGTACATGTACTTTACATCTCAAATAGTTGCTCTCTTATGGTAATTTTCTACAACTCCCTTGGCCTTGTTTGCCGCATACTTCCAAGTGAGCTTCGAATCGAGGATCACTCCTAGATACTTGATGTCTGAACAACAAGGTATCGGTTCATCGAACGTCGTTTACAGGTCGGTGACGTCGCTTTGAGAGGAAAACTGCCGTGCTCTTTTCTGGATTGACTTCGACTCGCCAGAGTCTTAACAACTCCTCGAGAACGTCCATCGCCGTTTGCAGTCTCTGCATGATGAGGTGCGGAGCACGGGACTTGGCTAGAATGGCTGTCGGCGGCGTATAGTGCCATTCTGGTTTCTGCCGTTTTCGGTAGGTCGCTCACGAAGATGTCGAAGAGTGCCGGCGAGAGGAGAGAGCTTTGAGGACCCCAATCCGAATTCTCCGCCTTGTCGACCGCACTCCGTCCAACCTGATGCAAAACCGTGAAGATAGGATTTCATCAGTTGGACGAGAGCGCATGGTAACCCCCTCTCCAGCATCTTCTAGAGTAGGCCATAATGCCAAACCTTGTCGATAGCTTTAGACACGTTCAGAAACACTGCGCCTGTTGACTGTCGCCAGTTGAAGCCTTCCGCGATGTGCTCCACCACTCGCCACTCTGGTGAATGGTGAAATGCCCCTTACGGAACCCAAACTGCTCGTCCTAAATCACGTGGTGTTCCTGCATTGCTGCCTGGAGTCTCCTTAGGAAAACGACTTTCGCTATCTTCCCAACCATCGACAACAAGCTAATTGGCCGGAATTCTGTGGGAATGTCGTAGATTTGCCTGAGCACTACGACGTCCGCCGTCTTCCACGTGGATGTGAAGTGGCAGAATCTCAACATGGCATTGATGATTCCGGTTAACACCCGGAGGGGCGTTTTCATGCAGTGCCTTCAGAGCCCGGTTGGAGATTCAGTCCGGTCCAGGAGCCTTTCTGACCCTTAAAGCGTTGATAAGGTCCTTGACTTTTTCAACTGTGGGGGGGTCGAGTTTCTGAACGTTGTCGTCCCTAAGTCTCCATCGAACGTCACGGTGAACCTGTTCGATATGCCGAAGGTCTGCGTGAGCATAGTTCGCTCCATGCAGTTTGCGAAGACTTCTGCCTTTTCAGAGACTGAATAGGCTAAGCCTGTTTTGCCATGGACAGGAGGCATTGGGGACGTCTTGTTCCTCAGTACTTTTGACATTCTCCACAGAGAATTGTCTTCGGCTCGGAGGTCCTCGAGTCTGGCTTCCCAAGCCTCGTTTTGGTGCCGCCGAATTGCTAATCGCATTTCGGCGACCAATCGATTATATCGGAGTCGTTCCGCAGGATTCCAAGTTCTTTGCCACTAACACCTGGCACGGTTCTTCTCTCGGATGAGGTCACGGATGTGCAGAGAGAGGATGTTTCTCTTATCCGCTACCGCTCTCATAAAAGTGGCTCTACTGACCGGGGTCTGTATGCACTCCACGAAGCGGTCCACTTGCGCCGCTAGCGCGCCAGTAGTCGTAATGTCGTTGGACTCCCCTTCGACCGACATTGCTAAACCGTCCACAAAATCTACGGGTTTTGTTGGTGGCCGGGACTGTTTCCCTTCGAGATAAAGTAGCACCGGGTTCTGGTCAGAACTGAAGTCGTTGACGGCCCGGATCTTCGTATTTGTCGTCACTTGGTGGAGTATTGCGACGTCTAGTACATCTGGCCTACCTCTATTGCCGTAGTGAGTGGGTTCTGCCGGTCCTAAGACCTCGACCTCACGTCCGTCAACAAACTGTCGGAGTATGCGTCCATTGCGATTGGCTACCCGACTGTTCCAATACGGATGTTTGGAGTTGAGGTCCCCTGCTAGAAGCACAGGTTCTCTCGCATCCAACAACGCTTCCAGGTTCTGTGTGCTAAGCGGTTTGCCACCTGGCCGGTTATAAATCGAGACCGGCGTAGAGGACCAAAACCCTCTAGTACTATGCATACTGCATTTGCTTCAAGCCGTTCCAGGTCTGGCAGGTCCACCACGTAGTGCTCCAGGCTTGCCTTGACGTACGTCGCTATGCCTACTTCGACACCTTCTCGATTGTTGTGAAACAGTCTGTAGTTGGTAAGCCTAGGCTCGTTTTGTGCGCTGAGGAATGTGTCGTTCACCAGGACAACGTCTAGGTCGTGTCGCAACGCAAACTCCAGCAACTTAAATCGCTTTCCTATCAGCCCTCGCACGTTTTAGAACGCTATCTGCAGGGTTTCTGGATTTTCGCAACGTCTATCCATTAAAATGGAAAAGTTCGCTGAAATTCTTGCCGAAGGCAATTAATTAAACCCATGACTAAATCGCCGAAGTCTTTGGCTTCGGCGAATATAGGCATTATAATGTGAATAAGGGCCGCGATACTTGCGGCCACGTTCACAATGCTCCACCTGAAGGTACTACATTGGGTTTAAACGCGAAAAATATAAACGTGCTTGAAATTAAATCTGGCTTCAAAATTAATTCATCCTAAATAAACATTTAACCAACTGAAACAAAAACTAGAAATAGGTTTTCAATAATGGTATCCCTAGCGTTGATTTTGGAGCGTGCCCTATCAACAAGACACAAGCAAAACTGAAAGGAGGGATATGTAATACCGTGTTTACAAAAACCTACTCGATTCTATGAATATACGAGAACTGGTTAGCGTTCCCGCGCATTTAATAGAATCCGTTACGACGATGTAATGCCGTGGGCAAGTTAAGGTTCGGGCCTTTGGAGCTGTGTTTTTAAAAAACAATTTAAACACTTAACAAAAATTTAATAACTTAAACAGAAATTACAATGAAATTTAGAATAGCTGGTTCATAATAACTTTAATAAAAAATAATTAATTGTACTGGGCGAGTAGTCTAGGTAGACAACAATGCAAAAGCTGTAATACTCAGACTGACTGCCGGGCCTTGAGCTCCCGGGCTTTTATAATAACCTGCCCCTCACACGGCTGTGGGAACTTGCAGATCTCATGTCTGCTTTACACTTTGTTACAATGTAACAACTTAATTCTAAGTAATTGCGGTATGTTGACCGCCTGTGACCTGCCACCTGCAGTATCACTGCCCTCACGGATGCAAAGTTGCATGTCCGTTCTCACGAACTGTCGATAACCTCTCTGGGTTATCCTTGTATTACAATGTTGCAATGAACTTATACTTTAATTAACAATTTCTAATAATTCCTATTAGATTCAATATTTCAATATATATAGGTAATTGGGGGATACATAACTGGCGTTGGCCGTTAAAATTAAATAACACAGAAATGTATTATTTAATTATCCTCTTCGATGGCTGCTCTGCTTGAATATGGCGTTGTAGTTTGATCTCGTTGAACTAAATAATACTGAAAAGTACTATTTAGTTAAAATCGCTCTGGACTGCACGTGCTCTCTGGTTGAAACCTGGACGTCGACTTGTTACCTCTATCAAAATATGTAACTAACATTTTTTATATACCGAATTCACCCGAATTTAATTTGTAGCGCTCTCTTATGAATGAGAGTTCCGAACTAAATTATCACGTGACCGTAAATGAAAAATTAAGGTTTTACTTAATTTTTAAATACATAAAATTCATTATTCAATTTCATTTAAAATTCATTGTTTCTAAGGGTATACTTATTGTTTCTTTTTTTCTCTTTGTTTCCTTAAATCTAGAAGTTTCCTTCATTCTTATATCTAAGGTACATTTTGTAGAATACATATATAATTACAAAAATTATTAAAATGATTAATACAATTGTTCAAACACTTATATTATTATAATGTAACTTTGGCGTTTTGAGTTCACTTAAATGTTCTTTATAACTTTCTACTAATTTCACGACGTGGTTGAGGTCGTCTAAGTCTAGATGCTCTAGCTTCATAGGTTTCTTGACTATTTCTTCGTCTTCTTGTTCTATCTTGAACTGTAGTTCCGGTAGGTTTGCAAGTTTTTTTGTTGCTATGGGATCTTGATAAACTCTGATTACTTTGTCTTTCAATTTCACATAACAGTCTTCTTTGAGGGTAATTAGTTTGCTTCCGATTAATGCTTGGTTATTTTCATCTTGGTTGCAGTGGATGGTTGCTATTACTTCTGTTGGGAAAATTGCTATCCATTTGTTTTCTGTAACTTTTTGAA
The DNA here is from genome assembly GCA_036346225.1 of Platerodrilus igneus. Lineage (NCBI taxonomy): Eukaryota > Metazoa > Arthropoda > Insecta > Coleoptera > Lycidae > Platerodrilus > Platerodrilus igneus. Next base: position 22,408 of record JARFIW010001436.1, on the reverse strand, counting down.
TTTTCATGTTAGTTATTTGCACTTGTTTGGCTTCACAGTTTTCGTAATGATTTGAGAATTTTAATAGTTGTACTTCACAAGGGCTGTCTTCTTTAATGGTTGTTGTCGTCATTGATTGGTATAAATATTGGTTTGGTGTTACTTCAGTACATTTTTCGTTTGTATAACCTATTACACTTCTATTGGTGAAACATTTATATGGTCGATAAAACAGTTCACAAAGTATTACACTTTAGATGGTGATACATTTATATGGTGATAGTTCCTAAAAGTCGGTAATACAGTTACCAAAGTTCATAAGATACATCGCGCAAGCGCAATAAGAAAAGCGAGTGACGCTTCTAGCGGAGGGCGGCGCGAACCCTTTTTACAGGTTCCGCGTGGCCAACTACCATGACGTCACTGATACAAAAGGTATATTGCGCAATACTTCGCAAAATTTACACAAAATTAAACACGATAAAAGCAAACAAATTAGCTAATAATCTACTTACATCAAAAATCCGGCATTCGCGCAAAGTTGCGCTAGGGTAGGCCTCTATTGAAGTCCATCCGGCTACATCCCGGAGGGATTAAAGGTGGTGATTCCTCCGGAGCTGCTAGCGGGGCATGGTCATCAGGAGTCGTCTCGCGGTCGTGGAGTCCGGTACGCCTCGAGGTGGCTGCAAATTTATCTACCTAATATGTAGGGAGCGGCAGGATCAGGTTTTATAGGGGACGACAACAAGATAAAACAGAAGGGAAATCTACATACTAGAGATAAGGCACACTACGATACCTGACCGACCACACACCTTGAAAGTTCGGGCAAAAACAGCCCCGTTTTAGAGCGTCACGGAAACACTTCCCCCACTTTTCCCCACTCTTTGTCTAGTATTGGTCCAACCCTCTAGGGACACGCACACTGCGCAAATGCACTACTATGACGTACGGAAGTACCGCCTAGTCTATTAAAAATTCCCGCGCGCCGCGTCTTTTGAAATTATGGCGCGAAACTTCCATACATCAAAACTTAACCTAAAAACACTGTTTAAGTGCAAATTGCACGTAACAAACCATATCTCAGTTCATTTAGGGATAGGAATTTGGTTTTGGGTATGATTACTTGGTATGTGCTAGTAACTTTTGTTGGAAAAGCAAATAAATGATAATATTGATAATTGTTACTTTCTACTATCGGGATTTCTATTAAAAATATTATTTCGTTTTTCTTAATGTTGCTAAAATTTGTTGCATTAAAGTAAGGGTTGATATTATTTGAGTAAATATTGTAATTTGTATACTGCTTAGTTTATTGGTAGTATACCGGGGTTGTTCTTTATTTATTATTATTGGGTTGTCCGTTCTACCTGGGCGGAGGTTGACGGTAAGGGTGATGACTGTCCATCTGAAATTACAGGGTGTCTTAGGTTTTTCAAGTGAATGTACTTTGTTATTTTACCGTTGTCTACTACTGCTATGTTTTTATCTGATATTTTCTTAATTTTGAATGGTCCTAAATTTCTGGGTGCTGTTTTATGTCGCTTGCTTTGAAAGTTTTTCTCATACACGGTTTGTCCTATTGAAAATTTATTTGAGTCGGTATTTTTGTTTCGGGTTGTGGTGATCCGTTCTTTATCGTTCTCTAATTTATCTTTTACCTTGTCATAAGTTATTTTTAGTTTTTGTTTGTGGTCTTTCGCATATTGTTGATATACTTCCTTGTTGTAGTGTATGTCATAGGGATTTCGTGAATCTGAATGTCCTAAGGTTAATTCTAAGGGTGTAAAATTTGTTGATGAGTGAATTGTGTTATTATAGGCGATTAGTGCGTATGACATTAAATTGGTTGTATGTTTCTTTTTATAATTTATTCTTAATAATTGAATTTGTTCTAACAGGGTTAAATGTAGTCGTTCAATTAGTCCGTTTGATTCAGGGTGGTTTTCCGTTATGAAATGAATTTTTATTTTGTGAAGTTCTAAAGTGTTTTGTATTGTCTCATTTTTAAATTCGCTACCATTGTCTAAAGTGATTGATTCGGGTGTTCCGTAAAATGTGAAATATTGTAAAAATCCTTGGGTCACGTCGATGCTATTTTTGGATGTGATTGGTATTGCTTGGCCTATTTTTGTGAATGCGTCTACAATTGTTAGATAGTTTTGCGCTTCTACTACTAGAGTATCGGCATGTAGTTTTTGAAATGGTTTGTCGGGTGTTTTGGTTAACATTAAGGGTATCTTTGGGGGTTTCCTATCGTATTTCGCTTTGTCACATAGTTCACATTGGTTAATGAAATCTGTGGTCAATTCCTTCATGTCTTTAAAATAATAGCGTCTTACAAGTTGCTTTATTGTTTCATTAATTCCACGATGGTTGGTTTTTCCTTCGTGTTGGTTCCTAATTACATCGTTTATTACGTCAGGGTCGTCTAGTTTTATTAATTTTCTAGTACATCTGATGAGTTCGGGGCCAGAGTTATTGAATAGTTTAATGTATAATTCTGAAAATCTTTGGTATAAATGTTCGGTGTTAAAATAAAAATAAAATCGTTTTTTCTCGGGGGTGTATTCTTTTAGAATTTTAATTATTTGTTCCTCGTTGTCATCTTTAGTTATTTGAATTTGGTATATCTTTTTGTTATCTACTTTTGTATATTTTACTGGATTGGGGTTATTTAAAACTTCGGTTATTATAAATTGGTTGGGTTTCATATCGATTGCTTCGTTTAAAATTTTAATCGCGTTTTTAGGTTCTTCGTTTTGTGTCGAATGTATCGTGTCGATCTCGTCTGGATCTTCCCTTATTTCTGCTTCGTCTACGTTTCCTATAATGGATTCAGTTTCTAATGCATTGAGTTGGATTCTACTTAGAGCGTCTGCGTTGTTGTTATGGATTCCTTTTTTATATATAATTTCGTAATCGTACTCTTCGAGTCTGATTCTCCATCTTTGTAATTTTGAATTCGGTTCTTTCAGTTTGCATAGTCATATTAGTGGTCTATGATCGGTGTATATGTAAAATTTTCTTCCGTATAAATAAGGTCTAAAATATTTTGTTGCCCAAATTATGGCTAATAAATAATTCTTTTTCTATGGTACTATATTTCTGTTCGGTTTCATTTAGGGTTCTGGATGCATAGCTGATGGGTTTATCGCTACCTACTTTTCCTTGGCTTAATACTGCGCCTAATGCTACATTCGATGCGTCTGTCGTCAGTATAAATGGTTTTGTAAAGTCTGGGTATTCTAATACAGGGTGATTCGTTAATATGTTTTTAATTTTGTCTACGGCTTTAATAAATTCCGGGGTGTGTTCAATTTTGTTTCCCTTTTTTAAACAATTTGTCAGGGGCTTGGTTATCTGAGCGTAACCTTTAATGAATTTGCGGTAGTAACCACTAAGTCCTAGAAATCCTTTAATTTCTTTGGTTGTCTTTGGTAATGGGTAATTTAGAACTGCATTTGTTTTGTCTGGATTTGGCATTACTCCTTGGGGTGTTATTACATGTCCTAAAAATGATACTTCTTTTTGTAAAAATTCACTTTTGTCTAATTGTACTTTGAAATGTGCTTGTCTAACTCTTTCGAATACTACTTTCTATATTTCTATGTGTTCTACCAATGATGTGGAATAAACTATGATGTCGTCAAGGTATACAAGGCATTTTTCATTGTGTATTCCTCGTAGTATATTGTCTATGACTCTCTGGAAAGTAGCGGGTGCGTTCTTTAATCCAAATGGCATTCGTTTGTACTCGTAATGTCCTCTAGGTGTGCTGAAGGCTGTTTTTGATATGCCTTTTTCTTCCATCTCTAACTGATGGTATCCTGATGCTAGGTCTAATGTTGAAAAATATTGGCATTTGCCTAATTTGTCTAAAATTTCGGTAATATTTGGTAGTGGATATTTGTCATCTACCGTTTTTTCATTTAACTTTCTATAATCTATTACCATTCTGTACTTTCTCTTTCCGGTTGCGTCTAATTTCTTAGGTACTATTAACACGGGGCTGCTCCATGGTGAGTTAGAGTGCTGGATTATGTCTTGGTCTAATAAGTCTGCTACTTGTCTGTCAGCTTCTTCTTGGCTTGCATGAGGTAGTCTATATGCTTTTGTAAAAATTGGCTTATCGTCTGTTAGCTCGATATTATGTTTTACTGTGTTGGTGAATGTTAATGGTATTCCTTCACAATGGAATATGTCTCGGTATTCAAAACATAAGTTTTTAATTGCTCTTTCTTCTTCTTGATTGATATCGGTATTGAAGCGGATGTTAGTTAAATTTTCTCTTAACATTTCGTCATGTTCTATTGGGTTGTAATCGTTTTCTAAATTTTCGTCTATTTCCATTTCGTTAAAATTCAATTCTTCTACGTTAATTGGGTCTGTCAATGATAATTCTACGAGATAGTCGTTTGAATTTAATATTGTTGTGGTTGCATAGTTATCTTTTATTTGTACTAAGGCGGTTGGGGTTTCTACTCCTTGTTGAAAAGTCATATGATTTATTATTTCTACTTTTTTGTTAGATTTTATTGGGATTTTTATTTTTCTTTCCGTTCGGGGTTCTATAGTGTATTTTTGTTCAATTTGTGTGTTTTGAAATTTAATGGGGATTTTTCCGTATTTCGTCCGTAATAAGCGATTTTTAATGTCAATGTTGGCTCCTAATTTTCTTAGAAGGTCCATTCCGATAAATCCGTCATATTTATCGTTAAATTCGAATACACAAAATTTATGTTTCATTTTAACATTAAATGTTCTTGGTAAGGGTATATTAGCTACGAATTGGTGTATTGTCGTTTGATGGGCTGTTTTAATTTTAAATGGTTTTCTTTCTACATAATCTAAATAATGTTTTTGTACGGTTCTGGGGTTAATTAATGTTTTTGAGGATCCGGTGTCGATTAATAGTTTGAATTTGGCGTGGGGTATTTCTATGTATGGTAATACTAAGTGATTTATGTTATTTAAGTTTATTAAGTTTGGTTGTTTATGAATGGGTCCAATTGAAAAATTGAATTCGAGTTTTCGTCGTCGTACTCCTCGTAAGTTTCGTATTGTTCGTTACGTTCGTAAGTTTCTGCATGGTTTGATTCATTGTTCGTACTTGTCTCAATGTAATTATTCTGGTCAGTGTCAAAATTTTTTATTTCTTGATGGAATAGTTCTTCCGATGTAAAATTGCGTTTCTGATGAGGGTTTGGTCGGATATGTGTTATCTTTGTATTTTGTCTGGTGTTACCAGATGAGGTATCCATTGGTGTTGGTTTGTAATAATTATTAGGGTTGTTATTATTATTAGCATTGGCGTATTTCTATTGGGGTTTGCGTTGAAGGCTGGTCTTTGTTGGTTTAGGTTTTGATTAAATCTTGGTTGGAATGCGGGTTTCGTAAAAGTTGGATTAAATGTTGGTTTTGAAAAATGTTTATATTGATTATTAAAATACGTAGTGTTGAAACTTGGGTTATTGATTCGCGGTTGATTTGTTTGTGCGTTAAAGGGTGTGAATTTTTGTTCGGAGATTGTTTGTCTTGTAGTTTGTATGGTTTTTATTAGTGAATAACTTTTATTCGCGTTGGGATTGTATAGTCTGTTGCGGTAATACGTTACATTTTCTTCTTCTATTACTAGGTTCATAGCTTCTTCTAGATTTTGGGGTCGTTGGAATCTGATTTTATCCGATAGTCGTTCTGGTAAGGCGTTTATGTATGTGTCTAGTGCCATTTCGTCATACATTTTTGTTTTTAAATGTCTAACGTTTTGGTCGGGTTCCTCGATTTTTAATTTTGTTAGTATTAAACTTCTCACTTCTTGGCATTTCATTCCGAATTGGTAGGGGGATTGATTGTGTTCCATTCTAAGGTTTATTAGGTTTCGTACCAGGCATTTTATGTTACGTTGGGCTCCAAAATATGCAATTAGTAGCTGTTTAAATTCCTGCCATCGTCCCTACTGGCGATTAAGGTTAGTGCCCTTCCGGTTAGTTTACTTATTATCAAGCGTATAAGCAATGAATTTCTTTCGTTATCTCCGGATTTGTAAAAGGTTTTTAGGAACATTTCGGCTGCTCCAATGAAATTTGCAAGATGCGCCTGCATGCCATCGAATATCTGTATTGTCTCCAAATAGAGTCGCATGTCTGTGCTACTCATGTTGGTTAAGGGTTGTTTCCGATTTTTGATAATTTCAAATTTTTTTTGTTTTTTGAATTGAGGTTTATTTTGCTATGTGTATTGTTATTTTCGCTTCGGATTTACTAATTTTCCGTTTGGGTTGTGAAATTTCAAATTTTGTAAAAATTGGGGTTGATTTTCTATTTGTAACGTAAATTTTAGCTTGGTTTTATTAATTTTCGTTTTAGATTGGATAATTTCGAATTTTGTAAAAATTGGGGTTGGTTGTGCTATTTGTAATGTTAATTTTGCTTTGGTTTTATTAATTTTCCGTTTGGATTGGGTAATTTCGAATTTTGTAAAAATTGGAGTTAATTTTCTATTTGTAATGTTAATTATGATTTGGATGTATTAACTTTTCGTTTAGATTGGGTAGTTTCGAATTCTGTAAAAATTGGGGATGATTTTCCTATTTAAAACGTTAATTTCGGTTTAGGTTTATTAATTTTTCATTTAGGTTAGGTAAATTCAAATTTTGTAAAGATTAAGATTTATTTTGCTATTTTCAGCGTTATTTTTAGTTTGGATTTATTAATTTTCAGTTTAGATTGGGTAAATTCAAAGTTTGTAAAGATTGAGATTTATTTTGCTATTTTCGGCGTTATTTTGGGTTTGGATTTATTAATTTTCAGTTTAGACTGCGTCGAGTTATTTTTAGAATCGTAGTGGCTGTTACTTGTGCTTAGTTACACAGTGCGGTGATGTACTTGTAAGATTTATACTCGATAATGCTGATTTAATTACCGTAGTCTTGAATTTGCTTGTTTTTGCTTTCTGAAGAATCTGAAATGGATGGATTTGTTCTCGCTTAGCTTTGTGTTAGTATAATTCTGTTAATTTGTAATTAATACTCTTTCCGTGGGTTGAGTTGCATACACGTACAGTTCGTCTGTCTTGAATTCTAATTATAACTTGCAGATTAATTACTTCTGCACTTTATTGTTGCAATTAAATACTAAAAGATGTAATCTTTGTTATTTAATCACGTTTCTTGGTAATAATTGCGTACGTGCTTAATAACATATGACTATACTTGTTGAGGTAATTAACACTTACAGGTGTTAATAGGAATCAAACACTTCACTTTGGTACTCGCTGAATGCTGGCATAAATGATACGTCTAGTTATTTTTAGATATCTCGGTGATGCACGGCTTGTAATTGAATCTCCGTAATGTGAGTTTTAATTAAAGCTTCTTATGATGACCGTTTAACTTCACTCAGTATTTGTACTGTAATTGTAATTTTCATTATATGCTGGTTGCAGCTTTACGCACTTTTATTATTCCGTGATGGATTTAATAATGCAAATTGCGTTGCTTTATACTATGCAAGGTTCTGAAAGCGATTTTCTCTGAGGTTTTAAGTGTGTAATAAAGGATGCTTCCTTCGCGACTTTGCTTATCTTCGGATGGCGTTTTAGATTACGGTGGTTTTAGGTTACCGTAGCAGAGTGTTTTGCTATAGTTTATACAGTATTATAGAGGTCAATGGTTTAAATAATCGTTCCGTAATTGCTTGTTTGAAGAATTGAAATTAATTTTGCGTTAGTTTACCGGTTTATAACGTGCGTTTGAATCGCGCTAGTTAATGTTTCTTATTTGGTGTTAGTGAATGTGCGTCCGTTTTTTTTTTTATTTATTTTTGAGTTTGTTTTAATAATTGTGGTAAGAATCTCTTAAATATCAAGTCTTTTTTTTTGCTTTTTAAAGAAATCTCTTTTAAATAATCAAGTCTCTTTAAACATTCGTCTCATAAAATGTTATACAGTCTCGTTTTTTGAAAATAATTCACTTTGTAATTTTTTTCAAAACAATATTGGCATAAAATAAAATTCATAAAACAATAATAATCAATAAACAAATAATACTAGCATATATCAATTATAGTTTATGGTTTAAAAGGTATAAAAGGGAATGAACTTACATTAATTTCATCTGTTTCTTTGGTGGGCTCGATCGATGCTGTATCTTGTCCACCTTGGTTTGTTTGTTGGATTTAGACGATTTTTGTTCTTCGTCCAACTTGGTTTGTTGCTGGACTTAGACTATGTTTGTTCTTCCTCCAACTTGGTTTGGGTTCTGTCAAAATTTCGAATTAAAATTCTTGGTCACCAATCTTCCGATTTTTGGATTCTTAGTGCCCTTTTGACATCCGTTACGACTGCGCCAGTTAAAGTTCGGGCCTTTGGAGCTGTGTTTTTAAAAAACAACTTAAACACTTAACAAAAATTTAATAACTTAAACAGAAATTACAATGAAATTTAGAATAGCTGGTTTATAATAACTTTAATAAAAAATAATTAATTGTACTGGGCGAGTAGTCTAGGTAGACAACAATGCAAAAGCTGTAATACTCAGACTGACTGCCGAGCCTTGAGCTCCCGGGCTTTTTATAATAACCTGCCCCTCACACGGCTGTGGGAACTTGCAGATCTCATGTCTGCTTTTCTCTTAATTGTACATTTTATTACAATGTAACAACTTAATTCTAAGTAATTGCGGTATGTTGACCGCCTGTGACCACCTGCAGTATCACTGCCCTCACGGATGCAAAGTTGCATGTCCGTTCTCATGAACTGTCGATAACTTCTCTGGGTTATCCTTGTATTACAATGTTGCAATGAACTTATACTTTAATTAACAATTTCTAATAATTCCTATTAGATTCAATATTTCAATATATATAGGTAATTGGGGGATACATAACTGGCGTTGGCCGTTAAAATTAAATAACACAGAAATGTATTATTTAATTATCCTCTTCGATGGCTGCTCTGCTTGAATATGGCGTTGTAGTTTGATCTCGTTGAACTAAATAATACTGAAAAGTACTATTTAGTTAAAATCGCTCTGGACTGCACGTGCTCTCTGGTTGAAACCTGGACGTCGACTTGTTACCTCTATCAAAATATGTAACTAACATTTTTTATATACCGAATTCACCCGAATTTAATTTGTAGCGCTCTCTTATGAATGAGAGTTCCGAACTAAATTATCACGTGACTACTCGGATTCAATACAATTAGTTATCTGTGACCAGAACGCCATATATTTTATACACTCAACTTGAAACTGGAATGTTCTAGAAGGTTTCTGGTCGATAGATTATTGGTGAACAAACTCAGAATATCAAGAACGTGCGTTTTTGTCGAGTATCTTGTGACATATGGTTCAAATTGTCTAATCAAAAAATGACAGTCTATTTGATATTCAGTTAGATATGCTCTCACGACTTGTAAGACAATTAAATACATCGTGTTGGGTGAAACGTAGCAACACCCAAGTCGAAACAGTAATAAAACAGAAATATAAATATGATATACCCGAAGTTTACCGTAAGTCATTCTATCTTGCAAATGCTTCTCTTGTAGAAAACACAGATTGGTTTATACACAATGCATTGGTTGTCATTTATGACGATTTAATGAACGAGTTAGAAGTCAAAGGTCATGGAAGTAATGAAGCTGCACAACTAATTGATAACTTTATAAATATTCTTATACCACACAACCACGTGATTGATACAAATGTTAGAATCAAATTAAATAATGGCGAACATAGAACGTTCAGAGGTTATAGAGTTCACCATGGTTTAAATGTTTATAACAATCGACCATGTTTAGGAGGTAAGAGAGTTTGATCAAAGACATAGAATTACCAAATTGTACATTTATAGGTTTCCGATTATGCCCAGAGATAGTCAGGAGCGATGTAAAAGCACTGGCTGCTATTTCTACAATTAAACACGCATGTGTCGGCATTGAAATGCCTGGAGCTCATGGTGGAATTATAATACCTCGACAAGAATTTATGGAAATAGATTTGCAAAAAATTGTACAGTGTTTTATAATGGAAGTAGCCCAAAAGGGATTTTGTGGTAAGGTGCAGAAGGGCATTGTGGTCAGGGTTATTATGTTTTCACCCAACAAGCGAATAATATTATTACCCCGGCTTGGTCGTCAATCGCTAACGTTAAATACCCCCTAACGTTTGCATATAAATTTTATGATTTAGGCATGCAAATTTCTATGTGAAAATTATAACAGGTTTTTACTTACATTTTCGTCGAGTTTTCAAAAAGCAGTGGTTAGAGTTCTCATCAATTTTCTTCTAATCGTAGTAATGCCCTAAAAAGATAAAGTTGTACTGTAACCGACCTGAAGGCTTCTTCTTCTATAAACGACACACCGGGCTCGGTGATCTAACATCTAGTGGCAGTGGCTTGACGACTCTTACGTTGTGTTGTTATAATGTAACCCAAATTCACACTGGGAAGATGGCGTTAGGGAGGAAGGTTGTTACACTCGGAAACCGTTATACTACGCAATTGTTATACTCGCGATATAATTCCCGCCAATTGTAACTTATACCGCACACGTTTTTAAAAGTGATGCAATCGCTTTTTAAGTCAATTTGCAAGCATAATTTAAATCAAAACAAGGTACTTACATTCTCAGGGTCCCACGATGTTTCGCAGGATGGGTTCAATTCACGCCTCGTTGATTCAGATTACATCCGTTCTTCCTGTGTCTTCTATGCTCGTAGGGGATGAAGGAATACCAGATAGAGGAACGACACAAGGCAAGATAAAAAGGAACCTACATGACTAAAAAAGAAAAGACACCACACTAAGATAGCTGTTGCTTCGTCGAGGGATCCTAACTTAATCCCCGCTTTTGACACTCGTGCATCCCCGCATTCACTCTGCGCACACGCGACTGTCAGCGACGACGGAAGTTAATGTTATTAATTTAAAAAACGCGGGAATTACCTTATAAATTATAACTAAAACTAAAACATGTTACATGCCATTTTGGCATGTAACAATCGCAACAAAACCATAAAAGAAAAAAACTTAAAAAAAGAAAAAGACTTTTAGCACGGTAGAAACTTAAAGTCTAGAGCCTTACTAACATATGAACTAACTTATATTCTACTAAATGTTTATTTTAGGAGCCACCTGGTTTTTTCAACCGATAATGCGTCTTGCGAGTAACCAGGAAACGGAATGTGTAGTCCCAAGATTATTGAACTACATCTATAAATGCACACACGAGTCTTAGATGTGGCGCAGTTATAATCGACAGCACAAATTTGTCGGAGAGCACACCACACTACTACAACTAAAACAAATGCGACAAGTCGCCTAACAGTTCTACAATAACCTAAAGCTAACTCGCCAGGTTTTTGGTGTAAACGCATATAAGCATTGCATTTTAGCTGTTTCTGATTTGGCAAAAAATGCCCAAGAGCACAAGTTACTATACATTTTACAAATTTTTGTATTGATACTCTGGCTTAATAAACAATATACATCAAAACTTTTTAATGGCATGGTTGTGAATTAACAAATTTACCAACAGTACCATCTTACTAATTTCTTACATTTCTAACCTTACAAATTACATTGCTACCATCAGGTTAGCTTCTTCACTCAATACTCAAATGTTTTCCTACGTCTGATTATAAATACCAAACGTTAGGACAACAAAAGAAAGTAAGACAAAGTTTCAAGTTATTACTAAAGATAGAACTAGATAACAATAGATGGGTCTAAAACGTCCCAGCACGCTAAGGCATGCTACAACTATACACTTTAAAAATATAGCGTAGAATTCCCCAGCTCACTAAGCCGTGTTGTCCTCCATCGTAAAGATAGAAAAGAGAGTGACTTCTTGAAGCCGTTAAGCAGGAAAAGTACTCTTACCCCCTAAAAGAAAGCGACCTGTGAAGCAGACCTGTTAATCAAAACGGTACAAGAAACTGGAAAAGGCATGTGGGTGCATTCCTGCACCCGGCGACGATCGATATCGATAAGATATTCATACATACATACACTCACACATACATACACTTATACATACTTACATGCACTGTCAGCGGCCACGTGCGGCTGACAGTTGCACCGCATGACCTCACAAAAGATTTCCAGAGACGGGGTTCGGGTGTCTATAAAAACCCCCCGCGCGACACCACGTTGACTAACGGAAATGAAAAGGCAATAGAGATATAGGGAAGGTAAAAAGAGGGAGGCAGGCATTTTGGAATGTGTTAGTGACACCTTTAGGTAAAAGAGAATAGAAGAAGGGCTTGCATTAAGCAAAAGCGATAGAAATTGGTGGATAGAAAAGCACTACTCAACCAGCCAATGTGGTCAGTAACCCGGAATGAGCGAAAAATCACTCTTATGTGGTAGACGGGTGTTCCGAGACAAGAACAGGTCTTTCGAATGAAAGATAAGGCAGAAACGGAGACAGCGGGATAAGAAAAAAGTAGAATTTTGGACAAGCGTCCGAGAGAAAGTAAAGAGCTGTCCCTGTTAAGCGCAGATCGGTCTGAAGGACCACCTGCTGTGTTAATCAGACAAACTAAAACACATAATAAGTTAGAAAAATTACTAGAGTCCCGATAAGAACTAGTACGATCATCTTCCTAACGAGTGCATCCACTGCGATAAGAAGATCAGACAACAAGTTGAAACAACCAACTTAAAAGTACCATTGCAGGTACCTTCACACAAAAAAGCCAAGTGTTCCACTTTCAAGGTAATTTTCAGAAATTTTAACGCCATAAACACACAGGAATACTTAACTATAACAGTTAAATGTAATAATCTATAGGAACACTGTGGCACGATTTAAATAAAATTAAATAAAACAAAAAAATCCTATTACCAAACTAAAAAAATATTTGAGTGAACCTTCCAACCATAATTTACTATATTAGTGTTTAAAGCAACAATATAGTAAATTATTGGTTGGAAGGTTCACTCTAATGGAGAATATCCACTGAAGTGTTCCAAACTAAAATTTATAGGTTTTCATGTGATGCACATAGTGGTCGAACATACGTATTTAGTAATTTAAATATTTTGTGGTTAAGGTTCACATTAGCTAAGTGACAAACATACTGTCCCGAATATGCTAAATAACGACCAAGAATTCGATAAGATATCGATAATAAGCGATAGCACCTCACCACGAAGTTCAATAAAAAACAACAAAAAATTTTTTTATATGTTCTGGTGACTTCCGCTCATGTACCCGTTCGATCATTTCGCCTTTAGTAGTAAAACATTTCACATACTAACCGAAGTTAAAACCTCAACACTCTTTTCATCTCAGCACTAATTATACCTTAACAATATTTCTACTCATGCAACCGTTTGATTATTTTGTTTTATTAGTAAAACATTTCGACTACTAACCTAAGTTGAAACTACAACACTATTTTTGCCTCAGCACTTTTTGTGCCTCAAGACTATCGCCCATGCACCCGTACGATTATTTGTCTTAGTAGTAAAACATTTTGACCACTAACCTAAGTCGACACCTCAACCCTATTTTCGCCACAGCAGCATCTAGGTGTCAACACTATGTCCGCTCATGCACTCGTTCGGTTATTTGTCTTACTAGTAAAACATTTCGACTACTAACCTAAGTTGAAGCCGCAGCACTGTTTTCGCCTCATCATTATTTATGCCTCAAGTTCGCTTATGCACCCGTTCGATTATTTTGTTTTAGTAATAAAACGTTTCGACTACTTACCTAAATTAAAACATCAGCACTATTTTTGCCTCACTATGTAACAATGAAGTGAGCGACTGCAATAAATTTAGAAGAAGAACGCATGGAATAGGAACTCCTAGTTTTGCAACTGCAAATATGGACTGTTCTTACAAAAGCATAGTCCGCGGCTCCTATGTGAGCCCAAGAAAAAAGCATCCACTCAACATCAGCTAAAACCAATCATAATAATTCAATGAGTTACTCCACAACTAAAGTTACGACAATCATCACGAATTGAAGCAACGTACAATAAATGCTAAAAACAAAACACTAGGATGCAGAAAAGGTGCCAAGATTGATTAGGTGAAGCGACAGAGTTATATTGGAGAACCTAGATAATAAACAGATATATGGTTGACAATAAATTCAAGGAAGAATTAATAGCCAGCAAAAAGATAATTAAAATGAAGTAAATAAGGCAAAAGTGTATGAGAAGAGAAAAGAATAGATATAGGTAACATATTGAAGACGGGAACAAAAACATTTGGTAGATCATTAAAGAAATGAAATGTAGAAAAATTAATTAGCCTTTGGGTCAGCAGAGAACGGTTTAAGGTCTTTGATATGCCACTTTCCTTGAAGTTTTGCTTCGGTGTCTTGGAGTTCATAAATAAGTGAACTAATAATGCGAGTAACCAAACATAAAAAGAATTTTGGAGCTAACTTCGAAGAGAATTTTTTAATAGTATCAGATAAAACATAATATCTTTTCCAAACCTGTTCACCTAAAGCAAAAGAAATATCTCGTTTTCGTAGATTATAATGATTTTTACTCGTTTTGTAAGCTTTTAACAAATTTTTTCTAACATCGTTGAAGATAGAAGGTAATGATTGTTGGTCTTCGTCCCCGCGTATTTTTTCGTCAAATTCAATTACGTTAGTGTTATCTGGAACTGAACCGTAATAACTACCATCAATTGGCGTGTATCTTCCAAAAACAAGAAATGAGGGAGTGAATTGGGTTGCTTCGTGTTTAGATGTACGCAAAGCTTGAGCGATTTTAAAGATGTTTTCATCCCACTTAGTGTGGTTTGAATCGATATATGAAGAGATAGCAGTGATTAAGACTCGATTTACTCTTTCGGTAGGGTTTACCTGTGGATGGTATTTGGCGATGAACCGAATTTTTTGTACTTTATAACTTTTAACGAAATTTTGAAAATCTTTTGAGATAAATTGCGCCTCATTATCACAGAGAATAATTTGAGGGACACCAAAGAAAAGAAATACATTTTGTTCTACAAATTTAATTATAGCGGCAGATGTGGCTTTAGTTAAAGGTTCTACAATAACAAATTTAGAAAACCAGTCGGTAACGACTACAAGATCTTGGTTACCTTTTTTTGATCGAGGGAGAGGTCTTAATAAGTCAAGCGATATTAATTGAAAGAGATAAGATACACGTTTGATGTTACCCATCAATCCAGAACGAGGTTCTTTAGAACTCTTCTGAGCCCCGCAAATTTACAGTTTCTATATAGCGGCAGACAGATTGTTTTAATTTAGGCCAGTAATATAATTAAGATATTTTAGCTAAAGTTTTCGTAACGCCCAGATGAACAGCTGTGGGGTCGTCGTGACACAATTTAAGAACTTCACTGCGGTTAGCGGTAGGAACTACAAGTTTCTATTCAGGGATGTTCGAGATTTTGTGAGAAAAGGAAGATACAAATTTATATAATCTATTATTCCTCACACGAAAGGTGAAAAATTTATGGGGATTTTCAGAAACTTTCTTTATCATATCAAGATACCAGGCATCCGGAGTTAAACCTGGAAGGTTAAGAGAAGCGACATCACGAAATAAGGCATCAGGTACGATATTTAATTTGCCAGGTCTATGTCGAACATCAAAGGTAAATTGAGAGATACGTAAATTTCATCTTGCCAATCGACCTGCGGGTTGTTTGAAGTTTTTTAACCAAGTGAGAGCAGCACAATCAGTAATTACTGTAAAATGTGTACCTTCAACATATACTCTGAATTTTTAAATGCCAAAGATAACTCCTAATAATTCACGTTCGATAGCTGAATATTTTTGTTCAGCAGAAGTTAAAGCACGACTAGCATAAGCGATAGGCTGTTCTAATCCATTGTTTAGTTGAAACAGCATCGCCCCTAGACCAGTAAGTAAGGCATCGTTTGAATGCAGAATCTTTCGTCAAAATTAGGTGAAATTAAGATAGGTGCGGAAGTGATTAACGCTTTGATTTCTTCAGCCTGCTGAGCTTCTAAATTCCATTCAACGGATTGACTTTTCTTTTTATTTTTAATTAAGGAAGTAATAGGTGTAGATAAAGTTGAGAGATTAGGTAGAAAAATGCGATGATAGCTAATCATTCCTATTAAACGTTTAATTTCGGTAACAGTGTATGGTGCTTTAAATTTAGTAATAGCGTCAACTGTAGCAGGATCTGCCCGAAGACCAGTTCCATCGATAATAAAGCCAAGAAATGTAAAAGAGGAACAGCAAAATTGACACTTCTCCCAATTTATTTTAAAACCTGCTGCATTTAGGCGTTCAGCGACTTTATTAGGTCTATTAAGCTGTCTGAGCCAAATTATCAGAATACATTAAAATATATATAGAAATTATTTGCTAATTATTTGCTTTTTTTTGCTAATAAAACCAATTTTTTGCTATATCTGTAAAAAGTTACAAGTGGCTAGATAGCTTAATATTAAGCTATCTAGCCAACTAAAAAAAATACCTACACAAAATAAGATAAAAAAATTAACAATATATAAATTATTTGCTATTTTTTTGCTACCATTTGCAAAAGAAAAAAATCAAATTTTCAAATAATAAAATAATTATCAATGTCTACGAGTAAAGTATATTAAAGAAATTAATTGTTGGCATGACTAGAGAATACCTACTTTTTATGAATTATTTACTTTTAAAATATGCAACTCCCAAATTATCAAAACACAAAAATATATATAGGAATTATTTGCTAATTATTTGCTTTTTTTGCTGATAAATCCAATTTTTTGCTATATCTGTAAAAAAGTTACAAGTGGCAAGATAGCTTAATATTAAGCTATCTAAAAAAATACCTACACAAAATAAGATAAAAAAATTAACAATATATAAATTATTTGCAATTTTTTTGCTACCATTTGCAAAAGAAAAAAAAGATCAAATTTTCAAATAATAAAATAAATATCAATATCTACGAGTAAAGTACATTAAAGAAATTAATTGCTGGCATGACTAGAGATTACCTACTTTTTATGAATTATTTACTCTTAAAATATGCAACTCCCAAATTATCAGAACACATCAAAATATATATAGGAATTATTTGCTAATTATTTGCTTTTTTTGCTGATAAATCCAATTTTTTGCTATATCTGTAAAAAAAGTTACAAGTGGCTAGATAGCTTAATATTAAGCTATCTAAAAAAAATACCTACACAAAATAAGATAAAAAAATTAACAATATATAAATTATTTGCAATTTTTTTGCTACCATTTGCAAAAGAAAAAAATCAAATTTTCAAATAATAAAATAAATATCAATATCTACGAGTAAAGTACATTAAAGAAATTAATTGCTTGCATGACTAGAGATTACCTACTTTTTATGAGTTATTTACTCTTAAAAAATGCAACTCCCAAATTATCAGAACACATCAAAATATATATAGGAATTATTTGCTAATTATTTGCTTTTTTGCTGATAAAACCAATTTTTTGCTATATCTGTGAAAAAGTTACAAGTGCCTAGATAGTATAAGCTATCTAGGCAACTAAAAAAAATACTTACACAAAGTAAAATAAAAAAAAATTAACAATATATAAATTATTTGCTATTTTTTTGCTACCATTTGCAAAAGTTAAAAATCAAATTTTCAAATAATGAAATAAATATCAATATCTACGAGTAAAGTACATTAAAGAAATTAATTGCTTGCATGATTAAAGGATACCTACGTTTTATGAATTATTTACTCTTAAAATATGCAACTCCCGTGTTTTTTGCTCGTGAAATTAAATGTTCAAACGATAATAATGGCCTGTTGTCGTTTTTTATATTAATTTCGTGAGCAAAAAATTCAGGATGTACATAATTTAAGAACAAATAAATCAAGCTACATGATTATAAAATTATAATAAAAGCAATTAATTTTTTAAAAGCACTTTACTCTTGTAGTCTCAGGCCAACTTATATTATTATTATCGTTTGAACTTCTAATTTAACGAGCAAAAAATTCGGGGGCTGCATATCTAAAGAGCAAATAATTCATAAACATTGTAAATGCTATAGTTGTGTCAGCAATTAATTTCTTTATTGTACTTTACTCTTGTAGATATTGATATTTATTTTATTATTTAAAAATTTGATTTCTTTTTCTTTTGTAAATGGGAGCAAAAAAATAGCAAATAATTTATATATTGTTAATTTTTTTATTTTATTTTGTGTAAGTATTTTTTTTTAGTCGGCTACATAGCTTATATTAAGCTATCTACCCACTTGTAACATTTTAACAGATACAGCAAAAAAAATTGGTTTTATCAGCAAAAAGAAGCAAATAATTAGCAAATAATTCCTGTATATATTTTGATGTGTTCTGATTATTTGGCTCACACATTATGTACTTTATTCTTGTAAATTCGAAGTGATATGATATTTTGTCGTTTTTTATATTAATTTCGCGACCAAAAAATTTGGGAGTTGCATATTTTAAGAATAAATAATTCATAAAACGTAGGTATTCTTTAGTTATGCCAGCAATTAACTTCTTTAATGTACTTTATTCTTGTAGATATTGATATTAGTAGGGTATAATCAAGGATCCTGTGACCACATTTCCACCAGCATCCACATTTCCACACACATCTGGACCAAAAAGTTTTCTTCGACTAACCATTTTCATCTTTCGAGATAAACCTATCTTAAATTTTTTTATGTTTCGAGATAAATGAGCATCCACATTTCCACACACGAGATAAACCTATTTTTAAGATTTTTTACCGCTAACATTCTGAACCAAAAAGTTTTCTTCGACTAGCCATTTTTTTATCTTTCATCTGGACCAAATAGTTTTCTTTGTCTAGCCAATGCATCTTTTGAGATAAACCTATCTTGTTTGGTATTAATTAACATTAGAATTTTCTCAGCTACCCGAATCTCTAGGAATTTTTCAGATATCATCACCCCAAGGAGCTACCCCATTTTAAGATTTTTTATCAATGTTGATTTCTAATCACCTCTCCTTTTTAATATCTACAGTCCTTTAACCAACAATAATAAGAACACAAAAGTTTAATAATTTATTTTATCCGATTTACAGTTTAATAAACTAATTACAATTTTTACAAAGTATTTCCTGTGTGTAGCCGAATCCAAGCAGGTTAACCTGTAACAAAAAAGAGATTAATAGGTTGTTTAAAATAAATCTGTAATAAAAAGAGATTAAAGTAAAAGAGAGGAAACATGTTTTCAGTCAATAAGACATATTGTTGTTAATCCAACAATATGTTTTACCGTCCGGCGAGACCACGTGGAGGTAAACATATATCGCCGGGAACAAAGGAATTATTAAGGATGGGGGAGGGTAGATATGCTTATAACTAACTTACATACTATATATACACAATAAAATATAAACAACTATCTAATATCCTTATGCCCCATGCATATGTGGAAGTACTACCAGGGATGACGTACCTTTTGTCATCTTCTGCCGATAAACTAATTTTATTGATTAATTGGGTGTACAAAACGTGTTTTTTACTCCGAATACATACCATGCTATGCATAAGGGCACCAGAATTATTATACACAATGTCCTTAAAACTATCCACACTAATCCCAGCCACCACACTACGCGATACCCCCTTGATCTTTTTAATCGTGTCCTTCTCACTAAGAATGCAATACGACTTGGCCCTAGTTCCAACAAATTGTAACACCAAGTCGCCGTTGAACTCGTCTTTGAACTTGCCGGGGATCTTTTTGTTCACAAGAGGCATATTGTATTTGTTGTCTCGAGGGTAGTCACTAGTATCGAAATTGTTAATGTTTGCACTAATATCACTATACAAGTCTTTTGTTTCTATACTATACACTAAAGAGTCAGTGTCTGTGTAAAGTAGTGAGAGTTTGGTTCCATACAAATGTTTCATGGTGTTATAATGAAAATCATACATGAGGGTTTTGAAATATCTAAAACTGAAAAACCTGCATATATAGGCTTGTTGTACGTGACTTTTACCCTATCCATCTGTATAATAACCAAATCCTCTCCTAGCACTAAACTACTGTTAAAGTTCGGGCGGGCGATAAGTCCACTCGCGCACAATTTTGTCCATCGTGTCCCCACCGGGTACGATCTTTACATCCACCCTCTTGTCGACATTCTCCATCGTTTTCCAAAGACTGCGTTATTCATTAATTTGAAAAGTCTTTTCAAACGCATTTCTGGCAGATGTCCTAAGGGTGGTGTTCAAATCGATGTAGGGCTTTAACCATGGAGACTGGTCAAATTCCATGACCCGGTGGACTGCTGTGAGCCGGAGACCATTACGTAGCGCCTGCTGCAGGTTTCTGTAATGTATAATGTAACGAATCTTGTTGAGCAACGTGGCGAGCAGCTTCGAGTCTTGGAGGATGGTGTTGGGGTACCATGGTCTGCGGACAAAACGGTAAATCGTTGTGCTGTTCGTGTAGGTTTTCTGGATACTCCAGATCTACTTCCAGGATGTACCCCTTGTCCCCTGTTACAGATATGTCATCGATGTGGGCTTTCAGGAGGTTAAGCTCTTTCTCTTTCATCCACCGGAATCCGCTTATCGGTAACGGTTGTGACATGGCCCATCCATACAAATTATTGGCATCCAGATACGTCAAGTACCTTGAGGGCTCTTCAGAATTAAAATTGTGCATGTACTTATTGTTGGCGTGAGCGTATCGTTGACTGCACTGAGTTAGACCACCACGAATCCCTTTCTTTACAAAGTGATGCATTTCTACATCAGTGAATAGATCAGTTTAACCCCAGTGTGTTTCAGCATGGCATCCCAGCTTAGACTAGGCGTTGTCATATATTGGCAGGGATCCAAGTCGTAGGTTTTCAAGCACACACCGGAAATTTTCGAACACGTCAGCTAATAATAAAACGTCTGTTTTCAAATAAAGATCGCTGTATTCGCCGAGTGTACATATGTTGAAAGCGTTCCATACATTCTGAGCGTGATCGTACTCAGACAACGAAATCACAGCATTCGTGAGATCATTATAGAAATCCTCTCGGGGTGGTAGACTTGACCTATTTAACGCTGAAGCGTCTGTCACATACCTGTGCAGGAACACACCCTTTCTGCGTAGAAATGAAAACTGTACGTCGTCGAAACACTTCCTCATCTCAACAAACTGCTCGCATTCCAAATTTTTACCAACTTATCCAGGGACGATGCCATGAAACGCAGCGAATCTATGAATCGCAGCTGTACTGTGCAATTATCGGTTTCATCATCATCTTCCTCTACGTCTGGTTCTTCACCATATAACCTCACATACTTTGTGAACGATACGAACCGCTCCTTATTATTTGGGATCACTGTAACACGCTCCTTATCGCATCCCAATTCCTTCACAATAAAATGGGAATCATACCCACTTAAATTGTGGAATATGACCGGTATGAAATTTGGCATCCGGTATTGGATGTTGCATTGGCGATGTGCTGCGAAGCGGAATTTCCCTGTAAGATGACAGTGATCCCTCACTCGATCGTCTCCCAATGGTTTCCTGCAGATGCCGCAATCGTCAACCATATGGAATAACAATTCATCTAAAGGCTCCAACGCTGTCATCGGCACATTGTTTTTTAAGATAATCCCCAATCTGCGGGCTTCCTCCTTTAACTTCTCCATAAAACTTTAGCAGCTTCAGGCCCCCTGTACAATTCAAACTTATCCAGATTCTCATCGTAGGAGCATTTAATATAATATGCGAAGCTGTATGGTTCGTGTTGGTGGGTGCTGTTAGTAAAGGAGCCGGAAGGATCCTGTGCTGCCGAAGAAATAGGCTTCAACACGCTTTCAAAGTCCGCGTATATAACAAACGGCACCCTCATTTGCTTGTGCACGCTCGTAAACTCGAGGATGTTGTTAAAGTGGTTGGGCATCTTTGTCGTAACGTGATTGCAATCTTGTTCGGAGTGTTGTCGTAATTTATCTTCGGATGGGAAGAACACCAAGCATCCATCGCAAATCCATTTGCGGGTGCGCTCACGAGATCTGCTTACCCACTAGCTTCCCCAAATCTTTGATCAAACAGTAGTGTGTTATTCTCATTCTGGATGTAAAGGAGGTTGACGTGCTGATCCCTCTTTCTTTTGGTGAAGTGAAGCGGTCCCACAATCGACTTGCCCTCTACACCAAACACGTTGATGCTAATAGCATTTAATTCCTCGAACTTGGCTATGTCCTTTATGGGCATCGGGAACTGTAGTCCTGTCACGTCGAGTACAGTCGAGTAGTGCGGATATGATGAAGGTCGTAGGGGTTTCCGTTTTCTGTGGGGTGTAGGGGCTGCTACAACGCTCCAGGCAAAGCATGCATTGTCTTGGTTCTGCACGTTAACAACGGCATGTTTCTCCCTTATCCATTTGGGGAGCTCAATGTGGACCCCCACGAAGAGGTTTATACTTGTTTATATTGACCTCC